>CM028133.1:926320000-931320000 GCA_016271365.2 Neoceratodus forsteri
CTCAGTGGAAACAGGAGTGGTTTTGAAGAAGGCAAATTGGTCCCGCTTCATGAAAGTGGTAGCAGGAAGGAGGCTGCAATTACAGGCCTGTCAGCCAGTGGGAAAGTTAACCTCTAGATTGAGAATTAGAATGTATAGGAATTCTGGACAGATCTATCAGTCTAGGTCTAAAGATACCAGCAGAGGCAGAGTCACTGCTGAAAGGACAGTGTACCATCTTGAATACAACAGGTTACAACACCCAAGTAGCATGGATTCATTGGGGGTCATGTCAAATTAATCCAACTGCTTTCTTTTGATTGGGTGACCAGGCATTAGATCACGGTGGAGCAGTGGACGTGGCCTTCAGTAAGGCTTTTGACATGGTACCACATAGGCAGGGCCCCAAAGATGATTTCTGGGAATAAATACTGTACTCATTTTGAAAGGAAGTAAAAGGAAATTCAGATGCGTACAAATGTCTGGACGGAGAGGAGTACATTTTTAAAAACAATAGACTTTTTCCTTGAATAAAAACTGACCAGGAGCCAACAATGCTGCAGATAATGTTGGCAGTTAGGAGTAATTTACTCACCAGTTTTAAAATAAGGACAAAATTGGTCGAGTGCTATAAATCTAAAAAAAAAAAAAAAAAAAAAAAAAATTGATCCTTTTGAATCACCAGTTATGTTATGAAGCGCTGTTCTTTGGAGTGTGGACTATTTACAAATGCTGGGCAAGTATCGGTACTCAAATTCTGAAGGGCATTTCTAAAATGAGGCGAGTAAAACAGGTTGATACTCCCCTTATCAGGAGTGCTGCACATGGGAGTCTATCGAGTAAGCCGAGTAGCTCAACAGCTGGTGAGCTAAAGGTGGTAAACTGGGTAAGAAACTGGTTAGGAGACAGGTGACAGAGGACAGTAGTAAGCAGATTTCATTCAGTGGATGGCAGGGTGACCGGCGCAGTTCCTTGGGGATCAGTGCTGGGACTGGTCCACTAATGTCCAACAGACATTACAAAAGGAGCTGGAAGAAGTGTCTGCCTCTTTGCAGAGGACACCAAAGCCTAACAGGGTGGACAGTCTGGGGAGAAAAGGAATATGGAAAGGATGGGTAGAGGCCCAAGAAAACTTGAGTGGTCATGGATATGGCAGCTGGGTTTCAATGAGAAAAATGCAAGCAAGGTACAGAAACTCAGGCTGGAATGGTACTGATGTCCAAATGCCTCCACATTCCGAAACACCCAAATTCACCATAGCAGTCTTGGTGCCCATCACCAGAGACCTACCAAGCAACTGGACAAACAAATAATGGATCACATACAGCTACATATGTGATTGGTCCCCTGCCTCCTCAGGCAGCCTGCAAGGGGATCTTAAACATGGGTGCCCCAAAAGCACACCTGTACCCTCTCAATGCCATCTTGACACCAATTCTGCAAACATACAACTACTGGCATTCTATGCTTCACCCACTGGAAGATCCTCTATCAGCCAATCAGGCTCCATGGTCTCATTATGATCAAATCCTCTCCCTCGCTGCCTGAAGGGACTGTTCACATGCACCCTTAATTAGGCGATTAATGACTTAAGGACCAAGGGTCCATCATAACACAGCAGGTCAGTGCTATATAGGGGATATGAAAGTGTGCATTCAACCAGGTAAGCGAAACGAGAACGACCAGGGAGGGACTGTGAAAGGTGAAAAGGGACATTAAGGCACAAACAAAAAAAAAAAAAAAAAAAAGTAGCCCAGGCAGTAACAGAAGGGACATGTTTTACTTATTTATTTGGCCCAAGAACACACATACACACGCCAATGTGCGGGGAAAGAGGGGAAGAGATAGGAAATCACAAGCAGCCATGAGCCAACTGGTCCAGATGACCCAGCAGATGCTGGACACTATTGAGCCCACCAACAGGTCTGCATGCAGGAAGTCAGCAACCAATCATATCAGGGTTTTAAATAACTGATTAGCAGTTTTTTCTTGGGACAATACTAACTGTACAGAAAGCATTTATACAGGTTTTCTAGAAGTGTTGTTCGTTAGATACAGTGAGGCAAGTGCTATGCATTTTCACGATGTTTTAGAACTTTTATGAGCAAAACGCTAATCAATTTTTAGAGTTAAATAAAACCCTGCATATCCACAGCACCTCCCAATACAGGAAAGGAAAGTATGTTGTTCAGATACATGTTAGCATAAATAACATGGTGTACTGAAGTGACAGCCTATTTCTGGCATTGTAGTACAAAATATTCTAACTTTGGGGGCAGAGGTGAGAACAAGCAGCAATCTATCAGATTACTGCTGCCTGGGCACAGTACAAGGCTCTGCAGGGTACACTTGTTGGAAATAGGCGTCAATAATATGTTTGAAATCCTACGCGAGCCAGGACCATCTAACAGTCAGTCAATAGCCCAGTATCTCAACAAGATTAATACAAAGAAGCAAACAAAGCAGCTACTGGTGATGGGAGATTCCATTAAATAAAGACAGTGGCAGGTGTATCTGCAAAGTGGACAAAGAAACCAGAACTGGTCAGCGATGTTCCTGGTGCTGAAGTACAACAGACACTATACTGAAAGTTTCTGGTGCAAAATCAGCAGTAATCATTCAGCACGCAACAAAATGGGGAATTAGAACAAAAAGCTATATTAAGCACCTATAAACAATGTAGTGTAATTTTTTTTTTTTTTATAAAGTACATTCAAAGAATTAACTTCTGTGCTGCACAAAGTCTCCTTTCCCACTTTTTTTTTTTTGGTTTGTTTTTAAAATAATTTAGTTTCTTCTCCCCACCTTGCTGGACTCTCTCCAGCTGGGTCACTCAGCCAACAGTCTGTTCCAATCTTTCTGAAGTCCCAGGGGCTACACTCCTCTCACCACTACCCTGAAATCCCCTCAATCTAAGCCCCCGAAGCAAGGACAGACACTCCTACCCGGGCGCTCAGTGTCTGGTGGGAGACAAGAGGAGAACCGGAAGGACGTCGAGGGCCTGAAGTGGACGTAGTGCTGTGCCCCTAGTCCTGCCTTCACCTACCAATGGGGGTTAACTGTACTCCCCCTCCATTGCCCCAGCAGTGCAATGCACTCCAGCGTGTCGTGTGAGCGCTCCCACCCACAGGAGCACCAACGTGGTAGTCCCACTAATCTCCCCGGACTCTACTGCTGAATTGCCCCCAATTTGCCACGAGAGGACTCCAGACTGTGGACTTATCCCCCTTCCCTCCCAGGAAAGGAGAGCTGTCCTCCGGATGCTCGATCTTTTCCTCCCCTGCCAACCCCCCAGACGACCAGAGCCCACTCCTGAATCTCGTCGCTGGTGTAGCGTCAACACCTCAACCCTCAGCACCATGGCAGCCCCCAAAAGCTTTTTTTTTTTTTTTTTTTTTAAATTGTTCATAATCAGGGTCATAATTGTCCCACTGCAGGATAAGTGTGTCCCATTCAAGAACAAGCAGTTTGATGTACAATGATTCAATCACAGCACATTCGCCTTCTTACCCGCCAAGTTTCTTTCCGTACTGGATAGCATCTTCTACCAGATTCTGATAGGCTGGCATCTGGGCAGCAGCCAGTATTAGCGATGGATTTGTGGTGGCATCCTGTGGTTTGTATTCATCAATGGCTGGAGAGAAAAAAAAAAAATTTTAATTAATAAAAGTATAAAACAAAGATTCTTTTTCCCCAGCTTGCATCCACGCCAGCCTCTCCTCCAGGTGAGCCAATGCTTCTGCCAACTAGTCCTGTCCCTCGAGCATTCGCTCTCAAATGACAGCCATCTCCCCGGGTAACCCTTCACTGGATGGGTCCCCCTCAGAGGGGAAGCACTAGCCAGGGGGCCGCAGAACAGTGCAACATCTTGGCCAAGGGAAGTGCTGCAGAGGCAGAAGACTTCGGAGGCACTGACGGGCAGCCATCATCCGGTGTGACATGGAGCGTTCACGTTTTTTCTGTGTACATCCCTCCTTCGCCATTGTGCAGTGCTCCTGGTCTCCACCAGAGGCCGCAACAGACTACTCCTTAACCCACCCCAGGAGAGAAGAGTAGTCCTTATGGATGCTTAACTTTGCCCCGCCTGCCAGCCCCTCAGCATCCCAGAATCCGTTCCTGAACCCGAATAGACTGTGTGGGTCCAGGTAAGGTGCTTGCGCCTCTACACCACTGGGTCGGCTTAAAACAAAGATTTGAATTAAATATACAACAAGCACTAGCTTGTATCACAGATTCCACCAATGAGCCAAGAGATCAGAACTAGTTTAACTTAAGAGTAAATGGGGGGGCTGGCACTATAGCCTAGAGGTTAGAGTAACAAGCTTGGTACATCCAGCAGACCTAGCTTCGATTCCCCAACCTCCACCTGCATGCTGTGTGACCCTGAGCAAGTCACCTCTTGAGTGCTCTCCTGGTTGCACCCGAAAACCGGCATCGTGCCTAGTGGGCCTTACCCAGTTACCAAGAACAGCTGGAGGGCTAAATGGGGAGATTTTTTGTTGACTGGGCAAGAAGGCTAGGCAATTCTGCCCATTTTCAGCAGTGTCCCGGGGGCTCATACATATGGAAAACCAAGTGAAACTGAACCACAGTAAGCTTCTGGTGGCATTTATGCAAATGGGAGAAATACCCTGATCTTTGAGACATGCCCTGGGATCTTACTGTTCACCTGAGCAACCACCAGAACAGGGAAACTGATCACTGGTTTAACATCTCATCCAAAAGACGGCACCTCGGGAGTACAGCATCCCCTCATATTGTACTAGTGTCAGTATTGGGTTTTACCCCCTCAAGTTCCTGGTGTGGGGCTAGAAGAAAAACACACACCCTGTACTTATAGTAATCTCGTTTCTTCCAAGGGAATCTTCTGTATTTTGACTTCTGCAATATGGTCTCACCATATGACTGCCCTGGAGCCGAAATAGTTAATAGAATCTAGGAAAATGATGGAATGCTAGGCTCAAGCTCAATTTTCAAACCACTGTCCCTGGTAAACAGCTTTCAACCTTCAGATTCTTATGAAGCATGCACAGAGATGTATCTAACTATACTAAACACTACTAATAACCATTCACCACCCTGTTAACTATTACTTCCCCCCCCAAAGAGTTCAGAATGGCACCACTAAGACGCAAGTCAGATGCCAATAAAAAAAATAATACATACACACACACACACACACACACACACACACACACACACACACACACACACACACACACACACACACACACACACACTCTATCTACACACACACACACATCTACACACACCTCTATCTACACACACCTCTATCACACACACACACACACACTACACACACACACCACACACACACACACACACACACACACCTCTATCTACACACACACACACACACACCCTATCTACACACACACACACACACACACCCTATCTACACACACACACACACACACACTACACACACACACACACACACCCTATCTACACACACACACACACACACACACACCTCTACACACACACACACACCTCTATCTACACACACACACACACACTCTATCTACACACACACACACACACACACCTCTATCTACACACACACACACACACACACCTCTATCTACACACACACACACACACACCTCTATCTACACACACACACACACACACACACACACACACACACACACACACACACACACACACACACACACACACGTTTGCAACATCCTAGTAGAGCTGAAGTGCAGTGACCCACAGGTTCTTAGGGGAGGAAGGGAGAGAGCTCAGAATACAGTAAGTTTCCCTTGGAAGAAACAAGATTACTATGGTAAGTAACTTCTTCAAACCCCAGGAAATCTTACTGTACTCACTTATGCAGACTACCCAAGCAGTACCTTTGGAGGTGGTCATAGAACCTGCTTAGGAAACTGGCTCTGTAGGACTGCTATGCCAAACCTGGCATCCCCTCTGGCCTGGACATCCAAACAATACTTGGTAAATGTGTGGACCATTTTCCAGGTAGCTGCCTTACAAATATCCACCAGGGGAATATCCCTAGCAGCTGCTAAAGAAGCAGCTGTACCCCAGCCGAATGGGCCCAGAGGCCTGTGGGTGGCTGCTTACCCACCTTTTTGTAGCAGAACTGAATGCAAGCCACAATCCACCTTGCAATGGACCTTTAAGTAGCTGGCTTCCCTTTCCCCACCTCTCCATAGGTGAGAAGAGTCGAGTGTGGTCCTGCCCATGATCTTTCGTGTGGTCCAGGTAGTAGTGGATTACCTTGGTTACATCCAAATTACACAGCCTACGTTCACCTGAGGTGGAATGATAAGTCTTAAACAAGGCAGTGTAATGGACTGGTTATGGTGGAACTCAGATACCACCTTGGGCAAGTATTTGCCATTAGTCCTCAGGATGACTGTCTGTGGACAGCAATGTACCCAGACTCTGTAGACAAGGCCTGAAGCTCGCTAATCCTTCTAGCAGAAGTCATGGCCACAGGGAATACAGTTTTCCAAATCACATACTTGAGGTCTGCTGAAGACATGGATTTGAAGGGGGGCTGCATGAGCTGGGCAATGCAGATGTTCAGGTCCCACATGGGAGTTGGTCTCCTATGTTGGGGGGTGCAAGTGTAAATCCTTTGAAAAACCTTTTGAACACTGGATTTGAGGCCAGGGAAAGCCTTTTGCCCACTAAGTAAGCAGAGACAGCCACCAGGTGCACTTTCAGGGTAGAGGCCCTTAAGCCCATAGAATGGAGAGGAGCTAGGTACTCCAGGACCACTGGTAAAGTGGCCTGGTTGTGGTCCATGTCCCTTCCTCTGCGCCAAATGGAAAATCTCTTCCATTTGGAAGAGCAGGTTTTCCTAGTGGATGGTTTCCTGGATACCCCCTGAAGTATCTCCATGACCCCTTCTGACAAATGCAAGTCTGCATATTCTAAGTCCTCAAGAGCCAGGCTTTGAGACGGAGGGACTGAAGGTTGGGATACATGATCCTGTTCTGAGAGGATGACACTAGGTTGTGCCTCCTGAGGAGGCAGATTGGTTTGGCCACGGACATTGACAAAATCATGGAGTACCAGGGCTGTCTGGCCCAATCCGGGGCAATGAGCATCACTGTTGCTGGCTGGTGTTGGAGTTTGTTCAGCACCCTTAGCAGCAAGGGAAACTGAGGGAAGGCATATAGAAACCTCCCTGTCCAATCCAACAGAAATGCATCCAGAGGGATTGCACCCGATAATATGGGGTCTGCAGCAGAACTGCAGCAGCTGGTTATTGCCTGGAGTTGCAAATAAGTCCACTTCTGGAACACCCCATCTCCGAAAGACAACCTCCAGAACCTACTTGTTCAGTGACCACTCATGGTGGCTCTGATGGATTCTGCCGAAGGCATCTGCCAGAACATTGTCCTTTCCTGGGAGATGGACAGCTGAGAAGGAAACTTCCAGAGAGTATGCCAACGATTTTCACTGTCTCCGTGCAGAGTGGAGTTCACCTTGTGCCTCCCTGTTTATGTAGTACATGGTGGTAGTATTGTCTTGTCCTGACCTGCACCACCTTGCCCCTTACCAGACTGGCAAATGACTGGATACCCAGGAGGACTGCTCTGAGCTCCAACAGGTTGATATGCAGAAGTAATTCTCGTTTTGTCAATATGCTGTGCGATTCTCCAAAGTGCCCCCCAACCCAGAAGGGACGCACCTGGCACCTGTGAGGGGACTTGCTGCAAGAATGGCACCCCTTGCCAGAGGTTGGCCTCGTCTTGCGACCACTATAGAGCCTGAAGAAATGTTACTGTGACAGGCACTAGCTTTGACAGCTAATCCTTTTTTTTTTTTTTTTTTTTTATATAAAGTCAGTGAGCTCTTAGGTGGAACTGAATGTCACTCATTAGGAACCTGGCTCCTGACAGTTGCTGTGGATGCTGCCAACGTGGTCTAGCAGTTACAGGAAATGCCTTGCCGGCCTTGGGACGTGTGGCTTGAAGGAGCTGGCTACCCACTCTGTCCTGAGGGAGGAAAGCCCTTCCTCTTTGTGTGTCCAGCTCTGCTACTATAAACATGAGAAGTTGAACTGGTTCCAGCAGAGACTTTGGGTTCACCAGAAGCCCCAGTGAGTGCAGGGTATCCTGTGAGGGCTAACGCTTCTTTCACTTGCTATGACTGACCTACTATCAGCCAGTCGTACAGATAGGGGAACACTGTTACCCCTTGTCTCCTTAGGTGTGCCACAACCAAAGCTAGGCATTTTGTGAACACCCTTGGAGCAAAGGCTAGTCTGAAGGGCACTGCCCTGAATTGATCATGGCCTGATGACAATCTGAAATCAGAGATGCTTTGTGCGACTGCCTTATAGAGATGTGAAAGCAGGCATACTTTAGGTCTAGGGATGCTAGCCAGTCTCCCGGCCTTAGGTTTGGTAGAATAGTCACCATCTTGAATTTTGGCTTTGACAAATGTTTAACTATCAGATCCGGAATGGGTTGCCACTCCCCTGTTTTCTTTATTGTGAGAAAGTACCTAGAGTAGAGTACAAACCTTTTCCCTTCTGGGCTGAAGGGACTGGTTTTACTGCCTTTATAACAGAAGGTTTGAAACTTCCTCCCTATTAAGGCTGTTTCTGATCGAAGAGGGTTTGAAGCCCCCGACTTCAGCTTTGGCATGAGCTTGAAGCAGAGGACTACACACTGGCCCATTACCTCCAGGACCCACTTGTCTGGTGATATTCTTCCACTCCTGGAGGTAGCAGGCCAGCCTGCTCCCTACTGGGATGGCGACCAGGACAGGCACCTCAGGGTGTCTGCTTTGTCTGGGCTGCTGACAAAGTGCTAGGACTAGTGCAGCCACCGCTCCTTCTGCCTCTACCTCTAAAAGTACCACCTTTGCTGCCAATACCGGGGGTTGGGGCGTGGGGGAGAAAGAGAGGCCTGTAGTGAGTTCTGCCCCTTCCACCTCTGGTCTGATGTTTGTGGTATAGATGATCTTTCCTTTGCTGCAGCACACTTGTAGGCAGCCTTGTCAATCAAATCTTTATCCAGGTGGACACAGTTGATCAAGCTCATTTACAAAGTGGACCTGCATCACACAAGGTCAGAAAAACAGTATACACAAGTCATAAATGTAGGCATGATAAAACACACACACACACACACACACACACACACACACACACACACACACACACGTTAAATAACAGTAATATATGAAGTCCAAATTAGGCAAGCGTTGTTTATAACTAAACTATGAACAAGGTATGGTCAAGGAAAGGGTGGGAGAAAGGGGTTTTTGAATGGTACCTCGAGAGGTAAAGGTTGCATTGATGAAGGGGGCAGAGACAAATGTCCTACACGTGGTACAGTGCTGGATACTCGCTTATAGATTGAGGGTTGAGTACTTTCGAGTCGCCTAAGATTCCTGTGATGACAGAGGGGTTCACAGCTCTCAGAAGCGGAGTATGTTTAATGAATACCAGCTATGGCTTCAAAAGCGCCGGCAATCCAGAGACTGCGGGTGCAAGCGGTGTCCAAGCTTGGACCCTGGAATTTCTTTGGGCTAAGGGAGCGTAAGCCGATCGGGGGTTCTCAGATGGCGGCTTCAGAGGCGCTACTGCCGCCGCTGTACCTGGGTCCTGTGGCGGCTGCACTGGAAGTTCTAAGGGGTTGTGGATACTTGGGGATCAGAACTAGGACAAAGGGTAGGGTGATGGAAGGGGAAGGTGAGGCAATGGTAAAGTAGTGTAAGGTTTTGGAGATGTGCAGGGCAGAAGATGTTACGCAAAGAGGAAGTAGTTCAAAGCTGATTGAAGCAGTGACTTATTTCTCAGATTGATTTTACATATATAGACGAACACTGCAATGCTTACTGGAGGTCTTAGTTTTAAAAGTTTGTGACTCGTTCCAGAGGGTTGGAAGCAAATAGCTTATGACTGCTCACCCAAAGCACGTGCGGACCCTGGGGATTCTCAGAGAAATAAGGGAGCAGCCCCTTAGGGCATAGTTTTGGAGTCAGATTAGTGGCACAAGATCAGAGATGTAGCGTGGCAATTTGCCAGTAATCACTTTCAAAGTCCATATGGCAGTGTTTCTATTGCATCTGAATTGTAAGGAGGTCCAGCCCACAGCGAGCAATGATGGATAGAAGAGGGAAGGCCGGTGATGAAGCGCAGCGCTCTGTGGTACAAGACGTCCAGTTTACCCAGGTATAGGGCGTTGCAATGGCTATGGAAGAAGTCAGCATAATTTAATAGGGAGATGAAGGTGGACTGTACAAGCTGTCTTTTTGCCTCTGCAGACAGAAGGTGGTTTATCTGGTAGAAGAGCCTCAGTTTGTCTCAGTTTGTTCACCACATCCTCCAAATTTCCCCAAAGGAGAGTTTGTGGTCTAGCCAGATTCCCAGGTATTTAAACTTGGGGAAAAAGTCCAAGTTTTCCCCCAATAAAGTGGTGATGGGAGTTAAAGTACCAATAGCAGGACAAGGCGGTTGGTTGCCAGGTGAGAGAATCAGTGCCTTGTTTTTTTTTGGCATTGAGGAGCAACTTTTTGCCAAGAAGCTGGTACTGGAGGATATCAAAGTCTAAATTGTATTCATCCATTTTCTTCATGTACGCTTCTGTTTGTTCTCCAAACAGAGATATAGGTTCACAAGGGAAGTCCATGGCTTTGGTTTGTGTATCCATGTCAGATTTGTAGTTTTGAGCCAGGTAAACCTCCTGAGGGACATGACAGTGTTAAATAGGACCCTGTCCCAGTTGTTATGGAGAGTCTGAATGCAGGTATCTGTTCTATTCTTTCCTGTCGCTTGTCTGTCTGGTTGCACAACCAAATTTTCCTTCGAGACCTAGGATTTGATCACCCAGACAGTCTCGCAATTTTTTTGCATTTCAGAAGCTCAGTCCTCCCTTGCATATCTGCTGGTAAACATATGCAAATGATGTGGACATGTAACAGATATTGGGATCCCTTTTAGAAATTATATAGTGTTAATTTTTGAAATTATGTAACTATAGTTTGAGAGGATTGCAAACTCAAGAGATTACCAAAGTGCAATTTAAGCCTTTTGCAAAAAAGCTGTGGAGATGGGGCCTTAGTTCTGGGACACTGTTCCTGCCAGCACCTGCCTGAAATATACTAGAACATTTTAGAAAACACAGGATGCTTGTGAAGACAGGTTGCTGCAAGGACTTGCAAGACAGAGCTGCAACTGCTTGCAAAAAGGGACAGATTGAAGGAAAATTCAGATGCATCTTCCGTTTATTTGGCCTCTAAATATACAGAGCGATTTCATTTATTTTTTGTTACTGCTAGTACAAATAAAAAAACTCATGAATTTTACAACCGCTTCTGGCTTTTCCTAGGCTTCCTGATCTGTGCCTTGATGATAGATTCTGCCATCTGCCTGGATGCAGTATCATTAGCATCAACTGCCATCCTAAATTGTGGTTCAGAAGCCTCAATTCCTCTTTTCGTAGCTTCTTCCAGTTCAGCTGCCATGGGAGATGGGATTGCTTTTGAAGTCTGTAGGACAGCAGTCCAGAGATTTTGATACCTGGCCCCATGACATGTATGAGGCCTGTCTGATGGCAAGGGACAACCCCAGATGCACCTTTTTCTAGCTACTGAATCCAGTTCAATCCACCCTCCTAGAGTCTTTATCTGGAGAGTTGAGAGGCCAGGAGGATGCCAGCTTTGTCACAAGCTGTAGCCTGCACTACCCCCTCATGACTAAGGTGCCAGAAAAGGAATTCCTTCCCACTTTTGGCTACCCAGTACTTCATATCCACTTTTTTTCTGTAGGAGGTACTGAAGTGGGTGTCAGCAAAAGCCTGACTTTTATATTTATATTAAAAAAAAAAAAAAAAAAAAAAAAAAACAAAAACAAAAAAAAAAAAACACTTTGATCACCAAAGAAAGTGTACAAGGCAACTTCTACATTTACAGCCCCCCACCACCACCACCAGTAGCAGCTGGTTCAGCAGCTGTCTCTATGGTCCATTTTTGCTGAAAGGCAGCTCCTCCAGTTCTTTCTGAAGAGAAACCAGTTTTTCCAACGGCTGGGTCAGCAGCCTTTTCAACCACCTCTCAACCGTAGACAGGAAAGTTTTTGCAGATCTTGCAGTCCGTCTTGGTGTTGAAACCAGCCTTGGCAGAAAGGTTCCCCACACTCAGTACAGTGCTGGAAACCTGTAGGTCCCATTCTCTTGGCTTTCTATGACATAACCCAAAATAATTTTTTCCGGTTATGCTAACTGAATCAGGAGTTACCCTGGTAAAAAGTTAGTCAAAAACTGACAGAGTCAGAACAAGTTAAATAAAATAAGGACGATTTAATTTATCTTTATAAAAGAATAAGAAAAAAGCTGTGTTCCTTCTCAGAAGGACGAAAAGGGAACAAAGCTACTTACCCAAAGAACACCAAAATCTAATTCTACCTGAAAAGCAAGGACAGCGCTTTAAATACCAAATAAAACAGAGAAAAACAAATTATTTCAAACCATAAAGGAGAGCTCTCCAGAAACGTCTTACTAAGGCAAGCGGAGTAAAGAATCAGACAGTTGAAAGCAGTTTACCAGGGACAGAGATTTGAAAACAGAGCTCAAGCCTAGCATTCCATCATATGCATAGGTTCTATTAACCATTTCGGCTCTGGGGCAGTCCTATAGTTAGGCCATATTGCACAAGTCAGAATACATTAAGATTTCCTGGGGTTTTAACCCACAACCTTCTGGCCTCAGAGGCAAGTGTGCAACCTGCCAAGGCACTGACACCGCAAGATAGTAATGGACATGAAGCTTCTGACTGGCATGTGCATCAGTTGGAGCTGAGCCTACAACCCCTTCCACTGAAGACTTAAGGTTAAACACAGAACATTTCCGACTCAAATGCGCTATGGGAATGAGTGTTAAAAGCAATTTAGAATGAAACTGCAAGTACGAAATCCACCGTCAGCGAGATCCACAGAACTGGGGCATGCACCACAAGCAGTCTTCAGCAGATCTTGAGACTGAAAGTGAAATATAAATCCCTGGCCCATGCAATGTGTGGCTGTCCTGGGGAAGATGGAGGGAAAGAAGGCTGCTGGACATCTCTCTCAACTGTCCGATTTTTCAGGGACATCCCAGACTGTGCCTCAAAATTTTCCTCTGTCCCTCACAAAATTTGAGTTTTCATGACAACAGTGAGGACTGCAAGGACAAAATAATGTCAAACATTAAAATTACAGGCTTGTTCTTTAGAAAAATTCATCTCACAATAATCCCCTGATCTTACAATATAAAGCAGACAGGATGTGTCCCCGATTTTGGGTCTTTATCCACGATTTATGAAGAAAAAGGTTGAGAGGTATGCCTCAAGAGGTAGCTGGGACCCACACTGCCTAGAGTTTTAAGTTAATAATTAAAGACCTTGTTAGCTGACCTCAGCCCAAGATATGCAAGGAAGCAAAGAGACACACTAAAGCATTGTTTGTACAAGGTTTACCACATGCCCAAGAGGCCTGGAGCAGACAGCCTTTTATGCCTCTGGAAGTGCAGTAAGCCAAGTACAACCAACATCCTGCAGCATCTTCCTGTGCTTATAAATGGGTTTCAAGAAACAAACTTTGCTCACCGGATTGTGGCTGGCCTGTGCTGGTCACCATCGTCCCAGATGGTACTAGTATTACTGATGCTGTCTGCAGTGAGGTCCACTAAAACCAAATACTGAATGGGGATCAGGGAGCATGGGGGAGAAGAGAAGAGAGACCATGATAACCAGAGTTTGTCACAGCATACAGAACAGAACGGGTTATTAGGGGGCACAAAACACGGCACTGCTTCAAGGACAGGATTTCAGCAGTATTAAAGAAATTCTATCAGACTTACTATAAATTTCAGTTAAGATTACTCACTAACACTGCAATGGTGGCAGTCAACATTTGTGACACTGCTGTGCCCTTTATGCATGAGGGCTCCCTCATTTGCCTAGGTGCAGCCATTCCTTTCAACTGTCCCATTTTTTTTTTTTTTTTTTTTGGGAGAAGAGAGAAGAGAAGAGAGAGAATTTCCTGAATTTAGACCCCCATCACTCGTGAGCAGCCTACAAATGCTCCCGAATCTGGAGAATGCCAGTGTTCTGGGCATTGTCTCCATCAGCCCCAATCACTTGTTTTTAACTGCCCATTGGCATCTGTTGTCATGCATCCATGGCAGCAACCAATCAGAGTACAGCAATATGCTGATTCGGTAAGTTAAAGAATGCTTCTTTCCCGCTGCGAGTGCTGTGAATTCGATTAGGGCACCCCTCCAAAACATTAAAGGAGTTGAGAAAACTACACTCCTGGGCCAAGCGATCATTCCTTCTGGCTTGATCCAACAGCACCAGTCAAGGATTAGCAGCCCAAGTCCACAACTGAGAGAGACAGATTGAGCCCGAACAGTCACTGACCCACAGCAGCACCAGAACACTAAATCCACAGTGCAGTCCCGTCCTGCTCTGTGACCCGGCAGACGCATCATTGGGAGACATTCAGCATGCAGCAGTTCAGTGTCAGTAATTCAGCAGTGGAAGTCTGATCCATGACTGGCATAAACAGCTCAAGAACGTATTTTCATTAGTAAAGGCTTGTGTAGTGCAAAACCCCCACCACCATAGAAGGATACCATTCTAGTACATACTCCAAATAATTGGTGTAAAACATTTGTAATTGCAGTTTTCCCATCACTTTGTCATACTGTAGATTGCTCTGATGTTTTACTGCAGGGGATAATGAATAATTGATGTGGGCTTCAATGAAAAAGCAACAGTGTGGCAATATCAGTTGGGTTGTTCTTGATGGTTTAAGGGAAAGAAACAGGATGTAGGTTTCAAAAAAAAAAATAAAAAAGTGGTGCCAGGCATGCCAGAGGACTGCCATCTTTGCCAGGCCCTACCATGCCACTAAGTGGCAATGGGTGCTGGCCCTGGCCTACAAGTACAACCCCCACTGAGGGTAGACTGATCAAGTCGCTTCTCTCCTGGTGGCAAGTACAGTGGGCAGCAGGGGTGTGTGCCAGGGCTATGGAAGTAAGTTATAAAAATGAAGCTGTCTGAATAATATCTGAACTCAATACCATTCTGAAATTTTATCTCTTGCACTGCCCCTCCCCCGCTCCCCTCCATCAAGGCATTTCTGCCATTAAAAAAAAAAAGGTGGCAGTATTCAAATATTAAAGAACTCCTTGAGGTTTTGGTCTTGCACGTGCCCTATGGTGGCAGCAATATGACAAATAAAAATTTACAGTTTTATTACAACGAAAACGATGTCAGACATACTGCTCAGTGTAGGTCTCTAGAAAATGTTTTCCACCCTAAAGCCATTTATACTGATTTACTTTTCTCATGGACCTGACAAGGAGCTGTAATTACTGGGAGCACCTCGGAGGGCACAGGTTGTTGGCAGCATTGGCATCGGCGATTCCTCCGTGGGCTGCACACGAGGCGGGAGGAGCTGGGGTTGCACTGGCAGCTGCATCAGAGGGAGGAATTCAGAGCTGCACCAGCAGCTGTAGATAGCATCGGGGGCACCAGAGCGGTGTTCCCAGCAGCAGCAGTCAGTCGTGGGCCAGGGCTGGAATGTGATTTGTTCAGTGGAGAGGGCACCAGAGTTGACTTCCCAGTGGCTGCAGTAAGCAGCGGTCCACAGCTGGATTGAGGAGCCAAGCTGGCAGAGGACCAATCAGGAGTGAGGGCTCCAAGTTTGAAGTGCGGCTGGTCTACTTAAGGCAGGCCCAGCCACCTCACTTACCCGACAAGGAGCTGTAACTGTGTCCCATACCACCCACCCCTGACCTCTATTAAATGGTCGGAGGGGGTGGAGTCTTGGGTGTTGGCATGGTGAGACTGGTTAAGCTGGAGCAATAAGAAGCTTGGACTTTACGCCGACTTGGGGGGTAGGCTTAGGATTTTCATTCTATGCTGGCTTGGGCATAGCAATTAGTGTGGGGATTTCAGTTTAATTCTTGGGGTCTTGCTGGGCTTGATGGTGTAAAATTGAAGGGTACTGTGTTGGGATTGCTGCTTAATAAGGGGCACATTGATGAGAATTGTCTATTGCTGGGTATCTCGTGTGTAGTAAAATCACTGCTGGAGGCTGTGTAAGTTTGACAGTACATTATTACTGGTAGAAGGGCGTCTTACTCATAACTAAAATGAGGGTGGGCTTGGGGGCAGAGTGGGCATCTTTGGCAGGGCAGTAGGGTGTACATGGTGTGGGGCAGCCATAATATTAAGTTGGGCATGGAGGTTTGGAGGGTGCCCAGTATGTTTTCAACTGGAGGGTCTTAGGGAGGAGATCAGTGGGATCAGATGGCAGCTGGAATGGGGGAGGTAAGATAGGGTATGGATCATATGTGACTAGACGTGGTCAAAATTACACGTCTCACAGGGTAAGTGGAATAGGTAAAAAAAGGGCACATCTCAGGGAATAGGTGGATCACATGGTCATTCTGAGGTGAAGGGGTGGAACAAGCAACGACAGGAAGCACTCTGTAGGAGGGGCTGCTTTGGGGGAAGCAAAAGAGGGAAGGAGGGTAGAAGAGAGCAAAGCAAGTATCACACTTTACAAATCATTTCACCTTATTATATCCGGAAATGATGTGGAGGCCAATGGTGGGAGAGCAAGAGGATAGGGAGGATTTGGTCAGTAAGCTGAGGGGGAGGGGGGAGACAAAGGAGAGTGCCAGAACCATAAGAAAGGATGGGGTGGAGGCACAGGAGCCTAGGTTGGGGAGGGAATACGGTAGATGGGGGGCACTAAATGAGTACAGGTTGGAAGGGACAGGAATGTGGTCAGACCGTGTCGAGGTTGAGGAAGTCAGTCAAGGGGGCAGTAGAGAGATCAGCTTTGAGACAAGTTATCGGATAAGGCAGATAGCAAGGTAGGGAGAATGTCAGCTGATGGCGTGGAAGTGCAGGTCCGAAGGGGGAAGAATGAAGAAAATTAGTCGAAGGTATCACGGGTGGGGGATTGGAGGATTATAGCTCAAGAAGGGTGATGGGGAAGGAATTGGAGGGAGGGGCATTCTCTGGCCTCCAGAGAAATGGGGGGGGCACGAGGAGCAAACTGGCAGTCGCAGGCAGGAGTATGGTAGGGCTAGCATAGGAGGGTGGCCTCCAGGCTGATGGAGTTGGGAGGATTAAGCAGGGGTTTGTTGACAGGAGTCTGGAAGGATCAAAACGGGCTAATAAAAGTGACTGGTGGGGGGATTCCATGACCAGGGGTATTCAATGGGAAGGGATGGGGGAAAAATAAAAGCAGCCCAGTCAAGGCTAAATGTATGCCAGGATTATCTGTACACAAGGGGAAGAAAAAAAGTACCACCTATACTCTATAGCACTGGAATCTGGGGGGGGGATCCCGGACTTCCTAGTACATCTGGGGACAACTGACTTGGAAGGGAGCACTGAGCTAGAAACACAGGCTAGGTTCCGGGAACTGGCAAGGGTTTGTCACTACAGGAAGTAAAATTTCCTTCCGAGATTCTGCCGGTACCAAGGGCAACTGCGGAGAGCAAACTAAAACTTAGAGGGGTGAACCAGTGGCTTAGGGATTGGCGCAAGGCAGAGAGGTATGGGCTGGTGGGAGACTGGGGAGATACCTGGGAGGATCAAGGGCTTTATGCCAGGGATAGATTACATCTCAATCCGGAGGCGAGAGAGGTCTTGAAACTAAAAAACTTGCTGGTTTTATAGGAGAGAGCGAGAGAGCGAGAGAGGTGGGGTTTAAACTTGCAAGGGGGAGGAGGGTCAAATAAAAGACTGGCCTCAGAGAAGCAGTTTGTGAGTCCAGGTCTAGGGCAATTGAAGAGTGAGGGGGGTTGTGATGCAAATCTAAGGAAAATTGGGCAGAATAAGGACTGGGAGAATAGACATGAAGGAGAGGTCGGGTAGAGGACAGTACTGATTAATGCCAGGAGCATGAGCAATAAAATGCCCGAGTTACAGGCTATGCTGACTGAAGGATCAGCGGACGTGGCGGCAATTACAGAGACATGGGCCACCCAAAAAAAGGATTGAGACCCAAATTTGGAGGGCTGTAAGATATTCAGGAAAGATAAGGGAGTGAGAAGAGGGGAAGGGGTTGCGCGGATAGTCAGAAGTGATGTGGTTAGTTGAGTGGAGGAGGCTGAAGGAGGGGTGGAGGTGATTTGGGTAACCCTGCAAACGAGGGGAGAGAAAAAGAAAAAAAAAAAAAAAACACAACACTGAAAATAGGGGTGGTACACAGTACCCCAGCAATTGAGGAGGCTCTGGAAGATAAACTGGTTGAGAACATCAAGGGTCATTGGACATTGGTAAGGGTGGGGGTGGACTGGGACATCATGACATCCTCTGTAGCCAGGAACAGCGACTGGACATTTTCAAGATGCTTTCCTGGTTCAACAAGTGGGGGACCTACCAGAGAGGGGTGGATATTGGATGTTGTCCTAGTGGACAGTGATCAGATAAGAGGCCTGGAGGTGTGCAGTCCACTGGTGGGTGGAGACCATGCCATGGTCTGGTTTCTGCTGTATATAGGAGGTGAAGAAAACTGTACTAACAGTAGTAGTAGTAGTAGTAGTAGTAGTAGTAGTAGTAGTAGTAGTAGTAGTAGTAGTAGTAGTAGTAGTAGTAGACGACTTCAAGGGAGTGGATTTTGTGGGCATGGGTAGGATTCTAAGAGAGAGGTTGGACAAGATTAAGCCGGACATGGATGCTGGAAGTCTCTGGGAGGCCATAAAAGGGTACAGGAGGCTACCAAGTACTGTACAAAATGAAGGCAAAAGCATGGCAGAACCAGTAAGCCATGTTGGTGGACTAGTGAGGTGCAGGAGGCAGTGAGGGATAAAAAGGCCACTTCTGCACGCTTTAAACGCCTGGTTGGGGGAGAGAGAGAGAGAGACACACACAGACAAGGAGAGTATGAAATAGTAGCCAGCAGGGTCACCAGAGTGGTGAGGGAGCCAAGGCAGGGATGGAGCAAACTCTGGCTAGGGATATCGGGGCGCATAGCCAGATTATATCACACACACACACGATCAGAAACATGGCACTGGTGCACAGGCACAACTGGCATGGAGCTGCCCTCATCACACCCACACCACATGGCACAGCAAGCACACACGGGGCGCCACACACACATGCGGCACCACCTCCATCCATGTGTGCACGGGGCAGCAGCAGTGGACAGCAGGTAAGAGCAACACACATGGTCAACTACGTGGTCCCGTGGCTGCACTGGTCAGCAGTTGCAGGCTGTTGCGCGGCCAAGTGGAGTGTGTCCGACGCACCCCCAAGGGTTGAAGTCCGGGACCATGACCATGTCCTCGTTGGGGTGGAGTGGCAGCTAAACAGCCTAGCTGCATGGCGTCTGGGATGCCAACATCGCAGCCCGGCGTCCCTTGTGAGGGCATCGCCAGACACTGGGACTGAGGGGTGAACAGAGCACTGCAGGGGTCCTCTACACACAGCTGGGCCCAGTGGTTGTCACCGATGAAAGCCCGGCCACAATGGCACCAGTCATGCAGTCCACTGCAGCAGTCGTGGCCTCCTGCATCTGGTGAAGCTCGTCAAGAAGCTGCGCAATACCCCGTTCTGCTTGGCCAGCTGACACACCTCTGCCAGCAGTTTGGCATCCTGCATCTCCTGGGCAGGACGCCAGGATGTTGGGGGTGACACGGCATGCTGTCCAGCATCCTGCTAAGATGGACGCTGCACAGGGTCCTCGGGAACACCGGCGGTGGACCCAATGTAACGCTGTCTGCAGGTATCTGCATTCTGCTGATGCACAACCGTCTGACAGGCAGTGCCCTGCCACGTCCGCAACAGCACCACCACCCACATCTGACACAGCAGTGGCACCATACGTCACTATACCGGCGGGGATGGGAGGCAGCTATGCAGCTGCAGCACTGGGCCCTGCTGTTGCCTGTGATGCTTTCTGGGGCGAGTCAGGCACCACAGCCCCTACACTGTCCAAAATCAGTGTCAGGTCATCATTGGAGAAGGACTCTGCCCCCAGCAGAGTCTCAGCGTACAGCACAGGTAGGCTGGCATCTCGCAGGAACTCAGCCAGGGTGTCATCCAACCCCAGGTAAAGGACATCCACATGCCCTGCATTGCCAAGCCACAGCCTGTCCCTGCCATGGATGCCAGTGGAAGTGGAGGGTCAGTCACCCGTGACCGCCTCCGCTCAGTCCTCCCCACAGAGGCGTGATGGTGCTGCAAGCAAGAAAGTGTTAGTGCTGCTGCAGCGCCCATATGCGTGCCCCTCCCCCCCCCAGTGTGCACGTTGCCATTGCTGCTGTCCAACAGGGTGCCATGACCAGCGGTGGCCGCCCATGTATGTGGCATGCAGCACGGCAGCATGCACACCTGCATGTCCAATTCCAGACATGCATGTGGAGTGCCTGCTCACCATGCAGCGAGGGGCTGCCACCCATCTGGAAGCTGCCTCTGGGCACACCCTCGACTGCTGTGCGGCTGATGGTGGCTGCCATCAGCTCTTCTGTGGCAGACAGGGTGGGGGCTGTTGATGGGCCCCCATGGGTTCTGTTGCATGAAGCCCGTATGACTGCTACCTTCTCCTTCATCCTCAGTTTGTCAGTGCCTACCTTCTTGTGGCACTCCTGCACACTGTGCTGGCGCCTGCCGTGTGTGTTCACATATGGTCATGGCCTCCCACCCTGCCAACCGCTCCTGAGAGGGTGCCCGTGGCACCATCGAGTAGGTCCTCCTTGAACAGGGTATTCTGCTCCTCCCTATTGAAATTGGACCTGCGTATGCGGGCAGGCCCACGATCCTCCTCATCATCAGTACCAGACATTTTGGTATCTGTGAACAGTGACGGAACAGTGGGTCAGTGTCAGCAAGGCCCACAGCATTCACCCGTTGCAGTGTTGTTGTATGCCTCTGGATCCCTGGGTTAGTATCCACTTACCTAAAAAGGCTGCAATACCCGCCAGTATCCTGTGCTGTTCTGTGGCTCTTATAAGGCACATTGCATGCAAATCAGCATTTGCGCAACAGTAATGATATGCCAATGCTCCCTGTGCCGCGCACTGGCTGATGAGCAGATTTACATATGGTGGCCGACTATCATGAAACTGCGCTGGGCTCAATCATACTGCACCAGAGCAACCCTGTTGCCGAATTCCTGTGTGTGCCCACAGTGCGCATGCCATAGCACATGCCTAATGAGCGACTGCTGTACCATACACGATGGTGCTGGCAGCATGGTGCTAGTGGGCCATCGCATATGCGACATCATGGCATCGGCCTCCGGCGGTAGTGCACCCTGCGCCCTCAGGGTCGTGAACATGACCTCGTGCACCTGCCAGTCCATGGCATTGTGAGCATGCACAGTGCACTGCGATCGCACATCCACATGCTGCGCGACTGTTTCATACCATCCGCAACTGCACATGGTACAAGTGCATTCCCACAGGTGTGGTTTGTCGGCCATTTTCCACGACGCAACCCGACTGCTGTACAACATGGCGGGACAGGGACGATCTAGAAGGGCTAGCAATTGGTCAGATGTGGAAATCTGAAATCTGGTGGCAATGGTACAGCCCTATAAGGGCCAGCTGTATGGGCAGGAACCCCTGCAACGACCGTGCGGCCCGTCAGCACCACTGTAGTGAACCGTGTGGATGGCTGATGTGGCCCTCAGTCATTACGGTCCCCCCCAGTGGTGCGTGACCCCCCGCTGTCCACTGCATGCTGTGGGTGGGCAGGGATTCACTGGGGCGTGTCACCGATTGCCTGTCCTGTCCCTTCTCCTAGGTGTCTCCAGGATGGCAGTGTGGAGGGGTCCCAGGCCAATCCTCTAGGCCCTAGGAAGGGTGCTTGCAAATCAGTGGAGGCGGTCGTCTGTGACCAGGTGGCACCAGTGAGAGATGGTAGCCATGCAGGGGGTCCTGGAACAGCTGGCGGTGGTGGACCATTGACTGTGTTAAGCTCTGTATCTCTATCCAATAGACCACCAACCTATATACAGACCCCTTTACTCTCGCCTATCCAGTCTCCCTGCAGTACACCTTTCCCACTGTAGCCACTGGTCCCTGTCCTCATCCTCCTCTTACCCTCCCCCGTCCCTACCTCTGTTTATTCTTGTACATAGTTGCATCTTTGAATAAAAACACATTTTTCTTGCTATATCTGTGTCTGCTTTGTAAGTGGCATGTGGAGCCATGCTGCAGGTGTCTGTTCCACTGTGCTTTACTGCGTCTCTAGTGTACCTCCACCATCCCCTGGGCCATTGCTCCTGTGATCACTGGGCGGGTGGACTTTTACACAGTCCTGTGTCATGTGCCTGCACCTTGTGCACCTGTCTGCATTGCTTATTAGTTGCTTGTGGTGCTGCGTGTCTACACTGTTGGCAGCACTGCTGTGCCCCTCCCCACTCCAGCTGGTGCCCTGTGCCTCACTCACCCATGGTCGCCTGCTGTATGTGTTTGCTTCATAACTGGGCACCTTGCCCATGGTACCCTGCTGCCCTGCCTGGTGGGTGTTTGTTGCATGGCCTCACCACCGGCACGGAGGTGGCGGTCGGGCTTTGGCAGGGTGCTTCTTCACTGGTTGGTGGACTAGTGTGGTCTGTGCACCGTCCCCAGGTGCCCTGGGTTACCTCCAGGTCAGTGCTTCTGTGTACCTAGGTGTGCCCTGCTGGTGAGGTCCTGTGCCCCTGTACTTCCTTAGCCATGCGTCCCTGCAGCCTGTTGCTCCTGGTCTGCTCACTGGGTTTGTGAGCAGGTCTGCTCCATGCATCCATGGTTTCACCAGCGCATCTATGGATGGGCCGTGGCACATCTTTGCCAAATTCAGCCGGCTTGTGCAGGGACATTTCAGGGGGTGTGTCTTCTGAATATGGCTCCCGTTATACCACGGCACATCTGACATGTGCTTCACCACACTTGCGCCCGCCTTTGGCATATTTCTGAATATCCGTCCTCAGTAAACTTACCTTTTTGCTTTCTACCCAAGTGTCAGACTCCTTACTTGTAGTACCATTGGCTCATATTCCTGAAGGTCCCCAGATCAATCTGGTGCAGATTTCCCTACTCTTGACAACTCTTAGTAACTCCAGTTGGAGAGGTAAAGTGCTGTACTCCAGTAGTACCCAACTGGGGAAGGGTTGTCACAAGGAAAGCAACAAAGAATACTTGATGTCACCCATCTGTGTGGAATGGTCCCACCTGTGGCCAGAGGTCAATATAATAGTGGGTGGGTCATAATCACAGCTCCCCCAGCCACTTCATGCACCCGACCCAAAGGACCACTGTCACCAATGTCACTTCATACACAAAACAGCAGTTGCCCCCAGCAACTTCATACCAACCCACCCCCTCCAGCCACTTCATATGCTGACCCAAAAGGGCCTCCGATTCCCCCAGTTATTTCATTAGGGCCAGTGCTCTCCATTTTGAACTGAAAACATTAAAAATGAATTTGTAAATTTATTTTTAATCAGTAAATTAGAGCAGGGGTATGCAAATCCTAATTCCCCCTGTCCGGGGCAAGTAAATTTCCTTGAAGGGCAAGTACAAAAAGACAGTTAATTTCACTGTAATGAATAAGGGACCTTGGGGTGGTGGTAGACACCAAAATGAGCAGTGAAAACTGCAGAAGAATGGCGTCAAAGGCAAACAAGTTACTGGGCTGCATAGCCCGGGGAATAACGTTCAGCAGGAGTGAGGCGATCCTACCTCTGTACAATGGCTTGGTTAGGCCGCACCTTGAGTATTGTGTACAGTTCTGGAGGCCAAACTTTAAGGACACAGTACTGTTGGAGAGGGTCCAGAAGAGGGCAACCAGAATGATCCAGGGCATGGGGGGACCTATGAGGACAGGCTGGAAGCCCTTGGGCTATATTCACTGGAGGAGAGGAGAGCTGGGGGGACATCATTGAGGTTTTCAAACATGTGACGGAGATTAACAGGGGGTACAGCCAAAGAAATGTTCAGGCTAAAGCAAAGGGGCACAACCAGAGGGCAATAATGGAAACTGGAATGAGGAACCTATAGGGGAGAATGCAGAAGGTATTACTTCAGAGAGGGAGGTGGAGCCATGGAATCCTTTGCCCGGGAGTCTAGTCAAGCAAGACACTATGGAGGGCTTCAAGAGGGGGTGGAACAAGCGCATGGGGGTACTGAAGCCAAGATTGACCCTCACGGGGACAAGGGGGGGCTGAGTGTCCGTTACGGGCTAGATAACCGAGCAGACACAAAGACAGACAGGCCTATTCCGCTGGCTTTTAGTATGTTAGTATGTATGAATTGGGCAAGTGAAAAATTCAGCTAGTCATGGCTGGGCAAGTCTTAAGTTTGATTTGAACACCCTGACCTTGGAGTCAATTTTCGGGGGAACAAACAAAACACACACTCTCCACACCAATGTTTTGGACAACCCTTCTTTGAGCTTTTTCTTGTACTAAACATACCGTGTGGGGAGACAAAGAACAGTTTACAGATTTTGCCAAATGAAATTAATGAAAGACCACTTGCTCTGCTTCATACACTGATCCACAGTGTCGATGTCACCCCCACACCAATTACTTCATTCACTGACCTCAAGGGTCGATGTCACCTTGCCCCCAGCCACTTCATATACTGACCCAAAAGGACCACACAAGTTACCCCTGCCACTTCACACACTTACCCCCAAGGGCCAGTGTCGCCCTCTTTCCAGCCACTTCACACACTGACAAAAAGGTCTACTGTCACTGCATTTCAAACACCAACCAAAAAGCCATAGTCAGCCCTGCCCCCAGCCACTTCATACATACATAGACCCAAGGGGCCACTGTCAGACTAGCCATTTCATACGCCAACCCAAAAAAAGGTTCATGCCACCCCTACCAGACACTTCATGCACCAACTGAAGGGCAGTCACACCCACAAACAGGTACTTCATACAGCAACCCAAATGTGTCAGTATCACTCCCGAGCCCAGCCACTTCATATGCTGACCCAAAGGGTCACCTCTTGCACAGCCACTTCACCAGGTCACCCAGTTTCCCCTACTTTACTAGAGGAGCCCATTACTGCAATTGTTGGAACCCACAATCTACCTTTTTGCCATTCACACTCTTGGTCAGAGAGCCTATCAAGTCTTAAAGGACTTGGGACCCACCCCCATTCCTGAAGGAGCAGACCTGCTCATGGGGAAATACCCAAATAATACGAAAACACTCCAGACAATTGAAATGGCTTTGTTTCTGCTGTTTTACTTCCTGCTTCCCTAAACAGACTCAAGAAAATAGTGTACACTTTTTTTTTTTTTTTTTTTAATAATGGGAAAAAATAATTAGTTTAAATGTGGGGCACTTTTTCCATGGATGTCTCAAAGTGTGGTTTTATATGGGGTCTCTGCTGTTGGTAATGTGGAACTGACGCAAGTGGCGATTAGAAAGGGCTAATTCAGTTGGTACTGAAATCCCAGTTTTACACTTCTGTGAAGCAAGTGTTGCCTAAGAGGCACATATGAAATTTGCCATCGTTCATTCCTGGCAGTGAATCCATACAATTCTATAAACTGCATTTTATATTGTTTGATCCAAACTTATCTGGATTGCAGCCCTGCTTAACAATCTGTTTAAAGAATTGCAGAACTAGACAAGCAGGTAATGCATCCGCATCAACTCAGGAGTTTCTCAAGAAAGATGACTAACTATTTCTCATCCAGCGAGTTTCATTCTGCAGAGTCATGCTGACAAAGAAAATGTACTTCTCATTAATTATGGCCGAGCCACAGCAGGTACATTTTTAGGCGGAAAGGTCATATTTATATTTATACTTGCCCAAAAGGGCTACAGAGAGGGTATAAAGATGACATGGAGTAACATATTCCTCCTCCAACCACACAGCAACACTTAAAGCAGAAGTTCACTAAACAACACCACCACCACCACCACCACCACCACCACCACCACCACCACCACCACCACCACCACCCCTCGATATTTGTCCTTCCTAATCAGTACTAGATGCCTTCCACTTTATTTCCATGGTAAAATTCTCAGTTGAAAATCACTATAAAGACATTGTGAATATGCTGCTGCAAACAATTTTCAAATAAAACAAACGTTTGAACCGGACTTTTCAGTTTAATTATTTAACAAATTTACAACAGTTTTAAAATTTCTCAAGATAAAAGAGAAAAGCCACTTCATCTGCGTAGAATTATACAGAGGATCTGAGGAAAGAATCCAGACAAAATGCAAATGTACAGTACAAAGCAAAGGAAGCATCCAACAAATCCAAATCAATCAGTTCTGCCAATATTTTTCTTAACCACAGCAGAAAATTAGCTTTTTGGAATAACTTTCATTGCACTGCTGCTTTAAGTTCAGTCACCCCTGGTGTTCCCACTTTTTGTTGGGGAAGGAGGAGAATATGTAGCAGCGAAGAGTTGTCCTGCCCTTCATTAGGCACCAATCCACTGCAACTGGCTGATTGTAATGGAGTTAGTGATGACAAAGAACTCCACTTTCCCCAACCTCAAGTAACAGACCGGGTGACTATTCCTTTCAAAACATTTAAATGAGTTTCAGTAGCAAAAGGACTAATAAGAACTCACACGATCATGTGTAAAGGTATCTCAAGCTGCCACAAGGAGTGCTGCAAAGGGTATCAGTGGACACCACCACCAACTAAAATAACCACCACCACCGTGGGACAGTCCTCAGGCCATTGATGCATAAGGTCTGACCCTGGTAACTACAGGCCTGTCAGCCTGATACTGCTGGGCAAGGTTATGACAGCCTTTACCAAGGAAAGAAACATGGAGTGCTTGATTGAGGCAAAGGCTTTTGAGCCTCAACACAAGTTTTACAAGAGGAAGATCATGAGATCATGCTGAAATCAACCTAATCACCTTCTTCATGGGGGGGAGCAGGGAGATGGACAGGAGCAGGGTTATGGATGTAATCTGAAGGTCAGCAAGACCTCAGATACAGTGGTGCATGAAAATCAGTGTGGTGCAAGACCTATTCAAAATACTGCTAACTAACTCTGGAGCAGGATGTAGAGGGTGGTGACAGTCACACACTACTCAGAGTGGAGAGGAGTAGTTGGTGGAATCCCTTTGGGATCAGCGACTGAGCCACTGTTCTTTAATACTTCAATGATCTGGAAGCTGGGGTCTCCAGTAGGCTGCTTATATTCATGCAGGGTGGGCGACTCCCTACAGGACAGCTGAACAGGCTGGATAACTGAATCCAAGACTCCAGGAGCCAGCCAGACCATGTAGTCAAATGCAAGGTGCTGCACTTGGGAGAGGAAAAGCAGATGGTCTCTTGCTGTAGTCTAGGAAGGAAAGGTCCTAGGGTCCGACCAGGAACACTTGTCACCCTATCATGAATACTGTGTTCAGATTTGGTCTCAATACAAAAAAGACCTTCAGGTAGTCGAGCTAATGCAACATGGACAAAATGATTAGCTGTACGAGGACAAAAGCTATGAGGGAAGGCCAGGACCCTTAACGTGTTTACTCTAGATACAAGCCCAAGAAATATGGTACCAGCAAGCCCAAACAGTCAGAATATGATGCCCTGAAGAACATAGGGACATGCCTTGAAGTTTAGCAAGCAACATCAGGAGGCCTTTTTTCTCCCCCAGTGGGCATGACGCCTGGACAAATTTCTGCTTACCAAGAGCATCCCCAGATATTCTGGGTAGTAAACTGGGAAGCAATAGCCATAAACCGCTTCATCTGCACAGCATATTCATATTATTCCTGCATGTGAAGGTGGGGTGCCAGAGATGGGATGGACCTAGAGTCCTTTCCTACCTTAAATTATTTTATGTTAGAATGAAGCTAGGGACAGAGGTTCCACTGTATGTTAGCAGTGTTAAAGTACTGGTAAAGACGGGGGCGCCCTCTGGACTACCAGGGGAAAAACTGCCTCAATAAATTTCATGAACAATGGAGAGGTAGGTCTAGGCCCCACCATTCTGGTGTCACCCACACAACCATATTCTTGCAGTATGGTCACAGCACTGTGCTACTAGTGCTGTGGCATGCTGCTACTCTGCTAGACACACACCAACATGTAAGTCTGGCTTGAGATGCCTCCCTCCCCCAAGTCCACCCCCTACTGTACTATTTCAGGGAATGAACACAGTAAATTGTGCAAGTTTATACCAGTTTCTCCTCTTACCACCAACATGGCTTGCCAACACGCTCCATGGTGTAGCCTTCGAGGCCTGTAGCCATTATCCAGTGGTATCACAAGCCAAGCTCTGTAGGTGTGGGAACGAAGGAGATCCAGCTATTAAGCTACTGTGATCTGGGCTTTACTTCCCATTTCACTCCGAGTGCCACCCTGACTGATGTAATGGTGCACATGCACACCACAAGTAGCGATGTTTTAGCATCTCCACCCACTTGAATGTCTTCAGCTGCACTAACGCCTCTGGTCACCCAGGTGGCAGTATCATAGTGCAGTACAGCTCACTCCTTCCCCAAGAGGATGTCCCTGGGATGTTCAATCCCGCATGGCCAGCCCTCAGTACTCTGGGCACATTACCAAACCCAAGCAATCAGCATTGCAAGCAGCAGTCCTGCTCTTCTGCCAACAGGCTGGCCTTTCTTCCTCATAGGCTAGATTTTTAGCCAGCCATACTCCTGGTCACTTGGTTGGCTACAGGTTGCACCCCAAAAAGGAGACCAGAATGGCTAGGTTCTATGTTGAGTGGTCTTTACTCCTATCCTGACCAAATCATTTAAAAAAAAAAAAAAAAAAAACTTTATTCATTCAATTCTTAGGATTCTAAAGTATCCTGAATATCTGCAGTTTCTTAGCTACATTACCCTTGTAAATTGGATATTTTAAGTAGTTTTGATTCCAAATTTTATTCAGGCGTTTGCTAGTTTTAAAGCCATTTAGAGCACATATAGAGATCTTACCCCAAATGAGTTATGTTTGGCGAACAGCATAATTGTATTACTTGCTGCTTATTTTACAAAACTGCCAGCAGAAACTGGCTTTCCAGTCTAGCGAGTCTGCTAGAGTGTGCAGCTAGCACCTCATCTCGCAGCTGCCCTCCCCTCTTCGCAGTATCCCTTTCCCAACCCCTCTTGAACCTGCCCACCACATTACAGGACACTGTCTGGTAAGGTGTTCAATTTGTCCACTACACTTTCAGTGACAAAATGTCTTTATCTCCCTTCTGAATCCCCTCCCACCCTTCCAATCTCAGTCCATGCCCTCTCGTGTCCTCTCCCCCTTCTCATCTGGAAACTCTCGCGTTGGTCTTGTTTATCCCATTCAGATACTTAAAGGTCTTTATCATATCCTCCCTATCCCTCCTCTCCTCCAGCGTATACATATTCAACTCTCTCAGCCAGTCCTCTTAGGGCTTGCTCTCCAAACCCTGGATCATCTTTGTGGCTCTTTGCTGCACCCCCTCCAACAATATGATGTCCTTCCTCAGGAAGGAGCGCCAGTACTGCACGTAGTACTCCAGGTGGGGCCTGACCAATGATCTATACAGGGGCAGGATAACCTCCCTCCTTCTGCAGGAGATCCCTCTTGCAATACACCCCAGTATTTTGTTGGCTTTTGCAGCTGCCTTCCTGCATTGAGCAGAGTTGCTCATGCTCCTTGGAATGAGCACTTCTAGGTCCTTCTCCTCTGTAGCGCTCCCACAGGCGTCACTGATACTCACACAATTCTAGATAAGCATTTTGGATTATCAATACTCATCAAGAATGAAATGTACATCAATTGACTTATACTTTCGGATATTAAGTTCTGCATGTTTTGTAATCCGTTTTTAATAACCTTGTAATGGCTTGTAGTTGATCAATAAACTCAATTTGTACTTGTACAGATATCACTCACACCATATGGAAATGTTCCGGGAAGTCCTGTAGAGGGGCCTCCGAAGCCAACAGGAAAATATTCACTTTTGCAGACCCCCTTATGTTGTATATCAACCATTCACGGTAAAACAGACAAACATTTTGCAAGTGCACAAACCCTGTGTGGATCAACACCCTCGTATCTGCCCGAAACCAATGCAAGGTTTCGATCAGGATCCGAACCCCTGGTCCCTTGCACTCATAGCTAGTTTTGTTACCAGTGCCACCAAGCTGCATTGAAGTGAACAACAGATCCTATGGTGTAGCGTTTAAGTAACAAATATACCAGGCGCCATCGGGTTTGAAGCCAAGTTTTTTTTTTTTTTTTTTTTTAAAATCGGGACCTCGTAGTGCAGGCATGACTACTTTCCGCATGACTTCCTACAGGGAAGAGAGGGGAAGAAGCCTTAACCAAGTATTAGGTTTATGGGGTGCATGGGTAAATTTGGTCTATTGTGTTTATATATTTATAAATCTCTCGTAATATTTGGCTGAACCCACCCACCACTGACACTTCAAATGTGCCTTGGCTCCACCCCTCAGATTTCTGTCTAGTCCAGATTGACTATCCTCTTCCCTGCTTGCTGCCGTTGCAACACTGCTCCCCTAAGTTTAAAGACAGTGCATCTCTCTGAAGGTCCAGCTTTTTGCCGTTGCGATATGGCTCTCCTAGGTTCAGACAATATACAGTTAGTCACTCCTACTTTTAGGGCCCTCCCTGATCTTTGGACAACAATTCTGCACGGTTCTCCCCTCTAAACCATTAAAATCTACCCCTCTGGACTTGGGCTTACTTCTCTTTTTCCAATGAATGGCAGAGTTCTTGTCACTTTTTAGCAGAAAACTTGTCAACTGCTACTGCACCCAACCGTAAAGCTCCCCTGCTTTCTTTTACTCAGTCATTTGCTAATGCATCCAATTTTAAAGTCGGTTAAGTTACCAAAATGTTTCGTGCATTGCCAGTTTGGATCCTTCCACTGGGTGCCATCCTCCTTCACTTAATACCCCCCCCAGTCAAATTACACATTCTATCCTGATCCTTGCCACTATGCTGGCACAGACACCTAGGGGACATCAACTGCCTCACCAGAAACCCTCATCACCTTTTTTCCCCCCCTCAATCCAAAGTCATCCCCTCCAGGGCAGCCCTCTATGCATCCCTCATCCCCTAGCAACTATACCCCTGCCCTTCGTCCCTTGCCCCAACTTCACATATAAAAAGGGATGGCATCTATTCCTTAAAATGTATATTTAATTGCCTTAAGAAGCTTCTCCTCCTACTGTTGCTGTACTCCAGTAATACTGAATTGAACCCTGGTCCCCCATCCCGATAGATGCACCCTCCGACCTACCACAACCAAAAAGGCTAAGCTTCCTGCACTTCAATGCCAGTAGCATTTTGAAAAAACTAGACCTCATTCAGGCTTGGGCTTGCCGTGCAAAACCAGACATCCTAGTGATTTCAGAAACATGGGTAAAAAGCTCCACATCAGATCATTCCATTACCATCCCATCCTATAATGTTTTTAGAACAGACAGGGGAAGAGGTGGGAGGAATACAATTAATGTTTTGGACAAATACTCAGTAGTTTCCATCACTGACTCAACCTCAGGGATAAAAGGATTTGAAAGCCTGACCCTAAAATGGTCTCTACCCTTCAACAAGTCCCTACTCATTACAGGAGGTTGCAGACCTCCTTCAGGGACACATGATATACGGTCTCACCTGTGCAATCGACTAGAGACATCTTACTCTGAAACGATCATCTTGGGAGACCTCGATTTTGACTGGTTATCACCCTGTACCAAACCCCTTAGGCAGCTATGCGATAAGTATGGCATTTCACAACTTATCCAAGAGCCTACCAGACAGACCCCAAGAAACCCTGCAAACAGCTCCACTTTAGATCCAATCTTACTTTAGAAGCCACACAAATTTGCATACTCTGGTATCTTTCACAATGACTTAAGCAACCATATGGCCATTGCTTATGCAAGGACTGCTCCCCAAACCTACCCCCCATAACACCACTTTTAAAAGGAGCTTTCAAGATTCAACCCAATGACCTTCCTATTCGATCTTGAAATGATTAGATGGCAAGACTTCACCTTGCTAGCTTTGAGTCAGAGGCCTGCCTGCATTTTCAAACCCTTGTCCTGATGGTTATTGACAGGCATGCCCCCGAATAAAATGTATACCCCCAAAAGATCATGTCCATGGTTTAATCCTCTTCTAAGTCATTATATACACTAGAGATGCCCTATGGAAGAAAGCCTGTAAAACCAACCAGCAGACTGGGCATCCTTTAAGGCAGCTAGGAACTACTGCAACAAACTCGTACAGTCAGCAAAGGCCATTTCCAAACAGCCTTGGACGCATCTAAAGACAACACAGCCAAGTTCTGGCAGATACTGAGGGACACAACCAAGCCTCAGCTCTACCCTCCAAAATTTTACACAACCACCAACTGTTCACCGATGAACAGGATATTCCAGCCCTGTTAAAATAATTTTGCTACCATGGGGCTAGCTTTTAATTCCTTGCTTGCATGTAGATTGCTCACTCACTACCCCTCCGGACCTGGACACCAGTTATGCCAAATTCTCCCTCAGCCCAGTTTCCTGCAAGTCGAAGACCTTCTGCTGGCCTTAGATACAAAAAAAGTGCAGGAGTCAACCAGATTGAACCTTCCTTTCTTGCACTGGGCCACCGTGTACTCACTGCACCCATAGCACACCTCTAATCTCTCCCTCTCCCAAGGTGCCTTCCTGCAGCCCTGGAAAATGGCTCATGTCATCCCCCTGGAGAAAATTGTCAACTTGCAGTTAAGAGACTGTCTCAAAAACAACAACATTCTCAACCCTCTCCAGTCCAGCTTCAGGCCTGGATACAGCACTACCTCCGCCTTACCTAAAGTGACGAATGACTGGCAAGTTGCACTAGACGCTAAGCAACATGCAACAAGTCTGTGCCTTATTCTTGGACCTGAATAAGGCATTCATACAGTTGATCATGACTTACTTGTAAGAAATACAAAAAAAACAAACCCACAATGCAAAGCATCATGGGCTGTATATGCAAACCACCAGAGAATATGTTGCTGGTTCAATTTTATGCAGAAATGCATGGTGCCAACAGAAGACACATGCACGTGTATCGTCCTACCAGGACTCTGTGTGCCTCATCTATGAGAGGCCTCAGTGGAATGAACCAGCTACCCTATGGACCTTCAGAACCCTTAATAAACTTTCTAAATCTAGATCAGACCTCTTCACCTTCTGTGGGATCCTACTCACTTAGGAAATAGTCCAGCTGGTTCCCAGGAGCAGGACTTGGCATGGAGAATCTGCTATATGCCATGCCCTCCCTACCCTCTGGAAAGGGTCCAATGCACCCTAAAACTTCAAAATGAGCAGCTATCAGCCTTCAAATCCTCTCACTTTCTCTCGCTCTCCCTCTCGTTCCTGCTTCTCTTAATGGATACTTTCCAACCCTCTCTGCCACCACTTACCTAGCCTTACTCCAGGTTGTGCCTACCTGTAATCTTTGGCTAAACAGTTGGGCATATCACAACCTTCTGCACTTCTTGCTCCTCCCAACGCACCCCCCCACGCTTACCTTACCCACCTATATCCTGACCAAATCAGTTGTGGTTTGCTCCCTTTCACCCCACCTACATCTACTTGCCTCGCACTACCCTTAATCCGATCTGCTTGCTGTCTCTTGCCAAAACTTCTTGCACCTAGCACTTATTTTGCCAGCTGCTTATCAACATTTAGCATTAATTATTCCGTATTGCCTTATATTGTTACTATGACTGTATCATTAATGGCATGGCCAACTGTTTCTTACTGCTCCCTGTATGAATTATGTATTCTCCCCTGCATTGTCTTAGTCGAATCTCTCTTGTATGACATCTCTGTACCCCTGCTGTACCCATGTTATACCCTTTTTCTTGTACTCCAGGACAACCTCGTAAATGGATCCACTCAATGGTGTTTCTCTCCTGGTAAAATAAAGATTGATTGCTAAAACTAATAACCGATTTAAATTTTCTCTCGTCTGTAACCAGGAAATGCTTTCTACTATGGTGTCCCTTGTAAATGAGTATTTTTGTACTCAATGGGATTTCTTACCATGTTCATTTATATAATAAAATCACTACTATTACTACTACTTCTTATGGAATAAAGGCATCTTGTACCATTTCAGCAGACAACCGGTCAGCTTCACTTTTCAGTCCTCTCACCCAAATACCACAAGGACTGTTCTTCCACAAGGGACAGGGCTCATGGAGTAATACCTGCATCAAACAATACCTAGCATAGCTAATAAACCTGACAAGGATGCAGATTAGCACGCCACTCCCTACCCAAATGGACTCCCATGGGAAACCAAATAGTGAAACTTCAAAGTACAATTACTGCACTTTAGATAAATATCACCAAGACAAAATTTGGGTCGCTAATCCCAACCCCTTTTTTGTTTTGTTTAATGAAAAAAAAACTGGAAAGTATGAAGAAAGGCTTGTCTGCCTAAATGAAGTCTTTGTTGGTGGGGAGTTGAATTCCATACCTTATTATAGTTCAGAAAAGTATGCCACTTGATGCCACTTCCCAGGCTACTGGAGAAGCTGGAGGATATGTGGGTGGGGGTGGGGCACATGGTCAGGTGGACAGGAAACTAGCTAGCAGGGTGTGTACAGAAGCTGGTGGTGGTGGGTGTCTCATCCTCTAGGAGAGTCATAAGTAGGGTTCCACAGGGGTTAGTACTGGGCCCACTCCTGTTTAACACCTATATCTCAGGCATCAGAAGTGGGATGAGCCTCTCTGCCGATAACTCGAAGCTGTGGGCAGTGGTGGAAGGTGAGATGGGAAAGCTGGCTCTCCAGGATGACCTGAAGACTCTGGGGAGGTGGTCAAGAGCATGGAAGCTGAAGTTTAGTGCTGGGAAATGCAGGGTTCTGCACCTGGGGCGCAAAAACTTGGCTCACGTATACACCTGGGAGGCGCACTGCAGGTTTCTAGAGGGGAGAAGGACCTCAGGGTGGTGGGGGATGCCAAAATGAGCAACTCAGCAGTGTAGAAGGGCTGTGGCGCAAGCAAATAAAATGCTGGGGTGCACAGCCAGGGAGATAACCTCAAGGAGGAGAGGTGTGCTCCTTCCAGTGTACAACTGCCTGGTTAGGCCAGACCTTGAATTTTGGTGTCCCTACTTAGAGGCACTGCTCTTCTGGAGAGGGTTCAGAGAAGGGTCACCAGGATGATACTGGGACTACAGGAAAGGCCCTATAAGGAGAGACTGGAAGAGCGCAACCTGTACTCCCTGCAGGAGAGAAGGAACAGGGGTAATAAGATAGAGGTCTTCAAAATATCTCAAACGAATGAATAGGGTAAGCCTTGAGGGGGTGCTTCAGCTGAGGGCCACCAGAGGTCACTCAATGGGTCATGCCTGAAAATAGTCATTGCTATGACTAGTGCATTTACCCGGTTAACAAAAAGTGTGTGTGTGTGTATTGTATGTGTGTATAATATATATATATATACACACACATACACACACACATATACATACATATATACATACATACATACATACATACATACATACATACACACACATACATACATACATATATACACACACACACACATATATATACATATATATATATATATATAGATTTTTTTTTTTGGGGGAGGAGAGAGAGAAGAGGAACAAGGAGATGCTGCTTCACTGAGAGGGTACTGGAGCCCAGGAATGCACTACCGGGGAGTTGGCGGCTACTACAACACATTACAGGGGTTCAAGAAAGGCTGGGATATCTATAGAGGGTGGGTGCATCCCAGAGCCTCACTGGGGGTGGGGAGAAGAAATAACAGTGCCCTGGGAAGGCACTGATTATCAAGTACACTTGATAGCCCATAGGACCGAGTCTGCTGGCTTTTTAGTATGTTAGTACAACTGTTTTAAGCAATATCATAGAATGTTGCTGGCAGAAAAAGGACCATACAGCCCATTAAGTCTGCCCCCCCCTTCCTTTTACCCCCTGCTCTCTTTCCACCCTTGCCTAGCCCCATGTAGGTATCCAATGCCCTCTTGAATTTCTCCACTGTATCCACCTCTACTACCCATTTCGGCAACTTAGTCCAAAGCCCTACCATCCTTTGTTAGAAGCAACTCCTCTTTATATCTCCCCGATACCTGCCCCCCCCCCCCAGCTTGAGTGCATGGCCCTGGTACTTTTGTTTTCACTTTAGGAAGTGGAAGACTAGGTTTGCTGGCCAAGGCACCTAGCTTCACCAGAGCCCTTTCCTTCTAGGTTGCTAGAAAGGACAGAGCAAACAACCTTACCAGAGCAAGGGAAAGGATTAAGACTTCTTTTTGCTAGGCAGATTTACTATGAGTTTTTATTTTGTACTCACAGGGATTGTTACTGTTTGTTGCCAACATTGTATAGCTTTATTCTTCTCCAATTCAAATTGTTGTTGCTGGGTATCTCTTCTGCTGCATTATTACAAGGTGTGCCTACAGATGTGTGCTAACAGATTACTGCTGTAATCTTCTGATTCAAATTGTCTTTTGCAAGGTATATTTTCTGTTACTGCTATATTTTTTCTCTGAAGCAAAGTGTTTCTTACAAGGTACATCTTCTGTGAAATTATTACAGGTGGTGCTTTACATGTTTTACAGTTTTATCCATCATTAGGATAAGCTTCAGGGTTCCTGCATTTATTGCTGGCCGATTGTTTCTACTCTTACCTCCTTGTTTCTTTCGTCCATGGTTCTTTTTCGGCAGGGGAGGGGCCCAACCACCCACCCCATCCCCAACCACCCCACACTACACTCCTTTTATAGGGAAGCACAGTCATAACATTTCCTGTGGCAAAGCAGGAAAGGGCGGATCAGTGGTGTATCCACAAAGTGACCTCATTTACCGGGGCACTAGTAATTTAACTTGTTATAACAAGTTATACAAAAACAAAAAATCAAAATACAAAATCAAACGTTTGCTTGCATTGTCTTCCTTCTAATTACTCTGAACAAGTTATAAACCCAGCAAATTATCTGGCATGGACATCATTAAATGCAAGTACTGCGGAACACTTTTCAGAAGGGCAGTTTTACAGGATTTAGGACACTGTCGTACAAGCTGGGCCATTGCAGATCTTAGGGCTCAGCTCCAGGCAGCATGGGCAGAGATTGCACGCCTCAAATTGCATATTCGAGAGAAAATACAAGAACTGCCCACCATTTCCCCAACATCCAAGAGAAGCACCTCGACCGTATAGGGTAGTTGGTCCGGGAGGTTGGCAGGTGGTTAGGAAGGGCAAATTGGGTGCCCTGTCACTCAGTGCTCTCCAACATATTACTTCCACAAATCATATCAAAACTACAAACAGGTATCTGCCTCCATCTCCAAAATCAAACAAAGGGGCAGAGGACATTGTAGAGTAGGACACTGTAGCACAGGAGCTAGCACAACAAAACTTACCCAAAACAGGAACCAAAACGAAATCTAAAAGGAAATCCAAAAAACTTCTGATCATAGGAGACTCCACGATTTGGGGAGTTGATAGCCATCTCCAGCTAGGGGTAAGGGTCAGATGTCTCCCTGATACATCAGCGTGGAGAGACTGACCACATTGCTAAAATTGCTCAGGAAGCAGGGGAAAACATCGACGTCCTGGTACACATAGGGACTAATGATCTCGCCAGTCAGTCAGTTGTGAAGACCAAGGAACACCTGACCAGGCTGGGTGACAAACTCATCCATTTCATCCTGGATCTCAGTCTCAGAGATCCTGCCAGTCTGGGAAGGGGGGGGGGGCAGAGGGACAGAAGGTCAGAGAAGGGGAGATAGGGGAGCTAAACATGTGGCTCAAGGGTTGGTGCCAGGAAAAAGGACTCACATTTGTAGGGAACTGGCAACAGTTTTGGGAGCGAACGTTCTTTAAATTTGATGGACTGCATCTGACTAAGGAGGAAGTCAGTTCATTTGGGGCAGAAGTTTGATGTCTTTCCAGAACATTTAGACTAGCAAATGGGGAGAGGGGTGCAGCACCCCATACGTCAAATGGGAAGAACACACCTCCCCCCTCAGCTAGTAGTCAAACAGGAGTTCAGCATGTTTGCAGTTCATTTGCATCACAAGGTAAGGAAAAAGGTCCAGCTCCCCATACAACACACAGAGGAAACGCTAGACCTTACCCAACAACTAAAACACCAAAATCTGGCCAATGGAAAAATCATGTACACAAACGCTCACAGTCTGGGAAACAAGATCCAAGACCTACAAGCAATAATGACACAGGCTAAACTGGACATAGTATAAATTAGCGAGACATGGTTTACCAGTAACCACACTTGTGAGACTTCAGTATCTGGCTATGTACTGTTCAGAAGAGAGAGTTGCAAAAAAAAAAAAAAAAGGGGGGTGGAGTGACCCTGTATGTCAATGAAAATATCAAAGCTACAGAAATTCAGAATACATAAGAAGCCAGAAGAACCGTGGGTCACCCTGGAAACAGAAAATGGGACAGCCATAAGGACTGGGGTTGTCTACAGGCCCCCAGACACGTTACTGTTAGAAGATATACAAACAGTGACAGCTAAAGGGGAGGTTCCGATAATGGGAGACATCAACATGCCAGATACAGATTGGTCAATACCAGCAGGAACATCTGCCAGAACTAGACACATGATGGATTCCCTACAGGGGGACGGCCTCAGACAACTGGTACAACAACCCACAAGAGACAGGGCTATCCTAGATGTAGTACTAACAGGGAAAGGATCACAGATCTCCAGGTGGGTCATCTGGGGGCCAGTGACCATCACATGGTATGATTCAGTTTGGCCACTACAACTAAATCATCCCATTCCAAGGCAAAAATATGGGACTTCAGAGGAGCCGACTTTGATAAAATGGCCGACAGAGTTAAGCCAGCCCTGGCAAAGAGAAATACAGGCGAGGGGGTACAGGCATAGTGGGCAAGCATTAAGAATGCAATACTTGAAGCAACATCCCATTATGTTAGAGAGAAAAGGAAGTGCAAAAGAAGAAGTGCAAAATAAGGAAACCACTATGGTTCTCAAAAACAGTAGCACAAAAGGTCAGAACCAAAAGGCTGGCCTTCAGGAAATATAAGTGAATGCAGCGGAACCAAGACAGAGAGGCATATCAAACTTCCCTAAGGGAAGCAGGGAAGGCAGTAAGGCAGGCAAAGGCCCAAACCGTGGAAACACTAGCACAGACAGTAAAAGGTAGTGACAAGACTTTCTATAGATACATTAGTTAAAGGAGAAAGCCCAGAGGAGGCATTGCTAAGACCAAAGGAGATAAGGGGGTATGGGTATGTGAGGAGGAGGACCGTGTGAAAAGCATCTATCCTAAATAGATACTTCTGCTCAGTATTTACTGAAGAAAAGTTAGGGCAAGTCCCACAGCTCAGCACCATGGACATAGGGGAGAGGGAGGTGAGCATTAGTTCCTTCACAAAAGAAAGGGTCCTACAAGAGCTCGATAAGCTCAGGGTGGAGAAGGCAATGGGACCTGATGGCATACATCCCAGGCTACTAAAGGAGCCAAGGGTGGAACTAGTAGAACCATTTAACTGTTTAGCAAGTCTAAGCACAGGAGAGGTCCTAGAAGTCTGGAGAAAGGCTCATGTGATCCCGCTCCACAAGAGTGGTAGCAGGGAGGAGGCAGGGAACTACAGACCAGTCAGTCTTACCTCAGTAGTGGGCAAGATTATGGAGGCACTGCTTAAGGAAAGGATCGTGCAACACCTGGAATCCACAGGAGCACAGGATCCAAGACAGCATGGGTTTACAAAAGGAAAGTCCTGTCAAACTAATCTCAGATTTCTTCAACTGGGCAACCAGAGTGGTGGACCAAGGGGGAGAAGTTGATGTCACCTACCTTGACTTCAGCAAAGCTTTCAATACGGTTCCACATAGAAGATTGATTAATAAGCTGGAAAGGCTCGGGGTAGGTCAGAAGTTGATCAACTGGGTGGCAAACTGGTTCACAAGCAGAAAACAGAGTGGTGGTAAACGGTATACAGTCACAAGAGATGCAAGTCACAAGTGGGGTACCTCAGGGATCAGTCCTGGGGCCAGTCCTCTTCAATATCTTCATCAGCAACATTGCAGATGGACTGGAGGGTAAGGTTTGTCTGTTTGCAGATGACACCAAGATCTGCAACAGAGTAGATGATCCAGATGGGGTGGGCAGAATGAGAAGGGATCTGGATAAACTAGCAAAATGGTCGGAAGAGTGGTAACTGGGGTTTAATGCAAAGAAGTGCAAAATCATGCATACAGGGAAGAGAAACCCTGAAGCCACCTATAGGCTGGGAGGGGAGTTGCTGGCAGTCACACGGGAAGAAAGAGACTTGGGTATCATCATCACCGATGACCTGAAATCATCCAAGCAGACCACTAAAGTAGTAGGTAAGGCTAGGGGGATGTTAGGGTGTATTAGTAGGGGTATCACAAGTCAGAAGAGGGAGGTAATAGTTTCTCTTTACAAGACACTGGTTAGGCCCCATCTGGAGTACTGCGTACATTACTGGAGGCTACACCTTCACAAGAACATTAACCAGACTGAGGCAGTCCAGAGAAGGGCAACCAAAATGGTGCAGAGACCGCATTAAAAACATATGAAGACAGACTAACGGAGCTCAATATGTATACCCTAGAGCAAAGGGGGGAAGAGAAGAGAGGGCGATATGATTGAAACATTCAAACACCTTAAGGGCATTAACAAGGTGAAAGAGTCCAACATGTTTCAGTATAAGAAAAATAGCAGGACAAGAGGACAAAGCATGAGATTAGAGGGAGGCCGATTAAGAGGTAATGTGAGGAAGTTCTTTTTCACAGAAAGGGTGGTGGATGCATGGAACGGCCTACCTCAGGAAGTGATGGATATGAATACAGTGCAGGGCTTCAAACAGGCATGAGATAGGCATAAGGGAGCAATACAGATGAGTATGAATAGATAGGCCATTGACAGATCAAAGGCCGATGGCACATTTATAAGGTAGACAAAGAAATGGGCAGACTGGATGGGCCTTGCGGTCCTTATCTGCCGTCAACTTCTATGTTTCTATATTGGTCTGAAGATGCTAGCCCTTATGGCCTTATTTATTCCCTTCATGTGTCTGAAAGTTTCCACCATGTGCCCCCATCCCTGCTCATCTCCAGTGTATATCGCCCAAGCTCTGCCAGCCTCTCCCCATATGCAAGGTATTAAATAGCTAGTATAGCATAGCATAGCAAAACGCTAAGCAAAACAGGGGGTAATGCTAACCATTTTCAGGAATGCTTAGCAGTAGACTGCTAACCATTTTTTGAGTGTGTCCATGATAGAGTACACATTAATAAAACCATTTCATTTTTTAAAATGTTGTTAATCAATCTTTGCCGTGGGCTATGCAATTTCACAACTGATTAGCAGTTTGATGCGTGAAAGTGCTAATCATTTTGTTCAGCTTATTTATAACCTTGATATGGTCTCTCATTCAGCCCCTGGATCATTTTATTTTAGTCGCCCTTCGCTGTACCCTCTCTAGCCAGATTACCTCCCTCCCTCCTCCTGCTTGTGAAAACCCTCCCTATGCATGCCAATATTTTTTGTTGCCTTACCCACTGCCCCGCCACACTGGTTCCTAACCTTTAATATGTCAGTGATCCAAATACCCAGGTCCTTCTCTTGCTCCATGACCTGCAGTGACTCACCCCCTAGGCAGTAATTTGCTCTTGGATTATTTCACCCCATGTGCTTTATTTTGCACTTCCTCAAACCGAATTTAAATTGCCACTTTTCTGCCCAGTCCTTCAGCCTGGCTAGAGCTTGCCTCACCCCACCCCCCCGCGTGTCTATCCTGTTGTAGATCTTCGTATCATCCACAAACAGATATGCTTTTCCATTTAGACCCTCCACTAAATCCCCCACATACACACTGAATACTGGACCTAGCACAGATCCCTGCAATACCCCACTATTCACCCCCAGTTCCCTGGCGAGCCTTCCATTTATTACTACCGTCTGCATCCTTCCTCCCAGCCAATACTCCACCCACTTTGTACGCCCCCCCCACACTTCCAAGCTGGCTAACTTACTTAGCCACCCTCAATATGGAATTGCAATTCAGTTAACTTTTACTGTACTTGCAAAATATTTCTCCAACTACTGGAAAAGTTACTGAAATGCAGCATATTAACTACTGCTAAATCAGATATGCATTTGATTAGCAAATAGTTTTGTTTCTTTGGGGGGGGGGGGAGAGAAACGACAGTCACAAATTGAGAAAGGAACCCACTTATTTTAGCCCACGAAAAAAAAATTACAATAGTAATACCCTGCAGTGTCAGGGCTGAATATGGGTTCCCATCTCTGATGCATGACCCAAACTCAAATACTAATTAAACTACAATATACTTAAAAGAAAAACAAAGCAGGCCATAGAGTTTGTTCCCCATTAACTCAAATGGAAACAGGGTCATAAACCAATTAAAAAAATAAAAATTTGCACACTAATGATGGTCTCGAACAGCTGACAGGACTACAAAATTTTGATCGGCTGTTCACAAGTCATGAGCTGGTTACAAAACCTCCTATTGTAGATTTCCAGTCAGGCCATGTTAAAGAGGCTGCCTCTCCTCTTCACCTCCCCAGCCAAATGATGTTGCAATCTTCCACTGAGTAACCATTTAAACCAACAGTGTTTGAATCTTCCGCAATGCTCATGTAACATAACCCATGATGTAATGGGTACTGTAAAGAATATGAATTATTCTATTTTTGGAGCCTCCCAATAAAGTGTGCAAATTCAGCATGACACTGCACAGCTGCTTTTCAGGATGATTCCCCCTTTTTTTTTTTTTTTTTTTTTTTTTTAAATAGTGCCTAGGCCAATAACTCTCTGAAGTAGTTAAAAATGAAGACACTCCCCATTGGTTCCTCAATCACTCCTACAGCTGTCAAAATCGGATCAAAATGAATTATCAGAGTGGAAGGAGAGAGATTTTTTTAACCCTCCCACTGAAGGCGCTGCAATTTCCAGCTAACGGGTTTAGAAAAGCAAAACACTCAAAAACCCATGGCGTTGGCGACTTCGTTGTTGTAAGAGTGACCTCCCTAAATACTGTGAGAACGTCTTGTACTGATGATCCCCCTCCCATACCGCAATAGATGAAGTTCACGTCAGTGACATTCAAGCACCTGAAACTATCAATGTTTAACCCGGTATTCTGACTTGCAACTCGTCCCGTTATGAAAAATACCGCATCACAAAGTCCAGCGTACCGGGAAACACGGGACAGTCTAGCAGCTAGAAGTAGAGATGCTTTACCAGACATTTTTCTTGCCACTGAAAGAGAACATTCATTCATTAATTGTTTGGAGAACTATACCACTGCATGAAGCGTAGTCCGCCACTCCACAACGGCGCACACACACAACCCTTCTAAGGCAGAGACGAGTAACGCAATTGCGCGCCATTGCAGACCCCTAACCAAGCAAGCGGCTGAAGTCGAGCCACGATGCCCTGCCCCGCAGATCCGAGCCCACGCAAGAACTCCACCAATATTAAATACCAAAACCCGGCACATTTTCAGCCCCCAAATCCCACCTGGCTTCCCCTTTACTCCAATATATTGCATGGCCCGCTCCACTGCCTTAGATTCTCACTGGCATTGAAATCGCCAGTGTCGGCTACCACAACGGTGTGCTGCTTCAGTTGTTCCAGTACGCTCTCCATTTTCGCTCGCTTCACCGGAGAGCCAGACATGCTGAGACGGCTTGCACGAGGGGGTTAAATAGCCGGGGTCGAATCGCGCGAGCGAGGCACAACAGTACGTACGGGCCGCCGGAGTAGGAAGAGCGCCTGCGCACGTTGCTGACGGCCACACGATGCAACAGGCAGATAGAAATGAGGGAGCAGGTAGTTGATCATACAGTATTAAAACAGTCAGTGGGCGGTGTGCTGCTGTAGTAATTCTGCACGGGACTCCTCCCAAAGGCTTAGGCAATGAATCCAGTCCTTTGTGAGTTCAGCTTCTCTTGTTATCTCGGTGGTTAGTTAAGCAATTTATCCCTCCAGGGTGTGGGTACACTGGAGGATTTACCACGGCTGATGTGATTCGGTCACGAGTGTGATTCGGTCACGAGGCTGCGCCTCGTGACCGAATCACATCAGCCGTGGTAAATCCTCCAGTGTACCCACACCCTGGAGGGATAAATTTTTATTATACAATGAGGAATGCTGTTTTTTTTTTTTAACGTTTTTTAACTATGTTATTACTGATGGAGGTCCCTACACTTTGAAAAAGGAGGTAATTTTGCTAAAACTTTACCGGGTTCTTTTAGCGAAGAGGCGACGGGACAAACCGCGGCAGTTTCGTTTTTAGTGAAAGCGACCCGATTAGCACTGTACAAGGTTGGCTGGCACTTCTTCCAGTGGGTACACTGGAGGATTTATCACGGTGGTCATTGTGCCAGCCAACCAATCAGGATGCAGGATTCGGCATATCAGATTTACCACATTGTATAATTAAGCAATAGCGACTGCAGGGTGTGGTATATCGTGGGATATCACCGGTGGTTGGGCACGAGGTCGAGGTCGAAAAGGCCCAACGCACCCGAGAGTGACGTATATCCCACTTATATACCACACCCTGGAGCGCATTAATGTTATTATGAACTGGATTAATTGATAATTTGTGCCTTTAATACAAAAACAGTAAAGTTTTTTATATTTTATTATTGTTTTATATGTGTAGACATTTAAAAAAAAAGTTCGTGAATTTCATGTTTTGGCCAGTAGGTGGTGCTGTTGCAGGAGGATTTTGTTACAGGCTTAATTGTTGTGGCATTGATCCCCTCGCCCTCGGAAGTTTAGTTTACTGAGGTACGCTAATATTGTTTGTTTTTTGTTGAGGAAGTGAAGATGAGTCGCGTCCCTACTTCTGAGGAAATGGAGAAGGTAAGGGTCAAGCCTGAGGAGCGGGTTGTAGCTTTTGCCGCTTGGCAGGAGGCAGTGGCGAGCGGTAGTTGGTGCTCACAATGAAGCAGTTTCGCAATAAAAGGAGATTTTTTGTTGTGTTTTGTAGCGTGTCTGGTTTCGCGACCTGTATGGGTGGGGAGGCAACTGTGAGGATGTGGTTTTTTTTTTGGCCTGTTAGTTGTAGTGGAGGTCTGACTTGCTTCGCTTGTGGGGAAGTGGAGAAGATTGCGCTGGGAGTGAGCAGGCTGGTGGCCGGAGGTTTTCCGAAGCCGTGATGATGTAGCCCGATATCATCACGGCCTCGAAACCCTCTCGGCCAATCAGGTTGCTCGAATTACGATCGCCGGTTCATAATGTGTGTTTTTGTAGTTTGGAATGGAATGCATATATTGAGTTGGAACATTCCCAGTAGCACCTCAAATTGTAAGTAAAGTTGTGCCTATAAAGTGCAGCTCTGTAGTTGTTGGGGTTAGCAGTGGTGGAAACCAAGGGTGCTGGAAGACGGTAGAAGCTGAGGGGGCTGCGAATCAAAAGGGCACTTATGAGGGTACAAAGGGCACTTTTTCTATACTATTTTTGCCATACAGAAATAAAAAGTGGAGTGGTTACCGCCCTTTAGCCCCCAGGTTCCGAGCACCTATGGTGAAACTGAAAAAGATAGCTGGGGCTGGGGAATCTACTACTGAAAGCTGGTGCAGTGGTGGGAGTCATAAGCCAGGCCCCTGGAATTTCTCGGTTGCGGAATTTTCTGCAGAATTTGCATCATGCCGCAGAATTGTTTTTGATGAGTTTTAATTCGAATATACAGTTTTTCCTTAGTGCCAGGCTCCCTTATCCTGAAGCTCCTCCTCTATGCTTGGCAGGTGATGGCATCTATGACATCACATCATATTTTAGCCAATGGTAGGACTGCATTCTGCCCCAAAAATGAATAAAACATGCCACAGCAATCAGAAAATGCTGCTGCAGAAGCCTAGGAGCCCTGCTGCAGAAATCAGAAAATTCTGCAGCAGAGCACTAGGGGCCCTGGTCATAACTGCCTGTAATCACACAGAGAAGCAAGTGAAGTGCTCTGGTTAGTTTCACAGGGCAGGCAACACTGTGCTGTGTAACGCAGGTATAACCCTGGCAAAGGTGTGGGATACTGCCCGCCAAACAAAGGCTTATATAGATTTTTTTGTCAATTGAATTTTATTTGCATAATGTTGTTATAACAAAAATAAAATCAGTTACATACATGTTTTACATACCATAAAGAAACAACAGAAAATAAATGTTCAACACATTTTCTAAATAACTAAAATAGTACTAAACCGAGAGTAAAAATAAGACAGCAACTGTTAACAATACTGAGAACTGCTGTACTATTACTAGCATAGTACCATGCATTTGAAAGAAATATAACAAAATTTACGTACTTGCAAAACTGTAGACTTGTAAGGCATATTCTCACACAGTTAGATTGAGTAAGGGTAAAGAAAGTGCCTATATTTCCCCTGATGATAGTAAAGCAAAGATCATAATCAGAACAGAATGAAAGTATAGAAAAGAGCGAGTAAAGACAGAAACAGAAGAGGAAGACGAGAAAGTTATAGGATGGCTATAGACATCTTTAAAATGCAGTTGGCACAATGAGGAAGAACATCTCGTAAACTGAATGGCATCTCAGCGATACTATCACTCTGAGGTAGAGGGACACAATGTATTTTATTGCCCGTTGGGAGTTGTATCCACATTACTACAAACAACCTTATATAAAAACACCCCACCTGTTGAAAAACTGGTGGTCTTGATCACGCATACAAAAGGCCAGTTTTTCTGTGCTCAGAATCTCCACAATGCAATGTTTCCACTCCAATAAAGATGGGGCAGTCTCAGACAACCAGTTACGTAAAATAACGTTCCTGGTTGACACGCCAGTTAGCATCAGGGAATAATTTTGCTCTAGAGTCCAGGCCTGATGTTCCCTGAAATGCCCTACTATACATGTTTCTTTATTACTAAAAGTTGACAGGACTGAGGCGCTCGAAAGAAAGTTTTATTGTCCTCCCATAAGCTTTGTACACAGGGGCATTCCCAGAACGTATGAATCAAAGACCCACTGGATAAGATTACACTTACAGCAGGTTGGAGAAGTGCGTAGGCCCATCGTATGCATTAAGTAAGGGGTATAGTAAAGATTGTGCAAGGTTTTGAACTGTATCAATTTCAAGTTTACAGCACTAAAGACCTTAGTACTAAGATTCCATATCCTGCCCCATTTCCATCCCTGAGTAAGAGTGTTAAGGACCTCAGACCACCAGTCCACACATTCGGAAGCACTCCCTCTAACGTTCTCTAAAAGCAAATTATAGAAATTAGAGATTCTAGGTGAAGTATGGATACAACCAAGAAATTCATTAGTATTACTGTTCAAATAATCTGTTGGAGATCCTACTTTAATAATTATTTGTTTAATAACCTCATAAAATGTGTAGTCTATAACCAGTATGTTATTTATGTGCACCAGAGTATTGAAGGGCTTAAAGTTTTCCTGACTTACTATGTCTCTAAGGGATTCTATTCATTCATTACCGAATCCGGCTTCAGCAGGGTTATTATTTATCGAGAAGTTGGGGATACCCCATAAGGGTTCTGATCTAGATTTATTCATATTCAAAGCAAGTAATTCACTCCATTGGCTGATCTGTTTTAAAGAATCTGTAATCAGCTTATTTGGTTTTAATAGTTTAGCTTTAGCAAACAGCAGCGCATTATATAGAGGATAATGTATATTCCTCTATCTGTAACAAGTTTGTAAACTCTTCAAGAGGTCGTCATGGCGACATTTGGAACCTCGAGAGTGAAGCTCGAGAGGTTTAGTCGCCATGACGACCTCGAGAAGAGGTTTTCAAATTTGTCACAAATAGATGAATATATATTATCTTTTATAGTGTATGGTCACCTATCTGTGTTGACAAATTAGGAAATTGTTACTCCATCCCCCAGAATGAGACAGAAACACGAAGACGGCAACATTTCTTTTGATTTTTTACTTACATTTTATATGGCTTACATTGGATGGCAAGAGCGATTGTAGTAGATTGAAAAAAAAAAAAAAAAAAGATTGGAAAGCCCCCAGAAGAAAATAGCGTCCAACATACTTTGATCTGGTGCCTGCATTTAAAAAATCGCCACTTGTAACTGTGTACAGTTATGACAACTGTTTAAAAAGGTATGCAGCTCGCGCCTACAGCATTTCATGAAAAGGTTCCAAGTTGTTATGCTGCAGTAGCTATGTACCTGGTGCAGCATAACAACAAGCTACTGCAGCATAACAACTTTTTAGCTGGTATGGATTTTTATGAGTAACAGCATTCTACCATACATTATAGTATATGGTTAGGGTTTATTGTGGATGGAAAACAATGGTTTTCCAAATCCTGTTGTAGGACAGTTCAAAGGTCAAAAAAAGTTGTTGTACTATCGTTCTGACGTCACAATGATAGTACAACAACTTCTTAATCTTCAACTGTTTCCCAATTGGCTGAAACATTGGCTTTTCAAAAAATACTGTACAGCATGGCGGAGCTGGTAAGCAAGCGGTTGAGCACGAGCTTTTCAGATAGTTTGGACACGGACTGCCATAGTCGGCACCCTGTTTCCAAACTATCAGTTTGTCAGCAGTTTTTTTTTTTTTTTTAAATAAATCAGTGGTCCCTCCGTACAAAGCTAAGCCAGATGACAGTGAGCAATGGTACTTTCGGGATCAGCATGACGGCGGAACTGCAGCGAGGACGGGAGAAAACTGCAGTGTCTGGACAAGGTACAGACACTAACAAATCCTTGTGAAATGAATGTGGCTCAGTTTGTGGGGAACCATGCACTATACAAAATAACAGATAGGGAACTGTGCACGTCAAGGCTGTGTTTCCATCTCGGGTGTTTGATGACATCATAGGGACCTCTCGAGCTTCGCTCTCAAGGTCTGTGATATCATCAAAACCCTCGATGGGAACACAGCCTTGTTGTGCACAGTTCCCTATCCATTATTCTATATAATGTTAATACATTGTCTTGCCAAAATCTCAGTTTCCATGAGCAACCATTCTGGAATATACTGCTCGGGAGAAATACTCAGTGAGCACTTAGAGAACTGCAGTGCTCTACATGCCAAGTAATAGAAGTAAAAATCAGGAAATTTCAGTCCTCCCCAATTCTTAGCCCTAGACATCCTGTCATGAGACATTCTGTGCCTCTTAAACACCCAAATAAACTTTATAGCCAGTCCATTTATGCCGAAAAGCCATTTTTAAGGGATACAGTAAGGCAGCATTAGGAATAGATATATAGCCCTAGGTAGGAGGTTCATTGTAATAGTCTCTATCCATCCCCATAAACCCAAAGGCAACTTGTTTCACCTAAGAATGTCCTCTTGGGCTTTATTTTTGAAGATTTTTAGGTTTTGTTGAATTGTTTCAGAAACTGTTCTATACGCTGTAAGACCCAAATATTCAATGTAATCTTTGGCCCAGGAGATTCCTGTACCATCCAAGTCATCCTTCTTACACCCCATGTTTAATGGTAAGAAATGTGTTTTGGATACATTAAGTTTATATCCGGAAACTTATCCGAAACTATCTATAATCCTCAAAATCTCCAGAATTGACATTTTGGGGTTAGTTAAATAAAGTAGTATGTCATCGGCATAAAGGGAGATCAAGGCTTCCTTACCCCGTATCTTAACCCCCTCAATTTTCTGGGATGACATTAATTTTCTGCCTAGCGGGTCGATAATAAGATTAAAAAGAAGGGGACACAAAGGGCAACCTTGCCTAGTACCCCTCTCTATAGGAAAAAAAGGGAGCAGTAATCCCATTAGTATTGACAGCAGATGAGGTATTACTATACAAAATTTGAATCCATTTAATGAAATTTTGGGGAAATTTGTACAACTGCAGAGTACTAATAATATGCGGCCATAGCACTCTGTCGAACGCCTTTTCAGTGTCCAGAGATAACAGCCCCATAGGTTGCTTGGCTGTATTGGCATGCAACATGATGTAAAACACCTTTCTACTATTGTCAGCCGCCAGTCTACCCTTTATGAATTCAGTTTGTTGGGGGCCTATGATATGGTGAATTACCTTCTCTAGTCTGCTGGCTAAAACTTTGACAAATATTTTAATATCAGAGTTGATTAGAGAAATTGGTCTATGGTTTGAACACATCAAGGGATCTTTCCCTTGCTTATGTATTAGAGGGATTAGCCCTTGTGTCATACTGGGGGGAACAAAACCCTTGAGAAAAGCTTAGTTAAAAATGCCTTTAATGAATGATAATAATACTTCAGAAAAAGACTGAAAAAAGTTAACTGAAAACCAATCAGGCCCCGGAGCCTTATTCCTTTTTAAACTGTTGACTGTCATGAGTATTTCCTGATCTGATATTTCTGTTTCAAGGTCTTTTATTAAGTTTGTGGGTAGATCAGGCAACAGCATGCCTTCACAAAAATCCTTAAGCATAGCACTATTACTGGACGCCTCATTAGAGTAGAGTTCTTTATAGAAAGCAAATAATTTATTATTTATTTTTTTATGTTCTGAGATAATTGAATTATCACTGATGTCCCTGAGCGTTGGGATGGATGTTGATGAGCTAATTTGTTTCAACCGAATCGCTAGGAATTTTGAAGATCTGGGTCCTGAATCGATGCAATTAAGTTTAGCTTTATGAATGAAAAACTCAGCTTCGCCTTTTATTATTCCATTATACTCTGATTTCAAACTGAACCATTCCCTCCACTTAACACGGGATGTATCCCCAACTAGATCTTGTTCTTTCTCCATAATTCTACTTAATAATTAATTTTTCTTTTTGTCCCTCTCTTTTTTATATGAAGAGGCGGCGCTAATGATACGTCCGCAGAGCCACAACTTCATACATTCCCAATTTGTACTCCAGGAAGTATCCTCTGGCTTGTTAATAGTTAAGAATTCATTTACAAGGCCCTTAATTTTAACAGTGAAGTCAGAGTTTTGCAGTAGGAAATTGTTGAACTTCCATCTCCTGCTCCTGTCGTGGTTGAGGGCTTCTTTAAGAGCAGTTGGGACCGGAGTATGATCAGATATGACTTGCTGTAGTATTTCAACTGAGATAATCCTGGTGACTACCTCTTTAGGTATAAATATTTGTTCTATATGAGATCCAGAGTGGTGACAACTGGACCAAAAGGTGTACTCTTTTGTGTTAGGATTCATAGATCTCCAAGCATCCACCAAGCCCAGATTGTCAGTTAAATGATGTAGATCTTTATCCATCTTTGATAAGGTGGGCCGGAATTTAGACCTATTGAGTACGGGATCCAAAATGGAATTGGTGTCTCCTGCTATGATTATGGTACAGTCCATGTATGGGGATAGGCAGTTAAATACAGTGTTAAAGGTATTGTGGAAGGGAGAGTTTTAAAAATTGTTTTTTTTATTTTTATTTAGTTTTTGTTGACCGGGTAAGTGCACTAGACAAATTCTGCCTATTTTCAGGCACGACCCAGGGAAGGGGATACAAATGAATGCCAATTGACCTTGAACCAGATTAAACTGTTGGTGGTATTTTTTAGTGAATGAGGGAAATTTGGCTAGGACACCGGGGAAATTCCCCTACACTTTTTTCGATAAGTGCTATGGGATCTTTAACATCCACCTGAACTACCACCAATCCAGACAGATGGGACTTCGATTTAACTTCCCATCCGAAAGATGGCACCTCAGAAGTGCAGCACTCCTCTCATGCTGCACTGCAGTGTCAGTATTGGCATAGTAACCAAAGCGCCTGATGTGGGAACTGAACCCACAGGCCTCTGATCTCCCGGCCTCAGAGGTGAGTGTGCTACCTACTGAGCCACTGACACTGACCATGAGTTTGGACCATAAATACTAACCAGGATGACATACTCCTCTCCCAACTTCCCATTAAGTATCAAAAAATGACCTGATGGATCTTCTACCAAGCTACAAAATTGGAAGGGCAAGCCTCTTTTATGTAAGATTAGGACCCCTGCTTTTTTAGAGCTGTTCCCTGCCCCATAGACCTGCCCAACCCACTCCCTTCGCATCAAATCATAGTGTTATTTTTTGAGATAAGTTTCTTGCAAAAAAACAATCACTGGATTCATTTGTGTAAGATGTCTAAGCACAGAATAACGTTTAATTTTATGATTGAGCCCTCTAATGTTCCATGTGATGAGCACCAAGCCTTCTGCGTTAGACATAAAATGTATCTTAAGTTTTAGATAGATGTGTATGAACAACATAACAATAGCCCATCATCTGAACCATGCCACCAAGGAGAGTGTTTGGTAAGAGAAGCCATCCAAAGAGAAGAGAGGGGGAAGAAAGAAAAGAATGCAACATGAAATGCAGAAGGTAGAGAAAGAAGAAATAAAAATAGCAAGAGTTTTCAAAAACTGTGTCATAACCCCCCCTTATATTTTTGAAGGTAAACATATGATATAAGATCGTTCTGAACTGGATTGAAAAAGTATCATATTTTGGAAGCTGAACAATTCCTCCAAAACCATTTCCACCCATTACTCGTCTGGATAAACACAGCCCAACCGAACAGCTGCCCCCTCCCAACAACGAGATCCATCATGACCTAAACCTAACTAGAGTTATAAATATGTCTATATATTTTTTGTGATCTAGAAATGAGATGACGTTAAACTGTTCTTTTAACTCTTAATAAACAGAGATGTCAACAATATGAAAGGCACAAGCAGTCGGCTAAAAACAGTACGATAGAGCCATGCAAAATACTCACAACAGGAACTTCAGCAACGGCACAGCTTCATATCAAAGCAGGTCTCATAAACAATCAAAACCGATGTAAAGGATAAAGGCAAAAAAATATTTTATTGCACAGAGACGCCAGACCACAGATTCAAACGTGTCCCTCCCCTTAAAAACAGCCAAACGTTTTCGCGCTAACTCTTGCGCTTTCTCAAGGCTGAGGTAGCTACTACAGATAATGCCATTTAAACATTGCTGTTAAAGTGACAGTACAACATTACATACACATATCTATATAACTTAATGAGCTACCAAAATAGCTTCCTAAAAAAACACCAAAAGTGATAAAAAGCATATATTAATATGCCTATAAGTTACATCTAAACATTTTAAACATTTTAAAGTGTATAAACTTAATACGCTTTATAGACCCCTTTGTACTACATATCCATGTCTTATAAAAAGGGCAACAATTGAAAAAAATCATTTAAACCAGGATTTTCAAATGACTTGATGTTAAATTGCCAAAAAGGTTCTCTTTGTCTAAATCTCCACCTCATATCTGTTCTGTTACTTGTTCCAACATTTGGAAGTGAAATTTATAGGTTTTACCTTTTAACTTAACGTGTTGTGCCAATGCACTAACATCATCCTGATTCAATATGCTTCTAGTATGTTGTCCAATTCGCATTTTAAACTTTTGAATGGTCTTACCCCCATAAAAACTCAAACAACAAGTACAAGAAGCAACATAAACAATGTTCTTAGTGTTAACAATTACAATACCCATCTATCTGATAGATCTGTCCAGTAACAGGATGTTTAAAAAATTCCCCTATTTTTATGTATTTACAAAAGGAACAATTTTCACAACGGAAAGTGCCCTTTGGAAGTGCAATCTTTCTAGATCTATTCATGTCCCAATAAGTACTCTGAACTAAAGTATCTCTAAGATTTGGACCTCTCTTGTAAACAAACTGAGGAAAAACACTCGTGACTTGATCTAGCTTCTTTTCAGTTGTTAAAATTTGCCAGTTTTACTTGATTATTTTTTGAACCATATGGGCCTGTGGAGTAAAGGTTGTAATGAACTTTAATTTATTTGATTTATTTAAATCCAAATTTTTAAACCTTCTTCTATTAGATGACAGTAAATCTTTTCTTTCTAAACAATCTGCTTTCCTTAAAGCTTCCTCCAAAACTGAAGTACTATACCCTCTAGCATGAAAATGATTAGTTAGATCTTTAACACAATTAACATAGTCGTCTAAAGCTTCAGAACAATTTCTTTTGACTCTCAAATATTGTCCTGTCAGAATGTTTTTAGTAACATCTTCCAGATGACAGCTATTAAATGCCAAAATAGAATTTTTATCAGTTCCCTTCCTTTATAACTTGGTACCAATTCCACTTCCATCTTGTTTCCTGAATATAGCAAGATCCAGAAAACTAATCTCTAACATATCTGAATGTACATCTAAACATAAATTATTATTACTGTTCTCCAAATATGACATAAAAGATATAAGTTCACTAACTGCACCTCTCCAAATAAAAAACAAATGATCAATATATCGTTTGCAAAAATCAATCAAGTGCAACAATGGGTTAGCTTCACTGTAAATATATTTAGTCTCCCAATCTGCCATGTACAAAATTGCATAATTAGGGGCCATAGCGGCCCCCATGGCTGTGCCTTGTAATTGTAAATACATATTTTCTTTAAATAAAAAGGTATTGCATCTCAAAACCTTCTCAGCCAAGGTCAAAATAAACTCAGTAAGAGGCTGTGAGTGGGATGTTTCTTGATATAATATACTTCATTCTAAACCCTCCTCGTTCGGAATATTGGTGTATAAAGAACTTACATCCATACTCACAAACATAGAGGAAGATGATAAATCAATATCTTCCAAGTAATTAATCAATAGAGTGGTATCTAATAGATAAGATCTAGTATTTTGGCCAAATCTCTAATATAACTGTCTACATATTTGGCTAAATTGTCAGTTAACGACCCTATACTGGCCACTATTGGTCTTGCCGGTGGTTTATCTAAACATTTATGGGCTTTGGGTAGTCCATACAAGACTGACCTAACCGGATATTTGACTGTCAAAAAATCTGAAGTGGCATGATCAATCAAGCCATTACCAAAAGCTTCCTGTAACAATATGTCTAAGTCAGTCTTATATCTATCCGTAGGGTCATGATTTAAGCACAAATAAAATTTCTTATCAGCTAACTGCCTCAACATCTCATTTTCATAATCAGTTTTATTCCATACAACCACCCCCCTTTTATCTGCAGGTTTCACAACAATGTTATCATTCCTTATTATTTTTATTTTATTTGTTTATTTGTGAAATCAGTTTACAACCTTTGAGCCAGAGGCTCGTTTCCAAAGGTACCTCGTCACATTAAAGACATACATAGAGTTTTAGGTTACATAGCACAGGTTTGCTAAAAATAGGCGTTCATCAGAGACGCCACGTCACACTGAGGTCAGACAAAATACATTTAGGTTACAGGGTACAAGTAATTGAGAACAGGTGTTACACAAGTTGGTATCAAAAACTGAACAATCTAATAGGCATACCATGAAACAGCTGGCACTGGCCAGGTTAGACATAGGTATGGTGTACCGGGAAGAGGTGGTGGGAGGGCTAGGTGGAGAGCCGCCCAGTGGGCATTGTCATGAGAAGTCGAGGTGTAGGCTGCCTTCAGAGACAGGAGCAGCTACGAGTGTTGAAGAGTTGGTTTCGAAGGGTGGTTTTGAACTTGGAGATGGTGGTGGCATTGGTGATGGGGCAGGGAGAGAGTTAAACCAGGATGGGGCTCTGTAGCAGAAGGACCTCTGGCCACGGCTGGTTCTTGATCTGGGGACCATTAGAGTGGTCTTGTTGGATGACCATGTTGCAATAGTGGGTGGGATCCGGTGGATGGATGCCGTCACCCCAGGAGGGGAGAGCCCAAGTAGGGTTTTTGTGAGGAGGCAGGTTTGATATCAGAGCCGTTCATCCAGGGTAAGGAGTTTAGCCTCGTCATACAGTTGACAGGTGTGTGTGAGCCTGGGGGGCACCAGTAATCAATCTGCAGGCTTTATTCAGGGTTAAGTGAATTTTTTTGAGTGCAGTCGTGTCGGCAGCACCATAGACTGGTAGACCATAGTCTACAAGGGACAATACAGAAGACGTAACAGCGAGCCGGAGCGCATTTGGGGGAAGGCAGGTTCTATGGCGGAAGAGGATGCCAAGCCGTGTGTTAGTGGCGGATGTTAGGGCATCAATGTGGTTGTGAAATGTGAGGGCTGAGTCGAAGGTGACCCCAAGGTATTTGTAGGAGCAGACTTGTTCCAGTGGCTGTTTGGTACTAGGAAGGATATAGAGTGGGTGGTTGCTAGCTTTGTTTTGGGGGTGGGAAAAATTCCAGCTTATTATACTATCAATAGCCTTTTTTTCAGCGATAGTAGAGTTGTAATATCTTGCCTTAGTAATACCTAAAGCTTCTGAATCTTTAAGACATCGTTTTTTCAAACACTGATACCACATTGTTTTGCGGTGGAATAAAAGTTGATTTTAACTTCAAAGATTCACATGTCCCATCTTTTGATTTATGAATAGATGTATCATCATCAGACACATTGTCACTTAGGCTTTCAGCATTGTCCCTGTGGAAAAAAAAACTTTAAAATTAAGTTTCCTAGTAAATTTATATATATCCACCACAGTGTCAAAAACACTTAAATTACGAGTGGGAACAAAAGATAGCCCCTTTTGCAGAACTGGAAGCTCAATAGGTGTTAAATTATAATCCGAGATATTAAAGACAATATTGTTAATTTCATCCACTATAGGCTCTGAGTGGGGCGTCAATCTCTGTGACCCCCTGGGATCTGTTGTAACCTCTGGGTCGTCTGTAAGGCCGACGAGTTCTTCCAAGATTTCCCATTTGTTCCTCTCATTCCCCTGCTCGTACATCTGCCCGAAATCATGCTATTTTTGGGCTCCGCCTGGGAACTCGTTCTGGTAATGTCATTTCGTCGTACATCAAGTTCCCTGATGTGCTCTGTCCTTGAGATCGATCCACTGTGGGACGAAAAAATACAGCATCCTGTCCCATTGAATCCTTGAAAGCTACTGAATTCATGGACTGTCCCCTTGATTCATCACTAAAAAGGTGAGGGACTACGATCGGAGTCCGAGCCAGAAGCACTCGTATAGACATCTGCAACACTCTTCAATGTTACATTCTGGCGTTTCTTCAAAATTGATTTTATAGGAGCATTAGTGCCCTTCCAGCTGAAAATGCGACCTTCCTCTTAGTCCCTTCAATCTCTTTCAAATTTATTTGCTTTAATTTTTTTCAATTCTATTATCCTGTCTTTTAATAGTCTCTTCTATTTTTTGACGGTACATAGGGTATTCACTGTGTGCTTCAAAGGTAAGAACCACAGTCTCTTTTTCCATAAGTCCAGTTTTAATTTCTTTTTCCAACTCTTCACGATCTTTTAAGATATATTCTATAAGTCCAGCAGTTGATTTAAGCAGATGCAGCTGCCATCCAACTAAAAACCTTTTTCTCTCCAAACCAAAAGCAGGAGCCAATGTTCACCTCAAGCTTCATGGTGCTTGATTAACTGCAAGGTAAGCAGTAAGTGATGTTCGTTGCCAATACAGGCATCTGGCCTTCAAAGCCATTCTCTCAAGCAACAAAAAAGCTCTTTTAATATCCACCACTTCATTAACTGCTGGATACTCATAATTATGTTCTCTTTCATTATGAACATTAACAGGCTTTGTTTGGAGATTCAGAAATGGACTTCTTTGATCTTGTGCCAAAAGGGAGTCAATAAAAACACTCGAGGAAGCCCGAGGGGAAGGGACTCCTAGTCCGGCTATAGGAGCATTCACATTCATTATTGCAAATAATATAAGCTCCTAATGAGACCAACCATTGGTTTAAGCATGCCAAAAATCACAATATGATTTGGCCAAAAATACTAGATCTTATCTATTAGATACCACTCAATTGATTAATTACTTGGAAGATATTGATGTATCATCTTCCTCTATGTTTGTGAGTATGGATGTACATTCTTTATACACCAATATTCTGAACAAGGAGGGTTTAGAATGTCTTAGAAGCATATTATATCATGAAACATCCCACTCACAGCCTCTTGTTGAGTTTATTTTGATCTTGGCTGAGAAGGTTTTGAGATGCAATACCTTTTTATTTAAAGAAAATATGTATTGACAATTACAAGGCACGGCCATGGGGGCCGCTATGGCTCCTAATTATGCAATTTTGTACATGGCAGATTGGGAGACTAAATATATTTACAGTGAAGCTAACCCATTTTTGCACTTGATTGATATATTGATAATTTGTTTTTTATTTGGAGAGGTACAGTTAGTGAACTTACATTTTTTGTGTCATATTTGGAGGACAGTAATAATAATTTATATGTTGATGTACATTCAGATATGTTAGACATTAGTTTTCTGGATCTTACTATATTCAGGAAACAAGATGGAAGTGGAATTGGTACCAAGTTATAAAGGAAGGGTACTGATAAAAATTCTATTTTGGCATTTAATAGCTGTCATCCGGAACATGTTACTAAAAACATTCTGACAGGACAATATTTGAGAGCTAAAAGAAATTGTTCTGAAGATATAGACTATGTTAATCGTGTTAAAGATCTAACTAATCGTTTTTAGGCTAGAGGGTATAGTACTTCAGTTTTGGAGGAAGCTTTACGGAAAGCAGATTGTTCAGAAAGAAAAAGATTTATTGTCATCTAATAGGAGATGGTTTAAAAATTTGGATTTAAATAAATTAAAGTTCATTACAGCCTTTACTCCACAGGCCCATATGGTTCAAAAAATAATCAAGCGAAACTGGCAAATTGTAACAGCTGAAAAGAAGCTAGATCAAGTCACGAGTGTTTTTCCTCAGTTTGTTTACAAGAGAGGTCCAAACCTTAGAGATACTTTAGTTCAGAGTACTTATTGGGACATGAATAGATCTAGAAAGATTGCAATTCCAAAGGGCACTTTCCATTGTGAAAATTGTTCCTTTTGTAAATACATAAAAATAGGGGAATTTTTTTAAACATCCTGTTACTGGACAGATCTATCAGATAGATGGGTATTGTAATTGTAACACTAAGAACATTGTTTATGTTGCTTCTTGTACTTGTTGTTTGAGTTTTTATGTGGGTAAGACCATTCAAAAGTTTAAAATGCGAATTGGACAACATATTAGAAGCATATTGATTCAGGATGATGTTAGTGCATTGGCACAACATGTTAAGTTAAAAGGTAAAACCCATAAATTTCACTTCCAAATGTTGGAACAAGTAACAGAACAGATACGAGGCGGAGATTTAGACAAAAGACTTAGACAAAGAGAATCTTTTTGGCAATTTAAAATTAAGTTATTTGAAAATCCTGGTTTAAATTATTTTTTTTTAAATTCTTGCCCTTTTTATAAGACATGGATACAAATTACAAAGGGAGTCTATAAAGTGTATTAAGTTTATATACTTTAAAATGTTTAGATGTAATTTATAGGCATATTAATATATGTTTTTTATCACTTTTGGTGTTTTTTAGGAAGCTATTTTGGTAGCTCATTAAGTTACATAGATATGTGTATGTAATGTTGTATTGTCACTTTAACAGCAATGTTTAAATGGCATTATCTGTAGTAACTACCTCAGCCTTGAGAAAGCGCGAGAGTTAGCGCAAAAGCGTTTGGCTGTTTTTAGGGGAAGGGACACGTTTGAATCTGTGGTCTGGCATCTCTGTGCAATAAAATATTTTTTTTGCCTTTATCCTTTACATCGGTTTTGATTGTTTATGAGACCTCCCGTGATATGAAGCCGTGTTGTTGCTGAAGAGATGTCAACAACACAACAGGTGTACAAAACATTAATACTAAAGAATTGTAAACAATCTACATTCTACCTCATTAGATTATTTAGGCTGAAAGACTAACAGGTAAACAAACCATTAGAACTAGTACTGCAATATGCATATTTATATAATAACAAAGATATGGAAATCCCACTTTACAGTAAAGGAGGTGAATAGGGTTTAGTACGACCCTAACCAAAAATAAATAAATAATCCTAATGGTAACAAAAACATTACTTGTTCTGTTATCCTGTGCTAAAACTGCACAGCTGTTTAAGAAACAAGCACCTACGTTTTGACAAAACTATTTAAAAATTAATAAAAACACCTTACTGTCCATTGTGACACCTCAGGTGGCATCTGTCTGGTGAAAAGCAGTTCATTGGTACGAGTAGCAGGCACATCTTGCATAGAGTTGTGAACAGCTCTTGGGCTGAGAGTATAAAGGGTAACAGCAAATTAATCACTCCTTAAAGTAAACTTAAAATCAAGGCAACATTAAATTAGAGGAAAAGAGTAATACTGACAACAAGACTGTTCTCCCCAACACTTATGCCATATGTACCACTCTAGAAACAAAGGCAGTAGTGTAATTAAAGTACTGTGCTAAAGTAAATCCTTTAATGTCTGAGCCAGTTGCTGAGCGACTGAATAACTCCTCTTAGCGTATGCGGATTAAAGTCATTCAGTGCAACCAATGCGCATAGAAGGAGATTGCGTGCCCTACATACTCAAGAAAAAGAAAACATTCAGACCCACGTTCCATTAAGCATCTAACTGAACTCCTTGGGCTGTTGAAAAACAAGATGGTGAACACTGAAAAAAACTGGTATCCTCTCAACTCCACCGACCCATAAGTAATGTGGTCCCTGAACAGTGATCCGCATACCAGCCCCTGTTCCTCTCGGTTTGCTACCAGAAATCAACGGTACCCCCATATTTTAAAATGCTGCTTTCAAAAAAGGATTGAACAATTAGGTGCTATAAAAGAGTCTTATGTTTTTTTTTCCTATAAATATAGAATGTGCTCCGTATAATAACAGGTGCTACACCAACCTCCTGCTCAGATTGGAAAGGATCCTTTAACTTGAGAGTGTGCCCTAGAGTTAAACAACTATTCTCTATCTCTTTTCCCCTCATTAGAGGGCAGTTCCTCCCTCCTCAACATAAGAGAGGAAGCCGCCATCCCCAAGGGCAGAACGAACATAACTCCACCTCAGGTCAGCACTCTTTATCTCTGGGGTATTATTTCATTGAGCATCGTTGGGAGCCTGAACATTGCACGGAGAGCCAACTTGAGCCAATGCTACTAAGGAAATTAAATTGAACAACTTCCTTTGAAAGCAGCAGTACATCAAAGAGAGCCCAATCACTGATAACCAAAATTAGGGAGTGGGACCACAGAGGCCACTTAAACAGTTCCACTTACTAGCTGAGAGGTGGCTTACAGGTACCAGGCCTAAACGTTTCCTAAAAACTGACAAAATACAAACATGGGTAGTATACAGAAACAGGGAGAATAATAATAAAAATAAATACATTTCACACGACAATTGGTTGTCAGAGCACCTTACAAGTTACTTTGAGCAGAATATATACTCTCAAACATACTGTATTAAGAAGTGAAAGATGAGAAGAGTTCTGGCAAATCCTTTCTGAGACCAGCTTTGTCAGCTTTAAAACTGTTGTATTCCTTGGGGCCCTCAGGCAAACAGACCTTCAAAAAGGTTGGAAAAAATAGACTGTAACACAAACCCACATCACAGAGCCTTTTTTTGGTAGGAAGGAAGACATCTCATTTTGTTAATTACTTCAGGAGGGAGATTGTTATATATACAGAAAGCTTGCAACCTTCAAACTCAATCTGACTTTTATTTCTAAGAACTCTTTGGATGAACACCTTCTGTTGAAAGTTTAATAGTCTTAAGACAAATGAGCAGGGCCTGTCATTGACAGAGGGTTTAGGTTTCAGAGAACGATGAGCTCTCTCAATCACATAGGTTTTATTGTCAGGGGGTGGTTCTGCAAGTGATATCAGTAATTTATTAGCAAAGGAGATAGTGTCACTGCCTTCAATTCTTTCACGAAGACCATAAATCCTTAAGTTATTCTGTCTGTTCCTGCTCTCTAAATCTTCTATTTTCTGCTCCAACTTTGTCAATTTCCCGCTGCCATTACCTCTTACTGCATATTCCTTCTCAGCCCTGTCTTCTATGCTACTAATCCTGGTCTGCATCATCTAATCTTGTTTTATGACCTGCCATCTCTTGTTTTATTTCCTTCAGACCTCCTACCATGTCAAAGTTAATTTCATAGAAACGATCTCATTCATGATCAAATCGAAATGAGCTACAGTAAGCTGTTTCTGTGAGGAGGGGATTTTAGCCCCAGATACAGTACTCCTATTTCATCATATGAGGATAGCGTCTCTTGAGAGAATTTTCATCTTGTGGCATTTCAACTAAATATTCTGCCATTCTATGTAAAAGTAGAATTAATATGAGAAGAAATTGAATACTTGCTGTTGAATGATTATGTACTTATTTTCTCAGCAGAGAAAGTAAACCTTTCACTTTAGCTATACAGCCAAAATACTTTGTGTCAGTTAAGAGAAAGTTTAATTGATCACAAAACCATTGAAGTGTATCTAAAATGTTCTGTGAATTACGTTATCAGCACTCGGTTTAAGAAAACTAGTTATAAGTAAATGCGGATTCTTTAAAACAACGGTCAAAAAAATTTGAATATTGATGAGGGAAAGGCGCCAACATGGAGTTCACGTCAGCACATCCTGTTGGTCCGCTTCCATCCGATCAAATCCTCCAAAGGCTTATATAGATACTCCATGTGCAGCATACGTAACTCACGTATTCTAATACACGTCATTACATCTCCCTTTTCAAGTTGAGGCCCCGCCACCCCCCACATAAAAATAATTGAAGTTCTATGCAATTCAAACGTTTTGCGAGTTTATGTAATCGCGGTACCAGGCGGACATTTGGATCACCCACCCATTGACCTGACTTAAGTCTGGGCTTGGAGTTAGTGGCAGACTGGTCCCAATTGCTCGGGGTCAGGGCCAGCCCCACAGGCTCACTTTATGGCTGCTTCAGCGTCAGTTGTGGCGGGTCCTTCATTATAGGCACTTCTGGGATCATGTCATCCTGCTCTCTCCTCCTTCTCAGGTGTGTGACTCTTGTGGCCAGGAGGATCGGCACGGGTCTGGCGTCAGCAATAGATCTTTCCTGTTTCTCCAGTATAATTTACCATTTACTTTGACCACATAGATCGTGGCTCTTCTGCATGGCATTCGCAAATAAACAGGCTGTCCCGGTTGCAAAGCTGAGAGGATTGTGGCATGCAGATTATAATAGGACTGCTGTCGTTCTTGATTTTCTTGCTGTGTAGCTCGCACATTGACTTCTGGTATTTTTTGGTTTGAGCAGTTCAGTGCTGGTAGGCATCAATGTTCTGGTTCTTCGGCCCATAAGTAGCTGTGCTGGCGAACCCAGCTCCTCCAATGGTGTATTTCTCAGTTCTAAGTGTAACCCCTAGGTGGTGCTGTCCCAAGGGCAACTACCCCTGCCTGCGTGGCTAGTTGCAGGTTAAGGGGCCTGAGTACTGAAACGGGTGCCTCCACCCAGAAGATAGGGTTGTTGGTAGCTAGGCTAACCTGGGAACAGCCCTCTGGGACACTGTAAGCCCCCTCTTTCCCTTTTAGTGGCCTGGACAATATACAGTAAACACTTTCACAATAACCCTTGTTCACCATAAAAATCTCCACTCTGTCTGCACTTACCATCAGGGCTGTTTCCTCTGGCTTGACCCTGGAGACCCCCTGTAAAACAAGGTTATGCACAGCAAATAGCAACAGTACAGTACTTTTGACACAAACTGGAACCACAGGTTAAATGCAAAAAGAGTTGGATCTGATTTATTTAGGGGACTTGAACAAGGGAGGGGCATAACAAGTTGATTGGCTTAAAGGCTAAATCAGTCAGGCAGTCATGTATGCACTTCAGAGTCCCTACACAGTCACACACTCTGGGTACCCAGGTGGGAGTAAGGTGGGCTAGCCTGGAACGTTGCCCGGGGTAGGCCGGCATCGCAGTTGGGTGGGGCCCTGTAATGGAAGAAAGGAACATGCACAACCACACACAATTTGTAATCCAGAGCTGGATGGATCAGTTCATGACAGGAAAACAAGTGACTTAGGTGACAACACTTTTGATTTAGCTGATCTTGCAGGGACCTACCCTGGTGTTTACTCACAATACACAATACCAGACACAGAAGGGATGAAATTGAGACTACAGGTAGATGAGCTGGAGTGACAGGAGAAGCAGGGCCCACACGAATCACTGAGGTGTCGTTCCTGTTCGAGATGGTTGAGAAGGGGGCTGATCTCTGGGCGAATCTCTCATCGATGGTAGTTTCTGTGCCTGAAGTAGCTGGCTGGGCCAGGTGGCAAGGCCCAGGCCGGTTGGAGCAGTTCGGATTTTGAGTCCAGTAGTGCTGGATGCAGCTTCCAGCAAGCGTGGCACATTTGCACAGTGGGCAACCAAATCGTGACCCACTGACAACACACAGCACATTTATAGTAAAGCAATCACCATACCACAATGCGAAAGGCAGTCCGGCCACAATATCAGTGTGTCTGAGCAAAACCAGGAATTCTGTGGTAAATGGATGTCCTGACAGGCCGATTGCGTACAGCAGTCTTCGGTCTTATTCAGGTTCAAATCTGGTCACTCTTCAGTAGCTTTGTCACACTCCAATTCGGATACAGTCTGATTGCTAAGCCTTTCAAAGGATTCCCTCTCGAGGGACTGCAGGCAAACAGGCCAAATTCAGCCTTTCCTCCAATCTCCCGTGTGAACTACTCAGGGGCTGCTGCTCGAATCAGTCAAACTGTTTACTCTTCAAACTAACTCTAGACTGACTGACTGCAGCAGGCAGCTTGGGAATTTCCCTTCGGTCCAAACGGCTCTGGTTGGTTGATCCATCAGTCTGTCAAAGCAAGGGCTCCCCCTCCAGGTCCATTTAGGTGCCAAAGTGCAAAAACTACAATTCCTACAGAAATTTGCTCCCATAAGACCCCTGGGGACAGACACCATTTTAGAATCCCAAAAAGTACTGATTGGTGTCAATAGGCAGTCCAGAACCAATATGGTGGTGATAAACAGAACTGTCCATGCTGCAAAGAAGGCAGGTTAGACAAACTACAATATCATTACTATGCTAATAGATAATCAGCAAATAAGTACAGCTTCTAACAGAGCTCTCTCTGCGCAGATAGTGATGGCAGAATGGAGTGATTATCTGGCAGTCTGAGCGGGACTTGAGCATAGAAACATTCAGCCCCCTCCTAGATTAAATACACACCATGTTATTGGCAGCTCTTAAAGAGACAGAGGTATTAAGGCACTGTCACATAAACACTTTTAAAAAGCTAAAATACCGGATACCAGCCTGGCAGTGGGCATTTAGGCACACCCAAGGAAGACTTTCGGGAACCCCCTTTGTAGGAGGGGGTTACACCCTTCCCTGCCTGGAAAAACTTGGTGTCCATGTCAAGTCTGCACCATCACAATATTGAAAAATCAATATATACAAGACATATGAGACGTTAGCATACTATGGAAATACTATTTGATGCATCAGTTAATGTAAACTTATCACATTACTATACATTTCACTAGAACTAGGGATGTAAGTTTGTCATGGATGAGGTTTTAATGACTCATTGTTTGTTGATGAAATCATTAGTAAACAGTAGTAAATGTTGTGGCACTGTCAACATTGCTGTATTCTGATGACACTAGTGAAAGTCATGGAAGTCGTTGAATAAAGATCAAACGTCATGGAATCAATGACGTGTATGACTGCGATGACAAACTTACATCCCTAACTATACCATATCTTCACTGACAATACTTATTCATACACTCTATTCTGATTCTATTGTGATTAGCATACTGTTAATATTTATAATACTGATTCATGTTATAACTTCTTGTACATTGTGTCACAGATTCACTCAGCAGGTCGGGCCCTCTACTCCCAAAGTGCCAACCTCTGAGCGCAGTCTTGTGAACAATGTAACAGACAAGGTAAACCTCTTGTCTGTTTTTGTGAGTTCGGATCATCCTTTGGTCTCAGTTCTGGAGGGATTCAAACTGTAACCTCTTGCTAGCATACCCAATGCACAGGCTCTGATATATCTGTCTTCGGGGGGCCAGATATCTTTGCCTACGGGCATCTAACCAGGTATTCAGAGATGAACCCTTAAAACTTGATAAAGACCTCAGATTTAAAATGCTTCTGTTTCCAGTTGGTACCACCATACAAGCTTATATCTGCTGAACCATAAATATTTCTTAGCAAAAGAAAGCAATTCAAAGACAGACCAGGTTTGCTCTAAAATTAGAGTTTTTACTAAAATATGTAATAATACGTCAAACATACAATACAGAACTCTTATATCAAAAGACATAAAAATCTTTAAAACAAAACAAGGTTTGAAAGAGTGCAATTCCTACAACTATATTTAGATTTTGACTAGCTTTCTAAATACCTGTTTTCAGTGCTCAGATGTTTCCTTAGTCAGTGTCAGATACAAATGCATCTCTATGGTGAAAGAGAATAATCTTTTCAAGCAGTATTGGCCAACCCCTTTTTGATGAAGTCATCCAGCCCCTCCTCTGGTCAAATATCATACTAATTGTGAGCAGATTAGGCCTTACTGTCTATCGAGTCTGCTCGAACCTCAGTTGGGTGCCGAGGTCCTCCCCTCCCTTGTGTTCCTGAAACCCCTATCATCCATCCCCACCCCCCCGCGCCAGGCCATCATCTGATACTTCCACTTTCTGTGTCTGTCCCACCCTCTCTTGAAGCCCTCCACTGTGGATCTCTGAACCAGCTCGCCAGGCAGTGCATTCCAAGGGTCCACCACCCTCTCAGTGAAAAATCTCCTCCTCTCCCCCCTCACCCTTCCTCCTTACAACTTCAAACCATGCTCTCTGGTGATACCTCCCTGCTTTAGTCTAAAGATCCCCTCCATGTTTACCCTATTTATTCTCTTGAGGTACTAGAAGACCTCAATCATGTCCCCCCCTCTTTCCTCTCCTCCTATGAAAACAGGCAGTGCTCCTCAAGTCTGTCCTCATACGTCATATCCCCTGGTCCTCGTATCACCTTAGTTGCCCTCCTCTGTACCCTCTCCAGGGCTGTATGTCCCTCTTCAAGTGTGGTCTCCAGTACTGTACACAGTACTCAAGGTGTGGTCTAACCAGTCCATTGTACAGCGGCAGAATCACTTTCCTGCTCCTAGAGGTGATCCCCCTTACGATGCATCCCAATATCCTGTTTGCCTTGCTAGCCACTCTCCTGCACTGCTCAGAGTTATTCATACATGCATCCACCATGACCCCTAGGTCTTTTTCCCCTGTTGAGGCCTCCAGCGCCTCCCCTCCCAGGGTGTACCTGTGTTTAGGGTTTCCCACCAAGATGTAATACCTTGCACTTGGTGATATTGAAATTTAATTTCCATGTGTGAGCCCAGCTTTCCAGGGTGTCCAGGTCCTTGCAGGGGCCAACCCCCTTCCCTCAACTACTGCTCCCATCTTGGAGTCATCAGCGAAGAGACTCATTTCACACCTGTACCCTCCCTGATGTCCGATATGTATGCATTAAACAGGATCGGACCCAGGACCGAGCCTTTGGTACCCCACCACCGACCTCTAGGGTTTGAGAGCCCCCACCGACCACTGCTCTCTGGGTGCGTCCAGCTAGCCAGTTTTCAATCTATCTGACCATCAAAGGGCCTACTCCCAACTCCATCAGTTTCTCCACCAGACCACTGTGGGAGACAGAGTCAAACGCCTTGCTGAAGTCCAAGAATAATACATCCACAGGCTTTCCTCTGTCCAGTTCTGATGTTACCCATTCGTAGAACTCCACAAGATTGGTTTGACATGATCTACCTGGCACAAACCCATGTTGCCGACTATCCAGACCTCCTACCTCCTCCAAGTACACCCCCAATCGTTCCTTTAGTATACTCTCCATTAACTTCTCCCACCACGAGGTCAAACTGATGGGTCTGTAGTTACCTGGTACTTCCCTCGGACTCCTTTATGGATTGGCACCATGTGCCTCTCGCCAACCCTAGGTACCTCCCTGTCTCAACCAACCTGTTGAAGAGCTCCACCAGCGGTGAGCCAGTATGTCTATAATTCCTATAGTACTCTCGGATGAATGCCATCCAGCCCGGAGATTTGTCTTTCTTTAGGGCCTTGAAGGCTAACCACACCCTTTCGTGGAGATAGCATCATCCATCCCTCCACCTTACTGGCCTTTTTATCCTTATCCTGATGTGACACCCCTGGGGTACCTCTCCCTCCTCTTCACTCCCATTGCTGTTGCTCCCCTGATCACACTCACTGCCGCTTCTATCCCCATCGTGCATTGCTTTGTAGATATCCCATCCGCCTCCCTAGTGAACACAGAGGCGAAGTACTCATTTAATACCTCTGCTTGGTCCCTCACCTCTTCCACCCACCTTCCTCCTGATCTCAATCGCTGAGATGGCCCTTAGTTTTCCTCCACTCCCCAATGTACCGGAAGAACCCCTTTTCCCCTCCATGTATCCCCTGTGCCAGCCGCTGCTCATTACTGGACTTTGCCCCCCTCACCATCCGGGTGACTTTTCTAGATGCAAGATGGTACATTTCCTTATCCCTATCCCCTCTTGTTGTTTTATATTTTTTGTAGGCCACCTTCTTTTCTCTAACTGCTACCTGAACCTCACTGGACCACCAGCATGGTTTATGTGACCTTGTTCCCTTACGTTTCACCGTAGTGCAGATCCTGACTGCCTCACGAAGTTCTCGTTTTATGACCTCCCATCTCTTTTCCACATTTGTCATTGATGTAATCCCCTTCAAGTGATCCTTGAGAATATTTCCCATGCCCACAAAGTCTGCCCCCCTGAAGTCCACTGCCAGTGTCTTAGATCTCACCCCCCCTTCCCCCATGCTTATTTGAAACCAGACAGTAGTGTGGTTGCTCCCAGTCAGGGATCCCTACAACCAGGTCCTTTACTAGATCCCCATCTGCCAGAACCATGTCCAGGACATGCCTCCCTTATGGGCTCCATCACATGCTGTGTAAGAACACATCCTGGAAGCCGTCCAGCAGCCTCTGCTCCTTGGCCACCTTAGAGGACATGGTTCCCCAGTTTGTACCTGGCATATTAAGGTCTCCCATCAACACCACTCCTTCCCCTTTTGGTCCATACTGGGCAATGGTGTTGTCCAGCAAACCATCCTCTAGAACATCACCCATCCCGGGGGGCCTATATACTACACCCAGCTTGACCTTACCTCCTGCAGGGGTTTGTAAGGTGATCCATAAGGCCTCCACGTTTCCCTCTGCCTCTTCTACCCTAGCAATTTCTATGTCGCTCTAATGAACATAGCCACTCCACCCCTCTGCCCTCCTTTCTATCCTTCCTAAGCATAGTGTGTACCCCGCACGCTTAGGTCCCAGTCGCTGGTTTTTGTTGGCCCACGCTTCGTGACCGCCACATCCACTTCGAACAGCATGGCTCAAACTCTGGCAACTTGTTTCCCAAGCTCCTGGCATTTACTAACACCACCCCCACCGCTATCCTTGATCCCCTTTGTCGAACCCCACCCAGGTTCCTTATACTTCCATCCTCCTCTGCTCCTCCTGAAACCTCCACCCCAGTCTGTTCCCCCCTCCCCATGGGTTTGAAGGCTACTCCCTCATCCAGAGGAAAGGGCTTCTGGTCAGTCCCTCCTTATCCCTCCCCCTTACAAGTTTAAACCCACCTTTCTTGAATGTAGTCAGCCATCCCTGTTTGAGGACTTCCTTTCCTAAGCGGGCAAGATGAAGCCTGTCCTTGGCATACAGTCCCTTATCCTCCCAAACTCCTTTCCAGTTCCCAACACCCCAACCCACCCTCTTCACCCCACTTCCTGAGCCAGTCATTAACCTCTGTGATCTTCATTTTTTTTCTCCACTGAGGCCTTTGATACTGGCAGTATCTCCGAAAAGGAAATGTTGCATCCATTATCCCGACAGACACTGGCAAGTTCTTGGAACCTTGCTTTGATTTCCAAAATGCTATTTCCCTCTAAATCGTTAGTTCACAAATGCACCAGGAAATCCATCAGCCCAGATATACTCACTACCTTCACCTGGCTATGGCATCCACCTCCCTGTCCCTCCCACTGGATACCCCTAATCATCGAGTCTCCCAATAACAGAACCTTAACACCGCCATCATCCTTATGGTTACCTCCACTATGCACTCTCAACCCCCCATCCCCCCTTTATTCGTGATCTCAATTCCATGGGAGTCTTCCTGCCTTATTAGAGACCCCCTTGTCACCCCCCCTTTCTGCCTCCCTTGTTATTTTGCCCACTTAACTCAGACCCCCGAATTGGTGTCCCTTTAACCTCTCTTATCAGAACCATTTATCCTGGCCTGATGGTTTCCCCTTTCCCACACCGCCATCCTCCCCCCTTGTAATAGTACCCCTACCTCCAGAGGCCCTCTGTGGGTCCCCTTTACCTAGGGCCCCATCCTTGGTACAGACCCCTTGCTGAAGGGGGCCCCTCCCCCGTCTTCTTGTCTCCCAGTTTCTCTCCAGTCGTGCTCTCTTCCCTCATGTCTGCAATATATTGCATCTCCCCCATCTGCTTAATAAAAATTTTTTTTATGCAAACACAGGATGTAATTTTATTAATCTGCATTGTACAGCTATACAGGATGTATTAATTCTGCAACCTTAGCATAACTCAAGTTTTAATGACACCTCTTTTGATCTCATGCTGTACCCTCTTCACACAGGCTTCATAGGGTCATTTACAACCTTACACCTCTATGTAACATCCTAGCTTCCCTTATTTTAATGTCATAAACCTAGTTTATGATTTCTCTCTTAACAAAATTAACAGCTCTGTAATTAGCTCAGAGAAACAGGATCCTTAATAAAAGTCTTGCAGTAACACATTGTCTCTAAAAAGACTGAGTGTGTGATGCAATGCTGTCAGCAGTTCTCTTGGCCTGCATCTGTCAGCTAAAATCTGGGGGATGAGAGAGGTCATTCCTAAAGCATTTGAATTTTCAGCAGAGACATTAATACGTTTTATATTAAAAAAAATATAATACAGCACTCAGAACTGGCTGTCTACGTCACACTCCTCCCCACCTAGACTGAATTTGGGGGATCTATCCCCTACATGGGATGAGCTTCCCAAATCAGTTCACTCCTCATAGACCCTAGACAACCCATCAGCGTTCTGATTCTTAATGCCTGCCCTATGTATGATTGTCAGATCATATCCTTGCAAAGCAAGACTCCATCTTTGTAGTCTCCCATTGCTCTCTCCCATCTGCGTCAGCCAAACCAGGGGGTTGTGGTCAGTCTGCACCACAAAATGCTGCCCATACAAGTATGGCTCTAATTTCTTCAAGGCCCACACTATGGCAAGCCACTCCTTTTCCACCGTGGAGTACGCTTGCTCCCTGGGGAGCAGCTTTCTGCTCAGGTACAAAACTGGGTGATCTGTTCCTTGGCTAGATGTCTGGCTAAGTACTGCTCCAATACCCACTTCTGAGGCATCCATCTGAACTATGAAGGTTTTGCTATAGTCCGGACTTGTCAAAACAGGAGCACTGCACAGTGCCTCCTTCAGTCTGGTAAAGGCTTCCCCACAGGCTGGGCCCCAAGTAATTTCCTTTGGCATTTTTATCTTTGTCAGGTCAGATAGGGGAGCAGCCAGGGCACTGTAATTAGGTACAAACTTTCAGTAGTACCCTGCTGTCCCTAGAAAACTCCTGTCCTGCTTCTGGGTTTCTGGTCTGGGCCACGCCTAAATCACCTCTATCTTTATTTGGTTAGGATGGAGCTGTCCCCGGCCTACCACATGCCCGAGGTATGCCACTTCCCCCATGGCCACCTGGCACTTCTCGGCTTTGACAGTGAGTCCGGCCCTCTGTATCCTGCCCAGCACTTCCCTAAGGTGTGAAAGGTGTTCCTCCCAGCTGGTACTGAAGATGGCAGTGTCATCCAGGTACGCTACAGCGCACTCCTCAGCACCGTTCAACACCTGGTTCACCAACCTTTGGAAAGTGGCCGGGGCATTCTTCGTTCGGAAAGGCATTACTTTAAACTCAAATAAGCCTATCTGAGTGATGAAGGTCGACCTTTCCCTAGCTCTGTCTGCCAATACCCCTTGGTCAGGTAAATAGTCGTAGGTCACCCCTCCCAACTTGTCCAGGAGTTTATCCATCCGGGGCATCGGGTGGGCGTCGGACTTCATGACTGCATTCAGTCCACATGATAGTCCACACAGAAACGAGTTGAGCCATCTGTCTTGTCCACAAGGACTACGGGTGAGGCCCAGGGGCAGTGGGATCTCTGGATTACTCCTAAATCCAGCATCTCATCCACTTCCCTCCTAATGTCCTTTTGGACAGCCTCTGACACCCGATATGCTGTCCGCCGTATGGGCGTCTGTGTCCCTGTCTACAGATCGTGTGTTGCTAAGGGGGTTAGTCCAGGCTTGGCGCTAAACAAGGGGGCAAAGTCTGCTAAAACCTCTCTCACTTTCTGGATCTGGTCCAGGGTCAGCTGGGGAGACAGTTTTACTGCCTCCACAGAGGACTTCCGCTTACTCTCTTCCAGCAAGTCCAGAAGGGGGTCTCCTTCGTCCGTCTCCTCCCCAGGACTACACACTGTGAACACCATGTCAGCCCTCTTTGCATATGGTTTCATCATGTTGACATGGTACATCCTTTCTGTCTGTCTACAGTCCGGTAACTCCACAATGTAGTTTATGTCATTTACCTTTCTAACCACTTTGAACGGTCCTGCCCACTCAGCTTGCAGCTTGTCTTTCCGGACCGGAATAAGGACCATGACTTCCTGACCCACCGTGTACGAGCGAGCTCTGGCTCTGCGGTCGTACCACACCTTTTTGCAGCTGCCAGGTTGCTCTGGGCTGTCCCCATAAGCGCCTTCAGCCTTTCCCTAAACCTAAGGACATAATCCACAGTGGGAGTTCCCTGGGTGGGATGCTTGCCATCCCAGTCCTCCCGGATCAAGTCTAGGGGCCCACGTACCCGGCGTCCATATGAGAGTTCGAAGGGGGAAAATCCTGTCGACTCTTGGGGCACAATCCTGTATGCAAACAATGGGGGGGTATTTCTCTCAGTCCCTCCCATGCTGTTCAGCAAACGCCCGGAGCATTGACTATAGGGTACCATTTAAACGTTCCACAAGCCCATGGGCTCGTGGGTGATACGGTGTCGTCAGCATCTCTGCACCAATCTCACACTCTACCATAAAACATCATCAGGTCCAACATGAAGGAAACTCTGATCGTGGTAATTACTCTCCCGCGAAACCAACACAGGAGAAAATACTCAGTAAGGCATCTGCCACTTTGTCTGTCCTCAGTGAGGACAGGGCGACTGCCTCTGGGTACCGGGTTGCATAATCCACCACAGTCACAATGAATCTCTTCTCTGAGGAGCTGGGGGTATTTAAAGGTCCCACAATATCCATTCCCACCCTTTGGAATGGCTCCTTCACTATGGGCAAGGGAATCAGGGCGGCTTGGGTTTTCTTGCCCGCCTTCCCTATTTCTTGACACCGGTGACAAGACCTGCAATACTGCTTCACCTGCTGGGTGAAGTTTGGCCAGTAGAAATTCTGGGCCAACTGCTGCGTAGTTCGTGCGATTCCCAGATGACCAGACAAGGGAATATCATGTGCAATTTTGAGCAACTGCTAACGATACCCCTGGAGAACGACAAGCTGCCTGCCTAGCACCCCCCCCCGTCTGTACTGCCTGTGTATACATAAGTCCATTTTCCCAATATACCTTATGTTTGCCATTACCTCCTGTGTGCCTTAGAGTCTGACCAAACCTCAACGCTTCCTCCTAAAACTAAGAGTCACCCCTTTGTGCAGCTGCAAACCCCACACATCTCAAGGCATGGGACAGGTCCGCTTCAGTGGCTAAACTAGGGTCCCTAGCACTGGCTTCAGGACCCTCAGGATCACTGTCAGTCCTAACCCTCTGACAATTGGTCACCCCTCCCTCTTTGGAGTAACCTTCCATGGCTGTGTCGTCACTCGCTACCAGGGAAATTTCTACCCCCTTTTTATCGGTCTCCCCATCTGGAGACACAGGCTAGGGAACCAGCCTCTCAGTGGTTTCCACACTGGTTTCTGTGGGGTTCAGGGAACTACTGTTGTCCCTTGCCGCTTGGCTACAGGTAACTGCACATACCATCCCCTGTTGGAGATTGTTACCCAGAATCACATCTACTGCTAACGTTTTAGCTACAGCCACCTGTTGCACAGTTCCCCCTGTTTCACCCCAGTCCAGGAGAACACTAGTGAGTGGCAATGTTTTCCTTTCACCAGTAAACCCTTGTACAGTTATGTATTTGTTTAGGATAAGCTGACCAGGTTGTACTAGATCCCCTTTCACCAATGTCAGGGATGCCCCTGTGTCCCTTAACCCCTGTGTCTGTATGCCATTTACCATGACTGGGTGCATGTGTTCTCTCATGTTCACTGGCATGCTCTCAGGAACACACAAACAACCCACTTCTTTTCTGGTACTAATTTGCGTATTATTGCATGCCCTTCTTGGACACTGTCTGGCAATGTGCCCAGTTTCTTTACATAACCAACAAGCATTTCTTACTTCAGATAAATCATTTTGTTGAAACCTGGGGCTAACTGGTTTCGGTGGAGGCTGTAAGGGTTTTAGCTGCCCTGAAGGCATGTTTTTCCCTTTCTGTATTGCCACGCCTGCCCCATTCATTCTCAGAGCAGGTCTGCTCTTGGCATAGCAGTCCGAGAGTTCAGCAGCCTCTTGTACTGTTTTTGGATCTCGGTCCTCTAGCCAGGTTTTTAACTCTTCTGGGCATGCCCAATAAAACTGTTCTAATAAAATCACATTTTCAATTTTATTAACAGTGTTTGCCTCAATTCCTTCCCACCAACATTTTAAAAACTGATGTTGTTTCATGACTAGCTCCTCATAGCTCATATCAGGGCTTCTCCTGAGCTTATGGAATTTAGCGCTGTATGATTCAGCAGTTAATTCAAACTTTTTTAGTAGTTCAGCTTTTAACTTGCTGTAATCATCACTGTCTTTATTGTCCATGTGACCCAATGCATCCCGAGCTTTTCCGGTAAGTAGCGGGGATAGCTGGAAGCTCCAGGACTCTCTAGAAATTTTAGCATGAATACAAACTTTTTCAAAAGAATTTAAAAAGGTGTCTATATCCTCCCCGTCCGTAAACTCAGGTATTAATTTAGAGTTCAATTTGTAACCCAGCCCTGCATCCCAGTTAAACCCAAGCCACTTATCTGCTCTGGTGCCGCTGGTTGGAGTCGTAGCTTCTCCAGTTCCTGTTGCCACTGGTGCTCAGCCCTCCTCTCCTCTGCAGCTCTGCATTCTTGCTCTCTCTTCTCCTCTGCCTCTCGCTGGTGCTTACGTTCCTCACAGTCTGCCTCCCTCTGTTGTCGCTCTGCCTCTTGGTCCGCCTCCCTCTGTTGTCACTCTGCCTCCAGTTCTATCCTCTGCAACTCAGTTTACAGCTTGAATACCTCTGGATTCAGGATACTGGTGACCTTCCCCTGCTGCTGTGGCCCTTCTCTGACAGTGGTCCTGCTGTCCTTCTCATCGACTCGGGACCCCTCACTGGCCACTGGTTCTGCCACACTCAAGGTCTGATCCTTTTCAGTCACAGTCTGTTACTCCCTGCTGTGGGTATTTGCTACTGTCAGGGCCTCTATGAGGTTCTGCTTACTGGCTTTCACCTTAAACAGGACTCCTCTGTCCTCGCACAACTGTTTTAACTGTTCTACAGTGTGCCTGCTGTAGTAGGGCACCATCTTTCCTAACTACTGCTACTCTGAGTTTGCACTTTGGAAAAAAAAAAATAGGTAGGAACTTGACTGTACACCAAGTGATATATAGTTCTGTTTTCTTTTTAAAATAAAACTTTGTCTTTTTCTTTCTTTGCAAGAGAGCTTACGGTCTCAGCTGACAGAACAATAAAGCTTGTGATATCAGAATTATGCCACCGCTGCCAATCAATCTGTCACAAATTCACTCAGCAGGTCAGGCCCTCTACTCCCAAAGTGCCAACCTCTGAGCGCAGTCTTGTGAACAGTGTAACAGACAAGGTAACCCTCGTGTCTGTTTTTGTGAGTTCGGATCAACCTTTGGTCTCAGTTCTGGAGGGATTCAAACTGTAACCTCTTGCTAGCATACCCAATGCACAGGCTCAGATATATCTGTCTTCGGGGGGGCCAGATATCTTTGCCTACGGGCACCTAACCAGGTATTCAGAGATGAACCCTTAAAACTTAATAAAGACCTCAGATTTAAAATGCTTCTGTTTCCAGTTCGGTACCACCATACAAACTTATGTCTGCTGAACCATAAATATTTCTTAGCAAAAGAAAGCAATTCAAAGATAGACCAGGTTTGCTCTAAAATTAGAGTTTTTACTAAAATATATAATAATACGTCAAACATACAATACAGAACTCTTATATCAAAGGACATACAAATCTTTAAAACAAAACAAGATTTAAAACAGTGCAATTCCTACAACTCTATTTAGATTTTGTATAGCTTTCTAAATACCTATTTTCAGTGCTCAGATGTTTCCTTAGTCAGCAGATAAAATGCATCTCTGTAGTGAAAGAGAATAATCTTTTCAAGCAGTATTGGCCAACCCCTTTTTGATGAAGTCATCCAGCCCCTCCTCTGGTCAAATATCTAACAAAAATATATTTTTATACAACCACAGGATGGAATTTTATTAATCTATACTATACAGCTATACAGGATGTATTAATTCTGCAACCTTAGCATAACTCAAGTTTCAGTGACACCTCTTTTGAGCTCATGTTGTACCCTCTTCACACAGGCTTCATAGGGTCATTTACAACCTTACACCTCTGTACAACATCCTAGCTTCCCTTATTTTAACGTCATAAACCTAGTTTATGATTTCTCTCTTAATAAAATTAATTTAACTCTGTAATTAGCTCAGAGAAACAAGATCCTTAATAAAAGTCTTGCAGTAACACATTGTCTCTAACAAGACTGAGTGTGTGATACAGTGCTGTCAGCAGTTCTCGTGGCCTGCAACTGTCAGCTAAAATCTTGGGGGGGGGGGGGATGAGAGAGGTAATTCCTAGAGCATTTGAATTTTCAGCAGAGACATCAATACATTTTATATTCAAAAAATATAATACAGCACTTGGAACTGGCTATCTACGTCACACATTAAACAGTGTAAGAGGGGTCCCTGCCTTATCGGCTAACTTGGGGCTGGATGGGGCAGGGGCACCATATCGAGAAGGAAGAACAATTAACCTGGAGTTAGCCGTCAAGCTCAGTTTAGGTAGTGAGCTATGAGAAACATAAACACCTTTGTGAACCACATTGAGAGGCAAATCCACTGGCCTCTCAGGAGAATCATAACTAAGGCACAACACTGGCTTGACAGTTCAGCCAGACTTTCTGGGGGGAACAGGCACAGCCTCTGTACTTTCAGCACTGACTTTGGACATTTCCTCTGTCATGAGGGGTGCCTCTGCACTGGTTGAAATGTCCAAACTGGGAGCACTGTCCGCTCCTGGCTCTATATGTTCAGTATTCACCATACTCTGCTCAGTATTATCTTTGAAAGAAGGCCCAGGTTGCTCATCCTGAGTAAACTCTCGAATCTCTGAACTTTGAGGCACAAAAAGGGTGCTGTCAATACTGTCAAACTGTTCTACAGATGCTGGTATGTTACCAGTGAGATTCACTACATTGAGCTCCTCGGGTAACTCAAACAGTTCTACTAGACACAAGGAATCTGCTACTTCAGACATAATGCTCTGTGCTTCACTTGCAGGGGGAATTGGGTCCAAGGAAGAAGCTGGGGGATTAGACAGTTCTGAAGGTCCAGCTCCATCCCCACAGTTTGGCATAGGATTTTCCCGAAACAACTGACTCAATTCATATGAGGGTGGAAGGCTAGGTTTGCTGGCCAAGGCACCTAGCTTCACCTGAGCGCTTTCCTTCTAGCCTGCTTGAAAGGACAGAACTAAGAACCTTACCAGAGTAAGGGAAAGGATTAAGACTTTTGGCTAGGCAGATTTACTGTGTGTTGTTGTTTTTATTTTGTACTCACAGGGATTGTTACTGTTTGTTGCTAGCATTTTATTGCTTTACTTTTCTCTGATTCACATTGCTGTTGCTGGGTATACCTTCTGCTGCATTATTACAAGGTGTGCCTACAGGTATGTGCTAACAGATTACTGCTGTAATCTTCTGATTCAAATTGTCTTTTGCAAGGTATATCTTCTGTTACTGCTTTATTTTTCCTCTGTAGCAAAGTGTTTCATACAGGGTATAACTTCTGTGAAATTATTACAGGTGGTGCTTAAATTTTCGTGACTTTTTATCATTAGGCTCAGCAAAATTACTGTTTGCCCCTATTTTATTTATTTATGTTTTGCTGAAAAGGTTTGTTTTTTGTCTCAGAGGTGTTGCAGTCTCCTTCTCACATTGAAGACAGAGGGAGTAAGAAAGCAGCCACAGCTTCCTTGAATCAAGGAGGTTATTTTCTAGACTACACTGAACTAAATTATTACTTTTTGGACCTGTGTAAGTAACTAGTATTGATTCTGTTTTTGGGGTGGACTTTTCTTAGTTTTAACTTTAATTTGCCTGGGAGGAATTGTAGCTGGGAGATATTTGCAGTCAGTTGTGACTAGACCTGTTACTTAGCCTTTGTGAAATAGGTGTCTGAAAGGAAGGAAGGCACTCCCCGGGGTGGAGGGTATTGTAGGTGATTGTTTCTGGACAGCATAGGTTCTGGAAGACATTCTGGAAACTGCGTTGCTGTCCTATTTGCAGGCACCTCTCTGGTCTGAGGGAGGAGGTTGTTCATCTCCATGCTGACCTGGCAAGGATTCGGGAAACCTGCTCCCCCACCCAGGGACCACCCAGGCCACTGCCACTACCTCAGAGGTTGCCAGGAAAGAGGAGTGGTTGGACCACAGTGGGCTCAGGGAGGGTGAGGTGGTAGAACAGAGGCGCATCCCTCCAGTTGTGCCTCTCCACAATTCATTTGCCACTCTGGCGAAGCATGGTTCCTCTGTGGAGGCACCTGCAGTGGAGACCAAGGAGGATGCTGGGAACCTCCAAAATGGAGACCCACAGGAGGGTGGCCCAGGACCCCAGAGGGGAAGGAAACAACTCCTGGTGGGGGACTCAGTTGTTAGGGGGGGTAGAACTGGAGGAGGGAGGGGAAAGGGAGCTAAGGTGTCTGCCCGGTGCCAAGACTTGGAGGGACAGGAAATTAATCCTCAGGATCGTGGGAGCAGCGGCAAGGGGTAGGGAGCTGGATGTTGTTATCCACCTAGGCATGAATGACCTGGCAGAGAATGGGATCAGAGCAGTGCAACAGGAGTTTGTGGAGTTGGGGAGAGACCTTAGTCAAGTAGCACACACGGTAACTTTCTTAGAAGTGCTACCTGTCTATGGCATGGATGAGGCTAGGGCACTCCGCACCGTGGGGTTGAAAAGCTGGTGCAGAGTTCAGGGATTTGGCTTCATTGGGGACTTGTGCTCCACCTGGAGGGATGCAGGCCTATACAGGCGCAATGGTCTGCATCTATCCTGGAGGGGGACAAGGATCCTAGGTGATAGGTTTAAATGCTTCATTGGCAAGTATTTAAACTAGCCAAGGGGGGAGACACTGAAGAGGAGAAGGGAAATCCTAGCCCTCCCCGCAAAAATCAGGGTAATTAGTGAGGGAAACACCAAAATAGAGCAGTCGATAGGGAGAAGGGCAGGGGTAAATGGAGAAAAAGACAAAGGCAGTAGGGACAGGGATGGGGCAAAAAGAAATAAAGCCATAAAAAATGGTGGGTAATGAGTACCAATGCCCGTAGTCTAGGTAAAAAGCTCCCTGAAATAGTGGTCTTGATGGAAGAGGGATGCCTGGATATTGTGGCAGTCACAGAAACATGGTACACAGAGAACCATGACTGGGATGTCAACATACCAGGGTACACAATCTACAGGAGGGTCAGGGAGGGAAGAAGAGGAGGAGGAGGAGTAGCTCTCTCTGTAAGGGAATGGATAAAAGCAACAGAACTAAAGGATAAACAGGGAGGAGAGGAGGCACTGTGGGTCACTCTGGAGACTGGAAATGGCTCCACAATCCGCACAGGGGTTGTATACAGACCCCCGTCTCAGGGGGAGGAAATGGACAAGGAAATGATAGAAGGCATCCTTGGGATGGCAGAGAAAGAGGAGATATTGCTGATGGGAGACCTGAATATGCCAGATGTTGACTGGAGCACCTTTGCTGCAGCCACATCCAAGAACAGGGCCATTCTCGATGCCCTACAGGGGCATGCCTCAGACATCTAGTTTTGGAACCCACTTGGGAGAGAGCAATCTTAGACCTGGTACTCTCAAATGGGGATGGAGAGAGGATCTCTCATCTTGAAGTGGGTAGCCATCTGGGAACAAGCGACCACCAAACAGTGTGGTTCATGATAAACTTAGCTGTAGAGTCAAGCCACACAAAAGTGAAGGTACTGGACTTCAGGAGGGCTGATTTTGTCAAAATGGGAAAGTGCCTCAGAAAAGCAGTAGCAAACAGGCAAGAAGGTGAGGTGGAGCAACAATGGGGAAACATCAAAACTGCCATCACAGAGGCAACAAGTCTTTGTGTGAAGCAAATAAACAAATCAAAACAAAAGAAGAAACCACTATGGTTCTCAAAAGAAGTGGCAGGGAAGGTAAGGGAAAAAAAGATAACATTCAGGAAGTATAAGGAAACACAGAAGGAGCAGGACAGAGAACTGTACTAGTTAAAGCAGAAGGAAGGGGGTAAGGCTGTCAGAATAGCAAAGGCCCAAACCAAGGAAAAGATAGCCAACTCAGTTAAGAAGGGGGATAAAACCTTTTATAGGTACATTAGGGAGCGAAGAAAGGCTAAGGCAGGGATACTGAGGCTGAACAAAGAGGAAGGTGGTTGGGCAGAGAGCGACAGTGAAAAAGCAGGGATACTAAATGAATACTTCTGCTCAGTATTCACAATGGAAAAGTAGGGGGAAATACCTAATCCGAGTCAATAGAAGCACTCTGGATGGGGGGGTTGATATTAGTCCTTTCACAGAAGAAAGGGTTCTGAAAGAACTCTTAAAACTGAAGGAGGATAAAGCAATGGGGCCTGATGGGATTCACCCCAGAATTTTAAAAGAACTAAGGGAAGAACTAGTATCACCACTGACTACCCTTTTTAATAAATCATGGGAGGATGGGGTGGTACCTGAGGACTGGAGGAGGGTGGATGTGATTCCTCTTCACAAAAGTGAGAGCAAGACAGAGGCAGAAAACCACAGACCTGTCAGTTTGACCTCAGTGGTAAGGAAAAAAATGGAATCGCTTCTGAAGGAAAGAATTGTTGCGTGCCTAGAGGCCAGTGGGGCACAGGACCCAATGCAGCATGGATTCACAGAGGGAAGGTCATGTCAGACAAATCTAATTGATTTCTTTGACAGGGTGACCAAAGCAGTAGACCAGGGAGGGGCTGTGGACATGGCCTACTTAGACTTTAGCAAGGCATTTGACACAGCCCCGCACAAAAGATTAATAAACAAATTAGCCAGTCTGGGAGTGGGTCCTAGGGTGGTAGCCTGGGTAAAACACTGGATGGACAACAGGACACAGCAGGTAATAGTAAATGGAGTCCACAGTGAAGAAAGGAGGGTTACTAGTGGGGTACCGCAGGGTTCAGTACTGGGGCCGGTCCTTTTTAATGTCTTTATAAGTAACATTGCAGAGGTACTGGAAGGGAAAGTATGTCTCTTTGCAGATGACACAAAGATCTGCAACAGGGTTGATACACAAGGTGGGGTCGAAAGGATGAAAAGGGACTTGGCAAGGTTGGAGGAATGGTCAAATGTATGGCAGCTTAGATTCAATGCAAAGAAGTGCAAAGTAATGCACCTGGGAAACAAAAACCCAGGGAAAGAGTACACAATGGGGATGAGATACTGACAACAACAAAAATGGAAAGGGACCGGGGGGTAGTCATATCAGATGACCTAAAGGTGGGCCAACAATGTGAGAAGGCAGTAAGGAGGGCTGGGGATGCTGGGATGCATAAGGAGAGCATCACCAGTAGAAAACAGGAAGTTGTTGGCCCTCTGTACAGACAGTTGGTAAGACCACATCTGGAGTACTGTGTGCAGTTCTGGAGACCCCATCTCCGCAAAGACATAGACAGGGTGGAGGCTGTCCAGAGGAGGGCAACCAAAATGATGCAGGGTCTGCATCAGAAGACATATGAAGAAAGACTAAAGGAACTAAAGATGTATAGCCTCGAGGAAAGGAGGAGGGGGGACATGATAGAAACTTTCAAATACCTCAAGGGAATCAACAAAGTCCAAGAGGGTAGCATCTTTCAGAAAAAGAGATGGGCAAAATCAAGGGGGCACAATTTGAAGATAGAGGGGGGGACGGCTCAGAGGTAATGTGAGGAAGTATTTCTTCACAGAGAGGGTTGTGGATACATGGAACAGCCTTCCTGAGGAGGTCGTAGAGTCAAAAACAGTGGGGGAATTCAAGAATGCATGGGACAGACATAAGGCAATTCTAGTGGGGGGGGGGTAGGAGGAAGTAGGCTGTTGGTTAACTAGGGTCTGCAGCTTATCCGTTAGGTAGGGAAATGGGCAGACTAGGTGGGCCAAGCGGTCCTTATCTGCCATCAAATTCTATGTTTCTGTAATAGGCATTATCACAGTCACTCTCATCAGAAATAGATGAACTGTCATCACTATCCCTCGGGGCCTGCTGAGGGGAAGGCCTTGGTTCTGGAACAATATGGGCAGGTTGACTCTGTTTTCTTTTCGCAGCAGCACGAGTCACTGGCCCAGGAGAGGTGTCAGGTGTTGGTTCTGCATCAATAATAACTTGACCGATGGGCAATAAGTGATTACGATGCATTGTTTTTTACAGCTTTAGAATCACTTTCTTGGCACACCTTGTACACCGGCAAATCATCCAATTTACCAACCACTACATGAGGAAGATGGTGCCATATGTCCGCAATTTTATGTTTCCCATGCAGTCCCAAGTTATGCAGCAATACTCTATCCCCAGGCAACAACTCCTGAGCTTTTACTCATCTATCATGCATTTCTTTGTTGGTCAGATTCCGCTTTGCGGCCGTAGTTTGGGCTAGTTGATAGGCATGATTCAACTGATCTTTCAATTTCTGTATGTCCTGAAAGTAGTTTACTGCCCGGACCCCATCTGGAGAGACTCCAAAGCAGACATCAACTGGTAGTCGGGCCTCTCTCCCGAGCAAGAGACGGTAGGGGAAGAACCCAGTAGCGTTGTTTTTGGTGCAGTTGTATGCGTGTACCAGGTGCTAATTTGCTGGCTCCACTTAGGCTTGTCTTTTGGGTGGAGAGTGCCTAGCATGTCCAAAAGGGTGCGGTTAAAACGTTCAGGTTGAAGGTCCCCCTGTGGGTGATAGGGGTTGGTTCTTGACTTCCACACCCCCCACAGAGAAAGCATTTCTTTGATCAGCCTAATTTCATAGTCTCTGCCTTGGTCAGAATGGATCCATTGAGGAGCGCCATAGTGGACAAAGAACTTCTCCACTAGCACCTTGGCCACGGCAGAGGCCTTTTGATCTTTAGTTGGAAAGGCTTGTGCATACCGTGTAAAATGATCAGTAACTACCAACACATTGCCAATATTCTTTTGGTTGGGTTCTAAGCATAGAAAGTCAATACAGACCAATTCTAGAGGGGCACTAGTAGTGATATTGACAAGGTGGGCAGCCTCCTGAGGCAGGGCTTTCCTTTGGAGGCAACGACTACAAGTCCTTACATGGTGTTCGACATCTGCCCCCATCTTTGGCCAGTAGAAACGGGATCATACTAAGTTGAGAGTTCTGTCAATACCAAGGTGCCCCATATGATTGCAAAGGGACCTCAGTACCAGCTGTTTAAAAGCTGTGGTTAGGACTAACTGTTGATTGTCTACTTGACCACGATGATCCACTGTCTCTCTGTGTAGCAGTTGATCATGCAACTTTAACCTGGGGCCTTCCTTGAACAATAGAGCAGTCCGCAAATCAGGAGCGCAACTTGGACACATCCTTTCCCACACACCGGGCATCAAGTGCTGGCTGAATCATAGGATCTTGGGATGGAGCCCACTGAATAATGTCATTATTGAACTGAGGTAGTGCACTAATATCTAGAGCAGAGACGTGACAATAGGCAGCTGGTATGCATGTATCGGGAGTGCCCAGACAATCTACTGGGCAGTCCACTGTGTCTGCAGACATCTGTTCTTCCCTATCAAACTTTTGGCATAATGCTTTGATGCCCGGTTCAGACAATTGGATCCAATTGTTTTTGGAAGCTGACCTTTGTGACAGGGCATAGGCATCAATGTGATTTAATCCCAGCCTGTATTCAACAGCATAGTCATACATTGATAAGGCAGAAAGTCAACTGTGCCCAGTGGCATCCAGTTTATCTGAAGTCTATACATAGGTCAATGGCTTATTGTTGGTCTTCACCAATACCTTTGCCCCATAGAGGTACTCATGAAACTGGTCAACTATGGCACATTTAAGGGTGAGAAATTCCAGCTTGTGGACAGAATAGTTCTGCTCTGATGGGGTCAAGCTCCTACTGGCGAAATCTACGGGTCTCAGACCATCCTCATGGTCTTGATATAGCACAGCCCCTAGGCCCTGCAAACTAGCATCTGTATGCAGCACATAGGGGTTGGTAGGATCAGCATAGGCAAGGACTGGGGCGTGGGTGAGCTGGTATATGACTTCATAGAACGCCGCTTCACATTTAGGTGTCCACCAAGGTCCAAAAGGTTTACCTGTTCGAAAATACACTTTCTCGGATTCATTGATAGCCCCTTTTTTATTTTTGCGGTTGGTAAGGGGGTAGCCTTGGGTAAAGTTAAGGAGGGGTCGAACCACCTTGGTATAATGTTTGATGAACCTGCGGTAGTAGCCGCAGAACCCCAGGAAACGTTGTAGTTCTTTCAGGTTATTGGGCTGGGGCCAAGTGGTCAGCGATTAAACCTTGCTGGGATCTGTCTGTATTCCTTCCGCAGATACTATGTGTCCTACATACTTTACAGAGGTCTGGCAAAACTGGCACGTGTCTATAGATAACTTAATGCCGAAATCTTCCAAACAATCAAGGATTTTGAACAATCTGGTTTCATGTTCCTCTAGTGTGCGTCCGAAAACAGTGATGTCATCCAAGTATACTAGACATTCCAGTAGGTTCATATCTCCCACCACACGTTCCATCAATCTCTGAAAGGTGGCTGGGGCACCCAAAGTCCCTATGGCATTCTCAGGAATTCATAGAACCCTAAAGGACAAATTAAGGCTGTTTTCTCATGGTCCTTCAGGGCCATCGGATTCTGGTAATATCCGCTGCGGAGATCCAGCATGGAGAACCACTGACTCCCGTTCAGGCAATCCAAGGCATCCTGTATGTGTGGCATGTTGTATTGATCTGGGATGGTCTGTCGGTTTAAGGTCCGATAATCCACACACATCCTCATGGATTTGTTCTTCTTACGCACCACTACTATGGGAGATGCATATGGGCTTCTGGATTCTTGAATGATGCCCTCAGCGAACATCTCCTGTAGATGTCTTCTAACATCATCTATGTCAGCAGGGGCAAGGTGTCGGGACCTCATGCAGGCATATATTATGCTCAGCACCACGAATACATCCCACGTCCCACTCTTTTAGTGAGAACACTTGGTCTCTCTGAGCTAGTTTCTTGCTAATTCGAGTCTTCCACTTGGCAGACAGAGGGGAATCACTGAAGTCAGATAAGTCTGGGGTCACCTTCCCCGCTTCACCTGAGCACTTGTTACAGGATAATACTGCTGTGTCTGCACAGTGTACTGTAGCCAGTGTACATCCCTGATTCACACAAACTTCTCTGTCCGACATGTTTCTCACTTGCATCATCACTCGGCTTGCATAGGCATCAGCACATGCAGGTAGTATACTGGGCTTAACCATCAACCCCTCTGGCAGCTTACCTTCACCAGGAGCGTCTATCATCAATATTTGGTTCTTTACATCTTTCTTTAGGCGGACTTCTCTGTGGATCGTACACTGTACATTGGGGGCCAACACCAAGGAGTCTGGATCCTTTTTCCACACTATCCCCACCAGCTCATCTCTGTCTGCTTCATTGGGTTTCTGTTGCAAGTCATAAGCCCTCTGGAGTAACACTGGAATTCTCAGGGCCCTCCCAGTCTTTTGCCCTTGTTTCTTATGGCAGAGTTGTGCTAGTCTCCCAAACATGTGGGCGTTTGTTCCGATTAACAGAACCCCATCATACAGTTCGTTGGGGGGGGGGGCACCAGGGCAAGTGTCTCAACTTGTTCATCTACCCCAGCCACGGTGGTAGGAAATGACAACCAGATCCAGATGTACCCAGAGTATGGGTAGGACTTCTCACTCAACCCCCCCAACACATGTAGGCCCTCCAGAGGGTGTAGGGGCATATCAGGCAGATGCTTCTAGTACCAACCTTGAAATACTATGTTTACTTGGGATCCACTGTCGAGCACAGCCCGGGCAGACACACCGTTCACAGTCACTGCAGTTTCCATTGAAGGGCCCACCACCTCAGACCACTCAGGTGACTTATACTTGGACGTCGGCTGTACAGCTGCCTTGTATGAATAACTTTTTCGAGCAGCTCCACCTTGCGGTCGTATGTTGTTCCATTGAATCAATGCCAGCAGCCTGGTGGTAACCTTTCTCAGATTCTCTGGGGAACGGCAGGTGAACCAGGTGTGTCCATCCTCTCCATCGTGGTGGCAGGAGACAGGTTCTTTAGAGTCTATAGGGGAAGAGGGGCTGTTTCCTTGCTTGAACATAGTGGAGGAGTCTCGGGGTCCCTCTCTGGGCGGGGGCTTGCTCTCTTAACTTTCTGAGCTTCCCCCAGGGTCAGTGTTCTGAGTAGCCCGAAGCAGATCTCCCACCAAAACTCTCAGTTCTCGCACCTCTTCCAGCAGGTTGTCTTCAAGCCGGGTCTCCGATGAAATTACATGCACCCCCACCCTTCCTGGTGGGGCTTCCCTCTGTGTCTTGGGGGTGGCTGGACAAGAAATGGCATCTTTTGCTGCCTCAGCAGCTTGCTGGCTGACTCTCAACTCAGTCAATTCCTTGATTAGTTCTCTCATCTGATGCAGTTTGGCCTCCTCACCTCTCTCAGGGGCCGGACAGGTGTGGGCAACCCCAGCATACTGTAGGGCTCCCATCCTTTCTCATCATTCTCAGTCACACGGATCTCTTTTATCAGACAGCAGTATTCAGGAGGGTTGCCCCTACGGTCCTGCAGTTCAAGTTTTAACAACATCACGCTAGAATATTTGGCTGACTTTAGGATGTGATCAAGTCTGACGCTGCTCAATTCATTGGCAGGCGCCCCTCCTTTTCTGTGAGCCTGCTGCAAAGCTTGCTCAATTTGGGTGACAAACATTGATAACTTCTCATTTTTCCACTGTTTCGCTGACTTGAACTTTCACATCAGATCATTCCCCGACTCTGTACTACCAAATACTCCCACTGAGGCAGAGAGGTATTCAGTAGCCATAGCCTCCGGGCTAGTGGATTGCAGAAAGCGAATGGCCTCCAGTGCAGGGCCCCTCAAGCTTTCCATGAGCCTTTTCCTCTTCTCCCCTTCAGTACATTGCCACTCCTGGACTAAAGGGGTGGCATAGTCCATCCACGTTTCCAGGTCATCCTCCCCCATGGGCAGCGGGACCATGCCTGAGAGGAGTCTAAGCCTATGGTATGAGTCCATATGCACAGTAGTTATCACTATGGGGGAAACAACTGTGGGGGAGGCAACTGTAGGGGTAGCGGGGGAGGCTAAGGGGGACTGCACGGGAGTTGCATCCTCAGAGAGCTCTAACATTTTCACCAGCTCTGTACCAGAGCGCCCCAAGAGGCTAACAGTTTAAGCAGCGTGTCTTTAAACCCTTCTATGTGGGGGAACCCTCTGGGTACAGCTGGGTCACTATGTAAGTGAATGACCCTCCACCCCTTCTGGGACCCTTCAGGCAGAATCACAGGGGGTACCTTCTCGGGTTCAGAGGGCAGGCTGCAGGAGAGTAGGGCCACCATGGTTTGATCAAACAGGTTGGAATCCTTCCCCCTTACTTCAACCTTCCCCAAACACTTAATTTGTTCCACCACTTCCACAATAGTGGCATTATCGGTCCCCAATGGGACGTCCATTAATAACAGAGCTTGCCGGGAGTCCACCCCCTCTGCCTCGCTCCACCCCATCTTTCGATGCACTAGCAGTTTGTGGGGAGCAAGCTTAAGCTTAGGTATAGTGAGCACCTTCATTTTACCATAATTTCTGAACGTGTCATAGTACCCACTTTTGACCACTAGAAGGCACAACTCCCAGCGGTGCCTCCAAGATGTAACCCCTAGGTGGCGCTCTCCCAAGGGCTACTACCCCAGCCTGCATGGCTAGTTGCAGGTTAAGGGGCCTGGGTACTGAAACAGGTGCCTCCACCCGGAGGACAGGGTTGTTGGTAGCAAGGCTAACCTGAGTATAGCCCTCTGGGACACTGTAACCCCCCTCTTTCCCTTCGAGTGGCCTGGACAATATACAGTAAACACTTTCACAATAACTCTTGTTCACCATACAGATCCTTACTCTGTCTGCACGTACCACCAGGGCTGGTTCCTCTGGCTCGACCCTGGGGACCCCCTGTAAAACAAGGTTATGCACAGCAAATAGCAACAGTGCAGTACTTTTGACACAAACTGGAACCATAGTTGGGTTAAATGCAAAAAGAGTTAGATCTGATTTATTTAGGGGACTTGAACAAGGGAGGGGCGTAATCAGATTGAGTGGCTTAAAGGTTAAATCAATCAGGCAGTCATGCATGCACTTCAGAGTCCCTACACAGTCGCACACTCTGGGTACCCAGGTTGGAGTAAGGTGGGCTAGCCTGGAACTTTGCCCGGGGTAGGGCGGCGTCCCAGCTGGTTGTGGCCCTGTGAAGGAAGAAAGAAACATGCACAACCACAGACAATTTGTAATCTGGGGCCGGATGGCTCAGTTCGTCACAGGAAACAACAAATGAATTAGATGACAACACTTTTGATTTAGCTGATGTTGCAGGGAGCTACCCTGGTGTTTACTCACGATACCCAATACTGGACACAGGAGGGATGAAATTGAGACTGCAGGTTGATGAGCTGGAATGCCAGGAGAAGCAGGGCCCACACAAATCACTGAGGTGTCATTCCTGTTTGAGATGGTTGAACAGGGGAAGATCCACGGGCGAGTCTCTTGTCGTTGATGGTTTCTGTGCCTGAAGTAGCTGGCTGGGCCAGGTGGAACAGTTCAGATTTTGAGTCCAGTGGTGCAGGATGCAGCTTCCAGTAAGTGTGGCACATTTGCACAGTGGGGAACCAAATCACGACCCACTAACAGCACACAGCACATTTATAGTAAAGCAGTCACCATACCACAATGCATAAGGCAGTCCGACCACAATATCAGTGTCTCTGAGTGTAACCCACCCCCACCGGCCCCCCTTGTCTAACTAGCAGGGCTGCTCCTTTCACCACATGGCACACAAGAGAGGGATGGGGGTTGTCACTACAGTTTAGTTCAGTTTACAAGTACATCTTCTTTCTGAGCCTGCCATACACAGACAGGCAAACCAAGTGTGGCAACTACCTGGCACACACCTGGTGGGACCATTTACCATGGCCATCAACCTGGGTCCCAGGGAGAAAACGTTTGCTCACAATCATGTTAGGTGTGTACTTCTGGCAGGGGCACCCAAGTAAATCCAGACACAGTGGAAGCAATAACAGTACTGTCCAAACCAGGTTGGGATTCTAGAGTGTGGCTTTTATTCACATACACAGAATAATCACAAAGCGAAGATGGACCCCCACAGGGCTACTCCTACTGGTAATGCAGATTACTGAGGTACAGAGAACACACACAGCGAACCCTCAGGTTCTGACTTCAACAGCGAACACACTGGTTCTGAATGAGGAGATTGTCACACACAGCCAGTACTAGGAGACTTTCCCATATTTCATGAGGAATTAATGGTGGCACCCTCAAATGCCAAAGAGCACATACAGGCGCACAGAGAATCCAACCCACGTCTGGGTAAACTATTTTGTTCAGGCACTGGCCAAATGCACTGAGAGAAAACACAGGTGCCCAGCTGAACCCAGAGAGGTAAACTGGTTTCTCCAGATTGGGGGTCTCCCACATTTTGCTTCCAAATTTATGCTCATCCATTCATCTGGTTAATAACACACTCACAGAAAACTTGTAGATGCTAGCTTGAAATGTCTTTCACATGTAACATACTACATTACACAGCTCTGAGGTGTCAGGAAGTTAAAAGTTCTGTAATTGGTTCTGTCTCTTCACTAGACCCCAACTTTAGCAGATGCTTTTAAACAGAAAACAGTCTAGGTGACAGCGTCCCTTTGTCAGAGAAAATTCACCACAAGGAATGCAGGTGCCCCAGGGCTTTTCTACACAGAAAGTCACAGATACTCACAGAGCAGTTGACTCTCAGGCAGCTTCAACACAGTCCAGACTGGACCAGGTGATTGCCCCTGAATCCTGGAATCCACCTCATCCCTCCTGGAATGAGGCATTGTGAAATCCATTTGCTTGTTTTCCACCACTTCATCACTAGGCCCTACTGGCTCACACTAGGGTGAGAAACAAACAAAAACACTACTGGTAGCTGTCTGACAGAGCTAAAGAGAGAGGCTGCACTACCTACAACCGCCTCCACTGACTCCGACTGTAGACTGAGTAACTCTAACTCAACATTCTAAAGCTATCTCCCTGCAGCTAGCTTCCAGTGTGGCTTATGCTGCTGCGACAGTTCCAAAGTGACATCATCACTCCAGCTCAGCTGAGACTGAAAAACAGTGTGTGACACTGTGACATCCATTTAACTGGCATTTCACAAGCTGCCTTCCCTGCCTGCCACTGATTCTAAGTGGGATTCTAGTAACCCCTGGGAACAAGTGGGTTACATGAGCAAAACGGGAATTCTGTGGTAAATGGATGTCCTGACAGGGCAATCGCATACAGCAAATCTTCGGTCTTCTTCAGGTTCAAATCTGGTCACTCTTCAGTGGTTTTGTCACACTCCAGTTCGGATACAGTCCGGTTGCTAAGCCTTTCAGAGGATTCCGTCTCGAGGGACTGCAGGCAGACAGGCCAAACTCAACTTTTCCACCAGTCTCTCATGCGAACTACGCTGGGGCTGATACTCGAATCACTCAAGCTGTTTACTCTTCAAACTCTAACTCTAGACTGACTGACTGCAGCAGGCAGCTTGGGAATTTCCCTTTGGTCCAAAAGGTTCTGGTTGGTTGAACTATCAGTCTGTCAAAACAAGGGCTCCCACTCCAGGTCCATTTAGGCGCCAAAGTGCAAAAACTACAATTCCTACAAAATTTGCTCCCACAAGACCCCTGGGGACAAACACTATTTTAGCGTCCCCAAAGGTACTGACTGATCCCAATAGGCAGTCCAGAACCAAGATGGTGGTGATAAACAGAACTGTCCATGCTGCAAAGAAGGCAGGTTAGACAAACTACAATATCATTACTGTGCTAATAGATAGTCAGTAAATAAGTACAGCTTCTAACAAGAGCTCCCGCTGCGCAAATAGCGATGGCAGAATGGAGTGATTATCTGGCAGCCTGGGCAGGACTTGAGCACAGAAACACTCAGCCCCCTCCCAGATTAAATAAGCACCATGTTATTGGCAGCTCTTAAAGAGACAGAGCACAGAGGCATTAAGGACTCTCACACAAATACTTTTAAAATGCTAAGATACCGGATACCAGCCTGGCAGTGGGCATTTAAGCACACCCAAGGAAGACCTTCGGGAACCCCCATTTGTAGGGGGAGGTTACATAAAACTGCTAAATATGGATCTTTGCAGTCCCTTTGTGCTTTTTTAAACTGTTTATTGTCTAAATGGCTTGTTATATCATCCCATTACTCGGGGGATATTTTGATGAAGATGTCACAGGTTTGAACTCTTATTTTGTTTGAAAGTCTCTGACCTCTTTACAGGAAAATTGTGACCAATTATCCATCGAAAGTATTTCTGGAATACCATGTCTTGCCCATTTTGATTTAATATGATTAATCAGTTTCACTTGGTGTGCTTTGCAACCTCGAAATCTCAATGAATTTAGAGTAATACTCAACCATTGCTAGATAATTTTCTCTCTCTCAAATTCAAATAGATCAGCCCCAGATTTTTGCCACGGTCTAGCTGATATTTCGTGGCTGCAGCAGTTCTCTGGATTATGCTTTCCTGTATTGGTTGTAAGCATCACACTTTGCTATCATGTCACTAATTTGGCTATTCATCTCTGGCCAGCCTAAGAGATCTCTGGCCCTAAGCTTGCATTTTTCAGTGCCCAAATGGCTGTTGTGCAATCTGGCTAAAATGTCTGGTCTCAATGAGGTGGGCCCTATCAGTCTGTGTCCCTTTAGCAAAAGTACATTTTCTATTGAGATTTTATCTCTGAACAGCCAGTACTACCTTATCTCAGGATGCATTGATTATTTCTTATGGGACCACCCATTCAAAACAGTGTCTCTCAATTTGACCAAAACTGAATCTGTGTTGGTTTCTTGCTGAAATAATTGTAGTTTGTCATCACTAATAGGCATGTAGTCCACTGTATGAACCTCATATTTGTCTAACTCTGTCTCTGGCACAGAATTTTCTCGAACGGCCCTACTCAGGGTGTCAGCTATGTGAAGTTCTTTGCCTGCTTTGTACTCCACTCTCAAGTCATACATTTGTAGTTTTAACATCATGCGTTGGATTCTTGGTGGGGCTGTGGCCAGTGGTTTCTTGAAAAGACTCTCTAAGGCTTTTGATAAGATTCAACATGCACCCTTTCCCATAAATATATCGGTGGAATGTAGAACAGCCATACCCAATGGCCAGTATTTCTCAATTTGTGCATAATTTCTCTCAGCCTTGTTAAGTGATCCAGAAATAAAAGCAACACGCCTGCCCTCTTGCAACAAGCATGCACCCAGCCCTTCTGAAGATGCATCTACAGACAGTTCAATAGGTTTTTTCAGGTCATAGTAGGCCAGAATGGGGGGTTGTGATAACTGTTTTCAATTTTGTAAAGGCCTACTGCTGGCAACCATCCCAGTGCCATGCTGTCTCTTTCTCTAGCAGCTCCCTCAGTGGTGTATTTATAGATGACAGGTTTGGGATGAATTTTGCCAGGTAGTTTACCATGCCCATAAATCTCTGTAAGTCAGTCTAATTTCGGGGAGTGAGCATCTGGGTAATTTCTTTTATCTTCTCGTGGTCCGTCAACAGTCCATCCTCACTTAAATTATGCCCAATATATTGGACCTCTGACATTCTAATTTTGGATTTTTTCAAGTTTAAAGACACATGCTTTTCTCTGGCTGTTTTCAAAACATTTTTCAGTCTCTCATTGTGCTCTTATACATTTGCTTCCCACACTAGAATGTCATCCATAATGACTTCAGTGCCCTCAAGCACTTCAAAACTATGTGAAATTTTCTTTTGGTAGACCTCTGGTGCTGAGCAGATCCCAAAGGGGAGACACTTGAACTTGTACCGCCCAAAGGATGTATTAAAAGTCACTAAATTAGAGTTGGGCCCATCCAGTTTAATCTGCCAAAAGGCATGTCCAGCATCTACTGTAGCACTATGAAAACTTTAGTCCCTGCTAGCGCAGCTGCAATCTCTTCAACAGTCTTCATCGGGTGATGCTCTCTTCTAATTGCTCTATTAAGCACTCTGGGACTTATACACATTCTTACTTTGGTTTTTCTACAACCACCATCGTGTTGACCCAGCTCATAGGTTTCTGCACTCTTTCAATAACCCCCATTCTTAGTTCTGTTTTCACCTTATCTTCTAATGCAAAAGGTATTTTCATATGAAGGTGGATCACAGAGCTAACTGATTTGTCTATCTTAGTGTGGTGCTCACACTTTAAGCATCCCAAGTCCTCAAATATGATAACAGATTCAGTCAATATCTCTTCTGTGGTTTCCCCTGCACTTGCAGCATTTACTGAAAATAGCTTCTTTTATGAGCTTCATTTCCAAACAAGTAGACAGGCCAAACACTGGGGTTACGTTTGCATCAACCACTTGAAATGGCAACAAACAGTATATTTTCTTAAATCATGTCAACAACATTGCTTTGCCTTTCACATCAAGTTTATGCCCAGAATAGTAAACCAATCTGGCCGTCGACCTTTGTATGGCTTCCTTAGTCAGTGTTTTATACATGTAACACCAGCACCATGGTCTAACTGAGGGCTGCTACCCCTGCCTTACGTTAACAGTCAAGGTTGAGGGGCCTGGGCTCTGTATGGTATGGTTTGGGAGTTCGTTTCCAAAAGATTGCATAAATAGTGCGGTGCCTCCACCCAAAGCAAGGTTTTTGTGGGCCAGAATGGTAAATTGGGTACAACCCCCTGGGATGCTATACCTACCTACCCACCTCCCTTCCCAAATGACACCCAACACACAGAAATTCACTTTTCACTTTATCTTGCACTTCAATAACCAACATGCACTTTAAGGAACTCTCTAATAATATGCTCATAGATACAGTGGTAAAGAACAAAAATTAAATACAGATTTATTTATCATTAGGGTAGAAATATAGAGGGAATACCTGGAGCAGGGAGGTACACAGATTTGGCATGTGATTTGGTTTTGGCATAAAGCAGTGCAACAGAGATGAAAAGGAAAAACATTTAAAACTGTGAGTAGTAAACAGTACAGTGCTCAACCTCCCACAAGCATACAACAAAAAGAAATACAAACCCCTCCCGTCTGGTACCAGACCCCCTAGTTCTATGCTGAGATGCTCCAGACTGGTGCAGGCCTGTGGTTGCCGGGGGTTGGCTAGCATTGGTGCACTTAAACTTGACAAATAAATAGCTGTATCTGTAGCTTGAACTTGTAAAACAAATTGTAACAGTTCCCACAAATATTTGCAGGGCAGCCCTGCTTACTCACGGTGCACTTAACACTTATTAGATTAGATTTTGGATTTACACCTTTGAGCCACAGGCTCATTTACAAAGGTTCCATGTCTGGATACATAGGTAGGACAAACTTGGTAAGATTAACAAGGGAAGTTGTTCAGGAATACATTCACAGTAAAGGGTAACATAATCAAAATCAGGTAAATTCCAGGTAATGTAGTTTCCAGAAACAAAATGACAAAACATAACGTATGTATACAAATTGTTGGCTCATACAGACATAATATATACAGATTTATAATGCAGCCAGTACAGCATTGTCACGAAGAATGGAAGAAAGAGTTGCCTGAGAACTAGTTTGAAGTTATATCAGGAAAGTCTAGGACTGAGGGGGGCCTGAGGGAGAAACATAGACTTTGACAGCTGATAAGGACCGCTTGACCCACCTAGTCTGCCCATTTCCCAACCCATTGGATAAGCTGCAGATCCTAGTTGACCAGCAGCCTACTTCTTCCTACCCCACCACCAGAATTGCCTTGTGTCTGTCCCATGCATTCTTGAATTCCCCCACTGTTTTTGACACCATGACCTCCTCGTGAAGGCTGTTCCATGTGTCCACAACCCTCTCTGTGAAATAACACTTTCTCACATTGCCCCTGAGCCGTCCCCCTCTAACTTCAAATTGCGTCCCCTTGTTCTCACACATCTCTTTTCCTGAAAGATGCTACCCTTTTGGACTTTGTTGATTCCCTTGAGGTACTTGAAACTTTCTATCATATCCCCCCCCTCTCATTCCTTTCCTCAAGAGTATACGTATTAAACTCCTTTAGTCTCTCTTTGTATGACTTCTGTTGCAGACTCTGCACCATTTTAGTTGCCCTCCTCTGGACTGCCTCGATCCTGTCTATGTCCTTGTGGAGATGGGGTTTCCAGGACTCCAGATGTGGTCTCACCAATTGTCTGTACATAGGGATAACAACGTCATGTTTTCTACTGGTGATGCCTCTCCCCGTACATCCCAGTATCCCCCCAGCCATCCTTACTGCATTCTCACATTGCTTTCTTACCTTTAGGTCATCTGATATAACTACCCACAGGTCCCTTTCCATTTTTATTGTTGTTAATACCCCCCCCCCATTGTGTACTCTTCCCCTGGGTTTTTGTTTCCCAGGTGCATTACTTTGCACTTCTTTGTACTGAATCTAAGCTGCCATACTTTGACCATTCCTCCAACCTTGCCAAGTCCTTCTCATCCTTTCCACCCTCTATGTATCAACCCTGTTGCAGATCTTTGTGTCATCTGCAAAGAGGCATACTTTTCCTTTCAGTCCCTCTGCAGTGTCACTTACAAAGATATTAAAGAGGACCGGACCCAGTACTGAACCTTGCGGTACCCCACTAGTAACCCCTCTTTGTACGGAGTAGACTCCGTTTACTATTACCCTCTGTGTCCTGTTGTCCAGCCAATTATTTTTACTCAGGTTACCACCCTGAGACCCACTCCCAGGCTGGCTAATTTGTTTATTAATCTTTTGTGTGGGACTGTGTCAAATGCCTTGCTAAAGTCTAGGTAGGCCATGTGCACTGCCCCTCCCTGGTCTATTACTTTGGTAACCCAGTCAAAGAAATCTATTAGATTCGACTGACATGACCTTCCCACTGTGAGTCCATGCTGCCTTGGGTCATGTGCCCCACTGGCCTCAAGGTACTCAACAGTTTTTTCTTTCAGAAGTAATTCCATCATTTTCCCTACCACTGAGATCAAGCTAACAGGTCTGTAGTTTCCTGCCTCTGCTTTACTTCCACTTTTGAAAAGGGGAATCACATCTGCCCTCCTCCAGTCCTTGGGTACTACATCATCCTCCCATGATTTATTAAAAAGGATAGTCAGTGGTGTCACTAGTCCTTCCCTTAGTTCTTTTAGAATTCTGGGGTGAATCCTGTCCGGCCTCATTGCTTTGTCCACCTTTGGTTTTAGGAGTTCTTTCAGAACCCTTTCTTCTGTGAAAGTACTGGTATCACCCTCCCCCCAATCCAGAGTGCTTATATTGATTGGATTAGGTACCTCCCCCTCCTCTTCTTTTGTGAATACTGAGCAGAAGTATTTGTTCAGTTTCCCTGCTTTTTCACTGTCTGCCCACCCTCTCCTTTATTAAGCCTGACTATCCCTCCCTTGGTCTTTCTTTGCTCCCTAATGTACCTATAAAAGGTTTTATCCCCCTTCTTAACCGAGTTGGCTATCTTTTCCTCGGTTTGGGCCTTTGCTGTTCTAACTGCCTTCCCCACTTCCTTCTGCTTTAACTGGTACAGTTCTCTGATCTGCTCCTTCTGTGTTTCCTTATACTTCCTGAATGCTATCTTTTTTCTCGCTAACCTTCCACGCCACCTCTTCTGAGAACCATAGTGTTTTTTCTTTCATTTTGATTTGTTTATTTGCTTCACACAAATGCTTGTTGCCTCTGTGATGGCAGTTCTGATGTTTCCCCATTGTTCCTCCACCCCTCCTTCTTGCCTATTTGCTAGTGCTTTTCTGAGGCACTTTACCATTTTCACAGTCAGCCCTCCTAAAGTCCAGTACCCTCACTTTTGTATGGCTTGACTCTGCGGTTGTGTTTATCATGAACCATACTGTTTGGTGGTTACTTGTTCCCAGATGGCTACCCACTTCTAGGTCTGAGATCCTCTCTCCATCCCCATTTGAGAGTACCAGGTCTAAAATTGCTCCCTCATGAGTGGGTTCCAACACTAGCTGTCTGAGACATGCCCCCTGTAGGTCATCGAGAATTACCCTAATCTTGAATGTGGCTGCAGCAAAGGTGCTCCAGTTAACATCTGGCATACTCAGGTCACCCTTCAACAATGTCTCCCCTTTTTCTGCTATCCTAAAGATACCTTCTATCATTTCCTTGTCCATTTCCTCCCCCTGAGACGGGGTCAGTATACAACCCCCATGCAGATTGTGGTGCCATTTACGGTCTCCAGGGTGACCCACAGTACCTCCTCTCCTCCCTGTTTACCCTTTAGTTCCATTGCTTTGTTCACATCCCTTACACAGAGAGCTACTCCTCCTCTTCCTCTTCTACCCTCCCTGTCCCTCCTGTAGATTGTGTACCTTGGTATGTTGACATGCCAGTCATGGTTCTCTGTGTACCATGTTTCTGTGACTGCCACAATATCCAGGCGTCTCTCGTCCATCAAGACCACCAGTTCAGGGAGCTTGTTACCTAGACTACATGCATTGGTACTCATTACCCTCCATTTTTTGATGGCTTTACCCCCTTTTTGCCCCATCCCTGTCCTTACTGCCTTTACCTTTTTCTCCATTTACCCAGCTCTTCTCCTATCAACTTCTCTATCTTGGTGTTTACCTTACTAACTACCCTGATTTTTTTTTTTGGGGGCTAGGATTTCTCTGCTCCTTTTCAGTGCCTCCCTCCTTGCCTAATTTAAATGCTTGCCAATGAAGCATTTAAACCTATCACCTAGGATCTTGGTTCCCCTCCTGAACAGATGCAGACCATCTTGCCAATATAGGCCTGCATTCCTCTAGGTGGACCCCCAGTCCCCAATGAAGCCAAAACTCTGAGCTCTGCACCAGTTTTTCAACCATTGATTGAATCCCATGGTGCAGAGCACCCTAGCCTCACCCATGCCATGGACAGACAGCACCTCCGAGAAGGTTACCGTGCGTGCTACTTGTCTAAGGCCACTCCCCAACTCCACAAACTCCTCCTGCACTGCTCTGATCCCTTTCCCAGCCAGGTCATTTGTCCCTAGGTGGACAATGACATCCAGCTCCCTCCCCCGTACAGCTGCTCCCATGATCCTGAAGATTCGTTTCCTGTCCGTCCAAGCCATGGCACCAGGCAGGCACCTTACCTCTCTCCCTGTCCCACCCCTCCCCCAGTTCTACTCTCCTAACAATGGAGTCCTCCACCAGGAGTTGTTTCCTTCCCATGTGGGGTCCTGTGCCATCCTCCTGTGGGTCTCCTTTGTGGAGGTTCTGAGCATCCTCCTTGGTCTCCACTGCGGTTGCCTCCATAGAGGAACTACTCTCTGCCAGGAGTAGGTGGAGATGAGGGGGAGTTCAGTAAGAGGAGGTATAGTGGGTAACCAGCCAGTGAGAAGCAGTGGTGGGGAAATGGGAAGGGGGAGAAATGGGGGAAGGGAGGTACCCAGGTCGGAGGTAGGAGAGGAGATGGGAATGGGAGACAAAGTTCAGAGGACAGCACAGCAATAAGTAGAGAGAGCAGACAGAAATGGGTGGGGGGAAGGGGAGGTGATAGTGGGTATGGAAGAATGAGTAGGGACCAGGCTAGAATGGAAGGGGGGGTAAAGAAGGTGAGTGGGGAAGTGGAGGGGAGATGGAAGAGAGGTGAAAGGAAAAGTGAGTGGCCATTATGGAAATTAAAAGAAACAGTCACACATGGCTCTGGACACAAGCATCTGACTGAAGTTTGTGTTTGAATGGGCCAAGGTTGTCTAAATTGGTGATTTCACCACCAAGGGAATTAAACATCTTAGGGGCACTACCTGCAAAAGACTGCTGGCCTTGAGAGGTGCGACAACAGGGGACAAGTAGTGCGTAGTTATCTGAGCTTCTGGTTAGGCTGATACAAACAGGCTGGAGCCGAGACTTTACTGGTACTGGTCTTGGCAGCGCCAAGGGGTGTTTGAATGGTAGTTGGTGGTACACCACCTCAGCAGGCAGCAGAAAGCAGGAAACCACAACGTGGGTTGCATGAGATGATGTATGCTGTTCTTCACCTGTCAAGCCTTTCCAAACTTCACCGCAACGGCCTTTGTAAACAGTTTTCACTAGACAGGCCTATATCTTCTTCTTTCCGATGGTCCCCAGAAGGAGGGGTGACCGATAACTTTAGTCACCTTGCAGGTTTTACTCAGTACTGCAGTCACCCTACTGGCCAGTAGCAGCAGCCAAAGGGTGGACAAGGCTGGGTATTCCCCACAGGTAAACAGTCTCAAGCTTTAGTTTGAATTAAAAGTCACCTGGATACTTCTGCTGGCAGGCAGAACATTTTTTAAGATGATCTTCAAGGCCAGAGGACACCAAGGCAGGGTAATCCCCTCAGGAAACAATCAGTTCTGGATGACTTTCTGGTAAAAATCTGCTTGGATTCAATTCACTTCACTGGTTTTAATCTGTCAAAACAGCAACAACAAGCAGAATGATTATTTCTTTATGGTTGGAAAAACTTTTTCTTCCTCAGAAAATTGCTTCTCTAGGCTGGAGATAAACAGGAGTCCCTCTGACAGGCTTGAGGACTCTCCTTCAACTGTCATTGAACAGTCTCTCACTTCAAAACTCTCAAGGAGCACAGCCTCAAGCTGCCACATTTGTTTTCCTTTTTTCTAAACAATTGACAGCTTCTGATTGGCTGATTGGGCTGTCTATACTGATACTGGGTGTCTGATTGGTTGTTGCTAGGGCACCAAGCACATTGTTCACTCTTCTCTCCCAGAAGCCATTTCACAGTCATCATAGGCCTCTGTGAGATCTGATTAGCTGGAACAAGTCATGCAATCTCTTTTAATATGGCTGCTGGCAAAAGAGTTTATGGCAGTCCTTTCTTTGAGAGTCTCTTGCAGTCAAACCATTTGGAGTTGAAAGTAAATGTTTGTTGGACTTGAAAGTCCATTCTGAGCCCTTTCTAACGACTACCAGATTGTGGGGGTGGTGGAAGCCGTTCTTCCATCCCACCTCCCATTTTGAGGCACCCCTAGGCACTTAGCAGGCTCCACAGTGTAGGGAAATTACATTGGCTGCTGGGGCCTACACATTTATAGCACTTAATAGTGCTGTAAAAATAAACATTAATGGTGCCCCTCTGAGCATTGGAGCTCCTCCCTTGAGTCTCCAGACCCGATTAGCATAGTTGGGGGTCTGGGACCACGGGGGGGACCCTCTGTTTTTGCCTCAAAAGCGGTGTGGTGAAATGCACTACTGCGCATGCGCCGACCCTCACCGCTCACACCTCGGGCCGGGCAGCGGGTCACCGGGCTGGTCACATCTTGCTCCTCTGGCCCTGCTTTCTGCAGCAAATACATGCAGGGGCCAGCAGAAGACTTAGGAGGAATGCAGGACTGTGGGCTGGCGGCAGGAGGGATCGGGAATTCCACAGGGTGGCAAAGTAAGCCCCACTCTTATGGGTGAGGGTTACACTCTCCCATGCCTTGAAATCTTGGCGTCCCCGCCAAGCCCTTAACCAGGTCCTGGCACAATCAACCATTACTATAACATATTTACATCACAAGTCTATCTAGATGAATACTCTCTATCTATTATGCACAATAAACAGTCTAAACTAGACATTTGGTTCCTAATCTAAATAGCAGACAGACTTACATTAAAGAAAATACTAAAGGCCTTTAGATTTAAACTTCAAAATGTTTGTTCCAGCTGATTTTTCGATTTCATCATTAAATGCTATAGCATGCAATCAACATTTCTTTGAGCTCTAAACATTGACAGTTTTACACTAGCATTCCAACTGTAAAAAAAAAAAAAAAAACTTTTTTTTTTTACTTTTTTAACCTCCCTTGGTAACCTTTGGGGTTGTACCCGGCCTGGGGGATTTAACTTCTGGAGGGTATAAGACAATTCTTGTTAAGTATCTGGGTGTAACATAAATTCCTTTATGCACCACAAACATTGACAGATTAGTTGGATCTCCTGGGATGTTGTAAGTGAGTTTTAGCATAGGTTTGTGACTTTGTGCATAGTGTCGCACTGGCACCATCTCTTCTTCTCCAGCTTCCGGGGTGGCGACCCCCCAGCTCTTTGACCAGCAATGAACTAACCGGAGTTGAAAAAGTTTCTAGTACCTTCTCTGGGAGTTCTATAGGTTGCTCTGGTTCTTCACATTCTATGTGTTCTGACACAAACTCAACTACTTCATCACTTGTCTCACTTGCCACTTCAGATGTAGGCACTTCTCTTGGGTTTTCGATTTCATACAGTTCAGAAATAGCATTTGTTGGGTTTAGCTCTGTTGCAGATGCAATGGTTGCTTGGTCAATGAAACTGTCATTACTTTGAAACATTTGAGCCAGATCTAGAACAGAATAGTACACTTCAATCTCAATATCTGGGTCAGCATTATCTTGTTCTGCAGCTTTCTCTGTTGAATCAGGATTGGATTCAGGGAGTTGCTCTGGACTTTTGTTCTGACATCTGCTTGGGACAGATTGGATTATAGGAGGTTCAGCTACCACACTATTGGGGATTGACATTTGCCCAATAGTAAGTAAGTGATTGGGATGGACATTCAGCTGTATTTTTTTTGTTCCTTCTTGCTCAGTTCTGTACACAGGCACTTCTTGCATTTTCACCAAAACAACATAAGGGGTATTGGACCGTCGGTCTGATATCTTATGCTTGCCTGGGATGCCCAGGTTTCGTAGGAGAACATGGTCTCCTGGATGCAGTTCTTATGCTTTAACTTTCTTATCATGTCTGCCTTTATTGAGTTTGTTGCACTTAGCAGCAGTTTCAGGGCCTAACTTGTATGCAACATTAAGCTAGTCCTGAAGTCTCTGCACATAATGCAGATATGTCTCCAGCCTAGACCCGTCAGCAGAGACACCGAAACACAGGTTGACAGGTAATCTGGCTTCCCTGCCAAACATATAGTAAGACTGTAGGGTGAGAACCAAGTGGCATCACTTCTGGTACAATTGTATGCATGGACCAGGGCAATGACTTGCTGGCTCCATTGGCATTTGTCTTTCTGGTCTAATGTTCTCAACATATCAAGGTGAGTCTGATTGAACCGTTCTAGTTGAGATCACCTTGAGGGGGGGAGGGAGTCGTTCTTGACTTGCGAATACCCCACAAAGACAATAACTCTTTCATCAAGCGGCTCTCAAAATCTCTGCCCTGGTCGGAGTGAATCTTTTGCGAAGCTCCATAATGAACAAAAAACTTTTCTGCTAGCACTTTCACCCACCGTGGAGGCCTTTTGATCCTCAGTGGGATATGCTTGTGCATAGCGAGAAAAATAATCTGTGACCACTAATATATTTGCAACATTCTTTGGGTCATTTTCTAGACTGAGAAAGTCTATGCACACCAGCTCCATGAGAGCACTTGTGGATATGTGTACTAGAGGGGCGGCCCTCTGTGGTTATGCTTTCCTCTACACACATCGACTGCAGGTCTTGAAATACCTTTCTATATCACTTGCCATGCGAGGCCAATAGAAACGCGATCTGGCTAAGTCCAGTGTTTATTCGTTGCCAAGATGCCCCATTTCATCATGTAAGGCACGTAAGACGGTCTGTTTAAACTCTGAGGGTAAGACAAGCTGTGACTTAGTGAAACCTTGAGGACCTTATGTTTCTCGATACAGCAGTCTGTTCGTTATTTTCACTTTGGACCATTCTCGCATCATCAGTCTTGCATCTGGATGATTGCTTTGGACTTCGCTAGCATCACCTCTCTTTTCTAAAGTACATAGAATGTCTTCGATGATTGCATCTGCCCGTTGCATGTCTTGATTTGTAAGCTGCGGCAGTGTGCTGTTATCAATTGCAGCATAGTTGCAGTAGGCTGTGGGCAAACTTCTGCTGAGGCACCAAGAGCATCGATTAGTCAGTTTGAGTTAGTTACCAAGGGTTGCTCATCAGTGTCAGATTTCTTACAAGGAACTTTCGCTGTCTGTTCAGGAATTTTGACCCAAGTTGCATTGTTCTGAGAGGTGGTTGGTCTTCTAGATAATGCATCTGCATCAACATGGTTCAACCCTGGTCGGTACTCAACACTGTAATCATACATAGACAAGGCTGATAACCATTGGTGCCCGGCTACATCCAACTTTGTAGTGGTCTGTGCGTACGTCAAGGGGTTATTGTCTGTCTTGACAGTGATTTTTACTCCATAGAGATACTCGTGGAACTGGTCCACAATCACCCACTTTAATGCCAAGAACTCTAGCATGTGAACAGGATACTTCTTTTTTGCACTGTTGAGGCTTCTGCTGACGAAAGCCATTGGTCGTAAACCCTTCAGGAGAGCTTTGGTAGAGTACAGAACCTAACCCACTAAAACTTGCATCCATGTGGGGTACATACGGTTTCTCTGGATCAGTGTATACTAGGAGAGGGGCATGCGTCAAACAATGAATAATGTCTTTAAAAGCTCTGTTGCACTCAGGCATCCATCAAGGTCCAAATGGTTCTGACTGTTTGTAGTAAGACTTGGGGTCATTTATCTTCACCAGTGGGTTCTTTCCTTTTCTGGTGGGTGGGTAGCCTTGCATGAAGTTCAACAAAGGTCTGACTACCCTGCTATAGTTCTTCACTAATTTTCTGTAATAACCACAAAACCCAAGGAAATGGTGCAATTTTTTTTTCCAGAGTGGATGGATTGGGCCATGTCATCAATGCCTCCACCTTACTTGGGTCAGTCTGGATCCCATCTGTAGATACACTATGGCCAGCGTACTTAACTGTGGTCTGGAAGAACTGGCACTTATCAATCGAGAGCTTTAATCCAAACTCTTCTAAACAATCTAGCACCTTCAGGAGCCTAGTTTCATATTCTTCTAACGATTTGCCAAAAACAACTACATCATCCAGATACACCAAACACTGAAGTAAATTCATGTTGTCAACACCCTTCTCCATGAGCCTTTGGAATGTAGCTGGGGCACCGGAGATCCCTTGTGGCATTCTTAAGAATTCATAGAACCCCAGTGGGCAGATGAACATGGTCTTTTCTCAGTTTGAAGGAGCCATTGGAATCTGATAGTACCCACTTCTTAGATCTAGTAAGGAGAACCATTTACTTTCATTTGAGCAATCTAAAGCATCTTGGATTCTCGGCATGGTGTACTGATCCAGTGTGGTTCTCTTGTTAAGGGTGTGGTAATCCACGCACATCTGTACAGATCCATTCTTCTTTCTGACAACCACAGTGGGAGAGGCATAGGGACTTCTGGATTCCTGAATAATCCCAGCAGCCAACAGTTTTTGAAGATGGCACCACACGTCATCTATATCTGCAGGGGCTAGTCTTCATGACCTTTCATGGAATGGTCAGGCGTCACACAATCTTGTTAGTGTTCTTCACCATCCACACATCCCATTCGTGAAGTGAGAAAACTTTAGTGCACTCAGACAGTGGTCTTGCTGAGTCACCTTTTCCAGGCTTCAGGAACTAGAGAGTTTCTGAAATCAAAGAGCTCAGCATCTAGTCCAGTATTAAGATCTTCATCTTCAGCAGACGGTTTCACAGCGGTGTCAGCACAGTACACTCTAGCAAGGGTGCGCCCTCGCCATATGGTCACCTCTCTGTCTGTAATGTTCTTCACATGGACAGTCACTCATCAAGCATAGGCATGTGCTCACACTGGAAGGACACTGGGCTTCACAAGTACTCCTTCAGGTAGTCCATGTTCTTCTGGAGCATCTAACATCAGCAATTCTTGACCTTTCCTCGGAAATGAACTATGAACCTATTCATCATGGTCGCCGGGCTGGATGCTCTGACGGCTGCTCCGACAGCTACTGTTTATTTCGCCTAGTATTGCGATCTATCTGTCTATTTTGTTTCCTTTTTGCATTTTATTTTAGTCTGCTGTATTGCGCTGTTCTGCCGGGGATTTTGTTCTGTTTTTACGAGCCCAGTAGGAACGGTAATCTGGACAGCTGAGCGTCGGAGCGATATCGGGGTGTTTCTTTGAAAACCCCTCGAAGTGTGCACTGGGGGCCGTTTTTTTTTGGCCCCGACACTCCTCTTTACATTCAGCCAGGCCTTGCTGACTAGCTGATCGCTTTTTACTTGGACCCGTTTGGCTTTTTCTTTCTTGGATTGACTGTTGGGCATCCAGGACTTGCCTGATTACTTTACGTGGATTGACTGTCGTGTGTTCTGGAGACTTAACTTCTTTTCTCCTGGATGTTTGGAGGTGCCCCAGGTTGGATTTTGGCCTTTAGCCAGTGGCTGAACTTTTTGGTGTCCTTGTTGCTTTAGTGGTCAGCCTGTTTTGTGCGACAACCAGTCAATCGATCAGGAAGCTAGAACTCTACTTTTATAAACCTAGAAGCTGGAACTCTGTTTCGGGAAAGGAGAGTTGTGGTGGGGTGACCAACTGTGGGATTTACACAGCCTCAGGCCTGAGAGACGAGCTGCAATATCAGAGGTGCATTGTATCCTGGTGCGAGGAGCAGTGATCCTGACCCTTCAGGAGTGTCTGGTTGTGGGATACGTGACCTCATGGGGGACTGTGGTTTTTGACCCTGCCAGGTAGCTGGCAGAGCAAGCCAGTGGTCCCGTAGGTTTCTCGAGGGGCCTACCAGTAGGTCGGCCCTGTCGGGATTTGTAGTGGTGCCGTGGCCCTGCAATTCCAGCCCCGGGTTAGAATTTTTTGGACCATACCCCTAGCATTATAGGGGTACTAAAGAAGATTCTCTTTGCCTGTCATAAAATACGGTCAGACTATCCATTTACTACTTACTATTTTTTCCAGTGGCAGTGAGAGTGCCTGCTTTATCCATTAACCCCCCACACCCCACCCCCCGCAGTGAGAGTGCTTGTGGAGTTGGGAGGATATTGGACATATTCATATTTATTCTGCCGGGAGTGAGTCCCAATACATCATCTGGTCTCCTGGTTGTGAGAGGACCGGGGGGGGGGACATGTGATTTTTCTTTGCTGTTTATTATACATTGATGATCCTTAGTTTGAATCTACAGTATCAAGAATTCATTGACTATTTGTGGCTGGTGATGCACCCTCTAAATTGCTTCCCTGGACCTTTGACTGTGCTGCTTTTGTTTGTATTGTATTTTTGATATGGTTTTAGTGTATTTGGAGTTATTAGGGTGCATTTTAAGTTCTATTTATTGATTGATTTTAAGTTCACTGTTTAAGGGTGGGTGATTGGTTGGGGGCTGTTTTTTGTGTTTTTTTCCTTCAAGTAAGAGTTGAGGGAGTAATTTTTCATTTATTTATTTATTTATTTATTTTCCCTTGAGTTTAGTTAATTAGTTGGGGGTTTCTTGATTGTTTACATGGGCTTGGTGTGTTTTATTGTAGTTGGGTTCTTTAGCATGTGTAGGAGGCCTGCCCCCATGGTCGTGCGCTATTCATCCTTCGCGCCCTTGTCCTTCCCCTCCATTGCAGTTTCAGCTTACCAGTAGCTGTAGAGCGCTGGGTATTGTTTCACGGGGGGGGGCAGAATGGTGGAGGTCGAATGAGCAGGGTCATCGTATTGGGGTGGTAAGGCCCAGGAGACGCCCTGGGGCAAAATGGAATCTGGAGCGTGGTCCACCATGCCTAGTTTCCATACCCATGGGCACCACCAATATTGGTGGGCAGGCAGCCCCAGAAGCCCGTCCAACTCAAGCAGTGTTGTGCAATGCCAGATCCATCAAAAATAAGACTGCGGTTATTGCAGATCTTGTTGGGTTGGTGGATCTGGCATGCATCACCGAGACCTGGCTGGATGAGAATGCTGGCCCCATATTAGAGGCCGCCATTCCAGCCGGGTTCTCTGTGTTGCACTGCTCGAGATTGGGCTGGGGGGGTTGCGGCCTGTTTCAACTCTGAACTAGGCCTCACGAATATATCAGTTGAGGCTGAGTCATTCGAGTGTACTGTAGTGACTTGTGCAGGTGCAGGTTGTAGGATCGCCCTCATCTGCTGTCCACCAGATGATGAGAGGCATTTCCTACAGGAAGTAGCAGACTTCATGATCGACATGGCGTTCGAGTTGCCCAGGCTGATGGTCCTGGACGACTTCAGTGCCTGGGTCAATGACGAACTCTCACAGTTTGGACAACACTTCCTCTAATTGATGACATCTTTGGGCCTTACACAAGTTGTTACTTCTGCCACTCATAAAGGTGGTCACTTCCTTGACTTAGTCTTCCTCCTGGGGATCAAAGCCTTTGATTTGGGGGTGGAACCTGTTGGCGGCACTTGACCTATCGGTGCTTCCTGGAGCAAGCAGTGACCCAGATGCCTTGGTTTTGGGTTATAACAAGGCCATTTCTTCTGCTCTGGATATCATTGCTCCTGTCCATGTTCATCCTCTCCCCCTTCGCCCTTGTTCTCCTTGGTTTGATGGGACCTTGAGGGAGATGCAGCAACAAGGACAAAGATTAGAGCGTTGCTGGAGGAGATCCGTCCTAGATGCCGACCACCTTAGATTGGTAGAACACTGTCAAGCCTATCTTCTGCAATCACCCGTAAGAAGGCAGAGTTCCTGTCCGGGGAGATTTTGGCTGCTCAGAACTGACCGACTCAGCTCAAACTGTGGACAGACTGTGCAACCCAGCCTACCTGCAGATTCGAAGAGCCTTTTCACAAGTGGAGTGTGAAGAGCTTGCTTATTTCTTTGCGGCTAAGGTGGTTGACATCAGGGTAGCACTCCAACCAGCACACCCTATGGGAGATGCCATGGGTCAGTGCTCAGTCATTGTTCCTTAATTCTCCTGGAGCTCCTTTGACCGTCCAGAATTCATTGATGTCATGCAGATTATCCAGGGTACGCACCCTAAATGCTGTAGTTTGGATCTGGGCCCAACTTCCCTGATTAAGGGTTGTTGTGATAGCATCGGCCTCATCCTAGCATGGATAGTCTGGTGCTCCTTGGAGACGGGTGAGTTTTCTAGCTCCCTGAAGGAGGCGGTGGTAATGCCCCTCATGAAGAAAGCTTCTTTTGACCCAGACTGCCCTGCTAACTACAGACTGATCTCTAACCTTCCCTTTGTGGGGAAGGTGATTGAGAAAGTAGTGGCCCTACAACTGGAGAACCATTTGACCATTCATGACATTTATGAACCACTCCAGTCTGGTTTTCGAAAGAGGCATAGTACCGAGACTGCACTGGTTCAGGTGCTCAATGATCTCTTGATGGCGAGAGATCGGAAGAGCCGCTCCATCTTGATTCTTTTTGATCTCTGTTCAGTGTTTGACACTGTGGACCATGGAGTTCTTCTCGAACACCTGAGGTTCATCTGTGGCCTGTCTAGTACAGTTCTCAGGTAGTTTAGATCTTTCCTAATTGGCAGAACCCAGAGGGTGGTGTCGGGGATTTATTCCTCTGACCCAGTCTCTCTGTCATGTGGGGTACCTCAGGGTTCGGAGTTGTCCCCCATGCTGTTCACAGTGTACATGCTGCCCTTCGGAGACATTGTAAGAAGGTATGGACTGAGGTTTCACTGCTATGCTGATGATACCCAGCTCTGCCTATCTTTTGCACCTGCCCAGGATAGAGCTCTCGCGATATTTAACAACTGCCTCACTCAAACCCAGGACTGGATGAATTCGAGCTGGCTAAGGTTGAACTCAGAGAAGACTGAGGTGATGGTTGTGGACCCGGATCGCCAGATGGAGAGGATGGGAGCTGGTTTTCCTTCTGGACTTTTTCTTGGTGGCTCCCAGCTCCCTACCTCTGAACGGGTGGGAAACCTGGGGGTAATTTTTGACGACAGGCTGACACTACAATCGCAGGTGTTGGCAGTCATCAAATCATCCTTTTATCATCTGAGGAACATCTCCAGGATTAAGCACCTACTTCCGTCCGGTGATCTGTCTACATTGGTCCACGTTTTTGTGACCTCACGCCTTGATTATTGCAACTCCCTTTATCTAGGGCTACCTGGGGTTGATATCCGCCGCTTGCAGCTAGTGCAGAATGCTGCAGCCCGGTTATTGACTGGTACTTCTCGGGCCTGTCATATTTCCCTGGTGATGCGTGAACTGCACTGGCTGCCAGTACAGTGGTGGGTCACCTTTAAAGTCGGACTTCTGACTTTTAAAGCCCTACATGGACTGGGCCCGGACTACCTGAAAGAGCTTCTGGTGCCTTACTGCCCCAGGTGATCGCTCCGCTCGGCTGACAAGGGGTTGCTAGAGATTCAAGGGGTTTCTTTAAAATCTTTGGGGGCCTGTGCATTTATGTACACAGCCCCAGCCCTTTGGAATTCTCTACCCTGTCAGCTTCGGGAGTGCATGACCGTGGAGGGATTTAAACTGGCCCTAAAGATGCACCTGTGGCATCAAGCCTACCCTACCTGATGTATTTCATTGAATTTTATGGAGCCCTGTATTTATTGTATTTATGTTTTACTGCATCCTGTTTTATTCTGTTGTATTTTATTGTCAAGGTGCCTTGATTTTAGAAACGCGTGGTAAAAATAAAGTTTATTATTATTATTTCTTCCACACAATGCCCACGGGATCGTCTTGGGTCTCTTGGGCAGACTTGGACTGCTTGTCTAATCATGGCATGTACACTCAGTGTTCTGCCCCTTCTCTTGACTTCCTCCTCTTGGCACAGTTGAGCCAGTCTGGCTGAACGTATGGGCATTTGTTCCGATGAGCACAGGTACACCATCATACAAGCTTGATTCGGGACATACAAGAGAAAGTTTCTCAACAGGATCTCGTACACCTGTGATCCATGATGGGAAAGCTATCTACACTCTGATGTATCCCAAGTAGGGGTGTGATTTGTCACTTAGGCCTCAAATGTTCAATCCATCAGTCGGCATCAGGGGGATGTGAGATAAGTTCCGGTCATACCATTCTTTAAAAATTGTCACCAGTGATCCACTATCTAGGACAGCTCTGGTCTGCACTCCTTCGATGGTAGTACTAGCTCCCATGGAAGGACCAACAAGTCTATCAGCTTCTGTTTGCAGAAGTTCAAACATTCTGGCAGACGACATGACTACTGTCAGGTTCACACTTTGTCTAGTTGCATTACCAGGAGGATTTCTTTGCTTTCGGCGCTCTTCCATCATTCTGGTATTGACCTTATGCAAATCTTCTGGAGACTGACACTGTCTTTTCATGTAGCCATCCTCACCACATTGGCAACAAAAGATGCCTTCTTGAATTTTTCGTGACTGAGTCAGCCCAGTGGAGGGCTGGGGGGGTACTTGTCTGAGCTTGTCTCTCTCTGAAGGATCGATAGGAATCATTCCTTGCAGGAGATCCTCTCTTACTATATTCATTCCTTTGCTACATCATAGGTGCCAGTTTACTTTTCTTTAGGTCATCCACAATGGCTTTTAGTTCCTGCAACTGGCTTTGGAAATCAGAAACATTAGTAGAATTAGCTAGTTGGGCCGTGGCACGCAGCATGGACAAACTGTGGTCAGGAGACATGTCCGTGGGGTGGTTCTGCACTTCACAGCTTTGACTTGAAGCTACAGTAACTTTTGGAGTGGCTGTCAACTGTCTGAGCTCTTGCAAAAGTTCATGGAGTTCACGACTATCACTACTTAAGTCTCTTTTCACTCTGAGAGGACCCTGTGGTTATCTCAGCACTGGATTCCCAAAAGTCTGTCTCATTTTCAACCTCTCTCACTTCCTTCATCAGGACACTGAAGGTGAGTGGATTGTATTTTGGATCCTTCAAGCCCAGTTTCAACAATAGCAAACTTGAGTATCAAGCAGCTTTGTCTAGATCAGAGGAAGACACGCCTCCTTTTTAAAAAAAACTTGTTACAACACCCACTCAAGGCGAGTTAAGCAGTCTGATAATGTGTCTCCTCGGCACTGCTTGGTTGCTTTGTATTTCCACATGAGACACCTGACTCAGTTATTCCAAACACACTATTGAGATCATTCAAGTAGTCTCGTGCAATGACATTGGGCTTTGAGACCCTTAAGGAACGGATATCATCGAGGATAGACCCTCGGAGACTTTCTCCTATTCTTTTATGCTTTTCTGCCTTTCTGCCTCTGAACAGTGCCAGTCTTGAACCAATGGGGTGGCATAGTCCATCCAAGTGTCAGGGACCTCCTTCCCTGCTGGAGTGGGTTTGATTTCAGAAAACATGCGTAATCTTCTATAGGAATCATGCATAACGTGCGGTACATAGCTTGGTATGCCTACTGAAGCTTTAGGCAAGTTACCTTCTAGCACATCGATTACTTTTCTAACTTCATCAGCGGACTTCCCTTCTGCCAATAACAAAAGACTCAATTTCTCCTGAAAACCTTCAGCATTTGGGGGGACATTGGGCTTGGGCATCTTACATGCATGGTGCGCCAAAGTCCAGACAGAGTGGGAGCCTTCAGTGGTCACATGGTCTGGCACTTTAGCAACATCTACAGCCTCTCTGCATGCAACAAGGACAATCAATGTCTTGTTGGAGGGATCCATCACTTGCCCTCATATTGTAATTAGTCCTATATTTGTTTCTGCAGACAACACTTCTTTGATTTGTCCATTACTAGTCCTGGGGGAACTCCCAAAATTAATAGTGGTTTCTTGAGGTCCGTGCCCTCACCATCACAACAGTTCAGCAGATGTTCGTGTGCCTTTGTGTTAACCATCATTTTAGCTTTGGGGATTGCCCTACCTGCTGCTTGAGCAAGTAATGCCATATGGGTGCATTTGTGGTAACAGGAGAACCCAGTGGTGCCTCCAAATTGTGTAACCCCAGTGCCATGGTCTAACTGAGGGCTACTACCCCTGCCTCACGTTCACAATCAATGTTGAGGGGCCTGTGCTCTGTTAGGTATGGTCTGGGAGTTAGTTTCCAAAAGATTGCATAAATAGCGTGGTGCCTCCATCCAGAGTAAGGTTTTTGTGGGCCAGAATGATAAATTTAGTACAGTCCCCTGGGATGCTGTACCTGCCTACCCACCTCCTTTCCCAAACGACACCCCACACACAGAAATTCACTTTACTTTGCACTTCAATGACCAACATGCACTTTAAGGAATTCTCTAACAATATGCTCATAGACACAGTGGTAAAGAATAAAAAATAAATACAGATTTTTTTTTTTCATTAGGGTAGAAATAGAGAGGGAATATTTGGAGCAGGGAGGTACACACATTTGGCATGCGATTTGGTTTTGGCATAAAGCTATGCAACAGAGATGAACAGGAAAAACATTTAAAACTGTGAGCAGTAAACAGTACAGTGCCCAACCTCCCACCAGCATACAACAAAAAGAAATACAAACCCCTCCTGTCTAGTACCAGACCCCCTAGTTCTCTGTTGAGGTACCCCAGACTGGTGCAGGCTTTTCATTGCCACGGGTTGGCTAGCATTGGTGCACTTAAACTTGGCAAATAAATAGCTGTATCTGTAGCTTGAACTTGTAAAACAAATTGTAACAGTTCCCACAAATATTTGCAGGGCAACCCTGCTTTCTCACGATTTATTGAACACTTAGGCTGATACAAACAGGCTGGAGCTGAGACTTTACTGGTAGTGATCTTGGCAGCACTAAGGGGGTTTGAACGGTAGTTGGTGGTGCACCACATCAGTAGGCAGCAGGATGCAGAAAGCAGGAAACCATAATGTGGGTTGCATGGGGTGAAGAATGCTCGTCTTCACCTGTCAAGCCTTTCCAGGCTTCACCACGACGGCCTTTGTAAACACTGTTCACCTGACAGGCCTGTGTCATCTTCTTTCCGATGGTCCCCGGGGGGGGGTGACAGGTAGTTTTGGTCACCCTGCTGGTTTCACTCAATACTGCAGTCACCCTGCTGGCAAGTAGCAGCAGCCAAAGGGTGGACAAGGCTGGGTATTCCCCACAGGGAAAACAGTTTCAAGCTTTAGTTTGAATTAAAAGTCACTTGGATGCTTCTGATGGCAGGCAGAACAATTCTTAAGATGATCTTCAAGGCCACAGGACACCAAGGCAGGGTGATCCCCACCAGAAACTATCAGTTCTGGATGGCTTTCTGGTCAGAATCTGCTTTGATTCAATTCAGTTGACAGGTTTTCTCTGACAAAACCTGTCAAAACAACAACAGGCAGGATGATTCGTTTCTTTAAGGTTAGAAAAACCTTTTCTTCCTCAGAAAATCACTTCACTAGGCTGGAGATCAGCCAGGAGCCCCTCTGACAGGCTTGAGAGCTCTCCTCCAACTGTCACAGAACAGTCTCTCACTTCAAAACACTTGCGGAGCAGAGCATCGAGCTGCCACATTCTTTTTCCTCCTTTCTGAACAATTGACAGCCTCTGATTGGCTGATTGGGCTGTCCATACTGATACTGGGTGCCTGATTGGTTGTTGCTAGGGCGCCTAGCATATTGTTCACACTCCTGTCCCAGAAGCCATTTCACAGTCCTCAAAGGCCTCTGTGAGATCTGATTGGCTGGAACGAGTCACGAGGTTTCTTTTAATATGGCTGCTGGCAGAACAGTTTATGGCAGTCCTTTCTTTGACAGTCTCTTGCAATCAAACCATTTGGAGTTAAAAGCAAATGTTTATTGAGCTTGAAAGCTCATTCTGAACGGTTTCTAGTCACTACCAGATTGTGGGAGTAGTGGCAGCCATTCAGTCGTCACGTCTTCTGTTTTGGGGCCCCCCCCCCCATGCACTTAGCAGGCTCCACAGTGCAGGCAAACTACATTTCGCTGCTGGGGCTTACACATTTATGGCGCTTAATAACACTGTAAAAGTAAACATTAAGGGTGACCCTCTGAGCATTGGGGCTCCTCCCTCATGTCTCCGGACCCCAATTAGTTTAGACTGGGATCCGGGACCACAGGGGGAACCTCCGTTTTCGCTGCAAAAGTGGTGCATTGAAATGCACTACTGCGCATACGCTACCTCTCCGGCTCCACCCGGCAGGTCGCGTCTTTTGCTCCTCCAGCCCCGCTTTCAGCAGCAAATAAATGCAGGGGCCAGCAGGAGAGTTAGGAGGAATGCAGAACTGTGGGCTGGCAGCAGATGGGATTGGGAGTTCCATGGGGTGGCAAGGTAAGCCCCACACTTTTGGGGGGGGTTACATACAGTACATCTAAAAAGGCATCACATTACACTGTCCTCTAGTGTCTAATTTGAACGTCACATTTTCCCCACTTACATTCAGGTTTACTTTCCAATCCATCTCTAGGTTATAAGTAGTCACAGTCTCAACACTAAAAGCACTGTCATTCTCCTGGGTGTCGTCTTCTCTAACAACATGCATCTCACTGCGTTTGCCCACATGATATACTCTAGCGAAATGATTTTTCCTTTTGCACAGTCTAAAAAACTGTCCATATGCTGGGCATTTATTTATCTCATGCCTACGCCCACACTATTCATATTTGACTTGATTCACTCCAGGTACATAACCCCCCTTTGCTCACCTTGGTGTCTGTTTTTGCTCTGTTCTTTTGTACAGCTGCTACATGCACTGATCTTTCTTCCTGAGTATTTTCACATAAACACTTCGTTTGTGTTTCACTTATTTCAGTAGCTTATATCTATGGCTTTGTCTCTCATAAGTCACATTCTTTCTCGGGTTACAATACCTCTCAAATTGTACCATCATTTTGTCCAGTTTCTTCTTCACTTCATCCCTTTCCCATACAAAAGTGTTGTACACCTCCAATGCAGCAGGGCCTGCCACATGCAAAAGGGTCATAGTCTGGTACTTCTCAGCAATTCCACTGGCAACCAAGAAAATCTCGAATTGCTGCTTAAATCTTCTCCAGTTCTCAGTGACATTTCCATGCAGACTGAGAGCGGTGGGAGTCTGCAGGCATTTCATTCTGACAGCATGTAATAATCACGTAAGACAAGTAAGTGGAGTGCTCTGGTCAGTTTTACTGGGCAGCACTGTACTATATAGCACAGGTATAACACTGGCAAAAGCATGGGCTACTGCCTGTCAAACAAGAGCTTACATAGATGGCTTAGCACAAACGCAGTAACGCAGCATACGCAACTCACGTATGCTAATACACATTACACTGCTCAGGCCAGGAGGTAAAGCTGTGCAACACCTTGGCCCAGGACACTGGAAGGAACAATAATTGAGTTCTTGACTGTACTTTACTCAACCTGAATACTGCACACATATTCAAAAATAATACATGGTTTGTTCACAGAAATTTCTAAGTATCACATCTGCCATCACACCTACAAACCAAGTTCAGAAACGAGCTCGGGGTTGCCAGGGGTCTGCCAGTGTGGGAGAGGATTGAGCATCTGACAGCAGCTCTTCTCTTCCAGTGAGAGTGTGGTAGGCCATGCCACCACGTGGAGGTGTGGTGGCAGGGCATTGCTGCAGCTCAGAAGAGATTGGCCGGTGACAGGTGCATGCATAGTGCGTGTGTACCTTCATGCACACTTATGACTGCGTTCTCACATGTTCCCTGGCCAAGGTAGACGAGAGGAAAAGTAGCAGCCGCAGGATAATTCCTTGGTTGCAGCACCTCCTGCAACACTTAAAAGGCCCTAGGGGACTATCTGGATTGTGCTTCAAGGTGGGGAAGGATAGCCCTCCACCCGACCCTGCCCTGCCACAGTGAGAATATCCGTAGGGGATCTTGCATCTCGGGTAAGTCCCAGAGATGGGGGTGGAGAGCAAGGGTGAAAGGGTTGGGAGACAGGGTGGTGGATGACCAAGAGGGAAGGGGTTGGCTGCAGAGCATTAAAGCAAAACGTGGTCAAGATGTGGAACTTTTAGAGTTTGGAAATTCATAAGGAAATTCAAATAACTATATAGTGTCAATAATATAACTGCAATTTATGCACCATTTTTTTTTTTAAATGTACGTTCTTCGGGGGGGTGCTGTGGAGCAGCAGTTTTTTTTACAGCTCCGTAAGATCTTAAGGAAAAATGTAAAAATATACTATTTTTAAGGCCTTGATTAAATTTTAAATAAGACCAGCAGCAAGAGCAACCTCGACTTTTGGAAATTGGGTAATCCCAAGAAAGAAAAAAACACTGGAGGAGCGGACAGAAGTAAGGGAACTGGCACGGCCTCACGACCTGGTGTAACACTGCAGGCCAAAATAGATCCCAGCTTGACCAAAACTATGGTGACATTGGGCCAAAAACTACAGAATCTGATTTCATCTGTCTACCCTGAATCAAAAGGTGGACGATTTTAACAGTCGAGTTCTTGTACTTGAAAATGCAGTCAATGGTCTCAAGAGTGAAGTGAAGAGTATTCAAAAACTAACGGATGCCAGCACTATCACAAATGCCCTCATGGTGAAGGAAAATCAACATCCCCGAGCTAGGCTTGAGACTCTGGAGAATCAGGCTCGGTCAGGGAACATTCTGGTCATTGGTCTTCCCTAAGGTAGTGAAGAAGACCACCCAATAATGTTTGTTCATGAATGGCTTACAGCAAAGTTACTACCGGAGGAGGATGATGTCTCTTTGGGACATGCAAAAAGTTTATTGTATTACACCCAGGGGTCGGCCACAGAACTCTGAGGAACCACGCACATTAATGATTGTGACTGCAGAGATTGGAACTAGAGATCGTATACTGCGATGTGCCTGCAGAGCTAGCCCAGTCATGCAGGAAGACCATCAGATTAATTTTTTCCCGGATTTAAGTTATTCTACCAGGCAGAGAAGGAAAAGATTCAACGGCGTGTGATGAGACTTGAGGGAAGCGGGAGTAACTCACACCATAATTTTTCCAGCCAGACTCTGGGTTACACACCAAGGGAAAGTACACTTATTTTCAGATCCTGTGAAGGCCAGTAAGTGGGCCAACCGGTTAGTTGCAGTAACCAGAAGGCAAACGAAGGAAAGTGACATTGCCGAAGATTATGAAGAGACTTGAATAGATGGGACTGCAAGTAGGGCTAGTGTTCTTTTCTTGTCCTAATTTTCTTGATTCAAGAAGTAGTTGTTGCTTCATATATTATATCACAGTTTCTGACTGTAGCGTGAACCCAGCAAATATCAAGGGGGTTTCAAACAGATGAAGTTTATTCTTCTTAATCCTAAGGCTATGCATATGTTGAATGTTAATCCTGTGGCCTTGTTTGTTCCTACAGTTCTAGATTAGAAAACTGGCTCAGGAAATAGGAAGAGGGATTTTCTTAATTTTCCGATGTTTTTTTTTTTCCTTCTTCAAACTTTGTTTATTCACCAGCTCACTGAGGCATCTCTCAGAGGTGCCTTCTTAATGTTAGCCCTGCTACTCCCCGCCGTGACAGACTACTCCGGTTCTCCCTTCCCTTGAGGGACTTCCCAGCACCCATATCCCCCCCCCCCGGAGCAGGGCCTGCCCTCCCTTAGCAGCGTCTTTCTGGAATTTGAGAGTCCATCCCTCTCAGGAAGTCGGCTGTGGATCCCCGGTGTGGTCTGCATGGAATTGGGGATGTGAGGGAGGTCCCTGAGGCCCTTGTCGCCGCCACAGCAAGCCAGGGTGTTTCTTTGTTTATGCCCCAGACATGGGATGTGCAATTCCACCCAGCCCGTGGCATGGATGCTCTCACCCATGTTTAGAAGGCAGCCGACCGACGTCCTCCCCCCTGCATGCTAGCCCTAAACTTTGCAGTACCTCCAGTCTCCACCGGGGGCTGCTGCGATGCTGGGCTGTCCCTGGATCCCTCCCCGAGAGAGAAGAGCAGTCCTCCGGACACTCAATCCTCTCTCTCTCTCTCTCCCCTGCCGACCCCCAGTGGCCCCGGCTCATTCAATTTCCCGATTCTAAGGCTGGCATTAATTCTTAGCGTAAAAGTTATGGGGTAAATTTAGATTTAGCTGTAATCTAATTCTGCTGCAGAAATCAATGCTATAGTATTTTGTCATACTAAGGTTAACACATGGCAGCATCTGCCCCAGTGGGGCTCGTTTTCCTTTTTTAGGCTGGACAGTATAGGAAAATCCTTTGTTTTCGAAATGGCCATGTTGCTCATGGACTTTAAACATAGCAAAATATTGGATTTTTATTTAGAAGTAAGTGTAGAGTTACCCTTGGATTAAGGGGTACTCCCCCAAATGGAAATGTACTGAATGGTCTATTCACTATATGTAACACATGTTGTTATGGAATATGATAAAATGGTACAAATAAAGGATTAATATATATATATAGATATAGATATATATATGTGCATTCTGTTGCCTGGATTCTCTCTGCATATAGAGCTCAAAAAAAGATTACATAGCCTGGCCAGTTGTCCTCAAAATTTCAACCAGTCTTATTTCTTTAAGGCTGACCCAGTGACTGATGTGTGGGGGGTCAAAATGCATTGGCTAACTCCCTCCTCTAATAAAATGAGGGGTCTGATGAACCCCCTGACTCTGCCGCCCTTGTGTTGATGTGGGATCCAACATACTGTGATGGACCCTGCAGCAAAGCATGCCCAGCTTGTGTATGTGGTATTACCACCACTGTTTGGTAAACCAGGGTGGTCCTGTGTAATCCAGTTCAGACCAAGTGCCGGAGGCACTACAATCAACCAAGTCATAAGGGTCAAGAAAAACACGCAAATCAGCTCGACTACCAAGCAGAAGGGGGAGCTCATTAGTAAGCTAGCCAAGCTCAGGGTTGTGCACTTTAAATACCTTGGAGGTTTTTATGGAAAGCAGAAAAGCACGTATCAGGAATAACCCCAATAGAAGGTCAGCACAAATTCAAAAAACCAATAAAGTCTTCACGACAAATTCTTTAATAAAGGTAAGTAGAAAATTGTTTAAAAACATAGTTGATACAGCTCACCACTCTTATAGCTCAGGTGAAAAGAAGTAGGCAAACAGACTTGTTGCATCTATGCGGTCATTCAATATAGATTCAAAAAAGATTTGGCATACTATTCTCAGCATTAGGCATTCACCATCCCGTGGTGCGACATATATCAACAGGTACAAACGAGCAGTCGATAAACAGACTTATACGCTCGAGTTATGTATAACCGCACTCACTTATAAGGACTTATCTGAAAATGCTATAACTGTAAAACACCAAAGGACGCCAAATTCAAAATAACCGCCACAGGGTCGGAGCCACTTTGAGCTGTAAGCTGTTCGGTACGTTGTACTTACGTATCGACCAAATGGGTCATCATCATAGCGTAACAATCAGAAAAGCCCATTGCTATTTAAGGCTCTCGATTTAAAGAAGCAGTACATCTAATACAAGCAATAGTCCACAAATAATCTTTAAAGGTGAACAAATATACATACACTCACTTAACAAAAATCATACGAGTAATACTGATATTGGCTCAAAAATATGTTTAAAAAAACACACTATTCTATATGTACTACACTAAACATCAAGAAAGTGCTACCTTCCTAATAAACTTAACACGTAAATTTACAAGCCCAGAATAATGCTACTTTAGAATGAATAGCATAACAAAAACCATCAAAAGTAAACCACCAAAGGATGAGGTATCAAACTGTAAAAAGGCAAAACTGACAACAGTTAGAGGGCAGAGCCGGCAAGTCTGCACCTCTGGGAAGTAGAGCTGTCAAGTCTAACTTCCTGACAGTCTTATACAGAGTTTTTGCTAACAAAGAACAGCGCTAGCTGATCAAAAACACTCAAGTGGATTATTTTCTCCATGAACAGTGGGCAGAGCTGGCAAGTCTGCTGCACTAGGCGGCAGAGCCATCAAGTCTAACCTTCTAATTCACTTATTAAGATAGCTGAACAGAGGTATATCTTCATTCAGTCCATTGGGTGCAAGTGTATTAAGTTCAAAAATCCAAAAAGCTTCACGCTGCAAAAGTTTTAGTCCAAAATCACCTCCTCTTATTCCCAATTCCACTTTCTCTATACCAGTGAACCTTAGGGATGCTGGGGAGCCATGTCTTTCCTTCTCATAGTGTCTAGCCATGGCATACTCCTCACTACCATTTCTGATTGCCCCCTTATGCTCACCCACACGTAATTTCAGCAGTCTCTTAGTTCGTCCAACATAGCTTTTGCCACATGGGCATATTAGCATATAGATAACGCTAGAAGTGCTGCAAAACAGCTTAATCTGGTTCAAGGTCAGTTTGCATTCATCTGTATCTCCCTCCCCCGGGTTGTGCCTGAAAATAGGCAGGATTTGTCTAGTGCACTTACCAGGTCAACAAAAACTAAAAAATAATTGATGAAAGAGTCAATTTTGTATTTCTTACCAGACATTGGATTCAAAAAATGTTTTGGATTGTTGGTGTTAGAGCAGTGCACACAGTTAACGCACCTAAAATTACCTATAGGCAGTTGTGATGGTAACCACATTTTTTTTCTCCATTTTTTCTACTGGTAGAAAAGCACGCACTAATGAATCTTTCAGATTTCTCCCTCGTTTGTATGTTATTCTAAGGGGGTTGCTGAATATGGGAGTCAAGGAAGCATCTGATCTCAAAATCCCCCAGTGTTTTTAAATGATCTTCCCTACACATTGTGCTAGTGGGTTGTACTCTGTGATAAAAGACAAAGCAGCTTCATTTTCAGATTGTGCTTTGTCTTCAAATGGAGTTTCTCTTTTTATCATCTCCACTTCATCGATAGTTTGTAGAAGAACTTCTGCTTCATACCCTCTTGCCAAGAATCTCTTTGTAAGCTCTTTCTGTGCTACTTTATATTCTACATCTGTAGAGCAGATTCTTTTGGCTCTAATGTACTGTCCTTTCAGTACATTTGTTACAGTTTTCTCTGGGTGGCAACTAGTACGTAGTAACAAGGTATTTCTGGACAGGAGTTTCCTATAGAGGCTTGTTTGTAAGCTGTTAACACATTTGTTTATTCTGATATCCAAAAAGGTACTGATTCTCTGCTCCTTTCGTATGTGAATTTCAGATTTACATTGGTATGATTCACATACTCTATAAAATGAGTCAGTTCTGCTTCACCACCTGACCAAATTAGCAGGCAATCATCTATATATCTTTCCCAGAATTTGATGCTGTGTAAAAATTTGTTGTTTTCTGCATCAGAGATATATTTCTCTTCCCGTACTCCCATATAGATATTAGCTAAACTTGGAGCAAAAGTGGTACCCATAGCCGTACCTTTATGTTGTATGTAATATTTCCCATTAACCCAGAAATAATTGTTCTCCAAAACAAATCTAGCGAGCTTCAAAATGTATTCTGTTGGTGGCAATGATTTTTCTCTATTCATTAAGCTCTCTTTAAGACATTCCAAACCCCCCTCGTGTGGTATGTTTCAGTAGAGGCTGTCTACATCAGTAGTAACTAACCAATCACTTTCATCCACCGTAACATCCCTCAAAATTCTCAGAACATCTTTTGTATCCTTAATATATGATTGCAACAAAAAAATGGGTTTCTGTATAAAAAAATCAACAAACTTTGAAATCGTCTTAGTAATAGACCCAATCGCAGACACTGCAGGTCTCCCTGGAACTGGTGTAGTCTGTTTATGTATCTTAGGTAGAAAATATAAGACTGGTTTTCTAGGGTGGCTAGTTTTTAGAAATTCCAGTGTTTTTGATCAGCTAGCACTGTTCTTTGTTAGCAAAAAATCTGTATAAGACTATCGGGAGGTTAGACTTGATGGCTCTGCTTCCCAGAGGTGCAGACTTGCCGGCTCTGCCCTCTAACTGTTGTCAATTTTGCATTTTCCAGTCTGATACCTCATCCTTTGGTGGCTTAATTTTGATGATTTTTGTTATGCTATTCAGAATAAAGTAGCATTATTCTGGGCGTGTAAATTTACATGTTAGTTTATTAGGAAGGTAGCACTTTCTTGATGTCTAGTGTAGTATGTATAGAATAGTGTGTTTTTTTTAAACATATTTTTGAGCCAATATCAGTATTACTATTATGATTTTTGTTAAGTGAGTATATGTATATTTGTTCACCTTTAAAGATTATTTGTGAAATATTGCGTGTATTAGATGTACTGCTTCTTTAAAAAAGAGCCTTAAATAGCAATGGACTTTTCTGATTGTTACGCTCTGATGATGACCTGATTGGTCGATACGTAAGCACAGTGTACCGAACAACTTACAGCTCGAAGTGGCTCCGACCATGCGGCGGTTATTTTGAATGTGGCGTCCTTTGGCGTTTTACAATTATAGTATTTTCAGATAAATCCTTATTCTGAGTGCGGTTATAAATAACTTGAGCATATAAGTCTGTTTGTCGACTGCTCGTTTGTCTCTGTCGATATATGTCGCATCATGGGACGGTGAATGCCTGATGCTGAGGATAGTATGCCGAATCTTTTTTGACTCTATATTGAATGACCGCGTGTTTGCCTGCTTCTTTTCACCTGAGCTGTAAGAGTGGTGATCTGTATCAACTGTTTTAAAAAAAAATTTCTACTTGCCTTTATTAAAGAATTTGTCGTGAAGACTTTATTGTTTTTCTAAATTTGTGCTGAGCTTCTATTGGGGTTATTCCTGATACATGCTATAGAATTGTGTTTTACTGTTGTATTGTTGTACTATATGTGATGTGGAGCCTTTGTAAATGAGTCTTTGGCTCAAAGGTACCTTCCGTATAAACAAATAAATAAAAAAACATGCTTTTCTGCAAGCCATAAGAGTCTCAACTCTAGGTGGGCTTGGTAAGAAAACTACTATTTGCTCTGAGATAATAACTAGCAAAGTTTAACAGAAGAATACAGCTTTATTAACAAACAAAAACCTGGAAGAAAATTGGTTAGTGCAACCAGTAACTTAAACACAGCCCTATTACTTGCCCTTCCAGGAGGGTCAGCCCTACCCCATCCAACCTGATACCTGATATTCAGATCAAACTCAAAGAGGAGCTCAGCACAGTCCATGGGTACTAGTTTGTTAAACTAATGGGAGGGCAACACATATCACAATATTGGGGGCTAGGATCAGTTGGCCATTGCCTACCCCACTAGGAGGTAATACAGAGCACTGGGAGATTACAGATGCAGGGTATGATGAAGGGATTAGTGAAGAGGGGGTTCATTGGAAAGGATAGGTGGTGGTCTTCATGAATGTGAGGAGCCTTGGAAATAAGATGCCAGATCTCCAAGCGCTTTTGGCTGACGGGGAGGTAGATATTGCTGCCATCACTGAAACATGGGCCAATCAGAATAGGGAGTGGAACTTAATAATAATACCAGACTTCAGGCTGTATAGAAGGGATGGGGAAATGGGCAAGGGGGGGGAGGAGTGGATATATACATAAGGGAGGGAATAGAATGTAATAGGGAAGAAGGGGGGAGGGAAATATGAAAAGCTTGTGGGTTACTTTAAAGAAGTATAAAACTAAGATGGTCAAGTTGGGGGTAGTATGTAGACCTCCATCCCAGTCGGAGGAGAGGGATATGGAGTTGGTTGGTGTCATACAGTGAAATTGTAGAAGGGGCAGCACAGTACTGGGTGGTTACTTCAACCAACCGGGTGCAGATTGGGCTACAATGTCATCAGCTTGCAGCGGGGAGCAGGTTATACTGGATACTTTTCAGGATGTGTTCCTGACTCAGCTGGTAAGGGAACCAATGAGAGAAGGGAATATATTAGATCTTGTCTTGTCAAATAGGGATCAGGTAAGGGAGTTGATGGTGGATGTCCCAATAGCAAGTAGTGACCATAGTACGGTATGGTTTGCCCTTGTGCTGGACAAAGAGGAAACAAGTACGGCCACAAAGGTCATTGAATTTAATAGGGCAGACTTTGATAAGATGGCTGATGTGCTAGCGAGGCAGGTGGCTAGTATAAAACCAGACATGGACACCACCCAGAAATGGAACATCTTAACGCTGGGGCTCATCGAGGCCACAAGTTCCTGCACGAAATGGAGGAGTAAGAAAGCTAGGACAAATAAGCTGAGCTGGTGGACCAGGGAAGTACAGATGAATGTGAGGGAGAAAAGGGAGGCCTTTAAAACCTTCAAGAGGAACTGCAAGGATGTAGATAGAGAGGATTATGTCAGGAGGTCAATGGAGGTGACCAGGGTAGTGAGAGCAGCCAAGGCTGAGAAGGAAATGAGGCTTGCGTAAAGGATTAAGCAGGGTGAAAAGTGGCTCTTCAAATATATCAGGGAGAGGAGGAAGTGCAGGGAGCAGATCTCCAGAATTAGAACGGATGAGGGATGGGTGGAGAAGGGGGATGAACAGGCTGAGGTATTAGATGAATATGTTTGTTCAGTTTTTACAAGGGAGAGGGAGATATCTAGACAACAGGTTATGGGCAGGGTGGAAAAGGATGAGGGAGCTAGAATGAGAGATGAGGAGATCCGTAGTCAGAGGGACTAAAGGCTCTAAGGACATATAAATTACCGGGACTGAAGGAATTCACGGAGATACTGGCAGAGCCTCTGGCTGACTTACTCAACACTTCCCTTCAAACAGGATGTGTGCCCCATGATTGGATGGTGGCACATGTAGTGCCCATACCCAGGGATGAATCTTGGGATGAACAAGGGAACTCTAGGCCGATTAGTTTAATCGTTTACTTCGGTTTGGGTAAACTAATGGAGATTATTCTGAAGGAGAAAATACAAGAATATTTGGAGGAAAATGATCTCCTTGATGAGCGGCAGCATGGGTTCACACATGGAGGGTCTTGTCAGACCAACCTTGTGAACTTCTGTGATTGGGTGACTAAGGCCCTGGATGAAGGCAAGGCAGTGGATGTTCTGTACTTGGACCTCAGCAAGGTCTTCGACTCTGTGCCACACAGGAGACTGTTAGGCAAGCTGAAGGATCCCGGGGGTAGGGGATAGGGTGGTCAAATGGATAGGGAGGTGGCTGGAAAACAGGCAGGAGAGGGTGGTGGTTGGGGGGTAATATCATCACCTAAGGCAGTCATCAGCGGGGTAACACAGGGTTCTGTGCTGGAGTCAATGTTATTCAACATCTACGTAGCAGATATGGCAATTGCTATTCAGAGAAGGATAAGTATATTTGCTGATGACAGCAAACTGGGTGCAGTGGTGGATAGGGTGGTGGGGGAGTGCTGAAGAGGGACCTGGAAGCATTGGAGAAATGGTCATGCACCTGGCAGTTGGGCTTCAGTGCAAGGAAGTGCAGCATTATGCACTTTGGAAATAGGAATCCTGGGTTCAGTTATCTAGGAGGTGTGCAGCTGTTGGTATTCATTGAGGAAAAAGATCTAGGCGTGCTGATCACAGAACATATGAATCAATGCGCACGATGTTGGAAAGCGGCAGCAAAAGCCAACAAGATGCTGGGGTGCATAGCAAGTGGAATCACATCAAGGAGTGAAGAAGTGATCTTCCCACTCTATAGGGCACTGGTGAGGCCTCACTTGGAGTACTGTGTGCAGTTGTGGTGCCTCTTTTTAAACAAGCATTTGTCAATGCTGAATGTTTGCTTGCTGGCATTAGCATTGGAAGTGCAGCAGTTAGACAGATGCAGAATAGGAATGGCAGTGAAGTATTGAACTTCACGCCAACCCCACTTCCACCCTGCAGAGGTGGACAGGCATTGGTATATGCCTTTGGGTCGTCTTGCATAATGCTCACGCCATTTCATCTCACCCTATGCTGCAGACACCGACAAGTGTGGAGGTGTGCCTTGGAGTGTTCGGCTTTACAGTCACCCCATTCCATAAGGACATACGCTGAAATGGGTGCAGTATAGGAGAATGGGGTGAACTCTGGGGCCGAAGAGTCCAAGACACTCCTCAATGCCTGTCACTGGCTGCAGGATGAGGGTGGAATGGCATGAGCATTGCAACCAGCAATTTAAAGGCACACCCCTGACGCCTGTCAGTCTGTACAGGGTGGGATGTTATGGTTAGAAACCATAACGCCCTGGGTGTTTGTTGGTATTTGCACTACAGATTTTCAACATGGCCTTTTTGTGACCCCACCTCATGAAAGCATTTGGTACCTCTGCTCATGAACAGTGGCACTGTGATTTTCTTAATCTGTCTCGAATGTTGATTTGCCACAGTGACCACGCCATTCTGCGCCAGATGTGTGAAAACACAGTTTGGACAGGATGTTGAAAATGACAACTGTAGCATTCATAGGTAGGTGTGAAGAGATGGCAGTGTTGAAAATCTGGAGTGAAAATATTAAAAATTCTTGAACTTATGAGCGTGCGTGGAAACTGCGCACCGCACGCTCATAACATAGTCATTTCATGGAATAATTTAGCCAAATTTTCAACATGGGCATTTTGTGATTTCTGTTCATGAACGGTGTCTCTATGATTTTCTTAATCTGCCCCCCAACATTGATTTCCCGCAGCGACCGTGCCATTGTGTGCCAGATGTGCGAAAACACATTTCGGGCAGGATGTAGAAAATGACATCTCTACTGTTCATAAGGAGGTGAGCAAAAATGGCATGACCTGGAGTGAAAATATTATAAATTCTCGCAGTTATGAGTGTGCATGGAAACTGTGCAATACATGCTGATAACACAGTCTTTTTGTGACATGTTCTCACCAAATTTTCAACATAGGCATTTTGGGACCTCCGCTCATGAACAGTGTCACTGTGATTTTGTTAATCTGCCCCGAACGCTGATTTCCCGCAGTGACCAGTTGGAGCACTTGTGGGGAGGGAGAGGAGGGGAGTGGGGGCACAGGGAAAAGTGTAAAGCAGATGGAGCAATTAGTGGGGAGGGGAAGAGGGGGCAGCATCAGTGCCCAGCACTGAGAGCTACACATTTGTGCAGAAACAATAGACTGTTAGGCCTTTATCTGCTGTCTTCATCATATGTTCATATGTACCACAGGTTCAGAATCGGTGCAGGCCTGAAGAAGTTGCTGCAGGTTGGCCTGTGTCGATGCACTTTCAACAGTAGAGCAACATGCTGAGATTAACACCACCCACCCACAGGCTATGTGTTGCTTAAGTGGTAACAAACCCTGCAGACCGTGTAATTTCTAATCTGCCCTGATAGCCGCTTGCAAACACGGTGAACAGAGATGATGCCTCTTGAAGCAGGGCCACACTGCTGTGTACTCATGGTTCCTGGTCATTGATGGCTTCTCACAGCAGGCCAGTGGATCTCCACTCCCTCATATTATCTCTCACGCAGACAGACTTCCTCTTTTGACTGTTTCTCTCTAGCTGTACTGCAGTCCTAGACGACCAGCTCTGGACTCAGTTTCTCTGCTATGCATTGACTTCCCAGTGTCATCTCCTATGCAACCTAGCACATAGATACTGTTCTTAACAGTTATTTCCCTCACCGTGTACCTGGGCTGGCGCAACTTTCATCTACTCCCAGCACAGCAGGGGCCCGATATTCCAAAGATTGCCCGTGCACAAATCCAAGTTTGTCCACACAAACCGGGTTTGCATGGATGTACAATATTGAAAAGCCCATTTAGTGTGGGCAAACAGGGTTTGTGCCCAGGCTGTTTTCAGAGAGGGTTGCAGTGTAAATGAAGGGGCGGGAACCTGAATATTGGCACAGTCTAGTATTTAAAGTATGTGTGTTACACAAGCCCATTTTGCCGGTCCCCTTGTGCAGCGCACATACCGCCGATTGAAACTCGACTTACTCCCTCCTAATATCCACAAAAAATATTTAGGGGCTATATAAATAAATAACAGAAACGTAAAAAATTGCAAGATCCAATAAGATAACATGGGAATTTATGTTTCTGTTTCCCTGGTGTGTAGTGGCACCCCCTTCCCTCCCATCGCCATCCCTGTAATATATTTTTGTTTCCCTGGTGTCCAGTGGCACCACCCAACCTCCAGTCACCGTTCCCATAATGTTTTTTTTGTATTTTCCTGGTATCTAGTGGTGCCCCCTCCACCCTCAGATCACCATCCCCGTAATTTTTTTTTTAAATTTTCCTGGTGGCACCCCCCACCCTCCAGTCACCGTCCAGGTCTGAAACAAAGAAAACCATCCCTCGATGTTTCATTTTTTTCCTTTTTTCAGACCTGCAAAAAAGAAAACGGTTTCTCACTAGTCTGACCCTCCCACTCACCACCCACTACCTCCCCCCATACACCCTTATTCACCTGAACAGGTCACAAGGAGAAGATCCACTCTCCGATCAAAGACATATCTTGGTGCTGGAACTGCTGACTGCAATATGAGAAACTAGGGTAAGTGCAGTTAAATGTATTTCAATAAGGTTTTGAACTGTGATGTATATCTTTTGTTATTTCTATATATTTTGACACCAGATTTTCAACATGGACTTTTTTGGGACCCCACCTGATGACAAATGGTGGTGGAATTATGTATATCAAGCCCGAAAGGCGATTTTGCAGTCACTTGGTGAAATCACCTTTCAGGCAGGAATTGAACATTTTCACCATCCTTGTCCATGAGGTGGGTCATAAGAAGGCTGTGTTGAAAGTTTGGGGTCTAAATCTGTAAAATGGCAAAGTTATGCTCATACGTTGACATTTTACTACCGTAGCTTGTAACTTTGGTCATTTTAAATTTTTACGGATATCGATATGATGTACTAGTCCCCACTTCTGGCAGTGTTCCTTTCCCTTTAATTCCTGCCAAAATGTCTTCAAGCTGGCTCCTCCCAGCCATCTGGGTGGTAACTTCCTTGGCATCATCCCGTGGCGTCAGATCTTCCTTTCCACTGGAAGAAGAAGAAGGTTTACTCCTTACCACTGTTCGCGCTGAGTAGGCCCTTTGCTTTCGGATTTACCAAAACGATTCTAGTCTTCAAGTAAAATTCAAACCTGTTCAAATTCCTCATCATGGATGACTCGAAGTCGGTGCCTGGTTTCAAGAAATGCGGGTGTGGGAAGATGATGTCCTGGACGGACCCACAGACCTCGTGCATCTACTGCCTAGGCCATGATCATGACCCCAGGCGTGTGGCCTGTGTCACACCTTGCATCCCAGTACTCTGGAAGACCAGGGTGCTCGGCTACTTTTAGGGCACCCAGATGAACAGGACCCTCCCGTTCGGTCTAAAGACACCTGTCGGATGATCTCTGCAGCTGCGGGGTACACAAAAAAACTTTTGGCTTTTGAAAAGGAGGTGGCTTAGGCCTGGCTTGGCTGCAGATCTCTACCTTTACAGCATGTCGCTTTGGCCTTTGTGCCACTTTCCTTTGGCGCCACCTTCATGGTGGCATTTAGAGATTTGTGCCAGTCTCTTCCCACCCTTGGGCAGGGCTGCTATAGGGCACAGAATCCTCCCAGTCTTTGAAAAAATCTAGGAAAAAGTCTTGTTGATGATCTTGGGATCATGAGTACTCTCGGGCCTTGGATTCCCATTCTTCTTTGGAGGTTTCGACTACGGTTGATCCTTTGGTCCAGGCCACTGGCTCCATGGTCTCCCCATCAGGCCAGTCGATCATGACACCTGTCGAGATATTTCTCGAGCCTCTTGATGCTCTCGCAGGATGAGGTGGATACCCCACTTTCTAGGACTCCAGTCCTCCCTGTTACTTCTCAGGGTGGGTTGGACCAGCATGATCCCATTACCTCGGAGGAGCAATGGCTTTCACCGGTTCCCTCCAGTTCTTACTGTCAGCTTCCCCGACGGTCGAGGTTGCAATCCTGCACTCCAGAGTTGAGCAGCCCACACTGATAACAGTGTTCCCGTTCTCAGCATTCGGACAAGCGGAGCTGCCACTATTCTTCTTCTTCTTCTTCCTCCTCAGACGAGGAGAGGCTCCAAGGCAAGATGCGTGGCACTATAGAAACATAGAACTTGATGGCAGATAAGGACCGCTGGGCCCACCCAGTCGGCCCATTTCCTTACCTAATGGATAAGCTGCAGATCCTAGTTAACCTACAGCCTACTTCCTCTTACCCCCAACCCCCTAGAATTGCCTTATGTTTGTGCCATACATTCTTGAATTCCCCTACTGTTTTTGACTCCACAGCCTCCTCAGGAAGGTCGGTCCATGCATCTACAACCCTCTCCGTGAAAACATACTTCCTCACATTACCTCTGAGCCATCCACTTCTATCTTCAAATTGTGCCCCCTTGTTCTTGCACACCTCTTTTTCTGAAAGATGCTGCCATCTTGGACTTTGTTGATTCCCTTGAGGTACTTGAAAGTTTCTATCATGTCCCCTCCGTCCCTCCTTTCCTCGAGGGTATACATATTACGCTCCTTAAGGCTCTCTTCATATGTCTTCTGGTGCAGACCCTGCACCATTTTAGTTGCTCTCCTCTGGAGTGCCTCCATTCTGTCAGTGTCCTTGCAGAGATTGGGTCTCCAGAACTGCACACAGTACTCCAGATGGGGTCTCACCAGCTGTCTGTGCAGAGGGATAACAACTTCCTGTTTTCTACTGGTGATGCCTCTCCCTGTACATCCCAGTATCCCCCCAGCCCTCCTTACTGCCCTCTCACATTGCTTGCCCACCTTTAGGTCATCTGATATGACTACCCCCAGGTCCCTTCCATTTTTGTTGTTGTTAGTATCTCACCCCCCACTGTGTACTCTTCCCCTGGGTTTTTGTTTCCCAGGTGCATTACTTTGCACTTCTTAGCATTGAATCTAAGCTGCCATACATTTGACCATTCCTCCAACCTTGCCAAGTCCCTTCTCATCCTTTCCACCCCACCTTATATATCAACCCTGTTGCAGATCTTTCTGTCATCTGCAAAGAGACATACTTTTCCTTCCAGTCCCTCTGCAATGTCACTTATAAAGACATTGAAGAGGACTGGTCCTAGAACTGAACCCTGCAGTACCCCCACTAGTAACCCCCCTTTCTTCAGAGTGGACTCCGTTTACTATTACCCTCTGTGTCATGAAGAACTCATGTGGCATCAGAGCCTGGGCTCTGACAGAAGCCAGTTCCTCCAGATCTGTACCAGCCAAGGAAAAAGAGTTGAGGTCATGTCTAGTTTCAAATACCTTGGGGTCCATCTAGACCAAGAAATGTCCTACCAATCCCATATCGACTCAATAACCAGGTCCACCCATCAAAAGCTTGGCCTCCTTTACCGCCTGGGGAACTCCTTATCCACTACTGTACGTCGTGCAATAGCCTGCTGCAATCTCCTTCCATCCATCCTATATGGGGCTCCACTTCTGCAGTTCCTCCGTGAGATGGAATACAATAAACTCTCTGTACTTTATAACCGAGTGGCCCGTTTCGCCACTAACTCCTCTCCTAGGAGACACCATTGCGAGGCTCTAAAGGAGCTAAATTGGCCTACTCTCTGTCATAAGCTTGCCTATCCCATTGCCTGCCTAGCTTTCAAGTTTTCTTACCTAGGTCCCCCTCCCCATCTCGGAGGAATTCTCTCCCCTAGAAAACATACCAGAACCCTGCGCTCAACTGCAAGTCACCCCTAGAACACGCTCAAACTATGGCAAACGCTTCTTCAAATTTGCTGCCCCTTACCTATGGAACTCTCTACCACCTGCCTTGACAAATTCACCCACCCTCACACAGTTCAGAAATGGACTCAGACTACATCTTCTCAATCTTAGCCTCTGTGGCTGTAACCACTAGCTCCCCAAAACAGTCCTCCTGGCTGTTGTACTGCTCTGAACTCTCTCTACGCCTTGACATGAAATGCTAATATGGACTCTGATTACTGGCGAAACTGATGTACATACTGTATATAATGTGTGTGGTCTAAACATTCTGTATGTGTGTGGTCTAAACATACTGTTTATAATATGAGCCTTGTATGAACCCTATTGCTGTCCTTGTATAAATGTTATCATTGCACTATTTGTGTAACAGATTGGTGTAACAGATGTAGCTAATGTAATTATTGTTTTAGTGTCCTCTCTGTAACTAACTCCGGGTCACCCCTGAAAAAGGGACCTTTGGTCTCAGTGGGCTTACCCGGTAAACAAAATCTAAATAAATAAATAAATGTTTTCCGGGGTCAAGCCAGTTCCGACCCTCACCCTGGCTAGCCTGCTCCGGCTTGGCCAGTTCCAGCTTGGACTATTTCAGCCTCTCCGCCCATCCAGCTGGAGCTGCCGCCTAAGCAGCTGACGGTTGGCCCCCTCCTAAGGATGCCTGTACTGCTGCAGGGATTCCTCATTGGTTGTCAGTCATCGTGGTTCCCGACAGACCTCATTGGGTCAGCAAAGACTCATGCTGTGGACCACTTTTTGATGAATCCTCAGAGTCTGAGGACTCCTTCCTGCATTCCCATCTGTTGGATGCCAAGTCATTGGAAGATTTGTCCATGGAGCATGGTACCACCTCTTTTGGGGGATTGCTCCACTTGATTTCAGAGTCATCCGGGATCACGATGGAGCCCATCCAGAAATGGGCCAAGTATCCCTTCACTGAAATTCTCAACTGGGGGGACTCCCCGGGGGCAGCCTTCCTGGTCACCGAGGTCATTCTTTGCCGTAGTCTGGAGCTTTGGCAGCTCCCTGCCTCTTGCCCTGTACTGTTGGCCCATATGGCCAAAATGTATGCAGTACCTACAGGTTCCCTGTCAGGTTTCCTGGACCATCCGTTGGCCGAGGGTATGGTGGTCGACTCGGTCTTTCGGTGTACCGGCAATATTGGGGACGTGGACAAGCCTCCTGACAAGGTATCCAAGAAGTTGGATCACATGGCCAAGAAGGTCTGTGTGGCCTCTTCGCTCAGCCTTTGGCAGACAAGTTTGGCCTTTTTGATTGCCGCTTTGCTCATGCCCTTCTGGGCACTCTGAATGAGGTGCTTCCCCAGCTCCTGGCTGACTTACAGACCACAGTCAAGCAGGTCCAGGATGAGTGCAGAGTGCTGGCTAAACAGCAGCTCCAGACAGCCATGGACATTGGCCACTCCTGCGCCCAGTCCATGGCTGCTGTGGTGGCCATGCACCGCAGGACTTGGCTGCAGATCTCTACCTTTACAGCAGATACCTAGCACAAGGTAGCAGATGTCCCCTTCTTGGGCACTAACTTGTACGGGCTGGGGGTGGTAGGACACTTAGCTCACATTGAGAAGTCCAGTGCCACCCTGGACTTTGTCACCTCTGCCCAGAGGGATCCCAGGGGCTCCAGGCTTCACAAGGAGAAGCCCTTTCAGACCCTCTCTGCCCCTGCAACCAAGCCATCCCAGCCCCTGGCTGGGCAGTAGGCACAGGCTTTGCATCGGACGTGGATTGGACCACTCAGGCAGCTGCTTCAGCCAGAAGCACGACCATTCTGGAATCCCTGCAGGGGGTTGGACACAGCTGGTATATGAGTCAACCAGGGACAAATAGATTCTAGACCTGGTATGGACCAATGGGAACAGAGTAGAAGGAATCTAGGTGGAAGGGCAGCTGGGATCCAGCGACCACCACATGGTGTGGTTTGGCATAGAGACAGGGACTCAATTAAGCCACACAAGGGCAAAAGTGTTAGATTTCAGGTGGGCGGATTTTAATGAAGTGAGTAGATGTTTAAGAGCAGCCCTGGAGAAGGTAGAGGTAATGAAGGGGTTGGAAGAACAGTGAGGGAGACTAAAAGGAGCCATTATGGAGATAACTAACCAATGCATTAGGATAGTGGCTAAAGGGAAAAGAAGAAAGAAACCACTATGGTTCTCCTAAAGAGGTAGGAGTCAAAGTAAGGGCTAAAAGAACAAGTTTCAGGAAGCGTAAGGGGACCCAAATGGAGGAGGACAGGGAGGTGTACCTTGAATGTCTAAGAGAAGCAGGGAAGGCTATTAGGAAAGCCAAGGCACAGACAGAGGAGGGTTTAGCATGGACTGTGAAAAAAGGGATCAAGATATTCTGTAGGCACATCAGCGATAGAAGAAAATCGGGGGGTGGGATTGTGAAGTTCAGAGGGGAGGAGGGAGAGTGTAAGGAGGGGGGGGATCTTGACAAGGCAGAAGTACTGAACAAATACTTCTGTTCAGTATTCACTGAAGAGGGAGAGGGTCAAGGACCACAGTTGGGGAGTAGAGGCAGTCAAGGAAGGGGAAGAAGTGGACACAAGTCCATTCACAGTGGAGAGAGTTCTGGAGAAACTCACAAAGCTGAAGGTGGATAAAGCCGTGGGGCCAGATGACATACACCTGAGGATATTAAGGGAGCTCTGGAGGGAACTGGCAGTGCCTCTGGCCTCCCTGTTCAGTCACTGAACACAGGCGTGGTTCCAGAGGACTGGAGGAGGGGGCATATAGTCCCACTGCACAGAAGTGGCAGTAGGGTGAAAACGGGGAACTACAGGCCAGTCAGCCTCACCTCAGTGGTGGGGAAGATCATGGAAACATTGCTGAAAGAAAGAATGGTGGCATACCTGGACTCCATTGGTGCACAGGATCTGAGGCAGCATGGATTCACATCAGGAAGGTCTTGTCAAATGAATCTGATAGATTTTTTTGATTGGGTGACTAGGGAAGTGAATCAGGGAGGGGCCGTAGACGTCACCTACCTAGATTTCAGCAAAGCCTTCGATACCATCCCACGTGGAAGGCTGGTTAACAAGATGAGCAGTCTGGGCATGGGGCATAAGGTAATACACTGGCTAGAAACTGCCTAACGGACAGAAGGCAGAGGGTGGTGGTAAATGGGATCCAATCCTGGGAAAGAGGGGTGACCAGTGGAGTGCCACAAGGATCAGTACTGGGACCAGTCCTGTTCAGTGTCTTCATTAGTGACATTGCAGAGGGGCTGGAAAGAAAGGTCTGTCTGTTTGCAGATGACACAAAGATCTGCAACAGGGTGGCTACTCCAGAATGGGTGCAGAAAATGAAGAGGGACCTGGAGAAGCTTGAAAGATGGTCAGAAGTTTGCAATTGAGATTCAGTGCAAAAAAGTGCAAGATAATGCACCTGGGTAGGGTGAGCCCTGGGGAGAGCTACAGGATGGGGAGGGGGGTGCTGACCGTCATCAAAGAGGAAAGGGACCTAGAGGTTATCATATCTGATGACCTTAAGGTATCAAAGCAGTGTGCAGAGGCTGCAGGGAGGGCCAGCGTCATGCTGGGGTGCATAGGCAGAGGTGTTACTAGTAGGAGGCAGGAGGTGGTGATGCCATTGTATAAAACACTGGTAAGGCCTCATCTGGAGTACTGCATGCAGTATTGGAGACCACAGATGCGTAAGGACATAAACAAGGTAGAGGCTGTCCAGAGAAGGGCAAAAAAGATGGTGCATGGTTGGCATCACAAAACACATGAGGATAGACTGAGACCTCAATATGTACTCACTGGAGGAGAGGAAAAGGGCAACATGATAGAAATTTCAAGTACCTCAAAGGCATAAACAAAGTACAGGTTGGGGGGGGGGGATCTTTTCCAATGTAGAAAAGATACCAGAACAAAGCATGATATGAAATTGAAGGGGGTAGATTTAGAGGTAACGTAAGGAAGTTTTTTTTATACAAAGAGGGTGGTGAATGCTTAAAAGAGACTGCCACAAGAGGTGGTAGGGGCAAACACAGTGGATGGGTTTAAACATGCCTGGGACAAGCACAAGGGAACCTTGGGCGGGAAGAGAGTAATGAAAAGCCATTGACTACTTAGGGTGAGTGGACGCGTACATGTATAGGGCCTATGGGCAGACTGGCTGGGCCTAGCAGTCCTTATCTGCCAACAATTTGTATGTTTCTGTGTCCCAGACCAAAGCTGGTGCTTCGGTCATCTGCAAACCAGGCGGTCGAGGTCCCACTGCTTCCTCAGCTGGCCCCTCCTCTGCCGCCAAGCCTGCCCATTGATGGGATGGGGGTGCCTTCCCCACCCCCATCCTGACTCCCTTGGGTCCTCCCATAGGGGCTAGCTCTGCCACTTCTTTTTTGCCTGGTCCGCTGTCGCCACAGACAGATGGATCCTCGAGATGGTCTGCCAGGGCCTGCGTCTAAAGTTTGAGGCTTACCTCTTTGCCAAGCCAGTGCCCTACAGGAGGACATGGTGTCCACTGACATGCTGTCTGCCCTTAAGCAAGACATTGCCCAGTTCCTCCAGAGGGAGGTGGTGGCTCAAGACCTGGACCCTCCAGTAAGGCCAGTGTTTGTCTCCAGGTACTTCCTGGTACCAAAGCGGACGGGGGCTGGCACCCCATCTTAGATCTACATGACTTGAACAAATTTATTCAGTTGCGCATGTTCAGGATGGTCATTCTGTCTCAGATCATACCATCTCTGGAGCAGAACATGTGGTTCTGCTCACTGACTGTGGTACACGTTCTTCCACGTTCCCATCTGTCTGTCCCACTGCTGCTTTCTGCGATTCCATGTGGAGGAGATTTTCACAAGTTCCAGGCTCCCAGGGCCCTTACCAAGTGCATTGCAGTGGTGGCAGCCTACCTAAGATGCCCAGGGGTCCTGGTGTGTCCCTACCTGGATGACTGGCTTATTTCGGGTCCCTTCAAAGAGGAGGTGGAGTGGTCCAGGGGCCTGACCCTCCAAAACTTCTTGTCCCTTGGTCTCCTGGTGAATGAAGCCAAGTCAGAGCTTGTACCTTCCCAGGTGATACATTTCATCAGGGCGGAACTCGAATCTTGCAGAGCCATGGCTTGGCTCCTGGCAGACCGAGTGGAGGCTGTCTCCTCCATTGCCTGATCTTTTCAAGTTAGGCAGATTGCACGCTGCTTGGGATTTCCTGCACCTCCTGGGATATATGGCCGCATGCACCAGCGTGGTCCATTGGGCACAGTGGAGAATGCACTTTCTGCAATGGGAGCTCACCCATCCATGGTCTCAGTGCCAAGGCCACTTCGACCAGCCGGTCCCTGTGACCCAGCTGATGTGGGACACCCTCCAGTGGTGGTTAGTCTTGAAACATCTGCAGGAAGGAATCCCATTTGTCCCCCCCCCCCCGGAGCCTCTGGTAACCATTGTGTTCAATGCCTCCCTGATGAGCTGGGATACCCACCTGGGGAGTACAGACTCCATGGACTCTGGACCCTCGAGGAGTCCTGATGCCATATGAACCTGCTGAAGCTTTGGGCAGTTCAGCTGGTGCTGACAGCCTTTGCTCCACACATTCGGGGTCAGGTCGTTCAGGTCCAAACGGACAACACCACGACCAAGTACTACCACAACAAACTCCCTTCCTCTGTGAAGGGAAACTCTCTGCATCTGAACCCTCGTGCTCAGCCTGGACGCCGATCTCCTGGCCATCCATGTGGCTGGTGTGTCCAACCAGCTGGCAGACTCACTCAGCTGTGTGGATGAGGTGTCTCATGAGTGGTCTTTCCAGCTGGAGGTACTGTAGTACACAGCTTGTTCTCTCAGTGTGGCACCCTTCTGGTGGATCTGTTCACCTCAAGGGAGAACGCTAAGCTGAGGCTGTTCTGTACCCACCCCCCCTCAACAGGGAACGTTGCAGGGGGGGATGCCTTCTTAAGGCACTGGACCCCGGGCCTTCTGTATGCCTTCCCTCCCTTTCTTCTGATCCACAAAGTGCTGCTCAGAGCCAGGATGAACAAGGCTCAGATGATCCTTGTGACTCCGGACTGGCTCTGCCAGTTCTGGTACCCCAATCTCCTCAGCCTCAGCTGCAGACCCCTGTGGTGTCTTCCTCTACTCCAGGGCCTGCTGTCTTGCAGTCAAGGGAAGGTATTCCATCCGGACCTTCAATCCCTGCATCTGACAGCCTGGTTCCTGAGCAGCTAGAGTTCCAGGCGTTGGGTCTCTCCAAAGATGTCCTCACCATGGCCGAGGCTTCTTGTAATGAGTCGACCTGAAAATGCTATGCCTTCAAATGGAAGAGGTTCTTCATTTGGTGCCAGGGTGAAGGGCTTGACCCCTTATCTTGCCTGGTGGCTAGCATTCCTGACTACCTTTGGTCCCTCTCTCACTGGCCTTCAGTTGATAATCCTTAAGGTACACCTGGCAGCCATCTCTGCATACTGTGCACAGGCTGGTATGCCATTGGTGGCATAGGAGAAGGTGGTCTGGCACTTTTTCAAAGACTTTGACCACATTTCCCTTTTGGTGCATGAACGACCACCACTTTGGGACTAGTTGCTGGTGTTGGCAAAGCTCATGGGCAAGCCATTCAAACCAATGCACAGGTGTGACATGTCTCACCTGTGGTGGAAGTCCGCCTTTTTGCTTGCTATCACATCAGCCAGAAGGATCAGTGAGCTTCAGGTGCTCTCGGTGGAGTCTGTTTACCTAGTCTTCCACAAGGACAAAGTCATCCTTCACCCTAACCCAAAGTTCCTCCCAAAGGTTGTGTCCGAGTTTCACCTTAACCAGATGATTAGTCTCCCGGTGTATTTCACCAACCACACCTCAGAAGCTGAGGACAGGCTCCATACTTTGGACCTGCAGCGAGTGCTTGCCTATTATAAGGAGTGCATGGCTGGAGTTCAGGGAGAGGTTTGCCAGCTATTTATCACCTACGCTGAAGCCACACCTGGCAGACCGGCAGCTAAGTGGACGATTGGCAAGTGGATTGTTTTCCTGCATTGACATCTGCTATAGGTTGGCAGGTAGGGAGCCTACTATAGGGCATTTTGGGCTCATTCCACCCATCACACCACTGCCTCAGTGGCTGATTCCAGGGACATCCCTATCCAGGAAATCTGCAGGGCTGCTACCTGGAAGTTAGCACACACCTTCATCTTCCATTACCACATCGACCTTGAGTCACACCGGGATGCTGGTTTTGGGGTCTCAGTTTTCCAATCTCTGTTTCCTAAGTGGGGGTATGCGCCTTACCCACTCCTCCCAGGAGAACTGCTAGGAATCTGCCAGAAGTATGGATTAGTACATCATACCCGTGTCCTTAGAAAAAAAAGTTACTCATCTGTAACACTAGTTCTCGTAGTGGAATATGATGTACATCCACACTGACCTACCCTTCCTCCCTTGGCAAGTGGCACACCAGTCTTGCTTCTGAGGGAGTTGCCAACCGGGTGGGAGGGAGGAGCCAGCTTGAAGATATTACAGCAGGAATTAAAGGGAAAGGAACATAGCCAGAAGTGTGAATGTACATCATATGCCACACCTAGAACTACTGTTACAGGTAAGTAACCTGTTTATTTTGATCCCACATTTTAAGCATAGCCATTTTTTTCACACTACCTCATGAATGTGACAGCTGTCATTTTTCAAATCTTGGCCAAACTGTTTTTGCACCTGTGGCGTAGAATGATGTTTTGGTGGTGCGGAATGACATTTCGGCAGGGATTTCAAAATGTTCAGTATCAGGTTCATGAGGTGGAGTAATAAGAAGGCTATGCTGACAATTTTGTTGGTGTTTTGTCACAGATAAAAGCTCAGGTCCTACAGGCTCTGCGCTTCCACAGCAACATACATGTACGTAGCTACAGAGGGATGGGAGGGCCCTGCGCTTCCACAGGCAACTGAGAATACGATTGCACTGTCTTAAAAAGTAAGGAAATTCTTTGAAAAAAATGTGTTATTGCAACAGTTAGGGTTCAGATTAAACCTACAGAAGTAGGGAAATGTGATGGACCCCTGCCCCACCCGTGGAGTGAATGAGGGGTGGAGCCTTCCTTGGGGCTGCCAGCCCTAATTCTCACAAGATTCTGTTCACTCATGAAATATACACATGTCTCCATCACATCTCAACTTTTTTGTTATTGCAATGGGGTGAGCTTTAGGGTTGACAACCCCAAGGAAGACTTCACCCCTCATTCACTTCAGGGGTGGGTGAAGGGTGTTAGGGTTTGAAACCCTAACATTACATTCCCCTACTTTTGTTGGTTTAATCTGAGCCCTAACTGCCACATTAACGCAGTTTTTTTGCAAAGAATGTTATTATATATATGAATAATTGTGTGTGTGTGTGTGTGTGTATATGTAATATTTAAATAATTTAATTGGAATAGTCAGTGTTTTTGTTCACAGAATCCAGATGGTGCACATCATACAACTATGTCAGAATATTGCTATGGTAACTTCATCAGAACTTGCATGCTCTCCAATTTGCTTGGGTCTCCAAATCTTTAAGTATTAATCTAAGTTTCCTCTTGCAAGATCACAGTTGGACCTCATTCGAAAGTTCCTTTTTGTAGAAATGCCTGCTTGGCCTTATAAATTAACATCCCTCTTAATGAATAAGTTTTAATCAACTTTAAGCCTGCAGAGTTTTTTTCTTTGGTTTTCAGTATCAGTCTACTTTATAGTGCATTAATAGTGAGGACATCAGTGGATGGTTTTCAGCTTTTCGGGTTATGATCACTAAAAAAAGGGTTGGCATGGGAAAGTAATTGGGAGGTGGGCGGGTGTACAGCAATGGTTATGACTTCTTTCGACGGATGGGGTCGGGGGCCAAGGAAGTGATCAGGAGGTGGGCAGGTGTACAGCATAGGGTAGGATGTCTTTTTAAGGGACCATGGCACTGGGGAAGTGACCAGGAGGTGGATAGGTTTCGGCAGTGGGTGGGAGTTCTTTATTTTAAGGGGCTGTGGCACTGAGAAGCTATCATGAGGTGGGCAGGTGTGCGGCAGTGGGTGGGACTTCTTTCAAGGGACAGGGAACTAGCATAGAGGAAGTGATTGGGTGGTAGGTGGGTATACGGCAGAGGAACAAGGAGCTGGCATAGAGGTAGTGATCAGGTGGTAGGCGGGTGTATGGCAGAGGGTGGGATGTCTTCTTTTCAAGGTGTGATTACGACACCAGGAAAGTGATCATGAGGTGGGCAGATTTGGCAGTGGGTGGGATTTTTTCATTTCAAGGGACTGTGGCAATGGGGCATCAGTCAGGAGGTGGGCGGGTGTATGGCACCAGGTGGAACTTCTTTCGAGAAAGGGGGACGGCACTGAGGAGGCAATTGGGAGGTGGGCAGGTGTACAGCAAAAGGGTGATCTCTTCTTTTCAAGGAGAGACCATTGCACCAAGGAAGCATTTTGGAGGTGGGCAGAAGCATGGCAGGAGGTGGGGCTTCTTTTGAGAGACTGGGCATGAGGAAGTGATCATGAGGTTGGCAGTTTTTTATCAGTGAGTATTATTTCTTGATTTCAAGGGACTGCAGCACTGGGGAAGCGATCGGGAGGTGGGCAGGTGTATGGCAGTGGATGGGATTTCTTCTTGTCAAGGAACCATAGAGCTTGATCATGACTGACACTGCTGAGCTGGTTGCTGAACAGTGTCAAGTAGGTGAGAGGCTGCAGACACTGTCTCATGGGCATAGCTGCCTCCTTTCAGCTACATGAAGCTTCCACCCATCAACCAGCAGAACAGTGTCATGATCAGCTTTCTGATCATTGGGCTGTCACCGTTGAGCCCACTGCTTCCTGAGCTGCATTGGACCAGACAGTGACACACCTTTGAAATGCCTGTCTTGTAACAAAATTGTTTCTGCACAAGCAAACACAAAAAGAAGTGCGAAATTACAGGAGCTTTAGGAATAAAATCCAGTTTTGTTCTTCAAGTTGTGATACCAAGTACAATGTATTTATTCAGATCATTGGCAGTGAGGTAGACAATTTGGAAAACTAAAGCAGAATGGATAGAAAGCAAAAATATAACCTGTCTGGGAAATAATCTGGAGTGTTGAGACCACTATCAAGAAAGCAGACAAGGGTGGAGGTGTAGTAATACAGGATTATGAACAATACAACAAAGAATTTCTAAGACAACTTGGTAATAGAATTACCAAATTCTAGATCACAACCCCACAGAAGAAATACTCAAGGACATATAAATAGTGGTTACCCATGCTGTTGAAAACAAATGGATTACAGAATGGGAAAGAGTCATTTTACTGCAGCAAAACCCAATAACTCCAGTTTTCTACTGTCTACTCAAAATCCATAAGAAATTTGGAGGCTCCACATGAGAGAGCTACAGTAACAGGTATAGGATAAGTATTGGAACCCCTCTTGAAATGCATTAACTGTTTTCTGAAATCTATCGTCCAAACAACTAAAAGTTACCTGAAAGACACTATTTTGAATATCATCTCGTAGGTACAATAGGGGATGATATCCTAAACATCCAGGATTGTCTGTTGGTTACCATGGAATGTGTTGACCTATACACCAGTCTCCCCCACTTTGAGGACATTGTAGCCCTGGTAGAATTCTGAGTGTCGCCACACATCTACTCTCCTACCAGTATCATTTATACTTGATTTGGCTTTTTTGGTTTTGAACAGGAACTTTTTCAGTTACAAAAATTATTTTTACCTGCAAACGAAAGGCACTGTGATGGGGTCAAGGTATGACCTCATCATATGCAAGTATTTACATGGCACAATTTGTGGAGAAATTTATTATCAATTTCAATGTAAATTAATGGTGTGACAGAATAAAACTATACTATTGCTTTATTGATTATATTGTTTTGATTTGGGATGGGAGCTCAGATGATTTATTGAGATTTTTTTCATTATCTGAATACTATTAATGACCATTTGAAATTTAATATTAACCATCGCCTCTTCAAAATTGGTTTTTTGGACCTCAAAATAGTTAAACATGGCAACACTCTCATATCAAAACTCTATGGGAAACCAGTTTTCAAAAAACACATTGATGCATGCAGACAGCCATTGTCCATCGTATAACATGAAACATTCCATTTAGACAATTTATGGGAATTAAAGCAATCATGTACAACAGGGTGTGTGTTGTGCTGGGATAATGTCACGCCTCGGGTGGTTGGGCATGAGGCCACAGGCCAAGTATGTCCAACACCCAAGAAGTGACATTATCCCAGCACAGCCCACACCCTGGAGTTCATTATTGTGATTATACAGTGGCTCGTTTGAAAGAGAAAAAAGGCTTAAAAATGCATATAGATTGCTAGTTAAATTTTTTAATTGGGATGTATACACTGTAAAAGAATAGTGCAAAATGTACTATTTTTCCAGTAGGTGGTGCTGGTTTTGTGCTGTTACTAAATCTGTCTTGCTAGCTCCCCCATTTCCAGCTTCCTTGCTCTGTTGTGTGCTACTGTAGACTAATCTGTAAATTAACATCTTGCTCTTCCACCAATAGGGAGGTAGTTTATTTTGGTTGGCCCGCTCTCTGCCTCAGGACAGGTAAGTATGTGTTTTATTTGTGCCGCAGTGTTAGAGGGAGCTTACTGAGGAGTGGGTCTGACACTGCCACAAGATGAAGGTGTGAGTCCTTGAACAGTTGTTTTACAAGTGATTGATCAAAGAAAATCCCCTTCTGCCCAACTTGTAGAGTAATGTGGCTGCCACCATAAGTCAAAAGAGGACCAGAGACCAAGAGTAGAAAAAACAGCTGGAGGTAATTTAAATGGGGATTGGTGCACGTGTTTTTCTGAAGTGTGTCATAAAAGACAGTGGGACTGTGTAGTGTGGTTAATGAAAAGCAAGCTTAACAGTGTGTGCGGGGGGGGAGTGTTTAAGATAGGCTTTGCAGAAAAAAAAAGGAATTTAAATCCCTTAGAGCAACCAACTTTCAGCATAAGTGAAAGTGAAGACACCTGTGTGCTGAGGAGCAGGGGACAGTGAAGCCGGATGCCGAGCACGGGCAGTGAAGCTGATGGTGGTGATGGCTTCCATTTCACTTTCAAATTTGCATCTAAATTGGGAATGCAGTCAAGGATTAGGTGAAATTGTTGGGTGGGGGGAAATAAAAATGATGTATTTGTGTAACAGTGTGGGAGGAAAGTATTCACTTTTTGTTTTAGTGGGAAGTACTGGCAGATTCCATGGCAGACCTGTCGAGTATGGGCAACTTGGACATGGCCTGCGGAGTGATTCTTTTAACATTTAATGAAGTCATGTGTGCTGGGACAAGATCCGTGATGTGCTGGGATAACATCAGGGGTCTAGCCCCACATTGAGCAATCGGAGCCCAAGGATTTTTCCTGCTATTGTATAATGGGACATAACTGCACACTGCAAAATAACTGAGGAGGCATCACAGGAGAACAAAGATTTCTGAAGTGAGGATATGATGAACAAATAGTGAAAAAAGCAAGGGAAAGATCAGCTGGATTATGTCGGGAAGAATTATTTAAGGAGTAACTTCAACAAGAAGCAAATAACAGACCTGTTCTAAGCAGTACTTTTGGGGAACATTTTAGGCACATTAAAAACTGAAACAATAAGAATTGGCATGAGGGTGATGGAGCTAGGCAGCGGCAGGATAAAACCTGTTTTACTGAGCTCCAGTGACTTGGCCCTTACTTTTATTTTCATTCTTTTAAACTTATTTATTTTATCTCTGTGGCAGTTTGCTATGGTCTGGTTACAGTATGTACCCTAAGACAGACAAGGGACGGGCTTCTTCTGCATAAAATTAAAAAAAGCAGATGAATTTCTCCTCCAGCAGCCTACTACAGTGATGGTGCAATCTACTGCGCCAAAGGATCCAATTATTGACTGCATTTTTACGATCCTGCAAAAGATTTATTTATTTAAAATTTTGGTAACCAGGAGAGGCGCACTGAGTTGAAGCTTGCTTCTAGGTGTGACCCAGGGGAAAGGAAAGGAGGGTAGTGCATATATAAAGACAGATTACAATTAAGTAAAAACATTCAAGTAAAAACATAAGATTCTTGGAATTACAATTATGTGAGCAGTAGGGTTGGAATAATGCCTGTGTATTACACAAAAAAATTAGTAGACGCATAAATGAAACAGTAGCAATAATAAACAGGAAAGATAGATAAAAATAATGTGGAAAAGAGAGCATGGAAATAGTAGTATCCAGTAGATTCTAGAAACATTTGGGGGAAAAGTATAGTGCATAAAGACTCAAATTAATAGAGGTAGAATGAGCCTCAAGCCAGGCTGTCAAGAGGAGGAAAGACAGGAGCAAGAGGGAAGATGGGTTAAGGATAGCATGCATTGTAAGTTGTAGAGAGATGGAGCCTGATGAAGGAGGATTGGCAGTCAGTTCCAGAGGGTGGGGAGACGATGGGAAAAAGCAGCCTGCCCTGAACTGGTTAGAGGGCAGGGAGAGAGAAGGTATGGGAGTCTTTGGAGCGCATTGGGTAGGAAGAGAAGGATAAGGGAGAGAGCATAGTGAAGAGGTAGGAGGGGAGGGATCGAAACCTGAATTTGGAGATGAGTGGTGCAGTGATGCTGCTGGCGTGAGTGAAGAGAGGGAAGAATAGAGGTAACAGTGGTGTGTACAGGGTGGAGCAGTAGAGATAAAACAGCAAAAGGTGTTCCAGGGGGAGACCAGTCTAGAGAGGGATGAGGCAGGTTCAAACCCAAAGACCATGTCAGCATAGTCAAAGGCAGGGAGGAACATTTTTGTAAGCAGCTCACGGTGGACATCAGAAGAGAGGGAGTCTTTGTTCCAATACATGTAACCAAGCTTGGTATGGAGTTTGGAGTGGATATAATCAATATGGATGGAGAAATCGAGGCAACTGCCCAACCAAATGCCAAGATATTTGAAGGTGGGGACAGCATCAAGAGTGGTGTTGTCAAGGATGGAAAAGGAGTGGAGGGGGGAAGCCTTACAATTTTCTTTGTGGTACCTAAAGTCATGGGCACAGTCTTCTTGGTGTTTACCTTAAGCTGATTTGCTTGGAACCAACATAGAACTCTTGAGAAAGTCACTCTGTAACTGGACCTCCACCTCCAGGGTTGACGGTCCAGAGGCATAGAGGACTCTGTAATGGGCATACATATGGATATAGTAAGTGACAGACAGAAGGAAGGTAATTTAGAAAGATCGAGAAGAGGTGAATGTTCAGAATGGAGCCTTGGAGGACACCTGCTTAAAATGGGAAGGGGGGGACAGGACATCTCCACCCTGAACACATTGCATACAGCCCGTAAGATAAGACCTAAGCCAGTACACAACATAGATTGATAGACCATCAGAGAGAAGTTTGGATTAGAGTAATGGATCAGACACTGAATCAAAAGCTTAAGCTAGGTCAGTAAAGATGGCTGCTATGATGTGTCCCTGGTCCATGTCTGTGAGTACAAAGTCAGTGACATAGAGGAGGGAAGAAACTGTAGAATGATTTTTTTTCTCTAAAGCTGGATTGAAAAGGAGAGAGGAAATCTGAGGAGTTAGGAAATCAGTAAGTCTAGTGAATACAGGGGACTCTTGTAATTCTGCCAGGGAGGGGAGGAGCAATATAGATCTGTAGTTGCCAGGAGCAGAGGGATCACTCGCTTTGTGAAGGGGGAGCAACCTGGCAACTTTCCAGTCCTGTGGAACAGACCTAGTGTGAATAAGAGGTTCAGCAGGTGGGAGAGTGGTAGAGCAATGGCTGGGGCAGAGATCTGGAAAAGATTGGGGTTGAGGCCATCTGGGTTGGATTTGTGGTGATTGAACGAATGGAGGGCAAGGAAAATGTCTTGTACAGAAACGGGAGAGAAGCAGAAGCTCTTAGATAGAGAGGGGATAGGAGAGACAGGAGGCACAGGGACCAGGCTTGTGGGAAGGGCACAAGTAGTGAAAAAGGAGTTGAGGATTGAAGCAACGGAGGAGGGGTCCGAGTCTGGCAAACTTTCAGCCAGCAGTGTTGGGAGCAGGAGGGGTTTGGGAACTGGATAAAAGAGGGAGTGAAGAACCCTCCAAATTGGGGAGGTAGAGTTGAAGTTGTGTTGGAGGTAGATTTGAGGTATTGGGCTTTCCTGCTCTAGCCTTGTACAAATGATTTTAAGGACCTATAGAGGTGGTGATCAGTGGGTGGAAAGGAGGATTTGTAGTACGTCCTGGCAAAATCTCTGGACTTGCAAAGCTGGATGATTTCAATGAATATCGGGGGTGGGAGCATCTGATCCTACATCTTGTATGTGTGTGGTGGGGAGGCATGAGTATTCCATACCTTGTTTAGGACATAGCAGAAGAGGGAGAGAACTGAGTCAGTATCGGGGACAGAGTAAACAAGAGACCAGTTGAAAGAGAGAAGGTCGCAAAGGAAGGCATCAGTGTTTAGAGATCTGAAGGGCATAAGCCAGAGATAGTTTGGTTAAGAGTGAGTCATACGTACTGTACCTTCCTGACACAATAAGTCATACAGTGGCCACTGACGGCATCAGGAGCAACAATGTGGTGGGGGTGGGAAGAGAGCACCCTGTCCAGGAGAGAGTGGTTGAGGGAGAGTGGATTTGGCCAGGTGGGTTCCTTGATTAGCTGAGAAAGGTTCAGAGACTCCATCTTTTCAGTAATGGGCTTGAGGTCAGGAGAGGATCAGTTAAGGTTAAAGTCCCTGAAAAGAATTAGCTCACCAGAAGAGGCTGGAGAGACAAGGAAGGCGATAATGTCAACAAGAGAGGGAGGAGAGATTTGGGGAGATGCATACATCACTCCTACAAAGATGGTGAGGGAGGAGGGTAACTTGAGATTAATCAAAAGAAGTTCATGTGAGGAGGGAGAGATTCACAAAGAGAGACAGAACAGGATAGATTTTGGTGAACGTAGATGACTATCCCACCACTCTGCTTGCCGCGATTGAGGAGAAGGTGACCCAAATTATTTTTTTTTATTTATTTAGTTGTTTAACCAGGAGTAGCACACTAAGCTGAAAGCTTTTTTACAGGTGTGACCTGGGAGCACAGGGAAGTTAAGTGACTTGCTCAGGGTCACACAGTATGCAAGTGGAAGCTGTGGGATTCAAACCCAGGTCTGGTCTGCTGGATGTCACCAGATTTGTAGCTCAGAGCCTTAAACCATTGTGCTGTACTGCCTCTTCACTTCATTAGCTGCTATGGACCAGAGGGTGTTAAAGTTGGAGGTCATATTGGAGCAGTAGACCCAACTGTTGGATAGTATGACCAGTTGGTAGGACCAGCTTGCATTGTAACATGCAAAGGATTCCAAATTTTTGCACAAGATCGAGGGGTTGGAGAACCAGCTGCAGTCAGCTTATGTCAGGGTGGTGGGTCTTCCCTTGAATATTCCAGTTATTGATTTTAAAAATGACCTTTGAGACTTTGGTGCAGGAGACTCTAGATCTGGAGGTTAATGTAGTCCATATGAAAAGAATCTTTCAGTTACCAGAGAGACTGAAGCCGCAGGAAGGGGTGCAGCAATCCTCAACAGTGCTGCTGGTGCTAGACTTTGCAGGACAGGATCTGAGTGTATTAGCAGCCTCCAGAGACAAAAGAAATATCCAGTTTCTGGGACAAAAAATGTCACTGTTCCCTGATCTGGTGGCAAAGACCCAAGCCAGTAGGAAGGATCTATTTTGGAGCAGTCAGCAGTTACCAGAGAGAGGGATACCAGCTAACTTAGTTTTTCCTGCCAGGTTGTAGTTTACTTGCAAGGGCAAGCCGTATGTATTTGTTGATTCTGAGGCTACGGGCAAGTTTAAAGATGCCCTTTGATGTAGTTAAGAACAGGACTCAGGACTTGAACGATCCTGTGCTACCTCCGTGATCTGGGACTTTTGGTATACTGGTATGGACACGTTTGCTTTCATAATGTTCTTGATAAGCTGTTAGTACAAGTCACTGCCAGAGTGAACATTGGACTTCTCAGAGACATTTTAGTATTATTAACATTAATGAATGTAATGGTTTAAGTGTGTGCTAGTTAATGGCTTGCTTGATAACCTGATGTATGTTTCTCTTGGTGGGGGCAATGGTTTATCTTGTTTTTAGCTGGGCTACAGTGTCTACTGTTTGAATATAAGAAATCCTTCTCTAATGTAGAATCTTAAATATCTTGTTGGATTAGAGCAGTGATCTACTGTATAGTGATGTATCCTTTTTGCTAGAGGCTTATAGCTTGCTTTTGATCTTTTGTTTATCTATGGCTACCCCTCCAATGTTGTAAGAGGGGTGCATAGTTATTGCAAAGAGACAGTACTTTATCTAGTCTTAAGAAGGTACTGTGTATCAGGGAATTTACCCAACCCCCTCCCCCCTCACAGCTATTTCAGGTTGATGGGCTTCTTATAGTTTATCATTTAAAGTTTAAATATAGGGGTGAGAGGGGTATCTTTGGTGTTGTTTCACCTGGTTTGTATTCTTGGTATTACTGTGTAAACTCTTTTATTTGAGGACTATTTTTCTCTATTCGATTTCTTATTGGAAATTTTAATAAACTGAAAGTTTAAAAAAACAAGAACTGGTACCTCTTGCAAGCAACAGAAACTGGCAAACAGACCTTTCAGAACAAGCTGCTGATAGCAGCAAAGAGCTGTCACACACATAGAGACAGGTTTTGCCATGCTGCACATAAACACTCCCTGTAAGAAACAAGAACTTCTTTGGATACTTCACTCTGGAAGGGAATCATAAATGCAGTTCATATAGTTGTTGCAGTAAAACGTACAAATTAAAAAACATTACAAATATTGCCAATAGTGAAAGTATTAAGACTTCATAATATATAGGTCATATCATGCAATTCATGTAATCCAGTGCCCATGTGATTTGTGGTATATAGACAAAACTCAAAGATGGTTTAAAGATCAAATAATAGAACACAAAACTGCAGTTTGCAGAGGCGATGAGACCTCTGCAGTTACTCCACCTTTAGATTTTTTGGCGTGGAACTTAGACCTCAAAGAGGTGGAAATGGGGTAAACAGTTACTGACCAGAAAGGCTTTTTGGAGATGTCATTTCAAAAGCCTAGATAGTAAATATGGTATTAGTGAAGAAATAGACTGGACAACTATACTAACAAACAGAGACCATGTTCAGGACATTCACACTGAGGAGCCTTTGGAAGGGAGTGACCACCATACAATGTGGTTCAGTTTGGACATAGGGAGGGAGAAGGCAAACACCAAGACCAAGGTAATGGACTTCAAAAGGGTGGATTTCAAGAAGATGGGTTATCTGTTGAGGGGACACTGGGCTACGCTCAGTGAGGGGATGGGGTGGATGAGAAGTGATCCATCATCAAAGAAGGGATGTCAGCAGCCACGAATGAGTGAGTCAGGCTGGGGGGGGGACTGTAGGGCCAAAGCACCCAGTTGGTTTAACAGAGAGGTAGCCCAGGACGTCAGGGATAAGAGGACCACTGACAGGAAGTTCAGGACGACAGGGAGATATACCTTAGAAAACAAAAAAGAGGCAGGGAAAGCAGTCCGACTGACCAAGGCCAGGAAGAAATTGCAGTTAGAAGGAAATAAAAAAGGGGGAAAACACCTTTTTTTAAATATATCCGAGATAAAAGGGACATGAAGGATGGTATTATAATGCTAAAGAGAGGAGAAGGGTGGGTAGAAGATGGTGGGGACAAAGCAGGGGTATTGAATGAATACTTCTGCTCTGTCTTTACAAAGGATAGGGATGGCCCAGTACCTCTGGCTCATGGGAGGAGTGGGGAGGAGGTGCACAGATTAAAGGATCGGTAAGGAAAGGACTTTGATAGATCTCCAGGCCAAGATGGTATCATCCCAGCGTACTGTGGGAACTAACAGCAGAACCAGCAGGCCTCCTGACTGTTCAGTACTTCCCTGGAGTCAGGGGTAGTGCTGTTGGAATGGAGAATGCTGCATGAGGTGCTGCTCCACAAGAATGGACCCAGAGATTACCTGAGCCGTTCCAGACCAGTTAGCCTGATCTCAGTTGTTGGTGAGCTCATGAAGACAATTTAAGGACAGGTTGGTAGGATTTCTTAAGGGAAACAGTCTCCATGATGGGAGACAGCACTTGTTCATGTCTGGGACATCCTGCCAAACAAATTTGATTTCTTTGGGTGACAAAAGTGGACAAGGGCCAATCAGTTGACATCCTTTACTTGGAAGGCCTTTTACTCAGTGCCCCACAGGAGGTTGATCATAAAACTGGAGGCTGTAGGGGTAGGGGATAAATTCACAGGATTGGTAATAAACTGGCTGAAGGATTGGACCTAGACGGTGGTAGCTGGTGCGGAGTGCTCGGGCTCTAGGGAAGTCACCAGTGGGTCCCACAGGGCTCATTCCTTGGTCCAGAGTTGTTTAATGTCTTTAGTAACAATATTGGAGATGGCATTAAGAGTAAGATCTTTCTGTTTGTGGATGACACCAAGCTTTGTGGGAGGATGGATACAGCAGAAGGGATAGAGGATCTTAAGGAAGATCTGGCCAAGTTTTGGAGGTGGTTAAGAATACGGCAACTCAGATTCAATGCAAAGAAGTGCAAGTCATGCACACAGAGTAGATGCTTGAAATCCAAGGTCAAAAAAACTGCCTAGTGGGGGGAGAGGGTTGTCCTGGTAACCAAATCTGAGGAAGAAAAATACTTGGGGTAACAACGCATCGAAAGCCAGTTAAGTACTGGCCTGCATTGCCAGGGGAATCGCAAGCGGGTGGGAGGAGGTCATATTGCCACTCTGCAGATCACTGGTGCGGCCACACCTGGGGCCAGATTTTCAAAGGTTCCCCTTTTTTGGCGCACATGGAGAAAAACCTCATGAGTCTGCATATGCAGTATTTTCCATTGGTCAGCAGTTTGTTGGCTGTTGCCACAATTTTACAGCAGCTTATGACTTTTTTTTTTGACTTGGCTGTGCCAAAATGTTACACCTGGTAGTACCAGGCATAGCATCCCTGCAAGAGGGAGAGCATTCCAGGGTGCTGATGACCCCCACATTCTAACCCCACCATGGCATGGTAGGACCTCCTCCTTCTCACACATGGCTTAAATCTTGTGTGTGTTCACACAGTGTGCTGTTGGGTGACAGAGACTAGCCCTACTCAGCTTGTTGGAGCCCTAGCATCTGTGCAGCCAACCATGTGGAAAATTCGGAGTTCTGTCCATTCAGAGATTTTTTTTTTTGTGCTCCGGTGGCTGCAGAGTGGAACTTGGTCCCCAAAACTTTTGAAAATCTGGCCCCGGGAGTATAGCGTGCAGTACTGAAGACCTACCTGAAAAATGACATTCACCTGCTAGAGGTAGTCTAGAGGCGGGTGACAAAAATGGTTAAGGGTAGACAGGACATATGAAGAGAGGCAGGAGGACCTCAGTCCTGGAGTCCCTGGAGAAGAGAAGGGGCAGATGATAAAGACCATTAACTACCTGAACGGCACCAACATGGTGAACATTGAAGGGATCTTCAGTCTTGCTATATGCTAAACCACAAGGGGGCACTGCCTTAATCTGGTGGGAGGAAGTTTCAGGAAAGAGATCAGGAGGCATATCATCACAGAAAGAGTGACTGCAGGGTGGAATGAACTATCTCAGGAAGTGTGGACTGCTTCAAAAGAAGATGGCATAGGGTAAAGGGAGAGGTCATGGTCAAGGGTGGCAGGCAAGAAGAGGAGGGCAGAGCCTTTAGTTGCCACTTCGGACTCCTCAGAATGAGCAGCCTTGATAGACCACTAGGCTGCCTTCTGTTGGCAATAGCTGTATGTTTGTAGCCATCTTTTGAAAATATAAAGGGACTTAGCACAATTTTATGAAGCATTTTTATTTATTTCGCATAAAACCCTTTAGGCAGAGCCTATTTTCAAAGGGTTTAGAATCAGATACAACAGAAAACGGCAAGTAGATTGGGTTTGCATGTATACAGTATAACTCAATGCAGTACAGTAAAATGCAATACAGTAAGATCACAGTTTAGCAACAGTAAACTTTTATGGGCACAGACAAGAAACCGTTTTATAATTAGTGCTGCTGCAGTATAAAATTAATACACGAGTGTCATGATAGTTACACATCAAGTAAAGTGCTGTATAGTGCGTAAACAAGCTAGTCAGTGGTAGTAGTTGCAAGAGCCATATAGGGTGAGGATAGAGAAAACCTGGGATTTAAACAGGTTTAAAGTGCAATCAGTTTTTAAAGAGGGAGGCAGGTCATTCCATAGCTTACGAAATTGGTATGAGAAACTAGCTTGGCCGAGGGAGGTTTTCCTTCGAGGGAGCAGCAGAGTGTCATATCACACCCCTAGTAGAGTATGTCTGGTCAACAAAGTTGAACATGACCTGTAGGCTAGGGGACAGTATGCCTTTTAGAGCTTTTCTGCCAGTGACCAGGGTGTGATAATGCAGCCTAGAGTCCAGGTTGAGCCAGTTCAGGCTGCTACATCGCACACAGGTGTGGGCGTCAAGTTTTTGGCTGAGCATGAAGCAGCAGATTCTGTTAAGGAGATCCCTGCCTCTGGATATCACAGTCACTCGCAGAACCATAGGTCACAGTCCCATAGTCAGTTATGCTGGCAATGAACCACTGTACCAGGAGTATCTTAATCTCAGGTAGGAAATTGTTCCTATGCCTGTAGAGAAGACCTAGCCTGGAGTTGACAGCCTTAACAAAAGGTCAACATGAGCAGCAAATGATAATGCTTTGCAAGGGTAACCCCAAGGTACTTAAATGTTTTCACTTGCTCGGGGGTTCCAGAAAAGTTGTAATGGTTAAACTTGTAACAGGTGGCAAAGACCATAAATTTAAGAGTTTCTTTTGGTGTTCATTTCAAGTAGGTGAACCATTCCTGGATGGCATCAAAGTCAGACTGAAGCTTCTGCTGCAGTTTCTCCACGTGCTTGTCACTGAAGAAAATGACTGTATCATCAGCACAAAGTAATATATTTGTGGACCTGCAAACAGCAGGAAATTCATTTATAAATAAGCAAAAGAGAAGGGTCCAAGGATTAACACCTACAGTGACAGGTCGAATGTCCAGGAGTACATTGCAACATTTTATCATTTGGGTTCTACCAGCCAGATAGCCTTTAAACCACCTGACCACATCATATGAAAGGTCCAGGTTAAGTAGTGTCTGGCAGAAGAGGGCATGGTTGACAAGGCTGAAGGCCTTGGTGAGGTCTATAAATATGGACCCAGCCATTTCTCGCCTATCTAGGGCACAGTGTAGTGAATCTGTGAACTCCAGGAGTGCTGCCACAATGCTGTCGTTTTTCCTAAAACCATGCTGCTTATTAGCCAGAAGCTCATGGTGACTCAGTTATTGAGTGAGTTGATCATTCACCATCCTGTCTAAGTTGTTTGATTGGGGGGGGTAGAATGGAGATAGGGTGGTAATTAAAGGTGAATTATTATCACCCCCTTTGAGTACTGGTGCCACAAAGGCCTTTTTCCAGAGCTCTGGTATTTGCCCAGTGGAAAGGGATAAAATGAAAATAATCTGCAAGGGGCGGGTGACTTCCTTAATGATTAGCTGAAGCTGCTTCACAGCAATATTGTCAGGACCAAGCCGAGTTGTAATCTTGGTTTTACTTAAGTAGGTGTGCACTTCAGCCCAAGTCAGTCGTTTGAAATAGAACTTGAAACTATTAGGGGGTCAGGTGTATCACCAACTGTGGAGGGGTGAGTACCGGGGTCAAGTAAGTATGAGGATAAATCACTATATGTTTTTATTAATGGAGTCAGCAATATTTTTGCCTCCTTCTATAGTGAAACTACGAACAACTATGCAGTGGGTCAGAGATTTTCTGGCATTGCCCAGGATTTAATTGATTCCCCTATAAGCTGCTTAGGATGGTTAAGGAAGTTTTTCTGTTGGGATTTGTGGTAATTGGGATTAGCCACCTTAATGCAGACTTTAACAGTGTTCCATAGCTCCTTGTACTTTTGGCGGTATTTAGAGTGACCAAGCTCTTTGTACAGAGCCCATGCTCTGTCCTGCTGCATTTAGAGGCTGCATGTTACTATTAGCCTAAATCTCTGATATAGACACATAGGGACATACCTGTGCCTTTGTGCTTTGTATTAATATTCTTGTTGTCAAGATATCTTTTGATATTCTCCTTAATGTCACAGCAGTCAGTGGTACATTCAATAATTATAAATTTACAGAAGATACGTAAAATAAGGGGGAACATGGTTCCCCTAATATTGCTATTAAAGCTGGCCATCACAAAGCTTAGCCGATTAGCCACCAATTTCAGTGTCACAACACTGGGACTGAAGGGGATTAAGAATTCTGCTAGAGGATCAAGCATTTGTTTTATTCTCAAATTATAGGGAGTTCTTTAATTTAAATTTGAACACAGTGAAGATGGGATGAACATACATTCCTGGACTGAGACCTTTTGAGTTAGTTTTGGATAAGGGATGAGAATAGTTGAGAGATGATTTTCCTCTATTAGCCCCTTTTCTTACCCTCTCTCTCTTAACAGTGGTTAGCTAAATAGATTTTTGTGACTCAAAAGGGACACAACAGATAAATATGCCATCATATGCTTCTAGATAGAGGTCATATTTGTGGTTGTTGGGGGGGGGGGGCACTGTTGAGTACCAAGTCTTTCTCTTCTCATCCATGTATCTTTACAAGGGAAAGAACAAAGACTAAGAGTGGGATTGTGAGAATAAAAAGGGAAGGAGGGGTGTGCAGAAGGGGAACAAGAAAAAGCAGAAATCATGAACATATATTTTTGTTCAGTATCCACAGAAGAGAGGGAAGGGGAGACCACAGTTAGGCAATGAAAGAACCACTGGGTGAGAGGTGGACACCAGTCCATTTATGGAGGGGAGGGTCCTAAAGGAACTTCCTAAGCTGAAGGTGGAGAAGACAATGGGGCCAGATGGGATACATCCCAGCCAGAGTATTGAGAGAACTCAGGGAAGTACCGGCAGTGCCACTGACAGACCTTTTCAACAGATCGCAGGAAACAGGCGAGGCACCAAAGGACTGGAGGAGGGTGAATGTAGTCCCACTCCACAAAAGTGGGAGCGGGGAGGAGGCTGAAAATTACAGGCCTGTCAGCCTGACCTCAGTGGTGGGGAAACTAATGGAATCACTACTAAAAGAAAGGTTTGTGATATATCTTGAATCCAGTGGAGCGCAGGACCTGAGGCAGCAGGATTCACAGTGGGAAGATCTTGTCAAACAAATCTGATAGATTTCTTTGACTGGGTGACTAGGGAGGTGGATCAGGGAGGGGCAGTGGCCTACCTGGATTTCAGTAAGGCCTTCGACACTGTCCCACATAGGAGGCTTGTAAACAAACAGCAGCCTATGAGTAAGCCCTGGGGTGGTAAACTGGGTCAACAACTGGCTGAGCGATAGGACACAGAGGGTAGTGGTGAACGGATTTCAATCCAAAGACGAGGGTGACCAGCGGTGTCCCACAGGGTTCAGTGATTGGACCAGTCCTCTTTAATGTCTTCATAAGTAACATTGTAGAGAGAGACTGGAAGGGAATGTATGTCTCTTTGCAGGCGACATGAAGATCTGCAACTGGGTTGACACTGCAAGAAGGATAGAGGAAATGAAAAGAGACCTAAGCAAGCTTGAGGAGTGATCAAGGGCGTGGCAGCTAAGATTCAGTGCAAAGAAGTGCAAGATCATGTACTTGGGGCACATAAATGCACAGAAGGAATACATAATTGGGGGGAGGTACTGACGGCCACCGAACATGAAAGGGATCTGGGGGTAATTGTATCTGATAACCTAAAGGTTGCCAGGCACTGTGAGAAGGCTGTTAGGAGAGCCAGTGGAATGTTAGGATGCATAGGGAGAGGTATCATCAGCAGAATGAAGGAGGTGGTAATGCCACCATACAGAACATTAATGAGACCTCATCAAGAGTACTGTGTCCAGTTTTGGAGGCTGCATCTCTGGAAGGACATAGAGCAGAAGCGGTTCAGAAAAGGGTGACAAAAATGATGCATATACTGCACTAGATGTCATATGAGGGGTGACTAGAGGATCTTAGTATGTATTCCCTGGAAGAAAGGAGAGAGGGGAGATGTGATAGAGACTTTCAAGTACCTCAAGGATATAAATAAGGTACAAGAGGGTAGCATCTTTCATAAAAAAATAAAAATAAAAAAAAAGCTGTTCAAGAGCAAGGGATCATGATGTGAGAATAGAGGGGGGTAGACTCTGGGGTAATGTTAGAAAGCCTTTTTTTTTTCACAGAAAGGATAGTGGATGCGTGGAACAGCCTCCCTGCTGAGGTTGTGGGGGCAAAAACTGATAGGGGAGTTCTAAAATGCATGGGACAGACACAAAGGAACTCTTGTGATAGGAAAGAGAGGGTAAGGCACAGGTTGTTTAGGATCTGCGGTATGTGAAACAGGTAGGGAATATGGGTAGACTAGGTGGGCCAAGAGGTCCTTATCTGCTGTCAATTCTATGTTTCTTTAAAACTTTAGGTATTACTGAGCAGTATGTATTGCTAGTTACAGTATCTTTGTTGTCAGATATACTAGGAGTTATACTAGGAGGTATAGACATACAAAAGGCGAGGGCCCGTATAAGTATGTCTCCAGCCAAGCTGGTATATTCCATAATTTATTATAACAGTAATGTATCAAGTTTATGTTTAAAACTGACATGATCAACATTTTCTACTAGAGAACTAGGAAATGAATTCCACAAAGGAATTATCCTTGGTGTATAATAAAATCTCCTTTTATTTGTTTTAGGATATGTAAGGGTCAACTGATATTTATGACTTCTTAAATTACAGTTATGTTTATTATAAGACATATCTAGCTGTGTAAGTAACTCATCATCATTGTGGATCTTGTGCATGAATAAGGCATCCCCCCTTTTTCTTCTTTGTTCCAGGGAATACATTCCCAGCTCTTCCAATCTTTTCTCATAACTTTTGTTGGAAATATCACCTACTAATTTAGTTATTCTCTGTTGAACCCCCTCTATTCTATTTATGTCTCACCTGAGATAGGGACTCCACAGAGGGGAACAGTGATCCAGATGTGGCCTCACATAGGCCCTATATAGTGGCATAATACACCTTCTATATCTGGAAGCGAAGTTTCTCTTTATACACCCTGTTAGCCTATTAGTCTTATTTATGATGTTGTTATAATGAACTTGAAAATTTAGGTCAGAGTCTATTGTTACGCCTAGATGTTTTTGCTGCGTTACAGATCTTAGTACTATGCCCTTTAATGTATATTGAAAATGCAGGTTTTTTTTTCCAAAATGCATAATAACACATTGGTCAATGCTAAAGGACATTTGATTTTTATCAGCCCATAATTCAACTTTTTTTTAAATCACTGGCAAGTTTTTGGTAATCTATTTGGGTTTCAACCTGTGCTGTTATTTTAGTGTCATCGGCAAATTTTATAGCGAAGCTATTTAGATCGGATGTCATATCTGATATAAATATATCAAAAAGGATTGGACTCAGAACCGATCCCTGAGGAACTCTGCTAGTCACAGATCGTATTCCAGATATATGTCCTTTAATACTTACACGTTGGGTACGGTCATTTAACCATTCTTCTACCCAATTTATAATTGGACTCTTAATTCCTAAAGATCTCATTTTCTCTATTAAGAGTCCATGTGGCACTTTATCAAATGCCTTACAAGAATAGAGAAATGCTATGTCCAATGCTTTATTATTTTCCAAACTTTTACTTATATACTCATAAAAGGCCATATTACCTGATAAACAAGACCTATTTTTTTCTGAAACCAGGTTGTGATTTATCCTCTAGTCCCCTATCTCGTAAGTCAATTTCAATCCTAGTTTTAAGTATTGATTCAAAGATTTTGCCCACTATACTAGTTAGACTAATAGGTCTGTAATTTTGTATGTGAGATTGATTACCCTTTTTAAAGATTGGTGTCACGGTAGCTGTTTTCCAATCATTCGGAACATCGCCAGTATTTAATGACATATTGAAAAGTTTATATAACAGATTTACAAGCCATTCTTTGATTTCTTTCAATAACCTTGGATGTAACTTATCTGGTCTGGGTGATTTATTTATGTTTAATTTATTTAAATTAGTCATAATCTCTTCTTTAGTTATCTTACTTAATAAATCCATTTCAATTAAGTTATTTATTGATTGTTTTGCAATTTTTGATTTAGTATTAAAGACTGAACAAAAATATTTATTAAATTCTTCTGTGCTATGCTGACGTGATATTTCATTATTGTCTATAATTAATGGTCCTATAGTTCTTGAGTTGGGTTTTTTGTTATTTATATGAGAATAAAAGCTTTTTCCCGCCATCTTTAATATAGGCTAGCTTTGTTTCAAACCTTATTTTTTCATTTTTTATTTTAGTTTTACATTTTTTTTAGAGATGTCTTATATTTCCATATGTTGTACTTGCTTCCGTCTCTTTTCATAGCTCTGAAGTATCTCTGTTTTTGTTTAATTAATTTAAAAATAGATGGAGTTATCCATGATGGAATTTTACCTTTTTTATCATACACGGTCTGATTTGGAATATATTTATTTTCCAACCCAAGAATTTTGTTTTTGATTTTTATCCATAAGTCATTACATGACATTAATTTGTTGTCCCATCTCCAGTTGATAAATCATGTTTTAATTTAGTGAAATTTGCTCTGTTATAATTTTTAACAATTGTTTTACCTACTACAGATTTTATTTGCGTAAAACTGTTAAAAGTAATTATCATATGATCACTACTTAATAGTGGTGGTTTAACCATTATGTTTTTTATTTTGTCTGGAACATCTGTTAATACTAAATCCAGTATATTATTATTTCGAGTAGGTTTGTGAATTATTTGATATTCCATTTGTTAGACAAGTATCTAAAAATAAGTTCTCATTATTATTACTACTACCTATGTTATCTTTCCAATTTATCACTGGAAAATTGAAATCTCCCATCAATATTGTTTCATTGTAGTTTGACTTATCATTTGTACTCTTTATAATTTCTTGATCTATTTTTTGGTTAGAATCTGGCGGCCTATAACGTAGGCCAATAAGAAGTTTAGGTAATTTTCCCCCCAGTATTTCAACCCAAATGATTTCACATACTGTACTGTCCATCTGATCAATGATTTGTTTTGATTTTATGTTCTCTTTTACAAATAAAGCCACTCCTCCCCCCTTTTTATCTTTTCGATTTTTATAATATGTTTTATAACCTGGTATACTATTGCACCATTCAGAATTTTCATTCCACCATGTTTCAGTTATTGCCGCTATATCTATCCTTTCATTATTTAGAATCATTTGGAATTCAGCCATTTTTGTACTGTGTAAGCTCCTTGCATTTGTTGATAAGAAGTTTAATCCTAATTTCCTTGTACATGTACTTCCTATATTTTTTATTATTTTAGGATTTTTTAAATTAGGTTTTGCAGTTTTGTCGTTATTATACAGATGTTCCCTGCTCCCCCTTCTTATTAGTTTTTTGGTATATTGATCGCATTATGGATGATGCACCCCAATAATTTTGAGCCATGTCTGTTTAAGTGTAGTCCATCATAGCCATACAGTTTATTTCTGTTTTCAAATTTCTGCCAGGTTCTTATACAAGGAATATTATTCACCAAGCACCACCTACGTAACCAGTTGTTAAAGAATTTAATATTTCTAGTTCTGTGGTAACTTGCCCTCGGTGCTGGTAAAACATCAGAAATAATGGGAATTGCATTTAGATCTTGTATGCATTTAATAGCATTTTCCATGTCCCTAATTATTTCTTCTACCTCCTGTTTCCCAAAGTTATTGGTTCCGACATGTAAAACTACAGTTTTAGGTCCACATACATTTTCTAACATATCCGGGATCAAGTTGGTAATGTCTTTTATTAATGACCCGCTATAACAATAACTGGTAACGTTTTCTTTGTTCCCCCTTGTTGTATATCTGTCCGTAAACCTCGTTATGGAATCCCCCAATATGAATATTTGTTCTGGTAACTCATGACCCTGGTTTGAATCCATTTGAGGTTCCAGTAACGGGAAACTTTCTGGTGTAACTGTAATTTCTGTATCTGATATTGGGATACTGTATATAACAGCCTCAGTGGGATCTGGTACTGTCAACAAGTGCGAAAGGGGGGGGCCAAAACAGTGTCAGTTGCATTTACTGGTAACTCCTGACCATAGTTTGTTTCCATTTGGTGTTCTAATAATGACATACTTTCTGGGGTAACTATAGTTTCAGTACCTGGTATTGAGTTACTATTGAAAGCCCTTTCAATGGGTTTTTGTACCATCAGCAGTTGGGGAGGTATGGGCAAATCCACATTAATCCTGTTGGCAGTTTCATGATTTGTTAAATCAGTAGATGGTATAATGTCCCCCTCGGTTATTGAAACCAATGGATCAAAGCTATTTAGCAGAGGTAATCTAAAGATTTCAGCTTTCCTACCTTTCTTTTTTTTTTTTTTGCTGGTCTTTTAATTTGAACCTCATACCAGTCGTTGTCTAGGTTGTCCTGTGTGTCCATATCCCTTGGTCTTTTTTTTGATAGTGTATCATTAGAGCACATATTAGAGGGTGTAATATACTGAACTGTTTGATGGTTAGGTTCCATATTACTGGGGACTAAATCAGTTCCCCCTTTTACATTGGCATTTTTTGTCTCATTAGTTGTTGTTTCGTCAGATTCTTCATTTACCATTTTGGTTATTAATTTCTGTTGACTGATTTCCAAAGCTTTTAGTCTAGTGCTAAACAATGAAAGATCCACACTCATTTCTTTATTCTGTTTACATTTTAAACAGATAAATGGTAAATCAAGTATTGGTAGTTCAGAAAACAGATAAATATCACATTCCAGGGGTCAAAATAAGGATTTAATGTCCAGGAGCCTGGAATAGCTCCTGGGTATCGGCACTTTCTAGCCAACCATGAGCTACTTTGGCAAAACCAGGAGCTGACTTTTAAATATGAACATACATACGAAACTGCCTGCATAAAAAGGCCATTTGGTCTGTCGAGTCTGCTAGATTTTGCAGCTAGCACCCCTACTCTGCAGCCGCCTCTCCCATGACCTTCCCTTTTCCCCTATCCCAGCCCCTCTTGAAGCAGCCCACTGTTTTATAGGCCACCACCTCTGCTGGTAGTGTGTTCCATTCTGTTACCACCCTTTCTATAAAGAAATGCCTCCTGATTTCCCTCCTAAACCTTCCACTGTCCAATCTCAAATCATGACCCCTGACTGTCTCTCCCCATTCTCCCCTTGAACAGTCCCTCTGTGCCTGTCCTGTTTATTCCTCTCATGTACTTGAAGGTCTCAGTCATATCCCCCTGTTCCTTCTCTCCTCCAGAGAATACATGTTCAGCTTCCTCAGTCTAACCTCATATGGTAACTCCTGCAGACCCAGGATCATATTTGTTGTTTGGCGCTGCACCCCTTCTAGCAATCCAATGTTCCTCTTTAGATAAGGATGCCAAAACTGAATGCAGTACTCCAGGTGGGGTCTAACCAGTGATCTGTGTAATGGCAGAATCACCTTCTTCCCTTGCAAAATGTGTGCATTGAGGCAGTGAGGTCTGTTAGGAGACTTGTGGGTATCTTAAGGGTAAGTCTGTGGGTTATAATGGTAATACTGGTCTGGAAATGGGGAGACCACAGGCTCAAACCCCACTGAAGCCAAATACAGACTGTGTGACTTTGGGCAAGCCATTTCCAATTGTTTAACCAGGAGAGACACACTAAGCTGAAAGCTTGTTTATAGGTGTGGCCTGGGAGCACAGTGAAGCGACTTGCTCAGGATCACACAATATACAAGTGGGGGCTATGGGATTCAAACCCAGGTCTCCAGATTTGCAGCTCAGAGCCTAAAACCACTGTGTTATACTGCCTCAAACCTGCCTCCATTTAACTTCTCAGTGCTCCCATCCACCAAGCTGCAGGAATTGGAAGAAGCAGGACCACACAAGAAACAAGATGCTCAATCCAGGCTGGGCTTTCCAGGATAAAAAAGAAAAATATAGAACTTTTTTTTTTTTAAGCTCTCTGACACAGTTGTGCTGTTTATCTTACTTTTATTTTTCACAATAACCTGGCTGCCATGGGGAGGGTGTGTCTACCAGCTTATCTGTTTCCTCTGCTGTACCAACGCTTCTGTGCTGTTTGTAGTCTTAGGGGTGTGTGTGTGTAGGAGTTCAATATATCCTTCCCTGCTGTAGTATTCAAGGATGTTTGGCAGTGGTAAACACTTACACAATACCTGTAACCCACCACCTTATGATTTCTTTCTCAGACTGTAAAAGTACATTACATTCTCAGGCTATTACACAAAGTGTACACACAGCACACTCTGTACCTATACCAGCAAAACTGAAACTGTGGTAAGGGCACAAGAGTCTGGCAGGGTACAGGTCCATTGAAGCCAGGGCTAGCTTCCCCCATCCTCTTGTATGCTACTTAGCTTAGACTGTTCACATTTGAACTGGCTTCCTCCCATGATATTTCCAAATTGCAGCTCATCACTGTTTGAATACTTCCCCATTCTCTATCCCCCGTCTTGTGCTCCATCTGTTTACATACTCCCCCATTCCCTACCTTTCTTCACATGCACTCGCTGTAATCATTTATTTTTTCTGGCTTTGCAAAGGAATTTCAGTTCTCCAGCACCATTTTGCATACTTCACTCCCCTTCCGTTTTCAGCCGGCTGACTCGTCCGTATCCAATTTCAGCTATCCAGCAACATTGTTTGCGTATGTCACGCCCCTTCCATTTAGTGCTCACTGACTCATCTGCATGCAGTTTCAGCCTTGGGAATTTCAGCTTTCTGGAAACTTGTTTAAATATGTTGTGCCCCTTTCCTTTTCTGCTTGCCAACTCTCCACATCCGATTTCAGCACCATGTGCCGTTTACTTAATACGGAGCTCGGACATGCCCCTCCTGACACTGCAGACACACAAGGAGCTTTTGGAAGTGCCCTTAACATGCTGCCTCTTAAAGCAGCAGGTGCTAATTATCAAAACAGAAGCACAAATTAGCGCTCAGTGCCCCCTTATTTCGAGCCCTGCATTCACTGCATAATATCCCTACTTTGTCTCCAAATGTTATAGTTTGATCCATTATTGCACAGCTGTTTGCTAATACAATATTATAGACCTACTCACAAGATTAATCCAATGGTGCGCTAAATCCAGCCGTATAAAAATAATAGTTTTGGTCTGCCTTTTTGTTCTCTCAAACCGCTCAAACATACTTAACACGCCTAACACATGCCGACGCGCGTGTCTCTGCATGCGAAACCGCGTGTGCCTGCATACGTCTCGCCTTGCTTGCAGCAGGGCAGCTTAAGACTCCACTGGTGACCCGGAAGTAGCGTCTGGGGTCACAGCTCGCTCGCGATTTCAAGGAGCACTTTTTAAAGTATATTTAGCCCAAACACACAGCTATTTAGCTGACAAGTACAATAATTATACCCCCAGTGTGCACAATTAAGAACAATTTGTTTGGGAGTATAGTTTACTTGTAGCCTGTCAAAACTACAACTCCCCTCTTCCTGGTCCCATGTGACTAAGAGCAGGGCTCAAGTAAAAGAGACCAACAGTCTCAAAACACTGCAATTTGCTTTAAAATGTATGAAACACAGTCAAGGGTATATTATATGCTCATTCATTAGAGCAATAGCAGGACAAAATGTTTATGACCTTCAGTTTGGAGAGTTTGATTGTTCTGGGAATTAAGTTTAAAGCTTAAAGGGGACAGGACATTTGTGCTAATTGGAAGCAATTAGTAGTGCTCCTGGCAACAGAAATGAAAAGGCTCACCTCCAACTGAGCCATATTTTTTTTTTTTGCAATTCAAAGTTTATTCATTTTTTTTGTCCACAATAACAACAAAGCAGACATACGTACATACAAACCATTTACATTAGACATTTATAAGTCTTAAGTCTGCTATATCCCCTCTCATCAAACCCAACCATCCCTTCCCCAGTGTTCCCCACACCCTATCTGCTAGGACAATAAAAAAGTAATGTAACATGTTGAGATCTATCCCTTCAATGTCATCTAAGGAAGTTATTAAAGCGTACCGGACATAAACCTAACCTAAAGTGAGTAGAGGGCATAGAGGGGATCCCATACCTTTTTATATGTAATCATAGTATTGCTCAAATTAGCAATAGCCTTTTCAGTGCGTAGATTTGCCAGGATTTCTGCTAACCATTCACTATAGGAAATCTCCTGCTGGTCCAGCCAATGTCGCAGGACCAACTTCTTAATGGACATAGCGATGAGAGTTATATAATATTTCCGATTATGAACTTTTATACTAGAAAGGTCCCCCAGGAGGCAAATTTCTGGAGTAAATAAGTCATTAAGACCCAGAAGGGGATCCACAAGCTGCTTAATGTTGTTCCACAAAGGGAGTACTTTTGGACATGTCCAGAAGATATGCAATAAGGTTCCTTCCTGTTGTTGACATCTTACACATAAACTGGTAGTCTTTAAACCCAATTTAACCAATTTGCGAGGAGTATAATAAGCATTATGTAAAATAGAGAACTGCATTAGTCTTAATCTATCCTGTTTGATGAAATGATGGCAGGTGTACCAAATAGTCGTCCAGTTAATATTCCGGTCCAGGAAAAATTATTCCTATAGACCGGAGGGTCCAAAACAGTCAGGAAACTTCCAAAGGAACAATATACTGTAAATTCTGGATATCGCCTTAGGGCCACCACTCCATTTACGTAATTCATTACGGAACGGAATAGGATGCCCAATCCCAGGTTTGTGACCGAATGATCGTACTAATGCGTGCCTGAGTTGAATTAGTCTGAATGTATATTTGTTAGGAATACCAAATTTGGCAGTGATTTCCTGGATTGAAAGCCAAGTGTTATGATCATTAATCAACCCCGAGATCTCCAAATCCTTTAATAAAGGGAATCAGGATTGGAGAATCTGTTTGCCTGCTATTTTAAAGTTAAGATTGCCTACTATCAGTTGATTAAGATCTTTAGTGTAATCATACCTGAGGAATCAGGAAATCTGCGCGTGTATTTTTAAAGACGTAAAAATTGTTGTATTTTTGAGTTTTATCGGGAGAAGACTCTCCCTAATGTGTAGTAGTCCCTCAGGACTTAACCTGGACATCCGTATTAATGCCAGCTCAATTTTAAGCCAGGCAGGAGATGTGTGTAGATACTCTTGAGAGATCCATCCCATGTACTTATTAACATGCGATGCCCAAAAGTAAAGACACACGTTAGGAAGCCTCAAACCCCCTTTATTCTTAGGGGCTGTCAGAGTATGATAGGCTATATGGGGAGACTTATTTAACCAGAAAAATTTAATAAACAGTGATCGTAGTTTCTTGAACCAGGATAGAGGGAGCCAGATATCAAGCATGGAGAGAGGATATAGTAACGCTGGAACACGTTCATTTTAATTAAATTTACTCTTCCCCATAGTGAAATAGATAAGGATGCCCATCTATTTAAATCTTGAGCAATATTATTTACTAAAACATCCAAATTTAGCCTGATAATTTGTTTGGAACTACGGGACAACTCTATACCCAGATATCTGAGGGGAATCTTGTTTCCAGTTAAGCCCAAAAATTGCAATATCTGATCTGAAAAGCCTATGATTAAGTGGGAACACCGTCATTTTACCAATATTTAATTTATAATTGGACATTCTACTGAAAGTATCAATGATATCCAGCATATATGGTATAGATGAACTGGGGTTAGCAATTTGGAGAAGTAGATCGTCCGCGTATGCGGAGACCTTTATCTCACAGGGATAAATAGGAATTCCTTAAATATTCGGGCAGCTTTGTAATCTTCTAATTAATGGCTCAAGATAGAGATTAAATAGTAGTGGGGATAGAGGACATCCCTGCCTAGTACCTGAATAAAGAGCAAAATTTTCGGAAATCACCCCGTTTCCTGAAACTCTCGCAGACGGTAATTTATACAATGCACGTATCCAGCTTATAAAATCAACTGGAAAACCAAAGGCTTCCAACACCTGGAAAAGATAGTCCCAATGTAGCCTGTCAGATGCCTTCTTTGCGTCCAGGGAGACCAGCGCCGCAGGGTAGGGTGCATCCCTGGACACAGAGAAGACATGTGACAGGGTCCTTAAATGATCGGCTGGTGATCTGCCCTTCAGGAACCCGGCCTGTTCTGAACCTATCAAAGTGTCCATTACCTTTTCAAGTTGAATGGCCAACAATTTGGACAGGATTTTTATATCCTGATTTATTAACGATATAGGACAGTAATTAGTTACACAGTCTGGAGGTCTGCCGGCTTTAGGGATCAGGACAATCATGGCCTGGAATAACGACGGGTCCACATCTGCACCCGATAGAATATACTGGTACAGGGAGAGAAGCATTGGTATTAATTGACTCTGGAATTTTTTATAAAATAAAGCCAAGTACCCATCTATCCCTGGGGTTTTGTGCAGTGGTAGGTCTTTAATAACCACGGCAATTTGTGCAGCAGTTATCGGCGTGCAAAGTCTATTTTGTTGTTCTGGCAAAAGCCGGGGTAGATCAGAATCATGTAGATTAGCCTGCAATTGTTGTATTGTAGGGGGGACTTCATGGGGCTGTATAAGTCCTTATAGTAACTGGTGAACTCTCTTATAATGTCTTCTGGATGTGTTTTAAGGGAGCCGTCTTGCAAGGAGAGTATAGAGGTAATATGACGAGATGATTCCATTTGTTTGACCCTAAGCGCCAACAACCGACCCGCCTTTTCCCCTTGGTCAGTATATGAAGCTTGGGTTTTTAAAATGGAATAATCTGCCTTCTCGCGAAGGAGTTCCATGTATGCAGCTCTCAGCTTGATTAGATCCTGCCGGGGAGCAAGAGAAAGATCTTCCTCTAGCATCTTAATCTGAGAGAGCAATTGGGCCAATCTATGATTGGAAGTCTTTTTCCTGTGTGTGGCTATGCTAATCAAGACCCCACAGAGGTATGCCTTGAAGGCCCCCTCAATATGTCTGGCCTACCTTGGGAATCATTATTGAACTGGCAAAAAATATCAATCTGCTCTTGTATCTGTTTGCTAAGAGGAGCATCTTTTAGTAATAAATCATTTAATTTCCACCTGGAACCTCGTTTTGGGAGGGAAGTCATTGAGACCAAGCAGGAGACAATGGAGTGATCTGAAGGGGTCCCTGGTAGAATCGAGGAATCCAGTGTTCCGGATATAAGAGCGTGGGAGAAAATTATATAATCGATCCTTGATGAGGATAAGTGAACTGGGAGAAACAAAGGTAAATTTCCTGTCCTGGGGATGTGCAATCCCCCAGATATCGCATATTCCGGTCTGTTCGAGAAACTCCCGGAATGCCCTCTGGGCAGGGGAAAGAGACGCTTTCTGTGGATTCGATCGGTCCAGAATCAGGTCATATACTAAATTAAAGTCTCCCCCTATGATTATAGGTATGGAGAGGTGGGGTTGTAATACTTGTGCTAATTGGGTGAAAAACTCAGGTGTATCCTTATTGGGTCCATGCACACTACCCACGACTATTTCTTTGTTGTAAAGTAAGCCCTGAACAAAAATATATCTGCCTCTTGGGTCCCTGAAAACATTAATGGCGTTAAATGGGATTGTCCTACGAATGAGAATCATTACTCCGCAGCTATTTGTGGTTTCCTCTGCACTGAAAAACTCGTCAAACTGCTGCCTACGAAGCTGGGACGCTTCCACATCCAACAGATGTGTTTCCTGAAGACAGACAATATCTATATTCAATAACTTTAAGTGATGTAACACTTGGTATTGTTTCCTCCTCGTTCTGCCCCCTCTAATGTTCCATGTTGCAAAACATACAGTGTTAGCCATGATATCTGATTAATAGGGCCACGGTCTCCAACTCCTGAACCAGGAATCCTGTGAAAACCCAAATTCTGGTAGTCTCAGCATTAGTGTGATCCTAGCAGATAACCGCCCCTCCCCACCATCCCCCCTCCCCCTTCCCAATATGTGATAACAAAGATTAAAACTAGAAAACGTCCTCCTTAGAAACTCCCAACTTCTTCTTCCTGCTATCATTGGCATGCGGTACCGCTAGTCCTGTGCCAGTCTCAAGGGTTCCCCCTCCCGCCACCCAGGAACTAGAACAAACAACCGATATAATCCGGACTGAAGACACTAACTGTATATAAATCCCAAGCACCTAGGGATATAAAAAGCAAAGTTACACAGATGCGTGTGATCATACAGAAACTTTCACAGACTCCCCTAATTATTTATATGTGGTCACATAGGAAAGCCCCCTAAAACTGTAAAAATACACATTATCCATCTCTCCGTGTCCTGCCCCCTCTGTGCCAGACCAGATGAGATCTTGTAAAGCATACTATTGAAACACCGAGTTGACCTCCTCAGAGAGATGATCGTCATCTTTACCAATATACATGAGTGGAGAGTGCCATCTACTGGAAAGATCGTGTGACTGCACTTCCAATTTAACTGCAAAAAATTAACATTTACCCGAACCAAGCAATTATTAAATATCGCACCCACCCTTATGGTTAAACACACATGAATAACAGAGGGGATTATCATTACAGGAAATAACACCATCTGGTGGCAGGGGAGCCAAAAGAAAGTGTGAGGGTATACAGCGCCCCAAACAAACCCACAGGAAAATCTACGATTCCAGTCTTGCTGAAAAAGAAAATAAACATCCCTCAAATCCACGATGTGTTGGAAATATGTACAAAGATATTATAAATGGCCTCAACAGATCTTAAGTGTCAAATTAAACTTGCTTTGTAGCCCTTCCATCCGAACACAGAGAAGCTCCGGTAGTTCCTCCCAAAGTCACTCAAAGAGATCAGGGAGCTCCTTCCGTAGCACCTTTAAAGCGGGTTCAGTTTCATCAAAGGACGACCAGGTACCCGAGATCATAACCTAGAAACGAGCAGGGTACCCCATTCTAAACTTTATGCCCGCAGCAATGAGCTTCGTTACGATGGGATGGAACATAGCCCTCCTTTGCCTCACCGTAGCCGGGAGATCCTGAGTTATGCATGTCTTGTTTCCTTCCCAGAGCACCTGATCTAACTCCTTAATTTTGGCAAGAAGGAATTGCTTTTCTTGGAAGTTGAGAAATTTAAATATCAAAGGTCGGAGTGGTTGACCAGTGGCAGGCATCGGTCGTAGCGCTCTATGAGCCCTTTCAATTATATAGGAGGTTCCAAAGGGAGAGGGAGAGGGGCCAGCGAGCTTCTCAATTAACTTCTGTACAAACAGCAGGGTATTATTGCCTTCCTCTTTTTCCGGAATACCCAAAACCACAATATTATTTCTGAGGCTTCTCCCCTCTTGATCTTCAACTTTCTGTTCCAATTTCTTAATGCGCTGTCGATTTTCTACTGTAACATTATCAATATGGTCTGCTTTCTTCTACATAGAAATAAGCCGGACCTCTGAATCCGCCATTCTGATCTAAAGATCTTTGAGTGCCCCTGACATTTGCTTAACTTCAGCAGCCACCGATTTCAGATCTTCTCTAAATGGTTGCATTTCTTTTAGAAACAACTCTAGAGTGAGGGGAGTTGCATCTGAAATTCAGCTGTGGGAGGCCGTGGTAGTAGATTGCTTACCACTCCCTGTCGTCTGGGCCTTACTCCTTTTACCGTGTTTCTCCAGGGAGACAGGCGGGGTATGTCGGGGCATCGCAACTCTCATTTCCTTCCATTCTCAGCCCGAATCTCCAGCCACAAGATCTAGACCTTAAGTACTGTTTAACGATTGTTAAATTCTTGTTAAAAATATTGTTTAATTGAAATACACGCCCTGAGAAGCGGGAGCCAGGCCCAAGTGCTGCTACACAGTCTGCTGCATCATGTGATTCCCCCTCCAACTGAGCCATATTTGACTGTACCCAAATAAACACTAATGTGATAAACTGAAGACTTTTCAATTGTTTTCTTTTTATGGACAACATTCTACCTTGTTTTCTTTTTAGAAATAGTAATTTGGAGTTTTTACTATGTCAGGTTTGTGTACAGAATGTGAAGCACGAGCTGTTGTAATACTGAACCATGCTCAGAGTTCACTTCACAAACTGTGATAGTTAAAACTCCAGAGCATTGGTTCTATGAAGAGAACTATAACAGAATGCTGCCCATAACAGGAAAACAATGCACAATTCATTCTGTGGCATCACTTTTTATTCTGGTGTTTACATATGAATTATTTAGGCTTATGGGTATCATTTTGTAAATAGGAACATTATTAACAGCTGCCAATTGGAAATAATTTCCTATCCTGTTTAATTGTTCAATCTGTGTAGAAGCTGATTGTAGCACAGATGTACTAGACTTTATTAAAGAACCCTATGCCGACACACTGCACTAATCTTTGGCTAGAGATTTGTAGTCTAGCAGGAGTCACTGTTACAGCAGGTCGGAAGTGCAGCGTGTTGTCTGTTTTCATGGCAACACATGCTAATGTTAGTGTGCACATTGGTGTGATGATGTCACATGTGTGCACTCTGGACTTAGCTGTACCCACGAGGTGCAAGTACTTAATGGCATTTGAAGAATTCCGCTCACACACCAACTAGAAAATGAAGAGGCAGATGCAACCACTAACCACTTAACTAAGAATGTAAGACTCCTTAAATGTGCAATTCTGGGAGTCACGTGATGCAGTTCACTGGTTAGCAGCGCTCTGACATTGCTCCATCCACCCGACAGCAAAACTACAATTTTATGAGACTAAGTGCTAAAAACTCCACATTTTTCTTATCATCTAGCTACCTAAGATGGCGCTGTGGACGGCAGCCTCGGTACTGCGCTCTCTGGTACTTTTTCTGTTTTTGTTTATTTGTTCAGTTTTCAGCTCTCCCTCCCTGATCACATTCAGCAGAGAGGAACTTTTACACATCCGACAATTCACTTGTCGAACTTTTTCACCATCTTTCACCCAACCTGAAAGTTTTGCAGAACTTTTAGTCGGAGGAGCAGCGGCTCTCACGGGATTAATAGAGGCGCCGGCAGGAAGCGAGCCGGCGCTCTCTAAACTGCCGACGGCGGGATTTCGAACCGCGCCCTTCGATACACCTGGCGAATGTCCGCTCTCTGGCCAACAAGATGGATGAACTGCTGCTTCTCAACAGAACCAACATGGACTTTTCAGATCTGCCGCCCTTTGCTTCACCGAAACCTGGCTTGGTGAGCATATCCCTGATGGCTCATTACAATTACCTGGTTTCCAACTACTCCGAGCAGATCGTATCACGGAGCTCTCAGGAAAAGCGAGGGGAGGCGGAATCTGCTTCTGTATAAACGAAGGTTGGTGTACAGATGTCACCGTGTTAAACAAATCATGTAGCCCTCACTTAGAGTCCGTTTTCATTGACTGTAAACCGTTTTATTCACCGCGGGAGTTTTCTTCATTTATTCTGGTCGGTGTTTATATTCCACCTCAGGCCTGTGTTAGTGAAGCTTTACAACACCTGGCTGGCTGGATAACTAACATGGAGCACAAACACCCAGACTCCCTGCTCATTGTTCTTGGGGACTTTAACAGAGCAAACCTCAGCCATGAACTACCAAAATACAGACAGCACATTAAGTGTCCTACCAGAGACAAAGTACACTGGACCACTGCTACACCACATTAAAGGACGGCCTCGCTCTGTTCCCGCACAGCTTTGGGACTCTGATCATTGTCTGGTTCATCTTCTCCCGACCTACACGCAAAAACTAAAATCTGCAAAGCCTGTGGTCAAGACTGTGAAGAGATGGACCAATGAGGCAAAGCTGGAACTACAGGCCTGCTTTGACTGCACTGATTGGAGTGTTTTTGAGGCTGCAGCTACAGACCTGGACGATCTCACTGACACTGTGACATTGTACGTCAGTTTTTTGTGAGGACATGTGTGTGCCAACTAAAACTTTCCGCATGTACAGCAACAATAAACCTTGGTTTACAGCAAAACTCAGGCAGCTTCGTCAGGCCAAGGAGGAGGCCTACAGAAGTGGGGACCGAATCCTGTACAACCAGGCCAGGAACACACTGACAAAGGAAATCAGAGTAGCAAAGAGATGCTACACTGAAAAGCTGAAAAACAGGTTTTCAGCCAACGACCCTGCGTCGGTGTGGAGAGGCCTGCAGGATATCACCAACTACAGGAGACCGTCCCCCCACACTGCAGAGAACCATCAACTGGCCGATGACCTGAATGTGTTTTACTGTAGGTTTGACAAGTCCAATTTCACACCCCTCACCCTTTCTGACCACATCACACAACAAACTACACCCCCTGCCACTCCCTTACCCCTCCCCACCACTGACACCCCACCTGCACTCAGGGTCTGTGAAGAAGAGGTGATTCAGCTCTTCAGGAGACAGAAGACCAGGAAGGCACCAGGTCCAGATGGCGTGTCACCCTCCTGCCTGAAAGTCTGTGCTGAACAGCTGACCCCTGTCTTCACACAGATCTTTAACAGATCTCTGGAGCTGTGTGAAGTTCCCTCCTGCTTCAAGCACTCCATAATCATCCCGCTGCTCAAGAAACCCTCTATCACAGGATTAAATGACTACAGGCCGGTCGCCTTGACGTCTGTGGTCATGAAATCACTGAGCGATCAGTTGACCCACCTGAAAGACACATCACAGGCCCCTGCTAGACCCCTGCAGTTTGCTTACCGGGCAAACAGGTCAGTGGATGATGTAGTCAACATGGGACTGCATTACATCCTGCAACATCTTGACTCCTCAGGGACATATGCTGGGGTCCTGTTTGTGGACTTCAGCTCAGCGTTCAACACCATTGTCCCAGTAGTCCTTCATTCCAAACTCACCCAGCTCACTGTACCAGCCTCCACCTGTCACTGGATTACAAACTTTCTGACGGATAGGAGGCAGCAGGTGAGGCTGGGGATGATTACATCCAGCACCCAGACAATTAGCACTGGCACCCCCCCAGGGATGTGTCCTCTCCCTCTGCTCTTCTCTCTCTACACAAACGACTGCACCTCAGGAGATCCGTCTGTTAAACTCCTGAAGTTCGCAGATGATACAACGGTCATCGGCCTTATCAGGGACGGTGATGAGTCTGCATACAGACGAGAGGTTGAACAGTTGTCCCTCTGGTGCAGTCAGAACAACTTGGAGCTGAACACACTTAAAACTGTGGAGATGACAGTGGATTTCAGGAGGAGTCCCCCAGCATTGCCCCCCCCTCACCATACTCAACAGTACTGTGTCTGCTGTGGAAACCTTTATGTTTCTGGGATCCACAATTTCCAGGACCTGAAATGGGCGTCCAACATAGACACAATTGTCAAAAGGCCCAGCAGAGGATGTACTTTGCGCCAGCTCAGGAAGTTCAACCTGCCTCAGGAGCTGCTGATCCAGTTCTACTCTGCAATAATCCAGTCTGTTCTGTGTACATCTACCACTGTCTGGTTTGGATCGGCCACCAAACAGGACAGGAACATACTACAACGGACAGTTAGGACTGCAGAAAAAATCATTGGTGCTGACCTGCCCTCCATTCAGGACTTATACACGTCCAGAGTTAGGAAACGGGCAGGCAACATCACTGCAGACCCATCACACCCTGGATACAACTTGTTCCAACTCCTCCCCTCTGGCAGGCACTACAGAGCCCTGTATGGCAAAACAACCAGATACAGGAACAGTTTCTTTCCACAGGCTATCACTCTGATGAACACTTGAGCTAGTCACACAGTCAGAACAATCCTCGTGCAATAACTTGTAACACTAAACATCCACTGTAATTACAAAATGAAACCTTAGGATGCTATATATACATATATACTGTATATACTCTGTTGTACATATGTATATACTGTTAAATCCACTTACCTCATGTATATAAAGTACCAGCTAATCCATTGCATATTTATTCTAGCATTTTGCACTCCACACCATTGTACTATTGTCTTGTTGTTTTTGTTTTTACTGTATGTTTACTAAGTACATTGAGAGCAACGGAAAAACCGGAGTTAAATTCCTTGTATGTGTATACATACTTGGCCAATAAAAATTGATTCTGATTCTGATTCTGATTCTGATTCTAAACACTTGGAGCACACAGTGACGAACAAAATGGAAGTTGAAATGTGGCTAGTGGCTCCTAAACACACATGCTGCCACCAACCCCAGAGAAGGCGAGCAAAAAAGCCATCGACTGGAGGCCATACTTCTACTGCTACTACCGCTTCAACAGTTGAGACAGCACCACTTACTTTAGAGAGATTCCTATCGGAGTTTCAGCCTTTCTGAGAGGAACTAAGGGCTCTCACCACCGAAGTGAAATCCATGGCTGGGGCTCCTCAGGACATTTCAAAGCATACAGCAGATAACGAAGTATGCCTCATATCACTGGAGAAATGAGCAGAAAGGCTGTAACCACAGATTGTAATGAACAGACAGCAAATTAAAAAACTGGAAGCTAAGATCGAAGATCTCGAGGGGAGAAGCTGGAGAAACAATGTGGTGTTGATCAGCCTCCCTGAAAGGGAGCAGGGGGCCGACACCATTACTTTTGTACAAAAGCTGACCGCAAAGCTCACAGGGCCTTCCCCATATGGTCCCAACTACATCATTGAGTGGGCATACAGAGCACTTCAGCCCATGCCTCCACCAGGGGCCTTTCCCAGACCTCTCATCTTTTGATTCTTATATTTCTAGGAACAGCAGCACTTCTTGAACAAATTGAGAGGAATACAAGAGATTCTGTGGGAAGAAACTAAAATCCGTGTCACTCAAGATTTGCCGACATCCGTCGAGCAACACCGCACTCAGTTCCATCCCATTGTCTCTAAATATATTGCCGCTAGTGTTAAATTTCAAATGACCTACTCGGCTAGACTACAAGTGCAAATTGATGGTACATGGTTTTCCTACGAAGAAGTGGAAACAGCGACAGAGGCGCTAAAGAAATCTCTGCCTGCACTGTTCACTAAGCGCTGAGGTAGGCCAGTGAGTTGGTTTGTAATCCTCGAAGTAAGTCCAGTAAGGATCAGTCATATTGGGACTGGTTGCCATGTAAAATCTTTGCTGACTCTGATCTAACCTACAGTATCTGGGGGCTCTTAAGTATCTGCAATTTGTGAGGCAGACGCTATTCTGTGTGGGAATTATTTTCACATCTTTGCAGTAGCTATGGTTTCCTAGTGGAAAGGGTCCACAAGTAACATTTCTCATTTCTGTTATAGAACCCTCACAGATCTGAGGTCTTGCAGCAGCAGTACGACAAACTGTGTCAGGCTTCAAGGTGGGAACTAAACGAACATTACCACTTCTTGTCAGCACCAGTAGGTTGGCTATACCCAGCCACAGCTCAGTACAATCTATTTGGTTTATTTGGTCAAATTAAGTGGGCCAGGAACTTTTCTTTCTTCTTGTTTTGTTTCTGGTTCAAATGGGAGAAAATCCGTGAGCAGAAGACGCGGGGGTTGCGAAGTAGTCTGCTCCTAGAATATGCTGTCTTGACAGCAGAATGCTCTTCTCCGGTGAACTGGGACTTTAAATTCATATGGGGGGGGATGAGTTTTCACTCCTTCCTTCCTTCCTTCCTAAATAGGTGTGCGTTGAAATGTTTTCATTGTTAGGGCATTGAAATCACAGTCTGGTATTGTTTCTCTTCACAAGTCAGGTGGATGGAGAGGGGTGGGCAGTTGGGCAACTGAGCATCATGGGCCAGAAGGAGATCATGCTGGCAGGGAGGGTTGGGACTGTTTATTATCTTGTAACATGCTTAAGATTTTTATTATGGGGTATTATGGGCTTAAGGGATTTCAAGTGTGTTTTGATGCATTTACTTTCCTGTGTTCAATGGGAAGTTTGTTTGGAGTGGGACTATAGGGGAAGGGATATATTGGAGGACTAAGGGGACATGGGGGGGCCGGGTAGGCATGACACCAAATAATACAGGGGATATATTCTTGATTCTGGGCATTCGGGCTGTATTATCCAGGGATATTCATTATCGATTACAATGCGTGTGGCCAGCCCACTTAATCTGGTATCGTGGAATGTAAAAGGGGCAAGACAAAATGTGAAAAGATACAAAATACTCAAGCACCTGCAGAAAATCAAGGGAGAAGTAACTATGCTTCAGGAGACTCTCCTATTAGAATCAGAGGCCAATTAATAAGGAGACTGCATGTGGGGCTGATCTTTGCAGCAGGGAACAGCACGTCTAGCAAAGGGGTAGCTATATTGCTGGCGAGGAACCTACCATTTGTTTGTAACCAATGTATTAGAGACCAGCAAGGTTGATATATTTTTCTTAGAGGCACCCTCCAAAGCACTGAGTTAATTTTGGGGAACATTTACGGTCACAATTCCGATAACACCTTCATTTTTCACAGGAATCATGGTGCTGTTGGCTCCTTTCCTCTCCCTACCAATCTTATTAGGGGGACATTGGAGTCTCCCGTTTGACTCAAATCTGAACAAATCAGATAGAAGTGGGGGGAGGGCTTTCGCCAGCATGGAGAGCCCTACGGGAGTTGACAGATTACCTAGAATTATGTGACACCTGGCGGTTGCTGAACCCATCTGCAAGGGACTATACCTTCCGCTCTCCTGTCCACTAAACTTCCTCCCATATAGACTACTTCCTAATGAGCCAGTCTCTGTTGGGAGGGCTCCTGGACAGCAGATTGGAACACTGAGTTATTTTGCATTATGCGGCAGTGACGTGTCGCCTTTTTCTCTCTGTCCCCCAGCCTTCTGATAAGATATGGAAACTGAGCAACCAAATACTGAAAGACAGCAGCGTCATGGAACATATTGCCGCATGTCTGGATAGTTTTAAACATGACAATTTGGGATCAACGGGCAAACCTTACATGGAATGGTCGGCCCTGAAATGTTATATTAGCGGGGAATTTATTAAACTAACTCCCTTCTTTCCCAAATAAACATTGAAACGCATCTTTTAAGTGGGTCAGGGAACCAGGTCCATCAGTCTCTTATCAAGCTTCGAGACCAATATGGAGAGCTCTTCTGTGAAAAGGCAGAGCTGGCCATACTGAAGACCAGGGCAACATGTATTGAACAAGGGGAGAAACCTGGAAGGCTTCTTGCCCTTAGGTTAAGTAAGCATGAAGCCTCGAGACTCATCACAGCGATACAGTCAGCTGAAGGTGGCTCCCTTAAGGCCAATCCTATGGCCATTTCCAAAGGGTTTGAAACTTATTACCGGGATCTATACAGCCAGATGTCGGATGTGCCTGCACAGAATAGAGTAGACGATTTCTTAGCTCAGATTCCTCTCTGCACTTTGAATCCCAAAAATAAATCAGTTCTTTTAGTCTCTTTCTCGGAGATGGATATTTTCAATGCAATCCGTAATCTGTCATTGGATAAGGCCCTTTGCCCCGACAGCTTTTACCCCAGTTTTTATAAAGTCTTTGCGCACCAACTAGCTCCATGGCTATCTGAACTTTTCAAGCACATCCTGACATCTAGACAGGTAGATCCAAGATTACTAGAAGCTATGATAATTGTAATACCAAAGCCAGGGAGAGACCCAGAGCGCGTGGCCAGTTATAGGCCTACATCGCTTATTAACTACAATGTCAAAATCTTATCTAAACTGCTGGCAGACAGGGTTAACAGGGTCCTATCATATTTAATTGGACCAGACCAGGTTGGCTTCATGAAAGGGAGGTCCTCTGTTGACCATCTACATAAGCTAGCCCATGTCTTCTCTGTGACCAGGGAGGCATCTCACTCTATGGTGTTGGTCTCCCTAGATTGGGAGAAGGCATTCGACCGTGTGTACTGGCAGTTTTATGTTTGTCTCTACATCAGTTTGGGTTCCCTGCCCAGTTCATTGGGTGGATTCAGTCCCTGTAAGCCAATCCTACAGCACACATCTACTGTAACAGGGTTTTCTCCTCCACTTTTCCATTGTATGCAGGCACTAGGCAGGGTTGCCCCCGTCGCCCTTACTATTCAGCCTCTACTTAGAAGCCCTCACAGTCAAATTAAGAGAATCCCTGCTGATACACAGTATAACCCTGGGGAGGCAGGAGGAGATGGTCTCCAGGTATGTGGATGATATTCTTCTACAGTTGTCACAACTCAAGTATTCTCTTCCCACAGTACTGAATATAATAAAAGATTACAGCTCCTTATCAAACTACAAAATCAACACTGACAAGACGTCCGTTTTCCCCCTAAACTCTAGAATGCTCAAAAGTGAAATCCTGAATACGGGACTTAACTGGGTCCCCAGATCGCTAAAATATTTGAGTATTCAGTTGGCTAGAAGTGAGTCCCAAATCAAAAAGCTAAATTTGGATGTAATTCTAACCACTGTACAGCAAGACTTATTGCGCTGGAAATCCCGGCCTATGTCACTATGGGGTTGCATCAACCTAAGTAAGATGAATGTTCTTTCATGCATATTTTACCCCATCAACTTTCTCTGTCAGTGGTTACCTCTGACCTGGTTTAAGAAAGTACAGTCATGCATTACAGAGTTTATCTGGATGGGCAAGGTTCTGAGGACAGCATACTACAATTAACAGCCCCTAAGTGCCTGGAGAGCCTGAGGCTACCACACTTCGGGCTTTATTACTGGGCTAGCCAAGTAAGCAAGTATCTTAGATGGCTTGCACCAGATGCTGAACCAGAGACCCTCCCCTATGTGCCAAGCTGGCTCTGAATTGAAAAAGACATGATAGAGGCCAACAGGATTTCACTGGCAGCCTTTACATTCAAAATGGGAGACCCCCACCCGCCCTCGCCAGATGATGGTTGGTAACTCAGTGAGAATTCATTCCCAACTACGTGCTCAACTAAAGTACAAGCACAACAAAGATCCGAAGCAGCCCCTAGCTAGGAACCCCAACTTTAAAATAGATGGGAAGATGCCCCCAACCTGGATCCCACAACTGGCCACTGTATCAGAGGATGAGTTGCTGAGAGCTAATGCTGATTGGCTACCGACAGCAGAAATTTTGGCTAAATTTGCTATCAACCATAAAATGGTCTTTAAAATGTACCAACTTAGACATATGTTGGTCCAGTTCTTCAATCAGCCGGTTGCATCTCCACAGTTAGGGGAATTCATTGCAACTCTCCAGCCTCTTGCTTCTGCTCCTCATGCTGTCTCCAACATATATGGGAAAATCTATCTGAAAGTGGATGGCATGCCAAGATATTGGTCCTCCCTTTTTCTGCAGACACTGCCTCACTGGCAGAGGATTTTGAAGGACTCACTCAAGACAGGTTATGGCTCACGCAGCTCCAGATTCTTAATGATATATATCTGACACTATACAAAATGGGTAAGACAGAGACTCCCTTGTGCACTCGGTGTAAAGAGGAAATAGGTACTCTGCAGCACATATTCTGGGACTGTAATAAAGTAGCTCCTTTATGGAAATTCATCCAGAATAAAGTTGACCCCTTGTTGGGTCTCCAAGATCTCTTCACCCCTGAAACCTGTCTGGTGGGTGACTTTGGTGGCATTCCAGTTAAGACATGTAGATATCACATTGCCATGATTGCCCTCTCGGTTAAGAAGTTGGTCCTTTGTCATGGGATAGATGAAGAATCCATTTCTTATCTAGAATGGGTTCAAGAGTTACTTTTCAACCTACGTACAGAGAAGATGGTAGCTGGTCTCTATAAGCGTACCCAGAAATATAAACAAATCTGGGAGAAACTACATGTCCTATACTCATTATAAAGCCCCTTACTCTGACAGTAACTCCACTAGACCCACTTAGGCCCTAAGAAGGGTTTTGGTGCTATGGGAGGAGGGAGTGGGGGGTTGGATGGGGGTTGGTATATCATGGCATTGCATGTCTGATAGTATGACTTGTATTTGTAAAACAATAAAATTTAAATAAAAAAATGCAATTCCGACCTCAGTAGCACTTGAGCATTAAAAAATGTGAGTTCTAAAAAGGAACTGTTTTATCTTTAGCAAATAAATTTGGAGAAAAAATGAATTCACTATTTATGTATTTTAATTATTTATTTATTTATTTAAAATGTGGTAACCGGGAAAGGCACACTGAGCCAAGGCTTGTTTCCAAGTGTGATCCTGGGGTGCGGGTAAGGACTCAGTCAAACAATGCCAGTGGAATTAAGCAATACAAAACAAATAAAGTGCAAGCATGTCAAGAAAGCACAACATATGATGCAACACTAAAATCAACAAATGGACTGAAACAATCAGTGCAAATAAAATTACAAGAAGTAAAATCAACCCAAGGGAGGGAGCATAAACTGAGGTGAAGAAGAAAAAGGTCAGATGGGGAATCAACAGTCACAGGGAAAGGAGGACATGTGTTTAAGCTGGTGCTTAAGGGAAGTTGGGGAGAGTGAGAGATGGATGGAAGAGGGGAGAAGGTTCCAGAGGGAGGGAGGGAAGACAATAGGAAAAGGCTGATTGTCCAGCAGAGGAGCGAGAGAGAGGGAGAAGAAATGGGGATCTTTGAAACAAAGGGAGTATCAGGTGAATGGAGTGGGACAGATGAGAGTGGAAAGATGGAAAGGCACAGCCTTGAACCAGTATTTAGAGATGAAAGAAGCACAGTGATGCAGGTTACGGGAGGAGAGGGGAGTATGAAGAGGGAAGAATAGAGAGTGCATTGATGAGTGCATGGGGGTGAGCTTGTGGTAAAATGACGGAAGGCATTACACAGGGTGTCTGTTCTAGCAAGAGAAGAGGAGTAGGCAGAAACATATACCACTTCCACATAGTTAAAGACTGTGAGCACCATATTTGTAACTAATTCCTGGCAGACATGTGGGGTTAAGCAGTCTTTGTTGTGGTACAGGGCACCAAGCTTGGGGTGGAGCTTAGCATGGATGGCATTGATATAGGCAGAGAAATCAAGCCTGCTGTCAAGCCACACACCAGGATACTTGAAGGAATAAACCACTTCAAGGGAATAACCATCTAGCATGGTAAGTGGGGGGGGAGAGCAAGCCTAGCCAGCTTCTGGCTGGAACCAAAGGTCATGGACACTGTTTTTTTGGTATTGACCTGGAGTTTGTTGGCCTGAAACCAATGCAGGACATTATGGCAGTCTTGCTGGAGCAAGACTTTCACAGCATCCATTGACCGGCCTGAGGAACAGAGAACTGTGTCATCTGCATACATATCAATGTGCGAGTTGACACAGATGGAGGCGAGGTCATTGAGGAAGATGGAAAAGAAGATGTGATCCAGGATGGAGCCCTGAGAGACCCCAACCTGGATTGAGCGGAGGGGACACAGTGCCACTGACCTGAACTGACTGGCTAAACCATGCAGCAGTGGAGGCCGGGAGACCAGCAGAACTCAGTGTGTCCAAGAGGAGAGATGGGCCAGCGAGTTAAAGGCTTTAGCCAGATCAATAAAGATGGCAGCGGTGATGTGGTCCTAATCCATCCTGCAGAAAAGGGAGTCGGTAACACATAACAGGGATGAGACGGTGGAATGGTGCTTCCTAAAACCAGACTAGAAGGAGGAGAGAAAATTAGATGAGTATAGGAAGTCGGAGAGCCAAGAGTAGACCAGTTTCTCTTGCAGCTTTGGATGGGGAAGGGGAGGTGGATGGAATAAACATTGCTGGGGAAGGGATCGCCCTCTTTGGCTAAGGGGGAGGACTTTAGTCAACTTCCAAGCCAGAGGGACAGGGCAAAGTGTGAAGGAGAGGTTTAGGATGTGAGTGAGTGGGAGGCAATAGCAGGAGTGGAGAGATGGAGGAGACTAGGATCTAGGCCATCAGGGCTGGCTTTGGACTGATTAGAGAAGAGAGGGCCAGCAAGGTTTCCTGTGCAGAGACAGGAGGGAAATGAAACCCCAGTGGAGGGTGGATGGAGAGGGGTGAGGAGATGGAGGGAGGAGAGCACAAGTGATGAAAAACTCATTAAAGAGCTCCCGATGCCACTGTGAAAAAAGTGAATATTTAGACACAGTTTAGCTTATATTTAATAATTTTTTTCTGTGATCCTTACCCTGTTTTCCTTATTAAGGACATCAGTATGTAAACAGAATTTCTGCCCTATCTGTTCTGGTGGTTGCCTACACCTGACATCACAGTTCTGTTTATGACATCATAATGTGTTACTGTGGAAATAATGCCATAAACTGGTGATTATGATGTCAGGTGTAGGCAAGCAGAAACAGCAGATAAAGTCAAAGGGACAGTAATCCTCTTTCATACTACTGAAATCAGTAATAAAGAAGTAAGGGATAGATTGATAGAAAAGATATATGAAATATGAACTGAATGGTGTGGAAATCTCACATGTTTTTCTCATGATGTTAGGGGCTTTTTGAAGAGAATAGCAACAAGAATGGGTCTGATGGTGGAGAGCCATTAATCATAGGAGCAGAATGGATTACTGTAAAGGCAGATTGATACTAATAACCAGTGGAAGAACCCCTACTGGTTGAAAGTTGATTACAACTTATTAATTGGTATTTATCATCAGAGCTTTAATCTTTTGCTTGGCATATCAAAAAGTTTGACCACACTTATGAAAGCTATAATATTCAAACAGAACTATTACAAATACATTTAATTATGAAGTATTTTATAAATTGTGTTATGGTTTCTTAAAGCAGCTATTGAAAAAGTGATACAAACAAATCAGGTATCATTACTGCACTAAACAAATCCAAAATGTATTTTCATATCCAGCAGAAAGATACCAATTCATAAGGCCAAGCAAGCATTTTTACAAGGACAACATTGTGAATGAGGTAATAACATATCTGAAATATGTCCTTTATAGAGTTGTATAGAAGGGGTGGAGTGCTTCTAATAACACAAAAATGTAGCAATCTACTGAATGTTCCAAATAGGTCCAACTGTGATCCTGCAAGAGGAATCTCAGATTAGTACTTAAAGGTTTAGAAACCAATGCAAATTGATGGTGAACCCTGTCTCTAGAATTATGAATCTGTTTAAAATGTAATGGATTTTTAGTAATCAGTATACTTTGTTTGATTCATTTTTATGTAGAGTTTGTATTCCCAGTGCATTTATAGATAATTGACCAGATTGTTAACAAAATGTATTATTGGGATTTTCCATCATACACAGAAAAAATTTTTTTTTTTGGCTTACATCTCTATAAGAGTATACAAGTCCTGATGAAGCTAACTTAGCGAAATGTTGAATGCACTATAATACAGATTGATATTAATAGCCTGTGAAAGTACTCCTGTTGGCTAAAAGTTGATTATAGATTATTAGTAATAACAGAGCACCTAATGATTTCCACCATGATTGGATCGAGTGAATCATAAGGCCATGGAGGCATTTCTACAGAGACAACCTTGTGAATGAGGTCCAGTTGTGATCTTGCAAGAGGAAACTTAAACTGCACAGCATATAAGTCCTGATGAAGTTAACAAGGCAAAACATTAACATAGCTGTATGATCTGCTCCATCTTGATTCTGTGAACAGAAATATGTAATATTCCAATTAAATAATATATACTATAACATTTAGTGAGTGGGTAGGTTTCTTCAGACTAGTTGTGGCTTTAGACTATCTGTTGCTTGGAACTAGACTCCTAGCTTTTTCCTAACTACAAGGAATATGGGGCCAGGTTGGCACATCTTGTTTTACCATCAGCAAGGATGCCAGCCACAGTAATCCTGTCCCTTCTGCTAATAAGGATCCAGTCAATCAATGTATGATGACCTGTAGCTAGAGAAAGTCTGGTCAGGTCAGAGATGACTTGGGGCAGATTGTAGTTTTTGCACTAGTGAACCTAGAGTTTTTGATGATTTGCCCAGCCAATTCACTCTGAGATCCTGAGTAGAAAAATGTCATTACTGCCAACTGAGGTAGAAGTAAGCTTAACTTATTACTTCAATGGCGTCTTATTAAGTCTGAACCATCAATTGCTTAATGTAATACAAAATGGCCACCTAGGTGAAAATTAGTTAAGGAGTTCAGACAGTCCAACCAACTCACTTTTGGGAGGTGTTACAGGCATATGAAATGCAGAGCGTATTAGTTCCACCCAATAGCAGAATGGTGTGCAGTGCCTCACATAAGGTTAGTTCAGGGATAGGTAATGCTGAGAAATTTAGGTACTCCTTATAATAGATAGCTATGCCACCTCCTGTTTTAAAGCAGGAGCAATCACATCTTAATAGGCTGTAGTTAGTTAAGGTGCAGGCTGAGTAAGGTATTGAGGGCTTGAGCAAGAATTCCAAAATGCATAGGATATCAGGTTTGTATTGAGATGCCCACACCTCTAGCTCAGGTTGGTTTACTGATGGACTATGTATATTTAGGTGGGCCATTTTTAGCCCTTTAGCTATAGACCAGTGAGAGGCAGAGCTACTAGGAGGAACAGGGGGACCAGGGTTAAGTTCAGGTTACACATGGCCACTTGTGAATACTGAGGAAGTGGTGAAAGAAAGCACCCTTCACTTTGCTCCTTCACAGAGCTTTTCAGACGTAACTGTAAACTGACCAGACCTATGATTAAATACCTAGTTTCTGCACTTTTTTGTTCTTGGTAACTGGAAAAGGTCCACTAGACACAATTCCTCTTTTCAGGTGCCAACTGGGAGCACTGGGGAGGTTAAGTAACTTGATTAGAGTCACACAGTATGCATGTGGAGGTTGTGGAATTCAAACCCAGGTCTGCTGGATGTGCCAAGCTCATTTACAGATTGTTACCCTAATCTCTAAGATATACTCCCAACCCTGGCCCCAATTAATTATTTAAATACATTTTATTTTAGAAAAATCATTTATCAAATTTTATTACAGAAGTGACAGTCTGAGCTTTTCTCAGAAAAAAATTCAAAATTCATAAAGTGAAAAGTTTAAATACATGCAAGGTATAAAACATGCTTCTTTAAGATTTCTTGCACTAGTTTATAATCTGGTTTTATATATAACAGTAGTTTGATAAATAAGTAACGCTAGTATACAAATTACTTAATTATTCTCTGTAATGCACTACAAGGTTCTCGAACAGTTGGTATAATGGTAGCAGGGATTTTAATTTAAGAGTGGGAGGTTTGTTTGGTTTGCAGGAAGGTCAAAATGACCTAGAAGAAAGGAGATATCAACAAGACGTTCAGAAGATAAATATTAATAAAAAGGTCAGGACATTTAAAAAAATTTTTTTTTTTAGACGAGGCAATTTGTTATATATGTGGCGCCCAATCCCAAGGCACTGGGCACCTCATAATAAATACAACAAAACAGTAATAGTTTAAGATCAATAAATACTAAATATTAAAAACATTATGTTACAAAGCCAGGCCCAAAACTTAAAGTAAAAAATGATTTTTTTTTAATATGGCCAGTGAAGGAGCATCTCTCACCTCCTAAGGAAGGGTGTTCCACAGAATTAGGGCTGCCACACTAAACATCCTACCTCCCAAGGATTTCAAATTGGATCTCGGCGCTGACAAGATATCTGCTTCCACTGACTGGATGGAGTTGCTAGGAGTAAGGTACCAAGAGGTATTTCAGGTAGCCCATACCCAGACCATGCAGGACGTTGTAAATCAAAAAGCACACTTTAAAGCTGATGCGCCTCTGCACTGGCAGCCAGTGAAGAGCCCAGAGAACTGGCATAATGTGCTTGAACTGAGAGGTCCCAGCAACCAGTTGGGCTTCCATATTCTGGACTAGCTGAAAATAGTGCAACAGCCTCATGGATAACCCAAAGTAGAGAGCATTACAGTAATCCAACCTTGGTATGACTAAGGCGTGCACCAGTATTGCCAGATCAGTCTGTTCAAGAAAGGGCTTGATCCGGGTAATGTTTTGCAGATGATAGAAGCCACCACAGACAACAGCTGACACCTGATATTCTAAAATCAGCTTGGAGTCCACAATGACCCACAGATTCCTTCCCCTATCTGCAGCTCAAAGAGCCATGATATCCAACAGAGTTAGGACAGTGATCTACTTGTTGCCACTGAACCTACCTGACCCTGCTCCACGAGTAACACCTCTGTCTTCAAAGAGTTCAGTCTGTCAGATGGCCGCCATCCAGTCTGGGATTTTTCTAAGGATCTCACTCCATTCCGAAACCACCACAGCATCATCAGGAGCACAAAACACATGCAGCTGGGTATCGGTGGCATAATAATAAAAACCAAGCTGTAGCATCTAATGATCTCCCCCAGTGGCAACATGTACATGGCAGACAACATAGGGGGCTAGATTTGACCCCTGGGGCACACCACAACAGAGTGCAGCACTGCTCAGTGTAAAAGAGCCAACTGTCACCTGCTGCATCCTGCTGGACATGTAGGACTTAAACCGCCACAACACCATTCCTGAAAGTCCTACATAGTACCTCAGATGAGCCAACAGCACCCCATGATCCACTGTGTCAACAGCTGATGAGAGGTATAGCAGGACAAGAATGGTGCATTGTCCACTGTCCCTTGCTAGGAGATCATGGCACACCATAACACAGTCTCCATACTATGGGGAGTCCAGAAACCCGATTGGAAGGGCTCATAAGATGTCATATTTTTCCAGGTTTTGTTCCAGCAGTCCTGCCACCACCTTCATGATCAACTTCCTCAGAAAGGGAGAGTTCAATAAAGACCTGTAATTGGAGAGATTGTCAGGGTCCAAAGAAGGTTTCTTGAGGGCCTCACCACCACTTTTTTAAGGGCAGATGGGAATACCCCCTCCCCAAGAGAACACCTAATGATTTCCACCATGATTGGATCGAGTGACTCCTGGCACTCTAGAATAAACTGGGTCAGCCCAGGGCCCAACACACAGAAGGTGGGATGTAGTCCAGAAACCACCTGGAAAACATCAGCTGCCAATACCGGCTCAAACTCTGCTCCTAAAAACAGAGTGCCTCTGTCCATCAAAGTTCGGATACTGTTATCCAATGGCAAGTTGCTTGAGGATATCCCAGGCCAAATGGTGGACACCATGTCTAGAAAGAACTGGTTAAACTCACATTTGTCAAGAGAAAGGCTCTGCAGGACTAGAGATAGACTGGATTTAATAGTCTTCTCCACAGTGTTGAAAAGCTGAACAGGCCGGTTCGTTTCAGCAGCAATCCCTCATGACAGGAAAGCTAGCCTTTTCAGAGTTATTGCCTGCTGATACTCACCATATAACAACGCTTCAGCCTCTGCCACATAATCTTCAACCACCTCTGGTCAGCATCATACCATGGTGACCTGAGTTGGGATATCAAGGGGTGGACACAGGATGGTGGTAGGGATTTGACCACAGTCAAAAGGGCCAGGTTATAACTCTCCATGGCTGCCTTGGTTCCCATCACACAGGCTGTCTCATGCCCAAGATGTCCAGTACTACCAGGAGGCTCTGAGGCTCCAGTTTTTCGAAAGGAGCAGTATCTGACCATCTCCACTGGTGAGGTTAAACGAGGAGCTCCACAGAGGAACAGCATGACATGGTGATCCGACCAACGACCAGATCAACCATGGGATCACTAATATCAAGACCAAAACCAGATCCAAGAAGTGGCCATGCTAGCCGGCCAAGTGATGCTGAGGGTTGAGGCGCTGGACACCACACCTCGCGCTGCGCTGGTGACCCGGGTTCAGGAACGAGCCCTGGTCAGCAGGGGTCAGCAGGGGAGGGAAGAGATTGTGCATCTGGAGGACTGCTCTCTCTTCCCAGGGAGGGTTCTAGGGGAGCCGTCGCTCAAGAGCGGCCTCTGGCGGTAGTCGAGGGGCACACAATGTAGCGACATGTGCATAAGCAAGAGGGCGGAGTTATGGCGCAACGTTGCCTTGCATAGCCAAACTCCAAGGGGGCAGAAAAACGTAAGAAAAATCCCCACTCCTGGGGATAAGCAAAGTCGCCTCGGCCTCTGGGACCACACTCCAAATACTGGTCCCATTTCCTCTCCAGGGATGATTTGTGTAGCCAGCACTCTGTACTTAGACAGAGTGCCCTGGGCAGATAGGGTGGCCCTTCCTCCGGGGGAGTTCAGATCCGGGGGTTGTGTTGGGGCTGCACGAGGGAGAGAGAAACTAGGGTCTCAGGTGGGAGGTAGAGACGTGAAGATCCCAAGGTCGCCGCAGAGAGTTCCCCAGGGATAAAGTGGAGCAGAAAAAAGGAGTTAAAAAAAAAAAAAAGTGGCCATGCTGGTGGGTGCCAGTGGCAGCCGCTTGTACGAAGCTGAGGGAAGGCATCACCTAGAAGAGTTGCAGTCCAAAAAGAGATGTTTAATTGTTAACCCAAGCATTAAAGTCACCTAAGACCAGAAGCCTGGGTGACTCAACCACCAGATCAGTTATGGAAGTCTCAAGTTCCTGCAGGAATTCGTGCCCATATCAAGGGGATGATATACGAGTACAATCCTGCAACTTGTACCCAGCCCACCCTTAACAACCATGCATTCAGACAATCTGGTATCTCCCAGAACATGGCTTACTGATTCAAAATGGCAGAACTGTAGGGGATAGGCAGGGCAAGGTGACATTCCCTATGAGAAAGGATGGCTCTGTTGTCGATTATGTTTCTGTTGGCCTCCACTTTTTTAGGAGAATTGTTCATTTAAAGATAGATAAACAGTTCCATAGTGATCAGTTTTCAGTAATTGTGTGGCTAGATATTGATTGTTCAAAGGAGGAATTAAAAAAGTAATAATCGGAAGGAGCATGAATCAGAATAACAATAATGAATAAAAGGAAAGAAATAATAAAGGAGACTCTAGTGGTAGTGGAGGTCATACTGGAGTCAAAAGACATGTATGGTCACTCAGAAATTATTTTAAATGAGAAGTAATATTCAGGAAGCAATTGAAGCACATAATAAAGTAGAAGAGACAATAAAGAATAGTTTACATGCTGGGGTCAGGGTTAAAGACTGAACCCAAAGGAGAAAAGGAAAAAAATGTTTTGATAAAGAATGTAGTTAAAGTACATACTCAACAAATTAGGTAAGCAGATGAAGAACAGAATACTGAAAAGTCTTCCTTGCATATAAAAAAATAACATAATACATTATTGAAGAAGAGAAAAGGGGCCATGAAAATTTGTTATGGGGGAATTATAAGAGGCGGTAAATAATAAAGACTCAAAATATATATTGGGGCCTAGTTGCTTCTGGTTATGTATGGAATAAGACATGATGAGGTGTGGCTTATGACTTGACAAGAGCATGCCCAGGTGCATAATGAGGTACAAGGCGCTTGTGCCAAGTGCCTTTAGCACCGAGAACTTGCTCTTATCAGGCCCTAAACCACACCTTATAGTGTCTTATTCCACCTCTAAAAAGAGTAGAAAATGTTCATAATTGAACAAGTTAGTGCACTTTTAAAAGTAAAATGTAATTTATTTATCTTTTCCTTTCACTTTGTTTCAGTTTTGAAGAAAATAGTTCCTTTTACTGCTTAACTACAGAAAGATTTTTAAATTTTAGGAAGGGGATTATGTCCGTCTGTCCCCCACACACACGCATATACACACAAACACATGCGCAAACAAACTGTTGGGAGTCCCCCTTTATTTTATTGAGTTTCTTTTGCGGTGAAAGGAGTGCATACAGTGATAGCGTGTCTTGTGCTGTTTCTCTGCCCCCCACACACAGCAAGAAAGCCCAGCCCCTCCCAAACACACACTGAGTTAGAAAGCCTTTTTTATGTTTGCTTGCACGCATGTGCAAGAAACATAGTGCCATCATCCGAGTTTTCGGAGGTGTGGCAGCCCTCTTCCAATTCAGGCAGTCTGTTTGCAGGCGCGGCTGCAGTTCTCCAGTGCCTGCTGGATAGACAGCTCCAAAATGCAGTGGAGTACAGTTGAAAGGGGGAGCTATGCTTCAGTAAGCAGCGATAAGATATTGCCTGCTCATGCGCTCCCCTACACACACACACGCATGCTGCGTGCTGCCCCCCTGCACACTGTATGGCGGGGTGCCCAATCCGTCGGCTGTGCTCGCCCCCCCAAAGCCTTCCACATGCCACGCTGGTGCCCACCCCAGCGTGGCAACTCATTGTATAAGCCGACGGGGTGCCCAATCCCCATTGGCTCCACTGTCCCCCGAGAGTACAGGGTGCCACGCTGGGAGCCCACCCCAGTGTGGCAACAGATCTATGGCTGACGGGTGCCCAATCCCCGTCGGCTCCACGCCCCAACCAGCTGCGTCCTTGTGCCACACTGGGAGTCCACCCCAGTGGCAAACGTCTCCGCTGCTATTTAAAAAACCTGCAAATAAAACTCCCTCGGCGCTTCTCCTGCCCTCCCACAACCCGCACCCACCCACTGTGCACCTGCCTCCCACATGCCCCTCACCCCATACTTACCTCCAGACCTCGGCATGCGATCTTGGTGGACTGGGAACACATCTGCACTCTTCAAAGCCGACCGCGAACTGAGGAAATGCCGGTAAGCTGCATAATGGGATAGATAGGGTTTTTTCAACTTTGCTGCATATCTCAGGCATTTTTTGGAATTTTTGCACCAAATTTTCAACATGGGGTTTTGGGACCCCCTTCTCATGAATGCTGTCACTGTCATGGTGTTATTCGGGCCTGAAGGGTGATTTCGCAGTCACTGCGTGAAATCACCTTCGGGACTGATTAACGAAACAACACTGCCAGTGTTCATAAGGTGGGCTCTCAAGGGGTCTATTTTGAAAATTTGGTGGGAAAATAAAAAATGACTGTTCTCATGGCGTCTGTTGCAGTTCCAACGCCCGTGAAGTTCGAAATTTTCAATATTTTCACTCCAGATTTTCAACATTGCCATTTTACCACACCTTCTTATGAGTAGTACAGCTGTCATTTTCATCTTACCCAAAAGCGTGTTTCTGCCCATGTGGCGCACAATGGCGCGGTCGATTGTCTTGAGAAATCAGTATGCCAGGAGAAATTAAGAAAATCACAGTGACACTATTCATGAGCAGAGGTCTTAAAATGGCTATGGTGAAAAATTCCTAAAATGACTGTTTTACGGCGTGTGTTGCGCGGTTCCTACGCATGCTCGTAAGTTCGCGAATTTTCAATATTTTCAATCCAGATTTTCAACATTGCCATTTTACCACACCTCCTTATGAGCAGTACAGCTGGCTTTTTCACATCTTGCCCAAAATGTGTTTCCGCCCATGTAGCGCACAATGGCGCAGTCGGTGTGCGAAATCAATGTATGGGACACATTAAGAAAATCACAGTGACACTGTTCATGAGCAGAGGTCTTAAAATGGCTATGTTGAAAATTTGGTGAAAAAAATCCCTAAAAATGACTGTTTTTGAGCGTGCGTTGCGCAGTTCCTATGCACGCTCGTAAGTTTGCGAATTTTCAATATTTTCAATCCAGATTTTCAACATTGCCATTTTATTACACTTCCTTATGAGCAGTACAGCTGTCATTTGTCACATCTTGCCCAAAACATTTATGTAATACATGTGATCAATTATCTTGAAATCAATGTATGGACACATTAAGAAAATCACAGTGACACTGTTCATGAGCAGAGATCTTAAAATGGCTATGTTGAAAAATTAGTGACAGAATTCCTAAAATGACTGTTTCTGGCGTCGTTGCCTGCACAGTTCCCTCGCGCTTTCGTAAGTTTGCGATTTTCAATATTTTCAATCCAGATTTTCAACATTGCCATTTTATTACACTTCATATGAACAGTACAGCTGCCATTTTTCACATGTAAGCCCAAAATGTGTTTTTACAAAGCCCATGTAGCGCACAATGGTGCAGTTGGTGTCTTGAAAAGCAATGGGACAGATTAAGAAAATCACGTTACACTGTTCATGAGCAGAGGTCTTAAAATGGCTATGTTGAAAATTTGGTGACAAAGTCCGTAAAATGACTGTATTCGAGTGAGCATTGCACAGTTTCACGCACCTAGTAAGTTCATGACTTTGTAATATTTCAGTCCAGATTTTCACCAGTGGCATTTTTCCACACTTCCTTATGAACAGTACAGCTGTCATTTTTCACAACATGGCCGAAATGTGTTTTCACACTTTCAGCGCAGAGATGCGTGTTCGCTGTGGGAAATCGTTGTTCGGGACAGATAAAGAAAATCACAGTGACACTGTTCATGATTGGAGGTCCCAAAATGCCTGTGTTGACAATCTGCTGTAAAAAATCCCCAAACTAATTACATTACAGGTGTGCGTTGCACAGTATATATGCACGCTCGTGACTTCACCAGTTTTTTTAATATTTTTACTGCAGATTTGCAACATTGCCATTTTTTACACCTCCCCATGAACAGTACAGCTGTCATTTTTTACATCCTGTTCGAATGTTTTGCACCTGTGGTGCTAAATGCAATAGCTGTGCATAAGCAGCTTTTGGCTAACAAACTGATACTGCCACTGTTCATGAGGTGGGGTCACAAAAAACATGTTGAAAATTTGGAGTGAAAATACCAACGAATGCCTGAGGTATTAGGGTTTCCAACCATAACGCCCAACCCTGTAGAGAATGACAGGCATCAGGGGTGTGACTTGGGATTCTTGCCTGTAATGCTCATACCATTCCACACCCTGCAGCCAGTGAGAGGCATCGAGGTATGCCTTGGACTCTTTGTCCCCAAAGTTCACCCCATTCTCCTATACCACACCCATCTCACCGTATTTCCTGATGGAATGGGGTGCGCATAAGGGCCAAAGACCCCAAGGCACACCGTGACACTTGTCAGTGTCTGCAGGGTGGGGTGTGATGAAATGGCATGGCCGTTATGCCTGATGACCCAAAGGCACACCCCAATGCCTTTCACTCTCTGCAGGGTGGTGGTGGGGTTGGCTTCAGTTCAGTACTTCACTGCCATTCCTATTACGCAGCTCTGTAACTTCTACACTACCACTGCCAATGCCTGCAAGCAAACATTCGGCATTGACAAATGCTTGTTTGTATACAGTATTCCGTTACTTTGCTTTTAAGTTTGTTTAATGTTTTTTAGCTGCTACTGCCAACACAGCATCCTGTTTTGCTGGCTTTGTTGGGATTGAGCATGTCCCTGCGCAGCTGCAATGAGTGCATTGTACTTTGTGCTTTTACTGTACCTATGGTGCTGCATTATGAGCGAGTAGTTTCCTAATCATTGTGATTTCTTAGATTGGTCACTCACTCTGAAATACATTACAGTGGAAAATGGCTGTCTTAAATAATGCTAAGTGCAGATGAGGACTGGTGACAGTGGTAAAGAAGGACCAGTGCCCAGAGAAATGGCAGCTGTGTAAAGGAGAACTGGAGAAACGGCAGCTTTAAAAATGTTTTAGCTGAAGTTTCGGCAGCATGAGGCAGGCGAACTGCATGACTGGTGGGGGGTCAGGTGACTGATGACATGGAGAGATTAGGAAACTCTAAATATAGGTTAGAAGTTTTCATTTAGAACAGTATGGGAGATATGGATTTCTGGCGGTACAGTGTCCTTGTCAGCCTATGTATGACCAGTTGTCACATTATGGCTGGATAAGAGCAGAGCAAAATGTGGCTCTTATCCAATCAAAAGCCTGAAGATTTTCTACCCACTTTATAATATGATTTAAGAAATAATTTAGAAGCAGTGATTCCTGCACCTATGTGGAAGGAATACTGCTAGGAATTTTAGAGCCTCTGAAGTACAGTACTGTAATCTGATTAGCTGTCAGCATTCCAAGACCCATACCTTATTTTATGTTACACTGTCATGTACAGCCTGATCAACATGGCACATTTTTTATTTATTTATTTATTATTATTTCAGAAGACACCTTTGAGCCAAGGCTCTTTTACAAAGGTTCCACATCAGGGAAACAATACAGAACATAGTGAAGACAATTACAAGTACAGTAGTTTCAAGCAGCCATAGGCTTTGTCAGGTATATTAAAGCTTTCATATGGAATTACTGTAATATGTACAATGATTCACAGTATGAATGTTAAGTTACAGTAATTTGTGTATATTATTCAAGAACATATGTACAATAAAAAAAACACAGTTGTAATATGGTTCCCTAGAATAAATTAGAAACTGCTAGGAGAGATGGTAGCTACATGTAGAGGAAGCTATGGGGAGAGAATGTAGATAATAGTGGGGAAATAAAAAGGGAGGAGATAGTGGGGGTAAAGGTGGGAGGGTCTTACGAGTGGGGAATTAGAGGGAAGGAGAGTAAGTTTAGTTAGGAGAAACATTCACAGGAGGCCTTTGTGACAAGGTGCTGATGCAGGTTGCACTTGAAAGTGCCCAGGGTAGTGTCATTGGTAACAGCAGGTGGAAGCGAGTTGTACCAGGATGAGGCTCTGTATGTAAAGGAGCATTGTTCATGGGTAGTGCGGCAGCATGGAACAGAAAAAGTAAGATGATCTGAACTCCTGGTTAGGCGGGGGCCACAGTGGGGGGCCAGTAAGGACTGAACCCTTGAGGGTAGGAGATTTAAGGTAATCTTTTTTGCTAACATACAGGTCTGGTACTTCAGTCTGTTGGGGAGTTGGAGCCAGTTTGCTTGCTTGTAGATGTCATAGGTATGTGAGAGGCGTGGAGCAGAGGTCAGTAGATGACATGTCTTGTTAAGGGCAATGGCTATTCATCGAAGTGCAGTGTCAGTGGCAGAGTCGTAGATCATAAGCTTATAGTCAGTTATTGATGTAACAGAGCTCTGAATGTCAACACTTAGGGCTTCATTGTCGAGGCAGCTCCTATGTCTAAAGAGAAGTCCTATGCAGGTGTTTACAATCTTGGCAAAGCTCTCAATGTGTTCAGAGTAATACAAGGTGCTGTCGAGGGTAACCCCCAGGTATTTAAACAGTTGAACATGTTTGAGCAACGTCCCTTCACTGTTTGTGATAGTCATTTGTTTTTATGTTTGTTATGAATGCCAAGAAACATCATCGTTTTAGTTTTTTGGTGATTTAGTATTTTGAGATTTAAACCATGTCTCCACTTGCATAAAACTTGTTTGCAGTTGCAATTGTAGGAGGGAGGGATCAGGGTGGGAGGTGAAAATAACTGCATCGTCTGCATATAACAGGAGTCTATTAGGGCATGATGCAGGGAGATTGTTCAGAAAATTGCTGAAAAGCAAGGGACCCAAGATGGACCCTTGGGGAACTCCAGAGTGAATCGGACAGGACAGTGAGAAGGACTCACCAACTCTGACCTGTTGGGTTCGGTCGCTAAGGTAGCTTTGGAACCAACGTGCAGCATCATCTGAGAGGCCAAGGCAAGATAACTGTTCAGAGAGCAGGGAGTGGTTGACAGTGTTGAATGCCTTTGTCAAATCGATGAAGGTGGCACCAACAAGATGTCCCTGATCCAGAGCATTATGGATGTAAGTGGTGAATTCAAGGAGAGCTGTGGTGTTACTATGTCCTTTTAGAAACCCATGCTGCTCCTGACATTGCAGGTTGTGGTTAGCATAGCATTCTGTAAGTTGATAAGCAACTAGTCTCTCCAGTGCTTTTGAGAGGGGGGAAGAATGGAGATGGGTCTGTAGTTAGAGGTTAGGGTCTTATCCCCACTTTTGTGAATTGGCGTCACAACAGCAGATTTCCATATTTGGGGGAACTGAGAAAGCATTAGGGATCGGTTGAGGATTTTGGTGAGCGGGGTCAGGACTTCGTCAATGGTGAGGGCAAGGAGTTTCAGGTCTAGGGAGTCGCCACTGAATCTGGACCTTCCAAGCACTGTAAGCAGTTGTTTTTTGGCTAGGGCCTCCAAGATAGTTTTACATTAGAAAGGTGGATGGCCCTGTGTTATTCTTGCTTTATCCAAGCCTGTAGAGTCTGGTGGGGGGGGGAGTCAAAGTAGATTGAAGGAAGCTCATGACTAAGATCGGTGAATGCCACATTAAAAGCGTTAGCCATAGTGATCTGGTCCAAGGTGAGGCTGCCATTTACGTTGACCATAGAAGGTGATACTTTGGGGATATGCCCTGTAACTTCAGAAAGATTAGCCCCAAACTTCTTCCCTTCCTTCCATGAGTTAGCGTGTGTACTCCTGTAGTATCTTGCCTTTTTGTTTCGAATTACTCAAGTACAAGCATTTCTTGCTGCTTTGTAAGCCTGGGTATCAGCCTGGGTGCCAGACAAGTAGGCCAGATGCCAAAGATGATCCCGGGACCTCAGTTCTTCCAGAAGATCATAGTTAATCCGGTGGTTGTTGACTCCTTTAATCTTGCATTTTTTGAACGGGGCATGGACATGACATGCACTGTTAAAGATGTGGATAAAATATTCAAGAGCAGTTTCAGTGTTCGAGGCTGTGTCTATCAGAGACCAATCATGGTCTCATAGGAGGGTTTTTAGAGACCCAAGATGACCAGGAATAAGTCTCCTGCTGTCAATAGTTTTGGGCGGAGGCTTTTTGTATTTGTTCAACCAGGAACAAAGGATTGGGGAGTGGTAGCTTAAACTGTCAGAGAGAACTACTGTTTTCATGTTGTGATCTGGGCGGTTCGTGAGAACCCAGTCCAGAAGCGTGGTAGTACCTGTTCTGTAGTTCACTCTTGTGGGTGATTGGACCATTTGCGAGAAGTTAGCAGCAGTCAGTGCATCCCTGTATTTGTTCACACTGGGAGAGGACCAGTTCACATTGAAGTCACCAAGCAGGATTGTTTCTACATTTGGATTAAATGAGTGTATGAAGTCTAGTATGGGGTTTAGCCCTTGGTTGGTCAGATTGAGGGGGATGTAGATTGATGTCATTGTCAGGTTTTTGTTTTGTGCTCCAAGCAGTATCTTCATGGCAAGGACCTGGATGTCATTCTCAGGGAGAGGCACACTGAAAGCATGACCCTTAAGAGATTCTTTTAGGTAGAGGGCACAGCCTCTGCCTCTCTTGGACAGCCTGTCTTGCCTGAAGACTGTATACTCTGGGATCAATATTGCTGAGTCCAGGATCTTTGGGGAAAGCCGTGTCTCAATTATGGACAGAATATCAGGGTTTTGAAGTGTCGTCCAGGCTGTGAGGGAGTCGAGTTTATTGAGGAGGCTACAGATGTTGATACTTGCCAAGGAGAGTGTCCCAGCCTAGACTTGTTCTTTGGCACCAACTTGTGGGGGAGGGCAGGGTTAGGGTGTACATTTCCTGACATAAGTAGTAGCAGCAGTATTAGACTTTTTATGAAGGTCAACTTTGGTTGTTGGATAGATAGCCCTTAGAGACAACTACATTAAAGTTGATTTCAATTGAAAATGTTGATACCTGGTGGTTAAGTCAAAAGAAATGATCAGCTGCTATAGTCCAGAGTCACAGAATGTGTTAAAATTATTGAAGGTGATGAACTGTTCCTGCGCATATGCAGGATGTGAAATTCTTTTGTTTGTATGCTTCCTTTGTCATTCAAAGAGGTTGTTGAAAAGCCCACACACAGATCCTTTAGGAGAAGGTCAGATGAAAATGTGGATTCAAGCAGAACCCAGAGTCACTGAGTTTGTCAGACTTGGTTGATTGCTTATGTTTTGCTTGGGATAGATTCCTAAGATGAAAATGCAGATACCTGGTGGTGAAGTTTTGCTGAAATCCAGTCCAGGACACTTTCGTGGATGTAGTGAGCAAGAATGGTGTAGTTACTCCAAGCAGAAAACCATGTTAATCCACAAAAACTAAGCTACAGACACAAACAGAAGTAGCCACCACACAGACCCAGGAGTAGCAATGCTAACACTTGAATTCTTCCTGTCAGCATTCCATCCTCTAGCACTGCTAAATGAGTGGAATGATGTATTCTGCTTCTGAACCAGCATGTTTTAAACAGTTGATGAATGAACTATCTTATTAAAAATCTTCCTCTCAGTGAGAAAAATTATCAAAAAGTACACTTATAACACTTTTTCTTTGTAATAATGTTTTATAATAGCAATGAGGCACTCCCAGGAGTTAGAATAACAGTCAGTTAATCACCCCTTCTGGCCAGTATGGCATTTGGCCAAGCCTCATGCCACATTACGACCCTTGGGGTGATTACCAGACTGTTAATCTAACCCCTGGTCATGCCTTATTGCTTAATTATATGCATCAAATAAAGTAGGTATAGTATATAAGTCTACAGAGAGGATTTGTATGATCCTGTACATCTTCCCCACCCCCCATGTCGCATCTGTAAACAAGATTTTTATTATGTCTCTGTCACAGACGGGTTCCGTCCCAGAACTCAGTCTGCACTGCTACCAGTTTTCACAACCCTTGAGATGCCTGAATGATTACCTTGGTATGCACCAGTTGCGATCACACTTGATGTATTTCTAGGTCCAGATTCTACTAGTGCTACTAATGTGCTCACACATTACAGTGCTCTTTCAATAAGGATAAACGTCCCACTGCTGTTGTCACAGTTAGGAACACTTTGCTTGAGATATGTTAACTTTGTAGCCTGTCTCTTTGGAAATGGATCACAGACTTGCCAGTTTACCCCTGGTTATTTATACTTGAAATGACTCGGTCACAGAAAGCATGAAGTACAATATATAGAAATAACATTTAATTCTCTACAATATTTACATTGTTACAGGATAATGCACGCTAAAGTCTATTGGGAATGCAATGGGGAATGCAGTATTTCTACAGAGATAAACACATTTAAAAAAGATAGGCATCACACAGGAAAAGCATAACTCAAAACTGTCTAAATCTGTACGTTAGGGTGAGATAAACCAGGTAGCCAGGTAACCAATAGTGACTAAAAATGTGATTTGGCTACCATATTTTATAAGTTACTGGCCAACTGGCTACCTACCCACGAAGTGATTTATGAGCTCTTGATAATGATGGTCACACAAAATATTGATTTGTCTATCCGACTTTAAAAGCTAGTTACCAAAGTGACCACCAGTTTACAAACTGATTTGTCCCACCCTGCTCTAAGTAGCATAGAAGAAGCTTACCCACAACTGGGAATTGGTGAGATATGACAGATTAGAACCCATGATGTTACTAGTTAAAAATCCTAGACATAACAGAATTATTTTGCAAATGTACAACAAAAATACCTTTAGCTTGCCGGCTCACTATCCCCGAATCTCTGAACAGGCCTCTCTGACATCACACCCTGTGTCTGTCTTTGATCTTGGGGACCACATCTTCCCAGACTGGTTCAAACTGGATTTGTTTTTTGGAGCTTGGCCCATTTGTTATTATTACCATCTGCCCAGCTGGAAATGTCTACTGCATACAAAGGTAGTGTAGTACCTGAGTAGGCAGTTGGCCTATGATGCTGTATTACTAGTAATATTTTAAAGAATTGTTTGGCCTAAAAAGGTATCAAGTCTTTTGAAATCTGATTTATCTTTACTAATAACCACCTCCAAAGGGAGTATATTCCATGGATTTACCACTCTCTGTGTAAAGAAATATTGCCTTTTTATCTTAAAATGTTTTCCAGCACCTTGATTACCCCTATTATTGTCTGCACATTTAAAGTCAAAACCCATTTCCATAAAAAGGTATTCTTCTCTGGCAACCTTGTGCATGAGCAACATGTCTCCCCTTAAACAGCAGTATTCCAAGGACATGAACTTGAGTTCTGTCAGTCTTTGAGTGTATGACAGGGTTTTAAGTATGATTATGGTTTTGGTTGCATGCCTTTGAACCTTGTCCATGTTGTCTATATCCTTCTTTTTATATAGGCAGTAACATTGTGCAGCATAGTCAAGATGGGGTCTTACATATGCATAACATAAGGGGAAGATCACCTTACTGTCGTTAGATGTTATGTTCCTTTTAATGGCTCACAGTGTACTATTTGCTCTAGAGATTGAAGTGTTACAGTGTGATTTGTTTTCTAGCTCTCTTGTTCCAGTGACGCCCCGATCTTTTTCACATGTGGTGTAGGACAGTGTCCTGTCATCCAAATTGTACTGGTGGCAGGGGCTTTGTTCTCCAGGTGCATAACGCTGCAATTTTCAGTGTTAAAACTCATTTCCTATATTTTTGCATATTTGTCAATAAAATCAAGGTCTTCCTGTAATGATAAAATACTTTTCTTCTGTTACATGGACCATCGAGATTGGTGTCATCAGTGTATTTGATGCACCAATTTGTAAAACAGCAGTATTTGTTAGTCACCATATAATTTTTTCCAATGGTAATTGTTAGTCTAGCAAAAATATCCATTTTTGTTTGTTTTCTTTCATTCCTGAACCAAGTTATGGGATTTTAAAGTTTTTAAAAGTTCCAACTCCCATGCTGTGCCAGCCATGAAAAAAATGAAATGTCTTTTTTTTTTTTAATTTTAGTCTTTGGTAACTGGGTAAGGCCCACTAGGCACAAGTGCCTGTTTTCAGGGGTGACCTGTGAGCAGTGACTTGCTCAGAGTCACACAGTATTCAAGTGGAGGTTGTGAGAATCAAATCCAGGTCTGGTCTGCTGGATGTACCAAGCTCGTTCACAGCTCGTTACTCTAACCTCTAGGCTATGCTGCCCAGTTACAGTGTTGTGCTGTTTACAATCAGAATCATGTAACACCATCCTAATACATCCACATTATGAATCTGACATATACATTCAAAAGGTAACCTGAGCAAAAGAGATTTTTAAAAATTGTGAGCGCTGGCCATCTTCAATGACACAAGTCATAAATTACAAAATTAGCTGCAAAAGCTGTTTTAACAATATGTAAGAAAACTAAAAGTATACTGAACAGGAATCTAAGAATGTCGAGATACAATTTTGCTAAAAAAAAATTGATGGTGAAATGTGCTGCTGACTAACAAACACTGCTACTTTAAGATCTGTGATTAGTCTGATATAGATATTTGAAAGATTAATAGCCCCAAAACAGAACCCTGGCAGACTCCATTGCTTACCAGTCCTGGTTTTTACATAGATGGTTGTTTACCACAACCCTCTGTGTTCTATCTGCCAGCCATTGGTTTATCCAAATAATAATTCTGTCGTATATTCCTATTGGCACTCAGCTTTTTGACCACCACAAAGTGAGGCGCTAAATGGAAGGTCTTACTGAAGTCCAAGTACATAATGTTGCAGTCAGTCTTATTATCGAGTAGTTTGCTGTAATTTTCATAGAAACAGATGAAGTTGGTGGTACATGAGCTCCCCGTGAAAAAAATTCCTGTTCCTGATCTAGAGCTGAGATATTTGCTTGTATTTTGTCTTTAATTTTACCCTCCACTACTGTCCCACAAGCAGAAGTGAGGCTGATCAGTCAGTAATTTACTGAGTTTATTTTATCCCCCGTTTTAAATATTGGAATGACATGGGCAAGGCACCAATCATCTGGCGCAGTACCTTTTATTTCATGATTTATCATAAATATATTTTAGAGGGGGATTTAAAAAGTGTTAGTTTCAAAAATCTTGTTAAAATTAAGTATGGACCAGGTGAGGAATTTAACTTTCAATTTAGTTATTTTGCTAACAATGTCCTCTACTTTGGTTTCTGTCCTTATTGAAGCTTGTGATGTCACACGTTTATAATTTCTAGTTGGGGGAGCAGAAACCAAACAAAAAAGAGAGTTGAATGATACCACCATATCTGAAAGGGATGTCATGATAATGTTGTTATGCTGTATCGGGCCTGTTTAGCTTTTATCATTTTTTAATGAGTTGATATAACTAAACAATTCCTTAGAGTTGCTTCTATTTACATTGAGGGCCAGAGAGAGTTCTGCCACCTTTTTGGCTTTCTTAATTTTTAAATGACTTGTTTTCATGTTCTTTTTGTACCTGTTCAGATTTTTTTCATTTTTAGATTTTAAATACATCTTGAAGCTTTTGTGTTTCCTATTACTCATCTTTTTAACTTATTTTGTTAACCATTTAGGTTAAATTACATTATGATCGTGTTTATCTTTACTTGTGATGTGTTTAGTACACAGAGATGGTATTATGTCTCCGAAAACGCCCCACATTTCACTTACATTTTTCTTTTGTAAGATTATGCTCCAGTTGGTACTTGCAAGTTCTTCTTAATTTGCTTTAATGTTTGGTTTATTGTATAGTACTATTTTTGTTTTCCCATTATTCATAATGACATTAGATAATAATGTAAATGTGACAGTATCGTGGTCACTATTGCCAGAGGTGATGTTACTTTGCAGTTTTTACTGCATATATTTTCAGATGCCATGACCAAATCTAAGATCTTATTTTCCCTGATTGGTTCTTTTACATGTTGCTGAAGGGAGAATTGTTTAAAGGTGCTCATAATGGAATACCCAACGTTGATGTTGCCCTGTTTTTCTGCCAGTCAGCATCCCCAAGATTGAAATTGTCTACCAGTACAACATCCTCTAGTTCACAAGCGCTCCCAGTGTGCTTAATTAGTAGTAGTAAAAATTGTATTCATAATCATTGTCACATGACATGAATATGATCATACTCCAGTTGAACCGAGGCTCATTTTCAATAGGTACCATATGCACTGAGCTAGGTTACAATACAAAAGCATCCATGATACAATAGGATTAACACCATCAGATGCATATTAAGATATACATTATACAACGGCATTTTACAATTTAAGATTAGCTTTAGGAATACAGAGTCTGAGAGGTACCTTAGGACCTTGTGATACCATAATAAGAGACTGGTATATCCTACACTGACTGGACTTATCCTTTGTCATAGTCTGGCCAGCAAATTTGTGGTTGCATGGCTTCTAGCATTACCCACTTTTTGATAGGGCTAGGTCTTATTGGTTTTGTCTTTAGTCTGAGTTGCATGCGCAAGGAGTTCCAGACTGTAGGCCCCTCAACAGGAATGACACCCTACCTGAGTTTATCACCTGTCAGATCCTGTATTCCATGCCATCTGCAGATCTCAGAGTAGATCTGTTATTTCTTAATTCTAATTTTCCAAACTGTACCCTGAGAGCTGGTCTTTTTTTTTACACGCCTTAGTCATGAAGTTCAGTGTGTGTACCTTTCTCTGGGCCTCCAGGCTTGTCCATGATAATTCCCTGTATAGTAGACAGTTGTGCATTGTGCGCAATCCCCCAGTATGTATCTCGCAAACTTGTTATAAAGTATAACAGTCTTATTCTAATTGGTACTGGATGCACCTCCATACAGGACGTCACTGTAGCCTAAAACAGGCAATACAGTATCATTGTCTATACTATTCTAATTCTGGCTTCTCTAGGTATTTCATTTCATACTTGAGAAAGTGCCCCTAGTTTTTTATTTAGACTTTTAGTCATTTGTTCGATGTGGACATTCCATTTGCAGTTTTCATCTATCCACAGGTCCAGATACGTATGTACATTAACCATTTCTAGCTTATTTCCCGTATTTGTTATGATATCCAGCTCTTCTGGGGTCCCTACTGGATTCTGATGGGTCTAAAGAGCATTCATAAATTAATTCTTTATGTATTTTGTTCGGAGTGTTAGGGGGTCTGTAACACTACAAAGATTATGTGTGACTTATTATTTCCATTAACTTTCATCTATAATGTTTCTGTTTGACTGTTTATATTTTTATATTCTTGCTGATATCTTGTGTGATTAGGTCTTTTCTTAAGTACATTAATATCCCACTCCTTTTTTGTGTTCTCTGTTTCAGTTGTATAATACATAACCTTCCATATCCTTACCCAAATATTTCTTTAATTCCACCAGGTTTTATTTATAGCAATAACAGAGTAGAGATGTGCGAAGTCGGTAAATTTTGCTTCACATAATATTTCGCAAAGCTGTGTCAGTTCGTAACATATTCCACCATGCAAAGTTGTAACTTCTCGGCAAAGCAACAACTTCATAGAAATGGGAAGTCACAATTTCACCAGCAGAGTTAAGCATAGAGATGAAGTCTCACGGCTCTGCGAAGGTGTGACTTTGCCTTTGAAATTAGGAGCAGAGGCGAAGTTTGCACTGTACTATGGGACTCAGAGGTCACATTTTGCACTACAGTGTATAGCAAGGTCACATGTTGCTGAACAGCCAATAGGATATGGAGGAGGCCATCTCTCAGAGCAGTGTGGTGGAGAGTTGCTCCGAGACAAGAGTGTCTGATTTTTTCAGAGCAAGGGAAAGTTTTAAAGATCAAATGCACATATTTTAAAAAAAGCTTGAATTCACTTGAATTGAAGTCCCCGTGTCATGATTAGTGTTTCCTGAAAACATCATGTTGTTTGGCTTTGTGGTTTTCTCTAAATCAGCATCTGTTAATGTGCTCTGCTGTAACTGGAAACAGTGAATATTTTTCTGTCCCTATCAGTGAGTGATGACATCATTCTTATCTAGCCTGCTGCTTCAGCAGTTAAGTCCCTGATTGACTGAAGAAGCTGTTGCAGTTCCCAGTTAAAGCAGTCTATAGAGCTAATTGTTTTCACTCATAGTTTACTAACCCATCTGGTATATGTTTAGATAGATTTGCTTAGAATTCTGTTCTCATAAAAAGTTGATCATTTGAGTTTCAGTGCTGAACTGTAGTGGAATGAATGTCTGTGAGAAATTACCTTGTCTGTATTACAGCTGTCAGTTATTTTTCATCAAAACTCTGCATTGTTTTCTGGTTATATCACACAGGGTTGTGTAGTGGATATAAAATAAATCTACAGTTTGTTAATTCATAGAAGCAGTATGTCTTTGATGTAGCCTCCAAGAATAGGTTCATGTGAGAACAATTGTGTGGTTATGTCAGGTTATACAATGGCAAGAACATTTCCTGGACTCTGATTGGTCAGTGTGTGCATGAGACAGTGATGATATCTCAGTATAACATCACTGTCATTGAGTACATACTGAACATTTATTTATTTAGCTTTTCTCTTCAGAGACAAAGATATGATGCCACACTAAAAATCTACTAAAAACATTTTTACATTTTTATTTTATTTTATTCTGTATAACAATAAGCCATTGAATAATAGCAGTAATGCCCTCCAGGGTGTGTGTTGTGGGGATAACGTCACGCCTCAGGTATTGGATGCACTCGGCCTGCAGCCTCGTGCCCAACCACCTGAGGTGTGACATTTATTCAGCACGGCACACAACCTGTTGGGCATTATTGCTTAATTAACAAATGGGTGTCTGCCACACTTGGCTATTTCAGGAACATGTGCTGTATGAAGTCACAAAATTCAGTTCTTTGAGGGTTTCTGTGTGAAAATACATCATGTATGTGTATAATCAGTAGAATATTGTGATGGTTATTTAAAATTATATTTAACTGCGTAGTTTAAAGAATTTTTAAAGTGGTTTGGAATTTTTAGATAATATGTGATTTTAAATTGTTTTATTTTTGTTTGTTTTTAGTACTATTGTACAAGCACTTTGAATAAACCTGGAATTGCATTTTTTATAAATCAAGATTTATTTGATTTAATTGATATAACTAAAAATACTACATGGCATCCTGATGCCCCTGTCTCCTGCCCGACAGGTGAGGCAGCAGCACTCTGCTGCCTCCATCCCATGCCACACAAGCCCCCTGTCTCCTGCCCCCATTTGGGACCCCACGCCCACTGTTTTCTCCACACAGTCAGGGCTGCTGCATCTTGCTAGCCCCTGCACAAACAGTTGAGGCTGCTGCATCCTGCTTCCCTCTGTCCCCCACCTCCATAGTCGGGGTCAATAAACCTTTTGGCCCCCTGTTCCTGTGTCCACAGTCAGTGCTGCTGTGCTCTGCTAAGCCCTAGAGTCCCAGGTCCCCTGCCTTCACAGTTGGGGCTGTTGCACAATTCTGGCACAGGCCACCAGAAGTGGAGTATTTGCTGCACCTGCTACCCATTTCTGTTGCCTCAACTGGGCAAGGCTGTTGCACCATAAGCATCCTGTCCCACAATCGGGGCTGCTGTACCCTGATGCCCCCTTGTGTTATGCCACACTCTCGAGGCATCTGCACCATGCTGTCTTCTGTCTCTGCCACTATATCCAAGGCTGCTGCACCCTGCGCCTTTCTACAGAGTCAAGGCTGCTGTGGTCTGCTGTGCCTCCACAGTTAAGGCTGCTGCTCCATACTGCCACTTGCCATAAGACAAAGTAGGGCATGTGCTGCACCCTGTCCCCTGCCACCACAGTTGGGGCAGTTTCTCCCTGTTGCCCCCTGCCACCAGAGTCAGATCCTTTGCTACACCCTGCCGCCCATGTCCCTTGTCCCAAAGAGGTGCATTTGTGGCAACCTGTCCCATAGTTTTAAGCTGCTGTACCCTGATGCCTCCCCTGTCTCCTGCCCAAGCAGTCAGGGCTGCTGCACCCTGCTACACTCTGTCCTCTGCCATATAACACAAGATAAAAGTATTTTTTCTTTTTTTCTTTTGTGCAATTTAGGCAGTGTACCAAATGATCTGACTCTGGTGGCAGGGAGCAGCATGGTGCAACAACCCTAACTGTGGAGGTAAGAGGCTCTGTGGTGCAGCAGGGCACAGTGGTGGCAGGGGACAGAGGACATCATGATACAGAAGCCTTGACTGTGGTGCAGGACACAGTGGAGCATCAGGGTGTAGCAGCCCTGACTGTGAGATGGGGTGCACATGGTGCAGTGGCCCTACCCATTTGGGGCAATTGAAGTGGGTAGCAGGGTGCAGAAAAAGTCCCACCTTTGGTGGCCTGTGGCAGCGTGGTGCAGCAGCCCCAACTGTGGAGGCAGATGCCCTGGGACTCTAGGGCTTAGCAGAGCACAGCAGCCCTGTCTGTGGCAACAGGAATGGGGGGTAACAGGGTGCATTGGCCCTGACTGTGGGGGTGGAGGACAGAGGGAAGCAGGGTGCAGCAGCCTCAACTGAGGGGCAGGAGATAGGGGCATCAGGATGCCATATAGTATTTCTAGTTATATACATACATTATGCATTTTCACACAGAAACCCTCAAAGAACTGAATTTTATGAGTTCATACAGTACACGTTTCTGAAATAGTGGAGTGTGGCAGTCACCTCTTTGTCAGTCTGACATAAAAACAAAATTGCCAAAATTGTTCTCGCATGAACCTATTTATGACGGCTACATCAAAGACACACTGGTTCTACGAATTGAAAAACTTTAGATTTATTTTATATCCATTAAACAACCCTGTGTTATGTAGCCAGAAAACAATGCAGGGTTTTGATGAGAAAGAACTCACAGCTGTAATGCAGACAAGGTAATTTCTCACAGAGATTCATTCATACCACTCCAGTTCAGCACTGAAACTCGATCAACTATTTTGAGAACAGAATGATGATTTTAAGCTAATCTATTTAAATCCAAACAAGATGGGTTAGTAACAAACTTTAAATGAAAACAATTAGCTCTATAGACTGCACTGACTGGGAACTACAACAGCTTCTTCAGTCAATCAGGGACATAATTGCTGAAGTAGCAGGCTAGACAAGAATGATGTCATCGCTCACTGATGGGGACAGAAAAAATCATCACTGCTTTCAGTTAGTGCAGAGCACATTAACAGATTTAACAAATGCTGATTTAAAGACAACCACAAAACCAAACAGTATGATATTTTAGGAAACACTAATCATGACACAGGGACTTGAATTTAAGCTTTTATTAACAATATGGAAAAACTGGAGCATTTGATCTTTAAATTCATTTCAGAGCTAAGCTTTTTGTATTCCAAATTGCTCCCAAGTTGTTGTGGAGGACCGTGTGCTCCCAGATTTTTGTTTTTTGTTCAGTCAATCTGTAAATATTTACTTTAAAGTACTGGTTTCAGTTTTGGCAGTCTGAACCAGTGATATGTGTATATGTATATGTGACAAAGAACCTCTGTGCATAAACACTGAGGCAAGGGTTACCCCAAAGGGCATTTGGCTGGGAAGCCAAGTTTCAAGAAAATACAAATTCACACATGCCCCCACAATGCAAAGCACCATGGGCTGCATATGCAAATCACCACAGAATGTTATGCTGGTCCAACTTTAAGCAGAATTGCATGGTGCCGAAGGCCTCTCACACAGTTTGCAAGGTGCTAACAGAAGGCATAGACACGTGTTTCAGCCTCTACCAGGACTCATCAGTATGCCTCGTCTGTTTGACACCCCAGTGGAATGGACCAGCTACCCCTAAGGCAGTGTGCCTGGGATGTATTGTGGTGAACCCATTAAAATAAAAAAACATTTAAAAGACAAAGAACCTCTGTGCATAAACACTGAGGCAAGGGTTACCCAAAGGGCATTTGGCTGGGAAGCCAAGTTTCAAGAAAATACAAATTCACACATGCCCCCACAATGCAAAGCACCATGGGCTGCATATGCAAATCACCACAGAATGTTATGCTGGTCCAACTTTAAGCAGAATTGCATGGTGCCGAAAGGCCTCTCACACAGTTTGCAAAGGGTGCTAACAGAAGGCATAGACACGTGTTCATCTCTACCAGGACTCATCAGTATGCCTCGCCTGTTTGACACCCCAGTGGAATGGACCAGCTACCCCTAAGGCAGTGTGCCTGGGATGTATTGGTGAACCCATTAAAATAAAAAAACATTTAAAAGACAAAGAACCTCTGTGCATAAACACTGAGGCAAGGGTTACCCCAAAGGGCATTTGGCTGGGAAGCCAAGTTTCAAGAAAATACAAATTCACACATGCCCCCACAATGCAAAGCACCATGGGCTGCATATGCAAATCACCACAGAATGTTATGCTGGTCCAACTTTAAGCAGAATTGCATGGTGCCGAAAGGCCTCTCACACAGTTTGCAAAGGGTGCTAACAGAAGGCATAGACACGTGTTTCGTCCTACCAGGACTCATCAGTATGCCTCGTCTGTTTGACACCCCAGTGGAATGGACCAGCTACCCTTAAGGCAGTGTGCCTGGGATGTATTGTAGGTGAACCCATTAAAATAAAAACATTTAAAGACAAAGAACCTCGTGCATAAACACTGAGGCAAGGGTTACCCCAAAGGGCATTTGGCTGGGAAGCCAAGTTTCAAGAAAATACAAATTCACACATGCCCCCACAATGCAAAGCACCATGGGCTGCATATGCAAATCACCACAGAATGTTATGCTGTCCAACTTTAAGCAGAATTGCATGGTGCCGAAAGGCCTCTCACACAGTTTGCAAAGGGTGCTAACAGAAGGCATAGACACGTGTTTCGTCCTACCAGGACTCATCAGTATGCCTCGTCTGTTTGACACCCCAGTGGAATGGACCAGCTACCCCTAAGGCAGTGTGCCTGGGATGTATTGTGGTGAACCCATTAAAATAAAAAAACATTTAAAAGACAAAGAACCTCTGTGCATAAACACTGAGGCAAGGGTTACCCTAAAGGGCATTTGGCTGGAAGCCAAGTTTCAAAATACAAATTCACACATGCCCCACAATGCAAAGCACCATGGGCTATGTCAAATCACCACAGAATGTTATGCTGGTCCAACTTTAAGCAGAATTGCATGGTGCCGAAAGGCCTCTCACACAGTTTGCAAAGGGTGCTAACAGAAGGCATAGACACGTGTTTCGTCCTACCAGGACTCATCAGTATGCCTCGTCTGTTTGACACCCCAGTGGAATGGACCAGCTACCCCTAAGGCAGTGTGCCTGGGATGTATTGTGGTGAACCCATTAAAATAAAAAAACATTTAAAAGACAAAGAACCTCTGTGCATAAACACTGAGGCAAGGGTTACACCAAAGGGCATTTGGCTGGGAAGCCAAGTTTCAAGAAAATACAAATTCACACATGCCCCCACAATGCAAAGCACCATGGGCTGCATATGCAAATCACCACAGAATGTTATGCTGGTCCAACTTTAAGCAGAATTGCATGGTGCGAAGGCCCTCTCACACAGTTTGCAAAGGTGCTAACAGAAGGCATAGACGTGTTTAGGTCCTACCAGGACTCATCAGTATACCTCTCTGTTTGACACCCAGTGGAATGGACCACTACCCCTAAGGCAGTGTGCCTGGGATGTATTGGTGAACCCATTAAAATAAAAAACATTTAAAGACAAAGAACCTCTGTGCATAAACACTGAGGCAAGGGTTACACAAAGGGCATTTGGCTGGGAAGCCAAGTTTCAAGAAAATACAATTCCACATGCCCCCACAATGCAAAGCACCATGGGCTGCATATGCAAATCACCACAGAATGTTATGCTGGTCCAACTTTAAGCAGAATTGCATGGTGCCGAAAGACCTCTCACACAGTTTGCAAAGGGTGCTAACAGAAGGCATAGACACGTGTTTCGTCCTACCAGGACTCATCAGTATGCCTCGTCTGTTTGACACCCCAGTGGAATGGACCAGCTACCCCTAAGGCAGTGTGCCTGGGATGTATTGTGGTGAACCCATTAGAAGGTCCAGCGTACACTGCATAACATGTTTGAGTGGCATTCCAAATTCCCTCCTGTTAGATTGTGTAACTTACAGTTTAGATTTCCCAATAATAATTATACCAGTTGTATAAGTATAAGTATAATAAAATGTAATTTATTCCAGAGGTTACACTAGACAAAACACATATATTCACTATAACATTTCTGCTTTACATCGATCATTATATAAAATGCCCTCCCACCTACGCTAGCTTCTGTTAGTTCTACTAAAAGCAGTTCATACTTACAGAAGGGAAACACAGCTGTGAGCTCAAGACATCTTCCTGATTCTGTGTGACACAGACTGATGAAATCCCTTAGCTTATATACACTTTTAGGCACAAACTCTTGCCCAGCTCCTTGCTGACTGAAAACATTCTTTAAGTACAAAAACATATTTTCGACTAGGGTTGTTACGACTTCATAGCAGCTGCAATGCTAGCAAAACATGTTTACCAGAACATGTATTCATTCTCTGCTTCTTGTCTCAAATTTGGAATCTTGTTGTTTTGGACAGTGTGTATAGCATAATAGGGTTGAAGATAAGGCATGTTAAAACACGTCTGCTTAGAGTTTGAGACTCCTCGGGTCTTTCCAGCTTTCCAAGGTTAATGGTTTAAATTATGTTTCTCTTCTAACTAATCCACTGTTAACCTCTTAGCTATGATTTTCCGATGGCTAGAAAATAAAACACTGTATGAATATGGGCTTTTGATGTAGTGCATATAATAATATGCTCATCGTAACATTTCCTACCTCGAGAGATCTGAGATTATATTTTAGGTGCCTTGCATTATATAAGAGTTGTCATATGGTACATTTGAGCCTGTATCTTAACTTGAGACACAGTATGCGTAAACCTCCAGTACATGCAACAACTGCATACAGTTAATATAAATTGCAAACATAAAAAGACACAGAAAATAACCAGTGTAATTGGATGCTGGACATACATTTGGATAAATGGCTATCCACCAAGGGTCGGCAGGTTCCAAATTTTTTTTACTGATAACATTATTGCCCATTTGTAAAGGAATCAATTCTTCAGTCTTGCAGCTCAACAAATTTTGTATCTCAGGCATTAGTGGTGGGATCTTGATCACTCTTGGCGGCGTGTCTGTGTGAACATCTTCCAGATAGGTCAATGCAGCCTGTATGGTGGTTACGTTAGGAAATACATGCACAGGTTGTATGACATAACCATTAATGATAGTAGTTAATCTTTAGGCCGCTGAAAGAATTATAATGTATAGGAATTTTGGACTGATATATCAGTCAGCGGGACAGCAAGGGTTAAATTAGGCTGAAAACAAAAACTTGAGGACCAAGCAACACAGTTATTTCTGAGTCCATATGTCATACAATCAGTAAAGGCAACAACACAATAATGTCCATTTCCTGCCTAAGCTGGACGCACTTGCAGATTTTGTGTCCATAGTTTAGTTTACAAGTGACAATCTGTAGCTTTATCAGAGATGCCACAAGGAAAGTGGCTTCCCAGTGAAATATCACACCTGCAAAGGTATACCTCTAGTAGTTCCATGCAAAAGGAAAGTTCTGGCTTAATCCATTCATTATGCACCTACATGATGAAGAACGGAGCAGGCACAAGCTGTACATGGTATGGGTACTCCACCTTATCCAAATCAACAACCTTTGTCAAAGTTGAAACAGGCATTTGACATGTATAGGTATTTGCAGTACAGTAGGCACCACAGGTGAATTGTGATTAAATATGCATCCATGTCCAGCAAAATAAACTTTAGTCAGTTTCTGAGAAGGCACCCAGTGGCATTAGTGTGATTCATATTGTGTAAGCATTTTTGCAACATAGTTCAACATCTTTGTAGGTGACATTGCAGAGGGTCTGGAGGGAAAGGTATGCCTCTTTGCAGATGACACAAAGATCTGTAACAGAGTTGATACACAAGGGGGGTAGAAAGGATGAGAAGGGACTTGGCAAGGTTGGAGGAATGGTCAGACATATGGCAACTTAGATTCAATGCAAAAAAGTGCAAAGTAATGCACCTGGGAAACAAAAACTCAGGAGAAGAGTACACAATAGCAAGGGAGGTACTAGCAACAACAAAAATGGAAAGGGACTTGGGGTAGTCATATCAGATGACCTAAAGGTGGGTAAGCAATGTGAGAAGTCAGTCAGGGGGGATGCTGGGATGCATAGGAAGGGGCATCACAAGTAGAAAAAGGGAAGTGGTTATCCCTCTGTACAGACAGTTGGTGAGACCCCATCTGGAATACTGTGTGCAGTTTTGGAGACCCCATCTACGCAAGGACATAGACAGGATGGAAGCAGTCCAGAGGAGGGCTACTAAAATGGTACAGGGTCTGCATCAGAAACGATATGAAGAGAGACTGAGAGAGCTTAATATGTATACCCTTGATGAAAGGAGGGACGGGGGGGACATGATAGAAACTTTTAAGTACCTCAAGGGAATCAACAAAGTCCAGGAGGGTAGCATCTTTCAGAAAAAGAGATGTGTAAGAACAAGGGGGCACAATTTAAAGACAGAAGGGGGACGGCTCAGGGGTAATGTGAGGAATTTTTTTTTCACAGAGAGAGTGGTGGATGCATGAAACCGCCTTCCTGGGGAAGTTGTTGGCTCTAAAACAGTGGGGGAATTCAAACATGCATGGGACAGACATAAGGCAATTGTGATGGGGGTTGCAGGAAGTAGGCTGTTGGTTAACTAGAATCTGCAGCTTATCCAATAGGTAGGAAAATGGGCAGGCTTGTAATCTGTTCAGGACAGATGCACCGTATATAATACACACCCTCATTTCTCCTAGTTTCATATATATCATCAACCTCTATATTGATAACTAATTGTGTCCAGTTGTGTAGAAGAAAATCATGCAATATTTCTTTTATGTTAACAATGGTTTTAAAATGTTCATCTTAGAGTCCCTATCTAAGGTGTACCTCTTTGTCTAACACCCCCAGTTTAAGCAAGTTTTCAACATTTATTTGACGCTCCTTTAGTGTTTCGAAATCCATAGTATTTCAAACTCCCATTCCCGTGCCTAGAGTACCTGTACTGTCTCCCCATAAGCTTCTCTTCCCCCTTTTAAGACCTTTACCCAATTGTGGCAGAAGCTATGGAGGATCAAACCTAATATTTCTACTTCTAAAGTTAATCCACATATCAGTAATAAAAACTTGGTATAACTGCTTTAGATGTTGAGGGCAAATAGCCTTTGGCCACTCAGTACTAGACAAATTTAACAAAACAGATGCAGTAACATATTGTACATTGTTATATACAAGTTTTTCAGTTTTTTGGTAGACATAACCATTTTCTGAAATTGGTGCTACAGCATATCTAGACAGACATGTATTGACCCCATTTTGCCTTGTATTATTTTGTAAGCCTAATGTAACATTACTAGTAATTTTAATTAGGGGAGAAAATAAGAGGAAAATCCCTCCGACTGCAGAACAGTGACGGCCTGCCCTGTAGCAGGACCCACACTGATGACTAGGCACCTCTGATCCAAGGTCCTCTGACAGGATCACCAGAAAAGGTAAGTCCCAGAGAAGGTGGGTGACAGGGCTGGGGAAAACTGGCCCAGACTGGGGCAAGTCAGGGTGCTGAAGGAGATAAACAGCTTTGTCCCACGGACACAGTGAGGTGACATGCCACTCATCATGGTTGTGTACTGCATGCTGGTGAACGGTAAGGGACTGCCTGCATGGAGGAGAGATGCTGAGAAGCAATGCATGAAGATATGGTACCTATCAAGGTGGTATACTGTGCGGTGGTGAAATGTGAGGTACTGCCTGCACTGTGGAGTGATGTACAGAAGCACTGTATGAGCAAAGTAAGAGACTGCTTAAAGGGAGGAGCAATGCTGAGAAGCAATGAATGAACACAGGGGGGCAACGTGGCACCCATCACGGTGGTGTAATGCATGCTGGTGAATGGGTAGGGTCTCCCTGCACTAAGGAACAATGCTCAGAACCACTGCATGAACACAGTGGAGCAACCTGGCACTAATTACGGTTGCATTCGGTATGCTGATGAATGATGTGGGATTGCATGCACCATGTAACGATGCTCAGAAGCACTGTATGAACACTTAGGTGTGACAAGAAACACCATTGTGGTGTACTGCTTGCTTGTGAAAGATGAGAGAATGCTTACACAAGGGGTAATGTCAGAAGCACTGCATGAACACAGTGGGGAGATATGGCACACATCAAGGTGGTGTACTATGTGCTGATGAAAGGTGAGGGATTGCCTGCACTGTGGAGTGATGCTCAAAAGCACAACTTGAACACAGTGGGGTGACATGGCACCAATCACGGTAGTGTACTTTGTGCTGGTGAAAGGTAAGGGAGTGCCTGCTCTGTGGAGCAATCCTGAGAAGCACTGCATGAACACAGTGAAGCATCATGGCACCCATCCCTGTTGGGTACTGTGTGCTGGTGAAAGGAAGGGACTGCCTATACTGGGGAGCAATGCTCAGAAGCAGTACATGAATACAGAGGGGCAACATGGCACCCATAAGATCTGCATACTACATGCTAGTGAAAGGTGAGAGACTGCCTGCACTGGGGAGTGATGCTCTGAAGCCCTGCATGAACACAGTAGGGTGACATGGCACCCATTATGGTGATGAAAGGTGAGGGACTGCCTGCACAAGGGAATGATACTCAGAATTACAGCTTGAACACAGTGGGGTGACGTGGCACCTGGGCAAAGATGGAGTGATCAGCCTGAAAAGTGTTGCCCCACTGGCTTTTCAGTTATCTTCATTTTTTTTTACGCATATATACGTTTATTGGTTTACTTGGATGACAATTCCACTGATATATGCTACAATAATGCAAAGTTTTGAGGAACAGCTGTTGATAACTAATACAGTCATGTTACTAAAATCATTTGCTCAGATGCAAAAAGACATAGGAGGCCAATTAAGGAGACTATAAATAATATTTCTGTGTAAGCTTGATCTGGAAGGAAGTCTGCCTCATTGTAATATATTGTCTGTGCTCCTGCTTCCTTCTTGTTTCAGGTACAACACATGGCCATATATTGGTCTTACATATTTTTAATATGCATATATATAAATATATATATGTATATATATATATATATATATATTATGATGGTTCTAGCTAATTTATTGAACTATATGTGTTAGAGGTTTAATTTTAACTGGTGGGTGATGTGTTGATAGACTGTAATTTCATACAGCAGACCTGCTGTTTCTAGTACACAATCACACACACTCCCCAGCTTACTTTCAGAAAGACATTTAAAGTGCAGGGTCCCGATTACAGAAGTAGTTGCAATTGCCACAGGGGACGTGTGGCAGTGTTCTTGACGCAAGTGCTGACTTGCGTCAAAATTGTTGTTCCAGAAGCTGGTGCCGCAAGTCTGCGATGCTGCAAAGTTAGACCATCTCCCCGCAGGTCTAACTTTGCATCTGTGGGGGTACCCCTAGTATGGGGCTTGCACCAAACCTTTAGCGCAAGCTGCTGTAACTGTCAGCTAGTTAACAGCCCAATGTATTTCAATGAAAAACTAAATGTATTTTTCCATCTTTTTCTAAATAAATAGATATTTCTTTCAGTAATGAACTTTGCGCTTTATATGTTTGCACTATTGTGGTACATCTGTATGACTTTACATTTAAAAAAAAAAAAACACTAATTAGCTTCTCTTTCTTCTTCCCAAGCAAAATCTGGTTATGAGGAAAATGTCACATGCTATATTATAACAAGATCACAGGTTATTAAAATCACATCTTTCTATTAAATATACAGTATTTTGGTGGTAGACAGTATTATTTTTCCATAAAAATCTGAAAACAGATTTGCAGTTTCCCCTTGAAATACACTGCCAGCAAACCGTTTCTGACTTCATAATACAAGGATTCCATTGCATTCTTTTTTCACTAACAGTTGGCAAAATAAAAATAGAGTGATAAAAAACTAAGTAAAGAAACAAATAATGGCAAACTGAATGACTGCAGAGGCAACAGAAGGCCCAAAACCTTCATTCTTTAAGGTATACATCCTTACTAAGCACTTGCTGTTTAATATCAGATCATTTACTGTAGGAACATTCCGTTCTGTGACATTTGACCCATTCCCTCGTATGGATTTCAGGGATGTTTCCTTATCTCTTTAGTTGTAGTTTTTAACTAATTGCTCCTGTAATCTGTCATGCTGATGTGTAAACTTTTTCTGTCTAATATTGCTCTGGGTTCTTAAACGGCAGCTCTTGTAACAGATAAACAAGCAGTTAAATAAGAGTGGTGTGTGTGCAAGGTGTGTTAGCATGTGTGCTTGCACTCTGTTCTCTGTTGGACACTCTTTTTCTGCTGAAACTTACAGTCCAGCTTCAGTTTGGATGGAAAGCCATGCAGAATAGACCCAAGGGCACAGTTATTGAAGGGGCTCTAAAAATGTCTTACAAGGAACTGATAGTCAAAGTAGCTAACTGAAACTCGTAGGCCATCAATGAAATAGCGCAGTCTAGTGCTGGCAGGGGTTAAGGAAATAGGCCACTGCAATAAATCCAGAGAATGCAGAGTTTTCAATTATGTCCAATCCAAAGCACCCGGGGGAAGAACACAGTCATCGTGTCCTGTCAGTCCACCCTCTCATTCCTAGTGATCCCAAAATGTCTGCAGGGCGCTGTCCATGTAGCCATAAAAAATGGCATATCCCATTTGGGATGTTTTAAGTCAGATGGGAGTTGCAGATTATGGAGGAAAATGAGACTGATGAGGCAGCAGGTCTACGAGCAGTGCAAGGCATGCTAGATGTGTATTTGGCAGATACAAGCCCCCTTAGCATTGCCAGTGAGCCCTTGCTGTACTAAAGGAGCAAGATCACGGAGTGGCCAGCACTGACCTCTGTTGCCATTAAATATTTAATCTGCCCACCCTTGAGTGTCAGTGTGGAACATGTATTCAGTGCGGCTGGTGCCATTGTGCGGGACAGGTGCACCAATCTGTCACACAAAAATGTTGGCATGCTAACATTTATTAAAATGAATGAGGCTCACATTCCACACAAGAGAATAATGTCCCTTTTTCTACCACAATATGACAGTGAAGATGAAGAGTAAGGTGTTGGCAGACTCAACACTAGCAAATTGTCTTTTACCACTAAGGTAGAGGAAGCATTAATGGAGAGGGAATTCCCATCTGGTGACAACTCCAGTCTGGAAGACTGAGAGAGCTGCTTCCTCAATAAGGATGAGCAATAAAAGAAGATGTGTTGTTTCCCTCATTGCCCCTCAGTATAATAATTTAGTGTATGATTCACAAAACTTATTCTGTTATTTTCATTCATTTTACTGCCCCTTTCCAAATTGTGCTGCTGTTTACTTACGTCTAATTGAGTATCTGGCTCCACCACTTGAATCATGATGTATAGAGAAAAAATGCATGCTGCAGCCAACAAGACACAGCACTGCCTCCTCCTCCTCCTATGACCTGCTTGGGTCCTACACAGTCAGAAACAGCATGGGCCACCACCTCCACAGTGATGTGAAATAAAATGCCATTGTACCAGCTAGGAAAAGCATGCCTGCTCCAGCCAGCAAGGCAGCACTGTCTCCTCTTCCCTTCTTCTGGCATACTTGGGTCCTCACAAACAGCATGGTCTCTAGCCTCTACACTGATGAAATAATGGTTCTGACTCTAGGATAAACTGTTCAGCTTGATCCTGTGGTGGGAGTTACACTTACTGCCTCAGTTAACAGAATGCAGTGTTCGCCCTGAGATAACCCATACTGGCTTTGAAATGGAACAACCCCCATCATGTTGAGCAGCTAAAAGCACATTGCAGACAATCAGAATCGATACTGGAAATAGTACCATCACAGTACTGCTGCAGCAGTGTCCAGTCTGGAACTGGATGACAGGAGTATACGCAAGCCAACCCTCCAGACAGCCAGCTCATCAAAGCAGCAAGACCTCAGCCCCAGCAAGGCCTATCTTTGTCTGCTGCGATGGTAAGACACTGTTACTGTTGTTCACAGTCCCTATCCTCTCTGCTAGTGGGGTGACTACAGTCCTCTTAGCCTTCCACTGTACTCAGTAAGACATTAAAATGTTTTTCTTTCTGTCCTTTTATCTCCCTGTACATTTCACTATTATCAACAGATTTTCCTACACCAGCTCACTGGCACCTACCACAGCACAGCCTGCAATGCTAATGGAACGGTATCATTATGAATTCCTTTTTTGTTCTTTTTTTGTTGTTGTTCTCCTTTTTCACAGGTACACAGTGTGCTACAGTGGCCAAAGAGATGCTAAATACTTTCTCATGGGAGTCAGCAACAGCTATACTGGGCAGCAATCACAGTGGCCAAGTGAGGCCCAAAAAAAAAAGTCTGTTTTTCTTCACAGATGAAAGGAGGTGTAGGACATGGAGTCAATACCAGCGATACTGGGTACTTATTTGACTTGAGTCTAAATAATCTTTTCTTGTCTTCACTGGTGTCCTGTTCTGTGCTACTGTCTCCTGCTCCAGCAGTCAAGCCATCACCCTTTTCTCCACCTGGAAAACATTGTAACAGACAGATGCTCAAAATCATCTAAAATTAGAGCAACAGAAAACACTTGGTGTGACACCTGCACAATGTTTCAGAATTAAAAAACAACCACCCCCCCAAAAAAAAAACATGCTTACCTTCCAGTGGTTGGACAATGTCCTAATTCCCCAAAAGGTAGTGGACCGATGTAGCAATGTGCATGGTCTCTCTTATCACCTTAATGATAATACCCAAACATACAAAAGCAGTAAGAAAAAATGGTTAGAGTTAAACTGGTTATAACTCCCTGTCACAAACGCACTCAGCAGGTCAGGCCCTCTGCTCCCACAGTGCCAACCTCTGAGTTCAGTATTGTGAACAAGCAACAGACAGGGTAACTCTCCGGTTTGCTTGTGGGTCTCAATCACCTTTAGTCTCAAGTTCTTGGGGGGATTCAAACTGTGAACCTTATGCTAGCATACCCAATGTACAGGCTCAGATACGTACCCTCTTCTGGATTTGCAGTACAATCTTTCACCAGGGGCACCAAGCCAGGCTTCCAAAATGAACCCTTAAAACTCTATAAAAGACCTTCGGTATATTCTTACCTTTTCCCAGTTTAGTAACACCATCAAGCTTTTGAACAGTTTTTGTCAGTCTTAACCCTCTATACGTCACATGCAAAAAAAGAACTGGCAGACCCAGGCAGTCTTTCAAAATAAAGGGTACTATACTAAAAGCTGATAAAAACATGAACAATGTAAACTCAGAACAATATATCAAAGAGCTCACAATCTCATAAAAGAAAAACAAGGAAAACTACAAAACATAAACTCCTACCACAATACAATTGGACTTTTTCTATCTAATGTATCACCTCTATACAGTGCTTAAGTTATATCAGAGATCTGTCTTTCTTGAGTCCCCAAATTATATGTCAACAGTTCAGACACTGTATAGTTTAAACTGTGTCTCTCCACACCCCTTCTGTGAGTCATCTAGCTCCTCCTTTTAGAATATAAAAAAAAAACAGGATATCCTATCAGGAGGTATATTAAATAAGGTGACATCAGCAAAAACTCATTTCCCAAATTATAAGTCTTTACATCCACTATTTCCTTTTAAGTTTACAACCCTGCAATTATCTCACCTAGGTGCAAGCTATCTGGCTGGAATCAGCTTAATGGTGTCCTGTTTCTGAAGTCATAAAATGTATATTTTAGTTTCCCAGCTTCAGAGCAGCAACAGGTCATAAAACAGCTATAAAATGCAATTTCTCAAGGAAGTTAATTACATTAGAGAGATCTCCTGTCAGTGTAATATATGTAGCTTCAGTGAAACCTTGGGGGGGGCACCCATGGAGCACAGGCTGTCTTATGTGAGACAATCACATACTATATTTTTGTATTACAAATTGCATGCAACAATCATAACCAGCTGGCCAAGTGTCACTCACCCCACCCCCAAAATAAAAAGCATACTTACCTTCCCATGGTTGAACAGCGTCCTAATTCCCCAAAAAAGGTAGTGGACTGATGCAGCAATGTGAATGATCTCTCTCATCACCTTAGTGATAATACCTAAATATATAAAAACAGTAAGAAAAAATGGTTAGTGTTAAACTGGTTACACCCCCCCCCAAAAAAAATAAAAAGCATACTTACCTTCCAGTGGTTGGACAACGTCCTGATTCTTCAAAAAAGGTAGCAGACTGATGCATCAGCATGAATGATCTCTCTCATCACCGTTGTGACAATACCTAAACACAGGAGAACATTAAGAAACAAGCATTTGTCAATGCCGAATGTTTGCTTGCTGATATTATCATTGGACCTGCAGGAGTTAGACAGATGCAGAATAGGATGGCAGTGAAATATTGAACTCATGCCAACCCCACCTCCACCCTGCAGAGATGGACAGGCGTTGGGGTGTGCCTTTGGGTCGTCGCCCATAATGCTCACAGCATTTCACCTCACCCTATCCTGCAGACACTCACAAGTGTTGAGGTGTGCCTTGGGGTGTTCGACTTGACAGTCACCCCATGTTATAAGGACATACGCTGAAATGGGTGCAATATAGGAGTATGGGGTGAATTGTGGGGCCAAAGAGTCCAAGGCACACCAAGATGCCTGTCGTTGGCTTCAGCGTGGGGGTAGGGGTGGAATGGCATGAGCATTACAGCTGGCAATCCAAAGGCACACCCCTGATGCCTGTCAGTCTGTACAGGGTGGGACGTTATGGTTAGAAACCCTAACGCCCTGGGCGTTTGTTGGTATTTGCACTACAAATTTTCAACATGGCCTTTTAGTGACCCCCCCCCCCCACTTCACAAAAGCATTTGGGACCTCTGCTTATAAACAGTGGCACTGTGATTTTGTTAATCTGTCCCAAATGTTGATTTCCCACAGCAACTGCACCATTCTGCGACAGATGTGTGAAAACACAGTTCAGGCAGGATGTGAAAAATGACAGCTGTACCATACATAGGGTGGTGTGAAGAGATGGTAATGTTGAAAATCTGGAGTGAAAATATAAAAAATGCTTGAAGTTACGAGCATACGTGGAAACCGTGTAATGCATGCTCATAATACAGTCATTTAGTGGAATTATTTCACCAAGTTTTCAACATAGGCATTTTGTGACCACTGCTCATGAACAGTGTCACAGTGATTTTTTTAACCTGTCCCGAACATTGATTTCCCACAGCGACCACGCCATTGTGAGAAAACACATTTCGGGCAGGATGTGAAAAATAACAGCTGTACTATTCATAAGGAGGTGTGCAAAACTGACAGTGCTGAAAATCTTGTGTGAAAATATTACAATTTCTCAAAGTTATGAGTGTGCATGGAAACTGTACAATGCACACTTGTAACATAGTAATTTTATGGACTTTTATGACCTCCACTCATGAACAGTGTCACTGTGATATTCGTAATCTGTCCTGAACACTGATTTCCCACAGCGACCACGCTATTGTGTACTGGAAGTGTGAAAACACATTTCGGCCAGGATGTGAAAAATGACAGCTGTACTGTTCATAAGGAGGTGTGAAAAAATGCCAATGTTGAAAATCTTGAGTGGAAATATTATAAATGCGCAAAGTTACGAGTGTGCGTGGAAACTGTGCAACTCATACTCGTAACAGTAATTTTTGGAATTTTCAAATTTTCAACATAGGCTTTTTGGAGGCCGCCTCATGAATAGGACACTGTCATTTCATTAATCGGTCTTGAATGGTGATTCCGTGCACTGACCACAAAATCACCTTTCGAGACTGAATAATGACATGACAGTGACTGAATTCATGAGGTGGGGTCCCTAGAACTCCATGTTGGAAATTTAGTGCCAAAATTTGCATAAATGGCCGAGATATCCACCTAAGTTTAAAAAAAAAACATTTATGCCATTGTACAGCTTACCAGAATTTCTTCAGTTCGCAGTCGGGTTTGAAGAGTGCAGACGTGTTCCTGGTCCACCAAAGATTGTCACGCTGGGCTCCGGAGGTAAGTATGGAGTAAGGGGGTGTGAGGTTATGTGGGGTGCACAGAGGGTTTGTGCGGGTTGGGGGAGGGGGCACCAGAGACAGCAAAGGACTATTTTCTGTTTTTACAAGGGGAAAAAAATGACAACATGGGATGCTTTTGGCACACGGGTGGGCTCAGAGCATGCCACCTGGGTCATTTTTGGCGGGGGCTGGAGCCAGCAGGGATTGGAGCCCCTGTTGGCCCCAGCAGTGTACTTGGGGTACGGAGCAGAGGAGGACTGGGCACCCCCCCTTGGCACACAACAGATGGGGGGGTCTTATGCCGACGGGGATTGTGCTACACTGTCGGCAAATGAACTGGGAAGGGGGCATGCCAACAGGGGGATTGGGCACCCCGGTTGGCTTTCATGGGACTGAGAGGTGGCCGGCAACAGCCGCCACTTGCCGTCAATATGCAAATTGCCTACACGTTACCACCGCTGATTGCAGTGGTGGTTTTATTTCAACTGCACACCACTGCATCTGAACTGCTGTCATAGCTCACCTATTCATTGGTGAGGTGTATCCATGCCTGCAAAATTGATCAGGGCATTGGCAAGGCAGGCGGCACACCTCCAAAAAGTCATATGGTGGCACTACATTTCTTGTGTGTGTATGCAAGCAAACATAAAAAGGGTTAGAATTAAACTGGTTAACAATCTTACCCCAAATAAAAAGAATACTTACCTTCCCATGGCACTGGGTGGCATAAGCAAGGCATTTGGTCATTCTGTGCAAGAACTTCTTGTTTCTGAATATCAGAGAATTTCACAAGACTGCATAATGAACTTTATTTCTGCATTTTCTCAACAGCAGCTGCACAGGGATGGCAAAAGCAAGCATTTTGCAATTCTCTGCAAGAACTTCTCATTTCTGAACTTAAGAGAATTTCCCAACACTACATATTGAACTTTTCATTCTCAAACACTTTTTTCTTGCATTTTCTCAACAGAACCAGGATGAAAGCATTTTGCAACTTATTTTTTTTTAAACTTTGTTTTTATTGTAGAAATCAGATAAACAGAGATGCTTTTTCTACTGGGTCATGTCACAGACATCCACCCAGTGACCATCAACATTTCCACTACATTTTACAATGTGTTACTTGCATTCATTATTAAAAACCTTTGGTAATACAGTTGGTATTCGATTATTACTCTGCTTATAACTATGTTAAGTGTCTTCTTAGTGACTCAGTTTAATTCATGATGCATTTCCTTTCTATTATACACCCAGCCATTGAGTGGAAGCACATTTCTAAATTTTACTGCGTCATTAATTGCCTCGTAGAGCACAACTGCAAACACAGCAGGAGTTGTATATTGCAACACAAACCTTCAACAGTATCTGCATGGTGCCTTACTATATTTCTTTTCTCTAAAAAAAAAATATAGAAAAATGAATATCACTTCTACTCTGGAGGCATGTGGTCAGTGGGTTTTTCTACACTTAGTAACTGTGGATTGGAGGGGGGCGGGGAATGAAGTACAGGTTGTTTGACCCTGGAAAATGGCTGCAGGTGACCTGACCTTTCTCCTTGGCTTGGAGTTGTCTCTCTTCCCCCAAGTCAGCCGAGGGCCTTTATGGGGTGATGTGTCTCAGCCACCTGCTCCATAAGTCCATATGTTTTTTGTACTGTTAATCTTAATTTAGCCATCATCCCTTCCATCTGTTCGTTATCCAGCCTCGAGGTCCAAGAATCGGGGCGGTGGGGGGGGACTTCTATAGCCAGTTGGCCATGATTTCTTTCTGAGATGCTAAGCATAACATCCACAGGAGTGTGTTGCATGTGGCCTCCCATCTCCCTTACACGTAACCCCAAGATTAAGCTGTTAAAATTGCATGGGATTTGCGTTTCCCAGAGCCTAATGATCTGACTATGTATTTTAGTCCAGAAATCAGCAATCTTAGGGCAGTCCCAGAATATGTGGTAGTGTGAGCCCAGTTGTCTGCATCCCCTCCAACACAAGTCAGAGTTTCCTCTCTTAAAATGTTTGGTGATAGTGGGGATGTGGTAGAACCTCAACATACACTTCCATCTGAACTCCCTCCATCCTAGTGAAGCTGTCGTTTTCCATCTCCTTACCCATCAGAGATTCCATTGTTCTCAAGAAATTGAGAGTGTTGATTCTGACTCCCACTTGACCCATAGGGTCTCCAGTATTTGGTTGTCTATGCCCTGGAGGATCTTGTATGCTCCTGCAAAAGGTCTACTCTTACCCTTGAGTCCCCTGGCCCAGTATAGGAAGTTGTCCGGGGTATCAGTTCCCTGTTTATCTTCACTGCCATTTGATCTGAGTGCAAATAATGTCTGATTTAGAGGTATCTATGGAAATCCTCCCTGGGCAGGGCATATTGTCACTGTAGATTCTAAAATGAAATGATGTTATAAAATAGAGATTGGAACCTTACCAGGGAGGATCTGTACCATCTGAATATACCCTGTCCGATCGTGGTGGTATACCGTTTGGGTCTCTCACTATGGAGGTAAGGGGTCCTTCCTTCCAGGGTCTGTGTGAGCCTTCTAGCTCTTATAACCACTTTCAGTGTGAACTTGGTCCACGGGTTTGTAAGGCTCCTCCAGACTTCCTGGGTGACCGGAGCATGTGGGAGAGTGTATAGAGGGATGAGTAGTGAGTGGCTAATTTCTGTCTCCCTCCAGCCTGTATCCCCCTTTTGTTTAACCCAGGCCACTACGTGCATCTTCAAACTCTGTTTTTACCCTTTTTTCCATGGCAAGATCATCAGGGATGTATTCACCTTTTTCCAGAATTGTTCAGAGATATGGATGGGTAGGGCTTGGAACAGAAAGAGAAATTGAGAGAGAATATTCATTTTGATAGTATCTATTCTGCCAAGAGGGAAAGCGCTTCCCATCGAGACAGATCAACCTCTATTTCTGCCCATAGTTCCTCATAGTTAAGTCTGAAGAGGGAGGGTAAGCACAGAGAGATTCTGACTCCTAAATGTTGGACCATGTTGTTGAGGGCCCATATGAAGAGAAAGTTATGGAGCATTCCTCTTGGAAGGGGGCCACCTATTTTGATTGCTTCAGATTTCTCTAGATTAATTTTATAACCTGAAACTTCCTCATATGTGTCCGGTTCTTACAGGAGATTTGGGAGAGATGTCTGAGGGGAAGTGAGAAAAAACAAGTAATCATCAGCATAGAGGAAGATCTTGTGGGCCCCATCTCCTGCCCACATTCCTTTTTTTTATCATAGAATGATTTTATTGAGTTTTAACAAGAAGCAGCTTGTGATACAGCATACAACATATATCAAGACATGCCATTATAGATATACACCTTGTAAGCAAAGTCTGACTCCTACATGTATTAAGAAAAAAATTGACTAGACATAAAGCAGAGAAACACCTCTAGACATAACAGGAAGAGTAGGGCAGTGACTCATCACACTGTTACAGCTAAGGAGAAAAGCAGCAAAAGAGTGGCAGATAGAGTCTGGTAAGGTGATGGCGCTGAGGATTCAAGTAGGAGGATTACTGTACTGGGGAGGGATTTTACACAATGTAGATTGCAGGTAGGCCCCCCATATTGGGCCAGTCATCCATGGTGTGTATATGAAAGACATTCAAGAATGGAAAGCTGAGCCAAAGCCGCAAGCCATGCAACTCGAGACGGCAGAGTCACTTAACATCAGTGCATTAACAAGAGTCGCTTAGCCTCCAAGAAGGCTAGCATTAGCCAATCACGGTGCAGCGCCGCAAAGGCCCCCAACGAGGAAGTTTTGGATCCACTAGTGACACAGGGGAGCCAAGTACCCCAACCAGTTACCAGAAAGACTGTAGTTGAGGGCAAGTCCATAAGACATGTAACAGCTGGGCCTCCGACTGGCTGCAACGCCAACATTGAGAGTGTCCCAGCAAGCAACGGGAGTGGAGGGCAGCAGGAGTGCGGTACCAGAGGAGCAGTTTCGTAAGTTGAAGGAATCGGCTTCTGGTGTCTTTATAGACCAGATGAGTGTCACGCAGATGTGCCCAGGTGCTCTCAGGAATGTTGACACCAAGGTCGGCCATCCACTTCAATCTGCTAGAAGCAGAGGGGTCCGGTTGTGCATCTCTCCAGGTCCAATAAAAGCGGCCAATCAAGCCCCGAAGGGAAGAAGACTTATGTATAGAAGCCAACCAGATCCATTTGCGATCCACGCTGTACTGGGTTGAAAGGTCATGGACGGCACTATGCAATTGGACGAATCGCAAAAAATCCTTAGAAGGGAGCTGGAATTTTACTTGCAATTGCCCAAATGACAGTAGGACGTCCGAGTCAGGTAGACACAAATCTTGAATGCACTGTATGACCTTAGATTCCCCAGTAGGCCAGTGTAGGCGTACACCACCCATAGTAAGGAGCCTGTTGTGCCACAAAAGGATGTACCTAAAGGGAGGGGCCCAGGCCTTGCAGGGCGTATGGGAGAGGGACATTGGAGAACACCAGGCTCGGCAGGACTCTAGCATGATTGTAGAAAGGGATGGGCTGAGCTTGGTCTCTGGACTGAGTAGCGAACATAGGGTATTGCCCTTAGCTAAGCTGGCCTCCAGACATACCTATGGTAGAGAGCGATGAGTGCCAGGGATGAACCACCTGGAAGCAGAGGCAGTCAAGCAGGCTAGGTGGTAGCCCTTAAACCAGGTAAGTCCCAACCTCCCATGGGACCAATAGGCCCTCAGTTTATGATTACTCCATCTCGGCACATGTCCATCCCAAAGGTACAGAGCCATGAGACGATCCAGGGATATAAATAACTTGGGGGGGGTGAATTGGCAGGTTATTGAGGAGATACATAAGCCGTGGGAGAAGTAACGTGAACTGCGATGACTCTCCCAGGCAAAGATAGCCGGAGTCTGCACCACCTCGCTACTTCTGAGGCCAGTTGGGTCAGGAGGGGAGAGAAATTGGATGACTCCAAATCTGTCCACCTATACGGGATATAGTTTGCCAGATACGAAAACCCCTTAGCTGCCCACAACAGTTCTGTGCCGCTGAGGCAGTCTTTGGAGCAGACTGCATTCGGCAGAGCAAGAATGTTTTTTTTTCTAATTGGCACCTACACCTGATAGGCAAAATTCTGAAGAATAGAAAGGACTGCTGGGAGGGACTGCTGAGGGTGGGAGAGAGTAAGTAAAAGATCATCGGCATAAGCAACCACAAGGTAGGGAGTGCCACCTACAGCCAGACCCGTGGCTGAATTTGAAGCTGTGAATGCTTGGACCAAAGGATCCAGGGCCACCAGAAAAAGAAGGGAGATAGGACACCCTTGCCATGTCCCTCTTTGCAAGAGGAAAGGCGCAGAGATAGTAGTGTTTGTTAGGATCCTGGCAGCAGGTGAGCTATATAGAGTAGTAACCCACTGGCAAAATTATGGGCCAAAGCCATACAGCTGGAGTACTGCATGCAGATAATTCCACTCAGTGGAATCAAAGGCTTTAGTGAAGTCAATGGCGAATGCAGCCATTGGGAGGGCTGACCGAGAAGCTACCCACTTGAGGTTCAGCAACAGCCTGGTGTTGTCTACTCCAGATTTGCCCTTCATAAAGCCCACCTGTGCCGGATGGAAATGGAGGGTAGGACCTCCTGGAGCCTGGTGGCCAGGATCTTGGCTAACATTTTCGTGTCCACCGACAAAAGGGATATAGGGCGGTAGTTAGTGCAGTCTAGTGGGTCATTAGATTTCTTCAGAAGAAGGCTAATGAGAGTCTATCTCAGTCTGAGGGAGGGAGCTGGCCTCATGAGCCTCCCGAAGGACCAGAAGCAGTGGCCAAGCTAGAAGAGCTCCCGGCGTGCGGTACAGCTGCACAGTCATGCCGTCAGGGCTGTGGACTTTCCCGGACGCCATATGAGACAGAGTCTGGGTTATTTCAGCCCCTGAAATTGGAGCGTCCAGTGCAGCTACTTGGTTGGAGGTAGCTCTGGCAAAAATGGTTCAGAACTTGTTCTGCCTGAGCAGGTGTCAGAGAGGACTGGGACTGGTAAAGGGCTTCATAGAAGGATCGCATAGTGCCATTAATCTCCTTAGGCCGACAAACCACCCTACCCAATTTCTCACGAAGGGCGAGAATGCGAGAGGAAGCTTGTTGTTTACGGAGCTTAAAAGCCAAAAGTCTGGCACCTTTTTCACCTGCATCCCAGTAGGCATGCTTGGACCGTAGGAGGAGCCACTCTGTCGTATGGTGAAGGATGGTGTTAATTTGGTACTCCAAACCCACAATCCGGCGATACAGGAAATTATCTCTGGAGGGGGGTTGGAAGGACTTGAATTGGGCCTCTAGGTCAGTAAGCTCGGCTTACAAAGCTGCCAGGGTGGCCTTCTGGGTCTTATTCGTAGAGGCTGAATAAGTGAAGATGCGCCAACGGAGCACAGCCTTGAAGGCTTCCCAAACCATACCATGAGAAATTTCGCCATCCGAATTTAGAAAAAAGTAATCCCAGGCTGTTTGGGTATCCATACTACAAAATTCAGAGTCTTTGAGAAGTAACGGGTTGCACCGCCAGCAAGTGCCAGAGGTAGGTTGTCCCTGGGGGACATAAGTGGCCAGAACGGGAGTGTGGTCTGAAATGAGAATACTCCCTATTGCAGTATCGGAAATCCCCTGAGCTGCTGCTACATTAGCCAGCCAGTAATCAGTATGACTATGGGTAGAGTGTGCATGAGAGTAAAAAATATAGACCCTCCCTGTTGGATGATCACGTTTCCACATGTCTGCCAATCCCCATTCATCATGCATATCTTGCAAAGCTGCCCTGGCTTTGGGGCTGATGTGAGGGGAAGGCTGGGACTTATCGAGAAAGGTGTCCAACACCAAGTTGTAGTCACCAACCAGCAAGATTGGGATGGGTGGCCTGGCCGGGATCAGAGAGGACAAGGCCTGGCTAATCGCAGGGAAGAAGTTGGCATGGTCTATATTTGGGGCGTATAAATTGCCAACAATGAGACAACCACCTGGGGAGGAGAGCTTGGCCAGTATCCACCTGCCTTGAGAGCCTTTTCTAGTGTCGTCCACTACCCAGGGAGAGGAGCGGTGTATGAGGATAGCCACCCCTTTGGACTTGGATGCAGCGGAACTGGCATGTACCTTCCCCCACCCAGGATTTCTTCAGCCAGGATATCGACCTGCTCAGGAGATGCGTCTCCTGGAGCAGGGCAATATCGGAGCAAAGGGACCTGAGGTGCTGCAACACTTTGGTTCGCTTTATGGGGTGATTGAGGCCCTTAACATTCCAAGAGACAAGGCGGGCCCCAGAGGGAGAAGGGCTCACTGTGCCTGCCATTCTGGTGCAGGAAAGAACAAAGGTAAACAGTATTTACACCAACAGTCACTGACAGCGATAGAGGAAGGGAGCAGCCTGCAGCACGAATACCACTCCAGGAAACTCCGAAGCACGAGCCCACAGCGCCAAACAGGAAAGGTAGCAAGTAAGTGGAAGTGGAGGTGTAATAACACTCACCCAGGAGAACAAGTTGGAAAGAGAGAAATGAGCAGAAATATATAAACCAGCAGTAATAACCAATGTACCATAAAACTTCAGCACAGTATAACAATTTATAATGGAGGACCACAAGGAGTAATACGTTAACACGCAACACTCAGAATAGACTGTCACAGACTACGCTAATAAAGAACTGGAAGAAAAACTGATGCAAGCATAAACATGCTAAAGGTTTGGAGCTATAGCGAAAGAGGGTAGCTGTGAAGAGCTATCCTCAGCTACGCAAATGCCAGAAGCCGAGAAAGGGGAGTAAAACAAGCCAACCATGTGCGAGTCCTTCTGCTGGTAAGTTGAACACTCCCCGGGCTGGCGCTGGGACAACGGGAATGGAAAAGGCAGGGAAGGGGGTAGTGAAGAGGAACCCTCGCAGGGGATCGGGCAAGTGCAGGATGAGAGGGGGGGACAGGGTGGAGAAGTAGCCAGGTAACCAATCTGCCATGTAGGGTATAGGCCATCTAGCACAATATGACACGCCAAGTATAAGAAAGTGCAGCCCCCACGGGATAGGCTAACTCTAGGGTGAGACCCTAGCAGATGGGCTGTGGGGCCCATCAGGGAGTACTTGTCCTCTGCCTCCAAAGGGACAGGGAGGTTACAGAGATAAAGCCCTAGCGAGTGCATAGAGGGGTCCTAAAGCCTGACATTAGGGCTATGCCCAGGCAGGCAGGCCCTATGGGGCAGACTAAAGCTAAGATCGCCATGGGGCATTGGAGAGAGACATTAGGGGCCGATTCAACAAGCATGAAGTCGCCACTCAGTTACACCCGCCCATAGTGAGTCCCCTTACGTAGCATGGGGGGAGCAAGGATCGGGCAGCGAATATGAACATCCAGGAAGATTAACCCTCATAATCTAGAACCAACTGCCCCCACAAACAGAATAAAATGCAAGAAAAAGAGATCCTTGAGTCCAAGAGTTAATTAGGAGGTCCTTTGGTCTGCCTGGGTGACCCCAAGGGGTTTTCCACAGGAGTAGACAGCCTCGAGGCAGCAACTGCTGCATAGTTGAGAGGGCCTGGCCTAACAGGGACAGACAGATCCACAGCCTTCAGTAATGAAGCATCAGGGACATCTGCCCAGTCTGATGGTAAAGCAGTATCCATAGCCAGGGAGTCATCCAGAACATCAGTTGAAAGGGCCAAGATAGCGTCATCATCTTCTCTGGAGATTTTGGCAGGAGGTGCATTGAGCTGGAGATCAGGAGTCAGAGAGCCGCCACTTCTGGCACATTGGCGGAGCTTAGGAGAGGAAGCAGGCAGGCATGTGGGGAGCTGATGGCAATAGGAGGTACAGCAGGCTTGCGGGTGGTGTGGATCTTGGCAGCCAGCCTAGACACCATGGGGAATTCAGAGCAGGTGATACTGGTCCTGCAGCAAAACTGTCCCCTGGAGAGCGTTGCCCCATGTTAGAGTTCCTGGAGAGGGGCGGGGTTTTACCTGGCTCCCAGATCCTCCTGGGACTTATAGTTGAAATCGGGAGGTTAGGCCAGAATTTGCTGAGCCAGCACTCCACTTCACTGGGATGTTCAGTGACTAAGTCTCTTCCCTCCTTGAAAACCAGCTGCTTGGTGAGTCCCTTAAACTTGAACCTAAAATCATGCTGATAAACGTTTTCAGGGGCCCAAAAGCTTGTTTTTTGGTTGCAGTTTTTTGAGCAAAGTCCTGCTAAAAGGAAATTTGTGCCCCCTCCAATTTAACCTCCCCCAAGTCTCTGGCTGTCCACAGAATTCTTTCCTTGGCAGAAAACCAGAGAAAATAGGCTACAATTGGCTTCAGAGACTGAGTGGTATCGTTCCTTTTGCCAGTCACTCGGTGAGCCCTTTCAGCATCCACCAAGCCCCTCCAGCATTCCCTCAACATCACCGGGATAGCTTCATTAAGAAAATGCTCCATGGACTGCCCCTCAGAGCCTTCAGGTAATCCAATAATGTGCAAATTATTGCGCTGCCCCCTGTTCTTTTGATCTTCAATTCTGGACCACAGGATCGCAAGCTGCTCCTCGTGGGATTGAACTCCGTGCCAGAGCTTCCCTTGTTGCTTGAAGGAGTCCAGCTGCTGCTTAATAACATTCATCTTATCCTGCAGCTGCCTGACTTTGGCGACGTTACCGGAGAGGGAGAGGCTGATATCATCGACCCTGGTAAGAAGGGTCTCCAGCATACGAGTGATGTATTGGAGGGAGTCCCCAGCAGAGGTTACCGGGGAGATGGTGAGGACCCAGGCAGCGGCTGAATAGAGCGGCCTTGAGTAGCCACCCCCCCAAATAAGTAGTTGGTAGCCTTTAACAGGTAGCTGTAGTTCCAGTATCGAGATACCCAGAGCGATTGCGTTCGAGCAAATCAATCGCCGAGGATAGTAGTAGCTGGGAGAGAGCCTATGCGGCCTAGCGGCTGCAGCGTGGATCAAGAGGTACCGGCGCTACAGCAATAGTAAATTGCATCGGAATAGGTTACTACTGGGGCCGCATAGTAGCTATGAGGTCACCCACACATGTAAGGCATTGTAGGGGTTTTCAGTGTCCCGAGATCGTGGTGCCTAAGCAGGGATTGCAGCCAGCATGAAGAGTGCTCAAGAATTAAGTGGCCATCGTGCCGGCAGCCAAGCCCCTGCCCACACTCCTTTGATATCATTGTTTTCTCTCACCGCCTTTGCCAAAGGCTTTGTACATAGCACAAATAAAAGAGGGGACAGAGGGCAGCCCTGTCTTGTTCCTCTAGCCAGATGCATGCAGTCAGTTGTGAATCCATTGACTCTGACCATGGCTTAGGGGGGGTGGCATAAAGGGAGGAAACACTTTCCCAAAATGTGGGCCCAAACCCCATCTCCTCCAGAGTCCTGTGAAGGAACCTCCAGTCCACCCTGTCAAAGGCCTTCTCTGCATCCATGAAAAGGGCCAATATTGGCTCTTTGGAAGTTTGCTGAATGATATAAGGTTAAGGAACTGTCTAATATTGTCATGGATGAGTCGACAATGGGTTAAACCAGTTTGATCTGGGTGGACCAGGGATCCCACACAGGTCTGCAGTCTACGAGCCAGGATGCAAGTAAATAACTTCTGATCTACGTTTAGTGGGGATATTGGCTTGTAGGAGCCACACAAGGTGGGGTTCTTACCATGCATGTGGATCATAGAAATCTGGGTGTATTGCCAAGTTGGGGAGCTCCCTCCCCTTCCTGTACCCCCTAAAGACTTGTCCCAAGTGCGGTGCCAGGTCCTTCTTAAATGTATTATAGAATTCAGCTGCTAGGCCGTCTGGGCCTGGGGCTTTTCCTTTCTTTAATTCAGAGAGTCCCTGCGTAATCTCTGCCTCAGATATGAGTGTGTCCATACAGTCTAACTCCACTTGAGTCAGTTCATCGGTTTTTACTTTTGCAAAAAAAAGCATCTAGCTTTTCTTTATAATTTTCCACTGGTTCTTGAGCATATAATTTTAGATAGAACTACCTGAATGTCTGTACTATTTTCATAGGGTCAGTACTGTCTTGTGATATGCCTCTGGGTTGTCTTATCCAGAGAACTGTTCTAGCCACAGCTTCCCTCTGGAGCTGCCAAGCCAGCAGTCTCCCTGCCCTATTGCCAACTTCATAGTACCTCTGTTTAGAGTACCTCAGTTGCTCCTGTATTATCTCATTCAGTAATTTTAGTTGTTGTCTCTGTTCATCTAGTCTTATCCTGATTACTGGGTCAAGCTCAATTGTGTGCTCTTCCTCCAGGTCAAAGATTTGCTCTTCCAATTTGGTCTTTTCTTTCATTCTGGCTTTCTTTCAGCCTGATGCAAAACTAATTATTCTCCCTGTTAATACTGCCTTAAATCCATCCCATCACATTGCATGTGAGGTGTCCTAAATTGGGTTCATGCCAACAAATTCCCAGAGTCCCTCTTTAACGAGCTCCCTAAACCCTTCTAGGTTGAACAGTGAGGCATTCAGTCTCCAACTGGACTTGCCAACTCTTGGAGTAACCCACAATCTTAGACTCATCATGTTGTGGTCCTAGAGGGTTCTGGGGTTGATATGTGCCTCTTTGACTTTATGGAGCCATTCTGAGGAGATGAACATGAGATCTATCCTAGAGTATGACTGCTGTGGGGCCGACCAGTTGGTGTAATCCCTGATCCTCAGGTTCAAATGGTGCCAGACCTCAGTCAGGCCCAGTTCTCAGGTAATCTTGTTTAAGTTTGTCACCGCTTATCGGCAGCATCTAGTATTGGTTCCTGATTGGTCTAGGGATGGGTCCAGGAATGTATTAAAGTCCCTTCCCACAACAAAAAGCTTGTCTGGTGATGTAGCTGCCTTTAGTATTACTTTTTCAAGGAACTATGCATTTTCCTTATCCTGGTTGGGTGTGTAGATATTCATTAGCATGCAGGGCACTGACCTAAATCTCCCTCTGACTATTAAGCACCCACCCTCAGGATCCTGTTGGCAGTCAAGGACTTCCAACGGATAGTCCGTATGGATTAGAACTGCCACCCTGCCCTTTGTGGATGTTGTAGAAAAGGGGCATAGTATACCCGGCCTATCAATGCCCTTTTTAATTTCTTACTCTTCAGAGTTGTAAGGTGGGTCTCTTGTAAGAAAACTATTTCTGACCTTGCTTTCTTGAGTTCATTTAAAACCCTTGTCCTTTTGATCGGGCTATTCAAACCCCTGACATTATAGGTCACTGTTATACCCTCAGCCAGCTTACCCCTTTCCAAGGACCTTCTTTAATCTTTCTTAGCACCGGACATAATGTATCCAAAATTTTAAGAACAAGACATGGGTAATCATAACTATGTACAAACACTGTGTGCTTCCAAGGTGGAGTCTCCACCCTGACAACCTCACCATTGTCTACAGCACTCCAGGGTGAGGCTCTTTACTCATGAGTCTTGCGCTATTCTTGCGCTTTCGAATCGTCCACTCCTCCTGTACCTTTATTTCAGCTATAGAAAATCAGTGACGCCACAATCTACTAAATGTTTTAGTTTTTCTGTTTTTGTTGTTTGATGTTCAGCTTTCTTTGTCTATTCCCTTCCGTGCCCCAAGGAATTATCACAACTGAGTCAGGATAGGGAGCACCTTTCTCACTGGGGCCACCCCAGCAAGCTTCCCTTTCCTTTATCTTAGTGGCTTCTGTTTCCTTCTCTTTTCCTTCCTCCCCCTCCCTCGCCCCAGTCCTGAGACACCTCCCTCACCCTTTTTTTATTAAGAATATTGTTGTGCCCCTCTTGCGATATTCATCTCTTAAATCCCTTATTCTGAAAACCCTTATTATGAAACCCTTATTCTGCAAAAATCATGATGTGGAAACGCTACATCGATGAATTTGTTTTTTATTTGGGAAGGCAACATTAGTGAGCTACAAGATTTTGTGAGGTATTTAGAAAGCATGAATAACAACTTATGAGACCTCAAGGGAGAAGATCTGTTTCCTTGATTTGACGATTATGAAAGTAAATGACATTGAAATTTCCACAAGTATGTACGGAAAGCCTACTGATGGTATCACACTCCTATGTGCATATAGTTGTCACCCAAGGCATGTTGTTAGAAATATATCGAAGGGGTAATTTTTAAGGGTACACCAGAATTGTAGTGATGTGAGTGCTTTTGAAACAGGTACTGAGGCTTTGAGTACCAGGCTAAGACAGCGAGGCTATAGTACTAAGAATATCATAGAAACATAGACTTTGATGGCAGATAAGGACCATTTGGCCCACCCAGTCTGTCCATCTCCCTACCTACTGGATAAGCTGCAGATTCTAGTTAACCAACAGCCTACTTCCTGCCACCCCCCACTACAATTGCCTTGTGTCTGTCCCATACATGTTTGAATTCCCCCACTGTTTTACCCCCTACAACCTCCCCAGGAAGGCAGTTCCACGCATCCACCACTCTTTCCATGAAAAAAGATTTCCTCACATTACCCCTGAGCCGTCTCTCTATCTTTAAATTGTGTCCCCTTGTTCTTACACATCTCTTTTCTGAAAGATGCTACCTCCTGACTTTGTTGATTCCCTTGAGGTACTTGAACCTTTCTATCATGTCCCCCTGTCCCTCCTTTCATCAAGGGTATACATATTAAGCTCTCTCAGTCTCTCTTCATATGATTTCTGATGCAGACCCTGCACCATTTTAGTTGCCCTCCTCTGGACTGCTTCCATCCTGTCTATGTCCTTGCGTAGATGAGGTCTCCAAAACTACACACAGTACTCCAGATGGGGTCTCACCAACTGTCTGTACAGAGGGATAACCACTTCCCTTTTTCTACTTGTGATGCCCCTTCCTATGCTTCCCAGTATCCCCCTGGCTCTCCTTACTGACTTCTCACATTGCTTACCCACCTTTAGATCATCTGATATGACTACCCCCAAGTCCCATTCCATTTTTGTTGTTGTTAGTACCTCCCCTGCTATTGTGTACTCTTCTCCTGGGTTTTTGTTTCCCAGGTGCATTACTTTGCACTTCTTTGCATTGAATCTAAGTTGCCATATGTCTGACCATTCCTCCAACCTTGCCAAGTCCCTTCTCATCCTTTCTGTCAATGAAGGTAGAACGTTTACAGCCAATCAGGAGAGAGAAGATCTTCTTAGCGTTAAGAATCATGGGCCTCATATACAGGAGCAAACAAGGTTTAATTTTGTTAACCCCTTCTCTTCCCAGGCAGGAGAAATTGATAAAATAATAAAAAAAAAACACTGAAATGTTTTGACCAGCGATCCTGGCCTACTCATGATATAGCCTCGGTACCACCACATATGGCTTATAAAAGGGCACCAACCCTGGGTGACAAACTAGTACATAGCCATTTTGTGGACTGAAAACCGGGAGGGACATGGCTAGATAGAGCAGCAATAGGTTGTTTTCCATGTAAGAGATGTAACATGTGTATATATTAAACAAGGTAAAGAATTTGTGAATCAGAGTACAGGGTGTATCTATGAGATAAAGCAACTTCTTACTTGTGATTCAGAAGACATTATTTACATGGTTATGTGTAGCGGCAATGCGTTTTATATTGGCAAAACAAAGAGATCCCTCAAAGTAAGGGTTAAGGAGCATGTCCAGGCAATAGAAAAAGGAGACATGACTTTCACTACAGCAGCACACAGCCAAATTTCAGAACGAAAGTGAACATTTTTTTACCTTTATGGGAATTGACAAGGTATGCCCCAAACCAAGAGGGGGCAATTTTAATGATTTACTGCGTACTCGTGAGGCCTTCTGGATTATTAATTTGAATGCAGCTAAAAATAAGAGACTGAACTCAGGCTTTGAACTGAAAACATTTTTGAAGAAGAAAAATAAATAGCTTTCTGTATCTGAATCTTACTATGTGGCACTGTAATTTTCTGTTGTTTACTTGTATAGTCAGTGACTGTCACTTTTAGATATTTGTGAGTTATATTTATATAGTCCTTTGAGATACATATATACGAGTAACTGGTTATATCTAAGCAGCTTTATTATAGATCCCCCCCACCCTTTTTTATAAGTTATAGATACATATTGTGATATATTTACTGGGGTATTATTCTGCTTTCACTTGATTGATTATTTCCTGCATGATGCACTTTAAGGTTTTAGTGGTTACTATAGATCTTGTTAGTGATTATTTAGATTATACTATGACCAATCAGATTCATTATTAGTTATGACATCATGATGATGTTTTTCAAATATTGTATATAACTGCCACATCTGAAACGTGTCAGGATGAATATGCCTCTTTTTATGTTATAAAGTGTACATTTTTTAGAGACTGACGCCCTTCCTTTTTTAGGTTGGTGTGTGCTCTACTTTTCAATTTGTCATCTTTTAAATCTTCTATGGTCTCCTCTCTATCAAATCAGGTGCTCTCCTCTGAGTATCTGGCAAGGACCGGGCCACTGCCCCTCAGGACCCTGATGCAGAATCCTATGCCCTCCTTCATACCTCATACCTTCTCAGAGTGGGGAACCCCATCCTCCCCACCCCCCATTCCCTGTGGGCATTGTGGATGAGAGTGAGACCCCTAGCCCCCCATCCCAGCTTCTGGTGAGGCACGCCCTAACCTCCACCAGTGGACCCATGGACTTGGGTGAACGAGACCCCTGCCTGCAATATCTGGAAAGTGCCTGGCCATTCCTTCGATGAAAGCCAGGGGCCTTACAGATATTATCACACTCCCATTAGCCACATTAAATTCGATTCCATATTCTGTTTCAGTAGTTGTAAGTATATGTCAAGAGCCCCTGGAGCAGTGGGGGGGGCAGGCACTCTAGGACCCCCCCCCGGCACCGCCAGTACTGCCACAGAGGTGTGTTATTTGCCTCTTCCTGGTTTAGTTACTGCACCATGTCATCCATTTTATTTTAACCTAAACATATGAGCCTTCCTCTGTCATATCGCTGTGTTAACATCTGGATAGATAGTCAATGTGTTATTCAGACCCACCCCCGTCTCCCCTGTTGGGTCCATGGTCACACAACCTCCAGATCCAGTACACCATCCACTGTCCTGGATATCAAATCCCTTAGGGGTCATGAGTGGGATGTTTCCTGGTCCCGTTTTAGCCGCTCTGTACACCAGCTTCCTCCATCCCTTTGTGAATATTTCTGGGACCCGTAGGCGACCACAGCTCCCATCTATGACCTCGACCCATGGAGTTGCCACCGCCAAGGCAGCCCCAGCCTAGTGCTATCTTTGCCTCTCCACAGGCTGATTCTTTCTTCCCCCCTCCCCTCTATCCACATGTTGTACCTCTTACAGCTTCTACTGGTGCCTCTTTAGGAATCTCCTCTCATGTTAATGTGTATAGGTAGGTAAGTACTTATGCATCGAGTCATGGCTACACCATGCTGCACTCAGTCTTCACATCCCCATTTCACTCAGGGCAAGAGGCCTAGGGGTCCTGGTGGTGTGCACTCCCAATGACGACATTTCGAGTTGGGGACCCGACCTGCTGCATCTCTCTCACTGCTCCTCCACTCCATGCATACGGCTTTGCGTCCTGCACATATCCCCTCCTCTGGAATTCTCAGGAGGCCATTGCCATTACATCCACCTCAGGGCAGCTACGGAAGGGGCAGAAGAACAGAGGAAATGCATATTATTTTCACTTTACTCTGCAGGAGCCCCCCCGTGGTGGTTTCCCACCCGCTCTCCTCCTCCCAACCCAGTTGCAGATAGTTTAGTTTATTAATTATACATTCCACCCTTTCACACAAAGTATATATAGAGAGGGCAGGTGGCCCTCTGTATGAACAGAGTCCTCAGTAAAATGGCATCTTCTTCCTCATGGGTCTAGTCGGCCAGTCATCTTTCTGCAAGCAAAGTTTTTTTCCCCTACTGATTTACTTTGATTTTCTTAGCCATCTGGTTCACCAGAGGAATGCAGCTTAGATCTCTGCTTCCTGTTGACCACGTCATTGGATCACAGATGCTGGCAAAAGAGCTTCTTGGGATTTTCTTGCTCAGGTTCAATCAAAATCAATCAATCAAACAAAATCTTTATTTATCCAGGCGAACATCATTGAGCAGAGCTCTTTTACAAGATGGACCTGGTTAGAACAGGGTCGGGTAACATCCATCATAAAAACATATAAATACATGTAAATAAGTATATAAACACAAACACAATGGTGCAGTAATAGGGGAGTCAAATGATAAAAGGAAGACAAGGCAAGCCATAACAGAGGAGGATTCAAATATAAGGGGGCAGGTCCACCATTGAACCATGCAACTGTATATAAACCATGTTCTCTGTATAGAAGTACAAGTTAGTTCATTTACCAGGGGCAGTCACTAGTACTAGCCATGAAAATGGCTTGGAGAACCACCAACTAATGGCAGATGGGGTACCAGGAGGGGTATGTAATATGTAAGTGAAGGATAAACATTGTGAGACGTGAAGTCCAAAGGATAGGTTGGTAGAACTGATGTGGCAGTAGGAGCCTACGGGGAGAGGGAAAGGGGAGTTAGGACTTTTATAGTATGATTACGTGTAGATTGTGGATGAGTGCAGTATAGAGTTGTGAAAAGAAGGCTAGAGAAAGTGGGAAGATAGACCAGTATCAAAGGGAGGACAGAGGCATCAAGGTGGTACATGAAAGCATGATGACAGACCAGGGCCAAGGAGGAGACAAGCACTAGAAGTAATTCATTCATGGTCAAATGGTACAGGTTAGCATGATGACAATTCATGGTCATGGGAAACAATTGTACTGATCATTTCTGAGACATGAATATAAGAGCTTGAAAGATGAGATGCCGATGGGTGACCTCAGTTTCAGTTTTTTTTGCAATTTATTCCACAAGGAGGACAGTGTAAAGCTTATAGCAGCCCTGCCAAAGTGAGAGTTAACTTTGGGAGCCATCAGTAGGAGAGATTTGCAACTTCTCAGGGTGTAATTGCCTATTGATTTTATAGGAAGACAGTCTGTAATGTATAGGGGCAGTTTTATGGAGATGGCTCTCAGGGTCCATAAGGCTGCATTTTTGTCATGCCTGAACTGAAGAGAACTCCACCCCACTGATTGATATAGGGAGCAGTGGTGAGTGGAATAAGGCAAGCCTGTGATGAACCTCAAAGCTCTATGATATAATGTGTCAAGTTTGGTGAGGTAGGAAATGGGACAGTGACTGTAGAGGATGTCAGCATAATCTATCAAGGACAGAAAGGTTGATTGTACCAGCTGTAGTCTGGCATCTCTAGTTAAGAAGCGGGCTATCCTAAAGAACAGGCCAAGTCTCTGTCGTAATTTTTTGAGTAATTCTTCAACGTGCTCTATAAAGGAGAGCCTATGGTCCAGCCATACTCCCAGGTAGTTGAATTTAGGGACAAATTCCAACTTCTCACCAAGAATTGTAGTAATCTGCGGCACAGGATCTGATAGGTCTGAATTTACCATTTGGGCAGAGGGAGAAAAGAGCATTGCTTTTGTTTTCTTGGCATTGAGTAATAGTTTTTTGTTTAGGAGTTGGTGTTGCAGCAGATTGAACTCAGATTGAAGGTCATTACATGCAGATTGTAATGACGGGCGGCTTACGTAAAGAACTGTGTCATCTGCAAACAGATGAATGTTGGTCTTAGTTATGCTTTCATCAATATTGTTGATGTATATTGCAAATAAGATCGGTCCTAAGATAGAACCCTGGGGAACACCTCTTAGAAGAGGTTTGAGAGTTGAGAGATCTCCTTCTGCTTTCACCTGCTGGAAATGATCAGAGAGGTAGTTGTTGAACCACTGTAAAGATAATGGGTCAGCACCTAGTGAGGTCAGGGAAGAGAGTAGCAGAGAATGGTCGACAGTGTCGAAGGCCTTGCTCAGGTCCAAGAATACAGCGCAGGTGTAATTCCTGTTGTCTAGCTGTCTTTGCCAGTCATTAGTCACTTTGGCAAATGCTGTGATGGTGCTGTGTTTAGCTCTAAATCATGATTGGACTGGATTAAGCAGGTTATTAGCTTCTAGATACTGCCTCAGCTGGTTACTTACAACTTTTTCCAGTAATTTTGACAAGACCGGGAGAATCGAAATTGGTCTGTAATTATTTAGATCACAGGGATTTCCGGACTTGAACAGGGGTATGATGTGCGCTGTTTTCCATATTGAGGGAATGTACCCTTGAGTTAATGATAGGTTAAATAAATGTGTTATGGGCACGGCTAACACATGGATGGCCACCTTCAAAAAATATGGGTCAAGGGTTTCCGCACCAGCACTTTTCTTTACATCCAGTTGTAGCAATAGGTCTTCAACTTCTTTCAGCGTAGTAGGACACAAGGAGAAGACTGAATCAGTGACGCTAGAATCTGCACCTTGATTATCCACCTGAGAGCATATCAGATTTGAAGGGGAATTGTTGAATGCTAAGCCTGCAGTCACAAAGTGATTATTGAAGGCATCTAGAACTTCCAGTCTGTCACTAATGGTGTTATTGTTTAAGGAGATTTCATCAGGTAGTGAGCCACCAGACGTGTGACCAGACAAGTCCTTGACGGTTTTCCAAAATTTTGTAGGATTTTTGGAGGCATAGAGAAATTCAGAATGATAGTGTGCAGCTTTTGTATCTCTAACCATTCTAGTACATTCGTCACTGTTCGTCACTGTGGTCCAAGCCTCCTCATCCATCAGGTGCTCTCGATTGTGGCTGAGGTGGGAAAGCATGACCTGTGGGACTCCCAGTCCCAGGAGTGTAGACTTCACCTCTGCTAGTGTCTGAAAGAAAACCAGCCCATTGGGGAGGAATAGCTTCAGTTGTGCCAGTGCGATGAGATGCATCTTAACATGTTTTGCAAAGAGATGTTTTTTAATGTCCAGCAGCACTTTTGTCTTTTGCTGGGTGAGGGGGGTGTAATAATGAACAAAATAGAGTTGTTCATCGCCGAATGTCACCTCCTTTTTTGCCCATGCTGTTTGGAGGACCATATGCTTCTTCCTGTAATCCAAAAACTTTAGGATCACAGAGCTGGGGGCTGCTTTTGTGTCTGTTTTTTTTAGCTAAGGCCCTCTGCACTCTTACTATGTTGAGGGTCCAAGTCTGTTGGGAGCCCCAGGATTTCCTTAAGGAATGGCTCCAAAATCTCTTCCATGCGGCCTTGCTCTTCGTCCTCTGGAATGCTGTAGATTCTTAAAATTATCCCTATGGGATTGGACCTCTAAATCATCAAGTTTTTTTCATCAGCTCCTGATCCCATTTCAGTAGATGCCTTATGGCTGAATCCTGTTTGTCAACTACAGCTGTAGTGTCTGTTAGCCCAGCTTCTACATTTTTCGTACACTGGGTAACCTCCGCTAACCCCTTGGTATTTTCTGACACTGATTTTTCTGTCTTAGCCATAGTCGTGTCGATGTTCTTTAACTCCTAGAACAAATGTTTTGAGGTGATCATAAAATCTTCCTCTGGATCCTCCTTGCTTCCATCACTCTTCTGGCTGGAGTTCGGGGGAGCGCGGCTTTTATTCTGGGCCCTGGTGTCTCGCTGCTCGGTCATCACCGATGGTGTGAGATACTCCAGCAGGGTATCCTTTGGTCAGAGTTTCAGTGGCACATCCCCTGCTGTCTTTTCCTTTTATATTCCATGGCTGAGGGGAGAAGAGTGAAGGGCAGGCCTAAGTTATCTGCAACAGGGTTGATACACAAGGTGGGGTGGAAAGGATGAAAAGGGACTTGGCAAGGTTGGAAGAATGGTCAAATGTATGGCAGCTTACTGTAGATTCAGTGCAAAGAAGTGCAGAGTAATGCACCTGGGAAACAAAAACCCAGGGGAAAAGCACACAATGGGGGGTGAGATACTGACAACAACAAAAATGGAAAGGGACCTGGGGTAGTCATATCAGATGACTTAAAGGTGGGCCAGCAATATGAGAAGGCAGTAAGGAGGGCTGGGGGATACTGGGATGCATAGGGAGAGGCATCACCAGTAGAAAACAGGAAGTTGTTGGCCCTCTGTACAGACAGTTGGTAAGACCACATCTGAAGTACTGTGTACAGTTCTGGAGACCCCATCTCTGCAAAGACATAGACAGGGTGGAGGCTGTCTAGAGGAGGGCAACCAAAATGGCGCTGGGTCTGCACCAGAAGACATATGAAGAAAGACAAAAGGAGCTTAAGATGTATAGCCTCGAGGAAAGGAGGGAGAGGGGGAACATGATAGTAACTTTCAAATACCTCAAGGGAATCAACAGAGTCCAAGAGGGTAGCATCTTTCAGAAAAAGAGATATGCAAAAACAAGGGGGCACAATTTGAAGATAATGGTGGGACGGATCAGAGGTAATGTAAGGAAGTGTTTCTTCACATAGAGGGTTGTAAGATGCATGAAACAGCCTTCCTGAAGAGGTCATAGAGTCAAAAACAGTGGGGAATTCAAGAATGCATGGGACAGACATAAGGCAATTCTAGTGGGGGGTAGGAGGAAGTAGGCTGCTGGTTAACTAGGATTTGCAGCTTATCCGTTAAGTAGGGAAATGGGCAGACTAGGTGGGCCAAGCAGTCCTCATCTGCCATCATAGTCTATGTTTAAGTTTCCCAGGGGTCAAAGCCGAAGTGGCGTATGACTTCATGGAGTAGAGGTGGAACCGGAAGTTGCATTTTGCAACTTAAACTAACAGTCTCTATTTTTTAACAGTCTCAAGAACAATTGATGGAGAATTGAATTTTTGTAGTTTATGATTTGGGTGCACTTCACATTGAATAAGTAGCTCTGCACAGCAGTATTGAGGAAATCTGCAAACACACAGCATAGTACAAGGTAGTGGTACATGAACCAAGATGTGACGTATTTATTCTGCTAGTTGAGAAAAATTCAGAAAAGACACAGGCAGATAAAGACATAAAGGTTACAGAAGTCACATAGGTAGGCATTAGAATTTAACAGATATAACACACAGAAAAGATGCAATATTTTTTTTTGTATTTTCACTTTTTTTTTCTCCCTTTTTTGGGGTAACAAGGAAGTATTATTATAGTTGGAAAGGGCATAAGGAGGATAACACAAATTTTGTGGGGCATGTTTTATCCTTTTTTATTTTTGTGTGTTTTTATTTTTTTTTGTAGGGGATGGGATAACTACAAAGAAACACTGGAAGGAAGGAATATATAGAAAAGAAAGGGAAACATTCATTTAGATGGCACTGTGGCCTCCACCACTGCCACCATGACGGACCTCCTCCACGAGCGTCAGCAGCTTGTCCTGGTTAGCAAGGCTCAGTTTGACATCCTGCTGGACCTCATTCAGCTGATGGTGCAGGTCCCCCACTTTCTGGTGCAATGAGGCCAGCTGAGCAGCTGTTCCTGTTGGTGGTGATGCTGCGTGCGGTAGCTGCTTCTGGAGGAGGAGGACCTTGACCTACAGGCAGCACAACCCCTGCTTGTCTTTGCCCTGTGGCATGTGACATTGTGTGGTGATGGTGATGTCCCACATGACTCCTCCCAGGCATGAACGGGCCACCATCCTCCCCACCCCCACTTGCTGCTTCTCTCAGTACCTCTTCCAACTTTGCACTGTGGTGCAGTCTGAGGTGTGTCCTCTGGCCCCCATTGCCAATGTGGTTCCCCCTTTTCCCCCCTGTGGACTATCTTCTCACATAAATTACATATGGCCATGCTGTGCTCACTAGGATCACATCTAAAAAATGACCACACAGGAGAGGTCTTGGAATATTGGCAGCTGCTGCTCAATGGACCTGCCTCTTCATATTTGGGGAGGAGATGGTGCCGACTGTGATCTTGCAAGCACAAGAGGGCCTCAGGCTGCTGCTGCTGCTGCTCCTCTTCCCCCTCCTCCTATTGATGCTCCACTGGAGCAACTGGTTGAGGTTTAGTAGGCCCTGGGTGACCTTCACTTATGTTTTGGGGGGAGCCTGCCCATCAAACTGTACCATATTTAGGCAGATGACCCCGAACCTGCCACAGGTCTGGACAACCTGATGTCCAGCTGCTTAGACTGACATCCCTTCCTCAATCTGCTCCATGAGTCCTGGGGCAGTGAAAATTGGAAAAAAAGGAAACAGAGACAGAGAGGCAAAAAAAATTCCCACAACAATTATAAACAAAACTTAACTAATTAAGAGATAAAGATAAAAGAACTGACAAACAATACGAGATTTTAGTACTTTTAAGTAAGTACATTGAAAGTCTGTTGCTTCCTGCCATACTCCTCTCCACATACCTCAAAGCAGTCTACAACTGAGAAAGAGCACTTCCTGTCTATGAAAATGACCATGTGGCCTGCAGAAAGGTCTCCATGTGACCAAGCTTGTTTTTATCCACTAAACTTTGCCTTCGCACTGTAAAGGTGAAATTGCAAGGTGAAGTCACATGTGGGAAATTTTGTGTGTCCAACAAAACTTCAGCATAAGCAAAATCGGTGATTTTGCATGAAATTCGCAGGTGAAATTAAACTTCTCAACATCTCTATAACAGAGTAATCCTTGATTGTGATTAGAGCTTCAAGTTCAGCTTTCCTGTTCTGGGAAGGGGAACACTGTTTAACCAGGAGTAGCACACTAAGCTGAAGCTTGTTTCCAGATGCGACTTGGGAGCACAAGGAAGTTAAGTGACTTGCTCAGGATCACACAGTATGCACCTAGGCTGCTGTAGGATTCCAAACCCAGGTCTCAGTTTGCAGCTCAGAGCGTTAACCCACTATGCTATGCTGCCTTCAAGCAGTATAGCGCAAGCTTCTAGTATTTATCAGGCAACACTTCAGTTCCTCAGAGGTTTATTGTCTGCCTTATTGATGGGCACTGTGGAAGTATGAGTCTCATTGGTATGAGTACTTGTACCCCCTTGTTTTTAGTTTAAATGCATATTTCTGAAGGTGCATTTAACATTATTCCCCAGTATATTCCTGATGGTTTAGGTGAAGACCATTTTGTGACTGAGCCCCTTGGTTGTTTTGGAAAGCCAATTAACTAGAAAAAAAAGTTTTCTCTCTTGCACCAGTTTGCAGGTATGCTGTTCTCTCTCTCTTGCGCTCCATCACAGAAAAATTAAACACATGCCATGAGTCTGGCACCCCTGTGTTCACTGGATAGGCTGTTTACCTCTCTCTGCACCCACCACTCTGCTGCTGCTGCCTCCTTGCTCTGAAACATCCTGCCACTGAAGCGTTTGCGGCTGCACTTTTGACAGCTTCTGCCGCCCTGTCCACTCTCCCTCTCTCCCTCTCCACCTTGCACTGCCGCCAGAGGCCTCACTAAATAACAGCTGCTTGCTGCTTCTGCTCCAGCCCCTTCCACCCCTGTCAGCCTCCTTAAGCCTGGTAGGGCATACATACATTGAAAATACTGCCGCCGTAGTGGTGATTCAGGAAGGTAGGAAAAGGCGCATTCTTCCCATGCCTCCTCCACCTCTCGCTGACTCCCTTTTGCTCCTCTTCTCCCAGCCATGTGGAGTAGGCCACAGCCTAAGCTCCATACAGGCTGGGAGTTTCCAGTGCCCAAAGGCACTTTCACTTAAGCGCGATAGCACTAGTGGGGCTGGATGCATCTGCAGCCCAGCATAATCCCGCCTTCCCTGCCTTGTTTATCCCTGGTGTCTAGTGGCACCACCACCCCATCATGTATCCCCTGCCCCCAGCACTGTGGGTCAGTGGGGAGCTCACTCCCACTGTCCCCAAATAATATTTTATTAATACTGTCTGACACCTGGATGCCCACTCCCGGTGTCAGATGCATCTGCTGCCACAGTTCCTCCACTTATCTTTGCTAACATCGGGGGCCCAAGCCCCATGTCGACAGTGGAAGAACCCTTCCCCCCAACAGTATGAGACACTGGGGAGCCCACTCCCAGTGTCCCCAGTCATTAGTAACCTCAGCACCACTGTTGAACACTGGGGAGCCCAGCCCTAGTGTCCCAAAAATTTCTGTGTATAAAAAAATGAAAACCTTCCCCAAATGTCTTTATTTGTTTTTTAACCCTATGAAAAAGAAAACGGTCCCTCATCATCTCCCCCGTCCCCCTACCCCATCCCAACCTTCCCTCTGCACACCCACTTCCCTGCACCCCTCTTACCCTGTTCTTACCTCTGTAGATCAGCAACTACGATCTTCTGTGGACCGGGACACATCTGCACCCTTCAAGCTGAACTGCGAACTGAACGGTAAGCGCTGTAAGTGTATAATTGCTGTCAATGGCAGTTTCAACTTATGTTGATGTCTCAGCCATTTTATGAGATTTCTGCACCAAATTTTTCAGCATGGGTTTCTTAGGATCCCACCTCATGAACACTGTCACTGTCATTTCGTTACTCGGTCCTGAAAGGTGATTTCGCAGTTGCTTCACAGATTCACCTTTCGGGACCAATTTAATGAAACAACAGTGCCACTGTTCATGAGATGGGGTCCTAAAAAGCCCATACTGAAAATTTGGTGCAAAAATACTGAAAAATGGCTGAGTTACATGCACTCGTTGAAATTTTTATACTCACGCATGTAACTTTGGTTATTTTTTATATTTCGACTCCAAATTTTCAACATAGCCATTGTTTCACACCACCTCATAAACAGTAAAGATGTCATTTTTCACATCCTGCCTGAAATGTATTTTTGCACCTATGGCGCAGTTGCTACCCGAAATCACCTTTCAGGATACAGTACTGAAATGATCATGCCACTATTCATGAGGTGAGGTCCCAAAAAGCCTGTGTTGAAAATTTGGAGTAAAAATACCAACAAATGTCCAAGTTATGTCTGCTCATTTAAGTTTTCCTACGCATGGGCGTAACTTGGTCAATTTTTAATATTATTACTCCAAATGTTCTGCATAGCCATTTTTCCACACTACCTCATGAACAGTGCAGCTGTCATTTCCCACATCCTGCCCAAAACATGTTCTTACACTTGTGGTGTGGAATGGTGCAGTTGATGCACAAAACCACCTTTCAGGATTGAGTAACATAATGATAGCACAACTGATCATGAGGCGGGGTACCAAAAAGCCTAGGTTGAAAATTTAGAGGAAAAATACCAACAGACGGTAGAGTTATGCGCGCTCATTGAAATTTTCCTATGCACATGCATAACTTTTCCAATTTTTTATATTTTGACTCCAAATGTTCAGCCTAGCTATTTTTTCACACAACCTCATGTACAGTACAGCTCTCATTTCACGCATCCTGCCTAAAATGAGTTTCTGCACCAGTGGCGTATAATGGCATTTTGCCATGGATTAATTTTCACCTATGGGGTTTATGAGGTATGGTGATAAGACTAAGTTGAAAATTTGTGGTCAAATTGTAAAAACATTACAAGGAGGCATAGGCAGGGGTGTCACTAGCAGAAGGAGGGTGATGGTGATGCCGTTATATAAAACCCTGGTCAGGCGTAATGGTGGGTAGGTTGTGTCAGATGAATCTGATAGATTTCTTTGACTGGGTTAATCGGGGAAGGGGGCTGGAGTTGTCTACCTCAATTTCAGCAAGGTCTTCAACACCGTCTCACATAAGAGGCTTGTTTACAAGATTGGTAGGCTGGGCATGGTAGACAAAGTGGTGAACTGTGTTAGGAACCGGCTAACAGGAGACAGAGGGTGGTGGTGGTAAATGGGGTACAATCTGGGAGAGGAGGGTAAACAGCAGGGTACCACAGGAATCAGTGCTCGGGACAGTCCTGCTGAATGTCTTCATTAGTGACATTGCAGAGGGACTGAAAGGAAAAGTCTGCCTGTTTGCAGATGACACCAAGATCTGCAACAGGGTGGTTACTCCGGACAGGGTGGAGAAAATGAGAAAGGACCTAGGCAAGCTTGAGAAATGGTCTGAGGAGTGGCAACAGAGGTTTAAATCATAGAAGTGTAGAATTATGCACGAGGGGCATAGAAACCCCGGGGAGAGTTACAGGATGGGGGGGGGCAGTTTCTGACAGTCACCAAGGAACAAAGGAACCTTGGGGTTATAATTTCACATGACTTGAAAATGTCAAAACAGATTACAAAGGCAGTGGGGAGGGCCGGTTGCATGCTGGGGTGCATAAGCAAGGGTGTCACTGGCAGAAAGAGGGAGGTAGTGATGATGTTATATAAAACCGTGGTCAGGCCTCACATGCAGTACTGTGTGCTGTTCTGGATGCCGCACCTTTGAAAGGGCATATACAGGCTGGAGATGATCCAGAGAAGGGCGACTAAGATGGTACAGGGCTTTCACCACAAAACAAAAGAGCAGAGATTAAAGGACCGCAATATGTACTCGCTGGAGGAGAGGATGTAGAGAGGAGACATGATAGAGACATTCAAGTACCTGAAGGGTATAAACAAGATGCAGGGGGAAGACATCTTCCAATACAGGAGGAATACAAGAATGAGGCAGCAGGACATGAAATTGAAAGGTGGCAGGCTAAGTGGGAATATGAGGACATTTTTCTTCACAGAGAGGGTGGTGGACACATGGAATGGTCTGCCACAGGAGGTGGTAGGAGCGAGTACTGTTTCGGGAATTAAACATGCATGGGACAGGCATGGGAGACTCATAGAGGTACAGCTGAGGGAGGGTCAGAAGCCGCAGTCAAGTACACAGCTTACTGTCAGACTGGATGGGCTTAGCGGTCCTTATCTGCTGACAATTTTTATTTAATTTTTTTTACATATACACTTTTTTCTGCTCCTCGTCAGAATGGGCAGGTGGCTCGCCCCTCCCTTGAACTTGTCTCTCCAGCCAGGCTTCCCCACACCCATCCCACCCGGCCATCCCCCATGGGTTACCCCGCCCCCCATGACAGGGCCAGTGGTGAGGGGTGCCAGCCTCCCCCCACCCCCGAAAGCCAACATCTAGATTGTTGGGCATTGGCGCAGGTATAGCCGGCCATCATGGAGCCTGCCAGCTCGGACTCTTTCCTCCAGTTTTACGCCCCACAGCCCACGAACGTGCAATAGGTGGGGTGACAGTCTCCACCTCCCTGGAGGCACTTTAATACCCTGGATGTGGGCCCTCCCCATTCTGGGCAGCGCACCTGTGATGACACCCAGCCATCGCTGGGTGTCAGTCTACAGCACTCTGTACTGCCCCCCTCCCCCGAGGAATGAGAGCTGTCAGCGGATGCTCAATCCTTCCTTGCCCCAGCTGAACCCTGAGTGACCTGAGTCTGTTCACGAACCCAAGTTGCTGGCGTGGCGCGAGATGTGACGTCCAGTCCCTCAACCCTCAGCACCACCAGGCCGGCTCACTGCTGTTTGATGCTCATTCAATGTTTCCCCTTGGTTCTTTTCCTTCCCTCTGCTCTCCCTGTCCTAGCTCCCACTGCCCCTCCCTACCTTACCCTAACAGTCTGCCTCTGCCTTTCTTCCACAGGACGCTGGCATACCATGTACAATGCCTTAGCACAATTTGTGAACTTCTTGTCATTGCAGCCCATGTACTGTTGAATATTTTTTGTACTCTGAATGTATTATTTACTGTAACTATATTGCGTCTTCTTGTGTTAATGTGTCTGACGTGGAACCTCACAACGAGCATCCACTCACAGGTGTCATCCAAGACTTCAATAAATAAAAAAAAAAATAAAAACAAATAAAATTACAAGCCATTGGTGTCCAGAACTCTAGGTAGCATGGGTTCACAGTGGGTAGGTGTGTCACATGAATCTGATACATTTCTTTGGGTGATAAAGTAAATGGGGGGGGCAGTGAATGTCGCCTACCTCAGTTTCAGCAAGGCCTTCGACACCGTCCCATGTAAGGGGCTTATTAACAAGATGGGTAGTCTGGGAATAGGACACAGGATGGTGAACTGGGTTAGGAACTGGCTAAAAGACAGACAGAGGGTGGTGGTAAATGGGGTACAGTCTGGAGACGGGGGGTGACCAGCGGGTACCGCAGGGATCAAACTTTGGGCCAGTCCTGTTCAATGTCTTCATTAGCGACATTGCAGAGGGACTGGAACAAAAGGTCTGCCTGTCTGCAGATGACACCAAGATCTATAACAGGGTGGATACTCTGGAAGGGGTAGGGAAAATGAGAAAGGAACTAGGCAGGCTTCAGAAATGGTGTGAGGATTGGCAACTGAGGTTTAATTCAAAGAACTGCAATATTATGCACCTGGACCATAGAAACCCTGGGGAGAGCTACAGGATGGGGGGGTGCTGGCAGTCACCAAGCAACAAAAGGATCTGGGGGTTATTATTTCAGATCACCTGAAAATGTCAAAGCTGAATACAAAGGCAGCAGGGAGGGTCACTGGCATGCTGAGGTGCATAGGCAGGGATATCACCAGCACAAGGATGGAGGTAGTGATGCCATTATAGAAAACCCTGGTCAGGCCTCACACGGAGTACCGTGTGCAGTTCTGGAGGCCGCACTGTCGAAAGGACATAAACAGGCTGGACATGATCCAGAGAAGGGTGACTAACATGGTACAGGGCCTGCACCACAAAACTTGTGAGGACACATTAAGGGACCTTAATACATACTCGCTGGAAGAGAGGAGGAAGAGAGGGGACATGATAAAAACATTACATAGAAACACACTAGTTGATGGCAGATAAGGACAGCAAGGCCCATCCAGTCTGCCCATTTCTTTTTCTACCTTATGAATGTGCCATTGGCCTTTGCTGTGTCAGTGGCCTTTCTATTCATACTCATCTGTATTGCTCCCTTATGCCTATCCCATGCCTGTTTGAAGCCCTGCACTGTATTCATAGCCACCACTTCCTGAGGTAGGCTGTTCCATGCATCCACCACCCTTTCTGTGAAAAAGAATTTCCTCACATTCCCCCTTAATCGGCCTCCCTCTAGTCTCATGCTCTGTCCTCTTGTCCTACTATTTTCCTTATATTTAAACATGTTAGACTCTTTCACCTTGTTAATGCCCTTAAGGTGTTTGAATGTCACCTCTCTCCCTCTTTTGCTCAAGGTTATACATATTGAGCTCCGTTAATCTGTCCTCATATGTCTTTTGATGCAGTCCCTGCACCATTTTGGTTGCCCTTCTCTGGACTGCCTCAATTTGGTTAATGTCCTTGTGAAGGTGTGGCCTTCAGTACTGCACGCAGTACTCCAGATGGGGCCTAAACAGTGTCTTGTAAAGAGGGATTATTACCTCCCTCTTACGACTTGTGATACCTCTGCTAATACACCCTAACATACCCCTAGCCTTACCTACTGCTTTAGAGGTCTGCTTGGATGATTTCAGGTCATCGGTGATGATGATGCCCAAGTCTCTTTCTTCCTTTGTGACTGCCAGCAATTCCCTTCCCAGCCTATAGGTGGCTTCAGGGTTTCTCTTCCCTATGTGCATGATCTTGCACGTCTTTGCATTGAACCCCAGTTGCCACTCTTCTGACCATTTTGCTAGTTTATCCAGATCTCTTCTCATTCTGCCCACCCCATCTGGATCATCTACTCTGTTGCAGATCTTGGTGTCATCTGCAGACAGACAAGCCTTACCCTCTAGTCCATCTGCAATGTCACTAATGAAGATATTGAAGAGGACTGGCCCCAGGACTGATCCCTGAGGTGCCCCACTTGTGACTTGCATCTCTTCTGACTGTATACCATTTACCACCACTCTCTGTTTTCTGCCCATCAACCAGTTTTCCACCCATCTGACCAACTTCTGACCCACCCCAAGCCTACCTAGCTTATTTATCAATCTTCTGTGTGGAACAGTGTCCAAAGCTTTGCTGAAGTCAAGGTAGGCGACATCAACTGCTCCCCCTTGGTCCACCAGTCTGGTTACACAGTCAAAGAAGTCTATGAGATTAGTTTGACAGGACCTTCCTTTTGTAAACCCATGCTGTCTTAGATCCTGTGCCCCTATGGGTTCCAGGTGTTGCACTATCCTTTCCTTAAGGAGTGCCTCCATTATCTTGCCCACTACTGAGGTAAGACTGACTGGTCTGTAGTTCTCTGCCTCCTCCCTGCAACAACTCTTGTGGAGCAGGATCATATGAGCCCTTCTCCAGTCTTCTGGGACCTCTCCTGTGCTCAGAGACTCACTAAACAGTTCTAATGGCTCTGCTAGTTCCACCCTTAGCTCCTTAAGTACCCTGGGATGTACACCATCAGGTCCCATTGCCTTGTCCACCCTGAGCTTAGCAAGCTCTTTTAGGACCCTTTCTTTTGTGAAGGGAGTAGTGCTCACTTTCCTCCCCCCTCTGTCCATGGTGCTGAGCTGGTTTCTGGTACCTCAAGGGATAAACAAGGTGCAGGGAGGGATACATCTTCCAGTGCAGAAGGAGTACAAGATGGTACTTATTTTTTCCCTTTATTAGTCCCTGCATTCATGTACCCTACTCAGCATACCAATTTGGATTTCACCTTACTTACCAAGGACAATTACATGAAAACAAAAAAGGACATCCTGGTCGACCTACTGTAGTCTGCTGTAAGGTCCCTACCTACTATGCTACCATAGATCCTAATTGCTCTTCAGCCTTACCCGCCACCCCTTCCCCCAGGCCTGTTACCAAGGTTCCCTTTTGTTGATTACCAGACATGTTTGACACTGACACCATCACATACACCATGCAAGGAAACATTTGGCAAACAAATGCTTGTTTGTGTGGTGACCAGAGACTATCCATTTTCTACAAAGTTGCCTGAGGCCTGTGTTTTCTCTCAGCCATGTTTAGGCTACTCAGATTTTCTTTGGGCTCACTGTCATGCCTTACCTTGGCCACTGATTACATTCAAAATATATCTTTTTTATCAAAGGAACTCTGAATCCCAAAAGAAGGGCCTTTAGATCAAAAAGCCTGTGCAACCCACACACAAAGGACTTTTACACAAAAGGCCACTCACAGCTCAGTTCCCTACAGCTTGGATCGCAGAAGAATGTTATTTTCAGTTTCCACCAGATGTCCCACCTCACCTGAAATACTTTATAGAGGTGTACAGTAGATGATAATAAACACACACGCACAAAAATACAAGGTATCACATTTGCATCCTGTGAAAAAATTAAAAATTTTAGCCACCCTAAAAAATGTTTTTTTTTTTTTATGTTAGCTGGTTTGCTCTACCTGTCAAACCACATGAAAGCAAGGGTCCTGGATTTCAGATGGGTTGACTTCGCAAAAATTGGGGAATGTCTCAAGGAAGCCCTGACATGGGAAGAAGGGGATGTAGAATAGGCAAGTAAGCAAAACAGAGAAAAAAACACTATGGTTCTCAAAGGATGTGACAGGGAAGGTAAGAGAGAAAGGGCTAGCTTTCAGGAGGTACAAGGAAACAAAGGGGGAAGACAGGGAACTGTATCTGGAAAAGCAGAGGGAAATGGGGGAAGCAGTCAGGAGCACAAAGGCACAAACTGAGGAAAAAATAGCCCAGGCAATTAAGAAAGGGGGCAAGACCTTTTTCAGGTACAGTAGTGATAGAAAGAAGACCGGGAGTGGGATTGTGAGGTTAAAAAGGGAGGAATGGAGGTGTGCAGTGGGGATCTAGAAAAAGCAACAATCCCGAACAAATATTTTTGTTCAGTATTCAGAGAAGAAGGGGAAGGGGAAGGAGAAGGACCACTGTTGTGGGATAGGAGCACCAGTGGGAGAGAGGTGGACACCAGCCCATTTATGGAGGATAGAGTCCTAAAGGAACTCAAGAATCTGAAAGAGGACAAGGCTATGGGGCAGATGGGATACATCCCAGAATGTTAAAGTAATTTAGGTGCTGGCACTGCCACTAACAGCCGTATTTAACAAATCCATAGAGACAGGGGTGGTTCCAAGGGACTGGAGGAGGACAAATGCAGTACCTCACCACAAAAGTGAGAACAGGGAGGAGGCTGGCAACTATAGGCCAGTCAGCCTGATCTCAGTGGTGGTAAATTTAATGGAGTCACTGCTAAAGGAAAGGATTGTGATATTTCTTGAATTCAGTGGAGCAGTGGATCCAAGGCAGCATGGATTCACAGCGGGAAGGTCTTGTCAAACAAATCTGATAGATTTCTTTGACTGGATGACCAGGTAGGTAGATAGGGGAGGGGTGGTGGATGCAGCCTACCAAGATTTCAGCAAGGCCTTCAATACCATCACACACAGGAGGTTGATAAATAAGTTGGGCAGCCTGGGAGTGGGCCCCAAGGTGGTAAACTTGGTCAGAAACTGATTGACAGATAAAGAGGGTGGTGGTAAATGGCGTTTAATCTGAGGAGGGGGGGTGACCAGTGGGGTGCCACATGGATCCATGCTGGGGCTTGTCCCTTTTAATGTCTTCATAAGTGATGTTGCAGAGGGGCTGGAGGAGAAGGTATGCCTCTTTTCAGAGGACACGAAGATCTGCAACAGGGTTGACACTCCGGGGGATGGTGGAATAAATGAGAAAGGACCTAAACATGCTTGAGGAGTGGTAGAGTGTGGCAGCTAAGATTCAGTGCAAAGAAGTTCAAAACCATGCACTTGGGGCATTAGAAATCCAAGGGAGGAGTACAAGATGGGGAGGTACTTACTGTCACCAGTCCAGGAACGGACCTGGGGTAATCATATCTGATGACCTAAAGGTAACCAAACAATGACAGAAGGCTGTGGAGGGAGCCAGTGGGATGCTAGGGTGCATAGGGAGAAGTATCACCAGAAGAACAAAAGAGGTGGTTATGCCACTGTACGGACTAGTGAGACCTCATTTGGAGTACTGTGTCCAGTTCTGGAGACCACATCTCTGGAAGGACTTAGACAAAATAGAGGTAGTCCAGAGAAAGGCAACAGAAATGGTGCAAGGAATGTACCAAAAGTCATGAGGAAAGACTAGAGGACCTCAATATGTATTCCCTGGAGGAGAGGGGAGAGAGAGGGGGGATATGGTAGAGACATTCAGGTACATCAGGGGTATAAACAAGGTACAGGAGGGTGGCATCTTTTAGAAAAGAAGGTGTACAAGAACAAGGGGGCATGATATGAGGCTAGGGGGCAACATGAGAAAGTACTTTTTCACAAAAAGAGTAGTGGATGCTTGGAACAACCTCCCTGCAGAGATGTGAGGGCAAAAACAGTAGGGGAATTCAAAAATACATGGGATAGACATAAGAATACTCTAGCAATAGGGAAGAGAGGGTAAGCCACAGATCAACTAGGGTCTGTGGTAATGCATTAAGTAAGGAAAAGGGGCAGAATAGGTGGGCCACATGTTCCTTATCTGCCGTCACCATCTGTGTTACACCCCCAGTTCTCTATACTTTAACAATTTGTTAATTCATTAACGGAGATATAAATGATTACAAGCAAGCAAAATGTTATTTCTAAAACACCCTTCCCCGGAGACTCTAGGCACTGAACAATGACATGGTAAATAAAGTCAGCACTACATGATAAATAGATGAGTGGGTGCAAATCATAAACTAAATAACTGAACAATAATAAATAGCCATCAAATTAATACAAGGCAAAGGCCTCCTTGAAAAGGTGGGACTTCAGTCCTCTCTTAAAAGCTTCCAATGAAGGGGCTTCCCTCGAGGACCTTGGGAGCGAGTTCCACAGGGTCAGGGCTTCTACTGAAAAAGCACGCTTCCCAGATGACTTCAGCTGAACCCTAGGAACTGCAAGAAGACCCTCGTCAGAGGAACAAAGAGGGCAGGAGGGTTGGTAAAAGGACAGTAGGTCTCACAAGTAGCTAGGCCTCAGTCCAAGTAGGGCTTTGTAGGTCAGCAAGTCGACCTTGAATGCATTCCACCACCTCACTGGCAGCCAGTGCAGATCATGTAGGACTGGTGTTATATGGCAGGACCTAGGAAGGCCCACCAACAATGTGGCTGCTGTGTTCTGCACTAGCTGCAGATGATGCCAGGCTCCTTCATTAAGCCCCATGTACAAGGTGTTGCAGTAGTCAAGCCTGGAGGTCACAAAGGCATGCATTAGTGTGGGCAGGTCATTGGGTGGGATAAAGGGTTCAATCCAGGCGATTTTCCTCAAGTGGTAAAACCCACATTGGACAATGGCTGACACTTGAGCCTCCAGTGACAATTCACTGTCAAGGATCACACCCAGGTTTTTCATCTTAGCAGAAGTGGCCAGCCATGAAGCACCGAGTACAAGACCTGTTGCCTCCTCTAGCCATCTTATATATGCCGACATCCAGGCTTGATCACCAATACTTCCATATTGTCTGGGTTAAGTTTTAGCCAGTTGGAAGACATCCAGACCTGGACTTCAGCCAGGCAAGAATTAAATACAGACACTTGCTGTTCTTCAGTTTTCACAGGTTAAATAAATCATAAATATCAATCAGTGGCCCTTGTGTGTCATTTATATGGAATACATTGTTAAAATAACTCATTTATAAGCTCCCTTTAATTTTTGAAATGCTCATCAGCTTGACAGACTTCTTTGTAATGGGTGTCAATCTGTGTCAAGCTTTGAAATGCCCATGTCACTGACTCCCAAGTCATCATATAGTTAACTGTAGCTTATGGCTGCTGGCACATTTGATTCCTTGGTGCCACAAGCACTCCTTTATGTGAGTAAGTACCCCACAACTGAAACAATCACTCCATCCTTTGTTAATTGGTTCAGTCCCCACTTTGCTCCTTGGCCAGTCACCTTACTACCCAAGAATACAGAGCAGGAGGGTAGGTTGGGGGGTTGGGACCCTTTGGACACCAGGAAGTAACTCAAAATAGTTGCAGTTTTCAATTATTTTGCTAACTTATTTGTGATAAATAGCAGCCTTTGCTTTTGGGCTGTAAAGTGACCGACTGAGGAGTAAAGAGGGGGCTGAACCAGTTGCCAAAGGATGGAGTGACTGTTTCAGTCGTGGGGTATTCACTCACATCAGGAGTGTGGCACCAAGAAGTCAAATGTGTCCAGCAGCCACATGTTACAGTTAATTGCGTGATGACTTCGGAGTCAGTTATGTGGGCTTTTCAAAGATTGACATGCACGGACTCCTGATGCAAAAAAAAAGACAGGTTGAACGGCATTTTAAAAATTGCCTTTACCATACAAATGAGTTTTGTAACAATTTATTACATAAAAAAGACACACAAAGGTCATTGTTGGATATTTTATGATTTATTTAACTGATAATAACATCAGGAAATCATTTTCTATCTCCTTTAAAGCACCTCTCACTCTCAAGTTCCAGCTGACTGATCTTCCTAGACCTGTTCTTATCTTAACCATTGGTTATTGCATAGACAACCCATCTGCATTGCTATGTTGTGACCCACAGAGGTGTCTAATGTCCATATTATAGGACTGCAGCACCAGGTATCAACGTATCAATTTTGGGTTTTGCCCCCTGCTCCTGTGGAGCCATGTGAGGGAATTGTGGTCAATAAACAGTGTGAATGCTCTTCCATACAGTTATGGTTACAGCTTCTGTAGACCTTGGACACAAACACTCTTTCTCAGTTGTGGCATAGGCCTCTTCTCTGGGCAGTAACTTCCTGCTCAGGTAGATGACTGGATGTGCCTCCCCCATGTATGTGACCTAACTTAGAACTGCTCCTAGCCCGTGATCGGATGCATCCATGTGCACAATGAAGTTCAGATAATTTTATATTTTTATTTATTTATTTAGTTAGGTTTATTTCTTTCTTTGTTAACTGGATAGCTGTACTGATCCCAGGGACAAAAACAGATACATGACATACATGGTGCAGTAAGTTGTTACAAAAACTGAAAACATTAAAGTTATTCAAAACAAAGGCGCAGTAATGACCTAGTGGGTAAGGTATACAAAGTCTTTGTGGCAGTGCAGTGCCTAAAGAAATTCCATGGTCATTGTGGGACCCCAGTTGACACAGTCATATGCTGGGAGAGCAGATGTTCGACCCATGGACGGGGTCATAATATCCTCAATGGCAGCATTTGCAGTTAATAGTAGGCGTGAGGAAAGTCTTGCAGTGGGATTTAAATTGGGGGTGTGATCCCTGCGTCTGTAGTGGGACTGATAGACTGTTCCAAAGAGCTGGGGCAGCTGCAGAGAACATCTTCTGGTCCATACACATGGTTACTTGTGGGCACTCTGGCTTGAGGAGGACCAGAGGCCTTGATGGCAGGACTTTGGCCTGAGAAATGGGGACTGGGGAGAGGAGTGACAGCTGTTTTTCCCTGATGGATTTGTCAGTGAGGCAGCCTAGGAGGTAATCCCTGCTGGCCTTAGGAGGAAGTCAGCCTAGGCAGGTGCCTGATGCAGTGCCTCCTTCAAGTGTGGTGCTGTCTCACAGTGATTTGTCCACTGAACCTTTTCTGGCATTTTCTTCCTTTTGAGATTGACAGGGTTTGTCCATACTACTGAAGTTTGACACAAACTTTCAATAGTACACTGCCATCCCTAAGAAGGTACATACTTTTTTCTTTGTTGTTCCTGTTCCTGCATGGCCTCAGATTGTTATTGGCTGAGGCTGCATGTATCCGCTCCCCACTTTTTGCCCAAGTCATGATGCTTGTACCATCCCTGTTTGGCACTTCTCTGCCTTGACTGTTAGGCCTGCAGCCTTCAGTCAGTGGAGTATCTTGGTCACATGCCTGATATGATCCTCCCATGTTTGCATATGGATGGCGATGTTGTCTGTATATGCCAGAGCAAAGACTCCTGCCCCAGACAGAATGCAGTCCACAAGTCATTGAGAGGCGACTGGTGCATTCTTCATCCAGTATGGCATTACTTGAAACTGAAATAGGCCAAATGGAGTGACAAAAGTCAACCTCTCTCTAGCTTCAGGGGTCAAGGGTACCTGCCAATAAATCTTTGTCAGGTCTATGGTGATCAGGTACATGGCTCCCCATAACCTCTGTACAATCTTATCCATCCTGGGAATGGGATGTATGTCCAACTTTGTATAGCTGTTGAGCTTGCGGTAGTCGACTCAGCACTTTTGTGGTCCCATCATTCTTGGGGATCAGTACTACTGGGAGGCCCAAGAACTGCTGCACTCTTGGATTATGCTAAGAACCAGCATTCCCTTGATCTCCCCCTCAAAGGCATGTTTCACACCCTCAGGGACTTTGTAATGTGGCTGCCTCAATTTGGCCTGGGATCCTGTATCCACCTCCTGATGACACTCACGTTCTGAGCGAAACCGGTAAAGGGTGTGTTGGCATTCTGCTCTGCTGCTATGTGTGTATGAAATGTTATATTTCAGATATTAAAAGCTGATTTATTTAAGGATCCTGAGTGGTGGTGTGATTCTCTGCTTGCTTTTATTCACCAGTGTGGAATTCTCCAGTTTATTGTAAACATTTTCCTAAATGTGTGCAGCACCCCACACAGCCACTCCAAGAGGATGACAGTGTCCACTGAAGATTCTCCCTTAACCTCTTCCAGGAGATTCACCATTAGATCTGCTTCTGCCTCTTCCTCCAGATAGCTGTACACAGCCAAGACCATCTTGTCCCGGTCATTGTAGGGCTTTGTCATGTTTGCATGGTGGATTTGCTTCCTGTGCCACCTGTCAGGTACCTCCATCACATAATTAACAATCTTACTTCAAGAGGGCTCTTGCAGTAGGTAATTGCATATAGGACTGACGCCGGCTGACGGCAGGACCCCATGGAAAAATTTCTAGCTAGCAGTTCCTGGCGGGGACCGCCCCCACGTCAGATGACCGGCATCACACGACGTTGGTATAAAGGGGCGGTCCTGGACGCCCGCCTTCCAGTTCTTTCCCGCCAGCTCGCGTAGCCGCGGTTAAGTTCATATCACTCAGTCCTGTTACTTCATTGCTTTTCCGAAAAGTTTTCAGTATTGTATTTTATACTTCTTTGTCAGGTGAAGCGTGGGGTATATGTCGTCCCCTTCAAAAGATAAGTGCGACTCGTGCGGCGCCCAACTGCCTCACAAAGACGGTTACTCCTTCTGCCTTTTCTGCTTAGGCCCCGACCACGTGGTCGAGAAGTGTCCGCACTGCCTTCGATTCAACGCGGCCACCCGCAGACGACGCCAGCAGTCCCTCGAAGCCCATCTCCTCAAAAAGAAGATGTCCGCGATGGAGAAGGAGTTGAAGAAACTTCGGCAGGCATCAACCTCCCCTGAAGGGCACAAGAAGCAGGACAAGGAAAGGCACCGGGAGAAGGCCTCCTCCTCCGTGACTTCAGCCGGAGTCACGGGTAAGGTAACATCCCCTCCGGGGGATCTCCTGATGGCAGCCTCCAAGGCTTTGGAGGAGGCGTCGGCCCACCCGTCGGGTTCGCGTTCGAGCCTGCTGGGTGTCTCCAGGCAAAAGGAGACTCCAGCCCCTAGTACCGCCGCAGGCCTGCAGCCTACTGGTGCGGGCACCTCCCTTAAACCAGACGACGGCTCCTCCGACGTACGCCGGGAGAAGGCCGCTAAGACACTTGACCCTTCGGGGTGGCGCACAGCAGTGTCCCCTTCGGACTGGGCCTCCTCTCATCCTCAGCCCATTTCCGACGAGGGACCCCCAAAGTCGGACGCTGGCTCCTCTGGCGTCCACCGGGATGCGGCCCCTAAGCCACACGTTGACTCCTCCGACGTGCGCTGGGCCTCGGAGCCTACGACAGACCCTGCTGCGTCTGTCATACCAGGCTCCCCGCAGCCTTTGCTGCTGTCAGGGGAGCCCCAGTCCCCCCTGCCCGACCCCGGGAATTTTTCCCCTCCATCCCTGGACGAAGCTCGGGACCCTGGGCTACTGTCCGATCCTCTTCCTGAAGAGCCGGATCTGACGCCTGCTCCGGCGCTGGCTCCTCCGACGCCGGCCCCGCCGACGCCGGTGGGGGATATTCCTCTTCCTTCGGGCCCTCCACCCCACGGGCCTATCCCGACTGATCCACCCGTGGAGTACCCTGCTGGGCCGTCTGCTCCGGCAGCTCCTCCAGTGCCTGGGTATCCACCGTCCTATCCGACGCCGGTTTTCCCAGGTCCGCAGTATCCTGTGCCACAGTACCCGATGCCGACTCCTTCGATGCCACAGTACCCGGCTCCGGTATACCCGCAACTGGGTTACGGATACTCCCCCTACGGATTTCCTCCATACAACTATCCCCCTCCTCCTCCTCCACTGCCCCCTAGGCCGCCAGTGGATCTTCAGGAGACTCTTGCCTCCTGGTGGGCTGAGGCCAAGGCTCAGCTCACCAAGGAAGTCGAGAGCCGTCTTACGGCGATGGTGCCACCCCCGGCTCCTGTACGCCTCAGACGGCACACTTCCTCTCCACCTCTGGATTCCCAGGCTTTGCCCTCGGGATCCAGAGAGGGGCAGGACACGCATTTTGGGATTTCCCCTAAGGAACCCGTTCCTCCCCCTAGACAAGCTAGGGAGTTTTACTGTACTTCAGATTCTTCTTCCCCTTCTCTCTCGGACTTCTCGGAGGCTTCCGATGGCTGTTCCGAGAAAGATGACGAGCCGCGCTCTCAGTCCAAGCCCCGGCCGAGGACTCCTCTGAAGTCACCTCCGGAGGATCCTTCCTTCACGGAGTTGCTCAGGAAGATCCAGGAAGTCCATCAGTGGCATTCCTTAGAGCCAGATCCTCAATGGGTTAAACTCGCCGAACATCTGGGCTTGCCCCTTATGGCTCCTACCCTAGTACCACCCTGGATTGAGCCTCACGCCCACCTTGTTTCCACTATTTGGAAGCAACCGTCGGCTTTAGCCCCACTTCCCAGGAAGTCGAACAGGCTATACCAGGCTCCGGAGGGTGTAGACTTTTTAGACTCTCACCCCCGTGCAGACTCGGTTGTGATTAGCGCTGCTCACGGCCGGTCAGCACAACCGAAACACTTGAGCTCGTCTCCCCCGGATAAGGAATCTCGCCTTCTGGATCAGTATGAAAGAAAGATCTACACTTCTTCCACACTGGGGATTAGGGCCCTGAACTATGTAGCACATATGGGGGATTACCAGAAGGCTGTCCTTACCCAGGTGGAATCTAAGATTGACTCTTTGCCTGACTCCCAAGTCAAGCAGGAGTTAGCCGACCTGGTCCGTTCTGCTCGTTCGGCCAGTCGTCATATTTTGAGGACGACCTACAATGCAGTGGACACCGCAGGACGGAGCTCTGCGTTCGCCATGAGTCTTCGGCGTCATGCTTGGCTCCGTGTGTCAGGTCTGGTCCCGGAGGTGCAGTCAGCTATCCAAGAAGCACCTTTCAGGGGTTCTGTGCTTTTCGGTGGTGATGTCAAGGACATCATCACTGATTTGCAGGAGAAGGGGACGGCCCTTAAATCGGTTGATTCAGTGTACCGTCCCCATCTCCCACAGCGCCATCCCTTTCGCAGACGCAGCCGGCCTTAAGCGAAACCTCAGGGAAGGCGGCCCACTAAATGTCGGGCCCCACAGCTGCCAGGCCCCGCCACCCAAAAGCAACGGGTGCTCCCAGCTGCGCGCTGCCTCACACCACCTGGACCCTTCCTCTCCCACCGCCTCCAGACGCCCGGAGGACCGGTGAGGGAGGTTCTCCTCCACCTTCCGGGTTGGGAGAGGATAACAAGGGACCATCTTCCTTTGGTCAGGGAAGAAATCTCTGCTCTCCTTGCGAAACAGGCTATAGAGCCTGCCCCCCCTCACCTCTACGGGACGGGTTACTATTCCCACTTCTTCCTTGTACCAAAGAAGATGGGAGATCTCAGAACTATTCTCAATCTCAGCTCTCTGAACCTATATGTGGAGTACAAGAGGTTCAGGATGCTCTCCCTTCAAACCCTCTTGCCCCTGCTTTGGCTGGGCCAATGGCTTTGTGCACTGGATATGCAGGATACGTACCTGCATATCCCCATTCGCCCTTCGCACCTCAAGTACCTCAGGTTTGCTTTCCAGGGGGTCCACTACCAATTCCGGGCACTCCCATTTGGTCTTTCCTCGGTCCCCGAGTCTTTACCAAATGCCTGGCGGTGGTAGTGGCCCACCTGCGTTCTTTGGGAGTTCAAGTATTTCCCTACCTGGACGATTGGCTCCTGGCGGCCCCATCCAGGGAGGAACTCCTGCATTTTCTCTCCCTCACCCAGCAGGTTTTCACTGGCCTGGGTTTTACCATCAACCATTCCAAGTCTCACCTTGATCCTTCACAGAGGCTCCAGTTCATCAGGGCAATCCTCGACACCTCAATGTGCAAGGCCTTTCTGCCTCCGGACAGGGGGGCCTCCCTCCAGTCCCAGATTTCCCTCCTATCGGAACACAGGAGGGTCCCGGTGAGGTCTGTGCTCCGTCTACTGGGGCTTATGGCGGCGGCCATCCCAACAGTTCCACGAGCATGCCTCCATATGAGGATCTCTCAGTGGACTCTCCGATCTCAGTGGGATCAACGAGTAGACGACCTAGATCATCTGGTCTTGATCTCCTCGCTGATGGTAAGAGACTTACAATGGTGGATGGTTCGAGAGAACCTGTTCTGGGGGGGGGTCCCCTTTTTTCATCCTCCCCCCTATCAGACTCTGACTACGGACGCTTCAGGTGAAGGTTGGGGAGCCCATTTAGGTCCTCACCGAACCTAGGACCTATGGTCAAAGTTGGAGATCGTTCTCCACATCAACGTGCTCGAGCTTCGAGCAGTGCTGTATGCTCTCCAAGCCCTTCATCAGTGCATCCTTCCCGGTCAGCTAGCTATCCAAACGGACAACATGTGCGTGGTGTGGTACATCAACAAGCAGGGAGGAACTCGGTCCTACCCGCTGTGCAGGGAAGCGATGAGGATCTGGGATTGGGCAACGCTTCACAACCTTCACCTCACGGCGATCCACGTTCTGGGAGTCGACAATGTCCTGGCAGACAGACTAAGTCACTCGTCGGCTCTACCACACGAGTGGGAATTGGACGAAAAAGTTCTAAAAAGCATCTTCCACATTTGGGGGGACTCCTCAGATAGACCTGTTCGCCTCCTCCCAAAACGCAAAGCTTCCAACCTTTTGCTCGCTCGCTGCAGAGCGAGACGCTTTCTGGAGCGACGCTCTATCTCCAAGCTGGAAGGACAGATTCGTCTGTGTTTTTCCCCCAATTCCTCTGGTACCTCGTGTGCTGCAGAAGCTTGCTTTGGAAGGAGCAAGAATGATTCTGACCGCTCCTTTTTGGCCCAGGCAAATCTGGTTCTCTCTTCTACAACAATACTCAGAGGTTCCTCCTCTTCCTCTTCCTTTATCTCCAAGATTGCTGACCCAGGATCAGGGGACCCTGGTCCATCCGGGACTCAAGTCCCTTCATCTTCATGCATGGCTCCTACAGACCTAGCTTAGTCTCGTTTTGGTGTCTCTCCTAAGGTGGCCGAGATTCTGGTGGAGGCTAGAAAACCCTTCACTAGGTCCACCTACGCCATGAAATGGAAAAGATTTTCTATCTGGGCTGCGTCCAGGAACTTGGAGCCCTTTTCCTGTCCTGTGACCATTCTGCTTGAGTACATGCGTCATCTTTTCGACCTGGGTCTCGGTCACTCCTCTTTGAAAGTCCATACGGTGGCTATTTCAGCCTACCATGCCCCTGTCACTGACAAGGCATTTGCCCAGCTGGAGGTCTCCAAAACTTTCCTTAGAGGGGTCCTTCATCTCAGACCCCCCTGTCCAGACCCCAGCTCCGCCTTGGGACTTAAACTTTGACCTCGAGAAACTTACCCTTCCCCCCCCTTTGAGCCTGCGGCTTCCGCAGATTTGAAGTTTTTATCATGGAAGACGCTCTTCTTGGTGGCCATTACCTCTGCTCGCAGAATTTCCGAGCTCCAGGCCCTTATGTGCAAAATCCCTTATTTGATTTTTCACAAAGAACAAGTAACCCTTCGCACGAATCCTAAGTTTCTTCCGAAGATGGTAGCGGAATCTACCTTGAATCAGTCTATTGAATTACCTGCTTTCTTCACTCAGTACTCCAATCAAAGGAGAATACCTGCTCCATACTATGGATGTTCACAGGATACTGAGATACTATACCAATAGGACAAAGGATTTCAGAAAGACTGATCAGTTGTTCGTCTCCTTTGCTCACAAAAGAGAAGGCAACGCTGTTTCTAAGCAATGCCTATCAAAATGGTTGGCCCATTGCATCACTTTCTGTTATGACAAGTACAACAAGACCCTCCCTGGTCAAGTCAGAGGTCACTCCACTCGTGGAGTTGCCGCCTCCGCGGCTTGTTTCAAGAACGTGTCTGCGGCAGACATATGTGCTGCCACCACTTGGACTTCTGTCCATACCTTCACTAAACATTACAGTTTGGACATTGCCTCTCGCCGTAGAGCAGGCTTCAGGTTAGCTGTCTTGCAAGGCCTCCTTTCTTGAGACCTGCTAGATTATTGCTACTTCTTGGAGTAGTTCCTCCTCCCGGTGCCTTTTCATTTGTTCCAGACTGCTTGGGATTCTGTCCTATATGTAATTACCTACTGCAAGAGCCCTCTTGAAGTAAGATAGTACAGTTACGTCAGAACTTACCGTAACAGTAGATCTTCAAGAGAGGCTCTTGCAGTAGGTAATACCTTCCCGCCCTCCATCCCGCTAGGTTTTTTCAGCTCCTTTTCCATTGAGGGAAATATCTGCTTCTCTCTCGTCCGGGCCTTCCAGGCATGTGGCGGGAAAGAACTGGAAGGCGGGCGTCCGGGACCGCCCCTTTATACCGACGTCGTGTGATGCTGGTCACCTGACGTGGGGGCGGTCCTTGCCAAGGACTGCTAGCTAGAAATTTTTCTGTGGGGTCCTGCCGCTGGCCGGCGTCAGTCCTATATGTAATTACCTACTGCAAGAGCCTCTCTCAAAGATCTACTGTTATGGTAAGTTCTTACGTAACTGTACTTTTTTCACCCTCTTGATCACCAAGTAACAACCCTTCCAAGCCTCCTGCAGTTTATTCTGTCAGACAGAGATGAGTACCGTAACTCTTACCTGACTTGGTACTCCCCAGCTCTGGACCCACAGTCATACCTTGTCTTCAGTCTCTGTTGTGCAGTGGCTAGGTGCTTCTGGGTCAACAGCATGAGTTCTTTGAGTTGTGACCTGAAATTCAGGATGTACTCCACAACAGATTCCCCTTGGGGAGCAAGCTCATGCTCCCTTTCATCCCTTACCAAATCAAGGGCCCCCTTACCCTGTGATCTAACAGGAGCTCAATGTTTGAGAACCCTGTGGACTCTTGGGGGACTTTTGTGTACATGAATAAGAGATTGGGTAAGTACTTGTCCCACTCTCTTGCATGCTGGTCAGTGAATGCCCTTAACATATATTTAAGTGATGCATTAAATCACTCGACCAGACCATTAGTCTGGGGCTGGTATGGGGAGGCACTGAGTTGCCATACCCCTCAGCATCCCTCACTTCTCCCAAAGACTAGCTGTTATGACAGACATGAAATTTGTGCCCTGAATCTCTGGGGAAACCCACCTGGCTGAATATTCCCAGCAGTTCTTCAGCCACTTTTTCCACCTCAATGGGGGACATGGGCACAGTGTCTGGGTACATTGTGGCATAATCCACCACCACCACCAAAATGTACCTCTTACCAATGTAATTTAGGGTGCTGAGTGGCCCCACAATGTCCACAACTACTTGTCAAAAGTTCACTTTAATTGTAGGTGGGGGAACCAAAGCTGGAACAACATGAATCACGAAGTTGGTGGAAAGTCTTTTTTTTTTTTTAATCATGGCACATACTAGGAATAAATATCTGGTTGAATATAACAGAAAACAGTAACATTATGGAATGGGAGAATTGCAAACAGAAATACAGTATAATTTAAGACAAACACAATTCTTCAGATATACACAACTGAGAGCACTTTACTCCAAAGATTTTTCAAGGTGGGAAAGAGCTCCTAACCTAGCCAACACAGAGAAAAGATCTTAAAATTGATTAAAAATAAAGGTCTAAGAAAACTAAGAAAATTGGTTTAAGAAAATATGAAAAACAGTTCTCAGAAGCTGTATGCAAAAAATAAAAAAAATAAATGGATTGAGGAACTAAACCATGACATAATGAACACACAATGGGCTAATCTGTCAGTGTCAGTGACTCAGCAGGTTGCACACTCGCCTCTGAGGCCAGAAGATCAGTATGTTGTGGATTCTAGCCCTAGACCACAAACTTGGGGTGAAACCCAATACTGATACTGTAAGGCAGCTGTGGGGGTGGTGGGTGTGGGAGATGTACTCTTGAGTTGCCATCTTTCATCTGAGACATTAAACTGAGGTCCCATTTGCCTGTTCAGGCGATTGTTCAGGTGAACGTTACAGATCCCCTGGCACTTCTTGAAAAGAGTAGAGGAATTTCCACGGTATACAGGCCAGATTGCCCCATTCACTAAGAAAATACCACCAACAGTTTAATTTTGTTCAGTTTCAGTTGGTTTCCATCTGTATCTACCCCACCCCAGGATGAGGCTGAAAATATGATCTCCTTTCCTGGTCAACAAGAACTAAATAAAATACATAATATAATAAAATCAGTAGTTACATATAAAACAACTAGAGACAAAGCAATCCAATTTAGAATAGTAAATAGAGCCTACTTAACACCATTAAAATTACATAAGATGAATGTTGCATCAAATTCATGCTGTTGGCATTGTCTTGCAAACAATGCAGCCATATTGCATTCATTTTTGGACATGTATAATAACACTGAAGTGGTGGCTGGAGATTACCATAATATTAGATAATATTAACATTGGTCAGATAAGATTTAAATAAATTATATTAGATCAACTAAATATTAATAGTTACACAAAAGAGGAAGTAAAAATAATCTGAGCTGTCACCATGGTGGGAAAAAGAATAATGCTGAAATTTTGGAAAGAAGTTGACATACAAGAGGCTTTCCCATGGATTGACTGGCGGCAGTTTTTTATGACACAAGTATATAATACAGATTTTTTTAATTCTGATGATGAATTTTAGCATTTATATAAACTACTGATCAAAGACTGAAGTAGAGGTGACTTTCTATTTGTATAGATCTGCATTCTTTACAATAGGTTGTCTAATATTTATTTATAAATCCATTCAATATACTATGTATGAACTCTTTTTTAACAGTTTTTGTACCTGACTAACCATGCATGTATGAATGGTTTTGTATAATATGACCAAAACAAGTAAAATCAAGCACCCACACAAGAAGCGGTCACAGAAAATATTTTAGCTCAACATTTTATTTGAAGTTCACAACTGTGTCAGTCACTCTGCAGACATGGAGCCCTGTGGGTATACATGCCGGGAGCAGACTGATGATTTATTTATATATTTAAACTTTGGTAGCTGGGAAAGGAAAACTGAGACAGGGCTCATTTCCAGGTGCAACCCAAGGCAATTTGGGTAAAATTGAAATGTACAAAAGAAAACGTGACATGAGAATAGGTAAAACAAAATGCAACCAGTTTCAGAGCTCACAGTGCAGTTATAAAACACATTAGAATATTAACATCTGATGATGTCATGGTAGTGACGTCCTAATGTTTCACCAGGACTGGAACTTTAAATAAACCCCCTGCAGGGCCCAGGCAAAATGTTACGATGTCAGTACCGTGACATCAGCAGTCCACCCCGGCGCAGTATATCTGCAGGGCTCCATGTCTGCAGAGTGATTGACATAGTTTTGAACTTCAAATAAACAGTGAGCTAAAATATTTTCTGTGACTGCTTCTTGTGTGGGTGCTTGATTTTACTTGTTCTGATTGTCCTGCTTTGATCTTAGCACCGCACACTACCTTGGTGATTGCCTACTGTTTTTTGTACTTGAAACATAGAAACATAGACTTTGACAGCAGATAAGGACTGCTTGGCCCACCTATTCTGCCCGTTTCCCTACCTATTGGATAAGCTGCAGATCCTAGTTAACCAACAGCCTACTTCTTTTAACCCCCCCCACCAGAATTGTCTTATGTCTGTCCCATGCATTCTTGAATTACCCCACTATTTTTGACTCCACAACCTCCTCAGGAAGGCTATTTCATGCATCCACCACCCTCTCTATGAAAAAATACTTCCTCACATTGTCCCTGAGCCGTCCCCCCATCTTCAAATTGTGCCCCCTTGTTCTTGCACATCTCTTTTTCTGAAAGATGCTACCCTCTCGGACTTTGTTGATTCCCTTGAGGTACTTGAAGGTTTCTACCATGTCCCCCTCTCCCTCCTTTCCTCGAGGGTATACATATTAAGCTCCTTTAGTCTGTCTACATATGACTTCTCTTGCAGACCCTGAACCATTTAAGTTGCCCTCCTCTGGACTGCCTCCATCCTATGTCCTTGCAGAGATGGGGTCTCCAGAACTCCACACAGTACTCCTGAAGGGGTCTTACCAACTGTCTCTACAGAGGGATAACAACTTCCTGTTTTCTACTGGTGATGCTTCTCCCTCTACATCCCAATATCCCCCAGCCCTCCTTCCTGCCTTCTCACATTGCTTGCTTACCTTCAGGTCATCTGATATGACTACCCCAGGCCCCTTTCCATTTTTGTTGTTAATACCTCCCCCCCATTGTGTACTCTTCCCTTGGGTTTTTGTTTCCTAAGTGCATTACTTTGCACTTCTTTGCATTGAATCTAAGTTGCCATACTTTTGACCATTCTTCCAATCTTGCCAAGTCCCTTCGCATCCTTTCCACCCCCCCCCGTGTATCAACCCTGTTGCAGATCTTTGTGTCATCTGTGAAGAGGCATAATTTTCCAGTCCCTCCGCAATGTCACTTATAAAGACATTAAAAAGGACCGGACCCAATACTGAACCCTGCGGTACCCTACTAGTAACCCCTCCTTTTTTCGGAGTGGACTCCATTTACTATTACCCTCTGTGTCCTGGTGTCCAGTCAATTTTAACCCAGGCTACCACCCTGGGACCTGCTCCCAGGCTGGCTAATTTGTTTATTAATCTTTTGTGTGAGACTGTGTCAAGTGCCTTGCTAAAGTCTAGGTAGGCCATGTCCACAGCCCCTCCCTGGTCTACTACTTTGGTCACCCAGTCAAAGAAATCTATTAGATTCATCTGACATGACCTTCCTGCTGTGAATCCATGCTGCCTTGGGTCCTGTGCCCCGCTGGCCTCTAGGTACTCAAGAATGTTTTCTTTCAGAAGTGATTCCATCATTTTCCCTACCACTGAGGTCAAACTAACAGGTCTGTAGTTTCCTGCCTCTGCTTTGCTCCCACTTTTGTGAAGAGGAATCACATCCACCCTCCTCCAGTCTTTAGGTACCACACCATCCTCCCATGATTTGTTAAAAAGAATAGTCAGTGGTGTCACTAGTTCGCCCCATAGTTCTTTTAGAATTCTGGAATGAATCCTGGCAGGGCCCATTGCTTTGTCCACCTTCAGTTTTAGGAGTCCTTTCAGAACCCTTTCTTCTGTGAAAGGACTGGGATTGACCCCACATCAAGAGTGCTTCCGCTAATTGGATTAGGCACCTCCCCCTCCTCCTCTTTTGTGAATACTGAGCAGAAGTATTCGTTCCCTGCTTTTTCACTGTCCCTCTCTGCCCACCCACCGTCCATTCTATTCAGCCTCACTATCCCTCCCTTTGTCTTTCTACACTCCCTGATATACCTATAAAAGGTTTTATCCCCCTTCTTAACTGAGTTGGCTATCATTTCATCAGTTTTGGCCTTTGCTATTCTGACTACCCTCCCTGCTTCCTTCTGCCTTAACTCATACAGTTCTCTGTCCTGCTCTTTCTGTTTCCTTATACTTCCTAATTGCTATCTTTTTCTCCCTAACCTTCACCGACACCTCTTTTGAGAACCATAGTGGCTTTTTCTTTCATTTTGATATGTTTGTTTCTTCACACAAAGGCTTGTTGCCTTTGTGATGGCAGTTTTGATGTTTCCCCATTGTTGCTCCACCCCTCCTTCTAGCCTGTTTGCTAGTGCTTTTATAAGGCACTCTCCCATCTTGCCAAAGTCAGCCCTCCTGAAGTCCAGAACCCTCACTTTTGTATGGCTTGACTCTGTAGCTGAGTTTATTGTGAACCACACTGTTTGGTGGTCACTTGTTCCCAGATAGCTACCCACTTCTAGATCTGAGATCCTCTCACTGTCCCCATTTGAGAGTATGAGGTCTAAGATTGCTCCCTCACGAGTGGGTTCCAAAACAAGCTGTCTGAGGCATGCCACCTGAAGAGCATCAAGAATGGCCCTGCTTTTGGATGTGGCTGCAGCAAAGGTGCTCCAGTTAACATATGGCATGTTAATGTCCCCCATCAACAGTATCTCCCCTTTCTCTGCCATCCTAAGGATGCCTTTTATCATTGTGGTGCCATTTCCAGTCTCTAAGATGACCCACAGTGCCTCTTTTCCTCCCTGTTTACTCTTTTGTTCAGTTGCTTTTATCCTTTCCCTTACATAGAGAGCTACTCCACCCCTCTTCTCCCCTTCCTGTCTCTCCTGTAGGTTGTGTGCCCTGGTATGTTAACATCCCAGTCATGGTTCTCTGTGTACCATGTTTCTGTGACTGCTTCGATATCCAGGCATCCCTCTTCCATCAAGACCACCAGTTCAGGAAGCTTGTTACCTAGAATCTTAGGTGCTTTGGTACTCATTACCCTCCGTTTCTTGATGGCCTTACCCATTTTTTTCCCCATCCCAGTCCTTATTGCATTTGTTATTTTCTCCATTTACCCCTGCCCTTCTCCCTATTGACATCTATTTCTTGATGTTTACCTCACTTAGTACCCTGATTTTTTTTTGGGGGGGATAGGATTTCCCTGGTCTTCTCTAGTGCCTCCCCCATTGGCTAGTTTAAATGCTTGCCAATGAAGCATTTAAACCTATCATCTAGGATCCTGATTCCCCTCCTGGACAGATGCAGCCCATCATGCCAGTATTGGCCTGCATCCCTCCTGGTGGACCCCCAGTCCCAAATGAAGCCAGATCCCTGAGCTCTGCACCAGTGTTTCAACCACTGATTGAATCCCATGGTATGGAGCACCCTAGCCTCACCCATGCCATAGACAGGCAGCACCACCAAGAAGGTTACTGTGCATGCTACTTGTCTAAGGCCCCTCCTCAACTCCACAGACGCTTCCTGCACTGCTCTGATCCCTTTCTTAGACAGGTCATTTTTCCCTATGTGGACAATGACATCCAGCTCCTTCCCCTGTTCAGCTGCTCTGGCGATCCTGAGGATTCGCTCCCTGTCCCTCCATGCCATGGCGCCAGACAGGCACCTTACCTCCCGCTCCCCTTCCTCCCCCAGTTCAAACTTCCTAACAATGGAGTCCCCCACCAGGAGTTGTTTCCTTCCCCTGTGAGGTCCCATGCCACCCTCCCGTGGGTCTCCTTTGTGGAGGTTCCCAGCATCCTCCTTGGTCTCCACTGTGGGTGCCTCCATAGAGGAACCACACTTTGCCAGAATGGCATATGAATTGTGGAGAGGTATGACTGAAGGGATGCACCTCTGTTCCACCACCATCACTCTCCCTGAGCCCACTGTGGTCCAACTGCTCCTCTTTCTTGGCAACCTCTGAGGCAACAACAGAGGCCCTGGTGGTCCCTGGGTGGGAGAGGAGGTCCCACAAATCCTGGCCAACTCAGCCTGGAGTTGAGCAACCTCCTCCCTCAGCCCAGAGAGGTGCCTGCAGATGGGACAACACTGCATCTTCCAGAATGCCTCCCACATGACTGCTGCTCTACAGACACTGCACTGCACCACTCCCATCATGTCTTATTTCTGTCCCCTAACTGTTGTTTGGAATACTTACTCTTTCTTCTGTTTTTTTTTCTCCCTACTTACTTACTGCCTCTGTGCCCTTTAAACTCCTGATCTTCCTGTTCTGAGACAAGAAATTCCTATATTTCTCAGTAGTCTCTTTACTTGCTCAGAGTCAGACCTCCAGCAGCTGGGGGGGATGGAGACCTACTCTCATCCTTCTAGGATGGTGAGTCTTTGGTGGCTCTGTGACCTCTCACTTCCTGCTCCCAAACAGGAAGTTCCTGTTGTCAGTCAGGTCCTGTGCCTACAAAGGTAGAACTGGTTTAGAGTGGAGGGGCGGGTAGGAGGGCAATATAGTCCCAGTAGAGAAGTTTAGTTATGCCAACAGTTCCTTCCTCCTGGTGCTCTCTGCCTGTACTCTGGCAGAAGCTATCTAGGGCAGTGTTTAAATCTGGCTTTAACCTGGCTTCCGTCTAGCTAAGCTACCACCCCCCCAATTTTGCAAATCTTTCTACACTTAGTTAATGGCACAGATAACAGTTCCCTTCAGCCACTTGAGACAAGCACCTAGATAACTGCACAGATAACAGTTCACTTCAACTAACTCTGACAAACACACTCACTTTTTTTTACCCTAAATAGAAGGTCCCAGTAGTAGAGTTCTAGTTCTTAGTCCCAGTAGAGAAGTTTAGTTATACCAGCAGCTCCTTCCTCCTGGTGCTCTCTGCCAGAAGCTATCTAGGGCAGTGTTTAAATCTGACTTTAACCTGGCTGCCTTCTAGCTAAGCCACTCCCCCAACTTTGCAAATCTTTCTACAGTTAGTTATTGGTACAGATAACAATTCCCTTCAGCCACCTGAGACAAGCATCTAGATAACTGCACAGATAATTCACTTCCGCTAACTCTGACAAACACACTAACTCTTTTTTTACCCCAAATTGAAAGTCCCAGTAGTAGAGTTCTAGTTCTTAGTCCCAGTAGCGAAGTTTATTTATACCAGCAGCTCCTTCCTCCTGGTGCTCTCTTCCTGTACTCTGCCAGAAGCTATCTAGGGCAGTGTTTAAATCTGGCTTTAACATGGCTTCCTTCTAGCTAAGCCCTTCCCCCTACTTTGCAAATCTTTCTACACTTAATTAATAGCACAGATAAAAATTCCCTTCAGCCACCTGAGACAAGCACCCAGATAACTGCACAGATAACAATTCACTTCAACTAACTCTGAGAAACACACTAACTTTTATTTTTTTTACCCTAAATTGAAGGTCCCAGTAGTAGAGTTCTAGTTCTTAGTCCCAGTAGAGAAGTTTAGTTATGCCAGCAGCTTCATCTTCCTGGTGCTCTCTGCCATAGTGTAGGATGCTACATTAACCCCGAGGGCAAAGTCCGAGGGGTTTATAAAGGCATCTCACACTGAGGGTGTGTGTAAAATTCTGTTTTTACACCCATCCACCCATATATTATTTTATTTAATTAATGGTGATAATTTGTTTCCCTTTCAGCACAGTTCAGTTAGTGCAGCACTTCTGTCAGAGATAGAGACACACACTACACACACACACATACACACACACACACTTACTTCACAGACACACACACACACACACACACTATCTGTCCCTTGTTTTCTCTTCTTTTTTTACATTACAGTGGGAATGGCACTCTGGAAAGTAATAGTCCATTGACATAGCTGCTGAGTGTAAGACACGCTTGAAGGGTATGAGTGGCAGGATCAACCAGACTGATTTTTTTCCTTTACAGTAGAAACTCACATTCCATCCAAAGTATTTCAGCAAGAAACTGATAATACTTTTAACTTCATCAAAAGAAGTAAAATACTCTTTTAATAATGCATTTCAAGTTATGCCTGTTTTAACTGTGTTGTCCATCTATATGTTATTGCATTTAATAAACAAGTAATGGTGTCCTATTTTTTTTCTTTTCAAGTGAAATCTGGATGGAACGAGCATAATATTTTCAGAAACATAACACATGCTGAGATTCTTTCTACTCTGTTTGTCCTGGAAAGGCACACAGCTAAAGCTTGTTCCATGGTGTGTTTTGGGAGCACAGTGAGGTTAAGTGACTTGCTCTGGTCCACAATATACAAGTAGAGCATGTTGAAATCAAAACCCATTCTGCTGGATAAACAAAGCTTGTTCATAGCTCTTTGCTTTAATCTCTAGGCTGAACTACCATCTGATAATCAAAAACTACACATTTCAAGGATGGCCCCATGATGCCAGGCCAATAGGTACATGTAGACCTGAGTTCACACCTGAAATTGTAAGAGAAATGGCTGTAAGAGAGTGAACAGAATAAGACAGAAGTCGGTGCTGTGGCAGCCCCAGAAATCTGTACTAACATGAACACAGCCAGGGTTTAGAAATCCTGATATAGGGCCTCAATACCTGTTGGCACCACTGAGCCAGCCTTGAGATGTGTAGTTTTTGATGATCAGCTGGCAGTGTATCCTAAAGGTTAAAGCAATCCTAAAGATGGATTATTTTTACGAACGGTTTGAAATGTAAAGGTGATAACTCATTAGTTTCAATGCACATACAAAACTATTATAAATGTAGAAAGTGTTGTAATAACACATTATAAAATGGGTAGGCTAAACCAACCAATCAGAAGCTAACCTGTCCATGCATGAAATATGTTCCCTGCATGGGTAAAAAAAAAAGAGCTGGCAGTGACAAGGCCATGATTCTGGTGCCATAGAACATTGGCATTTCACTGGCAGCCATCTTTTTCTTACCCAATGCCACAGTGTTTAGCCTACCCATTTTTTAATGCTAAACACAAGTTTATTCATCGGTGCAGCACAGAACTTATCCCCCACCCATGATTTTTTTTTTTAAAACAGAAGTCTGACCTGTGTTGATTACTCTGGTTAAAGCCCAGGGTTAAACAGAACCATGATCGCAGCTCTCCCACTAATTTATCAGCAGTGCAGGTTCTCTGCAGTCAACGCTCTGTCTCCCAGTTCCATAGCTTCTTTGCTGAATAGTACATTCGGCGGCCACGATCGCAACTGTCCCACTAATTTTGCAACAGTGCAGGTTGTCTGCAGTCACCGCTCAGTCACCCAGTTCCTCATCTTCTTAACTGAAAAAAAACAAAAAATGATGCAGTCCCCAGCCACTACTTCTGAAAACATTTTGAAACTGTCACTGTTCGGTCATCCCATTCCTCTGCTTCTTCCCTGAACTAAAGAAAAAAACAGACACAGTCCCCCGCCGGCAGTTTGAAAAACATTTCACAATGACCACAGAGCAGTCAACAAAGCGCGTGCCACAGCTTTCAAATCTGGTAGCAACCTGGAATCGCATCAAATGAGCTCATGAATATTAACACAATCTCTGCGGAAGGACTATTTTACCATACATTACCATCTTTAAATCTTTTTTATGCATACAAGCAAGATTTTCCCCACCCGACATTTTCTGCTACTCCTAATTTCCCCTATCCCAACACCACTCAGTTTTCCACCCCTTTTACCCTAAGCTAATTTATGTGACAAATACATTATTGTCTGCCTTGGCTCCCTTCTCTCTCCACTGGTGTACTTGTTGCTAGCTCTGGCCACCATCCTAGCTACATAAGAGCATAGAAACATAGAAATTGATGGCAGATAAGGACCGCAAGGCCTGCTTCTGATGCACATGCATTCAGAGCTTGACGCTATTGACAATGTCACCTTACTGATAGCACCCCCTACCAACTCAACTGTTTTTAATGCTCCTGCAACTTATCTGTAGGAGCTGTTGTTGTAACTGACTCTATAATGTGCTTGGAAATGCTGTTAGTGTTAACTCTACAATGATGTAAAAATGTGACTCTGTATTCTCTGTATCACTGGACTTGAATTGTTGCATGACGTTTTATGAATAATTGTATGATGTGGTATTATCCATTTGTCCCTGTACACTCTTGACATGGAACCTTCATAAATCAGTCTCTGGCTCAAAGGTACTTTAATTCTGAGTCTTAAATAAATAAAAAATAAATAGAATTTGCTATATATTGATTAATCCAAGAGTGTTATAAATCCTTTAAAGGGGAGGGAAAGGGGAACTTGCTTAACCAGGAAGGCACACTAAGCTGAAGCTTGTTTCCAGGTGCTACCTAGGAGCACAAGGAAGTTAAGTGACTTGCTCAGGGTCACACAGTATGCAGAAGACAGTACTGACCCACACACCCAGAGAAATAACAGGCAAAACATTCTGTGTAGAGTTCAGAAGCAAAGATTTGCATTTATTTTGCCACTTCAAGTTCAAAATGCAAACCTACAATTTATAGCATAGAGGAGCCAACCACTAGGTTCCAGACCCTAGCACTTCTCTCTCTCGAGCTTCTGTAGGGACCCCTACAGAAGCTCCAGAGAGTGAAGTGCTGCTTCTTAATCCAGCACCTTCCTCAGCTCAAGCCCACCATGGGTGGCGGAGGGGGTACCTGTGGCTCCTGCCTTATGTCCCTGCCTCTAGCCCTTCCCTGACCACATGGCATCAGTGTTCTTTCTCTGCCACCACAATGTTATCTTTTACATTTTTTGTGCCTTCGTCCAGCCTTGTGTTTATTGAGACTATAAGATTTGCAAGGGAGCTGGTCTGGATGCTCCTGTGTTTTTTTTTTTTTTGTTGTTTTGCTCCCTGGATTAAGTGCCGTGTTTGACTTTGCTGTATGTCCCTCCCCCTGACCGGGTGTTGCTGGCATCCTCCCAGCTGCAATCCAGACAGCCAGCTCACCCCTGTGTTCTGCTCCAGAGCTAGCCCCGGCTGTGAGGAGTGGTTGTAGACGGCTGATAAATGCTGCTGTATGCCCCTTTATTAGGAGTGAGCCCAAGGAGGGTTGACCTTCCCCTGGAGCCACCATGTGGTGATCTGCATTTTTTTGTTTTTTATCCTTAGAACTCTCCCAGCATACCCTGTTGGTGGTGGTCAGCATTTCCTGCCCTCTGAGGCCCAGTCAGCTCTCCCAGCCATGGGAGTGGGCCAGTCCACAGCAAGGGATCAGTCTGCTAGCTTGTTGGATTCTCCTCAGACTCGGCTCATGGAATTAAACCTTCCACTACTGTCTACACCCTGCGTCAGAGATGCTTATCCCTCTACCGTTACCCTGCAGAATAAAGTCTGGAGCTTTATTCTGCAGGGTAAAGGTAGCCAGTTAGTGAATGCGTAAAGGGTACAACTATGAGTGTGGTTATTTGCACAAAGTACAAAGCAGCATGCCTTATTACAGATCAGCTTTACTCTGTTTAGCACCGTGTCACAAGCAGCTGTGTAGTCAGGCCATAATCTATAAGTGACAGAATGGAGCTGGCTACAGTAAGGCATCTAGCATCTCCAATGAGATTGTTCCAGTAGTGGTACAGGGTGCCCAGTCTTGTGTTAACTATGGCCATTAGACTGTCAACATGGGGGTAAAAGATAAAGCTTTAATAAGATTAATATATATAGCTCCATCAAGGTCACCATTGTCAAGGGCCTCCTGAATGTAGTTGGTTACAACTTACGATCTAAAAATGTTTCACTGTTTCAAACATGAAAGAGAACTATTTGCGACAATGTATTAGTAGAGATGCAGCGAAATTAAAATCTGCTGGTGACGTGAATGCGAAGTGGCCACTTCACCTTGTCACTCCACTGCATGGAGTGGCCAATAGGAAAGGCTCACTTCGCCTTGTAATTATTACTTCACATTGTCATTCTGCCTTAACGCGAAGTAAGTGGAGTGGCAACAATATTGGTAGCCCCCCAGTGTCTTCACACACACACAGTCACCAGAATTAATGTGCATCCCCAAAATGCTACTGTCTTGTGTCCAGAAAACTCCGCAGCGCTGAAGAAGTGAAATGAGAGCACAACAAGAAATACTAAGTCTTCCAGAATTAATAGCACACTCAGTCATGCATTCAGTGGACGTGGTCACATCACATACAGACACCAGAATTAATGGCACACTCAGTCATGCACACAGTGATCACGCACAGTCACCAGAATTAATTTGCATCCCCAAAATGCTACTGTCTTGTGTCCAAAAATTCCCCAGTGCTGGCGAAGTGAAATGAGTGGGTAACAGAAAATGCGAAGTCTCCCAGAATTAATGGTACACTCAGTCATGCATGCAGTGGTCACACACAGTCACCAGAATTAATTTGTATCCCCAAAATGCTAGTCTTGTGTCCAGAAAATGCCCCAGTGCTGGCAAAGTGAAATGAGAGGGTAACAAAAAATGCAAAGTCTCCAAGAATTAATGGTGCACTCCATCATGTGAGCAGTGGCCACACACTGTCACCAGAATTAATGTGCATCCCCAAAATGCTACTGTCTTGTGTCCAGAAAATTCCCCAGTGCTGACGAAGTGAAATGAGAGCGTAACAAAAAATGCAAAGTCTCCCAGAATTAATGGTGTACTGCAAATGCACAGACAGATTAAGATTGCGCTATGCACTCAAGAGATGCAGAGTCAGACACAAAGGCACAACACCACCTAACCAGTGCTCACAAGTCACAAATCCAGATCTGGAAAAGAATATCTTTTGCCAGTTGGGGGGGTAGTGCACAGCAGTAACAGTCCACTTCCAGTAAAGATACCACAAAGCAGTATGACAAATTCATGCAGGTGCAGTGGATAGCAGGTTCACACTGCTGCAATAACTCTGGCACAATAAATGTTGTCTGATTTACTGGTATGCATCATATACACACACACACACACACACACACACACACACACACACACACTACAAGTATTGCGTAGCAAATTGGAAACCTTTAGCAATATAACCAAATGTTTTAAACAAACTGAAATTATACACTGCAGCACCACTACAATCAGCAAAAAATTTCAAGAATTACTAAAAATATTACTGTGTGTACATTAACACAGTTATACAAGAAAAATATAACCAAAACATAAAGACAGCCTTTTTCTCCCAGTTAATCTACCTACACCACAGATACGCCCCTCCTCAAAGCACACTTCACAGTACACAGACTGACTGTTATAAATTAACAATCAAAATCCATACACAAACAATAAACACTCAATGATGTGAGCACAAGAGGGTTTCCTACAATCGATACATTAAATTTTGAGTAAAAAAATGGCTCAAAAAGGCTTTTTAACGGCTTTTAGAGGATTTGAATCGCAGAGCTCTGAGAGGAAACTATCTCCATCTCCCACAACACAAACACACTACACAGAACGGAGGCTGTGCAGAACAATCTAGAGCCCATGTGACCTGCAATCCCATGAAGCATTGCAAAATTTGCCTTGGAGTTTAATTACAAGGCAAACTGATGCAAAGTACATTGATTTCAATGTACTTCGCCTTAAAATTGGTGGAGAAGTGGTTTGGGGAAGGTGGAATAATGCAAAGTCATTGGTTTCAATGGACTTCACATTTCCCATTATGACGCAAAGTACTCCGCTTCGCGTTGTGGAGCACTTTGCGGATTCCGTCTTACTCACAGATCTTCAAGCGTGAGCCAATTTCCTCCACTTGCTCCATCTCATGTATTAGCTCACTGTGTCCGATACAATATATGCGCCTTACTTGTAGCAACTCTAAACTTGACCGGATAGGGGAGGACATATATTGAAATGGCTCCTTTGATTTGAAAGTTCATATATTTAGCAGAAGATTTAGTTTGTTAGATAGAAGGCAGGCACATAGATATGGTAAATCCTCTATCATCTGTTATAATACTGTTTTATTTATTTGTTTTTTGGAGGTCACCTGATCACCATCCATGAAGGGCAGGTAACTGTCAAGGAGTGCATACAGTAAAGCTATGTATGAGGCTGTTTGTTTCTCTTTCATGTAAAGTGGTACTTCGCAAGTAAGCATTTTTCCTTTTTTGTCTTGACTATTTTTAGAATTGCAGTATGCACCCTCCACTGCAACATTCATACAGTCACATAAAGATATGTGACGCATTGTTTAGCTTAAGTTCTTTAATTTAATTGCTAGACATGTATTGAAAACTTTATTTCAACATGCATACAGTAAGGGATTATTTAAAGTATGCCTCTTTGAAGTTTTGGGTTGTTGTTTAAGGCAGGAAGTCAAGGGTGTGTACATGTTGCTGCAAAAGATGCTGGCATACTTCAGTCAACCAGGAATAAAATAGTAAAGATATCTCCAGTGGCTGAGAGAGGGAAAGAGACAGGAGGGTGAGAGAGGTAATGAGAGAAGGAGCATGGGATGGAAGATTGAGGAAACTGACACAAAGAGTCAGGGATTTAAAATCTCTGATTTTCTCACCCGTCAATAATGCCATGGAGGCTGAGGCACTAAACAAATATGTAATAATGTAACCCCTTGGGTGGCGCTATCCCAAGGGCTACTACCCCTGCCTGCTTGGCTAGTAGCAGCTTAAGGGGTCTGAGTTCTGAAACGGGTGCCTCCACCCAGAGGTCAGGGTTGGTAGTGGTCAAGTTAACCTGGGCACAGCCCTCCGAGACACTGTAACCCCCCTCTTTCCTTACTAGTGGCTGGAACAATACACAATAATCACTTTCACAAGACCCCGATACACCACACAAGTACCCACACTGTTTGCACTTACCACCAGGGCTTTCCTCTGGCTCGGCCCTGGGGACCCCCTGTAAAACAAGGTTATACACAGCAAATAACAGCAGTACAGTACTGTTGCACAAACTGGAACCACAGTCAGGGTAAATGCAAGAAAGAGATCTGATTTAAGGGACTTTAACAAGGGAGGGGTGTAATCGGCTTAATTTGCTTAAAGACTCTATCATTCAAACAGTTCTGCATGAACTTCAGGGTCTTTAAACAGTCACACACTCCGGGTGCTCAGATGGAGAAAGGTGGGCTAGACAGGAACGTTGCAGCTGGTTGAGGCCCTGCGATAGAAGAAAACAACATGCACCACACACACTAACTGTAAGCCGGAGCCGGAGGGCTCAGTTCGTGAAAAGAAAACAACAAGACAATCAGATGACACCCTTTTAGATTAGGCTGTTGTTGCAGGGAGCTACCCTGATGATTACTCATGATAACCAAGACTGGACACAGGCTGGACGAAAATTGAGACTGCAGGTGGTTGATCTGAAGTGCCAGGCGAAGCAGGGCCCACACGATTCACTGATGCGTCATTCCTGTTTAAGATTGGAGCAGGTGGCTGTTCCCTAGGCTGGTTTCCCGTTGATGGCTTTCTCTGTACAGCGGGTAGTCTGGCTGGGTCAGTGTGGCAAGGTCCCGGCCAAATGGGGATAGATTTGGATACCGTCCATTTTGGGCTGGATGCAGCTTCCAGCAAGCAAAACACAGTTCACACAGTGGTGAACCAAATCACGACCCACTAACAACTCACAGCACATTTACATGTAAGGAAATTCTACTGTACCAGGCAAACCACTCTCCAGTCATGATCGCAGAGTCTCTGCACAAACCGGTGATTCAAAAGCAGCTTGGAAATCCTGACAGACTGATCGCATTCAGCAAAATCTTTGGTCTTCTTCAGGTTAAAGCCTGGTAAAAATTCAGTCGCTTACTTCGTTCTCCCAAACTTGGATTTAGTCCGAAATAATTCTCTTCTCTCCCTCTCAGGGGCAGCAGACAGGCAGGCCAAAACTCATCCCTTTTACAGTTCTCCCATGCAAAACTACACAGGACTCTTGCCCAAATCACTTGAGCTGTTCTTCTTTGCTTCTCAGCCCAGGATTGAAAATAGCTGCAGCAGCCTGGGAAATTCCCTAAGATCCAAAAGGTTCAGTTGGCTGAACCTCCTGTCAGTCACAACAAAGTCTCCCCCTTCAGGTGAAAAAAGGCGCGAAAAGCCTAAAACTACATTTCCTACAGATTTTGACTCCAGACAGCTCCTGTAGTCCAACTCCATTTTAGGTTCCACCAGTACTGATTGGACCAATTTGCAGTCCAGGACCAAGATAATGGAGATAAACAAAACAGTCCTTGCTGCAAAGAAGGCAGGTTAGACAAACTACATTATCATTATCACTCTAAATGATTTTCAGCAAATAGTTACATCTTTCAACAGATCTCCCTCTCAGATTACGTGTGACTGCAATCCAGGCAGCTCTTAAAGAGACAGTACACAGAGGCTATACAGACACTCTCTCTGCAAGCACATTTAAACTGCTAAAATGCAGGACACCAGCCTGGCAGTGAGCATTTAGGCAAGCTCAAGGAAGACTTTTTGGGAACCCCCATTTACATACTAACGTACTAAAATGCCAGCAGAATAGGCCTAACGGTCTTTCGTGTCTGCTCGTTTGGTCAGCCCCCACCCTGGGTGCTGACTTTGCTGCCCCGCTCGCCTTCTCTGGCTTCTCCCTTCCCAGTTCCGGATATTCTTGCTGCATCGGGTTTTGCTTCCAGAACCCTTCCCCTGTACCTGTCCCACCCCCTCTTGAACCCCTCCACTGTCTCTGCCTCCACCAGCCCCCTAGGCAGCGCATTCCATGGCTTCACCACCCTCTCAGTGAAGTAGCAGCTCCTCCTTTCTCCCCTGAATCTTCCCCCTTCCAGCTTCCACCCATGCCCTCTAGTGGCCCCCTCCTCCTTCCTTCGAAGCACCCTGACTGTTCCTCCCCTATTTAACCTCTTCATGTACCTGAAGACCTCTATCATGTCCCCCGGTCCCTTCTCTCTTCCAATGTGTACATATTTAGCTCTTCAATTTGTAGGGGGGTTACAATAAAATCATCTGTAATATGGTGCAGGAGCTGGCAAAATCTCAAAATCCTGCTTGTTAATAGTATTCACTGTGACTATATCAGGAGCACGGACAATATTATTCTGAAGTAATTCTATAGACAAAAAACAGTTCTTACTGATTGATATGAATTGTGTAACGTTAAAGATAGCAAAAAGGTTGAAGAAAAATCTAGATTTGAATAAAAAATATTGTTTCTTACAAGAACAGTATCCCTTCCTGTGGGTTTCTTTTAACAGGTACTTTTAGTCAGTACTCACACAATCTAATATTTCTAGGGACATGGATATGTTGTTCATCCACACTGTCTGGCAGGTATCCTTGCCGCTTTAATTCTTGCCGGAAGGTCTTCAAGCTGGCTCCTCCCACCCACCCGGGTGATAAAACTCTTGGCTCCGCCCCATGATGCCAGATCTTCCTTACCACTTGGACGCTCAGGTTCCCTCCTTAGCGCTCTGCGTTTGAGACTGGATCCTAATTCTTCGGTTCGTCCGAAATTGATTTTGAAGTTTTTCAAACTTTGGTCTTCTTTTTCCCTCGCGGCTGCGATGGACAAATCTGTTCCCGGCTTTCGGAGGTGCCCCTGCGGGCAGAAAATGTCCAGGATGGATACGCACTCCATGTGCGTCTACTGCTTAGGCCTAGATCATGACCCACAGGCTTGCGAGTTGTGCCATTCCTTTTACCCGCCCAGATGTTCTGGACTGATCGCTCTCCGTTTAAAAGCTCGGGCCCGAAACGTTTTCTGCCGGTGAAATCTAAAGAGGCTCGTTGGGCGGTGTCCGCGGTGGCTGGCTTGGCTGAGCAGCTTGAGCAGATGATCGCCCTCGAGGAGAAAGCGTCCCAGGCCGCATCTTCTTCTTCCTCGGCCGCGGCATTTATTCCGCTCTCTCTGAGTTCCTCTTATACAGCTTCGTTTAAGGAGCTTTGTCAGTCCCTTTCCACGAAGGGAGAGGTGCCTTTGGGACATTCTTCTCGGCCCAAGAAAAGAGAGTCGAAAGGAAAGTCCCACTGTCGGCGTTCCTGGGAGCGGGAAAGGTCCCCTTCCCCGGGTAGCCGACCGTCGACTTCGGTCGAGGTTGCAACTGAGGCCACTGGCTTCACGGTGCCCCCGTCAGGCCAGCCTGCCGAGACTCCCGTCGACGAAGTCGAGATTTTTCTCGATCTGTTAGACGGGCTGTCGACTGGAGAAGCCGACAACCCTACTTCCCTGGTTCCCCCGGTGGATACCGAGGATCTGCCTGCTCCTACGGGACCACAGTCCCTGGTTAAAGTTCCCAAGCCGAGGGAAGAGCGGGTATCCCCCGCCCCTTCCCAGACCCACCCTCGGTCCCCCCGGGGGTCTCGGTCTCGGTCGCGAACCTCTTCTCGGTCCAGCCGTTCCCACTGACATTGGCAGTCTCAGTCTCATTACCGAAGTAAGCGGCGATGCCGCTCTTCCTCGTCCTCCTCCTCGGAAAGGATTCGGCGCAAGTTGCGCCAACGCTACGAGGATTTGATGTGGCAGCAGTTGCTGCTATCCGGGCCTAAGCTGACCCCGGCTAAGACCCCGGCTATCAAGTGGCTATCGCAAGAACGGCCGAGGTAACCTCTCGTTCCAGTCAAGTTGCCCGCCCCAGGGCTGGTTGCTAAGCCGAAACCAGCTGGTCCACCGATTGTGGTGGAACCTCTGCCTCCACAACGAAGTCCGGGGCACCGACCAAGAGTTCTCGGTCGGGGCATGGCCTGCCCCACAGGTTGTCGGTCACCATCACTCCCGACCGTCCTCGGCAGGTGGAGGGTGGCTCAGGGCCGAGGCAGCTCGTCGCAGACTCTTAGGAATCCAACGATGATTCCTCCCTGTTCTCCAGGCAGTGCGATCTGGAGTCCTCCAGGGGCCAGTCAGTGGACGATAGCCCATCGTCCTTCTTGGGTCTGCTTCGGCTCATCTCGGAGTCCACTGGGATGCAGCTTGAGCCCGTGTCCAAACGGGCCAAGTATCCCCTGATGGAGATTCTAGACTGAGGGGATTCTCCTGTGGAGGCCTTTCCGGTGGCTGAGGCCATTGTTGGCCCAGCCTTGGAGCTTTGGCAGTGGCCTGCTTCCTGTCCAGCGCCTTCGGCCAGGATGGCCAGGAAGTATGCGGTCCCTACCGGCTCTTTGCCCGGTTTCTCAGAACACCCCTCTGTGGAGGGGTTAGTCACCGACAGCGTCTTCCGGCGTTCCGGTAACGCTCGGGACGTGGATAAGCCACCTGACAAGGAATCCTAAAAGCTGGACTTTGCCGGGTGCAAGGTGTATGCTGCATCCTCCCTTGGCCTCCGAGAGGCCAGCTTGGCCATGCTGATGGCACATGCTGATGGCACACTTCTCCCACGCCCTCATGGGCTCCCTGGATGAGGTTGTTCCTCATCTCCCGCCTGACCTGCAGACCACGGTCCGCCAGGTGCGGGACCAGGGCAGGGTGGTGGCGAAGCAGCAGCTCCAGACTGCTCTGGACATAAGTGATTCCTGTGCCAGGTCAGTAGCAGCTGCAGTGGCCATGCGACGCAGGGCGTGGCTGAGAATATCCACTTTCACGGCGGATACCCAGCACAAGTTGGAGGACGTCCCCTTCTTGGGGACTGACCTCTTTGGCCCTGGAGTGGAGGGACACCTCCAGTGGATCGAAAAGTCCTATGCCACTCTGGACTTGGTCACCTCTGCCCAGAGGGACAAAGGCCACCATCAGCAGCAGAAGTCCTTTTGTCCTTCAGTCCCTGCTCCTCTACCGGCCCAGCAGCACCAGCAACAGGGCCAGCAGGCTTGCGCTTGGCATCCCAAATCCAAGCCGACGGCTTCCTTCAACAGGAAACAAGGAGGTAAAGGCCCGGGAGGTCCCTCAGCCGGTTCTTCCTCCAAGCCTGCCCAGTGACGGGTTGAGGGTGCCGCCCCAACCTCGTCACTCCCCCTAGGTCCCCGTGGGGACAGCTCCCCACTTCCTTTCCACCTGGTCCACTATCACCATGGACCACTGGGTGTTGGAGGTGGTAGGAAAAGGCCTGCCTCTGGAGTTCGAGCAGGTTCCACCTTTTCGAGCCGTCGCCCCTCGGGGGGCCACGGGATCCGCAGCCTCGCTGTTGGCCCACCGGGCCGTCATTGCCCTGCTCCTCGAAAAAGAGGTAATCAGGAAGGTGGCAGATCCTCCTTCAGACCTGGGGTTTGTGTCCAGGTACTTACTGGTCCCAAAACGGACAGGGGGCTGGCGCCCCATTCTCGACCTGCAAGACGTGAACAAGTTCCTAAGGTCTGGAACCTTCAGAATGGTCACTCTGGCTCAGTTTATCCCATACTTGGAACGAGGCATGTGGTTCTGCTCCCTGGACCTCCAGGACGCGTTCTTTCACGTCCCAATCCGTCCGTCCCATCAGAGATTCCTCCACTTCAGAGTGGAGGGATCCCTTTACGAGTTCCGAGCCATGCCCTTCAGCCTCTCCCTAGCTCCCAGGGTCTTCACCAAATGCATGGCAGTGGTGACAGCATTTCTGCGGCGCCGAGGGGTCCGGGTGTACCCTTACCTGGACGATTGGCTAATAGCAGCCCCCTCCAGACAGGAGGTGGAGCGGTCCAGAGATCTGGCCCTCCAGGTTTGCTCTCAGGTTGGCCTCCTCATCAACGAGGCCAAGTCGGAACTCATGCCAAAGCAGGTGATTCTGTTCATCGGGGCAGAGCTCGACTCTCTGCGAGCCAGAGCACGGCTCCCGGCGGACAGGGCCGAGGTTCTTTCCTCCTTTGCCCAATCATTTCTGGTTGGGCAATTGCGCCCTGCCCGGGACTTCCTGTGCCTCCTGGGCCTCATGGCGGCCTGCACCAGCATGGTCCATTGGGCCCGTTGGTACATGCGTCCCCTTCAATGGGGACTGGCCAGCCAGTGGTCACAATGCCGCGATCCGTTGGACCAGCCCGTGACAGTGACCCAGGAGATGTGGAACGCTCTCCAGTGGTGGATCGTTCCAGCTCATCTGCAGGAGGGTATCCCGTTCATCCGCCCCGAGCCGACCGTCTCTCTTTGACCGACGCATCTCTGATGGGTTGGGGTGCCCATCTGGGGGAACACCGAGCGCGCGGCCTCTGGTCCCCTCAGGAGTCCCGATGCCACATCAACCTGCTGGAGCTCAGAGTGGTCCGTCTAGCTCTCACCGCCTTCGCTCTGTTTCTACGGGGTCAAGTGGTTCAGGTCCAGACGGACAACACCACGACCATGTACTATCTGAACTGCCAGGGCGGGACTCGCTCCCTGCTGTTATGCAAGGAAACTCTCCGCATTTGGTCCCTAGTGCGCAGCCTGGAGGCGGATCTCCTAGCCATTCACGTGGCAGGAGCCTCCAACAATCTGGCCGATGCCCTAAGCCAGATAGGGGCTGCGTCTCATGAGTGGTCTCTCCTGCCGGAGGTAGTACAAGATCTCTTCTCCCACTGGGGCACCCTTTAGGTGGACCTGTTTGCCTCCAGGGAGAATGCGAAGCTGAGTCTGTTCCATGCCGGCCCCCCTCAGCAGGGCTCGCTGCAGGGGGATGCCTTCTCGAGGCCGTGGACCCCGGTCCTCTTCTACGCCTTTCCCCCATTTCCCTTGATCCACAAAGTGCTTCTCAAGGCAAGGAGGGACAAGGCACAGGTGATTCTGGTAGCCCCAGACTGGCCCCGCCAGCTCTGGTATCCAGATCTCCTCAGCCTCAGCTCCAGGCTCCTGAGGCGGCTTCAAGCCCTCCCAGACCTGATCTCAGTCAATCAGGGAAGGTATTCCATCCAGACCTTCAATCCCTGCACCTGACGGCCTGGTTCCTGAGCGGCTAGAGTTCCAGGCCTTGGGTCTTTCCGACAAGGTCCTCAACGTCATTGAGGCGTCCCGTAAGGAGTCGACCAGAAAATGCTATGCCTTCAAATGGAAGAGGTTTTCCATTTGGTATCAGGGGAAGGGCCTGGACCCTTCTGACTGCCCCTTAGCAAGCATTCTGGACTACCTGTGGCCCCTTTCTCAGCAAAGGCTTCGGTCGACAACCCTTAAGGTGCACCTGGCAGCCATCTCTGCTTACCGGGTGTGGGCCGGCAAGCAGTCGGTGGCACAGAAGAAGGTGGTCGGGCGCTTTTTCAAAGGCCTTGACCACATTTCCCCTCTGGTGTGAGAACCTCCACCTCCATGGGATCTACTGCTGGTATTGGCCAAGCTCATGGGCAAGCCATTTGAACCAATGCACAGGTGTGATCTTTCACACCTGTTGTGGAAGACCGCCTTTATGGTGGCTATCACGTCAGCCAGAAGGATGGGAGAGCTCCAGGTGCTTTCCATCGAGCCTCCCTACCTGGTCTTCCACAGGGACAGGGTTGTCCTGCGCCCCCACCCGAAGTTCCTCCCGAAGGTGGTGTCGGAGTTTCACCTTAACCAGGTGTTGACTCTGCCGGTGTTCTACCCCAATCACACCTCGGAGGCCGAGTATAGGCTCCATACTTTGGACCCTAGCCGAGTGCCGCTTATTATAAGGAGCGGACGGCTGAAGTTCGGGGAGAGGTTCGCCAGCTGTTTGTCACCTATGCTGAAGCCGCACCTGGCAGACCTGCAGCAAAGCAGATGATAGGCAGGTGGATCACCTCCTGCATAGAGCTGTGCTACAGGTTGGCGGGCATGGAGCCTCCCAGAGGGATAAGAGTTCATTCTACCCGTCATACCACTGCATCAGTAGCTGCTTCCAGGGACATCCCTATCCAGGATATCTGCAGGGCTGCTACCTGGAAGTCGGCACATACCTTCATTACCCACTACCACATCGACCTCGAGTCACGCCAGGATGCTGGTTTTGGGGCCTCAGTTCTCCAATCTCTCTTTCCCAAGTAAGTATTGGGGCTGTGCGCCTTGCCTCCCTCCTCCCGGAGAACTGCTAGGAGTCTACCAGACAGTGTGGATGAACAACATATCCATGTCCCTAGAAATACAGGTTACTCACCTGTAACAGGAGTTCTAGGAATGGTATATGTTGTTCATCCCACATTTCGACCTCCCGGCCCGGCCGCACAACCTGAGCTTCAGCGGGCCAGATCTGGCGTCATGGGGCGGAGCCGAGAGTTTTACCACCCGGGTGGGTGGGAGGAGCCAACTTGAAGACCTTCCGGCAAGAATTAAAGCGGCAAGGATACCTGCCAGACAATGTGGATGAACAACATATACCATTCCTAGAACTCCTGTTACAGGTGAGTAACCTGTATTTTTAGTCCCTAATTTGGGACAAAAATATTTAGTAATGGTTAGAGCATGGATCTAAGAACCTGGGGGCCCAGGTTTGAATCCCTCATCCACCACTTGCTTACTTACTGTGTGATATTGAGCAATGCACATACACAAACATCCCTCCTTTATTCTCCCCCTTCCACATTTACTTAACTGTCATGAGCCTGACATCTTCTGAACCTTTCTGTTCATGTCTAATATCTCCTCTCAGCACTCTGTGTATTGTGAAGTGCTTTGGAATATAGTGCAGAACTGTGAACAGTGCTATATGTAACAGATTATCCACTACAGGGCATGCAGTCCTGCTTTGATATACACACGCCTTGGTGTGGGTTGTGAGGCACAAGGCTGCAGGCATAGTATGTTCAACTACCAAGGCATGAGTATGTCAGAGCACGACCACACGCCCTGTAGTGGATTATCTGTTTTATAAAATGGACAAGATTGTTTTGGAGAGAGGGGTGAAAAATTGAAAGGGTACAAATGTGCAGTCATTGTAGAATAATGCATGGTCATGTGGTTTGTTTCTTCCGGTCAGGAGACAGCGTTTTTACTGATTTTTCTCACCCATTGTATAAATAGTATTATACAATGGCAAGAAAATGTTCTGCCCTCTGATTGGTGAGTGGGTTCCTGGAACAATGATGTTATTACATAATAACATCACTGTATAAAAGCCAGGCACACACATGACCGCATAACAGACATAGAAATCACACCTCCTAGCCACAACTTACTGCCACTATGGGCCATCACACTGAACGCTGAACCCCCCCTCAAGTTACACTCCACAAACATCAATTCTTTCCACAGCTGAGTCAGTTACAAGAAATACTGGCTTCAACAATAAAAAACAGAGGTCGCTTTTTCCTTTTTTTTTCTCTCGATGGCAGTGGTTTGACTAAACAACAGAAACTACTCGGATGGATTTTCATTCCCCAGCTGCAAGGAGCCACAAGCATGTTTTCGTTTGTTTTTAAATGATGCCATCACATGAGATCGGTATATATTCACCCTCCTTCCAAAAATAAAGCACACTAAGCATTTTTTTTAAATTTAAACATACCGACACACTGAGCGGCTTCTCAGGCGCGTGCTCATGGATCCTCCACTCCCCGCCTCTCTCAGCTCACCGCTGCACCTTCACCATTCTCCTGTAGTGTTCTCCCAGTACAAACAAGAAATACTAGAAAGTGTACCGGGAAAACCTAAAATACAGATTCGGTCCGACAAGGTCACTCTGAAATCTGGACATCGAGTGCATTCCTCACAACCGCTGACAGGCTCCGCAACCAGTAAAACAAGTAAAGTAAACCATAAAATAAAAAGAGAAACAAATTTCAAATCCATTCTCTTTTCAAGAATGGCTATGGGCGAGGGATTAGAGGTCAAAATACCACAAAACACAGTTAAATTGGTAACAGTATGAGACTGGGCAGAACACACTGATTCGGTAACAGCTACCTCTAGTGGCAGAAACATACACTGGAATTTTTTTTAAAACATACTCCTCCACCCACAAAAAATGAAATAGAAATGCATAAAATTTTGTTTTCCTTTTTTTCTCTCTATACTTAAACAAACTATTGTATAATAGCAATAAGGCACTCCAGGGTGTGTGTTACTATGTAATAACGTCACTGCTGGGGTGGTGGAAGCCCTCGGCTTTGCTTCGTGCTTCAACCCACCCCAGGAGTGACGCTATTACATGATAACACACACCCTGTTGTGCCTTATTTGCTTAAATGCCATATTTCTTTACTTCATTGCCATAATGGATCCTTTCCTACAGTACATCTGGCAATCATCAGTCCTGTTTCTGCAACCCCTCCCCAATCATCATCTTCATTTGCCCAAGTTCTCTGTAATACATCACATTTAATGAGACTGTGCATGCTTTAAAAAGACAACAGTAGTGCTTCTGGGCAGAATTGTCTGTCCTACACTACCTAAAGATCAATGGTAAAGCTGATTATTGCTCGATAGATTTTCTCCATCTAGGTACATCCAACTCAATAAAAAAATGTGTTTAAATGAGTGCGTCTGTGTTGTTCTTAATGATTTTACCTCTGGTTTGATCTCATGTCTTTTGTATGAGTCTGTTATGACAGATTGCCATTTTTTTTTCTACACTAACAGGATCCCATTGACCACTATTAGCTCTTGAATTTCCTTCATTAATCAGTGCAGCGATTGTTTGTTTACCCATACAGACTCTCCACAGCCTTTCTCTGGGTTATCTATAATGATTGTTACCACAGTAATCATACTGCATGGTAGTACAATTCACCTGCTGGAGCAGACAGTCCCAAAGCAAAGTCACCCACAGCAACACTGTTCCCAGCTGTCAATTCCACTTGTTGCAGAAGGTAGGTTGGTCGTACAGGCAAAGGTGCAGCCAGTCAGCATAAAAGCACCAACCAAATCTCCCCTGCACAACCTTGACCTTGTCAAGAACAGAGAAACGTTAGTTTCAGTTTTAACAGTCATGCTGATAAAGCTGTAATTGCGCCTATATATTATCTTCAAGTAGAGATTATTTCTTGTTTTCCTTTTGTATAATAATGACTTGCATAAATCTGCTATTGGAATTAAATTTGGGATTTTACAAACAAGTGTATCTATCCCTATTTATATAAATGTAGAAAATAATTGCAGAAAGGGACCAGAGATCTACGCAGTCTGCCCAGTTTGCACATAGGGCTAGATATTCAGACTGTGCCAGGCAGGGACACAAGCCTGGGTGCAGCACAACTGGGTTGAGTCAGGGCAATGTCCAGGCGATATTCAACCGTGCTGTGCCATGGCTTAGCACTGTTGAATATGGCACTGGGGGCGCACGCACTGCGCCATGCATGTGGCAGCAGATGAGCAGGGGGCTGCGCCAGTGCAAGTGCGGTTGCGCTAGGCACAGCAAGAGTGGATATTCATCCATGGGCATGCAAATCAGGACATAATGCATGCAAGGTGCAAATGGGGCCATTTGCATGTTATTATGGCTCCATTTGCATGTGGTGTGCCGATCCCCAGCGGCTTGCACCTGGGGCCCTGCCAGGCTGTAACCATCAGAGACTGATGCCCCGCTGCCCCTCTGCGGGCATGTGTAGAATAAACCCTTATGGTCCAATGGACCCTACCCCTTCACCCAGTCACGGGCTTGTAGTACAATACACCCTGGTGGTCCAGTGAACCGCTATCCTCTGCCTGATCACGGGCATGTAGTAAAATACACCCTGGTGGTCCAGTGGTGCCCGCCTCCCCACCTGTCCACGTAGTCCCCCACAACCCTGCACCCCCCATCAGTGGCAGGTGGCAGCTCCCCGCCCGCAAGCCGCCCGACCGCCCGCTGACTGACAGCATACACTAGGGCTGTCCACCTATTGGTCCACTATGTGGGCCAATGGGTGAGCAGTCCATACTGTACCACACAGTCCCAATTTGTGAATGGACAGTGCTGGGAAACTGGACTGGAGACACTGCCGGCAAACTGGACTGGAAGCTGATTGTAAACACTGCCTGCAGACTTGACTGGTAGCTGACTGGAGACACTACCTGCAAACTGGAATGGCAGTTGACTGGAGACATTGCTGACAAATTGATCTGGTAGGTGACTGGAGATACTGCTAGTAAACTGGACTAGTTGCTGACCGGAGACACTGCTGGCAAGCTGTAATGGTAGCTGACTGGAAACATAATGGTAGCTGACTGGTGACACAGCTGACAAACTGGACTGGCACTTGACTGGAGACACTGCCAGCAAACTGGTCTGACAGCTGATTGGAGACACTGCCTACAAACTGGACTGGCTGCTGACTGGAGACACTGCCTTCAAACTGAAATGGCAGCTGGCTGGAGACATTGCTGGCATACTGGACTGCTAGCTAGCAGCCTGACTGGAGACACTGCTGGAAAACTGGACTGGTAGCTGACTGGAGACATTTGCTGGCAAACTGGACTAGTAGCTGACTGGAGACACTGCTGGCAAACTGGACTGGTAGCTGTCTGGAGACACTGCTGGCAATCTGGACTGGTATCTAGTAACCTGACTGGAGACACTGGTGGCAAGCTGGACTGGTAGCTAACAGCCTGACTGGAGGCGCTGATGGCAGACTGGACTGGTAGTTGACTGGAGACACTGCTGGCAAACTGAACTGGTAGCTAACTGGAGACACTGCCTGCACACTGGACTGGCTGATGACTGGAGACACTGCCTGTAAACTGGAGTGGCAGCTGACTGGAGACACTGGGTCTGATTTTCAAATGGGGATGCAGGGCTTATGGCACAGCCCTGTATCCTCACAATGTTTATGCACCTGTGGCCAAGGATTTGGTGCAACTTGCCCTCATTTTTTTAACCTGAGATGCTAGTTGTGACAGTACCCTCACGTTACAGCAGCTTGTGCCAAAGCTGTGGCACAAGCCCTGTAAAGCGGCTCCCCCACAGATGCAAAAGTACACTGGGGGGAGCTGGTGGAATTGTGCTGCGGCACCACAACAGACTTCCAGTGGGGGGAGGGTTGCGGCATGATTCTTTACAAAATTGCACTAGCGGCACAGTTCGATACGAGTCAGCACTTGTGTAAAACTCTTGGCTGCAAGATTGTTGCTGCAACCCATATATAATTGGGCCCACTGCCTTCAATCTGGACCAGCAGCTGACTGGAGATAATGCTGGTAAATTGTTATGGTAACAGACTGGAAACATTGCCTGCAAACTGGTCTGTCAGCTGACTGGAGACACTGCCTGCAGACTGGACTGGCAGCTGAATGGAGACACTGTTTGCAAACTGGACTGGTATCTGACTGAAGACACTGCTGGAAAACTGGACTGGTGTCTAGCAACCTGACTGGAGACACTGGTGGCATTTGGACTGGTAGCTAGCAACGTGACTGGAGACACTCATGGCAAATTGGACTGGTAGCTAGCAATCTGGCTGGAGACACTGCTGGCAAACTGGACTGGTAGCTGACTGGAGACACTGCTGGTAAACTGGATTGGTAGCTGACTGGATGCACTGCTGGCAAACTGGACTGGTATCTAGCAACCTGACTGGAGACACTGGTGGCAAGCTGGACTGGTAGCTAGCAACCTGACTGAAGACACTGATGGCAAACTGTACTCGTAGCTGCCTGGAGACACTGCTAGTAAACTAGACTGGTAGTTGACTGGAGACATTGGTGGCAAACTGAACTGACAGTGACTGGAGTGACAAAAACTGGTAACTGAGGTAAACAAGAAGCCAAGAAGGTATAGTGATATGCATATGTTTCTTTAAGGGATATCCTGCAGTCTTTTGAATTATTGATAGAAGGATGTTATAATTTTTACTTTATTAATGGATACCTTATTGCATGCATCTGAGCAAATCTATTTATATCTAGAGAAAGATCCAGCTCCTTCACCTCAAATGGCTCACAGGCCAGCATTATTAAGTCACTGAGCCATCTGTCTCCACAATGATTTTGTGCAGTATTGTGCAGTAAGGCTCTGAGCTACAAATCTGGAGACCTGGGTTTGAATCCCACAGCCCCCACTTGCATACTGTGTGACCCTAAGTAAGTCACTTAACTTCCCTGTGCTCCCAGATTGCACCTGTAAACAAGCGTTCAGCTTAGTGTGTCTCACCTGGTTAAACAATTGGAAAAAGGAAAAAAAAAATTGGAAAAAGTAGGTTTTTACTCTTTTTTTATACAAAAAGAGGATCACTTATTTGTGGTTTTGGTAACTGGGAGGGCCAGGACAAGATTCAAAATCTCTAAGAATTCAGAAAATGCATTTGGAAGGTACTGCAAATGTTTTCTAACACAGGGATATTTTAAATATTTTGTCCACCAGGTATGCCTCTGCAGAATCCAATTGTGTGTTAATTTTCACATCTGGATAAGATTCATCCAGTACTTTTACTGTAGAGTACTTCAGAAACTTGTCATCTTTTGGGTTGAAGGCAGTAATAGCCTTTAAGAGATCCAGATTATTAACATTCTATTTTTTCCTCCCCCAAGCTCCCTGAGCACCTTACTGTTGGGAGTCGCCAAGGTGTCTGCCCAACTTCCTTCACCTACCTGTACCTGTTGGGAACAACATGGAGCCGTGGTTATACCCACCAGGCGAATATGAGGTGGGGCCCTTCACCCCAAAGTCTTCTTGTCTCATCGGTCCCCCAATGACAGGACAGACAGGCAGGAGTTACTGCGTCTGCACCAGCGCTCCATCTCCCCGGCACCTTGAGAGCTAATTTTTCCATTTTCTGGAGGGCGTGACATGCGCCCAGACCTCAATGTGCAACCACCAGTGTCCGTCACTCCCCAACCCCTCGTTCTTGGCACCAGTGCATGCTACTCCCCTGGCCTCCACCAGAGGTCAGCCATGCAAAAGGCCTCAACCCCTCTCCCTCCCCGGAGAAGACGAGCAGTCCGCCAGACACTCAAGCCTCCTCCCTTGGCCGGACCTCCATCCTCCCGGCCTCATTCCTGAACCAGGGTCGACAGCATCGCAAGAGTATTGCTACCGCTGTGCTGGTGGGCCAGCCAGGTCAAGGTTATTTGTTAAACATGAATCAAGTTCTCTAAGAAACCGATCGAGACATGCCAGATATACTTCCTGTTTAAGTGGTCAATGTTAGATCTTGCAGAATTTTCTGGATTTTACAAATTGAAGGTCCTTTTACCCAAAGTGGTTGAAGCATAAAATTCAGTTAGTTTTCATCTCAATTGATGTTTGTGCATGGGCCTACGTTTGGGGTTACTGGCATCTACATCAATCTCAATGCCACAGTGCTCAGCAGCTTGTTTGGCATCATCATGAATTTTATGCCATTGATAGTCATTCCTAAGAGAAAATAGCCTGCCTTTTGATGACTAAAGAAGATCACAGGCTCTTGGCAAATTCAGATCTTTTAACTGAAGCTCTTCAGTGAGTGACTGAATCTTCCGTAAGATTGTTTCTAGACTGTAAAGTGTTATTACAAAGGTGAAAGTCTGAATTTTGAACAGAATGCCAGAACTCGCAACTCTTTCTGTACTTTGAGATTGAATAGCAAGAAGTGTTACAATAATCAATTCTAGACACAGTTGAAACTTCTTTATGCAGCTGTACCAATAAAACCAGTGAGTACCAATAAATCGCTCTAATTCAAGGACTTGTAATCCTCCTTCTTTTTGTGCTTTAACAAACAATTCATGTGTACTAGGTTTACTAGGTTGTCAGAGACAGAAGAAGGCATTTGCCCATTGAGAATGTCTCCCACCACCTGATGGGTGAATTAGTCCAAGTTGGGTGTCCACTTTAGATAATCAACAAGTTTCGATTTGAAAATAGAGAAATTTTTGGCACCAACCACTTCTTGGGGCAGTTTTTTCCAAGCTCTAACTGCCTTAATTGTGAAGTAATGATCTCTGTTTTTGGTGTTAACTTTTGGGATAACTAGTTGTTTGTTGTGACTTCTTAGGTTTGTTTTTCTGATTGCAAACTGGAAACCACATTGTGTTGATAATTCATTGTTTTGCAATATATTTTAGAGTTGTAATAGGTCACCTCTGCTGCTTCAGTCTTCCAGACTAGCCAACCCACTTCTGGTTAGTCTCAGAATAGGTTAGGTTCCTTAGTTTAGGGATCCGTTTTGTCATCCTGAGTCATACTGTTTTCAAAAGATTAATAACCTGTTTTAGATGCAGGCTCCAGAAGGGGGTTCCAAAATCTGAGTGGGGTCAAATGTAGGTTCTGTGCAGGGGCATAATGCAAAACTCATTTTTATTGACAAATGTGCAGTTTATACTGATTAGTATTCAATTAGCTGCATAAGTTATCTTTTTACAGTGATCTGATGATGTCATTCTATTAGTAATCATTATTCCCAAGTCTTGTTCTTTGTCTACTCATTTTAAGTTTTGTTGTTTAATACATATGGGGAACTTTGAGAAAGGAACACATACATGGCCTGTAAGACACTGTAAAATTATTTTATTTCTGGTATATTGGTGATTGTTTGAACTAAAAGAAGATTTAGGCAATGTACTTGGCCATGTATATAAATAGCCTGAGTGGCAATTTCTTTTATCATTGCTTGTACTCCACTGAAGCACCCACTCATCACTGAAGCTTCATCATAACACTGTGCCACACAGTGCTTCTATTGTGGACTGACAGTACATACTGCTTCATCGATGGCTGTAGCCAGACTAGCACCATCAATTTTACCATGTGATAACAGCCTATTGATTTTCCAAAAATATTGCCTTCACTGTCAACAAAACAGATGACAAAGCTAGGCTGCTTCTTGCAAGAAACATCGTTGTTTCATCTACCCAATTAGAAAAGTATTTTGTAACTTTACTCATGATTTTCTCTCTCAGTAGTCTTACAACTGCATTAATCATATCATTTTGATATTCTGGAGAGGTATAGTAACCATATTGTCTAGACATTTTGGGCAGGATTTTCAAAAGGCTCAGATTGCCACAAGCCCTGAGTGCACCGATGATACAGTGCATGGGGATTGCTGCAGTCTAGCGGGAGTTTCTATCCCATGTGACAATTGCTGCAAGTTAGACCAACTTTTTCTGGTGTAACTGGCGGAAGTCCTGGGGACTTTTTTATGGAGCTTGTGCCAGATGTTTGGTGCAAGCTACGGTAAATCATGAAAACTGTCACAACTGCACCTGAGATTGTGGAATCAGGTGCAATTGCAGTGATGGGGTCGGCACACTGCCAGAACCAAAGTGTCATGGTGTAGGGGTTGGTGCAAGCTTTGCTCCATGCTTTGAAAATCCTGCCCTTTGCCTTTTAACTCTGAATCATGAGCAGATATTGTTTCCATGAATGCAGTGAAATTTCCTTTGTTTTCAGAATCCATAGATTCTTCAGCACCTCTGACAGCAAGACCTTGGCATTCTAAGAAACAGTGTGCAGAAGTTCTATATGACTGCGACTTTCTTCAACATCCCTAGTTGTTTCAAGCCCTCCAGCAGCCAGCTGATGAGACAGGGATGGTTGTATATGGCTAAATTCAGACCAGGCTACAACAGAAGCTTTGTGTTTCTCAGTTTGGCTGTGTTTTTTTAAAGAACCACCAATTTTTCCCATTTACAAAAACCAACGTCAGTGAAGGGAACATGTCCATGTTCGCAACCACCTCCTCCAGGTGTTGTATGAGCACTAGTAAAATGCCTGGATGCATAGCGGTATATAGCATTTCTCTTTACAGAATATTCAGTCCCTTTATGAGTTTTGTGCTCGCCATTGAATTCACAAGAATTTTTAACAGGAAATATAATTTGGGCTGTACTGGAGCTTGTTATGGACTAACTAATATGTTAGTTGCCAAATTGTCTGTGTCACCACATTCAGTCATGGATGTCAATGATGTATCAGCTGTGCAACATTGTTGTATTAATCGTGATGGCCCATTAACAGTACATGACGATGATGTGGTATACTGGTTCCTGAGATACAAAGAAATGAAGGGCCTGGGGCTGGAGAACATAACTGTGAAACTGTATCAGGCTTGTGGATTGATGCATTATTATCTTGATCATGTCTTATTTGCTTTTGTGAATCTAACCTTGTACTATCACTTGTACTTCTTTTTCTTGCAAATAAATCAAGTACCGATAGTTTCTTTCGATCCTTTGAGGCTTTCTTAGACAAAAACATTTTTAATAAATTGTCAAGTCACATGCTACCAGTAAGTTTAGGCAAATTGCAGCATATAACACCAAAATAATTGTTTGGTCTTATTTCAAGTAGTCAGTCTATTTGGGGTACAACTTAGTAGCTTTCCAGAAGACTCGCTGTACAAAAAGCTGCAATGTAACAATAAGATGACTTTGAATTACTTGAGAAATGAAAAGTGTGGAGAGAAATGTCTTAGAGCCAAGAATACCATAGATGACTGTGCAGCCAGTGGCACTAAGGGAAAAAAGCCTACTGGCTGACATGCCACCACAGGAAAACGCCTATCTTACCCTACCTTGGGCATAGGACACATACCTAGTGAGACTATAACAATGCAAGACAGAACTGGGACAAACAGCAGCCTGCTGAACGGGCTCAGGCACATCACTGCTTTTTTTTTTTTTTAAGATTACAGCAGTTTCAGTTACTGAGCACTCACAGTCCCAGTTATTTATTTTGTTGTTTTTTTTAAACTACCAGTAGCACTTGTGTGTTACAGGTGGTGTTGGGGCAGCATAAGCCCAGCAAGGCAACTGGTTATATTCTTAATATAATGGTAACACTACCACTCACAACACAGACAGCCTAGGTTTAGGAATGAGTCTGATGCATCGAATGGATGGCCAGAGGCGGAGGAGGAGGACCAAGTGTCTGCTGGACTGCTCCCCTCTGGGGAGGGCTGTGGCACCAGGAAACTACCTGACCCCTAGTGGCAAGGGTGGGGTTGTACGGGAGCCTGGTGCTGCATAATTGGGCCATAGGATTAGTGGCTATTTGAGTGTAGATAGGAAGGTTAGGAATATAAAAGTCTATCTAAACATGTACAACAAAGGGGGTAAGGGAAATTATGAAAATAATGTTTTGCACTGATAGAGGGGAGACTTGGGGGAGTGTTTGGTATCCTGCATCTGGAATGGTGGGGGTCGCTTTTGGGCAACGACAGCAATGGGTAGGGTGGTAGGCTGCAATAACTGTGGTGCACCAATCTTTCTAAAAATTTCCTGGAGTGTGGGAGAATGTTTAGCGTGCAACCACATAGAGAAATTTAGAAAGGAGATTGAGGGTCTGCAGGAGGAACTAAGACAGGCAAGGCAGACTGGGGGTGGGTTTAGCCCAATACCGGAGGGAGGAGGAATGGGAGATGAGGAAGGGCGATTTAAGCCAACAGTGGTGAGGAGAGGGTCAGAAGAAGGGAAGCAGGGACAAGGGGGCCCAGGCCAGGAAGAACGATTGCTGGGGAAACCAGGTCAGGAGACAAAAGACAAATGGAAGAAGGAGATAGGGACGTATGAGGGGAGGTGAAGAAGTGGCAAAAGTCATGGAGTAGAAAGGAGGAACAGGTTACTATGAAGAGAGAGGGAGCAGGCATTTGTGAAGGGTCTTCAGAAAATAGTTTTGCACTGCTAGAGAGGAAGAAGGTGGAGGAGGGAAATTATGAAATTAGAGGAGTAATTGATAAATGCCTGGACCAAACCAGAGCAGGGGGAAGTTCTGCTGGGAAAATTGCAACGGGGGCAGAAGGGGGAAATGTGCAGGAAGAAGAAGAGGAGCTGGAAAGGAGAGAGGGAGATGAATGGAAGCAAGCAGGGAGTAAGAGTGGTGGAATCTTAGTGCTGGGGGCTCAATACTAAGAGGAGTCAGGTTGAACAACAAGGGGGAGAGGCATAGTCGCATTTGGGTGGAGGCCATGCCGGGAATGACAGCGGAAAGGGTGGGACAGTCTGTTCTGAAATATGCTAGAAGGAGTAGGGACAAGCCTTATTTAATTATACATCTTGGGACGAACAACCTGGCTGACAAGACAGTAGATATAGTCCAGAGGAGGTTTGAGGAACTAGGTCAATTATGTGACGGAGCAGGAAGATCAGTAACTTTTTCGGAGATACTTCCAGTGCCCAAGGCAAGCACAGCAAGAAAGCTGAGAATAGAGGAATTTAACGGATGGCTAAGAACCTGGTGTTGCGCTAAAGGGTATGGGCTGTTGGGGGGTGGGGAGGGACCTGGGAGGACAGTAGTCTCTATGCCAAGGACAGACTACACTTGAGTGAGGAGGGAAAGAAAGTGTTGAAACAGAGGATGGAGGAGTACATAGAGGAAGTAGGGAATTTAAACTAGGAGCGGGGGGTGGCAATTGGGCAAGAGACATGCAGAGACCACAGGTTGGGAAACCATATGAGCTTACCCCCATAACAGTGACAAAGGACAAATGGCAAGTACTATTGGTGATGCTAGTAAAGGAGGGCAGGATGGGAGGGGGAAAAGGGTGGAAGGTGGTTACCCTTAATGCTAGGAGCCTTGGGAGGAAAACTGCAGAGTTACAGGTGCTCATGGCAGAGGGAGAGGTGGACATTGCAGCCATCACAGAAACATGGGCCACCCAATACAATCACTGGGACCTGTCTGTACCAGGCTGCAGGTTATTCGTGGGGACAGGATGAGTGGAAAGGAGGGTGTGGCACTATATGTGAAGGAAAGACTGAAGTGTAAGGGAGGAAGGAGAGGAGGGTAGTACGGAGTCACTTTGGATGCAAATCCAGGATTCCAAGAATAGGATTCTTAGAATGGGAGTGGTGTACAGGCCGCCATCTCAGACGGAGGAGTTAGACAGGGAACTAGCAGAACAGATCAGGAGGACCTGCGAGAAGGGTAGTGTGGTGATTGTGGGGGACTTCAAGATGCCAGGAGTGGACTGGAGTACCCCAACAACCAGGAACAGAAGGGAGCAGGTACTGCTGAATGCCTTCCAGGACAGCTTCCTGCTGCAAATGGTCAGTGAACCAACCAGGTTAGGGAATACCCTTGACCTTGTGGTGGCAAATGGGGACTTGTGAGAGAACTTATGGTGGAGGAACCACTGTCAGGGAGTGACCACCACTCAGAATGGCTCACATTGGATATGGGCAAGGAAGGAGTGGAGTCTGGCACAAGAGTGCTGGATTTCAGGAGGGCTGACTTTGGGAGGATGGGGGAAGTGTTAAAAGGGTACCTGGCTGGAATTCAATCTAGTATGGACACTAACCAGAGGTGGGAGCTCCTAAAGCTGGAGATAGTGGAGGCAACCAAAACCTGCTGCAAGGCTCAGAGCAAGAAGGTTAGGGCTAAAAAACCAAGCTGGTTGAGCAAGGAGGTCATTGAAAAGGTAAGGAGGAAAAGAGTTGCATTTAGGAGGTACAGAAAAACAGGAAGGAGGGAGGACAGGGAAGAGTACTTGAAGGAATCGAAGGAGGTGACAAAGGCAGTAAGGGGAGTCAAGGCATCTACGGAACTCAGGCTGGCACAAGGCATTAAGAAGGGGGAGAAGGACTTCTTTAGGTACATCAGGGAGAAAAGGAGCTGTAAGGACCACATAGTAAGGATTAGGAAGGAGGGGTTGGGTGGAAGCAGGGTGCGATAAGGCAGAAGCACTAAATGAGTACTTCTGCTCAGTATTTACTAAAGAGAAGAGGGGGTGACACCCAAAGGGGGAGAAATGTCAGAAACGGGGGGGAGGGGGTGACAGATGGGGAAATCATGGAGGGCAGAGTTCAGGAATGTTTGAAGGCACTGAGGGTGGATAAGGTGCCAGGCCCAGATGGCATCCACCCCAGGGTACTGAAGGAGCTGGCAGAGGTCCTTGCAGGACCTTTGGCAGACCTATTTAATGCCTCACTACATTCGGGGTGTGTATCTCAGGACTGGAGGATGGCTCATGTGGTGCCCCTCCACAAGAGTGGCCCCAAGGATGAACCGGAAAACTACAGACCAGTGAGCTTCACATCCATCATGGGTAAGCTAATGGAGACTATCCTGAAGGAGAGGCTGGTGGCCCTCCTAGAGGCCAAAGGACTACAGGACAGCAGACAGCATGGCTTCATATGGGGCAGATCCTGCCAAACCAACCTGGTGGAGTTCTATGACTGGGTAACTAGGCAACTGGACAGGGGCCATGCAGTGGATGTCCTGTATCTGGACTTCAGTAAGGCATTTGACTCGGTGCCGCATGGAAGGCTGGGAAGTAAGTTAGTAGGCACAGGGGCAGGTGCAAAGCTGGTGAGATGGGTAGGGAACTGGCTTCAGGGAAGGCAACAGAGGGTGGTGGTGGTTGGTGGGGAGCTCTCACACCAAGGGTAGTAACGAGCATAAGATCAGTCTGTTTGCTGATTATACCAATGTAGGAATGGTGGTGGATGACCTAGGGGGATGGCAGGGGTTGCAGAATGATCTGGCAAAGCTTGAAACCTGATCAGACACCTGGCAGCTGGGGTTTAATGCCAAAAAGTGCAAGGTGCTGCATTTTGGGATGAAGACCCCAAGGAGGAGTTACCAGCTGGGGAGAGTGCAGCTAGCCCAGATGGAGGAGGAGAAGGATCTGGGGATGCTCGTTACAGGTCAATGAACAACTCGGCACAATGTAGGAAGGCAGCTGCAAAGGCCAACAAAATGCTGGGTTGTATTGCAAGGGGTATATCCTCGAGGAGGGAGGAGGTGATTCTGCCACTGTATAGGTCATTAGTTAGACCACACCTGGAGTACTGCGTGCAGTACTGGTGCCTGTATCTGAAGAGGGACATTGAGTTACTGGAGGGAGTGCAGCGCAGGGTGACAAAGATGATCAAGTGGCTGGGGGACTTATCATACGAGAGGAGGCTGAGAGAGTTGAACATGTACTCACTGGAGGAGAGGAGGGACGGGGGAGACATGATTGAACCTTTAAGTACATGAAAGGAATAAACAAGACAGGTACAGAGGGGCTGTTCAAAGTAAGGGAGGGGGAGGGACACCAAGGGCCATGATATGAGACTGGAGGGAGGAAGGTTCAGGAGGGAGATGAGGAGACACTTTTTTACAGAGAGGGTGGTGGCTGGGTGGAATGTGTTACCTGCAGAAGTGGTATCCAGTAGAACAGTGGACTGCTTCAAAAGGGGATGGGACAGGACAAGAAAGACGGTCAATGAAAGGGAAGGGTGGATGGGAGGGGCAGCTGCAGAATAAGGGTTGCTAGCTGCACATTCAAGCAGACTTGATAGACCTCTAGGCCTTTATCTGCTGGCAAATTTTGTATGTTCGTATGGCTCCACATGTCTGGTGTACACTGGCACAGTCATCCTCCCTCTCCTCATCCCTACAGCGGTTCTCCCTGGTGGCCAGTGACACCATCCAAATCCCCCCTCCCTTGTCCCCAATGGCAGTGGGTAACTTTCCTCTAAATGTTGCAAAAAAACAATAACAGCTTAACTAAAATACCTTAAATGATAAGAAACAGGAACAACTAGAAAACTACAACACTTAATCTTAATTCTGATTATTTCGAGTAAACAAATATGTTGCATTGGTCGAGGTTACATACTGTCCTGCAAAAAATCATGTTACAGTTAGAAATGACCCAGTTTGGGCTTCTCAAAAGGTGGTAACCCTAAACAAGCATGGTGCTTTCACTATTTTGCTACTGTGTCTTCAAAGAAATAAATATTTCAGAAACAATGACTAAAAATGTGTGATAGGTAATCAGTGTATGTTTTACTTAGAGACATCTTTCACACCCATAAGAATATGTCTCCCTTTCAAATTGCTATGCACCATTCACAACTAAAGCTAAAATACTCCTCTATCTGATATGATTAGGGTTTACCGTATGATTTTACTTCTTGCTTAACACTTGATGCACCTAGTCCTCCTGCCCTATTGCAGTGCTTATGTCACTACTTGTAACTCTGAATGGATTATTTTTGGCTACACTCTCTGATACTGTAAATGTGCTGTATGTTCTAGTTCTTCTGAGCCTTCTTACTGTTTGGTACTGTTACCTCACTGTACCACAGTGTGATTGCTTTTTATTATAAATTGCCTGCTTTGTATTATTTTGGCTTTGCCCACTGATACTGTGATTGTACTGTATGATCTAGGGTTACCACCTGTGCAGTCCTGATTTTCGCAGGACAGTCCTGATTTGTGCAGCTGTGTCCTGTGACAAGAAAATGAAAAATACTACATGTCCTGATTTCTTATAGTAGAATAAATATTTTCTAACTTCCTCTTAATGTTGTAGAAAACTATAATACCCTAACTAAAATACCTTAAAATGATAAGAAACAACAGAAACAACTTAAAAACTACAACAGCTAGTCTCAATTCTGATTATTTTGAGAAAACAAGTCTGTTGCATTGGTTAAGGTTATATCTCGTACTGTGAAAAATCAAGTTTCAAGAGGAACTGTCCCACTTTGGGCTTCTTAAAAGGTGATAACCCTGGTATGATCTAGATATTATGAACCTACTTGCTATATGTGATTGTATATTACTCTGTACCAATATGTGTTTGTCTGTTTTGCAATTGCCTGTTTTGCCTTGTACCCTAGGCATTTTTAATGTCTAATGCACATACCTGGTAATCAAAAACACACAAATAAATAAATCTAAGTATCAGAAAACACAAAAGGTTGATTACCTCTTTGTCATTTTTAAAGATGTAATTTTCAACTGTCACACATATTTAATTATAAGTTCCTAATCTTTCAACAGTTGGACTAATGAGCTTATCCCCATTTTACATGCAGTGCCCATTCCTGCCATCAGCATGGTCTCTCAGGTGTGGCTCCACTCACCCAGGGGCATTTCTAGCATTTGAATACATTATGGACTTGAGCCCAGCCCACTCCTGAGATCCCCAAGCAGTAAGCTGGGGGCCGCCAACCCCCGTGAAGCTTTGGTGGTTGTGATGCTCTCTGGTGCATTCTGAGGCTTATTCTATATCCCTTACATCACAAATCTGTTAGACATTTTTGTAAGGAGGTGATTTTTTAATTTAATACTCCCCCTCGAAGCAGGTCTCTGCACGGGGGGGACTGAATCTGTGAACTCTGCTCATTGTGGATTAAACCCTGCAGTGGCTTCTTTTCATGTATTTACAAATGTCCACTTGGAGTGTGTGCCAGTGTTTTTGGGGGGGGTTGAAGATCCAGGGTCCACTCCTCAGGAAGCACAACTGGCCTGTCACAAGACATGATTTTTTCCCCTCATCCCCTCTCTCTCCCTATATACTCTTCTCACTACATGATGGGTTCTGTTACTCAGATCACTGTGTTACGTATGTTTTGCTATTTCTCGCTTATATATTATAAGAAAGAAATAGCAAGACATGAATATATTGAATGAGTGTTTTAAATATTTCTCTCCTTAAGAGTTTTATACTAAAACTCTTAATAAATAGAGTAACATTTAAAACAATCATTCAATATATAAGAGAGAAACATCAAAATATGCATATTTTTAGAGGTGATCCAGCAGCAAATGGTTAGATACCTTTTATTGGACCAACGTAGATGTTACAACAAAAGAACAAAGTGTTCTAGCTTTCAGATCAACCAAGTCCTTCTTCAGAAGCTTTATAACAGTTATTTAGAAAATCCCATACTATTTACACCCAGATAATGCATAAAAAAACAACTAATTCTCATTGGTTTAACATACTAATTTGAAACACAACAGAAGATTACATCAGAGAAGCTAACTAATACCAGTATGCTTTTAGCTGAAAAGCTCCTGAAGGTCAAAGGTTATCAGAAGATAGCAACAAGCAGAGAGTTCTCCTCACATAAATTTTAAAATGTATCCGTATGTTTCAAGAAAACAGTCTAATGAAAACAAAACCTTAGGATACTATTGTCCCTAATTACATGTAAGATGAGGAGCTTACAACTTTAATTGCAAGTGGTTCCAAATCCTGGCCCCCACATGCGCTGTGAATCACTACATGCTACACTGCCCCTAGGAGCCAAACACTTGCACATCCTGTGTTTGTACAACCCACGCACTGGAGGTTTGGAAAGTCTCCAGATCTTACTACAACATGTGTCTCAATCCGTGAAACTGAATGAGTGCATCCTGTTGGGGGACGTCAACTTAAACTGGCTAGGCCCGAATCAAGGCAACCTTGCATCTATGGTCCAAAAATATAACTTTCACCAACTTGTAACAGAATGCACGAGAATGACTAACACACAGACAGGAACGCTATTAGACTGGGTTCTCACCAACAGGCCTGACCATGTATCCAAAACCACTGTACTTGCGGACTCTCTGACAGACCACTCTCCCACGGTCTGTCACTGGCGTTCCTGTCAGCCACCTGCTCCTCGGTCCCGCCTCATCACCATTACCAACTTTGCAGTGCTTGATGTACAAGCATTTCTCAATGACATATCTATTACTGACTGGTCCGACATCTACCGTGCAACAAGTGCTGAGGCTGCCCTGGATGTGTTCCTCAGCAGGTTTGGGGAGGTACAAAGGAGGCATGTACCTAAGATAAAAAGAAGAGTCAGGGGGCAACAAACTAGGTGGCTGAGCAAAGATCTTCTCCACAAGCTCAAACTCAGGGACAAACTCTGAAACATTATAAATCCACCGGGCTGCCTGTGATCATCAGGCTTACAAACAGCATAGAAACGAATGTAGAAACCTATCAGGTTTGCAAGAGCAGATACTGCCAAGACCTTTTAACCAGCTCTGCTAATGATCCTCGAAGGTTTTGGAATCATATAAAAACCTTCCTCGGAACCCCTCAATCCTTCACCCCTCGGACATGCTACTACAAGGGTCCACTGCAATGACTCCTCACCATTGCCAATGCCTTCAACCAGCAATTCTCGGACCTATCTGCTATCCGTCCTCTTTAAAATCTCTGCCTGATAACTCTCAACCATACTCCAACATGATAAGCTCCAATCCACAACTTGCCTCTAAAGATTGTTTTACTTTAAAAGGGTTACTGGAAATCAAGTCTGCAAACTACTGTTGGGATATCTGAGAACACTAGCCGGGCTCTGACACCCTGAACCTCGACTCCTGAAAATAGTCGCCCACCTCATATCCCGCCCTTGCCAGGATTTTCACCTTATCTCTCTCTGCAGGTGCTGTCCCGAGATTTGGAGGCTGCCAGAATCATGCCAGTTTTCAAAAGGGAGCAAAATGACTTGTCAAACTACAGACCATTGCCATACTCTCGGTACTGAGTAAAATACTCGAAAAGATAGTAAGCCACCCAGGCCACTGAATTTATTGACTCCACTAATGCACTCTGTGAGCGCAGCATAGCTTCAGGAAGCACCACAGTACTACAACTGCTCTGACTAAATTCACATGGAGTTCTCTCAAATATGGACAAAGGGCAGCTAACAGGTGCTGTGTTCATCGACCTTACAAAGGCCTTTGACCTTGTTGATCATCCTACTGCTTGCTACCCTCAAAACCTATGCTTCTCACCCCAGTAACGTCCTGGTTCAGTAGCTACCTCACCAACAGGTCTTAAGCTGTAAAGCTAACTCAGCCATCTCTGACAGTACCACGATCAATATTGGCATTCCACAGGGCTCTATTCTTGGTCCACTCTCCTCTTCTCATTATTTATCAACAACCTGCCCGCCGTAATAACGTCAGGCAACTCACTACTCTATGCTAATGATCTTGTTATATATGCTCACTCTGACAACATCTCTCACCTGAATTCCACACTGTCATCAGCCTTCCACCTTACACAGCACTGGCTTGAAGCTCATCGCCTTATACTCAATGCTAGCAAAACTAAGTCCATGCTCTTTGGATCAAAGCATAAGCTTAGAGCCTGCACATCTCCACTGACAATTCCTGATATCAATGGATCCACCCTTGAGATTGTAAGTTCTTTCCGCTATCTTGGGATACAGCTTGACCAAAATCTTGATCTGAAGCAGCATATCCAGGAGTCGTGTAAGAATGTCAACTGTAAGCTGGGTGCTGCCTACAGGACGAACTTTATGCTCACACCCACCGCCAAACTTGCTATTGCCAGGGGGTATCCTATTACCCACTCTGTCTTATTGTGCACCTATCCTCACCATGGCAAATAAAACTGTTCTACAGAAATGGGACACCACCTACAATAATGTCTGTAGATATGCAGCTAAAGTACCACGTCTGACGCACCATTGCCAACTATACAAAGGGTTAGGTTGGCTATCCCCTTCCTCCACGAGGCTATACTACCTTTGCAGCCTATCAGACTCCATAATCAGAGTGTCGAAACCTGTCACATTGTCTGAACTACTCCAACCTGTGGTACCATCACGTGACCTGAGGTCGTCAGACAAGTCTTTTTTATCAGTTCCCCACTGCCGTACCTCCAAGGGTGCTGGTGCCTTCAGGTGTGCTGCCCCTCTCGCCTGGAACTTACTGCCTATGGATCTGAGAAGTGCTCCATCACACCTAGCCTTCAAGTGGAGACTTCGCTCGTACTTCTACTCTAAAGACCATTGCACTTGTTCTGATCCCACTTAAGCTTTGTAACCTGTCTAAATCAATCCTCCCTTGCCATATACTCAATAGCCCACCTCCCCTCGATTGCTCTGTCACCTGGTTTGTCTGATTGCACTTTAATAAACTGTCTATAAGACTGCCTGCACTTACAATGTAATGCTTACAAACCTCTCATATGGACACTCTATTCCAATCATGTTTGCTGCCTAATTGCCTTAACGTTGTAATATGTATATTATTCTGACCTTTTTTACTGCATATCCAACATTGTTTATTCTCTTCTGACTTTGTGTATAATTATGACATAATCCTTCTTTTGTTTTATCCTTCATCAGTTCTACTGTGTAGTACTAAACCATAAGATGTATCTAATTGTTAATGGGTACTGGTCCCTCTTGCTTTCCCTCTCTCCTCCCCTCTCACTCCTCTCCCCCTCAGTCCTACCTGGTCTCAGTTCCAAAACCCCTCTTGCGCCTTTCCCGCCAACCTGTATCTAGTCGTACTTTACCATATACGTCTCTACACCCAGCCGAGTTCCAGTTCCATAGCCCCGGGTCTTTTTAGCGCCCTTTTCCGCAAAAGCCGTAACTAGCTGTACTTTGCCGCACGAGTCCCTGAGCCCAGCCGAGTTTTAGTTCCACAGCTCCAGGTCTTCTTAGTGCCTTTTCCACTAAAGCCATATTCGCGCCGCTCCTTGCAGTACGTGCCTTCAGCCTAGCCGCCTCTCTTGATCCAGCTCCGTTGCTATTGGATCCCTTTGTGCCTTCCCATTAAATGCTGCACCTTGAAATTGTGTCCTCAGCTACTCCTTGCCCCTTACCCTCTGGCGCTATCCTCTTGCTTTCTGCAACCTCTTCCCCCCTACCTGGCGTTATCTAGCTGTACTTTGCATGTGTCGTCTCTGTGCCCAGCCGAGTTCTAGCTCCATAGCCCCAGGTCCTTTTTAAGCGCCTTTTCCTGCAAAGCCGCAACTAGCATATGCCGCCGCATGAGTCCCTGAAGGCCCAGCCGGGTTTTAGTTCCACAACCCCGGTCTTCCTGAGTGCCTTTTCCGCTAAAGCCATACGCACGCCTGCCGTTGAGGCTTCAGCCTAGCCACCTCCTGATCCGGCTCGCTGTTATTGGATCCCATTGTGCCTCCCACTAAATGCTGCACTTTGAAACTGTGTCCCTCGACTCCTCCTTGCCCCTTACCCTCTGGTTTCATCCTCTTGCTTTCTGCAACACTCTTTCCTCCTACTTGCTGTTCATCCCCTCCCCTGCTCTGCCGTCCCTTGCCCAGCACATAAGGCAGGTTAGCTGCTATCTTCCGTCCTTTCGTTCATTACCTCCACCTCTCATCAGTTTCACACCCTCCTTGTTGTCCTAAAACCCCTTACCTTCCCTTTCCTCTCTCTCCCTAAATGTGATCTCCTCAGTACCCTCTGTCTATTTGAAACCGTATGCCTGCCTTTGAAAATCGTATGTCTGTACTTGTACCACTGTACCTTTGCCTGTATTATGTTAACTAAACTGACCTCTTTTGTACTGTAATTGTGTCTCCCGGGTCATGCCTGAAAATAGTCACCTGTTGGCTAGTGCACCTACCCAGTTAACAAAAACGAAATAAAATAAATAAAAATAAGTGTCTTTGTGTGTTAAAGAACACAGTCAATGAAAGGCAAACCTGTGGATAATACATGCTAAAATGAGACATAATTGAAAGTTAAAAACAAGACCCCAAAATAAAATAAACAGAAATTATATATATATATCTATATCTATATAGATGTAGATATATATATATAGATATATACTGTGTACTGTATATGTGTACACATATGGCATACAGAGGGTTTAAAGTAAAGTTTACTCAAAGTGAGCAAATGTTTCACACATAATGTAAGCTAGAACTTAGCTTGAAACATTTTCCCAACTATACTTTCAACCAGTTAATACTGTATAGCAGGTTACATTCGCTTTCAGAATATTTTGGCTATATTCGCTTATTGAGTTTATCAGCGAAAATATTCTGCACTCGAATACAATCTGTTAAGCAGGTCTGAATGATTGTGCTCCATTTCGCCCAGTGTTTAACCCCTCTAAAGCTGAAATAATGTACTTAAACACAGAAACATAGACTTTGACGGCAGATAAAGACCACTTGGCCCACCCAGTCTGCCCAATTCCCTAGCTATTGGATAAACTGCAGATCTTAGTTAACCAACAGCCTACTTCTTCCTTCCCCCCACTAGAATTGCTTTATGTCTGTCCCATGCATTCTTGAATTCCCCCACTGTTTTTGACCCCACGACCTCCACAGGAAGGTCATTCCATGCATCCATCACCCTCTCCATGAAAAAACACTTCCTCACATTTCCCCTGAGCTGTCCCCCCCTCTATCTTCAAATTGTGCCCCTTGTGCTTGCACATCTCTTTTTCTCAAAGGTGCTACCCTCCTGGACTTTGTTGATTCCCTTGATGTACTTAAATGTTTCTATCATGTCCCCTCTCTCCCTCCTTTCCTCGAGGATATACATATTAAGCTCCTTTAGTCTTTCTTCATATGGCTTCTGGTGCAGACCCTGCACCATTTTAGTTGCCCTCCTCTGGATTGCCGCCATCCTGTCTATGTCCTTGTGGAGATGGGTTCTCCAGAACTGCATGCAGTATTCCAGATGGGGTCTCACCAGCTGTCTGTACAGAGGGATAACAACTTCCTGTTTTCTTCTCGTGATGCCTCTCCCTATGCATCCCAGTATCCCAGTAAAAAATTAAATAAAAATCCACCTAGCCCTCCTTACTGCCTTCTCACATTGCTTGCCTACCTTTAGGTCATCTGTTATGACTACCCCCAGGTCCCTTTCCATTTTTGTTGTTATTAGTACCTCCCCCCATATTGTGTACTCTTCCCCTAGGTTTTTGTTTCCCAGGTACATTACTTTGTACTTCTTTGCATTGAATCTGAGCTGCCATATGTTTGACCATTCCTCCAGCCTTACCAAGTCCCTTCTGATTCTTTCCACCCCCCTTGTGTATCAACCCTGTTGCAGATCTTTGTGCCATCTGCAAAGAGGCATACTTTCCCTTCCAGTCCCTCTGCAATGTCAGCTATAAAACATTAAAGAGGACCGGTCCCAGTACTGGACACTGTGGTATCCCATTAGTAACCACCCTTTCTTCGGCATGGACTCCATTTACTATTACCCTCTGCGTCCTGTTGTCCAGCCAATGTTTTACCCAGGCTACAATCCTGAGACCCACTCCCAGGTTGACTAACTTGTTTATTAATCTTTTGTGTGGGGCTGTATCAAGTGCCTTGCTAAAGTCTAGGTAGGCCACGTCCACAGCCCCTCCCTGGTCTACTACTTTGGTCACCCTGTCAAAGAAATTGATCTTACTCGTCTAACATGACCTTCCGCTCTGAAGGATCCTGTGCCCCACTGTCCTCTAGGTACTCAATAATTCTTTCCTTCAGAAGTGATTCCATCATTTTCCCTACCACTGAGGTCAAACTAACAGGTCTGTAGTTCCCTGCCTCTGTCTACTGAACCATTTTGCATTTTAAAAAATCAAGTGCTTTATTAAATGAGGAAATCTTTAAGGAATAAAGAATATAAAGAAAAGAAGTATTTAATATGTTGCAGCTATACACTGCCGCAGTCTGCGTCTTCTTTTGTTAATTCATTTCACATCAGATCCGCATCCACATCTGCATCAGCGTGTGTACCCTGTAAAGGAAAATACATTTTTACAATGTGACCATTTGTTCACAAAGTTTTTTTAGTTTATCAGTATCAGAAGTTTGTCATCAAGTGCTGACTTATCTCAAAAAGGCAGTTAGTATGAGCTTCCAGAATCCCTGCCTGTTGAAACCCACAAATGATGTCCTCATGCCTGGATGCCGGTTGCTGAAAGCTGTTCTGTAGCCAGCGAGCGTGGTGCTCCTTTAAGTTTTGCAGCTGAAGGTCTGCAACCGTAACATCACTACTGCCAGCCACCAAATGGTCCGTAACAATCCCCACATACAAGGCGGTACATTGCTTTTTTAGGAAGTCCTAGAAGATTTTGTTTACAGAAACATCTAGCGACTGGAGTTCATCAGTGCAAGATGCTGGGATGTACAGTACACTGGTATTATGCCATTTGCCTCCAACAGCTTTAACACAGCATCTGTGGTGTGGGCTCGGTATAGGTCTAGGACCAGTAGAGTCTTCTGTTCGTCGGGCAAGGAAAGTTGGATTTTTCTCTCTCTCACGTGTGGCACCAGGACCAGCTCGATAAACTGCAAAGTCGATTCTACATTGGCGCAGTGGTTGTCTGTATGAGTAACGTGCCATTCACTAGGGAATTGGTGTCAAGGGTGGCAGGCAGGACTGCGGCCTTTGTAAATTAGCTAGAGTGGCAGCATTTGATGAGCTAGGGTGCAAGCAAGCACAGCCATGATCTGCCTCTTGTCACCAAGTCCAGTGACAGGGACTTGATTTGCACCAGTTACCTCCATGGTACACTCTGAGACCGGGATCATACTGACCCCTGTCTCATTCATGTTCATCACAAGCTGAGGGTGGATCAGCTCCTGTGTGCAGGCATTGGACATTCTGGCTAAAAATGCTGCTTTTAGGTTTGGAAAGTCACTGGGCAATTTACACCAGTGCCTTTGCGATTGCTGAAGTCAATCCTGTGCAGACAGCCGCAACCCACTTACTTGAAAGATCAAGATGCCCCCCATTCTCAGTTAATAATTGAGGGGAATTTGCCTTAACTATGCTGACAGCAACAGCTTGTATAACATCAGCGTTGACGATCACTCCCTCAGCACAGAGTGATTTCACAATTTTTTTAAGCTACTCTTCCAGATGCTCCTCCAAGTGCATGGGGCGTCCCCGTGGTTTACAAGGGAGGAGTGGGGAAATGGCAGTGGGGTCTGGGTCTTCTTGAGCTCTACCAAGTAGTGGGACATAAAACTGCAGACTGTACTTTCATTTATCCTGTTGCCAGTTGTACTCATGTAGTGGTGAACAGCTGCTATCACTCCCTGCTCAGCCGTATACTTCCCCACATGAAAACGAGTATCTGGGGTGTAGTTGACATAAGACAGTCCACACTTCTTAGTTGTTGGTGGTGAAGCAGCTGCAAGCTCCTTGGCAACTGCTGCAGCCACACAAAGTTCAACCCCAGAGCTTTCGGCAAGATCGGAACAAGACACAGTGCTTGACTCAGCTGGATACTTTCTCTTCACAGGCTGCAAAGAGTTTATCCATTTAAGGAGCAACATGCTGACCAGCAAAAAGAGCAAGTACCATATGCTGTGAGCTGTGAACAAATAAGCTGTGTTACAGATGGGGTGCGGGGAGTTGTGGGTTTTTGCATACCAGAACCAGAACGGGATGTAGCAAGTAAGAATAACTGGAGCATGATTACGTGCTCCGTTCAGGTACTTTAGGCCTCTGCACCATTTACTGTATTTGCAGGTAACCGCAACACGATTACTAGCTGGAGCAAATAAGTGCAGCAGTAGAGCATCTGCCAAATATATCTGGCATGAATTCAAACTGCTATGCAGTATATTCCCTAAACTGAGTTCTTCAGTGTTGTAACAGGATTTTATACATGATAATATCAATTGTAAGTATAAGTGCCAAATTAAATAAACCACTTGTCAAGGCCCACCAATAAAGTGAGACGATGAGCCTGATATGTACAGATTTCAATATCGTGTCAGTGTATAGCAAAACATGTACAGAAACAGTCTAAGGAATCTGAATAAAAGCTCATAGGAATTAAATCCCCCTACCCCCACTTCCTGGGGAAAGATAACTAATTAGAAGGAGGTATATGTACAAGAGTCCTAATATACCATCATTCACACCAGTCATTGCAATATTTACCCAAAGGAATTAAACCTTTCATGAACCCCTAAGTAAATACCTTCCTGGAATATCAGGCTTATGTATTTTTGGCAGCATGTAGACTGTCCCTGGCTTGGGTTCACTGGGGCAGTCTACATGCTGCCTAAAATACATAAGCCTGGTAATCCGGGAAGACCCATAGTCTCTGATAATAGTACCCTGACAGAGGGGATCTCAGAGTTTCTAGAAGCCATTTTAAAACTGCTGGTTATACAAAGGGATAGTTACATCCCGGACACTACTCACTTTCTGCATAAACTTTCTGGTTATAAGGACTTACCATCGGATACCCTTTTAGCCACGATGGATGTAGAATCCCTCTACACCAGTAGTTCTCACACTTTTTCATAGTAAGCCTCCCCCAAGCCTTGGAAAAGATCTTGAGCCTCCCCCAATATAGAAATAATGTTGGGCCTCCCTATAGTTGGAACTACCATACTTTGCACAGTATACAAGGAATACAGTGACACTCCTTTGAGTCATTGAGTTTATTCTCATTTCATTGAACTTATTATTCTCCCTCTGTATAACTCCCCTCCCCAGGTCAGCCTACACGCTCCACACTTATGAGTTTGGACCCTATATAACCCTCTTTGCAATACCTCCATGAGTCAGATTGCTTTCTTTGTCAGTTTTTCCTTGTTCCTTAACACCTTCTCAGGGACCATTTTGCTTTGTCCTGCCCTTGCTCCTAGTACTTCTTCACTTAGCCTTTGTATTTGTGCTCTTCTGCAGCCAGCATAATGGGTCAGTTGTTATCTTGTTCCTATTCATTTGTATTATTTTGCATTTTGTTTTGCACAGTTTCCAAGAATTGTATTTCCTCCATTCAGCGTTCACCCATGTCATGCCAGGAAACAAGTGTTTGTTGAGTGTGACTTTCCTGGTCACCCATTTTGTACATAAATTCACATGCCATTATTCACTTTCAGTTTGCCGCATCCTTTCACACAAAGCATCCAAAACTTGACATTTAAATATAGTACATTTTAAGGCTTGTTTGAGCCTTCCCTGAAACAGGTTGGGGCCTCACCATTTGAGAAAACCCTGCTCTACACTAATATTCCACACACAGATGACATTTCAGCCTGCCTTAAATACCTGCATGAGAAAGGATTGGACCACAATATCTACCCCGGAGTCATGGGGAAACTTACTGAATTTATTCTGACACACAACTTCATCTTCAATGCTAAACATTATGTTCAAACTATGGGAACAGCAATGGGCACTAGGATGGCTCCACAGTATGTTAATCTTTTTATGGCAAATTTGGAGGAGAGGACATTTTAAGTCACTGTACGCCCAAACCACTTGCTTATTTCCGTTACATTGATGATGTATTTATAATTTGGACAGAGGGCACAGACACACTTAAGGATTTTCATCAGAAACTTGTTAACCTCCACCCAGCCATAAAGCTTTCCCTGAAATAGTCTGCCACCAGTGTAAATTTTCTGGATACCACTGTCAATGATGGAACCCTATATACATGTATTTATAAGAAACCAACAGACAGACAGAGGTACTTACACAGAAAAAGTAATCACCCGAGCTACACAAAAATATCTGTCATGTATAGTCAAGCACTTCGGTATCACTGCCTCGTTTCAAATGAGGAAGACAGAGACACACATTTGACTTGTTGAAAAACACTTTTATTGAGCAGTGACACTCTTCCAGAGAAATTGACAGAGCAGTGGAACGTGCAACACAGGTACCAAAAGAACAACTACTGCAATATAAGGAAAGGACCACTATCAACAGAATACCCTTAGTAGTCACGTATCATCCTGTCCTTGAACTTCTACATAAGATTATTAAGGACCTTCACCCTATAATTAGTGAGGATGAAACCTTTAATTGTATTTTTCAAGAACTACCACTACTATATTATAACCCTTAGGCTGCCAACAGAATTAGAACGTATAGGAATTTTGGATGATATATCAGTCCGCGGCCCTACAAGGGTTAAACATCCTCCTAATTTAGCCAGCCTGATTATTAGGAGTCAGCTTGAACCAGAACAGAATACCATGACATCATATGGTACACGACCCTGTCATCAACTCAAATGTAAGACTTGTAAGCTCATTTCCACTTCAGATTGTATGGGTACATCACAAAACAGACAATTCAGGATACACGGGAATGATACATGTACATCAAGTAATGTTGTTTATGTCATTCAATGCAAGACATGTCCTCACACAGATTATGTGGGGGAGACAAAGCAACAACTTCACACTAGAATTAATTCACACAGGCATTTTATTAATATGAAGATGACTGACAAACCAGTGGTGCAACACTTCTCCCCGGATGGCCACTCAATCTCAGATGTCCGTGATGGATTTAAAGGGACATTTCAACAGTACACAACAGAGACGGACTTCTGAAATCAGACTTATTTATCTTCTCAATATGGTGGAAGATGGTATGAACAATGATGTGGGGTATGTGACACATTATTCCACTTAAACTTACACAGACCTTTACTTCAAAGGATGGACATAAATACTTTAGCTCTTCAGCGAGCCTTTGTTTTTTTGTTTTATTTTTATACTTATAGAGTCCCCTTTATTTGGTTATCTACATGTTGTCATCTCACCTTAGCACTGTGTGAATGTGTGTGTGTGTGTGTGTGTGTGTGTGTGGGGGGGGGCATGTGGCATGGGGTAATTTTTATGTGGGTGTTGTGGGTATAGTGTGTGTGGTTATTGTGATATTGAGGTAGGATTTTATTCAGGCACATGACATAACAGTGTTACAGTGGCTAGGACTCTTAGTTCACATATATAGTGAATATTTATCTATTTATTTGTACATTGGTTTACAACCTTTGAGCCAGAGGCTCATTTCCAAAGGTACCTCGTCACATTGAGGACAAATACATAACAGACTTTGGTTACAGCAAAATTGGTTACATAGTTAGCAAGCACATGAGATTACAACAGTTAAACAGTATAAGCCAGTTTGGTTACAATGGTGCATTCTTGCACAATGGATAATAGCAGTTCAGTCAGCAAAGGGTGAGGATTTAAGAGAGGAGTGGTGTGGATGCTGCCCAGCGGGCATTGTCAGGGCACAGAGAGCTATGCCTCTATTATAGACAGGTGCAGCTACACGTATTAAATAGTTGGATTCATAGATACATAGACAGTGTCGGCAGATAAGGGTCTATGGCCCACCCAGTCTGCCCATTTGAGCTTGTAAGTTCAGTTTATGTTTTCCTAGAAGTCTGTTGCCCCTTACCCCTGATCTCCAAAATTCCTTTATGTCTATCCCATGCATTCTTAAATCCCATGATTGTTTCAACCCCCACCACTTCCTCTGGCAGGGTGTTCCACTTGTCCACCACCCGTTCTGTGAAGAAATTCTTCCTCACGTGTCCTCTGAATCGTCCTCCCTCCAGCTTCATCCCATGCCCTCTAGTCCTGAAACATCTTTTTTGCTTAAAAATAGTGTATTCCTGCACCCTGTTCCTCCCTGTAAGATACTTGCATGTCTCTATCATATCCCCTCTCTCCCTCCTCTCCTCCAGGGAGTACATGTTCAGTTCCTTCAACCTGTCCTCATAGGACTTGTGATGCAATCCATGCACCATCTTTGTTGCCCTCCTCTGAACCTTCTCTACCCTGTCTACGTCCTTACGTAGGTAAGGTCTCCAGAACTGTACACTGTACTCCAGGTGGGGCCTCACTAGTGTCTTGTATAGTGGAATTATGACCTCCCTTTTCCTGCTGGTGATGCCCCTGCCTATGCATCCCAGCATCCTATTTGCTTTACCTGCTGCCTTGTCACACTGTTTCCCTACCTTGAGGTCATCAGAGATGATAACCCCAAGATCCCTTTCCTGCTTGGTGCATGCTATATCCTCACCCCAACTGATATATTGTGCCAGGGTTTTTGTGCCCCTTACGCATTATCTTGCACTTCTTTGCATTGAATTTCAACTGCCAAACCCCTGACCATTCTTCAAGTTTCTGCAGGTCCCTTCTCATTCTGTCTACACCCTCTGGTGTGTCTACTCTGTTACAGAGCTTTGTGTCATCAGCGAACAGTGAAATTCTGCCTTCTAGGTCCTGCGCAATGTCACTGATGAAGATGTTGAATAGCACCGGTCCCAGCACTGATCCCTGTGGTACTCCATTGGTCACTCTTCCCTCTGTGGAGTGACAGCCATTTACCACCACTCTCTGTGTCCTGCCGCTTCGAAGTGCAGTTTTGAATTTGGAAATCGTTTACTTCCTTCTATTAGTTGTCTGTGGTTTGATTGCATACTGTCACATTTTTAAATTCTGTACATATTAAGATGCATCTCTCATTTACTTGATGGATCATGAAAGGTTTAATTCCTTTTGGTAAATATTGCAATAATTGGTGTGAATAATGGTGTATTAGGACTCTCGTGTATATATTTCCTTCGAACTAGTTATCTTTCCCCAGGCAAGGAGGGGATTTAATTTCTATGAATTTTTATTCAGATTCCCTAGACTGTTTCAGTACATGTTTTGTTATACACTGACATGGTATTGAAATCTGTACATATCAGGCTCATGGTCTCAATTTCTTGGTGGTCCTTGACAAGTAGTTTTTTTTTTATTTGGCACTTATACTTACAATTGATATTATCATGTATAAAATCCTGTTACAACACTGAAGGCCTTAAAGTTTATGGAATATATTAACTGATTGAGAGTACAGTTGGGAAAATATCTCAAGTTAAGTTCTACCCTACATTATGTGTGAAACATTTGCTCACTTTGAGTAAACTTTACTTTAAACCCTCTGTATGCCATATATATATATACATAATTTCTGTTTATTTTATTTTTGGGGCTTGTTTTTAACTTGCAATTATGTCTCATTTTAGCATGTATTATCCACAGGTTTGTCTTTCATTGACTGTGTTCTTTAACATACAAGGACACTTGCAATTAAAGATGTAAGTTCCTCATCTCACATGTAATTAGGGAGAATAGTATCCCAAGGTTTGGTTTTCATTAGACTGTTTTCTTGAAACATACTGAGTCATTTTAAGATTTATGTGAGGAAAACTCTCTGCTTGTTGCTATCTTCTGATAACCTTTGACCTTCGGGGGCTTTTCAGCTAAAAGCATACTGGTGTTATTCAGCTTCTCTGATATACACGTCTGTTATGTTTCGAATGAATATGTTAAATCAGTGAGAATCATTTCTGTTTTTTTATGCATTATCTGGGTGTTAATAGTATGGGATTTTCCAAATAACTGTCATAAAGCTTCTGAAGAAGGGCTTGGTTTGTTACCTTCTATTGGACCAGCATAGATGTTACAACAAAAGAACAAAGTGCTCTAGCTTTCAGACCAACCATTTGCTTCTGGATCTGTTTTTACTAGGACCAATACAGCAAGTACACTATTTAGTTTTAGAGGTACACTTCTTGGCTTCTTGCTATCCAGGAGTGTTGTTTTAGAATGTGTTACCACACTGTTAAAAAATTACAGCTGTCTGCATATATGGGTTGGAGGTTCATACCCATACATATAGACAACTGCAATTTTTAACAGTGTGGTAATTGAAGCTATTGTTTCTGGACTCAGAGAATCGGGCAGCTTTTCATCAGTGTGCTTCCCCTAACAGTACAGTACAGTTAAGCATTTTGCAGTGGCTGATTTATTATCACGCATCCTCTCAGAAAAAAGAACATTGTTTACTAGAGTAGCATGTAAAGGTATAAGAAAATAAAATGGGTACAGCTGGGGACAAGTCACTGTGTGGCAAAATTACATATATGGAGGCATCTGTCCCACAGAGAATAGTAATTTCACACTTTTTTATATTTCCCAGCACACACATGATTGCTAAGTATAATTTGTTGATGTTGTTAGTGCAATTAACGATTTTAGAGCTATAAGATTCATATGGAAATAATTGATAAATCAAGGAAGACCATAATTTTTAAAATAAAAAACGGGATTGTTGTGCTCCATTATAGTTCAATTGTGCACTGCATGTAATGAAAATGGTTTACTTATGTAACATGTTTTTTCCTGTTTCCCACTCATGTTTACAGTGAGCTTGAAATAATATTGCAGTGGTATGGCTGGATAGAAAGTCAACATCATTACATTTCCAAGTTCCACATCACTGCAGTCAGTTTGTAAAATGCTATTCTCCCATACCCTATGGCTATGAGACCCCCACACCATGCTGGTTCAATTAGCCATAATGAAGCACACTATTTTGTGATGTGTCATGTGGTTCAGATTCTATCAACCCCCCTGTCAACCTCACCCCATTCCCACCTTACTCACTGCATTTCCTTTCACCATCACACAATCTGCTGTGCAAAGATCATCAGATCAGTTTTAAAATGTTTTTAGTCTGGTATCATCCCTTCCCCCAGCCCATTGTAGTAAAAAGTTACTGTAGAGAACGCCCAGTGCACATTCTGTTTTCTTCATCTGTCCTCAGGTGGCCGACTTACTGGAAGCCACTTGTGTAATTATGCCCAGTCACAATAAGTGGTTCTGAGAGTCCTCTCGGGCTAATACTTAATGTTGTGGGCAGGAGGGATGGGAACAGCGAACCTAAATGAATGTAAATGATTTTCAAATATAACTAAAAATCATCTTTTCAGGACAGCTTGCTGGCCCGGCAATAGTGATAGGTGGTTGGTCGCTGGACCTGGAGTCTCTGATTGTGTCACAGACTAGTGGGACAGACTCAGTCGCACTAAGGGTGCTGGATTTTTGGGATAATTCTTGGCTCTGTTTAGTTGGGGGTCCCGGATCTCATAGCGTACCAGACACCATTAAAGCTGGGTGGTGACGTAGGGCTTTAATTTTTATATGGACTGGCAGGAGCTTTTTTTCCCACTGGTACTGATGGGAATTATGCAACACTAAAGCACATCTATGTGATGGTGTGCAGTGTGGACTAACTGATTTAGGATTAATCCAGCAGCAGAACCAGGACTTAATGTACTTTGTGGGTGGGGGGGTGTCAGTCTTTTACTTAATGTACATTTGTTTGCTGAATCAGAATTTAATGGAACCCTAAGCTGCCCCAGTTCAAGGCATACCACACTGCACAAATGTGACAGACAAAATGAGATTACATTTTTATAAATAAATAAGAGCTACAGATGCAAGCTTTCTCAGCTAGAAAACAGACTGTTCTGACAATTTCTCTATTGATTGCACAGTCTAAATGAAACTGCTGCACTTCTGTCAGGCAATTCAGCCTTAAAATACAGCAGAGTGTACTGCGCTGTCTAGTGGGATTCAAAAAAAGCCAGTGATAAGCACAAGTGAATCATGAGGGATAGGTAAGGGGTGGAAGAGAAAGTGCCAGAGACCTGGAGGGGTCTACAGCATAAGCAATGGAACAGAAAAGGGCAGACTGGATGGGCAATGCGGCTCTTATCTACCATCTGTTTCTATGTTGGCACTTTTGTACCTTGTGATTCCGTTGGCAAGCAGACATTTGTCCAGGCTTACCTGAATGGTCTGTGCTGTTTATATCATTTTATTCTAGTTTAGATTGCCCTTGATTTCCTGTCTTGTAAGATGTCATTTGATTCCACATTTTGAGTCTGCTTTTGCATTTGTATTTGAATCTATTAAAGGGACATGCCTTTAAATATGGTTATTCCCCAGGTTTTGAACACTGCTTGTTTAGCTGCATTTTTCTTGTGACTACAGTGAACTAACGTGCAACAGATGCTTCTCTCTGAGATAATAGAAACATAGAGATAATGGGACACCCATTGTTCAGAATCAACTGGGAATACTGATAAAAAACTTTAATTATTTCAAATCTTTAAAAAAATGTTAAAGCAGTCTCAAAATGAGGGAAAGGGGAGCATGTTGCAAGACAGGAGAAAAGGGGCACTCTGAACTGCAACAAAAAGGAATGGCTGCAAAAAGATTTATGTAACATGCACTGTTGCTTTAATGTTATTAATCATGTTTCTCATACTGGTAATATGACATATCTCTATGTTAGCAATATCACCAGTATTTGTCTTGAGCACTGTCTCTTCTTTAACAATTTGTTTACCTAGGATAGTCCAGCTGTGATGCAGCACCTCGTTTAGTGTGGGGTCTTGCTTCTACCCATTTCCACAGGTGGGTGGACAAGAGCACTGAGAGGTTAAGTGACTTGATCAAGATCACATAATAAATATTTGCCTATAGTGGGGGTTGAACCTGTGATTTCCCAGTTCCCTAGCCAGTGCCCTAACCACTCAACCACACTCCCTCTTTCAATAAGTCTAAAACCCTGATTCCCACATTCATTTCTTCATTTATCAAGTCTTGCAGTTTCTTTTTCATTGATTTGCCAAAGTGCTAACATGCATTTGAATTTGAAACAATTAAAGGGATATGCCAGGGGCTTAGAAAGGGCCAGATCCAAAGATCAAGGGAGGATGTGGGAACCAGGAGGAAGGCACAGTATGAGGAGAAGAAGGAAGGGTGGTGCAGAGGGGAACTGGAGAGAAGATACTGGGGGCAGGAAGGAAGGGGAAGGGTAGTAAACTGTAATGGATGTGGAGGTGGCAGTGTTCCTTGACATAATGTGGAGAGCAGGGGGCTGTCGGATATGCAGGTATCTGGGGGCAGCTGAGAGTGGAGATTACATGGTCAAGATGGAAATGGAAAGGGGGGAAGGAGGATGGGGAAGGGAACAATGGCGAAAGGAGCAGAGGGAGGAATGGTGCAGGCCAGATAGACAGCATAAACAAGGGGGATGCAAGTGGGCCCATGGGCAGTGCCCCCATATAGACCAGTCAACACTGGATTTGTGGACTGGCAGGAGGTAAGGAGAAAAGGAAGGAGGGGAGAGGAAGCTGAGCAAGTATGTGATACTGGAGTGAAGGTAGGAGACACAGGGGTGTATACTGATGCTGGGGGACCAGTATCAAATAGGTTTACAGTACTGGCAGGTCTCGAGGACCGGGGGCACAGGGGGAGATAGAGCCTCATAGCAGAATAGGTGAGAAGGACAGAGTGGGGGGCAATAGGAAGAAAACACCAGGGGGCGCAAGGGGAGATTGCGGTATGGAAAAGCATAGGTGAGAAGGACAGAGTTATGGGAGGGGATAGGAAGGAAACACACACTGGAAGGAATTGAAACCAGGGGGTATGGCAATGTAGAGGGAGCCCAAGGGGGGCAAGCTGCAGTGGATTGTAGGGGGCACCAGAGAGGAGACAGTCTAGGGGAAGCAAAAAAAGGAATGGGAGAGAGAAGTGGGAGTTCAGCTGGGAGGGCAAACAGGGTCAACACAGAACAAACAAGGGGGAAGGAGGTCAGATCGCCAATGGCAGGCAGGTGGGTAATAGCCAAGGTGGTTGGGACAGAAAAGGTGATGGTCTTGGGGGACTCCATTATAAACAGTATTCACTGTGTAAAGAAATGGGACCCAAACAGAAGGACAGTCATCTGTGTGCCAGGAATGGAAGCAGGGAGGGCGGGGTGTAGGATGAGGGAAGAAATAAAGGAAATGGGTAAACCTCACTTGAGCATTTACTTAGGGATGAATGACCTGGCAGAAAATGAGGTAAGGGTCATAAAATGGGCTTATAGAGCTAATGGGGTGTTGCAGGGAGTTAGTGAGCTCACTGACTTTCTCTAAGGCAGTGGTTCTCAAATGGCGAGGCCAGCCTCCCAAAGGGAGGCCTCAAACTGCTCCTGTGGAGGCCTGGTCAAGTTTGAGAATGTACAGTATTAATATTTTTAAGTTTTGGATGTTTTGTGTGATGGGATGAAGCAAACTAAATATGAATGATGACAGCTGAATTTCTCTACTTATGCACAAACTGGGTGACTAGGAAAGGTCTAATGAGCCAAAGCTTGTGTCTAGGTGTGTATTTATTGTATAAGTCATTTGGTGACTAGAAAGCACACTGAGTCGAGGCTTGTTTTTGCAGTAGGTGTTTATTGATATGTAAATTGATGACTGGGAAAGGCACACAGACTCAAGGCTTATTTCTACTCTAGGTGTTCATAAGCGGATGAGTGACTGGGAAAGGCGCACTGACCCAAGGCTTGTTTTTACAGTAGATGTTTATATGCAAATAAGTGACTGGGAAAGGCACACAAAGCCAGTGTTTGTTTCAGGTGTTACCTGAAGGAAGAGTACATTATGCTGCTTAACAATATTGTAAGAGGGGGAGAGATGAAGGTGGCTAGGTAAGTTGTTCCAGATAGAGAGAAAACAGAGCTATAAGGGCCCAAGAGTCAGAAAAATAGAATGACAAGGATAACCTGGGGTGTAGGGCTGGGGTGGAGAACAGTATATTGAATAAAAAGAGAATATACTCAGTAAACTTTATTAGTCTCACTTTATTCCTGGTGTGCTGTGCAAAATATTGTATTTTTCTCTATGGGGAAAAAGTTTTTTTTCCCCCCAAATTTGAGGGAGGCTCGAAATCTTTTCCATTGCATAGGGGAGGCTCACTGTCATAAAGTATGAGAAGGTACTGCTGGTTCACAGCGCCAGTACGAACAGAAAGAGGAGGATAGAAGAGTTCAACAGTTGGCTGAAGGACTGGTGTAAGGCAGAGGGGTTTGAAGGTATTGGGGAACAGGGAGACATGTGGGCAGATAAGGAACTGTACATGGAAGATAAGTTGCACATGAATGAGGCAGAGTCTAAAGTGCTTAGGGGAAGGTTAAGGGGATACATGGAAGAGGTCCTGCATTTAAATTGAAAAAGGGGGAGTATGGGGCTAGGGAAATCAATGAGGACATAAAGGTGGGTGGGGACCTAGCTGGCACTCCCCCGCGAATGGAGGAGGGAACAGGAGAGGGGAGGGAGGGAGGAGGGGAAAGGAGGAGCATGTGGAGGGCCATGTGTGTGAACGCTCGTATTTGTAAAGCAGTCACTTATGCAGACTATTCTATTAAACAGCTTTTATTTTGCAGCATTCAGAAGTACATGCACACAGCTTGACTCACATGCAGGACTCACTAACTTCCTTCTTTTGCCCTTTAGCTCTCTCTAGTGTCATAACCTCTGAACTATAGTCCATTTGCACTTTAAGGAGCTCTGCTTCTTGCTTTGAACATTATATCCCTCCCCCATTTTAGTAAAAGAAATATAGGCTATATTAAGCAAACACACTTCTAACAGATTACAAAACTGCTTCTAACTATACACAGTTTTCAACACTAACATTCCCAGTTTTGCCCAGTTACCCAGTAGTATCAGTTCCTAAAACCTTATCAATAGGTATATAGTCCTTGAAATATTCTGGGTGTCTTTTGTTCCACCTTCATGGGTAAGGTGAAATAGTGTCAGTTTGAGGTACCACAACTTTCTCTGTACTGTCACTTGGAGGACACTCCACAGGAGGTACTTCCCAGCTTGGTTCACATGCATCTTGCACTACAGGTGTATCTGCCTGCAACTCAAATTCTGTGTCGAACCCATGTCCCTGATGACCCTCACACTCCACCTTCTTGGAAAATGAGGAGTTCCTGGTGGCAAAGTGGTTGCCTCTCTGAGCAGTCACCATGGACTCTTTCTTTTGCACTACCTTGTACAGTTGCTCACTGTATGGTACTGACATTTTACCTACAGATGTTGCATTCTTGATGAACACAGTATCACCTTCAATTAGCAAGGATGATCTCACATACGACTTGTTGTCAGCATAGGACTTCATCTTAAGTTTAGCTTGTGTGCCTTTCTCTCTGAATTCGGGTTTGGGGACCTGCCGTGATGACTGCACTTCTGGAAGCTTAATGTTCATAGGTCTGGACATCAAAACTGTGGCAGGGGGGACTCCAGTCGTACAGTGTGATGTAGCTCTGTAGTTTCTTAAGAACTGATGCATTTATTGTTTCCAGTTCTGCTGTATGATTGCTACCTTGATTGCCTTTTTAACAGTTTTCATGACTCTCTCGACCTCTCCATTAGCTCTAGGCCAGTATGGGGTGATTTTCCTGTGATGAAAACCCAAATATTTAGCAAACAGTTTAAAGTCTTGGCTATTAAATGGTGGTCCATTGTGGAACTTGACCACCTTAGGGATTCCAAACTCAGAAAACACCTTATCCAGAACAGATATCACAGTCCTGGCACTAGTGGATTTAACTTCTTCAACCACTGGAAACCTGGAATAGTCATCAATTACCTCCAATAGGTACCTTCCCATAGGAAGCTGTGAAAAGTCCACACTTACCTCTTGTCATGGTGATTCTGGCAGCTTTGACATCACCAGCGACTCGCGTTTCATTTCAGGTGTCATGACCTGGCAAGCTAGGCATGACTTGATAACATTGTCCACTAACCTGTCAATTCCTGGAAACCAGACTTTTTCTCTGATGAGGGCCTTAGTTTTTACCAGTCCCAGATGTCCGTCATGTGCCAAGTCAACCGTTCCCCTTTGAAGCTTTTCAGGTATGACAATTCTAGTCCCTTTTAAAATGAAGATTCTATCAGCATCAGTGGTTAGTTCCATTTTTACCTTTCAAATGAAGTGTACACTTGTGCATTGACCATGGGATTCAAGCCAGTTCTCTTCCATTTCCCTGATTGTATTGCTTCAGCTACAGCTTGCAAAGTCCTGTCACTTTGGGTGGCAGCCTGGATTTCATCTAGCGACATGGCCATGGGGATGGCATGTTCAGCGATATAATTGATATATTCTTCAGTAACTTTCCCTTCACGCCTTGAAGGGAGTGGCTCTGTCAGAGGGTGTCTCAACATGTAATCAGCTGGATTATCTCCACCAGAATGATGGGAAACAACCACTTCATAGGGCTGTAACCTTAGAGCCCATCGTTCAATACTGACCGGTGGTTTGGATCTTGGGTTTCCAAAAAGAGTGACTAGTGGTTTGTGGTCAGTATAGACTGTGAATTGCCCTTCAAACACATATATGTGAAAGTGTGCACATGCACAGATCACTGCCAGAGCTTCTCTTTCAGTTTGGGAATATCTCTGTTCCACTGCTCTGTGCTCTGCTTCCAGGCGCAATCACATTGTAGACATTACTGTTTGCTCTTTTCTGAGTCAATATAGCAGCGAGTCCAACAGGACTAGGATCCACAAAAATTTCAGTTTCTTTCTTGGCATCAAAATAGTTCATTACAGGTGGATTGATAAGTGCTTTTCGCAACTGTGTGAGTGCCTGTTCCTGACGACTGGACCAGTTCCAAGGCATATCCTTTTTAATCAGCTCCCTCAAAGGCTGCACCATTGTAGCATAGTCTGGTGCAAATCATGAGCAGAAATTGGTCATGCCAAGTAAGCTTCTGATCTCTGAGGCATTTGCAGGTGTTGCAAGCTCACGGATCACTTTGATCTTCTTGGGATCTGCCATCATGCCTTTATCTGTAAACATGTACCTGAAGTATTCCAACGTGTGTTTGTCAGATGCACATTTTTGCTTGTTTAATGTCAAACCCTTTTCTCTCAACCACTGTAGCACCGCTCTGAGGTTGCTGTCATGGTCAGCCTGAGTTGATCCGTAGACCAGAATGTCATCACTAATATTGATTGTCCCTTTTAGCCCACTCAAAGTCTCTCTAATGGTATTCTGAAAAATTTCTGTGGCACTTGAAATACCAAAATTAAGTCTCTTATATCGTCTCAGACCCACATGCATAGAGAACTTGGCGATATACCTTGATTCTGGTGATAGCTCAAGTTGGTTATAACCTAAGTTCAGGTCCAGTTTACTGAACACTTTTGCACCATTGAGGTCATTAATGATTTCATGATAGTCGGTGTGATGTGTTGTTCTCGCTTTATGTCCTTGTTAGCCTGCCTCATGTCCACGCACACACGCACATTTCCGGGACTTTTTGTCTTTGGTATTATGACCACCGGGGACACCCATGGGGTTGGTCCGTCTATCCGTTCTATCACACCCAGTTCCTCATCTTGCTTTAACTGCCTCTCCAGTTCCTTTCTGATATGAAACGGTCCTCTGCGGTGAGGCTGGGCTACAGACAGGACTCTCTCATTGATGTGTAGTTTTACCTGAAAGTCCTTTAACTTGCCAAGCCCATAAAACAAATCTTTGTAGTTGTGCAGCAGTTTACTGATGTGCATTCCTTTGCTCTGTTCCTCTTGTATCTCCTCGGATGCACAAACTAGCTGCACTGTTCTGATCAAATCCAAATCTTTTGACGTTTTCCAACTCAGCAGCGAATCTCCTGTTCCTGCTACTACGTAGAAAGGTTCATGACACAGCCTTCTTGGGAATTCAACCTCTGCTTGGAACTTTCCCAGCACCTGAAGTGGTGTTGTTGAGCTGTATGGATATACCTTAATATCAGTCTTTGTCAGCTCTGGTTTACATTTGAAGCTATTGTAGTCAAGCTCATCGATTGCATTGATTGTAGCCTCTGAATCTGCCATGACTCTTATGTACTGTCCACAAATTTTTTACTTGAAAATGAGGATGTTCCTGCATTGTTTTATTAGTCTTCTCTTGTGTCTTGACAGTGTAAATATATGACTCATCTTCAGACATCTCCCCACTGTAACTTGCATGCACTGTATTTACTGTTTGCTGTGGCCTTGCTCTCCGCCTCTCATTGCTCTGCATTTGCTGAGTTCTGCAACACACTCCAAAATGGTTGGCCTTTTGAAACTTTCTGCAAACTTTGCCGAATGCTGGGCATATATTCTTACCTCCTGAATGCAGATACACACCACCACATCTCCTGCATGTGCCAGAACTACTAATCCTTTTTCCATTTTGTACACACCGTTTGGCCTGCTGTTTGTTGACTACTGGCTTGTTTGGTGCCACTTTATGTACTGCATGTTGTTCATGCTCCATTCCTACTGCCTGGGCCTCGGACAACTCCATGGTCTTGCCTGCATCCAATAGCTGAGTTAACATCAAGTCTGGCTCTGCTAAGGCTTTTCTCCTTAGTTTGTGTGGCAAACAGTGGTGCACAATTTGAGTTTTAATCTCATGGTCTGCATCTGCAAAATCACATGTAGTTGCCAACTGACGTAATCGAGTATGATAAGCCACCAAACTTTCACCACCTTCTTGCTTGGCTTGTCTAAACACATATACTTCATATTCCAAGTTTTGCTGGGGTGTAAAGTACTTGGTCAAAGCATCCACAGCTAAATCAAGCTCTGTCTCACCATCTCTGGGCGTAGAATGAGGCAAAGTATCACAAATGTCAGTTACTTGCTCACCAGCATGGTGTAGTAAGAGAGCCTTCTGTCTCTTTGGATCTTCCACATTGAGTGCATTCAGCAAATTTCTGAACTGGGAGACCCATTTCTTCCAATGGATTCCAACTGCACCTGATTCAGTATCCACATCAAACTGAGGGAAACTTGGAAGTGCCATTACCATTTTTCATAGATAGCTTCGCAAGTCTCTCCTGAACAGCAGTCTGTAAGCCAGGCCCAAAACAAGTAAAAAATGTTTTTTCTTTCTCTCTTTAGCCAAGGAAGTACAACTTGTATCCTCGTCACCAATGTAAAGTAGTCACTTATGTCAACCCTGAATCCTGCACCTGCTTTAAATCTCCCTAATCTTCTCAAGCTGCAACGCTATCATTCACATCCTCCTCTAAACACCCACCTCCCTTTCCACCTGAATTATAGCCTCCCCTTCCTTCTTATGCCTATCTCCTTCCTTTTCCGCTGTTACCACCACTGAGTTTACTCACGGTACTTATGATGCTATCTGTAAACCGATTCTTATGCCATTTAGTTCTGTTTTTGCCCAGTTGGTGCTGAGTCAGTGGTGACTCATGTATATATGCTGTATAACATGGCCCTCTGCTGACAACTGTTTTAGCACTTGCCTTAATTATTATGTCTGTCTATTGCTTTGTATTACAATTTGTTTTTAAATCCTGCCGCACAATTTTTGTGATGTCACTTTTTGTCTATGACCAAATGTAATTGTTAATTTGTATACCTTACCTTGCGTATCATCGTATGTACTGTACTGTGTTGATACTCCTAATCTTAAATTGTCTTACTTTGATTGTTACTGTTTGTAACTTTGTAACCTCCCGGGTCATGTCTGAAAATAGTCACAGCTTGTGTCTAGCACACCTACACGGTTATCACAATCTAAATAAATAAATATTATATTAAACAGCTTTTATTTTGCAGCATTCAGAAATACACGCACAGTACTTGAACTCACATGCAGGACTCACTAACTTCCTTCCTTTTGCCCTTTAGCTCCCTCTAGTGTCATAACCTCTGAACTACAGTCCATTTGCACTTAAAGGAGCTCTGCTTCTTGCTTTGAACATTACAGTAGCAATAAGATTGCTAATCTAGAGGCCACCATGGTGGGAGAGGACCTGGATATAGTAGCCATAATGGCAACCTGGTACACTGAAAACCAGGACTGGAGAATGACCATTCCAGGTTTTACTCTATTCAGAAGGGACAGAGTAGGTAGGAAAAGGGGAGGAGTAGCACTTTATGTATGGGACTACATAAAAGCTATAGAAATATGGTGGGGCAGGGGGGCAAGGTACTGTGGGTCACCCTTGAGAAAAGGAAAGGGACCAATATTCATATAGAAGTAATATGTACAGACCTCCAGTGCAGGGGGAGGAAGTGGATAGGGAGTTAATGCAAGCGATCCAAATGATGGCTCAAAAGGGAGAGTTGCTGCTGATGGGATACTTCAGTCTTTTCGATGTGGATTGAAGACTTTTGGCTGCGGCAGTGACTATGAGCAGGGACATCCTGGACTGCCTGCAGGGGGTGTTACTCAAGCAACTGATAATGGAATACATTCATGAGGGGGCAACACTGGATCTGGTGCTGACCAACAGTGACAGTGTGGCCAGTGTCACTATGGTGGACCACCTGAGGACCAGTGACCATTGTGCGGTGTGGTTTAGTATAAAAACTAGATTAGAATCAAACTACACGAAGAAAAAGGTCACGGACTTCAGGAGGGCCGATTTCAAGAAAATGGCAACATGCCTCAGGGATGCCCTGGCAGGGATACAGGAACTAGGAGGTGTAGAGAAACAGTGGACTGCAATAAGAAGGAGAATTGAAATAGCTACAAGGCTTTGTGTCAGACAGGTCAGCAAGGGCAACAGAAGAAAAAGGCCACTGTGGTTCACTGGAGAGGTGGCGGAAAGGGTCCGGACAAAGAAAATAGCCTTCAGACAGTACATAAAAACACAGAAGGAGGAGGATAGGAGAACCTACCTGTAGAAGAAAAGGGAGCCAGGGAAGGAAGTGAGGAGGGAAAAAGCAGTAACAGAGAAAAGGACAGGCAAGTCAGTTAAGGAGAGTTTACCAAGTCAGTTAAGAAGGGGATACAATTTTTTTTAGATACATTAATGAAAAGAGGAAGGCCGGGGGAGGGATAATCAGACAAGTGGGGTCAGGGGAGACCTCTGTGAAGAAGGACTGCCAAATAGCGAATGTATTGAACAAATACTTTGTTCAGTATTCATGGAGGAGGGAGTAGGAAATGGGCCTGTAACACAAAACAAGGGCATAAAGGGTCAGGAAGTAGACACTAGCCCCTTCACAGTGGACAGGGTCCTAAGGGAATTGTCCAGGTTAAGAGTGGACAAGGCCATGGGCCCAGATGCAGTGCACCCCAGGCTGCTGCTGGAGCTCAGAGAGGTGTTGGCTGCACCCCTGGCAGCCCTGTTCAACTTGTCTCTAGAAACTAGAGAGGTGCCAGGAGACTGGAGGAGGGCTGATGTTGTCCCACTCCACAAAAGGGGTAGTAGGGAGGAGCCAGGGAATTACAGACCAGTCAGACAGACTTCAGTAGTGGGCAAGGTAATGGAATTGCTCCTAAAGGAAAGAATAGGAGAATACCTTGAGACCAGCAAATTACAGGACCAGAGACAACATATGTTGACAGGGGGGAGGTCCTGCCAGACCAACCTGATCGAATTCTTCAACTGGGAAATCAAGGTAGTGTACCAGGGTGGGGTGGTGGACATGGCCTATCTGGATTTCAGCAATGCCTTCAACACCATCCTGCATAAGAGGTTGGTAAGAAAACTGAGCAGCCAGGGTATGGGGCCTAAAATTGTAAAATGAGTGGAGAACTGGCCTAGAGATAGGAGTTGAAGAGTGGTGGTAAATGGGGTACACGCCAGGGAGGGAGGAAGGGTGACTAGCGGGGGTACCACAGGAGTCAGTGTTGGACCAGGTCCTCTTCAATAACTACATCAGTGACATCGCAGAAGGACTGGGAGAGAAGGTATGCTTATTTGCAGATGACACAAAAATCTGCAACAGGGTGCACACACTGGGTGTGTGTGTGTGTGTGTGGAAAGGATGAGGGAGGACCTGGAATTAGAAGAGTGCTCATTAAGGTGGCAGCTACGATTTAACACAAAGAAGTGTAAAGTCATGCACCTGAGGCACAAGACCCGGGGACAGACATACAAACTTTGGGGGGGGGGGTACTAACTGTCACAAGGCAGGAGAGGGACCTAGGAGTTATCATTCCCAGTGACCTGAAGGTGTCATAACAGTGTGAGAAGGCAGTGGAAAAGGCTAGCCGAATGCTTGGATGCATAAGGAGGGGTATCTTCAACAGAAGACTGAAGGTAATACTTCCCCTGCATACTTCACTGTTGAGGCCACACACCTTGAGCACTGTGTGTAGTTCTGGTGGCCCCATCTGTGACATGACATAGACAGGATAGAGACTGTACAGAGGAGAGCAACCAAAATGGTGCATGGCCTGCATTGAAAACCCCATGAAGAGAGGCTTAAAGAATTAAACTTGTACTCCCTAGAAGACAGGAGAAAGCAGGGGGATATGATAGAGACATTCAGATACCTCACAGGAATTAACAAGGTACAGGAGGGGAGTATTTTTTCAGAGAAAAAGTTGCTGTAAGACAAGGGGTCACAATATGAAGTTGGAGGGGGTAGGATCGGGGGTAAAGTGAGGAAATACTTCCTCACGGAGAGGGTGGTGGATGACTAAAACAGCCTCCCAGCAGAAGTGGTGTGGATTAAAATGATCACAGGATTTAAGAGTGCATGGGATCTTGGGTAAAAGATGGGGGTGGATGCCTAAGCCCCAGTAGGAACTCAGGTAACACTATGGGAGGGGGGGGAGTTAGGGCAGACTGGGTGGCCCAAGCAGTCCTTATCTGCTGACAGTGTCTATGAATCTATGAAGCCTGTTCCCTTGCATGTAGCTGCTGAGTCCTGCACCAGATAAGACACTTGCTTCACACACAATAACAACCCTATTTGTGTTTCTTTTTATGCAATTTGCTAACTCAAGAAATTCATTATTAATTTGGCCAGCACTAATTTGAAAATGCTACTGTGTTACTGCTTGTTAGCCCTCAACCTTTTATGCCACTTTCAGCGTTTCCTAATCTGGGAGCTCCCCTCTCTACACTCTCCAGTTGCTTTTTTGCCCAATGTATGTATGCTATCTGTACAGACTCTAACATCATCTCATTAGTAACACACGGGCTGTAAAACCCCAGTGGAGGTAGTGTAGTCCTAGTGCTTACAGTATAATGTTGTGAACCTGGCTGGAGGCCAGGTATGAATCCCGTCCTGCTATTTACTTTGTGACCTTAACCTCCTTGTATGTAGCATTTTATCTCTCTCTTTGTTCTTAACCTCCGTGAGTCTTCCCTAACCTTCTTTTGGGTACCCCATGTATATACAGGGCTGGATTTTCAAAGCGGTTTTGTCATGGACCCATGAGTACTATTTTCAAAGTGAACTGACTTGCACAGTGTTATAGACCATCTAATAAATGGTGTAACAGCGTCTGATGGTCGGACATGAGATTTGCCACAGTTGCAGCCAAACAAATAATGCAAACTTTGATTTTAAATCTATGTACCACAGTATGAAGTCCAGATTTACTTAACTCGATTGGCTTGATGACTTCCCAGTCACAGATTCAGAATGAACAGAAATTCTACCTGCAGGCAGGCTGATGGTCCAGTGGGCAACACGGCAGCAATGGTCCATGCCACGGACTGAGGAATACCACCAAAAGGCAAAGAACAAGTCCGATGGTACGACTGCTGACACACTAGCGTGGCTTACAACAGGGCAGCAACAATGACCACAACACTGCAGCAGCTAAATAAAAGTCAGGCTGGCAAGGAGAAATGGGTTATGGCATAGATCCAGCCCTTCTTATATACCTTCTTTGCTAGCCTAGCTTCTCGTGTTACCCATTGTCTGCAGCAGTCATGGATGCGCCAATGCAGGACTCTTTAAACACCTACAAAGTCTCCCAAAAGCAAAGAGGTATGAGCCAGGTAAATTAGGAATCATTAGCATTGGGGGCTGCTTAATGGCAGGGCAGGCAGGCAGTTAACACTTCCAGAAACAGCTGTCTGCCAGTCCTGCCATTATGCAACACCCAACACTAATGATTCCTAAGCTGCCTAGTTCCATTCTCGCTTCTTTGCTTCTGGGGGACTTACTGTAGTTGTGGCTGTTTGAATTAGGCAGCTGGCAGCTGCTCTTTTGTTTTGTGACACAGGGTGGGGCGAGGCAAAGATTCAAAGGGGCACTGACAGAGTTCCGGCACCTATGCCAGTCGGGGAAGGGGGGGTACATGGGGCAGAAGGCAATAAATAATAAACAAAACAAAGGAAAAAACACAGAGGTCGAAATGTGAGCCAAGAGCCAGCCATCACAGGCAGCTACAGTACAGGGGTCACAAACAGAATGTAGCAGTCACAAAAAATTCATAGGGTTCACATATGTGACTCTTAAATGATGCCCCTGGTGGGAAAGAAGGTGGGAGGGACAGAATCAGTGATTAAAAAAAAACCCTTATGGAATGAAAAACTCTGCACTACAGAGCTAATTCACATCATTAAGGCCAGCTCTGATGAACACTATATAGAACTGTTCATTGAGCTGATTTCATGAGCTCATTCAGATTTGTTTTTTTCTGAGTGGGGGCAAGACACCAGCTCTCATGCAACAGTCAGGGTAAACGTTGTTTGCATTTATTTACTATGACTACATCTCATAAGTTCAGTGCATGGCTCTGTCAGGAACTGCTAGTGGATGTTCCCTGATAACTTGTCATTGAAAATTCGGCTACAATTTGGCAAATTAAAACATTTTCATGAGCAGTTATAAAGGATTGTGGTGTTCAAGTCAGCTCAGGATGGTAATCAAATGGATCCATGTTATCTTTCTGTTTGCATATGCGGACAGCCAGTCCTACTTGGCAACCAGTATCCATGATAGATACCTTGCTCAAGGAACATCTGAGAAATGTATCCAACTGTTATTGAGCTGCTCCATAATATATCAAAATGCACAATAGATCATTTTTAAAATAATGACTCATTCTGTGTTCTGAGATGAAGACTGGGCTAGCTGACAGGCAAACCAGCAGTTTAATTCTGTCAGCTAAATGGCTTATTTAAAAATTAAGAGCCAAATGTTGACTGAAGGTGAGTTTAAATATTTAGATGACCACAAGCAATGCACAATTCCAAAGTGCCATTCCCAATAATGGTGTGCTGGTTTGTGTATGGTCTAGTGTATGCCCGCTCAGCTCGTGGCTGTGGCTCACTGTTTGAAGTTCGGAGGGAGCGGGAGTGTATATCTTGATGCTAGGTATTGATGTGCATTTTGTTCATTGGAGAATGAATAGTGAACTGTCTGATGTGTAATTTTATTCTATAACTTTGGAATAATGATGAACAATTCATCAGAAATACAGTACCATGTTAAATACTCCCCTTCCCCTCCAGAGTCGCCTCTTCAGGAGATGCCAATTAAGCCTGACCCTACCCCGTCCTACCTGACTAATCGGGGTCCTCCATCTTGCTGCAGTTTGCCCACCGCACGGGGTTGGGGTGGGGACCACCCACCGAACCTGCGGATCTCGTCAGGTCCGTGACTCAGCTGGACAGGCAGCGGTAGATTGGGACCTGGCTCGGCACTCCATCTACTCGACTCTGGGGGGCCTTTTTCTGTTTTTCTAGGATAGGATGTGCTGCTTGCCCCGGTGTCAAGGCATACGTGCCGACACCCACAAAGCCCCCCCAGGACCTGTCCCCGAAGCTGATTGGTCCGAGGCCTATGGCCCCGACCAATCACACCCAGTGACACCAGCAGCTGTCACGCCTCCAGCCTCCACCAGGGGTCACCGCTTGCCGGTCTAGAGGACCCACTCTTCCCCCTCCTCCCCCCCGGAGAAGGCGAGCTGTCATCGGACGCTCTAGCCTTGTCCCCCAGGCCAACCCCTGGCAGCCCGAGCTCATTCCTGAACTCAGGTTGCCGCGTGTCATGATGTATGGCATACAGCGCCTCAACACTCAGCAACATCGGGCCGTTTAAATGATGTTTTATTAGCAGTTTAGTTTACACATTCTCATACTGCGAGCAGTGTGATTCTTGTTTCAGTAACAAAACAAAAAATCCACCTACTCCAACCGCCACTGAAAGTGCAACCACTGCTAAAAACGTACCTTCAAACTGATTTAAGAAAATGTAGTGCACACACCGTTGCTGGAGTTAAAAAATATATATAAAATCAACAAATTCACGGTCAACACATCCCTGCGTAGTGCCTTCACAGGTTTCCTCAGGGGGTCTTGTTGCTTTCTCAGTCAGTGGCGGATCCAGGGTGTTACAATTAGGGCTGCTGGGATGGTGTGCATACTTAATGTGCAATTTAAAACATTTGTATTAATCCTTTATATTGTCTGCTATTATCATTTTCATACATTTTTGACAGAAAATACAAATGCAATCATAGTTTCGAATATAAACTACTGTACAAATAATAAATCAGACTTCTTCAACAAAGTGAAATGCAGCAGCAAACAAGTATGTTACAATGGGGGGTGGAGCCACATCCTTTGCCACCCTCTAGATCTGCCACTGTGCCCAGCTAATGGTAATGATAAATACTTAACAAATTTCATTAATCATCATCATTCTCAGTTATCCCATAACTTCATTTGTGAGTTGTACCAGATGCTGCATCAGAGGGAGTGATGAGTGGTGTGTGTGTGTGTGTGTGTGGGGGGGGGTGATCGATAACGTGTGATTTAATGACAGCCTGTACTAAAAGAAATGCAGTTTAGGTATTGCTGGCATGATACTGTGTAGGTTGTATCTAGCAATAGATAGCTTTTGCGGATGCTGCAGTGATTAGTTAAATAATGTGCGACAAACATAGGTGTAGCTCACTAGATTGTTTTCTGCTATGGAAGGAATCAAATCGGGAATACCAGGATTAGATATTTTTATTTATGGCATTTTAGTAACTGGGTAAGCCCACTGAGACCAGAGGTCCCTTTTTCAGGAGCGACCCAGAATTAGTTACATACAGTACTTATAGGCAATTCAAATCATAGTAGATTGTAGGAATACACAAGCAAAGATACTGATGATGCAGCTTAGATATGGCTGTCGTGATAGCAGCTTAGATATGGCTGTCGTGATACTGTGTAGGTTGTATCTGGCAATAGTTATTACATCAAGCTCCATTCTAAAATAAGAAGTAACACATCTGGCAGATAATCACCACGCTCACCAGTAGAAATCAGATCTCTTCAGTGGTGGGTTATCATGCCAGTGTTTATTTTCTATTCAGGCAACAGACTGTTTTTTTTTTGTTTGTTTTTGCTACACTTCTCAGTAAAATAAGTGACCATTGTGGGTTTAGCACACTAGGGGTCAGATATTCAAAACTGCACCCCTCATTTTTCCTTCACTCCTGTCTCTCCTGAGACTACTCTTATCAGCTCTCCTGGCACTTGATTCTACCAAAGACTCCTCACCTGATGGCCTGGATCCTAGGCTCCTCTCCCTCTCAGCTCCTGCCATCGCCTAGCCCATATCTTTGATACTAAATCACTCCTTTGTGACTGCCACCGTTCCCTTGACTTGGAAGCATGCCGTAGTCCTCCCCCTCCCCAAGGGGTGTGACTCCATCGCTCCTGGGAACTATTAACCTATCTCTCTCCTTTCAACCTTAGCCAAACTCCAAGAACACATAGCACTCACTCAACTCTCCCAGTTCCTCTCTGACTGCGCTTTCTTCACACCCTTCCAGTCTAGCTTCAGGAAAGCCCATTCCACCACCACCTCCTGGTTGAGGATAACTGAGACCATCTCCTCAGGCTTTGACAAAGGGAACATCACCTCAGCTATCTTTGTCGACTTGGCCAAGGCCTTTGACACTGTCTCTCACCCCTCCTCCTTCACAGCTTATCAGCTGCTGGCCTCTCCCCTACTGCCACAGGCTGATTCAGCTCCTACCTGGCAGGCAGGTCGCAATCAGTTAGAATAGCTGATGTCATCTCACCCCGCCTATTACCACTGGTGTCTCCCGGGGTTCAGTGCTTGGCTCCATCCTATTCTCCATCTTTTTAAACAAGATCCCTCAGGTTTGCACATCATCCAGCATCCACATGTATGCTGACGATACAGTGCTGTTTACCCCTGGTAAATCAGTCCCTGATGTCACTGCTAGCCTTCAGGCTGACTTCACCAAGGTTCAACTCTGGTTCAGCTCACATCAATTATTTCTAAATGCCAAAAAGACAGTCTCCATGACCTTTGGCACAAGGCAGAGACTTGCTTGGCTAAGTCAACTCCCCTCCTTTCATCCCCTTGACGAGACTGCTCTTGAGGAAGTCTCCTCATTCAGGTATCTCGGCATTTGGCTGGATAGATACCTTGACTTCTCTGTACACATAGATGCTGTTCTGAAAAAATTAAGACCTAAGCTCAGTGCCCTCTACAGAAACTGCAGCTGCATCCCTCTTGCCAACAGGCATGAGCTGGTACAGAACATGATCCTGCCCATTTTTGAATATTGCAACATAGTCTATGGTGCAACCCCTCAGTCCCACCTATCCAGACTGGACTGTCTCTTCAACTCCTTCTGTCGTTGCGTTCTTGATACCCCCCCAACCCACCATTGTGACCTGTACCGCTCCCTCAGCTTCCTTCCCCTCCACAATCAGAGAGTTCTACACGGTGCCAAGTTCATCTCTAAATTCTGGCTTGGTTTGCTCCCCTCTTACATCACCTCCTCTCTTGGTACCCCTTCCCCCTCCCTTTACCACCTTAGATCTTTTGCTGACACTCGCACCCTGCCAATCCCTGGCAGAACCATATCCTCAGGACAGAAAGCCTTCTCATATCACCTGCCTAAATTGTGGAATTCTCTGCCTCCTCAAATCCGTTTCTCCTTCTTCCTGTTTTCTCTTACCTCTGCTCTACACAACTACCTCACCACTTCTTGCGCCTGCTTCTGACCCCCTCCTCCCTTAAACTCCTCCACCTTCTCACCTGCCCCCTCCTCATGCACTTACCTCACCCGCTCTTAGTTTAGCACTTAACCCCGAGACATGTTCCTCATGGAAGGTTACTGTAACTGCTGCAGTGTACCTCCTACAAATCCTGTTACGGGCGCATGGCTCAGCACTGCACTTAACAACTGTATGTAGTATGCTTTGTATACCTGTCAACTATGCAAACCTCCTATATTGCAAATGATGCCCTCACATGAATGTACTTCTTACCATGTATGTGCTATATCTAGTGTACCACTGTATTACTGCATGTTAATCCCACCTCTGTACCACTGTATTACTGCATTTATCAGCACCTCTGTATTGCTGTACGAATTGTCATTACTACTGTTATTCCTCTACCCCTTCCCCCAGGATGTACCGTGAGATGAGCATTAAGTTGCTCAGTGTATCTTTCCTGGTGAAACATTTCAATAAATAAATAAACATAGAGACACTGACTATACATGCTGCCTCTTCTGCCAGAACCATGCACCAGCGGATGACCCACGTACAACAGTGACCAAAGGGAATGTCAGGATTAGAGTTGTTGCTGAACAGAGAAGGAAATAGGGTGATGCAAGCTATGTGGATGTTCTACAAAGACTTGAAATGCTATCAGAGCCAGAGTTTGATGCATTAGAGGTGAAGTGGCACAAGGTATGTTATAGTACATTTAGTGCAGAAAGCAAACTATCCAGATTAAGAAAGCAATTTCAGGCTTCTGCCAGTGCTGATAGTGTGAGTTTTTCAGCCTTCTTCCTCAAGCAATCCTCCTCCACCCACACGGCATAGTTGTCTACCAGCAACTAACTGGAAACTCTGCATGTTTTGCCAAATACAGAAGAAGAGAAAGGTTCACAAAGTGTTAACACTGGAGAAGTTGGCAAAAGTGATCAATTGCCCCAAAACTGACCCAATAATGAGTACAAGACTAGCTGGGGTCAGTGACCTTATAGCAGCTGAAGTGTTCTATCACCTCCCATGGTGGGTGACATTTGAGAGACAATATAAGTAAAAGAAATCAACATCAACATCAGTATCAGAGGAAGGTGAAAAGGATGAAGAAGAATCAGTATTTATATAGCGCTTTTCATACACAGTGTATCCTAAAGCACTTTACAAGCAATGCTAGACTGGTAGTAAAGTGACTGAATGTGTAATGGTGGCCATATCACACATCAGCACCCACACACAGACTGGACAATTGAATGAACCGGTTTATGGGAAGGGGAATGTTGGCCAGGACACCGGGAATGTCCCCTACTCTTTGCAAAGAGTGCCCTGGGTTCTTTTACTTCCACTTGGATACCCACCAGGACAACACCAGGATGGGTAGAAGGGACCTTGGTTTAACATCTCATCTGAAGGACAGCATACCCCAGCAGTACAATAACCCCCAATACTGCACTCGGATGGCATCATTTTAGATGCAAGTCCAATCCCGGTGTGGGACGAGAACCCATGACCTTCTGGTCCAGAGGTGGATGTGCTACCAACTGAGCCATGCTGACATGTGTATGGACATGTTTTGTGTAGACTTGATCATGGTATTGTCTCATAGCCATGTGTATGACATGGGAGAAGTATGGGATAAAGATGAGGGCATGTACTGAGATGTGGGTGCTCATTTACCTCAGAAGTATCAATCAAGGAGAGCAACATTCTTTGAAGAAATTCAACACTTGGTTGGACCGAAGGTCAGCTATGCATGGCGTCTCTCGAAATCGTCCCTCCTGATGCACCCTGGCGATTAATCAGAGTTCATCATTACAAAAACCCTAACAAAATCTGCTCAGCAGGGCATGTTCTTATCTGAGTCAGAATCCAGTGAAGATAAAGATAGTAGTGGAATGGCCCCTCAAAAAGCCAGCAACTTCCAGGAGATGGTGCATATTGCCCTCGGAATTAGACACGATCTGCTGGACACACCAGGACATTCTAGCACATGGCAAGGGACTGATCAAGATTGTATTGAACTTGTGATCCAAGAACGTCTTCATCTGTTTCTCCATTTGCTGTTTGGAGGCATTGATATGGTGAAAGAAGGTCTGAAATATGAGGATGATGATAAGCGGAAGGTATGCAGCATTTCCCAGGACACTGCGTATGCAGTGTCAAATGGCAGTAAGCTGACACCAGAGCATATTGGTTTAGGTCTTGCTTTGCACCAGGCCACCTGATCTGAAGCTCTCGTAGATCTATTCCATGCTGTCAACTGTACCATCGGTATAGACACTGTTTGAAGAATCAACACCACCATAGCTCAAACCATCCTAGAGAAGTTTGCAAGGAATGGCTATGTTTACATCCCAGACAATGTTGTAAAAGAGCGGTTAATCCAGTGCTCCTGCAACATATAGAATAGTGGATGGGTGACTATCCACAACAAGGCTGTGTTTCCATCGAGGTTGTTGATGACATCATGGAGACCTCGAGAGCGAAGCTCAAGAGGTCTCCATGATGTCTTCAACAACCAAGATGGAAATACAGCCATAGTTGTGGATGGTCACCCATCCACTATTTTATACAGTATATGGTTCCTGGCTTGTCTTTTTTTCATTATTTTTCCCACAAAGTTTATGGTTACCTTGGTTATGTTGACTCGTGCTGCTCCCTTTCTGGCTCCCTCATGCTTGTCCTGCTCAGACTCAGTTCTGCGTCACCCCATACCACTAGCTCATCACCATTTCATTTAAAAATAAAATAACCGCGATTCAGTTTTGTGACATGGAGCCTTATGAGGCTGTCCGTGTCAAAATGAGGAGGGTCCCCCGACCGGCGCTCCCTTAATTGGGCCGCCATGCTACACAATTTTTTTTTCTCCTCAGAGCATTGAGTGAGCCAATCAGGTGGCAGGGCAAGGTAAAAAAGTTGTTGTACTATTGATGTGACATCAGACCGATAGTACAACAGCTTTTTTGACCTTTGAACTGTCCTACAACAAGATATTGAAAGCCACGGCTTTCTAGTCATAATAAGCCCTAACCATATACTATAACACTGATGTCCTTGAGGCAACACTGGATGGAAAGAATACCTTCCATTGCACACAGATGATGGTACGGCAAAGAGGTCCTCTTCCACAGCAATGTGATCCAGGTGGCAGGCAGATCCTGAGATTAAGAGCTATAAAGTCTGATGCTCTGCAAGCATTTCAAATTATTGATCATGTTAGCCTACCATCTAGTCAAAGGCCATCACCTTCCTTCCATGTTGACAAGATAGATGTGGATGAGTGGTTCAGCAACAACAAAGAAAGGCAAAAAGCAAGGTCAAAAGACATGGCTTGGCTCATGTCAGAAATATATGATGAAGAACATCTGTCAGTTCCTGCCTTGGGAGCATTCAATGAAGCTACCAGTGTCACTGATCCACCAGTGACAACAACAGGCATGTTGCCCAATCTTCAGGCACTAGCAGATGACTATGATGCATTCACCATTGTGATCTATCACTTTGTAAGCATTTCAAATCACATAGGCCAGAAGCATACCATCATCACAGCTGACAAGTCATTGTGCAACAATGGCAAGGAGCTTGTATGGGCTAATCCTGAGTTTGAGAATGTGATCTTTCTCATGGGAGGACTCCATGTGTGCTTAAACTTTCTGAAAGCCATTGGCCATCAAGTGGACAATGCTGAGCTGGACGGTCTGTGGACAGAATCAGGTGTGTATGCAACAAATACTACTGAGACCATGCTGGATGACATAGCCTACGATCGTGCAGTTCGAGCACACAAGCTAACATATAAAGCTCTGTGGCATATCAGGTGGCCAATGTTTGAATCATGGCTGGCTGCAAATGATCATACACATGATATAGAAGTCAAAGAATTTGTACAAAGTGTGGTTCAGCTGTTTCAGCAGAGAAGTGAAGCCAATCGAGTGGAACTCTGCAGTGCAGTGGACAAGCTAGTATGTGTTTTGGGTGGCAAGAAAATCCAAGATCTCATGGAGGACATTGGTGAACAAAACAGTGAAAACCCAGACTTCATGCTGTGGACAACATACATGAGAATGGTGGAGATCCTGCTGGACTTCATCAAGGTTGTGAAGAATGGCAACTGGAATCTGCACCTGGAAGTATTTGCTACAATGCTTCCATGGCTCACCATTTATGATCACACTGACTATGCCATGTGGGGCCCTGTCTATCTAGCTGATATAAAAGGCTTGAAAGGACAGAACCAGAAGTCTATGCCAAGTTCACTGCTGGAAAATTTGTTGTGAAGTGAAACATAAGACACTTCAACCAAGTTTCCATTGATCTGGCAACAGAATGGATAAACAGAACATGCAAGATGTAGAATGGAATCATCGGCATCACAAGAAATGACCAAGTCAGGGACAAGTTCTGCATCACATGGTCAGAACGATCATGCATCTCACAGGACACAAGGTGTCTCTTTGACCTAGAAGATGAGGAGGAGGAGACTGCATTCACACACTCTGATAGACTTCTATCCAGGAAGATTCATGATATTCAATCAATCAATCAAAATCTTTATTTAACCAGGCAGGCACCATTGAGCAAGCTCATTTTCGAGGTGGACCTGGGGTTTGTCGTACAAAAGGAGAGTACACACAATGAACAGCAACAGATACTATGCAGGGATATAACAAAAAAGGCATGTGTAGATACAGTGCCAGTATAAGTGCAAGATACAATGCAAGGAACATTATACAGTCAGTCAAATTTGTACAACACAAGTGCAATGGAGAACTGGACAACAAATGATATTGCTGGCAGATGCCAGTCTAAAAAAAAAACAAAAAAACTAACCAATATGACCAAAAGGGTCAGAAAGCAGTTGTGGTGCATAAAATTAGACAAGCCATGGTATTGTTGGTGAGGACTGGCTTGGTCAGGTTCACACTGGTCCCATAAGGGGATAAAGCAGGAAGATGAAGCAAAATACGCAGAGAGGGAGGGAGGGAAAGGGAAATGAGTAAAGAGGGGCAGGGGCTGAGAGTGGGAGGTGGCCAGGACCTGAGGTATGTAGAAGCTTGAGATAAAGTCCAAGTTTTGGATAATTAAAAGGGAGGGACACAGGAGCACTACGGGGAGGGTGGGGGAAGGTGGTCAGGTGGCGTGAGGGTATAGGCCCCAAGAGCAGAGGCAACAGATATTCAAAGAAGGCATACGGGACCCTCATGTTAAGGCTGATATTGATGATGTGAAGAAGCTGTATACACAGCTTACTATATTTGATGTGTTCAGAGTGCCCACAGCATTGACTCCTGTTGAAACTGAAGAGGTAGGCGAAGAACCAGAGAGTAGCAGCATACCTGTAGTCTCCTTGGCAAATAAAGACAGCATCCCAATTAAAGTGATCAGTGACCTGCAGACAGCTGAAGACCAAGGAAAGCAGAATGTAATCGCTAATATCAAACGGAGACTGAGTAAGGGAACTATCTAGTTTCATGATGCACTAAAGAAGTACAACTCAAAAACCTTTGCTTATCTATATAAAGCAATAGTTTCCCCAAAACAGAATGTGCAGAAAATCATCAGAGCTGACAGAAAGTTACTGCAGTGACTGCTTATTGCTGTGAATGCTGGCCGAAAGTTAGAAATGCTCGATGTCCTAAAGCATGAGCTCTCTCCAGTCCCACTGTCCCTGGCAAAGGCTGGAGATGGATGAACTCCACACCAAAGGCAGAGCTGCTCAACATCCTGACAGCTGGACTCAACACACCCTCAGAAGTTCCAGATGATGATTTGAAGGGATATGTCTTTATTGATGGTCATGTACTCGTTGACATCCTTGGAAAGCCTCATAGATGCCAGATGTTTGGCGATTACATGGATATATTTATGCAGTCTATGACACAGCACTTTGGAAAACACAACAAGAGCTGATGTTGTGTTTCATCACTACATTGGAGTGGACTCGATAAAAGCAGTTACATTATCCAAGCGAGTGGACAAGAAGAAGCTCACATGAAAGCTCATTGATGAACCCCATGTCCCACATTCACTGATCTGGAGTCAGTTCATTGCCTTGGAAGAGAACTAGGCTGATCTTTCCAAGTTCCTATCTGAGTCCTCATGAACAGGGGTAAGGAGCTACATCAGCAGTATGAGCTGGTAACAGGAGGTGGCTTCACTGATCCTACAGATGCAAGATCAAGCAGGAGAAACAAGATCAGCCTTGGAGGAAACTATGAAGAGAGTGACACCAGGCTGATACTGCATGCATGTGAGGCAGTCAACAGAGGTTACGAATGAGTGCTGGTCATCTCTAGAGATACAGGTGTCATGTTTCTGCTGGTGCAGTTTCTGTCCACAAAAGCAGCCAAAACATGGATGATCTCTGGAATGGCCAGGAAATGAAGATGCTACCCAGTACATACCACATCTGCGAGGCTTGCGCAGCCTGTGAAGGACAATCTGCTTAGCTTCCATACACTAACGGGCTGCAAAACAACTTCGTCCTTCAGTGACCATGGGAAGAAGTAATGCTGGAAATTTTTCCAGAAACAACCCCTCCTTGTCAGTGGAATTGGCTGTGATGGAGCACTCACCGAAGCTGAGAAGTTTGTGTGTCACCTGTATGGCACTCCTGAGGTGCCAACCATTGACCATGCTAGGTTACAGCTCTTTGCCAAGGCGATGAAGGGTCCAGACGTGTTATCCCCCCAACAGGAGAGGCCCTGGAACTTCACACTGTATGTGCCAACTACCAGGCAAAGATATGGTTACAGGTAGACCAGGTGCTGATAGAGGTCACATCTCCTGCTCACACTTCTGCCTGAAAGAGTGAGTCAGCTTTCCTGCTAGTTGTCGGGACAAGATTGACCCCTGTTCCGGATGCCTTTCTAGAAATACTGACCTATGGGTGCAAATAAAAGTGCAGCACAGCTACATGCACCTGTTTCAGGAATGGCTTGAAGTGCACCACTGCCTGTGGCTGTGATGTGACTAACTGCTGCAACCCAGCTAGCCAGTAAACCTCCATACTGTGACCCAGATGGCAAACAGACCTCCATACATGGACAAAAAGATAAAATTCATACATTTGCAATTGCAGGGTGTCGAACAAAGGCACACAGAAAGCTATATAGGCACATTGCAAAGATTTCGAACAACTGCAACTTGTACAACTACATTTTGAGAAAAATTGATTTTTTCGTTCAATTTTGCTATGCATTCCTGTGTAAATTCAAAATTTAACTATTGATAGCACATAGTATATACATCTAAGTGATAATAAAGTTCGTTTTTCAGAAATATGTAATGAAGTAGATGTTACTCTATATGACATTCAGAAAATACCAATGTTTGAACCCACTTGAACTTTGAGACTTTGAAAATGACCTTCAGGGTAAAAATCAAGGATGGCATTCACCCACATCATTTTCCTCATCCTATGTGTAATTGATTTAGCATGGATACATGCTTTTAACAAACAATGCCATCACAAGTCTAAAATAACATTTTGTCTGGTCTAATTTATCTGCACTCATAATCGGTCTTTCAGTTCCCTGGCTGTGACTGGAAACTTTCTCTAGGTCTTGGGAGGTATGCATAGTTCATGGCTGTATTTTGTTATGCACCTTGGAAATGTCCCCTGAGTCAGGGCGATGTATGCATGGTTTATGGCTGTATTTTGTTATGTACCTAATGTTCAGTTTTGCATTGTTTGAGTTACTTAGAGTCAAGCATGTCTTACTGTACTGCTTTTCGAAAATGTAGTTACAGTCTATGTTGGTGCATTTGGCAAACAGCTTGCCTCGGGTGCTTTTGGTTCCCATGGAGCCAGACATATTGCATCCTCCCTTTGCTGTGCCTTGTGAAAGACCTAGATGGTTAGCTCATGGACAGAGGCTGATGAGGCTAGTCTCCTGGAATTTGAAGGGGTTGAATCATTAGGTCAAATGAATAAGGTACTTATGCACCTCTAAGTGCCAAGGGTTGGCATTGCCCTTTTCCAGGAGACCCTCCTCTCTAGTCAGAATATACACTGGCTTAGGAAGTGATGGGTGGGAAACCTGGCCCACAGCTTGGCTGCTAACAAATCAATGGCAGTAGCAATAATAATTAGGTATTCTGTACTATGGTTGGTGGATAGGGTGCAGTCCAGTGCACAAGGCAGATGGGAATTAATGCCACATCATGAGGGATTCATCTCTTGTGGTTAATGTTTATGCTCCCAACAACAATGACTCTGAATGCTTCTCCAACCATATCCAGGCCAAAGCAATCACGATGATGTCTTCAACTATATCCCCTACTTTTGTAGAGAAGTGCCATGGGGTCTTTAAGGTTCACCCAAACAACCACCAGAACAGGCAGACAGGACCTTGGTTTAATGTTGCATCCAAAGGTCAACCCACCATAGTTGCGGAGGATTTCAATCTGACCTTGGACCTGGTTCTGGACAGGGTAAAAGTGACCCTCCAGCACATGATGGCAGTGTGGGGCCTGACATGTTAGGAAACATGATAACCCCATGGGATGAAATTACCACCTTTTGCTCCCCAGTGCATGATTCTTATAGTTGCATAGACTTGTTCCTTTCAGATACTGGGTCTTCTCCAGGGGCGGTGAACACTAGCATAGCCAGCAGTATGGTCTCTGACCATGCCCTAATTTTCCTTAGCTACCATCCTGCCATTGGAGGTCCTGGATTCTCACAATGAAGATATAACCCCTACTTATGCTGGACCTCAACTTCAAGGCATGGACTGTGCAAAAGAGCATGAGTTGTACTTACTGTAAGCACTAATGTCACCCCAGAGGTCTCTGCCAGCATGGTCTGGGAAGCCTTCAAGGACTTCCTTAGGGGCAGGATTTATTTATTTATTTCATCTAGGATTACAATACCTTTGATCCGAGGCTCTTTTACAAAGGTTCCACATCAGCGTGTGCAACAGTCATCATTTTAATTACAAACATATAGTCATTGACTCACAGACATGTAATAACCTGTACAAAGACATGAGCTATGAGCAAGACAAGGGAGGGAGAGGGGTGGGTGGGGGAGAGAGTGGGAGATCGGGGGTAGGAGGGCAGGGGGTCAGGGGAGTCAGGGAGGTGGTTTGGGGCAGGGGCAGGAGTGGAGATACAGGGGGGAGGTGGGCGAGGGTGGGAGACAGTGCAGCCAGGGGGCCTTGTCGAGGGAATGTGACAGGTAAGGTGCTGGGGTGCAAAGACTGATTGTAAGTGCTGGGTGCTGGGGCTTGTGCAGCTGGAACGGTGGAAATGTTAAGATGGGCAGTCGCAGGATACAAGCAGTGAGAGGCACAGCTTGGACTTGAAGAGGCCGAGTGTTGGAGCGGTCGCTATGTCACTGCCAAGAGAGTTGAGCCAGTTAGATGTTCGATAGGCAAATGATCTTTGTCCTTGGGTCGTGCGACATTTTGGGATATGTAGTAGATGGGAATTGGATCTCCTTGTAGTGACGTTCCTATGTCTAGGCTTAAGGAGGGCACAGACACCAGGTGGGGCAAGCCCCATTATAATTTTCGTGGCCATGATGCAGGTTTGGTATTTTATGCATTTGTCCAGTTGAAGCCATCCAGATTGGGAATAAAGGTCACATGTGTGGGTACGGCGATGTGAGCCAGTGATGAGATGACAGGCCTTATTCAGGGAGGTTGCGATACGTTTGAGAGCAGTGGTAGTTGCAGACCCATATATGGTGAGACCATAGTCTATGATGCTGACGATGGAACTTTGGATGGCCACTGACAGTGCTTATGGGGTTAGGTGTTTCCTGTGCCGGAATAATATGCCTAACCTCACATTTGCAGACTTTGCAACATTGCTGATATGTACAGCATATGAGAGGTGTGGATCAAGGGTGATGCTGAGGTACTTGAACGATTGTGTTTGCTCTAGGATGGCTCCTTGTTCGGTTGCAATGAAGAGGTGGAGTTGTTTGTTTTTGTTGTGGGGGCTGCAGAAGACCATAGACTTGTTTTTTTTCTGATTGAGAAGCAATTTATGATTTAGGAACCAGGATTCGATGGAGGAGAAGGCCTGCTGAAGTTTATTTTGTAATTGGATTGGATCAGGGTCCGAGGTGAGGATCACAGCATCATCGGCAAAGAGAATTATTTGTTCTGGGCAGCTATCCGGTAGTGAGTTTAAGAATAGGCTGAAGAGGAGGGGTCCTAGAATGAAGCCCTGGGGGACTCCCGAGCGGTCCGGTCTAGGGTCCGAGAGTGTTACTGTTTGGGACCGTTCTTCAAGGTAGCTCTTAAACCAGCCAATGGAGTCAGTTGACAGCCGAGTGTTCTGAAGCTGGACAAGCAGGAGGCGGTGACTTACGGTGTCGAAGGCTTTAGTTACGTCAATGAAGATTGAGCCTAGTAGTTCACCGGAGTCAAGTGCATTGTGGATTGCGCTGGTGAATTCAAGTAGGGCTGTGGAGGTGCTGTGACCTTTGCGGAACCCGTGTTGTTGCTTGCATAGGATGTTGTACATTTCCAGGTATTCTGTGAGCTGGTCCGAGACACTGCGTTCTAGTGCCTTGGAGAGTGGGAGTAGTAGGGAGATAGGTCTGTAGTTATCATGGGCAGTTTTGATAATATCTTACTGTGCAAACCAAGAGGAGAAACAGGAAGGTTGAGTTGGTACATATGAAGGAGGAGCTGGCAGGCACTGTGAAGCAGCTCAAGTTGGCCACACATAGTAGGGCTTCAATCCTTGCTAGGGTCATAGGGCTTAAATATAATATTAATAACTTGCTACACCATCACAAACAGTGACAACAATTGAGGTCTAAACATACAGTTGTAGAATCAGGATGAAAGAAGGGGGATGTTCCTTACCTTCAGACTAAGGAAGCGGAGGGTGGAAGCACAGATCTTGGCACTCCACAAACAAGATGGATCTATAGCCAGATCATTAGGGGAGGTAAATACTCTCATTAAGGAGTTTTATGGGAAACTGTATACATCCCAGCATAGGGCCCACCCCCATCCTCTCTTTCTGGGTGGAGCCCCTCTCCTGTGACTATTAAGTGGTATGGTAAGGGAGCAAGAGTAGCTGCTGATGGAGCAGTAGGTGAGGAAGGCATTAGTGGCCCTGGCCAAGTGCAAGGCACCCAGGTGGGTTGGGTTTATAGCTGATTTATAACTGCTGATTCCCTGCCAAACTGTCCCACCCCCTTTTGGCAGCCCTGCAGGAAGCCCAGTCCTGCTTTAAACTCCAGGCCACCATGAATAAGGCCAGCATCACACTGCTGCTCAAGAAGTCAGGTGATACCCTGGACTGTACAGACTACCAATTAGGCGGGGGCTGATATCCGATCCAACATCACAACCCTACTGGTCTATTAAGCCAGTAGTCTTGATCCAGTCCACTCAGATTTCTTGTCTGTGAACAGGTCAGTTTGCTGCAAAAGCTGACTGAGGAGATAAGAAGATAACAAGCTGTTAACGCCAAGCACTAAGCATGTGAATGGGCTTTACATCTGCTTCTGAAAGGTGAAAGCATCCTGCTGTTACTGAATTCCAATGGTAAATAAAAGTTTAGTGTGGAACTATACACTTTAGAGACTGAGAGTGACTCGAAGGCAAAGTGTAATCTCTGTCCTACTCCCACATGATACCGGGTCATCATGTCACAGACTAAACCATGCATGAAGAACCGCACAATCTATATCACGTAGTGCATCAGAGCGACAGGGATATATTAGCAATACACAAGTATCGCTACCCCTGTCGCTCTGCACAGGAAGGGGAAGTGGATGTAACCACTGCCAGTTGGATACTTGGTCGAGCTGCTCCCATGGTGGAGTGGCGAGAGCACCAGACCCAGCAGTGGAAAGGTGAGGAGGGACAGGGTTTGATTCCCTACTAGGGAACCGTTTTACTTTTTTTTTTTTGTTCATGCGCTGAGGACATGTGCTGATCGGGATATTCTTCTTGCCTCTGTGTCCACACCCCCTCAGAGTTGATTATAATAATTCCAGGGTGTATGGGGGGCGAAACCCTCTGCAAAAACAAAGAGACCATTCAGGTGTGCGCCGTTTCTATTGCGGTGACATTATGTGCTGCCACTCTGTTGCCGCATGCTGTTTTCCATGCATGGGTTTGACATGCATGGTTTCATCCGCGACAATGACCCCATGCACTCCCACATTCATCAGTCGAGGAACATCAATAAAAACACATGGCACCTCTAGTCCGTTGAACAACATACATGCTGCTTTTTCTGAAGCAGAACTTGTACAGGTTTCGAAAGTTCTTAAGTCTGCTTGCCAAGATAAACTTCAGTGTTGCTGCCTGGTTATTGAAGTGCAGAATGTGGCTGTTCTAAACGACTTAGTTTTTACCTGCAAGCTGTAGATCAGTACAGTACTAAAACATTTTTAATGATCTTGGCCCGTTTGGACCTTTAGGCAGACTGTCTCTGTTTTTTTGCTTTTAGCTCATGCTATTAAGGGGGACTGGATTCTTCTGTTAAAATAACTTTATTTCATTACTTTTTCTCGTGTATACTATTCACTGAAGTGGTGTTGTTTTTACATTTTACAGTATGTTTTTCATGAGCTGGATAGCGAATTAAAAGGTATTTTCTGCCATGCATTTGCATTTGAGTTCATTACACAGTGCAATACCAAATGGAAGTTATCCAAACCGATACTTAACCCGAACTGGTAGGATTGCAAACCAAGAATATCTGGATCCGAAATCCAGCTTTTTTTAAATATCCGCCCATCTCTACTACCAATCCATATCCCTGATTCTGGCAGACACTAAAATCTTAGCAAAAGACTTGGAAAAAAAATGCTCAAGAAGACACTCCTCTTTTTGATCCACCACACCCCAGGCTGGATTTAGGAAGAGTATGTCAGATGCAGACAGTATCTAGTCACTACTGAATCTGATGTGGCATGTCAGGTCTGGTGCACCCACAACTGCAGCCCTGGTGGTAAATTTCAGAAAGGCATTTGATTCAGTTGAGTGGGGCTGGCTCCATATTGTACTGGAGGCTTTTGCATTTGTCCCTTACTTCACTTCTCTTAGCAAGGAGCATCTTACTGCCCACATTGGTCAATGGTGCGCTGATACTGCAATTCCTCAGGAAGGGTGAAACCCGCAAACTAAATACATTGTACAACAAAATTTGCCAGTCTGCAACCAACTCACCTCCTAGGAGGCACCACTGTGAGGTTCTCTCAGAGCTAAACTGGCCTACTCTGGAGTCCAAACTCTCTTACTCACTCCTTTGCCTCACCTTTAAGTTCACTAAGATCTATACCTCCCAACCTAACAGGGCTATTGACCCCAAAGCTCCTGGGGCATTCCCTCAAATCAGCAAACCCCAATCTACTTGACGGATACAAACCAATCTCGATAAAAGATCCTTCACTTATGCTGCACTTCATTACTGGTGTTCTCTTCTTAAAAACCTAATCAACACCACTTCACTGGAAGGGTTCAAAGCCGGTCTCAAAGTCTATAAGTTGGAATGCTGCCATTGCAGCTGTTACCGCTGAACCTAGTAACTCTAGGCTCTATACCCCACTCTACATGATGAACAACAATACACTGTATTGTATCCTGGTATGTTATCTAGCACAGCTGTGTACCTGTGAAGTTCTTAGAAACGCAGAAACATAGACTTTGATGGCAGATAAGGACTGCTTGGTCCACCTAGTCTGCCCATTTCCCTACCTACTGGATAAGCTGCAGATCCTAGTTAACCAACAGCCTATTTCTTCCTACCTCCCACAAGAATTACCTTATGTCTGTCCCATGCATTTTTGAATTCTGCCACAGTTTTAGACCCCACAACCTCCTCAGGAAGACTGTTCCACGCATCCACCAACCTCTCTGTGAAAAAATACTTCCCTCACATTGTCCCTGAGCCGTCCCCCCTCTATCTTCAAATTGTGTCCCCTTGTTCTTGCACATCTGTTTTTCTGAAAGATGCTACTCTTTTGGACTTTGTTGATTCCTCTGAGGTACTTAAAAGTTTCTATCATGTTCCCCCCTCCCTCTTCTCCTCAAGGATATACGTATTAAGCTTCTCTAGTCTCTATAGTCGTATGGCTTCTCTTGCAGACCCTGCACCATTTCAGTTGCCCTCCTCTGGACTTCCTCCATCCTGTATATGTCCTTGTGGAGATGGGGTCTCCAGAACTGGATGCAGTACTCCAGATGGGGTCTCACCAACTGTTTGTACAGAGGGATAACAACTTCCTGTTTTCTGCTGGTGATGCCTCTCCCTATACATCCCAGTATCCCCCAGCCCTCCCTATTGCCTTCTCACATTGCTTGCTAACCTTAAGGTCATCTGATATGATTACCCACAGGTCCCTTTCCATTTTTGTTGTTGTTACTACCTCCCACCCATTGTGTACTCTTCCCCTGGGTTTTTGCTTCCCAGGTGCATTATTTTGCACTTCTTTGCATTGAATCCAAGCTGCCATACTTCTGACCATTCCTCCAACCTTGCTAAGTCCCTTCTCATCCTTTCCATGCCTCCTTGTGTATCAACCCTGTTACAGATCTTTGTCTCATCTGAAAGAGGCATACTTTTCCTTCGAGTCCCTCTGCAATGTCACTTATAAAGACATTAAAAAGGACTGGACCCAGTACTGAACCCTGCGGTACCCCACTAGTAACCCCCCCTTTCTTCAGAGTGGACTCTGTTTACTATTACCTTCTGTGTCCTGTTGTCCAGCCAATGTTTTACCCAGGCTACCACCCTGGGTCCTGCTCCCAGGCTGGCTAATTTGTTTATTAATCTTTTATGTGGGACTGTGTCAAATGCCTTGCTAAAATCTATGTAGGCCATGTCCACAGCCCCTCCCTGGTCTACTACTTTGGTCACCCAGTCAAAGAAATTGATTATACTCGTCTGACATGACCTTCCCGCTGTGAACCCATGCTGCCTTTGGTCTTGTGCCCCACTGGCCTCTAGGTGCTCAACAATTCTTTCCTTCAGAAGTGATTCCATCACTTTCCTACCACAGAGGTCAAACTGACAGGTCTGTAGTTTCTTGCCTCTGTCTTGTTCCACCTTTTGTGAAGGGGAATCACATCCACCCTCCACCAGTTCTCAGGTACCACACCATCCTCCCATGATTTGTTAAAAAGGGTAGTCAGTGGTGTCACTAGTTCTACCCTTAATTCTTTTAGAATTCTGGGGTGAATCCTGTCAGGCCCCATTGCTTTGTCCACCTTCAGTTTTAGGAGTTCTTTCAGAATCCTTTCTTCTGTGAAAGGACTGGGATCAACACCCCTATCCATAGTGCTTCTGTTAATTGGATCAGATACCTCCCCTTTTGTGAAAACTGAGCAGAAGTATTCGTTCAGTATTCCTGCTTTTTCACTGTCCCTCCTGCCCACCCACCGTCCATTCTATTCAGCCTCACTATCCTCCCTTTGTCTTTTTACACTCCTAATGTACCTATAAAGGTTTTATCCCCTTCTTAACCAGAGTTGGCTATCTTTTCCTCAGTTTGGGCCTTTGCTATTCTGACTGCCTTCCTCTTCCTTCTGCCTTAACTGGTACAGTTCTCTGACCTGCTCCTTCTGTGTTTCCTTATATTTCCTAAATGCTATCTTTTTCTCCCTAATCTTCCCTGCCACCTCTTTTGAGAACCATAGTGGCTTTCTTTCATTAGATTTGTTTATTTGCTTCACACAAAGCTTGTTGCCTCTGTGATGGCAGTTCTGATGTTTCCCCATTGTTTGCTTCACCCCTCCTTCTTGCCTGTTTGCTAGTGCTTTCTAAGGCACTCTCCCATCTTGCCAAAGTCAGCCTTCCGAAGTCCAGTACCCTCACTTTTGTATGGCTTGACTCTGCAGCTGAGTTTATCGTGAACCACACTGTTTTTGTTTTTTAGTTTTGTTGACCGGGTAAGTGCACTAGACAAATCCTGCCTATTTTCAGCACGACCCAGGGGAAGGGGATACAGATGAATGCCAACTAACCTTGAACCAGATTAAGCTGTTGGTGGTCACTTGTTCCCAGATGGCTACCCACTTCTAGACCTGAGATCCTCTCACTGTCCCCATTTGAAAGTACGAGGTCTAAGATTGCTCCCTCCCTCCCGAGTGGATTCCAACACTAGCTGTCTGAGGCATGCCCCCTGTAGGGCATTGAGAATGGCCCTGCTCTTGGATGTGACTGCAGCAAAGGTGCTCCAGTTAACATCTGGCATATTCAGGTCCCCCATCAACAGTATGTACCCTTTCTCTGCCATCCTAAGGATGCCTTCTATCATATCCTAGTCCATTCCCTCCCCCTGAGATGGGGGTCTGTATACAACCCCTGTGCAGATTGTGGTGCCACCTCCAGTCTTACAGTGCTTCCTCTCCTTCCTGTATACTCTTTTGTTCCATGCTTTTATCCCTTTCCTTACATAGAGAGCTACTCTTCCCCCTCTTCTACCCTCTGTCTGTCCTGTAGGTTGTGTACCCTGGTATGTTAACATCCCAGTCATGGTTCTCTGTGTACCATGTTTCTGTGACTGCCACGATATCCAGGTATCCTTCTTCCATCAAGGCCACCAGTTCTGGGAGCTTGTTTCCCAAACTACAGGCATTGGTACTCATTATCCTTCATTTCTTGATGGCCTTATCCCTTTTTGCCCCATCCCTGTCCTTATTGCTTTTGTCATTTTCTCCATTTACCCCTGCCCTTCTCCGTATCTATGTCTCTATCTTGGTGTTTACCTCACTTTCTACCCTTATTTGTTTTTTTGGGGGGTAGGATTTCCCTGCTCCTTTCCAGTGCCTCCTCCTTGTCTAGTTTAAATGCTTGCCAATGAAGCATTTAAACCTATCACCTAGGATCCTGGTTCCTCCTGGACAGATGCAGACCACCGTGGACTAGAGTCCCCAATGAAGCCAAACCCTGAGCTCTGCACCAGTTTTCAACCACTGATGGAATCCCATGGTGGGAGCACCTACGCCTCACCCTTGCCATAGACAGGCAGCACCTCCGAGAAGGTTACGTGCGTGCTACTTGTTTAAGGCTCTCCCCAACTCCACAAACTCTTCCTGCACTGCTCTGATCCTTTCCCAGCCAGGTCATTTGTCCCTAAGTGGACAATGACATCCAGCTCCCTCCCATGCAGCTGCTCCCGTGATCCTGGGATTTGCTCCCTGTCCCTCCAAGCCATGGCACCAGGTAGGCATCTTACCTCCCTCTCCCCTTCCTCCCCCAGTTCTACCCTCCTAACATTGGAGTCCCCCACCCGGAGCTGTTTCCTTCCCCTGTGGGATCCCATGCCACCCTCCTGTGGGTCTCCTTTATGGAGGTTCCCAACATCCTCCTTGGTCTCCACTGCTCACTGATTTCTTTTTGCAAAAGAACAATACCTGTAAACCTGTAACCTATTCTTAGTTACTAAATGCTCCTCTGTACCAGTATATGATTGTCAGCCATTGCTTTCATCGCTTTTTTTAATTATATATGTAAACTTGGTTACTAAGTAGCCTATTGATTGTAACTAAATGCTCATATAGGGTCATCTCTTTTCTTTTTCTCCCTTCAGAGAGGGATGCATCAAGGCTATCCCAGTCACTTCTTTCCTTGCTGACCCTGAAACCACTCACTAGAAAGCTTTCAGATGAGCCTGGGGTGGGGAGAATTTTTATGGTGGTTGAGTCTTACCTAGTGAACGTCTATACCGATGACCTTCCGTTTACACTGTCAGAACCTCACTCTTTCCCCTACCTCAGGTTGTGGCACTGTTAGACCTCTTTGTGCAGACTTTTTCGTTGACTGTTAACTGAAAAAAAAAAAACGCTGACTCCGTTGAATGAATTATGCCATAGTGAATGCTGCGCAGGTACTCAGTTTGAGAGGGCAATGGATTCATTTATTTAGGGGTTAGGATTACTACTAAGTAGTCTACTGTAGTCTCACCCAGTCTACATTCCCTCATTTTGTAGCTGAGTGTGATACTTGGAAGTAGCAGAAGTTAAACCTTACTCTGATGAAAAAAGGTGGAGGCAGTTTCTGTGTTTGTCCTCCCCAAATTTGCATATATATTTAATAATCTGCCCCATGCAACAGATGATAAGTTCTTGGACAAGGTAGATCATATTGTGGGACATTTTCTGTTTTATTTTAGGGGAGGGGCTCCCCTGATTGAACTCAGGCCCTCAGAACACCATCGCAGTATTCAAGCCACTATTCGTTGGACCTGAGTTTCCCGGACGCGCTTCATTTCTCTGCTGTTGCAAATCCTGCAAAAATGAATAATCAAGATGGCAATTAGATCTTTTTGGTGTAGTATTAGCCACTGCTAAGCAATTTAAATCACAAACTGTAGTGAGAAAGAAATAATGTGAACTACTGGGAATTGAACCCAGGTGTTTGGAATACCATCCCAGTGCTCTAATCATGGAACTACAGGCTTACATAGTTGGACATAAGGTTCCCGGACACACTTCCTTTCTCTGACATTGCAAATCCTGCAACAAGGAATAATCAAGATGACATGATTTTGGTGCAGTATTAGCCACTGCTATGCAATTAAAATCACAAACTATAGTGAGAAAGAAATAATTTGACCTACTGGGAATTGAACACAGGACCCTAGAATACCAACCCTATGCTTTAACCATGGAGCTACAGGCCCACATTGTTGGACCTGAGGTTCCCATACACATTTCCTTTCTCTGATATTGCAAATCCTACAACAAGGAATAATCAAGATGACAATCACAGTAGATGTTTAGGTTCTCAGATCCAATGATGTGAGTCTGTAGCTCAGTGGTTAGAGGACTGGGACAGTATACCGGGAGCCTAGGTTCAATTCCCAGTAGACTGCATTATTTCTTTCTCACTACAGTTTATTATTTAAATTGCTTAGTAGTGGCCAATGCTGCACCAAAAACATGAAAAACTGACATAGTAAGGACTCCAAATTACAAGTTTCATAAAGAGAATGGAGCAGAATGTTGTCCATAAAACAAAAACAATTGAAAACACAATTTTTTACATCAGTGTTTATTCAAGTACAGTTAAATATGGATCATTTAGAGGAATGGATTTCATTTCTAAACATACGAACATTATTAACTGCTGCCCATTAACACACATTTCCTGTCCTCCTTTTACGCACTGTACATTTATAAGGTGGCTCTGATTATGTCCAAAATGTTGATTTAAATGGGGCTGGCAGTATAGCCTAGAGGTAAGAGTAACAAGCTGTGAGTGAGCTTGGTACATCCAACTGACCTGGGTTTGATTCTTGCAACCTCCATATGCACACTGTGTGATTCTGAACAAGTCATGTAACCTCCCTAGTGCTCCTGGGCACCCCCCTGAAAACAGGCAATTGTACCTAGTGGGCCTTACCCAGTTACCAAAAGAATAAAATCAAAATCCCTTTTATAATCAGAAATGACTATAGAAAATGGTTGCATTATATGTGGATTTTGTACAGTAATTCTATCAGTATTGCAAAATAAGCTAAATGACAATGAGCTACCCAACAAACTATTAGGGTAAAGGTAAAAATTAAAAGCAGACACCCATTGTTATATTTTGTGGCCAGTATTAGAACTATAAATAGAAACTGTAAACAGACGTGAAATTTGCCATAGTGCGCTGTACTAAATATATGAGTTATAGCACCTAGTCACCTATGGGAATGGGCTGCAAGATATGGCAGTGAATTCATATAGATTTTGAAAAAACAAAACTCCTACACATTTTACATATGAAGAAACAGAAAGGTTCCTGTTGCTCTCTGGTGCATGTTCATAATAGCCTAGCAGAGCAGATGTCAAACATGACTACAAGGAACAAAAACACAATAGGAGTAGGTATTGGGAAACATTTTTACTGACTGTGAACTTCATTATAAAAGTAGTTTCTGATGATGGGCTACAGTTCACCCCTGAAGAGTTGCAACCATTTTGCAGTTACAGTTAATCAAGTACAGAAATACATCTGACAATCTTGCAATCCATGGAGCTGCTGCTAAGACTTGGGCAAATTTGAAAAGAGTACTAGAAAAATGCAAAGGCTCCAGAAGGACACTGCAACACTGTTCAGTAACATTTGTTATTCATCTGCAGTATCAGAAAACTCCACAGCTGGCTAACTCTCTAGCAGAATCGTTCTTAGACAGGTCTGCATCTGGTTATCTCTGGTTAAACCTGACCTTGCAAAGATTTTTCAAAGCAATGTTAAACATATAAGGAATGTCTCTCCTGGGGCAGTTCCTGAAAAACCTGTGCAAGTTCAGATTTACAGGGTGCAGTAGGAGACGGACAGAAATTTACCACTGGAACTATCTTACAAGTACTGTGTCATTTAAGATACTTCAAAGAACTGCAGGCCAAAGTGAAAAGTTAATGTAGTGTAAATCAACTGATATATTGTCCACTTTGGTCTTTGTCAACTGTGGAAGATTGTTCTGTAGTGAATGGAAAATGCCAAAGAGTTATAAAAAATAGAACTTGTTTTGAATTAATGGAGAGAGCTTATGTAATTAAAAAATCTTCAGTTAGAAGTTTCCCTGTTAACTTGTAATGTCACTCTTATGGATTTCTTATTCTGTGTAAGCTACCAATAATCTTGCTTGATAATGAGCAGGATCTTGATGTGATTTCCTGGTTTTAGGAATTTTACTCCTACAGCTCAGAGGCCAGTGCAGAAATTAATATAATTAACAATGATTTAAGATATGTTTTTCTGCATGATGATTACTTTGACTTCTAGAAAGAATTCAGTCTCCTTGGTTGTGAGAATTTTCTCCAGCTCTTCTAGAACACACTATAGGGTTATTGAACAAATATATATATATATATATACACATTGTATATGGCAAACACTTACACATAGTTAAATACACATTTTGAATGAAAGGGATTTTGTTGCATCTGAAAATATGTTAACATTAATTTCCTTCAAAAACTATAGTATAAAATTAAGCTGCTCATCATTCCATGGTAGAATTTTAAAATGATAAACTTCATTTTGTACTGAAGTAAAATCATTGCAGAATAACATTAAAAAAGACTTCTTCAAAATCCAACATATTTAAGTAAACATTTTAATAAAACTTACATGATTATGTAAGTTAATAAAGGTGGTAAACAGCAAAACATATTATAATGGTACAAAACATACATTAGACACTAAGCTTGCTGTTGAATAATAACACCTGATTCTTGTACTAGAATAAATGTCAGTTATGCATTTTTATGATGTTTGGGTTTGGCAACAATTTGAAACAGAACCAGTATGTTGCTTTCACTTGGGCTCCAAACACTTTAAATCCAGGTCTCATGAATCTTTATGAGGACACATGTGCTGTCTTGCAGCTTTATTCTCCAGGAATACACATTTTCAGATACCAATATCTTACCACAAAGACAGGTCTGACAGGCACTGCAGATTCATGTTAATGGTCTGAAACTATAGGCTACTATTGCAATAGGAAACACCATAAATAAATTAAAATGTCTATAGTGTTAATATCACTCTGCTTGCTTCCAGTGAGACAAACTGCACTTCTCATAAAGATGAAGGAGCCAAATCTGGTTTTCACATTATTCATGGAGGACTTTTCTATACTGCATAAAGAGATAACAATGCTGCCCAGAGATCAGGATATACTTTTCTTACAGTTTTACATGGGAACTTTTGCTTCTGAGAAGGAGGAGATTCTTAAAGCCCCTGGTTAATGATGGAGACTTGTTAAGCCTTTCATCTCACTCTGCATTCTGTCTACACAGAAAGAAAATATTCAATAAAGCCCTTTTTCTGAAATTATCTTACAACATAACCGTACAGTATTCCATGTTTTGGAATTCCTCTGTAAAGTCAAAAAGAATCTGTTACACCAAAACTGAATGCTTACATAACACCATACACATTTAAAAAAATGATATTTTTGTGCATTTACTAAATTCTTTGGTAATTAATGCTGCTTGTATTCCACAATGATAACAACTGAAAGCACAACAGTATAAATGTATTGTGGGTTATTACCTTCCAGGGTAATAAACACACTAAATTTGCCTTAAACTGTAAAGCAGAAAATTAATCTGAAATGGAAAAGAACCATTCAACATGAAATTTTCATTATCCAGTAGTTAATAGCATGCTAACTGGTCAAAACCTAAAAAAGCAGTTACCATCCAGTCTAAGAGCCAAAGCTGGGATAGATAAGGGTCCACAGGTACATATTGTGATCCTGTCCACATCTTTTCAATGTTACAAGAGAATACTATTAAAAAGCATACATATTTCCTTCTGGGAACCATGGAAACTATACACACAGCCTAAACATTACAGAGGTTTTACCAGCTCCATTCTTGGGGTGTCAAGTCTAAGTGATTAAAAAAACTCATAAAAGGCACAAGATATGTGTGTGATGTTGGAGAATAGGGAAGGCCACTTTAACTAAAGTGTGGAATACCATTTGTGAAATCAAATACATGAACAGAACACATTTTGTAAAGTTTGTGCCGTCTGATCACTTCTGAGAAAAGGAAATTAAGAAGTGGCTGTTCATGGGGAGATTTTTTAATTTAATTTGCACTACCTACATACAATTTTGGCCATGAGAGGGGAGCAACAGTGCTTGCTCCTGATTCAGAATTAGCTATGTCCCAGAGAGTTTTATGTGGGAAATTCCTCGATCCAAACTATTCTAATCCCTATTCCCATTCATATACAATAACATGCATTATATATATATATATATATATAAATTATTTAGACTCTGTAAATAACATAATACTTCATGCTGATGATAGAGTTCCCTGAAGGCTATACAATTTCCAAAGAGAATTGTTTCCCATTGTAAAAAATTTCTGGGATGCAGTTGCATTGGTGGTAATTTAACTGGAGTTAGTGATCTGGTGTATTCATCTCTTATTCTCCTCATTTGTGTGATCAGTCATATTCAGTTAGCTTGCAGCACAATAAAATAGCAGTAGATATGTCCCTAGTTAGTGCTTTCAATCCTCTCCTGACGTCTCTTCATGATTTCTTGTAGCTCTGAATCTCCTTGACTCTTCTGTTAAAAAAAATAACATTTTTAGTAATTTTATGCAGCAATATCACATTCCTTACTATACCAGACTTACCTTCTTTTATAACATTCATAAACTGCAGATAAATATTAATGAACAATGACTGTTTGTCCATGCATGATCATGGAATATATATATATATATATATATATATATAGACTGCATAGAAGGTTATTTCAATTATCTGTTTATTTTCGCTATATTCGCTATTGCAGAAAATCAGCTAAAATAAATGGATAGTGAAAAATAATGGACAGCTGATTGTCAGTAGTAATGTATTGAACAGTAAGCCATCCGCGCTAATTCTATCAGACTTGAATATGTACAGAAGGTTGACTTGCGTTAAATATAACAGATGCTAATTCAACCTGCTATACAGTATATGTATATCTGTGTGTATATATATAATATATATCTATATCTATATATATATATATATATATATATATATAGATATATATATATATACAGTGTCCCTCACTTATTTGCCCTCTGTTATCTGCCACCCTCCATTATAGCCATTCTTGCCTCCCGTCCCGAATGCAAGCCCATTTTATCACACTCTGTTATCCGTCTCCCTCACTGTCCGCCATCCACTGCTCATTAATCATCCTGGTCACCCATATTTTTAATAGTAATTGCCCTCTTTCTTCCGCCATCACAGCGCAAAAGTTCACAGCCTGTTTTTTCTTTTTTTGATCAGCTGTTGACAGCGCTCACTTTGGGCCACCGTCAGTTCCTCTACAACATGAAAGACTGCTCAATCATGAACAAGTGAAAGAATAAATTAGCCTCATAGCACAGCACTGGAATTGATTGGCTGATGATTGTTTAAAAACCTATCAGCTGGTAATGGCTTAAAATGAATCATTCCACATTCCCTATTTACTCTGTGTACTCATTAATGCATTCGTGCATCTATTAACTGATTTGTGGCAAGCTGTTTGGTATACATCCAGGAATCAGGGTTTTTATGTTTAGTGTGCTTGAGGTGAATGAACAAGTCAAGTCGGTGGCAAATTATGGCAGAATCGGCAAGTGAAAAGTGATTGTGTCTAGCTCTTACTGCGGCTCAGAAGAGCCTGATTGTTTAGTTTTCAGCAGACAACCCAAAAGCAACCCATCAGATGTGCCTTTCCCTACATTGCAAGACAAGACAACTTGCTTCTGTGAGACCTAAGCAAATGTCTATTACAGACTATTTCAAGATTACATAACTCCAGTTTGTAACTCAGACTATGCTGCTGTGGTTTTGAACCTCATACTGCTCTGCTATACTGTGCTGCTGTAATTTTGAACCTCATACTGCTTTGCTATAATAAGCTGCTAAGCTATGCTTTTTGGCACTGAGAAGCACTTTAATGCACTGAAATGTACTGTTTTTAAAAATTTTCAATACTAAATAAAGAGAACTGTATATACTTTATATGCAGAAACACAAAAAATGTGTCCATTATGTCACTGTCACTGTCACCTCCATACCAGCCAGCTACCAGATACAGTGTTCTGTATTTCACATGATTACATTTTGGTTTTCATTTTCAGGTACCCTCCATTATCCACCAGGCCCAACTGTGGTCCCAAGTTGGGTGGATAATGGAGGGAGTACTGTATATACAGTGTATATATATATATATATATATATGTATGTATGTATATATGTATATATATATATGTTTAATAGGCACAGTAGTGCCTGTATATTAGGATTGAGTAAGCACTTAAAAGTTAAACTCCAGTTTATGCACCTTAATAACTTTGCCCCATTCAAACGATTTCTATGAAATTTGGAAAGCACAGTCTTTGTGCCAGGATCTCTTGATCCTGAAAATTTCATGTAGATCAGTTCAATGGGGGCAAAGTTACAGAGGTGCAAAATACATTAATGTTTCCATATTTAAGACTTTGTTTGCTCCCAGTGACTGAAAAAATATATGGATTTGAAACCTGAAACTTCCAGGTTTGATAGAGTTTGGCCCAAGGTACATGCTTTTGTTGTTTTTACCTCTCACAGTTCAGTTGTTTTTAAATTATTTAAGAATACAGTTCCATTTGTGAGCATGCACAGTTTAGAAAAATCATCGTTCTATGGATAGCTGAATTTCTGTGACAACAGCCGGTTGCACTATAGGACACAGCTGTCATTTACTAACAAATGACAGCTGTATCGAATAGCAACCCCTGCTGTGTCATGACTAGTACATCAGGGATAGGGCTACTGTCATTTTAGCCCTACCATGCTGACTGTGTTCTGCCCGAATAAGCTGTATCTGCACGCTGTGGGATCCCAATCCCCAGTGGCAGTGTATTTGTTTATTTTTTGTATAATCCCACACTGGGATGCTCATCCCCAGTGTGAGATAGTTCTTCCTGCTATCATCTGTCGGTGCACCACTCCCAGCTGCTTTAAAACTGGATCTGCACACCGGAGGCCCCAATCCCCAGTGGCAACTTATTTATGTATATTTTTTTGTATAATCCAAAACAAGGATACCCACCCCCGGTGTTAGATGTCCCCCCACAGCCCGTTGTTTTATTAATTGTTGCCAACATCGTGGGGGCCAGTCCCCGTGTTGGCATTTACAAACCCCCCCACCAGCAGTCTCGGACAGTGGTGCACCCACCCCTAGTGTCCTGAAATAGCTTTATTAATTTCATAAGTTCCTGCAAAAGTCCCGCAGCATCTTTTTTTTTTAAACCTAAAAGAAAGAAAGAAAACTGTTCCTTGTTGTCCTTGCCACCCCCTCCCCCGCATCCTGACCCTCCCACTGAGCACCCACCACCTCACCCCCCCCTTGCCCAATACTTACCACCCGAGGTCAAAAGCTGTCATCCTCTGTGGACTGAGACATGTCTGTACTCTTCAAAGCCAAACTGTGAACTGAGGAATGCAGGTAAGTGCCATATAATGTATTTCAATGGCATTTTGAACTTATGTTCATAACCTGGTCATTTTTTGAATTTTTTTCATCAACTTTTCAACTTGACATTTTTGGGACCCACCTCATGAACACTGTTTGTGAAATTTCATTGCTCTGCTCTGGAAGGTGTTTTCACAGTTGCTGTGCAAAATCACCATTCTGGACCACATTTCACTGCCAGTGTTCGTGATGTGGGGTCCCAAGAAGGCCATGTTGAAAATTTGGTGAAAAAATTCCCAAAACTTCCAACTTACAAGCGTATGTTGACATTTTTCTACGCACATGCATAACTTTGGTAATTTTCAATATTTTGACCACAAATGTATTTTCAGCAAAGCCATTTTGTCACACCATCTCATAAAAATGACAGCTGTCATTTTTCATATCCTGGTTGAAAAGTGTTTTTGCACCTGTGGCACAAATGGCGTTTTGGCAGGAATTTGAAAATTTTCACCTACTGGATTCATGAGGTGGGGTCATAAGAAGATAATGTTGACAGTTTGGGTCAGAATATCAAACAACAAAGAGTTTATGAAGTTATGTTGTTTGCAGGGATGTCCACTGCACCACTGGGGACCACTTTACCTTACCGTGCCAGTGAGCTGGAATATGTGTGAACTCAGTGAGCTGGTTTAATGGAACAAGACTGATGGGGAAGGTGGAGCAGCATGCAACACTGGCCTGGGTAGGGACAGAACAATGTTTTGGTGCAGACACCACACCCTATGGTGGGTCAGGGAGCCATACCCACAAGGTATTGACATGTGTGCCGAGGTCTGTGTGGCCCATGAGGATACAATTCCACTATCATAAAAAGAAGGGAAATTCATTGCAAAAAAACTATGTTAGTGCAGACATTAGGGTTGAAGAATGCAAAGTGCACAAAGAAGGGAAATGAAAAAAACATTAGGGATTTGGGTCTCTGGAGTATTGGCATATCAGTTGTGGCATCTTCCTTGGGGCTGTCAACCCTGATGCCCACTCCTTCCCCTGATCAGATGAGCTCAGATGTGCAGGCTCTGCATGAAGGAAACTACGACAGATTATGTTGACCATACTGTATTACTATGACGCACTAGCTTGGAGTGTGCTTCAGACAGAAGACTACAGGCTGGGGGGAGGGGGTGGGCATTATCATTGACAACCCCAAGGAAGACCCCATAATCAATTCACAAATACTCTGGAGACCCAAATCCCTAATCTCTTTTCATTTTGCTTCTTTATGTGCTTTGCATTCTTCCACCCTAATGTCTGCATTAACGTGTTTTTATATATATATATATATTATGGTAGCACGGTAGTGCTAACATAGTTAAGGTTGAGGAGCCATTTACATGTTAAACCTAAAATTTTGCACCTTAATAACTTTGCAACCGTTCAACAGATTTGCCTGAAATGTGGAATACATGATCAAGTCCCATACACCTTGGGATATGCCAAGTTTCATACCGGTTGGATATATGGCTGCGGAGTTATTAAGTGTGATCTGCGTGTGCGTTTACGCTTTTTTGGAATTCTACGGTCGCGCCTACAGGTCGCACGGTTTGTGCGACCGGTCCGAAATCTTCAGGGAACATGCGGCCGGGGTCTCCGATGTGCCTTTCGAAGATTTCATGAAAGAATATTAAACAGTTCAAAAGTTATTCAAAAACAAGTTCCCATTATAAGTCAATGGGAAAAGTTAACAAAAAGTTTGACGGTGTCGCAAATGCAGTTTTTACTTTCACAAATGGTGCTTTTATTGTCACAAATCTGCCATTTTGTTTTCAGTTGGTGATCAGAAAAATGCTTGGCATTTAAATTTGGGACCCTCTAGCAACCTAATTCTTTTTGTATTCACCTAGTCGGACCCTGAGGATGCTAGCCATGTCTTTATTTTGGGGTAAAACACCCCAGAAATGTTTTTCACATTTCTGGAAAAAGTACTTTCGCAAAGTACTTTCGCACTTGCGACACTGTCAAATGAATTTGCGAAAGCTTTCACAAATTGTGACAGTACTTTTCTAGGCTGTGGGAAATGACAGCAATTCTTTGGCACCCCACTGCAAAAGAACGGTTTAGTGTTTTGGGCTGAAATTTGGAGGGAATGCAGCAGACATCTTACAGATGTGCCTTTCAGTGTTTTGTTAAAAAATATTACATGGCGGCAAAGTTACGGCAGTCCAAATTTGATGCTTTTTCCCATAGGATAACATTATAGTGTCCGACACATTGCAGCAATACTTTGGCGCCCTGCTGCAAAATAACTGTTTGGTCTTTTGGGCTGAAATTTGCAGGGAAGACAGCCAACTTCCCACAGATGTGCCTTTCAGTGCTTTGTTGAAAAAATATTACACAGTGGCAAAGTTACGGCAGTCCAAAGTTGACGCTTTTTCCCATAGGATAACATTATGGTGTCCGACACATTGCAGCAATACTTTGGCGCCCTGCTGCAAAATAACTGTTTGGTCTTTTGGGCTGAAATTTGCAGGGAAGACAGCCAACTTCCCACAGATGTGCCTTTCAGTCGTTTGGTGAAAAAATATTAAAGGCAGACAAAGTTATGGCACTCCAAACTTCTCTTTTTTTCCCATAGGATAACATTACGGTGTTCGCTGCGCCTTTCAGGGCCCGTATCTCGGAAACGGTGCGAGATACAGACTTTTCATTGGAAAAATGCTTAGCCACCTAACAGGGGCTAAGTAAAAAACTAGCCAGGAAAGTGATAAGTCATATAACTTTAAAACATTTTCTCTATGTCGTACGGTTCCTGAGATATAAGCAATTTACTAATCCAAGTCCTCATTTTCTGTTCCGAGAATCATTATTTTGCATACATTCTTTGTGCGCACTGTCTTTCTCTATGCAGCTTTTGGGGAAAACCAGCCTGTGTGCCTACATTACTATTACCATTACCGTTTCGTTTAACGGTTCATACCGTTCACTTACCATTCCGTCTACACCACCATGTGCGTTACCCTTTACATTTTCATTTGCAGTTGTGTTTGCATTGTTTTTAACATTTCTGTCTACAGTACTGTTTCTCTTTCTCTTTTGCTTTGCGTCACCATGCGCATTACGATTTGCGTTTGCTGGCACAATGTTACTATATGACAAGACATCACATGGCAGGAGGGCCCCACGCTCCCGCCACTGCATTACATTCACTATTTCTAGTTAGCATTCTCAAAAAGAAGGGAAATTAGAGGCAAAAAACTCTGTTTAATGCATCAGTTAGGGTTGTTCCACAGCGACAAAAGCGAGGAAATTCAATGTTAGGGTTGAAACCCCCTTTGCACCCGTCCAGCCCACCCCAGCAACTGGAATTGGGGTGCGCGTTGGGGTCATCAGTCCTAACTCTCACCCCATTCTTCTATTCCTCAGCTTCTTTCCACATGTGACGGGTGAGAGTTAAGTGACGACCCAACGCTGCACCCGATTCCGGTTGTGGGATGGGCTGGAGGGGTGCAAAGGGGGTTTCAACCCTAACATCGAATTTCCTCACTTTTATCACTGTGGAACAACCCTAACTGATGCATTAAACATAGTTTTTTGCCATATATATATATATATATATACACCAACAGAGTGGGCGGTATTGGGCAATACTGGACTGCCCAAGGGTGTAATGAGGCCCGATGACAGAGGCAGAGGGCCTTATAGCCCCTGGAAGGTCAGTTATTGCCAATACCGCCCACCCTGGAGGGTATTATTGTACTTAGAAAATGGACCACTGTAGGTAATGTTTGAAAAAAATATAATTTTCATGTTAAAATGTTAAAACTCTTAAAAGTTTTATTTATTTTATAAAAAAAAAAGTTCCTCTGCCTACATTACAATGCTGTTTTCCTACTTGAGCCTCTGTAGTTGTAACTTGTGGAGTTGGTTGTCATGGTTTTACACACACACACACACACACACACAGCCAAAAAAGACTGCAAGAAAAATATACATTTCATTGCTTTCCCTTAGTTTGACTTTTCAAGTTTTACATGGGGCACTGAGCAGGGCTAAAATTTAAATAATGACTGCACTGGGAGAATCAAGTTGAGGAGTGGTGGTCCCCCCCACAGACACACAGGGCTTAAAACTGGTAAAATGGAAGAAAGACTGCAAAAAAAATGCACATTTCTCTGCTTCCTGTGGTTTGACTTTTCTGTTTTTACATGGGATTCTGAGCAGGGCTAACATTTAAATAATGATTGCACTGGGAGAATCAACCTGAGGAGTAGTGGTACTGGACAGGTGGTGGTACTTGGCAGGCAGCTGCACTATGAAGCTCCCATGGTGGTACAGAAAGTCTCTACTTTCACATGGAGGGTAGTCGAATGAGACGAGAGGAAAAACATAACTAAGCCTACAAAAAGTAGGTAGACTGATGTGCTTTTGCGTGGTTTTGGTGTGTGTGTAAGCTTGGGTATTGTGGCAGGCTATGATTTAAAAAGTAAATGCATCCAGAGAATCGGGATGACAAGCGGTGGTGGTGGGTGGGCGGCCGCACTGTGGAGCTAACCAGGAGGGCAGAAGGTCTGTACATTTTCATTGACTAAGAACTAGTGAGCTGGGTGGAAAAGGAAAAATGCCTACTAAAAGCAGATAGATTTAGGTGCTTTTGTGCGGTTTTTCTGCATTGTTTTCAACTGGGATACTGCTCAGGAGACTCAGCCAGAGGAGTGTTGAAGGGACTTTCCTAAGTTCCACTCACCGTACATGAAGACACACGGCCGGCTTGGAGGTACTACAACATTAGCTGGCCTTTGGGGGTGCATGGGACGCATCAATACTTGTGTTATTTCTACACTGCCTGTCAATAAAAAAAACTTTAATTTTAAATAATGTTCCCATTTTGTTGCTAAACAGTTGCTTTTTTGTGATGGAAGAGGGGGGAGCTGCTTAATATCAGTTGCTCGGGAAATCTTGCTTAGTGAGAAAAAAATGGAGGGTCTTCAATTTAAAAATAGCCAGTGCCCATTGATACTGGTGATGGGGTCAGTTGAGACTGGAACTTTTCCTAACTCATGCTCTGCTGTCTGATAGATGCCCACCTTGGCAGGGATATCAGCCAATCAGAACACGAGAATTTCTAAGCCCATTTTGGAAGAGAAAATAATATCACTGAGGGGTTCAACAAACCACAAAGCCACAAGCCTGAAGGGCGAGTGGCTTTTATGAGCTTGTTCAACCCAAAGATGGTACTATTTCCTCGCATAGGACTTTGTTATATTTTATTTTGTATATTACGTAAGGTTGGACACTTTTTGCTGTGTCCTGTGTGTTTCCATAGTGTAGCGGTACATGTTAGTGTTAGTTTTGAGGGACAGCATTGATTGGTGAATGTGTATTAGGTGTTAATGTATTCTTCAGGTGTTCATTCATGTAATTATCTACTTGTGGCCATGATACCCTAATTGGCAGCCAATTAAAAGTGATAATACCCTAACTGGCAACCAATTTAATTCATAATACCCTAATTGCCAGCTCATTGATGCCACAGTTCCCTAACTGGAAGCTAGTTGAGGTCATAAATCCTAATAGGCAGCTAGCTGCCACTATTTATGGGGACATAAAAGATAGCTTTTTTAATAAGGAAAGGGGCCCAACCATGTATTATGTGTATTCATTGCAAAAAAAACTCTGTTAATGCATCAGTTAGGGTTGCTATTACAGAGACAAAAGTATGGAAATTCAGTGTTAGGATTGCAGCCACTACCACCACACCCCCTACCCTCCACACATCAGCAGGCATCGGGGTGTGAGTCATCGGGCCTAACTCTCATCCCATTCCATGTGTAAGGAAGCTGAGCTGGTACAGTATAGGAGAATGGGGTGAGAGTTAGACCTGATGACCCCAAGGCACTCCCCGATGCCTGTTGGTGTGAGGAGGTTGGGAGCCCTAACACTGAATTTCATTTTTCTCTGTAATAGGAACCCTAGCTGATGCATTAACAGAGTTTTTTTGCAATGAATTTCCTTACTTTTTGAGATAGTATAATAGTGTCCTTATTTTACTGTGGGAGCGCAGGGTCCTTTGGACCCTGCACTCCAGTCCCTCCGTATGATGTGCATACATATGTCGGTGTGGAAGTGCAGGGCTCTCTGGGCCCTGCGCTTCCATGTGTTAAACAACAGTGGGCAAATTGTCAGAATAGCCATCTTATTATCCCACCTCATGTACCCTGGTACACAGAAATTATGAAATGCAAAGCAAAACTTAATAAAGCACAACTGCAATGCCATTCTGCACCACAGATGTGAAAACACATTTTGGGCAGGATATGAAAAATGACAGCTGTACTGTTCATGAAATGGTGTAAAAAAATGAGTATGTTGAAAATTCAGCGTAAAAATACTGAAAAGTTCCAAAGTTATGCGTGTGCGTTAAATAAATTCAATGGATGCATGTAACTAGGGCATTTTTAGGAATTTTTTTAACAAATGTTCAGCATGGCCTTTTGGGGACACCACCTCATAAACACTTGCACTGTCATTTCATTAATCAGTCACGAAAGGTGATTTCATGCAGCATATGCGCCATTCTGTGCCACAGGAGTGAAAACATGTTTCAGGCAGAATATGAAAAATAAAAGCTGTACTGTTCGTGAGGTGGTGTGAAAAAATGGCAATACTGAAAATTTGTAGAGAAAATATTAAAAATTGCCAAAGTTACGTGCGTGAGTACCACAGTTTCAATGACCGTGCATAACTCTGGCATGTTTTGTTATTTTTGCACCAAATTTTTATTCGTTGAATGGTTGCAAAGTTATTAAAGAGCAAAATTTTGAGTTTAACATTGACATGCCTACTCAATATACATATGTGTATATATGTGTGTGCATGTGTGTATGTGTATATATATATATTGCAAAAATCTTTGTTAATGCATCAGTTATAGTTCTTACTAAAGCAACAAAAGCAGGAAAATGTGGTCCCACCCCCTACCCTGCAGACACTGATAGGTGTCGGGGGGTTACCTTGGGGTCATCGGCCCTAATGCTCACCTCATTCCATCAGTAAGTTAACTGAGATGGGTACAGTATAGGAGAATGGGGTGAGCATTAGGGCCGACAACCCCAAGGCACACCCCCAATGCCTGTCAGTGTCTTCAGGGTGGGGGTAGGGTTTTAGGGTTGGAAACCCTAATACATTTCCCTGCTTTTGTTGCTTTATTAAGAACCCTAACTGATGCATTAATGAAGTTTTTTGCAATTAATTTCCTTACTTTTTCAGATAGTGTAATCATAATCCTATCCTTATTTGTCTGTGGAGTCTGTGGGGATGCACAGCCCTCTGTGCCCTGTGCTCCATTCCCTCCATAGATGTGCATATATACGTAGGTGTGGAAGCACAGGGCCCTCCAGGCCATGCACTTCCATTTATAGGACAACAGTGACCAAATTGTCAGCTTAGCTTATTACCCCACCTCATGCACCACAGTACAGAAAAATTGTCAAATCCACGCCGAAACGTAATTTTGCACAACTGCAACACCATTCCGTACCACAGGTGTGAAAACACATTTTGGGCAGGATCTGAAAAATGACAGCTGTGACATACATGACATGGGGTAATAAGAAGGATATGTTGAAAATCTGGGGTAAAAATATTTAACATTTCCAAAGTTACGAGCGAGTGTAGCGAAATGTCATAACATTGGCATTGTTTCATATTTTGACTCAAAATTTTCAACATATTCTTCTAATGACCCCACCTCATAAACCCCATTGGTGAAAATCTTAAACTCCGTGCCAAGATGCCATTCCATGCCACAGGTGCAAAAACACATTTCAGGCAAGATGTGAAAAATGACAGCTGTACTCTTCACGAAGTGGTGTGAAAAAATGGCTATGTTGAAAATTTGACTTCAAAATATTGAAAATTACCAAAGTTATGTGCATGCGTAGAAAATTTCAATGAGCTCATGTAACTTAGCATTTGTAGGAATTGTTTCACCAAATTTTCCACATGTCCTTTCTGAGACCCCACCTCATGAACACTGGCAGTGAAATTTCATTATTCGGGCCCAAAAGGTGATTTTGTGCAGTGACTGCAAAATCACCTTCCGGACCCAATTAACGAAACAATAGTTGCAGTGTTCATGAGGTGGTGTCCCAAAAAGCCCATGTTAAACATTTGGTGCAAAAGTTCAAAAATAGCAAAGTTATCAGCATAAGTTGAAAACACCATTGAAATACATTATACAACACTTACCTTGATTCCTCAGTTTGCGGTTTGGCTTTGAAGGGTACAGAGGTGTCCCAGTCCACAGAACACAACAACCAATGACTTCCAATGGTAAGTATAGGGCAGGGGCTGGGTGCTTAGTGGGAGGCTCAGGAAGGGGGACAGGGACAGCAGGGACGATAAGGGACTGTCTGCTTTTTTGCAGGTAAAAAAAGATGTCGGAGGACTATTTTCTTTTTTACAGTTTTAAAAAATACATATTTTGGGACACTGGAAGTGGGCTCCCCAGTGTCCCAGACTACTGCTGGGGGGGGATACACATATCGGGACACTAGGAATGGGCTCCCCAGTGTCTCACACTGGTGGAGGGGGCTTCTAATGTTGACACGGGGATTGGGCCACCCAATGTCAGCAACTGTATGGTATATCAGGGGACTGTTTTCTTTTTTTACAAGTTTAAATTCAGTAAGTATATCAGGACACAAAAAGTGGGCTCCCCAGTGTTCACACTGCTTGTGGGGGGATACATATCACAGGACACTGGAAGTGGGCTCCTCAGTGCCCCACAGTGGTGGGGGGGACTTCTACTGCTGACACAGGGATTGGGCACCCCAATGTCGGCAAATGTATATCGGCCCCTTTCCCCTTAGAGTCTATAATACAAACAAAAAAATACTTGAATTAGGTAAACGCCAACAGGGGGCAGAGGAATCAGATTCTGGGGTCAGTTTGCCCCAAAAATGCCCCTAAAGAGTTTCATTTTTTCTGCTGACGTATGTGCCGCAAATTGCAGCAGCTGTTCTGTGACACACCCTTCCTTGTTTTCATGAAATAATGTGTGTTTGCCACAATTTGCAGCACAAACTCCCCCTTGTTTTGTGAAACAACTTCCACAATTTGCAGCACAAATATGGCTGTGGACAAAATTAACATATTTCTGGGCATTTGTGTGGCAAGCTGAATCAGATTATGATTCCTCGGGGCCCAATTAGGTAAACACAACTGCTGGTGTTTACCAACTGCAAGTATTTTTTGAATAATTTAAATTTGTGTGCCTTGCTAACTGAAAACAAGATGACAGAATCTCAACACTACAGTCCACATTTGTGATAATAAAAATTACTTTTGTGGCAGAAAAACAGTTGTTTCGCATGGCACATCTAATTTTTCCCATAGGAAATAAAGGGAAAATTGAAAGTTTCATAACTTTTGATTAGAATAATATTTTTTCACCAAGCTTTCAAAAGACACATCTGCGATCCAAGCCCGATATACCCTAAAAATTCCAGACCAAACCCACAAGCCATCTCTGAGAAATGGCATGACAAAGAATTTACATCAAAATGGTAATTTACACAATTGTTGACATTCCTTATCTCTGCACTCACACATCTGACCACAATAAAACTTGCCAGTTCCGGAGATCTTTTGTCCCCGATGGAGCATGCAAAATCTGATGTGAATCAGTCAAATGGTTACAAAGTTATTAAAGTACAAAATTCTAGGTTTAACATAGATGTGACCATTGAACCCTAATTATAGTGGCACTAGTGACCATTGAACCCTAATTATAGTGGCACTACTGCCACTATAATATGTGTGTGTATATATATATATATATATATATATATATATATATATATATATATATATAAATTAGAGGCAAAAAACTCCATGTAATGCATCAGTTAGGGTTGTTCCCACAGTGACAAAGTGAAATTCACTGTTAGGGTTGAAAGCCCCCTTGGATCCTTGGCCCACCCCCAACCAGTATTGAAAAGCGACAGGGGTCATCAACACCCAACTTTGACCCCTATCACATGTGTAAGAAGCTGAGAAATAGGAGAATGGGGTGAGAGTTAGGACCGATGACCCCAACGCACACCCCGATGCCTGTCGGGGGTGGGATGGAGGGGTCCAAGGGGGGCTCTCAACCCTAACAGTGAATTTCCTCACTTTTGTCGCTGTGGAACAACCCGAACTGATGCATTAAACAGAGTTCTTTGCCTCTAATTTCCCTTCTTTTTGAGAATGATGAGAAATAATGAATGTACCCCGCCACATGATGTCTTGTGACATAGTAACAGGAACGGCAATGCAAACAGAAGCGCCAACAGTGGCGCACATGGTAATGCAAACATAAATGGGAAAGGAAATGTTAATAGAAACGCAAGTGCAAAGTGATGCCAAAGCGAACAGTGATGCAAACATTGAAGCGCATACACAAATGCAACTGGTAACAAGAACAGTGATGGCAGCGGTATTTTAAATGGAAATGTCAAGTGTCACAGCAAAAAGAATGCAAAAGGGAACAGAAACGGAAACGTGAACACAAGTGCACATGTAAACGCAACCCGTAACGCGCACAGGCACGGTACCGCAATTGTAAATGTAAATGGTAAAGTTAAGATGAAGAATAATGCCAAAGGAAACGGAAATGGGAACAGAAGCATATATGGAAATGCAAACCGTAATGCGCAGGGGCACAGTAACACAATTGCAAACGCAAATGATAACAGTAACAGCAAGGAAGATGCAAAACAAAAGAGAAACAGAAACACAAAGAAAAGGGCTGCCGGAAATGCAAATGGCAATGCGCACGGTGATGTAAACAAAAATGCTAACAGAAACAGTAGTGGAAACGCAAATGGTAACAGTAACAAAAACACAAGCACAAGTGACAACGCAAAGGGTAACGCACACAGTGGAGTACACGGTAACGGTAACGCAAATGGAGACATAAACACAAGTGAAAACAGTAACTGTAACAGTAACGGAAGTGCATACCCTGTTTTTGCCAAACAGGTACATAGAGAAACACAGTGTGTACAAAGAATGTATGCATTGCAGTGGGCATCGAAGCTTAAAACGAGCATTGGAAGTACTTAATTGCTAATATCTTAGCAACCACACGTCGTAGAAAATAAATTAAAATTTCACAGAAATCATGATTTTTCTGGCTAGCTTTTTGTTATTGCATAGCATAAAGGGCTATGCAACTCACAACAAAAAATCTGTATCTCGCATCGCTTTCGAGATACGAGCCCCGAAAGGCGCGCCGTATGCCACCATGTTAGTCTATGGGGGAAAATGCCAACTTTGAAGTACTGTAACTTTGGAGCCATGCAATATTTTTTCACCAAACCACCAAAAGGCACATCTGTGAGATGTTGGCTACCATCCTTCCAAATTTCAGCTCAAAAGACCAAACCATTCTTTTGCAGCAGGGTGGCAAAGAATTCCTGTCATTTTGGCCAAGTCTGAAAAAGTAGTGTCGCAATCTGCGAAAGCTTTCACAAAAATTTGCCAAAGTGTCTTGAGCACGACACTACCTTACGACACTACTTTTTCCAGAAATTTTAAAAACATATTTCGGGGGTGTTTAACCCCAAAATAAAAACATGGCTAGCATCCTCAGGGTCCGACTAGGTGAACACAGAAAGAATTGTGTCCTAGAGGGTCCCAAATTTAAATGCTAAGCATTTTCTGATCACCAGCTGAAAACAAAATGGCAGATTTGCAACACTACTAAGGCCATTTGCGACACTAAAAGTGCATTTGCAAAAGTGTTGCACTTTTTGTTAACTTTTCCCATTGACTTATAATGGGAACTTGTTTTTTGAATAACTTTTGAACCGTTTAATATTTTTTCACGAAATCTTCAAAAGGCACATCAGGGACCCTGGCCACACGTTCCCTGAAGTTTTTGGACCAGTCACGTAAACCGTGAGACCTGTAGGTGAGAGCAAATAAATAGCAAAAAAACATAATTACGCAAGACCTGCCATGCCCAATCGTGCATACCAAATTGCAGGCAAATCCGTTGAACAGTGGCAAAGTTATTAAGGTGCAAAATTTGACCTTTAACCTTAAAAGTGGTACTCAACACTAACTATGGTAGCACTACCGTGCTACCATAATATATATATATATATATATATATATATATATATATTATATACATGATATGCAATCGGGTTGTGGGATAAACCTGTTATTTTCATGAGTCCCCAGTGACCTCGGGTAACCTCATGGGTGGCAGAGCGTAGTGGAACCCTGAGTGATTTACCCGAGGTTACTGGGGAAAGAGTGAAAATAATAGGTTTATCCCCCCCCCATTGCATATCCAATCTATGCAACAGGCATAGAATTGGGTAGTGACAACAAAATAATTTTTAATTTGCATTTTACTTAAAAAAAGTGAGAATGTAGTGGACTTTTTAGTGGTGTTCCTATGCTGGTCCCAGTGGTTGCTATGGGTTGTCATAGATGCTACAGCATCACGACATAGCAGAATCATTGTTGATTGGTGGAGAGAGTGTCTCCACAGGAAAAAAAATGGCAACTGGTCTTAGTGAAGGACAATGCGTGAAGGACTCATTAGTTTTTGTTTTTTTTGTTTTGTTTTAATTTAAAAACCTGTATCAAGCAGTATCAAGAGAGAGGGGATGTAGCCATTTCATTACGGTTGGAGTACATTCTGAAGCATAGCCAGAAGGAGTGGGGATATAGCGGTGTTGGAGTGTTTGATGTTGGAAGAACCGGAGAGACTAGAAGCTGCAACGACAGCTGTAGAAGAGGTGCCAGTGTTAGACTGTTATTTTTGGCAGTTTGATTTAAGAGAAACTGAAGGTAACACTTAATTTTTTGACTGGGTTTGGTGTGATTTTTTTTGCAAGTCCGTTCTGAATGTGCTAGGTGTTCAAGTGACAGTGGTGCACTCTGGAGAAGTGAAAGGGGATCAGAGGCAAACTAGAACTGTGAGGTATACTGCATCATGCGACTGGAGTCTGTTACAAAAAAAAATTATTCCTTTTTCCTGTGCAGCTGGTTCTTGGGAGTAGAGACGGGAGAACATTAGTTAGTAGCAAAGAGAGTGAACAGGGACAGCAGTTGTGGAACAATTTCTGTTTTGGGAGAGCTGTGGGGTAAAGTGAAAGCTGGATGTAAAGTAAAAGCTGGATGAAGCACTGCTTGTGGGGGGGGTGATTGACAGTTTGTGTTTATCCCACATATGTGGGATAAATACTGGGTGCTGAGAATTATCCCACATATGTGGAGATAAATGGATTTTGTCTCCACACCTATTGCATATATACTGTATAGTTATATAACAGGGGTGAAGGAATAACACTCTGAATAAACTTCATTATTTTCACCGGTATTGAATATCAGGGAGCTGACGTAGACACTGTGGAATATCTTAACAGATATTCCACTGTGTCTTCATCAGCTGCTGATATTCAACACTGACTATATTACTGCCTGATATTTCAACAATGCTTATATTAGCCAAGTACCACATAGCACAAACAACCTCACTTGATGTCAGTCAAATAAATACAGACCACAGTGATTTATCGCAGCTGAAAAAACAGCGATATCCTGAGACGCCCTTCTGACTTCTTCTAGCTCAGATGGTACTTGCTACATGACTGGAAAAGGCATTCCTACGCAGATAGTAAAATACAAATCTTAAACATAAAACATTTGTTCTTGCAGTCTCCCCAGAAAAAGATGAGTGCAGTCACCAGAAAAGCCCCAATATCACAAAACAGCAAATAACATAAAAGATTAAATAAAAGAAACTCCCAATACATAAAAAACACTCACTAAACACATGAAAGTTTAAGAAACGCCAACTCTTAACTTCACGAAATGGCAACTCCCAGCTCTGATGATAACCCCACCTTGCAAACAGTTCTAAACCAATCATGCCTGACACATCCATTTAACCAAACGAACCAACCAAAAGCTACTCGTGATATTATCACAGTTCACTCTGCACTCCTGCTAATATTTTCCATATTCCACAGTTGCCCATCATGTATCCCCATATATGTATATATATATATATATATATATCTATATATAGATATCTATATATATATAGATTTATATATATATAGATATCTATATATATATATATATATATATACACACACACACACATATATTAGTGTACAAAGTAGGGAAATGAAAAATGAAAGGAAAATATCCACTGAACCTTGGCAAATCTAATGTGTAGTGTTCCTTGGGGTTTGACAGTGTTGATGTCATCCTAATATTGGCACCTTGTACCCAAGCACCGCTGTGTCACTGTTTTATTTTAACTGACAAGACAAATATTAAGCTAATGCCAGCACTGTACTGTATGATCATTCAAACCAGAGGAATACCACACCACTGATTTGTTGTAGTTCCAGAGACTTTGTCCCCTATTTTTCATTCCCCTACTTTGTATGCTTTGTGCCTCAAATATAATAGATTCAATAATGTAGATTTTTGCAATTAATTTCCTTTTGAAAAACATATATAACAACTGAGAAAAAATATCCCCATCCCCAGAATGAAAGAAAAATACAAAAACTGAAAAACTGTTTACATCTATATCTATATCTATATCTATATCTATATCTATATCTATATCTATATCTATATCTATATTATAGGGGCATGGTCACACCCCTATAGATTGGATTGAGTAGGCAGTTTATTAAACCTCAATTTTTGCAGTTTAATAACTTCTCAACCTTTGAATGGATTTGGATGAGATTTTGCATGCACAGTTTCGTGTGGTAGATCCATGGATATGCAAAGTTTTATTTCAGTTAGATGTGCAGGTTCCGAGTTCTAGATGGTGCAAAAAGTTAATTTTTTTCCATTGCTTTTACAGGTTTTTTTTACTGTGAACTGGCCCACAGCCCAGACAGTTTGGAATTTTGGTCTGGAATTTTCAGGTTAGAAAGGGGCTGGCCCACAGATGTGCCTTTTGCTTGTTTGGTGAAAATATATTAATCTGTTATTTGTGTTCTGAGCATGCTCAGTAAGCACTTCAAGACAGCTGTATGAAACAGAAAAGGAACCCTTTTTCGTATTGGACTAATCCTTTTTTTGTTTGCTGCCATCTTGTTTCCATTGGGGAAAAAAACAGCTGGGGGGAGGAGGTTTGAGCATCCCCTTGGACACTCTCCTCCTCCAAGGGGAAGGGGGTTGTTACACCGCTTTGTTCCTGCCACCTGTGATTGCATGGACAGCAGTATGGGAGTTACAGTGCAGGGAGGGAAGAAAAAATGACACTGTAGTTATATTAATTCTTCCAAGGTATTCTTCAGTATGCTTGACAGGTGCAGTTCAGCTGCCCCTGAGGAGGAGTTAATGCTAATGATTTTTGGCATCAGCCAGTCAGAGAGCAGGAAGACAGACTGCTGCCTGAACTACAGTGGGAGGTCAATCAGATTCATTTCAAAGCTAACAGAAAAAAGGCCCCAATAGTACTTGTCAGAACTATCAAACTATAGGAACAAGAACAATAAATAGGAACTACAAAACACCCATAACTATAAAGCTCTAAGTATTAAGTTCAAACAGTGAAATCTGGCCCAAAGTATGGACTGCAGAACTACTTAGGTTATATAGCGGACTATGGGTGGGAGGTCAAGCATACTGAAGAATACCTTGGAAGAAATAATATTACTATGGCGAGTTATTTTTTCTTCTCATCTTAGGAATTCTTCAGCATGCTTGACAGGTGCAGACTACAAAGCAGTGCAGCTGGAGGTGGCTACAGAACCTACTGTGGAAAGAGGTTCTGCAGAACTGCTGTGCCAAATTTGACATCTGATCTGGACTGTACATCCAAACAGTAGTGTTTTGTGGAAGTGCATACAGTCCTCCAGGTAGCTGCTCTGCAGATGTCCAGCAAGGGTATGTCCCTTGCAGCTGCCACCGAGGCTGCAGTGCCCCTAGTGGAGTGGGCCCTGAGGCCTTGAGGTGGCTGATTGCCAGCCTTATGTTAACAGAACTGAGCGCAATCCAACGAGAGACAGTCCTCTTGGAGGCATGCCTGCCTTTCCCTACCTCACCGTAGGTATGGAAAAACTGAGTATGCGAAGTCCTGAGCTGCTTGGTGTGCTCCAGGTAGTAGGTCAGTGCCTTTCTCACATCCAAACTATGGAGCTTTCGCTCACCAGGAGTGGATTTATCTGTGAAGAAGACAAGACATGTTATGGACTGGTTCAGATGGAACTCTGACACCACCTTAGGAAGGAATTTCCTATTTGTCCTGAGAAGTATCTTATCCTTATAGGAGATAATGTAATTAGGTTCAGTGCAGAGTGCCTGCAGCTCTGCAGTTCTTTTGGCTGAGGTAATTGCCACCAAAAAGACAGTTTTCCAAGTGATGTACTTTAGCTCTGCTGTGGCCATTGGCTCAAAAGGATGCTCCATGAGTTTGGCTATGCAGAGGTTCAAGTCCCAGGAAGGGATAGGTTCCCTAAGAGGGGGTTTAAGGTGTAACAGACCCTTGGAAAATGTCTTAAAGATTGGATAGGAAATTAAAGATTTTTCTTTCCCAGATGAAATATAGGCAGACATGGCTGCTTGGTGAACTTTCAGAGGTGAGGCACATATGCCCAAAGGCCTGTAGGTATACCAAGTAGTCAAGCACTGAAGAGAGGGAAGTTTCCAGTTTGTAAATGTGCCTGTCCTTGCACCACAGGAAAAATATTTTCCATTTTGAAGCATAGGTCTTTTTAGTACTAGACTTCTTAGCCAGGCGAAGAATCTTTAGGGCCTGTTCTGAGTATTGAGAATCTGGGCACTCTGTTTCTTCAAGTACCAGGCTTTGAGGTGAAGATACTCTATGCTGGGGTTTGTTATCCCTGTCTGAGGTACAGTCAGGAGACTGTGGCTCAATGGCAGTCGAATTGGTTGCTTGGTTGCCAGGAGCAGGGAATATCACGGTTATCTCGCCTAGTCTGGTGCCACTGGAATCATGGTGGCAGGCTGGGTTCTGAGCTTCAGGAGTACTCTGAGGATCAGTGGAAAAGGAGGGAAGGCATACAGGAACTTTCTTGTCCAATCCAGGTTTAGGTCATCCACTGGTACTGTGCCTAGAGCTGGAGGCCTGCAGCAGTACGGGGTAGCTGGTGAGTCAGGCTGGAGGCAAGGAGAGCTATCTCTGGAGTGCACCACCTCCTGAAACTGTGGCCAGCACTTGCCTTTTCAGGGCTCACTTCTGGTGGCCCTGACTTATGCGCCTCAGAGCATCCACCAGCATAATGTCCTTTCCTGGCAGGTGAATGGTTGATAGCTGACTTTCCAGAGAATAGGCCAGGGACCTGAGCTTCATGGCCTCTATGCAGAGCTTTGTGGACATTGTGCCCTCCTGTTTGTTGATGTAGAACATAGCTGTGGTGTTGTTTGTTCTGATCTGAACAGACTGGCATTTTAGGAGAGGAGCAAAGGCTTTTATTGCCAAATAAACAACTTTGAGTTTGAGGAGATTTATATGGTAGGTGGACTCCTTGGGGGCTATAAGAAGCCAGAATGAACAGATGTAGTGAAAAAAAGCATTATGTGCAGTATAATGGTTTAATCATGGTGTGCTTTATTACTCAAATTCAAATCAGAGCTGAAAACTAACTTTTGAAATTATACTGTATCTTTGCCTTTGATCTTTAAGAGTTGGAAAAATGACCCCCACCAACATGTGTTTTTTGTTACATTTTATATCCTTTTCATGACTTGCTTCCCAGCTAAATGTCATGAAAAAATAATCCTTTCTTGTTTGGTGCAATCCTTTTTCATGAGGAAAAAAATCCTATATTTTGTCCCTGTTGCCTAGTGACTCCCCCCACCCCACCGATTGTCATCCCCCATATTAAGTATTATTTCCTGGTGTTTAGTGGCACCCCTACCTTTGAACCCCCATCCCTGTAATTATTTATATTTTCCCTGGTTTCTAGTAGTACCCCCCACCGATTGCTGTCGCTGTAAATATTTGTATTGTTTCCTTGGTGTCTAGTGGCCCCTTCCGATTGATGTCCTGCCTGTAATAAAGAAAAGAGTTCCTCCCTGTAATTTTATTTTCTAACATCCTGTAAAAAGAAAACACTCCCTCAGCGATCCAACCCCCCACGCCACTTATGCTCCCTGCTGGGAGTTGACAATCTTACCGTTCAGTTCTGTAGACAGGATAAATGATGCTGTCAATGATTTCTGCCACTTCTCTATCTCAGTTTCTGGCAACACAGGCTCCTTCTCCCACAGAGCAAGATTGCTGCACTGCTCCTCCGACTTGCTTAAAGTTTGGTTGCAACACCAACTTATTTGAATCCCTAGTTTATAACTAATTTTACTTACAGTTAATCATAAAATTGTAATTTACTAGCAATGAACTAAGAATTGACAGGAACCCTGAGTGTGTGATTCCTTTTTTTTTTTACCTACTCTAATAAACCAACATTGGCTCCTGTTGTCTCCAGTTGCACTGAATCAGTGAATTAAAGTTTTAAATTTGAGCTATAGAGATTGTGCCATTGCAGACTGAGGTGCTTAAGTGATACCCCAGAAAAGAAATGGGAAACAGTAGTTGTGAATGGACATGTCCCAGTATAACCGCTGACTTGTGGAATATCACAGTTGTCTCGCCTAGTCTGGTGCCACTGGAATCATGGTGGCAGGCTGGGTTCTGAGCTTCAGGAGTACTCTGAGGATCAGTGGAAAAGGAGGGAAGGCATACAGGAACTTTCTTGTCCAATCCAGGTTTAGGTCATCCACTGGTACTGTGCCTAGAGCTGGAGGCCTGCAGCAGTACGGGGTAGCTGGTGAGTCAGGCTGGAGGCAAGGAGAGCTATCTCTGGAGTGCACCACCTCCTGAAAACTGTGGCCAGCACTTGCCTTTTCAGGGCCCACTTGTGGTGGCCCTGACTTATGCGCCTCAGAGCATCCACCAGCATAATGTCCTTTCCTGGCAGGTGAATGGTTGATAGCTGACTTTCCAGAGAATAGGCCAGGGACCTGAGCTTCATGGCCTCTATGCAGAGCTTTGTGGACATTGTGCCCTCCTGTTTGTTGATGTGGAACATAGCTGTGGTGTTGTTTGTTCTGATCTGAACAGACTGGCATTTAGTTTTGGTGTGCTGTGTATGGAGTTCCTATGGTGGACAATACAGTATTCAGTACCTCTGAGAGTGAGGAAATGAGGAGGTTGCAAGGTCCATTCTGTGCGTGGACAACCCAGAAGCCAAAAGGAGAATTATGAAAAAAAAACAAAAAGAGTTGGTGTGCCGGAGATAATTTATGCACCTAGCATTATGCTTATACTGATATGCTTTAAACTATTACATAAAAGGTAGGCTAGCATTGCTTAAGGGGTACATAGATCTACCTTTGATCTCAATTTACTGTGCTTAGTTCGAGTGATATTTTTCTCTTTTAACAGGTGATGAGCTGACATGAGCAGTTCTGAGTAGCGCAGGAGCCATAGAGAGGATAACTCGTCTGGAGTTGCTGGCGTGTAAGGAGATTCATGAGAAACATGACACTGGGGTAGCCAGATATGTTAATCAGGGGTCCTGTTATGAGACTACAAATACTGCAAGTACTTGTCTCAGACTGACCTCTAATTCTCAAACTCTAACTTCAACCTTGGTTCCTCATGTACTATATGCTGTTTTTTTTTAAAGGGAACCTAAGCACTTCTTTCAGGCCACTGTCTGGAATTTCTCCCTTGCATTATTCTATTTGCTTTTAGTAATTTGACTCATGAGAACCAGCTGTCCCTCGATGTCTTTGTCTTTTTTTTTTTTTTACACAACCTTTAAAAAAGAAAATGGTCCCTTGGCAATCCACCCACCCCAACCTCCCACTCAGCACCCTCCACCCTTCAAACACTCGCATTCCCCTGAACATGCCTAAGGGTGAAGATCCAGTCTCTGACTGGAGACACATCTTGCTGCTGGAAATGCCGACTGCTACAGTATATGAGAAAGTAAGGTAAATGTGGTTCAATGTATTTCAGTGGGGGTTTTCAACTTTGTGGCATAACTTTGCCATTTTTGCATATTTTTAGCTCAAATTTTCAACATGGCCTTTTTGGGATACCACCTCATGAACAATGACATTGGATTTATGCAAATCTGGCCCAAAAGGCAGTTTGCAATTGCTTGGTGAAATCACCTTTTGGGTAGGATTTAAAACTTTTCATCACCCTTGTTCATGAGGTGGGGGTCATAAGAAGGGTATGCTTGAAAATTTATGGTCAAAATATGTAAAAATGGCAATGTTATATGCATACGTTAAAATTTTACTATGGTCGCTCATAACTTTGGTAATTTACAGTATTCTGACCTCAAATTTTCAACATAGCAATTTTTTGCACCACCTCATGAACATGATGGCTGTCATTTTCCAAGTCCTGCCCAAACTGCATTTTCATACTAGTGGTGTGGAATAACATTCTGGCGGGGATTTGAAAATATTCAGTACATGGTTCATGACGAGGGGTGATAAGAAAGCTATGCTGACAGTTTGGTTGCTGTTCTGATAAAAATGCAAGCACAGGGCCCAGAGGGCCCTGCACTTCCTCAGCAACATATATGTCCACATCTATGGAGGGATGGGAGCGCAGGGCCCAGTGGGCCCTGCTCTCCTACAGTCAAATGTGAAAACAATTATACTGTCTCAAACAGTAAGGAAATTCTTTGCAAAAGCTCCATTAATGCACCTCTTAGGGCTGCTATTAAAGTGACAAAAGTATGGAAATGTGATGTTAGAGTTTTCAACCCTGACTCTAAATTCTCCCCCCCCCAAGCAGCCAAAGCGGGCAAGGCAACACAAGCAACCACAGACATCCATCATCAGGTAAGAGAAACAACATCCAACTGCTTCCACATGACACAAGAGACAGCCATCATCATGGTCCAGTGCTTCCGTAGCCATGGATACATGCCACAGGTGGTTGAAGGCACTTGGCACCTGCATGCTATCATCTATGTGGTCTTTTGTGGCAGCATAGATGCCTCTGGCACCTGAGTGAAGACATCTGCACTTTCCAGGTGGTTGATGGCACTCAGCTGTGCCTCATGTCTCACAACCCACCTGGGTGTGCAGTAATTTAGCATTACCACACACCCTGTCGCATGTTATAGCTGATGTACAATTTACAATGTGATCCTGTGGGAATTTTATATTGCACTTCCCAGGTGGTTAAAAGCACTCGGCTGCACTTTGTGCCTCACAGCTAACCTGGGGATGCAGAAATCTAGCATGGCTGCACACACTGCCATGTGGTATTGCTCACTTAAAATTTATAATGTGATCCTACATGAATTATATACTGAACTTCCCTGGTGGTTGAAGGCTCCCGGCTGCACCTCATGCCTTACAGCCCACCTGGAGAATGCAGCAATTTAGCATTGCTGCACACCCTGCCATGTGTTATTGTTTACTTACAATTTACAATGCGATCTTATGGGAATTTTATACCACACTTCCCAGGTGGTTGAAGGCACTCGGCTGTGCCTTGTGCCTCACAACCCACCTAGGGCATGCAGCAATTTAGCATTGCTGCACACCCTGCTGTGTGGTATTGGGCACTTAAAATTTATAATGTGATCCCATAGGAATCATATGCCGCACTTCCTAGGTGGTTGAAAGTATTCGGCTGCACCTCATGCCTCACAGACCACCTGGGGCGTGCAGTAATTTAGCATCACCACACACCTTGCCATGTGGTATTGCTTACTTACAGTTTACAATGTGATCCTATGGGAATCATATACCGTACTTCCCAGGTGGTTGAAGGCACTCAGCTGCACCTCGTACCTCACAATCCACCTGGGGCATGCGATAATTTAACATTACCACACACCCTGTCATGTGTTATTCCTTACTTACAATTTACAATGTGACCTTATGAGAATTTTTTACTGCACTTCCCAAGTGGTGTGCAAGTGTGCATGTGTATCCATGGCTACAGAAGCACTGTACCATGATAATGGATGTCTCTTGTATCATGTGGGAAGAGTTGTATGTTGTTTGTCTTACCTGATGATGGATGTTTTTATTTATTATTTTTTTTTATTTAGTTGTTTAACCAGGTATAGCACACTAAGCTGGAAGCTTTTTTACAGGAGCGACCTGGGAGTACAAGGAGGTTAAGTGACCTGCTCAGAGTCACACAGTATGCAAGTGGAAGCTGTGGGATTCAAACCCAGGTCTGGTCTGCTGGATGTCACCAGATTTGTGTGTGGTTGCTTATGTTGTCTTGCCCCTTTGGCAGCTTGAGGGGATGCAGAGTTAGGGTTGAAAACCCTAGCATCACATTTCCATATTTTTGTCACTTTAAGATGTGCGGTGTGTGTATATATATATATATATATATATATATATATATATATATATAACTTTTTATGGTTTGTAAATGTTGTATTCATTCATTTAAAATTTTGGTAACTGGGAGAAGCACACTGAGCCAAAGCTCGTTTTCAGGTGCGACCTTGCAGTGAGGGTCAGGATACAGTCAAACAATAACAAAAGAATTGAGCAATACAAAACAAATGAAGCGCAAACAAAAATAGAGCAAACATGGCAAGAAAGTGCAGTGTATGCTACAGATGCCTGGAACATGACACACTAAACATTCTTAGATACAATCAACAAATGAATTAAAATAATCAGTGCAAAGAAAGTCAACCCCAGGAGGGGGCATGAACTGGGGGAAGAGAAAAAAACAGGTCAGGTGGGGAGTTGACAGATGCAGAGAGGGGAGAGCATATGTTTAAGCTGGAGCTTATGGAAAGTTCAGGAGGGTAAGAGACAGATAACAGAGTGGAGGAGGTTCCAGAGTGGGAGAAGGTGATAGGAGAAGGCAGATTGTCCAGTGGAGGAGTGAGGATGGGGAAGGGGGGGGAAGAAGCAGGGATCCCTGGAACAAAGGGAGTACAAGGTGAATGGAGAGGAGGAGATGACAGTGGAAAAATACAAAGGCATTGCCTTGAACCAGTATTTAGAGATGAAAGAAGCACAGCAGTACAGGCGTTGGGAAGAAGGGGAGTATGGAGAGGGAGGAATAGAGAGTGCATTGGTGAGTATGAGGGGATGAGTTTGTGGCAAAATGATAGCAGGCATTACACAGGGTATCCAGTCTGGCAAGGGAAGAGGAGGAGTTGGAAGCATAATCCATATCCATGAAGTCAAAGACTGGGAGCACCATCTTTGTAACTAATTCCAGGGGGACATGTGGGATCAAGCAGTCTTTGTTGCATTACAGGGCACCAAGCTTTGGGCAGAGCTTAGCATGGATGGCATCAATGTGAACAGAGAAATCAAGCCTGCTGTTAAGCACGCACCAAGATACTTGAAGAAATGAAACTCTTCAAGGGAGGAACCATCCAGGGTGGTAAAGGAAGGGAGGGAAACAAGCCTAGCCAGTTTCTGGCTGGAACCAAAGGTCATGGACACTGTTTTTTTTGGTGTTGACCAGGAGTTGGTTGGCCTGAAACCAATGCAGGACATTGTGGAAGTATTGCTGGAGAGAGACTTCCACAGTTTCTGCGGAAGGGCCTGAGGAATAGAGAACTGTGTTGTCTGCATACATATCAATATTTGAGTTGACAGAGATGGAGAGGAGGTCATTGAGGAAGATGGAAAAGAGGATGGAATCCAGGATGGAGACCTGAGGGACCCCAGCCTGGACTGGGAGTGGAGGGGACAGGATGCCACTGACCTGAACCAACTGCTGGTGGGCAGAGAGATAGGAGCTGAACCATACAACAGTAGAGGCTGAGAGACAAGCAGAACTCAGCTTGTCTAAAAGAAGTGGATGGGCAACTGAATCAAAGGTTTTAACCAGATTGATGAAGATAGTAGCCTCGATGTTCCCCTGATCCAACCCAGAGAGAATGGAATTGGTAACATAACAAGGATGAGACATTGGAATGGTGCTTCCTAAAACCAGACTGGACAGGGGAGAGGAAGTTAGATGAAAATAGGAAGTCAAGACAGCTGGGAGTAGAACAGTTTCTCTTGCAATTTTGCACGGGAGGGAAGGAGGAAAGTAGGACAGAAGTTACCAGGGTAGGAGGAATCACCCCCTTTATGGATGGGAGAAAGGGACAACTTCAGCCAACTTCTAAGCAAGGGAGGGGAGGAGGAAAATAGAACAGAATTTACCAGTGGAGGAGGAATCACCCCCTTTATGGATGGGAGAAAGGGACAACTTCAGCCAGCTTCTAAGCCTGAGGGACAGTACAGAGTGTAAAGGAAAGGTTTAGGATATAAGTGAGGGGGAGGCAATATCAGCAGCAGAGAGATGGAAGAGTCTAAGATCTAGGCCATAAGGGCTAGCTTTGGACTGATTAAGAAAAGAGAGGACCAGCAGGGTTTCTGGCACAGAGACAGGAGGGAAGTGAAACCCCAGAGTGGGGATGGATGGAGTGGGATGAGGGGACAGAAGGAGGGGAGAAGAGCTAGAAGACGGAAGAGCACAGGTGATGAAAAACTCATTGAAGAGCAACAGAGGATGAGTCAGATACTGGAGAGGGATTAGCCATAAGGACTGTAGGAGCAGAATGGGTAGAGGGATCAAAGAGGGAGTGAATCACCTTCCACAGTTTGGCAGGGTAGTTGATATTGTTGTGGAGGTTTGTGTTGAAATAGGGACATAGTATTACGAATGGCATTTGTGCAGGAGTTTGAGCACTTTGTAGGAGTGGAAGTCAAACAAATTATGGGACAGTTTGAATTGGACCCAAGCTTGATCAGGTATCTTGCACGAAACAGTGAGATCAGGGGTGATCTAAGGGTGGTGGTGGGAAGAATTAACCCTGGACTTCCTGATAGGGACATGTTTGTCCAAGACAGAAGTAAAAATAAAGTGGAAGAAGGAAAAAATCTAAGTCCAAGGCAGTGAGAACAGGGGACCAATCTGCTACAGACAGGTCGCTCAGCAGAGCATCTTTGTTTAGTGACCATAGTGACCTAGACCAGATCACTTGGGGTGACAGGGAGGGTGTCAGACTTCTCTGACCAATTAGGTCATGTAATGGTCACTAAAAGCATCTGGGATTATACCTGATGCAACCATCCTGTTGGGGTGTGAAGAGATAACTCAATCCAGAAGGGTATGGTTTGATGAATGTGGGTTGAGCTGGGTGGGTTCAGTAATGAGTTGTGATAGATTTAGGGAGTCAATCTTGAGGATGGTATACCTGGAGGCAGGGGAAAGTCAGTTGATATTAAAGTCTCCAAAGAGGATTAGTTCACCAGAGGAGGAGTGAGATGACAGAGAGGGAGTTTACCAGAGAGGAGGGAGTGATTTTGGGAGATGCATAGAAAACCCCAATGAATATGGGTTGGGTGGAGAGGAAGGAGAGTTTGGAAAGAAGCTGTTAATATATTCCTATTGAGTCATCTTATGATCACCTTCTGGTGACTTTCCTTGACGAGTCTAACTTCCCTTGCATTGGGACAGTTTATCCATACATAGAAACAGATTTTATTGGTAGAAATGGACCTTTAGGCCCACCCAGTCTGCCCCTTGTCCCTGGCCTGTTCCATCACCACTGACCCCAGTTGTTCATAGGTGTCACTCCCTCCCCTCCCATGCCTCTACCTAATATGCCCCAGTGCCTATCCCATGAATGCTTGAAGCTCCCCAGTCTTTGTCCCCACTACCTTCTCTGGTAGGCTATACCACTTTTCTGTGTCCCATGCATTTTTGAATTCCTCCACTGTTTTTGCTCCTACTACCCCTGCGGGGAGGCTGTTCCAAGCATCTACCACCCTCTATCTGTAAAGAAATACTTCCTCACATTGCCCCTGATTCTCCCCCCCCAACTTCATCTCATATCCCCTAGTTCTTGTCCATCTTCTTTTCTGAAAGATGCTACCCTCCTGTACCTCATTGATCCCTTTAAGGTATTTATACATCTCTATCATGTCTACTTAGATGCTCAAAAGTGCTGCCAGAGGGGCAGCCAGCACTGTGCTTTGTTCCTTTAGGACCCTTGGATGATTCCCATCTGGTGTCCATTCCCCCTTCGCCCTGTTGCTTACTGCAGCATGCTGGTCCATCCCCCCACCCTCTACCTTGAAGATCGAGCACAACTAATCGATTAGTATTTCCACTTTCTCTTGTTCTCCCTGTGTGCAGTCCCCCTTGCCCTCTTGATTCTCACTATCCCTCCCCTGGTCTTCCTCTTTTCCCCCACATACCGGAGGAAGGTCTTGTCCCCTTTTTTGACCTCCTTAACTATCCTCTCCTCCGTTAGTGCTTTAGCTGCCCTCATCTTCCTTCCTGCCTCCTTTTGTTTTTCCAGATATACCTCCCTACCTCCCTTACTTTTACAACTAAGCATACTGTATTTTAGGACTTGATTCATTTTCACTAATCGGGTAGCACAATGAGCTGACCTGCCCCTAGTTTTCAATTAATATTAGTATGCTTACTATTTTATTGTAAGCTATTTTTTTAATGTGTCAGTGACTTTGGTATTGTATTTTCTTATTTTCAGTAAACTTTTGTTAATAAATAAATGAATGTTAGGATGATTGAATTCATTGAAAGGTGTAGTTTGAACACTGTGGAACAAGTTGTCATTTTGAACATGAACTTACTTAAAGAGGGACTGTGACCACCATTTTTTGGCATCAATAAATTCTGAATTTGGATCAGCATATCCTCAATCAGTCTCATGCCAAAAATCAGATCTGTAAGTTACTTTGTAAAGTTGCAAGACATTTTGTAACCCTTAATTCACTGTGTGTTCAAAAAAAGCTAGTTTCAGAGAAGAGCTACTGATGATGTCATAACCTGAACTCACAACCTAGTCCTCCCTGTAAGCTGTCTTATATGACTTATTTCTCCCATGTTATATAAGACTACAATTATAGTAAACATCTGAAAAAGGAAAACTGACACTGGGTGGGTAAGCACATGCACTTCCATAATGTGTAGACAGAGGTACAGTATTTCAGAATGTGATGGGGGTTGGAAGGCAGAGGCAAACATGGATTTAGAATGACAAAGTTGTGTGCAATTTTTAGAATACTGCAGGTATAAGATTTCAAAATGTCACCAGGTTGCAACTGTGAAATGCAGCAATGACACAATCTCAGAAAGTAGCTGGAATACATAATTTTGGAATGTGACAGTGATGCACAATTGGAATGTGGTAGTGATGCACAATTTTGGAATGTGGCTATGACACTCAAGTTTGGAATGTGGTAGTGATGCACAATTTTGGAATGCAGAGGTGACACAATTTCAGAAAGCGGTGGTGATGTGCAATTTCGGAATGTGATGATGCACAATTTTGGAATGTGGTGGTGACACACAGGTTCAGAATGTAGCAGAGATGCACAGATTCAGAATGCAGCAGTGATGCACAATTTAGGAATGCAGTGGTGATACACAGGTTCAGAATGTGATGATGACATACAGGTTTGAAATGTGGCTGAGATGCACAGGTTTGGAATGCGACAGTGATGCACAATTTTGGAATGTGGCAGTGATGCATAGGTTCAGAATGTGTCAGTGACACACAGGTTCAGAATGTGGTAGTGATGCACAGGTTTGGAATGTGGTGGTGATGCACAATTTTGAAATGTGGCGGTGATGCACACTTTTGGAACGTGGCTGTGACACAATTTCAGAATGTGGTGGTGATGCACAGTTTCAGAATGTGGTGATGCACAGTTTTGGAATGTGGTGGTGACACATAGTTTTGGAATGTGGCAATGATGCATAAGTTCAGAATGCAGCGGTGATGTACAATTTCAGAATGTGGCGGTGATGCATATGTTCGAAATGCATCAATGCCACACAGGTTTGGAATGTGGTGGTAATGTACAGGTTCAGAATGCAGTGGTGATGCACAATTTCAGAATTCGTCGGTGATGCAGAGTTTCGGAATGCGACTATGACGCACAATTTTGGAATGTGGTGGTGAAGCACAATTTTGGAATGTGGCAATGATGCACAATTTTGGAATGTGGCAGTGATGCACAATTTTGGAATGTGGCAATGACATACAATTTCGGAATGTTGCAATGATGCATAGTTTCAGAATGTGGTGACACATAGTTTCAGAATTTGGCGGTGATGTTCGGTTTGGGAATGTGACGGTGACGCACAATTTGGGAACGTGGCAGTGACAATTTTGGAATGTGAAACTGAAACACAACTTGGCGGGGATGTGCAATTTTGGAATTTCGTGGGGATGTGCCATTTCAGAATATGGTAGGGATGCTCAATTTGGGAATGGAGAAGGGATGTGCAATTTCAGAATGTAGTAGGGATGCATAATTTTAGAATGTGGCTGAGACGTATAATGTTGGAATGTGGAAGGGATGTGATGCACAATTTTGAAATATGGTGGGTGCATACAATTCTGAAATGTGGCAGGGACAAGCAATTTCAGAAAAATGTGGTGTGTCCTGCCACATTCTGACAGCGTGCATCCCAACTATATTCCGAAATTGGCAGTCCCCACCAAATTCCTCAATGTGTGTACCTGTTGCATTCTGAGACTGATTGTCCCACCGCATTTTGAAACAGCACATCCCTGCCACATTCCATGATTGCATGTCCCCCCCAACATTTTAAAATTGTGCACCACCTTGACATACTATACCTTGATTCAGTGCTGCATTCCAAACCAACCTTCTGACATGTTCTATAGTACAGTGCCATGCATCTGAACATTCAGGAAATACAAGCACTGCAGTCAACCCTATGTCACTTTTTTTAAGGATTACTATAGCTATAGTGTCTTAAACGTTGGAGAAGCAGATCCTATAAGGTTGTTGACAGGGAGGACTAGACTGTGAGTTCAAGATATAACATCTTCAGTAGCTCTTACGTGAAACTGGCTTTTTTAAATAGGTCATGAAATCAGGGTTACAAAATAGCTCATAACTTTAAAATGAAATAACATAGAAAGCTAATTTTTGGTATGTGATTTATTGAGGGTTTGCTTATTCTAATTCTGCAATGTAGCACTTTTGGCAGGAGTCCCACTTTATCCTTTAGAAAGCCCTGAGTTTGCATTAAGGAGGATGTCTCTGACATATAAGACATGCCAAGACCCATGTGGGCTCTCGAGCACATGCACACATCAAGGTGCCATTGTGCTGATTATGAGCACTTTTTCCCCAATTGGCATTGATGTCAGATGCAAGTGTCCATGTGTCTGTCATGACACAGTCTTGGCATAAGCTACTTGAGAAAATCCCTTCACATGTATCTCAGTACACCAGTGCTGTGAACAGTATTTTTGTGACGTGAATCTCCATTACTGAGAGGTTTTCATAGAAATTCAGTGTGAGCTTTTGCATGTGATGTTGCATACATGTGATATCTCCCTCTTTGCGCAGGAGACTCCTGTTTTTTTGACTGAACTCCCTCTCTCCCTCCCAGGTAACAAAATCTCCTGCTTAAGTAAGATTTTGTCCAAAATATCCATTCATGTTCCTTTTTGGCAGATAAAAACACATAAAAAGTAAAATAGTGATAAACAATGTGACTGATAGTTTTGTACAGCTAGTGGTTGATTCTTTTTAGTGCTTATTCTTGACAAAATGAAATATATTAAATGCTTTTTTTCTTATTTTTTGATGCCATTTAAGGACAAACTCATGACGTTACGGCATCTCCCTACTAGTAGGCCAATCTCCCTACTGATTTGACCCAAATCTCCCTCTTAAGCAAGTTGGACATATCACATGTATGATGTTGTGTTTCTTGATTTTGGCCTTTGATGTAATGCCCCACTGGGCTTTATTAGAAAAAATGAAGAACATTAACATCAATATGCCCATTGTAAGGTGGATAGGAAACTGGCTGTCGGACAGAACAGAAAGGGTGATGATAAATGGCTATTTATCTGACATGCTGTAGGCAGTGTGACTAGTGGAGTGCCACAGCGCTCTGTTTTAGGCCCCTCTCTTTTTCAGGTATTTATTTCCAATATGACCAATGACACATTATCTCCCACTGTAAAGTTTGCTGACAATTTCAAAATAGGCGACCCATGTAAAACAGTCCAACAGGCTTACGAACTTCAGAGAGACCTTGATAGAGTATCAGTCTGGTTTAGTACATGGGGCATGAAGCTTAATACAGATAAGTGCAAAGTAATGCACCTGGGTCCACATAGCCCTAATGTTTCTTAGGTATTGGGTGGTGCAACGCTTTGCATCACCAGTAGCAAAAACAATCTAGGTATCTGTATATCCTGGGATTTAAATAGTACAAAACCGGTTAATGAAGCGATAAAACAAATAGTGTAATTTGGTCAATAAAGCATAATATCAACCCAAAGGATGCCACAGTGTTGATGTCACTGTTTCGATCATATGCTAGACCCCATCTGGAGTATGCCTCTCAGTTATGGTGCACTTTCAGGAAGTCTGATTACGAACAGCTTGAGAGAGTATAGTAAAGATACACTAAACACATTTCTGGTTTAAAGAATCAGTCCTATTAGGATCGGTTGAAAACATTAAATCTCATGCCCCTTGAGACCAGAAGACTAAGGGGAGATTTACTTCTACTGTACAACATCATCAGTGACCCATTCCTTATGTCTGAACTAGGGACTGACTTTAAAAATAATTTAAGAGCCACCAGAGGTCACCCACTACAACTTATTGGTAGACCATTTAATACTTGAAAAAGAAAATACTTCTTTACCCGTAGAATGGCAAACCATTGGAACCACTTGCCCTTAAAGGTGGTTATCAGCAAAACAAAAGACAAATTTAGGAAATGTTTGGATAATTATATTCTTTCTGATGGAAAATTACAATATTATAAATTCTAAATTCATAGGATCAATTATAGACAGTTATGCCTTCTTGCTCCTCGCTCTCCTTAGTATGTTCTCCTTAGTATGTTTTATCTTGGCAACATTTATTAAGTGTGGAGTTTTTTTGTACTTTATCTTTACTAACCACAAGTTTATATAATTCATTATACCTACAGTGACAGGAGACTGTATACTGTACCTACTGCACCAAATTGTTTTGGTATCATTTAATATTTGATTTGCATAAGTTACTTTTTAAGGACCACATCCTTTGAAAAAGCTTTAATAAATGCGAAACATTGGAAAGTCTGATGGTTGCCTGTTACACAGATGAATAAAAATTATGAATTATTGACTAACTTTCTGCTTGCTGATGGTGTCCATTTTTTTTTTGATTTTGCTGAGTAAATATTAAAAAATAAAAAAGTTACAGCACATGTTAGAAAAAAATAATTAAAAAATACTATATCAGAAAAAGACTAAGTTCTGGTGCATGCTCAGAATGCTTTTCATAGGAGTTGTTTTTCGTTGGAGGGGGTGATTTTTTTATATGACCCACAGTTATTTTATTTTTAGGTACCAAGAGAAGTTTGCAGCCTATTCTCATCAGTGTGACTATTTTGTATATCAAATTTTCTGCAGTGGGGTGTGTAGGGAACTATTTCCCACTGACACCCCAACAGAGAATCAGCCATGTGATTTACCCAGGTTTGCTCCTTTGACTCTGCATGGGGTGAAGGGATATATCTGTCTCTGACTGATCTTGTTTCTTCACTGCTTGCACTGATCAGACATTCCGAGAGTCTATCTAGTAGCAGGGAATTTGGAGGGTGGATGACAAGAAATTCATTATTGATTCTGCTGAACATCTTTATTAAATTATCATTGCCATTGATTTAATGTGTGCCATCTTCTCTTGCCTTCCTGCCTGACTGAATTGTCCTCTGGAGTTGTGTGCATGCATGCATCCACTGCCCAAGATGACAACCGATGTCGACACAAGTTGCTCCATTTTGGGTGCTTTTAGCTAGTTGCTTCATGGTGGTGGCCTGTGGTAGTAGAGGACTGCTTCTGTTAAACAGAGCCATATAATAGATGGGTGGTGAAAAGCTGTATGTTGAGCAGGATGAGTAGGGAGCAGGAGCAAGGCAATAGTCAGCCAGTGCAATGCTTTTCAGAGCTCTACTCACTCAGCAGCAGTTAAGGTGGAAAGTAAACAAAAAAAGTGCTGCAGCAGGGAGCAGAGAGATGGACTAGATCATAGAGTCACAGTTGGCCAAAAGTGTGACATTTGATCCAGAGACATCAATGGGATTGGACTTCACTGTTCTGTAGTTGGTGGCAGCTGTGATGCAAGTGATGGTCAAGCTGGAGAAGAAAGTGGTCGATGGTCATTGTCGTCTGAGGGAGCAGAGAGTCGGTCAACAGCAGTTAGTAACAAGCATTTGTCAATGCCGAATGTTTGCTTGCTGGCATTGGCATTGGTAGTGTAGAAGTTACAGAGCTGCATGACAGAAATGGCAGTAAAGTATTGAACTGAAGCCAATCCCCCCACCACCCTGCAGAGAGTGACAGGCATTGGGGTGTGCCTTTGGGTCATCAGGCATAACGGCCACGCCATTTCACGACACCCTACCCTGCAGACACTGACAAGTGTCATGGTGTGCCTTGGGGTCTTTGGCCCTTATGCGCACCCCATTCCATCAGGAAATACAGTGAGATGGGTGCGGTATAGGAGAATGGACCGAACTTTGGGGCCGAAGAGTCCAAGGCATACCTCGATGCCTCTCACTGGCTGCAGGGTGTGGAATGGTATGAGCATTACAGGCAAGAATCCCAAGTCACACCCCCTGATGCTTATCATTCTCTACAGGGTGGGGTGTTATGGTTGGAAACCCTAACACCTCAGGTATTCGTTGGTATTTTCACTCCAAATTTTGAACATGGTTATTTTGTGACCCCCCTCATGAACAGTGGCAATATCAGTTAGCGGAAAGCTGCTTATGCACAGCGACTACGGCATTTAGCATCACAAGTGCAAAAACACATTCCGAACAGGATGTGAAAAATGACAGCTATAGTGTTCATGGGGAGGTGTAAAAAATGGCAATGTTGCAAATCTGCAGTAAAATATTAAAAAACTGGTGAAGTCACGGCGTGCATAGAAACTGTGCAGCACACCGTAATGTAATTAGTTTGGGATTTTTACAGCAGATTGTCAACACAGGCATTTTGGGACCTCCGATCATGAACAGAGTCACTGTGATTTCCTTTATCTGTCCCGAACAATGATTTCCCACAGCGACCACACATCTCTGCGCTGAAAGTGTGAAAACACATTTTGGCCATGTTGTGCAAAATGACAGCTGTACTGTTCATAAGGAAGTGTGGAAAAATGACACTGGTGAAAATCTGGACTGGAAATATTACAGTCATGAACTTACGATGGTGCGTGGAAACTGTGCAATGCTCACTCGTAACACTGTCATTTTATGGACCTTTGTCACCAAATTTTCAACATAGCCATTTTAAGACCTCTGCTCATGAACAGTGTAACTGTGATTTTCTTAATCTGTCCCAAACATTGCTTTCGCACACCGACTGCGCCATTGTGCGCTACCTGTGCAGAAACACATTTTGGCCGACATGTGAAAAATGGCAGCTGTACTGTTCACAAGGAAGTGTAATAAAATGGCAATGTGGAAAATATGGAGTGAAAATATAGAAAATTCGCAAACTTACGAGCGTGCGTAGGAACTGCGCATCGCATGCTCATAAAACAGTCATTTCTAGGAATTTTTTCACCAAATTTTCAACATAGCCATTTTAAGACCTCTGCTCATGAACAGTGTCACTGTGATTTTCTTAATGTGTCCCATACATTGATTTCGCACACCGACTGCGCCATTGTGCGCTACATGGTGGAAACTGCGTTTGAGGCAAGATGTGAAAAATGAAGCTGCACTGCTCATAAGGAAGTGTAATAAAATGGCAATGTTGGAAAATCTGGAGGAAAATATTGAAATTGCAAACTCACGAAAGTATGTAGGAACTGCGCAGAAGCAAGACTGTGAAAACAGTCATTTTCAGGAATTTTTCCACCAAATTTTCAACATAGCCATTTTAAGACCTCTGCTCATGAACAGTGTCACTGTGATTTTCTTAATGTGTCCCATACTTGATTTAGCACACCGACTGCACCATTGTGCGCTACCTGGGCGAAACATGTTTTGGGCAAGATGTGAAAAATGACAGCTGTACTGCTTATAAGGAGGTGTGGTAAAATGGCAATGTTGAAAATCTGGAGTGAAAATATTGAAAATTCGTGAACTTACGAGCGTGCACAGGAACTGCGCAACGCACTCGTAAAACAGTCATTTTTAGGAATTTTTCCACCAAATTTTCAACATAGGCTTTTTGAGAGCCCACCTTATGAACAGTGGCAGTGTCATTTCATTACTCAGTCCCGAAAGGTGACTTTGTGCAGTGACTGCAAAATCACCCTTCGGGGCCAATTAACACCATGACAGTGAGATCATTCATGAAAAGGGGTCCTGAAAACCCATGTTGAAAATTTGGTGCAAAAATTCCAAAAAATGCCTGAGATATGCAGCAAAGTTGAAAACCCCCTATCTATCCCATTATACAGTTTACCGGCATTTTCTCAGTTCGTGGTTGGCTTTGAAGAGTGCAGACGTGTTCCTGGTCCATCGAAGATGTTGTGCGATCCGGAGGTAAGTATGGGGTGAGGGGTGGTGTGGGAGGCAGGGTGCGTAGTGGGTGAGGCGCGGGTGGGAGGCAGAGACACCGAGGGACCCGTTTTGAGTTTCAGGTGTTTTTAAATGACGGCGCGTGGGGCGTTTGCCGCTGGGTGGGCTCCCAGTGTGGCACAAGGAGCTGGCTGGTGGGGCGTGGAGCAGGCGGGGATTGGGCACCCCGTCGGCGATGGCATGTGTTGCCACGCTGGGGTGGGCTCCCAGCGTGGCACCTGCTACTCAGGGGGGACGGTGGAGTTGGCGGGGGATTGGGCACCCATCAGCTCTGATGTGTATGGCTGGGGTGAACAGCATGGCATATAGAACTCTGTTTTGGGGGTGCAGCACAGCCGACGGGGGACTGGGCACCCCCCATCGGCTACACAGTGTGTGTGGGGGGGGCAAGCACGCAGTATGCGTGAGTGTGTGTGTGTGTGTGTGTATAGAGGGAGCATGCATAAGCAGGCGATATCTTATCGCTGCTCACTGAAGCGTAGCTCCCCCTTTCAACTGTACGCCACTGCATTTTGTCTGCTGTCATAGACAGCTCGAGCAGGCATTGGAGAACTGTGGCCGCGCCTGCAAACACACTGCCTGAATTGGAAGAGGGCTGCCACACCTCCGAAAACTCGGATGATGGCACTATGTTTCTTGCACATGCGTGCAAGCAAACATAAAAACGAAGGAATCAGTGACCCAGGTACTGTCTGTGTAGGGGAGGAGGCATCGGCATTAGGTAAGAGCTAGACTAATCGAAGCTCAGAATTGTCAAGGAGGGTGAGGGTCAACTCGAGGTGAGCTGAACGAGCACTACAGCAAGCCAAGAAGTGCCAACTGGGCTGAGCAAGCAAGCAGCCTACAGGACAGCCACTGGAGCAGAGGTCAGATGTGTACTCTGCAGATCAGCATTGGACCCTGGGAGCAGTAGCAACTCTGGAGAATGGGAGACTGACAGGGTAGATGAGGCAGAGAGTGTGAGAGTCTGTGTGATTGACCATTAAGGCTGTTGCAGTCCAGCAGCTGAGGTGTGGCTGTAGGATGGGACCAGGAGGAGGAGGAGACAGTCGACAAATGAAGAAACTGGAGAGAGTAATGTCTGCAGCCCTGTAATTTGGCCTGAAAAAGCAGATGGTATAACTTTTCATTGGGGAAAAAAGGTACTTGAAGTTTTTTCCTAGTAGTGTGTCTGTTTCAGTTTGAAATTTTTTAAGTTAGGTTTATGATACAGAGGATGTTACTGGTATGTGTGTGATTTTATAATAATGCTTATTAAGTGCATCATGTAGGCACACTGTGTAAGCTTCTAGCAACAATTCCCACCAAAAAGACTGTCAGCAGAATCGATCTTAATGCCCCCACTTCCTCACTGCCACATAGTCAGAGACTGTGCTGCTACCAATGGTTCACCACAGACAGTTAATAGAAACCTGAGAAAATAGAATTATGTTGACATCATCAGCACACTAAGTTAGACAGACTTTTAAATTATGTATTTGCCGTAACTATTGATCTTCCAGAATTTCTTCACTGATTACCACTTGTGGATCTGTGCTGAAGTCATTAGGACCAGTGGGAGCAAAGCTTGTTAGCCAGTGGGCTGGCCATGGAAAAACTGACCTACACCCAACAGTTACAGCACTATCTACCCACCTCAACAGTCACAGCACTGCACCCACATAATTCAGCTGGATGATGAGACTAAGAACCCCTCCAATAATTTATAAAAAGTAAGAATAGTGGAGTTATTTGAAAAGAATTGCAGGCTTTAAGGCAGCGGGGGGGGGGGCGCATTGGTACCTTAACTAAATGTTTTTGTTTGGTCACACACCAGGTGCCTCCTCACATTTTACTAAGATGTATTGTAAATGCAGGGGTTGAACTTGCCAAACCCTTTATACTGATTTGAATGCAGGAGAACTGTGGCCTTCTTCTAATTGGTGAGCTCCCCAGTAAACACCCATGAGCCTCTTATTGACCAGAGCACACTACATAAGTAGGAAATCCAGACAGTGGTTTCTCCTACAAGACAGAAAGAAAGCTCAGAATGGCAAGATAAAATGTGATGCTTTTTTCTGATCAATGGAGGTACTCACCTTGCTGTGGTGGTTAGGCTTGATCATAATTCAACTGGATGATAAAACTAAGAACCCTTCCAATAATTTATAACAAGTAAGAATGCTGGAGTTATTTGAAAAAATTGCAGACTTTAAAGCAGCAGAGTGGTGGTGGTGGGGGGGGGGGATAGCACTGGTACCTTAACTACATGTACTTGTAGAAGTCATGCACAGAATGACAGCTAAAGGGGAGATTCTGCTGGTAGGAGACTTCAGTCTGCTGGATGTGGATTGGAGCAACCCAGGTTGTAACCTCATCCTGGAACAGACATATCCTGGAAGCCCTGCAGGACGTGTGCCAAAGATAGTTAGTGACGGAGCCCACCCGAGAGGGAGTGACTTTGGACCTGGTACTCACCAGTGGGGACAAAATTACAGACATAAAAGTGGGGAGCCATCTGAGATCTTTGCTCCTCAGCCCTCTCTGTCCACACTCTTTATCTGCTCCTCGGCCCTCTATGCCCACACTCTTTATCTACTCCTCATCCTTTTCTACCCACACTCTTTGCATGCTTCTCAGCCTTCTCTGCCCATACTTTTTGTCTGCTCCTTAGCTGCTCTGCATTGTAGGAATAGTTTTTCACATTTTAACTTTAAAACCTGATCTACAGTGGAATCTACCAATTCAGATTCAAATTCAGCCATGCTACCTGACTTGAAACTGAAACCACACAACTTTGACCTGAAACAGTCCTCCCAATGCAAGAGGGCTGTGGCAATGTTGAACAGGATGTTAGGGTGTATAGCAAGGGGATTCAGTAGCAGGTAGAGCAAGGTTATTCTACCATTGTACAGGTCATTGGTGAGACTGCATTTAGAATATTGAGTGAGGTACTGGCATCCATACCTTAAGAAAGACATTAACCTGCTAGATTGGCATGAGTTGTAAAGTCAGGACCCTACATTATATATTGAGCAGACTTGATAGACCAGGAGGTCTTCTTCTGCTGGCTATTTTCGTATATTCATATATTGAAACTGAAACTGCTCTTTTGTAGCTCTGACTTCCTGCCTTGATCACCATTGACAGACAATTAATGGCTACCTAAATGGTTAGCCTAGTACAGCTGAAAAAACCTAAGGAGGGCAATTAACACATTGATGCCTCCAGCACAAACAGCAAAGTGACACACAATTCAAGGATAAATCATCCGCTATAGATGGCCCATACCCATTCATTGTATCTGACCATGTTAAACTGGGGTTCTGTTGTCCTGGCTCCTCTTCCCCTGTTTTTTTCCCTATTTTGGTTTGTGTACTCCGGGACAGGAGGGGAGGGGGGTGGGAAGAGAGATGGGGTTGTTTCTTGTTTGTTTGGGGATTGTTTATTGTGTGCATGTTGCTTTTTGTACTTTGTATTATTTCTTGTTGTTTGTTGTTGAGGCTATATGAACAAACTCTAGCCGAGCCAAAAGGGCTGTGAAGAGCTACCAAATGACCAAAGTTACACATGTGTGTTGAAATTATGCAATACCCGGGTGTAACCTGGCCATTTTTGGGAGGTGTTGCACCAAATTTTCAACATGGCCTTTTTGGGACCCCTCCGCATGAAGAATACAAGTGTCATTTTGTTCACATGTCTCGAAAGGTGATTTCGCAGAGCAAACACAGTATTCTGTGTCACAGGTGTGAAAACACATTTTGGGCAGGTTGTGGAAAAGGACAGCTGTACTGTTTTGAAGGAGGTGTGCAAAAATGGCAATGTTGGAAATGTGGAGTGAAAATATAAAAAATTGGTGAAGTTAGGAGCATGCATAGAAACTGTGCAACACATGCTCATAATGCAGTCATTTTTTGGAACTTATTTAATAAATTTGCAACATGGGCTTTTTGGGACCCCACCTCATGAACAGTGGCACTGTCATTTTGTGAATCAGTCCCAAAAGGTGATTCCGCATAGCGACTGCAAAATCACCTTTTGGGACCGAGTAACAAAATGACAGTGACAGTTTATATGAGGTGGGGTCCCAAGGACTCCATGTTGAAAATTTGGGGCAAACATTTCCAAAAAATGGCTGATTTATCAGCATAAGTTGAAAACCTCATTGAATGGCATTATAGCATGCTTACCTTTGATTCTTCAGTTTGCGGTTCGGCTTTGAAGAGTGCAGTCGTGTCTCATTCCAGAGAAGAAGACAGTGCCGGCCTCTGGAGGTAAGTATGGGGTAAGGTTGGAGTGTGGGCAGGTGGGTACTCAGTGGGAGGGTGGGGATGGGAGGGGACTGGAGTGATTATGAGGGACCATTTTCTTTTTTACAGGAAAAAAACATGACTGGAGCGACGACGAGGGACCGTCTTCTTTTTTACAGAAAACAAAAAAGAAAAAGAAAACATTTGGGCACACTGGGGTGGGATCCCAGTGTGCCACATGACTGGGGGGTTTGTACATTATGCCGACACAGGGAGTGGGCACCCTGATGTAGGCGGGGTGTGGGGGAAGGAAAAAAAAAAACAACAGTTAGACACACTGAGGTTGGCTCCCAGCCGCATGAGTGGGGGAGTGCACATAATGCCAACACAGGGATTGGGCACCACGATGTCAGTGGGTAAAATGGAAAATCTTTGGGCACACTGGAGTGGGCTCCCAATGTGCCACATGAGTTGGATGAGGGCCACAGAATGCTGCAGAGCTTGCGGCAGTGACACAGCTGTGCATGCGTGGCACTCCCGCATGCGCATTTGTGGTGAATGGCAGTTTGCCATTCACAACATGATGGCGCCAGCAGAACTGGGCATGCAGGCAAGTCACACATGCACAGTTCATGCACCAGAATGCACAAGTAACAGCCAAAATAGTGTGGCTGTTATTCCGTAGCAGCCGATTGTGGTGGAGGGTTTCAAGGTCTGTTGGGCATTCAGAAGGATTCTTCCAAATGTCCAACTGACAGTTCCATGATTGGCTATTTTTAGAGCTATGATCTGATCTCAGTAGGGCTGTAGACTCCGCCCACAGCCCTTAAAATGTAATAAAATTTAAATTACAAAAAAACTGGGGTTCTATGGAAGTGCTGCTGTTTTTTTTTTTGTCTGAAATAACCTATTGTCCAGCTTAAAGGTGCTAGGCAACACTTTTTTACACCTCTAGATGCACTCCTGTTTTTCTTTTAGTGCATATCTAATATTCTGATATGCTTTAACCTTTTTTATTACATTATTAATTGATTTTTCCTTTTTTTGCCTTTGCACCTACTCTGAATCCCTTTTCCTTCAGCAGTTGCCTTTTTCTCTTTCCATGCTAACCGGACATCTTATGACATGAGTAACACCATTCAGGCCATTCAGACAAATAGCATAGAATAGTTTAATTAACATCATGTAATGTTTTAAAAATATGAAAAGAATGATCAGTAATTGGTGAGGAGAGTGGGCCTCTATGTAGATTCAAGTGCACCCAAAACTGGATTATTTATTTATCAAAGATTGGTCAAAGCATCTCAGAATATATAATTGCATGAAATGGAAAATGGAAGGACAGTTAACTATGTAAAAAGAATTTCTGATCACCTTTATGGGTGTAGGGCTTAAGTGGATTGCACTGTATGTATGTATATATACACAAGATAAAAAAATGATAAGATAGAAGTGATATCTTGGCTACAGACAACAGTAACAGCAGCATATCAAAACTATGTTGTTGTTACAATTGTCACAATAGATATTTTAAAGGTTTCTGTCATCACAATGGAATACTGAACCAATCAAGTAGCAGCTTTCACGATGCTGATGACATCACAGTTGCCTTGTGTAGCACTGAAGCCAGCTGCTGACATCAAAGAAAAACAGTTAAATCTTCAAACAGCAGATTTTTAAAAAATATAACTAGCAACATGCTGTTGCGTATATGTATCAAATATACAATGGAATGACTCAAATAGGCAGTTTATCAACATTTATGAGGGGGTAGGACTTTCATGACTCACTCCTGGTCCTACCAGTCATGAGTTATGATCCTACCCCCTCACATGTGAAGATAAATTGCATATTTTGAGTCAGACCATTGCATGTCCCCTAAATAAAAGTGTGGTATAGAAGGAAGTAAACCCATTGAGGAGGCAGACTAGGTCGTAATGCCACAAGCTGGAATGGTAAATGGCTTTGTGATCCAATTAGCCCCTCGATGGATTTATTTCAAAGTATAGTGGACATACCCATCTTTTTGTTATGTAATTCATTTGGATGGTTACTATTAGTTTAATTGCAATTGGGTATAAAGAAAAAGGGTTTGCAGGGAAATACGTGTTAACCACTTCTATGATGAAAAATCCCATTCATGTAATATACATATATTATATTGCTCAGTAGCGCAGGTATAGTTAGGACTGAGTGTCGGTCTCTGTTAAATTCCAATCTTTGCACCTTAATAACTTTGGTGGTGTTCATCAAAATTGTCCCAAATTTGGCATGTACTGCCCGAATGACAAGTTCTCGAGACGTGGGAAGTTTTGTTATGGCTGTTTATCCGGATTCTGAAATCTGGATGCATTGCAAATACAGAAAAAGCATAAATATTGCCCTTTTCTAACTTTTTTGGTCTCAATTACAACCCAGATGGTATAGAATTTTTTTCAGAAACTTTCAGGGTTGAACAGGCCTGTGCAAAGGGTGTGCCTTTTGAAGGTTTGAAAAAAGTATTAACTGGTTCCAGAGTTGTAGAGTTTTGAAATTTGGCCTCTGAGCATACTCAACAGGGTTTTTGGATAACACTCTGATACAACACCTACATTTTGCTTTACCCGAGTCATTCTACTTTCACAAAATTAGTGTTTTTCATGTTGCGTAGACAGATTTTCGGTCTTGATGGCTGCCATCTTTTTTTTTTTTCAGAACAAGGAAGTTGGAAAAGATATAAAAATGATTTTTTCAAAAATAAGCACCTGAACCATTTAGCTAGATTCAGGTCTTTATTTTTTTGAAAAATGGCTGAGAAATACCTTTTCTCAGCACCCCCAAAACCCTGGATACCCAGCTTAGTGAAGGGGGATGTTTTTCAAGTCATCAGCCAAGAATTCTGTTGTGCACATACAGGAAAACAAGTAACAGGCATCACACTAAACAGCATACACTAAAAAGCTCTGGCATCAAGTAAGTGCTCAGTAGATTTTATTTAGAATAGCAAATTCCAGTACAAAAAAGGGATGCTCTGTATCAGGGAGTAAAGCTGACTCCAGCGGTTCACCTCTTACCCACAAGTCTTCATCAGGGAGGGCTTATGACAGGAGAATTTTTTAAATGCACATAAAAAAATACCCACATTCAGCTTCACATCATTCCTGGAGTGAAAAAGTCTAGGTTTGCATTTCTGTTCATTGCAGCTATCTGATCCATCAATACTGTAATGATAAAATACCCTGAGAATATCCAGAAAAAAACGATCCTTCCTGCTGCCATATACCCCACCCACCTCCTGATTGCTTTCTCCAGTGCCTAGTCTAGAAAAAAATCCCTCCCCCTGCCATGTAACATGCCCAACTCCTGATTCCTTTCTCCAGTGCTCGGTCTGGAAAAAAAATATCTCCCCCTGCCATATAGTCCACCCACCTCCTGATTCCTTTCTTTAGTGCCTGATCTGGAAAAGAAATCCCTCCCCCTGCCATGTAACATGCCCACCTCCTGATTGCCTTCTCCAGTGCCCGGTTTGAAAAATAAAATCCCTCCCCCTGCCATGTAACATGCCCACCTCCTGATTGCTTTCTCCAGTGCCCGGTCTGGAAACAAAATCCCTCCCCCTGCCATGTAACATACCCACCTCATGATTGCTTCCTCCAGTGCCCGGTCTGGAAAAAAATCCCTCCCCCTGCCTTGTAAGATGTCCACTTCCCGACTGCTTTCTCCAGTTCCCGGTCTGGAACAAAATTCCCTCCCCCTTCCATGTAACATGCCCACCTCCCGAGTGCTTTCTCCGGTGCCTGGTCTGAAAAAAATTCCCTCCCTCTGCCATGTAACATGCCCACCTCCTGATTGCCTTCTCCAGTGCCCGGTTTGAAAACAAGTCCCTCCCCCTGCCATGTAACATGCCCACCTTCTGATTGCCTTCTCCAGTGCCCGGTTTGAAAACAAGTCCCTCCTCCTGCCATGTAACATGCCCACCTCCTGATTGCTTCCTCCAGTACCTGTTCAATCTGAAAAAAAAGAAAACAGTTCCTTGTTGGACTTTGACCCTCTTGACCCCATCCACCCCACCCCAACTCCCCACTCAGCACCCACAACTCCACACACCCCCTACACACCCTGTCTCACCTATAGAGGGTCATTCACCTAAAAAGATGTCCTCCTCCTTGAAATGGGTCATTGAAGTGAAGAAACAAGGTAAGTGTCGTCGGTGTATTTTCGATGCATTTTTACCTTTAACTCATAAATTTTAATTATTGTTCCACCAAGTTTTCAACATGATGTTTTTAGAACTCCACCTCTTGAACAAGGTAGGTGAAATCTTTCAAATCTGGGCTAAAAGGTGATTTTGTAGTCACTTGGTGAAATCACCTTTTGGGTGGGATTTGAAAATGTTCACATAATGTGTTCATGAGGTGGGGTCATAAAAAGACTATGTGCTTAATTTTCAAAGGCCAGGGAATGACGCATGGTGCTTGCATCAAAAATAAAAATGATGCAAGGGGCACCCTGTGCCACATTATGTATCATTCCCAATTTTGGAATACTGCTTGCATCCAAAGAGGGGCCACCTGCACTAGACTATCTTGTGCCAGGCTTGCAGTCCACAGGCTGCAACACAGTGAAGAGGGGGCTTGTGCCACAGCATGGTTGCACCATCCCTATATTTGCCATTCCAGAACCCAGCAGGCCCCACCACTACTTAGCTCAGCTAGAGCTGGTCTAACGACCCTGTGCACCACCACCATCTGTAGCAGATGGATGGCCAAGGAGACCCTGCAACACAGGACATCCTCCTGTCGCATACTAGGGCAACTCTTGCAGCTGTCAGTCCATGTATAGACTTACAGATACAGAAATATATCTGTTGATATGTTCTTGGTTGCCAGGAGGTTGATAGGCTGTACTGTTCCCATGTAATATGGAAATGTGAGTACCACTGCTGTGTTAGCCATCATATACATGTTACAGTGAGACCCTTCAGGCTGCTTAATACTAAATTAAGGGAGACATGAATGAGTCCATGCCAAACAGTACACTTGTGGCCATCTGTGTCTGCCCTTAGACACTCACCAGGCATACAGTGAGGCATTAGTACAAGTACACATATATAGAAGTGTGTCTGGATGCCAAGTCAACTACTATATGCTGTGGTCCTCACACTTATGCACCGTACAAATGGTAGGCAGTTATAGTTGCCTGATAAACTGTGCTCACAGCTGGAACTGATGCCATGGCACTTGTATTTCCACACCTGTATGTAACCCTATGTGGATTCCATTGCTGCTTGCTGCATGTCAACCTATTTGCCCACAAGTTCCATTTATGGATAGCACAATCCCAGGTACAAGTGTATGGGTACCTCTAGAGGGCTGGCTCTCTCAGTCCATAGTTGAATGTGCTTGACATGCCAATGTGTTAGTGCACATAACTACATCTTGGTGCTCAGTTTCTGAGAGCTGACAGGTATCCAAGGGTTCACCAGTATTATCTAGTGCCTTCTGTAAGCCAACTGGGGAGGAGGCCTAAGCAGGGCATCATCTGCATATATGACAGCAATGATGCTGTTGTCCACTATATGTGGGCATTACTGTCAGGTGAGTCAAGATGTACCATAACTGTGGTTATGTGTGCAGTGATGCCTGGGGGGGGTGAAACAGCACCCCTGTGTTACCCCTGCCATCACACTGATAGTGCTACCCTGCATGAAACAGGAGAGATCCCACACAACCTACTGTGCATGTAGTACAGGTCCTCTGTTTTTTCACCCCGTGAGTTGCTCCTTGTATAATGCACATGTAGGATGTAGTCAGGCATGATATGTGGAGATTACATCACAAAGTTCCCATACACAGCTGCATAATAATTATGTAACCCTTGTGCAGTGCATTGGGACTCTTGATCTCCTCTTGGCTACTCCACTCCTGTCACTCTGTATATAAGTGTGGACTGCGTCTGTCTCAGATGTTCTATATATCTTGCCTTCACAATGATCTGCTGCATTCCCACAGTTACAATAACATGCCAGAACCACTGACAGGACTTATTTGCCTGCTGTGCACTTTTAAGTTACATGCGGTACACTGATCCTGTATCACCACACTGTGCTACCATAGCTGTTAACATACACACCAGCACAGATATAGCAATAGTCCATGTACACTACAATGCCATTATGTCGTGATAGTGTTACAGACTTACCACGGGAGTGTACGGCGGGTCACAGTGCAGTGGGGACGGTGGGAAGTTGGTATCATTCCACAGTCGCTACTAGCACTTGCTCCTGTGTACAGTTTCTACGTATGTGTTGTGGTACTGCCAGACAGTTTTTGCTGCTGTATCAGCAGTTACTGGAAGGGGTTCCTAGGGCACCAGAAGCATGGCAACATGATCAGAGTCTGAGGCCATCTGCTGCTGAGGCTGCTCTCCTTGTACCTTGTAATTCCTCACTAGATAGTAAACATGTGACCAGAGAATGGCCGTCTACTTACCACTCCAGCAACATGAACCTGGTGACCTCACAGGCCATTTCCGCAGATTGCCGGAAGCCTCTGTTAATTCCCTCCCTTGCACCATCTGTTTGACACAGGGGACCACTTGTGGCAGCTTTGAGGACCTTGCCTCTGGGACCTATTTTGTACCACAATCCAGCGGAGGGTCCCTGGCACACTGCCTTTGCTGAATGTGGGTGTTGGGCACATCCCGCGTAGCTCTACGGATCCTTTCAAAATCATGCCCTATGTTGAAAATGTGGTGAACAAATATAGTAAAATAACCAAGTTATGAGTGATCGTTAAAATATTTCAAAATTCACTCATACCTTTGCTATTTTTCAATATTTATTCCATCAAACATTCAATATGGCCTTTTTTGAGCAGTCATTCTACTAAATCACCTTTCTGGCAGGACTAGAACATTTTTCACCTATCATTTCAAGAGATGAGGTCATAAGAAGACAATGTTCAAAATTTGGTGTCAGAATATTAAAAAAACAACAAAGTTGTGAATGTACATTGAAATATTTCCTTGCTCACTCATAACTTTAGTAATTTTCAATATTTTGACTCCAAACTTTCAACAAAGCCATTTTTTTTCACACCACCTCATGAACGTGACAGTTGTCATTTTTCAAATCCTGGCCAAAATGTGGTTTTGCACCTGCGGCACAAAATGATACTTCAGTGGGGATGTTAAACTTTTTACCTACCAGGTTCATGAGGTGGGGTCATAGAAAGGCTATGTTGAAAATTTGGTGGAAAAATATGATAAAGTGACCAAGTTATGGGTAAACATTGAAATATTTGAACGTTCACTCATAACTTCGCTGTTTTTCAATATTTTTCCACCAAATTTTCAACGTGGCCTTTTTGGAACCCTGCCTCATGAATAATGCAGGTGAAATGTTTCAAATCTGGGCTAAAAGGTGATTTTGTATTTACTCCACAAAATCATATTTCGGCCAGGATTTGAACATTTTCACCTACCTTGTTCATGAGGTAAGGTCATAAGAAGACTATGTGGAAAGTTATGTGTAAAATATGATAAAATTACCAGTTATGAGTGAACACTGAAATATTTCAATGTTTATTCATAACTTCATTCATTTTAAATATTTTGACACCAAACTTTCAACATGGCCATTTTTTTTCAAACCAGCTTATAAACGTGACAAGTGTCATTTTTTAAATCCTGGTTGAAATGTGTTTTTGCACTTGTGGTGCGAAATTACATTTCAGCCAATATACCATAAATGCCACATGTCATGTTTATAAGAGGAGTCATAAAAGGACTATCGTGAAAACCTTGGGTCAAAATAAAAAAAAAAAGCAAGTATTAAGAAATGTGTGTAGTGCCATCCCTTACTGCTACGGGTAGTACACAGTGATCCTGTACTAGTGAGCTGAATTCAGGGGCAAACTCAGTGAGCCAGCTGGATGGGAAGAGGCTGGGGGGATGGCGCTCTTATGTGACACCACCCATCAACCAGGGAAGGAATGGTGTGGGATTGCCCACATGGGCCCAGGTACCATATAGTGAAGACAGCTCTTCTCTTTGCATGGGGCCCTGCACCTCTGCAGCCATGGGTGGTGGGGGCCCTCTGCATTAGACGAGAGATAGATTCTTTGTCCTGTGCATCTGTATCTGTGGCCTAAGGGTCCTGTGCTTCTGCAGCCCACCAGATAGTCCCATGAATTCTTGACATCTGTCACTGCAATTCCATAGGTGGAAGGTTTACTGATTCAGTCCTCACTGGAATAGATAATGGCCTGATCACCTCTGCCATTTATGTCAACCTTGCCAAGGCTTTAGACATGGTTTCCCACACCCTACTCCTTCAGTCACTCTCCTCAGCTGGGCTCTCGCTTTCTGCTACCAACTGGTTTAGGGCCTATCTCACAGGGCATACACAGTCAGTCAGAATAGCGGATTCCAGCTCACCTCCACACCAAAACCACACTGGAGTACCTCAGGGCTCTTTGCTGGGCCCTCTACTCTTCTCCATCTTTTTAAACGCCTTACCATCAGCCTGTTCCTCCTCCATACATATGTACGCTGACGATACCATTTTGTTCACCTCTGGTCAATCACTCTCTTATGTGGAATCCAGACTACAGCTTGACTTTAATAAGATCCAGGACTGGCTTGCATTATATCAACTCTTTCTAAATGCCAGGAAAACAATCTCCATGACCTTTGGCATTAGGCAGAAACTTGCTAGGCTACCTGTTCTGCCCACCTTCCACACATTGGATGGGACACTGCTTGAGGACACCTCCTCTTTTAGATACCTTGGGGTTTGGCTGGACCAACACCACTCCTTCTCTGGGCACATCAATGCCATTCTGAAAAAGCTGTGCCCCAAGCTTGGCACATTATACAGGAACTGTAATTGCATTCCACTTATGGCCAGGCATGAGATTGTCCAAAAGATGATTCTTCCTATTTTTGACTACTGTGATGTAGTCTACAGTGCTGCTCCCAAATCCACCCTATCCAGATTGGATCCCCTTTCCAATAGCTTCTGCCGCTTTGCCCTGGACTCTCCTGTATGCATTCACCACTGTGCCCTCTGTGATGCTTGGCCAGCTGGTTATGATTGTTCTATGCTATTTGTAATATAGAGGATAATGTATGGTCCTCTATCGGTAACCGGTCTGTTAACTGTCGAGAGGTTGCCAGGGCAACCGTGTAAACCTCGAGAACGAAGCTCGAGAGGTTTACGTCGCCATGGCAACCTCGAGATGGTTAACAGTGACCCGGTTACCGATGAAAGGAACATCACGATATTTTATAGTGTATAGTCCCACGTAATAAGTAAAACAGCTGCCACTTTTGAAAAATAGTCACCGCCCCTTGTGACCCATTCAGTCCTTCTAACCGCTGCGTTCATCTGTCGGTTCCCGTGTAAAAAGGCATGCACATGCACAGATCAATCGCTGTTGTTAACCTATCGATGTGACATAGCATCGATAGGTTAACAACATTTCTACGTCACATCGATAGGTTAACAACCTTAGGAAATGATGATTTCCTAAGGTTAACAGTGTTCTACCATACATTATATAAAAATATAGCCTGTGCTTATGGGTGCCCCCTCCCAGGTCAGAGAAGCTACAGGATGTATTAACCTGAAACCAGGAGGTAATTAAAGGACCAGAGAGACTTAATTAGAACTGGCCAGCTACCAGGATATAGGGCTCGTAAACTTTTATGATGTCTTAGAGGAAAAAAACATGTTCCTTTGATGTGCCCTGGGAATAGGAACTGCTCGAGCTCAAAGAAAGGATGTTAATTAAGGAGTCATATTGGGAAATTAATTTTTGCTGAAGTCACAGTATTTAAAATATCTCCTGACAGGAAGATCATTGTTTGCATATTTTTTATATTCTAAAAGGAGGAGCTAGATGACATCATAGAAGGGGTGTGTGTGAGAGAGATACAGTTTAACTAGGACTTGTGTCTGATCTTTGTGACATATCTTTTTGGGCTCTTAAGAAACAAGATCTAACTATAAGCACTATAGAGGTAATACATTAGATAGAAAAAGTCTAATTGTATTGTGGTAGGAGTTTTTGTTTGTACTTTTCCTTGTTGTCTTTTAAGTGATTGTATGCTCTTTGCTATATTGTTCTGTGTTTACATTTTTATGCTTTTATCATCTTTAAATAAAGTACCCTTTATATTTAGAAAAGACTGCCTGGGTGTGTCTTCGAAGTTCTTTTTGCATGTGATGTATACGTAGTTAAGTTGACAGCTGTTCTGAAGGGTTTGATGGTGTTACCAAACTGGGAAAAGGTAAGAATATACCTAAGGTCTTTTATAGAGTTTTAAGAATTCATTTTGGATACATGGTTAGGTGCCCTTAGGTGAAAGATATCTTGCATCCCCCCAAAGAGAAGATTATCTGCGCCTGTACATTTGGGTACGCTAGCATATGGTTCACAGTTTGAATCACCCCAGAACTTGAGAGCAAAGGTGATTTGGACCCACAAGCAGACAAGAGGGTTACCCTGTCTGATATCTGCTCACATTACTGCGCTCGGAGGTTGGCACTGTGGGAGCAGAGGGCCTGACCTACTGAGTGTGTTTGTAACAGATTTGGTTGGCAGCAGCACAGATAAATTTGGTAACACATGCTTTAACTGTTCAGTGTGTCAGCGTAATACTGTACAGCTCACTTGCAAAATAAGGCAGTGATTTATTTTTAAAAAGGAAATAGAACTATATCATGTTGCTTACAGACAAGTTCCTACCTGTTTTATTTTTTTTCTAAAGTTCAAGTTAGAGTAGCCATAGTTAGGGAAGAAGATAGCTTCCAAGTATAGTGGGTACACTGTAGACTACTTGAGGCAGTTGTGCCAGGACAGAGGAGTCCTGTATGAGGGGAGAGCCACCAAGCAGAACCTCATGGATGTCCTGATGGCAACAGATGCCCAGAGCATCGAGTCACTGACTGTGACTGTAAGGGACCAAACCTTGAGCATGGAGGGGCCAGCAGCCAGTGCAGTGTCCGGATCCGGTGAGGATGACAGCAGGGTCAGTGCTAGTGAAGGGCCACAGCAGCAGGGAAGGTCACCAACATTCTGGAGCCAGAAGCAATCAGGCTGCAGATTGAGTTTTGCGGAATGCAGCTGGAGTTCCAGAGAGATGCTAAGCAAGAGAAATGAGCCACAGAGGAAAAGAGGGAGCGAGAACAGCGAGAGGCTGACCGTGAAGAGAGTGAGTGCCAATGAGCCACAGAGGAGAAGGGGGAGTGAGAACAGCAAGAAGCTGATTGTGAACAGCGAGAGGTGGACTGTGAGGAGCATAAGCACCAGAGGTGACATGAACTGGAAAAGTTATGACTCCAACCACCAGCACCAGAGCAGGTAAGTGGCTTGGGTTTAACTGGAACTACAGGACTGGGTTACCAATTGAATTCCAAATTGATAGCTGAATTTAAAGAGGGGGAGGATATGGATACCTTTTTAAATTCCTTTGAAAAAGTTTGTATTCAGGCTAAAATTCCTAGAGGGTCCTGGAGCTTCCAGCTATCCCCGCTACTTACTGGGAAAGCTCAGGATGCATGAGGTCAAATGGACAAGGAGGACAGTAATGATTATGGCAAACTTAAAGTTGCACTTTAAAAAAAGTTTGATTTAACTGCAGAAGCATACAGGGCTAAATTCCCTAAGCTCAAGAGAAGCCCTGATATGAGCTATGAGGAGCTAGCCATGAAACAATGGCAGTTTTTAAAACATTGATGGGAAGGAAATGAAGCAAACTTTGTAGATAAAATTGAAAATGTTGTTTTGTTAGAACAGTTTTTTGGGGCATGCCCAGCAGAGCTGAAAACCTGGCTGGAGGACCGAGATCCCAAAACAGTGCAAGAGGCTGCTGAACTCTCGGACCACTATGCCAAGAGCAGACCTGCTCTCAGAGCAAATGGGATGGATGTGGCAGAGCAGAAAGGGAAAAGTGCACCTTCAGGGCAGCCAAAACCCTCACTGCCTCCAACAAAACCAGTTAGCACCAGGTTTCAGAGAAAAGATTTCTCTGAGAAAATAAATGAGTGCTGGGTCTGCAAAGAAACTGGGCATATTGCCAGACAGTGTCCCAAAAGGGTGAGCAATACGCAGAATGGGGCTAGGAAAGAAGTGGGTTGTTTGTGTGTCCCTGGAATCATGCCTGTGAACATGAGGGAACACATGCACCCAGTCACCGTGAATGGTGTACAGACACAAGGGTTAAGAGACACAGGGCATCCCTGACATTGGTAAAAGGGGATCTGGTAGAGCCTGGTCAGCTTATACCCAATGAATTTGTAACTGTGCAAAGGTTCACTGGTGAGGAGACCACATTGCCACTCGCTAGTGTTCTCCTAGACTGGGGCGAAACAGGGGGAATGATGCAATAGGTAGCTGTAACCAAAACTTTAGCAATTGATGTCATCCTTGGCAACAATCTCAAACAGGGGATGGTGTGTGCAGTTACCCATAGCCAAGCGGGAAGGGGAAATTGTAGATGACCTTAAGGTTAGCAAGCAATGTGAGAAGGCAGTAGGGAGAGCAGGGGGTATACTGGGATGCATAGAGAGAGGCATCAGCAGCAGAAAACAGGAAGTTGTTATCCCTCTGTACAGACAGTTGGTGAGACCCCATCTGGAGTACTGTGTCCAGTTCTGGAGACCCCATCTCCGCAAGGACATAGACAGGATAGAGGCAGTCCAGAGGAGGCAACTAAAATGGTGCAGGGTCTGCAAGAGAAGCCGTATGAGGAGAGACTAAAGGATCTTAATATGTATACCCTTGAGGAAAGAAGGGAGAGGGGGACATGATAGAAACGTTTAAGTACCTCAGTGGAATCAACAAAGTCCAAGAGGGTAGCATCTTTCAGAAAAAGAGACGTGCAAGAACAAGGGGACACAATTTAAAGATAGAGGGTCGGTTCAGGGGCAATGTGAGGAAGTATTATTTCACAGAGAGGGCAGTGGATGCATGGAACAGCCTTCCTGAGGAGGTTGTGGGGTCTAAAACTGTGGCAGAATTCAAGAACGCATGGGACAGACATAAGGCAATTCTTGTGGGGGATAGGAAGAAATAGGCTGTTGGTTAACTAGGATCTGCGGCCTATCCAGTAGGTAGGGAAATGGGCAGACTAGATGGGCCAAGCGGTCCTTATCTGCCATCAAATTCTATGTTTCTGTGTTTCCCTGGACCCCACAGAAGCCATTGTGGAAATCACTGGGAAGCTGATTCCCCAGCCTGTGTCTCCTGATATGGAGACTAATGAAAAGGGGCTAGAAATGTCCCTAGTAGCAGTTAACCACACAGCTACAGAGGGTCACTCTGAAGAAGGAGGGGTGACCCATTGTCAGAGGGTTAGGGATGACAGTGGTCCTGAGTGCCCTGACGCTAGTGCTAGGGACCCTAGTTTAGAGACTGAAGGGGACCTGTCCCATGCCTTGGGAATGTGTAAGGAGTTTGCATCTGCTCAGAAAAGTGACCCTAGTCTAGAGAAACCGAGGGCTTAGGCAGACTCTGACGGAGCACAGGGAGGTGACGGTAAATATAAAGTTTATTGGGAAAATGGACTGATGTATACTCAGGCTGTGAAGAAAGAGGGAAGGGTGATAGACAGGCAGCTTGTCGTTCCTCAGGGGTACCGTGAGCAGTTGCTTAAGGTTGCACATGAAATTCCCTTGTTTGTTCATCTGGGAATCGAGCACACTATGCAGTGGTTGGCCCAGAATTTCTATTGGCCCAACTTTACCCAGCAATTGAAGGAGTATTTTAGGTCTTGCCAAGAAACAGGGAAGGCAGGTAAGAAAACCCAAGCCACCCTAATTCCATTGCCCATAGTGGAGGAGCTATTCCAGAGGGTGGGAATAGATATAGTGGGGCCTTTGAATACCCTAGCTCCTCCAGGAAGAGGTTCATCCTGACTATGGTGGATTATGCTACCCGGTACCCAGAGGCAGTTGCTCTATTCTCACTGAGGACAAAGTGCCAGATGCCTTACTTGGGATTTTCTTCCATGTTGGGTTTCCGCGAGGAGGTTATCACTGATTGAGGGGGTTCCTTCATGTCGGACCTGATGAAATGCTTGTGGGAGAAGTGTGGGGTGGTGCAGAGGTGCACAACACCTTATCTCCCGTAATCCAGTGGGCTTGTGGAAAGATTTAATGGTACCCTGAAGTCAATGCTCCAAGCGTTTGCTGAACAGCATGAAAGGGACTGGGAGAAATACCTTCCCCACATGTTGTTTGCATACAAGGAGGTGCCCCAAAAGTCAACAGGGTTTTCCCCTTTTGAGCTGTTACATGGACACCAGGTATGTGGGCCCTTAGACTTGATCCGGGAGGACTGGGAAGGCAAGCACGCCACTCAGGGAACTCCCACAGTGGATTACGTCCTTAGGTTTAGGAAAAGGCTGAAGGAGCTTATGGGGACAGCCCAAAGCAACCTGACAGCTGCCCAACAGAAACAAAAAGTGTGGTACGACTGCAGAGCTAGAGCTCACTCATACATGATGGGTCAGGAAGTCATGGTCTGTATTCTAGTCCGGAAAGACAAGCTGCAGGCTGAGTGGGCAGGACCGTACAAAGTAGTTAGGAAGGTAAATGATGTGAACTATATCATCGAGTTACCTGACAGAAGACAGACAGACAGAAAGAATGTACCATGTCAACAAGATGAAGCCATATGCAAATAGGGCTGACATGGTGTTTGCAGTATGTAGTCCTGGGAAGGGGATGGATGAAGGAGACCCCTTTTGGACTCGCTGGAAGAAAGCAAGCAGAAGTCCTCTGTGGAGGCAGTTAAATTGTCTCCCCAGCTGGCCCTGGACAAGATCCAGGAAGTAAGGGAGATTTTAGCACACACTGTCCCACTGTTTAGCACCAAGCCTGGACTAACCCCCTTAGCAACACATGATGTGGAGACAGGGACACAGATGCCCATACGGTGGACAGCATATCGGGTGTCAGAGGCTGTCCAAAAGAACATTAGGAGGGAGGTGGAGGAAATGCTGGATTTAGGGGTAATCCAGAGATCCCACAGCACCTGGGTTTCACCCGTAGTCCTTGTGCCCAAGCCAGATGGCTCTACTCATTTCTGTGTGGACTGTCATGGACTGAATGCAGTCATGAAGTCAGAAGTCCACCCGATGCCCCAGACTGAGGAACTCCTGTACAAGTTGGGAGGGGCAACATACCTTACGACTATTGACCTGACAAAGGGGTATTGGCAGGTAGAATTAACTGACAGAGCTAAGGAGAGGTCAGCTTTCATCACTCCAATAGGCTTATTTGAATTTAAAGTAATGCCTTTCGGAATGAAGAATGCTCCGGCCACTTTCCAAAGGTTGGTGAACCAGGTGTTAAATGGTGCTGAGGAGTATGCCATGGCATACCTGGATGACACTGCCATCATTAGTGCCGGCTGGGAAGAATGCCTGTCGTCCCACCTTAGGGAAGTGCTTGGCAGGATACAGAGGGCTGGGCTCACTGTCAAAGCTGAGAAGAGCCAGGTGGCCATGGCTGAAGTGGCATACCTCGGGCATGTTGTAGGCCAGGGGCAGCTCCATGCTAACCAAGTGAAAATAGAGGTGACCAAGGCATGACCCAGACCAGAAATGCAGAAGCAGGTCAGGAGTTTTCTCAGGAAAGCAGGGTACTATAGGAAATGTGTACCAAATTACAGTGCCCTGGCTGCTCCCCTATCTGACCTAGGAAAGAAAAAGATTCCTAAGAAAATTACCTGGGAACCAGCCTGTGAAAAAGCCTTTGCCAGACTGAAGGAGGCACTGTGCAGTGCTCCTGTATTGACAAGTCCTGACAATAGCAGACCCTTAATAGTTCAGACTGATGTCTAAAACATGGGTATTGGGGCAGTACTGAGTCAGACATCCAACCAAGGGAAAGATCACCCTGTAGTGTACCTGAGTAAAAAGTTACTTCCCAGGGAGCAGGCATACTGTACCGTGGAAAAAGAGTGTCTTGCCATAGTGTGGGCCCTAAAGAAGTTAGAGCCATACTTATACGGGCAGTATTTTGAGGTACAAATGGACCACAACTCCCTGGTTTGGCTGACTCAAATGGGAAAAACTAATGGTAGACTATTAAGATGGAGTCTTGCCTTGCAAGGGAATGATATGACGATTTTACATAGGGCTGGAGCGACCAATCAGAATGCCGATAGCCTGTCACATGTATATGAAGAGTGAACTGATTTGGGAAGCTCATCCCATGCAGGGGATAGAACCCCCAAATTCAGTCTAGGTGGGGAGGAGTGTGACATTTGGCCAGCTGGTTATGATTGTTCTATGCTATTTGTAATATAAAAATATAGCCTGTGTTTATGGGTGCCCCCCCAGGTTAGAGAAGCTACAGGATGTATTAACCTGAAACCAGGAGGTAATTAAAGGACCAGAGAGACTTAATTATAACTGACCCAGCTACCAGGATATAGGGCTTGTAAACTTGTATGATGTCTTAGAGGAAAAAAACATGTTATATCACCATGGTGCTAAAAGTCATAAAAATCCCTCGATGTGCCCTGGGAATAGGAACTGCTCGAGATCAAAGAGGGGATGCTAATTAAGGAGTCATATTGAGAAATTAGTTTTTGCTGAAGTCACTGTATTTGAAGCATCTCCTGACAGGAACATCATTGTTTGTGTATTTTTTATATTCTAAAAGGAGGAGCTAGATGACATCATAGAAGGGGTGTGTGAGAGAGAGACAGTTTAACAAGGACTTGTGTCTGATCTTTGTGACGTATCTTTTTGGGCTCTTATGAAACAAGATCTAACTATAAGCACTATAGAGGTAATACATTAGATAGAAAAAGTCTAATTGTATTGTGGTAGGAGTTTTTGTTTGTACTTTTCCTTGTTTTCTTTTAAGTGATTGTATGCTCTTTGCTATATTGTTCCGTGTTTACATTTTTTGTGCTTTTATCATCTTTAAATAAAGTACTCTTTACATTTAGAAAAGACTGCCTGGGTGTGTCTTTGAAGTTCTTTTTGCATGTGATGTATACGTGGTTAAGTTGACAGCTGTTCTGAAGGGCTTGATTGTGTTACCAAACTGGGAAATGGTAAGAATATACCTAAGGTCTTTTATAGAGTTCTAAGGGTTCATTTTGGAAACCTGGTTAGGTACCCTTAGGTGAAAGATATCTTGCATCCCCTTGAAGAGAAGATTATCTGTGCCTGTACATTTGGGTACACTAGCATAAGGTTCAAAGTCTGAATCCACCCAGAACTTGAAAGCAAAGGTGATTCGGACCCACAAGCAGACAAGAGGGTTACCGTGTCTGTTACCTGTTCACATTACTGTGCTCAGAGGTTGGTACTGTGGGAGCAGAGGGCCTGACCTGCTGAGTGTGTTTGTGACAATCTCTATCACTCATTGTCTTTCCCTTCTCTTACTAATAGGTGCCTCTTCCACTGTGCTAAACTCATATCTAAATACTGGCTAGGCTCTCTACCACCATACTTATCTTCCTCTCCCTCTACCCCGCCCCCTTCCATTCACTCCTTAAGGTCCTTTTTGATCCCACGCTGTTCTACACTTGCTGGTCAGTCTGCTTTCATACATTGTTTCCCCAAAATCTGGAATGCCCTTCCCCAAACAAATTTGACATCACTCTACCTGTCATTCCCTCTCCTCTGCACTTCATAACTTCCTCTCCTCTAACTGTACTTCCTATCCTCAACCGTAACCACCTCTTTCTTCTGCTCTAGCACATCTCCCCTAGCTGGAACTGGAACTTCATTTTATTCAGTAGCACTTATGAACAATGTACAGTATTTGCAAGTCATCTGTTTAATTTAATTTTGTCATCTGCCTTACCCTGATGTATGTGTAAATCCTGTATTCCAGCCATTGCTCTATTTCGTTTATTGTTTCACATGTAATATTTGATCCTAATGTTATAATTGCTATGTATATATGTATGTATGTAATCTTTCTGTTCCCTTCTCACCAGGTCTCAGCGGGAGATGAGCAACTTGTTGTTAAGAGTGCCTTCCTGGCAAAACATTTCAATAAATAAATAAATAAAAAAGTGGATGGTGTCTGCCCTTGGCACATGGCATAGAACGCCCTGTGTGCCTGCATCTGTTCACACAGGTCCCAGGAGGACACGGTTCCACTATCTCAAAAAGAAAAGATATTCTTTGCAAAAAACTGCATTAATGCACATTAACGCACCAGTTAGGGTTCAACTTAATGCAACAAAAGTATGAAAATCTAGCTTTAGGGTTTCCAAGCCTAATTCCCCTCCCCCCAACAGCAAAAGGAAACAAACATTATGTTTTTGTGTCTCCAGAGTTTTGCACATTGGGGTTGTCAGCCCTAATGCCCATCCGCTCTTCTGAGCAAACAGGTCAAATGTGATCTCTTTTCTTCAAGCAGATCCCACAGGGCCCTGCATGAAGAAAGCTGCGACAGATTCTGTTGGCAACATGTCGTGAAACATACTTCTGAACCTTTGAAGAGTGTATCACTATGAGGCACTGGCTTGGAGTGGTACAGTACCTTGTGCTTCGTACAGGATGCTGTGGGCTGTGGGGGGGGGGGATTAAGTTTAACAACTCCAAGGAAGACCCCATTACTGATTCACCAAGACTCCAGAGATACTGTACATAAACCTAATGGTTTTGTCTTTTGCTGCTTGGGGGCAGTGTGATGGGGAGTTTGGGTTGGAAACCCTAGTGCCACATTTCAATACTTTTGTTGTGTTAAGCTAAACCCTAACTGGTACATTAACACAGTTTTTTGCAAAGAATATATAATGTACATGTACATGGTAGTGCACCTATAGTTAGGGTTACAAATGCATTTCCATGTTAATCCCCTATTTTTGCACATTATAACGTGGTCATTTTTGGAACAGAATTGCTAGAAATGTGGTGTATGCATTCTGGGGCAAAGGTTCTTTGGATCCTGCAAATTTGGTAATGATTGGTTCAGCAGTGTGAAAGTTCTAGAATGTTGAAAATACATGCAAATAGCCATTTTTTTGCTCACCTGCATTTTAAAATGGCTGACAGCTGAAACTTGAAACTTACAGATTTGTTAGAATTTCACCAATGGAGGTGCTTTTAATAGGGGACTTCACTGGAAAATAGTTGTTAAATTATTAACATTTTAAAGTGCCATTTTTTGTGTATAGGCAGTCTTTTTTTTTTTGCATTATATTCATAAGGAGTTTTTCATGATAACACTGGATTTACCAAGTCAAGAAAAAAATGTTTTGTTAACTTTTGTCAATGACATGGCCTTTTGACAACCAATTTACCCCACATTTCCAGGGTGGGTTTACTGGTCTGCCACCTCAATTTGACATGCATTAACAAAATGACACTTTTGTGAAAATTAGGAGGGGTGTCAATAAGCCCACCCTGAAAACTTGGGGTCAAACTGGTCCCAAATGGCCAGGTTTGGGCAAAAAGTTAAAAAGAAGTAATTTTTGTGACTCGTATTACAAATCCCACCCTCTTTTGTTTGTTCACCTGGATGCCAAAGTCTGGTGACCCCTAAGTACCCCCTTCAAGCTACTGTGCTCCCTTTTTATTTGGCCACTTGGTGACCGAGCCTGGTGTCCACTGTTATAACTAAATTTGATTTAGCCACTGGGCTGCCCAGGTCTGGTGGCTAACAGTGACAAATATGACCTGTTTCCCACCCTCTTAACACCCATGCCACTCATGTCCCCCATCTCCCCACATGAAGGTTTCTGTAGTAGTAATTGTTGAATCCTATAATAAAGAAAATAGTAAATGTTCATCTCCTCCCCCGACTATACCTGTAAAAAAGAAAATGATCCATCAATCTGTCTCCCTCAGCCTATTCCCAACCCCGCCCTGATCCCCCCCAGCACCCTGCCAATCCTCACTCCTCAAGTCAATCACATATCTGATCAGGGATCCACCACTGTAATCCTCTGAGTGACCAGTTATATGCTCCCTATGAAACCGGACCGAACTGAATGCAGTTTTTTGGACTTCATTTTTTTCTTATGTTTTCTACTTTTATTCGTAACTTCATTGTTTTTTAATATTTTAACCTCAAATTTCCAACATAACTTTTTTCTCCCTGTCTCATGAACCAGACAGATGTCATTATTCAAGGTCATACCACAAAATTACGTTTGGCGTGGGATTTGAAAAATAACAATAATCAGTTTCATGAGGTAGGTTAAAAAAGGCCACATTGAAAATCTGGGGTCACAATCTCAAAAAAACAATGAAGTTATGAGCCAAATTTGAAAGTCATATCCAAAAAATCTAAAGTTAGCTACTGCCAATAGTTAAATACTTTTCAACTTTGATTCTTAACATTGTTGTTTTTTGAAATTTTGACCCCAAATTATAAAGGTGGCATTTTTTCACTTCACTTCACTTCATGAACTTCATAACTGTCATTTTTTAAATTCCCCCAAAGGTTGTTTCACGGTCATTTTGCAAAATGATATTTCAGGAGGGATTTGAAAAACGACTGCTGTCACGTTCATGAGGTATGATGAGAAGAAACCCATGTTAAAAATTTGGAGTTAAAGTCTAAAAAAAAAACCCATAAAGTAAGGCACCCAAAGCCAGGGCACAGGACCAGTATAAGGCAAATTAAAACTCAGCTCCTGTTTTGCAAACAAGTAACAACTCTACTGTATCAAAAAGTAAGGACTTGCAAACATCTATATTTATGAATCATTTGGGTTTCAGAGTCACTAAAGGAGGGAAATGGGGTGCTAGGGTTTTTCCACCCTAATGCCCATCCCCTTCTCCCAGACTCTAGCCTTGTGACCCAAGGCCACACTACAAGTCCAGGGCTCTGCTCTGTGAATATGCTACTTTAAAGCGATTCACTAATTTTTGCCCCTGCCACTGATTAAACAGTGACTTACCGCCACAGGAGTCTGCTGGTATAAATATTCCACAAAGAACTGCATCCTTTAAAAAGTTATTTGTCTCATAAAATTGTAGAAACCGGGTCCCAAGGACTTCCCGTTTGTTTCTCTGCCACCCAGTTCCACCCCCTTGCTCACTAGCGTGATGATGAGATGCCAGTGAGAGCGCGGGGTGGCAGCTTTTAAATCAATTTTTATTAATATGATGGCCATTTGCTGCAAATGGAGCAGTGGAATACCAAGGCCCTTGGTAGTTGACTGGTGCCATCTCATTATTCCAGGAGGAGATTGAGTGAATTACCATCTGCCTGAATAAACCCAAAACTGCTTGGCCTCAGTGCTAGTTGAGGACAATGTGTCATTTAGAGAAAAGACTGCAAGATGACCTACTGCTCCTGCATGCCCATTGTCACAGAACTTACAGGATAAACCTTTATATCCATTCACACATAACTGATAGGCCCATAGTACTGGCAGCCCAGTGTCCAGTTACAGACATCCCACTCTTTATGAGTGGTGATGAATAGCACATCATTTGTCAAGTCTTAGCATATCTCAGTATATATACCACCAACATATTCAATTTCATATTTTAAACTCTTTTATGAAGCTAAATAACTTCTGTTTGAGTTTAACATCTAGTTTAAGTGCTGTTCATGGACATTGTGATGTCATCAGTCATTGTTCAAGCAGTTCCTCCCATTGGATAAGTATTCCATTTTCACACGTTTACAGTGAAAACATCAAGTGATACTATATTAGCTAGAAAATATCAGGTGAAGCTGTATCAGCCACCTGGTCTCTCTTTCACAGTCAAGAATCAATCCAAATTCTTGTGGCTTTGAATTATTCTAAACCCAAAGAAGTGGAATACATAGGGTCCTGTTCACATAAAGTTTGTTCCATGCCGGGTATAAATAGCATGTGAATAGGGCCTTCCTGTAATGTTTGTCACATTCTACCATAAATAGGAAGGCTTGCTACCCAATAAAAACATTCCTGTTGGTGGATACTCAAGCATAGTACATATGCTCTAAAGCATAGTATATAGACTTCTTCCTCCTCTCTCCATATTACAACAACCCATTTCCTATCCATCCACCATCTGTTATTTTGTCTGTTTTTACCATTTTTGCCTACTCGGTTGTATAGCTTACTACTCCAGGGTTTTATTTAACTCTAAAAATTGATTAGCGTTTTGCTCATAAAAGTTCTAAAACATTGTGAAAATGCATAGCACTTGCCTCACTGTGTTTAACAATCATAACACTTCTAGAAAACCTATATAAATGCTTTCTGTACAGTTAGAATTGTCCCAAGGAAAAAACTGCTAATCAATTATTTAAAACCCTGTACTCGGTGTACTCTAGTCTGAATTTGAGGCTGCATTGGTTCTGTACAAATGTCGTGCCTGACACTGACCTTTTAGCTCCTTTAGCTCTCAACCTGGCTACCCCAGAACTAAGGTTCTTTGGGCCAGATATTCAAAAGGGTTGCACCATGCGCAATAGGGTTGCGCCTGCGCAAGTCCAAACTTGCTCCATTCTGCGATATTCAGCAGGAGGCAGTTGCACCACAGAAAACATGCTGAGCAACAGTGCAATGCAAATGAATGCATGCTGAACTGGAGGGAGGAACCATGCATAAACTGCACAGCCCGATATTCAGCCGGGCGTATGGAGTTGTGCAGGCGCAACCCCAACCTGCCGGCCAAATTTGAGCCAAAAAAGGCTCAAGTCGAGGGCCACCCACAGGTGAGCTGCTGCATTGCAGGGCGCAACACAGCAGCTGCCACCTGTGGCTGGCTCAACCCCTCTCTGTGCCCCCCTGCAGCCTGATCGTGGGCAAAGGTGAAAATCCCCACCACCACCCCCACTGGCCCGATCGCGGGCAACAGCAGAAATCCCCCCACCAGCCCGACCGCGGGCTGCATTAGTTAAAACAACCCCCAGATACATCCCTGGTGGTCCAGTGGACTGAAAAGCCTGATCACGGGCTGTATCAGTGTAAAATACAACCCCCTCCTCCTGAACATAGCCCTGGTGGTCCAGTGGACGAAACTCCCGTTCCCGGGATGTAAGCAGTAAACCCCAGACATAGCCCTGGTGGTCCAGTGGACCGAAACTCCCGATCGCAGGATGTATGCAGTAAATACCCCAACACATCCCTGGTGCCTGGTGTCCCCCACCCCACCCACCCATGAAGCCCCACCACCCCTCCCCGGCGGCTGGTGACGGCAGCTATCCACCCGCCTGCTGCCCTGCCACCCACTGACTGACTGCCCAGTAGGGGTATCGCCTGTAGTGCAGAGCAAGAGCCAATGGGCGTAGCAGCTCCATACCGCAAGACAGTCCAGATTTGTGAATGAATTCACCAGTGGGTGGTGGTGGGGATCACTCTTTGCCCGCGATCGGGCTGCAATTCATTCACAAAACTGGACTGTCTTATGCGGTATGGGCTGCATGCCCATTGGCTCTTGCTCTGCACAATGGGCGTGCAGCCCTGTCAGGCAGTCAGTCGGCGGGTGTGGGGCGGCAGATGGGTGGATGTTGCCCGCCCGCCCGGCTGCCGGGGGCCAGGGTGGTGGGGCTTCATGGGTGGGTGGGGTGGGAGGATACTAGGCACCAGGGATGTGTTGGGGGGGTATTTACATGCATATCCCGTGATCGGGAGTTCGGTCCACTGGACCACCAGGGCTATGTTCAGGAGGGGGTTGTATTTACACTGATACAGCTCACGATCAGGCTTTTGGTCCACTGGACCACCGGGATGTATTGGGGGGTTGTTTTTAAACTAATGCAGCCAGCAGTTGGGCTGGTGGGGGGGACATTTCTGCTGTTGCCCGCGATCGGGCCAGTGGGGGTGGTGGTGGATTCACTCTTTGCCCGCAACGGGCTGCAGGCGCTCTGTCCGCGATGGCTGCTGCCCGGCAGGGTGCCAGGCGCAAGTCCTCGGGATCGGGCGCACCTGCATGCTAATGGCATGCAAATGGGGCTCATAATCAGATGCAAATGGCCCCCGTCCCTTGCATGAATTATGGCCCCATTTGCATGTCACCTTTTGAATATGGGGATTTTGCTGGCGCAATGGTACTGCGCCACAGCATGTATGCTCCACTCTGACAACTTGTGGTGGCAAGTTCACTCGGCGCCATGCACAGTGGCTGTGGCTGGGGGGTGATATTCAAAGGAGTTGCTCAATAGTGCAACTCCTTTGAATATCGCCTCGGCCACACCCCTGCGCAACTATTTTGCGCAGCGCAAGGGCTTGCGCCTAAGATTGGCACAGTTTGAATATCCAGCCCTTTGTGTTTTACCCCATAATCAATGTACATGTACTCTTTTTACATTGTTCTTGTGTTTCTCTTAAATTCATTACTTGTACTTTGATTTTTTTTATTTTTATTTTCTATTTCTCCCGTCTTAGTTGTCCCTAGGTCATTGCCATCCTCCCAGCTCCATCCCCAAAACTGCAGACCCCCTTCTGTGTTCACCCACAGCTTACCCTCCACGGCAGGGTGGCGGGGAGCCTCCCAACTCAACCACCAAGTCCAGATACAGCATCGGGGAGGTGTCTTTTCAGGGACAGCATCTGCGGAGGATGGCCATTCATGCCGCATGACTAGGACTGTTTACCGCTTTCCTTTTTGTGGAAGGGAGCTTGCAGTGCCAACAATGGCAGAGCTGCACATGCGACCACATGCAGCACACTGGTTGGCTGCTCCTCCTCTTCCACCCCCCATTGTACAGGACCAGGCATGCCAACACCTAGCCTCTGCTAGGTGTCAGGCAGGTGTCAGTCTGTTACCCACCCTCCCCGGGAGAGGAGAGCTGTCCTCCACATGCTCATCACCGTGAACATGGGTTGCCGGCATGGCAGAGGTGAGGCATCACTGCCTCAGCCCTCCATGCCACTGGGCCAGACTGTACTTTGATTTTTAAACATATTCTTACACCTATTGTCACTTTGTTGTTGCTGTTTAACTCCCTGTTGTATCCCCTCCACTGGGTACACCTGGAAACAAGCCTTGGCTCAGTGTGCCCATCCTGGTCACCAACATTTAAATACATAAATGTTAAATACTCCATTTTACACTGTAAATACATTTTCATACTCTCAAAAAACATTATATTACCTGGTTAATCTGTCAAAGTTTGCTTCGAAAGTTTTCACAAGAGATTCTTTTTCCCTAATTCTATAATTTTCTTTCTCTCCCCCTATCTCATTCCTCCCTCTTATTCTTTCTCAAAACAGTGCATCCATTCATACAGTATCTATTATGTTTTAAGTCATTAATTAAAAAAAAAATAGTTTCATATTCTTTCTAGTTTAAACCACTTCATGTCAAGCTGTCCTGTTCAGATTGTCCATTTCATAAGCAAAACCCCTTTTTCTGCAGGTTTTGACCCTATAAGTATAAAATGTGCAACCACATACCTATGGGCACACACACACACACACACACACACACACACACACACACACAGTCACACTCTATCTGACAGTACTACTGGCCTCTCAAGTACTTACCTCAATCTGTGCTTTCTGAACTGTGGTCTGGCTGTACACTCTGGCCCCTTCATCTCCACACACCCTTTTTAGTTCATCTTTATTCAGGGAGAACAGCTGAACTGCACTCAGTATGCCAAGTTGATTAACTGTCCTGAGGAGACAATGATAGAATATAAATGTGCACAAAACATACAGGACCTGGAACTGGTAGTACCATTCATGAGAGTTTTGGCACCATAAACTGTCAGTGACATATCTCAAAGGAAAGGGTTCCCTTTCTACTATTGTTGTAGTAATTATCTTACATCTTTATTAGTTCTAAAAGTGAGTCAATTAATCAGAATCTACTATGAGCTTGAACCGTTGTTTTTAATCCACCATATAATGTCTGTAATGATGTATCACAGTGCTGCCTTGGCTGCAGTCGCCAATTGCTAGAAAGCATCACAGTGTGATTCTTTCCATCCTCTTATAAAGTACCTTGCAATTAAGACTTATCATCAGTATCATCGATTGCCTTAGGATGCTCATTTAAAGCAATCTGAAAAAGCTAAGGGTCTTTCAGTGATTATTAAATATGTGCTTCTGATATCTTTAAATAAGCATCCAAAGGCAATAACAGATCCTGATGATCAGACTACATTAATGGATTGTGAGGAAAAGAATGCCGGCATCTTACATTATGATGTATTGGGGTGAGCAGCAGAGCATGGCTCAGTGGCTCGTTACAGTGCTGTACCCACATTACCACGTCAGCCCCTTTCCATTTTCCAATGTGGCCACACTCCACCTGCTGAAGTAACCACACAGAGGAAAGCTTGCAACTCTGTTGTGTACAGAACAACTGGGCACATAATAAACCCCTGGCACTAAGCAGACATTGCGACCAAATGGTGCCAGTATTTTGCGATTGGATTTGGGGGCTGCCAATCTTTATAACTAAAATAAACACTATGCTTACACAAAGCCACTGAAAAGTAAAGATTATCATTCCAGGAAAGGATCTTGTTTTCAGTTATCACCATGGTCTCTTTCCTAACAGTAGAGTAAACCTTATTATAAGATGATAAAGTTCGTGTCAGGAGTTGCTCCTGTAACCAATTTTACAAAATTCTGCCACTTGCTGATCAATTTATGAGGCTTACAGTGTCTTGTTTGTTGACCATCAAGTCATGACATAGCTGGCCAATATGCTCTCAAAAGGGTAAATAAAACTTACGGTCTACTAAAGCCTTTTGCCTCCAGCCAGGCTTTAACTTCATCTGGACCAGATTCAAAGTTGAGGGGGGCTTGCATCTGCTGTTTTGTTTCCACTCTAAAGTTCCTCTGTCCAGGATTATTCTTGGTGGCTGCAATCTTTATAGCCAGCTCTTCATTTAGATTGTCCATCTGTTGAATACGATCTGGAGAATTGAAGAACGGGACTGAAAATAATAGAGAGGAGCACTGTTAAGAATTTTGGCTGGGAAGACAAATTAGGAGAAAAACGTAGCGCTGTACAGTAAGGCCATTGCTAATTATTTCCACTTTGTGATTTGTTGCTCTTAGAGGGTGCTATTGAGAGTAAGATCACATAGAAATTAATAGGAGGCCATAGCACAGTTACATTCTTCTAATAAAAGTAACTATGGTATCTGCTGACAGAATACTCATACAAGATTTGACTCTGATTGTTCTGACACCTCACAGAAGCTCATAAGGCTATCTACTGTTTATATCTCATGACAAGCACCAAAATTTCAGCTTTGCAGTTTCAAATCCAATTTGCAAAGTGAGCCCGCCTCCCCCCAAAATATGGACACTCACTATATTGTTTTCCACAAAAAATGATTAGTTGCAACTCCAAACAAAACAGAGAAGCAAGAACATTTGTGAATCCAAATGAAAAGAAAGAGAACATAATCTGTTCTTTTTTCCAGAATGATTACTACTTGCATGTGGAAGAAGTTTACATAAAAGGTATTTCTGAATTTATTTCAATTTACACCTTCTTGATATTTTTTTTTAAGTTTGTAAAGTTGACATTTTAGTTCTTGTCTTTTATTTTATATGTTACTTAATAGGATAACCCATAATTTAATATATTGTCAAGTGGATCTTGGAAACAGCACTACAAGCTCTGGAACTTATAAAAATCAGGCTGCAGATCCAGAGTGATTCCATCAATGCTTTTTAAACAACAGTAAAGAACAGCATCAAATTGTCAAGTGAATGAAATAGAACCTGTGGGTACTGTAGAAGAAATTCTGTCAGACTTACCATCATTTATTTTTCTGTTAGATCCAGTGTTGCCAAGGAGTAATCTTTATACATGGGTGTATATCTATATCTATATCTATATCTATATATATATATATATACACTACCGGTCAAAAGTTTTAGAACACTCCCATTTTTCCAGTTTTTATTGAAATTTAAGCAATTCAAGTCCAGTGAATAACCTGAAATGGTACAAAGGTAAGCGGTAAACTGCTAGAGGTTAAAAAAATAGTTTAGGTTAGCAAAACTGCTTTAGAGAATTGCAAAGAAAGCCAAGGTGTCAGTGAGTACAGTTTCCTACACCATCAAAAGGCACTTGGAAACTGGAGGAAACTCTGACAGGAAGAGGTCTAGCAGACCCAAAGCCACAACAGAATCAGAAGACAAGTTTCTGAGAGTCAACAGCGCGCAGTGATAGGCGCTCACAGGACAACAGCACAGAGTGACTGGCACCCTGAACCAAATGGGCTACACAGCATTTTGCAGCGCCATGCAATACCCTCTGGTCTATGCCTAGTTGGTCAGGGGTTCATCCTACAGCAAGATAATGACCCAAAACATACCTCCAGGCTATGTCAGAACTACCTCGAGGAAAAGAACAAGACGGTAGCTTCAAATCATGGAATGGCCAGCACAGTCTCAGACTTAAAACCCCATCGAGCTGGTTTGGGATGAACTGGACAGAAGGGTGAAAGCAAAGCAGCCTACAAATTACAACACATCTGTGGGAACTTCTGCAACAGTGTTGGGAAGAACTTCCGAACAATATTTGATGTCCATTGTAGGAAGAATGCCACGAGTGTGTTCGGCGGTTACAGTATATCTGCAAAAGGTGGCTACTTTGATGAGTCAAAAATTTAGATTAAATTTTGTTAAACAAAATGATTCTATGATTTCTTTTTTATCTCCAATTGTTTATTTGTTCTACGCTTTAATTTCAGAGTACATTGAGACATTAACCTGCGTAAATTTCAATAAAAACTGGAAAAATGGGGGTGTTCTAAAACTTTTGACCGGTAGTGTATATATATATATATGCTCCGTCCATGATTTCATTGGTACAGCTGTAGCTTTAAAAGGCTGTGCCTGAAGCTTAGAATGTTTGTGTCTTCTGTGTTCCGAGGTACTAAGTTCCTCAGTCAACAAATACTGCAAAGCAACAAGACTAGCTGCTCCGAACACTTCTTAGAATTAATGGCACCAAATGGCACTTAGAAACTTCCACAAAACAAATATAAGGAAGACATCAGTCTTACTCTGGTGTACTTCCATAAAGGAAGTAAAGAAAATGTTTGTCTTACCTTGCCGAAGGGACAAGACACGCTATTTCTCTTATAAGCTCTGTATTTATTTATTTATTTATTTATTCATTCATATATCGGATTTACAAACCTTTGAGTCAGAGACTCATTTACAAAGGCACCTCGTCGCAAGAGAGGGGAGACAACATAATTGTGAAGCAAGACAGTGGGAACAGCACAGGTGATACACAAATAGCATATATAACAGGCATTTCAAGAGTAAGTAAATATAGCCAAGTTGCAGAAGAGCTCATGAAAAGGATGAATCATACAGGGACAGGTTGGATTTGAAGGCACACTCGGATAGCCCTAGGACAGGCAACTACAGCTACGAGTACTCGTGAGGTGTTTGCGTAGGGCGGTTTTGAAGGGGCCAATTTTGGGGATGTTTGTGATGTGCATGGGGAGGGAGTTGTACCAGGATGGTGCTCTGTGGTGGAAGGACTTTTGTGCAAGTGAGGTCCTGGCTCTGGGCACCTGGAAGGTGGCTTTGTTGGTACTACGGGTGGCGACCGAGTGGGAGGCCCATAGAAGCGGTGTAGCGACTCCTGTGGGGCATAACCCAAGTAGAGCCTTTTTTGCCAGTATACAGGTGTGGTATTGCAGGCGTTCTTCAAAATTGAGTATGTTTGAGGTGGAGTAGAGCTGGCATGTGTGAGTTCTGCTGGGGGCACCGGTCAGGAGCCTGCAGGCTTTGTTGATAGAGGTCTGTCTTTTAGTGAGAGCAGTAGGGTCACCGGCTGCGTAGATGGGGAGTCCGTAGTCAACCAGAGACAGGATGGAGGAAGAGATAGCCAGCCGTAGGGCGAACTCGGGGAGGCAGTCTTTGTGACGGTATAGGAGTCCAATCCGGGCATTCATGGCAGAGGACAATGCACTGACATGGGCATGGTAGGAGAGAGCCGAGTCAAAGGTGATGCCCAGGTATTTTTATGCTGATACCTGCTTAAGGGGGTGGAGGGTGCTGGGAATGATACAAAGGGGAGCATTTTTGGAGTTACTTTGTCTGTGTGCAAAGATCATTGATTTTGTCTTTTTGAGATTCAGAACCAGGCGATGGTCAAGGGACCATTTTTCAGCTTGGCTGAAGGAGAGTTGCAGGAGCTCTGGAGGGTGAGTGGGTCAGTGCGGCGACTAGGACTGCATCGTCTGCATAAAGAAGCAGTTTGCCTGTACAGGAGCTGGGAAGGGTGTTTAAAGAGACTGAATAATGGGGCCCAGGATGGAGCCTTGTGGGACCCTGGAGCGTACAGGCAGTGCAGTAGATAGGGTTCCATTTAATTTAACCCATTGGGATCTATTCCTGAGGTAACTGGAGGACCAGGCCAGAGGGCCAGATGAGAGACCCAGCTGGCGGAGGGTGTCAAGCATTAATGGGTGACTTACAGTGTCGAAAGCCTTAGATAGGTCTATGAACACTGCCCCAGCAATCTCCCCTGCATCTAGTGCAGAGTGTATTTGGCGGGAAAATTCCAGTAGGGCTGTGGTGGTGCTGTGACCGGAGCGGAAGCCGTGCTGCTCTGGGCAAAGTATGTTGTAGTTGGCTAGGTAATCCACGAGTTGTGTGGACACTATTTTCTCCAGAGTTTTTGAGAGGGGGAGGATGGAGATAGGTCTATAGTTGTTTGGTATTGTGCGGTCTCCATTTTTATGGATAGGGGTGATTTCGGCCTGTTTCCATGCACTCGGGAACTGGCCGAGGCACAGGGAGCGATTAAGTAGGTCAGTGAGGGGGGCTAGCATGACATCCAGTGTCAGGTGGAGTATCCTGGAGTCAAGGGGGTCACTGCTCGGGTTGTGGGAGGTGAGGGTTTTTAGGAGGAGTGGTTTAGCATCTTGGGGGGAGATAGACTTGAAGAGAAAAGGGGGGCGCGAAGCAGCTGGGAGGTTGGTTATAGGGACAGAGTCAAAGAAGGAGTAGGAAGGACTGCACAAAGGTCTGAGAAAGTTGTGTTGAGGCAGTCAGCAACACGAGATAGGTCAGTATTAATTGCGCATTACAACCATCTGAGAGGGAGGAGGAGCAGGTCTTCCCGCTTAACTCCTTAATGTTATCCCAGAAGGCTGGGCAGAGCCCCAGGAGGAGGTTAAGCGGTTTGATAGTAGTTGGCTTGGCTTGTCTTATGGCCCAGGCGCACTGGTTGCGAGCTGCATTGTAGGCTTGCCTGTCTGCTGACCTGCCGGTCTCGACAGCAATGTGCCATAGGTTATCACGCTGCTTTAGTTATTGGATCAGGAAGGGGGAAGTCCAGGCAGCAGTGTGTCTCTTGGGGTGGGTGTTGGTGACAGGGGCAAAAATGTCACAGGCCTTACAGAAGGTATTGGTGAGGAAGGCTAGAGCAGTATCCATGTCTGTTGCAAGGGAGATTGGGGACCAGTCGACCTGGGCAAGGTACTGCTTTAGCTTGTTAAGGCCCCCGTGGCGGAAGCATCAACGAGGGGTTGCTTTGTACGCAGGAGTACATGTGGGGGAGGACCAGAAGCAGAGAATAGGTGAGTGGTCACTAAGGGCGTCGGCTAGGACGCTAACTGCCTTTACTTTGTGCGGACGGTTTGAGAGCACAATGTCTAGTAGGGAGCTGGTCCCACTTGATTGGTTAAATCTAGTGGTCTGAGTCACTAATTGGGATAGGTCAAGGGCAGAGAAATTGTCCTTAATTTGCGACGAAGTGGAGCCAAGCCAATTGATGTTGAGGTCTCCAAGGACAAGCTGATCAGCCTTGTGTGGCAGGGTAGAAAGATAGTCGGTGAGGGAGCGGACCGCTAGATTTTGTACACGTGGGGGTACATAGGCGGTTGTGAGGTACAGAGGCCATGGCCTGGGTGGGGTGATTTTTAGTGTGATGGCGTGCCCCATGGTCGAGCTTGGGGGTCGTGGTGCGCGACCACAGGAGAGGAGTTACTAGGTAGACTGCGCAGCCGCCGCCACGCTTACCCACATGATTTCTCTGAAGAGGTGAAGCCAGGGAGGGAGACAGCAGAGTCTGGGGTAGATTGAGAGCCAGGTCTCCACTAATGCAAGAATGTCGGGCTTGTGTTGAGAGATCCAACACTGGAGTGCAGCAGTCTTCTTTGGGAGACTACGGATATTGATAGAGGCAATCGATTCCATGACCTGCAGGGGCGATGCTGGTGGTCCTGGTCCGGGTTAGGGTGGACATTCCCAGAGGCAAGAGAAGTAGGATGATGAGTCAGAGGAAGGACTACAGCGGTGTGGTAGGGGTACCTGGGCTGGTGTGAGAATCTGGGGGCAGTGCAGGGGATGGGTAGGGAGTTAAGGAGGGGTAGGGCTAGGACGAGAGAGAGACCACTGACAGTTGTGTACTGGGGGTGGGCACTGGTGGAGGGTGGGGTGGGGGATAGGGTGGTCCAGTGTGTGAGGTGCATTAGTGGTGAGCGAAGGGAGACGGGAGGGCTAGGAGCGGTGGGGGATGATCTATGGGTGGCTGTGGTGCTGGCAGATGTGTGTATGCAGGGGTGACAGAGAGGTTTTTGGTAGGGGTGCTGGGGGGGATAGGAGAGTGGGGGCAATGTGAGTATACAGAGACCTATGAGATACATATTGCTTTAAGATATAAATGTAGGGGAATAGGTTTTAGCAGGCAGGATCCCCCTAGTGTTCAGCAGGTATAACCTGCAGGTGGAAAAGTGGGCCGATTGGTTCTGCAGCCTCACGTGACACCACCTATATAATACAAAGCCGACCAAGGGTGGGGTGGGGGCGGTGAGGAGCCGGCACACAGTGCCGGCGGGGTCCAACAATGCGCCTAGAGTTGCTGCTGGTTGCAGCTGCTCCTGCAGCCGTGAGTTACCTCGTACCTTGGATCGGTTGTCCGGGGGGGGCGAGTCTCGATGCCTTGAAGTCTGTGGGGAGAGCAGGCAGCGGTTCCTCCAGCCCTCGCGACCCTCCAGGAGCTCATGGGCTAAGGGAAGAGAGAGGGGAGATTTTATAGTAGAGCTGTGCAAGGCGTGGCAGGTAAGAACAAAAAAAACAGCTTAACTCTCTAGCGATTCTCTAGCAACTACACTTAAATTGGCTCTAAGGTGAAAGGTAAACGTTTAAGGCTACTTTTCTACAGCAGCAGCATAATTAGCTCTAGGCATAAAAAGAAAGAGAAAATAAAACAGTCTGTAGTGCTGCGCCGACTTTAGGATTAAAGGCAGCTTTTCCTTTTCGGAGGCAGTTAGTCCAAATTTAAAAAGTTTTGGCGCCAAGTCCAACAATGCGCCTGGAGTTGCTGCTGGTTGGAGCTGCTCCTGCAGCCGCGAGTTAGCTCGTACCTTGGATCGGTTGTCCGGGGGGGGGGTGGAGATGTAATGTGAGTGCTTAGTTATGTTTTGTCCTGTATTTGATTCTGAACATGGAAGTGGATAATGAAGTTTCCTCCAATCAAGCTCCCTAAATAAGATAGGAATTATATGGCTTTATAGGACAGTGAAAATAATAGGTCACTTACCTATGTGTCAAATAACAAACCAAAAAACTGTGATTTTTATCATATCAGATTTCTAATATTCTCCAGTCCCTTAGATAAATAAATATAATGAACAATATTCTCCAGAAGAGCAATGCCTTTTGGGTGTGGTCTCATTGATAAAGTTGGATCTAACAGAAAAAGAAATTATGTAAGTCTGATAGAATTTCTTCTTTCTGTGTCACACCACATTGTCAATGGGTAACCTTTACACGTGGGTTCTATAAAACAATACCCCTCTGGATAAACTGTTAGGGGGAGAATACTGGTTTGTACGTGACCCGTTAGGGACAATAGCTTCTGTAATTACCATTAAAGCCCTGCATGTAGCACCATGCACCCCAATGCAACATCAGTCCAACTTTGTACATTAATCCTGTGCTGCATTGAAAAACAAGAGCAGACAGGGCCAATACATCACCCTGCAAATTTCTGGTATAGCAGCTTCTTCCTTTTCATCCCATAAAGTTGAGCTCTGGTGTACTGCGCTATAATCAGAATTAGTGATTTCAAGACTAGCAACCAAATATGCCTTTTCTATGCATGAGCCAATCCACCTTATCAAAGTAGACTTGAAGGCTTTGGACTTTCTTGCTGCCCCGAAGAGAATCAGTGTATTGTCCGAGGGATGGACTTCTGCGGATCTGTTGATATAGAGTTCCCACTGTAATTAGAGTATAACTATGAGAGAAAACAATTTAAAAAATAGAGAAAACCAAAATCCATGGCACTGAAGCCTTAGAGATTTTCGAGGCTTCCACTTTGCCTAAGAAGTATGCACAGACCAGGGCCTGTTGTACGGTAAGTCTGCCTAGGGCTTTCTGTATGACAGTGACAGCTGTGGGAAAAAAAATAAAATCCTCTGAACAGCTTGACCTGTTTGCTAGTGCACATATTGCCCCTGTTGGGAGTGACCCCTGCCCTGGAAAAAAAAACTGGCAGACTAAGAAGCCACAGCACCCTAGATCTTGAGAAGGTAAGTGCAGGTAGGCAGGTACAGACTGCTGCAAGGACAGGGGCCATACAGTGTATTGATCAGAACCCCATACCCAATCTGCTCACCAAGCACCCTCTGACTGGTTCACTGGGAATTAAGTGTTGTAAAATGGATGAAGCTTCGATGGCAGAAAACTGGGCAATGCTAGAGGCATGAGAACTGAATCTAAAATACACTTATCTGTACAAGGAAAGAAAAGGGAAAACATTATTAACAATGTATTGCTTCAGACGCTCCCCATGGGCACTGAACGGAACAGAACTTAAACTAGGAGGCTGGAGCATTCTACCAGAAAACTGTACTTGATAAAGAAATTTAAATAGTTACTTCCACAACCTTTTCCCTCAGGGAGTGAGGATTTGGCAGAAAAAAAAAGGGGGGGGGGCTGAAAAGTAAAGACCAAAGATGTTCTAGAGACAATCTATAGGAAAAAGTCAAATAGTTTTTTTTGTTCCTGGATCTGAAATCAGACAGTCTCAGAACATAGCAAAAGTTCAGGCAACATGGACATGCTGAAGTATAACTCCTCTTTAACCAGAGTGGAAGGGTGGAATGCACCCTGCACTCCTATTCGCATCATATCTAAGGTAGGCTCCACAGAAAAACCTAGATGAGGGAGGAACTACACCATGCCACCAGGCAGTGACAAGGCTAGATAAATTATCATTGTGTAAGACCCTGAACATGTCCTACAAGACTTGATCAGGCAATATGTCATACTTGTACCTGAGACCTTTGGAAATCAATATGAAATGACTCTAAAGTGCTGAACCCAGATCACAGAGAGTCTGCAGATGCAGGAAATCTTAGAATGTCAATTGTAGGGATTTTTAATAAGCCAGATGCATTCCAAGCAAATACCAAAGACTTCCTGGTCCATGAGAGCTGGATGGTTCCCTTTACAGTATTTCAGTTATCATATGACTGTGCAGAAAACAAATACTGGCATAAACATGGTTCTGGATCTGCAAAGTAGTACTTAGCACCTTCTTAGCAGCTAGAAATGTATTGTGCCTCCTAGCGAGGTCAATAAGCCTAGAAAAAATAATTCCCAGAGGATGATGAAACTATTCTCCTTGCTGGGAACTTGATGAGTAGAGATGTGTAAAGCTGCTGAAATTCGCTCCACAAAAAAAAAAAATCCACCAGTTCTTGCAAATTCACAGATCTGGAGACTGCAATTCATGTTGTCATTCAGCAAGGTGGATTGCCAAAACTGGCCTGGCAAATGGCCAGTTCACAAGCAAATCCCAAGGGGAATTTGGTGTTGAAAAACATTACCTTCTGTAACACCTTCCCACTGGTGCCCAGTTCCCAACCCATGCACCCCCAGTCTCAGCAAATGTTACACCTGTTTCTGTGGCTCTAAAACAAAAGGTAATCATTTCCACCTTTGCGCCAAATACATTGCCCCATCCCACCACCCGGAGTTCCACTGTCTTTATTTTTACTCCCAGTCCTGCACCCAGCTCCCTCTGGTCTCTGTGATGTAGACAGCTAGATCTGAGTGCTGTATCAACATTTTTATTACATATAAAATATGTGATGGGAAGGTCAGATTGAGGAAACTACTGTCTTACTGAAACTGACACATCAAGACCCCCACAGGGATAAGTTCAAAGGACAGGACATAGCGAAACTGCAGATATCTGGGGTGCAATTACCTTGTCAATTTGCTTTCATCCCAGGAAATAACATTAGCCATTCATAATTCCCTCAGGGAAAATCCTTTGACTTACAATAGTTGTCAGGAAGAACCTGAGAGGGAGGGGTGTCAGAGAGAAGCCAGAATGGACATTGAAGAGAGGTTGATGTCTGGGCCAGGGAGGACCCAGACGAATTTGGAAGGTCCAATATACTTTCCCGGGGAACCCTTGAATTATATCAGAGAGACCTTTGAGGTGTAGATTCCAAGGCCCAGACGGGATTAAAAAGGCAAATACACTTTTGCTTTGAATACAGTGAATTAGATCAAAGAAACTTTTGAGATGTATGTGTAGCAGAGCACAAACCGGTTTGATCTGGTTAACATGAGGGAGGAAAGGCAATGAGGTCACCTATTATGTTTTTTTAAATATTTTATTTGGACATCCTGTGAGATAAAATATAGATGTGGTTACGTCAAGGTGGAGTTAGTGACCTCATGAAAAGGCCAGCTCAGAACTGTGGTTAATTGCTGAGAGAACCGGGACAGACACACACAAGACAATGTTTCTGACTCAGAGAAGAGAGACCATCAAAGCACTGAAGTAAGGACCTTAGACAGAATTAGTCTGAAGTTATTAATTGTAGGAACTGCACTTTTACCTGTTTGTTTTAAGGTTGTATGTGTTGGGATATATATGTGTTCTGTAATTATTGTTCTGTTTTTATATTTTAAAGTAAAGATATTTTACAATGGAAACTGTCTGGAGTGTCTTGACATTTCTTTTTATTTTAAGTGGAGCTTTTAAAGGTTATAGGTAACACTGTGTATGAGCTTACTGTATACCAAACTGGGAAATGGATAGAGTTCTCTAAAGTCTTGCATAGAGTTCTAAGGATTCATTTGAAATACCTGGTTGGGTGCCCATAGGCAAAGATATCTGGCCCCCCGAAGACAGAATTATCTGAGCCTGATAATTGGGTATGCTAGCAAGAGGTTATCAGTTTGAATCCCTCCAGAGCTTGAGACTAAGGTGACTTGAACCCACAAAACAGACAAGAGGGTTACCTTGTTCTGTTCACTGTACACAAATCATACGCTCAGAGGTTGGCACTTTGGGAGTAGAGGGCTGACCAGCTGAGCAAGTTTGTGACAGTCTCCACCACCCTCTTCCTCCACCATCACCCATAAAATATTAACCTGCAAGCAAAGAAAATGGTCTCCCAGTGCAGAGTGTCTACTCTGTTCAATAATAAGTCCAGACTCCTGTCTTCCAATAATGACTTTGATGAATGAATAGTGACATCTTTGCTCCTAGTAAAACCTGGTTGGTTGAATGTTCAACCATTTAGGTTTTATTGTGAGCAAAGATGTAAGCATTCATTCATTCATTCATTCATCCATTCATTCATTCATGTCATTACAAGATGGGACTGGGAGTCAGCACCCTTCAGAGCAGTCACTCTGCATGGGGAGGGGGGGACTATTTCCTTCATTTGCAGATTAGTATTTTTTGGATGCTGGTGGGGAATAAGGTGATGTACTGGACCAGATTGGGGGTCTGGGGGATTGGAGTAAAATTAAAGATAGTGGGACTCGGTTGGGGGGGTAGATGGGGGAGTGTTTTTGGTACATGGGTAGGGAGGAAGTGACTACCTTTTCTTTTTTAATTATTATTATTATGTTTCTACTCCTGCAGCTCAGCCTGCAATCATCTGGCCGCCACCCACCACACCCCTATGTAATCCCTATTGGCTCACTCACTCGGGCTAGCACACACAGTACCTGTGGCAGGCCTCTCCTATTCCCCTACCACCAGGCCTGGATCCAATACCGGAGCGCGATTCTTTCAGGTCCGAGAGCATGTGGAGGCACAGCCATCAAGCTGCCATGACTGACCACCATTTTCCTCCTTAATGTTTTCTCCTGGGAGTACAGACACGCAATGACATCAAGGCACTACGTGCCGACATCCACCGTACTCCCCCCTCTAGATGCGCCGCAACTGTAGTGTTCCTGATTTCCATTGGGGGCTGCTGCAGAGTGGTGTGAGCCCTGAATCTGCCCCAGGGAGAGGAGAGCAAGTCAGTAGATGCTCGATCCTCTCACTCCCCCGCCAACCCCCAATGACCCGGGCTCGTTCCCGAACTCAGGTCGCCGGCATAGTGCGATGTGTGTCATCTAGTGCCTCAACCCTCAGTGCCATGGACGAGCCAGTGAAACTACCTTTTCTTTTACTGTTACAGCAGCATGACTGGCAGAGGATGCCAGTGGGGAGATGGGAATGGGGTTATTATTATCATTTCTTGTTCTTTGTTGGGGCATGGGGTGGTTTCATAGCACTGTGGGTGGAGTGAGCTTTTTTAAAGTTTTGTAAAAAAAAAATCCACTGGTTAAGGTGGCTTTTCAGCCACAGAATTCTCAAATTGTTTGCACATGTGAATAACTTGGATTTGTGCCAGCTTTGCCAGTGAATTAAAAATTCACATCTCTACTGATGAGACCAGACAGAATCTTAAATGGCCTGTGACTTCACGCAATAAAGCTGAAAACAATATAGATGTATCTATATTAGCCCTATTACTGACTGCCATGGTATGTCTGCAGTAACATTTATTCCCATCCAGTTCTTTAGGCTCAATAATCAACTCAGTAAATGCTAAAACTGCTTTAAGTACATCGAGGACCTCCCTCCTTCAGAAGAGGAGAGGGGAAGAATTCTGACCTGCTAAGGGTAGAGGCAAGAGAAAATCTTGGTTTGGGAAGTATCAAAATTACATAAGGTACACCTCAGATCCTCCTTCTCCCATCTCAGAGGGTGGGTGGTGGTTTCTTCTACTGGCTAAATTGAGCAGCAGAGAATGTCAGTCTCTGTTAACTTGCCACTTCTTGCAATTAAGATGTGAATAGCAACCAAAGATCCTGTAATTGGCCCCATGCACTAATAGGCATAAGTTACATGCCAAAAGCATGTAACCCACCCACGCAGCTTCTCACCTTTTAATAGATGCGCGCCAGCCATTATCCACTAATGGCTGGCACCTGTCTCTGGCTCCACCCACCGGGGGCAGGCTCATGCATGCGGCCACGGGCGGTGTCATGACCCAGCCAGGCATCCAATCAGATGCCTGGCATGGATCCCACAGTGGATCCCATGCACTACAGCACGGGTCTGGGTGCGTAAATGCCTACTGCTGGCACCCAGACCTGCACGGCATGGCCCCATTGTCCAGTGAACCCCCGCACCAGCCTCTCAGCAGGGCACCCTACCGGTGCACAGATGCCTCCCGGCAGTGTAACACCACCACCATCCTGCAGGCTGCCCCCCAGCACAGCTGTGCCCAGACCCCACTGTTACATCCTCTCTGAGACCCTGACCCCACACCCTGTGCCCCTGAGCCCCACTGTTGGTCAGGCCCCCCTCCACACACACACACACACACACACACACACACACACACACACACACTTGTCCCTTCCCCCTGATAATGCACAAGCCCCCACCCACTCACCCACAGGTGCTCTGTTCCTGTGGCTGTCAACATCCCCCCACTCCCACACACACAGGTAACCTGTCAGCCTAGTCTGGTGCCTGACCTGGTACCCCTACTCCCATTGGTGTTCATTGATGCCCCCCCCGGCACTGACAAAAGCACTCCCCAGACCCTATACCTGCATGTGTGCTCCCCTTGATGACCAGTGGCACAGCCCGCCTCACACCTCCTTGGCCACCGGCCATCCAAAAGATGCTGGGATCATGCTGCCTATATATGCAGCACAATCCTAGCATCATTCAAACAGCTGAGGAGGTGTGAGGAGGGTTGTGCTGCTGGTCATCCGGGGGAGCACACGTGTGGGTATGGGGACTGGGGAGTGCTTTTGTTTGTGCCAGGGGAAGGGGAGCCACTGAACACCAATGGGGGTGGTGGTACTGGGTCAGGCACCAGACTAGGATGGCAGGTCACCTGTGTGTGTGGGGGTGAAGGGGATGTTGACAACCATGGGAAGCTGGCACCTGTGGGTGAGTAGGTGGGGAGGGCCTTGTGCATCACCGGAGGGATGGGGCATGCTGCGGTGGGGGCAGGGGCTATGATGGCACATTACTGAGGTTGTGCTCAGTTGTGTCCGGGATGGGGGGATGCAGGCGCACTACCAAGGATGGGGAGACACAGCATGGTGGTGGGGGGAGGTGGATTGGGTGCCTTGCTGGAACCTGGTGGATGGCCCCACAGCCGGGGACAAGATCCGCCGCATTGACCTGTGTTACAATCGGGCAGACACTCGCCCCATCAGCTGCCCCGGCTCCCCATGCTGCCTTGTGGCCTGGGGCAGCACGGGGGCTGTAGCAAGATCCTGCCACAACTGGCAGGTGATGTCCATGGGGGGCATGTAGTGGTCTATGGCAGGGTCCCCCCTGGCATATCCTTTACACCACTATGCCCCCCTGCATGTTACACTTTGCATCTTTGTGCATGGTGCATCATGCTGACATACCGCCCACCCACCCCCAGCACATTGCTGTTCACACGGCCAGGGGATTGGGCACATACCAGCTGCACACCCCAGTTGTGAGTGCCATGCGACCACTGCTCCGCAGTATTCCGACTTAGCTATGCCAGCGCACCTGGTTTATGCAGTGCATTGGCATAGTGCATAGGGCCCAATATGTCTAGTCCTCATACCCAGCTGCCAATGGTGCAGTGCCTAGGTTAATTACCAAGGAAAACAAAAACTAAGGGCAGTAAGACAAAAGAGCCAACCTGTGTTCTTATGACTTTCACATCTTGTGCAGAGGTCACTGAGCTTGTCATTCATTCATTCATTTATTCATTCATTCATTCATTCTAACCATGATCTGCACTAGCATCAGACCCAGTTGGTCTACATTTTTTGAGAATCCCCAGCAATGTTGCCTCTGAAGGCCAGTAGTACTGGATTTAAATCTAAAGTCATCAACCATTTTTGGAACCCCCATAACTCAAGTCTTACTAGATATACTGTACACATAAACCCAACAACCATTAAAATGGAGGACTAGAATGAGTTATTACTCCTCCATCTTCTACCACAGAAAAAAAAAGAACATTCTTCAAAAAAAATCCAGCGGCTCAGAAAGATAACAAAGACGGGATAATTTTCTTCTATTTTTATTCATATATGTTTTTATTACATTCATATCATTTTGGATGACTTGGAATAAAATTAGGGGATGTCAACCACCTAGGTAATGCATCCTTCCATGCTCTGGTACATCTGGACTTGCCTGCTGTGGATCCCTTTTGACCTTGGCATCCCGCTTTTGTTGTCATTTATTTATTTTTATTTATTTATTTATTTATTTATTTATTTATTTTTTGCGGGACAGTCCTGAAACCATGTAAATTAGCAAAGACATGTTCTTAAGGTTATTGAGAGGGTCTGTAACTTCACTTGTACCACTCCTGCCATTGACTGTCAGATGTACCTTCCAGCACTACTTCAGAAACCTGAGAAACTCAGAGTGCTGGATATGAAAAAGCTTTATGTCTCTAAATTATGCATGGAAGAGGACAAAGTGGGACACATAGGAAATGACTCAAACATCCCCTGGCAGGCTTACATGCATATTCTAAAGCAGAGCCTACAAGGAAGCCCACACAAGAATATACTATAAGTAGTCGGCTGATGAATGCATGGAAAAAATGGACTCCAAGAAAAGACATGCAAAGTCATCATCCATTTACCATAGCTTTAAAAGGACTCCCCCAAAAAAACAATTTGTATCCTGAAAAAGAAAAAGCATATGAGTCCTTAATCTAGCCTGCTGGTGATGCTGAGATTACCTCCCTAGGAAATTTAAACAAATGTAACAATTCTTCAAAACCATGAAAGAACCAGTAGCAAAAATTCCCTCCCTCAGTTCCACCTCTTGTCACAGAGAAGGAATGCTACTTTGAAGAGGAGGAGGAAACTATTACTCCTAAGGTCACAGTTAATGAGAAGATGGATTCACTACCACTTTCTCTAAAATATTTTTCCTCATACTCTGCCTGCCCTATGAGGAGAGGCCAGCGTTGGTGCAGTGCTTAAAAGCCTTAGTTGCAACTAGCAGTAGACATTAATGATACAGCAACTAGAACCCTAGGAAATGCAATATCTACTAGAAGATATACATAGTTAAGAACCACATGTTTATCTGTAAAATAAAGCATCTCTTCTCCTTTAAAAAATACTTCTGTCTTTGAAGATCAGATAGCGAGCTACATGAAGAAAGTTAATAAAAACAAAACAACGCTGGTATCCATCATGATCTTCTGCTTTGCCTCAGGACAGCTTTCCATACTTCCCCCCTACCTCTGTATTATTCAAGGCACCACATTAGCTGAAGTGTTACATTATTGTGCATAGTTAACAGAATAGAGTAACATTTAAGCTAAAGTTGTGCCTTGAACGATACTGCAGTGGGGGAAGGGCTGTAATGCTTTACCTGAATATAGTAAACTGTTCTGTGGTAAAGTGAGTGATAAGGATGCTTCCACTGTACATTTAAAAACAGTGTAGCAAAATAAAGGCCCAGAGGGTACTACAAACTTTATGCAGGGGAGGAATGGAAAAGGGGGTACTGTCACAGGCAGTACCACCATCAACTATATAGTGTGCCCAGTGGTTCACATAAAGGTAGAGGAGGAAGGGGCAAGAGGCAGGCATCAGCCCCATCTCCACCATAAATGCAAAATAACCCCTGGTGAGTTATAGTTGTTACATCTCAAATCACATTAGCTGTGACTTGTCTCACCACCTCCAGCACTGGTAATCTGTCACAACAGATAAATGGGTGCTGGAGAGCATGAGTGAGGGCCTCCTTAGTATGTCTACTGTTACAAGTTCAAAACAAAATAGATTAAGAAATGTTCAAGCCAGTCATTAAAAGATATGCAGCAAATCAAACTGAAAGTTCAAAAGCTGCAAGCTCAAAATGCTGTGGATAAATTACCAGCAAAAGAAACAGGAAAATGCTTCTTCTCAAGGTACCTCCTTACAGAAAAGAAATCAGGACAGTGGTGACCAATACTTGGCCTAAAGTGTCTGAACAGGAGGTTTGAAATGGTGACCTTGCAGACAGTAATTCCAAGTAGACTGGCGTTACTCACTTGATCTAAACGATGCTTACTTCTACATTCCAGTAAGAGTGAGCCACAGAAAATATATATGCTTTAGAGTAGGTGTGAGTCAATACCAATGCAAGCTAATGTCCTTCAGCCTGACCTGTGACACAAGAGTGCTCACAATGTTCATGGCTGTAGCAGCGGCAACACTTCAAAGAATTTGAATGGCAGTCTGTCATTACTTAGATGTCTGGTTAATATGTGGAAAAAAAACAGGGAAAAAACCCTGTCATTAATGAGGCACTCTATAATCATGATGGAAAAAAGTGAAGTTATAATTAGCATTTATCATAACTATAGATCCTCCAGAATATCTTCTTTATAGAGTACCAATTTTTGGTCTTAGGGCTAAGGGTGCTAGGACCCCATGGAAACCAGAACTTTTGGGACTGGCAGCTTGGCTGTAGGCCGGCACATATACATGATGTACACTTGCCCGGTATACAGTGGTGCTGGCCCCAATTGCCTTAGTACTTTTTTTTTTACCAAGAAAGAAGTGCTAGTAAACAAAATGATTATTCAGACAAACCTAACAACAACAAAGGCATAAGATAGCAATGTGGTCCCTCTAAAAGGGGACTAACACATAAACAGTGTCTTCACAGCCATTATCTGTCCAAAGATGAAGGAATACCATTATAAGAACACTGTAGTGTCTCCAGGGGATGGAGAGTGGGAAAATGGTACACTTTGGTGAAAATATTCTGGATGATCTACAGTTACAGCAAGTATTGTAACTTCTGAACTTCCAAGAATCGATCTTCTCCAAAGTCTAATGTGTTGATCTGAATTAGCAAGCACTCAAAAAACCAAGTCCCTCAGACTGAGAGGGTTGGGAACCTAGAACTCACAAGGAGAGCAGCCCTTGGCTGCATAGCCAACCCAAAGCCTGTATAATGCCTTGTAAATGTATGGCAGTACTCCCTGTAGCAGCCCTAAAGATTTCTGAGATACGCACTGAGCAAAGAAATGCAACTGATGTGGCCTACATGCACTGAATAAATACATGGAGTCCTTTCTGGTTGAGGCTGAAAGAGACAAACAGCTAGGATGCCTGTCTGTACTCCTTAGTTCTGTCAGTACAGAAACTGCTCATTCTCATGACAGCTAAGGCGAGTAGGATCACTTCCCCCAGGTTCTCAGATTTGAGAAGAATGTGCAATAACCAGAGACTGGTTAAGGTGAACCTCCAACACCACACTGTGCAGAAATTTAGAATGTGTGCTGCGGACCACCCTGTCTTTGTGGAAAATTGTGTATGGAGGATCCGTTACTTGGGTTTGTATCTTGGAAACTCATAAAGAGGTGATAGCCACTAGAAAAAATGTATTCCAGATTAGATACCTCATCTCACAATTGGCTGCAGGCTCAAACAGTTTGTGCATGAGCATGTCAAGTATCAAACTGAGCTCATAGGGAGTAACAGGTTTCTTTATTGAGGTTTCATAAATATGTTGCCTCTTTAGAATCTTATAGAAAGCGGGAGCTGAGCCAGGGTGAAGATCCACACCAACTCATGATGAGCTAAAACTGCTGATAGATGAACCTTAATAGGTGAGCACTGTAAACCAGAGTCTGAAAGGTCCTACAAATATTCCAAGACATTTTCTGGAGGACATTTAAAAGGGTCAGCAGAGTCCCTAAAATACTAACTAGAAAAATGCTTTCATTTTACTGCATAAACTTTCCTAGTTTAGGGTTTCCAGGCTGCCAACAGGACCTTAAAGACTCTCTGGGAGACTTGGAACCTGTTGATTTCTGTTTCTTCAGGAGATAGGTCAGGAGATGAAGAGACTGACGGTTCGGATGGACCAGCTGACCCTGGAACTAAGTCAAAAGGGTCATCCTCAGGGATAGGGTCTGAAGTTACTAAAACTGCTAGCTGTGTCAACAGCGGATACCATATCTACCTGGGCCAGCATGGGGCTATCAGAATCATCTGTCCTTAGTGTGTCTGAAGCTTGAGTGCACTCTCTGAATTTGAGACAGTGGCAGTAAGGTGTAGAGAAAGTGACTGCCCACTGCAGCCTGAACGCATCCTGACAGCACCATGTTCAGGATTTCTGGATCAGATGCATGACAGTTTGGTTTTGTGGATGGATGCAAAAAGGTCCAAGTTTGGTATCCATGAACTTGTCTAACAGGACTGAAGTACACTGTCTGCCAGAAACTGCTTGTGAGAGTCTGCCACTGTTTGCCTGAGGTCATCTTCCAGGGTATTCTGGATCAGCAAAGTTGTGTTTTTTGAGACACCACTCCCATACTCACATCACCTCCCTGAAAAAAGGGTGGATGTGGGTCCCTCCTTGCTTGTTAATGTAGTACATGACACACTTGTCCATTTGGAGATGTACTACCCTGTGACTGACTAGGTCCGATAGAGCCTGGAGGACACAGAGGACCGCCCTCATCTCCAGCATTTTATGTTGACAAGTATCTTAATCTGCATAGGACTTTTGGGTCTAGAGATGCTGACAGGGGAGCACCCCATCCCACTGAGGAGGTATCTGGGGTGAAGGTCACCTGCAGCTCCATAGGGGAGAAGGCTCTCCTTCACTGACCACCACAGGAATGAGCCAGAGGCCTTATCACTTATATAGGATTGCTTGGAGGTTGGGATGCCTACAATCACTGTGTGTGCTGAGCATCCACTGAGATGTTCTCATGTGTAACCTGGCAAAGGGCACTGTAAGCACTGTGTCTGCCATGAGGTCCTACATTCAGTGTATAGCATGCACTCTCACCTGTAAGCAGTCCCTAACATAGCATGCCATTTGGATGACTGAGTCTGCTCTGTACTCTGCGAGAAAGGCCAAACTCAAGTCATAGCTTGGACAGTTTCCATGAATCGCAGTTTCTGTGAGGGGATTAGCTGATATTTCCGTAAGTTCAGTAGGACTCTTATGAATGTCAGAAACTGTGAGGCAGCTCTTACTGACATTTCTGATTATTGTTTGGATAGACTTTTTTTGAGCTAGTTGTCAGAATAAGAAAATACTTGTAGGGCTTGATTTCTGAGGAGTGTTGCTAGAAATGCAAAACATTTTGTAAAGACAAACAGCACCAAAGTAAGCCCTACTGGCAGGATTCTGAACTCAAAATGTTTGAAACATACTGAAGTGAAGGTATCTGTGATGGCTTGGACTGACAGGAATATGATGATATCCTGCATATTCAGAGATGCTAGCCAGTCCTGGGAATTCACATAGGGAAGCAAGGATCCCAGGGATGCCATTCTGAACGTCATGTGCCTTATAGACATTCAATTGTCTGAGGCTGTTAATTGGGCATATGTCACCAGTCTTCATGAAATGAAGAATGTAATAGGAGAAGAAGCCTTTGTTCTTTTCTGATTAGGTGCTTTCACATCTGCCCTGCTGTGTAAGGGGGTCCACAACTTCCAGGGACAGCAGTTTTGTCATTTGCCTGCCAGTAGGTACTGTTTCCCTGGCAGGTGATCCAGAGGTGCTCTACCAGCTCTTGGGTGTAGCTTTCCTGAATAATTTTCAGGACTAACTTGTCTGTGATTTTCATTCCCATAACTGATAGAACAGGGCCAGTTTCTGTCCCACCAAGGAGGGTGATTCATCTCAGGCAGTTGCGGTGGACACTGGGTCAGTATCCCATCAGAGAATAGCACTGGGTGCTTTTGTCTCTTGCACTATCTACTGAGCCTTTTTTGCTGCTGCTGTCACTGTTGTTGGAAGGGCTTTGACTTGTATTGCTGGTGATAGTTTTGTTGCTTGGGTTTACCATGAGGTGGTTGCTACTGCTTACAATAGTAACAACAGCCCTTACCTGTCTGATGATTGGCATTTAAGAGCAAGGCCTCAATTTTTCTGTGGCACTTTGGGTCAAAGTTCTGCAGCAGCATTCCCATCTGCAGCAGAACTTCTGTGGTGGTGGTTTGTTATTTCTGCAGTTCTGCGGCAGCTTCTGCCATGCTATTTTCTTTCATATAAACGTGTGTATGTACTGCATATATATACATATACAGTATTTATGGATGGAAACTTTTCCCCTTAGAAAAGGCCATCATTTATTTCCCTGTATACCCATGACTAATCTACCAATTAAAAGTATATACCTGCACTAATTAAAAAATTACAGCTGTATATCTACATTAATTAAAGCTGTATATCCACATTAAACAAAACAACTAAAAGTATATACCTACATTAATAAAAAGTATATACCTACACTATATTAAACCCTATGGGACACGTCTAACAACACAATTAACACATATTTAGGAAGCTAGCCAAACCAATTAACAAGCTGCAAAAGAACTTGGAAAAAGACACACAAAACCCTCCCAAACCTAGAAATCCCCCAAGCTCCTACCTGCACTCACTACACACCATTCCCTCCTTGCTGCAAGAAACCTTTAGGTGCCATAATGTGATCACAAATGTGATCTCCATAACAATAACTGGATGTAAAACACAGATCAGGGACAGCACTTGAGATACTTCACGTTGGGTAATACAGAGAGAAAGAGAAAGAGAGAGAGAGAGACAGAAAGAGAGAGAGAAAGATACAGAAACACACGCTGCTGCCTGTAATTCTATACTACCTGTCCCCAACTCATCTCTCTCTCTCTCTCTCTCAGCACCACATGTCGCTGTTTGCTCTCCGGGGAGACAGAAACATACTGAAGTACCACATAGAAGCAAACATTTCTTTGTTTGCCATGTGGGTCAAGTATGCTGCTCTCTATGCTACCTCTCCCTCTGTGCCCCATTCTCCACAATCACCAATAGTAGAGTTGCGTACAGCACTGACAGACAATTACCACCTGACCGCTGTGGCTCCCTCTCACTTAGGTGCATGTTTTAGTGGCTTCCTTTCAGTACTGCAGTTACCCACAGATAAGTCCTGCTCTGCCCAGGGATCTTGCTGGCCAGGCATCTAACCCCAACTGTCAATGGCATAGTGAATTTAATCCACGGTTAGGTGATGCTGTTCGGCTAATGAGATTTCCCTCCATTCTCAAACCATGTTACAATAGTTGTTAAAATACAGTTACAGTGGTAACCAGGTGATTACAAGTCCAAACTCCACTAGACCCACACACTGTCTGTGTGAACCTGAACAAGTCACTTAACCCCCACCTCATGCTCTGGTTTACACTGCTGTGGAAATGAGTAGAAACAGAACCCCAATGGAAATCATCTCAGCAGGGTTATCCTGGGTAAATGAATTGCACAAAGGAAAAATACACACCAAACATTTCCAGCAATCACAAGCTTTCCCAACCAACTCCCCTCCCCATCGCCAGTGGAGGCAGTGTGGAATCATGGTTAGAGCATTGTTGGGAACCCAAAGATCACAAGCTGAAATTCTTCAAGAGCAACACTTACTGTGCCACCATGAGTATGCTACATAACCTCCCGGTGCTCCAGTGCTGCCAGGTGTGGGAATGAGTAGGAGCAGGCTCACACTGGAAATGAGATGTTGCAACTCAGCTGGGCTGTCCAGAGTAAACACATTACAAAAATAGGTAAAAGCAGTACCCCAGTGGAAACAAGATGCTGCATCTCAGCTGGCTATCCTGGATAAATAAACTGTCAGTAAAACAAAAAAACACTGCTGGCAGCTACCTGACTATCCTAGTACATGCCCCAACCCCCACCGGCAATGTGGTCTAATAGTTGAAACACCGTTTGAAACCAGGAGATCGCAGGTTCAAATGCAGTCAGAGTCAAAAACTTACTGTGTGATCTTGAGTAAATCACTTAACCTCCCAGTGGTCCAGTCCATCCAGTTTCAGAAATGGGTAGAAGCAGGATCCCACTAAAAATGAGATGCAGCATTTCAGTTCAGCTATCCTCTAAATATATTGGAAAATGGATTAAAGCAGGACCTCACAGAAAACATGCTACTTCTCCGCCTGGCTACCATGGGTAAACAAAATGTATAAAATTAAAGAAACAATATTACTGGAAGGGGTGCCATGTAATAACAGTGATCACCGCATAATAGTGACCTATAAATCGGCGTGTTCACATCACCGAAGTCAGTAATGGTGATGCGCACTACACCGACTCCAAAAACGATGGCCCTCAAAAAACAGTCCTTATGAGACGAAATACACTAATATTTTATGCAGGGACTTCACCCCCACCCCCATTATTTAATAATCAACCCGGGGCTGACACTGGGGAAAAGGAGTAACTTCGGGGAGGCTATTGGGGTCACATTATGAAGCTGAGAGCATATGGTACACATTTGGGGTCAGGAACACAGTACCACAAAAAACTTAAATCCCTATACTGGGAACTAAAATGGAATTCCCACCCACGAGCTCCAAACCTGGATCCTCCTGCACTAGTGGTAGGCACTCCTACCACTAGACCAAATGGCCAGCTGGGAACCTCTTGCCAACCAGACCTCCATATACCTACCCTCAATACGATCTCCTTCTACTGTCACTCTTTTGGTACCTTCAATGTGGCACTCACCACACTTTGCAGTAGTTTCATAGTCGCTGTTTTCTCAGGCGGTCAAATGAAGTTGCTCATATTGAGTCGCTCAATTTGACTCACCCATATCACAGGTTATCACTGGGAGGCACCGTCCTTTTCCACTCCTTCTACCACCTGCAGAAAGCAGAGGCAGTGTGGTCTAATGGGCAGATCACTGCTGGGAACCGGATCACAGTTTCAAACCCCACTACAGCAAAATACTCACTCTGCGACCCAGAACAAGTCGCATAACCTTCTAGTACTCCAGTCTTTGCTGGAAAATCTAGCCCTGCTCAACTAAAACTAACTAAACTAGGTCAACAAAAACTAACAACACTAAACTTACTAAGCATAACAATTTCACTATTAAAGCTTGCAAATAAACATAGCCATCAACCAGCACTTGTCTTTGTAGGTCCTGTCTACTGATCCTAATTAAAGCCCTTTATTTTGTTTATAGTGCTTTGAAGGACTATGATTGCACTGCACTGGTTCTCAGGTGCGGTGATCCTGAGAGGAGGTAGAGAGGTACTGCACCCCAGGGTGTTGTACCATAACTCCACCAGGCCTACTGAAACCTTTCTCTGGGGAAAGGCACTGCACTGTTTACTTAAAAAACCTGAATACAACCCCCCTCCCCCAATTAGGAGCTATCAACCCAGTCCCTTCAGTTTTATTTGAGCCGACAAGGAAGGGTTAGTAACTGTCAATATCCATGGTCACCCAGTTATGCCACGTGGCTTGTAAATAAAAAAAGATCATTTGAAACTTTATTTTCAGTGAATGAGTTGCTAATTTATCCTGCATTGTATGTGGCTGGCACCTGTGCAGTTACCACTGGCAAAACAGCACTGGCACCACACCTCTCGCAGCTTTCATTATGTAAGCAATAATACCTAACAGGTTGGGTGATATTGGGCTATACTGGACTGCCCAGGGACATGAGTGGGTCTTATAGCCCCTGGATGGTCAGGTATATCCATACTGCCCACCCTGAAGGGTATTACTCTGCTTAGAAAATGGGTTTTGGGTTACAAAAATAGTAGAAAGTTAACAGAAATAAATAAAACAAATTTTGTTTAAAGTAATCCCTCCACTAGTGGCATCAGCAGTAGAGGAAGCCGATGTGATTGGCAGAACTAACAGTTAAAAAAAAAAGTCATAGCTCACTCTGTGCTGTCACCAGTCTCCTATCCCTTCCTCCTGACTCTAGGTTTACCCCATCTCCCTACTCTTGCCATCATGACTGCCCCCCAAAAAATTGATCTCCACTGGTCTTATGTATTCTCCCATTATTTTGCTTTTGCTGGTGTCTGGAAAGAGCTACCAAAGTGACTTCGGAGATGGCAGTGAGCATGTCACTCACCAGAACTGTATGTTGGGCTGAAATGGGATTTATCTCGACATCTCTTACAAGAGGAGAAAGAGCAAAGTGTTATCTGACTGTAGTATACTGTTTTGTGATTATTTCATTGTTGGTACAGAGGGAAGCCAGGGCTGGAGCTGGCGGTGAGGAACTTCTAGGATGTGGCTCAAATGTGTGAGCTAGTGCAACAGTGTACTGCTGCACATTAATGTCAGAGTTACTTTTGAGCCCGCCCCCCAACTGGACAACTTGTTTGTGTTGATCATTCTTTTTCTTTTGAAAACTAGAAACTGTCACAGAATCATTTTCATGTCTGGTAGCGTGGTGGTGGTGGAGCCAGGGCGAGCTGTCTCTAGCAGCACTTAGCACGCGAGTGTTAGAATTTTGGATTCAAACAACAAAAACTGTTGTTTGCCAAACTGATAAAAATGCTTAACAAGGGGTAAAGTGTGTGCTACAGATGTTTTTTTTATCAAAAGGTTTTTAGTAGTTGAGATTCTCTATTATTTCATGAGACCGGGGCTGTATCTCTTGAAAAGCGAGAGAACAAAACGGCTGCTGTTTTAAATTGAGAATTATATTGGCTTATTAATTATTTTAATGAAAACAGGCAGGCAGAGACTGGGACTCATTATTTACCAGTCTCTGCCTGCCTGAAACAGGACCAGGTGGTTGGCAAACTTAACCAGTCAGCTTCTAGAATTTCTCCAACCCATTTTCTAAAGGGTTGTTTGCTGTGCCAAACTTATTGGTACTCTGCAAACTGTGTTTGTCAGTACAAGACTTACCAACACTATACTAGTCAGCACCATGCTTGTCAATGCTCTTTTAGCCTACACTTTGTGCAGCAGATGGACCACTGAAGAAGGTTTCAATCTGTGGTATCAGAATCAGGAGAGGGGGGTCAATGGTGTCTAAACATATAAAGGGTGCTATGCTGGGCATTTAAATCAATGGCACTGGAAAGTGAAGAAACAGATATTGAAGAGGAGCTCCTGGATCTGAACGGATACAGTACATTGTCATTAGATACTGACCTGAATAAGGGAGCCAACCGGTCCTTCTCCATCTTGGCTTACATCTTGATAATGAGAACAGTCAATGCTGAATGTTCACTGATGATATTGCTGTTGTACTGGGTCTTGCTTGTACACATTTTTACTATATATTTACCCAGGATAGAACAGATGAGATGCAATATCTAATTTTCAGTGGTGTCCTGCTTTGACACATTGTTAGATTTAATTACCTAGGACAGGGCAGCTGAGAGGCAATATTCTACTTTTAATTGGGCTCCCACATTTTTACCCAAAATGTCCCACAGTCTTTTTATGACCTGATGTTATGATCTAGGCAGGTGGAATTTTTAAATCCCATCCAAAAGGTGATTTTGCTGTGCAACTGTGGAGACAAGTTTCTGAGGTAATTTGAAAAATGACACCTGCCATGTCCAGGAGGTGGGAAACGCAAGGGATATGTTGAACATTAGGGGTCAAAATCTGCAAAAAATAAAGTTATGAGTAAATGTTGGAACAATTCATTTCCTCATAACTTAGTAGGTTTTTCACATTTTTACCCTGAATTTTCAACATATTCTTTTTATGACCACTCCTTCTGAGTGCCATTTATAAAACAATAGCTGAACATAATTTTGCACCACAAGTGTTAAAACACATTTTGGGTAGAATTTAAAAAATGACAGCTGTCACATTCATGAAGTGGTGTGAAAAAATAGCTATGTTGAAACGTTGGGGTCAAAATATTGAAAATGGTCACAGTTACGAGCGTGTGTTGAAAAATTGCAACGTAGACTCGTAACCTTGTTGTTTTCTCATACTTTTACCCCAAATTTCCAACATAGCCTTCATATGAGTCCACCTCATGAAGAAGGGCAGAGAACATTTTCAGATCCTACCCAAAAGGTGATTTTGTGCCACAAGTGCGAAAACACATTTTGTCCAGGATTTGAAAAATGACAGCCATCACATTCACGAGGTGCTGTGAAGAAACGGCTATGTTGAAAATTTGGGGTTAAAATATTGAAAATTACTAAAGTTACAAGCTTGCATTTATAAATTTCAATGTAGGCTCATAACTATGTTTTGTTTTTTCAATATTTTACCTGACAGTTTCAACATAGCCTTCTTATAACCCAACCTCATGAACAAGGGTGGAGAAAATTTCCAACTCCTGCCCAAAAGGTGATTTCAAGCAGCAACTTTGAAATCACCTTTCGGGATGCAAAAAATATTTTGGCCAGGATTTGAAAAATTACAGATGTCACATTCTTGAGGTGCTATGAATAAAGGCTAGGTTGAAAATTTGGAGTCAAAATATTGAAAATTACCAAAGTTACGAGACCTGCATTCACAAATTTCAGTGTAGGCTCATGACTTTGTTTTTAAAATTTTTTTAATATTTTTAACCCCATATTTTCAACATAGCCTTCTTATGAATCCTTCTCATGAACAAGGGTGGAGAAAATTTTCAGCTCCTGCTCAAAATGTGATTTCATCCAGCGACCATGAAAATCACTTTTTGGGACAGATTTGCCTAATTTCACAGCCATTGTTCATGAGGTGGGGTCCCAAAAAAAGGCATGTTGAAAATTTGGGACAAAAATATTCAAAAATGGCCAAGTTATGCCACTAAGTTCAAAACCTCATTGAAATACATTTAACCGCACACCTGATTTCCTCAGTTCGTAGTCCGGCATTGAAGAGTGAAGACGTGTCTGCGGTCCAGAGAGGATTACAGCATTGGAACCCCAGTGGGTAAGTAAGGGCTTGGGAATGAGGTGGGTGATGAGTGGAAGGGTCAGATGGGGGGACAGTAATGGCCACAACAGACATTGACTTACGTTTTTCTTTTTTACAGGGTTTATAAAAAAAAACTGCAAAGGATGGTTTTCTTTATTTCAGGTGGTGACACTAGGATATTGGGCACCCCCAGTGTCACTGTTAGGTTTGGAAGCACCGGTGGGTGGGCTTCTCAGTACTGCATAACTAAAACAGGCAGGGTGGGGGTAGCAGCTGGCACGGGGGATGGGGCACCGCCCTGTACCAGAATATTAACATGGGTTGGACTGGGGGGGTGGGCAGTTATGGTGGTGGCTGCAACAGACATCAATGGATGGGTTTCTCTTCTGTAGGGTGTATTTAAAAAAACCTTTGAGGGATGGTTTTCTTTATTTCAGGTGATGACACTGGGGAATTGGGCACTTCCAGTATCGATGTTATGTTTGTTGGTGGGGTAGGGTGGTGGGTGCTGAGTGTAAGGGTCAGGGTAGGGCAGCAGCGGACATAGATGGACAGTTTTCTTTGTTACATGAAGTAATTTGGTCTCAGCATGCTGATTATGACAGATCAGCTATGTTTGCCTGCCAGTGTAGATCAAAGGAAAGAGCAACGTATGATTAGGTTGGCTCTGTCCTTTGAAATACACAAAGTTTCCGCCCAGCAAGCTAAAACACTGTCATGATCAGCCTGGCTGATGATTGGTGTGGCACTGACGAGCCCCTTGCAGACCACTCTGCCATGGACTGACAGTGTCACACTTCTCAAAAGCCACTCCCCTAACAAAATGTTTATTGTGTCTGCATACATGGTGAACATACAAATAATGTGTGGGCCACACACTCCAGACAGGATGAATGAGTGTCAGTCAGTCCCAGGCATTGATTTTTTTTGCAGGTGGCCTAGTGCTTGAAGCCAATTCATCCACCATCCCCAACTGTGGCCTTCTCCAGCAATGACATGGAACTAAGGAGAAATTAATTTATTGGTAATTATGAGAAAAAGAAAATCAGTGTCAGTTATGGTTCTGTAAAAGACATTCAGCAGTCTAAATCTGAGTGAGTTCCTGTCCCCTAACTGCCCAGCCCAGACCACCCTCTCCTCTCCTCTGAAGTGAGTCTCCTAGCGGTTTGAAGGGCCAGGCTCAAGATATTAAGGCACTGCACTGTCATTGAGGCACAGGTCAGTAAGCATAGGAAAACCAGGAGCAGTTGTAGAATTTACCAGAAATATTTATTTGTACTAACAGTAACATAAAAATAAAACTGTTTAGTATAACTTTTTACAAAGGCAAAATAAAATAGAGGAGATTCAGCAGAGTTTTCCTTCAGTCTCTGTGTCCCACTGCAAGCAACTGCAGCTCTGTCTTAGAAGTCCTTTCAACCCCCGATTCTTAACAAGCATCTTCCAAAGTGTTCTTGTATGTTCCAGGCAGGTGCTGGCAGGAACACAGTGTGCCTGAGCTTAGGCCTTTTTTCCACAGCTCTTCTGCAAAAGGCTTAAAAATTGCACTAAAGTAACCTCTTGAATTTCCAATAGCTTTTTGTAGTCATCTCAAACTATAATTATATACATTTCAAAAATTAACACTATATAATTTCTATACAGAGGGATCCTAATATCAGTTACATTTCCACATAATGATTTGCATATATTTTTTATATCAGCAGATATGCAAGAGAGGAAAAGACAGACAGCAAGGGAAGACTGAGAGACAGTGAGAGGCAAACAATTGCGAGACTGTCGGGGTGATCAAATCCTAGGTCTCACGAGAAAATTTTGTTGCGCAACCAGACAAGAGACAGGAAAGGAAAGGAAAGAACAGATCCTTGCATTTAAACACTTTCTCCATAAAAACTGGGACAGGGTCCTATTGAACCCTGTCACATACACTCTCGTCCTTAAGAGAGAACCTGTTTTATCAAACAGGTTTCCAAAACTTTCTATTAATGTTCTAATAAAATTAGCTTTTATCAGAAATTAAGCACATGTGCATTATCCTTTTTTCTATAAAAGTACAGCAACAGTAAAGTTTAAACTCATACATTTGTTTTTCAACCTTCAGAACCCTCAATTCCTGATCCATATTGTGACAGAAAATCAGCATTGCTATTCTCTTTACCAGATTTGTGTGTCACCATGAATTTAAATGGCTGTAGTGCCAAGTGCCACCTTGTGATACTGGAATGTTTGTCTTTCATGTGATTAAGCCAACAGAGAGGACTGTGATCTGTTATAAGTATAAAGTCAGTTGCTAGCAAATGAAACTTAAGGGACTCCATTGCCCACTTTGCTGCTAAACATTCATTTTCAATAGTGGAGTACCTTTTCTCTCTGTCATGCAACTTCCTACTTATGTACAGAACAGGACGTTCTTTACCATATATATTTTGACTCAGGACTGCACCTAGGCCTACCTCTGATGCATCTGTTTGTAACAAAAATGGTTTCTCAAAGTCTGGGTTTCTCAAAACAGGGGCTGAACATAATGTAGCCTTAGTGACTTGACAAGCTTCATCACTCTCTGGGGTCCATTTCACATTATTTGGGAACTGTTTGTGAGTTCAGTGAGGGGAGTAGCTAACTCACTAAAGTTGGGAACAAATCTCCGATAATAACCAGTCAGCCCTAAAAATGACTTGACATGTTTCTTTGTTTTAGGGACAGGGCTGTTGGCTACAGCTTCTATCTTAGAAAACTTTGGCTTAACTTCTCCATTTCCCAACACATAGCCCAAATATCTGGTTTCCTGCATGCCTAATGCACATTGGTAGGATTAATAGTCAAACCTGCATTTTTGATAGCTTGGATAACTGCTCGTAGGTATTCCAGGTGGATTTTCCAATCTGGACTGTATACGACATTATCCAGGTATGCAACACAGTAACTAGTGTGAGGGGATAAAATTACATCCATGTACAGTTGGAATGTAGCTGGCGCACCATGTAAACCAAATGGCACGGTGGTAAACTGATAGAATCCAACAGGAATGGCAAATGCGGTTTTGTCTCTGGATTCTTTAGCTAAAGGTATTTGCCAGTAACCCTTGGTGAGATCGAGGGTACTGATATACTTTGCACTCCCCAGTCTGTCCACCAAATCATCTATTCTGGGCATATGATAACTTTCAAATTCTGACACTTGATTACATTTCCTAAAATCAAGGCAGACTCTAACAACCCGTTTTTTTTTTTGTTCACAATTACCATTGGAGATGATCAAGCTCTCCTCAACTCCTCTATGATTCAGTTCTTCATTTTTTTCTATTTCCTTAACCACATCAGCTCTTAACCGCTCTGGTAACCCATATGTCTTTTGCCTAATAGGACGAGCATTCCTCGTCCCTATAACATGCTCAACCCCTTTTGCTCAGCCTGGTACTGTGGTAAAAGTACTGTTAAATGTCTTTAGCACATTACAAATGTCTGCAGTTTGTTCTGAGGTTAAGAAAACATTCATCTTTACAGCATCAGCATTTACAGTTTGTTCCAGTCTATCATAAGCTACATCAATATCTTCTTTATCAGTTTCTGGTAAAACTAGCAAAGTAACTTTTGGCATTTTTTCAACCCATTTCTTGAGGAGGTTAGCATGGTATATCTTAATAGGATTTTTCCTTTCAGGGGTCTCAGACTCATAGTTTACAGTGCCAGTACGTCTAAGAACCTTATAAGGCCCTTGCCACTTCATTAATAGTTTATTTTCTGTTGTGGGTAACAGTAGCAAAACCTTTTCACCTGGTTTGAAAACTTCTTCTTTTATGCCATGGTCATAATATACCTTCTGCTGATTTTGGGCCTCTTCCTGATTACTATGGGCCATTTCAACATGTTTTGCCAGCTTCTTTCTTAGGGCACACATATAAGATGTTTTACATAGAAACATAGAAACATAGAAGATGACAGCAGATAAGGATTGCAAGGCCCATCCAGTCTGCCCATTTATTTTTCTACCTTATAAATGTGCCAGCGTCCTTTGCTGTCAGTGACCTATCTATTCATACTCATCTGTATTGCCCCCTTATGCCTATCCCATGCCTGTTTGAAGCCCTGCACTGTATTCATAGCCACCACTTCCTCAGGTAGGCCATTCCATGCATCCACCACCCTTTCTGTGAAAAATAACTTACTCACATTACCCCTTAATCGGCCTCCCTCAAATCTCATGCTGTGTCCTCTTGTCCTGCTATTTTTGTTATATTGAAACATGTTAGACTCTTTTACCTTGTTAATGCCCTTAAGGTGTTTGAATGTTTCGATCATATCACCTCTCTCCCTCCTTTGCTCTAGGGTATACATATTGAGCTCCGTTAATCTGTTCTCATATGTCTTCTGATGCAGTCCCTGCACCATTTTGGTTGCCCTTCTCTGGACTGCCTCAGTTTAGTTAATGTTCTTGTGAAGGTGTGGCCTCCACTACTGCATACAGTACTCCAGATGGGGCCTAACCAGTGTCTTGTAAAGAGGGATTATTACCGCTGTCTTATGACTTGTGATACCCCTACTAATACACCCTAACATCCCCCTAGCCTTACCTACTGCTTTAAAGGTCTGCTTGGATGATTTCAGGTCATCGGTGATGATGATGCCCAAGTTTCTTTCTTCCTTTGTGACTGCCAGCAACTCCCCTCCCAGCCTATAGGTGGCTTCAGGGTTTCTTTTCCCTATGTGTATGATCTTGCACTTCTTTGCATTAAATCCCAGTTGCCACTCATCCGACCATTTTGCTGGTTTATCCAGATCTCTTCTCATTCTGCCCACCCCATCTGGATCATCTACTCTGTTGCAAATCTTGGTGTCATCTGCAAACAGACAATCCATCTGCAATGTCACTGATGAAGATATTGAAGAGGACTGGCCCCAGGACTGATCCCTGAGGTACCCCACTTGTGACTTGCATCTCTTCAGACTGCATACCATTTACCACCACTCTCTGCTTTCTGCCCGTCAACCAGTTTGCCACCCAGTTGACCAACTTCTGACCCACCCTGAGCCTACCCAGCTTGTTTATCAATCTTCTATGAGGAACAGTGTTGAAAGCTTTGCTGAAGTTAAGGTAGGTGACATCAACTGCTCCCCCTTAGTCCACCACTCTGGTTTCCCAGTCAAAGAAATCTAGGCGACTGGGTTGACAGGACCTTCCTTTTGTAAACCCATGCTGTCTTGGATCCTGTGCCCCTATGGATTCCAGGTGTTGCACTATCCTTTCCTTAAGGAGTGCCTCCATAATCTTGCCCACTACTGAGGTAAGACTGACTGGTCTATAGTTCCCTGCCTCCTCTCTGCTACCACTCTTGTGGAGCGGGATCACATGAGCCCTTCTCCAGTCTTCTTGGACCTCTCCCATGCTCAGAGACTCACTAAACAGTTCTGCTAATGGCTCTGCTAGTTCCACCCTTATCTCCTTTAGTACCCTGGGATGTATGCCATCAGATCCCATTGCCTTGTCCACTCTGAGCTTAGCGAGCTCTTGGAAGACCCTTTCTTTTGTGAAGGGAGTGGTGCTCACCTCCCTCCCCCCTGTGTCCATGGTGCTGAGCTGCGTGCCGTGCCCTACCTTTTCTTCAGTAAATACTGAGCAAAAGTATCTATTTAGGATAGACGTTTTTACAGGTCCTCCTCCTCACACGCCTTTTCTCCTTTGAGCTTAGCAATACCACCTCTGGACTTTCTCCTTTCACTAATGTATCTATAGAAAGTCTTGTCGCCTTCTTTTACTGTTTGTGCTAGTGTTTCCTCAGTTTGGGACTTTGCCTGCCTTACTGCCGTCCCTGCTTCCTTTAGGGCAGTTTGGTATGCCTCCCTATCTTCATCATTTAGATTGTTTCTAAGTGGGATTATCTTCCCACGTTTCTTTTATCACATCCAGTGGTCCTCTTGGCTGTCTACCATACAGCATTTCAAATGGTGAAAACCCTGTTGATGCCTGTGGCACTTCTCTTTAAGCAAAAAGTAGGTAAGGCAAGTATTGGTCCCAATCTTTCCCTTCTCCTTTTACAAACCTTTTTAACATGCATTTTAGGGTTTGGTTAAAACGTTCAACAGGACTGTCTGTCTGAGGGTGATAGGGGGAGCTTCTTATGGCAGTGATACATAGTACTATGTACAGCTCCTTAAGTAATGCAGCACCAAAATTACTACCCTAATCAGTAATAATTTCTTTACGTATGCCCACTCTGCTGAAAATTTTTGCAAACTCTGCTGCTACTTTTGAAGCTGTGACAGTACACATTTGAACTGCTTCTGGGTATCGAGTAGCAAAGTTGCATGCTACCAGGATAAATCTATTACCTTTTTTGCTTTTGTCTAAAGGACTAATCACATCCATTGCAATTCTCTCAAAAGGCACATAATTCAAGGGTAGGGGCACCAGGGACACCTTATCTTTTCTAGTGACTGGGGCTATTTCCTGACACTCAGCACAGGAATTACAATAGGTAGCAACATCTTCATGAATTCCAGACCAATAAAATCTGTACAGCAATCTGGTAAGGGTGCGATCCTTCCTTGACTGACCAGCCATAGGGCTATCATGTGCTATCTGTAACAACTCTGTTCTATGCTTCTATATAACCAATTGTTCTATCTGTTCCTGTGTTTGAGGTTTAACCCAAACTCTGTACAGTAACCCATTACATTTTTTAAACATTGGTCCACCCTGCTTTGGTTTCACCACCATCTGCTTAAAATAACCCTAGAGAGAAACATCATTAGCTTGCTCTGAAAGAGAATCACAATCGGTTATCAATTTAATTTCAGCATTTTCATATTTTAACCCTTCATGTCTATCAGTCATTTGTTGCCACAGTTTATTCGGGCATTGTCTTTCTTTCCTGGATTTCCAGATCTTGGAGCTGTGCTCAAACAAATCTGAATCAAAACCACTGAAAGGAAAAGTGTCCCCACCATCTGAAATTTTCTTTGTCTAAGCTATTGTCACAGCTGCTGAAACATCTGGATTTACTCCTTCTTTGATTAACTCAGAAAATCCTGGAAAGTCATTTCCAATAATCACAGGTATTGGTAACTTAGGTACTACTCCCTCTTTCATTTATTGCAACACACCCTTAATGGTCAGAGTCACTTGGGTAGTGGGAAAGTATTGAGTGCCCCTGTGGATGCAGATGACGCCAGTACCTGGTCCTTTTGCACAGAGTTTTCCCAGCACTTCAACATGCACTAGGGACTGTCTGCTTCCCAAATCAATGAGTCCCTTTACAGTCTTATCCCCCACCTTCACATCTGTTAAGTACTTGCCACAATTTGCTAAAGACAAATTTACTCCAATGTGGCAATTTCTTGCAATATGATCTGGCTTATTACAATTGTAGCAAATAACATCTTTGGGCGCATATTTGTTAGCCTCACCAGAGTTCTTATCACTCTGGGAGTTTAAATGGGGAAAAAAAAGTGTCTTACTGGTGTTTGGCTGTTACCTCACTGCTGTGGCATTTGTCTGGCCATTTGGTAGCCCTTGGCCAAAGAAACAACCTTTTCCCCACTTTCTGGTCAGTGTTCCTTTACCCAAAGCTGCACATTTGTAGGCAGGATGCTGATGAATTGCTCCATTGCAAATGTTTCGATGATCTGTGGGACTGTTTTGCTCTCTGCTTGGAGCCATTTTATCAGGAGTTCTCTGAGTCAGGTGAAGGCTTCTCGAGGATTGTTGACTGAGTTGTACCTCAGAGATCGAAATCCCTGCCAATCGGTCTCTCCTGAGATGTTATACCTTTTCAGGATTTCGCTTTTCGCCAGGTCATAGTTTTCTGACTGTGTAGTGTCCATATTGCTGTAGGCAAGTTGGGCTTTCCCTGTCAGGTAGGGTATCTGTCTGATTGTCCATTGCTGCTTTGGCCATTGGCAGGCTGTGGCAACTCTTTCAAAAGTTGTCAGGTATGCCCCGATATCCTCCGAGGGACATGACTTTCTAAGTTTAATGGCTTTTAAGTTGCTTGTGTTTTGTTGCTCATCTGGATCTGTGCCAAATCCTCTGCCTTTGATAGCTTGCAAGGCATCCAGCCATCACTGCTCCTGTCGCTGCATCTCTTCTCTCCTCTGTGCTTCTAAATGTTGAATCTCTTTTTATCTCTGCTTCTTCATCTCTTTTTGTTGTATAACCCACCATTTGAAAAAGTTCATCAGGCTTTCAGGTTCTGTCACTGCCTGTTCTTTTTCCATAACTTGTATTGGCTGAACGATCTCCGCTTGGACTTCTGTCTCTGCTAGTTTGGTTGCCATTCTCCTGGTAACCACTCCTGGACTTGCTGCTACAGAATTCATACCTTTCTCTATGTTTCCCTGGTACTTGGTCCAATACCCATGCACAAAACTCCTGGCTTAGAGTATGCACGGCATAAATCCCACTTAGGCTGACACCATCTGTCACTGAGGCACAGGTCAGGAAGCACAGGAAAACTAGGAGCAGTTGTAGAATTCACCAAAAATATTTATTTGCACTAGCAGTAACATAAAAATAAAATTGTTCAGTATAACTATTTACAAAGGCAAAATAAAATAGAGGAGGTCCATCAGTTTTCCTTCAGTTTCTGTGTCCAACTGCAAGCAACTGCAGCTCTGTCTTATAAGTCCTTTCAACCCCCCATTTTTAAAAAGCATCTTCCAAAGTGTTCTTGTACGTTTCAGGCAGGTGCTGGCAGGAACTCAGTATGCCTGAGCTGAGGCCCCATTTCCACAACTCTTCTGCAAAAGGCTTAAAAATTGCACTAAGGTAACCTCTTTAATTTCCAATAGCTTTTTGCAGATGTCTCAAACTATAATTATACACATTTCAAAAATTAACACTATATAATTTCTATATAGAGGGATCCCAATATCAGTTACATTTCCACATAATGATTTGTATATATTTTTTATATCAGCAGATATGCAAAGGAGGAAAAGACAGACAGCATGGGAAGACTGAGAGACAGTGAGAGGCAAATAAGTGTGAGACTGTTGGGGTGATCTAATCCTATGTCTCACAAGAACATTTGGTTGCGCAACCGAACAGACATGAGACAGGAAAGAAAAGAACAGATCATTGCATTTAAACACTTTCTCCATAACAACTGGGATAGGGTCCTATTCAACCCCGGTCACATGCACTTTCGAGGTGGCTGGTCAGGCCTTGTGGAACTTGCTCCCCAGATCTCTAAGGTAGGCTCCCTCAGTGGAAACCTTTAAGAAGGGCCTAAAGGCCTACCTTTTCAGCAAAGCTTTAGACTTAAATTAGTCCCACTGGTTTAGTTTTAGGTTATTTATGCTGACTAATTTGCACATTTTAAGTTATTTGTATTTTATGGCTGTGTGTTACATTGTTGTATTTGTTTTAATTCTATGATGTGCAGCGTTTGGAGCCCCAAGGATTGGGTGCTAAATAAACTACTACTACTAAATAAAAGTTACTATTTTAGAGAAGTAGCTATCAAATACTGTAGAAAACAATGGGGGCTGTCTGTCTTCATAGAAAGAAAAGGATCTGACAGTTAGTGGCATTCTGGCATGAGCTGATGGGGTGTAACCTTGAGAGAGGCTTGAATTCCTAATGTTATGGGATGCTTGAATCCTAAATATTCTGGTATTAAATAATGATATTGCATCATAAATAATGTGTTTTTTTGCAGGGGACTGTGCTTCCCCACCCCCCACATGTAAATATAATCAACTCCAGGTCAGAGTTGTTTTGGGGAGGGGGCACAACCCCGGGAGAAGACATGTCGCGGGACTGCAGATGACTTTTGCTGTAATGGTCATTTTTCATCTTTTGGGATTTTGGTGTTGCTCTACTGTGGGCCACTGATAAGACAGAACCTTTGTATAATTAGCTCTATAAGTGCCAATGATCTGACAGCATCATGAGTAGAGTTCTCAGCAATTACAATTGCATGAGTGGTTCTTGAGATAAAGCTCAAAATGTACAAAAAACAGCAAACGGAAGTCAAAATTTACGCATAATTAGGTCTCCATTACTGTGATGCTAAGATCCTCAAGACGTCATGGCAAAATCCATACCAACTTTCATGATAACTAGAACAGAGGCTCTCAAGATTTAACCAAAAGATGCAGTGGTAAAAGCAACAAATTAAGAAATAAAAATTCAGAGCAAAAACAATCTCTCTCCTGAAACAATGGTGGAGACCGTAACTCCATAAATCATTATCAAGCAAAAAATAAAATGTCCAAACCACCATTTTGTCTTTCTTCATAAATGTGTAAAGTCTTAGGCTCAGATCCACATAAAGGGCCAGCATATGCATGATTTTCCCTTTGTCAGCCTGCACTGTTTCTCTCTCAGTGCTTCTCTAGAGCCTATATTGCAGGAAGTATTCACATCCTCCAGCAGCCACTGCAGAACTCCTCACAGGGACAGAGGGAGGTTCAGTGTGTGTGTATGTGGGGATTTGGGCTGCATATGGGCTTCCAATCTAAAGCTAAGGTATGATGGCAAACAGAGTCCCTGCTCTGCATAAATCCAGGATTATGGGATATGGCAGTCTAGCAAGGATAGCCATATCCCCTTGCTAGGCAACAGTATATTCTTTTTAAATGGCCACATGCTGCAGGGTGCTCTGCATGTGTGGAGAGAGAATTGTTGGCCTTCAGAAGCCCTAAGCACCTATGTAGGGCCATTAGAATCTGGCCTAAATGGGTGCAGTGACTGTATTAAGGTGGAGACCCCCCTCCCCATTGAAAGCCATAGCACCAAAGCCAAACCACTTTTGGTCACTTTATAAGGCATGGCTTCATGGTCCATGCAGCTGCAGTTCTTAGAAAGGTCAACAAGCACAATTCCAACCAGTAATGATGCTACTGTATGTCATTAATTATTTTTTAATGACACCCTTTACCTGCAGATCGAGGTGGTCCTAGATTGTCACTGCTGCTTTTCCTATCACTTCTCCTCCTTTCAGCTGGAAATGGTCCAGGTTGGTTGTGAATAGGGCTTGATGGGCCCATTCCTCTTGGATCCCCCATGTACCTCTGACCAGGCTAATAATAAAAATGTTACAAAATTAGCTAAATTACATTCTCAGGTCTTTTTAAGGGGGGGGAGTGATATGTGCAACTGTGGAGTCATGGTCATGTATGAAAAGTGGAAAACAACAACCAGGGTTAATACATAATCTAAATTACAAATGTTATTTTCCTAGCTACACACCTGAATCCAGCCACACACTGTACAAACTGTTAGGGGTGTGCAAGTACTTGACCAGTACTTTTATTCTCTGCATTTCATTACATTATTTGTATTCAAGCACCATTTAAAAAAAAACATTCCACACAGTACCTCTCCAGGAGGCCATGGCTAGTCCCTTGCCCCCCTCCACCACAGTCATTTCAGTTCCTCCACACCTTCTATGTCCTCTCAGATTACATCTGTTAAAAAAGAAATTACCAGCTTCTGGCACTGTGCCCAGTGCTGACGCCATCATGAAAAGAATACCCCTTCTTGACCTTCCCCCAGTCCCCAAATAGATAAATATGTCAAGTTGGGCCTCCCTCCTGATACCCATCCATGATTTCTGAATGGAAGGGGAACTGCAGAAAATACAGGCTACCCTAGTTATTCCTTCCCTTGCCCACAGTAATATGCCAGCTTGTCTCAGTCATGACTGATAGAGCATGAGATGGGCACAATTGGAAGAGAGGGAAGAGGACAGAACAGTTTGCATCATTGATAGTGCTAGGCAGATTGACCATTAGTCAGTGGTGCATACAGTATGTGGTACACTTTGCATGCTGTCAAAGATGTGAGACAAATGAAAAGTATGTATTCACTGTAATTCTTGATCATCCAGAATATCTTCACCATTCATCACTGGTAGGTCTATGTCAGAGGCATGGGGACCCTGCAGGAGCATATGCCTTTAAGGGTTTAGAAGTCGGGGACCAATGTCAGGGATGGCACCATCCATGAAGCAAAAATGTATGATGTGGTGCTCGTGGGCTGGCCAGTAACTGACACCACCCTCTGCCTCCTCAGTTCTGGTCACCAGGAGTGGAAACCAAGGTTACAAAAAAAGAAGGGTTGGCGCAAAGGAGCCCAAGGGATAGACAAAAGGATATAGGATATAAAAAGAACAAAGGAATAAAAACCGTCCCTCAGGAGAAGATGGAGTTGGGAGGAGGGTCTTTGTAGTGGCAAAAGGATGACCAGGACAACTGAGTGGGGGGTGGGACAGAGGGAGGGAGAGAGAGCAAGCAGCAGGGACCCCAAATTCTCAGAAAAAAACTAAGGCATCAGAAGAGTGGGCTTACTCTCAACAGGAAAAAGCATTGCTTTGCTGTGTTTTATTTATTTATTTAGCTTTTGTTGACCGGGTAAGTGCACTAGACAACTCCTGCCTATTTTCAGGCACGACCCGGGGGAGGGGGATACAGATGAATGCCAACTGACTTTGAAACCAGATTAAGCTGTTGGTGGTATTTATAGTGAATGAGGGAAATCTGGCCAGGACACCGGGGGAAATTCCCCTACTCTTTTCGATAAGTGCCATGGGATCTTTAACATCCACCTGAACTACCACCAATCCAGGCAGATGGGACCTCGGTTTAACATCTCATCCGAAAGACGGATGTGTAGTGGCTAGTTGACCCTCAAGTGAGGAGCAAGGTCCACAAAAGTCCAAGGACCAGATCAGGAAGAGAAGATTGCAGGGAAGGAGTACTTCACTGAGTCTCAGAAACAAGAGTAGAGCTGTGAACCCTGGAAAAGCATTGTCAGCCCAAGTTGTCCACCTGTGGGTATGAGAACTACAAGAGGCAAGAGGTTTAGGAGTCCCATATGACCAAAACATAATATGGGAGAAATACAGAGCCTCCAATCTCAAAAGGCCTGACAATAGCAGAGCCAGGGCTCAAGAAACGCACCACTAGGCCAGGTCTCCAAGCCAAGGAGAGACATCTAGGAGCTCAAGAGTTAAAGGTGCAACCCCTAAGAGGGGAAACAACTGAGAATAGGGGGTCCCCACCAAAAAGGCAATTGCCAGGCATGAGACTCCATAAAACTGAACGATTCCCATCCTCCAGACTCCCTTTCTCTCACTGAGATATCCCAATAAGAGGGGATTAAGAGAAAGAGAGAGATGAAGCAAGCCACTTAAAAGTAAATGCAGGAGGTGAATTGCAAGGGAAGGAAAACTGAAATTGGTAAGGAAACTTGGGCTACAATTCCCAAAACGTTTCCTGCCCCTAGTGCGCCTGCTCCTCTGCAAGGCCTTGCTCCCAAGAAGGGACGATGAAAGCTTATCCAAAAGCAAACAACTATAGACCACACGACACTGAAAGGAAACAAAGGGGGGGGGAATGTGTGGAAAACAAAAAGAGTATAAAACAAGGTCTTCTTCTACTACATTTCCACTCTGATACTGTCTCTTTCCTTCTTTCTTTTTTTTTAAGTATTTTTTTAGTAAGAAGGATAGCAGAAGAAAAAGGGGTAATGAAGACCGAAAAGTGGGTCCTACTGTTTTTTTTTTTTTTTTTTTTTTTAACAACAAAGGGAAGGACTGGGGGGGGGGCTAGGTGTAGAAACAGCCCCTAAGAAAAAAGCATCAAAGGAGTGTGTGAAGGGAACAAGGTACCTAAAGAAGTTTGCCCCTTAAGTGCCTCCTCCTTTTAATTTTTTTGTTACATAAGAAGGAAGCAAGACAGGAAAAGGAAAAGGAAAGGACAGACTGCTCAGAAGCCTGGTCACTGCAGGGAAAGGTGGGCATGTTGCAGTGATGAATGGTGAAGATATTCTGGAAGATCAGGAATTACAGTAAGTGCATAATTTTCATAATTCCCAAGAATCAATCTTCACCGTTCATTACTGGTGAGTCAGAATGCCAAGCTTACTGCCAAGGGTGGTGTTGGCAAACCCTGAGGGAAATGGTTGTTCCCTCAGCCCTCTGTGGGGGAAAACACAGAGAGGCAGGGGCCCTTCACGGTTTTGGCTAGGTCTGAGACTGGTCAGAGACAGGTGGACACTCTCATGGCCTGAGAGCAGGAATGAGCTCAACAAGCTCACACCTGGCATTGCAGGAGAAGAAGTGGATCCCTTGGAATCATGAGGCAGTCAGCCTACACCAGGCCAAGGGTGACAGCCAGAAAATATGCAGACAGACCATCCACCTGATGCAGACTGCAGTCCCCACTAGCCTGGAGGCTACCTTGTTGGTGTGATAAGATGCCCTTGTTTGGTGTATCACCAGCTCCAGGCCCTACACAGAAAGGTGTATTGCTTGTCTGATTTGCTCACAGTCTGGCAAGGATGCCAGGAGCTGACCCAGTCGCCCACAGGTGCCTGCCATAGGATGCCTGGTAAGCTTGGCATGCAGCAGTGCACAACATGGTGCACGTCGCTGAGAAAACTCAATCTCAGATGTCAAACTCAGCTGAGTCTGACTCTGGGGGATGGTTGCGCACTTAGCGCCTGTGCCCAGAAGGGGTGTCCAGGAGCTGGACCCTAGAAGTAGGGTCTGGCATGGCTTCTGGAGACCCCAAGGGTGTGCAATAACTGTGCTGGGTGTCCCTCAAGGTGGGAGTGGAGGCAAAGGGATGGAGCCAGATGTCTTTTGACACCTCTGCAAAAGGTCTAGGCCATGGAGGTATGACTGTGGAGTCATGACTGTACTCCCCAAGGAAAAACAGCATCAGACATACAAGATTGCAGCCAGAGAAATGGGACAGTTGCAGCTCCCTAATGTCTCTAAAAGGAATTGGTGGCAGCAGACGTGCTTAGCATTGGAGGAGAAGTGGGCAGAAGAGTCATCTTTCTCAATGGAGGAAGATGAAAACAAAGAGGAGCTGGACTCGGGGCAGTGGCACCATGATTTCAGGCTGGAAGATAGCCTGATCCAATGCCTTCAGGCAGGTGAGAAAGGCACTCTCCAAAGTCCTGAACGGTTCCCCGGTCAGTGGTCCCGTAGGACCCAAAATACCTGGGAGAGGAAAAGGGATAAGCAGAGGAGGAGGAGGAGGAGGAGGAGAAGGTGGGTAATGGCGGACCAGGTGAGGTCCTCTGCCAGGGCTATGAGAGCGAACAAGGGATCTCGCCCAAGGGGAGGGTCTGTGCAACTCATCCTCCTGTGAATGCCCAACTATAGAGGGGTGATCTAGATGGTGCCCTTGTGGGGAAACCATCAGGTAGGCAGATCGGATTTGTAGAGGTCCCACAGGGCACCCCCTATCTCCACCTAATGCAGACCCAAATGATTCCAGGGGGGCCAATGGACCCGAGTAAACACTCCATCTCCTGTCAGAGCCACCAGCCACTCTAGGTGAAGAGTACGGCATCAACTGGGACCTACCAGCCCCCACTTCACCGGAACGGACTCTGCCCCTTGGGCTAGGCTTAAGGGCATCACCAGTGACATGAACCTGGAGCAAAGTGGAGCCCGCACTGAGAGTGGCAACAGAACCTCTCTTGGCACCACAAATGGCACAGGAGTCAGATCTGGCACTGCATGGTGCCAGAACCAGACCTGGCATCAGCAACAGCACTGGAACCCAACCCGGCACCACACCCAGCACCGACCTCTCCCCTGGCACTGAAATTGGCACCGGGACCAACTACAGCATCACAAGCAGTGCCGTGAGACAGAGGAGAGGTGGTGCCACAGCTGGCACCAGACTGAGAAGGACCCTTGGATGACACTCTGTGATGCTGAAGGCCATCTTCTTCATCATCAGGGCCTGGAAGCCAGCTGGGATCATCCCGGTCCTCACCCTCTGGATCATCTGACTGCTTGGAGGACAGGATCCAGAAGATCTTCAGTGGGTGATTGGCTCCAGAGACCTTCCCTCTCCCAGAGCCATGAATGGCTGCAGGAAGGGACTCTGCCACTTGGGCAGCATGCCCCACTCACTGGCAATGGCCTTAGTGCCAGGAGCCATAGCAATGCTGGACCATAGCCCCAAGGGACCCACCGGTGCAGGCCCAGCATATAGTTGTGACTCCACCACCAGGGGCATCCAGACCCCCCTGGGGGTACTGGACTGGAAGTAGTGTACAACTGTCCTGTTGTGGGGGACCGGCTGTCCAACAGATCCCTCCCCCAGGCCTCCCTTCTCAGCAAGATGAGGACAAGAAGAGGCCTGGTCTCCCTCAGTACATGTAGTACTGGGGAGGGGCTATGGGGAAGAGCCCAGGGACCTTACCTTGGAGTCCCAAGTGTGACACCTGCATCCGAAGGTGGGGGGGGGGTCCTTTCCCCACCTGATTGTGTGGATCTCTAAAGTGCAGAAGTCCATAGAGAAGCAGGCGCTGCAGTGGCCTATGTCATGTTTCGCTCCAAGGCAGGTCCAGCAGCAATCATATTGGCCCCGAATGGACGTGTTTCTCCCACAGGGGCACTGATGCATGGGGGGAGACTCTGTCTTCTTACTTGTCTTCTTGTTTCTTAGGCCTCTGGGATTTGGACATGACTGACAACAGAAATAAAACAAAACCAGCAAAAACAGAGCTCGGTGCCATAAAAGGGGACAGAGAAGAAAAAAGTGGCAATGAACAGAATTTAGGTCATGTGATGCTGTAAAAATGGTGAACACTTCCACGGAGTGCTACCTTAATGGCAGGAAGAACAGAACTGAGTAGGCAGGGAGGTCGGCGTTGGTTACTGGCCAATCCACGAGCGCCATGTCATATGTTTGCCTCGTGGATGGCACTGTCCCCCACGTTAGTCCCCTACTTCTAAAACTTTAAAGGCATATGCTTCTGTCACATCCCCATGCCTCTGGCATAGCCCCTCCAGTGATGAATGAAGATTGATTCTTGGAAGATCTACAACTCGGGTGGTGTTGTGCAATGCCAGGTCCATCAGGAATAAGACTGGCATGATTGCTGATCTTGTTGGTTCGATGGACTTGACTTGCATTACCGAGACCTGGCTGGATGAAAATCCTGGCCCCACTTTGGAGGCTATGACTCTGGCTGGGTACTCAGTGATACACCGCCCTAGATTGGATCGCAGGGGTGGGGGGGTTGCAGTCTGTTTCAAGACTGAACTGGGCCTCATGAATGTAGTAGTTGGGGAGGTTGAGTCCTTTGAGTGTAGTGGTAGTAGGTGTAGGCGCTCGAATCATTCTCATCTACCGTCCACCCGGGGATGGGAAGCAGTTCTTACAGGAAGTAGTGGAGTCCATTGTCGACATGGTATCTGAGTCGCCCAGATTGATGGTTCTGGGTGACTTTAATGCCTGGGTCAATGATGAACTCTCGCAATTTGGTAATCACTTCCTCTAATTAATTACTTCTGTGGCCCTTACACAGGTGGTTTCCACTGCTACCCATAAATCTGGACACTCTCTGGACTTAATCTTCCTACTTGGGATCGAAACATCCAACTTGGGGGTGGAACCAGTCACTTGGTCAGATCACTACACCATGAGGTTCAGTTTTTGCACCCCCCCTGAGAAGGCCTACACCTATGGAGATTCATAGATTCATACAAGTTCAGAAGGCGTTAGCCCATGAAGAACTCGCCTCCATCTTATCAATGGCAGAAGGTATATTTCCTTTGCCCCATATAGGAGTCTAATCTTACTTTAAATTGCTCCACATTCCCACTCATGACAATGTCTTCTGGGAGTGAATTCCATATAGGTGGCACTCTTTGAGTAAAGAATCTAGTGCGATTTACAGTTTTACACAAAGTGGTTTTGAGCTTGTAACTGTGCGATCTAGTAATATTTTTGATAAGGTTTCTCTCTAAGCCAATTGTATTCAGTACATATTCATTTTGGAATGCCTTGAAGGTGTAAATCAGATCACCCCAAGAGCCCTATATTCAAGGGAGAACAGTTGAAGTGATTGAAGTCTTGTTTTATAATCCAAAGATGACAGGTTTTTAATTCTTTTGGTTACCTTGCATTGTACTTTTTCCACCGTACTTTGATATCCTTTGGATGTTGGTCTACAGAAGGGGGCACAGTAATCCAAATGTGGACGCACAAGACTGGTGTACAGAGGAAGTACTATTTCTGGTTTTCTACTTTTAATGTGTCTAAAGATATTACCCAAAATAGAATGACATTTTTTAACTACTTTGTATGTGTATTGAATTTTAAATTATCTGATATTGTTACACCTAGATCTTTTTCTTCTGATGTAACAATCAACTTTGAGTTATTCATTAAATAAGTGGCTTTGATATTATTTCTCCCTACGTGCGTGACTTTGCACTTGGAGACATTACATTTCATACTATTTTTTTTAGCCCAAACACATAGGTTATTCAGATTGCTCTGCATGTTTATTGTTGATTGGTGGTTAGTCATTATGCTACCCAATTTGCAGTCTTCTGCATATTTATTAATCCATGTCCCATCAGATGTGTGCATGCTGGACACAAGGACATTAAATAGGAGGGGTCCCAGCACAGATCCCTGAGGAACTCCACTAGTAACAGGGATCCATTTAGACTTGTTTCCCTTAATGACCACCCTCTATTGTCTTTTCTCTAGCCACAATGAAATTCACTTTATTAATTTTGAATCTAAATTATTCTAACTAGTTGTACTATCAGGGTTTTATGTGACACAATATCGAAGGGTTTTTCGAAGTCCAGAAATGTGATATCCACTGACAAACCACTATCAAGGGCAGCACTCACTGGTTCAAAGAAATTAATCACATTTGTAAGACATGATCTACCTGTTGTAAAAGCATGTTGTGTAATATCTGTATTACCTGATCTAATAATATGGTTTTTTGATTTTGTGATATAATAATTTTTCCATTACTTTGCTCAGAAGAGATGTTAGACTTATAGGCAGGGTGCGAAATTCCTGTACCTTAGGTGCCCCAGGGCAGGCACGTTTGTCTCCGGACACCTACTGCTGTTTAGTGCCTGCCCCATGGGGCAACTAAGGTATTCCTGCAGTCAGAGCTCCGGTTTTTTTTTGTGTTGTACTTTCTGTGCCTTTGGTTTTGTTTGGGAAACTTTTTTTTCGTCTTCGGAAGTCGGACACGTCACGTGATGTTTTCGGGGGGTGGGGCCAGGGGAAAACTGCGCAGGCTCAGGGCTGAGTGGTTTGCAGAGGAGAGGAGCTGGTTGAAGTGGGAGTTTAATTGGTACAGCCATGTGCGCCACAACATCCGACCGCAAGCCTGAGGGGGTCCATCCGTCACTGCTGGAGGTAGGGTTGCAGGTTCAGACATCAGTTGATGAGTACTACTATGGTTGTTTGCTCACCCCCTTCCTTCTATGTGAATCGAAGAGCTCCCAGCAAAGCGTGGCATTCTATTGAAGTGAGTTGTAATGATGGGTCGTGCCGCGCTTTCATGTGGGGGGGGGACGGAGTGGCCCCAGCAGTTGGGATCGCCAATTGCGATCCAAATTTTTCTGAGCCTACCCCAAAAAAAACAAAAAAAACCCAACAAAAGCTCTTTTAAGAGCTAATAGTATTATTTCAGAGGCGGTGTGCAAATGAGGCAAGTGGGGGACTTAGGCAGGATACAAGTGTGGCAGTGAAACCACAAAGGTCTCGGGCAGCAGGGAGGAAAGAACTTAACTCTCCCATCCAAGAAGTAGAAAAACAAAAGAGTGCAACACAGATGATCAGAACTCTTACTTTAATTGAGTTCTGTGGGGAAAGATGTTGTCAGGAGTGACTAACAGGAGGGGTGCATGGGGGTAAGAGACTTGGGGGGCACTGAGAGAAAGCTCTTTCTTTACCTTCTATTACAAGTTCAACTACTTACTTTCACCAAAAGTACTGTTGCCTAACATATTTAATTTAATTTCATAACAGTTTGTGGATTGTGCTGCAACAGGCAGAGACAGTACTACTGAGAAGCACAGCTAGACTGCAGCAAAGAGGGTCTCAGGGGTCATTCCCAGTCACTTTTTCAGGCTGAAGCAGTTTCGTGTGTGTATTCATCTGCTTACTAAAATTGCTGGGAAGTGGAACTGAATTTCAAATAAAAATCTGTCTCCTGTTCTCCCCTATCAAAAAGCATTAAGCAATGTGTTACCTTACTTTGGAAGCTAAGACAGCCATCATATAAAAACTGTTTATTGGAGCAGAGCTAGTAGTGTACTTTAAATGGAGCTCTGCTACTACAGCTATTGTTATTTGTAAACCATCACTTCTGTGTTCTAACTACTAGAATCTAAATTGGTAATAAATAGTATTTTACAAGCTACTCTGCACTACCTAAAATATAAATACAAGGATCTGTTAAAAAAAGTATATCAAAGTTTGGTTTTTTTCAAGCTACTCAATGGACTACCTAAAATCTGAATACTGTTTTATAAAAAAATATATATAAATATATAAATAAATATATTAAAAGCTTTTTTTATAAGCTACTCTGTGGACTACCTAATCAGAATAAAATTATTTTCAGGTCCAAAACACTTCAGCTACCTGGAATTGGACCACCTGAAATCTAAATAAAAAGGCTGTTTTCAGGCTTGAAACCATAAAGGGCAACTGTGAGCAAAAGAGCATTCGAAAAATAAATCAGACAACACACATAGTCAGTTTTTCTTGTTGTGTTTATTACTGGTGAGAAAACAACACACACAGTCACTTTTTGCTCCAGTGAAGATGACATTTAAAATTACGTAAACTAAGGGGCGGCATATAAATAGTTTCTTGGGCATGTACGTTTGCTTATTACATGCCCAAGTGGGCATTTACTTTTTTTCACGCATTTCATACCCTGCTTATAGGTCTATAATTACTAGACTGTTGTCTACTGCCACCCTTATAAACTGGGAAAACGTTAGCTTCCCTCCAAGATTGCAACACTTTTCCGTCTTTCAGCGATATATTAAACAAAATACTAAAAGGGCCTACTAGTTCATCAATGAGTTCCCTTAGAAACTTAGAATTGATATTATCAGGTCCTGGGGATGTATTGACCTTAATTGTGCTAATAGCATCCATTATTTCATGTTTAGTAAATTCAATTACATCAGTCGTGGATGATATACTTTCAATATTTAGGTTTTCCTTTGCTTTAAGTATACTGCCAAAGTAGTGATTTAGTTATTTAGCCATTTCCCTTTCTCCAGTAATTATTTTGTTATTTACATTTAATGGTCCCATTCCTTTAACACTTCCCTTTATTGAGCCAATATAATTATAAAATTATTTTTTATTATCTTTAATCTCATTTACAAGGTCTGTTTCAAGCTTCCTTTTAGATTTGTGTATGACTTTTTTTGTCTTTTTGGCAAGTGATTTAAATCTTTCCCAGTCTTTATCTTTTTTGGTTTTATTATACTTATTATATGCTCTATGTTTCTTTTTGATAATACGCCCAATTTTCTTTGTCCACCACAATGGGATCCTCTGTGCTTTGTTATTATACTTGACTCTGTCTGGGACCCAAGTATATACACAGTAATCAATTATAGTTTTTATTTTTTCCCATGTTTGATCTAGGTTTAGGTCTTTTAGGTCTTTCTCCTAGTCCCAGAATATGAGATCGTTTTTTATGTTATTATAATAACTGGCAAGCAATTTTTACCATTGCTTGAGCCAGTTATAATTTGCTGCAAACACGCATCATGCCACTCAAACAAAAGTCGCATCCTAATTGGCTTGTAACTTCCCCTGGGCGGGCTTACCAGAAAAAAAAAAATGGCGACTCCTTTGTCCCACTTAATGAGGAGCCGCCACAGCAACAGCATGCCTTTTAATTTTTTTAATTTTTAAACAGTTCTCTCCTCCTTTATTCCATCTGGTTGATCCTGCTGTTCAAAAACTGCACCGAGCAGTTTGCAGCTGCACCGGAGAAAAAATGGAGAAAAACTTTCCTCGGATGCGCTTCAGAAGTAACCCCCAAATGAGAAGGGACAAACCAGAAGCCAAATAAATGTAAAATGATGACAAAAATGAAAACATATGCTGTCAAAAATCAAATTGGTGCTGCATGTGTGTGGCGGTCTCTGTGTGTGTGTGTGTGTGTGTGTGTGTGTGTGTGTGTGTGTGTGTGTATGAGTCTGTCTGTGTCTGTCTCAGACATAGGAAAAATCAAGAGTGGGAAAAAATTGCTTACCAGCAATTATAATTAACAAAAGATGGGGAAGTGGGCTTAACTTTGAAATTAATGGTTGCCCTCGGTGTGGGATGCTTTAATAAACCCCTCGGACTTCACCCTTGGGGTTTATGTAGCATCCCACACCTCGGGCAACCATTAATTTCTCATTAAGCACACTTCCCCATCCATTATTGTATATATAATCTGCTTTATAAAAATGTTTGATTTTTGTAATACCATTATTACACGGTACTCTTACTTGACTACTACAAGTTACTATACTAGGATCACTGTCACCTAATGGATGTAATATATTTAAGTCTGATATTAAATCTACAGTGTTAGTAAAAATTAGAACCAAAATGTTATTTTTTCTAGTGGGTTGTGCCACTATTTGTTCCAGACCCATACTAAAGGTGATTTCTAAAACTCTCTGATTAAATTGACTTTTTGTTTCAAGGGTTTCCCAATTTATGTTAGGGAGATTAAAATCTCCCAATAACATTAAGTCCCCTGAGTCCTCTCCCTTTTCTAAATGATGTAGGAAACTGTTATTCTCTTCCTGATTGAGATTTGGTGCTCTATAACATAAGCCTATGGTAAGTGTTTTATGTCCTAATTCAATTTTGATCCATAAAATTTCTACATCAGTATCAATAATATTTATTTGATGGTTAGGTACCACCCTTTACAGGATAGTACTCCCCAAGGCCTTGCAGCGGTCCTTGACCTCTCGTCCCCCGTGTTGGCGAGCAATAATCCAGAATCCCTCATGTCGGCCTATAATACAGCTGTTGCAATGGCTCTGGATTCTACTGCTCCTGTCTGTGTGCACCCCCTATCCCTTCACCCCAAGTCCCCCTGGTTTGATGGGACATTGAGGGAGATGCAGAGACAGGGGCGAAGGTTAGAGCGGTGCTGGTGCAGATCCGCCCTTGAAGCTGACCACCTTAGATTGATGGACCATTATTCAGTCTATCAATCTGCAATCACCCATAAGAAGGCAGAATTCCTGTCTAGGGAGATTGTGGCTGCTCGGAATTGACCAGCTCAGCTTTTTCGAACTGTAGACAGACTGTGCAACCCAGCCTGTCTGCAAGTTTGGAAAGCCTTTTCGCAATTAGAGTGCGAGGAGCTTACTCGATTTTTTTGCAACTAAGGTGGCTGACATCAGGGCGGATCTGCAACCAGCACTCTCTAGGGGGGGATGCTGTTGAACAGTGTGAGTTCACAGCACCTGAATTTTCTTGGCGTTCCTTCAGTTGACCTGATTTTGTGGATGTCATGAGGATTATCCATAGTGTGCGTCCTACTGCTGTAGTTTGGATCCTGGACCAACCTCTCTAATTCTGGGTTGTAGTGATATCATCGGTCCAGTCCTTGTGTGAATAGTCTGGTGCTCCTTGGAGTCGGGTGAGTTCCCTAGCTCCCTGAAAGAGGCGGTGGTAACACCACTCTTGAAGAAAGCTACCTTGGACCCAGACTGTTTCACAAACTACTGACCTATTTCTAACCTACCCTTTATTGGGAAGGTGATTGAGAAGGTAGTAGCTTAAGCATCAGACTATGTACCACACTGTCAAGCTGTAAATGTTCTGTACTCATTTTTCAAATTGTTTGGACATATGCTTGTCACATGTTACCAGCTTACATTTAACCAAATAATGTAATAAAGTATATTAAATATAAAAAAAAAAAAGAGAATGTAGTAGCAGCCCAATTGGAGGACCATTTAACCATCCATGACATCTACGAACCCCTCCAGTCCAGTTTCTGCCAAAGACATAGCACCAAGACAGTGTTGGTTCAGGTGCTCAATGATCTTCTGAGGGCGAGAGATCAGAAGAGATGTTCCATCTTGGTTCTCCTTGATCTCTCTTCAGCTTTTGACACCGTGGATCACATGGTGTTGATAGCATGCCTGAGGCATATTTGCAGATTATCGGGACCCGTCCTTCGATGTTTCACCTCATTCCTCACTGGGAGATCACAAAGAGTTGTGTCCGGGGTTTTTTCCTCTGGCCCAACGTCTTTGTTATGTGGGGTGCCGCAGAGTTCAGTGCTGTCTCCCATGTTATTCATGGTGTATATGCTGCCCCTCAGAGACATTGTAAGACAGTATGGGCTGAGGTTTTGTTGCTATGCAGATGATACCCAGCTATACCTGTCTTTTGCACCTGATCAGGGTGGAGCTCTCTCAATGTTTAACAACTGTCTGAAAGAAATCCAGGAGTGGATGGATTCTAGTTGGCTGAAGTTGAACTCAGAAAAGACAGAGGTGTTGGTTGTGGACCTGGGTCACCAGATAGAGGGGTCATCTGTTGGTATACCCTCAGGAATTTTTCTTGGTGGTGTCTCACTCCTGACCTCTGAACAGGTGCGTAACCTAGGGGTTGTCTTGGATGAGAGGCTGTCACTGCAGTCACAAGTGTCGGCGGTCGTCAAGACTTCCTTTTACTATCTTAGGAATATTGCCAGAGTTAGGCACCTAATTCCGTCTGACGACCTTCCAACATTGGTCCCTGCCTTTGTGTCCTCACGTCTGGACTATTGCAACTCCCTTTACTTTGGGCTGCCTGCAGCTAGTGCAGAACACGGCAGCCCGGGTTTTGACTGGTTCCAGTAGGTCTTGTCTTATTACCCCAGTGCTGCGTGAGCTGCACTGGCTGCCTATATGGTGGCAGATCACCTTTAAAGTTGGTTTACTGACTTTCAAAGCCTTTCACAGTCAGGGTCTGGCCTATCTGGAAGAACTTCTGGTTCCCTACTACCCTGGCTGATCGCTCCACTTGGCCGATGAGGGGTTGCTGGAGATTCCAAGAGTGAATCTTAAATCATCTGGCTGTAGGGCATTTTCTTATGCTGCACCCACTCTTTGGAATTCTCTACCTCACCGGTTATGGGAGTGCACTTCTGTGGAGGAATTTGAGAGGGGTTTGAAAACCCATCTTTGGCAAATGCCCTTTTCAGAAATCTGAATGTCCCGAATTTGATGGTTTTATTTATGTTTTTATCTGTGTTTGATATCTGAATTTAATATTTGATTTTGTATTGTTTTAAGATGTACAGCGCTTTGAAAATGAAAAGCGCTATATAAATAACATTATTATTATTATTAGTATCTCACATTAAGTAGATGTGAATTTGCCTTCAAACTGGTATGTTAAATACAACTTCTACAATGCAACATTTTTGAAAATGCTTTTTTTCATATATGTTTTTCTCCCTTTCTCCCTCCACCACCCACCTCCACTTGGTTGTTCCTTCAGTGACCTATCAGCCCAAACATTAAATAATCATGGCCCCTATGCAGCCCAACAAGTGTAGAGCTCAAGAGTACTGGAGGCGCTCATTCCATGGTTAGCTCTATTTCCTCGGGTTTGGGTTTTCCCCACCCTCGCCATACTGACTTTGTTAGAGGACAGTTTATTTATTTATTGATTGATTTATGACTTTTGATCAGAAAAGGCACACTAAGCTGTGACGGATTGTTCCCAGGTGCATCTTGAGGGTGGGTTACATGGACCTGTTTTTATTAACTGGGGAATGTTGGCCATGACACCAGGAATCTTCCTTTACTCTTCTGTGTTAGGAAAGAGTTGTACCACATGCAATCAAATACATTTCTGGAGCCACTCCAGTTTGTGGACTGCCCACAGGGTTCAGAAGTGGTGGTTTTGTCATAACTGACTAACCCTATGGTTCCAGTTATGCAGGATGTACTGTGGCTGAGCAGCCATGGTCGCTTTGAGTTTAAGAACTCCATTTTTTTTTTTTATTTACTTCATTTTTGTTGAGCAGGAAAGCAGGACTAGACAGTACTGCCTATTTTCAGCCTCATCCCGGGGTTGGGGGGATACAGATGCAATCCAACTGAAATTTGAACCAGATTAAGCTGTTGGTGGTATTTTTAGTGAATGGGGAAATTTGGCCAGGACAAGAACAACCACCAGAACAGGCAGACAGAACCTCGGTTTAACATCACATCTGAAGGACAGCACACCCTAACAGTACAGCATTCCTGTAGTAGTTCACTCAGGTACTAGCATTTTTATGGTATGAGCCCAGTCCTGGTGTGGGACTAGAACCCACAACCTTCTGGAGAAGAGCAGATGTGCTACCAACTGATCCATGCTAAAGCATAGAAGTGTTGAGGAGAGATACTGCCCCAGAACCAGTTGTATTTCAGTTCTGGAAAAACAGTCACACCTTTTTTGTCACGTTCTCATGTTACAGGTTTCTGGCCCTTTTTAGCCCAAAAGTGTGTGTGGGGGGAAGCCATTATTTTCCCAACGTCAAATACCAGTCTTTAGTCCTGTACATAATCACCACAGAATGGGAACATTTTGATATAGGAACCCTGAATGTAACTTCTGCCATTTTAAAATGTTATATTTGGCAGGCTTGGTGTTTTTTTTTTGAATAAGAAATTTATGACATAAGGAGCCCGGTATTCAAAAGTTTGTACTGGCGCTAACTGGTCTTTGCCTGTGCAAACGGGGGTTTGTTCTGGAGTTTCATATTCAAAAGAGGCTGTTGTGCAGGCAAAGAGGGTTAGCACCCATGTAAAACATAATGTGTGCATGCCGGCAAGGGGAGGGGTGTGGTCATGAATATGCACGCTACCCCATATTCAGCAGCATTGTGCTGCAGAAAGGGTTTAGCGTGGTCCTTTTGCACAGCGCAAATACTGTCGAACAAAACCCTGACTTAACTCCGGGCAAACCTAGTGGCTGCCAGATGTAATGCAGCCACCAAGCTGGTTAGCTGCTGGGGGAGCACAACCTCCCCCTGTGTTTCCTGGCACTCCTCCTCCCCTGCCGATCACCAGCCTGTTATATAGAATATAATGTCCCTGGTGCTAGTGGTGTCCCCCCTTTCAACTGCCAGTCCCACCATACATAGTAACATCCCTGGTGGTAGTGGTGCCTCCTCCCTACAATCCTTAGCCTGTAGTACATATACAGATCCCTGGTGCTAATGATCCTTCCCTTGATCCCCAGTCCCATACTTTGTAATCAATTCCCTGGTGGTAGTGATGCCCTCCCTCCCAAAGTCCTGTACTTTGTAATCCATTCCCTGGTGGTAGTGGTGCCCTACCTCCCCTGATCCCCTGCCCCATACTTTGTAATCCATTCCCAGGTAGTAGTGGTGCTCTCCCTCCCCTGATCCCCAGTCTTACACTTCATAATCCATTCCCAGGTGGTAGTGGTGCCCTCTGTTCCCCGATACCCAGCCCCGTACTTTGTAATCCATTACCTGGTGGTAGTGGTTCCCCACCCATCGCCTGCCCTGAAGTGCAAACAACCACTCCCTGGTGTCCAGTGGTTTCCCCTCCGTGGTACCGGGCCCTCCCCCACTCACCATATCCTAATTGGTGATGTTGTGGGTGCACAGCCCTCCTCACACCTCCTTGGTCAGCCCCGCTATGTACAGACAGGGAGCACACCTCTTATTTATAGGACAGGATGATGTACGGTGTCATGTAAATAAGAGGTGCACTCCTTGCCTGTACATATGGTGTCCGGCCAAGGAGATGTAAGGAGGGCAGTGCTGGGTGCATTCCACTTTGTGCATATTTGAATATCTGGCCCATACTGATGTATTTAACACTATACAAGATGTACTTCTCTTAGTATATCAAAAGGATCTCAAGACATGTTCCCGTAGAATGGTGAACAAATTGTGGATAAACTTCTTTAATACAATTCTGAAATGGTCAAGATAGTGATGGCCCTTTTGTAAGTTACAAATGGTTTCACAGTGTCTTTCCACTTAGATATAGGTAAGGGTTGCAAGGAGGTTTCCTCTTTTTTCTTTATTAGGTGTTATACCCGTGAGGACGTTTTCTTCATGGAAAGGGTGGTGGATGCATGGAACAACCTACTCCAGAGGGTGGTGGTTGCTAGCACAGTGGGATGGATTCAAACATGTATTGGATAGGCATGAGGGAACCCTAGAGGTGGGAGGGAGAGACTAAAGCTGATGACCGATTAGGGCCAGCAGGCGCTGACACAGGGTGTACGAGCTGACTGGATGGGCCTGTGATGTAGACAGGCAGTTCTGAGTGCTGTATCATTTTTTTAATATAAAATGTATTATTGACTGTCTCTGCTGAATATCTGATGCTCTTAGAATGACCTCACTCACCCGCCCCAGGTTTCAGCTGAAAGATGCAAGCCAGGAAAAAATGTTGACAGCATGCGAGTTAAACACACTCAGTTTTTAGAGACAATGTGTTACATGGAAGGCTTTAATCAAGGATCCTGGTTGTCTGAGTTTATTACAGCCGTAGTTGCTATATTATATCCATTTTATGATGTTGGAGAGGAACCTAGGTTGTTACACAGAGGTGCAAGGTTGTAAATGCTCCTGTGAAGCCTGTGTGAGGGAGGGTGCAGCATGGATCAAAAGAGATGTCATTTGAAACATAAGTCATGCTGGTGATTGCAAAATTAATACTGAAAAGACATCCTGTTTTTTTGTATAAGATATATATTTTTTCAGACAGAGGAGGAGCTATCTGACCTCACACAAAAAAGGGGTTGGCCAATACAGTATGCTTAAGGATTATCCTGTTTTACTACACAGAGACACACTTTTACCTAGACTCTGACTAAGAAAACATCTCTGGAGCACTTGTAAACAGGTAGTTAGAAAGAGAGTCAAATCTAAGTACTGTAGTAGGAATTTGCACTGTTTAAACCTTGTTCTTTTAAAATATTTGTATGTCTTGTGATATAACAATTCTGTATTTTGTGTTTGACATATTTTTTATCGATTTTTAGTAAAAACTCTTTTTAGAGCTTACTTGGTCTGTCTTTGACTTCTTTTTAGTTGTAGGAAAAGTATATGGTTATTGCAGATACTAAACATAAGCTTGAATGGTGGTACCAAACTGGAAAGGGAAGCGTTTTAAATCTGAGGTCTTTATTAAAATTTTTAAGGGTTCATCTCTGTATACCTGGTTAGGTGCCTGTAGGCAAAGATATCTGGCCCCCTGAAGACAGAAATATCTGAGCCTGTGCATTGGATACGCTAACATGAGGTTAACAGTTTGAATCCCTCCAAGACTTGAGACCAAAGGTTGATCCGAACTCACAAAACAGACAAGAGGGTTACCTTGTTCTGTTAAACTGTTCACAAGACTGCACTCGGAGGTTGGCACTTTGGGAGTAGAGGGCCTGACCTGCTGAGTGGGTTTGTGACAGGGCCTAGTAGTCCTTATGTGCTGTCAATTATCTATGTTTTTCAATGTTTACATATATATTTTTTTAAGTTTTCTTGGCTGTTACTCTTTTTCCTTTTTCTGTTTAATTTATACATCTGACAGCAGTTTTGTAATGATTTGTTTTGCTTTTTAAATAAAAAAATAAAAAACCTGCTGGGATCTTTATTTTCCACCTGGACATTAACCAGAGATGGTCAGAAAGGGCCTTTGTTTAACATCTCATCTGAAGGATGGCACCTCAACAGTGCAGCACCCTCTTGTACTGAACTACAGTGTTCATTATGGGCATTGCCCCATGTACCTGGTGTGGAGCTGCCTTGAACCCACAATTTTCCAGTCATCAGACCCCAAAGGCAAGCGTGCTACCTACTGAGCCACTGACAATGTAATTCACAGTGTCAGACAGCCTCTTTCCCCAGCCAAAGGAGGTGCTGTTACAGTGGAGTTGGGCCTGCATTCCACCTGGAGCTTGACAGCATGTAAACAATAAGACATGTGAAAGTGTGCATTATATGTAGAATAATATATTGGGGGGAGTGCATAATGAGAATTGAATGCACACCTGAAGGGTGGGATGCTACATAAACTCCAAGGGCAGAGCCCAAGGGGTTTATTAAAGCATCCCACCCCGAGGGTGTGCATTAAATTCGAGTTTTGCACTCACCCCATATATTGTTTTTTATAATTGCTGGCAAGTGTTTTCTCACCTTGAAAACACTACACAATTATAGAAATCTGTACCAACAGAAGATGGTGCTGCTGTTGAAATAATTTAAGTAGCATTCGTGGTGGTGGTAGCGTTTAAAGGCCCCCCCCCCAAGATATAATTCCTTGCTCTTTTAAGAGCATTGCTGTCATGTCTGTTGTTATGTTGTATTTTTTTTGTTTGTTTTTAGTTGAGGTGGGGTGGAAACTGCCGTTTTTACTTTTTGTTTGTTTGCTTTTGCCGAGCTTCAAGCAAAAGAAATACAGCCTGGAGCTTCTGTGGCTGTCACATTTTTAAATTAAAAAAATATAAACCTCAAAAGTGTAACTGACCTGTCCTGATCCTGAGGTAAGTCCTGGTGGCGCCTGCACAGATCAGGGCAAGACAGTGTGTGAGTCCATTACACAGCAAGCAGGCTGAGTGAGGGAAACTTACACAAACGCCATTATAACCTTATGAAGAGAACGGCGACTATAACCCGGTTTCTATGGGAGAAAATGCTCCTCGGTTATTATGGTAATATAATAACTGAGTGCTGTTTTTCCCATCGAGAAACCCGGTTATAATTCACCGATCTTCTTCGAGGCTATCTCTTGTAGCAGGTTACATCTCAGGAACTATAGCCACCAGGCACCAGGACCACATGGATACATTTTTGCTAGCAGTTTAACTAGGGTCACCCATGGTGATGCCATCATGTCAGTGTCCCTCTATATAGCTGTGAGTGGCACCATGCTCTTCTCAGTTCTTTTACTGCCATCGACCATTGCACATTGGACTCCACAGAGCACCATCACTTCAGTCGACCGACATTTTTTTCTCAAATTTTTAGACTTGTTTTTCTTCCCCTTGTTTTTATCACTTTACTTCATAAAGTGATTCCCCCTTTTCTTTTATGCCTGGTTCTGACAATCTCTTTTGTCACTGCAGCTGTGGACAGAAGATCTACAATACGGACTTTCTCAAAGCCTGTGTCCACTGCCTCAGCACTGATCATAACATCTAGGCTTGCGAGATCTGCTGCAACTTCAACCAGGCTACCTGTTGTCATCATCAAAAGGAGCTTACATCTTTTCTCATGGAACAGAAGGTCACCGCCTTGGAGAAGGAGCTTCAGGCTCAGGGCTCCTCTGCTTTCCCAGCCCTCTCCTCAAGCTCCCACTCTGCCAAAGCCCAGGACAAGTCGTTGAGGAAGCACTGCCACCAGGAGAAGGACCAGTCCTCCTGGTAGTGTTCTCGGTTGCCATGCCCCGTGCTGACCTTTTAGGGGTCATCATCCAGACCAGCAGTGACCTCCACTGTCTCCCGCACTCTCTCGCCTCCAGGGTGAGCTCTGACGACCCTTTGTGCCAGCGCTTCTCAGCCCAGTGGTACTTCATCGTTGGCAGGTTTTTTCTTTTCCCACTGACGAATCTCACTGCCTTCTTCACCCTATCTGCTACAGGGGGACTTTGGCAGTGCACCCCATTGGTGCCGCTGATGCTGGGCCTTCATCGCCGGGGTTTCCTCCTCTACCCTCACCCATGTGCCCACCCCTGCTGAATAGCCCTCCACCTCCTCAGGGGTTGCAGTCAGGGAGTGGTGCTAGCCTGATGGTGGCCAAGAACAGTCATGAGTTGTGTTGTCAGGCGCTGGACTTCTTACGCCGACACCTCTGACCATCCCTATGACATTGGAGTTGCAGGTCCCTCAGTTGGACTCTCAGCCTGCCCACATTCTGTCATTGCTCCAGCCCTCCCTCCTGACAATGGAGCCTCAATAACCCCCGTCGACACCGCAGAAAATCACGCTGACGACAGTGACCATCGATATCCAGGCTCTCTTTTCTTCTGTCCTGGATCTGGTACAAATGGTTGTCTCACCTCAGGGCTTGTCATTGGATGGGCCTTCTCGGCCTTCAGTGCCACCACCTCACACATCATCGAGACATGCCCCTCTTGCTCGTTGATGTCATGGATACTACCCTCTGAGTTGGAGGATGATAAGGACTACTGTCCTGATTTCCTCCAACTAGACGAGGAGGATGAGGAAAAAGAGGGTTCTGAAGCCTGAACTCCCTCTAGCACCTTCACGGTCTCCTTGGCGGGGAAGGGTTCCTCCACTTATGTCCTGAGGTCACCCCTGGATGACCCCTCCTTCATCACTGTGATGCAGCAACTGCAGGCTGCCATGGGGTTCAATACCACAAAGCAGGATGTTGCCAGACAGAATCTGGCCCACTATTTGGGCCTGCCTGAGTCCCCTCTTATGACTGACACATATGAGGATGCTACCATGGCAGTGTGGTACAGACCAAACCTCATCCCTTCTTTGCCCAGGAAGGCAGACATACTATACCAGGCCCCATCTGGGACCCTTTTTCACAGGGCCCCCTCAGGTGGATTCAGTGGTCATAAATGCAGCTCATGACCAGTCCAAGAGGCCTCAGCACTTTAGCTCCCTCCCTCCAGACAAGAAGTTCAGGAAGCTGGACCTCATGAGCAAGGGGGTATTTGCCTCTTCCACTATGGTGATAAAGATCCTTAATTATGTGGGTCACATACTCAAGTGCCAAAGTGATCTCTGGGGGGACAGCCAGATCAGCTGCCTGGTCCCTCCCAGAGGGCTCCCAGATGTAGGAGATACTCAAGGCACTCCAGTCTGGTGCTGACATGGGTAAGCATCTTTTGAGGGCTGCCTATGATGCCTTAGATGTCTCATCCAGGACCTCCATGGTTGGCATTTGCTTGAGGAAATGCTTCTGGCTCTGGGTTTTTGACTTTGCCACTGATATCCAACAATCCATAATGAATGTTTCTTTCAGGGGCTACGAGCCCTTTGGCGGAGATGTACAGGACATTCTTAATGACCTGTAGGCCTCAGGAAAAACCTTGCAATGTGTTCACTCCCTCTACCACACCCACCATTAGAGTGGGCAGAGGGAGCCTTTTCAATGGTCACTCATAGACCTAGGTCTGGTACCAAGCAGCCCAGTAAATGCAAAGCAACTACAGCCCTGCCTATCCCCTCCTCCACTACAGAAAAGTCCACAAGGGGTGGAGGAGTGGGCCCAGCCGCAGGCTCAGCATCAGCCTGACTCTTGGCACAACCCCCTCCATATGGTTCTCCAGGACACGGTGGTGGGGAGTCGTTTCTCCCTCCATCTGGATGGGTGGCGGGAGATCACATCCAATGCCTGGGTGCTACAGCTTATAGAACAATGGCATGCTCTAGAGTTTGAGGAGATACCACCAGACCTCCCTCCAAGATCATGTTCCTGTGTTACTGGGGAAGATCCAGATGCTGCTGCAGAAAAGGGCCATAGAACGCATTCCCATGACTCAGCGCAACACGAGGTTCTACTCCCACCTCTTTCTCATCCCCAAGTCCACAGGGGATTTGAGGCTCATCCTGGACTTGAGAAACCTGGACTACTACATTCAGTACAAGAAGTTCAGGATAGTCAGCTTCCCAGGCCTGTTGCCCTTGCTCTGGGATTGATACTGGATCTGTTCCCTGGATATGCAGGATGCACACCTGCACATCAAAGTTTGCCTTCCCCACAGGAAGTACCTCAGGTTTGTGTTTCAAGAGGAGTACTACCAGTTCAGAATCCTCCCTTTTGGCTTATCTTCAGCACCTCTGGTCTTTACCAAATGCCTAGTTGTGATGGCTGCAGCCGTCAGGAGGGAGGGCCTTTATGTCTTTCTCTATCTGGATGATTGGTTGCTCAAAGCCCAGTCCAAACAGCAGCTGTCCTTGACCTTGGCACATACTTTGCAGTTGTTCAGCCAGCTGGGGATCACAGTCAATCTGTTCAAGTCAGTACTGGCTCTTGGCCAGCAGTTTCAGCACACAAAAGCCATACTGGACAGCCCAGGGCTCTGCCTTCCTGTCCCCGGACAGGGCGGAGCACTTGATAGCGCAGGCCAAGGAAATCTATTACAGATGGTATGTCACAGCCAGGACAAACATCAGACTCCTAGGTCTGTTGGCTGTTGCCATTGCCATGGTTCCATTGGCATGCCTACACACGCGCATCCCTCAATGGAAGTTGAGGGTGCAGTGGGATCAACGGACCAACGATCTGGAGCAGATGGCCCTTGTTTTCTCTCCAGTCAAGAAGGTTCTCTCGTGGTGAATGGAATCCAGCCATTTGCTAAAAGGGGTTCCCTTCCCTATATCCACCTCTCAAGCAGGTCCTCACCTCAGATGCCTCAGGGATGGGCTGGGGCGCTCATCTGGGTCCCTACCAGACTCAGGGGATGTGCACTCTGCTCAAGGCTGAACTCCACATCAATGTCCTCTAGGTGAGAGCTGTCCTCTATGGCCTGCTCAACCTCTCATTCTCTCTTGCCTCAGTACCGGATACATGGAAGCATGCAACAGTCATTCCCCTTCCTAAAGGAATTGACCCCTCCTCTCCTGGCAACTTCCACTCTATCTCTCTTCTTCCAACCTTATCCAAACTCCAAGAACACATAGTTCTGCCTCAGCTCTACCCCTTCCTCGATTCCTCCTCCTTCTTCACCCCTTTCCAGTCTGGCTTTCGTAAACACCACTCCACCACTTCCTCTCTCCTCAGACTCACAGACTCCATCCATACTGGTGGCATAGACCAAGGCCTCCTTACTAACGCCATCTTTGTTGATCTAGTGAAAGCTTTTTATCACAGTCTCCCAACCTTTTCTCCTGGTCAAGTTAAAATTAGTGGGTTTATCCAACTCTGCAATCAGCTAGTTCAGCTCCTACCCTGTAGGAAGATCTCAATCAGTGAGAAGTGGAGTATCACTCCCCCCCCCCCAACATACATGCCAGTGTCCTCCAAGGTTCTGTCCTTGGCCCGTTGCTCTGCTCCATATTCCTCAACAACCTCCCCTCGGCCTGCTCCTCTGCATCCATCCACATTTATGCAAATGACATGGTCCTGTCTGCATCAGACTCTTCTCCATCAGAGTTAACATCCAGGCTTTAACTTGATTTTGACACTGTCCAGAAATTATTCAGGTCTAATCAATTAACCCTAAATGCAAAGAAAACAGTCTCCATGTGTTTCAGCACTAGGCAGAGACTTTCTAGGCTCCCTTCCCTCCCCTCTTTCTACACCCTAGGTGGGGGCACAATTGATGATATGCCCTCATTTAAGTACCTGGGTCTCTGGCTTGACCGACACCTTGGTTTTTCTCAGTACATAGATGCCATACACAAGAAAATCTGCCCCAAGCTTGATGCCCTATATAGGAACAAAGGCTGCATCCCTATTTCTGCCAGCTGAGACATCATCACTAAGATGATCCTCCCCATCTTTGATTATGGTGACACTGTCTATGGTGCTGCACCAAAGTCCACCCTAGCCAGACAGGATCCTCTCTTCCACTTCTTCTGCCATTTTGCCTTGGCCTGTCCTCCCAGACCCACAACTGTTCTCTTTACTCTGATTTCCCCCTCCCCCTCCTTGGAAGACTGCCACCTAACCCACTGTGCCTCCTTCATTTCTAAATTCTGGTTGGCTTTGCTCCCTACTATCTCTTCTCTCCTCTCCTCTCTCCCCTATGCCCCCCCCTCCCCTTACACTCTCCAAAACTCAGCCACCACTCCTTCTTGCTCTCCTCTCATAAATCACTTGCTGGTCAGTCTGCTTTCTCCTTTCCACTTTCCTAATCTCTGAAACTCTCTTCCCCTAGCAATTCGCTCTGTCCCCTCCAAACGCTCTCTCTTCTAGCTACTACAAGGCCACAATGCTCCCTCCTGCAAATGCCCTTAGCCCAAGGCCTCCACCTATTCCCTAACCACCCCAACATCTTTACTCTTTTTCTGCTCCCCACTTCAACCCCCTCCTCCCTCTCCTCCTTACCCCTCAATTCTCCCCTCACTCCTCCTAGCCTTACCCCTCCGCTACTCCCTCAACTCCTCTCCCACTCTTCTCTCCCCTCACTCCCACTTCACACAACTTTCCTCTATTCACTTTTATACTCCCCTTATCCTATGCTTATCACTCTAGTCCCTACTCCCCTCCTCTCTGCTAGCACTTCCCATCCTACTCTAATCATTCTCCCTTCTTCTCTCTTCTTCTCCCATCCTACTTCCCGGCATTTCTCCCCTCCCCTCCCCTCTCTCATATCTCTCAATACTCCCTCCTCCCTTTCCTGTCTCACTAACTATGCGCTAGCAGCTTCCCCCTAAGGCTCACATCTGACATGTTTATTCTCCTACCCTGTCTTATATTCTTGATGATAGAGTATTGTGAGTGCCTAGTACTTCACACTACTGTTACCTTAACTTGCGTTATTATTACTGACATATTTGATACTGTACATTATTGTACTATGTTGTGTATTATTATTTTACTGTGTTTCTACCTGCTATTTTGTACTTATCCCTTCCCCCTTCCCCCCAGGACGCATCTGGAAACGAGCCATATGACTTAGCATGTCTTTCCTGGTAAATCTCTTTTAAATAAATAAATGTCTATTACCCAGAACTTGCTAATCTGGGGGAAGCATTGCTCCATACTTTAGATGTACATAGAATTCTTAGATATTATGTTCACCGCACGAGGGACTGTAGGAAGTAATTGCAGCTGTTTTGTTCGTCCCTGGGAAAAAGGGCGTACCGGTTTCTAAACAGTGTTTGTCCAAATGGTTGGCCAACTGTATTATTTTCTGTTACACAAAGTACAGTAAGGAATTTCCTGGGGCTGTCAAGGACCACTCCACCAGATGCATGTCCACTTCTATTGCCTGTTTCAGGAGGGGGGATTCTACAGCTGAGATTTGTGATGCTGCCACCTGGAGTACATGTCCACACTTTCACTAGGCACTACAGTCTGGACATCGCCTCTAGAAGATGGGCAAATTTTGGCCTAGCTGTTTTACAGACCCTCCTCTCTGAGGTCCCTGTTTTCCAACCACCCAGTTTGACTTTCTCTTCCATACTGCTTGGGACTGACTCCTAAGGTGTGACCTGCTGCAAAAGATATCCTTGAAGAAGACAGAAAAGTTATGTAAGAACTTACCATAACAGTAGAGCTTCGAGCGAATCTCTTGCAGAAGGTCATACCATCCCTCCCTGCTTCCCCTTGTCTCAGTACTCCTGTTCTCTCTGTTCCAGGTTGCCTTCCGTCCTACACACCCCTTTTGGCAGGTCTCTCTGGCTCTCATTTGGTTCCCTCAGGAGCAAGTCCTCGGTGGATGGTCTCCAGCTGGGAACCGAGGAGTGCGTGGGGCCGCCCACAGCTATATAGAGGGGGACACCATAGTGATGATGTCACCATGGGTGGCTCCAGCTAGACTGCTAGCAAAAATGTGTGCTGGTGGTTCTAGTGCCTAGCGGCTATTGTTCCTAAGGTGTGACCTCCTACAAGAGATTCTCTCGAAAATCTACTGTTACGGTAAGTGCTTACGTAATTTTTCTTTGTAACTGACTGGTTATAACAGTGAACACGTGCCAAGTTTCTATGACTGTAAGCATGTGCACAATGCTTAATTTCATGCTGCTAACTCCATATTTGAAATTTGCACCTTTTCAGTCTTCTCACTGTCAGATGGAGGACATTCCTACTGTCACTTGAAGTGTAGCCCCAATCCAAACTGACACTAAAGACTCAAACACCATTTTCTTTACATGTCACCCAAATCCAGACCGCAAAAGAAAAAGAAAATCACTGAACATGAAAGTGCTTTTGCTGCTCTGTAAAATCGCACCACAGCCTCACCGCATGGCTCTACCCTCTGCTGCCTCAACCACTTCTACTGCTAGGACACAATATATTAATAAAAAAAATAATAAAAGCATAATACATAAAACCAAAAACACACAGAGACAGCAAACAAAAGGAATGTGCTGTTTTTACCAGTACGGACCATGTGCTGTACACAGCAGCACCATCTAATGGCCAAAGATTTTAAAGACAAAAAAATAAAATCCTTGGCAAAAAAACAGCACACAGCAATTATATAAAACAAAAACATGGGGTGATGTGTAAAAATAAAAATTATGTACGCACCATAATTCTTGATCTTCCAGAATATCTTCACCATTCATCACTGGTGGGTCTATGCCATAGGCACAAGGATCCTGCAGGGGTGTATGCCTTTAAAGCTTTGGAGGTAGGGGACCAACGTCAGAGACAGTGTCACCCATGAGTCAAATGTATGGCATGGTGCTAGTGGGCCGACCAGTAATCACTGCTGACCCCCCTCCCCCAGCCTCCTCAGTTCTGTTCACCTAGGAGAGGAAAGAAAGGGTAAGAAAAAAGGAAGGCTGACGCAAGGGAGCCCAAGAGATAGAAGGATACAGGATATAAAAAGAACAAAGGAATAAAAAACGACCATAGAGGAGAAGATGGGTTTGGAAGGAGGGTCTTTATAGTGGCCAAAGGATGACCTGGACAACTGGGCAGGAGGGGGAAGGGAGACAGAGAAAGAGAGAGAGCGAGTAGCAGGGACCCCAAATTCTCAGCAAAAAAACAAACGTGTCAGAAGAGCTGGCTTACTCTCAACCAAGAAAGGGCATAGCTTATGCTCTCCAAGGGTAGCTGACCCTCAAGCAAGGGATATGGTCCATGAGATGTCCAGGGCCCATCTAAAAAGGGGGTGATCTGCTAGGAAAGCAGTACTTCCTTGAAGTTTCAGAAACAGGAGTAGAGCTGTGAGGCCTTAAAAAAACATTGCCAGTTATAGTTGTCCACCTTGGGGTACAGGAACTACAAAAGGCTAAAGTTTAGGAGTCCCATGTGGCCAAACACAATATGGAAGAAATTTTTATTTCGTTTTTTGTTAACCAGGTAAGTGTGCTAGACAAACATTGTCTATTTTCAGGTACAACCCGAGAGAGTTACACAGGCAGATACATTACAGGATGAGATTACATACAGTAGCAAGCAGTTGTATCAATGGGGAAAATAAATATAAAAATAAAACATTAAGGAGCTTAAGGATCTTATTAGGGGAAAAAGGAACAGTATTACCTATGGGCAATCTGAACATACATAGCCTCTGATCTTGAACACCTGAGAATAGCTGAGTAAGGGGCTCAAGCAGTGCACCAATAGGTCTGGTTTCCAAGCCAAGGAGTGATATCTAAGAGCTGAGGAGATAAAAGTACAACCCCTAAGTGGGGAAAAATAACTGAGAAAAGGGGGTCCCTGCTAAAGGACAATTGCCAGGTATAGGAATCCACAAAAAGGAAGGATTGCCATCCTCCAGACTCCCTTTCTCTGACTGAAACGTCTCAAAATTAGGGGATTAAGAGGAAGAGACATGTAACAGGCCACTAAAGCAAATACGGGTAAGGCAACTTGGGGTACAATTCCCAAAACATTTCCTGTCCCTAGAGCGCCTGCTCCCCTGCATGACCTTGTTCCCAAGAAGAGATGAGAAGAGCTTACCGAACAGCAAACTATAGATCCCCACAGCCTAAGGGGGCTGGGAGGGAGAAAAATATGAAACAGAGGCTTCTGCAGCTTATGACCACTGTAATGCTGTCTCTCCATCTTTTTTTTTTTTTTTAAAGTGAAGAAGACAAAGGGGAACAAGGAAATAAAAATGAGTCCTTCCAGGGTTTTGTTTTTTTCCAAAACAACCAAGGGTAGGCTAGGAGAATGGTCAGTGTAAGAATTGCCCTAAGAGAAGTTTTTTTTTTTTTTTTTTTGGAGGGCTACACAGGGGCATATGGAGGGAACAAGTTACCCGAAGAGATTACCCCTTAAATGCCACCCCCCCTTAAAAAAAAACAAAAAAAAACGAAGGGAGCAAGGCTGCAAAGGAAAGGAAAAAGAGAGACTGCCCAGAAGTCTGTCCATTGCGGAGGAAGGTGGGCGGGTTTCAGTGATGAATGGTAAAGATATTCTGGAAGATCAAGAATTACAGTGAGTATGTAATTTTCATATCTTCCAAGAATCAGTCTTCGCCATTCATCACTAGTGGATCTGAGTGCCAAGCTTACCACCAAGGGTGGAGTTGGCAAATCCTGAGAGAAATTATTGTTCCCTCAGCTTCCTGGGGGACAGAGAGGCAGGGCACCTCACGGGCCTGATGAAGCCCAAGACTGGTCAGAGTCAGGTGGAGGCTCCCATGACCTGGGAGCAGGAATGTGCCCCTAAGCTCACACCTAGCCCTATGAGAAAAGAAATGGGCCCCCTGAAAATGTGAGGTGATCACCCTACGCTGGGCCAAGGATGACAATGGGGAAAGATGCAGCCACATCATCTGCCTAATGCAGACTACAGTTCCCACAATTCTGGAGGCTACTTCATTGGCATCACAGGGTGCTCTAGCCTGGTGTCTTGTCAGATCAAGACCATGTGCAGAAAGGTGTTTGGCCTGTCTGGTTGTCTCAGAATCTGGCAGAGATGCTAGGAGCTGACCCATCATTGCCCACAGGTGCCTGCCATAGGATGCCTGGTGTGCACCAATGCTCAACATGGTGTGCACCGCCAAGAATACTCTACGACCCCAGATGTCAAACTCAGCTGAGTCCAACTCCAAGGATGATCACACACTAGATGCCTATGCCCAGAGGGAGTATCCAGGAGCTGGACCCCAGAAGAGGGGTGTGACATGGCTCCTGGAGATTCCAAGGGTGTGTGCAACACCTGTGCTGGATGTCCCTCGGGGCTGAAGAGAGGGCAGAGGGATGGAGCCAGATGTCTCTTGATGCATCCACAAAAGGCCTAGTCCACAGAGCTATGACTGTGGAGTTATGACTGTACTCCCCAAGGAATGACAGCTTCAGGACTGCAGGATGGTATTCAGTGAACAAGGCAACTGAAATTGGGTGCCTACAAAAATGGCGACTCAGTTATGGTGCTAGTGTTCATGGATACCAAGCAGGGGATGACCAGATACTGGGGTGGGCAAAATATGTGACAGAAAGTCGTGGGTATATGCGCATGTGCACACATGCACGGGGGAGGAGAGGTAGGGGAGGGATGGTATGTGGGAGGGGGTGTGGTGGGCAGCTGCTGAGCTGGTCCGCTAGCGCGGTGGGGAGGATGGTCAGCTGGGAAGCAAAGGGTACAGGTTTTGGGTCCGGCATGGTGCAGTTTTTTTTATTTTTGCTGGTAGGTGGCGTTATATTTTTAAGTTTTTCACCATCCCCTGACATGCACCCCCCTGGAGTTAAGAATCCATAAGTAGGGGGTGAGGGTGGCGAAGCCCTCTGGGGGGGGTGCAGGGGCACAGCCCCCTGCATTAACAGTGAGACCCGTATGTCTCGGGCGCCATTTTTGTCCTCGCTGCGAGTGCGCATCGCTGAAATTCATTTTTGGTGATGTACAATCGCCGTAATGGTGATCACCTTTCCGTGATCGCCATTATGACATGGAACCATGCAGGACTGCAGCAAGAAAAATGGGACAGTTTCAGTTCCATTATCATCTCTGAAAGGAACTGTTACTAATGGGTGTACTCAGCATCGGAGAAGAGGTGGACGGAGGCGTCCTCTTCCTCAGTAGAGGAAGACAAAGACGAAGAGGAGTTGGACTCAGGGGGTGGTGGTTCAAGGATTTTGGGCTGGAAGACAGCCTAATCCATTGTCTTCAGGTAGGTGGGAAAGGCAGTCACTGAAGCCCTGAACTATTTCCAGGTCAGGGGTCCCGTAGGACCAAAAAATGCCTGGGAGAGGAGATGGGACAGGCAAAGGAGGAGGAGAAGGAGGTGGGTCATGATGGACTAGGCCAAGTCCTATGCCAGGGCTATGAGAGTGAACAGGGGACCTCGCCCACGGGAAAAGGCTGTGCATCTCATCAACCCATGAAAGCCCAACCATAGAGGGACGATCCAGATGGTGTCCTTGGAGGAAACACCCAGGTAGGGAGATTGGAGCCACAGTAGTCCCACAGGGCAGCCTCCATCCCCACCTACCATAGGCCCAGATGGTTTGGGGGGGGGGCTAAAGGACCCGAGTCAACAATCTGACTACTACCAAAGCCACCAGCTACTCTAGATATGGAATGCGGCATTGACTTGGACCTACCAGCCCTCACCTCACCTGAATGGGCTCTGCTCCTTGGTCTAGGCCTAAGGGTGTCAAAACCAGTATGATCCTGGAGCAAGGGGGAGCTGGCACTGTGCGCAGGGATGGAAATCCCCTTGGCACCACAAGCAGCACTGGAGTCAGAGTCAGCACCAGGGGTGGTGCTGGGGCCCAACCCATTGCTGGAAATGGCAATGGAACTGAACCCATCACCAGAATCAGCATTGGACCATCCCCGGCACCATGAGTGGCACCGTGAGACACAGAGGAGGTGGCACCACAGCCAGCACCAGGCTGAGAAGAGCCCTTAGACAATGACGTGGAAGCTAAAAGCCTAGGGTTAGGCCCAGAAAGGTCTTCCTCACGAGGGCCTGGACACCAGTCAGGACCATCCCGGTCCTCATCTTCCAGATCATCCGACTGCTCAGAGGACAAAATCCAGAAGATCTCCAATAAGCAACTGGCTTCAGAGACCTTCCCTCTTCTAGAGCTGCAAATGGCAGTAGGAGGGGACACAACCACATGGTTGACACTGCCCCACTCACTGGCACTGGCCTTGGTGCCGGAAGCCAAAGTGACACCGGACCACAGCCCCAAGGGACTCACCAGTGCAGGCCCAGTGTACAGCTGCAACTCTGCCAGCGGGGTCATCTGGACCCCCGAGGATGCACCAAACTGGAAAGGGTGCACAACTGGCCCCTTAGGCTGTCCTACAGACCTCTCCCCTAGACCTCCTGTCTCAGCGAGATGAGGACTAGCAGAGGCATGGTCTCCCTCAGTACATGTAGTACTGGGGAGAAGTTCAGGGGAAGAGCCCAGGGACCTTGCCTTAGAGTACCGAGTGTGACACCTGCCTCCGAAGGTGGTGGGGTCCCTTCCCCACCTCGTTACGTGAATCTCCAGACTGTGAAAGTCCGTAGAGGAAGGCATCACAGTGGTCCATGACATGGTCTGCTCCAAGGCAGGTCCAGCAGCAATCATGTTGGTCCCAGACGGACATGTTTCTCCCACAGGGGCACCAACCCATGGGGGGAGATTCCATCCTCTTGGTCATCTTCTTCTGTTTCTTAGACCCCTAGGATCAGGACATGATTAGATCATGGAAAAAGGAAAAAAACAACAAAAGGGGCTCGGCACTGTAAAAAAGGGACAGAAAGAAGAAAGGTGGTGATGAAAGGCCAAAAAAATGCCATATAATGCAGAGTGAGGGTGAGGAACAGAACTTAGGCTTTGCTGCAAAAATGGTGAACACTCCCAGTGAGTGTTTTCTTCGATGGTGGGAAAAACAGAACTGAGGAGGCAGGGGGGCCGTCATCAGTTATTGGCCAGCCCATGAGTGCCACATCATATGTTCACTTTGTGGGCAGCACCGTCTCCAGCGTTGGTCCCCTACCGCCAAAGCTTTAAGCCATATGCTCCTGCAGGGTCCTAGTACCTCTGGCATTGACCCACCAGTAATGAAAGGTAAAGACTGATTCTTGGAAGATCTCAAATTTTATACACAACCTCAGTGTGGGATTCTTTTATAAAGGTTTATGTAGCATCCCACACCTCAAGTGTGTATAAAATTCTCATTATCCACATCACTCCATGTGCTATTCTATATATAATCACACACTTCAGGTGTACTGTTAGGCAGAAGTTGCTGCTGAGTGCCGTTAAATGCACCTGAGAGGTGTGATTATATCACCATAAAGGGATACCCTGGAGTGTCTCAGTGCTCTTATAAAATGGCATTTGAATATTTCAATTAAAATGAAGAAGAAATTATTTTTAAAAGGTAAAAACTAGGATCTTTTATTGAAGTATGATTCCATTTTAGCTTTGAAGATGAAACACAGTCCATATTCTGGTAACTGGGGGCTAAGTAAAACAATAAAACACAATGAAAACCATGTGGCATGCATTTTTATAAGAAACAAAATTGTTACCTTATTTGTATTTCAAATCAATATAGATAAAGTATTTTAATGGAAATGTGTTCATAACTTCTGAACCTGACAGTTTTTGGTTTTTTTTTATGGGTTGGAGTAAATTTCTCCTCAAAACACTCAAATGTGATTCAAATGTATGTGCTTCTGTGAACTTCAGGAATGTATTTAAGCAGTTTGCATCTGCCTCTGCCTATGAAACTGTTTTTTCTTACCTGTTCTCTTTTTGTTTATATAGTATTATTGCTGCCTTTCCTCATCCTGTTTCCTTTTTCTCTGTCTTTCCCCAAATTCAACATATAGAATGTTTACCATGGAATACAGGGATGCACAACCCCACTTGGGCCGCAATGCTGCTCTACTCCCTGTTGCTTAGCATCCGTCTGGGCATTTGTAACTCTTGGCTAAACTGTTTTATTTTTTCTGCTGCTTTGGTTTGGATGAATGAAATTTTTGTTGTTTTTGTGTATTCGAACTACAGCATTAAGTTTCTTTTAGCAAACTATAGAAAAAAACGCTGTTTGCGTGGGACATATGCTGCTGGCCGTTTAAGTTGTTTTAGCCTGAAATACTAGTATTGCATATTGTTGTCCGGCAAGAGGGCAGTTTGTAGTTCCTCAAGTCGAGGGTTGCGTCTGGCCAGCTTGGAAACCTGAGAGAACTGACTTGAGAGAATTGAAAGAGGGTGACCTTGTAGCCCCCTGTATTATCGCTATGAAGTAAGAGATTGTTCAAAGGATGAAGAGGACAGGTGCATGAAGTGTTCTGAAATGCCCATTTATTATGGGAAAAGGTATGATATAGTTGCCTAGGGCAGGGGAACCCAATATTTTCCCAGAAAGTTTCACATTTATTGTGCTCAGAGGAGCGTTATTCTTTTAATTTTTTTCAGGTGAACATACACAAGATATTCCCTGTGTTGGGAAAATGACTATAAGGAGATTTCCAGAACAAATGGTTTGATACCTTTATAAGGAGGTTTGGAATTTCATGTGAAATTATGCATGATTGTGAGAGTCTCCTAGATTAAGAGAGGGAACCAAGTTTGTGTACTATGGTGATTTCTGCTAATCCTCAAAAAGAATACTGTTTCAGTGAAGTGGATGAGGAGCTGTTGGGAAATGTTGGGAGATCTGGACTCTCGGTCTTCTGAACTAAGACAGGAGAACCAAGTTCGATTGTGTTATACCTGAAGTACCTCTTATATTAACTTTCATAAAATTGTTACCACTCTGAATAAAGGATGCTGGATGAGGGGAAAATCCCTCAAGAGGTATTTCTGCTTTTTTCTATTTAGCTGGCAGTCCAATATTCTGTGTAAGTAATCACTAAAAGTACTGGGATTGAACACTTCAGCATCCCTTTAGTGTTATTTTACTGTGGAGCCTGAACTCTCACACGAGCCTTTGTTAAGGGTGTTTGGACCCCATTTTACAAGTATGATGTTGCCAGTTGAACCTTATAGGAGACCATGGCTCTTTGCCTGACATGTGAAGTTTTCGACTTTGCTTGATGTAGACTTCTCTCATGAAGTCTAATCGCTTTGACTAAGTTAATTATGTGAAACAAAATCTCTGTGCCAATCTACAGGACTTTATAGGAATCCTTCTTGGATCAGATCTGTTTTTAAACCTAGGCAGAGATTATGGCTTGGAATTTCTGGAGACAATCAAAGAAAATATTTACCTTGAAGCTGGTACACTGGAAGCATCTCCACTCTGAGAACGCGCATCTGACAACAACTCTCTCCCAAAAGGTAACATTTTTACATACATGTTGTATAAACAGGTTAATTCAGTACAAATTCTTACAGCAAATTGTCCCTGGTGTCTTTAAACAAAAAACGAGCACTGGTACTGCCACAAAATGCATTTGAAAATTGGAGCCAAAATCTCGTGCATGTGCAAGAGTAGCCAGGGAAAAGATCTCATGCATGTGCATGAGTAGCCAGAGAAAAGATCTCGTGCATGTGCAAGAGTAGCCAGGGAAAAGATCTCGTGCATGTGCAAGAGTAGCCAGGGAAAAGATCTCGTGCATGTGCATGAGTAGCCAGGGAAAAGATCTCGTGCATGTGCATGAGTAGCCAGAGAAAAGATCTCGTGCATGTGCAAGAGTAGCCAGGGAAAAGATTTTGTGCATGTGCATGAGTAGCCAGGGAAAAGATCTCGTGCATGTGCATGAGTAGCCAGGGAAAAGATCTCGTGCATGTGCAAGAGTGTGATGCTCTTGCGCATGCGTGCGATTTTGGCTCCAATTTTCAAATGCATTTTGTGGCAGTACCAGTGCTCGTTTTTTGTTTAAAGATGCCAGGAATGATTTAATCTAAGAATTTGTACTGCATTAACCTGTTTATGCAATATGTATCTAAAAAAATTACACTTCAGGAAAGCGGTTTCTGGCAGATGCGTGTTCTCAAAGCAGAGATACTTACGGTGGGCGGCATTTCAGTGCGGGCCACTTGTAAAGAAAATATTGAAAATATTGCAAAAAAAGAGGTTAACAGATTATTTTGGGGCTATACAGGGGCATTCTACAGTAACTGTTTAACAAGTATGTGCCTGGAGGCACACTGCTAAAATGTGATGCAAAACGGAGGGGCAAAGCTGACAGTGTCCCTTTAAGAGGCAGGTGGTAGAGTTTCAGAAGATGGGGATAGGCAGTGATTAATGATTGTCCCTAGGAGTTATCGATAATCACTTGAAGACTTGAGGTGTTAAGCCTTAAGTCTGTTTATGGAAAGTGCTGTTCTTGAAAATTCTGGAACAAAACCTGAGTGAAAAGCCCACACAAGGTTGACAAAGAGCCTCAATAAAAGTTCCTCTGAAGGTATTTTTCTAATGGAGGACTGGTAATGGCCTTGAACTGAAGCTATGAATGGACTCTAAGTGGCTGGCTTGCATAATGGGGTGAAACTAGGCAACCACTGAAAGCTTAAAAGAGGTGTAACTACTTTCTAAGGTTTTGACAAATGAGTTGTAGGGTAAAAGCTGGGGTAGCTCCAGATACGAAAAGATTAGTACTTACTTTCAGAACTTGTGAGTAATTACACATCAAGTCTAAAGAGTGACATTTCTATATGTGCTTTGTGATTATAGCCTCTTGCCTCCAGTTTTGTAATTATTAAATTGTTCTGGTCCCTCACACCTTCAGGATATCTTAAAATGAGATGTATAAATGCTAGTTGGTCAGTGCTGAATATGTATAACTTTCACCAATTTATGATCATGCATAAGTTATATTATTATAAGGGATTGATTCATGAGTATAATAGCTTATTTAATAATGAGCTGGACATACTGGATATGCAAAATGTTTTTTCCTTTTTCTATCATAATGACTTATGTCAAACGAATAAACTCGAACTTAAACTTAACATAAAGGAGAACTGTGCTGAACCTGTAAGTCATTTTCCCAATAGGAGCTGTTTTTGAGTACTGGTTAAAATTCTGTTGTTATTCCATCTATGCATGCCTTTTAGTAACCTCAGTGGGAATTTCTGTTTTACAGTCTGGTGGTAAGTACCATTTTAGAACTGTGTGATGTACAGTAGTTTATGTCCCTCTCAGCCACAGTCAGTGCTGGAATTACTGGGGGCTTGCAAGGGCTCGGCCCCGGAAGCTCTGAAATGAGCCCCAGTAGCTCACACATCATTGCCATTGACTCATAATGGGAAGGGGGGCTCAAATGTAAAGATATTAACCCTTATGGGCCCCCCTAGCCCCCATAGTGCATAAAGTGTAATTCCATCACTAGCCACAGTGTTCTATAGTAGAACATGGATGCATTGTGCCAACAATAGAGGAGTAGAACAAGGACATAAACTACATCATACAGTTCTAAAATGGTTCTTACCAGCAGCATGTAAATCAGGAACGCCTACAAGGATAACTAAAAAGCCTGGACAGCTAAAGCAGTAGTAGAATTTGAACAAACATTTAAAAACAGCTTCCATTAGGAAAAATGACTTATACATTCAGTGCAGTTCTCCTTTAATAACCCCACTTGCAGAATGTTCCTTTCCTAACATACTCTGCACACAAACAACAGGCCTCATGTAGAACTAGAGCATCAATTTTATCTCTGCCAGGGTACGCAGCAGAGATTTCCCTAATAAGCAGATAAATATAGCAGACTGATTTTTTTCGCTGTCAGCAAAGAAACACTAGTAATGAGAATTATGAACAGTATTTAATGTTTCTAATGTGTTTGTGTGTGAATGGAGAGTGATCAAGGAAACAACATTTATTTTTTTTTTTTTTATTTAAGGTAGTTTTATTTTTGGGGCCAAGTTGAAGCTTTATAATAAGTAAAGCTAGCAGCCATGTTTGTGATGGAAGTCTGGTCATAGTGGCATTGATTTGTTCATTGTATGATATAGCGAACAAATCCACTCAAGTTTAGGACCAGGATGATCATGCATTATGCTGTGATAATGCACAGTCACCTGGCTGGTGTTATCCAATTAAGTTTCTTTGATTTTTAGACCTTTTTTTAATGTATTTTTTGTACACCTGAGGCTCCCCAGACCAAGGCAAGGAGTTGTATCTGAAGTGCAAACAGGGGTTTTCTACACAGTAGTGCAAGACTCTCTTGCTGAGTATATCTATTATTTTATTATGTGTTTATCTTGTTTTCTAACTTTGCCTGTACAGAGCTCTAAGCCCCTGGGAAGGGGCACTACATAAATAAACTAGCCTTGCCCTTGCCTACCACAGTGCCACTGGGCTGGGCTTTAGTAGTAAAATGAATGAATGCTTCTTTTGTTACTCACCATAATTTGAGAGTAAATTGCCTCAGGTTGTTCCATTGGATCTTCTAGTCGAACCACATCCAGAATGTTGTAAGGTACAAAGCCAGCCTGTCCACTTCGGTTCCTTAGCTTCCACCATTGTTTTTTATCATCAACCACCTAGGGGCAGCAGTGAACCAGTAAGGTTTTTTGCATAATGCCAGTCATTTCATTGTTAACTTGTTTAAACAGCAGTGACAGTACCAGATTCATCAAAAGTGCATGTAAAAGCATCTACTGATATAAATGTAGGCATTGTAGTATAGACTATTGTGGCAGGCCTGCAATTAAATGTAACAGAAAAACCTTGGTTTTCTCTGTACATCAGTGTCAGCCTCTGTTATGCATTTTATCAGATGACAGTGTCACACATGTAGTGTCCCAAATTTGGTGCCCTACAGGGGGTACTGTGTATCAGAACCCCCAGAGACAGTCATGGGAGGGCATTGTGACAGGGGGCCCTGAGAGAGAGGGAAAGGTGCCAGTATTCAGTTTAGGGCCTTGTGCCCACAGTCTGTACTTAGAGAGGACCCCCCTTTCAGCAGTTCACCCCCTGAGTCAAAGCCTGGGCTGTGTTTTAAAAATACTTTTTTTCTGTGCTGCTCTTGGACCCCCCCCCCCACTCTAGAGCTGGCGGCACAAGGGCAGGACAGGCCACGCAGTCAGGGCTGGATTAAGAGGGTGCAAATGCCCCTGGCCCCCCACCATAGAGGGACCCCCACCATGAAACCACCGTGCATGCACTCACAGATAACGCTATTAAGTGAATCCTCCTCCAGGTTCTGACCTTCCTCATCAGTCCAGATGACAATTGTTGTTTTTTTAACTAGCAGTGGGTACACCACGCATGGCATCTGACCCCTGCCCAAGCATCTGTAGCAACAAGCAGTGGGGGTTGGTGGCATGTCGAAGACTGGCAGACAGCAGCAGACTGGGACTTGGGGGGGGTGTCACATGGTGTGCCACTAACAAGAGTCATGTGGTAATACAGTATAGCCAACAAGTGAAGTGCGAGTGAGCAGAGGAAAAGACGCCTTGAGAGAAGGTGGGAGGTATATCAGAGAGACGTTTTCTCAGCAGCAGAAGGAAACTGTGAAATATCAGCCATTGGAAATACGCTAGGCAGGTAAAAGCAACTAATAACAGGAAGCGTAACAATCAATTGTGTGTGCTTAGATGAGCTCCTTACCGTGACCCCTGCCCCGAATTGAGTCTGCAAAAGTCACCTGCTGGGTTAGCTGGCTCCTTTTAGTATTTTGAGGCTTCATTATAGCCTTCTGTTTTAGTGCGGAGCTGCATTGGCGGTAGAAAACATTGATCACAAGTAACTTGTTTTATCAGTATTTATAAAGTTCAAGCACATGTTTGAAGAACAAAGACATTGAACCAATTGAGTCGAGTCGACTCAAGTTTGCAGTTAAGGGCAGCCTGCATATTTTTGAACAGTAGATGTGTTTTTACATAAATTACATGGTGTGAATGACTGTAGTTGTAGCCAAGTGTCAAATTATTAGTATGTTAATTTGTACAGATAGATTTTGTATCCTGCAACAGATAACCATTGCTGATGGTGGAAGAGAAACACCTGTAAACTAGGAGTCCCATGTATAGTGTCACAAGTTGCTACCACAAAAGAAAGAAAAATTGCCACCCATATTCTCAAATGGAATCCTTAGTTGCCCCGGCCCCTTCATAGTGGCTCAGTTCCAGTGTCGCCACAGGTGTTAGGTGACATCTGACTGCATCGCCCATTGAGCTACTGTCATAGCACCAGCTGCATGATACTATGCTCAGAGCCCCCACAGTGGAAACTGTCTTACCAGATAGTCTTCCCTTCATCCATCCAACATGTACCATTTGGTTGAGAGCTGGCAGCTGTCCATTATTTTCTGTTTGTGGTCCAGTGTCCCCTTCCTGCCATATGTCATTTCCGTAGTCCCTGGTGTACAGTGAACCCCTTTCAGCTCTGATTCCTCTGGATCTGCTCTTTGGGTCACTTGCGCAGGCTTCCAACAACCCTTACTAACAGCCAATATCAGTTCTATAGGCAGGGGTGTAAAAAAATTTTACATTTTGAGCCAAAATAATAAGCATTGCCTGTATGAAAAGCTGGGTGTTGCTGACTTAGATGAGCCCCCAGAGTTTGAGTGCCCCGGGCCCCCCAAAGGCTTGATCCGGCCCTGCATGCAGTGAGACTGCTGTCCCTGCCTAGCACATGAGAATTCAATTTTTTTTATTAGAGGAAGCTGGGCTCAGGGTTCACATTCCAGAAACCAAAGTGTAGAACTGAAGCCCCAACAGTTGTTCAGGATTTTTTCTCAAAAAAGAATCGAGCTGGACTGAGAGAAGAGCAGACAGGAGTCCAACAGCTACCCTAAAAGCTTACCTGTCTATCAGGTCCATTGACTTTGTCCTTCCCATTGGACAGCTGCAGTCAGCAGTTTAGTGTTCCCCTGCTTGGTTGCTGCACAGTGTGAGCTCAGTATATACCCATTTGTTATTTTTTATGTTGCTTGCACGCATGTGCAAGAAACATAGTGCCATCATCGGAGATTTAGGAGGTGTGTCACCTCCTCCTCCAATTCAGTCAGTGTGCTGGCAGGCGCGGCTCCTGTAAGCCAATGCATTTTGGAGCTGTCTATGACACGCTCCAAAATGCAGTGGCATACAGTTGAAAGGGGGAGCTACGCTTCAGTGAGCACCGATAAGATATCGGCTGCTCACGCGCAGCTCCCCCCCAGACACACGCAGGCGCACGCCTGCACGCTGTATAGCCAACGGGTGCCCAATCCCTGTCGGCTGAGCTGCGCCCCCCAGTGCAGGTGCCACGCTGGGAGTTCACCCCAGCGTGGCAAGTAGTCTTGGCCGACGGGGTGCCTAATCCCTGCCGGGCTGAACGCCTCGTTTGTGCCACGCTGGGAGCCCACCCCAGCGTGGCAACAAATACCATGGCCGACGGGTGCCAATCCCCATCGGCTGAACGCCTCATCGTTTCTGTGCCACGCTGGGAGTCCACCCAGCGTGGCAAATGTCCCAGCACGTTTTTTTTTTTTTAAACCTGTAAACGAAACGGTCCCGCTGGCGTGTCTCCCAACCCCTTCCCACAACCCGCACTCCACCCACTGGCGCACCCAGCTCCCACACCCCATACTTACTCCGACTCGGCGCGACGCTTCGGTGGACCGGAACACGCCTGCACTCTTCAAAGCCGACCGCGAACTGAGGAAATGCCGTAAGCTGTATAATGGGCTAGATAGGGGTTTCAACTTTGTTGCATATCTCAGGCTATTTTTGGGATTTTGCACCAAATTAACATAGCGGATCTTCGTCACTGTCATGTTAGCAGCTGGTTCCGGCGGTGATTTCGCGACAGTGACTGGGCGCAAAGTGATCGTAAATCACCTTCGGGCCTGAATACCGCCATGACAGTGACATCATTCATGAGAAGGGGTCCCAAAAACCCCATGTTGAAAATTTGGTGCCAAAATTCCAAAAAATGACTGTTTTACGAGTGTGCATTGCGCAGTTCCTACGCAGGCTCGTAAGTTCGCGAAATTTCAATATTTTCACTCCAGATTTTCAACATTGCCATTTTACCACACCTTCTTATGAGTAGTACAGCTGTCATTTTTCACATCTCACCCAAAATGTGTTTCCGCCCATGTAGCACAGAATGGCGCAGTCGGTGTGCGAAATCAATGTATGGGACAAATTAAGAAAATCACAGTGACACTGTTCATGAGCAGAGGTCTTAAAATGGCTGTGTTGAAAATTTGGTGAAAAAATTCCTAAAAATTACTTTTACGAGCGTGCATTGCGCAGTTCCTACGCAGGCTCGTAAGTTCGAAATTTTCAATATTTCCACTCCAGATTTTCAACATTGCCATTTTACCACACCTCCTTATGAGCAGTATGGCTGTCATTTTTCACATCCTGCCCAAAACGTGTTTCACCATGAGCACACAATGGCGCGTAGTCGAAAGCAAATCAATGTATGGGACACATTAAGAAAATCACCATGACACTGTTCATTAGCAGAGGTCTTAAAATGGCTATGTTGAAAATTTGGTGAAAAATTCTAAAATGACTGTTTTATTTAGCTCAGGTTATGCAGTTCCACAGACGTCAGAGGTTTGTGAATTTTCAATATTTCCACTCCAGATTTTCAACATTGCCATTTTACCACACCTTCTTATGAGTAGTACAGCTGTCATTTTTCACATCTTACCCAAAACGTGTTTCCGCCCATGTAGCGCACAATGGCGCAGTCGGTGTGTGAAATCAATGTATGGGACACATTAAGAAAATCACCATAACACTGTTCATTAGCAGAGGTCTTAAAATGGCTATGTTGAAAGTTTGGTGAAAAAATTCCTAAAAATGACTGTTTTACGAGCGTGTGTTGCGCAGTTCCTACGCACGCTTGTAGGTTTGTGAATTTTCAATATTTCCACTCCAGATTTTCAACATTGCCATTTTACCACACCTTCTTATGAGTAGTACAGCTGTCATTTTTCACATCTCACCCAAAACGTATCATTTCATGTAGCGCATTAATGGCGCAGTCGGTGTGTGAAATCAATGTATGGGACACATTAAGAAAATCACAGTGACACTGTTCATGAGCAGAGGTCTTAAAATGGCTGTGTTGAAAATTTGGTGAAAAAATTCCTAAAAATGACTGTTTTACGAGTCTGCATTGCGCAGTTCCTACGCATGCTCGTAAGTTTGCGAATTTTCAATATTTTCACTCCAGATTTTCAACATTGGCATTTTATCACACGTCCTCATGAGTGGTACAGCTGTCATTTTTCACATCCTGCCCAAAACATGTGCGCTACATGGGCGGAAACAATGGCGCAGTCAGTGTGCGAACTCAATGTATGGGACACATTAAGAAAATCACAGTGACACTGATCATGAGCAGAGGTCTTAAAATGCCTGTGTTGAAAATTTGGTAAAAAATTCCTAAAAATGACTGTTTTATGAGTGTGCGTTGCACAGTTCCTACGCATGCTCGTAAGTTTGCAAATTTTCAATATTTTCACTCCAGTTTTTCAACATTGCCATTTTACTACACCTCCTCATGAGCAGTACAGCTGTCATTTTTCACATCCTGCCCAAAACATGTTTCCGCCCATGTAGCGCACAATGGCGCAGTCGGTGTGCAAACTCAGTGTATGGGACACATTAACAAAATCACACTGACACTGTTCATGAGCAGAGATCTTAAAATGGCAATGTTGAAAATTTGGTGAAAGAATTCCTAAAAATGACTGTTTTACGAGCATGCGTTGCACAGTTCCTACGCACGCTTGTAACTTCGCAAATTTTCAATATTTGCACTCCAATGACTTCCAAATACCTAAACAGCACATAGAAGCAAGCAACATTCGGCATTGACAAATGCTTATTTTAAGCCGGCATGGTCCCTCGATGGCACTGTGTAAAGAGCCACATTGGGACCCAAAGTAGCAGCCCAGCTGGAAGGGGGGAGAGGACCCAAGCCAAAGTGGCAGCATGGGGTGACATGATCCAGGCCCATCCTCCAGCTCCTCCAGTGTCCAGCTATAGCTTCACCCTGGGATGGGGCAATGAGTCAGTGGCAGCACTATTAGAAAAGTGTTGACTGCCTAAGCAGTAGAAGGAAACCCAAATTGGAGTTTGCTGGGAAATGTCGAAGACCGTGGAAGGGCCAGGTAGGACCTGGAAGGAAGGACTGGCCAGATGGCAAAGTTAGGGACATGAGGCTCTTCCCTTCACAATAAAAGAGCTCCCAAAGGGTGGATCAAGGGGCAGGAAAATCCCAGGACCATGTTCATTTATTTATTTTTTATTTTGATTAACTGATACCCAGGTCACTAACCAAGGCAGTTGAGATTGCAAGGGTTGGAGGGTTTGTTTCCTCGTTCCAACTTCCTGACCACTCATTGAAGCAGCCGAAAGTAGGAGAGGGTCAGCAGGCTCTGGAAACTGGCAAATCCCTAGCAAAAGCCCAGCTGGGCTAAGGTATAGTGCTCCCTCACTACACTGAACTGCTGCTATACCGAACCCTCGGTTATAGCGAACAGTATTCGCGGCTCCCAGCTAATTAGCTGTTCCACCAGCCTGACTGTCTGTTTGCTCCTCTGTCTGATCGAGCACTATAATATCCCCTACTTACTGAGCCTTCCCTTTACCTTTCAAACCTGCAGTAAATAAAAATTACAGGTACCAGAACTGCACTCACATAGACGTAACTTGCTAAAATACCGACTTTCGGTTTTCAACCACAAGAGTGCGGTTTTGTTGTCTGCAGCTCCCCTTCATGTGTGACTCCAGTGTTCTAGGTAGTTTTTTTTTATTATTCATATTAAAGGACAGGAAAGTTCTTGTTGGATGGGTTGTCTCTGTGTTCCCTGAGCTACCGCATATTCCTGTCGTCTGTTCCCCACACCAACATGCCGTCACACTACAGTCACGTTTAAGTTTAAGAAGGCCTTTCGTTACCCACTCTCTTTATCTAGTGCAGTTGCTGTAATTAGTAACAGTAAGGTTAAAACACACAACCTCAATACTGTAATATAAAAAGTTTCATAAATACAAAATGTAAGCGGGGGTGCTGATGGGAGAGGGACAGGACAGGAGATGGAGTTTAGATAGGTAAGCAGTCGGGGGTTGAGTGCGATAGTGTACTTAGCACTATTTTGCAGTCTACATGAAAACAGTAAAAACACTTAAAAATGTTAAAAAGATCAAATTACAAAACTATTTTATTGCAGGCAGTTGGGGGGGGGGGGCAAGAGGAGGGAGAGACATGGGTGTACCACAGTACTGTATTGCCTATTTCAGCGTCGCTCGATGTAATGAACGAGGTGCTATAACAGATTTATGTTATGGCTCCCATTCTGTTCATTATAGTAGGGGAGCACTGTAATTATAGTAGGCACACATTAAAGGTGTCTCCAGTAAGGCAGGTGCCATTGGGCTGGGGAAAGCTTATGGTGGAAAATAAGGGCAGATCCTTGTGGGTCCAGTCAGGCAAATGAGGATTTGGGAGCTCCACTATACCCTATGCCACCGCAGTCAACAAGTATTTGTCAATGCTAGATGTTCACCACTGGTATTGCTGTCGTGCTGGGTCTAGGTGCAGAGCTCCATGCTGGAAGATTAATATGGGTTGGGTTTTGGGGGGGTTACGTTGGGGCAGTAACAGACTTCAATGGACATTTGTCTTTTTTTTACAGCATTGTTTTTAAAAAATGGAACTATGAGGGAGGGTTTTCTTTATTTCAGGTGGAGACACCCCCAGTGTTAGTGTTATGAGCATCCCCAAAAAGCTCTGGGGTTTTAGATGCTCTGTGGTGCATTCTAAGGCTTACACAGAAGTTGATGCAAAGTTCTGTTAAGTCTCTCCCCACTCCTGACTCCAAGGAAAAATATAATTCTATGGCTGGCTACCTAGAGACTGCAGCTGGGGATGGCTGAGAGCAGGACCATTTCCATGATTTTGCCTGGCAGATCTGTTTTTTTTTCTTTAAATAGGGAATATGGGAGTCCTCCACTATGAAATGTTCAAATGCTAAGTGTTCAAATTTGTAAGTTGCTGCATTTTGAAGGGGTAAACTAAACTCCAGTTTTATAGGCAACCAATATTTAAAAATCAATGCCAGCCACTGTTTATTTTATTGTTTGACCTACCCTAAATTAATGAACTGGTCACTTATTTATAAGTGTTACTAACCCTAGTGGTCAGTGACTGTTAATTTACTTAAACATTCCATTTTCCAATATATCAGCAACCTAAGAGTTCAACTGGTCCAGAGCTTGTGTTTGTGTAACCTGATTCCATGTGTGTGTGTGTGTGACACACACACACACACACAGGCGCACGTGCACACACACGCCTCCTGCAGTTTACATCAGCCGTGAGTCCATTTAGTATGAAACATAACTGGTCTGTGTAACTCTAATTGAACTCATTTTCTCATCTACTCAGACACTGGCAGTGAGCAAAAGCAGTTTCAGTTTTCCATCACTGTAATGTTGGGCTGGGGGGAGGGAGCAAGCAGGCTGACAGCAGACTGATAAAGATATCAGCTGTGCTTGCTGGGATGTGTCTAGATCAAAGGAAAGAGTTGACCTGTGATTGCGTCCTCTCTTTCTTTTGAAATAGACGAAGTTTCCAGCCAGCAAGCATGAACAGTGTCATGATAAGCCTTGTTGATGATTGGCATGACGGTCAACCCCCTTGCAGAGTCTCCTGCGCTGGACCACCGTGACACATCTCAAAACCCTGTATATCATATCAAAATGTTCAGTTGTGCTTGCACATGGCGAACATAAAAATAGGGAAAATCATCTTTAAAACTAACTCCTAGTGTGCAGGAAGCAGAATACAAACTGTGTTCCTGTATACAGCACCAAGTTTTGGGTGGAGCTTATGGCATTTGGCTTCAATGTGCAGGAAGAAATCAAGGCGACTTTCCAGCCAGTCCCTCAGATACATCCTAACCTGCAGCACCATCAACGGTGTGGAATAATGGGAGAGAGGTGAGTCTGATAAGCCTCTGTTTGGTGCCAAATGTCATTATTTGGACTGTGGCATTGTGTAAAATAAAAAAAAAAAAGAATGGTGCAATCTTGCGAAAAAACAGTGATGACACAGTAGAAAAACGGAGGTGACTGATCCCAAAGTATGCCCTCTGCGACAGGAAGAACAGAACTGAACTAGGTGAGGGAGCCAGTGACAGTTATTTGCAGGTGCACAGCACCACATGTGAACATGCAGGTATCTTAGCCAGTAGCCATTGTCAGCACCCTGACCAAAGATTTGCTCCCATGGGGTCCTAGTGCCTCCAGACCAAACCCATTCGTGGGTCTCAATGGAGAAGATTGATTCTGGGAAGATCTGTCTTTTTTGTATATATAAATAGGCTAAAACTGGCACAAAAATAAACTCTAATGTATTCTACAATAAAACCAATGATCTGAACGCTGTGGTCTTATAGATGGTGAAGTTCTGTCCCCGACGAGAAGAGTGAAAAAGATGCTGCACACTATGGCAGTAAAAAAGGAACTGAGGTAAGTGGGGGCTGGTGCCACTGTATTCCAGTTGGCACGTGCTACTACATGCATGGGGACTACTCATGCCACCAGCTCCCACCAGAACTGTTCTGGCGCCCTCTGGGCCCTATCATCTCTAGCTTATATCTATTAGTGGGAATCTATGAAGACAATTGATTCTTAGAAGACCCCTATTAAATGTATGATTTAATCTTGAGGGAAACACCAGACTTGGCAAAGAAACAGAATATGACAACAGAAAAGGACTGCTTGGCCAACCCACTCTTCACATTTCTTCCCTTCCTACAGTGTCACGACAGACCCTGCTTGATCTCCGTCTCTCTTCCCCTCCCTTACTTTACACTAAGATACCTTTTATGTGTAACCCCCCTGCAAATGGGGGTTCCCAAAAGTCTTCCAGGAGCTTGCCTGAATGCTGCAAGTCTGGGCGTTGTTCGGCGTCTGAGCTGTTTGAATGTGGTTCCAGGTGAGTGCTATTTGAGCCTCCATGTACTGTCTCTTTAAGAGCTGTCTGCTTGCAGACTTAATTAGTTTGTATGGGAGGACTGTGTGTTCTAATGCCCAAATCCCGCCTGGGCTGCGGTCAATTCACTCTGTTTCTGCCGTTGCTACATGTGTTGAAAGATATAACTGTTTTCCAGAAATCATTTAGAGTGACTGAGAAAATGTAATTTGTCTAACCTGTCTTCATTTCAGCATGAACTGTTTCAGTGTAGCTCTTTCATTTTGGTTCTGAATAGCTGACTTGGACAAATCAGGATGATAGGGAGACCCTAAAATGGAGCCTGTGGACAAATCGGAACTTGGACTTTCAATGTTGAGCCAGCCACAAGGGCATTGTATGGGCAGTGACTCTGGGAAATGTAGTTTTAACCTTGGCGCCTTTTTCTACCAACAGAGGGAGTCTTATTGTGAGTGACAGCTGAATCAGCCAACAGAATAGTGTGGAGCTAAAGGAAATGCCCTGCTCTGTGACTGGAAAGATGAGATCAGTTGTGGCAGTGAAGAGAGAAGGAGCTGTGTGCTTCTGCAATGTGTAGTTTCACGCAGGAAGTGCGTGTGAGGCCCTGAATTTCGGTCTGCAGTCTTTGTGAGTGCCAGTTTGGACTGAATCTGAGTTGTGAGGAGAAAGAAGCACCAGAAGTGTGGAAATCAAGCTCACCCTGTAGAAGACTGGAGAAATTGCTGAATCGCGCTTGGTCTGTCAGAAACTGAAGCTGCTGTGTGTGCTTCCGGGTATCTTGCAGTAATTGCGATCGGGATCGAGGAGCAGCCTGCCTGCCTGGTATAGTACTTTCCTTTTACATATGAATGTGCGTAGTGCTTGTGGGGAATCGCTGTTTCCAATCCCCTGTGCAGTGTGCTGTGTGTTGAAGCTGGAAGCAAACCCTAGCTTGTCTCGAACTAAATCCGTTTGCTATAAACTGCAGTGGGGTCCAGTCACAAGGACCTTGTCTCCATGCCCTCCTGTTTCTGACAATCCAGAAGAACATCCACCATCCAGTTCGCAGCTTGGGTATTGTGAGTACAAATCAGGGTATTCCCCTGCAGCCTGTTTTCAATCACAAGTGTGTCATCTAATTCTTGTTGTTTCTTTGCTTCATGGACTGAGCCATCAGGCTCCGGATTACAATTAGGTGTTGTGCATATATTTTCTTCTACAGGGCTCTATCCATCTGCACCTGCTGGCCAACCCTGGGCAACGGACCTGGCTAGCCCCCAAACCTGGGTACCCAGAGTGTGACTTTTCAGACCATGTATGTGTGCACAGTACTGTGATTTAATGCCACTAATTAACCTGATTTCCCCCTCCCATGTTTCTGTTCCTTAAATAAATCAGATTTCTTGTTGTTAAACTTTAAACTGTCTGAAGTGTCAGTACCTTCATGCCAAGCACTGTATTGGTTTGTGTATGCTGCTTAACCTTATTTTTCAGGGGGTCCTCAGAGACGAACCTGCGAATCTATCTTGAGGGTAAGTGGTACCTTATGAATGAACAGTGTGTACATGTGGGGTATTGGTACTGTAACTCCTGTGCATCGTGTGGGCCATTAGAGGGATTAGAAGGGGTCTCAGTGTCCCAGAGGGCTGTGACCAAACTAGACCAACCATTACAAACCCTGACCTCTGGGTGGAGGCACCCGCCATAGAACCTAGGCCCCTCAACCTGTCAGTAGTCAAGCAGGCAGGGGTAGTAGCCCTTGGGATAGCACCACCTGGGGGTTACATATGCTTATCCCATGCTTTCTGAACCCCACCACTATTTTTGCCCCCACCACTTACGCTAGAAAAATGTTCCAGGCATCCACCACTCTTCCTGTAAAGAAGCAGTTCCTCACATCACTCCTAAATTTAGCCCCCCCCAGCTTCATTGCATGTCCCCTTGCCCTTGAGCATCTTTTCTTCTGAAAGATACTCCTCTCTTGAACCTTATTTACTGCCACAAGGTATTTAAAGGTATCTGTGATATCCCCCTCTGCCTCCACTCTTCCAGGGTGTACATACTGAAGTCCATTAGCCTCTCCTCATAGGGTTTTTTGGGCAGACCCTGCACTATTTTAGTTGCCCTCCTCTGGATAGCCTCCACACTGTCTATGTTCTTCCAGAGATATGCCCTCCACAACCGGACACAGTACTCTAGGTGGATCTCACCAGCAATCTATACAGAGGCAACACCGCTTGACTCATTCTGCTGGTGATACCCCTCCCTATACACCCCAGCATGCAACTGGCCCTCCCTACTGCCTTGTTGCACTGCCTGACCATCTTTAGGTCATCAGATATGAATACTCCAGGTCTCTTTCCTGTTTGGTGGTCAGCACTACCTCTTCCTCAATTTTGTACTCTGCCTCTGGGTTTCTGTGCCCTAAGTATATGATTTTACATTTTTTCGCACTGAAACCAAGCTGCCATACCCTTGACCACTTCCCAAATTTTCTCAGGTCTCTGCACATTCTTTCCATTCCCCCTCCCAGAGTGTCTACCCTATTGAAGATTTTGGAGTCATATGCGAAGAGGCAGACCTTCCCTTCCAGCTTATCTGAAATATCAATTAAAAAGACATTAAAGTATACTAGTCCCAGTACTGAGCCCTGAGGCACCCCACTGGTTACTCTCCCTTCTCCACAGTGAACACCATTTATCACCATCCTCTGTCACCTATCCCTTAATTAATTTCTTTCCCAGTTTACCACCTTTGGACCCATCTGCAGCTTCCTTATGAGTCTCTAATGTGAAACAGTGTTTTGAAAGCCTTACTGAAATCTTGGGAGGCCAGAAACACCGCTCCACCCTGATCTATTTCCCTGGTCACTCACTATAAGAAATCTATCAGATTTGTTTGCCATGACCTCCCTTAATGAATCCATGCTGCCTCAGGTCTTGTAACCCACTGGATTCTATATACTCTGCAATCCTTTCCTTTAGCAGTGTCTTCATTAACTTTCCCACCACCGATGTCAGACTGACTGGCCTATAGTTGCCAGCCTCCTCCTTGTTACCACTTTTGTGAAGTAAGACTATATCTGCTCCCTGCCAGTCCTCTGGAACCACTCCTGTTTCCAGTGAGCTGTTAAACAGGACTTTCAGAGATGTAGCTAGTACCTTAATGAGCTCCCTCAATAACCTTGGATGAGTCCTGTCTGGCCCCATCGCTTTGTCCACTTTCAGAGTTGCAAGTCCTTTCAGGGCTCTCTCCTCTGAAAAACTAATGCCTACCTCCCTCCCTCCAATGCTCCTGTTGCTTTTGTGTGGCCTTTCCTCTTCTCCTTCCTCTGTGAACACAGAGAAAAAGTATTTGTTCAGGTTATATGCCTTATTCTGATCCTCTGCACAATACCCTTCCCTTCTTAACCATACAATCCCTCCCCTGGTCTTCCTCTTTTTTCTTATGTACCTACAAAATGTCTTGGCCCCTTTCATTACCTCCTGGGCTATTCTCTCCTCAGTTTGTGCCTTCACACTCCTTACTGCTTTCCTTGCCTCCCTCTGTTTCTCCTAATAAGCCTCCATTTCCTTCTTCCTCAGTGTCCTCTTATACCTTCTGAATGCTTCCCTTTTAGCCTTTACCTTTACAGCCACTTCTTTCGAGAACCACAGTGGTCTTACTATATAACTAAAATATTTCTCTACCCTTTTATTTTCGCGATAATCGCACCTGCCAAAACAGCACTAAAATAAAGGAATAGCGAAATATACAGATTTTCGGCACACATTATACAGCAGGCTATCAGGCACTTAGTGGCAATTCTGGCAACTCAGCAAAACAACATCAACATAAAAGAGGATTTCAGTAACTAATCTTCAAGCTACTACATTTATTGCTTAATTAAACAGAGTACTGAATCACTGTTCAGATGGCATTATGTAGTCCTACCACCTGATTACCAAAATCAGCCAATCGTTCCCCCTTCACACAACACCCAGTGCATCAACTTTATCTATCGAGTGAAAGTGCAGTTTAAAAAATCAGGTTGTGAAGTCAACAACATTCCCCTATTCTGGTCCGCCCTCTTCCTCTGTCTGGAATGAATGTCTTTATCAAGTTCTTTCAAAGAACCCAATAAAGACATCATTCTAATCAGGGTTTACTTTGCTCAGGAGAATGTCACCTCTCATGGCTGTGCACATGCGGGCTCTTGGCTTGTACTGTTGGATCAGGTAAGGGATTGTGTAGCGGCAGGGGAGACAAGGTGAGAGCAAGCTAGGGCAAAGAGCAAGACATGAAAGGCAGAAGCAGAACTTAAGTGTTAGTGAGCAGCAGAGATGGAGGCTGCTGTGCATTGCAATGAACAGATCTTGCAGTATGGATACTCGCCCCCCCACCAACCACGCCCACCACCTTAGAACTATCCTGACAGCACAGAGATCTCGCAAGTAGTGTGCTATGATGCCTGAAACAGACTACTGTACCCTCTCCTGATAACATACAGCAGTGTCAGACCTCACAAATGCAGTCTTTAGGGATCTGTCTCACATCAATCACTGTAATGGTGTGAATTAGTGACCATCTCCTAGTTCCATGAAATTTAATGGGCACAATTTTAAACAGTTATACAGTATTTTCCTCTTGCTTTTGCTCACTTGCTTTGTGCAAAGGTTTGTTGCCTTCACTATGCCCCCTTTTAACTTTGCCCACTGTTCCTCCACCTCACCTAGGTGATTCCCCCCATCTTCCTTGAGGCATTAACCCATCTTTTTAAAATCTGCCCTCCTGAAGTTCAGGACCCCCGCTGTTGTGTGTTCAGTTCCACTGCCATCATTATGTTGATCCACACTGTACGGTGGTCACCAGTCCCCAGATGGCATCTCATCTTGATGTCTGCAACTCTGTCCCTATTACTAAGCACCAGGTTCATACTGCCCTATCTCGAGTGGGCTTCCTGTCTAGTTGCCCAAGGAATGTCCCCTGCAAGGACTCCAGGATGTTCCTGCTTTTAGCTGAAGCTGGCAGATTGAAGTCCCCCACCAGCAGTATCTCCTTCTTTTCTGCCATTTTGCCAGTGGCTTCTGCTATCTAAATCCTCCCCCTGTGTTGGAGGTCTAAAGATCATGCCAGTGCGAACAGTGGCTTTGTTTTCTGTCCCCAGGGTGACCAACAGTACCTCCATTCCTCCCAAGATTCCCTGCATCTCTGTCATGTTTATGCCTTCCTTTACATATAGTACACCCTCCTTCCTTACATCCCATCCTGTCTTTCCTCTGAGTATAGCCTGGTATCATCATGTCCCAGTCATGGTTTCCAGTGCATCATGACTCAGTAACGGACACAATGTTCAGGTCTGTCTCTACAGTGATGGCTTCTAGGTCCAGAAGTTTACATCCTAGACTTCTTACATTTGCACATAGCCTTTCATATTTTGTTACCACTCTGCTTGCTACCCCCCCATTTCCTTTTTGCCCTCCCTCCTTTCCCTCTCCATTTATTGTTTATGTTCCCATCCCCTTTCCCCATCCCCTTTCATTTCTTTGCACCCTGGGGGATTTTTTTCTCCCCTTTAGTCTTCCCTACTCTCTACTTCAGTCTGTGTAGGGGGGTGACAGTTTATGCCTCCCTGATTCCTTCCACCACCTCCGTCAGCTAGTTTAAATGTTCATCAAGGTAATTTTTAAACCATCCACTGAGGACTGCTGTTCCCCTACCAGACGGATACAGGTCATCATCCCTCTATAGGCCCTTATCCTTCTAGGTTGGTCCCCAGTCTCCAAAGAAGCCAAACCTCTCCTCTCAGCATCATTCCTTTAACCATGAGTTGAAGTTCCTGATGCGGAGAACCCTATCCTCTCCCCTGTCACAGACAGGAAGCACCTCAGCAAAAGCCACTGAGTGTGCTACCTAAGACCTCTTCCAAGCTCCCTAAACTCCCTGTACACTATCCCAGTCCCATCCCATGCCAGAAAATTTGTCCCCAGGTTAAGAATGACATCCAGCTCTTCCTCCCACCCTGCTACCCTACAGATCCTTAGAATCCACTTTTCATCTCTCCAGGCCATGGTGCCAAATTAAGCACGTCATCCCCTCTCTACCTCCTTTCCTATTCCCAAATCTACCCCTCTCACAATCGAGTCCCTCACCAGACATTACTTCCTCCTCCTCCTCCACTGGTGTCCTATGCCACCCTCCTTAGGGTCTTCACTAAGGAGAAGTCCCACATACTCCCTGGCTACTACCACAAGTGCCTCCTCCCGACAGGCCCATCCTGCCAGAGTGGAAAAAGAATTATGTAGTGGTACCAACTGAGGACTATGCCTCTGACTCCTCACCCTCACCCTTCCAGAGCCCACCACAGTCTAGCCATTACTTTCCCCTGGCATCTTCTGGGGTGACAGTGGCAGACTCACTGGCCCCTGGATGGGGGAAGAGGTCCCTCAAATGCTAGAAAACTCGGCCTGGAGTCTGGCAAACTCAGCCCAAAGAGATGTGTGCCGATGGGGCAGCGCCACAGTCTCCAAAAGGTCTGTCTGAAAACTGCCGCTCCCCTGCATTCCACCACTCCCAACCTTCCCAATTCCTACACTCCCTATGTTACTTGAAAATACTTTTGTACCCTTGCCAAAGATAGGGTGTTACCTCCTAACCCCCTCAACAAGTAGTTTGTATGAACTGTTTCCCATTTCCTTTATCCCTTACCTTCCTTAGCCTTCTCCTACTCAAGAAGCAGCACCTTTACTTTCCCCTAAACCTTTGCTATCTGACCCTAGATAGGGTGGTGTTTGTTTTCATTTTTCCAAAGTGATGGATTGATTTAAATGGAAATCAGAGACCACTTCAGGGAGAAATTTCATACTTGTTCTCAGAACTACCTTACCAGCAAGTAGATCAGAGGTTCTGATTAGATTGGGGCTGGGCCTGGCTGGTCTGAGCCCCACGCTTTGCCTCTGCTCCTGAATTACCCAGTCTGCTGAGAGTAATGCTGGTACTGCTGTACAGCTTGTGTTTGGAAGCAGGGCCTGGTACAACAAGCCCTACCCTTATCCCCCCCCTTCTCTGGCCTACTGGAAGGAGAGGGGTATCTCTTTTGCTGAATTGGTTTTATAGGTGGCTTTATATTCATCCACCAGACCTTATGGAAGGGGAAGCAGAGGTAAGTCCAAGCCCAAGGAGAACAAATAGGTAAGATAGTTCGGCAGGGCTGGGATTCCTGCCTGTGGGGGTAAAGCATCGTTGGTAGAACACCAAATAGTAAATTTCTTCCATTTGGAAGCATAGGTTTTCTAAGAAGAATTCCTGTAACCCCTTAAGACATTCAGAACACTTTCGGAGAGATGCAAGCCTGCATACTCTTAAGTCCTCAAGAACCATGCCTTGAGCCTAAGGGATTTGAGGTTTGGATACAGGATCCTCCCTTGGTTGGAGGTTAACAGGTTGTGCCTCCAAGGGAGGTGTATTGGCTTTTCCACTGACATGGAGAGCAGCAGAGAGTACCATGGCTGCCTGGCCCAATCTGGTGCTATCAAGATCATTGATGCTGGCTGGAATCTGAGTTTGATCAGGACCCTGAGGATCAGGGGGGATGAAAGGCATATAGCCATCTCCCTGACCAGTCCAGAGTCAGAGCATCCCAGGGTATTGTACCCCTGGCTGGTGGTCTGCAGCAGTACTGTGGCAGGTGGTGGTTCTTGTGGGTTGCAAAGAGGTCTACCTCTGGGGTGCCCACCTCCTGAACACTACCTCCAACCCCTGCCTGTTCAAGGTCCATTCATGATGGGCCTGGTTGATCCAACTCAGGGCATCTGCTAGGGTGTTATCCTTGCCTGGCAGATGAATAGCTTGCAGTGAAGCTTTGAGTGAGTAAGCCAGACTCCATATCTTCCTTGCCTCTGTACACAGGGGGTTTGATCTTGTTCCTCCCTGTTTGTTTATGTAGTACATTGTTGTGGTATTGTCTGTTCTGACCGGTACCACTCTGTCCTGCACCAACGGTGCGACGGCCTACAAAGCTAGGAGTAGTGCCCTCAGTTCCAGCAGTAGGTATGTGTCTGATGTAAGAATCACTGATGGAGACTCTTGCTGGAAGGGAACCCCTTCCCTGAAATTGTGTTCTTCCTTCCACCACTGGAAGGCTTGCAGTAATGTCCTTGCCACTGGAATCAACTTTGAGAGAGGATCTCTCCTTTGGCACCAATGTGCTCTAAGGTGGAACTACATGTCTCTCTTTTGGAACCTGGAGCCCAGGACTGTACCTGCTTCTGCAGCCATGTGTCCCAGTAGCTGCAGGAACTGCCTTGCTGTATTTGGCTTGTGCAGACTGAATGAGCTAGCAATTTGTAGGACATTGCTTACCCTGTCCTGCAGCATGTAAGCCCTTCCCTTCAGAGTGTCCAGTTCTGCCCCTATGAAGTGCAGTACCTGCACTGGTTGTAGAACAGACTTTTTGAGGTGTATTAGGAACCCTAAGTACTCCAAGAGCTCCTGGATTATTTGCAAGTGCTTTTTGACCTACTGTGGTGAGCTTCCCACCACCAACCAATCACCCAAGTAGGGAAACACTGTGACACCTAATCTTCTTAGGTGTGCCACCACCACTGCCAGACACTTTGTGAACACCTGAATACCACTGGAGCTGAAGTGAGACCAAACAGTAGTGCTGAAAACTGGTAATGACCTGATGGGGGGTTCAAACCTGAGGTATTTTCTGTGAGACTCCTTTATGGGGATGTGAAAGTAAGCATCTTTTAGGTCCAGGGACGCCAACCAGTTCCCTTTTTGAAGGGTTGGTAGAATTGTTGCCAAGGTTACTATTTTGAATTTTGGCTTTACCAGGTGATTGTTTAGTAACCTTAGGTCTAGAATAGGCCGTCACACTCCATTTTTCCTCGTGGTCAGGTAGCACCTTGAGTAAAATCCTTTCCCATTTTGCTGTGGAGGAACAGATTCCACTGCCCTTGACAGCAGCAGACTTTGCATCTCTTTTTCCAACAGCTTCCTTTCTGCATTTGAAGCTGGTCTGAACACTCTTGTTTTTTGGAGGAGGAAAGGATTTGAAGCTCAGGAACAAGCTTTGACTCACCACTTCCGGGACCCACTTGTCTGTGGTAATGTTTTTCCAAGCCTGGAAGTAGTGGGCCTGCCTGCCCCCTACTGGGGGTGGGGAGGCAGCCTTGGCAAGTAAGTCAGGGATTCTGCTTGGATTGGGGCTGGGCCTGACCAGTCTGAGATCCATGTCTAGACTCACTTCTGCCCCTTCCTCTGAAGTACCCTGTCTGTTGGGGGGCTACTGCTGATATTAGGGAACTGTCTGAGCCCAGTAGAAAGGCTTGCTGTTGCTGGCTCCACCCCTGCCTCCCCTTCTGTAAGGTCTGGTGGAAGGTGAAGACTTCTGTTTGGCTGAGTTGCTTCTGTAGGTGGCTTTGTACTCATCCACCTTCTTCATATAGGCCTCTGTCTTATCTCCAAATAAGGAGTTGTTTTCTATGGGAACATCCATGGCTTTTGCCTGGGTATCCTGTGTGAGGTTTGTGGCCCTGAGCCATGCAAACCTTCTAAGAGTTAAAGTAAGGGCCATCCACCTGGCAGCAGTGTCACTGGCATCTGCTGCCATCTGAAACTGATATTTCACAGCCGCCAGGCCAAACCTGTCAAACTCAGCCAAATCAGCTGAGAGGCCAGACTGAGCTTTTTTAGACATAGCAAGGACACACTACCACAGTGATTTTTGGTACCGTGCAGTGTAATCCTGATAATTGGCCTGCCTGATAGCAAATGAAGCTGACAGATAGCCCTTCTTGGCCATATCGTTCAGCTTTCTAGAGTCCTTCTCAGGAGGATGTGATGCCAAGGGCACCTTTGCCCTGTCACAGGCTGCTGTCTGCACGACACCTTGATGATTAGCATGAGTAAACAGAAACTCAGCCCCTTCCCTATCTAATTGTTACTTTTTATCAGACCTCTTATCCAGAGGTAAAACAGAGTTTGGTGTCTGCAGAATCTTTAAAATACCTTTTTTAGAGAATTTATGGGGAGCAACAACTTCTTTGATGGTGTTAGCCTCATAAGCTCCAGATATTCCACCTCCTCTTCATCTTCTATCACTTTGTTAACTCATTACCTCCTCAGGAGCTCTCTGAAGTTGCAGCACTTGTATCCTGTATACTGTTAACAGTGAATCCTGGGCCTTTCTAAGCAAAATCAAGCCATAATCAGCATGCCTCAAACAAATGCTAATAGCTCAATAACCTAAGTGCTAGATACAAAGTATGAGTGGCAAACTTGTTCAGCATAAAATTACCTTTCCAATGGTGGTATGCAAGTAATAAAAGGTTTTTTATGTTTATTTCTATGCTGGTCAAAACAGTAAAAAAAAGTTTCTAATAAAAAATGCATCTTAAGCCTTTTTTGTTGAGAAATATGTAACATATTAACACCAAATTAAGCACCCAGACACTAGATGTAGTTTTAATAATTTTGTTGTAAAAAACAGCTATTTCTGTAGTATAAAACATTGTTTTTTACCATTTTATTCAAGGTGCTTTGGTGAGATTTGAGACATGAATTTGAACCATACACACCATGCTATAAACAAATGTGTATAACTCCTAAAGTATACATGATACACACAACATAACAGTGACAAAGTTGCTTATCACATCATTTCCTTTCCGATGGTGCTATGCAATCAGTTGTGCTCAATGTGGTTTTTGTTTTATACTGGCTGAGATACCCAGAATGTGTGTTTTATTCAATGTGCTTAGGTGGTTCTTGATGGACAAAATGTCAGGCATACACACCGTGCCATAAACAAATGCAAATAACTCCTAAAGTATACATGATACACACAAAATGTTAGCAGACAATCTGTTCACCACTAAATTACCTTTCCATCAGTGCTAGGCAATCAATTGTAATCAATTTGGTTTGTTTTATACTGACTGAGATACCCAGAATTTCTGTTTTATTCAAAGTGCCTAGGTGGTTCTTGATGGGCAAAATGTCAGTCATACACACTGTGCCATAAACAAATGCAAATAACTCCTGAACTATACATGATACACACAGATTGTCAGCAGACAATCTTTTCATCACTAAATTACCTTTCCAACGGTGCTATGCAGTCAATTGTAATAAAAACATTTTTTTTATACTTGCTGAAATGGCAAAAAAGTGCATTTATTTTCCAAGCTGCTTAGGTGACTCTTGGCTCTTCATATAGACAAATGTCAGCCATACACACCATGCCATAAACAAACTGTGCATGCCTCCTAAAGTGAACAGTGTGAAAATATATTGCTGTGATTTCATCATCAAACAAAAAAACACACAAAACAGTCCAATTGTATAAAAGGACTACGTTCTGGCCAGGTATGTGATATAGAATAGATCTGAACTCGTGTCAAGTGAGCTCAGGGAACCATCACTTGTGGCAATGCTGCGCTCCACCACTTGTTATATTCCCCAAGCTCACTTGCCACTCATTCAGATAAATTCTGCATTATATATATATATGTGTGTGTGTGTGTATGTATATATGTATATAAGTACACACACACACACACACACACATATATATATTTATCTATATATTGAGTCTTTATCATTTTTATCCAACCATACACACACAGTTTACCAACAACATATCCAAAGACATTCAACAGCATAGCAGCATTGCAAATATCATGACATGCACGACGGCACAATCTCTCGCACAACACGCACATGTTATAAAGAACAGTGTTGTGCACTTTATGGGCATAACATCACAACACAGACAAACATATGTACAGCAGTACCCATGGTATTCAGCACGGTGGCCACAAGTCTTATCATATAGAATAGAGAATGTCAACAACAAAATTATTACAATAATCACAATCACATTTTTCTTATTTCAGATGGCATCCCATGATGATCTGCATTGTAGAGATTTCTACATTCTTACCTGGCATAGTTCCAACCTCTATTCTGCTGTCTGTGTTGTCCTTCTGTAAATAAAGTAGTTCCATCCTCTCTTCTGTTGTCTCTGGCATTCTTTTATAGTAAAAATAAAAAAAGTTCAACCTCTCCCCTGTTGCCAGTGGTTCCCTGTGATGGAAAATAAAAAAAAGTAGTCTGTTGAAACTTTCTTGTCCTCTGTGATTCTCTGCAGTTCCCTCATTGTGCTCCTGTCATGCCACCACCTCTGTGTGCATCTCATCACTTCATCCATGGCAGCCGCTCTAACTGTAGGTGATATGTTGTCTTGCATGTCATCAGAACATGGTCTGTTTGGTGTCTTCAGTCCTTCTTTCACCCCCTCTCCAGGATTTTGCTTCCACCAGTCAACATCACACACAATGGACTCTCAAACTTGCACACTCTGGTTTCTCGAAGTCGCCACCCCTGCAGGAATTTGTTTCACCCAAACAGTAGATGTCACGAACAACAGACTCTCGAACTCGCACACTCTGGTCTCTTGAAATGGCCCCCCCCCCAGGAATTTGCTTCAACTAGTCGATGTCACGCACAATGGACATCGTGAAGGAATGCATGAAACACAGAACAGCCAACATTGCGGCCAAATGAAAATAAAAAATACTGAGCTAAAACCTCCACTCCACAAAAAATATACTGAAAGAGGTACTGGAGACAAAAACAGGCATACCAAAATAGTCACTTGCCACTTTTTATTTCTGAGGCCCCCCCCCCCCATTCCTTTTGATCATTCCAGTCTTATACTTTGATAATATTTTGTTACAACAGTTCTCAGTCTGCCGGCTGACACTTCATCCTCTGTGCCACTATACCACCACCTCATCATTGTGATCACTCAGTCAAAACATTGCCCGTGGAGTCACTAAGTGGCTGCTCTGCTGTGTCAGTATACTCACAAATGTTGTACTGGTGGGCAGCAACAGATATGTCCGCTGTCAGGCAGAGATCTGCTAAGCTCATCACTCATAATGGCAGGTGACAGCACTTCCTAGCTGACCAAGGGGAAAACAAACTACCTCAGATATAAAAAGTAACGTCTGACTCCCAAAGTAATGGATGGTTCAGTTCTCCATTAGCTCTTTCAATTGCCCCCTTGGTCTGGCAAGTGAAATAAGCCTGACACCAACTGTACCCTGCTGTGTGAGACCACGCTCATGATCCTTTCTCAATGCAACACTTCTACCATACCTTTATCTCACCACCTGGGAACTCCTAAGTCACATTTCCACCACTTGTTCCCTTACTTTCACTCACCAGACCTCTTTTAGCTCAGCATTTTGAATTTTCATTTGGCACAGCCCATTCAATGACTGGCATGTCACTGCATTGCCTTCGAAACACCAACTGGCCAAGCAGGAGTTTCACCAACAATGCACGACAATCTGATTCACACCCATGACACTGTGTCTCTTTGATCTTTTCTTTGTCTCAATCCGCAAAGTTTTTATTTCAGAAATCATTAGCAATACCTATACACCTACAACTTTTAGATAACATATGCTGTGTTGTCTCCACCCGATTGTTGCAGCATCACCTACCTGCCACCAAACCATTTCATCTACAGTTTCTTGCTTCCAACATGTGTCATTCTTCAAGTCAGGTGATCCTCTCCTCTGCCATTTCCTCATCTGTATCTCCTACCACCTCTGTGTATCTCATCACTTAAAGTCACACACTCTGGTCTCTCAAAGTCACACACTCTGGTCTCTCGAAGTCGCACACTCTGGTCTCTCGAACTCATACATTCTGGTCTCTTGAAGTCCCTCGAAGTACTCTGGTCTCTTGAACTCGCACACTCTGGTATGTCTGTTCCCTCGCCCTGCAGCCCCTCATTATGTACACTCAGAGAAGCTGCAGAGGAACTACTGGGGTTAAGTCTTTTCTTGTATCACCAGTTTGAGCCTCTATCTGTACTGGTGATACTCAGGAAAACAATCGACACAGAGGTGTACTTTGTATGTGCTGCATGTATATGAAGGTTCGGCACGTATTTTCTTCTACAAACAATTTCTATACCTCCCCTTCTTCCCTTTCACTGGGTAGCGTAGTCCATCACAAGTCAGATTCTGCATGATTACTGGAAGTGAGGCACTACATCTTCTATATGCATATCCTTCCAACAGATTCTCTGAGAGGACTATGAGGAAATTCAGTTGTCTGTGCTTGGTCACTTGTCCATTCTTCAATCACAGAACATGATTCGCACTCTCTCAGAACAGAGTAAAAGCATTTGCCAATGCCATGTCCCACAAAACCCAGAAAAGGTATATCCACCACTTCATTGGTTTTCTGGCACATGGGTACTGCCCCCGATGCTGGTCAGTGACGTCCATGTGCATGTTATACTGCTGCAGAACGTCCAGACATGCAATCGATACAATGATACCATCTCTTTGTCTCCTGGGCACAGACGTTGCTGGTGAGGTAGGGTCATGGTTTGTTCAGAGCAAGAAAATGGAATGGTTGTCTTTCCATGCTGTGGCAACAACTGAACTGTTCTGTCATTGTTCATAATAACCACCAGTTTTCTTCTTCATTGATAAGTTATTAAGTTCTGAAGGCCATCCAATCCTGTTGGTATACATTGTTCCGCACGAGTACAAGCCAACATTCAATAGTTCTTTTGCCAGGTGAACCGATGTAAAGTAATTGCCAAAATATACAAGGTGCCTTTTGCCATGCAGATCCTTAGTCAGGTCTTTCACAACCCTCTCTGCAAGACCCACTTCCACAGTGCCAGCAACCTTTCCCGTGTACACTTGGAAGTCAGACACATAACCGCTATGAGGATCTGCTAGGGCCAATGCTTTTATTCCATACCGTTGCGGCTTGCAGCACATGTATTGCTTGAATGAAAGTCATCCTCTAAAGTCCACCATTGCCTCATCAACTGACACTTCTCGGTGTAGGCCGTACTCCGTCTTGCATGCCTCGATAACATGGTTGATAATTGGTCGCATGTGATGTAGCTTGTCGTGCTCTTAAAGTCCTCTTGGTGGATTTAATGTGCTGTCATTGGCGTGCAGATACTGCATAATCTCATAACACTCACGGGTCATTAAATTTGAAATTGGTAAACGTCCATACAGATGGTGCTTACCCCAGTATGTGCTGTAGTGTGGCACCTTAATGACTGATGTACAGTCGCATTCCAAGTAAAGCTTTTATGTCGTACGCAGTTACCGGGTCCATCGGAGGTCAACTTTGTTTGCTTCTGCCTGCTTACAGGCACTGTACCAGTTTGTTTCCTTGACAATCAGTTCATAGAGAATTGGTGGAAATGTCAGGTTCATGAAATCCATGGGGGTCTTCTCTGCACTCATCAGTGTGGTGGTACCCACAGACTCCTTGAAATCCTCAACATGCACCTGCTATAAGCAACATGTCCATCCATCATTGTGAACCACATCCAGATGTGTCGAAGGTTGCTCAAGTTGTTCTGCATCAACTTCATGTTGTTCATCATATCAACATCAATTTGGGTACTTGCACACTGCAGTGTAGCCAAAAGGAGATCATCTTTACTGTCCGTGTCGTTCCTCTGCCGACGTAGCTTGGCCAGTGGCACATCATCCTCTTCGCTCTCCGTGGAGTGCCTCTTCCACAGCAGCGTAGCCAGGGACAGATCATCATCGTCACTGAAATCACTGTCACTTTCCGGTGTAATCAAAGGCATCACACACACCAAGTTCACCTCGATGTCGGAATCATCAAAACCATGAAATTCATCCTCCTCATTGTCACTGGCACTATCAAACAGGTCTAGCAGGCCATTTTTGTAGATATTCGCCATATTTCCGGTGTTGGTCTTCGGGGTTGCAGTCTCTCTCAGGACAGCTGTCTCTCTCTCTCTCGATCTCTGGGTAGTCTCTCGATCTTGGGGTAGTCTCTCAGTCTTGGGTTAGTCTCTCTCAGGGTAGTCTCTCAATCTCAGGGTAGTCTCTCGGGGTAAACTCTCAATCTCCGGTTAGTCTCTCTTGGGGTAGTCTCTCAATCTCGGGGTGGTATCTCGATCTCTGGGTGGTCTCTCGATCTCGGGGCGGTCTCTCGATCATCTGTAATAAAAAAACAACCATATCTTTGTACTGTGGACATGACTCATCTAGGCCACCACCTTTAAAACCTAAACAAGCAGTATAACCTGTATGCACACACATCACCACAACATATGCCTAAGCCTGCCACATATCACAAATGGTGTTCAGTAGTTCCCCCCCACCCCAGAATTATGGGGCAACAACAACACAAAATTGCATTATGTTTATGATGTCACTTTCAGAAAATTCCAGCTGCAGGTGGGAGATCATGAGACTCTGAGGAATCCATTTTCTGTAATGGTGTCTGGTGTCTAAAGGTGGGATGGAGAACCCTGACAGCGTGGCAGCCATTTTGTGTGCTGGTGTCAGGTCTCGGGGGTCACCTAGACAGCAAGTACTGCTCTTTGTGGGATGGTGCTGGGCCTTGTGTCACCCACCATCATCCCACAAAGAGCACTGCCTGTTGTCCAGGGGCTCCCCACCACCCTCCGAGACTCATCACCACCTCACAACATGGAGTGCCTTTTGTCACTGCCCCCCCCCACTGTCAAACACACAACACCATCCCACAAAATGGATTTCCTGGTGGCCAGTGGTCTCCACACCCTATGGTATCCACCAACAAATCAGACAGCATTCCCCACGGTGTTCAGTGGTCCTTCCCCTCCCCCCAATGCCCGGCAACAATACAAAATGGCATTCTGTTTATATCACATCACTTTTGTAAACAACCCGCCACAGGTGGGAGACCATGAGACTCAAGGGGATCCATTTTCTGTAAGGGTGTCTGGTGTCTGAAGGTGGGATGGAGGACCCTGACAGCACAGCAACCATTTTTTGTGCTGGTGTCAGGTCTCGGAGGGAGGGGAATCATCCAGACAGCAGGTACCGATATTTGTGGGATGGTGCTGGGCCTTGCATCACCGGGCACCGTCCCACAAACAGCACTGCCTGTTGTCCAAGGGCTCCCCACCACCCTCTGAGACTCATCACCACCCCACAACATAGAGTGCCTTTTGTCAGGGACCTGCCCCCCACCATCAAACACATGACACCATCCCACAGAATGGATGCCCTGGTGGCCAGTGATCTCCACACCCTATGGTATCCACCAACATATCAACCAGCATTCCCCACGGTGTTCAGTGGTCCATCCCCCCCCCCATGACCCAGCAACAAAACAAAATTGCATTATGTTTATGATATCACTTTCGGAAAATTCCAGCTGCAGGTGGGAGACCATGAGACTCCGGGGAATCTATCTTCTGTAATGGTGTCAGGTGTCTGAAGGTGGGATGGAGGACCCCTACAGCATAGCAACCATTTTGTGTGCTGGTGTCAGGTGTCGGAGGGAGGGGGTCAGCCAGACAGCAGGTACTGCTCTTTGTTGGATGGTGCCAGGCCTTGCGTCACCCACCACCATCCCACAAACAGCAGTGCCTGTTATCCGGGGGCTCCCCACCACCCTCAGAGACTCATCACTACCTCACAACATGGAGTGACTTTTGTCAGAGACCTGCCCCCCAACGTCAAACACACAACTCCATCCAATAAACTGGATTCCCTGGTGGCCAGTGGTTTCCACACCCTATGGTATCCACCAACAAATCAGACAGCATTCCCCATGGTGTTCAGTGGTCCCTCCCCTCCCCCCCAATGCCCAGCAATAACACAAAATGGCATTCTGTTTATATCACATCACTTTTGTAAACAACCTGCCACAGGTGGGAGACCATGAGACTCCAGGGAATCCATTTTGTGTAATGGTGTCTAGTATTTGAAGGTGGGACGGAGGACCCCAACAGCATTGCAACCATTTTGTGTGCTGGGGTCAGGTCTCGGAGGGAAGGCGTCACCCAGACAGCAGGCACTGCTGTTTGTTGGATGGTGCCGGGCCTTGCGTCACCTGTCACCATCCCACAAACTGCATTGCCTGTTATCCCGGGCTCCCCACCACCCTCAGAGACTCATCACCACCTCACAAAATGGAGTGCCTTTTGTCAGAGAACTGCCCCCCCACCATCAAATGCAGGACAGCATCCCACAAAATGGGTTCCCTGGTGGCCAGTGTTGTCCCACCCTACAGTATCCACCAACATATCAACCAGCATTCCCCACAGTGTCCCTCCTTCCACCCCCCCACCAACACCCAGCAACAACAACACATGCCCTTTACCAGTAAGTAGCAGGGATAACTGGAAGCTTCAGAACTTTGTGTGATAGCACCAGGCCCATGAAGGTCGGAGGGTGTACCATGACACCAGGTACTGCCGTTAGTTGGATGGCGCCGGGCCTTTACCAGCCACCATCCCACAAACAGCATTCCCCATTGTCTGTGGACTCCTCCCACCTTCCGAGACCTGGCACCTTCACACAGAATGGATTCACTGGTGTCAGGGGCTTCCCTCCCACTGGCAAGCATCAGGAAATGTCCCACAAAAATGGATTTCCTGGTGTCTTCGGATGGCCACACCCCCACCCTCCAAGACTCAACACTCCCCACAGCACTACTGGATTCCAAATTCCCAGCAACCAACAGGGTGGGGGGTAAGGCAGAGAGAGAGAGAGAGAGAGAGAGAGAGAACAGCTGGTACCAGGTGTTTGAGGCTAGGAGGGGAGGTTTTCCCTGTTCTCTGGGGCACCACCACACACTATGGATTGCCTGGTGTCCACCACCACCTGATACATGGCACCAAACAGCATTTTATGAACAGCATTTCCCCACACACACCCCAAACATCAAACCCACCAACAACCCCCCCCCAAACAACCCTCCCCAACTCCCTCCTCCAACCATATCTTTCAAACAAATACAGGCCCTTGATCCACTGAAGGTCTCTGGCCACCTCCCTGGCACATGTAGCCTTCGTCTCACTGGGCAGAATGCTGGAGAAAACACATTTTGCTGGATAGAATGAAAATGCCCTTAATACTATTACCTGGATGATGGGCTCCATGGATGCATGTCCTCCTGGCGTGCAAACAGCGTCGCCAACATCGCGGTCCACAATTCAGAGCTAGGAGCACGCAAAATGGACACAACTTGAAAAAAAAACCTGAGAAAGTCAAATTATGTTTTATGGGTGCAACAAGAAATCTAGTTTGCAAATAATGCCAAGGGAGCCTACAAGCTTGCCGATGATCTCTCATCCACCCCAAATCACCAAAACAAGCAAAAACTGCCCCAAAACTCAGCTCTACACACCCCAAACCACAAACATCAAAACCACCAACAAGCACCCCCCCAAACTCCCTCCTCCAACCATATCTTTCAAACAAACACAGGCCCTGCACAGGCCCCTGATCCACTGAGGGTCCCTGGTCACCTCCCTGGCACATGTAGCCTTCATCTCACTGGGCAGAACACTGGAGAAAACACATTTCGCTGGATAGAATGAAAACGCCCTAAACACCGTTACCTGGCTGATGAGCTCTATGGGTGCATGTCCTACTGGCATGCAAACAGTGTCAGCAACATCACAGTCCACAATTCAGAGCTAGGAGCATGCAAAACGGGCACAACTCCAAAAAATAAAAAAATGAGAAAGGCAAATTATGTTTTATGGGTGCAACGAGAGGTTGAGATTGCCAACAATGCGATGGGAGCCCACAAGGTTGCAGACGTTCTCTCATCCACCCCAAATCGCCAAAACAACTGAAAACTGGCCAAAAAACTCAGCTCTACACTGAAAACCCCCAGGAGCAATAATAGAGAAGCCGAAACAACAACAATCAGAGTTTGCGAGCCGTCTTCACTGAGAAGCCCAACTTCCAGTTTTCAACTTCTCAGTGAATCAGCTTGCAAAAAGGCCCCAAAAAACATTGAAAATCATACAAAAGGCACAATAAAAGTTAGAAAATAATAATACCTGCTAAGAGCACAGTTGTTATGGGGAAGTTAGCTGGCAGCTCACAAATCAGGACAAACTGAAATAATTTTGAAACGCAGCTCAGCTCTAATTCAACTTGCATGCATCAGCAAGTGAGGACATTGAGTTACAAACAGGGTTTTTGTACAGTTTTGCTATGGGACCCCTACAATTGCCAGCCAATGAAAAGACGCTTACAATGTGGGGTATCACCCAAAGAGTTTTAATAAGCCCTAGTTTCATTGGCTGGCAAGTAATAATAAAACATCTTAGTGACGACTCTAGACGTAGTACGGGCACACAGGGACAATGCAGTCCACGTCTGGAGTCATTCTCAGACACAAGAGAGTACTGGAGCCTGCCGAATACAGATGTTTCTCAGAGGCAATGAATCAATGGCTACGTCTAAAGCATCCACCATTTTCCTCACAAAGGAGAAATGGGAGGAATAGTCCTCAGATGTCCTGGGTGGAGATCCAAAATCTTGATCAGGGGAAACTTCAGGATCTATGGGTTCCCCCTCATCATAATTATATTCCTTGTATTCCTCATACTCCATGTGTTCCTGGAGTGAAGTTGGAACCAAGGAAGTTGTTTGCCGAACTGGGGTTTGAACCGGTGTTTGGGGAACCGGAACCGGTACCAACCCCTTGAATACCTGAGCAATATCCTCAGGTGTAGGCAAACTGTTAGGCACCGCAGAAGTCCCCTTAGGCTTTTCAGCAGGCATTCAGTGTGCTTTGTTTTCTTTAATTTTTTAGCAGGAACCGGAGATTTTCTGGCTGATGAAGAACCCTTATCAGGGGCTGTCTGCTTTTTGGATCCATGGTTTTACCTACATTTTCTGAAGGTGTAGGCTGGTCAGAGCCTGAGGCATCCTTCTCCAACTTTTTATCAAGTCTCTCCCGATGTTTGCCAAGCATCTTTTGAGGGAAAGACTTACAAATGTCACACCCAGCAGAGAAATGTTCTTTGCTAAGGCAAACAACACATAAATCATGTTTGTCATCCTTGGCTAAAACATCCCTACACTTAGAACAATTTTTAAACTCCTTGGGGCCAGTTTCCTTCTTAGGTTTTTCTGACATTTTCAAAAAGTACATCTAAGTACAACAACCAGAAAGAAATGTTTTATTAATAAGAAATATAGCGGTTGCAGTCAGTTCAGGAACCGAGGAGAGTTCCGATCAGAACTGGGGTCTGGGGAAAAAAGAACAAAATTTATAGGTTCTTTATTATTAAAAACAAACTTAGCTAAAACTATCGGAGTTTTAGTCAAAAAACTCTGATTTAAATGAACCAAACTTCGGTTCCTCAGCGGTTATCTGGAACTGAGGAAACTTAAAAATCTACTTCTGTAACCAGTGGTTTACTGTTTAAACAGAAAATAAAGGCAGCAAATGAAACAATTCTAAGAAAAATATTAATATTTTTTGAAGTAACACTTAGCAACGACTGTGAAGAAAAGTCTTCGAGATGTCTTGACTTGGCAGGTGAAGAAAGAAATCTGAGGCGTTATAGAATGCAGCAATTGATAAGGGCAGCATTTGAAAATGTGGCACGAGCCAATGGTGGTAGTTACAGTGTAGTTAGTGACTCTTAAAGTGTTACCACAATAGGATGTTCTCAGACATGTAAACTCAGCTGGTGGATAATTTGCAATGCATCACAGTAGTGTACAATAAAGACACTAGGTGCATGGTTTTGTTTTTAGGTGTCAGAAGTTTAGCAGGGTGAATTAAGTGGAGGTTTGTTGATTTTCTGCCAGTCAGCTGTGTTAAATGTAAACTAAGACCTCAGAATTTTCACAAACAGCAGTTCCAAGGAGTTCCAAGGAGGCAAGGACAGGCTTTTTTGATTTTCTGCTGGGATACTGGGAATTGGAATATAGGGGCCCAATAGTTAACCCAGAATGGTGGTATTTCAGTTAATGGCCTGACATAAGCTAACAGGATAAAGAACTTGGCCCCCCACAGAAAAACTACCAGTGCTTCATGAGCTGAGCCATCAGGCCAAGAATCACCATGATGCCCATCCTTTCTGGTTGGGCAGACACTCCTGTAACCCTTGCTGGGAATTAAATCTGGAGGTTCTGAAGACAGCACCTGTAACCGTTCAGCCAAACGGCATCTCCCCAACATGCGCACCCACATGCATGTGCGCGTGCACACACACACACACACACACACACACACACACACACACCAGCTGGGAGGTTACAGAGCTCTTTTGTCTTTCATAAAAGTTGATCACAAAGAGAGGTCTCTAGCTGTTACAAATACTAATCTGCTTTTGCCCGTAACAGTTTAGACTGCTAGATGGCACTGCTTTCTACAGAATGTCTTTTCTTATATACTATACAATAGTCACTTCCATTCTGCACACTGCAAATCATGGAGCTTGGACTATTTGTAGAAGGAAGGAAGTATTTTGTCTGGCATTACTGTAGCTACTGGAAGGCCTTCAAAACACAAGTTATAAACACTGCAGCTATATTTGCAGATGGAATGAACTAATTTGGATGGTACTCACCCAGATACATTTGAAACAGTCAGCAGTGGCCACTACCACACAAGAAGCTTCCTTTCATAACAACATGCTCCTAACTTCCTAACTTGTAGTGTGAAGAACAAAACGTAACCAGACATTCCTTGTCCATTTTATGAGGTGGTATAATATGTTGTTAAAGAATTTGTAATGGTAAGGCTAATGTCCATTTATCTCCCCTCATTCTTTATTACTGAGGCTTGTTTAGCCCATTAGGGAGTAATAAATCATAGTTTACGTGGGGCCCTGCTTCAACCCAGTTTTACAGCCAAATGGCCTGAAGGACAGAGAGGTAAGATGACTTGCTCAAGGTTACACACTGAGTAAGCATCTTTGGAATTTGGACCTGGATTTACATACCAGTGCTCAAACCACTGTATTGCACTCGTAAGGCTTGCCCCTTAAACCTATCAAGAGATTCCAGGGCACCATTGTTATTGAAAGGGAGGCTGGTGTCTTGTTTAAACAAACTCTGTTCAGTGCCACAATGGCTGCTAATGCATTAATGTAATAAGAGGTTTCTGTATTTTTTATTTATTTTTTTGTTTAAAATTTAGGTAACCAGGTAGGCCCACCAAGACCATTACAGTCCCTTTTTCAGGGGCGACCCAGGATTAATTACAGACAACATGAGAATAAACAGTAGGAACAACTCAAAGCAAATAGAATAATACAGACATTGCAATCAGGACATATCATATGAGACACAGGCAGGTTACGTACAATTGAAGATTATCTTGAAGAGTAAAACAGTTTCACAAAAATGACAGTTACACATAGCTCATCAAAACAGCAAGGGTCCCGGTATGGGAGTAAAGGCATGCCAGGCAGCCGATAGTAGCCACAGAGGTAGCCCTATGGAGTTTTATGAGGTTTTATGAGGAAGGACATACTGAGGTAGTAACAGTTAATTTTCAGATGTGTCCTGGGGGAAGGGGAAAGGGGAAAAGATAACAGATACAAAAATACAGAATATAAAGTTCATAAAAATTGAATAAATGTAACAAACATAAAGAGGACAATTATGTCTAAGAATAAATTGACAAAAATTGGTTACCAAGCAATAAGTTGTGGAACTGACCAATGAACAAAAATAAAAACTAGGGGAATGACTGATGTGGGAAAAGATATATAGAATTAATGTGTGACTTAGTTGTGTTACTGTGATATAAAATCTTTTGCTGGTCAGGAGCTTTCTTTTTCCGCTTTCCTAAACTTTAATACTCTCTCCCCCAACCATTCATTCCACCTCTTCCAAACGCTCTCTCTCCTCTCTGATTCATGACCACACCACTACCTCCTGTGCCTGTCTTTGAGTCATAGCCCTTCCCTGCTCCTTAGTTTATCCTCTTCCCTCTTTCTCCATGACCACACTGCTTCCTCCTGTGCCTGTCCTTGAGTCATAGCCCTTCCCTGCTCCTTAGTTTATCCTCTTCCCTCTTTCTCCATGACCACACTGCTTCCTCCTGTGGCTGTCCTTGAGTCATAGCCCTTCCATGCTCCTCAATGTACCATCTCCCCCCCTTTCTCCTCCTCCTTGCCCCTTCACCCACTTCACCAACCCTTCTCCCTCTCATCTTTTTCCCCCACTTGTCTGCATTTACCTTCTCCCCTCCATTTGTGCTCCTTCCTTCAGTGCCTATCCCCAGGTACCCTCACCATTGAAAAGTACTATTTCTAGTACCCATGAAACAGATTCCCCGTCATGTCCTTGTAAAAGTTTTGCTTACAATTTGACCTGTCTGATGAACCTCATTCATGTTCGTTTTGTATGGTTTATTTTATATCTTTGTATGATGTTTTATTGTATGTGTTATTGTTCTACTTTGTTCTTGCACCTCTCTTCCCCCTTCCCCCAAGAATGCATCTGGAAATGAGCTATTTTTCAGCTCAGTATGTCTTTCCTGGTGAAACATTTTAAATAAATAATGTAAAAGTCCCACATTTACACCACAATAGTAGAAAAAAAAACATAAACATCAAGGAACTTTAGTGAAAAGTGTTTTTGGTTCTGGACATATACAGCCCCTTGAAAATGTGCACAACACACACACACACACACACACACACACACACACGCACTTGGCTGTTACAACAGTTGTGCACACACATAGGGTGTGAGTGTCATTAGTAGGATAGAGCAGCTACAATATTTCATTTTCAGTGGGGTCCTGCTTTCACACACCATTTTCCCAGTGTATTTAGTAGAGTTAGCACAGGTAAAATGCAGAGTCTAATTTTTATTGGGGTCCTGCCTTTATACATTTTTACAATGTAGTTACCCAGGATAGGTCAGTTACATGTAGTGTCTCATTTTCAGTGAGGTCTTGATAGTACTTATTGTAACAGTAACAGGTCTGTGATGCCCTAAATGAGTTGGCTCCATCACAGCTTGTATGTTTTCAGTGACCAGATACTGTTCTCCTTGGCCAGCAGGGGGATGTGAATTGTGCAGAGTGTGCATTTTAGTGCTTCATTTTTTGCTTTGAGGGACTATATTCAAACAGGCCTGGGGCACTCGCATTTGCTCCAAGCATATTTGAGTTGGAGATGTTTGTACTTGTATGTAAGCTAGTAATGTATTTGAATGTGCTGTATCTTTGTCTGCATTTATGTGTGTTTTTTTGTGTGGGTGGGGCCTGAAAATGAACTTGTTCCAGTGCCCTTACCCAATTAACAAAATAAAAATGAAATGAGTATAGCAAATTTAGTGAACTGTGCTAATGTGCACTAAGGAAAGGGACTTTGCAATAGACAGCCTGATATCTTTTAATATGGGGCCATTACTCTGTGTAGTTCTGGTTTCCAGTTCTAAGTTTGTCTACCCATTTCTGTTTCAAGCTTTTAGCCACTGACTGAATTGCTTTTAGCTACTGACTGCTATGCCAACAACCTGGGTTCAAGAATGGACCTAGGTCACTTGGGGTCTGGCCTGGGAGGGAGAATGCACATTTGTAGGACAGGGAGAGGAATCTAGGTGGCAGCACCAAGGGACAGCATGAGAAGGGACCCCATACCTGGATGCCTGAAGTGTCTCCATGGAGGCTGAGTACATGCATGTCTGGGCCCAATAGGGGAGAAACTAGGAGGTAAAGCCCTCTGACTGTAGAACAGTGATGGTCTGCCCTCTAGCTGGACCCACACTGATGACTAGGCACCTCTGATCCAAGGTCCTGTGACAGAAATGCCAGAAAAGGTAAATCCCAGAAAAGGAGGGTGACGGGGCTCGGAAGACTCACCCAGATGGGGGCAAGTCAGGGTGCTGAAGGAGATAAACAGCTTTGTCACATGGATACAGTGGGATGACATGCCACTCATCACTGTTGTGGACTCTGTGCTGGTGAACGGTAAGGGACTGCCTGCATGGATGAGCAATGCTGAGAAGCAATACATGAACACAGTGGGGCAACATGGTACCCATTACGGTAGTGTACTGTGTGCTGGTGAAGTGTGAGGTACTGCTTGCACTGTGGAGTGATGCTCAGAAACACTGTATGAATACAGTAAGGTACTGCTTGCATGGAGGAGCGATGCTGAATAAGCAATGCATGAACACAGTGGGGCAACTTGGCACCCACCATGGTGGTGTAATGCACTCTGTGAATGGGTAGGGTCTCCCTGCACTAAGGAACAATGCTCAGAAGTACTGCATGAACACAGTGGAGTGACATAGCACCAACTATGGTTGTGTTCTGTGTGCTGGTGAATGGTGAGGGATTGCCTGCACTGTGTAATGATGCTCAGAAACACTGTATGAACACTCTGGTGCAACAAGGCAAATATCACAGTGGTGTACTGCTTGCTGGTGTAAGATCATGGAATGCCTGCACAAGGCAGTAATGTCAGAAGCACTGCATGAACACAGAGGGGTGATATGGCACCCATAAGAGTTGCACATTTCCAGCTGGTGAAAGATGAAGGACTGCCTACACTGTTGAGTGATGTTCAGAAGCACTGCATGAACACAGTGGGGTGACATGGCACCCTTCATGGTGGTGTACTGCATGCTGGTAAAGGGTGAGGGAATGCATGCACAGTGGAGTGATGCTCAGAAGCACTGTATGGACACAGTGGGGTGACCTTGCTTCTATCATGGTGGTGTACTGTATGCTGGTGAAAAGTAAGGGACTGCCTGCACTGTGGAATGATGCTCAGAATCACTGCATGAACACAGCAGGGTGACATGGCACCTGGCATGGTGGTGTACTGCATTCTGGTGAAAGGTGAGGGACTGCCTGCATGGAGGAGCGCTGCTCAGAAGCACTGCATGAACACAGTGGGGTAACATGGCACCCATTACGATGGTGTACTGTGTGTTGGGGAAATGTCAGGAATGCCTGCACTATGGAGTGATGCTCAGAAACACTGCATGAATACAGTGGGGTGACAGTGCACCCATCACGGTGATGTACTGTGTGCTGCTGCTGAAAGGTGAGGGACTGCCAGCACTGTAGAGTGATGCTAAGAAGCACTGCATGAACACAGTGAGTGACATGGCACTCATCTCGGTGGAGTACTGCATGCTGGTAAAAGGTGAGGGACTGCCTGCACAGCAGAGTGGTGCTCAGAAGCACTGTGTGAACCCAGAGGGGTGACATGGCACCCATCATGGTTATGTACTACATGCTGCTGAAAGGTGAGGGACTGCCTGTGCTCATGTAACTGCTGTATGAGAAATGACACATACACCACCTTATATGGTATTTATTTACTTATACATCTAACCCTAACTTTTATTGTATTTAGGATAAGCACTTTGACACACTAACACACATGCACTGCTTCATGTTCTAAACAGTACACAGTAGTCCAGTATAGCATTACTGCCATTTGCAAACTGACTAGGAAAAGGTTAATGTACCAGGAAAGGGTTAACAGAGTCCCACACAGGTGCACATGCACACACACACACACACACACACACACACACACACTCTCCTCACCATGATGCCAGCAGAATTTATAGACCTTTGTCTCTGCCTGTATGCAACATCCCATATTAGCCTTCTTTGTTGTATTAATGTTCACCAGTTAATTTCAAAAATATGAACAATAACCAGAATAACCAATATAAAAAGCCCATCAAATGATTTATGTAAATTGGTGTGTTATTTATTGCTGTCCATCTTTTAATTCTTGCAGGTTTTCTGAATGATACCAGCACCTTACTCTGTCTTGATCTGAGGCCATTCCCAGTAGCTTCTGAAATCTGATCCTTCTTCCTCAATCTCAATTACCGTTTATAGCTGGGAAAGGCTGACAAAGCTGACATGTTTATGAGCTATGAATCTTTCTTGAAAGAGAATATAGCCAAATTGAAGCTAGTAAGCACGTTATCACACAAAATAGGCTGGTGCAACACTGCTGAGCTGAATGAACACAGCAGACTTCTTCAATTAGTGGAGTGATTGAACAGAATCTTCAGCTTTATCTAGTCCATTCAGAATCTGGAGAGCTCCCTTTTTTTAAGTGTTATAGCAAGATGTCTGCAGGGCTGTGCCCACTGCAGCCATAAAAAGGAATCCTCCCAGAATATATTCCTTAAAAAATTACAGAGAGAATGTAGTGATTGCATGCAAAACAAAAAGTGTCACTCATTTGCTCTAGAGGGGGCTTACTACTACAGTTAAATTCATATAACATAGCAGTTTTGGTCACTCATTTTAACATTGACAGACATCTTATCACAAACTGTAGAGAGGATGAAATAGTGTGGTCTTACTGGGCATTGAACCCAGCCCCCTTGACTATTTCTCCAGATGTTCTACCGGCTGAGCTCCATCTGGTCAAACAGAGCTCCCCAATAGCTGCTTTAGTTCCTCATACTGAGTGCAAATACATTTTAGATAGATATATTTTATCACCAACAATTTATTTGAAAATTGGGGACCAGGAAGGCACACTGAGCCAAGGCTTACTTCCAGATGTGACCGAGGGGAAAAGAAAAGGCAAGCAAATACATAGCATAGAGACAGTATACAGGTAAATGCAACTGAATAGCATTGACATGGTTCATAGTTATAGTAAAGTATAATAAAGTACACGATTAAAACAGGAGTAAGCACAGTAAGAGCAAGCACCAAAAATCAGTAAATTAAGCCTAATCTACACCAGGGTACAAGGCAAATATAAGGGGGGCAGTTAGAGGGAGAACAGGAGCAGGGTGGAGGAAAGGAGTTTCAGTTTGTGCCAGAGTGAAAGGAGATAATAGGAGAAGGCTGACTGCCCAGGAGAGGAGTGGGGAGAAGGAATGGTGACAGTGTGAGGATCCTGGAGTGAAGGAGGTGGAGGCAATGGAGAAAAGGGGAGAGGTGAGGTAAAATGGAAGGGATCCAAACCAGAATTTGGGTATGAATGAGACACAGTGGTTCTGGTGAGGTGAAGGTAGAGTAAGAATGGATAAGAAGGAGTAGAGTAGCAATGGTGGGTACGAGAGGGGAAGTTGGTTGCAAAACAACAGAAGACATTGCAGAGGGTGTCCAGTCTGGTCAGGGAGGTGGAAGGAGTGGTGACATAGTCCACATCCACATAGTCATAGACCAGGAGCACCATTTTGGTGACAAACATACGGTGTACCTGCAGAGATGGACAGTCTTTATTGTGGTACATGGCACCAAGTTTGGGGGCAGAGCGTGGCATGGATGGCGTCAGTGTGGGCAGAGAAGTCATGTTTGCTGCCTAGCCACACACCAAGGTATTTGAATGAATGAACCACATCGGGGGGGGGTACCATCAAAGGTGGAGAAGACAGACAGGGTTGGGAGTCTGGACATTTTTGGCTGGTGCCAAAGGTCATGGACACAGTTTGTTGTTGTTTTTTGTGTTGACCCGAAGTTGGCTAGACTGAAACAAGCACAGGACATTGTGGAAGTCTTGCTGTAGCAGACCTTCCATGGCTGTAGTAGAGGGACTGTAGGTGTAAATGACTGTGTCCTCTGCATAAGTGTGGCTATGTGAGTTGGCACAAGCTGTGGGGAGGTCAACAATATATTGGGGCTTTGGAAAATGATGACTCAAGCCTATAATTGACATTAACAGGTGTGATGTAAGTAACAATAGAGTAACTGAGCAAATATGACAGGACTATTGTTATGGTACAATGGCAGAGCTTGTCTACAGGGAGAAGTCAGTAGCTAGGATGCTTGGAACTGTATGTGTATGAATGTTTTGGTAGCAGAAAAGTATCAGTAGCAACAAAGATCAGTAAAACTTGCATCAAAAAGAATATTGGTTCCTCCTTATGCAAACACTCCACTTCACTATCTATAACCAATGACTCTGCATAGCCACACTGTGCACTACAATATTGTTGCTCTCAATAATTCTGGGAGTGGGAGCCTGTGCTTGCAGTGATAGCAACAGAGAACTGGGGGGGGCGGCCTGTTAGCAGTGTTTCTGAGCAATATTTTTTCTAAAGTAAAATCTGTGAGATCAGGGCTGCCTATGTCTTTTAATTGTATTGAGAAGATCTTCCTTTTAAGATAATAGTTATGATTGTAATCTTCTGTCTAAATGGTGCATTTGTGAATATTAGTCATTCTTTTTGCAAAACCTTATGTCTAAAAGTGAGTTCAAACCTTTACAGCATTATTTAAGCAATAATGATGAGAATGACTAGAAGCCGGTCATTTCCAAGGAATCAACAACCGGTTGAGGGGATGGGCTGTTCAAAGTACAACAAAGTGACACTTCCCTCCAGTCAGTTATTAATCCAAGGATATGACCAGGTTTGAGGTTGTTATTGGGATTATAACTGTAATTGCTAGTTTTCCAGGTACATTGACTTACTTATCAAGTTTTAAGGGTTTGGTGCAAGCTGTGCAGCATGAGTACATCAACGCTGCATGCTGCACAGTGCCAGATGGCAACTGAATTGGTCATTTCTAAGATGTTAATGACAGATCCAGTAGCCAATCAGGAGCCTCTCTGGGTTCATTAATATTTAATTAGATTTAGAATGCCAAACAATCTTCAATTGCCTCAAAACATAAATTAATGCTTATGTGGTATTAATGGAGGGATTGATATGTGTGTGTGTGTGTGTGTGTGTGTGTGTGTGTGTGTGTGTGTGTGTGTATAAATTACTACAGTGTTTTGGAGTGGGACTGCACCACACTCTTTTGAAAAGCCAACCAAAATAAGAGACATGTAGAATCATCAACTGATGTTATCCTCTGTAAAGAAAAAAAGTTAAACATTGCTATGCTAGCCTTGCAGCCAACAACGTTTTCTTACCTCCAGTATCTCATCTTTCAGGACAGAGAGTTCGTCAGCGTTTCGAGCTACAAAATCATATCTGATTTTGACATATTTTTTCACAGGCATCATACCTTGTGCATCAAAGTTCCTTTAAAAAAGAAACAATCTAAACTGTAAATATCATATCTGATTTAGTCATATTTTTTTCACATGCATCATACCTTGTGCTTCAAAGTTCCTTAAAAAAAGCTGAACTGTAACTCTTTTCAAATCATGCCTGAAACAAACTGTGACTTCAGGATCTTTTCCCTTGTTTTAGGCAGAGTCCCTTGTTCCAAAGAAGTGCTCATATTCCTGAGGGATCACAACGTACTACTGTACCACTGTATTTCCAAATTATGTGATTATTTTTCTAAATATTTAGTCCCACATTTAGCACCTGCTTTCCACACAGATAAGGCTCAGCTACTGCACATAACCATTGGCCGCCACTGTGGCATCAAAAGTTATTTACACGCTATCAGTCTTCTGCCTCTCTTGCTTCCAGATGTTGAGTGGGAACACTCAGGAGTGACCCCATGCAGTCCCAGGAAATTGAATATATAACACAGAAAGTTATTTTTTTGTGTTGCCCTAGGCTCAGCCCTTGACCCACCTGGACCACAGCCCAGCCCCAAGCCGCACCCGATATGGCAGTCAATCCAGGCTTACTCCCTCTGGATGGGGCTGTTGGGCAGGGTGGCTCCACAGAACACGGTCAGGATCCCAGTGGCAGCAAACCATCTTGAGGGCCCCCTGGCTTGCCACCCAAGGCAGGGCCATGGAGCCAGCCAAACTAACGGACTGTAGTGCCTAAGTCACCGGTCAGGAGTCACGGCACAGTCAGGGCATCATGGAAGGGCAGCAGCAATGATTTTTTTGCTGCCATGTCCCAGGGGGACGTGATGTGCAATGATGCATGCACCTTAGCGTGATGTCAGCACACACACCCCCAACTCAATGGCATCGGAAGCTGGTCATTCACCTGGCTTCTGCTAGGGGATGACCATACTCTGAACACTCTACCAACCCTCCCCCAGAGGAGGAGAGCAGTCCCTGGGATGTTCCATCCTCCTCTCCCTGGCTGGCCCTCCGACTCCCCGGATCTGTTCCCAAATCTGAGGAGTCGGCATCACAAGTGAATATCTTGCCACTGTGCTGGCAGGCTGGCCATAACACAGAAACTTCTAATTTGAAGGAGACACTCAGTAGCAGCACTCAGACTTGGTTATGAAGAGGGACATGTGGTTGTAGGTTGCTAAGCACTGCCATTAAATTATCACAGACAGCCATCAAAACTGGATTTCATGGGCTAATACACAAATACATTTTCCAGGCTACCTTCTCAAATTAGTAGTTTGCACTGTTTAAATGATTAACTGACTACCACCATTTTAAATTTATTTTGGATTCCATTTTTAAAGGGATAAGAAGTTGCCCTTTTACACTTTTTTTTTTAGATTTTTAGAATCTTTGTGGGCTATTAAGTGGCATGTCTGGCAGGTTAACCTCCTAAGCTTTTAGAAGCAGCTATTTAGGAGAGGAACAGAGGAAAGTAGCTACAGCTCCCCCTTCCCGCATCACTTAACTGCTAGCTGAGACAGCTAATTGGGAGGGGCCTGTGATCTGTGAAAGGTGAGTAAGGTGTGCCACAGATCCATTTTATCTTCTGCTTTTAGAAGTAGCATATTATTGTCATTGCATTCAAGCAGCCCTGGCCCCTCTACTTGTGGCCCTCGCGCTAAGGACCTGCACCAAGGACAGCAATGAGTGGAGTCTGCCTGGAGTCATCCCAAGAGACAGCCGAAAGCCAGGGCCCTGTCCAGTGGATCACAGGTAAAGGACTATATTGCTACTGGGTTGTAAAGAGACTGGGGGGTGGTAAGGAATTTGCAAGTTTACTGTGTCTGGGTAAGGCTGTGTTTGTGGGACTAGGAGTCCGCTGATTATTATTGCTGGGTGAATGAGAGAGAGGAGGCTTGCAGAATAGTGCGTGTGGGAAGGGGTACTTGCTGGAATTTCAATTGTGCAACCGTAAGTGTCAGGATAAGCTAATAACAGTGTACGTGGGTAAGGAGGCTTGTTGAAAAGTGTTGTGAAAGTGTGAGGGGACTGACTTGCTGGTGTGGGTGTGAGGGGGAGTAGGACAAGGGAGCAAGAATGGTCAGGGACAAACAATTATTAGGGTATAGGTGGAACAACCTATCTTGAATAGAAGTAGAAAACAAGGGAAGGATTTTATAAAAAGCTAAACAGAAAAAACAGGGTAGTGGGGAGTTGGGGCAAGCAATAGTTTGAGTACTGTGCAAAGGGTACTGTGTACGGTGCTGTAACTGGGGGGCTGCTTTAAATTCACTGGGGGCTTTTGGGTTTGTGAATTAGGTTTGTGAATTAGGAAAAACACAGAACCAAGGCCTCTGAGAAAAACCCTATATATGGTAGGTTGACAAAAGTAATTTAAAGGTATAAAAGGGCAAGCAGACAGGATAGGATGAGAGGAGTGGTGCAGTGTAATGCCTGTGGAGCAGCAGTCTTCTGGGATACCTTCTGAAGGCTGTGCTGCTGCCCTATGTGCGTGCACCTCTCTGGGCTAAGGGAAGAAGCTGCCAGACCCAAGGCCAAGCTGGCTTGGGTTAAGAGGACCTTCTCCCCCCCCCAGGAACCACCTAGTCCACCACCACTACCTCAGAGGTTGCCCAGAAAGAAGAAAAGCTGGACAACAGTGGGCTCAATGATGGTTAGGGTGGAAGAGCATAGGCACATCCCCAAACCAGTTCCACTAGAGAACTTCTACATCACCCTGGCAGAGTGGAATGTCTCACTGAGGCACCCACAGTACTGGCCAGAGGGGGTGTGGGGGTCCTTCCCAGCGTCGACATAAAGGGGGTGTCAGGAGGCCCCAGAGGAGGAGGAAGTGAATCCTCATGGGTGACTCCACTGTTAGGGGAGATAGAGTGGGGAGCAAGTAGTGAGGAGGAGACGGAGATTTGGTGCCTTCCCAGCACCACAGCATGCAGGGATGGAAAGAAGATCCAAAGGGTCGCTAGGGCAGCAGGAAGGGAAGCAGAGCTAGATGTCATTGTCCATCTGGGGATGAATGGCCTGGCTAGGGATGAGCCAGCCATAGTGCAGGAAGAGTTTAAGGAGTTGGGGAGGGGTCTTAGGCAAGTGGCATGTTTGGTGATCTTCTTGTAAGTGCTACATGTCTATGACAAGGGGGACAACAAGATTTGCCGCGCCAGAATCTTCAATGCCTGGTTGAGGAATTGGTGCGGAAAGGAAGGTTTCAGGTTCATTGGGGACTGGGGCCCCACCTGGAGGGAGAGGGGCCTGTACAGGGGAGACAGCCTGCATCCATCCAGGAGAGGGGCTACAGTCCTCAGTAAAAGGTTTAAATGCTACATTGGCAAGCATTTAAACTAGCCAAGAGGGGAGGCAGAATAAGACTGGGAGACAGAAACTGAACCCCCCCCCGCACAAGTTCCTGAGACTAACTACAGAATTCCAGAGGGAGTGAAACCCCAGAAGGAATCAAATAAAAATGTAATCCTTGAAGCAGAAGAAAAGTTTAAAGAGGAGAAAAAGGGGAGGGGGGGCATGATAAAGGAGGGAAAAGGGCAACAAGGAGAGGAAGTGATAACACCATCCAGAGATCCATGTGTGCCAACGCTCGTAGTCTGGACAGCAAAACTGCAGGCTTACTGGCCACCATGGCAGAAGCTGATCTGGACTTAGTAGCCATTACAGAAACCTAGTTTAATGAAAACCAGAACTGGGATGTGGCCATACCAGGATATAATCTGTTTAGGAAAGACAGGGTAGAAAGAAAATGGGGAGGAGTGGCTCTTTATGTAAGGAACAATATAAAGGCTACAGAAATACAGGAGGGGAAGGAGGGTGCAGAAATGCTGTGAGTTACCCTGGAAAAGAGGAAAGGGGCAGTTCTTTGTATGGGGTAGTCCACAGGCCTCCATCAAGGGGGGAGAAATAGATAAGGAAATGTTGGAAGCAATCCATAAGATGGCTCGCAAGGGAGAGGTGTTACTAGTAGGGGACTTCAATCTGCCAGGTGTGGATTGGAGCCTCCCCACTGCAGCAATGACCAGGAGTAGGGACATCCTGGACTTCTTTCAGAGGGTGTTCCTCAGGCAACTGGTTGAGGAACCCACTCATGAGTGGGCATTGGTGGACATAGTACTGATAATGGGGACAGCATTGCTGATGTCACAGTGGGGGACCATCTGGGGACCAGTGATTACCAGACGGTGTTTTTTTTTTATATTCTCTGTTTATGCCCCCTCCTCTCTACAGCTGTGCCTCACCATCGGGTCACCCCAAGGCACTCACCTGGGTTCCACTGACTCGCAAGTCTCTTCTCTGTGCCATCTTCCATGCTGCCTAGGCTTACCTCCCGATGGGGAGGGAGGAAGCAGCTCCTCATTCCACCCCCTTCACCTGAAGTCTTCATCAGGCGGCCTGCCGAGATTGCCTGGAGTCATACGTTGCCGTCCAGTGGTGCCAGGAGCCATTATCAGGTCAACTGCGGGACTTTGTCCTGTGTTTCTCCACCCCCAAGAAGTCGGCACACTTGGAGAACCAAGGGGCGCGAGCACGTACAACATGTATGTGCCCCAGAACTCAGCCAGTGTCCTCCCCTCCCATGTGACATCTTCCTCAGCTGCACTTCCACCTGTGGTCACCCAGGTGGTGGTATTGCAGTGAAGAAGGTGATCCCTCCCCCCCGGAGGAGAGGCGGATCTCCTGAGATGCTCCATCTACCTTCCCCCTTCCAGCCCTCTGACGACATAGGTCCGCTCCCGAACCTGGATCGCTGGTGTCACAAGTGGTAGTGCTACCGCTGCATGGTGGCCTGGATGGATGGTGTGGTTTAACATAAGAACGGGGCCAGAATCAAACCACACAAGGATAAGGGTCCTGGACTTCAGGAGGGCTGATTTTAAGAAAATGAGAGAATGCCTCAGTGACACCCTGGCAGGGACAGGGAAACTAGGGGAAGTAGAAGGACAGTGGGCTACAGTAAGAGGGGAAATTGAAAAAGCTACTAAACTCTGTGTCAGGCAGGTCAGCAGGGGCAAGAGAAAAAAGAGGCTACAATGGTTCTCTAGAGAGGTAATGAAAAAGTAAGAGCAAAAAACTGGCTTTCAGAAACTACAAAAGAACACAGAATGAGGCAGCTAGGGAGAGTTTCAAGGAGAAACAAAGTGAGACAGGGAAGGCAGTTAAGAGCACAAAAGTGAAAACAGAGAAAAATATAGCTAAATCAATAAAAAAGGGGGCTACATTAGTGAAAAGAGGAAGTCCAAAGGAGGGATAGTAAGAGTAAGACTGAAAGAGGAAGGGGGGGGGGGGTTCTGTAGAAGAGGACCACCAAAAAGTGGACATATTTAACAAATACTTCTGTTCAGTATTCACAGAGGAGGGGTAAGAAATGGGCCTTTGTTACAAGACAAGGGCATAAAGGGTTGGGAGGCAGACACTAGCCCTTTCACAGTGGGAACAGTCCTAAGGAAGTTGTCTGTTAATTGTAGACAAGGCAATGGGCCCAATTCTCAAAGCCCCCGGCTGGGCACAAGGGGCTTACGCCACATAGAATGGTGCAAAGTGCCCCTTGCACCTAAAGATGCATCGGGAGTGATTGTCAAAGGCAGCTTACATCAACTGCAGGCTGCCAGCCCCAAACGGGACATGCGCCACCCATGCACCGGAAGTATGGGCTGCGACCTGGTGCTAGAGGGCATGCAGCAGATGCAAGCTGCCACATTCCCTAATGTAGAAGTCTCAGAGTTCACCCAGTGGGAGAAATTCTAAGTACCCTTAGACCAGCCAGATCTGGTTTAAGGATACTTAGAAATTTCTCCACTGGGAGAGTAGCCTGCTTGCTGCAATGTGCTGCGGTCCCCTCTCCCCGATCCCAAATGTCTGCCGTTCTGATATTCCATAATATTCCCCCTCCCTGATCCCCAATGTCTGCCCCTATGTTAATAATGATCACAGCCCCCTCCCTGATTCCCAATGTCCGACGTTTTGGTATTGCATATTACTCTCCCGCCCCAATCCCTATTGTCCCTGTTATTACATTATAAAGGTAAGCCCCTTTCATTGGTGATCCAGCGTTCCCCCTCCCCGAACTCTGATGTCCCCATTATGAAATCTAATCTCTCAAGCCCCTTTCATTGGTGATCAAGTGTTCTCCCCTCCCTGAACCTCAATGTCCCCATAATTAAACTAAACATTCAAGCCGCTTTCATTGGTGATTCAGTGTTCCCCCCTCTCCAGTCCCCGATGTCCCCCTTATAAAATCACATAACCCAAGCCCCGTTCATTGGTGGTTGAGTGGCCCCGCACCCCAGCAGGTAGTGCCCACCACCCCCACACACCCTCATCCTGAAACAGAGCCGGCATAACCCTGATCTCACCTCCGCAGCTGGCACCAACTGACCTGTCACTGAATGCAGTAATGTAGTGCACACACACATTGTGTACACTATACAGAACTACACTCATTGACAGTTAACTCTGTACTGGCTGTGGAGGTGAGAGGATGGCTTTTTGTTTAATAGCCTTCTATGTGGAACAGTGTCGAAACCTTTGCTGAAATCCAGACAGGAGTAGGTCCTAAAATAGTAACCTGGTTGGACAGTTGGCTTAGTGATAGGAGCCAAAGAGTGGTGGTAAACAGGGTACACTCTGGGGAGGACAAGGTGACTTGAAGGGTGCTGAAGGGGTCAGAATTAGGCCCAGTCTTCTTCAACATCTTTATTAGCGACATTGCAGAAGGACTGGAGGTGAAGGTGTGTCTATTAGTGGATGATACAAAAATTTGCAACAGAGTAGACACACCGGGGTTGAAATAATGAGGGAGCATCTAATAGAAGTTAGAAGAATGGTCATAAGTTTAGCAGCTAAGATTCAATGCAAAAAAGTGCAAAATCATGCACTTAGGGCGCAAAAACTCAGGAGCAACATACCAGTTGGGGGGGGGGGGAGTATTAGCAGTCACAAAACAGGAAAGAGACCTGGGAAATCATTTCTGATGACCTGAAGGTGGCTAAACAACATGACAAGGCAGTGTGAAAGGCTAACAGGATGCTCAGATACATAGGGAGAGGTATCGCCTGCAGAAGGGGGGAGGTAATAATACCCCTGTATAGATCACTGGTGAGAAGCCACCTTGAGTACTGTGTACAGTTCTGGAGGCCCCATCTCGGAAAGGACATAGATAGGGTGGAGGCAGTACAAAGGAGGGCAACCAAAATGGTGCAGGGCCTGCATCAGAAGCCCTACAAAGAAAGGCTTAAGGATTTAAATGTGAACTCCCTAGAATACAGGGGGGAATGGGGGGATATGATAGAGACATTCAAGTACCTCACAGGAATAAACAAGGTACAGGAAGGGACGATTTTCCAAAGGAAAAGATGCTCAAGGACAAGGAGTCACAATAATAAGCTGGGGGGGCCGAAAGGAAAGGTGAGGAAGTGCTTCTTCATGGAGAGGGTGGTAGACGCTTGGTACAGCCTCCCAGGGGAAGTGGTGGGGGCTAGAACAGTCACAGGATTTAAGACTGCATGGGATAGACACAAGGGCATCTTAGATGCAAGAGGGGGGTGTAAGCCGGACTCCAAGTAGGGTCTGTGATGGCCCTACAAGTAAGGGATTTAGTGCAGACTAGGTGGGCCATGTAGTCCTTATCTGCTGACAACTTCTATGTTTCTATGTGTAAGCCCCCCCCCCCCCTTGGGACGGTGTACTATAGTGACCCTCTCCTCCCTCTTTCCCCATCTTTGGGCCAGGGAGGTGTTGCACCTGCCTCTGGGTGGAGTTTGCTACTGGACCTGGATATATTAGGCTGTGGTGTCTTGGTGATCATGGAGGTTGATGGGAGAGAGTCACACTGCAGTGGGCCAGAGGGTTCACCCCCCGGTCTAGGATATCGGGCCTAGGAAATACAGCGATGGTAGTTCTGCTTGGGAACTGTTGGGAGGTGTGTAGGGTGAGAGGCTGTGTGGGAACTGGGCCCAGAAGTTTGTTGGGAGCCACAGCCTGGAGAGATGGGGTTTAGTGGGCCCACCTCATGTTCTGCGGCAATGAGGCAGGTGTGGGGTCTGGTTTCTTGGTGTATGTGAGGCCTGTATGGAGACGGTGGGGATGCCATGGATGGTGGCAGCACTATGGCATGTGGCTCAGAGATGGTGGCAGACCTCTGGCCCCTTTTACCCATGTGGCACACCATCTCTGGGTTAGACAGCCTATGGAGAGAGAGTAGGACTCTGTGGTTCCCCTGGCATTGGCCCATGTTGAGCCTGCTCTGGGATGCTGGGGGTCTGGGTCCATTGCCCTGTGTTGTAGTAAAAGAGGGCTACTGAGAAGAAAATGGAAGCTGTAGTCTTGTATGGGTCACCAGAGGAAAATCATGGAGATGGTTCTGATTGCTGCAGGAAAACAAACTGCCAAGAGGGTAGGCCGCAGTGGATGAAGTAGTGTATTCACGGCCTAGATGTGTTTGCTGCTGTTTGAATTTTTGAGCCCCCACCCCCTTCCGGTTTTGTTGTGAAGTCCAGCTATTGGACCAGTCCAGCCCTAAGTAAAGTGCCATGGTTTCGGCCACTGTTTTTGTGCCTGTCTCTAGTTGTGTTCCCCAGCCCCTGGAAGCTGTTTCTTTGTTTTTAAAATAAATTAACTTGTTTAGTTTAAATGTGTATGCCACCCACCTGATGAACTATGCTGACTGAACTAACAAGAACTGCTCTCCAGCTGAGTCTCCAGGTTCGAGTCTGCCCCTCGGAGCTGCATTTTGACCCCCTGCTGCCATCAATATACTAGCTTTGAATCCTTTTTGGGGTTGCTTACAAATGTGGGGGCTCATCCAGGATGCTAAAAAGTGGGGTTTGATTATACCTGGATTCTTCTGGGCCCGGCAGAATTCATGAGTTCTGATGGAATTTTGTCTGCGCCATCAGTGGGTGTCGCCATGCAGAGCAGTTTTGTGCCTTGTCCATCCAGCAGCATCTTGGAAATGGCATGTAAATAGTAAATCCCATGCTAATGAGCTTGGCAAGGTCACTGACTGGCTAGGGGGAAGTGCGATATTCTGGGAGGAGGAGACAGTGAGCACCATTCTGAGAGAAGAAGGTGAGCTGCTGCATGCACAGGGAGAGCGATTATGACTGAAAAGACCCCTGAAAGCAAACCACAGGCCTTGGTACCGGCCTTCCTATTGTCTTGGCTTTGATGTAAAGCTGGTCATGGAGCTCCAGCTGACTGGTGTATAAGATGCAGAAATCAAGGTGTTGGGGTGGTGTGGCTTCTGTCTGCTGATTCTGTGCCCGTGGGGTGCCACCAATGGAAAATATTTACACCTTGCTGCCCTACACTCCTGAATGGACTTGGCCACCTGTTTCCTCCCCGGGGATGACTTCTGTGCTTTCATTGGGCAGCTTAGACACTTGGGATGAAATGAGATCCATGACCACTCCATTGGAGCCCACCACTCCCGAGGCCCCCATAAATGAGGAAAAGAAGGAAGATCTGTACCATGAGGAAGGGCACAGATGTCTGCCCAGCCTTCCCTACCACCACCGTCTGAGCCTCCCACTGGCAGAGGAAGAGGGCGCAGGAAACTGGCGAAATTGGCTGACCCCTCAGGGCCTAGGGCATCAGAGCATGCTTCCTCACCCACTGGGGTGGCAGTTTGTTAGGAAAAAGGGGTGATGCCACAGGTAATGAGTCCCCAGTGATCCAAGAAGAGAAAGGTAGTCGGAGTGAGCCTGCATTTGTGGAGCATCCCGTTTTGCCCCCTGGTCAAGCTGCAAAATCTTTGGTCTTCCAGGACCAGAAGATTGACCACGCCTTACCTCAACCTTACAGGTGGCCTACACTGACTCTGCCTGACAGCATTTCATGCCCCCCTGGATGTCTGCTGTGCTTAGGGAAAGGATGGATGGGTTACTCACTGACGAGCCCCTGAACGTTAGATACCACTCTGGGGACTGGCTTGAGGAGGGCCAGGCTAGAAGGACCAGCATCCGGAGTATACCTGAGTGGTCACAAACAGAAAGGTGGGTATGATGTCACATCCACATTGAGTACCCCTAGGAATAGTACTCATATATTTCTGAATGAGACGTCATCAAAGAAAAATGATCAAATTGGGTCTTCAGGGGTGCTGTTAAAGTTCAGCTTCAAAACTGCCAATCTGAAAAGCCTACTGAGGCCGTTATCAACAGAGCCCGATCGTTGTGCCTCTCTGCTGTATGGGTAGGCCTCATGCTATTCAAGCACTTCACCCTGATTCAAGACATCTCTGGCAAGAGGATGAAGTATTATGTAGTGGTGACAGAGTCCTTCGGGGGAGAAACCATCAAACCGGACATTCAGTATTACTACCCTTGTGGTGGTGGACCCACCCTGTAAAGGGTAAATGCTCAGAATTTTGAGTTCCATGGCAGGACTGCTGTTCTTATTCTTCAGGAGACTAATGTTGTGTGGTGATCTGTTTTGTTCTGTTAATTGTTCCAGCTGTGATAGCTCTTAATAGTGTTAGTTCTTGTTAGTGAAAGAAAAAAATAGCAGAATGCCAAAGGGGACTGTGCCTGTTTCACTCCTGGCATGAGTTTTGGGACTATTCATGGTTATGAACATTTTTGGGACTTTATTCCCTTACACATTTACAGTGGAACTTTGCTTTTCTGGACTGGGTAACATTTAACTGTACCTGTGTTTGTGGAAGGTGGTGCACAGCAGAGAGTGAGAGGGTGTGCATGAGTGCATGGAGTTTGGGAGAGCCTACTTGGTTGGTTTGTATGTTTGTATGTATGACGTGTGTGTGTGTGGGGGGGGGCTTGATGTGTGCTTGTTCGTGTGAATCAGCCGTTGAAATTGATAAAAAACGTTCTATTAGATTTGTCCTGGCATGCCTTCTGTTTTATTGTGTTTTATTAATTGTGTTGGGGAAATTTTGCAGGGGAAGGTATAAAAATCATAATTGGGCTTTACTCTGAGCAACAGCAACTTGAGGCTGGGATTTTGCTTATGGTCGCCCTTTGTGTGACTCCTGGTGTTCCCTTCGGGAGCTGGTGGGGAAAGTTCACATATCCCATTGGCATTCCCCTGTTGGGCAGCTAGGTGACCCATTCCCCAGGAAGGGAATGGTTTAAAGGGGGGGAGATGGAGCCTCCTCTCTTGGGAGGGCTTACTATAGTGACCCTCTCCTCCATATTTCCCCATATTTGGGCCAGGGAGGCATTTTACCTGCCTCTGGGTGGAGTTTGCTGCAGACCCTGGGTATATTAGGCTGTGGTGTCTCAGTGATTGGGGAGGCAGATGGGAGAGAGACACACTGCAGTGGGCTGGGTGTTTGCCCCCTGTCTGGGATATCGGGCCAAGGTGAAGTGGCAATGGTAGATCCACTTGGAAACTGTTGGGAGGTGTGCAGGGTGAGCGGCTGTGTAGGGACTGGGCCCAAACGTTTGTTGGAAGCCACAGCCTCATGCTCCATGGCACTGTGGTTGGTGTGAGGCCTGGTTTCTTGATGTGTGTGAGGCCTGTATGGAGATGGTGGGGATGCCATGGATGGTGGCAGCACTATGGCATGGGGCTCAGTGGTGGTGGCAGCCCTCTGGCCCCTTTTACCCATGTGGCAAGCTGTCTCCAGCTTAGGCAGCCTGTGGGGAGAGATAGTAGAACCCAGTGGTTTCCCCTTGGCATTGGCCCATGTTGAGCCTGCTTTGGGATGCTGGGGGTGTGGGTTTATTGCCCTATGTTACAGGAAGAGAGGGCTGGTAAGAAGAAAAAGTAAGCTGTAGCCTTGTATGTGTCATCAGAGGAAAATCGTGGTGATAGTTCTGAGCGGTGCAGGAAAACAAACTGCCAAGAGGGTAGGCCGCAGTGGATGAAGTAGTGTATTCACAGCCTAGAGATGTTTGCTGCTGCTCAAGTTTGTGAGCCCCCCCCCCGGCTTTGTTGTGAAGTCCAGCTATTGGGCCACTTCAGCCCTAAGTAAAGTGCCATGGTTTTGGCCAGTGCTTATGTGCTCATCTCTGGTTGTGTCTCCCAGCCCCTGGGAGCTGTTTCTTTGTTTTTAAAATAAATTAATTTGTTTATTTTAACTGACTGTGCCTCCCGCCTGATGACTTATGCTGCCTGAACTAACAAGAATTGCTCCCCAACTGAGTCTCCAGGTTCAAGTCTGCCTTTCAGAGCTGCGTTTTGGCTTTCTGCTGCCATCAGTATACTAGCTTTGAACCCTTTTTGCCTGTTCTATAAGGTATGTGCCTTCTCCTATTTGCTTGCTGGATGGTCTGCTGTGCTTGTGCCCACCTCCGTACCTTAGTTAACACCAGGCCCCTAGACACAGGCAGAAGGGGTGGCTGACATATGTAGCTAATTGTTCATCTGGTTACTAGAAGGAAAAAATGTTTGCATGTGAAAATGTGGAAATATACATTTGAGATTTAGGTAATTAATATCTGATAAAAGCTGCCTGTTGGTTCAGAGAAAGATGTGGGTTATTTAGATGAATATATTGTATCTGCCCCATACTGGTTTAGCTGCAAGTTAACAGTCCTAGTAAAAAGCAGCAGTACCTGGTAACAAAAGGCACCTAATTTGGGAAGTTTTTAAGCTTATGGGGATTGTGTTTTAAATTCAGAGTGACAATCAAAAAAATATTCATGTACAATACGGTTGCTTAAGCAATTTTTAAAACAAGTTTTTGGGCAAAAAATACCTGCCTAAAACTTCTTGGGAAAAGGGATGCACAGAAATTCTGGAAAGACTTTTTTTCTGTCCTATAAAGGGTTTTAAAATTTGCATGAACAACCAAATTACTTGTTTAAAATGTTTTGAATGTTGACCCAAAACATTTACAGGATGTGTGCAGGATTTTCAAAGGGATTTTTTTTTTCATTTTTTTTTTTTTATTTTTTATTCTTATGAGTCTGATGAGCATAAACTGACAGTTTTCACGGATGACAAGTTACGATGCATAAAACAGTAACAAAAACAATAAACAGTATAAATTAAACAGACATACATATACTTAGCAAATATACAAATAACATCTATTACAGTAATTATAATTGGCAAATACATTGTTTTGTTAGTTAACCATTGTTTAAAATGAGTTTTGAAACACCAAACAGATTTGGAGTTGATGATTTCAGGTGGAACATTGTTATAAAAAAGAGCTGCTCTGTACAGTAGTGACCTTTGCCCAAATGCTTTTTTAAATAAGGGTAATTTAAAAGAAAATCTATTCTGTGACCTAGTTCCACAAGGGTTAATAGATCTTGGAAAGAATTCAGCTATTGAAGGAGAAGCAGTCCATTCATGATTTTGAACAAAAAAATTCCCATTTTTTTGTAAGACTCTGTTTGCCATGGATAAACTATTTATAATTACCGACGCGCGTTTTCCCATTGGGAAACCCGGTTATAATTTGCCGTTATAACCAGCTCGGCTGGTTATAACGGCAAACACGTGCCAGGTTTCCTTCGGAACAGCCATCCCTCAGTCACTGTTCTCCAAAGTTCACGCTCCGTGACGGAATCCAACAGCGCAGCACACTTCCTGGTCCCTCGTGGAAACGAACTTTTCATTAAAAAAAAATTAACTATTTTCCTACAGTAAACCACTTTAAAACAAAACAAGCATTTTCCCATCAGCCTGACACCACAGCCGAGTCCATGTCAGACTGCCCCTGCCTCTCGGAGCCCAGAAGGACGCTGCAGCCGCCGCTCGGCGGTAAGTTTATATTAAAACTAAAATCTGTCTACACATTTTTTTTTAAATTAAATATCCTCCTCCTTTTTCTCCAACGAAGTGCAGCCATGTATTATGAAGACTGCGGACCACGAAAATCAAGACTGGTCCACAGCTTCCTGAACACTAATCTATTAGCTAATTTAATTTTTATAATTGCTGAGGTGAAAAAGCGCCTCCTGCAATTATAAAAATAAAATAGGTGGTGTGTAAACTCGTTTTACACATACCCTCGTTGTGGGATGCTTTTTTATAAACCCCTCGTGTGTAGCATCCCACAACTCGGGTGTGTGTAAAACCTCGTTAAACACACCACCCCATGTATTATTCTCTATGTAAGTTTGTATAACTGACATTGGTGAGTATGATAAGAAGTATTTGACATGAATCGTAAAATTGAATTATTCGTAACTCTTAGTCCATTAAGTATTGTACTAGTTGTTGATGAATAAACCACTAGACCACAATCCACAGCTCTTAATAAAAAACTATGAGAGAGTGGCCTCCTAGAATCTACTGTTAAAAATGGTTTTACACGGTATAATAGCTCTAATCTTTGGTGTGTTGTTTTTCTTAGTTGTTTAATATGTAATTCAAATGAAAGCTGACTATTAAGATTCATACCCAGATATCTGAAATTATCAACAAATTCAATAATAGTCCATTTTAATCTGTGATGGGATCAAATTCTTCAACCTTACATGGCCTTCCTGAAAAAAATCATAGCTTTTGGCTTTTTTGGATCCATCTGAAATCTGCCCAGTACTATTTTCAAAATGTAAATCCATCTAAACTGTTTAACCATCTATTAAATGGTCTGACTGCATCTGAATTTCACATTTTAGAAAGATGCAATTCAAACAAAAGTGTCACAAATACTGACTTTTGTCACAAATGTATGCATTTTTTGAAAATATTAGCAGGGTTGCTCAGACGCAATCAGGTTGATGTAGATACTGATGGGGCTTATATTTGAGTCTGTATTCAGCATTGTAAAAATCCAGTCCTGTGTGTTTAATTTACAAACAGAAAGGTTTTTTTTTCATTCTATAAAGAGTAGGTTCCTCTATTATATTTTAATACAACAGTGAAGACTGCTATTATAGTTTGAGTCATCTTACATGCATGAGGTACAAGAACTGGAAATCAAGTAAGCAATACGACATGATAGGATATACACTGTGCCAAGACAACCACATGCCTAAGGATGTAGTTAGGCATGAGGCTGCTGGCCAAGTGCTTTCAGCCTCTGAAAGTGTGGTTATCTCAGCACAATGGAACAAAGAAACAGAGAATTTGTCAGCAGAAAAGGACCGCTTGGTCCACCCAGTCTGCCCAGATGTTTCCTGCCTAGTCCTTCTCTGAAGACCCTAACTGGTCTCTGGCGACCCTCCCTCCTCCCCACCTATTTATTAATACTCCCCTATGTCTGTCCCATACATGCTTAAAGCATATCCCAAAGTATCTTATTGTGCTTATAAAATGGATTATTGTTTTTTAAAGAAGCAGTACTAGTTATGTAGCACAAAATGTAATCCTTCCATTTTTTTTTTACTTTTAGTTACTTATTTATTTATTTCGGATTGGGATTAATACCTTTGAGTCACGGACTCGTTTACAAAGGTTCCAGGTCAATTCGAATACAAAAGACAGACAGATAACACATAGTTACAAAGGGTTTCACAGATTAATGGTGTTATACATAGCAGTTTCCAATTTAGCGACTTTAGTACTAAGAAATGCAGGGAGAATTAATTGAAAAATTCAGGGGATAGGAATGTATTACCATACCAGGGTAAGTGCAGAGTACTGCAAGAGTAACAAGTAGAGGACTAGCTAAGCAGAGAGGAGCAGCCAGAGACAGGCTTTGTTAGCTAAGGCATGGGAGAAATGGGTTTTGGAGGGAGCTCAAGCAAGACCGGGGGGAAGGAAGGAATGAGGTGGGGAAAAAGGAGATAGGTGAAGGGTGGGGTGGGGAAAGGGGGATGGGTCGGGGAGAAAGGGAGGGTTGAATGAGAAGTAGGAGGCGGAGGAAGGAGGGGAGGTACATTGGGAGGAGCAATGTTGACAAGTGAGGCAGAGTAGCAGGTAAGTCTGGTGGATGGTAAAAAGGGGGGGGTAGTATGGGTCCAGGGAACAGTGTTGAGGTACATGCAGGAGAGAGTTATGGTCAGACAAGGCATTTACAGACATTCACCTGCACCAGGTGTGCTCGTAGGCCTGGTTTGAATTGGCTAATTTTACTACTTTCGAGCAGGTCCTTAGGGAATTCATTAAACCACCTCGGGCCATGGAAGGAGAGCGAGCTCTGGGCTTGGGATGTTCTCTTAAATGGCACCACTAGTCTACCTTTGTCAGCATCGTGGGTCCTTATGGTGGATTGTGCAGTTAAGAAAGGCTGGACGTTGATCTAGGGGTAAGCCCTAACAGGGACTTCTTCACAAGTACGGCACGTCTGGTGGGCAATCCTGTTGTGTAGAAGGAGACACCCTGCCTCTTGGTAGAAGGCACATGTGTGTGTCCTATGATCCATCCCCAGAACTAGGTCACAGGCTTTATTAAGTAGTATTTTTATCCTTTTGAGGACAGTGTCGATGCTGGCCCCATAGATAACAAGACAGTAGTCTATGGTGGATAAGACTGAGCAGCTTATGACCAGTTTCAGGATTTCAAGGGTCATAGCATGCTGGTTGTGATCGAGGACACCCAGTTTAACATTAGCAGATTTAACAACATGGTCAACATGTGTTTCAAACGATACAGTGTCATCAAGATAAACTCCTGGGTATTTAAAGAAGTTCAAAAAGAAACGGCTCCAGAGTATGTGTGCTCATTCCAAATAGCAGCAAGAAAAACAAGAAAGGAAGGCACCACTCATCTTGAAGAAATGCCACAGTTTCACTTTTTGTTGAATACAAACCGGACAGAATGACATATAGTGGTACACAGAAGCTGAACTCACACCACCATGCACCAAAGATCTGACCGGTTTGGCTCAGCAGAGCCTCCTCAGGGATCCCTGAAGAGTCTCTGCTCAGCAAAACCGGTGAGATCTTTGTATTCACTAAAAAGTGGAACTGTGGCATTCCTTCGAGATGAGTGGTGCCTTCCTTTCTTGTTTTTCCTGGATATTTAAAAGTGCACACCTGCTCCAGTGTGTCACCTTTGAGGCTCTGAACCTGCAGGGGGTCGAATTTCTTCTTGTTCTGTAGAAGAGAGGAGCATGCTCTTAGTTTTTTGTAGTTGAGCAGAAGTTTGTTGTCAGTGAACCATTTTCCGAGTTCGTGGAATCTGATTTGTAGTTCAGAGGAGATGGAGGCAAGGTTTTTTCCTGTGACAGAGATTACTGCATCATCTACATAGATTACGATTTTTGCCAGGCAAGCTGAGGGTAATGGTTTAATAAAGAGACTGAAGAGGAGTGGCCCTAATATGGAACCTTGGGGGACACCCAGGCTCACACCCCTTGGCTGTGAGAGAATACCATTGATTTTGATGCTTTGAGTCCTGCAAGACAGGTAGCTGTTAAACCATGTCACCATGTCATTAGACAGTCCTAAAGAGAGGAGGTTTTGTAGCAGGAGTTGATGGTTGATGGTGCTGAATGCATTCGCAAGGTCTTTAAAGATAGACCCCACTGCCAAACTGTCCTCAAAGGCATTGTAGATATGGAAGGTGTAGTCAACCAGAGCAGAGACAGTAGAGTGATCTTGCCTGAACCCATGTTGCTGGGGACTGAGTAGGTTGCACTTGGATAGATATTCAGTGAGCTGGTTCGATACCACACGTTCAAGTGCTTTCAACAGCGGGGGGAGGATAAAGATCGGTCTGTAGTTAAGATAGGTTGGTAGTATCCCCATTCTTCAAGAGAGGGGTTACCAGGGCCTCCTTCCACCTGTCAGGGAAAACTCCTGACTTTAGAGAGGCACTGAACACTTTAGTGATAGGATCAGTTACCTCACTTAGCACCAGGGCTAACAACTTCATATCAAGGAGGTCACTTCCCATCCAAGTCTTCCCAAGTGCCTGTTTAATATATGTTAGAAAATGGGCAAGATTCTTCAAGCTCTCTGACTGGCTGACCGACACTATGGGGGTACATTAAGTTTCGATAGATGCCCGCTTAAAACAAGCTCCAATTCGGGGTGCTGCATTACTCAGGTTATCCATGGGCACCCCAAATATTCAGTGTCATCAGCTGCCATTTTTTGCCTCTCACTTAGCGAGAACGTTGGGGACCGAGATACTGGCCGACAAATGCTCTTCGAGCAAACCCCCTCTCCCATGTTTAAATAATGTCAATAGTACCTGCACCTGTTAAAACAAGCATTTGTCAATGCCGAATGTTGTCTCGCTGGCACTGGCATTGGTAGTGCAGGAGATAGAGATGCATAATAGGAATGGCAGTGAAGTATTGAACTGACGCCAGTCCCACCCCCACCCTGCAGAAACTGACAGGCATTGGGGTGTGCCTTTGGGGCATCAGCTATAACGCTCATGCCATTTTACTTCACCCTACCCTGTAGACACTGACAAGTGTCGTGGTGAGCTTTGGGGTCTTTGGGCCTTATACTTACCCCATTCCATAAGGAAATACACTGACATGGGTGCAGTATAGGAGAATGGGGTGAACTTTAGGGCCAAACACTCCAAGACACACCTCAATGCCTGTCACTGGCTGCAGGGTGGGGGTGGGGGTGGAATGGCTTGAGCATTATAGCCAATGATCCCAAGTCACACCCCTGACGCTTGGCAGTCTCTACAGGGTGGGGTGTTACAGTTGGAAACCATAACATCATAGGTGTTTGTTGGTATTGTCACTCCAGATTTTCAACATGGGCTTTTTGTGACCCCAGCTCATGAAGAGCGGCACAATCAGTTTGTTAGCCGAAAGATGGTGTTGCACAGTGGCTATGCCGTTTGGCGACACAGGGACGAAAACACATTTTGGGCAGGATGTGAAAAATAACAAATATATTGTTCATGAGGAGGTGTAAAAAAATGGCAACGTTGAAAATCTGGAGTGAAAATATGACTAATTGGTAAAGTCATGAGCATGCATAGTAACTGCGCAACACATGTCCGTAACCCAATTATTTTGGGGATTTCTTTAGCCACATTTTCAACATAGCCATTTTTAGGACCTCCCCTCATGAACAGTGGTGCTGTGATTTTGTTAATCTGTCCCAAAAGTTGATTTCCCACAGCGACCATGCCATTGTGCGCCACAGGTGCGGAAACACATTTTGGGCAGGCTGTGAAAAATGACAGCTGTACTGTTCTTAAGGAGGTGTAAAATATTGCCATTGTTGAAAATATGGCATGAAAATATTACAACTTTGCGAAGTTACAAAGGTGCGTGGAAACTGCACAATGCACGCTTGTAACACAGTCATATTATGGACGTTCATCACCAAATTTAATGTCACCATCTTTTTCTCAAACTGTCCTGAAAACTGATTTCGCACAGCAACCGCGCTATTCTGCGCTGGACGTGAGACAACACATTTCGGTCAGGATATGTAAAGTGACAGCTGTACTATTCATAAGAAAATGAGGGAAAATACCAATTTTGAAAATCTGGAGTGAACATATTACAAATTCACGGAGTTACAAGCGTTCGTGGAAACCACGCAATGCACGCTCATAAAAGCCATTTTTTGGATTTTTTTTCACCAAGTTTGCAACATAGGCTTTTTGAGAGCCCCCCTCATGAACAGTGGCACTGTCATTTTGTAAATCAGTTCCAAAATGTGATTCCGCGCAGTGACCGCAAAATCACCTTTCGGGACCGAATAACACCATGATAGTGACTGAATTCATGAGGAGGGGTCCCAATAACTCCATGTAGAAAATTTGGTGCCAGAATTCCCGAGATATGCACCACAGTTGAAAAAACCCTATGTATGCCATTATACAGCTTACCGGCATTTCTTCAGTCCTCGGTTGGCTTTGAAGAGTGCAGACGTGTTCCCGGTCCACTGAAGAGCGTCGCACCATGCTCCAGAGGTAAGTATGGGGTGAGGGGGTGGGGAGGCAGAGTGCAGAGGGTGGTCGGCTGGGGAAGGCCACCGATGAGGACGAGGGACTGCCTGCTTTGCAGATTAAAAAAAAAACATCGTGATAGTTTTTTTACAGGGTCATTTGGCACACTGGGTGGGCCCCAGCATGCCACCTGGAGTGTTGTTTTTTTGTGGTTCTGTAGCCGACGGAGGATTGGGCACCCATCGGCACACAACAAATGGGAGAATTATGCCGATGGGGAGGGCCCCATCGCAAATGAAACCGGGAAGGGGGGACATGATGCAGAGGGGGATTGGACACCCCCTCAGCACACACTTTAAATCGAAGGGGGGGTTGCATTATGCTGACGGGGAGTGGGCACCCCAGTCGGCAAATGATGTGGGTTGGGGTATGCCGACAGGGAGACTGGGCACCCCTGAAGTTGGCTCTCTGCACAGTGGCAGTCAGAGCCACCATATTAATGGAAGGGCTTCACCAGGAAAGGCACGTAGGGAGGGCGTGTTTTGGTGCTGCTGCATGACAAGCTTGGCTGTCATTGCAGCGGACCTTTTCTTAGATGTGCTCACCACATTATGTATTCCTGGAGTGGCGCCTGCATGCTGGCTTATTGGGGAATGAGGAACGCACCTACTGATGTGTGCCCTGCATTCGCCCAACAGTTATTGCGCCTCCAAATCTGCTATTAATGCAATATGTTGGTTACGCAAACCAAGATAAAAATAAAACAAAGAAAAAAAAAAGGAAGCTGACAACCTTAACGGCTTCACGTCACTGGCTGCACGACTTTCAAAATGGCAGCACGTGCCTCTGTGCAGCAGCGAAACATGGTTATGCCACTTACCCGCACTGCCTGCCTTACACTGTCCCTGACACTGTCTCTCTTGCAGTACCGAATTGCAATAAATCGACCCCACAACAGGACCCTTTAGATATTTAAAAAAAAAAAAAGGCAGAGTACCTCCTTTTCGCAGTTTCTCACCCAACTTCTCTGTCCCCCGATCACCTCTGACAGAATACTGCACCATTAATTGCAACTCCATTGCTTAACTGCTTGCTCCCTGCTCACAATCTACCAACCAAAATATATATTTATACCGTGAAGGGAATACTCATGGATGGGGGGGATGTTTCAGCTAACGAATTCCTGGCACTGCAACAACCAAAAAGGATCTTGCAAACTGCAGCACCCTCTAGTGGCACTAAACCAGTAAAGGGACTATTTTATGCAGTCAGATGTTTCTGTTAGTTTTTACTAATATTTTACACTCTTTTTTTGCATGAAATTATTATTTAAAAAAATTATAATGTAAGCCCATTTTCTAAGCGCAATAATACCCTCCAGGGTGGGCGGTATGGGCAATACCTGACCTTCCAGGGGCTATAAGGCCCTCCGCCTGCAGTATTGGGCCTCGTTATGCCCCTGAGAGGTCCAGTATTGCCCAATACCACCCACCCTGTCAGGTATTATTGCTCGCTTATGGTTTCATGCTTACGTAGAAAGGGGGATTGTTAGTAGCAATAATGTATTCCTGATAATCTTAGATTTTTCATTGAGGTATTTTAAATTCAGTCAGCTACTTTTAAGACTGTGTTTAATTGCAACTTTTGTAATTTCCAATGCTCTACAATAAAGATGACAGCCACCAGTAACTTTCAAAAATCTTCTCCCCAGAGAGCACACACTAACAGCACTAACTGTATTTATAATGCAAATATGTCAGGGTGTTGCCAGCACGTTTCTAATGGTTTGCAACACAACATGATGCTGATTCGCTTACAACCATGATTGCTGACATGGCAAAAGACCAGCAACTTTTAAAAAATTCAAAAATCCTTTTCCTTGCCTTGGGAATGAAATAAATCTGAAAAAAAAATCAGCTATATTGAGGTTTTGGTTTGTCTGAACTGCTGACCAAGTTATTTAAATTATTTTTAAAGAGCAGCTGATACCATTAGATGAACTTTAACAAAACAAAATATTTAGACACAGTTCAGCTTGTATTTCACATTAGTTCTGTATTTCTCCTCCCTCATTATTTATTATTAAGGTCATTTGCATGAAAACAGTATTTTTGCTCCTTAAGAGTTCATCTATTTCTGTTACTTTCTCCCTACCTGAGGTCATAATGCTGTGCTTGTGACATCATAGTTACTCCCATGGCAACAGATTGTGATGTCACAACAGAGGATTATGACATGAAGTAGGGAGTAAGCTAAAGAGACAGATGAACGCTTATGGATACAAAGCATGTTTTTATGCAAATTTCCTCAGAAATAATCCAGAAACAAATGATTTGATACCTTAATGCAAGTTAAATTGTACCTAAATATTATGTTTTTCAAAGTTTTCTTTGAGGCGTCGGCAGCTCTAGTACTGCTGCTTTAAATATTTTTTATTAGAATTCAAATTGGCAAATGTTTTAATGAATGTGTAGTTTTTGGCTAAAGTAGTCCTTCCACCTACATTCTTTTTTTATAACTTTGCTTTAGGTATTTTGACCTAATGGGGATTTCTTAGTTCTATTCTTTGTAATTGTTTAGTACTTCAGTATTACAGAGCTATTGTCTGAATGTCCTCACTGTCCACTCAGGTTATGCACCTGAAGAAGGATTGCAAATGTCCATAAACAGTTTTGTTTTTTTATGTTGGCTCGCGCTTGCGCACCAGCCAACATCTTGCAGTAGTAGCAGATTTGGAGGCGCGGTCACTGCTGGGCGAATGCAGGGCACGCATCAGAAGGTGCATCCCTCATTCCCCAATCAGCCAGCAGCAGGCGCCGACCTCACGCATCCCTAATGTGGTCACCAGATCTAGGAAAAGGTCCGCTGCAATGAGAGCGAAGCTGTTATGCAGCGGGACCTCAACATGCCTCCCAACGTGCAGGCAACATGTCAGCAGTGACTGCCGCCACTGCCTGTCACAATGCCGACAGGGGAACCCACTCCCCGTCGGCATAATGACCCCCTCCCATTTAAAATGTATGCCGAGGGGGTGCCCAATCCCCCTTGGCATCATGCCCCCCAACAGTTTTTCTTGCCGATGGGGGGCCCAATCCCTATTGGCGTTATCCCATCCCCATTTATTTTGCGATGGGGGCCTCCCGTTGGCATACTGTCTCCCCACTTTTGCTGCGTGCGGTGCCCAATCTGCTTGTATCCCCCAGTATGTGCTGATGGAGGTGCCCAATCCTCCATTGACTCACAGCCGCCTAAAAACACGGTTGGCACACCTCGAGCCCACCCCAGCGTAATCTCCGCTTAAAAAAACCTTCCCATGATGTTTTTTTTTTTACCAAAAGAAAGTGGTCCCTCACGGTCTCCCTGCCCCTCCTACAACCCGTGACCACCCTCTGCACACCCTGCCTCCCCACACACACCCTCACCCCATACTTACCTCCGGAGTCCTGTGCGACGATCTTCGGTGGACCGGGAACACATCTGCACTCTTCAAAGCTGACCATGAACTGAGGAAATGCCGGTAAGCTGTATAATGGCATAAATATTTTTTTTAAACTTTGATGCATGTCTTAGGTATTTTTTGGAATTGTGGCACCAAATTTTCAACATGGGGTTTTGGAACCCCTCCTCATGAATTCAACCACTGTCATGGTGTTATTCGGTCCGGAAAGGTAATTTCGTGATCACTGCGCAGAATCACCTTTCAATACTGATTAACAAAATGACAGTGCCAGTGTTCATGAGGTGGATTGTCAAAAAGTCTGTGTTGCAAATTTGATGGGAAAAATCCCAAAAATTACTGTTTTACAAGCATGCATTGTGCAGTTTCTATGCACGCTCGTAACTTCGCGAATTTGCAATATTTTCACTCCAGATTTTCAACATTGCCATTTTTCCACACCTCCTTATGAACAGTGCAGCTGTCATTTTTCACATCCTGGCCAAAATGTGTTTTCACACTTCCGGCGCAGAATTGCACAGTCGCTGTGGGAAATCAGTGCTCGACAGATTAAGAAAATCACAGTGACACTGTTCATTAGCAGAGGTCCTGAAATGCCTATATTGAAAATTTGGAGACAAAAGTCCATAAAATGACCGTGTTATGCGCAGTAGTTGTGCAGTTTCCACATATGCTCGGATGTGCGAGCATTTTTAATATTCCCACTATAGATTTTCAACATTGCCATCTGTTCACACCTCCCTATGGATGGTACAGCTGTCCTTCTTCACATCCTGCCCAATCTATGTTTTCGTACATGTGGCTCAGAATGGCATCATTGCTGTTGGAACTCAAAGTTCTGGACACATTGACAAAATCACACTGCCAGTCGCTTTCATGAGATGGGGTCACAAAAAGGCCATGTTGAAAATTTGTAGTTCAAATACCAACAAACGCCCGGGGCGTTAGGGTTTGTAACCATAACGTCCCACCCTGTACAGACTGACAGGCATTGGGGTGTGCCTTTGCATTGCTGACTGTACTGCTCATGCCATCCCAACCCCCCCCCCCAATGATAGGCATCGAGGTGTACCTTGGACTCTTTGGCCCCAGACTTCACCCCATTGTCCTATGCTGCACCCATCTCAGTGTATGTCCTTAAGGAATGAGATGACTGTAAAGCCAAACACACCAAGGCACACCTCAACACCTGTCGGTATCTGCAGAATAGGGTGGGGTGAGGTGACATGGCATGACTGTTATGAGCGACGACCCAAACACTTACCCCAACGCCTGTCCATCTCTACAGGATGGAGGTGGGGTTGTCATGAAGTTCAATACTTCACTGCCATTCCTATTCTTCACTGCCATTCCTATTCTGCATCTAACTCCTGCATTTCCAGTGCTAATACCAGCAAGCAAACATTTGGCATTGACAAATGCTTGTTTTACATCTCATCATGAACAATACAGTTGTCATTTTCCACATACTGCCCAAAATGTGTTTTCGTCCCTGTGTCACCAAATGGCATAGCTGCTGTGCAAAACCACCTTTCAGCTAACAAACTGATAGTGCCGCTTTTCATGAGGTGGGCTCACAAACAGCCCATGCTGAAAATTTGGAGTGAAAATACCAACACACGCCTACGGTGTTAGGGTTTCCAACTGTAGCACCCCAGCCTATAGAGACTGACAGGCATCAGGGGTGTGACTTGAGATCATCAGCTATAATGCTCACGCCATTTCACCCCCACCTCCACCCTGCAGCCAGTGACAGGCATCGTGGTGTGCCTTGCACTGTTCGGCCACAAAGTTCACCCCATTCTCCTATACTGCACCCACCTCACTGTATTTCCTTATGGAATGGGGTAAGTATAATGCCCAAAGACCCCAAAGCACACCACGATGCTTGTCAATGTCTACAGGGTAGGGCAGGTACAGTGGCATGAGCGTTATAGCTGATGACCCAAAGGCACACCCCAATGCCTGTCACTCTCTCCAGGGTGGGGTTGGCGTCACTTCAATACTTCATTACTATTCCTATTATGCGTCTCGAGCTCCGGCACTACCAATGCCAGCGAGACAACATTCGGCATTGACAAATGCTTGTTTTACATCTGCATTCGTATTCATTAGAGACAGGGAACTGTTGGTGCGGCAGCTCAGCCACTGTCATTGTTGGCTCTGTTCCAACCTGATATTATTGTAAGCAAGAGAAAGAGACCGATTTGGTGCTGCCTTCTCCAAGAATGGCTGAAACTACTTGCTGTTCTGTATGTCATGTTTCGATGATGGTGGGGGAAATTATACACAAGCCACAGTGGGTATGGTTTGCAGAGGAGTATGTAGCTGCACAACCTTCTAATGAAGTGCTCAGTTTTGAATATGGTGTGCTGTGCTGCAGTCTCATTTGCAGCCGGCATGGGAGCAGGAGATGTTTGAGTTAGAGAAGAGAGCTGATTGCCTACACACTTTGTCTCCAAGCAACTATTGGTTATTGTGCTTCTGCCATGTGTGGAGTTACAGACCTGATAGGTTAGAGAAGGGAACAGAGATTGGCAATTATATGGTAAGAGAGGACTGTTCAGTTAACAGGAGGAAGTGGGAAGACATTTGAAGTAAACAACATTTTTTTTTTGTTTGGCTGACTCATCTATCCATTCAGTCTCTCACACTTCCTTGTTGGCTGTTGTGTGCCTATAATGTGTACAGGTACTAATAAAAGAAAAAAAAGAAGAGAGAGACTTAAGCAAATTGATCACGAGATCAAGGGGATCTACAGTACTTAGTGTATGCACAGTGGCATCGCCGTTTAGATTTCAGTTTCACCTGCCTGGTCTCTGGATCACATCAGAGATACAGTATCAGGGTTTTATTCTCTTTAGAATTCATTGTGAGTTTTATATTTAAAATCATAAAACAGTACTTACTGTTGACAGACTGAATTGGAGACACAAGTATTAGTGGTGTTATTGAAGGGTCAGGTAAAGCATTACAGAGACCAAAAAAAGTCTGCCAACTACAAACTGTATTTTTTTTTAAATGTCGGCAACTGAACTGATTTGTGAGTAGGCCAGGTATCAGGATGACCGTGCACTGTATTGTATTAATGCATGGTCATTTGACTGGTTTCAGCCAACGAAATTTATGGGATTTTGTTATTCATTTTATAAAAGGGAAGTGGTTATGTTAACCTAAGAATGTAAGTGAGATCACTCTTACAAATGTGAAAGGGATCTCTGTAGCCATATTAAATGGAGAATAGTGCATAGGGTGCAGTGTATTATGCAAATTTAAAGGGAAACATCCATGCCACTATGCCCACACCTCAGTGTGGGATGCCCCCCGATTAGCATTTTTGCACCATAGTACAAAAAATCTGATATCTGCTTTCAAAGTAATTTTATCTGATTGAACCTGCCATCCCTCCTACCTGCATTTTAAATGCAGCACCTCTAGCGGTGCATCCTACAATCACCTGCGGCTGACGTCAGAGCTGGGGAGCAGCCGCGAGAGTGTATAATGTAAGCCTATGGACAGAGCTATTAACAGCTCCAGTTTGCCACTTAGAGGTCTTGGTGCTATACTGAGACCAAGTATAGACTGGCTGATCGACTGCCATTCTACACTTGGTCTCGATACAGCACCAAGACTTCTAAGTGGCAAACTGGAGCTGTTAATAGCTCTGTGCATAGGCTTATATTATACATGCTCCTTTAGATATTCCTCTGCTCTGACATCAGCTATGGGTGATGGTGGGATGCACCACTAGAGGTGCTGCATTTAAAATGCCCTTGAGAGAGATGGCAGTCTCAACCAGTTAAAAAAGAATTACTTTAGAAGCAGGTACCAGATTTTTTGTAATATGGGGTGAAAATGTTAATCGAGGGGTGCCCCACACTGAGGTGTGGGGCTTAGTGATGTGGATGTTTCCCTTTAATAGACACCTAAGGTCTGTGATACTACATAAACCCCAAGTAGCAAAGCTCATGGGGTTTATCATGCATTGCACATTGAGGGTGTGTATTAAATTTGAGTTATACCTCACCCCATGCATTAGTTTTTATAATTCCTGATGCAGCAATGCTTTCCCACGAGAGCACACAGTTCCAGAGTACTGAGTAAACAGTAAACAGAGTAAATGCTGTAGCTGTTGCCTGAAGGTGAACAGCAAAACTGAACCGTCATGACAGAACAGAGAATTAAAGAACATTCAAGTTAAGGTAAATGTTGTTTACAAAGGCTGAAGTTAGAAAGGGCACTGTTTTTTCAGAACTTTTGTGTTTAGGTTTAGCAAGACACTAAACATGAAGGTTCTCACAGTGGCAGCAAAATTATTGCCAGGAGCCACTCAGCTGTGTGAATGGGGCTCGTGCTCAGTGTCAAATGGAGCATGTGTTTGCCATAATAACTGGCCAGTTATTACGGCAAATAATAACCATATGAGCCCATAGAAAAAGTTGCTCATCAGTTAATATTATATTATTGATCAAGGTCTATCAAACAAATATTACAAATTTTAAAAGCTCTCCCCATGATGTGCACTATTTCCAGGACCGCTACATGTGAGACACGTTACAGAATAAGGAGTGTCTGACACACAGGGAAAAGGAGCACTCTGGCTTGTCAGCAGTGCTCCCTTGATCTATAATGGTTTCAGTAGGTGAGCAGATGCCATTGCTATGGTATCCACTGTGCCTCGGGCCAAGCGGTTTAAGCTAAAAAGGTCTCCCAGCTTCCCTACAACCTAGTGTTTTTGCTTCTTGTTCGGGGACAGGGTGCCACCATTTCCACTCTAGCAGGGATTCCTGTGGCAGGACAAAGCAGTAGTTTAGATGTCCTCCACTTTGTCCAGAGGGAACCTGTGGACCCTCATGGTTGGTGCAAGAAGGGAGGGAAGGCAGAATGTGAGCTTAAAAGCTTTGTGGTCCTATGCCAGACTAGACACACTGTATGCAAACAATGTTGGGAACTAGAAAGTTGATTGGGAGGTGGGGACTGAGAGTCTATATCTGCTGGAGGAAGAAAAAGCTGGGTTAAAAAGAAAAGAAGGCCTCCCTTCTGAAGGGACGGTGCTGGCTATCTTCCTACACAAGTGCTGCTCTGACTGTGTTAGGGCAGGCATTAGCATTGATGCTATAGGTAACCATTCATCATCAGCCCTTCATGACACAGAGGTCAGACACAGCAGAGATTGCCCTTAAGTAGTGGGAGGAAAGGGGACAGAAGAGTGGAAAAGGCAGTATTCGAGGTCCCACATGACAAGTCTTCAAATGCACATTCTTAGCCAGCCGCTAAATGCCAATGATCATGGATAGAGGGGGTCTATGGGTTCCAGTGTAGCCTTGGTGCAGAATGCATACCCCAGAATGCAGTGAACAAATTGTATAGCTTCAGCTCCTGAAGTCTCTCAACACAGGACTTGGATTATCATGGACTGGTGCCTGTGGCTTTTAAAAACAGCAAATGTTGGGTCCTAGAAGGGGTGGAGGAGATTTCTGGCAGTTTGGAGGCAACACCCAGGGAAACCTTTTTACCCAGTGTGGGTACCTCAAGGATCAGTCCTAGGGCAATTCATTTTCAATGACTTTATTAGTGATATAGCATAAGGGCAGGAAGGGAAGGTTTGCCTGTTTGCAGATGATACCAAGATCTGCAACAGGGTAGATATTCCAGATGAGTGGAAAAAAATGAGGGAACTAAGAAAGCTGGAAAAATGGTCAGAAGTGTGGCAACTGAGGTTCAATGTGAAAAAGTGCAAAATCATGCACCTATGGTGCAGAAACCCCATGGTGAGCTACAAGAATGGGGGGTTGCTGACAGTCACCAGGGAGGAAAGGAATTTGGGGATTATCATCTCAGATGACCTAAAGGTGGCAAAGCAGAGTACAAAGGCTGTAGGGGAAGGCCAGTGGCATGTTGGGGTGCATACTGTAGGAAGAGAAATCACTAGCATGAGAGAAGTGGTGATACCACTATACAAAACACCAGTGGTGAGGCCACATCTGGAGTACTGTGTTCAGTTCTGGAGGCTGCATCTTTGTAAGGATGTAGATAGGGTGGAGGTGGTTTGGAGAAGGGTGATAAAGATGGTGCAAGGCTTGCAACAGAAGGCATATAAGGAGAGGTTAAGGAACCTCAATATGTATACACTGCAAGAGAGGAGAGAATGGGGAGAAATTATGGAAACCTTCAAGTATCAAGGGCACAAACAAGGTGCAAGAGGAAGGCATCTTTTGGTACAGGAGAGATAAAAGAACAAGGTGGCATGACATGAGTTTGGACGGAGGCAGGATAAGGGGTAATGTGAGGAAGTTTTTTCATGGAAAGGGTGGTGGATGCATGGAATAGCCTACTGTGGAGGGGTTGTGGGATAACAGATGGACCAGACACCAAACTTCAAGTTCAACACACAGTCTCTGTGTGATGTTTATTCAAAATGCAGGAAATAACCTTTAGCAATGGTCTATTCCTTCTTCAGCACATCTGTTTGCAGCAACAGACTATGTATGTCCTTTCTCTGCACTTAGCCAGCATCTGCTGACACTGATCTCTGATCTAACCTACCAGTTGAGATTCAACCGCTACCCCTAGGCGGACCTTGTTTGCTTGGGTAGTGGGGGCTCAAAAAGAAAAAAAAAACAAAACAAGCTATAGACAAAGAACCTCAGTGCAGAACCACTGAAAAAAGGGTTACACCAAAGGACATTGGCAACAAATCAAGTTTCAAAGAAATACAACATCATACATACTTCCATAATGCAAAGCATCATGGGATATATGCAGATCACCATGACATTTCAGACTTGTTCAGTTTACAGCAATTTGCATGCTTTTTAAATAGCACAACTAACTTAATTTTTATAATACAATCAACTAGTACTTTTTACCTTTATCTAAAACACCTAGTGCCATGGTATTTTCAACATTTACGGGTTTCATAAACATAAGGTATCTACATCAAGGTATTTTATGACATAGTAGTGCTATTACATACTAAATCCAACAACGATAAACACAACCTGTTGTTTTACATATGCTCGGAGGTCACCACAATAACATCCCTGTACAAGGACCTGAGAGGAGAAAGGAAAATCAAAGAGGACACTATAGCATAGTCAAGAAAGGGAAGGGGGAGCCCATATGTGGGCAACTTTATGGACTAGAAGTTGTAAAGGATAGATTAGGTTAAGAAACAGAAGAACTGTTGCAAAGATTTAAGAAAATGTCGGTCCTCAAGAGTGGCAGGAGCTCCCTGTCACACCTACCCCAGGAGGTGGTGGGAACAAGCACAGTGGCGAGATTCAGACATGCATGGGATAGGCATGAGGGAACCCTAGAGGTGGGAAGGGGAGACTAAAGCCGATGACCAATTAGGGTCAACAACCACTGATACAGGTAGGGTATACAGGCAGACTGGATGGGCGTAGTGGTCCCTATCTGCCGTCAACTTCTATGTTTCTAAGTTATTCTTATGCTCTTTATTTATAGTCCTATTTTCCATGCCCCAGGTCCCACTCACAGCTTCTGTAACCCATGACCTCCCATACTGGGCAATATCTTACTACCTACTTCAGTCAAGAGCAGCCTTCATGTGCTCCAATAAATAAATAAATAAGCCATCCTGACTGTGGCAGGCATCCTCTGGGTAGTAGTTATTTCACAGGAAGAGAAAGCAGGTTAGCGGCTGAGGGAAATCAGAAGATGCAGATCTGAAATGTGTTAACATAAAACAGTGGCAGGACTAAGCATGCCATGGTGTGCTTATAACTGCCAAAAAAGAAGACACTACTTGAAATGAAGCTTAAAAATCCTCAGAGCTAAATGGAAAAGAAAGAGCATTCATCTCTCAATTGAAGAAAGGATTCTTTTCAAGGTACTTCCTAACTCAAAAGAAGAATGGGGAGTGGCAGCCCATTTTAGACTTTTATGTCTGAACAAATACATAAAGAAAGAAAAGTTCAAAATGGTGCCACTGCAGGCTGTGATACCACCCCTTCAGATAGGGAATTGGCAGTTTGCTCTAGATTTAAAGCAGAAATACTAGTTAGTCTGCAAAGAACTATCAGCCTACATTTTTTATCAGTAATGTATTGATGCTATTCTTAGATTTTTCATTTGGGTATTTTAAATTCATTCTACAATTTTTAAGACGGTGTTAAATTACAAATGTTGTAATTTTTGTGGATCTAAATTAAAATGGCTGTAAATTACAAATGTTGTAATTTTTGTGGATCTAAATTAAAATGGCAGCCTGCAGCATCTTTTAAAAATCTCCTCCCCGGAGGTCACACTTTAACTGCACCCACTGTTTTCATAATGCAGGTATGTAAGGGTGTTGCCAGAACATGTTTCTGGTAACTAGTATCTCACTATCACCTTTATCTGCTTATATCCATGATGGTGGACCTGGCAAAGGAGCAAGAACTTTTAAAACGTTAAAATCCTCTACCTTGCCTCAGGAGTAAAATAACAAGAACAGCAAATCAGATGTAATGATGCTTCTTTGTGTTCTGACTGCCAACCAGATTATTTAAATGTCTGTTAACTGGTACTGCTGCTTTAAAAGATGCATCATTTTCCTTGCTAATAAGACACAGACAGAAATCTTATCAGAATGGGAGCCAACCAGTTCCTATTCAGTGTAGTGCTCTTTGAACTGATCACAGCACCAAGGGTGTTCACAAATTGCCAGTCAGTAGTCATATTTGAGCTACACAGGAAACATTTTGCAGTATATCCATGAGACAATTGGCTAATCTGTGGAAAAACAATAGAAAAAGCACAGCTAACCATTCAGAAAGTGATGTCCACTATGCAAATGGTTGAGTTGCTGCTGAATTTAGAAAAATCTCAGCTGGACCCACACAGGTTTTGAAGTTAACTTGTGCAAAATTGAATACAAAAGAGAGAAAGTCTTTCTCCAAATGCAGAAGACTCAGGCATTACAATACTTCAGATAGCAAAGTACTTTTATGTAAACTGTCCACGGACCGCTTAAAATTTTCTTAGGGTTCTGTATCACGTTTTCATCCACAGCAGTGATCACCTAGGCAAGGTTTCAGATGAGGGGTATTCAAGTATTAAACTGGACCCACTTGAGCTGGCTTGCCTTCATGCTCAGAAACCCGCTAAGCTGGGGGTGGGGCTCTGGGAGGCACATGGGGAAGGAGAGTCTCCAGATTCTGGTGCCCTTTCTCTGTCCCATGGGCTGTTGAGTTTCTGGCAAGACAGCCCCAAGCATAAATAAAAACAGACTGAGAGCAGGGGCTATAAAGGAAGGCCTGTGCTGGAGGTGGGAAGATATGGTGGAGATCTTGTTCTGAAAAGGTCTGCTGTGCTGGGAGTGGGTGTCAGCTGGGCTATCCATGGCTTTTTAAGTGGTGAGCAAACTTTGAATGGGGCTGCTGGTCCAGGCCCCATAGCAGGCATTTCAGCATGGTGCCAGACTTCCTCTAACCTAGGGATTTGGTTGCCATGATATGTGAAGGTCAATTTGGGGCCTCAGCAGTCTGGACCAAGTGGAAAGAGGTCAAAAGAGCCTGTGACTGCTGCCCAAGGTAGCTGGTTCAGCACAAAGCAGAGAGACAAAGCCTTTTTGCACTGTATACACCATGGAGAAGCAGTGATCCAGCAGCCTGCTGCATCAAGAGGCGTCATCCGGGTGCGGGAACTGTGAGTACACTGCAGTGCAGCATTGTTTCAGTGAACAGCACCTGTTGTTTTATCATGTTTCACAATGTTGATTATAAATACCCCATTTTATTTATTTTGTAACCTCCCCCTGTGGGGACTTACCTTTATTTGCCCTGGTTCCTCCCATCTGTCCATTCCTCTGGTGGTGCCCTGTTGTTTTCCCCGATGTTCACCACCACAGCCAGAGTCCTTGTTGGGCCCCCAAGCAGCTCCTGGTATTGTTTTGCCCACCATTGGGCTTTAGGAGTGAACCACGAGCCGAGGCATCCTTTATCTGCTCCCCTAAGCAGCTGGCAGCTCATGCATGTGCAGAAGTGCGCCTGGATTACCTGTAGTAGTCAAACAGAAGCCAATTCAGTGGTCCCAGTGCCCCAGCTTATCTAATTGGGGGCTGCTGACCTAAATGATGCCATTGAGGAGCCTCCCTTTATTGTAAAAACAGAGTTTGGGATGGGGCATGTTTTGGGGCTCATAAATATTAATGAGCCGCACTGAATATTAATGAGCAAGCCTGCCTGCCTCCTAGGGGGACTGTATTTCGGTGGCAGTGACAGGCTGGGGTATGGGAGTAAATGTTAAATGATGGCAGCCATTTGTGGGGCACCAAAGGGGCTACATAACAGTGGGGCAGTTATAAATAAAAAGTGTAAACACTGGCTGCACCAGAACTTTATTTGTGGAGACATTGTGTGGACTCCTGGGGGACTGAATGATAGCAGCCATGTTATTTGACCCCCATTGGACAGCTAGTCTGTTAACAGGGCACCCAAAACTGCTTGAAAGGACTCATGGGAGAGGGTGTTAGCTCATGGGAGAGGGTGTTAACTATTTTCAGGCTTGAAGAGACTTTTCTAATAAATAATCAAAGAGGGCTTATGATTGTGATTGATGACTGAAAACAACCAACCAGAGGGCAGGATTTTCAGGGAAACCCCCAGAGACATTGGGCAGTGGAGTCAGTCTGTTCTGGGCTCTCATCAAGTCAAGAGGGCTTAGTGCTGGGTGAGAATTTATCTAAGACCTTCCACAGGGCTTAAACAGTGTTTGTTAGAGGAATAAAGGAGAAAGATTCTTGCTGATCAGAGGAGCTGCGCATCTGTGCTAATCATTTCAGGCATCTTGTTGGAGATGGCTGTTTTAAGTGGCAACTTCTGCTGCAGCCATCCTGCAGCAGTTTGGGTCTGAGAGAACACCTGTGAGCTGGGAAAGAGGTTTTCTGGAAACTGTGAGTAAACCAGAGAAAAGGTGGATGCTGATTAAATGCAGAGAGAATGTGAGAGAGAAAAGGTGAGCAGGTGCCCTATGCTTCAGGGTCCTGTTGCTGTTGTTGAAATCAGCTGAGGAAAGGAACTGTTGACCTGGAGCTGAAGTTTGGAATATGTTGCCCAAAGGTGCTGGAAAGCAGGAAAGTTGGAGAAACTGTTCTGGCTGCACAGCGGAGCTGTTTTCTGTTAAGAGGAAAGAGAAACCAGGAGATTCCCAGCTTAATTCGGAGCCTGGTGGGGAATTTGCTGACCCCTACCAAGTGGGGCCTGCTGGCTATAGGGGGCCACTGGCATGTGCTGGGGGAGCTTGGGCACCCGTGACCTGTGAGGGAGCCAGACTGTGGAGCCACTCCTAGGTCTGGATCCTCTGTGGTTTGGTGGGCCTTGCCTTGAAGCTCTGCAAAGGACTTGAATAGGCTGAAGGTGACAAGCTGCAAGATCTTCAATCAAGGGGACAAGTGGCCAGTCCTTCAATCAAGCTCATGTCAGAATACTTACTTACTGCTGCCCATTTATTCTGCCCTTCCTGAACTGAAATCCCCTGAGGTCAAGCTGGTGGACGCCCTCTACACCAGGAACATCCTGGTGTAGAGGGATGGAAGCAGTCCAGAGGAGGGCAACTAACATGGTGCAGGGTCTACATCAGAAACGATATGAAGAGAGACTGAGAGAGCTTAATATGTACACCCTTGATGAAAGGAGGGACAGGGGGGACATGATAGAAACTTTTAAGTACCTTAAGGGAATCAACAAAGTCCAGGAGGGTAGCATCTTTCAGAACAAGAGATGTGTAAGAACAAGGGGGCACAATTTAAAGTTAGAGAGGGGACGGCTCAGGGGTAATGTGAGGAAATAATTTTTCACGGAGAGAGAGTGGTGGACACATGGAACCGCTTTCCTGGAGAGGTTGAGGGGTCTAAAACAGTGGGGGAATTCAAACATGCATGGGACAAACATAAGGCAATTATAGTGGGGGGTTGCAGGAAGTAGGCTGTTGGTTAACTAGAATCTGCAGCTTATCCAATAGGTAGAGAAATGGGCAGACTGGGTGGGCCAAGTGGTCCTTATCTGCCGTCAAAGTCTATGTTTCTATCCTAGATCTCCAGGACCATGAGTACCCAGGGCTTGCCTTGGCAATCAAGGGGAGTAACTGCTTAATTGTTAACATTCATTTGCATTGTTCTTAGGGCCCCAACACCAGCTGAGCCACAGCACCGAGCAGGCCTGCAAACTTCTGGGTACCCAGAAAGGACAGAGGGAAGTCACTGGTACCAGTGGGGGTGGGCATCTGTGGTGGTCTGGCTTATAGGCCCTGTTCTTATAAATTCTATCTAACCATGTCTAAGAACTTTTAATTCCACAGCTATTCCCTCTCTAGGTACCCCCTACCATAGCCCTTCCCCATAATAAAGCTGTGTTTTGTTGTTTGAAAATGCTGTGTGAAGGGTGCTTTGTGGAAACTAACTGTAAATTGTATGTGGTATATGGTATTGGGGAACTGTTTGGCATCAAGGGCGTGGAGTGGTTGGGAATGGGAGGTGGGTAGGTACAGCATCCCAGGGGGCTGTATCAGTCACACACCTGGCACACTGCAATTCACTCTGGGTGAAGGCACCACACTATTTTATTCTTTTCTTTGGGACAGAATCCCCAAACACTACCGTAGCAAGACCCAGGCCCCTTAACCTGTGTGAAGGTCAACAGGTAGGGGTAGTAGCCCACAACAGCCGCACCCACCATAGATGGTCAAACTGGAAAAACCACTGCCATTTACCCCACCCCCAGTTCTACCCCAAGGCCTAAAATTAGGCCCAGAGAGAAGGATAAGTTAAAGTTAGTGGAATGGAGTGGCGGTATGAAAATGAATTTCCAGAAATCCCTTTAACTCTTGAGGTAACCCTGTGAGGTGGAAGAGGGGGCTATAGAAGGGCATTTGTCCATAGTAACTAGGCTAGGTCAGGTAAAAGTGTGGGGGAAAATGCTTGACTCTTTTTCAAGGACCTTGACCATGCTGATGCAATGTAAAAATGCTATGGAAGCATCTTGGATACCTGAGGCCTTAGTGTCAGAGGGGTTGTCTGAGGCCTGGGCTATTATTACTATGTTCAGTACAGTTTCCTTGGGGGAGGGACTGTCCGAGCCCTCACTGACCCCCCTCAAATTGTGAGGCCTCGGCCTGGGTATGGGCCTGTCTTTTCAGATTCATATAGAAAGCTGAGAATGTTTTCAGGGGTGAAACCCACCCTCGCAGGGGAGGAGGACTATGAGTCATGGATAACCTATGTTGTACCACTGCTACAGGATTGGCAGTCTAGTGAGGGAGAAAAACACAAAAGGCCAACTGAGAGTTTACAAGGCCCTGCTCTCAATGCTATCTGGTCCTTACAGACCACTGACCACGAGGCTAGCGTGAAGGATTATATAGCTACACTAGACAGTGCTTTTGGAAGCACTAAGGCTTGTGAGGATTTGTGGTCTCCTATCAGAATATGTGCAGAAGTTGGAGAAAGTCCTGCAAAAAGTGTATCGGGGAGATACAGGCTATGGACTTAAATAAGACCAGGTTGGAACAGGTGTTGAGGGGCGCAAGGTACTCGGAATTATTATTAAGTTGGGCTTGAAGGATAGGCTGGGTAATCCCCTCTCCCTCTGTGTCTCCTCAGGGAAGTAAGGGAGGTGGAGGAAAGGGATGCTCAGTGGGGACACTGTCCGGCAGTATTAGCTGCAACTTAGGTTCAGGAAGTTACCCCCCCAAGACCTCTGAGCTCAAAGTGTTGCTAAAGGAGGGCAGGGAGACACTGGATAAAATTCATGCTGGTTCTATTAGGCCTACTAAAATTCCCTTTCACCAACCCATTCAGTCAGCTCTAGCCACTCTCCCAGTGATGGTCCTGGGGGTGCAGGCCCAGGTGCCCCCTGTGGTTCCTCAGACTGAATTTACCTTCAGGAGCTGTGTCATGCTGTCAGTGAGTTAAAGAACCAGGGGATGCTAAAGGCAGGGGACCCTGAACTGAGAGCGGTTATGGCCCAAGCAATAGCTCCTGTCTCAGCTCCAGCCCCATTAGTGTACCAAGGGCTCCCAAGTCATCCAGAGTCCCGGCCACCCCCTGCAGCCCACTACACAACTAGATCCAGAAAAGGAGATCATTTTTGCTACAGGTGTGGGAGGGATGGACATTTCCAGAGAGAGTGTCGGTCCAAGGAAGATCCTGCTCTAGTGAGAGATCAGTTGTTGGGGAGAGAGCCAAAGCTACATTGAAACATCAATGGGGCCCGGTAAGGGAGTGTACTAGGGCCCACAACAAACCCATCTCCACTGTTTATGTGAAGAAATCTTCAGCCAGAGCCACAGCCTCTGCACCCCTAGATATGGACAAGCTGGTGGGACCATCCGCAGAGACCACCGTCACCATAAACAGAGTGGCCACATGGGCCATTCTAGATAGTGGCTCCCAGGTAACAAATGTCTTCAAGTCCTGGTATGATAAACATCTATCCAACTTAGAACTGCAATCATTGGAGATGCTACATGTGTGGAGACTTAGGGAGAAATACTACACTTATCTGGGTTATATCAAAGTTTGAATGTCTTTCCCGACCAAGGTGGCCGGAGTAGGAGATTTAGTTGAGACCATGGCTTTTATCTGCCCCAAGACTGGTATATACGATGGGGTGCCTGTGCTGGTGGATTCCAATGCCCAGATGTTTGGGCATCTGGCCCAGCTTTGCCAGGCCCAGGAGGCTGAACAACAGGGGAAGGAGTTGCCAGTCCACTCAGTAATAAAATAAATGTACAAAAAGCAGGGGCAACCCCCATCAGAAGAACCAGATGAATCAGTGGGTATAGTCTGGAGGCAGGATGCAGAAGAAATAGTGCCACTACCCAATGCGGAGTGTAATATAAGTGGTGTGGTACAGCTGAAGCAGGAGGTGAGAAACCAGATCTTTAATGTTGGATGCACCAGAGAAACATGGGTTGCCAGCCAGCCTGCTCGTAAAGCCCGGTGTTTTACCGGCTTGGGCACATGCTTATGTCAGAAGAGTCACAGTGCACGTAAAGAATGTGATGGACAAGGAAGTGGTCATCCAGAAGGACCGCACTTCAGCTCAAGTCTACTGTGCTGACATGGCAGTACAGCTGGCTGTTCTTGCAGAAGGTGTCCCATCTGGTATTGACTCCTGCCTGTTCAACCTGAGTGATTCCTCCATCCCTGAGAAGTGCAAGGCCCGAGTTCAACAAAAAACTGTCAACAAGAACTAAGGTCCTATGTGAATGGGATGTTGGATGTGTGACAGGGGAGCAGCAACACACAAGGCTTATGGCCCAACATCCCTTTAGAGACAGAGGTTCAGGCAGCTTGTCCCAGCTGATGTAGATAATGTGAGGAGGCACCTTCAAGAAATTATGGCTGCAGGCATAATCCTAGAGTCTAGGAGCCCATATGCCTTGTCCATAGTGGTAGTAAGGAAGAAAAGTGAGGCCATTTGGATGTGCATGGATTACCACACCATGAATAAACAAACTGTTCCCGACCAGTATATGATGCCGTGGATTCAGGATGCCTTGGATTGCCTGAATGTCCGTCAGTGGTTCTCAGTATTTAACTTGAGAAGCAGATACTATCAAATTTCTATGCCCCCGCCAGGACTGGGAGAAGACCACTTTTATCTGTCCTCTGGGGATTTACGAGTTTCTGAGGATGCCCCTCGGCACTTCAGGTGCCCCTGCTACTTTCCAGCGCCTCATGGAGAAGGATGTTGGGGACATGAATTTGCTGGCTTGCTTATGTACCTGCACAACATAATCATATTTGGCAAGACACTAGAGAAACACGAAGCAAGGCTGTTAAAAATATTGATTGGACTGTCTGGAGGAATTTGGCTTCAAACTCTCCATTTATAAGTGCCAATTCTTCCAGGCTTTTGTTAAGTATGTCAGGCATATAGTGTCAGTAAAGGGCATTCAGACAGACCTCAGCAAGGTTGTGGCACTTACCACCTGGCCAAAACCTAAGAATTTGAAGGAACTGCAACACCTGTTAGGATTCTGTGGGTACTACACGAGGTTTGTTAAGGATTACATCTGGGTGGTCTGACCCTCCTTAATTTGCTACAGGGCTACTCAGTCAATAAGAGTAAGAAACCCAAACAGCCTGGGGCCTTTGCTGTGTCACCGCAATACTTTAGACCTTCCAAGCCATTCAGCCCCAGGTGGACTGAGGAATGTGACCAGGCTTTTGAGGACATCATTTACTGCCTAACCCATGCCCTGGTCTTGGCTTATGCAGACCCACAGAAGCCCTATGTTTTACACACCAATGCTAGTTTTAGTGGTCTGGGGGGCAGTGCTATGTCAAGAATACCCAGAGGGTTTGCGTCCAGTCACCTATGCAAGTCAGAGTTTGAATCCTGCAGAGCTCAAATACCCGGTGCACAAGTTTGAATTCCTTGAGCTGAAATGGGCCATTCTGGATCAGTTCCATGATCACCTGTACAGGGTGAAAATTACAGTGAAGACTGATAACAACTCCTTAACGTACATAGAGACCATGGACAAGTTGGACGCAGCTGCTCATAGATGGTTGTCAGCCCTTTCCACATATTACTACTGCATCGGGTATCACCTTATGCTGAACCACATAGATGCTGATGCCTTGTCCCGACACCCCCCGGTTCAGCAAGAAGAGCACTCTAGCTGGGTAAAGATATGTGAGCAAGGTTATAAAGGTGCTGTGCAAAACGTTCGACACCGAGAGTCCCCATCTGCTGGGATGTGCCACGCCTGGCGGATACTTTAGGAACCTCTTGAAGTGGTCTTCCCATAGTAAACTGCCATTTAACTGCTTTGGACATGAGGTCCAGCTAACCACTCAGGATCTGATAAAGGAGCAGCGGTCTAGCCCGGCCATTGGAGAAATTGTGCAAGTTTTACAGAGAAAGGGTGATTCGGCAGAAGTAATCACAAGAGACCCCGATGCTTGATTAATGCTAAGAGAGTGGGCATGGTCAAAGCTAAACATATGGAATGGTTTGCTGTACAGAGAGGTGCAAGATCAGCAGGGAGCACCCAGAGTACAATTGGTGTTGCCAGACCAATTCCATCAAACTGTATTGAAGGCCATTCATGACAACATGGGCCACTTGGGTAGTGAGCGCACCCTAGATCTGGTTCATAGTATATTTTATTGGTCCAAAATGGGGCAGGATGTGGATCAATATTGCAAGACCTGTTGCCGATGCATCCAGCGGAAGGCCCTTCCCCAAAAGGCAGCCCTACTAGTCAACATTGTCACAAATTCCCCCATGGAGCTGGTGTGTATCGACTTCCTTACCTTGGAACTGGACTCCAGAAATATCTCAAACATACAAACGGTCACAGATCATTTTACTCTGTATGCTCAAGATTACCCCTCCAAAGTTCAGAAGGCATCTACTGTGGCCAAGGTGCTGGTCGAGAAGTTCTTTGTACATTCTGGGGGGGTCACAGAGGATTCACTCAGATCAAGACTATGGTTTTGAGAGAAGGCTCATAAAAGAACTATTGCCTTTGTGAGGAGTCATAAAATCCTGAACAACCCCTTGCCATCCCCAAGGTGACCCCCAGCCTGAGAGATTCAACTGAACCTTGTTAGACATGCTGGGCATCCTGGACCCCACCCCGGGACAAGCGTTCCTGGAGTCAGCTAGCTAGCACCCTGGTTCATGTCTACAATTGTACAAGGAATGACGCCACCAGGTTTTCTCATACTGCCTTATGTTTGGGAGGGAGGCCCGCCTGCCAGTCAACCTGGGCTTTGGGGTATCAGCAGATGGCATTAAAGAGGGTGACTACTTATAGTATGTGCACAAGTTAAAACAACAACTGAATGACGCCTATCGTTTAGCCTCTGAGATGGGCAACAATGATAAGAAAGTCCAAGCACAAGACTTGATGCCGGGTGACAGGGTCCTACTGAGGAGACTGGGCCTTCCTGGAAAGCAAAAGATCACTAATCACTGGGGAAGTACACTACATGTAGTACTGGAGAAGTTGCCAGTGTATAAGATTCAACCAAAAGGGGAAACTTGAGGATACAAAGTGTTCCATAGAAACCATCTACTGCCCATCGGAGACAAGGTGGTTGGCTCAGCTTCTGATACAGTAGATTCTCCCACACCTCCAACCACCTGAGCTGCTGCACACAGACGACAGAGGGCAGAGAATGGTGACCCCCTCAGGGGCTGGTCCTGCTCCAATGGAAGAAATGACTGAAGGGGACGAGTTGGTCAATGAGGCAGAAAGAGAGTTTGATGGTCCACATGTCTGTTTCTGTCCCACTCCTGAACTGACTAGACCGTTTCAGGGAACACCCCTGACAATGGAAACTTAGTCTGTTAAAGAGGGACCTACCACAAGAGAGACTGAGATTCTGGATGATGATGAATCTGGAGATGTGGACTCACCTGTGCCTGTGGAACAGCTTGCTGAACAGGAAGCTGCTCTCACTACGCCCCTTGAAGGGACCACCTTGAACTTGAACAATAGTCCAGCTGAGCCTTTTGAGTGGTTCCAGAGCAGCTTTCCCGAGTCAATACCTTTTGAAGAGTCCAATTTGGACTTGAATACTGGTCCTGACTGGGCTCTCTGAATGGTCACAAGAAAGCACCACTGGGCAGAGTAGTGAAAGTGATGTGGTGATCCAGCACCCTGCATCAGGAAAAGAAGAAACAGGCACATGGGCAAGTGCATTAACTCCACCTCTGAACAGGAGGTGACAACAAGGACTGAGAAACCAAAACCCCCAAAAAGGTTGGGGAGGATGTGAAATCCTTACTTAAGTTGACCTATGATCCCCCCGGGGCACACTCTGATCTACCCCTATTCGTGGTGAACAAAGGTATATATGTCCCCCCCAGGTCCCTGCAAAAGGGTTTCATGTGTCCTGCGAATGCTGAACTCCCAGGCCCAGAGGGAAGGTGGTGAAAAGAAACAGAGGAAGGTGAAAGTGCTCCCAAGGGAAACAAATACTAAGTGTATTATCAATGGGAGCTCAAAATACATGTGGTTCTGAATAACTAAAGGGGGTGAAAGTATGGGTGCCACGCATACTATGGGATTTGATATCTGTCAAAAGGGAAAGTGTTTAGCTTATAAACTGTACATAATGTGTTTCATGTTTCTGATAGTTTAACAACTGAGTAGCTAGGAACCAGGTGTCTAGGTAGAAATGTTTGCTATATGTTGAACATTAAGGTTTACTGTTTTACATTTTTCAGGTTACTACCAATAGGTTTGGCAGAGACACCCAGCATTTGGGGGGGGGAGTGTAACCCCCATGTGGGGGCTTACCTTTAATTGCCCCCATTCCTTCTGTCTGTCCACTCCTCTGGTGGTTCCCCTGTTGTTTTCCCCCAAAGTTCACCACCACAGCCCGAGTCCTTTTGGCCCCTGAACGCCCCCGTATTATTTGCCCACCATTAGGCTTTTAGTTACTCAACCGCAAGCTGCCATAATATTGTCTCCCCGAGCAGCTGGCAGTTTGCGCATGCGCAGAAGCACACATGAATTACTGACTGCTGTAGCAGTCAAACAGAAGGCACTTCAGTGGTCCCAGTGCCCCAGCTTACCTAATCAGGGGCCAGTGACCTAAATTAGGCCTTTAAGGCGCCTCCCTTTATTGTAAAATCGAAGTTTGGGATGGGGCATATTTTGGGGCTCATGAATTTTAATGAGCCCCACAGAATATTAATGAGCAAGTCTGCCTGCCGCCTAGGGGTACTGTATTTTCGGTGGCAGCGACAGGCTGGGGAAAGGAATACATGTTAAATTATGGCAGCCTTTTGTGGGGCACCAAAGGGATTTCATAACAATGGGGCAGTTATAAATAAAAAGTAAAAACACTGGCTGCACCAGAACTTTATTTATAGAGACATTGTGTGGACTGCTGGGATATTGAATGATAGCCGCTATGTTATGATGCTTTGACCCCCATTGGACAGCCAATCTGCTAACAGGGCACCCAAAACTGCTTGAAAGGACTCACGGGAGAGGGTGCTACTATTTCCAGGCACCAAGAGACTTTTTCCGATAATAATCAAAGAGGGCTTATGATTGTGATGATGAATGAAACCAACCAATCAGAAGGCAGGATTTTCACGGAAAATTCCCAGAGACATTGGGCAGTGGAGTCAGTCCATTCTGGGCTCTGAACGAGTCGAGAAGGCTCAGTGATGGGTGAGAATTGAGATTTTCTGGACACTGTGAGTAACCCAGAGAAAAGGTGGATGCTGATTAAATGCAGAGACTATGAGAGAGAAAAGGTGAGCAGGTGCCCTATGCTTCAGGGTCCTGTTGCTGTTGTTGAAATCCAGCTGAGGAAAGGAACTGTTGATCTGGAGTTGAAACTTGGAATCTGTTGTCCAAAGATGTTGGAAAGCAGGAAAGTTGGAGAAACTGTTCTGGCTGCACTGATTCTAGACCTGTGGTATCCTGGGACTGAGTTAAGGAAGCTCCCATTTAGATCTGTTTAAAACTAGGTACCAGGTACAGTTGCTCAGATTTCAGATTACTAATTCAGAATCCATGGAGTCCAAGCTTTTTTTTGATATTCAGAACTGCAGTATTTTATGCCTAAAAATCTGAATTCCGAAAAACAGATGAACTCGTACAAGGATTTGAAATCTGAATCAAGGATCTGATTCTGCATTCATCTTTAACTACTTGTTAAACCACTCCCCACCCACTGCACAGTGAGGAGGAGAAGGAACTAATGCTTGACCTCTCACCTTCCTCTACCACTGTAGCACATTCTCCTGACTCCCTTGTCTAGTACCTCCTCAGTGGACTGGCTTAGTCCTCCACTTTCTCCATCCTCGATTCCTGGACTCATCCACTTAGTCCTCATGTCCTGTCTATGATGGTCTGTTGTGGCACTGATGATGATGATGACCATGGTGAGGTAAATTCAACCTTGTGGGACTTGGAGGAGGCCCCACCAAACCTAGTGCATTATGGGGGAGTCCAAAAAAAAGCCTGCACTCTTGAGTCCAAAATCACACACACTTCACATTAATTTTCAATCAGTGCTTTAATGATGTTCTTGTAAGTGTGGTCATAGACATTCACCATACACTGCCCCGGCACTTTGAGTTGGATGCCCCTGACAAAGAGTTCTGACTCGAAGCACTGGGGCAGTTCGGTGGTGTGCGTGTGAATGTCTGCGCTCACACTTCACAAGAACAGCATGAAAGCACTCCGATTGAAAAATAATGTGAAGTGTGTGTGTGATTTTTGCCTCACACGTGCAGGCTTTTTTTCAAATCTGTGATATCTGGGCTAATCGCCCCTTTACCTCCACCAACTCTGAACCAAGGCTTCATAGTCCTTACTTTTTGGAGAGGCATTACTGGCGGAGGGTGGCCTTCAGTCAGCAAGCCCTCATGACTCAGAGGATGCTGTGGCAACAGCAGGTTAGGGAAGTCCTTGGGCTATGCATGGTGCATCTCCTTAAATCTGGCCCAGAAGTGTTCTTTGTCTGATGGCTGTGTAGGGTGGCCGCAGATTGACTGGGCTGGTTGTGTAGGGCTGTGACTTCATGTGAAGGTTGCCACCAATCAGTGTTTTTCCAAGTCTGAAGGGAAAAACCTTAGAAGTCTGAGGAAACGAAGGTCCTGGTGCAGCTTGAGGCTGCGTGTTGCAGGGGGAGGGCGGCCTCTGGTCAGCAAGCCTTCAAACTGCAGGGATGCTATGGCAGTGGCAGGTTAGAGAAGCCCCTTGGCAGGTTGGGGGGCATCTTGCCTGAACTCATTAAACCAAATCAGATGGGGTTCATTAAGGGTCAACACTCCTTCCACAATGTTAGAAGGTTTCTGAACATCATTAAATGGGGTAGTAGGAGTCCTGGGTGGGCCTTTGTGCTATCAATTGACACCAAAAAAAAACAACCTTTGACAGAGTAGAATGGGGACACCTTTTTAAAGTCTTGATTGGGTTTAGACTGGGTGATGCCTTCATAGGCTTGATTAAACTAAAATGACCCCAGAGCTAGTATTCTGATTAATGGGGTGTATCTCCCATATTTAAATTAGGCAGGGGGACATGGAAGGGGTGCATCCTGTTGCCACTGTTGTTTGCCTTGCAAAAGAGCCACTCACAGAGAGAGAATGAGAACATGAGGAGGTGGTGGGCATAGGGGTACAAGGGGGCCACGAACATAAATATCACTCTACATGGTCGATTTCCTATTTTTTCTGACACAGCTGAGGTAATCAATTCCTACGTTAGCCAGAATCATAGAACAATTTGCCCACTATCAGGATAGAAAGCATATTTTGTGAAATCCGAGCTACTGGGTCAGATTACCAGAGAGCGACCTCAAGCACTGCATACTTGGGTATCAAGGTATGATGCACATTAGCCTCCTTGCATGAGCTCAGCTACAAAGCTATTCTTGCAAAGATCAGGGCAAACTTTGTGAAGCAGCAGGCATTACCAATCTCTTGGCTGGGATGAGTGAACCTAATTAAGATTAATGTTCTTCCAAGACATCTACAGTATACTCAGTTCAAATGCTCCCAATGGGTTTAACAAGAAAGATCCACATCAACTTGAAGTGGGCTGTACTGAGTTGCTAAGCAGTAAAAAGAGACCTAGAGCTAGCTTGCTCCACCTTAAAGGCAGAATGTCTAAGGAGGGCCTAATATTTCCTGATTTTGCACAACACAATTTGGCAGCACAGACAAGGTATATCAGAGAATCGTATCCCATGATAGTAGCACTGACAAAATAGCAAATGACACAATAGCGACTGCAAAATAACGACTGACAGACAATAGCGACTCGGAATAAAAGTGTTTCGAATATGTAATTCTCCGACGAAATCAATGAGTGGCATGGTGTTAGAATGTATAAGATGGGGAGGGCACGGGGGGCACAGCCCCCCGCATATGTATCAAGTTTTCATGCCAGGAAGAACAGTCAAATGAACAGGTAGTAGTAGCTGTTCTTGGCAGTGGAAGTCGCTATTTTGACATTCGCTGTTTTGTCAGCTCTATTATCACATGAAACCTCAGAGAATGGATTCTGGGCAGGCAAGGAGCCGGCTGAGTATCTTTAGAGAATGGAGAAGGCTCTTCCACAGTGGCTTCTTACCTGAATCTGGAGGTCTTAAAGGCATAAAAGGCACTACCTGAGAAACAGGAACTGGTGATCCACACAACAGAAGTATGGGAGGGAATCAAAAGTAAAGTGGGTGATAAGGCTGCACACACTTCATTAGACCTTCTGCATGCTAACCCGGAGTTTCCTGTCAGGAATGGAAGATAGAGGATTCTTGCAGTGGTAGAAAAGTGTGGTGTGGTGCATGGGAGACCTGTTTGAGGGAGCAGCCTTAAGGCATTCCAAACTTAAAAGAGGAAATTGCCCTCCCCCAAACTCATGTTTAGATACTTCAGGTCTGGAGTACAAGCCTGAAAATTGGTAGAATGAAACCACTGAAGTCCCCAGGTGCTGAAACAGGGAGGCTCATCACATCAACTAGGTGAAACCACAGAAGGCTACTGGCTAAGGCATGCACAACACCATGAGATAGGTCCCCGGATAGAACACAGAGTGCATGGCAACAATGGGAAAGAGACCTACAATGTAGAATATCATCAGTAAAAGCATCTGCAAATCTGACATGGGGCTCAGTATGTGTAATACATACAAGGAAGCCCAATATAAATGTATAAGCAGTTTGTAATGTACATGCTACCTAACACTGTGAATAAATTTAATGCAGAGTCTCTAGGCTGTGGCAGGTGTAACCAGGACAGGGGGACCTACCTGCACTACTTCTGGTCATGCCAAACACTAAGGCTGTTTTGGACAGAAGTAGGGGAAAAGATATTACAAATAATAGGGATTCAGATGAAGAATAGTGCAGTCTCTCGGCTGATGAGAATAGAAGATATGGATGGAGAGGACTGGGATCCATAACAGATGGTGGTACAGATCCTGCTCCTCCTAGCAAGGAAGTGCATACAACATATGTGGGTATCCCGATATTAGCCAATGCTACTTGTGTGGCAAACCCTAATTCTGAAGGTGCTGCTTTGAAGAGGTACCTATGAACTTAAATGTGGGTCAAAATATTTGAAAGGCAATGGTTCCTTTGCATTAACTTCTTATGCCCACAGGAGGCCTTACTGATGTGCCCAGGGATCTGAACAATGAAATGAGGGTTCATAAGATGTTGCATCTGAGACACAAATATGAATTATAGTATTGTGATATAGGTATTAATAACTATTGTGATGATCAATTTTCTTATTTGAGTTATTGTTGAACCTGTTGGTTCATTTCATGCTTAATGATTGTATTGTATCATGTAACGCAACGCAAAATTGAATGTGCTGTCTAGCTGATAAAAAAAAAAACTGCTATCACTGTAAAAGATATTGTATCACATGGCTATCCAGCTTGTTGTTTGTCTGCCAAATAAGGATGCAGTTCAATGAAAAGAATTAAAAAAAAAAAAAAACAGAGGCAGAGCCATCTTTTTAATGAAAGTGCTCAAGTGTAAACATGCAAATAATTTGGGGCATTTGAGCATTCCAACACAGTAAGTGTGGGGAAAATAAGGAAGAGGGAGTATATCATTCTGTTTAACAGCAACCAGTGAAGTGAGTTGGTGAATCTAGGAGTTTAAATTTGATCAGCAATTCGGTTTATGTGGATCGCTTTTTTGTAGCTCCGCTCTTGATTTTTGGACGATGTCACTCAAAGGTTGTTAACATTTAGAGTCACCACTGATTCATTAATTTACTCTTGGAATACAAGCACATTCGTAGACTTGTGATTTTAAAGGGACACTGTCAACCTGTTTTTCATCATATTGTTTCTAGTTAAAAACCTACATTTTATGATTGCTTACCTTCTCTAAAATTCATTGATGTTGCTGTTTGTTTTGTCTGTCTCCTTGTTTAGTAGAACTGAAATGCATGCTAATGTATATTTATAAACAACCTTGTTTTGTTTACAATCCTGGATCTGTTCTTACTGCATACTTCCTGAGCATTAGAAAGACATCCAAACAGTGCAGTGGCTAGATTGTGTTGTGGGTGTTCCCAAGTCCAGGAAAGATGCAGCTGGAGCTGATCAAGGAATGTAAACAAACCTGTTTTTGTGTGGTAACACCAGAAACACAGAAATTATCAGCAGATAAGGACTGCTAGGCCCATCTAGTATGCCCATAGGCCCTATACATTGTATATGGCCACTGACCCTATGTGATCAATGGCTTTTCATCACCAGTATGGTGGGTAGACTGTATTTCTCTTTTAAAAGAAAAAAAGAATAAGAAACAAATTACTAGCTACATCAGCAGTCTTTACAGAATGTTGGCAATCATAAAATATGTTTTTTAAACTAGGAATATTTTGAGACATAAGGGGGTGACAGTGTCCCTTTAAACTGAATATTTACACTTTTGCACTTGAACACTTTCATTAAAAATGCATTAAAGATGTTTTGCACCAAGTTTTGCACAGGGGGAAAATATTGACCTATGATCTAAATTAATCATGCAGTTGCCTGTGTAGGAGTATTTACTTGAAGGTAATGGGGCTGCCAAGCACTGCTTCCTGAAGAAGGGGCAGAGTGCCATGAAACACTGAAGATCTGTGCTTCTTTGCTTGCACCCGTGTTGGTTTTAATCCTGATTTTGTATTAAAATCTACTTGGCTGAACTCCCCCAATGCACAAATGTTTGCTTTCTCTATAGTTCATTGCTGATATTATCTGCTGCAAAGGAGTACAGACATAGCAGTATGCTGCAGTAATAGCGTGAGCAGGAGTTTTGTTTTTCTCCTGCAGATCTGTCTTGGTTGGATCCTTCTGAAAATCCTGCCAGTAGAATCTGTTGAGAAGAGCTGTTTGTTGCAGTACTGCTCAGTCATTTTCTTTGAAAGCACAAGTATCCAATTCAGTATATAGAGTCATAAACATGTTCTAGTCAGCCATTACATTTTTTTTTTCCTTTTCTGGTCGGCCATTATCATTTACTAAAGAAGACATTTTTAAAATGTTACTGCTTTTTCCAAATACGTGTAGTAGCCATGCTAGCCCAATTATAGATGCAGGACTAAAACTACAAATACAGGTAATTCCTTTCATTGGATGAACAAAAATCATTTGAGATGAGCTTTTGATGAAGATAGTATGACTCCTGAATGCTAGTCTCAAGTCCTTTTCTTAGTCCAGTGATAGGTATTGCACTCGAGTTTGTTGTATGTTTTCTTGTACTTTCCTAGGTGTTGATGAGCAGTTTCGCTACCTTATCTAAAGAGCTTCAACAAGCTTTAATCAGGATTTTCTCAGTTCATAGTGCATTTTTTGTGACATTAAGAGCCCAAGACACAGCTACAAATGGTAGCAGCACAACACAAGAGGGGCAGTTGTACCACATCCCTTTGGTGCTATACACAAATGAAGTTCTTACTCACAAGTGTAAAAAGCTCCCCCTGTGGCTAAGTCACAATACAAATATGATCATCAAATGTTAGTGTGCACAACCAGGATTTGCATTTACAGTACTAACATGCCGGTGATTGACTCCCTCAGACCCTAAAGATGGCACAGTGCTAGATGTATGATGCTGTGTCATACTTAGAACCCACTGTTGTGAGAGGGGCTGTCCAGAAATGTCCCCACCCCCATTTACACCCTCCTGCCCTGTAGGTTCTCTTCTGGGCTAGCTGAATTATTTTTTTCTGTGACCCAATAGCAACCTCTCTGGAAGTCAGCGGCATGCCACTCACCCACTCTCTGTTCCCTTAGCACTTGCTGACATCCAGTGGATCCCCGTTCCTTACTACTGTTCCTTAGCAATACTAGCTGACTGCTGCATGTTGCTTCCAACCTTTTCCCCTGATGACACCAACAGACTACATCACAGCTTTGCAACATACCTACCACCTGCCTGTAGCTGTTCAGGCAAGAGGTGTCACAAAAATCTGATAAAGGGTTTGTGTAGGTCATCACACTTTGTGCATGGTGACCCTCATTTCCTTTCTGTGCACGGTCACAATGTGCTTAAGAAGTGTAAAAGTGTAACCCTTGTTGTCCAGAGTTAACTTGTGAATATCACTAAGCTGTCACTGTAACTATTTAGCAACAGTCCATTGTGACTCTGCAAAAGACCTGTACTGGTTATGATGACATCAGACTATGAAGTCAGTAACTCAGCAATAGTGATGCCAGTTGGGAACAGTCAGATGTTTATGAAACATTTTGTAGAATGAGCACTTGTTGAAAGAAATAGTTGAAACACTGACAATCCTAAGTCAAGCATTTAGAAAAGAATGAAAATTAAATGCAACTGCTACAAACATAATGGTGTTAAACATTTTAGTTGCTGTAGATGCCATCTCTTGAAAAATTTAGACACAGAAGGAAAAATTGCCTTACAAATCAGCAATGTCTATATTTGCTAAGCCTATATGGAGAAGGTATGCGTGAACATCCAGTTTACAGTCTTGAAGTGTTCTTCGTCCTTGAACTGATTGCCTAGGATTTGAAATAAAGCTGCACAAAACTGAGTGAAAGGAAAAAGAAAACAAGTTTATCTAAGCAAAAAGAAATCCCAAATGTCCAGCAACATAAATGTTTCTTAAGAAGACTTTAGGATCCTTGAAACCTATAATTCACAACCACCATCAAGGGTAGCAGCCTAAATACAGGAAGGAACAGACTGAATCTTTCCACTGAGAATACAACTTTTGCAGAAGGTCTTTGTCCTTTAATTTTAATGGCAGGGAGACAATGTGAACAGTACACCAGTTTTTAAAACTACCCTTGCTACCTTCAGATTCAGGTGTACACAGTTACACAGGGGGCCACAAAATACTTATTTGCCTTGGGAGGAACATCACATCTGATGGTTGCTGGTGCATAGAGGAAAATCCCTTCCAAAAACTGTTGAGCATGTGCTAATAGCAGGTTTAGTGTACACTCATAAGTGCACCATTTTTCAAGGACTCTACTGATCTAAATGAACTAAAAATCTAGTGGTTTTAAAAGTACTAAAGTACCCAGAAAGTATTTTAGCTGAAAATGAATCAAGTAAAGCAATTTATATGTGGACCCCATAAAGGCTGCTTCCGGAGGGTGCTGTTCCTACCCCTTCCCCTAATAACTATACAATCTCCCTCAAAATACTTGTTTAAATAACGTTTACAGAAAACTTCTCAGCTGGTCAAGTGGATATATGGTCCAGAAGTCAAGACTTTTGCATAACTATAATTTTTCTGTGTAATGGTCTCCTAAACCCAATGTCGAGCTGAAAATAAGTTAGTCTTAGATCTTTCTATGACCCTTCACTCTTGGGTAGAGAAAATGAAAAATCAGTACAGGATCTGGTTTCTATCCTGGTGTGCTTTTAACATTTTGGTTTCAATATCATGCTCAACATACTTCCGAATAATGAATAATAATTTTTTTTTTCAGTGTTCTCAATCATGTTTAATCTGGAAGACCACCTACGGCAAAAGAACAATTATCAGTGGATAAATTCCTAGTAAGTATTCACATGTTATACAGTACCAGTGGATATAAAAAACTGCAAATAAACACATTTATTATCATGGACTGGGGAGCTGGAGTGAAAATAAATCATTCATTTCCAATCCAGCTCAGAGAACAATGGATATTTCCATTCCAGTTTCATACTGTTCTGAGCAGAATCTTCCTTTATTCTTAACATTCTGTCCAGGCCTGGCAGTAAAAAAATGGCACATAAAATTAACATCAAATTTACTAGCCCCTGGTACTGTATAAATGGCACATGCCATGGGCTGCATTAAAATACATAATTTATTTTAAATGGCTATGTATGACCTCTATAGACCTCACTCTTGGCTCCACCACTTGTGAGGTCAATAGAGATCATATAGCCAGCCATTCAGAATAAATCATTTATTTTCATGCAGTCCATAGCATATCCCAGATATAAGAAGAAAATCCTGTTATATGCAACTTACCTTCTTTTTCCCTTAGCAGCTAAACAAGCTCCTGGTGAGGTTATGCATCATACTAGGTAAGGTATATAATGCTGGCTATAATGCCCCCATGCCCAGCCTAAGATAGAATTTTCTCTAGCCCAGTATCATTACATGGTGTAAAGAACAGGTATGTAAGAACATACCATAGTAGTAGCTCTTCAAGGGGAATCTTTTCCATTAGGCCACACCTTTGGAACTATAGCCACCAGGCATTAGGACCACACAGAAACTTTTGCTAACCGGGGGCCGCCCCGAGAACATCATTTGTCAGTGCCTATATAAACATGGGTGGCCCCATAACTCCTCAGTTCCCTACTGGAGACTAGACTTGGAGGACCTCCAACCATGGGGAACCAGGAAATCAGACCAGCACCAAGCATACAAGGTGAGAAATGGTGTTGGATTCAATAGCCATGGATTAGGTTCAGGCACAATCTCTGATATAGCTCTCACTGAAGCAGAAGGGTGATAGAGGGAGGGATGGCATGGTCTAATGGAGGAGATTCTCTCAAAGATCAACTGTTACGGTAAATTCTTATGTAACTGTTCTATCTTCTTTGAAGATATCTCCTCCATTAGGCTACATCTTTGGAATGAGTCTCAAACAGTCTGAAAAGCCATGAGAAGGATGATACAGTCGGATATCTTCAGGAAAGCAGGCCTTGCAGCACAGCATGCCCGAAACCAGGACATCTATGAAAGACTATGTCCAGACTGTAACACTTAGTGAAAGTGTGGACAGTGCACCAAGTGCCTACTGCACAAACGTCAGCAGCAGAAACATTTCTGAAACAAGCAACATAAATGGCCATTCTCTTGGTGGCGCGACCACGAACCGCACCAGGAAGTTCCATATCATACTTCCTATAGCAGAACATAACACAATGTGCAGCCATTTGGACAGGCACTGTTTAGACACAGGGGTGCCCTCTTTCTGAGGGGCAAATGAAGCAAAAAGCTGAGAGGACTTTCTGCAGTCCTTAGTGTGATTCACATAGTATCTCAATATTCTATGGACATCCAAATATGGAGCAGTGCATCACCCTGATCGGCATTCTCAGGGTAGTAAACAGGAAGGTGTATTGTTTGATTCAATGTAAATTCAGATACCACCTTCTGTAGAAACTTGCAAGGAAACCCTGTGAAAAATCAAATAAGGAGGCTCACATGTTGGAAGCCTGAAGCTCTGAAATCCAGTGGTTGCAACAAAAAATAGCATTTTCCATGATAGGAAACATAAAGCCACAAATCGTGGCAGGCTCAGAAGGAGCCAATGTCAGTTTTTCAGGCACAAAATTCAAGTTCCAGTGGGAGACTTGACTGCAGATAGGAGGTGTCATATGCAGGATATCTCAGAAAAGTGTGGTACACTTCTAACTGTGTGACCGTGCAACAACCAACAGGGGCATAGAAAGCTGATATAGTGGCCAAATGCACCTTAAGAGAGGCATGCTGCAGACCAGAGTTTGACAGTGACAGCAAGTATTCTAGCACTGCATTTAATGGGCATGTAAATGGTTCACAATTCCTTGAAGCAGCCCACAAATTGAACCACTTCCATTTCAAGGAATATGTATGTCTGGCAGAATGCTTTCTAGCTGCTATCAGCACATCAGCAACCTTAGGGGATACCCCAAAATCTGCAGTGGCTATGTCTTCCAGAGCTATGCATGCAGATGTTGGGACTTTAGGTCTGTATGGAACAGAGGCCCCTTGTCCTGCGGCAACAGACCCCGACACAGAGGTAGAGGTACATGAAGCTCCGCTGCCATCTGTTGCAGAAGTGTAAACCATATCTGGTGAAGCCATAATGGAACAATGAGGAGGAGACTGGCACGCTCCATCCTAAGTTTGAGTAGCACCTTCTGCATTAGAGAAATTGGGGAAATGAGTACAGGAATTTCCCTTTCCAAGACAGGGCCAACACATCTCAGCAGAAAACTCCAGGAGTAGCATGGCTGGCAGCTGTAGGCTGTGGGACAAAGCCCAGTACCACACTCTCATTGCTGCCCTGCATAGGGGATAGGAGTGAATATCTCTTTGTTTATTGATATAATGCATCACTCTGGCATTGTCTGTCTGTATTAACAGAGGACCTGGACTCTGATGCTTTTGAAATGCCTGGAAGCTGTACAGAGCAGCTCTCATCTCCAGTACATTTGTGTAACTTGGCCTCCAATTTGGATGATGACCCCTGTACTGATAAGGACCAAGATGTGCACCCCAGTGAGAGCCAGAGGCAACCGTGGTGAGGGTCTGTATAGGAGCTGGTCCAAGGAATGTAATGCCCTTCATTAGGTTTTTGTGATCCATCTACCATTGCAATATTTTGTGCTGTAGAGATGTGATTAGAGCCATTTGTTCCAACTCATTCATCAGCTGATTCCAGGGAATCCTGAGTGTCCACTGAGGGATTCTTATATGTAAGCAGGCTAGTGCACAGTCACAGTAGCCACAGCCATGAGCACCAGAAGACATAATGCTGTCATTGCTGAGACACAGTGGCTTCTGTAAACCAGCTGTGCTTGTGCAATCAGGTTTTCTGACCTGTCTTATGGCAGGAAAGCACATCCCTGCTCTATGTCCAAGATTGCCCATATGTACTGCAGTCTTTGGCAGGGAGTCATCACAGACTTTGGCACATTCACTGTGACCAATAAGGTGTCAAACAACTGCCTTGCCTGAGACAGGATATGTAGCAGAGCTTCCCTGGAGCTGGTCTTTAGGGGCCAGTTGTCTAGATAAAGGAAAATATAAAGGCCTTCCCTGTGATGGGTTGCTGCCACTACTGCCAAGCATTTAGTAAAGACCTATGGCATAAAAGATAAGCCAAAGGGCAATACTCTGAACTGGTACTGCTCCCCTTCCAGCATAAAGCAGAGGTACTGCCTGTGTGCTTTTCTGAGCTTGAGATGAAGGTATGCATCCTTCATGTCCAGAGAGCAAAGCCTGTCCCCTTGCTGCAGCAGCAGGGGAATTGGAACTTGGATAGATACCAGCAGAAACCTCTTGTGTTCTGTGTAGAAGCTGAGACCCCTGAGATCCAATACAGGATGCATACCCTCTGCCCATTTTGGGACCAAAAAGTATCTGGAAAAGAACCCTGTGTTTGTCTGTCAAGGAGGAATTGGTTCTATAGCACATTTTTGGGGTAATGATTGCAGTTCTTCCGTCAGAAGGGACAAATGGCCAGGAGGATAACTGGAAGGAGGTGAATGATGATCTGGGAGGGCTTCTATAAGCTCCAGAGCATGTCCCCTGCAGTTAACTCCAGTACCTACTCATCTGCTGTAATCTCCTGCCACTGCTTCAGGTGCAGGGAGATCTGCCCCCCACAACCATGCCTGGAGATAACAGTGGAGGTGGGGGTGTATTTTGAAGAGAATTGTGCAGAACCTGGTGGGGGCAGTTAAAGAAGTTCAAGTTTTAAGTAATTCATTCTTGGCAGAAATCTCAGACAAAGCCTGGGCTGCAGTTTTATCAGCTTTCCACAGGCTATTTTCATACTTAAAGAGCTAGTGTACTGCCTAAAACTAATATTCGTTTTTGAAAGCAACCAACCATTGCTTTTTATAGCTGAGGTACGTTTTCTTTTCCCTTAGGCTAATTAGAAAATTATTTACCTGCTGTTAGTATATGTGATGTGTGGAACTGTACTCTGCTTGGCAGCTGACTTACGGTATCTAGCCCTGTTTCCCCAATACATATTCAGCATTTTGACCTCACTAACTGTGACATCATTGCTGCTTAGGAGCAACCGCTCAGTAGCTGCAAGGTCAGTCACCGGTGATGTCACTGTCAGATCACAATGCCGATGATGTAGCAGTGGAAACAGAGATAGATATTTCAGCTGGCAGCTGTTCCATACGTCCGCTACAATATTATCACATAGAAAACTTTCTAATGAGCAAAAAGAAAAAGAAAAATACTTCAGAAACAGAAAGCTGCAACTGACTACTTCTTAAAATTTGTATAATTCTCGTGTCCATCTGTTTTGGTTCCACTACCTCTTCAATCGTATTGGCCTAGCCACATTTGCAATCCTAAGTCCTAGTGAGGTAGAGGCATATGTATGCTTATCCATCATATTCAGCTTCCTAGATTCCTTGTCAGGAGGCAAAGTTCTCATGAGTTTAGGTGCTCTGGACTGATCATGTGCAGCAGTGATGACCACAGAGTCAGTTTCTGGCTGGTTAAGACTTAGCAAGAGGGGCAGAATCCTGCTTATTAGCCTTTTTGAGAACTGCAGGCAGTGAGTTAGGTCTGTACCATACGTCAAAAATAGCATGCTCTAATGCAGGATATATTGGTGGAATTATAATGGAGGGAGTACAAGGGACCTCCAAAGAGTCCATGAGGTCTCTTTCTTTGGAGTCTTCATCCTCCACAGCAAAAACCATGTCAGCTTGCATTTGCTGTATCATGGCCTGTAAGGTGTGGTCCTCAGGAGGAGACCCGAGGTTATATACCATGGAGTTCTCACTGCAGGATGAGGGGGTAGAACTGGATCTTGGTACATACTATTCTCCCTCCTCCTCCTCTAAACACTCCTTCATAACCATGAGATCAGGATTGTATTCAACTTTGTCAATGTTTCTGTTGATGACGAGAGCTGCTGAATACACCAATAACACTAGTGGTGGCTGAGAAGGAAGATTTTGAGGGGGTGTGCTGGAAGACATCATCAATGGGGGCTGACAACCAGTAAGACCAGTTGATGGGATAGCTGTCTGCGTAGGCAAGCTAGTCAGAATGCATCATATCATCTTAGAAAATGATGCCAGCATAGCCTGAGAGTTGACAATGCCCTGGACAGGGGCTGTGACTACATGTGTCAATCACGAGTCTTGACCTGATGACAAAGGTGTCATACCATCTGTAGTAGATATGGCATCGCCTGAGCCAAGCCCCAACCTTGGTGTCTTAGCGATGGTTGGGAGGGGGCTGTCATCAGCACTGCAGGATCAGGCGATGATGCAATAGATTTATCTGTTTGTCTCAACAGTGACCAGGACCTCACCTATGAAGCAGACCTTTTTCTTTTTTCTGTGTAGATTTTTATCCTCCTCCTGGCAGGATCAGGTTTTTTTCTCAGCCCTGTCCCCACCAGCCACAGCCGTCCTGTATTTCCTCCTGTACCAGGACTGGAGAGATTGTGTGGGCCACTAGTGTGATGGTCAGGGCTTCACATAGTCCATTCTCCATTCCCCCCTTCCCCAGTTTTCTCCCCATGGGTCAGCAGATGTGCAATGAGTATGTTGTATGCACTCTGCCTCACAGAAATACTCTGAACACTGTCCCTTCCCTTTACTATGGGACATGTATGTGTTACCACTTGGATTCCTCTATGTGGCAGTCAATCAGTGAGTCATGGAATCCCTCCTCCCTGGGGCAAGAGAGCAGTCCTATGGACTCTAAATCATCCCTCTCCCAGCCAAGCCCCAAGTGACCTGCGTCTGTTTCTGAATCCCAGTCACCAGCATGGCAGCAGGGGAGGTATGGATGCCTCAGCCCTCAACGCCACCAGGCCGTGATCAAAAAGCCACTGCCAGACACCTCCTTTCACTGGGAATCTCAGTGAACTACAGTACTGTACTTCTAATGAGTCCTTACTACTCCTGCTCCTGCTTCTGCTCCTACTGATGTGTCTGTTTATTCCCCACACTAATACACCATGACATTTTAACTCCATAAAAATTACAAATACTGCAATGTTTTCTCAATTGAAGGGCTTTACTTGCAGAGTGTGTGCATGTGCGTAGAAACATAGAATTTGACGTCAGATAAGGACCATATGGCCCATGTAGTTTGCCCATTTTCTGAACCTGTTTCATATACCACAGATCCTAAATAATCTGCATGCATGCATGCGCAATTCCTAGAATATAATTAAGAAGAGGTAATAGAAAAGAGACCCTGCTCCATGAAAACAAAACAACATTAAAAAGTTCCTATTAGCCACTTATAATCTTTGAAGTATAGTATCTTGAACCCAGAGTACAGCAATAACCAGCTCCATTGAAACCCTTAAACACACATTTCAAGAGTAATAATGCTTAGCCCTTTGAAGATGGAGCAATTGTTTCTGTTCACTTCTGGGAATAAAATCTGAACTCTTTTACCACTTAAGAAAACATAGTTGCTATGGTTCTGAAAACATAATGTGGACATTTAAAGTAAAAAGGTTTTCAATAAGACCAATATAATTATAAAACAATTTGTGAGAGGCATGAAAATGCCAGTTACTTAAACACCTGACTCAGTGGTACAGAAATCCCGTAACCATCTTCAAAGGGTTAATACATTTGATTTGTATTCCTACCCTTGCAGACATATGTTCATAGGATCACCTGAGTATGAAACACATTTTAGTGAGTTTTGATTTATGTATTCACCATTTTTATAAGAATAAATGTGTGAGGAATTGCCAGTGAATAACTTCTGTACCTAATGGAGCTACAGCGACTATTTTATTTATTTATAGATTAGTGACTGAGAAAGGCATGTGGAGCCAAGGCTCATTTCCAGGTGCAACACGCATTTCTTATGCTCACATTTATTCAGATATCTCTTGTGTAGGTGCTTCCCCTCCCCCCCAAAACAAAAATATATGTTTTTAGCATCTTAGTGTTTTGTCACTAAGAAATGACATCTGTCCAGGAATGAAGATGAACTTTGCAATCGACTGTTTCTAAAACAGCAAATCTGGTTAGATTTTCACCACAGATTTTGCAAGTTTCTTATAAACAAGTTCCTGACAGAAACTTTATATCTATTTCAACTATAGAAAAAAGTGCATATGTTTTTTAGTTTCATGCATACATGCAAATCTTATCTGAAATGTGTTTTCATTACTCAAGTGAACCTTTAAAGCATCAGGCACTGATGCAGCAGGACCCAAGCACCAGCGTTAGCCTATGTTGGACAAAGGATGTAAGGTTTCACTCAGTTCTCCACAGTACTTTGGCATAAGATTACCTATTTACATGGTGACTAGCTTTCTCCTGAAAGGCATCCACAGCTGGATATTTGGGTTGCATATATGGAGGTTTAGGATATCCATACCCATTCAACGCAGGAAAGGCCGTTGATTGCTGAAAATAAAACAATAGATGTCTAATTAGTGAAAAAAAACCTCTTTACTATTATTAAATGACTGCATTTTATATACTGTAATTCAGACCTGCACTTGTTTTGCATAACAAAGTATACGTTTTAAATACTTATAATTAATTTTGTAATTATTGTATCTTTATTAGAGAACATGTGCATTTGAAACTAATTGCATTCACTGCATGACTTGCCACCTCTTGGCTGGGTCTCCCTTGCAAAAAAAAAAAAAAGGTTTTAATCTCATTGAGAACACACGTTTAAATGAAGGATAAAAAAAGTATATTTCTAAAGTTATATCTTATATAGCCAAATCCTTGATAATCTTATCCTGGTTCATGAATACTATTATTTAGACCATTTTTCAAAAAGTATTTTTATTTCTGTACATCAGTCATATTAATCTATGAAAATAAACTTCAGTAGTAGCCTATAGCAAGATACACTACATACTGTATCACTATACAGTATATTGGGAAATACCACAAAAATCAAATTGAAATGAATGCGGATTTCCTATGATATACCTTGATATATCTGGATCTTCTGCATTATGCCACTGGCTGCCTCTTTAAATAAATCTAGGGTGTGAAATATTTTTTATGTAATGTATATTTTCCACAATAAACATTATTTTTTTGACAAAATGAGCAAAATAAATGAAGTTGGTCACTGAGCAGGCTCAGAAATTTACTCATTTTGGCCACACTGAGCATGCTCAATTGTACTAGTAGACCATTGTTTTGAGCACAGTTTACATTTTATACTTTTTTTTGTAACTTCTTAACATTTCTATCACAAAAGCACCTAAGCACATTTTGAATGCATTGAATATGACATGGCTTGCCATAAGATATCATTCTTATCTTCATTTGAGGGTACTGGCATGTTGTTCTCACCTGTGGCTTTGCCACTTGTGTGATATCAACTAACCCATACTCTGCCATGATGACAAAAATGATATCTTGACGTATGTCATGTCATATGCCAAGGGATTAAAGTTAGAGCAAGTTGATGTTTTTAAATGCCTCTGGATACTCTTAGATCCTAGCCCATCATTTGTCCCACACGTGGAGAATCTGGTTCTGATGGTAAACAAGAAACTGGGAGCTCTTTTCAGAAACAGTAACTGTCTCACTCAAGAAGCAAGACGTCTGATTGTGTCTAGTTCAACACTGTCACTTATTGACTATGGCTGTACTGTCTGCTGTATGGCAAATTACTCTGTCTTGGATGGGATAAAGGTGGCCTGCAACAAAGCCTGACAATCTGTTTTGGGAGCAGACAAACACACAGCTGAGAGCTGCATTCTCAGACCAACAGGCTATCCCTGGTTAGCCAACTCAGTACCATACCTGCATACTAGGGAAAAAGACCCTGCTGGGACTTCCCCCCAGTATAAAAACACTGCTTCCATGATGTTTGTCACAGATTCACTCAGCAGGTCAGGCCCTCTACTCTCAAAGTGCCAACCTCTGAGCGAAGTCGTGTGAACAGTGTAACAGACAAGGTAACCCTCTTGTCTGTTTTTGTGAGTTCGGATCAACCTTTGGTCTCCAGTTCTGAAGGGATTCAAACTGTTAACCTCTTGCTAGCATACCCAATGCACAGGCTCAGATATATCTGTCTTCGGGGGGCCAGTTATCTTTGCCTACAGGCATCTAACCAGGCGTGCAGAAATGAACCCTTTAAAACTTTAATGAAGACCTCAGATTTTAAATGCTTCTCTTTCCAGTTTGGTACCACCATACAAGCTTATGTCTGCTGAACCATAAATATCTCTTAGCAAAAGAAAGCAATTCAAAGACAGACCAGGTTTACTCTAAAATTAGTTTTTACTAAAATATATAATAATACGGCAAACATACAATGCAGAACTCTTGTATCACAAGACATACATATCTTTAAACAAAACGAAGTTTAAAACAGTGCAATTCCTACAACTGTATTTAGAGTTTGTCTAGCTTTTTAAATACCTGTTTTCAGTGCTCAGATGTTTCCTTAGTCAGTGTCAGATAAAAAGTGTGTCTCTAGTCAAAAAGAATAATCTTTTACAAGCAGCATTGGCCAACCCCTTTTGGATGAAGTCATCCAGCTCTTCCTCTGTCAAATATCTAAAAAATATATATCTGATACAACCACAGGATGTATTTTCAAAGTATTACATTCTGCAATCCTCAGCATGACTCATGTGTGTCAAATGACATCTCTTTTGATCTCATGCTGTACCGTCCTCACACAAGCTTCATATGAGCATTTACGACCTCTCACCTCTGTGTAATAACTTGTGTTTTCTCGTCAATGACATAAACCTTTTTTCTGATTTTCCCTCTTAACAAAATTAACTTAAACAAGTCTGTAATTAGCTCAGAGAACAGGATCCTTAATGAAAGTCTTCCAGTAACACATTGTCTCTAAAAACTGAATGTGTGATACAATGCTGTCAGCAGTTCTCTTAGCTTGCATCTGTCAGCTAAAATCTGGGGGGGAGGGGATGAGAGAGGTCATTCCTAGAGCATTTGATTTTCAGCAGATACAGTCATAATACATTTTATATAAAATAAATATTATCCAGCACTCAGAACTGGCTGTCTATGTCACAATGTTCACAAGAAGTACAACATCAGGAGTATAATTATTTATTTATTTTATTTTATTTAGTCTTTGGTAACCCGGGTAAGGCCCACTAGGCACAAGTGCCTGTTTTCAGGGGCAACCTGGGAGCACTGGGCAGTTAAGTGACTTGCTCAGAGTCACACAGTATGCAACTGGAAGTTGTGAGAATCAAACTCAGGTCTGGTCTGCTGGATGTATCAAGCTCATTCACACCTCATTCCTCTAACCTCTAGGCTATACTGCCAGCCCACATTAATCATATCCTAGTGTAGAACAAAACAGGGTCGGCACTCCTTTGCTGTTAGGGTCGCTGTTTGGCTGAATGACTTACCGGACACACAATTTATTATGTGAAACTTTGGGCTAATAAAAGATCACTTGAAGAATCACTTTCTTTAGAAGGCTGCTGTAAATGTTACTGTATATATGCAAATGTCATTGATTACCTTATTTCCTTGATCAGTAGCCACCCTCTATTGCAAGCCACACCTTGAAAAGGCTATTTGCAATAGTAGTTGTCATGGCTAATAACTGAGACAACGCGTATCTGGTCAGTATTAAGCTTTTACTAGTCGTGGTACTGTAGTGGTGAGTGCATAAGAAAAAAATGAGGGTACATCAGCAACAAGGATATAATCGACATTAAAGAGGGTGGGTGAGGCAATTGGGTGTTTTAAAAAAAAAAGTATGTTTTCAGACACCACAATGCTGAATTTAACATGGCTGCAGAGATACCAGCATTAGAAGAGCAGTTGGCTACAGCTCCACTATTGGAGAAATGTAGGGGGTAACCGTAATTGTTGTTACAGTGGCAAACAGTGCATAGCTGTGAGCAATGGAGGCCATAAAAAACAATTTAAATGCACAGAAAATACTTCTTTACCTTAAAATCATTTTTGCTGCCTTTCAAAATAAGGGTAACTGAGAAGAAGGGCTGAAGCATGTGGGTCTAGGTAAATAAATAAAAGCTGCCCTCTAATAGAAGCTGCCCTCAAATAGAAGTCATGGCAGTGAATAGTTGTTTGCTAATAAAACTGCAGCTGCTATTGGAGAAAATATGACATATTGTAACGTACTGCCTGCTTCTCTATCTGCTCTATATTTGTTTTAGTCATCTATTGTTTTACCATTCTGTATTGTACTGGATATGGAACCTTTGAAAATGAGCACTTGTTTTCAAAGGTATTTTCCTAATAAAATAAATAAAAAATAAAAAAATTGTTTTATTCTTTTGGTAATCGGGTAAGGCTAACTAGGATCAAATGCTATTTTTTCAGGGGCGGCCTGGGAGCACTAGGGAGGTAAAGTGGCTTGCTCAAAGTCACACAGTATGCAAGTGGAGGTTGTGGGAACCAAACCCAGGCCTTCTGGATGTACGATGCTCATTCTCAGCTTGTTACTGTAACCTATAGGCTATATTGCCAGCTGCAGTATCATATTCCATGTAAGTCCCATGTACAGCATCTACATAGAAACATAGAATTTGACAGCAGATAAGGACCGCTTGGCCCACCTAGTCCGCCCATTTTCCTACCTAACAGATAAGCTGCAGTATCTAGTTAATCAACAACTTGCTTCCTCCTACCCCCCACTAGGACTGCCTTATGTCTGTCCCATGCATTCTTGAATTCCCCCACTGTTCTTGACTCCACAACCTCCTCAGGGAGGCTGTTCCATGCATCCACCACCATCTCCATGAAAAAATACTTCCTCACATTACCTCTGAGCCGTCACCCCTCTATCTTCAAATTGTGTCCCCTTGTTCTTGCACATCTCTTTTTCTGAAAGATGCTACCCTCTTGGACTTTGTTGATTCCCTTGAGGTACTTGAAAGTTTCTATCATGTCCCTCTTTCCTTCTTTCCTCAAGGGTATACATATTAAGCTCCTTTAGTCTTTCTTCAGTATGTCTTCTGGTGCAGACCCTGCACCATTTGTTATGCCCTCCTCTGGACAGCCTCCACTCTGTCTATGTCTTTTCGGAGATGGGGTCTCCAGAACTGCACACAGTACTCCAGATGGGGTCTCACCAACTGTCTGTACAGAGGGATAACAACTTCCTGTTTTCTACTATTGATGCCTCTCCCTATGCATCCCAGTATCCCCCCAGCCTTCCTTACTGCCTTCTCACATTGCTTGCCCACCTTTAGGTCATCTGATATAATTACCCCCTGATAATCTTGTTATATCATTGACAGTAAAAATGTTCACTAAGCATTGCCAGATAGCCTAGCAGCAAGCATACTTGCTTGTTTTGTAGGGGACCTGGGTTCACAACCAAAGTCTGGGGTAACAGCTGTGCAATAGGGAGGTATGGTGTGATCTGACGGACTGTATGCAATCTCTGAAAATGAGTGGCATGTCACATTATATGGCTGGCCTGTTGAACCAAGAAGAGGGAAACATGCAACTCAAATGCTTTCCCATAGCCACCCAAAGTGATGTGTAGAATAAGCTTGGGGGTATGGTTATGAAGCCAGACCAATACTTGTCCATGAAAGCAAGCATCCCAATATACCCTGTTGATCTTCACCCTTCCACTTCCTTAGCTGTCATGCAGAATTTTTCTCAGGCAGGCTGTGCTGGAGGTCAACCAAACCAATGGGTTGCATTAGGAGATGTAGGAGGAAGAGGAGGAGGGTGTTCAGAAGGTCAGAATTAGATAATAACTAGGGCTGGACAAAACAGACTTAGTCATAGTCACAGAAATAAATCAAGTGAAAATCACAATTTTTTTGCAAAATTGCTATTATTGTGTGATTTGTCAAATGCAAGAAAATGGCAAAATCCTTCAGTTTTCACAATGCAAATCATGCAAAATGGGATTTCGGATGATTTTTTTTCTTTTTTTGGCCATGGAAAAATAACCGTCCAACCCTATTAATAATGGGTATGCATGGTAGGAGAGGTCACCAGGTGGTGAGGAGAGCAGAAGAAAATACTCAGGCACATCTAAAGTCAAAATTAAATGATGCTATAATTATGCTTCTTCACAACAACATCAAAGAAGAGTTCTAATGAAATCAACTCACTGTAATCCTTTGACAAACTATTTCTCAGTGCAGACACTAGGCAGGAAGTTACTTTTCTGTGCAGACTGCTGAAAATGTTCATACAAGCTGGCTGACAGACTCATGGCAGCACTGAGTTCAGGAGTGAACCTGGGTTTCATGGTAAAGGGCAGATGCATCACAGAGGTGAAACATTCGCCCTCCAGGGAGGTAGGATTAGTGTTAGGGCTGTGCGAGCAATGAATATCAATTCGTGAATACCATGAATAATAGGGTATTTGTTACTTGGACCACATATCAAGTATTTGTTTCTCATTCAGAGGTAATCAGGAAGAATACCCAGGACTCGGAAATAACTAATAACCCCTCTATCCCTACTCAGGGGGTCAAGGCCAGACCCCTGACCACCAGACTCACCCCACATACTGTACATTCTCCCAGAGATAGTTTCCAAATAAACAATCTGCCTACTCCTAGCAGGTCCCCCCAACCCCCTTCCTAGCCAGATCCTGTCAGTCCCCAACGGTATACTGTATGGTATTACATTTGGGCTCCTCTGAACCCTGATTCATGACTGGGGGTAATTGTAAAATCCAGAACGGCCCAGTCATCCCCTCTCCCACAGTGTTCCAGCAATTCTATCTGGCTATCATATGACTGACAGAGCACAAGGAATGTGTGACGGGTTGGGAGCAGGGCAGTGAGTCATTGATGATGCTAGCTTAGTATCCTCAGTGATAAACACAACTCCACCCCTCCGTCCCAGTCATACAGTCTTCCCACTCTTATAGGTAGATGGAGCTGGCAGCATGCTGCAGGGAGGAGGGGTGGCTGAGCTAGCTGTTGTTTTTAGCATTGCCAGCAAATTGTACGTGAGGCATCAGAAAGGGGTCCAGTTTTGATGTCATACATCTTTGTTGATTGAGTGGTCCCGTTAGGGAGGAGAAGTCTTCAAAAGACTGAATCAGTTCTAAACACAGCACTTGGGGAGAGGGAGGGGGTGGAGGAGGGTGGGAGATGACTTGGCTTTGGGGGGGGGGGTTTACCAAGGGACTAAACATTGCCACCTGGGGAGGCATAGAGGGTTTTTATTCCAAACATATTAGTGCTAAGTATCTGAGGGTGCTGAGCAAGAATACTCACAGAATATTAGAAAAAGAAGACATTTGCACAGTCTTATGCCTCTGTGATTAAGAAATGAACAGAAGTTTGGAGGATGCCGCTGCTCAAGCTTCTCACAGCTAAGCTTGGGCTTTGCAGTGCTCTCTAAGAGCACTGTGAGGGAATATGAAAAGTGGCAAAATGGAGTGTCTAGCTTTCCAAAAATGTATACTGTAGCACAATTACCCTCCAACCCAGTGGCACTGAGCCCCAGCAGGACAATGGAATGCTCTAGGAATGGGCCATATGATGACCACTTGTTAAATAAGCATTCCATCAGGACCTCTTTGTAGTGAGCTAGGGTGGCTACAGCTGAGTCGGTGCCTGCTCTATGATGATAGAAGTACTTCTAAGGAACAAGGGAATAAAAGGCCCTCCCTAGATGAAGGGATAAGATGAGTTCCTTATTCATATGATCACAAGACTGCAGGCAGCAGAAAATCTTCTGCTTTTTGTCTTGTGTGTGGGGTTGGTAAGGACTATAAATTAAAAAAAGAATGAAAACAAACAACTAAGTGATACAAATGGTGTGGGATTCTTATAATAATTAATAATTAAGGAAGGTAGTACTGTTTTGTTTTCCTCTACCATACTGTACTTCTCTCCGATCTGGATTGGCCATTTGCCTGGTACTGCCCCCCCCCCCCCACCAAGTCACACCAAATGGCATCCACACAGACTATCCTGCAAACACCGCCACATGGAAAAGCCTCACTGTGGCAGTGCCCAGGCCCTGGGCTTACTCCACTGTTACAAGGAAACAGGCAGGGGAGACATATTGGGGTGGTGGCATTTATTTATTTTGTTTTTGTTGACCGGGAAAGGAGGGCTAGACAATTCTGCCTATTTTCAGCCTTGTCCCCGGGGGAGGGGGGAGATACAGATGGCAACCAACTGAAATTAAAGCAGATTAAGCTGTTGGTGGTATTTTTAGTGAATGGGGGAAATTTGGACAGAACAGTGAGGAAATTCTCCTACTGTTTGGAGAAGTGTTAATAACTGCACTATACCGAGGAGTCCCAAAAGGGCAAAACACATATCTGTAGTTTGTTAGTCTTTCTTGGTCGAACCTGCTACAAATGTAAAAGCCTGCTTGCAGGTAGCTTTATTTTTGGGGGAGTCTTGTCAGGCTGCTCTACACAAGGAGATAGAAACAGTTATCTATGATGCGTTGCACTGGGGTTGAAGAGGCATTTTTACTACATGCTCATTGTTGAAAGAGAAGAAACAGGAACCCCAGCATTTGGACATCTGCACCATTCTTGTATCTTTCTAAGTATCTTGCACATTGCTCTTCTTGCAGACTGCATCTCCTATATACTGTCTCAGTGCGCTAAATTTTAGTTATTTATTTGAAAGTTGGTGACTGGGAAAAGCACTCTGAGCTGGGGCTAGTTTCCAGGTGCGACAATACAGTGGTAATATAATTCACAAGAACAGTACAAAAAGCAATGCCATACAAATATATAGTGGATAAATAACAAAGAATTTGTGCAGTAGTAGCAGAATACATTTAGAATATGTACATCACAGTGCAAGCAATATCTATACAGTAGCAGCAGATTTCTTAATAGCTGTGCATCACAGTGCAATGTAGGGAGCAGGACAGCACAAGAAGGAACGTAGGGAAAAAGATGGTATAGGAGACACAGATGAAGATATAGTAGCAGATTCCAACAGGAAAGTCAGACTGGGGGGTCTGTGATACCTTAGGTAGGAAAGGGGTAGTACTTTGAGAGGAGATGAAGCTAGTTTGGGAGGGGTGCAGGCATGGTCTGGGTGTGTTTTCCTGCATGTCAATTTTAGTTTTTAAGTTTGAAAACACACTTTTATATTTTGATGACATCTGTCGCCAGTGCTTAAACTAAGAAGGAGCTCAATGAAACTTGTTCCCTTTTTTTAGTGTCAGAACTGTAGCATGTTTAATGTACAGTAATGGAATTCTAACAAACTGCTTAGACAAAAAGCAGTATATTGACTGGGCTGTGGCTCAAGAGTCAGCAGTTCAGCGTTGCATGTGGGTCATAACTGTTTGTGTTCCAAGACTGGGAGTAGAGGGTAGCAGTAGGCTGGTCATATTTTGTCATTCAGGAGGCAGGGACACTGTTGTTGGTGTAAGCATCCTCGGTGGCTCCAGTGTGCACTGCCCTACCAATAGGATGGAGTAGATAAACTGGGCAGACTTTTGTGTTATTCTTAGTGTGAATATGTTTGAATCTATTGACCTGTGTATGCAGGAGGCAGATTTATAATCAAGAAAACATTCAGTGACACACAGGATGATTGGCTGCTTTCGATTACTGTTGGACCTTGCCCCTGATTTGTTTTAAATTCTCTGGAACCCATGCAGGCATTTTACTGCCCAACTGGTTCCTTCTGTTAGTCACACCCTCACCCTGCTTGGGTGGGAGGGGCAAGCCCCAGAAAGTTGCGTTTTGCTCTGTTCCTGTTGTGCATGGGATTTTGGAGTCTGGATAACTGGAGAATGTTTATGGAGTGGAACTTTCAAGCCAGGAGTGACAGCTAGGATAATGCTAGGTCAAAATCTGTATTTAAAAAAATACTTTGCAAAATGTTTTTAATATTGAACTCTATTTTGCTGCTCAGCAAGATGTTCACCTGGGAGGACGGAAGAGGAGGAAGAGGTCTATCTGTCGACTCTGCCTCGGAGGAGGCAGAGACACCAATGGTAACTGGAACACAGTATGAAAATATTAGTGAAGTAGTACATGTTTTGAACTTAAGCCAAGAAATGGATATTCCATCAGCATCCTGTCCAGCTGCAGAGTTGTTAGCATCCAGAGATGTTCCTGCACCAGCCATTGTATCTCCTGATGTTCCAGCAGAAATACTGCCAACTGCAGGAATCATGGAGAGGAGAATGTTGTTAATGTAAAGCTGGATTCAGTTGGGGAGCCATTTACAATGACTGTACAGGCTGCTATTCACTCCAAGCAGATGCCAGTGGAGTACAAGTTAGAGTCATATCAGACAGCATCAGATGAAAGCGCTGCTGTGCTTGACAGAGAGTGAACAGCTGGGGATAGTCTGGGGCTTAGGAGCAGCCACCCTACTCCCACCCTGCCAGTAAGCACCTCAGGAGGTTGGACTGTGGGGTCAGCGCTTCAGGCTGCCAGCTGGATCAAAGCAGCTGACTGCATTTCCTGATTACCTCAACCAGTGCCCACTGCTGCAGAAATTATCGCTCTGTCCCCCAAATCCATTACAGCTGCCAAGTGATCAAAAGCATAGAAGGATGCGGCTTTCAGCATTCCGAGATGTGACTGTCAGACCTTACTATGGGTGGTTCCTGTAAGCAATCCAGAGGTTTTGGGTGACTGCCAGTGGGGTGCTACTGTGTTACTCACTGGTGTTAAATCAGCCTTCCCTGCTGTACCGGCTTTGCAGTCTATGCAACCATGCTAGGGAACCACTGTTGCTACAGTAGTGCTGCAGGCTGCTGCTGAACTGGTTTCAGTGACTGGGCAGCCTGCTTAGTCAGTGGTTGCTGCTTCACCCATCCCTGCACACTCTCACTCTCCTGTGCAGCCAAACTAAGTTGAAAAATGTGAGGCAGGGTTCACAGTCTTCTGAAAGTGAGGAGAGACCGGCTCCTGTAGCCAGTGAGTCTATGAGGTTGAAACAAAAAAAACAAAAAAAACAAATTGAGACTGCTACAGATCCTGGGTCTGGTTCTGACCCTTCCCTCTCTATCTAAGTCATAGCCTGCTGTACTTCATTCTCTGACCCAGAGGTAACTTCCACCATGGCCCCCATGTCCCACAATAGATGGGAGATGGAGTTTCAACCAAGCCATCAGTTTTTCTGGGAGGGGAGTGAACCCCTCCTCGCAATGTACTTGAACCTGTTCAGTGCTAAAACTGAGCCTACACAGTGGTGCAGTGCAGTTGGATTGTGCTATATTGAGGGTATGGAGAATCCCCGTGACCAGAAGAAACTTGTGATATCAGTTTCAAGCAGGTGAAACCCCTAGACAGATTCTGAGCCCAGTATTCTACACTGAAAGATACTCCTATTTGGTCAGTGTTCTCTGATTCTTTACTGGCTAACCTATGGATCCTGGACTTGCCAGTCTCAGTTTAGAAATACCTGGTTGCCCCAGTGAGTATCTGGGAAGTACAGTTGGCTAGTAAATCTTTGGCGCTGAACACTGCCCCGGGTGAGGATGGCCTCCTTGCTGAATTTTATAAGTGCTTTCTTATAGACCTTAACCCAGCTTTGGTTGACCTGTAGAATGAGATTCTGACAGTATTTTCTCTGCCGCCCCCCACTGTCAGTGGCTAGTTTGATTTTTTTTTTTGTTCTAAAAAGGGGACCGCTCCTTATTATGAAACTGGAAACCTACAAGTTTGCTCAGTGTTGACTTTAAGATTCTTTCAAAAGTGCAGGCTAAAACAGCTGGAGAAAGCTGCAGTATGCATAACATTACCACACCAGTCTTGTTCAGTTACAGGCCATTATATTCAGGATAATGTTATTACCATGAGAGAAGTATTTGAAAGGGTAATCATGGGACTTCTGGATGGCTACGTTTTGTCTTTAGACCAGGAAAAAGCATTTGACAGAGGGTCCTATATTTTCCTGTTCAAAGTACTTCAAGCATACGGCATTCCAGCTACATTTATAAATTGAAAATGAAGTTTCTGTACTATGCAGTTGTCTGCCCTTTAATTAGTGGGTGGCTAAGATATAATTTGGTGATGCAGAGAGGAGTGAGGCAGTGATGTCCCCTTAGCCCTCTTTTGTATGTGTATTAAACCCCTTGCTTTGTTCTAGTTAGGCTTGTAAAGATATAAATGGATGAGCACCCAGGAGGCCTGGATAGAACTGAAAGTCCTCACTTACGTGGACAATTTAACTCTTTTTAAAGAATGCTTCAGTCAGGCCTTTTCTGAAAGTGGTGGTTAGAACTTTTTCTGCCACATCAGGCTCAGTTACAAACTGGGCAAATAGTAGGGGGACTGGAGTTCATGCCTATAAGGATGCTGAAACTACTACAGCTCAGGAACAGGCATCTGGGCATTCTTTAAACATGTTTTGCACAGAATCTTGAGGACTGAATGTAGCTTTCTCTAACTAGGAGGGTTCTCTATAGGCTGCCTCAGTATAGGTTCAGAAGTGCAAAAGCTGGAAAATGTCAAAGAAAAAGCTTGCATTTTTTTTTAATTGTTTTTGCTATTGCCAAGTTGTTTGTATTTTAGTTATGTTTACCCTCCCCCTTTGGTTTTGGAAATGCAGTTGTATACAGTAATTTGTTTTTTATGTTTCTTTGGGGCAGCCATTTCTACAGCATGGTTTTGTGACACCTCAACTTGACTACTGCAGTGCCCTCTACCTTGAGATCAGTGGTGGTATGCTGCGATGCCTTCAGCTGGTGCAGAATTTGGCTGTGAGATTACTGAAAGGACTCTCCAGATCAAGCTATTATCACCCCTCTGCTGCGGGATCAGTATGGGCTGCCAGTCGAGGGGCACATCTTTTCTAAGATCAAGTTGTAAACCTATAAGACCTTGCATGGTCTGAGTCCTGCTTACCTGCATGCTCTCTTGTATTCGTACTGTCCCACTTGCTCCCTCTGTTCTTCCAATAAAAACCTCCTAGTGATTCTCAAGATGCAATTAAAACATCTGGTGACAGAGTCTTCAGGGTGGCTGGACCAATAATATGAAATCGACTACCAAGGGCTCTGAGGGAGGTGCCTTCGGTTGAAATCTTTTAAAAAGATCTTAAAACTTGCCTTTTTGCCCAGGCATTTGGCTCTATTGTGGATTTAAACTGAGTTTTAGTTGATTAATTTATTAGTGCTTTTTTTACTTTACTTGTTATATTCATGCTGGGCTATGTAGTATGTGATTGCTGATGTATTTTACCAATATATACTTTTTTAGCTTTACTTTCCAGAAAGTTCTGCAACATGAAGTGAGATAGTGGGTCCCCATGGTTCTTGAATAGATGAAACCTTTCTTCCCCGGGATGGGAGGTTGGTACAGTTTGGTTACCTAAAGTGGGTGCTGTGGCAGAGTGTCTGACTTACATTTCTTAAACTCAGTGAACCATTTCTCCAAGCCTGACTGAATCTGTGTCACAAAAGCAGCTTTATATGCACATAATGTCTACACATTTTTTGTCACCCTGGTTATCCCAGGATGTCCCGAGGCTCGAGATTCCATGGTATTGGCCCGTCTTGTAAATAAGCGGGTCCCGGTACAGATGTGGGATTCATTGTGACTTAGTACTCATGGCAAATAGGTGCTTGGCGTCCAAGAACTCTTTAAAACATGAAAGTGTCAATGAAAGGTGTTGTTCCAGACCTAGTTGTGCCTCAGTTCTTGAAACCCAGGCCGACTGTTTATTGAGTGTCCCCATGAGCTATTATTCTGGGATATTTTTGCCAATTTCTGCAACATATCACAGTTTAGAGGTATCTTGTATGAGGAACTGGTCTCAGGCTTTGTTTTACAGGCTTGGCAGGTGTTTGACATTCCTACGCTGTATGATTTACTGTTTTAAAGTTTTACATCTGGCAGTCTAGATGTGCCCTTAGGCAACAGCAGAAACAGCTAACGCACCAGAAATTGCTTATGTCTGTACAGAAGACCTTCTACAGAATATATTTAAAAAATGTCACATCAGTCACTAAGAAAACTTTGGCCTCATATTGGAAAGGCTTTCCATTACAATTACTTGGTATTGTAAGGTGATGGATAGGGAAAGGTGTTTTTTTTTATAAACCTGGAGCCAGATATTCAAAATTTTGCACTGAGCGCAAAGTGGTTGCAGCTACTTTGTGCAAGGATTGCACTAAAATGCCACATTCAAAGAGGTGTGCAGTGCATGCTAAATCCAATAATGCGCACTCACAAAGAAAATGTATGCAGTGCACAAAGGCAGGCTGTGGGCCATGCATGCCAGTGCAGTGTGATATTCAGTATGTTAGAGCTACACCAGGGGGCTAGCGCAGGTCAATTATTGTCATGCAATTACTGCTTATAAAAAGGCAGACTTAAACTCAGGCAAACCACAGAGGTGGGCGAAGACAGTGAAGGCAACAGAACAAGATGGCTCACAGGGGAGCAAACATTGTCTATGTGCTGCAGCAGGCTGTACAGGAGGAGGAGCATGTGGATGCCCTTCCTAAGCCAATACACAGGCTGCAAAGGTGCTATGCTGCATACAGACAGTACCATCCATGAGTCACATACAAAGTCCTCAGTGATGACCAGCTCATGGGCCAGTACAGGCTCAACAGGCCCATACTCAGGCAGATGTGTGAGCTCCTGCATGAGCAGCTCCAGACAAACCCCATCACAGCCATGTGTTGTCCGTTGAGCTCAAGGTGACAGCTGCAATGTGTTTCTTGGCCACAGGAACATTCCTAACATGGTAGGGGACACCACCAGTATCTCACAGTCAGTCACTTCGTGCCTGTTAGGCCAGTTCCTGTATACTCTGCTGAACCATGCTAAGGAGTTTATTATATTTCTCAGCACCCCAGCAGAGTAAACAGCAACCATGCAGCAGTTTCATCGAGTTGTGCACCTCGATGTGATTAGCCGCATCAATGTTGCCATCTGGGCACCCACCAGTGATGGAATGGAGGCCTGTCTCAATAGGAAAGGGTACCACTCCATCAATTGCCAGGTGATATGTGATGCAACAGGGTGCATCAATAGTGTTCTGGCATGGTACCCCAACAGCACCCATGATGCCTTCATATGGCCCAGTTCCATCTTGTGCCAGAGGTTTGAAAGTGGAGACATCCCTAGTGGCCACCTCATTGGTGAGTATACCCCACAGGCCTCCCTGAAGCCCCTTATGGGACATGATGGGGTAGAATCCTATATGGACAATAGGCCCTAGGTATGCTATGGTTGATGGGCAGACTGGATGGACCAGTGGTTGTTGCCTGTCTTCACTGTCCTTATGTCTGTGCCATTATGTGACATTAACCTAATTACTAACCTAGAGGTTAAGGAGCACATTGCCCGACTTGGGGAGAAATTTGTTTCCCTTTTGTCCAGCATTGCCTTCTCAGAGGTTCTGCCTGTTTGGGAAAAGGGAAAAAACAGGCAGAAAATCAGAGTGAAGGAGATAGGTGAGCTCAACGTATGGCTCAAAGACAGGTGCCACACCAAGGGGCATAACTTTGTCAGAAACTGGGACAACTTCTGGGAAAGGGAATTCTTCAAATTCGATGGCCTCCACCTGACTAAGGAGGGGTTAGGGTGCTGAGCCAAGCATTTGATGCCCATGCAGGGCATTTAGACTAGCGGATGGGGAGAAGATGGCATCTCTAGGAGTAGCACACGTAGAGCCTGCCGTCTCTCCCCCTTCAACAAGCACCAATCTTACAGGACACTAGAGGATAACAGTTGCGGAAGGCAGAAGGCATGTAACCCTGTCAGAAACTGACAATTGCCAAAAAAAAGGTAAAGGGAGAAACAAGAACAAAAAAGAAGTTATCACAAATGGGGATGCACTTCGGGACAGGACAGCTTTATGTCTCAATGCACGCAGTCTGGCTAACAAGATGCTATTCCTCACTGCCACAATAGAAGAGGCAGGACTGGACTGGGTTACCATGTCTGAAGCATGGTTCATGAACAATCATGACTGGGATGTGACTATCCCAGCGTATAACTTGTTCAGAAGAGATAGGACTGGAAAAAAGGGAGAGGGGGTAGCTATTTATGTTAAAGATACTGTAAGTGCTACTGAAATTCAGCAGGCACATTTATTTATTTAAAAGTTTTACCAGGAAGGCATACTGAGTAGACTACTGCTTGATTCCAGATGCGTCCTGGGGGACAGGAGTAGGAATAAGCACATGGGGAAACTGAGGACTTATGGATTACAATCAGGGTCAGAAGCCAGACACCCATCTAGGTAGAAGTAATCTTTAGACCCCCAAATCATGAGGAAACCAGGGACAAGTATACCCTGGAGTCTGTCCTTCAGATGTCAGACAAGGGGGACTTGGTGCTGGTAGGGTACTTCAATCTGCCAGACACTGATAGGAGTTCCCGGACAGCAGCATCAGAAAAAAGCAGGGAATTCCTAGTTACAGCAGCTGGGCTCCAGTAGTAGTGGGCTGCAGAGGGGGACGGCCTCTCCTGGTCTGGGCTAGAACCTGCCTTCTCCAAGCTCTCTTTGTAGGTTTCATTGCCATCCATTTCCATGGGCTCCTCACTGCTGCCCTCCAGGTGGAGCAGTCAAATGAACAGTGGGAACTGCACACACCAGGATGATCCTGGGATGTTCTCCTCTGTGTCTGAACCCATTTGTGGTTCTGTAGGGAGATGAGAGGGAAGTTATATAGTACTGTACTGGACAGAGTGGTGTTCAAGCCGAGGTTGTATCCACATGCCCACGTGTTGTGTGCAGTGCACAGTGTATACCCTGCAGGTAGCAACACACTCCTACACCATTAACACATGCCATCACCATGGGGAACACAACACAGCACCGGTGTCCACATGGCCCATCACCACTGTGCTCACACCTAATACAAGTGTACATACATGGCAGTGTGTACACACCCCACCACTAGTGAATACTCACCCAGCACTGGTGAACACACACCTCAACACCAGGAAACACACTCCACCAGTGGACACATACGCCAGCATAACAAGGCACACTCCACCACACCTGAGTGCACACATCCCAGCACCAGAGGCCACATGAGCAGCATCACATGAGGCACTGCTGTGGGCATGCACACAGATGGCCACTCACTGGATGACAGGGACACAGTAGTGTTGTGCACACCCTATGCGCTACCTAGCCCTGGCTTCTGCATGCGCCAATACTGCTAGACAACCACACCGACACATATGGCCTATGATTGAGATATCATTCTGTCAGTCACTGACATGGCTGGGCTGGTCCAACTTGCCTTTCATATCCACAACCAGGCACTCCTGTCACCTCCACGGGCTGTAGTGTGGCTACTGTGGCCTCCTCTACTGGATCTAGGAAATGTGCGGCCGCCGATGCCTGTGGGCCTCCGCATGTGGCATGCAGCTCCCTGCGCTCCATCGTCATGGTCTCCTTTGTACACCTCTTCAAGTCCTAGAAGTGCTTCCTCGCCACTTCGATATGCCTGTTCTGTCCACTGATGGTATTTACCTCTATGATCACATCCCAGGCCTGCCTTAGATAAGCACTGGTGCTTTTGCACTAGGAGATTAAATCTTCCCTGGCCTTGAAGGCCTGTGCCAGTGCATGAAACTCCTCCATGTTGAAGCGGTGTGCCCACAGCCTGTGTGTATCCTCCATAGTACCTGCCAAACAATGGGGTGGTACAAGATGGGTGACCAGGGAGTACAGACAGTAGCACATAGCTGAAGGGAACAGTGGTGTACCCCCCCAGACCACATAGGCATCCTGTCAGTGCATGCCCTCCCACAGCCCCAGGCCTACTGACACCAGGCCATTCATGTGTGCTTCTGACCAATGTGATGGTCACAGACAGCCAGGGATGGACAGCAGCATGGGCCCACATAACCCTGGGCTGCAAATACAGACACATGCAAGGATGACCCTGCCAGAAGTGCGCACCATTGACCGGGGAGGTCCCTCTCCCAGATACAGCAGTACCACCACTACTGGATGAGGGCACTGTGGCAGTTTGCTCCCCCACCCCCGAGAATGTTGATATGCACCCCAGGATATTCTGTCTTCTCTATCAATTTCTTTTTTTTTTTGTATACTCTTTTTTTACCTCACCTCACACTCCGCCTCTCCTTCGGGCCACCTAGTGCTTCCATACCTCGGCTGTCCTCTTCTGGAGCTCCTCCCACACACACATCGCAGCCAACCCCCGATCTTGTCCCCATGTATCCCATTGCTGGGCGGGTCCCTCTCCTCCAAGGGGGAAGGCACCAGGTGACAGGGGACCCCGGCACACTATTTTATTATGGTCTGGAGGCACTGCTGTGGTGCAGGATGCTCCAGGAGGTTTTGAGGGACATGGAGCACGGAGGCTGTCATCCGGTGGTGCCGAAGCTGTTTTCTGGCTTTCTGGTTGCCCTTCCTGCACTGCTGCATGTAGTACTCCTGGTCTCCACTGGGAGCCACTACTACAGCGGGCTTCCCACCCCCTCCCAGGAGAGGAGAGGAGAGCAGTCCTCCGGACGCTCAATCCTCATTCCCCAGCCAGCCCCTGATGACCTGAGTCCGTTCCCAAACCCGGGTTGCTGGTGTGGTTCGAGGTGTGGTGTTACCAATTTCTTAAGTCTACTGCAGTAGCATTCTTTTCTTTAGGTATCTCTTGACCTTGTTCCTTTTCTACTCTGGTAGGGTGGCCTCCCATCAGGATATCTTGTGCTATGCTTCCCTGCTTAATTTCAGTTTTCTTTAATTGGTGGTGTACAGGGTAGAGGCTACGAAATGCCTCCTCTTAAAAGATCTAGGCTAATAGGCAGTAAAGAAAGGTTTTGACCCCCATTATGCATTGAAAAGGGCTCTAAAACATGTACCTGTGGTCTGCCTTAAAATGGTGGAGAGTGAGGGCCAGACATAGGGACAGTGCTGTTGTTTGACATGGTAACCCTCAGAGCCAAGCAGCTCTGTGTGTAAAAAGGGACATACTAATGAGAAACAGAGATGCCTGTGCAGTGGTAACTATGGTACCCCATCTGCTCCTGCGGGACAAATGTATGTATTATATAACTGCCCTAAGCAGTTGCACCCTTATTAAAGCTACTGGAAGTGCCTAAAAGTAATAGGAATAGGTAAAGTAATAGAAAATAAAAAGTAATATAAAAATAGAAAGTAATAGGTAGTTGTAATGTTGTTTGAAGCTTTTATTTTCTTATAGACGTCAGCTGCTATTGAAAAGGGTCCATTTTGCCACTTAATGTGACTAAAATTAAAAAAAAACAAGCTTTGCGATGCTTGCCTGCCCCTCCGGTAGCATGAATGAAAGGGCCATGGAGGATGGTGGGCAAACGAAGTCGATGAGATGTAACAAGCAGTGTTTTTCTGGCTTTGCATTCTATGCACTTTTAGTATATCACTTCAGCAGATAATGAAAGAGGGTTGTTTTTTCATTTAAAGAGAGTGAAGAAACTCAAGGAAATTTTACCTTTTGTAATTAAATGTTTATAAGGGGCTATGTCAGAACAAACTACAAAGGACATTGAACACTTGTTTTCTTTATGTTTACTAAACAGCAGCCAACTAGGAATAGAGAAAAATAATAATGCTGGGGGAAGGAAACCCCAGGACCTTACCTTTTCCTATTTCTACCATGTAGTCTGGTGGGCTCTTTAGAGCCAGCGGACCCATTCTGAGCAATATTTGTAGAACCTGGGCAGACTATGACACTATCTGGAAGGAGGGGCATAACTCTTTAACTGGCCCCTAAGTGTTTTCTAGCTAAGAAATGGGGTTATAATCCAGTATGAGGTTGCATTAATATTGGAATACCGCTAATGGTTACCTATGTACAGTATGTTTTTGGTCAGACTGATCTCCCAAATGTTTGTACTAGAACAAGAAAACCTTTGTATTAGAAGTAGGGGTGGCTCACCTGACCTGATGATGTCACAGGGTTTTACTATATAAATCCCTCCCAGAGTCAGATAGTCAGTAGAGCCTGGAGAGCTGTACTGAGAGCAGATACAGCAGGATATAGCACAGAAGATAGTAGACGTTTTTGACAGTGAAACCTTTTTCCACTCTGTGGCAGCACTGTTGGGGGGAAAAAGAGTGCTGGAGTTCAGTTGAGCTGGAATTTCTTATTTTTATTATTTTATATTCTGAGTTAAGAATAGTTTTGGAAAAAAACAAATAAAATTCACATAAGAGATTTGTGTGTCTTATACTCAGAAAACTTTGTCGGAGTTGTCTATTCCCACACCCTCCTACAGGCACCATCAGAGAGCACCACCATATGTCCACAGTACTGCTGCACACATCATACACACACGGGTACAGTTCACGGGTGTCATAGAACCTCTGTCCCATCACGACCCCAGCACTTTCCGGTCAGGTCCGCCATCGCCATCATGCATCTCCAGGTATACTACTCATAGATGGACAATGCACCCCAGAGTACAGACACCACATACAATACAGGATGTGATAGGTCCCCATGGCAGCACGTTCTCTGTAGCAGGGCCCCTAACTGTATAGACTATCTAGTATTGTACAGGGGAAGGTATAATCTGGCCTTGGATAGTATGTCCATGGTGGTATAGAGGATACATGAGCAAACTGCCTGCATTTTCCACCAGAGCACAATATGGAAGGTTCTGGAACTCTGTGGAACCTGAACCAGAGATACAGTGGCATTGCTCCTGTACTGCTGTGCCATGTGCCCTGTAGCTCCATAGCATGGGTTCCGTGTTCCCCTGATGTATACAGCATGGCATATAACCACATGTAGGCTCTGTTGTCCCATAGAACTGCTGTATGGCTATGGGAACAAGTGTCCTTTCCATGGCTCTGGGTCCGTTTATAGTACACGACACCCTGTAGATCTGCCCCCCCTCCCCATCTAGTACATGCAGTGCACCCAGAGTTACTGGGATTTCTTTATATTACATGGCTTTAGAGCTGTCTACAGAGACATATGTCCTATACATCTGTGTTGGTTACAGATGACAGCAGAGCACGTCGGCTAGCATATCACTGACTGTATACTACATGAGCATATGACAATTGCCCTGGAGTTAGTGGGACTTTGCTGGAACATTCTAGCAGCACTGGACATGTCACATGCATCTTGAGGACATGCTGAGGCCAGTGTTTAAACATAGTCCACAGCACACACCTCCCATTCTAGGTCATTCCAGAGGTCAATTACCTCTGTTCATTTGTAGTTCCACTGTGCTGTCTAAGTGGTGCAGTATGCTCCCTTAAATAGCCGAAGCACAATCTATCATGCTAATGTATGCAGAACTGCCTGTAATGACATGCTAATGTAGCTGCTTGCCCATGCACTGCTCAATGACCTCATTTGCGTGCCCTGGCTGAAGACTGCAGGTTTGCTTCCCATGCTAACCAGGTTTGTGCCGTGTAATTGCTTCTGCATCCAATGGTCATTGTGAAGGCATGATGATGTGTTCCACCTATAATGTCATCAGTCTGCGTGGCCATGCATGCATCATTGTTGCGCAAGTGTGCTATGCAGCATGGCACATGTGTGACCCATGCATGTGCCACCCCACACCGGCTGTGTGTCCCCACCCCCGGACATGCATGTTGTGCAGAATTAAAAGTCGTACTACAATGCAACCACCACAGCATGCTTCACAGTTGCAACACAGACTTACTACAAGTAACAGCTGATGCAGGGCACCTCTTCAGCATGACCAAATATGGTCGGCAGTAGACTTAGCTAACCTGGTCAACTTAGTGCTGGCCAAGGACGACAAACTCCTGGAGGAGGTAGCAGGGTGGACATGCCCTTATGTGAGGTCTGGGCTTCTGAGGGCAGTGCTTAATGTGCAGAACAGGGGTTGCTCACATAGGGGACCAGGGCTGCCATGGGTTTAGTGACCTGCAATGGCAGGAGGCAGGCCACCTACATAAGCTGTTGGTCATGGTCACCGGGGGAGCTCTGCCCAGGCCAGGTGAGTACAGCTGGATGTATGGTGGGTGTGTGTGCTGACATGTGCGCAGGCCTGAGGCATGGCATTATTTGTAAGGGATAAATCCTTCAGGGGACTCTACCCACCACCTATGTGCCCACGGTACTCCCCTGTGTGCAATGGGACATGCCCCACCACATAGCCTACCAGTCGCATGTAGCTAGCCAGACATCCTGACCCCCAGGATTGCCCTGTGCAGTGTGCGTGACCAGACCCATCATGGATGCCTGGGGATGCACCAGTCATGCCTGTGTTGTGGGGGCCACCACAGGGCCATGACTGTAGTGTCACAGGCATGACAGGCTTATGCATAGTGGCATGGCATGGCTGACAGGGCCAGTTGGCCAGGTAAGGTGCACCTGACATGTCATTTCTGTTCCCAGTGTACACTCAGGATGACTGCCACATATGTCATGTGTGTGGCCATCCAGGGAGCTGTACCCAGCATGATGTGCCACAGTCCCCTGACTATGTAATACATGTGTAAGCACTAAACCACGTGACCATGAGTCAGCATATGCTGGGTAATGTGTGGGATGCAACATGTCTGTCAGGGGTCTGGACATCTATGGGACACTGTTAGGGCACACTCCTACATTACCCAGGACCCCGGGTTACTATGCTGGTATGCACAGCTGCCCTTGTTGTGTGTTATCTGGTGAACCATGCATACCCATGACTATAATGCCTGTACAGGGTCTGAGGCTGGCACGTATTGTCAGTGGTACAGGGGCTGGCGGGTTGTGGTCACTACAATGGGGCAGGGTGCACTGTGGTTGTTCCCATCCCACGGGGGGACATACCATATGTTCACATGACAGGTTTGCCTGTGTGTGGTGCCACTGCTGGCACAACAGGTAGCTTGCAGCCCACCTTGTCTACCCATATGTGACGAAAATCCCACTCATTTTTGCAAACAGCACAACATACAACATACATACATACATACAACACAAGCATAACTTTATTTACAAAGGAAATTAACAAAAAAGAAATTAATACATTACTCTGGTCACATCTGTCACACCAAGACTGGTATATGTTACGGCAGGTCCACGTTATGTGTGGATGCATGGTTAAGTTGGATAGTGTATACTGGATGGGGTGCTGTGTACCACTGAGGGGGACTGACCATACCTGCCTTTTCCTCCTCTACATATCTCAGTGCCCAGCCCACATAGGACCCAGACTAATGCTCAGGGGTCTGGTAGCATGAAAGGAGGCCCATGAGAGGTCGGTGAGCCATGATGGGGCTCACGGCAGTGCCACAGAGGGGTGATGGCCAGGTGAGTACCTTGCTGTGTGCAGCACCTAGGGTTACACATGTACATGTTTGGGTGCCAATAAAGGTGGCACTGCAGTGGCCATGGCCTACCACCTTCATGAGTGCTTGGCCTGGTCCTCCATGGTGGACTCCTGGCTTTATTGGACACTGGCGGGGTTTGTCTCATAACCACCACATATGCTGTCCAAGGAGTTATGGACATGGCACTGTCTCTGCATCATGGGAGTCAGCATCATAAGGGATAGTGGCATCCCCAAGTGTGCAGTAGGGGGCAGCCGAGGTCCTGTTCCACTAGGACATGGCACAGTGGGTGGCCATACCTAGTGTCAATGGCATGCCAGGCTTTGGGGGGTAGAGGATCCAGGGGAACGTTGTTGGGGGCGTGGGGATATGCAACACCTCTGTTCACCCGCTCGGGCTCGCTGTATGGGGGCTGGTAACCATGGATGGGGAGGGGGTCTGCGTCCCTTAATTCCTAGCATGGGTGTGTTATGTCCTGTCCACCACATATCAACCCTATGGTGCCTGTGTCTCTTTCCTCAAGGATTTCAGTGGTGGACACCTACCATGCACAAAAGGTATTGGGCCACTAGTACCATTGCTCTGTGACATGGTGTGTGCAGTATACCACGATGGATATCTGTGCCACCAGCATGCTATTCTGTGTCTGTGTACCATGCACTGCCTGGACCCCCACCATCTGGATGTGAGTACCGTGTGCTGCTGGACTCTGCCACTGGGGATGGTGACTTTGCACACTGCCCAAGGTGCAGACCCTCACAGGTGGTCGGGCTTGTACCTCCCTGTGACCATGACTGTGGATGCTGTTTGCAGTAGTGGCAAGCATCTGTCTGTGTGTGGTCAGTACACCGCCATGTCAGCAGTGTGCTTTGGATGGCTACCATGGTAGTCCCCCTGCACTGCTGGACTATGCTGCCTGGCATGCCCCAGTGGCTCACTGGTGACCTGCAGTACTGACATGGGGCAGTAGACAGTGGGGCCTTCAGTGGGCAGTGCATGTTGGGGACCATGTGTGCCATATCAGGACATAGCTGTGACGGTGACCACACAACACAGAGCCAACTCAGATATGGTGACCCCACTGCATACAGGATGACTGGCTATACATCAGATGCAATGGGGGTCATGCAATCAGTGACCTGCACAGGCCCTGTAGTGACGTACACACCCATGGTCAGAGTAGGGCACAGGGAGCCCATGTGGACAGTAGCTACTGGGGCAATCAATGGGACCAGGCCCATGGTAACATAGTCATACAGTTGGGCAGTGTTACTGTGCTACCATGGTGCTGTGATGGCACCGTTACAATGGCTACTGTGGCCCATCAGCCACAGTCAGGTAACATACAGCTGATATGGTGAATGTCAGAGTATATAGGGTGGCCACATACCCAGCAAGGGGGTGCACCTGAAGATATCCTGATATCCTGGTGGCACAATCCGATTCTGGCCTCACTCTATGTAGGGTGAACCAGCAACTGCAGAGATGTCAGCTACATCCAGGCCACAGCACATCATACACCAGTGTTGTGGTGACTGATGCACAGTGTGTCCTGAATCCTCACATGTACACCACCATGGCAGTTCCATGCACCATGGGTGCTGCACACAGTGTCACCTAGTGCAGCTGTGTTGTGTGCACCATGTATGTGTCTGTGCTCTGCCCCAACTGTGACCCAGAGAGGTACCTGGATGTCCATGTGCTGCACACCAGTGTAGGCCAGGGCATTGGATGCCTCCTCAGCAGCCATGGGGCATGTGGGTGCCCCTCCTTGACACTCGGGACATGACATTACTCCTCAAACTCTGGTGTGGTGCTGCTGATGCCTGTGCACAGACATGCTTCTGCCATACCTGATGATGGTACGTGTCTATGCAATGGCCGGGCCAACACTTATGCTGCATGGTACAGCCATTGCATGTGCATCCCACCTGTGCATGAGTCCCCAGTGCTGTCCACAGTACACCACATTTGGTCCATTATGACTGTCAGCCACCCATCATCCCTGTGTGGCACTGTGGCACATGTGCTGGCTGGGTTTACCATGGCAGTGTATGATAGGCAACAATTGCATGCCCCCTCCTGTGCACACAGCTGGCAGAATTCCTTTTCTTTCTGTCCACTGGTGTATGGAGGAGTTCCAAGCATTGATGGCAGCTGGAGACGTTAACAGCAATGATGACCTGCTGTGCAGGATGGGGCGGCAGCAGTGCCTCATCCTTAGACACCTTGAGGACGTAGGCGAGGCCATCCAGGAGAGTGTGTGGTGGTGGCCCAGCACCTACAACAGACACTGCCTCCTGCACCACTTCCTCCACCACCAGTGCCATAAGCCTGCCTGCAGATGTTTAGTTGTTGCTGCTCCCTAGCTGGACTCTTTCTACCCTGTGTTTTCACCCCACCCCGTTTACTTTTCCCTTTACCCTTTCATTTTGTTCTGTCGCCTTTTCAATTATTAAAGTTTATGCTTGATACTGATGCAGCTGTGTTGTGTGTCTGTCCTTGATGCCCTCTCTGCCCACCCACAGCCACAACCAGTGTGCAGCTCCATACCCTGTGCCCTGAACAGGGCTGCACCAGTGCATGCCCCCTTCGTAGGCCATGCTATTCTTAGCACTGTAGGCAGTGCTTCACCATTTCACAGTGCAGTGTGTGCTACAGTTATTTGCACAGCACACTCTCCACCCTATATTCAGACAGCATACCACTGGCACTTTGCTTCTGAATATAGCAGGCTGTGGGACTGGTAGAGGTGCAAACAGTGGCACAGTGCAAACATTGCGCCTGTGCGTACTTCTGAATATCGTTTCCCCTGGTGTGATGGTGGCTGTGCCATACTGCATGTTTTGTTTTTTTTATTTCTTATGAATATATAGTTTTCTTTTGATTCTTTAGTTGTTTTGTATGTTTTGCTTTATATGACTGAATTGTTTACTTTTGTTTTATTTTATATTTTTGTTTTTCTTTCAATAAAAATACTCCTACTCTTCCTGTAGGGGCTTTGCTACTTCTTGTTTGGATGATGGTGGTGCTTGCTGTTGTTGTGGAGGAGGAGGATGTGGAGTCCCGGGTGGTGAAGATTGCTTCCTTCCCCACCCGACATACTATGGAAGCCCCTACTGATGCTGTTTCTGTCAAAATGGATATACAGTCTGAATAAAGCACAACAGTGAGAAGGAAGGAGTCAACCACTCTTCATGGTGATGGTAGCACAATTAACCTGTGGGTAGTGATGAATACAAATGAGGTGTGAAGCCAGGTGATAAGAATATCCCTCCAGATCTCCTGTTGCTGTACCCCCAACTGCAGAAAGTCCGGTGGCAGTGTTGGATTCAGTCGAAGTCCCTGTGACTCCTGAAGTCACAGCCATGAGTACTGTCAAGCTCCATAAAGCGTCCCAGGAGAAACATCATTTAGAACAGTAACTACGCCACACCTCAAACCATGCCAGCGACCCGGGTTCGGGAATGGACTCAGGTTGTCAAGGGCTGGCTGGGGAAGGAGAGGATCGAGCATCTGAAGGACTGCTCTCCTTTCCCATTAAGCCTCGCTCTAGTGGTGGCCCCCAGTGGAGACTGGGGGTACTACATGTAGCAGCGCAGGAGGGATGACCAGAAAGCTGGAAAAACAGCTTCGGCACCACCGGATGATGGCCTCCATGCCCCATGTTCCCCAGAACCTCCGGGAGCATCCTCCAACATAGCAGTGCCTCCGGACCGTAGGAAAAAAAAATAGTGTGCCCTGGTTCCCCTGCCACCCGGTGCCTTCCACCTCAGAGGAGGGGACCCGCCCGGTGATGGAATATGTCATGGACAAATCAGGGATGGCTGTGATGTGTGTGTGGAGGAGCTCCAGAAGAAGACAGCCGAGGCTTGGAAGCACTAGGTGGCCCGAAGGAGAGGTGGACGCCGGAGTGTGAGGGGAGGTAAAAAGAAAAAAAAAAAACAGTAACTGCAGAGTAAACAAGCAGCCTTGCTACAGTTCATCACAGAGGAAGAGGAAAGTTGTGTTTTGGAGGAGAAATTCCTAATAAGAAACGCTCACTCAATTGCTGGTTCTGCCACCTCTCTTCCTCAGCCGGTAACATTTGTTGTTTCTAGTTGGAACTGTTCCAGCCTCGATGGTTTGATAACTGCATCCTGGCCCATTTCAGAGCCATGAACTGTTGCAGTAAATCTCATGGCTTCAGCTGATGCATCAGACTGCACAGCAGAGCTACAGATCAAAGGTTTCAACATGACGTCTAACAGGGCCACCAGCACTGGCACTGACACTGACAGGGGGCGGCAGACAGGAATCCACGAATACCCACAGCAGTTGTTTTTTCTATGGGGAAACTTGCAACAGGGCATAAGAATACTATAATGGACAAAACTGAAAGCTGTTCCCATTCAAAGAAATTGTTTAAAAAATCTAAACGCATCCAGACTATGGTCATTTTAAAGGAAATTAACACAGACTGGCTGGGAGAAAAATGAGGATGTGTCGGGCTGGAGCCCAGGTACTTTCCATATTAAATTCAGTCCTGTGCCCATTCACATTAATGCTGATGGTTCCATTTCTCCCACTGCCTGCAGTGAGGACGTAATGCAGGGTCCACGCAGGTTGTTCTTTCTTCCTTCCCCTGATTTGATCCAGCTGTCTCCGATGCCCTGAATCAGACTGTCTCTGAGAACAGCAGGAGGTCGGTTGTTTCTTCACATTTCTCTTTGGGAGTACTGGAGTCCTTTGCATGTGGACAAGGAAACAATTACTTACCATAGTAATGTTTTTTTTCCCAGTGATACTCCGGTTTTGAGAACTCTTTGCAGTGACTCTTTAAGACAGAACTGCCCAGAGAGAATGGAACACATGCAAATGATGGAACTCTTTGCATGTGACAACTTTTCAAATGCTGCCTTGAACTAACTGCCTTAGTTCTAAACTCCTCAGATTTCTTGGATGCCTAGAAAGACAGGCCTTGAGGACCAATCATATTAAATAGCAGTGTCAGTGGCTCAGTAGGTAGCACACTCACCTCTGAGGCCAGGAGATCAGAGGGCTGTGGGTTCAGTTCCCACATCTGGCACTTGCGTTAATATCCCAGTACTGACACTGTAGTGCAGCATGAGAGGGGTGCTGCACCTCTGAGGTGCCGTCTTTCGGATGAGACGTTAAACCGAGGTCCCATCTGCCTAGACTGGTAGTAGTTCAGGTGGATGTTAAAGATCCCATGGCACTTATCGAAAAGAGTAGGGGAATTTCCCCAGTGTCCTTGCCAAATTTCCCCCATTCACTAAAAATACCACCAACAGCTTAATCAGGTTCAAGGTCAGTTGGTGTTCATCTGTATCCCCCTCCCCCCGGTCGTGCCTGAAAATAGGCAGGATTTGTCTAGTGCATTTACCCAGTCAACAAAAAATAAACAAATAATAATGAATAATCATACCCTTAACCCTCCAAGCAAATCTTCCAACTGGATGGTAAAGCATTAAGAGGTACCCCAAAAATGTCAGAATCACCTAAAAAAAAGGGGGGGGGGACGAGTGTGAACATAGTCAGAAAAACAGTTCCAGGAAGTGGCACTCATACCTCTGATCTCACAATATTTAGAAGTGCAGAGGCTACTGATTCTAGAATGGGAGGCAGGGTGAGCAGTTCTGAATACCTGAGTATCACTGGGAAGAAACAACATTACTATAGGAAGTAATTTTTTCACCTAACCCTAGTAATACTTGGGTAATCATAACTCTTTGCAGACTAAGAAGCAGTACCTTTGGAGGTGGGCACAGAACCTACTTTGGGAACAGAACCTACTTTGGGAACAGACTCTGCAGGACTGCTGTGCCAAACCTGGCATCACCCTTGAACTGAATGTCCATACTGTAATGCTTTGTAAAGGTGTGTACTGTTTTCCAAGTAGCTGCTTTACAGATGTTCACTAATGGAAAATCCCTGGCAGCTGCTATGGTAGCAGCTGTGCCTCTTGTGGAATGATCCCTTAACCCTGTCGGGGATTCCTTTCCAGCCTTAGTGTAACAAAACTGGATACACTGTACTATCCAGTGAGAAATGGACCTTTACGATGCTGGGTTACCCTTTCCCGCATCCCCATAAGTCAGGAACAGCTGTTTTCTGTCCTGCCTATGGTCCTTAGTGGATGTCATTTAGTAGCTAAGAGCTGTCTCCATACTGTGGAGTCTCCTTTCACCAGAAGTAGAGTGCTCATGAAAAATGCAGGTAGGGTAATGGTTTGGGTCAAGTTGAAATCAGAAACCACTTTAGGAAGAAATTTCCTGTTCGTTCTCAGGACCACCTTGTCCCTGTGGAATGATATGTAGTCCTGTTCAATGCAGAGAGCCTGGAACTCACCGATTCTTCTTGCAGAAGTCATTGCCGCTAGGAAAACTGTTTTCCATGTGATGTATTTCAAATGAGCTGATATATGGACTCAAATGGAGGCCCCATGAGCTTAGCTATGCACACATTTAGGTCCCATGCTGACACTGGTTCCCTGTGAGGGGGAGTGCAAGTAAAATGTAGTTGGAAGCATGCTCTCCATGCAGGAATAGTAGCCAGTTTACCGATCATAATTCAGGCCCAATGTCCATGCAGGACAGCTGTTGCTTAGCAACGGTAGCTGCTTACCAATGATGTAAATCATCTGCGATGCCCTATGGTGTCAGCACGCTCTCCCGCACGGACATAAGCAGTTGATCTGCTGCCCAGATTCTTGCTGCCACTCTGAGTAAACCCAAGAAGGAGCCACTTGTGAATACTTGTGCTGTGTTATTCTGTAATTTCTTTTGAAATTCTCTAGATTATTTAAGGCTGAAGTATCCTATGTGACGTTTTGAGAACGGTTTGTTCTGACTGAAATGTAATCATGCATATTTGGGAACGGGTTTTGTTGTTTATCTTCCTGCAAGCTTAAACCAATAATATATTCAATATGAGAGAAATTGGTTATTGAACTTTGGTTAGCTTTAAAACGCAGTTACATGGTACTCACTTTCTGGCTCCCTAATTGAGTTTTTACCATATTTCTGTTTTCTAGATACATTACTAGACGGGAGATTTTGCCCATATCAGAGCTATTTTAGCCTGTTTGTATCACAGGTAAATTACATCAATATAGATGTGCAGTTTTATTTTATTCTATACGTCAATGTGAAAAGCAGTGAAATGTATGTTCTAAACTAATTTTATTTTAGAGAATCATTAGCCGCTAAGCATGTGTATGCATGATTTCTGACTGAACAGAGAATCTCTTCAGCATGTGTGATGTAACTATGCTACACTTATGTAGCTATTTAATGGTAGATTTACAGATTTGTTGTATACATATTTTATTTTGGGTAGCATATTATATTTTAATGCTGTTCCATTAGCATCTTTTCAAACATCGTGGTCAGTGATGGTATCACCTTTCTACATATAGAACAGTTTGAAAGTAGTTATAGTATATATTTATGATTAGCAGTGCAGTCAGAATAATGGATGATGGGAGCATGTATTTGATGTTTGTTATAAATTGTTTTGCAGTTTATTTGGGTCTATTGTGAAACACATGAGAGTGCAGCAGAGCAAGAACAGCAGCTCAGCAACAAGAGAGGTAGCCAATTTTTATTTGGCACCATTCAAATGTGTATGGCCTGATCTATCACTACCTTGTTTTGATTGTGTGCATTGCGAAGTGGAAACTGGAAGTTTTTATGTTACTTTATCAATTCATGTAGACAAGTATCAATATTTGGATTTATTTATAACTAATATATATATATATATATATATATATATATATATATATATATATATATATATATATATATATATTTTTTTTTACAGTCCCCCCAGAAGAAGCCATATACCAGCGAAACGTTGGGGCATCTGAATTTATAAGAGGAAATAAAGAATTCAACTAATAGACTTGTTTGAGTGTGTGTGGCTTTTTGCCACAGCTGATGCAACTACTGTTTTTTCGCAATATTGGGGGGTGCAAGTGGGCCAGGCCCTTATAGAACCTTTTAGAAATAGGATCTGAAGCCACTGAATCATTCTGTCCAGCTGATATGTAAGCAGATGCTGCATCCAGGTGGACCTTGAGGGTGCTGGACTGCAAACCCAGTGAATGTAAATAGATGAGATAGTCAAGCACAGCTGGGACCCCAGCAAGTATTGGTACCAGTTCCCTGGCTGAACACCCCATAGAAAATGTTTCCATTTTGAAGCGTAGGTTTTCTTCCTGGAGGGATTTCTGTAACCCCTCAAAATGTCCAAGACACTTTCAGAAAGATGCAAGCTTGCATATTCTAGGTCCTCAAAAGCCATGCCTTGAACCTGAGTGACTTGAGGTTCAGATACAGGAGCCTCCCCTGGTTGGAGGTTAGCAGATTGTGCCTCTGAGGAAGGTGTATTGGCTCAGCCACAGACATGGAGAACAGCAGATGGTACCATGGCTGCTTGGCCCAGTCTGGTGCTATCAAGATCATTGATGCTGACTGAGACCTGAGCTTGAGCAACACCCTGTACACCAGAGGGAAGGGAGAAAAAGCATAAAGGTGCTTCCTTGACCAACTCAGAGCTAGAGCATCCAGGGGGACTGTCCCCCATTCTTGTGGCCTGCAACAGTATTGTGGTAGGTGGTGTTTCTGGTGGGACACAAATAAGTCTACCTCTGGGGTGCCCCACATCTTGAAAATCACTTCCACCACTTGCCTGTTCGGAGTCCATTCATGATAGGCCTGGTTGATTAGACTCAGAGCATCTGCAAGGGTATTATTTTTCCCTGGCAGATTGATTGCCTGTAGGGGAACTCCATGAGAGTATGCCAGGATCCAGATTTTCATAGCTTCTGTGCAGAGAGAACTTGACCTTGTACCTCCCTGCTTGTTTATGTAGTACATTGAGGTGGTATTGTCTGTCCTGACTTGTACCACCTTTCCCTGTACTAGTGTTGTGAAGGCCTTTAGTGCCAGAAACACTGCTCTAAATTCCAGCAGGTTTATGGGCTGGAGTGACTCTGCACTTGACCAAGTGCCTTGGGTTGTGTGGTCCCCCAAATGGGCACCCCACCCCAGTAGAGATGCATCAGTTGTGAGAAAAACTGATCAGGATTCTTGCTGAAAGGGAACCCCTTTCTCTTAGATTGGCTTCCTCTTTCCCCCACTGGAGTGCCTGTAGCAAGGTTTTTGTTACTGGGATCAGCTTTGAGAGAAGATCTCTTCTCTGACACTAGTGTGCCCTGAGGTGGAACTGGATGTCTATCATTTGGAACCTGGAACCTAGGACTGTACTAGTGGCTGCAGCCATGTGGCCCAGGAGCTGTAGGAACGGCTTTGCAGTTTTTGAGTTGTGCAGACTGAATGAGCCTGCAATCAGCTGGATACTTCTTACCCTGTCCAAAGGCAGGTAGGCCCTGCCTTGCAGGATGTTGATCTCTGCCACTGTGAACTGCAGCACTTGTGCAGGTAGGACAGATTGTGGTTTATCAGAAACCCCAAGAACTCCAGAAGCCTCTGGGTAATCTGCAGGTACTGTCTGACTTGCTGTAGTGATTTTCCTACCACCAGTCAGTCATCCAAATATGGGAACACTGTGACACCTTGCCTTCAAAGGTGTGCCACAATCACTGCCAAGCACTTTGTGAACACTCTTGGAGCTGAAGTGAGACCGACTGGCAGGGTTGAGAATTGGTAGCAACCTGTTGGGAGTCTGAACCTGAGATATTTTCTGTCAGACTCCATTATGGGGATGTGGAAATAAGCATCTTTTAAGTCCAGTGATGCCAGCCACACTCCTTTTTGGAGTGTTGGCAGAATCAATGCCAATGTTACCACTTTGAACTTTGGCTTTGTCAAATACTTGTTTAGTACCCTGAGCTCAAAGACAGGCCACCACTCCCCATTTTTATTTTTGGTAAGAAAATACCTTGAGTAAAACCCCTTTCCTTTCTGCTGAGCTCGGGCAGGCTCCACTGCCTTTGATAGTATCAGGTTTCAAACCTCCTCCTCCTCCAAAAGCTTATTTTCTGTGAGGGAGGATGGTCTGAATACTTTGGTTCTTAGAATAGGAAGGGATTTGAAACTCAGAGACAGTCCCTGACTCACTACCTCCAGCATCCACTTGTCTGTGGTGATTTCTTGCCAAGCCTGGAGGTAATGAGCCAGCCTGCTTCCAACAGGTAGAGAGGCAGCAACCTGAGAAAACACGTCAGGGTGTTTGCTTACGCTGGGGCTGAGACTGGGGTTGAGATCCTTGCCTGGAGCCCCTTCTGCTCCTACTTCTGAAGTACCCTTGCTGGGAATACTACTGGTACTGGGGTGTAGCCATTACCTGGAAAAAGGGCCTGATATGAAAGGATCTGCCTCTGCCTCCCCTCCCATAGGGTCTGGTGGATGGAGATGCCTTCTCTTTGGCTGAATTGCTCTTGAAGGTGGCTTTGTATTCATCCACCTTCTTCATGTAAGCAGCCGTTTTGTCACTAAAAGGGAATTAACCTCTAGAGGGAAATCCATGGCTTTTGTTTGTGTGTTCTGGGTAAGATTTGTAGTTCTTAGCCAGACAAATCACCTCTGAGCTACAGTATTGGCCATCCACCTTGCTGCTCTATCATTAGCATCAGCAGCCATTTGAAACTGGTATTTGGCTGCCTCCAAGCCAAACCTAGCAGTTTCTGCAAGATCAGCTGACAAGGGTGATGTGGCCTTGTCTGCCATAGCCAAGACAGACTGGCACAGTGACATTGGTACTGTTCTGCATAGGCCTGAAAATTAGCCTGCCTGTTGGCCAAGGAGGCTGACAAGTATCCCCTTCTTGGCCATACTGTCAATTTTTCTAGACTCCTTTTCTGGTGGGTGAGAAGCCAGGGGCATTTTGGCCTTGTCACAGGCTGCTGCCTGCACCACCCCCTGATGGTCAGGGTGGGAAAACAGAAATTCTGCACCCTCCCTGTCCAACTGATATTTCCTGTTCAATCTCTTATAAAGAGGGGGGACAGAGTTTGAAGTCTGTAAAATCTTCAGAGCATCCTTCTTGAAGAATTTATTGACTGGGAGAAGGAACTTTTTGGTAGAGGTTAACCCTGTCACCTTAAGGTATTCAACCTCCCCCCCTCATCCTCTATTTCCTCACTTGTGGTGATGTCCAGGGCATCAGCCATACTTCTCACAAAAGTAGAAATGTGAGGAATTATCCTCAGTAGCTCTGGGAGGAGAGCCAAAGTCCTGCTTGGGAGGAAACTTCAGGCTCAATGGGTTCCCCCTCCTCCTCCTCAAACCTCCCATATTCCTCCTCTTCAGAAAATGAGGATTTGGATGAGGGGCCAGCCAGAGCACCCACAGAAGTCCCCTTTCCAGTAGGGGGTTCTGTGCGTTTCAATTTTTTAGATTTTTTTTGAGGGAACCAGGGAGTCAACTGGTTCAACTGGCCTCTTAGTAGTCTCTTTATCACCCTTATCGGGGTTGAGTGTAAAACTGCCGTGGTTTCACCCACATCAGTAGAGGGTGTCAGCTGGTCAGAGCCTGAGGGACCCTTAGTTGGAGGAAGTTTTTTCTTTAGCCATTCCAGGCTTTTCTCCTAAGTTTTTTCTGGGAAAGTTTTACACATTTCACAATCTTCATTTACATGGTCATAGCCAAGGCAGGCAACACTCAAACTGTGCTTATCTGCCTTGGCAAATACTTCCCCACAATCTGTACAGTTTTTAAAACCAGGTTCACCGGTTTTCTTTTTAGGCTTTTCAGACATTTTATCGGGAAACTGATAAAAAATGAATCCACTAAAAAGTTTGTAAAATTTAAGTAATATTTAGCTATTGCAGACGGTTCTGGAACCAATAAAGGAACTGCTCGGAACCGGGAACTGCAGAAAAAATGAACCGAAGTTATTGGTTCAGTAACCGATAAAGCGGTTACTAAAATAAAGATTTTGAAACTAAAATAACTCGGTTCCCTACCAGTTATACCAAACTGGGAGAAACCGATAAAAATAACAATTAACATTACAACTACAGTTTAACTAGAAATACAATAAGTAAAAGGCAGCAAATGAAAGGAAAAAAAATACTTTTATGCTTTTTATAAGTTCTTCATGTCACAAATAGATGTTGAGGAGAGGAACTCCAAGCGTCTAAACTTGACAGGCGGAGGGTGAAATCTGTGGGGTTTAGAACTAAGGCAGTTAGTTCAAGGCAGCATTTGAAAAGTTGTCACGTACAAAGAGTTCCATCATTTGTATGCGTTCCATTCTCTCCGGGCAGTTCTGTCTTAAAGAGTCACTGCAAAGAGTTATGAATACCTGAGTATTGCTGGGGTTAGAAAGACGATTTCACTCAAAGAAGAAACAGATGGGTATGCTATAGTTTTAGAAGTTCCCCCTTCCCTGAAGGAATGTGCTGATGGTAAGCAGGTCTGTACCACTCAGTCTGCATCAGTTGTCCCTGTTTCTGACCAGAATACTCTTCCCATACATGCTCTGCCTGATGAATAGACTTTGGAGGGTAATATATCCTCTAATGGGGCTGTACAGGACTTGGAGCTCAACTCTATGTCTTATTCAGACCCTGCCAATATATCACAGTCCAGAGAGACTGCAGAATACCCATAGTGCTGGGGAACATTACAGGGGTGAGCCTACCTCACCCAAACCAAGAACGTCAAGAGATCAGCCCAGACATGCCCCCCCCCAACCTCTCCCCAGGTCAAAAAAGTATTCTAATGTTTTCCAACCTGCTCCTGAATCTACTAAAAGGAGGAATGCAGTCTGGCTACACTACAGAGGGGGTATGGAGGAGATGCCTGGCTGCATATTTGTGGCAAGAACTTTACTGAAGGTAGATTTTTATTTTCCTCCAAAATCTTCACCTTCATCCATTCAGTAGGAGACATATTTTTTGATATCAGTTTCAAGTCTCCTACAAGGCTTGACCATTTTTGGAAAAAATATGAGTTTGAAACATCTTCTGCACTGTTCCCTTGACAAAGCCAGCCATAAAGAATGTAACCATCTTGTTCAAAAATGAGGGGGGTGACCATCGTTGAGATACTGCACTGGCTCAAGCAGAGATGCTTGCCTAGCACTTGGATACCGTCGTAGACACCGAGTGTATCTGCACTGGGGGATGGAAGATCAAGGTTCAATTAACACACTCAGAGACAGGTATACAAGATCAATGTTCAGCTTAATGCAAAGGTAGGTATACTCCACCTTCCTGTTTTCTGGGGGGAGAGACCATGGAGTTTTATTTTACCTGTGGCAACCCAAGGAATATTATAGAGGTGGTTTCACCTTGTATCTAATTAATGTGTGTAATAAAATGAAATGTGGTCTCTGTTCAGAGCTGGGACACCTGAGCTCAGGCTGCATAAACCATATGAAATGGAATTTATGTGATGCATTACGGCCTTGCATAGGGTCTATCCTTGGACAGCTCATAATAGGAGGGAGCCAATTTTCAAGGCAGAACATGACGTCTATGTCAATTGCGCCCACAGAGAGGGCCCTCAGAGAGAGGATCCCAGGCCTGCCAGGCCTCCTAGACAAGAGTCGACTGAAGAAGAACAGAAGGAGAAGACATTTACTCCACCTGGTGACAAGGAACCACCAGATCTGGAAGATCTAGCAGCCACTGAACAGCCCCCTTCGGTGCCCGCTGTACCAGAGACACCTCTTGATCCAGAGCACTGCAGCCCGCAGAGTCCTGCACACACACAAACTCTGACTAGTCCCATTCCTATGGACACTAAAGAGTTACCTACTACAGCTACTCCCTCAAATACTCCTACCCCTGAGGTTAAGGTACCACCTCAAATACTCCTATCCCTGAGGTTGAGGTACTAGATATTGTCCCAGACTCTACAGGAGAGGTTCTGTCTGTCTGAATGACCCTCCTTTGACCTTAGACACAGAAAATCTCCAGGTGGTCTCTTGTCGCAGATGGGCAAGGGTCAACCAGAACCAAAGATGACAAAAAGATATGCTATCCTCTTGAGAAATAAGTATAAAATATTATGGCAGAGGAAGGACTAGGGAGAAATCAAAGATGATTCAGATGGCTTCTCCTTTACATCCTCCCAGCATGACCATTCCTTGGAAAAATGAAATGGAGGTGGCTTCCCATACTGCAGTCCACAAAAAGAGTATATCTAAAGTCAAGGAAGGCAGGAGAAGCTTGATGGCAGGCATACTACCTTGTCTTTTCTTTCTTCTCTCAGTGGGGGGTGGGGAGGCTGGTCCATAATTGTTCATTGGGAACTCTGAATGCTAACAGTATAAAACATAATAAGAGATTGATGGCTACTACTTTGCCCTTTTTAAAGTAGCCCAAATGTAATATCATTTTTATTCAAGATACCCAGCTCCGCACCAGTAGGACATTAGTATAGCCCAAAAATATTGGTCCCTTGGTTTTTCTTTTTGATCACTGTATGAGGACAGATGCTCCAGGGTGGGCATACTCTTTTCCAGCCCCAGTGTCCTTGTGTCCTGGTTACTGTACGGTGCTCCTAGGAGAGCTCTTCTTTTGGGTATCTCTTTTGGTAATCTGCATGTGAGGTTGATAAATGTTTATGTCCCCAGACCAAGACAGACTGGGATGACTTCTTTGAATCAGTTCAGCCCTTTCTGTATGCAAATAAAGAGGTGATCTTTGGTGGAGATTCTAATTGTAGATTGGCCCCCCTCTGACAAGAGAGCTAAAACTACTCAATCCTTTTGTGACTCTTAACTGCTTGAAAGATATAGTCTTAACAGCAGTGTTGCATGATTCTGTCAGTGCAGCTGGAGCTGTGGGAGTAAATACATTCTTTAAAGGGAAATTATCTACACAGATTGATCTTCTCTTATATTCTTACTGACTGGGGTACACCCATCATTGGACATTGCCGGCTGAAACATCTGATCACAGACTGGTGCAGGCCTATTTTGGCACTAACCCTCATGACACATTTGGCCTTAGTTACTGAAGACTAAACAACTCCTTGTTGGTATATGATGGTATTAGATGTAAATTAATGTATTTAAACCAAGCTAAACACTCTACATGGATTTTAGATGATTGCCCCATGAGTGTTGGGAAGATATGAGGATGGACTTGCAGTCTTTTTTTTTTTTTTGGTTCCAGAAAAAAACAAACTTGCTAAGGAAAAATATCTTAAACATTTGAACTTCCATCTGCAGTTTCACTGACTATGATTATTTATGGTAGTGGAAATGACTGGTCAGGATCTAACGGCTCAATTATCCCTTATTATAAAAAGGTTCTCAGAAATGCTGCAATCTGATTGGCTGTTAGGATTTCAACAGCCTTACATTAATCCATGTTATACTGTCATGTACAGCCTCATCACCATGGCACATGGATTCTTCTTGTCAGCATTCCATCCTCTAGCACTGCTGAATGTGTGGAATGATGCATTTTGAACCAGCATTCTTAAACTGTTGGTGGAAGAACTATTTTAAAATCTCCCTCTAAATTAGGAAAACATTCAAAAAGTATACTTTTAACACATTTCTTTTGGAACCATTTTTTATAATAGCAATAAGGCACTCCCAGGAGTTAGATTAACAGTCAGTTAATCACCCCCAGGGGCACTATGGCAGTTGGCTGCACCTCGTGCCACATTACACCCCTAGGGGGTGATTAACAGACTGTTAATCTGACCCCTGGTCATGCCTTATTGCTTAATTAAGTCAGAGATGGCTAAACTCCAGTAGCAACAAATGTCACCCTTGATACTGGAGCAAAAGTATAACAAAAGGGGGACAAAATACCAGACTAACCCTTTTCAGGATTGTAAAACCAGAACTTCTAACTTTACTTACATAGAAATATAGAAACATAGATTTTGATGGCAGATAAAGACCGCTTGGCCCACCTAGTCTGCCCATTTCTCTACCTAGAGGATAAGCTGCAGATCCTATTTAACCAACAGTCTATTTCTTCCTACCCCCCACAAAAATTGCCTTATGTCTGTCCCATGCATTCTTGAATCCTCCCACAGTTTTAGACCCCACAACCTCCTCATGAAGGCTGTTCCATGCATCCACCACCCTCTCTGTGAAAAAATACTTCCTCACATTGCCCCTGAGCTGTCCCTCTCTATCTTCAAATTGTGTCCCCTTGTTCTTGCACATCTCTTTTTCTGAAAGATGCTACCCTCTTGGACTTTGTTGATTCCACTGAGGTACTTAAACATTTCTATCATGTCCTCCCTCTCCCTCCTTTCCTCAAGGGTATACTTATTAAGCTCCTTTAGTCTCTCCTCATATGGCTTCTCTTGCAGACACTGCATCATTTTAGTTGCCCTCCTCTGAACTGCCTCCATTCTGTCTATGTCCTTGTGGAGATGGGGTCTCCAGAACTGGATGCAGTACTCCAGATGGGGTCTCACCAACTGTCTGTACAGGGGTATAACAACTTGCTGTTTTCTGCTGGTGATGCCTCTCCCTATACATCCCAGTATCCCCCAGCCCTCCCTACCACCTTCTCACATTGCTTGCCAACCTTAAGGTCATCTGATATGATTACCCCCAGGTCCCTTTCCATTTTTGTTGTTGTTGCTACCTACCCCCCATTGTGTAATCTTCCCCTGGGTTTTTGTTTCCCAGGTGTATTATTTTGCACTTCTTTGCATTGAATCCAAGCTGCCATACTTCTGACCATTCCTCCAATCTTGCCAAGCCCCTTCTCATCCTTTCCATGCCTTCTTGTGTATCAACCCTATTGCAGATCATTGTTTCCTGTTTTTTGATGATACCAACTTGGCAGGTGCCTGGGAACAACTTGCCTTTTTAGAAAGGCATGTGACTTCCAAGTTTGGAACTGCATTTCCCTCAGCATCAAGCATGGAGGAGTTCTTTGGGGATCTCCAGATTGCAGACCTCTCCAGGGATCAAATGGGGTCCCTCCAATCTGACATTATGCTGGGTGAGGTCATGGAAGCCAATGGCTCTCTGTCCTTCAGCTCTGCACCAGGATCAGATAGGTTGTCTAGGGTTTACATTGCCTGATAGGAGAGTCCCTGAAAACTGAATTGTCTTCCTTGTTTACTTACATGTTGACAGTAGGAGTCCTTGGTCACAGTCTTAAACAAGGCATTCTGATTTTTTTGTGTAAAAGAGGGATGGCAGATATCTCATATTTGAGATTGGTAAGTCTCCTAAATACAGACTTGAAAATTATGACCAAGATTTTATTCTCCAGACTGTTACAGGTCACCTCCTTGGGAACAGACTCCTCACAAACATTCAGTATTTTAGATAGAAATACTCAGGATAATATCCATATGGTGTGGGAGGTAGTAGAATGGGGTAATAAGGGACAGGTCTTGGGCATCCTCCTGGCCTTAGACCAGAAGAAGGTTTTCAACTGAATTTCACATGCCTCTCTGTTCTTTGTATTATCAAAGTATGGTATTTCAGATCACCTCATTAGCTAGTTGAAAGGTATTTATTCTACTGCAATGGTTTCCCCAATATTGCATGGGTGGCATGGGAGGGCTGCCCCATTCATAGGGGTCTAGGCAGGGCTGTCCACTCAGTCCACTTTTATATGTTTTTTGTGTAGACCCCTGAGTCGGACAATGAAAGCTGCTAAGGTCATCCAAGTAATGACCACACCAGGCAATATCACTATCCCCACTCTGGTTTTAGCTTACATAGATGATCTCTGCCTTGTGGTTTGGGATCTGGAATCCACCCATCTTATTGCACGGGTCCTAGAGGATTTCTCAGAGGCTTTCATTGACAAAGTGAATCTGGACAAAAGCAAAAGTATGGCATTAGGATCCCTGACAGATACCTGCCCTGATAGTATCAGGAGGATACCTATACAGGCTGGGCCTCTGGAAATTCTTGGGGTGCAGTTCAGTGCTGGGGATATGGGAAGGATAAATTGGGAAACTAAATTAGCATTGGCCAAATGTAGAGTTTGCCTTTGGAGTCAGTGGTCTGACAAAGGTGAAGAGAGTTTTTTTTTTTTTTTAATTAAAACTTTCTTAGTACCCATGTTTTTATACATCAGTTTCACCCCCCCCCTCCCCCCGGAATTAGAAGCCAGACTGTTCAGTATTTTTTTCCACCTTCTCTGGTGAAGCCATCTGAACCCCATTAAAAGGGCTGATACATATGGGAAGGTTGAGGGGGTGAATATGTTAAATCCTCTATTTTGTTTTCATGGTTTGTTCATTCTGAACTTTTTGAAACCTATTGTGGTGATGCAGACAAGTTATGAGTAACACTGGCAAGGGCATGGTTTTTCTAACTCCTGGATGTTTGGCATACTGCTGTTTATAAACCCCTGGGTAGAAGCAGCAAACCACTCCCCAGTTTTCTTAAAGGAGAATACTCCTGTATATTTATGATTTGGGATATATCTGATGTATTTATTATACATTACATCAAGTACTGTACATACAGTATGTCAATAAGAGATCAGCCATTTCTTCTGTTGCAACACATATCTAGAGTTTGAGGCTCTGACACAAGGTAGTAAAATGTCAAGCAAGCCTCCATTTACATGCAAATGAGTCACTTGTAATACAGCCCCTCCCATTCCTTGATGTCACTGGAGCAACAGTGTAGAACAAAACATAAGGGTATTAATGCTGTCTATCCTGATTTTAGTTTAAGTTTGCAATGGCTTAAGACAGTTCTGTCATGCAACTCACACAGAGAGTGGTACTTGTAGCATTAATACTGCATGTGTAGAGCAAATAATACATCTAATAGTATTTCATTAACAGGAACAAAAGCTGTTCCTGTGTACTGCTCATTTCTCTCTGTGAGACAGTTGAAACATGTTGTGGAAAGCAGTAGACTGAATCAGTTAATCAACAAATCAACCCATCAATCAAACAGTCAATCAGTCACTCTGTAGTGAACCAGGTGAACACCCTTGAGAGGATTCATTTACAAGGTAGGCTTGAGCAGTTTCTCAAAAGATCACACAAGACTGAATTCCCCCTTTGCACAAATTATACACTCCTCTTTCAGCAGCCTGAAAGTAGAGAGCTAGATCACTTACTTTATAAAATGTATGGTTTTACATTTCAAATGCTCCTTACATCTGGGTTCTGACTGGACATACCAAGACACAGAATGCATATGACATGGGAGGAATGAGCTAAGCAAATACAGAGTACTACAAACACTGAAACTGATTAGTTTCTTTACGTACAACAGCTGAAGTGTAGCATCTGATTTGTGAGGGACATCCTACTTCAAATGAGTCATTTATTGGGTAAACTGTTTTTGCTAACAGGAACATTAACACAACACATACAGACACTTCCTTATAGGCATACTTTATATACATGTCAAATTATTGCTGCATCACACTCATATGGTCCTAGTCCCTATTAGACCTGCACTTCAGGATGTGCACAACACTTAAAGAGTTCCCCCATTACTCAAGTGGGGAACCAAACATTGTGGGTTCTGTTTACTGGTGGAACAGCATTTAGTGCAGCACCATTATCTGTTGCTCTGATGACATCACCCTCCAGCAGCATTGATGGTAAAATGGAGGACAAACACACTGATAACTTCTGGAGGCTGTATATTGTTATGTATAATCTAGATTTGGACATCAATAGGACTTCTGGCAACTAGAGGAGAACTAGAACACAACAGTTACACATAAAGAGTTGGGAAAATATGAGTGTGAAACTATGGGAGACTTCCCCTTTAACACATATTTATCCAAAGTCCAGCAACATAAACTGACTTTTGACAAGGTATTGACTCATTCCAGGAAAGTGCTGTATGAGTATGTTTTAACTTCTTTTTGCAGCCGGTATATGTCTCAGTTGGTGGGGCTTCCTCATCCACCATTACCAAGCAGCTAATGGACCCCAGGATCCCAGAAATGATGAAGGATTTCTTATGGCCCTGTACCCAAGACAAGTTACAGGTGCAGGGCAATCATAAGCACATAAGCAAACAGAAAGATGTTGTCTCTGAGATATCTGTGGCCACTCCATTGAAACCATGCAGCACTTGTTTTATATGTGTCCATATATATTCAGGACTTTTGGAAGGACTAGAGTAAGCACTGGAACTCTCCTGAACTGGTGACTGTTTCTTATCAGAACCTGGTGCGTTGTTCTTTTTCACATTGGTGGGCAGCATGAGATTACAGTACGCTGTGTGTGATTTTGACTCGCTTAAAGTGGGTAATCTGGCATACCAGGCACTCATTTCATTTCCAGCAAATTTTGTTCCATTGCTGTTACTAACACAGATGGTTTACAAAGATATCAGACTGGTATACAAAAGAGAGAGTATAAGAATTTGCCTGCACCACAGTGTGAGAGGGAGCTGGGTAACCTAGCAGACCATTTCCTGCTTAAGACTGTTGCAACAGCACTTTTTCTGTATCCTCTTCTTGTATTGTACTTGACTTTCTCTTTCCATGTATATTTTCCCCATCCCCCGGTAGGCCACCGATGGCTGTTCTCCCTATCTCTTACACTGGCTGAAAACCTCTGGTCTCCGTAGGTGCACACCCTCCCATTTCCTTTATTTTCCCCTGATTGTTGGTTTGGGCAGTTGCACGATCCCATGCATGTTCGCCTGCTCGAACGATCACAACTGTCAGCACGATCGTGTGAATGGCCCCACTTGGAGGTTTAACAGTGGGTGAAAAATAATGAGTACTATTACGCTAGTGTCTGTGATAGACTCACTCCCTAGAGCTGAATACTGGGTAAAGCCTATTCAGTGAAGCAATAGGCAGTTCTATATGAAGCAGTGTTGTAAAAAATAATTGCTGTCTGCAGCCTGTTCCCTGTTCTCCATCACGAGTTCACTGAGGCTAGCTTGCTACGTTGGTGGGGAACACTGCAGCAGACCCTCAGCTGAAAATGGGTTGTTCTGGAGGGAGTAATAGAAAGCTCGCTATAAAAAGATACAAGCAGGTTTTATTCAAGCAGGTTAGCTCCCGAGTTAAGGGAAACAGGGTAGACATTGTGCAGCTACATTAAGAACTTGCCTTGTCTCTGTTTCTGGGATGCCTGGTATTTCTGGGGCACTTCTCTTCTGCAAGGCACTCCTCCAGTTGTCTGTAGCTGTATAAAGCTGGACAGCTGTTTCTTCCCTGATTTTATGTGCAGCAGCATATGAGAGTGGCCTATTGCTGAAGAAAACTGCTAAACTCTTCTTTTCTGCATTGTTTTTCCTTTTTGTACTTGAAATACTACACCAATATGCATAATAATAAAGAATGTATGTTGCTATATTAATTTAAATGAAGATAAACATTTGTTGTGCATAGTAAAGGTAAAAAAGGTGGAGCCTTGGCTCCCGCATGACAGGGATCTGGTATTAAAGAACTCAGATTCCCATTGTGAGTCAGTGGTTCTCGGGTACTGACCCTAGCTGTGTCCTAGTTTGTTGCTAGGAAGTATTATACGCAGTGCGGTTAACTGTGGATTGTTCTTTTGATTTACATTATTTTATTATTTTGCTGCTACCAGTTTGCCTATGTTAATACTGCTGCAAGGATAAAAGCTATTTTGTTTGATCCTGACAAGTGGTGAAGCATCCATCATTACCCACGATTCTCATACACAGCTTAACTCATACTGGAAAAGGAAGGAGGGATGTAATCTACCCTCTGCTCTGACAATGTCTCCCTCCTAGCGAATGGCTCATCGTCAAAGTTCCCCTGGGCTCAACAAAAATATTATTCCTGGGCTGCTGCTACAACACTCTTGATGGAGGGTATAGAGGGCCTCTGCAGCCTCCTAACTGGGCTCGGATCACTCTCCCCACCCAGGGAAACCATCCTTCTTGGCGACTACAACCTTAACTGGCTCTGCACTTACGAACCAGATTATGCCAGCCTTCTAAATCAGTATAATCTGGTGAAAATCATCACTCTCCCTACCTGCTTTAACACCCATAATTCGAACCACAAACTTCTCGATTGGGTGATCACTAACAGCAGAGATAGGGTCACTCAACTGGCATGCTATCAGACTCCATAAGTGATCACTCCCCTACCTACATTATTTGGTCCTCTAAGGCTTCCAGCCCTCCACCCAAGTACCTCTCTTTTCACAACTTCAACTGCCCTGATATCTCCTGCCTCTTTGAGGATATTAAGGCCATAAACTGGTGGGACCGCTGTGCCTTAACTGACGTGTCTCTGGCCGCCACCTATTTCACCAACGCTTTTCTTGCCATCCAGGACTATCACTTCCCTATCACTACTCGGCATGTCAGAGGCAGGCGCACACATTGGTTAACAAAAGAACTCCTGACCCTCTTGAAGTTGAGGGACACTAAGTGGGCTGCCTACAAACTGACCCCCTCCCCTGCCCTGTGGAATGAGTACAGGCACCTGCCCAGTAGATGTAAGCACATGACCAGTTACTTAAAATGAGATTACTACCACCAGCTCCAGAGAGAGAATCTGAGCACTCCTTAAAAATTCTGGAACTCTTATTAGCTCTGTCTTTTAAATCCCCACACACATAGCCCCTCTATTCACCTGAGTTCCCCTTCTGGCCCCCTGACTGACCCCTCAGTGGTCACCGAAGCGTTTAACATCAAGTTCTCTGACCTGTTGACCCTCCTTTGCAAACCTCCATCCAACTATCCCACTCACCTTGGTGTCAGTGCAAACCCCTCATACTCTTCCTCCACTCCCTGCGCCTCCCCCCCTCCCACTTGTGTATCCTCGACCCTGGGAACCTGCACTTCCACCCTATCTTCTAATCCCCTCCCTAAGTGTAACCCCTAGATGGCGCTATCCCAGGGGCTACTACCCCTGCCTGATTTGCCACTAACAGGTTGAGGGGCCTGGATCCAATGGCGGGTGCCTCCACCCAGAGGTCAGGGTTTGCAATAGTTAAACTTACTTGGTCACAGCCCTCTGGGACACTGCAACCCCCTTTCTTCCCACTAGTGGCCCACACAATATAGCAGAATTACCTTCACAGTATACACTTACCCCCAAGGCTGGTTCAGGCACGGGACATCCTGTAAAATAAGATACAGTGCAACAATCACAGTACAGTACTTTAACATAGACAAATACCTCAGGCAGTATAACTTTGTTGAAACAAACAGCTCTGATTTATTTAGGGGATATAACAAGGACAGGGGAAATCAGGTTAATTAGCTTATCACTTTACTATCTCATTTGGCCTCTGTGTACAGGCCTATCCCTACCAGTTACTGTCCCTGGGTACCCAGGCCCTAGTGGCTAGTCCAAACTGTGGCAGCTGGTAGGGCCCTTTCACACAGAGAAAAGGAAAATTAAACAGTCAGCAGTACAGTAATTCCATTTGGATTTAATGTGGCAATTCAACAGGGAGCGACCCTAATTAGTACTCACGACCTCCAAAGAAGATAATGGTCCTTCAATGTCAGCAGGGCTACTTTTGATCTCCAAGAGACTCCTCACACATTTATATGGTAAAAAAAAGAAAGCACTATACCAGGCAGGCTGCATCTGTATCCCAATCGCAATTACTGCACAATAACCAGGAGAACACACAGCAGATTCAGTTCCTGACAGACCGAGTGTAATTCAACAATTTCTTCAGTCTTCACAGGGTGAGCCTGGTTTCTACTCTTCAGAGATCCTTTGATTCTTTTCACAGACTGATTCAGTCCTAACAAGCAGTTACACAAGTTGTAGACCGGAACCTGGGCCTTGCACATCGCTTTTTGACTGAAACTGTGCACTGAAGGAGCACAGGGTTTCTTTCCCTTCACTTTCAGATCTCAAACTGAAACTCCCAACAGACAAAAACCGGGCACTTCCTTTGAGTTCCTCCCAGTTCTTGACTGGATTGGCTGTCACCACAATAGACTGCTGCTGTTGGTCCAAAAGGCACCAAAGTCTAAACTACATCTCCCAGAGTCACTGCCCATACAATCCTCTTGTGGCTGGCTCAGATTATGAGTCCCAAGTTCTGATTCGTCCAAGGCATCATTTTAGAGCTAGTTTACCCCACACTGATTGGTCCAGTTCAGCAGTTCAAAACCAGAATGGGGAACTAGGCAGACAGTTCTGACTGCAAAGAAAGCAGGTTAGACAAACTGTAATTTTATTATTACTGTAAATGATTTCTGGCAATCAGTTACATCTTTCAGACAGGTTCCCTTTGCACTCCTAGTGACTGCAAAAATGGGGTGAATTGGCAGCAGCTTGAGTGGTACTCAATCAAAGAAACACACAGTCCCCCATACAAACTAATTATGTCTGCAAGCAGACAGCTCTTAAAGAGACAGTACCAGAGGTTCTAAAAACACTCACTGATAAATGGCTTAAACGCCAAACACCATTCAGGCTTGGAGCATTCAAGCAAGCTCCTGGAAGTCTTTTGGGAACCCCCATTTGCAGGGGGGTTACACCCTTCCTGGCCTGGGAAAAGCTTGACGTCCGCGTCAAGCAAGTACCCCCATAAGTTTCAACTGCAACCATATACATTTGCATTAGGCTCACACATGTAATCATCAGTCAATACATCATTTTACCAAGAACCATTTCTGAAACATTGCAGTACGTCACTCTTTACACAGTATAACACACACATTGTACCATAACTCAAGTTATTACCTCTTGTACATGAAACCTGAAGAGAGGGGACCCTTCCCTATCAGTTACCTTGGGGCTGGACGGGGCAAGGGCACCATACTTAGAGGGCAACACAAGTAACTTGAGTTAGCACTAACGCTCAGTTTGGGCAATGAGCTCTGGGACACATACACCTTTATGGACAACATTGAGAGGCAGGTCCACTGGCCGGCCCAGGGAATCATAACTGAGGTGCACCACAGGCTTTACAGCTCGGACCAGTCTTTCTAGGGGAGCTGTTACAGTCTCTGCACTCTGAGCCTCATTTTCAGCATTGTCCACACTTGTCAGGGAGTCTCCATGGGGGTAGAGAGGCTAGAACTTGGGGCACTTTCAGCTCCAGGAGTTACAGTTTCTGAGTCCACAACATTTGGCTCGATGGAGAGCTGGACACTGGCAGTGGACTGTCAGGGCACTCAAAATACTCTTCTTGTTCGGTGTATCACCAGTCTGCCCCAATCTATCATTTTCCTCCCTGAAAGCTCAAACAGTTCAACCATGCACAATGATTCCATTTCATCTGATCTGATGCTTTGCACTTCACTTTCTGGGAGCATTGGCTCCAGGGATGAAGCTGGGGCATAGACAGTCCAGAAGGCCCAGCTTTGTCTCCAGTATTGACTAGGGATTGCCCCGAAACAATTGACTCAGTTCGTAAGAAGGATAGTATTCAAAGTCACTCTCACTTTCTTCTGATATGGACTGACAGTCATGCTCAACTGGGACTTGTGCAGGGAACACTTTAACTCTGCTTCTGTAGGTGCAGACTTCCTTGATCTTTTCTTAGCAGCAGCTCTAGTCACTGGTCCAGAGGGGCATCTTCTGGGGCTCAGACTCAATCAGGATTTGTCCAATGGGTAGTAAATGATTTCTATGCATTGTTTTACATCTTTTGAATTGTTCTCAGGCCTTACTTTGTACACTGGCAGATCATCTAGTTTGCCCACTACAATGTGAGGGAGATGGTGCCATCTGTCAGCAATCTTGTGTTTGCCATGCAGTCCCAGATTTCTTAGCAATACCCGATCTCCCTCCTGGAGTTCCTGTGCTTTCACCTTTTATCATACCTTTTTTGTTGGCCAGATTTCTTTGGCAGCCATGGTTTGAGCCAGTTGGTACGCATGAGTTAGCTGGGCCTTTAACTTTGCACATACTGTAAATAGTTGTCAGCTTGAACCCCATCAGAGAGACCCCAAAACACACATCTACCGTAGTCGAGCTTCTTCCAAACATCAGGCGGTAGGGGAGAACCCAGTGGCATCACTTTTGGTGCAGTTATAAGCATGTACCAGGGTGCTAATTTGTTGGCTCCATCTAGCTTGTCCTTTGGGTGCAGGGTGCCTAGCATATCTAGCAAAGTGCGGTTGAAACGTTCAGGCTGTGGGTCCCCTGGGGTGGTAAGGAGTGGTTCTGGACTTTCTCACTCCCCACAGAGAAAGCATCTTTGATCAGACGACTTTCAAAGTCTCTCCCTTGATCAGAATGGATTCTTTGTGGAGCCCCATAGTGAACAAAAAGTTTTCTCGAGTACTTTGGCTACAGTGGATGCTTTCTGGTCTTTGGTGGGAAAGCTTGGGCATATCTCGTGAAATGGTCAGTGACCACCAGCACATTACTGATATTTCTTTGATCTGACTCCAAACTCAGAAAATCAATACAGACCAGCTCCATGGGTGCACTGGTGGTTATGTTAACAAGGGGGCAGCCTCTGGGGCAAAGCTTTCCTCTGTAAGCAGCGACTACAAGTTCGTATGTGTTGCTCCACATCAGCCCCATCTTAGGCCAATAGAATCTGGATCTCACCAAGTCAAGTGTTCTGTCTATACCAAGGTGCCCCATGTGGTTGTGCAAGGACCTCAATACTGAGTCTCGAAAGGCAGTGGGCAGCACCAGTTGTTGTTTGTCTACTTGTCCCCTCTGTCTACTGTTTCTCTATATAACAGTTTATTGATCAGTTTCAACTTAGGACCTTCTTTGTATAACAGTGCAGTTCTCAAATCAGTGGAGCGTAATTTGGACACATCTTTTCCTGCATAGAGGGCTTCTAAAGCTGATTTGATCATAGGATCGAGGATTGAGCCCGCCGAATACTGTCATTGTCCAGCTGAGGCAGTGCACCAATGTCTATTGCAGAAAAGTGGCAATAAGCAGCAGGTATGCAATTCTCAGAGGGTCCCAAGCAATCCACCATGCAGTCCACTGCGTCTCGGGGACATTTGTTCCTCCCTGTCAAATTCTGGCAGAGTGCCCGAATGTCAGGTTCTGCCAATCGACCCAATCATTCTGGGGAACAGGCCTCCGGGAGAGAGCATCAGCATCTATGTGGTTCAGACCTGCTCGGTATTCGAGAGCATAGTCATATGTAGATAATGCAGAAAGCCACCTGTGGCCAGTGGCATCCAACTTAGCTGAGGTCTGCACATAGGTCAAAGGATTATTGTCAGTTTTTACTAGTATTTTAGCCCCATACAAGTACTCATGGAATTGGTCAACAATAGCCCACTTCAAAGCTAGGAACTCTAACTTATGTACAGGATAGTTCTTTTCGGATGGGGTCAGGCTTCTACTGGCAAAGGCCACTGGTCTCAGGCCATTCTCGTGCTCTTGGTACAACACAGCCCCAAACCCTGCAAGCTAGCATCAGGTGCAGGACAAGGTTTTCTTGGATCGGCATAGGCCAGCACTGGAGCATGGGTAAGTTGATATATGATCTCATGAAAAGCAGTCTCACAATCAGGAGTCCAGCGGGCCCCAAATACTTCACTCGGATGAAAATACACTCTTCAGTCTTGAGGACGCTGACTTTTGGTATTTTTGTGGGTTGGGGATACCCTTGAGTAAGGTTAAGTAAAGGGCGGATCACTCTTGAATAGTCCTTGATGAAACGCCGATAATAACCACAGAATCCCAGGAATCTTTGCAGTTCTTTTAGATTTTTGGGCTGTGCCAGGTGGTCAAGGCCTCAACTTTACTTGGGTCGGTCTCTATTCCCTCGGTGGATACTATGTGTCCCACATACTTTACTGATGTTTGAAAGAATTGACACTTATCAATGGACAGTTTAAGGCCAAAGTCCTCCAGTCGATCCAATACCTTAAATAATCTGCTCTCATGTTCCTCCAGTGAGCTGCCAAACACAATAACATCATCTAGGTATACCAGGCACTCTAGTAAGTTCATGTCCCCACTGCACGCCTCCATCAATCGCTGAAAAGTGGCTGGGGCACCTGAAATCCCTTTAGGCATCCTCATGAATTCATAGAAGCCAAGCGGACAGATAAAGGCTGTCTTCTCACGGTCCTCTGGGGCCATCGGGATCTGGTAGTACCCACTGCGGAGATCCAGCACAGAGAACCACTTGCTCCCGTTTAGGCAGTCCAAAGCATCCTGAATGCGGGGCATTGTGTACTGATCAGGGATAGTCCGCCGGTTTAAGGTGCGATAATCCACGCACATCCTTACTGTCCCATTCTTTTTCCTCACTACCACAATGGGGGAAGCATAAGGGCTTCTGGATTCTTGTATTACACCAGCCGCTAACATCTCTTGCAGATGCCGTCTCACATCATCTATATCAGCAGGTGCCAGGCGTCGAGACCTCTCACGAAATGGTCTTTCGTCATGCAGCCGGATATTGTGCCCAGCTCCTTGCACGCATCCCACGCCCCATTCCTTTAAAGAAAACACCTGGTCTCTGGGCAAGCTTCTCACTGATCCTCACTTTCCATTCAGCTGGCAGCGGGAGTTGCGAAATCAAACAAGTCAGGCGTTACTCTGTCATTCTTCCTTGAACTCTTGCTGCTGGGTAGCACTGCAGTGTCTGCACAATGCACATTAGCCAGGATGCAACCTCTATTTACTCGAATGTCTCTTTCAGACACATTATGAACTTGGACCATTACCCTTCTGGCATAAGCATGGGCTCTAGCGGGCAAAATACTAGGCTTGACCAGCAGTCCCTCTGGCAATTTTCCATCGCCTGGTGCATCCAACATTAATATTTTATTCTTAACATCCTTTCTGATACGGACCTCTCCCTGTAAGGTACACTGGGCATTTGGTGCCAGGATCAGAGACTCAGGATCCTTCTTCCATACAATTCCGACCGGTTCCTCTGGTTCTATATTTTCAGCATCTCTCTGTGCCTCATAGGCCTTCTTAATTAAAGCCGGAACTCTTAAAGCTCTACTAGTCTTTGACCCCTGTTTTTCATAACACAAATGTGCCAGCCTTCTGAACATATGAGCATTTGTTCCAATCAACAAAGGGACACCATCATACAGTCCAGTGGGGGGACACACTAAGGCTAGGGTCTCTACTTGTTCGACCACTCCAGCCACGGAGGTGGGAAGGACAGCCAAATTGGATATACCCAGAATGAGGGTAGGCCTTCTCACTTAACCCCCATACATGCAGTCCTTCTAATGGTTGTAAGGGTACGTCTGACAAATGCTTCTGATACCAATCTTGAAACATAATTGTCACTTGGGAGCCACTGTCTAATACAGCTCTTGTAGACACTCCATTTACCTTTACAGTGGTCTCCATGGAGGGACCCACTATTCTGGACCAGTCTGGAGAGGCGGTAGTGGGGGCCTGGGCAACTGACCTTGCCACAAAAGGACGTGAATTAGCATTTTTGGTGCCCTCACTGGGATCATTTCGTGCACCTCTTAACCACTGATTTGTTCTCCGAAGCTCTCCTTGTAGCCTATATGCAACTTTGTCAGTGTCTTTTGGGGATTGGCATTCCCTTTTCATGTGCCCATCCTTCCCACAATTATAGCAAAACATACTTTTTGGAGTTTGAGCTGGCGGTGCCACACTGGGAGCCAGGCGGGGTATTACTAACTGGAAACCTTGGTGCCATCTCTGTCTGCGGCGTGATAAGCATTTGGAGACATCTCGTCAGTTTCTCCACTTCCATGGTCAAGGAATCGAGTTCGAGCTGTTATCAGCAGGAGATACATGGGTGGGTATCCCCACCCCATAGCAGATGCAGTCGGATATAGGTCGGGGCCCGTGCATTTCAGGCGTGGCCTTCATAAAGGGACTGTTTTTGAATTCCGGATCTCTCTCAACAGTCTCCCCATTGTGGCATATCTTTTCCTTATCAGAGCACTCATTGACTGCCAACCTCTGCCCCTGAACTTCACTTGATGGGCCACCCTCAGTCACTCGGGTCATAGCCACAGCTATTGGTGCAGGTCCCTCCGAGGTCGCCTTTTCTCAACTCCTGAATTTCTCTCATTAACTCATCATAGGAGGGTGGGGATTCCAGTCGATTTGCCAGGCGAACTGAAGCAACAGCAGTTCTGAGAAGGGGCAGACTTAAGGATTCTGTCCAGTCTGGTTCGGTCCAGTTCAATCGCTGGCAAACTACCCTTTCTGAGGCATTCTGCAACAATTTTTCCAGCCGAGAGACATACACAGACAACTCCTCCCTTGGTACTGTTGTGCATTTCTTACTCTCCACCATAGGTCCTCATCAGAATCTGGGCTCCCATCACATTCTCCAAGGCCTCAAGATAGGCTTGTGCAGTCGCTTCAGGGTTACTGGCCCGTTTGCTTACGGATGGTAGCCAGGGCAGGACCTCGGAGGCTCTCACTAACCCTCTTTTCGCTTTGCCTCCGAGCATTGCCATTCTAGCACTTGGGGGCAACATAGTCTATCCAGGTCTCCAGTCATCCTCCCTTGGGGTGGGAGGGTGCCAGAGAAGATCCTCAACCTTCGTAAGAGTCGGGACTAATGGCAGGTGCAGAAATAGGAGTCTGCATTGGTTCAGCCACCATTACGGGTACTGGAGCAGGAGAGGGTGTTGGGGAGGAACACCCAGGTGGCAAGAATAGTTTCTTCAAGTCCTCCACAGTTTTCCTTCTCCCAGCAAACCATTTAGCAAATTTCTCCTCAAAAGTTTCTAGATAGTGGTGGGGCTCATTCCCCCGGTCTTTACTGTCCTTAGTTATCACTCTCCAAGCAGTGAGGGCTCCTCTGGGGTAATGGTCTGTGGTACTTTGGAGCTATCTATGGGATCCTTAAACTCTACTAGGGCCAGGAAAGTGTGGGTGAGCAGATTAGCGGCCGACCCACCACCACAGGATTTTGTAAACCTTCCACCTTGGAAAGTACTCCCTGCACAGTGTCCGTATTGATACCCAGGGGATGTCCAGGATAAGCATAGCATTTGGGGTCGATCTCCTCCCAGTACACCACTCCACCAGCCGGTGCACAGCCACTTCTGTCGGGTACCCATTTATTTATTTATTTATTTTTTCCCTTAACAGTGGTTTGTAAATATGGCCACTAGAGGACACACAATCCCAGCGGTGAGCCTCCAAATGTAACCCCTAGATGGCTATCCCAGGGGCTACTACCCCTGCCTGATTTGCCACTAACAGGTTGAGGGCCTGGATCCAATGGCGGTGCCTCCACCCAGAGGTCAGGGTTTGCAATAGTTAAACTTACTTGGTCACAGCCCTCTGGGACACTGCAACCCCTTTCTTCCCACTAGTGGCCCACACAATATAGCAGAATTACCTTCACAGTATACACTTACCCCAAGGCTGGTTCAGGCACCGGACATCCTGTAAAATAAGATACAGTGCAACAATCACAGTACAGTACTTTAACATAGACAAATACCTCAGGCAGTATAACTTTGTTGAAACAAACAGCTCTGATTTATTTAGGGGGATATAACAAGGACAGGGGGAAATCAGGTTAATTAGCTTATCACTTTACTATCTACCTATGGCTCTGTGCACAGGCCTATCCCTACCAGTTACTGTCCCTGGGTACCCAGGCCCTAGTGGCTAGTCCAAACCGTGGCAGCTGGTAGGGGCCCTTCACACAGAGAAAAGGAAAATTAAACAGTCAGCAGTACAGTAATTCCATTTGGATTTAATGTGGCAATTCAACAGGAGCGACCCGAATTAGTACTCACGACCTCCAAAGAAGATATGGTCCTTCAATGTCAGCAGGGCTACTTTTGATCTCCAAGAGACTCACACATTTATATGGTAAAAAAGAAAGCACTATACCAGGCAGGCTGCATCTGTATCCCAATCGCAATTACTGCACAACAACCAGGAGAACACACAGCAGATTCAGTTCCTGACAGACCGAGTGTAATTCAACAATTTCTTCAGTCTTCTACAGGGTGAGCCTGGTTTCTACTCTTCAGAGATCCTTTGATTCTTTCACAGGACGGATTCAGTCCTAACAAGCAGTTACACAAGTTGTAGACCGGAACTCTGGGCCTTGCAACGCTTTTTGACTGAAACTGTGCACTGAAGGAGCACAGGGTTTCTTTCCCTTCACTTCTCAGATCTCAAACTGAAACTCCCAACAGACAAAAACCGGCACTTCCTTTGAGTTCCTCCCAGTTCTTGACTGGATTGGCTGTCACTCACAATAGACTGCTGCTGTTGGTCCAAAAGGCACCAAAGTCTAAACTACATCTCCCAGAGTCACTGCCCATACAATCCTCTTGTGGCTGGCTCAGATTATGAGTCCCAAGTTCTGATTCGTCCAAGGCATCATTTTAGAGCTAGTTTACCCACACTGATTGGTCCAGTTCAGCAGTTCAAACCAGAATGGGGAACTAGGCAGACAGTTCTGACTGCAAAGAAAGCAGGTTAGACAAACTGTAATTTTATTATTACTGTAAATGATTTCTGGCAATCAGTTACATCTTTCAGACAGGTTCCCTTTGCACTCCTAGTGACTGCAAAATGGGGTGAATTGGCAGCAGCTTGAGTGGTACTCAATCAAAGAAACACACAGTCCCCCATACAAACTAATTATGTCTGCAAGCAGACAGCTCTTAAAGAGACAGTACCAGAGGTTCTAAAAACACTCACTGATAAATGGCTTAAACGCCAAACACCATTCAGGCTTGGAGCATTCAAGCAAGCTCCTGGAAGTCTTTTGGGAACCCCCATTTGCAGGGGGGTTACATAAGGATGCCCCCAACCCCCTTTTTACTTTTTGACCATTTCTGCAAAGATCACCTCCAAACTTCTAAAGAGGTTACCTAACAGGAGAAGCCCTCGCGCCGACGGCCTCTCCCCTGTCTTTCTGAAACTTGTTTCCTTTCTTATATGCAAGCCTCTCATCTTTATCTTTAATCTTTCACTATCTACCTCCACCATGCCTGACTCCTGGAAGTCTGCTAGAATGGTTCCTTTCTTTAAATCCAGTGACCCCCACTCTTTCGACAACTACCGGCCTATATCTATTCTCCCCCAACTAAGTAAACTTCTAGAAAGGGTCATCCATCAACAACTATCCAAGTACATTGCTAAATACAACCTCGTATGTAGTCAACAGCATGGCTTCTGTAAGCATCACAGCACATCAGCTGCTCTGGCTCTTTTTACTAATCACATCCTCTCCAACATGGACCATGGCTGTGCCACGGGTGCCATCTTTGTTGACATATCTAAAACTTTTGATATGATTAACCACTCCCTCCTCCTCTTTAAACTGTTCTTGCTTGGTTGCTCAGCCAAGACCACTGACTGGTTTTGGAGTTACCTCTTAAAATGCTCCCAATCTGTGTGCAATGGTACTACCACTTCCCCTCACCTGCAGGTCATCACGGGAGTTCCCCAGGGCTCCACCATGGGCCCCCTGTACTTCTCTTTATTTGCTAACTCCCTCCCTGCTGACAGCTTTACTTTCACCTCCCTACTCTAGGTGGACGACCTTGTCATTTTCCATAATAACAAATCCTTCTCTTGTATTTCCTCCGTCCTCAACTACTGTGCTGCTTATAACTGGTTCTCTTCTAATCAGTTGTTGGTCAATTCTAAGAAAACCAAGGCTTTGTTGTTTGGGTCGAAACCATTCCTTTCCAAACCATCAATGCCAACTCTTTCTCCTCATCCACCCCCGATGGCCATGCCCTTGAAAACATCTCTTCCTTCAAATACTTGGGGGTAATTCTTGACCCCTCTCTCTCTCTCTCTCTCGCTCTCCTTCAAAGACCACATAAACCACTTAGTCTGCAGGGTTACTATGAAGCTGGGTGCCAGCTATCATCTAAAGCCCTACCTAACCAAGGAGGCTCACCTGGCTATCGTCATGGGTAATCTCCTCACTGTTTTTGATTATTGCTCCCCAATCTACTCTTGAGTCTCAACTGCCCTTCTGACTAGACTCTCAGTAGTGTACAACAGTGCTTGCCGCTTTACCCTGTTGGCCCCTTACTCTATACACCACTGCAACCTCTACTGCTCCCTTGGTTGGCTCTCCTTACAGGGTCACTTTGACTATACTCTTGGCTGTTTCCTGGACACCACTCTTAGATGTGACACTTCTCTCTCTACCCTCTTCAATATTAGAACTCCAAATAGGAACCTTCACTCCTCCGCTAGTCCCACCCTCACGGGACCTGGAACTGCCAGCAAAATGGGTGGGAAAGCTCTCTCCGTGGTGGCCCCCTCTCTGTGGAACAGGCTACCCGCCCCTCTGTGATCTTCCAACACTCATCAAAACTTCAAACTTAACCTCAAACCCTGGCCTGCCATTCTGGTTCGTATTCTGCTAACTTTTCTCCTAATCCTTCTTGCTCTTGTTGGATATTAGGTCTTGCTGGAAACCTTTAAATGAAGTGTTTTTTTTTCCTAATGGTCTACCTGATGCTATTGCATCCCTGCACGTATGTCTACCTGTAATGCCTTGTGATGTGTATATTGTCACCATTATTTACTCCTGACTGGAGTTTTTTGTTGCCTTGTACTCACCTATGTGTAATTTTGCTATGTACTATATTGGATATAACCTTTTAAGTCATTTCCTCTGTAATGTTCTTCCTCGTGCCTTGTGGCCTGGGTCATGCCTGTAAACGGTCCACTGGACCAGTGCACCTACCCGGTTATCAAAGTCATAAAATAAATAAATAAATAATATATTATCAAGAGTTTGTGTGGAGTCACTAGAGAGGTAATAGTTTTTCAAGTTTCTTGTTTGCTCACATTATAATTTTGCTTAATTTTTGTTTAGTGGTCTAGGGATCTTTTTTGTTCTTTCTTTTGTTTTCAACTTTTTTATACCGTGTGGATAACAGCTTGTAAGTTGTTGTACATATCTTTTATTAATAAAAACACCCTAACTCTTTTTCAATATGTGCCATGGGATCTTTAACTGTCACCTGAACAATGACGAGGGATGGGCAGAAGAGACCTTGGTTTAACGTCTCAGGTGTATGTCTTGACTTCTGAGTTCAGTATTGACTTATACAAGATTTGTTAATTGATATATTAATGTTTTTGCAAAATCTTTGTTTATGTTTATGGTGCATCTCTCCAAACTACATACAGACACTGTAAAGCCTCACTTCCAGAGCAATGCACTGTTTGTTTTATTTATCGGATTTCGACTGTCCCTTTTTTAGAAGCAACCCAGAGTTAATCACGTACAGTAGAGCATACAAGTATTCTTTTGGTGTACAGATAAATTACAAAAACAATAGTAGATTACAAATGCAGTTTCAAACATATCTTGGGTTTGTAAATCCTCATGGAAAGCAGGCTGATAGGCTGACAAAGTTTTGAGCATACCAAAGAAGCAGTTGTTGACTGATTTTGTCTCAACTGTCTAACAGACGTTTATAACATATAGTCCTGGCAACATCTTAATAGTCTTTTCTTTAATCAAGGCAAAACTGTTTTATGGTATTTGACACCAAGGAAAAAAACTGGCCAGACAAAATCTATAGGTGTCTCAAAGTACTAAAGCTAAGATTCTTGGCATATTGGCAAACATATTTCTCATTCTTCATAGTAAGTTGTGGATACTTCCAAATACAACTACTGCTTATCAGCAGAGGCATTGATTCAGTGGCTGAAAAGTAAAAATCTAGTAAAGTTATTAATATTTATTGGTAATACTGCATTTTCCAATATCACAGGCCAATGGGATTGCCGTAATTTAGCCTTGTCTACTGGTATATACAGGAATAAAGGTAACCAGCTGGAATAGCACTACCGGAATAGCACAAGGAAAGACAGCGCTACTCTGAACAGCGCTGCCATGGACAATGAGAGGGGATTTACAGCGCTTGCTGTAAGTGCTCCCAAGATTGCTGTCCATGGTGCTGCCACAGAACAAGAGCAGCAGAATACCAGAGGCTGACTTACTTTCTTTTTACAAGGGGCCTTGGAAACAGTATTTCACAGCCCCACAAATTTCATTTTGCCCTGTGATCCGCCTAACCCCCAGAGTGAGAATCCTTTAGTATGGGGAGGGTGCGGAGGACAAAGCCCTCCGCAAAAACAAAAGTGACGGCATTTTTGCAGGCATGATTGTTGCCTGCGCTGTTCTTGCTGGCACTGTTCTGACCTAGTGCTGGAATAAAAACTGCAAATCAGTGGCACTGCTTGTCAGTAACAGCTTAGAATCAAACTGTCAATCCAATGTTGCTTTCCATTATTGAGTATGGAGATGTTTCCAACAATGCTGCATCATATGAACAACTAAAATGACTTGCTGTTGTTAACAACTTGCTTCTTCATTTTGCCATTCAGTATGGATATTTTTAGTCATCATTGCCTAATATTTGCTGTATTGGAGTGACTCTCACTCTGCACAAGAAGGTTTTTGCATTTTTCATGTCTGTTTTCCAGATACTTTTTTGCAGTCTGACAGAATATTTTTTTTATTATTATTTATTTCTGGAATAACTAGGATTACATATAACTTTGAATCAGAGGTTCTTCTATAAAGGTTCCGCATTAGCAAGATAACATAAATTATACGGGTGGTTACAAGACAAAGAAAACAATTCAATAAGATTACAAGTGGTACATCTTGTGAGGCACAACTTGAGATACAGGTCTAAAAGAACACAATGTAGTCCATGAAGTGACTTTGTCTGCTTAAGAGATATATGAGGATTATTAAGCTAGAAGGCGTCAGATGGGAGAAGAGGGTGAGAAACAAAAGGGAGAGAGGGGAGGAGAGACTGGGAGGTTGAGCAACACTTAGGGTTGAGGGGAGACGAGGATGGGGAGAAGGGGGTAGGAAAAATAAGGGTGAGGGGATGAATTGTTGGTATAAGGAAGAGGGGCACAGGAAATCTAGGCTGAGGGTGAGTGAGAAGAGAGTTGAGAGGTTGGGCTATATGAAAGGATTACAGTACGTGGAGCAGTGTGCCAGCTTAGGGTGCACTTTTTAGTTATTTGTTGACAACTAGTGATGTGACATAGTATATATTATATGTACTCTAAGAGCAGCCATCATATATATAAATATATATATATATATATATGTATTCCTACATTTATTAAGCTGTCATGGTATATCATATTGCTTTTATATACAGCATACAGCCACCCAAATGAATTAACTCTTACTATGGCTTTAACAATAACTTTAACCTGGGGACAAATGTAGTCAGTGACAAAAATCAACCATAGCAACAAGATTTGAGAATGAGAGTTACAGATTTTGACACAAACAGTAAATGTTACTGATGAATTCCTTTTGTTCCTATTAATATGTATAGAATGTAGAGAATATATACAGCGAGGCTTCTCCAACTTTCTACAGAACTCCAAATGGAGCTTACAAGCCTGTACACCCCAGGAGATGAAGCCTGCATACAGCGAGGTATTTTAAAAATCCTATCATCAACCAGTGAGGGAACATTTGGACTGTGTTCATTATTTCTGCCTTCCAGTCGGCAGACCAGTTCAGATTGTTTTTTACTGCTCTGCCTTTACCACTTCGTTATGTGATTGCTAGTGTTTTGTCTAGGAGCTGTAAGAGCCTTGTTTATGCCAGTATTTCACTAGTGCTATACCTGGAGCATTAAGATCTCTTTATTTGGTCTGATACTAATTGTTTATTGTAAGATAGCTCTGAGTTCAGCACAGCTGTGGTGTACATTGTCAACCAATGTATTTTACAAGCTTACCAAATAGATGTAGCATGTGATTATATTTTAATCTGAATTTTTGATTTTATATTCTCCACACTGCAGTTCATTTCTTGCTCCTCTCCTCCCACGCATGCGCGGTTTGGGCTCCCATCCCCCTCACTCTGTGTACCTCCTGCCATACACTGTTTCTCTGTTGTTTCCACTTAACCCTCCCTCTCCAGTTCTCTTTTTCCCCCACAGGCTTCTACACCTTTCTACAGAACTCCAAACAGAGCTTACAGGCCTGCACACCCCAGGAGCTGAAGCCTGCATACAATGAGGTATTTGAAAAATCCTGCCATAAACCAGTGAGAGCGAACATTTGGGCTGTGTTAGCCTGCTTCGCGTAGACTCCCTACTCCGGTCCGGCACTAGATTTATAGGTCACGGTGATCATTCACGGTGATCATGTGACTTACTGCAGTTCTAGATAATCACCACAGTTTTCCACTAACATCTTATACTTTGCCACCACTAGGAGCCACTGTTGCATTCCCTTTCTCCTCCCACTGACTGCTTCTTCCTCTTGCTGTCTGTGCTGCCCCCCCTCTTATTCTGCACCCAGACCAGCTGTAGTCCCTGCTGTTCCCCTGTTTTTTCTCCACTGCCTCCAGCCAGATTCGAACTTATAACCTTCTAGTCTGTGGGCAGCAACCCTAACCACTATGCTATCGCAGCAACCCTGCTTCCAAATGGTTATTTGTAGTCCCTATACCTGCCAGCATCTCTTTGGACCTCACTCTACCTTTCCACATATTCAGTTATCTGACCCTTGCCTCTCAAACACCCTCATATTGGTTACCTACAGACACTACCACTCTGTTCTAATATGGTGTCCCTACACTCCACCTCAACAATTACCCCTTTTCTCCGCTTTTTTATGCTCACCCATTGTAACACATCCCCTGTTCCAGTAAGCTATGCCAAATACACCTTCACTGTTCCCACCCAGGGTACTGCTCCCCTAACTTCCAGTCCTGGTGAGAATGTTAAGCTAACCACTGGCTACCGTTCTCTCACTAGCCTCTCCTGGGTCCTCACATATCCTTTCCCCCATTTCTGCACACCCCCCATACATCTCAGAAAAAATAAAACCCCTGAGCAAGAAGTATGGGCACAAATACCTAAAACCCTACCTCTATAGGATTACACTACATCTACTTCTTATCTCAGGGATTGTTCACCCTAACCCAGGTCCGCTGCACAGCCCACATATGGAAAGCATAAAAAATGGCTACCTTAAACTTGCAACACTCAACATTCAGAGCCTCTTACCAAAATCTGATGACCACCAAGTTTGGGTGATGCAACATAACTCTGATGTGCTCACCGACCAAAACCTGGCTCTCAGACAAAATACCTGACTCTTCATTAACTATCACTGGGTACACACTGTTTAGGCTAGACAGAGTAGGTAAAAGGGGAGGGGAGTGTGCCATCTATTTGAAGGACTCCCTGGGCAGTTACTATCCCATGCCACCCAAGCTCATCACTCCCAAATACTAGGTATTAAAGTTCATCTTGGTCAGCAGGGCAAAGCCCTGTATGTATTCACTGTATACATCCCCCCTTGAGAAAACAAATCAGGAATCACCTGAAAAGCCTTCCAAATCATTCTGAGGTTGTTGTTATGGGTGACTTTAACATCAACTGGTTGGCCCCCGAAGCTGCCCCTTTTAAAGATGTCATTGTAGCACATAATATATCCCAGTTGGTGACCTCCCCATTAGAGCCAACCTGAGAATTGGCAACAACTCTCTCTTAGACCTAATCCTCACCACGCACCCTCAAAGACATATTAGCACCACAGTTCTTGATGACTCGATGAGTGACCACTTGCCTGTTGCCATTGTTAGCCTATGGTCAAATAAGACCCCAAAACCTCTACCTAAAGTAACATATCAGTGTGTGCTGAAAAAAGGGAAACATGATCGATTTCGGGCCTGCCTCGCACAGTGCGACTGGTCACCTCTGGGCTCATTCTCCAATGTAGACCACGCACTTAGCTACCTGATCACACACTTTAATAAGGTTTGTGACATCTTTGCCCCTGCTCATAAATCAAAGTCCAGGGGGGTTACTAACCCATGGATCACTGCTGAACTATTAGGCAAGATGAAAGCTAGGGATAATCTTTGGCATCTGGCACAGGCCACAGGTAAACCTGAGGATAAGCAGCAATACAGAGCTGCTAGAAATGCTTGTACCCAGGATCTCCACAAGGCCAAAATTGCCCACTTTCAAAATGAGCTCACTAGCTCTTGGGACGACAGCCAGAAATTCTGGCAAAAAATCAAGGACCTTACTGGTAAACCAAATAAGGCAGCATCTACTTTGTTAGTTGTTAACAACATCCCTGTACAAGATCCTAACTCTATTGCCAATGCTTTCAATGTAGCTTTCACAGATCTCAGCCAGGAACTTCCGCCAAACTTCTTTGATGAATCCAACTCAAGAGGCCCCTCTGACACTGCCGTCCTCACTCCATCATGTCACCCCCCTTCAACTTAAGGAGAATCATGCTTGCTGAGGCCAAAAAATATCTACTTAGGGTGTTAGGTAAAACCAAGTACAGCAGTGACTCCCTTGATATTGATATGAAATGACTTTATCTCTCATTGGATGTCATGCTAAAGCCCCTTACCACCATTCTGAACCTGTCACTGTCTCTAAAGCAGTTCCTCAAACAGTGGAAGGCTGCAGTTGTCACACCTGTGCACAAAAGCAGTGACAGATCACTAGTCTCAAATTACTGCCCCATTTCGATCCTCCCACCATTATCCAAAGTACCAGAGAGAGGAGTTGCCGACCAGCAGACAGAGTTCCTAACCAAATATAACATTCAGTGCCCTCAGCAGCATGGCTTCCATCATGCCCATAGTACCACCGCAGCCCTACTGGAATTCACAGACTATATTCACAAAGCCTTGGACCATGGTCACATTGTTGGGTCAGTTTATATGATACAGTTAATCACTCCCTCCTCCTAAATTCCCTCCTTTCCCTTGGCCTCTCATCCACTGCTGCTAGCTGGTTCAAAAGCTACCTCAAAGCCAGAACACAACGGGTCAAAATTAATGATTCCCTATCGAGTAGCCTCCCAGTCCACTCTGGTGTCCCCCAAGGTTCCATCCTTGGCCCTTACTTTTCAGCCTTTTTCTGAATACCATAACCAGAGCCTGTGACAGCAACTTAGTCCTTTATGCTGACAATGCCGTTCTCTTCTCCAGCCACGCTGACCTTCTCCCCCTCACAAATGATCTACAACTTATCTTCCCAAAAGCTGAATCCTGGTTTGCCAACCATAAACTTCTAATGAATTATAAAAAGACAAAAACAATGCTCTTTGCAAGCCTCCAAAATAAATACAAATCCGCGAGCCTAACCATCTGTAATAACCTAAACCAACACCTGGAGCTGGTCCATGAATTTAAATACCTAGGAATCATGCTAGACAGCTCACTGTCATATGCCCTTCATGTCAACCACTGCAGATTTGAGCCCTCCTGACCCAGGTGCACTCCCCCATGGCACAGCTCTCCCTGCCAACACCACTCACCTCGTCCTCTACAGCCGCTTGGACAAAATATTTGACCCCCCCCCCACCTGGGTACGCTCCCCATGGTGTAGCTCTCCCTTCTGATGCTGCTTACCTCACCCTCCACAGCTGTTTGGACAAAAGATTTGAGCCCCCCCAACCCAGATGCACTTCCCCGTGGCACAACTCTCCCTGCCAAGGCTGCTCACGTTGCCCTTCCCAGCTGCTTGGACAAACGATTTGAGCCCCCCTGACCCAGGTATGCTCCCCCATGGTGCAGCTCTCCCTGTTGACGCCACTCACCTCACCCTCCACAGTGCTTGGACAAAAGATATGAGCCCCCAACCTGAGTGCACTCACGCAGTGCAGCTGTCCCTGCCGACACTGCTCACCTGGCCCTCCACAGCCGCTAGATAAAAGATTTGAGCCCCCACCCGGGTGTGCCCCCCCATGGTGCAGCTCTCCCTGCCGATGCCACTCACCTCACCCACCACAGTTGCTTGGACAAAAGGTATGGCCCTGCTAGGAACACCAGGATAATTTCAAAGCTTGGCGCCTTTTTCCCATTTGCCGGCAAGTGGCTATCACAGAGGATTTTTACCTCCTAATTGATTCCTAAAGCGAGCCGAACAGACACGGATGATTTCTGTTTAGCTCAACTGCTATTCAGTTCGACATCTGCTTGTTATTCTTCAGATTTTGTAGTTGTTAGCTGTTACCAGAGACCGCATTTTAATCTGCTCCATGCTGGAATTTATTGAGAACTGCTTGTTGCTTTTTTTTCTACTGCCCTCAGACAGCATTTAAATCTGCTGCATGCTGAAGTTTATTGTGAACTGCTTGGAAAGTTTTTACTGTGCTAATTTTACTTCTGGCCAGCTGCAGGTCCTCAGCTAACTCCTATTAATTTAATTTTATTAGATTGCTCTTCAGTTGAGACCTTCCCTGTGCCCTTCTTTCCTCCAGCTTTATCCTCTCCCACTTGCCTTTCCACCACTGCTCTACAAACCCCCTTCCACTCTTTAGCCCGCACTCTCTAACTCAACCTAAGTGCTCGGCGCTGATCCACCCTGCCCTCTGCACCTTTGTCTCTCCTCTCATGGTGGTTTCCCTGCCCCCCGATTAAGCTAATCTTCCCCAGACACCTCCAGACCCCTGCTACACAATTATCTTTTGTCTGCTCTGCCCCGACTCCTGCTTAAATGATCTAACATCTGCTCTCTCTCTCTCTCTGCAGATTTGAGCCCCCCAACCCAGGTGCGCTCTCCCTGCTGATGCCACTCACCTCGTCCTCCACAGCCACTTGGACAAAAGGTACGGCCCTGCGAGGAACACCAGAGTAATTTCAAAGCTTGGTGTCTTTTTCCTGTTTGCTGGCGATTGGCCTTTTCAGAGGTTTTTTATCTCCTGATTGGCTCCTAAATTGAGCTGAATGAACACTGATGATTTCTACTTAGCTCAACTGCTATTCAGCTCAGCATCTGCTTGTTGTTCTCCAAATTTTCTTCTGCCCGCCCTTCCCCACCCCAGCACTCTTTAAATGCACTTGCTGCACCTCAGCTCCTCCCCTCTGTGTAACTCATCCAATCGAACCTCATCAATATTCTTCCCTGACATCTACCACATTTTCTCTATCACCTGCACCACCTCTTTCTGAAGCAGCCCCCACATAAACCAAGCAACTAAGTCTTTTCTCCTTTCCCTAGCAGTTTAAGTCCATACTACTCTACCACTGCTCCTTCTGTCTTCTATGACTTATCTCCATACTTTCTCTTAGCCCTGCCTGTGGACCTCTCTCTCTCCTTATCATGTCAACCACCCTCCCCTTCTCCTCCCTCACCCCCCATTTCTCTTTCTCATTTTCCTTTCCTTTTTCCTAGCATCCTCTCCTTCTTGCCCACTACCCTCAGCCTCCCTAGCCCTGTCTCACAACTCCTCTCATCCTAATTTTGCCCCTGCCTCCTCGCCACTCCGCCCCTCCCCCACGGCCCACCTGAGCACTCTCGCATCCCCTACCCTCCCTCTCCTCTGCCCAGCCCCTCTACCCCTTTCTCCCCATCATCCACCCTTCACTTCTCCCTCCCACCACCTAAACCTTGAGGCTCTCTACCGATGCTTAAACCTCTCTGCCCCTCCCTCTGCGCACAGCCCTGGTGAATCCAAACTCCCTCCATTCCTTCCCCTCTCCCTCCTCCTCCTGTTACGTGCTGTCGGCATACAACCCAACCCCGGGCCTCCATGCTCCAATCCACCTTCACCCCATCCTCAACTCTCCCAGAGCTGCCCCTGACTCTACCCTTGTCCTCTCTACCCAAGGGCCTCCATATTTATCACCTCAATGCCCAGAGCCACCTCCCCAAAATGGATGCCCTAAATGTATGGTTTACTCAATATCACCCTGACATACTCTGCATATCAGAAACCTGGCTCTTTGCCAAAATCCCTGACTCCTCCATCGCCATTCTTTACTTTAATTTATTCCATCAGGATAGAGGAAAGAGAGATGCGGGTAGCCTTGTACATAAGGCAATCCATCTCGAGCTCCATCATCTTCAAAGAGTCTAGCCCCTCCTCCCATGAACTCATTATTGTCTGCATATCCCTTCCTTCCTCTGCCCCTCCTTTACATTGGTGCTCTGTATGCCCTGCCTAAATCCTTGCTCGACTCCATCATCAAGGCCGTCTCCTCCATATCCACCCTGACTTCTAAAGGTGAACTTTTGCTATTAGGGGATTTCAACCTTGACTGGCTCTCCTCATCTGCCAAGCCTACCACCCTAATGACTGAAGCCCTTAATCTCTCTCAACTTATTCAGGAATCTACCCATTTAAACCCGCGTTCCCATAATCACTCCCTTCTAGATTGGATATTATCCTCCCACCCCCACTGCATCTCTGCCTCAGGCATCCTCTCAGACTCCTTAAGCGACCACTGTATCATATACTGCATTCACAAAATCCACGTTTCCAACTCCTCTCCCAAATTCATATGGTCCCGTCCCCTCCATTCCCTCAATGAAACCGCCCTGCTGCACGACCTCTCAAATGCTGACTCACAGTCAATCTTTTCTGCCCTGGACATTGACCTTGCCTTGTCCCACTTTCTTAACATCTTTAATAGCATCTGGGACTTCCACACACCCCTTAGGAAAATAAGGGTGAAGCATTACCATCACCCCTGGATCACTTCCGACATCATTGCCTTGTGTCATTCTAGGGACAAAGCCTGGAGACATTGCAAAGCATCCCATGCCCAAAGCAACCTCCAATCTTACAAATAACTTAGGGACAGGTGCACCAAGGGCATTCATCAGTCCAAGGCTTCTTATTTCAAATCCAAGCTCGATCAGAGCCAAAACTCCCCAGCTTCATTCTGGAAGGTGGTCCACTCCCTCCTGGATCCCCCCTCTCATCAAACCTGCCCAGTTCTTAAAATTGACGGCTCCCCTGTCTCTGACCCTGCCTCAGTCGTTGAGGCTTTCAACAAGTCCTTCATCTCTTGTGCTCTGCCTAACTCCCCACCCCACCCAGCTCTCCTCCATGCCATCCAGATTCTCCCCCCATCCACTGGTTTCCTCTTTCCTCCCTTCTCTCACCTTTAAGTTTTCTCCATGCTCACCTCTCTCAACCCCCGTAAATCTAGCCTTGATGGCCTTCACCCTAGATTGCTCCACATCTCTGCTTCCGCTATAGTTGCCCCACTGACATATATACTAAACCTCTCTCTCTCTCTCTCTCTCTCTTCACAATCACTGTTCCCAAGGCCTGGAAATTGGCCAAAGTCTTCCCATTACAAAGAGCAGTGATCCATCTTCCCCTGGAAATTATTGGCCCCATCTCGCTTCTCTCCTCCCTTGCTAATGCTCAGGAATCCCTTATTTTGGCAAAACTCTCTGACTTTCTCTCCTCCAGTAACTCCCTTTCACCTGTGCAATCTGGTTTTTGGAAACAACATTCAACTATCACTTCTCTGCTGTGCATCAACAACTCCATCTTCAATGCAGTGGACCAAAGCCAAATCACTGTTGCTATCTTCACTGATTTGGCCAAAGTTTTTGACAGTCTCTCACCCTCTCCTTCTTCACAAAGTTAATTATTTTGGCCTGGCTAAACCTACTGTTGACTGGTTTCAGTCATACCTACAAAATCGTCAACAATCAGTCCAAATAGGTGATGCACTTTCTACCCCTCTCTCTATCCTCTCCGGGGTTCCTCAAGGCTCTATCCTTGGCCCCATCCTCTCCTCTGTCTTCATAAATGACCTTTCCTCTATCTGTCACTTATCCAACATGCATATGTATGCAGATGACACTGTCATCTATGCTTCCGGCCCGCCTCACAACAGCATTCTCCCCAATCTCCAAAACGATTTCAGTAGGGTACAGTCCTGGTTTCAATCAAACCAGATAAAACTAAACGTCAGAAAGACAGTAACTATGACTTCTGGTACTAGACAGAAGCTGTCCTCCCTCCCTGCAGCCCCAGTGGTCTCCACCCTTGATAGTTCACCCCTTGAGATGGTCCCTGCCTTAAAGTACCCAGGTGTCTGACTGGACAGTCACCTCAATTTCTCTACACACACTGATGTTATCTGCTCCAAACTCTGGCCCAAACTTGCAGTCCTCTATCGCCACAAAGCCAGCCTCTCTCTTCCAACTTGATGTGAACGAGTAGTTAAAACAATTCTGCCAGTGATTGATTATGCAGACATTGTCTATGGCACTTCCCAGCCTCTTCCCTCTCCAAACTAGACACCTGACTCAATTCCTTCTGCCGCTTTGGACTGCCTCCCCCCCTCACCCATCACTGTCTCCTCTATTCTCCTCTCTCCCTTGCCCCGCTCTCTCAGAGGAGATTGATGCATTGCACCTTTCTCATTGCTAAATACTGGTTTGGCTCCCTCACCTCATACCTCTCATCCCGCCGTACTCCAGCCAAGTCCACTATTTACTCTCTTCATTACAGGGACTCGCACTCCTTCTCCATTCCCCAACCTCATTCCACCACCAGCCAGTCTGCCTTTTCATACTGTCTCCCTCTTCTCTGGAATAACTTATCACCTGACCTTCACCTTGCCTCCCCTCTGTCATCCCTAAAAACACTCCTTCGTCTCCTCCCCTCCCCTCTGTGCCCCCAATGCTCCTAACCCCACCACCTCCATCGTCCCCACTTAGTTTATCTGTTTTCCCCCCCTCATGCCTCCCACTCTGTGTTCTCAAGTCTGTTGGCCTGAATTGAATACCTCCCTGATCTCAAGCTCAATCCCCCACCTGCTCCTGGTCCTCTCACTAGGGGCCTTAATGCATCTTATTATATAACCGCATGCCATGCCTTGTATCCTCACCTGATATATTAGTGTCTTGCCTTTGTTAATTTGTGGATGAACCAATTTAATCTATTGTAATCTTAAATATTTTAATTGTAGTGTAACCAATGTCTACTATTGTGTATTTCCTTGTACCCGGGTCATTCCTGGAAACGAGCTTTGGCTCAGTGTGCCTTTCCCGGTCACCAATTTTAAATAAATAAATACATTTCTAAGATGGTGAACAGTAGGCTTGGGGTCCTTTGCAGACATAGGAACTGTCTCACACCTGCAACCTTAAGATTAGTAGTTACCAGCTCGATTATGTCCATCATAGATTACGGACTGATAATTTATAATGCTACCACTGATACCACTCTCAAGCAGCTGACAATCGCGCTAAATAGGGCCTGCAGGCTGATAACTGGTGCTGACAAACACACTCATACTTGTGACCTCTAGTCACAAACTGAAAGGCTTCACCTACAGGGTAGAATAAAATTCCAAACCTGTCACTTAGCGCAAAAAAATATGCCTTGCCTTAACCCCTCCAGTCACCCAGTCCCTGCTTCTGCCAATGAGCAACCAATGTCATACGTGTAATGCAGATAAGAATGCTTTCCTCGTTCCTCGCAGCCAGACCTCACAAGCCCTGCATACTTTCAGTTACAGAGCACCAGCCTGGTTAAATGACCTTCCCCCTGAAGTCCTCTCTGAACCCAGAATAAGCGCTTTCAAATCCAAACTTCGTGGACACCTTGCAACACTGTGTAAGTGTGACTGTGCCCACTAGATCCTACTTCCTGCTCCCCTAGGTCCCTGGCCTACCTAGTTGCCATCTGTCTCCTATTCTACCCCTCGATTGCTACTTCAAGTTCTCCACCTTTTCTTCCCCACTCATCTCATCCACTCCCCCTGCAACATTTCCACCATGTGGACTTTATTCCTCGCTTTACTCTCAGATGGACAAAGTCTAATATATCTGGACTGCAATCTTGTCTGTTTAATTTTCTGTATGTTTATTTATTGTTGTCAAGATGTTGTACCAATTTGGAATATTTCTGTACCTCCTGCTTCACCAATTTGTAATATTACTGTACCTCCTTACCCGGAACTCTACTCTGTTATTGTATTACTGTTATTTTTTCACCTATGTTACATTGTTCTGTCTCCTTGACGTGGAACCTTTGTAAAAGAATCCCTGGTTCAAAGGTATTTGTAATCCTAGTAATGAATAAATAAATAAATAAATTTGTGAATATGCTGATGTCATTTGTACTATAACCAGCACATACCTGAAAACAGATATATGTATGACCCAATAGGTAGTATGTTCATACAGTTAGTGCCGCACTAACAGGTTTTGCATTCCAGCTGGACTGTGTGCACTGGGGAGGTAATTAGTGCAGCAGGTGAAATATTCAAATCCACAGTTAGTGTGGCACAGAGTTTTTAGCATGTGAGCACCAATGGACTGACAAAGTGCTTGGTAACTAGATGCAAAGTCCTACATACAGGACACATTGGCATATTGGAAGTGCTAACAGAATGTTTGTGCAGCACTTCCAAAAAGCATATTTTACCAATGTCAACTAGTGTGACTCACTACCTTCCCTCTCTCCATTCATACTGATGACTTCCCTGATGTGTGATGGCACCCCTTCCCTCTCTCTGTCCCCATTAATTAATCCCCTGGTATCCAATGCCACCCCTGCCTGCTCCCCATAGCCACTACTAAATTTCCTGGTTATGGTGGTACCCTCCCCCTCTGGCACCCAACTTCACACTTTGAGCCTGCACTGGCAACCAGCCCAAATGCTCCACTCACCTCCTTGGCTGGCCACCATTCAGCTCTTGTGTTCAAACTATATATTGTTCCTTCCTCTGCCTCATCCCCTGTTATCCAATAAAAAGAGCAAAAAACCCTGGTGCCCCCAACCCCCCAAGGTGGAGGGCTCTGATGAGTACTCAACAACCAAGGTCAGATATATCTACAAAAATAAAATGTGGGAATCTGTAGCTATCAGAGGTTGTGACTGGAACAGGTAATGTTTTTGACAAAGTTTCAACTTGTATTTCTGAACAGAACATGTCTCTTTCACAGTGTTTCACAAGACTCACCTCCTGTTTGGGCTGTGGGCCTGTCACATTGGCAATGGATTCTGAGGGATGGGGTATGTCCACTTCCCAAGGAGCCCCACGGAAACATTCCTGAGGTGGATCCCATCCATTCCTGAATTTTGGAAGGTAGAATGGAATATGGCTATCCCTGGGCCACTCTGCCCTGTTAAAAAAGAAAATACAACAGGACAGAAATTACACACAAAAATTTGAATTCTGTCACTCACTGTGACTCCAGGGACCCATTTATGGAAGTCTTAAATCAGTGTAAGTAGCAAGTCTAGTTATGCCTTATACTGGTCAAGATTTTGTATATGTCCCTTAATGCCATTGGGATTCTTTTTCCCTACAAACGTAAACTGAAGCCATTTCATTTTATTTCCAAGGCCCCAAAACACCACAAAAATCTGAATGCACAGCTGTACTGTGCATAGATCATTAGATGTGTTTCAACTATAAATGGACAAAATGGGTTCTAGAGGAAAAAGGATCCCTTCAAACCTGTCTAGTTCAAAAATTAAGAATCCAAAAATGTTCTAATGGCTTGGAATGTACATGAGTGACTAGCATGGTACTTGCACAGAATTAATGTACAAACATATACAAATCACAGGGTTTGATAAAAGGCTTATCAAAATAACTCTGTACAATCCTTCTGGGTTCCAAATAAAACCAGTTCTAATGAAAAACCAGCAAAGGCTCACCTTTCTAACTACAAAAATTACAAAAGCTTATTCAACTCTCTGCATCATCTTCACATGAAGAACTGCACACCAGAATGTTTTTCAAAGAAGTTCTATCCTGTTCTATCAGCTCCAGCTGATTCAAAAGCAAAGTCTAAAGATTTTAAGATTTTAAAATAAGAAGTTTTAGTTTATTTAGTTATAAGTGTGCTCTCTTCTGATCGGTGCTTTAGCACAATTTAGCCACTTGTCTTTTTCTCTGTCTCCATTGACTCCAGCAACTGGGAACTAGACTGTAATTATACTCTGCTGACATAGACTGTGGTAGAGTTCCAGTTTAGTTTAAATAGCCTTGTGGTTCTGTATGAATGGTTCTGCTTTGTAAAAAAAACATAATTGTAGTTGTTAAACCTTTTCCAGAGCACCTGATGCTATTTTCTCAGCTCACAATATGATGACTATGGTCGACGACATGAGGTGCTTCTGTCTTCTTTTACAATAGCACTTTCAACTCACAAGGAATATGGGGGATTTAACAAAAATGTATTAGCTGGCTTATAATATCTGTGGTTGACGTATACATCACTGGCTCCCAAGGAATGAGGTCTGAACCATAACTGTGGTGTTCTGGCTTCATGTCTGAGTCAGAATCTTATAACCCCAAAAAACATATTTGGTGCACAGGTTTTAAAAAGTGCCAAACGTGTGGTACCAGATTATCAAAGGCAGATAGGCATTGTGAGCTCTTGATCATAGATCATGATTGGCTAAACTGTGATCACTACAGTGTTCTGTCCACGTGCACAGAAAAGAGTCAAGCTAAAAGGCAATCATTATCAGCTCCAGCTTTTCTGTCTAGTTCGAGAGTGTTCCCCCTTATAAAAAGGTTGAGAACCCCTCTTTTAAAATTTCTGGTGACACAGCTTCCTCAAAGACCAGTCTAATAAAGCAAATTCTGCCAAAAGTTCAGCTCCAGGCGGCGATTTTGAATAAGGTTAAGCATAGAACATTTCGACTCACATGTGAGTTCTGGGGCTGAGTGCAAAAAATCCTTGATTGAGGAATGTTCTGGTAAAAAGAACTCCAAGAAAAGGCATTCAGAGGAACCTTCCTCTCACTCAAGCTTTAAAGAGACAAGAACAGCATTTGGAGCCTGAAAAAAGGTGCAGCACCCCTTTTCGTCGACACCCCGATGGCGAAATGAGAAAAAGGACCATTACGGCGACATTTTGCGGTAATGGTCCATTTTCCTTGTCTCGCCTTCCCCCAATGTTCCGCCCCCTACCCGGACCAACTCCGACCTGGAGTTGGAATCTTAGAGTCCGGGGGGAGTGCGGGGGGCAGTGCTGCCATCATGGGGGTTTGGGGGGCACAGCCCCCCACAGAAAACAACAAGTCCAGAGGTAGCACAGTACATGCATCGGTATTGTGCCATCACTATGGGAGAGGTCAGCATTTTTGCTGACAGGAAAACTTGGTGCTTCTGAAAAAGGTAAGGCAGCAGAGCCCATTGTCCAGCCTGCTAGTTATTCTCAAATTCCTTCCATGGAGGAATTCAAATAAATGTGGCAATTTGTCCAAACTATGAAATAACAGTCCTCAGAAATCCCTCCTTCTGTGCCACCTAGTGTTACAGAGGAAGAACATTTTTTTGAAGGGGAGGGTGAGGACCCTATCACTTCAGAGGTTACAGGAGAGGAAGAGAAAGGTTCATCCCACCCATCCACTTCATGATTTTCTCTCCCATTCTGCCTTCCTCAGAGGAAAGGCAGAAATTATGACTACACCTACTGTGGAAACAGAGTCTGATACAGGGGAGTCAGATTTCCTAAGCATGCTTGGCCTGAAAACTGCTAAGAGGGTCAGTATCCCAATCCATGATACATTCAAGAAAATGAGTACAATGATTTGCAGTTGCCTGCATCATCAACAGCAACTTACAAAAAATTGAAAAAAGGTATACAGTAACCAAGGCAGGGTCTGAATGCATGTATCATCACCCTATTCCAAAGGACTAATACAAACAGCTGTATGTAAAAGGGAAAAGGCTGCATTGACCCCTATCAATGATTCAAGAAAGATAGATACTCTGGGAAAAATATTCTACTCATCAGCTTCCCTTGTTATGAGGGAAGCAACCTTCTTGAGTTACAGTACATATTATAGTACCCAGTAGCACTACCATTACCATTTTATGATAACATGCCCTCAGATGACAGCGCACAGCTGATGCACAGGGTGACAGCAGGTCTAGATGCAGCTAAGATCCAATTTCAGATAGCAGTAGATATAAATGACACTGTAACCGGAGCTCTGGCTAATGCAGTAGCTACCAGAAGATTTGCATGGATGAGTACCTGAGTTACCTGTCACCACATCTCAGCTCCCTGTAGGGCCACCACTCTTGTCATGTCCCTCACTGGTAGTCAGTAACAACAGACAAATGGGTACTGGGGAGTGTGAGAGAGTTCCTCAGCCTATCCTTTGTTAAGTAACATAAATTCAAAAACTTCAAACCAAATTTACAAGAGGTGCTGCAGCAATTAAAACTGGAGGCACAAAGGCTGCTGGCTTTTAATGCACGGGAGAAAGTAACTGTAAAGGAAATGGGAAAAGGATTTTTCTGAGGGTACTTGCTTAAAAAGAAGAAGTAGAGTGGTAGCCAGTTCTCAGCTTAAGCTATCTAATCAGGCACATAAAGAAGGAAAGGTTCAAAATAGTCACCTTGCAAACAGTAATACCCTCTCTGCAGTAGGGGGACTGGCTCTGTTCACTGGATCTGAAGGCTGCTTACGTCCACATTACAATCAGAGTAAGTGACAGAAAACACCTAAGATTTAGGGTAGGTATGGATCAGTACCAGGTCTGGGCTATGACTTTTGGTCTAACCTCAACCCCAAGGGTGTTCACAAAGTATATGGCTTATACTGGCAGCAGCAGATAAGAAAAATGGACTCACAGTCTATCCATGCTTAGACTGATTAGTATGTGGGAGAATCAGACAGCATGCTCAATCTTTAATGAAACAGACTGGTGCGGAAGCTAAATTTCATTCTACATCTGCAGAAGTCCAGTCTGGAACCCATACCGAAATAAAAATTACATGCTCACAATAATTCTTGATCTTCAGGGAATATCTTCACCATGGACTCACACTAGTGGGTCTGAGCCAGAGGTAGTAGGACTCAGTGGGAGTCAGAACTTTTCAGGAGGGCTGATGCTGAGGTAAGCTGCACACATGCATGGCTCTGTGAGACTGAGCTTAGTAGGCACAGGCTTACCTTGGTACTAGCCCTCAACTGCCTCAGTAACTTTTTTACTTAGGAAGTGCAGCATAACCAAACAAGTACTTATGCACTTAACCTGATGGCATAAGAAACATCTGGTGACCCACGTAAGACGGGTCAACAAACCAGTAACACAGTGTTTTACAGCCCAAACAAGCATAAAGAGGTGTAGACCAACATAACATGCTGGAGTAAGTCCAGGGGAAGGCAGGCAGGTGTGTGACTCAATGGTGGAGAGATTCCTAAAAGATCAAGAATTACGGTAAGTATGTAATTTTTATATCTTCCAGGAACCGACCTTCACTTATGATTCCCACCAGTGGGTCCCAGTACCAAACTCAGTCAAAGTCCCCTAGACTAGGGCAGTAGGAGCCAAGGACTTACTCAGCATAGTAATGCATTCAGGACTGTCCAGACAAAAGTGGCATTGTGCCTGGCATGGACATCTACGGCATAATGCTTAACAAAAGTGGGCACTGTGCGCCAAGTTGCAGCTTTGCAAACATCTGTTATAGGCACAGAATCACTGCCAGGGACATGGCAATTGCTCTGGTGAAATGGGCACTTACCTGGCCTTCCAGCTAGGCCTGGGCCATAACATAACAGTGGTGCAGACAGTTCACAATCCAGGCAGAAATGCCCTTAACTATAACAGTCTGTCCCTTCTGATTAGGATCGAAGTAGACAAAGAGCTGTTTGGATTGTCTGGAGTTCTTGGTTCTGTTTAGGTAAAACCGAAGAACTCTCTTAAAATCCAGAGAATGGAGAGTATGCTCTCCTTCATTCTGGAAGCTGGCAAAGCAGGTAGGCAGGACAAGTAGCTGGTTAAGATGGAACCCCGACACAACTTTTGGAAGAAACTTGGGGTGCATATGGAGAACTATGTTGTCCTTATGGAAAATAGTATATGGAGGATCTGTGAATAAGGCATGGATTTCAGACACTGTGAGCAGAGGTGATGGCCACTAGAAAAGCTGCTTTCCAAGTTAGAAATTCACATTTCGCAAGGGGTTCAAAGTGCTTGCAAGTGACCATATTCCCAGGCAGCCATCTATTTCCTGATGGGAGGCCTTGTGTGTAGAGCGTCCTTAAGTACAGTATCCTCTTGAACAGTGGCAGCTGTGCCAGGTAGAGGGAACCTATGGGCTCATGGTATGCAGATATACTACACAGGTGGACCTTTAATATGGAATACCACAAGATAGCATCAGAAAGGTCTAACAAGTACTCTAGAACCTTGTTAGGTGGGCACCCAAAAGGGTCCATGTGGGTTCTGGGGCACAGAAGCACAGATGGAAAACTGTTTCTTTTTTTTTGCTCCATTGCTGACCGGACCCCTTTGGCCCTGCCCCTACTACCCAGCCCTGTCATCCACCCCAGAACATACCTGCTCCCATGTTCCCCCATGGATGACCTCCCCATGGAAAGGGCCACCTGGTGGTAGACCTTCATCATCCCCGAGCGGAATTAGAGTGTAGTTGGAGACAGGCAGTCCAGACAAGAGCGCGGGACCTGTCAAACAGCAGCGAGCGGCATCCTGCATGGTCGCGGTCATTTTCTGGTTTTCTCCCTGGAAGGCACAATGTACAATGGCGTCACAACATGGCTGCCGATGTCTTCCCTGCCTCCCCATACTGTTAAGCTCCTGCACTGCTATATCTCTTGCCTCCATGAGGGGCCAGTCATGCACTGGATGCTATCCCAGCCCACCCCCCAGAGGAGAAGAGTGGTCCCCAGGATGCTCCATCCTACTCCCCAGTCAGCCCTCCAACAGCCAGAGCCTGTTTCTGAACCAGGGGTGTTGGCATTGCAGGTGGAAGTTCTACCACTGGGCCAGGAGGTTGTCGGGAAATGGTTTCCACTCAGCTGTGTAAGTTTTCCAAGTGGAAGGTTTATGTGCAGACAAAGATATTTCAGAGAACCTCTGAAATACACTGTACCTGTTCACTTCTATGTCTTCAGAAACCAAGCCTGAAGATGAAGGGAGTGCAGGTTGGGGTGGACCAGGTGACCCTGAGTCAGCAAGTCCATCCTGAGAGGAAGAATCTTAGTTCACTGACTGTCTGCTCAACAGATGAAACCTTATCTGTCAAGGCCAGTAGGAGGCCACCAGAATCATCTTGCCCCAATGTACCTCCAATTTGAGCAATACCCGCTGCACAAGAGGGACTGGTGGGAATGCATACAGAAACAGATTTTGTCATTGCAGTCCGAATGCATCCTGACAGAAAATGCCATGTCCTGGATTCCTGAAGCAGAATCGAGGCAATTTGGTGTTGAGTGGGGATACAAAAATATGCACAACCTAGGTGCCCCACCCATTGAACAGCAATCTGACTGCATCTGGAGCTAGTCACCATTTGTGAGAATCAGCCTCTGTTTGGCTGAGATTGTCTACCAGAATCTTCTGGACTCCTGACAGGTAAAATTGCTTGAAGCAGGATCCCCTGCTCCAGGCACCATTCCCGCACTCTCATTGCCTCCCTGCAGAGAGGGTAAGAGTGTGCTCCTCCTTGTTTGTTGATGTAGTATATGACAGACTTGTCTATCTGGAGGAGGACTGTTTTGTGGCTAAATCTACAAAGTCTTTCAGGCCATAGTAAACAGCATGCATCTCCGACACAGTGATGCGGAGATGAGTCTCTGATGGATCCCAGACACCTTGTGTTTGGAGGCCCTAACAGTGGGCCCCTCACCCCAACAGGGAGGCATCCATGGTGAGAGTCACCAGAGGCTCTGATTGGGAGAAGGGGAAGCCATGGAGGAGATTATCCTCTACTGACCACCACATGAGTGACTGAACCGGGGGCTTGGTCACCTGAGTAGGGTAAAGTCAAAGGGTGTGATGCTTGTGACCACTGTGCACTGAGTATCTATTGAGTCGTTCTTATGTGCAACGATGCCAGGGGAACTGTGAACACTGAGAAGGTAACAGACCCAGCATGTGCTGCATGGATTTTGCTTGCACAATTTTGTGCTCCATGATGTAGCATGCCATCTGCAGAATCACCTGCAGCTTGTTCTCCAGAAGGATGGCCTAGGCCTTGGTATCCAGAAGAGCTGCTATGAACAGCAGTGGCTTGGAGGGTTGAAGCTGAGACTTTTGGAGATTCAGCAGAACCCCCATCCAGGTGAGAGACTGAGAGGCAGTGGTCACTGTCTGTTCCATTTCCTGCCTGGATGGGCTGGCAAACAGCCAGTCATCCAGGTATGGAAAGACCTGGAGTCCAAGCTTTGTAGCTGAGCTGCAAATACTGCAAAACATTTTGTAAAGATTCTTGGCGCTGAGGAAAGCCCAAAAGGCAAGACTCTGAACTGGCAGTGCTGCCCCACCACAACGAAGCGGAAGTATGTGTGGTGGCTGGAGTGTACCAGTATGTGGTGGTACGCATCCTGCACATCCAGGGATGCTAACCAGTCCTGAGGTTTCAGGACGGGAGGCAGAGATCCCAGATAAATAATTTTTAATTTTTCTTGATCCATGAATTTGTTCAAATTTCTGAGGTTGTGAATGGGGTGCATGCCATCTGATTTCTTTGTGACTAGGAAGTAGTCGGCGTAGAAGCCTGTGTTTCATTCTGACGCTGGCATTATTTCCACTGCTCTGTTTCTCAGAAGGCCTGCAATTTCCTGCACCAGAAGCTCTGACATATGAGCTGATAAGAGGGGTTGCCTTCTGGGTCAATAGTCCAGAGGGATTTCTGTGAAATCCAGGGAGCATCCCTCTCGGGTGATCCTGAGGGCCCACTTTTGTGCTGCAATGGACTCCCACTGATTGTAAAACTGGGTTAGGTCCTCCCCTCCACTATGGAGTAGAGGTCTGCCTCGGGCATCTGAGGCAAGACCAGGGCCAGAGCTTCACATAGTGGCACTAGGTGCTTTGGATGCCTGTGCCTTTGGCTGTGCCTTCTTCTGAAGCTGAAGAGACTGGGATTTGTTTTGGGATCCCCTGCCCTTGCTACAAAAAGACTGCTTATTCTGGAAGAAGCCACATCATCTGCCCCTTTGAGAGTTAGAAGGAGCTGGCCTGGAAGTCTTAAGGATCGTTTTAGTTTCATTAGACACCTTAAGGGATTTCTCTACCTGTCTGAGCAGGTAAATTCCATGAAAGAGAACATTCATAACCTGTTGTCAGACATCCTGGCAGAAACCAAATGTTCGCAGCCAGGAATGCCATCTGATGCATATGCCTGCAGCAACAGAGTGAGATGCAGCATCAAAGGCATCCATAGAGGCTTAAAGTTGGTGATTGCTGAACTCAGTACTTTGCTTAAGAGCCAGCAGAATATCCTGTTTAACCTCAGAATGTGGCAGGAACTCTGCCAGAGACTTCAGTTTGCTCCAAAGGTGTACTCATATGAAGAAAACTTCCCTTGGTAGCTAGCAATTGTCATACCCAGGGTAGTTGAAGTGTAGGCACACTTATCCATGGTGTTAATCTTGCTTAACTCCCAGTTAACAGGGTATGCAGTAACCTCCTGGGGAATGATGGCCTTGTCATTCTTGACAAGGATAACAATGGCATCAGCTATATGTTGAGATACATACACTGGCTTATCTTTGGGGGCAGTGTACTTTTTGTCAGTCTGCTTGCAGATGGATGCTATCATAGCAGGCCTGCTCCAAACAGTATCAGAGTTTCAAATAAGGGAGGGATAGGAGGAACTAAACTGACTGGTATATTGGAAATGTTTAACCACTGCAGACAAAGACATTTTCTTTGGGCAATGGCTGTAGGCTCGAAATTAAGTGTGGGATGCATCTTTCTGAGCAAAGCCTGGAAGATTTGATCCTCCTGTGGCAAAGACACAGGACCTGAGTCTGAAGTGTCTAGGCTAAAGAAAGAGTCATCATCGCTGCCCTCAGAAGTGATGAGGTCAGGGTCAGTCAGACTCATCCCTCTCCAAGCCCTTCTCATATGGAGAGTAATAGAGGGGTCTGAGTCACAGGCCCCCAATCCAGAATGTGGTAGCAGCATCACCAGAGACGTCGGCCCTGAAGGACGAGGGGCCAGCACCATAGGTGGTGCCAAATGTTAAACTAAATCTGGCACAGGGCCAGGCCCTAAAAGGCCTAAACCTGGCACTGACACTGAACCAGACCCAGCATTGATGACCCTGCTGGCACTGGAGTGACTGGCAGTAGCACCAGGATGATGGAGTGTACAGAGGGACAGGAGTTGGCACCATGGTCACCAGCAAGGACCCAAGGGTCGTTGCTGGAGCCAAGCACTCTACCTAGCCTGAGGGCCCCTGTTCTTAAGGCAAAGGTCAGGAAGCACAGGAAAACCAGGAGCAGTTATAAAATTTGCAAGTAGCTTTTTATTGTTATCAATAACAATAAAATAAAAAATACAATTTTTCAGGATAGCTATTTACAAAGGCAGTACAAACAAAGAAAAAAAGTCCTTCATCAGAGAGCATCTCTAATTCTAAATTTCAGTCTCTCTCTCCGACAAAAGATTGCTCTGTTTTTATAAGAAGTCTTTGCATTGCAATTCATTTCTACATCCTGAGCTCATTAAGACACATCCTCTTTCTCACAAAATGTATCAGAACTTTGTCAATTTCTTTCTTTCTTTGCTGGTGCAACAAAATAGAACATGATGTCCAAGAACTGATCTCCTGTTGACAACTCTGCAAAAGAGTTTGTGGAACTCAAACTGCATCTCAAAGTTAACCCCCCAAGTTCTAAATAACTTTTTGCATTCATTTCAACAGTATCACTACATATGTTTTCAAACCAAGGGATTCCAGGTTCACATAAACAGTTTCACACAAAGACTCACCTATATTTTTATAGCTGCACATATGCAAGAGTGAAGAAAAGATAGAAACAGCAAGAAACAGAAAGTGAAGGCAGGGAGATAGCGGGGGGTGGGGGGATTGCGAGACCAACAGAGTGATCAGTTCCTAGGTATCACAAGAAAATTGGAATGCACAGACAGACAAGAGAGAGAAAAGGAGAACATAGAACAGATCTGTGCATTTAACTCTTTCTGCATAACAAATGGGACAGGGCCTTATTCAACCCTGTCACATCCCCCCCCAAGAGGGAACCTGTTTTTAAAAAAACAGGTTTCCAAAACTTTCTTTTAATTCTCTTCTAACATTGTGTTATAACCTTTACAGTTCTTCAGATATGCAGTACCCCTTTTCCCATAACAATCAGTATAGCAAACAGTTAAGTTTAAACCCACACATTTTTCAACCTTCAGCATTCTCAACTCCTGATCCATAGCTTGACAGAAAATCAGCATTGACATTCTCTTTTCCAGATTTGTGCATCACTTTGAATTTAAATGGCTGTAGTGCCAGGTACCACCTTGCGATTCTGGAATTTTTATTCTTCATTTGCTTAAGCCAACAGAGAGGACTGTGATCTGTTATAAGTACAAAGTCAGCTCCTAGCAAATAAAACTTAAGGGACTTTATGGCCCACTTTGTCACAAGGTATTCATTTTCAATGCTGGAGTACCTATTTGTTATGCAATTTCCTACTGATGTATAGAATGGGATATTCCTTCCCAGCTGTATTTTGATTCAATACTGCACCTTGGCCTTCCTCTGATATATCTGTCTGTAACAAAAATTGTTTCTCAAATTCTGGGCTTCATAAAAAGGGGGCTGAACATAATGCAGCCTTAATGGCCCGAAAAGCTTCATCACACTCTAGGGACCATTTCACATTATTCGGGAACGGTTTCTTCCTGAGTTCAGTGAGGAGGGTTGTTAACTGGGCAAAGTTGTGAATGAATCTCTAGTAGTAACCTACCAATCCTAAAAGTGACCTGACATGTTTCTTTGCCTTAGGGACAGGACTGTTAGCAACAGTTTTTATCTTAGAAATCTCTGCCTTGATTTCTCCACTTCTCAAACTATAGCCCAAGTATCTAGTTTCCTGCATGCCCAATACACACTTGGTAGGATTAATGGTCAGACCTGCATTTTTAATAGATTGGATAACTGCTTGTACGTGTTCCAGGTGGCTTTTCCAGTCTGGACTGTACACAACACCCTTGAGTCCTACCCGCAAACTGTCCAGTTTCCTTATGAGTTTCCTACTGTGTATGGTACGTGTGGAATGCCTTGATGAAGTCTAAATATGCCATGGCCACCATCTCATCCTGACCTATTTCCATGGTCATCCAATTGAAGAAATGGATCTGGGTCATCTGACGTCCCCCTGTGAATCTGTGCCTTCTCTGGTCTTGTAACCAGCTGGATTCAAGATACTCCACTAGCCTTTCTTTGAAAACTGTCTATATTAACTTCCCCACCACTGATGTTACACTGACCGGTCTGTAGTTGCCAGCCTTCTCCCTGCTGCTGCTCTTATGAAGCAGGACTACATCTTCCCTCCTCCATTCCTCTGGATCCTCTCCTGTTTCCAGTGAGTTGCTGAATAGGGCTGTTAGAACTGCAGCCAGTAACTCCCTGAGTTCCCTCAGCACCCATGGGTGTACTCCATCCAGTCCCACAGCCTTATCTACTTTGTGATTCGCAAGTCCTCTCTGGACTCTTTCTGTTGTGAATGGACTTGCGTCTACCTCCCTCTCCCCCAGTGTTCCCCCTGCTTTTATGTGCTCCTTCCCTATCTCCTTCCACTGTGAAGACTGAACAAAAGTATCTGTTCAGGATATCTGCTTTTTCCTGATCCTCCTCTGAACTGTCTCCCCCTGCACTTCTTAACCACACAATCCCTCCCCTTGTCTTCCCCTTTTCACGTATATACTTGAAAAAGGACTCATCCCCCTTAGTTACCCCTTCGGCTATCCCTTCCTCAGTTTGGGGCTTTGTGCCCCTCACTGCCTTTCCTGCTTCCCTCTTCTTTTCCTGGTACACCTCCCTGTCCTCTTCCTTCTGCATCACTTTGTACCTCTTGAATGCTATCTGGTTAGCCTCTGCAGTCACCTCTCTCCAGAACCATAATGGTCACTTCTTTTTCCTGTTTTTGCCCCCTTATTTCACACAGAGGTTTGTTGCCTTCATTATGCCTTCCCTTATTTTGGCCCACTGGTCCTGCACCCCACTCAGGCAATCTCCACTTTTGTTCTTCTGTAGTTTGTCTCCGCCACCATCCTTATGTGAAACTACACTGTACAGTGATTGCTGGTCTTCAGGTGGCATCCTAACCGGATGTCTGCAATGCTGTCCCTGTTTGTGAGCACCAGGTCCAGTACTGCCCCATCATGAGTGGGCTCCCCGACTAGTTGCCTGAGAAATGCCCCCTGCAGGAAGTATGGGATGTCCCTGCTTCTAGCTGAGGTTGTGGCTGGGAGGCTCCAATCTATATTGTCAGACTGAAGTCCCCCACCAGCAGCACCTCACCCTTTTCAGCTGTGCTGATGGCTTCCCCCACTAGCTTATCTAGTTCTTCCCCCGTGTTGAAGGTTTGTATATCACCCTGGTGTGAACAGTGGTTCTAGCACCTGTCTCCCAATACCTCCATCCTGACCTTTCCCCCTGGTTTCCTTGCACTTCTATTGCCCTGATGCCTTCCCTATATACAGCACAACTCCTCCATCCTTCCTACCCTCCCTAGCCTTCCTTATCTGAGTGTAGCCTGGCATGACCATGCCCCAGTCATGGTTCCCTGTGCACCACAACTCAGTAATGGCCACAGTATCCAAGTATGCCTCAGCCATGATAGCCTCTATGTCTGGAAGGTCTGGAATTTTATTTCCAGGACCCTTTGCATTTGCACACATGTCCCTTCGCACCTTGCTCAAACTTTGCATGCAACCACCCTTAAACATAGAAACATAGAAACATAGAATTTGACGGCAGATAAGGACCGCTTGGCCCACCCAGTCTGCCCATTTCCCTACCTACTGGATAAGCTGCAGATCCTAGTTAACCAGCAGCCTACTTCTTTCTACCCCCACCCCCCAGAATTGCCTTATGACTATCCCATGCATGCTTGAATTCCACCACTGATTTTGACTCCACAACCTCCTCCGGAAGGCCATTCCATGCATCCACAACCCTCTCTGTGAAAAAATACTTCCTTAAATTACCTCTGAGCCGCCCCCCCTCTATCTTCAAATTGTGCCCTCTTGTTCTTGCACACCTCTTTTTTTGAAAGATGCTACCCTCTTGGACTTTGTTGATTCCCTTGAGGTACTTGAAAGTTTCTATCATGTCCCCCTCTCCCTCCTTTCCTCGAGGCTATACATTAAGCTCCTTAGTCTCTCTTCATATGTCCTCAGTTGCAGACCCTGCACCATTTTAGTGCCCTCCTCTGGACAGCTTCCATCCTGTCTATGTCTTTGCGGAGATTGGGTCTCCAGAACTGCACACAGTACTCCAGATGGGGTCTCACCAGCTGTCTGTACAGAGGGATAATAACTTCCTGTTTTCTACTGGTGAAGCCTCTCCCTATGCATCCCAGTATCCCCCCAGCCCTCCTTGCTGCCCTCTCACATTGCTTGCCCACCTTTAGGTCATCTGATATGACTACCCCCAGGTCCCTTTCCATTTTTGTTGTTGTTAGTATCTCACCCCCCATTGTGTACTCTTCCCCTGGGTTTTTGTTTCCCAGGTGCATTACCTTGCACTTCTTAGCATTGAATCTAAGCTGCCATACATTTGACCATTCCTCTAACCTTGCCAAGTCCCTTCTCATCCTTTCCACCCACCCTGTGCATCAACTCTGTTGCAGATCTTAGTGTCATCTGCAAAGAGACATACTTTCCTTCCAGTCCTTCTGCAATGTCGCTTATAAAGACATTGAAGACTGGTCCTAACTCTGAACCCTGCGTTGCCCGCTAGTAACCCTCCTTTCTTCTGAGTGGACTCCATTTACTGTTACTCTCTGTGTCCTATTCTCCAGCCAATTCTTTACCCAGGCTGTCATCTTGGGACCCACTCCCAGGCTGGCTAACTTATATATTAATCTTTGTGTGAGACTGTGTCAAATGCCTTGCTAAAGTCTAGGTAGACCATGTCACAGCCCCTCCCTGATCTACTACTTTGGTCACCCAGTCAAAATCTATCAGATTCGTCTGGCATGACCTTCCGCTGTGAATCCATGCTGCCTGGGTCTTGTGCCCTCTGGCCTCTAGATACTCGACAATTCTTTCCTTAGAAGTGATTCCATCATTTTCCCTATCACTGAGGTTAAACTAACAGGTCTATAGTTTCCTGCTTCTGCCTTGCTCCCACTTTTGTGAGAGGAATCACATCTGCCCTCCTCCAGTCCTCGGGTACCACCCCATCCTCCATGATTTGTTAAAGAGGTAGTCAGTGGTGTCACTAGTTCTACCCTTAGTTCTTTTAGAATTCTGGGATGAATCCATCAGGCCCCATTGCTTTGTCCACCTTCAGTTTTAAGAGTTCTTTCAGAACCCTTTCTTCTGTAAATGGGCTGGTATCAACTTCTGTATCCAGAGTGTTACTACTGTTTGTTTTATGTACCTCCCCTCTTCCTTTGTAAATACTGAGCAAAAATATTTGTTTAGTATCTCTGCCTTTTCACATTCTCCCTCTGCCCACCCTCCCTCCCTTTATTAAGCCTCACTATCCCTCCCTTGGTCTTCCTTTGCTCCCTGATGTACCTATAAAAGGTTTTATTCCCTTCTTAACTGGTTGGCTATCTTTTCCTCAGTTTGGGCCTTTGCTGTTCTGACTGCCTTCCAGCCTCCTTTTGCTTTAACTGATACAGTTCTCTGTCCTGCTCCTGCTGCGATTCCTTGTACTTCCTGAATGCTTTCTTTTCTCTTGAACCTTCACTGCCACTTCCTTTGAGAACCATAGTGGTTTCTTACATCGTCTTGTTTTGTTTATTTGCTTCACACAAGGCTCGTTACCTCTGTGATGGCAGTTTTATTATTCCCCATTGTTCTTCCACCCTCCTTCCCACCCATTTGCTAGTGCATTCCTTAGGCACTCACCCATTTTGGCAAAGTCAGCCCTCCTAAAGTCCAGTACTTTTGTCTTTGTATGGCTTGACTCTATTGCTGTGTTTATTGTGAACCATACTGTTCGATGGTCGCTAGTTCCCAGATGGCTACCCACTTCTACATCTGTGATCCTCTCTCCATCTCCATTTGAGAGTATCAAGTCTAATATTGCTCCCTCTCGAGTGGGCTCCAGTACTAGTTGTCTAAGGCATGCCCCCTGCAGGGCATCTAGAATAACTGCACTCTTCGAAGTGGCAGCTGCAACTGCACTCCAGTTAACATCTGGCATATTCAGATCACCCATCAGCAATATCTCCCCTTTTCTGCCATTCTAAGTATACTTTCTATCATTTCCTTGTCCATTTCCTCCCCTGAGAGAGTCTGTACTCTAACCCTGTGCGGATTGTGGTGCCATTGCCTGTCTCAAATTTACCCACAGTGCTTCTTCTCCCTCCGTTTCCCTTTTGTTCTGTTGCTTTTATTCCTTCCCTTATGTAAAGAACTACTCCTCCCTCTTTTACCCCCCTGTCCCTCCTGTAGATAGTGTATCCTGGTATGTTTACGTCCCAGTCATGGTTTTGTGTGTACCATGTTTCTGTGACTGCCACGATATCCAGATGTTCCTCCTCCATCAAGGCCACTAATTCAGGAAGCTTGTTACCTAGACTACGGGCATTGGTACTCATTGCTCTCCATTTTTTGATGGTCTTACCTTCTGTTGCAGCATCCCCCCTTCCCAGCTCGTGCCCCATCTCATTTTCCCCTCTCTTTCTGCAGCTTTTGTTCCTGTCCCCCTTGTACGCTACTACTCTGCTGCTTCTATCAACATGCTCCTTGGGGGAGTTTTCTCCCCTCTGGTCCTCCCTTCCTACTACTTTAGTCTGTGGTAGGTGGATGTTTATGCCTCCTCTTGTCTTTCCATCACCCCCTGAGCTAGTCTAAATGTTCAGCAAAGTAACATTTAAACTATCCACTGAGGACTGCGGTTCCCCTCCTAGGTAGATGCAGATCACCTCTGTATGGGCCCATATCCCTCCAAATTGGTCCCCAGTGAAACTGAACCTCTCCTCTCTGCACAATTCCTTCAACCACAAGTTGGAACTCCTGGTGCGGAGTAAGCTATCTTCCCCTCAGGCACAGACAGGCAGCACCCTAGGAATGCCACTTTGTATCCTACTTGTCTTAGCCCCCCCCCCACCAGTTCCCCAAACTCTTCCTGCACAATCCCAGCCCCGTTCCTTGCTAGGTCATTAGTCCTCAGATGGACAATGACATCCAGCTACTCACATGCCCTGCTGCCTAAGCAATCCTTAGGATTCGCTGCGCATCACTCCAAGCCATGGCACCAGGTAGGCAACTAACCTCTCTCTCTTTCCCTCTTCCTGTTCCCAGATTCCTCCCCCCAAAACTCCAGAAGCTGCTTCCTCCTCTGCTGGGGTCCTCTGCCTCCCACCTTGGGGTCTGCCCATCAGAGGACCCCAGATCCTCCCTTACTACTACTTTGGGTGCCTCCTTTCAGGAGTCCTGTCCTGCCAGAATAGTGAAGGAATTTTGTAGTGGCACAGGCTGAGGAATATGCCCCTGATCTGCCACCCCCACCCTCCTGGAGTCCACCATAGTCCAACCGGCCCTCCTTTTCCCTAGGCAACTTCTAGGGCAATAGTGATAGACAGGTTGGCCCCTGGGTGGGGCAAGAGGCTCTCTGGATCTTAGCTAGTTCAGCTCAGAGACCAGTGATCTCCTCTCTCAACCCACTGAGGTGCGTGCAGATGGGGCAGCACCTCAGTCTATAGAATGTCTCCCAGAATACTGCTGCTCCAAATTCAATGCACTACACCATTCCCATAAGTGACATTGTGTATCCCTACCTACAGCTTTCAAATGTACCTTGCCCTGTTTTTCCTTTTCTGTGTCTGTTCCTATCCCACTTATACCCTGTATCAGTAATTACTTTATTAACCTACCCTTGATAGGGTGTTACTTGCTTTCCCCCTTACTCACTTGGTATCTCTGGGTTCAAATGTACCTTACTCTTGTTATCCACTTCCTGTGTTTGGTCCTGTCCCAACTACATGCTCTATAGAGTGTTACTTGCTTTCCCCTTAACTTGCTTCTCACCCTGTACCCACCTGCCTCTTTACTTCTTCCATTTAATTAAATCTGCCCTTCCTGAACCATTCCTGCACCTTACCCTAGAAAGGGTGTCTCCCCTGTTCCCACCTGTAACAGCTGCCTGTTTGTTTCTTTCTCAGCAGAAACTCTGTACCCTACCTCCTGTTAACTTCCTAGATAGGTAAGAGCAAGCTAAAAAGGAACATTTAACAGCAGGTCTGAAGTCCAGTACAGGCTAATCTCTTGTACACTTGGGAACCAGGAGGTATCTTTAATAGAACCATTTTTTTCTTTCTTGGGAAGGAACAGGTTTGATAGCAAGCTTGTGAAAGAACATGTGACCTGGAGGATAATGAGAAGGAGGTGGAGAATGAACTGGAGGGATGGACAGCAACTTCAGAGCATGATCCTTTTCCATCTTTTCCAAGACTTGCTTATCCATTGTGATCTCTCACCATTTTGACAGACAAAGGGACATCCTTACCACTACTTGCATGCCAGGAGGCAACAGCAGAGGAGGAGGAAGTGGGGACTCATAGAAACATAGAATTTGATGGCAGATAAGGACCACTTGGCCCACCTAGTCTGCTCATTTCCCTATCTAATGGATAAACTGCAGATCCTAGTTAACCAACAGCCAAATTCCTCCTACCCCCCACTAGAATTGCCTTATGTCTGTCCCATGCATTCTTGATTTCTCCCACTGTTTTTGACTCCACTACCTCCTCAGGAAGGCCATTCCATATATCCGCAACTCTCTCCATGAAAAAAATACTTCCTCACATTACCTCTGAGCCGTGCCCCCTCTATCTTCAGATTGTGCTCCTTTGTTCTTGCACATCTCTTTTTCTGAAATATGCTACCCTCTTGGACTTTTATGATTCCCTTGAGGTACTTGAAAGTTTCTATCATGCCCCCCCTTTCCTTGAGGGTATACATATTATAATGTACTGTAAATATACTAAATGGACTCAGCATGTACTGCGAGCAGTGGGGCCACCCTGACCTATACCTTTGTGTATGTTTGTATGGGAGGGAACCCAGAAGGGGACCACTTCCATAGCCACAGGACTCCTGATTGGAGGCATGACCACCACAGGCCTATGAATTGAGCCCCTACCACACCCCATGGCAGGTTGAGGGATCAGGGATTTGAGGGACTGTAAAGTCATTTTGGAGGACTGAAGCTCATATACAGCATTTTCAATATCACTCCCAAACAGCTTGGGCCCCATAAAATGGCATTTAGCACAGCCTGTTGTATATCACTGGCAAATCCAGCTACTCCAAGCCAGAAATATCTCTGAAGACATATGCCAGAAAAAGCAGCCCTGGCAGAAGCATCAGAGGCATCATATCAGAGTGTAACAGATGCTGTCCATACAAGCTGAGGCAAGTCAGCACTGTCAAGCCCATTAGGCACAGCCAGAATGGTAGACATAACAGATTTCCACATTCTATTCTGATATTTAATCATGTATGCCTGGTAGTTGGCAATTCTTAAGCCCAGTGACGCATGCATTATTTTGCCCATAACATCCAACCTCCTGGATTCCTTGTCAAGAGGCGAAGTACCTTACGTGTCTAGGGGACCTAGGGTGATTATGAGCAGCCAATAGAAGCATAATAGGGTTTAATAGATGAAGCAGTGTACTGTTTATGAGCCTTTTCGGGCACTTCAGGCAGGGTATTAGGCCTATACAATGCAACAAAGGTAGCAACCTTAAATGCAGGATATACAGGAAGCGCTACAATGGATGATGCAGTGAAAACCTCCAAAATCTCTATTACATTTCTTTTACTGGAGTCCTCCTTCTCAGCCTCAAATCCTGTAACAGCTTGGATTTACCTGAGCAAAGCCTGAAAAGAGGAATCTTTAGGAGGAGACCTGGGAGTATAAGTCACAGAGTCCTCACTGCATGAGGAAACGGTAGAGCTGGAAAGCATACCTCCTTCATTTTTTATTCATTTATTTAAAAAGTTTCACCAGGAAAGACATAATGAGGTAAAATAGCTTGTTTCCAAATGCATCCTGGGGGGGAGGAGGAAGGGATAAGTACAATAGATTTTACTACAAAATGAAAAATCATACAGGGATTAAATATCAATGCCGAGTTATGTGCAATAGGAAAGTCTGTGTACTAGTCATACGCATATAAAATAAATATTGAATTATCACAAGGGTAGGATGGGAGGCAGGTCCCTTAGGATCAGAGAAAAGAACAATTATATAGGAGGGCAGTATGGGATAGTACACAGAGGGGAGGGAGAGCATATGGGGGGAGGGGGGGTAGAGAACTAGTGTGGGAGGAAATAGGAAAGGGAGGAGGGGGAAGTATGGAAGTGAGGGAGAGGCAAACCTTCATCCCTCTGGGGTGCAGACTGCACAAGGGCCAGATACGGTTGGGTGCACACCCAGCCCATGTCCTTGTTTCCTGGCCTGCAAGGAGAAGGGGAGGAGTGGGGAAGGGGAAAAAGTAGGAAAGAGTAGTAAAAAGCAGGGGTAAGAAAGTGGAGGGGGGCTTGGAGAAGTAGTGTGGAAGGTAACAGGGATGGAAGGAGAGGAAGAGGCAGACCTTCATCCCTCTGGGATGCAAACCCTACAAAGGCCAGACACGGCTGGGTGCACACATACCCCATGACCTGATTTCCTGGCCTGCAAAGGAGAAGGGTAGAAGAAGAGGGGAAGGGCAAGGAGCAGGAAAAAGCAGGCAGGAGGGAGAAAGAGGAGTGGGGTTAGGGCTATGATGACCAAGGGCAATTACAGGAGGGAGCACTGTGGATATGAAGTAGACAGGAGAAAGAACGTTTGGAAGAGGCAGAGCAAATGGTCTGGGGAGAAAGTTTCGAAGTTTAGGAAAGTGGAAGGAGAAGGCAGCCTGACCAGCCAGGATTTATGAAAGGAAAGTAAGAGGGAACAGTAGCCAGAGTTACAGAGAGAGTACTTAGAGGAGGCATAGGAGAGAGTAGAGAGCTGAGGGAGGGGGAGTGAAGCCAGACAGAATTTGGAAATGAAGGAGGAGCAGTGGGCAGTGCGACGGCTTTCAAGGGAGGGGACAGGGCAGAGTACAGAGAACAGTGGTGGTAGGGACCATCATCCCTTGTTTCGTCCACCAAATCCTCCTCCATATTAAGGAGATTAGGATTACATTCCATATCACTCTCAGGAATGATGACAGGGAAAATAGAAGGAGCCAGCAGCAGAGGCAGCAACTGTGATGGAGGAACAATATGTGTGCTTTCAGATCCTGTCAATGACGATTATACCAATGGGGTGAACCAGTTGATGAGATAGCAGTTATCATCAGTGCAAGCAGTGGTAATAGGAGTCTGAATAGTTCAGCAAAGCACAGTTTGGGAGTCAACATCACCCAGTAAATAGTCTGGCACTGCCAACATTGAAAGGGTAGAACCTGATGATGGGGGTAGCTTACCATTCATAGTAGGTAGAGCAGTACCAGAGCCAAACCCCAACCTTGATGACTCAACAGTGGTCAGGGAAACTGTAGTCATCGCCACCACAGCGGATGATGATGAGTACTTACCTTCTTTTAATGGCGACTTCAACCACACTAGCTAAGCAGGAGCTTTATCGTTATGTATGTGGTGACAGCCAGAAGAGGATGACTTCAGCAATGACTTATCTTTGACTGTGTCCAGAGTCCTTTGATGACCATGGTGTCAACAGCATCACTGAACACTGAGGAGTTTCTTTCTCGGAGGTGGTCAAGCATGAGAGAAAAGCCAGCTTAGAGTTCATAGCTTTGACTTGCGCTTCCATGGCCTTAATGGTGCTGAAGGTTTCTAGAGCCTTCTTTCAGTATTTCCTTGTGGCCTGGTTTTCTGGCAGATCTTGCATGCTCTGACATTGTGGGATAGGCCCAGACAGCAAACACAAACAGAGTGTCATCCTTGTAGATCTTGTACCCACTGGTACAAACAAACAAAGGTTCTTACGATGGCGGCATATAGGGACAATGTCAATAAGTAAATTAAAAAAATCAAATTGAAGAAACAACAACATTGTTTCTCTGCAGGTCTGATGAGCGGTTGTTGGCAGATGGTGGAAGAATGAACTAAGGAGCAATGGGGCTGCCCACTTTATACAGGTGTCGACATTACATATCATCGTAAGTGGCCCGAGGTAGCAAACGTTTCTGAGTGGTCCTGACACAGACAGCTTATACTTCCAAAGGTGTGACCCAGTGAAGGAGATACGCTTGATGAACATCAGGCAGTGCCACTGCTATGGCTAACAGGAACTGCAGCTTTAAGAGCAGGGATCAATCAAGATCAATTACAGTGGAAAGCTTGAGGATCTGAGAACCAGGACTTCAACAGCAATAACTAACCAACAGTTTGGATACCGATCAATTGTCTTCTAATAATGCTTGAGTTGTGTTGTTTCGGCAGTTCATTGCAATCAAGTACTAAAGCAGACTAATATCCACAAACGTGTATTACCGAATCTCTGAAAAATACTCAGATGCATGAATCCTTAAACTCCTGCTCTGTTACAATTTATAGTTACTTACTGTGTTATCCTTTTATTCAGTGGTGTAGAGCTAAATTTTGAAGATTGGGGTCTCCACGATACCCCCTAACCCCCTCAAGTCAGGGGTCTGGAGGCCACCTAGGCTCCCAGAAGCTATCAGATTTTAGATGCATTCTGGTGCATTTTGAGGGTCATTTTGACACTATGTGGCTGCTTTTAAGGGCTTCTTTGACTTATTACAACCGATATACCACTATCAAAATAACTAGCTTTTTATTTTATTTTTTTTAATTGTCAAAACTATAGCAAAAAAGTTCATTTCATTTAGATGTCTATTAATAATGCTCACTATTTAGTTCCAAAGTCCTCAAAGTTTAACAGGTCTTGGAATATATTTCAAAGTCCATTAATTGAGAGAGAAGCATCACATAAATTTGCCCCAGTTTTGTTTCAATTATTGTTAATGTCAAGCAAATACAAATTCAACATCCCTTTGAAGTGTAATTTAAAGGAAACAGGAAAAAGATTTTTAATCTGTTTATGTATAATAAAGCCCTACTCTACTAAACAAAGTGTGTGTGTGTGTGTGTGTGTGTGTGTGTGTGTGTCTGTGTGTTTTCAGGTATGAAACAGTTACAAAGTCTTATCTATACATATAAAAGCACTGTAGTCTTAAAGGCTTTCTAAACCAATCTTTTTTTTGTCTCCTGACTTTGCCCAGCACGAGCTCTGTTATACAATGTGATGTAACAGACTCCCTACACATGCCAAAGACATTCATAAATCAGTTTAGACAGATTTGAATGTATTTTTATTTCTTAGTTCAGCACTATGTTCAACATAAAAAAAAACATTATTTAAGACTTTAAGAAGTATGGGCATGGTGCTTGTGCCCTGTCAATATGAAGTAAGGGGTCAACGCTCCCATGCGACCCCACCGGACTATACCACTGCTTTTATTGTTCCTGAAGTTGATGTGGAAACATTACAACATTGTTTTGGAAAGAGAGGAGGAAAGAAAGTAATTGAAATTGTGTCGTTAGTCAAACCCTCTTACCTTGAGCGTGTCCATGTCTCTCCAAGTGATTCCCAGAGTGCCATCTCCTTTGGTGTTATGTAGCCCTTCAAGAATTCTACGGCATCTTTGGAAAGCAGTGGGCTAGCTATTGTTCTTGCCAGTTCTGGGCCCCCACAGCTGCGAATTATCTAAATAAACAGCAAAAAAAAAGTGAGACAAAAGTGAGTGGGTTATACTTCTGACATTTACAGTTCTTGAAAAAAATGAACAGAAAAAAATTCTACTTATAGGCCCGGATATTCAAAGGGGTTGCACCTGATGCAACTGAGTTGCACCGGCGCAACCCCGCATTGCACTCTGGTGGGATATTGCGAAGGCTGCCTGGCGCAGTGCAAATCCCGATGCACCAGGGTGCAATGATAATGTATGCGGCGCAGATGCAGGGAGCGTGTCCATGCATATGCGGCACATCCCGATATTCAGCCTGGGATGTGCGGTGCATATGCCGGTGCACCCCTGCACTACGCTGCATAGGGGGGCTCAAAGTTGAGCCCATGCTGAGTAGGAGCAACTCCCAGCCACCCACAGGAGGGCTGCTGTATTGCAGGGTACAACACAGGAGCCCAGCCATGGATGGCCACCCACCGGCACCACACGTCCGCAAGCACTCACAACTTTGGTGGTCTAGTGGAATCCCCCACCCATAGCCGCGATCGCATGGTATATGTTAATGAAGTAATGGTAGGCTAGTGGCTCCTCCAGACCCTGAGTCCCTGATGTGTATGACACATGACCATCCCTGGTGGTCTAGTGGTTCCCCCCCCCACCCGAGTCCCAGATTCCTTGATAAATGACATTATTCCATCCTGGTGGTCTAGTGGAACTCCCGGTCCGTTGCCGCGATCGCGGAAAACACCCGGTACAATGTCCTGGCGTCCGGCACCCTCCACCCCACCCACCCACACAGATCACCTTGCCAATTCCTCCCCATCATCATCGGGCAGCTGCATCCCGACCGCAAGACACTGCCCGCCACACCGACGACATGTACAGTATGGGCTGTAAGCTCATTGGTCCCCAGTGTGGATCAATGGGCTTGCAGTGCATACTGTACTAATTCAATCCAAATCTGTGAATGAGTCATTCACAGTCTGTCATTCAGCAATTGTGGCGGGCTGTGTCTTGGTGGTCCTTCTGCAATGATGAGAGCAAGGATCTGTGTGGATGGGTGGTGGGGGTGCCACTGATCACCAGGGCATTACAATGGTGTGCATCGTGATCGCTGCAACAGGTGGGGGTTCCACTAGACAACCAGGGACATAACAGTAGCATTAATCTGGGAATTTGGGACACGGGTTGGAGGAAGGACCACTAGATCACCAGGAATGGTCATGTATCATACACATCGGGGACCTGGAGACTGGGGGGGGGCTACTAGACTACCAAGGTTCACTTCAGTAACATATACCACGTGATCATGGCTATGAAGCAGGAGTGCCCTGGGATCCCCACAGCACATGTCATGCTGTGCAGGGCACCAGGCGCAAGTCACCGGCCTGCCCGCACAAGGCATGCAAATGGGGACATAATGACATGCAAATGGTCCCATTTGCACCTAGCATATATTATGGCCTCATCTGCATTCCCCCTGCTGAATATTGCGGGTGATGCACCTAGCGCAACTGCACTTGCACTGGTGCATCCCCGTGCTTCCTATCTGTGGCTTGTGCCGGCACAGTGCCACTGAGCCATGCGCAGTTTGTGTGCTGCCCATGCCATATTCAATGGTGCTGCGCCATGGCACAGCACCATTGAATATCAGCTGGACCTGGCCCCGGTGCATCACAGTTGCACTGTGCCAGGCTTTTGCCATTGGCTGGTGCAGTCTCAATATCCCGTCCATAAGGTTTTTCCTGCATCACTTTTTATCTGCTAGGTTGAAACGTTAGAGCTATCCAGAGCTATCCCACTAAGTTTGATACTTTGTGGTTGTGTGAATTAAATGTTTACCACAGTGGGCGGCAGCTTCTGAATCTTACAAACTGAAGACAGCCCGCATTCTTAAGAGGAAAAATAAAATCCTTATCCTGCCTGTCTTAGATCAACCAGCAAGGAGCAAGGAGCAAGGAGAAACTATCAAAGTAGTGCATAAATATTTATTACAGCGCAAGCAATGTGCATTATAAAAATGGGACAAATTGATATATCAGCAAGGAGCTGCGATGGGGTGTTCCAACTCACTTTTCAGAACATTCACTCATGTGCATGCACTTTCTCAAGTTCCCTTGAGAGAGTGCATTCACCAGACATTCGAGAAGTGAGTCGCACCTCAACATAGTTCCTTACTGGTATGTTTTTTTTTATGTTGTGTTTTGCTTGCACTTATGGTAGCAGGTTAATAAATTGCTGTTCACTACTTTGATAGTGTGTACCTCACTCCTTGCGCTTGATTTCATTGTTGCTCTGCAAATTTGCATCAAGCAACTTTTTTTTATTGGTTACTTTCATTTTTATCCCGCCTTAATACCCCCTCGTTCCACTCCTTTAGACCTCTGATCATCCCTGTAGGTCCCCTCCCACAGAGTCTGCCCCTAGAGTGCCAGGCTTACTCCACTATCACTCCTACCGTACTCCTTTTCTCCTAGGAGTGTCTGCACAACAAGATCTGTCCTGTGGATAGGTGAACTGAGGGTTGAATCAATCATCATCTTCGAACAAGAGGTTTTTTCTCCATTTTCTCCCCTTTAGCCCCTCCTTCCCTGAGGGCATTGGCACGTAGGATGTACGTCCAGACATATGGCATGCAAGTGCATGCCGCAGTCAAATGCCCATAATGTCCTCCCCTCCCCGACTCTTGAGGAGCTGCCTCTGCACCGATGCCCCCTGCTTCCACCACCACAGGTGTGTCAGGTATGTGAGACACCCCATGATCCCACCCCTGGAGGAGGAGAGCATCTGTTGGGACACTCAAGTCTCCTCCCTTCTCCGACCCCCGGCGGCTCCAAGTCTGTTCCCAAACTCAGGTGGCCAGTGTGGTGTGAGGTGTGGCATTCAGTGCCTCAACCCTAAGCGCCACTGGGCCGGCCTCATCGAGCAACATTTTAAGGAGTCCCCTTTGGGTTTTTTTTGGAGATGGGGCTTAAAACAGCAATATTTGTTAGTTAACATATAATTTTATTGGCAATAATAATGTTTTTCTGGCAGCAATATCAAGATACTCATTTAACTTTTCATTCTCTTTTATTCCTGAATCAAGATATGGCATTTTGAAGTTTTTAAAAGTTGCTACTCACATGCTTTGCCCACTATGAAAAAAAATATAATTCCTTGGTACAGCATTGTTCTGTTTATAATTAGAAAATATGTGGCAGCATCATTCTAATACATCCTCATTATGAAGCCAGCATGTGCATTCAACAGATAGCCTCAGCTTAACGAGATTTTCGTAACTTGTCAGTAGCAGCCATCTTTAATGATGTAAGTCATTCAGTACAAAGTTAGCTATAAAATGTATTTAAAAATATTTGAGAAAACTAAATATACACTGAGGATGAATCTAAGGATGCCAGAAATAAATTTTTGCTAACAAAATATATAATGACGTGTTTTGTCAACTAACAAATACTGCTGCTTTAACACAGGTGTGTCTTAAAGCAGCAGTACAGCTAAAAAAAAAAAGGTTCATGGTAAACAAACTACTCTACTAGTTAAAATTAGGGTTGAGTGGATACTAACCAGAGAATTCTGGGCAGTTTGGACAGTAGAACTATCCAATTAAATAGATAACTAGGGATAACCAAGTTTCCTCAGTATGGTACTGTTCAAACTAAGAACAAAATACCCCACCTGCCTCTTCTCACCCTCACCCTATTAGCCCTTTTACAAAAGCCTCACTCCCACTGAAGAGGGAGATATAGGTCACCTAGCTGCCCGTTGTTGGGTCAGGGAGACTACACCCCTTTTCTGGGCCATACTGTATACACAGTACATGTACAGTAAGTATCCCTCTCACCACATCAACATTAAAGTATCTGGTTATCCTGCCAACCCAATCCCCTACACAGCTACAGCATCCACTTCATAACTTCTTTAGGGGTAACCAGGCTCCTTCTGTGGGTGCTCAGTCAATTAATTACCAGTCTGCTGTGAGACTGTCTTTAGGATCACCATGCCATTGTTTGAGTTTATGGATGTGGTTTACAAGGCAGCTCCAAAACCACCCCAGCCAGACTGAACCACTTGTCCACTCCTTTTGCTACTTTGCTTTCAATGCACTATCTCTCACCCATCATTGTTCTGTTTATCTCAACCTCAGCCTCACACTCCTTTCTCTTGATCTTTGTCACCTTCACTACTGTTCCTCCTTTCTTGTTAACGCTACCTTTCCAACTCTCATTTTTTTCTCAGTGTTATAGCTTCCCTTGTACGCCTCTATTGTTGTTGTATCTCCCAATGTATGCTGTTTATACTTCTGTTGTGAATTATCCAAGTGATGTCTAGGACCTAATGTGAAGTATTTTTTTCTACTGTATCTTCTCTATACCATATTTGAACTATATTTTAAAATATTTGCTGTCCATTTTTCTGACTTGTATTATTTTCCAGAGATGTTGCCGATCTAATTGTGTTGTGTTTGTTTCACTTTCTGTACCACATTGTACTTGTATTTTCACTGGATGTTCTCATTTGTACTTTCCCGGGTCGTGCCTGAAAATAGGTATGTTATGTCTAGTGCACTTACCCGGTTATCAAAAATAAAATAAATAAAAATAAAGAAAACTCCTATTAGTCAAACTGTTTTCTCTGTCCACCATCTAAATCTCTTCAGAAGTACCCATCCCCTGTATGTCTCTTCTCCTCCTTAACCTCCCAGACACTTCCTCTCAGTTCTCACTTCCTCGTACTCATACAACTAGTTAGTTCTTTCTTTCTTCCTTTCTTTCTTTCCTTTCCCACCCCCTACTCTGTCTCTACCGTATTCCTCTCCTAGGCTCCTAATTCAATCCAGGTACTGCTTCCCATTAAGAGTATCAGCTGACACTGTCAATCCAGGGACTGCCTATGTCTTTTTTTTTTTAAATTAAGGAAATTCATTGCCCAAAATAACATTAATGCATCAGATAGAGTTTACACACAATGTGTAAACAGTAGGGGAATTATAGTTTATGGGAGAAAGGCCCCTGAGCCTTGGTGAGTCTGTGGCATGGTGTTCCCGGAGGTTTGAATAATAATGTAACAAAGCATGGTCATTGCCCTTCAGGACCCTCTCTTCAAGCATTGATTTGTGAGTATTTTTCTGTGCCTGGACAGACAGTGTCTAAGTTAGATAATGAAAACACTTTGCTGTGTGATCATTCCAACCCCAAGGAATACTAAAGCACGGATTCATCAAGTCACAGGGGATTCTCCCCTAACATTTAATTTCCCTGCTTAAAGCCTAAATGAAACATTATCATAGTTTTAGTAATGAATATTTGCAGTGTATTATACAGGCATGGTAGTGGCTGTATGTGAGGACTGAGTAAGCTTTTTAATGTTAAACTCTGATTTTTGCACCTTAATAACTTGGCCTTATTCAACCGATTTCTCTGAAAGTTGGTAGGCATGGAGCTGGTGCCAGGATCTCTGGATCCTGAAAATGTAGTGACAATCAGTGGGGGGCAAACTTACATAGCCCTGTGCTCTGCATTTGTAGCTGCATAGAAGCATCGGACCAGAGGGCTCAGCTTTTCTACAGCCAGATGGACTATTGACCACGCGCACCTACATCTGTGGGCACATGGGAGCCCAGAGGGAGCTATGCTTCCACAGTTCCCCAGACTGCCCCATGGATTCTGCATCAGTAGTTAGACTGAAGTGACTTGCCCCTTGGCATAGGGCCCAGATGCCCAGTACCAGGTTAATACAGTGCTGCAATAGTAGCGTGGTATAAACCGCACTGTAAAAAGCTCAAAAACAATGACAGCAAGAGGGGTAGAATAGCATTAGTAAATTACCGCTACCCTTATCACTGTTCATGGAGAGAAGGAGGGGCTGAAGTAGCTTCAGGTGTGGTGCCAGGTCGAGTCGTTCCTGTGGTGGAGTAGCTAAGGCACTAGAACCTGGAGCACTGGAGACCTGGGGACCAGGGTTTCCTGATATTGGACATCTGTTTTTTAAACAAATTTTCCCCCTTCTGAGTTCCTCCCCATCCCTGAGGTCCACACCCCCTCGAAACTGATTATATTAATTTAGAGGGGTGAAGCCCCCCACATCAGGGGGGTGTGAGGTGCATAGCCTCCCACAATAAAACAAAAAACTCTAATGTTTTCCTATGTGGCTGTATTGCTTCTGTGGCATTTTGGTGCCGGTCGGTGTTTTCGCCAACCTTATATTAGTATTCGACGTTTTGCCTGTAGGATTGTTGACCATGCTTTTTGTTTGTGGGGTACTGACCCCATGCCCAGATGCCCTACTGATCTGCATCATTGTCAGTGTCAGTGGCTCAGTAGGTAGCACACTCGCCTCTGAGGCCAGGAGATCAGAGGGCTGTGGGTTCAGTTCCCACATCCGGCACTTGGGTTAATATCCCACTACTGACACTGTAGTGCAGCATGAGAGGGGTGCTGCACTTCTGAGGTACCGTCTTCCGGATGAGTCGTTAAACCGAGGTCCCATCTACCTGGATTGGTGGTAGTTCAGGTGGATGTTAAAGATCCCATGGCACTTCTCGAAAAGAGTAGGGGGATTTCCCTGGTGCCCTGGCCAAATTTCCCTCATTCACTAAAAATACCACCAAAAGCTTAATCTGGTTCAAGGTCAGTTGGCATTCATCTGTATCCCCCTCCCCCGGGTCATGCCTGAAAATAGGCAGGATTTGTCTAGTGCACTTACCTTTTAAACAAAAACTAAATAAAAATAAAATAAAATCTGTTCATGCAGGTCCCAAAGGAATCTGCATGAACAAGAATACAATTCTACTATCACAAATAGAAAGGAAATTAATTGCAAAAAACTATGTTAAAGCAGACATTATGGATGAAGGATGAAAAGCAGACAAAGTAAGGAAATGGAACACATTAAGGTTTGGAGTCTTGGCAGTCATAGTGAATGGGTGGTGTGGTTTCCTTGGGGTTGTCAAACCTACTGCCCACCCCCTCCACTGAGCAAACAAACACAATCTCTTGCTTCACGTGGGACCCACAGGGCTCTGTATGAAGAAAGCTATGATTCATTCTGGTGGCTACATCTGGCAAGACATACTTTTCTGCCTCCAAGTAGTATATGCCATGAGGTACTGACTTGTAGCCATACCTTGTGCTCCCAAGAGGAGGCTATGGGCTGGACGAGGTGGGCATTTGGACTGGCAGCCCCAAGGAACAATATGCCACCAGTTGAGCAAGACTCCCAAGACCCCAGACCCTAATGTTTTTAATTTCCTTACTTCGTACGCTTTGCATTCTTCAACCCTCATGTCTGCATCAATGTAGTTTTTTTTGCAATAAATATATAGGGATTATCTCATGCAGTAGCTTCAAATATGCATGTCATCTGGTTTGGAATGTTTTCTTATTGCACATGTTCATGAGTGGTACAGCTATGAGTACACAGTGCCAACAACATTTTAAACCAGATAATATGAATATTTCAAGCTTCCTCATGGGATAATCAATGTAGACCATGGGAGTTCCTACTTTTTTTGTGTGTCTCTTTTGCAGGTAAAAATCATGCTGCATTATGTAAATAGATAATCTGTTTACAGGTTTTCTTTCATTTCTACTTTATTAATGATGAGAAGCTGAGCTGTTTACTTGTATTGTTAAAGTGACAGCACCACCACTCTATGTGTTGCTTGCAGGGGAGCCAGTTCATGTGAAAGGCATGGGTTGTGGATACTATTCTAGTAACAGCTGCTGTGCAACTAACATATTTGCACAGTACCTATGTCTTCAGAGAAAATAACAGCATTTATCTTCGAAATGTATTTGCACTCCCATGGTATACATATCTATATATATTTGTGTATGCATATACAGTATCTGATGGGCGCCCCGTGTTAGCAGGAATGTGACCACATCATGGGCGGGAGTCTGCATACTCCCATGACGTGGTCATAAAGGTGGCAGCTCACCCCTAAATGATAATGAGGATGAGAAAACCCCTTATGAAAAATCACTGAGAACTCTACCATACATGCGTAGACAGCATTGTTAAGTTGATTAAAATCGTTGTTGTTTTTAGACATTTCATTCTCAAACTAACAAAAAGCCACCCCTTGTACCAGGATCTAATCAGCCAGAAGGGTATAGGATTCAAACCTTTGCCATTGTTCCTTTATGGGAGCCAAAAAAGTCCCTTAATGTGAATGTCATTATGTGTTTTAGACATGCTATAATGCACTAACTAGCCAGTGGATTTGTATCATACTTTCAGTTGTTGAATATTGCGTCCCAAAGAGTTTGCATGCCAATTTTCATGTCCCTAGTTAAAAAGACTGCTGAGCTTTAAGCATAGCCCCTAAGTCATCATGGCACTTCAGTCCTGGTTTCTGTGGTAGGGCTCCTAGACTCTGGTAGCATTTAACTGCTATGGCATTATTCATGTTTTTGGACAATTGCAGTGCTGCCATTGGCTAAAATGTGATGTGATGTCATCATTTACTTCAGATGATGAGCACAAAGGCTGAGGTTCAGGATAAACATGGAGGGGAAAGGAACTGGGCACTGTGGAAAAATGTATACATTTGAATGAAAACTCAATAAAAGCAATGAATTCTGCAACACTAAATATATTCTGTGGTTTGATGCAAATTCTGTGGAAAATTCTGCAGCCATGGAATTGCAGACTTTAAGGGGCCTTGACTATAAGCGCCTGACAATAGAAGTTTAACACAGAAGTGCCTACTCAACATTAGGTATAATTTTTATTAAGTATATAGTCAGAATGTTCATTATATTTACCAGTTCCAGAGGGCCAAATAAGGAGTGGACCAGTTCTATAGCACTTGGGTTCTGGATGTGTTTTCTTAGTTTAGCCTGAAAAGATGATGGGTAGAAAAAGATGTTTTGGAAATGTTATTATACACAGTAGCATTTGTGATTTTATAGCACCACTGCAAAAACTAGCAATGGAGATTAAAGCTGTAAAGAAATTCAAGAACAAAAAAAAAACTATGCTTTCTTAGCATGTGGTCTATAAATAAGACATGGAGAATAATACATTGTGGGTGTGTGCAACTAGAATTGTACATATGCCCCAGGTTGAGATGCTATGTAAACCCCAAAAGCAAAGTTCGATGGGGTTTATAAAAAAATTCCCACACCAAGGGTGTGTGTAAAATTCTGGTCTACACACTCCCACATGTAACCCCCACCCAAATCATTTTGCAAATGACAGGTTGCATGCTGTTTAAATCTGACAGCAGTACCAGGTGGGGACTGGGTTCAGGGAGGAATAGGTCCCTTCGCACAAAGACTAGGTTTGGCTACTCTGCACAGGGGCACCCAAGTAACTCAGAACACAGGAAGCAGTAACTAATGTCCAACACCGGAAATGGGATTCTAAAGTGTGGCTTTATTCACATCCAAGCAGAACAACAAAGTATAGATGGACCCCCATAGGGCTACACTCCTGATAATGCAGATTAAGAGAAACAAGAACCCTTCTTCAACACTTCAGCCCTCAGGCTCTGAACCCACTGCTGCTTTGGGTACACAGCCCGAACTTGTACACTGATCTGGGTTTTCCATGGCTCAGCTCCCTTGCCGGCCACTCGGACACCTTCCCTATGTCATGGAAACATTTTCTGGTGGCTCCCTAAACCACCTAAGAGCACCTCAGCTCTATCAGGGAAACTTCCTTTTAATCCCATGTCTGGGTACTTTCCTCAGGCACTGGCCAAGTACCTGAGAGAAAGTAAAGGTGCCGCAGAGCAAATCCATAGAGGTGAATTTGGTTACTACTACTGATGGGGGGGTCTCCCACCTCTCGCTTCCACAATTCATACCTGGCCATTTCTCTGGACAGTAAACACCTCCTACTGTAAAGCTTGGCAATGTAGATTAAGGCTAAATGTATGTCATATTTCCTCTACTTGTCTTGCTTTCTCTTTGTGCTGGACTAGAACATACTTTTAATTGGCATAGCCCATTGCTCTAGGCCCCCCACTGATTAAGCAGTCCAATCCCCACTTTACTTCACTCTTTGGTGCTGGACTTGAACCTACTTGAGTTAACCGGCAATGTGTATTACACTAGACCTCCTATAGATTAAGTAGTCCAATCCCCATGTTCCAACAGTTCAGGTGAAAAACACTGGCCCTCTGTCAGAGCGAACTCACCCTTTGGTTGCAGGTGCCCCACAGATGATTCCTCCACAGGAATTTCTCTCTCAGATCTTCTAGTGCCGCAGCACAACTTGAAATAGAGAGCTTCTTCCCTTAGCTGGAACCAGGAGGGTTTCCCCTGGAAGACAGGCAAACCTTTTCCCCCATCCCCTCAGGGAGGGGGCACATGGACCAGTAACAGCGGTCTCCACCACTTCACAATCAGCTTACTGTGTTTCTCTTTTGGTGGAAACACTCACCTCCCTTACAGTAGCTGTAAAACAGAGCTTAAGGCTCTGGGAGCCTGTACACAGACTGCTGTGCTGCTCCTCTCTCCAAGACTGCCCACAGACTCTGTTCAAAATCCCCCAACATTCTATCCTAACTTCCAAATGCAGCACTTCAGTGTGGCTCATGCAGCTGCGAGAGTTCTATGGTGATGTCATCCCTCAGTCTCAGCTGAGACTGAGAACAGAGTGAGACAGTGTGAAACCCATTTAACTGGAGTTTCACAAGCTGTCTTCCCTGCCTACCACTAGGTCTTACTGGGATTCTAGTAACCCCAGGTAACAGGGGGGTTACACGCACATGTTTTGTTTTTATAATTACTAGGGAGCCTTTAAATCAATGTGGGTATTATGTGATGATGTTTATGTTAACTGGCGGTAGTTTTTTTTGCACTTGTGCCTAAGTGCAAGCTTGACTGACAGACACAGATTACAACCGTCTGGTTATAGTGCATAATTACTTCTGGGCAGTTGTAACGTGATTTTATAAACTTGTAATCTGTGTATTAAAGAGGGAGACTGGCCAGAATTATTACATTGCAGAATTAGAATAAGCCATACCCCCAATAAATCTCTTACCAAAAATTAGGTGTCAACATTACTTGATTTTGAAGTTGTTAGCTATTTTGTAACCCATCTTACTACCTGTTCCAAGAAGCCAGTTTCAGTGATCAGCCAATGATAATGTTATAACCTGAACTCACAATCTACTCCCTGTAATCAAGTTTATAGGACTTGTTTTTCCAAAGTTTAAGAAACTGTCGCTAGAGCAGTCATTTAAAAAAGCTAACATAAGGTTGGCTGCATTTCTTGCATTTCCAGAATGTTCAGATGCATGGTACTGTACTTTAAAACATGTCAGGAGGTGATTTTGGAATGCAGCACTGAACCAAAGTATAAAATGTCAAGGTGGTACACAATCTGAAAATGTTGGTGGGGGGGTCATGCAATCTTGGTATGTGGTAGGCATGTGCCATCTCAAAATGTGGTGGGACACTCAATCTCAGAATGCAACAGGAACACACATTGAGGAATTTGACAGGGACTAGCAATTTCAGAATACAGTTTGGATGCACACTGTCAGATGTGACAGGACACATCATTTATTGTGAAACTGCTTGTCCCTGACACACTACATCTGGACACATCTGGACCCCCCCCAAATTCATCACTCATTGTCTCCCTACTCCCTCACCTCTGCCTTACATAACTATCTCTCCTCTAGCTGCTACTGTTTTAATCCTCCTTAACTCATTTCCAGTGAGTCTGCACTGCTAAAAGCTTCTACTCCATTTCCTCTCATTCCCAAGAGCTCGCTTCCTGCCTACCCCCTTCTGCTTTACTTCTGTCTCCCCACCCCATACTCTCTCTTCCTCCTCCCTTTAGAGTTGTACTGTCCTCTCGCTGAGTTCCCTGATACTAAAGGTGATATCTTAGGCTAGTTTCTTCCTCCCTCTCCCCCCTCTCTAGTATATATTTCAGTACTTGCGTATTACTGTCCCCTTGCAGGGTTCCCCACATCCTGGAGGGGCCTAGTCTTGGCAAGCCTCATCCTTCACCTTCCCCCCCCCACTTCCTCTCTTCCATCTGCCTTTACTTAGCTCTCTCTCCCCACTGGGTTCTCAGCATCCAGGAGGGGGCTAGCTCTAGGAAAAGTTTCTTCAATGCTCCTTGGGACTCCCACTCACCTCCCCGACACCACTCTTCCAAATGTCCTCGCTTAGCTTGCTCTCTTGCTGGGTTCTCAGCATCCTGGAGGGAGCTAGTTTTAAGCTAGATATTCCTCCCCTCCCTGCTACTTCCACCCTTTCTCCCACTCCTCCTCCTCCCTGCCTCTCCTTTTATCACCCTGCACTTACAGGTACCCCTGGCTCTTATAAGCACTGTACAAATTTTATTTGCACTTTTGACTGTGCATGAACTCCAGCTTGCATTTAGTCTGGTTTAACCTGTTTTCACACCATTAGCCCAGCTATTTGCTACTACTGGCTTACCCCCTGCTCACTTCTGTCCTACCTACCTCCCCCTCCCCAGTAGGCTTCCCCTGTTCTTCCCTGCTCCACAGCCCTACTTACTTCTCCCTCCCCAGTAGGCTTCCCCTGTTCTTGCCTGCTTCACTGACCTACTTACTTCCCCCTCCACAGTAGGACCCCCCTGTTCTTACCTGTGTCTCCCTCCACAGCTGGCTCCCCAAACCTCTTGCTTGACCTTCCACTACAACCCTTTTAATTCAAAGCAACTGTACGGATAACTGCGATTGTCTACGCCAACCCTTCAGTGCATAAGAAAAACTGTTATTTCCATTACTGTATCCTAGTCATCTATGTAGGCTAAATGTTACTTTTAGTGTAGGCTAAAGTTTTGTTTTTATTACTGTATCCTAATTGTCCATGTATGCTAAATGTAATTGTTTCTATAAATTACTGTTCTTCCCACCTAATTGTACCCCTTCCCCCCAGGTCGCACTGGGAGATGAGTACTTGTTGCTCAGTGTGCCTTCCTGGTGAAACATTTCAACAAATAAATAAACATTCCAGAATTGTATAAACCCACCACATTTCAAAACTGTGCATCACATCCCCACCACATTCCAACACTGTATGCCAGCAACATTCTAAAATTATGCATCACATTCTGAAACTGCGCATCCCTGCCAGATTCCAAAACTGCACATCCCTGACACATTCCAACACTGTATGCCAGCAACATTCTAAAATTATGCATCACATTCTGAAACTGCGCATCCCTGCCAGATTCCAAAACTGCACATCCCTGACACATTCCAAAGTGGTGTTTCAATGCCACATTCTGAAATTGTCTCACAGCCACATTCCAAAATTGTCACACCCACATTCAAAAATTGTTACTTCCACATTTCCAAATAAAGTGTTACCACATTCCTAAACGACATCACCACCACATTATGAATTGTGCACCATCGCCACATTTCGAAATTGTGTGTCACTGCCACATTCTGAAATTATATGTCACCACAACAGTCCAAAATTGTGCATCACTTCCACATTTTAAAATTGTACCTTCCTGCCACAGTCCAAAATTGTGTGTAAACTTCCACATTCCAAAATTACTGGTTATTGTCACATTCGGAACATGTGCATCCCCCACCATATTCTGAAAATGAGTGTCACTGCCACATTCTGATATTACATATCCAAGTAACATTCTAAAATTATACATACATACCGGTTTAATTTTGAAATTGCATAGGACTACTACATTCTGAAACTGTGTCACCGCCACATTCTGAGATTCCATTTCCACACCACATTGCGAAATTGCATGTTACTACCACAATCTGAAATCAAGCATCCCAACCACATTCTGAAATTGTGTGTCACAATCATGTGCCAAATGTTTGCATCCATGACACATTATGAAATTACTTCTCCTCCCTGTCACCTTCTGCAACTGTGTGTCCCCTGCATTTCAAAATTGCCACATCTAAATATGCCACATTCTAAAGCACCACATTATGAATTTTAGCATCCCTGCCACATTCCAAAATGATGTGTCCCAGCATCTTTCTGAGATTGTATCACTGCTACATTCCATAGTTGCAACCTGGTAACATTTTGAAATCTCATACCTGCAGTATTCTAAAAACTGCACACAATGTTGTCATTCTAAAATCATGTTTGCCACTGCATTCCACCCCACCAGTCACAGTCTGAGGTTCTGTACCTTGCATCTGCCCATAATGGAAATGCACGTGCTGACCCATCCAGTGTCAGTTTTCCTTTTCCACATGTTTACTACAACTGCCACGTTATGCAACACGGGGAGGGATAAATCATATAAGGTAACTTGAAGGAGGACTGGGCTGCAAGTTCTGACCATGATATCATCAGTAACTCTCCTCTAAAACTGGCTTTTCTGAACATGCAGTGAATTTAGGGCTACAGAATGACTTGTAACTTTTAAACAAAGTAACGTAGAGATCTCATTTCTGGCATGATGCTGACTGAGGATGTGCTTATCCAAATTCTGAATTTATTGATGCTAGAAATTTTAGTCAGACTCCCACTTTGAAAATGCTCCCTGGTAATTATACAAAGGTTAAATTATTTCCAAGCTAGAAAAAGAAAACAAAATTATAATCAACATTTCTATTTACGTCATTAGGTCTTTTTCAGGAACCATATGTAAAGGAAAAAGGATAAATATTTAAGGATGAAATTAAACTCTTTACCTATATTATATATACCTAGGAGATACTGCTTCAAAATAATACTTTTTAATAACTGCATTTTCATAATGAATAATTACTAGGGTGCATTTTTAATGCTCAGATAACCACTTTGTCCTCGGGGGGGCTGTATATGAAGGAGGGTGTCAAGGCAAGCAGGGATATGATAGCGTGCAAGAATGTGGAGAGTCACTGTGGGTGCTGCTAGAATCAAGCAGGTGCATCAAGGTGAGAATGGTGGTGGTTTATAAGCCACTGAATGAAATGGGGTGCAGAGGGCGCTTAAGGGGGTAAATTGAAAGAGCAGCATCACAGATGGACGTGGTGATCATGAAAGACCTGATATGGATATATGGACTGCAGCATCTCGGGAGCAAGCAGCAGCAGAAGTCAGGCACTTGTGGATGTGTTCTAGAATGGTATCTTGGTCCTGGTGGTGAGGGAGTCAACAAGGGAAGGGGTGATACACACAAAGAGAAGGATACACTACCTATTGTCAAAATGGTGCTGCTGGCCTTTTGCCTATGGCGAGACATACATAAACACAGAGAAAGGACAAGCTCACATAAGGTTCTAGTGTTCAAATTTATTAAGAACACAAAATGTTTATATAAGTGAAGTGCAAGTACAGTACCATACTGTGCAACTCGAACTGTAGACAGATATACTCCAGTATGTATGAGTATGTCTGTCTACAGGGCAGACTGGATAGATCATCAGGCCTTCTACCAGCAGTTGTCTATATTTCTACGTCTCAGCATTTTTGCTACCTCCAAAACATTTTTATGTTAGAATAATATGAGGGAACACTCAGTAAAATATCAACAATTAGATGACAAATTAATTATTCATGAGTCTAGAGAGGCTTCTGATTAGCTACTGGATCAGTCATTAAAATCTGAGAAATGACCTAGCCTGCTGCCAACAAATGTTGTGGGGCACACACAGCTCGCGCCACACAGCTAAAAAAAAAAAGCAGAAACGAATGTTGTTGTTGCGATTGGACGTATCATCACAATAACAAAATTGAAGCTACTCATTTCCTTGGATTAACGACCGACGGGAGGGAGGTGGCCCGAGGCACAGCCAAGGACCACCCATCCCCCCTCAGTTGGTCATTTCTCCCTTGGAAATGGCCAGCTTCTCAGTCGTTATTGCTTAAATGACAAATGTGTAAGGGAGTGTTGTCAACATATATGATTAATTTTATAAATAAGATAACAGACTCCAGGACATAACATAGAGTAATACAGTGCAGGCACTTCACGGGTAAGTTAAAGCACCAGAATTATAATTAAATTATATTATGGCTTTACAGCAACACATCTTGTGGTACATTCCCCCATTATGAAAGTGATGCCATGACTTACAAGCAACTACCAGATGTGTGCATTGAACAAAAACAAGAACAGTTTTGATAATGAAAAAAATAAGATAGTTTAAAAGTCCTACATCTTATTTAAATTTTACTTTTTTGCCCTTACAGATTAACACTCCAGATGGGAACCTAAGGAAATGTTACAAGTTCCAAAATTTGATATTTTGTTTGCTTTAAATGGTTCCATGTGATGATAGCGATCGAAAAACAGCAGTCGCTATCATCGCGAATGTATATTGCCGAAAAGCATTTTGGTGATATACATGTCTCAGCGAACTGACATCCAGTGAAAAAAAGTGTTTTTGTAGGGGGGTGGCATCCCCCCTCACAGGGGGCAATGCCACCACACCACCCTTACTAAGGATTCTCAACTCCAGGGGGTGCAACTAGAGACAGAGGTGAAATTCTGTAAAAAAAAAAATTAATTACACAGCCACAAGCAGCAGCAAAATTATTTCTCCCAGCTGGTCCTGTACCCAGTGCCTACTGCACCATAGCCAGCCACCCTTAACACCACACCACAGGGCTGGCTCAGTTGCAGCAGCCTCACCTATCCTCCTGAACCCTCTCTAGTATCCCTTCCATACAGCTCCCCATCCCTCCACTTCCGGTCGCTCTAGACGCTATTCTATCGCTACCCTTGCAGGGTAGCAGATCATGGGTGTCAGTGTGGCTCAGATGGTAGCACATCCGCCTCTGGACCAGAAGGTCGTGGGTTCTCGTCCCACACCAGGATTGGACTTGCACCTAAAAATCACTGGCATCCGAGTGAAGTATTAGGGGGTGCTGTACTGCTGGGGCGTGCCGCCCTTCGGATGAGATGTTAAACCGAGGTCCCTTCTGCCCATCCTGGTGTTGTCCAGGTGGAAGTAAAAGAACCCAGGGCACTCTTTGCAAAGAGCAGGGAACATTCCCAGTGTCCTGGTCAACATTCCCCTTCCAATAAACCAGTTTATGCAATTATCCAGGCTGTGTGTGGGTGATGATGTGCAATATGGCCGCCACCACACATTCAGTCACTTCACTACCAGTCTAGCATTGCTTGTAAAGTGCTTTGGGATACTGTGTATGAAAAGCTCTATATAAATGCTGATTCTTCTTCTTCATGATAGCACTATAAATGAGTTGCTGTTTCTACAGTCGCTCATTTATAAGCACTATCATCATGGGCTACTGCTTTAAATACCAGAGAAGTACTTAACTATCTTAATTCCTCTGACATATGCTCTTGCTCCTGACCTAACTCATTCCAGTTGCTACTCTGACATTTGTTCCTGCATCCACTAATGGAGAATTATCTTTTTTTTCTTATTTTTGTTTCATTGCTGCTTTTATGCCTTACCCCTGGTTATTGGTGTTTTTGCCTGTACCAATGTGATGTACCATTCTTTACTGTTTTCTGCAGGTCACAGACTCATTACTGCTCCTGATTCTAGTAATGGTTATTTATTTCTTATTATTTTGTCTGTTCATTTTGCTTTTGTGACTTGTTCCCTAGTTATTGTTATTTGGCTGTATCAAACATGTTGTACCATTCTTACTTTTTTTCTGCCGCTGCTGATTTATTGATCTCTGTTTGACATTATTTCACATAATTCTACTTGGTTTTAACTATCTCACTGTATTTGTTTGTAAACTCTGCTGTTTTTGTATTTCCTCATTACCTTATAATCTCCCAGGTTGTGCCTGAAAATAGGCATTTTATTGTCTAGCGCACTTACCTGGTCAACAGAAACTAACTAAATAAATAATCTCTCTCCCTCTCTCTCTCTCTCTCTCTTAGTCCCTCCCTTCCTCCTTCTCTCTTAGGTATGGCCACATTAATGCAGAATTTGTTTCCAGCTACTGATGTGAGGCATAAACTAATGCTATCATGATGTTGTCTAAGTACAGTACGTGTGCCAGTGCTTAAAGGGAACATTCTGTATGCTGGGGATTTTAATTTTTTTAACATAACTGGAAAGGCAGGTTAGGTGTGCATGTAGTCTACTTATTCTCACTACTATACTGTTTCTTAGGTTAATTTTGAAATTGTTTTGTTTTTTCTTCTTTTTGGATACTACCTGCAGATTCTGTCTGTTCCTGTCTGATAGTCACTTCAGCGGTAGTTCAGTTCCAGAGACTGGAAGCATCAGTTAAATGAATGTTGAAACACAGAAACATAGAAGCTGTTGGCAGAAAAGGACCTATTGAGCCAGCCTGTCAGTACAGTGGTTGGATTTCCGCTTGCGATGCCATCGACCTGGGTTTGGGAACAAGCTCAGGTTGCTGGAGGGCTGGCCGGGGGGAGGCAGCTTGAATGTCCCATGACTGCTCGCTGTCCTCAGGGAGGGAATGGGCTGCAACCCAGTGTTGAAGTGACCACTGGTGGAAGCCAGGGGTAGAGCAACACATCAGGATCATTGGGGTGATGCGTGATAGAAGTCGGCTCTTGCCTTGACGTCCGGATGTCACGCACCTTAAGAAATCCAGGAAAATTGCTCGCTGGCTGCTGGATGATGGCTCTCCATTCCCTGAGGGCCTCCAGCTCCTTCCCAGGGCCTCCTGTTCCTCAGCAGCATCCCTGGGCCCTAAAGAGTATGTGCCGGGGTGATGCCTCTCCTGGTGCCTTCCCCCTCGGAAGAGGGGGACCCGCCTAGTAAACTGATACGCTGGGATATCCTGGGGGTCGGCTGTGATACGAGGATCAGAGAAGGGCTGGGAAAGGACAGTAGGGGCTGGGGGAGAACCTGGTAGAGCCCGAAGGAGTGGTGGACCAGCGGGCACGGGGGTGGAAAAAAAAAAAGAAAAGAACCTATTGGCCCACCTAGTCTGTCCTAAAGGATCTACTTACTGTGCTACTGTAGACCCTAATTGATCTCCAGCCTTCCCCCCCATCCTGTTACTAAGGTCCCCCTGTGTTTGTTTCATGCATGTTTGAAACCTGTTACCATTTCAGTACTTACCACCTCTTCTGGGAGGCTGTTCCAGGTATCCACCGCCCTTTCTGTGAAGAAATATTTCCTCATATCCCTTTTAAATCTCCCCCTTCCAGCATCATATCATGCCCTCTCATCCTTGAGCATCTCTTTCTGTGCAATATGCCACCTTTCTGTACCTTATTGATACCCTTGAGATATCTGAATGTTTCTATCACGTCTCCCCTTTCTCTCCTTTCCTCCAGTGAGTACATATTTATTTATCTGAGTCTTTCCTTGTAGGGCTTTGGATGCAGGCCATGCACCATTTTGGTTGCCCTTCTCTGTACTGCCTCCACCCGGTCTATGTCCCTTCAGATGTGGGGCCTCCAGAACTAGACGCAGTACTCCAGGTGTGGCCTCACTATTGATCTATATAGGGGTAACACTACCTTCCTTTTTCTGCTGGTGATTTCCTTCCCTATGCACCCCAGCTTCCTACTAGCCTTTCTTGCTGCCTTATCAAACTCCTTTGCTACCTTCAGTTCATCAGATATGATATCCCCCCAATCACTTTCCTGTTTTGTTGTTGTTAACACCTCCAGCCCCCCCATATGATACACTGCCCTTGGGATTCTGTGACCCATGTGCATAATTTTACATTTTTTTGCATTCAAGCCCAGTTACCAAACCATTGACTAGTTTTCCAGTATTTTAAGATCTTCCTTCATTTTCTCTTCCTTCCCACTGTGTCCACTCTGTTACAGATGATTGTGTCATCCATGAACAGGCATATCCTTCCTTCCAGCCCTTCTATGATGTTGCTAATAAAGACAATGAAGAGGACCAGCCTCAGTACTGACCCCTGTGGCATCCCGCTGGTTACCTTACCTTCCTCTGAGTGAACTCCATATACCACCACCCTCTGAGTTCTGTTACTTAGCCAACTTTGTGCCCATTTTACTATCGCTAGACCCACTCCTATACTGCCTAGCTTGTTTACTAGTCTTTTGTGTGGAATGGTGTCAAAGGCTTACTGAAATCCAAATAGGACACATTCACCACTCCTCCCTGATCCATCTTCCTGGTAACCCAGTCAAAAAACTTTATCAGATTTGTTTGGCAAGCTCTGCTCCCTATAAACCCATGCTGCCTCAGATCCTGTGTTAAGGTGTTCCTCAGTCTTTTCCTTAAGTAGAGTTTCCATAACCTTGCCAACCATCAAAGTCAGGCTTACATGTCAGTAGTTTCCTGTCTCTTCCCTATTTCCACTTTTGTGTGGCGAGACCATATCCGCCCTCTTCCCGTCCCATGGAACATCCCCTGTATCCAGTGATAGATTGAACAGAGCCATCAGAGGCACAGGCAGTTCCTCCTTTAGTTCCTTCAGTATCCTAGGGTGAACCCTGTCCAACTCCATAGCCTTGTTTACTTTTAGTTTTGCTAGTTACCTGAGGACTGTCTCCTCTGTAAAAAGGCTAGTGTCCACCTCATTTCCCTTAATGCCCTTCTGCACTATCTGTAGCCAGTTACCGACCTCTTCCTTTTTGAATACTGAACAAAAGTACTTATTCAGTATGTCATCTTTCTTCTGGTCCTCTTCTTCACCCCCCTCCCCTTTTAGTCTTACTATCCCTGCTGTGTTTTTATTCTTTTCACTCATGTACCAGAAGTAAGTTTTATCCCCCTTTTTTGCTGATTTGGCAATATTTTCCTCGATTTGTGTTTTAGCTCTCCTAACTGCCTTCCCTGCCTCCATTTCTTTCTCCTGATAACTCTCCATATCCTATTCCTTCTGTGTCATCTTGTAGCTTTTGACTGCCTGCTTCTTTTCCTTTACCTTCTCTACTACTTCCTTGGAGAAACATAGCAGTCTCTTTCTTCTCTTGTTCTTAGTAACCTGCTTGACTCAGAGGTTTGTTGCCTTCTCAATGGCCTATTTTATTCTTGCCCACTTTTCCTCTACCCCACCCTTATTCCCAATTCCTGCTAGGACTTCCCAGAGGCACTCTCCCATTTTCTTGACGTCAGCCCTTCTGACTTAGTGCTTCTACCTAAATGATGTCACCAGATTCCAGAATTCACTACCTATAGAATAGTGTATGGGTGACCAGACACAACATAGCTATGTTTCCATCGAGGGGATGTGATGATGTCATACAGACCTCGAGAGCGAAGCTCGAGAGGTCCGTTTGACATCATCACATCCCCGAGATGGAAACAAAGCCTTGTTGTGTCTGGTCACCCATATACTATTTTATTTAGTATATGGTTCCCAGAAATGTCTACAGTTTAATTTAAATACAAGGTTTCATACCTTGTGTTCACACACTCGCTTGCTCCCTGTCATTGCTGCAGTCCCGCTCTGCCTCTGGTCCTCGCTACGGTTCCGCTCACCACCCGATATTTCAAAGCGCCGGTTATTTAAAAAAAAAAAAAGAAAGAAAAATGCCAAACTGATAGTTTGGACACACAGAACCGACAATGGCAGTTTGTGTCCAAACTATCTTAGTGAAACGCTTGCCTCTCCGCTCGCTAAGCGGTGCCGCCATTTTACCCTGTTTGTTTTTTTGAACACTGAGCTGCTTTAGCCAATCAGGTAACAGCTCAAGGGGGAGAAGTTGTAGTATCGTTGTGATGTCAGTACGATACTACAACAACTTTTCTTGTCCTTTGAACTGTCCTACAACAGCTTTTGGAAAGCCATCGCTTTTTATCCACAATAAGCCCTAACCATATACTATAAATTAGAAAATGAATATTGGGTTTGAAAATCCATCATCAGTACAAAACCCAAAAAGGAGGGAAACACAAAACAGTATTCCACTGGAAAAACAAGAAGAGGTTCAGTGGGGAAATTAAACAGTTAACAGACATGCCCATAAACAGCTTACTGACATGCCCACATTTCCAATTCTAATAAAACTGAGACTTCAAGGTGTATGACTCCTCTAAGATTGAGAAACCTCTGTTTGCTCCAACATTCGCCCCACACACTAATGACGTACTTAGCTCTAATTGGGAGTGAATGTTTGATCTTTTGGTTACAAAGCCTTTGCTGTACCCAATAGGCCACACTGCTTCCTTGATGCTGTAGTTCTGATACAAGTTTCCATTTTGGATTGTTCTACATAGGAAATATTAACAAGCAGCAAAAACAGAATGGAGAAAAGACTCCCCTCATGACCCGCAATCCATTATTTCAAGTATGAAGGGGAAATAGTTCAAATCCAGACTAACACTGTTGCCAGCTCTCCCGCAGCATGTCAGCTCCATTCAGTATGCGCACTGACTTTGTGACAACTCCCCTCTAGTCACATACCTGCTTGCTCCAGTCACTGCATATACTTAATGGACTGGGTGCACCACAAGAGAGGGGCAACTGAGATAGCCTGGATTTGACTAACTGGCACCAATCAAATCATGGCTCAGGGGTCAGGCAGGAGGCGCATCTCTTTAATACAGGTATCTGCGGGTGTCGGGTTAGAAAGAAGGGATGAGTAAAAAGATGTGTTCAGCTCCTGGCACAGTGTTAGGAGTCAAGAACTAGCTTAGGCAGGATTTGAACTACTAAGTTACCCTTCCCCTAAAATCATGGATCTGGGATCCGAGGTGGGGGCATCGCTGAAATATAAGTATTTGGAGGATTTAAAGGGTCAGGATAGGGAGAGGGATGTGTTAATGGCTAAGGGAAAAATGATACATTTGGATGTGGTGTACAGACCACCTAATCAGCAGGAGACAAGGGACAGGGAGTTGGGGTCAATAATCAGGGTGGTTACAGACAAAGGGGAGGTGGTGACTGTGGGTGACTCCATTCTGCCTAAGGTAGACACAGGAAGATCTCAGCCATGACCCATGCCAGGAGTCAGTTAATCCTGGATGCAGTTCAGAGTGGGTTCCTGCTCCAGAGTGTCACTGATCCCACATGGGAAGGTGCCATCCTGGACCTGGTACTAACAAATGGGGAGTGTGTTCAGGACATCCAGGTAGGGAGCTCCTGGAAGGGAGTGACCATTGTACCATTTTGTTCAAGACGGATATGATGAGAGAAAAGGCAAATACCAAGACTGAGGTCCAAGACTCCAGAAAGGCAGACTTCAAGAAGATGAGAAAACTTATTAAGGGGGCACCAGCTAACCATAGAGAAGAGACGGGGGGTAGATCAGAAGTGGTCTGTCTTTATTAGGGACAAGATATCAGCTGCCACAAATGAGTGTGCAAGGCAAAAATATCTAGAACCAAAGCATCAAGTTGGTTTAATAGGGAGGTGGCCCAGGCAGTCATAGAAAAGAGGACAGTGTATAGAAAATTCAGGAGACCCAGAGGGAGATGATATGGAGGAATGTCTTGGTTAGGCAAAGGGGGCAGGTAAAGCAGTCCAGCTGGCCAAGACCAGAAAGGAACTACAACTAATAGAAGGGATCAAGGAAGAGGAGAAAATATTTTACCAACACATCAGGGAAAAAGGTACAAGAAGGATGGTACTATGTGGCTAAAATGGGTGGTGTTGGAAAGTAGTATGGATAAGGCAGAAGTATTGAATGACTACTTGTGCTCTGCCTTTACAAAGAAGGAAAAATGGCATGATAATGCAAGGGAGGAGGTGGGGGGAGGTGGAGAAACAGAAGAGAGGATCACTGAGGACAGGATGAAGAAAGGACTCATGACCCTCAAGATAGATAAGTTGCCAGGCCCGGATGGTATCCATCCCAGGGTGCTGAGGGAACTGTCAGGGGAACTAGTAAGCCCTATGGTCGATCTGTTCAACAGTTCACTGAACTCACTAGATGGGCAGTGAACTGGCTGAAGGGTAGGACCCAGATGGTGATAGTGGGAGGGAGAAACTTTCAGACTCGAGGGAGGTCACCAGTGGGGGTTCCATAGGGTTCATTTTTAGGCCTAGTGCTGTTTAACATACTCTTAAATAACACTGGAGACAACATAAAGGGCAAAATCTGCCCATTTGCAGAGGACACCAAGTTCTGTGGCAGGGCTGATATAGCAAAAGGGATACAGGTCCTTAAGGATGATCTGGCCAGACTAAAGAAGTGGTCAGGGATATGGCAGCTAGGGTTCATTGCAAAGAAGTGCAAGGTCATGGACATAGGAGGAAGTAACCCGAGGACAGAGTACAGCCAAGGTGGGGTCCTGGTTACTAAGTCAGAGGAAGAAAAAGACTTAGGAGAGACCATCACTAATGACTTGAAACATCTGTCGCACAGCAGGAAAGCAGAGACCAAAGCCAATAAAATGCTAGGCTGCATTGCCATGGCGATCAGTAGCAGGAGGGAGGAGGTCATAATGCCACTCTATAGATCCTTGGTGTGGGCTCACTTGGAGTATATTGTACAGTACTGGCAACCCTATCTGGCAAAGGACATTAAACTGCTAGAGGTGGTTCAGTGTTGAAAATAGTTCAGGATCAGCAGGGCAGAATATATGAGGAGACACTAAAGGACTTCAGCATGTACTGACTTGGGGAGAGGAGGGAAAGAAGGGACATGACTGAGACTTTCAAATAAATGAAAGGCATCAATATGGTGAATACGGAGAACCTCTTAAGTCTTAAGTGGAAATAAAACCACTGGGGGCATTACTTTGAGCTGGCAGGAGGAAGGTTTAAGAGGAAGATTAGAAATAATTTCTTCATGGACAGAGTGGTTTTGGAGTGGAACAAACTCCCAGAAGAAGTGGCCAAGAAAGGGGCAGAACCATAGGCATGTGTTGGGGGGGTGACCTTGGCCCTGGCCCCTCCGTTAAAAGTCTGAACCCCCTTCTTTTTTGTTTGCATTAAAATAAAACCGTCCCTTTAAATCCCTGCTTTTGCCTGTGGTGTCCTCTATCTGAAAGAGTCAAGTGAGTTTTGATTGACAGCCCAAGCTTGCCTCCCACTGGATAACTTCTTGAAGTCCTGCTAGGTCCCTCCCCTCCCCACCTATGAGTCCTAAAGGGTGGTCCCACAAACCCCACATATTTCTGATGTGCCTGCTCAACAACAAGTTTGCAACAGGCTGGTTTTGAATCTGAATGGGGTCGCGTACATGACGATGAGTATCTGCCGGGAAGTGATGGAGTTTGGGAGCAGCCCCTGGAACCTGATGGTCTTGCAGGAGGCCATGCAAGTTGACGATGGAGAGGAGCTTCACCAAACATACTCAGGGCTAGCCAGGGCAAGAGGTAAGAGGACGAAGATGTCAGAACTAAGTACTACTGTATCTGTTAGCATACGCTTAGCCTATTCATCTATATTAATAAGCTGGGGTTGGGATATGTTTCCCTTAGTCAGTGCCTTGTCAGGTTGATCTGCTTCCTTTCCCCTCCCTGCATCTCTCGTTCGCTTCCCCTGTCTACACCCATCAGCCCCTCAAGGCCAGTTATTCCCATTCAGTTATTTTATGAAAGGGCTTCACTAAGGAGATCATGACTGGCGAGAGTATTCTGCAGTGAACCTCAGGCATTTTTATGGAGAGCAAGGCTGACAGTCAAAGAACAGGCAGAGAAATTGTGAGAAGGAATGGTTGACCCTTGTTTCCCATGTTCCACACTCCTCGTCCGGCCCCCTTGTCGCACGATTGTGCAAATGTTTCAAGAGGTTTTCCTGTGGTGTCAGTTGTGACTAAACGTGGGACCCTGCATGTGCCCCTTGTACACCCTGTACCTGCAACTGTCAGTGTAATCGGCTGGGAGTCAGGATGGGGGGGGTGTGTGCAAACTGCCCTTCAAGTCAGACTAAGCATGCCATAACCCAAGTTTTATCCCGCTGGGCTGTATCATAAAAAGAATCAAAACAAAAAAAAAACACACAAGCGTGTTGTAGCCGCAGGCTCCGGCTGTTGAAACTACCATTTGGTCTTTTTGTTGAAATTCTTTTGTCCTGCGAGTGCTGTTTCTCTTCATGTGGTGGGCTGTAACATAGCTTACTTAGCTCTAAAATGCAGGAACATGCACCATTTACAAGACCTCAAGGGAATCAACAAAGTCCAAGAGGGTAGCATCTTTCAGAAAAAGAGATGTACAAGAACAGGGGGCAAAATTTGAAGATGGGGGGGGGACGACTCAGGGGCAACATGAGGAAGTATTGTTCCATAGAGAGGGTGGTGGATGCATTGAACGGCCTTCCTGAGGAGGTCGTGGGGTCAAAAACAGTGGGGGAATTTAAGAATGCATGGGACAGACATAAGGCACTTCTAGTGGGAGGTAGGAGGAAGTAGGCTGTTGGTAAAACTAGGATCTGTAGCTTATTCGATAGGTAGGAAAATAGGCAGACTAGGTGGGCCAAACAGTCCTTATCTGACATCAAAGCCTATGTTTCTATGTTTCTACAGTAACATTTAAAAAAATGTCCTGGGGGTATGCCCCCAGACCCCCCTAGGTTTGTGAGGATTCTGGCCCCCCTTGTTCATTGACTCTGCACACGCCTCTGGGCAGAGCCCTCAGTAGTGACTAAAAAAGGGCTCTACAACACAAGCAGACTTGATAGATCAATAGTCCTTCTGCTTGCATCATTTGTATGTTCGTATGTTAAAAGATATGCTCAGCTCTTGGTACAGTCCCATGAGTCAGCAGTTTTTATAATTAAATTGTAACAGTCAGCACTAAGAGCCCCACACTCAGCTGTGGGACTGGTCCTAATTTGCACTTTGTGTGCACAAAGAAAAATGTACTTATTATTTACTGCAGTATAGATGATTGTATCAGGCTGACTCACACTCTTCTGTAACCGTACCAGCCCCCCCCCCCCCAAGGACAGAGGGACAAGCAAATATACGATCAGAGCTTATTAAAACCCTAACATGCACTGCAGGCTGTTGAATCTCCCATTGCTGTAGCCCAATTCTGACATAAATTGCAAGGGATTCTGGGATTTCTGGTTAAAACAAATGTAAATTTTCAAGGCAGCAAAATCAACCTACCATAGTAAACAGTAATAATAACAGTTTATTGCAAACAGACTGCAAATTGAGGTTCTTAGTTCTGACTGTTCTCCTTTAAACAGACAGTGGGGCAACAGGGATGGGATGAAGGACAGGAAGTGACTACGATGGGGAGGGGTGGCTCAAGGACTAGCTCTGTCCACCTGAGGAGGACTCAGAGTTTTTTTTTTTTAACCAAGTTAATACTGTAAGTAATACAAAGTATTGGGTATTCAGCTATGAGTACTAAGTACCCTATTATTCATAGTATTTGGGAATTAATATTTGGAGCTGCACACCCACATGTGGAAGCCTCTGGATCTATTCCCTTTGCGGAAATTTGCAAAGTTGCCATCTGGGTGACATCCACACTTTCTCTTCTCACTATTGTAGGGACCCTCCAGTCTCACAGGGATACAGATTTTTGTCCTTTTTATTCCCTCAAATAGCATTTACTGTCTTGCTCTCCCAGTGGTACAGCTCATAGCCTCTTCAAATCTATGACTATGGTGGCATCCATGTTGACAGAAGAAAACATTTCTACATGTAATGTTTTGTTTCTAAAGTTATTCATTACTAGCCACATGTATTTCCACTATCCTCTCCAGCCAGTGCTATGTGTGGGGGCAGGGGTATTTAATGCCCTTGCCTGGAAAGATCTAATCACTGGAGGGAGACAAGCAAAACCCATTGGGTAAGGGAAGGCAATACATACAACATAGTTTAAATCTATAGGAAGGTTGGATCTGCCAGCTCTTCATGCTGAGATCATACAAATACGTTATGGGTAAATACCATTAGAGCAAACATCATTACAAGTAAATTTGTCATATTTTGATACAAAAAAAAAAGCTGTTACGTGCAGTTTTCATGAATGACAGTTGTTATCAACTCATATATACTCCATAAAAGTATAACATATTTATTAAAATGTTAATATTTCTTACCAAGAGATTAAAAGCTAATTTTATTTTCTGAAGAGAGTCAACAAACTCTGCTTCTGTTGGGGGTTTTGCTCTCAGAGTCAGGACACCCTCTGCAGAAACAGAAAGAGAAGCTAGTGTTATGCAGTTTTCAAGTCACGAGTCACACTGATTCACAAACATAAATAGATCCCTTGTTTCAATCGCTAAATAGCACTTCACTTTGTAAATGCAGACCTCTTGCCCAAACTCACTTAGCACTTGGTCCACATCAAGTTAAATGCTGCTGTACGCAGTGCACAAACCTATATGTGCCTTGAAGGAAAGCCATCCATGGGTATTGATCCCCCCTACACCATCCCTCTCCCTCACTACTGTATGTAGGGTTAGGTCCTGACCCAGTCCTGCTTTGCTGGCAGACCAATAGTTAGACAAGTTCAGGGTGTAATCATACTAAACTTAAACAAGGTAAACCACACCCAGTGGATACAAGACAAATAGCACAGTTTCCTTTTACTGCAGACTATTTAATTAAGCAGTCTGCAGGAAAAAGAAACTGCAATATTTGACTTGTATCTCCTGAGTGCAGTTTACCTTCTTCAAGTTTTGTTGACCTCTGCCCGGAGTTAGTTGTTGTGCGTAACCGCACCACCTAGCAGTTCTTTTGTAAGTGCAGTTACGAACTTGTGGTTTTGTAATTATATTACACTGCATTTTCAATGACAATTAACTTTTGCTTGAGGCACTTAGTGTGTGTATAAGTTATGCCTGGGGAGACCTGGCCATAAATCTTTCACCTCCCACAGATCAACAATCATCCATGGCACAGAGGGCTGGAAGGATGCAGCTGGGGCCCCAAAACTACTTTAGATTACAGGGACACTGTCAGCTTTTTCAGCTGTTTCCAGCACCCTTGCTTTTGTGTGGCTGTTTAACTGAGTTTCACTCAGTGTTTGCTCTGATTCTTCTAACAGTGAATAATACGCCATTTAAATCAGTAAAAAAGAAATTCCGCAGTCCACTCTGAACTGCGCGTCCCTGACATTGATATGGCAGTGCATGATGTAGATTTGTGCAGGTATGGGGTCAGAAATTCTGGAGGTGTATAAAAGAAAAGGAGTGCTTAACACTAGTGAATATACACTTCTACAATATGTCTGTTTCATAAAATTGAGGGCTAGTTTGTACATAATTGTTATTTGAAGACTGAAACCAGGATCTAGCATATGTGCATGGGTGCTGCACATGCACGTGGTCCTGGCTTCAGTTTTCAAATAACTACCACAAACACTTGTAAGAGATAAAATAGATTTCTTTTTAACAGAAAACAACTAATGGGATGATATGCAACATGGATTTAGGCAGGGGGAGAGCATGCCTGACAAACTTAATGAATTTCTGTGAAAAGGTTAGCCTTTGATATTGGAAAACCAGTGGACTTTAGTAAGGCATTTGATAATGTACCTCACGTGGAACTAGACAGATGTCTAATGAAAACCAATCTCAATTCTAAAATAATAAATTGGATTAGGTCTTGGCTTACTGATAGGATACAGGTTGTCAGGATAAGTGGATATGAATAGAGTGAGGTGGAAGTGACTAGTAGAGTGCCTCGAAGGTCAGTTCTAGGGACAGTGCTTTTCAGCATAATCATTTCAAGCATGCAGGTGTTGCAGGGTGGGTGGGTGACAAAATTTGTGGATAATGCAAACTCAAGAAAATATGGATAGGCTACAGAATGAAATAAATGTGTTACACAAGTGGTCACTTTTAAACTAGAAGAAATTCAATCCTGAAAAATGTGCAGTAATACATTTTGGATATAAGCAGCACAGAAAAGGGCTCACCTTTGTTAAAAGACTTTTCATTTGTGCACATACCTGGGGGCGTTAAAAGTAGCACAACACAGGTGATCCACTGTGTGGAACAAAGGTCAGCACCAAAATAATCAACGGACAAAATATGACTCGTACAAAAACTTTTATTTATCCATCAAAAAGTAATTAAAAAGCATGGCTAGCTCACCCACATATATGACAAAAAAAGCTGCATTCATAATGACTCTCACTGCATAAACACCAAAACAGAAATACTAGTATGCTCACCTAGTGAGAAGCAGCTTGCTCATTTACGTAGCCACTGCAGGCTAACGAATAAAGTACAGGCAAATTAGCAACAGGTCCGTGGTTCAGCTTCCAATTCTCTTCCTCATCTCGTGAGTGGTGCAAATTCCTAATTGCCAGAAAAAAGCTAAGGACCATTCAAAGGCTGTTGTTAGCGACCAGTGACCGGTGCTCTCATTGTGTGCCATCTCTTCTGGGTGGAGGAATCATGTGCATACATTTCAGTTATACATCATCATCAGAGCATGAATATTATCTCTCCTAGGTGCACTTAGATAGGCAGAAATCTTAAAGGAACACACACCAAACGTGACAGGTGCCCATGCGTAACATAAAGTGCAATATTATAATTATTAACAGACAGGCATACAGACAAGTAAACAACACTACAAGTTAAGGGCATTTACATAAGACCCATGAGTAGGAAAACAATTTTTGTCTATCACAGGAGAACCTGCAAGTCATGCTGAATAACAGCAGAACCAGTAAGTCATGCTGTATACATATTGGAAGTAACATATTTTGTTATATAGGAACAGCAGAGCCAACAAGTTGTGCTGTGTAGCAGAACTGGCTCAGAGGTTTATCATTACAGCAGAGCCCACAAGTTGTTCTGTGTGTAACATGAAACCGCTTTTATGTGTCACAGCACAGCCAGCAAGTCATGCTGAATAACACTTGAGAACTAGCAGGTTTTGCTGATTAGGTTAAAAAAGTTAGCAGCAAATATCACAGCACAGTCACTAAGTCAAGCTGGATGCTGGTTAAATCACATTATATCCTAAGCACAAGAACTTTGCATCACAACTCAACAATAGGCAAACCGAGACATTCAGAAGCTTATTTAGTGTTAATTGTGTCAAGCTGCTGTGACGTCATACAATCCCTCATACACTGTATTTACAAATAGCTATGTAGTGGTGTGTCATCATTTAGACCTAGCGGAGTTAATGTGTTGATGGTCCTGCTGTGATATTTGCTGCTAACTTTATTTTAACCAATCAGCAGAAAACTTGCTAGTTCTCAGTTGTCATTTAGCATGAGTTGCTGGCTCTGCTGTGATACAAAAAAGAGGTTTCATCTCACACACAGCACGACTTGTAGGCTCAGCTGTAATGATAATAAAACCTCTGAGCCCACTCTGCTACACAACAAGACTTGTCAGCTCTGCTGTAGCTATACAACAAAACATGTTGTTTCCAGTGTGTATGCAGCATACCTTACCGGCTCTGCTGTTTTCCAGCATGACTTGCAGGCTCTGCTGCGATAAACCTTATGTTTGTTTGCATGCCTTACAGGCTCCAGGACATCTTAGCATATACAGCAGTAACAGAGAAAAAAATTGTTACACCTTACAGTTTACACAACATGACTTGCCAGCTCTGCTGTTATCCAGCATGACTTGCTAGCTCTGCTATGATAGACAAAACTGTTTTTCCTACTCATGGGTCTTGTCTAAATGCCCTTAATGTGTACTGTTGCTTACTTGTCTGTATGTCTGTCTACTGATAATTATAATATTGCACTTTATGTTATGCATGGGCACCTGTTGCTTTTGATGTGTGTTCCTTTAAGATTTCTACCTATTTAAGTGCACCTGGGAGAGACAATATCCATGCTCTAATGATGACGTATAGTCGAAAAGTAAGCACGTGATTCCTCCGCCTGGAAGAGATGGCACACACTGCGAGCTGCAGCTGCTGGTGGCTAACAACAGCCTTTGAACAGTCCTTCGCTTTTTTCTGGCTACTAAGAATTTGCAACATTTACGAGATGAGGAAGAGAATTTAAAGCTGAACCTTGGATCTGTAGCTAATTTGCCTGGATTTTATTAGTTAGTCTGCAGAGGCTACATAGAACAAACAAGCTGCTTCACACTAGGTGAGCATACCAGTATTTCTGTTTTAGCACTAATGCGGGGGAAATTCTTTATGACCTTAACCTTTTTTGCCGTATATGTGGGTGAGCTAGCCATGCTTTTTAGTTACTTTCTGATAAATAAAAGTTTTTGTACACGAGATATATTCTGACCATTGATTGCTGTATTTTGGTGCTGACCTTTGTTCCTCACAGTGGGACACCTGTGCTGCAATACATTTTGGTTGCAATAATCCAAGAACAAAATATACCATAGGAGGCACAATTTTAAGGGATTGAGATTGTGAAAAAGATCTGAGTATTATGGTAGATAGTCTTAAACACTCTAGGCACTGTGATATAGTAGTTAAGAAATGCAATTGTATATTGTCATGTGTTAAGAAAAATGCAATTAGTAGGGGCCACGAGGTGATCCTGCCTATTTATAGGTCTATGATATGTCTGCACCTAGAGTATTGTCAGCAGTTTTGGGCACCACAAAATAGGAGTGATATGAACAGACTGGAACAGGTCCAGAGGAAATTAACAAAGATGGTTAGGGGACTGGAAGGTTCAAACTATAATGAAAGGATACAAAATTTAGGACTATATAAACTTGAGATGGAAAGACCGAGAGGGGATATAATAACAATTAGAAGTCATTATAACATGGGTACAAAAAATCCTGTATTTTGATTCATCCAAACAAGTTGCCTGACCGTTGATTAATCCCCAGTATAACCACAGTTGCCTTGCCAGAGCACAACATCCTGATAGACAGCAATGTAAACTGATTTAGTCAAATCACTCCACCATAGAGACATGTTAAAACAAATGGTGAATTTCACCTTCAAACGGTGGAATTTCACCCAAGAACAGCAGGATTTCACTGAGAATGGTGGAAATTTGCTGAGAACGGTGGAATTTCATCTTAAACAGTGGAATTTTGCCTGAGAATGGTGAAATGTTCGCCACATCTTTAACAGCAGTTGCATCCTCATTACAACAAATCCACCTAGTGGACAACTACAACTGCAGCATCCTTAGTAGACAATATCCATCATGGGGGAAGGATTATTTTATTACAAACGCATGTTCACAGGGATTTATTTTAATATTCCTTTATATAAACTTCTAACATGATGTTACCCATGTCATGAGAGGATTAACCCACTCCAGGGCATGGGTTTACTGAGCATTAATCCATGCCTGGGTGGTTGAAGTCACTCGGCCTGTGGCCTTGTGCCTCACAACACCCCCACCCCAAGGAGTGGATTAATGCTCAGTAAACCCATGCCATGTCATGGGTTAATCCCACCTTAACTGATCCAAATTTGAGAAATTGTTTACATCTGGAGTTTAACCACATGTGTCTGCAAAACCCCATAAGGTGCTGTGTACCAGCCAATACCCACTGCCATTTCCTTTACTTACCTCAGTTCTGTTCAACAGGAGAGAAACAAAGTGGAGAAAAAAAGAGTCAGAGAGGGCTAAGAAGTTTCCTAGCCCAAAGGGATAGGGAGAAGACATAAGAATATGAATAAACAACAAAAGGAAACCTAACTACCAACCACTGGATATAGAAGCAGGGCACACTAGGTGGTACAAAAGGGGTAGTCAGGTGATCTAAAAGGCAGCAGCTCTGAAGCATATAGCTCTGGCAGACAGGCAAGAGAGGATTGTCGCAGAGGCCAAGGTCAGGATGCATAGGCAAACCAGGAGAAGTTGTAAAATTCACAAGTAGCATTTTATTAATTATTAATAGCAATAAAATAAAATTAAAAAAATTGCACATGATAGTGCTTCACAAAGACAGTACAAAAAAAATGAAAGTCCTTCATCTGGGAGTGAGTCTCTTTTCAATTTAAATCTTAATCTCTCTCTCACACCCAAACAAAATATTGCTCTCTTTTTTATCAGACGTCTTTGCCTGGTAGTTTAACTTCTGTATCCTGTTCAGGTAAGTTTCTTCTCCTGTTTTTCATAAAGTGCTACAAGACATTTTCAACTGACATTCAAATGATCAGACTGAAGAGAACATTAGTCTTCCTAACAGGTGCAACCAATTGAGACATCCTGTCCAGAGCTAGTTTCCTGTTAATAATTCTGCAAACAAGCTTGTGGAGTTCAAAATACAGCTCAAGGTTAACGCCATGTATTAGGGATTGTTATTTTTAAAAGAAACCCAAATAGTTTTCTGCATTAATTTCAACAGTATAATTATATATATACAGTATATATGTTTACAAACCAAGAGATCCCAGTTTCACATACAGATTCACATATAGTTTTAACCACAGAGAAGCAAGGGAAGAAAGAAACAATAGAAACAGCAAGCGAAGGAAGGGATAAAATGGGAGAAATTGTGGGACCATCGGAGTAGCCAGTTCCTATGTGTCACAAGGAAAATTTGATTGTGCAATCAGACAGGCAAGAGATAGACAAGTGACTAAATATAAGAGGACAGAATAGATCCTTGCTTTTAATCTCTCTGCATAACAAATGTGACAGGGTTTTATCACAACTCTAGTAAGTAAGTAAGTAAATGTTATTTTTAAGCGCTTTTCAAAACCAAAGCGCTGTACAATTAAGCAAACATTAGAATTTACAAACTATGACAAGAATAACAATAATAACAATAAAATCACAATAAAATTCACAATAAAATCACAATAAGATCACTCTCCATATGCTTTTCGGAATAAATAAGTTTTTAACTTCGACTCAAAACTCTCGACGGTCAGGCAGCTGCGTATCCGACGTGGTAGAGAATTCCACAGGGTGGAGGCAGCGTAAGAAAATGCACGTGCCCCAGATGTTTTTAAACGTACCCTGGGAATCTCTAGCAATCCCTCATCGGCGGATCGGAGTGAGCGAGAGGAACAGTAGGGAATAAGAAGATCTTGCAGGTACCGTGGTCCCTGTTCATGTAGGGCTTTATAGGCCAGTAAGCCGACCTTGAAGGTGATCCGCCACTGAACCGGCAGCCAGTGCAGTCCGCGCAGCACAGGCGTAATATGACTGCTTCTGGATGTCCCAGTCAAAAGCCTGGCTGCTGCGTTCTGCACCAGCTGCAAGCGTATGGATATCAACCCCTGGTAGCCCTAGGTACAGGGACTGCAGTAATCAAGGCGAGAGGTCACAAAGGCATGGACCAGTATAGGAAGGTCAGCCAGAGGAACTAGGTGTTTCACCTGGGCAATATTCCTAAGATGGTAAAAGGAGGATTTGACAACGGATGACACCTGCAATTTTAGGGTCAAACCGTCATCAATAATAACGCCCAGATTATGCACCCGGTCTGAGGTTGGGAGCTGGGCACCATCAATCCATATGCCAAAGGAAGCCCAGCCCTGCAACCCACCTCAAGATGACCTGGGTCCACCGCCAACACCTCGGTCTTATCCGGGTTTAACCTCAGCCAGCTAGCACTCATCCAGTCCTTGATCTTGGATAGACAGCTGTTAAGTATAGAGACTGCATCGCCTGTCTGGGACTAAAGGACAGATACAGCTGGGTATCATCTGCATAGCAGTGAAAACCCAGACTGTATCGTCTAATAATGTCTCCCAATGGCAGCATATAAACAGCGAACAACATGGGTGCCAAAATGGAACCCTGTGGTACCCCACAGGACAGGAAGACGGTATCAGAGGAATAAATTCCGGTGATAACCCTCTGTCTCCGACCCATGAGGAAAGATCGAAACCAATGCAGAACTGTACCAGACAGTCCGCAATAAAGCCACAGGCGTTCCAGAAGCACACCATGGTCCACAGTATCAAATGCTGCAGAGAGATCAAGAAGGACTAGAATAGTACGAGCCTTTCGATCTTTCACAATCAGGAGATCATTTAGAACCTGGACAAGAGCAGTCTCAGTACTATGTCTTTTCCTAAATCCGGATTGAAGAGTGTCATAGATATTGTGATTTGTAAGATGGTCATCCAGCTGTAGCGCAACCACCTTTTCAATAACCTTACCCACAAAGGGCAGGTTAGAGACAGGTCTGTAGTTAGCTGGACAGTCCGGATTCAGTGAAGACTTTTTCAGGAGTGGTTGAACGACCGCCTCCTTTAGGGGATCAGGAAAGACCCCCTGCTCCAAAGATTTCCAGACAATTTCAGCAAGGAACGGGCAGATAGTATCTATGCAGCCTAATAATAGTGACATAGGGCCCGGATCCAAACTACAGCTGGTTGGACGTACAGTCTGGACAATCCTCACGATATCCATGAATTCTGGCTTACCAAAGTCACACCAGGTGACACAGGTGTTTTTTTCCCCTCGCCGATCACCGCAAACCCTTAAAGAGTGAGCCTGGCCGATATCCGACCTAATGCCGGCAATCTTATCTGTGAAAAACTGAGCAAGCTCATCACACTTTATTTGTGAAAAATCTCTTCCAGACTGTAGACAGAGTGGATTGCACAGTCTGTCGACAGTCCGAAAGAGTTGAGCTGGTTGGTTTCACGCAGCAGCAATCTCCCTGGACAGGAATTCTGCCTTCTTATGGGTGATTGCTGACTGATAAGTACCGTAATGATCCATCAACCTAAGTCTGTCAGCATCCAGGCCGGATTTCCGCCAGGCCCTCTCTAGCCTTCGCCCCACTCTCCTCAGTTCCTTCAAAGACTCATCAAACCATAGAGTCTTAGGGGCTTGAGTGAGTGGGCTTAACACGGACAGGAGCAACTAGGTCCAGGGCCTCGCCACCGCTTCTTTATAGGCAAGAACAAGGTCTCCTGGACCCATGCTCTCACCAGAAATACCCGATAGGGTCCAGTACCGCTAATAGACCCTCTGGGGTAATTCCCTTTAAAGGGCGATACTGAACCATCTCCGTAGAGGCAGGCCTGTTAGGGGATGCCCCAAAGCTGAATCTTATGGTGTGATGGTCTGTCCACACATTCGGTTCCACCCCCAAATGCGTGATATCCAAATCCAGTAGGAACACTAGATCCAATGAGTGACCTCCTATATGGGTAGCAGAGGTAGCTACCTGTGACAGGCCCAACATAGTCATAAGTTGGAGGAACTCTGTCATGAGGATGCCCAGAACTGGGGCCCGGCTCCCTTATAACTGAGATGGCATAATGTGCCAAAATAGGAATGAAACACATGGTCTTCTAGAAAAAGCAACCCCATGCTACTAAATAGAGGAGTGACTGAATAGTTTGCACCAAACTAGAGGAAAAGCTAGAAAAGCTTTCGCTGCACAGCACTCAGTCAGAGGTCCTTTTACTTTAAGGCCCCCCATTGGCTGAATAAACTTTCCTGCGCCATCTCCGACATTCCAAAACTGGGCCCCTTTAAGAGAAAACTAAAGCATTACTTGACCACACTAAGTGAATGTGACTGCCCTGACTAGCCTCACTCACCTTCTCCTTCATCCCAGCACCCCGGCCCCTTGCCCACTGTCGTGAACCCCCCACCTGAAACCAACACATGCTCCTTCCCTCTCACATACCTCAATTCACTGCTTGTTCCCTCTTCCTACCTTACACTACCCCTCCTCTATAGCCTTCCTTCTCCTCCCCATCTTAAATGGGCTTTAGAAAAATAGAAACATAAAAGTTGATGGCAGATAAGCACCACAAGGCCCATCCAGTCTGCCAATATTTTTTACATTATGAATGTGCCATTGGCCTGTACTGTATCAGTGGCCTTTCTATTCATATTCATCTTTATTGCTTCCTCCCACCCATCCCTCTTCCACTCCTCCAGCCCTCTCTCCTCACCTCCCCCAAGTCCTCCTTCTCCACCCCCATTTGGGTTGGGCTCCTATACCCCCTTCTACACCCCAACCCTACCACTCTCTCACTCCTTATCAGGCTCTCTCCCCTCCCCACCTCACATTTTCTGTCCACCCCCCCAATCATCTGTTGCTACATCCTGCCAAGCGCCTCCTCCTGTCTGCACAAATGTAAAAAATTATATACACTGGCCTGGATATTCAGAGCAGTTGTGCCAGCGCAAGTGCGGAATTGTACCGAGGAGCCATATTCATTGGGAGCCATTGCACAGCATAAAATCCATTGCACCAATGCACAACTATAATGTATGCAGGCTCAAGTGCAGGAGGCATTCCCATGAATATCCAGCGCAGTGGAATATTCAACCATGAAAGTGTGGAGCAAATCAAAATTTCTCTGACCAGACTTGTTCCAATAAATACAGGGCACAAACACACAGACAGCAGTTGTGCCAGGAGTGAGAGTGAGCGTGAGAGAGAGAGACAGACAGACACACAGACAAAAGACCACACACAGAAGGAGAGAGAGACAGAGGTGGCGTGGGAGAGGGAGAGAGGGAAAGAGGGCCAGAGAGAGAGAGAGAGACACACACACAAAATCTGTGGACCAGGGGGGCGCACAGCCAGCATCCAACTGCCCAGGGGGACAGTGGACAGCAAGGCCCATGGATAGTGTGCCCTTCTTGATGGAGGCAGTAATGAGGGGTGTGAGTGGGCAGAAGGAACAGTGACATGGCCCAGGAGGCCCGTTAGTGACCTTTTGCATGACACAGGTGGTACCGTGCCCGCATCACCTTTGAGAACTATAGTGACACTGAGATCATTGGCTGGTACAACCTGAACAGGGCCATTCTGAAGCAGCTCAGTGAGCTGTGCAGTGAGGAGATGCAGGCACCCACCAGACAGAGCCATGCCATGTCTCTGGAGATGAAGGTGACCACTGTCATGTGCCTGATCACCACAGGCACCTTCCAAAGACCAACAGGGGACACCACAGGCATCACCCAGTTGACCGCATCCCACCTTCTCACACAGTTCCTCAATGCTCTGCTGCCATGTGCTTTGGAATATATCCATTTCCCCAGCACACAGGTGGAGTGTACAGCAACCATGCAGGACTTCCACAGGGTGGCACACATGCCTGGCATGATTGGGGCCATTGACTGCACCCACGTGGGCATCCACATGACACCTGGCCCTGAGGATGTGGCGATGTGGCAAAGTACCAGCACCTTTGTGAGGGGGGTTAAAAGATCTCTGTCCTGCAGTGTTTTTTGTTGGAGTTAAGCCTGCTACTACTGTGGTCTACTGTTTGGGGGGTGGGGGTACGAGTACTGGCTTATGTTGTATTTTATTTTATGTGCCTGCATTCTTCTGAAAAGTGATATTTTTTTCATTGGCTATTTGCTAGCTAGCTACTGTTTGTCTTACCTCTAGCGTCTCTCAGTCAGGACAGTAGCTGGAACCCTCGACTCCCGCTGCATACTAATTTGGCCTTTGTTCTTTTTCTATTTAGGCCGCACCGCTCACCTGCCCTGCCCAGATCACCACAGCTCCCCCCAGGCAGCATCGGACTCACCGCGGGCCGTGAAGAGGTAATTAAAGTACCTCTACCAGCATCTTTGTGAGGGGGGTTAGCCCGTCCACCCACCCTGGGCCGGCATTTCCTTTATAGGCACTGGCCTCTGACATCACTTCCTGTCTGTCAATATTTCTAACTCCCCACTTTCCCATTTGCAGGTTATACCTGCTAGCCACTAGAGGGACCCATACCTATTCCACCTCTGATTCACTACCTGTAGTCTGCCTACCTTCCCTGGAATCCTCCTATCGCCTCTCCTGCTCCACTCCTCCAACTTTCCCTCCTCTGCCCTAACCTCATCCTCACCTGCTCCCCCCTTTTTCAATACCAATCCACCTCCAGACCCACCCCTCCTCCCCTGTACCAACACCCAGTGACCACTAGGAGTCGCTATATCTCACCCCTGCTGAGGCCCAATCCCAGCCTACTTTTGACCCCTAGATTGTGGATCTCCGCCCTCTCCCAGGCATATTTTGTGCTGCCCTGGCAGAGACTTGAACCCTGTACCCTGTCCACCAGAGTCCGTGTCACTGCCACTAATCTAAAGTGACAGCCACACTCTCTAGGAGGCAACCCAGATGTCTCAACATCCTACACCACTACCACCTGTATACCATGCTAGTTCACCTCCTATTAAACTCCCTCCCCGTCATCCTCCTCCTGGTACCCCCCTCCCTCCAGCCGTATATCTCCCCTGGGTTACAGGCTATTACACCTTTAATTCCCACAAACATAGTTCCTACTCACCCTACTATGTCCATGTACACTGGCCTACAACTCCCATCTCCCAGCCACTCCCCCTCCTCCCTCCCTGCCCTTTTCGGGCGACTCATTATCCTTGCCCTCCCCACCGTGAAATCCCTACCCATCCCCTGCTCCTCTACGGTCCCACCCCCAACTCCTCCTAGCCGTAGGCAAAATCTATACCACCGTGCCCTGGCCAGAGCTGTTGTCCCCCTACTCCTCTTAACAGGCAATATCCACCCTAACCCCGGCCCCACCCTGACCACCACAGCAGGTGGACGTCCCGGTCTGCTGATTGCCTCCATGAATATGTGCAGCGTCCTGAAAAAATTTGACTCCCTCCAATGTTGGGTCTCACAGCACAAACCCGACATCATTGCGCTGGTGGAAACGTGGCTATCTAATTCCACCCCGACACCTTTGTCACCCTCCCTGGCTACACCCTATATCGTGAGGATCGAGTAACCAAACGTGGGGGAGGCTGCGCTATCTACACCAGGAACTCTCTCACTGGTCTCGCCCTCCCTGCACCGGACCTTGTAAGTGGGGCTCAGGCCTCATCATTGCTTACCCTGGACCCCGCCATAGGTCACCCTTACCTCACCACTGCCTATATACCTCCCAGGAACAAAACCCAGCACTATTATCTTTAACTGACTATCTTGCCACCCTTCCTCACAGTGCTGATAAAATCATTGTTGGGGACCTTAATGTGAACTGGCTGTGTCCCTCCTCCTCCCCCACTGGACTCCTTCACAGCCCTGGATCTAACCCAACTAGTCTCCCAACCCACGCTGTGAACCCCAAGAGAGTACCAGCACCCTCCTAGATGTCATCATCACTAACCGCCCCTAAAATCCTGGACATCCAAGTCCTCCTGATTCACTCAGTGACCATTCCCTGTGCTGTTCTGCTGGATGGCCACCCCACCCGACCCACTGCACAGCGCTCCTTCGGGCATTTCAGACCGTGTGGCCTGAAAACCTTAAACAATACCTTGAACTGCAAGACTGGTCCCCATTCTCCATGCGCCTGATATAGATACCGCCTTGCCTTCTTTACCCCTTACCTTAATAAAGCCTGTGACCTCTTTGCTCCCCTCTCTGCCATCTGATCCAAAAGACTTAACCTGCCCTGGATTACCCCTGCCCTCTCACAGCTGCTCAGGCACAGGGACAATCTTTGGTACCGTGCCATAGAAACTAGGCGACCAGCTGACAGACAGGCCTACAATGCTGCACTGAAATAAGTGCACATGGGCAATCAGGAAAGCCAGTCGACCACTATCAGGCCACCCTCACCGCCTCCTGGGGGTGCTCCGGTACTTTCTGGGACAAGGTCAAACAACTGAATGGGAACACTCGCTCCCCGCCCCCTTCCCAGATTACCACCAACAATACCACCGTCACAGACCCCGCCGACATTGCAAACCTCCTCAACATCGCCTTTACTGACCTTAGCCCTATCCTCCCCAGTAACTTCTTTGACCAGCCACCCTCCCAACCTGCCCCTGCCCTCCATCGCCCTTGCTTCTACCTACATAGGGTAACTACCCAGGAAGCCAGACTGCACCTGACCCGTGCACTAAAAGGCAACAGTCCCAGTGACAACCACCTGGACCACAAAATTCTCCGGCTGGTTCTGGATCAGGTCCTCACCCCACTCACCAGCGTTCTCAACAAATCCCTCTGCCTGGGACAATTCCCCACCTCATGGAAAACTGCAACTGTTACTCCAATCCATAAAGGGGGTGACAGGTCCTTAGCAGGGAACTATCGACTGATCTCCATTCTCCCACCCCTTTCCAAGGCACTGGAAAAACTAGTTGCTGCACAAATCTCTGAATACCTGACCAAATACAACATCCTTTGCCCTGAACAACACGGGTTCCGTGCAGGACACAGTACTAGCACAGCTCTTATTGAATTTGCTTCCTTCCTTCACTCCTCCTTGGACACTGGCTCCTTGGAGGGGGCCGTGTTCCTCGACCTATCAAAGGCCTTTGACACGGTCTCCCACCCCTTACTGCTGGAAGCACTCTGTCAAGCTGGTTTTGCCACTGGACCACTTGCTTGGTGCTCCAGCTACCTATCCGCCCGCTCCCAACGTGTCAAAATTGGTGGGACACTTTCCGCTCCATGATCGATCCTCTCAGGGGTTCCACAGGGCTCCATCCTGGGACCCCTTCTCATCTCGCTATACCTTAACTCCCTGCCCAGTGCTTGCCCTGGGAAAATTCTGCTGTACGCAGATGATACCGTCATCTTTGCCACTGACCGTAACCCCTCTTCCCTCCAGGTTTCCCTACAATGTGCCTATAATGACGCTGAAACTTGGCTTAAAGAGCATAGATTGGTCATAAATCTTAAAAATCTAAAACCATGCTCTTGCCCACCCTCAAACAAAGCTACAACTCCCCTCCGTATCCTCTCCAGCTCCAAACAGCAACTGGAGCAAGTCCACCCTATAAGTACCTAGGGATCTCATTTGACTCAGCCCTCTCCTACCATATCCACATCAAGCACTCGCTTCTGCAACCAATATACTGACTTGGTATCTTGTACCGCTATAAAAACTGTCTCCGATGCCCTCGCTTGCAGTTACATCCTCCATACTATCCCTAGTTGACTATGGGCTACCTGTCTACGGTGCTGCCAACATGACTGCCCTCAACAAAATCCGCCTCATCCTAAATAAGGCATGCAGGCTAATCACTGGGGCCCCTAGGCTCACACATACCTGCCAACTTTATGACCTGGCTACAATGCTAAACCTTGACGAACGGCTGCAATACCAAACTTGCCTTATATCTAAAAAAACCCTGCTAGGACTTTCTCCTCCCAGGCTGACATCCTCCCTCCTCCTAGCCCAGCCCCTAGTCAGCACCCGGACCTCCTGCAAGGCCACCTTCCTGGTTCCTCGAGCTAGGACCTCACTTGGACAGAGGTCTTTCTGCCATAGAGCCCCTTCTTGGTACAACGCTCTTCCTCGCGCCATCACTGAAATCCCCACCATCTCCACATTCAAAACTGCCCTCAAAAGCGAGTTGTTCAGCAAGCGCTGCTGCACCTGTGCTTAACGGATGCTCAAACACCCTTTGTCCTGACAATGCCCACTGGGCTGCACCGTCTCCTCACCTTCTTATTTCTACCACCTACATTACTGCCATATCCCGCTGCCTACTGTATCGCTACTGTCAAGAACTAACCATGTATGGCATTTTATGATACTGCTTGCTATGTTGCCCAACTAGTATGCTACTCTGTTACCAAACAGATCAAACTTCCGGCTGTACTGTTCCTGTCACATGCCTTACGTTCTTTGTAATCTTATACCGTGTAACCTGTTTGACTGTTTCACATTGCAATGTCATACCTTTATGCTGCTAAACCCTGTATTCTACCCTGTTGTCCATTATACCGGTACCTGCACTGTATAATACTACCAATGTATGCTGTATCCATGATCCATTTTTGCTTGTCTCTTTATGCTCATGCTCGCCTACTGGATGTATTCTGTATCTGTATTATCTTCCTTTCTGTTGATGAGGTACCTTTGGAAATGAGCCTCTGGCTCAAAGGTTGTAAACTGATTGCATTATAAATAAATAAATAAAAATAAACAGGAAGGGCAGCCCGAGTGTCAACTGCCAGGTGGTGTACGATGCCATGGAGCGTGTCACCAATGTCTGTGCCACACACCCTGGGAGTGCACATGACGCATTCATCTGGCACAGCTTTGTGCTGTGCCACAGGTTTGAATGTGTGGACATCCCAATGGGCCACCTAGTGAGTGAGTATGGCAAGGGCAAGGCGTGATGGGCAGAGTAGACCTGGGGATGGGGGTGGGCAGGGTGTGCATGGTGACACGGGTGCCAGGGATAGGCAAGAGGCACAGCACAGAATAGCAGAGGGCTAACCATGTCATTCTCCACACAGGTGACAGAGCATACCCACTGAGACCTTAGCTGCTCACCCCCTACCGGCACCCATCATCCCCAGCAGAGGAACGGTACAAAGAGGCACACACCAGCATGCGCAACATCATCGAGCATGTATTTGGCATGCTAAAGGCATAGTTCTGTTGCCTAGACAGGTCAGACGGTGCCCTGCAGTACAGCCCCTGGAAAGCCTGTGGCCTATTCCTGGCCTGCTGCATACTGCAAAACATGGCCATTGACTGTGGGATAGCTGTCGAGGCTGATGAGGGTGACAGTAGTGGGGATGATGGAGGCATTGGGCCAGAGGGTGGTGGATGGCCACCCCCTGGATGGAGGGACCCCCGTCTGCTGCAGCAGGCATGATGCCACCATGACACCATCGCACTGGAGCACTTTGGTGAACACAGGTAGGTGGTGCGGTACACATGCATGGGCCACACAAACAGGTATAGCACACATGCAGGGGCATGCATGGCAATGGGCATGTACACACAGAGGCGTGATGCAGGGGTAGTGGAGTCAGTGGCACACACCCACACACAGCAACACATACACACCCACACCCACCCAGACGATGGTATGTGGCATGGATCAGCCGCATTGCACCAGTGCACAGGCGCAAACGGTGCAAGACTGCCCTCAACATGCCCACGTCACACACAGGTAGTGTGCAGCATGACACACAGGCGCGATGCCAGTGGCAAGGCACACACACACATACACACACACACACACCACACGTGCACGCAGATCAGCAGCTGCAGACTGTGGTCAGGGTGGCCCACAGATCAGGGCTACTGCACAGTGCCATGGCCACCATGGCCATGGGGGCAGCCGTGCTGGGGCCGTTCGGCTATGAAACAGCCAGGGGGGTGTAACAGCTCCCCAGGGGTGGAACTGGGGGACTGCAACCGTGTCCTCGCGGGGGTGTGTAGGTGCCCAAACAGGCCAGCCCCAGGCGTGCCTGGGATGCAAACATCAGAGCCCGGCATTGACTGTGTTGGGGTCACCCAACGCCGAGTCCATGGGGTGGACAGCGCACTTCGGGGGGGGGGGTCATCCGTGCATGGCCATGCCCTGTGGCAGCTAGCAATGCAAAGCCATCCATGATCACACTGGCAATGCGATCCAAGGATACAATCATGGCCTTCTGCATGCGTTGTAGCCCCACCAAAATCTGCACAGTGCCACTTTCCTGCTGCTCAGCTAACTGGCACACCTCCGCACACAGTGCACGCACCCCAGTGGCGAGCAGCACTTGTTGCTGAACGGACACCAGCCGGGTGTACTCAGCCAGATGGTCAGTGTCCTGGGGCTCCTGGGTAGGATGCCGTTCCTCCTGTGGTGATCGTCCATGATGCACAGCCCCTCCTCTCCGGTGGACACTGCACAGTGGGGTCTGCAGGGGGAATGGGCACAGCAGGTGCACTGGTGGCAGACCCTATGTCCAGCTGCCTGATGGCACCCACAGCCTGCTGCCATCGCCCACCCAGTCACTGTACGCCGCCCTGTGCCTGTGCGGCTATGCCACCACCGCCGCAGGGCACAGCCATGACAATGCACACTGCTGCACCCACAGTGGTGGCAGGCAGCTGTTCTGCCACTGGCAGAGCACTGGGTGCGGTACCTGTGTCTAATGCCTGCAGGGGCGACACTCCCATAATGTCTCCCATGCTGTCCAGGAGGTGTAAGTAGTCATCATCGGAGCTGGACCCTGCCCCAATCTGTGTCTCTGCACACAGGACACCAAGGCTGGCATCCTGCAGGATCACATCCAGGGCCTCATCTGACCCTAGGTCTAGGACATCTGCATGCACCGTGGTGCTGAGCTGCAATCTGTCAGGCTCTCAGATGCCAGTGGATGTGGACGGCTGGTCCTCCGGGGCTGTACCGGCATCCACGGGTGCTGCTGCTGCCGATGCCCCATCCTCTGCACAGAGGCGTGCTGGTGCTGCAAGAGAAAAATAGCATGTCAGTGATGCAATGCCCGGATGTGCCCCCTGTACACTGCCACTGCATGTGTCCTGCAGCATGGCATGCGCATGGGTGTACACACCAGCACATGACATGCATGATGGCCGCATGCACACCAGCATGCCCATGTACGCACCTTCCAGGCCACCAGCTGTGCGTGTCTGACATAATACTATGCAGTGATGGGCTTCCACCCATCTGGAAGCCTCCTCCAGGTACACCCTCCACCGTGGTGTGGTGCATGGTGGCTACCACCAACTCCTCCTGCGGCATCAGTGTGGGTGCATCTGCTGGCCCTCCTCCGGTGGCAGTATGGGATGCCCTGATGTCTGCCACCTTCTCCTTAATCCTGCCGCCTGTCTGTGCCAACCTTTTTGCGGCACTCCTGCGCCGACAGCTGGTGGCTGCCGTGCTGGTTCACATAGGTTGCCACCTCCTCCCATGCATTAGCCCTGGCCTGTGGTGTGCCCATGACACTGCTCAACAGGGCCTCCCTGTCCAGGTAGGCCTCAAACAGGGAATCAATCTCAGCCTTCGTGAGGTTGGTCCTGCACTTCCATGCAGGCCCCCGCTCCTCGCCCTCCTCTTGTGCCAACATGTTGCTTCCTGTGGACATGGACAGCACAGTGTGTCAGTGGCAGCATCTCCCTTGTCCATCCCACCCTGCAGTGCTGTCTGCTCCCAGTGTGCTGCAGCAGCATCCACCACTTACCTATCAAGGTTACAATACTGGTCTATGGCCTCTGCTATTCCGTGGCGCTTATAAGGTGCAACACGTGCAAATGAGGTTGAGCGCAACAGTAATGACATGCTAATGCACCCACTGCGCCATGCATTGGCTGATGAGCTCATTTGCATGTGGTGTCTGAATATTGTGATTTTGCACTGTGCGCAGTGGGATTGCGGCAGAGCAAACCGCGGGCGCAGTGCATGCATATGCGTGATTCATGGGCCAGTGGTGCGCATGTGCAGCATGCTATCATCGTGTCAGTCATGACCACGCGTGGATAGCATGATGCAGTGGCACTGCGCATATTGCACATGGCCAGCTATGCACATGGTTGTGCATGGGTACCATGCCCTACCGTGCAAATGCACAATTGCGGGTGACCCCTGACCCCTGGATCAGACCTCCATGACCCTGTGACCCCACTTAGCCATGCCCACTGTGCATCTCTGGCACTGCGCAATGGATGGGCACTGTGCAGTCTCCCACGCATCCAGCGCATGGAGTGACACGTGCGCCTCCTGCTGCCATTTTGCCCACCGATACTGCTACAGTAAAATGGCACAGGGTAGAGATACACGTGCCCCTAACTGGTCCTTGGTGGAACTGGCCAACCTTGTGATCTGCGTGGAGCCCCACACCCCCCCAGCTGTTTGGGCAGGTGCCCTTGCAGCAGGCCAGGAGCACTGTGTGGCAGGGGATTGCTGCCAGACTGGAGCACAGGACCGGGGTGCCCAGAACAGGGGAACAATGCAGGCACCGGTATGGTGACCTCATCAGGTAGGAACCTGAAAGGCTGATGAGGCTTCAGGCACGCGCCAGGCAAGTTAAGCACCTTACACCAAGCCAAAGGTGCCAGTCTGAAGATGTGAAGCCATGCCGTCTGCCTGATGACTGAAGTTCCTGCTAACCTGGAGGCCACCTCATTGGCATCGTATGATGCCCCTTGACTAGTGCCAAGCTACCTTCAGACCCTAAGCACAAAGGTCAATGGCCTGCCTGACTCACTCACTCTGAGGCATTGCAGCTAAGAGCTGACTTAGCTGCAACCATAGGCAATGGTTGAAGGTCACCATTTGTGCCTGGTATGCAGAGATTCACATGAGGACATGTACCAAGGTGAAAGCCTTCCAACAAGGGCGTCCATCTGAGCAGAATCTGCCTCTGGAGGTCAGTCATGCACGAAACATCCAGGCATCGACAGGGTCTGCAGTACCTTGAGCCCCAAAGAGGGACGAAGTACCTGACCTGTGGAACCTGTGTGTGTATTATACCAAATGAGGATGTCCCTAGAGATGGCAGGAGAAGGGATGCCTCCACACTGCCCTAGATGCCTTCACATAGGCTTTGCCATAGAGAAATGACAACTGAATTGACACTGGGGACTGCAAGGAGTCCCAGTGGCAGTGCTGCTGGATTGTAACTTTTAAATACTTTACGTTGAGAGTTTGGAGCATCTCAACCAGGAATCTGAGGTACAAAGTGTACTCAGCGGATGAAGGTAGGTGGATGGATTACTCATTGTCCTTTGAGGAGGACGTTGATGGAGATGAGGTGTTGACTCCAGGAATTGCTGGTGCTCTGGAGAAGGGCCTGAACTGGGCCTTATCAGACTCCCTATGAAAAATCTCTGAAGAACCAACAAATTTCCTGTGCTGGTCCCACATTAGTGGCCCCTCTGGGTCTATAAACAAGGGCAAACTTTCCAGGAAGTGGTGAGGCCCTGCTAGAAGGGGATAAGACTCCTAGTGTTGAGGGCCTTGACCTGGGCTGCGGAAGTGTGCAGGGGCATTGCCCAAGGGGAGGGCCTGGCAGAGTTGCCCAAAGGGTGTCCTCCTACATTCAAGGAGTGACCTAATTGGTGGCCATGTGGAGAACCACCAGATGAGGAGAGCAGAGCCATGTAGTCCCCATAGGACAGCCCTGATTCTCACCGGTGATGGTGTAGTTCAGTGGCTTCAGTAAGACTCCACCTCTGGGCCACCATCCTTCACCGGGCATGAATGACAACATCAGTAACAGGTTCATCTCCATTGCTGTGTTTGACACTGCCTCGGTCCATTCTTGGTATTGACTTCAATGTCGACCCTTGAGTTAACCCCCATTCTAGAGCTGCAAACAGAACCAAAGATAGGGATGACCCAGGGGATGATTTCATCACCAGTGCTGGGCCCAGGACCAACACCATGACCTTAGTCATGTTTGTCACCATGGCTGGCAGCTAGGAATGTGCGGGTCGGTCCACTTGAAATCAGAACCGTCCTGGACCTCATAGGATCCGATGGACCCAGATACAGCAGGACCCTACTGTTGAATGTACTCAGTCTACCTTGCTGTTTTTGGTTTTTTTTTAACAAATGGCACAAAATCCCCCTCCTACTGCCCATGGAAATTGCAGAAAAAATTATTCAGCACTGCCAGTGCTGCCCCACTCCCATAGTGTGAACAGAGATCCACCCGCCGCAGAGTAATAGCTCCGATTGGCCAACTGTAAAGATGCTGCATTTTGAAGCCCAACCGAATGAGTCTGCAGTTGCGTAGTTGTGCTTAGTTTTGGCACCCTTTCTTCAGTATATGATGCAGCAATAGCCCATGAGAGGAGGTAAGGTTTTAATTGCAATGTGAGGGTTGTCGTGGCCTGTGGTTATATTGAGCCTGAATGGTCAGGATTTCCCAACTGTCCTGCAGCAGTGCACACTCGGCCAGGAGTTAGGGAGTCATGAACAGACTGACTGCCACAGGAGGTTGCTTGATCAGGGCCCATGATTTGAGCCACAGTGAGAATGGATGACTGCCTGAGAATCATTTGTGGTGGGAGCAGTAGCTTTGAAAGAATGCTCTGCCCAAGATGGTCACAGACCACACGGAGGACTCAATAGGAGGTAGGAAGAATGGACTATGTCACATACTGACATTTGGGAGGGTGGCTAGCCTGAGAGGGTTAGGGCAGAGGTGAACACACTGTCCGAGAGAGAGAAATGAGGGGAGCCAAAGAGTGAGAGTTTTACAGTCCCATCAAAATACATTGCAACTTTCTTGGTTTTGGCTTCATCGGGTGTACTGTGCACTACTGTATATGATGTGTTTATTATTCATTGTACAGTATATACTGGGATGGGGGGTTCATACTGGGGAAGGTGGATGCAGTAGGTGGGATGGGGTAGGGGTGTTTATACTGGGGTGGGTGTCAGCAGTTGGGTAGGGGTAAGGTGTTCAGACTGATGCAAAGGGGTTGCTAGAAAATGAGTAGGGGTAGAGATTAAATACTGGAGTAAGGGTGTTTACATGGGGTAGGATGGGGGCTTGCAGATGGGCGGGGGTAAGGGTGTACATACTGTTGTAGGGGTATTCTTTCTGAAACAGGGTGGGTACCAGAAGATAGAGATGGTAGGGGTATATGTACAGGGGAAGGGCGGGTATCAGCTGAAGAGAGGGGGCAAGGGTGAGCATATTGGGACAGACTAGGTGTCATCAGATCAGAGGACTGGTGGTGGTAGGAAAAGCAAGACGCGCGCGTGTGTTTGTGTGTGTGTGTGTGTGTGATAGTGTGTAATCTATACTTTGGCAGGGTGGGTGTCACAGGGGCAGGAATGTGAAAACTGCTGGGGCAAAGTGGGTACCAATAGATGGTATGGGGAGCAATGATCTGCATACTGAGGTGGCGAGTCTTTCACCAGCAAGGAGGAGTTGGGTGATATATTCTGGCCTGGGGGAGGGAGGATGTGAATGTGTTCATCAATAATACCATGCCCCCAAACAGAAGGCAATGGAGCATAACACTGATTTTCTGTAGCTCAGAAAAACTGTGAGACAAAGATGAAATCTGTAAAGTCAGAAAACCAGACCAACACACTCAGGTACTGACAGTCACTAAGCAAGAAAGGGACCTTGGGGTTATCATAACTGATAACCTCAAAGTGGGAGGGCAGTGTGACAAAGCACTGTATAGGGCTAGTGGGATGCTGGGGTGCATAGGTAGGGGGATGTGCAGCAGAAGGATGAAGGTGGTGTTGCCACTGTATTGCTCACTGGTGAGATCCCACCTGCAGTACTGTGTTCAGTTTTAGAGACCGCACCTCAGAAAGGACCTAGCCAGGGAGGAGACGGTACAGAGGAAGGTAACTAAAATGATGCTTGGGTTGCCCTTACAAGGAGAGACTGAGGGATCTCAACATGTACGCCATGATAGAGATCTACAAGTACCTCACAAGGCCAGGGTGCAGGAAGGGAGTCTCTTTCAAAAGAGAAAGGGTACTAGAACCAGGGGCCATGCAATGAAGTTGGTGGGGGGGTAGTGTAAGAGGAATTTGAGGAAGTACTGCTTCACTGAAAGGGTGGTTGACACCTGGAGCAGACTTCCAACACAGCTGGTGTATGCGAAAACAGTGTCGGGGGCTTCAAGCATGCATGGGATAGACATAGGGGAATATTAGTAAACAGACAGGAAGGGGGAGGATTGCTGAAGACCTGTTAAGGTCTGCAGAGACAGACTAGGCAGGGAACATGTGGGAAGGCTGGTTGTGCCACACAGTCCTTTTCCACCGATAAATTCTGTTTCTACTCAGGTTAGAAAAATACTTAATTTTTACTTTAGTATATTTTAGCACTCTATTTTCAATTTACTGGATCTTTTTCCACTGACACAGTCTGTTTCAATATTTAATATTCAGTACATTTTGTGATTGTTTTCCCATCTTAACATTCATTTCCAAAAGGTTCTGATTGGAATCAGAACCTATCAGGACATTAGCCTGGATCCTGATCCTGATAATAGGGTCAGGACCTTTTCTGGTCCACCCATCCCTACCAGCAGCATCACCCTCCACAGAGTCACTGTTTTGTGACAGCCTCTGACTCAGTAACAGCATGACTAACAGCTCCAGTCCCTCTCCAGACACCGCAAATGGTGTCAGAAGGCGGCCCTGTGTCCATCACCACAAATGGTGACAACAGCGTGGGCATCACCAGAAGATGACTCAGAGGAGAGGTGTCCACTGGTATAACCCAAACATGTAGCTATGGCCTTGCCAACAGGGATGCCTGCTGCTCAGGGCAAGCACACTGAGGAGGATTCTCAGACAGCTGCCCTGATACAGCTGACTGTCCCACAGACTCAACCATCAGGACCTCCAATGCTTCTGGACAATGAGGTTGAGAAGGACCCTTTGCATCCATGAAACCAGAAATCCAGAAAGATGCCCATGGGAAGGGCCTGAAGACCTAACCTTGGAGGGATGCGTGTGATGCCCGCCTCTGAAGGTGTGGTTCAGATGACCCAACCTCAATGCGCAGTTCTCTGAGGTGTGGTGATCTATCCAGAAACAGGCATGACACTTGTCCATGTCATGCTGTGGTTCAAGGCAGGCCACACAGTACCGATGCCAGCCTGGAGCAGCTGTGGGTTTCCCACAGGGGCAACGATGCATAATGGGAGGCCATCAGACTTTTTTTGATGATTTAGCCCCTTCCTTTTCAGACTTCAGCATCATGGAACATAATAAAGAAAAGCAGCACCACAGAAGATAGCAAAACAACAGAAGTGATGCAGCAGAAAATCACGACCATTGAACTGAGGCATTGATGCTCTCACAGTGTGCACTCTATGGCAGGAAGAACAGAACTGAGATGAGTGAGGGAGCCAGCAACAAATATTGTCTGGCATAACACCACGTGGGTATGCACAGTTGTTGTACTCAGTAGCTGTGGCCAACTCCCTCCTAGCAAAGAATTTGCTCCCATGGGATCCTAGTGCCTCCAGGCCCAGACCCATAAGTGGTAATCAATGGTAAAGACTGATTCTTGGAAGATTATGCATTACCCCATAAGTTCCTCCTAAGGAATATACATTCCCTGCAACCATCCACTAGTCTAATCCAAAAATACCCTGTGCAAAACCAACATTCCAGTCCAAAACCACCCTAGACATACCTAGCAGTCCAGTCCACCCGTGCCCTGCACAATGAGAGCAGTCTAATTCAGCAGTACCCTCCAGGCTATACTGGCCCAGTCCAAAAACACTATGCACACTGCAAGCTGATTAATGAAACTGTACCCTGCAAACAGTAAGTTTAATCCTACTGCACCCTGCACACCCAAATAGTCCAATGCAGTTGTACCCTGTACATAACCATCAGTCGAATCGAAATACACACATTCAGCAGTCCAATCCAACTGCTCCCTCTGTTCATAACTAGCAGTCAAATACACTCTACGCTCCCAGCAACCCAGTTCAACCACATACAATGAGCAGTCCAATCTCACCGAACCCTGCACATACCAACAGCCATATCCCACAGTACCCGAGACATACCCAGAAGCTGAATCCAACCACTCACGATGAGCGGTCCAATTCCACCGAACCCTGCACATACCAACAGCGATATATCCCACAGTATCTGACACATAGCCAGCTGTCCAATCCAACTGCAGCCCACACATGCCCAGCAATTCAATCTAATCACATTATGTCCACAGCTAGTACAACTGTACTCTGAGCAAAACCAGCAGTCCAGTCCCAGTGACCACTGCACACACCCAGCTGTCCAGTCCATCCACACGTTGCTCACAACCTACTGTCCAATGCTGTCGAATGCAACTGCACCTAAAGTGAAGTAGCTCATCATTAGTATAATCCGACTACATCCTGTGCATACCCAGCAGACCAACCAAACCTGATCTCAAGCACCTCGAAAGCCCTCAAACAGCTGAAAGTGAACACTTGGCTTACCTGCTGGTCCTTTCTTTTTGTTTTTCTTTGCTTTCTTCCTCTGATTCAGCTGGCTGAAGGCTTCTGCTGCTTTCTGTAGTCGAGCTACAAATACCTCAATATCATCCAATGTGTAGTTCAAAACTTGCTGAACAGAAAAATAAAATAGGACAGTTTATTAGAAACACATATTGCACTATTAAGCTTAGAAGCTATAATTAAAGTGTGTGTGTGTGTGTGTGTATGTGGTATGTGTGTGTGTGTGTGTGGGGGGGGGGTCTTTCAGTCCCACTGGACGGGTATTACACTCATCACAGTGTACCTCTCAACCTTTCAGCATGGACACAAGGTCTCAGAATGTGGGGGAAACAGATATGAAGCACATGATCAAATAATGGTACTGCACTTTGGAACCTAGTACTTTGATGTTTATAAGTTTTACTGCTGACTGAGCAACATTCGGAAGGTATACAATATATTATACAAGCACGGCTGTGCCTCTGTATTAGGGCTGAGTATTAGCAACTTTAATGTTAAATTCCAATTTTAACTCTACACCTGTTCAACTGATTTACTTGAAATATGGAAGGCACAGAGCTGCTGCCAGGTGCTCTGGATCCTGAACATTTTGTGTCAATACTCTGATAGGGCGCAAAGTTACATAGGTGCACATAAATGTAAAAATTACATAATTTAGGACCCTTTTTCTGCTCACCAATAACTAAACAAGTATTTGTCAATGCCGAATGTTGTCTTGCTGGCATTGGCATTGGTAGTGCGGAAGTTAGAGAGATGTATAATAGGAATGGCAGTGAAGTATTGAACTGACGCAAACCCCACCCCACTTGCAGAGACTGACAGGCACTGGGGTGTGCCTTTGGGTCATCGGCCATAACACTCACGCCACATCACCTCACCTTACCATGCAGACACCAGGTGTCGCGTTGTGCCTTGGGGTCTTTGGGCCTTACGCTCACCCCATTCCATAAGGAAATATGCTGAGATGGGTGCACTATAGGAGAATGGGATGAACTATGGGGCTGAAGAGTCCAAGGCACACCTTGATGCCTGCCAATGGCTACAGGCTTGGGGGCGGAATGGTATGAGTATTACAGCCAAAAATCCCAAGTCACACCCCTGACGCCTATCAGTCTCTACAGGGTGGGCGTTACAGTTGGAACCCTAACATCCCAGGCATTTGTTGGTTATTTTCACTCCAAATTTTGAACATGGGCTTTTTGTGACCCCGCCTCATGAACAGTGGCCCTGTCAATTCATTAGCTGAAAGGTGATTTTGCACAGCGACTGTGCCATTTGGCGCCACAGGTGCGAAAACACATTTCGGGCAGGATGTGAAAAACTACAGCTGTACTGTTCACAAGGAGGTGTAAAAATATGGTAATGTTGAAAATCTGGAGTGGAAGTTTGGAAAATTGGTGAAGTCACGAACGTGCGTAAAAACTGGGCAACAGACACCTGTAACACAGTTATTTTGGGAATTTTTTTAACCAGATTTTCAACATAGGCATTTTGGCACCTCTGATGATGAACAGTGGCACTATAATTTTGTTAATGTGTCCCGAATGTTGATTTTCTACAGCAAATGTGCCATTCTGTGCCAGATGTGTGAAAACACACTTTGGACAGGATGTAAAAAATGACAGCTGTACCATTCATAAGGAGGTGTGAAGAAATGGCAATGTTGAAGATCTGGAGTGAAAATATTAAAGGGAAAATAAACGTTGCTAGGTAATTGTACCTTAATGTTTGTAGTCCCCGGTCCATTCTGTCATGTAACTGTTGCTTAGCCCTCCGTTGCAGCCTTTAAAATGTTTTAAAAAAGTCTGTGAAAGCTCTGAGCTTAAACGCGCTGTGACGCCGTTGACAGGCTCGTCGAATCAGCACTACCACGGGGAACTATAGAACTCGTGTGGAAGTTGTCAAGCCCTGTATAGCGATCGCTAGCTAAAAACAGTATTAAAATAATAAATCCAGCAGCATTTGCTTACTGCTATCATGGTTAACTGCTGTGCTGTTGGCTGTTTCAATGCCTCAAAAAAAACCGGACTGCAGTGGCTTATCTTTTTTATGATTCCCCAGAGACAAGGAGATGCTTGCTAAATGGATGGCTGCTGTCAAAAGGGATAAGTTGCCTGATGTTGGGAGCAGAAACACAGTTCGGTGCTCTACTCATTTTTCTCCTGACTGCTTTCAACGTGCTTTGAAGGTACACAGAGATGTAGTCATTTATTTTTAATAGTGTCCCCAATATATTCTTAGTTATGTGACAGGACAGCTTGTCGTTGTGGTGGGTTGGGGGGTACCAAGATATGCACCTAGATGTCATTATACAGCCCTGTGTCTCTTCTATCAGCAACAGGCATTGATTTTACAGCAGTGTTTTGTTTTCAAAGAGAACCCTCATTATGCATATAATGACAGTATGTGGATTATCATTGTAAAAATGCATTCTTACATCACAAAGCACATAAACATGTCATTAGTAACAGCATGATGAAGTGATCTGCAGTGTTTTGGGGAGACACATATATAGAAACCAACTTCGCTCTGGTGATATATTTATTTCTGTGTTAAAATAAAACAGCAGATCCTTTTATCATGCTTTTGGTAGTGGCAGGCCTATGTGTTTTACTATGTAACAATTGCTTTTGGTCTGATAAACCACATATACAGAATAACATAATGTCACAGCAGGAAGTGATCCTATGGCACACCTAATCTGGCGCTTGTCACTATACTCCACACAACCATATGTGTTTCACACCCACAACCACCTCCCACTGAGCTCTGTGTGTGTGTGTGTGTGTGTCAAGTGTACTGACATTATGGTACAGTCTCTGAACTTACCACATGTTCTGTCAGCCCATTCCAGTTCTACAACCTCTGTTTGCAAAACTAACATGTCACATAGCTGTAAAAGTGTCCCCACCAGTCTATGTACCCTTGCTATGTTCCCTTCATTTATGCTTCACTAACTTGAGGTACCTGGATACTATTACCAGAGATCCTTGTCACCGTCTGACACCCTGAGTCTGTATCGCACTCCGCGTATACTGAACCTGTTTTGTTCTTGTGCCCCACGTGTATAACAGCACACCTCATGATGTTGAATTTTAGCTGCACCATGTACACCAACTGCTACAGTACTGTCAGGTCCCTTCTCTGGACCCCCTGGAGTCTAAAGCATTACATATTCTCCTTTCGTCTGCAAAGATGGTCACCCTCAGTCACAGTAAATCTGTTTATTGGATAGATATTGCACAGGAGTGGCCCCATCACTGATCCCTGTACCCTTGTCCTTACCGCATGTCCCCTGAACCCCTTTGTCCATAACTTCAGCGAAACACTTCCCTCCTACTCTGCAATGCATCCCACATCATACCACCTCAATCACAGTGTACCCATTGCCTTCATTTATGCTTTCCGTGTTCCCATCCCCCCTTCCCCATGACTGCCTTGTCCTACCTCCATCATGTCACTCCCTCTCTGCCCTTGAGGCGTTGCTGTCCCCCTCACCATCCTGATAACAGTTCTCTCCACAGTGGTTTCCCTGTGCCCCCTTCATACTTGGGTGTGCCTTCCCTTGGCCACTTTGTCATTTCTTTCTCCAGCTTCCTTAATGACAGCTTCCACAAGGTGCACATAAACAGCGGCACAGCACAGTTAACACTCCCCCCAAGTTCTTCTTTCCCTTGTACCCCATTCAACACACCCATTATTGCTCCCTTGGTTCCTCCACACTCTCACTATCTCCCTGCACATGCAACCTGACTGCTTGATATATAAATGCAGTATACCCCTGTTACTTACACGCCCAGACACTGAGTAATGTGTGATGTTATAATTGCCATCACACAAACCCATGCAAGTTGCCTCACTCTGCATCTAGCTATCTATACATCCCACTACCTTTCCTCCACTCACCTTTTCCACTGTCTGTTCAAGAGCAACTTGACAGTGTTTATCCTTGCAACCCTAGACTCCTTATCTTGCACATCCCTAGTTATCATTTATTGGTCCATTGGTTGGAGTATCAGACCCCTGCTTTCATGCAATGTTGTCACAGCCCTAGCTCCTGCACCACAACCCCTCTGAAAGAGCCACCATGATGGCTGTAACCAGTGTCTACATGGAAGGACCTTGTCGTGGTGACACTGCTTTTAACCAATACTTCCATGACATGTGTAGGCAATCATGGATGTCAGTGTGTGCATTATGTTGAGATAATGGCACATTGTTGGTAGGTTGCTGCACGAGGCATAGCCTACTGCTTCTGTCACCCGAGAATAGCCTTTATCACACCTTGAGGCACACACTGAACTGCCTTATTGTGAATCTGCATAGGGTCCTTCTTTTGTAACTGTAATGCATTGCTTTACACATATTAATTTTAGTTAGTCCCGGTCATGCTGTTCTGAAAAGACTTGCAGCATTGATGTTCGGATACCATTACACTGTCAATAAGTGTCGCGTGTCTCTGTACTACAGTACATGTCTCCACACAAACAATTTTTTGTCATTTCAAGTGACCGTTGTTATGTGTCAACAGTGTCCACAGGGAAGTTACGAGCGTGCATGGAAACTGCGCAATGGACGCACGTAACAGTGTCATTTTTTGGAATTTTTTTCACCAAATTTTCAACATAGGCATTTTGAGACCTCTGCTCATGACCAGTATCACTGTGATTTTCTTAATCTGTCCCAAATGTTGATTTCCCACAGCGTCTGCGCCATTGTGTGCCTCACGTGTGAAAACACATTTCAGGCAGGATATGAAAAATGACAGCTGTACTTTTCATAAGGAGGTGTGAAAAAATGGCAATGTTGAAAATCTGGAGTAAAAATATTAAAAATTCTTGAAGTTGACTGGCCCTGTGGCACGGAGGGCTGACGCATTGGATGCCTTACCTCACGCTGTGCTGGCAACCCCATGTTTGGGAATGAGCATGGGATGCCAGGGGTTGTAGGGAGGAGAAGGATACAGCATCCATTGGCCTGCTCTCCTTCTCCAGGAGGGGGTCTCTAGAGTTGGTGCTTGCTTGCCCCTGGTGGAGGCTGGGGACAGGCACTGCTCTGCAACATGGGGTGGAGCTGGGCTGGCGCCTGGAGGAGGCGCGTGTGGATGTGTGTGCGTGCCCTCCACCTAGTGTCATTGCTCGACCCAGCTCCAGGAGAGGAAACCTAGAAAATTGGAGTGGCTTCCTGATCGAGTAGCTTGATGGCCATCTGACATCGCCGGTTCCGGGGGGGGGGCACCTGGTGTCTGGATCTGATTTGAGGTGGGGAGTTGGGGGCTCTCTGCTGCCCACTGTGGGGGGGTAAACCGCAGAGGAATGCAGGTGCTACCCTGATTAGGAGTGCAGACAAGTGACGGTGGCTGGATGTCCCGAGGTGGTTGCCAGAAATAGGGAGCAGACCAGGAAAGCCAAGGGAGGAGGAACAAAGAAATAGCTAAAAAAAAAAAAAGCTCAAAGTTACGAGCGTGCATGGAAACTTCGCAACACATGCTCGTAACATAGTCATTTTCTGGACTTTTTTCATAAAATTTGCAACATAGGCTTTTTGGGAGCCCACCTCCTGAACAGTGGCACTGTCATTTTGTTAACGCATTAATCCACTTATCTGTGCCTGTGTAGTACAGTATGGTCTGCAAGCCCATTGATCCACTCTGTGGACCAATAGGAGTACAGATCATACTGTACACTTCATCGGCAGGCGGTCGGGTGGTATGCAGGTGGGTGCTGCCACCTGCCGATGCGGGGTTGCTGGGTGGCGAAGATCCTCTGCTGGGGTTGGGGAGTGGGGTTCCACTGGACTACCAGGTTATAAGTCTTTTCTGCGAAAGCCCGCAATCGAGCATATGAGAGGGGGCCACTAGACCACCAGATTAGTATTTTATATTACTACAGCCCACGATCAGGCATACTGCAGGGAGGGGGAACCACTAGACTACCAGGGAGGGCTCCTTTACAGCACATGTCCACAATCAGGCATACAGGTGGGAGGAGGGGACTGCTGGACCACCAGAGAGGGCTTTGTACAACAACTGCCCACGATCAGGCATACAGGAGGGAAGGGGGTACAATAGCCCACCAGGGACCCATCTCCCAATGACAGCTGCTACGCAGGGCACCAGGCACATTTCATGGGGATGCCCTGTGCAACGCATGCAAATGAGCCGTAATGATTTGGTAAATACCCCATTTGCATGCCCACTTCTGAATATAGCGCTGAGTTGCTGTGCCCAGCACAACCACAGTTGTGCTGGAGCAGTCCCAGTCCTCCCTGTCCGGGGAATGCGCCAACATTGTGGGCCTGGCATGCTTCTGTACCATATTCACAAGCATCACCTTTGAATATCTCCCTGTCTGTGCCCCAGCTCACCTTGGATGTGCTGTGCCCCCACTTGCGCCAGTGCCTGGCGCAGTCTGAATATCTCGGCCATTGTGTCTTCCAAGTAATATGTTGACTCTATGCATACAAGCCACATGCAGTGTGGTGGAACAAACTCCAAAAACTTGCCTAACATTGGCAAAACTGTCCTGACAAGAATATGAGTACAAACCATCTATGGGCTGCACTGTGGTCTGTGAACTGGATGTGTCTGTGGGGCTGGGTTTCCAACAAGGCTCAGTACTATATTACTGTCAATATCGGTCCCCACTTGCCCTCTGCTGGTCTTTGCATTATACCTCTGCCATGTATCGGTCCCAGCTTGACCATAATTCGGTATATTTTTCCAAAGTTAGTCTGACTTAGGCAGTTATCCCCCTCCATTCTGTTTATCTCATTTACTCTATCTGTCCAAGAGGCTAGTGATGGGGTCATTTTCTGCAGCTAGTGGATAGTTATTCCCTTCATGCAGCTGCACACAGTGCCCGTAACAAGCCCTGTTTAAAGTTTCCCACCTCACTAGTCTTTGTTCCTAATGTCATGTTTTTAAACTCAAAGTGGAGGTGCCCTCCCACAACCAAGTCAACACCTCATGGATCTGTCTCCAATATGGTTGAATAATGGGGCAAGCCCAGAAAATGTAAAAATGGGTTCTGACCGCCCAACAGCCCCTCCAGCATAGGTCTGAGAAACCTGTTCCAAAGTGGCGTGTGATGGTGGGTGTGTGGAAGAATCTTGTTAAACATTTCCATCTAAACTCTCGCCAATTAGGAGACACTACCACGCTCAACCCTTTGTCCCAATCCCACTTCTACTCCTCCTCCTCCATGATAGTGGTGCCAGACTTTTTTTCTGATTAGGTTCTTATGGTTGTGGTTTGGGGTGATCTATGCCCAGAAGGGTTTTGTATGCCTGGGAGACAGTGCCTCCCTCCGCCGCAGCATTGTTGCCCAATAAAGAAAGTGTTCTAGGGGAGTGAGTTCTCTACTTACTTTATAGGGGAGGTTTGCAGAAGTGATAGTGTCTCACCTGAAGGTACCTATAAAAGTCCTGCCTTAGTAAGACAAACTTTTCTTGGAGTTTTCTAAAGGTGAAACTGGTCCCGTTAGAGCTGTGTAATGGGTCAAGGTTTGCCAATTCCATCTGAGGTAGCTGGGTTCTGTCCTTATCAGAAGGACGAGTAGATCCCCTATTATGGTGGTGAGGGGGCCTACCTTGATGGGGGTCTACTGAGCTTTTGCTAACATGCGGAGGGTATGTTAGGTCCACGGGTTTGTAATCCCAGCCCAGAGTCCCGGTGAGATGGTCGCTTGTGGAAGTGCAAAAAGTGGTACTGGTAGTACAGAGTTTGCCTCCATATCCAGCCATCCCATGTCACTCCGTTGTTTAATCCAGGAGACTACCAGCACTATTTGGTCTGCCAGGTAGTATAGTCATAGGAGTGGCATAACCAGGCCTCCCTCTCTCTAGTGAGTGAAAGTAGTCTCTTGCTGAGTCTTTATCTGCTCCCACCCGTATAAACATCACAGTCAGCTGCTGCAGGTGTTTCCAGAAATGTTCTGGGATCCTGATTGGGAGGGCCTGAAAAAGGAACAAGAACCAAGGAAAAATGTTAATTTTCAGAATGGCTATTCTTCCTGTCATTAAAACTCGTTCTTTCCTGATGACGCCATATGGCATCCTAAAAAAAATACCTCTTTTTCCTGATGATGCCATATGGCGTCCTAAATCATGTGCTGTAGTGCCTGATGACGCCGATTGGCGTCCATGTCTTTTTCTTGGTGCAGCTCGAGCATTTGTTTACATTTGATGAATTGAGTTGTACCAGCTAATAGGGGACATCGTACCCTTACTGATTTTACCCAATATAATATGCGTTCCCATTGGCTATTTTTGAGAAAACAAGCCTTAATACATAAATAAATAAATGTACTATTTTTTGCATGTGCTGTGAAAAATGTATTATGTTCATTCTGCCATTAGTTTGTCTTGTAACAACAAATCATCTTGTTTTAGTATAACATGTTAAGCTGATCAGGTTGACACTATAATTAATTTCATAACTTATGTATTTGTTTATTCGAGCAATCTGATTGGCCGTTACCACTTTTGGTGTATTTTTTTATGTCTTTTGGGGTATTTTTCTACAATAACATGTTGTGACTGATATCATGATCGTTATAACTATTAGTCCATTTATACCAATAAGTGATCTGAATATTTCTGTATTTAAAAATCGAGCTCTGTGATTGGTCGGATTTTCTGACATCATCAATTCTTAATTTAACTGGTATAAAGGGATTGTTTTAGATGCAGGCACCATCCCCCTGATGAAGCCTTAGTTGTCGAAGCACCAGGGAACCTGCACGCAGATCTTTTTGTTGTGTCTTCCACTATTCTATTCAATGTGTGTGCCTGAAACATTAGACTAAATCCTTATTTAGCATTCAAGCAAGGACTCGTACTTTTTTACAACTGTCACTGGAGGGAAAGTGGCTGTCTGGGCTCTGGAGTGTACAGGTTTTTTTTTTATGTTTCAGCTAGGGGTCGCAGCCCTCACCTGCATCCGCCCTAGCTCTGTAGTGCATCACCATTTGGTCATATTGATCCTCACTGTTGCCATGCTTGCTGTATGCTTACTGTACACGTCACTATTTCCATTAACCAGTCAGAGCACACACTGGTGCAGGAAGAGCATGGTGACTGGAAACTTAGTTTCAAGATGGAGGTGCTGCTCTTATCCTAAAATACTTCATTTTGGTGCCAAAGCCTTGATTTGTAATCTGTATTTACTTTATTTGTTTTTATTTTTATTTATGATAAAAGTTTTCATAGTTGTCACTTTGTTCATTTTGGGATAATTTCTGGTCATTCTGTGTGATGACATCTTATGGATCCGGCTGGCATTCCTGATGGAAAAGAATGTTTCTTGTGCGTGTACTAGATGAGGTCACATGAATTCAGCACCTTTTGTTACTTTTTAAAGAGTTTATGTTCGGATTATGGCTATGTTAAAATCTATGTGGCATGTTGCTCCCTGCGTTATGGATGATAAGTGGGCTAGGGTCAGTTGCATGTTTGTCTCATGCTCTGTACTTGAGTTTTCTCCCTAATACGCAGTTGCTGATTGTTTAAAATGAAAAAATAATGGTGTGGCCTTCAACTTACCTGGCATTAGTCCTTCCCCAATCTCTGATGCACTGTAAAGGCCAAATCAGTTTTGAATCCCTCCACAGTCACTGATGTTGTCCATCGACTCGTATGACGTCAGTCCAGACTCAACCTCTGATACATTGTAAAGTGTTCTTCAGGTTAAAATCCCTCCACAGCCACTTGTAAGATCTAGCTCCTTACCATGCATCAGTTCAGCCCCAAACTGTAGTGAACAGTGAAGTGCATTTTAGGTTCAGATCCCTCCTCAAATGATGGTGTTGTCCATCGACTTACCATGCATCAGTCCGGACCAATCCCATAAGGCACTGTGAAGTGCATTTCATGTTCAAAACCCTCCACATCCACTGGTGTAGTCCATCAATTCATATGACATCAGTTCAGCCCCAATCTCTGATGCACTGTAAAGTATTCTTCAGGTTCAAATCCCTCCACAGCCACTTGTAAGATCTATCTCCTTATCATGCATCAGCCGAGCCCCAAACTGTAGTGGACAGTGAAGTGCATTTCAGGTTCAGATCCCTCCACAGCTGATGGTGTTGTCCACTGACATACCATGCATCAGTCCAGACCAATCCCATAATGCACTGTGAAGTGCATTTGATGTTCAAAACCCTCCACATCCACTGGTGTAGCCCATCAATTCATATGACATCAGTTCAGCCCAATCTCTGATGCACTGTAAAGTATTCTTCAGGCTCAAATCCCTCCACAGCCACTTGTAAAATCTATCTTCTTATCATGTATCAGTTGAGCCCCAAACTGTAGTGAACAGTGAAGTGCATTTCAGGTTCAGATCCCTCCACAGCCAATGGTGTTGTCCATTGACTGATCTGGTGTCAGTCCAGCCCCAATCTCTACTGCACGGTAAAGTGCTGTTCAGGTTCAAATCCCACCAGAGTCACTGATTTAGTCCATCTCTTCATCAGTCTTCAGTCCAGCCTTTATCTTTGACACTCTGTGATGTGCATTACTGACATGGATCCCTCCTCAGCCACCATGGTGTAGTCCATTGTGCACATCAAGATTCATTCCAACACTACCCTCAGAGGCACTGTAATGTTCTATTCAAGTTCAGATCACTCCACAACCACTTGTTTAGTCCCTAGTGCTCATAATGCTTCAGACCAGCCCTTACCTCTGATGCACTGTGATGTGATCAGTGCCAGCGTATGACTTATACAGTCCATTCAAATGAAACATAGCACATAGTACACATGTGCACCAATGAGCATCACTCCATGGTGCAGGCATACCCACACTCATTCCCACCCACACAGTGTGCCATACTGAATGCTGCAACATATCACATGTGTATGCAGGCAAACCATGTGACACAGCACATAGTACACAACCTTTACAGGTGCCCATGTCATCACCCTGTATGTGTACCCACAATATCTCTGCATGGCATATGAACACCATTAACAGCTGCAGGCAGCCCCACCTGCTTCCCTACAACTGAATATACCCCAAGGACAGGTGCCAATTCATGACACAAAATTACTGCAGTGCCTATGAGCATCATTCCTTGGTACAGGCACACCAACCCCCTTCCCCATGACACGGTATACCCCAAATTACCAGTGCCTTTTACTAACATACTAACATACTATTTGCCAGCAGATTAGGCCTTACGGTCTATCGAGTCTGCTCAAACCTCAGATCCCTAGTTGGGTGCTGAGGCCCTCCCTTGTGTTCCAGAAACCCTATCATCCATCCCCACCCCCTGGAGGCATCATCTGATACATCCACTTTCTGTGTCTGTCCCACCCTCTCTTGAAGACCTCCACTGTGGATCTCTGAACCAGCTCACCAGGCAGTGCATTCCAAGGGTCCACCACCCTCTCAGTGAAAAAACACCTTTCAGCAGTTTCATCATCCTATACGAATACCCATACTGTATCTACAGTGTCTGTTAGCGCCATTATTACATGCATACAGCCCCTCTCATTTCCCCAGAATATATGAAGTGCATCTGAGCCTGTATTATGAATGCAGGACCCCCCCCCCCCACTAACACACAGTGCTTCATCATACAGTCATTCCCTCACCTTAAACCATCCCATAATACAACATCCCAAAAATAAACTATGCCAGGAAATTAAATGATACACAGATTTATGTAACATGATGTTTACTGAAAGACTGTGAAACTTTACATGAACAACATCATACTTCATTTACAGTATGGTAAAGCAAACAGCACAAATAAAATACAGTTTCCTATATTTATTATGGGATTCTATTACAAAAATTAAAATAAAATAGTTTATTTCAATGAAATTACACATTTTAACTACAGCAAATATGCAATTAATCATAGAGAGACCTCCAGCAGTAAAAAATGTATCCATTTCTTGTGTCAGCTCACTGACTTACACTGGAAGTGTTCTTCCTATTTACATCACTTGACCTCACAAAGCACTTCCTTCCTGCATCACTTCCTGATATGTCCTTCTAAGGTAATGTGTAAATATGTTCTTACTAAACTAGGGGAAAAAACAAAAAAATTGATAATCCGATTCATAAACAAAAATCAGTGGGTAAGAAGAATTATAAAAAGGGTTTGAGAAATGGAGCTTTTTGATTGGCTCTAAACATTCTAACAGCCTTATGTTAATCGTTTATTAACATACATGTACAGCTTAACCATCTGCTGAACAAGGTTTAACACTGTTTAAAAGCATTTTTATTATAATAGCAATAAGGCACTCCCAGGGGTTATGTTAATGGTCAGTTAATCACCCTCTAGGGGCATGTGGTACTCGGCTATGCCTCGTCCCACTGTACACCCCTAGAGGGTGATTAACAGACCATTAACATAACCCCTGGTAATGCCTTATTGCTTAATTAAACACTGCAAAAAATTCCAACCAGTGGAGTGGAACAAAAACTCCAGCTGTAAGATATTGATTTATGACTAAAAAAATGGTAAAAAACTTGCAAAATGTATATTTAGAGAATGACAGATGTTTATTGTATATTTGTAACAATTTTAACCAACAATTTTACAGAAATTTAATATTTTACGTGACTAAGTAAACAGGGCATAATTATATTTAGATAAAATCATCAGAATTTATTAAAATATGAAAACCACCTTACACAACATTAAATCCAGTTAAATAGACAATAGCAAACCTCACTCATTTTCAAAAACTTTTTGTCCTGAAAAACTTTTCTTTTTACAGTTTTAAAATTGAATGTATGGTTTTTAAGATATGTAGGTTTAAGCACAGTGTGTTTGTATGAATGCTGCAGATCTAGAATCCCTTCAGGAACACAGGTGTTCTAGCAGCCGGCAGAGGGTACCTGAACATTCTAAGTGACAATAGGACAGAATGAGCTAAGAATACCATGCCAGCTCCGCCAGTCCGAAAAACAGAAATGAGATCAACAGACTATTGTGTAGGATGCATTAAGCCCAATGGAGGCTATGCCCCTTTATATTACTAAACACAGCTAGAGCTGCCAATACCAAGAACCCCCCCCCCCCGAAATGCCCCTTTGGACTCTCAGTATGGTGTTGCACAGGTGCCTCCCCCCAAAAAAAGATACACATTAAGAGAGGGCTCATGTCCCATCTGGCAATGTCCACCTTAATCTCCCCAAAGAGCTTATTATTAAGTGTGAATAGAGAGGCCAAATTCAGAGAGACTCTTAATGCCCTGGTATGCTACCATATTATCAGTGGTCCATTTAAACGGGAAGCAGTCTCTAAAGTTATTTGGACATGTTCCCTCCAATTTTAATGGCCTCTGATTTGTCTAGATTTATCTTGTGGCCTGATACTTCTCCACAATGCCTAAGTTCCACCAGGAGAGCTGGTATGGAAGTATCTGGGGATGTAATTAAAAACAGGGAATCATCTGTGTAAAGTGAAATTTTGTGAGATCTATTGCCTACTCTGATTCTCTCGATCTGTTGTTTCCTTCTGACTGCAATTACTGAAGGTTCAATACACAGAGTGAACAGGAGGGAGGAGACGGGTCTGGCTTCTCGTGAGATGAAACTGTTTGGATTTCAGTCCATTCACTTTCACCACTGCCTGTGGTGAGGCATATAGGGTTTGGGTGCTAGTCTGGAAAGTCTATATATACCTCCCTCATCTCCTCCAGGGTCTCGTGCAGGAATCTTCACTCCAACCAGTCAAATGCCTTTTCGGCATCTGTCAAAATCACCAGTTCCAATTCAGGGTGCTGCCATGAAATAAAATGTAGCAGATGGTGGATGCTGTTGTGTATAAGCCTACCACTAATAAATCCAATTTGGTTCAGGTGGACTAGGGACCCCACACAGCCCTGGAGTATGGTCGCCAGACTAGATGTAAAAATCATCTTGTCAATGTTCAATAGGGATATGGGGCATTAGGATTTGCATATTGTGGGATCCTTCTCTGGTTTTGGGATTAAAGAGATTTGGGCATACTTCCAGGTTGGGGGCCCCCTCTCCCTCCTTTACTGCCCTACATACTCTGTAGGTGTGGTACTAATTGTTCTCTGAAGGATTTATAAAATTTGGGTGCCAGCCTATCCATCCTAGGGGTCTTCCCAGTTTTAAATTGCCATGGTGGTGTGGATTTCTTCCAGTGTGCTGAGTTTATCTAACTCCTCCATTGCCACCTGAGATAGTTTTTCGAGGCCACACTTTATGGAAGGAGGAGTCTACTTTTCCCTGAAAGTTTTCGACCACATCTTGCTGATACAGCCTTTTGTGAACATCTATGAACTTCTCTGTTATCTTCCAGAGGTCCATCTCATGTTAGTTAGCCGTCATCCACTTGAGATGCAGCACCACTCTGCTTGCTGCCTTTTGGCAGAACTGCCATACTAGCAGTCTGCCAGCTTGATTACCAGCTTTATAGAATATCTGCCTAGAATATCTCAGTGCTCCCTCAGTTCTGTTGTCTTTTAGTTTGTTGATCTTGTTTCTTCACTTCACTACCTTCGTTTTGAGTCTCATGTAGCACTGTATTATGTTCGGCACTGTAGGTCATACAACTGTTCCACAAACTGGAGCTGTTCTCTTTGCCTTTCCTTTTTAAGGGTGGAGGCAAAGCTAATGGTACGTCCTCCCAACACCGTTGTAAAGCCATCACACCAGACCGCTGCTGAGCTGTCCACCTCTGGATTTGTGGCTGAGTATTCCTCCAGCCACTGCTCCATGAGCTTCTTATATTCACTGTTATTCAGTAGCAAAACATTCAGCTGCCATGTTGATGATTTTGGCCCTGGATTTAGACAGTACTCAGAACTACTGGGACATGGTCTGATATAGGGATTGGTCGAATTTTATAGGATTCTGCCATGTGTTGCCATTCCATGAAGAGCCAAAAGTAATCCAGATGGGAGTATGCCTTGTCTGGTGCTAACCAACGGGGTAGTCTCTTACCTTTGGGATTAGGAAATGCCACACTTCCACCCGGCCTAGCTCTTTTGAGAGTCTCTTTAGGCATTTAACTGCCCTACTTTTTTTTGCAAATCGTCTTTATTCATTATGTATAAAAACATTACAAATATTAGCTTGTAGGCAAATATACACGTTGTAGGTAACATCATCTTATTATGATAGCTGCGAAGTCACATTTCCTACATTTGGTATGACTGCAAGGGGATAAACAGTATATTATTTAAACAGTCCATATGGTAGTAGTACCTCAGGCTATCTGCCATCAGGTATATGGGTTAAAGTGCACATTAATAAAGAAACAGTGTTTTGTGTAAACGGGGCAGATATTCAAAACTTTGCACTGGGCAAAAACTGTTTGTGCAGGTTTAGCGTGGGATTAGCGCAGGTCTGCTATATTCAAAAGGCCAAATAGCGTGGGCAAACTGCATTAGCGCTGGGCAAAATCATAATGTATGCAAGGGGCAAACTGACATGAATACAGGCACAATGCTATATTCAGCGACTAGCGCCGCGCTAAGTAGTTTTGCATGACTTAGCACGACACTTAGCGTGGTGCACATTACCACCCAGGAAAAGCTTGTCTTAACCCTGGGCAATCAGCTTTGCGCGGTGTTTGCGTGGCTTTGCGCGACCCTAACAAATAAATATGACACACAGAGAAAGCCAAACATAGAGGAAACATGCTGCTAACTGATGGCATCACAATGATGCCATCATCTGCCACCAGTCCCAGCCATGCCAGGCAGTAAGTGGTGACCCTGCCGCCAGTGGACAACATGGCAATGTGGTCATACAGCACACACCTGCAGACCACTCTTCTGTGGACACCAACAGATGCCAGCACACACATGCAGCATTGTGGGCATGAAGGATGTTGAGGGGAGAGTGTATGGGTGGCCAGGCTGTGCCATAGACAAGGTGTGGCCACAAGGCTAGGACACATCTTGCAGTGCACATGGGCCAGTATTGGGAATACCCCAACACCAGTGTGCCTTTCTGATAATATATGCCCCCCCCCCGGCCACATACCGCACAGCTATACAACTGTCACAGCACACAAGGCTAGACATGTATATGTCACTGTGAGCATCCCATGCCAGAGGTGCAGCATCTGTGGGTCACACAACAGCGTAACAGTAATGTTTACTGTCAGTAAACACCTACAGGTTGGGCCTCTCACTGTGTATAGTGCAGTCATCATCACTGCCCTACACACAATAGGCATTGCTGTGTCCACACCCTACTGGCCCCCTTGCTATTGTAGTGTCTGCTGTGCACTGTAGCATGACCTACAGTGTGACAGTTGCATGCAGCACTACCACCATCTGTGCCTATGCCATGTTGTCCCAGTACAGCTGCAGGCAGCAGCGCATGTGAAAGTACAGTGTTCAAAACTGTATAATATTCCCCAAACTGTTTGCACAACGCTAACACGTTTACGTGGGTTTAGCGCAGCACTAAACTGTTAGCCCGGTGCAAACTACATGCAAATCAGGGCATAATGAGATGTTAATTTGGATGTTTGCCCAGAGATTACCTAAGTAGGCTAATTTGCATGTCACTTTTGAATATGGTAGAAGTTTAGCACCGGGCAAATGTGTTTGCACCGGGCTAACAGTTAGCCTGCACTAAACCCTCACGAACGTGTTAGCGCTGCGCAAACAGTTCGGGGAATATTTTACAGTTTTGCACACTGTACTTTCACATACGCTGCTGCCTGCAGCTGTACTGGGTCCACGCATTTGCTGGCACACACATTGGCCACATAGTTCACCTCTACCTACCTTCACATAGCTGTGCACTGTGTTGCTGTTGTGGTTTGCACTTCCTAGTTGCCGTAATCACAGCTGTCTTATTCCAGGGCTAAGTTTGCCCTTCACTCCCAGCCCAGTTTGCCCAGCCTCATTCCCATGCTACATTCAGAAGCTGTTTGCCCTGGGCTATTTCTTTTGAATATGGCTTGCTTTGTGCTCCGGGCTAAGTTTCCCCACCGGGCAGTGCTAATTTAGCTCCGGGGCAAAGTTTTGAATATCTGGCCCTCAATCTGTTAATCTAAGAAATATCCACATAACTTTGGTCTGTCTCCTGTTTCAGTATAGAAACACAAAGCCCCTGCATAGACATTTAATGACCATTAAGACTGTGGAATAATGCAGGAAATCAAACTAACTTGCCCAACTGCCCATATTAAGAATATTCAAGAGCTACAGTATAGCTAGGAAAACCCCATTTCACAACTGTCAATTTAAATTACAGTACATTCAAATAGTCCTGATATACAGTACAGTAAGTATTGCTTGACCGATAAGAGTATCTGAGCACCCATACTGCAATTTTACTGCGCCATTATAAACTCACATGGGAGCATGAAATTCCCAGGTCGTAAAGATGCAAAAACATATTTTCCCCATTCAACATCAAAACCCTTGCATTATAACGTATGTTATTATTGCCTGATAATGAGCACAGCATAAACACATATAGTGATACTGTAATAATGAATATTTAACAAGGCATTACTCACACAAGGCTCCATTGACCTGTTCCCGCCACAGTTGAATATTTAATTGTAAGTAATCACATGTATAGCACTCCCATGCGTTACGCAAGTAGGTAATCAGGGAACTTTAATACATACAACAATGAATTAAAGTCCTTACAGAGAGTCAAAATGTCAAATTTAAGTGTTCTCACTTCAAGATCCTCACTCCTTTCCTCTGCTTCTTCGTTGGCTTCTACTTGTCTGGCATCTCTGGACTGATTGTAATGTGTAGCCGAGCAGGAGGCAGTAAGGTGAATGGTACTTGTTTGAGTCTAAGGTATTTTTTAACGCTGTCAAATGCCTTATGCCTCTGATGGGTTGAGTAGGACCAATCCTGGAAAAAGAGTATTTTTTGTCCATACAGTCACGTTTGATCTTTTTGCAGCCGCAAACACCTTTTCCTTATCTCTAACCAATATAAAACTGATAAGTTCAGCTCTGGGGTGCTCATTTCAAGATATTACTCTGCAAACAGTAATGCGGTAGGCTAGTTCAAGGTGAGGGGGCTTCACAAGGTGCAGTTCTATATGGAGCCACTGCTCCATGAACTCGATAATGTTGTCCCATTCCATAGTCTTCAGTATGCCCAATACATGGATATTTTGGGTTCAAAGGAGATTCTCAGAATTTTCAAGGTGAATTTTTAGGTGTGCATTTTCTTTTATGAAAGTGTCAGCTACAGTCAGAGCTCAATCTGCAGTTTTGTTGGCCTCCACCACATGGAGCTTCACCACATCCACTGTCTGTTCAACAGTAGTAATTCTACTGGTTAGGGAGTCAAGCTTCTTATCCATTGCTGCAATTGATGAGCAGAGTTGTGCCACTATTTTTTCTAGTGCCTCCTGGGCTGCCCCAGTATGGTCCCCTTGTTTGCTTGATCCCAAGGCTTTTGCTGTACTCAGTGTGGTGCCATGAGGTTAGAAGAAATTTTGGGCTCCCTGATTCTGAGCCGTCATTTTCCGTGGGTTCCCCATGACTGAGAAAAATGTATCTGGTCTCAAAATCCTGTTGATCTCAGCTACCAGGATATGATGATCTTTTTTCTTTATATGCAGTTGTGAAGGCTATTAGTAAAGTAATAAAGTAAAGTAAAGTAAATAGCCTCTTTCCAGGCTTGCCCACTGGGGACCCTTGTGGCAGCAGCCCGGCTCCATCTCTCAGGCAGCTGCACACATCCAGACTTCCCACCAGCCAGCAGCAACACAGGTTACCACTGGGCCCTTTGTGGCAGAGGCCCGGCTCTTTCTTTCAGGTGGCTGCACACATCTAGACTTCCCCACCCACCCAGCAGCAACACAGGTACAGAAAAAGCAGGCTTGTAAGCCTGGAGTTCGATTGGCTCTCACAAGACGGCAGCAATCCACCCATTGGCTAGCTGAATACCTTACGCCCCTCATTAGATAGTGCAGCCTCTATCTGCACTCTTTGAATTTGCGGCACTTTATCATCGCCGGTGACTGCTTACTGGAACTTGAATTTTTTTAAATGTGCAAGCTGCAATTGTTTTAGATATCACACCGCTTTTATAAGGTTTTCTGTTAAAGCGATTAGATGCTACGTTAATGCCTTAAATGCTTATTAAGTTTAAATATGTTATTTGTGTTGTATTTTTTATGCCGTATAGCTGCATTGCTTCAGAAAGAACTGCTATCTGATTTTTTTCCTTTTTCTTCCCCGACCCCTAACTGTGGCTTGCTTTCCTGCTTATCTTTCCACTGTCCTTCCTCTGCCTGCCAACAGCCCACACCTGACTCACAGTCTGGCCACAGATCCACTTAGTCTGCGTGGGCTGAGCCAGCTTTCTTCCCTCTGACTTGCTCTGTTTCTCTGACCCTTTTTATTTTCCCCCTTCTCACCCCCTCCTACTAGGACACTCCTGGTGCTCAATCCCTCTACTGCACTGCTAGATTCAGTCAGTACTGTCTCTGTTTTTTGCCCCTATCTTGTCTCCCTCTTACCCCCTCCTTCACAGCTGCTCTCGACGCTCAACCCCTCTACTGTCCCCCTCTCCCAATCCTCCCTGCCACACTGCAAGGGCTCCACAGCTGCTCTTGGTGCTCAATTCCACTACTGTCCCCCTCTCCCAATCCTCCCTGCCACACTGTAAGTGTTTGACTACAATCTTTTTCTCTCTTTAATTTTTTTTCTCACAGTCTGGCCCTGATCTCTCTGTCCTCTACCCCCCCCCATTCCATTCCTGCCTGTTTAACGGCCGCTTAGGGCTAATCTTTCCTATAGTTAGCTTCTTCTTTGTTATTCAAGTACCTCTCAGTTTCTCTTTTGTCCTTGATGAGGCCAGTGGTGCCGACAAGCCAGACAACCCCCCACAGCTCTCTTCCTTGCCCCTCTAACTCACGCCCTCTCTTCTCACCTACTCTTACTTTGCTTTATCTGATCTCCTGTCTTGTCCCCCATTTATCCCTGCAGTTGGTCGATCCTCTCTTAACTTACTGTCCTTTCTACTTTCTCCCTCTTTCCAGGCTTGCCCACCGGGGCCCCTTGCGGCAGTGGCCTGGCTCCATCTCTCGGGGGGCCGCACACATCCAGACTTCCCCACCCACCCAGCAGCAACACAGGTATGGGAAAAGAGGGCTTGTAAGCCTGGAATTCGATTGGCTCTCCTGAGCCGGCAGCTATCCACTAATTGGCTGGCTGCATACCTTACGCCCCCTCATTGGATAGTGCAACCTCTATCTGCACTCTTTGAATTTATGGCACTTTATCTTCGCCGGGGACTGCTTACTGTAACTTGAATTTTCTCCCACCCACCGTCCCCAACCCCCAGCACTCTTTAAATCCACTTGCCTACCAATGTAATCCCACCCCCTACTCCCTCTGTTTGTCACTCCTGTTCTAAGCTACCCTCCCACCTCTTTGTTCTTTCTCTGGTTACTCCTGACCCCTAGAACCCCTCTACCCCTCCCAATTATACCATCATTGTAAAGGCTCCTACCACAGGATAACTTCCTTAACTCATCCACATACCTATCTGCTTCTACTCCTCAATTCCCTAAATTCTATTCTTCCTTTTCTCTACCACCAACCTCTCACCATGCCCCCCTTCTCTTCATCCCCCTCTTCTTCTCCCTGACATCTCTTCCCCATCTTCTCTACCATCCACTCCCCCATCCCCCCTTTTACCCGCCTCCACCTCTCCTACCCTCTCCTCCACCTCTCAGCCTCTGCTACTCCACTACTCCTGGTGCACTGCAGCTGGTATGCTCATTAGATGTGGATCTCAGTTGCCCTTACTGCGTACCCTCTTTTCCCAAAATGCCAATACTAATACCATGTCCACCCCAGCCCTCAACCGACCTCTCACTTTGACTGAAGATGGCTAGCTATCCTCACAAAATTACTCATCTCACTGCTGCTACTTACATCTGGTGACATTGAGCCCAACCCTGCCCCCCCACATCCCTCCTCCTGTTTTGCCAAAAGGACTAAGACTGCTTCATCTGAATATCTGTAGCCTACTCCCCAAAATTGACCTTTTGCAGCCACTCATGACTCAACTTAAACCCCTCTGTACTCACTCTGTTGGAGTCTTGGCTCAGCTCTAAAATCTCAGACTCAGCCATCTCCATCCCTGGCTACTCCCTCATCCGCCAAGATCGTAAGTCCAGGGGAGGTGGGGTAGCCATGTATATATCCACCTCAATCACGTACTCTATCTGCCTCACCACGTCATCCCCCTCTGCCTATGACATGTTACTAATAAAACTATCCCTTCCCTTTTCCCTTTCCATCTTTGTAGACAGTGCCTACTGCTGCCCTAACCACCCCGCTTTCTCCCTTTCATCTCTTACTGATCTTCTCTCTAGCGTCACCTCCCTTGCCACCCCTGGTGAATTATTCATCCTAGGGGACTTTAACATAAACTGGCTGTCTAGCTCACAGTCAAAAATCTGAAACCATGTCTTCACTAAACCCAACATGTCTCAATCACAAATCGGGTAAACACACCCTAATTGACTAGGTGCTGACCTCCCACCCCCACCGTGTCACAACTTCTGGCATTCTCCCTGATGCACTCAGTGATCACCATATGGTCTACAGTGTGCATAAAATTCATTATGCAAAATCCCCTCCAGTCATTCTTAAAGTAAAGATGTAAGATCTGGCACTTACAGTTATGGGCTTCATAGCCCATTACCCTGCTGCAGCGATAGTCCATGGGTGGTAAAATATTAAAATTTAATGCAGTCCTTTTAGCAAGGAAAAGGATCATAACCCTGGCTGCACTGCCTGGCGGCCAGTCCTTTCCAAGTTCCTGGTCTGCCTACTGCAGCTCCCGTGCTCAGGCGTTTTGTAGGCGTCCTGCCAGGGGAGGCGGCTGAGAACAAGCCCATTGCCTACTATGTGAGACTACTTTAAAACTACTTTGCCTAGTTAAGCTGCCTTTCCACACAAATAGAAAGCCACCGCTCAACTAATAGGGGCCCTATTAGTTGAGCAGTGGCTTTCATTTTCTTGTGAAACAATAACTAGGCAACAAAGATTTTAAAGTAGTTTACATAGGCAATGAAAGTGTGCCTCCGTGCTGTCCCTGGCAGGATGTCTACAAATGTCTGAGCGTGAAGCTGGTAGGAGGAGCTAGAACTTGAAAGGATTGGCTGCCAGGCAGTGCAGCCAGGGTTACGATCCTTTTCCTCACTAAAAGGACTGCATTAAATTTTTATATTTTATCACCCACGGACTTTCGCTGCGGCAGGGTAATGGGCTATGAAGCCCATGAGGTAATCTTACAACTTTACTTTAACTTCCATTCCTTCCATTCCCTAAATTTATCATGCTACATAATGATATTTTCAGTATTGATTGGACACAAATCACAACTGCCTCCTACATTAACTCAGCCCTGACCTTCTTTACTTCACAGTTCCTGAATGTCTGGGACAGTCATGCACCTTTTAGGAAGGCGAGGGTCTGTGGGAATCACCTTTCATGGGTCACTGTTGAGCTTATAGCATGCCAATGCACTAGAGACCAAGCATGGGCTGTGTATAACATTGCTTTTTTGCTTTGGAGGCTTTACTTGTGGATCCAGAAAGAGGTGTTTCACGATTTCCCCTTACTTGTAAGTGTATGAACGTCTTGGAAGTAGGCTAATTTGTTTCAGCCAGAAATAAGAGAAATTTGGCATAGGAGGATGGCGTTCTCACTCTCCAGTGCAAAGTCTGGCCAGGCAGAGACAATCAGTGGACTTAAACACCGAGACTGATGATCTTAATCAGGAAAGCACCACAAATGAAGGTAACAGTAAGCGGTTGTTTAATGAGCTTGAAAAATTGGTGCTGAAAGAAGTGAATTTACATTATGACAGAGTATCATTGCACAAATATTTATTGAAACAATGGGTACCCTGAGGACTTAGACTTACTAAGTTGCCAGCCTGTGGTTTGGAAAAAATACATTACCGTCAAAGATGGGAAGATAACTTGAGAACATGTTCCATGGAACTTGTTAAAATACAAATGGACGAAGATGATTATCAAAGGGATTTAGTACTTAAAGAAATTGAACAAGTACAGAAAAAGACAGAAGAATGTGTCCTGAATCCACTGATAAATGGTCTGGATAAAAGATTAACCACTAAAGCGAAAAAATTGGTGAAGGACTTAATAGAAAGGAAAAAGGTTAAATTACTAAGGGATGTTAAAGATTATGCTAACAATCATTTGTACAAATGGGACAGTGAATTTGAAACAAGGGGAAGACAACGTTTTAGGAGCCATTCAAAGAATTCAAACAGAAAAACTGGCTCCTTCACTACATTGCCTTCATCAACACGAAGTTTCACTTACACAAGCACAGAATCGATTAATGACTCTGTTAATACAATTGAGAGCACATCAGGATCAAAAGAAAGAAAAAAAGATCAAGGAGAAGAAGCCACGGCAAGCGGGGAAATGAACCAGTAATCAATGTGAACAGTGATAATGGACAGAGTGAACAAATGACTGTGATTAATTTATCTAACCAGTCTCTTTCAGAGAATCATGTTAGTTTATTGGCAACGGGTTTATCATTTGTCCCTGTACACTGTATGAATGAGTTCCAGATCTATTGTGACCTGTATTGCCTTTTTAGGAAACTTAATTTGAGCAAATATTTTTCAACAAACAAACAGTTTGACGATTTACAAGTGGGTAATCAAGCATTCATGGCAGAGGTTGAAGAGAATTCTATTTCAGTAATTGACCTGTTTACATCAGATGAACTGGGTCAATTGTTAGAACAAGGTGGGAATGGGGGAAGAGATGGAAAAAACTGAGGAGCCGGTCACACAGTCAGAATTGAGGTTAATTAGTGATTGTCAAGCTAATGATGGGATTGTGAAGGAGATGGGGGGGGGGGTTTGAGGACTGTGAAAGGCAGGAGGCAGTTAGACCAAGTTTAAAAAGACCTTTTTTTCAACCACCAGCTCCAGGCAGTAATGCGATTGGGGTATTCCAGTGGCTTGTTCTGAATGATGTAGAGAAGTGTATTGGGGAGTTGAAACATAAGAAGATGGTGGGATGCTTTGTCTGTTGGGGAGTGAGAGGCTTTACAAGACCTAAAAAGCATGAAAGATATAATTATTAAGCCCTCTGATAAAGGGGGCAACATAGTGGTCATGGATTTAAATAATTATAAAAAGAAGCATTGCGACAGCTCACAGACACGTCCATCTACAGACTGTTACAACAAAATCCCTTAAAAGAATATAGAGAACAGTTGCTGGAGTTTCTAACGGCATCACTTGCTGAAGGCTGGATAAATAGGGAGGATTTAGATTTTTTAAACTGTCAGTACCCTATCGTCCCTGTTTTCTACTGCATTCCCCAAATCCTTAAGGACAGCTCAAATCCCCCAGGGCACCCCATAGTATCAGGCTGTGGTTCATTAATGGAACCTTTAGCTATTTATTTAGATAGCTTTTTGAAACAGGAAGTCAGAAGGTTAGAGTCCCACCTCCGTGATTCAACAACCTTGTTGATCAAATTGTCTAGGTTTGTATGGTTAGAAACATACATGTGGGTCACCATAGACGTTACTAGTCTGTATACATGTATTGAACGTGTTCTAGGGATAAATGCAGTGAAACAGATTTTGGATGTTTCACAGTACAAATACCCGATGGAATTTATTTTGCTGGGATTAGATCTTATACTACATAATGGTTGTTTTTTCAACAAATTCGAGGTACTGCAATGGGCTCTGCGGTTGCACTGACCGACTAACTTATTTTTAGGTTGGTGGGAGGTGGGCACAATCCAGGACCCATTAATTAATCCTTTTTTCTGTCACACTGTAAAATACAGAAGGTTTATTGATGATTTATTTTTCATTTGGGATGGCGCTGAGGGGGAACCTTTCTCCTTTTTACAATACCTTAATGAAAACACAGTGGGTCTAAAGTTCACGATGCAGTGTGGGCAAAGGGAGATTGATTATTTGGATTTGAAATTGAAAGGTGAAGTTGGAGAGGTGGTAAAAACACAGGTATATAGGAAACACACAGCAGGGAATAGTATTCTTCAAGCTTTCAACCTAAACACACTATTGATGCTCTCCCATTTGGCCAATTGATTCGTTTAAAAAGGAATTGTTCAGATCCTGCAGATTTTCTGGATGCCAAAGACAGGTTATTTGCTAGGTTGAGGGAATGGGGTTACAAACAGAATACCCTAAAAATGCACTAAAGAAGGTTGAGGGAGTGCATAGAAAAGATCTATAAACAAAGGAAGGTGGAACCTGACAGGATCATTTTTTCAACTGAGTATGGTCCCGGCTCTATGGATTTGAAAATGATTGTCAAATAAACATTGGTATATTTTAGGACCAGATAGGGATTTGAAAAAAGTATCCGAGACAGGCCCTTGGTGTCATTTCGTAAAGCAAAGAACTTGCTCGATTTGCTTGTGCGCAGTGAATTTGAGGGTGAAAAATGTAAGACCTGGATAGGGGAGAAACCTCTCTTTTTTCCCCCTGTAAACGCTGCAAAACATGTAAGTCAGCGGTACTGGGAAGGGAGTTTAATAATCCAAGCTCATTGGGTGAATTCATTGTTAAAATAAATGAAATGATCACGTGTTCTACAGAGTTTGTGGTGTATGCCCTGTGGTGCTCCTGTGATAAGGTATGTGTCGGTCAAACATCACGTACATTAAAGGAGAGGATACAGGAGTACTACAGGGCTATACAGAAAAGGGACATACTGCACCCCATAGGAGAGCATTTAGCAGAACAAGAAAATATAGTTGGACATAAAATACTATATATGGGAATCCATCATGTTCCATTTAGACATAGAGGGGGACTAGGTTGTAGGAATTAGATAGGGCTGAATCAATGTGGATTTTTCTTTTAAAAAGCTTGAAGCCCACTGGATTTAATGATATGATGAATTGCAACCATTTATTCATAAGTGAAAAATGGAAGTAAGATAGGTAAAAATGGGATCTTGATATTAGGATACTAGTTCTTTGTTTACAGTAGGTGAAATTAATATAAAATAACATTAAAAAAGGGGAAAACAACTTTATTTTGTTTCTAGGGCATGTTTCATACTGTGCAAAGAATATCAAAACTTCTGGCACCCCCCTTGACCTGCAACGCTATTGCTCGCTCTGCAACACATGCATCAAGGCCATCTGCTTCACTAAGGTGGAGTACTTTCAAAACTCCTTCAAAAACATCAATAATCCTTCAAAATGCTGGAAGGTTGTCCATGCCCTGTTCTCTCCCCCAGCACACTCCCCTTCTCCTGTCCTAAAAACTGGCACCCACACAGCTGAAGACCCTGTGGCTGCCGGATTCAACAATTACTTCACTACTTGTGCCTCCTCCTCTTTGCATCTTTTCCCGGCATTGCTTCTGGTGACTCTACAGTTCCCCCTTTGTCCCCCACCCAAGTCTTCACCGTGCTTCTCTTTCAAGCCCGTCCTCCCAGAGGACACCCTACGTGTTGTATTTACTCTGAACCCATTCAAGGGCAAAAACCTTGACAGCCTTGACCTCAAGCTACTCCACTTGTCTGCTTACTCTATTGCCTCTCCATTGACTTATCTTCTGAATCTTTCCTTTTCTCATTCCATAGTGCCTAATGTTTGGAAGTCTGCTACCGTGATCCCCCTTCCTAAAGGCGGAGACACCACCAATTCTGGCAGCTTCTGCCCTATCTCCCAACTCCCTGCTCTGGCAAAACTTCAGGAGCATCTGGCCGTAGAACAACTCTCCTTATTCCTCGACTCTTCTTCTTTTTTCACCCCTTTCCAGTCTGGATTTCACAAAAAACACTCCACCACCACCTCCCTCCTCTGGCTCACTGACTCCGTTCTCTCCGGCATGGATCAGGGACGCATCACCTCTACCATCTTTGTTGACTTGGCCAAAGCCTTTGACACTGTCTCCCACTCCCTTCTCCTCAGCAAGCTATCTGCTGCTGGCCTCTCTGATTCAGCCACCAGCTGATTCCAATCCTACATCGTAGGCAGGTCCCAGTCTGTCAGGGTAGGCAACTCCCTCTCCCCCCTCTCCCATTCAACACCGGTGTCCCCCAAAGCTCAGTACTTGGTCCTATTTTATTTTCTATGTTCCTAAATGACCTCCTTAATGCCTGTACAACTTCTTGCATACACATGTACACAAACGATACTGTGCTATTTTCCTCTGGCAACTCCCCCTCTGAGGTGGCCACCAGCCTTCAGCTGGATTTTAACAATGTCCAACACTGGTTTAATGCAAACCATGCTGTCCATGAACATAAAAAAAACAGTATCTATGACCTTCGGATTCAGACAAAAACTGGTCAGGCTGGATATCACTCCCACCTTCCACACCCTCTCTGGCTCAACGCTGGATAATGTAGCCACATTTAAGTACCTTGGATTATGGCTAGACAAGAATCTTGACTTTGGGGTACACATTGACACCATCCACAATAAATTACACCCTAGACTCGGTGCTCTGTACAGACACTGCAACTGCCTCCCCCAACAAGCCAGGAGAGAAATCGTCCAAAAAATAATTCTTCCTGCCCTTGATTTTGGGGACATAGTCTATAGCTCCACCCCCCTAAAACCACCCTATCCAGACTGGACACTCTCTTCAATTCCTTCTGATGCTTCATTCTTGGTGCCCCTCACGTACTCATCACTATGACCTGTACTCCTCACTCTCCTTTCCCTCTCTCCATGCCAGGTGTATGTCGCACATCACTAATCTAGTTGGGAAGTTCTGGGTTGGTTCTTTGCCACCCTACTTATCCTACCTCTTATCATTCCCCCCTCCCATCCTGCTATACCCTCTGCACCTCCACCCACAGAACTCTCACCCTCCTTCCCCGGTGCACCTCATCAGGTTGCTCAGCCTTCTCATACAAGTTTCCCGATATCTGGAACTCCCTTCCGCTAGAGATTCACTCTGCACAATCCTGCCTTTCACTCCTCCTCCTCTGTAAGCTCACTGTTTGTAAAGAGTGATTTTACTATAATGTGTGTCTTTGCACACATTTTAATAGTTGGCAGGGGACAGGCTACAAAACCCCAAGTACAATTTGATAAAGCCAGTAAGTGGGTGCATAAGCAAATACACAGAAAGATAAAAAGGTATGTATACACAGCACAGTCACAATACAGATATGTTACAAAATGATGGTTAAAAACAAAACTTATGTGTGCAAAATGGTGAACAAAACAACACTTATGTGCTGCATTTCCCCAAAATGATGTAGGCATTTCTTATAAATGCTATGTGTCATATTTGTCATAACTCTTACTTATCATAGTTACACAGTGACCTATCAGAATGTGACAGCAGCTTGCTAAGGAAAAAAATACATATATGGTTATAAAGTACATTGCATTTCTTTGTAACTGTCTGCTGAGATATTAATAGAATTTGAACCATATATCCTGTACTTGCTTAAGGGTAAGTATATCTTGTTAATGCTATAGTTTGAACTGCAATGCAATTTTTAGGTTTTACGTATAATAGGAAAAAGGGCACAGTTAAGTGTTTATAACAAAACCAGCTCTGATATATGTTAAGCCTACATGCATGTATGTCAATGGAGAATTTAAAGGCAAACTGTCATCAGTGATACAATGCTGCCCTCTTGTGGGGATTGGCATTTATTACATTTATTCCATTTTCTGCATTACCAAATTTACGTCATTTAGCTCATGCTTACTACAGGATATGCAGATGTAAATTCTCCAGTTACAGAACTAATATACCAACATTGCCTTGTTTGGAGGCAGGATGCATGTCCTGTGTTTGTTCAATTATATATAAAGCTTTGTAAATTCTGCCTAAAAACAGAATGGCTTTTTATTTTTGTAACTGAAGCTACAACTTTTTGTACCACCTTAAATTTTGTATCCTGACCAAGTAAAGCTTCATAAAATCTCCTCCATTCTCTGTGTGGTCTGTAAGTATATATCTAGGTGGTTTAATAGAGAGTATCGAGGAGGGAGCCAGCCCCTCCTTGGAGATCCCATTGGGGTCTCCCTGTTACACTGTTCAAGTCTGTAATTGTACCTAATCTCCCTTCTTTCCCCTATTTAACCTCCCATGGCCTCCCCCTGTCAAATCCTCTCACCCCTTCCCAATCACCACCCTCTTTTCCTCCCCCCCAAATGCCCACTCTCCCCATCACTAGATTACCCCTAGCTGCAGCCTCCTGCACCATAGTCTCTCCTCCTCTTACCCCCCTCCACCTCTCTCTTCTCCTTCTCTCCTCTGCCAGGTCTTGTCCTCTCCTTTTTTGCAAGGTTCTGCCCCCTTTCAGGGTTCTCAGCATCCTGAAGGGGAATAGTTCTTGCCTGCCTCTTCTCCTTCCCCTCTCTATTCTCCTTCTCTCCTTTTCTGCTGGGTCATATCCCCTTGCAGGGTTCCCAGCATCCTGAAGGGGAAATGTTCTGGCCTGCCCCTCCCCCCTTTCCCTCCTTCTCTCCCCTTCTGGGGTCCTGTCCCCTTGCAAGATTCTCAGCATCTTGAAGGGGATTAGTTCTGGGTTAATCTCCCCCTATTTTCTTCTCCAGGTGCGGTCCCTTGCTGGGCTCCCAGCATCCTAAAGGGGAATAGTCCTCGGCTTGCTCCACCCTCCCACCCCATCCTTTCATGCCAGGTCCTGTCCCTTTGCAGGGTTCTTAACATCCTGAAGGGAAGTAGTTCTCAGCTCACCTTCCCCTCTCTCCCACCCCCCCTTTCTTCCTCCCTCTCTCTCTCTTCTCCCCCACCACCAGGTCCTGTCCACTTGCGAGGTTCCCTGCACCCTGAATCTGAACTAGCTCTTGGCCCCCCCTTTCCTTCCTCCATCCTGTAAGAAGGAAAGAAGGGCATATCCCTTCCATCCTCCCCCCACCACCACTTGTGTTTCCAACTTCTATTTTCCTATATCCTCACAGCACTTGAGAATCCCTGTGGTCTCTAGGTCAATTAACACGTAATAATCCCTATGCTCAGTCTGCCACATTTTTGATCTCCATCTGGCCTATACCTTACCAGCTTCCTAGTCCAGATTTCCACTAAATATGTTATATCTGATATTGTCTTCCTACCCCATTAGGCCTCACCATACGCTTCTGACTTTCTACTTTGTTTTTTTACTACAATACTGTCTGTTTGGCTCGGTTTGATTTGTTCTGTATTAGTACCTCACTTTACATATTTGTACTTGCTCTGTATTTATTATTCTACTATGTTTTTGCCTACTCCCCATTATGTAATCCCTCCCCCCCAGGATGCTTCTGGAAACAAGCTGTTTACAGCTCATGTTGTCTTTCTTGGTGAAACCTCTTCAAATAAATAAAATATAAAAGAGCCATGTAGGACCTCTCTAAAATGCTGCCGCTCAGCACAATGGCTATCCTGCCCCCCCCCATTTAGCTGCCCTACTCTCTGACATATCTTTGGATCCTGACCTGTCTAGGGTCTGGTTGATGGCTGCATTGAAGGCATCGCCCACCAGGTATATTCCTCTGGGTTGGGGGCCATGTTTAACATGGTTCTCTGGAGGAACTCAGCATTATCCACACCATTATTGGGGCTGAAAATATTAAGGCGCATGCATGGAACCATTTTAAACTTCTCTCTGACAAAACAAATCTATTTTCTTAGTCTTGGGTAGTGATTTCCACTTCCACAGGGCAATTTTTGTGTAACAGTACTGGTACCCCTCTCTTATGTGGTGACTTAGGCCAGAGCTGGAACCATAGTGCCAGTATGCCATGCTGAGGGTGGTACTGCTGGGGTCCCATCTTTTCCTCACCCACTACCACTCCACAGAGTTCCACAGCTGTGTAAAATAACCACCAGGCATAGGTCAAGAGCTATCACCACCCCACATCAACCCACTGCGTCCTCCATATTACCATAGTACATTTTCAATGGAAAAGTCAAATCCCACCCACCTTTTCCCACTTACCTCTTGTGCTGCCAGCAGCCTGCTTAGGTATCTGGAAACTGTTCGCTTTAATCTGGATGTTGGCCCTGCCGGGTCACATGCAAGGGGCACCTCACCTGGACATTCCCTGAGTGAACAATGTTGGACTGAACCATTGTGAACCATCGAATAGAATCCCACTCCAGCCCAGTCACTCCCCCAAAATTGTATCATATGATGTGCCTCTTAATTGAAAGCACATGGTTTACACCACATGCTACCCACAATCATGTAGTGAACAGCAGTACATTTTTAAAATAAATTAAAGCAGCAGAAGTCTGTACTATTAAGACTCAAATAAAAGGATATCAACTAGGCTTCTGTGGGCAGTGGTTCCTTCAGTTTCACCCAAACAGATTTACCTCCCCTGCCAAGGAGCAGCTCGATGAACAGACAGGTAAGGGCCTTCATGCGGTCACAGTTGGGGCTGAGAACCTCTGGGTGGCTTTGAACAGGGATCCTCCATCTGTGTCATTGTCCGAGTTAACAGCGGCAGTGTTCTGTGTCCAGTTATGTTTTCCGGATTTAGAAGCCTTCTTCCATAGGCTTGTCCTGATGGCATCTCTAGTGTAGGTTCTGGTGGAGCATAGAGTTTAGGAGGACCCCTATTGCCTTCAGCAGGGGTTTTGCATTGGCCAGAGGTCTGAAAAATTGAGGGCCCTCCTGCTTGAAAATCTTAAACTGAGCAGGAGCCAGGAGTTGCACTTTGACATTGTGGGCAGCCAGGTGTTTCCAAATGGTGAGTGAAGTCCTGCACTTCAGCATAATTAATGGTATGCAGTCATTATCAAAAAGCAATCTTGTGTCCTCAAATAAAATTTATTTTTCCCCCTATGCCAGTGTCAGGACTTTGAACTTTGTCCTGTAGTCCAGGAATTTGAGGATCACTGAGCAAGGTCTTTTCTTGGGGTCCATGAGTCTCTGTGCTAGGGCTGTATAGGCTTGACCAATGTCTAGCAGGTCATCTGCTGGACAATCAAGCAGCTCCTTAAGAAAGGACTCCAGAAAAGGCTCTATAGCACCAGTCTCGGTTTCCTCAGGAAGTCCACAGATCCTGAGATTGTCTCATCAGGAGTGGAGCTCGAGATCATCGATTTTTTCAGTGAGCTTCTGCTCCTAATGGTGGAGGTAGCACAGCATGAAGTCACGGGTTCCGATCACCTCAGTCACCTCTGTTAGGCACTTCTCAATGTCTGTCATTTGCTGAGTCACCTCCACCAAGCCACAGGCAGTTTTGCTCACTGTCTTCTCAAACCTGTCCATTGCTTTACTAACCTTCTTTAATTCAAAAAATAGATGGTAGGTCATGATTGTGAAATGTTCCTCTTCTTCATCTTCACTTAAGTTACCGGGTGGGCCTGATGCAACTGAGGCCGAGTAACTCCTGCTCTGAGCCCAGGTGTCTCAGGCTTCAGCAGTCACAGGGGGCTTCATATAGTCCAAGAGAGTCTCCTTTGTTTTTGTTTAGGTGGCATGTTGCTGAGTGAGTGGATTTCCCAGTTTCTGATGTTAAAGTCTGTAGATTTGGAGCAGATTAAGGTAAATTATTGTATTCTGTGGATGGAGCCGAGAAAGCTCACATCTGCATCGGAGCAAGGCGGAACTGGAAGTGTGTCTACAGGTCTGATGGGACACCATCCCAGGTACAGTAGGACACTGACTATGTGTAACACATAAGTCTTGTTGTTTGTTTATCCCACCTTGTTTGTCCTAGTTAGTTCCTAGAGAACTGCAGTACCCTTGAGACTCCATTGCTCATCTTGTTTTATAGGTACAACTGGATGGTCCTTCGAGATCCCCCATCCCAAGCTCCACAGGACCCAGGTAAGAGTTATCTTACTGTGCTAGTATAGTAAGCAGTAATGGAGCAACCTCAAGTATTAAGACACTGTAGTCTTTCACTTGTTAGAGTTTGAAATATTTCCAGTATTCTGCTTATTCTATTTTGCACAGGTGCCGATAGAACCTACATGAATGAGGATACAATTCCACTATCACAAAAAGAAGTTTATTGCAAAAATCTGCGTTAATGCAGACATTAGGGTTGAAGAAAACAAAGTAAAGAAATGAAAAACATTAGGATTTGGAGTCTCAGGAGTCTTGGTGAATCAATTGTGTGGTGCTCCACCCCCACCCCTGTGCACACAAGGTTAGACATGATGTTATATGTGATTGTCTTGCTTCATGCCAGGCCCACTAGGCCCTGAGTGAGGAAAGCTACAACTGATGCTGTTGGCCACATGTGGTGAACCATACTTCTCTAACTCCAAAGAGTATGCCTATAAGGCACTGGCTTGCAGTTGTACTTTGTGCTTTGGACAGGAGGCTATGGACTGGGGGTTGGGAGGGGTGGGCATTAGAGTTGAAAACCCCAAGCAACATCAAACAACTGATCTGCCACAACACCTAAGACTCCAAACCTAATGTTGTTCATTTTCTCACTTTGTGCGCTTTGTGTTCTTAAACCCTAATGTCTGCATTAGCATATTTTTTTCAATAAATATACATAGTACATCCAGAATCTGAATACATGCTAAACATTTTCAGCATTTAATGGGGTAATATAAATTTCTGCTTTAAGGGTTGGGTCTACAATGTGGAATAGTGCTTTTCCCATGTCGTACATGGGTTCAGAGTGGTCAAATGAGTGGCACCCCTCCTAATGTAAACAGTTGAGAAGTGTGCTTCCCAGGCAATGTAGAGATGGCACAGATACAGGAAAGTTTTTTAAGTTTCATTTTTTACACAAAAGAAAGCAGGTAGAGATCTCCTTGTAAGTGATACGTGTTATATGGAGAGGTGGGATTACTGATTATTTTTTGCTTCTCTTACAGTCCTTTACCTAAAGTTTTTTGTTAAGTGAACAGGTCCTGTGACAGACTTTTACTTTTGCCCTTGAATTAAGGTGTAGAGCAGCATCTACTGGTACTTGCATGTATGACAGTGTATTTGCTAAAAAGCATTGTAAATTGTCCTTCTAGCAGGCCTTCCAAAGTGGCTACTGCTTCGACCTGCTTAAGTCTACAACATGCGTTTGCCCATGGGTGGTTTATACTTGTTTTGGAGTTTTCCTGTTTTGTGTCTGCTATCAGCTCTCGTCACTATGAGCCTTTTTAAACTTATTATTCTGTATACGAGTTCAAGCTGTATGCACCTTGGTTTGTACCTTGTTTATTTTATTTTTTTATTGAAATCTGTTGACCAGCTAGGCCCGGCTAAAATAAAATGTCCCTTTTTCAGGGGTAACCCTGAATTAATTCAGCTTTACTCTGTTTAGTAGCATGTTACAAGCAGCTGCATAGCAAAGAAGGCCATGATCTATAAGTGACAGAACAGAGCTGGCTATAATAAGGCATCTAGCATCCCCAGTGAGATAGTTCTGTTAATGGTACAGGGCACTCAGTCTTCTGTAGAATATGGTCATTAGATTGTTAACATGGGGGAGGCAAAAGATAAAGTGTCATGCAGAGTTACTGCAAGATATTTAAAGGTTGCCACCTGTTCAAGGTTTATTCCCTGGCCATTTTGAATGACAAAACGTGGAACTTTCCTCTTCTGTGGGAGGCTGGACAAGAGCATGATCTTTGATTTTTTTGTAATTGAGGACCAGATTTCAAGTGACCTCAAGTTACTCTGGAGAGTGCCAATGAGGCTGTCAAGATTTTTTTTGCTATATGTACTTTACTGAATAATTTACATTGTGCAGAGAAAAAGACAAAAAGAGAATTTAAGAGAAACATTAATAATATGTCTGTACTTGCAAAACAACCTGATAAACCTTAAAGATTATGTAAAAAGGAATTCTAATACATTAAATAAAAAGAGCATAATAGAAAACAGCAACAAACATATGTAAATGGGCACAAAATACCCCCACAACAGGCAGGAAAAAGAAAAAACAAAAAGAGGAATATTTAAGGCTCTGGTACAGGGGTGCTATCAAAAATGGGCTCTGCCAAACAATAGGAATATAATTCAAATATGCAGAAAAACCACTAGGGTCCCATAATGTTCCAAGAAAACCTTTACGGTCTGACAAGTAAAATCAAAGAAAAAAACCTCCTACCTATATCCCTTAAACTATTACTCCTGTTCCATAGTCCATCTAGACCTCCTTTCAACAAACTTCTCTTGCCTGTTTTGCACTTGATATGTCAGTGCCTTCATGGCTCGAATACTCAAAATAATCTGTATCCAATCCTGCACTGTAGGTGAAGGCTGCTTTAACCAATTATGAGTAATAGCCTTATTATATGCTACTATTCAGATATAGCAGAGATAGAGGGAATTCATACCTTTAACTCCTCGAGGAGGTAGCCCTAGTACTAAATTATAAAAAGACAGGGGTCACCTATTTGGAAAAAATTAACAATAGCTTGCACAACACCCCTTTGACAGGGTTCCAAATTAGGGAAGAAATAGAAAATATGTGAATGGTAGGCATTCACTTCTCTACACTGGTGCCAACAGCTGGGCGAGGAAAGTAAACCCTAACTAGCAAGTCAACTAGGAGTCAAAAAAAAAACCTGACCCTAACCTTCTACATAAACTCCCGCTAAAGTGGCGAGAGTAACTCTGAAAGAACTGTCCCAAATCTTCCCCCACTGTAATTGTGTCAAATAGAAATCAGCTTCTTGCTCCCATTTTACAACAAGATGTTGGGCCACATCTCCTCTATGAGAGTTCAGAAAGCCATATATTCATAAGATAGCATGTTTTGGTTTCGAAGGGGAAAGTAGATCTGGGAGGGTGGGAGCTAGAGGGGAGTCAGGCTGGCCAAGAGGGTGTTGATGCCTTAATGTGGCTTGTATGTAAGCTTGGATCTGAAAATAATGCAATTTATCTCCAGGAGACCAACCCAGTTTCTCCATACATTCCTCGAAAGGGAGGAGAGAATCCCTACGCATTATCTGTGCAGGACAGCAGAAACCAGCGTAGGCCTGACGTTTATACCATAGATCTGTATACCCAGGGTGGAAATCTGGGGCTTTAATAAACCAACAGTGTCTCCACAGATCCTGTTTAACCTTATGATATTTCCTAAACTGTTCCCAAGCCCTGAGAGTCACCTGAATTGCTCAGGGGTGCCAATAGAAATTTCCAGGCCCGGGACACACCTTTAGGTTTGGGGCCCCCCTTCCATCCTCAAGACATATAAATGTGTAAATGTGGGCCCCCCTGAGCCACCTGGGCCTGGGACAGTTGTCCTGGCTGTCTCTCCCCCCCCCCATTGGCACCCCTATGGTTAATATTAGGTCTATGTTGGGTTAAATCAAACAAAAAAGGAGTGAGAGAGGTCAACAACTGATCTCACTCCATATCTTGCCAATAGGCCCATGTTGGGGTTTGAAACCAAAACAATGCCCACTGAACTTGAATAGCCAACCAATATTCCTGAAGATCTGCAACTGACCTGCCTCCACTTGCTTCTGTGCCAAGGAGAGGGACAGCCTAATCCTCGGTTTCCTATTATTCCCCAAAAAATAAAAATCTTAGTCTGGGAATCCCAAAACCAGTTTTGGGATAAATATACTGGGACACTTTAGAACACATATAACAGTCTGGGGAGGAGGTTCATTTTTATAGCCTGGATTCTAGTGTACATTGGGTGGGGTAATAATGACCAACGCTTCATAACTTCTCCAATTTGTCTAAGAATAGGTAAATAATTATCCTCATATAAATGGATAGTGGTTGTTCTTAAGATAACTCCTAAGTATTTGAGAATACTTATATCCTATCTCATTGGATAGCTCCGACAGAGAAAGGCAGGGGAATCATAATTAAACTTTAATATCTCCGTCTTTGTATAATTTAGAGTATATCCAGAAAGAAGAGAAAATTCAGAAATCGTGTCCATAAGCCTAGATATGGAGGTGGTCAGAGAAGTCAAATATAACAAGACATCATCAGCATATAGTGCAGCTCTATGTTCTAGACCCCCTACAACCACCCCCTGTAACCCCTGATCCGACCAAATCCATTTGGCAAGGGGTTCGATATATAAAGCAAATAACAGTGGGGATAAGGGACAATCCTGTCAGGTGCCCCTTCCCAAATAAAAATTTTGAGAGAGGGTTCCATTAGTACAGACATATGCCTGGGGGTCTGTGTATAAATGCTGGATAGTGTCAACAAAGGAATCAGGAAACCGAAACCCAGCAAGGACTTTAAAAAGAAAACACCAATCAACTTGATCAAAAGCTTTGTCAGCATCTAAATTCATGATTACAGCAGGGGTAGGGGATGTAGTAAGATGATCTATGATATGCAGAGTGCAATGAACATTATCTGATGCCTGCCTGTTGGGGACAAATCCTGTCTGGTTTCTATGGACCACCAGTGGGATAAGATGTTGTAGCCGTTTGGCTAAGATAGCAGTAACAAATTTATAATCTACATTCAGGACTGATACAGATCTATATGAAGAACAAAGAGTATGGTCCTTGCTGGGTTTAGGTATTACAGAAATGACCGCTTGCTTCCAAGAGGGGGGTAAAGTAGAACCATCCTATAGAATCTCTTTGTATGCAGGCCTCAATATAGGCACAATAGTATCTCTGAACTTTTTATAAAATTCAACAGGGAGGCCATTATTACCTGGAGACTTCCCCATTTTTCCCGTCCCTATAACTGAACCGATTTCAACCTCAGAAATAGGCACCATCAAATGAGCTCCCTGTACCTCCATCAACTGGGGAAAGTTTAAACCCACCAGAAAACTCTCTATTCTCTCTAACTCAGGCCTTTGTTGTTGAGTATATAATCTCTTGTAGTAAACTGAAAAAGCATTAGAAACTTGCTCTATTGTATGGACCCTAACATTAGACTGGGGATGAATAACATGGGCAATATGCGCCTGAGTTCTTCTAGCTCTAAGCCGAAGAGTTGAAAATTTCAAGGCCCGGGATCCCCTTCATAATATTTTTGCTTAAGAAATTGTAAATTTCTTTCCACCCTAAGATCTAAAATACAATTTCATTCCCTTCTGAGGGTATTTAACTCCTTCTCTCTCTGTCTATTCAGGGTCTCCTGTTGCAATTTTTCTAAAGCTTGAATCTGGAGCTCTAAATGTTTTTGCTTCTCATACCTCTGCCATTTCCTGGCAACTACAATTGCTATTAACTTGCCCCTAACAACAGCTTTAATAGTATCCCAAGTCAACCCATGGCTAACACCACTATGGACATTATAATGAAGTGTCTGTTTTATAAATTGAGGGATTTGTTCCAAGACTTCTGGGTCATTCAAAAGGGTCAGGTTCAATCTACAAAAAGTGTGTTTCTTTGGTAATGAAAGCGAAATAGTAAAAACCAAAGAGGAATGATCCAATAAACCAAACGTACCAATCTCGCATCTTGTAACCTGTGGGACGATATCCCCAGACAGAAAAAAATAATCTAATCTGGAATACATATGATATGGGGCAGAGTAATGAGTATAACCCTTAGTGGAATCTTCCAAAATTTTCCAAGCATCTTACAGGCCCAGCTTTTGCAAAAGCAGCCTAACCAGTTTTATAGTTTTGTAAGATTTCCTAGGGATTTTCGAAGTGGTGTCATTTGATGGATCTAAAGTGATGTTCCAATCTGTTCCCACTATTAGACCTCCCTCCGCTTTAGCTGAAATAAGCAGTAATAGTCTTTTATATAGTTCATAGGGCGAGATCGGTGGGACATATACAGAAACCAAGGTGATCAATTGACCATTTAAGGTGCTCTTGACAAGGGCATATCTACCCTCCTTATCTGTCACCTGCTCTACCTCCTCAAATGGGACATGGTTAGGAATCAACCCAACTCCCCTCCTTCTACCCCTCTCATAGGAAGAAGAACAAACCTGGCTGTACCCAAAACCCATTAATTTCTGATGTTCCGATTCAGAAAGATGGTTCTCCTATAATAGCACAAAATCCATCTTACTTTGCTTAATATAATTTAAAACCTTTTTCTGCTTAATAGGACTTGTATGACTGTTGACATTAAAAGAAAGTATCTTGGAACCCATATCACAGAGAAAAAAAAAGACCCACCTGGTATACTACAAAGCATACTTACAATTAGAGTAGAAAAGCGTCTACTCATCTCAGCAGAACTGAAGCAACCTCAGAGCCTAACAAGAGGAAATGCCCCATTCAATACCATCAAAGTAACAAACAAAGACATATAATGATAACAAATTTTAAACAACAAGCTAAACTATATCTCTGTAGAACAGCAACTATGTACATACAAAAACTGATCTCAATGGACTGCCAAGGCTGAGGGTCCTGAACTCCAAGACCCCTTATCCCCATCCTGAAAATAAGCTGACCAGAGTTCGCAGAGTGGTGAGGAGAGTCAAACAACTTCCAACAAAGGGACACTCTCTGAGAGACACCTCAAAATAGTATCTCAAAAGATAAGGGAAAGGGAGCAGGGATGGGGAATGGAATAAACACTGAACCCCTCCACAGAGCGGGACGCACGGCCGGGTTCAGGGCACATAAACCAGAATAAAATGCAGAAGACCAACAGGGAGAAGAGAGGAGGTCAAAGAAAAGATAAAAGGGGAGAAAAAAATATAACATTAGGCATAATATCCCTCAGTCAGCATAGTTACGTGGAAAGAAACTATACTCCTTTAACACATTGCAATTGCTTGAATCATCCAATGATGTAATAAGAACAATAAATAAAGGATCAAAGTGGAAAAGGGAAAAATAAAAATATATGTCTAACAAGTCTAAATCCGCATGATAATAAAAAATCTTAAATTATAATAATAAGAGGGACAAACTGAGATCATCTACAAAAGATTTAAAAAACACAAATGACCATCTTACTCAGTTGTATAAAGCCCTCCTTGGGGCCCCCGATTAGGCAGTCCACAAAAGAAAGTCTTTAATGTGCATATAAAGTTCTAAACATAACAAAGGTCGACCAATCCATGTTACAGACATGTCTGTGATTCAAAGCCATTTGAAAGAACGATACGAAATACAACTGAAGACAGTCCAATAATCCAAAGTAGGGGCAGGGGTAGCCCCTCAGGAGAAACTGAAGTCTGTTAATGAAGCCCAAACTAATGTCAGTTGAGTAATCAGCCATAGAGACCTGGTTCAAAGTGCAGTGAAGGATCACACAATCATCACAGTCCGAATGGGAGAACGGCAAATCACAATCCATGGGACCAGATGGTAAGAACACTCAATTCCATAAGGTAGCTGAAAGGTAACAGTTACGCACTCTGCAGTGACGGTCCTTCCTATTGCCCAGAACCAATCATCGAGAGCTAAAAGAAAAAAAAAACCTCAGTCCACAGTTCTATTACACATGGATCCAAATGAAAATCACATTCGTAGAGAAACCTTGCTAGAAGAAAAACAACATCTTTCGCAAATAAAGCCAGGCTTTCTGATTCGAACAATAAATATAGTTCAGGAAATTAGTCTTTATTCAAACACTTAGTAATTTGCAAAAAAAAAAAAAAAGTGTAGAGATCGCATCCAGAGCTTATGAACATAAGGTTTCCACATGTACAGGCAAACATCCAACAGGTATCCAGTCTAAATGAAAACAGAGATCAGAAAGGGGGATCAAAGGGATAGCACTGGGTCCAATTGAAGGGAACAGGTCACTATAACAGGTTGGCATACCACAAAGTATATAAGGGTTCCATAAAGGGAGGCAATTAAGGGAGAGGGAGATCCTCCTCACCTTGTCTCCCCGAACCCACCCATGCAGAACTGCAGTCAAGAAGTCAGCCTGGGTTAGCAGTTAGAGTAATCCAGCAGGAGATCAAAATATAAAATGGACCTGATCACTCAGACAGTTCCCTTCTGAACGTTTGAAGGAGTGATTTGATTTCCTTCAGTGTTTGCTCCTTCCTCTGTTTTTTACCTGCAGGGGAGACTTTTGTCCACTCTTCTTTTTGCAGAACTCATTTGTCTCTGAGCTCCTGGACATCCATCTCTTCAGGCTAAACAATGCCTTGGTCCTGGAGAGCTTGGAATGTGGATGCATAATCATCATACATTGTGGGACCTTCAGGGATAAAGATTTTTAGGTGGGTGGGTAGGGGGTGTGGAATTTCAACTTGTGCTCCCACAGAATAAGAAAAAGGGGGGCAAAAGATTGTTTGCATTTTTGTACTACTGGTGAGTAATCATTGTCCAAAGAAAGTCGCTGACCCTGGTAGATTAAAGATTTCTTATGCCGTGCTCTGACCAATATTGCCTGCTTCACCACATAATTATAAAAGTGGACAATTATTGATCGTGGTCTTGCTCCTGGACCAAGGACAGGGGTTGTAAGTGAGCAGTGGGCACACTCGATCGGGAGAGGAGAAAGGTCCTCTAAGTCCAGCAATGAAGTTAGATCTTGCACAAAAAGTATAAAGTCAGATCTTGCTTCAGACCCCTCCAGGACTCCATAAATTCTTATATTATTGTGACAAGACCTGTTCTCCAGGTCGTCACATTTATCTGCTAATGAATGGCTGTCCTGCAGTAATCTAGTAAAAAGGCATTCTAGATGATCAATATTGGAGTCTGACTCAGTAGCATGATGTTCCAGTTCCACTGTTTTTGACTCCAGCTGGGAAATAGATTGTTGTAATCCCTGGTACAAGGATCATGTTTCATCCCTGAAGGCCATGATTTCTGCCAGTAAGGTTGCATTTGTGGGCTGCGTGAGTTCTTGAGGGCCATCCGCCACCATGGCAGTCAGGTCAGCAAAAAAGCAGCAGCTGCACTTCGAAAAAATTAGGGTAGCCTGTGACAATGGTGACTGTGATTGAGTGCTTTCAAAAAGGATGACTCAATTGCAGCGCCTGTCCACAGGTCTACCAGGCAGGAAGGGCGACCAGATGGGGGGGTCCACGAATATAGCGACAGGATGTCGCTATATGTACATGCTTACAGGTGGGGGGGTGAGAGCACACCAAGTGATAGGTGGAAGTGGAGGGAGGGTTTGTGAGGCATAGTGCGGTGGTGAGCTGCCGAGCTGGCCCCGTGGCATGGTGGGTGGGTGACAGGCTACGGTTGCAAGGGTGCCAGGTTTGGGTCCAGGAATGTGTTCATTTTGTTGTGCCCCATCGTGAAATTTTTTGTAGCTGGTTTTGCATTCCTCTGGAGGTGAGAATCCTTTAGTAGGGGGGTCCAGGGAGGCGCATCCCCCCACATAAACAAAAAAAAAACAAAGTCCCCAGCGCTCTTTTGCTGTGCACTGGGTGTGTACATCGCTGAAACAAATTTTTTGGTAATGTACACTCACCCTAATGGTGATTGCCTTTCCGCGATCACCATTATCACATGGAGCCAAAATTAGGGGATGGTGTGGTGGAGAAACAAAAAGGGAAATCCCTTTGCTTCTTGATGCTTAAAGCTTTTCCTCGGCAACGTTAAAACAGTGGTTTAAAGAAGTCTTGGTAAAAAGGGGAAAAGAAAATGCCCTGGACCCGATGGAGCTGAAAGACTACGCTGCCATCTCTTCACCGCTGGAACCAGAAGTCCCAATGAGGCTGTCAAGGTTAGGGTTTTTGGAATAAATGACAGCATCAACAGCATAGAGGATTATGTTGGCTGTCTGCCAGGCATCAAGTAGTTGATTTATGAAGATGCGAAATAGGAATGGGCCCAAGATGGAGTCCTGGAGAACACCAACAGATACTCCCCTAGTGTCGGACAAAGATTTATCAATCTTCACATGCTGTGAGTGGTTGGTGAGATAGCTGTAAAACCAGTCAACTGCATTCTGTGACAAACCAAACCAAAGAGTTTTGTGACAGATGTTGGCTACACCCCCTGATTCTGGATTATTTGACACTTTCCTATCTCCTTCTCTTTCCACCTCCCTTAAAAACTTATGTTGTGCAACAGTACCACTTAAACCTATACTACTGTTCTGTTCTACTATCCTAGGTAGGCCACCTAGGATAGTACTATACTATCTCCTGTATTTTCCTACTAAGTCTGTTGCTGTTACTTATTCTCATTTTCATCCTTAAAGTCCCATACATTGTGCTAAGAGTAAAATAACACCTTAGAAGGTGTGCTTGTCAGTTGCCACTGGAAAAAATAATTTATGTCTTCGGGCATAAAAAGAATTGTGTAGATCCCATAAAGACAAATGGGACTAGAATAAGAAAATATTAATACCATGAGAAGGCAGCATGTTAATAGGATCCTAAAAATGTATATTGTTTATAATGTGATGCTGCATGGGGAGAATTAAGATACCCCGTATTCAAACAGTCATGTTTAAGAAAATGTTTACAATATCCCTTTATTTTATTAAAGGGGTTATTAAAATAAATGTCTGTAGGACAAGATTTGCCTTTATGGTGGCCTTTAGGTATGAGAGGTGGTGGTTTTGGATACCTCTCCCAATTAATTAAATTGTAGGTCTCGAGGCACGGTGATTCTGCAACTTGCAGCTGCCCCGAGACAAAAAGGAAAAAGAAGTTAATTTAAAAAGCGCTCGGTTCACTCTGCCAAAGTGAACTGAGCAATATCCAAAGGTAAAAGCACCTTTCCGTGCCTAAAGTATGAAATATTCCCTCTGAAGCTTGGAGCAAGTGCTCAGCAAGTGTAGGCAAGGCAGCTTTGACAGTTTCAGCCGCCCACCTGCCAAAAGAAACTGATTTTAATTTGTATTGCTTGGGTTGCGCTGCAGGCGAACTGAGCATGGCACCAGAAAGGTACAGGGAGAGGGTTCCTTGTCTGTTAGAGCTACTACCTCATTAAAAACATGAAAGTCATAAGCTCCTGGAAACTCAAAGGAAATAAAAGGAGTCAGTGGCTGAGGAGACATTCTGACAATTTCAGCCACTGCTCCTAGCGCCACTCACGCTCTTTGTCATTTCTTAGAATTAATCCCTGGCATAAATGATAGGAGAGCATCTTTGTATGTCCTTTAATTGCAGAAATGGGTTTTGTCATGCTGGCAGCATGATTAAAGATGTTTTTGATGACAGAGGGCCCCATTTAGAAACAGTAAACCATCACGGTATTCTTCAGGTCTCCTCTTGTGCAACCCTCACTGAGGTACAGAGGGTTTTTAACTTTTATTCTTCTTGTACAAGTCTTAAGGAGATTTTTATACAAATAAACATGTTAGCCAGATGTAGAAGTAGAATGTAGGACCTTCTTCTTCTTCTTCTTACCTGGCTACTGATAGGGTTACCACCTTTTAAGAAGCCCAAAGTGGGACATTTCTTACTGAAACATGATTTCTTGCAGGACAGTACATAACCTCGACCGATGCAACAGACTTGTTTTCTCTATATAATCAGAATTAAGGCTAAGTGCAGTAGTTTCCTAGTTGTTTCCATTGTTTCTTATCATTTTAAGGTGTTTTAGTTAAAGTATTGTAGTTTCTGCAACATTTAGTGGAAATTTAGAAAATATTTTTTCTACTATAAAATCAGGACATTTAGTATTTTTCTTGTTTTTTTGCAGGACACAGCTGCCCAAATCAGGACTGTCCTGCGAAAATCAGGACAGGTGGTAACCCTAGCTACTGATTTCTGAAATGTTAGCTTAAGGGACTAGCGCCCTCTGTTGTTCCAGTTTTATAGTACACCCCTGTCAATCATAGTGTAACTAAGAAAATCCCCTGATGGTTACTGGGTAATTAAATTTGTAATTAACAGTAATATGGTTATTACAACACTATAATGCATAGTACAGAACAAGGAACTGGTTGTTTAAACCAACACAAAGAGCACCTCTGATGGGTCGCAAATGTTAGCTAGCCTAATCTGGGACTTTCATATGTTTTATTTAAGGTTAAGGGTCTAGTCAGGTGACCTCACCTAGAGAGTATAAATAGCTCTTTGCATTGTCCTTCAGGCAGATCAGCCTTGGATAGAGTGAAGAAAGGTCTACAGTGCTGGTAGACTGATGTCTAGAGATACAAAAGGTATAGGGCTGTAACACTTCTATGACCTCAGACTATATATCTGTGTTTTTGCAAGAAACCACTGAAGTAGAGTGGTCATTTATATTGTATTATTTCCTTTATTATTTCTGTTTAATTTTCTGAATTTGTAAATAAATATCACAAAGTGCGTTTTAAATCCTGACAGCTTGCCTCATCTGTGATTATTCTCCACACGCCGTGACAAGTTTATTACGAAGGAGTTTATGGCTGATCAGGTCAAAGTTCTTAGTCAGGTCAATACTTATACCTCTGATGAGTTCACCACTGACATGGACCTCATGAACATAGTTGGTGAATTCCAACAGCGCCGTGTTGGTGCTATGTAGCTTCCAGAAGCCATGCTGCTCTACACACTGGACACTGTATTTTTCAAGGTATGTGACAAATTGGTCAGAGATTATTCTCTTCAGGGCCTTGGATGGGGGAGAAAATAGAAATTGGTCTGTAACTGGCAAGGCTAGTGCAGTCACCACTTCTGACAACTGGTGTAACCATTGTAGATTCTACTTCTTGGGCTTTTAGCCAACATTGTATGTTGTATAAATTTACCATCTCGTTTCTAAATAGTACAGTGATTGTTTTTATAGCTGGCTTTTCAAAAAGGTTTGCTGTGAAGGGGATCCAGATAGAGTTAATTTCAGAGCTTGATACTTGAGCCAGAAACGTCCCAAAGCACTTGCTGTTTTAAAACTGACGTTGAAAGAGCTGTCTTCTTAGATGTGGATCAAAGCATATACAGTATTTCAAACATAAGAACATTTTATTGAATCTTTTAGTAATGTTCATCCCCTACATACATCTTGTCAGGCGGTTCAGCCCCCCCCACCCCCCACAGTGTCTGAATCGGACTGCATTCCTCCATTGCGCTGGCTCTGTTATTGCCTGAAATAAGTCTGACAGTTTAAAGGCTGGTTTGTATTAACTTAAATACTGTATTTATTTTGTATGTGCACCATCTGCATTTTATGTATTGCTCACACCAGTCACCATTATAATTGAGCTATGTTCAGTGGTTATAACCCTAAATAAATGAAACTGAAATGAAATTAAATGTATTGGATTTGCATGGGGGGTGTATATTGAGGTTCCGTCTGATATTTTGTTGCTTGCTGTGCCCTCAAATTTCTTTTTTTTTCTAGGAATGGTTGTTCCCTCATCTGTGTGAGTATGTTTATAGAGTAAGCAGATATATTTTTGTCAGCTCTGTGTTTTTCATGTGAGGTAAAGGGCTGTAGCTCACATACAGTACTGTGTCTGAGGGCTGCTGCTGTATTGTGGTTTCAGTTACTGTTTGTGCTGGTTGGGAAAGAGGTATGAGTAGTTTGATTCAGAAATGTAGAGGGAGGATCGTGCTTTGATAGAGTATCAGCAGCATTTCTGAACTGAAACACTTGCAATCCCCCAGTCCCGGAACTTGTCAACAATGGGGACCAAATATGCCATAGGAGGAGGCAACCAGAACTTCTGCACATCATCTGGAACACTAGACTTTGCAGCCAGTGAGCTGTGCAGCAAACAGTGTCCTTGGCTGCACGATAGGCAGCAGGGTGTAAACTGATAGTGATCATGCCTTCAGGTTCTCAAAGAGGAGTGAGCTTGCGTGCCAAGAGATGCTTGGAAAGCAGCTCTGGTGCCATGCAACAGAGCCTCCACTAGCCTCAGTGCCCACTGGATGCTTGTCACTGTCTCAGGATAGGCAGCAGGGCAAGTGCATAACATTAGAAACACCTCAGATACTTGCACCAGGCAACAAAGACTGTCTTAGGACACAAAACAATGCAGAAACAAAATGTAAATAAATATGGCAATGCCCATGCTGCCAGACCTTCTGACCCAATGGGAAATGGGGTCAGGGGTCAGACTGCGCTTTGCCTCGGAGTTCTGAGCCAAAAGGGAGCTCAGAGTCTTCAGACCACGCCTGATAGAGTCTTTTAAGGGTCCCCCACCTCCCTAGCCTAGCTCGCCCCTTGTCCTAAAGGCTATATTAGTAAAGCAGGACTTATCCAACTTTAATCTATGATTTAGAGCTACAGTAATATAGACATAATATCAGCTGCTCAGGAGTCCCCCCCCCATCCTAGATTTGTACCCAGTGATGTTCAGACTGCCCCTCCACTTTCCAGTGCATTGAAGGCTGTTAGCTGACAGCTACTGTATCAAGACAGCAGTGAAACTGCAGGTTTGGGAAGGAGACCTTACTTTATTAACATAGCCCTTTGCGTCTATGGATGTGTGGGCTACTAAGACATGCTGTTGGTAAGCAGAGACAACTGGGAAGGGGTGGCATGGGGAATAGCCTTGCTCACTTGGGAAGGTCTAGATGGTTTCTGTCATGGAGGGTTTTTGCAGCTTTGTGAATCCTTGAATATGAATACCCTAAACAGTTCATACTGTTCATTATTCTGCCCCCATAATGATTAGTTGAACTATTCATGGTATTCCGGAAATTATATCCAGTATTCACATAGCCCTAGAAGAAACCTAAAATAAGTAATGTGCAATGTAGATAATAAACTGTACTGTACACTACTGAAACACCAGATAAAGATCTTCGGATAACATGCATTCTATCTGGTGTTATTTATATGGAACAGATCAGCATAATTCTGCTAGGCAGCCAGTGATTACCAGGTAACTAAGTCATCATCTAAGCATCTTCAGCCTTAAAGCCTGTACTATCACCATTGGTACTATGAATGACATTGTAACCTTACTGTATACTAGCTACCTACTATTCGAGTATTATATGTAAACTGTTTGTTATTGCTGTCATTGTTACTGTTTAACGTGGAACCTTTGTAAAAGAGCTCTGAGCTCAAAGGTATGATCTGAATCCCTAAATAAGTAAATAAATAAAGAGTCAAGGATTTCTGGGGACTAAATTATTCAGAAAAACTAGGGAGACTGGTTCTGTATTCCTTGAAAAACAGAGACTGAAGGGAGATCTCACTGAGGCACACAAGTGTAATCCTCCCTCTTTTTTTTGGTGAGCCAACTTGAACACTCCTTTAAATGCTTTTCACTTTTGGACTGGCCTTGTGGTGCAGAGGGCTGTGGCACCATAAGCACCTTACCTTGTCCCACGCAAGTGACCTGGGTCACTTGGGGGCTGGCTGGGGGTGTGAGGATTGAGCGTCCGCAGGACTGTTCTTCTCCCTTGGGGAGGGGGGGATCCCATGCCTCACTGCTTGACTGTCATCTGGAGGCATCCAGATAGTAGCATGTGTGAGGCCCAGTAAGTGGGAAGGGCGTGTATTCAGAGCATCGGGAGTGTCTCCACGGTGACAGAGCTCGCATGCTGTGCTTATTGTACATATGTACAGCCAAGGGAGAGAAAACAATAAGGGAAACAGAGGATGGGCTTCATAAATCCCTGCCCACTCACACTAATGGCCCACTCGGTCTCTCTGGCTTCGGGGACATCTGGATTTATGTTCTGAGTTGGGGAGGATGGTCCTTCCTTCCTGGCCCCGCTGTGGGGGGCAATCCATGGGGATATAAGTCCCCCAAGACTAGAGGAAACACAGGATGGCAGTGGACAACGGGACAGGGCTGAGCCAGCCTCCCATACCTGCCAGGAGGATAAAGACCTATATAGAAAAAAGTGCATGTGACTTTCAAATGATTGATGTGTAATGGATTACAATACAGGTAGTACTAGAAGATACCGCATGTTCATGTTTCAATTTTCTGCTGCAGAGTTGACAACCCGGCTGTGATTCAAGACCAGACAGCAAATTCAGACCTTTGGGTAGGCAGTGGGGATGCAGACAGCTTCCTGAGCAGATGAAACAGACTGCATCACAGGCATTGTGTGAAAATGTAAACAAAGCCCTTGGATGCAGACATGTTTGATCCTCACTTCTTGGCTTGGGGTCAAAGTGCACAACTGCCAATCAGTCAGCTACTAGGGGCCATGAGTGTAGGGAGTCAAAATAAAAACTAAAGCATTAACATAGAAATATACATAGACTTTGATGGCAGATAAGGACCGCCTCGCCCACCTAGTCTGCCCATTTCAATACCTACAGGATAAGCTGCGGATCCTAGTTAACCAACAGCCTATTTCTTCCTACCCCTCACAAGACTTGCCTTATGTCTGTCCCATGCATTCTTGAATTCTCCCACAGTTTTAGACCCCACAACCTCCTCAGGAAGGCTGTTCCATACATCCACCACCCTCTCTGTGAAAAAAATACTTCCTCACATTGCCCCTGAGCCGTCCCTCCTCTATCTTCAAATTGTGTCCCCTTGTTCTTGCACATCTCTTTTTCTGAAAGATGCTACCCTCTTGGCCTTTGTTGATTCCACTGAGGTACTTAAAAGTTTCTATCATGTCCCCCCTCTCCCTCCTTTCCTCAAGGGTATAGTTATTAAACTCCTTTAGTCTCTCCTCATATTGCTTCTCTTGCAGACCCTGCACCATTTTAGTTGCCCTCCTCTGGACTGTCTTCATCCTGTCTATGTCCTTACGGAGATGGGGTATCCAGAACTGGACGCAGTACTCCAGATGAGGTCTCACCAACTGTCTGTACAGAGGGATAACAACTTCCTTTTTTCTGCTGGTGATGCCTCTCCCTACACATCCCAGTATCCCTCCAGCCAGTCTTCTGATATGAATACCCCCCAGGTCCCTTTCAATTTTTTGTTGTTTTACTACCTCCCCCCATTGTGTAATCTTCCCCTGGGTTGTTGTTTCCCAGGTGCATTATTTTGCGCTTCTTTGCATTGAATCCAAGCTGCCATACTTCTGACCATTCCTCCAACCTTGCCAAGTCCCTTCTCATCCTTTCCATGCCTCCTTGTGTATCGACCCTGTTGCAGATCTTTGTATCATCTGCAAAGAGGCATACTTTTCCTTCCAGTCTCTCTGCAATGTCACTTAAAAGACATTAAAAAGGACTGGACCCAGTACTGAACCCTGCGGTATCCCACTAGTAACCCTTCTTTCTTCAGAGTGGACTCCATTTACAATTGCCTTCTGTGTCCTGTTGTCCAGCCAAGATTTTACCCAGGCTACCACCCTGGGACCCACTCCCAGGCTGGTTAATTTGATTATTAATCTTTTGTGTGGGACTGTGTCAAATGCCTTGCTAAAGTCTAGGTAGGCCAGGTCCACAGCCCCTCCCTGGTCTAGTACTTTGGTCACCCAGTCAAAGAAATCAATTAGATTCATCTGACATTACCTTCCCGCTGTGAACCCATGCTGCCTTGGGTCCTGTGCCCCACTGGCCTCTAGGTACTCAACAGTTCTTTCCTTCAGAGTGATTCCATCACTTTCCTACCACAGAGGTCAAACTGACAGGTCTGTAGTTTCCTGCCTCTGTCTTGCTCCCACTTTGTGAAGGGGAATCACATCGCCTTCCTCCAGTCCTCAGGTACCACACCATCCTCCCATGATTTATTAAAAAGGGTAGTCAGTGGTGTCACTAGTTCTCCCCTTAATTCTTTTAGAATTCTGGGGTGAATTCTGTCAGGTCCCAATGCTTTGTCCACCTTCAGTTTTAGGAGTTCTTTCAGAACCCTTTCTTCTGTGAAAGGACTGGGATCGACCCCCCTATCCAGAGTGTTTCTTTTAATTAGATTAGGCACCTCCCCCTCCTCCTTTTTTGTGAACACTAAGCAGAAGTATTTGTTTAGTATCCTTGCTTTTTCACTGTCCCTCTCTGCCCACCCACCGTCCTTTCTATTCAGCCTCACTATCCCTCCCTTTGTCTTTCTACGCTCCCTGATGTACCTATAAAAGGTTTTATCCCCCTTCTTAACCGAGTTGGCTATCTTTTCCTCAGTTTGGGCCTTTGCTATTCTGACTTCCCTCTCTGCTTCCTTCTGCCTTAACTGGCACATTCTGAGACATACTTGCTTAAGGTTTCAGCACAAACACCTTTATCAATCCAGAGGCTCAGGTTGAGGCACAACTCCACCCAGCTGTAACTCAGCCAATCAGAATGTGAGTTTGTGACTGGGAGTGGTGGTCAGACCCAGTCTTGAGGCTGACCTGCAAAGGAAGGCAAAGGAGTGAAATCTTTGAGGAGTGTCAGCTTTTGTAGGTGTGCACGTGTGTGTGTGTGTGCGTGTGTGTGTGTGTGTGTGTGTGTGTGTGTGAAGTAGGCCGGCTTAGCCCACATGCCTTGAATGCAGAGCTCCTGAAGGGCTGGACTGTGTGCAACATCACCAACTTTAAAGAAGTGAGACAGGTGACTGCCTTTACGTGACTTTAAGTTTCCAGATGGTGCCGACATGAGCTTTGTGATCTGAGGTGAGATGTATGCTGTTTTCAATGGTTAAACTAGAAATGCTTAGCTGGGGGAACTCTCACATCTACATTTTTAGGCGGTGGTACTGTCATTGTTGCATTTGATGTGCTTGCGTACCAAATGTCTTGGGACAATAACGGGAAATGAGAGGCGTGTCACTGCCAAGCCAATTACACTTGAAACTGCAATGGGTTTGGCAGTGTACACCAATGACCAGCCACTCTGTTCATGACAGCAGTTGAGCTTTGCTGATGTGGCATGTCCTGGACTTAAAAGAAATGAACCACTCCAATGGGAGCTCTTCATTTCTTTCTGTAGCCCGAACTCCGGCCTTGCGCATTAGAGTGCACACTAATGCGCAAGGCCACAGTTATGGCCCATCTTCGCTCCTCTGACCCCCACCCCAAAAGCTAAAATGTTAGCCATGGTGTGGCTTTGTCTCCCAGTGCTCACTTCTCGGCCCCCACCCCCCTCCGCCTCAACAGTAGCCACGGTGCGGCTTTCTCTCCCCTTCTCCTCCTGGTGCTCGCTTCTCTGCTTCTCCTCCTCAACATTAGCTGCAGTGCAGCTTTCTGTTAAAGCAAACATCAGGGTGCCCAATCCCCGTGTTTCTTATGTTTCCAACACCGGGATGCCCAATCCCAGTGTCAGATGCACCCCCCCCCCAAAACACGTCCCTATCCTTTGCCGACATCAAGGTGCCCAACCTTTGTCAGCATGCCCCCCACCACACACTATTGTGGCACACTACCTACCCAGTGTTCCTAAATGTATTTATTTTTTTTAACCTGTAAAATAAGGAAAACCGTCCCCAATTGGCTTTTTACTTGTTAAAAGAAAATGGTCCCTTTTGTTTCCCCAGTCCCCCTCCCCATCCCCTCCCACTGAGCATCCACTTCCCTTGCCCCCTTATCCCATACTTACTGCTGGAGGTCGGTGCTGTCATCTTCTCCTGACCAGGACACGTCTGCACTCTTCAAAGTCTACCGACAAACTGAAGAATCAAAGGTAAGCACTCTATAATGGCAGTGGGGGTTCAACTTATGTTGATATCTTAGCCATTTTTAGGAACTGTGGCCCCAAATTTTCAACATGGGGTTCTTGGGACACCACCTCGTGAATAAGGTCACTGTCAATTTGTTACTTGGTCCTGAAAGCTGATTTCTTGGTCACTGTGCGGAATCAACTTTTTGGACAGAGTAACGAAAAGAACAGTGCCACACTATTCATGTGGTGGGGTCCCCACTTCTATGTTGAGCCCAGTGGCATTCAAAAAAAACTGTGTTACATGCATGCATTGTGCGGTTTCTACACCGCTCATAATCTCAGCAATTTTTAGTATTTTCACTCCAGATTTTCAACATTGCCATTTTTTCACACCTCCTTATGAACAGTACAGCTGTCAGTTTTTACATCCTGCACAAAACATATTTTCACACCTGCATCACAGAATGGTGCGGTCGCTGTGCAAAATCAATTTTTGGGATGGATTAACAAAATCAGTGTCACTGTTCATGAGGTGGGGTCTCAAAAAGGCCATGTTGAAAAGTTGGTACAAAAATACCTAAAAACGCCCAGGTTACATGCAGTCTTTGAAATTTTGCTATGCATGCATGTAACTTTAGAAAACTTTTCTATTTTCACTCCATATATTCAACATTGCCAGTTTTTCACACCATCCCATTAACCCTATAGCTGTCATTTTCCATATCCTGCCTGAAATGTGTTTCCACACCTGTGGCTCGGAATGGCACAGCTGCTGCATGAAATCACTTTTTAGGATTGAGTAACAAAATGATACTGCCACTGTTCATGATGTGGGGTCCCAAAAAGCCCATATTGAAAATTTGGAGTGAAAATACCAACAAATGCCTGGGGCGTTAGGGTTTCCAACCGTAACACCCCACCCCTCCACCCTATAGAGACTAACAGGTGTCAGAGGTGTGATTTGGGGTCATCGGCCATAATGCTCACGCCATCCCACCCCCACCCTGCAGCCAATGACAGGCATCGAGGTGTGCCTTGGGGTCTTCAGCCCTAACGTTCACCCCATTCTCCTATACTGCACCCATCTCAGCTTATTTCCTTATGGAATGGAGTGATCGTAAGGCTAAAGATCCCAAGGCACACCAAGATGCCTTTGGTGTCTGCAGGGTGAGGTGAGGTGAATAGTGAAACTGTTATAGCTGTGACACAAAACTACTATATTGGTCTCTGCAGGAGTGGGGCTGAGGCTGGCATTAGGGTTGGAAACCTTAATGCCTCAGTAATGAAGTAAATCAGGGAGGGGCGGTGGACATCACCTACCTTGATTTCAGGAAAGCCTTCAACACTGACCAACACAGAATGCTGATTAACAAGATGGGTAGTCTGGCCACAGGGCAACAGCTGATAAACTGGGTTAGAAACTGGCTGACGGACAGGAGGCAAAGGGTGGTGGTAATAGGATCCAATCTAGGGAGAGGGTGGTGACCAGCAGGGTACCTCAGGGATCAGTCCTGGGACCAGTCATGTTCAATGTCTTCATTACAGACATTGTGGAAGGGCTAGAAGGAAAGGTCTGTCTGCCTGTTTGCAGATGACACCAACATTTGTAACATAGTGAATACTCCAGAAGCGGTGGAGAAAATGAGCAGGGACATGGAGAGGCTTGCAAAATGGTCTGAGGAGTGTCAACTGAGATTCAATGCAAAGAATCGCAAATAATGCACCTGGAAAGAGGGAAACCTGGGGAGAGTTACATGATGGGGGGAGGTACTGACTATCACCAAGGAAGAAAGGGATCTAGGAGTTATCAGTTCTGATGGCCTAAATGTGTCAAAACAGAGCACAAATGTTGCAAGGAGGGCCAATGGCATGCTGGGGTGCATAGGCAGAGGTATCACTAGCAGAAGGCGTGAGGTGGTGATGCCATTGTATAATGCAATAGTGAGGTCTCACCTAGAGTACAGTGTGCAGTTCTGGAGGTCGCAACTGCGCAAGGACATTGACAGGGTTGAGGTGGTCCACAGAAAGGCAACCACGATGGTACACGGCTTGCAACACAGAACATATCAGGAGTGATTAATGAACCTCAATATATACTCAATGGAGGAAAGGAGGGAGCGGGAGAACATGATAGACATGTTCAAGTACTTCAAGGGCATAAACAAGGTGCAGGGGTGGACATCTTCCAATGCATCAAATGTTCGGCACCGACAAATGCTTGTTAGATGGTGGAACTCTCATATAGAAGTCAATGAAGAAATATGACAGAGGTGGTGGAACTGTCATGCAATTTTTTAAGAGGTGGTGGAAGTGAGTTCCTGTAGGCTCCTGCCCAATTTAACCCCTGGCTATTTTTATACTTTGCTCTTCCTGTCATCCATCCAAATGCTGTCACTGGGGAAAACCACTAAACAGTAGGGGCAGAAAAGTATTGAGGAGGGAGAAGAGTCTGCTGTTGAACCAATGAAGATTGTAAGTCCCTTAGGCAGTATGAGCAAAAGGTTCAATGTGGCTGAGAGGCAGTGAAACAGATTGTTTCTGCACAAGCCATCCACATGCAGCAACTGCTGTATTCAATCAGACAGAGATCCTGGGTTTCGTGAATTCAGATTGTCTGTACCTGAGTGAAAGAAAGCAATGTTTGTGACTTGTGGTACTTCAATCCTCTATACTATGAGTACCATATCAGAGTCCTGTGTTCTATAACCTGTGGCCTGATATTCAAAATAGTGCAAAGCATAGTGCAAAACATTGTGCTGCGTCTTATAATTGCCTGGGAGCCAGAAGAAGCTATATTTAGTACAGCGCATCGCCACTATTTGACTGAATGTAGGGCCCTGTCAGTGCAGTGCTAAGCCAAGTAGTACTGCCACGACATGGATCCCAAAGTACGTCACTAAAGTGGATAGTGCCGGAGCATTATCTCCAACATTCAAAGGAACCCATGCAAATGAGCCCATTGGGCATGTAATGCACTAAAGGGTAATTTGCATACCCATTGTGGGCTCATTTGCATGGGTAGCAAGGCAGGTTAGTACAGCATGTCGCCCTCCAGTTACCTGGTCTTAGACCTGTGTAGAGATCCTTGGTGCTAGTGCCCCCTCCGATCGCCAATATGTAATGAGGGTAAAACATCCCTGGTAATAGTAGTCTCCCCCGATCACCAGCTTACAGTGAAGTGCCAACATCCCTGGTGCTTCCTCTGATTGCGGGCCCGTAATGAAGTGCCAACATCCCTCGTGCTGGTGCCCCCCCCCCACAGTCACTAGCTCATAATGAGGTTGTACCATCCCAGGTGCTAGTGGTCCTCCCCCCACCGACCGCTGGCATGTTGGGCAACTGACAACCCTCCTTCACATCTAGAGGCCACCCTGGTGGCATTGAAACATCCACCTCCATTCACCTTACTGGTATCCTTGGTGCCGCAGGTGCACATACATCGACCAGCGCAGCCTCCACACACCTCCTCGACTAGCCCCCGCATGTCCAGGCAGGGAGTGTGCATCTTATTTATAGGACAGGGTGTGTCTGGGTGTGTCAATAAAATGCATGCTCCCAGCCTGGACATACGGTGGCTGGCTGAGGAGGTGTATGGAGGGCAGGGCCAGTTATCATATCTGTGCCCGTGTCACCAAGGATACTGGTAAAGTGATGGAGGGTGGGTATTCGGTGCTGTGGTGGAGGGTGCTAGATGCCAAGGAGGGTTGTCAGTTGTCTTATGGGCCAGAAATCAGTGGGGGGAGGGAACCACTAGTACCGGAGATGTTGAATTCATGATGGACCAGCAATCAGAGTGAGGGGGGACCATTAGCACAAGGGATGCTCACACTTCATTATGGGCCAGCGATTGGAGGGGCAATTAGCACCAAGGATGTTCTACCCTCATTATGGGCTGGTGACTGGGGGCACTAGCACAAGGGATGTTTTACCCTCATTATGGGCTGACAAATGGAGGGAGGAGGGGGACCACTAGCACCAGGAAAGTGGTAACTCTAGCATGGGCTGACGATCGGGGGGGCACCATGGACCACAGGGAAATGGGTATTTTCCCCCAGTGGACAACAGGCTAGGTGGTCCCAGTATCTCTGGCAGCTGCTAGGGTTGTCCAGAGTAATTCAGGGTTGGTTTTGGTGATATTTGCGTCACACAACAGGACTGCACTAAACCCAGTTGCGCTATGCAAAACCGCTGAATATGGGATAGCGCGGTTATTCATGGCCATGCCCTTCCCCTTGCCCACCCACATACATTATGTTCTGCACAGGCACTAACCCTCTTTGCCTGTGCAAACATGCCTTTTGAATATGGGGATCCAGGGCAAACACTGATTTTCGCGGTCAAAGACCCGTTAGTGCCCATGCAAACTTTTGAATATCGGGTCCCTGGTGTTTATAGCTAATTAGATAGAGTAGTTAGGGATGTACTGTAGGTTTCGGTGTGGAAGATTTGAGTTGTGTAGAGTTGCACAAGGACTGTGATGTAGGGCTGTACCTCAGGCAGAAGACTCAAACGGTTAACTTTTTGTCTGGATTACAATTTAAACTGCCCAAATTGCTAGTAACTCTCTACTACGTGTAACTACCTGCAGTAGTTCTACTCTCCTACACTGGTCCAACAATAACTGGTACCAACAACTGTTTAAAGAGAGATCCTTAGGTAACTGGGGATCAGTATTAGAATTAGTACACCATGGCCAGCCCACCAGCACAGAAGCAGTGCATCCATCTGCAACACCGACGACCCGAGTTCAGGAACGGACTCGGGACATTGGCGGGCCGGCTGGGGGGGAGAAGGATTGAGCATCCTAGGGACTGCTGTCCTTCTCCAGGGGTTGGGGGGTAGTGTGTCTGGCACACTGTGGACCCCTAGCAGAGGCTGGAGGGATCTGCTGTGCCAGTGCCATACTAGTGGGGGGCAGGGCGGATGCAGGTCATCATTGCATGTCCCACCAGCCCTGTACAGCACACAAAAACACTGGCACTGAGCATGAAGGCCCAGTCTGCTGCCTCCACCACCAACAATGTCTGCCGGGTGGGGCCACGAGAGCAAGGCCCCACCATGGGGGCAAGCCAGACGCTACCCTGTTGACCTTGGAGAGGGCAGGCACCGGGGGTAAACCTGGGCGTGGGGAGGTGGTGGTGGGTGCTGACATCCACTGCGGGGATCAAAAACAGGAGCCACAAAAAAAAAAAAGAATTAGTACACCATATTTGAAAGGCTTGCCTGTAATTCAGTGGCCAAGTAGCCAGCCACTCCCACTTCCTGAGCTATGTAAGCAGTTTCTCTCAGCCTCACTGTGAAGCATTTTGTCTTTGCAGCCGGAGGCTATGTTGGTTTGTCCTCTGAGCTAGCTGGGGCCTAACCCCCTGCTGTTTCTGTGTGTCTCTGCTGGACTTCAGTGTTTGTTTTCCTGCTTCTGGTTTGTATCTTTCCTCCGGCTGTGTGCTTCCCTGTGTTTTGTTTCATGTTTTTTGGGGGCCTTTCCCTGTTTTCTGTTTTGCTGTGTTTTGGTTTCTTCTTTATTGGGGCTTTTATTTTTAAAACTCTAGCATACTGCTACTACAGAGCTCATTCTGCTTGCTTTCAGTTACAACTCTCAATTTACTGCACTGCAACTGCAAACCTACTCAGGCTCATGCTACTGCTTTCTACCTACAACTTCAGCCACTGCTGCTGACTGTTTACTTTAATTACTATTGTACCCAGTGCCTGTGTTTTAACACTGTACTCATTTAACTACTGCTGTACAGGCCCACTTGCTTCCTGCTGCTGCATTGTTTACCATTCTATTCTACCTTGTTTACTCTGAGGTTAGCTGAAGCTCCTGCTGAGGCTATTAAACTAGCTTTTATATCTGCATGTGGTTCTCTGCCTTTCATCGCTTCCTCGCTTGTCCTCAGGTGGGGACTTGGAGGTGTTTGGGGGTCGTGGCCTATGGTTAATTAATTTTGTTCTAAATCCTGTCTTCATGCGCCAAAATCCTCAGAGTTTGTCACCTTGATTTGGCTATTCATGTCTGGCTGGCTTGCCCCTAACTCAGTGCTGTTTACTTGCTATACAGTTGGTTATGCAGGTCCACTATTACTACTACTACTGCTTACTGACCTATCAGGTCCCCACTTGCTTACGCAACCATTGCTCCTTGCTTACGCAAACCATTGCTTTATGCCTAGTGCCATCCCCTCGGCTTCGCCTGGGATTCTACTACTCTCAATCTGCATCCGTCCTTGCAAGGTCTCAGCACTCAGTGCTCCTTACGATCTCAGCACGCTATGATCATTCAGCTCACCAGCTTTACAGCTCTCAATCAATTCTGGGACATGCCAGCCATTCCAATCTGGCGCAGGTTCCTGCAGCCGACGGTCTCGCTCTGCATTTAGTCTGCATCATCGAGCGTGTCCAACTTGGGGCAGGATCCTTCTCACCTGGCCCATAGCTGGGAATGTCCTCGCCCCAGGCTTGGCTTTAGCTGCCTGCTACACAACAGCAGCTCCTGGTGTAGAATTTAAGACTAGCGGTGAAGGGTGGTTACGACGATCTCCTTTCTCTCTAGTGTTCCACTATAACGGTTGGCCATTGACTTTAGTGGTTTCCCTAGCAAGGCACCTTCACCGCATTCTCCCCACAACTGCCTCTGGTTCACCTGGTTTGATTTAGGACGGGTAGGCCAGGTGAGTGCCTCAGCAGTTGTTACTCTCCTCCTGCACCTTGGATGCTCGTATTGTTGCAGTTTTCTCGCAACCTTCCAAGACGTTCCCGCTAGAGGGTTTGAGTGAGAGCCTTCCTCCAAATTGGAATATTTTCCACCTCCCTTTAATTGGGTTTTCCAAACTGCAGCTGCAGAGTGATCACTAAATACATTTTCCCAAGCCTGGAGGGAAGGTGACCTAGGCTTTGGATCCCCAGAGATTTCCTCCTCATAGGGGTTTTTTTCTCTTCTCCATTGCCTCAGGTCATAACACTTAGCATAGTTTTCCCCTAGTTTCCTTAGGTAGGTTCTGTTGTTGGATGGAGGTGGAGGATGTTCTGCCATTCCCTCTCTCCTTAGGGGATCCCCTTCTCTCAAAGCAAGCCATCACTATTCTTCCCTACTACTATGTTCCAGTTACTGCTTCTACGTCACTGTTACTGCTTGCTCATATGCATCATGTTGCCTCCTTTGGGGATGAGACTACATTTCTTTGGGATTCCTAAGGTACCTTTAGCCATGGGAACCATCCCGTGTCACCTCTAGGGGCAGAACCCTCTCTGAGAGTTCCTTGCTTCATACCCCTACAGGGTGGTAATTCCTCTGGAATAGAGAGTGCGAACGCCACAACCAAAACTAACACAGTTACACAAGCATAACACTATACTGGCTGCATAGGTCAGTCAATTGAAAGGCTTGCCTGTAATTTAGTGGCCAAGCAGCCAGCCACTTCCACTTCCTGAGCTATATAAGCAGTTTCTCTCAGCCTCACTGTGAAGCATTTTGTCTTTGCCCCCACCATCCTCCCCTCCTCCTCCTCCAGCAGCAGTGCTCTCTCCTTTGGGGGGATTCCTAAGGTACGTTTAGCCACAGGAACCATCCCGTGGCACCTCTAGGGGCAGAACCCTCTCTCAGAGTTCCTTGCCTCGTACCCCTACAGGGTGGTAATTCTTCTGGAATAGAGAGTGTGAACGGCCACAACCAAAACTAACACAGTTACACAAGCATAACACTATACTGGCTGCGTAGGTCAGTGAATAGCTGAGTGGCTGTTTGTGAGACTGTTTTCACAGGAAGTTAGTAGGGCTGTGTTGAATTACCTGAGTGTATATTATTTGGTAATTACTGCATTCCCAAAATCTTGTTCCAGCTTTTCTCCTAGTATACCTATTTCCCTGTCATGACTGCATTCAGCGTGTTCTGCTGTTTTATTGACAATTGTGTTATTACTACTACAGATTTATTGTTATTTATGGGCACTGTAGGGAAGGTCTGTTGCATGTTAGTGTTGTGTTTTCTAAGGGAACATCTTCCTGTTTGCTTTAGTGGTACAACATTAAGAGCTGTTTTGGCGGAGGCACCACTATTTGTAAATTTATAAGCTTTACCATTGAACCCAAGTTCACAGCCTGAAGTCCTAAAGACCACATATTGGAAGCAACCAGTGGACAGAGTCATGTGCCTGGTGCATAAGGGGAGCACAAGATTCTTAGGGGTGATGGAGATGATAGATAGCAGTACTGTAGAGCAGGGGTACACAGATACCTCAAAATCTGATCTGAGTTAGCAAAGTCATATATTAGGATAATCTGTATCTGAATCTGACATCTGATCCTAGCCCCAGGTGGCATCAGATTATTCATTCATTCATTCCACATAAAACCCTTTATGCAGGGTCCATTTATAAAGGGTTTAGAGTCAGCATCAACAGGAAAAATAACAGGTGAATACAGTTCAGTTCAATGCAGCACTGAAGCAGGGCAATAGTTACAGCACTTCGGACAAAGACATGCTATACATTAGGACTCTAAAACTAGTTACCTTCTACATTTTTGTACTACCACATGCAAGCTGTGGGTGTCATTGAAAACAGTTCTTAATAACAGTTCACAGTAGCTCATTTAGGCGTTACAAGCTCTTCAGGGCTGTCCTCGTAACCCTGATTGTGTCTTCTCCCACAGGTGGTGTAGAAACCTAGTTCAAACTCTACAGACCCCTCCCGAGGACCTTGTGTATTTACCCTATGTAGGCCCCCAGATTCCCTTCCAGGATCCTAGTCTTTGGTAACCATGGTGGTACCTTAGCACTAAACAGGCTGGTTACAGATTGAATAAACCTTCCCACCTTCACATACACACACACACACACACACACACACACACACCACTCCCAGGCAGTTTCTAAAAGCAAGTGCTTTTACTAGTTACTTAAATAATTACCACACAAGTCTTACAAACAAAAGATTCAGAAATTTGGTTACAAGATAAAAAAAGTTGGAAAAAAATACATATAAAATACACTGTTAAATTTTACTTGCTTATTTCTTCTTTTTCTGTAGTGAATCAAAGTCCAGAAAATAAATGGTTCTGCAAAGTCTCCAAGTCCCAGTTCTTCTTGCAGCCATTGGTCCTTAGGGTGTGTATGTAGCAGTCTTGCTCTATGTGTCACGAAATGTTTGGCTTGTGCTGTGTGTCAGGAAATGTGTGTTCTCCCACTGTTTTGAATAGACTTTTATAGTCCTGGGTCTGTAGTCTGTAAACTGCCCTTTGGCTGGCTGGTGGCCTTATCTTTAGGCCAGCAGGGGTCTCTCTTGCCCTTTTTCAATATTTTAAGTGAACCAATGTTTATTTAGATTTCCTCACTACCCCAACTTCCTGACTGGCCTTTTGATATCCAGTATCCGTCGTGCCACTTATAAAAATGTAAGTAGACCGAGGCAGTTCTCCTGCCACTTATAAAAATGTAAATAGACCGAGGCAGTTCCCAGAACTTGACACTAGGTTCACAGTTTGATCATTTGCATAACACCTGCTCTAAAAAACATTTTCTCTCTGATTTAAACTTTTATGACCATAGGAGATGCTTTCTATCTCTTGTCATTCTATGATACCTTTTTCCCTTGATCAGCTTACCAGGAAATTCTAGTTCCCTTTTGAAATATAAGATGTTTAACACAGAGGAGATAACTCTCAGGAAATTTCAATTCCTTACTGAAATGTAACTCCTGTTTATCTCTAACCAGCCTTGTCTCAGGCACAGGGGATGTCAGAAATGTACAATATGCATTCTCTCTTCTCATGTAACCTTGGCAGTAAAACTGGGCATTCCCTTGACAAACCTCAGTTTTGGCCTTTTTGGGGAATTAAACATAAGGAAAAATACAGAAAAAGTATGCCAGAAATATGATAACAGTGTGACTGATGTGGCCAAATAGCCACATCCTTCCTTAGACTGAATCTGTGGGAACACACCCCTATTGTATGGCAGGGTTCCTACAACTCAGTTACTGTTCTAACTGGTGAGATAGACCATCTGTGTTTGCACTGGCAGACACTGACCTATGCGTAATGATCATGTCATAGGCCTTTAGGGCAATACTCCATCTGAGGAGCCGTCCATTTGTTTGAGGAGCTTCATGTCAATATTATTGGGGCCTAGCTCGGTGGACATTTTAGGCTTAGTAAGGTAGGTGAATACTTCCTTCTGAGAGGGCTTTCTGAAGTAGAATTTGGGCCTGAGTGGGGAGTTGGGAGGCTCAGTGAATGTGGTGAGGTGGGTAGGAGGGTCAGGTACATAGGATGGTAGGTCAGAAAATATTTTATTGAATGAATTAGCAATGTTTTCATTGCCATCAACTGTGGAGGTTTTTTTTTAGTTATAATGGAGCAGGACAGGGGTTACTTTGAATTACCAAGCATTTCATTGATATTTCCCCGGAGTTGCTTAGGGCAGTGAAGTAGGTTTTATTGCTGGGATCTGGGATTTGGAGTCAGATATCCTAAAATCAGACTGTCCTAACATCCTTATTCCCCCAGTGCCCTTACTCGAAGCAACACTGACAGTTTTAAAATTAATTAACTAGTAGTGCCCCCCCTTAAAATTACTGATAAATTAAACAACTGCCTCCCTCCACTAACCCATAGCTGCTCCCTACTGTGGTGCAAGCTAGAATGTCTCTATCCCTCCCAATTCAATAAAGAGTCCCCTACCTAAACCATCCTCTCACTCCCAACTTTCCTCCCCCCATGCACCTATGAACACATTATTCATTTGTTCTATAATAACATTTCATGTTCCCTAGAATAAAAGTTGTCCCCCTACTGGTGCCATATCACAAGCTTCCTTCCACCTCCCCCACACTGGCTCACACAAAACACTCCAGAGTTACATAAATGACCCCCCATCACAACACATCCACTAGCTCCCACTTCCATTTTCCCCCTCAGAGCCCCCAAATCAAAAGGATACTCCAGGTTGAGCATTTGACGAAGAGACAAGCTGGTCTCACAGTGGAGTAGCTTGCATTCATCTTTGGTCGAGGTATAAATTACATGATGACTTCCTCCTAGAGTAACCCTTTTTGGGCCTATCATCAGCCAGTCAGCAGTTAACCATAGGAGGACATCATCATTTTATTTATACCTGGGCTGAAATTGAGTGCAAGATGATCCACCCTAGGACTGTCCTTTCTCTTCACCAGATTCCTGACCGGGCATATCCTGTTGATGTGGGGGCTATGGGTGAAGAGGGAAGTTGTGCTATTATATGTGTTGTGTGGAGGGTCATTTATTGAACTCTGGGGGTTTTGTGAGTCAGAGGTGTAATGGATTTGGCAAGTGGCGGGACAGGTTTTATCTATGTGATTCTAGTTTTTGTTTTTTTTCATGAAACCATAGCAAACACATTTAACGCATTTAACACATTTAATGCTGCATTCACAGACCTTAGTCAAGTGCTTCCCCCAAACTTTTTTGACACTAACTCTGATGGAGCTCTTTCAGACAAAACAAGAATGACACAAGGGCACCCACCATTCTATTTAAAAGCAATTACCAAAGATCTAGCTAAAAAACACCTACTTAAAGTACTAGGGAGGTCCAGACATAGTCGAGACTCCTTTGATCTGAAACTTCTTGCCTTCACCATTGATGAAGTCTTATCCCCCCTAACCAAAATTCTCAGTCATTCCCTCATGCTTTCCCAATTCCCTCTAAAATGGAAATCAGCTGAGGTGACCCCAATACACAAAAGTGCTGACAAGACATTACTCAGCAACTTCAGACCTATCTCCATCCTTCCCCCTCCCACCAAAACTTTGGAACATATAGTTTCAGATCAGCTAGTTGAGTATCTGGAGAAATATAACCTGCAATGTCCCCAGCAGTACAGCTTTCAAACAGGGCATAGTACCACCACAGTTCTCTTTGAATTCACTAACTACATCCAAAATGCTCTAGCTCTTGGCCAACTTGGAGTCGCCACTTATATTGACTTGACAAAAGCGTTCAACAACATCAACCACTCCTTGCTGATCGAACAACTCTCTCTCTCTTAGGTCTATCAAATTATACTACCCTCTGGTTTCAGAGCTACCTAACTGACTGCACCCAGCAGGTTAGGATTGGTAAGGCTCTCTCAGCTATCCTTCCAGTCCATTGAGGTATTCCTCAAGGGTCTATCTTGGGTCCTTTACTCTTTAGCATTTTCTTGAATAAACTCCCTGCCTCCTGCCAAGATGGGATTCTCCTGTATGCGGATGAAGCAGTAATCCACACATGCAGCTCTGATCCCTCCTTCCTACAGTCTCAGCTGCAGAACAGATTTGCAAAAGTTGAGGCCTGGTTCAGATCACAAACTCATTTTAAACTACAAAAAAACAAAAACAATGCTGTTCCATGGAACCCATAACAAGCATAAAGACCAACAGCTAACAATTTACAGCAGTTCAGGCATTGCGCTGGAACAAGTGAACCTGTTTAAATACCTGGGTGTGACTCTCAACTGCATCCTATCGTATGCCAAACATATTGACATCACTAAAGCTGCGGATACATGTATAGGGCTGTTATACAAGCATAAACACTGCCTGATGGCTGAGACCCTAACTCTTGCAATTCAGAGCTCAGTAATCTCAATAATTTGGGGGGTGGAAACTGGTTTTTCTTTTGTTTACCTCAGTGTGCCGTATAAGGCCAAGCCAGACTGTGTCAGGAAGTGCTTACATCACAGCTACTTAACAGCCAATAGCTCTGGAAGAATCTTACAGACCTTGATAAAAGTACTAATTTTAGCAGGCTCATCAGATAACCTCATAGTCTTCAGGTGAAGCTACCTCTGGCTGCAAGCTGCAACACTGGACTTAAGATTTGCAAGAAAGTGAGTAGTGCTCACAACAGAGGGAGGTGAACTTTACAATATACAGTTGTGTTTGGTTTGAAGCAGATTCCTTAGGAAAGTTAATATTCTTCAGGTGGAGGATACTTCTAACTGAAGGGTGAAATAAGCAACTTAGAATTATCAGAAAAGGCAGTCTTTCAATCAACAGAGGGAGGTGGAGTTTGCTTTACTTGTGTTACAAGTGTTAAGGTTTTCACTGCAGGAAGAGTTTAAACCCATAGGCTAAATACTGTTTTCTGTGTTGCCCTTCTGCACAGCTGACGTGTTTTGGGGCTGACTGTTTTCAGAGCACAAGTCACCAGGCTCTTTTGGGGCTGGGAGGTTTACCTGTGTCTGACTTGGATGTTTGGATTTTCTCTGTTTGATTAGCAGGGTATTTTCTCTGTCAAATTGGTTTGAAAGCAGTATTACAAATTGTCATGTATGGCATCTTGCTGACAGGAAAGCACTCATCACATCGGTAGGTCAGGCGTTTAGCTGATTGTTTTGTGAGGGCACAGTTTAGGCTAACCCTTCCCACCCTCACCCCACCCACCCCTGGAAATAGTTCATTTATACCTGGGGTTCTGACATCATTTCCTCAAGAGGGCAAGGTACACATCACTGTCATATCCTGTCTAGCACACTGCACTGACAATATAAGCATACACATTATATAAATACATATATTTCTATATAGCACCAATCACACACAAAAAAAAAACTAAACTAAACAAGGTAGACAGTTATGTAGGAGTAGTACAATGTAATGGCTGTGGGCAGCAGTCTTCCAGGAGTCTTTCTGAGGCTGAGATGCTGCCCTGTTTGCAGAACAACTATCTGCCCTGAGGGGAAGTTGCCCATCTTCAGGCCGCACTGGACATTGGCAGGAACCTCCCCCATCCAGAAGCACCACAGCCACCACCACTACCTCAGAGGTTGCGAAGAAAGCACAGCAGTTGGACCACAGTGGGCTCAGGGAGGTAAGATTGGTGGAACAGAGGCACACCAGTCAGTTGTTACACTCCACAATCCATACACCATTCTGGGGAGCATAGTTCCCCTATGGATGCACCCACAGAGGAGACTAAGGAGGGTGCAGACAACTGTCACAAGGGAGGCCCTCAGGAAGGAGTCAGAGGGCACCACAGGAAAAGAAACCAGCTCCTGGTGGGGGACTCAATTATTAGGGGGATAGAACTGGGGGAGCAGGGAAAACTGAAGTAAGGTGCCTGCCTGGTGCCATGGCTTGGAGGGACAGGAAGCGCATCCTTAGGATCACGAGAACAGTTGCAGGAGTCTGAGCTGGACATCATTGTCCACCTAGGGACAAATGACTTGGCTCATCATGAGATTAGAGCAGTGCAAAAGGACTTTGTAGAGTTGGGGAGGGGCTTAAGACAAGTAGCACACACAGTATCCTTCTCAGAGGTGCTGCCTGTTAGTAGCATGAGGTGAGGCGGTACTTTGCACCATGCAGTTTAACAAATGGTTGAAAAAATGGTGTGGAGCACAGGGTTTGGCTTCATTGGGGACTGGGGTTCCACCTGGAGGACACCAGCCTATACTGGCAGGATGGTCTGCATCTGTCCAGGAAGGGAACAAGTCTTTTGGGCAATCGGTTTAAATGCTTCATTGGCAAGCCTTTAAACTAGTCAAGGGGGGAGGCACTGATAAGCAGAAGGAAAATCCCAGCCTCCCCCTACAAAACAGGGTACTAAATGAGAAAAATACCAAGGTAGAATGGTCAGTGGGGGTTGCCGCTACAGAAGGTAAAGCCATAAAAAAATGGAGAGCAATGAGTACCAATGCCCGTAGTCTGGGTAACAAGCTTTCTGAATTAGTGGCCTTGATGGAGGAGGAAGATCTGGATATTGTGGCAGTCACAGAAACATGGTACACAGAACCATGACTGGGACGTAAACATACCAGGATACACTATCTACAGGAGGGACAGGGAGGGTAAAAGAGGAGGAGGATAGCTCTCACATAGAGAAGAAATCAAAGCAACAGAACAAAAGGGTAAACAGGGAGGAGAAGAAGCACTGTGGGTCAATTTGGAGGCAGGCAATGGCACCACAATCCGCACAGGGGTTGTATACAGACCCCCCCTCAGGGGGAGGAAATGGACAAGGAAATGATAGAAAGTATACTTAGAATGGCAGATAAAAGGGAGATATTGCTGATGGGTGATCTGAATATGCCAGATGTTAACTGGAGTGCAGTTGCAGCAGCCACTTCTAAGAGTGGGTTATTCTAGATGCCCTACAGAGGCATGCCTTGAACAACTAGTATTGGAGCCCACTCGAGAGGAGCAATCTTAGACCTGGTTCTCTGAAATGGAGATGAAGAGGATCACAGATGTAGAAGTGGGTAGCCATCTGGGAACTAGCGACCATCGAACAGTATGGTTCACAATAAACACAGCAATAGAGTCAAGCCATACAAAGACAAAGGTACTGGATTTTAGGAGGGCTGACTTTGCTAAAATGGGTGAGTGCCTAAGGAATGCACTAGCAAATGGGCAGGAAGGAGGGTGGAAGAACAATGGGGAATAATAAAACTGCCATCAGAGGTAACAAGCCTTTGTGTAAAGCAAATAAACAAAACAAAATGAGGTAAGAAACCACTATGGTTCTCAAAGGAAGTGGCAGTGAAGGTTCAAGAGAAAAAGAAAGCATTCAGGAAGTACAAGGAATCACAGAAGGAACAGGGCAGAGAACTGTATCAGTTAAAACAAAAGGAAGTTGGAAAGGCAGTCAGAACAGCTAAGGCCCAAACCGAGGAAAGATAGCCAACTCAGTTAAGAAGGGGATAAAACATTTTATAGGTACATCAGGAGCAAAGGAAGACCAAGGGAGGGATAGTGAGGCTTAATAAAGGGAGGAGGGTGGGCAGAGGTGACTGTGAAAGGCAGAGATACTAAACAAATATTTTTGCTCAGTATTTACAAAGGAAGAGGGGAGATACCTAAAACAAACAGTAGAAACACTCTGGATACAGAAGTTGATACCAGCCCATTTACAGAAGAAAGAGTTCTGAAAGAGCTTTAAAACTGAAGGTGGACAAAGCAATGGGGCCTGATGGGATTCATCCCAGAATTCTAAAAGAACTAAGGATAGAACTAGTGACACCACTGACTACCCTCTTTAACAAATCATGGGAGGATGGGGTGGTACCTGAGGACTGGAGGAGGGCAGATGTGATTCCCTTCACAAAAGTGGGAGCAAGGCAGAAGCAGAAACTACAGACCTGTTAGTTTAACTTCAGTGGTAGGAAAATGATGGAATCACTTCTGAAGGAAAGAATTGTCGAGTACCTAGAGGCCAGAGGGCACAGGACCCAAGGCAGCATAAATTCACAGCGGAAGGTCATGCCAGACAAATCTGATAGATTTCTTTGACTGGGTGACCAAAGTAGTAGATCAGGGAGGGCTGTGGACATGGCCCCTACGAACTTTAGCAAGGCATTTGACACAGTCCCACACAAAGATTAATATACAAGTTAGCCAGCCTGGGAGTGGGTCCCAAGATGACAGCCTGGGTAGAGAATTGGCTGGAGAATAGGACACAGAGAGTAATAGTAAATGGAGTCCACTCTGAAAAAAGGGGGATTAGCAGTGGGGTACCACAGGGTTCCAGTATTAGGACGGTCCTCTTCAATGTCTTTATAGCGACATTGCAGAGGGACTGGAAGGAAAAGTATGTCTCTTTGCAGATGGCACAAAGATCTGCAACAGAGTTGATGCACAAGGTGGGGTGGAAAGGATGAGAAGGGACTTGGCAAGGTTAGAGGAATGGTCAAATGTATGGCAGCTTAGATTCAATGCTAAGAAGTGGTAATGCACCTGGAAATAAAAACCCAGGGAAGAGTACACAATGGGGGTGAGATACTAACAACAACAAAATGGAAAGGGACCTGGGGTAGTCATATCAGATGACCTAAAGGTGGGCAAGCAATGTGAGATGGCAGCAAGGAGGGCTAGGGGATACTGGGATGCATAGGGAGAGCATCACCAGCAGAAAACAAGTTATTATCCTCTGTACAGACAGCTGGTGAGACCACATCTGGAGTACTGCGTGCAGTTCTGGAGACCCAATCTCCAAAGACATAGACAGGATGGAAGCTGTCCAGAGGAGGGCAACTAAAATGGTGCAGGGTCTGCACGGAAGACATATGAGAGAGACTTAAGGAGCTTAATATGTATAGCCTCGAGAAAGGAGGGAGAGGGGACATGATAGAAACTTTCAAGTACCTCAAGGGAATCAACAAAGTCCAAGAGGGTAGCATCTTTCAAAAAAGGTGTGCAAGAACAAGGGGCAAATTTGAAGATAGAAGGAGTGCTCAGAGGTAATTTAAGGAGTATTTTTTCACAGAGAGGTTGTGGATGTATGGAGCGGCCTTCCAGAGGAGGTTGTGGAGTCAAAAACAGTGGTGGAATTCAAGCATGCATGGGACAGTCATAAGGCAATTCTAGGGGTTGGGGGTAGGAAAAAGTAGGCTGCTGGTTAACTAGGATCTGCAGCTTATCCATCAGGTAGGGAAATGGGCAGACTGGGTGGGCCAAGCAGTCCTTATCTGCCGTCAAATTCTATGTTTCTATGTTTCTAATTGATAATGGACTCATGATCTACGGATCAGCCACAGACACAGCGCTACTACGCATTGCCTTAGCCCTCAACAAGGCTTGCCGGCTCCTCACCTCTGCTGCACGCCTGTCATAAACCTGTGATATTTATGAGCAGGCCAATTGGCTTCAACTAACTAGCAGAGTAAAATACCAGACCTGTATCTTAGCAAAAAAGACCTCACTAGGTCTCTTGCCCCCAGAGATTCAGAAGATACTCATGCCTCACTGTGTTCCCTGTCATACCAGAAGTTCGGAAAGTTTAACATTTTTTCATCCCCGACTGCCAGACTACACAAGAACAGTGTTCCTATAAAGTTAGAGCCTCAAACTGGTTCAACTGTCTTCTGGTGGAAGTTACCAACACTGCCACACTCAGCGCTTTTAAGTGTAAACTATGCAAGTACCTTGTGGCTAGTGCACCCTGTGATTGCTTCACTCAACTGCTCTATGTCTGCTCCCCTTACTGTTCACACCTCCCACCTTCACCCGCACCAAATGTCCTTCCCTACCCTTGTCATGCAAATGTCCACCCCTAAACCTTGATTAATCCCTAGTTATTACAACCTTCCGGTACAACTATCCCTCTCCCTCTGTACTTCTACCCTTCTGACACTCCACCAACCCTACCCCTTACTCCCTGCACCACTACCTTATACTTATCCACCCCATTCCCTTCCCACTCAATTTCCCCATCCCCATCTACCTCCCCTTCCTCACCTACTATTATCCCCTTAAACCATCTCTCTGTTCTACCCTTCATCTCCTCTCTTCTCCATCCTTCCCCATCTGACAATGCATCTGAGCTGCTATCCACCTCCCCCCTGTTTTTCTTAGAATCCAGTGTTGCTCTCTGTACCACTAACTCCTTCAGTAACTTCCCTAGGCATACATTGTACAATGCCTGGTGCACCTTTCCACTGCCTAATTAGCTGCTGTACAAACTAGACAATGCCAGTTTGGCTGCTGCCTTGTAAAATTACTGTATGTTATGTATTACTGTTAGTTCTTGTCTACTTGTCCTGTTACTTTGATGAGGAACCTTTGTAAAAGAGCACTGGCTCAAAGGTGTACTTCTGATTTCTTAATAAATAAATAAATACAAATAAAAAGAAGTTTTATTATTGAACAGATTAAGCAAGAGGATGGGGGGGTTTGGGGTAAAGGGTGGTTTGGGAGTGGGCTAATTAAAACTTTCTGGGTCAAGGGGGCTTGTATAGGGTGGGGGGATTCTTTTAAAATAACTCAACATATCAGATGCCAAATTGGATCAGACTTCCATATCCGAATCCAATTTGGTATATGGATACCTGAGCAACCCTACTGTATAGTAAGGTGTTCAATCTGGTAGCTTATTCAAAGTAATAGGTCAAGAAAAAATGTCTTTCTGACGTGAAATGTACGTCTGCATGTTGCTCGAGTGCTGGCCATTTTACTGTCATTTGTATGTTACAAATAAATAGTTTTTCATCTGGACCTAGCTTAAATGTCATTTTTTTGGTCGTTACTGTGAAGCCCTTCTACACAGCTTGTTAGGTCACAAACTTATACTAAGTATGAGCATGGTTCTAAAAGAATTAACATCCAATTTATTCAGCTGGCCCGGTGGCGCTGAGGTTTGAGGCACTGGACGCCACACCTCACTCCATGCCGGTGACCGGGGTTCGGGAACGGACTCGGGTCACCGGGGGTCGGCAGGGGTGGAGAGGGATTGAGCACCCGTGTGGGAGGGGGGTCTTCAGTTGCTGGTGCACTTGTGGCCTCTAGCGGAGGCTGGGGGAAGCTGCACTGGCACTGAGCTTGGAGGGGTAAGTTGGGGCACGATGCAAGGTGGGAGTGCGTGCGGACACATGCTCGCCCCCCTTGGCGTCATTGCACGCCCCACTTGCACTGCCACAGAAAAAGGGAAATATGGAGAAATGGTCACAGCGGCTTGATGGCCATGTATGAGACGCCTGGTCAGGGGCATCGCTGCACTGCTGGATCCTGGTTTGGTCAGAGAGTGGGGGGGGAGTCTCCACCGCCCTGCCGTGGGGGGGCAAGCCACGGGGGTAATTGGTACCAGGGGCTCCATTGGGCCAGGAGGAGAGGACCAGACGGCGGCCAGAGGAACAGGATGCCTGGACGTGTGAGGCAGACCGGGAAGCCAAGGTAAAAAGGACTAACTAAATAAAACCAAAAAAAAATTCCTATTTATTCACAGACAGGGTGTTTTTATAGAATACATTCCCCAGGGCAACAATAGAAACAATCAATTAAAGAAAAAGCTATTTAGCTATATTTTAAGAGAAAGAAGTTATCAGAGGATACAGTTGCTAGCCAACTTAGGTAGAAAAATGCATATGATGTAGTCTATACGGCTCAAATAAACTGGAATGTAGGTTTTGAAGAGATGACTGTTCTACCAATACCCAAAATGTTCTCCAGTGTTTTCCTCAGTGCAAGCTATAGTTTAAATTTTCTGAGCAGCACTTTCAGTGAATGTTGGGATAGGAAGTGACGACACTGGAAACAATTATAACCACAGAAAATAGGTTATTCAAAAATGTTTGCAAAGCATTTGCTATATGATTTAGAACAATCTGGGTAGCGGGAGTAAAGCAATTACATCACAACATTTTGGTAAAATTGGATGCATTACAAGGGTTTGTGATCCATAAAGGGCCAGATTCTCAGTTGTAAGGGACTGTCACACAATCATTTACATAGCTGACCCAACTCCCAGTCCTAAAGGACTGTCACACAATTGTTGCACCAATGATTGTGTGCAGATGCATGACAGTCGGTCGACAATTTCATTGTTGACCAACATTACAGCAACTCCTTCATGTTGACTGAATTTGCAGTCGGCATAAAGGGAGTCACTTCAGACTGTGTTTCCTTCAGGGGGCTTTGCCCCTGAACCCCCCATGCAGGAAGATCTGCCCCCACTCATCCCCACTATTAAATTAATCAACTCTGAGTCAGAGTTGTTTCAGGGTGGGGTTGCAATACCCCCAGAAAGCAGTGCCGGAGTCCCGCACTGACACTACAACGACCTGGCACCTTTGTTGCTGTAGTCTTGGTCACGGTAAAGTTGTTGCCGTAGCGATGGCATACCATTGTGTGCTAGTCTCTTGACTGTGATACCATGAGCTGTGCTCAAAGGGAGCCACACAACTTCCCCATACAGTTGCTAATTTTACTGTAACCAGTGGGTTGAATGGGGTACAGGTTTCTGTGCCATTTGTAAGAAAAAAAAAACTTGCAATTCTGATCGCAAATTTAGTTACAACCTCTACCTGTAGAATTGGTAGTGGTGTCACTTAATTGCTGTCAGAACTATGATTGTGGGATCTGACCATCAGTGCCTGGAGAAGATCTGGAGAATGCAGGTGAAAGCTGCATATTAACACTTTATTAAAAGTGAATGAATTTACTTATCTGAGTTTCTGGCCTGTATTCGTGCCCAATTTGGAGGGTGACTGACACTGTGGTGCAACCTGTCCATTTGATCTTGTGTGTAAGGGAACAGAGTTCTGGAGGGGGTTCCACTGGACACCAGGCACCGGGTTGTGATGTGTAAAACACAGAGATAGCACTGAAGGTGTATCAAAATGCTCTGTTCTCAGAACTAATCACATATGCACAAAAAGTTTTCTACCTTCATTTCTTGTTCCATTGTTTAGGTCTCCCTATGATAATTAGAGCTAGGGATGCTTGGAACTGTCTGATTCCAATCCATCTGAACTGTTTAGGAATTTTTGATTTGGAAGCCAATTCCTATCTGATTCCATAAAGGACCTCAAAATTGGACTTAGAATCAGATTTGGGATCCTAATTTTTAAATCCCAAATTCCTATGTAAAAACATGTTTCAGCCTTAAATTTCAGAATCAGGATTTTCAGACTGCAATTCTGAACATCCTAATCCTAAAATTCAGGTTGAAATCCAAGAAATCAGAGTCTGTGACTCAGAATCCAAAAAACCTTAATTAAAGCCCACTTACTTCTATGGCAGTCCCCTCAACCCAAGAGCTCTGTGCAAAGCCTGTACTGGCTGAAACAGACCTTAGAGGAGTCAGCACTATATGAAATGGGTCACTGTTGAAAACCAGCATGTTATGATCACTGGTCTTCCCAGCCACCAATCAGAAGAATAAATAAAAGAAGCTGCACTGGGGAGTGGGACAGGGGATCACGGGACAATAAGGGGGGTGCAAATGAAATGACTCTATGAGGGCCATTTTACTTAGACCCAGAAATAGGTTTTAAGGCATTGGTCAGCTGGGGGTGGACAACAAGGAAGGTAACACCTGTGGTACAGTCTTTGTCCATTTCACATTACCATGGGACTGGTGTTATGCCATTCACAGAAGTCCGTGGATATAAGTAATCAGGTATTAGTGTCCACAAATTCTGTTTGTGCACCATAAAATTTGGATGACCTCATTTGTGTTCCGATGAGTTGATGGGGAAAATCCCCCCTCCATCTGACTACATCAGCTCTTCGTGGATAACCACTAGATGAGTGGTCCCAAGTAGGAAAGCTTCTTGCACCCTTTATTGTGACCCCATACGTGCCAACTGAAAAATCAGGCCCAATTCATTTACAGTAAGGTATTAACTGTAGTTGATGAACATTGTGTGGGTTTTCTATGCAATACCAAGCAACATGTTTGATTCCAACTTTGACTTGAATATACCACAGTAATAGCCTCATGTGCATGTGTGACAGACATGTGATCATTTTATTGTCACTGGCAATGTGTTTCTATACACACACCATGCATACATGAATAATGAACTAAAGATTACAAATGTGGGATTGCAAGAGTTAATTTTCAGTGGCATGCATGCAAAGCGCAGGTGCCAAGAAAATTAGTTCTCAATTCAAGTACTTCATCCAACTATCAGTACATACCACATCCTTCTCAACTTTCTGTGCCAACACTTCATGGGACTCTTCTTGTTCCTGTGAGCTTGTGCTTCTTCTGTCAAACTCTACAAAAGAAAATGAAAATTAATAGGTTGACAGCAAGTACCATTCTTTGGTCTCACTCTTTTTGTCACTGAAATGTGCAATATTGATACTCAAAATGTGGGAATATAGGGGAATTGACCCACGAAGTGTGGGACACATACATCATTAAACATGGAGATAAAATATCAGAACTGTGTCGAAAGTAAACCACTGCTGACTAGAGGTGGGCAAAGTTAACAAAATTTGGTCCACAAAATATTTCACAAATAGCACTCAATTCGCAGAGTGCAATTTGTGAAATCTGTCAATTCGTGGAGTGTGGCTCAATGGCGAAAGTGTGAAATTTAGCATACAAAAATTCCACACTTTGCATAAAAACTACTCTTTGCCTCCCCAATCACTGGCCCCAATAATGAAAAAAAAAGACTCTAGAGCCCTGTGTCTAGTGGACCTCCCACCTCGACAATTGCTGGTCCCATTAATAAAAAAAAAAAATGTCCAGATCCCTGGGGCTAGTGGACCCCTCACCCAGCTGATCGCCGGACCCAATAATGAAAAAACTTCCCAAATCCCTGGTGTTTAGTGGACCACCCACCCAGCTGATCGCGCCTAAATAAAACATCCTTGGTGTCTAGTAGAACCCCCCGCACCCACCCCATCAGGTAGTAGTGCCTCCTGCCACCACTCCACTCCCCTGCCGAGTTGCTCCTGACCCCATCCCTGAGCGGGCCACTGGAACAGCCCTCCACTCACCTCCATGGCTCACAGCCTGACCCATCCTGATTAATGGGATGATTTGGCCGAGTGTGGCACTGTTTGGATTCACTTCCCTATTAATTTCTTCAAAGAGTTGCAGGATCTTGATGAGAAATGCTGAAACAGCCCACTGGGGAGGTTTAATGCACACTTCAGCATTTCCTGTGCTGTTCTGCAATGTGTACTGTCTTATAGCCTTTTTTAGCTCCAGCAATCATTGGAACATATAAAAGGTAGAGTTCCACTTTGCTGCAACATCCTGGATGAGCTTATTCAGAGGCAATCCGTGTTCTTTCTGTATGGCCCACGGTCACTGGCGTGCTTTGCAGGAGTGGCTTAAATGTGTGTACATTCTTTTTGCCACATACATGAGAGCTTTTATATCTCTGTCCTCTTCCAGGAAGGCATGCATGATTAAATTTAGACAGTGTGCAAAACATCAAATTTGCACATAGCCCTCATCAGACAATGCTTTCTTTATATCTGAACCATTGTAAGCTACAGCAAAACCTACAGAAAGTCCATGTGATACAAGCCAGTACTGTATCTCTCTATTAAGCTATGTGATCCTATGGGACATACTGGGTTTGAAGGGAAGCTAGTTTCAGATGGGATTTGTCTGTGTCACTACAGAGTGTAAATGACATAAAGTCTGCAGTCAGTGACATAAATGGTTCTGATTGACAGCCTGTTTATGTCAGTAATTAGATGTACAACACAGCAACTGCATATTTGAAAGCACTTTTTTAGTTTCACTCTGACTACCTCATATATCTGAGGCACGGCAAAAGCTGAAAAATATTTAAGCAATGTACCATGGTAGGGTGTGGGTTGTGCTAGGATTTACAATGTAAATCTAGCATTAACTCCAATCACAAATGGAGTGGTATATTATGATTACTAATATGCCCTATATTTTTGTGTCAAAAATAAATAAAAATATGGATGTTTCCCCATGTTTAATTATTTTTATAAAATTTATTATTCTGCTACGAAAAATAGTGCCCTGTTGGTAAGTAGAATGATGTCCCCCCCCCATGTTGCATGTGTGCCAGGCTTAAGTTTTTTGTCCGCGACCATGGAGGTTTACAGTGAGAAGGTCCTTATTTTTCTGGACATGGTGTTTTTCTGTGGTGCTTGTGTGACAAAAAAGAAAATAAAACATACTGCTTCTGTTTTACTTTTTCAGTGCAGTGTGGCATGAGAGGAAGTCAAGCTCAGTTTTTTTTTTTGTAAGTGAACGGTGAAAGGCGTTTCTGGGGTCAATGTGGTGTTGTGGTCAGGAGCTCGTAGTCAGTGTTTTATTTTATTTTTTGGGGAGGGTTTCTAGAAATGGCGTGTGGTTAATGGAGTGAGCGTGTATACTGAAGGAGCATAGTCTGTGGAGCTGTAATTATGAGCTTGCGAGACCACGGAGATTGAGGGTACACTATGGGGAAAATAATTTTACAAAGTTTTGCTGAGCAAAGGAAAGGTGAAGTACTGTTAATTACAATTGTGGATTTATTTTCAGTTATTAGAAATAAAAAATGCCACTTGTGTCACTCTCTACTGTACGTCCTTTATCTAGACATTCAGACCATGATCTCACCCTGTTACTGTCACCGTGTTTTTCAGTGCAGGGTTTGTCAGAATGATTTTGGGGAAGTTCTTGATGCGGCTCAGTGATGGTTGGCACCTCTTCCTGTTGGTACTGTGGAGGATTTACAATGGGCAAAAGGTGCCAACTGACCAATCGGAGAGCGGAATTCTCGTCCCTAGAGTCATCCCATTGTATAATTGCTGGATGAATGTTGTATCATGGTGACAGGTGATTCAGTAGCTTTTAATTTTTTATTAATTGTTATTTTTTATTTTTATTTTAGGCAAGACAAAGTTTATTTCTATGGTGCCCAATCCCAGAGGCTCTTGGCGCTTTATATAAAACATACAACGGGCAGGGTATCAAATAAAAATCTATTATTGTAAATAAATTTACACAGATAGAACAATAAAACATCAGATACAGTATATAAAATTAGCAGATTTTTGGGCTGGTCAGATCACTATATTAGGGGAAGCCAGAGAAAATAAGTAAGCTACAGGCTACTCTTCAACCTCTCAACTGATGGGGCCTTCTCTGACATCAGCTGATAGGGAGTTCTACAGGACTGGTCTTGCGACACTAAAGGCCCAGTCACCGAAATTTCTTAATCTGGTCCTGGGAACTTCAAGGAGGCCCCTGGTCAAGGAGCAGAGGGAGTGGACTGAGGTGGTGGGTGTCAGAAGATCAGCCAGGTAGCCAGGGTCATGTCCATGTAGGTCCTTATACGTGAGTAAACTCACCTTGAAGATAACCCTTCGCCTGACCGGCAGCCAGAGCACAGCTTGCAGCACTGGGGTCACATGGCTAGACCTAGATAGGCCAGTCAGCAACCTGGCAGCTGCGTTCTGCACCAACTGCAGCTGGAGAAGGGTACCCCAAGAGACCCAGAAGTAAAGAGCATTACAGTAATCGAGTCTGGATGTCACAAAGGCATGCATCAGTGTTGACAGGTCCTCAGGCAGAACTAGGGGTTTGATCCTGGCAATGTTCCTTAAGTGGTAAAAAACACTTTTAACAACAGCTGACACCTGCACTTCAAGTGTCAGTCTGTCATCCAGGATCACACAAAGATCTCATACCCTAGAGGAGGCCATCAATGACATAAATCCCAGGAATAAACCAGTGACCATAATGGAGGCACTCCGATCACGCCCTCATCCTGGCCCAATCACTAGTACCTCTGCCTTATCCGGGTTCAGTCACAACCAGCTGGAGGACATCCAATCATTGATCTCGGCCAGGCAGATGTTAAGCACTTCCACAGCGTCCGATGTTCCAGGGGCAAAGGGCAGGTACAGTTGGGTATCATTTACATAACAGTGAAAACCCACACTGTACCACCTAATGAGCTCACCCAGGGGCAGCATACACACCGCAAATAACATCGGCGACAAGATCGACCCCTGAAGCACTCCACATGGCAGGAGCCTAGGGAGGGGGAGAAATTCCCCATCACCACCAGCTGCCTCCTGCCAGAGAGGTAGGACTCAAACCAACTGATGTCAGTGCCGATGAGTCCACAGTACTCTCTAAGGTGATTAAGAAGCACAATGTGAACTACAGTGTCAAAAGCTGAAGAGAGATCCAGGAGCACAATAATTGACCTGTCTTCTCTATCTCTTGACCTGAGGAGGTCATTATGCACCCTAACTAATGCCGTCTCAGTGCTATGCCTGGCTCTGAAACCTGACTGGAGTGGCTCATAGATATCAAAAGACACTAGGTGCTCCTCTAGCTGCGGCGCCATGATTTTCTCAACAACCTTACCCAAAAAGGGAAGGTTGGAGACAGGATGGTAATTCACCAGGATATCAGGGTCAAGAGATGACTTCTTCAGAAGGGGCCTCACCAAGGCCTCTTTCAAGGCTTCTGGAAAGCCCCCCTCTGACAGTGAACACCGGACATTCCTGGCCAATGGAACCAACGCATCTCATCAAGAAATGAATTGGAGCCGGGTCAAGTTCACAGTACATGTGCTTCAGCTTCAAGATTACCTCAATGACCTCAGCCACCTCCACCAGATTAAACTCCTCCCAGACAGGTGGATTGTCTCTGTTCCATCCAAGCCGATCGCTGCGAGTCGCAATGTGGCTCGTTGATGGGATCAACTGTCAGATAGTGGACACTCTGAGAAGAACTGAGCAAACTCATCACATAAAGTGATGGAAAAGGCTTTTTTGGCTGTGGACAGAATGGATGGAGGAGTCTGTCAACAGTCCTAAAAAGCTAAGCTAGTCAGTTCTTCCTAGCAGCAATCTCCCTGGACAGGAACTATGTCTTCTTACAGATGACTGCCCCTTGGTTTTCAGAATGATGAGCATGCAGGACCATCTTGTCTGCATCTGACTAGGTCCTCCACCTACAAAGCTCCAACTTCTGACCACTGATCTTCATCACCTTCAGATCCTCATCAAACCACAGAGACCTCAAGTAAGAGGATCTAGGTTATACATGGACCAGTGCAAGGGTTTCAAGTACCCTAGGAACTGCTCTGTTATATGCGGCCATCGCTTCACTTGTACCCATCGCACATGCAGCGTCTACACTAGACAGATCAGCTACCACCAGTAGTCCCTCCAGGGACAGTCTCCTTAACAGGTGATAGCTGACCATCTCAACAGGGGACGGACTCTCGGGGGAGGGCCCTGACTGAGAATTTCACTGTACAATGATCAGACCATACAATCTGATCAATCATGAGGTTAGTTACTTCAAGCCTCAGTGAGAACACCAGATCTAGTGTGTGACCATGGTGATGGGTCGAGGAAGTAACTACTTATGACAGGCCCAGTGATGTCACCAACTGGAGGAGGTGAGAGCCAAACTGAGAGGCTTCATTGTCGACCCAGGCATTGAAGTCCCCCAGTACTAAACATCTGGGGCACTCCAACACTTTGTTGATGATGAAGTCTGTGCCTTGCTGCAGGAAATCTCCCCTTGCCCCCAGAGGGCAGTAAATAAGGAGAATCCTGCAGCCTGTGCCCAGACCCCCACACACTGCCATACATCCAAAGGACCTGGTCATCCCCACCAGGTGCATGGTGAATCCCAGGTGAGATCTAAAACAAATGGCCACTCCCCAACCCCTGCGTTCCCGCCGCGGGCAGTGCACCACGGAGTACCCAGTGGGGACAGATGCCTCCAAAACCAGCCTGGCATCATCACCCAACCAGGTCTCCGTGATGCAAGCCAGATCGATTGAGGAAATCAAATCTGTTATAACTGTGGTCTTGTTCCTCAACAATCTTGCATTGCACAGCACTGCCTCCAGGGGACTGGTAGATGCTGCAACCCCTCTGGCTACCTGCTCACTCAGTCTGGTGGGAACCCTGGAGATGGAGCCCAAACACATCTGGCCTCTCTCTAGGCTCTGTCTAAACCCAGGATGTCTCCTGCACCTAGCCATCCCAATGTCTCACCTCCGCTGGGAAGACAGCACCCCGACACCACTGATCTCAACATTCCCTGGTAATGCCAACCTCCTGACAGCACCTCACTGTCGTAGCTGACACAGAGAGGTCAGCAAAGGGATTGAGGTCACACAGATGGGATGCATTGTAGGTAGCCCATGAGGGTCCAAAGCTTCAGCACATCCCAAAGGACCAGCACCACTACCATTGCCTTCTAAATAAAATTCAGCCAAGCTGAACTTAATCCACATCTGTCCAAAATCACTCTAAAACACAAGTGCAGTCTTTGGTCTTTAGTAACCAGGTAAAGCCCACTAGGCTCAAGTGCCTGTTTTCTTTCTGTATATATCTTCTGTTTTCTCCCTTCCCCCCAGGCTGCTGGCTGGCAGACTCCAGCTGTCTTGTAAGAGAGCTCATATCCACACTGACACCGCATGTCTCCTGACCCCCGGCCAAGCTCCCAACATGATGAATCCCCCATCTTGTTGGAGAAATTGAGCCCTGGATCGGGAGTGCGGCCAGGCTCCATGCTGCCTGCCAATGCCCCTCCATTTTCCATTTTTTGTCCCTCTCCTTCTGCATCCGCGAGCATGAGCATGCCACGTCACCACATTCTTGCCTCCCTAACTCTGGTGCTGCCCCCCCAACCTCCACCAGTAGGCAGCCAAGGAACAAGACAACATTCCCTCCCTCCCTTCCTGGGAGAGGAGAGGAGAGCTGTCCATCGAACACTCGAGCCTCTCCCTCCCCTGCCAACCCCCAGCAACCTGAGCTAGCTCCCAAGCCCTGGTCACTGGCATGGCATCTAGAGCCTCAGCCCTCAGCGCTACTGAGCCAGCCTCAAGTGCCTGTTTTCAGGGGTGACCCAGGAGCACTGGGGAGGTTAAGAGACTTGCTCAGAATCACACAGTATGCAAATGGAGGCTGTGGGAATCAAACCCAGATCTGCCGGATGTACCAAGCTCAATCACAGGTCATTACAGTAAGCTTTAAGCTATACTGCTAGCCCAGATTTGAAGCCAACATGCTCAATGACTCTGAAAAGCAGTAAGTCCAGTACTACCATCTCAGAAATCAGTTTTATAATAGCAGTTGCTTCAGGATAAGTATATTGGTATTTAGCTTTACGCTCAAGCATTTCCAAACTTGAGAGCTACCATCTAGCATAAGAACTTTTCTTCAGCCAGGCCAGATTAGGAGTGCTGGATTAGGATAAGGGCAAAGGGGACTGTTTGCATTACTTTCTCTTGAAGACTGAAAATGAGCGGACATTGAAACTGTATCAGCAGGGCTGCAGCTACCACTTGCTACAACAGAAGAGGTGGAGTCTGAACTATCTCTCACTGCATGGTGTTTTTTTATGTTGGCTAGTGCTTGCTAGTAGCAGATTTGGAGGCGTGGTCACTGTTGGGCAAATGCAGGGCACGCATCAGTCCCTCATTCCCCAATAAGCCAGCATGCAGGCGCCGCACCAGGAATACATAATGTGGTGAGCACATTTAAGGAAAGGTCCGCTGCAATGAGAGACAAGCTCATCACGTAGTGGCACCTCCCAACGTGCCTTTCCTGGTGAAGCATTCTATCAAACATGGCGGCACTGCCTGCCACAATGCCGACTTTGGGGGTGCCCAATCCCTCTGACAGCATGCCCTGCCCCAGTGCATGAGCCGACGGGGAAGCCCACTCTCCATCAGCATAATGCCCCCCCCCATTTGTTGTGTGCTGAGGGGGTGCCCAATCCCCCTTGGTTCTAGCCCCCCCTTCGGTATGTGCCGACGGGGGTGCCCAATCCCCTGTCAACTAGCCCCCCCCAAACACTCAGGTGGCACATTGGGAGCCCACCCTAGCGTGCCAAATGCCCCTGTAAAAAAAACAAAAAAAGTCCCTTGATTTTTTTTTTTTAAACTTGTAAAAGAAAAAAACGGTCCCTTGCTGTCTGTCCTGCTCCCTCCCTCAACCTGCGCGAACCCTCTGTGCACCCTGCCTCCCCACACCCCCCTCACCCCATACTTACCTCCAGAGTCTGGTGCGATGATCTTCATTGGACTGGGAACACATCTGCACTCTTCAAAGCCGACCGCGAACTGAAGAAATGCCGGTAAGCTGTATAATGGCATAAATAGTTTTTTTCAATTTTTGGTGTATATCTCGGGCATTTTATTGAATTTTTGCACCAAATTTTCAACATGGGGTTGTTGTGGCCCCTCCTCATGAGTTCAGTCCCTGTCGTGGTGTTATTCAGTCCAGAAAGGTGATTTCACGGTCACTGTGTGGAATCACTTTTCAGGACTGATTAATGAAATAACGGTGTCGCTGTTCATGAGGTAGGCTCTCCAAAAGCCTATGCTGCAAATTTGGTGAAAAAAGTCAAAAAAAATGACTGTTTTATGAGCGTGCATTGCGCAGTTTCCATGCACACTCGTAACTTCATGAATTTGTAATATTTTCACTCCAGATTTTCAACATTGGCATTTTTCCACACCTCCTTATGAACAGTACAGCTGTCATTTTACATATCCTGGCTGAAATATGTTTTCGTACTTCCAGCGCAGAATAGTGCAGTCACTGTGCAAAATCAGTTTTCAGGACAGTTTGAGAAAATGACAGTGACACTGTTCATGAGCAGAGGTCCTAAAATGTGGATGTTGAAAATTTGGTGAAGAAAGTCCATAACATGACTGTGTTACAAGCATGCGTTGTGCAGTTTCCACGCACCCTTGTAGCTTCACAAATTTGCAATATTTTCACGCCAGATTTTCAACACTGGTGTTTTTTCACACCTCCTTATGAAAATTACAGCTGTCATTTTTCACATCCTGCCCAAAATGCGTTTTCGCACCTGTGGCTCAGAATGTCATGGTTGCTGTGGGAAATCAACTTTTGGGACAGATTAACAAAATCACAGTGCCACTGTTCATGAGGGGAGGTCCTGGAATGCCTATGTTGAAAATGTGTCTCTTCAGAGAGGGGGTGAGGTTGGCATCAGTTCAATACTTCATTGCCATTACTATTATGCGTCTCTAACTCCTGCACTACCAATGCCAATGCCAGCGAGACAACATTCAGCATTGACAAATGCTTGTTAATCTTTCTCTCTGTCCAAAGATTCATGCTTCAGGCATAATGGGTGACATCTACCTTTGCAGTGTCAGTGGCTCAGTAGGTAGCACACTTGCCTCTGAGGCTGGGAGATCAGAGGGCTGTGGGTTCAGTTCCCACATCTGGCACTTGGGTTAATATCCCAGTACTGATGCTGTAGTGCAGCATGAGAGGGGTGCTGCACTTCTGAGGTGCCGTCTTTCGGCTGAGACGTTAAACCGAGGTCCCATCTGCCTAGATTGGCAGTAGTTCAGGTGGATGTTAAAGATCCCATGGCATTTATCGAAAAAGAGTAGGAGAATTTCCCTGGTGTCCTGGCCAAATTTCCCCCCATTCACTAAAAATGCCACCAGCAGCTTAATCTGGTTCAAGGTCAGTTGGCATTCATCTGTATCCCCTTCCCCCGGGTCGTGCCTGAAAATAGGCAGGATTTGTCTAATGCACTTACCCGGTCAACAAAACCTAAATAAAAAATATATATATTTAAATGTTAATGCTGAACTATCCAGAGTATCCTTTTTTGCTCTCTCTGCTGAGTGTCTTTTTCATATAGAGCATGCTGCCTGCAATTCATTATCTGCAGCCAGAGAAAAGTAAGACCACACATAAGAGGTCATCTTTTTGGTTTTATGATGTATATTATATTGCCATCTGTCACTGACATCCCGTTGTTGATCTTTCTCAGCAGTGGGATGATCAACATTTGAATCACCCTTATCTTCATTCAGCTCTTCCAGGCCAATCACAGAACCCAATTCTGAATGCACTGCCCCTAATTTTGTTCTTCCTGCACCACTCTGTTCACTTCCTCATCCTCCAAATCCATTACCACAGAATCATCACATTCACCCTGCACGTGCTCAGCTGCCAACTCTTCCTCCTCATTCAGCCTTTCCACCTCCTTTAACCTCTCCCTCCTTGTCTATGTCTACATCCTCCATTTCACCACCTTCGTCGGAATCAGATTTGTCTTCATCAGTTTCATTCAGAATTGTATTTGTACGGTACACACAGGTAGCATATCTTTGCTTGCCTCTCCCCGTGGGGCTGATCACCCCAATTGTTTTAATTAACCAGGTTTTACCTTTCCTGGCTATCTGGACAGCAATGGGGAGCTACCACTACTGTTACTGAATGATGCACCACCACCAGAAACCGCTCTTTTACCAGTCTGCAATATGGTATGGGCCATATGTTTCCCCATCCCTTCCCTATTTGTGCTTCCTCCTCTTCCTGTCTGCTGCTCATAGTAAACAGTTTTTTTATGTATCAAAGAGCACACAAAAGTGGTATGCGAAATTGGTCAAGACTGAGATTTTATTTAGCAGGGAGCTCAGCACGCAGCAAAGGCAGAAGTTGGCCACAAAATATATTCACAACATGAGATAATTACATAGTCATCTAAAATAGAAACTGGCATGTGTGATGTAACTATATAAAAAAGTTCTTTTTAATTTTTCTATGAATGTCTGCAGGGCAAGAAAAGAACCCATGAGACGCAGCAGAGCAGAGTCTCGTAGCAAGTGTAGCCTGTTATTATTGCCTCCTCTGTATACTGAATAAGATCCCCTTCCCTTCCCACGGTAGGTAGTGTTCCACTGCCACAGTCAGGAAGAGGAGGAGGCCAGGTCAAATGAGATTTATTTTGCAGGGAGTTCAGCACTCAGCAATGGTAGGAAAAGTAGTAGGCCACAAAATATATTCACAACAGTAGATAATCACATAGTCAACTAAGAAAGGAACTGACATGAGTGATGTAACTATATGTCTTATAGCAGTTGCAGCCTATAGGGATACATAAATAAATTTATTTGTGTCTGACATTCCCTTCCCTTCTTGTCTTCTACTCTCAAATAGGCCCCTTTAACTTACAGGGCTCAGTACACAATATTCTGTTTTTTTTCACAGCCAGTGCACCACACAGACACAGCAGCAGGCAGAAAAGCAATCTGATTCTGTGGCTGCTCACTCAGTGCTCCTGTAGTTACTGTGCTGCTCTGTGCTGTGTGTCATGCTGTGTCAGTCTGGCCTGCTGCTACTGTAGTTCTCTTTCTCACACATCTCCAAACAAGAACAGTTGGTCACACAGTACTAGAGTTACAGCACAGCAGCACAATGATGCTACAGTTTTTTTATGTTGTCCTGTGCAAAGCTGGCAGAGTAAATCAGACAGAAACTCCTAGACAAACAACAATGAGTTACAGCTACAAACCACTACTCCTCCTCACTATCTATTTTGGCATAGCTGGTACCATATTCAATTTTGGACCTCTACCTTCCCACTCTGAATATCCAAGGGGTGCCTGCTGGAGGAAAAACATACACATGGCCACTACCACTCCAGGACAAGATAGACTCTTCATCCCACTTCACTTCCCATACACAGTGATCGCCAAGCCCTCCTCCTACATCATAACCCTAACAGCTAACTTTCCCCATAAATTAAAACAGGCATCTGGACACCTTCCCCACATGAAGCGCAGGCGTCTAAAGACGCGGGGGAAGTTAAACATCACCCTATCCACCAGAAAGGTTATCTTTATGCTACTGCTACTCTCTGGCAATGTTGACCTTAACCCTGGACCAACAACCCTGAGGAGCAGGGGGGCCTATACTGTGAACAGCATAAAGACAGCAGCACTAAACATTTGCAGCCTACCTGCAAAATTAGATATGCTCCAGGCTTGGATGACCATACCCCTGACATAATCTGCCTAACCGAAACCTGGCTGTTGGGTAAGGTCAAAGATGGTGAGGTCACAATTGAAGGTTACCAAATGATTCGTCTTGATAGAATTAGCAGGAAAGGTGGCATCTGCCTCCTATATGCCAAAAACTCACTTAGCTGCTCCATCCTCCCTATCTCCAAAGTTACGGAGGAATATGAGCTACTAATGGTAAAAATACAAATCAGCCAAAAAAGCAAGACCTCACTATCACCACAACCTACCTGCCACCCAGAAAATCCAAGAAAGGCCTTAATCTCATTATGGAAGAAATCAGCACTCTCAAAAAGGACTCTGAATTCATCTTGACCAGTTACTTTAACATTAACTGGTTATGTAAGGAGGCTGCACCCTCCAGAGACCTAATCTCCGCACACAATCTCACGCAACTTGTCACATACCCCACCAGGCAGAACTACAAGGCTGGTATCAGCACCCTCATTGACTGGGTCTTAGCAAGTTCACCATCTCAATTCTCTCAAGTCAGGGTTCTCCCGGACATGCTTAGTAACCACTCCCCGATCTCCTTTATATGGACCACTAAACCTGCCAAATGCCCACCCCACTTCATAGAGAGCAGGGTTCTGCAAAAAGGCAAACTTGGACTCCTCAAATCAGCCTTGTGTGCCCACAACTGGTCCTTTATAAGCAAGGCACCTATGCTGGACCAAGCCCTTAGCTTTCTCACTGAGGGTTTCAGTTCCATCTGTGATATCTATGCACCATGCACAAAATGGAAAATTCGGGGAGAGATCAATGGCTGGATTGATGGCAAACTCCTCTCCCTCCTAAAGGAGAGGGACTGCCTCTGGGAATAAGCCATCAATTCAGGTAGCAAACATGACCTATAGAGCTACAAAACTGTCAGAAATCGATGCACTAAGCTCTTCAGGCTTGCAAAGGCTATCTTCCATAAGACCCAGTTTAATGACGCATGGGGTGATGGAAAGCGGTTTTGGGATAATGTTAAGTACATCCTTGGTAAAGACCAGAAGCAGCACCCCAAGATGCTCAATATAAATAACACACCTTCCTTGGATTTGTTAGCCATAGCTGATGCCTTCAACCAAGCCTTTACAGACCTGTCCCCAGTACTGCCGGCAGACTACCTTCTGCCTGTGGAGGACCTAGGCAGTGGCAGCCTGCCCACAACTAACCACCCTGCCTTCTACTTTAAGAAGGTGACAGCGCAGGAGGTCCTAAAGGTGGTCAGGGGAGTCCTAGGCAAAACCAGACTGGGGAGTGATGGGCTAGACATGAAGTTATTATCCCTCACACTTGTTATGATCACGCCCATAGCAATGCTTTTTAATAAATCCCTAGATCTAGCTCAGTTCCCTGAGATATGGAAGCAAGCCCTGGTGATGCCAGTGCATAAGACTGGTGATAAGGCACTGGTGGCTAACTACAGACCTATATCTATCCTCTCTCTCTATCCAAAGCATTGGAGAAAATCGTAGCTAGCCAACTTACAGAATACCTCGACAAGTACAATCTTCTCTGCCCAAGCCAACATGGATTCAGGCAAAAACACAGCACCACCACCATAGCACTGCTGGAATACTCTGACTTTGCACATAAGGCACTGGATGAAGGAAAACTGGTGGGGTCCATCTTCATCAACCTCACCAAAGCTTTCGACACCGTAAACCATCCACTGCTCCTACCCAGCTCCAAAGATTGAGTGTAGCACCAAAAGCCTTGAACTGGTTCAATAACTACGTAACACACAGGAGCCAGCGAGTCAAAATTGGGCAGACGTTATCCAGCTCCAAAGATGTACTAATTGGAGTCCCTCAAGGATCAATTCTAGGGCTCCTACTTTTCAGCCTATTTGTAAATGAACTCCCCTCGGCTTGCGACACCAAACGTATCTTATATGCAGACGATGCCGTGCTGCTAAGCAGCAGCACCTCCCATGAAGCCATACAATCAGAGCTAGTGACCTCCTTCAATAAACTTGAGGATTGGTTCAGAAGGCAAAAGCTGCTACTAAATTACAAGAAAACCAAGGCCATGCTTCTATCTAGCCCTTACCATAAGCGGAGGCACACCTCCCTCAAAATCTCTAATAAGGCTGGTGAGCAGATTGAGCAGGTACACTTGTTCAAGGACCTTGGGGTCATCATTGATGACTCACTCACTTATACGCACCACACAGACTCCCTTGTAAGAGCGGTGAACACAAAGATCGGGGTCCTATATAGGCATAAAAAATCCCTCACCCCGGAAGCACTTCAAACCTCTGTCTCCAGCTCCATACTCTCCACGATCGACTACGGGCTAGTGGTTTATGGTGCCACCACAGATACAGCACTCAAGAGGGTCCAAATCACATTGAATAAGGCATGCCGCCTCACCCTGTGCACGGATCAATACACTTATACCTGTACCCTATAAGAGCGTACAAACTGGCTCAACCTAAAAGAGAGGATCAAATACCAAACTTGCCTCCTGGCAAAGAAGGCGCTCCTAGGGAAAACCCCACCCTGTGAAGGTAAACTGCTTGAGGCTTCTCCCACACCTCACATTACCAGAGGGAGAAAGAATGGAACACTGTCTATCCCATTCAGCCGAACCTCACTCGGGCAGCGCACTTTCGCTTATCAGGCCCCCTTCTGGATAAATGAACTCCCTAAGAAACTACACACAAACAGCATATCTCAATTCAAAGCAGGCCTCAGACAGCATCTCATGTCATGCGCAAAGTGCACCTGCTGCTCAGGCTCCTCCTGTACGTTTTAGACCATCAACCTAGGTACCACCCAATGCGGGGCTACCTAGAGAACCCATGCCTCCTTCACCAGCCCTGCAAATAGAGCATAAGTAAAGCTACTTGATCAACTCTAATTCCACATGTAGATAATGCCTCCCCATCCCCTACCACCCCTAACTCGACAAGGCCCTTTTTGGAGCTGCTTCCCCACCCCCACCCCACAGCGACCTGGCCCACTATCCCCACCTCTCGCCTCTCATGCTAGTAAGTTCAAACCTCTGCCCTCCTGTATTTTACTGTCACCTGGCCTTATGCAATCTGAGTAAGCGTAAACCACTATGCAGTCTTCTCAACTTTAGTCTAACAACGGATTTTGGTGGTCGCCTGAGGAAGGGGTTTACTGGTTAACTGATGCTATCAATCATTTTTTTCTGAAATAGCTTCTACTCTGTTACAAGTACTCTTTTTCTCTACAATTTGTGTAAATCTCATGTAAATGCTCTTATATGCCAATGAGCAGGCATCTGTAACCACTGTATATGTGTATTTGTCTTATTTGTCCACCCAAACGTGGAACCTTTGTAAAAGAGCTCATGCTCAAAGGTCTATCCGATATATTAAATAAATAAAATAAATAAATAAATAAATCAGTAGCCCAACAATGACTTTGTCTATTTTTTATTCCTCTCCCTCCCACATTCACTGATCATGCCCAGTCGATCGATGCCTCTCTCTCCGTCTCTGTGATCCAACTGCAGCTATGGTGCAGATGTGTAAGTCTTTTATAGCCTTATGTGACATCTGGAAAACAAAATGGAACTGGTCCAATCAAATTCCTCCTCTCTCCCTTCTGCCTTCCTCTTTGGTTGTTCAGTGTGGGTCAGGTGGGTAACAAGTCCACCGGAACTGCTGTCATCTGATATGACACAGGAGGAGCTTGGGACATAGATCACACAGTGGGGAGGATGGGAAGGAGTGCACTGCAGAAGGGGCATCCCAGATGAGAGAGCAAGCCTAGGAGGAGACAGACAGGAAGGGAATGACTCAGAATAATGGCAGCTGTGTGACGCACAGAGGACAGGGGTGAACGAGTGCGGTTGCCATGCCAGTGCCAATCAATTCAGTGTGGCTGCAGCCTACCATTGCTTTCTGTGTCTGCCTTCAGTGTCTGTGGAACGGACAGGGAGTCAGGGTACAATGCAAACTGCAAAGATGCAAAAAAAAAAAAATTGTTTTAAACTCGACTGAGAAGCTAGTTTACCAAAATTGCCAATTTGCCAGCAACATTAGTATTATATGATGACACAGACCCAGTTCCCAGGGTTGTAAAGTCTGTATTTATCCAGGTCTGCCAAACAGTGCTGAATCCAGGAGGTCCTGATTTTGAATGGACTGGTTAGCCCAGCCCTAGAGGTTGCAGTAGAGCACAACTTCAAACCTGTCTCCTAGTCAAAGCTCTGCTTCACTGCCTTAGCTGTAGTTGTAAAATAAAACCATCAACCCATTTCAGCCCCCACCTCATTGTTTAACCAGTCCTTAGCCCAAACGTCACCCAGTTTAGTAAAAATATTTCTACAGTGTCTAACAGAGCACAAAACTTCACATTCTCTGTATCTTACTAGGCCTGTATGCCAGTAACCTTTTCACATCAGTAGTGCTTTGTGCGTGATTACTCTTATTTAGGCCTGGTGGTGAGACACAGAGGATGAGGTTCTCCATGCTGTGTTAGACAACTTAAAAACATTAATTTTACTGAACAGAGTTGCTTATGAGGTTGGTAAGGACTGGGTGGTAAGGGTTGTATGAATGAGATGGGTGGTGAGGTCATCATCTTATTAATGGGAGGAAGACAACACTGCAGCCCAAAATGCTATACATCCAAAAGAGGAAGGGAAGAAAATACTGCAGCAGTGGGGGCAGGGCAGAGACCAATACTGTATCCCAAAAAGCCAGCACAGTGTATACCAAACTGCTTGACAATCTAAGAGAGGAATGGGAGAGAAAGCTTCTGCTATTAGGTAGGTGGCATGGGGGGGTTTGGAGGATGGGAACCAACACTTTATCCCTAAGTGCAAAATCAGGAGAGGGAGGGGAGCGAATACTCCTGCCTCTGGGGACACAGGAAGGAATATGAGGCAGGCTTATGGAGGTCTCCATTTGGACTCCGATGCATGAGGGAGGCAGAGAGAAGAAAAAGCTGGCGGGGCCACCAGCAGTACAGGAATGTATGTGTTTTGGGGGGATGGCAACATGATCATATTGGTAGTAGTGGTGGCATGTGTAGGACAAGAGGAGAACTAGAGGCTGTGACAGTGAAGGAGACCTGAAAAGGAAGAGCATGTTGCCAGTATTTTGGGTGGAGCACCATTCTACGTCTGGACATCGCTGATGGGGGAGCACAAAGAGAGGCTGATGGCACGCATGTCTATGTTCCCTTAAAATTTGAGCCTGTATTTTCACTTCAAGATGGTGGCATTGATGGCCACCTGTCACCCACTACCCTGACTTAAAGAGGGGTCCACTGCACAAGTCATGGCTTTGGGGTTCCACATTCAAATCTGAATTCAAATGTAAGACTGCATGCACATGCCAACACCCCTAGCCTTTTTACAAAGAGTACTCTTAAAGAAATGGCTAAAATGGCTAAATAAAAAAGGTAGTGGATAAAAAAAATCAGTTTTGCCAAATGGCTAATTACATTTTGTCTCTCAAGACAATGCTTGTGAAAATGTGGGCTTGTGCAAAGTTTGATTTCAAATTAACACCATGTAATACAGTATTATGAAGTTCTGTTTTGAAGTTGATTGTGAATGAGGTGATTTTAAAGTTGAATGTGGTCAGTGCTGAGACTACTGTATAACTGGGTTCAAAACACACTGGGACACCTTTAAGGGCAATTAGGAAGTGATAAATAGTAGGGTTTTAGGACTGAGGGTCTTTGTCCTTATCTATGTTTTTGTGTTGAGTTTACTATGTGAGAAAGGACTTTCTCTAATTGGTACATCTTTTCCATGTAGGATGGACTGACCCTGTGGGGTGAAAAGAGAGAAGTCACTACCTTTTGTAATTTGGAACAGTTGAGAAGTATAGTTACTAAGACTGGTGGGAGGGCAGCAGGCACTACTGCAATCCTACCACCTGGCTGAGCACAGGTAACAATGCAGTCAGAGCTGCTCGTGCAAGGGAGGATGCTGTGTACAGACATATCTGCATGAGTATGTCTACTTTAAGCCCATGCCCAAGGCATCCAGGGAGGGGGAATTCAAAGGTGGAAAACCCCAGAGTGCAGCTGGATGAAGCTGAGGATCCTGCGCAATGCATCCTTCCCACACACAATGGACATGCGAGGGAAAAAGCACCCCCCCAATGGAATCCACCATGGAACTGAACTGTTTATGATGACAGAGATGTAAAGTGCTAGGGCAGGGAAACAGAAGGGCAGGAGCAGCGATTGGATGGGACCAAGGGTCATGGTTCTTTTATGCATAGAATGGATGATGCAAAACAGGTCATTAGCGAGGATGGGGAAGTGAGGAAATAACAGGAGCAGCATACAAGTGTGCAGAAAATGGATGGTGGTAGATTGGTGTCAGCATGTGTCAAAGTACAAATTAGAGTTGACTGGTTGTGGATATAGTAGAGGAGCAGCAGGACTGGAGGGAGTGAAACTGTCAGATTATGTCTGAGAGTTTGTTAGTGATAGTGGAAAGGGGAAGATGCAGAGGCAATTGATCATTAATGAGTGAAGTGGGGAGGCAGAGGGTGCAGAAAAAGAATGGAATAGGGAAAAGAGATAGTAGGGAGCATAGGGATGGTAGAAAGGTTTTGACAAGTGTGTCCTGGAGAACATCAGTAATGGCTAAGGGAGAGTGTGGGTAAGTGTGAAAGAATAAGGAATGAGGAGGAAGAAGGGTTAAAGGTACTGGAAGCAGAAATGATGTTTGGGATTGGTGCGGTTTTAAAATAGAGGCAAAGTCCTCACACTTGGATGGAGTGAAAGAGATTTAGGGGATGGAGTTAGGGGTGACAGAGGGAGTTAATGGTTCTGAAAAGGGATCAGGGATCACTGGTAACTTTGGTAATGATGTCAGCATAATACTGAAATTTGGTATCTCAGTGAGAGGCCCTGTAATGTGACTAATCATTTTGCAGGCCTTGTGGCGAACCATCAGTTCAGAGGAGCCAGAGTGCCATTGTTTCTCTGAGTGTTAACTAAGCAAGGGATTCAGTAGAGATAGACTGTAGGATAAGCTGTGCTCGAAGGACAGGAGCATCTCTGCTCTATCAGAAGTATAATAAGTGCAGCATGTACACATGTCCATTTATCATCCTAGCATTATATAATCATAAAGAACTATAAAACATACTCTTCCTTGTAAGTGTTGCACTTTGAAACCTTATAAACATTAAAAATATTACATTAGTGTTATGGTTTTGATATTTCAGGTATTTTATTAACCTTTGAAAAAGTACTTAATGATTTACTGTACACACACTAGTTCTGAACATTGAAACTTGTAAAGCATGGTATGAAGAAATAAGCAAGCTTCAAAAATGAACATTTAATATTTGCAACCATTGCTGAGGGCGTGTGCAGTCACAACATACCTCTCAACCTCTTGCCTCATAAATCAGGGACAGGGCTTAAAAAAATCAGGGACAAAGACCCCAAATCAGGGACACATCTTAAAAATTGGTAATATTCACCCAGAAAGCTGCTACAATAAGGGGATTAGTGCAAGATGCATTTTCTGAAGAACAACAAGTTTGTAACTTTAATGTTTGACATTATTTTGTGGCTACAATCTCCACTGTTCAGTCATAAAAACACAAATTTTACGAGAGACACAGGAAAATTTTGAGGCAAAATCAGGGACGTCCCTGAAAATCAGGGACAGTTGAGAGGTATGAGTCACAAGGGACTGCCTTAAAACTGTGGCAGCAATGATTCTGTCAGTCCCCTGCCTGCAACCACCCCCAAACTATCCTTAAAGAGGATTATGACCCTTTTGAAAGTTGTTGCATACTCTGCTGTGACCACAATGGGAATGGGCATGGTTAACTATGCAAATGGTCAGCAGGGCCATCCACAAAGTGACCCATACATGTCCAGACATCTCCTACCTGTAGAACTATTGCCGGTAGCTCATGTGGGTGTTGCTAAAGAGTGATATGGAACAAAAGAGCTGGCAAAGAATGGAGATCAGTGAGTGACTAAACTGCAAGGACCCATGCACAGGGGAATAGGGCTATGAAAGTGGGGAGATTCACTGTACACTAGGGACTGGTCTTTTGGTTTGGGTTAGAGTGAAGGCCACTGAGCCAGCAGAGACCAACAGACTAAATGGCAATGCCCTGACCCACAAGTTTCAAGTACACTGTTTCAAGTACCTAGGCCCAGGGGTTATTATCGACGACACCCTCTCCTTCGTGCAGCACATTGACTATGTGGTAAAAGCAGTAAATGCAAAGCTCGGTGTGCTCTGTAGGCACAGGCAATACCTCACACCATTAGCTCTTCATCTCTCGGCCTCTTCCTCAGTTCTGTCAGTCTTGACTGTGGACTTGTGATGTGGGGCCGTCTCAATACCTACTTGCATGCACTGTGACCCTTAACAAAATTGTGAGCCCCAACATGGGCAGACAACCTTATGCACACATGCTCCCTCTTTGAGCAGACCAATTGGCTTAACCTACCCAACAGAATAAAATACCAAACCTGTCTGTTGGGTAAGAAATCACTACTAGGCAAAGTGGCTCCGTTCCTCAGTGCCTTGCTGCCTGCTTGTAGATCTGGGTACCAGACCAGAGGCCACTCCCGGGGCTCCCTAGCAGTCCCCTTCAGAAAAACAACACTGGGACAGCGGTCGTTTGCATACTGAGCTCCCCTGTGGCTTAACGAGATCCCGACTCACCTACTGAGAAACTCGAGCCTACCTGCCTTTAAGGCAGAACTTAAACAGTACCTGTCTGGAAGCATAGCCTGTTGCTGTAGGCAGTAATTGCATTCCCAGTCCTGCAAGTCTTAAGACACAGTCGCCTAGCTAATTGGAAGGCTTGGCCTATAGTTCAATGGATAAGCTGCCAGCCAATCCCACTTTCCTGAGCTGTATAAGCAGTTCCTCTCAGCCTCCTTCTGAAGCACTTTTTTCTTTGCTGGCCGGAGGCTCTGTCTGTCTGTCCTTTGCTGCTGGCTGGGGCCTACCCTGGGGCCTGGGCCCCCCCCCCCATGCGCTTTCAGAGCATGGTGTCTCTTTTCTTTCTATGTTTATTGAAGTTTACAACTCAGTGTACTCAATGCAGATGCTACTTCTATGTTTGTACACTCTGGTATACTCTGAGGTCAGCTAAGCTACAGCTAATGCTGTCAACTAGTTTCAATACCTGCATGTGGGTCTAGGCCCTTTCCATCACTTTCTTGTTTTTCCTACGGCAGGGACTTGGAAGTGTTTGGGGAGTTGTGGCCCTGTGTGGCTAATTACTTATGTTCTAAATCCTGTTACTTATGTTCTAAATCCTGTCTCCGTAGCCGACAAATCCTCAGAGTATGTGTCACCTTTATTGGCTTTTTGAATGCCTGGCTGGCTTGTCCCACTATTCACAGTGCTGCTTCATTGCTGCTATGTTTTGCAGACCTACGTGCAGGTCAAACTATTGCTACACTGTTACTGACCTACGTACAGGTCCACTCTTGCTTAGGCAATCTCTGCTTTATGCCTACCAACATCCCCTCCGCTTCAGCCTCTGGGATGTCTGCTGTGCTCACTACTGCATTCGACCTTTGCAAGGTCTCAGCATTTAACACTCATTCAGCTCCTTATCAGTATTGGGGCATGCCAGCCATACCATTCTGGCACAGGGTTTCCCTGCAGCTGACGGTCTCGCTCTGCATTTTAAGTTCGCATCTTGAGCGTGCCCGACTTGGGGTGGAGTCCTTCTCACCTGGCCAATAGCTGGGAATGTCCACGCTCCGGGCTTGGCTTTAGCTGTTTGCTGATGCAACAGCAGCTCCTGGTGTAGCATTTAAGACTAGCTGTGAAGGGTGGTTACTCTGATCTCCTTTGGCTCTAGTGGTTCTACTACAATGGTTATCCATTGGCTTTATTGGTTTCCTTAGCAAGGCACCTTCACTGCATGATCCCTACAAATGCCTCTGGTTCACCTGGTTTGTGTTTAGGGTGAGTAGGCCAGGTGAGTGCCTCAGCAGTCATTGCTCTCCTCCTCACGCCTTGATTGCCCCCGATGTTGCAGAACACTCTCGCAACCTTCCACGGCATTCCTGCTAGATGGATTGAGTGAAAGCTTTCCACCAAATTGGAATATTTTCCACCTTCCTTTAACTGGGTTTCCAAATCGCAGCTGCAGAGCCGTCACTAAAAAAAAAATATCCCAGCCTGCAGGGAAGGTGACCTAGGCCTTGGATCCCCAAAGATTTCCTCCTCAAAGGTTTTTTTTTCTCTCCTCTGTGCCTCAGGTCATAAAAGTTAGTTAGCTGTAGTTAATGTTTGCTAGTTCTATTAGGTAGATTCCGCTGTTAGATGGAGGTGGATGGTGTCCCTACTTGCCATTCAATCTCTCCTTAGCAGGTCCCCTCATTCTCTAGCACTGCCCACCGAACTCATGCTACTGCTAACCTGTGCATCTCATTACGTTATCAAGGCATCTCATTACGTTATCAAGCTGCCTGATGCTTTATCTACTACTACATCATAGCTACTACTTGCTTATATGCTTCGTACTACTTCATATTTTTGGGGGATCCTTCCTAAGGTTCCTTTAGCCATGGGAATTATCCCGCAGCACCTCTAGGGGTGGAACCCTCTTTGAGGGTTCCTTGCCTTTGGTACCCCTACAGGGTGGTAATTCCTCTGGAATAGAGAGTGTGAATGGCCAAACCCAAACTAACACAGTTGCACAAGCATAACACTATACTGGCTGCATAGGCCATTGAACTGACATGGAGCAAGTCACCTCCCACACCCTTTTTACCAAAGCCCCCACAGGGCCGCTGCCCAAATCCCAGATCACCCACCCCCAACTCTCTACATCAATTCTACTATGTAGATGGATCTAGCTCCCTGGCTACTGAAGATTATACCTTTGTGCCTAGCATTTGGCTGTTGTAAATTATACCTGTGTACGTGACAATGTTTGGCCTTGTCACGTTTCTTTGCACTTACTAGATAGCTTATGTCTCTGTTAGTAATGTTTCACCCTTGTAATTTGCTTACACTGGGGCTCCACCCTCCTTTGTTTTCTTGTTCTCAGTTGTTCACACTTTGTTGTACCTGACGTGGAACCTTTGTAAAAGAGCTTTTGTTCAAAGGTACTGTCCGAATCTTGAAATAAATAAACAAGCGGCCCTCATAGTACTGGTCTGGAGGGGTCAGGGGCAACAAAGATGGTAGTACCTGTGTCATGGCCTCTGTGTAAGGCACAGCACCATACAACTGTTTCTGTGTCATGCATAGATCATGAATCACGTGTTAGGAAGTGAAAATCCCATGTGCACTTTCTGACATCTGGTACCCTCAGCACAGCATATGATGGGAAGGAAATGGGGGGAGTGGTGTTGTCATCAATGCTACATCATTAGTGTTACTGATCACCCCCCCCCAATTGTGCACTCCGCTCACCAATACAATTGACTGTATTAGTGTGGAAGTGGGCATAGAGTGGGAAGCCCCAATTGTGTTGGCCTAGATTTAGGACTGCCCCCCCCCACCCAAATTATGGACTGGGGCCAGGAGGGGGTACACTACTAAGCAGTATTATTGTGGGGACTGAGGGAGTCAAGCTAGGGAGGAGAAATGTGGGAAAAAGGCAAGGCAAGGCACATTTTATTTAAAAGACACCCAATCCTGGAGGCTCTGGCGCCATACATAAAAACAAACCAACAAGAAAATCCATCAATAAATAGCAGTAATAATAAAAACAACAGTAATAAATAAAAAAGATTCAGCAAATAAATAAATAAATAAGGAACAAGCAATATAAAATGTCAGAACAGGGTGATATTTACACAACGGGGTCAGGAAGAGCCTGTGCAAACAGGAAGGCCTTGAGGCATGCCTTGAATACCTCCACTGAGGGGGCCTCTCTTACAGATGGGGGAAGTGAATTCCACAGGGTGGGGCTGGTGACACTAAAGGCTCTGTCGCTGGCAGTTTTTAACCTCATCCTAGGAATTGCAAGGAGGCCCCTTGAGGAGGAGCAGAGGGAGCGGACTGAGGTAGCAGGCGTGAGGAGGTCCACCAGGTAACCAGGGCCCAGGCCAAGTAGGACCTTAAAGGTGAGCAAGCCCACCTTTGAAGAGGACCCTGCACCTAACTGGCAGCCAGTGCAGTTCACGCAGCACTGAGGTGATGTGACAGTACTTAGACTGCCCTGTCAGCAACCCAGTGGCTGGGTTCTGCACTAGCTGAAGCTGGTGGGGGGTACCTCCCAAGACCCTGAGGTAGAGCGCATTACAGTAATCAAGCCTCGATGTGACGAAGGCATGCGCTAAGGTAGGGAGGTCCAGGGGTGGAACTAGGGGCTTAATCCTGGTGATATTCCTCAGATGGTAAAAACTGGTACAGACAACAGGCGACACCTGAGCCTCAAGCGTCAGTCCACTGTCCAGAATAACACCCAGGTTATGCACCCTACAGGAGGCTTTCAAAGGCACTGATCCCAGGACAAGTCCTGTTTCTGCGCCTGAGGCCATCCTATCATGCCCTCTGTTCGACTACTCTACCAGTACCTCCATCTTATCGGAGTTCAATTGCAACCAGGTGGAGGCCATCCAGTTGTTGATTTCAGCAAGGCAGTTGTTAAGCATGTCCACTGAATTAGATATCCAGGTGCAAATGAAAGATAAAGCTGGGTATCATCAGCATAGCAATGGAAACCCAAGCCATATTGCCTAATGAGCTTTCCCAGGGGCAGCATGTACACAACGAACAACATTGGCAGCAAGACCAAACCTTGAGGTACTCCACAAGACAGGAGGCTAGGGAAGGAGGAGAAATTCCCCATCACTACCCTTTGCCTCCTGTTCGTAAGAAAGGACTCAAACCAGCAGATGACTGTGCTGGCGAGTATACAAAATTCCCTCGGGGGTCAAGTAACACACAACTGTCCACCGTGTCGAAAGCTGAGGAGAGATCAAGAAGAAAGAGAATTGTCCCCTCCTCTTGATCTCTTGCCATAAGAAGGTCATTGTGTACCCGAACTAATGCAGTTTTTGTACTGTGCCTAACCCAAAACCCAGACTGGCGAGGCTCGTAAAGATCAAAGGCCATGAGGTGCTCCTCAAACTGAAGCACCACAATCTTCTCAACAACCTTACCCAAGAATAGAAGGTTGAAGAAAGGATTGTAATTTGCCTTGACATAAGGGTCCAGAGATGGTTTCTTCAGAAGGGGTCTCACCAGTGCCTCCTTCAAGGCATCTGGGAAGACCCCCTCTGACAAGGAGCACCAGAGAATCAAGGCAAACACCGGACCAACGGAGTCGACACATCTCATTAAGAAATGCATCGGCACTGGGTCCAATTCACAATGTGTGTGCCTCAGCTTGGAAGCAACCCTAATGACCTTAGCTACCTCCACTGGTCTAAACTCGCCCCAACTAGACGGAGTGCTCTCCAAGCGCCCAAGGTGATCACCATTGGCCAAAGATTGGCTCACTGGCAGAATTCCCCGCCTGATGGCAGACACTCTGTTCGAGAAGACCCGAGCAAACACTTTGCATAAAGCATTAGAAAAGGCATTTTTCAGCTGCAGAAAGGCTGGATTTAGCAGCCTGTCTACAGTCTAAAAGAGCACAGTTGGTCAATTCTTCCTGGCATCAATCTCCCTGGAAGGTAACTCTGCCTTCTTACAGTTGATTGCCCCTGATACTCATAGTCATCACGCAGGGCCAGCTTGTCTGCCTCTAGACCAGTCCTCTACCAGCAGTGCTCTAGCCTCCAATCCAAAATCTTCATTGGCTTGAGCTCCCCATCAAACCAAAAAACATTATTGGCTCTTGGAATAGTGGTAGGAGTCGGTGTTTTTTTCCTGGACAAGCATATAGGAGAATAAGGAAGAGTGCAGAGGGTGGGTAGTGACTGAGATGCGGAGGGAGAAGCCATAGGAGTATCTCAGGCCACCGATGGAGGGATGAAGTGCTTTTTTTCTTTTATTTTCTGAAGTTCCCAAGTAGTAATATTGAGAATTTTTTAAATTATTTATTATTCAGTCCCAAGAAATGAATACTGCCATACTTGTGCTACTTGGGAATTAATATTTTTTCACTTGCACAGCTGTAGAAAGTATGATGCCACAAGCACAGCAACAGTAAGTTTAATAAGGGATAGCTAGCTTTTTGAAAGAGTCTGTGAAACAAGAATTGCATTATCTGAAACATTTATTCAACCAAGAGCGGGAGAAAGTTAAAAAAAGCACACTGAATTTTACCAGAATTGTCATGCATATAAAAGTCACTCGTAGGCCTTTTATTTCAGCAGCTTCTCACTCTTAATTTACAGCAACCTAAATGCATATAAGGCCATACTTAGGAAGTGTGATACCACCTACAACAGCATCTGAAGATATGCCTCTGCCTCCCCTTGGTTGAAACATCGATGTCAGCTCTATTCTGACCTTAACTGGCCACCCCCCTCTTCCTTCCTTTCAGCTCCTTGCACTTGACTCCCTGACAGACAGTATTATCAGAGCTGGTATCTCTGTCTCTCTAGCCTCCCTGTTATTCCCTCAGCCCTCTACCCATAGTCTTCGATCAGCAGATAGATCTCTTCTGCATGTTCCTAGATGCAAAACTCTCAAGGGAAGTACAGCTTTCTCCCATGTAGCACCCAAACTTTGGAACTCTCTACCCCTGGAAGTTCATCTAGCTCCTAGTCATGCCCAGTTCAAAAACAATTATCGTTCTTTCCTTGGCTGCCAAGCCTCCTGCTCTTGCTTTAACCTTTCTTGATTTTGCTACCTCCCTCCTCACACCTTACACGGCCCCTTGGCTACCTATTATTTCTCTTAATCCTCCTAGTGATTTACCTTTATTTGCACTTATTGTCTAATGATTGTTGCGGCCGGGGCACTGTACCCTGCCTATGTATTATTTACCTGAAATTATATATCCTGCTGCTTGTTCATTGCCCTTGTCTTGACCGTACTTGTACATCTACATTCTCATGGTATTTTACTCTGTATATTTTGCAACATTGTTTTTGTTGTTTGCTCTGTATCTTCACAATCCTTGTATCCATGTAATCCTTGTAACCTCCTGGGTTATGCCTGAAAATAGTAATTATTTGGCTATGGCACCTACCCAGTTCACCAAAACTAAATAAATAAATAAATGTGACTACAGTCGTGCTTGGGTGAAGTTATTTGAATGAGCCCACAGTTTTGGAGTTCACGACATTGGACATGGAAAAAAACTGCTTAAAATGAAAACAAATACTGCAATAGATTCAAATGCCCTGGAAGCTCCAGTTTTGGTTAGTATACCTGTCTCAGAACGCCCTGCATTACTTCCTGTACGACCCTTGATGTCTACTTGTGAAACCCGGCCAGAATGTTGGTATCCAGGTGATGGACTCTGGCTAGATGCAGGTATTATGGTCTCCCTTTGCTTTTTAAGTTTTTCTTGGTTGATTCTGATAAAAGAAATAAAAAAGAAATAAAGCAATAAGACAGAAGGCAAACAATATATTTCATGGGAACATTTGGTTTCAAGTTAACAGATGCACTGAGCCTTTCTTATAAGCCACGTGGAAGGTGATTAATAACTTAAAAAATCTATTAAGTTTCTGCTTTGCCAGTAAAACATCTACCAAAAATATGTTTGCATTGAAAATCGTAAAGACTGTTTCCTTAATTCCAATTGATAAGGACCGTAACAGTCATAAACTTGTTAGACTTTGTCATGCTTGTGTAATACAGCATCTTAAGCATGGCAGTATTTCTTCTGTGGCAACTGCATGTTTCCTTTTCTACAACAGGCGACCCAAATCTTTTTGTATCAGATAATGAGTATTTGCTGGCAGATTTTCATGTAATGTCAGCAAATAATGTGTTCTCCAAGCTAAAAGTAGAAAACATTCAAATAACACTGGTGTTTCTGCATCCCCATGTCCAATGTTTAAATTTTTGCCCAGCAGAAGAATCAGCATTTATATAGAACTTTTCATACACATTGAACTCAAACTACTTTATAAACAATAGGGTCTATTCATAAATGTATGGCTGGATACATGTGATTCATGCGGACATGGGCCAGGTAACTGCGAATCATGCATACGCAGCCATGCATTAATGTATAGACCTCACTGTTTGTAAAGTGGTTTGGGTACAATGTGTATGAAAAGTTCCATAAAAATGCCAAGTTAAATTTATGATTGTGTGCACAAATGTGTGTGTGTGTTGGGGGGGGTTGGAGGATACAGTCGGATGCCCACCCTGGTTCCCTGCTCCACACGAGTAGGGGATTCTCAGTAGGCATGGGTCCAATCAATACTAAATGTACATTCAAGTGCCCAACTGTGTGCCCCCAGCCTTCCCAGTCAGTCAAGTGGGCCAGGGCATAAGGTGGGGGATTCCCTGTCCCACTGCAGCTGGTAAGTATCATTGGAGGGCTGTATAAAAGATGCATAGGGTCCCAACTGCCATATTGTGCACCCTTTTCCAAGCACTCCAGCTTTTGTGAATGGCACAGAATGTGGGTACACCCCAACACTTGCCCCAAAACTGCCCCCGGTGCATTGCTGCATGATTGGCCAGGGGACCATGTGTGCAAGAGGCACACACCCCTTCCATGAATGCTGCTGGGGTTTTGCTAGACCCCAGGTTCATGGCATTCTGACTTAGGGTTGCCTACTTGCCTTAGATACATGGCACGTAGGCAATCAACCCCCTTGATGAACAGGCCCCATTAAGAGACTGGTAGTGACGTGACTGTAATTGTGTAGTGAGAGCCATTTCACACTTCACACATCCACACACACACATAACCTTGGACGAGTGCATGAACCAGTTTATGGGAAGGGAAATGTTGGCCAGGACAAAGGGTGCCTTGGGTTCATTTACTTCCACCTGGACACCTAGGCACCAGGACAGCAACAGAGATGGGCAGAAGGGGCCTTGGTTTATCATCTCATCCAATGGACCGCACGCCATGACAGTGCAGCATCTCCCTATGACTGCTCTTGGGTGTCAGCATTTATGGTATGAGCCCAATCTCAGTGTGGGAATAGAACCCACAACCTTCTGGTCTAGAGGAGGATGTGCTACCAACTGAGTCATGCTGGCACCTGAGTATGTACTGGTTATCAGAAAATCCACAACATAAACCATCTATTGCCGTTCTTTTTTTTTTCTTTGTGTTACATGGTCGGACTTAATTCCTCTTGTTGGAAAAAAAATCAGTAAAAGGTAAAATTATTTTTTAATAGTTTTAACATCGTTGTTTTAAGTATCAACATGAGTGTGAAAAGGAAAAATAAAACAAGAACACAACATTTGTTATGATGGTTGCTTCATTTTTTCCACCATTGCAATAATACAATGTAAATTATCAATACTTGTACACCTTCTTAAACTAACATTCCAAAAAAATGTGGGAAAGCTTTTCATGTTTTTATGCATACTGTAAACCTACATAAATATCATGTTATTTTCATGAAATCATTTTCACAGATGTAGAATATGGTTGTGAATAAGAAAGACACACAGGGATTGTCATGGTGTTTTGGCTGTATGTGCTTTCTAAGAAGCAGTTTCACAGTTGGTCAGCTTAGAACAAAAGTTACTTAAAACAACAATAAAAATTAAAACATGCCAGACAGTTCTTAAAACAATTCAACAGTACATACAGAATTACAAAGACGTTAATGTAAAAGAGGCAAAGTAACCCAAAATGGATCTAGATAAGGCAGACTTGATGCCTACAATGGTGGGAGCTGATTTCCCCACAGGCATCCTATTTAGATCCTTACATCCTTACATGATAGGATAAATCATGTGAGCATTAACCCACAAGAGAGTGTGAGTCTACCTGAGAATGGTTCCATACATATATTAATTAACATGTGGCAGTGAACAGCCTTGAAAAAATGTCTGGGTGCACTGGAAAAATGTGAGTCTGAAACACCAGGAAAGATTTTTAAAGTGTTGAATGGAATGGAAGCAATATCTTCACAACCAGGGGTGTAGTAACCAATAGGCGAGTGGGTGCATGAGCCCCCACTATTTGGCACTTGTGCCCTTTAAGCATTACCTGCCCTTTCTAAATGAACACTTCATTATAAGTTCCAGGTGCCATTCGAAATGTCAGCCCCCTCACCCAATATTTATGAAGTTCTAAAATCTTTGTTCACAAATGAAAATTACATACCTATCATAATTCTTGTTCTTCTCTTGTATCTTCACCATTCATTACTGCTGGGTGTAAGCCAGAGGCATGCACCTGTATAGGAATTTTGTTTTTTTTGAGGGGGGGAGTTGGCGCCAATGGTGCTGCCCATGAGGCCAACGCATTGCGTGGTGCATGAGGGTTGGCCATTAGACGCCACAGACTCCTCCTCCACCCCAGTTCTGTCCTGCCGGAGAGGAGAGAGGAAAAACAGGGATAGAGAAATCAAGAGAGCCAAGAGACAGGAAAAGGAAAGGATATAAACTGAAAAAGGAATAAGCTGACCAGAAGACAGAGGGACTGGGCTTTTCTCCTAAGTGGCCATAGGGCCCCAACCCTTGGGTGGCAGCACAGGAAAGAAGAGAGAGAGAGAAAGAGAGGAAAAAGAGGAGAAGGAAGGGGGGGCGGGTTCCCTCCACCATGTTGAGCTGGAAGACCATCTGGCTTATTATAGTCCCAAAAAGCTAAAATATTTGAAGACATAGGAGCAAGGATCCTGTCAACTTCAGGGACTGCTTGATGGAGGTGGCCCTGAAAGTCTCCTAGGTTAAAGTTCTCATAGGGCCCACATGGCCTAGGAGAGGGGGAGGTGTCTACAGAGGGATGGGGGAAGGGCACCTCACCGAAAGTGCCCGGCCTCTGCCAGGGCTCTGAAACACAGAAGATCCAACCCCTGCAGGGGGATCTGGAGGAGTCGAACCAGTCAGCGGACGCTACAAATGTGAAAACAAAACCTGGTCGAGCCCTGAGGGGGAATCTCCCCTGTGGTGCAACTGAGGTTGCATGCTTCCAGAAGGGCAACTCCCAGCGCTGCCCACTAAGGGTACCTCTGAAGTCTCAGAGGAGGAGAAGCAGGGCTCAGCACTGTGGCTCCTCCCCACTCCCCGCAGGGTAGTGGAAGAAGACCTCTGCACCTCACCCTGGCCTCTCAACCCCTCGTACTCCGAGGCCTCCCTCTTCCTCAAACCCAGTGTCAAGGGGTCCCTCAATCCCCCAGGCCCCCTGAGGGAGGCTGCAGGACAGGAGGTCCCCATCCCCATGAAGGGGACCACGGCAGCACCAGAAATGGCTGCTGCCCCTGCCTCCATGGTCTAGACTGCCACACCAGACCCCCCAAGACTGCTATCCACCTCAGCACCCCCAACACTGGAGTTGACATGAGGAGCTGCAGGGACCACAGGCCTCAGAGAATCTGGGAGATGAACACAGGGCCACCTGGTGCCATGTCCAAGAGGACTCCCTGACTCCAAGGAGTCGGGGTGCCAGTCCAGATCTGCCAGTGAGTCATCCGCCTCGGAAGAAGAAGAAGAGACCACATAAACTGCCAGACTAGCAACCCCAGGAGTTCTCCTACCAACAGCGCCACAAATGGCACCGCTGCAGGACATGGCACCACCCCCAGCACTGCCTCAATCTCTGGCATAGCGAATAGTGTCGGGACCAGAAGCAGCACCACTAGGCAGCACCAAGGGTCCACCGGTGCCGGGCCCAGCAGCCATGGCCCGCAACATCGGAGAAGCCTGCACCTCTGAGGAGGTGACTGCTGTTTTGATGCCCTCAACCCAACTCCACAGGGAACTGAGATGATCCTCTGGCACCACAAAAGAACCCTCCTTGATGGCAAGGTTAGAATACAAGGTGGTCTCCTCCTTACCGGGTTGTATAGACCTGGGAGGGGACCCGGAAGCAGGGTCAACAGATCTTGCCATGGCATCCCTAGAACAATGCCATCCTCCAAAAATCAGTGGGGCCCTGCTGACTTAAATGTGCAGATCTCAAGAATGCAGTGGTCCATGGAGAAACAGGCATCACAGTTTTCCATATCATGGGTGGGACCCAGGCAACACAAACAAACATCTTGTCAGTCCGTGACGGAAAAATGCCGGCCACAGGGGCACCGACGCATGGGGGCATGACCCGCTTTGGAGTTCCTCTTAGTGCCCCAAATCAGACATGACGCAAAAGAAATTCAACAAAACTTTGCAGGAAAAGGACCCGGTGCCACCAGTAGAAATCAAAGGAATGGGCTTACTAGATTCCAACGGCATCAGGTGAATTTAGAACCAGGATGGAGATGGGGAGGCAGGAAAATGGCATCAAATGGCGAAAGCCTAGTGACACAGATGAACTTTTGGCAACTCGAGCAGCAGGTGCAACCTCGATGGTGGGAGAAACAGAACTGGGGTGAAGGAAGAGTCTGCGGTGTCTAAAGGCCAATCCTTGTATGCCATGCAATGCGTCGGCCTCATGGGCAGCATCGTTGGCACCGACTCCTCCCCTGCAAAAAAAACAAACCTCCCGTACAGGTGAACGCCTCTGGCTTACACCCAGCAGTAATGAATGGTGAAGACTGACAAGAGAAGATCCCATATTATCCTGCACACAGGAGTGGGGATTTGCTTGACTAAGAATAATGGACTCCTTCACCTTTTCTCAGTAAAGTACTGTGGGCGGTATATTTGAAATATTTGCTTAATGCAAGCTAGGACATTAGTGCTCAAAAGGTAGCCAGCACACCAATCACTGTATTGGAAGCTGCTGTTTAGGCAACCCAAAGCAGTCATGGGTTCAGCACAGATGGGGATTGAGCACATGCAAATAAAGGAGGGAGCCAGGCATATATGGAGGTAACCTGCTGATTGCAAAGTGCTTGTTAACACTTTGGAAAACCATGTTCTATCAACATGCAGATAGCGTGGGCTGTGTCAAACTTTGTACAAGAGCCCAGTAAAAGTCAGATGCAATGGTGAAACAAAGGACAGAACAAACACTTGTAATGGAGCTCTCTGAAGTACTGTTGATAGAGGATGAAATACTTTATTTGAAACCTACACTGACCACAGAACTCAAAATAATGCCATACTGGTGCAGCTGACCTTGACCAAATACTGTACGTTACAAATGTCATGCTTGCCTCCGTAAACACAACAATCCCATTTCTTAGTGACAAAAAGTGTGTTGTGTTCACATATCTCACCCCTCTCACATGTGGATCTGGATTGCTCTTTTCTACTGAGCAGCCCACAGCCTTTATCCACTGCATGGAGCGATGCAGGTGCCATGTCATGACAGTGAAAATATCGCAGCGACTCGCACAACAGAGAGTACATTTGGCCGAAACCACAATCGGTAACACAACAACCACACTGACAGTTACGCCAGTGATGGCACTATGCAGTACAGAATAGGAACACATAAACAATTAATGAAGGGGGGCTATGCCACTCCCACCCCCATAGTAAAATAATCAACTGGGGGACACAACAAAACAACTCTTAACCCCAAAACATGCTTTAAAAATTTACCTACATATGGTCCCAAACAACTACCTGCTCATGCTAACGAGGATTATATAGAACTACTCAGTGGCCAACTCAGCAGTAGTACTGCACTGCTCCATTTATCTGGCCCCCTTAGACACACCCTCATCATTCATCATTGGTTGCTGTTATATCCTTCCTGACTTGCTATTCCCTCCTGTCGCTATCCTCTCATGGTCGCTACTTCTGCGGGTGTGCAAACTGAGTTGCTCATATATGAGTCACTCAACTTGCTTCGCTCGTATCATTGGATACCAGTGAGGCACCTTGATAATGACATGTAGACTGGCAGGTAATGATGTGGTAAGGATATGGTAAGGAGGTGTTAGAGTATTTCATTTTGAGTAGGGTTAATTAGCATTTTATTAATTCTGCAGTTCCAAGCTGCGGCACTAAGGGTTTTGTGCACTGCAAAATGCCCAACTTGCTAAGACTGTAGAGGTGCTTTGCACGTATGGTTACACTTGTAGCTTGCTCTTCTAGAAGGATTTGTGCTTTGTGCTGTTCTCACAGGGGGTATATTGGACACATGATAGCACTTGGAACCCTATTAGTGCACCTCTTCAAATAAACAGTACAGTACATCTGTGGTGTCACATGCACAGTTGCGCAAAGTAACAGACCTCGGTGCCTGGGTTTGTGAGAGTTTCAAATATGGGGCCCTGTGTGAACTATTGTAGAGAAATACTGTGCACGCACATGCACATGTGTATACACACACATGCACACACAAGCACACTCTCTCTCTCCAGTAATCTTTGTGTAACACACTGGGGCACAAGTCATAGGGGAAATTGGGTGTTCCGGGAGCTCATTTCAAAAATGTACTCATGTACAAAGTACTTTTTTTTGTAGAACTACAGAAGCTGGCCACCTTACAGATGGCAGGAAGGGCAGTACAAGGCAGGATCCTGCCATGGACCTGCATCAATTGGGACCATGCAGGACTAGGGGGACAGGATAAAGGGCAGCAACAATCATAACTTGCAGCACAGTGTGCTGCGGAGGAAAGCATCCATCAGGGGTACCAACTGGAGGTGAAAGCAGGCATTCCTAAGCCCAGCTACAAAGCTAGATTGTGTGCAAATTCTTTTTGTTGTGCAGAGAGCTGAATTTCAGTAGGTGGCCATCTTACAGCAGGAAGGCTAAAAAACAAAACTGTGCACCTACTAGAAAGATCCAGGTTACTTTATTAGAGCCATTCAAACATGCAAAACAGACTCACCCCTATGTATTTCCCTCTCAGACTGGGGGCTTCATACGGAAGTGCTGGCGCCAGTTTGCATGCAGTTGTATACATTATCCTGTTGTTAACTCTGAAAAATGATTTGCTATTCACTTGACAACTGAGTAACAGATTCTGCTACCAGGTTCTTCTTTTCAGTGATTTGTGAGTGATCTATAAGTATTTTGTCTTCTAATTTGTACTGCTGTGCCCTCTGTTTCTTTCACTTTTTACTTCTATCCACCCCTTGCTTCCCGCCTCATTCATTACCTCCCCCTTGTTACTTCTTTTTTTTTCTTGGTAATTGACCTTAGACTAACAGGCATGGCTTCTAAGAGTGTCCACTGGTTACTGTAGATTTTGTAATTTTCTGCCTTTCGGCAGGGCCTCATCCACCTGATCTGTGCAGTCAACTCTGCACGATCACTCTCATGGACTGTTTACCTGGGCCAATGCCTCTCCTCCCCAGCTTATCTTTGGTCATGGACACTGCTTTGTATCCCTTTAACTGGTCACTGTCCTTTAGCCATATACATGAACTATTTCTTCATTAATTATTAGCATTCACATCATGCCCTTCCTTCTCTGTTTCTCTCTCTCTCTCCCCTCTCTTGCTCCCTTGTCCCTTCCTTCCTTGCCCTTTCATTGTCTTTCTTCAGTGCCTTTACTGGCTTTAGTTTTAATGTATAATTTGTCAACTTGTGCATTTTGCCTTGTCAGTAAGCACTATTTCTTGTGGCTGTGTTCACTACATTAGTTTACTACACACATATATTGTGCATACTATCAGTCCGTAGCTGATCCAGCCTTTACAATGCAGTCTTTCTAATGTACATAAACCATTATGTTACAATTGTTGGATCAAATTTATGAGTTGGTGTGTGGGAATTTATATTCTGTATCACAAAGTTTGTTGTTTTTATATTGCACTTTCCAATCCTGTACACATTATTGATGCTTGTTTAAATTCATCAATCAGAAGCTGACATGTTGGCACACTAGGGTATAAATAAAGTGTAATTCTAGGCTAACTCCACTCCCTGATGAAGCCTCCTGTCTCAGAAATGATACATAGGGGTGTTAGCCCTGTTTTTTTCATGTTTGAATGGCTCTAATACAGTAACCTGGACCTGTCTGGTGAGTTCATAGTTTCGTTTTTTGTCTTCCTAGTTATAGTTACACTATTGCACCTCTTGGGGGCATATGGTGAGCAGTCTCCTTGCCTTGCCTTCTCATAGCAGGACACACCTGCACCAACTAAGAGCAGGCAGGAAGAAGGGAACGTGATAAACAACAGCAGTGCCTGTAACACAGAGTGCATCGTGTTGCAGAGGAAAGAACCAGTCGGGACAGCAGTCAGAGGGAAACGGGGGGCTCCTGAGACCATTTAAAAGCTAGTTTGTGTACAAAGTCTTTTTTTTTTTGCAGACTTGCATGAGCAGAACTACAGGTGGAGGCCATCTTACAGACAGCAGGAAGGGCAGTGCATGGAAGGACCACGTGATGGACCTGCAGCAATCAGGATCAAGCAGGAAAGGGGGCAGGATAAAGGGTAGCAGAGCTGGTAACTTGGAGTGCAGTGTATTATGGAGGAAAGTGCTAGTTGGGGGCACCAGACAGAGGTGAAATTAGTAAAACCAGAAAACAGCACTCCAGACAGAAAAAAATGCCAATAAACACAGTAAACTGCTTGTGCAAATGTAGTTTTAATGGCAAAAAACAATGCCACCCCTGAGCTTCGGCTGCTAAGCCTTCATTAGGATTAATTGATGTATTAAGGCCCAAACTATTCAAGACAGACCTGTTTATAAGAAACATAGAAACATAGAGGTTGACAGCAGATAAGGACCACAAGGCCCATCCAGTCTGCCCATTTTTTCTACCTTATGAATGTGCCACACACCTTTACACTGTCAATGACCTATCTATCCATATTCGTCTGTATTGCTCCTTATGCCTATCCCATGCTTGTTTGAAGCCCTGCATTGTATTCATAGCCACCACTTCCTGAGGTAGGCCGTTCCATGCAGCCACCACTCTTTCTGTGAAAAAGAATTTCCTCACATTCCCCCTTAATCGGCCTCCCTATATTCTCATGCTGTGTCCTCTTGTCCTGCTATTTTTCTTATATTTAAACATGTTAGACTCTTTCACCTTGTTAATGCCCTTAAGATGTTTGAATGTTTCGATCATATCACCTCTCTCCCTCCTTTGCTCAAGGGTATACATATTGAGCTCCATTAATCTGTCCTCATATGTCTTCTGATGCAGTCCCTGCACCATTTGGTTGCCCTTCTCTGGACTGCCTCAATTTGGTTAATGTCCTTGTGAAGGTGTGGCCTCCAGTACTGCACGCAGTACTCCAGATGGGAGCCTAACCAGTGTCTTGTAAAGAGGATTATTACCTGCCTCTTGACTTGTGATACCCTACTAATACACCCTAACATCCCCTAGACTTACCTACTGCTTTAGAGGTCTGCTTGGATGATTTCAGGTCATCGGTGATGATGATGCCCAAGTCTCTTTCTTCCTTTGTGACTGCCAGCAACTCCCTCCCAGCCTATAGGTGGCTTCAGGGTTTCTCTTCCCTATGTGCATGATCTTGCATTTCTTTGCATTAAATCCCAGTTGCCACTCTTCTGACCATTTGCTAGTTTATCCAGATCTCTTCTCATTCTGCCCACCCCATCTGGATCATCTACTCTGTTGCAGGTCTTGGTGTCATCTGCAAACAGACAAGCCATACCCTCTAGTCCATCTGCAATGTCACCAATGAAGATATTGAAGAGGACTGGCCCCAGGACTGATCCCTGAGGTACCCCACTTGTGACTTGCATCTCTTCTGACTGTATACCATTTACCACCACACTCTGTTTTCTGTCCATCAACCAGTTTGCCACCCAGTTGACCACCTCTGACCCACCCGAGCCTACCCAGCTTATTTATCAATCTTCTATGTGGAACAGTGTTGAAAGCTTTGCTGAAGTCAAGGTAGGCGACATCAACTGCTCCCCCTTGGTCCACCACTCTGGTTACCCAGTTAAAGAAATCTATGAGATTAGTTTGACAGGACCTTCCTTTTGTAAACCCATGCTGTCTTGAATCCTGTGCCCCTATGGATTCCAGGTGTTGCACTATTCTTTCCTTAAGGAGTGCCTCCATAATCTTGCCCACTACTGAGGTAAGACTGACTGGCCTGTAGTTCCCTGCCTCCTCCCTACTACCACTCTTGTGGAGCGGGATCACATGAGCCCTTCTCCAGTCTTCTGGGACCTCTCCTGTGCTCAGAGATTCACTAAACAGTTCTGCTAATGGCTCTGCTAGTTCCACCCTTAGGTCCTTAAGTACCTGGGATGTATGCCATCAAGTCCCATTGCCTTGTCCACCCTGAGCTTAGCGAGCTCTTGTAGGACCCTTTCTTTTGTGAAGGTAGTAGTGCTCACCTCCCTCCCCTCATGTCCATGGTACTGAGCTGTGGGCCCTGTCCTACCTTCTCTTCAGTAAATACTGAGCAAAAGTATCTGTTTAGGATAGATGCTTTTACAGGGTCCTCCTCCTCACATGCCCCTTTTTTCTCCCTTGAGCTTAGCAATACCCCCCTCTAGACTTTCTCCTTTCACTAATATATCTATAGAAAGTCTTGTCACCTTCTTTTACTGTAGTGCTAGTGTTTCCTCAGTTTGGGACTTCGCCTGCCTTACTGCCTTCCCTGCTTCCCTTAGGGCAGTTTGGTATGCCTCCCTATCTTCATCCCACTGTGTTCCCTTATATTTCCTGAAGGCCAGCCCTTTGGCTCTGACCTTTTCTGCTACTGTATTTGAGAACCAAAGTGGTTTCCTTCTTCTTTTGCAGTTCTTTTCTGTCTAACACAATGGGATGTTGCTTCAGTATTGCATCATTAATGCTTGCCCACTTTGCCTGTACCCCCTCACCTGTGTTTCTTTTTGCCAGGGCTAGCTTAACTCTGTTGGCCATCTTATCAAAGTCAGCTCCTCTGAAGTCCCATATTTTTGCCTTGGAATGGGATGATTTAGATGTAGTGGCCAAATTGAACCATACCATGTGATGGTCACTGGCCCCCAGGTGACCTTCTACCTGGAGTTCTAGGATCCCTTCCCTGTTAGTCAGTACTAGATCTAGGATAGCCCTGTCTCCTTGTGGGTTGTTGTACCAGTTGTTTGAGGCCCTCCCCATGCAGGGAATCCACCATGTGTCTAGTGCTGGCAGATGTTCCTGCTGGTATTGACCAATCTGTATCCAGCATGTTGAAGTCTCCCATTATCAGAACCTCCCTTTAACTGTCATGTTTTGTATATCTTCTAACAGTAATGTGTCTGTGTCCTCCCCTCATCTGGGGCCTGTAGACAACCCAGTTCTTATGGCTGTCCCATTTCCTGTTTCCAGGATGACCCACAGTTCTTCTGGCTCCTTATGTGTATTCTGAATTTTTGTAGTTTTGATATTTCCATTGACATACAGGGCTACTCCACCCCCCCTTTTTGCACCTCGGTCTCTTCTGAACAGTACATAGCCAGGTACTGAAGTCTCCCAAGTATGGTTACTGGTAAACCATGTCTCACTAATTGCTACTATGTCCAGTTTAGCCTCTGACATTATTGCCTGCAGGTCTAGGATCTTATTTCCCAGGCTGTGAGCATTTGTGTACATGATTTTCCATTGGCCAGATTTCGGTGTGTTAATTGTTGGGTGAGGTTTGGCATTTCCCCTGTGCATCGTATGGAGAGATGGACCTTTTTTTCTTACCTGGTGATGCAAATGAACTGCAAACATACTGAATCCCTGTTTGACCACTAGCTGAGGGGGGAGGGGTGTTCTTCCCATTCGACATATGGGTGCTGCACCCCTCTCCCCATTTGCTAGTTTAAATATTCTGCAAGGACGTCAAACATCTGCCCCAATACACTGACTCCCTCCTTAGTCAGATGCAGTCCATCAAATTTAAAGAACTTTCACTCCCAGAACTGTTGCCAGTTCCCTACAAATCTGTATCCTTTTTCTTGGCACCAGCCCTTGAGCCACATGTTTACCTCCCCTATCTCCCCTTCTCTGACCTTCTGTCCATCTGCCCCCCCCTCTCCCAGACTGGAAGGATCTCAGAGAAGGAGATGTCAGATGAAATGGATGATAGTTTGTCACCCAGCCTGGTCAGGTGTTCCTTGGTCTCCACAACTGACTGGCTGGCAAGATCATTAGTCCCTATGTGTACCAGGACATCAATGTTTTCTCCTGCTTTGTGAACAATTTTAGCAATGCGGTCAGTGTCTCTCCATGCTGATGTACCTGGGAGACATCTGACCATTACCCCTGGCTGGAGATGGGTATCAACTCCCCGAATCATGGAGTCTCCTATGATCAGAAGTTTTTTGGATTTCCTTTTTGCTTTTTCTGTTTTGGTTCCTAATTTGGGCGAGTTTTGTTGTGCTAGCTCCTGTGCTGCAGTGTCCTGCTCTGTAGTGTCCTCTGCCCTTTTGTTTGATTTCAGATATAGAGGCAGATACCTGTTTGTAGTGTTTATATGGTTTTTGGAAGTAATATGTTGGAGAACACAGAGTGATGAAGCACCTGATTTGCCCCTCCTAACCACCTGCCAACCTCCCTTCCCCTGCCGAAAAAGAAGAACCACGGATGAAAGAACAAGGAGGTAAGAGCAGAAACAGTCAACAACAAATGCAGTAACCCTGAAAGCTTATCCTAATGTTAGATAAAACTGTAAAACCTGTAAAGCACCACCTGTAATAATTTCAGAGAAGATATACCCTGTAAGAAACACTTTGCTACAGAGAAAAATTAAGCAGCGACAGAAGATATACCTTGCAAAAGACAATTTGAATCAGAAGATTACAGCAGTAATCTGTTAGCACACACCTGTAGGCACACCTTGTAATAATGCAGAAGAAGGTATACCAGCAACAACAATTTGAATCAGAGAAAAATAAAGCAATGAAATGTTAGCAACAAACAGCAGCAATCCCTGTGGGTACAAAATAAAAATAACAACACACAGTAAATCTGCTTAGCCAAAAGAAGTCTTAATCTGTATCCCTTACTCTGGTAAGGTTCTCTGCGCTGTCCTTTCAAGCAATCTTAGAAGGAAAGAGCTCAGGTGAAGCTAGGTGCCTTGGCCAGCAAAAGAAGATATTGTCCTTTTGATACAGTCTAACTAGTCTCTTTCTATATTTTTTATTATAGTTTGAGTGTACAGAGATATTGCATCTCTGTAGATCCCCTGATAAAGAAGGCTGCTATAAAAGAATGCTGTAGAATTTAGGGTGATCACAGCCTAGCATCACCTCTGTACTTTAGCCCTCTCTCTCTATCTTTCTTATTCCTGCTCACTTAATAAATTGTTATATGTAACTCAACCCTTCCTATTACTTCTCTCTCCTCTTCCTCTCTACTCTCCTATCATAATAATAAAATGTAAAACAAAATGTCTTTGAAATTTCTCCCACCCCTCCCCCTTTTTCTTTTTTCCCCTTATTTGCTTTTACTTCCCCCCCACCTTAATCCATTTTCCTCCTCCTTCTTGACCCATCCCCCCATCCTCTTCTACCCTTATGTTTTTTCCCCTCTCTCTCTCCTTTAGTTCTCCCTTTGGGATTTTTCCCTTTGGGGATTTGCTTCACTATGCCTTTGCATCCTTTTCAGCAATGCTTTCTTGCTATCAAGCTAAAAGTGTACACATATTTGAGCTTAAATTGAATGTGAAATAATGAATCGAAACTTATAGCCAGTTATGCTACTTTATTTTGTACAGTTTTTTCTATTTGGGCTTATCTGTAGTCTGTTTATATGCGTTTGATTGTATTTAAATGAATTTGTGTGAATTCACTATCGCCTGTGTATATTGGTCACTTTGTGATGATGTCACTGTTTTGAGGATATTTAAAGAAACTGTGCTGTTCCTATGCTACACCCCCTAATGAAGGCTTAGCAGCCAAAACGCAGGGGTCCGAAGTGTGGCTTTGTTTTTTTGCCATTAAAACTACTTTTGCACAAGCAGTCTACCATGTTTATTGGCAAGTGTTTCTGTCTGGAGTGTTGTTTTTTTTGGTTTTACTTGATTCTTTGCAGCTAGCTGCTCCCTATTAGCACCAGTCCCCAGTGATAGCACAGCGTACTTTTGGAAGTTGGCAGAGGTGAAATTAGGTATACCAGAGGGCATATAAAAAGCTAACTTGTGTACATTTTTTTTTGCAGAACTACAGAGGTACAGGAAGCAGCCATCTTACAGACTGCAGACAAGGAAGTGCACGGCAGGGCCCCATGATGGACTTGCATCAATTGGGAGCAAGAAGGAAGAGGGGGACAGAATAAAAGGACATTCTCCCAAGTGTCCCATCATGTGAGCATCCCAACATGTGAGTGTCACTGGGTATGTGACATCTACCTAAGGGCTGTCTGTAGGATGTCCACAGGTGAGCTCCCAGTTCTGCAGGGTACTCTATTCTAAACAGAACATGGGATAATTTTAGTAGAGTGCAAAACATTGTAATTTGGCCAACACTCTATCTATGGTAGGGTGTTAAAGGGATTAGCTGAAGGGTATTCAGGCAGGTAGACCCTAGTATGGTTAGCATCAGGGTGTTATTGCATTGTTGTAAGGAGTTATAATGTACTACAGAAGGGTAACTACAGGCAATATAGAGCACAGGTGCAGCAGGGTGATGGCCGGTTGCAGAGACTGTTGGGAGCTCATCACCTGAGCTGCTCCCTGGAGGGTGTGTAACTGTCCCTTATGTAGGGGTTGGGGAATGGGGAAGGGAGATTTGTGGAGCTCCAGGCACAGCTGGCTGGTAACAGCAAGGGAAGAGATATCCCTGTTGTGTTACCAGCTGAGCTGGTACCCACAGGCACATACTTCCACTCGGCCAGAGAGCGCCACTAGCCCAGACAGCTGAAGGGTAGTGGGGATGGGGATGGGGAATGGGGAAGGGACAGCCACAAAAATGTCATCCAAGCTCCCAAATTCTGACTGTAAATTGCTTTGCACCACTCAAGGAGGCACCGATACCTGACTCCCTTGGTGGGGGGAAGGGGAGGATTCATGGGGAGGATTCATGGAGGGAAAGCAAGATGACATAGTGACACCCATTAGGGAGAACAGGAAGAAGGTAGCAAGGGCTATCTTAATAGTAGGGGACTCTGTGCTTAGGGGGGTGGAAAAGGTGATGGGAGGAGGGGGAAGTGGAGGTTGGTGGTCAGATGCCTTCCAGGTGCATCTACCATCTGGGATATTAACAGGATTGTGAGGATGGTAGAGGGAGGGTAGGGAGAGATTGGAGCGCTGGTACACTTGGGTACCAATGATCTGGCAACCCAGCCACTTGAGGTAGCCCAGCATAACTTTTAGAGGATGGGAAACAAACTGAATGCACACTCAGCTTCCCTGACTTTTTCTAATGTCCTACATGAGTGGGATAAAGGGGAAGGAAAGGATAAGGTGAGGAAGGAGGAGATCATGGCATTTAACCAGTGGTTGAAATGATGGTGTTAGGGGAAGGGGGACAGTTGTATTTATTTATTTATTTACTTAGGTATTTATATATTTTTTGTTGACCGGGAAAGGAGGACTAGGCCTCGACCCAGGGAAGAGGGAAAAGATACAGATGCAAACTGACATACAGAACCAGACTGAGCTTGAGTTTTGTGGGAGATTGGGGAGGGGGGCTTCTGGGATAGGAGGCACTTCAAGGATGATGGACTTCACATGACATGAGAGGGTACTAGTGTGCTTGTTCAGAAGTTAGATGTCTACATAGGTGACGATTTAAACTAAGGGGTGGGAGACTGAGGCTGGGGCAACCAAATGAAAAACCTAGCTAGGACTTCCCAAGGAACTGAGACTAAGAACAGTGATAATGGAAGCAGCAAATCAAGGATACAAAATAGATTAGGTAAAGGTGCCAAGGGGGCTGGGATCAAAAAGTCAACAGGGATCAGTTACTGTATATCAAGAAATTAAGGAGGGAAGGCTGAGGAGCTGAAATGTAGGGGAAGGGAAAGGACACAAGCTTAAAGACAGTTTGACTCAATGCCAGAGTTAGGAAATAAAATTAGTTAACTCCAGGTGATGGTGGTTGATGCAGGACTAGACTGTGTGGCCATTACAGAAACATGGGCCACAGAAAGCAATGAATGGGACCTGGCATAACCAGGACATACCACATATATGAGAAATGGGGTAAGGGAAAAGAAGGTGAGGTAGCCCTGTATGTCAAGGAGGGCATAGGGACTGCATAGGACAAGTCCATCAAGAGAGTGGATGGGAGAGACTGAATCATTGTGGGTGCAGCTCAAGACAACATTGGGAAAGCAGTTGCATATGGGGGTGGTCTATAGACTGCCGGGAAAGGGGAGGGCAAGGGGGAAGAGAAAACTAGGGGAGAAATTGAGACGGAGGACTGCATATGGGGAGGCAGTAGTGATGGGGTATCGCAATCCATCAGATATGAATTAGGACATTCCAGTAGTTAGGAACACTAGAAGTCAGGCCCTGCTGGATACATTGCAGGATTGCTTGTTGGTGCAGTAGGTCCAGGAACTCACAAGGCAGGCTGCAATTCTTGACATGATGCTCACTAACTCAGAACTTGCAGGCGGAGTACAGGTTTGAGAACCACTTGGGTCCCATGATTATTTATTTAGTTTTTGGTTCCCGGAAAAGTGAACTAGACAAAATGTGCCCATTTTTTAGGCATGATCTGGGAGAACACAGTCAACAACAGTAATGATACAGAGGCTTATCAATCAAGTGTTCAGGCGAGCAAAGAAAATACAAAGTATCAACAGCATAAATACACAACACTATATAATTATTATACCATATGGTTTGAACTGGCTCAGGGTAAAAGTATACCCTTCTCAAAAACTGTGGTTCTGGATTTCAGAAGAGCAGATTTTGACCAAATGAGGAAATTAGTCAAGGGAAAGCTGGTTAGATTGGACAAGATCATGGGGTGTAGGAGAGATGGGGAAAATTAGAGGGACCACTCTCAAAGCAAAATCATGCTTGAGAATGGTTATCAAGGGTAACAAAAACAAGAGAACATGCAAGTCAGGGAGGCAGTGAGAGTCAAAAAAGTGTCTTCATTAGTTGCAAGGAGAAACACGGGGCTAAGGGATGGAGTGAGTACCAGGTAAAAATGGAGGAGGCCAAGAAGGTGGTCAGGGATGTAAAAACAAAGAAAAGCATATTATGGAGAGGATCAAGGGAAAGGAAAAAAGAGTTCTTCAGGTATATCATGTGAAAAAGGAAGATGAGAGGGGGACCCATAAGGCTGAGGGTGGAGGGTTGTATAGGATGATGAGCAGAAGGTGACAGTTCAAAATGACTATGTCTGCTCATAATTCACAATGTAGGATAGTAGGCTTCTGTCAGAAAGTGGCATAAAAATAGCTGCAAAGGGGATCCCAGAAATGGGGTTGGTGGAAAGAACAGTACATAGAGTAAGAAAAAGGTTTGCAGCCCAGAAAGTAGATATGGCATTCGGGCCAGATAGGATGCACCCAAGGGTGCTCAGAAAATTGGTATCAGAACTAACTGAACCCCTGAAAGGGCTATTCCACAGCTCACTACAATCAGGAATGGTTTTCAGAGACTGGAGAATAGTAGATTGGTTCCACTCCATAAGGGAGGGAATAGAGAGAAACTGGGAAATTACAGACCCATCAGTCTTACCTACAACATGGGTAAACTAATAAAGACACTACTCAAAGAGGAGCTGGTGGCCTACCTGGAAAGCAGAGGACTCCAGGATAGCAAACAGCATGGGTTCATGGCAGGGTGATACCAGCATGGGTCCATGATAGTGAGATCTTGTCAGACCAACCTGATAGTATCCAAGAGTGGTAAATAAAGGTTAAGCATTAGATTTACTTTACTTCAAGTTCAGCAAGGCATTTGACTCAGTGCCACACAGAAGGCTGTTAAAGAAGTTAGAGGACCTGGGAGCAGCAAAAAACCTAGTTAAATAGGTTGGAAGTTGGCTAGGAAGGAGACAGCAGCAGGTGGTGGTAAACAGGGTCAAATCAGGGGAGAGGGAGGTCATAAGTGAAGTGAAAATATATATATATATATATATATATATACACACACATAGGGGATACATGATGGGCATGAGTGGAATATGGAAAATATTTTCACTCCTGCAGCGTGAGCCTGATATTTCACGAGTGCCAAAGGCACAAGTGGAATATACAGTGCTCATGAGGCAGGAGTGAAAATATTTTTCATATTCCACGATGTGCCTATCATGTGTCCTATTTATACAATGGGGCCTCACTGTTGCAAAATGTACAATTTGCACGGGTTGCACGGGGTTAGCGTGGGTTTAGCGTGGCTTTGCGTGACTTTGCGCGACTGTGCGGCTTTGCACGGGTTTAGCGTGGGTTTTGGGGGTGTAATAAATGGTATTTATTTTAACTCTGCTGATGTCATCAGGATTTATTTCACTGCAGTGAAAATAACATGGTTTATTTAACTGGAATATGTCTCACCCCATTGTATAAATATATACAGTATATATATATATATATATATATATATATATTAGAGGCAAAAACTCCGTTTAATGCATCAGTTAGGGTTGTTCCACAGCAACAAAGTGAGGAAATTAGATGTTAGGGGTTGAAACCCCTTTGCACCCCTCAGCCTCCCCAACTGGAATAGGGATGTGCATTGGGGTCATCGGCCCTAAGTGTCACCCCATCACATGTGGAAAGAAGCTGAGGAATAGGAGAATGGGGTGACAGTTAGGACCGATGACCCCAATGCACACCCCGATTCCAGTTGGGGTGGGCTGGAGGGGTGCAAAGGGGGGTTCAACCCTAACATCGAATTTTCTCACTTTTGTCGCTGTGGAACAACCCTAACTGATGCATTAAACTGAGTTTTTTGCCTCTAATTTCCCTTCTTTTTGAGAATGATAATGAGAAATAGTGAATGTGATGTGGCGGCCTGCCACATAATAGGGCCCCTCGCTCCCGCCACGTGATGTCTTGTCACATAGTAACATTGTGCCCGCAAACGCAAATCGTAATGCGCATGGTGACGCAAAGCAAAACAGAAAGAGAAACAGTACTGTAGACAGAAATGTTAAGAACAACGCAAACGCAACCGCAAATGAAAACGCAAAGGGTAACGCACATGGTGGTGTAAACATGAACGGTAAGTGAAACGGGTACGGAACCGCAAGCAGAAACGGTAATGGTAACAGTAATGTAAGCGCACAGGCTGGTTTTACCCAAAAGCTGTATAGATAAAGACAGCGAGTACAAAGAATGTTTGCAAAATAATGACTGTCGGAACACAAAAATGAGGACTTGGAATAGTAGATTGCTTATATCTCAGTAACCGTAAGACATAAAAAAAAATTTAAAAGTCATATGAATTATCACTTTCCTGGCTAGGTTTGTACTTAGCTCCTGTTAGGGGGCTAAGAAATTTTTCGACAAAAAGTCCGTATCTCGCACTGTTTTTGAGATACGGGCCCTGAAAGGCGCAGCGAATGCCGTAATGTTATCCTATGGGAAAAAAACAGAAGTTCGGACTACCATAACTTTGCCTCCCTGTAATATTCTTTCACCAAACCACTGAAAGGCACATCTGTGGGATGTTGGCTGTGTTCCCTGCAAATTTCAGCCCAAAAGACCAAACCGTTATGTTGCAGCAGGGCGCCAAACGATTGCTGCAATGCGTCGTACGCCGTAATGTTATCCTATGGGAAAAAGCGTCAACTTTGGAGTACCGAATCCTTGCCGCTGTGTAATATTTTTCTCAACAAATCACTGAAAGGCACATCTGTGAGATGTCGGCCATGCTCCTCCAAATTTCAGCCCAAAACTCCAAACCGTTCTTTGCAGCGGGTGCCAAAGAATTATTGTTATTTTGTTCATAGTGTCGCAAAGTAGTGTCGTGATTTGCGAAAGCTTTCGCAAAAATTTGCGACACTTTCGTGAGTGCAACACTACTTTGCCGAAAGTACTTTTTCTAGAAATCTGAAAAACATATTTCTGGGGTGTTTTACCCCAAAATAAAGACATGGCTGGCATCCTCAGGGCCCGACTAGGTGAATACAAAAAGAATTAGGTTGCTAGAGGGTCTCAATTTTAAATGCCAAGCATTTTTCTGATCACTAACTGAAAACAAAGTGGTGGATTTGCGACAGTAAAAGGGCCATTTGTGACAGTAAAAAGTGCATTTGCGACACTGTCGAACTTTTTAACTTTTCCCATTGACTTATAATGGGAAATTGTTTTTTGAATAACTTTTGAACCATTTAATATATTTTCACAAAATCTTCAAAAGGCACACCAGGGACCCTGGCCACATGTTTCGTGAAGTTTTTGGACCAGTCGCGTAAACCGTGCGACCTGTAGTTGCAAGCAAAAAATGCACAAAAAACATAATTGCACGCATGAATGTTGCTTAATAACTCCGCAGCCATATATCTGACCAGTACAAAAGTTGCCAGATCCCAAGATCTATGGTTATGCCCCATGCCTGCCAAACTTCAGGCAAATCCGTTGAAAAGTGGCAAAGTTATTAAGGTGCAAAGTTTCACCATTTAACCTTAAAAGGGATACTCAACCCTAACTATGGTAGCACTACCATGCTACCATAATATATATATATATTCATTGCAAAAACCATTACCATTACTCTGTCACAAAAAATCACGTGGTGGGAGCATTCCATTCACTATTTATAATCCTCATTCTCAAAAAGAAAGGACCCCAACGCACACCCTGATGCCAGTTGGGGGGGTGGGCTGAGGGGGTGCAAGGGGGGTTTTCAACCCTAACACTGAATTTCCTCACTTTTGTCACTGTGGAACAACCCTAACTGATGCATTAAATGGAGTTTTTTGCCATATATATATATATATATGTGTATGTGTATATATACATATATGTATATACTGTATGTTACACGTATAGTTAGGGTTCAATTTGCATTTTAATAACTTTGCTACTGTATGACCAACGTGCACAACATTTTTCATGCTCTTTCAGGTACCATAGATCTCTTGATGTGGAAAGTTTCATATGGTCGCATGTGTAGTTGCGGAGATGCGGAGTGTCAATGTGAAAATTACCATTTAGGTGCAAATCCTTTGCCATGCCATATCTCTGAAATGATTTGGGGGTCTGGTCTGAAATTGTTAGAGTATATGGGGTATGGGTCTCAGATGTGCCTTTTGAAGGGCGGGTGAAAAAATATTAATCCATTCAAATGTTATTAAACTTTTAAGTTTCCCATTATAGCCTATGGGGAAAATTATATGGGCCATGCAAAAGCAGTTTCTGCTTTCACGACAGCACTTTCTGCTGTTGCAAAATGGATCAGTAGTGCCACCATCTTGTTTTCAATTAGCTGTGGGGGGATGCTGTAATTCAAAAAATACTGCCCCTTTGTAAACACCAACAGTTGTGTTTACATAATCGGGGCCCAAGGAACATGATTATGCCCTTAGTTTTTAAAAACAGTGGCCAGAAATATGTGTTTTAACTTCGGCCATTGGTAGTGCTGCAAATTTACAGCACTATTTCTGCAAACTTACTGCAAATTGCAACAGTTTTCACTTAACTAATGGGACTGTTGTGCAAAAACAGCTGCAAATTCCAGTGATGTTTCATGAATATTGCTGCATTTTGCGGCACTACTTTAATAAAAAAAAATCCATCAGCCCCTGTAAATATTCTAAACTTTTCCTGTCCATTTTTTGGCCAAAATACTGGCAAAATTTGATTCCTCTGCCCCGTTTAGATAAACACCAATGTTTACCTAATAAAAGGATCTTTTATCCTTTTATTGCCTCCAAGGGGCCGAAGCATGTTTTAATACCAAAAATGTTTTTTGCTGACAGCAGTCTGCCCAATCTCCATGTCGGCAGTAGAAGCCCCCACCCACCACTGTAGGACACTGGGAGCCTACTCCCAATGTCCAAGATAGAAGCTCCCCCTCCACCAGTGTGGGACACTGGGGAGGCCACTCCCAGTGTCCCGAAATGCCCCCACCCCGCTTAGTGTGAGAAACTGGGTGCCCAATCCCAGTGTCCCAAAAAATTTATATGACAGTTTGCCTCACAGCAGGGTACTCGATCCACGGTTGGGACTAGACCCCACTCCCAGTGTTCCCAGTTATGTCCTACCCCCCAGTACTGTGGGATGAACACTGGGGAGCCCACCCCCAATGTCCCAAAATTTGCTTGACAGTGTTCCTGTAAGAAAAAGAAAACAGTCCCCAACGTCTTTTTTTTTTAAATCCTGTGAAAAAGAAAATGGTCCCTCATCATCTCCCCATCCCCCTCCCCCATTCTGACCCTCTCAATGAGCAACCCATCATCCTACAGCCCCCCCTTGCCCTATACTTACCACTGGAGTTCGTCTGCTATCATCTTCTGTGGACTGGGACATGTCTGCACTCTTTAAAGCTGAACAGCAAACTGAAGAATCAAGGTAAGTGCCGTATAATGTCTGTCAATGGCATTTTGAACTTATGTTAATATCCTGGCGATTATTCTGTATTTTTGCACCAAATTTTCAGCATGGGCTATTTGGGACCCCTCCTCATGAACACTGTCACTGTTCTTTCATTAATCGGACCCATAAGGTAATTTCATGATCGTTGCGTGAAATAACCCTTTGGGACCGAGTAATGAAATGACAGTGCCAGTTTTCATGAGGTGGGGTCCCAAAAAGCTATGTTGAAAATTTGGTACAAAAATACCAAAAAACACCCGAGTTACGCGCAGTCATTGAAAATTTTCTACACACACACACTTAACTTCGGCAGTTTTTAATATTTTCACTCCAAATTTTCAACATAGCCATTTTTTCACACCACATCATGAACAATAAAGCTGTTATTTCTCACATCCTGCCCGAAACATGTTTTTACACCTGTGGCATGGATGGTAATTTGCCATGGATTATGACATTTTCACCTGTGGGATTTATGTGGTGGGGTGATAAGAAGATTATGTTGAAAATTTGGGGTCAAAATATGGAAAATTGGCAAAATTATGACCATTCGTTTCAATTTCAGTATGCTCGCTTGTAACTATGGAAATTTTCAATATTTTGACCCCAGATTTACAACATAGACTTCTTATTGCCCCACCTCATGTATGTCACAGCTATAAATTTTCAAATCCTGCCAAAAATGTGTTTTCATACCTGTGGCACAGAATGGCATTGCAGTTGTGCAGAATTATGTTTTGATGGGTATTTGAAAATTTTCTGTACCAGGTACATGTCCTGGGGTAATCAAATGGCTATGGTGATAATTTACTAACACATCTACAGAGGGATGGGTGTGCAGGGTCCAAAGGATCCGCACTCCCATAATAAAATAAGGAAAATCACGAAGCATTGGGAGGAGATGAAGGTTAATTACAATGTCTACACTTACGGATAGATGGGAGCATAGGGCCTCAATAAACAACTATGGCAATAGTGATACTTTCACAAAAAGTAAGGAAATTAATTGCAAAAAGCTCTGTTAATGCATCAGTTAGGGTTCATATTACAGTGACAAAAGTATGGAAATTTGGTGTTAGGGTTCCCAGCCTCACACCCCATCCACCCCACAACCAACCCATTACCACCCCCCACCCTCCACAACAACAGGTGTTTCGAGAGGTGTCTTGTGTCGTCGACCTAACGCCACCCCATTCTCCTATGTGGTACCATCTCAGCTTCTTTACACATGGAATGGGGTTAACGTTAGGGTCAACGATGCCAAGATACACCCCAACACCTGTTGGTGTGTGGAGGGTGGTGGGGATGGTAGGATTGATTGTGGGGGGGGGGTTTAGATGGGGTGTTAGGGTTGGGAACCTTAACATCAAATTTCCGTACTTTTGTCACTGAAATATGAACCATAATGGATGCATTAATGGAGTTGTTTTGCAATGAAAATATACATATATATATATATACTGTATATATACACACACACACATATACATATATACATGTATATATATTTATATGTAGTACACCAGAACTGTGGAGAAGAAGGAAAGAAGTGGGGGGTACACACCACTACAGGGTTTGGGTGCTGGAAAGGGTGGGCACAGTGTATCCCAGTTGGTGGGGGTGGATTCCACATTTAAAAACTTTATTTCCTAAAAAGAACTTCACCATGTAAAGTTGGGGGAGAAGTTAGAAGCTTCACCCAGCTATGCACAGTGCAAAGTTCCAGACATTGGGATATGGCATGATACATGTTTGGAGCCAGTACTGAACACTTTCCCCATGTTAACAGGAACCTGTGGATGTGCTGAGTACAGGATACATAACGTAACATAGTAGAAACCTTGGGCCTAATTGTGAGCCAAATTTGAATATGCCCACTGGCACAAACTAAGAACTTTGCTCCAGCCCATATAGACCCTGCATTTCTAACCTGGAGAAGGAAAACTCTCATTTATCTCACCAACTTTTTTTGCTGGGAGCACCATCAAATCATTTGAGGAGTTGCAGCAACAGTACGGGCTGGATAGAAGGGATTTCTATAGGTACTTCCAAGTACACCACTACCTGACCTCTCTGCCTCAAGAAATAAGAGACCATAGCCAGGTGCCAGACTTTATTGCAACTTTAATCACACACATCAGATCCCAAAAAAACAAGCATCACATATATATTATATATGAAGCACTACAAGACACACAGCCCCACGATACACTTGCAATAGCCTCAAAATGGGGAAAGACTGCGTTGGGCCCCTGGAAAGGAGGAATGCGAAAAGGGACATTTTGAGGTCAATAGAATCACATCTTCTCATGTGGGGTGTGGTACTTTATGTAAGGAAGGGCATTAAAGCAACAGAGATACAGGGAATGGGGAGCTGAGGTACTGTGGGTCACCCTAGAGACGAGAAATGGAGCATCTATTCACACTGGTGTGATCTACTTACCTCCAGCACAGGGGAAGGAGTTAGATAAGGTACTGATAGAAACTACTGGCAAAATGGCAGAAAAGAGGGAGGTGCTGGTGGTGGGGGACTTCAATCTGCCAGATGTAGATAGGAGCCTCCCAGCTACAGCTTCAGATAGAAGCAGAGAAATCATGGACTCCTTGCAGGAGGCATTCCTCAGACAACTAGTCAGTGAATCCACTCATGATGGGGCAATACTGAACCTGGTACTCACCAACAAGGACAGTGTTGCAAACATCAAGGTGGGGGGCCACCTGGGGACCAGCAATCACCATACAGCGTGATTCAATATAAGGATGGCTGCAGAGTCAAACCAGACACAGACAAGGGTCCTGGACTTCAGGAGGGCAGATTTTAAAAATATGGATGAATGCCTCAGGAATGACCCGGCAGGGGGATGAGCTGGATGGGGTGGAGGAATAGTAGGGGAAAACTAAAAAGGGCCATAGTGAAAGCAACAAACCTGTGCATCACACAAGGTAGAAAAAGAAAGAGGAAACGGTGACTGCTATGGTTCTCAAAACAGGTGACGGAAAAAGTATAAGCTAAGAGGGCAGCACTCAGAAGGTACAAGGAGATGCAGAGGGAGGAGGATAGGGAGGTGTATCAGGGGAAACAGAGTGAAGCAGGGAGAGCAGTAGGGAGTACAAAGGCACAAACTGAAGACAGAATAGCCAAGGCAGTAACAAAAGGGGACAAGACATTTTTTTTAAGTATGTACAGTACAAGGCACATTAAACTGTTCCTCCAATGAGCTGCTTTAGCGTTTCTGATGGAGTTGGATAAGTGTTGCTGGATTCATTACAACGCCCTGTGCAAACTGTTTCTTAAGAGTTAAAATAAAGTTTTGCATTGCATTGTGAAAGGACTGCTGATGAAGTCCAAATGAGTTGCAAAAACATTTTACAAACATTGCTGTTTAGCTGGTTAAGCACTGAAAAACAATACAAGATAAGTTGTCAATACATTGTCATCCATAAAAAACAATGATAAACCAGCTCATTGGTGGGACAGTTTAATGTGACTTGTACTGTAAGCAAAAAAAGGAAGACCAAGGGTGGGATTGTAAGGTTAAGAAGGGAAGGGGGAGGGGCAGTGCAGAGGGGCAAAAGGATAAGGCAAACATCTTGAACAAATACTTTTGTTCAGTGTTCACAGAGGAAAAAGACAGGAAGGGGCCACAAAAATGTAACAGGAGCATTGGAGGAAGGGAGGTGGACACTAGTCTGTTATCGTCGAATAGAGTCCTGAAGGGATTCGAAAATTTCAAAGTGGACAAAGCAATGGGGTTAGACAGTGTCCACCCAAGGGTACTGAGGGAGCTCAGGGAGGTACTGGCTACACCTCTGATGGTCCTATTTAACAGCTCATTAGAAACAGGAGTGGTCCAAGTGGACTAGAGGAGGGCAGATGTAGTCCCACTTCACAAATGCAGTAACAGGGAGAAGCTGCCAATTATAGGCTAGTCAGCCTGACTTCTGTGATGGGAAAGTCAATGGAATCACTGCCGAAAGAAAGGATTGTGAAATATCTTGAATCCAATGGGTTACAAGACCCAAGGCAGCATGGATCCCCCCCGGGGGGGGGGGTTCATATAAAACAAATCTGATAGAGTTCTTTGACTGGGTGACAAGGGAATTAGATCACGGTGAGTGGTGGACGTAGCCTACCTAGATTTCAGTAAGGTATTTAACACTGTTCCACATAGGAGACTAGTAAACAAGCTGAGTAGCTTACAAGTTGAAATTGGTTAAGGCATAGATGGCAGGGAGTGGTGGTAAATGGAGTTCATTTAGAGGAAGAGAGGGTGACCAGCAGGATGCCTCAAGAATAAGTGCTGGGACTGATCCTTTTTAATTTCTTTATAAGCGACCTTGCAGAGGAGCTGGAAGGGAAGGTCCGTCTCTTTGTAGATGACACCAAACTCTGCCATAGAGTGGACACTCCGGGGGTGTGTATGGAAAAGATGAGCAACTACCTGAGAAAAATGGAGGAGTGGTCAAGAGTATGGCAGCTGAGTTTCAATGTGAAAAAGTGCAAAATAATACACTTAGGGCACAGAAACCCAGGTGGTACTGATGACCACCAAGCAGGAAAGAGAGAGAGAATGAGCTATAGGTGTTCAGGTACTAAAACAAGGCAGTTGGGAGGGCAAGTGGGATGCTGGGTGCACAGGGAAGAGTATTACCAGCAGAAAGAGGGAGTTGGTGTTGCCTTTGTATAGATTGCTGGTAAGACCCCACCTTTTTCATACTAAGATTCATACTAAGATCTAGGAGCTCAGAAAGGCTTTTGGCCCATATATGCTCCATGGTTATGCATAATATATTAGATCCCTTTCATAGAGTAAATACTAATCTAATTTGTCACCTAGAGTACCTTTTCCAGTTCTGCAGACCACATCTCAGAAAGGACACAGACAGTGGTCCAGAAGAGGGCAACTAAAATAGTGCAGGGCCTACATCTGAAGCCCTATGAGGAGAGATTAAAGGACCTAAACATGTGCACCCTGGAAAAGAGGAGAAAGAGAGAGGGGATATGATAGAGACCTTCAAATAACTCATGGAGGGTAAACAAGGTATAAGCGGGAAGTATTTTTCAGAAAGAAAAGTGCTCAAAGACAAGAGAGCAAGATAAGAAGCCAGAAGGGGGTAGATTCAGGAGAGATATGACAAACTACTTCTTCACAAAAAGACTAGTGGATTCCTGGAACAGTCTTCCAGAGGAGGTGGTGGGGATGAAAACAGTAGTGGGGTTCAAGAATACATGGGATAGGCATAATGGAATCTTCGTGAAAGGGAGGGAGGGGGGTGAATGGGCTTGGGATCAAGTAGGATCTGTGGTGATACAATAGGCAAGAAAAAATGGGCAGACTAGGTGGGCCAAGTAGTCCTTATCTGATGGCAAATTCTGTGTTTCTAAATATGTTCCATGGCAGTGCTTCCAATATGTTGGGCCAGTATTAGACATGGCAGCGGGCAGTGTGTTCCTACCCCAGGACAGAGCTGAAGCCCTGATTGAGCAGGCCTGCCTAGTATACAGGAGCCACTATGTGACTAACAGGACTATGCTCTGCCTCATGGGACTTATGGCAGCTGCCACTGTAACCATCCTGTTAGCATGCCTCTGCAATAGATTCTGCAGGTGCAGTGGGACCACGTGATGGATGAGTTGGAGCAAATGATTCTCATTACACCCCTTCTCAGAAAGTCTCTACTGTGGTGAATGGAACCTCTGCACTTGCTACAGGGTGTCCCTTTCCTTTCCCCAACACCTGAGCAAATCCTCATGATGGATGCCTCCGAAATGGGCTGCAGTGTCCACTTGGGACTGAACCAGACCCAGGGAATGTGGACAAACCAAGATTCGGATCTTCACATAAATTGTTCTGGAGTTAAGAGTTGTTCTTCTTGGTTTCCATGCCTTCAAAGAACACCTGTCTCTGGGCTCCCTGTTGAGAAGAACAGATAACATTAGTGTGATGCACTATATCGACAAGCAAGGGGGCACTCACTTGTACTCTCTGTGCAGAACATTTTACCAGACAGGTTAAGTTGGTTCCAGCCCTGGGCGCATGAGTGGGAACTGCTGCTGACCTCCACAACAAATGTCCTCTTCACAAGATGGGGTCATCCAGAGTTGGACCTTTTTGCGTCCCCACGCAATGCAAAAGTGCTGCATTTTTGCTCACTTGCTCCAGAGCCTGGAGTTTTTTGCAAGACGTTTTGTCTCTCTCCTGGAGCAACAGGTTCTTTTATGCATTCCTTCCAATCCCTCTCATTCAGGAGTTCAAAGTCCAGGGTAGCATCTTTCAAGAAAAGAGGTGTGCAACAACAAGGGCACAATTTGAAGATGGGGGCAGCTCAGAGGTAATGTAAGAGTATTTTTTCACAGACATGGTTGTGGATGCATGGAACGGCCTTCCGGAGGAAGTTGTGGAGTCAAAAACAATGGTTGAATTCAAGCATGCATTGGACAGTTATAAGGCAATTCTAGGGGGTGGGGGTAGAAAAGAGTAGGCTGCTGGTTAACTAGGATCTGCAGCTTATCCATTAGGTAGGGAAATGGGCAGACTGGGTGGGCCAAACGGTCCTTATCTGCCGTCAAATTATTTGTTTCTATATTTCTTAGCAGAGAGACTAAGCTGGTTCCAGCCTTGGGTACACGAGTGGAAACTATTGACTTCCTCAGCAACTGACCTCTTCACAAGATGGGGTCATCCAGAGTTGGACCTTTTTGCATCCCCACACAACACAAAAGTGCTGCATTTTTGCTCACTTGCTTCAGGGCCTGGAGTTTTGGGGCAAGACATGTTGTCTCTCTCCTGGAGCAGCAGGTTCTTTTATGCATTCTCTCCAATCCCTCTCATTCAGAGAGTCTTCCTGAAGCTACAAGCAGAAAGGGTCACCTTGATACTGATTGCTACCCTCTGGCCTTGCCCGATATGGTTTCCACTCCTGCAGCATCTGGCAGTGGAACCTCCAGTTCAGTTGCCCCTGTGATGGGGTCTGCTGTCCCAAGACAGCAGGTCCCTTGTCCATCCAGACCCTCCCTCCACTTGCATGCTTGGCTCTTAAAAACAGTCACTGCAGTCCTCTAGACATATTCTGTGAAATGGAAGTGTTTTTCCATTTGGTGTGCTTCCTGTTCTGAGGACCGCTTTATCTTTCCTGTTAATACTGTACTTACCTACCTCCTATCTTTGTCAGACTCTGGTCTGCAGTACTCCTCTATTAAGGTGCACCTGACTGCTGTTTCAGCTTTCCATGCCCCTACTGATCTACTGATGAGCGCACAGGGGCACAACCTGAAGTGTCCTGTACCTTCATGAAGGGTATTTTGCACATGCATCCACCGATTTGTAGACTGGTTCTGCCCTGGGACCTTAATTTTATCCTTGAAAATTTGGCTTTGATTCCTTTTGAGCCCCCTGTAACTTGTGATCTTCACTTCCTTTCATGGAAAGCTCTTTCCCTGGTTGCAATTACCTCAGCTCGAAGGATTTCTGAATGTCAGACTCTCATGAGTGTGCACCCTTACCTGATTTTCCACATGTATAGGATGGCCTTGCATACTTTTATTTTTTACCTAATGGGGTTTCTGACTTCACAGTGAATCAGACCATTAACCTATCAATGTATCATCCTGAGCAAGTTCAAGTTCAAGTTTATTGCAGGAAAACTCCATTGAGCAAGCTCATTCACAAGGAGATCCTGAGACATATACACTGATAACAAACATACATAAATAAATAAGAAAAAATAAAAATAAATGGAAATTAAATGATAGACAGTAATATAACATGTATGCATGTAATCGTATAATACAAGTTGGTTAATACATACGAGAACACCACATTGGATGATGAACATTTCTAGGTGGTATACTAACAAAGACATGGTAACCGTATTTGCAATACATTCATTTTAGACAATTGAGACAATTGAGCAGCAACAGAAAAATATAGAGTAGGTAAGGTAGGGGAGCAGGAGGGATTGCTGCAGAAGGTCAGATGACAGAGAATGAAGTAGTGTCTTAGTTTAAAAAGATAGTGCGAACAATAAGCAGTTAACCTGTAAAGCAAATTATGGACTTCTGCTGAGCACAAGCCTCATCCGGCTAAGAAGGGGTTTAATGACAGTTGCATTTGTCTTTATCTTGGCTGCACTTAGCACTTCATAGAAGTTAATTGAAACTGTGTTGGTTAATTTCAGCATGTTTCGCAGTTGGTTCCAAATAGAGGGAAGGGCATGCGCAATAGCACGTTTACCAAAGGAGGTCTGAGTCCTAGGTATTTCGAGCAGTATGAAATCAGATTTCCTTAGAGAGTATGCACTATGCGAAATACTAATGAGAGATGAAAGATAACTCGGTAGTTTGTGCAGGAGTAGCTTAAGGGTCCAAAGACCAGCATGGAGCAGGTGTCTAGTAGTAAAAGATGTCCTTCCAACAGCTGCATATAGGTCACAGTGGTGCGAACGGTAGGGGGAGTTGGTAATAAATCGTAATGCACGGTGATAGAGGATGTCCAATTTACTTAGGTTAGTATGAGTAGTAGAGGAGTAAATTACACGCCATAATCAAGAAGGGGAGAAAAGTGGCCTGGACGAGTTTATTTCGAGTTTCAAGAGGGAAAAGGGGCCTATTCCTAAAGAAGAAACCTAACCTGGCTTTAAGCCTTCTGGAAACATCCTCTATATGGTCACTGAAAGAGAGTTTGTTATCAATCCAGATGCCCAGATATTTGAATTTGGAGACGACTTCCAATGGTTCATTTAACGTGGTAACAATAAAGTTGTTGGGCAGGGGATGGGAGACACCTGTGACGGTACTACGGGAGAATATCATAGCTTTGGTCTTCTTTGCATTGAGCAGGAGCTTTGCCTTTATTAGATTATGTTCGAGTTGAGCAAAGTCTGCTTGAAGCACTCCCTTAATTTCGGATAGTGTAGAGCCAGAGGTATATAGCACGGTGTCATCTGCGAAAAAATGCAGATTAGACATGGATATGTTGGAATCAAGATCATTAATGTATAAAGAAAACAAGATAGGGCCTAGGATGGATCCTTGGGGGACACCTCTAACAACTGGTAAGGAAACAGAGTAAAAGCCATCTGCTTTTACTTTCTGGGATCTCCCAGATAGATAACTAGAGAACCACTGGGTAGTAAAGTACGTAGCCCCCAAATTAGTGAGGCAATTGACTAGTAAGTTGTGATCAACAGTATCAAAAGCTTTACTAAGATCCAAGAAGACTGCTCCAGTTACCTTCTTAGCATCCATAGCAGAGATCCGGTTGTTGGTTACTTTTGCTAAAGCAGAGATTGTGCTGTGATTTGCCCTGAAGCCAGATTGAGCTGGGTTCATAAGAGTGAAGGTTTCCAAGTGAGATTTTAACTGATTATGGATCAGTTTTTCAAAAACTTTAGAGAGGATAGGCAAGATGGAGATAGGCCTATAGTTATTCACATCGCAAGGGTCACCAGATTTGAACAGAGGAAGGATGTGTGCTGATTTCCAGCAGGACGGCACAATAGCGGACATAATGAAAAGGTTAAAGATATGAAGAATGGGGGCAGTGAGGTGGGCATACCTTATCATTAGGAAGAAGGGTTCCAGGCCATCATCCCCAGCACTTTTTTTGATATCTAGATTAAAACTCATTTTACCCATTAGCGCCTTTAGACGTCACTTACTTTTGCAGCCTGTGTTGCCAGTAGTGCCCTGAGACGTCTCCATATGCCATCTGTTGTTTCCGATGGACGTCCTGTGGCGTCATCATGTTTTCAGTGAAACTGCAAGCCAGCCAATCAGCAGACACCTATTTGTACCATGTCTGCCAATAGAGGGTCATCTTACTCACAGTTTAAAAAAAAAAAAGTGGTCACGATTGAAATTTAACCCCTTAGAAGCCCTGGAAAGTTTTGTGTCTGAGTGAAGCACTGGAAGTGCCAGTCTGACTGGCTGAGCTGCACTTACGAGCTATTTAATTTAAATACAGAACCCAAATTTTAAAAAGTAAAACACCAGTTTTGTAGAATATTATGTTAACAAACCAGATGGTGCCATGTATAGTTTGGCTGTTGTAATTTTAACGAAACGGAGCTTCTACAATATCATGCTGGTCCCCATCAAAAACGTGAGACAGGAAGTGAGCTGTAAGCCAAGAAGACTCTCTCTTCTGACTGGATTTGCAAAATAAAAAGCTCTATTTTTCAGAAATGTAAGCAGATGGTTCATAATAGAACTAAATTCTAGAGCCTGTTTCTTTGAAGTTTTAATAAATAAAGCCTTTATGACTAAACCAGAGTTCTTTGAAGTCCGTGCTGCATGTCAGAAAAACGGAAAACCAGAAGTTCCTTGCCGTGATCCTCTCACATCATTCAGAGTGCACAGGAGCCCAAATCTGCCACTTTCTGCTTATCTTTCTAAAAAAATATAACCCTGTATTTGAAAAGAAAGCATCAAAGCAATGTAACATTCAGTGATAAAAGTATTGAAAGTGAATCAGTTTGCAAGCCGGAGCGTGAGGAAAAGCAAGCATGTATGCCTGCTTTTTCCCACATTCCGGTTTGCAAACTGATTCACTTTCAATACTTTTATCACTGAATGCCACATTGCCTTGATGCTTTATTTTCAAATACAGTTTTTTTTTAGAAATATAAGCAGAAAGTGACCAAAGTCCAGAATTTTTTCTTGCCATTGTATAATGAAAATTCACACATGGCAATAGAGCAACCAAACAATGCCAGAGTAGCTATTAGTCTATATGTTGATGGAAATGCTTCTCTTTGAGAATATAGTGCCTTTAGAAGAGTTGAGGTTGACTGCACTGTTGGCTTGTTTTTCAAATACCTGTTCACAACAATTGTCTCCTCTTTCGAAGGAAGTTCAATCCCAAGTTCCTCGAGAGGCTTAAGGGCATCTAGTAACAAGTAGTCATCTTTTAAAGCTGAAACAGAACTGATCATAGAGTATAAGCAATCATTGCTTTTGAATCACAGATCCATTTCACTCAACACTTGGTCAACCACAGAAAAGTAAGCAGATTGAATTTTAATATCTTCCTCTCCCCTTCCTTGGCCCAAAGTTTCTGTGACTATGGAATCCGCTATTCGAGATTACCTTTTGCAAGGTCTTTTGGGTTTGGTGGGTCTGGGTGGCAATGGACTTGAGTCCTTATCAATCAGTGATTCTGCCTTAGCTTTACATTCATCAAATTTGTCATTTTCCCTGAGATAAAAAATTTCCTGGTACACAGTGTCAAACAGTTTCATTGCAGTCATCAATCCTGTTGCGCGCAATTGAAGTATTGTATCAATAGGTTGAATAATTCTGAGACTCAAGTTCATCAGAATGGCAGAAAGTGTGAATCTGATATGCAAAACAGTAGCCAGATATCCCCAGGCTTCAGTGGCCAGATCGCCATCCATGTCAGTGCTTGATGAAATTTTTTTTTAGTCTCCACAATTTCTTTATATTCCAAAATGATGGTATTAGTCATTTTGAGGTATCCTGAACATCTCTGCTCGAGAAGACGCATCAAATGCCTGCCCTGGTACATTGCAGACACTTCTGGCTGACAAAAAAATATGTAAAGGGAACTGTATTGGTCAAAATATTGACTGAGGATAGGAACTGATGATATTGTGTGAATAATCACCAAATGTATGTGGTGATTGTAGCAATGCACATATGGAATTTTGTGGCCCAGTTTAAATTGTTTATGAGCTTGAACGCCACCTTTTTCACCTTGCATGACATTTGCACCATCGTAGCACTGAGATAGCATCTTGTTGGTGACAAGTTTAGCATCTGACAAGCTAGTTAATGTTTTGTCAATCATTAACTTGGCGTCCAACTGATCAGGACCAAGAGATGGCATATCTAACAGGGACTCATGTACTTCACCTTCTTTTACATATCTGATTCCAATGGAAATATTGTCAGTGGTTTCAGAGTCTCTAGTTCCATCCTCAAGTAAAGTGTAGCAGCCTATATCGAGGTTTTGTATGTCTTCAGCCACACTTTTCTTTACTAGCTGTACCATAGTCTCAATAATTTCATTTTGAATATCTGGGAGACAAATATGTTGTATTTTTTGGTATTTGCTCATTAATTTTTGTGAGTTTGGCATCCTTTTTCAAGGTATACTGAAACATTCTGATAAATAGTCCTTCAGATGTTTCTTCATCGTTACCATGGAATATGAGCTCATTAAGAGTGAGAAATTGAACAACTTCAGCAATAGATTTTATATAGTACCTGTTATCTTCCAAAATATCTCTAGAAATCATAGCTGAGATGTTTTTATCAGCTTCAACACATTTCTTTTGTTCAATCCATTTTGACGTGGTGGTTATATGAACAGGTGATGCCAAATGCTGCTTGAAACCTTTATCTTTATCTTCCAAAGCTTGTTTCCAATTTCAAAATCCTGTAGTTGTAAAAGAAGTTTCTTTTGAACCATGGGGATTAAACATGCGACAAGCGAAACAGAACATTGCGTCTCTCTCGGGTGACTGTTTGAGCCAGTCAAAGCCTTTATTCCACTCAGCCTAAAAAGACCTGCCATTTTCATCTCTTGGAAACTTAACGGTTACAGGATGATAAGGCTCTTTGATGTTTAAGTCCTTTGGCAGCAATGCCAATCTAACTACAGATGGGCCTGGTTCTGGTTCTTCTTCTGCAGTCTTATTTATTTTGATGACAAATGTATCCATCACCACATTCACTGTCTATCGATTCTACTATGATGGGCAGCACAGATGGAAACTACCTGCTTGGCACCTCAGCTCAGCTACAGGCAGCCAATAAAGTTGCAGTCAACTGGAACCAGTTATGCACTAATGCACATCCTGTGCAGTTTATGGGCAGCCACCTCATTCACATGTATGCAACCTCCTTCTGTCAAGCAATCCCTTTGTTTAGATGACTTATGAATTGCTTCTTAGCAGAGGCTCTGGGGGGCCAAAATCTTGGTGAGGGGACCGAACCCCCCTGCCCCCCTTGGCTACAGGCTCGATATGGGACACTGGCTCAGCCCCACCCCTGGGGCGTGGCATTAGATAAGCAATAATACATGATGGGGTGTGCATTAGACAGTTCCAATGCACAGCTGGGGCATAGTAAGGCACAAGACCCCAGGCTGAGTGCCTTCATCCCCTCGCCACACTTTAGAACTGTCTAATACACATCTTCAGAGTGCCTTATTGCACTTATAAAATGGTTCTATATATTTTACATGCATATAAAAATTAAAATCAAGAGATTTAAATATTAAAAACTTAGAGATTCACCAATATAAATAGAAATATACATAAATAGTAGTTCCTCTGCCTGCATGAGCTTTGACTTTGCTTTAGTTATTTTGTCCAAATAAGGCTTCCATAGTTGTAGTTTTTTCCCTTGTAGTTGCAACTGTTTTCCCTCTGATGGGGAATCAAGAGATTAAAAAGGACAAATAGTGCTAACATTATTACATTTCAGCTGTTTGTTTTTTTTGTCTCATGCTATGAATGGAGTGGGTGGGCAAGTGGTCACCGAGTGGGATCCAGAAGGATAAGAGTCATCTAACTCCATGAGAGATGAAGGAGATGTACAGGCAGACTGAAATGGAAATGAATTAATGGGTTGTGGGCTGCGGTAAGCAGCAGCGATATCAGCACTCACAGTTACATTGGAATGAAACTGACTTTGTGAGAAAAAAGTTTTATTTGTAAAGTTAAAATGTACTATTAATGAGCCAGCTGTCTAGATGGTAAATTAATGTGCTGTCATGTTTTTGTGAGTGAAGCTGCAAGGGAGCCAGTGAGTGAGATGGGAGGGGGGAAGGGGGAGCAAAAAGATCATACAAATACCATTTTGAGTAAGAAGGAATCAAGCAATGGAGGTGACTGTCAGAGGAGATGAGATTATTTAAAAAAAAAAAGAAAACAGAGCAGAAGGACTGATGAGGCTCTTTGAATATTGCACAGCTTTAGATTTTTTTTTAAAAGAAGGGAGCCCATGTGCATGACAGAGAGAGCGGTACTGTGCTAAGAGAGGAAACACGGCTACTACAGTAACATCTATTTGGTGCAATTAAGAAAATGGAAAGAGCAGGTGTCCAACAGGTTTTCAAGGCAGTACATAGAGGAATACTTTGTGTGTGTGTGTGTGTGTGTTTTTTTAATCGAGTGGTGCCGTGGCAACTGGTGAGATAGAGAAGGAGTGGGCAGCAGGGTGGGGAGCGACCAAGAGGAAAGAAAGTGGATTTTTGAGAAGCCATAGTTTGGATGTCATGCGTGGGTAAAATTAAAAAAAAATGAAAATTGGTAGTGACAGGAAAGGGAGTATAGGCAGAGCACTGGTGAGACTGGGGAGAGGTACAGCTCGACTCTCTTCTGTGGGAGAAAGAAATGGTGACTTTTCCAACATTAAGGTTCTATGTGGCACAAGGATTTTTTTGTGGTTCTATGTCCCCATTGGCAGCACTTGTTTTTACCTGTGCATTAGACAGATCTAATGCACAGGTAACAACCAACCAGGATGCAAAATTTTCTCTTCCCATTTTATAAAATCCTATAATGTACACCTGTTATGGCTTATACATATTTTAGTCCAGAAATTAAAATGTCTACCATCTTCTATTTACCTTCTATAATGAGAGTTATAAATGACTAATTTCAGTTCTAGCAAAAACTGGTGAGCAATCTAGGCATTCTGTTACATAATGACCTAATACTTAAAGGGATACTGTCAACTTAGTTTGAAATTCATTAAAACATCATTTTGGTACCAGATTTATGAAATGTTGTATGAACCCTCCAGTGTTATCTTTTATTTCATATGTAGTTATGTTCAAAATACGTACAAACTAATTGTTTACCAGTTTGTTTATAACCTGCAGGCTTGAGCTGACTGTGCTGGTAAAACTCCCGACGTGCATCCTGATTCTATGACTTGCAGGTAGCTTCATAAGCTGTAGTGCAAGAGTCACAGGGAAGAATCTATGTGTGGTCCTGAATTTGTGTACATTCGCGTCTTCATCATGTGACCTGGCACAGCATTGTGTGTGCCCACTGTTGGTATGTGTCGGTACTCAGAGGTCAAATCATTGAAATGTCATCCTCTGAGGTCAATTTAATGAAATAAAAAAATAAAGAAACAAATAAACAGTGTGGTATAAACCCAAACAAACTATCAAGGAGAGTCATACGATCAGTGTCTGTGTAAGTGATCCTGGTTTTCAAACCCACAGTGTTACCAGGTGACAACTGAAATGAAAAAGCTAACATTGACTAATCTATTTACTATGCCTATCTGTCATGTTGGTGTCAGAGTTTTTTTTTTATTAGATAATTACTGACTGAGCAGCAGGGGCACCAGTTTACTATGATTGATAAAGGGCAAATTCCATTTTGCAGATGGGAAAACATGATATTGCCACTGGTGTCTGCAATGATAAAATCAGTGTTTGCCGGTATTCTACCCTTGCACCCTTTCAGTACGTGTACAAATATTCAGAATAAAATAAGGCTAAGTGTACATCAAATTAAGTAAAGCAAAATGAAATTAGTACAAAAAAGAATTAAAAAAAAAATACAATTTCTGAAGACTCACAGATCTGGTAAAAAAGGGCAGATTCTGTGAAATGCTTTGTTTTTACCAGTGTATAGAAAGACCAAATTCTGGAATTTTACTGGCTTTTCTGTTAAAAACCAAAAATCAGTGTCTTTGTTGAGCGTGTCATAATCGCAGTGAAGTTTCAACTTGTTTCATATTACACAAAACATCTTGATTCTGTTTGCCTGAACAAATGGCACATTGTTAAATTTAGTATAAATGTACATATATATAATTAATGTTTCCCTATCTTGGTTTAAAATCAAGATTTGTAATTAATTACTATAGAAAAGAATACATAATTTGTGCACCACACATAACAATTAATGTACTTCTCAAACTACACAGAACTCAGCTAATAGATGATGATACTACAATTCAAACACAGAAAAAGAATGGACGTCATGAACATGGACATATTTAGACAGCTCATATTATTTGACAGTAAAGAAAATTATGATAGAAAGTCCCCATAATAATGTGAGTTAACATCAAAACAGACTGAATTTAGGCATTTCATCTATTTAATATAAACATTTCCTTTGGCAGCCATGAAGAGAGACTGCCTCGGGTTTTGCAAGAGAGAAACTGCAGAACATGACTGTGACTACTGGAAAGTGGAAAGTGAGACAAGAACATGCATGTGTTAAGCAAAGAACGCTCATAACAGTGAGTTGGACACGCATGCACACGTGACTCATGAAGCAGTTCCTGCCCAAACCCCAGAAGTAAAGAAAGGAATGCCATGTTGTTTGGTGTGGTAACATTAATATGGCAACTGAGCATATTTCATTTAACTATGAACAAAAAAACCTTGTTTCTATAAAAAATAATCATAGGCAAATTCCTTGATGTATTATCATGTGAGAAATGCCAAAAAAAAAAAATGACAGGTACCAGTATAACTTTTTCAGACAAGCATTTGTCAGTGTCGAATGTTTGCATGCAGGAGTTAGACAGATGCAGAATAGGAATGGCAGTGAAGCATTGAACTTCATGGCAACCCCACCTCCACCTCCACCCTGCCGAGACAGAAAGGCATTGGGGTATGCGTTTGGGTCATTGCCAGTAATGTTCATGCCATTTCACTTCACCCTATCCTGCAGACACTGACAAATGTTGAGGTGTTCCTTGGGGTGTTCAGCTTTACAGTCACCCCATTCCATAAGGACATATGCTGAAATGGGTGTAGTACAGGAGAGCAGGACGACTCTGGGGCCGAAGAGTCCAAGGCACACCTCGATGCCTGTCACTGGCTGCAGGGTGGGGGTGGGGTGGAATGGCATCAGCATTACAGTCGGCAGTCCAAAGGCACACCCCTGATGTCTGTCAGTCTGTACAGGGTGGGACATTATGGATCGAAACCCTAATGCCCTGGACGTTTGTTGGTACTTGCACTACAAATTTTCAACATGGCCTTTTTGTGACCCCCACCTCATGAAAGCATTTGAGACCTCTTCTCATGAACAGTGGCACTGTGATATTGTTAATGTGTCCCGAACTTTGAGTTCCCACAGCGACTGTGCCATTTTGCGCCAGATGTACAAAAACACAGATAGGGCAGGATGTGAAGAATGACAGCTGTACCATTCATAGGGAGGTGTGAAGAGATGGCAATGTTGAAAATCTGTAGTGAAAATATTAAAAATGCTCGAACTTCCGAACGTAAGTGGAAACTGCACAATGCATGCGCGTAACACAGTCATTTAGTGGAATTATTTCACCAAATTTTCAACGTAGGCATTTTGGCACCTCTGCTCATGAACACTGTCACTATGATTTTCTTAATCTGTCCTAAACATTGATTTCCCACAGCGACTGCGCAATTCTGTGCCACATGTGTAAATGCATATTTCGGGCAGAATATGAAAAATGACAGCTGTACCGTTCATAAGGAGGTATGAAAAAATGCCAATGTTGAAAATCTGGAGTGAAAATACTATAAACGCAAAATTATGAGGTTGCGTGGAAACTGCACAATGCACGCTCGTAACACAGTCATTTTATGGACTTTTGTCACTAAATTTGCAACACAGGCATTTTAGCACCACTGCTCATGAACAGTGCCACTGTGATTTTCTTAATCTGTGCTGAACATTGACTTCCCACAACAACTGCACTATTGTGTGCCGGAAGTGTGAAAACACATTTTGGCCAGGATCTGAAAAATGACAGCTGTACTGTTCATAAGGAGGTCTGAAAAAATGCCAATGTTAAAAATCTGGAGTGAAAATACTACAAATTTGTGAAGTTACGAGGGTGCGTGGAAACTGCACAACGCACGCTTGTAACAGTCATTTTATGGACGTTTGTCACCAAATTTTCAACATAGGCATTTTAGGACCTCTGCTCATGAATAGAGTCACTGTGATTTGCTTAATCTGTCCCAAACACTGATTTCCCACAGCAACAATGCTATTCTGCGCCAGAAGTGCGAAAACACATTTTGGCCAGGATGTGAAAAATGACGCTTTACTGTTCATAAAGAGGTGTGAAAAAATGCCAATGTTGAAAATCTGGAGTGAAAATATTACAGATTTGTGAAGTTACGAGTGTGTGTGGAAACTGTGCAATGCACGCTTGTAAAAGTCATTTTTTGAATTTTTTTTACCAATTTTGCAACATAGGCTCTTTGAGAGTCCACGTCATGAACAGTGTCACTGTTGTTTTGTTAATCAGCCCAGAAAGGTGATTCCATGCAGTGACCACAAAATCACCTTTCAGGACCAAATAACGCCATGACAGTGACTGAATTCATGAGGAGGGGTGCCAATAACCCCATGTTGAAAATTTGGTGCCAAAAGTTGAAAGAAATGGCCAAGATATCCACATAAGTTGAAAAAACCCTATTTATTCCATTATACAGCTTACTGGCATTTCTTCAATTCACAGTCGGCTTTGAAGAGTGCAGACGTGTTCCCGGTCCACCAAAGATCGCTGTGCCGGGCTCCAGAGGTAAGTATGGAGTGGGGGAGGGTGTGGGAGGTGGGGTGCACAGAGGGTGGCTGTGGGTTGGGGAAGGGGCATGAGACACTGCAAGGGACCATTTTCTTGGTTTCAGGGACAACAAAATAAACAAAAGACATCGCAGGAAGGTTTTTTTTGTTTTGCAGGCTTGCTTTGGTCACACTGGGGTGGACTCCCAGTGTGCCACTTGCATTTTGAGGGAGGCGGGAATTAGGCCAATGGGGACTGGGCCCCCCATTGGCAAAGAAAGACTGTTTGGGGGGCATGATGCTGATGAGGATTGGGCACCCCCTCAGCACACAACAAATTGGAGAGGCATAATGCCGACAAGGAGTGGGCTTCCCCCTTCGGCAAATGATCTGGGTCAGTGGCATGCCGACAGGGGGATTGGGCATCCTCATTCAGCTTTCATGGGGCTCTGAGGCAGATGGCAATAGCTGCTGCAATGTTCATGGAAATGTTACACCAGGCAAGGTACCGCCCTGCAATGACAGGTCACTCCCTCACTGCATCTGAATGGCTGACGCTGCAATGATGAGGCAGCCCCTGATTGCAGTGGCCAAATCATTTCAAGTTGGTGGTACCAGTGTCATCAGGACATTAGGCCTGCATTGGTTGAACACTGCCAAGCCCATAAATGCAGTGCCGGCATTGGCCGCCACAGTTCCACATCTCCACAACCCACTTCTCTCCTAAGCTGCCACATAATGATTCTTGCGCATGCACGCAAGCAAACATAAAAAATTAGGTTGACAGTGTCACTTCAAGGCCTAGCAGTCAGCAACAGTAAAAGCTGGATTTTCTTTAACCTCTAAAATGTCTTCAGATTATGACTTTGCCGGACAAAAGACAACCTTAGGACAGCTGTCACATCAAAATTGTATTGTTGTAATGTACTGTCTGGTGGTATGTCTGAAAATTGATCCCCACATTCAGTGATGTGCCTGAGAAATCAATTCCCACATTTAGCTGGAGCAGTATTATGCTGCCCATCAGATCAAATATAAAATACCTTTTTTTTTTTCAAAATGGCCCTGCGCCAATCTCTGCCTATGGCAAACTCTGGATGTGCCAGGGTCCCTGCACTGGATTCCAGTATATCAAGGGTGCCTGTGCCAAAGTCCCCAGATGTGCTACAGGTAGGATGGTGCACCAAACAGATGGTACACTGGAGAGGTTTGACAGAGGATGCCGGCATCACTCCCATCCAGTGCAATGCTGCCCCTGAACCATGATGTTTGGGGGAAGGAAGCCTGCAAGCCACCTGGTACAGTGACAATAGACCTGCGGGGCAGGGGAGGTGACAGCAGGTGTAGCAGGATACACTGGTGGCACCGGGCAGCAGTGCCCTGTACAGTGACACAGACCTGTGGACAGGGTACTCCATAGTATGCAGTTACTGACACTGTCTCGTACTCCCTGGTGATATCAACCTTGCCAGCTCTCCCACATCTTGCAAAGTCCCTGACATGGGGAAACTGTCCATGGATGCACGGTATGAGGTGCAGTTGTTGGACAGGAATGTACCCCAGGCAGCACAACATGCCCCTGATGCATAACCCTCTGTGTGCTGTCATTGTGCAGCTACAGGTGCCGTAGTGGCACCCCAATAGGCAGGTGCCATAAATGGGTCTGGCAGACAGCATGTCAAAGGACCCACGTGCACATATCCCAGATTGGGGAAGCTCCATCCCTTCCACCATATTCTACCATGATGGAACACTGTTAGTGACATGTCAGGTGGGTGGATGGGGGAATACTGTACAACACTCACATATCTAACTGTGATAGTCCCTGAAAGTGTAGTAGGGCATCTGCATGGATCTGCCGGTACTGTTCCAACATGGTAGGGTACAGTGGCAGAGATGGAGCTTCCCCACTCCTGTATAAGTGGTAGCAAGTCCTTTGTCATGCTGTCTGTCAGATCTAATTATGGCATCTGTCTGTTGGGGTGCCCTAACAACATGCTGTAGCTACTACCCCACCTGTAGCTGCAGTATGCCAGCACACAGACAGCTGTGGATCAGGGGCATGTTGCGCTGCTTGGGGTACGTCCCTGTCTAACAACTGCACATCATACCATGCATCCATGGACTGTCTCCGCATGTTGGGGTCTTTGCAAGATCTGAGACAGTTGGCTGGCTGATAACACCAGGGGCTCGGGGACAGGGCCAGTGCCTGCATACTGTGAAGAACCCTGTGTGTAGGTATGTGGGACTGTATAGGACACTGCTGCCTGGTGCCACCAAAGTACCCTGCCACACCCTGCCATGTCACACATAGCCCACTAATAGCGCCCTCACAGGTCCATTGTCACTGTACCGGGTGGCTCGCAGGCTTCCTCCCCACCACCACCCGGCACAGTCCCAACCTGTGGGGCAAGGGCTGTTACACCAGCTCATGGCTGGTCTAACCATAGCTCTGACTTGTGGCCACAGCGGGGCTTTCCAAATCACAAATTAGGGGATGCTGCAGCCCTGCCACGGCATTAGCTCCCTTCTGCCTTAGCGCACCACCATGTTGGCTGCAAGGGTGATGCAGGATTATTTGCTGCACAGCCTCCCTTTTACAATGCAGCCTGACTTAGAAAATCAGGATTGCCGCACCTTTTGATACAAAGTGCCACTTGTGTCAATTCCATTTGATGCAGGCACCTTGCATCAAGAGCAGGGCTTTGAAAATTGAGCCCCTTGCCTTTTCTGATCATCATGTTCTTGAGAGTTCACATCCGTTACATCTTTTATTTATGTAGTTAATTATTTTATTTACAGTTCTTGCCATCCTTGTCCATCCTTTTGGGGGGCGCCATACCCAGGTGGTTCAGCCCCCACTCCCACAGTCCCCCCATGCAGCTCCCCAGGGGAATTACATTGGGTGGCGATCCTCCCGGGCTTGAGTAGGCGCTCCTCCGACAGACGGATTAATTAGGTTAGTGTAGAAAGTAACCCTGTATCTTATACTACTCAAAGGAATGGGCTAGAATTCAGATGGCAGTCTATTTTGCCGGTAAGATGCCTGACACCATTTCCCCAGTAAAGCTCAGCCTGTCATTAAGGCCTCCTAGGGGTAAGATCTGCCCCCTGAGGAAGGCCTTCTGTTGGGCTGAAGCGCTGGGGACGTAGGGTGCTGTCCTGGGCATCTTTGCTGCAATAAATTTTGGATACTTAATCCTGGACAACAAGCATTCATTTTGGAGTGGTATGAGTGCAGCGTTTACTTTCTACTTTATTGTGTGTTTGGGCTGGTGGCCCTTACTCTGCACAAGGAGTTTTCCTGAGAACACCTGAATCCACTTCATTCACTAATTCAGGTTCCTGGTGGATCTACATTACCGGGATGCCTCCCTGGCTTGCCCCCCCCCCCAGGCCCAGGCCATGGGGTCATGCCAGTCCTGATAGAACACTCAACTCAGTTGTCGACTGAGTGCTACAGGTGGACGGGGTGGGACTGGTGGAGCAGAGCATCATGAACAGTGCCAGAATTTTGGATGCTTTGTCCCACATGGGAGGCGTGGTGTGCAATGACGTAATGGTGCAATAATGCCAATGTCTGGCACACCTCCCTGCAGCTTGGGCTCCAGCAGCTGCTCCTTCCGGCCTCCACCAGAGGGCAGTCATGCACCAAAGGCACATCCACCCTTCACCCCAGAGGATCATACTAAGTGATCATACTAAGAAGTTGTAGGAGCTAGGAGGCTTGGAGACCCATAGTTGCTCTTTCTATTAAATAGTAGTCAGTTTTTGCACCTGAAAGTATAAATTTATCCAGTCTGTGCATGACTACTAGTTTCAAATTGCTTGTAATTACTTCAATAGGGAGTGCATTCCAAGGATTAATGGTTCTTAAAGTATAGAAATATTTCCGTGCCATTGAGTTACATTTTCCACCATATAACTGTAGAGGATGACCTCTGGTATTATACATGTTGTTTCTGAATTTGAATCCTAATACAGTTAATAAAAATGGGTCCTGCATAATGTCATACGTAAAGAGAAGATCCCAGCTAAGACGTTGTGTAGTTAGTGATAACAGATTTAGAGATTCAGTTCTTGATTATTTATTTATTTGCTTTATTTGCTGATTCATAGGAGACATTATAAAAACCTGTGATGAGTTTGGTACATTTCCTTTGTACCTTTTCTAATAATATGATGTCTGATTTCCTAAATGGGCACCATAATTGTGAAGCATAATCTAGGTGTGGACAGACATATGCTCTGTACAAAGGCATCATCACTTTGCTATTTCTGGATTTTTTGTTTCTTCTGATTGACCAGGTAGAGTGGCAACTGGGGTTTAACACAAAGAAGTGCAAGATCATGCACTTAGGGAAGAGAAACCCTGAAGCCACCTATAGGTTGGGAGGGAAGTTGCTGGCAATCACAAGGAAAGAAAGAGACTTGGGCATCATCATCACAGATGACATGAAATCATCCAAGCAGACCACTAAAGCAGTAGGTAAGACTAGGGGGATGTTGGGGTGTATTAGTAGGGGTATCACAAGTCGTAAGAGGGAGGTAATAATTCCTCTTTACGAGACTCTGGTTAGGCCCCATTTGGAGTACTACGTGCAGTACTGGAGGCATCACCTTCACAAGGACATTAACAAAATGGAGGCAGTCCAGAGAAGGGCAACCAAAATGGTGCAGGAACTGCATCAGAAAATGTGAGGACAGATTAATGGAGCTCAGTATGTATACCCTAGAGCAAAGGAGGGAGAGAGGTGATATGATTGAAACATTCAAACACTTTAAGGGCATTAACAAGGTGAAAGAGTCTAACATGTTTCAATATAAGAAAAATATCAGGACAAGAGGACACAGCATGAGATTAGAAGGAGACCGATTAAGGGGTAATGTGAGGAAGTTCTTTTTCACAGAAAGGGTGGTGGATGCTTGGAACGGCCTACCTCAGAAAGGGGTGGCTATGAATACAGTGCAGGGCTTCAAACAGGCATGGAATAGGCATAAGGGACCAATACAGATGAATATGAATAGATAGGCCATTGACAAAGTAAAGGCTTATGGCACATTCATATGGTAGAAAAAAAATGAGCAGACTGGATGGGCCTTGCGGCCCTTATCTGCCATCAACTTCTATGTTTCTATATAACTCTATTGGCCTTGAGAATAGCCCCATTAATCTGAGAAGCTGGAAGAAAATTCTCAGATGTACTGACCCCTAGATTTGTTTCGTTGGAAGTAGTTATTAGTATATTACCATCTAATTTATGCATAAAACATGGGTTGTTTGGACCCACATGCCTAACCTTGCAGTCCATGGGATGCTTAATCCTCATCCCCCTGCCAACCCACAGACTCCTCGGGTCCGTTCCCGAACCTGGGACACAAGTGACACAAGCGGAAGCTGAACTGCTGTGACAGGGGGTCCAGCTCCACCCTTGTCCTTCCTGACCACCCCTTCTGATGCTTCCCTTTGGCTCTGTCAGCCAGCTTCTCTAATGCTTTCCTTCCCATCATTGTCCTGTGCCACAGGACTGTGGGGATACCCCCCATCACTAGTGTGGCCTTCAAGTGATCAGTCCTTCATCCTGCAGTTAGCGATTTTGCTGCCTTGTTTTAGCCACCAGCCCACTTTGCATGCAACAGGCGGAATGTGCTAACTCCGCCTCTGCGGAGATGCACCTGGCACCCTGCATGTTGGGTCCTTCCTCCAGTTTGGTCTCAATGGACTGCCATCCATACTCTTCCAGGTGGCAGATGAGATGAGCAATGAGACAGAGTCACCACCTCCACCTCCTGTAAGGAGAGCTGTCCTATGGATGCTCAGTCCTCTCCCCTGACTAGCCCCTGAGCAGCCCTGATCTGTTCCCAAACTATGGTTGCCAGCACAGCAGGAGGTGAGTCAACCAGTGCCTCAGCCCTTCATGCCACTAGGCCAGCCCTCGTCTTTTATTATTATTAAAATGTAGCTTAAATAGTCAGTGCAAGCCTCATAATACTTTATTATGAGATAGACTTACTTTAGAGTCTGGGGACGAATTTTTTTTCCATGTTTGTTGTCTGCAATTGCACTGTCAATGTCTTCATGGACCATCTCAGCCTAGAACAGTATATAAAAATGACAACAGGTGAGATGTTATTGACCCACCATAACCAAACTAAAATACAGTATCACATCAGCAACAGTCTTGCTACTACTTAACTATGTAGCTAAGGGATAAAGAAAACAAAATACTCACCATAGTAATGTTTCCTTTAATGGATCCAGTAGTGAACCAATACAAACAAGCATTTGTCAATGCTGAATGTTGTCTTGCTGGCATTGGCATTGGTAGTGCAGGCATTAGAGAGACACATATTAGGAATGACAGTTAAGTATAGAACCGACGTCCACCCCACCCCTCCCTGCAGAGAGTGACAGGCATTAGGGTGTGCCTTTGGGTTGTTGGCCATAACACTCATGCCATTTCACCTAACTCTACCCTGCAGACTCTGACAAGTGTTGCGTTGTGCCGTGGGGTCATTGGGCCTTACACTCTCCCCTTTTCATAAGGAAGTATGTTGAGATGGGTGCAACATAGGAGAATGGGGTGAACTTTGGGGCCGAAGAGTCCAAGGCACACCTGGATGGCTGTCAGTGGCTGCAGGGTGGGGGTGTGGGGGCATTGGCATGAGCATTACAGCCGATAATCCAAAGGCACACCCTGACAGCTGCTAGTCTGTTCAGGGAGGGACTTTATGGTCAGAAACCATAATGCCCTGAGCGTTTATTGGTATTTGCACTCCAGATTTTCAACATGGCCTTTTTGTGACCTCACCTCATGAAAGCATGTGGGACCTCTGCTCATGAACAGTGTCGCTGTGATTTTGTTAATGTGTCCTGAATGTTGATTTCCTACAGTGACTGTGCCATTCTGCACCACATAAAAATGTCAGCTGCACCATTCATAAGGAGCTATGAAGAGATGGCAATGTTGAAAATCTGGAGTGAAAATATTAAAAATTCAAAATCGAAGTGGAAAAACAGCTTTGCAACTACAGTAGAGTCTTTCTTGGAATTCTTTCACCAAATTTTTAACATAGGCATTTTGAGAGCTCTGCTCATGAATAGTGGCAGTGTGATTTTCTTAATCTGTCCCGAACGTTGATTTCACACAGTGCCATTGTGCGCCAGATGTGCAAAACCATATTTTGGGCAGGATGTGGAAAATAACAGCTGTTCTGTTGATAAGGAAATGATGAAATTAGAGGAGTAATTGATAAATGCCTGGACCAAACTGGAGTGGGGGGAAGTTCTGCTGGGAGAATTGCAACAGGGGTAAAAGGGGGAAATAATGTGCAGGAGGAAGAAGAGGAGTTGGAAATGAGAGAGGGAGATGAATGGAAGCAAGCAGGGAGTAAGAGGGGTGGAATCTTAGTGTGGGGACTCAATACTAAGAGGAGTTAGGTGTGGTAGCAAGGGGAGAGGCATAGTCGCGATTTGGGTGGAGGCTATGCCAGGAATGACAGCGAAAGGTGGGACAGTCTGTTTGGAAATATGCTAGAAGGGTAGGACAAGCCTCATTTAATTATACATCTTGGACAAACGAACTGGCTGACAAGACAGTAGATACAGTCCAGAGGAGGTTTGAGGAACTAGCACAATTATGTGAGGGGCAGGAAGATCAGTAACTTTTTCAGAGATACTTCCTGTGCTGAAGGCAACACAACAAGAAAGCTGAGAATAGAGGAATTTAATGGATGGCTAAGAACCTGGTGTTGTGCTAAGGGTATGGACTGTTGGGGTGGGAGGACCTGGGAGGACAGTAGTCTCTATGCCAAGGACAGACTACACTTGAGTAAGGAGGAAAGAAAGTGTTGAAACAGAGGATAGAGGAGTACATAGAGGAAGTTGGGAATTTAAACTAGGAGTGGGGGTGGCAGTTGGGAAGAGATATGCAGAGACCACAGGTTGGGAAACCATGAGCTACCCCCATAAACAGTGACAAAGGACAAATGGCAAGTACTGTTGGTGATGCTAGGAAAGGAGGGCAGGATGGGAGTGGGGGAAAAGGGTGGAAGGTGGCTACCCTTAATGCTAGGAGCCTTGGGAGGAAAACTGCAGAGTTACAGGTTCTCATGACAGAGGGAGAGGTGAACATTGCAGTCATCACAGAAACATGGGCCACCCAATACAATGACTGGGACCTGTCTGTACCAGGGTACAGATTATTTCATAGGGACAGAGTGATTGGGAGGAGGGGGGCACTATATGTGAAGGAAGGACTGAAGTGTGTAAGGGAGGAAGGGAGGAGGGTAGTACTGGGTCACTTGGATGCAAATCCAGGATTCCAAGAATAAGTTCTTAGAATGGGAGTGGTGTACAGGCCACCATCTCAGATGAAGGAGTTAGACAGGAAACTATGGGACAGATCAGGAGGACCCATGGAAGGGTAGTGTAGTGATTGTGGGGACTTCAACATGCCAGGAGTGGACTGGAGCACCCCAACAACCTGGAACAGAAGGGAGCAGGTACTGCTGGATGCCTTCAGGACAGCTTCCTGCTGCAAATGATCAGTGAACCAACCAGGTTAGGAGATACCCTTGACCCAGCTGGCAAATGGGGACTTTGTGAGAGAACTTACAGTGGAGGAACCGCTGTCAGGGAGTGACCACCGTCGGTATGGCTCACATTGGATATGGGCAAGGAAGGTGAATCTGGCACAATAGTGCTGGACTTCAGGAGGCCAACTTTGGGAGGATGGGGAGGTGGTAAAGGGTACCTGGCCAGAATTCAATCTAAGTATGGACACTAACCAGAGGTGGGAGCCCATAAAGCTGGGGATAGTGGAGGCAACCAAAGCCTGCTGCAAAGCCCAGAGCAAGAAGGCTAGGGCTAAGAAACCGCATCTGGTTGAGCAAGGAGATCATGGAAAAGGTAAGGAGGAAAGAGCTGCCTTTAGGAAAACAAGAAAACAGGAGGGGAGGACAGGGAGGAGTACTTGACAGAATCGAAGGAGGTGACAAGGGCAGTAAGAGCCAAAGCATCTACGGAACTCAGGCTGGCACAAGGCATTAAGAAGGAGAGAAGGACTTTTTTAAGTTCATCAGGGAGAAAAGGAGCTGTAAGGACTACATAGTAAGGATTAGGAAGGAGGGGGTTCGGTGGAAGCAGGGTGCTAAGGCTAAAGCACTAAATGAGTACTCTGCTCAGTATTTACTAAAGAGAAGAGGGGGTGACACCAAGGTGGGAGAAATGGCAGAAGCAGGGGGGCAGTGGTGACAGATGGGAAATCATGGAGAGCAGAGTTTGAGAGGTTTGAAGGCACTAGGGTGGACAAGGCGCCAGGCCCAGATGGCATCCACCCAGGGTACTGAAGGACTGGCAGAGGTCCTTGCAGGACCTTTGGCAGACCTATTTAATGCCTCACCACATTTGGGGTGTGTACCTCAGGACTGGAGGATGGTCATGTTGCCCCTCCACAAGAGTGGCCCCAAGGATGAACTGGGAAACTACAGACCAGTGAGCCTCACATCCATCGTGGGTAAGCTAATGGAGACTATCCTGAAGGAGAGGCTGGTGGCCTCCCTAGAGGCCAAAGGACTACAGGACAGCAGACAGCATGGCTTCATATGTGGCAGATCCTGCCAAACCAACCTGGTGGAGTTCTATGACTGGCAATTAGGCAACTGGACAGGGGCCATGCAGTGGATGTCCTGTATCTGACTTCAGTAAGGCATTCGACTCAGTGCCACGTGGAAGGCTGGGAAGGAAGTTAGTAGGCACAGGGGCGGGTGCAAAGCTGGTGAGATGGGTAGGAAGCTGGCTGCAGGGAAGGCAACAGAGGGTGGTGGTGGGTGGGGAGCTCTCACACCCAAGGGCAGTGATGAGCGGTGTTCCACAGGGCTCAGTGTTGGGACCAGTGTTGTTTGGGATATTCATTGCAGACATATCATGGTACATCAAGAGCAAGATCAGTCTGTTTGCTGATGATATCAAGGTAGGCGCGGTGGTGGATGACCTAGGGGGATGGCAGGGGTTGCAGGATGATCTGGCAAAGCTTGAAACCTGGTCAGACACCTGGCAACTGGGCTTTAATGCCAAAAAGTGCAAGGTGCTGCATTTTGGGATGAAGAACCCAAGGAGGAGTTACTAGCTAGGGGGAGTGCAGCTAACCCAGACAGAGGAGGAGAAGGATCTGGGTGTGCTCATTACAGGGTCAATGAACAACTCGGCACAATGTAGGAAGGCAGCTGCAAAGGCCAACAAAATGCTGGGTTGTATTGCAAGGGGTATATCCTCGAGGAGGGAGGAGGTGATTCTGCCACTGTATAGGTCATTAGTTAGACCACACCTGGAGTACTGCATGCAGTACTGGCGTCCGTATCTGAAGAGGGAGATTAAGTTACTGGAGGGGGTGCAGCGCAGAGCGACAAAGATGATCAAGGGGCTGGGGGACTTATCATATGAGAGGAGGTTGAAGGAGTTGAACATGTACTCACTGGAGGAGAGGAGAGATGGGGTGACATGATTGAAACCTTTAAATACATAAAAGAATAAACAAGATGGGTACAGAGGGCTGTTCAAAGTAAGAGGAGGAGAGGCCACCAGGGGCCATGATATGAGACTGGAGCGAGGAAGGTTCAGGAGGAGATGAGGAGACACTTTTACAGAGGGTGGTGGCTGGGTGAATGCGTTACCTGCTGAAGTGGTATGCAGTAGAACAGTGGACTGCTTCAAACGAGGATGGGACAGGACAAGGGGAGGGTTAATGAAGGGAGGTGGAAGGAGAGGGCAGCTGCTTAATAAGGGGTGCTAGCTGCACATTCGAGCAGACTTGATAGACCTCTAGGCCTTTATCTGCTGGCAAATTTCGTATGTTCGTATCTGGAGTGAAAATATTAAATTCTCGAACTTACCACTGTACGTGGACACTGCGCAACACACGCTTGTAACATATTAGTCATTTTGTGGAATTTTTTCACCAACTGTTTAACATAGGCATTTTGGGACCTCTGCTTATGAACAGTGTTACTGTGATTTTCTTACTCTGTCCAGAACATTGTTTTCCTACAGCGACTGCGTCACTTCTGCGCCGGATGTGCTAAAACACATTTCGGGCAGGATGTGGAAAATAACAGCTGTTCTGTTGATAAGCAGGTGTGGAAAAATGGCAATGTTGAAAATCTGGAGTAAAAATATTAAAACATAGAAACATAGACTTTGATGGCAGATAAGAACCGCTTGGCCCACCCAGTCTGCCCATTTCCCTACCTATTGGTTAAGCTAAAGATTCAAGTTTACCAACAGACTACTTCCTCCTACCCCCACTTTAATTGCCTTTTGTCTGTGCCGTGCATTCTTGAATTCCCCCACTGTTTTAGACTCCACAACCTCCTCAGGAAGGTGGTTCCATGCGTCCACCACTCTCTCCGTGAAAAAATATTTCCTCACGTTGCCCCTGTGCTGTCCCCCCTCTATCTTTGAATTGTGCACCCTTGTTCTTGCACATCTCTTTTTCTGAAAGATGCTACCCTCCTGGACTTTGTCGTTTCCCTTGAGGTACTTGAAAGTTTCTAGCATGTCCCCCCTCTCCCTCTTTTCCTCAAGGGTATACATATTAAGCTCTCAGTCTCTCTTCATGTGGTTTCTGATGCAGATCCTGCACCATTTTAGCTGCCCTCCTCTGGCCTGCCTCCATCCTGTCTATGTCCTTGCCGAGATGGGGTCTCCAAAACTGCATGCAGTAATCCAGATGGAGTCTCACCAACTGTCTGTACAGAGGGATAACCACTTATCGTTTTTTACTTGTGATGCCTCTCCCTGTGCATCCCAGTATCCCCCCAGCATTCCTTATTGCCTTCTCACATTGTTTGCCCACCTTTAGGTCATCTGATATGACTACCCCAGGTCCCTTTCCATTATTGTTGTTGTTAGTACCTCCCCCGCCATTGTGTACTCTTCACCTTGGTTTTTGTTTCCCAGGTGCATTACTTTGCATTTCTTTGCATTCTCGAAGTTACAAGCATGAGTGGAAACTGTGTAACGCATGCTTGTAACATGGTCATTTTATGGAATTGTTTCAGCAAACTTTCAACATAGGCATTTCAGGACCTCTGCTCATTAACAGTGTTACTGTGATTTTCTTACTGTGCCCCGAACATTGTTTTACTACAGCGACAGTGCCACTGTGCGCCGGATGTGCGAAAACACATTTTGGGCAGGAGGTAGAAAATGACAGCTGTATTGTTCATAAGGAGGTGTGAAAAAAATGGCAATGTTGAAAATCTGGAGTTAAAATATTAAAAATGCTCAAAGTTACAAGTGTGCTTGGAAACTGCGCAATGCACACTCATAACACGGTTATGTTTTGGAATTTCTTCACCAAATTTTCAACATAGGCATTTTGGGACCTCTGCTCATGAACAGTGTTACTGTGATTTTCTAACTCTATCCCAAACATTGTTTTCCTATAGCGACTGCTTCACTGTGTGCCAGACGTGCGAAAACACATTTCAGGCAGGATGTAGAAAATGGCTGCTGTACTGTTCATGAGGAGGTGTGAAAAAATGGCAATGTTGAAAATCTGGAGTAAAAATATATTAAAAATTCTCGAAGTTACAAGCGTGCATGGAAACTGTGCAACACATGTGCGTAACACGGTCATTTTTTGAAATTTTTTTCACCAAATTTGCAACATAGGCTTTTTGGGAGCCCACCTCCTGAACAGTCACATTGTCATTTCGTTAGTTGGTCCCAAAAGGCGATTCCATGCAGTGACCTCAAAATCACCTTTCGGGGCTGAATAATGACAGTGACTAAATTCATGAAGTGGGGTCCCAAGAACCCCATGTTGAAAATTTGGTGCCAGAATTCTCAAAAATGGCTGAGATATGCACCAAAGTTGAAAACAACCCATTTATGCCATTATACAGCTTACCGGAATTTCTTCAGTTCGCAGTTGGCTTTAAAGAGTGCAGACGTGTTCCCTGTCCACTGAAGATCGTCGTGCCAGACTCCAGGGGTAAGTATGGGATGAGGGGTGTGTGGGGAGGTAGGGTGTGCAGAGGGTGGGGGCGGTTCTATGGGAGGGGACAGGATGGCAAGGGACCATTTCCTTTGTTTCAGGTAACAAAAATACAAAAAATTCACTGCGGACCATTTTCTTTTTTTTTTACAGGTTCAGCCACACTGGGGTGGACTTCCAGTGTGGCACATTTCTTTGGGGGGACATGTTAGCCACACTGGAGTGGGCTCCCAGTGTAGCACACAATCGGGGTGGGGCAGCGGCAGGAAAATGGGGGGGTTAACATGCTGATGGGGAATTGGGCACCCCCGTCAGCAAGTATATCTTGTTCGGAGACATGATGCCGAGGGGGATTGGGCACCCCCTTGGCAGACCACATCATTAAAGTGGTCACATATGCCAACAGGGAGATTGAGCATCCCCCACGTTGGCTTCCTAGGGACTGTGAGTGGCGGGTGGTGAGCCGTCGCCCGCTATGTTTATTGAACTGTTACACCAGGCAAGGCACATCCTGCAATGAGGGGTCGCTCCCTCATTGCAGTGGCTAAAACGTTTCAAGTTGGTGGCATGATTTGAAACTGCTGGCATAGACAGCATGCAATCTAATTTGGCCACGGGCCCCCTCCTAAACAGTAGGCCCACTGGCCACAACACAACCGCACCTCCAGAACCTGCTCTTCCACTTCAAGCAACCCCAATATGTTGTCTGCGCTGTGTGCTTAAGACAACATAAAAATGCAATATTTCCACTCTGAGATGTTGCCTTGGAGTTTAGGTTCTACTGTGGCATCAGAACTCCAGTTAAATGTTGCTTTGTGCTGGTGCTCCCTCTAGTGTTCTAATGTAAGATTTGTGCCGAAGAGCAGAAGAGAGCAGTACTAACTAGATAAACTGCAATGCTTATAGTATGATAAATAGCAAAACTAAGTGGTCTTAAAATTCTTAAAATGTTTAAGTAAGCATACCATAAATGTTTTAAAAGATATATTTAAAATATAGTGAGTGTACAGATATTCACATGCTCAGGCAGAAAAGAATATTTAAACCCATACTATATTTAGGAACCTTTTTCGATTACATTTTAGAAGGGGGGTAGGGATAGGATTGTATTGGCTCACTGCTGGACCCTTTAGAAGAAACATCATTACTATGGTGAGTCATTTTTTTCTTCTAACAATATGAGTCCAAAAGTGATACGATACACTAAATGCAGACTACATAGCAGTACCTTGGAAGGCTGGGAATACTGCAATGTAGATAGGAAAAAATATTCTGTAAGACTGCTTTCCCAAACCTAGCACCTCTTCTGGAGAGAATGTCCAGACAGAAGTGCCAAGTGAAAGTGTATCTCGTGGGAAAAAATGGAGTTCCTGTCTGACAGGGACAGCAGGAAAGAGAATCATGACTGTCTCGCCCAATCTAGTGTCACCAGAGTTATTAATGCTGACGCCTTTAACAGGTTCCAGAGTACTCTTCGGATTATAAGGAATGGAGGAATGCATATAGAAATGTTCCCTCCCAACTGAATGTCAGAGCATCCTGGGGTACAATCCTCTTGTGGGATGGCCTGCAGCAGAACAATGGGCAACTTGTGATTGTCCAGTGAAGCAAAGAAGTCCACCTCTGATACACCCCATCTCCTGAATAAAGTTTGAACCACCTGGTGGTCTAGTGACCACTTGTGGTTGCCCTGACTTATCCTGTTTAGTGAATCTGCCAGGACACTGTACTTGCCTGTTAGATGTTCAGCAGTGACTGTGTAATTGGTTCCTGTGAGCTGCCCCTGGGGCAGTGCTTGTGTAATTGGTTCCCATGGGCTGCCCCGGGGGCAATGTCCTTGCTGTCCCTGGGGCAGTGCCTGTGTAATTGGTTCCCATGGGCTGCTCCAGAGGCAGTGTCCTCGCTGCCCCTGGGGCAGTGCCTGTGTAATTGGTTCATGTGGGCTGCCCCTATGGCAGTGTCCTCACTGCCCCTGGGGCAGCGCCTGTGTAATTGCTTCCTGTGGGCTGCCCCTGGAGCAGTATCCTCACTGCCCCGGGGCAGTGCCTGTGTAATTGGTTCCCATGGGCTACCCCTGGGGCAATGCCTGTGTAATTGGTTCCCCCGGGCTGCCCCTGGAGCAGTGTCCTCGCTGCCGTTGGGGAAGTGCCTGCGTAATTGGTTCCTGTGGGCTGCCCCTGAGGCAGTGTCCTCGCTGCCCCTGGGGCAGTGCTTGTATAATTGGTTCCCATAGGGTACCCCTGGGGCAGTGCCTGAGTAGTTGGTGCCTGCTACCTGCCCCTGGGGCAGTGCACAGGAACGAATACCCAAACGCTGTCCCTGGGGCAGCCAGTAGGAACCAACTACACAGCTGCTGTGTAAGGGGCAGCCCACAGTAACCAATTATACAGACACTGCCCCAGGGGCAGCTCATGGGAACCAATTACACAGGCACTGTCCCAGGAACAGCAAAGTCACTGCCCTGGGGCAGCCCATGGGAACCAATTACACAGGCACTGCCCCAGGGGCAGCGAGGAAACTTTCCCAGGGCCAATGAGGACGCTGCCCCAGGGGCAGCCCACAGGAACCAATACACAGGCACTGCCCCAGAGGCAGCGAGGACACTGCTCCAGGGGCAGCCCATGGGAGCCAATTACATGGGCACTGTCCCAGGGGCAGCCCACAGGAACCAATTAGATGGGTGCTGCCCCAGGGGTAGCAAGAGCACTGCTCCAGGGGCAGCCAACAGAAACCAATCATCATGGCACTGCCCCAGGGCAGTGCCAGTAACCAATCATTATGGCACTGCTGCATTTATTGCAATTTATAAATAAAATATATTCTCTCACTTACATCTGTCTTAAAATATTAAAAAAAGGTAATGATTTGTGACACTTATGTGATTAAATGCTCACAACTGAGTTTGACACAAATCACAAAAAAATGTCCCTGGTTAAGATTTGAACCCTTGAAGTTTGGCTCTTTTGGATGCAAACAGACAGGTATAGGTGGGAGGTGGAGTGCGAGGGTGCTGTCCCAGGGGCAGTGCTGCCAGTGGGCAAAATCCACCAGTAGCAATAAGCTGGAGGAGGAGCTAAAGTATGCTGCCCCAGGGGCAGCGCTGCCCCAAGAACTGCGCTATGGGAACAAATCATACTCGAGCCTCAAAAAACATTTTTTTTTTAATTTAATTTTGGATGGATTCAAACTATTCCATGACCTTTGGCCAGGTCTGGAGACATTTCTATGATATTCAACTCATTTTATGGTGTCACATTTTGTTTGTTTGCAAAATGCATTGGAAGACAAAAAAGAAAGTATAAATGAGAACCATGGATTCATGTTCAGTAATAAGACATTTGTTATAACTGGCTTACGTTTTTTGACATAGAAGAAGCAGGTTATAATTCACCGTTATAACCCGCGGGTTATAACGGCGAACATGCGCCACCTGCTCCTTCTTTTGGCTTGTGCTGCATGTCAATGCTCCACAAACACAGCAGTCAGGCAAAATCTCCTGAGACACCTTCATGGTACGGAACTAGCGGTTCCAAGAAAAAAATGGGCATCCGTTAAATAAAACAGTACCTTTTATTGTAAGCAGCAGTCTTTCAGAAAAATGTGCCTTGAATCGTTAGTTTGTGAAATATTTGAGTTCTTTTCATCTTTCTTTAGTTGTCTTCAAGTTCATGACCTAGTCTTGCCTCAGAGATATGCAAATGACCGACCATTCATTTGCATATCTCTGAGGCAACACTAGGTCATCAACTGGAAGACAGCTAAAGAACCATTGAAAAGAACTCAGATGTCTCAGAAACTAATGATTCAAGACACATTTTTCTGAAAGACTGCCATTCTCTACCACAGTTACTTCAATTTATAATCTTCTCAACAACCACTGACTTCCTTCCTCGTTCCCCTTACATTGTAATGTTTTCACATGGACTACCATATTGCAGTTTAAAAAAGTTAAAAATAAAAAACAATGCAGTTAATTGCTTCAGTGTTCCAATGTTTTTTCAAGTTCCAGTGGCTAAAAAATGTAAAACAATTCAATAATCAGTTCAATAAATGTCTTAACATAAATGGCATCACAGAACCTTTTTTTTGTATCTGAAGAAAAAAACGTAAGCCAGCAATAACATAAAACAGTGCATGAGGTGGAGTGCATCAACGAGAATTTAATGCTTGCCCTCAGTGTGGGATGCTTTAGTAAACCCCTCGGGCTTCGCCCTCAAGGTTTATGTAGCATCCCACACCTCGGGCGGGCTTTAAATTCTCGTTATGCACTCCACCACATGCATTATTGTATATATAAAAACTGGTCAGCAATTTTTTCTATATGCTGACCCAGTTATAATTTGCTGTTATAACCTGCAGATTATCATGGCGAGCACACACCCAGTCGGTCAAAAACAGCCGCTCCCTCATTGGCTGTTCATCTCCTCCTGGGTGGGCTAATTGCATTTGGAAACATGTCGATTCCTTATCCCGAGCAGCAAGGAGCCACCAGACTGAGAGTCCTTGTCATTTAATAACCAGTTCCACCAGTTTAACATTTAAAAAACAAAAAAGAAATGTATCTGGTTGATCCTGCCGTTTGGTAGCCGCAATGCACAAGAACCGCCACCGGTGAGTGGCTCCGACCTGGCTGACTGGAGTAAGCAGTGATCGCAATCTAAACTCTAAAATGTTCTGGAGAGGGAGAGAGAGAGAGAGAGAGAAAGAGAGGGAGGGAGGGAAGGAGAGAGAGAGAGAGAGAGAGAGACATACTAAATTTTGGTTGGAAAAAATTGCTGACCAGCAATTACACATAATAAAAGATGGGGAAGTGTTCTAAACTCAAATTTAATGGTTGCCCTCTGTGTGGGATGTTTTAATAATCCACTGGGCTTCGCCCTTGGGGTTTATGTAGCATCCCACACCTCAGGCGACCATTAAATTCTTGTTAAGCACACTTCTCCATCTATTATTGTATATATAATACATTGCATAAAGGTTTGTTCTACACTGGAGGGGTTCTTTAATATTCTTTGAGACACATAGTTCATTAAAACAGCATCTCATGGTTTAGACTATCTTTTATGTAAACTAACAGGGAAACAAAATAGAGCTAAATAAGCCAGCAGAGTGAACAGCAAAGAAAAAATAAATAAATGAATAAAAATATAAGCAAACTGGATGCAATATGGTAATATTTAATGCAGCATCTTATCTAATAAGGAGAAGAATATACTAGATATGTGAAACCCTGGTTTCCCATTAGTAACGGGGGAGTACATCATAATCTTCTGAGGAGACACAGACAGACACACCAGAAAACTATGAATACTGTTCACTTAAAATTGTATTTGCAAGCCAAGCAGAGCATAGACATTTTAACAGTATGAGTGATTTTAGGAACATAAGATCCCCATAGTTAATTCATGTGTTGACCCGGCAAGCAATGTTACAGATGTGTTGCAACTTTAAATAAATGTTTCAGCCTCTCAGGCAAACCCTCATGCAGCCCATCTCCCAGTTTCAGATGGCCATTTCTATCGACTGGTTCTTCCACTCCTTCCAGAAGCACATGCTCACTCACCCCTTGCTTTGGCCTGTTGATTCCAAATTCAGGCTTTTAGCTTCAGCCTATTAGTTTACCAGACAGACAAACATGATCCGGGCAAGGGATGGCTCCAGTGAAACTCTAGCTCCCAGTCCAAAAACAGTAATAAACAAATTTGATGGCTCATTTTATATCTGATTAACAGACAACTGAACTAGGGAAGGGCACATGTCTTGGTTACTACTCAGTCCCATGAACCCTTGAATCACTGACATTTGATATATCAGGATTAGTACTGGGACTGATGGTGTAGCCATACCAATAAACCCCTTAAGGCAGAACCTACCATACAGACCCTTTACCACACTTATGGTATTTCTCTCTCTCTCTCTCTCTCTCTCTCTCTTTCTCTGTCTCTCTCTCTCTCTCTCTCTCTCTCGGAGAGGCAGTCATACCTGAGGATGGGAAACCAGTTCCACCCACAGACACAGAACCCAAAATGACACCCCTTTTATTCTGGGAAGTTGCTCTGATCAACTTGCCTGCTCTGTGGTCTGAATTGAACCCATCAGGGCTCTAAACAGCTGCCCTTGCCTTCACACTGGCACGCCAGACTTCTCCTGCTACTGTTCCTGCCAAAGGCTTTTATATCCCCCTCTCACTGAAGAGACCATCTCAGGGCCCTACTCTACCATAGGGAGAAACTGAATGCAACTAACAGCCTCACATAAGGGGTGGTGGTTACATATGATAGTGGCAGGTGCCTTTATCCTGTGACATTCACCATGCCCTCAGTTTGAGCCATGAGAATGAGGCTGGATCTTTTGCCCTCACCAGTTTTCCAACAACAATTAAATTATACAAGCTGGGCAAACTGAGGGGCAAACAGAGCATCTGCTGTCTAGATAGGGCCCACCGAAAGCATTTCAGAGATACATAAATACCTAGGCCTTCTGTTTGACCCATATCTTACCTTTAAAGAACAGATAACAAAAACCAAAAATATATAATAAAAGACCTGGAACCCTCTACAGGATAAAAAGCTGCCTAATAACTGAGGCAAGGAAAGGAGTTGGGTTGCAACCAGTACCTGTTACTTGAATATGAAGCAGTTGTCTATAGGTGTCTCTCCAAAAAGGAGCAAGACAAATTAAACACAATATACAATACTGTTTGCAGATTCTTGTTAATGCGCCTAGATTCAACCACCACTGCCAACTGTACTCACAGATGGGCATCCTACCACTCTCAAAAAAGTGGACTTGCCTGTGATACAAATAGCAATTTCACATTGTAAACAAACTCTGGTCAGAGCCAAAATGGCTGTGGAGAGCTTTTTTTTTTAAACTTTATTTTTAAACAGAGTATTGTTAAGCAATTAATTTGGTTATATATGTATGTTGGTAATTACATGTTTTCATAGAGACTTGCCCAACTACAACTTTGCTAATACAATTTTTCTTTTGCTACTATTAAAGTGTTACAATCTTCATTTCAAAGTTGATCAAGCCACTATTAGACTTAACTTAAAATATGCTTAAATATATGCATTTAAATTATAAATACAATAACTTGAAGAAAAACAAAATTAAAAAAAGAAAAATAGGACCAAGAAAGGAAAAGCTGCCGTCCACTGCCTGCCCACCCTCCCATCCCATTATCTCTTCTGTCTGACCATTATGCCATTTATAACTTTCCACTCCTCTTCCTTCCAGTTTCCCCTTCAAATCTCCAAGATCAAACCAGGCCAAGGGAGATCTAAATGTTCTTTTATCTTATGTTTACAACATACATCTCCCATCTAGTCCATCTGTTGAGAAACTGGGCCTGCCTGTGTTGGATTGCAAATGTAATCTTCTCCATCTCCTGTATTGAAGTAACTATGCTTACCCATTCTTTTATAGAGGGACTATTCCTCTGTAGCCAGCACCTCATGAGAGTTTTGAGTGCTGCTACGCATAATGTATGCCAGAGATATTTTGCCTCCTGTCCCTTCAAGGTCTCAGGGTCGATCCCCAACACCAGATGTTCAGGGCCTATCTCTGTGATTTCTGTAAAAAGTACTTTTAGGTGTTTTATAAGATCTCGCCAATAGGCTCTTATACAAGGGCATTGCCAGAATATGTGTGTTTGACTAGCTGAGGTTCCCCCGCATTCTCTCCAACAGGCAGAACTGCCTCCAGGCTTGAGTTTGGCCTGGACCCTAGGCACGGGAAAGTATCTCATTCTGATTTTCCACTTGAACTCACACCAAATGGATGAGTGGGTAGTGTCCCACACCGCCCTCCAACTTCTTTCCCACTTAATTTCTTCTAGTTTTTTCCCTAGTTCCTCTTCCCATTTGATTTTAATCCCCCTGGAACTGAATCCTTGATCTATATGAAAATTAAAATATAATAGCGTGATGACACCTCGCCCCGTTGCTGAGGCCCATATTTTTTCAAATGGGGCTGAAACCAGAGCTCCCATCACTGCTTGCTTATTCGATTCAGCACAGACCCAGTTTCTCACCTGATAATATTTAAATCTGTCCTTTGGGTTCAATTTAAAAAGAGTCAGTGCTGCTTCCAATGAGATTGGAGATTCCCCTTTCAAAATCTGCCATGGGGAGTGGAATCCCGTGCGGGCCTAGGTCTTGAACCAAGGGTCGTGTGTTGCCGGAATGAAATGCACATCCCAAGCCCACCAATTATACTTCCACATATGTCGTGCTGTACCCCCTCTACAGGTCCCACGCCCCCATCCCTCTAAGGCAGCCTCAATCCCTACCATCGTTTGTCCACCTGACAGGGCCTGCAACTGTTTATTAAAGATGATGGCCTGCAGAGGTGGGTCACTCACCTGGTCCACTTCTATTTCTTTCCAATGGGAGACATAACTCAGATGTTGCCACATTAATACTATTTTCATCTGTGAGGCAATCCAGTACCCTGGTAAGCACGGGACTGCCAATCCCCCTTTTTCCTTAGGTAAATACAAGATGTTTCTAGAGATCCTTGGTCGTCCCACTCCCCAAATGAAGGACATTAACTGTCTCTGCCAGGTTTCCAACATTTGGTGAGGAACTATAGAGGGAACTCCCATAAACAAATATAAAAAACGAGGAAGTATATTCATTTTTGTGGATTGAACCCGTGAGTGTAAAGACAAAGGCAAGAGACCACCTCTTGTAATCCTGAGTTATGTCACTTACTAGACTAGGGTAGTTATCTCTAAAAAGGTTTAATGGGTTTACACCCAGATAAATCCCTAAATATTTTAATTTATCCATCCCCCACCTCATGGGGAACCTTTTCCTAAACTCTAAGGGAACCTGGAAGGAACAAGTCAAAACTTCTGTCTTGGCTGTATTTAAAATGTAACCAGAAACCTCCGAGTACTTCCGTATTTGTTTAAATACCTCAGGGATGGAAGTCTCTGGGTTGCTTAAGAAAAGCAGAACATCATCTACATATAACCCGAGTTTATGTTCTGTCCCCCCATCTCCACCCCCTTTATCTCTGAATTCTGACAAATTGCCTGTGCTAGTGGTTCCACAAAAATGACAAATAACATGGGAGAGAGAGGGCATCCCTGCCTCATGCCTCTTTCCAAAGGGAATGACCTCCCCACTTGCCCGTTTACTCACACATAGGTTTTAGGAGTGGCATAGAGTCTAGAAACCAGTTTGCAGAAGGCCTCTGGGAAACCAAAGCCCTCCAGGGACGCTTGTAAAATGGGCCATAGCACCTTGTCAAATGCCTTTTCTGCATCTAAGCTCATGACCAGGGCTACTTTCTTTGTCTTATTTAAGTAATCTAAGACATCCACAGCACGGCGGACTCCATCCTGTGCCCGACGGCCCATGACAAAGCCCGTCTGGTCCATATGCACAATCTGTGGGATAATGTTTTCAAGACGCCTGGTTGTGATACTGGCCATGATTTTATAGTCCGTATTCAATATTGATATCGGCCTATATGAGGCACAGAGCAAGGGGTCCCTGGCGGGCTTGGGCAACACCACTCCCACCGCGTATTTCCAAGACTGTGGAATTTCGCCATTTCCTGTTAGTAATGAGTTGTATACCTTTCCCAGGATTGGAACAATCTGACTCTTAAAGAGTTTAAAAAATTCTGCAGGATGTTCATTCATTCTGGGACATTTCCCTGTCTTAGTTCTGGCTATTTTGGCTATAATTTTGCCCCCTTTTTTTGGCGAGACCAACTTGACTATTCCCTCTCCCCAACCTGTGGCAGCTGCAGTTCCTTTAAAAATGTGGCTATCTTCTCTTCCTTGGGTGGGGAACCCATCTTATATAGTTCCTGGTAGAAATTGGTCAAGTTCTCTGCTATCTCCACTGTATCCGTCTTATGATGACCTGTATAGGGGTGTTTAATCCTAGTTATAGTAGCTTTGGCCCTTTTCCGCCTCAATCTGTTAGCTAGTAATCTTGATGCCCGAGGGTCCCCCTCATAATACTTCTGTCTGAGGTATAACATATTTTGTTCTACCTTATATTCTAGAATAGAATTGAGGGATCTCCTAGCTGCCAGCACCTCTTTTTCTTTTTAGCATCATATTTCTCTTTTAGAGAATGCTCTAGAACCTTTATTTGTGATTGCAGAGCTATCCTTTGGGCTTCTCTCTCTCTCATGATGTGCTGCCTTTGAAATTAAATTTCCCCTAAGGACAACTTTTATTGTATCCCATAGGGTAGCAGGGAAAACCTCAGGGGAATCATTATGCAGCAAGATATCTTTAATCATTTCCCTCACTGATTCCCGATCCTCCTTTTTCTGTATTATAGATAGATTACGGCACCATAGGGTCCTTTTCTTGCTCTGTCCCAGCTGTAATTGCATTAACAAGGGTGCATGATCAGAAAGATAAATCTCCCCTATTTCAATTTTCTATAACTGATTTATATTTTCCTTCGATAATAAAAAATATTCTATTCTGGTATATGTTTTGTGTACTGCAGAAAAAAGGTATAATCTCTTTTCTGTCCATGAAGATCCCTCCATGCATCTAAATAGCCTAATTCCATCAGGAGCTTGCTAACCTTAGAGGCCACTCCCCTATCTGACCTGGGTGTCCCGGTTGAGGTATCCAAATAATCATTCAATGCAAGATTCAGATCTCCACCTGTAATTAAAGTTCCCTCCACCCACTCAGTCAGTTTCATGAATATCCTCCTATAGAAATTATAATCTGAGCCCGGGGGGGGATGTAGATTGAAGCTATTGTAATCATTTGACCATTATAGACACCCTTCAGGGCTGCTAAGCAACCCTCTACATCTACCATAGAGCCCTTGGTCTCAAAGGCTACACCACCCCTCACCAGAACTACTGTTCCCCTTCAGTGACCCCCTTGAAATGAGGAAGCCACAACCTTAGAGAATCCAAATTTGTTTAGTTTGTCATGTTCAGGCGAGGAGAGGTGTGCCTCCTGGAGCATACAAAAATGTGCTCCGGACTTCTAAATGTAACTAAAGATTTTACTTTGTTTAACTGGATTCGTTAGTCCATTGACATTAAAGGAAAGAATGGCAGTATTTGTCTTAGCCATTTTTATTTATGTTAAATTTCCTTCCCTTAATTCTCCCTACGTGATTATCCCAGTGCAGAGTGGAGAATGACCTCTGAGAGAGTGGAACACTAGCAGCAGGACAGGCAGCATCTCTCAAATAACACAACTTATATAAAGATAAAATAACTTTAACATCTATAACTACTATAACTATAACTAAGCCGGTTGTAACTATATTGTAACAGCATAACATTGTGTATATATACCTGCAAAAATAATTTAAGAGAGAAAAAACTAACTTGGAGCTTCCAAGGAACAAGGCCTAGCCAAGCGAGGCCTTTTTGCCCTTCCTAAAGGTTTAGGAAGTGGCGGAAAGGGGGTACAGTATTTCCCCATTTGAAGGAACCCCTTTCCCAGAATGGAGGGGCTCAAATTACAGTAAGGTACCAACAGACCAGATCTTGCTAGAATTTGCTAGGCACAGGTGTTTTACCACCTCCCCAGCTAACCCACTTTCCTTTTACTATCAGTTGTTTTCGTGGGCGAGGTGTGGGCATATGTCCACCCCCCCCACAGGTTCCCCACCTTAATCCCTCAGAATCAGTAGCCAATAAAAAGCAGTATCCCCCATTTAAGTGCCAAACCCCATTCTCTCCATCTTGGCTAAAATATTTTTCTACCCTATTGTAACAGGGCTGTTTGTTTTAGGGTATCAATCTGTCCCTACTCACATTCCCTAACAGCTGCACATTCTCCTCTCATCTCCTCCCCCAACACCCCCCGTCCCTCCGCTCAGGCTCCTTCAATGCATTTTAATCAAGTCCTTCTCCATGACCTGATGGCCAACGTGAAAGGTGCCCACCTAGTAATGGACCAGTGTTTCTTGGCTCGTCCTTGAATAACTATGGGGGGGGTGGGACGAAAAAGATGGAAACAACAAAAAAAAAAAAACAATGGTGCAGCTAGACTAGATGTAGCCATGGAACACCTGCTATCTGAAGACAAAAGCAATGTCCCAATTACTTTTACAAACACGGAAAAACGACTCCTCGTTGCCTCCTAATAACCCCAAACAGTCCAGATTGACATTTGCATATCACTCGGCGGATGTACGAGACATGGCCTCAAAGAGAGAAGGAAAAAAGTAACACAACATTAAAAGAAAGCACTCCCTCTCCACGCTCATCTTCCTCGTCTTCGTCGCTGACCATATGTCCTGGTAATTTTTTCATTAGTTCCAGTAGCACTGAAGCTGAACGTGTTGCACACCGGCTGGATGCTTGTTTCCACCTCCTGGATGGCACTTGTTCCCAGAGCCCCACTAACTCCTTCCATTTCTGTAATAGAGGCCTTAAAGGAGCAGGAGGTTCCAACCCATGCTTCAAAAGAGCTGCACTTGCCTCCTGTGCTGAATCATACACTTCGAGTCCCTCTTTCCAGTGAACTCTTAGGCATGGCGAGTAGGGAGTTTGGAATTTTATTTGCTTATCTTTCAGGAGTTTTAATATTGGACCATACTCCAGTTGTTGCTTTTGAATTGTAGTGGGGTAGTCTTGATCAAAAAATTATCTTGAATCCAGATACTTAACCTCTTTTTTTTGCCATGCTCAACGGAGAATGTCTTCCTTTGTTCGATAGCTGCTGAATTTTATTATAATTGATCTGGGGCGTGCTGATTCCTCCTTCAGCCTGGGCAGTAATGCTCTGTGCACACGCTCAGTTCTCAGCTCGTATGTAGTTGGCAGCTCCAATACATCTCTCAGTAGATCTGTTATGAATTCAGCCATTAGGCCTGTCTCAGCTCCCTCTTTCTACCCATATAATCTCAGGTTATCAAGTCTAGAATGACTTTCCAGATCAATACATTTATTTTCCAATTCAGTGACATGACAGCACAAAGTGTGCACTGTTTGGCCTATGTGGAGAATATTATCTTCAGCCTGTGAAATATGGTCTTCGGACTCTTGTACCCTGTGCTCTACCTGCTGCAGATTTTGATTTAATTTATGGAACTCTGCTTTATTTTCAGCTCGCATTTCCCTGATCTCCTTGAGAAGAACATCGAATCTCCATCAGGTGAGTTTGTCCATCTCCTCATCAGTGTCGTAGGCTGCAGATTGATCCGCCATGCATAATAAGCTCGTTGCATTGCTCGGGGCAACATTTTGGGCACCAGTCACATCTTTGTCCACTTTTGATCAGGCTCCCTTTTCCTTAACAGTTGATCCACCCGACATCTGGCTTCTTTTTTAAAGACCAGAATCAATTATTTATTAGTTTTAAAGAGGGATTTCCAGCAGGTTAGTTAGCGAGCTAAGTTCTCAGCAGCTTGCCTGATCCATGGTGGAACCGGAAGTCCAGCTGTGGAGAGCTTTAATGGTGCTTTTACCTATTATTTCTAATGAATTTGCACAATGCAGATCTGCTGAGAGGCAGTTTCAATGTGGTCTTCCTTTTACACATTTTTACAATATGTTTTCCTAGAATATGCCTCATGATTGCTATATATTTAATCTGGATAGTTCACAGAAGAAATGGCATCTCATGTTCAGTGGGACTCTACATCTACACAATATTATGCTGCATTGCCTAAAATCAGAGCACACTAAAAACAATATTTTACATCTGGATTAGGCTACCCTGAATAAATACATTATAAAAATGATAAAATCATGACCCCACTGAAAACAAGATATTGCATCTAATCTTGGACATCCTGAGTAAATACAGTGTAAAAATGTGTAAATGAAGATCCCTATGACAATGAGATGTAGAATCTCCCCTGCACTATCCAGGATACAAAATATAGGATAAGAAATATTTAAAGGAAATCTACTGTAAACTGAACTTCACCGTGTTCACTGACATAAACAAACAGTTTTTTTATTATTTAATAACATATTAGGTTGCAGTATTTATTTCGAATGTTGTGGCCATGAGGTTGGCGTGTACAGTGTGTGTGTTTTTTTCTGTAGCTCAATATATTTTTTTCCCAAAAAGCATAGTAAAAAATGCCTTCTGTTTGCTATATATTTCATCTGGACACTTCATAGAAGACCTGACATACAGTATGTCTGAGACAGTGCTCATCAGATAGTGTCTTAAGAGGTTAAAAATCTGTAAATCTTTTTAGATTTGCTGGGAAAGGGTGACATTTATGAGGTATGAATCTTTCTTGAAATACAATACCTGCCCAACTGAAGCTCATAGCAAGAAAATGTTTAAATGCTAAGTATTTAAATGTGTAAGTTGTTGCATTTCAAAGGGGTAAACAAATCTCCAGTTTAACAGGCAACCAATATTTAACAAGCTGTCTAAGTTTCCTAATGGCCATCTAATAAGCAGCTTGGAGTTATGTCTCCAACATTCTAAACAGATAAAAAGGGAGTATTTTATTTCAGTTGGCATAGTGATTTGTAGATGTGGAAGGATACATTGAAAACTCCAAAATATGTGTTCCATGCTACTCCATTTTTCCAGCTACAGACAGCAAGATGGCTGTAAGCTCCACCCACAGCCATAAAAGTAAAGAACCAGAGATGTTGTGCAGCTTCCTCCAGGTGCACAGTGTACACTAGTGCCTCTGCTACAACGCTGCTAAGATTTTCAATATTCCTAGGACTAAGACAAAAACTGGAAAACATACTTTCTCATACAAGGGGTCATTGCTATGGAACAATCTACCTTTCTGCTCACAAAATGAGTCAAACTATGCTCAGTTTAAAGCACTATTTTTTTAAAATACCTTATGACCAACTCAACATGTAACTGTTTCAAAGTATAAACCTGAATGTTTAAACCATGTGATTACCCTAATTCCTTGTATCTGTCTGGCTTAATACCCTGTACTCTATATACCTGTATACATTAAAATCATTTAAACTGATGTATTGTACCTGAATCACTCTAAACTAATGTTTTGTACTGTAACCCCCCTGTTGGGTGCTTACCTGTGTAAACTTCCTCTCTTTTGAGAGAGGCTTATGCTCCCTTTAGGGATCCCCCATACTGCTCCCAGAGCTTAGGGATTTATTAGTGCTCTGGGGCATATTTTCTGCTGTGGTCGCCATGACGGCAGCAGAGCAGGGCTTTCAGGGCTATAAAAGGAGGAACATGAAGCTTAGAAGGGGGCTGGCAGGGAAAGGGAAGGAGAAGCAGGCAGGGCAGGAGCTCAGCAGTCCAGCTTTGGTCTTTTAAGGGGGGCCCCCCCAAGTGAATAGTCAGAGTCAGTGGGTGCAGTGACATGGTGTTGATAAGGGAATGGGTGCTCCAAGGAAGGTTGACAGCCTGGTGGCGTCGTTAGGAGTTGGGGCTTCTTGGGGCAAGTTGGAGAGAGGTCTGGTAGGAGAAAGAAGGCAGGGCCTTAGGGAGGACCCCAGTGTTTCCTGTGGAGGTGTCTGCCTGGGCTACCAGGGCTTCGGGAGTTGTGGCAGGGCTCCTGCAGGGAAGGGGCTGGTGTCAGTGATCCCCTCCTGTACCCAGTATGGCAGGGCAGCCCAGGTGATTGAGGGGGGCACAGGAGAGCCTCTACCCAGTTAGCGGCCTGCTTGGAGTGGCAGGCCCTGGGGCGCTGATCAAGCAAGGGTCGGGTGGGCTGCAGGTCTTCGGACAGTTCTTGGAGGGCTTCTCTCCTAGCCTGATTCTTATGGCAAGCTCTGGAGTGTGAAGGTGGGATGCAGTCAGGACTTGGGGGGGGGCCACCATTCCCATCATCTGTGGGGCCACTCAAGGAATGGGACACCAGGGGTACCAGCAAAGGATGCTTTGAGCTGCTTGGAGGGCCTGGGTTGTGGCAGGGTCCTGGATCCTTTGTGTGGCAGGGCAGTTCAAGGTGTGGCAGTGGGCAATGGGGCTGCAGCCAAGGTACATTTTTGAATCTGCCATGTCCGTGTCTGGGGCAGGTCCCGGGGCCTACATTTATGAGCAGGCTTTTAGGGCCATGTAGGCTGCAGTGCCATGGTGGAAAAGGATTTGGAAGGCTGCACAAGGGAAGGTATCCAGAAGTAAATTAAGGCTCCGTAGTGTCAGCAGAGACTGGTCAGGGGGACAAAAACTCCTGGAATCTCTGAGGGTTTAGTGTATCCAGGGACCAGGTGGGGGAAGCTGTTCACTTCTCCATGCAGTTGAAGGCATGGCCTGACCAGGGAAAAAGGAGAAATAAGGAAAAAAAAAGGTGAATTACCAGCGCCTGAGAGATTGGAGCCTATGTTTCTTTGTACAAAAGAAGTCCATTTCAGGTAAATCACCTGAGTTCCAATGGTTAAACTGTATAGCCTTGTGGTAATTGCTTTTAAGACCTTTCTCCTTCCTGGAGTGGGCAGCATATGTTTAAAGTCTTAGCTCCATGGAGCTGATATGCCTTTTAATGTAAGGGGGTACCTCTGTGGCCCTGTGATCATTTGGGCCCAGGTGAAATAAAGTGCTTGTTGTGGGGAAGAAACCATGAGTCTTGATTTTGTGGAAGAATAGGGGTGAATGAAATAAGAATCCTCAATTTTTACTCAATCCATAAACTTACATTTCCAGGGGGCCACCTGTTCCAAAATCTTGCACTTCCTGGGGTTCGGGGCTGAAAGGAGCCATGGCAGTAGTTTATCACTGGAGTGCCTGGTCCTCCTGAGGGGTTCCCAGGGTGATTTCCTGCAATATCTGGAGTGGAGACTCAGGGTGTACAGAACATTAGATGACACTGAGAGGTAGGATAAGCTTTTCTTGCCTTTCTTGCTGTGCAGTGTTTCAGAAGCGTGTCTATGTTGTGGGCTCCCTCCCTGGTACATTAGCAACTTCTTCACCCCTAGACATTTGGGGAAGGGGGTGGCTACATGTGGGGGCTCATCTGAGATGTTTTCTATACCTCAAAATCACCATTGGACCCTGAACTCCTGGATCTGAGGTGCTGGTGGGCTTCCCGGCCTGTGCAGGCCATGTGGCACATTTTAAAATTAACTGTGCATTGTGGAGTTAGGCCTGATGCAAGTACAGGCCTCAGCTTGCCTGGTGAGGTGTGTGTACGCATGACTGGCTGGTCACATGATGGCTGGGGCACACTCGATTGGTGGATGGTGCCAGGAGAAGGAAAACAGCCTGTGAGCGGAGTGCCATCTTTGCAGCAGCATCGAGAGAAAAAGCAGTGTAGAGAGCCAGCCTAGAAAGAGTAAAAGAAAATCATCAGAACCGCAGCAGGAGCAGACAAAACACCCAAGTAAGAGTGTTCTCTTCCCCTTCTGAGCACTAAGGGGAAGATGTGGAGCAACTATGAAGAGATCTGGGGGGGGCGGTCACATGGACTGGTACTGGAACATGGCAGGCAAGGGGCAGAAAGTTGAGGAGGAGGTTCCCCCCAGGAGGAGCCGCTGGCTATGGTTCCTGCCTCATTGCTCTCATGGCTATGGAAATCCAGAGGAAAGGGACAGGTGAATGAACAATGCATAAGCTGTGGATTTTGGGTGGAAGGAATCACGTAGTTGCCTATATGTGGTATTTGTTCCAGCTCAGCACTGGGAGACATCATCGACCACGCCCCTCAAGTTTCTATCTTGGGACCTCCTCCAAGTGTATCAGAGAGCCCTTACCTGCTGTGGTCACCAGGCAGTGTGGATTCAGGAGCATTCAAAAGACTCTCCCTGGGGAGGAGCATCCTGGGAACAGAAGTTAAGGCCAGGAGTGCTTCCCCTGCAGTAATCATCGATGCTGAAGAAGAGAAGGGTGCTGTGGATGAAAAAGAGAAGTCAGGGGGTAACAGGGAGCACAGACGTCTGCCTTGCTTCCCACCGCTGACTACCGACTATCCTGTTGGCAGAGGGAGGGGCAGGGGTCTAAGTAAACCTGCGGGAGACCCCCAAGAGCCCAGGGGTTCCCCACCTCGATCCCTGTCCAGCGGTAGCCCCCGCGGCCCTGTCAGAGAGATCAGAATCTTCAGTTGGAGCCCACTCAAACATTCTAAAGCCCAGTGGGCTTGGATCTGTATCATCTACGGCACCCAGAGGAACCAGGAGGAATGCCAAGGCTCTGGAGGATTTGGAAGAGGTGGATGAGAAAAAGTTTGTAGGCATGAAGTTCCAATTCTCAGACTGTCAGGTATACACAGCAATTCCCCGGCCTTTCCATTGCCCGGTGGTCACCGTAGCTGACCGCACCCCACAGTTACCAGTCTGTGACAAAACCTTCTGGGCCCATATGGATGGACTAAATCTCAGCAACCGACTGAATATCAAGTACAAGAGGGGGATATGGTTGCCATCAGGATAAGCATGCAGAACCAGTGTTTGAGACCTGCCAGAATGGAGCCAGGCAGAGAGAGAGAGAGAGAGATGGGTTAGGAGGAGGCTTCGTGTCGAGTACCCCCAGCTGGATTACCCATATGTGCCCGAGAGGGTCTGGGACATCATAGAGGAGATGAGAGAGGAGTGAATCCTTAAAGAACAGCTGGACAGATTGAAGAACTGTCCTGGAGGAGGTGGTGGTGTGCCCTCACAGCAGTTGTTCCAGAAGGCACAGACAATGTGCCTCACAGGGCCGTGGTCTGGACTTCCCTGTTTAATAACTTTGCATTGGTTCAAGACTTGGCAGGGACATGCACCAAGTACTATGTCATCGACCGAGACTCATTTAGGGATCTAACCACCAAGCCTGACACAGATTGGGGAATCGGATTGGCCTCCTGAATATTAATGAAGCGGCTCATGAATAAAGATAAGCAAGTCTTGTCCAGCACCTGGGGGCAATGTGTACCAGCACTTGTGACAGGGAAAAAAATAAATACAATTGTTAATTTGTGTAGTGGGCCATCAAAGGGAAGGTGTGGCTACAAAACAGTAGGGAAATAAATAAATACAAAGGGGTATATTGGCTGCAGCAGGACTCTGAAGGGGAACATTATGTGAATGCAATGGGACAATGTATGCTGCCTAGGGGTAAGCTATAATGGCAGCCATGACAGCAAGAGGGCTTAATGAAAATACTAACATATGGAGTCGCTTGATAGGGTACAGGGGTGGCTACCAGATTATGGGGCAAATGTAAAATAAAAGCAAAGTGTTAGGCTGCAGAAATAGCTTAATCCAGGGACACTGTTAAACTGTGTGGACACTGCTTACTCCAGCTGCCTTGTTTTGCAGCCACATGACATCAGTCAACCAACCACAGAGGCAGGATTTGCCAGGAGGACTTTGGGACTGTGTAAAAAGACTCTTGGGGGGGTGGAAACTGGGGAAAATCTAGGCACTTTTTTCCTATCCAATGAGGTGTCGAGGGAGCATCATGCATATTAATTTTTCTTAAGGACAGTGGCTCCAGCCAATAGGGAGCTATCAAAACAGCTCCCAAAAGCAGAGAACTTTTGGATTTTCAGTCAGTCTGGGGAGAGCTCCTACACAGGGAGAGGGGGGGCTCTTGCCCCTGGTGAGAGAATGGGGCTGCAAAACTGTAAGAGGGCCTTGCCTGGAGGCTGCCAGCCATCTGTCCCCCGTGGCTAGTCATGCCTTCCCCCACCAACAGGGAAAGAGAAGAAAGAGAAGTGAGCAGCTCTGCTGAAAGAGAGATGAAGCTGCAGGTTCCTGGGAAAAGTCTGCTGTGGCAGAGAGATGCACCACAGTTGAAATGAAGAGAAGGTTGTGTCCTGAGCCTGGAAAAAGGACAAAGGTTGTGTCCTGAGCCTGGAAAAAGACAAAGGTTGCATTTCAGCCTGGAAAAAGATGGATACTGTCGTCTGCCCTCATCGGTGAAGAGAGTGTGAGAAACGGAAAATGAGAGAATTGTGAGGAGGGAGCCTCATCAGGCCAGAGAACTGCAATGCACCTGCACGATGAGAAAAAAGAGTCGTGAAATGTTTTTTGAGATGGAGTTCTGGAAGCGTGTGTGTGAGAGCCAGAGCGAGAATGCAGCTGTGATAAAGTTGAGAGACTGTGAAAGCAGAAGGATGGACAGGTGCCTTTCAGGGGAGGGTACCTGCTGTCTGCTCCTGAGATACAGCAAGAAAAGAGACTGTTGTGGTAAACCTGTTTTTTCAGGCTCTGCACTCCCTGGAGTCTGGGAACAGGAAGGTAACAGAGACTGCTTGTTTACACACTGTAGCAGGTAACTGAAAGAAAAGCGCAAATGTTGAAAAGGTTCCATCCAAAATCCAGGGCTAGGTGGGGAACTTGCTAGCCCCCAGCAAGTGGGGTCAGCTGGCTGCAGGGGATCATGGGTCCTGTACCCAAGTGCTAAGGTGCTCTGACCTGAGAGAGAGCTGGGCCATGGGGCCACTCCCTGGTCTGGGTCTCCTGTGTCTGGTAGGCTCTGCCCAGTGCCCTGCAACAGGCCCATAATAGGCTGAAGGGGACAAGCTGCAAGACCTTCAGTCAAGCTGAAGATCCACGCTGCAGTGTTTCTTAGAAACATAGAAGTTGATGGCAGAAGGAGACCGCTAGGTCCATCTAGTCTGCCCAATTGTTTAGACCTATTTTGACACTCTAGTTGCCCTTTGTAGTCAGAGCTCCTTTGTGTCTATCCCATGCATTCTTGAATCCCCCCCCCACAACCTATTGGGGCAGGCTTTTCCAAGCATCCACCACTCCTTCTGTGAAGAAAAACTTCCTGGTGTTGATAGAGAACATCCCCCCCCCCCTTGCAGCCTGAGGTCATGTCCCCTGGTTCTGGAGCCCTTCTTGAAGTGAAAAAGTTACTGTGCCTGTACCTTGTTAATGCCTTTTAAGTACTTGAATGTTTCAATCATGTCCCCTCTCTCTCTCTTCTCTGCTTTGCTCCAGGGAGTACATATTAAGTTCCTTAAGTCTTTCCTCGTAGGACATGTACAGAATCATTTTTGTTACCTTTCTCTGTACTGTTTCCACCAGGTCAATGTCCTTCCTGAGGTGAGGTCTCCAGAATTGGACTCCATATTCTAGGTGAGGCCTGACCAGTGATTTATACACTGGTAGTACCACCTCTCTCCTCCTGCTCGCGAATTCCCTCCCAAAGCAGCCCAGCATTCTGTTGGCCTTCAATGTTGCCTTCTTACACTGCTTACTAACCTTCAAGTCATCTGAGATTATAATTTCCAGATCTCATTCCTAGTTTGAGGCCACCAGTCTTTCGCCTCCTAGGTAATACTCCTTTCTTGAATTTTTCTTTCCTATGTGTATGACCTTGCACTTTTTGGCATTAAATCTTAGCTGCCACACTGCAGACCATTCTTCTAGTTTCTTGAGGTCAGCTTCCATCTTGCTCACTCCTTCTGAGGTGTTCACCCTGATACATATCTTGGTGTAATCTGCGAACAGACACATCTTCTCTTCCAGTCCATCAGTGATGTCTGCTATAAAAACATTGACGAGCAGAGGCCCCATTGAAGAGCAGAGGCCTCTTTTGCCCCTTCAGATTTCAAGCATCATGCTCAGTTCTGCAAGTGCTGTTTCCATCCACCCCAGGACTCCAGTCAACTGTGCCACACAAGGACTGATCCAGCAGAATCATGAGTAACAGCAGGAATTGCCCTGCAACATCCTGGGGACCGTACATAGTTATTGTTCAAGTATGCCCACTGGCATGGGAAGCTAGTACAGATAGTCCAGAGGAAGAAATGTAAAAAGTTATTTAATTCAGCAAAGCACGCCACTGACCAGCTGCACCTCCGGCCTGCATCTAATATCTGGGTACCCAGAGACAAAATTTGGGGTGGTATTCTGGACTGGTATCAGTGGGTCTGGGACTTGGGTAATACCTGCAGCAATTAGATAGCTAGATAGTGGTGGCTGCAGTCATTAAAAATGTGGGTTTAACTAAAAGGAAAATGAGTGTGGGAATTGTCAAATCTTTGAAAATGCAAAATCAAAAGTGTGCTTAAACTCTATTCCACTTACCGCATCCTAACCTTCCCCATGTAAATAATTCAAGATGTTGTTGTTTCAGAAAGAGCTGTCTAAGAGCCTGATTTTTAGTGAGTACCTGTGTAGCTGAGATACTAAATGCCAACTGTTCAAAGGTGGGAAGGTTCGAATCTGGTAAGTCCATGTTTGAGGTAACTGTTTGGGGAGGTGGGTTAGTACGACACCCCGGGGGGGGGGGTTGCACTGGAAGTGATCAAGCCCACTAAATATGTACTCTGGGTGGAGGCATTGCCATTTTAATTTATCTTCGGGAAAGGTACCCCATGTAATAGCTAATGGGAACCCAGGCCCCTTAACCATGGTCAGGCCTGCACAGCAGGAGTAGTGGTCCTCTCTAGGATGGCACCAGAGAGGGCTACACGAATGGAGGCACCGCTGGGATCTCCTGTGCCAATCACACCCAGCATGGACCCCCCCAGCTTGCTAAAATGTTTGGACCCTAAAAATGGTGGGAGACCAATGGAAAGTGTTGAAGGAGTGTTTTGGCACCAGATCTGGCTTGGGCTGACTTTGCTGCTGGTCAATGAGAAAATGTAGGGGAGTGATCACCCCCTAGTGTTCAAAGGTAGAAATTTCAGCCAACCCGGTGGCACTGAGGGTTGAGGCACTGGACACCACACCTCGCACTATACTGGCAACCCTGAATGAGCCAGGGAAGCCAGGGGTCGGCTAGGGGGAGGAGTTGGATTGAGTCGCCGTTTGGTGACTCTCCTCTCCTGGGATGAGTCAGGTGCTGTGCCAACTAATGGACGGTGTTGGGTGGGGAGGATGTTGTTAGGTGAGTGGCAGAAGCCATGCCTCACCACGGTTTACAGCTTGGACATTGACCTGCTCTCTGGTGTTCTCGAGGGTGGGGACAGGATAAGCTAGCTAATAAATGGAAAAATTCTACTCCACAGCCACACTGAATGATCCCTGATCTGGGGTGAAAGAGCCCTGGACGGTAGTATGCTGCCACCAAGCCCTAGCTGGAGTTGGCTAAATAGACAATGTAAAAAAAAAAAAATAAAGGTAGAAATTGTGCTAAAATTTGTGCCACCTGGAAGCTTTTTATGCCAAGGATCCCCAGGGAGGGTTTACATAATTGTAAGGCTCTGAGGTATGTAGACTTTGTGTAACTGCAGGCATAGATGGAAATTGTTTGATATAGGATGTGATTTACTGCTGTTTAGAATAGGTGATTATGTGTATAGAATAGGATGTTACATGTTTTGATGTAGTAAATGTCTACTGATGGTAATGGGTTCAATGAAAAAGGTTGGTTACTGTTCATTGCTGGATTCAGGTTATAGTGTGAGCTTGGCATGGATGCCAAGCATTTAAGGGAAGGGGGAGTGTAACTCCCCTGTCAGGGGCTTACCTTATAGCCCCTGAAATGGCTCCCATTCCCCCAGGGTTTTGTTCTGCCCCCACTGTTTTTTTCCTGGTCCTGGCGTCTTCCCCTGTGCCTCTTTGTTCCCCTTGAGTTCTCCCACAGGCATCTACATTATTTTGTGAGAGAGTGGGTCCGGGGGAGCTGAAACATGGAGCCGTTTTGCACCTTTGGGTGCTAGGAGAACTTCACGCATGAGCAGCAGCACATTTCTCTATTGGCCATTCGGCAGCCTTTATGGTTGTCTCTCCGGTGGTACCAATCCCATTGGGCAGTAAAGGAGGGAATGAGACCGTAAGCTGTATCAGAGAGGCAGTGAGAGAAGAACGAGAGGCAGACTTATTAGCGCCAATCACGCTTGGGGAATTGGAGCCACCTCATGAATATTAATGAGGTGACTCATGAATAAAGATGAGCAAGTCTTGTCCAGGGTCTAGGGGCAATGTGTACCAGCACTTGCGACAGGGAAATAAATAAATAAAATTGTTAATTTGTGTAGTAGGCTGTCAGAGGGATGGTGTGGCTACAAAACAGTGGGGAAATAAATAAATACAAAGGGGTATGTTGGCTGCAGCAGGACTCTGAAGGGTAACATTATGTGAACTGCAATGGGACTATGTGTGCTGCCTAGGGGTAAGCTATAATGGCAGCCATGACAGCAAGAGGGCTTAATGAAAATACTAACATATGCAGTCAGTTGATAGGGCACAGGGGAGGCTACCAGATCAGTGGCATCATGCCCATACGGCCTGAGAGGGCATGTGCCCCCCCCCAATATTGTGGTGCAATCTATAGAAAAAATAATTGATTTAGTATTTTATTTTATTATGTGGAGGGCCGAGAAACAACAATGCTGTTTTTTAAAGTCTTCTGTGTGTGGGGTGGGGGTTCCGAATTTAATTGGTCTGGGTCTGAGGCAGCAGGCGGGCCTGCCAGCAACTTTCAAAAAATGCACTTAGTCTGTCTCTTGCCATCTTCATGTCTTGAGTTGCTTGCTGGTGCCTGGCTATAAAAGTAAATGTAGAAGACACACAGAGACAGATAGTGATTGGTAGTCCATGCTGACAATCAGCATAAACTTACCAAACACTTCTCCTTTTTCTTCCGCAAGGTTTTTTTTTTTTTGTGCAGTCACTGCCAGCCAGCCAATCACTGCGAGGCATGAAGGAATATCTTGCATGGCAAACTGGTTCATTTTTGAGCGCCATCTCGGTCGGACACACACTGTCATGTGGCGGACCGGTGACAGACTCAGACAGAGAGAGAGATCGGTGTTCCAGAAGACAAGTTCCTGGATTCGGAAAAAGTCTACTGAGCAGCTGGAGCAGCAGCCAGCAGGGCTGCAGGCTAGCAGACGGACACACATGGTAGCAGCCACCCAGGCTGGTGAGGTGACCAGGCCAGGAAAGGAAAATCTCAGCTGTTTCAATTGCCTGTGTGAGGATTGTGAGTTGGGAAAAAACACTGCGGTGGCCCGGCGGGCGTCCCATGTCCTGTACGGATGGAGTCAGACTGGACAACATCTCTCTGATTGTGGGAGCCAACTCAGCCAAGTCTGAGCCACAGCAGTGCACAAATCAGCATTGCATGCCATTGGCATCAGGCTTAACAAGGACCAGCAGGGCCACATATCTTTGAAGCCTGGTAAGAATCAGACTAAGCTGGTAACACAGTACCCATCTGGCAAGTGGCATGCCTGGGATTGTGAATAAAGATGCCATTGCCGAGATTTTTCACAGTTCATTTTTAAATCTTGACCATGATGACTGATGATGACATTCACACTAGTCTGAAGTAAAAAGATGGGAGAAAAGAAAATTAATCTCATCATACAGTATGGGGCAGACAGAGTCAATATTTGTAAGGTCAGGTGGTAGCAGTTCCTTGCTTTTATTACATATTCAATCCCTGAGAGAGAGATATTTTGGAGCACTGGACAAGATAAATTACTGAAGAATTGTATATGGGGAGAGGGAGAGGGAACCTGCGGCTGGCCTATAACAAACCCAGGCACACAGGTCAGTAGGAGGACTTGGCCTACCTTGGTTAAAAGTATACCAAATAATGGTTTTCATCCTACACCAATTGAGGTTTTGTTTCATGAGGAGTGAGATAAGGGAATTCCTGGCCTGGAGATAGTTAGAGGAAGCTGTAATGGGCATTAACAGGCTGGCCACTTATCTAAGTAGGACTTTTTCCTCCTGGACTAAATAACCACCCTTCCTTTTTTATTGCCTTTTTGTAGACATTACTCTGCATTTACCTCTGCTCCTGCCTCTTGTCCTCTTAGCCCTGTTGAATTTTGATTTCCCACTACTGGCACAATGTCCCTTACCTGCTTCACCTGTGTTATCATGTTTTATATGTACTAGGAAGAACCAGCTAGGCTCTCATTATGTTTTCTTTTGTGCTTCATGGGTTACACTTCCTTCCCCTTTGAATAGTTTAAAATTGTGCTGACTGGTACATCCAGCTTCTGTCCTAATACACTGGCTCCTCACCTGCGTAGAAGTAGGGCATCCTTCATGCAGATGCTGGCCAGGTTCGCTTGAGTGGGTTAGAGGGACTGGCCATTCATGCTGGTGGAATGGGGGTATCAGCCATGTTGGTACAGGATCTGTTTATGTTGCTGCAGGGTGGGAACTGGAAAGCTGTCTGTGTTCATTTTGAGGGTTCTTTCCAGGTATGGCAGGAGTTGAACACTTGGATGGGGAGGGACTAACTGTGTTGGTACAGGAGACAGGCTGTGTTGTGGTGGAGGGTACTGACCACATTGGTGTAGGTGCTGTTTATGGGGAGCTGGCTGTGTTCATTTTAGGAAGCTGGCCGTGTGGAGTGGGAGCTGGTCACTTGGATGGGAGGAGGGCTCACTGGCCATTGGTGCAGAGGAATGGCTGTGTTGGTGTGGTGGTCGATACTGGCTGCACTGGTGCAGGGGCTGTTTGTGTTGCTGCTGAGGTGAGGAGCTGGTGGTATTTTACTTGAGAGCTGAATGCTTGAAACGGTAGAACTCACTGGATATGTAGGTGCTGGGGACTGACTATGTTGGTGGGGTGGTGGGTACTGACTGTATAGGTGCAGTCTAGGGAAATCAAATGTATGTGAAATTCACCAGTTAATACTCATCCACAACTTCAGACTGACTGAGTCATCTTGCTCTATGATCAGAGTGCTGTAATAGGTCCTTGATAGTAGCCATAGTCATTAAAGGAATAATGCCTGACAGGGTGGGTGTTATGCTGAGATAACATCCCACCTCGAGTGGTTGGGCCCAAGGCCACCGGCCGAGGGCGTCCAACAACCGAGAAGGAATGTTATCCCAGCATAACACCCACCCTGGAGGGCATTATTCCTATTATACAATGGCTTGTTGTTTTATAAAGAAAAAAAATTGTTAAAGAATTTTATTTAGTGTTTTAAAATATTTTTTTAAGAAAAGATGCAGGCACTGATCAATGTGGTCAATATCATCAGCAGGGATGTTATGCCAAGATAACATCCCTGCTGTGATGGCCAACTGACCAATCAGGAGCCAGGATTCTTTCTTGCTATTGTATAATTTCAAATGTTGTGCATGTTGTTGATCTATTGCTGAGACCTTCTGACCCAAAAGGTTGTCTGTGGCAGGGCAAGGTAGGGATGGTTGACTGCCACAGCCCCAACTTGCTGTCTGTGGTCTCTGAGGGGGTCAGACAGTTGTGGGACTGGTATATGTCATCATTCAGTGTCCTTGTTTGCTTTATTGGGTGTGTGGTACTGTGCTCTTTCACCAAGTGAGCTGCATTGCTGAGGAAAATACAAAAGGCCACTGTCCACAGACAGAACAAAGACGAAAAAAAAATTTATCATTGCTCTATCATTATGATGGCATTTAGCATGTTGTGGAAGAGCTTCCTGGCCTGCTAAAAGTCACCAAAATGCACCATTTGACTTCAGTTTTTCAAAATTTTCCTGGGGGGGGGGGGAATTCCCCCGGACCCCCTGGAAAAGTTTGGATTTTGTAACCCACTAAAATTTCTGGTTGCATGATGCCCTTGTACCAGATTGTGGGGCAAATGTAAAATAAAAGCAAACGTTAGGCTACAGAAATAACTTAATCCAGGGACACTGCTAAACTGTGTGGACATTGCTTACTCCAGCCGCGCCATGTTTTGCAGTCACATGACATCAGTCAAACCAACCACAGAGGCATGATTTGCCAGGAGCACTTTGAGACTGTGTGGAAAGACTCTCGGTGGGGGAATGGAGAAAATCTAGGTGCCTTTTTCCTATCCAATGAGGTGTCAAGGGAGCATCATGCATATTAGTTTTTCTTAAGGACAGTGGCTCCAGCCAATAAGGAACTGCCAAAACAGCTCCCAAAAGCAGAGAACATTTAGATTTTCAGTCTGTCTGAGGAGAGCCTCTCCACGGGGGGCTCTGCCCTGGTGAGAGAATGAGGCTGCAAGGCTGTAAGAGGACCTTGCCCGGGGTCTACCAGCCATCTGTCCTCCATGGCTGGTCATGCCTTCCCCCATCTACAGGGAAAGAGAAGAAAGAGAAGTGAGCAGCTTTGCTGAAAGAGAGATGAAGCTGCAGATTCCTGAGAAAAGTCTGCTGTGGCAGAGAGATGCACCACAGTGGTGAAATGAAGAGAAGGTTGTGTCCTGAAACTGGAAAAAGGACAAAGGTTGTGTCTCGGGCCTAGAAAAAGGACAAAGGTTGCATCTAAGCCTGGAAAAAGATGTATACTGTCGTCTGCATCTCATCAGTGAAGACAGTGTGAGAAAAGGAAAATGAGACACCTGGGGCCTGCACCTCGCCGCCACAGGAAAAGCTACAAGCCTGTCCTGGGAAGCAACTCACGATTCTGCTACTGCAAATTAGCAGACCCTGAGGTTTTCTTCCCCTGTTGAAACTGCTGCCTGGGATCCTCTGAACTCCAGTTCATTGCAGGGCCCAGAAATCTACAGAAACAGACAAAAGCTGTATACCCCTCAGGTTCATTGGTATTTGGCACCTTTGGACATTCTGAATTTTCAGCGCCAACACTCTGATTTGAGGATCTCAGCCTCACTCACTTCTTCCTGCTGGTCTCCATTTTGCTTTACTTCATTAGATACATTTATCAGCACTGCTGACCCTGGGACTATCCTGTTTTGTAAAGCACGAATTTCATTTTTTTCTTTTTTTTTTGTAAAGAAATTGTTCTTTTTTGTAACGCTAGAATGGCATGAAAGTCCCCCCTCCCCCACTGTTTCTGTCCTCATCTATCAATCCAGTTTAGGCCATTCAGTGTTATACTGCCATTGTTTATAGTGATTTGCCTGCTCTGAATGCACTGTGATTACATCCCTCTTTAGAATTAATTCTCTGCGAAAGGCTGAAGAGTTTTAAGTTGACCTTTTAATGCACTCCTTAATATCCTAAAACTACAGCCTAATCCTTTTTATTATTAATTCTGAGTGTAAAACTGTAGTCTTAAGATTATTAGACCTGTACTGCACTGTCTATTATTCTAAGTGAACAGTTGAATCCTTTTTAGAATTCATTTCTGTGTAAAGCTGTAGTTTTAAATTGTCCAGACTTTTCAGTGTACTGCCTAGCATTCTAAATTTAAAGCCCAATCCTTGCCTCTAGCTTTGCCACCTGTGTGCCCTCTATCCCACTTACATCTCCTCCCTGTTTCTATTACCCATTTTGTAGTTTAGCCTCTTTCTTCCAAATAATAGTGACCACCCTGTTTCTTTGTTTGAGTTAACCACACCTCCCCTGCCTGCCCCTACTTAATCCATCTCCTTTCCTCTCCCTCTCAGGTGTGTCATGCCCACCTGGGGCTCACATCTCTCCGCCAGAGAAAAAGCTACAAACCTGTCCTGGGAAGCAACCCACAATTCTGCTACTGCAAATTAGCAGACCCTGAGGTTTTCTTCCCCTGTTGAAACTGCCGCCCGGGATCCTCCGAACTCCGGTTTGTTGGAGGGCCCAAAAATCTACAGAAACAGACAAAAGCTGTATACACCCTCAGGTACGTTGGTATTTGGCACCTTTGGACATTCTGAATTTTCAGTGCCAACACTCTGATTGGAGGATCTCAGCCTCACTCACTTCTTCCTGCTGGTCTCCATTTTGCCTTGCTTCATTAGAGATGTTTATCAGCGCTGCTGACACTGGGACTATCCTGTTTTGTAAAGCAAGATTTCATTTTTTTTTCTCATTTGCAAATTATACTACATAGCCACTAGAGGGCTACAATAGCTGTCTTTTCTGTTAAAGAGGAAACACATTATATTTTCTACTTCCTCTTCTGCTCTAGTGGACCTGGGATACCTCTCTTTCTGAGGACCATCCCCGGGGTTTTTCTGCCTGTTTCTCAGGCCGAACTATGCTCATCCACTAAGGCTGCAAGACTTGAATGCCTGTCCTCACTCCCATTCTGTACTGGTGGAGCAGGGCCAGAAACAGAAACGAAAGACCAGTCTTGCCACACCGGATTGCAGCCTTGAACCACCTCACTGGCTCAACTGCAAAGAGTTGCTCCACAGGTACATTCAGCACCAAAACCACCTCTCAGCCAACAAAAGGATTTTGAACTTATGACACCTGATCGCAGATTGGTCTAGGCTTCTAGTGACTTTCACTGCTGGCTATTAGCTAAAAAGAATAAGGATCCCCTGGACCCTGCAAATTACTGACCCATTTCACTCCTAAATTTTGATTATAAAATTGTGTCCAAAATATTAGTGAACACGTTAATAAATATAATTCAGTTGCTAGTGAGCAAAGAACAAGTGGGATTTGTAAGGGGGTGCCAGGCATCAGATAATCTAAGGAGACTTTTTTACGTTATATGGGCAGCTAAAGCTTAGTCATCTCTTTCAATAGCCCTCTCCTTAGACATTGGAAAGGCTTTTGATTCTATAGATTGGTTAAACTTACAGTAGGTACTGGAGAGTTTTAATTTTGGCCCTATTTTTAAACAATGGGTATCTACTATGCAGTTTACTCGTAAAGCAGCAATTATCTCCAATTGATTGATTTCAAAGCCCTTCCAGCTGTTTAGAAGCACCCAACAAGGGTGCCCACTTTTGCCATTCCTGTTTATTTTGGCATTCGAACCCCTCCTGAGACATATCAAGCTCTCTGTTCAAATTTAGGGTGTTCATTCAGAGAAGATAGAAAATAAATCCTTTGCTTTTGCAGACGATCTATTGTTAACCCTTTCAACCCCTTCTCAATCACTCGCTGCTTTAAACCCCCTGCTTGATAGATATGCCTCACTTTCAGGGCTATGTGTGAACTGGGAGAAGTTGGAAGAAATCATGATTCAGGAATCAAGGCAGGAAAAGGATAAGCTGACCAAAACGTTTAACTTTCCTTGGGGTGACAACTGGATTCTGTACTTGAGAGGTCATGTATTTAAGTCTATCCCCAAATCATGCAATATAATTTGTCTAGGTTTATAAAAAAAAAATTCAAAAAGAGCTTGATAAATGGTCTAAACTTAACATGTCTCTATGGGGCAAGATAAAGTCGATAAAAATGATCATAGCCCCCCAAATTTTCTATGTCTTGAATAATATTCCAGCAAAGTTACATATCCAATGGTATAAAAATATAGATTATATACTAAATTCCTTTGAGATAACAATCCACCCAGGTTGAACATTAGCAAACTAAGGGCACCATGAAAAGTAGGGGGCATCCCTTGTGGTAAGAGTACCACTGGGCATTCTTGCTGAAACATTCCGCGCTATGGTTGTCAATAGATAATGCAGAGAAGCTTCCATTATGGCTTCTCACAGAAAAGAAAATTGTCAAACCTCACGCATTATTAGACTTTTTATTTAGACCTCTCTCAGCTAATCTTAGATCACATCCCACTTTGTCTGCCACAATGTGGTTATTTAATAATATTGCAATGAAATAGCAACTAAGACAAATGCCAGTAGAATTTGCCTCAATATGGGATACCCATGGCCTTATCTATAATGGCAAACATTTTAATGAAACCGGTTGGAAAAAAATGGGTATAACTTGAGCTGGAGATTTACTAGATTTGGAAACGGGTGTATTCCTTTTATTCAGAGAAGTAAGGGCAAAATTCCACATACACAGGCTTCATTTCCGGTTGTAGTTACAATTAAGAGAAAAAAAATTAACCAATTTACATTTCATTCCTCTGTGGTATATACAGTATGAGGGGGATGGAAACGGTTTCAGATCTTGAAAACTGCTTTATTGAGAAAAGGGTCACGCCTTCTATATGAATTTATTAATGATAGTGACACAGGCATCACATCTCCTGCAAAAACTGCGTGGGAACAAGACCTGCATGTAACTATTTCTGATCAGACATGGGAGCACCTGTGGAAAAATGCATATACTGTAAATGTAGTAGGGAAGTAAACAGAAGGTTAACATAATTTAAGATACTGCACAGGTATTATTATTATTATTCTCCGTTAAGGTTGAGTAAAATTGATAGAGCTCACCAACATGCTTGTTGGTAATGTGGTTACTTAAAAGCTTCTTTGGGACACTTATTTTGGTATTGCCCCAAAGTACAGACACAATGGAGAATTATTCATCTATTTTGTCAGAATGTCCTGAATGTAAGGTTTATGTTTTCTCCCACTCATTTTCGTTCTAGGAGACATTTCCTTGTTATCTCATCTTATCATACCAGGTCATTTATGGATACTAACTGTGGTTTTGACCTATAAACGGTTATTGCTACAAAACTGGAAGGTACTTAAGATCCCTGTTATGAGAGAGTTAATAGATGCATTAGGGAGCACTGCCAATAATGAACATATAAGTTGTCAACTGTTAAGTAGATCTGACAGTTTTACTGAAATTTGGAATCCCTTTTTTCAATTTTAAAAATGCCTCGGCTATGAATATGGTGAGCAAATGAACCTATAGGGGTTTGTTTGTAAGGTATGGTTCTACACAGTTCTCTAAATAGTTAGACCTATCCTTGGAGATAGGACATATTCTGTATATTAACTATATTTAGTATTTAATGATCATTTGTTATCCTTGTACTGTATGTGTTTGTGCATTTTTAACAAAAAACTAAATAAACTTTTAAAATGAAAAAAAAAAAGGCAGCCCTCCTTGAGGGTGAGCCAGCAAGTCCCCACTGTCCCTGATCTCAAACTCCAAATAGGGTCTAAGATTCTGGAGACCTGCACTGGAGGAAGACACTCAGACCCAGGATCCTGCCAGCATCACTGGGCTTGCAAGACACCTCCAACTGTTGACAGGGAGTGTGTACCCAGAGGCACTCAGAACCAGGAGGTCTCTGCGTCACTTCTCTATCTGGCCACCCATAGTTATACACTATGAAGGGAAAACATTCTAGACAGCACAGAGCCTTGCAAATTCTTAGAACTCTGAGATTTGCAGAACAGTAAGTACCAAGCATTGGAGACATTTCTTTTTCTGTTTTATTTGACCAAAAATGTTAACCCTTAGTCTTCCGGACCAGGGATGAGGAGCACTAGTAACCCATAGTTTAATATGAGGGTTACACTGAGTATTTCTTTGACCAGTTATAAATGTGGATTCAATGCTTCTGATACATTAACTCTGTCTGGATGTCTCTGTATCTGTTGAGGGTACTAAAATCCTTTCAAATTACCACTAAGTTCAATCATGTGGCAAAGGAATGCACCTTGAGGAGGGTTCCACCCCCGTGGTTGCTGAAGAGACAAAATCCCCTTGGACTAAAGGTACTTTTGGGAATATAGTAATGATCCCCATAAAGAGAAAGTCAAAGTCATGACAAAGCACATACAAAATTGTTAAGCACTCTTCTATAAGGAGAGAGGGAAGGGAACTAGAAACAGAAGTGTCCTAGGCAGGCAAGACACCACTCAGGCCCCAGTTCAGAGCAGAAATTATTTTATGACCTTTGGCATTAACTCATTGTCTCCTAGCAGACGTCTGTAGTCATCAGAAAAATACACTGGTTTGTCCTGAGGACGCCTACAGAAGTCAGCTAATGACTTCCTGTGTGCCCTTGCAACATCTGGAGACATCACTTATATATTTTAATATATAATATAACAGAATATAATATATATTTGATTGCATAGCACTGTTAGAAATGTAATTTTGTGCTGAACAACTTTGCCACTGATATTTTGTGTATATCACGTATACTTTAGGAGTTATTCGCATTTGTTTATGGTATGTATGGCTTATGTTGCCTATTTTAGTGAAAAAAATATTTTTTTTCTGTTTCAACTAGCATAGAAAAAAATGAAATTACATATTATTATTTGCATACCACCATTTGAAAGCAAATTTTGTGCTGAATAACTTTACCACTCATACTTTGTGACTAGCACTTATTGTTCTTGAGCATTATGTGGGGGGGGACTCCACCACCCCACCCCCTGGACTAAACAAAACAAACTCCAGGTCACCGACAGTCTCAATGTCAGTCAATCCCATGTCGGGATTGTAAACCCTTCAGGCAACTGCATGTCAGCCAAATGATGTCATGCAGTCACCTTTCAGCCAAGTGTTTGTCAGGCTAATGTGGGGCTCCCACCAAGAAACACAGGCACAGAAAATGAAACTTGTTACCTGGCTTCCTATGAATGATTTTTGAAGGGGGGGTGCAGGCAATTCTTAGCTGAGGGGTGCTAGCGGCTGCAGGGGTAAATCTTGGTTAACAGAATCACAGGTTACTCTGACAAAATCCATTGTCCACACAAAGAATAACAGTGCAAAAACAGACTTAATTATAACAGGTAAAGCACAGCTCCATGGAAAAAACTGAGTGCAGATTTGATTTTGCAGTTATAGTCACTTAATGCAGCCTAAACCTCTATCAGCAGCAGTTGGAGCCAAACATCTTTAGTTTCACTGCTCTTCCCCCTAGTCAAATAAGGCTGTACTTGATGGCAGCAAAATTTTTCCTTTGTTGCAGCACACATGCTGCATGGCCAAAACATCTCTCCCTCCTGCACACACTTTATGGCTCCCGAAATGACCTAATCCTCAGAACACCATGGGAGCACCTCAAGGAGCAGCACAGAGTTTGTACAGCTGCCTTCTGGCAGTCTCTCCAATAACAGGGTGTATGGGGAGCTTTACAGGGGGCAGTCCACATATTGGCTTCCCACAACAAAGTCCACAGATACCGGAGCAGGGCACCTGAGCTAGATGACAAGAAGGGCACTCCATGCAGGGGCCAGGGACTACCTCACAAGGAGGCTGCTCACAGAGACTGATGCCCCAGGGTCCTCTGAAACCTCCCACCATTCCCAATGGCTCCTGCTTGGTGTGACAAGGCAGCAAAAACATCTGGGAGGGGGTGACAGTGAAGTGGGCTCTCACCTCCACTCCACCATGACCTGGACTGCCACTTCCAGGCTGCGCACCGGACTCTTCCCTCTCCTTTCTCCAGGACACTTCCCCGGGCCCATCTGCACTGTTGCCCACCCTGGTGCTGGAGTTCATGGGGTAGGCTCCACTTTCTCCCATGGGCTTCAGCACTCAAAGGTGCACAGAGGCACCTGGCTCTCACAGACAGACTGGGACCCTAACCGCTCCACTACTCCACCATTCTTCAAGGGTGGTGGGCTGGGGTGGCAAGCGGCCCACCCTGGCCCTGAACCTCGGCCCTCAAGGCTGAACTAGGCCACACTCCAACCCACTCTCTCTTTTTCAACTCCTTACCTGGTGCCAAATTTTCCCATTTATACCTGGGGACCCCACCAACTAGCAGGGGGCCTACAGAGACCCAGCAGGCACCTAAGTAAGCTCCTAATTGGGGGCTTACACAAGGACCACCCTTAAAAAGAATATAAAAAATGTCAAATTGGAATGCAAACAAGCAGAGGGAAGCCCCAGGTCAAGCAGCAGCCTTGCAGCAACCAAGCAGATCAGGAAACAGGTAGCCAACAAATGTGTCTGTGAGGAAATTCAAGTGTAAAGGAAGCTGAAGTATGCACTTTAAATAGTGCTCGGTGGAGGACGGGTGTGTAGCCTGCTGCCTGGCTAAACCACAGGTATAGCATTTTAATTACAGCTGGCAAGAAGTATGGAATAATTATAGTATCACATTTTGTAATTAAAAATAAATAACAGAAGACTTGGCATTATAAAACAACTGAAGGAAATCTAGCATGCTAATTTTTAATATTATTTTACAATTTATTTTACGCAGGAGATGCAACATTTTGTTTCCAGTGGAGTCCTGCTTCTACCCATTGCTGCAGCCAGGTAGACTGGAGTACTGGGAGGTAGTGACTTGTCCAAGGTCACACAGTAGATATTTGGCTATAATGTGGTTTGACCATCTACTGGTTCCCAAACCAGTGCTCTACCCATAGAAACATAGAAGTTGATGGCAGATAAGGACCACAAGCCCCATCTAGTCTGCCCATTTCTTTTTCTACCTTATGAATGTGCCATAGGCCTTTTTTCTGTCAATGGCCTATCTGTTCATACTCATCTGTATTGCTCCCTCATGCCTATCCCATGCCTGTTTGAAGCCCTGCACTGTATTCATATCCACCACTTCCTGAGGTAGGCCGTTCCATGCACCCACCATCCTTTCTGTGAAAAAGAACTTCCTCACATTTCCCCTTAATCGGCCTCCCTCTAATCTCATGCTGTGTCCTCTTGTGCTGATATTTTTCTTATATTGAAACATGTTAGACTCTTTCACCTTGTTAATGCCCTTAAGGTGTTTGAATGTTTCAACCATATCACCTCTCTCCCTCCTTTGCTCTAGGGTATACATATTGAGTTAAGTTAATCTGTCCTCATGTGTTTTCTGATGCAGTCTCTGCACCAATTTGGTTGCCCTTCTCTGGACTGCCTCCATTTTATTAATGTCCTTGTGAAGGTATGGCCTCCAGTACTGCATGCAGTACTCCAGATGGGGCCTAACCAGTGTCTTGTAAAAAAGGACTATTACCTCCCTCTTACAACTTGTGATACCCCTACTAATACACCCCAACATCCTCTAGCTTACCTACTGATTTAGTGGTCTGCTTGGATGATTTCAGGTCATCTGTGATGATGATGATGCCCAAGTCTCTTTCTTCCCTTGTGACTGCCAGCAACTCCCCTCCCAACCTATTGGTGGCTTCAGGGTTTCTCTTCCCTATGTGCATGATCTTGCACTTCTTTGCATTAAACCCCAGTTGCCACTCTTCTGACCATTTTGCCTGTTTATCCAGATCTCTTCTCATTCTTCCCACCCCATCTGGATCAGCTACTCTGTTGCAGATCTTGGTGTCATCTTCTGACAGACAAACCTTACCCTCCAGTCCATCTGCAATGTCACTGATGAAGATATTGAAGAGGACTGGCCCCAGGACTGATCCCTGAGGCACCCCACTTGTGACTTGCATCTCTTCTGGCTGAATACTGTTTACCACCACTCTCTGTTTTCTGCCCATCAATCAGTTTGCCACCCAGTTGACCAGCTTCAGACCCACCCCAAGCCTACCCAGCTTGTTAATCAATCTTATGTGTGGAACAGTATCGAAATCTTTGCTGAAGTCAACTGCTCCCCCTTGGTCCACCACTCTGGTTACCCAGTCAAAGAAATCTATGAGATTAGTTTGACAGGACCCTTCTGTTGTAAACCCATGTTGTCTTGGATCCTGTGCTCCTGTGGATTCCAAGTGCTGCACTATCCTTTCCTTAAGGAGTACCTCCATAATCTTGCCCACTACTGAGGTAAGACTGACTGGTCTGTAATTCCCTGCCTCCCTCCTGCTACCACTCTTGTGGAGTGGGATCACATGAGCCCTTCTCCAGTCTTCTGGGACCTCTTCTGTGCTCAAAGACTCACTAAACAGTTCTGATAATGGCTCTGCTAGTTCTACCCTTAGCTCCTTTAGTACCCTGGGATGTATGCCATCAGGTCCCATTGCCTTGCCCACCCTGAGCTTATCGAGCTCTTGTAGGACCCCTTCTTTTGCAAAGGGACTAGTGCACACCTCCCTCCCCCCGGTGTCCATGGTGCTGAGCTGTGGGCCCTGCTCCAACTTCTACTCAGTAAATACTGAGCAGAAGTTTCTATTTAGGATAGGTGTCTTTCCATGGTCCTCCTCCTCACACTACTCCTTATCCCCTTTGATCTTAGCAATACCTCCTCTGGAGTTTCTCCTTTCACTAATGTATCTATAGAAAGTCTTATCCACTTCTTTTACTGTCCGTGCTAGTGTTTCCTCGGTTTGGGCCTTTGCCTGCCTTACTGCCTTCCCTGCTTCCCTTAGGGAAATTTGGTATGCCTCCCTATCTTCGTCCTGCTGCATTCCCTTATATTTCCTTAAGGCCAGCCTTTTGGCTCTTACCTTTTCTGCTACTACTTTTGAGAACCAAAGTGGTTTCCTTCTTCTTTTGCACTTCCTTTTCTCTCTAACACAATGGGATGTTGCATTAAGTATTGCATCCTTAATGCTTGCACACTTTGTCTGTACCCACTCACCTGTATTTCTTCTTGCCAGGGCTAGCTTAACTCTGTTGGCCATCTTATCAAAGTCAGCTCCTCTGAAGTCCCATATTTTTGCCTTGGAATGGGATGATTTAGTTCTGGTGGCCAAATTGAACCATACCATGTGATGGTCACTGGCCCTAGGTGACCTTCTACCTGGAGATCTGCGATCCTTTCCCTGTTAGTCAGTAGTCAGTACTAGTCAACCACTAGACTCATGTGGATACTTCATAGTATGGAGGCTTTCACAGGTATGTCATTGGATCATTAGAGGTGGTCTGCCACTCCCATTGATTGGCAAGAAAACTGCTTAACTGATCATTTCATAGGTATCATGGTATCCGTTTGGCATTTTTTTGCAAACCAGTTTTATGTCATGCTGTATGAGTGTGAATGCCCTTATATGTACAGCTTGCACACATGCACTTAAAAAGATGACTCCTCCAAATACTGGACAGAGATGGCTCCCCTCTACAGACCGCAACCTCATTCAAGTACCTGGGTGTCATTCTGGACCCACAGCTTGATCTCGCCCAGCATATTCAGAACGTCTGCAGGACCACAAATGTTAAACTCGGCCTTGCCTACAGGCAAAAACTGCCTTACCCTGCAGCTCGCTTGGCGCTAGCCAGAGGGGTTCTCCTCCCTACTCTCTGCTACGGGTTGGTTACCTTTGCTCCTATGCCCACTTCCAGCCTCCAGAAATGGGACACAGCTTATAACAACATCTGCCGCTTTGCCCTTTCTGCTCCGCCCCTCACTCACCGTTGTGACCTCTACTCCCGACTTGAGTGGCTCCCTCCTGAATGACATCGCACCTTCGTGCTTGGTAATTTCCTTGACAACATTATAAGGTCAGCCACACCCCCCTCCCTCACCCCTCCGTTAACCCTGGCCCCTCTCCTATCAGCTTAGATCAAGAGAGGCCCTCGATCGGCTTAATTCCTAGAACTCACTCCCTCATGGGGACCGGACCCTTCTCCATTGCCCCAAACTCTGGAACTCGTTCCCAATCCTTACCCGGACTGCCCTCTCTCATTCCCACTTCAAAACCTCGCTCTGGCACTACCTGAAACCCTCCTCTGCCTGTCCCTGTACTTCCTAGCTCTACCCCTCCCACTCAAGTCTCTTGAGCTCCCAGGGCCTCTCTGCTCTGTACCCTTCATACCTGGTAACACTTACTGTCCTCACTCCTTCCCCCACCTCCTCCCCTCTCTCCTCCCTCCCAACTTGGCCTCTCCTCCCACCCACTCCCTCACCCCCGTCCTTTTCCACCCATCCAATGCACTTACTATTGCTAGCACCCATTAACCTCACAAAGTCATACCGAATACATCTTGTTTTTTACCTTTAAATTCTCTTAGCCTTACTCCCCAATTGTGTGTACCTGGTCTGCCAACCTCAATTTCTAATGATGTATTGCTTCCTTTTCTTTTCAGGTAATGTTCGTTGTTTTCTTGATTACCATGCTTCTTTACCGCTAGCTTATTCTGTCAATCCCGTTGTTTGCTCTATTGTATGTAACTGACTCCGGTTTACCACCAACTGTATGTAACTGATTCCTGTATGCCTCCACCACTGTAACCCTCCCGGGTCGCACCTGAAAATAGGCACTTGGTGTCTAGTGTGCCCTACCCGGTTAACAAAAGCAAATAAATAAATAAGGAGAGGAAAACTCCTAATGCAGAGGGGGTGAACCCCTCAGTAATTACTGAGAGATCTGCATTATGAGCAGATAAGCGAGATCTTCGTCCTTTTTCTGCTGGCAGTTTTTGATGGTCATACTTTGCTACTGTAAAGAGATGTGCACAGGAAGACAGCGGTGAGATTTTTGTTTCTTTCAATTTTTTATTTAAAACACTCAGTAAATACCTTAAAGAGCACCTTTCTTGGTGTTGACAATCATTAACAGGTAGCTCCCTTACCTCATTGGGCACTCCCCCATAATGTTTGCCAGATTTTTTAAATAGCCTCCAAAGGAAGGGAATGGATTGTAATTGTCCCCTGAGGGGCTAGCAACACAATTCCTCTCCACTTCCTGATTCTCTGATCTGCTCCCATGCTCCAACATTTTGTGATGTCTTTGATCCATTCACAAGGTGTTTTTTTTTCTAATTCTAAATCAGCATTTGGTACAGATTGATGCTATGGTTCAACTAACAAAGGTTCTTGTCAGTTGAACCCTGACATCAACTGGAACCAAATCCCAATTTAAAACCAGAAACTCACCTTAGAAAAAGATGCTCCATTCAAGTGAATGGAGAGCTCCCCCATGCTCGACCTATAAAGATGTTACAAAATGCCAGAGTGAGGGGGTAGATCAAAGAGTCAGGAAGTGGAAAGGGATTGTGCAGCCAGCCCCTCAGGGCCAAATTATGCTCCCTTCCTTTGGGGGCTATTTAAAAAATCTGGCAATCATAACGGAGGAGCTCACAATGAGGTAAGGAGCTCCCTGTTTCTTCATTTTAGAAATGAAAACCCCAAAAAGGTTTTCTTTAATGCATTTATTATTCTGGTAATGGACCTGGGGGCATGCCAGTGAACTTGATGATTTGTCCCATGGGAGGGAAGGGGTAATTACTAGAAATAGTAAAATGCTTCAGAAAGAACTGCTGAAATCCAGGCACCTCATTGATCCAATTATAAGCTCCCCCTCCCCTCGTGGGGTGGGCTTACTAGCCTGTGTTTTGGTCCGATCCTCCCCCCTGAGTAGGGCCCCAGTTTAGTCAGCATGGTAGCGATACCCTTCTACTGCCATCGGGGGGCAGGGTTTCATGAGTATTTAAGCCCCGGGTTTTCCCAGGGCTGGGGAGAGATGTAGTAGAAGTAGTAGTAGTAGTAGTAGTAGATAAAATGTATTTATACAGTAATGCCTCCATTAGGGCTATATATGCCCTTTTCTCAAGGTGCTCCTGTTAAAGTATCGATTTACAATAACAAAATACATAGACATAAAATACAATATACAGTGGCAACATGCTCAAATCAAACGATTTACATTCAAGGGAAATTTGACAAAAACAAGAGCAAATACATATTATTACAATACTGTACATTCTATCCAATGAATCACCTCATATACTCCTAATACAATTTAATCTATTACATGCACGACAAAACTCAGATCCTAATACAAATTAGACTATCTATTACATGTACAACAATGCTTAAATTCCTTATAAACAGCAATTTTAAAGACATCTGATTTCATATATGGGCATTTAAGGTACAAAGAGAGTTAATTCCAGCAAACAGCTGCTTTATACTGAAAGGTCATGCAGGTAAATTTATTGTTATACTTGGAATTACTAACTCTCTAGCTGTTTTTCTTCTTAAATTAGCCATGTTTTGGTTTTTCTAACTTTTCTGCCAACACACATATCAAATTATTTCTTAAAATCCCATGAACTTGTATGGCCCATGCCCATTTTCTTCTATTCTCTAGTGGGCTCCAGCCAAGGGAGTAAAACATCACATAGTTGTAACCCCCACTCCCCTGCCTTTTTGCAGATGACAGGTGGTATGCTGTTTGAATCTGACAGCAGTACCAGGTGGGGGACTGGGTTCAGGGAGGAATAGGTTACTCGGCACAAGGGCTAGGTTTGGCTACTCTGCACAGGGGCACCCAAATAATTCCGAACACAGGAAGCAATAACTGTAATGTCCAATACCAGGAATGGGATTCTAAAGTGTAGCTTTATTCACATCCAAGCAGAACAAACAAAGCATAGACGGACCCCCACGGGGCTACACTTCTAGTAATGCAGATTAAGAAAAACAGCAACACTTCTTCAACACTTCAGCCCTCAGGCTCTGAACCCACTGGGCACACGCTGCTTTGGGTACACAGCCCAAACTTGTACACTGTTTGGGATTCCCAGGCTCAGCTCCCTTGCCAGCCACTCGAACACCTTCCATTTGTAATGGAAACATTTGTTGGTGGCTCCCTAAACCACCTAGGAGCACCTACACTCCATCGGGGACACTTCCTTTTAATCCCACGTCTGGGTACTTTCCTCAGGCACTGGCCAAGTACCTGAAAGAAAGTAACAGTGCCACAGAGCAAATCCCGTAGAGGTGAATTTGGTTACAACTGATGGGGGGTCTCCCACCTCTCGCTTCCATAATTCATACCCGACCAGTTCTCTGGACATTAAACATCTCTTTCTGTAAAGATTGGCAATGTAGATTAAAGAGTAAATGTATGTCACATTTCCTCTACTTGTCTTGCTTTCCATTGTGCTGGACTTGAACATACTTTTACTTGGCTTAGCCCATTGCTGTGGGCCTCCCACTGATTTAGCAGTCCAATCCCCACTTTACTTTACTATTTGTGCTGGACTTGAATGCACTTTTACTTGGCTTAGCCCATTGCTCTAGGCCTCCCAGTGATTTAGCAGTCCAATCCCCACTTTACTTTACTCTTTGTGCTGGACTTGAACCTACTTGAATTAACTGGCAATGTCTATTACACTAGACCTCCTACAAATTAAGTAGTTCAATCCCCATGTTTCAACAGTTCAGGTGAAAACATAGGCCCTCTGTCAGAGCGAACTCACCCTTTGATTGCAGGTGCCCCACAGGCGATTTCTCACAGGAATTTCTTTCCCATCGCTTCTGGTGCTACAGCACAACTTGAAATAAGGCAGCTTCTTCCTTAGCCGGAACCAAGAGGGTTGCCCCTGGAAGGCATGCAAACTCTTCCACCCCCATCCCCTCAGGGATGGGGCACATGGACCAGTAACAGCAGTCTCCACCACTTCACAAACAGCTTACTCTGTTCCTCTTTTGGTGGAAACACACACTTCCCCTTACAGTAGCCCTATGACAGAGCTTAAGGCTCAAAGAGCCTGTCCACAGACTGATGTGCTGCTCCTCTCTTCAAGACTGCACACACACTCTGTGTTCAAACTCCCCAACATTCTACCCTAACTTCCAACTGCAGATTCCAGTGTGGCTTATGCAGCTGCGAGAGTTCTATGGTGATGTCATCCCTCAGTCTCAGCTGAGACTGAGAACAGAGTGAGACAGTGTGAAATCCATTTAACTGGAGTTTCACAAGCTGCCTTCCCTGCCTACCACTAGGTCTTACTGGGATTCTAGTAACCCCGGGTAACAGGGGGGTTACACAGTGATGGGTGTTAAAATTACATTTCAGTACAAATCTAGCAAGCCTGTTTTGGACCAAATTTAGTTTTATCATTAACTGTTTATTTGCATGACAATAAATATGGCTTCCATAGTCCAAAATGGGCAATATTAATTGATTTACCATAGTTTGACGTACCTTCCTAGTTGAACAATGCGATACCCATTTTGCTGCCCTTAATCTCATATTAACCTTCTTTCCCCAACTCATTTATATGATGATCGAATTTTAAATACTGATCTATATAAACTCTTAAATATTTATATACCTTAGTTCGTCCTAGTATGTTCTCTTCCCTGGTTCTAACAATTAACTTGGGACTTAAATGTTCTCTATCTTGTTTAAAAGAAAACAACATTGTTTGGAGTTTTTTACTGCTTATTACTAACCCTAAATCAGAAAAACATTTCTGCATAATCAAAAAATATTCTTGTAATTTTTCTCTCTACTTCCTTATGATATTTCCCATCTGCTATTAATATGGTATCGTCTGCGTATAGATGGAGGGAGGTATTTCTCAAACATTCAGGTAATTAATATATATGATAAATAAGAGGGGGCCTAGTATTGGTCCTTGTGGCACCTCTCGAGTAATGTATAATGGTTTAGAACTAATTCCATTTATGCTAACAATCTGTAACCTGTAAGAGTAGAACCACTGACATGGCTCCTTTGCCACCCCATATTTCCCAATAAGTTCAACAAAATCTTATGATTAACAAGATCAAAAGCTTTTGACAGGTCCATGTACACTGCGCCCATGGATCTTGCTTCTCCCAAATGGGTAGCAACCAGATCTAATAGGTCCGTGAGCACAGTGGACCTGTCCCTTCTAAAACCAGACTGAAGTGGGGACAACTTCCTATATTTTTCTAAATAGTCCATTAGTTGCTTATGGACTATTCCTTCTAATATTTTGGAAACAGTGGATAATAGGGCAATAGGACAATAGTTTGTAGGGACAGTGGGATCACCTCCTTTAGCAATAGGGACAACCTTGGCTAATTTCCAATTTGTAGGAAAATTCCCCTCACTCAAGCTCCAATTAAACAAGCCAGTCAGAATAGGTGCTATTTCAAATGCTGATTCTTTTAGGAAATAATTTTCTATTCCATCAAGACCACCAGCTTTTTGCATTTGCAACTTTTCTATCATAGTCTTTACCTCTTTAACAGAAGTCATACGAAATCTAAAATCTGGACTATTTTTGCCACTAACTTGTTCAAAAAATGTTTTCTGTTCATTATTTATTCCTACCATCTCAATATCAGGGAGATTTGTAAAGTATTGGTTTAACAAATCTGCAGTAGAATCCGTCTGCTGCAGAATTCCATTTTCCTTTAATTGAACTACCGGGTTATTTCTGACAGGAGTCCATAACCTGCTTATCAATGACCAATAGTCCCCAGGATTTTTTGTAGCCTGTATTATTTTTTTTTTTGTAATAGAAAGCTTTAGTATTTCTAATAAAAGTAATAACTTTATTCCTTACAATTTTAAACTTAGCCCAAGTGTCTGGACACAAGGATTTATTTGCCTTCTTCCATAATTGCTTTTTTAATCTAATCAATTTCCCTAATCTATGTCCTAACCATGGAGATCAAGGAGATTTATTTTTAACTGCTTCCTTTGGTGTGAGTCTGTTGCGTGCCTCAAGAAACATCCCATTGAATTCACTTACTGCCATGTCAAGATCAGGCACGAGAAAGACTCAATACCAGGGCAATTTTGACAAGTATCCACAAAACAAGTACTTATTACATTTCCAATAACATCTCCTAAAAATGAGATGTTCATTTTTATCCTCCTCTGTTAATGTTATACCAGTGTTTATGGTACATTCAGTTACACAGTGATCTCCTAAGTTAGGGGCTTCCACATTAAAGTGCTCTACTATCAATTCAGGGGAGACAAAAATTAAATCCAAAATATTTCCTCAACTTGTTAATTTGTCCTTTCTAGTATGGGAATTAAATCATATGAAAAAGTTGCAAGGATTGCATAGCATTTTCCAACTTCTGTCCTCTTGGGCAACCCGAGGCAGCATTAAAGTCACCCAAAAGAATAATTTTATTTTTTGGGCTGATATAATCTTCAAAGCATAACAAAAACTTTCACAGCAACTTGGTTTTAGCTTTGGAGGAGAATAGACTGCTCCCACTACCAGATCCAGAACTTCCACATAAACCACTAAACATTCCACTCCTTCTATGTTACCAGAGTACATTATATTTGAATGCCCCAATGAATGTTTAATATACATCAAAACTCCCCCTCCTCGAGACCCCCTTTCCTGTCTATGATGATAATAATCCTGTAAATCAATTTCTTCATGACTAATTCTCCTACATAACCATGTTTCTGTTAAAATAATAATCTCGGGAGACTCTATACCAATCCGTGCCCTGAAGGTATCCATTTTTTTTACTAAACTCCTAGCGTTGTCATGCATTACCTTAATGGCTCCTTCCCCTGGACCAGGATTCAGTTCCACATCTCCACAGAGGACTAAAGTTAGCCAGAGTGCATGCTTGGGAACCAGACTGAGATTCAATCTACATGAAACGTTTCTCTTCAATAAACCATCTCTAACCAGAGAAAAAGAATTTCTCCATTTTAGAGATAACCGTCCCTCAGTTAAAAAACCACAGCCTGTCCCCAAACAACTCAGGCAACTCGTCCCCTTACTAAATTTGTCTCCCTTGGCTGGAGCACACACACAGACCAGAATAAATATGGCGGTTAGAGCCTTCAAGGCCCCAAAAAAATGCCTATTCCCATTTCTGAACAAACTGTTCAAAGTAATATAAAAACACTTCCTTTTATAAGTTCACCCACCAATGGCCATTGACTATATCACAAATTTTCTCTATACGGTATTAAATATTCATTCAATAATCTTCCTTGAAATGCTGTCAAAATTATATTCATATATAAACTACTTAACTTGTATTAGCTACAATTTCACAATTACATTTTTAACTATGAACTGTGCAAAACTTCTGCTTTTTTCTTAAAACTCGCTCTATTATAACAGCAGTTTTAACTATTTGGGTCTAGGCTTAGTATCAGATAATCTGTTCATGTATTAAACCTTGTCATAAAATTTCTGTAAGCACGTTTTTAAATGTTACCATTAAACACTTCTAAACTAAACTTTAAAACAGTGCTTCAAACAATATCTAATGTTAAAACATTACCCCTAGGCAATTACACAATCTTTTCCCAGTTCTGATTGCCCTGCTCAGCCTTCATACAATATTTATGGTATATTAGACTGCTTGTTATACTAATTTTAATAAAACCTTGTATATTATAAAATCTTTAGGCTCACCCAACAGAGATAGTCCTTGATGTTTCTTCTACCAAGTGGTGCTTGCACCACTCACGCTCATGCTGTGAGCAGCGTGGGACTTTTAAAGGAAACTTCCCCTCCTCCTCTGTGACATTGGTGGTCTTCGGTGGACTGGGAACTCCGTTATTTTACCGGCAAAAGGCTAAGTTCAGAGGCAGGAGCACTGGCACATACATTAATAAGCACTACAGTTCTCAGTTCCCCACTCAATATGCCGTTCTTAATAGCGAAGGGGTAAAACAGCCGTGTGTGCTGCAGCAGTTCTTGTTAGGCAGAGCATACCTGTTCAGGAGCAGCACGGGACTTTTAAAGGAAACTGCCTCTCCTCCTCTGTGATGTTGGCAGTCTTCGGTGGACCGGGAACTCCGTTGTTTTACCGGCAACAGGCTAACTTCAGAGGCAGGAGCACTGGCACATACAGGTTTGCAGTTAATAAGCACTACAGTTCTCAGTTCCCTACTCAATATGCTGTTCTTAATAGCGAAGGGGTAAAACAGCCGTGTGTGCTGCAGCAGTTCTCATTAGGCAGAGCGAACCTGTTCAGGAACGGTGTGGGACTTTCAAAGGAAACTGCCCCTCCTCATCTGTGATGGGGAGACAGCGATATTGAGAAGGGCAAGGTGGCCAGGGAGGTAACTCCCTCCTGCCAAAAAAGAAGTCAGCTGGCAGTGTTGGTGTGATGCAGGGAGGAATCTGAGGGAGGGCTGTTAGATGTTTGGTGGCCACGGAGCCGGGTAGTTCATCAGCTGCTACAAGAGGATGAAGGAGGAAAAGTGTTTGAAACCTGGTTGTAAAGGAGCAGTGGTCCTGGTAACCAAAAAGGTATGGATGGAGTTTCCAGGCAGTGGGGCTGTTGTAGTGGTTGCAGGGCCACAATAGGGTCCTCTGGAGGTGGCAGGTACAGTGGACCATTCCCAGGTGGCACACTGCATGGTGGGTAAGCTCTGAAAGGGGAACCGCATCCTGGGATTCACCTTTGGACCAACCATGCCCGTGTCTGGGGCAGGCCCATAAGACCCATTAGGGACGTGGCTCTTGGGGAACTGGCAACTAATGTATGGAGGGAATCATCATTCAGGCTCTGGTCCAGCCCTGGGTGGGCTTGGAGGACAGGATCAGTGAATATCTGTTTGGGAGCAGCCACAGAGGCTTTAGGCTGCATCGCCCTAGTTTCCAACTTTTTGGCTCAGCTAGCATGGGAGGAGTAAGTCACTCCCCCACCTGGAGGATCAAATAGTAGTGTGAAAGGGAAAGTAATCTAAAGGTGTTTAAAAAATCTCTGCCCAATGGAAGTGCTCAGTGTGGAGCCAGAGTGGTCTATGTTCTAGGCCTCTAATAAATCTTGGCAGCTGTGGTCAATTTTCATTGCCAAAATGCTGACTGTGCTCTTGCCATTTTCTCAGCCCCATGAAGCTGCTCCTTATTATTTATTATTTCTGTGGACACAGTCATTTCCAACCCAAAATAAAATATTTTATGGTTGCAATGTTTTTCCTTGTGGTGTGTGGTTTAATGAACTAACTCTCAACACAAACATTTTTCTTACCCTTTCAGTAGCTAATTAGCCCCTCTTCCCAGGTTCAAGATCATCAGGATGCTGTTGGCTCTGTGATACATTTCCAGAGTAAGAAAAGGCCTTGTAAATGAAAACATCTGTAAGGTAAGGACTTTTATTTTTCCATAATAAGGTGGAAATGCCAGGAAGGTTGTCAGGTCTGTGCCCTCCCTATAACATTGGGACCTCTAGACAAAAACTGAGGACAAGGATGGGTTACAGATGTGGGGGCTTGTCCAGGATATTCTTTTTTCACTATATGAGTGAAAAAGATTATTGGCACCGCTGATTGTTTAAGACTTGGAGTTAAAAAGAAAAAAAGGGGAGTCCCATCACAGCAGTGAGGCCTGTTTTGGTTGATGTTGCAGTTTGTTGGGTCTGGTGGTGTGGTGGCAGGCTCCTTGTAGACATGTCACTCTCTGGTGCCTCCTGTGTCTATGGATGGATTATGTGAGGTAAAATGGCCACAGCGATTGGTCTGCTCTGTGAGGCAGTTTGGAAGGGAGCAGGTTGGAGGTGCCATTTTTTGGTGTGTGGTGAGAGTGAATGACACAGTTGGAGAGGTGCAAAAGGAAAATGAATGAAAAGATGGCAGAAAGATTTCCTTCTGAAGAACCCCTTGCTACAGTGCTAGCCTCCCTGCTTGCATATCTTTGGAATTCTGCTGGAAGGGAACAGACGATGGAGAAGTGTACCCAATGTGGCTTCCATGGAGAGCGGGTAGTGACGCTTCCACTTTGCTCAATTTGTCCCAATGCCACCTTAGAGGGACTGTTTGAAGGCCTGCCATTTGGGTATCCTTGGCCTTACCCTGTAAACATGTCAGTGGCATGGCCTCTTTGCTCTCCCAGGGGAGTTTGGATCTAGGAGTGGAGGCAAGGTTGGAAGTACAAGCTGAGGAGCTGAAGCGGGAGTCTCATGATGTAAAGGTGGAGGCTGTGGAGAAGGTTGTTGAAGAGAACAAGGTGGAGCATAGCTGTCTGCCTAGATTCACCCTGCTGGCTGTCAACTTTCCTCATGGCAGAGGAGAGGCAGGGGACTGCAGAAGTCAGCTATCGACTCCCCAGGGCCTGGGGGGGTCATCCATGGGTTCCCTGCCTGGCGATGGTGAATCTACCAGTGCAGTTAAGGCAGAGGCTCCTCTACCTTATACCCCATGGCCTGCTGTAACAGTAGAGCCTGTTGATGACCTGGGTTGGAAAGAGACTGCCACACTGCCACTGGGAGGACAGCTTGAGAGGTATCGGTTTGCTGACCATGAGATCCAGAGGACCATTCCATGGCCTTTCCAGCAGCCTGCTGTCACTTTGCCAGATACCAACCCATGCCAGGTGGAGCAAAGCAAAGTCTTAAGAAAAACAATGGATGGCCTACTGAGGAGCGACCCTTCAAACCATGTGTATAGGATCCAGGTGTGGTTGGAGCAGTGGGCTGCTCAGTGCACTAGTATAAGACAGCTCCCAGAATGGTCACAAGCTGAGAGGTGGGTGAGAAGACATATTCATGTAGAGTACCCCATGGGGTATCCCTACATTCCAGAGTGTGACTCTGGGACATAGTCAAAGAGAAAAGGTCAGATTGGGTCTTTAAAGCCATGCTTCAGAAGCTGCAGCAGTGGCCTGGAGCCCAGGAGGACATGTGCTTTTTCAGAAGGCTCATTCCCTGTGCTTCACCACACTGAGGTCTGGGCTCACCCTCTTTAAACATTTTGCCATGGTACAAGATCTGGCAGGTTGCAGGATGAAATATTATGTCATCTCCATGGATTCCTTTGGCCAAGAAACAGCAAAGCTGGATCCTGACTATTATTTTCCCTGTGGCGGTGGGCCCACTATTTAAAGGGACAAGATGATTCTGCTCCTTGATTAAAAATCACCAGGTCTGTACAATTCTGTTTTGAAAGCTTGAGAAGGAAGACAATTTAAAATCATAAACGTTTGGTTCTGAAGTGTTGTGCCCAGAGGAGTGTGATAGCACCACTGTGGACATCAAGACTATGGCAATATCCCCGAGACTGGAATGTGCCTGGTTGAGAAAAAAAAGCAGAGACCTTTTTTATTAACAATTTTAAAGTTTGCTACCAATGCAGCTCCCAGCTGGAGTGGTCTAGTAAATCATTCATTCAGTACAAGCACTATCTCTGTATTAATGGTGAGTGAATGGTTGTATGAATGGAGTATGAGTGTGGTGGTAAATTTAAAGATTAAAAGTTACAGATTTAATCTGCATGCTTAATTGTTTCCGTTTTGGATAGTAAGATCACAGAGACAGTCTGGCTAGAAGAAGAAACAGTTTACTCTTTTTAGAAGTTTCTAAGCTTGTTTCAAAAATATGAATGATTTTACTGTTCGCTTTGGATCAGACTTGCTCCTCTGGGCAGAGGTAGGTAGGGAGTTATGGAGGAGGGGGTCTGGCATACATGAGAGAGAGAGAGAGAGAGAACTCTGGGTTGGTGTGAGGACTGCGCATACTCACCTTCTCCACAGTAACTTTTTTGAGGTGCCTTTTTTGCTGCCCCCATTTCCAGGAGGAAATGGTGTTTAACAGAGGGGAGAGTGTAAGCCCCCCCTTGCGGGGTGGGCTTATTAGCCTGTGTTTGGGTTTGATCCTCCCCTCTGGGTAGGGCCCCAGTTTAGCTCAGCATGGTAGCGATACTCCTTCTACTGCTACCAGGGGCAGAGTTTTAGAGTATTTAAGCCCTTGGTTTTCTCAGGGTTGGGGAGAGATGGGGGTATTGAGAAGGGCAAGGTGGACAGGGGTAACTCCCTCCAGCCCAAAAGAAGTTGGCTGGCAATATCAGTGCAATGCAGGGAGGACTCTGAGGGCAGGCTGTTAGGAGACTGGCAGCCGTGGGGCAAGGGAGATCATCAGCTGCTGCAAGAGGGAGGAAGAAGGAAAGGTTTTTGTAACTTGGTTGTAAAGGAGCTGTGGTCCTGGTAACCAAAAAGGTAAGGATGGAGTTTCTAGGCAGTGGGGCTGTTGCAGTGGTGGAAGGGTCACAACAGGGTCCTCCAAAGGTGACAAGTTCAGTGGACCGTTCCCGGGTGGCATACTGCATGGTGGGTAAGCTCAGAAAGGGGAGCCACATCCTGGGATTTGCCTTGGGGCCTGCTGTGCTTGTGTCTGAAGCAGGCCTGTCAGACCCATTACGGAAGTGGTTCTTGGGGAACCGGCAACTCATGTAAGGAGAGAACCGCTGTTCAGGCTCTGGTTCAGCCCTGGGTGGGCTTGGAGGACAAAGGAGAGGTTTGGCATCAGTTTGGCTCAGTGGATCAGTGGGTAGCTGTTTAGGAGCAGCCACAGAGGCATTAGGCTGCATCGCCCCGGGTTCCAACTTTTTGGCTTGGCTGGCATGAGATGAATAAGACACTTCCTCATTAGGAGGATCAAATAGCAGTGTAAAAGAGAAAGTAATCTGAAGGTGCTTAAAAAATCTCAGCTCAAGGGAAGTTCTCAGTGTGGAGCCATGGTGGAATGTGGAGTGTGGTCTAAGGCTCTAAGAAATCTTAGGGTCTACGACAACTTGCTCCTGACTATTGGCTCCTGACAAACTCGATCCCACTGTTACATTCCCTTACACACTCGCTCCATTGCCAGTTCAACAGTGCTGCAAATTCACTCCTGCTGCATGTGATAATACAGGAATCTACATACATGAATCTCTCTTCTTCTTCTGAATGGCATCCAAGCACCTGAAGTCTCATTTTAGATTTAACCCCCCCCCCCAGTGAATGTACCAATCAGCAAGCAATACACTGAATAAAGCCTTCCAACAATCAGTATACTGTCAGTATTTTCTCTTTTCATTATTTCTCTGTGTGTGCTACTGCTACGAGTGCTTGCAAAATGACAGGTCATTTCATATTGTCTGAGCGGAACAGGCACAAGCTTGTTGATGAAAGTAATTATATTTATACAATGCATAAGAGGGGCCATGAAGGAAAGGCAATCTGGTGATGTGAACGAGCTGTTCAGAAGTCAAAGGACTGTAATGCAAGGGTGCATACTGCCAGTGAACAAGATCCTACCATAATATTTTGCTTCTCACAACACACTCATGCACCGGACGCTAGTGCTGTGGAGAAATCAGAGGCTGTCACAATCGCAAAGCAGAGGGCTACTGCGACACAAGATACTACATCCCAAGTTGTCATTCATGCCCGGGAGCACATATCTATGGAAACTCAATTCAAACTACTGGATAAAAATATCAAGCGCACCATACAGCGGGTGCAGGTGCATGGCACACCACCAAATCCTAAAGATTTGTCTGATCTGGTTATCCCCCTCTTGTACAAAACATACACTCTTGACTGCACTGAGTCATCAGTAAATTTCTTGTTGTATGGCAGTGGTACAGACCCAGACAGGATTCTGATTTTTGGCACTGAAACTATTCCACCAGATATACGTTATCCTGGGAGAGAGATTTGAGAACATACAGCCGGCCATATATGTTCTTCTTCCCAGCAAACAAAGAAGTTTATGAACAAATGCTAACAGCACTTAAAACACTGAACCCGCATCTTGCACCCAAATTGTCATAACAGATTTTGAGTTGGCAACTATTAATGCATTCAAAAATGTATTCCCTCAAGTGCGCCAAGAAGGATGTTTTTTCATTTTACACAGTGCGTGAACCGTAAAATACAGTTGGAGGGATTGTCTGTCAAGTATAGTTAGGACGCATAATTTGCACTGAAATGCAAATACTTGCCAGGCCTTACTTTTTACCAACCTGATGAGGTAGTGGCATGATCTGAGGAGATCACAGCTGAGTCACTACAGGTATTCCCCCCTGAACTAGGACCTGTCATCGACTACTTTGAAGATGTTTGGCTAGGCAGGAAAAATAGGAGGGGGACAGGACACAGGCAGCCTCAGTACCCAATTGCACTGTGATAGTGTGCAAGAAAGGAGAGTGAAAACAAACAACATGGTTGAGGCATTCCACCGAGGTATGCAGAGTGTTCTCTGCATGGCACACCCCACCACCTGGAAATTCATCGACGGGATACGTGGCATTCAGAAGAAGAGAGATTCACATATCGAGCAACTCATTTTCGTTTATGCACCAGCAGGACACAAGCCAGCTTACCTTGCAAATGTTGAACGGCTGGCACACATCCTTGAAAAGTACAGTGAACGAACCACTGAGGAATTCCTGCGAGGCACTGCATACTAACATACTAACATACTATTTGCCAGCAGATTAGGCCTTACGGTCTATCGAGTCTGCTCGAACCTAGATCCTCAGTTGGATGCTGAGACCATCCCATCCCTTGATCTCCAGAAACCCCTATCATCCATCCCCACCCCCCGGGACAGACCATCATCTGATACATCCACTTTCTGTGTCTGTCCCACCCTCTCTTGAAGCCCTCCACTGTGGATCTCTGAACCAGTTCACCAGGCAGTGCATTCCAAGGGTCCACCACCCTCTCGGTGAAAAATCTCCTCCTCTTTTCCCCCCTCACCCTTCCACCTTCCAACTTCAAACCATGCCCTCTGGTGATACCTCCTGCTTTAGTCTAAAGATCCCTCCATGTTTACCCTATTTATTCCCTTGAGGTACTTGAGACCTCAATCATGTCCCCCTGTCTCTCCTCTCCTCCAATGAAAACAGGCAGAGCTCCTCAAGTCTGTCCTCATAAGTCAAATCCCCTAGCCCTCGTCTCATCTCTGTTGCCCTCCTCTGTACCCTCTCCAGGAGCTGTATGTCCCTCTTCAAGTGTGGTCTCCAGTACTGTACACAGTACTCAAGGTGTGGTCTAACCAGTCCATTGTACAGCGGCAGAATCACTTCCTTGCTCCTAGAGGTGATCCCCTTACGATGCATCCCAACATCCTGTTTGCCTTGCTAGCTGCTCCTGCACTGCTCAGAGTTATTCATACATGTATCCACCATGACCCCTAGGTCTTTTCCCCTATTGAGGCCTCCAGCGCCCCTCCCAGGGTGTACCTGTGTTTAGGGAGTTTCCCGACCAAGATGCAACACCTTGCACTTGGTGATATTGAAATTTAATTTCATGTGTGAGCCCAGCTTTCCAGGGTGTCCAGGTCCCTTGCAGGGCCACCCTCCCTCTTCTCCCTCAACTACTGCTCCCATCTTGGAGTCATCCGAAGAGACTCATTTCACACCCTATACCCTCCCTGATGTCCGATATGTATGCATTAAACAGGATCGGACCCAGGACCGAGCCCTGTGGTACCCCACTACCAACCTCTCTAGGGTTCGAGAGCTCCCCACAGACCACTACTCTCTGAGTGCGTCCAGCTAGCCAGTTTTCAATCCATCTGACCATCAAAGGGCCTACTCCTAACCCCATCAGTTTCTCCACCAGACCATTGTGGAGGACAGAGTCAAACGCCTTGCTGAAGTCCAAGAATAATACATCCACAGGCTTACCCCTGTCCAGTTCTGATGTTACCCATTCATAGAACTCCACCAGGTTGGTTTGACATGATCTACCTGGCACAAACCCATGTTGTCGACTGTCAGACCTCCCACCTCCTCCAAGTACACCCTAACCATTCTTTAGTATACTCTCCATTAATTTTCCCTCCACCGAGGTCAAACTGATGGGTCTATAGTTACCTGGTACTTCCCTCGGCCCCCACTTGTGGATTGGTACCACATGTGCCTCTGCCAATCCCTAGGTACCTCCCTGTCTCAAGTGACCTGTTGAAAAGCTCCGCCAGGGTGCAGCCAGTATGTCATAATTCCCATAGTACTCTGGATGAATGCCATCCGCCCAGGAGATTTGTTTTTCTTTAGGCCTTGAGGGCTAACCACACCTTTTGTGGAGATAGCATCATCCGCCCTCCCCTTACTGGTCTTTTATCCTTATCCAGATGTGACACCCTGGGGTACCTTTCCCTCCCTCTTGCTCCATTTCTGTTGCCCCTGATCCCACCCTTCCGCTTCTATCCCTTCATGCCTTGCTTTGTAGATATCCCATCCCCTCCCTAGTGAACACAGAGGCAAAGTACTCGTTAAATACCTCTGCCTGGTCCCTCGCCTCTTCCACCCACCCTCCTTCTGATCTCAATCTGCTGAGATGGCCCTTAGTTTTTCTCCACTCCCCAATGTACCGGAAGAACCCCTTTTCCCCTCCATGTATCCCCTGTGCCAGCCGCTGCTCTTTACTGGACTTTGCTCCCCTCACCATACGGGTGACTTTTCTAGATGCAAGCTGGTACATTTCCTTATCCCTATCCCCTCTTGTTGTTTTATATTTTTTGTAGGCCGCCTTCTTTTCTCTGACTGCTACCTGTACCTCACTGGACCACCAGCATGGTTTACGTGACCTTGCTCCCTTATGTTTCAACTTAGCGCAGATCCTGACTGCCTCATGAAGTCCCCGTTTTATGACCTCCCATCTCCTTTCCACACTTGTCGTTGAGGTAATCCCCTTCAAGTGATCCTTGAGAATATTTCCCATGCCCATAAAGTCTGCCCCCTAAGTCCCTGCCAGTGTCCTAGATCTCACCCCCACCCCATGCTTATTTGAAACCAGACAGTATTGTGGTCACTCCCAGTCAAGGGGTCCTGTACAACTATGTCCCTTACCAGATCCCCATCTGCCAGAACCACATCCAGGACATGCCCCTCCCTTGTGGGCTCCATCACATGCTGTGTTAAGAACACATCCTGGAAACCATCCAGCAGCCTCTGCTCCTTGGCCACCTTAGAGGACATGGTTCCCCAGTTTGTACCTGGCATATTAAGGTCCCCCATCAACACCACTCCTTCCCCTTTTGGACCACACTGGGCAATGATGTTGTCCAGCAAACCATCCTCTAGAACATCGCTCATCCCGGGGGGCCTATATGCTACTCCCAGCTTGACCTTATCTCCTGCTGGGGATCGTAAGGTGACCCATAAGGCCTCCACGTTTCCCTCTGCTCTCTTCTATAGCAATTTCTATATCATCTCTAATGAACATAGCCACTCCACCCCTTTGACCTCCTTTCTATCCTTCCCTAAGCATAGTGTACCCCTGTACATTTAGGTCCCAGTCATGGTTTTTGTTGGCCCGTCTCCTTGGACCGCCCCCATCCACCCCCACCTCGAGCAGCATGGCCTGGAACTCCGGCAACTTGTTTCCCAAGCTCCTGGGCATTTACTAACACCAACCCCACCCTTATCCTGATCCTCTTTGTCGAACCCACCCAGATTCCTTATACTTCCATCCTCCCTGCTCCTCCTGAAACCTCCACCTCCAGTCTGTTCTCCTCCCTCTTGGGCTGACGGCTCCCTCATCTGGAGGAGGGCTTCTGGTCAGCCCTCCCTCATCCTTTCCCCTTACAAGTTTAAACCCCACCTTTCTTGTGTAGTCAGCCATCCCTGTTTAAGGACTTTCTTCCCTAATGGGGCAAGATGAAACCTGTCCTTGGCATATAGTCCTTATCCTCCCAAACTCCATTTCCAGTTCCCTAACATCCCCAATCCATTCTCTTCACCCCACTTCCTGGGCCAGTCATTAACCTCTGTAAGCTTCTTTTTCTCCACTGGGGCCTTTGGTACTGGCAATATCTCCGAAAAGGAAATGTTGCATCCATTATCCCGACAGACTCTGGCAAGTTCTTGGAACCTTGCTTGGATTTCAAAATGCTATTTCCTCTAGATCATTAGTTCCCAAATGCACCAGAAATCCGTTTCCTCCACAATCCCTAACCATTTCATACACCATAAACTTTGCTCTGTGCACTGTCAGCCCAGAGATACTCACTACCTTCACCTGGCTATGGCATCCACCCCCCTGTCCCTCCCAATGGATACCCCTAATCATCGAGTCTCCCAGTAACAGAACCTTAACACCGCCATCATCCTTATGGTTACCTCCACTATGCCCCCTCAGCCCCCCTTCCCCCCCTTTATTCATGATCTCAATTTCATGGGAGTCTTCCTGCCTTATTAGAGACCCCCTTGTCACCCTCCCCTTTCTGCCTCCCTTGCTATTTTGCCCACTTAACTCAAACCCCCTCTGAATAGGTGTCCCCTTTAACCCTCTCTTATCTGAACCATTTATCCTGGCCCTGATGGTTTCCCTTCCCCACACCACCATCCTCCCCCCTTGTAATGGTACCCCTGCCTCCAGAGGCTCTCTGTGGGTCCCCTTTAGCTAGGGCCCCATCCTTGGTACTGACCTCCCTGCTGAAGGGGGGCTCCTCTCCCACCTCCTTGTCTCCCAGTTTCTCTCCAATCATGCTCTCCTCCCTCATGTCTGGAATATGTTGCATCTCCCCCATTTGCTTAACATATATGTTTCCCCTTCTCCCTCTGGGACTATGTCTGTCCTTTCCATAGCTGGTCTGTGATGCCCTATGGGTATCCGACTCCCTCCCCCCGGCCTCTGTATAAGTTTCCTCATTTCCACCAACCCCTTCCTCCCCTCTAGGTTGTAGTAGCTGGAAATTTATTGTGACCTCTATGTCAGCCTCCATCAAGTAACCTGAGTTTCCCCTGACTGCATCTCTAAACTGGCCCTCTTCTTCCTCTCTTGCACTGTTCACCTTAGGAGCTCCTTCCCACAGTCTGCTGTTTAGGCTTCCTGTACAGCCCCTCCCTGACTCTTCCCCTCCAGTCTCTTTGTATTCAGAATGTTCACCCCGTCTGCTTTCCCTTAGCATCAACTTTCCTATCTAAGGGTCCTCTATCCCAATATCCCCCTCCTGCTTGCTGTAACATAACGTCCTGTAATTTCAGAGCGTTGCCCCAGCCTCCCCTCAGCCCCACCCTTCTGCTGCCCATATCCACACCCCTTATCCTTGGACACCCCCCCCAGCTCCCACAGCTTACTCCTTAACCAATATACCTCACTCCTGATACAAGATAGCTGTCTACAGAGTGGGCAGCCTCCCTCTCTCTCCAGGCCCAATTTAGAATTATTGCCATCCCACAGCCTGTGCAGCCTACAACCCTTCCGAAGATGCATGCCATGGTGGAACATGGCCACCCTGATTATCCACCTCTGTTTATAATAGCACACCCCCTTTTCTCAGTCCCTTTCCCCTGGAGTACAGTTTCTCTCTATACTGACTGTAGTTATTTACAAACCCAATTTCAACTCCACCAATAACGTTCCCAAGTCTCACAAACACATACAGTCCAGTGTGTGTTCGGTCCCACTAACAGTGTGTGTAAGCAGACATCAGGTACCATATGATGTCACAGGCCCACCAGCTCCTGTTGCTTCGAATTTCAGTCCCAAACAGAAATACTCAGCCCTTCAATCCCAACCCCCAGTGGCTTTTCAGTATTTAAGAACCAGGCAACCAACACATTTAAATTTCCCTCTAAGTATCCCTGCCAAACAACTATCCCCAAGCCACCAAAGTTACAATGTAACAGTTCTAATTCAAGGTAATAATTTTTAACACATAAAACTAATTTCACTTACAAACTATTCAACTATTTCAGTTAAAACAGAATATAACTCCAGCCCTCTTTCCTACCTGCCTGCTGCTTAAGCTCCCAAGTCCCAGGTGCATACACCTTTGATTATTGACCGCAAGACAAGATAGTACTACTTCTGTTTTTAATCTGTTTTTTAAACTAATGTTACAAATAAAGTTATAAAGCCATTGCCCCGAATGTGTTCACACGCATTGCACTCCCTAACTTGATGTGCACTACCTAGCTTGATGCACAGCATAGCATAAAAGCCAATCAGCATGCAGCAGAGGATCTATTGCCCAGTAGTGATAAAACACTCACTCCCTTACTTGATGCACAGCATAGCACAAAAGCCAAAACACTCACAGTTTGATCACTCTGAAAGACATAAAGGGAGAGAGGGAATAATAGCCTCGTATGAACAAGATAAGCACCACCAATGGACCATGTGGGGAGCTAAATCACTTGGGAAGCTAGGAATTAAACACTGTGGAGTGACAGAAAAATAGCACAGTCTGGGAATGAGGGAATAACCAGTATGGGGAGTGAATCTGCTTGGAGCGAGTAGGCGCAGGAGTGAATCTCTGTGGGGAGTGAGATGTCGGGAGCAAAAAGACTGGGAGCGAGTAGTCGGAAGCGAATGGTCGCGCTCCCAAAATCTTAGTAGTTGTGGCCGATTTTCATTGCCTAAATGTTGTGTGTGCCCTTGCCATTCTCTCAGTCCCATGGAACTGCTCCTTATTATTTCTTATTTCGTTGGAAGCAATTATTTCCTGTCAAAAATAAATTATTTTATGGTTGTTATGATTTTCCTTGGGATGTGTGGTTTAATGAACTAATTCTCAACACAAGCTTTATTCTTACCCTTTGAGTAACTAAATAGCCCATCCTCCTAGGTTCAAGAGCAGCGGGATCCTGTTGGCTCAGTGATCCATCTCCAGGGTAAGAAAAGGCCTTGTAAATTAACACATCTGCAAGGTAAGGCCTTTTGTTTTTCCAAAATAATGGGGAAATGCAAGGAAGGTTGTCAGGTCGCTGCCCTCCCCCCATAACATCAGGACCCCTTGACAAAAATTGAGGACAAGAGGGGGCTACACAGTCATATGTCATGACCACTGTTTAGCCACCAATAGACTACCAAAGAAACTGTACACTAAAACCGTTTGTTGTATTGATAACAACTGATTAGTACCTGCCTGAAAGCTTGTATTAGTACCTGTTTGAAACATTGAGGATGACTTCTGCTGTCTTCTTGCTAGATCACTGAAACAAACACATTAGCTAATTACTGCTGAAAAGCACCTTTCAAATTTCAGTTAGCTGACTGCCCTACAAACTAACTGCTGTTCAGATGTGAAGATAGCCGAGTATGAATTGCAGTCCAGCTATCTGCTCTGCAAGAAGTCATAATCCTGTTTCTTAAGCAATAAGGCACGACCAGGGGTTAGAGAAACAGTCTGTTAATCACCCCCCTAGGGGTATAATATGTCACGAGGCACAGCCCAGTGCGATATTGCCACTCTCGGTGATTAACTGGCTGTTAATCTAACTCTTGGGAGTGCCTTATTGCTATTATAAAAAACTGATTTCAAAAGAAAACTGTCAGAAGTGTACCTTCTGAATGTTTTTCTCATTGAGAGGGATAGTTCGTCCACCAGCTGTTAAAAAATGTTGGTTCAGAATTAGAATGCATCATTCCAGTCATTCAGCAGTGCTAGAGAATGGAAGGCTGATGGAGAATGCATGCACCATGGTGATCAGGCTGTATGTGACAGTGTAAACGATTAATGTGTAATATGTTGTGAGTCTGTTTTTCTGGTGTTTTCTAAACCTTGTTCTTCACATTTCAGAATGTGGAATCTGTTGTTCTTAACAGTTCAAAACATGAAGAACAAGGTTGCTCTCTAAACCAATTACAGCAGTGACTGCAAGTTCTATTATGGAAGAGTGAGCTGAGCTGTTATGGACAGCAGGCAGCATCATACACCGATTAGAAATCGGCAGCTTGAAGCTCAGTAAACCATTCCCGTTACAACCACCGGGGTAGCAGTTGAAACACTAAATATGGATTTTATGCTGACAACTGATGACTGTGGGAAAGACCATGGGCACACTGTCAACAATGCTCGTGTTGCAAAACAGGCTCACACTGCATTATAAAAAATAACAAAACCCCCCTTTGTTGAGAACTCGCTAGATTCTCAACACCTCATTAGTTTGATGACATCAGGAAGGCACTCTCATGCTTCTGATGTCACCAAACTAACTCAGCACTGAGAATCTGCTCGTTCTCAATGAACGGGGAGGGGGGTAGTTTTTCTATATAAGGCTGTCAGAATGCTGACAGCTAATCAGTATGGGCCATTTCTAAGACCCTTTTTATAACTGCTATTAAAAGTTAAAAAAAATACAATGGGTTAACACACTTATAGGCTGTGAATAGCAGGGGATTATGTATTCCTAGGGACTAAATGCACACTCCAGGATGCAAAGTCACTCAGTTAATGCCTTGTGCCTTCTCAGCACCAGAAGCTGACATTCAATCCTTGGATCATGCATTATCTCACTGCACTGCATAGCCTGTCCTTTGTTACCCCCCTTTATAACCTGCCTCTGTCGTGTCTTACTGCTTAAGTAATAAATGCCTTAACTCATTTTTGAAAGTTAAGACTTGACAAGTTTTTTTGAAATGATGGTTATCTGTTTCACAGTAAATGTGCACAGCAGACAAAGTATCTGTCCCCAAATCTTAAATTAGTGGTACCATAGCAAGACTGAATATGATTCAGAAAAGGACCACTTGGCCCACCCAGCCTGCCCATTGGTCCCTATCCACAGTATCTGCGAAGACCCTAATCAGTCTCCAGCTCATTCTCCCTCCCATTCTATCCACTATGATACTCTTATGCATATCTTGTGCATTCCTGCCCCCCCACTGTCTTTTCCCCCACAACCTCTGCTAGAAGGCTATTCCAGGAATCCACCACTCTTTCTGTGAAGAAGTACTTTGTTCCAGCTCTCCTGAATCTACCCCCTCCAGTTTCATGGCATGTCCGTTTGTTCTTGAGCATCTTTTTTTCTGAAAAATACTTCCCTCCTGTACCTTATTTATTTATGTGAGCTATTTAAGTAAGTATTAACCCATCCATGACTTGGGGGGGTTGTAGTGCATGAAGCCGTAGGCTGAGTGCCTTCAACCACCCAAGCGTGGACTAATTCCCAAGTTAACCCATGCTCTGTTGCGGGTTAATTTGCTTATAACATGGTCCATACTGTCTCCCACCTGTAGTTTGTGATGTGGTGCACACTGTGACAAAGGCTTGCTGTGTCTCACAGGCTCCAGTCTTCACCCACTAACAGAATGTGGCAGTTACACATGCACACTGTTGCTCTGTGCCACCTGCAGCTTGTTAGCACATGCACACTGGTGGCCAGCTGGGCATAGCTGTTCAAGGGCTCTGTGCATTGTTCATGTCTTTTCCCCTTGTCCTGTCCTTTGTTTACATGGAATTTGGATCATGCACACACAGCAGCCTCTTTATAATCGACTGCTGGTAAGTACAGTGTTAAGGGAGCATTTTTTCCCATTCTCCTTCAGCAGGCAAAAAAACATGTTCACCACACTGAGATGAAATCCCGTGTGTTAATACAGAAGTGGAGAAAACTGTCACGCATCTATGGAGTTAGACTGTGACTATGTAGGGTCACCTCTATTTATTTATTTATGTCTAAAGTTTCACCAGGAAAAAGCATACTGAGCTGTTAATTTCCAGATGCATCCTGGTGGAAAAAGGAAGGGGAGAGAATACAAAACAGTCCAACACATTCAGCTCTGGTGCCGCTCCCTGCTTTGAACTTTATGTATTACCTGGGGTAGTTGCACTCAAGACAATAAAAATGCCTGATTAATTTGTGAGGGACTTGGTAATGCTTACATATTCTGTCCCCCCATTCCAGGTTGTAGTCTCCCGCAAAACATGGATTAAGTAGCACTCATATGCGTGCTCCCGACTGCCATGCCACCAGCACACAGGAAGACATATGCGCTGACCTGGGAGACTAATCAATGGATTAATTCAAGCAACAGTGGATTACTTGGGAATCAATCCATGATTAGGTGATCTGTGTGAATGAATCTGAAGCTAGGCTTTTTCATAGTCATGTTATAAAGGTCAGTATCACATCCCTCCTCTCTCTCTCTCTCTCTCTCTCTCCTCTCTTCCAGAGTGTACATATTGAGGTCCTTTAGTCTTTCATCATAGGGCTTCTGATGCAGAACCTGTACTGTTTTAGTCGCCCTCCTCTGGACCACCTCCACTATGTCTGTCACCTTCCAGAGATGTAGTCTCCAGAACTGGACACAGTACTCAAGGCGGGGTCTTATCAGGGATCAACACAGAACAACATCACCTCTCTCTTTCTGCGGGTGATACCCTCCTATGCACCACAGCATCACGTTAGCCCTCCCAACTGCCATGTCGCATTGCCCGGCCACCTTTAGGTCATCCAGTATGATCGCCCCTAGGTCTCTTTCCTGCTGGGTGGTCATCAATATCACTCCATACATTTTGTACTCAGTCCCTGAGTTTCTGTACCCTAAGTGCATTATTTTGCACTTTTTTACATTAAAACCCAGCTGTCATACCCTTGACCACTCCTAGACTTTCCTTGGGTCTCTGGTCATCCATTCCACTTCCCTCCCTCAGAATGCCCACCCTATTGCAGATTTTGCTGTTATCCACAAAAAGGCAGACCTTCCCTTCCAGCTCCTCTGCAATGTCTCTTATAAAGACATTAAAGAAGACTGGTCCCAGCACTGATCCCTCTTACCACCCTGGTCTAATTCCTTGGTCACCCAGTCAAAGAAATCTATCAGATTCATTTGACATGCCCCCCATACCTGTGAATCCATGCTGTGTTGAGTTTTGTAATTCACTGAATTCAAGACATTCTGTACTCCTTTCCTTCAGCAATGTTTCCATTAATTTTTCCACCACCAAAATCGGGTTGGCTAGCCTATAATTACCAGCCTCCTTTCTGCTACTACTTCTGTGAAGTGGGACTACATCTGCCCTCCTCCAGTCCTCTGGTACCACTCCTGTTTCCAGTGAGCTGTTAAAGTGGACATCAGAGGTGCAGCCACTACCTCTCTGAGCTCCCTCAACACACTTGGATGCACCTTGTCTGGCCCCATTGCTTTGTCCACTTTCAAATTTGGGAGTCCCTTCAGGACTCTGTCCTCCAAAAATGGACTAAAGTCCACCCCCCCTTAAAGCTCCTGTTTCTTTTTTGCAGTCCCTCCCCTTCTTCTTCTCCTTCCTCCTCGAATACTAAGCAGAAGTATTTGTTCAGGATGTCTGCCTTTTCCTGGTTCCCCTCTGCACAGTCCCTCCCTTCCTTCCTTCCCTTCTTAACCTTACAATCCCTCCACTGGTCTTCCTCTTTTAAAATGTCTTGTCCCCTTTGTTTGCCACCTGTGCTATTCTTGCTTTAGTTTGTGCCTTTGCGCTCCTCACTGCTTTCCCTGCTTCCCTCTATTTCCCCTGATACACATCCCTATCCTCTTCCCTCTGTCTTCTTATACCTTCTGAATGCAACCTTTTTAGTCTCTACCTTTTTCATCACCTATTTGGAGAACCTCAGCAGTCTACTTTTCCTCTTACTTTTGCTGACTTGTTTGATGCAGAGGTTTGTTGCCTTCACTATGCCTCTTTTAGCTTTGCCCACTGCTTCTCCAACCCCCCTTGTGTCATTCCCCTGCCAAATCATTCCTGTGGCATTACTGCATTTTCATAAAATCTGCCCTCCCGAAGTCCAGGACCCATGCCCGTGTGTGGTTTGATTCTGCAACTGTCCTTATATTGAACCATGCTGTACAGTGATCACTGGTCCCCAGGTGGCCTCCCTCCCTGTTGTCTTCAACAATCTCCCTGTTAGTGAATACAGGGTCCAGTACTGCCCCATTATGAGTGGGTACACTGACAAGTAGCCTAAAGAATGCCCCTTGCAAGGAGTCCAGGATGTCCCTGCTTTTAGCTGAAGACTCAAGTGTGAGGCTCCAATTTACAGCTGGCAGATTAAAGTCCCCCACCAGCAGCACCTCCCCTTTTTCTGCCATTTTGCCAGTGGCTTCCACCAGTACCTTAACTCCTTCCCTTGCTGGAGGTCTGTGGATCACACCAGTGTGAATAGTGGCTCCGTTCCCCAAATCTAGGGTGACCCACAGTACCTCTGTCCCCTCATGTTCCCTGTATTTCCATTGCTTTTATATTTTCCCTCATATAAAGCAACACATCCCCTCCTTTCCTTCCCACCCTATGTTTCCTGATCAGAGTATAGCTTGGTATGGCCATGTCCCAGTCATGATTTTGCAGTGCACCATTGACTTACAAATGGCTACTATATCCAGGTTGTCCTCTGTCATGATGGCCTCCAGGTCAGGAATCTAGTTTCCTAAACGTCTAGCATTCACACACAGAGCCTTCCAGATTTTGTTTGCACTCTGCTTGTTACTCCCTTTTTTCTTTATTGACATCCTACTCCCTCCCCCTCTCTTTTTAATGCTCCTGTTCTTCTCCCCCTTCATTTCTATTACCCTGTTTCCTTTATTAATTTGCACCTTGGGGACTTCCTCTCCACTCGTGTTCTCCCTAGTCCCCACTTCAGCTTGTGGGGGGGGGGGTGCCAGTTTCTGCCTCCATGATTCCTTCTGCAACCTCCCTCAGCTAGTTTAAATGTTCATCTAAGTAACATTTAAACCATCTACCGAGGACTGCAGTCCCCCTCCTGGATGGATGCCATCACCCCTGTATAGGCCTTTATCCTCCCTGGTGGGTCCTGAGTCCCCAGTGTAGCTGAACCCCTCCTCTCCACACCATTCCTTCAGCCATGAGTTGAAATTCCTGGTACAGAGAACCCTCTCCCCTTACTGTCATAGACAGGCAGCACCTCAGTGAAAGCCACTGACATGCTACCTATCTAAAATCCCTTGCCAGCTCCCTAAACTTCCCCTGCACTATCTTAGCCCCTTTCTTAGCCAGGTCATTGGTCCACAGGTGGACAATGACATCAAGCTCCCCCTTCTTTCCTGCTGCCCTAATAATCCCCAGGATTCATTTCCCATCCCTCAGGGCCATGCCACCATGTAGGCACCTGACCTCCCTCTGGGCCCCTTTCTATTCTCCCCTGACAATCGAGTTCCCCAAAATAAGTTGCTTCCTCCCCCTCTGGGGTTCTCTCCCACTCTCCTTGGGGTCTGTACTGTGGAGGACCCAAACATCTTTCCTGGTCACTACAATGGGTGCCTCCTTCCTGGCAGTCCAGCCCTGCCAGAGCAGCATAGGAATTTTGTAGTGGCACCAGTTGAGGAACATGCCTCCAACCCACCACCCCCACCCTTCCTGAGCTGACCACCTCTACTCTTCCTGAGCCCACCAAAGTCCAGCCATTCCTCCTCCTTGACATTCTCTGAGGTAACGGTGGAAGATCTGGTGGCCCCTTGGTGGGGGAGAAGATCCCCAGAATCTTAGCCCACTTAGCTTGGAGTCTAGTGATCTCCTCCCTCAACCCAGAGAGGTGCATGCAGATGGGGTAGCCCTGCAGTCTCCAGAAGGCTTCCCTGAAGACTGCTTATAGTCACTGCACCGCATCAGTCGCATCATTCTCAATTCTTACTTTCCCTGTGTTGCTTGAAAACAATTATGTACCCATACCCTTGATAGGGTGTTTCTAACTTTTCTCCTTATGATGTTTGTTATACCCCTTTGTACACCTATCCTAGATAGGGTACTGCTACTATTCCCAATTTAGGTGTACCTTTTACCTTAATCCCTTCCTGGCAGTGAATACAACAGGAGTGAACAGGTAGCTTACGTTAGTCGACCAGCAGAGTCCCCCATCTCCCGGCTTCCTTCTGCTGATGCTTGCCGATGCCTAAGATGCCAACCTATCCCACTCCTTCACTGTTCTACTCTCTTGCTTGGCACAAATGTGCTGGACATGTTAGAGCGGTGAGGCTTTTATACTTGTATGGAAGCCCTCCTACTGCTCCCCGATTGGCCCACTGTGCTCAAATCCAACCTAAAATGGCTGCCCTTCCTCTTTGTTTCCCAGCAATTAGCCTGTAACAGAAACTGAGTTTATGCAGAAAAATATGACTTTACAAGGTCCAAAACACTGTGCTCCTTCTCCCTGTTGACTGTAGTGGTGATGCTTACCCTCACTAACTGCTAAGGAAAGCTTTTACAAATATTTTTGAAATGACACATCTGTTGCAGCTGACCTTAATGTCAGCTTTGTATCCAGCAGTACCTGCTTTCAAACAATACAGCATTTCAATAAACTATGGAACATGCAGGCTCATAGTTGGTACTCACCTCCACCTCATCACAGTGGAAGAAGTGAATATCTGGTTTTGGTTGGTCGGTGTCCTGGCACACCAGTAGTACAATGGAGGGTTAGCGGGCCAGATTCAGCACCGTCTGACAGAGATGTACGGTGTGAAGAGGAAAGTTCTCCAGTTCCTCCTATAAAACAGTGTAAAACAAGTTTTCAGAGAATGTATATCAAATAATACATGTAGGGTGTCAAAAAGGCTATTTAGGAAGTTGTAGCAGAAAAGAGATATATGTTAATAATTACTGGTTAGATTATTATTAAATGGGTTGGAGACACTTTCAAGTGCCATAATAACTGGTTTTTACTATAATGCACAGCTGGTTTGTATGGCATAGCTGTCAATGAAACCCATTCATGTAAAGAAAACATATTCTTCTTGCCCTTTTAAACTGTTGCGTCTTGCACTCAGATGCAGCACAGACACTGTTCTCAGTCCTAAAAGCCTTTAAAAAAAACAATTGTCATGGAGTTTGTGAGGTAACAAACTAGAAGTAAAAATATCTCTCAGTGGAGTTACTTTTCTTTTCTGGGTGTGTTCCTTGGTACTCACCGCACTTGTTGTCACATTTTAAGAATGAGCTGCCCATCACCCCAAAAAAGTTTCTAAATGTATCTGTTTTGCTCCAAGAGACTTTACACAATGCAATATGTTCATAAGTAAAGACAGTAAATGGCAAAGTGAATGCATTCTTCCAACTTTCACAATGCTTTTCCAGCTGCTTTGTTTGTTTCCATCAACAACAACAAAAAAAACCCTTTCCTAACAATTCTGTAAAACAAACTATGGGTTGTTGACAACACTCTTTGTGTGTGTGTGTGTGTTGTGTGTGTGTGTGTGTGTGTGTGTGTGTGTATGTGTGTGTGTAAAAAATACATAATGTATAACACCCCACACATTATTCTGTATTACTTGTGCAGTAGTGCAATTACAGATAAAAAGAGAAATAACTTAATGTTGATTTGACTGTGATTTTTTGTACTGATGATGATTAATATTTTTAACAACAGTTTGTCTCTAGTAATCTTTTATTAGGCTTTTTAATCTCAAACTGTACACCACTGCAATTATGATACCTCGGTATTCTGTGTTATGCGTTAAGTGCATCAGAATGGATCATATGACATGCCTGTTTGTGCATTCCACCTGTAATGTTGGTCCAAAATCTAAGCATGGTCAGGAGTGAACTGTTTACATAGTGGCCCAGATATTCAAAGGAGTTGTCCCAGCGCAACCCCAGAAATGCACCCCGGTGCAATATTCAAAAGAAGGACTTGTGCAGTGCAAGTCCAGATGCGCTGGGACAGAAAGATAATGTATGTGGTGCATCTCCGGGGGCGTGCCCACGCATATGCAGCACATCCCTATATTCAGCCCGGGATATGCGGCGCATGATGCTGGCACAACAGGGATGGGCCGCATACCTGGGCTGAAAGTTGAGCCCGTAAAATATGGTTCAAGTGCCAGCCACCCACATGCTTGCTGCTGTACTGCAATGCGCAACACAGCAACCACCAGCCATGGGTGGCAACACCCCCATGTAGCAGAGCTACAGCATAAATTCAGAGACCCCTTTCATTTTCTCTCTCTCTGTATAAGTCTGTTGCAACAGCACTCTTCGTTTCTTCTTTTGCTGCCTATTTCTTTATGTTCCCCATAGACAGGCAGGCCACCTGTCTATCGTTCTCACTGTCTTTTTATAGTGGTCTCCTTTTTCTATGCTTCATGCTGTAGAATGCTGCAAACGCCTCACGATCATGCGCACGATTGCCTCACAAATGTGCGCACGATCGCCTTCACGAATGTGCGAACATGCCATTAGTGAGTTAAAATGTAAAAGGAATTAAAAATGAGATCCTTTTGCCAGTATTGTATATCCCTTCTTGAAGAAAGCATTCAGAAACACTAACCAAGTGTTCCTTTTGTCCCAGAGATTGTAAATAGAGTGAATTGAGCAAACGCTGTAGTTTGACCATGTTTCAATGTTAATAATCTGTTTTGGGTTCTGAGGTTAAAGTGGTAGCCTCTCAAAGGACTATAATCATTTGCTTGAAATTATTTGTTAACCCCATGTACACTTAAGAGTTGAAAGGCAGTATTTCTATCTGCGAGTTTGAAAGAGTTACACCGTACTCACAGTATCTAGCCTTCTGCAAAAACCCATGTTTAAACTTAGAGAGAGAGAAAATACCTATATATGCAGCATTAAAGCATGATGCTGATTCTGGGCTGCTCTGTAGTAATGTACTCCTGTTCTATAGAGCTGGCCGGCCTCACCTCTCCCATTTTTATAGGCAGACTTGGAGGGGAGGAGACTAGCTCTGACTGACAGGAAGATGTTATCTTTAAAAATGTAACATAGCCACCTAAAGTAACTGTTATGAGCATTCTAAACCCAAGGGAATAACACCATAAAATATGTGGTTTGGGAATAAAGCAATATTATATGAATTATTTGGGGTTTTAAGGGAAAGTAAGTAATTAAGGGGCGGAGAAATCATATCACATGGGACTCTAGCATTATAAAAGGCTCTCACTTTGTGAAGGTCTAGTTAGTTCGTTTTGGGCTCAGCAGGGCGCTGTGCTCTCTGTCTTCCTAGTTCCTTCCAGCTCTAAAATGTGATATCTGAATAGACTCGTTGGCGATGTTATGTGAACGTCTGGAATTACTTTATTTTATTTTCAGTTAAAAGACGTACAGCACGTGTAATGTTATTTTTGCTTTGTCTGGAACCGATCCAATAAAGGCGTCTTGAGTTCTTACTCCAACTGGTGTCATCGTGTGTATCCCATGCTCCTGTTACATCCCAACAACGTGCACAAGCACCCACACATGGCCCTGGTGGTCCAGTTGTACCCTCTCCCTCCCTGTAGCTGCAATCACCTGTAATAATAATTAAAATCAATCTCTGGTAGTCTAGTGGTACCCTCTCCCTCCCCATAGCCACAATCACCAGTAATAATAATTAGAATTAATCCCTGGTAGTCTAGTGGTACCTCGCTCCCTCTCCATAGCCGTAATAACTAGTAATAATAATTAGAATTAATCCCTGGTAGTCTAGTGGTACCTCCCTCCCTCCCCATAGCTGCAATCACCAGTCATAGTAATTAGAATTAATCCCTGGCAGTCTAGTGGTACCTCCCTCCCTCCCCATAGTCGCAATCACCTGTAATAGTAACTAAAATAAATCCCTGGCAGTCTAGTGGCACCCCTCACCCCGCTCATAACTCCAATCGCAGGTAAACCCTATGTAACATAGTCCCTGGTGGTCCATTGGCACCCTCCCACACACAGAACCCCGTGCCCACCCGGCTTCCCTCCTCCATCATCGGCAGGCAGCATAAAACCCACCCGCATACTGCCCAGCTGCCCGCCGAATGACAGCTTACAGTATCAACTGTAAGCCTGTTGGTCCACACTGTGCATGCTGTAATGGATTGACTGATTTTTGTATTTATTCATGTGCACATTAGTGGCTGTCCTCTCCCAACCCACTACCTGCCATGCGCTCGGGATCAACTCTGCAGTCACTTGGGATTTGGCTGCTCTCCTCTTCTGACCCTACTACCTGCCTTGGCAAATGTAATGTCAGAATTGTGGGGGGGGGGGACTCTGCCATGCAGGAAACAAAGGAACAGTGGGAGACACCAATAGGAGCACCATGTCTTACAACCAGCAGCTCAATTGGATCACTGTGTCTCACAACCAACTGATGGTTTTTGCAGTAGCAAATGCAAGCAAGCAAACACAGATAGATAGGTAACACTCAATGCCAACCCCCCCCCGATCCCCCACCCTTCACCTATCTGACTCTCAGGCTCTGTCAGTGAGAGAGATCGTTAAAAAAAAATTGTCTCTCATTCTTGTGATCTTTCTCACTCCCTCTGTCTTACAATCAGTTAGGCCACTATAAAAAAGTCTGAATAGATAGTGAGAGCAGGCACGGCTTCTGTTTAGAGTTGTGAATCCTGTTAGTCCATGGACACAGTAAGTGTCTGACACATAAAAAGATGATCTGGGACATTGATCTTTATTGACAATAATTTGTTCTATTATAAAAATGAAACAGTCATCATCTGACAGATAAGGGTAGTACTTAATAAAACCCTATCCATTTCCACTGCATATACTAAACAGTCTGTAAGTATAAATGATCGGAGGGTTGAGTCAGATACAACACACAGTACAAGCGACTGACATGAAATCGTGGAATTCAACAAAGAAAAAAAAACTTATTTTCTGGTTACTGATACTGATTAAAAAAACAACTGGAGCTAATTCAGAATATATAAAATGCTTTCTATAACAGGGGTGAGCGGATACAGCATTGGATAAATCCATGTACCCTTATGACTGTGTGGATAAATTGACAAACTGATATTTATCCACACAGTTGTGAATGTATCCACACAGTCATGAATTTATCCACAGTCTTGACATCACTGCCTCTGCTCCACTCCCTTCACTCTTCAACCGTACCTCACTGCTCCCGCCCGCCAACTCACATATCTGGAATGTGTAGTACGGTATGGGCTGCACACCCATTGGCTCACGCTGTGGACCAATGGGGCATACAACCCTACTACGGTGTCAGTCGGCGGGCAGTAGAGGCGGCAGCAAGCGGGTGGGTGCTGCCACCCGACATTGACCGGGGGGGAGTGGAGCAGTAGGGATCAGTAGGCAGGTGGGGAGGGGGTTCTGGACCACCAGGGATAGTGGACGTACTATTTTTATACAAATGCTCGCAATCGGGCTGAGAGTGGTCCACTGGATCACCAGGGATATTGGATTATCTTTCTTTTTACACATGCCTGCGATTGGGCTGAGAGCGGTCCACTGGACCACCAGGGATATAGGACACTATTTTCTATTTACTGAAGCCCGCGATTGGGCTGTGGGGCACATTGCTGTGCTGTGCAGGGGGCATCAGTCCCCGATGGCTGCTGCCTGGCAAGGTGCCAGGTGCAAGTTGCCAGGGATTGGCGTACCTGCATGCAAATGGGGCCATAATGACATGCAAATGGCCCCATTTGCACCTTGCATACATTATGGCCCCATTTGCATGTTCACTTTTGAATATCGCGGTTGCTGCGCATGGCACAATGGAACTTGTTCTAGCGCATCCCCCTGCTCCACTCTGGCCACTTGCGCTGGTGCAGTGCAACTGCGCCATGCGTACTGTGGGTGGCCAGGGTGTGATATTCAATGATGCTGTGCCATGGCTCAGCTCCGTTGAATATCGCCCAGTCAATGCCCCTGCACAGCCAAGTTGCGCTGCGCCCAGGCTTGTGCCACAGCCTGGCACAGTTTGAATATCTGGGCCTATGTCTATAATGGATAAAATACAAGTTTTTATTCCATCTTCTTTACGGTTGAGTGGGGTGTTCAATGATAAACCCCAATTTTTGCACTATAATGACTTTGGTGGCATTCAAGGAAATTGCACAAAATGTCGCAGGTGCAGTCATAAGTTATCGAGACATGGGAAGTTCCATGACAGGCGCTTGCTTAGCCAGATCCTGAGATTTGGAAAAGTCAAAAATACATAAAAACACCACATTGTGACTGTTTTTTTGTTTTCTCTTACCTACAGCCCAGACAGTGTAGAATTTATTTTCTGACACTGTCAAAGCTGAAGAGGCTTTTGAAAGTTTCATGAAAAAATATCAATTGGTTCCAGAGTTATAAGGTTTTGAAATGTGGCTTCTGAGCATGCTTTCCACTGATACAACACAAAAAGTCTTACAAAAGTTGTTTTTAGGTGTGACTGTGTTTTGGGTCATCAGAAAACATTTTTTGGGTTGTAACGGCAACCATCAGGTTTTTTTCCCCAAAAAAATTGTAAAACACATAAAAAATTATTTTTTCAAAACAGACACCTGAACATAGGTAAATGGGACACATTTAGCTAGATTCTGGTGTTTGTTTATTGAAAATTTACCCTAAATACCTTTTCTTGGCACCCATAAAATCTTGGGTGCCCAGTTTAGCAAGGGGCCAGTTTCTGGGTCATGAGGCAAGAATTCATTGGTTTCTTATAAAGTGCTGCAATCAAAGAATTTTGAGTTTGCACAGGAAAAAAGGAGTACTTCCCTGATTAAACAATTTCTTTGCCATCACCTGACCAGCACACAACTGGGTTTATTTTAATGCTGGCAGTCTAGTACTCATCCTGGACCTGCCATTACCTGACCAGCATTCAGCTGTTTTGTTTTTTAAATGTTGACAGGTCCACTGCTATACCAGACCTGCCATCACCTGACCAGCACACAGCTGGGTTTTATTTTATGTCAGTGGGTTCGATGCTCATCCTGGACCCTCCTTCACCTGACCAGCACACAGCTGGATTTTATTTTATGTTGGCTAGTCTACTGCTATACTGGACCTGCCATTATCTGATGACTTCAGTTACTGCTGACACCAGGGTGCCCACCCCTAGTACTGGCTAACACCAACCTCCCATCCCGCCTCTGAATTAGAAATGGATTGTGATGCCTAGCTCTGCTATCACTAAGTGCAACAACCCCCAGTTCACCCAACACCCCCACACACACATAGCTATAGCTGGTGACACCATTGTGCCCAATCCACAGTGTCAGTCTGGTCCTCCTAACAAAAACAAAAACACACAAAACTGTCCCTAGTAACTTTTTTGTTATTTCCTTTCCACCCAGTGATAGCGATTAGCCTAAATGATAGTCTGGAGACTTGGACTATAATTCTTTGATTTATTAGAGCTCTTATAGAGCCCTCACATGGGGGTGTTTGTAATATAATGTGATCCTTTTTTGAGTTATGGCAGGGCTCCTCTAGACTTAATTAACATCTCCAGAATTAACACAGAATTTTATTAAGGGGGGATAACGCTGTTGTATGGTCCACTTTGTTTAAAAATCTGGAGTTACCTCTACCCAGCAAAGTTTATGGGAAAGTTATATATAGATAATAGTTATGCTGCTTGTATTAAACTGTTATAGTAAATATACCTTAAGATTATATAGTGTAACACCATTAGTCCTTTTTATGGATGTGACATGTTGGGCTACCTTTTTGAACTTTCGAATTCAGATTAGTCACACTGCTCATGGACTCATTTGCAGCCAGAATTTATGTTTGTTTATTCAGTGAGTACATATAGTATTACCCTCCATATGAGGTATCACAATATTTGTTATGCACTGTTCCTACTATTAAGGAGATTATGTTGGTCTCCATATGGACATATGTCTTCTAACTCTATACACTTGTCTCAAATATGGTATTGTAATCTGTCTGTTTACAATTGCAAAATAAAAACAAAGTACAAGAAAAAAAATGTCCCTAGCAGAACTTTTTTTAAAACCTGAAAACAAGAAAACTATCCCTCATTGATCTTTGACCCTGACCCCAATCCCCACCCTACCCTGACCCCGCCACTCAGCACCCACCACTCCACACACCCTCACATACAGAGGGTCTCTCATCATAGGTCCACTCTCACTGAAAAAGATGTCATCCTCTTTGAAGCACAATCGTGAACTGAAGAAACACAGTAAGTGCCATCAATGTGCTTTCAGTGTGTTTTGAACTTTTACTCATAACCTTGCCACTTTTAAATATTTTTTTCACCAAATGTTCAGCAAAGGTATGCAGGGGGATCAGGCAGGTTTAAATTTGAGTGAGGCAAGGCTCTCAGATGAGGGAGAGAGGGTGAGGAAAGAGTGAGGACACATTTGGTGTAATGTAGGGCATTGGTGGAGAGAGGTGGGGGAGATTTCTGTCTTGCAGAACTGGCTGGCTCCCTGTCTGTCATTACGTGCTTGCTTGTACAGTTAGGGAAATTGTGCTCTTTGCCCTACACATTTCTCGGCTGCATACCGCATAACTTCCCGGTTCATTTGTCTTGTCCCTGTGTCTTTTTCATCATCGTGTGTGCCTATAAATTACTCTTCCCCCAGAAAACGCAGCTCTTTGTCAGTTCCCGAATACCTTTTGCAGTTGCGTTTTACAGGAATAACGTCCTTTCTTTCAGCTGCTGACCACGTTAGTGTGAAGAGTACTGTACTATTACTATTAACCTTTCTGCTGTTGTGTCCTGCAGGGTGTAAGTAAGAGGACACGAAGGATCACTTTCCTAAGGTCAGTCAGTCGCACTTTTCTACGTTATTTTTTGCCATTTCTCTGTGTCCCTACACTGTACTTTTGTACTTTTGTATCACTATTTCGTAGCGCTCAACTGTCACTTGGTAAATTCATACTAGGATGGACAGTGTCCATTGGGTGGGTGGGTAGATTCAATCGCTAACTTAGGTAGCAACATGGCTACTTGCCATGTTTCCTCACGCTGCTCGTAAATAAGTGGTGACAAAATGGATACATGATTACCTCGGCAACTTTTTACCACATCCAGTTTGCATTGCAATATTAAGAATTAATGAATGGTCAGGTGATTAACACTGCCCAATCAGTTCTCTCAATCACTGAGTCCCATGTTGTAAGAGTAAATTAAATAACTGATGACATTCTCAGTTTTACATTGTAATATATGCTGTTGTCTCCTTAAGACTCCTTCTGTATGGGTCATACACTCAGCAAATAGAGCACATGTGTAACCAGTTTGAGCCAGTGTGTCCAGGACTCCAGTGTGTCTGCTGAGCCTACTGAGTTATGTTATGCAGTTGGAAAATAAATATAAGATAGCAGTTTTATTTAAATGAGTCTTGGAATCTGTTCTGTGATCCTGCTTCTGTTTGTATAGTGGTCTGCAGTAAAACTCTACAGAAACTAAGGAAAATAAAGGTATCAGAAAGGTACTGTATACAACATGGTGTCAGAAGTGAAAGCCAATCCAGGAGAGACACAGTAAACAAATACAGAGAACTCAGGACCAGAAAACAGTGAGTATCCAGAATATTGCAAAAGAAGATTTGCACAGCTTTAAACAGAACTGAAGTTAGAACTGAAAGTGTGTGTGTTAGTCACGGAGCAGTTTAAGCCACCCAGTCCTTTAGTGTTAACTGAAAACCTTAGTGAAAATTGGAGGAGATGGGAACAAAGGCTGCAGCTTTACATGACAGCAACTGGTGTCAGTGAGGAATCTGAAAAATTGAAACTAGCTATTCTGTTACACACTACTGGTTATGAAGGATTAGAATTATACAACACTATAAATATAACATATGCAGATACTCAAACACCCACAATGACTAAAGTGCTTTAAGCATTTAGAAAGTAATGCAATCCAAGGAAAAATACAGTGTTTGAAATACATCAATTCTGGGCACACCCAATGCAAGAGTCAGCTGATATAGACCAATTTCTAACTGAGCTGGATCAAAAAGCAAGGAACTGTGAATCTGGTGACATAGATCTGATGCTAAGAGATAAAATTACATTTAGTGTAAGCAATGCTGCTATTAAAGAGAAACGTCTAGCTGATCCTGATTTAACATTAGAAGAAGCTGTAAACATTTGCAGAGTGAAAAATATCACAAAGGCCCAGGTACAAGCAATGACAGGAAGCACCCAGGAGAGGTCAGTACAAGCTCTCATACAGCACAGTGGTAAAAAGGAGAATAGAAAACGGAACAAACAGAGCACACATAAGGCTTCCAGTACAAGTGAAATGAAATGTAAACATTGTGGGAAGGTCCACCAGCCAAAACAGTGTCCCACATATGGTGCCATATGTCACAAGAGTGGAGGAAAAAATCACTATTCCAAGGTTTTTGGACCAAAAGCCCAGAAGCCAGTACCAGTAAAAAGAAATCCAGAGAGTTAGATACATTATTTGTTGGAGTAATATACAAAATGAACTCCAGCAGAGCAGAAGAACTGGATGAAGCCTGGTATGCAGATGTTAATATTGAGAAAACTGTTGTTAAATTTAAACTTGACTCAGGCACAGAGGCAAATGTAATTCCAATTGAAACGGTAAATAAGTTGCCAAGTTCTGTAAAGATAAGGCCTACCAACACATTGCTAGTAGCTTATGGGGGAACAAGAATTGTATGCAAAGGTTGTGCCACATTGCAAGCAAAAGTGCAAAACAAGAAAACAAGTCTGCTGTTCTTCATTACAAATGAAAACACTGCACCTTTACTTGGACAGAGAGAATATGTTGAACTGGACTTGATACGCAGAATTAATTCTGTGCACGTGTTAATTGCACAGTATTCTACAGTATTTGAAGGTCTAGGTCATTTCCCGGGAGCACATCATATTCACATGAACACCACAGTCACTCTGGTAATACATAGCTGTACAAAAATTCCCTGTGCAGTCATGGACAAATTGAAAGACACCTTATAACAGCTACAGGAATTGGGTGTTATAAGTCCAGTGCAGGTGCCCATGGCCTGGGTGAACAGTCTTGTAATCACAGAAAAAAGAAATGGAGCCATGAGAGTCTACCTGGATCCAGGAGACCTCAATAAGGCAGTGGAAAGACAACATTTTTCCATTCCGACCCCTGCAGATGTACAGTGCAAGCTGGCTGGAAAGCAGATATTCACCATACGTGATGAAAAGGATGGTTACTGGCAGATAATCCTAGATGAAGACTCTTCACTGCTGTGTACTTTTAAAACCCCACGGGGGTGCTACAAGTTTAACAGACTACCATTTGGGATAAAATCTGCAAGTGAGGTATTTCAGCAGAAAAATGCAGAAGCTTTTGGTGATGTTGATGGCGTCCACATCATAGCAGATGACATAATCATAGCTGCATGCACAAAAGAAGAGCATGATCAAATATTGCATCAAGTCATGGAGAGAGCACAAAAGATCAATGTCAAATTCAACAAAGACAAAATACAATATATGGTGAATCAAGTTAACTACATGGGCAATATCATTACTTCAGAGGATGTAAAGCCAGATGAAGGGAAAGTAACAGCAATAAACAACATGAAGCCACCAGAGGACAAGAAAGGACAAATGCGTCTATTGGGCATGACCAGGTACCTGGCCCAGTATATTCCAAATGAAGCATCTTTGACTGCACCACTGAGAGTGCTGCTTAAAAGAGACATAGTGTGGCAATGGGAACCGGAGCATGAAAAAGCTCTGAAAGATTTAAAGGCAGCCCTGACAAAAGCACCAGTCCTTAGTTTTTATGATCCTGCAAAACCACTAGAAATACAAGCAGATGCATCAAAAGATGGTCTAGGAGCATGTCTGATGCAAGTAGGATGACCTAGTGCATACTCATACCATGTGCTGTCCTGTGCAGAATAAAACTATGCACAAATTGAAAAGGAATTGTTAGCTATAGTATTTGCTACAAAAAAGTTCCACCAGTATGTGTATGGAGTCACTGTAAAGGTTCAATCAGATCACAAACCTCTAGAAGCTATTCTTTCAATGCCATTGGGGCAAGCTCCTGCCAGGCTACAGAGAATGTTGCTGCAACTACAAAGGTATGATTTGATTGTGTCATATACTCTAGGAAAACTCATGTGCATAGCTGACACGCTTTCAAGGGCAGTTGAAAGTGACAGTTCTGACAACGCTGAAGAAATCTTTGATGAAAAAGTTATATATGCAATGGAGATGACAGAAACTTTAAGCCCAGATCTGTCAAATATGCTTACTGAGGAAACGCAGAAAGATGAACCACTGAAAGCTGCAATAGAGTTGCACAAGAGGGGATGGCCACAGAGATGAAAACAGCTGCCACCTACTTTCCAAATATTCTGGCCAATACGACAGTCACTGGCAATAGAGAATGGACTGCTCATGTCTGGAGACAGTGGTAATACCGCAAGGTGCCAGAGCAGAGATGCTAAAAAGATTACATGTTGTTCACCAAGGGATCCAAAGATCAAAAGCTAAAGCCAGAATGGTCATGTACTGGCCAGGAATGTCTAAGGACATAGAACAAATGGTCGAAAGTTGCAAAGTGTGTCAAGAACATCTTCCAAGCAATCAAAAAGAGACATTGTGGTCCCACCAGAGTCCCGAATTACCCTGGTACAAGCTGGCTGCAGACATTTTCGATTTTAAAGGGAGATCCTTTTTGCTGCTTGTAGATTATTTTTCAAAGTATCCAGAAGTGCTGAGCCTGCAAGATAAAACATCTAGCACAATAATTGCCAAACTCAAGTCAGTATTCTCGAGGCATGGGATACCGAAAGAAATGGTCACAGACAACATGCCTTTCTCTAGTAAAGAAATACACTCTTTTGCAACACAGTGGGGAATACAGTTGATCCATTCCAGTTCAGGACACCCACAGTCAAATAGTCAGGCTGAGAGAATGATTAAAACTGTAAAACTGATCTTTAAGAAGACATCCCACACTGGAACTGACCCACATTTAGCCTCTTGAGCCTACGGAACACTTCCATTTCAGGTATGCAATACTCACCTTCTCAGCTACTAATGGGCTTAGTGTTAAGAAGCACCTTACCAGAAAAAAGACAGGTACTTCAACCACATGTACCTAAAGGAGCCCATCGCAAATTTAAACTACTACTAAAGAAGCAGAGGGAGTGTTACAACTGCGGTGCCAAAGACTTATCCATACTACATCCAGGAAACAGAGTATGTATGGAGACAGCTCAAGAATGGCAGCTAGAGACAATTGAGGATGCCAGACCTGAACCCAGATTATACACCATTGTTACACCATGTGGTACACGTTTTCACAGGAACAGACATCACCTGAGACATGACAGGACTGTTATGACAGCTACTGAAGCAGCAAATGGTGAACAGGTGATAGAGTGGCGACACTTCAGAACAGAGTGTGGAAGTGCCTGAGATGGAACCTATTCAACTTCCGGACTCAGTAGAAGGCAAAGAACCAAGTTTGCTACCAGAGTCTCCTACAGGTGTACAGAGGCTCACTCTAAGAGGAAGGAGAGTGAAGATGCCTGTCAAGTATAATGACTGTTTTATGATAGTGGTACACACCTGAATTCATCAAGGGTTAGTGTTGGAAACGTTCCTTTGGACATTTTGAAAGATTCAATATAGGTGTGAAAGAGACTCTAAAGTGGACATTTGAAATGTTTGAATTGTTTGTGGGCAATTCAGTTAAAAAAAGGGGATGTAATATACGCTGTTGTCTCTTTAAGACTCCTTCAGTATGGGTCATGCACTCAGGAAACAGAGTACATGTGTAACCAGTTTGAGCCAGTGTGGTCAATACTCCAGTGTGTCTGCTGATCCTACTGAGTTATGTTATGCAGTTGGAAAATAAATATAAGATAGCTGTTTTACTTGTGTAAACCCCCTACAAATGGGGGTTCCCAAAAAGTCTTCCATGAGCTTGCCTAAATGCTTACTGCCAGGCTGGTGTCCTGCGTTTAGCAGTTAATCATTATTGCCAAAGAGTGCCTATGTAGCCTCTATGTACTGTTGCTTTGAGAGCTGCCTAGATTGTAGTAATAATTAATCTGAGATGGGGCTGAGTGTTGTCATGCTCGAGTCCCGCCTGGGCTGCCAGGTGATCGCTCCATTTCTGCCATCGCTAATTGCACAGAGGGAGCCCTGTTAATAGATGTAACTGTTTGCTGATCATTCATTAGAGTACTAATAATAATGTAGTTTGTCTAACTTGCCTTCTTTGCAGCAAGGACTGTTTTGTTTATCCCCACCATTTTGGCCCGTAACTGATGAATTGGACTAATCAGACTGGTGGGACCTATAATGGAGCCGGATTACAGGAGCTGTCTGGAGTCAAAATCTGTAGAAATTTAAGTTTTGGGCTTTTGCTGCCTTTTTGCACCTGAAGGGGGAGACGTCGTTGTGACTGACAGACAGATCAGCCAACCGAATCTTTTGGATCTGAGGGAAATCCCCAAGCTGCCTGCTGTTTCAGTCAGTTCTGAGCTGGGAAGTGAAATGAGAACAACTCAAGTGATTTGGGCAGTAGTTCTGTGTAGTTTTGCATGGGAGAACTGTGAAAGGGCTGAGTTTTGGCCTGCTACCCCTGAGAGGGAGAGAAGAGAATTATTTTGGACTAAATCCAAGTTTGTAAGAATGAAGTAAGCCACTGATTTTTTTACCAGGTTCATACCTGAAGAAGACCGAAGATTTTGCTGAATGCAATCGGCCTGTCAGGATTTCCAGCTGCTTTTGAATCCCTGGTTTGTGCAGAGACTTGCCTGGTACAATAGAATTTCCTTACATGTAAATGTGCTGTGTATTGAAAGTGGGTCATGATTTGGTCCCCCACTGTGTGAGCTGTGTTCTGCTTGCTGGAAGCTGTATCCAGACCAAAATGGACTGTATCGGAATTTGTATCCATTTGGCCTGGGCCTTGCCACACTGGCCCAGCCAGACTACCCACTGCACAGAAAAAGCCATCAACGAGAGACCTGCCTGGGGATCAGCCCCCTGCTCCACGCTTGAACAGGAACGACGTCTCGGCGATTTGTGTGGGCCCTGCTTCTCCTGGCACTCCAGATTAACCACCTGCTGTCTCAGTTTTCATCCAGCCTGTGTCCAGTCTCGGGTATCGTGAGTAATCATCAGGATAGCTCCCTGCAACAACAGCCTAATTTAAAAGTGTGTCTTCTGATTGTCTTCTTGTTTTCTTTTCGCAAACTGAGCCCTCCAGCTCCGGATTATAAATAGTGTGTGTTGTGCATGTTGTTTTCTTCCATCACAGGGTCCCAACCAGCTGCAACGTTCCTGGCTAGCCCACCATTCTCCATCTGGGTACCTAGAGTGTGTGACTGTTTATGGACCCTGAAGTGCATGCATAACTGTTTGATTGATAGAGCTTTTAAGCAAATTAACCTGATTATGCCCCTCCCTTGTTCAAGCCCCTTAAATAAATCAGATCTAACTCTTTTTTGCATTTACCATGACTGTGGTTCCAGTTTGTGCAAGAGTACTGTACTGCTGTTATTTGCTGTATATAACCTTGTTTTACAGGGGGTCCCCAGGGCCGAGCCAGAGGAAAGCTCTGGTGGTAAGTATAAACAGTGTGGGTACTTGTGTGGTGTATCGGGGTATTGTGAAAGTGATCATTGTATATTGTTCCGGCCACTAGTAAGGAAAGTGGGGGGTTACAGTGTCCCGGAGGGCTGTGCCCAGGTTAGCTTGACCACTACCAACCCTGACCTCCAGGTGGAGGCACCCGTTTCAGAACTCAGGCCCCTTAACCTGCTACTAGCCAAGCAGGCAGGGGTAATAGCCCTTGGGATAGCACCATCGCGGGGGTTACACTTAAATGAGTCTTGGAATCTGTTCTGTGATCCTGCTCCTGTTTGGTACAGTGGTCACCAGTGAAACTCTACAGAAACTAAGGAAAAGAAACAAAGGTATCAGAAAGGTATACAACACATGTAATTACACTTGCTGCCATTTAGGCATATTATTGCTGGTGAACTTGATCTGTTACTTATATTTAAAAACTGCAAGGAGCAGTGGGGAGCAGGGAGGTAGTTAGCGATAGATTACAGCAAAAGTAATAAAACAATAACCAACCAAAACAAATGAATAACTTGGCTGGATTATAAAAAGTACCAAACTTAGCGGCACCCGTTTAGGAGACTGACTCCAATAAACTGTACACTTGACAATGGCATTAAAGGATCTGGCACTGTTAGACAGTGATTTATTTTTTAACTGCTGAGCTGCTGCTGCCTAAACAAGTTGCATGCGTGGATGTTAAAAATGCAGCCTGACGTTTTTCATTAGGTGAGGGAGAAAATACTTTGGTAACAAAAAAACAGCAGAGTTCACATTGTGCAAACCAGTATTTTGCAGTGATGCACTGCTCACTGTCTTGGCAATTCATTTTATAACTGCCTAATATTTTTTCAGTTTGTCTAAATCATATTTGATAACTTATTATGTGGATGTTAAAAATACAGCCGGTCTGAGGTAAGAGGATATGAATGTCATACAATACTGGTGTGTGTCTGCCTGGTGTTTTAATTGTTTGTCTGCAGCATGTGGGCACAATGGTGTAGACTACTGCCAGTGCCCAATGCCACAGAGTCATTGAGTTCTTCTGTTGGCACCAATAGTCAGAGTACTCGACTGACATAAACGGAATGATGTCATCACCACATCAGCTCAGACTTTAAAGCAAAAATGTTGGCAAGGCAGCAATTTTGTAAAACGTTAGCTGGAATTGGGCAGAATGAGTTCAGTTTTGTTTAAATATAATCTTATTATTATAGGGGCATGGTCGTGGCCCTATAGTTAGGGTTGAGTAGCCTGTTTAATGTTAAACTCCGTTTATTTGCACCTTAATAACTTTTGCATTCTTGGATGAAATAGCCCAAAATGTGGCATGACTATCAGAATCTCAAGGTGAGGAAAGATTTGGGATGGTATCTTCTACGATTTTCAAGATACGGCATGCCAAAAACAGAAAAAAAACACATTTGGTTTTCTATACTTAACATTGGGAATTTTTTGCTCGCACCTACAGCCTACACTGTGTGGAATTTCTTCATGAAATTTTCAAGGTAGAAGGAGCCAATGCCAAGCCTGTGCCTTTGGAAGGTTTGGTGAAAAAATATTCAACTGTACTAAAATTGTAATGATTTTTGCCTTAATATTCTGGTGCAACTGGCAAAAAAAACTATCGTGAAACCAATCACGAAAAGTGAAAAACCAAACAATTGCGAAAGGTAAAAAAACATACTGCGAGTGTTTTTTTGTATGATTTATTTGTGTTGGAAAATAAAACAGTTGAGATGGCTGCCATTTTCTTTTTACCATTTTAAGCTTACACAGATTTAAAATGCATACAAATTATAGCTTTCAAGAAGAGAAACACCTGATCATAGCTAAACAGGACCTATTTAGCTAGACTCTGGTGTTTGTTTTTTATTACAAATGATAGAAGTACGCTTTCCAAACATCAAAAATCTCGGGTGCCCAGCTGGGTGAGAGGAGTCACTGACCTGTGCTCTCGGCATGGGAACAGTGGGACTTTCTTGACTCCTGCAGCCATGGCTGGAACTCTATGTGTCTAGTGGTCCCTCCCCCTCTGATCACTGTTCCTTCACTTTTTTCATGTTTACCTGGATTCCAGTGGCACCCCCCCACCCTCTGATTGCCATCCCTCTAATTGCTCTACCTTTGCCTGGTGTCTAATGGCATGCACCACCCTCCGATTGCCATCCCAGTTATTGATTTACCTTTCCTTGGTGTCTGGTGTAACCTCCCCCTGATCGCCGTCCCGATTATTGATTTACTGTACCTTCCTCTGGTGTCTAATGGCACCCCCACCCTCTAATTGCTATCCTCGTAATATTTTTTTCCTTTCCCTGGTGTCTAGTGGTCCTCCCCAATCACAGTCATCGATGTGGGCTTGGCCACCTACAGACCCCTTAGAAATAAATGCAAACAAGCCATCCATCATGACAAAAGTACATATTTTTGCACACAATTGCATATTTTCACACACACGTAGGATTCCTCAGTAACCTGCGTCAGTACTGGAACCACCTCAAACAGTCCCTTGGATTCACAAATATGTCTACCCCCCCCCCGACTTTGAGATCAATAGCGCTAACTGCAACAATTCCCACACCATTGTGAATACCTTTAATAAACATTTATTTGACCTCCCTACCTTAACCTCAGCCCTTGACAGTACCGTAGATCACCTCTCCCGCCTCCAACCCCCCCACAGGGTCTCACCCCTCATTCCACTTAATGACTATCTGTACAGATGAAGTCTACAAACTCCTCAAATATATCCCCACAACCAAATCTGCTAGTCCCAATGACACCGAACCTAAACTGCTAAAACCTGCAGCATGGGAGTTGGCAATCCCAGTGACCAGAATTCTCAATTTGTCACTTTCCTCCAATGTTGTACCATCCTACCTGTTTGATGGCCAACATTGTCCCCATATACAAAAAAGGGAACTGCAAACTTATTTCCAACTATAGGCCCATCGCCATTTTTCTGGTAAAATCCTTGAAAAAACTGTTGCTGCCCAACTAACCTCTTATCTTATTAAATATGACATCCTTTGTCCAGCCCAGTTCAGTTTCTGAAAGGTCACTGTACCACCACTGCATTACTTACATTAACCAACAATATATTCACCTCCTTAGACAGAGGTGACTATACAGGGGCCAGAAGGGGAAGGATCAAAATTAATTTCAGTGCAGTGCAGTAACTGATCATTGCTGTGTTTGTTTTAAACCTAGATTTGTGAACTTTTAGAGGTACTGTTATTTCTTTGCTGTCTTTACTTAGAATTGTTTTTGGGCTGTTGAAAATTTAAAACCTAGTTTGGTGTACTTGTAGTGGTGCTGTTTTCCTTTCCTATCTTTACCTGCTGCAAATTTTGTCTTGTCTTGTCGGTCTTGCCCTGTAGTTTGGGGCAGGGGTGCTAATTGTCTGACCTCTGACCTCAGCTACGTGATAACTGGAGGTAGGGCTAAGTCAGATTTGAGGTAGCAAGTTGATTTTTCGGTTTCTCAGAAGAGGCCAGAAGGAGAAGGATCCAGACTCATTTAAGTGCAGTACAGTAACTGCTCATCGCTGTGTTTATTTTAAACCTAGACTTGTGGGCTTTTAGTGGTACTGTTATCTCTTTGCTGTCTTTACTTAGAATTGTTTTTGGGCTGTTGAAAATTTAAAACCTAGTTTGGTGTGCTTGTAGTGGTGCTGTTTTCTTTTGCCGTCTTTACTAGCTGCAAATTTTCACCCACCCTGCCTCCCCTGCCCCCCACTCTTAATTATATGACCTGTTATATCTAATTGACAGGAGCCAAGCACAGAAAATAGCAGGGTTTTTTGAGTAGGAGGGGCATAAGGGGGAGGAAGCCCGCCCTCAGCACAAGTGTTTTGACTCTTTTTTTTTGGTTTTCCTTCTTTAAAAAAAGTATCTGAGGATCAGTGGCAGGATTTTCAGGACAGTAAATTAATAAAGAGGGAACTACAAGGAGAGCTTCAGTAACAGAGAAGTACTGGAACAGCAGTATAAGTGCAGTATAATGTGGGGAGTGCTGCAATGCAGTGGATGTGGGGCATTCGTATTCAGGCAGACCTTCTGTTCACTGAGGTGCTGCCCTATCTGCAGGCATCTCTCTGTACTGTGGGATGAGGTAGCCAGACTCAGAGCAGAAGTAAACTGGGTCAGGAGTACCCTTACCCCTATTCAGAGATCACCCAGTCCAATGCCGCTGCCTCAAAGGATGCCAAGAATGAGGAGCACTTGGATGACGGTGGGCTCAGGGAGGGTTAGGGTGGTCAGATAGAGGCATATTCCAAATCCTATTCCACTCCATAACTCATATGCCACACTGGCAAATGGGGCAACCAAACAGATGTACTCAGAGAAGTGGAAGGGAAGGATGTGGAGATCAACCAAGAAGGTGACCTCAGTGGGGAGAGTAGTGCACCCCAGAGAAGAAGGAAGCAAATCCTGGTGGGGGACTCTATCATAAGAGGGATCCAGCTAAGAACACAGGAGGGGGAGGACAGGGAGTTGAGGTGCCTGCCAGGTGCCATGGCATGAAGGGATGGGAGGAAGATCCTGGGGATCGCCTGGAAGGCAAGATGGGAGGGTGAACTGGATGTCATTATCCACCTAGGTACTAATGATCTGGCAAATGGGGAGCCTAAAGAAGTTCAGGAAGAGTTTAGGAAATTGGGGACAGATCTCAAGCAAGTAGCTACTTCTGTCACCTTCGCAGAAATACTACCCATGAGAGGCAAGGGAGAGCATAGGGGCATATTCACCAGGGACTTTAACTCATGGTTGAAGAACTGGTGCTGTGAGGAAGGGTTTGGATTCATTGGTGACTGGGGACCCACCTAGAGGGATGGGAGCTTGTTCAAGCCTGATGGCCTGCATCTGTCCTGGAGGAGAATCCAAGCAAAAGAAAAGAACTGACCACACTTTTGAGAGTGCACAGAAGTAGCTCCACTATCAAGAAAGCCTAAGCAGTAACACTAGTCAAGAAAGAATATTTTAATCATTAGCAAAATAAAACATCTGAAGTGGCTGTGTATTTCTTATGTATGTCTTGCAGTGTCAGTGTTTATCTGTGGCTACTGAGCTTCTACAGCCAGAAATGAAAATTACATACTTACTGTAATTGTTGATCTTCCAGAATATCTTCATCATTATTCCATACTCATGGATTCATACTCACAGGTCTAGAGCCAGAAGAACTAGGACCCTGTGGGAGCTTTTTCTTACAGGAAGGGAGCCAACATTGGATACTGATGTCACCTGCGCACCTCACATGGTGCTGTGTTCTAGTCAATAACCATTGTCAGCTCCCTCATGCACCTCAGTTCTGTTTGCCAGGACAGAAACAAAATGGAGAGAAATAAAAGAGAGGACTATTTACTTTCTAGCGCAAAGGATAATAAAAGGAATATTGGAAGTAAAATAAACATTCAAATAAAACCTGAGTACAACCTTAGAAACTAAGAGTTGGACCTATCAGATGGCACAAGAGTAGTATGGTTTTGAAAGGCTGCCAGCGCCTCTTCCCACTGGACAGACAGGCTATATATAGTAACAGAAAAAATTAGGCAGCAGCCATGGACAGATGGCTCTGGCAGAAGCAGAAAAAGAAGAAGTTCAAATCAGGATCCCCTTGCAAAATAGGTGGCAACTGTTCCAAACAATGGGGAGAATGACATCAGGTCTCCAAAAAAAAAAAAAAATAGCTCCCTGCTACCAGACAGAATTTGAGTAAACTCAAGAATAAGCCCATAACCCTCCTTTCTCTATGACAGAGGGGAGAAAAGTAGGGATGAGGAGCACAAGAGTTGCAGGACTAGATATTCTAGAGAGTCAAGATGTGGTTATCTTTTCTGACATGCTCCAGGCAGAGTAGGCAAAGCCCAAAGCACAGAGAAAAGTAAAGAGGGATAACTAGCAAAAAGCCCAGCATGGTTAGAATAACATGCCCTACTTCTTCCTGCAATTACAGGGATGTATCCTGTGTGAAGCTAGTATATTGATCCAAAGCAAAGTACTGTACACTACACCTCTCCACAGACAGAGTATCTACTTAGTGGAGTTAGACTGGATAGTGTCCAGGGTGCACGTTGCATATAGCAACTAAGAGGGATACACCCTAGAAGGGATACACCCTGAGGAAGATAAGAAAAAATGGAAGGAAGGGGCCACCTACCCACTCCATACAAAAAAACACAAGCTTTTTTATTTTTGATTAGGGGTTGGGGAGGTCACAAGTGACCACTACTCCTTTTTTTTTTTTTTTGTAAGGGGTGGCACCAAAGTGTTCAACCCTGTTTTTTTTTGTTTTGTTTAGTTTAAAAAGCAATGAAGAATAACCACCATACAAGGCTCATGGCAGAGGTGATGAGAAGATACAGTACATGTAATATGCTGCCAGTACTCACAGGGTGAGCTGCCAGAGGTCCTGGCTTATATGGTGGGTGGCATATGAACCAATGGTGAAGACATTCTGGAAGATCAACAATTCTGGTAAGTATGTACTTTTCATTATCTTCCAAGAATCAGTTTTCACCATTGATTCATAATCATTGGTAAGAGTACCAAGTTTTCCCAAACAAGGGGGAGCTGGCTCACACTGAAGGTAAGATTACCCTCAGCCTGCCATCCCAGTGGAGGAGCAGTAGCGCTTCCATTCCCCATGTTGCTGACCTGTGTTTGGGAATGGGCAAGGGTCGCTTGGTGGGCTGACCGGGTGAGGGAGACTCAAGCACCTAATAGCAGCTCTCATTCCTCAGAGAGGGGGGACACCAGGTCCTGCTGCAGATACTGCCACCTGACAGGGGCTGGGTGGCAGCACAGCAGAAGTGCACAAGGGGCAAGGCTATAGTGTGACATGCTTGGCATGCATGTCCTGATGCTACAACCCAGGGGGCGAAAATGAAGGAAACATATGCCAGGCTGCCTACGGTTGGCAGTCCCTGCAGGCTTTCATACAACCAACATGGCAGGCCACCCACTTAATGAGGTTCTGAGCAAGTGATGGATAACCAGTAAGTCCACAAGAAAGTTGGTAATGGGACTGGGGGGGTGATGTTGGCCAGACCAGACGGGAGAAAAACTACTGATTAAAAAAAGGTTACCCTCAGCCCTCTGTGTGGGGGAGAACACCTGTGGGCAGGGGCTCCTTAAGGGTCTAGTGGGACCCTAGGCCGATCAAGGCCAGGCAGAGGCTCTTGTGGCACAGGAGCAGTAGGGCATCCTGACAGCTCTCACCTGACCCTGCAGCACAAAAAAAGAGCCCCTTGGAAGGAAGAGTTTAACCCCTTTCGCTGGGCCAGAGGAGCCAGTTTTTGAAAGGTGAAGCCACGCTGTCCACTTACTACAGACTCCAGTTCCCATCAGCCTGGAGACCATCTGACTAGCATCGTATAATACCCTTGACTGATGCCTTGCCAACTCCAGGCCCTTGGTGGAAAGGCAGGTGGCTCGTCTGACTAACTCTGAAGGAGGCATGGCAGCCAGGAGCCATCTCAGCAGCACCAACAGGCATTTGTTGTAAGCTGCCTGATGTGACTGATGTGCAGCAATGTACATCATGGCACAATTCAAGAAGAATACTTTCCTACCTAGGGCATCTGCTTAAGAAGAATCCCCCTCAGGAGATTTTATGTGCCAGGTGCAGAGGCCCTGTTGGGGTCTGTAGGATTTCAATCCCCAAAGCAGGGTGAGACAGAGCCCCTGCAGAGTCTGTGGGTGAGCAGTACAGCAGCTATACATCCCTCAGGGCTGGAGGGCATGCAATGGGACATCTCCAGACTGACCCTTAACACTCTTTGAAGGCTTTGGACTAGGGAGGGATGACCAAGTTGGCATAACCCCACATCTACAAGAAGTCCCAGCAGTAAGGTCATGATACTGTGGCTCACAATGGGCCCATATCTAGCACCTGCAAAAAGTCCATCAGAATGATCTAGTATGGAGAGTACTCAGAGGCTAAGGACATATGTACGGATGATTCTTTGCCTTCTGAGGAGTACAGGGATGGAGAGGTGGTGCTGGATGTGGAAAGGGGTGGTGCCAAAGGTCTAGGTTGGAACTGAGACCAGTCAGCATGTTTAAGGAGCACCAGCTGCCCTTCTGTGTTCACTCCAGGTGACTGGCCACCAAGGGCCCATGATCCCTAGGAAGTTGGACAGAGGTGATAAAGGCCCAAGAGCGAAATGGAAGCCAGGGGCTCCAAGGCCTGGGCAGCAGAGATGCTCAGGGGCCCCTGCTCAAAGGGAGGACCTGGCAGGACCACCCAAAAAAGGTCAATCTACAGAAGAGAAATGATCAGGTCGGTACCCATGGAGGGGACTCCCAGGTGAGGAGAGCAGAACCCTTCAATCCCCTTGGGGCAGCTCTAGTCCTGACTGGTGGCAGATTCAGCCTGTGTGTCCAGAGAGAACACCGTGTTCCAATTGTCCTCTGGATCTAAACTGGTGCTGCCTCCTGCACCAAACCCAGAGCCAGGGGCTGGGCTAGATGTGGGTTCCCCTCCAGCATGCGACCAGCACTGCACTCAGTGCTGGGCACAGTGCTGGGTTCAGTGCCAGCCCCGGGTTCATCCACATCCCCAACACTGCGAGTGGCATTGGGAATGGGAAAGGATCCAGGGGTGACACTGTCACTGTTACTGCACCCATTGTCAGGCCCAAGACCGACACCATGGCCTGTGCTGTGCTCATCACTTGGGCAGCATCGACTCTATCTCCACAGCCACAAAGGCAACTCAATAGAGAGTCCAACACCACCATCTCAGCAACTGAGTGCAGCACAACGTTGATGCCAGTCCATCTCCCTACACAGCAAACAGTGTCAGGAGGGGACATGACATCACAGCCAGAACCACCCCACTCACCAACACCATGAATGACGTCATGAGCCAGGGCTGCACCAGGCTTGACACTGAGGTGTCCAGTGGTGTAGACTGAGCATACAGCTTTGGGCTCAATACCAGGAATACCTGCAGCATGGGCCAGTCAGGCTCGGGGGTGCACAGCTGACCACCCAAAAGGAGCCAGATGTCCGCCAAACAGAAGCATGGTGTCAGAGTGACACCCCTGCAGTGACCCCCCATACACACATTGACACACACATCCCAACCATGGCCACAGCACCCATGAAAACTCAGTGACACCCCCCCCACAGCATCAACAGGTGCACCAATGGGACACTACAAAGACACCCACTACAACAGTGTACCTGTATCTGCGAGTGTCTGCTGAGCCACCTGACCTGGCCATCTGGTACTGCCACACTGTCCACTGTGATCTTCTTTGCTGCCCGATCTGTCTTCTGCCTGTCAGTACCTGCCGTGGCGCTGTGGGAGGGGGTTGCCTAATGTCGGATCACTGTTGGTGGTATCCATGCATGGTGCGCCATTCTGTGGCCAGTTGGGATAGTGGCCATCGGGGTGTGTGATGTGGGAGAGTGCGTTGTGATTCTGTCAGTCAAGCTGGTGTGCATCAGGGTTGTTTGTGATCTTTCCCCAGTGTCAATGTGGGGCATGTCGCTGCTTCTGCCGTCACTCTTCTGTGGTGCTTCCCCGCCAAACCCACCCCTAGGGCCTCTAATGCCTCAGCATGGCAAGGTCAACGAAGACCCTGTGCTTCCTTAACATGTGAAATGCAGGGAAGGGTCCAGGAGAAAGGTGTCACTACTAATTGCCAAAACTCAGAATCCCAAGATTCAGGATCCGAGTTCGGCTGCCCGATACGCACCTGCCCGACAGATGGGAGTTGGTGCTGACAGGGTAAGATAGTGGATGTGATGAACTGCTACCCTACCCCTAGTCATGCATCACAAGAGAGGGGAAAATCCTGAGGTTGGCAAAGCTGCTCCCATGGCGAGGAGGGCTAGACCAGTAGCAGCTTGGCCAGTATTATGCTCAGACCCAGGTTCTGTTCCAGGATAGAAATTTTTGTGTGGCGCTCTTTTGCCCCCCCCCCCATAATTTTTTAACTTACTCCAAGGTCTGCTCCCTCTTGGAGTTGGCTATTTTAGTTATGGAGGGGTGCATGGGTTGGCGCTCCCCCCATGTGGGGGTGCATGGTGCTTGCCCGCCCCCGCATTACACCAAGACCTTGTCGGTCTTCCAACAGTTGGTCTCCTGAACTCAGGCTCATTTCATAGTAGATCCCAGGAGAAAGGCCCAGAAACCAAGCCTTGCCCTCACATGTCTGACACCAGCCTCTGAAGGTGGGGGATTAGGTGACCCCAACACGCAGATCTCTAATGGCGGTAGGCCAGTGGAAAGGCCCAGAGACCATGCTTTGGCCTCACATGTGTGACATTTGCCTCTGAAGGAGGAGATCAGGTGACCCCACTTCAAAGCACAGATCTCTAATGTGTGGCAATCCATGGTGAAGCAGACATTGCACACATTCATATTGTGAGATGAGCCAAGACAGGTCCAGCAGAATTTATGCAGATCCATACTCACAATGGGTTCCCCCCAAGGGGTAATGACACATGATTGGGGGCTGACTGCTCTTATTCTTTGTCCCTTCTTTATTTTCCTCGGACTTTAACATCATGGAAAACAAGTAAAAAATAGAAGGCACTGTGGACAGAAGTTTTCAGCAGTGAGGCAATAGAAAAAATGGTCAACGATGGTCAAACTGAGGCACTGCTACCCCCATGGTGTGAACTCGATGTGGGAAAAACAAAACTAAGGTGTATGAGGGAGCTGAAGATACTTATTGGCTAGTGCACGTGGCACCATGTGAAGTGAGCAGGAGCCTTCAGTAGCTGATGTTTGCTGTTTCCCTGTAAGAGACAAGTTCCTGTGAGGTCCCAGTGCCTCTGGCACTAGATCCATGAGTATGCATCCATGAGTATGAATTAATGGTGAAGATTAATTTTTGGAAGATGTACTGTTTCTATCTGCAGCTGCAGCCAAAAACGACTGTGTATTTCTTGTACTGTGACTGTGCATCTTTGGCTGTAGAAGTGCTGTTCCAGTGGTTCTATAGCTGGACATACTCTTCTAATTTCAGTTTATTAACGTTCTCAAAAAGAAAGGAAATTCATTGTAAAGGTTTGCGTTAATGCACCAGTTAGTTGTTTAACTTAATGCCACAAAAGTAAGGAAATGTGGCATTAGGATTCCCAACTCTAGCTCACCCACAAGCAGCAAAAGGACAAGACCACACAAGTAACCACAGACAGCCATCATTAGGTAAAACAAACATATAATGTTTCCAAATAACACAAATGCAGTAACACTAATGTGGTGCCTTGGAAAATATGCATACAGGTTGCTGCACTTTAAAAAGTCATTCTCCATCAGTGCTGTTTAGAAAAGCAACAGAGTGGGTGTGTATGTTTTGCAGTATGCATATGTATCTATAGGGGCCTGCTCTTCTGCAGACAGAAATAATGCTGTAACTTGGGTATTGTGGATTTCAATCTATAGCCAGATGTGGGTGTGTATATCTTGCATTATGCATGGGTATTAGTGGCTGCAGAAGTGTTAGCCATGCAGGGACCTGCACTTCTACAGACAAAATTAGTTTTATGGTTTGAGTATTGTGGATTTCAATATTTATTTATTTATTTATTAAATTTTGGTAACTGGGTAAGCCCACTGGGACCCGAAGGTCCCTTTTTCAGGGACGACCCAGGGATTACATGGAATATTATGTGGGATTGTATACAGCAAAAGTACATTACATAAGACACATCGAAACATAACGTGGGGTAATACATAGTAGCATTTCAGCAGGTTACATATCCTATATCCTATGACTATATGCAGCCAGAATTGGGTGTGTGCATCTTGCACTATGCATGGGTATCTGTGGCTACAGAAGCACTGTCCCCGAAGGAGCCTGCACTTCTGCAGACAGAAGTAGTCCGTGATTTGAGTATCATAAATTTCTATCTGCAGCCAGAAGTGGGTGTGTATATCTTGCACTATGTATCAGTATCTGTGCCTGCAAAAGCACTGGTCCCACAGGGGCCTGTGCTTCTGCAGACAGAAGTAGTGCTATGATTTGAGTATGCATCATCTGGAAACAGTTGTATGTTGTTTGTCTTATCTGATGATGGCTGTCTGTGGTTGCTTGTTTGATCTTGTCCTTTTATTGCTTGAAGGAGAGTGGGGAGTTTGGGTTAGGAATCCCATTGCCACATTTGCCTTCTTTTTCTGGTACTAAATTGAACCCTAACTGGTTCATTAACATAGTTTTGTTCCTATCATTTCAAGTATCAGTGTGCTAAATGCACTCTGCCCTGCTGTGTTGCTGGGCCTGCAGGTCAGTGCAGGCTTACAATATGCACTCTCTTCCTCCTCTCCAGCATGATTTCATTAGCTTGTCTGCCTGAATCTACAGTTTAATGTAGTGAGAATTAGCTCCCTGGAATGATAATGCACACTTCTGTGATGATTTTGAAAGTTTTCTAATCAAACTCACTCTTTTTCACATAAAATGAGCTTCTTCAGTAGCCATGCACTTCCTCTGTGAGACAGAGCTGGAACTCACATTGATATGTACATAGCACAAGAAGTTCACAATTTCTAGCATTGCTGATTGGCTGCTGCATGCCATGTGGCTAGCCACAAACCTGGACATACTCAGTGTGTACTCCCAATAGAAAATGCTATGTCATGACATCGACATGCCAAAGGAAAACAAAGTTCATTTGAACTTTCTTTGCTGGCATCCAAAACGCCAGATTTTGGCCATTCCCCAAATTCAGTGTTGGCATTGACTCATCCTTACTTGCTGCCTACTGACTGGCCTTTGTGGATAACAGTCAGTCAGTTTCTGCTTAAGTAAATAGTGCAGAAAAGGATCAACACATGAAACTGACAATGAGGGGAGCATAAGGAAACATTTTATTCATGTAAATAAAATTAGAAGCAGGGTAAACAGGAAAGGACAAGGAGACATTTACACAGGGCAAAACTATGGGCAGAGGTAGATCTTGGGGAGGTTACACAGGGCAGAACTGGAGGCAGGACAGGTAGTGCTGGACAGATGAGAGGCAGGGTGCATGGGTCACACAGAGCAGGATATGGGGCAGGGTATGCATGGAGGGATTAAGGCCAGTGTACATAGTGTTGGGTTAAAGGTAGGGAGCACTGGCTAAATCAGGAGAAATCTTAGTGAACACACATGTGTGTGAGGATCTCCCACTAACCTGGTAGCAAGAGCTGCTCCATTATTACCAGTGCAAACTCTAGATGATAAAGTACAGTACTAGGGGTGCTCAGATGCTCTGGAACCCATTCTGAGAGCATAAGGTCAGCATTTCGGTAATTCTGATTCCGATTCTGAATAGATTCCTTATTGGAATGGAATCAGAATTCCCAGTTCCTCATCTGACCTTGTAAATAACTATCCCCCATACATACTGTATGACAAGTAAAAAAAAAGTTTAAGACCCTCCCCCGTTTCAACTAGCGACAACCCCACCCCCACCCCTAGTACCTGGCTGGGATGGGATCTTTCCCTTCCTTGGACCCTAGGGTTGTTTGGTCAGCCACTCAGGGTGGTGTATTCTGTTGGTCAGTCCTGCAGCTCCAGCCTCTAACTAGTTCATTATCTGCCCTTCTTATCCCCAAACCCAGCCACTGCTGCCCCGCCACACCTCAGTCTTCCTCCCCACCCTTCGACAATAGCTCGTTGCTCTCTCGCCCAGTCCCACTCCCTCCAGTAAGGTTGTGTGGTCCCCAGTGGTCTAATACAATGCAACCCACCCTTTCCCCACCACCAACAATAGAGTTCAATCACCGATAACTGATGTTGACGTCAACTGACTTTCTTCTGCGGCAGTCCCCGAGGAGTCTTTTGGGGAATGGTTGGGGTTGGCAACTTTGAGAAAACCTTGGGTTCCCTGCAGACCTAGTAGTGTCTCTTACTCTGTAAAGACTGCCTGGATTCCAGGGAGTGGTCCTAGTAGGCCTGCTCTGTCCAAGTGTCCTTGTGCAGCAGATGTCAGGTTGCCTGCTGGGAATCAGGGTATGGGGACCAGAGAGTATGAGGTAGCACACAACCAACAGATCAGATCACCACTCAGAGCCAGAATAAGGAGGGATGAGGAGAGACCCAGCCAGCAGCAGTGACTGGCCCTCCTGCCACCATCAGACTCTGTGACCAGGCTGGGGGTCAAGACTGGGGTAGCCCAGGGAATGAGTTGGAAGTCCAGCAAAGGGGGCTTACCAATGCCGACCTACAGCCAGCTCCTATTGGCATGCAAGCAAGCAAAGTGGCACAGGCTCTGTGGACATCGAACCAACCCAACCCACATGCCCAGAGGAGTAACAGCAGCACCAGTCAGTGGATCATGAGTCCCCCGATCATACAAGAACAGAAGGACAACATGGGCCGAGAACAGCAGCACTCAAGTAAGGGTAGGGACATGAAGAGGGATTTAACAAAGATGTGTGTAGTGTACAGCACTCTGATGCAGATTCTGAATTGGATTCTGATTCCAATTCAGCATCAGAAACTTTCCTGGAATTTGGATTTGGGGCCTTAAATACCAAAAGTCAAAATTCACAAAAAAGTCCAGACTCTGATGTATCCTATTCTGTTGGACTGATTCCAAGCACTCCTATACTGTACTGAGAAAAAATCGCTAGGTGAAAGTTACAGGGAACTGACACATTCTATGTAGTTGTTGTATAAATTTTCCATTCTCCCCAGCTTAAATAAAACATTGTTAAAGTTTTTTTTTTCTTATGGGGACACCAGAGAAAAACCCTTCTTCAATGGCAGCACTTAAGAAGGCAGAGCCAGATCGAGCACTTATGCTATTGCAGCCATAAGCACATCATGAAAAGAAGCATCCCCTCACATTTTTTTAATAAAATTTACATTTGTTCATTCTGAGCTGACTTATGGAAAAGGGTCCCAAAATGCTACTGACTGGTGAAGCGACGTCTTCCTCCTCTGCTGTGGCCTCCGAACCTACCTCAAGGCAATGTAGGTTAGCAGGGCCAGGCAGGTGCTTGTGAAGCAGGTATGAATGTCCCATTATGACAACTGCCTTGATTAAATGCACACTGGAATCTGAATTAAACACCACTTTTAGTGGAACTGATGTGGTAATCTGCAATTGGAATTTCAAGTAAATTAAACTTATTCAGATCTGGGGTCCTATGTTCCAGCCAAACTGAAGTGCAGAGATTCAAATTGTATGATTGTTTTGAGTTCTGTTGCTTTCTGTATGGACCTGTCTGAGTTGATTCTACTATTTTCCTGCTTAAATGGCAGTAACTGGAATACATTCAGTTTCACAATCTTCGGTTACTGTACGTTTGCAACCAGGCAGAATCATTCACTTTGTAATACATTTTGTTAATTCTCCTCAGGTTAACAGTATGTATGTAACCCCCCTGCAAATGGGGGTTCCCAAAAGACTTCCAGGAGCTTGCTTGAATGCTCCAAGCCTGAATGGTGTTTGGCATTTAAGCCATTTATCAGTGAGTGTTTTTAGAGCCTCTGGTACTGTCTCTTTAAGAGCTGTCTGCTTGCAGACATAATTAGTTTGTATGGGGGGACTGTGTGCTTCTCTGAGTACCACTCAAGCTGCTGCCAATTCACTCTATTTTGCAGTCACTAGGAGTGCAAAGGAACCCATCTGAAAGATGTAACTGTTTGCCAGAAATCATTTACAGTAATAATGAAATTACAGTTTGTCTAACCTGCTTTCTTTTGCAGTCAGAACTGTGTCTGCTAGTTCCCCATTCTAGTTTTGAACTGCTGAACTGGACCAATCAGTGTGGGGTAAGCTAGCTCTAAAATGGTGCCTTGGACGAATCAGAACTTGGACTCATAATCTGGGCCAGCCACAAGAGGATTATATGAGCAGTGACTCTGGGAGATGTAGTTTAGACTTCAGCACCTTTTGGACCAACAGCAGCAGTCTATTGTGAGTGACAGCCAATCCAGTCAAGAACTGGCAGGAACTCAAAGGAAGTGCCGGTTTTGTCGGTTGGAGTTTGAGTTGAGCTTTGGCAGTGAAGAAGGAAGGAGCCCTGTGCTTTTTCAGTGTGCAGTTTTAGTCAAAAACGTGTAGTAAGGCCCAGAGTTCGGTCTGCAGCTTGTTAGGACTGAATCCGTCCTGTGAAAAGAATCAAAGGATCTCTGAAGAGTAGAAACCAGGCTCACCCTGTAGAAGACTGGAGGAATTGCTGAAAATTACACTCGGTCTGTCAGGAACTGAATCTGCTGTGTGTTCTCCGGGTATTGTGCAGTAATTGCGATCAGGATACAGATGCAGCCTGCCTGGTATGTGCTTTCTTTTATATGGATGTGTGAAGAGGTTTGTGCACCTCAAGTGAGCCCTGCTGACATTGAAGGACCCTATCTTATTTGAGGTCGTGAGTACTAATTCAGGGTAGCTCCTCGTTGAATTGCCACATTAAATCCAAATGGAATTACTGTACTGCTGACTGTTTAATTCTCCTTTCTCTGTGTGAAAGGGTCCCTACCAGCTGCCATGGTTTGGACTAGCCACTAGGGCTTGGGTACCCAGGGACAGTAACTGATAGGGATAGGCCTGTGCACAGAGCCATAGATGATTATTAAGTGATAAGCTAATTAACCTGATTTCCCCTGTCCTTGTTATATCCCCTAAATAAATCAGAGCTGCTTGTTTCACAAAGTTATACTGCCTGAGGTATTTGTCTATGTTAAAGTACTGTACTGTGATTGTTGCACTGTTCTCATTTCACAGGAGGTCCCAGTGCGGAACCAGACCTGGGGGTAAGTGTATACTGTGAAGGTAATTCTGATATATTGTGTGGGCCACTAGTGGGAAGAAAGGGGGGTTGCAGTGTCCCAGAGGGCTGTGACCAAGTTAGTTTAACTATTGCAAACCCTGACCTCTGGGTGGAGGCACCCGCCATTGGATCCAGGCCCCTCAACCTGTCAGTGGCAAATCAGGCAGGGGTAGTAGCCCCTGGGATAGCGCCATCTAGGGGTTACATGTAAACCAAAAAAAAGAGTACAGTCTGAATGCACTGGATTCATTATGTAAGCCCCCTTCCCCAATATGGGGCTTACCTTTAGGACTTTATAGATCCTGCCCTGGGGCACCAGTAACCCACACTATTGCTCCTGCTGGTTTCCTGATTTGGACTTCACGCTTCCTGTCATGGGAACCTGACCAAGAGAAGAGGGGGGACCGTGGATCCCCAGCACCTTCAGTGCCACTGTAAATAAGCTCCTACTGCATTTCAAAAGTGGCTGACTGCCGCCAATAAAAGGAGCATTGTGGGTTGCTAGAAATTAGGGTGCTCCTGAGCACCATCCAGCTGAACTGGACACCTAGCATGATTGCACAAATAGCTACAGGGGCATCACATACATATTTAAATGCAGGAGCCCTCAAAATAAGACTTTTAGTGCCAGTCTCCCACTGACAGACAGTGCACAGCCATCTTTGTCCACCCTGATCCCATCAGCAGGGCAACAGGGGTATGGGAGTCCCACGATAAGCCAGTCAGGCTGCACAGCCTAGAAAAAGAGATACAAGGAGCTCTTGGAGCACTGGAGGACTGCCTGCATCCTGATGCAAATTTCTGGTCAATCACCAACTGTGTGAAAGACTTCAAGCCTGGCCCAGAGTAATTGACACCTGAGTGGACCAATGGTGAGCTAATGTTCTCCAGGAAACCATAGGGGTTGGTTCAGGATCCTGTCAGTCTGCATGTATCTACAGTGGCAAGCTTGTGGAGCTGCTACGCAGACTGTATATCTGTCAGAGCCATATTGTTAAGTGAGAGAAGCAGGCCAACTGCTACAGAAAAGGAAGTGATCATGTGCTAACCCAGTACAAAAGCTGAAGGTTGCAGCTACTAAGAGACTGTTGCTGTGGAGCAAACCTGCCTAAACTGAACTGTGACCAAAGCTAGCATGTGGAAGATACCCAGCCAGTGCCTCCACATGCTACTTGTTATTGGCACCTCCCAGGTACTGGACACCAAGATGTGTTGCTGCGTATGGTAGACAGACCTAACTGAACACTTTGACTGGGTCACAAAAATGTTGGACAATGGAGGTGCAGTGGACGTGATGTACCTGGACTTCAGGAAGGTGTTTGACTTCATTCCACATAGGCGGCTAATAAACAAACTGGAATACACGGGCACTGGGACAAAAACTGTAAGCTGGATCCAAAACTGGCTAGATGGGAGGACCCAGAGGGTATTGGTAAATGGTACACTCTCAGAGGAGGGTAGAGTTACAAGTGTTGTCCCACAGGGTTCAGTGCTAGGACCAATACTTTTCAATGTATTCATCAGCGACATAGCCAATGACCTAAATGGGAAGGTGTGCCTATTTGCAGACAACAGAAAGTTCTGCAATAGGGAGGACTCAAAGGATGGAGTCAGACCTCAAGAAATTGGAAGAATGGTCAGGAAATTGGCAGTTGAGGTTCAATGCCAAAAAATGCAAGGTGATGCACCAAGGAAGACACAATCCATGGAAAAATTACTTTCTAGATGGGGTGCAGCTGGTGAAAATAAAACACGAATGTGATCTTGGGGTGATCATTGCAGATGATCTGAAAGTGGGCAAGTAATGTGAAAAGGCAGCACAAAAGGCCAGCAGCATCTTGGGTTGCATAGGAGGGGGCATTACCAGTAGAAAGAGGGGGGTGATTATGGCACTGTACAGGTCCCTGGTGAGGCTTCACCTGGAGTACTGTGTCCTGTTCTGGAGGCCTCACCTTAAGAAAGACAAAGTTAGACTAGAGACTATACAAAGAAGGGCAACAAAAATGGTGCAGGGTCTGCAACGTGAGCCATATGATGCAAGGCAAAAACAGCTCAACGTATATTCCCTGGAACAAAGAAGGAATGGGGGGGATATGATAGGGATGTTTAAATACCTGAAGGGTATCAACAAGGTACAGGCACAAGATCTCCTTCAGGTAAACAACTGCACCTGGACCAGGGGGCATGATATGTGCCTAAAGGGGGGGCAGGTTAATGAGCAACACAAGGAAGTTCTTCTTTACAGAAAGGGTGGTAGATCCTTGAATGTCCTCCCACACAGGTGGTGGGGTCAAAGATGGCAGGAGTTCAAACTAGCATGGAACAAACACTGTGGAAAACTTAACACAGTGGCCTGAACGAGGGCGGGGGAATAGTATACATGGGCAGACTAGATGGTCCACACGGATCCCATCTGCCGACACATTCTATGTTTCTATGTTACTTACCCGTGTGAAAGGAAGATTATCTGTTGAATGTGGAGATCAGAAGAGGCCTGACTGGTACCAAAGACAATAGCTGTCAGCCAGCCAATATCAGAGGCCTGCACTTAAGAAAGAGAGAGAGAGAGAGAGAGAGAGAGAGAGAGAGAGTGAAAATGATCCAAAGAAGGACCCACTGCAAACTGCAACATTGCCCATGTACATTGCAGGAGATCCCCAGTCTGGGAAACAATAAGTAAATTCAGGGCTTGCCTGCACCTGCATCCTATATTATAACTGGGAAACATTTACCGGACTAGGCCATCTAGCCAGGATTTACAAATACCCATTTGAGTTTTAAAGCCTTTAAATTTGTGGTTACGTTTGCAAAGCACTGCTGGCCAACAACGTGCAAAGCCATCAGGTGTACACCAGTTCCACAACTGGGTACCCTGTGAAACACAAGGCACTCTCAGTAATAAAAGGATTTACACTAGTACTAGTGTGGAGAGGATAGTATCCCTAGCATAGGCAGGCAGACAAGGCATCAGCACTGTGAGTGTGTAGGGTTTAGGAGCAGGCTGTTATTAGTGATCTGAGTCTGATAGGGTACAAAACCACAAACCAGGAACCTGCATTGTGGGCTATATGTAGAAGGGCACAGGGAAGAGCAGTCCCATGACTGTGGCTGGGCCTAGGAGGGCACCTAAGTCCCAGCTAGGGTCACATTCTATATTATTGCTTAATCATTCCCTTTCTCCCATTTAGGGCCTTGCAGCCCAAAATACATTTTTTGTTCTTTTGTTGCAGTTACTTGTCTGAGCACTATCAGTTTTAGATTATAAGTTGCATGCTCACTGAGGTAACTATTGCACTGCCTTGGTTTGCAGGTGGGGTGATCCTATTGGAAGGAGGGTAGTTATTGCATCTCAAAGGGTTGTGACCCTGTTTTAACCTTTCACTGGATGGAGACACCATGCAAATAACTTAAACCTTGGATACAAATCCCCCAGTCAGGAGTTTATCAACCAAGGCTCCTCAATCTTGCTTGAGTCCACAAGGCAGGGGTTGTAAACAACAACATCCATGGTGACCAGGTTACAGTTATAAGGTAATGAATTTTCACAACATGCTAACATAGAAAGGGGGCACACATATGCTTGAGAAGCTGCTGTCCCCCTGACCCCATGAAAGACGTTTTGTTGGTGGCAGTGTGACTGAAAAAGAAGAAGTGGTGGGGGGTGCGAACAATAATGATAGCACTATAGTCTGACCCAAGCAGGACAGCTTTACTCAGGAGGTGAACGCCACCATCAGTCAGCTCAAGTATAAGAATGGGTCACAGTTGTTATGCACTGTACTTATGTCATTTGTGTATTTTTTTTAAATAAAAGAATAAACATTTTACATTGCAAAACCAAGGTAAGTGTAGCAATGAAAAGGTTATAAAGACCAATAGAACAGACAGGAGTGGCACTGCAAAGTTGCAAACAAGTGGGTTTTATTGTTAACTGTAAATAGGTGCTCTTAGCTCAAAGAGATGTGCAAGAACAAGGGGCACAATTTGAAGATAGAAGGGGGACGGCTCAGAGGTAATGTGAGGAAGAATTTTTTCACAGAGAGGGTTGTGGATGCATGGAACAGCCTCCCTGAGGAGGTTGTGGAGTCAAGAACAGTGGGGGAATTCAAGAATGCATGGGACAGACATAAGGCAGTCCTAGTGGGGGGTAGGAGGAAGTAAGCTGTTGGTTAATTAGGATCTGCAGCTTATCTGTTAGGTAGGAAAATGGGCAGACTAGGTGGGCCAAGCGGTCCTTATCTGCCATCACATTCTATGTTTCTATGTATCTATGTAAAGATCATTTCTAATTTATTACCTGAGTTTGACAGTCAAGCAGCCTTATGGATGTATTAGTGACAGACAGTAACATCTCCTGCGTCCAGATCTTCCCCTTCGTGTCCAGAACCATCAGTTTTTTGATAGCATCTTCCACAGTCACAATGGCTTCACTCTTGTCCATCATAAATGTGGCCATGTGCTGGAGAGAAATGGAAGCTTATTAGCACAAATTAAAATAAAAATCTCTAAAAACTATTGTTTTCTAAAGGCACTAGTTAATAACCTGTGCTTAGAGATCAATGGCATTGACAACAAATTAAATATGACAAAAGGGCAAGAATAAATGCAGGAACCTTATTGGTCAAGACATATCACCTGACTTCGCTGTATAACACTATTCATGCTGTTTTGTACACCAAATCCATGTTATAAGTGCAATAATATACTTCAGGGTGTGCGATAAAGCATATGGTATGCACTCCCTAAGGTTTGTGATGACACTCAGTCTTTGGCTTTGTGTCTCACAAAATCCTGGGGTGCGCATCTCAAATTCTTAAAGGCACACCCTGTTTTTGTATTATTGCTTACATTACGACACAAGAAAAAAGAGCTTTGATAAATCTTTCTAATAATACCAACACTGTTGTAAAACAAGTGGATAAGGGGGAGCAGTAGTTGTGTTAAATAGAAAAGATTATGTTTCAGAAATTAGAAGACAACTTGACGACATTTCCTTTTAGGAAATGTTGCGGTTCAATCGCACTAATGTTTATAAAGACCAGATAGATGATATATTGAGTATGGGTTTTGTTCATGGTTACCTATCAAAAAGTGCATATAAAGCCCTTAGCCCTTACAGTGGCACACCCAGTGGTACCTATAATTTACATCTTACCCAAGATACGTAAAAGCTTGGAGGCACCCCCTGATCATCCCATAATCTCGGGGGAAGGGTTGGGTGACTGAAACCTTGTCAGTATATGTTGATAGTTTCTTGCAGCCGTTTGTTTGGACACAAAGGTCATATTTAAGGGACTCGATGCAAGTAATCAACATTGAGGAGGCCCTAGAAATGCATGAAACATGGTACTTTGCTGCATTACACATTGATTCTTTGTATACAGTTATCCCACATCAGTCTGGTTTAGAAGCAGTTGGCTATTACCTTGAAAAGTGCACTGAATTTGAACGTGTCCAAATGCCCGCTATGTCACTTTTCTAGGTATAGAAAAAGTAGACTGTGGAATCAGAGAAGTGATCTGAAAAAAACGCACTGGGCAAAGGGAGAGTTATTGGATATATAAATTGAATGCCAGGAATGCTGATGGCTTAAATGACAGACTAACTTTGTTTTTTTCTCTTTTAGATATTTCCTAAGAAGACCTAAGATCGAAATGTAGATTTTTAACTCTATTTTCTATTTTCAGCATGCATTTAACATAACCATTTTGTTTTGCTTTGCTTTTAGACCACATGCTGACGCAGCGCCTTGTTTTTGTTTTTACACTTGGTGTTTACAATTATTGGCAGAAAATGTTTTGAATAAAAACATGTTCCTTTTTTAAAAACAGTACTGTAGACAGATATGAGGTACTGCTATGGGTGCCAGGATGGCACCTAGTTTTGTCAACCTTTTGTGGGTTACTGGGAGGAATATCATCTATGATGCTGCCACAAATCCATATTTGCCATGGTTGGATTTGTGGCGATGTTTTATTGACATATAATAATTGTGTGGAAAGGTACTGAAGTGATGTTCCTGGAGTTTGTTAAGTGGCTGGAAACCACCTCTGACTGTTTGAAGTTTAACATTAATCAAAGGGAAATAGAATTCTTGGATCTTAGGATCTATAAAAAAGAAGGAAGAGGGGTGTGTACTACTCTATTTCAGAAACAAACAGATCAAAACAGTCTACTGAAAGCTGATAGTTGCCATCCGTCACATATTATTAATAACATCCCTAAGGGGCAACTTATCAGAACATTGAGGAACTGCACTGAGGCGACAGAGTTTGAGAAGAAGAAAACTGCACAGACAGGTCAGTTTAAAAATAGGGGGTACAGCAATAAGTGTATTGTGAAAGCAGTTCAAGAGGTAGATAGAATGGAAAGAATTAGTACATTAATTCCCAAACATAAAGTGAAAGATGAGGCCCCACTTTGTCCCTTTGTTACTACATATTCAGTCAGAGCAACAGAAGAGTCAGATGTACAGTAATCAGACACAAAATCCCCTTCCCTCGGTTCCCATCAGTGTGGTAAATGTATACATTGTTCGTACGTCCTACAGAGGAAGGAATTCATTAATTAATGTGATGGGTCAGTCATTAAAATCAATCTCTTTATCACATATGGGACTGAGAGAGTAGTATATTTGCTACAATGCAGTTGTGGGAATTACCATGTGGGTAGGACCACTGGAGCATTTAGAGTGAGCATAGGTGAGCATGTTCGTGCAATACAAAGGAAAGATGAAACTTATGCTATAGCCAAACATATTACCAATAATCCAGGGGTGAAACACTATATGTCACTTTTCTAGGTATAGAAAAAGTAGATTGTGGAATTGGGGGAGGTGATCTGAAACAAGCATTTGTCAATGCCGAATGTTTGCTTGCTGGCATTGGCATTGGTGGGGTGTGCCTTTGGGTCATCAGGCATAACGGTCACGCCATTTCACCACACCCTACCCTGCAGACACCAAGTGTTATGGTGTGCCTTGGGGTCTTTGGCCCTTATGCTCACCCCATTCCATCAGGAAATACAGTGAGATGGGTGCAGTATAGGAAAATGTGGTGAACTTTGGGGCCGAAGAGTCCAAGGCACACCTCAATGCCTCTTACTGGCTGCAGGGTGTGGGGGGTGGTGGAATGGTATGAGCATTACAGGTGAAAATCCCATGTCACACCCATGATGCCTGTCAGACTCTACAGGGTGGGGCATTATGGTTGGAAACCCTAACGCCTCAGGCGGTCATTGGTATTTTCACTCCAAATTTTCAACATGGGTTTTTTGTGACCCCCACCTTATGAACAGTGGTAATATCAGTTTGTTAGCCGAAAGCTGATTTTGCATAGTGACTGCGGCATGTGGCATCACAGGTGCGAAAACACATTTTGAACAGGATGTGACAAATGACAGCTGTACTATTCATGGGGAGTTGTAAAAAATGGCAATGTTGAAAATCTGCAGTGAAAATAGTAAAAAAACTGGTGAAGTCACGCGCGTACATAGACACTATGCAATTCACACCCTTAATGTAACTACTTGGGGAATTTTTTACAGCAGATTGTCAACACAGGTATTTTGGGACCTCCACTCATGAACAGTGTCACTGTCATTTTCTTAATCTTTTCTGAACAGTGATTTCCCACAGCAACCACGCATTTCTGTGCAGAAAGTGTGAAAGCAAATTTTGGCCATGTTGTGAAAAATTACAGCTGTACTGTTCATAAAGAAGTGTGGAAAAATGCCACTGGTGAAAATCTTGACTGAAAATATTACAAATTCATGAACTTACGAGGGTGCGTGAAAACAGCGCAGTGCTCACTCGTAACACAGACATTTTATGGACTTTTGTCACCTAATTTTCAACATAGCCATTTTAAGACCTCTGCTCATGTACAATGTCACTGTGATTTTCTTAATTTGTCCCAAACATTGATTTCGCAGACCGACTGTGCCATTGTGCGCTACATGCGTGGAAACACATTTTGGAAGAGATGTGAAAAATGACAGCTGTACTGCTCATAAGAAGGTGTGGTAAAATGGCAATGTTGAAAATCTGGAGTGCAAATATTAAAAATTCCCGAACTTACGAGTGTGCATAGGAACTGCACAATGCACGCTCATAAAACAGTCGTTTTGGGGAATTATTTCACCAAATTTTCAACATAGCCATTATAAGACCTCTGCTCATGAACAATGTCACTGTGATTTTCTTAATGTGTCCCAAACATTGATTTCACACACACTGACTGCGCCATTGTGGATTACATGCGTGGAAACAAATTTGGGGTGAGATGTGAAGAATGACAACTGCACTGCTCATGAGGTGTGGTAAAATGGCAATGTTGAAAATCTGGAGTGCAAATATTAAAAATTTGCGAACTTACAAGCATGCGTAGGAACTGCACAATGCATGCTCGTAAAACAGTCATTTTTGGGAATTTTTTTCACCAAATTTTCAACATAGGGTTTTGGTGGCCTGCCTCATGAACTGTGACACTGCCATTTTGTATGTCGGTCCCGAAAGGTGGTTTCACGCAGTGACCGCGAAATCAGCTTTTGGAACTGAATAACAAAATGACAGTGCAAGAATTCATGAAGAGGGGTCCCAAAAACCCAATTTTGAAAAAGAGGTGTAAAAATTCCCAAAAATGCCCGAGATATGCATTAAAGTTGAAAAACCCCTATTTATTCCATTATACAGATAACCGGCATTTCCACAGTTCGTGGTTGGCTTTGAAGAGTGCAGATGTGTTCCCAATCCACAGAAGATCATCACGCCAGACTCTGGAGGTAAGTGTGGGGTGAGGGGAAGATGTGGGGAGGAAGGGTGCGCAGTGGGTGGGTGTGGGTTGTGGGGGGAGGGGCAGGGAGACCGCTGAGGGTCCGTTTTCTTCTTTACAGGTAAAAAAGAAAACTGAAAGACATTGGGGGACCATTTTCATTTTTAATAGGTGCTTTGGCACACTGGGATGGGCTCCCAGCATGCCACCTGAGTGTGTGTGTGTGTAGGTGGGTGCTTTATCCGATGGAGGATTGGGCATCCTCATGGTAAACAAGGAAAGGAGCCACAGAGCCGAGGGGATTGGGCACCGGCAAAGCAAAATCAAAAAAGTTGGGAACACTTGCGCCGGCGGGAGTACACCCCATTGGCAAAATTCAAGGAGGGAGGGATACATGCCGACGGGATTGGCCCCTGTCAGCAAAGAGAAACTGTTGGGAGGACATGATGCCGAGGGGATTGGGCACCTCCTTGGCAATCAAAGGGGTTACATGATGCCGATGGGGACTGGGCATCCCCATTGGCACACAATAAACGCTGGTGTTGACTGGCAACAGCGGCAGTCACTGCCGCCATGTTACCTGCACGTAGGGGGAGGTGTGTTGTGGTCACACTGCATGAGAGCTTCGCTCTCATTGCAGCAAACCTTTTCTCAGATGTTGGGCCACATTAGATATGCAGAGTGTTGGCCCCTGCTTTTGGCTGATTGGGGAATGTGGGACGCACCTACTGGTGCGTGCCCTGCATTCGCCCAACAGTGACCATGCCTCCAAATCTGCACTACCGCAAGATGTTGGTTGCGCAAGCGCGCCAACATAAAAACTGAATAAAGAAAAAGGACATTTATATAGCTAGTAGGTTAAATTTGTAGCCTTAAGTTTAGATCTTTTTCTTTCTAAACAATACCATATATAGAGATCTTGGAGTAAAAATAGTTAGACATCACTGACTTAAGTTACATCATCCAAATCTTGTGCACTTAAGAAAGCAATAGAGGGAAGCAATGTACAAAAGCTGACTGGCATGGCCTAATGGTATTAAGCTGTACTTTTAATAATAAATGTTCGCTATATAATGTAAGCAAACATAAAAAATTAAATGAAGCACCCACCAAAAATGTAACAGGGTCAAAACAGTTTGTAGTTCCAAACCTTTTAGTAAGGCATAAGTGCGACCATCAAAGTGCAGACCTTATGGAGAAATGAGCAAACTGTTAAGTCTCGCTCAACTGCCATTGAGCTTCATCAGACAATTTAAATTCGTGACACACTACCATTATAAATGGTATTCAAATAATGCCTAGCCAGTCATTATCTTGCTTAAATGATTTGGCAATTATCTAGACCAATTTCAATGTATGCTCATTGTTCTGCCTTTGTATTTCAAACAAAGCCAAAGCCATTTTATAACACACATATATTTAAAGACACAGGCATTACATATTTGTGAATCAGAGTTACCATAAAAGTGTTGAATTAAAACATTATTTGCTTGTTCTTAGTATTTCATCTAAAGCACAAAACAGAAAAAACAAAACAACTATGGGAAAGGCAGGATAAATGAATAGGTAAAAGGAGGGGGGGTTTGAGAAAAAAATTTAAAAATTCAGACAACGACAAGCACTGTGCATATAAAAGGAATTAGGTTCAAACTTAAATGTCACAAATTTCAGCTGGCCTGGTGATGCTGAGGGTTGAGGCACTGGATGCCACACCTCATGCCACGCCGGCGACCTGGGTTAGGGAACGAGCCTGGACCGCTGTGGGTCGGCAGGGGAGGGAGAGGACTGAGCATCTGAAGGAGAGCTCTCCTCTCCTGGGGTGGGTTCAGTGGATACCTTGGCACAGTGGTGACACCCAGTGGAGACTGGGTGCACCACATGTGCCTGGATTACAAAGGAGGAGCGCGACGGATGCCAGTGGCCTCAACGTGCAGGCATCATTGCACGTCCGGCTCCTGGGGGTTCCTCAGCAAAATGATAAAAATACCCCTTGCACCAGGATAGGCGACAGTTCCTCTTCGGGCCTCCACCACACACCACTACCGGGCCTTGCCTCTGCCTCTATCTCCTCCTCCACCTCCATATCGTTAATCGGTCCCAAAAGGTGATTTCGCAGTCACTGCACGGAATCACCTTTCGGGACGGATAAACAAGATGACAGTGCCACTGTTCATGAGGTGGGCTGTCAAAAAGCCTGTGTTGCAAATTTAGTGGAAAAAATCCCAAAAATGGCTGTTTTACAAGCTTACATTAGCAGCTTCTTTCATGAGTTAAGTAACCGTAAATTCGCAATATTTTCTGCCAGATTTTCAACATTGTCATTTTATACACCTTGTGAACAGTACAGCTGTCATTTTTCACATCCTGGCCGAAATGTGTTTCCACACTTCCGGTGCACAATAGCGCGGTAGCTGTGGGAAGTCAGTGTTTGAGTCAGATTATGAAAATGACAGTGGCACTGTTCATGAGCAGAGGTCCTAAAATGCCTGATGACAATACTCCATAAAATGACTGTATTACGAGCATGCGTTAGCAGATTGTACGCACATTCATAACGTCATGCATTTGTAATATTTTCACTCTGGATTTTCACCACTGGCATTTTTCCACACCTCTTGATAAATAGTACAGCTGTCATTTCACATATCTTGCCCAAAATGTGTTTTCGCACGTACGGCACAGAATAGCGCAGTTGCTGTGCAAAATCACTTTTTGGAACAGTTTGAGGAAATAACAGTGACACTGTCCATGAGCAGAAGTGCTAAAATGCCTGTGTTGAACATTTGGTGCCGAGCGTCCATAAAATGACTGTGTTACAAGTGCGCATTGCGCATTTCCCACACACCCTTGTAACTTCGCAAATTCACAATATTTACATGCCACATTTTCAACACTGGCATTTTTTTACACCTCCTTATGAATTGTACAGCTGTTATTTTTCACATCCTGCCCAAAATGTTTTCCCACACTGTACTACCAAAGCCAATGCCAGTGCGACAACATTCGGCATTGACAAATGCTTGTTCTTTTATCCCCTTGGTTGGGCCTGCCATTCAGTACCTTCAGGTGTAACCCCCCTGCAAATGGGGGTTCCCAAAAGACTTCAAGGAGCTTGCTTGAATGCTCCAAGCCTGAATGGTGTTTGGCGTTTAAGCCATTTATCAGTGAGTGTTTTTAGAACCTCTGGTACTGTCTCTTTAAGAGCTGTCTGCTTGCAGACATAATTAGTTTGTATGGGGGACTGTGTGTTTCTTTGATTGAGTACCACTCAAGCTGCAATTCACCCCATTTTGCAGTCACTAGGAGTGCAAGGGAACCTGTCTGAAAGATGTAACTGATTGCCAGAAATCATTTACAGTAATAATAAAATTACAGTTTGTCTAACCTGCTTTCTTTGCAGTCAGAACTGTCTGCCTAGTTCCCATTCTGGTTTGAACTGCTGAACTGGACCAATCAGTGTGGGGTAAACTAGCTCTAAAATGATGCCTTAGACGAATCAGAACTTGGGACTCATAATCTGAGCCAGCCACAAGAGGATTGTATGGGCAGTGACTCTGGGAGATGTAGTTTAGACTTGATTGCCTTTTGGACCAACAGCAGCAGTCTATTGTAGTGACAGCCAATCCAGTCAAGAACTGGGAGGAACTCAAAGGAAGTGCCGGTTTTGTCTGTTGGGAGTTTCAGTTTGAGATCTGAAAGTGAAGAGGAAAGAAACCCTGTGCTCCTTCAGTGCACAGTTTCAGTCAAAAACGTGTACAAGGCCCAGAGTTCCGGTCTACAACTTGTGTAACTGCTTGTTAGGACTGAATCCGTCCTGTGAAAAGAATCAAAGGATCTCTGAAGAGTAGAAACCAGGCTCACCCTGTAGAAGACTGAAGAAATTGTTGAATTACACTCGGTCTGTCAGGAACTGAATCTACTGTGTGTTCTCCTGGTTGTTGTGCAGTAATTGCGATTGGGATACAGATGCAGCCTGCCTGGTATAGTGCTTTTTTTTACCATATAAATGTGTGAGAGTCTCTTGGAGATCAAAAGTAGCCCTACTGACATTGAAGGACCATATCTTCTTTGGAGGTCAGTGAGTACTAATTGAAGTCGCTCCCTGTTGAATTGCCACATTAAATCCAAATGGAATTACTGTACTGCTGACTGTTTAATTTTCCTTTTCTCTGTGTGAAAGGCCCTACCAGCTGCCACGGTTTGGACTAGCCACTAGGGCCTGGGTACCCAGGGACAGTAACTGGTAGGGATAGGCCTGTGCACAGAGCCATAAATGTAGATAGTAAAGTGATAAGCTAATTAACCTGATTTCCCCCTGTCCTTGTTATATCCCCCTAAATAAATCAGAGCTGTTTGTTTCAACAAAGTTATACTGCCTGAGGTATTTGTCTATGTTAAAGTACTGTACTGTGATTGTTGCACTGTATCTTATTTTACAGGATGTCCCGGTGCCTGAACCAGCCTTGGGGTAAGTGTATACTGTGAAGGTAATTCTGCTATATTGTGTGGGCCACTAGTGGGAAGAAGGGGGTTGCAGTGTCCCAGAGGGCTGTGACCAAGTAAGTTTAACTATTGCAAACCCTGACCTCTGGGTGGAGGCACCCGCCATTGGATCAGGCCCCTCAACCTGTTAGTGGCAAATCAGGCAGGGTAGTAGCCCCTGGGATAGCGCCATCTAGGGGTTACATTTGAGGCTCACCGCTGGGATTGTGTGTCCTCTAGTGGCCATGTTACAAACCACTGTTAAGGGAAAAAATAAATAAATAAATAAATGGGTACCCCGACAGAAGTGGCTGTGCACCGGCTGGTGGAGTGGTGTACTGGGAGGAGATCACCCCAAAATGCTATGCTTATCCTGGACATCCCCTAGGTATCAATCGGACACTGTGCAGGGAGTACTTTCCAAGGTGGAAGGTTTACAAAATCCTGTGGTGGTGGGTCGGCAGCTAATCTGCTCACCCACACTTTCCTGGCCCTAGTAGAGTTTAAGGATCCATAGATAGCTCCAAAGTACCACAGACCATTACCCCAGAGGAGCCCTCACTGCTGGAGAGTGATAACTAAGGACAGTAAAGACCAGGGGAATGAGCCCCACCACTATCTGAAACTTTTGAGGAGAAATTTGCTAAATGGTTGCTGGGAGAAGGAAAACTGTGGAGGACTTGAAGAAACTATTCTTGCCACCTGGGGGTGTTCCTCCCCCAACACCCTCTCCTGCTCCAGTACCCGTAATGGTGGCTGAACCAATGCAGACTCCTATTTCTGCACCTGCCATTAGTCACGACTCTTACCGAAGGTTGAGGATCTTCTCTGGCACCCTCACCACCCCCCAAGGGGAGGATGACTGGGAGACCTGGATAGAACTATGTTGCCCCCAAGTGCTAGAATGGCAATGCTCGGAAGCGAAAGCGAAAGAGGGTTAGTGAGGGCCTCAGAGGTCCTGCCCTGGCTACCATCCGTGCTAAGCAGACCCAGTAACCCTGAAGCGACTACTGAAGCCCTATCTTGAGGCCTTGGAGAATGTGTATAGGAGCCCAGATTCTGATGAGGACCTATGGTGGAAGTAAGAAATGCACAACAGTACCAAGGGAGGAGTTGTCTGTGTATGTCTCGGCTGGAAAAATTGTTGCAAGAATGCCTCAGAAAGGGTAGTTTGCCAGCGATTGAACTGGACGAACCAGACTGGACAGAATCCTTAAGTCTGCCCCCTTCTCAGAACTGCTGTTGCTTCAGTTCGCCTGGCAATCGACATGGAATCCCACCCTCCTATGATGAGTTAATGAGAGAAATTAGGAGTTGAGAAAAGGCGACCTCGGGAGGGACCTGCACCAATAGCTGTGGCTATGACCGGTGACTGAGGGTGGCCCATCAAGTGAAGTTCAGGGGCAGAGGTTGGCAGTCAATGAGTGCTCTGATAAGGAAAAAGATATGCCACAATGGGGCGAACTGTTGAGAGAGATCCGGGAATTCAAAACAGTCCCTTTATGAAGGCCACGCCTGCAAATGCAGGCCCCGACCTATATCCGACTGCATCTGCTACAGGGGTGGGGATACCCACCCATGTATCTCCTGCTGATAACAGCTCCGAACTCGATTCCTTGACCATGGAAGTGGAGAAACTGGCGAGATGTCTCCAAATGCTTATCACGCCACAGACAGAGATGGCACCAAGGTTTCCAGTTAGTAATACCCCGCCGGCTCCCAGTGTGGCACCTCGGCCAGCTCAAACTCCAAAAGTATGTTTGCTATAATTGTGGGAAGGATGGGCATGAAAGGGAATGCCAATCCCAAAAGACACTGACAAAGTTGCATATAGGCTACAAGGAGAGCTTGGGAGAACAAATCAGTGGTTAAGAGGTGCGAAATGATCCCAGTGAGGGCACCAAAATGCTAATTCACGTCCTTTGTGGCAAGGTCAGTTGCCCAGGCCCCCACTACCGCCTCTCCAGACTGGTCCAGAATAGTGGGTCCCTCCATGGAGACCACTGTAAAGGTAAATGGAGTGTCTACAAGAGCTGTATTAGACAGTGGCTCCCAAGTGACAATTATGTTTCAAGATTGGTATCAGAAGCATTTGTCAGACGTACCCTTACAACCATTAGAAGGACTGCATGTATGGGGGTTAAGTGAGAAGGCCTACCCCTATTCTGGGTATATCCAATTTGGCTGTCTTTCCCCACCTCCGTGGCTGGAGTGGCCGAACAAGTAGAGACCCTAGCTTAGTGTGTCCCCCACTGGACTGTATGATGGTGTCCCTTTGTTGATTGGAACAAATGCTCATATGTTCAGAAGGCTGGCACATTTGTGTTATGAAAAACAGGGGTCAAAGACTAGTAGAGCTTTAAGAGTTCCGGCTTTAATTAAGAAGGCCTATGAGGCACAGAGAGATGCTGAAAATATAGAACCAGAGGAACCGGTCTGAATTGTATGGAAGAAGGATCCTGAGTCTCTGATCCTGGCACCAAATGCCCAGTGTACCTTACAGGAGAGGTCCGTATCAGAAAGGATGTTAGAATAAAATATTAATGTTGGATGCACCAGGCGATGGAAAATTGCCAGAGGGACTGCTGGTCAAGCCTAGTATTTTGCCCGCTAGAGCCCATGCTTATGCCAGAAGGTAATGGTCAAGTTCATAATGTGTCTGAAAGAGACATTCGAGTAAATAGAGGTTGCATCCTGGCTAATGTGCATTGTGCAGACACTGCAGTGCTACCCAGCAGCAAGAGTTCAAGGAAGAATGACAGAGTAACGCCTGACTTGTTTGATTTCGGCAACTCCCGCTGCCAGCTGAATGGAAAGTGAGGATCAGTGAAGCTTGCCCAGAGAGACCAGGTGTTTTTTTAAAGGAATGGGGACGTGAGGATGCGTGCAAGGAGCTGAGCACAATATCCGGCTGCATGATCAAAGACCATTCGTGAGGTCTCGACGCCTGGCACCTGCTGATATAGATGATGTGAGACGGCATCTGCAAGAGATGTTAGCGGCTGGTGTAATACAAGAATCCAGAAGCCCTTATGCTTCCCCATTGTGGTAGTGAGGAAAAAGAATGGGACAGTAAGGATGTGCGTGGATTATCGCACATAAACCGGCGGACTATCCTGATCAGTACACAATGCCCGCATTCAGGATGCTGTGACTGCCTAAGCGGGAGCAAGTGGTTCTCTGTACTGGATCTCCGCAGTGGGTACTACCAGATCCGATGGCCCCAGAGGACCGTGAGAGAGACAGCCTTTATCTGTCCGGCTACTTTATGAATTCATGAGGATGCCTCAAGATTTCAGGTGCCCCAGCCACTTTCAACGATTGATGGAGCGTGCAGTGGGGACATGAACTTACTAGAGTGCCTGGTATACCTAGATGATGTTATTGTGTTTGGCAGCTCACTGGAGGAACATGAGGCAGATTATTTAAGGTATTGGATCGACTGGAGGACTTTGGCCTTAAACTGTCCATTGATAAGTGTCAATTTTCAAACATCAGTAAAGTATGTGGGACACATAGTATCCACCGAGGAATAGAGACCGACCCAAGTAAAGTTGAGGCCCTTGACCACCTGCACAGCCCAAAAATCTAAAAAGAACTGCAAAGATTCCTGGGATTCTGTGGTTATTATCAGGTTTCATCAAGGACTATTCAAGAGTGATCCCCTTACTAACTTACTAAAGGTATCCCCAACCCACAAAAATACCAAAAGTCAGCGTCCTCAAGACTGAAAGAGTGTATTTTCATCCAGTGAAGTATTTGGGGCCGCTGGACTCCTGATTGTGAGACTGCTTTTCATGAGATCATATATCAACACCCATGCTCCAGTGCTGGCCTATGCCGATCCAAGAAAACCTTACGTCCTGCACACTGATGCTAGCTTGCAAGGGTTGGGGCTGTGTTGTCCAAACACGAGAATGGCCTGAGACCAGTGGCCTTTGCCAGTAGAAGCCTGACCCCATCCGAAAAGAACTATCCTGTATAAGTTAGAGTTCCTAGCTTTGAAGTGGGCTATTGTTGACCAATTCCATGAGTACTTGTATGGGGCTAAAATACTAGTAAAACTGACAATAATCCTTTGACCTATGTGCAGACCTCAGCTAAGTTGGATGCCACTGGCCACAGGTGGCTTTCTGCATTATCTACATATGACTATGCTCGAGATACCGAGCAGGTCTGAACCACATAGATGCTGATGCTCTCTCCCGAGGCCTGTTCCCCAGAATGATTGAGTCCGATTGGCAGAACCTGACATTGGGCACTCTCTGCGGAGAGTTTGACAGGGAAACAAATATCCACAGACGCAGTGGACTGCATGGTGGATAGCTTGGGACCCTCTGAGAATTGCATACCTGCTGCTTATTGCCACTTTTCTGCAATAGACATTGGTGCACTGCCTCAGCTGGACAATGACAGTGATGCGGGCTCAATCCCGCGATCCTATGATCAAATCAGCTTTAGAAGCCCTCTATGCAGGAAAGATGTGTCCAAATTCGCTCCACTGATTTGAGAACTGCACTGTTATACAAAAGAAGGTCCTAAGTTGAAACTGATCAATAAACTGTTATATAGAGAAACAGTAGACAGAGGAGACAAGTAGACAAACAACAACTGGTGCTGCCCACTGCCTTCCCGAGACTCAGTGATGGAGTCCTTGCACAACCACATGGGGCACCTTGGTATAGACAGAACACTTGACTTGGTGAGATCCAGATTCTATTGGCCTAAGATGGGGACTGATGTGGAGCAACACATACGAACTTGTAGTCGCTGCTTACAGAGGAAAGCTTTGCCCAGAGGGCTGCCCCTTGTTAACATAACCACCAGTGCACCCATGGAGCTGGTCTGTATTGATTTTTCTGAGTTTGGAAGTCAGATCAAAGAAATATCAGTAATGTGCTGGTGGTCACTGACCATTTCACGAGATATGCCCAAGCTTTCCCCACCAAAAGACCAGAAGCATCCACTGTAGCCAAAGTACGAGAAAACTTTTTGTTCACTATGGGGCTCCACAAAGAATCCATTCTGATCAAGGAGAGACTTTGAGATCGTCTGATCAAAGAGATGCTTTCTCTGTGGGAGTGAGAAAGTCCAGAACCACTCCTTACCACCCCAGGGGAGACCCACAGCCTGAGCGTTTCAACACGCACTTTGCTAGATATGCTGGGCACCCTGCACCCAAAGGACAAGCCTAGATGGAGCCAACAAATTAGCACCCTGGTACATGCTTATAACTGCACCAAAAGTGATGCCACTGGGTTCTCCCCTACCGCCTGATGTTTGGAAGAAGCTCGACTACGGTAGATGTGTGTTTTGGGGTCTCTCCTGATGGGGTTCAAGCTGACAACTATTTACAGTATGTGCAAAGTTAAAGGCCCAGCTAACTCATGCGTACTAACTGGCTCAAACCATGGCTGCCAAAAGAAATCTGGCCAACAAAGAAAGGTATGATAAAAGGTGGCAATTCTAGGAACTCCAGGAGGATCGAGGTGTGCTCATAAGAAATCTGGGACTGCATGCCAAAACACAAGATTGCTGACAGATGGCACCATCTCCCTCACATTGTAGTGGGCAAACTAGATGATCTGCCAGTGTACAAAGCATAGGCCTGAGAACAATTCAAAGATGTAAAAACAATGCATAGAAATCATTTACTACCCATTGGACAAATCCTGATTGAGTCTGAGCCCCCAGAAGATGCCCCTCTGGACCAGTGACTAGAGCTGCTGCTAAAGAAAGATCAAGGAAGTCTGCACCTACAGAAGCAGAGTTAAAGTGTTCCCCTGCACAAGTCCCAGTTGAGCATGACTGTCAGTCCATATCAGAAGAAAGTGAGAGTGACTTTGAATACTATCCTTCTACTGAACTGAGTCAATTGTTTCAGGCAATCCCTAGTCAATACTGGAACAAAGCTGGCCTTCTGGACTGTCTATGCCCCCAGCTTCATCCTCAGACCAATGCTCCCAGAAAGTGAAGTGCAAACATCAGATCAGATGAAATGGAATCATTGTGCATGGTTGAACTGTTTGAGCTTTCAGGAGGAAAATGATAGATTGGGGCAGACTGGTGATACACCCGAACAAGAAGAAGTATTTTGAGTGCCCTGACAGTCCACTGCCAGTGTCGAAAGCTCTCCATACCGAGCCAAATGTTGTGGACTCAGAAACTGTAACTCCTGGAGCTGAAAGTGCCCCAAGTTCTAGCCTCTCTACCCCATGGAGACTCCCCTGACAAGTGTGGACAATGCATGAAATGAGGCTCAGAGTGCAGAGACTGTAACAGTTCCCCCTAGAAAGACTGGTCGAGCTGTAAAGCCTGTGGTGCACCTCAGTTATGATTCCTGGGAGGCCTGTGGATTTGCCTCTCAATGTTGTCCATAAAGGAGTGTATGTGTCCCGGGCTCACTGCCCAAACTGGCATCAGTGCTAACTCCAAGTTACTTGTGTTGCCCTCTAAGTATGGTGCCCTTGCCCATCCAGCCCCAAGGTAACTGATAGGAAGAGGTCCCCTCTCTTCAGGTTTCATGTACAAGAGTATACTTGAGTTATGGTACAATGTGTGTTATACTGTAAAGAGTACGTACTGCAATGTTTCAGAAATGGTTCTTGGTAAAATGATGTATTGACTGATGATTACATGTGTGAGCCTAATGCAAATGTATATGGTTGCAGTTGAAACTTATAAAGTACTTGCTTGTGCAGCAGACGTCAAGCTTTTTCCCAAACCAGGAAGGTGTAACCCCCTGCAAATGGGGGTTCCCAAAAGACTTCCAGAGCTGCTTGAATGCTCCAAGCCTGAATGGTGTTTGGCGTTTAAGCCATTTATCAGTGAGTGTTTTAGAACCTCTGGTACTGTCTCTTTAAGAGCTGTCTGCTTGCAGACATAATTAGTTGTATAGGGGGGACTGTGTGTTTCTTTGATTGAGTACCACCAAGCTGCTGCCAATTCACCCCATTTTGCAGTCACTAGGGTGCAGAGGGAACCTGTCTGAAAGATGTAACTGATTGCCAGAAATCATTTACAGTAATATAAAATTACAGTTTGTCTAACCTGCTTTCTTTGCAGTCAGAACTGTCTGCCTAGTTCCCATTCTGGTTTTGAACTGCTGAACTGGACCAATCAGTGTAGGAGTAAACTAGCTCTAAAATGATGCCTTAGACGAATCAGAACTTGGGACTCATAATCTGAGCCAGCCACAAGAGGATTGTATGGGCAGTGACTCTGGGAGATGTAGTTAGACTGTGCCTTTTTGGACCAACAGCAGCAGTCTATTGTGAGTGACAGCCAATCCAGTCAAGAACTGGGAGGAACTCAAAGGAAGTGCCAGGTTTTGTCTGTTGGGAGTTTCAGTTTGAGATCTGAAAGTGAAGGGAAAGAACCCTGTGCTCCTTCAGTGCACAGTTTCAGTCAAAAACGTGTCAAGGCCCAGAGTTCGGTCTACCAACTTGTGTAACTGCTTGTTAGGACTGATCAAGTCCTGTGAAAAAGAATCAAAGGATCTCTGAAGAGTAGAAACCAGGCTCACCCTGTAGAAGACTGAAGAAATTGTTGAATTACACTCGGTCTGTCAGGAACTGAATCTGCTGTGTGTTCTCCTGGTTGTGCAGTCAATTGCGATTGGGATACAGATGCAGCCTGCCTGGTATAGTGCTTTCTTTACCATATAAATGTGTGAGGAGTCTCTTGGAGATCAAAGTAGCCCTGCTGACATTGAAGGACCATATCTTCTTTGGAGTCGTGAGTACTAATTAAGGTTGCTCCCTGTTGAATGCCACATTAAATCCAAATGGAATTACTGTACTGCTGACTGTTTAATTTTCCTTTTCTCTGTGTGAAGGGCCCCTACCAGCTGCCGCAGTTTGGACTAGCCTACAGGGCCTGGGTGCCAGGGACAGTAACTGGTAGGGATAGGCCTGTCTTACAGAGCCATGGTAGATAGTAAAGTGATAAGCTAATTAACCTGATTTCCCTGTCCTTGTTATATCCCCTAAATAAATCCAGAGCTGTTTGTTTCAACAAAGTTATACTGCCTGAGGTATTTGTCTATGTTAAAAGTACTGTACTGTGATTGTTGCACTGTATCTTATTTTACAGGATGTCCCGGTGCCTGAACCAGCCTTTGGGGGTAAGTGTGTATACTGTGAAGGTAATTCTGCTATACTGTGTGGGCCACTAGTGGAAGAAAGGGGTTGCAGTGTCCCAGAGGGCTGTGACCAAGTAAGTTTAACTATTGCAAACCCTGACCTCTGGGTGGAGGCACCCGCCATTGGATCCAGGCCCCTCAACCTGTTAGTGGCAAATCAGGCAGGGGTAGTAGCCCCTGGGATAGCGCCATCTAGGGGTTACACAAGCATCTGCTTTCCATCTCTCACTCAGATGATGCTGAGCAGTGCCCTTCTTTGGAAACCACCCAAATTCATCTCCATTCATTTATGCAATAAACAGTACTTTTTGTAAAAATATGACTTAAATATATTTTAATAGTGATCGCAAAACAAAATGCTTTTAATGTTGTATATGATCTCTAAATGTGGAGTGACTAATGGCCCAAAAGATACACTGAAACATAGACTTTGATGGCAGATAAGGATCGCTTGGCCCATCCAGCCCACTCATTTCTCACCACCTACACTATTACTACAGATAATGCCCAATCTACAGCTCTTTCTCCTTCCCCTTCCTTTCCACTAAGACTTCCTTGTGCTTATCCCATGCACTCTTGAACCCCACCACTGTTTTTGCCCCCACCATCTCTGCTGGAAAGCTGTTACAGGAATCTACCTCTCCTTCTGTGAAGAAGTACTTCCTCACATCTCTCCTGCACCTATTCCCCTCCAGCTTCACGTCTCCTTGTTCTTGAGCACCTTTTCATCTGAAAAATACTCCCCTCCTGTACCCTGTTTACCCCTGCGAGGTATTTAAATGTCTATCATATCCCCCTCCCTTCCTTCCTCCTCATATTCCCCTCTGCCTCCCAAAAACGCTATTAATATTAAAATACAGGAACAGGAAATATTTAGTAAATGATACAATAAAGTAAACCCACCTGAACCCCACAACTTCAAACCACTTGCTAATTGACTGGGTTTTTTTCACCCAGTCCACTGAACATAGAAAGCTGCCATGCTCTCCAGCGCTCTCAGTGTGTTCTGCTGTGTGCGCAGCATGAGAGGTAGGGCACTAGATTGTAGCGTGGTGTGGGTACATACCACTAAAGGGCTTGGGTGATGGAAGGGCATGACTTAGCCAATTTTTGACCAAGTTGACCACCCTGGGACCCACTCCCAAGCTGCCCAGCTTGTTTATTGCCTTTTTTTTAACTACACTTGTGAAATTGGCACAGTCAGGAACTACGTACTGCATGTAGCGAGGCTTGACATCACCCCCACATTCATTAGAGGAGTTCTTTTTTTATACAAAAGCTTTTAAAATTAATAACCAAGGCCGGCCCGGTGGCATTGAGGGTTAAGGCACTGGACTATGTCTTTGCGGAGATGGGGTCTCCAGAACTGGATGCAGTACTCCAGATGGGGCCTCACCAACTGTATGTACAGAGGGATAACAACTTCCTGTTTTCTGCTGGTGATGCCTCTCCCTATACATCCCAGTATACCCCTAGCCCTCCCTACTGCCTTCTCACATTGCTTGCTAACCTTAAGGTCATCTGATATAATTACCCCCAGGTCCCTCTCATTTTTGTTGTTGTTGTTACTACCCCCATTGTGTAATCTTCCACAGGTTTTTGTTTCCAGGTGCATTATTTTGTACTTTTTCAGTAATCCAAGCTGCCATACTTCTGACCATTCCTCCAACCTTGCCAAGTCCTTCTCATCCTTTTCACACCTCCTTGTGTATCAACCCTGTTGCAGATCTTTGTGTCATCTGCACAGAGGCATACTTTCCTTCCAGCCCCTCTGCAATGTCACTTATAAAGACATTAAAAAGGACTGGACCCAGTACTGAACCCTGCGGTACCCCACTAGTCACCCCTCTTTCTTCAGAGTGGACTCCATTTACAATTATCTTCTGTGTCCTGTTGTCCAGCCAATGTTTTACCCAGGCTACCACCCTGAGACGCACTCCCAGGCTGGGTACTTTGACAATCAATCTTTTGTGTGGGACTGTGCAAATACTTTGCTAAAGTCTAGGTAGGCCATGTCCACAACCCCTCCCTGGTCTACTACTTTGGTCACCCAGTCAAAGAAATCAATTAGATTAATCTGACATGACCTTCTCGCTGTGAACCCATGCTGCCTTGGGTCCTGTGCCCCACTGGCCTCTGGGTACTCAGCAGTTCTTTCCTTCAGAAGTGATTCCATCACTTTCCCTACCACAGAGGTCAAACTGACAAGTCTGTAGTTTTCTGCCTTTGTCTTGGTCCCACTTTTGTGAAGGGGAATCACATCCGCCTTCCTCCAGTCCTCAGGTACCACATCATCCTCCCATGATTTGTTAAAAAGGGCAGTCGGTGGTTTCACTAGTTCTCCCCGTAATTCTTTTAGAATTCTGGGGTGAATTCCATCAGGCCCCATTGCTTTGTCCACCTTCAGTTTTAGGAGTTTTTTTTCAGAGCCCTTTCTTCTGTGAAAGGACTGGGATCAACCCCCCTATCAAGACTGCTTCTGTTAATTGGATTAGGCACCTCCTTCTCCTCCTCTTTTGTAAATACTGAGCAGAAATATTCGTTCAGTATCCCTGCTTTTTCTCTGTCCCTCTCTGCTTACCCAAGTCCATTCTATTCAGCCTCACTATCCCTCCCTTTGTCTTTCTACGCTCCCTGATGTACCTATAAAAGGTTTTATCTCCCTTCTTAACTGAGTTGGCTATCTATTCCTTAGTCTGGGCCTTTGCTATTCTGACTTCCCTCCCTGCTTCCTTCTGCCTTAACTGGTACAGTTCTCTGTCCTTCTCCTTCTGTGTTTCATTATACTTCCTGAATGCTATCTTTTTCTCCCTGACTTTCCCTGTCACCTCTTTTGAGAACCATAGTGGCTTTTTCTTTTGTTTTGATTTGTTTATTTGCTTCACACTAAGGCTTGTTGCCTCTGTGATGGCAGTTTTGCTGTTTCCCCATTGTTGCTCCACCCCTCCTCCTAGCCTGTTTGCTAGTGCTTTTCTAAGGCACTCTCTCATCTTACCAAAGTCAGCCCTCCTGAAGTCCTGTACCCTCACTTTCGTATGGCTTGACTCTGTAGCTGTGTTTATTGTGAACCACACTGTTTGATGGTCACTTGTTCCCAGATGGCAACCCACTTCTAGATCTGAGATCCACTCACTGTCCCCATTGAGAGTATGAGGTCTAAGATTGCTCTCTCACAAGTGGGTTCCGAAACTAGCTGTCTGAGGCATGCCACCTGTAGGGCATCAAGAATGGCCCTGCTCTTGGATGTGGCTGCAGCAAATGTGCTCCAGTTAACATCTGGCATATTCAGGTTTCCCATCAACAGTATCTCCCCTTTTTCTGCCATCCTAAGAATGCCTTCTATCATATCCTTGTCCATTCCCTCCCCCTGACATGGGGGTCTGTATACAACTCCTGTGCGGATTGTGGCACCATTTCCAGTCTCTAAGGTGACCCACAGTGCTTCCTCTCCTCCCTTTTAACTCTTTTGTTCAGTTGCTTTTATCCCTTCCTTTACATAGAGAGCTACTCTTCCCCCTCTTCTCCCCTCCCTGTCACTCCTGTAGGTTATATACCCTGGTATGGTAACATCCCAGTCATGGTTCTCTGTGTACCATGTTTCTGTGACTGCTACGATATCCAGGCAACCCTCTTCCATCAAGGCCGCCAGTTCAGGGAGCTTGTTGCCCAGACTATGGGCATTGGTACTCATTACCCTTCATTTCCTGATGGCCTTACTCCTTTTTGCCCCATCCCTGTCCTTATTACCTTTGCCACTTTCTCCATTTACCCCAGCCCTTCTCCCTATCGACATCTCTAACTTAGTTTTTACTACACTTACTACCCTGACTTTTTTTGGGGGGGGGGCTAGGATTTCCCTGTTCCTTTCCAGTGCCTCCCTTACTAGTTTTAATGCTTGCCAATGAAGCATTTAAACCTATCACCTAGGATCCTGGTTCCCCTCCTAGACAGATGCAGACCATCATGCCAGTATAGGCCTGCATCACTCCAGGTGGACCCCAGTCCCCAATGAAGCCAAATCCCTGAGCTCTGCACCAGTTTTTCAACCACTGATTGAATCCCATGGTGTGGAGCATCCTGGCCTCACCTATGCCATAGACAGGCAGCACACCTCGTACCACGCCGGCAACCCAGGTTTGGGAATGAGCCAAGGCTGCTGGGGGTCGGCAGGGGAGGGAAAGGATTGAGTGTCTGGAGGATGGCTCATCCTTCTCTGGGGAGGGTTCTGGGGTTGCGCCGCTCTGCAGTGGCACCTGGCAATGGTGCAGCATGAGCAGCTGTGGTACATACAGCTGGGAGGAGCTTGGCAAGTGGCACACTGTGCCCAGCTGCCATTGCATGTCCAAGCTCCTTGGGGACCAACAAGCAGAAAAAAACCTTCCACATCTGTGGAGATGATGGGGGTTCCAGGGACACAGCACACATCCCAACGCTGGCCCTGTGCTCGGGGGACTCCATGGCCAACCCACCATCCAGGAAAGGCCTCTCTAATCCCAGAAAGGCCATCTTGGGAGGATGAGCCTGCCCTGGGGGATGATCTAGGGGGCTAGGTCTGTCTGGGTGGTGCAGGAGTCCCTCCGAGGGTATACAGGGTTCAGGCCGGGAGTAGAGTCTGCTGTCGAGAGGATCCCCTGGAATGATGTCCAAGTATGGAGGCGAAGAAATAGAATTTAAAAAAAATGAATAACACACCCACACTCCCACCACTCTGACCCTTTAGTTATATGTACCTCCGCCCTTCTAGCACACTGCCTTCTTCCTCCCCCCACAGTCCTGGTGAAGACTTAATTATCTGTTTTTGTAATTAACGAAGCTGGCAATCATCCTACCATCCAGCAATCAGTGGAAAGTTCTGTATATGAATGCAAGGAGCTTAGGAAAGAAAATGGTTGAGTTGCAGACAATGATGCCATATGAGAAATGAGAGATATATTGACAGTTACTGAAATGTGGGCAAATCAAGCAACTAGGTATTCATGGGCCAAGTTAGCTTTTACTTAGGAAACATAGAGAGGAACAAGGGAAGAAGGCAGGTAAAGATGTTGTAAGCAAAGGGAACTAAAGTCAAAATTTACAAAGGAAAAACAAATGTGTAGAGTGTTTTGATTTGTAGGTATACTGTTAGTAAGTCCTTGCCTTTCTTTGCCGAAAGGAGTTTTTTTTCTAAGTTTGCTTGCTGGTCTTATGGACCCTGGGGATCTACATGTCTGCATTTTTTATGACACTTCTTGTTCCTAAAATGCCTCCTATTCCATGTGACAGTGATGCGTCCAGGACATTCAGAGAACAATAACTGCTGCAGCAGCAGCAATCTACAGTTACCAGCCTGATATTCTGGCTTCAACTAAACAACTCTGTCTAATCCAGACTTTTGGTTTTTTAGGTACATGTCTAGGTCTTGCCAGCAGAAAGGAATGTTTTGTTTTTAAAGTTTTTATATCATCAAACTATACACAACCATTAAAAAAAGCACTTGAATGCCTCAAGGTCACAGATGCTATAATTAGTGAAGAATCTAGTTGCTTCATTACAGAGTAGCCCACTCAAATATCCTTCATGAATTTGCCATCTCTAAATGTAGCCTTCATTAGAGCTCCCTGAAAACAAATTTTACTTAAAATCATAGCTGTACTCTGTAAACTTGAGAAAAAATAGCTCTTGTTGAATTAATGGTCCTGGACACATCACTGTCACCTGGGACAGCAGTCATTGTAGGAAAAAGAACAGCCATAAAAATGTGAAAATGGAGATCCCCAGGCTTCCAAAACCAGCAAGCAAATTCGAAAACATCCTTTCAGCAAACAAAGGAGGGACTTGCTAGGAGTACTGCGGCAAATCAACACACACTGTGCAATATACATTTTGTAAATTTTGACAATGGCAGTGCAGGACCTTCAGACCTAAAACTAGCCTGATCTGCCTTGAGGTGGTACTGGTGGAATGTACCCACCGTTGACATGAATTGATCCCAGGTCATAAGCCCCAGGGGACCTGAAATTCCTGGGAGCACTGGGAAGGGGGCAGAGAAGGGAGAGGAGGAGAAGAGTCTTGGATGACCAGGCCAGGTTCTCTGCCAGGGCTGTGAGAATGCTCAGGAGACCTTGCCTAAAGGGAGAGCCAGGCAAACTCACCTGATTGTGACTGACCAACATCAGTGGAGCAGTCCAGACAATGCTCTTGTGGGGAAGCACCGAGGTGGGGATAATGGAGTTGAACAGGGCCCAGAGGGTGGCTCTGGTCCCCATCAGTGAAAAGGCCAGACAGTTCCAAAGAGAAACTAGGCTGTGGGCTAGTGCTGCAACTCCTGCTAGAGTTACCACCACCTCTGGACAAGGGGTGATCTCCAGCTCCAGTGCCCTGCCTCAGCTCCTCACCAGGACTGACACTGCCACCCAGGCCAAAGCCAGTCATTAGGTTAGAGCCACCTCCAGAGTCAGCACTGGAACTGAAGATGGTACCAAGAATGGCACCAGAATCAGACCCAGCACTGGAAAAGGCACCAGAACCTGAACCAGCACAGTGAACAGCACCAGAAGGGGTCCTACTGGCATCCCTAGTGTCAGCATGAGGGACAAACCCAGGCATGACTCCTGACTTGGAGTTTGGCTTGGAACCAGGCCCCGGAAGGCCTCTGTCCTCACCAGCTCTGTCTCCAGGCCCAAGGTTGGCATCATTATCCCCCCCGCCACTAGGATGCTCAGGGAAGAGATAATCACATCCTCCAGTTTCAAAACAGGGACAGATTTGGAACCCTTCCCTCTTCTGGCAGTGCCAGCAAGGGGCCTGGTCTTGTAGCCTGTACTACCGCACTCACTAGTACTGGCCTTAGCAGCAGAAGCTGGGGTGGCATCAGGCCGCAATGCTGGGGTGCCCACCGGTGTAAACTGGGCAAATAGCTTTGGCCTCACCACCAGGGAACCTGCCGCCCTGAAGGGTCAGCAGACTGGGAGGGTGCTCAGCCAGCTCCCAGGAGGGAGTTGACTGTCTACCAGGCAAGCACGGAGAATGCCCTGGAGTTCCACACTATGTATAGTACCAAGGGGCTTAAGGGAGCAGCATAGGGACCTTACCTTGGTGTCCCTGGTGTGATGCCTGTCTCTAGAGGTGGTCAGGTCTTTGCCCCACTTTAATGTGTATTTCTCGAGGGTGTGGTAGCCCATAGAGAAGCAGGCATTGCACCTGTCCATGTTGTGGTCAGAGCCAAGGCAGGACCAGCAATCAGCATGCCAGTCCTGGAGGGTAATATGACCTCACAGGAGCACTGACATATGGGCGGTGCTGTTCTTCTTCTTCTTGGCCTCCTTGCACCGCAGGACCTGGCATGATGACTCAGTAAAAATAATGGAAAATTGTTTAGAAAAGAGTTTGGTGCTGATCTAAAATGTAAAACAATAAACAGCACGAAAACAACACAGTGCTGGACGAAAAATGGCTTCAAACTAAGGTGGCAACAAACCAGGAAGTATGATGCAAATAAACGACTGAGACTGAGACTCCCATAGTGTGTGCTCAATGGCAAAAAAAACAGAACTGAGGAATGGAGGGGGCTGGCATTGGTTGCTGGCCAACCCACAAGCATGACATCACAATATCTGCCTGGTGGTTGGCACCAGCACTGACGTCAGTCCTCTCCAAGGCTGCTGAAGACTTAGGCATTTTCATTTATGCACTAAACTGCCCATGAAACCTCACATTGTCTGGTGCAATGAGGTTTTCAATGCAGCATGGAGGCACCCCCAACACACACAGTAATGAGATGTCATCTCATTACAATATGCACAGTGGGATAATGGAAGCCTTTTGCTGGAACAGGACTAGTTACTGTGAGCAAAAAGCACCTTTTAACAGGACACAAAGCAACAGCTACCATCACCCGAACCACCCTATGGGGTGATGGTGGAGGGTGCTTTGTGCCCCGTTAACACTTCTCAATGGAAGCAAAACTCTGCTGGTGTCCAGTGCCCCCCCTCATCTGATCCCCATTTCATATAATACTCACTGGTGTCCAGTGGCCTCCCCTTCCTCTCTGGATCCCATTTCATAAACTATAATAATCCTTTTTGTGCAGTGGCCCTTCCTTCACCTGGTTAACAGTTTCATGCCTGTGCTGTGTCCTTGGTTGGACCAGCACCACTGCTAGCTTCAGTGTGGAACACTAAAGCTGGCACAGGTTAGGACAGCAAATGTTTGCTCCTCTTATTGTAATGAGGGCACCGAACAATGCAATGTCCCTTGGCCCCATTCACAGGCAAAGTGGTAATTTTCATATCATGATTCTGCTCCGGGGCTGTGAGTCCCAGGAGCAACCAGTTTTGCCTGTGTAAACACCTGCTTGCTTCTGCTTTCAGTAAGCCCTGCCTATGTCTTTTCAGCAGCTGTCCTTCCTTCCTATGCCAGTGGAGGGCTTTGGATGTACTTTGCTCCTTCATTGGCCTGTGCTCCCATGGTGGTATGATAGCACAGTTTTGCATGTGCAAACTTGTCTCTGCACCTGTTCCACTATACCACTTTACGCATGTCAGGCAACTTTGCTCCCAGAAAGGGACTATACCTTGCGGTTTGTTCCAACTTCTAAAATGCTATCCATCATCTTTAGAAAGAGCTAATTTTAGAACTGTTAGGGCTAGGAACTTTTTTCAATAAAATGACAGGACAGAAACTAGAAATTTTATTGGTTAAAAACCATTATCTGATGGGGCCACCTGATGTCTCAGTGGAAGCATGCCACGCTTCAAAGTTGGCAACCCAGGTTTCGTAGTGAGCCTGGGTTTGTTGGGATCAGGTGGTCAGGCTGGAGAGTGCTCCAGAGGGAAGCACAAGCCAGTTTGGGAGTGAGATGGCTGGTATCCAGGGCAGCAGTGGTCCATCGTGGTGAACTGAGGAGCTAGCTCTTTCATGAGGGTTGGTTTCAGCCCAGAGCACGCTGCTGTCATCGAGGTTGACAGAGACTGCATGCACCGCCATAAGGTGGGGGAGGGATGAGGGGAAAAAACAGAAAAACTCTATGTACATCTGCCACCAAGAATTATGGTACCCTTTGATTGTTGGATCTTTCTCAGTGTGGATCCCTGCCAGACCTGATGGAGGGAGAGGAAGATGGGGCTGGGGGCCAGTGTGGGGGACCTGAAGAGAGAAGTCGGTAGTGGATGGGGGACAAAAAGCTGCATATGAAGAAAAGGCCATCATGTGACCATGAATTAAGACACAATCAGTGCACAGTTAGATGTTGAATCTCCTTTCTAAGTTCAGTCCAAATTAAGCCTGCTACAATATTTGCAGCTGACTTACAGATCATCACCCATCTGTCCCTTGATTAAATATTTTTGCATAGAACTTTAGCTCACACAGAAAACTTTTAGCTTTTAGTCAGATCCCCCCCCCCCACTGTGTGTCTCTCTAGCTTCCCCTCAAATATAATCTTTTGCATAGAGTTGATACACTAAGGTTCATATCAAGGAAAGATAGGAGTTAAGAGGATGGCGCCCATAATGTTCCAGTTTAAAAGTAAAAATTAATTATACCCCATTCATCAGGACGTGATCTAGTTCATTTTTGAATTCTGATCTGGTTTTACTGATTAAGTCCTGTGGTAGTGAGTTCCATGGATTGCTCACCCACTGTGTGAAAACATTTCCTTTTTACTGTTTTGAAATTTTCTACCAATAGCTGAAGGGGATGTCTCTTGTGCAATGGTTTATTTGTTTAAACTTTAGGTTTAGTTCTGTAATGGGGTAGGGATCTTGCATAAATTGATATAGTTTTAGTAGGTAACCCCTCAAAAGTCTTTGTTCAAGCGTCACTAAGTTTCAGGGGGCAAGTCTGGTTTCATATGGCAAATCTTTAATAGTGTTTATTTTCCTTTCCCTTCATTGAACTTTCTCTACGTTTGATATTTACTGTCGTTTGTACGGATACCATACTGGAGTTGAATAGTCCAGATGAGGATGGACATACGCCCTGTACGGTAGAAAGATTATATCCCTGTATATAGATCTTACACTTCTTTTTATTTCCAGAACACCCTTTATCATGGGTGATGGCTTCTGAGGTCTGGCTTGCTTGTTCAAATATTTTGGTGACAATAATGCCAAGATCCTAAAATAATGCAAAACAAGATGCAGAAGGAAGCATTTGCCAGAGAGAAAGATGCTCAAGGACAAGGGGTCACGCTATGAAGTTAGAAGGGGGGGAGGCTCAGAGGAAATATGAGGAAGTACTTCTTCACAGACAGAATGGTGGATGCATGGAGCAGCTTACTAGTGGAGATGTTGGTGGGGGCGGAAACGGTGACAGGGTTCAAGAATGCATGGGATAGACACAAAGGGATCTCAGTGGCGGTGGTGGTGGGGTGGGACCAAAGATTGAGTAGGGTCTGTGGTGACACTATAGGTAGGGAAAATAGGGCAGACTATGTGGGTAATCAAGTCCTTACCTGCCGACAGATTCTATGTTTATATGTCATTAGCAGTTTGTGTTAGTGCTGCAACATAGGATATAAGGTTGTATTCTGTTCTTACTCCCAAATGCATAACCTTGCATTTATTGGTGTTAAAATGCATCTTCCATGTGGAAGCCCATGCTGTAATTTTATCTAGATCATCCTGAATTTGTTTATGTTCATTTATAGTGCAACATTTGCCACCCAACTTGGTGTCGCCATAATATTTAGTTGACCATGACATAATGTCCTTAGATCTGAGATAAAGATGTTAAAAAGTAAAGGCCCCAGCATGGATCACTGCAGGACTCAATAGATATGCTACCTTCACAAGAAGACCTCCAGTTGTCACACATTGTGATCTATTTTTTAACCAGTTTGAGGTCCAGTCTATAAGCCTCCTATTGATATTTTCCTTCTCTTTTTAGAAAAATGCTCCCCTCCAGTACCTTTTATATACCTGTGAAGTATTTGAAAGTCTATCATATCCCCTCTTTCCCTCCTTTCTTCCAGGATGTACATATTGAGATCCTTTGATCTGTCTTCACAGAGTTTCTGGTGCAGACGCTACACCATTTTAATTGCCCTCCTCTAGACCATCTCTATTACCCTGTCTTTGCCCTTCCACAGACGTAGTCTCCAGAACTGGAGACAGTGCTCTAGATTAGGTCTCACCAATGATTTATATAGCAGTATAACCACCTCCCTCCTTCTGCTGGTGATACCCCTCCCTAGGCATCCTAGGATCCGACTAGCTCTTCCCACTGCCTTGTCACATTGTTTGGCCACCTTTAGGTAATCAGATATGATTACCCCCAGGTCTCTTTCCTGTTTGGTGGCTGTCCAGTACCACTCCCTCCATCTTGTATTCCATCCCTGGTTTTGTGCCCCAAGTGTATAATTTTACACTTCTTCGCATTGAAACTTAGTTGCCACACTCTTGAGCATTCTTCAAACTTTCTTAGATCCCTATTGGTTTTTCCACCTCCCCAGAGTGTTCTACTCCATTGCAGAATTTAATGTCATCTCATAAAGGCATACCTTCCATTCAAGCCCACTGCAATGTTGCTTATAAAGACATTAAATAGGACTGGTCCCAGTACTGATCCTTGTGGCACCCCACTGGTCACCCTTTCTTCCTCTGAATGAACTCTGTTTACCACCACTCTCTGTCACCTATCCCCCAACCAATTCCTTACCCAGTTTACCACATTTGGGTCCATTCCCAGGCTGCCCAGCTTGTTTATAAGTCTCCTGTGTGGAACAGTGTTGAAGGCCTTACTGAAGTCTAGGTAGGCCACATTCACCGCTTCCCCCTGATCTACCTCCCTGGTCACCCAGTCAAAGAAATCTATCAGATTTGTTTGACATGACCTCCCCCCAGTGAATCCATGCTGCCTCGGATCCTGTAAGCTGCTGGTTGAAAGAAATTCCACAATCCTTTACTTCAGCAATGATTCCATTATTTTCCCCACCACCAAAATCAAGCTGACTGGCCTGCAATTGCCAGCTTCCACCCTGCTACCACTTTTGTGAAGTGGGACTACATTTGCTCTCCTCCAGTCCTCCGGACCACTCTCTATTGAGTGGCTGAACAGAGCTGTCAGAGGTGCAGCCAGTACCGCCTGAGGTCCTTCAATGTCCTTGGATGTATCCTGTCAGGCTCCATTGCCTTGTCCACTTACAGATTTGCAAGTTCCTCTAGAGCTCTCTCCTCTTTAAATGGACTAGTGTTCATATCCTTCCTTTGATGCTCCTGTCTCTTATCTGCAGTCACTCGCCCTTCCTCCATGAACACTGAAAAATATGTGTTCAGGATATCTGCTTTTTCTGGTCCCCTTCACACACTACCCTTTTCTCTCTTAGCCTTACAATCCATCCGCTGGTCTTTCTCCTTTCGCTACACACCTGTGAAATGTCTTGTCCCCTTTCTTTACTGCCTGGGCTATTTTCCCATCCATTTATGCCTCTGTGCTCCTGACTGCATTCCTGCCTCCTCTGCTTCTAGTTGTACACCTCCCTATCCTCCTCCTCTGCGCTTCCTTATACCTCCTGAATGCTAACTTTTTTGCCTTTACCTTCGCAGCCACCTCTTTTGAAAACCATTGCGGCATGTTTTTCATCTTGGTTTTGCTTACTTGCCTGATGCAGAGGTTTGTTGCCTTCCCTATGGCCCCTTTTAGTTTTGCCCACTATTCCTCCACTTGACCCAAGTCCCTTCCCCCCATCAGGGCATTCCTGAGGCACTCCCCCATTTCTGTAAAGTTGACCCTCCTGAGGTCCAGTACCTTCGCCTTAGTGTGGTTTGATTCTGGCTCAGTAGTTTTATTGAACCACACCGTGCAGTACTTACTGGTCCCCAGGTGGTCACCCACTGTGATGTCTGCAGTGCTGTCCCTGTTGGTGAGTACCAGGTCCAATATTGCTCCCTCACGAGTGGGCTGTCTAACTAGTTGCCTCCTGTGGAGAGTCCAGGATGTCCTTGCTCCTAGTTGAAACTGCAGCTGGAATGCTCCAATCCACATCCTGTAGACTGAAGTCAGTAAGCAGCACCTCCCCTTAGTTGCCATCTTTTAGATGGCTTCCACCAGTACCTTATCCATCTCCTCCCCGTGCTTGAGGTCTGTAGATCATGCCAGTGTGAATAGCAGTTCCATTCCCTGTCTCTAGGGTAACCCACAGTGCCTCTGCCCCTCCCTGTACTTCATGTGCCTATGTTGCTTTTATGCTGTCTGTTACGTAAAGAACCACGCCTCCTCCTTTCTTATGCGCCCTGTCCTTTCTGAACAGAGTATATCCTTTTATGGCTGTACCCCAGTCATGGTGCTCATTGCACCATTAATCGCAACAATGTTCAGATCAGCCTCTGTCATAGTGGCCACAAGGTCTGGGATCTTATTTCCCAGACTATGAGCATTGAGCACATGGCCTTTCAAATTCTTGTACCACCCTTCTTGTCAACCCCCCTGTTGTCTGCTCTCCTTACCCCCCCGCCTTCATTCCCTTCCCTCTTCATTTCTTCAATATCACTTTTCCTGCTATGAGGCACCCTTGAGATCTCCTTCCCTCTCAGGTGGTGGTGGTGGATTTCTTATTGACTACTTTAGCTTGGGGGTGGGCAGTTTATGTCTCTGGTTCCTTCTGCCACCCTCCTGGCTAGTCTAAATGCTTGCCAATGTAGCATTTAAACCATTCACTGAGAACTGGGGTTTCATCCTGGATGGATGCAGGCCATCCCCATATAGGCCTCCATCCTCCAGGTGGGACCCCAGCCCCAATGTAGCCAAAGCCCTCCTCTCTACATCACTGCTTCAACCATTGGTTGAAGCTCCTGTGAGGAGTACCTATCCTGCCCATGTCAATAGACAGGTAACACCTCAGAGAAAGCCACTGAGCAGGCTACCTGCTTAAGACCCCTCACCAACTCCCTGAACTCCTCCTGCACTCTCCTAGCCTTGTCCCTAGCCAGGTTATTCATGCCCTGGTGGTCAATGACATCCATCTCTCCCTCCTGTCCTGCTGCCCTCATGATCCTCAGGATCTGCTCCCCACATTCCTCTAAGCCATGGTGCAGGGTAAGAGCTTAACCTCCCTCTCCACCTCCCTCCCTGTCTCCAAATCTATCCTCCTAACAATGGAGTCCCCACCAGGAGTTGCTTCCTCCTCCTCTGGGGTCCTCTGCCATCCTCCTTTAGGTCTCCCCTGGAGAACCCTCACATCCTCTGGTTACTACCTGGGTGCCTCCATGGGACAGTCCCACCCTGCCAAAGCAGAGTATGAGTTGCCTAATAGTACCATCTGGGGATGTTTCTCTGACCCACCACCACCCTCACCCTTCCTGAGCCCACCGAGGTCCAGTCGCTCCTCCTCCCTGGCAACCTCTGAGGCAGCGTGGTGGACTTGTGGTCTCTGCAAGGAGCAGACCTCCCAAAATCTAACCAACTCAGCCTGGAGTCAACAACCTCCTCCTTCAGCCCAGAAAGATGCATGCAGATGGGCAGCACCACAGTCTCCAGAAAGTCTCCCTGAAGACTGCCGCCCCACAGCCATTACACTGCACCACTCCCAGCCTATCTATTGCTTACCTTGCCTGTTTCTGGTTTGCTTATTGTAAACCCTTTTTAACCCCTACACTAGATGAAATGTTTCCCCTAGTCCCACATTTTTATTTACTTTAAACCCTTAATTTACCCTTACCCTAGATAGGAGTTTCTCCTCATACCAACTTTTACTTGCTTTAAGCCCTTTCTTACCCCTACCCCTGCCTCCTCCTTCTACGATCTGTCACCTAATTTGCTCCTTTTCTGCTTCCCTGCCTACCTGCTGAATAGAAGAGTGTCCAGCTGCTGGCTGCCTTGTTGGGTTGACTCTGGTGGGCAGACTCCTCTGTGCTGTCCTTGTTTCAGGGGTTCTTAGTGTGGGGGCTGCAGCATGGGGGGCCGCTTGGAGGCCTAGTCCTATGTAGCTAGTAGTGTTTGAGGCACACTAGGATAGTATCACCTGACTGGTCGACTTTTCAGGCCAGGGGTGTTTGTAGGCACAGATTGGTTCTCCCACTAGCCCTGCTGCAGAGTTCTGGTGCCACTCTCTGGAGTCCCCAAGTTCAGCTCTTTAGTGTGCTGTTAGAAGGGAGGGCTCTCAAGAGAGTCAGAGCCACCTCCTGTGCTTATGATCTATTGCAGCGACAGATCTTATGTATTATGGCCCAAATGTGGCACAGGTCAAAGGCCTTGGAGAAACTGAGATAAGATATGTCACAAGGCATCCCTTTATCTAGTCTGTCACTTGTTTTCTTATAGAAATACAGCTGGTTGGTTATACAGAATTTACGTGGCGTAAAACCATGTTGATCTAAATTCAAATTTATGTTATCACTGATCTTATTTTTAATTATGCCTTCAAGGATTTTCACAGGGATGAAGGTTAAGCTAATGGGTCTGTAAATGTTGGGGTCTGATTTATTTCCTTTTATATGTCTTGCGTGCATGGCGCAAGCAACATTTTGTAACAGCTTGCTGGAGCAGGTTGTGGAGGTGCAGCAGTGTTGTGGCCAATGCTGCCATGGCTTTTTGGGCTTGTCTCTGTGGCACCAATGAATAAGCATGCTGTCTATGACAGCAGTTGAGAAGTGTGCCACCAACTTGAAAGAAATTCACCACCGCAATGAGGGAGCGCCCAGTTATTGCAGGGCATGCCTTTCCTACTGAAACATTTCGATAAACATGGCGGCGGCTGTCACCCTCCGCCTCTCACAATCCTTAGAAAGCCAATTTTGGGGAGGTGCCCAATCCCCTGTTGGCATGTTTATACCCCCCCAAGATTGTGTGGCACACTGGGAGCCCACCCCAGTGTTGTCATGTGTTCCAAAGCCAACCGCATCGGCATGTTCCTGCCCTCACCCTCATTGTGTGCCACACTGGGAGCTCACTCCAGTGTGGCCAACATAACTCTCCAAAGTCATGGGGTACACTGGGAGCCCACCCCAGTGTGCCCAACAGTTGTTTTATGTCACCTGTAAATAAAGAAAACCTTCCCTCGATGTCCGTTCCTGAAAAAAAGAAAACGGTATGTCGTTGAGTCCGGAGTGCCCCCCCCCAACCCGCACCCCTCCTCTGTGCACCCCACCTCCCAACTCCCCCCTCACCCCATACTTATCTCTGGAGGTCCAAAGCCACGATCTTCGCTGGAGCGGGATCACGTCTACAGTCTTCAGAGCTGACCGCGAACTGAAGAAATGCCGGCCATTTTTTTTTTAGTTTTGGCTCCAAATTTTCAACATGGGGTTCTTGGGACCCCACATCATGAAATCAGTCACTGTCATTTCGTTATTCGGTCCCAAAAGGAGATTTCGCAGTCACTGTGCAGAATCCCCTTTCAGGACCAATTAATGAAGCAACAGTGTCACTGTTTATGAGGTGGGTTCCCAAAAAGCCTATGTTGCAAATTTAGTGAAATAATTCCAAAAAAATACTGTGTTACAAGCGTGCATTGTGCAGTTTCCACGCATGCTCATAACTTCAAGGATTTTTTAATATTTTCACTCCAGATTTTCAACATTGCCATTTTTTCACACCTCCTTATGAACAATACAGCTGTCATTTTTCACATCCTGCCTGAAATGTGTTTTTGCACATCTGGCACAGAATGTTGCGTTCACTGTGGGAAATCAACGTTTAGGACAGATTAACAAAATCACATTGCCACTGTTCATGAGCAGAGGTCCCAATTGCTTTCATGAGGTGGGGTCACAAAAAGCTCATGTTGAAAATTTGGAGTGCTAATACTAACAAACGCCCTGGGGCATTAGGGTTTCTAACCGTACCATCCCACCCTGTAAAGAATGACAGGAGTCAGGGGTGTGACTTTGGAGTGTTGTCTGTAATACTCACACTATTCCACCCCCATCCTGCAGCCAGTGACAGGCATCAAAGTGTGCCTTGGACTCTTCGGCCCTAAAGTTCACCCCATTCTCCTATACTACACACATCTCAATGTATTTCCTTATGGGATAGGGTGAGCGTAAGGCCTGATGACCCCAAGGCACAACGCAACACTTCTCGGAGTCTGCAGGGTAGGGTGAGATGAAATGGTATGAGCGTTATGGCTGACTACCCAAAGGCACACCTCAATTCCTGTCAGTCTCTTCCGGCTGGGGTGTGGTTGGCGTCAGTTGTATACTTCACTGCCATTCCTATTATACATCTAACTCCTGCACTACCAATGCCAATGCCAGCAAGACAACATTCGGCATTGACAAATGCTTGTTTGAATATACCGGTGTGACATTTGCTCTTTTCCAATCCACCGGAATTTGAGGCTTCAAAGGTGATTTTGTTTTTCAATTCAAAGTTTATTAAAGATTTTACAATACAATACAGAAAATAGATCCACAGTGTACATGAAGTATACAGCATTAGTATGACAACATTAAAAGATCTATTCTCCCCCTCCCTCCTCCCCCCTTGAAAGGTGATTTTTAATGGGGTAATTATACTTTAGGATGTAATTTTAAGTATTTTCCCCATGATGTTATCAGGACCTGGTGCCCATTCAGGTTTAAATTTTTCTAAGAATCCCATGATTGTTTCTTCTGAGACTGATATTTGGGGGAAACTGGAAATTTTAACCTGTGATATTGTTTTTGTTTGTGCTGCGTATATCTTTTTTTATTGAAAATATTGGCCATTTACAAAGGGTATGTGACTGAGTGATTTCCATCTGAGACTGGGCCAGTTGTTTGTCTTTCAATTTTTGTGAATTTATGTAGCTGAAAAAAGCCTTGGCTAATCGATTTATTTTATGTTTCTTGCCAGGTTAAACTTCATGGATGTTTTGCCATTTTTATTGTGTTTCTAGATTTCTTTCTTTAATAAAACTTTATATTGCATCCATAATGCAGTTTCTTTATTTTTAAATATTTTTTGTAGGCTCTGTTATTTTTATTGATTAATTTTTTCACTTTGCTTGTCAGCCCTTTTGGTCTTCTCCTCTATTACTATACTTTTTATTTTGGTAATGTATTTGTTACTGGTTTCCAAGAAGTTGTTTAAGAACTCCTCCAGCATTTCATTAGTTCCTTTCTTCTGAAGGATCTTGTTCCAACTTACATCTTATTAAGTTCTCTATTTATACTTTTTAAATCTGCCTTCAACACAAGAACATTTCAGTAATGCTCTCTTTTTCTGTTTGAGTGTGTTTATGTTGAATAGAATGGATTGGCGATTGTTAACTCCTAGTGGAGGCCCTGCATGGCACATAATTATTTTAAGATTGTCAGATGCTGTCCTGGCTGACACAGCAGACATTCTTGTCTCTACACACATTGCCTCCACTCGCAAGGGGACATGCTTTAATGTGGCGCACCCAGAAGTGCAACCCTCTAGTGCACTGCTGTGCTAACTGAACTACAGTATTTTAAAACATTGAACATTTCTTTGGCAGCAAGCCATTTTAGAGCCTCTGCAGCCAATTCTGCTTCTGCCACAAGTTAATACTAGGCATGTTTCATGCCTAAACTAAAATCGCAGCTACTGTTGTAGATCCCTGAGAACTATGAGGGAACTACTAGTCCCACAATCCTCGTGTCCCATATATATGGAGATGCTACCAACAGCCCTTCTGCTTGACAGTCGAAAATGCACTTGGCCTTTCATTCATACAGTGGGAATTTTGGGGCAAGGGTACTAAGCATGCATACAAATACAATTTCTTGAAACAAAGTATGTTTTTTAAAAGTTTAGCATTATGTCCACATGCACCTTGGCAACCGGCTCTGCTTGTGAGGGCTGTGCTTCCAATGTGGTACACCCAGGAGTGCAACCACTTGGTGTGCTGCTATTGCTAATTGGACTACAGTATTTAAAATACTTAAAATATCCATGGCAGCCAGCTGCTTTACAGCCTTTGCTGTCAATTCTGCTTTTGCTACAAGTTAATACCTGGTACATTTTGTGCCTGAACTAAAACTGCAGCTACCGTTGTAGTTCCCTCAGAACTATGAACGAACTACTAGTCCCAGAATCCTCACATCCCATATCTGTGGAGACGCTACCAACAGCCCTTCTGCCTTGACAGTCAGATTTACTTAGCCATTCATTCATACAGTGGAAATTTTGGGGTAAGGGTACTGAACATGCATACAAATACAATTCCTTGAAACAAAGTATGTTTTTTAAAAATTTAGTGTTGCATCCAAATGCAGCCTGACTGCACACAGTTGGGTTTTAGCTTGCAATCAGCAGCAATAAAAAAACAGAATCCATCACAGTTCTGTTAAAGGGGAGGATTTAATGCATTCAGTTCCTTAGAAATAAAATTACTTCCTTGATTGTATCCAAATAATCATGTTTATGTATACAGGCCCAGATATTCAAACTGCGCCAGGCTGTGGCGCAAGCTTGGGCACAGCGCAACTTTACTGTGCAGGGGTGTGGACTGGGCGATATTCAACGGAGCTGCATCATGGTCAGCAGCTTTGAATATTGCACCCTCAGCCACTCCTGTGTGCATGGTGCAGTGGCACTGCGCCAGCAAGGGCCAGGTGGAGCATGGAGATGCACTAGCACAAGTTCCAGTGTGCCGTGCACCACAACCGCGATATATAAAACTTGACATGCAAATGAGGCCATACATGTATGCAGGCGACGTGGGGCTATTCGCATGTCATTATGGTCTTCATTTGCATGTAGGCGCTCGATCCTCATTGATTAGCCTGGCACCCTGCCAGGCAGCAGCTGTCGGGGACCGATGTCCTCGCAGCCTGATCGCCAGCATCTGTATCTAAAAGAAATATTCCCAATCTCCTGGTGGTCCAGTGGACTGCTATCTGCCCGATCGCGGGCATTTGTAAAATAGAATGAAATGTCCTCAATCTCCTGGTGGTCCAGTGGATATGTCACATATCTGGAATGTGTAGTAGGGCTGGCTGCCCATTGGCTCATGCTGTGAACCAATGGGTGCAGCCCTTCTGAGGTGTCGAGTCGGCGGGTGGCAGGGGCGGCAGGCGGTGGATGCTGCCGCCCGCCGGCTGACCGGGAGGAGCGGGGCGGTGCTCAGTGGGTGGGTGGGGAGGGGTATCCCTAGACCACCAGGGATATAGGACTTATATCTATTTTTTTTACAGATGCCCGCAATCGGGCAGACAGGGGTCCACTGGACCACCAGGGATACTGGAGGGACATTTCTCTTTTATTACAAATGCCCGCGATCGGGCAGACAGGGGTCCACTGGACCACCAGGGAGATTGAAGGGACATTTCTCTTTTATTACAAATGTCCGCGATCGGGCAGATAGCGGTCCACTGGACCACCAGGGACATTGGAGGGACATTTCATTCTGTTTTTACAAATGCCCGCGATTGGGCTGATAGCAGTCCACTGGACCACCAGGGATGTTGGAATTCATGTTTTTTTTTTACAAAAAAATCGGGCATGGGGTGGTGCCACCAGGTGCAGCTGGAACTCGGGTGGCCACCCACAGGTAGCAGCTGCCGTGTTGCGCCTTGCAATGCGGCAGCTCACCTGTGGGTGGCCATCAGTTGTTCCCTTTTTTTTTGGCGTAACTTTGTGCTGGCGCAGGTAGGGGTTGTGCATGCATGGCTCTGCACATCCTGGGCTGAATATCGGGCTGTGCAGAGTGTGCATGGGCACGTCCCCCCCACCTGTGCCTGCATACATTACTGATGCACTCCGGCGCATTGGGATTTGTGCCGCGCACTCTTTCCTTTTGAATATCTCCGCCAAGGCAGGGTTGCGCATGGAGCAACACTGTTGTGCCATGTGCAACCCTTTTGAATATCTGGGCCACTGTATTTTCTACAGCCTAAAATAGCCTTTATAAGTGGAATAAACCACTCCAGGCTGTAGTTTAAAGCACTTCCCAGGATCATAAAGCCACTTGGTCTTTGACCTTGTGTTCATATGCTCTTGGAACATGCCAAATTCAATCAGCTCAAGGTGGCCATTTTGAATGAGGTTAAACATCGAACACTGCAACTCATACGTATGCTATTGGAAGGAGTGCTCTAGCAGCCTGTGTCATACTATTCCTTACTTAACGTTAAGCCAGGAGACAGGCCAACCATATATCATACTGATATAATTTGAATGTACTGATGTACTGAGAATACATCTGCACTGTATTGGTATGCTAATTGTGCATGTGCTATATTGCCAGAAATAAGTAATTTCGGTATACTGCTACTGCACAAATATCATTATACTACAGCAATATTAATACTATACTCACATTCAAGTGACAGAAGGGCATATTTTAAACGTAAGACAGTTTTAAAAAAGTCAGATTATTATTATGCTAATTGCATATATCAATATCAAATCCTGTTTATTGCATACAGTACCACCCACCCAGATGAGGCACTCTGATTATGATTACTGTGTAACAAACGGAAATAATTTCCATGGGATTAGATTGTGTTCCTGTAGTATCTTGCAAGATATCGCTGGCAGAACCTGTAATAATAGCACTTCATTTTGTCAGTAGCACTGTGCAATTTCCCCCCATCCCACTGCTCCCCATACCCTTTCCATCTCTTCTAACCAGTTTTTTGACAAATGAGTAATTTTTGAAGTGCAACATGCAGCATGTGTGCCAAAATGTTAGTCGACTTTTCTTTGTGGTCTAACAGTTTTGGCACAAGTAGCACAATTGTAACAAACAGGTGCCACAATCCTTAAAAAATCAACCCTCAGTATTTTTTTTTCAAGCTTTTTATGCATTTGGTACTTTATGGACCTCATACCAGGCAATCAAATATCATGGGCAAAAAAACAGATTTATCAAACAATATGAAATTTAAACACATTTACTCTGCTTATAACAGACTGAACCTTTTCTTATAACAGATACCGTGAAGCTTTTATGGGCATGTTTTGTGCATTTTTGGAAGTGGGGGATGCAGATTTTGTGGTAAGTATAGAAATGAGAAGGAGCAATAGAGATTTTAACTGTTCATTTCAATGGAATACTCACAGTAACAAATGTCTTTGTTTATATTGTCCCACAACCTCAATAAACAGCCACTAAATGTACTATTTTCCTATTACCTTCTGCATTAAACTTAATTATTGCTAGGCAGGATTTTGAGTAATCTCTCAAGTTTTGCAATAGATTTTGATTAACTCTGAGACCCTGCTGCACACAGACACACCTAACACATACTTTGCTCCTCTAGACAGAATGAGAGTTTTGTTGAAACTAAGATTTCTGGCTACTCTTCTGGTTACACTTCCTACTCTACATTCTTTGTTACTACACTAACCTACTCCCAAAATGGATGACAACCCTTCTTCACATTAACACATTGGTGGCCAGATTACAAGGCAAGAAAACAGATGGCCTGTAGCCCTCTAGATTCATTTTCTCTTTTTTTATTTTTAACCGGGAGGGATCTGTTCCCACATCTTTTTCAGTCATGCCTGATGACTCCAGCTTCATAGCGTGACCCCTTGTCCTTGAGCATCTTTTTCTTTCTAAAATGCTGCCATCATGTACCTTGTTAATACCTATGAGGTATTTGAACATTTCTATCATGTCCCTTTTTTCCCTTCTTTCCTCTAGAGAGTACATATTTAATTCCTTGAGTCTTTTCTCGTACGTCTTTTGATGCAGGCCCTGCACCATTTTGGTTGTCTCTTCTGTACTACCTCCACCCTATCTATGTCCTTCCAGAGATGGGGCCTCCAGAACTGGACATAGTACTTGAGGTGAGGCCTCACCATTGATCTATTCAGGGTAAGACTACTCCCTCTTTCTGCTGGTGATACTCTCTCTATGCATCCAATCATCCTGCTAGCTTTCCTCACTGCCTCATCACACTACTTTGCTACCTTCAGGCAATCAGAAATGATTACCCCCCGGTCCCTTTCCTGTTTTGTGGTTGCCAATACATCCTTGCCCAATTGATACATTTCTCCTGAGTTTCTGCACCCCAAGTACATGATTTTGCACTTTTCTGCATTAAAACCCAGTTGCCAAACCCTTGACCAGTCTTTCAGATTTTCAGATTGTCCCTCATCCCCCCCCATGTGCCAACTGCGTTGCAGATTTTTGTGTCATCCATGAACATGCAAACTTTCTCATCCAGCCCTCCTGCAATGTCGCTAATGAAGACATTGATGAGGACCAGGCCTAGTACTGACCCCTGTGCTTGTGGCACCCCACTGGTCACCTTGCCTTCTTCAGAGTGAACACCATTTACTACCACTCTCTGAGTCCTGTTGTTTAGCCAACTTCTTACCCATTTTATTACTTTTAGACCCACTCCTAGTCCTAGGCTGCCCAGTTTGCTCACCAGTCTTCTGTATGGAATGGTGGTGAAGGCCTTACTGAAATCCAGGTAGGCCACATCCACCACTCTGCCCTGATCCAAATACTGCCAGATTAAAGGAAGACATTCATGTACAGCGGCTCGACAAAGTTTGAAAACTAGTGAAGGCTCTTTCTAAATTAGACAATTCACTTGTAGATGGAAGCACTCCAGATATATAGATGGCTGAGTCTGTTCAATATCAAGACTGCACTGCAGCCATTTTTAGAACACTGTGATGTCATCAAGGAACAAGCTGTGCTTGACTCAATGTAGATAGGCATAGACTGATCCTCAGTGACATCATAATGTTTTAAAAATGGATGCAATGGGCACTTAATATTGAACAGACTCAGTCATCTATGTCTCTGGATTGCTTCCAGCTGCAGTTGAGCCCAATACCTCATTTGAAAGAGCTTTTCATGGACATTTAGCAGATCCATAGTCTTGCATAGGCAGCAACATGTGTTTAGCATAATCTGTCAGGCCTCAAATGTTAGAGATTTCATATTTCGACATAGGAAGTTTAGCTTTTGGTTGATCTTTTTATCAATCCACTCAAAGTGAGGGACAAGACTAAGGTTAGAGTCTAGAAGTATGCCCAAATATTTGAATGTTTTAACATTAGAAAAGAGAAGAGAAGTCCATTATGACAGGTGATACACAGGTCATCTTTGACTTGTACATGGTCAGGCTATTAACACAGATCCTGGGACCCCCCAAATGGACTGAGCTACAAATAGCAAGGATATCAAAACTCGGAATTGCCTGTCACTCAATGCTAGGAGTATGGTTCACAAATTTGGTGAACTCAGGCACACCCAGGATAAAAATGATGTTCAGATAAATGCTATCACCAAAACATGGTGGAACGGGGATGATAGATGGGACAAGCAAATTCCAGGATATACCTTATATTCTAGAAGTAGATCTGATACCAGGGGAGGGGTGCTCCCATACATAAGCAACAAAATCACATCTGAACAGGTCGACACTACTAATTGGGGTGACTCAGAGTTAGTATGGATAAAACTCACTCCTAAGCAAGGGCCCAAAATTTACATCAGGGTTATATGTAGACCACCATCCTATTCATATGCTGAATATACAGTGCTCATAAGTAACCTGGACACACTCTGGCAGGAAATAATTGCTTACTTCTGGGAGACTTAAACCTACCAGGCATTGACTGGGTTAAAACAGGGCAAAGACAGCTACCAATTATGATGATATTTGGAAATCTTTAACATACAGTAACTGGGTTATAACAGTATGTAGATGAGACTACAAGGGGAACCACATCCTGGACCTGGTCCTAAGCAACATGAGTGAAACTATTTTTGGGTGCACAGTGTTAGCTCCACTTGGATCTAGTGATCATAACATGCTCTTTATTCACTATCAAAGGAGCTGGGAAAAACAAAAGGGAACACCATCATTTACAACTATCCTAAGGCTGACTTCTGCAGTATGTGGAAAGACCTAGAAAAATGGGAATGGGAGGCAGACTTCAGAGATCAGAATCTTAAAACAAATGTGGGATATGTTTGAAAACATGGTTACTTCCTTAGTTAAGAAGTATGTTCCCTGCAGGAAAAAAATATAATAAACCAAAACCTTTACCAATATGGATGACAGCCTCAGCCAAAAGAAGCATAAATAAAAAATATAAGGCATACGCAAGGACTAAGAAGAGAGGGCACCAAACTAGCTGGGACTTATATCATCAAACATTGAAAATAACCCAAAAAAATGTTAAAGGCCAAACAAAATCATGAACTCAAATTGGCAAGCAGAGTAAAGGATAGCTACAAATCCTTTTTCTCATACATAAATAACAAGAGAGATGGAGCAAATTCTATTGGACCATTAAAACAGGCAGATGACACAACTGTCACTGAAGATAGCAAAATGGCTGAGCATTTTAACACATACTTCACTGCAGTTTTTAATGATAAATCTAGGGGGAGACTTTTGTCCTATTACAAACCACAAAAACGTTAAAGAGAGATTATAAAAAATTAACCCAAATAAAGAGTAGAGACCCTATGGTTTGCATCATCAGGTGATTAAGGAAATAGCACATGAGATTTCTGGGCTGCTAACAGCTATATTTAATAGATCCTTAGAATCAGGCGAAGTGGTAGAGGTATGGAAGCAGGCAGAGACAGTGCCTATCCACAAGAAAGGGTCAAGGCATGAGGTAGCGAACTACAGGCCCATTAGTTTGACAGCTGTCAGGCAAGATACTGAGGGGATCATCAAGGACCAGATTGTGCTAGCTATGCAGTCAAAAGGAAACATCGACTATAGACAGCATTGCTTCATTAAGGATGAATCTTACCAGACTAATCTTCTGAGTTTTACAATAGGGTTAGCAGTGCTCTGGATGAAGGGAAATCGCTGGATGTCATCTTCCTAGACCTCTCCAAGGCTTTCGACAAAATCCCACATGGTGAACTAGTCAATGCAGTAATTTACTATAACATTGAGGGTAACATCACTAAGTGGATAGCATCATAGCTATCTAACAGGAAGCAAAGAGTGTGCATTAGGGGAGCATATTCTGACTGGACAGACATGACAAGTGGGGTCCCACAGGGTTCTGTACTGGGCCCTGTTTGTTCAATATATATATATCTCTATGAAACCCAGTAATGAAGCCTGCGTATCTAAATTTGCAGATGACACTAGACTGGGCTACATAGTAGATAATACCTTAAATAGGGACATACTCAATCAGCCTTGAGAGATGTGGAGGCCTGGGCAAAACTCACAAACTATCATTCAATACAGATAAGTGCTGTGTGATGCACTTTGGGACCAATAATTACAAATTTACATATCAACTGAATGGTATAACCCTGAGAGAAGTTAAGGATGGAAGGGACTTGGGGTCAGAATAACAAATGACTTAAGCTGCAAATTGCACTGCAACTTAGTCATCAAAAAGGCTAGTGGCTTACTCAACTGTATCAGGAGACACATCAGCAGCAGAGACAGGGAGGTTGTGGTGCCCTTGTATAGCTACCTGGTGAGGCCCCACATGGAATATTGCACTCAGTTCTGGGCTCCAGGGGTTAAGACTGAAAGAAAGGCACTAGAAAGAGTCCAGAAAAGGGCAACAAAAATTGTCAGAAATATTAAAGAACTGGAATATGAGGACAGACTGATAGAGCTGGGCACGTACTCCTTGGAGTATCAAAGATTAAGAGGGGACATGTGATTAGTCTTTAAGGCATTATCTAACAAATCACTATGGAACCAGTTGGGCCTTGATGTTAAAACACATAACTACAACATGAGAGGACACCACCTGCAATTCACAGGCAAGGGATACCGAGTTAACAAAAGGAAGAACTGTTTTCAGTAAGAGTACAAAAAATTTGGAGCAGCCTACCTGTAGAAGTAGTAACAAGCAAGACATCTGAGGAATTTAAGCATAGATTGGACAGATAATTACCAGTAACATAAAGGGTTATTGGTAAAATAAATCAGGGAATATAGACAAATGGCAGTATTATGGACTTCAGTCTTCTACTCTGGATACCTATGATACCTATGATAACATCATCTTTGTTTTGGCTTCTTTCAGTTTAAGTTTCTTCAGGTTCAATCAGTTACTGAAAAATGTTATAGCTGGACTCTAAGCTGACCTGTACTAATAATAAAATAGGCCTGAGTCAAGAGATGACTGTGTTTCCTGCATGTAACCCCCACAAATGGGGGTTCCTAAAATGTCTTCCTGGGCTTGCCTAATGCCCACTGCCAGGCTGGTGTTCTGTGTTCTAACCGCTTAAAAAGTGCTTGCATGTGAGTGCCCTATTAGCCTCCGTGCCTGTCTCTTTAAGAGGCATCATTTTTGTGGGTTATAATTAATCTGGGTAGGGACTGGTAATTTCAGGTTTGAGTCCCGCCTGGGCTGCAATACAACTGCTTCATTCTGCCAACGCTAATTGTGCAGAGGAAGCCCTAGAAGAATCTATGATTGTTTGCTGATTATCTGCTTTAATAGTAATGATACAATAGTTTGTCTAACCTGCCTTCCTTTGCAGCATGGACGTTCTGTTTTGCAACACCAGCTTGGTTCTGGACTGCCAGTTTGGACCAATCAGTACCTTTGGTGACCCTAAAATGGAGACTGTCCCCAGAGGTCTTGTGGGATTGAATTTCTGTAGGAATTGTAGTTTTTACTGTTTGGTGCCTAAATGGACCTGGAGGGGGAGCTTTTGCTTTGACAGACAGATGGATCAACCAACCAAATTTTTTGGATCACTGGGAAGTCCCAGAGCTCCGCTGCCTGCAGCAGTGAGGCAGTAATGAGTTGGAGCTGGGACAGTGAGCTGTTCGAACCAGTCGAGCTGCTGCCCCTCACGGTAGCGTGGGAATTCAGTGGGAAGATTGAGTCTGGCCAGCCTGCCTCCAGCTCTCCCTCTCAGAGAGATTTGGCAATCTTGATTCAGACTTTTCTCCAAATATTTTGCTGTGCCCTGAATATCGGGTACAGCGAGTCAGTGTGTAGTTGGAGCTGAGAGAATGAACAGCTCGAGTGATTTGAGCAGCTGCTCCTACATAGTAGCACGGGGGAATTGGCGGGAAGGCTGTGTCTGGCCTGCCTGCTACCATCTTCCTGAGTGAAGAAGCTTGGAGTTTTAAAATTGGACTTTATCTGAAATTGCAGTTATTGTGATCAGAACCTGAATTGTGACAAAGTGAACCTTGCCTGGTGTGGACCAAAGATTTGCCTCATAGCGATCAGCCTGTCAGGACCTGAAGTAACCGCAGAGCGTACGGTTTGCGCAGCGACACTGTTAATTACAACGGACTGTCATCCAAACAGTTGTATTTACCTGCCTTTACTATAATTGTGCTGAATGTGGAGTGTGGGTCTCGATTTGGTTCCCCACATTGCTGATTGTGTCACACTGGCTGGAGGCTGCATCCAGCAAGTTACCAGACTGTATCCAAATGTTTTCACCTGGTCTGGGCCTCACCATCTCGGCCTAGATTGCTGCTCATGCCACAGAGTTACACCTGGCGAGAGACCCGCCTGGGGATTCGGCTCCCTGCTCAACACCAATGCATGGGCACATCAACCATGGTGCGTCATGTGGGCCCTGCTTCTCCTGACAAACCAGCACTTCATCCTGATGTCTCCATTTTGTCCATCCTGCATCCTGATCTGGGTAGCGTGAGTAAACATCAGGGTAGCTCCTTGCAACAAAGATCAAATCAAAGTATGTCACCTGATTTAATTGTTAATCATTTTGGACTGAGCTATCCAGCTCCGGAATACAAATTAAGGGCTAAAGTGCATGTTGTGTTTTCTTTCTTCCTAAGGGCCCCAACAACAGCTGCAATGTCGGCCTACCTGGGCAATGCTTCAGGCTAGCCTGCAGACCAACTGGGTACCCAGAGTGTGTGTGACTGTGTTAGAGGGACTCTTAGAGGCATGCATGCTTAGCCTGATTAAATCAGATCCAGAATCGAACACCAGATTACTGCCCCTCCCTTGTTCTCATCCCCCAATACATCAGATCTAAATCTTGCATCTACACTGGCTTTTGTGTACCTTTGTGGTGGGGATACTGTGTTGATATTGCCTTTCTCCATTGCAGGCCTTGTTTTTCAGGGGGTCTCCAGGGCCAGTGCAGCTGATCCAGCTCTGGTGGTAAGTGTGCCAAGTGTGGGTATACCATTGCATTCTGGTGTTCATTGTAACTGTCTAATTGCTGACCAGTATAGGCCACTAGAGAGGTTAGAGGAGGGTATCAGTGTCCCGGAGAGCTGTACCCAGAGTAGTTATGCTACCCTTAAACCAACCTTCTAGGTGGAGGCACCCATTCACAGAACTCAGGCCCCTCAACCTGCGCTTAGTCACCCAGGCAGGCATAGGATCCCTTGGGAAAGTGCCACCTAGTTGTTACATGCATATGATGCAACTAGTGTCTCTCTTCAGTCAGCTTGATGCCAGTTGCTAGAGGACTCTCAAAGGGTTAAGTTTGGCCCTGAGAGTTGTCCTCTAGAGAGGTCCTTCTTGCTTGGAGACAAGGTGACAGAATACTTGTGTACAGGATATCCTGGCTCAGCTAGAAGAGGAACATCTCTGTCATAAATATTCATAATTCTGCCTTCTCCCAAAACTGTATAAGAAAGGGAGGCAAGCAGGAAGGAGTGGGTATTGGGGCTTGCAGGAGGGAAGAGAAAGGCAGAAAAGAGTCCAGCCTCCAACTGTGACCAAGCAGGGGCCTGTAGGCCCAGGGATGGTGGCACGGTCTCTGGGTCCATGTGGTACTGGTCCCTGTTAAGGTCTCTGGAGTTCCATCAGCTGGCACCAGGAAGACTGATCACACAGGAGGCCCTTGAGGACACCATTGTGAATAAGAACAAAATAGCACCACAGGGAATAGTGGAGAGCCACCACTCAAGGGTGGTCACTGGGGATCCCTACATATCCACTTCCACCAAAAGCAACCAAAAAAGAACTCAAGTTTTGAATGGAGCAATAGTTCACGCTTGACATATATTTTTATTTATTTATTTCAGTTTAGGATTAATACCTTTGAGTCAAGGACTCGTTTTCAAAGGTTCCAAGTTGGTCAGGCAAACATATACAGACAACTGGTTAGGACAGTACAAATTGGTTACAATAGGTTTGCAGAGAACTTAGTTACAGTTTAAACATTGCATCAGCTTATACAGTGTAATCTAATTTTGAAATTTACAGCTATAATAACAAGGTGTGGGAAACAGGAGTGAAGGGAATACACCTTCTCTGGGTATTAGGGAAGGCTAGAGAGGGTTGGGGGTCCCCAGTAGTGGGCTGTTAATTGAGCACTAAGGGTTGCCGAAGGTGCGGGTGGAGGTGGTGGAGTGTAAGGGAGCAGCCCAAGGGGGCATTGTCAGGTGTTTCTGTCATCTGTAAGTAAGCCTTGCAGTAGAAATGCTAAAGAAAAGCAGTAAAAACCTAGGTACAGTAGTATTTCCCCCCAGCAGGTAACCAAATGAATGGGTGTCCAGAGGAGCAGCCCTGCCAAGAGTTGGGGTTGATAAGTCCCTGTGCGAGGGGCCAGGCAAAGCAGCCTGTTTCTTTGGACAATTAAGGCTATCCGTACACTGTCGGAGTCAGAGGTAGGCAGGTGTGGCCGGATCCACTATCAGCTTTAGCAGTACTTTCATACTGCTGACATGCTTTAACATAATATTGTCCTAGGTGGGTAGAAGGAGACAGGTGCAGGCATGGATTTGCCCCAGGGATAATACACACCTACCTGGAAACATGCCATGAACAAATTGTCTTGAGTGCCAGGGCTCCAGAGACCCCATATGGCTATTAGGGACTGTTGTAAAAATGTGAATGTATTTGGACTAGATCCACAGACTATTGTAAATATTTATGCCATCAGGTCAGAGATATACCTGACAACACTAACTTTGGGAGGATTCAGGGATGTTATATCCTGGAATGGTGGGGTGGAAATCAGAGTCTCTAATGGATTAAAGGGTATTATGATGCCGCTAGTACTGTGCCACAGGAATAAAAAGGAAAACATAAGTGAGAAAGGGTTGTCCTTTAAACTGGTTACCATCAGGCAGTCAATAAATACACCTAGCTTGATCCCAGCTTCCAGTAGAGACAATCAGTTTGCGTGTGGTCTCATGTTCATTTGTGCCGCAATGTATTGGTTTATGGTGCCCCTATTGCAGCATCCTAGGCCCACTGTGGTAAAGTGTTGGTGAAGGTACAGATTCTATGATGCTAGGCCTGGGAGCTCCCTTAATGAGAATACCATACCAACAGCCAGTGGCTACTAGCAGATTTTAAACAGTGTGTGCAAGCAGAAAAGGCTGCACTTAGGTAGGAAAATCCCATTTTAGGAATATTAACAGCAAATCACGATTTCTCCAAACCTTAAATGCCATGACCCACAACTTCTGATCTGCATCGTTTACCTAGCGGCACCTTGTCGGCATCATGCTGACTGAAACAGAGTTATGACAGCTTAGCACTGCTGGCTGGTGATTTCAAGCTGTTCTTTTAATACTGTGTTCATCTGTGTGCTTCAACCAAGGAAAAAAGAAAACAAAACAAATCTGCCTCCCCTCTGTCTTGCAACTCTGTTAGCCTGGAACAAGCATTCTGGAAACTAGGAGGACAGAAAGCCTTTCTGTATGTCCAAGGAATTCTCTGGGTCTGGCACAGGAATTCTGGAAACTAGAAGGACAGGAAGCAGTCCCCCTGGCTTAACAAAAGCAAAGCTTTGTAGGGCTTCCAGATGCTACTAGCAGATTTTAAACATTGTGTGCAAGCATAAATAAACTGAAAAATGGTTCAACAACCATCGTCTAGTCCTTAATCTGAAGAAAACAAAGTCCATGCTATTCTCACATAGGCAAAACAGCCAAGGACTTTCCCATCCACATCACCACCAGCATGCTCCTCCCAATTGAACAAGTATCATCCTATAAGTACCTGGGCATCACCTTTGACTCGGCCTTACCTTCCATGTCCACCTCAAAGCCTTGTCATCTGCCATGAACTCCAGGATCGGGCTTCTCTACCGCCACAAAGACTGCCTCCTGAACCCGCTTTAAAATAGCCATCGCCTCATCGGGTATTATCGGCCAATGACTACGGGCTCCCTCAATCATGCAGCTGCTGGGACACCACTGCCTCATCCAAGGTCCAGACCGTTATTAACAAAGCCTGTAGGCCCTTATCGGTGCCTACAGCAGAACCCACACCTGTCTGCTATACTCCAGCACAAATATACTCACTCTTGAGGAAAGACTGAAATATCAAACCTGCCTGCTGGCTAAAAGTCTTTGTCAGGCCTTTGCCCGCCTGGGGTCTCTGGACCCTTGCAGCTGGCTACTAGGTCCATGCCCACCCGCAAGTCCTCCACTGCCACCTTCGTTGTTCTGAAGGCCAAGACCTCCGCTGCCAAGGTCCTTTCACCACTTGGCCCCACGCTTGTTCAACTCCCTCCCTGAATCTATCTCCAAGATCCTGATTACCGCTTCTAAAACCAATTCGTAAGTATAATATCATTGACAGCCGATGCTGTAGATGCCTGTAGCTAATCCGGTCCCACCCACCGTTTTTTAAGTCTAACCACTAGTTGTGTGATGTATCTATTTGCTTTGTTAGTGTGTAACCCTACAAATGTTTGTACCAGTATAGCTGCTGCCTGTAATCTTTATTTTAAAGTGTGTCTATGTATTTTCACCCGTGTGTTCATCCCTGTCTCTATTCACTTAATTGTTGTCTCCCCCTTGCTGACGAGGTACTCTCTGTAAACGAGTCCATGACTCAAAGGTTGTAAAACTGATTGTCTCCAATAAATAAATAAAATAAAATAAAATAAAAGGTTGCACATAGGTGGTCAAATCCCATTTTAGGAATTTTAATAGAAAATCCTGATTTTGCCACATGGAAGTACCACAGTGTGGCACTTCTAGTCTGTACCCTTTACCTTGCTGGTGCCTTGCGAGCTTCATACTGACTGATGCAGGTTGACAACTGTGTATTACTGGCCAATTATTTCAAGTTGTTTGTTTTTCAATACTGTGTCCATTTGCTTAACTAAGGGGAAAAAAACAAAAAATACATCTGTTTTTTTCCATGACAACTTCCTGGTGCAGGGGGTAATGAAGTCAACCAGGGAGGGTACCATACTGGACCTTGTGTTGTCAGATGGGGAACACGTCCAAGACATGGTGGTAGAGGATGTCCAAGCAGGCAGCGACCACCACACAGTGTGATTCTTCCTCAATTTGGGCAGGGAAGCAGCCAGGACCAAGACAAGGGTGATAGACTTCAGAAGAGCAGACTTTGGTAGGACAGGTAACATCCTAGTGGGGCATCTTGCCAAGACCTGCACAGAGATGGATGCTGACCAGAAATTGTCCATTGTCAAGCTGGGTCTGGTGGAGGCCACTAACACATTTGCAAAGACCCAGAGTAAGAAGTCCAGGACCACAAGACCAAGTTGGCTCAGCAAGGAAGTAACAGAGAAAGTGAGGGAGAAGAAGACAGCCTTCAATAGGTATAAGAGAACTATGCATGAGGCAGACAGGGAGGAGTACTCGAGGAAGTCCAGAAAGATGAGTAGTGTGGTCAAGGCAGCTAAGGCCACAAGGGAGCTAAGGCTGGTGCAAGGGATCCGAAAAGGAGAAAAGAATTTCTTCAGGTACATAAGAGAGAAAAGAAGCTATAAGGATAGGATAGCAGGATTAAGAGGGAAGTGGGATCGGCAGAAAGTGCAGTGGAGCAGGCAGAGGCACTTAATGAGTACTTCTGTTCAGTGTTCACCAAGAAAAAGGATGGGCCTATGCCACAGGGGAAAATAGGGGTGGTAAAGGGGAGAGCAGGGTCAACTGATGGGGAAATCCCAGAGGGCAGGGTTTTAGAGGGCCTTTGGACCCTGCGGGTGGATAAGGCTTCGGGACCAGATGGAGTGCATCCAAGAGTCCTGAGAGAGTTGGCGGAGGTCCTGGCGGACCTGTTTAACACCTCACTGGAGATGAGGTGCATGCCCTAGGACTGGAGGATGGCACATGTGGTGCCTTTCCACAAGAATGGATCCAGGGATGAGTCGGATAACTACAGACTGGTCAGACTTACCTCCATTGTAGGGAAGTTAATGGAGACCATTCTAAAAGAGAGACTAGCGATCTTTCTGGAAGCAAATGGTCCCTGGATGAAAGGCAGCATGGGTTTGTCACAAGGACATCCTACCAGACCAGCCTAATTGACTCTTTCGATTGGGTCAAAAGGTCATTTGACAGGGGCCATGCAGTGGATGTCCTGTATCTGGACTTCAGCAAGGCCTTTGACTCAGTGCCTCATAAAAGAATGCTCAGTAAACTGAGGAACCTGGGAGCTGGGGAGAAACCGTTGGGGTGGGTAAGGAGCTGACTGCAGGACAGACAGCAGAGGGTAACTGTACAAGGGGGAACTATCAAAACCCAGACCTATAACCAGCAGGGTCCCATGGGGATCAGGACTTGGACTGGTGTTATTTAACATCTTTATCAGGGACATAGCAGATGGGATCAAGAGTAAAATCAGCCTGTTCACAGATGACACAAAGACCTGTGTGGCGTGGACAGTGAGGAAGGAGGCAGGAATTCGAAGGACCTGGTTAACGGGCTGGTCAGTTATATGGCAGCTGGGTTCAATGCTAAGAAATGTAGGGTCATGCACTTGGGAGCCAGAAATCCTGGGACTAGCTAGTTGGGGGAGTACAGGTATCCATTTCAGAGGAGGAAAGGATCTAGGGCTGCTTGTCACAGGGATGTGAAACACTCTGTGCAGAGCCATAAGGCAGCAGCCAAAGAAAACAAAATGCTGGGGGTGCATGGCCATAGGAATCACCTCAAGGAGGGAGGAAGTCATCCTGCCATTGTACAGGTCATTGGTGAGACCACATTTGGAGTATTGTGTGCAGTTCTGGTGATCATATTTAAAAAAGGACATCAAACTACTGGAGGGGGTGCTGTGAAGGGCAACCAAAATGATCCTAGGTCTGGGGGACAAACCCTATGAGGACTGACTGAGGGAGCTCAACTTGTATTCATTGGAAGATAGAAGGGTAGAGAGGGATATGACTGAGCCCTTCAAATACTTTAAAGGTATGAATAGGGTTAGTACAGAGGAAATTTTCAGCTTACGGGGTGGGAATCATGAGAGGACATAGTCTGAAACTGGAGGGGGGGGGAAGATTCAATAGGGAAATGAGGAGACACTACTTCATGGAAAGTGTGGTAGCAAGGTGAAACAAACTGCCAGAGAAGGTGATCTTGCTGAAGACTGTGAGCACTTTCAAGAGGGAGGGACAGGCTCAAAGGAAAGGTCAAAACTGAGGAGAGGCTGGGGTGATGGCAGTGTGGGTGATAAATTGGGGACTGAGAATGGTGGGGGCAGCTGCAGTCAATTAAACTGTTTAGCTGCACACTTGAGCAGTCTTGAAGAACCTTTAGGCCTATTTCTGCTGGCGTTTTTGTATGTTCATTTGTCTCCCCTGTCTCCCCTTGCACTCTCCAGGTGCCCCCCAGCTCAACTAAATGAAGCCTGTAGGCTCTAGGGCAACAGCAGATTTTAATCAGTAGTGCAAGCAGAAAACACAACACTAGGTGAGCAAATCCCAATAGAAATTTTAACAGAAATCCCATTTCCCCAAGCCAGAAGACCCACAATACAGCTCTTCCTAACTGCACCAGGACTGTGGGTCAGCAATTCTACATGTTTAGCATAACAGTCCAGATGGGGTAAGTCAGTTCCAACCTTATACTACTCATATTGGGGGCAAAGTAATCCCTAATATTGACTAACTACTGTAGATAAGTGGGAATGGGTACAGAAATGGCACATGATCAGGGATTTATTACCTTTTCAAATAGTTCTGCAAGCCCCCTTTTAGGGGGCTTCCTATCATCTCTCTCTCCCCCTCTATTAGGCCTTAAATTGATGGGCAGTTTGGGTCCTCCTCTGGGCATGCTTCCCCTCAAGCTGCTATAAAAGTGGGTGGGCCATAGGAAGAGGAGTCCAGCAGAAGTTCTGCTGCAAGTGGGGACGGGGTTTGAACCTGACCCGAGTGGGCAGTCATCGCTTGCAGCATTGGTTCCACATATGGGTGTTTGCGGGGTGGTGTTCAGGGCAAGTGACTGAGGAATGGGGTCCTGTGGGCATTTGGGAGCCGAAGTTCCAGAGGGAAGAAGAACTGGGGACCCTCCCTGTGCTGCATTCACTCTGGTGGGCCTAGGGGCCTGTTCCACTTGGATTGAATTGGCAGTGGGGATGCTGCAGTAGTAGTGGTGCTGCAGTGTGTTTTCAAGGGCAGTGGCAGGGCCCTGGGAAGCTGTACCCGATGTGGCACACTGCGAAGGATAGAACTGGTGACCTGCTGGGATCTTGCGTTATCAGACCTGATGTGCCCGTGTCTGGGGCAGGTTCTGATTTAGGCCCAAAAAGTGCAGGAAGACAGTGTAACTGAAGAAGGTAGCCATGTTTGCTTGTGTAAGAACTCCCTGGTAGTATAGTAGAGGCCATGAGGCCTGGGGAACGTGGTTCTGGGGTGGCTGTCATCCAGCCTTGTCTTGTAACAGGTTTGGTCCTGCTGTTTGGGTTTCTGTATCACCCTTGAGGGGGTCAATTGTTTCAGCAATCATCAACTCTTAAAGCCTGAGCCTCATCATCTCTGTGAGAAGCGTGGAGCCTGTCCCAGCCTTATCTCTGTCAACTGTTTGGGACAAAATACAGTTTTGTGCTGTTTATCTGCCACAAGTGTATCAGTAACCGTTACTGTCATCCTCCATCTCCATGGAGCGGATTTAGCCATAATTTATTTATTAATTAATTATGTCTTTTTATTTTCCCCACTGCGGAGTTGGCTGCATTATTGTTTCTCTGCTGGGTAACTATCTTTGCCCCTTCAGTGTTATTCCTGCACCCCTCCGGTTACTTCAAGACAATTCAGCACATTCTCCAGGTGCCATCTGTTGGAGACCTCTCTTCCCAGTTTATGAGTTCTGAGGGCAAGGTAAGACCATTTAGTTTATTCCAATTTGGTCTCCCAGATTCGTTCTTTATTTGTGCCACCGCTGCCTCACTGTTACCATCAAGACCCCTAGACATAGGAGGTGGAGGTAGGGCTACATATGTGGGGGCTCCTCCGGGATCTAATTTTGGCTATAAAGTCACCGTATTGTGGTGCTTGGGGTGGTCAGTCTGTGGGCTATGGGTATTTTGGCAGTGCGTCATGACTGACAGTCACCATTTTGGCCTAAGCTTACACCTTGTGGTCCTTCTTCCTTGCAGTTGGAGGTGCCTAGCAGCAGTGGTGGTAACGTCAGGTGGGGTAAGAGGAGGTTCTTGATTGGCTGGTGCATGTCAGCTTGATAAGGGAGCATGCAGGACCAGCGCCGTTTTCTCCTTAAATGTTTGAAGGCATATGACATTCAAATATGGCAGAGAAAATTCTCTCCGATGAGCCCAAGCCATCATTCCAGCATCTTTGATCTCCTGGTTGTGGAAGTCAGAAGAAAGAGGAACAGCAGAGGAGAGGTGTGTGCTGTGGTTATCAAGGAGAGGGAGTTATCCAGTTGCCTCTGTGCTCTGTTTGTGCTAGGGGGCCTTCTACAGGCCTGTTCAAGGGTACCCCCATTCATTTTCCTGGCCGTACCTATCTGTGGTATCTGTGGGCACAGCAACATTGGTATCCCAGGTGAGTCTGGAGCTGTACGAGGAGCCAAAGCCATCCGCTCCCCCTGTTGAGTCTAATATGGGGTCTCCTACATAGAAACATAGAAATTGATGGCAGATAAGGACCACTAGGCCCATCTAGTCTGCCCATTGTCCCTGCCTCCTGTAAAAGCTGCAGACCCTACTGGCTTTAACTCCTCATTCTCATTGCTAGGGTTCCCCTATGCCTGTCCCATGCATGCTTGAATCCTCCCACTATTTTGCCCTCACCACCTCTGCTGGGAGTCTCTTCCATGCATCCACCACCCTGTCTGTGAAGAAATACTTCCTCATGCTACCCTTAGTCCACCCCTTTGGAGGCCATGGAGGAGGACACTAGTGAGGGTGCTGTGAGGCATAGCCATCTGTCCAGTCCTCAGCATCTGCCACCATTGGCTATCCCACTGGCAGAGGGAGAGGTAGGGGATGGGGAATTACAACTGGTGACCCAGTAGGGCCCAGGGCATCAGTCTCGGGTCCCCTACCTGGCAACGGTGACTCTTCAGGTACCCCATGTAAGGAAGTTTCACAGCAAGATACCCTGAGCCATTCGGGGGTGGGAGAGCAGGAGAGTGAAACTGTGTGGGAGGTAACAGCTGCATTTTCCCCTGGACAAGCTTATCGACCCTACCAGTTTGCTGATCAGGAGGTGTACTGTGCCATTTCTCTTCCCTATGTGCGTCCTGTGCTCTCTTTGCCTGACAATAACCTGCAGCTCCTGGCGTTGTGCAAGGCCACCAGTGTCAGGATGGACAGACTGTTAAGCAATGACCCCCTTACAGAACTGGAGTGTGGTTGGATCCTGGTGCAGCCCAGTGGACCAGTGTGTGTGATCTGCCTCACTGGTGACAAATAGAGAGATGGGTGAGGCGTTGGATGCATATTGACTACTTGAATGCAGACTATCCCTATATTTCAGAGAGGATCTGGGATATTATGGAGGAGAAGCGCTCTGATTGGGTGTTTTGGGGTATGGTCCAGAACCTCTAGCTTCGTTCTGAAGCATCCGCTCCACCGATGGAGGAAGTCATCAGAAAAGCCAGATCCTTGTGCTTCTCATCGCCCTGGCAGGACTCACCCTTTTCAAGCATTGTGTGTTGGTGCAAGATATTGCTGGCTGCAGGATGAAGTATTACACTGTTTCTGAAGACTCATTTGCAGGAGAAATCCCCAAGCCAGAGCCTGCCTTCTATTATCCCTGCGGCGGGGGGGCACTATCTAAAACCAACTTCCAGTGAACTGCAATATGCCAGGACTGTCAAGTGAGTTTTGTTGCTTAATGACTTTGTGCCCAGTGGAGGTCGCTGCAGGACTGTTTCAAACCTTCTGGAACTGAAACTGTTGGGACTATACTTACTGTGTTAGTTAAATGCAAGGTACTTTCCAAGATAAAGTCTGTTGCCTTTCCCTTGCTTTAGGGATAGGTGTTGTTTCTGAAAAAAAAAAACTGATGAGACAAGTAGTTGCAGTTTGCCTGGTGTGAATGTATATGATAGGTTATGGATTATGTTGGTTGTAGAGGGAGTGTGAGAGTGTGTGTGGCAGTATGTTTTGGGATATGCTAGTAGATGCAAGGTACAGTGAATGCCTGACTAAAATATTAGTATTGTTGTCAGATGTTTTCCCCAGGTCGCACCTGGAAACGAGCCTCAGCTCAGTGTGCCTTTCCGGGTTACCAAATGTTTATATAAATAAATGTTTTATTATTTGACAGCCTGGCAGTTTTTGTTAAAGTGTGACAGTGTTTTGATATTGTTCTCTGAGGCAGACTGGCTCCACGCCATGTTTTGGAGGGTCCTAGGGTCCCAAGTGTTTACTGGCATGTGTAACCCCTGGGTGGTGCTATCCCAAGGGCTACTACCCCTGCCCGCTTGACTAGTTGCAGGTTAAGGGGCTGGGTACTGAAAACGGGTGCCTCCACTTGGAGGACATGGTTGGTGGTAGCATAGCTGACCTGGGTACAGCCCTCCAGGACATTGTGAACCCCCTCTTTCCCCTCTAGTGGTATAAACAATAAACAGAATACACAGGTACAATAGCCCCCAAACCACAAATACATCCCCACTCTGATTGCACTCACCACCAGGGCTGGTTCCACCTGTCTGACCCTGGGGACCCCTGTAAATAAGATTAGACACAGACAGCAACAACAGTACAGTGCTATTAGTACAGAGATGCACCACAAACAGTTTAAATGCAAAAAGAGTCACATCTGAATTATTCAGGGGGATTGAAAAAGGGAAGGGCGTAATGAGGTTGATTGGCCTAGCAACTGGTTCAATCAGGCTACAAGGCATGCACTTTAGAGTCCCTCAACACAGTCACACACACACTCTGGGTACCCAGTTGTTGATGCAGGCTAGCCTGACGCGTTGCCCGGGGTAGGCCGGTGTCGCTGCTGGTCGGGGCCCTAATGATGGAAATAAAGTGTCATGTATAGTAACCCACAATTTGTAATCCGGAGCTAGATGGCCCAGTTCGTGATAATCAAACAAAACAATCAAATCAGATGACACACTTTGATTTAGCTGATGTTGCAGGGAGCTACCCTGGTGTTTACTCACGCTACCCAGTACAGGATGCAGACTGGACAAAATGGAGACTGCAGAATGACTTGCTGGTTTGCCAGGAGAAGCAGAGCCCACACGATTCACCATGGTGTCGTTCCTATTCATGACACTGAGCAGAGGGGGCTGATCCCCAAGCAGGTCTCTCGTCAATGGTCTTCTCTGCGGCGTGAGTAGCTGGCTGGGCCAAGGTGGCAGAGCCCAGGCCAGGAGAACAATTCAGATGGCAGTCCGGTAGTGCTGGATTCAGCTTCCAGCAAGCGTGGCACAAGTGGAAAGTGGGGAACCAAATCGGTACACACTGAGAACATTCAGCACACTTACAGTAACTAAAAAGCAGTACCACAGTTCGGATGACAATCTGGTCGCAATCACAGTGTCTCTGTGCAAACCATATGCTCTGTGGTGGTTTCAGACTTCCTGACAGGCTGATCACATGAAGCAAATCTTCGGTCTTCTTCAGGTAACAGTGCAGTCACAATTTGGTATTTCTGGTCATAAGCCCGTTCGGATTCGGTCCGATTAATTTCACTAGCTGATCCCTCAGAAGGGAAGATGAAGGAGGCAGGCCAGACACAGCCTTCCCACCAGTTTCCAGCTGCTCGAATGTCTTGAGCAGTTCACTTTCTCAGCTCCAAACTCAGACTGACTCTCTGCTGCAGGCAGCAACGGGACTTCCTTCTGATCCAAAAAAGGGTTTGGTTGGTTGATTCATCTGTCTGTCAAAGCAAGGGTTCCCTTCCAGGTCCATTTAGGCACCAAATGAAAAAACTACAATTCCTACAGAAATTCACTCCCACAAGACCCTGGGACAGACTCCATTTAAGGTCCCAAAAGGTACTGATTGGTGCAATACAGAAATGTCCATGCTGCAAAGAAAGGCAGGTTAGACAAACTATAATACCATTATTATTAGAGCAGCTAATCAGCAAACAATTACCAGTTCTAACAGAGCTCCCTCTGCACCATTAGCGATGGCAGTACAGAGCAATATTACTGCAGCTCAGTGGGACTTTAGCCTGGAAACACTCGGCCCCTACCTAGATTGTATATACACTACAAAAATAATGTCTCTTAAAGGGACAGGCATGGAGGCTAACAGGGCACTGGCATGCAAGCACTTTTACACCTGTAAAGACACAGAACGGCCATTTGGCAGTGGGCATTTAAGCACACCCAAGGAAGACTTTTGGGAACCCCTATTTATAGAGGGGTTACACATGCCTTTGGGACATACCCCTCAACTGCTATGAATTTCGCATAGCGCTATGATTTTCACACTCAAATTTTCTCTTGCTCCGCATAGGTTTACTGATGTTCCTCATGATGTCAGAGCTATTTCTGGATACATAGACTATTACATCATTAAAATAAGTTGATGGAAGCATTCCTTATCACTAACTACATGGGGCCCACTATCTGTGGACATATTTTTAAAAATAAGAAAGTGCTACACATTCTGGCCCTTTGCTATGATTTTTGTAAGCCAGTGCTATGATTTTTAGTGCTGAGAGGTTGAGAGGTGTGCTTTGGTAGGGCTGCCTGGGTAGGGAGTGCACATACTCATCTGTGTAGGGCTTGTCCCTGGATGACCGGGTGCTCCATGTCCCTTGAGGGAAATGGATTTAAAGTGGGGCAGAGTGTAAGCACCCTCTTTTTAGGAGGGGAGGCTAGCTATAGCCTTCTCCCTGTCCCTCTGTTAGGCCTTAAATTGATGGGCAGCTTGGGTTCGCCTCTGGGAGTGATCCCCCCTTCCAGCTGCTATAAAAGGAGGGTGGGCCATAGGAAGAGGAGGCTGGTGGGAAGTTCTGGTGCAAGTGGGGCCAGGGTCTCGAACACCGGCCCTGGAGTGGCAGTCATCTCTTCTGTAGTGTTCAGGGTTAAGTGACTGAGGAATGGGGCCCTGTGGGTGTTTGGGAGCCAAAATCCCAGAGGAAAGAAGAACTGGGGCCCCCCTTGTGCTCCGCATACTTGAGTGGACCTAGGGGCCTATTCCACTTGGAGTGAGTTGGCAGTTGGGACGCTGCAGTAGTGGCAGTGCTGTGGCATGGCTTCAAGGTCAGTGGCAGGGCCCTGGGAAGCTGTACACGTTGTGGATCATTGCCAGGGATAGAATTAGTGGCCTGCAGGGATCTCACTTTATTGGACCTGCCGTGTCTGGGGCAGGTTCCGATTTAGGCCCAAAAAGTTCAGGAAGACAGTGTAACTGAAGGAGGAAGCTGTGTTCACTTGTGAAAGAGCTCCCTGGTAGTGTAGTATAGTAGAGGCCGTGAGGCCTGGGGAATGTGGGTCAGTATAAATCAGTGCGTACTGTAATTATTGCACACTCAGTGAGTGACAGCTGCTGTCATTCACTGAGCGCGTAATAATTACTGTATGCGCTCCTAGCGGAGCTCAGTTGGTGGCTGGCCACAGTGGTGAGAGGTGGGCTGTGCCAGTCACTAGCTGGGTATGGGAAGGGGAGGAGTGGTGTGGTCTGGCACTGCCGGGTGGGGGGATGGTCTGACACTGCCAGGTGGGGGGCCACTAGACTACCAGGGATATGGGACTACAGGGATCTTTTTTTTTTTTTTAAAGGCTGACATACTACCCTGTGGTTGTGTGGTACAGGGATCGGGGGCTTGGAGGTGGATTATATCAGTACTAAGGGGCTCAGGGCTGGGTGGGGGTGTATTAATACTACGGGGATCAGGGCTGGGCAGAGAGATTGTATTAGCCTTCCGAGGGATCGGGGCTGAGAAGGGAGGGCTATTTTCCACTATCTTGGGGGTTCAGAGCTGGGGGGGTGTTTATGCCCCTCTACTGGGCAAAGCCGCAGGCTTGCGGCTTTCCCTTCAGTTGTGCCCTCCATTTGGTGCAAGTCTCCTGTTGGTGTAAGCCACAGGACTTACCTGCCAGGACCCTGCCCAATAGAGAATTGGGTGCAGGGTCCTTGGCGCAATAGCATTTTGGGCAAGTTGCCTTTGGCACGACCTACTCCAACCCTTCTAGAATCGGGCCCCTGGAGGGATAAATATCATGGACTGGGGCAGAGAAATAAGGGGCTTCAAACTTTTTAAAGGCTGCCTAAACACAGCCATTACTGGGTGGACTGTTCCTGAAACCCTTCATGGAATTACAGAAGAAAGGGAGAGGTGCTGAATAATATAAATAGAGATTCTAGTTGAAAAGCTCTAAACAATATTAGCACAAACAAAAATATTGTGGAAAAAATAGCTTGCACAAATATAACAAACCAAAAGAATAGCTAACAAACACAATAGCTAAAAAGCACAAAGAACACACAATACTATATAGCAGATGTTTATTTACAACAAGAAAATGTGCATACTACCCAAAGAAAATCATCACGAAGAGCAGTACCGGCATATGAAGTACAGTCATTTAACAGGAACAGAAAGCAACACACATGGATACAACAATCCTCCACACATGTATGCCTGTAACTGGAAATTGTACACAGTTCCTTTCAAATAATTATGACTATGGCTTACATACTCACTGACAATCTTCGAAAGTCTCTTGACTGTGTCCTTATGCTTTTTCTGCATGCTAGTTAGTGTTGTCAGAACTAGTTCATCAAAGATTCGAACCCTCCTCGAACCCTGGTGTTCGAGTTCTAACAGAACTTGAACTAAAAAGGTTCTAAAGGGTTCGAGTCTGAATCCTCCCAACTCCCGTGACATCTTTTTCCTGGCCCCAGCTGATGACTTGTGTGTGGGGAGGAGGCACATCCCAGCAGGGAGCCCCGATGTGGGTGTGTGTGTGTGTGTGTGGGGGTATTTGTGGGGAGGAGGCACGTCCCAGCAGGCAGCCCCGATGTGGTGGGGCGGTACAGCAGCAGCAGTGTTGTTGGGGCTGCCAGAAATCCACCTTGAGTTCTCTCAAACTTTGCGCTTGTGTACTTACGCTCAAGTGAAGTCATCCTCACCACCTGACCATTTACTATGTAGTCAGGTGGGGGTCGAGTAAGCTGCACGAGCTGCGGGATCTGAGTGGTATTTAGGCAGATGCAAGCCCTGAGAGCACGATTTGGATCCTGAGTTTCAGGAGGCAGCAGCAGCCTGAGCAATACCATAGCGTACTGCAGCCAGCATTCTTGCTCGATACTTAGTCCAGGGCCCAGGTCGGTGTGGCGCAATCAGACTGCAGCACTTGCTAGTTGCTGCAGTGCTTACCTGAATTATTTAAAAATTCCCAGTCTATCATCCATTTTCCTGCGAAAAGACTAAGCAAACATTGAAAGTTCGAGGGGAGGGAAGGGGGCAGGGCCCAGGCCCGAGAGACCGAGAACGAGAAAGGCTGAGAGTGCTCAATAAATTAACGGTCGGGTGGGACTAGGGGAGGTTCAGGTGGAGGGACTAATCAGGAATTGGGAAGGGATGATCAATATCAGGAGAGAATAAAAAATACAGAAAGAAGAACCTTTGTGAATGTGATTGTGAAACTGCAGCACTGCACAGTGCACACTCAGCAACCGCCAGCAACAAGCATATAACAAGGAGAAAAAAAAGGCAAATAAATTTGTCAGGACAGAGTATAAGGACTGTGCTCAAGCTCATTGTGCTGTGCTGCTAAAGGGGATCCTCCTCTTGACTTTCACCCTCAAAAATTCCAGTCCTTATACAACAGCACAAGGCACTGGCAGTAAGGCACTGACTGAAGGCAGGCAGTTATTTTTTTTGGACACCACTCCTCTGTGTGTGTGTGAGACTTATACTTCTCGACTTCCGAGTCCCTGTGTTGCGTATGTGACTCCCTGCTCCCATTTCCCGAGTTGTGTGCTGTTATTACCCTTACATGACAGAAGCTTAGAAGTATAATTCTCATTCCCTGTGTTGTGTGTTATGTATGTGACTCCGTCTCCTGTGGTCAGCCCATCACCCTGCTACTGTGTACCCCTTGACTGCACTGTACCCTACCCAGTGTGTGTTACAGAGAGAAGCCCAGTGGCCAGTTGTGTGTTGGTATTACCCTTACATGACAGAAGCGTAGAAATATAATTCTCATTCCCTGAGTTGTGTATGTGACTACGTCTCCTGTGGTCAGCCCATCACCCTGCTGCTGTGTGTCCCTTGACAGCACTGTACCCTACCCAGTGTGTGTTACAGAGAGAAGCCCAGTGGCCAGTTGTGTGTTGGTATTACCCTTACATGACAGAAGCATAGAAATATAATTCTCATTCCCTGAGTTGTGTATGTGACTCCGTCTCCTGTGGTCAGCCCATCACCCTGATGCTGTGTGCCCCTTACCCAGTGTGTGTTACCATGTGAAGCCCAGTGGCCAGTTGTGTGGTGGCATTAACCTTAAATACACAACAGAAGTCTAAAAATATATTTCCCCGTTGGGAGAAGAGACAGAAAAATCTCTTTCCTTGGTTTGTGTGTGTAACTCCGTCTCTTGTGGTCAGCTCATCACCCTACTGATGTGCGCCCCTTGACTGCTATGTGTATGCCTATGCCCAGCAGCCCAATCAAGCTGTAAGCCTTGAACCTGGGATCCTTTAGTTGCAAACCATCATATTCTTTAATTACTTTCAGTCCACTGCATCACAGTGTCTCACAACCAAAATAAAATTTTGGAGTTGTAGCCAGCGATCATAGATCACATTGCTTTCTTACACAGGAATTGTGTGGGGGTGGGTGTGTTTACTGCAGTATACTGGTACTGTTATGGCTGACACCAACATAGATGAAGCATCTGGTGCTGGTATTGGAGCAGGTGTTGGTGGTAGTGGTAATCCTGGTGCTAGCAAAAATAACCAAAATGTTTCACGTGATAAAAATTCAAGAAACAGCAGAAGAGCAACAGTGAAGTGTGGTAAAGGGGGACCTTTTAAGAAAACCTGTACAGCTGCTGGGGTCACACAGAGAGACACCATAAGGTATGCCATTCATGCTGTTAAGATCCCTGTGACTAGCAGCAATAATGCAAGTGACAGTGAGTCCCTCTTTGACTCAGACAGTAGCTCTTTGTCTCAGTCTGACACTGTTGTGTCTTGCGACATATCACTTCCACAACAAAGTGAAATGAGCAAGTCTGCTGACAATGAATCAGGTAGTGCACTTGCAAATACATCCAGCACTGTTGGCAATGAAAAGGACATATCCATTGAATCCACCACTTCTGTGTTGACCAGCAATGAAAATCCATCAGAGTCTTCTGCCCACTCTTCTAGCACCAAGGAGCAGGTCCCAGGTTCTGTTAAGACAGGTGAAAAAGACCAAACAGTCTTTAGCTATCTTGCTAGCACTCGAACAAAATCTGTCACATCTGAGGTGTGGAATTATTTTTCTGTCAGTAAACTGATCCATGCAGAGCAATTTGTTCCTGGTAAACAGAGTGTAAGCCGTGGTAAAGTTGTGTCATACCATGGCACTACAGCTCTTAAACGCCATCTGAAAAAGTATTCAGTTTTGCTTGATCGTCCAAAACCCATGTCCTCCATCTTCCAGACTGCACGTGAGAAGGGTTAGGAGGAATCTGAAATGGATACTGAATTGTCTGAACTTGATGTAGACAGAACCACTGCCAGCCCTAGGATCATTGTTACCACCAATGCCAGCACCATTAGTACCAGTTGCACATCCAGTGATGGCACTGAATGTATAAGTCCTAGTCCACCATCCCAGTGTCCATCTGCCCATCGAAGCACGGTGTATAATAAGCCAGCAAGGACATGTTGTAAACAGCTAACACTGTCTCAAGCATTTGAAAGGAAGAATACCTTTACTAAAAATCATCCAAAGACCCTTCATCTTAATCACAGAATTGGTGAACTGTTAGCTGGAGCCCTTCTCCCATACTCTTTGGTAGATCATGAGGATTTTAGGGAGCTCTTGAAACTAGCAGAGCCTCGTTACAAAGTTCCTCATCGAAGGTACTTTTCCTATGTCGAAATACCAAACATTTATCAGGCTTTAAAAGCGACAGTAATGCTTGCACTTAAAACTGCAGAGGGTGGGGTGATTCATGTCACAACAGATATGTGGACCAGCACTCAAAACATAGATTACATGTCCCTTACCGCTCATTGTGTCACGTTTTCTTGTGGTTCTTCAAAAACAAAGACACCCCAGAAGATGGCTCTGCTGCATATAAAGAAATTTGGGCAAAGTCATACAGCTGCAAACATCTTGCAGGAACTAAATGACCTCCTTGATGAATGGGTTTATTCTCACAGTCTAAAATGTGGCTTCATAGTAAGTGACAATGGAGCCAACATCTTGAAAGCAGTGCAGGATGGAGGATTTATGCATGCTTCTTGCTTTGCACATTGCTTACATTTAATTGTCATGGGATTTCTCAGCAATGAAACACAAGTGGATGGTATGACTGCTGTTTGCAAAAATTGTGACTCACTTTTCACATTCAACCAAGGCTATACGGACATTGTCTGAACTGCAAAACATACAAGCTGCCCCAGCAAAAGCTGATTCAAAATGTTTCCACTTGTTGGAACGCAACACTGTATATGCTGCAGCACCTCTTGGAGCAAAAGCAAGCTGTACATGAGTATTGCTCCAGTTACATTATTGGAGATGGCATTATGCTGTCTGTGCTGCAGTGGAAATTGATGGAGACAGTGTGCTGCATCCTAGCTCCTTTTGAGACAGCTACAAGGGACATGTCTTCTGAAAGCACATCTGTGAGTCAGGTTATCCCATTCATAATGCTGATTTCACATTATCCTAGTGTTCCAAATCTACAAATAGAAAAAGACATATCTGAAGCTCAGACAACATGTCAGCTTGTATCATGGGAATCTCCTAAAGAGAATGAGCGAGCGCTTCAAAACCAATGACAAATTAGTTGCAATGATGAAATCAAAACTCTACATCCTTGCAACTCTCTTAAAACCAGGTTCAAGGCTATACATCTTCCAAAAACAGATGATATAGAGCAGTACAAATGTCTGTTGCTAGATGAGCTGCAGCAGTCACAGGAGTCAAACACAGACATGCACAGTACCCTCAGGTTGTCATCACCACAACATGCAGGTTCATCTTCACAGAGGGATACAGAACTGAAAAAGTCACCAAACATGAACAGTAGTTGTTCCACAACTGCCACTTCTTCAACCCTTAGTAGCAAGTTAAATCTGTGGCAAAACCTTTCCCAAATTGCTGCCATACCAGCTTATGCTGATTCCTCTTCTGAGCGGTCTCTGTCCATCATGGTAGACAGTTACCTGCAAGAACTGCCTATTCCTATTGATGCATGCCCTTTTGAATATTAGAGATCAAAAAAGTCGATTTGGACAGAGCTGCATGATGAAGCCTGTAAATATCTTGGTTGTCCTGCAACAAGTGTCTCTTCAGAACGCATGTTTAGTACAGCTGGCAATATTGTGACAGACACAAGAAATAGGTTGCTGCCAGAAAATGTACACACATTAACTTTTATTAAAGTTAATAAGTCAAGATTTAGATCCTACAAGAGTATACAAACTGATCCTGAAGTGACTGATGTTGTGGATGTTGATGGTTATGACAACTCAGATGGTGGTGGCTGGTAAATACTGTGTGGGACAGAGTCTCTCTGCATCAAAAGAAAACTTTACAGACTGTGATGACTTTGGTTGTCTCTCTCCTTTCTTGATCTATTACCTTGGACTGTATACCCCAAAACTTTCACCATTTCATGGCAAACTGCTTTGTAGCTAGGGTCTAAAGTCAACAAGTTTTATATACAGGGCAGTTTTAACATTAGTGAGAACAGGCCCAAATTTGGCATAAAAGGGACACTGTCATGTCAATCATTTCTGTATCATATTATTTATAGTTAAAGTGCAAACATATATTTTTGGATTTACCTTCTGTGACTTCGTGGTGCATCAGTATGAGCTGGGACTGGGGGTGGTCTATTTTTTAATTTTAAAGAGGACAAAACAATGAGTTCTAATTGGTAGCTGTTTATTATTTTTTCAATTACAGAAATGTTAGCCATAAACCAAAATGATCCATATGTAACTTATCTTACTGAATAAAAAATTATGGGAAAAACTGTATTTTGTATTGTTGTGTTTCTGTGGGCAGCATCCTGTTACAAGTCTCTTCCGGGAAACAGAGTCATCTGGAGTTTTACCTATGTCAAGGTTGAGCACATATTCTGTAAACATATTGTAGGTCTCATACCACAACAGCTCATGTTTAACATTCTGTTGTATACAGACCATGGCATAATAGCAACAACTCTCAAATTACTGGTTCCATGAAGATGACTGTACAGAATGATGTCCATAAGAAGCAATTGAAAAGGCAGTTTTCACATAAGTGTAGTTTATTAAGGAACAGTTAAGTATGGCTCATTTGGAGGCAAGAATTTCATTTTTCTTGAGTAAGCATGTGGTAGTTTTAGCATTTGAGAGGGGAGGAGGGTAGAATGGGTGCTGGAGGGTGGGAAAGGGCTGGAGTTTGGCTTAACATGGATGTAAGAGGGAGAAAGATGGCATGGATGCTAGTACATGGGTGATGGTTGGGGACTGGGTTTTAACATGAGTGAGGGACATAGAAGAGTGACATGAATGGTAGTTCATACTAAGTCTGGGGTTAGTTTAAACATTTGGGTGAGGGAGGAGGGAAGAATACATGCTTGAGGGGTGAGGGTTGTGGGTTGGTTTTAACATGGGTGTAAGGGTGGTATGGGTGCTACTGCACAGATGAGGGTGGTGGAAGAAAATGGAATGGGTGATAGGGTGAAAGGTGGGTGTTGTTTTAGTCCTTTCATTTACAGATTCGTGATTGGCTGGGGATGGTGAGAAAGATGATGACAGACCGATGGTATGGGAGGGCTGTACCGATTGCCACTTGGAACCTACTATATATATATATATATATATATATATATATATATATATTTTTTTTTCTTATTAAATACATTGCAAACTGCTGCCACCTAGCACAATTGTCCTGTCCCCTTTAAAAAAAGAATGAAGGAATCAGAAATAAAAGAAAATCTGCATCAGCAGTTTTCAGAGAATGTGACCTATCATAGAGTGTTTTTGCTTTACAAGTAGTGATAATTTGATACATAATGGGGTTGACAGACACTGTCCCTTAAACATCACATGCCAACTGCTGCAGCTACATTAAATGTTCCTTAAGTTAGCATGTGGTGAAGAAACCACTTTTTCTATTTATGTGACTGAAATACAGATTTTATTGACGTATCAGCTGCAAAAATGCATCATCTTAGAAAGTTGTATGTATTACTTCAATTTGCCAACATGAATGTTGGTATATGTATGCATTATCTTAGAAAACTGCATGCATTTTTTGCCAGCAACAATGACTGGCATATTTTTTTATTCAAATGTCTTGACTGACTACGTTATGACATAATATGTTTTGCAACAGTTCCACGTGCTGCAGCTGCAGTACCTTGGTTTGACTTTGTTATAAAAGCTTTCTTTTAAACATAGCAACTTTTGATTTACTCATTTAAAACACAAAGCAGCAAATAGCTGAGATTAGGTAATATCAGTTATTTTTTCTAACAATTCATGACGATGAGTATATATAACTGAGTACATAAATGGCTAATATGCCTCTTTCTTTCACTAAGGAACTATGATGCAGCTGCAGTGGAAAACTTTTAACATATGGGTGGGTGGGTGGGCCTGTCACGTATTAAGTTGCTGGCTTTGGCAAACAGAAGAACCCATAGATAAACCTAGTCATATTCCTATCAATGTCACACATGATCATTTCTCTCCCCTTATATTAAACAGTTTTTCCTTTACATGTATTTCATTACTATCTTCATAACTGGCAGCACAATTAAAAAATAGGGTTCGAGTTCTAAAAAGTTCTAAAAAAGATTAGAACCATAGAACTTTTTCAAAAGTTCTAGGCTAGAACTAGAACCCAGAACTTCAGAGGTTCTGACAACCCTAATGCTAGACCTAACTTTGCCAGCAGCAAATTGCTCAATGCTGATCTCATTCAGTCATTGTTCAGACTTCAAACAATCTAGAAATGTCTACATTATGGGATGGCTGGCACCAACCAAGTGATTGAAACACTGGTGCTAACCCTCCACAGCATTAATCATATGAGGTAAATCACTTTTACAGCATCAGAACAGTTCCATTGATCAACTGTAAATAGAAGACACCTTCTCACCTCACGACCAAGGGGGCGCCCAAGCCAAGTATCTTCAAAATAGTCGAGCAGTGTTCTAGCCATACCTCTCAACCTGTTGTCCCCCAAATGTGGAACACTGCCTCTCAAAATGCGGAATAAATGAGCAAAATGTGGAACACTTAATCAAATCTTTACTTAAGAAGCTCAGAACACTGTTAAAAGGTTTGCATTTATGTTCAGAAAGTGTTATTAATTGAATAATATATTTTTTGCATCATTTACTTTAGATTTATGCTTTAAAATGTTAACACGAATGTGGGACAAGTCCTCACAATGTGGAACAGGGAGCTTTTGTAAAGTAAAATGAGGAACGCTCCTCATAATGTGGCAGTTGAGAGGTATGGTTCTAGCATGGCCTCATTAGAAGTAAAAAGCTGCCATGATCTCATAGGTTGCCACAACATCTGCAGAAGGCAGGTAAGGAGAGCAGGCAACATGCAAATGTGCAACTCCTCTTCAGTAACATAGTGCTGTGATACCTCAGGCAACTGCTGTATTTTTGCCATACATCTTGGCATACATGAAAAAAGCAACCTCTGATTTGCACACCAGGAACACACTGTCAAACACTTTCCAGGCTGACAGCTCTTAGTCCAGCATCACAGAAGCTGGTGACAAGGGCAATCTCCACTTCTTCAGTTCCCTCAAAACATGAACATAGCTCTCTGTTGTTCATGAGCACATCAGGGCAAATACTGTAGGGACCACCACATTATACTGGATGCCATGAATACTATAAAGTTGGGAGAACATAAGCTGACAACACCTGAAGGTCCCATCACAGAACCAGTGTTGGCAATGGTCCCTATAGTCCAGATTTCTAGACACTGCAAAGATCAAAATAAGGTCCTTCTCAGGACCACTATCATACATCAAGAATGCTCAGATCTGTGATGGAGGATGGCTGTGGGGGAGGTCGTGAAGCACTGACCCAAGCCCTTAGTACCACTCTTTTTAAAGCACTCACAGATGGAAGTTTCCCTCCTACAGCTGGCGACACACTGCTTGTACATGCTTCAAACACCTGGTGTGAGTTTTTGAATGTAGCCACAGACCTCTCTTTTAGATCGAATAGGACTACCTTAACCTCCACAGACCCAGCATCTGCAACGTGGCTATGGCTCCTCAGCCGCTGCATGACCTCATCTTCAGCAGTCTGGACTTGGGAAGAACACCAGATCAGCCATATTTCAGACACTTCCAGTATGTTTTTTCACTGTATACCCACTCCTTTTGATATAGAAACCCATTGTCAAGCAGCAGTGGTGCCTCTCTCTGGCTCTTTACAAACTGAGCGGCATACTGGGAGTCAGCACAAAATTAGCACACAAACACTTGTATACCAGTTCTACCTATTGCCACCTCAACCCAGGTAAGCACTCTATTTGTCCAGTAAACCTACTTAAATGTTAAGGAAAACACCTGCGAAACTCCACGTAAACCATGAAAACCCTGAGAAAACCCGGTCTCTGACAACTGGCAACACCTGAACACACCAGAAAATACATCATTCCCCTGATTCAGTAGAATTTTACAGTCATGTCACAATGAATCACATAGTTTCTCTGTATCCTCTGGTGTTATGCAGGGGCAACCCCCAAAACTTATAGATGCAAACTCTGAGTCACACAAACACGAAAAGATGCGCTGTCCTAGACCCACGCTCTTAATGTTGCTGCACTATTATTGCACCAGCTGTTATTGTTGCACTCTTATTGCTGCATAGTTATTGTTGTATGATTTTGACTGGCTACTATAAATAGGTACCTTAAAATCAGGAGTTTAATATATTTTCAGTGATTTTTCCTTTTACGCCAATCAGGAAGCATTTGAAGAGCACTGGGCCTATCAGAGCCTAAGACTGCTGTGAATGTGCAATGTGATGATGTCATCTTAGTGAGGCACCTCATCCTCAATACTGAGTCCCTATGGGCCTTATATATTGTGTTTAAGATTAGTCTTACTATGTGAACCACTCACCTTTATCAATACTCTTAGGGTCCAATTGGTGCGGTGCTCTTCAAATGCTTCCTGATTGCGGTGAAATGAAAAAACTTGCTGACAATATGTTAAACTCCTGATTTGCCCACGGAGAGAGGACTGGCAGGTTTTGAGTTGTTTAGTTTCTGGGGAAGCAGTAGCAGGGGATTGGACTGGAGGGTTTGCTCTAACTGCTGTTGTTTAGGAAAGGGGACTCTTGCGGCCGGTGGGCATCTGAGTCTCCATTTTCCCCTCTGATCGGGCCCTTTTCAGCCTGTTAATTATTGTGGGTCTGTCACTCCAAGAAAGGGGAAGGTGGCAAGGAGACTGGAAATTTATGCCAAAAGTTTGTGGATATTATTGGAAGAGAGGAGAGGAGAGTAACCCTGGTTTGTTGTTGGACTGAGAGAGGGTGAGAGCCTTCCTTGACGAAAAATAACTGTTGGGCTTCATGCATCTGGACACTGATTTTTGTGATTATTTTTGGACCTTTTAATTATTTCATTTTACTTTGGGATTGATTATAATTTTTTGGATTATAGATTTTGCTCTGGGGAGTATGTTAATTTTGCTTCCCTGAGTCTCCCCTCTTGGTGTGAGTGTATGGGGAGTTCCAGGGATTGTAAGATTGTAATTTTGTAATTTTATTTTATAAATTTATTTTGGGGGAAAGGTTTGTTAATTTGCTTCTCCGAGTATCTCCTCCCAGTGTGCACGTGTGGGGAGTTTCAGAGAAATTTTTGGGGTTTATTTTTTAATTGAGAATTTATTTTGGGTTTAATTAAGGATTTATTTAGGGGTGTTTTAACATTATTGGTCTTAATATGTGTAAGAGGCCTGTCCCCACGGTTGTACACTATTCGTCCTCCGCTCTTCATGCTCTCCACCCTTTCTCCCACCCTCCATTGCAGTTATTGACATACCAATGCTGTAGAGCACTGGGTATTGTGTATGGGGGGTAGGGGAGTTGGGGGATGCAAACAGTGGAGGTCGAATGAGCGGAGCCATCATATTGGGGTAGTGAGGTCTAGAAGACGCCCTGGGGCAAAATGGAATCTGGAACGGGGTCCTTCCTGTCTGGTTTCCATACCCATGGGCACCACCAGTGTTGGTGGGCAAGCAGTCCGTGCAGCTCCAGAGGCCCGTCCTACCCGAGCGGTGTTGCGCAATGCCAGGTCCATGAAGAACAAGACTGCAGTTATTGCAGATCTTGTTGGGTCGGTGGACCTGGCACGCATTACTGAGACCTGGCTGGATGAAATGCAGAACCTATATTAGAGGCCACTATTCCAGCTGGGTACTTGGTGGTACACCGCCCGAGGTTGGACCATGGGAAGGGGGAGGCTGCAGTCTGTTTCAAGACTGAACTGGGCCTCACAAGTGTACCAGGTGAGGGGGCTGAGTCATTTGAGTGTGCTGTAGTAGCAGGTGTGGGTTGCAGAATCGCTCTCATCTACCATCCACCAGGTGATGAGAAACAGTTTCTGCATGAAGTAGCAGACTTCATGATCAACATGGCATTTGAGTCGCCCAGGCTGATGGGCCTGGGTGACTTCAACACCTGGGTTGATGACGAACTCTCACAGTTTGGACAACACTTCCTCCAAATGATGACATCTTTGGGCCTTACACAAGTTGTTACTTCTGCCACTCATAAAGGTGGTCACTCTTTGGACTTAGTCTTCCTCCTGGGGATTGAAGCCTTCAATTTGGGGGTGGAACCTGTTGGTTGGTCTGATCATTACAATGTGGAGTTCAGTTTTTGCATCCCTCTTTCTAGGCCCACCCCTGTGGAGATGGTCAGGTACACGCTCTTGTGAGATGTAAGCTCTGAGGGCCTGGCAGCGGTTCTTGACCTGTCAGAGCTTTCTGGGTGAGCAGTGATCCAGATGCCTTGGTTTGGGCATATAATAAGGTCATTTCCTCGGCTCTGGATTCAGTTGCTCCGTCCATGTTCGTCCTCTCCTCCTTGCCCTCGGTCACCATGGTTTGATGGGATTTTGAGGGAGATGAGGCAATATGGACGAAGATTAGAGCGCTGTTGGCGGAGATCCATCCTTGATACTGACCATCTTAGACTGATGGAACATTATCAACTCTATCATTCCACACTCTCCCATAAGAAGGCAGAATTCCTGTCCAGGGAGATTGCAGCTGCTTAGTACTGACCAGCTCAGCTCTTTCGAACCATAGACAGATTGAGCAACCCAGCCTGTCTGCAAGTTTGAAGAACGTTATCACAAGTTGAGTGTGATGAGCTTGCTTGCTTTGCGACTAAGGTGGCCGACATCAGGGTGGCGCTCAGCCTGCATCCTCAATGGAGATGCTGTGGATCGGTGCTCGGTCATGGTCCCTAGGTTCTCCTGGAGTTCCTTTGACCAGCCAGAGTTCACTGATGTCATGAGGATTGTCCAGGGTATGCGTTCTACATGCTGTAGTTTGGATCCTGGTCCAACTTCCCTGATAAAGGGTTGCTGTGATACTATCGGTCCAGTCCTAGCATGGATGGTCTGGTGCTCCTTGGAGATGGGTGAGTTCCCTCGCTCCCAGAAGGAGGCAGTGGTAACGCCCCTCCTGAAGAAAGCTTCTCTGGACCCAGACTGCCATGCTAACTACAGACCAATCTCTAACCTCCTGTTTGTGGGAAAGGTGATCGATAAAGTAGTGTCCATACAACTGGAGAACCATTTGACCATCCATGACATCTATGAACCACTCCAGTCTGGTTTTCAAAGAGGCATAGTACCGAGACAGCTCTGGCTCGGGTGCTCAATGATCTCCTGATGGCAAGAGATCATAAGAGCCATTCCATCTTGATTCTTCTCGATCTCTCTTCAGCTTTTGACACTGTGGACCATGGGGTACTTCTCAAACGTCTGAGGTTCATCTGTGGCCTGACTGTACAGTCACCAAGTGGTTTAGATCTTTCCTCACAGGCAGAACCCAGAGGGTGGTGTCGGAATTAATTCCTCCTGCCCAGTTTCTTTGTCTTGTGGGGTTCCTCAGGGCTTGGTGTTGTCCCCATGTTATTCTCAGTGTACATGCTACCCCTCAGAGACATTGTAAGAAGGTATGGGCTGAGGTTTCATGGCTATGCTGATACCAGCTCTACCTATCTTTCGTACCCAACCAGGATAGAGCTCTCTTGGTATTTAACAACTGCCTCACTGAAATCCAGCACAGGATGAGTCAAGCTGGCTGAGGTTGAACTCGGAGAAGACAGAGGTGATGGTGGTCGACCTGGGTCACCGGATTGAGGGGACGGGTGCTGGTCTACCCTCAGGACTTTTCCTGGGAGGTGTCCGGCTCCCTAACTCTGAACGGGTGCAGGACCTGGGGGTGATATTTGATGATGAGCTGACACTACGATCGCAGGTGCCAGCAGTTGTCAAGTCATCCTTTTACCATCTGAGGAACATCTCCAGGATTAAGCACCTAGTTCTGTCTGGTGATCAGTCTACATTGGTCCATGCCTTTGTGACCTTGCATCTTGATGACTGCAACTCCCTTTATCTAGGGCTTCCTGGGTTTGATATCCACTGCTTGCAGCTCGTGCAGAACACTGCAGCCCGGTTATTGATGGGTATTCCCTGTACCTGTCATATTTCTCTGGTTCTGCGCGATCTGCACTGGCTGCCAATACAGTGGCAGATCACCTTTAAAGTTGGTCTTCTGACCTACAAAGCCCTACATGGACTGGGCCCAGACTACTTGAAAGAGCTTCTGGTACCTTACCTAGTTGATCATTCCACTCATCGGATGAGGGGTTGCTAGAATTCGAGTTTTTTTAAATCTTCTGGGGCTTGTTGCTTATATCGCCCCTGCCCTCTGGAATTCTCTACCCTGTCCGCTTCAGCAGTGTGTGTTCATGGAGGAATTTAAAAAGGACTTAAAGACCTATTTATGGTCTAAGATGTATACTTTTTTCTTTCTGAACTCTATTTTTTCCTTCCTTCCTTACTTAGCCCCACTGAACTCTCTCTGGCAAATGCCCATCCCAGGGCTCTACCTCCTGCGTGACACTCTGACTGATCTCCTCTCCCCCTGGGTCTACCCTCTGGGGAAGGGCCACCCCCACCCAGGGCACTCTTTCTCACAGGGATGAAACTGGACTGGGAGGAGGTGGGGAAAGGAGACAGTCATGCCCGACTACTGGGAGTGTGGTCCTTGGGTGGGAGGCGCCTTCGCCTATCGGAGGGAGGTATTTTTTTCTTTAGTTGCATCCCCTGTGGAGCCCGGCTGCCAAGGCAATGCATGCTGCGGCTCCACCCCCTGGCATACGCTGCAATGCTCTTTTGGTTACCCCCTGGCCTCCACCAGAGGTTGCTCATTGAGCAGTTATGTCCCTAGCCCTCCCCGGGGAAGAGAGAGCAGTCCTCTGGATGCTCAATCTCTTCCCCCCCTGCTGACCCCTGACCGCCTGGGTCCATTCCTGAACCGGGTTGTGGGCGTGGTGCAGGTGTGCCCAGCTGCTCAGCCTCAGCACCACCAGGCCGCCTAAGATATATACTTGACGATGATATTTTACTGTATTTTATGAATCCAGTTGTTTTAGATTTGTGTTTATTTTTACTTCATGTGTATTTTGTAAGGCACCTTGGTTATAACAAAGCGCGGTATAAATAAAGATTTATTATTATTATTATAACATGAATTTTCTAAGAACAGATCATGCAATACTAACTTTACAAGTTTCTAGTACAAGTTGAGCAGGGCTTCAAATGATAACATAACTGCTGATGTTATCTTCCTCAGCTTTAAAAAGCCTCCAATACAGCAGCACACAAACCTCTTATATTCAAGTTGGTAACCCTAAACGTGAGAATCATTAAATAATGTGGATATAAGAATGGTTACTCAATAGGACCCAGGGGTAAGGATACGAACATTCTCAGATATAAAGAGTCTGTCACTAGTGGGGTTACTGTAGGAATTTGTGTTGCATCCCTTCTTGTTTCACCTCTATATGAGTGATCTGTGTAACAACTGCATTTCATGGGTCATCAAATTTGTGGATAATACTAAGTTTGGAGAAAGATGGATAATGACAACAACATCAATAAGCTGAGAAAACATCTAAATAAATTTCAGATATAGGCAAAGACCAATAGTGCATTATTTGATCAGGAGAAATGTGTAGCAATACATTTTAGCCAGAACACTATTCATCAACGTATACCTTAGGTGGTACAAACTTCATGTGTGTAACTAATGAAAAAGATCTGGGAGTACTGATATTTAATTATCTTAAAAGTTTATTGCAATGCAAAACAACAGAGACTAAAGCCAACAAAATTATTAACTGCATTCGAAGGTCATTTGATGATAACAGTGCAAATGTGATTATTCCACTTTATAAGATTTATGTCAGACTACAGTTGGACTACTGTTCACACAGCTATGGAATCCATTTCTGAAGAAAGACATTGGATTAATGGAAACAGCCCAACATAGGCTTCTAAATTAACACCGTCCATAAAAAAAACTACTTATGTGAAGACAGGCTGGACTACCTGAGGCTCCATACATTAGAGTAGAGGAAAATAAGGGCCAATATACTTTTATTCTATCAAGTTCTGCTAGATGAGGATTTGATAGTGGATTTTGGATTTGAATTTAAGTCTACCAATCATAATCTGAGAGGGCATAAATCACAGATAGTGGGTGTAGTTCCCCTGAAGGAACTGAGGAAAAACTTTATTACCCATAGAGTGACTGGGTTCTGAAATAGTCTCCCCAACTATGTAGTGTAGTCACCTAGTATAGTCTAGAATAGACTTTTTTAAAAGAAATCTGGATGCCTATATGACATGTGAATGAGCTCCATGGTTATGGCCTCTGAGAATAGGGGAACAGACTTGATGGACTAATTCCTCCTACTGTCCATTATCCAAGTATTACTCTAAGTACTGCAGTATACCCCTAGGCCTAGACACAGGGGGTTGCCCAGGGGGCCTCACAATAATAAGGACTCAACTGTTGAAGAGACAGTGAGCAATTCACTGATAAAAACTGAAAACAATTGCAGGCCCAGCATGTATCCAAGTGGAACCCCTGTGATAACTTGCAAGGGTTCTAATACACTATTCCCTATTTTTATTTGTTAAATCATACCTAATAGGTGGCTTTTAAACCATACTAAGATTTTCTCAAATACACCCATAAGTCTCAATTTCTCCTTAAATTTTCCACTGTCCACCATGTCGAATGCCCTGGTCAAGTCAACAAACACTGCACAGTTAACATAATCAAATGCACCAAACACAATGTTTGTCAGCGAACCACAGCAGATGATGTACTTTCTTTCTCTAAAACCATGCTGTTGATTGAGATATTTATTTTGGTCCAGGTCATTTATTGGCTGTTGGAAAACATGCTTTTCCAGTAATTTGGCAAAAAACAAAATTAAAATTGGAATTGTCCAGTACTTAGAAACACTCAGCCTGTCTCCTGACTTCGATATTGAGCTATAGTTGATTTCTTCCAAATAGATGGAAGAATGCTGGATTGTAGGGAGTTACTGAAAATGTGTAATATAGGCTTGGATGTTACAGAGGCTAATAACTTCATTAACTTTAGATGCAATGTATCTAGGCCTCAGCCATTTCTCTCATCTAAACTTAATAAAAATGATAATACATCCGACTCCAACATTTACATAGCCTGCTGTTCTGAGCTGATGTTAGACTCAACACTAAAATCATTTATTTGTCACCCATCATTAAGACTAACTCTGCCAGGGGCACTAGAGACCCAGGGACCTGATAGGACGCGCTCCACATGGGCTCCTGCTAATTTGCTTGTATTCTGACAAAAAAAACACTATTCAAATTTTATCTTTTCTGCTTTCAAAGTTTGATAACTTGCTACCTTACATCCTGCTGAGTATTTCAAGCCAAAATTCAATATGGTGAGACCAAAAGGAGTGACTGGAGGAAGCATGACACACTAGCAGCCACCAGTGGAGCCCTTGACGACTTGGGGAAAACTGAATACAGTGGCCTTAGGTGCGGAGCAGTCTTGGACTACAGTCTTGGAAGCTGTGCGGGTAGTGAATTTAAAAACTGGGCCTACACTGCAACATTTGCTAAGATGCACAAATAAAGACTCCTGCCACCACAGTAGCTAATGCTGACTCCTGCTCCATGAAGATTTTAGCACTGGTAGCCAAACATACCACAGAAAATACACAACTGCGAACCAGAATGTAGGCCCTAGAAAATTAAGTATGGGCCTCCCATCTTAGGCTAGCAGGAACCTCTGAGGATAGAAGCAACAACCTTCTGTAGTACATCATGGACGGTTGAGGGTAATGTACAGCTTCCTGATGATACTAATATGCATTCATTTACAAAGGCTTATTTGATCAACATGGGGAGGGCACAGAATACTACAAATGCCCTCACACTCTCACCTAAAACTATGCAGCTGAGGTAAATGAGAGGGTTTGGCAGTGGCAGAAGGACATACTGCATACAATTGCAACCCCTGCAAATGGGTGTCCCTGTAATGTCTGCCTGGGCTTACCTTAGCCAGGCCACTCTGTCTCCTTCTGCTCTTCTGAGTCATCTCCCGATCCACCCAACAACTTGTTCTGCCTCCTCTGGTCCTTTTCTGCCCCTCTGGTGCCCCAGCCTGCAGCCAAGGTAAAAATCCAGCCCTGCAGGGTTCAAAAATGTCTACCATGATCTCCTGTATGCTGTCTGCCTCGGGGCAGTGGGGATCATGTAGACGGATGTGTTCCTTTGATTTTCTACCGCATTGTTTTGCGATCATTTGGGGAGTGTTCCAGCAGTCCCAGGATCCCTCTCATCTAACTGGGATCCGGTGACCATGGACAGGCCGCTGAAAGGCCACTCCCGTAAAATCTAAGGTAGATTTATGGAGGTGTTCGATTGGGGCTCATTTAAATATGCATGAGCAGAGCCCCGATCAGGTTTTAATATTCATTAGTGCCTGTCTGTCCCCGGGGAAGCTGTTCTCGGCTGTGGCCAAGAAAATGGAAAAGGAAATATTTTATTAAATTATAACCTGTTGCTGCATGTGGGAAATTTACTGTGCAAAGGGGGAAAGTGTAAATACATAAGTGCCTTGCTCCCTGGCTGCAACTAGATTATTTTGGGACTCAAAGTGTCAGCCTGTTTGCTGCTGCAAGGCATCCTTAAACATTGGTAGCAGTGACAGGAAAACGAACTGAGCAATTCAGCCATTCAGTGCAGCGACAGCAAGTACTCAACCTGGGCTAAAGAACTATGGGACACTGGGGCAAATCTTTACTTTTCTCTGGCTGCACCAGAATTTTTATTCAGGACTGTGCTTGTTCTACTAAAGGGACAGTGGGTTAAGCAGCCATTGCCAGCAGTCACAGCCAATCAGAAAGCCACAAAAAAACAAAGCTAGAATTTGTGGGATTTTCACTAAAGTTCATGGGTAAATGCCAAGTGCTCATGGGGACTTACAGGGACCTAATTCTAGGCGCCAAAACACCAGATCAACAGTGCATTGAGTGAGGCTCATGCCTTATTCATTTCTGTGATTGACAGGTCCTCCAGCCAATCAGGGCCAATCACCCCATCACCACGCCAGTCAGGAGCCTTGGGAAAGCTCTATAAGAGACAGTGTAAGCCAGCATTTTGCCAGATTTAGACAGATCCGAGGAGATTCTAGCCTGAAGGTAGCCCCCCACAGGAGTGGGGGCTCAGGCCCCTGCCATGCTCCTGGGCCTGGGCAATCCATCTAAGCCCCTGCATCCAGGAGGGGTTGTTGTTTTATTTAAGTTTAAGTTAAAGTAATTTAGCCAAGTTTGCAACTGCTAGCCTGGAGGTTGCCAGATTGTCCTCCAGGTGCTAGCCCTCCTCCCGTCTGGGAAAAATGTGGACGGAGACCAGATGACATCATGCAGTGGTGGGAGCGCTGACCAGAACCTCAGTTGTGAGAGGACTGAAGACACCAGGATGCCTTCTATAGCAAAGACCACCCATGGAGGACCTGTGTGAGTATCCTTGTACCCCCCCCCCAGTGCAAGGGAGAAAATTGTCTTGCAAGTTAACCTATGGGCCTGCCAGCCCTTGCAGTTGTTCTGTGCCAAGAAAGAGAAAATAAGTAACCTGGGGCCAACATGCCCTCTATCTACTTAGTTGGGAAAAACTGTGGAAGAAATTAGTCTGGACCACTTTGCCTGACGAGACTGTTACCTTGTAGTTATCCTTTTGTACCCTGCCTGCTGCCCAGCTGGCCCAGCTGGTGGATCTGTGAGACTGTGCTGTGCATAGTGCCTGTTGCTGGGGGTACCCAAGACAGCCCAGACAGCGTGCACTTAGGCAAAACCATATAAATGTGCTGATGGTTATCTGTGCCCTCTATTGGTCAAGATTGTCCTGTTGGAGTTGCCAGCCATAGTCACGTTGTCACTTCAAAGGACATGAGGCCCTAGAGCAGTGGTACTCACACCACGGCTAGTGAGTCAGAAGTGGCTTTTCAACACTTTTCTTGCAGCTCATTAAATCTTCACAAACATTCATTTACTTGTGGCTCTTTAAATGCCACCTGATCAATCACGCTTGATGCCTCTTTTAACATACAATGAATATAACATTACCCTCTTAGTGCTATCAATCACAGTCTGATTGCTCAAAATTGGTGATATTAATTTAATTGTTAGTAAACTGTCAGTTAATTAATGTGATCCCAGAGCTGACAAAGAACACTGTGTGGTAGTATGTGAAAGCTGTACAGTGCAGCGCTGAGGAAAGGTATTCTGTGTTCCAACAGGTGAGCGTGTTCATGAAGTTACGGGGTTAATGTTCGTCTGATTTGAAACAGTACCAAATTGTGGTCGGAACGTGGTTACCACAAGATGCACTCTTATGTTATGCCACATGAATTAAAACCCTTACCTGAAACCTGGACTAACTGGAAACACTGGCCATTAATTTATTGAATAATTAAAACAGGTTTTGGTCAGCTGTTTAACTTGTATAAATGGCAGCACTGAGGAGGTTAGTCATGCTTCTGCCGAACATGACATATTGACTGCTGCTGTGCCTTGCTTCTTTATGTCCTCCGTGTCTCTGTGCTCTCGTTTTGCCTCCTTTGCTGTGTATCTCCCGTGGACTTTTCGATTGCTGCAGTGGCTCATTCCAGTATCAACCCTCTATCTCTCTGTGCCTTTGGTACTCTTGTTTAGCCTCCTTGCCATGTATCTCCTGTGGACTGACTCCTGTGGTGACTTGGTGATGGAACAAAAGAGGATATTGAACTGCAGGTACAGCAATTAACCAAATTATTTACTATTTTTACTAGCTGTTTTTTTTTTAACAACTAAGAAGGGGCTGACATGATCTATTTTGCTTTCTCTCTGCAGTTTGTTATGTTTGCAGTGAATATCTTTTAAAGAGACAGCTCTTCCGTAACAGAGAGAAGGGAGCATTTCTAAATGCAGGTACTGCTGTTCTTAATATCACTTAACCCACTTGCTCTTCAGTTTGTCTCACTGATGTGGAGGTGGGGTGCTTTATAGCAGTTAGCTATGGTAAAGTTGATGCTTTCTCTCTGCACTGGGTGTGTGTCTTTGAGGGACCATGGCACTGGTAGATTTTTAGATTTTAAAAGGTGTGAAAAACTATTGGATCTGGTGCACAACCCATTCCTCATGGAGGTTAATGAAATGGAAGAAATTTTTTGCTGGAATGTCTGAATCCACTGCATGGGTGTAGCCAGGCATACTCACAGTACTCCATGGTGTGCAATTTTATTTAAGGGGGTTAGCAAATAGGCTCCGAACTGCTTCCTTTTTCCATGAAAACTAACAAAGAAAATGCTGAATCTTTCTGTAATTTTATTCATAGGAGTTGAAACTAGAAGGACTGGTCACTAAAACTGTCTTTGCATCCCAAGGGCAATGCAACTTTACAGGCTCTGGGCTGGTATGTGGGTGTCTTAGGGAGCAATGCATGGCATTTGTATTTACCCATGCATGGCACCAACCATTGTCATGAGATACAAAAGTTGTATTTATTGTGCCAAATGAGGCAACAAACACGGTCCGGGTGTACATTTGTATATTATCTGGCTACACCCCGGGGGTAGCAGTGAGCCCATTTGGTGTGCAGATCTGGAAATCCTGGCCCACCCCTGATCCACTGATCTCCTCATAGTATTTGTGGACCTGAAGAGCTCTGATGAGCTTCACAGAGAATTTCGACAAAACAATGATATTCAGTTTTGTTTGGGAAATTAGTGAGCCATCTACCTCATATTTCAAAGTTGGCCCGGTGGCTAATTTCAGTTTTCCCATCAACATATAGATATGAAACAGCCTTCTCTGCTATGTCCCAGATTAAAAACACCAACCGAAATAGACTCAGTATTCAACACACAAAAGAACGCCTTTGAATTACAGTGACCACCACAGAGCCAGACTTCACAACACTTGTTTCAAAGAAGGAGTGCAATGTATCTAATTGACTGCTATAATATTATATCTGTTTAACAGTGTAAACTGTTATTTAATGTTTCAATGTTTACTTGCAAATATTTGTAATAAATAGAAATAAAATGTTTTGAACATTATGCGTTTTGTGTGCATGTATCATTTCATCTCATATGGATGCCGTGTATGTGTGTTGTGGCTCCCTAGCGAAGTATAGTAACAAATGTGGCTCCCAAGCCACACATGACTGAGTACTACTGCCCTAGAGTTTGTTGTGACTGAGCTTTACACCTGGAAATTACATATTTCCACTTTGTCGTATTTTGTCTGAGACCCTAGACATGCTCTGAAGCGCATTGGTATATGAGTGTACTGGGTGTGACAATATATATGTGCAGAATCCTCAGGATTTGTGAATCCAAAATCTAGCCAAGTTGCCTTTTCTGGAATGTTCAGTTCTGTGACAAGCAGGGCAATCCCTGCCTTTCTGTGACAAGCAGGGCAACCCCTGCTACTCTGCCAAATGCAGAGCAATCCCTGCATCCTTGGTAAAGCTCGACAGCCATTGTTGTGCGTTGTTTTCAAGTTTTGTCCTTCCTTCTAATCAAAGCCAGCCAACTTGATCAACTGCAACATCCACCAGGCCTGCAACATCCAGGACTTTGGTATCTGGGTACCCAGTGTATAGTGTGAGATTGTGGGGTTTTAGCTGTATCTGGAACTGGTACCAGAGGTCAAATAATTGTTGTGTAACATATGATTTAGTCAGAAGCTTAGATAGCCAGGGTTCTGGGTATCCTGTTTGTCATTGCACTGTGATTGCCTTTTCTGTTAATATAGTAGCCACCCAGCTAAAGGGTTCACCAGCACCAACCAAAATCTTGTACATTTGTAAATAGAGGTCAGCATAACCTCTATTCCTCTTGTTTCCCATTCTAACTCCCATGTCCCCAAATAAATGTTGTTGTTACTGTTTTTGAAAATCATCACGTGTGAGCATATTATTAGAGAGAGTCATTAATTGCAAAATGTTTGAAATGTAGGGACATATCTATTGGGTCATGTTCAAGGGTGGCAAATGGTATTTGTGGGTGGTACAACATCTCAGGAGGTTATACCAGGTAACAGCTAGGCCACCTAAAGTATGCTATAAGTGGAGGCAATGCGCAAATGTTTTAAGCTTGATATAAGTTAATAAACCCAAACCCCTCAGCCTAGCTTGTAGGTGGTAGGTGGGGGTACAACACTAGGAGTAGTGCCACCTAGGTTACACAATTAAGGGCAAAGATGTTAAACTGCATCCTGATTTTTATTTTGCCACCAGAAATAAATGTAAACACTCACACCATCAGAGCAAAGTTGCACTCCTTGAGAATTGTTTATTCTGGTATTACATCAAAATAGCGACTCAAATTGAGATTGAATTTGAGTGCTTGTGATTTGAAGTACCCTGATATTACAGGCGGTGGCCCTAGTAGATAGGGCCTTTAGGATTTTGTTATTGCCTGGTACGAATTGGATTGCCATCGGGAGGAGGTGCCTTTCAGGGAGTGTGTCTGCAAGAAAACAAATGGTGAGATCTCACATTTTTCTTTTACTTAAACTATTACTGTTCTGGGCAGTGAGAGTGCCTGTGCTCACCTTGGATCCCCCAGGTAGTGAGAGGGCCTGGGGGTCTGAACTTCATTTGACACTGTCTACGTGATTTCATTTTAACTGAGAGTCTCCGGTTAAGGAATTAAAATTTAGACTTTGGATTGCTTGCTGGGCATGCAGAGCTGATAAAATACATTTTTGGCAAAGGCTTTGTGATAAGTTGACTATAGCACTTTAAGGACTTCTTTTTTACTTTAACTCCAGCCTCACACTGGTGAGAGCACTGTGAGGGGATAGGAAAAAATTGACACAGGAACAAGTTTATCCTTGTCTTGTGCCTATACCCAAGGGTTCTGACTTGGTCAGGCAGGAAGTGGGGCCACCCTTGGACTCCAGTCCCTTTTGGGTGGTGTTAAGCAATGCCAGTTCAATTAAAAATAAGACTGCAGTGGTTGCAGGTCTTGTGGCATCTGCTGACTTGTCTTGCATCACTGAGACCTAGCTGGATGAAAGTGCTGGCCCAATTTTAGAGCCTGCAGTTCCGGCCGGGTTCTCTGTGATTCACCACCCGAGAGAGAATCGTCGGGGGGGGGGGTTGCTGTCTGTTTTTAGGCAGGAACTGGGTGTCAGGGAGGTGCCAGTTGGAACAACCAACTCTTTTGAGAGTATAGTGGGTGCAGGTGTAGGCTACAGGACCCTTTTCATTTACCGTCCTCCAGGTGATGAGAGGGAGTTCCTGAAGGAGGTTACGGATTTCATCGCCGAGGTGGTATTGGAATCCCCTAGATGGTTGATTTTTGGGGATTACAATGCCTGGGTTGACGATGAACTCTCACCATTTGGATAAATCCTCCCCCAATTGATGGATTCATTGGGCCTAACACAGGTTATTAAACTGCAACCCACAAGAAGGGGCACTCATTGGACTTGGTGTTCCACCTGAGGATGGAGATCTCTGATGTGGAGATTGAGCCAGTCAGTTGGTCTGACAATCACGTCCTGAGATTCAGTTTTGCAGCCCCCCCCCCAAATAGGCCAGCCCTAAAGGAGTTGGTACAGTTCCGTCCTTTGAGAGGAGTTACCTCAGAAGGCCTAATGATGGTACTGGACCTCTCGAGATCTCCAAGGCATAGCATGGATCCAGGGCCTCTTGTGTTAGCCTATAATAGGGCAGTAACTAAGGCCTTGGATATCATTGCTCCTGCTCGTGTTCACCCTCTTACCCTTCACCTGGGTGCTCCCTTGTTTAATGGGGAAATCCATGGGTTGAAGAGGCAAGGGCAAAGGTTGGAAAGACACTGGTGGAAAACTCACCTGGAGATGGATAAACTTAGATTGACGGATCATTATAAGACCTATCAATCAGCAATTTCCCATAAGAAGGCAGAGTTCCTGTCCAGGGCAATTGCTATGGTGAAGAACAGGCTAGCCCAGCTCTTCTGGACTGTGGACAGACTGTGCAATCGGCCTGTCTTCACTCTGGTCAGCGTTGTCACAAGTGCAGTGTGGGAGTTTGAACAGTTCTTCACTGATAAGGTATCCACCATCAGGGATGAGATCAACCAGTGCCTTCCTATTGGACCTTGCATTGATCAATCGGGTGGTACTAATGCCCGACAGACCTGGTTCACCATTAGTCAACCGGTAGTCATGGATATAGTGAGGATCATCTAGACTCTGCAGCTAACCTACTATAGTTTGGATCTAGGCCCTATGCGCCTACTAGTGGGGTGTGTAGAAGTTATAGACCCAGTCCTTGCTGGGATAGTGGGGCTTCACTGGAGAGAGGGATCTTCCAGACCCCTCAAAGGAGGCAGTAGTATGCCCCCTTTGGAAAAAACCCTCCCTTGGCCCCAACTGCCCAGCTAACTACAGACCAATCTCTAACTTTCCCTTTGTAGGGAAAGTTATTGAGAAGGTGGTCACTCTGCAGCTGGAAGATCATTTATCCAATCACAATATCTATGACCCTCTCCAGTCTGGCTTCAGAAAAAGGCATAGCACTGAAACAGCCCTGGTATGGGTACTTAATGACCTTCTGATGGCGAGATTGGTGAACCTGTTCCATCTTGGTTCTCCTTGATCTCTCAGCAGCATTTGACACCATGGATCATGGGGTACTGCTTGAGCGCCGGTGGTTCTTCTGTGGACTGAGTGGGGCGGTCCTCAGTTGGTTTTGATCTTTCCTTGAGGGTAGATCCCAGAGAGTGGTGTCTGGGATTTATTCCTCGGCCCCTCATGGGCTACCTTGTGGGGTTCTACATGGCTCGGTGCTGTCCCCCATGTTGTTTGCGGTGTATGCACTTCCATTAGGTGACATAAGACAGTACAGGTTGAGTTTTCATTCCTATGCTGATGACTGTCAACTGTACATGTCTTTTGTGCCTGAACAGGAGTTAGATTCTGTTACGGAGTTTAATATCTGCCTGCTGGAGATTTGGAACTGGATGAGTGCCAGTTGGCTTCGGTTGAACTCACGAAAAACAGAGGTATTGGTGGTGGACCCTGGTTATAGGATGACAGGGACATGGGTGGGAAAACCCTCAGGATTAAATCTTGGTGGGATCCTACTTATTACCTCGGGCCAGGTGCGTAACCTGGGCATGGTATTTGAAGGCCTGACCCTGAGGGCGCGGGTTTCGACTGTAGTCGAATCTTCCTAGTACCATCTAAGGAACATGGCTCGGGTGAAACACCTGGTCCCACCCGAAGATCTTCCTACCTTGGCCCACGCCTTTGTCACCAGTCATTTGGATTACTGCAACGCCCTTTATCTAGGGCTACCGGGGGTAGATATCCGCTGCTTGCAGTTAGTGCATAACATGAATGCCAGGTTGTTGACTGGAACCTCTAGATCCAATCATATAACACCTGTGCTGCGTGAACTGCACTGGCTGCCAATACAGTGACGGATTACCTTCAAGGTCGCATTGCTGACCTATAAAGCCCTACATGAGCAGGGACCCCACTACCTGAAAGAACTCTTATGCCCTTACTGTCCCACCCATTCACACTGATCCTCTGGCAAGGATTGCTAGAGATTCACAGGACATCCCTAAAAACATCAGGAAGAAGATCTTTTGCCTTTATGGCACCTATCCTGTGGAATTCTCTACCTCACCAGATATGAGACAGCCATACCATAGAAGGTTATAAAAAGTTACTGAAGACCCACTTGTTTAATCGGGCATTTTCAGGAATCTATTGAGTGTACACTGACATGTTTTTATTTGTTTTTAAACTGTAATATTGTGAGTTTCTCTTTTAATGTGTATTGTAAAGGCGCCCGAGCACAGGAAGGGCACCTCATACAAATAAAGCTTTGATTGATAGCGAGCACTGTTATAGTGATGAGGTGGGGGGGGAGGGCAAACTAGTAAAAGGGCGAAGGACAAGAGGAGGGTCCAGGAAGCAGGGTCAAGGAAGCAGAGGCATGTGGCCTATGGTTTTGCAGTGTGGTACAAAGTTGGTGTTCTGGTGTGGTGGTAAGGTGGAAGCCTACAGTGAGGAGGTCAAGGTTTGGGGGCTGGGTAGGGTAGGTATATTTTTTGTTTGTTGTACAGGACATAATTTTATTTGCATTCCTGGTTTCCCCTCCCGAAATGCACCTTCCTGGAGTTGAGATCTTAATTTGGAGGCACAACCCCCATAATAAAAATTTTGCTCTGTGGTCACTGTTGTTGGGTTCACTGAGGAGTGTACATCGCCATTTTGCTTTACGTCAATCTACATTGCTGTAACAGTGATCGCTGTTTTGCGATCACTGTTATGACATGGAACCGCTTTATTCTCTTTTTGTTTCCTGTACAGCTTCAAACAATATCTGGTGGCAAACAATTTTAATGTTTATATGCCAAGGATGCTGGCCATTGGACTGAAAAGACAGCCACACTGAGTTCCACTCTTGGTTGGAAGACATGGATGCACTGTAAGAAGAGGAGGACTGAGGGGATCTCTCTTTTTGACTGTTATTTACTTAAAGTTTATTGCACGTAGTTGTCGGCAAATATTGGGTTTAAAATTTGATCCACTTACAGACTTCATATTTGAGCATCCCTGTGTCTATTTACCTTTCTCCAATGTCTGAAATGCATTTAGCATGCTTATTGTATGAGAGGGTAAGAAGGTGGCATCCTCGTGGCCTGGTAAAGGTATACAAACAAAGGTGCCATTATTTGCTTGTGTTACTGCATGTAAGCTCAGGTAAACCCTTTTATTTCCTCCATAGTTCGTTCTCACTTGACTTAACTATAGTGATACAAATATGACCTGGTTCACATGTGGATTGGCTTTTCCTAAGATTCTGTGGCTTTCGTGTAACGTTTTTTCTTGTATCACTATGATCAAGTTATTCAAAGTTTTCTTATATTTAACTGTTGCTTGAATGTTAGAATGCTAAAAGTTCTTAAGTCAGGAATAGGCGATATTTCTTAAATTATCCTAACTGATAATTCATTAGTAGAATCCATGTGTTAACACCTGCATTTCTCTTAATTAAATACTACTTCATGGTCTTACAATAACAGTTGCCGTTGTCGCTCCCATTTTGTAACAATTCCCTTTGCCACCATAGTCATTGTCCTGGCTAGCATTAATTAACTTATTTTCTGTGCAACTGATATGTATATCTCCTTCTTCTTAATGTAAAGAGTAGAGGGCAATGTTTAGTGGATGTAATATAGTCCTGTGAGATTATTTCTCTAACACATTCTATACCTCTCATGACTATGTACTTTTGTCTCTGCTGGTTCAGTTGAAAACAATTAACATACATTTTCAAAAATATACCTCTGCCAACATCTTTATTCTGATCCTCACTTATCTGTGTCTGACTAATCAAAAAATGAAAATTACATATTTATCATTGATTACCATTTATGGGTCTGGGACCAGAGGCACTAGGACCCCACAAGAGCAAATCTTTTGTAGAAGAAAGCTGATGCCAAGTACTTACAGGGCCTCATGCTCATGGGGTGCCATGTACGGCTTAATAACTGTTGCCAGCTCCCTCACACCCTCAGTTCTGTTTGCCAAGAAAGAAACAAAATGGAGAGGAATAAAGAACCAGAGCTAGAGCCTTTCTAGCCCAAAGATATAGGAAAGGATATAGTAAACAAAATGGAACCCAACTACCAAATTAGAAATAAGAACAGGGCACACTAGGTTGCACATGTGGTAGTTGAGACTATAAAGCCAGAGCCTCACACCACTAGCTTGACAGAAGGTGGATAGTGGTCTAGAAAAACAGGGTAACAACCCTGAGCATGTGGCTCTGGCAGAAGCACAGGGGGGATGCCCATGCATGGGACCCCTTTGTAAATAAGACAGCACAATGTGACAAAAAATTTAAGAGGCACACAGAGTCCTGGAAAAAGGGGCAATTCCATTCTACCAGATAGGGAATTGCTTTAACTTGTGAGTTAGCCAAGTCCCTCTTTCTACTATCAGGGAAGAAGACAGGGGGAACCTAGGTGCATTTGCAGTTGCAGGACTGGATAGCCCAAAGGACTTGAGATGCGTTCATCTCCCCCAGCACCCCTAATGGTAGGGGTTAAAGGCCCAGATACACAAGGAAAAAAGGGGCATACCAACCAAAATAGTCCGACACAGACAGGAAAAAGATTATATCAACAGTGACCTGTTCCTCATGCAACACAGGGATGTACCCTGTGTGACAGCTGATCCAAAAAGGTGTATAGCACCCCTCAACATGCACAGCAGCTGCCCAGTGGATTTAGAATGGATAGTGCTCAGGGGCACATGCTGCATTTAGCAACTACTAGGAATATACCCACAGAGGGGATCTACCCCTGGCAGGGAGAAGGAGGACAACAAAAAGGGAAGGAGGAGCCACCTTCCAAAAAATAACTTTTTTGTTGGTGCAAGAGCCCCACAGGACCTTCCTCCCAGTTTCGTATTTTTATATTTGAGGGTGGGCACCCCATTGAGTATCCGGCTCCTCTTTTCTTTTCATAACAAGAAAAAAAGGAGACCTCCTACTGTGGGCCACTTGGAAGATTTGCCCAGCCATTGTATTTGTGGTGCTGCCAGCAGCATCAGGGTAAATGAGTCCAGAGGCCCTTGCTCTGTCTGCACGAGGGATGGTAGGTGAGGCATGGGAGTCTATGGAGAAGATATTCTGGAAGATCAACAATTATGCTAAGTACATAATTTTCATATCTTCCAGGAATCCACCTTAATTATTGATTCCCACTCATGGGTCAAAGTACAGTACCAAGCTTCCCTTCTTTCTGAGGAAGAAGCTGCTCATCCTGAGGGTAACAGGTATTCTCAGCCCTCGGCAGGGGGAGAACACCTGAGGGCAGGAACTCCTCATGGGTCTGGCATGACCTGAGACTGGTCACGGCCAGGCAGAGACTCCTATGGCACAGAAGAAGGGCACTCTGACAGCTCTCCCCTGACCCTGCAGGATAAGAAATTAGTCCCTGGAACTGCGAGTTTACCACATTATGCCAGGCTAAAGGTGCCAGTCTGGAAATGCAAAGTCACGCCATCCACCTGAGGAAGACTGCAGGTCCAGGGGAAATGTTATTGGCATCATATGCTGCCCTTGATTGGTACCTAGCTACCTCAGACCTTGAACAGAAAGGCAAATGGCTCGCATGACTAACTCACATTGATGCACTGCAGCTAGGAGCTGATTTAGTTGCAACTACAGTCACCAACAGAAGGCTGCCTGATGTTCCTGCTGTGCTGCAAGGAACATAAGAACACATGCTGAGGTAAGACCTTACTCTTTAAAGCATTGGTCTGAGCAGAATCTGCCTCTGAAGGTCAGTCATGCATAATGTGTCTTGGTCCCAATGGGTCTGCAGTACTTCCGGCACTGAAGAGGGGTGAAGCACTGCACCTGCAGACCCCGTGGGTGCGCAATACCAGAATAGAAGGTCCCTGGGCTTGGAGGTCAAGAGTAGATATGCCTCCATACTACCCTTGATGCCTCCTCAAAGGTTCTAAGCCAGGGAGGGATGATAATAGTGTCATCAATGGGAACTTCAAGGACTCCCAATGACAGGGCTACTGGGTCATGGCCTAGGAAGGATCCAATGTCAAGTGCCTCAATCATCTCCACCAGGAATCACTAAGACAGGGAGTACTCAGCAGCTTAGGAGAGATAGGTTGAAGATTCACTGTCCTCTGAGAACAGCACTGACGGAGATGAGGCATGGACCCCAGAGGTTGATGGTGTCAGGGAGAAGGGCAGGAACTGGGCCCTGTCAGAATCTCTATGGAAAGTATGTAGGGCACCAGTGAAACATTTTGGTTTTTCCCATTTCAGTGGTTCCTCAGGGTCTATGAACGTAGGCAGCTGTTCTAGGAAGCAGTGAAGCCCTGAAGGAGAAGCAAATTCAGGATCTCAAAGGCTTCTACCTGGGCTGCAGAACTGAGCAGGGGGCCTCACCCAAAGGGAGATTTGGGAGAGTCACCTGAACAGGGTGCTCCTTGTGACAGGGAGATCCTGACATTTTGAGGACTGCCGTTTCTTAAATCTGTTGCAACAGTTCTATTTCCTAGCCTAATCTATCCTTTACAATTTCTAGTCCATAAGGTTGGCCACCTATGGATGCCCCTTCCCCTTTCTTGACTATGCCATAGTGTCCTCTTTAATTTTCCTTTTCCCTCTCAGGTCCTCATACAGGGAGCTTATTGCGGTGACCTCCGAGCTGATGTAAAACAGGCTGTGTTCCTCATTGTTGGATTTAGTATGCAATAGTACTATGTTATAAAATACCTTGATGTATATGAAATCTGTAAATGTTGAAAATACCACGACACTAGGTGTTTTTGATAAAGGTAAAAAGTTAGTAGGGGACTGTATTATAAAAATAAGTTACGGGTAGAGATATCAAAAACCCCATTGTGTTATTTAAATGCATGTAAATTACAGATTGTTGAAAAACTCTTTGGCACCATGCATTCCTGTTTTAAACCAAATCAGCCTAAAATGTCATGGTGATTTGCATATACATCCCGTGATGCTTTGCATTATGGGGAGGTATGTGTGATGTGTTTCTTTGAAACTTGGCTTTATTGCCAGTGCCCTTTACTTGGTATTACTTACTTGGTATGAAAGAACAGAAGGCCAGAGCCCATTGAGACTGTTTCCCACACTATGTGGGACATTATTTATCTATTATCCCTCAACTAAACATCTAATTTGTTTTTAAAGACAGTGGCACTAATCGCCTCTACCAATTCTTATGGCAAGGTGTTCCATGCAATGGATTCTTTTATTGGAAAAAAGTTTCCCCTTTTGCTGGTTTTATAAGTTTTTTTTTACTTCAAGCTGTTTTATTATGCAGTCTCAGAACATGTCTCCTTTTGGAGAGTGTTAGACCACATTTTTCAATTAGATCTGGTGAATTTATTAAATTAAAAACCATAAGCATATCACCTCTTAATCTTCTAGTTTGAAGAGAGAAGAGACCAGCAGCTTTTAATCTGTTCTGATAATCCAAGTTTGTTAATCTTGGAATCATTCTAGTTACTCTCCTTTGAACCTGTTCAAGAATTGCTAAGTCTTTTTTTTGGTTTGGATTCCAGAAAGGGGAGCCATAGTCTAGATATGGTCTAATGTACGCCCTATACAATGGAATAAGGCATTGTTCAGTGTGATTAACAAAAGTGCATTTTATTTGCCTCAAAAGTCTGTTGGTCATGCAAGCAGTTCTAAGTAAGTAATGTGTAAATTTTATTTATATTAAGCGCTTCCCAAGCTCAGGGCGCTTTACAATAAAACAAGTGAACTCACATTTCAAACAATAAATCAAACAACCATACAATACACTTACTCATTATGTGCCAACAAATGCTAAGGCAAAAGGAAAGTTTTAATTGTTTTTAAAACTTTCAACAGTTAGGCATTCTCGTATCTACGAGGTAGAGAATTCCACAGGGTTGGTGCCATATAGGCAAAAGATCTACCTCCAGACATCTTTAGATGTACCCTGGGAATCTCTAGCAATCCCTCATCAGAGGAGCGAAGAGAATGGGCAGGACAGTAAGGCACCAAGAGCTCTTTCAGGTAGTGAGGTCCCAAATCATGTAGGGCCTTAAAGGTCAATAATGCGACCTTGAAGGTGATCCGCCACTGTACTGGCAGCCAGTACAAATCACGCAGCACAGGTGTTATATGGCTAGATCATGAAACTCCCATCAACAACCTGGCCGTCGCGTTCTGCACAAGCTGCAAGCGGCGGATATCCACCCCCGGCAGCCCTAGATAAAGCGCATTGCAGTAATCAAAACGGCTGGTAACAAAGGCGTGGACCAATATGGGAAGATCTTCCCGTGGAACCAAGTGTTTCACCCGGCAATATTCCTCAGATGAAAAACGAGATTTGACTACGTCAACACCTGCATCTTCATAGTCAGGCTTCGTCAAAATTACTCCCAGGTTACGTACTTGGCCAGAGGCTAGAAGCTGGGCCCTGCCAAGATATAAACCTGAGGGTTTCCCCGTCCAAGCCCCTGTTATCCTCCCTCCAGGGTCCACAACCAACACCTCAGTTTTCCCTGGATTCAACCTAAGCCAACCAGCACTCATCCAATCCTGAATCTCCAGGAGGCAGTTATTAAACTGCCACAGTGATCATTTGACGTAAGTTTATTATTAACATATATCCCTAAATCTCTTTCACAATTTGAGTGAAGTGGTAGTCCATTTATATAATATATTGTTTTGAATTATTTACACGAAATGTACTACTAAACATTTGTCTTGATTAAACTGCATATGATTTTCATTTGCCCAAAGTGTTAATTTTTCCAAATCCTTCTTTAATGCAGAAATATTTTCTTGATTATTAACCTTGCCCCCCAATTTAGTATCATCTGCAAATTTAACTATGAAGTTGTTTGGCCCTATTTGTAAATCACTGATAATGAGATTAAACAATGTTGGTCCCAAGTCTGACCCCTGTGGTACACCACTTGTCACACTACCCGAATCAGACAAGATATCATTAATTCTGACTCTTTGAGAATGATTTGTCAACCAGTTTAAAGTACAGTTGACAATATCAGGTGACAAACCTAGATTGTGCATTTCAGTAATGAGTTTTCATGTGAGACTTTATCGAAAGCTCTACTAAAGTCCAAAAGAATTACATCAGTAGGGATACCCACATCTAGTAGAGTACTTATATTATTGTAAAAAGATATCAGATTAGTGGTGCAGGAATACTTGGGAGTAAATCCATGCTGATTTGAATTATAAATTCCTAATTTTTTACAATCTTGATCTATTAGAGACTTCATTACTCGTTCCATTAATTTACCAGCCACTAAGGTCATTGGACAGTAATTTTGCACAGAACCTCTATTGCCTTTTTTAAATATGGGAATAACTATTGCTGAATGCCAATCATTTGATACAATGCTTTCTTGTAAGGATTTGTTGAAGATAATTGACAAAGGTATAGAAATATTTATAGAGGTTTCTATCAGAAACCATGGATGAATACCGTCTGGGCCCGGACTAGTATATATTCTTTTTTTTTTTTTTAGTTTTTTGATAGCCTGTATAATGTCAGTTGGATAGAACCTATGATAATCTACGTGGTGAACTTTAAATGTACTAACAGATGATTTTTGAGAGAAGACAGAACAAAAGTACTTATTAAAGAGATCTGAGGTTTCTATATCAGATAGAGAAGAGCCGTTGGTTCTAATGGGACCAATGGTCCTTGATGCACCTTTTTTACTATTTATATAGGAGAAAAGAGATTTGTGACAGTCTTTTGTGTGAGATAGCTTAAATTCTAGCTTATTTTTTGCCAATTTAATAGAATTTTTTACGTTTTTCACAGATAGTCTGTATTTATGTAATAGAGTAGTTTTAAATGGAACAGAACTATTCTTAAGTTTCCTAAAGTTAAATTTTTATTTTAATCAGATTTTTAATTGTCTTGTTGAACCAAGGGGGAATTTTTCCTTTATTATTAAATTTCCTCTTAGATGGAGTAAAGGTATTTTCCAAATAATGTACAATGTTTTTAAAAAAAGTCCCAAGCTTGTTGTGTTGTACAATTAAGAAGATTAGATTCCCAGTTTATGTTTTGTAAGTATTCATTGATTTTAGAAAAATTTGCTTTATTATGATTTTTTTGTGTAGTTTTAAACTGTTGAATTTCAAAAAGAATAGATGAATGATCACTAGTCCCAAGTGGATCCCAAATTTGTAAATTGTTAATTTGTTGCTCTGTTAGTAAATAATAGATCTAAAATAGTGGGACCTCGAGTGGGTTCAGTAACAAGTTGTTGTAATCCAGTACTAACTACCACATCTATTAGTCCTTTCTCAGCATAGGACTGTCCTGAGAATGAGTCCCAGTTAACATGATGGAGGTCAAAGTCACCAAATATTACAGTATCTTGAGATTCTGAAAAATGTGTAATTTCTTTAAACATATCAGTTGTGTAATCTGAATTTGCAGATGGAGGTTGATAGATGTTACCAATAGTTATATAGGACTGCTCCTTCAATAAGATTTTAACCCATATACTTTCAAAGGAAAGGGAGAACACACTTCAAAAGAAGGAATATAATTTCATTATGTACATACAAACTCCACCGCTGCTTTATCTAATCTGTTTTTATGATCTAACTTATAACCTAGAATTTCTCTGGGCCAAATTGAGGATGCGTCCCACCAAGTTTCAGTTACTCTCACCACACCTATATTTAAAGTTTTACATTTGGCTTTGAGTTCTGCTAATTTGAGTTGGTTTAAAGATCTTGCATTCAAAGCTAGGAATTTACATTTAGTTGTAATAATATTTTGGTAAGTATTCAGAGACTTGGGAATAGACCCAGTCTCCCCCATTGTTTTTAGTTTAAACAATGATTTATGATTTTAGTGATATACTTTTCCCCATAAGTGTACTACCCCTACGACTGAGATGTAAACCGTCTCAGCAAAACAAGGAGGAACGATCTGAAAATGATTCCCAGTGGGTAATACAGGGTATATCCTGCTTAAAACACCACTTTCTCAGCCTTTCATTTAGGGCTTTGATTTTCTGCGTCATGGTAGATGTTGCTCTCGGGACAGGCAGAATTTCAGATATATATATATACACAGCATCCCCTATCAAGTAACAGGTTACATAATGCCACATAGTCCTGTTGTAACTGATTAAATGGGGTGTTGTTTATATCATTAACACTGGCACGTATGATAACCAGTGGATTTTCCCCTGCATTTTATAAAATTTTAGGCATCATGGAGGTAATGTCAGATACCCTAGCCCCATGGAAGCTAGAACAAGTGCAGTTGCTCTTGTCACTACTTCATACTGCTCTGTCAGTGTGCCTAATGATTGAATCTCCCAGAACTAACACTTGTTTTGAGACAGTAGGGTACAAGAATCAGAAACGGGTGATTGTTTTACACTGTGGAGCGATTAACTTAATAGGTATTGATTTGGTAGCTTGAGACTTACTAGGACAAATATTCATAGGCATTAACTCCTGAAAGTGTTTTAAACCATTATTATCAACAGAGGGTGATGCAGGATAAATCATGTAGCACTTCATTATTTGATACAGTCATTTGCTCAAACCTATTACGTAGTTTCAATAGGGCACTATTGTGTATTTGACCGCCTCCTTTTTAAGAGGCTTTGTGACAATGGTCCAGTCATCATTATCTTGAGAAGAGGGGATAATCATCCACCTTATAAGAGGGACAGAGGCAACAGGTATAGTAGTGCTAGTCGTTACAATTGTTTCCTCATCAGGAGGCACAGAAATGCTACCTAAATGTGAAAGAAATTGTTCATTAGAATAAAGTTGTTCATCCATAAGATCAATGTAACTTTCCAGTTCCCTAATATCAGTAGAAACTGGTTTAATATTAAGCAGAAACTCTATCTCTGCTTCAAGAGTAGTAATCAGATGGCAATTAGCCATACATACTTGCTTCTATACTTTCCTCACTATACATCAAACATTGCATACACTTACTAAGTTCTTTTCCATTATTAAAGGTGTATATTTACTAAGTAGAGGATATGGTAAAATTATCTTATCCAAGTTTGTCTAATGCCAGGAGTTTCAGCGTGCCCAGTGGATACAGCAGACACGCGCAAATGCGTGCGTCTCCGCGCCCGCTTGCCCCGCTCGCTAGAGGGGCAGGTTTTAAGCAAAAAAAATTGGAAGTAAGCGTCTGTTCACTTCTGGTTTTGGCGTGAAGTAAAAATAACAATATTTGCTTAAATTCAGCAAGGTTCTGTGAGTTGAAGGTTTACGAGCCCTTAAAAGGGCAAGAGAACCACCAGGCAACAGTGCTTTTAACAGAGAGATGTTGTTTTGGGGTAGGAGGTATACTAGCCTATTGCTAGTCCTCCAGGTTCCCACAATACTCTGCTATTCACTGAAGAGTCAGTTACAAGCAAATGGAACCACACAGGGGTGACAAAACCAATGTTTCTCTATGATCCTTCCTTCCTACATGCCAAACAGGAAGTTCCTGTTGACAGCCAAATCCAGTGGCTATAAAGTAGAACTGGCTTAGGGTGGGTGGGTGGAGGGGTGGGATGGGATGGAGGGCAATTAGTAAGAAAAAAGGCTAGCAACAGGAAGTTATAATTTGAGTCACCTGCTTTTATAGTGTCTAAGCCACACCCCCAATTAAGCTCTCTCTCCTCCTACTGGTTTAGCAAAGTAAGTTGATACAGTACCCTTCACAGCACAGAACACACACTGACTTTCTTTCTTTTCTTTCTTTTTTAACCCTAAATAAGACCCCTTCTACTTCTAATAAAGTATCTGTCTGCTTAATCTCAACAGACCCTGACTCCTTTGGGGTAACCCTTCCTTCAATGTTTTTGCACTGAGTTTCCTTGTTTTTAGCTTGCTTGTTTTTTTGTTTTTTTTCATTTGCACGCCCCATAACCCAAACGCATAAGACCAACATAGGAAATAAAATAATTTCACTGAAGAGATAGATCAGTGGGTCAGTAGGTGCTAAGTGCAGAGGAAGGACATGCATAGTCTGTTGCTGCAAACTGATGTATTGAAGAAGGGATATGCCATTGCTTAAGGTTATCCTCTGTGTTTTAAATAAACATCACACAGAGATTGTGTGTTGAACCTGAAGTTCTGTGTCTGGTCCATCTGTTATCCCACAACCCCTCCACAGACTTGGTGTTAGCAGTGGAATGACTTGCTGGAAATGTCTGGACTGGGCTAGGGGGACGTTTTCTGGTGGATATCGCCCAAATATCCCAGGTGGACCAATGCACCAGAAGTTGCCAGAGGAGAACCCAGAGAAGAAAGTCCATGGAGTTCTGACCAGAACCATGGCCAACAGATTGGGAGATAAGCTGCTGCCTGGACTGGACCTGGGAGCTCAGATAAGGTCAAGCCTGAAGATGATGAAGAGATGCAAGGGAACGAGGAAGAACTGAGGGAACTACCACCTCTTGAAGATGCTACACTTGAGAATGTAGGGGAATTGTTGAAATGGCTCTGCATAAAACAGGTACAGATAGAAAGAGATAGACATTGAGTAGAAAAATCAAGATAACAAATGGGTGGATACCATGAGGGTCTTGCATGCCATTAGTGCAGGGCAAACAAAGCGCCAGTAGCCCAAAAGACATTAAACTGTCTAAACTTTCGGACAGTGATGACATTGAAGCCTTCCTCACAATGTTTGAGAGGATTGCTGAAACATGCACATGGCCAAGGGAACAGTGGGTTGTTCGACTGGCACCATACTTGACAGGCAGTGCCCAGTTGGTTCATAGCCACATGGACTCCTGAGAGGCAGAGGACTATGACTGTGTAAAGCAGGAGATCCTCAGGCATTATGACACAAACAGTGAAACCTATCAGCAGAGGTTTAGGTTTCTTAAAATGCAGTCACTGGATACCCGCCCCGAGAGACTTATGCTATCTCAAGCAGCTCTGCTAAAAATGGTTGCAGCCAGATAACAAGAGTAAGGATCAACTTCTGGAGGCAGTAATTATTGAACAGCTTACTAAAGTTTTACCCCAGGATGTACAACTTTGGAGTGCGGAGCATCGCCTGATTCCACTGATAAAAGCATCACATTGGCAAAGACTTCCTGGCAGCCTGAACATCCAGACCTAGAGGTTCTAAGAGACGACAGCAGCTGCAACCACCAGCAATCCAGTAAGGAACCCTTTACTTATAACTGTCAAATCCAGCCCCAGTGAAACAAGACTGGAGAGCAGAGAGAGGGGCAAATTCCTGTAGCAGAGATTGTGTGTCATGGGTGCCAAAAGAAGGGACATCATGTAAGAAACTGTCCTAATATAAAGAAAGAGACAGCTCACGTAAGCTTTAGTGAACTGTGGTCACTTTATAGCTACTGTGCAGATTGGATTACAGCAGATGATGGGACTAATTGATTCAGGGAGCCACCATACTCTTGTGCGAGCAGATCTGGTGACTGGGAATAATAAAGGGCCGGATACAGCAGTCCTCTGTATGCATGGTGATACCCATTGCTGCCTTACATCCACCATACAAATGACTGTTCAAGAATAGACGCATGAGGTAGAAGTAGGGTTGGTACCTTGCCTACCTGTGCCAGTTGTTATCCGGCATGACCACACAGATTTTGCTTCATTTATACATTGTCATGTCACCCAGGACTCTGCTGTAGTTGCTGTAACTACCAGAGCTCAAGTGAAGCAGGTACATTTACCATCTGTGTTCCCATGTGATGATGTTTTTGAGGATCCTGGCAAAGACTGTAAAACTAAGGTGGAGAAGAGGAAACTAAAGAAGGACTGGACTGATACTCTTGCTGGTGTACTGCCATACTTGGGACACACTTTTAAATGTGATATGCAGCATGAGCAAAAAGCAGACCCTTCACTTAACCTTCTTTTTTCACAGGTGGAAAGGGAGTGGAAAAAGGTGCCCATCAGTTTGTGGTAAAACATGGAATACTCTACAGAGAATACACTAACCCCAGAACTGGAGAGGTAGTAGACCAACTAATGGTTCCAGAAAAATTCTGCTCCCAAATCATGTATCTGGTGCATGACATCACTTTAGCAGGCCATGCAGGCAGAGATAGCAGCCTGAATAGGATATTACCCAGGTTTTATTGGCCCTCTATCCATGAGAACATAGCTGAGTATTGTAAAGCATGTGCTGAATGTCAGAAGGTAGCTCTGGCAGGAAAAAGGGATAGAGTACCACTACAACTCATCCCTATTGTGACTAATCCCTTTGACAGGATAGCCATGGATGTAGTGGGCCCCCTGGAAAAGAGTTCCAAGGGTAACAGATTTGTACTGGTCATATGTGATTATGCTATCCGCTACCGAGAAGCTAGCCCCATGAGAACTGTCACTGCCCCAAGGATAGCAGAGGAGCTAGCAAAGGTATTTAGTCACATGGAATCCCCAGGAAATACTTATTGATCAGGGAGTAATTTTAAAGCACACCTGCTAAAAGGATTGACTACACTGGTGCATGCCTTCATCATGTCAGGTTGGACTACTGTAATACCCTATACTTAGGGTTATCTGGAGGCAACCTCCGCTGGTTGCAGCTGGTGCAGGACGCAGCTGCAAGACTGACGGGTGGTCAGGTAGAGGACTGTCTTCAAGGTAGGGCTCCTGACCTACAAGATCATGCATGAAAGGGGGCTGGTTGATCTACAAGATCTCCTTGTCTCCTGTCAGCCACCCCGGGCACTCCATTCTGCTGAGGGTTGCCTCCTTGGAGTTCCCAGGGTTAGGTTGCAGCATTCAGGAGACTGGGCATTTTTGGTGGCCATGCCTACCCTGTGGAACTCCTTACCTGGTTATTTAAAGGAGGCTCCTTCGGTAAAAACCTTTATAAAGGGTCTTAAGACCTACTTGATCCAACAGGCTTTTAATGGTTAAAATATTTACTGTAATGTTTTAAATTGGGATAGATAAATCATTTGATTGCCGACTCCCAGTTAATTTATTTATTCTGTATGATTTTTAAGAATTGTATTGTTCTGAAGGTACAGCAACCCGAGTCTTTGGAAAGGGGCACTTTATAAATCAAGTATCTATCTATCTATCTATCTCTCCAAGAAGTGTACCGTCTGTTGGGTGTGATTCCAGTGCGCTCCCTATACCACTCACTGACTGCCTCGTAGAGAGATTTAATCAGACATTAAAGAGAATGTTGAGGAAGTATGTGAAAGAAGAGGGAAGAGATTGGTATAGATATATCCGGTATTTACTTTTTGCTTACAGAGAAATCCTCAAGCATCCACTAGTTTCTCTCCTTTTCACTATTGTGTGGAGGGACCCAGGGGCCACTGGACGTGGTTAAAGAACACTGGGAAGAAGAGAAGGAAGGGGACATCTTAAGGTCATATACTACATGACTCAGTTACGCAAATGCATGGTGAGGTATATCAACTTGCTACACCACAGCTTAGAACAGAAGCAAGACTTGCAGAAAGAAAGATATGGCCAGGGTTTGAAGACTAAACATTTCACTCAGGGACAAAGTGTAGTTACTACTTCCTCCACAGAGAACAAACTACTCATGAAATAGCAGGGGCCCTTCACCATTTTGAGCCAAACAGAAGCAGTGAATTATGAGCTTAGCATGTCAGGAAAAGACCCCCCAGAAAATGTACCATGTGAACCTCCTTAGGAAATGGCATGAGAAGCCTAACCCCCCTCTATATCCATCCTGAAGTCAGGGAGTCAGAGCTGGAGGTTGCCTATAAATGGCTAGAGCAGTCAGGAAGAGTTGGGAAAGATCCAGATATACCCTGAATTGGAGTCTCAGCAACAGAAAGATTTGCAGAGGGGATTATAAGAATTTGAGCCCATATTCACAAACATCCTGGGGAGGGCCAAAGGATTTGTGCACACCATAACTGCCACGCAAGACAAGCCCATACACCAAAAACCCTACATATTGCCCATGAAGGTGAGGGATGAGGTGATTCAGGAAGTTTTAAAAATGGAGCAGTTAGGCATAATTGTGCCCTCAAGGAGTGCATGGTCTTCACCCATGGTCATACTGGAAAAGAAAGAAGGTAGGATACATCTATGCCTAGATTTTAGAAACCTTAACAATGCATCACTATTCAATGACTGTCCAATGCACCAAATAGATTACATCATTGACAGGCTAGGCAATGCACAGTATATCTCTACCCTTGACCTTACTAAGGGATATTGACAAATTCCCTTGTCACCTGATTCACAAGATGAAACCGTATTTAGCTTTCAGTTGGTTTATATCAGTTCGTCACAATGCCATTCAGACTTCATGGGGCCCCAGTCACTTTTTAACATTTTATGGACCACATACTAAGACCATACACTGAGTACTCTGCGACTTATTTGGACAATGTGGTCATATTCAGCCCTGACTGGGAATCCCATGTTAGACACTTGTCCCAGGTATTGCAAGCAAAAACATGAGTCGAGTGACCATTACCCTTCTAAGTGTGCCCTAGCAAAGACCAAGACAAGATACCTAGGGTACATTTTAGGCAACAGACAAGTGAAGCCCAAGGTAGAGAAGGTTACAGAAGTAACAAACAGCCCAAAACCTACCACAAAAAAGCATGTGAGATCCTTCCTAGGCCTGGCTAGTTATTATCAGAGATTTATTCCTAGTTTCTCAGCCACTGCCAGTCCTTTGACTGATCTCACTAAAAAGAGGTGCCCGAATAAGGTTCGGTGGACCCCTATTTGTGATGAGGCTTTTGGGAATATCCAGGCCATTCTATGTACAGCTCCTGTATTGAAAGCCTTGACTTCAACCAAGTGTTTGAGGTGAAAACCGATCCATTAGAGAATGGTATTGGGGCAGTCTTATCTCAGAAAGCAGATGGGGAAGAACATCCAATCATGCATATCAGCAGTAAGCTACATGAAAGGAGAGAAGATATGCTACCATAGAAAGAATGCTTAGCTCTGAAGTGGGCTATTGAGTCTCTGAAATATTACTTGTGGGGAGGCTGAATTTAAGATTGTAAGTGATCATAACCCTTTGCTGATTGTACCAAATGAGAGAAAAGATCCCTGTACAATGTGGTGGTACTTAGCTCTTCATCCCTATCAATTTACTGTGTCCCACAGAGTAGGGACAAAACATGTAAATGCTGATTTCATGTCTAGATATGGTACAGGAATTGATGTCAATGAAATGTGATGGACTTTCCTAAAAGGAGATAATGCAGGAAGATGTCAATGAACTATGATGGACTTTCCCTAAAAGGAGATAGTGTAGTGAAGGTACTGTACCATTAGTCTCTGAGAAGTGTTAATGCCTCAGGGTAAAGAATAATGATATCCACTATGTTTATGATGGAATGTTTATTGTTAATAGGGACCCTGAGACAGAGCTTCTGAAGATGGATGAGTGGAAGCGCCATCCCTTCTTGAGACAGGAAAATAGTAAGCAGTTTGAGATAACTGCTTCCCTCTTAAGGTAGGGGATATGTGACAGGGAGATCCTGCCACTCTTGAGGACTGACCTTTTCTTAAATCTGTTGCAACAGTTCTTCTATTTCTTAGCCTAACCTATCCTTTACAATTTCAAGTCCATAAGGTTGGGTACCCCTTCCCCTTTCTTGACTATGCCATAGTGTCCTCTTTAATTTTCCTTTTCCTTCTCAGGTCCTTGTATAGGGAGGTTATTGTGGTGGCATCCAAGCTGATGTAAAACAGGCTGTATTCCTCGTTGTTGGATTTAGTGTGTAATAGCACTATGTCATAAAATGCCTTGATGTATATGCCTTATGTGTATGAAACCTGTAAATATTGAAAATACCACAGCACCAGGTGTTTTTTAAGAAACATGAAAAATTACTAGAGGACTATATTATAAAAATTAAGTTACTGGAGTAGAGATATCAGAAACCCCCACTGTGTTACTGTATTTAAATGCATATAAATTACAAATTATTTGAGAGGACCTTTGGCACCATGCATTCCTGCTTTAAGCTGAACTAGCCTAAAATGTCATGGTGATTTGCATACACATCCATGATGCTTTGCATTATGGGGTATGTGTGATGTTGTGTTCTTTGAATCTTGGCTTTATTGCCAATGCCCTTTGGGGTAACCCTTGCTTCAGTGCTTCTCCACTGAGGTTCTTTGTCTTTAACTTGTTTTGGGGTTTTTCTTTTTTTGAGCTCCCCATTACCCAAACACACAAGACCAACAAAGGGAATGAAATAATTTTCACTAAACAGATAGATTAGTAGATCAGTGGGTCAGTAGGTGCTGAGTAAGTGCAGAGAAAGGACATGCATAGTCTGTTGCTGCAAGCTGATGTATTGAAGAAGGGATATGCCATTGCTTAATGTTATCTCCTGTGTTTCTCTCAGGTGGGAGAGCAGAGTGACACAGTCCCCACAGCAAATCCCCAGCCCCATCAGTAATAATGTCATCCAGTGGCTCTGGAGAGAACACCGCCTCAGGCTGCTATCAGGCTCGAGTCTGTGCCACTTCTGGTGCTGGGCTCAGCATCGACAATGTCCTCAGAGATAGAGTTCACTCAGTCTGCTGTGGCTGGCACCACCCACAGTGCTGAACTCAACATCAGCCCCAGTGTTGACCCCAGAGCCATCCTCGACTCTGGCACTGTGAGTGGTGCCGTGGCCAGGGACGGCCCCAAGGATGATACTGTCATGGGCATCACACTCTGTGCTGGTCCCAGGTTTGGCACCTTGGCTGTCATTGCATCCATTGCTGGAGGCATTGTCATCATCCCCTTCCCCCATATCCCTAATGACACCAGAGGAAAGAACAACCTCCACTGCAGCAACTGGACACACAATGGCCCACTGTCAGTCCCTCCTCCAATACTGGAAATGGTATCGGAAGGGGCTTGGCATCACATCTGGTGCTGCCCAGCTCACCATTACTGCAAATGGTGACAGGAGTATGGGCAGCACCAGATGGCAACATCAAGTGTCCACCAGTGTAGACCGAGCATATAGCTTTGACCTCATCACCTGGGAGGTCTGCTGCTCAGGGCAGGTAGACTGTGGGGATTTACTACAGCCACCCAGAAGAAGCCAACTGTCCACTTGATCCACCCACCAGGGTTCTGATGCCTCAGCAGGATGAGGTTTTGGAGGCTCTGTACTTCCACAGAACTGGAGGTCCCAGGAAAGGGCCCAGGGAAAGGCCCAATGACCATGCCTACGCACACATGTGCAATGCCTACCTTCAAAGGTAGGGTTAGGCAACCCACCTAACTGCACAGATCTCAGTGGTACAGGGTCCATTGAGAGGCAGGTGTTACACACATCTATATCATGCTGAAGGCCGAGGCAGGTCATACAGCACTGAGCCAGTACACTGTAGCCATCTGCATCCCACAGGGTAATGATGCATGATGGGAGGCTGCTGGACTTTCTTAGTCTTCTTAGCACCCTTCTTCACAGACTTTGGCATCACAGAAAGGAAAAATAATAAATGAGAAAGGCACTTGAGTAACTTTTGGTGGTTACACAGGTAGAAATTTGATGATGATGAGTTAACTGAGGTGGTGTTGCACTCATGGTATGCTTTCTATGACAGGAAGAACAGAACTGAGGTGGGTGAAGGAGCTAGCAACAGTTACTGGCAGGCAGGCACACCACTCGTAGTGTGCAGGTGCCGTCAGTACCAATATTGGTTCCTGCAAAACATTTGCTCCTGCTGAGTCTTAGTGCTTATGGCCCATGATACATAAGTGGGAATCACTGGTGAAGACTGAGTCCTAGAAGGTCTTATTAATACAATCTACAATTTCCTTATCTTCCATTAGAATCCTTTCTCCGTTGCAGCAAACTGATTTTGACTGATCCTCTGGCTTGCATACTTTTTTAAAAGAAACCCAAAATGTTTTATGATGTTTTATACTCTTTCATTGCTGTATATAATAACAACCTGGTTTTGCAAGTTTAGTTTCATTTTTCAGACTATTTCAAAGTTGCTTATACTTTACTAATGCACCCATATCTTTGGCACTGTAAAAACACGTTGTCAAAGTTTATATCTGATTTTCATTTTTTGATGTGCTGTATTTCATTGCTGAAATGGGGGGAAATTCTGCCTCTAACTTTTTGATTTGTGGTTAGGGTGTTAGCCTTAAAAGCTCTTAAGAATCTGTGACAAATATCTGTTTTATCCAAAGTTATTAGTGAGCTAAAATACTGCCAATCAACAGCAGCAAAGTCAATAAGGAAGCCTTCTCTGTTCAGATGTGTAATAGAAATATAGAAACATAGAATTTGATGGCAGATAAGGACCGCTTGGCCCACCAGTCTGTCCATTTCCCTACCTGATGGATAAGCTGCAGATTCTAGTTAATCAACAGCTTACTTCCTCCTGCCCCTACTAGAATTGCCTTATGCCTGTCCCATGCATTCTTGAATACTCTTAGTTTCTATTAAATTTGACATGAATCTTTCTCTGAAAGTTTCACAAATAAAATATTGAGCAGAGATCAGAAATTGATTCAGACATGCTTTGTGTGTAAATTATAATACAAAGCCAATTAGTCAGAATCCAGTCAATTGTTGTATAGTTCCCTGATGACTGGGAAAATTAATCAGCTGATTTTTAAGGAGGTCCCTTTGTTATCTAATTTAGTTTGAATACTGTGTCAATCCAAGTTGAGGTCACCCATAAATATTGTACTTCCTGTTGTTCAATTTTTGAGCTAATCAATGCTCCAACATATCAAGGTCATGATTATTTGATTTTTTTTTTTTGTGGGGGCTGTGCAAACAAGTAACTATCCACAGGAAACCAGCAAATGCTTGGCACAGGACAGGGAGAGGGAGAAAATGCCACTGTACACAAGGGAGTGCTAGGAACATGATGAGAAGTGAGTGGGGGATGCCACTGGAAACCAGGGAGTGATGGGCAGAGGGGTGACACAGGACACCAGCAAGTACTTGGCACAGAATCAGAGGAGGGTAGGAAAGGTGGTCACTAGACAAAAGAAGTGTTTGGCACAGGATGGGAGGGTCCACAGGTTTTATTTATTTATTGAAAAGTTTCACCAGGAAAGGCACACTGAGCAAAAATTGCTTGTGTCCAGGTGCATCCTGGGGTAAGGGGAATAGGGCTACAACGGTATACAGCAATAACACAATACAATAATATAAAGGAAATTATGGAAAAAAATACAAAAACATGATACGGTATATATATACAAATTGGTCACGTAACTGGAGAATTCAAATGGAAGTGCAACACGTAAGAGGTGGCAAAAGAGTGACGGGAAAAGTGAATTAAAAGCAGTTACAAGTAGTGGAGAAAAATTGTAAAGGAGGGATGAGAAAGCAGAAGGGGAGCTAGTGTGGTGTATTACCTGAGGAAGGGAGTTTCACATTTTAGGGAGACGGTGAGAGAATGCAGACTGGCCAGCAGTAGAGGATGAGGGAGGGATCGCCATGGTGACAGAATTGTAGCTCCAGAGGGAGTGGGTGGGGTAGAGGTGATAAGCAGGAAGCAAGATTGGAGGGGAGGTCTTCAAGGAGTGCTTCAAACGGAATAGGAAAGGGGTAGAAAAATGTTACTGTGCACCAGTGGATGACTGGTATGAGACTAGGAGAGGGTAAGGGTGCCAATGAACATCATCGGGTGCTTGACATGGATCTGAGAGAAGGTAGGAAGTGCTACTGGACTCCAGGAAGTGCTTGACATGATATGTGGAGAGGGAAAGATATCACTGGACACCACTGAGTACTAGGTATGGGATAAGGGAGAAGTATCTGGACTAGACTGCCAGTGTTGGACCCATTATTTGGGGGACTTTTTTTTTTTAAACAATAGTAATTTATTCTAAAATCAACTCTGAGATTACGTGACAGTTCACAAACAAATAACAAAAGCTAAAAAAATTCAAAGCTGTGGTTCTCATGGTGGTAACTGCTCCAGTTCTATGGCAGCATGGTAACAGGGTTTCACATTTAGTTTGGTGACATACAGTTTAAAATCAACCCTACCTGCAAGATTTGGCAGAACAGGTGCAGTTAAGGTTAACCTAAGAACAGAACCCCAACTGAATTTCCTAACTTTTTCACACTGGCAGCAAATCCTTATGTAACATAAGTCTTTAGGAAAAATTTTTTTGCAAAAGTAAAGCTCAGCATACAGAAGTCTTCAAAAGAAGCATGAAATGAAAGGTATATAATGTTACAAACAACTGTTACTGGTTTATGCTGGGGATGACAGTGATAAAAATAGCAACTTTATTGCTGAATATCTTCCTGCATTGACATTTTCTGTCAATAAAATATGAAATCCATTTGCAAGCTTAGTCCAAAGTACACCGAACAATCCTAGACTGACAGGAAATGCACCTAACTTCCTTCTCCATGAGTACAGCTGCTAGCAATCATTTTCTATGCTTTATTTAGTTTGGAGTCCATAGTGTTGCCTTAAAAAGCTTTGCAGCTTCACAGCCCCTATCACATAAATGTATAAAGTTTAAGAGGAAGAGGTTGCATATTACAGTAACTTTTTAATATCTAATATTTGTATACCTTATTAAGTGATTCAAAAGACACATTTTATCACTAATGTTCTTTATGGACATGTCTCACCAGATACAGATTTTACAGGAGCGAGGTGTGAAGCAGCTTGATACATCCAGCAGACCAGACTTGAGTTTGATTCCCATAACCTCCACTTGCATACTATGTGACTCTGAACAAGTCACTTAACCACCCAGTGCTCCCAGGTTGCCCCTGAAAACAGGCACTTGTGCCTAGTGGGCCTTACCCAGTTACCAAAGACTAAAATAAAATAAAAATACAAAAGTTACAGCTGCACATTGCAGTTTCAACTGTATTGCTGTTTCCTATTTGTGCCCATTTCATGTGAAAAAATCTGTGCCATATTACAAAATGAAATAGATATGACAACCAATCAGAAAACTCCATTTTAGTCATATACAAATAAATCAAATCTTGATAAAGGCAGTGTGATGGAATGATTTGTGCACTAAATTGTGGAAAAGTTTTCTTCCCTGCTCTGGGGTCTTTTATTTACAAAAACATAGACTGAGCAGTACACAAAGCAGAAGCAAAATAAGAAAATTATTTTATTACATAATCCTCCAGGGTTTCTGACGTGGTAGCCTGCTGTTTCCTCTGCATTTAATGAAATTATTTTTTATTTTGCTTTAGTATGTGCTCTACTCAGTATGATTTTCTGTGCATACTGCAGGTGGTCAGGCCTCTCTTAGCAATAGCACTCATGGCACCTTTCCATAATCCTTATGAACTCAGTTTGCTTGTGTTCAGAGGGTCTTTACTTATACAGAAATTGGCCAGTTTACATATAAACATAGAAGCTGTTAGCAGATAGGGACCTCTTGGCCGCCTAATCTGCCCTGTTTTCCTTACCTACAGTGCCACTGCAGACCCTACTCGATCTTCAGTCCCCCTTTGCCTTATTTCTAAGGTCCCTTGTGTCTATCCATTGCATGCTTGAATCCTGTTACCATTTTAGCACCCACCACCTCTGGTGGGAGGCTGTTCAGGCATCCATCACCCTTTCCATGAAGAAGTGTTTCCTCACAACTCCTCTGAGTCTCCCACTCTCCAGGTTCATAGCATGACCCCTTGTCCTCAAGCATCTTTTCCTTGGTAAAATGTTACCCTCTTGTACGTTAATACCTGTGAGGTATTTCAATGTTTCTATTATGTCCCCCCTTTCCCTTCTTTCCACTAGACAGTATATATTTAATTCCTTGAGTCTTTCCTCATAGGGCTTTTGATGCAGACCCTGCACCATTTTGGTTGCCCTCTTCTGTACCGTCTTCACTCTATCTATGTCCTTCCAGGGATGGTGCCTCCAGAACTGGACACAGTACCCAAGGTGAGTCCTCACCATCTATCTATACAGGGATAACACTACCCTCTCTTTCTGCTGTGATACCCCTTGCTATGCACCCGAGCATCCTGCTAGCTTTCCCTACTGCCTTATCACCCTGCTTTGCTACCTTCAGGTCATCAGAAATGATTACCCCAGGTCCTTTTCCTGTTTTGTGGTTGCCAATATCTCCCTGCCAATTCATACATTATCACTGGGTTTCTATGCCCCAAGGTGCAGTTTTGCTCTTTTTTGCATTGAAACCCAGTTGCCAAACCCTTGGCCAGCCTTTCAGCTTCTTCAGATTGTCCCTCATGTTTTCTACCCCCTTAGTGTGTCCACTCTGTTGCAGACTTTTGTGTCATCCGTGAACACGCATACTTTCCCATCCTGCCCTCCTGCAATGTCGCTAATAAAGGCATTGAAGAGGACCAGGCCTAGTACTGACCACTGTGGCACCCCACTGGTCACCTTGCCTTCTTCAGTGTGAGCACCATTTATCACCACCCTCTAAATCCTGTTGCTTAGCCAACTTCTTACCCATTTTACTACTTTTGGACCCACCCCTAGGCTGCCCAAGCTTGCTCACAAGTCTTCTGTGTGGAACAGTGTTGAATACCTTACTGAAAGCCAGGTAGACCACAACCACCTCTTTGTCCTAATCCACCTCCCTGGTCACCCAGTCAAAGAACTTGATCAGGTTTGTCTGGCAAGATCTCCCACCTATGAAACCATGCTGCCTTGGATCCTGTAATCCACTGGTCACAAAGCATTCTCCAATCCTTTCCTTCTGCAGTGATTCCATTACTTTACCCATGACCAAAGTCAGGTGTATAGCTCTGTAATTTCCTGCCTCCTCCCTGTTACCACTTTTGTGATGTGGGACCACATCTGCCCTCATCCAATCCCCCAGAACTTCCTCTGTATCTAATGATAGGTTGAACAGGTGCTGTCAAAGGTGCAACCAGCACCTCCTTGAGCGTCCTCGGTATCTAAGGGTGTACCTCCTCAGGCTCCATTGCTGCCTTGTCCACTTTTAGTTATGCTAGTTCCTTGAGGATTCTCTCCTCTAAAAGGACTCATGCCCACCTCCCTTTAATGCCCTTGTCCCTCATCTGGCCAGCCACCTACCCTTCCTCTGTAAATACTGAACAAAAGTATTTGTTCAATATGTCTGCTTTTTTTTGGTCCTCTCCACACAAACCTGTTCTTCCCCTTTGGCCTTACTACTCCCCCCTCTGGTTTTCTCTTTTGCTATGTGCCTAAAGAATGTTTTATCCTTTTATCCCTTGTGTTTGCTGATTTAGCAATATTCTCCTCAGTTTGTGCCTTTTGCACTAACTGCTTTCCCAATCTCCCTTTGTTTCTCCTGATATCTCTCCTATCCTCCTCCTTCTGTGTCATCTTTTATCTTCTAAATGCTAACTTGTTTGCCCTTACTTTCTTTTGCTACTTCTTTTAGAGAACCATAGCAGTCTCTTTCCCTTACCCTTGTTAACCTGCCTGACACAGAGGTTTTCTGCCTTCTCAGTGCCCTTCTTTCTTTGCCCACTGTTGCTCGACTTCACCCAGTTTCCCTATCACTGCTAAGGTGTCCCTGAGGCACTCTCCCATTTTCTTAAAATCTGCCTTCCTGAAGTCCAGGACCCTCATTTTAGTGTGTTTTGATCCTGGACCAGTTCCATCGAACCACACGTATGATGATCACCGGTCCCCAGGTGTCTATCCACCATGACATCAGCAACACTGTCCCTGTTTGTCAGTACCAGGTCTAGTTTTGTCCCCACCATGAGTGGGCTCCTTGACTAGTTTCCTGAAGAATGCCCCCTGCAGCGAGACCAGGCTATCCCTACTTCTAACTGTTGCTGCAGCTAGGAGGCTCCAATACACATCTGATAGACTGAAGTCTCCCACCAGCTATACCTCCCCCTTGCTTGCCATCCTTTGGATTGCTTCCGGCATATCCTTTTCCACCTTTCCCCCCCTGTGCTGGAAGTCTGTAGATCACTCATGTGCAAATAGTGGCCCCCTTTTGGGTCTCCAGGGTGACCCACAGTACCTCTGCTCCTCACTGCTACTCCTCTATTTTTGTAGCTTTTATGTTTTCCCTTACATAAGAGCCACTCCCCTGCCCCCCCTTTTTACCTACCCTGTTCCTTCTGAATAGAACATAACCTGGTATGTCTACATGCAAGTCCTTGTTTTAAGTGCAGCAGGATTCGATAATTCTGATTACATCCAGGTCCATTTCTGGCGTGGTAGCTTATAGGTCTGTAATCTTATTGCCCAGACTTAGAGTACTTGCACCCGTGGCTCTCCAGATTGTACTGCCACCCCCTCTCATTTTACCCATTTCCCTCCCTTATTTCTTCCACTGTTTGTCTTACTATCTCCCTTCTTTCTACACCTGGATTCTTAGTTCATTTGTTCCTTTTTGGGGTTTCTCTCCTTCCAGATTCACACTACTGACCTTATAAGCCTGTGTGTTTGTGTGTGTTTTGTGTGTGTGTTTGTGTGTTGGGGGGGGTGGAGTAGAGCTGTGCTCTATCCAGAAAATTGGTGTAGCAGTTAGGGACGTTTTTCAATCTTCTCCCCTTCCTTCTGTACAATATGTTGCAATAATACCTCTAGAAAACTATCCTGTTCTTTTTCTAACACTGCAATACTAGGTTGGTTACCTATGGCAGTCTTTTTGTATCCTACCTAAATTTCTTTTCTTTCTTTCTTTGTTTCTTACTCACCATTCAGGTCCTCATCAGAAGCCATTTGCCTTTCTAAGGAAATAACAGGTATGGCTATGAGCAAATACAGTGGCTGACTGTATATAGGAAGAAGGCCAGAACTTGAATAAATATGTATACATTCATAAAATGCCAAGCTTGCTTGCTAGCTGTTTAATAAAGAACTAAGTGTGCTTTATATGAAGAAAGATAAAGTACTTAAGGTACTTTCAGACGTAAAGTGCTGGCAGTGCATTATTGAAGTGCAAGGTGCTTTATAAAGTGAAACTTCACGTTGTTTGAAAACAGTGTCCTACAAATCCTGCAAGGGAAGGGGTTTGATATAGTTAGAGTGCTAGATAAAAAGAATTGCTGTTGTTTAAAGTATTGTTATTAAGTGCAGTCAGAAATAAAGTGCAGCATGCCTAAAAGAAATTATGGGCAACACACATTCCTGCTTGAAGCTGAACCAGCCTAAAATGTTATGGGGATCTGTATACATCCCATGATGCTTTGTATTACGGGGGTATGTGTGATTTTGTATTTCTTTCAAACTTGGCTTTATTGCCAATGCCCTTTAGGGCAACCCTTGCTTCAGTGCTTCTGTACTAAGGTTTTTTGTCTTTAGCTTGTTTTGGGGTTTTTTATTTGGGCTCCCCATCACACAAGCATATAAGACCAACATAGGGTATAGTTCATTTCCACACTAAAGAGATCAGTAGATCAGTGGGTTAGTAGGCGCTGACCAAGTGCAGAGGAAAGACTTGCATAGTCTTGTGCTGCAAATTGATGTACTGAAGAAGGGATATACCATTGCTTAGGTTATCCCTGTGGTCACTAAGGATAATGAATTACCTGCAATTCTGTAAAGAATTTTGCTTTACTTATTTTGGAGTTAATTATTTTATCCTGACTTTGAAAGAAAATGAAGCCACACTGTGGTGTGTTGCACCAATCTGCTGTTGTCTGCATTATCCTTCACCCACACCCAGCCACGGGAGAGCAGTTTGTTTCCCTGCCTCATTCTTCCTCCTCTCTCGGCCAGTTTAAATGCTTGCCAATGTAGCATTTAAACCATTCACTGAGGATCACAGTTCCCTCTTGGATGGATGTAGGCTGTAGCCCCTGTATGGGCCTTTATCCTGTAGTTGGGACCCCAGTCCCCAATGAATCTGAATCCCTCCTCTCTATTCCTTCAACCATCTGAAGTTCCTGGTGTGGAGAATCCTGTCCCCCCCCCCACCGTCATAGACAGGTAGCACCTCCGAGAAGGTCACAGATAGTGCAAATTGCCTAAGACCCCTCCCCAGTTCCCTGCACTCCTCCTGAACTATTGCTGGCTCATCCCTAGCCAGGTCATTAGTCCCCAGATGGACAATGATGTCCAGTTCTCCTTTCCTACTGCCCCAGCAATGCCTTGGATCCTCTTTCCATCCCTTTGAGCTGTGGCACCGGGAAGGCACCTAACCTCCCTCCTCATGCATACCTGCCCCTAACTGTATCTCCTCACTATGGAGTCCACCACCAGGATTTGCTTCCTTTCCTCTGGGTCCTCCACCACCCCCTTGTGGTCTCCACTATGGAGGACCCCCACATCCATCCTGGTCACTACTTTGGGTACCTCTGTGGCACATTCCTGGCCAGCCAGTGTAGCGAAGGAGTTTTATAGTGGTACCGGATGGAGAATGTGCCTGTGCTCCACCACCCTTACCATCCCTGAGCCCACCATTTACCAGCTACTCCTCCTACTTGGCATCCTTTGAGGTTTTAGTGGTGGACAAGGTGGTCCCTGGGTGGGGGAGTAGGTCCTCCAAGCCCATGCCAACTCAGCCTTGAGTCTGGAAACCTCCTCCCACAGCCCAGAGAGTTGTGTGAAGATGGGGCAGCAATGTAGCCTCCAGAAGGTCTCCCTGAAGACTGCTGCCCTACAGCCACTGCACTGCACTGCTCCCATCATCCTGTACTTCCTACTCTCTCTAATTTTAGCCCTTTGAATTCCTTTTATTCCCTTATCTTATATAGGGAGTTTCACCTATCCCTAGGTTCCTGAGTCCCCTTGCTCCAAGTAGTAGTAGTAGTAGTAAAGATTTAATAATTTAAGGCACCCTTTCCCAAAGGTTCAGTGTGCCTTTACAAAATATAGATCACAAACAGCATATTATAATACACTCATATATCTAATATCTAACAAATATAAATATAATAAAGTCTAATACATACTATATATCTATATTCTAAAACAGTAACACTGCTTATCCTTATTTAGTCCCCAAAGGCTTGTTGGGGAAAAATGATTTCAGTTTTCTTTAAAATATTTCTAAGGAGGAGGCCTCCCTCACGTGCCCAGGCACCGAATCCCAGGGGATTGGCACAGTCACCTTGAAAGCCTGATTTCCCCCGCCCCAAAGATTTTGATCATGTCCTGGGGACCTCCAGGAGGCCCTCCCCCACTGACCGGAGAGAGCGTCTTGGTGTGTAGGGATACAGAAGCTCCCTCAGGTAACTCAGATCCAGCCCGTGCAGGGCCTTGTATGTCAACAGACCTATTTTAAAGGAGATGTGCCAGCACACCAACAGCCAGTGCAGTTCACGCAGCACCAGCAAAATTTGGCAAGATTTAAAAATACCTGTCAATAGCCATGCCACAGCATTCTGCAGCAGCTGCAGGCACCATAGCATACCCCCTTTGACCCAAAGGTAGAGCATGTTACAGTAGTCGAGCCTTGAGATAGCAAACGCATGTATCAGTGTGGTCAGGTCATCGGGGGACAAAGGATCTTATTCAGGTGATATTTCAAAGGTGGCAAAATCCATTCCAGACAACTGCCAACACCTGAGCATCAGGTGTCAGCTCACTGTCCAAGGAAACCCACATTTTCACCTTGGTGGAGGCCTCCAGTTTGGACATTCGAATAAAACCCTAACTTCTCCCCAGAGGCCTCCACATCCATCCCCGACCTGGCTCAATCACCAAGACGTCAGTCTTCCTGGTTGAAGCCCAGCCAGTTTGATGACATCCATGACTGGATCTCAGACAAGCACTCATTCAGCATGTCAAGCGCATCTGTTCTTTCTGGTGCAAAGATGGGTAGAGGTGAGTATCATCAGCATAACAACAAAACCAAGCCCAGACTGCTTTATGACCTCATCTAGGGGCAGCATGTATGCTACGAATAACATGGGAGAGAGGACAGAACTTTGGGGCACTCCACAGGACGGGCCACTGGGCTTGAGGAATAATTCCCAACACCACCCCTGGACCTGCCCTGGAGGAAGAACTCAAACCAGATGATGACCTTGCCAATGGAGTCCAACATACTCCCACAGCCTGTCCAACAACACTACATGATCCATAGTGCTGAATGCTGATGAGAGATCAAGGAGGACGAGAATAGATTGCTTTTTCCTGTCCCTTTCCCTGAGCAGGTAATTCAGCACCCATACTAGTGTGGTCTCCATGCTGTGCATAGCACTAAATCCGGACTGGAGGGGCTCGTATATCTGGAAGTCCATGAGGTGACTCTCAAGTTGCTCTGCAACCACCTTTTCAAGACTCTTCCCTAAAAAGGGAAGATTCGAAATAGGTTGGTAAGTTGCCAAGATGTTGGGGTCCAAAGATGGTTTCTTCAACAGGGCTTCACCAGAGCTTGTTTAAGAGGCTCCAGAAAACCCCTATCACTAAGGAACACCTAAAACCTCAGAAAAGTTGTGTCCAAAGTACCAACGCAATCAGCGTTAAGCCAGGGTTCAAGCTGCAGAAAGTTGGTTTCAGCCCGAGATCACACCACAGACTCCTCCATTGTCATCGGTTAGAACTCTCTGCAGGGGACTGAAAGTGAATGTCTCACCGAGGGCCTAACCCTGTTGGATTGTAACAATCCAACAGGAGAAATCCAACCCTAATGGAAGACACCCTGTCTGGGAAGAACCGACAAATTCTTCACATTTCTGCTCTGAAAATGCTCTAATGGGTTCCAGACAGGCTGGATGTAAAGCTTGTCCTCAACCCAAAAGAATTGAGCTGGTCAGTTCTTCCCAGCTGCAATTACCTAAGCATAAAAGCTACCTTTTCCGGGCAATTGCATTCTGATACTCATCATGATAAGCCATCAGGAGTAGTCTGTCCTCCTGGGTCCTGGTCTTTCTCAATGCCTCTCCAGCTTCTGCCCCTGGTTTTCAATGCTCTCAGCTTGCCATCAGACCAAGGCAAGCCAAGATGTGAGACCAGCAGGCATACAGGGACCAGTGTTAAAGGCCAAGGCCTCCATGACAACCCTATTATAGGCTGCCATGGCCTCCTCAGGACTCTCCATACACCTCCAACACAGATGAAATGTCCAGTTCACCAACAGTCCCTCCAGTCATAACCCTTAAAGGTGGAACTGTAACATGTCCACAGGGGAAGGGGTTTTGAAACCAAACCTGATGTTGCAATGATTTGACCAAATGACTGGATTAATCCTGAGGATGTCAGACTTGAGCCCCAGGTCGAGCGCATGTCCAGAATGGTGGGTCCTGGCTGTGGTTACAAGAGATAAGCCATGGGCCCCCATATTGAACAGGAAGCCCCTGGCGCATAACAAACCCTTGTCATCTACCCAGGTGTTGAAATTGACAAGAATAAGTCATCTTGATAAAACTCCAACACCCTCTTGGTGATATAAGCTGTCACCTCCTATAGGAAGTCCCTGTCCTATCCAGGTGGGCGATAGACAAGAGCACCTAAAATCCACCCGGGACCCTCACGGTGCCACATAGTCAAAGACCGTGTGTCCCCCACTGAGTGCATCTTCAGACCCAGCTCCTGTCTAAAACAAATGCCGCCCCCCCTCCCCCATGATCCTTCCTCGGGCAATGAACCACAGAGAAACCTGGCGGGACTACCGACTCCAAAACTGGACAGAAATCATCCCTCAGCCAGGTCTCCAAAATGCATGGCAGGTCGACAGAGGCCACAAGATCTGCCATTATGGCGGTCTTATTCGCCATCTACCTGGCATTGCACAACACCTGAAGAGGATAAAAGGTGGAGGCTGGTCCCTCAGCTACCTGCCCCCTCAGTCCGGGAGGTTCCCTGGGAAGAGAGACAAGGCATGGGGAACCCCGTTCCATTTGCCTTCTCATCCCAGGGCGTCTCCTGGTCCCCACAACCCCAATCAGTTTCTCTCTGTTACACTTCCCATTAATTTCTCCCCTTCTTCCACCCTTCTTTCCAATTTCCAGCTCCCTACAGCACTGATAAACTGTGGTCAGCAGGGGCGGGTCATGGAAAGGGTGCAAGGCCTTAAGGAGATATGGGGTATAACAAAGCCCAGGGGACTGCATTAAAAAAAATTCACCATCTTAAACCAATAAATCTACTACTCACAACTCAAATTCACTATTAATTAAACCCAATTAAAACACAGTTTACCCCAAACAAAACCCCATAACAACTCACCCAACCCAGCAAACCCCTCCACCCACTATCCCAACCATACACAACACTCACACTATCACACATACTCTCCTCACTCAATCCAACTCCACCACACAAAACCCATGAAATAACAACCCCCCCCACCCACACCACCCTTAAAACTTTATTTAAATACCACAGTCTACAAAAGTCCAAGAAATTAGCAATAACAGTAAGCAAGGTAGTCTAGTGTCCAAGGAATGGTAACCAGAGTTCACACAGAGTTATTAAATCCTATGACTGAACTCTGTGTCCAGGTATACACCTCTCCTCTCACTTGAGGTCCTCTAACCCAAATCCATAGTACAGTCAGACAGGCAGATCATGAACCCTGATCGGACCCAACAGTACCAGTCCACAGAGGTATGCCTGTATACAGTACACAGATCAGGCCTCGACAATACAGGGGTCTCTCATCCCACTAGACTGTAGTAAACCAAGGCAGTCCCTGTTTCAACAAATACTAATGGCGCTCTCACAGCCCCGTGCTCACCTCCAGGCTCTAGTTCTCGGGATCCCAAACAAGTATCCCACCAGCACAGCTCTGCAGGTAGTCCGCCAATCCTCCAATAGTGGTCCCAGGTCCAAAGAAACCACAGGCATTCCAGCTCTTCCCCTTCACCGGGCAGTCCTCCTGGAGTGTACTTGGACAAGCAGTCTTCCGGATCTCTCTGAGTTACACTGATCTCCTCTGGCCGCTCCCCACTGCTATTCACCAAACTGTCCATCATAATACTTCAGATTGTCCTGCCAGCAATATGCTCAACAGACCTCCGGTCGAATTCCAATGGAGCCAGAACCACTGCCACCTCAGGGACCTGCTATGGCTCCTCCTCTGCCCGGGTTAGTGGATCTCCGGTAACTTCACACTGCTCCTTGGGGGCTAATAACCCTTACTAAAATAAAAAAAAGTAACTCCTACCATTGCCTCACTAGCATTCCCTGCCTGAGCCTCAATGCTAACTATATAGGATGAAATAAAATAAACTGTACAAATACCAATAAACAAAGACAGAAAATAGCAAAGTAGCACAAAATATTTAAAACAAACAGACTCCCTATTAAGCTCCTGATACACAGCCCAGCATGGCTGCCATCTTCCTTCCACTCCACTTCACATTGAACAGTTGCCAGCAGTCATCCACTTGTTACCTAAAAATAATATCTAGCAAATTCCCACTCCCCTTTCTCAACGACTCTTTCAAGCAGGCCTCCTCGCCTTGTTCACTGTCACCCACAGAGAATTTCTAGCTCATCTCCTCACCCACAGTTACACAACAATGAATTTCCAGCATGTACCCACTCCCACTGCTCCCAGAATTAATTACCTGCCAGTTTGCACCCTCCTACTTATATAACACTTTCCAGCAAGCCCCCTTACCCCCACACACAGTCATTATCCCATCCCTGCACTTACAGTTTCACAGCAGAAATTCCAGCAAGTTCCTCTCTCCACTCACTACTTTATAGCATTACTAACCGGCAAGTCTTCATACTCTGTTTCACAACAAAACTATCCAGCAGGCCCCTAGTCCCAAGTACAAGTTGTAACTATGTCAGTCTTTGCTATAAATGGACACTCACAGCAGAACCTCCAGGTCTTCAGCTTGCTTCAGTGGATGCCTGCTGCTTCCAGACACTTGTTCTCCTCCTTCACTTGCCCCCTTCTGAAGTGCAGAGCGTACGGCCAATGGCTGCCTCCCCTGGCAGACTCCCTTCTAGCAGACTCACTCCTGGCAGACTCCCTCGTGATGTTCATTGCGCTCGGTCCTTGAACAGAGGTCTGCTTGAAGGCCTCTTCCTTTGTAGTAGGAGGAAGCAGTCAGATGTGCAAGGCAGATCCCTGATTGGTCCACCCTGGGACCACTAGGCAGGTCTTCCCTTGATTGGCTCCTCTTGGACAATAATAAAGACACTGTGTTTACCAAGTTTCCCACAACTTACCTCGCCTATGTTGTCTCAAAAGCCTTTTCAGTTCCTGTCTGTGATCAAAATGCACAGACTCTGCTTGACTGACTGGAACCATCTTCATTCTACTTCTCAAAATTATAGTGCTTCAAAATGATAGGCAAAAGTATGCAACTAACATCCCACCTCAGACTCTGAACTTATGCATTAATACTTAACATCTGGGCAGAGGTTATACTTTGGTTCCAAAAAACAAACTGGAGTTCATGCTCTACTGTTAAAAACCGGGAAGGGAATGAAGATGATCACCAAGCCTGGAGGAGCAGAACTGTGGGCTTTGACAGATTCCTCTAATAGCAAAAAATTTTATTTTATCTATGGGAACAAACAAAAAATCTTAACATTCGATCAAGAAGCTATTTGGAACATACTGATACAAGTTTGAGCTAATTTTGTACATTCTGTACTTTGAATATTTATTTATTTATTTCACTTTGTTGACCAAGTGAGTGCACTGGCAATGAATGTCTTTTCAGACACGACCAGTGCAAAAGCACAGACACATTAGATAGTACATTATGGATTCAGATACTTACAGTATTAAAGAATTTTACAAATATGCATCTTCTTTGGGGGTATCTCAGTTATCAGGTCACACTGTAGGAACTTCACCATCCGTGAAGCAGGATCCACACAAAAGATTTTCAGTATTACAACTGGGGCCACCCACACCGTTGACGTCACCAATCCTATAAAGGTGTGAGTGGCCCTGCTCCCTCCTCAGTTCTTTCCAGCTGTCGACTCGTTCACATGGGTCTCTGCAGAAGTTCTGCAGTATCCGGGCCTTTTTCGCCTAAGGCTTTTTCTTACAGCTGTTTTTCAGAATCTCTTTTATTAAAGGGATTCCTCCAACATGGTTATGTCAAGAGTTAATCCTTCAACTTCTCTATTCCATCACTGCCCCTGCATAAAGGAGATTGCCTCCACAAAGTTTCTGACTGTGAACTCTGCCAGTCATTTAACCAAACAACCCTTAAGCGACTCAGAAGGGCTCTCAAAAATTTCCTGATGGATCATCAGGTAGCCAGTTCCAAGCAGGGGTCCTCAGGGGTTCCAGCCTCTAAGTCACCAATGGGGTCATCGAGCTCCAAGGCCCAAGGCAAATCCTCAGGGAAAAGTCATAAAAAAAAAAAAAAGAGATTGTGACCACTTCCCCCTGTCATTGATCTCCTTCCCCGATGGCCTCTTCTACTTATTCTGGGGGATCCTCATCAGCTGCAGCTGCACCAATGCAAAAAACTGCATCCAGGTCTCTGTACCCTCCAGACCCATACTAGCAGCACTGACACCAATTCTCAGGGTGGCCGGCTGTCAACCTCCAGGCCATTGGCCCCTCCTTCATTGATGATAGGCTTGTCATTGATGGCTATCCTGTCAAGGCCTGCCCCTTCTCCCTCCAGTGCTACAGGCTCTTTGGGTTCACAGGACCCTGCAGGTGAGTCGTCAACACCCATGCCGTTGACCCCCCTTCATTGATGAACATCGTCGACTTGAATGGAATTCTGACAAAATTCACTTCGGCGATTGTGCAACAGCTGGGCGCGTATAGGCTCTCCTTCCCGACGTCATTGATGGCAGTTTTGTCATCGATGCCTACTCAATGGCCTCAGGAAGCTCCCCGCAAGCCAACATTGGCACAACCGGCACTGGCCCTGGATTTGGAAGAGTTCAGCGTCAAGGAGGAGTACCATCTAGACCTCATTCTTCCTGATGATTAGGAGGAAGACAAGAAAAAGATCCTGGTCTCTGACAGGTCCACAGCTTCTTCTCTTAATGAGGATTCAGTTAAGCATATTCCTAGATCTCCTCTTGAGGACCCCACATTTTTCAATGTGATGAAGCAGCTGTTTTCAGGGCACTAGGACGATTAGTCACCGGCTTTAATACCGTGGTCATATGCCTGAGGTTTAAATGTCGCATGTTCATTTCAGTGCCGGATTAAACGTCACCAAAAATGTTGCCGAGATCTAAAGTGGTGACATATTGTCCTTTGTGTAGTCTAAAATAGTAATGCTGTTTAATGCTTAATAATACATCCATAATGGAAAACTATTTAATGTGCCAATTAAGTTTTATTGTTCCCCTACATTTGGCTCCTACGTGGTTTTGAATAGTGATGCTGGTTAAACCTTAATGTAACAAAATAGGAAAAATACTTCAAGTCCTATTTAAATATGCTTTATTCTTACCTACATTTTGCTCCTATGAGGATCTGAATGCACAAAGCACAAAACCATGAGCTGAAGTACTGATTCACCAACGCTCCAGACATACAGAGCTCCCAAACCCAGTGTGAAGCACAAAGCCAGGAGCACTAGGACTCTACAAAAGCAATTGCACCCATAATTTCTGATACAGTGCTCCCAAACCCAGTGTGAAGCATTTCACATGCTCAAACGGCTGTTTTACTCTACAAAAGGGAGACCTTTAGCTGCTGTATCACCTGTAATTTCTGCTGTATCACCCATAATTTCTGCTCTAGCAAGCTCATCCACAATGCATCATCACGGCAACTCCCACAGTTGTAAATCCCATGGCCTGGGTATCTGAAACTGTGCTATCAGCCCTCTCTGGCTCCATCTCTGTTAAAGACATATCTGGTGTGCTCCTATACGCTTAAATGGCAACTTTACCACTGATTTCTATTACATACTCTCAAAAAGCGATTGCGCCCATAATTTCTGAGGGGCGACATATAGTCCTCAACTATATGTGAGACGCGACTTTCCAATTCAACAGTATTTTGACCACACGCCCTTATTGCCGCTATATTATGTCCGCGACATTTTGCCAGGAGGCAAATCATCCACTTTCGGTTTTCAGCCATGGGCTTCAAACTGAGGAAAAAGATATCACCAGGAAAAAGCTGGTTGACTTCCTGGAGATCCCAGAGTGTCCCCCAAAAATCATTCCTCCAATCTTGCCTGCCTTGAGGAATGCAGCCACGGCAGCCTGGCACAGACCAAACATGGTGCCAGCTATGCCTTCACAGGGCGGATAAACTTTACCATGCCCCCCAGGGATTCCCCTGATGTGCTGCCCAGCTCAAAACCGACTCAATGGTCACTAAGGCAGCCCATGACAGGCCTAAGGTGCTCAAGCACCTTAGTTCCTTCCCCCAGATAAACAGTCTTGCAGACCCAGCCTCTGGGGCAATAGGCTATATGCCTCCTCCACACTGGGTTTGAGGATTGCAAACTACCTGTCTCACATGATAAAGTACCAAAATGCTAATTGGAAGATGGCAAGACCACTGCCCAGGCTCTCCCATATGGTACACAAAAGCAGAAGCTGCTCCACTGCCTTCAAGCACCTCCTCAGAGCCCTCTATGACATGGCTGACACCACTGCCAGGGCTTCAGTCATGGGCATACACCCTGTAGGCACTCCTGGCTGAGAGTATCTGGATTTGCTGCTGATGTTCAGCAAAAGGTGCCTAATGCCCCCTTGAATGGCACTAAGCTGTTTGGCCCTGATGTCCAGGACATTATCAATGACCTGCAAGCTCCGGGCAGGGCTCTTAAGTCTGTCCAAGTCCTGTACCATACTCAACCAACAGGCAGAGGGTACCCTCCCTTTTGCAAAGTGACCAATAGCTCCGGAGCAACCTCTTGGCCCCAAGGGAAGCGCAGAGCCCAGGCTGCCTTGCCCACCCCCCTAATGCTGGAGCTGTGGCCAAGTGCCCCAGAAGTGAAGGACCAGCCCCTACAGCTGGATCCACCTCTGCTTGACACCCATCTTCTGGTCCCAGACCAGGAGGTAGTGGTCAGAGATCCGTTCTCCTCCATCTGAATCAATGAAAAACGTAACTTCAGATGCATGGATCCTGCAGATCATAGAGAGGGAGCACAACCTGGATCTCATTGGGCAGCCTCCAGAAACCCCTCCCACCCTCCAGTTACCCCATGCTCACCTGCACGTTCTCCAGGATTGGTACAGTCCCTTCTGCACAAGCAGACCATTAAGCCAGTATGCGGCACCAGAGAAACAAGGGTTTTATTCCCATTTTCCCACCCCAAATAGACTGGCAATTTGAAGCCCATCCTAGACCTAAAGGACCTCAATCTGTATATCCAGTACAAAAGTTCTAGATGGTAACTTTGCCAGGCCTGATATCCTCTCCTCAAACCAGGAATTGGCTCTGCTCACTGTATATGCAGGAAGCTTACCTGCACATATTGGTCTTTCCTCCTCACATGAAGTTTCTCCGTTTAGTCTTTCAGGGTGAGCATTATCAGTTCAAGGTGCTGCCCTTTGGCTTGTCCTCTGTGCTGCAAGTCTTTACCAAATGCTTAGCAGCAGTAGCAGCAGCTCTCAGAAGGGAGGGACTGTATGTGTTCCTGTATCTGGATGATTGGCTTGTAAAGGCCCCATCCAGGAACAGCTCTGCTGACTCTGGAGAGAACTCTCCAGCTATTCCACTCCCTGGGCATCACTGTCAATCTGCCCAAGTCAGTTGCTGTACCATCCCAAAGACTGCAGTACACAGGGGTGGTTCTGGACTTGGTGCAAGGGAAGTAAGTCACTGAAAGCAGCTTTATTCCTTCCAGGGTGTACTAGAGACTACTGGGCCTGATGGCAGCTGCCATACTCACAGTTCCTCTGGCCAGACTTCATATGTGCATTCTCCAGTGAACCCTCCGTGTACAGTGGGACAAGCGCACAGACTAGTTAGATCACCCAGTCCTGGTCTCTTCCTTGGTCCACATGGTACTGCAGTGGTGGATGGACCCCTTGAATCTGTTTCAAGGCATCCCAGTCCAGATCTTTTCCCCGCACCGGATCTTCACCACAGATGCCTCAGGTCTAGGCTGGGGAGCGCACCTGTGTCCCTTCTGCCCAGGACTCTTGGTCTCAGTTGGAAACCTCCTGTATATCAATGTCCTGGAGATGACAGCGGTGCTCTATGCCATGCAGGCCTTTCAGGAACACCTTGCACCAGGTCAGCTGCTGGTGCAGTCAGACAATCTAAGTGTAGTATACCACATTAACAAGCAGGGGAGACTCATTCGTACCCCCATGCAGGGAGGCCATGAGAGTATGGTACTGGTCACTGGATCATGGTCTGACACTCTCAGCAGTCCATGTGCCAGGCATATTAAACACTCTGATGGACAGTCTCAGCCAGACTCGGTCCAGCAGGCAAGAATGGGAGCTCCTCTCATCATCACAGAAGACATGTTTGACAGATGGGGTCATCCAGAGTTGGACCTTTTGCATCCCCACTCAATGCAAAACTGCCCAATTTTTTTCTAGCTAGATCCAGGGCCTTGAGGTTTCTGGTGAGATGCATTGTCCCTCTCCTGGAGATGGAGGTTCCTTTGCACCTTCCCTCCATTTCCTGCAAGTTAGAGGGTGCTAATCAAGCTACAGATGGAGGAGGCTGGCATGATTCTGGTGGCTCCATTCTGGCCTCGGCAGATATGGTTTCCTCTGCTACAGCAGCTGATGGAGGACCTTCCAGTCCCTCTCCCCCTTTGCAGAAACCTGCTGACCCAGGATCAGGGGACCCTGGACCATCCCAACCTCGGGTCCCTCCATCTGCATGCTTGGCTCCTGAGGACATAGCTATAGCCAGATTTGGGGTCTGTCTAACAGAGTGGTGGACGTTCTTGTGGCCACCGAAGCTTTCTATTCAGGCCAACATGCCATGAACTGGAAGTGGTTAGCCATCTGGGAGCCAAACATAGTCTGGACCCTTTTACCTGTCCAGTGAACCACATCCCGGACTACTTGATCTCTCTGTCTGACTCAGGTCTCCAGTACTCCTTCATCAAGGTGCACCTTTTGGCTATTTCAACCTTTCATGACCCCGTGGGTGATCACACAATAGCTCAGCTGGATGTCTCCTGTACCTTTTTAAATGGTATCCAGCATCTGAAACCCCCAATCCATTCTCCTGCCCCAGCTTGGGATTTAAATTTTGTTTTGGAAAAGTTGACCCTGTCTCCTTTTGAGCCAACTGCAACTTGTGAGCTATGCTTTCTCTTGGAAAGCATTATTTTAGTTGCCATTACTTTTGCTCAAAGAATTTCAGAGCTTCTGGTCTTCTGGTGCAAGGAGCCTTATTTGATTTTTGCAAAGACAGGGCGTCTTTGCTCTCAAATCCTAAGTTCCTCCTAAGGTGGTCTATGAGTTTACACTCAACCAATCTATCCAACTTCCTGTTTATTTTCTGGAGGGTGCCAATCCAGGGGACGCACTGCTTTATACGTTAGATGCATGCAGAGCTTTGAAGAACTGCCTACATCACACAAAGGAATGTAGAAAGTCAAAGCAGTTGTTTGTTTCCTTCACCCCAGGTAGGGAGGGTGCTTCAGTTTCTAAGCAATGTTTATCAAAATGGTTGGCAAATTGCATTGTAATCTGCTACAAGTACAGCAAAGAATTGCCTGGAGCAGTTAAAGCTCATTCCACAAGGGGCATGGCTACCTCTGTGGTTTGCTTCTGAGGGATCTCAGCCACTGACATCTGTGTGGCTGCACCTGAAGTACCGTCCATACTTTCACCAAGCACTACAGTCTGGACTTTGCCTCGAGAGCCAGTGCAGGGTTTGGCAGGGCTGTGCTTCAGGGCCCGCTGTCTGAAGTTTACAGTGTACCCTCCTCCCAGACTGTCTGTTTGCACCTGTAACTGCTTGGGACTCATTCCTATGGTGCGACCTGATGAGTGAGATACCCCTGAAGAAGACAAAACAGTTATGTAAGAACTTACCATGACAGGAGATCTTTGAGGGAATCTCAGTCATCAGGTCTGCTTTCCCTCCCACCATCCCCCTTCTTGGGTCTCTTATGTAGGAACTGGCTGCCTGCTGTATCCATCCTTTCATATATGTCTGGGCACCTCTCTCTCTCTCTCTCTCTGTCTCTCTCTCTGTCTCTCTCTGTCTCTCTGTGTCTCTCTTGTGTCTCTCTCTGTCTCTCACTCTGTCTCCCCATGACTAGAGCTATGCTTCCTTTGTCTCCAGTGGAAAGACCTGAGGAGGGGAGCAGGGTTGCTCATGCCTTTATAGGGTTGGTGACATCGACAGCATGTGTGGCCACAGTTGTACTGCTTGAAAATCTTCCATATGGATCCTGCTTCAAGGATGGTGAAGTTCCTATGGTATGACCTGATGATGAGATCCACTCGAAAATCTGGTTATGGTAAGTTCTTACGTAACTGTTCTTTATAAATATGAGCAATAGCAGTCACAGTTGTTGTACTGGAATAATATACAGACTACATACTAAGACTTGCAATGTACAAAGAGATAGGAAGGCAATGAGTAATTGCCGTAACTGGCAAGAGTAACAGGGATAATTGTACACAAAAGGGTATGAGAGCTGGAGTGATAAACAAACAAGTACGCATGCAGTTTGGGTAGGTACGAGTGAGGAAAGGGACGGGGGTTAGTGGAAGCAGTTGCGGGCAATGGTTGAGGATTAATGAGCTTCCTGAAGCTTACCAAGGCTGATAGTTCAGGGGTTTGTCTGATGGTGGGTATGGAGTTCCATATTGAGGCAGCTCGGTAACTAAAGGAGCATTGCCCCATATTAGTACGGAACATAGGAACACCAATAATGTTTTAGAGGCAGAAAAGGATGTGGCAGATCAACGAGCGAGATTTGATTTTTAATTAATTTATTTATTTATTTAATATATCGGATAGACCTTTGAGTGTGAGCTCTTTACAAAGGTTCCACGTCCAGGGTGGGCAAGTAAGACAAATACACATATACAGTGGTTACAGATGCCTGCTCATTGGCATATAAGAACATTTACATGAGAGTTACACAAACTGCAGAGAAAAAAAGAGTACTAGTAATAGAGCAGAAGCTATTTCAGAACAAAATTATTGATAGTATCATTTAACCAGTAAACCAGTAAACCCCCCCTCAAAGGGGCACCAGGTTGCAAGACTTTTTTTAACAAGCATGGCAAAAGTTAAAGAGCTGCTGACGCCTCAAAGAAAACTTTGAAAAACATAATATTTAGGTACATTTCGGCTTGCATTCCATATATATTCTATAGAGTTCTCTTCAACATTATTTATTACTAAGGAAATTTGCATGAATACGTGATCTTTATACCTCAAGGTTCATCTGTCTCTATAGCTTCTTCCCTATTTCAAGTCATAATCCTCTGTTGTGATATCACAATCTGTTGTCATGGGAATAACTGTGATGTCATAAGCAGTGCAATAAGACCTCAGGTAGGGAGAAAGCAACAGGAATAGATGAACTCTTCAGAATCAAAGATCCTGCTTTCATGCAAATTACATCAGTAATAAATAATGGAGAGGAGAAATACAAAACTAATGTGAAATACAAGCTGAACTGTGTCTCTATCACCTTCAAGGTCGGACTTCTGACCTACAAAGCCCTACATGGACTTGGCCCGGACTACCTGAAAGAGCTTCTCTCACCTCTACCCTCGAGCGATTGCTCTCCTGCTCGGCTGGATATGGCATAAAGATTCCAAGAGTGTCCTTAAAATCTTCAGGGGCCCATGCATTCATGTATGTTTTTTTTATTTTATTTATCAAGTCTAGGATTACAAATACCTTTGAGCCTTGGCTCTTTTACAAAGATTCCATGTCAGAGAAATGCAAATTATGGGGAACATCAAGACAGACATTACAACAATGTGGACATTGCAAACAGAGTACAGATTAATACAATTCAAGGGTAGCATTGTAACAAGGCAGCCAGCAGCATTTGTCAGAGAAAATAGACAACAGATAAGAAGTGCCAGAGTCATAGGGAGAGAAAGAGGAGGGGGAAGGAATGTAGGAAGGGTGGGGAGAGGGTGAAAAGTGCAGCATTGGGTATACCAAGATGTGAGGGTAGAATCCAGTGAGGAGGGAAGGGGGGAACCACTAGCGCAGGAAGGGAAGTGGAGAAACAAGGTTAAGTTGGGCAGTCACAGGAGCTGTTGGTAGTGAGATAGTCCTGGAGCCTAGTTTTAAACATACCAATTGTTGGGGCAGAGGAGATGGTGGGGCTGAGGCCATTGAGCCAGAGTGGCGCTCAGTAAGTAAAAGAGCACTGTCCCTGTGAAGTGTGGTGGTGGCGGACTTTCAGTAGCTGTAGTGTGGATCTCCTAAGGCACCATTTGTTAATTTGGTGTTGCAGAGTTGAGACCCCAGAAGGTGCAAGGCCAAGGTAGATTTTTTCACCATGGAGCAGGTGAGAAACTTTATGCGGTTTGATAGATAGTTGAGCCAGCCACAAGTATGTGGCCTCAGCCCTATGATATTTTGTACCCCATCAGCTATGGGAGGCGTGTGACCGTGGAGGCTTTAAGCAGGTATTAAAACATATTTGCGGCACCAAGCATACTGCCTAAATTTTACTGATTTTTATTGGTCATCTGTTTTATATTATGTGCTTGATTTTATCTTGCTCTATTTATTCTTTATGTAAAGTGCCTTGATGCTCCTGAAAGGCGCTGAATAAAGTTTATTATTATTATTAAATGTTATGTTTTGTTAAAGTTCTCCTGAAGGCATCAGGCTCTTTAAATTATCTTTGAAGTCAGGGGGTTGCCAGTTTAAGGTAATTTTGCAAGAGGCAGTGCTGGGCATTGAACGCGCTGCCAGAGGCAAATCTGGCAATTTTATGATATAGGGCATGCTGGCAATTTTATGATATAGGGCATGCTTCTAGTACTGATTTGCTGGCAGCATCGACGACAACCATGCCATAATCAAATGAGGGAAGAAGGTTAGCTTTCTCTATTTGAATCCTCGTTTCGGGTGCTAGGAACTTACGAACTCTGTAAAGTGAGCCTAACTTCTGATGAAGATGGGTGGTAGTATGCTGGAGGTGGATTTCGAAAGACATTGTGGGATCGAGGTGTACTCCATGGTACTTGAAGGAGATGGTCTTTTCCAGAGATGCACCATTTTCGGCTTTGACACTGTACATAGGGGGAACATTGTTTAGTTTGTGCCTGGTCTCAAACAATATGAACTGAGTTTTTGGAAGGTTTAAGACCATTTTTTCCTGGACAAACCACTCCTGCAGCCTTGTGAAGCTATGCTGAGGGTTTTGTTGATCATGCCGATGTCACTGTGGGTGTAAGGGACAGCATCTTCAGCATAAAGGAGGGTGTGCACTGGTTTACAGACTGTTGGCAGGTTATTTATGTAAATGGCAAAAGGAAGGGGACCTAAATAGAGCCTTGGGGACACCACTGATGATGATGTTTACCCCAGAAAGGCGTCCCAATTTTGATGATCTGTTGCCTGTAGCCTAGGCAGTCTATGAACCAAATGAGTGCAGGGGGTTCAAGGCCAAGTTCGAGTAACCTGGAGGTTAATACTTTGTGATCAACCAGATCAAAAAGCCTTGGTCAAGTCAATAAACACAGTTCCAGAAGCAAGGCCCTTATCCATTGCTTGATAAATGGCATCTGTGAATTTGATCAGGGCAGTGACATGCTATGCCCTTTACAGAAGCCTTGTTGCTCAGGGCCGATGAGGTCATATTGCTGCAGGTAGTCAACTAGTTGGCTATGAACAATTTTGTCTGGCAGCTTGGCTAGAGCTGAAAGAAGTGAGATTGGGTGATAATTTTCGAGAGATGTCTTTTTGCCCTTCTTACAGAGTAAGAACCAAACAAGTCAGAGGGGCGCATCTTCCTTGGATCACAGCTGACATAATTAGGACCTGTCACTCTAGGGACCATGCATGGAAAGCCTATAACAAACAGGGCTCCCTGGCCTCCCTCCTTAACTATCAAGCCCTTCGTAACTCATGTACACACATCATTCGACAGGCAAAGAAGAATTATTTCTTATCGGCATTTAGTGCAAACACAAATGACCCACAGACTTCTGGAAGTCGCTAAAATCCTTGCTCTGTCTCCCCACCCAACCCCACCCCCGACTCTATCAGTCCATGACACCCTCATCACTGACCCCTACAGGGCTGCTGAGGCTTTCAACACGCACTTCGCCAGCTGTGCCAATGTGCTCCTATCGCCCCTCCCGTGTCTGACCCATACTGCCCCTCCCCAGTTTTCCAGCACTCACCCTCCAATCCCACAGTTCTCCTTCTGGCCTGTAACCCAAGATGAAGTCCTTAGATCTCTACGAGCCCTAAACCCCAACAAAGGCAAATGCCCCATGTCCCTGGATGCCAAGATGCTTTTCCTATCTGCCCCAGCCATAGCAGCCCCTCTTACTGCACTTTTCAACCTCTCATTCACCCTGGGTAAGTTACCCACAGCTTGGAAGTTAGCCACCGTCATACCCCTCCCTAAAGGGGGTGACTCATCCTCCCCAGCCAATTATCGCCCCATCTCCCTACTCCCAATTCTGACCAAACTGCAGGAATGCCTTGGCCTCTCCCAACTCACCCCCCACCTGGACACCACCTCATTTTTCACCCCCTTTCAATCTGGTTTCCTCAAATTTCATTCTACCACCACCTCCCTTCTATGAGTCACTGGCGACATTCTGTCCGGCATGGACAATGGACACATCACCACTGCGATATTTATTGACCCAGCCAAGGCTTTTGACACCGCCTCCCACTCCTGCTCTCGACAAACTCACTGACGCTCGGGCTCACCTTATCAGCAAATGCCTGGTTCCATGACTACCTAATAGGCAGAATCCAATCGGTAAAATCGCATCACATATCTCAGACCCACTGTCAGTATCCACCGGCGTCCAACAAGGGTCAGTCCTGGACCCATTGCTTTTCTCCATATTTTAAACGACCTCCCATCGCTTGCTGGCACTTCTCAATCCAGATGTATGTAGACGAAACTGTCCTGTATGCTTCTGGCCCAACTACAAGCAACGTGGCTACCCTCCTTCAGGAGGATTTCAACACCATCCAGGAATGGTTTTGGTCAAACCAGCTATTTCTAAACCCCAAGAAAACTGTGTAATTAACTTTTGGCTCCCAACAAAGACTCTCCTGTCAAGCCTCCTGCCCCCCTTTCAAAACCTTGGATGGCACCCCTCTGGACAACTGCTCCAGCTTTAGATACTTAGGAGTCTGGCTTGACCAGCACCTTGATTTTGCCATTCATATCGACTCCCTGCATAAAAGGCTTCTCCCCAAACGTGGTGCCTTACACCGATACAAAAGCTGCCTCCCTCTCCTACAAGGCAGGCCATAGTCCAAAAAATGATACTACCTGTCCTCGATTATGGTGACATAGTGTACTCCATCGCTCCCTTATCTACTTTGGCCAGCCTTGACACCCTATTCCACTCATTCTGTCGTTTCATCCTCAACTGCCCTCAATCCACCCACCACTGCTCACTATACCGCTCCCTAGCCCTGCCATCCCTCCAAGATCGCAGACTAATACACTGCGCCAGGTTCGCTGCTAAATTCTGGTCCCTCTCCCTCCCACCTTACCTGGCATCCACCCTAGCCCAACCACCTCCCCTGGCCTATGCCCTAAGATGCACAGACCAAAGGCTTCTCCACGTCCCTTTCATGCGCACAACTAAAGGTCAGGCCACTTTTTCCTACCGGATTCCCCAGATCTGGAATGCCCTACCACCTACCATAAGAAACACATCAAATCCTAGTCATCATAACCAGCTACTCAGCATGCATTTCTCCTCCAGCTGCACATGTTTCTAGCCACACCTCTTTTAACTACTTCTAACTCCAATGTACCATACTGCTCTATGATATAAGGACGTTTTTTCTTGGTTGAATCATGTATTTCTCTGTCTTTCTCCAAACTGTCTACTTGTAGCAATTCTGCTGTTGTCTGTAAGGCAGTTAGCCATACCTCCCACTGTTGTAATGTCTCAGTCTGACACTGTGTTTTGCTTTGTATTGGGTCCTGGTCCCCAGGTTGCATCTGGAATCAAGCAATTGTTGCTCAGTATGCCTTCCTGGTAAAACTCGTAAATAAATAAATAAACTGTCAATGTTTTCCAGAGGTCAGGCACTTTCCCGGATGAGAAGGATAGGTTGAGGAGTTTGGTTACGGGAAATGCTATTTGGGGAGCGGCTAGTCTGAGGAATTTGGGGATGAGTCCATCTGGGCCATCGGATTTGTCAGTTTTTAGGGCGACAAGAAGTTTGCAGACTTGGTGGCATGTGACCCTTTTTATGTAGAAATGGGGCCAGTGTGGCTCACTAGCAATGATGCTGGGTCTGTGAGAGGAGTAGTTGTGGTATTTATATTTGGACAGATCACAAAATAAATTATTGAAAGACTTGCAATTTTGGGAAGATCAGTGTGTCTATTGCCGTTGTGGTCTATAGGAGTGGTGAGGGTTGGAAGTGGGCATTAAATAGGAATTTACTGACTGCCAAAACTTCATAGGGTTGTTTAGGTTTTTGTCTGCTGGATTTTAGGTACTGGCTTTTGCCTTAAGGATAACATGCTTGCATTTGTTTCTTAGGGACCGTAAACGCTCCAGTCAGAGGTGCGGTGGGGTTTACTTGAACTTGGCCTCAGGATTCGCTCTCTTTTATATATAAGGGCAAATAAATCACCTGTGAGCCAGGAGGATTTCTTAGGTTTAACCCTATGCATGTGTGTGTGTGTGTGGGGGCATGCTTATCGAGCATGGATGTGAAATTTTAATAAAGAAATCCAGGTGATGTTGACATCTGGGACTGTGTCTAAGAATGACCAATTGATGAGGGACAGGTTATTCAGAAAGGATGGAGTGTTACAGTTAGAGCAATTTCATAAGATGATGAGCCTGGGAGGGGAGTTTTTGAGGACACTACTGTGCCACTGACAATAGGTAGCCAGGTGGTTGCTTACTGAGTCACTTAATACTCCTGAGGCCAGGATTCTTTCAGTCTTATTAACTGAGATCTAGTCGATCAGTGTGTCGTTAGCAGTTCTGTGGTTTAGTCTGGTTGGAGTTTGTACAATTTGTTGCAGCTTGCAAGGGTTGAGTACGTCCTTATATTGGGCTTCATTGTCCAGCCAATTTAGATTTAGGTCCCCAAGTACTTATAATTCAGATGGGGGGAGGGCTGAATAAGCATGTGTGAGAGGTCGTGGAGGCTGTTTAGTCCTACTTTGGGTGGATTGTAGACACAGCATACATTTAGGGTTTTGGGCCCAAAGTGATTTTGATGGACACCATTCACACTGGGTACTAGTGGTGAAGGGAGGGTCACAGATTTCTACCACAAGGTCAGTATGAACATAGATCTGAATGCCATCCCTCTTTGGAATGTCTATCCTTGCAAAAGATATTAAAGTTAGAGGGCCACAGTAACAGGACAGCAGCTCAGGGAGATGGAGCAAGACCAAAGGAAGTTCGATCTGGCACCAACAAAGATCCATGGGCCTTGACTATAGAACGCAATCCATTCCAGCCCTCCAGTGGTGCTCTTCTCAAAACCTTTCAGAGGTCAGGACAAAAATCTGGAGTACTGTCTGTCTCCAGGGTGTAGTGCATGGACATAAAAATGACAGCCATAGAGGAAGAGTCAAAGGGGCAGTTTAGACCACCGGCAAAGCACTGATATTTGTGGCAGGCCTTACAAAGGAAAATGCCCTCTTTCAATGTTGGCTAGAGAATTTAGAAAATGGAGCCAGAGAGATCCAAGTCTGGATCCTAGGACTGCCCGAAGATGCGGAAGGAGACTGACCAAGAGTTTCTTCAGAACTGACTGTTGGGGTGTTAGAAACAAGGATTAGTTTTATGTACAGTGGGCCTACCGTATAATGTATACTGTATGCGGTATACCTTGGGGTCAATCTGGATTCTACCCTATCCTTTACTAACTATATTGAACTTGTTGCCAAATCGGTGAATTAGGTCTCCTCTACAAACATAAGCACTGCTTAACCAATCAAGCTCTTAAGATAGCAATTCAATGCTCTATTGTCTCGATAATAGATTATGGGCTTGTGTTTTACAGAGCCACTTCGGACTCTGCACTAAGGCTTATATCGAAAGCTTTGAATAAGACCTGCCGACGCCTCCTAGGTGCTGCTCCATGGACACACACTTGTGATCTCTATGAGCGGCTGATTGGTTACCTGCAGGGTTGAATTTCCCATCACACCTGCCTTGTTGTATAGAAGGCTTCCTGGTCTGTTGCCCTCTGAGTGCAGAATTTCCTCAGCTCTTCTGGTAATATCCTCCCACCAGAAGCTCAGATACTTCTACCCTACTAGTTCTCCATTGTTGCACATCTCAAGGACAGCGGTCTTTTGCATTCAGAGCTCCAAATGGTTTAATTCCCTGCCCAGTGAGGTTGCAAACTCTGCCACCCTAGGCCCTTTTAAGCGAGCTCTGTGACTATCTTGCTGCCTTTGCCTCCTGCGATTGTTTCACCTAATCAGATGACCCTCCCACCACTGGGCCACTTTCAATAATCACCTTTCCCTCCACTTCCCACGTTGTACCCTCCCTCCAGCCATACTCATTCCTCTATCTCTATTTCTCCTACCTCTCCTCCTTCCTACCCACCTCCCATATCACCCTGATAAACCCTTTTCCCCTACTACAATTTAGCCAAAAGCTAACTTGGCTGACCTTATCTCCTCTTGCATACCCCGACTGCCCTCAGCTATAGTAACCTGTTCTCTAATTACCCCTGCAAACCCTCTGTTAATTTCTATTGTAACTTACCCCTTGCAAACCCTTCTAAGCTTTCCTGGCAAAGTACTCTCCCCTCGCTGGCTTGTATTTCCCCTGGCATGTACCTTCAGTTGAGGCTTCATGCCTCATCCTCCCTCTGCCCTCTTCTGTTGACAAGGCCTTCTGGCTGCACCCTCCCGCAATGGCTATCCCTTTACTAATATCTACCTCTTACTAATCTGCACCCATTTTGCTCATTCTGCCACACCTATCTGTAAATATTTTAGATGTTTGCCTTATTGAGTTAATTTGACTTGCCTTGCCTACATGTTGTGTATGACAATCACTAACTATTGTTTACTTTTACTGTATATTGCCTTATTGTATACTTGCACTGTACATTGCCCGTGATTGTTCTCAATGTGGAACCTATATAAAAGAGCCACTGGCTCAAAGGTGTTAATCCGAAAGTTAAATAAATAAAATAAATAAATAATGTCACAAGGTGCCAGAGGCAAGTGGTATCTGGAACTTTGGAAGCTCGCACCCTTCTAGCGGTGCTGGGCTCTGTAGCAGAGACAGATTCTCTATTAAGGCTAACAAAGCAAAAGTGTCTGCTTATGTGGCAAGAGGCCAACATCCAACCAAGTATTCGGAAAGCTTGAAGAAGCAAAGATAAGTACTACAAATGGGCAGACCGGGTGGGCTGAAGGTCCATATCTGCTGTCACTATCTATGTATCCACATCTTCCCTGACCTCAGTTTATCACACTAGTGGCACAAAGGCCTGGATGGTGGCCACTCAATATTCGTCAACTTGGAATCCATCACTTGGCGTTGATGCTAGCCAGCCTTAAGGCCATGTATGGGAATAAGGTTTGCCAATATTTGGATGCAAAAGAAGCTGCCCATCTGGTCCAGAAGATTGAAAAAGAGTATTCCGGTCACCAGGAGGAATCCAGATCAGAGAAGAAGGCTGCGAACTCTTTAAGGTACCCAAGTTATTTCTTTATTAACAAGCATTTGTCAATGCCGAATGTTTGCTTGCTGGCATTGGCATTGGTAGTGTAGAAGTTACAGAGCTGCATAATAGAAATGGCAGTGAAGTATTGAACTGAAGCCAACCCCACCACCACCCTGCAGAGAGTGACAGGCATTGGGGTGTGCCTTTGGGTCGTCAGGCATAACGGCCACGCCATTTCACGACACCCTACCCTGCAGACACTGACAAGTGTCACGGTGTGCCTTGGGGTCTTTGGCCCTTATGCGCACTCCATTCCATCAGGAAATACGGTGAGATGGGTGTGGTATAGGAGAATGGAGGAACTTTGGGGTAAGAGTCCAAGGCATACCCGATGCCTCACTGGCTGCAGGATGTGGAATGGTATGAGCATTACAGGCAAGAATCCCAAGTCACACCCCTGATGCCTGTCATTCTCTACAGGGTGGGGCGTTATGGTTGGAAACCCTAACACCTCAGGCATTCGTTGGTATTTTCACTCCAAATTTTCAACATGGTTTTTTTGTGACCCCCACCTCATGAACAGTGGCAATATCAGTTTGTTAGCGGAAAGCTGCTTATGCACAGCGACTACGGCATTTAGCACCACAGGTGCAAAAACATATTCCGAACAGGATGTGAAAAATGACAGCTGTACTGTTCATGGGGAGGAGTAAAAAATGGCAATGTTGCAAATCTGCAGTACAAATATTAAAAAAACTGGTGAAGTCACGAGCGCGCACAGAAACTGTGCAAAACACACCGTAATGTAATTAGGGTTGGGGATTTTTACAGCAGATTGTCAACACAGGCATTTTGGGACCTCCGATCATGAACAGTGTCACTGTGATTTTCTTTATCTGTCCGAACAATGATTTCCCACAGCGACCACGCGTCTCTGCGCTGAAAGTGTGGAAACACATTTCGACCATGTTGTGAAAAATGACAGCTGCTTCATAAGGAAGTGTGGAAAATGCCACTGGTGAAATCTGGACTGAAAATATTACAAAGTCATGAACTTACGAGGGTGCGTGGAAACTGCACAATGCTCACTCGTAACACAGTCATTTTATGGACTTTTGTCACCAAATTTTCAACATAGCCATTTTAAGACCTCTGCTCATGAACAGTGTAACTGTGATTTTCTTAATCTGTCCCAAACATTGCTTTCACACACCGACTGCACCATTGTGCGCTACATGTGCGGAAACACATTTGGGGCGACATGTAAAAAATGGCAGCTGTACTGTTCATAAGGAAGTGTAATAAAATGGCAATGTGGAAAATCTGGAATGAAAATATAGAAAATTCGCAAACTTATGAGCGTACGTAGGAACTGCGCAACGCATGCTCGAAAACCATCATTTTTAGGAATTTTTTCACCAAATTTTCAATATAGTCATTTTAAAACCTCTGCTCATGAACAGTGTCACTGTGATTTTCTTAATGTGTCCCATACATTGATTTCGCACACCGACTGCGCCATTGTGTGCTACCTGGGCAGAAACACATTTTGGGCAAGATGTGAAAAATGACAGCTATACTGCTCATAAGGAAGTGCAATAAAATGGCAATGTTGAAAATCTGGAGTGAAAATATTGAAAATTTGCAAACTTATGAGCGCGCATAGGAACTGCGCAACACGCGCTTGTAAAACAGTCATTTTAAGGAATTTTTTCACCAAATTTTCAACATAGCCATTTTAAGACCTCTGCTCATTAACAGTGTCACTGTGATTTTCTTAATGTGTCCCATACATTGATTTCACACACCGACTGCGCCATAGTGCGCTACATGGGTGGAAACATGTTTTGGGCAAGATTTGAAAAATGACAGCTGTACTGCTCATAAGGAGGTATGGTAAAATGGTAATGTTGAAAATCTGGAGTGAAAATATTGAAAATTCAGCGAACTTACGAGCTTGCGTAGGAACTGTGCAACGCACGCTCGTAAAACAGTCATTTTTAGGAATTTTTCCACCAAATTTTCAACATAGGCTTTTTGAGAGCCCACCTTATGAACAGTGACAGTGTCGTTTTATTACTTGGTCCTGAAAGGTGATTTCCGCAGTGACTATGAAATCACCCTTCGGGCCCGATTAACGCCATGACAGTGAGAGCATTTATGAGAAGGGGTCCCAAAAACCCCATGTTGAAATTTTGGTGCAAAAATTCCAAAAAATGGCTGAGATATGCAGCAAAGTTGAAAAAACCCTATCTATCCCATTATACAGCTTACCGGCATTTCCTCAGTTCGCGGTCGGCTTTGAAGAGTGCAGATGTTTCCGGTCCACCAAGATCGCTGGTACTTGAGTCCAGAGGTAAGTATGGGGTGAAGGGGGGTGTGGGGAGGTGGGTGCGAGTGGATGGGCACGGTTGGGGCAGAGACAGCGAGGGACCGTTTTAAGTTTCAGGTTTTTTTTGTTTTTTTGTTAAATGACGACGTGGATCATGCCATGCTGGGGTGGGCTCCCAGCATGGCACAAGGATGGCTGGTGGGGGGTGTGGAGCCGACAGGGGATTGGGCACCCCATCAGCAATAGCATCTGTTGCCTTGCTGGGGTGGGCTCCTGTGTGGCACCCTGTACTGGGAGAACCAGTGGAGCCGACGGGGATTGGGCAACCCCATTGGCTATAAGATGTGCAGCCACGTTAGGTGGGCACCCAGCATGGCATATGTAACTCTGCTTTGGGGGCACAGCACAACCGATGGGGACTGGGCACCCCCGCGGCCACAGTGTGTGTGCGTGGTGGCACGCAGTGTGTGTGTGTGTGTGTGTGTGTGTGTGTGTGTGTGTAGGGATGCAGCACGAGCAGGCAATATCTTATTGCTGCTCACTGAAGCGTAGCTCCCCCTTTCAACTGTATGCCACTGCATTTTGGACTGCTGTCATAGACGGCTCCAGCAGGCATTGGCGAACTGCGGCCGCACCTGCAAACACACTGACTGAATTGGAAGAGGGCTGCCACACCTCCGAAAACTTGGATGATGGCACTATGTTTCTTGCACATGTGTGCAAGCAAACATAAAAATGGGACATAATTAGAGATGATAACAGAGTAAACTTGATTTAGATTTTAAAGCAAGTTGTTATTCCGCAATAAATTGCCCCTCAATTTATTTGTGTTAATAATGTTTAAATTTCAATGGTTTGCTGCATGAGACCTGATAAATGTTTCTTTAAAGTCTAGGACAGTTCAAAATGCTGCCATATGATGCAGTTCAGCACAATGTTTGCCACGCTCCTGCATAGCCCACTCTTCCTTGGCCTTCTTACTGTCATGAGTACAGTATTTTGTGACATCATACTCTGCAAGGAAGGGACAAGACTAACACTTCTTTGTTGTACTGTATGGGGCAGGGTTTCTGCCTTAGGCAAAATAGCAGCACATTGTTTATAAAGGGAGTTCACAGATTTTCAGACTGAATGTACTGCAGCCATTGGCATCTGAGGACAGCCTGTCACTTATGTAAAGGAATGATTTTTGTAGTAGTTTGAACATAATATGTAGATCTCATGCAGCTTTTTTTTTAATCTATGCAAGTTTTAGTTTTAGTTTAAATCATCTACTACTGCAATGAGTTCAGATGTGCACTATCTCCTTAGAATATAGTTTAGCCCTTTCTTTATAGGGAGCACTATGAGGTCATGCTGGATTTTTTTGTTTGCTACTCATGGTCACACTTAGGTTCTATATTGTTAAATATGTTAAGGGTAGTAGATTTACTTATAAGGTATCCCCCCTGCGAAATATCAAGTCTGGAGGTAAACAACTTACTTAACTGTAAGAATGCTGTGATTTATTTATCAAATAGCCTTCCCGCTGAAACTCCTTTTGTATTGTTTGACACAAGTCCTAACAAAATATAAGTTAGCAAAAAAAAAGGGCGGCTGGCCGACTGTATACTGTATATCTGTGGCACAGCGGTGAAGCAATCAGTTCTTAGGGAAGAAGTTACCAAGTGACCAGGCAGTCATGCACCACCTATTGGTCAATGAAAGCATGCCATTGATATCATCTGAAAAGGCAGCCCCTCACCCACTCTCCCAGTAGGAGAAAGGGTGCTGCTGTGGTGGCCATATACAGGCACATTTGCAGTAGCAGGGAAGAAGGAACTTAAATAAAGAGTGTAAATGTGGGAAAATTAGAGCATGATATTTTAACTGAATTCTACAAAATACAGAGTCATTAATTTTTGAAAATGTAATTTTTGAACTATGCATTGATCCTAAGTTGCTCTATTTCACTTCCCTCATTGCCTCCATCTCTGTCCTCCTCTACCTCTTTCCTTTTTGGAAAAGTCACTGAACTGCCCCCTGTCCTTCACTGGCAAAATGTAAGTGCAAGTGATCTGCAGTTTACTGTGAAAGGATAATGGTTTTCACAAATACTGTATATGGATGTTCTTCACTAAGGAACATCCATTACACTATCTATAGAAACATCTTTAGACTTGCTGTTCTGCTTCCAGGTTATGGAGCAACTAGGTTTTCTAAAACTTAGTGGCAGTTAGTCTCTGTAGTCTCTTTCAGATGTTGGCTTGAGTGTTGATACAGAGAAAGTCCTAGCTGTTCATAATGCTGTCCACTCATATGGTCTCTGAACTGCTTGCATGTTGGCCTATTTAGGGGAAACCTAAACTGTGAGCATGTGTGCCCAAAGGCCTAATATGTTAATGGTATATGAAGCCAAACAGAAAGTCCCTGTGTTATAGTACACTTGTCCAAAGCACCACAGAGCTTAGGAAGATGTGCCTAGAGGATCACTGAGCAGTAGTATATGCTTCCAGATGGAGGTGCCCATAAGCTGGTGATAATTGCTCAAAGGGCCATGATTCTGGGCAGCATGGTTTCACTAGTCTGGCTGCCTAAAACTACAGTTAACTGTAATGAAAACTGGCTTTTAGGAATTATAATGCATGGTTCTCTGATTTCAAGGATTCTGATCAAAAATCGTACTTTTCACATAAAAGGTCCTTGCTCTGTGGGAGAACTGGAAGTGGCACTGTGATATATGCAGGATAAGGCATTCTTGATCTCCAGTGTTGCTGATTGGATGCTGAAGGTCATGTGATTTTACAGCGAGCTAGACATGCCCAGTCTGTGCTCCCTGTAAAAAGTAAGGCATCATGGCATAGTAAAAGTGCTGAAGTGCCAAAAGGAACCAGAGTTCTGCAGCTCATTCTGACCTGCTACATCAGTGCCCAAAGCACTGGTTGTGGGAATATTCACTGGCTACAAATTCAGCTACTGCTCATCCTCAGTCTGCCACATGTGTCTTCTCCACTGAAACATAGAAACTGTTGGCAGATAAGGACCGCTAGTCCCATCCATTAGGCCCTATACATGTATGCATCCACTCACCCTAAGTAGTCAATGGCTTTTCATCACTCCCTTCCTGCCCAAGGTTGCCCTGTGCTTGTCCCAGGCATGTTTAAACCTCTCCACTGTGCTTGCCCCTACCACCTCTTTGTAGGCAGACGGTTGCAAGCATTCACAGGGCCCCACACTGATGGCAGGTATATCCAATTGTTAGTTGCTAGAATTACTTCCTTCATAGTAAGACTTATAGATGGCATCAAATTAAAACTACAGAAAACATAAATAATGTTCTTCTTAACTGCTTTAAAGCAATAAAAGGAACTCTGACTAGACATGCTGTATATGCAGTACAGCAGGCATCTTGTCTTATGTCTCAGTATATGTGCTGTATACACAGGGATTACAAATTCTGGAGTCAATATGAAGAAACATTTTTTATACAGTATGCAGTATACTGTGGATGCGATCAATGACTTAGGCTTGTGGACTGTTTCTTGATTCTAGAAATGCAAACTAACATGACTCAGTTTACAGGAATGTTTAAATGTAGACTCAATGTTACTTCACTGGGCCTTGTCGATCTTGTGAAACATTTCTACAAATATGAAATGAATGCAGTATAGTGTAATTAGTTACATTTTTTATAACAGAAAGAACTATAGAGCAGCCCTTAGCAACAACTACAACACTGTTGGCATCCTATCAAGCTATTTCTTTTAGTTTCTGAAACAGGTAATGTTTGTAAATTTCATGTGAAGTCAGTAAGTCAGCGCACACACACACATCTGTGTAAAAGTTACATCATTGACTATCTCCCACCTGTATAAAGTGTGAAAGCATTCTGAGATCACTTGACTATCTTTACAAGAAGTATGTACTACCTGCACATGGTACTGTGAGGTCTCGTGCATTATGACATTGAGTTGGAATATTTTTCCTTTGTTCTGGAAAACAAGGAAAACACTTTCGTTAGAAATATTTTTAATCAGTGTTTTTACATAAACATTATTCATATTATGGAACTTTATAATTCTTTGTGATATAAGGATATCCATAATAATAGTATTGGAAACCATACAGTTTTTACACAGTAATACCACTGATGTAATCCATTAATAGTATTACAAGAGCTCATAATACTATCATTCCATCTTCATCAATAGTATTACGAGATCCTGTAATACTATAAATGCATCTCCCCACACGCTGACACAAGAACACTGGTTCCAAGAGCTCTGCACATACTCTAAACAGCTATCCATGAGCAGGCTTTTACTGTAACCATTTTGTACAGTAAAAGTCACTTGTCACTACAGCTGACAGAACCAGTGATCTGAAAATGGCTCAGCAACACAAAAACACAAAGATGGCCATTCTCTGGCCCCTCTGTATACTCTGGTCTGCCCCCCGCCCATTCTCAAGCACATAACTCCTTAGCAATCTGGATAACCTCAATGCATCTTTCCTATATTGCTCCCCACAGGGAGTGCCTTGTTCTGCCTGTCTCTTGCAGGATTATTAATTTGTTAAATCCCAGTCAGGTGCTTTAATTTTACCTGTAGTGCAGCTTTACATGTCCGACTCCTGCCATGCTGCTTCTGCTGTTCTCCTCTACCTGTATGTAAAGCCCACTCTGGTACTCTATCGTAGCAACAATAGCAATGACTTTACATTCTGGCAGCTCCTGCCGCCTCCCACTCCTGATAGAGCTTTACATTATGGGCAGGTTCCTGCTCCCTACAAGCCCCCTCACATGAAATCCATATACTAAAAAAAAAAATAACAGATAAGGGGCTATGATTCCTCAGCTGTAATACCATCTCAAGGTTCTGGGGACATGTTGGAACCTCTTGAGCATCACTGTCAAGGTACACATGTCCTCAGAACCTCTCAGTGGTATTATACCTGCATAATACACAATCCCACATCAATTATTCTATTTATAATCATATGCTGTCCCACCAATGTTGTGTTTTATAGTTACCAGATCACAGAAGTGAAAACATATAAATTTTACGTAGTTCTGTAGTAGGTCTTAACATCAGAGCTTATGTTGGGACATTAGTTTACAACATCAAAATTAATTCCAGATTTAATTACTGAAAGAAAGAAACAAATTAAAAGAGCTACCACCAAATGCTATAAAGGGATATCTATGAGTACTTTGTTTTCCATATGTTACGAGAATCTACAAGAGTTGTTCAAACCTAAAGGCATATAACAGAAATGTCAAAGAAAATGTAATTAATTATTTTTTGATGATAGTGGCTAACATACTAACATACTAACATACTATTTGCCAGCAGATTAGGCCTTACGGTCTATCGAGGCTGCTCGAACCTAGATCGTTAATTGGGTGCCCAGACCCTCCCATCCCTTGTTCTCTAGAAACCCCTATCATCCATCCCCACCCCCTCGGACAGGCCATCATCTGATACATCCACTTTCTGTGTCTGTCCCACCCTCTCTTGAACCCTCCACTGTGGATCTCTGAACCAGCTCACCAGGCAGTGCATTCCAGGGTCCACCACCCTCTCGGTGAAAAACCTCCTCCTCTTTTCCCCCCTCACCCTTCCACCTTCCAACTTCAAACCATGCCCTCTGGTGATACCTCCCTGCTTTAGCCTAAAGATCCCCTCCATGTTTACCCTGCTACTGCTATACAACAACGGGTTACCCTTAAGATTGCTAAATAGAGGAAAGCACAGTCAAAAACCACACACAGAAATCAGCTAGATGATGATTCGTGCTGTGTGAAAATGCCACAAGGCACACGTAGTGCAAACTCTGACGGGGACGCAGCTCGGAAGGGGTGAAAAAGTAGGGAGTGGGGAAGAGTAACTCTTCCAACTCTGGGGGATGCAACTTGGTGAAGGGAGAAAGTCAGGGGGTTAAGTATTCCAACTCCAGGGAGGATGCAATTTAGGGAGGAAGTCGAGAATAAGCATTCCAACTCTGGGGGATGCAACTGGGGAGAAAGTTGGGAGGAGGAGGAAAGATTTATTATTTAACTCTGGGGATGCAACTGTAGAGGCGGGCGGGTGCTATGGAAAAAAAAAAGAAGCCATCAGGATCAAAGCCAAGTCTGCTGGATGAAGCAAGCCCATTCACAGCTCCTGACTCTAACCTCTATGCTACTCTGCCAGCACAGTCATGGACTTAAACTACACAGCATGAGTGAAAAGCAAGGAACATGTACAGCAGCGTTATAATATCCCGCTATTATTGTCCATGTAGTCGATCTCAGTCACACTATTTTGCCAGCGTGAATTTTATTGCATTGCAATCACACTGCAATCCTGATGGTATACCTGCAAGAATGTTCATCATGTCCTAATCTATAAAAATGTGTTTTTTTTATTTAAATTATGTTCTCCTAAAAAGTAATTTTTAAAACAAAAATAGGAACTGAGACCAGGGAAAAAGCAGCTGCTCAGAATCTGTGAACTGGCCACAATGTGAAACTTCAGAGAAGAAGGTTTCAACCCTGAAGGTACTAGAGATTGAGCCCAATTCTACAAGGATGGCGAAAGTCACCACCAAAGGCAACTTGCACCAATCCCTGTTATGCCAAAGACCCTGTGCCTGATTCTGAAAGGGACAGGGCCCCACGGCTAAGTCCTACGATTAACAACAATCCCACAGATATACCAAACTAAGGGCATATCTGTAGGGCTTGCTGCAAGCCACATCCCCGGACCTATAGCTGTAGTAACATATATTTTATTTATTTATTTCTAGGAAGTACCTTTGAGCCAAAGGCTCTTTTACAGAGGTTCCACGTCATAGTAATACATGGACATAACATCATTTACAATGGTTACAAGTACATAAGCAGATACAAGGAGGTTCCATGCCTAGAAAGACATGAGTACATCACTATGTCATCACACGAAGCACTATTTTTATGGAGTGTGGCGCATTTACAAATGTTAGGTAAGTACTGGTACTCATTAAAAAAATCTTCTAAAGAGTATTTGAAGAGAGACATTAAGTTACTGTAGGGGGTGCCGCGGGGTGACAAAGATGATCAAGGGGCTGGGGGACTTATCATACGAGAGGAGGCTGAGGAAGTTGAACATGTACTCACTGGAGGAGAGGAGGGACGGGGGGACATGATTGAAACCTTTAAGTACATGAAAGGAATAAACAAGACAGGTACAGAGGGGCTGTTCAAAGTAAGGAAGGGGAGGGACACCAGGGGCCATGATATGAGACTGGAGGGAGGAAGGTTCAGGAGGGAGATGAGGAGATACTTTTTTACAGAGAGGGCGGTGGCTGGGTGGAATGAGTTACCTGCAGAAGTGGTATCCAGTAGAACAGTGGACTGCTTCAAAAGGGGATGGGACAGGACAAGGGGGAGGGTTAATGAAGGGGAAGGGTGGAAGGGAGGGGCAGCTGCAGAATAAGGGGTGCTAGCTGCACATTCGAGCAGACTTGATAGACCTCTAGGCCTTTATCTGCTGGCAAATTTCATATGTTCGTATGTTCGTATTTCCTAAAATGAGGTGAGTAAAATAGGTTGGTACTCTCCTTATACGGAGCTCTGAAAACAGGGCTGCCACTTCTGTTACTAGTTTCTTACCAAAAATAACAAACTTCTGAATCATTATAAATCCTATGGTACCACATGGATAAAAAAAGGTTACCTGCAAAACGGACTCAGTGGTGGTGGTGGCGCAAGTCTGCACTGAGCTGGCTCTGAGTGAAGAAGAGTGGCATTGGAGGACACGGACATCGTCAGTGGACAGGAGGACAGGATAGTCTCTCCCGGGCCAGACAGAAACACCAGAGAAAACTTCACTAAGAAGGCATGTTGTGGCTGGATTTCAGAGAAAAGAGCTCTGGATCTCCATCTGCTAGCAGAAGAGGGTTCAGAGTTGCAAGCAGTTAATCCTGAGGACTGGAGCAACACATATCAAAAATTGCTGACTAAATCAGCTGGGCTGTCAGATCAAAAATCTGCATTCATGGGTACAGTTTCAGGAGCGTCTGCAGTCAGCTGTCCCATTGAGCATCGTTGAACACTTCTTTGCCCGTCTTCTCTGCTTGACCGAGTGGACACAGGGTAGGTATGGTTTGGGTTGCGTGGCCACTTCTATGTTAAACCCCAAATTTTGAACTTTAATAACTTTGCAACCATTTGTCTGATTCACCTGAAATTTGGCAGGCGCATTGTCGTATCATAGATCACTTGATCTGGAAATATTTATTCTGGTCAGATTTGTGGTTATGGGGTGGTGGAGCTGCGGAGCATCAAAAGTGTGAAAAATCCTCAACTTTTGCAAATTCTTCGCTCATCTCCCTAGCCTGAATGGTGTGTCTATCTGGTCTAACATTTTCAGGTTATATGGAGAGTGGGCCAAGGATGTGCTGTTTGAAGACTTGATGAAAAAATATGAATACGTTCAAAAGTTATGAAAGTTCAAAGTTTCCCATTATATCCTATGGGAAAAAATATATGTTTGTGTGTCAGTGTCAGATTCATCCATGAAAGCACCTTTTTCTGTTGCAAATGCCCTCAGTACTGTTGTGTGGTGGCCATCTTATTTTCAGTTAGTGGTGGAGAAAAAATGCTGTAGTTTAAAACTACTGCTCCTAGATAACCAGCAAGTGTTTTTACCTAAACAGGGTCCTAGGAACAGCATCCATGCATTAGAATTTTAAAAAAGCACCCAGAAATATGTTTGTTTTGATCTGGCGGTTTGTACTGTCACAAATTGCGAAAGAACAGTGCAACACTTTCGCAAAATTTGCGAACGTTTCACAGTTTGTGACAGTACTGGCCCATGTATTACCATTTCTTTGCCAACTCATTGCCAGTACAGGTTTGGATGTTTGACTGAAATTTGCAAGGTGGAAGCCCTTGCACCACAGATGTACCTTCTGGTGGTTTGGTTAAAACATTTACATTGGTTCCATAGTTACAGTACTCAGTAGTTGTGAATTTTTCCCATAGGATAACACTGTGGCATCTGCCAAAGCCACAGTTTCTTTGCCACCTTGCTGCCACTACGGTTTGGTCTTTTGGGCGCAAAATTTTCAGGCGGCAAGGCCTTCTACCACTTTGCTGGTTTAGTGAAACATTTACACCAGTTCCAAGTGTTACAGCACTCTGAAGCTGGAAATTTTCCCATAGGATAACATTGTGATGGCCGTGGTGCCTTTCAGCACCTATATCTCGAAAATGGTTAGCAATACGGATGTTTTGCTAAGCACAGGTGTACTAGGTGCATGTGTAGGTGGGTGGGTCATGAATACAACTGCAAAATATTTTTTTCCGCAGTTGCTACGGTTACTGAGATATTGCCAAATAAGCATTACAAGGGTTGATTGGATTGACTCTAGGCCTGTGCTATGTGTCTGTACCCACCTATGCATACTGTTTATGCTAAACAGTACTTTGTGTATTCTAAATTAAGATGTTTGCGTGTGACATGTGAGTTGTTCCTAACTTGTACATTGTTGTCCTATGACTTGAAATCTTTCCATAATTATGTACCATGTTGTCCAAAGCATGTTTTGTATGTAATTTCCCATACTCTTCCGGGTCGTACCTGAAAATAGGCAACGTTTTGTCTAGTGTACTTACCAGGTTAACAAAAGCTAAATAAATAAATAAATAAAATAAACTGGGAGCACTGGGCCCTCCTACACTATGCCTTTACACTCATGGGTGGGTGGGAGCGCAGGGTCCAGAAGGCCTGTGCTCACACCTATGGACACGATTATACAAAACTAAAAAACACAGACCCCTCCGTGCTATGCCTCTATACTTATAGGTAGGTGGGTGCACAGGGCCCAGAGGGCCCATTCTCCCACCCATGAATACCATCTTGCAATACTGGGAGCATAGGGTCCTGAGGCACTATGTCTCTATACTTATAGGTAGCTTGGAGCTCAGGGCCCAGAGGGCCCATGCTACCACCTATGGATACAATTATGCATTCTTCTATACTGTGCCATCTCAGCTTCCTTACTAATGGAATTGGATGAGAGTTATGGCTGATGACCCCAAGGAACACCCTAACGCCTGTTGGTCTGTGTAGGTTGGGGTGTGTGTGGGGGGTAGAACTGGTAACCCTAACACTGAATTTCCAGACTTCTGTTGGTGTGGAATCAACCCTAACTGATGCATTAACAGAGATTTTGCAATGAATATATATATATATATATATATATATATATATATATTTTTTTTTTAATTGTAGAATCATCACCTTCCTGAAGCTAGCCATCCAACTGCCCACAAAATGAAGATTCAAGTTCTTCCTCACTGACTTTCATGGCTACCACCAAAACTAACTGGCTGCTCTTCTGCAGCGTACGCTCTATGCACCGATTGACTCCAGTCCAAACAGTCTGTCTGTGGAGGTGCTTGGGAGGGGATGCGGAACTTGGTCAGGTATAATGCTATTGACTGCTGCTGAATGTTCCAGTCCAACATTCAGACATCAGTACAAAAATCAGTTTATGCCACAAGTGACATAAATTGATATTAAACCAAAACATTTTCTATACGTATACCATGAATTTATAAAAACTGTACATAACCAACTTAGAATAGTATCTTTACATGGATGCTAACTGTACTTACAAGAAACACTGTCTCTGGCTTAAGCTGCAGACAGTAAATAGACTAATTCTTCCTGCTGCACTGAGTGTCCCACAAACAGAGACTGTTATATAAACACAAATCAGCACACTGCTGCTGTCACCAACCTGCCAGCGCTGTTTCGTTCTGCTACCACTCTTTGGACTCAGATGCTGTTGGGATGGCCTGGGAAGACCAACACACTGATCCAAGAAGGAATGATCAAGGCTCTGCTCTGCCCTGCCCAGTAAGTCTTCAGAAGCAGAAATTTTAATCTGATGGTATTATAGATAGTGTAAGGTGTAATGTTGTTGGGATAGAAATGCATCCCTCAAACAACGTTGTTGTGCTGCAGTAGCTATGCCATCATAGCTGTTGTGCTGCACTAGCTATGTAGCTACTGCAGCACAACAACATGGAACGCCTGCGCGCATGTGCGTTCTGTGATCCCCTGATCTGCTGGAAACCGCTGTGGCAGTATAACTGGCCACAGAAGACAGGCACCTGTTAAAAAAAAAAAAAATGTAAAAAGTAAGGACATATTTATAACTTTATGACTGCCCATACACTATAAAAGGCTGTGCTCATGATGTCTCCTGTTACCATGGAAATATTTCAATTGAAAAATAGACTTGCTGTGTATGATTGCTCATACACTTTCCTCTACATCTTTTTTAAAAGAATAGTTGTCTCAGAGCTACAGAGTATCCTTTTGTAGAACTAACAAGATTTCTTTCTTGATGCCTAAACTAGTATCAGAGAATAAGAAAACATTTGTGGCATCCACGCCATTTAACGAAGTTTCAGCAAGGTAGACATACTGTACTACTTTTCTGGTAAATAATCAGCATAGAGGGAATTAAGACCTTTTTAAAGGGGGCAGGGGTCGACAGCAGAATTTTGCCATCCAGTACAACTGCTATTTGTCTTAACAGTCATTCAGTTCTCTTTCACAGGATAAATGTTTTAAAACATAGTTTTCATTCTTGATTTTAAGGGAATGAAAACTACATTTTAAAACACAACTCTTATTTAACCCCTATGACTGCCCGGCCCCGATGCAGATCGCCAGGAAACTGGGGAGGCTGGTGTTGATGCTCTTCCATGGCATCATAACCTTAGCTACAAGATCTGATAATTTATGATAGCATAAGCTATTTTTACTGAGAGAGTCATCAATCTGGAAATGGAAATACAACAGCTGAGAATGTAAAATTGACTTACCCATCAAATAAACTTTTAATAATTATAGTGTAGTATAGGTTATCACGTTCTGAAAATGGTCAATTGCAGTGGCCAATCACATTTTGTAAGCAAATGTAAGCCTGACAGGTTTGCCAGAATTTTATCAACAACTCTAAGGTGGTAAAACTGGACTGATTTGCTCAATTCAGCATTTGGAAGTCATCCAATAAAAATGTTGCCATTTATCATATCGGTTTCAGTTATTCAGTACTTTTTAGTAAGTAAATAGTTCTTCCTATTTTTATGATGTGATTTGTGTCTCTGAAAAGTACAGTTATGATAATCATTCCTATCTTCAAACAGTGTGTAGATTTCTCGCACAAGACAGTGTCTCGCAGCCCAAACTGGCAGGAAGTAAGCAGGTCGGAGGGTCAGTAACACTGATCTTTTCATACAGTATTAGCTCGGTCTTTGCTGCCCTATACTGGTATCGTCAGTGTGGAACAAAACATTTCCAATACACAGCTTATCAGCACACCGATGATGGTGGCCATTCTGCAGCATTTAGTAAGAAACAATTTTCTTCCAACCCAGAAAAAACAAATCAAGTTTCAAGTCTTGCTATTATAAATCTGGAAATGGGAGACACTGTCGTTTATTTCTGTGACTTAAGGGCTAGTACAATGGTGTGCCAAAAGGAGATTTTCATACAAAAACCTCAACGAGTGAACTTAATGGCTAAAAGAACATGACAATGTAAATATTAGAGCACAATTGTTCCAGTGTATGACCCAGCACCAGGTCCCAACACGGAAGTAAAGGCTTGTAGGAAGAAAAACCTTGTGAAAATCTTAGTCTGAAACACATAGCCCTCCATACTACAAGACGTTCTGGAAAATGAATTGTGCTCTTACTCTAGTTAATATAAATACGCATTTTAAATGAACTAAGGGCTTCATAGTAATACATTCTGTACACTGCACGTCCAGAATTTCATTCAATACCACTGGCTTTTTTGAGGCAACACATAACTTAAAGAAAAATGTATGCATTACAACCAGGAGGACAAATTTATAGAGAAATAAGCAATCACATTCCTTTTACAAAATATGAAAGTCCTGGATTGCACTAGAGATTGGTAATCTAATTACCAAATGTAAATGAGACTGTATTAACTTGATGTATGTACACAGAATAAAAGAAAGATGAATATTCAACATCTCAAAGAACCCTGAATAAAACCAGAAAAGGGGGGAATAACTTACAGCAAAACTTGTTACATAGATGTTCTGTGCTGGTACACAATAGCAAACACAAGAGAATTCTAGGGGTTTTGATGGTTTACAGATAGTCAAATCCATCATGCTTAGGGATTTTATTTATTTTTATTGTGAAAACCATAAATCAATGGTCCCAATGACAGCAACAACAATCAAGCAAAATGCACACAGTGTGCATACAGACCATACTGTACTACACAGGCACGGTTATGTGAATGAAGCGTTCATTCACATATTCGTGCCTGTATAGTACAGTTTGGTCTGTATGCCCATAGGTCTACACTGTGGACCAATGGGCATACAGCACATATTATCGCTGTCATTTGGCAGGCAACCGGTGGTATGGTTGGGGTGCTGCCACCCACCGATGACAGGGGAGCTGGGTGGCTGGGTCCTCTATGGGTGGGATGGAGTCCACTGGGCCATCAGGTTGTGTGTGTGTGTGTGTGTGTGTGTGTGTGTGTGTGTGTGTGTGTGTGTGTGTGTATATATATATATATATATATATATATATATATATATATATATATATATATATATATATATATATATATATACATATACACACACACATATATCACATGCCAGCGATCAGGTGGAACAGAGGGAGGGGACACTATACCACAAGGTATAGGCTTTGGTACCTACTGCCTATAATAGAAACAACACAGGAGGGAGGAGGGACCACTAGCTCACCGGGTGCTATAATAGAAGAAGAAGAATCAGCATTTATATAGCACTTTTCATACACAGTGTATCCCAAAGTGCTTTACAAGCAATGCTACACTGGTAGTGAAGCGAGTGAATGTGTGGTGGCAGCCATATCGCACATCATCACCCACACACAGCTTGGATAACTGCATGAACCAGTTTATGGGAAGGGGAATGTTGGCCAGGACACCGGGAATGTTCCCTACTCTTTTGAGAAGAGTGCCCTGGGTTCTTTTACTTCCACCTGGACACCCACCAGGACAACACCAGGATGGGCAGAAGGGACCTCGGTTTAACATCTCATCTGAAGGACGGCACACCCCAGCAGTACAGCACCCCCTAATGCTGCACTAGGATGCCAGCAATTTTTAGGTGCAAGTCCAATCCCAGTGTGGGATGAGAACCCATGACCTTCTGGTCCAGAGGCAGATGTGCTATCAACTGAGCCACACTGACACCTAATAGCATACAGATGCCCATGATCGGGCATGTTGGAGGGAGGGGGGATACCACCGGACCACCTGGTAGCCTATTCAACTCCAGGAGCCCATGTTCGGGCATACAGGATGGGGGGCACTAGTGCACCAGGGACCCAGCACCTGCTGCAGGCAGCTCCGCAGAGTGCCAAGCACATTTTGCCGGGCTGCCCTGCGCAATGCATGCAAATGGAGCCATAATGACATGCAAATGGCCCCATCTGTGCCATGCATATATTATGGCCCCATTTGCATGCCCTCTTCTGAATATGGCAGGTGATGCGCTCAGCACAACTGCATTCACGCTGGAGCATTCCCGGTCCTCCCTGTCTGTGTGATGCACTGGTGCATTGTATTTCCACCATGCGCATTCTGTGCCATATTCAATGGTGATGCACCATGGTGCATCACCTTTGAATATCACCCTGACCTGGCCCCAGCGCAGCTCGGTTGCACTGCACGCCCACTTGCGCCATTGCCTGGCGCAGTCTGAATATCCGGGCCTCTATGTACAAAAAATGTGTTCTGGGGATGCATAGTACAGTGTTTTTTTTCATAAGGGTTTTGCATGACATCATAATTGTCTGCTCTGAAGCTATTAAAAATGCCATATGGTTTTTAGGTGGGTTGTCCTTCAACATTCTGCTACTATATTTAATACAATGGTCACCGCATACACACACACACACACACACACACACACACACACACACACACACACACACCACATTTAATTCCTATTTAACCCCTATGACAGCCTGTTCTCAATGCAGGATCACCAGGAAACTGTGGAGGCTGGTGTTGGTGCTCTTCCATGGAAGCATAACCTCAGCTACAAAATCTGATAATTTATGATAGCATAAACCTCTTTTGCTATAACAGTCATCATCCTGGAAATGGAAATACAACAGCTGAGAATCAGCGGTGCACTTCTTACCCATATTGTTTTAGTGCTGTCCTTTTGCAGTCTCTGCCCCTCCCCGAGTCCCCACACCCCAGTCAGTCACACAGCCAGTGAGCGGTCCTACAGCCTGAGCCTCTGCCATGGAGCAAAATGAAAGCTTAGTGTTCCTCACCTTCCTGCCAAACCTGTTACCATGACTGACTGAATGTGTGTGCTGTGGGAAAGATATCCTATACATTTTTGTTTAAAAAATTGGAGCATCAGTGCATAGTACAGGATGAGTGCACCTGACTGACTGTGGGTGTGCTCACATGATGTCAGATGCTGACTGGCGTCTTCAACAAGGATGTTGGAGTCTGGACAAAACTCTGAGCATACTGGCCATTTGGGACTTCAGGACAGGCATCAGCATTTGGGATTTCCCCTCAAAAAATCAGGAAGTTAAGAGGTATAGTAAGTTGGGAGAGAATGGGGGGGGGGTACAGTGGCACCCAGCACCTTCTGCTAAATCTGCCACTGCTTCATACTACCATTTAATGACTGCTGGATTAACAATCTAACCCATTCTCTGAATTTATTGAAACTATAACATTTTAAGACAAGGATTCAAAGGGACACATTAATAAAAAAAGCAAAAAAACTGAACTTGAAGTGTCCACCAGTTCAGTTTCATGAATCATTTATGATACCCATCAATGTTCGCATAGACCTGGACTGGATGGACCAGTGGTCTTTTTCTGCCATCGCTGTCTGTCTTTCTATGACTACCAAGTTAATACTGTCCATGGACCAAGAGAGCTTAGGATTTCTTCAGATACCCGGGGACTCATTATGGTCCCTCTTTTAAGATTTTATTGATTGGGTACAGAGCATATTCAACTTCTGCCCCAAAGCTTTGGAATGCTTGCCAAGATCTCTCGATACTGAACCCTCATTTAAAGTTTTAAATCTAAACTGAAGACCTGGCTTTTTCAGAACTTCATTCTCAGGGGATTGATACATCAGCCAGAGTAGTTGAGAAGTATACAGTATGATCTGTTTCTGACTGTATTTTATGTGAAGTGCTTTGGGTTCAGGAAAACATATTATAAATAAAATTGTACCCAATTCTATCTTCTGTTAATGTGTGAGATCATTATACTAAGTCATCCACACAGATTCTGGTGATGCTTTAGGACGATAGAAGACCACTGGTCCATTTACTGTAGTTCTTTTCCCTGCCAGCTCTGTGGGAATACCCTGTCATCCTGTTTTCAAGTACCTATAAAGTGCAGGTTTGAAGGGACACTGTCAATCTCCTTTTAGATCTGTGTCCTTAGCTTAAAAACGCATTTTATGATTGCTCACATTCTGTAGTTTGCTGATGTGGTTGTCATGTTTAATGTTGGCTTGCGTGCATGCACAAGCAACATTTTGCAGTAGTAGCACTGTACTAGCACTTTCAGAGGTGTGTCAGTGTTGTGGCGAATCCAGGGGATGCTTTAGTGGGTGCGTCCCTCAGCCACCAACCGGTGAGCATGCTGCTGATTACAGCAGTTTCAGAGAGTGCCACCAACCTGAAAGAAATCTGCTGCTGCAATTAGAGACAGGCTCGTCATTGCAGCGGCAGATCTAACAAGCCTCCATTACGTGGCGCTCCTGGTGAAACATTTCAATAAACATGGCAGCGGCCCCTGCCGTCTGCCTCTTACTATCCCTAGAAAGCCAATTTTGGGGATGCCCAATCCCCCTGTCGGCATGCCCCCTCCCCAGTTCAATTTGTTTGCAGATGGGGGTGCCCAATCCCCATCGGCATAATGTCTCCCTAGTTTCATTTGTCTGCTGACGGGTGCCCAATCCCCTGGCATCATGCCCCCCAAACACAGATGCCTTTCTTTGCTGACAGGGTGCCCATTCCCTGTCGCTTTAATCCCAAAAACAGGTGGCACACTGTGAGCCTCCAGTGTGCCCAAATGTATTTGTCAAACCTGTAAAAAAAAAACCTCCCGACTTTGTTTTTTTTTTTTTTTTTCCTGTAAACAGAAAATGGTCCTCATGGTCACGATGTCCCTCCCCAAACTGCACCCACCCTCTACTGCACCCCACCTCCCTGCACACCCCCTCATGCCATAATTACCTCTGGAGGTCTGGCACGGCGATTTTCGGTGGAGCGGGAGACATCTAAACTCTTCAAAAGCTGACTGTGAACTGAAGAAAATCACTGTAAGCTGTATAATGGCATCAATGGAGGGTTTCAACTTAGGTGGGTATCTCTGCCATTTTTTTTTACTTTTGGATCCAAATTTTCAACATGGGGTTCTTGGGACCCCACCTCATGAAATCAGTCACTGTCATTTCGTTATTCAGTCCCGAAAGGTGATTTTGCTGTCACTCCATGGAATCACCTTTCAGGACTGATTAATGAAATGACAGTGCTCTTCATGAGGTAAGCTCCCAAAAGCCTATGTTGCAAATTTGGTGGAAACATTTCAAAAAATGACTGTGTTACAGGCATGCATTGCGCAGTTTCCACGCATGCTCATAACTTCAAGATTTTTTAATATTTTCAGTCCAGATTTTCAACATTGCCATTTTTTTTCACACCTCCTTATGAACAGTACAGCTGCCATTTTTCACATCCTGCCCAAAATGTGTTTTCGCACATCTGGCACACAATGGCGTGGTCGCAGTGGGAAATCAATGCTCTGGACAGATTAAGAAAATCACAGTGACAGTGTTCATAAGGAGAGGTCCCCAAAAGCCCATGTTGCAAATTTGGTGAAAAAAGAAAACAAAATGACTGCGTTACCAGCATGCATTCTGCAGTTTCTACACATGCTTGTAACTTCACCAATTTCTTATATTTTCACTCCATATTTTCAGCATTGCCATTTTTGCACACCTCCTTATGAACAGTACAGCTGTCATTTTTCACATCCTGCCTGAAACATGTTTTCACACCTGTGGTGCACAATGGGCGCGGTCACTGTGCGAAATCAACTTTCAGGACAGAGTAACAAAATTACAGTGCCACTGTTCATGAGGAGAGGTCCCAAAACACCCATGTTGAAAATTTGGTAAAAAAAATCCCAAAATGACCGCATTACAGGTGTACGTTGCACAGTATTTATGCACGCTTCTAAGTTTGCAAATTTTCCATATTTTCTCTCCAGATTTTCAACATTGTCATTTTTTTATACCTCCTCATGAACAGTACAGCTGTCATTTTTCACATCCTGCCCAAAATGTGTTTCCACACCTATGGCTCCCAATGGCTCAGTTGCTGTGCAAAATCACCTTTTAGGATTGAGTAATGAAATGTTAGCACCACTGTTCATGAGGTGGGGTCCCAAAAAGCCACTGCTGAAAATCTGGAGTGAAAATACCAAAAACACCCGGGGCACTAAGGTTTCCAACCATACACCCACCCTGTAGAGAGTAACAGGCATTGGGGATGTAACTTGGGTTCACCAGCCATAATGTTTGCAGAATTCTACCCCCACCCTACAGCCACTGACAGGCATTGAGGTGTGCCTTGGGTTCTGTCACCCTAACATTCACCGCATTCTCCTATATTGCATCCATCTCAGCTCTTATTTCCTTATGGAATGGGGTGAGCATAAGGGCTGAAGACCCCAAACACCTGTCGCTCTCTGCAGGGTGGGGTGAAGTGGAATGGCATAAGCATTATGGCCGATCTGTGTTGGCGTTACTTCACTGCCATTCCTATTTTGCATTTCTAACTCCTGCACTACCAATACCAATGCTAGCAAGCCAACATTCGGCATTGACACATGCTTGTTTATTCTGATTCCTTATTTCTTTCTTTTTAACAGTGGAAAAACAGACTGTCCACCATACTGTTGTTACCACTAGGGATTCAGTTAACTCTATTTTGGGAATATTAGACTTCCAAAAATAACACAGGAACATGGAAACATAGAATTTGACTGCAAATAAGGACCACTTGGCCCACCCAGTCTGCTTATTTCTTTCTCTAGCTATAATGTCACTGCAGACCCTGCTAGATCTCAGGCTAACTCCCTTGCTTAATAAGATTCCCTTGTGTCTATCCCATGTATGTTTGAACCCCACCACCTCTGCTGGAAGACTGTTTCTGGCATCCATCACTTGTTCAGTGAAGTACTTCCTCATCACTTTTGAATTTACCCCCTTCCAGCTTCATTGCATGTCCCCTGGTTCTCATGCATCTCTTCCTCTGAAAAATACTCCTTTCTTATACCTTATTTACCCTATGTGTTATTGATAGGTCTCTATCATATCCCCCTCTCCCTTCTGCCTTCCAGGGTGTACATACTGAGCTCCTTCCGTCTCTACTTGAAGGAATTCTGATACAGACCCTGCATCATCTCCAGAACTGGGCACAGTACTCCAGGTGGGATCTCACCAGTGATCTACATATGTCGTGGTGGTATACATCCCCGATTTTGACTTGTCGACAGCAGAGTCCCCTACAGCGACAACAGTGCCACATCACTATAGGGAACCCGCTGGCACCTGGCACTGTCTGTAGGAGGTCCTGCACCCCTCCGACTCAGCTCTGACTCAGAGCTAGGACTCCCTAAGATGGGGAGGTGTGGCCCACGTGGGGTTCGGGGGGGCAAGGCCCCTGAAGAAACACTGTTGCTTCTGCAAACCGGCAGCCAACTGCAAAATGCAGTCAACCTGCTGGTTTCACTGTCAGGTCATTTGACAAATATTTTGTTGATGACCTGCCGTGGATCCTACGTGGCAATGCCAACTCCTCCTTCTGCATGTGGCCATCGATTCCAAATGTAAAAAATTCAGATGCCTTTAAGAACTGCAGGCAGGAAAGCCAAGAAATTATGGATTTTTCTGAAAACTGAATTATCACTAATGTTTATATTAGCATCCATAAATTGGTTCTTCCTAGAATACTGACTTCCCAAAATATGGGGTAAGGAAAGTATTTTGACTTCCAAAAATTTGGAATGACTTCAAAATTTTGACTAATAGAAATTTTAGACTTCCACTGAAAATAAATTAACTGAATCCCTGGTAACCACACAGAATCATGTTTGTTTACAGTCCTTGCTCACCCCCACAGCATTTTTCCTGGACTTGGACTCATCCCCAACACAGTCTAGCAACTCATGATGTAGTGATAGAAGAGGAGATTAATGCATCATGGCTGATTGCACTGTGTAAGTGTGTTCATAATGTTCAGAAGTATGCAATAACAGTAGATCAAGGATTTGAAATAAAACAAGATTAGGTATCACTACACCATTGGCATACATTTCAGTTTTACTGAGAAAGGAAGCAGATAAATCAACCACCAATATCAATGAATTTTAGAGAAGGTGAGAAATCGTCAAATGTGGGTTTTCAGCAAGAAATAGTATGATGCAAAAAAAGACTGACCATGTCCCTTAAAGTTAGTTACAGTTATAGGGCTGGTTAACCAGCTGCACATCAGCAGTGCTGTAAAACAAGATGGCAAACTCCAAAATTGATGTTTTACTCTGTATTATACAGAACATTTAACTGCCTGTCCATAATTGATCACAAAGGAGCAGTTAAATCTTGATCTGGTATCATTGTTTGTTTGCACTCATGTGCAAGAACCATAGTGCCATCATCCGAGTTTTCAGAGGTGTGGCACCCTGTCTTCCAATTCAGTCAGTGTGTTTACAGGCAGGGCCACAGTTAGCCAATGAATGCTGCAGTTATCTCGACAGCAGTTGAAAAGGTAGTGCCATACAGTTGAAAGGGAGCTACGCTCCAGTGAGCAGCGATAGATGGCATCATTTGCTCATGCACTCCTCCCACATACGCACATTGTCGTGCTATGCGCCCCTCACGCATGACACACTGTATGGCCGACTGGTGCCCAATCCCATTGGCTCTGCTGCACTCTCCCCTCCAACAGAATTCCAGGTGCCAAGATGGGAGCCCACCCCAGCGTGGCAACATTCTGTATGGCCGGAGTGCCCAATCCCCGTCGGCTCCACTGTTTACCTTCCCCTCCCAAGAGACTACTGGGTGCCACACTGGGAGCCCACCCCAGCATGGCAATAGCCCGAATGGCCAGGGGTGCCTAATCCCCTGTCAGCTCCACTGCCCCCCCAAACAGCCTTTCAGCTGCCATGCTGGGAGCCCACCCCAGCATGGCACAAGTCCCACATCGCCCTCCTAAAAGAAAAGCGCCTGAAAAGAAAAACCTTCCTCGCTGACTGTCCTGACCCCATCCCCCACCCGCGCCCACCCTCTGCGCACCCAGCCTCCCCACACACCCCCACCTCACCCCATACTTACCTCTGGAGTCTGGTGTGATGGTCTTTGGTGGACAGGGAACACCTCTGCACTCTTCAAAGCCAACCGCGAACTGAGGAAATGCCGGTAAGCTGTATAATGTAATAAATAGAGTTTTTTCAATTTTGATGCATATTTCAGGCATTTTGAGGAATTGTTTCACCAAATTTTCAACATGGGGTTTTTGGGACCCCTCCTCATGAATTCTGTCACTGTCATTTAGTTAATCGGGCCTGAAAGGTGATTTCGCGGTCACTGCGTGGAACCACCTTTCGGGACCGATTTATGAAATGACAGTGTCACAGTTCATGAGATAGGCCCCCAAAAACCCTATGTTGAAAATATGTGAAACAATTCCCAAAATGACTGTTTTATCGTAGCATGTTTCATACACAGTTCGTGAAATTGCGAATTTTCCATACTTTCAATCCAGATTTTCAACATTGCCATTTTTATCATACACCTCCTTATGAGCAGTACAGCTGTCATTTTTCACCTCTTGCCCAAAATGTGTTTCCGCGCATGTAGCGCACAATGGCGCAGCGGTGTGTGAAATCAATGTTTGGTACAGATTAAGAAAATCACAGTGACACTGTTCATGAGCGGAGGTGTTAAAATGGCTATGTTAAAAATTTGGTGAAAAAAGTCCATAAAATGACTGTTACGAGCGACCATTGCACAGTTTCCACGCACCCTCCTAAGTTCATGGATTTCTAATATTTTCAGTCCAGATTTTCACCCTGGCATTTTTCCACACTTCCTTATGAACAGTACAGCTGTCATTTTTCACACCGTGGCCGAAATGTGTTTTCGCACTTCCAGCGCAGAAATGCGTGGTCACTGTGGGAAATCACTGATTGGTACAGATTAAGAAAATCACAGTAACACTGTTCATGAGTGGAGGTTCAAAATGCCTGTAAGTAATAATCTGCTGTAAAAAAAAAAAAAAAAAAAATCCCCAAACTAATTGCATTATGGGTGTGTGTTGCACATTTCTATGCACACCATGACTTCACTAGTTTTTAATATTTTACTGCAGATTTTCAACATTGCCATTTTCACCTCCCATGAACAGTACAGCTGTCATTTTCACATCCAGTTCAAAATGTGTTTCGCACCTGTGGTGCAAAATGGCGTAGTCACTGTGCAAAATCAGGCCTTTAGCTAATGAACTGATATTGCCACTGTTCATAAGGTGGGGGCCACAAAAAAACCACGTTGAAAATTTGGAGTGAAAATGCCAACAAACGCCTGAGGTGTTAGGGTTTCCGACCATAAAGCCCCACCCTGTACAGATTGACAGGCATCAGGGGTGTGACTTGGGATTCTCGCCTGTAATGCTCATACCATTCCACACCCTGCAGCCAGTGACAGGCCTCAAGGTGTGCCTTGGACTCTTCGGCTCCAAAGTTCACCCTATTCTCCTATATAGCACCCATCTCACCATATTTCCTGATGGAATGGGGTGCGCATAAGGGCCAAAGACCCCAAGGCACACTGTGACCCTTGTCGGTGTCTGCAGGGTAGAGTGTGGTGAAATGGCGTGGCCGTTATGCCTGACGACCCAAAGGCACACCCCAATGCCTGTCAGTCTCTGCAGGGTGCTGGTGGGGTTGGCTTCAGTTCAATACTTCACTGCTATCCTATTATGCAGCTCTCCAACTCCTACACTACCAATGCCAGCAAGCAAATATTCGGCATTGACAAATGCTTGTTTTTAACTCTACTCTGTGCAGACCCTTCCAACCAACACAAGACATTTTCCATTTCTTCACAGGTGTTGCTCAATGATAGCATGTTACAAGTACAGTACTATCATACTGTGAAAATAATATAAGCTAACTCTCCACATAAATGAAACCTGTGGTGTTCAAACCAGTTTTAGTTTTGTGGTGCTTTTTGAGAAACTGGTCTTTAAGGAAACTATTGAACATTTTATATATACCGCAAGTGGTAATTCAAAGCTTTTAGCAAATGTTTCCATTATTTTGCATTGAGCTGAAGTAATACCACACACCCTGCACTAAGCCATGTGCCTGGAGAGCCAGCAGACCCAAGTCTGTATCCCACAACCAACACTTGCATACTGTATGACCGTGAGCAATTCACTTAACCTCTTTATGGTCCTCCCTCCCTCACCCGATTGCACCTGGCAAGAGCTTCTGATCTGTGTGCCTTTATAATGCCAAAGATTCTGAATGAATACACAACTAATACCAAGCTTCAAATGTAGGGAGACCCATGTTCATCAACCTCAGTGATTTCACTGCCCCTGTCTCATGAAGGTAAGAGTGTGCTGAATAATTGTTCATACAACATGGCATTCTGATCTTAGGAATGCCATTTTGAGTTTAATCAGTAATGCATTAACAACAGCTAAATCCATTTTAATGATAAGTTAGAAACCAGCCTGCTCTAAATAACAAACATAGATTGATAAGCCACCATAAAATAATAAATGGTCAAAACATTCTTTTTCCAGGCATACCACCTGACATCTGGATACATAATTCTTACTAATGGAGTAACCAATGATTAACACTCAACATAGAGATATGTTATTAACATTAATGTACAATAATGTATCGATCAGCACATTTTAAAAATATTGTTTATATGTTAATTTCTTTAGTTAATCTTTAGGGAAATAAGTTCACAAAGCATTTCTTTTATGCACATCTGCTTCCCAAAGGGCTCGAGGTGGTTCACCTACACAGCCCCAGTCTGCTTCCCAAAATGGATCATCTCCATCTCCGGTGCCTTCAACTTAGGCCAGATGTGGTTATTGTTTCAGAGACATGACTTCTGCAAAATATTAAAGATGCTGATATCTGCTGTGTCTGCCCAACTATTGCATTTACAGACAAGGCTGAGGGAGACATGGGGCAGGTGTGCCCATTTATGTACTTAAGAGCGTTAACCTTGAGGTGGCCATCTCTTCTGATAGTTCCAATTCCCAATAACTATTACTTAGTAATATTTTTTCTCTAATTGCAGATCTTCTGTACCCAAGTTCACAAAATAGTCACTACAAATATCCTCTTAGATATCTTTATTGAACATTGCCCCATTTTCTGTATGAGCAAAATCCATAACCTCAAAGTTCCTCTTCTGTCTCTCCTGTGACTATCCTTAAGGCTCTGAAAACCTTTGACCCTGCAAAAGTAACAGCCCTGATGGCTTTGACCATCCTTTCTAAATTTCTTCTTCCACCTCTGCACAGTTCCCCAGAATGGAAAGCTGCAAAAGTCATCCTTTTGCACAAAAGGACAACGAACAGTATAATTACCTGGGAACTATAGACCAATCTCCATCCCTCTGGTCTTGCTAAGCTGCAAGAGCATTTTGCACACTTTCCACACACTGTTTTCCTTCTCCTCCTTCTTCCTCCTCCTCCTCCTCCTCCTCCTCCTCCTCCTCCTCCTCCTCCCTTAGCCCATTTCAGTCTAGCTTTAGATCCATTCACTCCACTGTTACCTCCCTACTAAGGATCACTGACTCCATCCTCACTAGGACTGATCAGGGACTCCTTATATCGGGTGTATTCATTAACTATTCCAAAGCCTTTGACACAGTCTCCCTCCTCCTCTTATTAAACATGTCCAGTACAGGTCTGTCTAAGCAAGCAACCTTCTGGTTCAACTCCTATGTCTAACAGAGTCCAATCTGTTCTTGTTGGTGTGTCTTTTCCCCCTCACCTTCAGCCTACTGACTGGGTGCACCACCTCCCAAGGCTCTGACCTGGGCCTCATATTCTTCCCCTTCATTCTAAATGACCAGCCCTCAGTCTGTAACTTCTCTCATAGTCATATGTATGTGGATGATACAGTTCTGTTTGCCAGTGGTTCAGATATCCCCTGCCTTGAATCTGTTCTCTATCCAGACTTTGACACCATTCCACAGTAGTCCTGCTCAAACCAAGTGATCCTGAATACTAAAAAACTGTGACCATGACCTTTGGGTCTAAATTTAAATTGGCAGTCCTTACATCTAAGACATTACTTAACATCCTGTTGGACCATGTCACATATTTTCAGTATCTTGGGGTCCGTTTAGATCAGTCTCCAGGCTTCTCTATCCATACCAACTCCAACTTCAGCTCCTCCAAGTTCCTTTCTAAACTTGGTGCTATCCATCATAATAGTGTTTGTCTCCCAGCTGCTGCAAGATGTGAGATAATTTAAACAAATGGTCCTCCCTGCCTTTCACCATGGGGACATTATCTACACTGTAGCCTCTAGGTTCACACGCCAGGCTATACTCCTCTAGCATGTTTTTCTGTCATTTTGCCCTGTTCTGTCCATTTTGCATACACCACTGTGAGCTTTACTCCTCTCAGGTTGAGTACTGCTAGAGAATCACCATCTCTTGCACTTTATTTAATTTTATTTTATTTAGCTTTTGTTTACCGGGTAATTACACTAGACAAGTATTATGCTTATTTTCAGGAACGACCTGGGAGAATACAACATAATGGTACAGAGACAAAATGCAAGTACGTTATGACAGCATAAGCAACAAATAAGAGTACAGAGGGCAACGTTATACAAGGGAGTAGAAAGTCATAGTACTTTACAATACTGATCTTCAGGTTCTGGTTCAACACTCTCCCTGACCATCTAGCCTCTCTTCCCTAAAGAGTTAAGCCTAGGATCTGCTTCATACTACCTGTGTCTGCTCCCCTCCTTATAAATAATCTATCTGGCCAATGGCTTATTGTCCCCCCCAGTCTTGGCCATCTACCTCCTCCTCCGTGGCCTAAGTGGAGCAGCCTTATCTTTCACTTTGCCCTTGATTTCCTCTTTTATGCTGCCCTGTCATCTGATCTAATCTTGTTATTTTACTGCTGATAATATTTATTAAAGGGAACTGTCATCAACAGGGTTTCTTAATGTCTGAAAGTCCATAAAATGTAATTTGAGTGAGTCATTGTTATTTATGTGGAGACTTTGCAGTCCAGAGTTATTCATATGTAAATCAGCCTGTAATTAAGGGCTGGGGGCAGCCATGTGTTTTAGGCTCCTGACAGGAAATTATGTCTCCAAGAAACTTGGCCTCCATTTACTGTAGGTTAAATAGGAAATCCTCTGTCTTAAGTGTGTTTTAAGGTGCATTACAACACTTTCTACATTTATAATAATTGTTTTGTATATGCATTGAAACTAATGAGTTATCACCCTTACATTTCAAACTGTTAGTAAAAATAATCCATCTTTAGGATTGCTTTAACTTCTAGGCTATACTGTTAGTTGATCATTAAAAACTACACATCTCAAGGCTGACTCTGTGGTGTCAACAGGTATTGGGGCACCATACTGTATCAGGATTTCTAAACCCTGGCTGTGTTCATGTCAGTACAGATTTCTGGGGCTGCCACAGCACCGACTTCTGTCTTATTCTGTTCTGTTTCTTACAATTTTGGATGTGAACTCAGGTCTACAAGATGCAAATATGGCTATATACCTACTGGCCTGACATCATGGGGCCAGCCTTGAAATGTGTCGTTTTTGATTAACAGATGGCAGTATAGCCTAGAGGTTAAAGCAAAGAGCTGTGAACAAGCTTTGTTCCTCCAACAGAATGGGGGTTGAGTCCAATATGCTCTACTTGTATATTGTGTGACCAGAGCAAGTCACTTATCCTCCCTGTGGTCTCAAACACCCACAAACAAGCTGTACTGTAGTTGTGTGCCTTTCCCAGACAAAGACAGTGAAACAATCTGAGCATGTTGACTTGAAAAGAAAAATTAGGACACCATTAATTGTTTATTAATTGCAAAACACATAAACGGACAACATTGTTAAAACATGCATAACCTGAAATGCATTATTAAAAGGGTATTTTACTTTTTTTTGATGAAGTTAAAAGTATAACAGTTTCTTACTGAAATACTTGATGGAATGGGATTTTCTACAGCTAAGGAAACAAATAAATCTGGTTGATCCTGCCACTGTGTCTCTTCGAGTGTGTCTATACACTGCAGCTCTGCCAATGGATCTGAACTTTCCAGAATGCCATTTCCAACTTTCCAGAATGCCATTCCCATTGTAATGTAAAAAGAAAGAAAAAAGGAGAGATACAGGCTGTGTAAAGTGCTGCTTACGCACATCTGTGTGTGCACAGGTATTGTATGTGCCAAATGTGTGCATGCGTGTGTGTGTGTGTGTCTATCTCTGACAGAGGTGCTGCACTAACTGAACTGTGCTGAAAGGGAAAAAAATTATCACCATTAATTAAATAAAATAATACATGGGTGGGTGGGTGTAAAAAAAAAAAACAGAATTTTGCACACACCCTTGGTGTGGAATGTTTTTATAAACCCCTTGGACTTTGCCCTTGCGGTTAATGTAGCATCCCATACCGTGTGTGTGTGTGTGTGTGTGTGTAAAATTCTGGTTACACACACCCACCCATATATTATTCTATATTTTAATAATGCAGTTCCAATTATGCATGTTTTAACAATCTTGTCCATCTATGTGTTTTACAATTAATAAACTATTAATGGTGCCCCATTTTGTTCTTTTCAAGTCAAATCTGGATAGAAAGAGATAATATTTTCAGAATCATAACACTTGCTCAGATAGTTTTTATTGTCTTTGTCCCCAAAAGGCACACAACTACAGCTTATTTCTGGGTGTATTTTGGGACCACATGGAGGTTAAGTGACTTGTTCTGGTCACACAATATACAAGAAGAGCATGTTGGAATAAAAACCCATTCTGTTGGATGAAAGAAGCTTGTTCACATCTCTTGGTTTTAACCTCTAGGCTGTACTGCCAGCTGTAAATCAAAAACTACACATTTCAAGGCTGGCACCATGATGCCAGGCCAGTAGGTAAGCAGCAATATTTGCATCTTGTTGACCTAAGTTCACACCCGAAATTGTGAGAAAAAAGGCTGTAAGAGAGGGAATGGAATAAGACAGAAGTTGGTGCTGTGGCAGCCCCAGAAATCTGTACTGACATGAACACAGCCAGGGTTTAGAAATACTGATATGGGGCCCTAATACCTGTTGACACCACAGAGCCAGCCTTGAGATATGTGTAGCTTTTAATTATCAGCTGGCAGGATAGCCTAGAGGTTAAAGCAATCCTAAAGATGGATTATAACTAACAGTTTGAAATCTAAAGGTGATAACCTACTAGTTTCAATGCACATACAAAACAATTATTATAAATGTAGAAAGTGTTGTAATAACACCTTAAAACACACTTAATACAACAGATGATTTCCTATTTAATCTGCAATAAATGGAGGGCTAAGTTCCTTGGCGACATCATTTTCTGTCAGGAGCCTAAAACACATGGCTGACCACAGCCCTTATTTACAGGCCGATTAACATATGAATAACTCTGGACTGCAAAGTCTCACACATAAATACAATGGCGCACTCAAATTACATTTTATGAGCTTTGAGACATTAAAAAACACTGTTGATGACAGTTCCCCTTTAAAAACTTCTGTTTTGAACACCTGTTTTCTGAATTGCTGCATATCAACTACTGTTGTGCTACTGACCAGTTGTATGTCCTTATTGTCATTTATTGTTGTAATTATCTCTCCTATACCCCTCTCACCTGGATGCATCTGGAGACAAGCTGTTTAAACCACTGTATCTTCCCTGATCAAATCTCTAGATAGATAATTTATAGAAGCCCATTTCCTGGGACTGTGGGCGCTGCACAATTCATACATTTTAATCTTAAAATCCATTAATAAAACATACATATTAAATCCACTGAGAGCACGTTAAAAATCACTGTCTGTCTCAATAAAATCACTGACATAAGCAATAATCAATTTATAAATGCATCCTGGAACAGATGTTTTTGGGCCCTTTTAAAGGCTTCTACCGAGGGAATCTCCTTAAAATAGGCAGGAATTTACAGGGTAGGCACGACCACCAAGAATGCTGTTTCTCCAGAACGCTGCAACCTAACCCTGGGGACTGCCAGGAGGCCACCCCTGGCAGAATGGAGAGCCTGGGATGGGTGGTAGGGGACAAGGAGATCTTTCAGATAGACAGGTCCCCTTTTGTGCAGGGTCTTGTAGGTCAGGAGCCCTGCCTTGAAAACAATCCTCCACTTGTCCAGCAGCCAGTGCAGATCGCAAAGGACCGGGGTATTATGCTCACATCTTCTCACCCCCATTAACAGTCTAGCTGCCACATTCTGCACCAGCTGCAGCCTGCAGAGGTTGCCTCCAGACAACCCTACGTACAGGGCATTACAGTACTCCAACCTGGTGGTGACAAAAGCATGCACCAGCATAGTCAGATCCTCAGGTGGGATCAGGCTTGATTCGGACAATGTTCAAGATGGGGAAAAACAATCTGAACCACGGCTGACACCTGGGCACTCTAGAGTCAGGCTAGCATCCAGGATCACCCAAATCCTTCACCTGTTTAGAAGGGACAAGAAGAATGCCCCTAACACTAGGCCAAGGGATGACCCCTCACCCTCCCCTCCACCTCGATGACCTGGATCCACTACCTATACCATGGTCTTGTCTGCGTTAAGCCTAAGCCAGTTGTGAGTCATTCATGACTGGATCTCCTCAAGGAAGCTGTTAAATACAGAGACTGACACCTGGGTATTAGGGTACAGGATAGGCACAGCTGGGTGTCATTTGCATAGCAGTGAAAACCCAGCCCATATCACCTGATGTCCCATAATGGTAACATATACATTGTAAACAGCAAGGGTGATGAGATCAATTAAATAAATCATTGATAGATACAGCCTCTAAAGTCTACCAAATCGTTCATATTTTAGAGAGGCTTGGATTCACAACAGAAACATAGAAATGTAGAAATTGTCGGCAGATGAGGACTACTTGGCCCACTAGTCTGCCCATTTTCCCTACTTACTGTAATACCGCAGACCTACTTGATGGCTTTACCCTCTATTTCCTAACCACTAAGGTTTCTTTATGCTTGTTCCATGCATTTTTTAATTCCGTTACAATTTGTGCTCCCACCTCCTCCACTGGGAGGCTCTTCCATGCATCCGCCATCCTTTCTGTGAAGAAGTACTTTCTCATGTTTCCCCTTAGTCTACCCCCTACAGCTTCATATAATGACCCCTTGTTCTTGAGCATCTTTTTTCTGAAGAAAAGCTTTCCTCTTGTACTTCATTTGTACCCTTGAGGTATCAGAAAGCCTGTATCAAATCCCTGTCTCTCCTCCTATCCTCTCCTCTCCCTCCTCTAGAGTGTACATACTGAGGTCCTTAAGTCTCTGTTCATAGGGCTTTTGATGCAGTCCCTGCACCACTTTAGTTGCCCTCCTCTGGACTGCCTGTACTCTGTCTATGTCCTTCTGGAGATGTGGCCTCCAGAACTGGACACAGTACTCAAGGTGAGGTCTCACCAATGATTTGTCCAGTGTATCAATACCTCCATCTTCCTGCTAGTGATACTCCTCCCTATGCACCCCAACATCCCACTGGCTCTCCCACTACCTTGTCACACTGCTTGGCCACTTTTAAGTCATCAGATATGTTTTCCTCTAGGTCCCATTCTTGTTTGGTGGTCGTCAATACCCCTCCTCCCATCATGTACTCTGCTCCTGGGTTTCTGTGCCCCAAGTGCATGATTGTGCACTTCTTCGCATTGAAGCTTAGTTGCCACATTCTTGATCACTTCTCAAGTTTATTTAAATCCTTCCTCATTCTTTCTACCCCCCCCCGAGTGTCTACCCTGTTGCAGATCTTTGTGTTATCTGCAAAAAGGCATACCTTCTCTTCTAACCCCCTCTGCATTGTTGCTAATAAAGACATTAAAGAGGACCGGCCCCAGTACTGATCCTTGTGGCACCTTGTTGGTCAGCCTCCCCACCTCCGAGTGAACTCCTTTTACCACCACCCTCTGATGCCTATCACTCAACCAGTTTCTAACCCAGATTACTACCTTCAGACCCACTCCCAGGCTGCCCAGCTTGTTTATGAGTCTCCTATGTGGAACAGTGTCGAAGGCCATTCTGAAATCTTGGCAGGCCACATCCACCGCTCCACACTGATCTATTTCCCTGGTCACCCAGTTAAAGAAATTTATCAGATTAGTTTGAAATGACCTCGCTGCTATGAATCCATGCTGCCTTGAATCCTGTAAACTGCTGATTCAAGATATTCCACAATCCTTTCTTTTAGTAGTGACTTCATCAATTTCCCACCACTGAAGTCAGGCTGACTGGGCTGTAGCTGTTACTTGCCAGCCTCCTCCTGCTCCCACTTTTGTGAAGTGGACTAAATCTGCTCTTCTCCAGTCCTCCAGAATTACCTCTGTCTCAGCACGTGGGCTGAACAGGGACTGTCAGTGGTGCTGCCAGCACCTCTCTAAGCTCCTCAGTATCCTTGGATGTATCCTGTCTGGCCCCATTGCCTTGTCCACTGTCAGTTTTACAAGTTCCTTCAGGACTTTTCCTATGTAAATGGATTAGTATCCACCTCCTTCCATTGATGCTCCTGTCGCTATCTGCGGAACCTCACCTTCCCCTTCTTCTGGAATATTGAACAAACATATTTGTTCAGGATTTCTGCTTTTTCCATGCCCCCTCCACACATTCCTCCTTCCTTCTTAGTTTTACAGTCCCTACCCTCAGTCTTTCTCCTTTCGCTTACATACCTGAAAAATGCCTTGTCCCCCTTCTTAACTGCCTGGGATTTTCTGCTCCGTTTGTGCCTTTGCGCTCCTGACTGCTTACTCTGCCTCCCTCTGCATCTCCTGATACACTTCCCTATCCTCCTCCCTCTGTGTCTCTTCATACCTCCTGAATGATAACATTTTTGCTCTTGCCTTCCCCACCACCTCCTTTAAGAACCATAGTGTTTTTTTCCCTCTTGCTTTTGCTTACTTGTCTAACACAGAGGTTTGCTGCCTTCACTATAGCGCCTTTCACCCACTGTTCCTCTATGCCACACAAGCCCCCCCCCCCCCACAGGGCATCCCTGAGGCATTCCCCCAACTTTGTAATCTTCACAATAAGTGTGTAAGAATTTTACATTTTTTGGTTAGTCTAAACAGATTTTGACTTAGAGGGATTCTCAACATGTTTCCGAAAACCAAATGAAAAGTAATAATCGGACACAAGACAAATATCTTGTCAATTCTTAAGTAGCATGAGCTACTTAATGTGGAAGAAGTCATCTTTTACTGTCCTGAGGTAGCTTTATCAGCACAAAGTGATAGCTCCCAAGTAGGTTTATAAGACAGAGAATTAACACCTGACTGCTCTCAACAAATGACATCATTGGTCCATGTCTGCACCAGATTTTCACCTGGTTGCAACTGTAATCCATCAGAGAATATAAGAAGAGTCATCATATCCAGTTCTTTATTATCAAGTGTGGATCTGCAGGGTTTTAAATAATTGATTAGCAGTTTTTTTCTTGGGACAATACTAACTGTACAGAAAGGATTTATAGGTTTTCCAGAAGTGTTATGTATGTTAAACACAGTGAGGTAAGTGCTGTGCATTTTCATAATGTTTTACAATTTTACAAGCAAAATGCTAATCATTTTTTAGAGTTAAATAAAACCGTGATCTGTATTATACAATAATTATTGCTAAAAACTATATTTAGGAATCAGTTAGATGACCCTAATGCTAAAAAGTGAGAAATGCAATGTTTGGGTAAAATAAAATCTCCTGAGCCTTGACAAATCTGTGGCATGGTGTTTCTAAGCTTTGTACAATTGTGCAATTCAGCAGTGGAGATGTCCTGACTTAGGCATTTCACATGTTCCCCAAGTGAGAGTTCACAAGTTTGCCAGTGGTTCCATGAGGGGTCCTATGCCTTTGACTGTGGATCTCCCTGGGACATTCTTCAGACTCAAATGTACTTCAGGAAGCACATAAAACACTGCTTTGACAGGATGTTCAACAATTAAGTAGTTGATGACCTCCACTGGAAGTAGTTCTTTCTCTTTTAATTAGGCCAGGAAGTCATCAGTCGTCTTCTTGAAGGATTCTATTAGATCCTTTGTATGTCATCTGTAATATCTTTCATCCTCCAATTGGCAATAAACCTTTTTGGTATAATCCAACATGTTCATAAACACAATTGAACCTTACTTTGTTTATTGCCTTTATCATGATTATGATCAAATGGCAAGTTGGACTTTCTCCCGTTCTGTAGCTTTAATATTATTGAATTCAGATGTTTATGGGGATGACTAATTCTTTCACTGTTTTTTTTACAGATATTCACATGAGAAGAACAGAGATCTGAAAACAGGGTGCACTGCTGGTAGATATTGAGATACTGCAGTTTGCTATAAAGCTCTGCTTAGATGCTGTAAAACTACTGTATACTTAATTCACCAAACTGATTGGATACAATATTGTTTATAGTTTCTAACTTTGAAAATAGTTATTAACTTCACTCAACATTACATGTTTGCTGTGTTTGAGTGATTTGCAACTCCTTAGATAGGTATTTGGTAACTGCCCCTTTAAATCAAACCTTTAAAAGGAACTGATTAACAAGTGTTGCAGCCATTAAGAAAGCAGTGAAGTAACATTGTGAAATGCATCAGGTGACTCCAGGAACTCCTGCTACACCACTTCTTGGTTGTTACAACTTGTGGCACATGAACAAAGATTACTGTGTAAGGTATTGTGCATTTTAATTGTTTATTTAAGCAGTATTATTGGGCAGGCCAGTAACGTTAATAATAATAATAATAATTATTTATTTATTTATTTATTTACGAGATTTACCAGGAAGGCATACTGCGCTAGGAGCTCGATTCCAGATGCGACCTGGGGGCCGAGACCCAAATACATACATGAAATATATACATATGCAGTACATTTTGGGAAGCCAAGGCTTTCCTATAAGCATTTGGTTGAATGAATACAGACAGGGGCCTTTCAACAACCAAGGTGCCTATCAAACAATTAAAACAAAAGAAAATAACTCATACATTCACATATTATAAATATTATAAAATGCAGATAAAACCAATAAACAGTATTTGAGTCATTCACCATATGCTTGATTCCATAAATAAGTTTTAAGATCTTGTTTAAATCCCTCCATGGTCACACACTCCCATAGCTGACAGGGTACAGGATTCCAGAAGGTAGGGCCGCATGCACAAATGCCCGGGCCCCAGAGGATTTTAATTTTTTTTTTAAATATAGCTTTTATTTTATTTTGAGATAGAGTATCACATTTTATGCAACATATTAATTGTTGAGATTCCTTGTTACAGCATATACAGGCAATTAATTTATACACACAGGACTGTTTAACATATCCCTGAAATAGCATCCTACTATCTTTCTCTGTTTGGTAAATAGACCAGAATAAGATCTCAGAGACTGTAGTCTTAAATAAATAATGTTCCCCCTCCCATATTTTCCTCCCCCCAGAAGATTTTAAACAAACCCTTGGAATCTCTAACTACTCCTCGTCAGCCGAGTGGAGCGATCACCCAGGATAGTAAGGAACCGGAAGCTCTTTCAGGTAGTCCGGGCCCTGTCAGTGTATGGCTTTTTAAGTCAAAAGTCCGACTTTAAAGGTGATCTGCCACTGTACCGGCAGCCAATGCAGTTTGCACAGCACTGGGGAAATATGACAGGACCGAGGAGTTCCCTTCAATAACCAGGCCACAGCATTCTGCACCAGCTGCAAGCGGCGGATATCCACCCCAGGTAGCCCTAGGTAGAGGGAATTGCAATAATCTAGGTGTGAGGACACAAAGGCGTGGACAAGCGTGGGGAAATCGCTAGACGGAACAAGATGCATAACTCTGGAGATATTCCTCAGATGGCAGAAAGAGAATTTTACTAGTCCTGTATGCCAGTTTCCTTCTTTGTTGTTTTATCGTAGCTTTAATTCTTCCTGGAAGTGCTGCCAGGCTGCCAGTGCAGTGCTACGTAACACTTCCAGAAACAATTTTATGGTGCACATTTTTACAGTTATCTGGGAATGAATGAGGCAGGAGAGGACCAATGGACTACAAGAGATTTTATTTTTTTTTTCATTCAACTGGGACTAGGTGAGAGAGAGAGGGTACTACTGGTATTAGGGGTCTATGCTTTGTATTGGGACTGGTTGAGGGTTGGTTGTTCTGCTGGCACCAGGGATCTGTGTTTTTTATGGGGGATCAGGTAAGAGGTGGGGGGCTACTGACTCTAGGGATCTGTGTTTTACACAGGGACAAGGGTGCAGGAGGGAAACCACTTACATCAGGGACCAGTGTTTTATAGGAGTGTCAGGTGAAGTGTAAGAATTTCTGGCACTAGGTATCTGTGTCTTATACAGTGAAGGGGTACCACTGGAATGAGGGATCTATATTTTATATGGGGAACGAGTGAGAGATGGGAACCACTGGGCTACCAGGAATCTATTATGTATGGGTCCAAACTCAAGCTGAGCCAACTACTCACCGGGTGACTCTGAGCACGTCACATACTCTTTCAGTGCTCCTTTTCATACAGCTGTGGAAATCTGATTGAAGTAGGACATCACTGGAAAGAGTAAGTTGTATCTCAGCTGGGCTATCCTAGGTAAATACATTGTACACTTTGCCAACAAACAGAGAAGACCAGAACTAAAAACCAGGCTATCTGTAGCTCTGTCACAACACAACCTTCAAGCAATCCAAAAAGTGGAAGGGCTGCTCCACAGATGAAATGGGTCCATAATGAAATATTAATTACCTGCTAGGGCCTGCCATGGTAACAAGGGTAATTTTCATGTTAGTGTTTACAAATCATAACTGAGGGTAACAGAGTTAACACCTTTGGGACATATTAACTGTTACTTTGCCCTGTAGCAGCCTACTGTTTCTACCATGCATGATACCATTATGTGACCAGATGGTGTTAGATTTTATGTCTGAGCACCTGTTAGCACTTTGCCTTATGCTGCACTGTAGGGACTATTTTAAACCATGCTTTGAGCACTCAAAGTCTGCTTTAAGCTTTTGAAAAAAACACCAAACTTTGTGTCTTGCCCAAATTAGTGCTTAGGGAAGGGGCATGCAGGGTGCAAACCTCAACTTATAACAATCATTTGTCAATGCCGAATGTTTGCTTGTTGGTATTGGCATTGGTACTGCATGAATTAGAGAGATGCATAATAGGAATGGCAGTGAAGTATTGAACTAACGTCAACCCCCACCCCCACCCTGCAGAGACTGACAGGCCTTGGAGTGTGCCTTTGGGTAGTCAGCCATAACACTCATGACATTCCACCTCACCCCACCCTGCAGACACTGACAGGTGTCATGGTGTGCCTTGGGGTCTTCAGCCCTCACACTCACCCCATTCCATAAGAAAATAAGCTGAGATGGGTCAATATAGAAGAATGGGGGGAATGTTAGGGCTGAAGACCCTAGGGCACACATCGATACCTGTCAGTAGCTGTAGGGTGGGGGTGGGGGTAAAATGGCATGAGCATTATGGCTGATGACCCCAAGTCACACACCCCGACGCCTGTCAGTTCAGTAAGGGTGGGCGTTACGGTTGGAAACCCTAACTCCCTGGACGTTGAGTAGAGTTAATCTAAATTTTCAACATGTGCTTTTTTGAGATTCTCACCTCATGAACAGTGGCACTATCATTTTGTTACTCAATCCCGAAGGTGATTTTGTGACAGTGAATGTGCCATTCGGCACAACAGGTGTGAAATTACATTTTGGGCAGGATGTGAAAAATGACATCTGTACTGTTCATGAGGAGGTGTGATAAAATTGTAATGTTGAAAATCTGGAGTGAAAATATGAAAAAGTGGCAAAGTTACGAGCATGCGTAGAAATTGCGAATGCACATTCATGAAACAGTCATGTTTTGGAATTTGTTCACCAAATTTTCAACATGGCCTTTTTGGGGCCTCCTCATGAACAGTAGCACTGTGATTTCATTAATTTGTCCCAAAGTTGATTTTGCACAGTTAATGAAAAAATTACAATGTTGGAAATTTGAAGTGAAAACATTAAAAATTGGCGGGTTATAGGTGTATGTACAAACTGTGCAATGCATGCTTGTAAGTAGTTTATTTTTGAGTTTGTTCATCGAAACTTGCAACATGGGTTTTTTGGGACTCCACTCATGAACAGTGGCACTGTTGTTTCATTAATTGGTCACAATAGGTGATTCCATGCAGTGACCACAAAATCACCTTCGGGACTGAGAAACGAAATGACAGTACCAGTGTTTATGAGTTGGGGTCCCAAGAACCCCATGTTGAAAATTTGGGACCAAACTCCAAAGAGGGCTGCATGTAGGTTTTATACATTCCATGCAGGGGGTGCAATAGGCATGGGGAGGTGGGGGGTGGCTATGTGTTTGTGGGGAAGGGGGTGTTTGGTCTTGGTGACTCAGATAATGTACATGGGGGAGTGATCACTGATGGAGTCGGCCAGGGTCCAGGACTACAGTACCTTGTCCTCCCTGTTAGTGATCACCCAGTCTAGAAGAGAGCGGTTTTGTGTGCAAGTGTTGTGCCTGGTAGGGACAATGATGACTTGGACCATATTGTGCTGTTTTAACAGGTTTGAGTAGTCAGTTTCCTGGGTGCTTAACCAATTAAGGTTAAAATCCCCAAGGAGAATCATGTCCCTGGGAGGGGAGAGGTTTCCCAGGCCTATCAGGTGGTTAACAAGACCTGGCGGCCCCCGTTGGGGGGCTGTAACAGCAACCCACATAAATCTTTTTTGCAGAGCCTAAGGTCAGCTCAGTTATGAGCCATTCACTGGGGGATGTGGGGTCAGAGTGAAGGACAAAGGAGGCAGAGAGGGGTTCACTGAAATAGAGTGTCACACCACCACCTTTCATTTTGCCTGGTCTATCCTGATGTAGGAAAGAGTACCTTGGGAGCTGGTAAGTTGCACCAGGGATATGGGGCTTTAGCCACATTTCAGAGAGACCGAGGATATGTGGTTTGTAGATTGCTACACAGGCTTCTAGGTCAGGACATTTTAATGAGAGGCTACATAAATTGATATGGGCAATTTCCAGTCCTAGGGGGCTAGTACACATATTGTTAGGGTGGGGTGTGGGCATATCTGAAGGGCCCAGGTTGCTTTCTATGTCCCCTGCTAGCAGTAGCAGAGAACAGACCAGGTTGTAGGGACAAGGTAGAGAGGAGGGAACTAGACAGAGGAAATACAGGAAGGAGCCAAGTTGGCTATGTTCAAATTTCATGAGGAACGCATAGAACAGGGGTTTCATAGGAGTGAGTTCCCATCTGTTTACAATGGGGGGGATTGGGTCAGAAGACAGGGGGTGTAGGAGGAGAGTAGCACTTGGTCTAAGGCAAGTACTGAGGCACTGAAGTCAGCAGTTAGTAATGAGCATAGCAGAAAGGCTGCCAGCAGAGGGAGCATGGCTCGTGCCATTTTTTTTGTGCCGTAGGTAAAGTTCTCCTGTAGCAGGAGAAAACGCAGTGTTGGCCAAGAAGTAAACTTTCCATGTGGTTTCACCAAAGGCTTATATACTCTAGAAGTACAGCAAGAATTCAAGTTAAAATGGACTAGAAGAAGCTGCATGTATCAGGGTTCTCTGTTTCAGTATGCCTAGGATCGCCTAAAACCTAATTAAGAGCAATCTGGCACCCTCTATTGGTAGTACAGTGTAGGCTGCAATGGGCAAAGTTGGCACTTAGTCATAGGATCACCAATAGCCATATAAGGCAGACCAGCTAAGGGTGGGGGTCGGTTGGGGAGCCGATGCACGGCAGAAGCGAGAAGAAAGCAGCAAAGATCAGTGCTGACAAAAAGAAGTAAGCTCTTTATTTTCTAAAAGGTAAAAACAAGCAAGCTTCTGTGCTGACCAAAAGGAAGTGGGCTCTCTATTTTAAAAGATCAATTGAGCAAGCTCTCTGTTTCTATTTCTCTTTTTTTAACAGGTAAAATGAGCAGAAACAGGCTCACTAATTTTTATAAAACATAAATCGAGCAAGCTCTATGATTCTGTCATCGAAGCACAGGTCAGGCAGCATCGGAAAACCAGGAGCAGTTTCAAAATTCACAACTAGCGTTTTATTATTAATAACAGCAAAATAAAAAAATAAAAATTGGTCAGTATAACTATTTACAATGGCAGTACAAACATAGAAGACAGAGTCCTTCTTCTGAGTTTGTTCTCAATTTCAAATCTCAGTCTCTGTCTCTCTCTTGCACAAGCATTGCTGCTCTTCATATAAGTCTGTGCCCGAGAAACTCATTAAGAAAACATGCTTCTCACACAATGTTCTTGTAAGTTTCCAAGGTTCTTGCAGGGCAGTAAAAAGAACATAATAATAATAATAACTTTTTTTTTAAGGGCGCCTTCCAAAGTATCAAAGCACCTAACAAATTTAAAAGAACATATTAGACATCCAGATCATTAAAATGATATAAACAAATAACTCCAATACAAAATAATTTATTCATCAAAAGCTTGAACTCACAAGTGTGTTTTTAAAGCTTGCTTAAATCCCTCCATGGTTGTGCACTCCCGTAACTGATGGGGTAGAGAATTCCATAGGGTTGGGGCCGTGTGCTTAAATGCATGGGCCCCAGAAGATTTCAAACACACCCTCGGAATCTCTAGCAACCCCTCATCAGCTGAGCAGAGCAATCGTCCAGGGCAGTAGGGGACCAGAATCTCTTTCAGGTAATCTGGGCCTAGTCCATGTAGGGCTTTAAAAGTCAGAAGACTGACTTTAAAGGTGATACACCACACTACCAGCAGCCAGTGCAGTCCACGCAGCACCAGCATAATATGACAGGATCTAGAAGTTCCCGTCAAAAGCTGCAGCATTCTGCACTAGCTGCAAGTGGCGGATTTCCACCCTAGGCAGCCCTATGTAAAGGGAGTTGCAGTAATCAAGGCGTGAGGACACAAAGGCGTGGACCAGCGTAGATAGATCGCTGGACAGAATAAGGTGCTTAATCCTGGAGATATTCTTCAGGTGGCAAAAAGAGGATTTGAAGACAGCTGACACCTGCGAATGCAGGGTCAGCCCTTCATCAAAAATTACCCCCAGGTTTCACACCCATTCAGAGGTTGGGATGACACCCCAAGAAAAAGCCCTGAGGGTGAACCCACCCCCGGCCCCTATCCGGCGCGCGGATCCACAACCAACACCTCAGTCTTTTCGAGTTCAACTTTAGCCAACTGGAATCCATCCACTCCTGGATTTCTGTGAGGCAGTTATTAAAGACTGAGAGAGCTTCATCTTGGTCGGGTGCAAAGAAAGGCAGAGCTGGGTATCATCAGCATAGCAGTGAAACCTATGCCCACACCTTCCTACAATGTTTCCAAGGGGCAGCATGTACACTGTGAACAACATGGGGGACAGCACTGAGCCCGGAGGGACCCCGCAAGACAGAGAAACTGGGTCTGAGGAATAAACTCTGGACACCACTCTGAGTTCTTCCAGTGAGGAAAGATGTAAACCACCTGAGGACTGTACCCGACAATCCACTGATAAACCTCAGGCAGTCAAGCAGAACCCCATGGTCCACAGTGTCAAATGCTGATGAGAGATCTAGAAGAACCAGAATGGAATGTTTTTTTCCAATCTCTAGCCATCAGGAGATCATTGAGCACCCGAACCAATGCTGTCTCAGTACCACGTCTCTTTCGAAATCCGGCCTGGAGGGGTTCATAGATGTCATGGATAGTCAAATGGTCCTCCAGCTGCACAGCCACTACTTTCTCAATCACCTTCCTTAAAAAGGGAAGGTTAGAGATTGGTCTGTAGTTTGTATGGCAGTCTGGGTCCAAAGAATCTTTCTTTAAGAGGGGTGTTACCACCGCCTCCCTTCAGGGAGCTAGGAAACTCACCTGTTTCCAAGGAGCACCAGACTATCCGTGCTATGACCGGACCGATGGAATCAACACAACCCAAAATCAGGGAAGTTGGTCCAGGATCCAAACTACAGCATGTAGGATGAGCACTCTAAACAATCTGCATGACATCCATGAACTCCGGTCAGTCAAAGGTAGTCCAGGAAAGCCAAGAAGAAGTGGCCTCGAACCTATGCACAGCAACACCCATAGAGTGTGCTAGTTGGAGTACCACCCTGATGTCAGCCACCTTAGATGCAAAGAATCGAGCAAGTTCATCACACTCTTTTTGCGAAAAGGCTTTTCGAACTTGTAGACAGGCTGGGTTGCACAGTCTGTCTACTGTTCAAAAAAAAGGTGAGCTGGTCAATTTTGAGCAGCCACAATCTCCCTGGACAGGAGCTCTGCCTTCTTATGGGTGATGGCAGATTGATAGACTTGATAATGATCCATCAATCTAAGGCAGTCGGCATCAAGGGTGGATTTCTGCCAGCAACGCTCTAATCTTTGTCCTAATCGCCGCATCTCCCTCAAAGTCCTGTCAAACCATGGGGACTAAGTGTGAAGGGAGAGAGGATGAACATGGACAGGAGCAGTGACATCCAGGGCCACTGAAATGGCCAAGTTATAGGCTGCTACGAGGGCCTCTGGATCACTGCTTGCCACTGGGTGGGACGATAGGTCAAGTACCGCTGCCAGGCCTTCAGAGCTTACACCTCATAAAGGGCGGTACCTGACCATCTCCACAGGGGCAGGCCTACAGAGTGGGGTGCTAAAACTAAACCCCATGGTGTAGTGATCGGACCATCCAACTGGTTCCACCCCCAAATCAGAGGCCTCGTTCCCCAGGAGGAAGACTAGGTCAAGTGAGTGACCACATTTATGGGTAGCAGTGGTAACTATCTGTGTGAGGTCCAGAGATGTCATTAACTGGAGGAAGTGTTGTGCAAACTGTGAGAGTTCATCGTCAACCCAGGCATTGAAGTCGCCCAGGACCATCAGCCTGGGTGACTCAAATGCTATGTCGACGATGAAGTCCATGACTTCCTGAAGGAACAGCTTCTCATCTCCGGGTGGACTGTAGATGAGGGTGATCCTACAACCTACACCTGCTACCACGGTACACTCAAATGACTCAGCCTCCTCAACTGGTACATTCGTGAGTTTAAGTTTGGTCTTGAAACAGACCGCAACCCCCGTGATCCAATCTCAGGCAGTGAATCACTGAGTAACCAGCTAGAGTTAAAGCCTCCAAATGGGGCTAGAATTCTCGTCCAGCCAGGAAACTAGTGATGCAAGCCAGGTCCACCATTCCAACACGATCTGCAATTATTGCAGTCTTGTTTTTAGCTGACCTGGCATTGCATAACACCACCCGAGTTGGAAGAACCTCCTAGCCGCCTGAACCACCTGCCCACCAAAATTGGTAGTGCCCTTGGGCATGGAGACCAAACATGGTGGACCATGGTCCTGGTTCCATTTCACCCAGGGCGTCTTCTGGATCCTACAACCCTGATACAACGGCCCGCTCACTCACCCTTTCCTGTTCGCACCCCCACCCTCCTCCTCCCTTACAGACAATACCCAGTGCCCCACAGCTGGTGTTGTAAACCCAAAGGGGGAGGCAGGAGAGTAGAGGTGAGAAGGCGACAACCGTGGAGGCAGGGCTCCAGCACATTCTGGTGACAAACTATCAAACAACATTCCCTTAGCTAAGTCAATTGTCTACCTAAAACAACATACAAAGAACCATAAAGTAAAATAAAAATAAATTACACAAACCACTTACTAAAATAACCACCCACCAAAAATGAATAAAAATAAGTGTAAATAAGTTTTGGTCAAAGATGGGCTCTCACCACCACCCTTACTGTCCAATATTAGTGGGACTCTCACTACCACTACAGTACTAATACAATAACAGGTTAAAACTATTTTCAAATTACAAACACTAAAAACTTAAACATAAAATATAAATCCAAATTACTATCCCATATTACTGCACCAGTTGTAGTTGAAGTTACAAAAATCAAAAGTTCTATAAAGTCCAGATTGATGACTACAGTCTCCAAACAATTTCCGGACAAAGGGAAGGCTCTCACCACTTCCTTCTCCCAACAAACAGTCAAATATGTATCCAAAAATATCAAAGCCCTCTCACTACCTCTAATAGGGAATAGCAGTAGGTCAACAGTGCGACAATCCTGTAGAGTCAACTCTTACAAGATGCACAAATACACGAGCATAACAGCAAGCAACACCGCAATGGGAGAGGGGCAGAGAAAAGAACATTCGCTAGTAGGTCCAATATGTAAGATAGATCAAAAACCTTGACTGGACAAATCCACCCCAAAATACACTGTCGTAGCTCCAATTACCAGCAGAGAGTTTCCAATAGACGCCAGCAGACAGGGATAAAGTGCCTCTAGCCACCTCACCAGGAGACCCACTACCCCCCCGACCCGAGACTAGTGGCTACAGGTACCCAGAGAGTCAGCCTTCAGGCCGAACCCCCCCAGGCAACTTAGTACAGCACCTTGCTCCCCCGACGACTCTTCAGTGATTGGACAACAGCTACTCCTGCCCCAGACCCAAGCCTAGCATGGGGCAGTGGTCCCCCAGCAGGCGACCATAGGCCTCACCCCTCAAGTCTCAGATAAAACTGCCAGTAGAGCTTCTCCAAGATAATGAAACCAAGAGGTTGACAAGCTGCCGAAACAAAGTCAGTGTACTCACGAATCTGAAATACTCGTGGATCCGCTCCAGTCCAGTCCACAGGCCCACGAGATTCAGAGCTCTTCACACCCCTGCCCCAACCTCCCACGAAGAGTCATAAAACTGAACAGCAGTGATATTAACTCTAGCAGTGCAGCAGTACAGAAACAGTAAATTTCAGGTTGTTCACGCTCACACTCCTCGGATTCTCCACTCCCTTGGTTCTGGAAGTATTCCACTCCCCTGGTTCTTCAAATAATCTGTAAGGGCTTCAGAACTTGCCGCCCGAACAAACACAATATGACAAGAAAAGAAAAAGACTTAAACAGAAAAAAAAAAAGAAAAGAATCTCAAATAATAAAACACTTAAAACGGCTAAAATATAGACTTAAAAAAAATCCGACTGAGTCTTAGCTCATAGTATCAAACTAACAGACGGCAGACCCAGCATGGTCGCCATCTTGAATCACCACACACACAACATAATGACCCAGAACTGGCCTCTTGTTTACAGCATCTCAGAGAGTTTGCAAACCAGCTTTTCAGGTTAACCCCTTGAGTTCCAAATAGCTTTTTGCAATCATTTCAACAGTATAACTACATATAAAAAATGGGATAATTGACGCTAATGAATTGTGTTACCTATCAATTGCTAATCAAAAAAAACGGCAACATACACTTTACCAAAGGTACATAAAGACCCTCTTTTTGCCCCTGGTAGACCTTTTATATCAGGAATTGGATGGATCACTGAGCCCTTGTCTAGATACATGGACAGTTATATATGCTCTTTGGTCCCCAAACTCCGAAGTCACATTAGGGACACTGGAAATTTGCTCACATACATAAATGAGATGCAGGTTCAGGAGGAGTGGTTTTTGGTCACCATGGATGTGGATTCATTATATACGAATATTCCACATGATGGGGCATTATGGCCATTGAACATTTTTTGATAACAGAAACAGATTTCTCAGAAGAAGATGCATTTTTTGCTGGGTCTGACTGAATTGGTACTAAAAAAAAAAAACATTTTCATGTTCAAAGGAAGCAACTGTGTGCAGTTAAGTGGTACAGGAATGAGGGCCACTTTGGCACCCAGTTTAATGAATCTTTACATGGGCCAATGGGAGAACATGTTTATTTTTGCTGCAGAGAGAACTCCATTTTATGATTAGATAGATTTCTACAAAATATTTATTGATGATTTACTGTTAGTACGGAAGGGAACAAAGGAAGAACTTTCAGATTTTGTTGTATTTCTAGAAAATACTAATCCTAACTTGAAATTCAAGGTGAATATACAAGTTCGGTGTACTAATTTTTTAGACATCACACTCAAGAAACAGGGATATGGATCCATGTTAAAAGATATCTTTAGAAAACCCTCTGATCGTGACAGTCTTTTACTGGCATCAAGCTGTCGGAGATGGTTCTGCATGGTAGAATAGTCCTTCTACTAAGCGCAGTGACCTGAGGATCAATTGTTGGAGCTGTGCACCACATGCTGGCCTTGTCCTCTTGAACAGGGTACATACGGTCCAGATTTCTTTTGTTCATCATCCAGCTGGGCTCGGTGGACTGCCATTCCTTGGTGACAATGTCTTTGATCGCCGGACAGACTGGAAATGCTTCCTTGACAGTCGACCTCTGCTGGATCAGTGGGTCCAACTTAGATTCTGGTTTGCTTTCCTCTATCTCGAACCCCATGGTGGCCTTCATGATTTTAATGAGGCCTGGGACCATATCAAAGGAGCATAGTTTTGAGGTGAGTGATGGAATTGACTGTGGCTCCATGTCCTCTTCTTCAGAGTCTGCTGTGTCCTCCTCCTCTGGCAGGTCTCTGTCTTCCCCGGAATTGGGTTTGTGACTATCTGGAACTGGCTCCGTCAGGTCCATGCGATTCTCACTGGCCCCTCCCCCGACGTCTTGCTCCAGAGGCTGTATTGCCGGCGTTCTGTGTTGAGTGAGAGACTCCAATTTTTCCATCACCTTCAGCATGAAGTTCTGCTGACTCTCCGTCATTGCTATGGTGGCCTGTTGGTTCTGTAGTAAGAAGGCACCAGGATCCAGCCAAGTTGAACTGCTGGGGCCCGGGTTACTTGGGCCCATTCCAGCGGACTGCTCTAGCGATAGGTCATCGTCATCGTGGAGGCGTGCGGTGCACAGGGGGCCAGGGGTGTGGGGCAGGAGGTTGGCGCTGCACGCTGTGCACTTCTTGGCCTTGACCATCTGGAGAAGACAAAAGATTGCATTTGTTACTAGGGGTACAAAATGGGCCTTCAACCTGTGGTTGGCCCACGTTAGGCAGCGTTGATGATGTGTAACCTTTAATGAGCTAGAGAGGGATGCAGGCTGTCTTTGTCATGGGGGTCGCTGTAGGGAGGGACCCACATGGAAGCTGGTATACTGGAGGTCACTATAGAGAGGGACCCCCAGTGCAGTATAATTTACTGAGAGGCGCATATGGGCTGCTTATGAGAGGAGTCAGATTTTTTTTTTTCCAGCAAAAAACCTCTTATAACTGTGAGCCTCTGGGGGCAATGTAAGGAGGGGCTCAGGACCGAGCCCTGATGCCTGGTTTCATTGTCCTTCATATTGTATCTTCAAGCCTTGCCTCTCTTTGATGGTTCTCTCTAAGCCACGAGGTCGTACTGTACAGGAGAGAGGCCCTGGGACTGAGGTGGCTGTGGTCCATTGGCCTTCTCCTTCCCTTGAGAGACTGAAAACAGAGAGGGTCAGAACTACCTCTGTCTCTGACTACAGTTCCCCCCCATCGCTGTGAGGGGCAATATCCGCAGGGTTCCCCCAGCTGGAGTCCTATGGGGAAGCCTTGAGAGGCTGGACTTAACCCCAAACCCCTGCATTATGTGAATGCGCCTTGAAAACAGGAGGACAGGCTGAGGAGAACTGGCAACGAGGGCCGAGAAGGGAAGCAGCCATGTGGAGCGTAAGGGCGTTGTTCTGCCCATTCTAGGCACCGAGGGTAGACGGTCCCGCAACCCCTGGTGCCTTAGCGCTGAAAAAAGGGCTTCCCAGGTAGGATAGGCCTCGTGACTTGAAAAGCGAGTGCCAGGAGTGCTAGCCTGGAGAAAGGAGCTGGCGCTTTGATCGGGTGCCACCGGGGGGGGGGAGGTGCAGGCCCAACCCGCAGGATCGGCGCCACGTGGAGAGGCAGCCGGCCTGAAAAACAGACCATGCGGTGGTGCAGAGGGCTAAGGCCTAGCTTTGGACCAGAGCGCCACATAGTTGAGTTGGAGCGAGCGCGACATATCCACGGGAGTAGCTGGGGACAACACAAGACTGTGGAGGCTGCAGAGGGGGGAGAATCATGGCAGAGTGCAGTGCAGATGGACATGTGGGGAGAGACCAAGAGTCTGAAGGGAGAGTGGCTTGGGAAGTGCTTTACAGAACGTGGTAAACAACAGCAAAAAACAACGCAAGTGGAGATTAATGCACAACTCTGTAAGTTACTACCAACTGTATTTGCTTAATGCACTATCCCCAAACATAGTGACCATAGAGCAACGCATGGCAATCTTTTCACAAACTGAGCTAATGCCCAATAATGCTGAGAAATTGCACAAATAGCAGGGTAAACCACAAGCAAAGACTCCCAGTATAAGTTAATCGTAGTATTCCTCATTACCTACCAAAACTGTAGAAGGAGGTTCTATTCCCCTAGGGGGACAATCTTATTCTAAACAAACAATTGTACATTTGAAAGCCTTACAGTCTCTTACATTTGGTTTGCATTGTCTAGTAACTGAGAAAGAATAAATGTGAAGAAGCCTACCTTGATAATTAGGACAGCAGGGATCCTGGTGTGCTAGCCTGATCAGATGCAAGGTTTGAACTGGAGAGCAGGGGTTTCTGGGACCTGGATATACTAGAAATCTGATCCTAGAGTCATGTGCATCACTAGCCTATCAGGTGGGCTAAAACCCATGAGGTAATGTCTGGAGTGCCATAGATGTTCAATCAATCACAATGCTAAATTAGACAGAGACACCCTACTGCATCCAAAACACACGAGAAAGAAATCATGTGAACAGCTGACGTTTGTTACTTCCTATGGGGCTGGCACTAGGGGAATAGTTGAAATTGTCAAGAAAAAACTCTCCATATTTAAGGGAGCCACACAACTACAGGATATATTACAGAAACATCTTAGAATTTCATGTAGAAGAGGACACAACATCAGGGACTCTCTGATGAGGAGTTACCAACCTACACCACAGAGTAGATTTAGACAGACATGGGGGAATAAACCTTATGGGGGCTGCAAGACATGCAGACTAATGAAAAGGGGTACAAAATTTAACAACACTCAGAAATGGTCAAAGCATCAAGATTATTGGAAATATTAACTGTGGTACAAAAAATGTAATATACCTCATCACATGTACATATGGATGCTATTATGTGGGGAGGACAAAGATGAAACTCGGGCAATGCCTGAATGAACATACACTTGCAATAAAGAGAAACAATCCCAAGTATGCCATGGCTGTGCATATTAATGCACAACCCAATAGGGGAGAACACAGTATTACAGCCACAGGCATTGAATCTATGAAAATGGATGCACATGATGGGGATATAGAAATCTGCTAAATCAGAAAGAACAAAAATGAATTTATGTACTGGTGGCATTGAATAAACCTGGCCTAAATGATACATTTGAGGTAAAACCATTTTTAAAAAGAAGAAAATAATCTTTGAAAGCCAACAGAGCATAATGATGTGATACATGAATACTCTGTTTATGTATTTTCTTTTCTGTTTTGATATTATGTTGACCCCTTCCCCCTCCCCTCACCTCTTCCCTTCCATGAATTATTTCTTTGTTGTAGTTTTTTATTTTCTTTATTAGTTCCTTCTTCCCCTCCCCCCCAAAAAAATCCTTTCTTACTTTTGCAAACACAAACTAGTGATGGCTTCTTTGTATATATAAACTGTTAGCCAGCCAATGGTTACTCATGCTTATTTGTATCTCTATTCATTGCAGAACGATCTTGCTAAACCCAAAATATAAGGCCTTATTTATGAACTAGGAAGATGTGCTACATAAATTAACCACTATGAACTTAAGTTTAAAGTTGTTTTGTATGCTAACACTACTTATTTTGCCACTTTAAATTACCTGCCTGTGATTACCAATTATGTGAAATGGTGTAAGCACTTGTGTGATTGGTGCACCAGTTTTGATAAGATAGTATTTAACAGGCACATCATATGCACTTTATTATTCTCCGATGAAGCCATAACGGCAAAATGTAAGATCTGTTGCTGCTGCACTTGTACTCGACACTGGATGGGTGAATAAAAAAATCTTCTGACAAAGAACTCAAGAATATTCAGTTGGCGTATGGTCCTTATTGTTAGGGTGAGTGCAACGTTTTTTCAAGAGCATAACTATATATAGTTTTAAACAAAGGGATCCCTGTATCAGTGACATTTCCACATAAAGATCCACATATATTTTTAAACCCGCAGATATGCAAGGGGAAAAAATACAGAAATAGCAAGGGAAGGCAGAGAGATAGCGAGAGGTGCAGAACAGCGAAACCGTCAGAGTGATCAGTTCCTAGGTCTCGCAAGAAAATTTGACTGTGCAACCAGACAGAGAAGAAACTGAAAAGAACAGGATACAACAGATCCTTGCATTTAAACCCTTTCTGCATAACAAATGGGACAGGGCCTTATTCAGCCCAGTCACAGATTCTATTTTTTTAACTGAAAAAATGATCAAGTTCCCTTATTTTTTTTTTTTAAACCAATAACCAAACTCTGTCTTTAAATGTCCTTTCTTTAGGTATGGAGTGAAATCCCAAAAAGGTGCCAAGTTCAAAACTTGCAGTGCACTGTGTCCGTTCAGGCTCTTACGTGTACCTGTGCTTGATGTGGGTGGGCAGGGAGCAGCTCAGGCAGCTACGGCTGCAGGTCGGAATGCCCAGAAGCTGGGGTGGAGTCCGTAAAGAAAAAGGGGACAGTAATTATGGCATAGTGGAGGCGGGAGGTCTAATAGAGTAGGCAGGGCTGAGACAAATTGTAGAAAAGGGAGGGCTTGTGGAAAAAGGGAGAGCAAAGATCTAGTTGCAGAGAGGAGAGGGAAACACTGAAGCGAGGGCTGAGTTTCTAATGACTGGCAGCTGCTGGAGTTAGAGGGAGAATGATTAGACTGCAGGGAGAGATAGAAATCAATAGGCTGTACAAATTAATTAAAACAACTGCTGTGCCCTATCAGAGTATAACAGTTACAAAGCTACATTTGGAACATCAGAGCTACATTTCATTTAAACATTAACAATCATTTGAGAGCATCAAAGAACAGTGCTGACAAAAAGAAGTAAGAAAAAATTACTCACCATAGTAATTTTCTTTCTTCCAAGGTGTCCTTTAGCATCAGTAACAATATGCAGTTAGCTGACTAGGTTGAACTGCCTCGGAGGTGGAGATTATGATAATGAATCGAATGAAGTACTGATTATTGGTGATGTGCTATTACTTGTGTTCACTGCATTGTTGCTATGTTGTATTGCCTGTAATTGTTTCAATGTTGTACTTACCGCACTACTCTCTGCATTGTATTGTTATATTTGTACTTTTATTTATTTATTTATTTATTTAGCTTTTGGTTGACCGGGTAAGTGCACTAGACAAATCTTACCTATTTTCAGGCACGACCCGGGGAATACAGATGAAATGCCAACTGACCTTGAACCAGATTAAGCTGTTGGTGGTATTTTTAGTGAATGAGGGAATTTGGCAGACACCGGGAAATTCCCCTACTCTTTCTCGAGAAGTGCCATGGGATCTTTAACATCCACCTGAACTACCACCAATCCAGGCAGATGGGACCCCGGTTTAACGTCTCATCCGAAAGACGGCACCTCAGAAGTGCAGCACCCCTCTCATGCTGCACTGCAGTGTCAGTACTGGGATATTAACCCAAGTGCCAGATGTGGGAACTGAACCCACAGTCCTCTGATCTCCCGTGTTTGATGTTGACTCCCACTACCCTTATCCCCCAGGTCGCACCGGAGATGAGCAACTTGTTGTTTGGTGTGCCTTCCTGGTGAAACATTTCAATAAATAAATAATGAATTATCCAATCAGGAGAGAGCTTGAGGGTGCTGAGAGCCTGCCTAGAAGGCACCAGAATTTTTCCGAAGCTAGATTGGGAATATGCCCATTAAAGGTGTGAACGAACAGGATTTAAAAATCATGCAACAGTGTGAAGAACAATTACTGAAAAATCAAACTTTGCTATAAATTTAACCCACAGTTTAAGACAACAAATTTGGTAAAAATAGAAGCAGAGTTCTCTTCAGTAGGGTTTCTAGGGGAGGATGGGTGGGAGCTTACTGATGCTAAAGGACACCTTGGAAGAAAGAAAGATTACTACGGTGAGTAATGTTTTTCTTCTCACCCCAGGGGTCCTTTAGCATCAGTAAAAGTATGCAGACTACAAAACAGTGTAGTTGGGAGGCGGGTACAGAGCCTATTTAGGGAAGAAGCTCTGCAGAACCACCCTGCCAAATCTGGCATCAGATCTACACTGCACATCCAAGCAGTAATGCTTTATGAATGTGTGTACAGTCTTCCATGTAGCTGCTTTACAGACATCCAGAAGGGGAGTGTCCCTTGCAACTGCCACAGAGGTAGCAGTGCCCCTGGTAGAATGAGCTCAGGAGGCTGTTTACCAGCCTTGTTGTAGCAAAACTGGATGCAAGAGACTATTCAGCAAGAGATAGTTCTCTTGGTGTCTGGCCTTCCTCTACCTGCTTCCCCATAGGTGAGGAATAACTCTGTGGAAGAGCCCCTAAACTGTTTGGTGAGATCCAAATAATAAGACACGGCCCTCTTCACATCCAAACTGTGGAGTTTCTACTCCCCAGGAGTAGATATTTCAGTAAAGAAGACTGGTAAGGAAATGGACTAATTAAGGTGCAACTCTGAGACCACCTTGGGTAGAAATTTTCTGTTAGTTCTGAGCTCTATCTTGTCCCTGTGTGGGATAATGTAGTGGGGCTCAATGCGGAGTGCCTGTAGCTCTGCAATTCTCCGTGCAGAGGTGATGGCTACCAAAAAGACAGTTTTCCAGGTGACGTATTTCAAATAAGCCATAGCCATGTGTTCGAAGGGTGGTTCCCTGAGCTTGGCTATACACAGGTTAAGATCCCAAGGAGGAACAGGACCCCTGATTGGGGCTGAAGGTGGAGAAGGCCTTTGAAAAACTGTTTAAAAACAGGCAAGGATAAGACAGATTTTTCTTTTCCAGTAGAAAGGTAGGCTGAAATTGCAGCTAGGTGAAGCTTCAAGGATGTGGCCTTTAGACCCGAGGACTGAAGGTGCACTAAACAGTTTAAAAGATTAGAGGCAGATGCCCTGAGAGGAGTGATCTGTTTCCCCTTGCACCAGATGGAAAATATTTTCAATTTAGCTGCATAAGTCTTTTTAGTGCTGGGCTTTTTGGTCATCCTCAGGATTTTCAGTACTTGTTCAGAATACTGAGTGGCAGAGAACTCTAGCTCCTCAAGAGCCATGCTTTGAGGTGAAGGGACTGCAGGTCTGGATAAGTCACTTCTAGCTGAGGCAGAGTTAGGAGAAAGTGACTGAGGGGAGGTTGAATAGATTTGCTGCAAGAGAGGGCTAGCTGGACAGGATACCAAGGTTGCCTTGGCTAATCCAGTGCCACTAGAATCATTGTTGCTGGTTGACTCCTGAGTTTCAGAAGTACCCTGAAAATCAGAGGAGATGGAGGCAAGGCATATAGGAACTTCCCTGACCAACTCAGAGAGAGGATGTCTGCTTGGAGGGTTTTCAGGGCAGGAGGCCTGCAGCAGTAGAGAGGAAGTTGATAGTTGAGGTGAGAGGCAAACAGATCCACTTCTGGAGTGCCCCACCTTCTGAAGACTGTGGCAAGGACCTGTTTTTTCAAAGTCCATTCATTGTGCCCTTCACTGATTTGACTGAGGGCATCTGCCAGGGTATAGTCCTTGCCTGGTAGGTGTACAACTGATAGACTGACATCCAAGGAGTAGGCCAGGGACCAAATTCTCATGGCCTCTGTGCATAGCACACTCAACCTCATGCCACCTTGCTTGTTTATGTGAAACACAGCAGTGGTATTATCCATTCTGATCTGCATTGGGTGGCCCTTGACTTGTGGTGCAAAGGCCTTCAGTGCTAGGTATGGCTCTGAGTTCTAAAAGGTTGATGTGGCATGCTGACTCCTTTGGGGTCCATGTGCCACTGATAGAAGAGCTGTCCAGATGAGCTCCCCACCCCAGTAGAGATGCATCTGTGGTAATATTTTTTGTGGGTGAAGGAGCTTGGAAGGGAATTCCTACCAAGAGGTTGGGTATTTCTTTTCACCACTGTAAGGCCTGAAGTAATGCCTCTGTTACTGAAACCAGTTTGGACAAAGGATGACTTTTCTGGGACCAGTGAGAACACAGATGGTATTGTATGTCTGTCATTCTGAATCTGACTCCTGGGACCACAGCAGTCATGGATGACATGTGCCCCAGAAGCCTCAAGAAGTATCTGACTGGCCTTGGCTGGCCTAGGACAAAGGAGTTTGCCACAGACAGAAAATGCTGAATTCCTTCTGGTGGATGAAAATCTCTGCTTAGCTGAGTATCCAACTGTGTCCCTAAAAACGTTAAAGTCTGAGTTGGAACCATGTGGGATTTTTTCTGATTTTAAGAGAAAGCCTAGGGAATGTAAAGTGTCCTTTGTTTGGGAAAGTGCCTCTTCTACTTGTAGAGGAGTTTTCCCTGCTATGATCCAGTCATCCAAATAAGGATACTATGCGATCCCTTGTTTTCTGAGGTGTGCTGCCACAACAGCCAGACATTTGGTGAATATTCTTAGAGCAGATATCAGGCCAAAGGACATGACTGCAAACTGATAATGCCCTGAGGGGAGTTTGAACCTAAGAAAATTTCTGTGGGACTGCATTATTGGAATATGGAAATAGGCGTTCTTGAGATCCAGGGGGGCTAGCCAGTCTCCCTGTTGAAGGGAATGTATTACCATCCCTAGGGTTATCATCTTGAATTTTGGTTTGAGGAGATGCTTATTCAAGTATCTGAGGTCGAGAATAGGTCGCCACTCTCTATTCCAGATACTTTCTGACTCAGAAAACAAAATGGAGGCCCTTGCCCTGCTGGTGCAATGGTAATCTTTCCACCACTTTTGCTGTCAAGAGGTGTTTTACCTCCAATTCCAACTGAAGTTTCTCTGTTGGAGTTAGAGGTTTTGACAGTCGAGAACCCCCAAGGGCTGGCAACTTTCTGAAGTGCAGAGGTAGACTCTTTTCCACTATTTCCAGGACACACTTGTCTGAAGAGATGAGAGTCCAGAATTGAGGTAGTGGGAGAGCCTGCCCCCTACGGGTGGAGAGGAGATGACCTGGGCCTTGATGTCAGGGCTTGGGCTGAGAGGCAGGAGCAGGGGTAGGGTTGCTTCTCCTTTGTCCTCTCAAGCCTCTTCCTCTGTAGAGCCCCCTCATTTGATTGTAATCAACTTGCACAGGAAAGGGGAAGAAGGGTCTAGGGTAGTAACCTCTGCCCCTGTTACCTTTGTTCTGAGGCTTTTGGGTAGCAGAGGGCTTCCCTCTGGCTGTGTTGCTCTGGGTAGGTTGTTTTGTACTCATCAACCTTTTTCATATAAGTATCTGTTCTGGAGTCAAAACCAACATTTTGATTGCAAGGGAAGTCCATAGCTTTAGACTGTTTGTCCTGTGTCAGATTGGTTGTTCTCAGCCAGGCAAAATGCCTCAAGAGAGGGCATGGGCCATAACCCTAGAAGCTGCATCATTATTATCAGCTGCCATATGTAACTGGTACTTTGTTGCTTCTAAGGCAGTTTTAGCTGTATTCACCAAGTCCTGAACCATAGAATCAGACGTTTGTTGTGCTATAGCCAGGACTGAATTCCAAAGGGCCTTTTGATACTTGGCTGTATATGGCAAGTACGAAGAAAGGTGTGGAAGTAGAGAGGCTGAAGTATAAGACTTCTTAGCCATGAAGTCCAGTCTCCTTGACTCTTTCTCAGGGAGTTGAGAGGAAAGAGGAGTATTGGCTTTGTCACAGGCTGCCTGTTGTACTACCCCCTCATGGTTGGGGTGTACATACAGGAACTCAGTGTCAGATCAGGAAAGCTGGTACTTTTTATCAGTTCTTTTGTCTATTCCAGGCAGGGAAGTAGGTGTCTTGAGTAGTTTCATTGTATTCTTCCTAAAAGGCTTATAGACAGAGGGTACCAGCTTCTTTGGAGGAGGGAGACCCATAATTTCTCTGTAATCTAGGTCATCCTCCTCCTCCTCCTCAGAGTGGACTTCTATGAAGGAAGGTCTAGGGTGTCCACCAAGTGTTGCAGAAAGGTCAGCATAGAGGAAGTATCCTCTTGATCTGTTGGAGAGGCTCCAAAATGTGGATCAGAGGAAACATCAGGTTCTAGGTTCCCCTCTGATTCATCATCCAGATCATTAACATAATAATCATCACAATGTTCACCAGTATAGGCGCCTGCCTCTGAGGGAGTCGAACTGGGAGGTTGCCTGGGCAAGGCAGGGGTATTAAAAATGGGTCCCATGTCCTGAAGAGTTTGATACAGATGCCAGGCTTTAGCTATCTCTTCCACAGGGACAAGACTCCTTAAATATCTGGGAGGTCCTCCCCCAGAAGTTCTGTGTGTTTCATTTTCTCTTTGTTTTTTTGTCCACTGATGCCTCACCTTTGTTCAAACTGGGAGGGGTAGTAGTATGCTTTTCTTTGTAAGGCACTTTATCAGTGAACTTATCAGCTTTTCTTTTATTTGTAGGCACCTCATCAGCACCTTTTGAAGGCTTCAATTTGCCAGGCACTTCATCAGTACCTTCAAGAGCCTTAGATTTGCCACGCACTTCATCAGCACCTTTATTTTTATTATTTTTAGGTTTTGAAGATGCTTCATCAACACCTTGATTTGTCTTTCCATTTTTAAAAGGTCCCTCAGTGGTAGCCTTGGGTCTTTGTTTAGGTACAGAGGAAGACCCTTCTTCAGCCCTAATTCTTAATCTCTTAGCTCTATTTCTCAAGGTCTTTGGGCAGAATTTAGAGCAAAGTGTACAGAAGTCATCTGGATCCAAGCACTTTAAACACAGGTCATGGGTATCAGCTTTAGCCACTATCCTGTGGCACTTCAAGCAATTTTTAAAACCTGAGGGTCCAGTTCTCTTTAGGGGTTTCTGACATGCCAAAATTAACAAACCCCCTGAAAAAATAAAGCCCCAATAGGGCAAGGTAAAGAAATGTGATTGGTTCCCTCGTAGTAAAGAACCGTGACTTTTAGTAATAAAAACTAGGAAAAATACAAGAAAACATTGGTTCCCACTGAAAAAAGGGAACCACGATTAAAATACCAAAAGGAAATGTCAAAGAAACACAAACACGTTAAACTTTTTATTCAGAAAATAGAGGAGGGAACTGTGGAGAACTGCTGTTCCTGAAGTAAAATGTGGTTCCTGGGAACCGAGAGGAACCTCGAAAAAATAAACTCAAAACACTCAGCACACTAAGAAAATAAAAAAAGTAAAAGTTATAGCTACCAACAATGGCAAGAGGCTTTATCTTGGCCAAAAGAGAAAGCACCCCAGAGGCAGTGTTAGTCAGCGGAGAAAAAATTCTGGCACCTTCTAGGCAGACTCTCCTCAGCACACCCTCAAGCTCTCTCTCCTGATTGGCTAATTTATTAGATTCATTATCATATTCTCCACCTCTGAGGCAGTTCAACATAGTCAGCTAACTGCTTATTGTTACTGATGCTAAAAGACCCCTGGGGTGAGAAGCTCTCTATTTTCTAAAAGATAAAAATGAGCACGCTCCTGTGCTGACCAAAAGGAAACAGGCTCTCTATTTTAAAAGATCAATCAAGCAAGTTTCTCTGTTTCGCTACATTTTCCTTTTTTTAACAGGTAAATTGAGCAGAAACAGGCTCACCAATTTTTATAAAACATAAAGTTAAATGGATACCTCTTCAGTAGATCTCTCTCTCTCTAAACTGATCAAACATGAAAGAAATTACAAGAAGAAGAGAGAGAGAAAGGAGAAAAGGAAGGAACTAAATCCTTCACCTTGAGATAAGGTATATTCTGATAAGAAAGACTGCTCTGGTCCTATGGAAAAATATCTAGGATCTTCATACTTGAGTAGCCCTGGTAGAGCCAGTCCATCAGCTGTGGCTGGGATCACGAGTCCCATCCCCATCCAAAAGAAGTTATGGCTGGGCCATCTGCAACAGAGTCAGTTAAAGCTCTCACATGCCAGGCTGAACTCTTTGGAAGCAGTTAACAGGTCTTATTCATCTTTACTGTTAGCTATTCAAAAGTTAGACAACAAATGGAAAATGATTGCCAGTAGGTGTGAAACCACAGAATGTTAACTAGCTGAGAATGAAAAACAATATCATCAGTTGTCAAAGACCAAACTGCATTATTATTAAAAATGGACTTCAATACTACTCTTCTTACCTCTGTTTTGTGACATAATATTTTACAACCTTGAAAAATAAAAAATTTTGAAAATACTGTTCATAAAAATAACCGGACTATTGTGGGCCTACCTGTGCTTGAAACACATTACAAAATTACATGGGTATTTTCTGAGAGCTTTTCGCAACTGTACAAGGCTACATGCCTGAAACACTTCCTTCATTGCTCAAAGCATTTTGCCTTTCGAGCCGTGCCAAAGGTGTTTAGTCTATTGTACCATCTGCAACTTCAGAGATGGTGCAAACACCTGGCATACCAGTGACAGTACTTGTTCAATTCACTCTGAAGAGCGACACAGAACGCATAATCAAGCAAGCATGACTAAAAAGTGCATAGAACTTTTGAAATGCAAAGGTTTATATATACCCAGATGTAAGCCCACAGATACAGGTCCTCTGCAGATTCTTTCTTTTGCACCTATCCAATGTGCAAAACATTGGAGGCCGCTTCTCTCTTCTTTATTTGTGTAAAGCATGGGTAATTTTAAAATTATAAAAATGTGTTTATTTCAACCCAGTCAACTTGCTGAGTTTTTGCACACCCAGGCTGCTGCAAAGAGAATGCAAGAATCTCCTTCAGAAGATAAAATGGACTCAGACATCAATACCCTGGTTGCTGAGAGTGGTTTATGTGGTATATCAATCTCTGACCCACTTCCATCCTGTGAGTGAGTGCAGTCTTGGAAAAGACTCTTAAAACATTTACCTGAGGGCTGGCCCAGTGGTGTGGAGGGCTGAGGCACTGGCGCCTTACCTCCTGACAGACCAGTGACCCATATTCAGTGGCAAATGCAGGTTGCTGGGGGTCAGCCAGGGAGGCCGAGGATCAAGCATCCAGAGGACAGCTCTCCTCTACTGGGGAGGGTGGATTGGTGTTCTCACCAAATGACTGCCACCAGGTGGAGGCCTGAGGGTAGTGATGTACAGGGTGCCATCCCATGCCATCGCCCGGTCTCTGGCCCAGTCTAGATGTGGTTCTTCAGCTCGGTGGAGGATGGCCCTCCCCTTCCCAGCCCTGCCACTGGGGGCAATCCATGGGGGATCCTTGGCCTGAGACATGGGAGAGACGAGATGCCAGACAGGAGGAGGCGGGGACAGGGTTGAGATCCTGACCGTGCCAACCAGAGGAGAAAAAGCTATATGGAAAAACAACATTTAATTGAGATGGCCTATCTTCTATGCACTCAGTTCTTAAAAATAGGCTTTCCGTTTCTTTAGTTATTAGACTATATTGTTGGCTGTGTGTTTGGCATATTTAGATAAATAGATTTGTTTTCTGATTTTCAGAAAAGAAATGCGTACCTATATGGCCAGCTCCTGGCACAGTGGTAGCACTTTGACTTGTGGTGCTGACTACCCTGGTTAGGAAGTGAACTTCATGCGTCGGGTGAGCCAGCCACAGGGAAGAAGACTGAGCATTCAAAGGACTGTTCTCCTCCACTGGGGGGGGGATGGGAGGGTTTGTAGAGCCTGGTGATTGCCTGGTCCCTAGCTGAAGCTGGGGGAAAGGTACCTGGGACTAGCAAGAAGGGCAAGGGAGGGCATGGCAGATGCCAATGTGCGGTGTGCAGGAACACGTGACACATGTCATGGCATCTTTGCACACCATACCTCTCGAGGGAGAGGAAAATGTAAAATACCAGTGACAGGATGTCTTTAGACACCCACAGGCTCCACCTTGACAAGCTGGGCCTGTCAGCCAAGAACCATAGAAACCGAAACATAAAAATTTCTGGCAGATAAGGACCATGTGATCCATTCGTCTGCTTGTGGTTTCCTATCCCTTCCCCCAGCTTTCACTGTACTGCTTGAGTATCCCACAATGACTGTCCCATGCTCTCTTGAATTCACCCACTGTCTTTGCCCCCAGCATACCGTCAAGCAAACTATTCCAAGGTTTCTCCACATGCTCCATGAAGAAGAACTTCCTCATGTTAGTCCTGCACCTCCCTCATTTAAGGTGAAGGTCATGCCCTCTTGTCCTGTGATAATGCTTCACCTGCACCTTGTTTCTTCTCTTCAGGTATCTTCTCCCCCATTTCTACATTGTTTTCTAGGTTTATTAATGGATGTAGCACTTATTTCCAGGACAAATTTTCTTTTCAGATACCACTTTTTCACAGGGCTATTGGCCAGAGATCAATTCTGTACAGGGCTTCTAAATTTTTTAACTCCCTCCCCACTGATTTTTTCCATTTTAAATCCATTGGTAATTTTAAACAAAAACTATTTTTACTTTTCCGAAGTTCTCAGAAATGTACTTGTTAACTGTATTTGTTAATTGTTTTGTTTAATCTTATATTGTATTGTATTAGATGTATTATACTTTATTGTCTAATGTTATTTATTGGGTTTTTTTTTACTATGTTTGTTCTTTGTATTACTTGTCACCTGTGAAAATGGGCAGTCTGCTCATCAGGCTCACAAGGATAAAAAATGAAAGGTATTTAAATATCTCTATCATGTCACCCCAATTCCTGCGCTGCTCTAGGGAGTATAAGTTGAGTTCACTTAGTCTTACTTCATACGGTTTTTGATGCAAGCCCTGCATCATTTTTGTTACTCTACTCTGGACTGTCTCCAGCCTGTCTATGTCCTTCTTGAGGTGTGGCCTCCAGAACTGGATACAGCATTCCATGTGAGGCCTCACCAGGGACTGATACAGAGGCATGATCACTTCTTGCGTCCTGCTTGTGATGCCCCTCCCTGTGAATCCCAGGAAATCACAAGCCTTTAGTGCTGCCTTCTCGCATTGTTTGCCAACCCTCAGGTCTGAGATGATAACCCCCAGGTTGAGCGCATGCCTAGTAGCTGCTAGCTGCTCCCCTCGCATTGAGTATATTTTCCCTGGGTTATGCTTTCCTAGGTGCATGACTTTGCATGTTTGCATTAAATCTCAATTGCCAGTTTTTCAACCACTCCTCCAGCTTTCAGAGCTCAGTTTACGTGAGTTGTTATTCCTCTGGTGTGTCAACTCTGTTGCCAATTTTGGTGTCATCTGTAGACAAGCACACTTTCCCCTTCAGTCCGTCAGCGATGTCGCTGATGAGTACATTAAAAAGGATTGGCCCCAGAACCAAGCCCTATGGCATTCCACTAGTAACCCTACACTCTTTAGTGTGTCATTAACTAAAACTCTGTGTTCTCTAGTCCAGACCCTGTTCCCGATGGGGATTGGAGAACCCTGTCAACCCCACCAGGGGAGGCAAACCCTGAGGGAAGATGGGCTGGCAGATAAGTCCCGGTGGATGTTGGGGTTTCAGGGATGGGGTTTTCAGTAAAAGGGGACTTCTCCAGTAAGGTGAGAAAAAAGATTAATAAAAAAAAAAAGAAAAGAAATGAGCAACTATGATAACGAAACAAATTCTTGATATACTTGCACCTTAGTTTGTTATCTTTGGTGTGGCTTCTTCTACAGACATTAAACATTATGTTTATGGCTTCTAAATGCTTTTAAAAAATTGCTAAAAGTTTAGAGGAGTTATAGAATAGCTTGTGATGGATAAGGAGGAGGCAGACTTGATAATAAGGGGATACATGATGGCTAGGTGTTTGATACAGAATATATCTGAATGAGTGGCAAGTGAGGTCGGGGAATATCATGAGTGGTAGAGTATAGCAGAACCACGAGTGATGGTTCCCTGAGCTCACTTACCAAAAGTTCAGATATATTCTGTATCACACACCTAGCCATCATGTATGCCTTTTATACAATAAGACTGTGTTTTGTGCTGCTTATTTTTGTTTGATGTCACCACAGTGTGATATCTGGAGTTATCACACTGCAGTGAGAGTACAAGTGTATCTAATGAGTTATCTGCTCACTCCTACTGTATAAAATGTAATTATTTTTCTTACAGTGTGGATATTGTGGAAGTATCCTTTGTAGTATAAAATGGTGTTGAAAATGGCAATAAATAAAAAGTAAAAAATAAAACACCAAATGTGTTATGCACAAATTAGTGCTTAGGGAAGGGACTTACATAGTCCAAACCTCGCTTTCAAAAATGGAGCCATCATTGTTTTAAGAAAAAGTAACCTTTATGAACCCAAAAGCAGTATCAGAATAGACTTACTTAGGGTACTGAATAATAAAGCAGCATCATAAAATGATAGGGCTTGAATGGTCCATCTTATCCACTCCTTCTGCCACAGGTATGTGACCATACCAATTATTTTGTCAGTTTTTGCTTTGTGCAGTATTGATGTATAGTAAATCCAAGCTTGTGGCTAACTCATTACCTTATTTTAGGACTGCTAACCCACTCATGCTATGAGGACCTATGCTATACTAGGAGGAGGACTTCCTGAAACTGTGTACACACAGACCACCTGCTTATTTCCAACATATTGATGATTTAGTTATCATTTAGATAGAATGTACTGACACACTCTAAAAATTTCATTAGGAACTTAACATGCTTCACCCATCCATTAAACTTTCCCTGGAGTACTCTGACATCAGGGTTAATTTCCTGAACACAACAATTACCATCAAAGATGGAACATATTATGCACTATATTAAGAATAGGAGTGATACATAGGCCTCAAAAACCAGGGGGAGGAGATAGATATGCAACTGATGCAAGTAATTCAAAGGGTGTCGAAGAAAGGGGAGTTTATACTGCTGGGGGACCTTAATATGCCTGATGTAGAATGGGGAATCCCTAAGGCAACATCTACCAGGAGTAGGGGAGTACTTGAGGCACTGCAGGGATCATTTCTACAACAGCTGGTTAAGGAGCCCACAAGAGGGGAAAATATACTGGATGTTGTACTCACAAACAGGAATAGTGTTGAATGGTGGGAGACTGCCTGGGTACAAGTGATCATAGCACAGTGAGTTTTAGGATACACAGAGGGAGAATAATGAATAAGACCAGTACAAAGGTTCTAGACTTCAGGAGGGCGGACTTTGAAAGAATGAAATTCACAGAGAAGAAATGGAAGGCAAAGACCAGAGAAAGGATGTAGAAGAATTGCGGAGATGTATCAAGAGATCGGTACTAAAAGCCACAAAACTATGTATAAGGAGGATAGGAAAAAAGAAGGCGGCCTCTTTGGTTTAATAGAAATGTTGATGGGGCATTAAGGGATAGAAGGACAGCATTCAGAAAATATAAGAAAACTCAGAGTGAGATAGACAAAGTTAATAATAAGGAGAAACTGAGACAGGCAGGGAAATTGATTAGGAGAGCAAAAGCAGAAACAGAGGAGAGAATTGCTAAACATGCTAAAAGAGGGGATAAAACCTTTTTTAGATATGTGGGGGAGAAAAGGAGAACCAGACATGTGATTGTAAAATTGAGGGGGGAGGGGGTATAAATGTTGAGAGTGACTTGGAGAAAGCAGAGGTTCTAAATACTTATTTTTGCTCTGTTTTCACAGTGGAGGGGGAAGGGAAGGGAAATGAGTTAAAAAGGAAGGGAGGAGAAAAATGTGGGCTGGATCAAAGCCCATTAAGTGAGGACAGAGTAAAGAAAGAACTTGAAAAATTAAAGGTTGATAAGTCAATGGGGCCTGATAGTTTGCATCCAAGAGTTCTTAGAGAGTTGAGGGATGAGCTGGCATCACATCTGACAAAGTTATTTAATTTACTCTTTGATACAGGGGGGTTCTGAGTGACTGGAGGATGGCGAACGTAATACCAATTTATAAGGGGGGCTGCAGGGAGGAGGCAGGGAATTACCACCCTGTCAGCCTCACATCAGTGGTGAGTTAGGTGATGAAGGTGTTAATAAAGGAAAGAGTCTTAAAATACTTAATGGACAATACACTATTAGATGAAAAGCAACATGGTTTCACTAGTGGGAGATCTTGACAGACAAATCTGATCAAATTTTTTGATGGGGTAACAAAGGTTATTGTTCAAGGGAGGGCAGTTGATGTGGCATACCTAGACTTCAGTAAGGTCTTTGACTCTGCTCCTCACAGTAGGCTAGTAAATAAGATAGACAGCCTCTGAGTAGGACAGAAAATAAACAGATGGGTGGAAAACTGGTTGAAGGACAGAAGTTAGAGGGTAGTGGTAAATGGTGTACATACTAGGATAATGAGGGTGACAAGCGGTGTTCCTCATGGGTCAGTACTTGGTGCCAATCCTTTTCAACATGTATATCAGTGGGACTTGAAGGGAAAGTGTGTCTTTTTGTGGATGATGCAAAGTTATATAATATGGTTGACATAGCAGGGGTTTGAGGCCATGAGGAGAGATCTGAGCACCCAAGAGAAGTGGTTGGACATTTGTCAGCTAAAGTTCAATGCTAAGAAGTGTTCAGTGATGCATATGGGTGTAAAAATCCACTGGCTGAGTACTCACTCTGGGGAGAACTGATAAATCAAACAGAACAGTAAAGGGACCTGGGGATTATAATCTTAAACAACCTTAAATTAGGAGACCAATGTAGTAAGGCAGTAGGTAAAGCTAATAGAATGATGGTGAGAAGGGCATAACAAGTAGGAAGAGAGGTGTTGATGCCTTCATATAAGACCATGGTGAGACCACAACTGGAGTATGGGGTGCAGTTCTGGAGGCCTCATTTAAGAAAGGGTATAGATGGGTTGGAGAGGGTTCTGAGAAGGGTAACAAAGATGGCGCAAGTTATGCAAGAGAAGTCATACGAGTCTAGATGGAGAGAATTGAATCTATACCTGCTGGAGGTTAGAAGAGATAGAGGTGACATGATAGAGACTTTTAAGTATATGAAGGGAATAAATAAAGTGAATGAAGGTAGATTATTCTAAAGGAAAGTAGGAGTTAATACAAGGGGTCATAATTTAAGATTGGAACGGGGAAGATTTAAGAGCAATATAAGGAGATGTTATTTCATTGAGAGAGTGGTGGAACCCTGGAACAGATTACCTAATGAGGTGGTGTGTGCAGAAACAGTGGAGGAATTCAAGAGGGTATGGGTCAGACACAAGGGTTTGGCTGATGGGCAGAGGAAAATATCCCTGGGAAGTAGCGACAAGTAGGAGTGGGTGGAAATGGCAGACTAGATGGACCAAGATGGTCCTTTCTGCTTAACGTTACTATGATACCATGATAACACTGCAGACCTGTATTAACAGGAAACCAACAGTCAGACAGAGAGACAGACAGACAGAGATACTTACACAAAAACAGCAATCACCCTAGGCATCCTAAAAAATCTATCATATACAGTCAAGCACTTCAGTACTACTGAATCTGTTCAAGTGAGGGACGCTGTGTGAGAAGCAGCTTAGTAACTGTTGTTATGCTACTTTTCATTTTAGTATAGTATGCCATCATTGCCTGTTTTGACAAACATTTATGGTTTTTAGCTGTGCAAGTTTGGAAAATTCTATCCTGATTTGAGCTTTTACTTTACCAACAGGCATCGCTTGATTGTTTGGAAAAAGAGTGTACTGTGCCATGCTATGTTACAGCCATGGACCCAGGGATTCATGGAACACAATCTGAGTGTCTGAAAGTAGAGAGAGACCCAGACATCGAGAGGAAGAAGGTGGAGACTTTCACAGCATAGACTTCCATAGCAGGAAGGAAGAAAGAAAGTTGAAAGGCTCCCATTTAACTTAGGACATTGTGAGACTGTAACATTGTATTTTTTTAGGGCAGATACCCATGCTCACGTTGCATCAGCTGCCCCCCTGCTGCAGTTCAATTTTAGTTTCAGCGGTTTGCTTTGGTGGAACTGTCAGGAAACTAGGGAACCTTAAAAGAATTTTAAGTTCATGTGTTTGGATAGCACTGTCTGCAGCAGTGTGATAGTGTGTTTTAACTTTGGTGCATCTTATGTATTTTAATACACCTGGGGCCCGATATTCAAAAATGGGCAAAGTGGAGTACAGAAATTTGCGCTCCGCCTTGCAGTTGCCCAGGTGTTCAAAACTGCTATATTCAGTGGAATAGCCCCCGGCGCTATTCCACTGAATATAGGTGGCATGTTGGCCCAGCACTAAGCCAGTTAGCACTGGTCAGACAGGGCTCCAGAAATTGGGCACCACAATGGCTTGCCCCCGGCCTAAATTTTCTATGTTCAAAGGACCCATGCAAATGAGCTCATTGTGCATGCAAGGCACTTAGAGGCCATTTACATACCCATTACAGGCTCATTTGCATGGATAGCCCAGAAATGTATTGCGGCGCTGCCCCCCGCCAACTTGCTGGTTCCAGAGAGCTATCCCTAGTGCTATTCACCTCCCCCCTCACCGATCATCGTCTCTAAGGTCCAACGTACAGATTCCCTGGTGCTAGTGCTCCCCCTCAGCTGATTGTCAGCTCAATGTAGTAAATAAAGCTTTCCCTGATGACAAGCAGTCCCTCCCCCACCACACCCATGCCCGCAAATGTAATCTGTATACCTTGGTGGCTAGTGATCCCTCTGCCCTCCCACACCCATGCCCGAAGTGTCATCCAGTAATCCCTGGTAGTCTAACGGATCCCCCCTTCCTATTCTGCCTGTAGAATGCATTCTATATTGCTTTTCCTGGTGAATAGTGGCCCCCCACCCTGGCAGGCAGTGTCCTACAACCCACTCCCCTCATCCCACCTTCGAGCCAGCAACCTGCACAGCCCTCTGCTCTCCACCATGGCCAGCCACTGACTGAGCTATCAATGAGCATGTACTGTATACAGAAAGCCCCCAGAGAGAAGATGATCAATGAGCATATACTGTATACAGCATGCGCTCATTGACAGCTCAGTTAGCAGCCAGCCGTGGTGGAGAGTTCAGGGTTGTGCCAGTCCCCAGCTTGGGGATGGGATGGGGAGTGGGTAGGGGCACCGCCTGTCAGTGTATGGGGTGGGGGTCCATTTTCCACCAAGAAAACAATATAGAATGTGTTCTATGGGCAGAATAGGGAGGGGGCCACTAGACCGCCACAGAATACTGGATGACACTTGGGCATGGGTGCAGATGAGGAAGGGACCTCTAGACATCAGGAATGCAGATTACACTTTGGGCATGGGTGCAGATAGGGGAAGGACGCTAGACCACCAAAGAATATGGATTACACATCGGACATGGGTGGAGGTGGGGGGAGGGACTGTTAGAAGACCAGGGAATACAGATGAAACTTCAGGCATGGGTGTGGGTGGCGGGAGGGACCACTAGCCATGTGGAAAAACTTTATTTACTACATTGAGCTGGCGATCAGTGGGGAGGGACCTGTAGCACCAAGAAATCTTTACATTGGACCCTAGGGATGGCGATTGGCAGGGGAGGGGGCCATTAGCACTAGGGACTACTGTATTGGGGGTTGGGGCTGCTGCACTTCCTCTGCCAACTGCTAGTGTTGCATGGGATTAAGTTGGGGTTTCATCGCCGGTATCTGCGCCATGCAAGGGGACCATGCAAAATGGCCTAGCAGGGTGCAAATACTTTGCTACTGGACTGTGCCAATATTCAGGTCCCTGCCCCTTCATTTACATTGAGCCTCTCTCCAAATATTGCCCAGGTGTACACCCTGTTTGCCCGTGCTAACAGGACTTTTCAATATTGCACATCTGCACAAACCCGCTTTGCAAGGGCAGACTCACATTTGCACCCGGGCAATCTTCTGAATATCGAGCCCCTTGAGTTTAATTCTCCCCTTAGTTATTTTTAAATTTATAATTCAAATTTAAATCTAAAGTTTTCATTGGCTCTCTGATCTTTTACTCATCACATGAGCAAGTGACATGTTTAAAGTACAGAAGCTGGTATTAGTGTGACGGTGCTGGGTCCGGTCAATACACTATATACAAAATGGCATGGTCAAACCCACACATCCCAGACGGCATGTGTGGATATAGCAACAGGGTGCAAAACCACAAAAGGATGAAATGGTGTAAGCACAGTTTTGCACCCTATCGCTCTTGACTGGGTAGCTAGTCATGCAAAGGATAAGACCTCTGCTGGGAGAAGGGTCTGCCAAGCAGCTGCTGTGGCTCAGCAGGATGAGCCATAGGCAGCAAGGGAAGCAGCGCATCTGTGAAACAGGTCTCGAATCCCAATCCCAGATGAATGGAGCTTTTAGTTTTTTTATATTTTTTTTTATCGTTTTGCACTTTCTTTGATATGGTTTTTCCCTCCCGCCTGTGTTTCTCCCCATCACTGTGTTAAACCCTCCCCCTCCCCAGAGTTGATTATTTAAATAGGGAGGCTTTGGGCAGTGCAGCCCCCCCACATAACGGGGGTGCGGACCCCACAAAAAATAATTTCCACTGTTTTATGCCGACATTTAGTTTTGGCTATATGGCACAGCCCTAGCAATGTACCCGCTGCATTGACAACATGGTACATTGCTGTGCTGTTTTTGTGTGTGAGGTTATGACCCTGTGTCTGTGTGACAGATCTGTGGTGGTGCTCACAACAGCTTGCAGTTTAGTAGTACAGCAGTTCGGCGTTCTCCAGAACTGTCGGTAGATTGTCTGAGGAATATTCTAGAGCTCTGCTTGTTCCATGGTTTTTATTCTCTTTTCTCCTGTGGTTTTTTTAGTCCCTATTTTGAGTGCATTTGATCATTTATTTTCAAAAGTAGGCTGCTTATTACCACGTGGACAAAGCAATGGTTTTCTCAAGTTTGTTAAACCTAGTTTAAAATTTTGATTACTGTCAGTCTTATAGTTTGGAAAGGGTAGTATTATGAGATCCTAAAATGCAAAACCCCAACACCAACGATCCTGGTGCCAAAATCCCAATGGAAAGAATCCGGACAATATGGTGGACCTCCTGACAGCCACATTCCCCGTGGTATAGAGACTCAGAGTTATCTATATACATTTACCAGGGGTGAGGAGGGCAGAGCCCCCTGTGGAACCATCAGGAGTGTGTCTGTCTACCAAGACTGTCAGCATCGGGCTTTTGGATGTTGGGATCTTGGAATATAATCTTGGGAAGGATGGAGTTGTTTGCTACTGCTGAAATCACAGTTTTTTTTTTTGTTTTTTATATTTATGGGTTAAAAGGAATTTTTAGGTTGAAAACCTCCAGGACTGATTCTAAACTCACATTATTTTATTTGATTAGATAAGTTTGCCTGATCTTAAGACAACATGTTATTATTATCCTGGGTGTTGCACCTCATATTATATTGCTTGCATATTGTAATTTTTGAGTTGTTTTAGTGTAATACCAGCATACATTTGCAATATTTGATACATATATAACATAGCTACTTGAGATTAGGTTTATTTTTAGGTAATAATTTGGTTGTCATGATGGGACAGGTGAATGCAGTGTCAGTGGCTCAGTAGGTAGCACACTCGCCTCTGAGGCTGGGAGAGCAGAGAGCTGTGGGTTCAGTTCCTACATCTGGCACTTGGGTTAATATCCCAGTACTGACACTGTAGTGCAGCATGAGAGGGGTACTGCACTTCTGAGGTGCTGTCTTTCGGATGAGATGTTAAACCAAAGTCCCATCTGCCTGGACTGGCGGTAGTTCAGGTGGATGTTAAAGATCCCATGGCACTTATCGAAAAGAGTAGGGGAGTTTTTATTAAGGACATAAGAAACTAAGTCAAAATACAGAAAAGCAACAGAAAGACAACAAGCAAAAGATACAATATTAAAAAAACATAAACAATAAAAGAAGAACTCAAGGTGGTTCATAACACCAATTTTCACAATTCTTCCAAAGACGTAACAAGTCAGAACTGGAAAAGAGAGCTAACTGTTTGGAATACAAAGACTTCACCTGAACAGTAACCATACGAATGGTATCTAACTGTGACCACCAAACATGTTGGAAAATCCAAGTACATCTGGTCAATCAAATATAATATTTCAAAAGCCCATAACAACATGCAGAGATACTACTATGATATTTCTCCCAAACAGATTTATAATCACCCAGAACCAATGTGTCATAGTCCATAAATCCAAATTCTGGACTATGCGAAACACGCCAATGTAGACTGAAATGTCAAAACAAAGGACATTCAAAAATAAATGGTGTTGTGTTTCAAAAAGACTGTTACAAGTATCCCTAGGACAAAATCTATCAGAAATTTGCTTATGTTTATGAGAGTTCCTAACATTCAACTTACCATGACAAGAATGACAAATCACATCCCATAAATATTCAGGTAATCTGGGTTCAGATAATAAATGAAGAGTTAAATCGAAATGATCAGGAGACCCAGAAGGAAAAATCAAAGGGACCCAAAATTTACTGTCAATAATATGCTCATATAATTCTGTTTTGGAGAATAACAGAACCACTTCTCTAGTAATATGCCATTGTTAATCTTTTTGAAAGTCACTTCCATATAGTTAGAAACATAAATCTTTCTCCAAAGAGTATGAAAATGCCATTGCCCATTGTCCCAGAAAGTAAAGAGACACTGTAAATCATATGATAGCCAAAAATGCCAATTTTTGGTATGTGTACCAAGGATAGGTTTAATATTATAAAAAATAAAATTTGAAAAATAAAAAGCTACAGGATTAACCATAGTCAGACCACCATGAGCCACCGGGAGGTAGGTATAATTGCGCTTGACAGGGTTAAACCTGGAACCTCATAAGGCTTGAAAAAAAGACTATATAATTGAGTCTCCAGATCCTGTGGTAAGGGAAAAACCGCACTGAGATATGTAAACAAGGGAAGAAGCAACGTTTTAATCAAAACAACCTGCTTCAACTTAAAGATCTGCATACTCTTCCATTTAGACATCAAAGCATAACCTTCATTTAATTTCATATTCCAGTTCAGTTTACCAGCATCAGAACAACCAAAAAAAAAAACCTAAAATCTTCAAATTATCAATAGTAATGGGAATATCTGCAACTGTGGTATGTCCACTTAATGAAGTCCCAAGTTGCAGAGCCTCTCTTATGAATATTAATTTTAGCATTAGAAATATCCGAAAAAGCCTGAAAATGTAAGTAAAGCATCCCTGAGTGTATATCTGCTAAGAAGATGCAGATATCATCTGCATAAGCCAATATTTTTGGTACAGTAAAAAGTTAGATATTCTGATTGAATAATCTGAGGGGCTAAATGAATCCTTTGTAAGAACACTTCAAGCCCCAAAATGTACAAAATAGGGCTCAACGGGCAACCTTGTCGAACCCCTTTAGATTGATTAATAATCTTACCCTGGAAACCATTAATCAATAGTCAAAAAGTGGCCTTTTGATAAAGTAACTGTATCCAAGAAACAAATCTGTCAGGAATACCATGAAATCGAAGGGCCTGATAAAGAAATTGATGAGCAATTCTATCAAAGGCCTTCTCTTGATCAATGGAAAGTAAAAAAACAGATAATTTATTGTCTATACCATAATGAATAATGTCACGAATCTGTATGAGGTTGTCCATTATGGTCCTATTAGGGATAGCATAGATCTGAAAAAGGGGAACAATGTGAGGCGTGATTTCATTCAGCTGTTTGGACAACATTTTAGTAAGTATCTTCAGATCAGTATTCAATAGGGATATACAGTAGTAGCCACAGACACTGCCAGCTATTTCCCAAAATTTCTGTGATATTTCAGACATATCTGATGCTTTTGCATTTTAAACAGTAGGGCAGCAGAGAGAAACTCTTCAGAAATTTTCGCAAATATCTGGAAATAGCTGCCAATGTCTGTGGCTACCACTGTAGGCCTCCAATTCTTAAGATCCGTATGATCACCCTTTTTAAAAATCAAAACCACCCAGGCCTGTTACCAATCACAGGTAACATAACCGGTATCAAGAATATCATTGTAAAGTTCAGTCAGTACAGGCACCAAAACATGTTGGAACTGTTTATAAAATTCAGAAGGGAGACCATCAGGGCCAGGAACTTTATGGGAAGGGAGGGCCTTAATAGCAGCCTCAACTTCCAGTCATGTAATGGGTTTAACCAACGATGAAGACTCCAAATCAGATAAAGCATGCGGTCTTAAATGAGAAAAAAAACATCCCCAGGTCTTGGAACTACAGTACTAGAAAAAGTAGCATAAACAGATTCAGCATATTGCAAAATCTCTGAACTAGTCTGCAACAGAACCCTGGAACCATTTTTAAACCCCAAACAACTCTAGTGTTAGTCATTTCAAAATTATATTTAAATACATCCAAAGAACCCCGATGAAGTCGAGTTCCAAAGCGGTGTTCAGTTACTAAAGATTTAGCCCTGTCATAAAGATAGGTCTTCATATCAGATCTCAATTTATCTATTTGGGAGGCATAATCATATTTAGTGGTAGTTTGCAAAGAAATAAGCTTAAAAAGCTGCTGACGTAACTGTAAAAAAATTGAATAATCAGCCCCACTACATTTCTTACCCTTGGAGGAAAAGAAATGTCAAAAATCAGTTTTAGACTATATCCACCAATCCAACAGAGAATCATAGAAAACCAAAACCGAAAGGCAGACTCTAAACAATTCCAAACACTCTTAAAAAAATCATCCTTACTCAACAAAGAAGTATTTAATTTCCACAAACCCCTACCCATGCGTCTGGTGTCACCCAAAGAAAGTAAAACATGCAATTCCATATGATCAGAGGTAGCATTAACCAGAGTCCATGCACCTTTCAGATGACTATGCTTTGAAACAAAAAGAAAATCAATCCTAGTAGAAATAGAATGTTGAAAGTAAGTGTGTCCCCCTTTAGGATGAAACTGCCTATAAGAGTCAATCATCCTAGTAGTTTGCTTGACAGAAGTTAAAAATTTGTGTCACAAAAAGTTTGGAGGTTAAACCATTTTTCCACTAAATCCAAGGGACAATTAAAATCTTCACCAATCAAAACCAATTTAGCAGTATGCAAATAAGGTCTCAAAACCTTAAAAGTGAAATCCTCAAACTTTTGGTTGTGGGGCATATATGATATCAATCCTAAGATGGGCAGCACCCAAAGAATATCCAACAGCAATAACCGTCCTGGTTCTATATCCAGAACCCTTAAAATCCTGAAATCCCAAAGCTTAAAGAGTATACCAACTCCAGAACAGGATTCAGTCCCCAATGACCAAAAAGAAGGTCCTAAAGGCCAAGAACGTTGGGCATGACTAATGTCAGAAGTGGTCCGCAATCTTGTGTCCTGTAAAAAAAAAAACATTAGCATTAGACCTCTGTAGAGAAGAAAATAGAGTAAGCTGGAGCTTAACATTCCGAATACTGTTGACATTTAAAGTTAACAAATGTAAAGCAGTAACAGGCAGGGCAAAAAAAGAAAGAATCAACATTTTTCTTTGTAGTTCTTTTATAAGCTTTCCCCTGTTTCCATTCATCTTCTCCCTCTGACAACTCCTTGTGAGAGGAGGCCACAGAGGATAAATCTAATTCCTCACTCTCATCAACCTCACAGGAATTGTAAAGCCACATAACTGTTTCGAGTTCTAAGAGTCCCATTGAGAGATTTTAGGTTTAGGCTGTAATTTGTCCAGTTTCCTCCTACCACCCACTACCACAAAGTCATCAGCCGGATGCGTCGGGGGGGGAGCATAACAGCAGTAGCCATAGCTGGAATACTTTCCATCCGGGCCTGTAAAGCAGGTGAGGACACTGCCAGCTGAGAATCAGAAGGATCAGACTGAGCCAACACAACTGCTTCTGAAGTACAAGGAGTAGGAGGGTGAACAGGGAGAGAAATCAATGATTGATTTTTTTGTTGTTTCTGCTCCTGTGCTTTCAAGACCATCTCCTCCTGATCATAAAAGGAACCCTTGTTATGAGCAGCCCAGGGGCACTGTCTATACGAATGGCCCTTCTCATCACAAAGGTTGCAATGGATAGGGTTAGGACAATAATGATTGGAATGGCCAGTTTCAAGACATAAGTCACAAACTCATATCTCACAAGCATTGCTTAAATGAGATAAAGAGTCACATCTATGGCAAGTCTTAGGCTGCCCTGGATAGAAACACAAGCCCGTATCCCTTCCAATGAAAAAGCTGCTAGGTAGATGATGAATGCCACAGTCAGTAGTTTTAAGTTTAACCTTGAGCCGCCAGCCCCCCATCCATATATTCTCTGAATCCAGAATAGGAGAAGGGCTATCTACGGCTTCCACATGTTGCTTTAGCCAATGCAGGATATTAGAAATGTCCACACCTTCATTTTTAAACAAAATGTTTACAGTCTTCCAAACTGGTTTCGTCAAAGGAAAAATTATAAAGGGGGCCCATGCAGGTGTATGCTTCAGAGAATTATAGTTCAGTCAAAACTTATCCAGCAGAACAGGAGAACGAAAGTTGACATCAAACTGGGAATCCCCAGAAGTATGGATGAGCGCTAAGATCTCAGTAGCAGTAAAATGCATCGTATTCTTAAGTAAGATCCTGGCAACATAAGTCCTGTCAGCAGTCTTGACACTCAGAACCGGTCCTATGACCAGCAAAGCTAGTGGCATACCCTTTGGCTGTTCTCTACAGGAATCTTCGAGCAGACAATCTGAGTGAGCCATGGAACAGACAGGGCAAGGCTGAACAACATCGGATATGTCAGACGCTGACTCAGCTGTCAGGCCTTGAAGCTCTGTAGCAGTAGGAACTGAAGGAGAAAACCAAGCGATGCCATCAGCTGTTTGCTTCCAGCCTGCAGAACGCAAAGTGAGATCCGGGGACCAAGTTGATTGCGAGGGTGGAGCACTGTCAGAAGCTAAAAATAAGTTTTTTTATCAGAATGGGTTTCCGAAGTTGCCATCGGAATATGTCCCGTCAAGGTCTTCAAATGCAACAAAGCTTCGTCTTCCTTGTGCAGTAAGTGCAATGATGCTTCCCTTCATTTTTGAATGGTCAATAGCTGAGGTTCAGGTACTATATCTTGCCTCCTATGTGTAGCCCATAGCGGTTCCACTTTAGGAGAGAGTTGTCTGAGGGCTTCAGCTGTTTGTTGTTGAATGGCTACAATTTCAGGATGCAAATGTCTGTGATCAGTGGGTATAGAAGCAGATGTCGAGAAATCCATCTGTTCAGAGACTACAACAGTCTCAACGTGCAGAGGTCTAGGCATGGATTCAATTCCAGTATCCATAACATTAGAAGACTGAGCAGAACGCTGAGGTCCATCACCAGCTCCAACACACCCAACTCCAAGGTCAGCCATCTTGTACATCGGAAGATGGACAAGAGTTCCCCCTACTGCAAGAGTAGGGGAATTTCCCCGGTGTCCTGGCCAAATTTCCATCATTCACTAAAAATACCACAAACAGCTTAATCTGATTCAAGGTCACTTGGCATTCATCTGTATCCCCTTCCCCCACGTCGTGCCTGAAAATAGGCAAGATTTGCCTAGTGCACTTACCTGGTCAACAAAAATTAAATAAAATAAATGAGAAATTGGCTCTTAATACAGGCTCTGAGATAGAAACTTTTAACAACATTAGTCCTATAGAAGGTACAGTATAACAGAAAAAAATGAAAAATCCTAAAAAGACTCAGCAAAATAGTTTTAAGAAACCTTTAAAATACAAAAAATAAATAAAAAGAATCCTTTGTTAATGGATAGATGTACGTAACCAAAACTTACTGAACACTTAACTGATAGTGTTAATTTAGCTACTAATGAGCCATATTTGTAAAATTCCTCTTGTCTCCATCAAAGTAAAATGGATTTTAAACAATTATCCTCTACTTCAAGATTAAGCACCTTGGTGACTGACCCGTCTAATCAGAATATGAATCTAATATTAGACAAGCTTTCTGGTTCATTGCTTAAATCTCCAGATCTGACTCCGGTGCTGGCTGTACCCAAAATTAGTCAATTGTCACATGATAATTCTTATGAGTACCAAAGAAAAAGCAAGAGTCTTGGCTAACATTTTTTTGCTGCTTCCTGTTTCATCTGTCAGACTATCACTCAAGAGGGGAAAGTTGGGAAAGTGGAAGTACCTGTAAGTAAATGTCCCAATTCTATTATGGTTGAAGTTTTCTCGGATCTTCAAAATATCATAATGGGGTTAAAAAGAATTGGATAAGTCTAAATTGATGCAGACTGATAAAGAAATGTCTCAGGGACCTCAGCCTGGATTATATTCTAATACTAATAGCCAGGATCCAAGTGGCTCTCCTAAGGCTCTGAAGGTTTCTGTGCTAACAGATGGTAGAATCTCACCTCTTCCATATTTCTCTTCTTACTTGAGTTAAGAAATTATTAACTTAATGAGTAACCCCTATGCCACACAACATATGGTAATGGAGCAAATTGTCATTATTCATAGTGAAATTGAGACAGGGATGAAATGGCCATTAATGGTGCATGAATGGATGATATACTGAGATTATTCCATCGGGTTTATCCTCAAAGAGAATCATCCTCAGTGGCTATCATGGAGGATTTGGAGCCTGTGCCAGATTCTGATACAGTATAAGACCAGACTTTAATTCTATTCTTTTTCCTGATCTGAGCCCCTCAAATCCCCTCCCAAAAAAGGAAAGAGTAACTAAAAAAAACTAAGAGAAGGGGGAAATGTGGCCTCTGGAGGTCTCAGCTATTCCCCTACAGGAGTTGTGCTGGTGGGAATGGCTTTGAATTCTCAAATTCGTGTGGTGCTACAGTAGCTAGTGCTCTGCTGGTGGATGGGCTATCAAAACATACTCCCTCACTTTCAGCAAAGAAAAGTGACTCATTTGCCTCCAAGCTACAGGCCACTTTTGCTGACATTATTGCAATCGGAGAAGACTGAGATCTTGATGAGAACGGCAGGTGGTGTGGGCAAGATAGGTAAGGATTTAGGGTAATCCCCTTCTAGTAATCATTTTCCAAAAGTGATGGAGCCTCCAAATGCCAATAAGGTTTTAATATAGGAGTTAGGTTATGTCCATGAAGATTGGATTGGGTGACAGTTAGCAGTTTTCTCAAGGTGCAACACTGGTGCTATCAGGGGATTCTCTTCCTCCGGCTCTGCATACCTTGGCATCCTAAGGTTATATGGTCTTAAAATGAAGGACCCAGAGGAAGACGAAACCTTGTTATATATATATATATCTTTTTTCAGCTTTCTTTATACCCCTCAATCACTGGCTTACCTGAACTCTCTCTGGTGAGGACTCTTGGTTCAACCTGTTCCTGCCTGCCTGAAGCCTCCAGACTCTGCTCCCTGACATGAGCCCATCTCCCTCCACATCTCCCAGTCATCTGACCCCCCCCCAGTCTTGAGCTCCCCTGGGGTGGGACCACCGACTCCTCCTGGCAGTCTATCTGAAATCTAATTGAGCAACCAGGGAGTTGGAGGAAGTGCCAGAGGCAGAGATGGAAGGCCTGGCATTGTGTGTGGGGGCTGACCACTGGACCCGCCATCGCCTATTGGGTGCCATGGGTTTACCTTGTTCTGTCTCCCCATTGGCCTGGCAGTGCAATGTGCACCAGAGTAGTGTATGTGCACTCCCACGCATGCTGACAGGAGCACCACCATGGCCAATCTGCCTTGCATGGATCCTGACTGCTGCTGAACCCCCAGTCTCCACTGGGAGTCACCAGACAGCGGGATCAATGCCCCCCTCCCAGGAAAGGACAGCAGTCCTCCACACGCTCAGTCCTTTCCTCTCCTACCAACCTCCAATGACCTAGGTCTGCTCCCAAACCTGGGTCACTGGTGTGGCATGAGGTGTGGCATCCAGAACCTCAACCCTCAATGCCACCGGGCTAGCACCTGTTACATCTTGTTGTTTCTTTTCTTCACTCTAAGATGAAAGTCCAGATGAAAATGGATGATATAGTATAAGTCTGCTGTGCTGGGAATGAGTTTTGGACTGGACTGTATCCAAATTAATTGTGCAAACCATAGGACTGCAAATTATTTGTGGAATAATGGTTATTTGCTTGAAAAACTTACCATAATTTTAACATACATAAACAGAAAAGGACCTCTAGCTTTGTAAGCTCATTTCCACAGGACACTGGACCTTTTTCCCCTTAGTATTTTTGGTCTCAAGAAACCTAGAGGAGAAACTGATGCCAAACTGACTAAATCAATTAATTTTTTTCAGTATTTTCAAATTCCATTAGGATTCAGGGGAATACTGAGAGCTAAGAGAAAGGAGAATCATGATGGTGCACAAGTTGATTTGTTATTTAAATCTAATTCAGTTGCGGAGAGAATATCAGAGAAATGTCATATTTTAGACAGTTTAGATATTTATGTAGTAATGAGTTCTGTATGTGCTCCCCATGTTGTATCTCAGCCCCAGATTATTCCAGGACTGAATCCAGACCCCTGTGCGGTATCACTTGTTATTAGATTTCAAGTACTTGCAAGCTACCAATGACTCATGGATAGTTTAGTTTAGTTTTGGTTTATTGGATTATACTGGAAAGGTAACAGTGAGCAAAGCTGCCAGTTTTCACATGCATCCAGTGATACAAATAATACAAATAACAGCTGCCCGTTTTCACGAGCATCCAGTAATACAACTAATACAAACATGTTACTGAAACTAAATTAAGACAGGCACAGGATACAGTACATCATAAGACAGTGGAACAGTATGTGGAGGGCAATAAAGTAACAAACAGAGGAGGTATTTAACAAAAGGCAATATGAACAGTAACAGGACTGAAAAAATTATATGAACATATTTACATAGGCAGCAGTTAAACAATGACATAGATCTTCTAAAAAGGTAAGGATCAAAAGAGTGTGCTGGGGGGCTGGGAAGGGAAAATTGGTAGATGGTTGTGGGTGTGACAGACCAGATTTGAGATGAGGGTGAGCAGGTGAAGATGGGTAGCATGGAGTCTGCAGCTAGGCAAGAGGATTAAGTGCCAATTGGTGGGGGTACTGGAAAAGGGGAGGGGAAAGGGAGAAACTGGGGAGGGGTAGTTAAGGAGGAGATATTGGGGGAAACAATTGCTGTGGGAGGAATGGGAAAAGTGCATTTTTAAGTTGCATTTGAAAGAGGCAATTGACCAACTCTGAATGAAGGAGATGAAGGGTGTTGAAGAGTTTGAAGGAAAAAGGTTGAGAGATAACCATTTTATTCTAATTTCTACAAATGCCCCTAGTAACCTTAGGGCTGAGGAAGCTCATAATCTTTTATTTTCCTGGAATATTGCAGGTCTTGGTTCTAAATGGGCAGATCAGGAATGGTTAGGGTTTGTTTTATCCTGTGCAATAGTATGCCTTCAGGAGACCTGGCACTTACAAGAGCTGGATATTCACATTAATAATTTTGAACTCTTCCAAGTTCCTGCAAAAAAGACCATAAGTTAGGTAAAGTGTAAGGAGGGCTTGTGTGTTATGTTAAGATGGATAAGCAGTTTCCTACTCAGCTTGTCAATACTATGGAGTTCTGTATAATTCTTTATCTTATGGTGGTTAATTTTATTTTTTTTGCTCTCTCTTGAATCTATATATTCTACCTTTTTCTTCCAAATTTGCTATTGATAATCCATGGGTTGCTCTCGGGAACCTCCTAGAGGATTTATATCAGAAATATGTGAATATCCCTATTTTGATTTTGGGAGATTTCAATGCTAGAATAGGTGGATAACTCATCTGCAGGGTCAATATGCAATATACAGGTGTTGCCTGGTAGAAAAGCCTGGGATACCAAGATAAACCACAGAGGTTTAGGCTTCCTCAGGTTTATGCAGGAATATAATTTCTATCCTTTTAATGGTAGATTATTTGGTGATGAGGAAGGACAGTAGACTTACTTTTCTCCATTGGGAGCATCTATTATTGATTATGCTATTTGGGATGGACATATTGAAAGCTGGGCTACTCTTAACATGATTAATAAAACTGAAAGCAACCATCTACCACTGAATATTGGATGGTCATTATGTCTGACATCTTCTAGACCTCTTGTGTCAGAGATTCATCTCGAGCATATTTCACCAAAAATAGAAATCAGATACAGAAAGAGAATTCGATGGACAGATGAAATTTCATCTGATATTTATTATATGTCTCATGTATTCTTAGACTCATGCTTGCAATCTGATTGTGACTGTCTTACATATACAGAAATATACAGATCTCTGGAACTTTTATTTTCCAACTTACATGCTATTCTAAACATGGTTGGTAGCGGTAATATTAAAGATAATAACAGGTGGTTTGTTCAGGCCTGTAGGGGTAAAAAAAGATAAGCTGTTTGAACTGGTAAAGGCTACCAAGCTACAACCCCCTAGATCCAACTTAAGACTTTTAAATAGAGAAAGAAAAACCTACAAAACTGTTCTTCAAATAAAAGCATGAATAATATTGCAAACAATGGGAGACTGTTTAATATTATTAGTAAAAATGACACAACAGCCTTTTGGCTTTTCATAAGTTTCATTAGTAAATTCAAGCTAAAGGGACTTACATCCATGATGCTTGCCAATCCCATAATGGTCAAAATTTAGTAGTTTTGCCACAGCAAAAGTTGTCAAGTCTGACTTTAAACATATCCATATTCACACTTTCAACCACAGTAGTTGATAGTTTGTTCCATAAGGTAACAACCCTTTGCATAAACCAGTGTTTCCTCAAATTAGTGTTCCACCTGGACAATTCCAGTTGCAAATTGTGTCTCCTACTGCTAGTCCATCCAGATGTAAAAGTTAATCCCAGTTCTTCCCGCAGTGTGGTGTCATTAAAGATCTTGAACATCATGCACAAATCACCCCTAAGTCTTCTATAGTGTAATGAGTATAAATTGAGTTTTTTCCAATCTTAACATTAGGTTGGATGTTATTTTCACTCCTAAGTCCCTCTCCTCACTAGTAACAGATAAGGTGTTAGTTCCTATAGTGTATATATAGTTGTTGTTATGGAGGCCCAAGTGCATAATCTTACATTTGGCAATGTAAAGTTCTAATTTGTTAGAATTGGTCCACTGATAAATTTCATCAATAGCTTGCTGCAGGGAGAGGGCCTCAGATGTGTCAGTCACAGTTCTATCCACTCTGCAATCATCAGTGAATTTAGAAATCCACATACTAGAGTCTTTAAGTTTAAATGTGGAGCTATAAATATTAATTAAACAGGGCCCCAACTCGGATCCCTGCGGTACCCAACTTCAGACTGGTGACCAATCCGACAACACACCTCTCACCGTGATGCTCTGTTTCCTACCGGTTAATCATACTGTTATCCACCTTAAGATGTTTATGTCTATCCTATAGTCACTAGTGTTTCTATTAACTCAGCATGGGGTAATTTATCAAACGCCTTGGTGAAGTCCATGAAAACCATGTCCACTACATTACCCCTATCCAGCTCAAAGTTAACTTTTTTGTAAAAAGTAAGTAGATTTGTCTGGCATGACCTCAGCTTAGTGAACCCATGCTGAACAGGATCAGTCAAGCTGTTTTCTACTAAATAATCCATAATCCACAATCATGGCTTTTAGACTCTCTTCCAATATTTCCCCTATCAGTGATGTAAGGCTTATCAGCCTAAAATTAGCTGGCTCAAACCTAGGCCCCTTTTATGGAGAGGGAACACAGTAGCAGCCTTCCAATCTTATGGGACTTCACCTCTATCAAAAGAGATCTGGAACAGGTAAGTAAGTGGAATTGTCAAGGGATCTGCCAATTCATGTAAGACTCTGGGATGAATGTTGTCTGGTCCTGGGGATTTGTTAATGTCTAATTTGTTCAGTCTGATCCTAACCTCCTCTGGTTTTATGATAATTTGCCCTGGAATAGGTTCTAGTTCAGCATATAAGGAAGGATTAGCTCCAGTGTTAAAAACTGAGCAAAAATAACTGTTTTGAATGTTGGCGATCACTTTTTCAGACACCAGTTCACCAATAGAGTTTTTAAAGGGGCCCAACGTTATTGAGTTGCACTTCATGCCTTTTCTATATGAGAAAAATAACTTTTTATTGTCCTTAACCTTGGTAGCCAAGATAACTTTCTGCTGAGCGCGGGTCTTTTTTATAGATGCTTTAGCCTTCTTAGTGCAATTTTTCCTGATTCCTGGTGGGGTGCAGAAATTGTTCCAATTTTAAAAAAAGGTAATAAGTCAGACCCCAAAATGTACAGCCCAATTAGTTTGTTGGACATATCTGAGAAAATATTTTCCAGAATTATTTTTACTCATTTGCACAAGCAACTTATTGCTCTTGGCAGACTTTCACCACTACAGTTTGGTTTCAGGGAGAATTGTTCCATTATAGATAACTGTTTCATCTTTTTTTTAATATAATTTTATTGTTTTATATATATATATATATATATATATATATATATATATATATATATACACACACACACACACACACACAAAAAAAAAAATAACAATTAATGTGAATATCTTCATGTAACATACATTTCTCAGGTAAGGATTACATAAAAAGATTTAGTCACCAATGAATATGTCATTCGTCATCTATTTTAAATAATGGTGAATTGAATATAAATATTATAGTCAAGAATATCTATAGCTAAAGTATAACAGTTTTCAAAGATAATTTCATTTCATATAGTAAATAAAAAAAATTATTGATAAAGACGATAACATCCCATATCAGTATAGGTATGAACTGTAAGATATGTTCATTTATAGACATATACAAGTCATAAATGTATAATATCCTAAATAAAATAAATCTAGAGTGAGCCATACAACAGAAAAAGAACGAAAGAGAGAGAAAGGTTAAGGGAGGAAAGATATAGACCTTTTGAATAAATATTTAAGGGAGTAGCATAAGATGCTATGCATTTATAATCTGTTTTGAATGATAATGAGAGAGATATATTTGGAAATTTAGAACTGATTATGTATTTAGTCTCCACCACATAGTGTCATGTATATATATACATATATATCATTCCATTTTCTCATAGGCCTATGCTCTTTATTTCTAAGAAGAAGTGCTAGTCTTTCTAGTCTGAGTATTTCCAATATACTAAATCTCCATTTTTGTAGGGTGGGTGCTGTATCTTCTAGCCAGTATTTCAAGATGATCTTCCTGATGGAGACACCAATTAGGAGCAGAGAGTATTTTTGGTCTTGTGTCCAAGGATAATTTTCTTCAAAATGACTAACATTACATGTATTTATCTGAATGTAATCCAAAATGGAAGTATTGTTTTGAAATAGTTGACCTACTGCAGCCCATAATGGCTGAACTATAGGAAAATACCAAAACATGTGTAGTAATGTATCAGTACTGAGTTTACACTTGTGACAAAGTGGTGAGAGAGATAAACCCATTTTAAATATTTGCACAGGCATGTAGTATAGATTATTTAGTGTCTTAAAGTGTATTAATCTAAGATCTACTGTATTAAATGTTTTATAAGGTAGAAACCATATACTTTCCCAATTCCAATCTTCAGTGGAGCAACCCAGAGCTTGAGATCACCATCTAGTTGTTTCAATGACTGTTCCCCTTATCAAATCAACAAAAAGAGCATAAAGGGAAGAAACTGACAAAAGAATTTTAAAGCAACCTAAGAATGAAGTGAAGTTTTAGTTTAGCGATATTTCTAGATCCAACTTATCTTTTATTATTTGTTGAATTTTAGAATAGTATATACTATCTTCTACTGGAATTCCATATTCATCTACTATTATTAGAAATGGAAGGAACTGTCCATTTTTGATAATATTTTGAAGTGAACAGACACCCCTGCATTTCCAGATATCATTATTTAAAGGACGACTATTTTCTAGAAAGTTTGAGTTGCCCCATATGGGCTAAATCTTAGCCTGCTTTAAATTAAGATTAAGTAAAAGGGAAACTTGTTTGATTTGTCATATAAAATCATTAAGAAGTTTATTCTTAAGTGATTCATATGGTTTTGCGAAAAACAGAGATCTCAGCTCCAACCCTTGTTTTTTTATAATATCTTGCTAAATATAAACCCAATCTGGAATGTATAACTGTGTGGTTCCTCTCCTAAACCAGGAAGATAATTGAGCAATTCTAGCTGCTTAGAAACGCAAATATAAATCAGGTGTTTTTTAATCCCCCTTTATTTTTAGTTCTACACATTTTTGTGTAAGCCAATCGGTGTCTCTTATGACCCCATATGAAATAAGCTATCTGAGAAGAAAATACTTGAATCCATTTTTTTGTTAAGCTACAAGGTATCATCATAAATATATAAAGTAACCTTGATAAGAGATTCATCTTTATGGTTTCTATTCTGCCCCATAAACCTAAAGGTAATTTGTTCCATCTGAATAAGTCTTCTATAACTTTTTATTTAACTCTCGATACATTTTTTGAGATTGTCTTCTCAATATTTTTGTAAATGTGGATACCTAAATATTCTATATATTCTTTTGACCATGCAATCCCTGCATTATCAGTGTCTTTTTTGATGAAGAATTTGTTAAGAGGTAAGAAGTTGGTTTTCCCTTTATTTAATTTATATCCTGTGATCCTTCCAAATTCTTGAAGTAGTTGTAAAATATGAGGAAGAGTGGAGGCAGGGTCTGAGATCATCAGAAGAATATCATATGCATAAGCAGCTATCAACTGTTCATGTTGTCCTACTTTAATACCTTTAATTTCTCTTTCCTGAGATATCTGCCTGATCAAGGGATCTAGAGTGATGTTAAATAGCAAGAGAGATAAGGGACAACCTTGTCTAGTTCCTCTAGCCACCTCAAAATAAGGAGAAATTACACAATTGGTCACTACCGCTGATGCAGAGTTTTGATATAATAAGTGCACCCATTTCAGGAAAGAATCAGGAAATCCATACAATTAGAGAGTTAAATATATGGGACCAAGCCACTCTATCAAATGCTTTCTCAGCATTAAGCAAAATGAGTCCATAAGGTAACCGCTGCTGGTTTGCTGCCTGTAATACATGAAATCATTTTCTAGTATTATCTGCTCCAAACCTCCCTCCCTCTCATAAACCCTGTCTAGTGTCTAGATATCAGAAAAGGAGTTACAGCCTCCAATCTATTAGAACTGTTTAATCTTAAGACACCTCTGAGAAAAACATTGTTTGATTTGTGGTCAGAAATTATACAATAAGTTGTGGCAGTTAATGCTAGATAAAGACATCAAGTATGCCCTTTCATCTGTTATCTCTAAATTATATAGTGAAAACTTGGGCAAGGGTGAGATTAGGCCCTTCTGGAATGTCTCCAAAGAAATTCCACCTAATAAAGGGGGTTCATCAGCGGTGTTCTCTGACTCCTACCCTTTTAAATATATATGTCGATAATCTTCTTGAAGCTATTGAGTGTGTTCCATCCGATTCACCTAAAATTGGATCACTTGATATACCTGCATTGGCATATGCGGATGGATGATTTCCTTCTTTCTCTATCACAATCTGATCTTCAAAAGAAATTAGACTGCATGGCCAGGAATGTGCATGAACTATCATTGACCATTAACAGTGAAAAAAGTCAGGTGATTTTTGGTAAGGGGAGTTCACTTCCAAAATGGAAATGGAAACTTGGGGATTCATTCAGATATACAGTGAATAAATATGTTTATTTAGGGTTAACAGTCTTCCCTAATGGCTCATTGTATTCTCACATTGCTATTGCTAGGCCCAAACTGCTTTGGGCATAAAAAAAATCAACTATAAATATGGTGGCAATAGTAGTAGACCATTGATTCAAGTTATTTCTTCAAAGTTAAATCTGCAAGCCCTCTTTGCTATGGAAATGTAGGCCCCATATATGGTTTTAGAATTGGAGGAGATCTCAATCCAACTTCTTAAATCCTCTCTGGGACTGAATAAATCAACCCCTATGTCATACATTAGGGCTGAACTTGGATTAGACAGCTACAAAACTCTGACTGATTCTTTAGTTTTGGGCTACTAGCTTTAAGTGTACAGGAGCCTCGCCTGGAAGTTTCTGGTGCTATTCTGGAAGAGAAGAAAAATTGGGGGTTATTAGGGTATAGAAGGTCACCTTGGTTTGAACATGTGCATTCCTTATTGGAAGAACACCAGCTTACTTATTTGTATAATTACTCCCAAAAGGGAATTTTCATTAGTTTGAAATACAAGAAGTATATTAAGAACAAAATCAGAATTCATAACCAAGGTGTGGATTTGGATGCTACTTCAAGGTCCAGGTTCTCACCTTGGTATGTTTCAAATGAGGCTTGGTTTTGCTATAGATTTTATCTGGACCACATCTTGAACCCTAGAAAAAGAAGTGCTTCTATGTGTTACAGGTCTGAGATTTTTCCTAGTACTGTAGAAGCCTCTTTAAGGGGATGGCTCCACAGCAAAGTACTCTTCCCCTTAAAGTGACCATCTTGATTAACAGAAGCACCTCAGTAACGAGAAAAAAAAGTACAGAAACATTTAAAATTTAACATAACACACACTGCACAGGCATCACAGAGTGCAGACACAGGCTAGCACTAGTGATTTCACCTCTTTGTTGAACAAGTGCTGGTTGTCTCCACGATTGTTTAGCTTTATTTAATATAGAACAGTAAAACTTTTTAAAAGCACCACACTTATCTGAGTGGAGGAGGTCAAGAAAAATAGAGACCTATAATGCCCCTTCTGGTTTTTGATGACTCTCATATTCAGGGGATGGATTAGCTTTTTTTGTGTTGGGAGGCAAAAAATGGATAAGGATGTTGCTAAATTTGCCAACAATGTTGAAAGGGTGGGCACTGCAGTTGTTCATGAACAGCAGCACCTTCCGCCACCAATATCTTAATTTTTTATTCCATGTGTCAAGCCATTCATTAAAAATAAAGGAGGTCATCCATGCATTAGCAGAGCTAATGTAGATGACTGTGAGAGTTGTTAAGTCCTTTGGGAGGCAGTGAGGGTGCTTGTTCTTCCCAATCACTACAAGTGGCAATTTTTCTGTGTCTACCATATTGCAGCAGCACAGTAAGGACACACGGTCTTTGCCTTTTTACCACCAAGCAATTCCAAATCTTTCTAGATGTGCCCCCAGTCCGGATAACCCTGTAAAAAATGCTGGTCTCATCAGCATTGAAAATGTTAATTGGGATATATTCAGCAAGCAGAGTGGGCAGCACATTTTTAATCCAGTCAGATGCTGATTGATCATTGGCGACCATGTGGTCTTCCTGCTCCTTCTTGCAAACAATGTTCCACCATCCCTTCCAATGAGACAGCCACCCATCTGTTGCTTCAAACTCATCATGCTGTAGATGGGTGGCTATCTTGTTCACTTTCTTTTTCAAAATTGGGCCAGATATTTGAGCACCTTTCGTTACGGCATTCGTAAACCACAGATGGAGGGCATCTTCCACCTGTGTCTTTCCTCTCTCATTTTCTTGTTTGTTAAGTGTTGTAGTTGGTCAGCCACTTGGACTGCAGTTCTTCTTTTTCTTACCTATGCGTCTGACCTAGCTTTTGGAAATGCCGAACTGGGTTGCAACCATGGCGGTAGAGGCACCAGGCTGTTGGAGTGTCTCAAGCACTTTGATTTTGTCTGTGAGAGGCAGGTCAACCCTTTTGTTCTCCATAATGAAAGGTTGGGAACACATGGACAAAAAAGGAATCTGGAGACAAAGCTGTTCTGAAGCAGACAACTGACTTCTAGCAGAGCAACAGAGCAGTTACTGAGCAACTGTAATGGCTTTTTTTTTAAACTTGATGTGAATGTAATTAGGTGTGAATCAACTGATGAGCCATGAATGAGGGAATTAGTGAGGGCAGGTGAGCATAATTGTCCCCTTTAAGAGTGACTGCCATCCCCTATACAGGAAGAAACACAAACTGGGTTGCATAGCCACTTAATCAGTGACCCCGGGATCGTCCCGTTAAAACGAACGTCCTCTTTAAGCGCATCTTGATTAAGTGTCTTGTACTGTAATGCACTTTTTGCTAGATCTGCCCCTATTCCTAATGCTTCTGAGGCTCCTTGTTTATGTACTGTAGGAGGTATAGAGAATTTGCACCACATTCTGTTCAAATGTTCATGGCATTTTAAGTTACGTATTATGTGGATATCGAGTATATTTTCTGATCTAAGTTATAACCCAGAAAATCCTCTTAGCTTTGTTTTTACAGTGATGATATGATTATTATTAAAAACTTGAAAATTATTTTTATATTATTAACAAAGTTAGGAAGGGTAAACCTTTTAGCTATCAGGGAATAAACCTGACTAGCTGAAATATGTCTTCGTTGGGATCAGGGTTAGGTTTGAGCCATAAGGGACATCTTTCTATAGTTGAGATTTCCAAATTAAAGGGGGAGGGGTTGTCTTCCCCTCTTTGGGTTTGGATTACATGCAGTTAGCTGTGTCTTCTAATGCTGTGCCCCATGGAGCTCTAAATATGATTTATGCTGGGGGTCCCTAGGGTCATTTGCATTTTCTGTCCCAGCCAGCTCCTCTTTCATTAGAATGTGTGATTATCAGAGAAAATCTGATTTACATACCTTTAGGACAGGCTTCTGTCCTAGCCCTGTTCCAACATTGACATTAGGATTTAAATTATTATATCATGGATACTATTTCTATTTGTATGTGTATTACTTATTACATGGAAGTTCTTGAGATACTGTGTGCATTTTATTCTTTTATAATTCTGTTGAATTTATATTTATGTATTTTGTATCTAGCTGTAATGGCATATTGCCAATCTATAAAGCTTTTTTTGACTGACTGATTGACTGGTTCAAGTGAGAAGGACAGAGATAACACCTGGCCACACTGAAAAAAAAACATTTATTGGGCAAGGACTCTCCTCTAGAGAAATTAACAGAGCTGTGGAATGTGCTATTCTTATGCCAAGAGTACAACTACTACAATTTTGGCTCCTCCTCCTGGGGCTGAGCGGGTGGCTGTTCATGCTTGTCTGTGTCTGTAAGTTAGTTTTTGTTCATTTACATGTTTTCTGCTTGGATTACACTGTGCTATTCTTACACACAACACCGGTGAAAGCCTCCTGGACTGAATTTCTGCAAAACATCATCACCAGGTATCAGCTTTTTAATTTTAAATCAACTTTCTTGAAGCCTCCACAAGGAATCATATGTCTTACAACTAGTCTTACAAATATGGTGATGCTGGGTCCTGCAACTGAATCAACATTTTCAACATTTTCATCTGACCACTTCTAAAGCAGCTGCACTCGCGAACTTTAAAGAACAAAGGAATTAAACACATTTTGTGACTGAATCAACATTTCTGTCTGACCGGCTCCCAAAGTATTGTACTTGTCTCTGAGGACTTTGAAGATCAAAGGAAACATACAGACAAAAGGATTTCACACATTGCATATGCCCAGGCCACAGTTTATCACCTTTCAGGAATGTTAACATATTATGTGACCCTGGATCGCAACAGTTCATCATTTCCTCTGGATGTAATTTAACCATCAGCATTTTTCCTTTGCCATCTCCTCCTGGTGTGCTTGTTAGACCACCCAAGAGCCGCCACCATCACAGCTCTACCATGGATTACTCTGGCAATGTACACCCAAATCCTGGCCCAGCTGGGGTCACATTGTCAAGCAACAATAATAAGGAAGGAACAATTACACTCACCAACATAAATATCTGCAGTCTACTCAAAAAGATAGACTGCTTGCAAGTCTGGACATTAAAACATAACTCTGACATACTCTCAGTCATTGAAACATGGCTCACTCCAAAAACACCGGATTCCACTGTCTCGATACCTGGTTACACACTATTCAGGAATGACAGGATCTCAAAAAGAGGAGGGGGCTGTGCGTTATACCTTAAAGACTCAATAAAGGGGTTTGCTTTTCCTTTACCCCACCTTACCAGTACTGCACAAATTCTCCCCATAAAAATTATGTTGGGGGCCCACAATACAGCACTATCTATACTTCCTCTATGCATCCCTCCTGAAGTGAAATTTCTAGGATTTGAAAAACTCATGGAGGTTATCAGATGTCAGCACCTCAACTCTGAATTCATCATTCTAGGGGACTTCAGTATCAATTGGTTGGCACCACCGACTGGCACATATAAGGACACTATAGCTGCACTGTATCTTACACAACTCATTGACTCACCACCAGAACAAATTACAAAACTGGATCTAGCACACTACTTGACTAGATCCTCACAAACTGTCCGGATCGTATCTCCAAAGTGACAGTCCAACCAGACTCACTGAGTGACCACTCTCCAGTAATCTGCAGCTGGACCAACAAATTCAATGCAACCCCCCCCCAAATAATCTCTAATCATAAACTAAAAAGGGGTCACCTGGAGTACCTTAAGGAGCAGCTACTCAACACTGACTGGAGCCCCCTTGACAAAGCGGAGGATATGGATACTGCACTCGAGTACTTCATCAAACAATTCAGTGCTGCTTGTGACTGCCATGCCCCAGTGCAGAGGACAAAGATCCATGGAAGATACAGCCCCTGGATCACACCAGACTTAATAGGCCACTTAAAAAACAGAGACAAGTGGTGGCATAGGGCACAGAACTCTGGCAAGCAATCAGACTTCCAGGAATACAGAAAACTACGGAATGACTGCACCCGGACCATCCGCTCTGAAAAAAGTAAACATTTTAGGGAAGCATTACAAACATCATGGAGAAACAGAAAGTCTTTTTGGAATAACCTAAAATATGTAATAGGAAAAGTCAAGAAAGAGGCTCCACATATACTTAACATCGATGGTGCCCCTACCCTTGACCCCCTGACTATTGCCAACATGTTTAACAAAGCATTTACTGATCTTAACAGTGTACTTCCAACAAATTTTTTTGAAGAAACCAATCCAAGCTCAAGCCAAAGCCTAGGGCCCACTCAAACATCCCCCCTCCCTTCTATTTCAAATCTGCCAACTACAACCAAGCAAGAAAGTACATTCTTAAGGTACTTGGAAAATCCAGGAAAAGCGGTGACACATTTGACCTCAAATTTATTTCCCTTGCACTTGATGAAATCCTAGCTACCATTACTAAACTGCTGAACTTATCCCTGCAGCTGGCTCAATTCCCCCAAGCTTGGAAGTTAGCCCTGGTAACTCTGGTACACAAGAACGGTGACCGGGCACTGCATGCCAATTACAGATCTATTTCTAGCCTTCCATCACTGTCAAAAGCGCTGGAGTGCATAGTCTCAGACCAGCTGGTTGAATACCTTAATAAATACAACATTCAGTGTCCAGAACAACATGGATTTTGGGAAGGGCATGGTACCTCCACAGCTCTTCTGGAGTTCACCAGCTGCATACACAGTTCATTGGACCAGGGTAACCTTGTTGGCATGGCCTTTATTGTTCTAACAAAGGACTTTGACACGGTCAGTCACTCCCAACTACTTCAACAACTCACCTCGATAGGCCTCTCTAACCCCGCTACTAACTGGTTCAAAAACTATCTAGCTGATCGTTACCAACAGGTAAAGATTGGAAACATCACATCTGGGCCTCTGCCAGTTCATTGTGGGGTCCCCCAGGGGTCAATCCTAGGACCCCTCCTTTTCAGCATCTTTCTAAATAGCCTACCTCGATCGTGTGACCAATGGATACTTCTCTATGCAGATGATGCTGTTATTTTTACTTCTAAACATGACCTTCACACCCTAAACTATCAGCTACAACATGCTTTTAAACAAACTAAAGATTGTTTCAGAGCCCACAAGATGGTTCTGAACTAAAAAAAGACAAAAGTGATGCTTTTTAGCGGTGCTAGAAGCAAACACAAAGCAGCATCCCTTAACATCACTAATTGTGCAGGGGTTTCACTTGAACAAGTGGAGCAATTCAAATACCTGGGGGTTACGCTTGACTGTTCCCTCTCCTATGCAGAACACATTGGGACTGTGGCCAGAACAGTCAACATAAGAATTGGGCTCCTGCACAGGCACAAGAAATGCCTAACACCTGAAGCACTCCAAACCTCAATCCATAGTACAGTTGTCTCCGTCATTGACTATGGATTGGTCATATACAACTTAGCCACTCCCACCTCACTACGTAGGATAGCAGTAGCCCTAAACAAAGCCTGCAGACTGCTCACCAATTCCCCCCGACTAACACACACATGTAACCTTTATAAGCAAGCCGGGTGGCTACAACTTGAAAACAGGATACAATACCAAACCGGTCTCTTAGCTAAAAAAATCACTACTCAGACTTCAACCTCCTGGAATCACAAACCTTTTAAGCTTATTCACAGGCCCTCACTGCACCAGGAACTCTGACCATCGGGTTCTCACCATCCCTCACTGCAGAACCTCCCAAGGGCAGATGTCACATGCCTACCGGGCACCACTTTGGCTCAATAACCTCGGCACTGAACATAATGCCACGCAGAGATTAGGGCTTTTCAAGACCAAGCTAAGAAAACACCTACTGAAGAAAAGCTCCTGTGACTGTACTTTCTAATTACTCCACACACACCCACTTCTGAGTTGACCCCGGTCTTATTCGCCTTTCAGGTTATTACCATCTCCTGGCTACTCCTACTTTGTCCTTCTACCCTGAATTGTCCTTGTTTTTGCCCTGCAATACCCTGCACTCTCCTCTTCTGCCTCCCCCTAAATAGTCATCATGCCCCCCTCACTCAGTGCCCCCTACTCTCCTTTGTGGATAGCTGCTTACTGTCTTTTACCTGACAATGCCACCTAGGCTGCTACTGTTACCTGAATTATCCTAGTGTTAAAACCAACTATGTTTCCTATTTACAATGTATTTTTGTCTGTGTTTACTCACCTAGCTGGATACTCCTAAACCCACACTGTATGTATACCCACCCTTTACGACGTGGAACCTTTGTAAAAGAGCGGTCTCCCGCTCAAAGGTATTGTAATCCAAGATTGAATAAATAAAATAAATAAAATATAAAGAAAAGACCACCAACAACTGAATACCCTTGGCTGTTGCATACAACCCTGATCTGGAGCCCCTACAGTGAAGCCCGCCAGGATGAAATGCAGTGTCACAGGATTAACTCCCATTGAAACTGCATTGTTTGCTGCAGTAACTCTACTGCAGAATTCTGCTGTGCTGTGCTTCATCCTGGTGGGCTTCACTGTACATAAAATCATTAAGGACCTCTAACCAATATCCAGTGAGGATGATACTTTGAAATGTATCTTCTAAGAACCACCTTTACTGCCTTTCAAACAGCCACCTAATTTATCCAACCTGATTGTCAGGAGGAAACTTATACCTGACCAAAATAATAGAACGCTAGGGAGCACTAAACCCTGCAATAGTCCTAAATGTAAGACATGTGAGCACATTGCCACTTCAGACTTTATCAACATCCCCCAAAACAAACAATTCAAGATACAGGGCAATTATACATGTGCATCTCTGAATAGTGTTTACTACATCCAATGTAAGAAATGTCCACAAACAGGTTATGTAGGGGAACTAGACAACTCTTTTGAACCCAAATGAACTCAAATAGGCATGACATTAAAATGAAAAATACATTTCTCATTCTGATCACTCCATCTCTGACCTCTCTGTCCTAGTTCTCAAAGGACACTTCAGAAATATACATGAAAGGTAGGCATATGAGGTCAGACTTATCCTCTTATCAATACATGTAATGATTGAATGAATGTGGACCTTAGTTCCATGATCCATTGCACAATTTAAACTGCAGCAGCCTTTTTTTGTCTCAGGTACTGCAGGTGGACATGTCTTATATTTGTTATAAATATTGTTAATGGTTCTATTTAAGATGTATAACTATGTCAATTTATATGTTTGCTTTCATACTTTTTGGATTAATACACACAGTTTCTCAGTGCTGAGTGCACACACACACACACACACACACACACACTGCTGTCTATTTTCAGGAAGGCAATTAGGAACGTTCAATTTATAGGCCTTTTACTTCCACATCATATTCCATCCTGGTTAGGTTTTCAAAGACTGTTTTCTTATCTCTGTTTTTTGTCTGTGTTTTATATCCAGTTACTCTCCTTGTGTATCAATAGAATTGTTACACCCTTATGTAAAAGTTTGTTTCCACCAATTCTGCTCCATGTACTTAAAGTGATTTCTTGGTATAACTCTCATTTTTTTTGATGAAGAACTCTGTGTAAGTTTGGAAGCTTAAAACATCCTGTGACTCTCTTGCTGGTCCAACAAAAGGTATAAAATCATACATTTTACTCATCTTTTTGTACACGGGCCAATACGGTAACAAACTGTTCTTTAGTTCCACTCATGCTATGTAACCCTGAATGTTATTCTGCATCAAGAATCTGTCAAGTCCCATTCGAATGCCTGAACATTACTAAATCCCATCAGCTCACAGAGTATTCTATTCCATATATTCACCAAATGCTATGTAAAGTAATGCTTCTGCCCCACCTTGAGTGCATTCTCTCTTCAAACTGCTTTATCTGCACCACACTGTCCATTCCCTTCCATATTCAGAACACCAAAATCATACAATCACATTGTTCCTCAATCATCCCATCTCTAGGGTAAAACATTTTAGCATACGGTACACAATCTTTGCTCATACTGTGGCTCTTGCCATCCCCCTTCCCCCACACTACAGCTTGGTGTCCCTATGCTGTACTGTCTTGATCTTGTAAAAGTTCTTTCCATACTATGATTTATTTATTTGCTTTTGGTTACCGGGTAAGCACGCTAGACAGCAAGTGCCTATTTTCAGGTACGACCTGGGAGAATTACAAGGTAATTACATAGGAGAAATACATTAGACATCAATTACAATCAGGAGCAGACATACTCCAATGGTGAGACAGAGAAGCAGTTACATAGTAGCAATTACAAGTCAGGAGCAGACAGACTCCAATAGTGGGAATAAAACATCAGGGATTTTTAAGGCAGGAAAACAAGCAATGGAACTTCATACGCACATGTCACAGATTACCAAACATACAGCAATGGAATTTCATACACACATGTTACAGATTACCAAACATACAGGCCCAGGGGCTATGGGGTGGTGAGAGACCACACCTCAGGTGGAAAGACAATAGTTAGATCATATACCTTCTAGTATAGTGCAGCGCCGAGGAGGCGAGAGGGACAGAGCCAGGTTGGGGTACCAAAGAAGGTGGGATGTGGGGTTGGGCAGTTAGGCGGCACATAGGCAGGCTGCAGCAGATTTCAGGAAGTTCCTAAGGGAGGTTTTGAAGCTGGAGTGGGAGGGAGAGGCGCGAACCTGTGGCGGAAGGGAGTTCCACAGCTTGGGTGCGTGGGAGGTAAATGCCCTATCACCAGTGAGGGTGCGGGTCTTGGGGACCAGGCGGGTCTGGGATGCGCAGGGCCTAAGGTGGTAGACGGGGGAGGTGTGTCTCAGGGGGAGAGCGAGTGAGGTGGGAGCTGCCATCCGAATTACACTGTCAATGAAATTACCCATGGAGTAGATCCGGCATTTTTCTGGGGGGAGCCATTCCAGATGAGAGTAGAACTCACATCGGTGAGTGAGACGAGGGGTCGCGAGCGCAAAGCGGCATATGTTGTTGTACATGGTATCCCACTTGGCTAGGCAGGAGGAGGGGACTGTGGCAAAGGCAATGAGACCATAGGAGAGGGTGAGAAGTAGTATCCCCCTGCTAGGGCCAGCCGGGCGGCGGGGGTGAGGCAGTCCTTGGCCCTATGTGCTAGGCCAGGTTTGCCATTGGTAGCATTGCATACATTCCTGATGTGACCTGCGAGGTCCAGTTGAGGGTCGAGGGTGACTACAAGGTACTTTGCAGAGTCAATTGTTGGCAGGAGGGAGTTACAGGTGCCAAGAATGTTGAGGGCCATTGTGCAGGAGGAGATTTTTACTGCGGTGCCAAATAGTATGGCCTGTGTTTTCTTAAGGTTGACTATGAGTTTGTGCCCATCCAGCCATGCTCTGATACGAGAGAAGTCTAGGTTGAGTTGGGTATTGATGTTGGTAACGTCGTGTGCGCTGGCTAGTAATACAAGATCATCCGCATACATGGTAAGGTGCCCTTCAGTGGCAGCTGAGGGCAGACCATTGATAAACAGAGAGAACAGTATCGGACCAAGGACGGATCCTTGCGGGACCCCACTGCAGACGGGTAGGAGGGGCGAGAGGGTATGGTTGAAGCAGGTGAGCTGCTTCCTGTCCCCTAGATAGCTGGTGAACCAGTCAAGGGAACGGCTGGAGAGGCCAAGGGATTGGAGTGTGGAAAGGAGGAGGTGATGGTCTACCCGGTCAAAAGCTTTTGATAGGCCCACAAATATAGCACCTGTCAACTTTCTCTGGTCAGTGGCGGTCCTGATTCTGGTGGTGACTTCGGCAAGCACCGTCAAGGTACTGTGGTTTTTTTGAAAGCCATGCTGACTGGGGAGAGGACATTGTGTTCCTGGAGGTAGGGGACAAGTTGCGACACTACTGCTTTTTCCAGTAGTTTGCAGGCAGCAGATAGTATGGTGATAGGACGATAATTGTTGATGTCCTTAGGGTCACCATTTTTCAGGACGGGGACAACCCTGGCAATTTTTCATATGTCGGGGATGACCCCAGTAATAAGTGAGGCATTGAGTATGTGGGTGAGTGGCCTGCAGTGAAGAGCCCCCAGGCTGAGGAGCCTAGGTTCAAGGCCATCTTGACCCACCCAGCGTGGTGAGAGACCAGCAAGAAGAGCATGGGTCTCCCTCACAGTGATCTTTTAATGTAGAAGGACGGCGGGGGTGGGAGTCAGCTAGCGTGGGCTTGGGCAGCTGGGTGTGGGGACAGGCGGCGGGCAAGTCAGTGAATAGGCAGTTGAAAGAGGAGGCAATGGTTAGGGAGTAGTTGCAGTTGGCCTCACCAATTGTCATGTCGGTAACTTGAGTTTTGGTCGAGCCACCAATTAGATTTCGTATGTTCACCCAGAAATGTCTAGGGTCGCGCGCAGTGGCAATCAAAGCTGAGCTGCAGTATTAGCTTTTTGCAGTACGTATTGCCCTTTTGCAGGAGTTTCTAAGCTGTCTGTACTCCTGGAGGTCTGTTTGGTTGCGAGATGCCCTATATTTGGTCCAGGCCTTGCCACACCACTTCATAAGAGATAAGAGCTTGCTGTGAAGCCATTTCATGACAGAGCCCTGACCGCCTCTTGGAGAGGAGAGTGCCTGTTCTGAATCGGGAGCAAATGCCGCAAGGTAGTTAAGAACTAGCGGGTCATGCGTAGCCATGATGTAGTTCAGGACACTCCCTTGCAGGTCCATGAGATAGTTCGGGATAATGAGTTTCGAGCAGTCCCTCCAGTCAGTACCCACTCGGCTGGGGATCTTGGGCGGAGCAGGGCCCCATATGCAAACTGCCGCGAATAGTCCAAAATGGAGTCGGAAGGAGTCCCACTGGAACGATTTTGTCAAGTCGGTTGCACAGGATCCAGTCAATGAGAGTCCCCTTGTCTCCACGATAGGAGAGCCTGGTAGGTTCCACAATGACCTGGCTGAGGGAGAGGCCAGAGAGCATTGGCTCACACAACTTGGCATTAGGTCCCAGCCAGTTAATGTTGAGATCCCCAAGTATGAGGAGCTCACTGGATCCCACCGTCTCCCTAAGTAGCTCCAGGAGTGATGAGAGGCCCTGCAAACCCCCTTTGGGGGGGTTATATGCACACACTATGTGCACCTTCTTGGTGTTGCCAAGGAGGAGGAGATAGTGGAGAAACTCGCAGGGAGAGGGTACCTGGTTGGGGGGCGATACTATGGAAATGTTTAGGTGAACCTTATGGTATATAAGTACACCCCCACCTCTTTTGTTGCCAGCCCTGTCGAGTCTGGCCATGCCATAGCCCGGGAGAGAGCAGACCGAGTCAGGGGTTGTGGGGTTTAAGCCACGTTTTGGTTACGCACAGAACATCAGGGTTGTAGTGGGCTGCCCAAGCTGTTAGCTCCGCAAAATTCTGTAAGAGGCTGCGGATGTTCAAATGGGCTATTTTTAACCCCTTGGCCACCCCCCAGGAGGAAGGGGGGAGTAAGGGACAGGGTGCACCTGGGGACCCTGGCGATGGGCAGGTGGGCCAGCCAGAATGGGGGGGCCATTTCACAGGGGTAGTCCAGCCCTTTACAGCACACTTTACGGGGACAGTAGACCCCAGTAAGCATGTAAGGCTGGTGAATAAGGAGGGAGTAGGGTGCATGGTGAGCACGAGCGAGACAGGTAGGGAGTATTGGGGCAGGTAGTGGGAGACAATGGGTTATGAGCTCCTGGAGAGAAGTCTGGGGAGTGGAGGGATCACCAACGGTAATAGCAGGAGGGCGGAGGAATCCCCAGTAGGAACAGCAGAAAGAGTGCAACTGTAAGCGACTGTAACTGCAGGGAGACTACTGCGATAATAGTAGAAAAACCTAGTGGCAGAATGGTATAGCCTGCTAATGGGAAGTGGGCTGATAGGTTTATCAGCACCACATGACCATCGCTTCTATAAAAGCGACTGTTCACCAAGGGTGGTGCGGGCGGTGGGGCAGCCAGCGAAGCCAGTGGGGCTAGAGCTCGTCTTGAGAGAACCAGCCGGAGTGGAGTGTAGCGAGGGAAGGAGCGGCGCTCGCGGGTCGCCTGCTATTCAAAACCCGCACCAGGTAAGCACTAGTAAAACAGTAATGGCCACATCCCATTGAGTGCAAGGGGAGCTCAGAAATTACCTTCAAGCAGGGTTGATGTTTTCAGTGAGTTCTCGGGGGGTGGGGGTAGGGACCAGGACGGTCTGAAGCTTCGGTGAACCCTGAGAAAAATAAAGAGAGCGCGATCTTAAATAGGGGTCCGGGAGGGAAGGGAGAGGGTAGGAAGATGGATTAGTGAGGCAGTCAGGTAAAGCGCTGGTTGGTGCACACACTGGTTATACGTTATTGCACACACTGGTTGTGCGTAGCTTAATAAGCCTGTCTCAACAGTACATCAATTAGCAGAGATCGGGAGGTGCACAACAACTAACAGTTCATGTAACACAAAAATAGACAGGCAAAACAGGTAAAGGAAGCAGGTAGCATAAACTAGAACTGTATGCAGGGAGAACTACTGCAATTTAACTAACCTGCAGAATGGAATTATCAAAGAAAGAGATGATTAAAACTTTCAATATTGACTAGTGTATTGGGAATCACTATGACAATCAACCTGCCATAAATTAAAAGACCTTTGCTCAGCCACTCTGATTATGTTATATGGCATTAGAAGTACCCCATGAGTGCATGGCACATTCCTTGCTGAATATATTGCTGTGTATGATACAAAACATTGTCCATATGAAGTCCAACTGTTTTTTTTTTTTCCTGCCACCAATTATTAGTTATATGATGCAGAGACTAGAGGTATGTTCAGGGTGGGCCCACTGTACCAGCTCACCAATTCAGTGATTTACACTGTGGATAGAATACGAAAAAGGATGTTTCTCTCACCCTAGTGCAGCAGTGTGACATGCCAAAGGGGGGATGATATACCCCTCTGGTTGTTCATATCTCCTTAAAGGGGAAAAGAACAGCTACTCTCCATAACAGTAGATCTTTGACAGAATCTCCTCCATTGGGCCATACCTTTGGACTTTAAGCTGTCTGCATCAGGACCACCCAGAAATCTTTGCCAGGTGAGGACTGCCCACAATAGAAACACAGAAACGTAGACTTTGACGGCAGATAAGGACTGTTTGGCCCACCCAGTCTGCCCATTTCCCTACCTATTGGATAAGCTGCAGATCCTAGTTAACCAATAATGATGTACAACATTGGTGCCTATAATATGTGAGCAGACCATTTACTCCTTGGTTCCCCATAGGAAACAGGCATTGGAGGGCCTCTTATTATGAGGAAAATGAGATCAAAACCAATACCATGGACACGGAGAGAAGCATGGAATTGGAAACAAAGTGCATATAAGGCACGCATAGACATCTCCCAAGAAGGTGGTGGAACATCTTGCCAGCATATGTCATAGACATGGGGAAGGAGGATGGGTGCAGTGCGGGCCCAATGGAGGAGATTCTCATGAAGATCCAGTGTAATGGTGAGTTACTGCTCTATCTCATCAAGGATATCTCCTCCATTTGGCCACACCTTTGGATGATTTCCAAGCAGTGCAAAGTACCCAGAGAGGATGTCAAAATGAGATATAGAATCAGCACAGAAGGCCTTAAAGAACAGCAAGACCAAAGCCAGCACATTTACGTAAGAAGATATCTAGGATGTAGTGCTTAGTGAAAGTATGTACAGTGCTAGATGTGTCAGCAGCAGGCACATTCTAAAAACAGGCAACAGAAATGTCCATACCATGTGAATAGTGACCATGTGCAGTACCAGGAAGTTCCTTACTATACTTTCTATAACAAAAGGTAATACAGTTGGCCAGCTACTTGGACAGGCACTGCTTAGTCACAGGTACGCCCTCTCTCCTAGGGGTGAATGAGACAAAAAGCTGAGAGGACTTTCTGCATTCCTTTGTGCAATCCAGGTAGAAACGCAGTGTTCTATGTACATCAAGGGTGTGGAGCAAAGCCTCACCCTTATTATCATGTTAAGGATAATGCACTAGAAGGTTTATGGTCTGATTCATTGTGAAGTCAGAAACCATACTGGGTAAAAAGTGGATTAGTATGCAAGGTCACCCTGTCCGTGTGAAAGATCAGGAAGGGGGGCTCATCCTTGAGTGCTTGAAGTTCAGAAATCCCACTAATGGAAGCACAGTTCACAAGCTGTAACAGGCTCAAAGGGAGACAAATTCAATTTCTCAGAAATAATATTAAGGTCCCAGGGTGGAACTGGTTTATGAATCAAGGGATGCATGTTCAAAATATCCTTAAAGAAGGCATGGGACACTTCCAGTTGTGCCACTATGTATCCATCAGTAGGAGCATGGGAGGCTAAAATGGCAGCCAAGTGCATCTTAATGGACGAGTGCTGTAGAACAGAATCTGATAAAGATAGAAGGTAGGCCAGCACTGCATTCACAGGATATGTAAACGGATCCTAGCAGTGGGTAGAACACCATTTGGAGAAACACTTCTATTTCAGTGAATAGGTGTGTCTCATAAAAGACTTTCTAGCTGCCAGAAAGACATCAGCCACCTGGGGAGAAACCCCACAACATGCAGTGGCTATGCCCTCAGCAGCCATGCATGCAGGTAGAGGGACCATAGGTGCAGATGGACCAGGGACCCTCTGTTCTATGACAATAGACCCTGACACAGGGGAAAATGAACAGGAGGTTCCCTGCCAGATGTTGCAGGAGTGGAAACCATATCTGGCAAGGCTAGGGGAGGGGGCTACCAGTATCAAGGTTGTTCATTCTGCCTGTAGCTTGAGTAGAACACTCTGAATGAGATGGGTCAGAAGGAACTCATATAGGAACCTCCCTCTTCAGGACAGGGACAATGTGTCTTACCAAAAAACTCCAGGCCCTGGAATGAGAGAGTGAATCTGAAACAGTTTTGTACTGTGTGGGATGCAAAAAGGTCCAACTCTGGATGCTGCCAACTTGTGGAGAGGTCATTTACCATGGAGGTCAGCAGTTCCCATTTATGTATCCGAGACTAGGACTGACTTAGCCTATCTGCTAAGATGTTTTGGGCTGCTGGGAGAAAATGGCTATCAAGTAAAGGCCAAGAGATAGTGCCCAATGCCACATGCTCACCGCTTCCCTGCAAGGAAGATATAAGTAAGTGCCCCTTGCTTGTTGATGTAGTGCATCACACTGATGCTTGTTGTTATGAATAAAGCAGCTGGACTGAGGTGTTCTGCAAAGGCCTGGAAACCAAGTTAAACAGCCCTCATTCCCAGAATACTGATGTGGAGATCCAAATCCAGGTCAGTCCACATCCCCTGGGTCTCATACTGACTCAGGTGGGCACCCCAACTCAAGCCAGAGGCATCTGTTGTGAGAAGTTTGCACCAGTGTTGGGGAAGCAAATAGGACACTCTGTAACAAGTGCATGGGTTCCATCCACCACAGCACAGATTTTCTCAGCAGAGATGTGATGAAAACAATCTGTTACAATTCATACATCATCTGGTCCCATTGTACCTGAAGTATCCATTGCAGAATTCTCATATGAAGCCAGACCAATGGGACAGTTTCAATGACAAATGCCATAAGCCCCAGGAGGAAGAGCATAGTCCTGGTAGAAAAATAGTGGCTTCTGTGTACCAGATTGGCCTGGGCAACCAGGGCCTCAGCTCTGTCCATGGGCAGGAACACATTGCCCACTGCTGCATCCAACACTGTCCCAATATACAGGAGGAGTTGGCATGGAGTGAGGATGGCTTTCGGTACACTGACTGTGACACTCCGGTCCTGGAACAATTGCTGAGTATGGGATACTGGCACTTGACCACTTCCCTGGACAGGCACTACGGGAACCAATCATCCATATAAGGGAAGCCATAAAGCCCTTTCCTCTGGAGACCCTCTGCCACAACCATAAAACATTTGGTAAATACCCGCAGTACCAAGGATAAGCCAAAGGGCAATACTCAGAACTGATAATGGCTGGCCTCCAGCATAATGTGGAGGTATTGGTGTGACATGTTCAAAGGTAAGCATCCTTCATGTCCACAGCACAAAGCCAGTCCCCCTTTTGCAGAATGAGAGCCTTAAGAAAGAAACCATTCAAAAAATGTGTATTCGATGAGTTTGTTCAGGGCTCTGAGGTACAAAACTGAATGCAGGTCTCCTGTGGATTTGTTAACCAAAAAGTATCTGGAATAGGACTGTGACAGGGCTAAGCTAGGCCCTGTCCCATTTGTGTTATGTAGGAGGGAACTGGAAGCAAGGATTCTACTACTATCTCTATCTTTTCTAACTCTCTATTAAACTGTTTCAATCAATTACCTCTACCTGCTCTACTTTCTAATTTCTAATTCCTAATTTCTAATTTCTAACTTGCTTGGGATTGTATTGTATGCAACTGGGTTACCTGATACATAAAACAGAGATAGTGAAATGATGGTAGAGACAGCTGTGACAGAGTGTGACCTCAGATTGATGTAATCTGTCCCAATGCTCTAGCCAGTTACAAGATGCATCACAGTGTTAGGTCTAGCAACAAACAGCTGCTAGATGAGTCACAGTCTTATGCCTAGCAATCAGCAACTATAGGAGCCTGTTTTACCGAGATGTGTGGGGAGGTGGATTTTCAGCAGTGCCAGGACAGGCTGCCTTATGTCTTGCTGGAGAGATTGATTTGGAGAGAGAGAGAGAGAGAGAGAGAGTAGAGGAGAAATGCTGAAATGTTTTCCAATTTGTTTATTTTTGTCTTGAGAGTTAGTACAATGAATCACCACTTGTGGTTTTCTACAGTTTTCTCCTGGACTGTTCATGCTTCCTCACCTAAGCAATGGGAAGCCACAACTCGACAGAGGCATAGGTCCTCTTGCCCAGGACATCTAGTTTCCTGGATTCTCTGTCCAGAGGTAAGGTGTTCATGACTAGGAGCTCTAGAGAGATCATGAGCAGCCACAATTACCACAGAATCAGTCTCAGGCTGGAAAGCATAAGAGGGCATAACAGATAGAGCAGGATGCTGTTTGTCAGTGTTTCTGAGGACTACAGGCAAAGTGTTAGACCTGTGCTAAGTAGCAAAAGGCAGCATTCTCCAAAGCAGGTTAAACTGGAGGTATCACAATAGTGAATGCTGCTGTTACTTCCAAGAACTCCACTACATTTCTCTTACTGGAGTCTTGCTCTGCACCCTTGAATCACATTATGTCCTGTATTTGCTTGAATAATGCTTGAAATGCAGGGGAAGGGGCCTCAAATAATTGGTACAACAATCCACAAGAGACAGGGCTATCCTAGATCTAGTACTGACTAACAGGGCAAGGATCACAGATCTCCAGGTAGAAGTTCACCTGGGGGCCAGTGACCATCACATGGTATGGTTCAATTTGGCCACTAGAACTAAATCATCCCATTCCAAGGCAAAAATATGGGACTTCAGAGGAGCTGACTTTGATAAGATGGCCAGCAGAGTTAAGCTAGCTCTGGCAAAAAGAAATACAGGTGGGGGGGGTACAGGCAAAGTGGGCAAGCATTAAGGATGCAATACTTGAAGCAATATCCCATAGTGTTAGAGAGAAAAGGAAGTGCAAAAGAAGAAGGAAACCATTTGGTTCTCAAAAAAAGTAGCAGAAAAGGTCAGAGCCAGAAGGCTGGCCTTCAGGAAACATAAGGGAATGCAGCAAGATGAAGATAGGGAGGCATGCCAAACTTCCCTAAGGGAAGCAGGGAAGGCAGTAAGGCAGGCAAAGGCCCAAACCAAGGAAATACTAGCATGAACAGTAAAAGAAGGTGACAGGACTTTCTATAGATGCATTAGTGAAGGGAGAAAGTCCAGAGGGGGTATTGCTAAGATCAAAGGGGATAAGGGGGCATGTGAGGAGGAGGACCATGTAAAAGCATCTGTCCTAAATAGATACTTCTGCTCAGTATTTACTGAAGAGAAGGTAGGGCAGGGTCCACAGCTCAGCACCATGGACACAGGGGGGAGGGAGGTGTGCACTAGTCCCTTCACAAAAGAAAGGGTCCTACTAGAGCTTAATAATCTCAGGGTGAACAAGGCAATGGGACCTGATGGCATACATCCCAGGGTACTAAAGGAGCTAAGGATGGAACTAGCAGAGCCATTATCAGAACTGTTTAGTGAGTCTCGGAGCACAGGAAAGGTCCCAGAAGACTGGAGAAGGGCTCATGTGATCCCGCTCCACAAGAGTGGTAGCAGGGAGGAGGCAGGGAATGACAGACCAGTCAGTCTTACCTCAGTAGTGGGCAAGATTATGGAGGCACTCCTTAAGGAAAGGATAGTGCAACACCTGGAATCCACAGGAGCACAGGATCCAAGACAGCATGGGTTTATAAAAGGAAGGTCCTGTCAAACTAATCTCATAAATTTCTTTGACTGGGTAACCAGAGTGGTGGACCAAGGGGGGAAGCAGTGGATGTTGCCTACCTTGACTTCAGCAAAGCTTTCAATACTGTTCCCACACAAAAGATTGATTATTAAGCTGGGTAGGCTTGGGGTGGGTAAAAAGTTGGTCAACTGGGTGGCAAACTGGTTGAAGGGCAGAAAACAGAGAGTGGTGGTAAATGGTATACAGTCAGAAGAGATGCAAGTCACAAGTGGGTTATCTCAGGGATCAGTCCTGGGGCCAGTCCTCTTCAATATCTTCATCAATGACATTGTAGATGGACTGGAAGATAAGGTTTGTCTGTTTACAGATGACACCAAGAGTCCTCACTTGCAAGAGGATTGCGTCCAGCTGGAAAGAAAACCTCCTTCATAGGGGTCTGCCTCCCCTCCTTCATCCTATAAATCCTCCTCTGTCTCCAGAAGATCAGGATTATATTCTATGTCATCATTGTCTTGAATGGAGACCGAAACAATTACTGGAGCCAGTGACAGAGGCAGTGGCTGTACCTGAGATGCTATTGGTATGCTTTCAGGTACCATCAACAACAGTGTTGATGGGGAAGGCCCCATCAACAGGACCGGCACCTACGCTGTCAGCACCAGGAACAGGTATGTTGACATTTTTTGTTTGTTTTTTTTACCCTTTGTTTATGCCCCCTCACACTCCATTGCTCCAACTCCCTCAGGATCCCATAGGTGCCTGGCTCTGCTGGACCCTGTCCCTCCACTGGCTGCCTAACTCCATACTGTTTCGGTTGTGCCCCCCAGGTGGGTTAGAGGGGCTGTGCCCCTCAGTCTGCATAGTCTTTGTCTTGTGGCTAGCTATGGAGTTCAGGAGCAGCACTTCTTTGGTCCACTGGGGTCCATCATCGTCTGAGCAATGGCACCATCTCCGTGGGTTTCTCTGCAGCCCTTATGGGCACAGATGCACTTAGGAGGGCAAAGACGCATGTGCATGATGAGCATGCGGTGATGCTGAACCTCTGGTCCATCTCCGTCACTCCCTCGAATAACTTTAACTGTACTGCCAGCTGTGGTCACCCAGGTGGCAGTATTGCAGTGAGGATGGTGACCCACTCTCCTGCTTGGAGGACAGCATCCTCTGGGATGCTCAGTCCTCCTCCACCACCTGGCCGGCCCCCAATGATCTGGGCTCATTCCTGAACCCGGGCTGTCTGCACTGCCAGAGGTAGCACTATTTCGGCTACATGACAAGAGAGGTGTCTAAAAATACAAATAAAATCTTGCTGTGGTATTTCATGTGTGCAGGAGAGAGGGAACGAACTGTCGCAGAGTGAATTACCAGTAACAAATTGATGTGACAAAGCACTACCACTGCACCAATGGGGCAGCTGTGTTAATATTTCTGAAAATGATGCCAGCATAGCCTGGGAATCAATTATGCTTGGTTACGGTTTCATGACTGCCATCATTGTCAGGGTAGAAACTGATGATGGAGGCAGCATACCATCCATAGTAGGTACGGCAGTACTAGAACCAGGTTCCAGTGTTGGTGTCTCAATAATGGTCAGGGGGAACTGTAGTCAATGCCACTGTAGAGGATGATGACAAAGATTTATGGTCCTTCAATGGAGACCTTGACCTCACCAGTGAAGCATATTTGTCTTTATGCTTATGGTGACTAAAAGAGGAGGGTTTCCTTTTCCTCGGATTTGTCCACTGTCCTCATTTCCTCTGCAGTGATAAGGTCACTGACCTCCTTTCTCTTGATGGAGGGACATGAAAGAGAAGCTGGCTTGAAGCCCTTGGCCTTTGCTTGAGTTTCCATGGTCTTGGTGGCAATACAAGTTTCTAGAGCCTTCTTCTGGCATCTCTTTATGGCCAAATTAAATCCTTGGCAGATGTTATTGGCCCTCATGTTTCTGGACAAGCAAACACACACATAGTCTGAGCATCGTCCTTGTAGATCTTGCAACCATAGGTACATAACCTAAATAAAGGTTCTTTTGATGGTGGTATACAGGGACAGTGTTGATAGTAAAAATTGTAATTCAGAAAATAATAAGTATCAAAGAAACAACAGCGTTGTTTCTCTACGGGTCCAACAAGTGGTCCATGGCAGAAGAAAGAACTAAGGAGAAAGGGGGCCACCAATGTTTTATAGACACCAACATTGTATGTCATCGTGGGCGCCCCCAGCTAACAAAAGTTTCAGAGTGGTCCTGAAGCTGATGACTTATAGTTCCAAAGGTGTGGCCCAATGAAGGAGCTATCCTTATTGAAGAGCTCCCATTTCATGATCATTGCACTTATCTGATGGTTGTTCAGGTGGATGCAAAGAATACATCACATCCTAAAAAAGAGTAGGGAAATTTTCCTGCTGTGCTGGCCAAATCTGCCCCCCCCACCAAACACATTCACTAATGATTTACAGGGTGCATAACCAACCAGTTCACATATAGGAATAGAGAATGGAAAAGTGTTGTACAGTGTGCTGGCACAAAATGGCAGCTGCACTTCAACCCAGAGGTGGCTGCACTTCAGTGACTGTTCAAGGCTGGCTTGTGTGTTGATCACAAAGTAATTGTTATTGTTTATAAAACGTACTGTATTTATACGGGCTGACTTGTCTGTTAATCACAAAGTAATTGTTATTGTTTATAAAATGCACTGTATTTATACCATTCTTTTTATAGTTGTCTTGATGTGTTCCCTAGATTTACTTCCATTGTACTTCACGTTTTATTGTTTTGAGATAATATTTGCATACAAGGTGCTGTACAAAAACAAACTGTGCCATTCATATTGTGTTGGATGACAGCCAGAATAGCATGATAAAAGCAAAAACATTTCATCTTGTGATGCATGCTGTGGTGTTGCAGAGTATGTGTCTCCATCTGTGGACCTTGACGTTACTGAGAAGTTGCTACATGATCCAGAATAAAAAGCAGGCCACTATTTTAACCACACTGTATGTACATGTGTTTCACTGAAAATCAACAATATCCACCTGAGTAACATATCGATCATATCCGGATACCCTGGTAACTCTCTTGGAGAAACAAGCAACCATATTCCAATATCAGTTTCTAATGAACACAAGCTCTAGATCTATAAACAGTCAAGCAGAGCATGTCATAGGGCAAAATAGACCCTTTATCCCTGCCAGCAAAGAAAGATGAAGATTACCCACTAATTGCCTATTCCGCTGTTCTTGACAACTGCAGGGCACTGCATTCTGCAGCTCAATTGCCTAAGCATTTTTTTTATTTCATTTTACTCTCATATAATTACTAGTGAGGCTATTTATTGAGTGGACTGACACCACTTTCTAATGCTGTTCTAATTGGGTTCCATCCATAATAACCATCTTGCTATATATGGCGTGGGTGTCAGCCCATCAGTGGGATGACAGCAATCAGACGCTGAAAGCAATAGCTGTCATCTCTGTGCTCAAAGACCTGCCATGCCACTCACCACAATCTTCCCTCTCACAACATTTTTTTTTTTAACTACGCTGTTTTTATACCAGCAATTACATAAAATATAGTATGGGGAATTACATTCTTCTTTATTTTTTTAAAACACACCCTCGATGTGTAATACCGTCACAAACCACTTGTGCTGCACACTAATGGTTTATGTGGTATTATTTTTTATTTAGTTAGTTTTTTTAACTGGGTAAGTGCACTAGCCATAGCAATGACTATTTTCAGGCACGACCCGGGAGGATACAGTACAAAACATGGCATGAACGCATAACAGATACAAGATTATTCATGATCAGAACTATTTAAATACATATGACATGACAAAATTGGCTAAGTTAAAGGTGACCTGTAAAGAAATACTGCAGCCCACTCCCATTCCCACATACCTTAAAATGCTGCTGCGGGAGTCTGGGGCTGCAGTGAGCTTAATTTTTAATCCAGTGTGTTTTTTGTAATAAAATGCCGAAACTTTCGGCCGAACACGGAAGCGCCGAGGGTTCCCGTACGAGCAGGCGCAGAGACTCATGGGGATTACACCTATTTAGTGACGTCGCTACCACCACTGCTCTTATTATAGTAGCTGTGGTGCTCTTAATGTAATAAGATATAAACCATGTAGGGGGTCTTCCATGCATGTAATGTCATTACAGCAACACTTGGACGGGTTGTTGCTGTGTGCATTACATGTGTAGAACCCTCTCAAACCATGTAAACGTAATGAAATGCGCCACCAGCTGGCGAGAGCAGTGGTGTGACATCACTAATGTAATCCAGCGATCTGCGCCGGCCGGCGCGGGGAACCGGCGCTTCCGGCCGGTTCGACAATGAAAAACACACTGAACAAATTAAACTCACTCAACCCAGGACCCATCTGTGACAACAACCTAGGCAATGTGAGGAGATGAGCGAAACTGCAATGTTCCTACAGAATCTGCTAACAGACCACAAAATACACAGGAAACAGAGAGCACAAAGGCAGTCTTGTAGATAGTGTACAGACTAACATAAATTACTGATCTGTGGTGAGAACACATTAGGTAAGTAGTAATAGGCTGTTCATAAAGAATTTATACATGGTGGTAAGAGGGGGAAAGGAGTGGAAGTGGAACAGCCAAAGGAGGTACCATAGAGGGAGGCCTGTGAGAGGAAAGAAAAAAGGGAAAAGACAGGAAAAAACTGGGAAAGTGCTTAGTGTTGAAAGGCACAACATAGGTGACAGAACGAAAGGAGCAGAGTGGAAGGATGAAACTGGTTAAGGGGGTTTAAAGCAAATGCAACTGTGGGAAGTGGCAAGGTGGTTATATAGCCCTTTCTTAAAAGAAGCATGGGAGGAAGATTGATGCAGGGCAAGTGGGAGGGAGTTCCAGAAAAGGGGGGCATGGCATGCAAAAGCCATGGCACCTTTAGAAGAATAATGCCTGGAAGTGAGGACTGGTGCATTATCAGCAGATCGTAGATCATAGTGTGGGGTAACCTTAAGGAAGAGATCCGCTATGGGTTTCGGTATTTGTAAATGGACAATGTTATCAATGATGGAGCCATAGGCATAAAGCCAGAGTGCAGTAGGAGGAAGCCGTCCTAGATCTGTGTAAAGGAGGCAGTGGTGTTTTAACCTATGAGAGGAGGAAGCGTAGCGGCAAACATTGTTATATGTGACGTCCCATTTTCGGAGGCTAGATTTGGACACAGAGGTATAGGTGGCAACACCATAGGTGAGAGAGGGAAGGAGTATGCCCCGGGCAAGGGCAAGCCTAGCAGAGGAGGTTAGCATGTATCTGGTGCAGTATGCTATCCCAAGTTTAGAGTTTACCAGCTTGCAGATCTGTTGAATATGCAGATCAAAGTTTAGAGTGACCCCAAAATATTTAAATGAGTCCACCATCCCTAGAGTTGAACCATTTGAGGAGGAGACCCTACATTTAGGCTGGGAGAGTTTAAGCTTGGCCTTAGACCTGAATAGCATAGCTTGGGTTTTGGACTCATTCAGAACAAGCCTATGGCTGGTTAGCCATTGGCAGATTTGCAGAAAGTCAGTAGCGAGTTTTTGGTTGATTACATCAGTGCTTCTGTCACTAGTGTAAAGAACAATATCATCAGCATAAAGCAGTGAATCAGTCCCTTTGATGTTTGGGGTGATATTATTGATGAAGATGGAGAAAAGCAGAGGTCCAAGAATTGACCCTTGTGGTACCCCTATGTTGATGGAAGTTTTGTCAGAGTAGGTGGAGTTATATTTAACAGTTTGAGCCCTGCCTGAGAGGTAGCTGCCAAACCACCTAATAACATTTTTAGAGAAACCAAGTGACTCAAGGGAGGTTAGGAGGATGGAGTGGTCAACAAGGTCAAATGCCTTGGTCATATCAATGAAAATAGCCCCCGTGAGAAGGCCAGCATCCATAGCCATAAGGGTGTCCGATGTAAATTTGAGGAGGGCAGTAGTAGTGCTATGACCCTTTCGAAAGCCATGCTGGGCTGGGGTAAGGAGGTCATATTTCAGCAGGAAATCAATCATTTGAGTAAGTACCAGCTTCTCAAGAATCTTATTGAACAGATAGGATGGCTATGGGACAGTAATTTGTGGGGTCTTTGCGATCACCTTTTTTGAATACAGGAAAAATCCTAGCAATCTTCCATAAATCCGGGACATAGCACTGGGACAGGGATAATGTAAACATATTGGCTAGGGGACCAGCAATGATAGGGGCAGCTAGTTTAAGGAACTTAGGTTCCAGGTTGTCAGAACCAGCGGCAGTGTAGTCAGAGATTTTATACAGCAACTCGACTACTTCTCGCCTGGTGACAGCCTTGAAAAAGAAATGCGGACCATTGGCAGGGGATGTGGAGGGAATATTTGACTGGGTGAGGAAGGTGGAGGTGTAAGTGGATAAATCTGAGAACTTGTCATTGAAGAAATTTGCGATAGTAAGAGGATTTTTGCAGTGGACCCGATTTAGTATCACGTCAGTGGGGGCTGCTGCAGGATTTAGGCCAAGGAAGAATTTAACGTGGGACAAGAATTTTTTTGAGTCACGAGAGGAGTTTGATAGTAATTCTTTACAGTAAGAGCTTTTAGCCTTTTTGATATCCTTTCTACAGGAATTGCACATTGCCCTATAAGTATTTAGGTCAGAGGCTAGCTCTGATTTCTTTTATTGGAGCCAGCTTTTATCTCTATGTTTTAATTTAGCAAGAAGATCAGATTTTAGCCAGCAAGTTTGTCTACTTTTTACCCTACGAGTTACTAATTTGCAGTGCTTTTCTTGAAGAGTAAGAAAGTGAGTTATGAATAGACTAAAAGAGGTCTAAGCATCATTAGATATAAGGAAGGAGGACCAATCAGTGGAAGCAATGTCATGTAGGAAAGGTCTGTAGTTGAAGGTTGCATAGTTGCGGAAAGTGATGAGATGGGGTTTCGATGGAGTAGGCTTGCTTTTACCACAGATACAGTAGGTAGGGGAGTGGTCTGTGATGGCATCAGGCAATACAAAAGAGGCAACGATGTTTCCAGGGTGGCTGGTCATGATCAAGTCCAGCAGCATGCTCGTATTGGAGCAGGTTCTTTTTCTGGTGGGATCACATATCAGCTGGTGTAGGTTAAAACTTTGCAATCTTGCTGGTAATGCAGATTGAGCGGCCCCCAACCAATTTATGTTTAGGTCCCCTAGTATGAGGACCTCATGTTTACCAACAAGGTTGGAGGTCTAGTCAAGCAACTCTTCCAATCCTTTTTGGCTGTTTGGTAGGTTGTAGGTGCAGGTAATATGGAGTTTTTTGGTACCCAAGGTAAGAAGAGTATGAAGTACTTCACAGTGGGCAAGGTGAGGTGAAGCAATGGCAGTGAGACGTATATGGTCCTTGAAATAAACAGCTGTACCACCCCCTCATTTTGGGGAGGGCCTATAACGTCTCAGAAGGTTATAGGATGGAAGGGAGCACAGAGAGTCAGGGATAGAAGGATTTAGCCAGGTTTCGGTCAGGCATATGATGTCCAAGCTGCAAGATCAGCTAGATTGTGAGTAAGACTCCTGATATTATGATGTACAACAACCAGGTCTTTTGCATTACTGATCAAGTCAGTTAGAGCTTGTAAAGGCCCAGGATTTAATTGAACATCACCAGAGAGCAGGATGGTGATAAGAAGGAGGTGCCAGAGCTTACGGTGCAGGAAGGGGCATATTTTATAAGATCTCAAGTGACACTTCTTTAGGACATAGATAACTAGGTAGTGCCAGGTTCTATTAAGTAGTACTGGGGATAGGTCACAGTGAGGGGAATGAAGCAGTAAAGAGTTCGAAAAGAGGTAGTCATTAGGTTGGAAGTGGGGATTTGTAGATGGAGGTTGAGGTGGGGAGAGCATAGATAGATGGAGCAGCAGAAGAGAGCACATAAGAAAGAACAGTACCATCTGATGAGTCTTTATTCTGTAACTGCCACTGAGTCAGAAAGGAGACCAGTATAGAGCTGGAGGCTGTAAGTAAAGATAACAAGGGTCTGTATCTTGATATGGATCTGGGTCCAAGGTTGTCAGTAGTTAGGGACAGGATGACCAGAAAGGTATAGACCAGGCAAGAAACGAGGTAAAGGGTGAAGAGACCGGCAGCAGATTAAGCCTGATGAATATAGGTTTGATATAAAGTGTAAAGGGGAGGAGGGATCACTGCAGGAAACTAGGGGAAATTATTTGGTTGGGTGATTTTATTGGGCAGCAGAGGTGGATCAATGGTAAGAGAAGTGAGCTGAGAGGGAGGGGCTAAGGTGTATTTAAAGGGTGCCTGGGAGGTGGTGGGGGGTGGGACAAAATACAGTCCCTAAGGTTAGAAACAGACGAAAAGCCGCCGTGCTGAGAGGGCGCCTAAAGCAGCCGTTTCAAAGTCGAAAAAGGTGCTCCAATCGGTAGGCAGCAACGCAGCAGGGCCGGCCAATCAGCTCCGGGATACAGTGGTGCCGTACCAATCAGGAGTTCGGTATGCAGAGTAGCTGGATAGCGATAAGTACCTTAGCTGGGATCCGTGAAGGGGGACCAGGAGGTCGACTGTTTGTGGCTGCTGGAGTCGGGCAGGCGGCGATCGTTGCGGCGGCCATGAAACTCCACCTCTGGGAAGCGGGGTGCCGCTCAGGCGGTGGTGAGCTCAGTACAAACCTCAGGTGTATAAAAAAAACCTCATAATATGCAATGTCCCATACATTATTCTCTAAATAATGGTGTTCTGTATATCTACTACATATATCTTTTATTGAACCTTTACAGCTTCTGCTGGTCTACTTTGTAAGCTACTGTATGTATGTGTGAGTTCCAGCTTGTAAGGGCAATAGCTGAACAATAATAAAACTGAACTGTTAAGCAAACATGACCACCCATTCTCATGTATGTTTGCATACTTAAGCAACAAAGTCTAGTTTACAAGGTGAAACTCTTTGCATCTATCCTACTTTTCTGAGTGCCAGTGAATATAATATGCATGATAAGTTTTATTTTTGTAAAGCACTTTTCATGCAAATTGTATCTCAAAACAATAAAACAGGAAGTACAAGCAGTTCAGTGTAACAAGGCATATGGAAAAGCTAGTAGGATGTTGAAGTGCATAGGTGGGGCCTTTTCAAGCAACCAGAAGAAGCTGATCCTTCCATTGTATAGGTCCATGGTTAGACCATACCTGAAGTGCTATAGACAGTTTTGGAACCTTCATTTAAAAAAAGTACAAGTCAGTACAAGCCAGTCCAAAGGACAGTGACTAAAACAATTCACAGCCAGCAAGGGAGGACTTATAAGGAAAGACAGACTGATCTCAATATGCATTTACTGGAGGTCAGGACAGAGAGCATGACATGTATGAAACCTCCAAGTAACTGAAGAGTATAAACAGAGTGGAAAACTAGCAACAGTTTGAGCTTAGCAAGGGGTTCATCACATGAGAACACAAATATAAGCTGGCAAAGGAGAAATTTAGGTGGGACATAAGGAAATACTTCTTCATAGAGAGGGTGGTGGAAAAGTTAAACTGTCTGCCAGTGGAGCTAGTCAGTTTGTTGTAAACACAGTGGCAAGCTTTAAGAGAGGGAGGGATAGACTGTCACATGGGACTGGTGTGGTTGATAGGAGGGAGGGAGGGCTGGAGTAAATGGGGCAAGGGGTTAGTTCAAAGTGGAACTACAGGATGATGGATCCAGTAGAGGCTTAGCCAGCACTAGACTGGCAAACATCTAGATAGAAACCAAGCAGGCCGAGTGAACCATGAGTATGTTTCTGTCTGTTAACATCTGTGTATAACTACAATGACAAAAGCAGAGAAAAACACAGTTATACAGGCCCATACTGAATTTAATGTCCTTCACCAATAAAGAGTGTATTCCAACATTTCAGCTGAACAGATTGAAAATAAAGAAGTAAGACATTACAGAGTGTAGACTGTGCTTGGATAAGCATGCACCAAGAGATAGAATAGTGGAGCATAAGGCTGCCTTCAACCATGGGAGTGCATTTATGCCAGCACATGCAACCCTTGGAGTGCCTCATCGTGCTTTTAAAATGGGGTTTCAGGCACAATTAGAAAAAAAAAATTTAGAGATGTAAAATAAAAGTTTCAAAACCATAGTCCATCTGCAGGTGACTTGCAATTAGGGGTGCCAGTGTGACCTGCCGTTACTATTGGCAGGGTGTTTTATTTACAGACCTCTCCCCAAGTTGTATTTAAAAAATGGAAAATTACTTGCCTTAACTCTTGATCTTCTAGAGTATCTGCTCCATGGAGCCGCACTATTTCATCTTACAGCATATGGTACTAGGATCCCATGGGAACTAGAACTTTTGGGGCCATCAGCTTTACTGAACAGCATCGGTATATGGTGTCATACATGTACCAACAGCAGATAAAAGAGTGGCCCCAACCACCTTAGTACCTTTTTATTAAAATGGAGACAGAGGAAAAAGAAACTACCACACAACAAACTACAGTGGGGAAACAATGTAAAAAAGCAGCACAAAAGGTCAGCAGCATCCTTGGCTGCATAGGTAGAGGGATTATGAGTAGGAAGCGTGAGGTAGTCATCCCGCTGTACAGGCACTTGGTCAGGCCACACCTGGAATACTGCATGCAGTTCTGGAGGCTCCACCTAAAAAAAGGACATTGACTGCTTAGAAAGGGTTCAGAGAAGGGCCACTAAAATAGTGCAGGGTCTGCATCAAGAACAGTATGAAATGAGACTCAGTGAATTAAACTTATAGTCTCTAGAGTAAAGAAGAAATATGGGGGACATGATTGAAATATTCAAATACATAAAATGAATCAACATAGCCCAGACAGGAAACCTATTCCAGGAAAACAAAACAATGTCTACAAGGAGGCACAATCTGTGCCTAGTGGGAGGCAGATTTGAAACCAATATAAGGAAATACTTTTTCACAGAGAGGGTGATAGAACCATGGAACAGCCTGCCCTCAGAGGTGGTAGCATCGAAGACAGTATGAGAATTCAAACTAGCATGGGACAGGCAATGCGGGCATCTGAAAGGGTAATAAAAAAGGGAGGGGGTAGAAATTTGGGGTCAGACTAGATAGATCACGTGGTTCCCATCTGACAGCTACTTCTTATGTTCTTAGTCCTTAATTTTCAAATAAAAATAAATTAAAACACTAAATATTACACAACAGAAACATAAGAAAGCCTGACTGCCCCTGTAAGGATCTCTGCAGCCCATTCAGTGTCATAAATAAAGAGGGCAGACAGACAACAAACATACAAGAAAATCCCGTGAGTCTGAGGATGGTGAGTGGCTAACTGTGGCTCTAAGCAGGAAATATTGTAGAAGATCAAGAATTATGGTACAGTAAGAAACTTTAGGGGTACTCCAATTGTCTAAAATCTGTCTGGATGTACATCCATCAGAAATTCAAAATTCCGATTCAGATACCAATTGTGTTCCACCTCCAAATGCAGAAATAGAATTAGAACTGGAAGTTTCAAATCCGATTCCACTTCTGATTGCATGCTAGTGACTTGCATGTGTCTTCCACTCTCTTCCGATGACCCTTCCCTCTTACCTTTTCACAGCAGCATGCTGTCTATGGGTCCTTTCCAGTCTAGGCAGCTTCTTGTTCTTGCTCCCCCCATTACAAGCACTTAGGTAGCTTGACTGACAGCTACAAGCTCTTAGCCACCACTTCCAGTTTTCTACTCTTCAATGACCAGTCACTTAGAAACATAGAAACATAGACTTTGACGGCAGATAAGGACCACTTGGCCCACCCAGTCTGCCCATTTCCCTACCTATTGGATAAGCTGCAGATTCTAGTTAACCAACAGCCTACTTCCTGCAACCCCCCCACTATAATTGCCTTATGTCTGTCCCATGCATGTTTGAACTCCCCCACTGTTTTAGACCCCACAACCTCTCCAGGAAGGAGGTTCCATGCGTCCACCACTCTCTCCGTGAAAAAGAATTTCCTCACATTACCCCTGAGCCATCTCCCCTCTAACTTTAAATTGTGCCCCCTTGTTCTTACACATCTCTTTTTCTGAAAGATGCTACCCTCCTGGACTTTGTTGAGTCAACATAGCCCAGACAGGAAACCTATTCCAGGAAAACAAATCAATGCGTACAAGGAAGCACAATCTGTGCCTAGTGGGAGGCAGATTTAGAACCAATCTAAGGAAATACTTTTTCACAGAGAGGGTACTAATGCACTGGTGGAGTTATGTTGTGATGCTATGGGACACTTCTCCTTGGTGTGTTGTCCACCACTTGTCCAGTCCAGGGTCAGGCTGTGTCCAAACTGTCCATGATGTCCCATCCAGTGGGTAATGTCCCACCGTCATCCTGCAAGGACTCTGTCTTCCAAAACTGTCTAATATTCCTTCAGGAGACTCAAAAATAAAAAAAATAAAATATTGTTTGCTTTGCTACTAGTGGACTCCAGCCATGCATTCTCCCCTCTGACTTCCATCTCCCTCAACCCTGAGTCACTCATACCATTCTCCCAGAGTTACCTGGGAGGTGGCCTCCTGAAACAAATCCCCAAAAGCATTCTCTGCCAGATGCATAGTAAAGGGCATCTGGCAGAGAATGCTCCTGAAGATGTGTTTCAGTCATCCACCTCCCATGTAACTCTGGGAGAACAATGTGATGCCTGAGAGTCAGGACAGGACAATGGAAGATGCAGGTCAGAGGACAGAGGGGACTTGGAGTTGTAGAAGAGTGCATGAAGTCCAGTCGGGTGAAGGAGCAGACACTGGTAACATTTTCTTCAGTCACAACCAAGAAGGTCAAGAAATTATCAATACGGGGATGGCAGGGAACTATCTTGGGTGAGGGAGCAGCTGGGGGTCCTTCAGAATAAACAAGAGCATGTTTAATTAATCCTGCTGTACTAATGCACTGGTGGAGTTATGCTGTGATGCTATGGGACTCATCGTGTTACAGAAAGAAAACCAGAACCAGCTACCACCTCCTGAGCCTCCTCTGTGACAACTGATGCAGGTAAGGGGAGAGAGGCTTCTTTTAACTAAATTCAGATGCGGATTCGGAATTGGCTTGGTTCTTGCTCCAGTGTTGTTTAACGTTTTTGTAACTGACATTGGGGATGGCATAATGGGCAAGATCTGTCTCTTTGCAGACAACACCAAGCTCTGTGTGAGAGTAGATACTGCTGAGGGGATATAGGAACTTAAGAAAGATCTAGCCAGGCTTGAAAGGTAGTCAGGAACATGGCAACTTGGGTGCAATGCAAAGAAGTGCAGAGTTATGCACATAGAAAGTAAGAACTAAAATACAGACTACTCCCTAGAGGGGGTCCAAGTCACCAAATTGAAAGAGGAAAAAGACTTGGGGGTAGTTATTACCAGCAACCTCAAACAATCAATGCAGTGCAGGAAGGCAGCAGCCAAAGCAAACAAACTGCTTGATTGTATTGCGAGGGGGGGGAACACAAGTAGGCAGGAAGAAATGATACTGCCGCTGTACAGATCCTTGGTGTGACTGCACTGAGAATATGGAGTGCAATATTGGTGACCCTACCTGAGAAAAGATATAACCTGCTTGAGGCAGTCTAGAGGAGGGTGAAGAAAATGGTCCAGGACAGCAGGGCAAGGTACATGAAGACAGGCTAATTGATCTCAACGTGTACTCACTTAAGAAGAAGAGGAAGAGTGGGGACATGATTGAAATCTTCAAGTATCTAAAAGGTATTAACAAGGTGAATACTGAGGACCACTTATGTCTAACTAGGAACAGGACCACAAGGGTCACTACTATAAGCTGGTGGGGATAAGGTTCAAGAAGGAGGCCAAAAGACACTTCTTCATGGAATGAGTGGTGACAGGGTATAATGAACTCCCAAAGGAGGTTGTCTCTCTGGAAGCAGTGGATGGTTTCAAGAACTAGTAAACAGAGTGAAAGAGAGAATCATGGTCATAGGGGAGCATGACAAGGGAGATGGTGAAGGAGAGCATGGAAAGAGAAAGGGAAAGGGTGAAGGAGGGGTCAGCATTGATGGAATGAGGGCACAGCACACAGTAGTCGCTCAGAAGGTGCTCTATAATTTAAGCAGACTAGATAGACCAATAATCCTTCTTCTGCTGGCTATTTTCATATGTTTGTTGAAAAAAAAACACAGCCCCAACTATTCCATGCCCCACCCCCCACTACCCCGGCAGCCTCACAGTAGGTCTCTAGGGAGTACTTTGGGGTGCAGTGGCAGCAGTGGCCCCACCCCATGGTGGCAAGCATGTGGCCATCCCTCCAACATGCTGGCATGGCAGCGGACCTCATAAACCTTGTGGACCATGATGATGGATGTCTCTTATGTTATCTGCTGAAAGTTGTATGTTGTTTGTCTTACCTGATGATGGCTGTCTGTGGTTGCTTGTGCTACCTTGTCCTTCCACTGCTTGTAGGTGGGGGGATGTGAAGTTAGAGTTGAAAACCCTAACACCACATTTCCCTTCTTTTGTGGTACCGTCTGTAAACCTAACTGGTGCATTAATGCAGTTTTTTGCAATGATTTATTATATATATATACTGTATTATATATGTAAATGGCAAAAAATATATTAATACGTATTAGTGTTGTTACTGCACAAAACTTAAACCCCACACAGTTAAGAAATGAGTTTAGGGTTGCCAACCCAATGCCCACAAAGTTTGGAAATGTTACTTTAGAGTTATCAACCCAATGCTCACAATGCTTGGAAATGTTGTCTGAGGTTGTTAAGCCTAACTTCCATTTCCAAACTTTAAAAATCTTCATGATGCATGAAAAATTATAATGAAATCTGACGATGGTGGTGGTGGTGTAGGATAACTGTTTGGGAAGCATCTGGATCCAGTGAACACAATACTGTGTGGTTAGAACTGGTTGAGGGGAACAACGGATCCCTTGAAGACAATAGTTCTGAACCTCAAACGTATGGATTTTGGTAGGATGCAGAAACTAGTTAGGAAAAGATTGTCAGGTACAGACCAGATCGATTGGGTGGAGGAAAAATGGGGTAGGATAAATGGGACACTCCTGGAGGTGACTGAATCTTGTGCAAGGATGTTCGTCGAAAGAAACAAGAACAAAAGGCTGATCTGGTTCTCAAAGGGGTTGAGAAAGGCTGTGAAAGCCAAAAGAAGGGTCTTCATTGAGCAAAAGAGAAAGAAGGGAAAGGAAGCCCTGGCGGGATTATCAGGCTAAACTCAAAGAAACAAGGATGGAAATCAGCAGGAAAAAGGCAGACATGGAGCTGCGAATTGCTGAGGGAGTAAAAGGTGGGTACAAATAATTTTTTTTAGGTACGTAAGGGAAGAAAGGAAAATGGGGGGTTTGGCTAGCTGACAGGGAGGGTAGTGGAAGGTGATGTGTAGAAGGCAAATGTATTAAACAATTACTTCTGCTTAATATTCATGGCAGAGGACAACAGTCCTCTGTGCTCCATGGTGGTGTCAAGGCTGTCAGTCTCAAGGTGGCGTGGGAGGTTCAGAAAATGAGCAGGGTAAAGATTTCAGCTCACAGGGTAAAAAAGGGTCTTGAAGCTCTTAGGATAGACAAGAAGCCATGCCCTGATGACTGGCACCCATGTGTACTCAGGGAATTCACCACAGAATTGGCAGTACTATTAACTCCTCTATTTAAAAACTCACTAAAGTCCAGAGTGGCGCCTGAGGATTAGAGATCTGCCAGCACAGTACCACTCCACAAGGGGGGGGTGGGGGACAGGGAGGATCCAGGCAACTACAGGCTTGTCAGGCTTACCTCCATAGTATGTAAGTTGATGGAAACCATAGTCAAGAAAAGTTGGTGGCCTTCATAGAAGGCAATGGACTACAAGACAATAAGCAGCATTGATTTGTTTCAGGGAGTTCATGCCAGCCGAACCTAATATGGTTTTGGATTGAGTCAGCAAGGTGACTGATAAACGATAGATGCTAGATTTGTTTGTTTGTTTGTTTGTTTGTTTTTGTTTTGTTTATTTAAAATCTGGTAAATCCATGGGCCAAAGACCCATTTTCATGGGCGACCGGAACAATGAACAAGAAAATACATTCACATGAATAAACTGATAACTAAAATAACATGAAAACCGTATTTCAATCAAAGTTAAAGAACAACGTAAACACAATACTAAGTGAAACATTTACATTGACTCCTGGAAAATAAATGTTTTTTTGAAAACATGTCTAAAACTATGAACAGAAACACTAGTACAATCAAAAATAATCATAAGAGAATTTAAAAATGCTGGTAGGTTGTAGAACATTGTTTTTTGACCAGTTGATGTTTTCATTCTAGGAATCACAAAGAATTGATGGACAGATAAACGGGTTAAAATGGAACTAATATGTTTTTGGAAAAGGGAATGGAAGGAAGTGGGAACCTTGTTTGAAATTACTTTTTTAGTAAGGATCCCTAATTGAAATTGACACCTCAAGTCTAGTGGAAGCCCCCCAAGGTGTTTTAGCAAATCGCAATGATGAGTCCGATAAGGCAACTGGGAAGGAAAACAAGCTCTCCGGTTTAGCAAAGTTTTACCCTGGCTAGCAACCCCTCCCCACATAGAGTAGTAAACTGTAGTTGATCACTGGTAAAAGAAAACTTTGTGACAAAAGCATCCTAGTAGATGGTATTAATAAGGGATTTATTTATTTATTTATTTCTGTATTTCAAGTCTAGGATTACAATTACCTTTGAGCCCAGGGCTCTTGTACAAAGGTTCCATGACAAGACATTGGTATCACATGACAATAGACAAAATTGTTACACAAATAATGGTAGGATATCAAAATTAAGTTTGAACAGGCAGGGAAAGGGTAGAGCGGAAAGGAGGAGGAAAAGAAGGGTAAGGGTGGAGGTAGATAGAAATGGGAGGGGCAAGGTGGGATGTAAGAAAAAATGGGAAGACAGGAGAGGAGAGGTGGGGGTAGGTAAGGATATGGAGGGGGGAAGGGTGGGGTGAAGCAGCCAGGAAGGTGGCATTGTCAGGTGCTGGAGAGCGGGTGGGGCAGAGGCCAAACTAGGGCAAGTGCATTATATAAGGGGCTTAGATGTGGGAGAGCAGTAGGGGAGCGGTGTTGCACAGACATTATCCATGACAGTTGCAGATGCTGGAAGCGACCAGGGTGTTTCGGAGCCTGGTTTTGAAGGCCCCTAGCCCAGTGGTATTGATAATATAATTGGCAAGACCGTTAAACCAAGTAGCTGCCCTGTAGGCGAATGAACGCTGGCCAATGGATGTCCAGCAGTGAGGGATATGGAAAAGTTGTGGCTTTGATCCCCTAGTAATTCTGGAGCTAGTTTTCATTTGAAGGAGTGAACAGACCCCAGGAGGGGCAATTCCCAACTGTATTTTCTTAGCAACCACACAGGTTTGGTATTGAATTCTATTATCAAGTTGAAGCCAGTTAGCTTGTGAGTAGAGGTCACAGGTGTGAGTGAGCCATTCGGCCCCAGTGATGAGTCAACAGGCCTTGTTAAGGGTGGTAGTAATCCTTCTGAGTGCAGTGGAGGTGGCAGTGCCATAGATGACAAGACCATAGTCAATCTGGGAGATGATGGAACTTTGAACTGTGGCAAAGAGGGCCTCTTTTGTCAGGTGCCAATGAAGCCGGTAGAGTAAGCCCAGCCTAGTATTCACAGTTTTAGCGACATTGGTTATATGGGTTCCATAGGACAGGTGTGGGTCTAAGGTGATTCCTAGGTATCTGAAGGAGTCTACCTGCTCCAGGGGGTCCCCAAGGCATTTGTTTAAGGAGAGTTGATGGTGTTTATGTTTGTTTTGGTGGCTGGTGAAAATCATGGTCTTTGTTTTTTTCTGGTTAAGGATTAACTTGTGTTGTTTGAACCAGCCTTCAACAGAGATGAAGCTGTGTTGAACGTTTTGTTGCAGGTGGCTTGGGTCATGATGAAAGGCAAGAATCACCACATCATCTGCATAGAGTATGACTTGCTGAGAGGTAGAGTCAAGGAGGGAGTTGAGGGACAGGCTGAACAGCAATGGGCCCAGGATGGAGAAGTGATACGTCACTCCCGCGGGAAATTCAGGCTGCTTAAGAGGCAAGCAGCCGAGAGAGAGAGATCATAACATTACAGCGTCCTAGCGAGTAGGCGCCATTATGGCTTTGTTTAAAAGTAAATGTTTTATTTGCATTTGCGGAATTTGGAAAGGCCATGGAAAGATTAACAACATCTAATTAAGAAGGTGAGCCATATTATTTACTGTGGAAGTTAAAACTTTTTTAGAAACATCACTTGGCGTTTAAAAGTTCAATGGCTCACATAAAACTTGTTTTTTGGATTTAGAAATTTTCAAAGACACAGAAAGTGCAAAAGCCACATGTTTGATCATTTCTTGAGGTATGCCTGTTATGGGGAAGTTTAAGTATCTACTTAAGTTACATTTGGACATAGTCTGCTGTCATAAAGCGTTCTAAATTCGAGTTTAAGAAATTATAACATTGCATTTTATTTATTTATTTTAGAAAGAGTATTGAAGTTCCAAAATGAACCAACACATAGAAATGTTTTCCGCAGATAGATACTTGAAATGAATAACATTTAATTCATTAGAAAAAATGGAATTAATAATATAATAAAGTGTGTATTTGTTTTTGAAATAGATGGTAACGAAGCCCCGTGATCAAGCTCATAGGACCGAAACATAGGGGTAAAGTTAATGAAAATAAAAAGAAATCATTGTCAAAAAAGAAGACTCCGGTTATTATTTATCATACAAGATTTGGGAGCACCACAGCAGGAGTCAAAGCAACACAGTATTGGTCACCATTTCCCAGATATTATTGTTTTATGTAGTGTTGGAGACCACGCCTGATATTTTTACACACTGGGACCTGTTGTCCAGATAGCTACTGAACCATTTCACTGATTCCACAGAGAGGCCAATGTTCAGTTGCTGATGAAGCAGGAGGCGGTGGTTGACAGTGTCAAAATCTTTTGACAGGTCGATGAATGTAGCTCCGGCTAGGCGATCCTGATCGAGGGAGTTGTGTATGGCACCCGTAAACTCAAGAAGGGCTGTGGCAGTGCTGTGTTCTTTTCTAAATCCGTGTTGCTGTCAGCAAAGGATGTTATACTTGTCCAGATGATTGGTGAGCTGGTCTGCTACTATCCATTCCAGGGCCTTAGAGAGGGGTGGCAGGATAGAGATAGGTTGGTAGTTCACATGGGAGGTCCGGTCATCACCTTTATGTATAGGTGTGACAGTTGCTGCCTTCCATTTGTCAGGGAACTGGCTGAGAGAGAGGGAGAGATTAAAGATCCTGGTGAGAGGCCCTAGGACCTTGTCTAGAGTGAGGGACAGAAGTTTGAGGTCCAGTGTGTCAGCACTTACTCTAGTGTTTTTGATGGAAATGTATTTCCTGATGGTATTTTTGTTTACTGCTCTGAAGTAGAAAGGGGGACATTTTTTAAGTGAAGACTGATGGGTGGGAAGAGGGGGGTCGTTGTTGAAAAAGTTGGGGGACAGGATGCTGCTGAGGTCTGTGAAGGCATCATTACAAGTGTTGGCTATGACTTTTAGGTCCAGGATAGTATTCCCGTTTATTGTGATAGCAGTAGGGGATGATTTGGACTCCTTCCCGGTAACATCTTTAATGTTATTCCAGAATGCTCCTGCATTTCCCGATGTGTCAGTGAGTGCAGTCTTTCAGTATTCAGATTTCTGTTGACGTATGGATTTGGTGCAATCATTTCTAGCACTTTTGTAATTTTGGATGTCCACCTGTTTTCCTGATTCTCTGGCTAGTTCCCAGAGGTGGTCCCTGTGTTTCAATTTCTTTAAGAGGGAACCCGTGAGCCAAGGATTGCAGAGGGGTTTAATTTTTTGCTTTTTTGGTGGGGCAAAGATGTTACAAGCTTCATTGAAAATGTGTATGAATTGATCAAGGGCTGCATTTGCATCAGTGGCCAGGTCGATGGGGGCCAGTCTTGATTTAGTAGGTGTGATTTTAGGTGGGTTAACTTTCCACTGGGTAGGACTCTGCTGACGATGACCTTTGGTGGAGGTTTGCAGAATTTATTAGACCAGGTGCAGCTGATGGGGTAATGATCACTAAGAGAGTCAGGCAGTATGGCGTAGCTAGTGATCCGGGAGGGGTGAGTAGTCAGGATCCAGTCCAGTAAAGTGCTGGTGCCAGTTTTGTTGTTCATTCCAGTTGTGGAGTCCAATATCTGAGTGAGGTTTCCTGATGCGACTATGTCCCTGGTGTCGCCAGCATCAGGTCCCAACCAGTTTGTGTTGAAGTCACCAAGTGTGATGACTCCGGAGTCCGGTGGGAGTGATTTGATGTATTCCAGTACTGCATGGAGGCCCGGTCCTTGTTCTTTTGGGGGATATAAATGGTGATGACCGAGAGGGCTTTGTGCTGAGCTCCAAGCATGATTTTGATATGCAATAGCTGGGCATTTGGTGTTGGTAGGTCAGTGTGGACAGTGTGCCCCATCAGGTTATCTTTTAGGTAAAGGGCACAGCCCCCTCCTCATTTTGATTTTCGGTCAAGCCTAAAGACAGTGTAGCCAGGGATGGAGATAGCATGATCTGGAACCAAGGGGGTGAGACAGGTTTCTACTACCACCAGGATATCGGGCTGGTGGGCATTTGCAAAGGCTTGTAGTTGATCAAATTTAGATAATAAACTGCAGATGTTAAGGCAGATAATGGAGAGAGAGAGCTCCAAGGCGCTTGGTTTGGGTGGAGTTCATGGCAGCCCGAGGGCCAGGGTTGGGGTGAATGTTTCTAGATAATAGCAGGAGTAGGAGAAGGAGTTTCAAGTGGCCAGGTACAGTTCCCTGCAGGAGAACTTGTGGTACTTGATTGAGGAGGGTTTGTTTGTGGAAGATTTGTGCGTGTAAAACAGGAGCGTAGTGAGCTGTGGTGGGAGTGGTACACACTGATTAGTCCATAAAGTTTACTTGGTTTACTTGGTTTACTTGGTAATTAGGACATAAGAAGGCCAAAGCCCATCGAGAATGTCCTCCACACAATGTGGATCATTAATAGGTTATATTCCATCCAAAAGCCATTTATCTAATTTGAACTTAAATGTATCAATATTCTGACAGTCAATAATTTCCTGTGGCAAGGAATTCCAAACTCTTGGAGCTCTAATATTAAAAAATTGCTGTCTTCTGTTTGTTCTTGTTTTTTTGATTTCAATTTGTTTATTATGTATTCTGGCTAAAATTTTTCTGGATGCAAAGGACAATCCACAAGATCTCATTAGTGTAGGAGATAATACGATTTTAAATAATTGAAGAAGATCTCCCCCTAATCTTCTAGTTTTCAAAGGATATAACTTGGTTTTGTGGCGCCTGGTTTCATAATCTAAGCAAGAAAGGTGGGGTATAATTTTAATGGCCCTTCTTTGAACCCTCTCAATTTTTGTGATATCCTTAACTAAATATGGACTCCACAGAGGTAAACCATAATCCAAATGGGGTCTAACATGAGTCTTATATAAAGTCAAGATGCATTCTTCTGTTTTAAGAATAAAGGTATTATTTATCCTACGTAAAAGAGCATTAGCGTTATTCGTAATTTTGTTAAGATGGTTTGAAAAGGACAAGCCATTATAAACCAATATACCTAAATCTTTTTCCACAATGGATTCTTGAAGTATGATGTTATTAAGACGGTATATTTGTTTAAGATTTTTTTTGCCAAAGTGCAACACAGAACATTTAGACACATTAAATGACATCTTATTATTTATTGCCCAAGATTCAATATTTTTTAGGTAATTTATTAGAATACACCTGTTGACTTCATTATCGACAGGTCCCCCCAATTTAGTGTCATCCGCAAATTTAGATAACATATTCTGTGATAAGATAGTGAGATCACTGATAAAAATGCCAAACAGAGTGGGACCCAACATGGATCCCTGAGGGACCCCACTTGTCACCAACCCCTCCTCCGATAATACCCCGTTAATTCTAACCGTTTGGGTTCTTTTGTATAGCCAACTATTAACCCAAGACACAATACTTTCAGAAAATCCTAATGTTACTAGTTTTTTTATTAATATAGAATGTGAAACTTTATCAAAAGCTTTACTATAGTCTAACAAAATCACATCTACTGGAATATTTAAGTCTAAATAGCCGCTAACTAAATTGTAAAAGGGTAACAAATTTGTAGTACACGAGTGCCCAGGTTTAAATCCATGTTGTGTGGTATCATTTATTTTTAATGCAAGCTTTTCCTCATCGATTATATGTTTGATATGTTTTCTAATAGTTTACATGGGATGGAGGTGAGGCTGATAGGTATGTAACTTTCAGCCTTATAATACTCCCTTTTGAAGATCGGTGTTACAATGGCTGTTCTCCAATCAAAGGGCACGTTAGACTCTGCAAGTGATTTATTAAAAATAATGGTAAGTGGAGTGACAATACTGTCGTATTTTCCCATAAGAAATTTAGATGTAATACCGTCAGGGCAAGAGCTAGTAGTTGGCTTCAAGGTTTTCATAAGTTTAAAAGTATTGGAAATAGTGATAGAGTAGCTAGGGGATATAATAGCGTTAGCGAGCACTCTCGGCTCCTTGTCCTGTTCAAAAACAGAGCAAAAATACTTGTTAAATTCTGTTGCAGTAACCTTATCCGACAGGATGGTTGTATTATCGATAATTAATGGACCTATTTTATTTATATTACCCTTTTTGCTGTTCAGGTATGAATAAAGACTTTTATGTGAGTCTTTAGTATGGGCAATTCTAAATTCCGTTTAGCCAGTATGATTGATGTTTTTAAATTTTTAAGTGCTTCCTTGTACTTAATAAATCTATCCTCCTTTTCTTCCAGTTGGCACTTTTTTAATGATGTAAATAATTTTTGTTTGTAAGAGCTAAGTTTTCTAATATTGTTATTGTACCAGGCAGGAACCTTGCCTTTATTATTATACTTCCTTCTTTCTGGTACATATTTTTTTTCTAGACTATGTACAGTTTTTTTAAAGGTGCTTCATGCATCATTAACATTAAGGGGTGCGAGTACTAAATCCCAGGGTATAGCTATAAGATATTTGTTAATTTTTGAGAAATTTGCCTTCTCATATTGTTTTATCATACAATTATTAATAGAATTTGAAAGGACCAGAGAAATAGAAAATTGAATTTTCATGTGATCACTATTGCCCAAGGGGTCCAACACCTGTAATTCAGACAAAGAGGCCTCCATATTAGTAAAAACTAAATCCAGAATGTGATTCCCTCATGTAGGTTCTCTAACTTGTTGGGTGAGGCCAAGATCTGTAATAGTTGAAATCAGCTGTAAGTCATACTGATTATATCCAGAGAGTGTATCCCAATTTATAGATGGAAGATTAAAGTCCCCTAGAATTATTACTGAACCTTTATCTGCTATTTGAGTTATTTCTAAGGATAGTTGTTTAAGATAGGCAAGATCTGAAGAGGGTGGACGGTAACAATTGCCAACCAAAATCTGGGGTGTCCTTTAGGTTGTAAGTAGACCCAGACACTTTCTGTTAAAATTGATATCGAGGTTTCAAAAGATGGAATATTGTTGGTGACATAAAGACTGACCCCTCCACCCCTTTGTTCATTGGCTCTATTTTTATAGTAAAGTTTAAATCCTGGGATATTCATTATCCACTGTTTGTCCTGGTTTCCCCATGTTTCAGTAATAGCGATCAATCCTATATTAGATTCACGGATTTTCAATTCTAATTCTGCCATTTTAGTTTTATTAAGTGCTCTTGCATTACAGGATAGGATGTTCAACTTGTGTAATGTATTAAGAGATGGCTTTTTGGGCCCAGTCTCCCCCTTTCGTTTTTGGTTAAATTATTATTAATAAATGACAAAAACTGACGGCCAAGAAGAGAACTTCCCCTTCGGCTGAGATGAAGACCATCCCAGCAAAATAGGAAGGGATTATCACTGAATTCCTCCCAGTGTGTAAGACACGCTATGCCTTGTTTTAAACACCATTTACGGAGCCATTCATTTAGTAATTTAATCTTCTTATGAATATAGAAGGAGGCTCGGGGCACTGGGAGAATTTCGGATATGCCGATATTACAGCCCCTCTCATTTAGTAAATTACAGAGAGCAACCAGGTCTTGTTTAAGTTGTTGTAATGGATTTTGGTGATGTCATTAGTCCCAGCATGGATTATAACTAATGGACTGTTGCCTGCTGCGTAAGGCAGTTTGGTCATGGCATTATGTCAGAAACCCTAGTCCCCCTGTAGCTTGAACAAGTCCTATTTGTTTTATCAGGGTTACAGATAGTTCGATCTATGAATTTAATCGTGGAGTCACCTAATACAAAAACCTGAGTGGGGGTAATATTATTCTGAGGAGGAAGGGGGGGAATGTTGCCCTGAACATTTCTTAGTTCAATGTTAGGATTACAAGTGTCATCGACTGAAAGAGAGACCAATGGTTCATAAGAGTTGTGTAAAATGATTGAGGGGGAGATATCAGTCTCCCCTACCTGTGAATTAACCTAAGTGCACCTAGCCTTTGGTGAACTACTATAATTATTTCAGTTATGTGTTGTTTATAAGTCATACCATCATCCAGAGTAAACCCCAAATATTTAAAAGTCCTGACCTGTTCTATCCCCCCCCACCCCCTTTAAGGGTAAGGAGAGAGAGAACAGGTTCAGTAATCAGTTTCTTTCTGTGATTGTAAAAGACCATATATTGTCTTTTTTTCATTTAAGACCAATTTATCTGTAAGAAACCACTTTTGGATTTCTATAAAATCAGATACCATATTTACTCGTACAGTACATCATCAAAACTGGCACTACTCATGAGGATCACTGCGTCATCTGCATATAGAAAAATGTGAGTGTTACAACATATGGTAGGTAAAGTCTTTAAGAAAAGACTAAATAAAAAGGGACCCAAAACAGAACCTTGTGGAACACCCAGTGAGATGGGGATGGGAGAGGAGGGGACAGAAACTGTTCATTTTTGTTGATTGAGTTTGTTCTAGCAGGAAGTTTTGACACCAGCCGACAACATCCGAGGACATGCCAAGTCTAACGAGAGATGACAAGAACAATTTATGATTAACAAGGTCGAAAACCTTGGTGAGGTCTACAAACACAGCTGCTGTAAAGATACCCTTATCAGGGCCTCGAGGACTACATTTGTGAACCCCTCAAAGGCAGTCAATGTACTGTGTCCCAGCCAAAATCCATGTTGCGCAGGTGTCAGAACATCATACCTGAGCAGGTATTCAATTATTTGATCAAAAACTATCCACTCTAGTATTTTTGACAAAGGAGCCAACAATGAAATACGTCAGTAGTTTTGAACATTCACTGTGTCTCCAGACTTGAAGATTGGGACAACAACGCACCTTTCCAAATATCTTGGAATAGTGAGTAACAAAGTGACAAATTAAAAATTTAAATTAAAGGTTGACAAAGAATATCCGCAGTGATTTGCTCTAGTTTGACTTCAGCAAAGCCTTCAATTCAGTACCACACAGTAGACTGCTGAAGACGGGGTTTAGTTAGGTGGGTAGGAAACTGTTTTGAGGAGAAGCAACAGAAGGCAGTGGTGAGCAGGGCTAAATTGGGAGACAGGGAGGTAATGAGTGGAGTGCCACAAGGGTCGGTCCAGGGACCTGTTCTATTTAACATGTTGATAAGCATCATAGGGGATGGTATCCAGGGAAAGTTATGTCTCTTTGTGGAGGACACAAAGCTATGCAGCAGGGCAGATCATGAGGTAGGTGTGCAGGAGCTCCAGAAGGACCTAGAGAAGCTGCATAGATTTTCTATGGTCTAGCAGCTGATATTCAGCTCTGAGAACTGCACAGTAGTACACTTAGGGAGAAGGAATTCATGCATGGAATACTGGATGGGAGGGGTTAGACTGGCCCTTTTAACAGAGGAGAGGGATCTGGGGGTCATAATCAGTGACTTCCTCAAACAAATAAGTCAATGCAACAAAGCATAGAACAAGGTACTTAGGATCCTGGGATGTACAGGAACAGGACAGGTAAGGTGATTCTGCCACTCTACAGATCTATGGTGAGCCCTGACCTGGACTATATGCACCAGTTTTGGAGTCATTACTTGAGCAAAGACACTGACAGACTAGAGTCAGTACAGAGAAGGGTTACCAAAATGATTCAGGGCCAGCAGGGCAGATCCTATGGGGAATGACTGGAGACCCTTAATATGTACTCGCCAGATGCCAGGAGGGAGTGGGGAACAAAACTGAAACATAGGTTTCTCAGGGGTATAAACAAGGTGAATAGTGAAGACCCATTTATAAGAAATAGAAGTGCACTTACTAGGGGAGTATGAATGGAGGTTGATGAGGAGCAAGTTCAAGAGTAATATGGAGAAATTTTACTTCACTGAGAGGATGGTGGAACTGTGGAAAAGACTACCTGTGAAAGTGGTGGGGGCAACATGAATTTAAACACAGTTGGGACAAGACTGAGAACTCAGTCTCCAGGGGGAAGGCAACATGGGTGGGAGAACAAGGAAGGAGGGTGACAGTCCCCAGTGCAGTTGGTTAGTGGAGTGAGGTAGTATAGTAAAGGAGGACTCATTGCACCTTCGGTCTACTTCTTCCTTCAAATTCTCTGTTTCTATGTGTTTCTATGAAAACAGGCAGTTTTTATGATAAAACAAGGTAAGGCACTAATCTAAATGTTAACAATAGTTTAGAGTATCAAATGCATAATTGGTTGCAGTGGAATGACACATTTATTTCCACGCATAAGTGGTAAGACCTTCATAATTAACTTGGGGCTTTGCCACTCATGAGTAATGGGTCTTATCCCTCACAACTGGAGAGAAATATGTTATTCACTTTAACCCATCATGTATTCCACATAATGTTTGTGTATACAGTAGATGTTATATATACATCCAATATACAAATATGGAATACAGTACATAATGGATTGCAGTGAAGTAACACATTTGTTTTCACTGGTGAGTGTTAAGACCCATAACTCATGAGTGGTGAAGCCATTTGTTAGTTATTAAGGTCTTTCCAGCCATGTGGAGAAAAACATGTTATTCTACTGCAACCCATTATATATTTGATATATACTACACCATCTATAATGCTTTAACTAGTGTTTTACCTTGTTTGTGCCTTTCTTTCAAATGTAAACTATCTAACCCATTGTTCTCTGTATTCTGTTCCCAGATTTTAAATGGAAATAACAATGTTTTAAGTGAAATACATTGTGTTCTAAGTGAAAATAAATACCCAAAAATAAGTTGATTTACTTACCCAATTTATTCACCACAGTATGGTATATACATTTATAAAATGTGTAAGAAAAATCAGTGAAAATCAGATTCCCTGACTGGATAAAACACATCACATGACCGTACATTATTCCACAGCAACTACAGTACATACTTCCTACTACAACCACACACCTGCACTACTTTCCATCCCTCAAAACCTTCTCACCAGCAGTGAGATCACTCCACACCTGGCATACACAGGCTGCCACATATATACCTGGCACACACAGGCTGTCACAACCATAAGTAAAACTATACAGCTGTTCCACACTTCAAAGAATTATCTGGTTCATCCTGCCTTGATTTTTATAGGTAAACGAAAAAAAACTATCTGGTTGATCCTTTCAGATTGTTTTAAGTGTAATCACTTTCACTTTCTGGTTTTAGTATAGTGTGACCAATCGGTGTTCATTGTGCTAAAAAACATGATAGCAAAGCTTTAAAATGAGGAACGTTTTGCTCAAAAAGCATTTAAACTGTTTTGTAAGGTAAATTTACTGAGCTTTTTCTAAAAGAAGCCGCCAACTGTAGAGTGAGATGAGTGAGTAAGTCGACGGCTTCAGAAGTGGCAAGATCAACAAGATAACTGTATTCTGTCACGTTAAACCAATTAGAATCATGGCAGGATCAACCAGATCACCTAAATGTGCAGCCGCTTATGCCACTTGTGAGGTTACCCAAGGTCAAGGAGTACCAGTGAAAATAAATAATTTATCCAACAGCCCCCCACAGCAACCATATATATATATATATATATATATATATATATATATATACACACACACACACACATATATATACACACAATGGGGGTGAGTGGTAAATGAGTGTGATAAATCATGTTATTTTCACTGGGGTATGATAAATATAAGACCTGACATTTATCACACCCGCACAAAGCCACGCAAAGTCACACAAATGGTACATTTTGCAACAATGAGGCCCCCATTGTATATATCGGATACATGATGGGCACTCATGTGATATGGGAAATATGTTCAGTCCTGTACAGTGACCTCTGAAACCTCACTCATGGCTTCGCCACTCGTGAGAATTCAGAGGTCACTCTATAGGAGGGAAGATATTTCATACAACACTTGTGCCCATCATGTATCTCTTATATATATATATATATATACATATATACATATATATATATATATATATACATATATACATATATATATATATATATATATATATATATATATTATACCTGCAGGTAGTGCATGCATAGTTAGGGATGGTGGGCCACTTTAATGATAAACCCCAAAGTTTGCATTTTAATAACTTTGGAACCATTTGTCCAGTTTGCCTGACAATTTTTAGCACAGCGTCCTACCACAGATCTCTGGATCTGGAAAACATCATTCTGGTCAGATATGCAGTTGTGGAACTGTAGAGTGTCAAAAAAGTGAACTATCCTAAACATTAGTGCATTTTTTGGTCAGGCTTAAATGGGCAACGTGAAGGGCGTGCAGGAACACATACCACTAACCACTTACAATACACTTTCATAAAAAGAAGGGAAATTCATTACAAAAAACTCCATTAATGCATCAGTTAGGGTTGATGTCACAGTGACCAAAGTTTGGAAATTCGATAATAGGGTTACCACCCCTACCACCACCCCCCCCACCCTACAGGCACCAACAGGCATTGGGGTGTGCCATGGGGTCATCAGAATTAGCTCTCACCCCATTCTCCTACACTGTAGAGTGTTAGCTTGCTTGCACTTGGAATGGGGTGAGAGTTACATGATGACCCCAAGGCATCCCAAATGCCTGTTGGTGCCTGTAGGGTGGGGTGGGGTAGGGTGGTAACCTAACATCGATTTCAAAACTTTGTCAAGTGACATCAATCCTAACTGATGCATTAACGTGATGTTTTGCAAATATATATTGTGTGTGTATATATATATATATATATATATATATATATATATATTATATATACATACACTATATATATATTCTTCATAAAAAACTTTGTTAATGCATCAGTGAGGGTGTATACCACGGTGACAAAAGCAGGGAAGTGAGGTGTTAGGGTTTCCAACCTTAACATCCCAGCTCCAGAGTTCACACCCCTACTACCTCACCCCCATCCTCCCACCCTCCACACACCAACAGGCGTCGGGGTGTGCCATGGGGTAGTCAGGCCTAACTCTCAGCATACTGGGGTGGGCTCCCAGTGTGCCACAATACCGGGGAGGGATACATACTGACACGGGGACTGGGCACCCTGATGTCAGTGCGAAACATAGGAATTTGGGGGGGGGGGCAGACTAATTTGATACAAGATCCTGCATCGAAATGATCGCAAATTTCATTGCAGGATTCTGCATCGAAGAAAAGATGTTGGGGGACGGTTTTCTTTTTTTCACAAGCTTTTAAATAATGTAGGGCACACTGGGGTGGGCTCCCAGTGTGTCAAATAAGTGTGTGTGTGTGTTTGTTTGCAGGGGATACATACTGACACAGAGATTGGGCACCCCGTATCAGTGTGAACAAAGCGGGTCTTCCTTGACTCTGTAGCCGGCAGCATGAGTTCCAGCTATGGCTGCAGAAGTCAAGAAAATACTGCTCTTTTCATACAGAGAACAGCCTACAAGCAGTTCTCTGTATAAGCAGGCACCTGACAAAAAAAAACTTACTGGGGTTCAGCTGGAAAAAAAAAAAAAAAAACATCAGGAATACACACCTCTTTAGCTGTGTTCTGATTTTTAAAACAAAGAAATGGGCAGACTAGGTGGGCCAAGCGGTCCTTATCTGCCATCAAATTCTTTGTTTCTATGTTTTTCTAAACGTTCAGTACTTCAGCATCCTTGCTAAGCGGCAAACAAGATGGTGGATGCAACACAGTTCAATCAATCGAACCTCTGTGAACTGTGTGCACAATACCAGCCTTCTTTGCAAAAGGAAGCTGGTATTTGGTGCACAGTACTGTACTGTGTGAAAAATAGTATTTTTCATGCCTGACATAAATTTTCCCATTGGAAATAATGGGAACATTTAAAATGTTATAACTTTTGAATGGATTAATATTTTTTCACCAAACCTTCAAAAGCCATATCTGTGACCCAAAGGCTTTCTACCCTGAAAATTTCAGATGACAACATAAAGCTGTTTCTGGGATTCAGTTGTAGAAAGAAATGTCAAAAAAAACCCTGATTTTTCTGTTTTTTTCAACACTTTATATTTCAGAAACCACTCAACAGATTACCACAAGATTTGGCAGGTCATGGGAACTACCACAAGAGACTATGCATGCCAAATATCATGCACATCCATTGAATAGCTCCAAAGTTATTAAACTTCAAAATTTAGACTTTAACATAGAAGTGCAGGTTCACCCTACTATACTGGTGCGACTGTGCCAGTATATATCTGTAATAGATAACCCACTCTAGGGTGTGCAGTCATGCTCTGATATATGCACACCTTGATGTGCATTGTTACATACGAGGCCGCAGGCCGAGTGCATCAACCACCCAAGGCATGCATATATCAGAGCACGACCGCACACCCTAGAGTGGGTTATCCATCATATAAAATGGCAAAATTGTTTTGGAGGAGGGTAAAAGTGCAGGTTTGTGGATGCACTCTGATATACGCACAGTCACCTGATGGTCTTTGTCCAATGCCATTGATGATATTTTTAGCCCATTTTAAAAATATATATATTATGGTAGCATGGTAGTGTTACCATAGTTAGGGTTGAGTAGCACTTTTAAGGTTAATGGGTCAAAATTTGTTCCTTAATAGCTTTGCCACTGTTCAACGGATTTGCCTGAAATTTGGTATGTGCAATTGAGTATGGTAGATATTGGGATCTGCCAAGTTTCGTACTGGTTAGATATATGGCTATGGAGTTATTAAGCAACAACAAATTGCGCAATTATGCTTTTTTGCGATTTCTTTGCTCTCACCTACATGTCGCACGGTTTGTGTGACTGGTCCGAAAACTTCAGGGAACATGTGGCCAGGGCGTCCAATGTGCCTTTCAAAGATTTCATGAAAAAATATTAAATCGGTCAAAAGTTATTCAGAAAACAAGTTTCCATTATAAGTCAATGGGAAAAGTTAACAAAAAGTTCAACACTTTCACAAATGCACTTTTTACTTTCGTAAATGGCCCTAGTACTTTTGCAAATCCACCATTTTGTTTTCAGTTGGTGATCAGAAAAATGCTTGGCATTTAAATTTGGGACCATCTAGGCACACAGTTCTTTTTGTGTTCACCTAGTCGGAGCCTGAGGATGCTAGCCATGTCTTTATTTTGGGGTTAAACACCCCAGAAATACGTTTTTCAAAGTTCTGGAAAAAGTACTTTCACAAAGTACTTTCGTGTTCACGACACTTTTGCAAATCTGTGCGAAAGCTTTCGCAAATCACAAAAGTACTTTGCAACACTATGGCCAAAATGACAGGAGTTCTTTGCCACTTTGCTGCAAAAGAATGGTTATGTCTTTTGGCTTGAAATTTGGAGGGAAGGCAACCAACATGTCACAAATGCACCTTGTGGTGGTTTGGTGAAAACATATTGTACGGTTCCAAAGTTACACTACTCCAAAGTTGATGCTTTTTCCCATAGGCTAACATGGTGGCGTACGCCGCGCTTTCAGGGCTTGTATCTCGAAAACGGTGCGAGATACAGATTTTTCATCGCGAGTCACAAAAAAATCCATTTAATGCATCAGTTAGGGTTGTTCCACAGTGAATAAAAGTAAGGAAATTTGGTGTTAGGGTTGAAACACCCCCGGAAACCTCCAGCCGGCCCCCCCAACCGGCATTGGGGTGCACGTTGGGGTTGTCGGTCTAACTCTCACCCATTCTCCTATACCTCTGCTTCTTTACACATGTGATGGGGTGAGAGTTGGGGCCGATAGACTACGCACAATACCAGTTGAAGGTGACTAAATGTCAAATGAGGTTTCAACCTAACATAAAACTCACTCACTATCACTAATGGAACAACAACAAATCGTCACTAGAGATTTTGCCTCTAATATATACATATACACATATATATATATATATATATATATATATATATAGGATATACAATGGTGAGCTGTCAGATAAATGATTTATCTACACAAGTGCTGTTTGACCTCGGGTAACCTCACGAGTGGCGTAAGCCACAAGAGAGGTGTCAGAGGTCAAACAGCACAAGTGTAGTTAAATCATTTACCTGGCAGCTCAACATTGTATATTTCATTTATGCAATAGGGATGCTTTTTATCAGTGCAGAAACATTTGGTTTTGACTGTTTATCTTTTTTTTTTTTTTTAATGTTAATTTCTGGGACTTTCGGTTAACTTTCCTAGTGTATGTCCTCCTAGCATAGTGGTTGCTATTAAATGAAACACCACTCATTTTGTAGGAAACCTCTTGCTGGACAAATGTCATGCTCACAGTACCATGTTATTTTTTTTGTTTTAAATTTATTCACATTTGTTTGTCGAAAAAGTGCAAAGAAAATTGAATTTTATGTCGTTTTTTTGCTAACTATAAAAAAAACTGAAAGGTACCTATAAATGAAACAACACTCATTTTGTAGATATTTTTGTGCTGAACATTTGTCATGCTCACGGTACCATGCTAACATTTTTCGTTTTAAAGTCATTCACACTTGTTTGTCGAAAAAGTTAAAATCAAATTTTCTGCTGTTTTTTGCCAATTATAAAAAAAAGGTATATTTATACAAAACAGCACTCATTTTGTAAATATTTGTGTGCTGGACAAATTTTGTACTCACAGTACCATGCTATTATTTTTTGTTTTAAAGTTATTTACATTTATTTGACAAAAAAGCTTTGATTGACAGTTTGCATTTATCCCACATATGTGGGATAAATTTAGGGTGTAGTTAGAATTATCACACATATGTGGAGATAAATGGATTTATGCAATGGATTTTGGCTCCACCCTACTGCATAAATATAAATATATATATATATATATATATATATATATATATATATATATATGTGTGTATACATATCCAGAGATCTACCATGTGAGACCGTGCATGCAAAATTTCATACAAATCCAAAGAACAGTTGGCAGGTTATTAAAGTGCAAAATTTGTGGTTTAATATTAAACAGCCTACTCAACCCTAACTATAGGGGCTCGAGCACGCCCCTATAATATAAATAATGGGTAAGGGTAGTATACAAGGATGTATACCCATTGAGAGGGCAAATGAGTGCTATAAGGCCACAAGTCTGAACGGTGAGTGGCTTTATTGCCCTAATTAGCCACAAGATCAGTAAACTTCCGAGTGTTCAACCCTTACCCATTGCTTATTGAATACAATAATACAATAGGATGGGTTTTGTTATGGAGATTGCATTTGTGATCATGTTATGGCACCTGAAGGTCTCCTACAGCAAGGAGAGAATGGTGTGTAGTGAGTGTAGGTAGGAGTTTGAGAGATTTCTGGGTTTGGGAGGGTTTTCTGTAAGTGTTTTTTTTTCCAGGTTCTTTTGCAGCTCATTCATTGATTTGGTCAGCTTCCTAATGCTGTGTTAACTGTGTTATTAGTGGTATACCAAAGAGTTTAATATAGTGCAGCTGTATATTTTTTATTAGTGCAGGTATATACTTTTAATTGTTTGATTAGTGTATGTATATAACTTTAATTATAACATGGGATAGCAAAAGTACAGATTCCTTTGGCTGAAGAACAGCACCTGACTGGTCATTAATCTCTGTTAACACACAGTCACGGTGAGAAGTCCTGGTGACATGATCCCCATTCACAACCCAGACTTGTTCACTAGCTTGGCAGAGCAACAGTCAGTGGCAGCCATTTAATTCCCCCCCTAAGAGTGAGTAGCAAGAGGGAGAGTTTGCTACCCCATGTTGTAATACAAGTACATGTCCCCACACTGGTACATGATTTCCCACACACCACCGAATGGATCTCCTACTTTTCCCTGCAGTGGCATAGCAAGAGCAGTGGGTTGTAAATAGATTCGGTCCCTTGCAGTTCTACTTGACTACCCACCTGCCCTGAAGATCTCCTGTTATTCCCCACACACCATTGACAGCTCCCCACCCACCTGACCTGCGCTAAATGTCCCCACAGCAGTCCATGGTTTCCCACCCACCCACTTCGTGGATCACCTACTTTTCCCCACACTGGCATAGCGAGAGCAATTTGGTACAATCAGGGCAATATGACTAGTATTGGTGTGTGTCTCTCACTCTCTCTCTGTCTGTGTGTTCTGAGAGAGAGAGAGAGAGAGAGAGAGAGAGAGAGCGAGCAGTGTTGTGCTGGAGCCCCCCACTCCCAAAAGTAAACTCACAGCAAATCTGTATGTTATAGTGTTGTTTTCACACCATTTTCCAAGTTGCTTACTGTTAGTGTTGGTAGTGCACTGGGGTACAAGTGCAGCAATAGGTAACGCATCCTGCACTTAATTGCACTCTCCCGCTTCCTGTTACTGTAGCATTGTAGAAGTGAAGCATTATTCACCACATCATGTATTTAATAGCACTGTCTCTATTGTTCTGACTGCCGTGCAACTGTAGTATTATTCAGCGCACTGTGACTACAGTATAAGAGCTGTGGCCCACTACCTGACAGTTCCCCCCTTCAGCAGCAGCATACTTGTCTCCACGATGGGACCCCCCCCCCCCATATTGTCACTCCTGTGTGTTCCGATTATTGCTCTTAACTCCCACAAACATGCAGCCCTGGACAGGAGAAAAAGATGGTGTTACCCTGGCTGTTTCCCTGCATAGATAAATATTTGTGGAGTCCTCTGCTGCCATGCTTCTGCATTTTTACTTGTGCCCAGAGCTGGAGAGAAAATAATGGGAGGAGTGGTATTGTACTGTTTCTTAGTTATAGCTGCATGCTTGCAAAATAGAGAGAAAATAGCTAAGAACCCTTTCCGTTGGTAAACCACATTTATGAGTCACAGATAGAGAAACAGACACACAAGTTGTGTCACTCTCCCGTCTGTGTGTCTCGCTCTGTTTGTGACACCAAAAGCACATTGCCCTTTCTCTGGAGTGGTGCGGCGAGAGAGTGAGAAAGCGGGAGAAACAGACACCATACAGCAAACTTGCACCTCCGACTTTGCCCTCTTTTTGTTCTGACACCCACCACGTGACAGACAGACACCAGGAGCAGGCTGGAAAAGTCTGTTTTCACATGGTGTGGTCTGTCGACAGAGAGAGAGATAATGCAAAGTAAAGGTGCTGCAAGCTTATGTTCGTGTATGCCTCTCTCTCTCTCTTTCTGTTTCTCTCTGTCTGCAACTGCTGTCAGGTAAAAAGAATGCTACAGCACAATGGGGTGCACGGTGTGCAAATCTGGAGTTTGTTACAGTCCTGATCATTGTTCTGTGAGCAACAAATGCTGTTTGTATTCATACCTGAAGTGTGGTATGCATAATTTCTTGGGGACTACTTTTTTCAAGCGAGAGGATACAGAGATTTCTTTAATTTCAAGAGAAATAAAACCCTTTGCCTTCATTATTTTGTTGTTTGGAGTTACCACATGTTATAAGTGCAAAACCCATTCCAGGGTGTGCTGTTATTGGGTATTATCACACCCGGGTGTGCATTAATCCCCAATAACAGCACACCCTGTCACGAGTTATTACTTACTTAATGCAGGTATATAGCTGTACTTGATTGATTAGTGCAGGTATATATCTGTAATTGATTGATTGGTGCAGATATACAGCTTTAATTGATAGATTACTCACAGGTATACAGAGAAATAAATGATGGTGTTTTCTATGGGGAAAAGTTCCCTTCCATGTATTCTACTGAGGAGGGAGTCAAGAGACAGAAAAATGGATTTTCAGATACATTAGTGAAAAAAGAAAGGTAAAAGGGGAAATTGTAAGTCTGATGGAAGGAGTAAGTATAATAGAGGAGTAAGACAGAAGGTAGGCATTCTTAATGACTGCTGCTCAGTATTCACAGAAAGGATAGAAGGCCTTTGCCAGAAAGGGGTATAAAGGGTACTGCAAAGGCATTCCCAGAAATGAGGCAGGGGGTATTTACAGGGGAAATTGTCAGAAAATGACTTTCTGTCCTGAAAATAGATAATGCTTCAGGGCCTGATGGGATGCTCCCATGGGTGCTCAAGGAACTGGCATTGAAACTGGCTGAATACTTCACAGGGTTAGTCAATAGCTCAATACACTCGGGTATGGTTCTGAAAGATTGGAGGGTAGCAGACAAAGTTCCGCTCCACAAGGGAGGGAGGGATAAGGAGCAACCAGGTAACTACAGGTCCATCAGTCTTACCTCCATCGTGGGTAAACTAATGGAGATACTAGCCAATGAGGAACTAGTGGACTACCTTCGGAGAAATGGTCTCCAGATTACTAAACTGCATAGGTTTATGGCTGGGAGATCATGCCAGACCAACCCAGTAGTATTCATTGACTGGTAACTAAGGCAGTGAAAAGGGGCAAGCAGTGGATTTGCTTTACTTCAACTTCAGCAAGGCGTTCAACTCAGTAGCTCACTGACGGTTGTTGAAGAAGTTAGCGCATCCAAGTGCAGCAAAGGATCTAGTTAGATGGGTGGGTAGTTAGTTGGGGGAGACTGCAGAGGGTGGTGGTAAATGGCATCAAGTTGTGGGGAAGGGAGGTCACAAGAGGGGTGCAGCAGGGGTCAGTCCTGGGTCCAGTCCTTTCCAATACTTTTCATCAGCAACATAGAAGAAAGCATACAGGGTAAGATATGTCTCTTCACAGATGACACTAAGCTCTGTGGTAGGGTGAACAGTGAGTATAAGGTACAGCTGTTGCCAAGGGACCTGCATACTGTAGGTTATAGAGGTGTTCTAAGATTAGGCAGTTGAAATCCAGCACAAAAAAGTGCAAGGGAATGCACATAGGGAACAAGAACCCTAGGACAGAGTATTTGATGGGCAGGGATAAGTTGGGCACTACTTTGGAGGAAAGGAATCTTGGAGTTACCATAAGTAACTCTCTAAAAAATCTAACCAATGTAACAAAGCCTACAGCCAGGCAACCAGGAAGTTGGGGCACATCTGGATAGGGTTTCTATAGCATTTTCAAGTTCACCATAACTTGCAAATGTTAAAGATATTTAGCCCAAATATGCACTGAGGACATATCAGGAGCATCCTCACAACCACACAGGTGTTCATAATGGTTTTTCAGTTCTGTGTTCAGGCCTACTGGCTGAGTAAAAATAAATAAAGCATTTTGAATTTCATAATGGTTTTCAGTGTTACCCTCACACAAAAAAAAAAACATTTGGGGGGCAATTTGCAATTGCCTACTGTCATGGTCATGGGGTCCTAATTAAGAAAATCATCAAGTTTCAAGCCAAAATGGAAGGGGGGAGGGTTAATACCAGAACTCATGAGTGATAGAGTTGTAAATGTCCTAACCCCCATAAGTGAGTGATAAACTGAGTATGTTGAAAATTGCCCAAGTTATGGGCATCGAAAAACTGCCCCTTAAAAAAGTTGTACAAATTGTATTTTTCAGAGGAAGGTTTTGACTTGTCCATACCTTGACCAATTTAAAACATATTAGACTGAAATATGGGAGGTACCTTAATTACCACCCCCTCATGATTACATAAGTGGTCAATGTTACACTATACCTAAAATGCTTTTTTTTGGAGGCCCCCCCCAACACATCTGCTTTTTGTTCACTACAGTCCACTATAGGTCTCACCAGTTTCCTCTTCTGGTCCAGTGCAATGTGTGTGATGATGGAGATGCGGCTATACAGGTCACTGGTTAGACCACACCTGGAGTACTGCGTGCAGTTCTGGTGACCGTACCTGAAGAAGGACATTAAGCTCAGTGCTAGGTAAGTTACTTTTTCTATTACTTTCTATTACTTTTGGAAACTTGTTACAGAAAGCTCTGTGCAGTCACTAGCAAGGATGGAGAAGTACTAGAAAAGGTAATACACTTTACAGTTACAATTACTTATGTATTTTTATACAAAAGAAATACGTATCTGTAACTGATTACATTTATTTGAAAGTAACTAGTAACTAACTTATTACTTTCAAAAAATGTAATCTGTTATAGTTATTTATTTTTGTATTGTTTTTGTATAAAAAGAAATAAGTAACTGTAACTGTAAGGTGTATGACTTTCTAGTTCTCGTCCTGCATCTAGGAATCAAACAAGTTTCAAGCATAATAGAAAATAATAGAAAAATATTTACCTGTACTGATGAGGCTACTGGAGGGTACATTACAGGGCAACAAAAATGATCCAGGGGCTAGGCGACTTACCCTGTAAGGGCAGGCTGAGGGAGCTGAACATGTACTCCCTGGAGGAGAGGAGGGATAAGGGGGACATGATTGAAACCTTCAAGTACATGAAGAGAATAAAAAAGATGGGCATGGATGGACTTTTCAAATTAAGGAGAGGGAGGGACACTCAAGGGCATGATCTTAGATTGGAAGGGGGAAGGTTCAGGAGCGAAATGAGGAGGCACTTTTTTACGGAGAGGGTGGTATCTGGGTGGAACGCATTACCAGAGGAAGTGGTATCCTGTAGAACAGTGGGCTGCTTCGAAAGGGGATGGGACAGCATAAGGGGGAAAGTCACTGGAGGGGGAGGAGGGGAGGGAGGGGCAGCTGCAGAATAAGGGCTGCCAGCTCCACAATCGAGCAGACCTGATAGCCCGTAAGGCTTTTATCTGCTGGCAATTTTGTATGTTCGTATGTATGTTCAGGCCACTCACCAGGTCTGGCACAATGTGTGCAATGACGCAGATGCTTCAGGCCACTGACCAATTCTTCTACAGGTCTGGCACAATGTGTGTGTGATGAGGCTGTTACTTGGGGCAACTAGCGAACTCTGCTACAGTCTGGTTCAATGTGAGAGATGACGTAGCTGCTTCTAGCTACCAGCGAAGTCTGCTAAAGGTCAGATGCAATTTGTGTGATGATGCAGCTACTCATAACTACTATTGGTCCAGCACAATGTGTTTAATGATGTAGCTGCTTTGCAAGTGGCCCACAGTGTCACTTGTGAAATCTACAGGTATGGGGTAATGTGTGTTATGAAAATGTATTTTATAGTGAGCACACTGTTTGTCATGGGGTGTTAGAAAGGCTAAAGTTGTTAGTTGTTATGTGTTTTTCAAACATTAAGGAAATTAATTGCAAAAAAATATGTTAATGCATCTGTTAAGCTGAAAGCAAGAAGAGTAAAGTAGAGAAACAGTATTGCTTGGATAGAGGTAGCTGAGATTAGGCTAATGCAAGCACTGCCCCACGTGATCGTTTAAATCCCGAGGAACACCACACCACAGATTCGCCAAGGTTCCACTGACTGTTTACCATAATCTTTCATTTTACCACATTACACACATTGTGCTTCAACCCTAATAGACTGCACAGTGGATAGTATCATCACAATGGAACACTGAACCAACCAGAGAACAGCTTTCACAGCATTGGTTGATGACCTCACAATTGCCTAGTGCAGCACTGATGCCTGTAGCTGAAATTAAAGACAGATGGTTAAATCTTTAAACAAACAACAGATTTAAAAGTCAAACTAGTACACTGATGTTTTATTTATTTATTTTATTTAGTTTTTGTTGACCAGGTAAGTACACTAGACAACATCTACCTATTTTCAGGTACGACCCAGGGGAGGGGGATACAGATGAATGCCAACTGACCTTGAACCAGATTAAGCTGCTGGTGGTCTTTTTAGTGAATGTTACACTGGTATATATTGAATATGCAATGGCCTGACACAAAATACTCCGTTTATTACTCACTTTTGGGGGGTAGGACATTTACAACTCTATCACTCATGAGTTCTGGTATTACCCCTACCCCCCCCACACACACACTTCAGGATGAATAACATGTTTTGAGTCAGGCGGTTGCATATCCTCTTCCTTTCTTAGTAGTTGTAGATAAACTGTGCTTTAAAGGTGATAGGAATCATTTATTATACCTATAAATGCCCTCCAGTTGTTCTTTTATTGGCTACCTAGTATTCTGATGTTTCTGACCTTTTTTGTTAAATTAATTATCTAATTGTGCTTGTTGCCTTTGTAACTGCCCTGAATCCCTTTCTCCTCAGCAGTTGCTGCTCTCTCTTTTCATACTGTCTGAACATTCTATGACATCAGTAACACCATTCCAGGCCATTCAGATGAATAGCATGGAATGAGTTTATGATATCATAAAATGTCTTAGAAATACGAAAATCAAGCACAGTAACTGGCGAGGAGAGTGGAATTCTATGCAGCTCTGAGGGCACCCCAAAGCTGGATTATTTATTTATCAAAAAATCATCCAAGTATATTAGAATACATAACTGTCATGGAAAGGAAGATGGAAGGGCAGTTAACTATGTAAAAATAGTTTCCTGTCTCCTTTAAGAGAGTGAGCAATCTAAAAAACTTAACTGGTATAAACACATCACCTGACTGTGCATTAATTCCCTAGGAAAACACAATTCAAAATTAACCTAACATAATCTACCTAGCAACAGCCTAACTACATGAAAATAAAACCTTTTTTGTTTACAACAAAAACTTTTCCTATTTTATTAGTGTTAATAACCCACAAGTCATAGATATCTTCACAATAAATGTACTTCCTGGGTGAATGCACTTGGCCGCTACCTAGTAACAGTCACTTCATTAAAATGAAACTCCTTTCCTCTTCAATCATCCACTCTAGGGCAAGGGTTTCAACAGAATGAACACACTCACTGGGTACTTTGAAAGGCACTTGGCCATTAGTCTTGAGCCTTCCAGTCCACTTGAGTTGTGCACTAATTTCCCAGGAAACACACACTTTATAATTATTTCTACCTAATCAACCTCGAAACAGCCTAGCAATATGAAAATACATTTTTTGTATTGCTCCAGGCATTAATAATTAGTGATGCTGTTTTATCCTAGTTGTCTGTATGTAAAGTATGTTTGCACTGTATGTTCTTGGAAAACCAATAATGCACGCTCAGTCTTAATAAAATACACTTTTCCATTTTAAGTAAGTAATATGCCACAGCAGGGTGTGGGTTGTTGTGTGATAAGAGCACACCTTAGGTGCAGAGTGAACATGTGGCACAAGTGCCAAGTGCCTTCTGCACCTGGGAAGTGCTCTAACACAACAGCCCACATACCATTGTCTTACTGTGCCTATAAAATGGATCCACAAGTATGTATTTCAAAAGATAATAAAAGAAACAAAAAAGATTTAAAAAAATTTAAAAATGGTATTTTAGCTGTTTTTAAAGTAAAATATTTCTCCTAGTACAAAAGTAGTGTATTTGCGGTGCAGAAGTCTTGGGTTGCCAGTAGAGGGCGCTTGTAGCAATTTCATCATTTTTGTGTTAACTTGCACTTGCGCAAGGAACATCTTGGGACTATACAGCAAATGAGAGGTGTGTCACTGCCAAGCCAATTACAGCTGAAACTACAGTGGGTTTGGCAGTGTACACCAATGACCAGGCACTCTGGTCATAACAGCAGTTCAGCTTTGCTGACGTAGCGTGTGCTGGACTTGCAAGAAATGAACCGTTCCAGTGGGAGCACTTCATTTCTTCCTGAAGCCTGAACTCTGGCCATGTGCATTAGAGTGGATACTGATGCGCATGGCTAGAGTTATGGCCACTGAATTTTCTCTCTCAGTCCTCGCTCCTCTGGCACCCCAAAAGGCATCAGCGTTAGCCATGGTGCCGCTTTCTCTCCCAGTGCTCGCTTCTGGCCCCCCCGCCTCAACACTAGCCATGGTGTGGCTTTCTCTCCCATCTCCTGGTGCTTGCTTCTCTGCCCCCTCACTCCAACATTTGCCGCAGTGCAGCTTTCTGCTAAAGCTGACATCTGGGTGCCAAATCCTTGTGTCAGCAATAAAAAAACAGTGGCACCACTGAGGGACATAGGGAAGCCCACTCCCAGTGTCTCCATATCTGTACACCCCCAATATTCTGGGATAGTGGGGAGCCCACTTCCAGTATCCCTATATCTATACCCCCTTTAGAAATGGCTAGACTGGGTGGGCCAAGTGATCCTTATCTGCTGTCGTAGCCTATGTTTATGTTTCCCTGCAAAAAAGATCCCTCAATGTTTGTTTTTTTATACCTGAAAAAGGAAACGGTCCTTAGTCATCTCCCCATCCCTCCCCATCCCGCTCCTCCTGCTGCACACCCCCCCACCCCATTCTTACCTCAGGAGGTCGGCTGCGATCTTCACTGGACTGGGATGCTTCTGCACTCTTCAAAGCTGAACTGTGAAATGAAGAATCAAGGTAAGCGCTGTATAATGGCTGTCAATGGGAGTTCAAGTTATGTTGATATCTCAGGCATTTTGTGGAATTTTTGCCCCAAATTTTCAACATAGCCTTTTTGGGACCCCACCTCATGAACACTAGCACTGTCATTTCATTACTCAGTCCTAAAAGGTGATTTCGCAGTCTCTGCATGGAATCACCTTTTGGAACCGATTAACAAAATGAGTGTTCATGAGGGGAGGTCCCAAAAAGGCCATGTTGAAAACTTTGGTGAAAAAAATTTCCAAAATGACCACATTACGAACATGCATTGTGTAGTTTCCACACATGCTCGTAACTTTGCCAATTTTTAGTATTTTCACTCCAGATTTTCCACATTGCCATTTTCTCACATCTCCTCATAAACAGTACAGTTGTCATTTTTCACATGCTGCCTGTAACGTGTTTTTGCACCTGTAGCGCAGAATGGTGTGGTTGCTGTGTGAAATCAACTTTCGGGATGGATTAACAAAATCACAGTGTCACTGTTCATGAGGTGGGGTCCTAAAAAGGCCATGTTGGAAATTTGGTACAAAAGTACCTAAAAAGCCAGAGTTGTGTGTGGTTGTTGAAATTTCTCTACGCATACGCGTAACTTTGGCACATTTTTATATTTTCACTCTAAACATTCAACATTGCCAGTTTTTCACACCACCTCATGAACAGTATAGCTGTCATTTTTCACATCCTGCTCAAAATGTGTTTTCACACCCATGGCACCAAATGGTGCACTCGTTGCACAAAATCACCTTTTGGGATTGAGTAACGAAATGATGGTGCCAATGTTCATGAGGTGGGGTCCCAAAAAGCCATGTTGATAATTTGGAGTGAAAATACCAACAAACACCCAGGGCATTAAGGTTTCCAACCATAATGCCCCCCACCCACCCTGTAGAGACTGACAGGCATTGGGGGTGTGTCTTTGGGTCATGGCCATAATGCTCATGCCATTCCACCCCCACCCTGCAGCCAGTGACCGGTATCGGGGTGTGCCTGGGGTCTTTGGCCCTAACATTCACCTCATTCTCCTATACTGCACCCATCTCGGCTTATTTCCTTTTGGAATGGGGTGAGTTTTAGGGCCAAAGACCCCAAGGCACACTGCGATGCCTGTCAGTGTCTGCAGGGTGGGGGTGGGGATAGAATGGCATGAGCCTTATGGCTGATGACCCAAAGGCACACCCCCAATGCCTGTCAGTCTCTGCAGGTTGGGGCGTTAGGGTTGAAACCCAAATGCTTCATTAAGGAAGTAAATCAGGGAAGGACGGTTGATGTTACCTACCTTGATTTCAGCAAAGCCTTCGACAATGTCCAACATAGAAGGCTGATTAACAAGATGAGTAGTCTGGCCACGGGGAACAAGCTGATAAACTGGGTTAGGAACTGGTTGACGGACAGGAGGCAGAGGGTGGTGGTAATGGAATCCAATACACAGAGGGGGGTGACCAGTGGGGTACCTCAGGGATCAGCCTGGGACCATTTACGGTGCAGCTTCCACCATGCAGAACCTGCCACTCTCACTGCTGCCTCCTCACTCCTCTGAAGCCAGTACCAATACCAAACACCACTGCAAATACCTGCAAGTGAACGTTTGGCATTGACAAATGCTTGTTCAGCTTAGAGGCAACCCTTTCCTCAGGTTAGCTAAGCCCCAAGCCCCACTCCCACAAACACACACACACACACACACACACACTGTACCTCAGTGTGCTCCCCCATTCTACTATAACATTATATAGGCTTAACTGCAGGAATCTTTTTTAAAGGTAATAAGCACCACAAACTGTTCCAATGGAGTTTTCTGTGTTTGCAGGGGACTGACTTCTGGTTTTGCCTGGTGAGACTGGGGCGCTTGTGTCTGACAGGGTATGACTGCAATTAAAAAAAAAATTGTATACAGGACAGGGAAATTAAGGTAAGAGTGTGATTTGTGGGTGAGGGAGAGACATTAGACATGGGAAAGTGGTGGTGGTGATATGAGGGCCTTAGTATAGTGGGAGGTTTATGGTTGTGTGAATGCCAGCACTGGCAGCCTATGTACAGGGAGATTTTGGAATACATTTGCTGGTCCGCATTTTAATTTCAGGCCTTACTGAGGATGGAGAAATATAAAAGAATAATAGTTACTGTAGCTGATGAATTTAAAATGCTTCTTTTAAATACTGAGTAATGTATGTTGGGGGGTGGACAGTGTAAAGAAAGTTTAGTGAAATGCGTTAAATTTTTTTTTTTTTAAATAATTGTGTGTTAGGGCTGGAATACCTTTTTACTATACTCACTTGGCTGCCAGAAACTATTTTTAAACTTTCAGTAAGACATGGATATCTGGGTATGCTGCATACTGGTTGGCTAAAAAAGCACCATTTGGCACTAAAGAGTCTAATAGGGACATATCCAGGGTATCTTTTAGCCAATGAGAACACAGGAAATTACCTGCCCATTTTATAAACGCACAGCAACCCACTCCAGGGGCATGGCTTGAAGAGAATTAATGTAGTTCCCAGGTGCACTAAAAGGCACTCTGCCATTGGACTTGTGACTTCCAGTCCACCCGGTGTATGCATTAATTCCCCAGGAAACAGTTTGTAACAAACCCTTCTTAATTAACCTATCAACAGCCTAGTAACAGCCTAACAACACAAAAATAAAATATGTTTCCATTTTAAAAAATCCTTTCCGTTTAAAAAATGCAATAACCCACTCCAGAGCATGGGTTTCTAGAGAATTCATGCACTTCCTAGGTGCAACAAAAGGACACTGTCAGCTTTTGAAGGCATTTTTTTCATATGTTTCACGCTGGGGCCTTTTCCCATCTATATTAGCAGTGATGGCATGTTTGGTCCACAGTGTTAGCACAATTTGTAAAAATCTTTGTTTTTTAGTAAAAGGCCCAAGTGATCAGTCCCTCCTTACTCCCACTGCCAGCTGCTCGGCTCCCTGAGTACCAAAGGCACCAGTGATCCAGCACACTGTTGCATGATCAGCGATCGTATTTTCTAAGCCTCATGACATAAATATATAATGGGAATCTATCTTTCCCACTGATCTCTGCAAAGTACGTCTTTGACAAAACAGGGGTATTTCGGGTAAAAATGGTATTTTGAAACATAAAGGTGCGACTATGGGCAAGAGCATTAATGTCAGTGGTAATGTGCATGCCCATAGTCATGGATTTACTTTTTAATTCACCTGGGGACTGCATTAATTCCCCAGAAAGCACACAGTTTGCAACTATCCCTACCTAATTTACCCAGCAACAGCCGAGCTACATGAAAATAAAACCTTCTTCCATTAAATTAAAAACTGTTTCCATTTTATGAGCGCAATAACCCATGATAAAACATAGACACTACACCTTTACAATAAATGCACTTTTTGGGTGCACTCAGAGACACCTGGCCTTTGTTACCTTACACATTGTACTTAGTAACAGTCTGACTATATGAAAATAAAACCCTTCCCATTAAAATAAAAACTTGTTCCATTTTATAAGTACAGTAACCCATTGTAGGGCATGGGTTTCTAGAGAATTAATTCACTTCTTGGGTGTGTTGAAAGGCACTCGACCATCAGAGACTTGTGACCTCCAATTCACCTGGGGTGTGCATTAATTCCCCAGGAAATGCAAGATTTGCAACTAATGCTACATAACCAAACTAGCATCAGCCTATCTACACAAAAAGAAAACCTTTTTCCATTTTATAAGTGCAATAACCCACTTCAGAGAATGGGTTTCTAGAGAATTAATGTATTTTCTGGGTGTATTAAAAGGCACTCTGGCTTGTACCATCCAATTCACCTGGGGTGTACATTACTGTAATTCTCTAGAAACCCATACCCAGTCATGGGGTATTGCTTATGGGGTATGCAATGCCCTGACTGTTAAATAGTGACCTGTAATCAATAAGCTATAATGGGGTGTGGGTTGCTGGGTAAACACAGGACCCTGGTTGTGTAAGCACCTCATGCCTTTGGCATCTGAGAAGTGTGCTAATTGGACACACAACTCACACCCCAGGATGGCTTAGTGCACTTATAATAAGGGTCCCAGAAGTGAAATAAAAAAGGAAAAGTGGTACAGAAATAAAAAAACTGCTACAAAGGAGACGTAAAACATTTTTTTAACATGAAACAAAGTAGTTCCTGTACTACAGTGTGCTGAAATACCATACAAATGCAGTACTGAGATGAGTGGCACCAGAGGGCCCAGCATTGTGCTGTCTGTTTTGGCTATCCACTCACCATGTATGTTGTTGCATGACATTTCTACTATTGGTTTAATTTTTGAGTGAAGTGTTGCTGCTACATTCACCAACATCTGCCGAACAAGTGACGTTCGCTTTCAGCTTGGTCGGTGCTAATCTGTCAGTGGTAGCAGGTGGTTGCACTCCAAGTGTTTGTGAAAGCCATGGCTTTCAGGCATCAGTTCCACTGTCCTGGTCTTGACTGGCACTCCTGTTTGATGGAACTGCTTGTGTTTTAAAAAGACAAAAAATTATTTTGAGCGCGGGAGATGTGTGTGGGGGACCTGAAAGCAGGCGAGAGCCCAACAGTGCAATGCCATTTGAGGTGGCAGCAGCAACTGGGGCCAAGGATTACAGGCCTGCAATTAAACAAACTGTGAAAAAAGCAAGAAGACATCAGTTTCAGCTTTGTTTTTAACATTTTTTATGTAAGTAATAAGACATGATGGGGTGTAGGTTGTTTTCGTATATGGACGTACCCCAGGTGCGTAGTGAGGCATGAGGAGCTAGTGCCGAGTGCTTTCAGGATCAGGGACGTGTTCTTGTCAGACAATAGCCCACACCCCTGAAGTGTCTTACTGCACTGATAAAATGGGTCTCACAAGTAAAAAAGATATCAAGAAATTAAAAAATAGGTTTCTATTTGCCTTTATAAATAAAATAGTTTGCCTATTGAAGTACTGTAGTGTACTGTAGTGCAGAAATGCTGGGCTTTCAGTAGAGGGTGCATGGATGCAAATTCTATAAATGGTAGCCACACACACACACACACACACACACACACACACTCACTGCATTTCTGTACTCTGTACCAGTGAAATGTATGCCCCCCCCCACACACACCATATATGGATATGTTTTCTCACACACACACACACACACACATACACGGAGCATTTCAGGGAGGATAGATTGGGTAAGCACAGTGGGGTTTGTGTCATCTATCTGGCCAGCTCTTTACTAGGGCAAATGCTCCCTTGCTCCCTACCCGGCAACACTGCTCAGGTTCTGGTGATTAAAATTGGCATTGGTAAAAGTGGAAAAAATCTCACTGTGCTCTCTGTTTATATTCCCCCATGTTCCACCAAGCTGGGGTTTCATGCTGTCCTGGACTGGGTTTTCCATCTCCCCTCTCAGTCCAAGGTTATCCTACTTGGTGACTTCAGCACTAACTGGTTGGCTCCTGCCATGACATCTATTAGGGAATGCAGCTGCAGCCCTGAACTTGTCGCAGGTCGTATCCTACAAACATACGAATTTGTCAGCAGATAAAGGCCTTATGGTCTATCGAGTCTGCTTGAGTGTGCAGCTAGCAACCCTTATCCTGCAGCTGCCTCTCACTCCCTTCCCCTGACCCTCCTCTTACCCTATCCCATCCCCTTTTGAAGCAGTCCACTGTTCTAAAGAATACCACTTCCACAGGCAATGCATTCCACCCAGACACCACTCTCTATGTAAAAAAAAGTGTCTTCTCATTTCCTCCTGAACCTTCCTCCCTCCAATCTGAGATCGTGACCTCGAGTGTCCCTACCCCCCCTTAACTTGAATAGTCCCTCCGTGCCTGTCTTGTTTAGTCCCTTCATGTACTTGAAAGTTTCAATCATATCCCCCCTGTCTCTCCTCTCCTCCAGTGAGTACATGTTTAACTCCCTCAGCCTGCTCACGTAGGGTATGTCACCTAGTCCCTGGATCATCTTTGTTGCCCTGTGCTGTACCCCCTCCAGTAACTTAATGTCCCTCTTCAGGCATGGGCACCAGTACTGCATCCAGTACTCGAGGTGTAGCCTAACCAGTGACCTATACAATGGCAGGATCACCTCCTCTCTCCTTGAAGATATACCCCTGGCAATACAACCCAATATTTTGTTGGCCTTTGCAGCTGCCTTCCTGCGTTGTGCTGAATTGTTCATTAAGCCTGTTATAATCACCCCCCAGATCCTTCTCCTCCTCCTCTGTCATGGCTTGCTGAGCTCCCACCCCCCACCCCCAGCTGGTAGCTCTTTCTTGAGTTTTTTGCCCCGAAATATAGCACCTTGCACTGTTTGGCACTGAACCCCAATTGTCAGGTGTCCGACCAGGTCTCCAATTTTGACAGAACATCCTGCAACCCATGCCACCCTCGTAGGTTATCCACTACTGCTCCCAGCTTGGTGTAATCTGCAAACAAACTGATCTTGCTCTTGATGCCCATTGAGATGTTTGATATGAACAACCCAAACAACACCGATCTCAGCACTGACTCCTGCAGTATTCCACTTGTCACTGCCCTCAGAGATGAGAGCTCCCCTCCCACCACCACCCTCTGCTGCCTTCCCTGTAACCAGTTTACTACCCATCCCACCATTTTTGTCCCTGCACCTGTACCTGCCAGCTTACCACCCAGCCTCCCATGCAACACCAAGTTGAATGCCTTACTGAAGTCCAGAAACAGTACATCCACTGCATGGCCCTGTCTAGTTACCTAGTCATAGTAATCCACCAGTTTAGTCTGACAGGATCTGCCCATGACAAACCCATGCTGCCTAACATCCTGCAGCCCATTGGTCTCCAAAAGGGACACCAGCCACTCCTTCAGTATTGTCTCCGTCAGTTTTCCCACTAGGATCAACTATAAAACAGGAACATGCACTCTCATTAACCTTATACTCACTAATTATCCTAAAAGACTCTCTTGTATTAAAGTCTTACCTGACTTGTTAAGCGACCATTTCCCTACCCTCTGCCAATGGTTGAATGGTTCCATTAAAACCCCACCTATTTCATCCTCTCAACATACCCTTAAGACAGGCATGCTCTGTAAATTCCAAAACTACCTTCTTAATTCTGATTGGTCCCCTCTTAACTCTGCCACTAACATTGATGATGCCCTTACATAATTTATCTCCACTTTTAACTCTGCATACAACATTTTTGACCCCATCATGACACGTAAGGTGAAAAACTGGGACAATCCCTGGGTAACCACGGCCCTTTTAAAATCAATGGCCCACCAGGATAACCTTTGGAACAATGCTCTGGGTCTGGACTTCCTGCAGATAGACAGCATTATCGGGCAGCCAGAAATGTCTGTACTGGCGAAATTAGATGTGATAAAGCTGAGTACTATACAACCTGCCTTTCTTCCTCCTGGGGTAATGGGACTAAGTTCTGGCAAAATCTTAAGGACCTAACTGGTAAAACAAACCCCTCCCTATTAAATATCAATGGAGTTACTACCCAAGGCCCACTGTTCATAGCAGATACATTCCATAATGCTTTTACCGATCTAAGTACTGTTTTTCCTCCAGATTTCTTCAGTGACCCCACTAATCCCTCTATCTCCCTCCATCATCTGCCCCTATCAGCATCCTTCCCTTTCGCTTCAGAGTAATATCTCCAAGTGAAGCTAGATCCTGCCTTTCATGAGTCTTGGGCAAGTCCGGATTCAGTGACGACTCTCTTGATCTAAAATTACTTCAACTACCATTTGATGCAGTACTCTCACCCCTCACCAAAATTCTTAATCTTTCTGTCTCAGTCAGCGTCCCTCCCAGTGGAAATCTGTGATAGTCACCCCTGTTCACAAGAGTGGTGACAGAACTGCCCATGGTTACTATCGCCTCATCTCTCTCCTTCCCACTATTTCTAAAGCCCTTGAAAGAATAGTGAATGACCAAATCTCTGAATATCTTGCCAAGTATAATCTGCAGTGTAGCCAACAACACAGTACTTCCACAGCCCTCCTGGAGTTCACTAGCTTTATACATAAAGCTCTAGACTGGGGTCACTTGGTTGGGTCTGTGCACATAGACCTAACAAAAGCATTTGACACGGTCCACCATGGCCTTCTCTCTGTCTCCCTCGTGGGGCTGGGCCTGTCCTCTGATGCTACTGCTTAGTTTGATAGTTACCTCTCTGGGAGGTCCCAGAGGGTTAAAATCCTAGATACCCTCTCTTCCAGTAAGCTAGTTCGCTCAGGGTTCCACAGGCTTCAATTCTTGGCCCACTCCTGTTTAGTCTTTTTCTAAATACCCTTCTCCAAGCCTGCTCTGGCAACCTACTCCTCTACACAGATGATGCAGTTATTTATTTAGTCACCCTGAACCCCTTATGTTTGAACAATGCCTGTAAAATAGCTTTATGCAAAACGAGTCCTGATTCTCTTTTCATAAACTTATCATCAATTACAAAAAGATCAAAGTAATGCTGTTTGCAAACCATCAGAATAAACATAAAGGAGCGTCACTAAACATCTGAAATAGTCAACTCTCATCACTTAAGCAGGTTAGGAGTTTTAAATACCTCGGGATCACCTTAGACTCCTCCCTCTCCTACCAAGAACATATTAATCTGGTTTGCAAAGCAGTAAACACCAGATTCGGCCTCCTCTACAGGCACAGGAGCTGCCTGACAAACGACGGCCTCCGTCTGGCTGTCACTAGTTCTGTTCTATCCCTAGTGGATTATGGTGTAGTAATGTACGGATCTGCATCTGACACTGCTCTTAAAAGAATAATGCTCCCCCTCAATAAAGCATGTCACCTCATAACAGGAGCACCAAAGCTAACCCATACCTGCAATCTTTATAGTCAAATGAACTGGCTAAACTGTAAGGGTAGGCTTGACTACCACACTTGCCTGTTGGCCAAGAAGTTTACCACCTCACTTTCCCTTCCCTCGGTCCAGCAGCTCATCTCCCCTGCCCCTACTCCTCATTCTGATAGGAGCTCTGATAAGGCCCTTTACCTAGTCTCTTTCTGTAAGACATCCCTAGGGCAGTGAGCATTCTTCCACAGGGCCCCTGTCCTGCTCAGTGGGCTGCCTCCTCTGGTTTCCTCTACAGTTAAATTGGGCCAGTTTAAAACTAAACTTCGCCAGCACCTACCCTCTGCGAATAGTTGTGACTGCTCTTAGCTTTTACTGGTCAATCTGGGACTGCTCATGGCTTCTCCCTCAATTTCCCCCTGCACCTCCCCCACCTTATCTTGGTCTAATTTCTCCCTCCTCACTCTGTTCCCCTCCTGCCCTTTACTCATTCTTTACCTGCACTCTTTTCTATTCCTCCTTCTCTACATCTTACACCCCTCTACTCAACTTTTCTTCTTACCTCTCCCCCCCCCCATGCTGTCTCACAACTCTCCTTGACTGACTTCCTTCTGGTCTCCTTTTCTGTTCTTTAATTTCCTATATGTTTACACAGTCTGCACCATGTTTGTTTCATTATCATGTACTCTGCCCTCTTATCATGCATTTATGTATAATGCACTGCATTACTTGTATACTCTTATCCTATGTATTATGTACTGTATTAATTTCATGTAATGTTTTGTATCCTTTCTGTTTTAAATCTACTCACCATGTTTGTTTCTTTGACATGCACTCCACTCTCATTTATGGTGCACTTATGTATAATGTACTGTATGGGATTAGTATAATCGTATCCTATGTTTGATGTACTGTGTTCATCTCCTGTAATTTTTTTTAGTAACCTGTCTGTTTGTAAATCAGACGTGGAGCCTTTACAAAAGAGTTTTTGACTCAAAGGGTTATAATTCCAAGACTTCAATAAATAAATAAATAAATTTCTGTACTCTGTACCAGTGAACTGTAGCCCCCCCCCCAACACACACACACCATATATGGATATGTTTTGTCCCCCAGTTGAGAGAGTTCAATGGACTGTATGCAGAGACTTCAGGGGAGCAACTGATGGTTTACCAGTTGGAGCATTTGAAAAGAGCACTGCATTCAGGGCTTTCAGCGCTTGAGGTACCGGTACTTCCAGTTTCACACTATAATATCAGGTGGTGCTTGCAATAGTTTATTTCAGGGAAAAAAATCAGGCCTAGGGTTGCCACCTTTGGATGATGTATAAACCAGATACTAAACCATACCCCAGACTCCACCCTTTTTTTACCACCGATGAGTATATCACCCTTCCTTCAAAGCCATTTGTAATGTCAGAGTAGACTTAAAAATTGATAGGAAATCTTTCTTATACTGTTATTTTTTATTTATTTATTTATTTTTAGTCTTTGGTAACCAGGTAAAGCCCACTGAGCACAAGACTTATTTACGAGGGTGACTCGGGAGCACAGGGAGGTTAAGTGCCTTGCTCAGGGTCACACAGTATGCAAGCGGAGGCTGTCAGAATCACACTCAGGTCTGCTGAATGTACAGTACTAAGCTCATTCACAGCTCACTGCTCTAACCTCTGTTAAACACCTTCCCATTTTCCTTTCCATGTCAGTCACTAAGTTTCTCTAAATATAGTAAATATGGTTGACTGCATTGTAAACACATCTTTTTGCACAATATGTGTACATACCACCTCTGTATATTGCACTGTGGATGGATGGATGTCTTACCTCTGCTGTCATATGTTCTCCTCCTCTCTCCAGTTCACAACTGGAAATTAGCCTATGGGGCTCTGTGTGCTCACCTACTAAAATATGTTTAAATAAAGAAATGAATTTATGCTATAGTGGTGGACATAAATGGAGTGTGATAAATCAGTTTTTCTAAGTAACTGTGTACATAAATTTCCTTTATGTACACAGTTACTGAATCACTTTCCACTTATGTATACAGTTCTTACATCACAACTTCTGTCTTGCTGAACTACTTTCCAAATCAAGGGAAAAAAAAAACAGAGATGACTAACAGGAAATCCTGTTAACCTATGCTACCAAGCTCATGATTCTCACATAGTAACAGAAAAAAAAGTCAAAATCCTTGTGCCACCACAGTTACAAACCACCTATCTGATGGAGTGCATCGGCAACTTGCCTGACTGCCAGCCAGTACCGCATTTTCTTATTTTTCAGAACAGTAACCATATCTCCATAAACAAGCATTTGTCAATGCCGAATGTTCATTGTGTGCACTGATGTCATGGGGAGGGGAGGGAGAGGAGATGTTTGAAAGTTGCTTCAGTGAAGTCGTTTGTGAGGTGGGGTCCAAAAAAACATATGTTGAAAATCTGGGGCAAAAATATTTAAAAAAGGGCAAGTTATGCCACTAAGTTGAAAACCCTGTTGAAATACATTGATGCTGAAAATCCCTTTGAAATATATTGAAGCACTTACGTTAGTTTGTGATTGGGCTTTGAAGAGCAAAGACGTGCTTGCAGTCCAAGGCAGATTACAGTGACCGAACTCTGGTGGGTAAATATGAAGTCTCAGGGGGTGGATGGGTCCTGAGTGGGAGGGTAGGTGTTGGGTAACAGCGGAATGGACAGTGATGGATGGTTTTCTTTTTTACAGGGAAAACAACGACGAGGGACAGTTTTATTTTTTTCAGGAAGTTTGCTGAACAGATGAGGACACTGGGGGATTGGGCACCCCCAGTGTCTGTATACTGTTTGGGGGGTTACACAGTGGACAACAATGGACAGACAGATGACACTGGGGGATTAGGCTCTCCCATTGTCTGCATACTGTTTTTGGGGGTTACACAGCGCACAACAATGGACAGACAGATGAGTACACTGGGGGACTGGGCACCCCCAGTGTCTGTATACTGTTTGGGGATGGGGTTACATAGCAGACAATGATGGACGGTTTTCTTTTTTTTTAGGATAAAAAACAAGCATTTGTCAATGCCAAGCATCTGATGTATTGAAAGATGTCCACCTCTGCACCTTGTTTATGTCCTTGAGGTACTTGAATGTATCTATTATATTTCCCCGCTCCCTCCTTTTTCACAATGAGTACATATTGAGGTCCTTTTACTCTCTTCTGATATGTTCTGTGTTGCAACCCATGTCCCATCTTGGTTGCCTTTCTGCCTCCACCCTGTCAATGTCCTTGCACATTTGCGGCCTCCAGAATTGCACACAGTACTGTAGGTGAGGTCTTACTAGTGCATTATACAATGGCATCACCACCTTGTGCTTTCTGCTAGTGATACCTCTGCCTATGCACCCCAGCATGCCACTGGCTGTCCTTGTAACATTGGTGCTCTGCTTTGACACCTTTTGGTCATCAGAACTGATAACTCCTAGGTCCATTTCTACCTTGGTGATCATCAACACCTCCACCCCTTCCTGTAACTCTCCACAGGTTTCCCTCTTCTCAGGTGCATTACTTGGGCTTCTTTGCATTGAACCTCAGTTGCCACTCTTCAGACCACTTTTCAAGCCTCTCCATGTCCCTGCTGATTTTATACACTCCTTCTGGAGTATTTAGACTGTTACAGATGTTGGTGTCATCTGCAAACAGGCAGACAGACCTTTCCTTCTAGCCCTTCTGCAACGTCTGTAATGAAGACATTGCACAGGACTGGTCCCAGGACTTATCACTGAGGTACCCCACTGGTCAACCCCTCTTCTTGGACTGGATCCCATTACCACCACCATCTGCTTCCTGTCCATCAGCCAGTTTCCAACCCAGTTTATCAGCTTGTGCCCCATTGCCAGACTACTCATCTTGTTAATCAGCCTTCTATGTTGGACGTTGTCAAAGACTTTGCTGAAATCAAGGTAGGTGACATCAAACATCCCTCCCTGATTTATTCCTTAATGAGGCATTAGGGTTTCCAACCCTAATGCCCCACCCCCACCCTGCAGAGACTGACAGGCATTGGGGGTGTGCCTTTAGGCCGTCGGCCATAATGCTCACGCCATTCAACCCCCACCCTGCAGACACTGACAGGCATCGTGGTGTGCCTTGAGATCTTCGGCCCTAATGTTCACCCCATTCCAAGATGAAATAAGATGAGATGGGTGCAATATAAAAGAATGGGGTGAACATTTTGGCCAAAGACTCAAAGGCACACCTTGATGCCTGTCACTGGCTGCAGGGTGGGGATGGGGTAAAATGGTGTGAGCATTATGACCGATGACCCTAAGGCACACTTCCGACGCCCTTCAGTTTCTACAGGGTGGGGGTGGGATGTTACAGTTGAAAACCCTAACACTACAGATGTTTGTTGGTATTTTCACTCCAAATTTTCAACATTGGCTTTTTGGGACACCATCTCATGAAAAGTGGGCACTATCATTTTGTTACTCAATCCCAAAAGGTGTTTCATGCAGTGACTGTGCCATTCTGGTGCAACTGGTGCGAAAACACATTTCAGGCAGGATGTGAAATATGACAGCTGAACTGTTCATAAGGAGGTGTGAAAAATGGTAATGTTGAAAATCTGGAGTGAATATATTACAAATCGGCAAAGTTATTAACGTGCGTAGAAATTGCACAACGCATACTAGTAACGCAGTCATTTTTTGGAATTTTTTCACCAAATTTGCAACATGGGCTTTTTGGGACCCCACTTCATGAGCAGTCACACTGTTGTTTCATTACTCAGTCTGAAAAGGTGATTCCGCGCAGTGACGGCAAAATCACCTTTCAGGATCAAGGAATGAAATGACAGTGACATGTTCATGAGGTGGGGTCCCAAGAACCCAATGTTGAAAATATGGGGCCAAACTTCCTAAAAATGGCTGAGATATCAACATAAACTGAAACCCCCACTGACTTCCATTATACGGCTTATCTTTCATTCTTTCAGCTTGCCAGTCGGCTTTGAAGAGTGCAGACATGTCCTGCTCCACCAAAGATCATGTCCGCCGACCTCAGAAGATAAATATGGGGTAAGTGGAGGTGGGTGCTCAGAGGGAGGGCTGGGATGGGGGAGAGGAATGGGGGAAGACAACAAGGGAGGGTTTTGGTTTTTCCAGGTGACAAAAAAAGACCACGAGGGAAGGTTTTCTTCATTTACAGGTAAAAAAAAAAATATATAAATTTAGGCACACTGGGGTGGGCTCCCAGTGTGCCACAGTAGTGGTGGGGAGGGGGGGATGCGGACATAGGGATTGGGCACCCCAATAGCTAGGGATATAGATGAGTTGGGGGGCGCATCCAACACCGGGAGTGGGCATCCCAGTGTTGGAAAGGGGAAATTGTTTAACCAGGAGAGACACACTAAGTGGCAGCAGGGAAAGGGGACATTGTTTAACAAGGAAAGACACACTAAGCAACAGCTAAAGGGCTAGCATTTCAAAGGACAGAGCAGCGTCAGCTCTGTCCTTTGAAATGCTGGCCGAGACGAGCCCCCTCAGCAAACCAGTGTCATCAGGACACTGCCTGCTGATTTGCCGGCCACAGACCGGCCCCTGCAGCACCACACTGGCCATTGGGCTGGCATCCCTCACACCTCTCTCTTGCAACTCTCATATCAATATGTTCGTCTGCGCTTGCACGAACGACGAACATAAAAAGGGGAAAAAATGGCATCCTTGGACCGAAACAGCAGCTTCAGCCTACAAATGCACCAAATTCTGGCTCAAATAGAAAACAACACAGAGCCGTTAGAGGAACCTGATGGACCTCCAACATCTATAACTACATAGGTCCAACTGCCAGAAGCAACAGTCTCTACCTCCAACACACCAGCCAGTACCAAAGCTACTACCACCTTCAGAAACCCAACAGACACAGAAGAAATAGAAAATGTTATTGAAAAATCCAAGAATCTGGCCACAGTCAGAAAAACCCAGGCAGACATTTCAATGTTCTCCAGACACCTGAGAGAAAACTGCTGTCGAAAAGCCACTCAAACAACATACCACTACCTGAACCAATATCTTTGCCACTGCTTAATAACATGCAAGAAAAAAGACAGCACCTTCTATGAGCCGCTAACCCTGAGATTAAAGACGTTGTGAAGTTTAAAATCTGCTGGTGAACTTGGTTCCCACGAAGTCATCAAATTTGCCCCACAAAAAACTTCACAAAAATGACTTCTCTAGTGCTAAAACTTCACCAGGAAACGTCACTGGTTAACTTTTACTTTTTTTAGTAACTTCGAATGTAATTGTCTTATTCTGGTGCTAAAACTTCACCGGTTAACTTCGAAGGCAACTTTGACTTTGTTAGTAACTTCAAGGTTAATAAAAAACATGGTTTGTCACATGATTCACTTACTGCATGTCACATGGGAGACTCCAGGCAGGCAGGCAGGAAGTAAATGTTTCACTTTCATTTCAGCTTGTAGCTGAATGAGAGTGGAGATGGAGAATAGTGATTTTTTTTTCCTAAATACAGGTGTGTACACAGAGACACAACAATCACTCAGGTTAAATCACTGTCTGGAGAACAGTGATTTTTTTCCTAAATACAGGTGTGTACACGGGGACACAACAATCACTCAGTTTAAATTGCTGTCTGGAGAACAGTGATTTATTTTCCTAAATACAGGTGTGTACACAGGGACACAACAATCATGCAACTTAAATCACTGTCTGGAGAACAGTGATTTTTTTTTCCTAAATACAGGTGTGCATGCAGGGACACAGCAATCTCTTGGCTTAAATCGCTTTCTGGAGAACAGTTATTTCTTTCCTAAATAACAGGTGTATATGCAGTCACACAAAAATCACTCGGGTTAAATCGTTGCCTGGAGAACAGTGATTTTTTTCCTAAATACAGGTGTGTACGCAGAGACTCAACAATCACTCAGCTTAAATCACCGTCTGGAGAACAGTGATTTTTTTTCCCCCAAATACAGGTGTGTACATAGAAACATAGACTTTGACGGCAGCTAAGGAATGTTTGGCCCACTTAGTCTGCCCATTTTCCTACCTACAGGATAACCTGTAGATCCTAGTTAACCAACAGCCTATTTCTTCCTACCCCCCCACTAGAATTGCCTTATGTCTGTCCCATGCATTCTTGAATTCTCCCACAGTTTTAGATCCCACAACCTCCTCAGGAAGGCTGTTCCATGTGTCTACCACCCTCGCTGTGAAAAAATGCTTCCTCACACTGCCCCTGAGCTGTCCCCTCTCTATCTTCAAATTGTGTCCCCTTGTTCTTGCACATCTTTTTTTCTGAAAGATGCTACCCTCTTGGACTTTGTTGATTCCACTGAGGTACTTAAAAGTTTCTATCATGTCCCCCCTTTCCCTCCTTTCCTTAAGGGTACACACAGACACAACAATTACTCAGCTTAAATTGTCTGGAGAACAGTGATTTTTTTCCTAAATCCAGGTGTGCATGCAGGGACACAACAATCACTCGGCTTAAATCGCTGTCTGGAGAACAGTGATTTTTTGTCCTAAATACAGTTGTGCATGCAGTCACACAAAAATCACTCAGGTTAAAATCACAGTCAGGAGGACAGTGATTTATTTTTCTTAAGAAAAGACAGGGCACTTGCCAACTGATTTTGTTCAGAGGAAAACTGTGTCTTCTAAACTGCTCCTACCCTCCCCCCTGCCCACACAAGCCACCAAACCACAACTTCTAACAGAAAACTAAATACTGCAAATAAACAATACAGGATGGAGAAAAGCAACATAAAAAATGACTGTGTGTGCAAAGAGCACTCTTAGAAACAGGTCTGAAACAATTTGACAAGCAAAATGCTCTTTTATGTAATGTTTTTTAGATCTGACTCTAAGCTGCAGCACTAGCTCTGTTCTCTAAGTCTCTCTCAAACTCACTACACACACACAGAACGAGAAAACTAGCTTCTCATTGGCTGTTCAGCAACATGTGACCTCATATGCCATGGTTCATGGCAAACTTCTGCTATTATGCTGAACTTCGCTGGCAAAGTTCAAGCTTCGTGGATCTGGGACACCTGTACCATTGACTGTAAAAAGAACCAAAGTTTTTGACTTCGGAATTTCGTAAATCCACCCAAAATGCTTCAAAGTGGGACTTTGCAGTGCAGAAAACTTCATGGCATACTCAGAATCTGTGAAGTTTTATGCGGAGCGAATTTTGACAATTTTGTACACCTCTACAGGAGATCAATATTCCAGAGCATAGAAAGGTATTTAAAAAAATAAGTTACCCACATTTGTTATCCATGTCATCTATGTTTCAAAAGACTAGACACGTCCTACAATGTAGCATAAGAACCTGAAAAGTGAAAGGAAAGGATCCAAACCCATGGCTGCAAACGAGCTAACTGACATCACAATTGACATACTTTATAATCAAGGATTACTAGGCCCTGACAGTCTGGAATCGTTGCTCAACACCATGTGGCTCATAGTAAGCATGTATTTTGGAGTTTGAGGAAACACTGAAATGCAGAATGTAAAATGGGCAGTAATACAGCTAAAAACAGACAAAAACAGTACTTACAGTACTGCTGGGAGAGCAGACAAAAACTTGTACTGGAGCTAATCCGAAGGACAGCCAAAAGATCAAACCCAGGGCATATGAACTTGACAGCAGTACAAAAAAATGCCCAGTGAAAAACTACATTAAATATGCACAAGCAAGACCACCACAAGCCCTCTCGAAAGAGCCACCATTGTTTTTTTTGGCAACGAACTATCATGCAACAGAACATTCCCCTAGACGCTAATACAAAATTGAACCCATAGGAGTAAATAAACTGGCTAAAATTGTAAAAACAATGATAGAAAAATCCTCAATAACAATAGAAAAAAGTTTGACAAACCACTCAGTACGAAAGCACCTCATTCAGATGCTAACTGATTCTGGAGTGACCCCCACAGAAATAACACATATCTCTGGATACAAACAGTTACAAAGCCTAAATGACTATTCAAAAATAAATGAAGAACAGCAAAGAAAAATATCAGCCATCCTAAGCTCCAAACTTGCATCCATATCACAACAGCAACAGAAAAAAGAGAAGTCATTATCAACTATATCCAGCAATTACTCTGACATACTAGGAACCTGTTCTAACAGACCCACCATGAGAGCCAACACCATCACCTTCAACATCGTGCAAGGTAAGCCATGAAATACCACCATAATAAAACGTTCCTTACCAGTACTGTTAGCCATACTGTACATCACTAAACTTGATTACCCCCCCAAAAAATTACCTGCATAGCATACAAAAAATTAATACATCTTCTTCAACAAGAAACAATAAATAAATAAATAAAATAACACTGTCATCTAAAAGCTAAAGTTCCCTTTCTAATTGTCCTTCTCTTTCCATACAGGAAACAGATACGACCACTAAAAAAGGAAAAGACTGTAGGTTCTGTCATCAGACAGTGACACAGACTAAGGTAAGTACTTAAGCCCAAAAAAAAATCCTTAGCCCTAAAGAAAAAAATATTGAAAAATGCTGAAGACTTACTGTAAAAATCATGAACTAGGGAAAAAAAGGAAATGAATCACCTCATGAACTACAGAGCTACCACACTCCACGAATGTGTGAGATGCTGCAGTTGTCAACATCTGGGCTGGTCTACACACTGACGAACGTGCAAGCTGCTCCACTGTGAACATCTGGGCAGCTGCTACAAAGTGTGACCTAAGCATCTTTAATAATCAAAGCCAAGTAAAGATATCAAAGTGACTGCTAAATCACCCAACATACATGTTTAAAAAATGCTAAGACATGGTAAACAATAAATTACATGTCTACTAACATTTTTTTCATTACACGCAGACCAACCCTTTAATGTACAGCAGCAAGACTTGTATAGTAACTACCCCCCAAAAACACAAAACCACTCAACAGCCAAGACCATAACAAATATATATATATATATATATATATATATATTTTTTTGTCCCCCACCCAAGACTAAGCATGAAGAATCTGGCACCAGTGTACATCTGTCAAACCCAGCAAAGGAAAAAAAGACAGAAGAGTTAAAACCTGCACAACAAATAATAAATGTGTAATAGTAGTTTGCTTACGGCAAAAGATTAAATGGACTTCTTCACACTAATGAAATGCCTGAATGATCAATAGAAATAAGCCTTTTCAGCAAAAATGCTCAACCGACTATCTAAAGATTGCAACATTAAAGTTTGTGACTAAAGACATTACTTACATAAATACCTAAAGAAACAGCAGTTGTACTTTTTGATTAGAGTATGCAATGACAAATACCATATATCCTAATCAAAAACACAAAACCTAATGAAAACTCTTCCCCCCAAGTATCTGAATAACATCTTACAGTTCTTGCAGTTCTACTTTCAGAAAAATAAAACATTTGAAAGTTTACCTACATTGTATTTCTTGTGTGTACTACACTCTTCTTCATAGTTACAAAAATAATTCCACAGTATACAAAGACCCGACGGAAATATGACCGCACATAACAAAAAGTGCAATAAGCCCTAAAATAATTGAAAAAAAAAATCAACAAATGAAGAATGGCGTTGACTCTTCCAAGTCGTAATCCTGAGTATGTTGTTGACTCTTCAAAGTCATAATCCAGATAAAGGTGTCGACTCCTCAGTCGTAATCTGAAATGGGACCCTCAGATGATGAAAAACCTCCTCAGAGAAACAAGAGAAATCCTTCTGAAGCAAGAAGCCTCCAATCCAGTCACTCCATCGAAGTCAGCTCCCTGATCTAAGACCACCAAGAAGCCAGGATCCTCCACAGAGAAATCATCAATGGCTCCTCTAGGCAACATATCCAGGGAAACTCCTTTCACCTCTGGTCGCAGCTTCCAATCCTCTGGTCTTCCCTCGAGGTCTTCTTTGGCCTTCTACCATGATGCTGTCGCTACTTCAACATGCACTGCACCCGTCGCTGACACCACCAACAGGCCCCATTCGGCTGGCTCCATCATGTAATCTGCCTCCGAACATCGTTCCCAATCCTCCGACCTTCTCTCTATGTCCTCTTTGGCCTTCTAGCACACCACTGACACTACTTCAAAATACAATGAAGCCCACCAAGACGAAGCCCAACTCTGCAGAATTCTGCAGTAGAGTTACTGCAGCAAACAATGCAATTTCAATGGGAGTTAATCACTTTTGTCATGCAGGAAACCTGTGACACTGCACTTCAACCTGGCAGGCTTCACTGTATGCTACACAGAATATCTACCTTGCTCCAAACTCTCCACACACTGACTTGAAACTGTGTCATAGACAAAAGCCCTGCCCCTTGACCAATCAGAAACGACGCTATGTGACATGCCAACCAATCACAGCCACTCAAAACTGTGCCTGCCTAATTATGCTAAACAATCAGAATCTAAAACCAACATCCCATTTACAAAAGTAGCCAGAACAGTTCAATAACACTAGCTCTTACAAAATAGACTCTTAGAAACCAAAAAATAAAAATTAAAAAAGAAGTTTTTTTAAACTACTATTCTCTGAATTATGTCCACCCCATTGCATGAATCGACTATGCGGGGGTTGACTGTGTGATAAATCATTTATGTAGTGTACAGTAGTTGTCATTGACCTCTCATAACCATCCCTCATGGCTCCACCACTCATGAGGTTACTTGAGGTCATTGCCAACTACATTACATAAATGTTTTATCACACAGTCTCCTCCTGCATATCCCTTATTTATGCAATACCTGTGACTATATTAAAGGGCACCTATCACAGTTATTTTTGCTTCCTAAGGACCTAGAGTGAGAATATTAAAATATCCTCACTCTAGGCCCAAATATACTTATAGTAGGTCCCCACTGGCTGGTGCTGGCAGCGCAAGGAGCACTTTTATTTTCAAACCAGTCCCCCAACAGCTCACTCGTTCACTGGCTCCAGCTCAAACATACTGACCCTTTACACAGCAAATCTTGCTACAGACTTCAGTTGTTTAAAACATTAACATTAATTTCCCACATTAAAGAACTAGTGGAGCCAAAACAGGCAAACAGGAAAATAATACAAATGTTAAGTAGTAATCAGTTGTAACTTTTTACTTCTGAAGTATTTTTCTTTTTCCTTTGGCTCATCAGAAAGTCGTCTACGTAATAATATTGTGCCAGATGTGTGGAACAACTCTTAGCTTGGAAACTGACATGTCTAACTCTACTGCCCCACACTACATCATCAGCATTATGATCTCACTGATTGTGGCATCACAGGTGAATGACCTGGCAGTCACTCACTTGTTGTTCCTAAGTAGAAGTGATGTCACAGACAGTGAGGTCACAATACTGATGATGTAGTTTAGGGCAGTAGAGCAAGATATGCCAGCTGCCAGGCTAAGAGCTGTTCCACACATCACACCTAGTAATATACTAACATACTAAAATGCCAGCAGAATAGGCCTAACGGTCTTTCGCGTCTGCTCATTTGGTCAGCCCCCACCCTGGGAGCTGACCTTGATGCCCCCCTCGCCTTCTCTGGCTTCTCCCTTCCCAGTTCCGGATATTCTTGCTGCATTGGATTTTGCTTCCAGAATCCTTCCCCTGTACCTGTTCCACCCCCTCTTGAACCCCTCCACCGTCTCTGCCTCCACCAGCCCCCTAGGCAGCACATTCCATGGCTCCACCACCCTCTCAGTGAAGTAGCACCTCCTCCTTTCTCTCCTGAATCTTCCCCCCTCCAGCTTCCACCCATGCCCTCTAGTGGCCCCTCCTCCTTCCTTCAAAGCACTCTGACTGATCCTCCCCTATTTACCCCCTTCATGTACCTGAAGACCTCTATCATGTCCCCCCGGTCCCTTCTCTCTTCCAATGTGTACATATTTAGCTCTTCGAGACTCTCCTCATAGGTCCTGTCCCCCAAGCCCCAAATCATTTTGATTGCCCTCCTCTGGACCCTCTCCAGGAGTTTAATGTCCCTCTTTAAGTGTGGCCTCCAAAACTGCACACAGTACTCGAGGTGCAGCCTCACCAAGCAGTTATACAGAGGGAGTATCACTTCCCTCTTTCTGGAGGTGATCCCCCTAGTGATGCATCCCAGCATCCTGTTGGCCTTGGCTGCTGCCCTCCTACAAGTCTCCGAGTTGTTCATCTTGACATCGCCACCACCCCAGGTTCCTCTCAGCCATCGAGGACTTGTAGCATTTCCCCAGGGTGTACACTTGGCCCGGGTTTCTGGCACCCAGGTGCAGTACCTTGCATTTCCCTGCATTGAACCTCAGCTTCCACTTTTGAGACCATCCTTACAGAGCCTCCAGGTCCCCCTGTAGGGCCACCCTCCCCTCCTCCCCATCCACCACTGCCCCCAGTTTTGAGTCATCCGCAAAGAGACTCATCTCACTCCTGATACCTGTCCTTATGTCAGAGATGTAGGCGTTGAACAGGAGGGGCCCAAGGACTGATCCCTGTGGGACCTCACTAATGACCCTCCTTGGGGATGAGACTATCCCACCAACTATGACCCTCTGGGTCCGGTCCTGGAGCCAATTGCCTATCCATCTGATCATCTGGTTCCCCACCCCCATTTCTCCCAGCTTATCTAACAGGCCCATGTGAGGAACAGAGTCAAATGCCTTGCTGAAGTCAAGAAAGAGGACGTCCACTGGTCTACCCAGGTCCAAGGCACTCGTCACCCAGTCATAGAACTCCACCAGGTTTGTCTGACATGATTTCCCCGGGATGAATCCATGCTGTCTATCGTCCAGGCACCCTGACTTTTCCAGGTCCCCCCTAGCCGCTCCTTGACAATGCCCTCCATCACCTTGCCCACCACCGATGTCAGGCTGACAGGCCTGTAGTTCCCTGCCACCTCCCTTGATCCCCCCTTGTTGGATAGACACTATATGCACCACCTTCCAGTCCTGGGGCACCCACCCTGTCCTCAGAGAGATGGTGAAAAGCTCCGCCAGAGGTTTCGCCAGGACATCCACAAGTTCCTTCAGCACTCTGGGATGTAATTTATCCGCCCCGGTGCTTTCTCCATCTTAGGGGACCTGAGGGCTTCCCACTCTCTCTCTGCTGTGATTTCCACTTCTGCTACCTCTTCTCCTTGCTTAGCCTTCCCCCCTCCTGCCAGTGATGCCTCCCCCACTCCCCAGACCCGCCGATCGGCAAGGGTCCCCCCTTCCTCAGTATCACTGTCTCCTCCCATGTATGATGCAGTACCCCCATTTTCCTTGGTGAAAACTGAGGTGAAGTACTCATTTAGTATCTCAGCCTGCAGGTAAACAATCTTCTAATTAAACAAAGGGAAAAGAAAAAGTACCTAAGATATAAAAGGTAATGGTTGTCTGCTTTTAAAATCTAATATTAGTTTTAGGCACTACACTAGCTCTTTAACCCCCTTACCAATCAATGGTTGTCTCTAATCAGCATTCCCACTCCTCTGGCTCCCAAGTACCTGTACCACTTTTCAAACAGTTCTTCTGACCGGCACTCCCCTGCTGCTCAAGCTACGAACAATGCTCCATTCCTGGCTGAAGGACATTCCTCACCTCAGTCCCCTGTAAGGCCACACTCCAGTAATCCACCCGCTCAGCTCACACCTGCTCAGAGGCGTCACAACAAATCAACGTGCTGAGGAAAAGTGCATCCAAAAAAAACATCCCACAGCTCACTCTTCCGCAAAACAACTCTCGATCATCCTGAAACACCAAGCTGAAGAATTAAACATTTAAAAAACATGAACATTTAAAGGAACAAAACTTTGTGGCGTTGCATAAATGGAATATGAAATGTCCCCATTGAAAATATTTCTGTAATGCTCCCCTCGAGCAGTTTGTCCTTTGACATCACTAGTGGGTTCGCCACTTGTGATATCACAAGGTCAAACTGCACTCGACGAAAATAACAGATATTTTCAATGGGGGCATTTCAAGAAAGAAAGAAAGAAAGAAAGAAAATGTATTCTGATATGCTTTGACCAATTTTTGATGGATGAATTATCTATGTACGTGGTACCTTAATTATGGAGTGTGTTCCATTTACCTCAGCAGCTACAGCACTGCTGTGTCTTTCCATATTTTTAAGACATTCCACAACATCAGACACACCACTGTATGCTGTTCATCTGAATGACCTGCAATGGTGCAACTAAAGGCGTGTTTACAAGAGGGGAAGCAGTGCATTGTACTCTGCATCGCTCGCCTACTCCTCTGTCTACATAGCAGCCACTGTGTGTTTACATGGCAGTGGTCTGTAGCACTCTGCACACTACTCCCTCTCTTCCAGAGTTTCTGCAGCACTTCTCTTTGGCCAAAGGAGAGGTGAACAGAAACAGAACAGGAATGAGGATGGAACAGCAGCAGAGGGTTGGAGTGAGAGGCAAAAAAACTAACAGGAAGGGAATCAGGGTTAGAACAACACATCACAGTGCATCCTGGGGATGTACTGATGCAGGTAAAGTGGCATATTTACACACCAGTAAAAAATGCCTGCATCAGTAAACAAACCCACAAAAACATAAGGCTTGTTCATATGGCCAATTCTGCGGCATTATTGGAAGTGCACAGCAGCCAGATCGTTGCCGCTGGGCATGTCTGAACACGGCAGTTAGGCCATTTTGGGTTCTGTTTTGTTGTGGTCATGATCCCTCTTTTTCTGGGATCGCGTAGTGGTGCGGGGGGGTTTGCGGTGTTTTACGTTGTCATGTGAACCACCCGCACCATCCACAACACTCTGACAGACTTTTCCCAGCCTGCACCTTGTGCTTGTCAGTGCAACATTTATTGCAATTTTTCTGACCCGAGTTCAGCAAAACTTTTTCCTGGGTCCATAGACAAAACTGAACTTGGGGAAGTGTTTTTTTATTGTTAACCGAGGGCTAAAAAGTAAAAAAATACAACCACAGGCTCAGAGTTGAACTGTGACACTGGCATGCGTATATGCATATGCATAAGCCACATGCCCAGTGTCACGGCTCAACTCTGAGACCTTGTCCCCATTTTCTCTTTCTTTCTCCTTCCAGGTAAAAAAGTCACATATGTACAACATGCTTGCAGAGGCATATATTCCAAACAAGATGCAAGTTTTGCGTACTGGCATTTCTTTCCTAAACTGCAGAATAACAGATTCCCAGTTGTTTTTATCACGGCACCAGGATGTCTGTGTGAGAGTAACAAGAGTTTGCATTTATATTCCGTAGAAGGCAATGTGTCTAACACCTAGGACGGTCCCTTTCAACTCTGTGAACACAAACTATTTAAAGTTATGAGGAAGAACAATGTATATCAGTATACTGCAATAATGTCACACCCAGGGTGTAGTCTTGTCCAAGGCTGAAAGTCAAGGGTGGTTGCATTCCATCTATGCATGACACTGTTTCAAGAAAATATTGTAAACTGGAGTGGCTCATAAAGTAGCAAGCAACTTATATAATGCTGAAATAAATACAGCTGGAATGATCATCGGCATTGGGTAAAAAGCTCTGAGGAACTACCCTCTGCCTCTACCCCCTCTGGATTGTGACTTCAGAGAAGCAGAGGGCTTTTCTTTAGTCGCATTACTGTTGTAGGTGGCTTTATATTCCATCACCTTTTTCATGTAAGCTTCAGTTCTATCCCCAAAGAGAGAACTGTTCTCACAGGGCAAATCCATAGCCTTGGATTGGGTATCCTGGGAAAGATTAGTGCATCTGAGACAGGCATAACGCCTGAGGGAAATGGCTTGAGCTATGGCCCTTAATGCCCATAGAATCTAGTTTTCTTGCCTTCTTTTCAGGGAGCTGAGAGGTAAGAGGTGCATTAGCCTTGTCACATGCTGCCACCTGTACCACCCCCTGGTGGTCTGGATTCACATAAAGAAAATCAGCACTGGCTTTGTCTAACTGACATTTCTTTCTAATTTTCTTTTCTACTCCAGGAGCAGAAGCAGGGTTTTGGAGTATTCTCATAATTGCCCTTTTAAGAGCATTGTGAATGGGCGAGAGTAATTTACTAGAAGAGGGGGAGACCCATCATTTCTATATTGTCTTCCTCCTCTTCCACATAGGTATCCTCCTGGATAGCAAGGCCCAAGGAGTCCACCATATGCTTTACAAAAGTTGAATGAGATGAGAAATCCTCCTGACCATTAAAGGGGTTACCAAAGTCAGGGATCCCACTGGGCTCTAGAAGTTTGCCCTTTGCTTTATTTTCTTCCTCTTCCTCATAATAAAAACCCTGGTCATAGCCAGGATTTGGGGGAGGAGTACCAGGATCTGAAGGGTCTCTGAAAAAGTTGCCCATAGATTGTAAAGTTAAGCAATAAACCACGACAGGGTGTTGGTGATGCTGGGTTTACCCACGCCTGGTGTGGTTCGGTCACGAGGCCGCAGGCCGAGTGACTAAACCTCGTCAGGCGTGGGTAAATCCCAGCATCACCAACACCCTGGAGTGGTTTATTGCTATTATACAATTGGTACTAAGTAAAAGTTTAAGAAAAAAAAATATTAAACAGTTTTGATTTAAAAAAAATGTGTTTTTTTATTGCTTTTTAGCTTGATATCCTTCCTCCTTAGAAAAATAGTTCCTGTTGTAAGGTAGAACATGGTGGAAGGCATCTTTCACTGGAAGTACTAACACACACTCACACACACACACACACACACACATATTTCTTTTTTTATTTGATAATGTTTTTTTCCTGGGTGCATGAAACCTCTCACAACTGCCAAACTGTTTTGTATGGTAAAATCCTATCCCCCTCCTCCCTCCCGCTTGCCAAAACTGTCGGCATTATATAATTGGATTGATCATCTCAGCACTGACAGCCTTCTGATAGCCAAACACTGGGTCATTGCCTGACAGCCTGTGCAGCCACATCAGGTTCATGTACTATTTTTTTTTTATGTGCAGAAGTTGGAAGTGCTAAAACCCTGACACCCCATCCTACCATCTTAGGTTGAGGGCAACGCTGGATCATCCGGTTCCTAGAACCCACACCCTTGCGGGCAATCTGGCCTTCGCCACCTACGCCCCAATATATGGAACTGGCTCCCTGCCCTTACTAGGTCCTCCCTTCCCATCCTGGCTTTAAAGCCTCCCTTTGGAACTTCCTGAAGGGATCCGCCACATGTCCCTGCACCTCGCAGCGCACTAGCACCTGGAATGCTGGGGGGACTCTGCGCCCACAGCGTCCACTGCACTTATCCTCCTGCTAACTGGTCGAGTAACTATTACATGACATCCCTGCACCAGGCTTACTCCCTGTCCTCCTTCCCTAAGTGTTCATCTGGCCCTCTGGACCCTTCCCCCCGTCATTCTTTCCCAAGTGTAACCCCCCCAGTGCCCTCACCTTTTGCTGGCACTTACTTCTGTTTGACCGAACCTGTTTATGCATTTTGCTGTTCTCTGCCGAACTCACCAAGTATGTACCTCACTGTATTTATCATGTGCTAAATCGTCTGTAATGCTGTTAGCTACCTATTCAATCCCTGTTAAGCTTGTTATTTTTCTGCATGTCAAATTTTGTTATTGCCTGTTATCTCACTGTATGTTCACTTGACTTCCTCCCTGTTCTTGTATGCATCTACCTTGTAATCCTCTCGGGTCGCACCTGAAAATAGGCACTTGGCTGTCTAGTGTGCCTCACCCGGTAAACAAAAGCAAATAAATGAATAAATAAAGGTGGGAGGCCGCTTAGGAATATGGAAATCAGCTCCACCATCCTGATGGGTACTAACGAGGAGGCTGGGACAGTTGGCAGTGATGAACTTCCGCGTGGCAAGCAGTTTTTTATTTTCTTTTCTTTTAATGAATTGTATTTTAAGTGCAAGCTGTGGGAGCATTTACTTTTATTGGGGAGCTGACAGTTTAAAGGGAGAAGCTGTAAAGGGCCGCCAGTTGCTGCGAGTGGCCACTGTGTGATCATGGTTATTGACTTCTTTGAGTATTTTGAGTTTAACCAGAAGCAGGAGGGAGTCATTGTCAGAGGAGGGAGAAGTGTATAGCACAGAAGCTGGAAGGAGCGAGGGGTAGGTTTGGCTTTGTTGAGTGTGAGGTGATTTTTAACAGTTTAAGTTTTTATGCTTGCTGCATTTAGCGGGATGGAAAAATGGTGTCTTTTTGTTTGTGTTTTTGGGGTTGGATTGATTTGGGCAGATGCATCTGACTGGCACTTTTTCCCATGGGTAATGCTAGGATTTACCACGGGTAAAAGGTGTCAGTCAGCCAATCAGAATCCATGATTGTAGGAGCCCATTCTATAATCTAATATATATGCCAAGCCTTAGCAATTTCAGTAGCTGAGGGCATATCTTTATGTGCCACCGGCATCTCCCTTTGCTTTTCGGCAGGAGGGGCAGTGGCATGTTTTTCTTTTCTATTCTTTTTAACAGGGACTGAATCAGAACCCTGCTCACCTTGTCTTTTTGAGGCTTGGTCAGAATTTTTACTTTTATCAGAATTTCATTAGAGTCCTTAGAGAACTTCTCCTTATTTTTATATTGAGATGAGGTACCCTCTTCAGTGATTTTAGAGGACAGGGAGGCCATGGATTTCAAATGTTTAGCCCTTTTAAGGGCTGCTTTCTTTAAAAACTTTTGAGCAAGTCTCACATGAATGGTCTGGACTTAAACAATTTAAACAAAGGTCATGGCAGTCTGCCTTAGCCAGGACCTTAGAGCACTTAAAACAGGATTTAACTTCTGTTGGTCCAGTTCTTCTCTTTGGCTTCTCTGACATGCCAAAATGTCAAAAACCAAACTAAAATTAGTGATTCCCAAGATGGGGTCAGAAAGAGAAAAAAATGTCCCCAAGCTCAGGGCAGATGCAGAAAAAATTTTGCAACCACAGTAAAAAAATAAAGCAAAATGTATTAAAATGCAGTTTCTTGCAGAGCAAAAGAACCTCTAGTGCGTAAAACTGGTAAAAAAAGACTTTTTCACCAAGATTTTTGCCTCAGGCGTGGTATTTTTTACTTCAGAAAAAGCACAGAAAATAAAGCTAGCAGTTGCGCTATGAATTGTAGAAAAAAAACACTAAAAATATCTCAAATGCAGTAAAAATACCTGAAAATAATTGAAGGCAGCACAAACACTTTTTTAAAGAAAATTAAGTGTCAAGAAGCGAGAGCACTCTGGGGCAGAGTTGCTCAGTCAGTGGAGAAATAATTCTGGAGCCCTCTAGGCTGACTGCAAGCAGTACACCCCTTCTCTTTCTTCTCACTGACCAATGTGACAACTTCATTTAAATTGAGTCCACCTCCCGGGCAGCTGAACCCAGCTGGCATACTGCACCTGTCAATCATACTGAAGAATTTCCGGGGTGAGAATACGTGAATTTTCGTGGAAAAAAAACTCACCTACTGTTACTGCTTAAGTGACCACTAGTGATCACATAAGAAATAAAACAAAAATAAAGTATGCCCATTTAACTCCCCCTTCCCTTATCATGAAATCCCCCACCTTTACCCACCCTCTAACACCCATGTCACCCCCCCACAGACACTGCCAAGCATGATAATGTTTTTATCCCTCAATGTGAATCCTCAAGGTGCAAATTCTTCAGGTGCTAGAATTGCATTTACCAGCTGTGGATGCCAACTCCCACCACTGGTCTCCCCTGTCTCATCCGACCCATTAAAACTACCCCCACTCCCTACCCCATCTCAGTACCCCTCACCCCACACAATTGCTGCAACATTTACACAGGCAGAATTACAAGTGGCAGGTGCCCAATCTCACTGTCGGTATCCCCAGTCCCGCAGAAACCATTTAAAATTAATGTACCGCCCTTTCCCACCATCTGGGCACTCCACCACCCACCTCCCCCTACTACTGGCACCACCTCTGTTTCTCCTAATGACTACTCTGTCCCTTGATATTGACTCCTAAATGTCTCTTGACATTGTTCGTCCGACCAGCAACAAAAATGAAATTTATAAGGTCCATTCATTTTCAATAGGCCCATCCATTTCAATGTTTTTTTTTTCTTAAAGTCATAATCATTTTATTTTTTAATATTTATACCAACTTTATTTAGTCAAGATGTTGATAGCCTCTCTCTTACAAACTCTATGGATGTCATCTTTCCAGTCCCCCATGAAATGGATGTTTGGGGTGAGAGATTACTGGTTATGGTCATGAAAGGTATTGTTAAGAGCTGGGTAACTTTTCCCAAAACGTAAGGGCAAAACTGAAGATGCAAAATACATTTAGGTAGAAAGGGTGCTTAAAATGAACAAATATTTAAATCTTCTGGCTGGTAAAAGAGTGTGAAAATAGGTTTTTAATTAGCCTTTCTGAGAATGATGCTGACTCTACAAAACATTTATGTTTATTAAAATGGAAGACTATAGAAACCATTGAGCCAAGGCATATTTCCAATGTGTCCCAGCATAATAAAAAAAGTACAACTTACAATTAATGTTGCCTTGACATATGCACACATTTAATATTCATATATTAATATTCACACATTTAACATTCACATATTAAAACTTGATAAATGTGACAAAAATTAAAACGTATGAAAACTGAACAACCTCATACATTACATGTTTATTTTACTAGCTTTTATTTTATAGCCTTTTTATTTTGTATTGTAAACCCCCTTCTTTGTGGGTGAATAGAAATGCAGTATCATTTTCAATTACTGTTACCTCACTAAAGATAAAATAAAGAACCAGGAACAAAATCAATCAATCAATAAATACGAACCACTGGCAACTGAGTTACCTCTCTCAGTCAGATAATTACTGTATTTAGATACAAGCTTTAGTCAAGGAAGAAGTTTTTTTTTTTAAGTTTTTTTTTTTACAAAGGAAGAAGTGCATGTTGGTTAGGGTATTACTTTCCCTGGCTCCAAACCAAAACTAAAGTACAGCAAGACTCACTGAAGAGACACAGCATATAGTTACAAACCAACAAATCTCCATGTTTTATTTTCCTTAGGACAGAAATATGAAAGATGGAAGGGAAACATTGAAATGGAACTGACCAGAGGTGCTTGGTTCCATAAAGAAGGGGCAAATGCAAGTTAAATATCAACACAGAGCCATAGCATCTTACCAACACTCTGACATCTCCATTCATTACTCAGGGTGGTTAGAAAATCCTCACAGTATAAAATAAATGTGTCATCATTTCAGTACCACTGTGGAATGCAGTTGGATGGGTTATGGGTGGATACTGGATATACTTGTAATACACATACCCTGCTAGAAAATGTTAACACATAAAAGACAGGCTGTGTGATATTTACTTTAAGAAGGTGCTAAATTTTGTTACTGCATTAATAAACCACAGGTAACATCCAATGAGATCATAAGAAAGAAACAATAGAATATTATAACCTTGTATGATATGTCAACTTGGTGACACACCTGTCTTTACACGCCTGTAAAATATGGGTTTTGTAGGAATATGGAGTAATCATGTCAGTTTCTAGGAGCCACCATAGATCATCTTTTCTAAATACATTTCTTCATACTGAAAAATTATATTCTGTGTTCCATAGGGAATGTGCATCCCAAATATTTGTAAAATAATCCTTTTGTTGGATTAAGACTGGGAAGGGGGTGGCGTCTGTCTGATTTCCTGCTGCTATGGCTACTATTTAAGAAAGGAATATGAACATCACCTATTTGAATAAGACTCACTTTCCTATAAAAAAAGGTTGCAGTGTTACACTCTACTATAATAACTGGTCTGAGTACTAGCAAGATAATGTGCATTTTATTTGTCTTCATGGAACTTGGTACAGTGTTTGCAGTTTTCCTTACCGTATGTATTAAGCCAGATAATAATCTTATGCAGCAGCCCATTAAACAATTACCCAACACAGTTCCCAAAGTGCATACCATGTGCACTTACGTGATGCCCCCACACACACACACCAATTGTGCCAGGGAAACCAGGGATCAAAGTGAAGTATTGGGCATAACATGCACTGTATAGCAACACCAAGCATCATCAGCATCAATCAGCTTATCGCATGTTGCTATTTTGACATTTAACCTTCTCTCAACTCCTTACCTTGTGCTTGACTACAGACTGTTCCTGTTTCTTCCTTTCTATGCCCTACATCTTCAAGGTAAACCACTGAAATCTATTCCATTCTAGACCTTTTGAAAAATAATTTGTGAAAGAAACAATAGTTCCCCACAGCCCTCATTACAAAATTCCAATTTTCTGCCAGGGTCGAATTGTAAAAATCCAGGTCTACCTATGAAATGTATTATTTTATTTACTGTGATGTCTTGGGGTTTTCTTTTTTTCAGCCAAAAGGATGTAATTAGAAGTTTATGAAACTTTCCCAAGTTCACATAGTGTAGACATGCCTAAACTGGGATTCAGACGTTCCCATTGTTTGCGCAAGTTAATTAACCACACACATTCCCAAGTATAACAAGTTTACCTGTCAATTTAAGGGACCATATTCTAGTTTTACAACAGTATTTATACAAAAACTATTAACAAGTGTTGGCGTTAGCCATTTAGCATACAAGCTAATTTGGCAGTACTACAACATGCTTTGTTCAGTTCTGCTAATAATTAAGGGTAGTTCAATGTGCCTGTGCATCTGGTTTCATGCTTGTGTAACATAGATAATCTTTGGCTGTTCCCCTCTCTATCTGTGGGATATACCACCCTGTAGGAGTACGAAGGCAAGAAAACCTAGAGGAGGATTCCACCCCTAGAGGTGCCATGAGAGTGATTCTCTTGGCTAAAGGTACCTTATGAAGAAGCCCATGGAAGACAGAGGCATGCCACTGGAGGAGGAGGAGGGGTGGGTGGAGGGGCAATGAAAAAACACTCATGTATGGAATAAGGAGTGAGGCCCTTAAATGGGCTGAAACAGAGGTGTGGCCAGTTGCACCAACCCGTTGAACTACAGGCTATAGAGTTCCAATTCAATGTGCCTGTGCAACTGGTTTTGTGCTTGTGCAATGTAGATAATCTTTGGATGTTCACCTCTCTATCCATGGGATATACCACCCTGTAGGGGCATGAAGGCAAGGAACCCTAGAGGAGGGTTCCACCCCTAGAGGTGATGTGGGAGTGATTCCCTTGGCTAAAGATACCTTAGGAAGGAGCACAATAGACAGTTGAGTAAAACATATGAGGTGGTGAACACTTATTGGGGTTGAAGACCTGTGCGTAGGTCAGTTAGTAAAATGGGTTCAGTTGGTAGCAGGGGTCAGTTGGTCATATTGTTTGAATAGAGTAGGCATGAAACAACAGGTGAATAGTGACCCACTGGTAGATCTGACTGAAAGACATAGAGGCCTGGCTTCCTAAGGAGAGAGAGAAAATCCAAAGGGGAGAAGGGACAATTACAGGGCAGCCACCCAACTCCATCCAACAGCAGAAACCTAACTAAGTGACCTAAGGACTACAACTATGCCTATCTAGTATTATGACCATTGGCACAGAGGAGAGGAAAAAAAACCCTTTGAGGAGGAAAACTCTGGGGATCCATGGCCTAGGTCACTTTCCCTCCAGGCCTTGGGACAGTTTTGTTTTGTGATGGCTCTGCCACTGCAGTTTAGTAGACCAATCCAAGGGAATTGCAATTTCATGGAACACTCTCACTCAGTCCCTCTAATGGAATTGCCATGGAGGGTTGCAAGTGAACTCTGCAAACTGGGTCATCTTGGTGCCAACCTACAAGGTTGGAGAAGGAGCGTAGCAACTACCAAGGCATTCTGCCGGCCTACCAATCTAAGAACAAACCAGGTGAACCAGAGGCAGTTATAGGGAGAATAGCTTTAAAAGGTGCCTCTGAACTCACTTGGGCAACTAAAGGGGCCCTTCCCGTGAGAGCCCCACTCCTTCACCGCTGCAGTCTTAAATGCTACATTGAGAGGTGCCATTGGTACAGTTGACGACTGAAGGTCCACCCGGAGCGAGGGCATTCCCAAGTATGGGCCAGGTGAGAAGGACCCAACCTCAAGCTTCGCATGCTCAAGATGTGGACTTCGGGATGCAGAGAGAGACCGTCAGCCACAGGGCTAGCTCTGAGTCCTGGAAGTAATGGATACAGTCAGCATGTCTCCAAAAGGTGGAGAAGTTCGTTGTAATGTAGCATGATAAAGTCATTATGCAGCATGAGACCCTCACGTGGGTCATGAAGTATGATAGCAGACAAGGGGAGACCTGTATGTAGGTCAGACTGAGCACTGTGGATCCTCTCATGGGTCTTGACTGGATGAGGGCTGATGTGGAGAGACCTGTACGTAGGTCAGGCTGAGCAATATGGACCCTCTCGTGGGTCTAGTTTAAGGCAAATAGCATTTGTCAACCACAGGAATGTATGCTGACCAAGTCCATTAGGAAGCCACATTGGGAGTGAATTAAATTGTTCTCTCACCAATGTATCTGAAGACATCCTTTTCCGTGTCCTTGATTCCCTGTGCAAGTCTCAGCTCTTTGGAAGCCTTGGCTGCTCTGACTAGCCTGGTAACCTCCCTGGACTTCTTTGTGTACTTATCTTTGTCCCCTTGCTCTCCCAATTTCCTACGCCTCCAGAATGCTTTTCTCTTGGCCCTCTCCCCTTCCGTTACCCCCCGAGTCAGCCAGCTTGGCTTCTTTGCTCTCCTCTTCTTGCTCCACGTCCTGGTGCAGGTCGCAGTAGCCTCTGCTAGCTCTTTCTTAATGATATTCCATTTTTGACTGGCATTCATACATGTCCGAATTCCCACCAGATGCTCAACCAAAATTTCTCCCATCCTTTCAAAGTCCACTCCATTAAAACTGATCACCCTGGTACCGTTCCTCCTGTTATCCTTCCCATATTGAGTGTGAGCCACACCGTATGATGGTCACTCCCAGCCAGGGGTCCTCCACTCCTATATCCCTTACAGTCTCATCGTTTGTTAATGCCAGGTCTAGAGTCATACCCTCCCTAGTCAGCTCGTGGACCAATTGCACCAGGAAGCAGTCCTGAAATGCATCTAGTAATCTCTGCTCCTTTGCAGACGTGGTGGTTGGGGTATTCCAGTCCACCCCAGGGAGGTTGAAGTCCCCCACCACTACGGTATCCTCCTTCCTACAGACTCTTCTAATCTGCTCTGCCAACTCCCTATCCAGGTAATCCCCCTGAGCTGGTGGCCTGTACACTACCCCCACACTCAGTGTCTTTCTTTTAGAGTCTTGAAACTGCATCTATAGGGCCTCTGTCCTGCCCTCCACCTCCTCCTCTCTCATACACCTTATCCCCTCCCTCACACAGATTGCCACCCCCCCCCTTTCCCCATTCCTGTCCTTTCTGAATATCCTGTACCTTGGGATCATCATATCCCAGTCCTGGTTCTGGGTGGCCCATGTCTCCATGACGGACGCAATGTCCACCCTTCCCACAGCCAAGAGAGCCTATAGTTCAGCTGATTTGTTACCTAAGAGTCTCGCATTCAGCAAGACCACCCTCCAACCTGTGTCTTTCTCCCCCACCCTTGTTCCCCTTCTAATCCCTCCTTGTGCCCCTACCTCAAATACCTCTCTGATAGCTTGGGGTAGGCATACTTGGCTCCCCTTCTGGGATCCCTGCCTACTAGCTGTCTTCCTGCTACCCCCACACCTAGTTTAAATCTATTCTTGATGTTATATACCCCTCAAACCTCTGCTTTAATACCCCTTTCCCCTCCCCACTCAGGTGCAGCATATCTGCTGCATATAGATCCTTACTGTCCCAGGTACTGCTCCAGTCCCCCACTACCCCATGCCCCTTAGACTGACACCATTCCCCCAGCCATTTGTTGAACTCCCCAATCCTCCCTTTCCTTCCCGTACTCACGCAAGGTACCGGAAGCACCTCTGAAAAGGCCACTGATTCCCCCACTTCCTCACATAGCTCTCCTAGTTCCTCAAACCTTCTCCTCACTACTTCCACCATCTCCCCTGTCAGATCAGTAGTGCCCATATGCAACATTACATGCGGTTTCTTCCTGCCCCTCCTTGTGCACTTAAGAACCACCTGCACTGCCCTGTCTGCCATTAGCCTGGGCATAGCCTCCACCCATATTCTACTATGCCTCTCCCCCCCTGCAGCTCTATCTGATCCCTTTAAGTATGGAATCACCCAGCACTAGTACACCCACTTCCTCATTCCTTGTCCCTGTCCCCACCCCTTTCCCAGGGTATCCAACCTTAAGAGCATGCCAGCTCACTAACTCCACCCTTCCTCCATACTGCTCTCTTCCCCTTCTCCCCGTCCTTTCCCCTGTACCCTTCATTGCTCCCTCCCTATTCCCCCTCCTGTACTCCATTCCTGTTGTCCACCCCACCAGCAGTGCTTCTCTCCCTTTCACCCTTGTCACCCTCCTCTGATTGACTCCTGCCCCTTTTGAGTTTCCCTCTTCCTTCCTCTCCTGCTCTCCCGTGGAGATCACTCCCCCCTCCTCCTCCACCAGTGTCGCCAGCACAGCAAACCTATTTCCTGCCTATCCTGCCTGGCTGTGTTTCTGCTCTCTCCACCCAACTCTAGCCTTCCCACTGATGCTAGGGCCCTTGTTTGTCCCACTCCTGCACTCCCTCCCTATCGCTTCCCTGAGCTACTGTTCCTCCCCTGCAGTGTCTTCATGTTATTTCCTGGATGTGACCCTCATGCCTCTAGGCCTTCCCCCATCCCCTCATCCTCTCCAGCTGTCTACCAAGCCACATCACTTCCTCCTCCAGCCTCCTCAACTGGATACAGATTGGAAACCCTCCTAACCTCCACAATATGTTAATCCAAACTGCCGCCCCACATCCATTACAGCCCATTATCCAACCCATGATACCAGTACTAAATACAAAATACAGTTCTATCTATAAGTTTCAAACCAGTCCAGTTCCTACTTAAAAATACAATACCAACTCCACTAGCAGAAAGCATAAAACACTACTAACTATGATACCATACCATCCATATGTTTCCCAGCAAAATACAGCTTGAGATGCTACACCTTTGTACAAAACACAGCACTATCTATAGGTTTTTAACATTTACCTCTTTAACCTGAGCTACATATCACTCTGCAACATTACAAAGAACAATCCCCTCTGTTAGGGCATGTTCATGGATACACCTGGTAGTGCTTTCCACCAATCCCAATGAAGCATCTCCCCAATAAGTGTGGACAAGCTGGGGAGGGAGGGAATAGGGCCCACTGCCACACCTGTGTGAGTCAGTCAGCCTCTCACACAACTGCACACCTCAGCTTCTTTCCTCAGGCAGGACCAAATACATCCCTATAATTCATGCTTCTTTAGTTTCCAGCTCCAGACTGAAGCAGTTTAAAATGTCTCTTGGCTAATCTCCTGCCCTTCCCCCAAGTCAACCTCTGCAGTTTCCTGTCTTTCAGCTGGCACAGAATTGAACTCCAAAATACAGCCCTAAACCAACAACACTGTTTAAACAACCAGAATACAGCCCTTATCCAAACAGCACTGTTTAAACACCCCAATACATATCCCTCTACCAGTACAAGCTATTTGAACTAAAGCAAACTTGGGAAATAAAAAACACTTTCCTTTAATTTAGCCTCACACAAACACCAGAACATCCCACAGTTCATACTTCTTTAGTTTCCAGCTCCAGACTGAAGCAGTTTAAAAATACGTAATGATATTTGGTACAGGACAACCTGATGGAAGGTCATCAACAAATACAGAAAACCATAACGGTGCTAGTAACAATCCTTGAGGTACATGACCCCCCATAGTGTGTGTGTGTGTGTGTATATATATATATATATATATATATATATATATATATATATTTATAAAATGAGTAGGAAAAGTTATCCCTGCTGGTTGGTTGAAAAACATCACATGACCATGTATATATCAGATATCAGAGCGCGACCACACACCTGCATTTCCAAAACAATTTTGGCATTTTATAAGATAGATAAACCACTCTGAGGTGTGCAGTCACACTCTGATAGACGCACACCTTGGATGGTTGATGCATTTGGCCTGAGGCCTCATGCATAACAACACACACCAAGGCGTGCGTATATCAGCGCACGACTGCACACCTCAGAGTGATTTATCTATTACATATATACATATATATATACACACACACACCTGGTAGTGCTTTACACCAATCCCAATGCAGCACCTCCCCAATAAGGGGTGTCAAACAGACGAGGCATACTGATGAGTCCTGGTAGGACGAAACATGTATCTATGTCTTCTGTTGGCACTTTTGCAAATTGTGTGAGAGGCCTTTTGACACCATGCATTTCTGCTTAAAATTGAACCAGCATAATATTCTGTGGTGATTTACATATGCAGCCCATGATTCTTTGCATTGTGGGGGCATGTGTGATTTTGTATTTCTTTGAAACTTGGCTTCCCGGCCAAATGCCCTTTGGGGTAACCATTGCCTCAGTGCTTGTACACAGAGGTTCTTTGTCTTTTAAATTGTTTTTTGTTTTAATTGGGTTAACCACAACTTAACCCAGATAGACCATCTTAGGGTAGCTGGTTCATTCCACAGGAGTGTCAAACAGACGAGGCATACTGATGAGTCTTGGTAGGATGAAACATGTGTCTATGTCTTCTGTTGGCACCCTTTGCAAACTGTGTGAGAGGCCTTTCGGCAGCATGCATTTCTGCTTAAAGTTGAACCAGCATAATATTCTGTGGTGATTTGCATATGCAGCCCATGTTGCTTTGCATTGTGTGGGCATGTGTGATTTTGTATTTCTATATATATATTATAGTGGCATGGTAGTGGTTGAGTAGCCACTTTAATGTTAAACCTCAAATTTTGCACCTTAATAACTTTGCCACTGTGCAACGGATTTGCCTCACATTTTGCATGCACAGTCTGGTACCACAGATCTCTGGATGTGGCAAGTTGCATTATGGTTGAATATACAGTTGTTGAGCTACAGAACACCACAAAATGCAAAAAAAAAAAGACTTTGTGTGCGTTTCTTTGCTCGTGCCCACAGCCCACACTTTTTGTCCGTTTAGTCTGAAATCTTCAGGGAAGATGCAGTCTTAGTGATCGATGTGCCTCTCAAAGATTTGGTGAAAAAATATTAAACTGTTCAAAAGTTATTCAAAAAATAAATTTCCAGTTATTGTCAATGGAAAATGTTAGCAAAAATTGCGAAACTTTCGCAGATGGCTGTTTTTACTGTTGCAAATGGTCCTTTTACTTTTGTGATTCAGCCATCTTGTTTTCAGTTAGTGACACAGAAAAATGCCTGGTGCTTAAAATTGGGACCCTCTAGGTAAACACTGATTGTTGTGTTTACCTAGTCAGGTCCTGAGGATGCTAGCCATATCTTTTTTGGGGGGGTTAAACCCCCCAGAAATGCATTTTTAAATTTTTTTGAAAAATACTTTTGCAAAATACTTTTGCAAATACAAAAGTTTCATGATTCTTTTTGCAAAACTTTTGTGATTTGTGAAAGTATTTTGCGAAAGTAAGTCAAAATAACTGCAAATCTTTGACACCCTCCTGCAACCAAACGGTTGGGTCCTTTGGGCTGAAATGTGAAGGGTAGCAAGCACTGGTCCCACAGATGTGCAGTTTGGTGATTTGGTGCCAAAATATTCAAGGGCCCAAATGTTACAGTGTTCCAAAGTTGGGCAATTTCCCATAGGATAACATTGCGTTCATCTGTCATGCCTTTTGGTGCCCGTATCTCGAAAAAGAAGCGAGATACGGAGTTTTCACTATTGGCACCTTTGTTCACCTTTAGGTGATCTAACCTGTTGAAACAAGTTTGGAAATAATAGATGACACCTGAAGTTGAATTTTTTTCCTACTTGTTACGGTTACAGAGATATGCACAAAAACATATTCCAATGGTTTGAAGGGTGCCTTCTCACTGCATTTCAGTGCCCGTATCTCAGAAATGATGCAAGATATGGGTTTGGTCACTGCGTTGTCACATTAACTACTCACTCTCATGATTGCAACCACATTTTTTTTTTTTTTTGGTGACATGTTTTATTGCCTCTTGTGGCTGGGGGTGTTACTGATGGTTCCCCTTGCTGCGGCAGATCTCACATCTCCTACACCTCTCATCCCCCAAGCTCAACCCCTTCATCCAGTCCACACAGCAGCTGTATTACGGTGGGTATGAGACCACCACCACGGAAGCCGAGGGGTCAAGATCCAGGAGGAGCATCCAGGGTTCGAGCAGGTGGTGCTGCCAGACCCTCTATCATCTGGCTCACTGAGGTGTTTTTCCAAGTTAGGAACTTCTGCTTCCCCAGCACCAGTGCGTAATAGCACCAACAATGTCGTCAGGTGTACTCCTATGCACCATGCATCAGATGCCACCCATACTGACCCACTGTTTGAGCCGCCTATACTGCAATGACTCCCAGCCACCACCAGGAGCCAACAAAGCTGCGGCTTCCCTAACACTCTCTCCCCCCAGAGAAGGAGAGCAGTCACTAGGATGCTCAATCCTTCTCTGACCCCTTCCAACCTGGGCTTGCTCCCGAAACTGGGTCACCAGTGTGGTGCAAGGTGTGGTGTCCAGAGCCTCAACCCTCAGTGCCACCAGGCCCAGTGATTACAACCACACTTTAATTTTTTTTCTACCTGCTATGGTCCCTGAGATATTGCCAAATTACTGCTACAAGGGTTCCTTGCCATATACGGCTGCCGTATGGCACCATACTTATGTGTAACTGGGAGCACAGGGCTGGCACTCCCACAGACACATATCATTATGAAGAAATGGGCAGCTTGGTAGGAGTGTGAGGCCCACCAACACATACAATTTACTTCTCATATTACACTTTTTCAAAAAAAAGGGAAATTAATTGCAAAAAATTCCATCAGTGCATCAGTTAGGGTTGTTTCTACAGTGACAAAAGTGTGGAAATACGGTGCTAGGGTAACCCCCAACCCACCCCCATGCCCCATCTTCAAAACTCTAACTCTACAGCCCCCCACCCCACACACACATGCAAGACACATCCAATATTGTAAGACACTATACAAGTCAATCACATCTGTAAGCACAATAATCTCTACACTGTACTCATTTCACACAACACTATGTGATGAAAAAGCAAATACAGTATGATCAACTCTATACTGCCAGCACAGTATGATGAAACATTATAGCTGGCATAACTTTTTAACACAATGAAACTTAGTCTGTATACATTTTCTAAATATTGATTTTTTATGTGTCATATTTCAACAATTGGCTCGCTGCATGCAGATATCGTTGTTATCACATAGGCTTGTGGTAGCAGGAAAGATAGAGCTGACACATACACAGTAGTTTTCAGATACTGCTCAGGTATGAAACTAGCACCATCACATGTTGCTATACTGCTGTGTTACCTGGAAATACTCCTTTGCAGCATGTTATGCTTAGCTTTGGATGTTACAACTGTTGCTGACACATGTTGCTCTTAAACTATACTACAAAACATTACTTTTATTATTACCACCATTTGTTATTATGACTGACTGACTTGCTCAGAAAGAAAATATGCAAACATCCAATGACTGTTGATACAGTTACCCAAACTCTTATTTCCAGTATAGCTATCTATAGATAACATACTGTACATTTCATAATTTCTTAAGAGTTGTTAAATCTTGTTATTTATGTTTGTAACAGAAAAATGCTTACTGTGGGCCATCTCCCATGGTTGCCCAGCATGCGTGTGTATCCCCCAAGACACTCTGATGGCAGCAGAACTCTTACAGTTGCTGGACCATGATGATGGATGTGTCTTGTACTATGTTTAGAGAGTTCTATGTTACTTCTGTTATGTGATGTTGGTTGTCTCTGATTGGTTGTGTTGCCTTGGCCCGTCCCCTGCTTGCATGTGTGTGTGTGTGTGTGTGTGGGGGGATGTGTAGTTAGGGTTTTGAGGATGGGGGCATGAGGGTGGGGAGTGAGGTAGTCCTAACACTGCATTTCCACACTTTCGTTGCTGTGGAAACAACCCTAACTGATGCATTAATAGAGTTTTTTGCAATGAATATATATATGTGTGTGTGTGTTAAAACATTTTATGTTTAACCTTATTAAAAATGGCCACGTCGAGCTGAATGACTTGGGTGGTTAAGCTACAGTAGAAGTAGCTGATCCAATCCTTAACATGCTGTTTTCTGTTACATACAGTATATCGTTTTTAAATACTTTTAAAGTCACTTGCTTTTATGCTGAATTCAAATTCAGTTTTCTTAGAAAGTCCCACCCTCAGTTCAGTACAGAGGGCAGATTTTGTATTTCTCGTGGCCCATTTTTATTTTATTAGCTATGCGACATGAACATCACAGTCTACTCAATAAAAATCTTCATTTTCTTACTAGTTGAGATAACGTCAGGGATCCCTAGTGTATTAAATACTTCTAATTGGAAAAAAAATACATTAATTGGCTGACCCTGCATAGTTATTCAAGTTACCCATATTATTAAGGTCCTTGATAACAATGTTTTTTTTTCTATGCCATTTATACATACTGCTCTGAGTCAAAAATGTTTTTCAGCCTTGGCTAGTAAGGTTTGAAATGGCATACTGTACCTTAGGAGATTACGACTTCCCCCACATTTACTACCTTTAGGAATATTTTATTAAATTCAGCATTATCTCAACTAGTAAACCAGTGAAGATTTTTATTGAGTAGAATGTTTTTTTCCATAGCTGCAGTATTCACAACGGAGGAGCTGGTTTATGACCGGCTCCACAGTTTATGGCAGCTTGTGGGTGGTGTTGCCATAGAAGTCCCCACAGCTGCACAAAAATGTTACGGCCAATGGGACCCAGCATAACATCTCCGCAGCTGCGGGGGACAATGAATACTAATCTTCACAGCTGCGGAGATTTCCGTCCGCAACTCTTGTGGAGGGGGACTTAGTCCCAAATTGGTTTGTGAATCCAGCCCTCTATCCCTTCAAATGGGTAGGTATTTGCAGAGTATAATGATTTCATCCCTGCTTGTGAAGCTGGAGAACAGGGGTGGGCATAATAATGGTCCCAGTGTCCCTTCCAACCTTAAATTACTATGTTAGTAAGAGTTTACTATAATATAGTACATCTGGTACTTCTTGTCTAGAGGTCAGATAGCAGGACCTTGGAAGGAAAACTACATTTCCCAGTGTGGCACATATCAAATCTTGATAATAAGCTAGTATACTTTAGTATGACAAACTTGGGAAAAAAATATTTGACCAAAATGTTATAAAAATGTTTCCATTGTCATACTTTTCCAAAGACATACACCGGATGGATACCTGCCATACAACTGTCAACATGTTTATTTTAACCATTTTATTTTATGGCACCATGCAATTCTGCTTAAAATTGGACCAGTATAACATTCTGTGGTGATTTGCATATGCAGCCCATGATGCTTTGCATTGTGTGGGCATGTGTGATTTTGTATGTTTATTTTAAATTTAGTAATCCCAAAAGAACACCAGCACCAACCCACACAAAAGGCAAAACGCAGAGTGAACTGTGAAAGTATAACAAATGTACCTGTATAAGTTAAAAAGTATGCTGCACCACCCAAAAGAGCAGGTCACTATCAGGCGAGGCCACACACACTCACCCTGAGGATGTGTGGCTTCACCTGGTGGTGTCCTGCTCTTTTGAATTATGCTGTATACTTTTTAACTTACTTAAAAAACGTGTTATGCTTAATTATTTCAGCCTCTGGTTTGCCTTTTTTGTGGGTTGGTGCAGGTTTTTTTTTTTGGATTGCAGCATTGGTTATACCAGACACAACCATTCCAGGAGAGGCCTTTCTTGTCTAATTATTTTAGATGTAAAGCATTTTAAGCTGGAATCATTTGGAGGTTACAGTGCCAGATTCCTTCTGGTTTTTGCTGAGCCAGGTATTACAATACTAGCTTACAAACAGCAGTCTATAAAAATGGCACAAAAACCATGTCAATGAGGTTAATGATTTCAGCAGAAATCTAGGAAAGTGTTTGAAGTTTGCAGGCAATATTAAGAAGTTTGCTAAGTTCCAGTTGAGGCCAAGAGCGTGTCACTCCATGTGGACTACCAAACCCTGTGAGAGAGACAGTGCATTACCATCAGTGAAACAATGTACAGTACCAACAACTTAGGATATGTAGCAGGTTTACCAGCTGAAACCTTATCCACAATCTAAAGAGGCCTCTTACTGAAACAGCAAAGGGTCTAGTGTCTACTGCCTTAAATTATCTATGAATCAAATTGCAATATCTGTAGGAAAACCTAATGCTGCTTAACTGTGAAAAGCCATTATGCTATGAAGTGTGAGATCATTTTGCAAATATGATACTTGGTCATGACTAGTAAGGGCAGGCTCCGATGAAAACATTGCCACTTAATTCTACTGTTCTAAAGGAGAGTCACCCATTTTTCAAACTCCTAGCTTCACACCTACCATCTTTTTTTTTTTTTTAAGATCTTTTGTTTATATAAAAATAAAAGGCTTTGTACAGTATCTTCTAATGTATCTGTTACCTACATGCTCCAGCAATAAGTCCAGGCCCCCGGGTATCCAAATTAGTTTAACCACTTTCTAGTGATGCATTTCTTTACTGTCATGACCAGAACAAAGCAGATACTTCCGTACTTTAGAAATTCCATTCTCTTGATAGACTCACAGCAATATAAACTCTCTGGTGAACTGTGTACTTCAGTTCCTCAGATCTCCCATAAATTCTCTACCAACTCTTCTTAATATTTTCCCAGATCCCTACATGGCAATAATATGTGTGTGTGTGCACGTGTAAGAATATATGTGTGTGTGTGTGTGGTCAACTTTCAGTTTCTCTAGCATTTCTCATTGCACCTTTAATCATACTTTTTTAATACAACCAGGGCCATATATCACTGGTACAAATGGGGTTTGTTCTAGTGCTATCCAGCTTTGTAGCTTTTTTGGGTGGGGGCTATATTCAGATGTCCTTGTAGTGTGGCTAAACACGCTGATGTCCAGGCACTAACATACCACTGCCCCCATGCAAATGAGGGGGTCCCCTCCTGCACACAGGTGCAGTGGCATGTTCAAAGGTTTGCAGTAGCAGTAAACTGCACCAAATGTGGCACTATTTACTGCTGCCCAAATCCACAACTTAAATGGGCACTAAGCCCACCCCCACACCACCAATGGTGGGATGGCTGTACTGTAGCCACCCATCCATCATGTCAGCAAGGCTGCAGTCCATTCCAGTGGCACCCCTCACTATCCCAATCACCTATCCTGTGATAGTGGATATCTCCCTGATGTCTAGTGGCACCCCCACCCCGATCACCTGTCCCATTTTAATATATATACCCTGGTGTCTAGTGGCACTCCCCTACCCCTTCGATCACTTGTCCTGTTTTATATCTCCCTGGTGCCTAGTGGCACCCCCACCAACACTGCCTCCGGTCACCCATCCCATTTTAGTCTATATCTCTGTGGTGTCTAGTGGCACCACCCACCCCACCAGTCACCCTTCATGTTTCAGTAAATATCTCCCTGGTGTCTAGTGCCCCCCTCACCATTCAAACATCTGGCCCATGTTCTGTATACTCTACCTGGTGCCTAGTGTTATCCCGGCCCCCACTGCCCAAATGCCTGTCAACAAATGGACTGGCAGTCCAGCGGCCCCCACTTGCTCTATTCACTCCCAGTACACCAACAATCCACCCCACCCCAATTTACCAGAGTTTCTGGGAATGTTCCTGGAATCCTGATACAGCAACCGGCATGGCCCTCATCTCATTCCCTCGGCCAGCCACGGTATGAGCAGACAGTGTGCATGTTTACAGTATACTGTACATGTGCACATTGTCGGCTCATACAACAACAGGCTGAGGACAAATGGACTGGCAAACATTGGCAGTCTAGTGGCCCTCCCACCCTCTCCGCCCCTTCCCAGTGCACTATCCATCCACCCCCCCCCTTACCAGGGTATCCGGGGATGTTCCTGGAATCCCAATAGGTGACGAGCACAGACCTCCTCTCATCTTCGCAGCCAGTTGCGTGTCAGCTGACAAGGTGCACAAATACAGTATATTGTGCAAACACTGTCAGCTCATATGATGGCTGGCCAGTACAAATGGACCAGCAAACAGTGGCAGTCCAGTGGTCCCCCCCACCCACCCCAGTACCACCCATCACTCCTCCTTACCAGGTCTCTGGGGGATGATCTTGGAATCCCAATATGGTGACTGGCGCAGCTCATCTCTCACCTCCTTGGCTGGCTCCCATATAAGCTAACAGTGTGCGTGCATACAGTATACTGTACATCTGCACACTGTCAGCTCACATGGCAGCCAGCCAAGGAGGTGAAAAGAGGGCTGTGACAGTTACCATATTAGGATTCCAGGAATACCCCCAGAGCCCCTTTAAGGGGTTAGATGGGTGGTGTACTGAAAGTGGGCAGGGTTGGTGAGGGGCCACTGGACTACCAATGTTTACAGGTCCATTTGACAATGGGCATTCAGGGGTTGGGGGGTGGGATACCACTGGACACCAGGGATAGTATACAGAACATTGGCTGGGTGTTCAGGTGGTGGTGGGTGCCACTAGACACCAGGGTGATATGTATTAAAATGGTATGGGTGATAGGGATCGGTAAGGGGGGGGTGCCAGTAGACACCAGGAAGATATATACTAAAACAGGATGGGTGACTGGAAGGGGTGCTACTAGACACTAGGGAGATATATGCTAAAATGGGACAGTAATCAGGTGGTGGGGGGGTGCCACAAGAAACTAGGGAGATATATACCGAAATGGGATGGGTGACCAGAGGGGTGGGGGTGCCATTAGACACCAGGGAGATATATACTAAAATGGGATAGGTGACTGAGAGTGGGGGATAACACTAGATGCCAGGGAGCTATATACTAAAACAGGACAGGTGACTGAGGGTGGGGGATATCACTAGATGCAAGGGAAATGTATACTAACATGGGACAGGTGACTGAGGGTTGGGCATACCACTAGATGCCAGGGAGATATATACTAAAATGAGACTGGTGACCAGGAAGGTGGGGGGCCACTAGACACCAGGGAGAAACATATTATCACAGGACAGGTAATAAGGGTTGGGGTGCTGCTAGACACCACATATGTGAGTTTCCACCATGGGATGACTGATTGGGGATGTGCCACTAGACACCAGGGATGTTTCATAACATGGGCCAGGTGATCAGGAGGTGGACGAGTGAATTCCTTTTGCCATTTCAGTTGGATACCCATTTCTTCAGGTTTGCCTGACTCTTGGCAGTCCTTATACAGTATAGTCTGCAGATCAAATGTGTCATAGTTTTCCCTTGTACAGTATAATTTCTATGACTAAGTTTGCAAAAATAATTATTCATTTCATTGTCTTTCAACTGTGGATATCTTAGCAAATAACCTCTTACTGTATATGGAAATATCTATATGTGCGTCCTCAGTTAAATGACTTGTTTTACAAGGTCTTCTCATTGTTACATCTTTACTGTCTTGACAAGTAAAACAGGAACAAAATTCACAGGTCCTTATCTTTCCAACTTGGGGCGGGGGGTGAAGTTATCAGTTTTAATCTGCCCATAATTCTGGATTCCAAGCCCATAGGTTGGAACCAAATGTACCGATATCCCAGTTGAAAATGGTTCAGCATTTCTTTCTAGATATTTATTACATTTTAAATCAATCAAGGTGGAAGTATCCCATTTTTGTCTTACTGATTCTTTGAAGAATATAAGTGCAGCCAGTAGTAATTAGGAAAATGTAGATAACTCCATGCACCTGTGCAGGAACCAGGAACCATTAACTAAGCACGATATAGCCATGCACAGGAGAGCTGCCCCAAGGCAGTTTGGTAAACCTAAAAGGACAAGGCATACTCTTTTTTTGCTGACATCAGCATTTAGGGCCCAATATTCAGAAAAGTGCAAAGGGTAGTGCAAATGTTTGTGCTGCACTTTGAAACTGCTCAGGGGTCCCAGAACGCTATATTCAGTTGGGCACTACCAGACTGAATACTGGGCCATGTTGGAGCAGTGCTAAGTCAAGGAGTACCGCCCCAGCATGGCTCCTGAATTTGGCACCAAAAGTTGGTAGCTCTGAAGTGCTATCTGCAAGTTTCAAAGGTACCAATGCAAATGAGCCCATTGGGCATGCAAGGCACTAAGGGGCCATTTTCACGCCCATTATAGGCCCATTTGCTTGAGTAGCAGAGGCAGGTAGTGCAGCACCACCCCCTCCCATGCCAGGATAGCTGTAGCTATCCCTGGTACCAGTGGTCCTCCCTCCCATCACCTGCTCCAATGTGACAGTAGTAATCCCTGGTGCAAGTGGTCCCCCCCCCCCCCATCGCCAGATCCAAATGTAAAATTAAAATCCCTGGTGCTAATGGTTCTCCCCACCCTCCAATTGCCAGCCCCAAGTATAAAAATATAATCCCTTGTGGTAGTGGTTCCCCCACCCTCCGATCATCAGCCCCAGCTGTACAATAAAAAGAATCCCTGGTGGTAGTGGTTCCACCACCCCCCCCTCTCCAATTGCCAGCCACTTACTAGGAAAAATAATCCCTGGTGCTAGTGGTCCCTACCCCCCCTTCGAAAAGCCTACCAGGAATTAAGAAACTAACCATCTCTGGCATCTAGTGTCCCCCCTCAGCACTAGACACCCCCCCACACACTCCACCATAATTGCACCTATGGTGCTGCTGGTGCCTACAGCAACTGGCAAAGCCCTCCTCACACCTCCTCAGCCAGCTCCCATATGTGCAGACAGGGAGTGCACCTCATATTTATAGGACAAGGGTGAGTTCACAGGAGCTGTTTTCATTGACTTCACTAAAGCCTTTGATTCTGTGGACCATACCATAATGTGTAGCAAACTCAGTGCTTAAGTTGTCTCATCCACTGCCCTATCATAGTTGTGTAGCTACCTGGGGAATAGATGTCAGTGAGTTAGATTTGGCCACTCTCTGCTTGACCCTACTGACACCATAGCTGGGGTCCCTCAGGGATCTATACTGGGTCCTCTTCTCTTCTCACTACACATAAATGCAGTTTAGACTGGTTTCCAGTACTGCATGCCTGTCCTGTATGCCAATGACTTGGTCCTTTGCATGAGTTCTCGCAGCATCTCAAAGCTAAACTGTCAGCTTTCATATCACCAACAGTCAGTTCAGGTGTGGCTCCATTCAGACTCATTATGAATGTTACTAAAACACAAGCCATGCACTTTGGCTCAGCCCTAAGAATTAAAATGTGCCATACATTTTTAACAGTGACTGGGGTGAACAGATCCTACCATACTACTGTTTCTTCCTTTAACTATCTGGGGATCATATCAGACAGGACTTCTCAGCACACATCTCTGCAGCCTATAAGGCAGTGAACACTATGTTGGAGCTTTCCTTCAAAATTGGAACAACCTTACCACAAAAGCCCATATTGCCATTGTCTGTGGTATTTTACTACCCAATCTGACCTATGGAATGGCAGTTTATTCCTCTGCCTCTAAGTCTGTCCTTCAAAAGTGGGACATGGCCTATAATAATATATGCAGGTTTGCCCTGGCCGCCAACAGGTACATACACCATTGCACCCTTTACTCCAAGCTCAACGGACTCCCCTTCCCCACCCCGCCTTGCGTAAACTCATTTTGGGTGGTGTGGTTTTTAATGTGGTGTCCAAACAGGCCCCTTTGTCCCTTTATTTGCTTCTAATTCCTGACAGCATTTCCTGTCCCCTAAGGTCCAATGCTCCTGGTTCTCTAACCATTCCCAACACCAAATACAAATTTGGTGAACTGTCCTTCTCTTATTCTGCTCCAAAACTTGTGAAATTCCATCCCTGCCTCTGTCTAGCTGTGTTTCTGTAGTCTAGCCTTCAGTTGTGGTTATTGCTCCCCCACCCCAGCCTCCATCTGTAATTGTTTGAAATTCAGTGCATCTCTGAACTGTTGCACGTGCTCGTACTGCTGATCATCAACTTCAAGTATATAACCTTCTGAGCTCGTCATTATGTTTACAACCTCTATTTCAGATTGTTATTGCACTGTACTGCTATTGTTACTGCTCTGTACCCTGGACTTTGTCTCCCAGTCATTATATTCTGTATATTGTTCCTTCGGATGTCTCTATGCTTACAGATATATCACCCAGTATCTTGTATAATGTTTCTGTTTACCTTCTGTTTTGTGATTCTCCCAGGTTGTGCCTGAAAAATAGACAAATGTCTTAACTAGTGCACTTGCCTGGTTAATAAAAATAAATAAATAAACAGAGAAATCTCTTCTTTGTTCTGCTGGTGAGTGGCTACCTGAGCTTTTTTTGTTGCCTTGCTTGCTACATAATAAATTCTGGAACTAGAGCTGTGCATATTGACAGGGAGGGTAAGCCCATGACTAATTTGAGCCATGCAAGCAAAATTAACTTGCATAGTTTAAATCAACACTGAAGTCTTATAAAAATGGCTAAAAATCTTCCAAAGAATTGGGAAGCAGCCCAGGACATCAGCTTTGACACCGAGAATGTTCACGATACATGCACGCCAACCCCAGGCTGCGGAAGCTGATCAACAGGGCTGGTTCACTTGAGCTGGAGTACCAGAGCGATTCAAATTGACACATCCATGCAGAAATAAAATTAATTTTCTATGTATAACAAAATCTTTTTGAATATACCCAAACTAACCCATTTGTTTGGTACAGTACATTTAAGATTATATGAGACTTTTAAAGTAAAGTTACAATTTCTGGCCAATATTTGAAACATACATACATGCAGCTCTTTTTTATATTGAGAATATATTATCCATATATTATAAACTGGAGAAGAATAAAAAAGGCAAATTGCTCCCATGGCATACTAGTAAGGTGTTAAGACAAATAAATAACAAAAGGTATGCATATGGACTAATGAAAAAATGTAAATCCCCAGTATCACTAAATAAGTATAAGACTGGAGGGAAAAAAAACTAAAGAAAATCATTAGAAAGGAAATATCAAGAGTAGAATTTATTATTGCACATAGGAAGGCTGGGGGAAGAGCTTCTTTGCATATATTAACAGTCAGAATAAATCAAGTACAAATGGGGGTCCCTTAATGAATAATGGGCAGATTATAAGCGATCCTGCAGAGATGGGCACTAAGTTTAATGAATTTTTTACCTCAGTTTTTTTCTATTTCAAAATTGGGAGTATAACAATATTATTAATAGCAACAGTAAAAGTCTTGAGTTGAAAATAAGTCATGAAGTATTGTTTGAGATGGTCAATAAACTGAAACCAAATAAATCAGCTGGGCCAGACTTGGTACATCCAAGGATGTTAATTAAAGTAAACTATTAGAACTATCATAGGTCCATTATTTCACTTATTTTATTTTTTTTAATTTTTTGCAATTTACTTTTCTTTTCTGGCGAGCCCCTAACCTGAGCGGGTTTGCCACGGCCACAGTGCCCGACCCTTACTCCAGGAAGATCCCCCAGAGTGGAGACGCCAAAGCAGAATTGTCGTGGCTGAAGGGTTGGGCACTGTGCCTGGCTCATACGTGGGGGCTGACGATTTTTTCTAATTAGAGTCCCCTTGGAGTTAGCACGTGCAATGATGCAAGGGAGAGTACAGCTGTCCTAGCTCCACCCCACGTCTAGGTGCAGCATGCTAGTCCCTCAGCCTCCACCAGAGGGCAGTCAATGCTGACAATCTGGAGTTCCTCCACCCTGGTGAAGGATAGCAGTCCTCTGGATGCTTGATCCTTCTCCTCCCCCGCTGACCCCCGACAACCCTTGCCCGTTCCCGAACATGGGTTGTCAGCATGGCATGAGGTGTAGCGCTCAGCGCCTCATCCTTCAGCACCACCGGGCCAGCACCCATTATCTCACTTATTAAATTCATCATTCAGAACAGGACTAGTGCCAGATGATTGGCAACAAGCCATTGTTATTCCCTTGTTTAAAAAAGGAAATAGATCCATATCTTCCAATTATAGACCTACTAGCTTGACCTCAATTGTATGTAAATTGGCTGCAACATTTCTTAAGCTTAAATTAGAAGAAAATCTAAAGACTCTCAATTACTGTGATAGTACCCAACATGGATTTAGACAGCACAGGTCTTGTATTACAAATCAGATTAGTTTCTATAACAAGGTAAATAAAAATATCAATGAAAATATTCAAATAGATGTAATTATGCTGGACCTTCAAAAGGCTTTTGATAAAGTACCTCATGATTTATTGATAAATAAATTAATAAAAATAGGGATTGATTCCAGATTAGTGGTATGGATCAAAAATAGGTTGTCAGGTAGGAAACGGAGGGTAAGAATAAGGGGTTGTGTATCTGATGAGGAAGAGGTGATTAGTGGGGTGCCCCAGGGGTCCGTTCTAGGCCCTGCATTATTTTCTGTTTATATTAGTGATTTGCACATGAATGTGGATAGTTGGATAGTGAAGTTTGCAGATGATGTAAAATTGGGGGGAACAGTGAATACAGCTAGGGGTGTGGATCAATTATCACATGATCTAGAAAAAGTGGAGGGAGTGGGCAAGGTTAAATGAAATGCACTTTAGTGTGGATAAATGCTCTGTTCTACACATGGGTAAATTAAATAATAAACAGGAATATTGGTTAAATGGGGAAAAAAATTAAGAAAATCGGCACTGAAAAAGATTGTGGAATTATTATTGATAGCCGTTTGAATTTTATAGAGCACAGTTCAAGTATGATCAGGAAAATTAATTTTATGATCAAGAATATAAAAAGATCTTTCATGAGTCAGTCGGTTACCTTGGTACTTTCATTATATAAAACATATATTATACCACTTTTGGATTATGGGTCCCAGTTGTGGAGCCCCCATTATAGGGGGAGATAAACAGATTGGAAGGAATCCATCGTAGAATTACAAACATGGTATCAGGTTTTAAGAGGTTAAATTATAAAACAAGGTTACAGAAATCAAAATTATTTAGTCTGGAAACTAGGAGATTAAGGGGTGATTTGTTGCTGTTGTACAAGATTACAAAAGATGGGGAATTAATGCAGGAGTTAGAAATTACGTCACAGCAGAAACCTAGTGGCTTAAGATTACATAAACAGCAATTAAAAATTGATACTTCAATGAAGAATGGGAGATTTAATTTTTTCACACAAAGAACATGCAGATTTTGAAATAAACTACCTGAAAGTATAATACAGTGTAATAATACAACTTTGTTATAAATAAACTGGATGAATATCTTTTGAACAGAGGGTGAATTTGGACCCACTAATGCGGGTGGATGGTTAATACGGGCAATTATGCCTTCTTCCATCCATTTCCCAGTATAAACAAAGACATAATTGGTCATATATGATCACATGCCTACGTCTTATTCCAACACAACTGCATAAGTCAGAAACACTGAACTTTCTGAATCTCATTACTATGTTCTAAAACTATAAATTGGAGGGTAATAATATAATAGAAATAAGGCACTCTAGGATGCGCATAATTGAGCATTATGAGTGACACATCTCTGGTGTGAAAAGCACTCAGATTTGGTTCATGTCTCACTTCTTGAGGTGCAGTATTTGAAGTTTTCCAAATGCTCCTTTTGAAAATCAGACGCTAGGTTTCTACTTTAGCATGTGTGTTTGTGAACATAAGTTTTTCATTGGCAATTTTATTGACGTTTTTAAAAAAATTTCAGTTATCTTTGACAGGATAAGCATTGTATTTTTACATATTTTCCCAACAAAGCTGTTGAAAAAGATCTACTGTTGGATATATTTGTTTTTATTTGTTTGGCGGCCAGACGCTGAGCCCCATCTGACACCCACTTCACCCAAACACACACCCCGAGGCTCCCAACTCCCCAAACACCCCGAGGCTTACCTCCCTGGGGCAGGGCTGCTGGGAGAGACCAGCAGATTTTAAGTCAGTGACCCAGGAGCGGGAGCCCAGTGGGTGGTGTGGGTCTGATATGGGGGCGTCATCCGTCAGCGGTGGAACCATTTTGTGATGTTGTGCTCTCTGGGAGGCAAGAAGTGCAGAGATATCTGTGGGATAAACTGGATATCTGTCCCCCTCTCACACTGATCCAGGTGCTGGTCATAGCAGATCCTCCTGGCCTCCACTAGGGGTCCATATTGCACCAGACACTCAACCCCTCTCCCCCTCCCCAGGAGAAGGAGAGCCATCCCCTGGATGCTCAGTCCTATTCTCAAACTTGGGATGTTGGAGTCACAAGCAGATGCCTTGATGCTGTGCCGGCAGGCCATCCTACTTGAGTATTTTCTTAACAACCTCATATTACACTTGTTTACAACATTGTGAGCTGTGCCATAACAAATGACAATGAGGACACACACACACAGACACACACACACATACAGCAATTATGAGATCAATTGTGAGCAATCAGATTATTTCTGAAGTACAAAATAGAATAAGCAGTAGAAGACTAATAACTGGATGAAGTCAGACTCTTAGAAAATGTTTCCATTAAATGTATTTGTTGTAAATTATATTTTTAAACATTTTTTCTAAGGACCTGCCTCCTCTTTAATCATATTCTTTGTTTATTTTACAATTTTTCTATCCCTACCTTAGGTACCAGTTCTTTGTGCCATTCACATTTTTCACTATCAAGTCTTTGGCCTGATCCCAACCTTCTTCCAGTCCTGACCATTGGCTGCACTTGTTAAACCCCAGAGGATGCCTCTCATGGCAGGGCTTAGGGTGGTCAGCCACACCAGCCCAGAGCAAGGCATCCACTTTGTGCCAAGCAACTAATCATATTCTTTTTTTTTTGTAAATGTTATTTATAAGTTTTTTAGTACATTAATAAGATAGTCAGTACACAGTACAAGATGCAAAACTTTGCATACTGTAGTACAGACAAGTTCATCTGTGATTTTTCAGTTGTTTTACGGATTACTCTGATCAGATAGATGGCAACTAATCATATTCTTTATAAACATTGATTTGCTCCACTGTTAAAAGTGCTATAAATGAAATTGTTCATGAAGACTGGTCCTTGATATCAAATAAATAAGCTTTCTTCATTTTCTGTCAGGTCTGATTGTGTCCAATTCAACTCCAAATCTGTCATTTGAACCACTGTGCTTGTTGACTCAAAAATATCATGTTACCATAATTTCCTTCATTTACCAAGTGTACAGTAGGTGCAGTATGAATAAACTTTGTACCCTGTCACTGTTTTGTTACTATTGTGGTTTAGGGAATCAAATTTAGTTCCCAGGTTTACACTGTCTTTTTTTTTGTTTGTTTGTTTCAGGTCTTCTCTTTTGAATGTTCATTGTTTCTTTTTTTATTCATTTTTTGTGGTTGTTTGTAGTATACTGCTGATTCTAACTAATAAGTGACTGTACTTAACAAGCAAAATGGAATCAACAAAAATGATCAGTCAGTGCCACTGATAGTAATGCAGTAGCTGTCATTAGTTTCAATCAATGCCCAAGAGATTGGAACATGTGCCTGACTGGGAAAAGACCTGTCAGTGTCAAGGTAAGTGGTTGCTGATTGTCCTGCTGCCCACATCTTACTATTAGTATGACTTCTAGCTCCAACACCAGCTCCAGACCTAGCGGGCTATGTCCAGCCTCTGCTTCTCTGCTAGGTTGTGACTGCCCTTTGGACCAGTGTTGCATTGGGTGGTCTTCTTTGCCTCGGCATTAGCCACAGTTGATAGTAAAGATTCTACTGGCAACAGGTGCTTCTAATGGTAAAGACAGTGCCAGTGTCATGGGAGGTACCTTCCCCCATAGCCTGTGCAGGAGTAATAGTAGTAGTAGTAGTAATTTAATTCATAAAATGTTCCATGAATGTGGATAAACCAATTGAGCCAAAGCTCATTTCCAGTGGGGTCTAATACATTATAAAATATACAAAGTTGCAAACTGACTAATACAAATAAACAGGAAATCAAAATATAACAAAGCAAACTACACATAATTACGATACAAATACAAATTTCAAATGTGAAATATAGAATGAAGTGCAAATACAAAATACAATATGCTGCACAAATCCCTAAATCTGTACAGTGATTTGAAATATGTGTCTTTTTCTACAATATTCAAGGTCATGTCAATTGGTGTGACAGCTATCTCTTGTTCTGGTACCTATAAATAATTATGGGACATTAAAATTAGGGCAACACTGTAATGGGGACTTTGTAGTATCAAAAAAACATAGTTTGATTTTATTAACTAAATATTGGGCAAATGACAAGGTATGGAGTTCCAGATTTTTGGGCCAAAGTAAAAAAAGGATGATCTCCCAAGATTCATTCTTTTTCTAGGTAGAATAAATTCTTTACTGTGAGCAGCTCTTAGGCCCCCTTTATATTTCTGAACTCCAAATTATCTAAAATGTATTTCGGTACTCTGTTTTTATGACATTGATAAATATACTTGATTATGTGAAGCTCGCTTCATTTATATATATTTAACCATCTTAATTCAGAGTACATGAGGCAATGATGTAGTCTCTGAGGCGCATTGAGGACAAAGCGTGTGAGGCTATTGTATACCGTATCTATTGAGGATATGAGCTGCTTAGCTTACTCATCAAGCTAAGGACCCCATCCATCCATCTAGCCATTCAAGAAACAAAGAAAACCTCCCCCCTCCCAAGAACCTGAGAAACAAAATCTCCAATTGGACCCACCCTCCATCCTCCCATATCTCCACACTGAGATGACACTTTGTTTCTGTTGCTCTTTCTCTACTCTCTTTGACTGGTCTGCTTACTTCTATGAACTTACAATTCTGCAAACTGTAGTTTGCAGCAAAAGGAAAGTTACTTAACATAACTACAGATATTTAAGAATATATTCTCTGTAGAGCCACAGTCTTTGGTCTTAGTACCAGAGGTGCTAGTAGCCAATATGAGTATATTGTTTTGTTAGGGATGCTGGCAATGGTGTCAGTACCTAGGAGTGTGCATTACTGTGCGCTGGAGCTAATAACCATAGTCGGTAGCCACAACTGCCTCAGTTTTGTATGTTAAGAGCACAAAACCATACAGCATTGTAGAAAAGTAAAGGGATATAGCCCAAAAAAGAAACAGTCTAATAAAAATGACTTCAAAACTAAAGTTGGAGTGAGGAAAGATCTTCCCTGCCCATAGGATAACCATCTCATTGGGATAAAATGGCTAAATTGTCTGGTCCAGGGATGACAGAAAATAAAGTGTCACAATTCTGCCCTGTGCTTATTCTCATAAGATTAAGTGGTCCACTACTGCAAAAGTCCTGAAAGCACTGTTACAATGATTCATGGAAGAGTAACACTAGCGTGAGGAAACACAAAAGCAACTCCAAAGAACAGGCACTTAACAAGCAATTACCCTGTGGAGCCTTACCAAAACCCTACTGGAGGAGTAATAGGTATGACTGGATAAAAAGGGATCTCACCCAGGATAGTAATGAAGTAGCTTGCAGGGCTGGAGACAGCAAAGTGGTGCCCAGTTTCAGGCTTCCTAATGTTGTGAAACCTTGTGACACTACTGCAACAATGATGCCCTTGATGCCTATTTATACAAATGTTGAAAACACCAGAGTATTCTAGGCAGCAAACATTTGGCAACTGGTTGCTCTGGCCATATTTGCTATTGACTAGACAAGGTGAACCTCTTGAGCTCCACTACATATAGATTCATGAACAGGTATAATCACAGACACCTAATATATTAGAGGTTCAGTGTGCTAAGGAAATTTGACTGCTCTATTGAGAGCTAGAAAGGGAAGTGGTCTTTAAACAAAACTTATATGAAAAACTGCAGAACCTAGCCTGAAGGCAGGGCATAGCCAGAAACAGAAAAATTCTGACAGAGAAAAAAAAGATATTCCTCCTTGGGGGACGTGACCGGGGATTTAATTACTTTTTATTTATTTATTTATATATTTAATTTATTTTGTTTTATTTTATTTAAAAGAGATTTACCAGGAAATACATACTGAGCCATGAAGCTCTTTTCCAGATGGCATCCTGGGGGAGGGGGTAAAGGATAACTACGGTTCCATGTAAAAATAGCGATTGCATAATCCCGACGAGCAAACAGGTGAGTATTTAATAGCGAGTGTTAATAACGTGACCTCACAGTACAGCGACTTCAAATATAGCTCCCGTGTGTTAATCACGAGCAGTATGCTAGTGGTTTCCTCCCACCTAGCCGCTTGCCCACCTGTCCCTCACCTACAGAACTTTGCCACTCCTTTCCCTTTACACCCTCCATAGTCACAAGATACTCCCTTGAAAAATCAAGCATCTGCACATTCTGAGTCAGCAGGTAGCTGGTGTCCCGCTGTCCAAGACTGGACAATTGTAAGTTTAATTTTAAAAGAAAGAGCAGCTACTAGTTGAGCAGTGCACCTTCAAATCAGGCAGCGCAAAATCACTGGGAACAGTGGCATTTTGGAAGCCAGTGCTGTGGGTTCTAGTGGTTCTGCAGGATTCCTAACTGTACATACTCCTAGTGCCATTTTAGGTAGGATCCTGCCTTATAGCTCTGGATCAGCATAACCGTAAGTACAGTGGCAGTCTCTGGGTGTACCAACCTTTCAGGTGCTGCACTAAAGTAGCATGGGGGTATGTTACAGATTTGGGGGGCCACCAAACAGCTGCTGCTGTCTGTAGATCACCGAATTCTAGCCACTGTCAATAGTGAGTATTCAGTGTCAATGGCAGAATGGAAAAAACTGCCTGTTGCACTACCTGCTATCGTATTTTTCTGTGTAATGGTTCTACTTAGCTGAGCATCGCTATTATCAGGCGCTCTTTGTGTAGGACGTATGGCAACCAGAATTGCTGTTTTGGTTCACTTACTTTTGTTCAGCGGTCGCTGTATTTAAAATCACGATTAAGTATTCACTAAAATACACTCGCTATTATTCCGTCGTGATTATTATGAGATACCATAACTACAAACAAGTAGAAGCACAGTAATGGCAATACAACAATACACAGTATGTACAATAATATACATTACCAGAGCAAATAATAATACAGGTTAAACATCAGAAGTGTGAAGTACCCAACACACACAAGAAAGTAACGTCACAAATAAAGATAAGGGCAGAAGAGAGAGTAAGTAGAGGAGGGTGAATAAAAGAGGCTGGGAGCGAAGGTAAAGTTGTGGTGGGAGTAAAAGAGAGAGGAGAAGAGAACAAATTATGGTGGGTATGGTGGGGAAATAGAGTGTTGAGGATTAGGAAGGGAAAGAAAGGGTGATTACTGGGGGTGGGAGGGAGTGAGAAAGAAGTAGGGAGGTGGGATGAAGTGGTGGAGGGGAAGGGGGAGAGGAAGGGGGATGAGATGGGGTGGCTAGAAGTATAGAGGTCACAGTAGATAAGAAGAAGTGGATGGCAATGGGGTTAAGGACATTTAAATGAGGGGGCAGTATGGCCTTGGAGAAGAGAGGAGAGAGAGAGAAAGAGTGTTTGGAGGTGGCAAAGTGAATTGTTAGTGGAAGGGAATTGCAAAGATTAAGAAGGCAGAAAGAGAAACCAGACTGGCTAGCTAGGGATTTATGAGGGGTGAGTAAAACAGAATGATAACCTGAGTTATGGAGAGAGTATGTAGAGAGGAGTGTAGGGGAGAGGGGGGAGAGAGAGCAGAGGTAAGTGGGAAATAACGCCAACTAGAATTTAGAAATAAAGGAGGCACAGTGGATGACATGGCAGTCATTCAAGGAAGGGAGGGAGAGATCAATGTACAGAGAGCAGTGGTGAGTCCAGGGCAACAGGCCAAGGCAAAACAGCAAAAGGAGTGGAAGAGGGGATCCAGTCTGGCCAGAGTGGATTTAGGTGCAGCACCATAGACTAAGTGGCCATAATCAAAAATGGGGAGGATCATTTTAGTGATGATGTCCTGGCAGGCAGATATAGGGATACAGCTTTTGTTCCTATCAAGTGCATCAAGCTTAGGGCACAGTTTTTTGTACATGGCATCTATGTACTGAGAAAAACCAAAGTGGCAGTCAAGTCAGACACTGAGATACTTAAATGAGGGCACGTCATCAATTTTCCCCCCATCGAGGGTGAGGAAGGTGGGCGGGGGAGGTAAAGGGAGTCTAGAAAGCCTCTGCCATGTGCCAAAATACATGGAAACCATTTTCTTAGCATTAAGGGACAGCTAATAAGTCCTAAACCATTTCTGGACAGTGCCAAAATCAAGTTGAAACTAAGATGTTAACTCTGATGGTGAAGAGCCAGAGAAAAATAGGACCGTATCATCTGCATACATGTGGATGGGTGCATAGAACAGGCTGAGGGGAGGTCGTTGAGGAATATGGACAAAAGCAAAAAGCCAAGGATGGAACCTTGTGGAACACCAGTATGTATGGGTTGGGGTTGGGGAGAGAGTCTCCAATTCTCACTGATTGAGATTTACCTACAAGGTAGGAGTTGAACCACCTGGCAGCAGAGTCAGATAGACCTGATGATTTTAGTTTGTCCAGGAGAAGAGGGTGGGAGACAAAGCTGGCGGCAGTGAGGAGGCCTTTTTCCATGCCAGAATGGATGTAATCTGTGAGCCTGAGGAGAGAGGAAGTGGTGGAGCGGTGTTTGCGAAAGCCAGACTGGAAGGGGGTGAAAAGGAGGAGGAGTCAAGGAAAGGGGAGAGTTGAGATGAAACTGTGTTCTTGAAATTTGGATAAGGTTGGGACGAGAGAGATTGGGTGGAAATTATGAGGAGAAGCAATAGCCAGTGCAGAGAGGTGTAGGAGCTTAGGATCAAGCCCATCAGGGATCCCATCTTTCTGGGGGTTGAGAGCCAGGTGGGCTTTAAGAGCCGAGGCAGGGGTGATAGGCGAGAAAGGGGAAGAAGGGAGAAAGGAAGGAGAAAGAAGGAGAGGGGAGTAGCAGGGAGTGTAGAGAGGAGTGAGGAAGCACAGGTGGTGTTGAAAGCTGAGGCAAATGAAGAAGGGTCTGAAATGGTGGAGTTACCCACCTTGAGACTGGGTGGGTGGGGAGAAGAGGGCATGTATTACTTTACAGGACTTGGAGGGGTTGCTTAGATTGTTCTGAAATGGAGAGGAAAAGAGCTGAGCCTTAGCTAACTTGGTGGCTCTAGTAGAAGAGTTCCTCAAAGCATGGTACTTATTAAGGTTAGCCAGAGTGCTACAGAAATTGTAAGACTTCCATGCCAGGTCACATGCATGGAGGCAGGCTGGAAGTTCAGCTGAGATCCAGGGAAACATAGAAACATAGAATTTGATGGCAGATAAGGGCCGCTTGGCCTACCCAGTCTTCTCATTTCCCTACCTGATCGACAAGCTGCAGATTCTAGTTAATCAACAGCTTACTTCCTCCTACCCCTCCCACTAGAATTGCCTTATGTCTGTCCCATGCATTCTTGTATTCTCCCACTGTTCCTGACTCCTCAACCTCTTCAGGAAGGCTGTTCCATGCATCCACAACCCTCTCTGTGAAAAAATACTTTCTAACATTACCTCTGCGCTGTCCCTCCTCTGTCTTCAAATTGTGCCCCCTTGTTCTTGAACGTCTCTTTTTCTGAAAGATACTACCCTCTTGTACTTTGTTGATTCCATTGAGATACTTGAAAGTTTCTATCATGTCCCCCCTCTCCCTCTTTCCCCAAGGGTATACATATTAAGCTGCTTTAGTCTCTCCTAACATGTCTTCTGGTGCAGAACCTGCACCATTAATGGTTGCCTTCCCCTGAACAGCCTCCACTCTGTCTATGTCTTTGCCGAGATGGGGTCTCCAGAATTGCACACAGTACTCTAGATGGGGTCTCACCATCTATCTGTACAGAGGGATAACAACTTTGGGCTTTCTACTGTTGATGCCTCTCCCTATGCATCTCAGTATCCCCCCAGCCCTCCTTACTGCCTTCTCACATTGCTTGCCCATCTTTAGGTCATCTGATATAATTACTCCTGGGTCTTTTTTGATTGTTGTTGCTGTTATTATCTCACCCCATTGTGTACTCTTCCCCTGGGTTTTTGTTTCCCAGATGCATTACCTTGCACTTCTTTGCACTGAATCTGAGCTGCCATAATTTGATCATTCCTCCAACCTTGCCAAGTCCCTTTTCATCCTTTCCACCCCACCTTGTGTATCGACCCTGCTGCAGATATTTGTGTCATCTGAAAGGAGACATGATCTTCCTTCCAGGTGCTCTCCAATGTCACCTATAAAGACATTAAAGAGGACCGGTCCCAGTACTGAACCCTGCGGTACCTCACTAGTTACCCTCCTTTCTTCACTGTGGACTCCATTTACTATTACCCTTTGCGTCCTGTTGTCCAGCCAGTTTTTTATCCAGACTACCACCTTGGGACCCACTCCAAGGCTGGCTAACTTGTATATTAATCTTTTGTGTGAGACTGTGTCAAATGCCTTGCTAAAATCTAGGTAGGCCATATTCACAGATCCTCTCGTCTACTACTTTGGTCACCCAGTCAAAGAAATCTATTAGGTTCATCTGACATGACCTTCCTGCTATGAAACCATGCTGCCATGGGTCCAGTGCCCCACTGGCCTCTAGGCAGTCAACAATTCTTTCCTTCAGAAGTAATTCCATTATTTTACCTACCACTGAGGTCAAACTAACTGGTCTGTAGTTTTCTGCCTCTGACCTGCTCCCACTTTTGTGAAGTGGAATCACATCTGCCCTCCTCCAGTCCTCAGGTACTGCCCCATCCTCCCATGATTTGTTAAAGAGAGTAGTCAGTGGCATTACTAATTCTACCCTTAGTTCTTTTAGAATTCTGGGGTGAATCCCATCTGGCCCCATTGCTTTGTCTACCCTCAGTTTCAAGAGTTCTTTCAAAACCCTTTTTTCTGTGAATGGACTGGTATCGACCCCCCATTCAGAGTGTTTCTCTTGTTTGGTTTAGGTACCTCCCCCTCCTCTTCCATTGTGAATACTGAGCAGAAATATTTGTTCCGTATCCCTGCTTTTTCACTGTCACCCTCTGCCCACATTCCCTCCCCTTTATTAAGTCTCTGTATCCCTCCCTTGATCTTTATTTGCTCCCTATTGTACCTATAAAAGGTTTTATCCCTCTTCTTAACAGAGTTGGCTATCTTTTCCTCAGTTTGTGCCTCTGATCCTGGTTTTCCTGAGTGGGGCATGCTAATCCCAGACTAGTAAAACTTTTGATTGGAAATAATGTAGGGCTTGATTGATGTTACTGGCCATAGAAATAGAGGACCAGTCAGTGAAAAGCAGATCTGTGTGTGGTGAGGATAAGTCAATTGACCAGAAGGACCCGATTTGAATAATTTTGGGGGGAACTTTGGGGCAGTGAATTTTCACACATGGTAAACCATGTGATGGTCACTGAGTGCATCAGGAAGGGCACCAGCATCAATGATACAGTGTGGGTGAGTAGCAAGAACCCACTCCAGTAGAGAGTGGTTCTGAGAACGGGATTGTGATGGGTAGGGACAGAAATGAGTTGCGTAAGATGCAGGGATTTTATGCTTTGCTACAGTTTACAGTCAGAGTATGAAAGCCAATTAAAGTTGAAATCACCTAAGATAAGAAGCTCCTCAGCAGAGGAATGAGTGGAGATAGTGGTTAGTAGTTCTGTAACAGAAGCAGGAGAAAGCCTTAGCTGGCAGTATACACCTGCCACAAAAATGAGAAGGGAGAAAAGGAAGGAGAGTTTTAGGATGAGATGTTCATAGGCTGCAGGTGATTAGACAGTCAGCACTGGGGTTGATTGAATGGAGGAGGAAAGGTAGATGGCGATGCCGCCTCCCTTTGTGGCATAATCTTGGCGAGAAAGGGAGTAACTAGGGATGGTGATGACAGAGTCGGGAATACTGGTGGAATGCCAAGATTCAGAAACTACTAGAACATCAGGAAGGAGGGAGACCATGAGAGGTTGTAGCAGGTCGGTTCTGGGTAACAGACTTTATATATTAATGTGAGCCACATGTAGGCATTTGGGGAGGGCAGTGGGAAGGGAGGGGGTTGGACCACAGTTGGGCTCAGTGTCACCTGCTCTGAGGAGCAATATGAGTACAATGAGTTTGGTAAGGTCTGAGATTTGTTTGTAGTGAAGTGGAGAGGACAGGGAAGGGGGTAGGAGGGAGCGGGAGAGTCTGATAGATGCATGGTGGAGCCAGGAAGAAACGAAGGGGAGGAGAGAGGAAACTGGGAGCCATGGGTAGTGTAGTGGAGGGAGGAAACGGGGAGAGGGGAGAGTAGGGGAGGTAGTGGGGTTGGTGGAGGGAGAAGGGGTGGAGGAGTAGGAGAAGGGGGAGAGGAGGAAAGCAGGTTAGAGGGAGAGAGGTTGGGAGAAACAGAAAGGGTAGGAGAAAGAAGACAATGGCTGGCATATCACCCAGCACAGCTCCTATATCCACTAAATCAGAAGAGGCCTTGACCCACCCATGTTTCTACTTCAAGGCTATCTCAGAAAGCGAGGCCAAAACATACCTACGTAAAGTTCTAGGAGGGAATAGGACAAGCAGTGATTCCCTTGACCTAAAACTTCTTATTCTTACTCTAGATGAAGTCCTATCCCCCTCACCAAGTTTCTCAATTGCTCCCTCATACTTTCATAGTTTCCCAGATCTGGAAATCTGCTCTGGTTACACCAGTTTTTAAGTGTGGGGATAAATTACTACCTGGGAATTATAGGCCAATATCTATTCTTCCCATTGTTCAAAGCACTTGAAAGGATTGTTGCTGACCAGTTTGTGGAGTACCTGGAAAAATACAACCTACAATGTGTCCAACAACATGGTTTTCGGAAAGGGCACAGCACATCTATGGCCCTACTGGAATTCATAGGTTTCATTCACCATACTTTTGATCAGGGTCAACTTGCAGGCGCAACCTTTATTGACCTGTCTAAAGCATTTGACATGATCAATCACCATTTGCAGACACATCAACTTGCTGGGCTTGGTATATCTTCAGAAGCCCTAAAGTGGTTCACCAGCTATCTAGCAAACCGCACACAACAGGTGAGAATAGGGTCTACCCTTTTTGCTAAACTGCCTGTCTGCTCTGGGGTTCCTCAAGGATTGATACTGGGACCCCGTCTGTTTAGCACCTTCCTCAATAATCTTCCAGTATCCTGTTCCGAACCAGTACTCCTCCTCTATGCAGATGATGTGGTCATTTTATCAAAGACTGCTGACCCTACCCTCCTTCAGGCCCAACTTCAGAAAAGTTTTACTGAAGCTGAGTGCTGGTTCACCTCTCATAAGTTGGTGCTTAATTGCAAAAAAACAAAGGTCATGCTCTTCCATGGTACCCACAGCAAGCACAAAGCCAAACAATTGGTGATTAAAAACTGTGAGGGTGTAATCCTTGATCAGACTCAATCTTTTAAATACCTAGGAGTTACTCTGGATAGTATGCTGTCCTACTCCAACCATGTTAAAAATGTTACCAAGGCAGTTAACATTCTCCTAGGCCTTCCACACAGGCATAAACACTGCCTTACTACCGAATCCCTCAGATTGGCTATCCAGAGTTCAGTTGTGTCTATTATTGACTATGGTTTGGTCATTTATGGTTCTGCCACAGACACAACCTTATGTTGGCTTGCCACAACTCTGAATAAGGCATGCTGTCTATTAACTGGTGCAGAGTATCGTGCTCACACTTGTGACCTGTGGACAAGCAAACTGGCTTCAACACCAGGCTCGCACTGAATATCAAGCCTGCCTTCTGGGTAAGAAGGCAGATCTTGGTCTCCTACCACCAGGTTCCCTTCAGTTTTTCAGTCCCTTCCGGGGCACTCGTAACACACAAAGTTCTGTGAGCCAAACTTTTACTGTCCCTCTCCGTCGAACCTCGCTCCAACAGCGATCCACTGCAGTTAGAGCTGCTGATTTATTTAATTCCCCTCCTCCTGAGATTGCAATGACTGTAACCTTGGGACCATTTAAGCAGAAGCTGCATCAATTCTTAGTTTCCAGAGCATCTTGTGACTGCTATACCTAATCTTTGCTGACAGCTAAATGCACTGGGACCTCCCTCTTTTACCATTCACCCTGTATAGCCCTACCCCGTTGCTGCACTATTCCACTTATAGCACTTCTTTCCTTCATCCCTTTCTCATCCTCATTCCTACCCTCTTTTCAGCCTATCTAATCCCCCCTTCCTTTACCCCTCCACTCCCACTTCCCCCTCCCTCCCTCCTCTGTTTCCTCACCTTGTTCTCTCCCTCTACCCCCGCCCTGTGGGTCTTTCCTGCATAAGCTTCATTGTGGCATCTCCCTCCTTGCTCTTATTTTGCTTCTTTCACCCCCAATTCACCCCCTGTCCTTCTCTCCTTGTAATCCCTTTCACCCCTCATAAGACAAGGCCACTGGCAGCACTTGACACAATATTTGTCTTGCCGTATTATTCTTTTGTTTATGCAATTACTTTCCTCATGTTGTACTACTTACTGAAACCACTGTAATATGTTATTCTTGGGACTTGCCGTGGAACCTCTGTAAAAGAGTCTTTGGCTCAGAGGTCCTTCCAATTTGTTAAATAAATAAATAAAATAAAGTAAAAACACAAGGTGGCAGCATGATAATGAAATTGAGGGGGAGGTGGTTGAAAATAAATAAAGGAGAGAGGTTGGAAGAAGTGGATTATTGAAAGGGCCAGGAAAAAAATGAGAGAGGGGGTTAGGGAGGGGAAGGAGGCGTAAACAGACAGTGGGCACTGGCAGGAGGATTAGGAAGATTGGGGCGAGAAATAGAACTAATTAGAGCTAAAAACAGTGGCATTTGCATATGGATCTGCTTATCCTGCTTTAATAGTTTTGTATTAAAACAATTTTAATAAGATCAGCATTTAGAGCTTTATTGTTGTTTCTCTGGAATAGCTGTGTAGCCCCTACCTCCTGCTTTTTGTAGAGCTAAAAACAGCAAACACATAGATGGGAAAAATAATGCGAAGTCGCCAATGCAAAAGGAGCATGTAGGCACTATGTAACAATACCTGCACAGTTAAACTACTGTAGGTAGCATGTAACTGCACATGCACATGGGAACTGTAAAACAAAATGGATAGTACTGCTAGCCAGTAAATTAATTACCCAAAATTCAAAAAGAAATAACACTGAGAGCAAACCTGGTGGTGCTGAGGGTTGAGGTGCTGGACCCCACATCTCACACCTTGCTGGTGACCTGGGTTCGGGAGCAGACTCGGGTCGCCGGGGGTTGGCCAAGGGAGAAAGGCTGAGCGTCCGACGACAGCTCGCCTTCTCCCTGGGGGAGGGTGGGTGATCCATCCCGGCGAATGGTGACCTCTGGCGGAGGCTGGGGGCACGACAGCTCATCAGCACCTCGGGGGTTTGATTGGTCACGGGCGGAGGCCTGTGGCCCAATCACCTCTAGGAGCTGCATGATCGAGGGGGGGGAGGAGGTTGCGGACGTTGGCGCTTGTGCCTTGACGTCAAGGGCTAGCAACATCCTCACAGAATAGGGAAAAAACAACCTCCATAGCCGGGTAGACAGAGTGCCAAACCCAGTCCTGATGTGCCACTGACTGCTGCTGTCTCAGGAACCAGAGAAGACATTAAGGTACAGGGGTTTCACCCCCCTGAACCCCACCCGGGGGGTAATCCACGGCAGGATAAGGGACCCCAATGGGTAAGTCGGTGGCAGGGATGGGTTTCATTGGCAACTCCTGAAAGGGTGGCTCTGGCAGGGACCTAGGACAGGAGAAAAATAAATAAAAAAAAAAAAAGAAATAACACTGAGATAATCAAAACCTCAAGATAAAACTTAGCATTGTAGGAACCACTAAATTTGGCTAAACCTTAATATAAACATAACACTGAGGACACATCTAGCACAGAATAGCATACAACTACTAGGTGCAGTTGCCTGAATTGGTACGTTGCATTGGGCTCACACAAGCCTAAGCTCCTCCTCCCCCCAGTACACCAATGAAAAAAGATCAGCCCAGAGTAGTGTGCTAGCCAATCCCACCCACTTTATTAATTTATTTATTTTATATACACGGGAGGGTAAACCAAAAAAATATAAGCTCTACAAGCCTGCTTCATGGTAAAGAGAAGGCTGCATTATGGTGTGTCCATCTCTATATCGGAGCATAGGTATGTATGACACCCAAGGTTCGTCATCACTGCTGAACAGTGATGAAAGATGGGATGTGGCCAGAAAAGCCACAACTTGTTTTCTGATGGGGCTTCCTGGACCACATGAGGGAAAAATAGGCCTGACACTGAGCAATCCCACATCATAAGAGAGTGGGACAGCAGATGGGTTAATGTGGCTCTATGGAGAAGATATATTTAAAGAAAAACTGTCTAAATCCATGGCTCCCCAACCCCCAGAAGGCTTACCTACCAATTCAGCTTTTTATTTAGAAAAGTGCATTTTTCTCATACTGCCACTTACTTAACTTTTATTCTGAAAGGTCTGCGAACTAGGAATATGGCAGATGCTGGGGGGCTCCATTTACTGTAATGGTGTGGCGCTGCACCTTTATAATAAATGGAGCCCCCCAGTGTCTGCCATATTCCCAGTTTGCAGACTTTTCAGATTAAAAATAAATTAAGTGGCAGTGTGAGAAAAACATGCTTTTCTAAATAAAAAGCTGAATCGGGGTGAGCCTTTCGTGGGCGGGGGGCCGTGGATTTAGACAGTTTTCCTTTATAGATCTGGAATTATAGCAGGTAGCTATCCTATTTTCAAGAAACTGTCTTCTACATAGAATCCCACTCCTTGATCTAGTAGAAAGCTTCTCTGAGTAGGGCACAGAGCATGCCAGAGGGTTGTTATGGTCTGGTCACAAAAATGGGCCTGCTGCTTATCAGAATCCAGAGAGATGTCAGCTCTGGCATGTGATGACTATGCTCACCAGAGGACCCAACAGGAGCCAAATACCTGGTAAGGTGACCCCTTGGAGTGGGGGTGTGCAGTAAAGGGGTCTTCAGACTGCTACAATAGCCTATCCTAGTGCAGTATGCCAGGAAGGGATCACAGTTGTGTCCCAGCTACATGACATGAAGAGATCAAGTGGAATGGCATTATGGCTCACACCCACTAGACTGAGCCATTCCAGCACCTCCTATTTCTCCCTCATGAACTGCTGTAACAAATACCTTCTGCGGTGCATGAAAGATAGATGGAGTATTCAGTGTTCTCTAATGGGGATGTCACGGAGGAGAAGGCTACAACACCATGAGCAGATGGAGGAGGGAGTGAAATAGTGCTGTGTTGGTCTAACAAAACCAACACTTTACATTCTCTATTTGCTCTTGGAATTGCTTCAGAGACAAAGATCCAGGAGGCCTAACGGTCTTCATGTGCCTGTGAAAAACTGACAAAAGCATTTGCGGTAGAAGCCTAAAGGGGACTTTGGTGACCTTTGGAGCAACTGTGCACATGCACAGTCCCAGACTCTGTGGACCACTTGGGATCTTCACACCAAGGAAGCAGCAACTAAAGCCTTCCAGTCCAGTAGTACTAATGCTGTTGGCTCCTAGTGGCTGGTATGTACAATGGGGTATTTCTGGCTGGGAGACAAAAGATCAGTTTTCAGAAGCCCCTGCTTCAAGGACTCTCATGATGTCAAAATTGACAATGGCATCAGTAGATGCCACAGTACTAGCACTGGCTGTGGCGCTGACACTTACTAGCAGAGTCACCACCAAGGCCTGCATCGCCACTGGCACCAATAGCTGTACTGGCCCTGACAGTGGCACTGTTAGTGGTGCTAGACTCAAGATCAGTGCTCACACTCAGTGTCAATGTCACTGACAGAGCAGTTACCACTGAAAAAGTTGCAGAATCTGGTGTCAGTGGCTACCAGTCCATGGTGGGCACTCCTTCAACCACCCATAGGTGTTCAAAGGTCCTCCTGATGTCACCACCAGTGTCTCCATTGCAACCCCAGCATAGTAAGGGGAAGGAAAGATCTGAACCCGATCCCTGTGCAAGGATAGCAATGAGGAGACCAACTGCAGGAATGGTGTAACAACCTACCTCATAGCCTCCTGTGATGAGACCTTCCCCTGACATCTGGGATGGTCCATCCCATCATCAGAGCTTGAAGTTCCAAGGTCTGAAAGTTGAAGACAGAGCATGTGTTGCAGACATTCATGTTATGGTTGAGGCTGAGGCAGGTGAAACAGACAGTGTGTCAGTCTGTTCAGGCCATGTTATTCCCACACTGGCACTACTCCAAAAAGTGGCCCTGAAAGCTTCAGGGGCTTGGCTTCCTTGCCCAATGTTGCACTAATGCAAAAAAAGAAAAATAACAAATGTGGAAATGAGGTCTACTGAAGACGTTTGCTCCCTTGCTGCGCCCTGTATATGGTGGGAAAAATAGAACTGAGGTGGTTGGGGCTGCCAATGACAGGTATTGGCTCCAGTGCAGAGTGACAGGCATTTGCAGGTGCTGATATCATCCTGTCTTCCCTGGCAAAAAAGTTTACTCCCACGGGATCCTAGAGCCTCTGACTCTAAGACCAAAGAGCAGGGCTCTATAGAGAAGATTGATTCTTGAAAGATCCATGTGTTTTTCCCATCTTTGATAAGACACTGTGGCTAACCAGTATACCAGTGGTCAAAACATGTGTTAGAGTCATCTCCTTTCAACAGAGATGTTGTTCTGTTCACTGTCCAAGTTGGATAAAATAACTGATTTTGGCAGAACCACCAATCTCCAAATTTAAGTGGCATTCATCCCAAACAATGGGTTCTTCTTGCCACCTCAGAAATATTGAGGGTTCAAGTTTTCTTCTTCTGATTGCAAGGCTTTTGTTTACTGCTTTGTTTCTTCCAGAGCCGTGTACTAGAATGATTTATGTGGAGCACTTCCACAGTCATTCTTTGCCAGGCTTCAGATGGATAAAAATTGGCAGCTGCCCTAATTCTTGTGATAATAAAGTACACCAAGTGTACTACACTTACAGTATATCCCACCTGCTCCTTTAGTTAACAGTTCAAATATCAATTAGGTTATAAGTAGGGCCACTGGAAAACAGTACCCACAAATTCTCACTGTTCTCTACCAAAACTGCAAATTTCTGCAATGTCTTTCAATTTATTGAGTTTATGACTTGCATTACTGTATGTCAAACATATTTAATAATATTAATACTTGTCAGTGAAATACTCACACATACTGACAATTTGGCATGTAGGTTTGACTTTGATCAAAACAATGAAGTATGAGGCTGGGAGGGGCTCTCTAAGGGGTTCTATGTGATACTGCTTTCATCGGATTCATTACCTGTTTGGTTTGAAATCCTCTAGCCAAGGCAAGCATATGCACACTTAAGTACCTACTGTCTGTGTTGAAGCAGTCCATCAGAAAACTTTCTGTCTGCCACAGACACAGAAGTAATAGATGAGGGTAAAGTACAAATTATCCATTTACCTTAATGGAGTGCTAACACAAAGCCTTTAGTTGAGTGGCTGGGCAGGTTTTTCCATGTATACATACAGAACAATGCTGTTCAACTTAAGTGCAATATCGGTTTTTGCTGGAATACTGTATCATTTTTACTCAGTCAGTATTTTTTCCCCCCGAGTCTGCCCAACAGCACCCCACCAGTCCCATCACTAACCTTCTCACAAACTTATCAGTTATCCAACACTTGCACAGAACCAATTGGGCAGGTGGCCAGCTGTGTCAGTCATATGAAAGCCTGCAAGGGGGGGCCAGCTAGGAGAAGCCAGGCCTTTTCTTCCTCCAGTTTTTCTTCCCTGGACTGGAGCATCAAGACGTGTATGCCAGCACATCATGCTCCAGCCCAACCCCTTGCTCGCCTGGTAACTGTACTGCTGCTCAGTCTCCACCATGTGACAGTCTCTGAAGTAGGAATCAGTGTCTCCCTTCCCCATGGAAGGAGAGTTGCCACTGAGTGCTCGATCCTCCCTCACCCTGCCTGCCCACTGAGTGACCCTCAGCCATCCCTGAACCTGGGTCACAAGTGTGGGGAGCAGAAGTGCAACTGCACTTCCACCAGGCCAGTCCTGGAATACTGCATCCTGCAGGATACTGCAGAAACTCAATATAATCCAATGGTAATTAGTTTTCTTTGTCGCACAGTAAACTGAATTCTCACAAAGGGCTTTTGATCATGGTGGACAGCACTGTACTTTCATTCTGAATAGATTTTGATTTGAACAGCTGAGGCTTTTACATGGCCCTGCTGATTATGAGCTCAGTTGTGCTTCTGACAGAGTTGATGACAGTGATCCCTCACTTAACAATCTACCACTTACATGCTCACATACAAAGACGGAAACACAAATAACTAAGATTGAAAATTTAACTTCACATAAACAAAATCATTGAAGCTGATGTAAAACTAAGGTACATTAGACCAGTGTATGATACAGTGAAAAGATATTGATATAGTTACATTTTTTAACTTGTGATTTTGAAAAATATTGACACCATGGTGCATATTAAGAATATCAATCCATAAGTCAAAATTAAACAATTTGTTTTTCACGTTAATAAAATAAACTGTTTGCCTTATTTTTAATTAAGTTAATTATATAATTTTGAGCAAAGAAGGCAAATACAATAATCAAACACAACCACATACATAACATACAAGAACACCCATCCCCCACCTCTGCAGCAGGGTGGACTGATCTGGTTTCAGAAAACAAAGAATACAGAAAAACCTTCGCATACGGCAAAGAGGGGATTCACAGCTCGAATAATGTACTTAATAGAAAATGAAAAAGACATAACTTCCAGAGGAAAGTAAAAAAGGGATATGATATAATCAGACAGGTGTCACTCCTTGATAAGTTTAGATGGTATGAAGTGTGTACAGCATGCTCCACCTTTTTGGGTGTGACATAAGTTTGTTGTGGACACTCACTAGCATCTTTCTAAGCGAAGATTAAACAGGAGTTCCTGCAGCCATTCTTGGTATGAAATGCGTTCCTGGTATAACCAGTGCCAAAGGATAACAAGTTTGATAGATAAAGAAAGCATGGCAATATTGTGTTTCCTCTCTTTCACAGCAATTCCTCTATAGTGCTCAACAGTACAAATTTCAGGGAAAGTGTTTGCTTTTTTTTAGAACTTGATTTTCTGCCACCCTCAGTTACATGGTAATAACATCAGTAGGAATAATGGGACATGTTAGGCCATGCTGCATGCTGATATCACTTTCTCTGCATTGGGTAGCACTGACCTAACAAGAGCAATATCACTTTATGGCACACGATAGCATGTGCTTTCATTCATCATGACGATGAGTACCACTGTACCTGAATATAGTTTCTTGCACTAAAGTGGGTGGATAATCGAGAGAGCACTGTTAATAGTTGCTGATCAAGCTTCATTATTGTATCTCTAGAAACTGAGAAAATATGTTGCTTCTGGATTTATCTGATATTGACTCACTGTACATAACTAAACAAAATCTAGTTAGCACTACATTATGCAAATATTTTCAGATTTTAAAAGATATACTACCGTACATATCAATGAATTTAGTATTCATTTCAAGAACACAAACCTTTCTTGATGTTGAGGGCATATACCAGCGGCAATATATTTTAACAAAAATAGGTCCTGAGCATGACCATGAAGCCTACCTTATTACTTTTGAGAGAGTTGCCAGTACCACTGCCTGGACATGATAAAGTCGGGCCACTCACATTGCACCCAATTTGACCAGAGATGCACAAGCTGCTTATCAGAGCCTAGACAATGCTACTGCCAAAGACTGTGACCAGATAAAGGTGGCTGTTCTCAACTGGATTCAAACAATTGAAGCAAGAGATCACTGGACCTTTTGCACATTTTGTTTTAAAGCTGGAATCCAACCCAGAGTAGTGGCTCAAAACCTGAAAAACTTGGCTGCCCAGTGGTTGAAACCAGAGGTACACTCTAAAGGTGATATTTTGGATTTAACTGTGCTGAAGCAGTACCTCAAACTTTTGCCAAACTGATTACATGACTGGGTGAGTCATCATGAGCAAACTACCCTGGCCACTGCCATTAAGATCACACAGCATTATTTGGAATCAGAGACTGAGGTCACTAAGAAAAATGGAACCCACAACGAACTTTGGGTGGGGACCGAGGGGATGTTCCCCGTAGAAGGGGAGAAAGTGCAATGTGGGGATAGGAATAAGCATACTGGTATGAGTAAGTGGTCAAGTAGTTTCCCTCCACACCCAAAAGGTATAAACCCAGGATGTAGTGCAATTCCCCCAGTCCTAAGACCACAGTCCCCAGTCATACAAATGGTGGGGGCACAGGTTAATGACTTGATAGTATCATTATATGTTTTTTTGGTGGTAAAGTGGGGCATATCCACAAGTTTTGTGACAGTATGAACTCTGACTTTAAGGAATGTGTAGCTATAAACCACAACAGTGAACCCCATTCCAACCATCCATGCACAGTCCCCACTGCAGGTGAGGGACCAAACAGTTATGGCTCTAGGGGATTTGGGTTGTGGGAAGACACTGGTTAAAGAATCTGTGGTAGGATCCAGTTTAGGCCATTGAAAAGAACTCATAAAAATTGCCTGGTTACATGGGGTTACCTGCACATATCCTACTGCCTCAGTGTGGTTAAAAGTGGACAAGTGGGTAGGGATAATAAAGGTGGGAATTCAAACTCCCTACCATGGCCAGTAGTGCATATTCACAAGTTTTGTGACAGTATGAACTCTGACTTTAAGGAATGTGTAGCTATAAACCACAACAGTGGACCCCATTCCAACCATCCATGTACAGTCCCACTGCAAGTGGGGAACCAAACAGTTATGGCTCTGGGGGATTTGGGTTGTGAGAAGATACTGGTTAAATAATCTGTGGTAGGATCCAGTTTAGACCATTGGAAAGAATTCATAAAAATTGCCTGGGTACATGGGGTTATCTGCACATATCCTACTGTCTCAGTGTGGTTAAAAGTGGACAACTGGGTGGTGATAAAGTTGGGAATGTCAAAGTCCCTACCATGGCCAGTACTGCTGGGTTGGGACTGGGAAGGTTTTCATGCCCCCTACAAAGTAATTTTGAAAATGTATGCTCATGGGAGATGGAAAACCTGGTCAGATTAGAACAAATGTTTCCCTTCACTGATGCTAAACTATTGGGCCATGAAGAGAAGCTCAAGAAGTCCAAGGGGACAGAAACAGAGGGAGAAAAACAAGGGAATACATCTGTCCAAAGCTGTGGTTGTTGGGGACTGCAATGACCTGGGTTCAAGTAAGGTCAGAAGTGACTTTGATGAGGAACTGGCTTCCACATCAATGGAAGGTCATGAGGCACTTCCAGAGGTCAGGCTAGACATGTTTCAAAATCTGGTTAGTATAATTTCTGAACAAGGAAATGACAAGGTTCTTAAAAATGCTTATTAGACCCTAGCTGTTGTAAATGGCAATGTGGTTGATAAACAAAAAGCACAAATATTTCCAAAGTTTGAACTGAAAAATGCACTTTGTACAGGGTGGAACAGTAAAAATAAATAGGAACTATACATTATCAACTTCTGGTTCCCCAGTTACAACAAAAGAGGCATTAAGAGTTGCTCATACCATACCCATTGCTGGTCACTTGGGTTGAGAGAAAACTGAGAAGTGCATATTTGCCTAGTTTTTCTGGATGTGTATATGGAAGGAAGTAGAAAATGTTTGTGCTTCCTGCCCAGAGTGTCTGTTGGTTTCCCCCCAGAAGTATAAAGCAGACCCCATGACCCCTATTCCTATTATAGATGTTCCACTTAAAGAATTGGGGTTGATATGGTGGGACCCCTAGTAAAAAGTTCAGTAGGATATCAGTGCATTATGGTGATAATGTAGTACGCCATCTGATTCCCCGAGGCTCTGCCCATGTGCTCCACTACAACCTGGTCAGTAGCCAAAGGACTGCTAAAGATATTTTCCTGAGTTGGGCTGCTAAAGGAGATCTTAACTGATCAGGTCACCAACTTTATGTCAAAGCTTATGAGAGAGGTGTGTACTTTAGTGAAGGTTAAGTCCATCCAGACATCACTGTAGCACCCTCAAATTGATGGCTTAGTCAAAAAATGTAACAAATCCATAAAGGATATGCTGTCTAAATTTGTTTCAGCTGAGGCAAAAAACTGTGATGAACTGTTGCATACGTTCATAGGTAGTATATGAATACAGTAGGCTATAAGGCCTTTTATCGTACTCACCACTCATGTGTCTCATGGGTGGAAATCATATTTTTTATTTCCCAAGTATAAGTCTAATCTATGTTTAAAAATCATTAGATTGGTACTATCAACAACATGCTGAGGGAGTTTATTCCACAGCGTGATCACCCGTTGGGTAAAGAATATGCTCCTTTTAGTTGTAATATTTTGGTCTCCTAAATGTTTTAAGTCATTGCTTCTCATTGATTTTAGACCTTCATACCCAGAGAGTCCTACTGTCTCCCTTATAAGCTCATTCTTCCAAGTTTTATGTTGCCAGGCATAAGTCACCTCTAATTTGCCTGTACTGCATAGAGAATAATTTTAGTTTGGTTAGTCTACTGGAGTAACTGTAATGTCTAAGTGATTTAATTTTTTTTGTTATTTTTCTTTGCACACCTTCAATTAATTTTTTACCTCTTATAGTATGTGGTGCACTAAACTAGGAACAATATCCCAGGTGGGGGCATACCAGACTGGTATAAAGTGGTACAATTACCTTGGGGTCTCTACTTTTTATGTTACCAAGTATTGATCCTATTATTTTGTGACATTTCTTGACCACAGTAGAGCAGTTTCTTTCAAAGGACATGTTGTCAGATATTATTACACCCAAATCTTTCTCTTTGACAGTAGTTTGCAAGGTAATGTTATTTAATTTACCATCTAATTACCAGTTGTTTTTCCCCTAATGCATAACTTTGCACTTGTCTACTGTACATTAAATTTTATTTTGTTAGTTGTTGCCCAGTGAGCTAGTTGGTCAAGTTGGCTTTGTAACTGCATTCCATCAGATGCAATCCTAACAAGCTCCCCTATCTTGCAGTTGTCTGCATACTTGCACATTCATGCCTTGCTTGTTACTGCCATAGTGGAGACCATAATGTTAAATAGGATGGGGCCCAACACTGATCCCTATGGTGTACTGCAATGATCCCTGTGGTACACCACTCATCACCCTTCTTCAGTCAGAAACATGCCCCTTAATAGAGACCCTCTGTTTCCAATCTTCCAACTATCACTGCATCCAGTTGATGACATTTGGATGTACTTTGATTTTTATTAATTCTGAAAGCAATTTCATATGTGAGACTTTATCAAAAGCCTTTGCGAAGTCCAAAATCACGACATCCACTGGTATTACTTTATTTAACGTGGCATTGACTGGTTTAAAGAAATGAATAAGATTAGTTGAACATGATCTTTCAGAGATGAATCCATGCTGAGAGGTGTCAGTTAACCCTGTGTTGTTAATATGTTCTATTATATATGTTTATAGGAGCCTCTTCATTATTTTACCTATGACTGATGTGAGACTTATAGGTCAATAGTTATTTGGGTCATTTTTGTTTCCTCCCTTGTGTATCAGAGTAACTATGGCCACTCTCCAGGCCTGTATAGTTTTACCTTCCATGATGGAGGTATTAAATAATATAGTACGTAGACCTGAAATTTCTGTGATTAATTCTTGTAAAAATCTAGAGGTTATATCATCTGGCCCTGGTGAACTATTTTTTTTTTCAGTGAATTTATTATTTGTTCAACTTCACTAGTATTGAAAACAGGAAAATTATTTGTATTTATCATTATAGGTGTCATATTGGTTTCCTTTTCCTCAAAGACATTTAGTAAATACTCATTTAATACCCATCTTATTCATCTGTCATTAGCCCATTATTAGTTACAAGTGGCCTGATAGTCTTCTGGGTAGTGCGGCTAGCGCCTATTATGGCCAGGTAGGGTAGTTCGGGTAATATACTACCCTACTTGACATAACAGTGTAATTCTTGGGTTGGGCAGTTTGAGATGAGTAATGGGTAAAGGACTTCCAGGCTGGAAACAGGCATTAAAAGTGCAGCCTGTGGGGTCCTTCACAGAGCTTACAGCAGAATAAGAGCACATGACACCAGGCTAACACCTGATTGGTCAGTGGTGTCTAAAAGGCTGTGTGCCATCTGCTGTGAGCCTGTGTGGTACAGATAGAGCAGTCTGGAGGCAGCTCCATGGGTGCTTGCGGCAGTAAGTTGAAAAAACCTACACTACACAAACTAGGAGTTGGACAGGAGCAAAATTAAAGGAGAAATAGTGGGGGACTGAAATGATCTCAGGGGGAAATAATCTCAGGGGCAGGGGTGATCAGCCTCAGTCAAGGAGGTAGTGCTGGGGTGAGAACAGAGGAACAAGGTGGGGGAAGATAGACAAAAACACAGAAGACAGCTGGTTTGAAATTAAAAGTTGAAAAACTTGAAAGTAAACTTTGTTACACTGTTTGTTAGATGTTCCTGAGCCCTGTCATTTATTTCTATGATGTAGCTACACTGTTTGTCTCTGCAGCATAGTGAAAGCCTTTTACGGCTGCTATGACACTGTTTGTGAGGTACCCCTGAGGTCCAAGCCCTGTCATTTATTATTACTGTCACATAGCTACACTGTCCATCTCTGCAGCATAGTTAAGCCTTTTATGGCTGTATTACACTGTTTGTTAGGTGCCCCACAGGCCCAAGTCCTGTCATTTAATATTACTGTCACATAGCAACACTATCTGTCTCTGCAGCATAGTGAAAGCCTTTTAAGGCTGTATTACACTGTCTGTTGGGTACCCCTAAGGCCTGAGCCCTGCCATTTATTATTACTGTGACATAGTTACACTGTCTGTCTCTGCAGCATAGTGAAATCATTTTACAACTGTATTACCCTGTTTGTTAGGTGCCCCGAGGCCCTAGCCCTATCATTTATTACTGTGACATAGTCAGCTACACTGTCTCTGTAGCAGTTAGTAAATCCATTCACAGCTGTATTACACTCTTTGTTAGGTGCCCCCTAGACCTGTCATTTATTACTGTGACATAGTCAGCTTCAGCTCCACGGTCTGTCTCTGCAGCAGTTAGTGAAACAATATCCTTTCATGGCTGTGTTTACTATGTCTCATATTTCCCACTCTTAGTGTACTAAAAGGAAGCACAGTGCTGCTGCAAGTGCAACTGTTAATGATATGGACAATATGAATCATGCCACTAATGAAGAACATAGTGACAATAATAATAATAACATCACCAGGGCTGGCACTAAATTTCTTGAACAAAAAGCATGTTCACAATGAAATGATAGTAGAGTTTTGGAAAGAACTGACTGGAATTACTTGTAGAGGTACTGAATGTTTTGCCACATGTGCCAGGATACTTTCAGCTGCTGAAGCAGCATGCAAGGAGGCATCCTCCTCAAATATAAGCATAGATGGTGAGGCAGTAAATTCTTAAAGAGGTGGTGGTGATAGTGGGGACTGGGAATGGGATAGCTCTGGCTACGTCCCACATAATGATGACAGTACTTCCAGTTCTTCTGAATCTTGAGGTGATAAGGTCAGTAGTTTCAATGAAGGGGTAGGAGAGGATGCTGCTGTAAGCCATGAGAGGTAAGTGCAGAAAACAATCATATGTTAAATGTAAGATTAAGATGAGTATGAATGAGAACAATTCATCTCAACATGGAAATGGCAATGTAGGGTTCCCTGCAGGTCCGTTTACTGTACAAGGAATAGTGCCAGGCACTGTGGCACAAAGCAAAAAAGGTAAACTTTATTGTGGAATTTATTTTATATTGATCCTACAGACAACTCTTGAGCTGTATGCAGTCTGTGCAAAAAGAGCGTTAGTTGTGGTGCTGAAGTGGCAAATTTTGGAACATCAATAATGATGCGACATGCAAAGGCAAAACACCCAACTGGGTGGGGCACTGCAAGGGGCAGTGTGGTTGGTATGGGCAGTAGTGGAGGTAGTGGTCGTGGTCACCATAGTGACAGTGAACTGGAAGCGGAAAGTGATGATGAATCAGTTGATGTGTCCTTGCAGTCTTCCCAGACAAACATAGATTGTTTTCTGACACCATCAAGTACTGGAAAATGGTTTACCTATAGTGTTTCAACAGGGCTAGCACTGACATCCACTACAGTGACAGCTACAATGCCAGTTGTTGACATTGTAGCCATGGGGATGTCGGCACACACAATCGGGGGCTGTGCCTCCCAACCCCGTGGAACCCCGGTCTCTGGGATTCTAACTCCGAGTCGGAGTAGGACTGAGGAGGAGGGCAAACCCCAGTGAGGCAGTGTCCTGACACACAGACCATCACAGCGACAGGTGGGTTTTGCCTGATTCCTGTTGCTGTGATGTTCTTCGCAGTGCCGGAGTAGCTGCGGTGACAGCATACCCTGGAAAATCCCAAAGTAGTACTCCACATGAAAAAGATGTGAAAAATACATTCCCCTCCCAAAATTACAAATATCTCATCATCTAACATTAAAAGAAAGTGTTGCAAGGAGATCAAAAGTTACCCACCAGCATCCAATGTGCAGTTGTTAAGTAGAGCCTCTGCAGAGCTGTTGGCTGATTGTCAAGTCCCTTTTGCTTTTGTTGCTGAAAAAGGTTTCCTCTAGTTCATGAACCATGGTACACCATTCCTTGACGAACATATTTCTAGAAAAAGTTTGTTCCATAACTATATGGATTGGTGTGTACTGAAGTCATTAAGCAGTTAAAACTCTCTGAGGTGAAGCAGGTTCATGTAACTACAGATATATGGACCAGCAACCAAACAATTGACTACATGACTGTTACAGCTCATTGGGCAAGTCTGCAGTCAAAAAATAATAATCCCAGCTCTACTGTAAGCAAAAAAAAGGAACAGGTGGAGCCATGCCCTGAGGTATCGAGCGGGTGCTTGCCAACCAATAACAAACAAAGAAATAACAAAACTGGCAGCACTCAGGTGGCAGACAAAGTATTAGTTTGTAATTGAAACTTAAAAGAATGAATGTGGTACATGGGGCAGTGAAAGACACCTGAGTCCGCGGCACCAACCCCAGCACTTCGGGTTAGCGCCTTGGACCAGGCCAATCTTTTCACACTGCCATATTTGCATGTCTGCATTTCATTTCTTTATTGAAGTTTCAATTTACAAATGTTATTAAGTTTTTGTCTGTCACCTGAGTGCTGCCAGTTTTGATATTTCTTTCTACTGCAAGCAGTAGGAAACAGGCTGTATTATGTGTCAATGGTTTTGAGGAAAACCACACTGCTGTGAATATTTTGCAGGAGCTGGAAAAACAATTCAAGAAATAGCTTACTCTGTATTCCTTATCTCTGGGGTTCATAGCATTTTATCTATTTATTTAGAAACATATCGGAATTACAAACCTTTGAATCAGAGACTCCTTTACAAAGGCTCTACATTAGATAACAGACAGCAACAATATTAAAGAACATTACAATAACACAGAGAATAGATTTAACCAAATTATTACATTCCAGGGTCAAATAGGTACAATTACGCAGTGACAGAGCAACGCACTAAGGATAGGCAGGGTGGTGAACCCTTGTCAAGAAAGCAGAGTTGCAAAATCATGGCTTAAGGAGGCTAGGAATCCATTGTCAGGAGGGCGAGTTAGCTAAAACAGGGGGGGAGAGGGAGGGGAAGAAAGGGTTGTTGGACATTCACATTTCAAGTGAGGCCATTGGCTGCTAAATGGTGGGGAGATGGGAAAGTATAGAGGGGGGAGGGGGACTAGTAGCAGTCGCAGGCCCCAGAGGAATGGAAGTGTTCCTTGAGATTGGTTTTGAAGGGGCTTAGCTTGTTTTCAGAAGAGATGGCACTGGGCAGCACATTCATCCAGAGGGGAGTCCTGTAGAAAAAGGATCTCTGACCCAATGCTATTCTGCAGCAGGGAATCAGGAGGGAGGTTTTGGAGGAGCTGTGCGTGTCCTTCACTGATGGGGTGGATTGCAGAAGGCTGAAAAGACCTGGGGAGCTAGCCCATTGATAATCTTTTTGGCAAGGAGGCATGCCTGGTACCCTGAGTCTCCCGTCAAAGTTGAGCCAGTTGGTGAGACTATAAAGTGAGCAGGTGTGTGTCCTCCTATCGCTGCCCGTGACAAGGTGGCAGGCTTTATTTAGGAATACTTTGATTCTACGAAGGGCAGAGTTGTCAGCCGCCCTATAGGTTGTGATCCCATAGTCAATTAGAGACAGGATGACTGACGTGACAGCTAGCTGGAGGGCCTCGGGGGGGGGGGAGACATTGTTTGTACTGGTAGAGTGAGCCAATTCTGGCATTGACAGTGGTGCTAAGGAGGTGGAGAAGCTCATGGTAAGTGACAGCAGAGTCAAGGGTAACCCTGAAGTATTTAAAAGCATTAACCTGTTCAAAGGGTAACAGATGGGAGTTAAGGATTTGTAGTGGGATGCCTTTGTGTTTGTTCTGGTTGTGAGCAAACACCATGACTTTGTTTTTTTTTTTTGTGTTTAGCACCAACCAGTGGTCAGGAAACCAGGATTCAGCCTATTTGAAGCATTTCTGGAGGGACAGTTGAAGAGAGAGAGGATCGGGGTGGGTGGAGAAGAGAACCACATCATTGGCATGTAAGAGCAGTTGCCCAGTGCAGGCCTTAGGTAGGGTGTTCAGAAATAAGCTAAAGAGTAGGGGCCCCAGGATGGAACCTTGGGGCACACCAGACTTGATCGGAAGGCAGGAGAAGAGCATGTCATTAATTTTGACTTGCTGGGACCTACCAGTTAAATAGTCAGCAAACCACTTGGTGGCATCCTGGGAGAGGCCTGTGTGGGAGAGGGCCAATAGGAGGAGGGAGTGGTTTATGGTGTCAAAGGCTTTTGACAGGTCCACATAGACAGACCCAGTCAGACACACACCATCAAGGGCAGTATGGATAGCACTGGTGAATTCCAGAAGTGCGGTGGTAGTGCTATGCTCTTTACAAAATCTGTGTTGTTCCCGGCAGAATAGGTCATATTTAATGAGGTGGTCAGTGAGTTGGTCTGAGATTATTTTTTCCAGTGTCTTTGAGAGGTGGGGAGAATGAAGATGGGGCGGGAATTCCTCGGGATGGTACGGTCACCACTTTTGTGGATCTGGGTAATGACAGCAACTTTCCATTTGGATGGGAATTGACCAAAACAGAGGGAACAGTTAAGGATGCTAGTTAGGGGGGAGAGGACTTCATCCAGGGCCATGTGGAGGAGGCTGAGGTCCAGAGCATCACTGCTATGTTGAGATTTACCTAAAGCTTTTAAGAAGTAAGGTTTGGCCTCACGCGGGATGAGGGTTTTGAGATGAAATGGGGTGGGTGGGTAGCGGTAGGGGTATGGGGGTAAAGGAAATTGGGGAGAACACACTACTAAGATCGGAGAAGGAGGAGTTGAGAGTATCTGCGATAAGTTGGGGGTCAATGGAGATGCCGCAGTTGATACTGAGCTGGGAGGGCAGGGCAGACAGTTTTCCCATTGAGCTCCTTCAGATTATCCCAAAATTTATGGTCTGAGCCCCAGGAGGAGGTGAGGGATGCCCTGTAGTGGTCAGCCTTGGCTTTACGTATGTCTCATGTACATATATTCTTCACAGCCCTATAGCACTGTCTGTCTACCAACGTGCCAGATTCAAGGGCTAAGTGCCAGAGGGCACCTCTATGGTGCATTTGGTCAAGGAATGCCTATGTGATCCAAGGAGTGTTAGGACCCTTTACAATGTGCTTAGTGAAGCAGGCAAACTTATCACAGGCAGAGCTGAATGTGCAAACAAAGTAATCGAGAGCCGTGTCAATGTCAGAGGTATGGACAAGGGGAGACCAGTCCCAATGAGTGAGGAAGCATTTGAGTTGCCCCAACTTACCAGGTTTGAGCCGGCACTGAAAAACAATTTTTGGTGCAGGTTTTTTTATCTTGGAGGACCATGTACAATGCATTGGTGAATGGTTGCTCAGGACATCGGGGTGCACTGAGACACCAGTGATTTTATAGGGTAACTAGTTAGTATGAGGTCAATTACAGTGGAGGACCTATTTTTCAGGGGAAAGCCTGTGGATGTGTTATTCTTGGACTTCAGCAAGGCATTTCACTCTGTCCCCCACAATGGTCTGGTGGAGAAACTGACGGGGTTGGGAGTAGGCCCTTTGATGGTCAGATGGATTGAAAACTGGCTAGCTGGATGCACCCAGAGAGTAGTGGTCAGTGGGAAGCTCTTGAATCCTAGAGAGGTCGGTAGTGTGGTACCACAGGGCTCAGTCCTGGGTCTGATCCTGTTTAATGCATACATATGGAACATCAGGGAGGGTATAGGATGTGAAATGAGTCTCTTCGCTGATGACTCCAAGATGGGAGCAGTAGTTGAGGGGGAAGAGGGGAGGTTGGCCCTGCAAGGGGACCTGAACATGCTGGAAAGCTGGGCTCACACATGGAAATGAAATTTCAATATCACCAAGTGCAAGGTGTTACATCTTGGGCGGGGAAACCCTAAACACAAGTACACCCTGGGAGGGGAGGTGCTGGAGGCCTCAACAGGGGAAAAAGACCTAGGGGTCATGGTGGATGCATGTATGAATAACTCTGAGCAGTGCAGGAGAGCAACTAGCAAGGCAAACAGGATGTTGGGATGCATCGTAAGGGGTATCACCTCTAGGAGCAGGGAAGTGATTCTGCCGCTGTACAATGGACTGGTTAGACCACACCTTGAGTACTGTGTACAGTACTGGAGACCACACTTGAAGAGGGACATACAGCTCCTGGAGAGGGTACAGAGGAGGGCAACTAAGTTGATACGAGGACTAGTGGATTTGACTTATGAGGACAGACTTGAGGAGCTCTGCCTGTTTTCATTGGAGGAGAGGAGAGATGGGGGGACATGATTGAGGTCTTCAAGTACCTCAAGGGAATAAATAGGGTAAACATGGAGGGGATCTTTAGACTACAGCAGGGATGTATCACCAGAGGGCATGGTTTGAAGTTGAAGGTGGAAGGGTGAAGGGGAAAAAGAGGAGGAGGTTTTTCACTGAGAGGGTGGTGAACCCCTATAATGCACTGCCTGGCGAGCTGGTTCAGAGATCCACAGTGAAGGGCTTCAAGAGAGGGTGGGAGTGGATGTACCAGATGATGGCCTGGCCCAGGGGGTGGGGATGGATGATACGGGTTTCTGGAACACAAGGGGGGAGGGCCTCGGCACCCAACTAGGGATCTGAGGCTCAAGCAGACTCAATAGACAGTAAGGCCTAATCTGCTAGCAATTAGTATGTAAATGAGTTGGAGAGGTTACAACTTGGGAGAGATCCCATGCGGCTATTGCATCCTTGTAAGGAGCAAGAGTGTTAGATAGCCAGTTAATGCTGTAGTCACCTACGGCAATGATCTCTGATTTGGGGGGCAGGAGGGAGAGGTAGTTCAGGATGGAATGGAAAGCAGAATTTTGGTTCCGGGGGGGAAAACAGACAGAGGTAACAAAGAGGGGAAGCCCTGGCTGTGTCAGTAGCGATTTTCAGGGTGAGGGCCTGGGCACCATGATCCAACTGGGTGGGGGGGAGGAGTTTGTGACCCTGTAAGGAGTCACATATGTAAATAGTAAAGCCACCACTGTGCTTACTGACTCTGTCTTCACAGAAGATGAAGTACCCGATAATTGACACTGCCGAGTCAGGGGTATCCTTTGAGAGCCAGGTTTCTACTATGGCTAGAACATCAGGTTGGTGCTGGGCCAACCATCCCTGGAGAATGTCAATTTTTTTTCTGCAGGCTGCAGATATTGATAGTGGCAATATGGAGCCTGTTAGCAGCATTGCAGTGCAAGTTGGAAACAGTATGGTGTCTAGGGTTAGGGTGGACATTCCCTGACAAAAATAGCAAGATTAGGGAGGTCCTAATAAGAGCACATTTAAGTTGCTTGCGCAGGCTGGACCCTGGATCAGAGAGATGGGTTGGCTTGAAGCAAGAGACTGGGATGGGAAGGGCACACAGGTAAGGTTCAGCAAGGAAAAGGGGGAAGGGGGGCTGCATTGGCAGGGGTGTGGCCAAGTGGGTGGCCAGAAGGGAGGGTAAAGGGGGTGGAGGAGAAGTGTCCATGGAAACCATATGGATGAAAGGGGGAACAGCGAGGGTGGGAGTGGGAGGTGTGCACTTAAGGGTGGTGGGGTCAGGGATGGGGGTAATTAAAGAGAGGAGAATTATACAAATTGGGATGAAGAAGGGTGGGGGTGGAGCCTAAGGAAGAGATAGCCATTGCCAGAAAATAAGAGGGGAGATGGGACCAGTGGACTACAAGCCAAGTGAGGATGAGTACAAGTTGTGGAGGGCATAAGGGGCAAGTATATCGAAAGGACACCTAACAGCAGAGCAGTCCTCCTGACACAGCAGTAGAGTTATGGACTATAGTGCTAAAGGTATAGGGTTCAAGTCTTGAGGGGGAAGACTTGGGAGCCAGTCAGAGAGGCGAGGAAAAGAGGCTATAGAGTTGGGGGAGACGAGGTGAGAAGCAGGACTAGAGTGGCCTAGTAAGATAGGAAAAAGTGGGACTGGTGGAGGTAGAACACTCACTCCTAGTGGTCAGGTATGATAACCAACTAATGGGAAAACAAGCACTTAGAAAAACTTGGGGCAGGGTCACATGAGCTGACGAGGTCACTAAAATTAAGGGCCAGCCTGGGGAGGGTGGAGCAGTTGATGCGAAGCATCGATGGGCTAACACCCCCAAACAACAGTGGAAGCAGGTCCAAGGAAGTCACTCATCTTGCGGTTTACCTTCAGGCTGTTTCCCATAGCCAACCACTCCATGGCCGCTGTAGAGCGAGAGTGGGGGGGAGGTCCTGTACAGGAGCCTAAGCTTCAGGCTGTTTCCCGTAGTCGACCGCTCCATGGCCGCTGTAGAGCAAGAGTGTCAGACAATGGTGCCAACATAGTCAAACCTGTTAGAAATGGCAACTACCAACATATACCTTGTTTTGCACATCGTTTAAATCTTCTCATCCCTAATTTTTAAATGGAACAAAAATGCTGACAACCTGTTAGGTCTTGCTAGGAAAATATGTGGTCAGTTCAGCCACTCTATGAAAGCACAAAAAATCCTGAAGGGGCTGAAATTGTCAAATAACTTACAGCTGCATACAGTAAAGCAGGAAGTTCCAACCCACTGGAATTCAACATTTTACATGTTGGAAAGGCTTCTTCCAAATTCAATATACTTTATTCAAGTCCCAAAATACCATTCAATAGGTAATAAAGCAGGAGATAACAAAGCAGGACAATCACACAGGTGGTATATTTCAGTTAGTCAGAGAAGTACAGTTTTGATATTTAACCCCCACCCCACCCCTTACCTACCTCCTCTCCCCAATCCCTCCCCATGAGAGCTAGGGTTACACAGATCATAACATCCAGGGAGATGAATAAATAAAACACTTGTTGCTACCAAGCCAAACATTTCAGCTGAGTAAAGGTAAGTGTATAGAGCAAGAACTACAGTGCCAGTAATAGGGGATCCCTGATATCTAACACTTGGTACCGGGAGGCAGAAGGGAACCTTGACAGTACAATTTAAGGGGTAGAGGCAATGGACCAGAGACTAGGAAGATTTTCCCACCTAGTGCAGTATTGGGACATTGTGCCCCTGATATTAGCTATTGATTTTTCCAACCGTAAATTATAGAAAAGTCCTTGACCCATTCCAGGTAAGTGACGACTTGCTGATCTTTCCAGTGCCTCAACACCAACTTTTTCACAGGAAGGGATATAAAGGTAATGTGATACAATCTCTCTTTTACTACAATTGAGGATCAATCAGCCAACTCACAGTTGCTTGGGGTAAACAGGTCTTGAAGTCCTAGAAGGGGATCTGCCCTGGACTCAATAAGAGACCAAAGGGGAGCTACCATAGGGCATTCCCAAAATTTATGCAAAAGTGATCCCTGCTCCTGACCACACCTAAAGCATAATGGATCGGGCATCTTCCTCATTCCATACAGCTTTGCTGGTGTTAAATAGATATTATGTAAGATATAAAACTGTAATAACCTCAACCTGTCATTAGCTGTATATCGATAGGCACCAAATCTTGTCCCACCTAAGTGGCCTAGAGGGAAAAGCATTTTTATTTTATTTTTATTTTATTGAAATCTAGGATTACAAATACCTTTGAGCAGGAACTGCTCATTTACAAAGGTTCCACGACGAAGGAATGGGGGGTATACATACATACAAAGGTAAACATAATAATACATAGTTACACAATAAAGGAAGTAAGAGACTGAGGCTTAGGAAATTCCAGTAATTCAAAATGTGCCAAATGTTAGGTAGCATGACATACCAGCCAAGGGCAATCTTAAAAATAAGCACTGCAGGTGAGAGGGAAGGGGGTATGCAGGCAGGAAGGCCACTGTCGGAAGGTAAAGAGTGAAGGTAAGAGCTCTAAAGGGAGGGAGGGAGGGATAAAAGTCAGGAAATGCCCAGGGGGGGAGGAAAGGGAGAGGGGGCAAGGCGGTAGGCAGGTAGAAGGGGGCAAGGCGGGGAGAGGTAGCTGTCAAGACTGAAGTGGAGGGCAGCGAGCAGTGGGCCCCTGATTAGTCGAGGCAGTCATAACGACTAGTTGAAATGAGATGAAGTTGGAGTTGTCTCTTAAAAGGGCCAGGAGCAGGAGCAGTAAGAGTTTCTTTGTTGAGAGTATTGTATCACTGTGGTGCTCTGTGGGCAAAGGCCCTCTGGCCCATGGTAGTCCGGCATCTGGGGACAAGGAAGGTAAGTTGTTGTGAACTACTAGTTTGCTGGGTGCGGTGGTGGTCAATGAGGAGCTTTTCAATGCCTGGGGGCATGACCCCGAGGAGGACTTTTTTGGCTAAGAGGCAGGTTTGATACTGTATCTGGCTTTTGAGAGGAAGCCATCCTGCCTGAGTGTACAGGTCACAAGTGTGTGTAAGTCAGTCAGCCCCAGTTAGCAGCCTGCATGCTTTGTTGAGTGCAACTGTAATTCTGCGGAGGGCAGAGGCAGAGGCAGAGCCATAAATTGCTAGCCCATAATCGATGATGGAGGTGACAGAGCTGTTGATAACCAACCGGAGAGTGTCAGGAGTCATGCAGTGTTTGTGCCTGTACAGCAGGCCTATACGGATGTTGGTGGCTTTGGCGACAGAATCTATGTGCCGATGGTAGGAGAGTGAGCTGTCCAATGTAACACCTAGGTATTTAAAATCAGGAATGTGTTCAAGTAAGGTCCCTATTTGGTTTAGGATGGTGAGGTCACAGGATTTGTACTTGCTCCCCAGTAAGAAGATTGTCCTCCAGTGGAAGGCTAAAGTTTACTAAACAGGGTCAATACTAGACAGGATACCGAATGGGGCTGCCAAACATGAGCTTGGAGAGCCTGGAGCACTTCTGTCTCATTGATAGTCCATACCCCGGGGCCAAACCTCTGAATAAGCATGTGTCTAATTTGATAAATAAAAAAGGAACATCTTTGTGGTAAATGAAATTGCTCCAGTAACTCTGAAACCGTACCCATTTTACCCTGGGTAACTAGGCTGTTTACTCTAATCTGTGTAATTGGGTCTATGCCCCTCAAAGTTGGAATACATTCTCCTATAACCAAATTAGGATTACCAAAAAGTGGCTGGGAAATATCCCTGTGATGGTCCTATTTAAGAGATTTGCAGAGTTATCTATGTACCTTGCTAGAGGTATATAAATAACTGTGTCTCGCAAAGGAGCCGGCAATTTCTGGGAGAGGACATACCATATTTATTTTTTATTTAGCTTTTTGTTGACCGGGTAAGTGCACTAGACAAATCCTGCCTATTTTCAGGCACGACCCGGGGGAGGGGGATACAGATGAATGCAACAGACCTTGAACCAGATTAAGCTGTTGGTGGTATTTTTACTGAATGAGGGAAATTTAGCCAGGACACCGGGGAAATTCCCCTACTCTTTTCGATAAGTGCCATGGGATCTTTAACATCCACCTGAACTACCACCAATCCAGGCAGATGGGACCTCAGTTTAACGTCTCATCTGAAAGACAGCACCTCAGAAGTGCAGCACCCCTCTCCTGCTGCACTACAGTGTCAGTACTGGGATATTAACCCAAGTGCCAGATGTGGGAACTGAACCCACAGCCCTCTGATCTCCCAGCCTCAGAGGCGAGTGTGCAACCTACTGAGCCACTGACACCCATATACTGGCTGGCATGATACCCATAGTCTCTAGCAGATAACGTTCAATCTGCAGCCATACAGGGGTATACTGGGAATCTCTGTTGCCGGGAAGGGGAGTAGCCCAAAGGTTGGAAAGACTTCTTGAACAGAAAAAAGCTGGTCATGACTATACCATGCAGAATCAAATAGGTAAAGCAAACATAATGCTCAGTTCTAGCAGTTGGAGTCTACTTGAATCTTTGATCACCTATTGGAGCCATTTGAGGCTGCCACATGTGATGACAGTGTGGGCAGTGCAACTCTGAGTCAAATTCCTCCTCAAATAAGATTTCTTCACATTTTCCTTGATGATATAAAGAAAGACTTTCTGTCAAAAGAAGACACCACCGCTGTTATGCTGGCAGATGACTTGAGTCTTAGACTGTCAACTGATCAGAAAATAAATGCAATGTTTAAGAATGACACCTATGTTTTGGCTATGTTGCTAGAACCCACTTTAAGGGGACCATTGAAGCCATCCTTTCTGCAGGGAAAAATATTGTGTTGGAGAGATCTTCTACTAACCAATGTGACATTGCCCCACCAACACCATTAACTGATGTACAGCAGTCAGACTTTACCGAATCATCAGTGTGCACCTCTGGTACAGTCAATAGCACATCTATAAATTCTTCTCAATCACCAGTGTCATCAGCGAGGGAAAGGGCATCTACAGCTATTTCTTGGGCATCCTATGGTCAGGGTCAGAAAGGCAAATCAATTCAGAGTCACCTGCAACAACATGGACTAGTATCCTATAATGAAAGTGTAGCTAGTTCATCTGCCAGACTGGTAACCGTCTCACACAGTACACTGATCCAGGAGTATTTTGCATACCATACTGTGACTGGTCTTAAGGAAGATCCATTACTCTACTGGAAACAAATGAGAACAATATGGCCAAATCTAGTAAATCTTGCAATAAGTTATCTCAGTTGTCCACCTTCAAGCATATATTCAGAACACACATTTAGTGCAGCTGGAGGAATAGTAACGGATCAAAGAACACTGCTAAGTCCTGTAAATGTGGAAGGCTTGTATTTCTCAGAATGAATGCTGACAATTTCCCAATTGTTACAAACACATAATTATGCAGTTCTTACCCTGAACATGAACATCAGCCTGCAAACAGCGATACTGAATATGATGACTAGGTTATGTACGAAATGAACAGAAAATCCTGTGTGGAGTGGCGTCCTGCCAAATTTGTTAACTTAACATTGCTAACACATCTCTCTCAGCAGTTGCAACTGTCCCTCTGAAATAAATCCTGCCATAGTCACAGACAGTTCATGGACAAATAGCCAAATTTGTCATTTTTTTGACAGTGTTGGCACCATTATTTAAATCTGAATTCACTCACTTTTTTAATTTTTTACATTTTCTCGTCAAACGTGTTCCACATGTCACATACTGTTCCAGTCCTGCTCTATATGAGCACTACACAAATTCAGGAAGGACTGTTGCTAATAACTTACAGGCCTTATGTGAAATAGTTGTTACTGCAGTTTTTTCCATTAGCATCACTTTCCCTCAGTTTTAGTGTCATTCGTCTTAGACATGTACTACTGACAGTATATGCCATCACCACTGCCACCATGCCAGCCACATGTGCCACACCACTCTTAGTTTTGTCAGTCGTCAGTTTATTATGTTTGATGCCTGCCATGGGCATAATTTTTGGAAACAGCAGCAGCCTCACTCAGACCAGCTGCGCCTCACGTACCTACCTCATGAATTCCTGCCATGGGTATAATTTTTGGAAACAGCAGCTGGCTCAATCACAACAGCTGTGCCTCTCATACCTGCCTCAGCATTGCCCGCCATGGGTATAATTTTTGGAAACCTAACAAACAGTGTAATACAGCAGTCTTTCACATTTTAGTTATGGTCAGGGTAGAGTAATAGGGTAGTAGATGGATAGGGTAGTAACTACTCGACCCTAACCAACCACCCATTTTGCATTAGGGTATTTCTAGGGTAATTTAGGGTAGTTTGGAGGTACCCATATGTAGTGTTTAGGGTATGGTATTTTACAATCTGTCCATGCCTATTTTATACATAATGTATCTCATGTTTACAAAGCAGTGAACTGGCATTGCAGTGACTAGGTAGGCAAATGGAGCAGCCTGTATGCACTAAACAGCCTCCAACATGTAAAAAAGGAATGTTTGCCAGGACCCGAGGGTAAACTGCCTAAAAATGCAAGTAGTAGTCAAGTTGTATAGGAACCCTTAAAATGGAAAATGAAATAAAGCAGCACAGGTATTTCACCCACAATAATAACTTTTTAAATCAAAACCTGGCCAATCTACAGATAAAGTAAGTTTAGACAGTGATTAGAATTTTTAAATTGATACATTTTATTTGATGGTTTGTTTATTTATTTATTCATTCATTCATATAGCGCTCTTAACTGTCTCACAGTGCTTTACCAAACCAGTGGCACACCAAACATACAAGTCACCAAAAACATAAACTGGATGAGCAGCAGTGCAAATGTTTGCAAATGTTTACCAGAAAATCCAACTCACAGCTTAGAATCACATACAGCAAAAGATTTTAATTCTAGTTTCACTTCCAGTTTCAGTCAGAAATACAGGAATCCAGTTATTTTTGCAAACCAAAAAAAAAAGCACGGGAACTCAGTTCCTGTGAGTTCCTGCTCACTTTCATCACTGAATACTTTTTTTTTCTCAAAAAGGGCCACTTGATCTTGAACTTCTACCTGGAGACTCTCTAGACACAACCCACAGGGATCTCTGTTTAGTATCTCATCTGAAGGATGGACATATTCAGCAGGGTGGTACCTACTTAGTATTGTGCTGTGCTATTTGCACTGGGCATGAGTCCAAACCTTAGCGTAGGACATGACCCAATGACCTTCTAGTCCAATACTGCTTGTTGCCAATAATCCCATCTGCCACTGCTTAAAAAAACACATTTTTAACAAACAATTGTGTTGCACTTTTCCCTTGAATTTTAGACGTATGGCTATTGTAGTGGTATATAATGTGTTCATAAAATAGTTACACAGCTGTATTGGTATTAAAGATGAGGGTATTAAAAAGTCAGCTCTTAACATCTTTAAATTCTGCTATCTAGTCAAAACTGCTCAGTCAACAAAGCTAATTCTGCCTAACCCTTTAATCCAATCTGTTATGAACAAGCAATGCCTTAAATCCATTAGTAAAACCATTCCGGATTCATTCAGAAATGTTTGTTTTAACACTAATGCATCAAAAGATTTCTAAAGCAAATATGTGAAAGGCAAACTTTTTTGTTCTAGTTCATTTAGTTAAAACACACTCAAATGAGATTTCATCTTTGTGTGCTTTTTTCACTCATGTGGTCCCTCTATCAGAAACATGTGGCAACAACATCCTACTATATCCACAGTATGATTCTAGCACATACATTCTACAGGTTAACTCAATGGGTAAGATTTTTTAAAATTGTGATTGGCAGCTATCTTTCATGGCATGAGTTACTGATTACAAATTACCTAGAAAAGCTGTCTTGAAAGTATTTGAGAAAACCAAAATAACACTGCGTATGAATCTAAGGATGTCAGAAATACATTTTTGCTAAAAACCACATGACAACATATTTTTGTGAACTAAAAAACACTGCTGCCTTAAAATCAGTTTTTTAAAAGGAAACTGTCCATTTTAGAAACATAGAATCATAGAATCCAATGGCAGATAAGGACCGCTTGGCCCACCTAGTCTGCCCATTTCCCTATCTGATGGATAAGTTACAGATCCTAGTTAACCATCAGCCTACTTCCTCCTACCCCCACTAGAATTGGCTTATGTCTGTCCCATGCATTCTTGAATTTCCCCACTGTTTTTGACTCTACGACCTCCTCAGGAAGGCTGTTCCATGCATCTACAGCCCTCTCTGTTATGAAATACTTCCTCACTTTACCTCTGAGCCGTCCCCCTCTATCTTCAAATTGTGTCCCCTTGTTCTTGCGCATCTCTTTTTCTGAAAGATGCTACCCTCTTGGACTTTGTTGATTCCCTTGAGGTATTTGAAAGTTTTTAATGTCCCCCCTCTCCCTCCTTTCCTCGAGGCAATACATCTTAAGCCCCTTTAGTCTTTCTTCATATGTCTTCTGGTGCAGACTCTGCACCATTTTAATTGCCCTCTTCTGGACAGCCTCCACCCTGTCAATGTCTTTGCAGAGATGGGGTCTCCAGAACTGTACATAGTACTACAGATGTGGTCTTACCAACTGTCTGTACAGAGGGACAACAACTTCCTGTTTTTTACCAGTGATACCTCTCCCTATGCATCCCAGTATCCCCCAGCCCTCCTTACTGCCTTTTCACGTTGCTGGTCCACCATTAGGTCATCTGATATGACTACCCCCAGGTCCCTTTCCATTTTTGTTGTTGTCAATATCTCACCCCCCATTGTGTACTCTTCCCCTGGGTTTTTGTTTTCCAGGTGCATTACTTTGCACTTCTTTGCATTGCATCTAAGCTGCCATACATTTGACTATTCCTCCAACCTTTCCAAGTCCCTTTTCATCCTTTCCATCCCATCTTGCATATTAACCCTGTTGCAGATCTTTGTGTCATCTGCAAAGAGACATACTTTTCCTTCCAGTTCCTCTGCAATGTCACTTATAAAGACATTAAAAAGGACCGGCCCCAGTACTGAACCCTGCGGTACCCCACTAGTAACCCCCCTTTCTTCAGAGTGGACTCCATTTAATATTACCCACCGTGTCCTGTTGTCCAGCCAGTGTTTTACCCAGGCTACCACCCTGGCACCCACTCCCAGGCTGGCTAATTTGTTTATTAATCTTTTGTGCGGGACTGTGTCAAATGCCTTGCTAAAGTCTAGGTAGGCCATGTCCACAGCCCCTTCCTGGTCTACTGCTTTGGTCACCCAGTTAAAGAGATCAATTAGATTTGTCTGACATGACCTTTTTGCTGTGAATCCACGCTGCCTTGGGTCCTGTGCCCCACTGGCCTCTAGGTACTCAACAACTCTTTCCTTCAAAAGTGATTCCATCATTTTCCCTACCACTGAGGTCAAAGTGACAGGTCTGTAGTTTCCTGCCTCTGTCTTGCTCCCACTTTTGTGAAGGGGAATCACATCTGCCTTCCTCCAGTCCTCAGGTACCACACCATCCTCCCATGATTTATTAAAAAGGGTAGTCAATGGTGTTACTAGTTCTTCCCTTAGTTCTTTTAGAATTCTGGGGTGAATCCCATCAGGCCCCATTGCTTTATCCACCTTCAGTTTTAAGAGTTCTTTCAGAACCCTTTCTTCTTTGAAAGGACTAATATCAACCCCCCCTATCCAGAGTGCTTCTATTGACTGGATTAGGTATCTTCCCCTACTCTTCCATTGTTGAATACTGAACAGAAGTATTTGTTCAGTATCCCTGCTTTTTCACTGTTGCTCTCTGCTCAACCCCTTTCCTCTTTATTCTGCTTCAGTATCCCTGCCTTAGTCTTTCTTTGCTCCCTAAAGTACCTATAAAAGGTTTTATCCCCCTTCTTAACCAAGTTGGCTATCTTTTCATCGGTTTGGGACTTTGCTATTTTGACTGCCTTCCCTGTTTCCTTTCTGCTATAACTGGTACAGTTCTCTGTCCTGCTCCTTCTGTGTTTCCTTATACTTCCTGAATGCTATCTTTTTCTCCCTAACCTTCCCCGCCACTTCTTTTGAGAACCGTAGTGTTTTTTTCTTTCATTTTGATTTGTTTATTTGCTTCACACAAAGGCTTGTTGCCTCTGTGATGGCGGTTTTGATGTTTCCCCATTGTTGCTCCACCTCTCCTTCTTGCCTGTTTGCTAGTGCTTTTCTGAGGCACTCTCCCTTTTGACAAAATCAGCCTTCCTGAAGTCCAGTACCTTCACTTTTGTATGGCTTGACTCTACAGCTAAGTTTATTGTGAACCACACTGTTTGGTGGTTGCTTGTTCCTAGATGGCTACCCACTTCAACATTGGAGATCCTCTCTCCATCCCCATTTGAGAGTACCAGGTCTAAGACTGCTAGCTCCTGAGTGGGTTCCAAAACTAGCTGTCTGAGGCATGCCCCCTGTAGGGCATCGAGAATGGCCCTGCTCTTGGATGTGGCTGCAGCAAAGGTGCTCCAGTTGACATCTGTCATATTCAGGTCCCCCATCAGCAATATCTCCCCTTTCCCTGCCATCCTAAGGATGCCTTCTATCATTCACGTGTCCATTTCCTCCCACTGAGACAGGGGTCTGTATACAACCCCTGTGCGGATTGTGGTGCCATTTCCAGTCTCCAGGGTGACCCACAGTGCTTCCTCTCCTCCCTGTTTACCCTTTAGTTCGGTTGCTTTGATCCCTTCCCTTACAAAGAGAGCTACTCCTCCTACTCTTCTTCCTTCCCTGTCCCTCCTGTAGATTGTGTACCCTGGTGTGTTGACATCCCAGTCATGGTTCTCTGTGTACCATGTTTCTGTGACTGCCACAATATCCAGGCATCCCTCTTTCAGCAAGGCCACCATTTCGGGGAGCTTTTTACCTAGACTACGGTCATTGGTAATCATAACCCTCCATTTTTTTATGGCTTTATTTCTTTTTGCCCCATCCCTGTCCTTACTGCCTTTGTCCTTTTTCTCCATTTACCTCTGCCCTTCTCCTATCAACTGCTTTATCTTGTGTTTACCTCACTAACTCACATTTTTTTTTTTTTGAGAGGCGATTTCTCCTTTTCAGTGCCTCCCCCCTTGGCTAGTTTTAATGCTTGCCAATGAAGCATTTTAGGCAATCAAATAAAAAATCAATTAAACAAAAACACATTTTGTACCAATTTGTTTCTTACTAACTGTAATTCTGAGATGCCTATTAATAATGCAGACCACATACAGTCGTGGACCTGATCTAGCTCCAAGAACAGTATGACAGATCTAAAAAAGTGCCTCCTGCTATAACTAGACCTCTTTATAATTCTGGGAGATGCGGATTACGAGCAGGCTCAAGTCTCTGGGTGTGCACAGTCTTTATTGTGAACGGTTCTGCCCTTAAACCACTAACTGTATTTTACCTTAAACCATTAACTATTATCTGTACAAAAGACAGAAATAAGAGACAAGAGATTTTTAAAATTTCATTATAGGGAATGACCTATTAGGGCAAAAGACCTAACAGTGTTCTTTTTGGGCGTTTAATTTTGAAATAGTCCCATGTGTTCCTTATTTAGGGTCCCTTGTTAATGTTGCTTTTCCAGCCCAACATTCCCTGTGTCAATCTTTACTTAATATACTTGCAGAGATGCTTCACATGAGTAGGGGTTTCAAATAAAAAGTAACTAACTCTACAAAATTCTTTTTTCAGAATCTTAATCTGCCATTATCTCTACTGCTTCACCAGTACCAGTGAGTTAAACCCACAACAGAAGTCACATCATTGCTGCCCTATTCAGAAATGGTATGCACACCCAATAGTCCACATGCTCACCTTATAGTCTGCAAGACCACGCACTAGTCTGCATGCCCACTTGCTTCTCTGTCTGCTTGACCGATTGTCCACATTCCTATTCACAGGCACAGTCATTTTAACAAACATGGGAATTTACCTGCGTTTGCATAGAGGAGGAGCAGATTGGACCAAAACAGAAAACTGCCAGGTACAAATACAGTCAGCAGTTCTCCCACACCTCTTGTTTGCTACACTATTGAACACTGTTTGTGAGCTACAATCAAAATACATGCTTCCCAATAGTCCGCAAGTAGCCCACCCAATGATAGTCTGTGTGCCTGCTTGAATAGCCCACCTTTCTATTCTGCTGGAGGCATCTCATTTTACAAAACTGGGGATGTTCTGGTGTTTCCAAGGGGAGAAACAGACTGAAGCTGTCTGTTATGTGTCCGCACAGCAAGTGGTCAGGCTGCATCAAACAGGTATCTTTCAAAGCTGATTCTTCAGTTCTAGCAAAGATTTTGCTCTCCAGATAATAGGTTTCCAATGCTTTGTAGTTGCTTAGTTAAGGAGCATGATTTAAACTGAAAACTGTGAGCTCCAATCAAAAATCTGTCCCCCGGCCCCGTGGGTAGCAGTGTGTTGGGTATTCAGTGTGAGGAGGAGACATAGGAGGGTTCAGAAAAGTAACTGGCAATGTAAGGGGTTGCCCTATTCAAGGGTAGCCTAGGTTGTCACTGGCTCCCTGGGATTAGCAGGCCAGGGAGCTAGACGGGGAGGTGGGGGAGGATTGGCTTAGAAGTCAAGGTAGGTCTTAGCAAGCAAAAAGGGGAGATAGGGAGGTGGGGCGGGGTTAAGGAAAGCAACGATTAGGTCACAGGAAAGTGAGGTCACAATAGGGGAGGGGCTAGGCTAGGTGAGGTGGCAAAGGGCCACTGGGTGGTAGTCTAGGCAGGAGAGGGGCTAAAGCGGGTAGATAAGGGGCTGCAGATAGAGGGATCTCCCTCTTTTCTGCAGCTATTTTCATGAGATACTGAGCTACAGTTGCACAAGACTACGGCTAATTTTCTGGGTATATTTGTAGAGGTTCAGGTAAGTGTAGTGGGCCCAGGCCTCTGCAGACGAGGCCAGGCCTGAGGCAAGGAGTTTACGGGGCCTTTGGTTTTCTGTGATAGAATTCTGTTATCAAAGATACTGTGCTTAAATTACATGGCTCTAACTTTTTATGGTGTATTCTGCAGACATTAGTATGTATTTATGTAGGTAAGATACTGGTACGCAGTGTCATTTTTGAGGGCCTGATGTTTTGTTGTTCCTGCAGTAAGGTATTTCCCTCAGGTTTGTATGGGAGCAAAAAAAAAAAAAGAAGGAGGGGAAGGGTAGCGTGGCTTGTTTGCTGGGAGAGCATTTCAGGCTGGGGCCGCATGGTTGGGCTGCGGGTTTATCCAGAAGGGCACCGGGCCTTGTCGAGCCTGCTCCAGGATGAATTTCACCACACGGCACCCTGCTAGTACGGATTCACTCCAGTATTGTCCTGAAACAGGCGTTGATCCTCACGGTTCAGTTTTCTGGTTTCCCGGTGGGCGATGGAGGCTTCTGTGGCTGCAGAGCTGCACTGGGGGGGGGGGCAGGAGGTGTGCGGCCTAAGTACACCAAGAACACATGGCCTATGGCTGGTGAGGAGTCCCCGCAATATGGGGATGGGCACTGTCTAAATTGGAGGTACAAGTGGAGCAACCAGCCCTAATGGGAGGTAGGGAGAGGAGTGTTTTTCACCTTGCAGTCTTAATTTTAGTAGGTTTAGTTTCCCCCAGCTCCCGATTTAATCCCAGCTCCATTTTTCTCCTTAACTGAGTGTTTGGCAATGAGTTTGGGGGTGCAGGCCACAAATCAGCTGGCCAGGGATAGACCAACACTGGGGCATGGGGTTTAAGTGGGAGTGGTGGGCCTCTGGGTCCTTTCCCATTTTTCTGGTGGCCACATTGAGCATTGGAGGCTCCGTGAGGTAGAGGATATCTGATTTTCAGCAGCTATTGGCCTCCTGGGTGAGGGACCAGGTGCACGGCTGTCTTTGTGCAGTGGGGCCTGTCAAAAAAAATAAAATAAAATAAAAAGGGGAACAGAGTAACCAGGGAGGCCAGGTGCCTCTCCCCAGGATGCGCAACAAAAGGGCTGGCGGGAGGTAGAGTGGATTACGGTTGGAGCGCTCTGGTTAGGAGGTTCTGGTGTTCCTCCTCTGCCGATAGGGCTAGTGTCATGCCCTTAGGGTAGGGGGACTTGCACAGGCATAGCACGTTTTCTGGGGGTGTTTGGCAGTTTTCACCAGCCACAGAGGGAGGCGGGTTCAGGATTCTGGAGCACCAGGCTCAACAAAAATGGGGGCCTCAGGCATTATGCAAGCTGCAGTTTTGGGGCATATCCTGTGGTTTTGCTCACCGGGACTGAAGGGGCCTGCCATTTTGGCAGAGGGGATCTTCCGGCTGGGTGGCCACCATTTTAGGTACTGCCTACCCCCACAGGCTCAGAGGAACACTAGCAAGGAATTCAACTGGTGGTGGCCCAACAACATAGGGGCTGCAGCAGGCTCAGCCAAAGGCCAAGTCAAACAAAAATAAATAAAGAAGTATAAACTGGCTGGTGGAGCAATAAAGGAGAGAGGGAAACCAGCAGGGCAGAGTGCAGTCACAGGGGAGGAGGATTCGGAGGCATCGGACCCAAGCGGCCTAAACCTGGCACTATTAAAATAACAACGGGAGGCAAAAAAGGGAGGGCCAAGATGGAGTCACACTGTCCAGCTGGCAATGCTTACTTACAGAGCAGTTCAGGGGCCTGCTCATTGACGGGGGTGGAGAATGATACAGAAGATGTGAGTGAGGAAACAATTTCTTGTTGATGCTGAACAACAGGACAAGGGACAGGATGTGAGGGGCAACAGTGGGATAAGGGGGGTAGGGGGCCAGGCCAGGAAAATGGGGGGTGGGGAGGGATTAGGGAGGAGGCACCTCAAGATTTGGGGGACAGACTATCATACTGATGCATGTTATTGCAGTTGTAGGATGACTCCCAAGAAGGCAGCAACCCCAAAACGCAAGACCAGCGAGGTGCTAGCACAGAAGGCTGCCAATCTTATGGACCAGATCCAGGCCATCATAAAGGAGTCAAGGGAAGCGGAGGAGAAGGAGAGGCAGGTGGACAGGAGAAAGAAGCCGCTGCCCCAGAAGGAGCCACCTAAGAAGAAGGTGACCAGGAGCAACCCAGAGGACAAGGATGAACCACAGCTGGATGAGGGTAAGGTGCCAACAGTGGATTTGTCGGTCAAAGGTAGTCTCAAGGACTACTTGCAGGTTTAATGGATGAAAAAGGTGAGAAAGGGTGGGAAGACACAGACAAAGCATGGCAGGCATTGAAGGTGGAGAAGAAAGGAGAAAACAAAGGAGAACAAGGGGTGGAAACCAGAGAGGGGGCAACCAAGGGGAGATACGGGTGGCCACCTGGGATGACATTGGGAGATCATGTTTCCCAGGCACTAAAAGAGAAGATTTGTAAGGGGGAGTACATTGAAATGTGTGCCTTGATAGTCAAGGATACTGCAAAAAAATATGAGAAGAAAGAGTCCATAGGCAACTCAGAGATGGACGTGGCATTGGCCATCATGGGTAAGGCTAATGAGGAGGTCAGTTATAAGGGCAAGACATTCGGGTTGGGGATGGAGGGTTTCACACACTTTAGCACCATCATGCTTCAAAGGAAGCCAGAGCTGGCTATACCTTTGCTTACCTATTTGGCCATTATATGGGATGCCTATAGAGTTAAGAGTGGGTACGAATGGCTCATTTACGATGAGAAGTTTAGGCATCGGATGGCATCGCACGGCAACATGCGGTGGGATATCACTTTATCTGAGCTTTGCATAAGGATGCTGTCAGCACAGGGAGGTAGTAATAGCGAAGGGAAAAAAGGGTCCAGGGCTTCAACAATCAAGGCATGCTGGACATATGACAAGGTGAATCGAACATGACCCAGCTGCAAGTTTAAGCATGTCTGTTCTGGGTGCAGGGGAAGCCACTCAGTAACCCATTGCAGGACACAAGGGGACAAGGGGTGGTTTCAGGCACAGGGTCAGGCCTTTCGGGGGGGCAAAGGAGGTTTCAGTGGACAAGGGACAATTATAGGTGGCAGAATGGGAGGGGAGGTTTTGGCAGGAGGTAGAGATGCTTGGGAGAAAAAAGAGCCCAGGGCATGCCTTCCAGAAGGTGGCATCCCCCATAAAAGTGAACATTCTAAAGGTTTAGACACAATTTTACCCCAATCATGAGGCTAGGGACATGCTGCAGGAGGGTTTTGCTGGGAGGATTATCTTGTACTTCACGGGTACTAGAAAAAATACAAGGTCTAAGAATCTGGAATCCATTAAGGAAAAAGAGAACATTGGGAGAGGAAGATTAGAAAGGAGTTGGAGGCCGGGAGAGTGGCGGGTCCATTCGACACCTCACCTTTATGCTTCATGGTGACACCTTTAGGCATAGTTCCAAAAAATGCGCAAGGGGAATATTTAATTCACCATCTATTATACCCTGAGGGTGACTCTGTGAATGACTCCATCACACCGGAGAGGAGCACAGTGTCGTATGCTACACTGGATCACACAGTGGACTCCATCCGGGCAAAAAAGGGGGTCTGGCTCACTAAGACTGACATTGAGTCAGCATTCTGGTTGCTGCTGGTGAGACAGGAGGATTGGGAGCTTCTGGGTTTCCAATTTCAGGAGAGATTTTACTTTGACAAGGCCATGCCCATGGGGTGTTCAGTCGCTTGCTCCACCTTTTAGGTTTTTAGTTCCTGGCTGCAATGGGTCTTTTCAGTCCAGCATGTGAGGGGGGCAGTAGTCCACCACTTGGATGATTTTTTTGTTCATAGATGAGGGCAAAGAAGAGACCTTAGGCATGCTCAGGTGCTTTGAGGTTATGTGCAGAGAGTTGGGGGTCCCACTTGCTGAAGAGAAGACCGAGGGACCCAGCAGGAAGTTGGAGTTCCTGGGCATTGAGCTTGATGTTGAACAACTGTGTTTTCGGCTCCCGGATGTTAAGTTGGCGAAGCTCTCAGAAGTCATCAAAGGGATAAAGGGCAAAAGGAGGGTACACTTGAAGGTACTTCAGCAGGTGCTGGGACACATGAACTTCGCCTGCAAGGCAGTGGCACCAGGCAAGGTCTTCATGAGGCGGCTGGCTAGGGCCACCACCAAGGCCAAGCTTCCTCACCATTGGGGTGACATCAACACAGGGGTTTGGGAGAACCTTCTAGCCTGGGAGGGATTGCTAGAGGGGTACAATAGGGTCAATTTTTGGCAGGATCAGTGGGTAGGAAATAATAAGATAGAACTGTACATGGATGCAGTGGGGGGATATGGCATGGGTGAGTACTTCCAAGACAGATGGATCTCGTAAAGGTGGCCGGACCATTGGGTTGAGTTGGGTCTGACCAGGGACATCACATTCCTGGAGGTGTTCCCCATTTGGGTGGCCATGGTGGTGTGGACAGAGTCCCTCAGAAACAAAAGGGTGTTGTTTGGATGTGATAATTTAGCAGTGGTGTCAGTCATCAAGAGGCAGTCATGGACCATGGAGGTGGTGTTTAGGGTAGCCAGGAGGTTGGTGTGGGAGGGGCTTTGGCTGAACGTGTCTTTCAGGGCAAAGCATGTGGAGGTGGGATCAAGAATAACAAAGCTGACAGCCTCTCCCATTTACAGTGGGACAGGTTTCACTCACTGACCCCAAGGGTGGCTGCCCAGAGAACGCTGGTGCCCTCTCACCTCTGGGAGATTGGATGGACTGAGCCAGGCTCCTCTTTCAAAACACCTGGGCTCCTAACATGTTGTGGGCCTATGAAATGGCATGGAGGAGCTTCCAGGAGTTCTGGGAGAGAGTGGGGTTGGAGGTAAGTGGCCCAGTTACTGAGTTCCAGGTCATTAGGTATATGGTGGACAGGTGGGAATCGGGCATGTCAGGTGCTACCATCAGCATCCACCTGTCAGGTATTGGCATGGTTTGTCAACTACGAGGGTGGGGTTCCCCCACCAGGGCTCCAGCTGTCTGCTGCATGCAGCAGGGGTGGGTTAGGCTACAAGGGCAGTGAAAGGTTGGACAGAGGCTGATTTGCAGTGGTTTGCTAAGTAGGCTGTTGGGCAGTCTGGACAGGGTGTGTTCTTCAGCGCATGAGACCAAGCTGTTTGCAGCCATATTCCACGTTATGCAACTAGGGGCTTTCCAAGTCAGTGAGGTGGTGGTCAGAGAGAAAGGTAACACATTGGGGGGCCTTCACGAGCAGGACGTCTCCTGGTCGGAGGGAGCAGTCTGTGTGTGGCTCAGATTATCCAAGACCAATTGGGGGGGAAGGGGGTGCGGGTGGTCCTGAAACAGGAGGGAAAGGGAGGGCAGGGGATAGTGGATATCATCAGGGCATACATGACGGTGAGACCACATTGGGGTGGGTGGTTTTTATGGCACAGGAATGGAGACCTGATCACCGCATCCTTTAGGATTGTGGTTGCCTCAGAGGTGGCCAGCCAGGGGGGCCCCCACTCTGCTGTGCAGCAGGTTGGGAGGTGGACATCACAGGCATATAAGAGATACATCAGGAAATGAGATTTAACTTTCTAATGTTTTGTTCCCAGGAAATAGATGGCACAGGGTGGTGTGGCTTATCAGACACTCGTTCATTCACTGGTCAGTGCTGTGGGCGATGATGACAAGGGGGTGGACAGCAGCTGGGACAGGACTCAGACAAGATGCTGATTAGATGGTGCAGGAAAAGGGGACTCCACTAGAGACAACTGTTGCCACTTATCGAGGAAAAAAGTCAGACTTGGCCCACACCAGACTTAATCATTATACATGTGGGGGAAATGGCTTGAGGAACACACCATGAGTGGCCCTGGTGCGAATGATTTTGATGGGCTTTGAGATTATAAAGTCATGGTGGCCTCAGGTACAACTGGGGCAGTCAGAGATCATCCCCAGGAGAAACTGGAGGCAAGCGAAAGAGGTGCTTGCCATTGAGAGGTCCCATAAGAGGGTGAACAGGAAGCTGGCAGCATGGGCCAGAGAGTCTGGGGGGGTTATACATCAGGTATAGTCTAATCACATATGATACACCAGGTATGTACAGGTCAGATGGGGTACACATGTCCATAGTAAGGAATTCAGTGCTCAGTGGGGACATTCGAGAAGCTACTGAGTCATGGCAGGGACTATTTGCCTAGTTTTTAGTGGGGGGAAGCCTTCAGGCTGACCATGACCGGCCCAAGTGGCTAATGAGAAAAAATGGAGCCCAGCCTGTATGAGGTACGGCCGTGCAGGGGAGGGCTCCCCTTGGGGCAGTCACCCGGGGGCAGGGCTGGGGAGAAGGTGGGACACCTGAACCCAGACAAAAGATCCAGGATGAAGAGGCATCAGGTCAGCACACCTGAGCCAAAGAAAATGAAAATATTCTGTCATGTACATAAAGGGGTAACCCCAGTGTTTGTTTATAAATAAAGGGAAATATATAAGAATTTTGGTGGTGGTATGGGAAAATTTATTTTAAAGGAAAGCAACAATGAAATGTATTAGATGATATACAAGTCTACCCAATAAAAAATTTCAGTGGTTAAACCAAGATGAAAGTGTGAGTGTGGCTGACTTCAGGGGTCCAGGTGGCAAATTACGTTTAAGATTACAACTGACTGCAGTTTTGTTTCAAACTTTTTTATATCAGTCACCTCCTCCTCTTCTACCGGCTTGGAGAGAGCACGTTAAATAAGTCTGATGCTGGCTACCACGGAGACAGCTTCAAATGCTCTGACAAAACTCAACAACAAGTTTACATTCCATCTCAGGAAGGTAAAGAGCATCTTGGCAGATAGACTATTTTATTAAAAATCTCTGTTTGGATGTAAATATATTTTTTTAAAAAGTACATATTAAACACTTTTTTTAAAGAAAGATTTGTATTTTTTTTTTTTAGTTTTATTTTATTTTTTTTACCAGGCGGTGACTGGGTACAGCCCATTTTCAGTCATGAATGACAATAAATACAATACAGATACAAATACAGATGAATAACATTCAACAAACATTACATATACTAAAAATATCAACAATGCATCAAACATAACAAGTACATGAATTATTCTTATGATAGTAATCATTCAGAAAGTGTTTAAAATGCTTTACATTTTTATAATAGCAATAAGGTACTCCCAGGGGTTATGTTAATGTTCAAAGTAATCAACCCCTTGGGGCAATATGGCACTTGGCTGCACTTCATGCCACATTATACTCCCAGGAGGTGATTAACTAGAACATTAACATAACCCGTGGTCATACCTTATTGCTTAATTAGTTCTGTACCCCAGGGACATTATCTGAACTGATGTCCTGCATGGAATTCTTCATTGTGCCTTGTGCTCAACTGATGTCACTGGGTTCTGGAACTCAACTTAATAAAAAATTAATATTGGGTGGGGCAAAAAGGCAATATTAACAAGAGACCCTAAATAAGAAAAAATGGATTTTTCAAAACACACATCCAAAACAACTCACTGGCCCATACACATGCCCATATTTACAATTATATAAAAAATGTAAACAACAGATGCATACTTTACACATGCCCACATGAACAGTTACTGTGTATAAAAAATGTAAAGACTTTACACATGTCCACATTTACAATCACTCTGTATAAAAAAGCACACATATAAAGACTTTACACATGTCCACATCTTCAATTACTGTATATAAAAAACTGTAAACAGAATTTACATTTCTTTTAAAACTGCTGAATGGATTTTATGGAATTTTCTCGATTTACTGCCACTGGCCCAAGTTATTTCTTTGACAAACCTCAGCCCAGTGTTCCCTAAAGATCTTTAGGATACACTATATTTGCTAAGGAATCAGAGTCCACTACAAAATCAACAAGGCATCCACACTTACAACTGTGATATGGTATCACTATAATGCAGAAAGGCTTAATGTCCTCGTAACACAAAAAGGCAACAAGTCTGGTACCTATTCTATCAATTATAAAAGTGTAAATACCAGTACTGCCACTCAGCTTCCACTATCTTGTGAAAACATAGGTTTTATTTGCCTTAAACTGCCTTTAATCCAGCGTTAGAATGAATGCCTGTAAGTGGAGAAACCTTTCATTTATGCATGATGTACAGTAACAACTATCAGGCCAGCTGTTATCTTAATGAGCAAGGATGCAATGCAGTGTATCTTGTTGCTTACATCTGTGCTCTTTATGTCAGCTGCTGGAGGCTCTCCCACAGTTCTACACCAAATAAATATGATGTTCAGTTAGTATAAGTGATGCAAATTTAATATTAGTATTCAATATTTATGGTAAGGCATTGATATGGTGCTGAAATAAAGAGCTGTGTGACTCTGTGTTAAAGCAGTAATATTTTTTAGTCACCGTGCATACTTTTTTCTGCAAAAATGTTTATCTTGCAAAAGCATCAATGTAACCATTTTTCTTTTCATTTTTTTTTTCATTCCTGAATGAAGCTATGGGATTTTACAGTTTTTAAAAGTTCCTGCTCCTGTGCCATGTTCACCATAAAAAAAAATTAAATATTATGGTAGAGTGATATGCTGCTTACCACCAGAAACATGAAGCAGCACTATCCTAGTACATGCCTAGTATGAATCTAGTACGTACATGCAACTGGTAACCTCAATGGAAGAGTTTTTTTTTTTTTTATTATTTGTGCGTTGTACCCATCTTTAAGTGACTTGAGACATAATTTAAAAAAATAGCTATAAAAGCTGTTTTAAAATATCTACTGTAAGAAAAAGAAAAATACACTGGGGAATCTAAGGATGTCAGAAATACATTTGTGCTAAAAACCATATGATGAAATTTTATGATGACTAACAAATACTGCTGCTTTCCAGGGGACTGACAAGTGATCTCAGACCACCCTCTGGTAGTACTGAATTTTAAAATACTTATCAACTTAGAATAATCTAAAAGATGGAAAATGAATAACTTTTTAATAAATAATGAAGAAATTGCTACTAAAATTTGAACTTCTCCAGAAGATGATTCTACCTATTTTTGACTGCTGTAATGTAGCCTATAGTGCTGCCCCCAAGTCTTCCCTAAGCAGATTGGACACCCTTTCTAACTACTTCTGTTACTTCACGCTGGATTTCCCCTCTCACACCCATCACTGTAATGTCTACCACTCCCTGCCTTTTTCCTTGTAAGAAAATCAACGTCACCTCCATTGCACAAGATCTGTGGCTAAATTTGGGTTTGGGGTGCCCCCTATCTTACTTCCTCACTACTTACCCTCCCTACTCCTGCCCATTCGCTTAGATCCTATGACTCTCGTTTAATGGTAGTCCCTTGTCAGTTGACCACTGCTGGCCAGGTGGCCTTTTCGTACCGCTTCCCCAAATTATGGAATGCACTTCCTCCCCAGATTCGCCACTCATCCTCCCTTACTTCCATCTCTTCTGCCCTACATAATTTCCTTTCAGTAAACTGTACCTGTGGCTAATTTACTGTCTGCTTCTCCCACAACTCATCCTCATCTTCTCAAACTTAATAACTATAAAAATCCCAATAATACCTATTACTGCTGTCTAGCCATCCCCAGTATCCCTCTACTCCATATTTCTTTTCCCACACCTCATCCTCCCTTGCTACCCCCCCCCCCCCATTGCCTCACTTCTGATCTAGCTCTATTCTAGCACTTGTACTTATTAGGCTCACTCGAGTTTTTATATTATTATTGTTCTTAAGCTGCACTTATTATATACATAACTTATGTAACCTCCAGTGCTGTTGTACACTGTAATGCTTTAATGGATATTCCTTGTACAAATGTGTTAGCTACATGAATGTTTTCTCTGTTACCCTCTCCCATGGGACACACCGAGAGACAAGCAACTTGTTGTTCAGTGTGACTTTCCTGGGGAACCATTTCAATAAATAAAATAGCTGAACTTTAGCTGATAATCATACATCCTGGAGCAATACTTGGCACTATAAGAGATATTGGTTGAGAGGATATTTAAGTAGTATAGCATTAAAAAGCAAATGACCTATTAGATAAGATCTGCGAAATAAAGAAAAACTTTTTATAAATGAATCTCAAGAAACCTAGGACCAATGGTATGAGGGGTCGCCCCCCTTTGGGTAGAGGGTGGGCCACTGCATGTTTCCATGAAGAGGGGACTGAGGCAGTAGAGAATGAGAGATTTAGGATTATTGAGAGGGAGGTAGGCAATGGCCGAAGCGGAGAGGGAGAGGAGTTTTGGGTCAAGGCAGTCAGGGGAGGCACCTTTAGAGGGGTTGATGGTGAGGAGGGCACTTAGGGCATTGCTTGGGGTTACAATAGCAAAAAAGAAGGGGAGATGGGAGGGTGATGAAGTGCGCACACCAGTAGAGGGTGGGGAGGGGGATGTGTATGAGGGGAGGGATTTCAGTAGTTCAGTGGCACAGGAGATATAGTAGGAGTTAAATTCTGCAGCTGTGGCTGGTGGGTCAGACACTAGTGAGCTATTTACTTTAAGTACCAGGGGGGGTGAGATGAGGGGGTAAATAGGGCATGGACCACCTTCCAGAACTTTGAAGGGGGATTTATGTCGGTGATGAAGGCAGATTTGAACTATTTGGACTTGGCTAACCTCGTAGCCCTGGAGCAAGCATTTTGGAGCACTCGGTAGTTCACGAGGTCATTAGGATGCTGGGTAGCTTTATGACACTTCCAGGCTTGATCTCTAGCCCTGAGGCAGGTCAGAGATTCAGGGGTTATCCAGGGTAAGTGGTTACCTCTGACTCTGGTTTGTTTGAGTGGGGCAAAGGCATTCCAGTCTGCATGAAAGATTTCTTTGAAATAGGCAAGGGCCTTATCAACCAAGGGGAAGATTAGGGGGGACCAGTCAGAAGAAAAAATTACTCACCTGTAGTAATCTTGTTTCTTCCAAAGGGATCCACTAATATTATTACTCTTGCAGTGCTCCTTTAAATCAGCACTGCCCCGGAGCCAAATAGAATGCTATGCTAATCATGGTATGTTTAGCTCGTGCATCTATTTTCAAACTGCCCAGTGTCAACTGCCTACATTCTACCTCAGATTTCTTAGAAGCCTGCAAAGAGACCAGAATAACATATAGATAAAGAAATAAAAATAGGAAAAATGGTGCTCCAACTGGGGCAACTAGTAAACATTAACCATAGGACCAATAGAATTTAATGTCCCCTTTTTTCTTATAGTCAGATATACCTAAGAAAAAGAACATATAAGTTACAAGACATTATTTGGAAGTGCCAGTAGATGGCATAACACTCCAGGTATAGATATGTATATAATCAACTGTGTAGAGTACTTTCTATTCACTGATTCTGAAGGGGAGGCAAGGGTGGGGAGTAATAATATTAGTGGATCCCTTTGGAAGAAACAAGATTACTGCAGGTGAGTAACTTTTTCATCTAACCCCAGGAATCCACTAATATTATTACTCTTGCAGACTATGCAGCAGTACCTCAAGGAGGTGGGCAAGAATCTATTTTGGAAAAGACTCTGCAAAACTGCTGTGCCAAATCTGGCATCACTCCTGGACTGGGTATCTAGGCTATAGTGCTTAGTGAAGGTGTGGACTGACCTCCAGGTAGCTGCTTTACATATTTCCAGTAAAGGTACCTCTCGGGCAGCAGCAATGGTAGCAGCTGTGCCCCTTGTAGAGCGGGACCTAAGACCAGAGGGTGGTACCTTACCTGCCTTTGAGCAACAAAACTGAATACACTGACTAAACGATCCATCGAGAGATAATTCTCTTTGAAACAGGAGTCCCTTTACCTACTTCCCCATAGGTGAGGAACAGTTGTTGTCTGTCCTGCCTATGGTCTTTGGTATGAGTCATGTAATAACTCAGTGCTCTTTTTACATCCAGGCTGTGCAATCTATGCTTACCTGAGCTAGACTGTTCAGTAATGAAAACTGGAGAAGCAGGAGTCCCTTTACCTACTTCCCCATAGGTGAGGAACAGTTGTTGTCTGTCCTGCCTATGGTCTTTGGTATGAGTCACGTATTAACTCAGTGCTCTTTTTATATCCAAGCTGTGCAATCTATGCTCACCTGAGCTAGAGTGTTCAGTAAAGAAAACTGGTAATGTTGTAGATTGGTTCAAATGGACTTCAGAAACCACCTTGGGGAGGAACTTCCTATTAGTTCTCAGCACTATCTTGTTCCTGTGAAAAGTAACATAGTTCGTTTCCACACAAAGGGCCTGGAGCTCACTTATCCTCCAGGCAGAAGTGATTGCCACCAGAAAGACTACCTTCCAGGTAACAAATTTAAGCTCTAAAGATGCCATAGGCTCAAAGGGTGGAAGCATAAGCTGGGCAATGCAATTGTTAAGGTCCCATGCTGGCACTGGTTCCCTGTGAGGTGGAAACAAATGAGAGAGCTCTTTAAATAACCTTTTGAATATAGGAGTTGATGCCAGGGAGGTATCCTTTCCAGCTGAAAGGTATGCTGAAACTGAAGCCAGGTGCACTTTCAGAGCTGAGTGCTACAACCCTTGGGAGTGTAGGTGAGACAAGTAATCCAGGAGGGTTGGGATGCCAGCTTGTGCTGGGACTATACCCTTATTACTGCACCAAATGGAAAATCTTTTCCATTTAGAGGCATAGGTTTTCTTAGTGGAAGATTTCCTGTAGCCCCTTAGAACTTCCAAAACTCCTTCAGAGAAATGCCATTCTGCATATTCTAAGTCCTCAAGAGCCAAACCTTGAGCTTGAGAGACTTGAGATTGGGGTACACTACCCTTCCCTGAAAGGAAGTCAGTAGACAGCACCTCTGAGGGAGCAGAATCGGCTTGTTCACCGACATTAAGAGCAGTCGGGAGCACCAAGGCTGTCTTGCCCAGTCTGAGGCTACCAGAATCATTGAAGCTGGTTTGGACCTGAGCTTGATGAGCACCCTGAATATCAATGGGAAAGGAGGAAAGGCATAAAGATGCTTGCCCATCCAATCCAGGCTCAGGGCATCCATGGGAACTGTCCCTTTCACTGGGGCCTTGCAACAATAGAGAGGTAAGTGATGATTTTGTTGGGATGCAAAGACATCTATTTCTGGGGTTCCCACCTCCTGAATAGGGCATTCACCACTTGTTTGTTCAATGCCCACTCGTGATGGGCCTGGTTTATCATGCTCAAGGCATCACCAAGGTGTTGTCCTTGTCAGGCAGGTGAATTGACTGCAGATAGGCATTTAGAGAGTAAGTAAGGCTCCATTTCTTCATTGCCTCTGTACAGAGTGGAGAGGACCTTGTCCCTCTTTGCTTGCTGATGTAATACATTGTTGTGGTATTGTCTGTTCTGACTTGTACCACTTTTCCATGCATGAGATGAGAGAAAGCCTGAAGGGCCAGATAATCAACTCTTAACTCCAGCAGGTTAATGGGCAGGAGTGAGTCTGCACTCGCCCAGGTACCATGAATGGTGTGATCACCTAAACAAGCACCCCCATCCTAGCAGGGAAGCATCTGTTGTGAGTACCAGAGAGGGAGGCTCCTGCAGAAATGGAACCACTTCCCTTACATTTCCCAACTCCCTCCACCATTGGAGGGTCTGTAGTAACGTTTTTGTGACTGGTACTGGCTTTGAGAGGGGGTCCCGCTTTTGGCACCAGTGTGCTCTGAGGAGGAACTGAATATCTCTCATCTGAAACCTGGCACCTTTGACTATGCTTGTTGCTGAAACCATGTGTCCTAACAGTTGAAGGAAGTATCTTGCTGGCTTTGGCCTGCCCAGGGCAAGTGAGCCTGCCAAAACCCAAATGCTTTCTGCCCTCTCCTGAGGGAGAAAGGCTCTTCCCACTACTGTATCCAGTTCTGCTCATATGAACTGCAGAACCTACACAGGGATCAGGACTGACTTTTTGGTATTGAGGAGGAATCACAGGGAGAGAAGCAGATCCTGGGTTACCTGAAGGTGGTCTGACACCTGCTGGTGGGGTTTTCCTATGATTAGCCAATCATCCAGGTAAGGAAAGACTATGACACCCAATCTTCTTAGGTGTGCCACTACTACTGCTATGCACTTGGTAAAGACCCCTGGTGCAGAGGTGAGGCCAAAGGGAATGTTGAGAACTGATAATGGCCTGAAGGGAGTCTGAATCTGAGATACTTTCTGTGTGACTGCCTTATGGGAATATGGAAATATGCATCCTTTAGATCCAAGGAGGCTTGCCAGTCCCCTTTTTGTAGAGTTGGCAAAATCATGGCCATTGTGACCATTTTGAATCTGGGTTTTACCAGGTACATGTTTAGCAGTCTGAGGTCTAGTATAGGCCGGCACTCTCCATTCTTTTTTGTTGTTAGGAAGTATCTTGAATAAAACCCTTGCCCTCTTTGGTTGAGAGGAACAGGCTTGACTGCTTTTGCCAGCAGTAAATCCTGCACCTCCTGCTCCAGCAGTTTTCTTTCCGAGAAAGGAGCTGGTGTAAACTGTTTTAACCTTGGAGGAGGAAAGGACTTGAAACAGAGGGAGAGACCCTGACTCACTATTTCCAGGACCTACTTGTCTGTGGTTATTTTCAACCACTCCTGAAAATATTGGGTGAGTCTGCCCCATACAGGAAATGGAGAGGCAGCCTGAGGGGATAAGTCAGGGGATCTGCTTTGCTTGCTGCTGAGGCTGGGCAGATTGGGATCCTGTCCTGGAATCCCTTGTGCCTCTAGCTCTGTAAAAACCACCCTGCTGTGGCTGGTACTGCTGCTGGGAAACAGCCTGTACTTGAAAGAAAGGCCTCTTAAAAGAGGACCTACCCCTGCCTCCCCTAGCATAAGACGGAGTGGAAGGGGAGCTCTATCTCTGGTGGAATTGGTCCTAAATGTAGCTTTGTATTTATCTACTTTTTTCATATATGCCTCAGCTGGGCACCAAAAAGAGAGTGGCTTTCAACTGAGAAGTCCATAGGCTTACTCTGGGTGTCCTGGGTGAGATTAGTAGCCCTTAGCCAGGCAACTCTCCTTAATGCTATGGTACCAGCCATCCATCTAGCAGCTCTATCATTTGTGTCAGCTGCCATTTGAAACTAGTACTTGGAAGACTCCAAGCCCAGTTTTGCTGTGTCCAGCAGTTCTGACACTCTTAAAGAGGATTAGCCTCAGCATTATGTACCACTGATTGCCAGAGAGCCTTCTGATAGAGAGCTGCATAAGCCTGGTAGCTGGCTTGGCGTACTGCCAGGGATTCCGAAAAGTACCCCTTTTTTGCCATGCTGTCCACCTTCCTCAAATTCTTTTCAGGTGGGTGAGAGGACAGGGGAGTTTTAGCCTTTTCACAGGCAGCCTGCTGAACAATACCTTGGTGGTCTGGGTGACTGAACTGAAACTCAGCCCCAGACCTTTCAAGCTGATATTTCTTGTCACACTTTTTATCAGTGGGTGTGACAGTATTGGGAGACTTGAAGATTTCCAGAACATCATTTTTAAAGAATTTGTACATTGGCAGGAGGAGCCTTTTAGTGGGTGTCAGCCCCATGAGCTCCATATATTGTGCCTGTTCTTCATCCTGGATCTCTTCAGCTGTTTGCAGATCCAGGGTTTCTACCATTTTTTTAACAAAAGAAAAATGGGATGAGAAATCCTCTGTGGGTCTGGGTGGAGAACCAAAATATTGCTCTGGTGAGACCTCAGTTTCAATACCCTCCTCATCCTGATCATCCTCCTCATATGCTACTGTGGCAGTGGGCAAAAGAGGGGCAACAACAGTAGCTTTTTCAGCAGTAGTAAGCACAGGCTGCTGAGGGGGTATTAAGCCCCTGCAGCACCTGGAGTAAGGCTAAAGCCTGAGTAAAATCAGCAGGAGAAGGAGCAGGAATGGGCACATGAGGGACCCCTTGAGGCGTTTCTGCCAGGGTTTCAGTGTGCTTTGTTTTCTTCAATTTTTTGGCAGGCACCGGGGAGTCAGCTGGTTCTTTGCCTCTCTTGCCAGAGCCCTCACCCATATCAGGGGTGGATTTGGAGGCTCTAGAAGGAACAGCCATAGTCTTAGAGGGGGTGGACTGGTTAGAGCCCATGGACCCCTCCTTTAGTCTCCTTTTAAGCCTCTCCCTGTGTTTTTCCACTGTCTTGTCAGGGAAAGACTTACAAATGTCACAATTTTCAGTGAAGTGTTGCTGCCCAAGGCAGATCAGGCAAAGATCATGCTTATCTGCCTTGGCAAACACCTCTGCACACTTCAAGTAATTCTTAAAACCAGGAGGTCCTGTTTTCTTTTTTGGCTGATCTGACATTTTAGAAAACAGGAACTGGGAACTGACAAAAATAGGCTAAATTTGAATATTTGCGGTCACTTCTGATTGAAATAGTGATCGGTCCAGGAACTGATAAAGTGAAAAAACTATCTGTTCCGATCGGATCCAGAACCGATAAACCGCTGGGGGAGCCGGTAAACCTCAGTTTAAAAGCAGTTAAAACTTAATAAAATTAAAGAACAAAGCAACCAGAACCCTCTAAAAAGGTTCCGATTAAATACAGAAAAGGATCGGTTGCCCCTCGGTTCAGAGGAACCATGAGGAACCGATAAATAAACATAAATTTAAAACTATGTGGTAAAAAAACACTAAAGAACAATGACATTAGGCAGTAATGAAAAAATAAAACAAAAATGCTTAAGGTTTTTTGTTCTATGCACTACAGAAATCTGTCTTGATTGAGATAGAGCTCCAGGGTGTCTGAACTTTGCAGCGGAGAGAGGGAATCTGAGGTAGAATATAGGCAGTTGACACTAGGCAGTTTGAAAATAGATGCATGAGCTAAACATTCCATGATTAGCATAGCATTCTATTTGGCTCCGGGGCAGTGCTGATTTAAAAGAGCACTGCAAGAGTAATAATATTAGTGGATTCCTGGGGTTAGAAGTGGCAAGGTTACTCAGGAGAGGTTCAAGGTCAAAAGACTTGAAAGAGTGTAGTTGTATGGTTTTGTGTTATGATTTAGTTCTGTGGACTTTCCTAACTATGTATATTGGGTTATGGTCACTGAGAGCATCAGGAAGGATGCCAGCGGTGATGATGTGGTGGAGGTGGGAGGTAAGGTCTTATTCGAGTAGGAAGTGTTGTTCTGTCTTGTGGTTTGGGCGGGTGGGTTCGGAGATCAGTTGGGAAAGATTTAGGGCTCTGATTTCATTTTTCATTTTTGAAGTTTTAGGTGACAACCAATTTATTTTGAAGTCACCTAGGATAAATAATTCCCCAGAGTGAGCAAGGGAAGTGATGGAGGTTAGGAGGTCTAGAGTGACTGAAGGATGGACATTTGGGTGTTAGTAAATGCTGGCTACGAAGATTGGGAGAGTGAAGGGGAGGGTCACATGGATAGCTAGGGCATCATCGGTTTCCTGATTGGAGGATGAGTAGATGATGGAATATTGAATGGAGGCTAAGATATAAATGGCCACACCACCACCCCTGCCAGCAAGGACTTACCTTAGCAGTGAGTAGCCAGGAATGGAGATTGAGTGGTCAGGGATAGCGCTCTTTAGCCAAGTTTCTGAGATGATTAGAATGTCTGGTTTTGGAGTGCACACCATTGTCTGAATCTGGTCTATTTTTTGCAACAAGCTGCGGGTGTTTAGATGTAGGATCTTTAAGCCCTTTGGGAGGGCTGAGAGAAGACAGCATGGGGAGGTAGTAGAGGAAGAAGCACCAGAGGACATAGGGACAATAGGGCCCAGGTTGGGGTGGATATCCATGACAGACAGCAAGAGGAGAGCAAGCATGAGAAAGTGGAGCTTAGGGGATTTTGAAGGGGAAGGAGAGGAGGTTAGGAATTTTGAGGAGAAGGGAGTGGATGAGTGAGAAAGAAGAAGGTGGAGAACAGCAGAGTGAGGCAGCTTCCTGGTGATGTTCCTTGGCAGACCAAAATCCCCTGGTCAGGTGCCTGCTCCTTCAGAGCTGGAGGGCAGAATGAAGATGCAGGGACTGTGGCAGAGCAAGGCCACCTCCTGGTGCTGTTCCTTGGTGGGTTAAAGTGCCCTGGTCAGGGGCCTTCTCCTGCAGAGCTGGAGGGTGGAATGAAAATGCAGGGACTGAGTCAGCCCAGTGCCGCTGAGGGTTGAGGCACTGGACACCACACCTCGTGCCATGCCGGTGACCTGGGTTTGGGAATGACCCCGGGTCATTGGGGGTCAGCCAGGAAGGACTGGGATTGAGCATCTGTAGACTGCTCTCCTAGTCCTGGGATGGGTTAGGGAACTTCACCGTGCTGTAGCTGCCCCTGCAGATGCCCAGGGGCACTACTAGTGTTGGTGATAATATAGGGGGGGCACAGCAGATATTGGCACATTGTGCCTGGACTTCATTGCACATCCACGCTCCAAGGGGCCAAATGGAGAAAAATGGCTGGGCACGACCATGCAGCTTGATGGCCATGCTCCGAGCCACCCAGAGGACTTTGGCGGAGTCCTGTCAGGGAGGGTCCAGGGCTGTCCTGGCTGGTAGAGGCAGAGGGGAACCCTCCAGCAGGATGGCATGATGGCCGTTCCTGATCCTCCTGTGTGCAGTTCGATCTACCCAGCTCTCCAGGCGGGCGGAGCTGGCAGGTGGATGCCCCAAGCTGGAGTGTGTCACAGGAGGAGAAAAAATAGTTGTGATCAAAAAAAAGATGCAGGAACTGTGGCAGAGCAAGGCTGCCTCTCAGTGTTGTTCCTTGGTGGGCTGAAGTGCCCTAGTCAGGGGCCTTCTCCTGCAGAGCTGGAGGGCGGAATGAAGATGCAGGGACTGTGACAGAGCAAGGCTGCCTCTCGGTGCTGTTCCTTGATGGGTCAAGTGCCCTGGTCAGGGGCCTCCTCCTATGATGAGAAGGATGCAAGAGCTAAATGACATGATTCAAATCAGGCAGGGCTAGGGGCAAACATACTAATTTAAACAGTGACAGTACACCTAGAGATAATAACTAGAACAGGCTTGGTAGGCAGATCTATGGCTATTGAAGCAGCAGTACCAGGGGCAAATAAACCAGGCAGCAATTCATATAGACTGTAGGTAGCAGAAACATAAGTTCAAGGTGACCCAGATAGAGAGTATGCAGTAATTAGCATTTCAGCCTAAAACAAAGTCCCAGGAGTCTGGTACCAATATCAGGAGAACACAGATAAGGAGTAGGCAAAGCTAGTGGCTCAACCTTGACCCAAATAATCCCAAGAGTCTAGTGCACATAAATAAATATACAAGTTGAAACCAGTTGGGAAGAAATAACAGTAGCTAGCAATTCATCCTTGGGATGCACAGGTAAAAGTGCAGTTACCATGGAGGAGTGCAAGGCAGCTAGGTAGAAAGGCTAGGCAGACAGTATGGACTGAGCAGAGGCAGGGTTACTGGCCAATGGCTGACACTGGGCTGACTCTGGAATAACTCCAGTTGATGTCCTTAGCACTTTTCCTTTGCATGGAGACCACAGCATGAAGAACACAAGGCATTATGGGAGATTTAAAGTTAAGGAAGGGGAGGAGTGACCTCCAAATGTAGAGGCTCCTGACGCTGCACATGAGAGTGGAAGGAGAGCAACAGAGGAAAACATTTTTGTCCTTGGCTTCATTTGCCAGGCTTTAGGCTATGCCCAATATGAATACCTTGGCCCACTGATGAGTGGGCTTGTGCTGGAGGAGGCACAGCTTCCTGAAGCTTGCTGTTCAGTCATCCAAGGTACCCAGGGTAAATAAAGGTGATCGTGGGGGGGGGGAGTGGAGAGTTGTAGAAGAACTCACCCACACAATCTTGCTGGCTCTTGACACAGCACTGGAAAGTGGAAAGAGGGCAGCAGAGGAAAAAGTATTTGTCCTGGGCTCATTTGACAGGCTTAAGGTTCCACCCAGTATGCAGGTCTCAGCCCCCTGATTGATGGGCTTGTGCTGGAGGAAGCATGGCTTCCTGAAGCCTCCTGTTCAGTAGCCGAGGGTCCCACAGTGAAAAAGGTGATGGGGAGGGTGAGTGGAGAGCTGTAGAAGCACTCACTTTCGCAACCTTGCATTCTCCCAACCCTGCACTGTGTATTGTATTGCATGCATGTAATTGATTTGCCTGTACTACGGTTACCCTTTCTCCAGATCACATCTGCAAATTAGAATATTTTATATCTCTGAGAGAAAACATAAACTTTGGCATACTGACGCCAAGACAGATGCATAAAAGCAAATTGTCTTTTATTTAAATACAGCTAACCCTCACAGCAAACACACGGGTAAAAAAACTCAACATTTCACGCAGCCACACCTGAGCTTTGTCAAGAGAATGAGTTGCTAAACAACCATACAGTCTTTATAGTACACCCTCAGGTGTTACATATTAAATGACTAGACAACATATCTAAAACACACTAATCAGAAAACAAGGAGGGGGGGAGGCAAAAAAAGAACAATGAGAATACTAATCAGCATTCACGTTTAAATTATTAAAGTGCATCCAATATGAAAAAAAGTACATTCAGATGACATCATATAATGCCATAATTAATCCACAAAAATTCAGAACAATTTATAAATGATGTTGTAATTCAATTTTATCATTTAAACCAGGCATAGACAAGGTCTGTAATTTAAAAATCCAGTAGTTTTCTTTGCGTGCTAGAACATTATTCAAATCACCCCCACAAGGTCCTAATTTAACTCTATCAGTCCCTAAAAAAGTCCAATTATGTTGTGTTGGTTCCAAACTGCCATGTTTATGAAAGGCGGTAGCATAATCCAAATATTTATTTGCAACCGCTCTAACATGCTCACTCACCCTTTCTTTTAATTTCCTTTTAGTCTGCCCAACATCATAAGCTCCACATTGGCAAAAAGCATAATAAATAACAAAACAGGAATCACAATTAATAAATGTTTGAATTTCAATCTCTGTACCATCTACTGGACTTTTAAAGATTTTAACAACCTGTATGTACTTACAAAATGTACATCTTTGGCATTTAAAACAGCCTAACTGTAATGGCGGCAACCAATGTTTACACACTGGATCTCTTAATTTACTTTGTGCTGGATTATTCATAGAGGACTGCGAATCTACGTTCATTTTACTAGTCATTCTCAGGGAAATTGCAGGCAGGTAACTACTAGTTAACCTGTCACCTAAATTACTTGTTTTTTTGTATACCATTCTTGGAGGCATCTTAACAAACGATGATATTTTTGGCTCATTATACAAAATATGCCAATTCCATCTAATGATAGTTTCAATTTCTTTAGACTGTATAGAATACATAGTAATGAAGTTAAGTCTCTCACTTTCATTCTCATTCCCAAAATATCAGAGGAACAGTTTGTTTCCAATAATTGTTGTCTTTGCAGTCCAGTGGCATGCTCTCTGGCTATTGCTACTTCACTTGCTGCATAACCCCATTTTAAAAACCTCTGCTCCATATCATCAGCCCATTGTTCGAATCCCGCCTCAGTGGAACAGTTCCTTCGTGCACGTATAAACTGTCCTCTCGGTATGGATCCGACAATGTGCTTAGGATGACAGGAATTAGCCAAAAGTATCGTGTTTTTATCTGTTGGCTTTCGAAACAATGTAGTACTCAAACCGCCCACTATCTCCTTAGAAATTAAGATATCCAAAAATGGTATATATGCTAAATTCATATTGACAGTAAATCTCAAATTTTTATTTGTGGATTGCAAATAATCCACAAATGACATCAGTTCACTCTCTGAGCTCTGCCAAATCAAAAAACAATCATCAATGTAATGTTTATAAATAGAAATGTACCGAACAAAAGGATTACCATCTGAATCATATATGAACTGTTCTTCCCATTTCCCCATATATAAGTTTGCAAAATTAGGGGCAAAAGTTGCCCCCATAGCTGTCCCACGTATTTGAAGAAAATAATACTTTTGAAACAAAAAACATTCTTTTCCAAAACATGTCGTGCCAAATCTAAAATAAAATGTTTATGTTCTAAACTAAGAGTGCCCTTATCTAAAAAATAACTTCATGCCAAAAGGCCATCCTGATCTGGAATATTAGTATAAAGAGACTCAACGTCGAGAGTGACTAAAAAGTCCGAACTCTCGATGCAGAGCTCTTCAAAAATTCCTAATGCATGTTTTGTATCTTTAATGAAAGACCTTAACTGTGTTACAAACTGTTTAATGTGAGCATCAACATATTGGCTCAATGGTTCTGTTAGTGATCCAATGCCCGCAACTATCAGGTGCCCTGGGGGAACTTTATCATTCTTATGTACCTTGGGGAGAAGATAGATTGAGGGTCATATAGGATTCTTAACTGTTAAAAATTGATGTACATCATCATCAATTACTTCCTGTTGTCGGGACAAATCAAATAAAGTGTCAATTTCTTTCTTAAAAGCTAACGTTGGATCACTACTCAACAGTTTATAATATTGTTTGAAGGCTAATTGTCGCTCAACTTCTCTGACATAATCAGTTGTGTTTAACACTACTACACTACCCCCTTTATCAGCCTGTGCTATTGTAATCAACTGATTATTTTCTAACCCCCTTAGGGCTTCCATTTCTGCCTTACTCATATTAACAAATCTCAGCTGTTTCCTAATGTTCTCTCATTGTTTAAATTCCCTATCACAGGCTTTCATAAACACCTGTACCACATGATTCTGTGATGCCAAAAAAGTTGATTGGGGCTTAAATTGCATATGACAAGCCTTAAACTGTGTCCCACACAATTCATCATTTGACTGATTAACTGACTCATTAGAATTAATTTGCACTTGTGTTAAATTAACTTCTCTTATATTCTGTGCAAAAAAACACTTCAAATTAAGTTTCCTATCAAATTTCTGTAAGTCTGTATATAAGTCAAAAGCATTAAATGTGTGTGTTGGAACACATTTTAAACCTTTTGTTAAGTACACCGATTTCAAGTTCTGTAAGCAAATGATCAGACAAATTAATGACATTCACATCATTGTCCATTAGTATCTCCCCTCTTCCCTCGTCTCCCTCCTCCACAGAAATTGTCTCCCTCGTACTGTCCCCGACTCTGATAATGTCCCTGATAACATGATTGTTGGTCTCCATCTTCGGCATCTTCCTCTCCTAGTTCGTTTCCTATGGGGACTCAAAAAGCTACTCTGGGGCTGCGTCTGAGGTGATGTTGCATAGACTGTCCTGACAACCCCAATGATTGATCCAGTTGCTCTGTCTCCTCCTCGAGACTGCTCTCTAAAAAAATACTACCTGATTTTTGTAAAACCCCTTCCTGTGTTCATTTCAAAATCAATTTTAATTGCTAAGACTGTTTGTTCCAATTAAAAACACAATTTTGTAAATAATCTCTTTCGTCACATAAAAACTTCTTTGATGCAGCTTCATCCATTTTTTTAGAGAGCAGTCTCGAGGAGGAGACAGAGCAACTGGATCAATCATTGGGGTTGTCAGGATAGTCTATGCAACATCACCTCAGACGCAGCCCCAGAGTAGCTTTTCGAGTCCCCATAGGAAACGAACCAGGAGAGGAAGACGCCGAAGATGGAGACCAACAGTCATGTTATCAGGGACATTATCAGAGTCTGGGACAGTACAGGGGGGGACAATTTCTGTGGAGGAGAGGGAGACGAGGGAAGAAGAGGGGGAGATACTAATGGACAATGATGTGAATGTCATTAATTTGTCTGATCATTTGCTTACAGAACTTGAAATCGGTGTACTAAATAAAGGTTTAAAATTTGTTCCAACACACACATTTAATGCTTTTGACTTATATATAGACTTACAGAAATTTGTTAGGAAACTTAATCTGAAGTGTGTTTTTGCACAGAATATAAGAGAAGTTAATTTAACACAAGCGCAAATTAATTCTAATGAGTCAGTTAATGAGTCAATTGATGAATTGTGTGGGACACAGTTTAAGGATTGCCATATGCAACTTAAGCCCCAATCAACTTTTTTGCCACCACAGAATCATGTGGTATAGGTGTTTATGAAAGCCTGTGAAAGGGAATTTAAACAATTAGAGAACACTAGGAAACAGCCAGAATTTGTTAATATGAGTAAGGCAGAAATGGAAGCCCTAAGGGGGTTAGAAAATAATCGGTTGATTACAATAACACAGGCTGATAAAGGGGGTAGTGTAGTAGTGTTAAACATAACTGCTTATGTCAGAGAAGTTGAACAACAATTAGCCTTCAAACAATATTATAAACAGTTGAGTAGTGATCTGACATTAGCTTTTAAGAAAGAAATTGACACTTTATTGGATTTGTCCCAACAACAGGAGGTAATTAATAATGATATACATCAATTTTTTACAGTTAAGAATCATATACGACCCTCAATCTATCTTCTCCCCAAGGTACATAAGAATGATAAAGTCCCCCCAGGGTGCCTGATAGTTGTGGGCATTGGATCACTAACAGAACCATTGAGCCAATATGTTAATGCTCACATTAAACAGTTTGTGCCACAGTTAAGGTCTTTCATTAAAGATACAAAACATGCATTAGGAATTTTTGAAGAGCTCTGCATCGAGAGTTCGGATTTTTTAGCCACTCTTGACGTTGAGTCTCTTTATACTAATATTCCAGATCAGTATGGCCTTTTGGCATGAAGTTATTTTTTAGATAAGGGCACTCTTAGTTTAGAACATAAACATTTTATTTTAGATTTGGCATGACAAGTTTTGGAAAATAATTTTTTTGTTTCAAAAGTATTATTTTCTTCAAATAAGTGGGACAGCTATGGGGGCAACTTTTGCCCCTAATTTTGCGAACATATATATGTGGAAATGGGAAGAACAGTTCATATATGATTCGGATGTTAATCCTTTTTTTCGGTACATTTCTATTTATAAATGTTACATTGATGATTGTTTTTTAATTTGCCAGGGCTCTGAGAGTGAACCGATGTCATTTATGGATTATTTGCAATCCACAAATAAAAATTTGAGATTTACTGTCTATATGAATTTGGCATGCATAGCATTTTTGAATATCTTAATTTCTAAGGATACAGTGGCCGGTTTGAGTACTACATTGTTTCGAAAGCCAACAGATAAAAACACAGTACTTTTGGCTAGTTCCTGTCATCCTAAGCACATTGTCGGATCCATACCGAGAGGACAGTTTATACGTGCACGAAGGAACTGTTCCACTGAGCCGGGATTCGAACAATGGGCTGATGATATGGAGCAGAGGTTTTTAAAATGGGGTTATGCAGCAAGTGAAGTAGCAATAGCCAGAGAGCATGCCACTGGACTGCAAAGACAGTTATTGGAAACAAACTGCTCCTCTGACATTTTGGGAATTGAGAATGAAAGTGAGAGACTTAACTTCATTACTACATATTCTATACAGTCTAAAGAAATTGAAACTATTATTAGATGGAATTGGCATATTTTGTATAATGAGCCAAAAATATCATCGTTTGTTAAGATGCCTCCATGAATGGTATACAGAAAACCAAGTAATTTAGGTGACAGGTTAACTAATAGTTACCAGCCTGCAAGTTCCCTGAGAATGACTAGTAAAATGAACGTAGATTCGCTGTCCTCTATGAATAATCCAACACAAAGTAAATTAAGAGATCCAGTGTGTAAAAATTGGTTGCCGTCATTACAGTTAGGCTGTTTTAAATGCCAAAGATGTACATTTTGTAAGTACATACAGGTTGTTAAAATCTTTAAAAGTCCAGTAGGTGGTACAGAGATTGAAATTCAAACATTTATTAATTGTGATTCCCGTTTTGTTATTTATTATGCTTTTTGCCAATGTGGAGCTTATTATGTTGGGTGGACTAAAAGGAAATTAAAAGAAAGGGTGAGTGAACATGTTACAGCGGTTGCAAATAAAAATTTGGATTATGCTACTCCCTTTCATACACATGGCGGTTTGGAACCAACACAACATAATTGGACTTTTTTAGGGATTGATAGAGTTAATTTAGGACCTTGTGGAGGTGATTTGAATAATGTTCTAGCACGCAAAGAAAACTACTGGATTTTTAAATTACAAGCCTTGTCTATGCCTGGTTTAAATGATAAAATTGAATTACAACATCATTTATAAATTGTTCTGAATTTTTGTGCATTAATTATGGCATTATATGATGTCATCTAAATGTACTTTGTTTCATATTGGATGCACTTTGATAATTTAAACGTGAATGCTGAATTAGTATTCTCATTGTTCCTTTTTTGTCTCCCCCCCTTCCTCCTTGTCTTTTGATTAGTGTGTTTTAGAGATGTTGTTTAGTCATTTAGTATGTAACACCTGAGGGTGTACTATAAAGACTGGATGGTTGTTTAGCAACTCATTCTCTTGACAAAGCGCAGGTGCGGCTGTGTGAAACGTTGAGGTTTTTACCCGTGTGTTTGCTGTGAGGGTAGCTGTATTTAAATAAAAGACAATTTGCTTTTATGCATTTGTCTTGGCATCAGTATGTGCCAAAGTTTATGTTTTCTTGCATTTCTTTTGTACTTTGTGCACTACATACCGAGTAACGTCTCTTTTTTGATGTTTTTTTATTTTATATCTCTGTAGGTTTACCTGCTGAAACATTTTAAAAATAAATAAAAATACATACATACACACATTAAATAAAATAAATTAAATAAGTAAATAAAACACAGTGGGCTAGCTATTCAGACTGCGCCAGACAGGGGCACAAGTCTAGGTGCAGTGCAACTGGGATGAGCCAGAGCATAGCCCATGCAATATTCAACAGTGCTGCGCTATGGCTCAGCACCATTGAATATGGCACTGGGGGTGCCTGCACTGCACATGGCACAGTGGCACTGCACAAGTGGCAGGTGGGGAGCAGGGGGATGCACCAGTGCAAGTGCAGGTGTGCTAGGTGCATCAACTGCAATATTCAGTGCTGGGCATGCAAATGGGGCCATAATGCATGCAAGGTGCAAATGGGGCCTTTTGCATGTCATTATGGCCTCATTTGCATGTGGTGCACTGATCCCCAGTGATTTGCACCTGGCACCCTGCCATGCTGCAGCCATCGGGGACTGACACCCCTGCCCCTGATGGGCACCGCTACCCCATCGTCCGATCATGGGCATATGTGGAAAATAACCTGGTGGTCCAGCAGACCCCATCCCATGCCTGATCATGGGCATATTAGAGAATAACCCTGGTGGTCCAGTGGTACCCCTTCCCACCCACCCACTGAGCCCCACCACCCTGCAACCCTCAGTCAGCAGCAGGTGGCAGCTCCCCACCCAAGCCGCCTGGCTGCCCACTGACTGACAGTGTACAGTATGGCTGTACGCCTATTGGTCCACTGCATGGCCAATGGGCATGCAGACTGTATGACTTAGATCCTGAAATGTGAATGAACCATTCATATTTCAGGACTGTGTAGATATTATGGTCTGCACACCCATTGGCCCATGCAAGGCCAATAGGTGTACAGCCGCATTGCATGCTGTCAGTCAGCGGGCAGCCAGGAGGCTTGCAGGCAGGGAGCTGCTGCACGCTGCGACCAGGGGTGCAGGGTGGTGGAGCCCAGTGGGCGGGTGGGGAGGGGGGGTACCTCTGGATCACCAGGGTTATTTTGTAATTATGCCCACAGTTGGCAGGGGATAGTCCACTGACCACCAGGGTTTTTTTGGATCATGCCCATGATCGGGCAAGAGGGGGTCACAACGCCCCCGGGCAGGGGGATCGTGGACTGTATCCTGGACAGTTGGGTGGCTACCCACAGCAGACGGCTGCCACGTTGCACCCAGCAATGCAGCAGCCTGCCTGTGGGTGTCCCCGACTTGTTCCCAGATTTGAGGGGCTCAACATTGTGCCCCCCCCCCGTGCGGCGCAAGGCAGGTTTGTGCCTGCATATGCGCCACACATCCCGGGCTGAATATCAGGATGTGCCGCATATGCATGGGCACACCCCCTGCACTTGCGCCGCATACACTACTGGTGCGCTCCAGTGCATCGGAGGTTGCGAGCACAGCCAGACCCTTTGAATATCATGCCGGGTGATTGAAGCAGCACATGGCACAACCTGTGCCATGTGCAACCCCTTTGAATATCCCACCCAGTGTGAAGAAGCCATAAAGAATGTAACCTAGTATGAGGATGCATCAGGTGAAAGTTTGCTAACAACTACATGAATGTCTTGATGCCACTATACTGTGCCATGGTTAGGCCATGCCTGGAGTATTGCAGGCAGATCTGGACACCAAATGGTAGGGGTAAATAGGAAGTCTGGAGAGGATGCAGCAAAGGGCTACCAGTAATGTGAGGGGGATGGAGGGTTTATTATATGAAAATAAATTGGATGCATTCAGTCTTTTCCCATTAGAAAAAAAGAAGATGGAACATGGATATGCTATATGATATATGTTTACAAAGCTACTAATGATAGCATGCTTCAGTCATCATGTAAAGTTAAAACAGCAGTATTTGTTACTGTGGGCACCATATCATTTTTTTTTGGGGCGGGTCAGCAATGTTTTTTCTGGCAGAAACATCATTATACCCATTTTTATTTTCATTTTCTTTTATTCTAGAACTAATATACAGGATCTTGATGCTTTTAGAAGTACCCATTCTCGTGCAATGCCCACTAAGAAAAAATTATTATTCTGGTGTGGCACTGTGCTGTTTACTATCAGAAACCTGTGGTAACACCATCCTTATACCTCCACAGTATGTATCTAGTATGACATTCAATAGGTAATCACAAAAGAAGAGATTTTAAAAAAAATATGAGTACAGGCCACCTTTCATGACATGAGAAATTAACTTTAAAACTAGCCATAAAGGCTGTTTTAAAAATATATAAGAACATTATAACACAAGGATGAATCTAAAGATGTCAAAATCAAATTTTTGCTAAAAAAAAAACCGTACGATGAAAGTTTTTGCAGACTAACTGCTGCTTTAATATGAAACAAAAAAAGTCAATGACAGATAGCACCAACATCAGCTGATGGGAGGCCATTTAGGAACAAAATAAAGAAGGCATTACCTTCATCCAGTGTGTGGTGGATGCCTGAAATGTTTTGCCAGCCAGGGTGGTACAGTGCAACTGCATTAAGTCCTTCAAATCATTATTAAAGGGGTACTTGAAAATAATAAGTCCAGACTGTCTTTCCACCACAAGAGTATGAATCCTCTGTTAAAGATCAAATGCATGTATTTAAGAAAAGCTTGAATTCAAGTTCCTATGTCATGATTAATATTTCCCAGAGATATCATGCTGTTTGGTTTTGGTTTTAAATCCACATTTGTTAAATCTGTTAATGTGCTCTGCAGTAACTGGAAACAGTGAAAATTGTTCTGTCCCTATCATTGAGCGATGACATCATTCTTGTCTAGCCTGCTGCTTCAGCAGTTAAGTCCCTGATTGACTGAAGAAGCTGTTGTAGTTCCCAGTCAGTGCAGTCTGTAGAGCTAATTGTTTTCGTTCAAAGTTTGTTACTAACCCATCTGGTTTGTGTTTAAATAGATTAGCTTAAAATCTATCATTCTGTTCTCATAAAAAGTTGAGCATTTGAGTTTCAATGCTGAACTGTGGTGGTATGAATGAATGTCTGTGAGAAAGTACCTTGCCTGTATTACAGCTGTCAGTTCTTTTTCATCAAAACTCTGCATTGTTTTCTGGCTATATAACACAGGTTGTGTAATGGATTTAAAATAAATCTACAATTTGTTAATTCATAGAAGCAGTGTGCCTTTGATGTAGCCTCCCAAAATAGGTTCATGTGAGAACAATTGTGTTATGTGTCAGATTAACAAAAAGGTGTATGCCACACTCAGCTATTATAGGAACATGTACTGTATGAACTCAGAAAATTCAGTTCTTTGAGGGTTTCTGTGTGAAAATACGTCATGTATATGTGTAACTAGAATTAGAAATACTATATGACATCCTGATGCCCCTGTCTCCTACCTGACGGTTGAGGCAGCAGCACTCTGCTACCCCCTTACCCCTGCTCCACAAGCCTCCCTGTTTCCTGCCCCCATTTGAGGCTGTTGTAACCCACTGCCCACTGTTTTCTCCACACAGTCAGGGCTGCTGCACCTTGCTGCCTCCTGAGGCTGCTGCACCCTGCTTCCCTCTGTCCCTCACCCCTAGAGTCAGGACCAATGCACCCTGTTACCCTCTGTTCCTATCGCCACAGTCGGGGCTGCTGAGCTCTATTTATTTTTATTTATTGAGAGATTGGAATTACAAACCTTTGAGTCAGAGACTCCTTTGCAAAGGTTCCACGTCATGGAAGTACAAAATAAGAAAAATGGACAGTACAATGAAATGTATTACAAATGAATGCAGAGGGTAAAACAACCCAGAGTCAAGTATGGTACAAAAGTTTCAAGCAAATTAAGCTATTGTTTACATTCAGATTTCAAGGATGATACAAGGTTTCCTAAGTCAATAAAACAGATACTTAAGATAAAGGCGCAATACTTCAGAAGAATCAATCAGAGTAGAAGGAGAGGAGAGAGAGGAGGGAGGGGGGCAAAAGGCACAGAGGTTTGGCTTGGCACACCAGTAAACAAGGGGTGATTATGCGAGTGGACAGCTCAGGGGCAGTCACAGCTACTGGCAGTGAGTAGTTGCTCTCTGAGTTTGATGTTTGCTACAACCAAGGTTCTGGACAGATGAGGTATCAGGAGGCAGATCATTTAGCCAAAGTGGGGTCCTATAGTGGAAGGCATGTTGCTCCAAGGATGTTCTGCTCCCTGCTACCCTCTTTCCCCTGCCCTATAACACAAGATGAAAGTATTTTTGGTTTTTTTCTTTCGAGCAGTTTAGGTAGTGTACTAAAGGATCTGACTCTGGTGGCAGGGAGCAGCACAGTGCAACAACCATAACTGTGGAGGAAAGAGGCTGTGTGGCGTGGCAGGGTACAGTGGTGGCAGGGGACAGAGGACAGCATGGTTCCGAAGCCATGACTGTGGTGCAGGACACAGTGGGGTATCAGGGTACAGCAGCCCTGACTGTGAGACGGGGTGCACATGGTGTAGTGGCCCTGCCCATTTAGAGCAATGGAAGTGGGTAGCAGGGTGCAGCAAAAGTCCCACCTTTGGTTGCCTGGGGCAGCATGGTGCAGCAGCCCCAACTGTGGAGGCAGATGCCCTGGGACTCTAGGGCTTAGCAGAGCACAGCAGCCCTTTCTGTGGAGACAGAAACAGGGGGCAAAAGGGTAAACTGGTCCTGGCTATGGGGGTGGGGGACAGAGGAAAGCAGGGTGCAGCAGCCTCGGCTGAGGGGCAGGAGACAGGGGCATCAGGATGTCATATAGTATTTCTAGTTATACACATGCATTATGTATTTTCCCACAGAAACCCTCAGAGAACTGTATTTTATGAGTTGATACAGTATATGTTCCTGAAATAGCAGAGTGTGGCAGATACTTGTTTGTCAGTCAGACATAAAAAACAAAATTGTTCTCACATGAACCTGTTTATGAAGGCTACATGAAAGATACACTGCTTCTATGAATTTACAAACTTTAGATTTATTTGTATCCATTAAAAACCCTGTGTTATATAGCCAGAAAACAATGCAGAGTTTTGATGAGAAAGAACTCACAGCTGTGATACAGACAAGGTAATTTCAAATGGACATTCATTCATACCACTTCAGTTCAGCACTGAAACTCAAATGATCAACTATTTACGAGAAGAGAATCATTGATTTTAAGCTAATCTATTTAAACACAAACCAGATGGGTTATTAACAAGCTTTAAGTGAAAACAACTAGCTCTACAGACTGCACTGACTGGGAACTACAACAGCTTCTTCCTTCAGTCAATCAGGGACTTAACTGCTGAAGCAGCAGGCTAAACAAGAATGATGTCATCGCTCACTGATAGGGACAGAAAAATCTTCACTGTTTTCAGTTACTGCAGAGCCCCTTAACAGATTTAACAAATGCTGATTTAAAGAAAACCATAAAACCAAACAACATGATATTTTCAGGAAACACTAATCATGACACAGGGACTCGAATTCAAGCTTTTATTTAAAATATGGAAAAACCAGTGCATTTGATCTTTAACACTGATTAGGCACTTAGCACTCATTTATTCCTTCATATATTTTTTTGGGGGGGTATATACAGTAGGCAAACAAGGAAAAAGTGCTCTAGTGCTGTATAAAAAAAGCAAGCGCAAGGGAGATGCTCACCAATGTCTCTGTCTAACTAATTTTGCTCCCATGATCATTAGCCATCTGATCCTCGTCCTGTAAATGGCCATGTTTTGGGGAGTTTTTTTTTAGTGTTAATATATTATTGATCTATTTCAATCAATAATATATTTATACATCCAGGGAGAACACTCTTTCTGTTGTAAGACTGGTCTCATTTACCTTCTTAGAGTGTAAGAGCCACGGTTCCCCCATGCCACGGCAGCAGGAATGTCAGCAACCTCCCCTACAGAGACACATGGTCGCCGACATCCCTGATGCAGCTGATTCTGGTCCCCAACCAGAAAATGCACCAACACCCGATCCAGTGTTCATGCGGAGACGCCATACCCGAGACCTAAGGATTCCAACTTCGGGGGTGGATCTCGGGGTACAGCGACCAAACTCAGAGTCGATGACTCTGGCATTGCTCCAGCAACCCAGTCAACACTGCGGGTGTCGGCGGGTTACTGTCGCTGTAAGAGCGTCGCTGTTACAATAGCATACCAAGAGGCACTTACACTTCATGATTCTCACACCTTAAGAATGCACTTGAGAACGCCCTTACAACTGTAAGAGTGGGCCACTCTCAACATATAAGAAACATATAAGAAATACATTTTAACTATAATTTTGAATTAAGATATGTTTCACTTCCAATATTTGAGACCTAGAACTCATTTTTTTATGTTGGCACGCTTGCGCAGCCAACATCGTGGGACACTGCAGCTTTGGACGCAGGGCCGCAGTTGGGCGAATGCAGGGCACACACCAGTAGGTGCATCCCGTATTCCCCAATCACCCTGCATGCCGGCGCCACACATTGCATACATAATGTGGCGAGCACATCTAAGAAAAGGTCTGCTGCAATACGAGCAAAGCTTGTCATATGCAGCGGTCCTTTTCTGCCGTGCCGCCACCATTATGTCATGGTCAGTGAGCAGGCGGCCGCCTAAGCTAATGGAGCTTGGGGTGCCCAATTCCCTGTTAGTTAACCCCCACTTTGTATGCCAACAGGAGAGCCCACTCCCCGTCGGCATAAACCCCACCAATTGTTGAATGCCAAGGGGGGTGCCCAATCCCCCTTGGCTCGTGCCTCCCCTGCTTTCTTTGTGTGCTGACAGGGGTGCCCAATCCCTGTTAGCATTATTTCCTCCCCCCCGTGTTGTGTGCCAATGAGGGTGCCCAATCCCCCGTTGGCTACAGTCAGTTACAGGAGCCCACCCCAGTGTGCCAAATCCCCTGCAAAAAAAAAAAACTGTCCCCCGATGGGTTTTTTTTTTTCCCCTGTAAAATAAAAACAGTACCTCGTAGTCTCGATGCCCCCTCCCCCACCCGTACCAACCCACTGTGCACTCCTGCCTCCCTCACCCCATACTTACTCCGCGGAGTCTGCGCGATGATCTTCTGTGGACTGGGAACACGCCTGCACTCTTCAAAGCCAACTGCGTAACTAAAGAAATGCCGTAAGCTGTATAATGGAATGAATAGGGTTTTCCAACTTAATGCATATCTCAGGCATTTTGCAAATTTTGGCCCCAAATTTTCAACATGGTGTTTTTGGGACCCCTTCTCATGAATTCTTGCACTGTCATGGCGTTATTCGGTTCGGAAAGGTGATTTTACAGTCACTGCATGGAATCACCTTTTGGGACTGAGTAACGAAATGACAGTGCCACTGTTCATGAGAGGGGCTCTCAAAAAGCCTATGTTGTAAGTTTGGTGGGAAAAATCCAAAAAATTAGTGTTTTACGAGAGTGCGTAGCAACTGCGCAATGCACACTCATAAATTAGTGCATTCGCACTATTTTCATGCCAGATTCTCAATATTGGCATTTTATCACACCTTCTTGTGAACTGTACAGCTGTCATTTTTTCACATCCTGCTCAAAATGTGTTTTTGCACTTCCGGCACAGAATAGCGCAGTTGCTGTGTGAAGTCAGTGTTTAGGACACATTACAAAAATGACAGTGACACTGTTCATGAGCAGAGGTGCTAACATGCCTGTGTTGAAAATTTGGTGACAATACTCCATAACATGACTGTTTTACGAATGTGCGTAGCAACTGCGCAACGCACGTTCATAAGTTAGCACATTTGCAATATTTTCAAGTCACATTCTCAACATTGGTATTTTACTACACCTTCTTGTGAACCATACAGCTGTCATTTTTCACATCCTTGCCGAAATGTGTTTTCGCACTTCTGGCGCAGAATAGCGTGGTCGCTGTGAGAAATCACTGTTTGGGACGCAGTATGAAAATGACAGTGACACTGTTCATGAGCAGAGGTTCTAAAATGCCTGTGTTGAAAATTTGGTGACAATACTTATAAAATAACTGTGTTACGAGCGTGCGTTTTGCGCAGTTTGCATCGCACGCCATAAGTTCGGAAACTTATATTTTCACCCACATTTTCAACAGTGCCATTGTTCTACACCTCCTAATGAACACTACAGCTGTCATTTTTCACATCCTGACCAAAATCTGTTTTCGCAGTTCTGGTGCACAATAGTGTGGTCGCTGTGGAAAGCTCATGTTCAAAACACATTAAGAAAATTGTCTTTGGTTTGAAGCAGATTCCTTAGGAAAGTTAATATTCTTCAGGTGGAGGATACTTCTAACTGAAGGGTGAAATAAGGAACTTAGAAGTATCAGAAAAGGCAGTCTTTCAATCAACAGAGGGAGGTGGACCTTGCTTTACTTTTGTTACAATTGTTAAGATTTTCAGTGCAGGAAGAGTTTAAACCCACAGGGACTGAATACTGTTTACTGTGTCTGTCCTTGTGCACAGCTGATTTGATTGGAGTTAGTGATTTGACTGTTTGCATTGAAATATTTGTAATACTGTGAGTTATTCACTGGGCTAAGAATTTGTCATAAGTCCTGAATTGAGAGCAGGTTACAGGCTGTGTATTGGACCCAGACAGTGCCTAGGGGTTAGAAACTGGTTTTCTTTTGTTTATCTCTGTGTGCCTTAAAAGGCCAGGCCAGACTGTCTCAGGAAGTGCTTACATCACAGCTACTTATCAGCCAATAGCTTTGGAGGAATCTTACAGACCTGATAACAGTACTAATTTTAGCAGGCTCATCAGATAACCTAATATTCTTCAGGTGAAGCTACCTCTGGCTGAAAGCTGCAACACTGGACTTAGGATTTGCAAGAAAGTGAGTTGTGCTCACAACAGAGAGAGGTGAACCTTACAATTTGCAATTGTCTTTGGTTTGAAGCAGATTCCTTAGGAAAGTTAATATTCTTCAGGTGGAGGATACTTCTAACTGAAGGGTGAAATAAGAAACTTAGAATTATCAGAAAAGGCAGTCTTTCAATCAACAGAGGGAGGTGGACCTTGCTTTACTTTTATTACAATTGTTAAGATTTTCAGTGCAGGAAGAGTTTAAACCCACAGGGACTGAATACTGTTTACTGTGTCTGTCCTTGTTCACAGCTGACGTGTTTTGGGGCTGACTGCTTTCACAGCACAAGTCACCAGGCTGTTTTGGTGCTGGGGAGGTTTACCTGTATCTGACTTGGATGTTTGGATTTTTCTCTGTTTGATTAGCAGGGTATTTTCTCTGTCAAATTGTCGTGTAGGGCATCTTGCTGACAGGAAGACACTCATCGCAGCAGTAGGTCAGAGCTTTTAGCTGATTGTTTTGTGAGGGCACAGTTTAGGCCCAAACCATTCCCACCCCTCACCCCACCCACCCCTGGAAATAGTTCCTTTATACCTGGGGTTCTGACATCATTTATTTATTTGTTTTTATTTATTTGTTTGTACATCGGTTTACAACCTTTGAGCCAGAGGCTCATTTCCAAAGGTACCTCATCACAAAGAGGACACATACAGTACAACATTTAGTTACACATTGCAGTTAGAGCTTTTACATCATTGCGGTTACCGTCTTGGTAGATATATGCAGTTATATCTTTGTTACAATATGAGTGTTACAGGTTTGGTATTCACAAGCTAGTACAGTAGTTGGGAAGAGATTGAGAGATAAAGCATACATTGGTAGTGCAGACAGGTAGTCTAGAACGGAAACAGCAAGAAGTGAATAATACAGGTGGTAAGGGCACAGTTGGTGATAAGTTTGGCCGGGGAGCCACTCAGAGAGTGTTGTCAGTTAGTTTGTTGAAGAGCCACTCTGGGAGTTTTGTAAGGGCATGGTGTGCTAGATCACCTATGGACAAGCACAGCTATGCATGTTAAATAGCTGACTCCGAAGTGTGGTTTTGGCGAGGCGATTGTAGATGTATCGGTGACGGAGGAGGGAAGAGTATTGAACCAGGAGGGAACTCTGTAACAGAAGGTTCTTTGACCGTGTGTGGTCCTGGACCTAGGGACTAGCAGGGTGGTCTTAGAGGCGGTACGAGTTTGGACTAAGGGTTGTGCAAGATGGATAGAGTCTGTCACTCCGGGCGGGGAGATTCCAAGGAGTATTTTTTTCACTAAGAGGCAGGTGTGGTACCTGAGCCATTCGTCCAGATTAGGCAGCCTAGCCTCATCATATAGTTGGCAGGTATGAGTGAGCCTAGGAGCTCCGTAATTAACCTACAGGCCTTATTCAGGGTGAGTCGGATTTTATTAAGGGCGGTCGTGTCTGTGGCACCATAGACTGGCAGGCCATAGTCCACAAGGGACATAATTGAGGAGGTGACTGCTAGTCGGCAGGCATCAGGAGGGAGGCAGTGCTTGGAGCGGTACAGAATACCTAGCCATGCATTTGTAGCTGAGGCTAGAGTACCAATGTGGTCGTGGAATGTGAGTGCTGAGTCAAAGGAGACCAGTACTTGTACAAGCAGACTTGATCGAGAGGATGCTTGGAGCTAGGGAGGATGCGTGGGGAAATTACTGGATTTGCTTTGGGGATGGGGAAAGAGCATGGCTTTGGTCTTTTTAAGATTGTTTACTAGTCTGTGCTCTCTGAACCAGGCTTCAGCATCATTGAAGGCTATTTGCAAGGTGTCTTGAAGGGAAATGGGGTTACGGTGGGTGGCAAAGATGATGGCATCATCTGCATACAGCAGGATTTTACCAGTGCAGGCTTTGGGCATGGTGTTGAGGTAGAGTGAGGAGAGAAGAGGACCAAGGATAGAACCCTGGGGGACACCCGAATGGATGGGACATGAATTGGAGAGGGTCCCATTAATTTTAACACGCTGAGAGCGGTCAGACAAGTAGCTGGAGTACCAGGAGACCGGGCTGGTGGCAAAGCCAGTGCGGCTGAGGGCATCCAGCAGGAGGGGTTGGGAGACAGTGTCGTAAGCCTTTGAGAGGTCAATAAACACTGCCCCAGCTAGTGAGCCAGAGTCCAGGGAGGAATGCAGAAAATTTGAGAACTCAATAAGGGCAGTGCTGGTACTGTGACCTGCACGGAAACTGTGTTGTTCATGGCAAAGGATGTTATATTTGGTCAGGTAGTCCATAATCTGGGTAGCCACCAGTTTTTCTAGGGCTTTGGAGAGGGGTGGGAGGATGGAGATTGGCCTGTAATTTCCAGCTGTGTACCTGTCACCTCCTTTGTGTATGGGTGTAACTCTGGCAGTTTTCCAGGCAGAGGGAAATTGTCCCAGGTAGAGGGACTTATTGAGCAAGCTAGTTAGTGGGATAAGGACCTGATCCAGAACCCGGCAGAGGATACTAGGGTCCAGGGAGTCACTGCCAGAATTATTGTTCTTTAGAGCTTTCAGCAGGTGTGGCCTGACCTCCAGGGGAGTTATCCTGCATAAGTGGAAGCTAGGATATTGAATGACTGGGGCAGGTAGGGAGGAAGGGGAGTCAAAGAAGTCTTTCGGGAGGACCAAACTAAGGTCTGTGAAGGATGAGTTGAGGAAGTTGGCAGCGTGGGCAGGGTCAGTGAAGATAGAGCCATCAATGGTGATCTGAGAGGGGGTTGGGGAGTGCACGCTCCCATTCAGTTGTTTTATGTTGTCCCAGAAAGTTCTTGCATTCCCTCAGGAGGAGGAGGTAAGCATGGCCTGATAGTGATCGGCTTTTGCTTTCCTGATGGCCCAAGTGCATTTGTTTCTTGCGGCATTGTAAGCCTGTCTGTCCGCTGAACGGCCTGTTTCGGAGGCCAGGTGCCACAGGTTATTCCTGTGTTTGAGCAGTTGCAGCAGGGATGGGGTAACTCAGAGGGCACTACAAACTTTGGTTCGGACTGCTGTAATGGGTGCGAAAATGTCACAGGCTTTGTTGAAGGTTTGGGAGGAGAAGGTAAGGGCAGAATCTAAATCCGGGGCATGGTGTATAGGAGACCAGTTAATTTGGGCAAGAAGTTGCTTAAGGCCTTTTAGTCCTCCTGGTCTGAGGCACCGACATAAAGTGGGAAGGGCCGTGGGTTTGGGTGTGGGGTTCGCCCAATGGAAAAGGAGAGGGGAGTGATCACTAAGACAGTCAGGAAGGACCTGGGTATCATGTATTTGTTAAGGGCGATTGGTGATGACCACATCTAGTAGGGTTTCCTCAACAAGGCAAGGTGCATGTCACTGTCATATCCTCTCTAGCACACTGCACTGATAATATAAGCATGCACATTATATAATATATATATTTCTATATAACAAACCAATCACACGCACACAAAAAAAATAAATAAATAAACTAAACAAGGTAGACAGACATGTGGGGAGTAGTGCAATGTAATGGTTGTGGGGCAGCAGTCTTCCAGGAGTCTTTCTGGAGGCTGAGATGCTGCCCTGTTTGCAGACCACTCTCTGCCCTGAGGGAGGAAGTTGCCCATCTTCAGGCCGCACTGGACAGTAGTAAGGGAACCTCCCCCATACAGGAAGCACCAGAGCCACCACCACTACCTCAGAGGTTGCGAAGAAAGTACAGCAGTTGGACCACAGTGGGCTCAGGGAGGGTAAGGGTGGTGGAACAGAGGCACACCCAGTCAGTTGTTTCACTCCACAATCCATACACCATTCTGGGGGAGCATAGTTCCCCTATGGATGCACCCCCAGAGGAGACTAAGGAGGTTGCAGACAACTATCACAAAGGAGGCCCTCAGGAAGGAGGCAGAGGGCACCACAGAGAAAGGAAGCAGCTCCTGGTGGGGGACTCAATTATTAGGGGGATAGAACTGGGAGGAGCAGGGAAAACTGAAGTAAGGTGCCTGCCTGGTGCCATGGCTTGGAGGGACAGGAAGCGCATCCTTAGGATCATGAGAACAGTTGCCCGGGAATCTGAGCTGAACGTCATTGTCTACCTAGGGACAAATGACTTGGCTCATCATGAGTTTAGAGCAGCGCAGAAGGACTTTGTACAGTTGGGGAGGGGCCAAGACAAGTAGCACACACAGTATCCTTCTCAGAGGTGCTGCCTGTCAGTGGCATGGGTGAGGCGAGGGTACTTTACATCATGCAGTTTAATGACTGGTTGAAAAAAATGGTGTGGAGCACAGGGGTTTGGCTTCATTGGGGACTGGGGTTACACCTGGAGGGACACCAGCCTACACTGGCAGGATGGTCTGCATCTGTCCAGGAAGGGAACGAGTCTTTCGGGCAATCAGTTTAAATGCTTCATTGGCAAGCTTTTAAACTAGTCAAGGGGGAAGGCACTGATAAGCAGCAGGAAAATCCCAGCCTCCCCCTACAAAACAGGGTACTAAATGAGAAAAAGACCAAGGTAGAAACGTCAGTGGGGGATGCTGCTACAGAAAGTAAAGCTATCAAAAAATGGAGAGCAATGAGTACCAATGCCCGTAGTCTGGGTAACAAGCTTCCTGAATTAGTGGCCTTGATGGAGGAGGAACATCTGGATATTGTGGCAGTCACAGAAACATGGTACACACAGAACCATGACTGGGATGTAAACATACCAGGATACACTATCTACAGGAGGGACAGGGAGGGTAAAAGAGGAGGAGGAGTAGCTCTCTACATAAGGGAAGGAATCAAAGCAACTGAACAAAAGGGTAAACAGGGAGGAGAAGAAGCACTGTGGGTCAATTTGGAGGCAGGCAATGGCACCACAATCCACACAGGGGTTGTATACAGACCCCCCCCTCTCAGGGGGAGGAAATGGACAAGGAAATGATAGAAAGTATACTTAGAATGGCAGATAAAGGGGAGATATTTCTGATGGGTGATCTGAATATGCCAGATGTTAACTGGAGTGCAGTTGCAGCAGCCACTTCGAAGAGTGGGATTATTCTAGATACTCTACAGGGGGCATGCCTTAGACAACTAGTATTGGAACCCACTCGAGAGGGAGCAATCTTAGACCTGGTTCTTTCAAATGGAGATGGAGAGAGGATCACAGATGTAGAAGTGGGTAGCCATCTAGGAACTAGCAACCATTGAACAGTATGGTTCACAATAAACACAGCAATAGAGTCAAGCCATACAAAGGCAAAAGTACTGGACTTCAGGAGGGCTGACTTTGCCAAAATGGGTGAGTGCCTAAGGAATGCACTAGCAAATGGGCAGGAAGGAGGAGGAAGAACAATGGGGAATAATAAAAACTGCAATCACAGAGGTAACAAGCCTTTGTGTGAAGCAAATAAACAAAACAAAATTATGTAAGAAACCACTATGGTTCTCAAAGGAGGTGGCAGTGAAGGTTCAAGAGAAAAAGAAAGCATTCAGAAAGTACAAGGAATCACAGAAGGAGCAGGACAGAGAATTGTATCAGTTAAAGCAAAAGGAAGCTGGGAAGGCAGTCAGAACAGCAAAGGCCGAACCGAGGAAAGATAGACAACTCAGTTAAGAAGGGGGATAAAACCTTTTTTAGGTACATCAGGGAGCAAAGGAAGACAAAGGGAGGGATAGTGAGGCTTAATAAAGGGAAGGGGGTGGGCAGAGGGTGACTGTGAAAATGCAGAGATACTAAACAAATATTTTTGCTCAGTATTTACAAATGAAGAGAGGGAGGTACCTAAAACACACAATAGAAACACTCTGGATACAGAAGTTGATACCAGCCCATTTACGGAAGAAAGGGTTCTGAAAGAACTCTTAAAACTGAAGGTGGACAAAGCAATGGGGCCTGATGGGATTCATCCCAGAATTCTAAAAGAACTAAGGGTAGAACTAGTGACACCACTGACTACCCTCTTTAACAAATCTTGGGAGGATGGGGTGGTACCGGAGGACTGGAGGAGGGCAGCTGTGATTCCCCTTCACAAAAGTGGGAGCAGGACAGAAGCAGGAAACTATAGACTTGTTAGTTTAACCTCAGTGATAGGGAAAATGATGGAATCACTTCTGAAGGAAAGAATTGTCCAGTACCTAGAGGCCAGAGGGCACAGGACCCAAGGCAGCATGGATTCACAGCGGAAGGCTGCCACAGCGAATCCTAATAGATTTCTTTGACTGGGTGACCAAAGTAGTAGATCAGGGAGGGGCTGTGGACATGGCCTACCTAGACTTTAGCAAGGCATTTGACTCAGTCCCACACAAGATTAATATACAAGTTAGCCAGCCTGGGAGTGGGTCCCAAGATGATAGCCTGGGTAAAGAATTGGCTGGAGAATAGGACACAGAGGGTAATAGTAAATGGAGTCCACTCTGAAGAAAGGGGGGTTACTAGTGGGGTACCGCAGGGTTCAGTATTAGGACCGATCCTCTTCAATGTCTTTATAGCGATATTGAAGAGGACTGGAAGAAAAGTATGTCTCTTTGCAGATGACACAAAGATCTGCAACAGAGTTGATCTTGCGGTGGGGTGGAAAGGATGAGAAGGGACTTGGCAAGGTTAGAGGAATGGTCAAATGTATGGCAGCTTAGATTCAATGCTAAGAAGTGCAAGGTAATGCACCTGGGAAACAAAAACCAAGGGGAAGAGTACACAATGGGGGGTGAGATACTAACAACAACAAAAATGGAAAGGGACCTGGAGGTAGTCATATCAGATGACTTAAAGGAGGGCAAGCAATGTGAGAGGGCAGTAAGGAGGGCTGGGGGGATACTGGGACACATAGGGAGAGGCATCACCAGTAGAAAACAAGAAGTTGTTATCCCTCTGTACAGACAGCTGGTGAGACCCTGTCTGGAGTGCTGTGTGCAGTTCTGGAGAGTCAGTCTCCTCAAGGACATAGACAAGATGGAAGCTGTCCAGAGGAGGGCAACTAAAATGGTGCAGGGTCTGCACCGGAAGACGTATGAAGGGAGACTAAAGGAGCTTAATATGTATAGCCTCGAGGAAAGGAAGGAGAGGGGGGACATGATAGAAACTTTCAAGTACCTCAAGGGAATCAACAAACCTAGAAAACATAGAAACATAGAATTTGACGCCAGATAAGGACCGCTTGGCCCACCTAGTCTGCCAATTTTCCTACCTAACAGATAAGCTGCAGATCCTAGTTAACCAACAGCTTACTTCCTCCTGCCCCCCACTAGGACTGCCTTATGTCTGTCCCATGCATTCTTCAATTCCCCACTGTTCTTGACTCCATGACCTCCTCAGGGAGGCTGTTCCATGCATCCACAACCCTCTCTGTGAAAAATACTTCCTCACATTACCTCTGAGCCGTCCCCTCTGTCTTCAAATTGTGCCCCTTGTTCTTGTCAAAGTCCAAGAGGTAGCATCTTTCAAAAAAGAGGTGTGCAAGAATAAGGGGCAAAATTTGAAGATGGGGGTGGCTCAGAGGCAATGTAAAATATTTTTCTGAAGAGATGTGATACATGGAATAACTTCAGGGAGTTCTGAAATCAAAAACGATAGTTGAATTCAAGCATGCATGGGACAGTCATAAAGCAATTCTAGGGGTTGGGGTGAAAAGTAGGCTGCTGGTTAACTGGATCTGTAGCTTATCCATTAGGTAGGGAAATGGGCAGACTGGGTGGGCCAGCGGTTGTATCTGCCCGTCAAATTCTGTTTCTAAAATACATAGTGACACTGTTCATTGCTAGATGTCTTAAAATGCCTATGTTGAAAATTTAGGGAAGAAGTCAGTACAATGAGTGTGTTCCTGACGCGTGCTGTGCAGTTTGCCACTTGCCTTCATGTTTTGTAATAATTGTATTTTCACTCCAGCTGTTCTTCACTGCCATTTTTCCATACCTCCTTATGAACAGTACAGCTGGCTGAAAAGTGTTTATACACGTCCGGTGCAGAATTGCACGGTCACTGTGCGAAATCACTTTTCAGGACACTTTCAGGAAATGACGGTGACACTATTTATCAGCAGAGGTCCTAAAATGCCTATGTTGAAAATTTGGTGGCGAAAGTCCAGACAATGACTGTGTTGGCAGCGTGCATTGTGCAGTTTCCACGCACCTTTGTAACTTTGTCAATCTGCAATATTTTCATGCCACATTTTCACCACTGGCATTTCTGCACACCTCATTATCAACAGTCCAGCTGCCATTTTCCACAGCCTGCCCAAAATGCATTTCTGCAGCTCTGTTGCACAGTGGCGTACTCGCTGTGTAAAATCACCTTTTGGGACACATTAACAAACTCACAGTGCTATGCCTCTCCACCTCTGCTACTGCCAATGCCAGCATGACAACATTCAGCATTGACAAATGCTTGTTTTTTATTTTATTGCTTTTTTTTTTTTTAAAAAGACACATACAGACAGCATAGAAGTTGCAGGGTTAACATATAAAAAACAGAGTACATAGTAAACATAGGACTGGGTACATACAAAGGGCTAAAAACATCTAAGGTGAGAAGTGACATAAATATGGCATAGATATGGAAAAAAGTCTACATTAATAGCTGACATATAGACAACCCATTTGTGCCAGAGCAATTCAGATTTTTCTGTATTGTGTCGGAGTCCTGCGGAAAGTTTTTCTGTTGTATGTATGTCAATCATCAATTGATGCCAAAGTAGTACTGAGGGGGAGCCCTCCTGCAGCCACATTTTTGTGATAACTTTTTTACCAAACAGTATACAAATAGATGGGGTATATGACTGGCAATCCCCATTGGCATGTCTAGAAAGAAAATCAAAGATGGGGAAGGCTGGAGTAAAGGATTAAATATTTCCTGTAACTGCACTTGTAAGGCATCCCAGAATATTGGAATCTTTATGGCAAACACATTAGGACCCATAAATCTACTATACTTCTACTAAAATAAATCTGAAGCCCTGTTTATGTAATATGCTGGACTTTAAAACTCAGGTGTTCAACTGTGAAAGACTTGTGTTGTATCTAACATCATCCTATACATGCCTTTTTTTCCAGTGCAAAAAATCCCTCCTCTAGAATAATCACTTCAACAAGATTTGACTTACCATATAACGCTTTTGCACTCATTTTTCCACTGTCTATGTCAGCCATGTTACTGAAAAGTGAAAAAAAAGAAAGAGATACTGAAACACCAATACCTGAATATTTTCATAACACAGACTCTTGTGTACAAAGAATTTATTTTGTATCAAACACTCTGATTTTGGTCTCAAAAGCAATTACAGTGCCAATGGCAGGGTGCTCTGGACCCTGCTCCCAATTCACAATCAGGTAGGGTCCTGGCACCAAAGTCCTGCAGCTTGTGGCAAGGTGGTCATGTAGCAAAGAGATGGCACACCAAAGAGGTTTGCTGCAAGCTGCAAGACAGTCGGGTGGCATCTGCGCCCAGGCAATGAGACTCACCACTAGGCTGCCAGGATTGTGGGGGATGGGCAGTGCATGGGTGGGGCTGGTGGCACACAGATGGGTAATGGGAGGGGTGGTACCAGCACCCCAGTGGGGCTTCAGAGGTGTTGCCGTGGTGCCAGTGTGTTGGGGGCACCTGCATGCTGGACACAATGGAGGGGCCACTGCTGCATCACACAGGGTTCCTGTTGTATGTAGCTAGTTTTGTTTTGTTTTCTGGGTTAGTGCACTAGCAAATACATTGCCAGTGCACATACCATGCTGTAGTGGGGCATAGGAGACCACGAGCAGGCAGCAGCTCATGTTCCCTCCCACCCGGGGGGCTCTGTATGTGGTGCAAAGATCGTTAGACCAGCCCTGGCTGGTCTAACAGTACTTGAATGCATGCCTTCTAGAAGGGTTTATAGAATCCCAATTTTGGGGATATGGAAGCTTGCATCTGCCTCAAGCCTCTTAGCACCCTGGCGCACCCAGCAGCTTGGCACAGACCTGGCACAGGGCCGGATTGGCAAACAGGGTCCTGGTTTGGCCTAGGGGAGTCTTTGTGAATTTTGATCTCTGTAAGTTTTGATTCAAGGTGCCCCTTGCATCGCTGCTGTGTGACACAGCCTCTGGCTTCAAAGTCGGAGCTTTGAGAATTGGGTCCACAGTGTATTAAGAACATAAACAGTCACCAGCAAACAGGATTCTCATAATGCCTTCTTAGCCAGGATTGTCAGCTCTTGGAGTCTTTACCTGCCATATTAAATTCTACATACGATACAGACTGATAATTATTGCCTGCTATAGTTTGTTTATAAGTCTCCATATTGCACCTAATATGATTCTTAGGGAACAGTTCAATCCAATAAAGAATTAACAGATAGCATTTGAAAGCCACGTGTATTAAAAGAACCAAATAAAGCAATTGAAGTGTGTGTGTGTGTGTGTGTGTGTGTGTGTGTGTGTGGCTAAACTATGAATTACAATGACAATCTCATAGTTATAGTTTGGTGGTGGTAGGAAATACAGAGGTGCAGTACTGCCACTTTATTAGGGTTTTGTTGGGGGGTTCTTTAAACCCCTGTTTTCAAATGCTCACAACTTGGCAGTCTTAGACCCTAAGACTGTGAATCTTGGCATGCACTATCTTGATCTTAGAGTCCATTAACATGAAAAGGTTCCTTACAATATGTTTCTATTTGAATTATTAAGTGTTGAGTTTATGTATTTTGCCCATTTTTCTCCTTAAATTTTTGCAAAAGGATAGATAAAAACAACAAATTCATGTAAGAATCTTACAGATTTTTAGATATCCATTTCAGTAAAGTAAGATTAACTGGCTGTACATGCTCTGTTCAATAAAATAATAGCTGAAAAATGCATAGATGTGTTTCATGCTAAAGTTTTACAATAACAAACATTTTAAAGTGATATAACTTTTTAAATGCTTAAAAATTAAATGTGACACTTTAGTGTTTGTGAGGGTGGAGTAGTACGAAGCACACAATGCACTTCTTTAAATTATCACTAGTCATCTATAATTATCAACAAAAATGTTTGCAGAAGAATTCCTCCCATATTTTTTAAAAATCTAATGCTCTACATTCAGGATGAACTAGTTAGGATGCAAACCATCTTTTGTACTCTGCAATGATTTTCAAAATATGTGTTAAAATCTTCATCCTTCATGATAATTGTGAAAATCTACATGCAGCATGATGGTTTTCAAAATCCATACGCTGCATGATTTTTTTTTTATTAAATATTCTCACAGAAATCATATGCATACATATCTGACATCAGGGAGGGTATAGGGTGTGAAATGAGTCTCTTCGCTGATGACTCCAAGATGGGAGCAGTAGTTGAGGGAGAAGAGGGGAGGTTGGCCCTGCAAGGGAACCCGGACACCCTGGAAAGCTGGGCCCACACATGGAAATTAAATTTCAATATCACCAAGTGCAAGGTGTTGCATCTTGGGCAGGGACACCCTAAACACAGGTACACCCTGGGAGGGGAGGTGCTGGAGCCTCAATAGGGGAAAAAGACCTAGGGGTCATGGTGGATGCATGTATGAATAACTCTGAGCAGTGCAGGAGAGCAGCTAGCAAGGCAAACAGGATGTTGGGATGCATTGTAAGGGGGATCACCTCTAGGAGCAAGGAAGTGATTTTGCCACTGTACAATGGACTGGTTAGACCACACCTTGAGTACTGTGTGCAGTACTGGAACCACCTTGAAGAGGGACATACAGCTCCTGGAGAGGTACAGAGGAGGCAACTAAGATGATCACGAGGACTAGGAGTTTGGCGTATCAGGACAGACTTGAGAGCTCTACCTGTTTTCATTGGAGGAGAGGAGAGACAGGGGGACATGATTGAGGTCTTCAAGTACCTCAAAGGGAATAAATAGGGTAAACATGGAGGATCTTTAGACTAAAGCAGGAGGTATTACCAGAGGGCATGGTTTGAAGTTGGAAGAAGGAAGGGTGAGGGAAAAGAGGAGGTTTTTCACTGAGAGGGTGGTGGACCCTTGGAATGCACTGCCTGGAGCTGGTTCAGAGATCCACAGTGGAGGGCTTCAAGAGAGGGTGGGACAGACACAGAAAGTGGATGTATCAGATGATGGCCTGTCCCAGGGGGGTGGGGATGGAGGATAGGGGGTTCTGGAACACAAGGGAGGGGAGGGCCTCGGCACCCAACTAGGGATCTGAGGTTCAAGCAGACTCGATAGACCGTAAGGCCTAATCTGCTGGCAAATAGTATGTTAGTAAATCCTTTATGACGTTTTTCAAAATCTACATGTATAGTGGTTTTGAAAATCTATGTGTTGTACAAAGGTTTTCAAAATCTATATAGTGCACAAACTGTTTAAAAATCTGCATGTTGCACCATGGTTTTGAAAATCACTGTACTGCATAATGGTTTTCAAAATCTACATGCTGCTCAACAATTTATATTTGAACACCTACATTTGTACAAAGGTTTTAGTTCCATATGAACAAAAACTTTAATGTAAAATAACTTATTACAGTACCCCCTCACTATAACGAACAAATTGAGAGCCATAACTTGGGTTTGTTATAGCTCCCTGTTTATTATAATGAGCAGACTGACTACTGAGAGCTATTGCACTCTCCATGCTTATTGCTTAGTGTTCAACTCAACTAATTTTTGCTGGCTACTGTATGTTCATTTTAGTACTTGTATGCAATACTTTCTATAGCACCACCATCCTTGTGGCTGCTTTTCCCTGACTTTACACTCCCCCAGCTACTGACTAGAGACAGGTTCAGTACAACGTTATCTTCCTGCTCATTTCCATAACACACAACTATGCTTACTGCTTAGTGTTCAACTTAACTGATTTTTGCTGGCTACTGTATGTTTATTTTTATGTTGGCGTGCTTGTGCAGCCAACATCTTGCGGTAGTGCAGATTTGGAGGCGCAGTCACTGTTGGACGAATGCAGGGCACGCATCAGTAGGTGCGTCCCTCATTCCCCAATCAGCCGGCATGCCAGCACCACACCATGCATACATAATGTGGCGAGCACATCTAAGGAAAGGTCTGCTGCAATCTGAGCAAAGCTCATCAGATGCAACAGACCTCCTGATATCTTGCCCACATTGTATACATCGTGACGCTGACTTTAGAGGTGCCCAATCCCCTGCCAACTAACATGGCCCCGAGGTATGTGCTGATGAAGCCCTCCCCATCAGCATAGAGCACTCCCCATCTGTCATATGCAGAGGGGTGCCCAATCCCCTCGGCTCTTGCCCCCATCCCGCTTTCCTTGTGTGCCGACGGGGGTGCCCAATCCCTGTAGGCATAAATTAACCCCCCCTTGTGTTGTGTGCTGATGAGAGTGCCCAATCCCCCATCCGCTGCAGCACCCCTCCAAGCAGTTACATGGCATGCTGGGAGCCCACCCCAGCACGCCAAAGCCTCTGCAAATAAAAAAAGTTTTGGTTTTTTTTGACCCTGTAAATAAGAAAACTGACCTTCGCGGTCTCCCTGCCTGCCTCCCACAACCCGCGCCCACCCACTGCGCACCCAGCCTCCCCACACCCTCCTCACCCCATACCTACCTCCAGAGTCTGGCGCTACGATCTTCGGTGGACCGGGAACACGTCTGCACTCTTCAAAGCCGACTGCGAACTGAGGAAATGCCAGTAAGCTGTATAATGGAATAAATAGGGTTTTTTTCAACTTCGATGCAGATCTCATGCATTGTTTGGAATTTTGACACCAAATTTTCAACATGGGATTTTTGGGACCCCTCCTCATGAATTCTTGCACTGTCATGGCGTTATCCGGTTCCGAAAGGTGATTTTGCAGTCACTGCACGGAATCACCTTTCAGGAGCGAGGAATGAAATGACAGTGGCAATGTTCATGAGGGGGGCTCTCAAAAAACCTATGTTGCAAATTTGATGAGCATCAAAAATAATTGTTTTAAGAGCGTGCGTTGTGCAGTTGCTATGTACGCTCGTAACTTCACGAATTTGCAATATTTTCATGCCACATGTTCAGCACTGGAATTTTTCCACACCTTCTTGTGAACTGCACAACTGTCATTTTTCACATCCTGCCTGAAATGTGTTTTCACACTTCCGGCGCAGAATAGCGCGGTCGATGTGGGAAATCAGTGTTCAGGATAAATTATGAAAATGACAGTTACATTGTTCATGAGCAGAGGTCCTAAAATGCCTATGCTGAAAATTTGGTGACGATACTCCATAACATGACTGTGTTATGAGTGTGCATTGTGCAGTTTGCATGCACGCTCGTAAGTTTGTGAATTTATAATAGTTTCACTCCAGATTTTCAACACTGTCATTGTTCTGCACCGCCTTATGAACGGTACAGCTGTCATTTTTCACATCCTGACCAAAATGTGTTTTTGCAGTTCCAGTGCAGAATAGCACGATCTCTGTGGAAAGTCCATGTTCGAGACACATTATGAAAATGATAGTGACACTTCATTAGCACAGGTCCTAAAATGCCTATGTTGAAAATTTGGGGCCGAAAGTCCATAAAATTAGTGTTTTACGTGCGTTCGTGCACACTTTGCACGCATACTCGTGACTTCGTGCATTTGTAATATTTTCACTCCAGATGTTCAAAACTGGCATTTTTTCATACCTCCTTATGAACAATACAGCTGTCATTTTACATATCCTGGCTGAAATGTGTTTTCGCACGTCTGGCACAGAATTGCATGGTCACTGTGCGAAATCAGTTTTCAGAACACTTTGAGGAAATGACAATGACACTGGTCATGAGCAGAGGTCCTAAAATGCCTATGTTGAAAATGTGGTGCCGAAAGTCCATAAAATGATTGTGCTGCATGGGTGCATTGCGCAGTTTCCACGCAGTCTTGTAACTTCGTAAATTTGCAATATTTTCTTGCCAGATTTTCACCACTGGCATTTGTGCACACCTCCTTATCAACAGTACAACAGTACAGCTGCCATTTTTCACAGTCCCCCTGCCCAAACCGCGTTTCCACAACTGTGGTGCACAATGGTGTGCTCACTGTGGGAAATCACCTTTTGAGACACATTAACAAAATCACAGCTCTACTGTTCATGAGGGGAGGTCCCAAAATACTATGTTGAAAATGTGCCTAAAAAACTCCCACAAATAATTGGGTTGCGGGACTTCTGTTGTGCAGTTTGTATGCATGCTCATTGCTTCACCAATATTTCATATTGCCACTCCAGATTTTCAACGTTGCAATTTTTTTACGCCTCCTCATGAACAATACAGTTGTCATTCTCCACATCCTACCCAAAACTGTGTTTTTGTCCCTCTGTCACTAAATGGAACAGCTGCTGTACAAAACCACTTTTCAGCTAACAAAGTGATAGTGCTGCTTTCATGAGGTGGCCTGACAAGCAGCCCATGTTGAAAATGTGGAGTGAAACTACCACTACACGCCTACGGTGTTAGGGTTTCCAATTGTAGCGCCCCACCCAGTACGGACTGACAGGCATCAGGGGTGTGACTAGGGAACATTGGATGTAATGCTCACGCCATTCCACCCCCCACCGTCCACCCTGCAACCACTGACAGGCATCGTGGTGTGTCTTGCACTCTTCGGCCACAAACTTCATCCCATGCTCCTATAGTGCACTCACATCAGCATATTTCCTTATGGAATGGGGTAAGTACAATGCCCAAAGACCCCAAAGCACACCACAACACTTGTCAGTGTCTATAGGGTAGGGTGAGGTACAATGCCATGAGCATTATAGCTGATGACTCAAAGGCACACCCCAATGCCTGTCGCTCTCCACAGGGTGGGGGTGGGGTTGGTGTCATCACTTCAGTACTTCACTACCATTCCTGTTATGCATCTTTAGCTCCATCACTGCCAATGCCAATGCCAACGCGACAACATTCGGTATTGACAATTGCTTGTTATAACTGTATACAGTACTTTCTGAAGTGCCCCCTTCCCCATCCTCATGGCTGTTTTTCCCTGACTACTGACTAGAGGCAGGTTCTGTACGGCATTATCCTCCTGCCATCATCCTGCTCACTTTGTGGATTACAGGTATATTTTGTGTATTTAACTTACTTTGGCTCAAAATTGATCAAAATTGGTCCAGTGTTCATGTGTGCTATTCTCTGACATTACAATTTGTTTCAATTAACAATCTCTATGTGTGTGCAGTCTCTCTGTCTCTATCTCTCTCTCTGATTAATCAGACAGCAGGGAGTGGATTGTGCTACTGTGGTTTGTGAGTGTGTGGTAGGCAACAGGTTTCCACTGTGCCAGTTTGTGTGTGGGGAGATTTTTTTCCTGCTATGGTCATGCAAGGGAACTTAAAAACTTTAAAAACAGCTGACTGTAGTCAGGAGGCACAGGAACTACTTGTTATAACCGGGAATTTGGTATAACAAGGTTCAGTATAGTGAGGGGCTACTGGTAAAGTTAAAAAGCTAGTAGAACCAAAAATAGCAAACAAGAAAATGTTACAAACTTTAAGAAGTAGTCAGTTGTTAGTCTTAATTTCGGAAGTACTTTTTATTTTTCATTTTGCTCATTACAATATTTTCTATGTGATATTATTATGCTGGATGTGAGACTAACACTTTCCTAGCAGCTGCCATATCTAGTTCTGTTCCTCCCACTACATCATCAGCACTGTGATCTCACTGAAAGTGACATCACAAGTGACTCACTTGACAGCTATTGAATGGCTCTTCCTGTGCAGCTGGGATGTTACAATCAGGGAGGTCACAAGGCTGGTGATGTATTGGGAGGAACAGAGCTAGATATGTCATCTGTCAGGCAGAGTGAACACATCACATCTACTAACATCAGCTAAAAAAATCTTCCAATTAACCAAACAGAAAAGAAAAAGTACCTCAAATATAAAAGGCAATAGTTGGCTGCTTTCAAAAACTAATGAAGCAATAATGCCCGACAGGGTGTGTGTTGTGCTGGGATAACTTCACGCCTTAGGTGGTTGGGCATGAGGCCGCAGACTGAGTGCATCCAATACCTGAGGCGTGACGTTATCCCAGCACAACACACACCCTGAAGGGCATTATTGCTTTTACACAATGACTTGTAATACAGAATAAAAAAAATAATTTTAAAGAATGTTTTTGTTAATGTGGAAGAATATTTTTGTTTTTAAGAGAAGATGCAAAAAAAATAGTAACTAATGGTCATCATGGTGGGCAGCCAAATGGGTTCCCAGTGCTGAGACTAGATCCGTGATGTTGTGCTGGGATAACATCACGGGTCCAGTCCCAGACTGACAAATCAGAGACCAGGATTCTTTCTTGCCATTGTATAATTAAGCAATAAGGCATGACAGGGTGTGGTATGTCATGGGATATCGTCACACTTCAGGTAGTTGGGCACGAGGCCACAGGCCGAGCGCATCCAACCACCCGAGAAGTGGCAATATCTCATGATATACCACACCCTGGAGTGACTCATTGCTATTATGAACAGAGTTTCAAGTTTCAAAATAAAAAAAATAAAAGAAACAGGTTTATGAATGAGTTTTTGGGTGGTGGAGGAGTACATTTTGAAAAAATAGTACTCAGACAGTAGAGAGCAAGGAGGCTGGTGGCGCTGGAACTTTTTTGAAGCCGTGATAATGTAGCCTATTATCATCATGGCTTCAAAGAGCTCTGGGCCAATCAGATTCCCTATTTACGATCCTCAGTTCATAATATTAGTTTTAGGCACTACTTAAGCTCCTTAAGGGTGATATTTCAGTACAGTAGTTATGAGTAAGACATATAACTAAACACATAATGTGTTCTTTTTTTAGAAAAGGCAATTAGTAATTACATATTTTTAATTAAACCCAAGACATTCCTGAATAAGTCAAGGTTTTGAAAATATACACGCTGCACAAAGGGAGAGGCATCACCAGCAGAAAACAGGAAGTTGTTATCCCCCTGTACAGATAGTTGGTGAGACCCCATCTGGAGTACTGCATTCAGTTCTGGAGACCCCATCTCCGCAAGGACATACACAGGATGGAGGCAGTTCAGAGGAGGGCAACTAAAATGGTGCAGGGTCTGCAAGAGAAGCCATACGAGGAGAGACTAAAGGAGCTTAATATGTATACCCTTGAGGAAAGGAGGGAGAGGGGGACATGATAGAAACTTTTAAGTACCTCAGTGGAATCAACAAAGTCCAAGAAGATAGCATCTTTCAGAAAAAGAGATGTGCAAGAACAAGGGGACACAATTTGAAGATAGAGGGGGACGGCTCAGGGCAATGTGAGGAAGTATTTTTTCACAGAGAGGGTGGTGGACTGATGGAACAGCCTTCCTGAGGAGATTGTGGGGTCTAAAACTGTGGGAGAATTCAAGAATGCATGGGACAGACATAAGGCAATTTTTGTAGGGGGTAGGAAGAAATAGGCTGTTGGTTAAATAGGATCTGCAGCTTATCCTCTAGGTAGGGAAATGGGCAGACTAGGTGGGCCAAGCGGTCCTTATCTGCCATCAAAGTCTATGTTTCTATGTTTGTATGTCGACAATTTTTTAAGTGCTACACAAACAAAATGTTAAAAGCTGAGAAATAAGAAATTGAGCAACCAAAAAGAACATTACATGTATTTTTACTACAACTAATTTCATACATGAACAAAACAGCACATGTGTCTAATGTATTGCTTTGTGCGGGTCATATACGGCTTTGTGCATGCACAATTGTGAGTTATGTGTAGGGCCCAAGTAGCCCTGTACATCTGGCTTTTCACAGGGCACAAACAGCCCTCAGCAAAGCAGGTTCAAAATCACCTCCTACTTAGCACAGGGTCTCAAAGGCCGTGTGCAAAGCAAGTTGCTACTGTAATTTCATGAAAAGCAAGGAAATTCATGGCAAAAAGAACTATGCTGATGCTTATTAGGCTTGCTGGTGCAGAAAACACAGACCCCACAAAGGTTGGAAATGTCCTATTAGGGTTGTTAAGCCAATGTCCACAAAGTCTGGAAATGTGACTGTAGAGTTGTCAACCAAATGCCAACAGAGTTTGGACATGTCCTATTAGGGTTGTTAAGCCTAACTCCCATCCCCTACCACCTCCCCTACTCTTGTGACATAAAGCCAAGCTACAAGTACAATGCCATGCATCAACAGTTTGGTACCGCATACAGGGCCAAAATATTCAAAACTTGTAAATAGCAACCTTAATGCCAGCCCCTCCTCTACCCCTGTAACCCAAGACCATGTTACAGGTCCAGCTCAATGCTTCAAGACTGTGCTGGTTTATATGAGTCTCTGAAGGTTCAGTGCTAAGTTATATAACACAGTTGTATGTTTGTTGGTGCAAGTTGGTTTGTGGACTCTGTGTATAGTGTGACATACATTTGACAGCAATATTTTATGTCATACATTGCCTAGTACAATACGTACCATCCACCTGCTGCTTAATTTACAGCTACAGCAAGACCGAGCATTAAATATTGCAGTATACATATCCCAAACCTGCAACTTGCTTTGTTTATTTCTAAGTCTGTGTCCTAAAGAAACCAAGTTACAATAGTGCTATGTGTATAGTAGTTATACATTTCTAATGCGTCCACAGCACTGTGTAGGGTCTACAATGTTGTCTGCAAATTAAGCCACTTGTCATAAATGGATGTAAACCTCCACAGGTGTGTCCAAGTATTCAAAATACAGATCAAGCATTTGTTGGGTATGTACATTATGCCACAGGATTTGATCTTGGGGGTAATCTCTACAGGGCTGGGCATATTGGTGAGCAGTTCACAGCTAGTCACTTAATAATTTAGTGATCACACCTGGGGAAGGTCAGGGAACTGACTAGGTCACGGCTTAGGTAGAATGGGAGCTGCTGTAGATTTTGTGCTGGAAAGGCAGACAAAGTGAAACAGTTGTAATTATAATGGAAATAAAACCTGCTATTTTTTTTCCTAATTTTGCTAAATGAAAGCCTATCTCTAGAGTGTTCAATAAATAATAACTTTTTGGTTTTTTACATTCAAAAGCATCCTCTATTAAGTGTCACACACCAACACAAAACAATTATTTTACTTTATAACTTATTTACTAATACTAGCCAATTGAGATGTAATATCTCATTTCCAATGATGTCCTGTTTCTACGCATTTCTACAGCTGAATGGAATGGAGCACTGGAAAGTTAAGTTAATTGCTCAAGGTCACGCTGTATTTGACTCTACTGAGGTTTAAATTTGTTATCTCCTAGGTAAACAAATTCTGGTCAGAGCCAGTACAGTTGCTCAGAGCGGTGAAAGCTTACCGAAACAGTAACTGGAGCTCTCACCACAAAGGAGTCAGCCATACAGAAGATGGAGAGGTGAACAGAAGTGTGCATGTACAGTTTGCTGCCGTGAACAAGATGGCTGATGTAACAGAACTCTTGCGCATGTGTGGTTGGCCTTGGCAGCCATCTTGGGTACGACACCATCAGTTCCGTTATTATGGAACAAAAAGTAGTGCTTTGCAAGGGGGTGTGTTTCTACGGCCAGCAGAGGGGATGGGTCATAGAAACACACAGGAGTGGAACTGTGCCCCTGCACTGTGGAGCATTATCCAGTCACGTGCCTCCACGTATGGAAGATGGAAAGGAGAACAGAAGCATGCATACACAATTCGTTGCCATGACCAAGATGGCCAATGTAACAGAACTGCACATGTACAATACTCGCGCATGCACAATTGGCTTTGGTGATCATCTTGGGTATGGCACCATGAGTCCCGTTATTATGGGAAAAAAAGTAGTTCCTTGCGAAGGGGGTGTGTTTTTATGGCTGGTAGAGGGGAAGGGCTGTAGAAACACACAGGAGTGGAACTACAACCCTACACTGTGGAAGCACTCCAGAGCACTGTCCAGTCACATGCTTCCACAGTGCTATAAGAGATACAATGATGGCAATATGTCTGCCGAGTTCCACCCACACAGCCGTAAAAACTGGTGCTCAAACCATTAGACTACACTGCCTCTAATTACACAAAATGATACAGTACTAGCAAAGCAAATTACCCAACTGGTTCAGTATCATAAAACATAGGATGGCACTGGTACTAACATTATATGGAGGGGTACTAGCAGAATTCTTTGAGAACCACACAAGCACAAAGCATTTGACTAAATTGAGATGTCACAAAGCATTGTGCAAAGCAAAGGAACCATAATGGGTTTTGGAAACTGGCAGCACCAGCAGCATAAAACATTTTTCACAACAGTGCTATATGCTGTAGTCCCTAAAAACAGTGGCCCCCATATTCAAAACCAGTTATGTGTGCTGCCCTGACTGGAGTGCTGCACCACAATTCGTGCACAGCCAGCTCGGGGGCAATAGTTAGACAATTACTATGCTTCCCATCGAAGTGCATTAAACTGCCTGAATATGGGACTGTGTTGGCACTGTGCACAGTGACTATGGAAAATGTCCCACAGGAGTCCAACAGAGATTGCAAGTTCCAAATGGTACAGTACCAGGGCTCTTGTTGGCCATATTAAGCCCCATCATCCTAACGTGCCCCTTCAGTATGCAAAGCACTATGGTCCATTTGCATACACATTATGGTACAATTAGCATGTGTGTGTGGCCTCCCCCCCAAAAAAAAACAACTATTCCATGCAGCATAGTGTGCTATTCCCTTGTGGGTTAGTGGTCCCACGTCTCTCCAATGACCCCTCCTTTACTGTGTGAAACATGTCTGGTAGCCTATCAGCCCCCCCCCCCCGATCAACCATTCATTACTGCTTTAGTTATTCTCTGATGGTCCAGTGGCCCTCCTGAAATGGCACGTGACCTGTCGGCAAAGGACTTTTGTCCCTACACCCCCTTGCCCCAGTTACCAATGTCATTCTGCTGCATTTGAGATGGTGACTAGCACAGCCTTCCACTCACCACCATGGCCAACAACCATCTCACTCTTAGTGAGTGATCATGGGTACAGTAGAAACAGGGCAGCACAGAGGAAGATATAATTCACAATCAAGCAGAAGTCTCACTTTTTGTGGAATGGGAGGACTGTGCCTGCTATCTAATCTAAAAGACACAGTCCAGAACTGCAGGGCGAGGTTGAGAAGGGAGGGTATAGAAACAGAAACAGCAGTAGCATAGAGGTGAAAGAGTTTGGGGTCCAACCCATCTGGGCAGTGCCCTTTGGAGTGGTTGGGCAAACCTTCCAACTGCTATGCATTTCACACAGCACTGTGTATTTTACACTCAAATTTACCATTGCTCAGCAAAGATTTACTGATGTTCCTCATAATGTTAGACCTTTTCCTGAGCACAAAAACAATTAAAGGAAATAAACTAACTAAACAGAAATATAATAGGTGCGAGAAGAGGCAGCTGCAGCAACTAGAATGGAGCTACAATGAAAAACCAAAGAAGTGTATGAGTACTAGTCAAGCTGCACACTGACCATGTTGTAAAAAAAACAGCAGAAAACTTGGTATCCAATGAACTTGCTTTAAATTAATTGTCAAAGAGTCATGGAAAAGGATGGACACAAACTCAGGATTCAAGGTTTAAGGCGCTAAGCAAGGCCAATATTTTATTTACAGCCAGAAATCAAAATAAAAGCGGACAGGAAAACGGAAAAAATAAAACAAAAGCATAGCATGAATTGCAGTTCTCTAGTAAGCAGCTAGAGCGCCAGATGAGGTCAGCACCCCACCAATCTCTCCACTCATCTGAAGTGGATACACAAAAGAGCTTCATTTATACCAGTGAGGTCAGGTGGTTTATCTTAAACACCACCCACTACTGTTTTAAAACATCTAACTTCCAAATAAACAAACAGTTTTATGTGAAACACACAGTAAAACTGAAAAGAGAAGGAGATGCTAATAATAAGGCTTTCAAATCTTGATATTTTAGCTCTTTTGCTAATATTTATATAACCCTCCTACAAATGGGGGTTCCCGAAAAGTCTTCATTGAGCTTGTCTAAATGCTCACTGCCAGGCTGGTATGCTGCGTTTTTGCAGTTTAAATGTGATTGCCAGAGAGTGCTTATATAGCCTCTGTGTACTGTCTCTCTAAGAGCTGCCTGGATTGCAGTCATAATTAATCTAAAAGGGAGCTCTGTTAGAAGATGTGCTTGTTTGCTGATTATTTGTTAGAGTAGTAATAATATTGCAGTTTGTTCTAACCTGCCTTCTTTACAGTATGGACAGTTTTGTTTGTTTCCATCATCTTGGTCCTGGACTACTGAAATGGGCCAATCAGTACATTTGGGACTCTAAAATGGAGCCTGCCTACAGGGCCTTGGTGGGGCCAAAACTTGTAGAAATTGCAGTTTGGGGCTTTTGGTGCTTAAAATAACCTGGGGGAGCCCTTGTTGTGACTGACTGACAGATCAGCCAACCAAACCTTTTGGATTCTGGGGAAAGTCCCAGACTGCATGATGTTTGAGTCAGATCTAAGTTGGGAAGTGAAGAAGTAACAGCTCGAGGTAGTTCAAGCAGCAATCCATAGTGGATTCACGTGGGAGAACTGTGGAAAGGCCTGAGTTTTTGGCCAGCATGCCTGCCTGCTGTCTCTGAGAGGGAACTTGTGCCTTTTTTGGACTGAATCCGAACTTGGAGAGTGAAGTAAGCCACTGAGTTGTGACCAGGCTCCTACCTGAAGCAGACCGAAGATGCACTCCCAGGCATCCCCTACTGACAGCAGCTCAAAGACTGATGAATTGACTATGGAAGTGAGGGAATTACTAAGGCATTGCCCCATGCTCACCACACACCAGACAGAGGTTGAATCATGATTTTCTGTTGGTGGTACCCTTGCCTCAGCCCCCAATATGATGCCTCAGACATGCCAGACTCTAGAAAGCATACTCTGTCACAATTGTGGGAAGGAGGGGCATATGAAGAAAGAATGCCAGTCCCCAAAAAACTTAGATAAGGTTATATACAGACTTCAAGGGGAGCTCCGGAAAGCAAAACCATGGTCGAGGGGTATTGGAAATGACCACAGTGAAGGCTCAGGAAATCCCAACTCCAACTTATCTTTATGGCTAAGTCATCTGTACTGGTCCCTGCTACTGTCCCTCCAGACTGGTCCAAGATAGTGGTCCCCTTTAATGGAGACTGATGTGGCAGTGAATGGTATTCCTACTCAGGCTGTGCTTGACAGTGGGTCACAAGTGACCATTGTGTTTCAGGACTGGTATGACAAACACTTATCTGATGTGCCCTTACAATCCCTGGAAGGCCTACATGTGTGGGGGCTGAGCGACAAGTCTTATCCATATCTAGGATATGCCACCTCTGGTTGTATTTTCCTGCAACTGTCACTGGCGTAGAGGAGCAAGTAGAGACACTGGCCCTAGTGTGTCCCCCCCACCGGACTGTATGATGGGGTTCCCCTGTTAATTGGAACAAACATCCACTTGTTTGGGAGACTAGCACAACTTTGCCGTGAGAAACAAGGGCAGCTGACTGGATGGGCTCTAAGAATTCCAGCATTAGTAAAAAGGGCTTATGACTGGCAAAAGAGACCCAATGAAGTGGACCCAGATGAACCAGTGGGGATAGTGTGGAAAAAGGAACCTGACTCCTTGGAATTGGCCCCCAGTGCCCAGTGCACAATCCATGGAGAAGTCCACCTAAAGAGAAATGTAAAGAACAAAATATTAATGTTGGGTGCACCAGGAGATGGAAAGTTGCCAGAGGGATTATTGGTCAAACCCAACATCTTGCCTGCATGTGCCCATGCTTATGCATGACAAGTGATGGTCCAGATTCAGAATGTGACAGATTAGGAGATTCAGGTGAACAGAGGGTGCACCCTAGCTACAGTACACTGCACCAAACACTGCCATATTGCCCAGCAACAAGTGCTCTGGCGAGAAGGAGAGAGTGCCCCCGTACCTATTTGACTTTGGTGACTCCCCATTGCCAGCTGAATGGAAGGCTAGAATTAGCAAGAAACTCACTCAGAGGGACCAAGTGTTTTCATTAAAAGAATGGGACGTGGGGTGTGTCCAGGGTGCAGAGCATCACATGCACCTGCATGATGACCGGCCATTTTGAGAGAGATCCCAACGTCTTGCCCCAGCAGACATAGATGATGTGAGGAGACACCTGCAGGAAATGCTCGCTGCTGGTGTGGTACAAGAATCAAGGAGCCCATATGCCTCTCCCATTGTGGTTGTGCATAAGAAGAATGGGTCGGTAAGGATGTGTGTTGATTATTGAACCCTGAACCGGTCGGACCATCCCCGATCAATACACCATGCCCCGTATACAAGATGCCCTGGATTGTTTGAAAGGGAGCAAATGGTTTTCAGTATTGGATCTTTGCAGCAGCTACTACAAGATCCCAATGGTCCTGGAGGACCATGAGATAACAGCCTTCATCTATCCACTGGGGTTCTACGAATTCCTGAGAATGCCACAGGGGATTTCAGGCACCCCGGCCACTTTTCAGCAACTGATGGAATGTGCGGAGGGAGATATGAACTTTCTGGAATGTCTAGTGTACCTAGATGATGTCATTCTGTTTGGGCGCACATTAGAGGAGCATGAGACCCGACTGTTTAAAGTCCTATACCAGTTGGAAAACTTCATCTTCAAGCTGTCCATTGACAAGTGCCAGTTTTTTCAAACCTCCGTGAAGTATGTAGGGCACATCGCATCTGCAGAAGGGATAGAGACTGATCCCAGTAAGGTTAAATCACTGACTACTTGGCCCCAGCCCCATAATTTGAAAGAACTACAATGTTTCCTGGGGTTCTGTGGCTACTACCACAGGGTTCATAAAAGACTATTCAAAGGTGATTCACCCGCTGCTCTTGAATCTTACCCAGAGTTACCCTCCTACCAACCATAAATATAAAAAAGGGTCCGTCAAAGAACCAGAGAAAGTGTACTTCTGCACAGGTGGACTTTTCGGGCCCTGCTGGACATTTAAATGTGAAGCAGCCTTTTACAAAGTCATATACCAGCTCACCCACACCCCCATCCTCGCCTATGCTGACCCCACCAAGCCCTATGTGCTGCATACAGATGCCAGTCTGCAGGGTCTAGGAGCTGTGCTATGTCAAGCCCATGAGGATGGTTTAAGACCAGTGGCCTTCACCAGTAGGAGCTTGACCCCATCAGAGTGAAACCCTGTGCACAAGCTGGAGTTCCTTGCACTAAAATGGGCCATTATCGACCAGTTTCTTGAATACCTCTATGGGGGCAAAGATATTGCTGAAGACCGACATTAACCCATTAACCTATGTACAGACTTCAGCTAAGTTAGATGCCACTGGGCACCGATGGTTTTTCGCCTTATCAGCCTATGATTATGCTATTGATTACAGGCCAGGATTGAACCATATTGATGCTGATGCCTTGTCAAGAAGGCCAGTTTCCAAGAGTGATTGGGTCATGCTGTCCAAACCTGACATCCGAGCCTTGTGCCAAAAATTTGACTGAGATGAACAGATGTCTGCAGACACAGTGGACTGTTTAGTAGATTGCTTGGGCCCTCCTGATACCTGCATACCAGCTGCCTATTGCCACTTTTCTGCTCCAGATATTAGTGCACCACCTCAATTTGACAATGACAGCATTCAGTGGGCTCAATCCCAAGATCCTATGATTCAGCCCACACTTCATGCACTGCGCATGTGGAAAGATGTGTCCAAGTTGCGTTCCCCTGATTTGCAAACTGCTCTATTGTTTAAAGAAGGCCCCAGGTTGAAGCTACTCAATCAGTTGTTGTACAGAGAGACAGTGGATCATGGCGGTCAAGTAGACTGGCAGTAATTAGTCCTGCCCATGGCCTTTAAAGATTTGGTACTGAGGTCCCTCCACAATCACATGAGGCACCTTGGTATTGACAGAACTCTCAACTTGGTATGATCTCGAATCTACTGGCCCAAGATGGGGGCAGATGCTGAGCACCACATAAAGACCTGCAGTTGTTCCCTGCAAAGGAAAGACCAGCCTCAGAGAGCTGCCCCCCTTGTCAATATTACCACCAGCACCCCCATGGAACTGGTCTGCATAGACTTTTTGTGTTTAGAACCTGATCAGTGGAACATTGGCAATGCATTAATGGTTACAGATCATTTCACATGGTATCCGCAAGCTTTTCCATCGAAAGATCAAAAAGCATCTACCGTGGCCGAGGTGCTAGTGGAAAATTTCTTCACCCACTATGCTGCCCTTCAGCGGATCCACTCTGACCAAGGCAGAGATTTTGAAAGTTGGCTAATCAAAGAAATGCTCTCTCTATGGGGGGTGCAGAAGTCAAGAACCACCCCTTATCACCCACAGGAGGACACTCAACCAGAATGTTTTAACCGCACCCTTCTAGACATGCTGGGCACCCTTCATCCCAAAGACAAGCCAAAGTGGAGTCAGCAGATTAGCACCTTGTTCCTCGCATACAACTGCACAAAAAATGACGCTACTGGGTTCTCCCCCTACCGCCTCATGTTCGGGAGGGAGGCCCGACTGCCCATTAAAATCTGCTTTGGAGTCTTTCCAGATGGGGTCCGAGACAAAAATTACCTACAGAAACCAAAAGCTCAATTGAACCATGCCTATCAATTGGCCCAGACAATGGCCGCCAAAAGAAATCTCACCAACAAAGAGAGGCATGATAAAAAATAAAGGCTCAAGAGCTTTGACCTGAAGATCATGTGTTGTTACACAATTTGGGACTGCATGGCAAACACAAAATTGCTGATAGGGGACACCATATTCCCCATATAGTAGTTGGAAAGTTGCATGATTTACCAGTGTACAAGGTGCGCCCAGAGATAACTCCAAAGCTATCAAGACCATGCACCATAACCACTTGATACCTATCGGCCAAGTCATAATTGAGGCTGAACCATCAGAGATTGATTCCCATGGGCCGTTGACTCGTGCTGCTGCAAAAAAGAGGAAGAGTCAACCTATCCCATTAGTTAAGATTTACAGGCCCAGAATGATAGTGACTGTCAGTCCACCTCTGACGAAAGTGAGTGTGACAATGCCTATCACCCCTCCTATGAATTGAGTCAGCAGTTTCAAGGTAACCCTATGACTAATTGTGGGGATGAAGCTGGGCCTTCTGGACTACCTAACCCCCCATCTTCTTCCTTGGAGCCAATGCTCCCTGAAAGTGAAGTGCAAAGTATTACATTTGAGGTTGCGGACTCTGGGTTTTATGGAACTGTGTGAATTGCCCGAAGGGGCTGATGGTCTGAGTCTTTCTCCGGTGACACACCAGAACTTGAAGAAAAATGTGAGAGTGTTGATAGCCCCCCTTCAGTGCCACAAAGCCTAAATGTGCCAGAGCCTCCTCAAAATGAGCAACCTGGTCCTCGGTCAGAAGATAATGAGCAAAGTGTTGTGGAAACAGAGCATACAGAGCAAGGAGCTGATAGTGCTCCAAGTTTAGACATTCCCATGCATGCAGAAGCACCCCTCACAAGTGACGAAAGCTCCAAAGTTAGTGCTGAAAGTACAGAGACTGTGGCCACTCCCCCAAGAAAGACTGGCTGAGCTGTCAAGCCAGTGCTACACTTCAGTTATTATTCCCCTGGGAGGCCAGTGAATTTGTCTCTCAGTGTGGTTCACAAAGGGGTTTATGTTTTGCCAAGCTCACTGCCCAAATTAAGCTTGATGGCCAACTCCAGGTTACTTTTTCTTCCCTCTCACCATGGTGCCCCTGCCCATCCATCCCCAAGTTAGCTGATAGGGGAGGGCCCCCTCTTACATTGTTTAATGTACAAGAAGTTATTAAAAAGAACTTTTGCACTTGGACCTTTAATTTAGGTTAAAAAAACTAACATACAAAAAAAAAGTGTGTGTTTGGGTTAACTGAACTGAATGGGTATCTGAAAAGTTATCTAGGTGTAAATCTCAGGAGACTGAAAGGACTTAACTGCTGTGAGGCTTAAATTACTTGTAGAAAGACCTGGTAAGTAGGGGGAGTGGTTTAGCTAGAAGGAAGCTACATTTAAAGACTGCCTTAGAAAGTTTCTGCTAATAGCTTGGCAGAAGACACCAGGAGAAAGGACTGCTGTGTGACTGAACTTCTCTGCTGGGACTAAAGTAGAAGAACTTTTGTACTTGGACCTTTAATTTAGGGTAAAAAAAACTAACATACCAAAAAAAGTGTGTGTTTGGGTTAACTGAACTGAATGGGCATCTGACGAGTTATCTAGGTGTAAATCTCAGGTGACTGAAAGGACTTAACTGCTGTGAGGTTTAAATTACTTGTAGAAAGATCTGGTAAGTAGGGGGAGTGGCTTAGCTAGAAGGAAGCTACATTTAAAGACTGCCTTAGAAAATTTCTGCTAATAGCTTGGCAGAAGACATCAGGAGAAAGGATTGCTGTGTGACTGGACTTCGCTACTGGGACTATATTGCCCTCCTTCCTTCCCCTCCACCCCCTACCCAAAGCTAGTTCTATTTTTATAGGCACATAATTTGACTGACAACAGGAACTTCCTGTTTAGGGGCAGGAAGTGAGTGATCACAGAACCTCCAAGGACCCACCATCCTAGAAGGGCAAGAGTAGCTCTCCAGCCCCCTCTAGCTGCTGGAGGTCTGCCTCTGAGCAAGTAAGTGGTCTACTGCAAAATATAGGATATTCTTGTCTCAGAACAGGACAATCAGGAGCTTAAAGGGCACACAGGCAGAAAGAAAGGAGAGAGAGAAAAAAAACAGAGGAAAGAGTAAGGATTTCAAACAGTTAAGGGACCAGAAATAAGACATGATTGGAGTGGTGCCGTGCAGTGGCTGTGGAGCAGCAGTCTTCCGGGAGATGTTCTGGAGGATGCGGTGTTGTCCCATCTGCAGGCACCTCTCTGGGCTGAGGGAGGAGGTTGCTCATCTCCAGGCTGAGTTGGCCAGGATTTGGGACCTCCCTTCCATCCAGGGACCACCAGTGCCACTATCGCTGCCTCAGAGGTTGCCAAGAAAGAGGAGCAGTTGGACCACAGTGGGCTCAGGAGGGTGAGGGTGGTGAAACAGAGGCCATCCTCCAGCTGTACCCTCCACATTCCTATGCCATTCTGGCAAAGTGTGGTTCCTCTATGGAGGCTCCCACAGTGGAGACCAAAGAGGATGCTGGGAACCTCCACAAAGGAGACCCACAGGAGGGTGGCGGGGACCCTGCAGGGAAGAAAACAACCCTGGTGGGGACTCCATTGTTAGGAAGGTAGAACTGGGGAGGAAGGGAGAGGGAGGTAAGGTGCCTGCCTGGTGCCATGGCTTGAGGGACAGGAGCGAACTCAGGATTGCCGAGCAGCTGCACAGGAGGGAGTTGGATGTCATTGTCCACCTAGGGACAAATGACCTGGCTAAGAAAGGATTAGAGAAGTGCAGGAAGAGTTTGTGGAATTGGGAGGGGCCTTAGTCAAGTAGCACACACGGTAACCTTCTCGGAGGTGCTACCCATCTATGGCATAGGAGAGGCTAGGGTGTTCAGCACCATGGGATTCAATCAGTGGTTGAAAAACTGGTGTGGAGCTCAGGGATTTGGCTTCATTAGGGACTGGGGGTCCACCTGGAGTGATGCAAGCCTACACTGGCATGATGGCTGCATCTGTCTGGGAGGGGAACCAGGATCCTAGGTGATAGGTTTAAATGCTTCATTGGCAAGCTTTTAAACTAGCCAAGGGGGGAGGCACTGGAAAGGAGCAGGAAAATCCTAGCCCCCCCCAAATAATCACAGTAGTAAGTGCGGCAAACACCAACATAGAGGTGTCAATAGGGAGAAGGGCAGGGGTAAATGGAGAAAGTGACAAAGGCAAGAAGGACAGGGATGGGGCAAAAGGGAGTAAGGCCAACAGGAAATGGAGGGTAATGAGCACCAATGCCCATAGTCTGGGCAACAAGCTCCCTGAGCTGATGGCCTTAATGGAAGAGGGATGCCTGGATATCGTAGCAGTCACAGAAACATGGTACATAGAGAACCATGACTGAGATGTTAACATACCAGGGTACATAACCTACAGGAGAGACAGGCAGGGGAGAAGAGGGGGAAGAGTAGCTCTCTATGTAAAGGAAGGGATAAAAGCAACCAAACAAAAGAGTAAACAGGGAGGAGAGGAGGCACTGTGGGTCACCTTGGAGACTGGAAGGGTCACCACAATCCTCACAGGGGTTGTGTACAGACCCCAATGTCAGGGGGAAGTAATGGACAAGGATATGATAGAAGGCATTCTTAGAATGGCAGAGAAAGGGGAGATACTGTTGAAGGGAGACCTGAATATGCCAGATGTTAACTGGAGCACATTTGCTGCAGCCACATCCAAGAGCAGGGCCATTCTTGATGCCCTACAGGTGGCAGGCATTAGACAGCTAGTTTCAGAACCCACTCATGAGGGAGCAATCTTAGACCCGTACTCTCAAACGGGGCAGTGAGAGGATCTCAGATCTAGAAGTGGGTTGCCATCTGGGGACAAGTGACCATCAAACAGTGTGGTTCAAGTTAAACTCAGCTACAGAGTCAAGCCATACAAAAGTGAGGGTACTGGACTTTAGGAGGGCTGACTTTGGCAAGATGGGAGAGTGCCTCAGAAAAGCACTAGCCAACAGGCTAGAAGGAGGTGTGGAGCAACAATGGGGAATTATCAAAACTGCCATCACAGAGGCAACAAGCCTTTGTGTGAAGCAAATAAACAAATCAAAACAAAAGAAAAAGCCACTATGGTTTTCAAAAGAGGTGGCTGTGAAAGTCAGGAAGAAAAATAAAGCATTCCAGAAGTATGAGGAAACACAGAAGGAGCAGGACAGAGAGCTGTACCAGTTAAGGCAGAAGGAAGCAGGGAGGGAAGTCAGAATAGCAAAGGCCCAAACTGAGGAAAAGATAGCCAACTCAGTTAAGAAGGGGGATAAAACCTTTTATAGGTACATCAGCGAGCGTAGAAAGACAAAGGGAGGGATAGTGAGGCTGAATAGAATGAACGGTGGGTGGGCAGAGGGGAACAGTGAAAAAGCAGGAATACTGAATGAATATTTCTGCTCAGTATTCACAAAAGAGGAGGGGGATGTGCCTAATCCAATTAACAGAAGCACTCTTGATAGGGGGGTCGATCCCAGTCCTTTCACAGAAGAAAGAGTTCTGCAAGAACTCCTAAAACTGAAGGTGGACAAAGCAATGGGTCCTGATGGAATTCACCCCAGAATTCTAAAAGAATTAAGGGAGGAACTAGTGAAACCACTGGCTACTCTTTTTAATAAATCATGGGAGGATGGTGTGGTACCTGAGGACTGGAGGAAGGCGGATGTGATTCCCTTCACAAAAGTGGGACCAAGACAGAGGCAAGAAACTACAGACCTGTCAGTCTGACCTCTGTGGTAGGGAAAGTGATGGAGTCACTTCTGAAGGAAAGAATAGTTGAGTACCTAGAGGCCAGTGGAGCACAGGACCCAAGGCAGCATGGGTTCACAGTGGGAAGGTCATGTCAGACAGATCTAATAGATTTCTTTGACTGGGTGACCAAAGTAGTAGACCAGGAGGGGCTGTGGACATGGCTCTACCTAGACTTTAGCAAGGCATTTGACACAGTCCCACACAAAAGATTAATAGTCAAATTAACCAGCCTGGGAGTGGGACCCAGGGTGGTAGCCTGGCAAAACATTGGCTGGACAACAGGACACAGAAGGTGAATTGTAAATGGAGTCCACTCTGAAGAAAGGGGGTTACTAGTGGGGTACTGCAGGGTTCAGTATTGGGTCCAGTCCTTTTAATGTCTTCATCAGTGACATTGCAGAGGGACTGAAGGAAAAGTATGCCTTTGCAGATGACACAAAGATCTGCAACAGGGTTGATACACAAGGAGGGTGGAAAGGATGAAAAGGGACTTGGCAAGGTTGGAGGAATGGTCAGAAGTATGGCAGCTAGGATTCAATGCAAAGAAGTGCAAAATAATGCACCTGGGAAACAAGAACCCAGGGGAAGAATACACAATGGGTGGGGAGGTAATAACAACAAAAAGGAAAGGGACCTGGGGTAATCATATCAGATGACCTTAAGGTTAGCAAGCAATGTGAGAAGGCAGTAGGGAGGGCTGGAGGTATACTGGGATGTATAGGGAGGCATCAGCAGCAGAAAACAGGAAGTTGTTATCCCTCTGTACAGACAGTTGGTGAGACCCCATCTGAGTACTGTGTCCAGTTCTGGAGACCCCATCTCCACAAGGACATAGACAGGATAGAGGCAGTCCAGAGGAGGGCAACTAAAATGGTGCAGGGTCTGCAAGAGAAGCCATATGAGGAGAGACTAAAGGAGCTAATATATATACCCCTGAGGAAAGAAGGAGAGGGGGACATGATAGAAACTTTAAGTACCTCAGTGGAATCAACAAAGTCCAAGAGGGTAGCATCTTTCAGAAAAGAGACTTGCAAGAACAAGGGACACAATTTAAAGATAGAAGAAGAGGCGGTTCAGGGGCAATGTGAGGAAGTATTATTTCCAGAGAGGGTAGTGGATGCATGGAACAGCCTTCCTGAGGAGGTTGTGGGTCTAAAACTGTAGGAGAATTCAAGAATGCATGGGACAGACATAAGGCAATTCTTGTGGGGGGTAGGAAGAAATAGGCTGTTGGTTAACTAGGATCTGCGGCCTATCCTGTAGGTAAGGAAATGGGCAGACTAGATGGGCCTAGCGGTCCTTATCTGCCATCAAAGTCTATGTTTCTATGTTTCTAAGTATTACTTGTATGAAACATGCGTAAGTATTGTCAATATGGATGTAGTAATGTGAAGTATATTGAAAGGTAAGGTAATGTAACAAGCTAATGATATATATGTATGTATGTTTCGTTTATATTGCATTTTTGATATTGTGATGGTACAGACTTGACACGGATGCCAAGTTTTTTCCAGGCAGGGAAGGGTATAATTCCTACAAATGGGGGCTCCTGAAAAGTCTTTCTTGAGCTTGTCTAAATGCTCACTGCCAGGCTGGTGTCCTGCATTTTTGCAGGTTAAATGTGATTGCCAGAGAGTGCCTATATAGCCTCTGTGTACTGTCTCTTTAAGAGCTGCCTGGATTGAAGTCATAATTAATCTAAAAGGGAGCTTTGTTAGAAGATGTGCTTGTTTGCTGGTCATTTGTTAGTGCAGTAATAATACTGCAGTTTGTTCTAACCTGTCTTCTTTGCAGCATGGACAGTTCTGCTTGTTTCTGTCATCTTGGTCCTGAACTGCTGAAATTGGCCAATTAGTACATTTGGGAGTCTAAAATGGAGGTGGAGCCCTTGTTGTGACTGACAGACAGATCAGCCAACCAAACCCTTTGAATTCTGGGGAAAGCCCCAGATTGCATGCTGTTTGAGTCAGATCTAAGTTGGGAAGTGAAGAAGTAACAGCTCAAGGTAGTTCGAGCAGCAATCCATAGTGGATTTGCACGGGAGAACTGTGGAAAGGCCTGAGTTTTGGCCTGCATGCCGGCCTGCTGTCCCTGAGAGGGAACTTGTGTCTTTTTCGGACTGAATCCAAACCTGGAGAGCGAAGTAAGCCACGGAATTTTGACCAGGCTCCTACCTGAAGCAGACCGAAGATTTGCTGAATGCGATCGGCCTGTCTGAACTTTCAGCCACCTCTAAACTCCCGGATTGTGCAGAGACTCTGTAATTGCGACCGGAGAGCCTTTTGTCTGGTACAGTGGAATTTTCTTACATGTGAATGTGTTGTGTGTTTATAGTGGGTGTGATTTGGTTCCCCACTGTGGTTTGAACTGTATTCTGCTTGCTAGAAGCCGCATCCAGCCCCATGGACTGAATCCTAAATCATCTCCAATGGGCCTGGGCCTTGCCACACTTGCCTAGACCAACTATCCACTGCACAGAGAAAGCCATCGACGAGAGACCTGCCAGGGGATCAGCCCCCTGTTCAACACTTGAACAGGAACGACACCTCAGTGATTCGTGTGGGCCCCGCTTCTCTGGGCACTCCAGGTCAACAACCTGCAGTCTTGATTTTGTCCTGCCTGTGTCCAGTATTGGATATCATGAGTAAACATCAGGGTAGCTCCCTGCAACAACAGCTAAACCTTAAGTGTTGTCATCTGATTGTCTTGTTGCTTTTTCTTTCACGAACTGAGCCCTCCAGCTCCAGATTACAAGTAGTGTGTGTTGTGCATGTTGCTTTCTTCCATCACAGGGCCACAATCAGCTGCAACTTTCCTGGCTAGCCCACCATTTTCCTACCTGGATACCCAGAGTGTGTGACTGTGTGGAGACTTAAAGCGCATGCATAACTCTTTGATTAACATAGCCTTTAAGCCAATCAACCTGATTACGCCCCTTCCTTATTCAAGTCCCCTGAATAAATCAGATCTGACTTTTTTGCTGCATTTAACCTGACTGTGGTTCCAATTTGTGCCAAGAGTACTGTACTGTTGCTATTTACTGTGTATAACCTTGTTTTACAGGGGGTCTCCAGGGTCGAACCAGAGGAACCAGCCCTGGTGGTAAGAGCAAACAGTGTGGGTACTGGTATGGTGTACAAGGGGTACTGTGAAAGTGATTATCATATATTGCTCAGGCCACTAGAAGGGAAAGAGGGGGTTACAGTGTTCCGGAGGGCTGTGCCCAGGTTAGTTTGACCACTACCAATCCTGACCTCCAGATGGAGGCACCCGCTTCAGAACTCAGGCCCCTTAACCTGCTACTAGCCACGCAGGCAGTGGTAGTAGCCCTTGGGATAACGCCACCTAGACGTTAAATTTAGAAATAATCCTTAGCAGTAGGCCCCTCCCCTTGACTTGCCAGTATTTAGTTATGAAAGAAAAGGCTGCCAGGATGTTAGAAAACAATGGGAAGCCCAGGGGTGAGGACCTCCAGCTAGGAATGTAAGTACCCTCTGTTACTATTCTTTATGCAGTTCATCACGCAAAAACAGTTGCGCAACAGAAAGCAATTGCCATTCACATGTTTTTCATTATGCAGTAAAAGTTTTAACGGAAACCTTTTCTTGGTAACAGAATACTAAAACATTGGTACACTCAGAAACAAAACAATTCAACTTCATTATCTTTGAGAACTGGATATGTCTGCTCTGTTTATTCATTTAGAAAGGGTAGCTTTAATTTACTTTGCTAAATAATATGTGTCTAACTCAGTAAAGTGACTTCAAACAAGCATACATTCTGTTACAGGGAGTGTCAGGTCACTGCTTCTATCTGGTCCAATTTATATAAAAAACATACGCGCTCCCTGTTTTTGAAACCTACAAAACCTACACCCTCACTGTACATTCTTAACACAAATGCTTTATTTTACCTTATTTGAATTCAGTGTTCTTACTTTGTCTTTCTTGCATTCGTGAATTGCAGTGTTTGACTGCTTCCTAGCTTGCAAGTCTGCCCCATACAGATATCCTGCTGCAAGATGGGCTGCTGGTTGTGAGGGACAAGGGGTGTACAAAGAAAGAAAAAACAATACAAGATAAGGTGCTAGCATGGCGGGGGTGGGGTAACCCCAGGAAACAAAAATAATGCTAAGCGCTTCAAGGGAGACACTAACTGGTTTAGAGAGCTTTTCTAAACTTTCTGGTAAATACAGGGTACAGCTATAGTCTCCCCAGCTCAGCAGTAAACGCAATGATGCTTCTATTCCCTAAGGACAGCACACTCGGTGTGCTATATTCTAGCAGCTTTTAAGCCTAACACAACCATGGTTACTCCATTTTTAATTTTTATTTGAGCCTTTGCTTACAAACACAAATAGAGACTCATGAAAAATGGTACCAAGGGTCAGAAGACCGATGTATACTGAGTCCAGTTAGTGATAGCGAAGAACCTTCCCAGTTGGCCTAACTAGAAAGGGGAAAACACAGATTTACACATAGACTTGAAGTGCACAGGACGATAGAGGTGCTGCTGCAGCAGGCTTTTGTAGGAAGAAGACAAGAAATGGACACCAGTAAACACACAGGATCTCAACAGCCCGATGACATTAATAAAACTTTGAAAGAGAAGTTAAAACAAAACAGCAGCATACAAACATCCCCACCTAATGTCATCATTTTGCACTGTGACGTGTGCTTTTTCAAGGCATGACAATCAGTGTTTACAGCCCAACTCGTATTTCTGCACTTGACAGAAATGTCCCTTAACATTAAACATATGGGGTCCACTATTCTTGCACTTATTTTTCTTTAACATATGAAGTGCTGTGTATTATGGCCATTTGCTCTGAATTTTGAAGGCTGGTGCTATGCATTTTAATGTTGACAGGCTGAGAGGTATGAGGTTGAGGGACTGTGGAGCAGAGTACTGTAGCCACAGCTAAGACTGGAGAAAAAGTAAAGGTGCAGAGGGAAGTGAAGTGAGCATAGAGGGGACAGCTTCTGAGAGGGAGAAGAGTGGTTGGAGAGGGGAATGGAGGGAAAGGCAAGTGGGAAGAGGGAGAGAGCCTATGAGGTGAATTAAGAGCATCAGAGACCTTTAGGGGGATCAGAGATGGGAGAGCTTCCTAACTTGAGAATGGTGAAGCTGACTGGGTTACAAGGTGAATAAGGAACTTATTGGGGGAGATAACGTTGTTCTGGAGGTTGGAGAAGAAGTCCAATAGTTTAACATGGACCCCTTGTGTCCTTAGAGCTGGCATTTGTTAGCTGCTTGTATCTTGGCAAGTCCTCAGGAAAACCTGAAGTCTTGCAGAGATATCAAGCCAAATATTGAGCTCTGAATAAGTCAGTTAGGGAGTCAGGTGAAACCAGTGGGGGAATATGAGCACAGGAAGAACAGCACTGAGGAAAACAGTCAATGAGTCAGAACAGTGCAGGTCATTTGGGCGCCATCTTTGAGTTATGCTGCTGTCCCCCTGATGTGTGCATCATGGAGGTTGTTTATATTTTGGGTAGGGGGTGAATCCCCCCACAGAAACTAGTGATGTTCCCTTTTTTCACCCTCCCTGACATGTGCCCCCCTGTAGTCACTTGATTACATCTGCCCCCTTCCTACTGCCTCCCACACCTCAAGTTGCGCACCGCCTGAGTCAGTTTACTAAATCCCCCCCACCATTCTGTTACCATCTTTCCACTGGCGCTGTTGTGTGCTGGGTTTCTTTCCTTTCCTGACAGTTTCGCTTTCAGTACCAGTCGCTGTGATTGCTAGTCGCTGTTTTCATGTGTGCTGATTTTACTTTGCTGTTTTTGCCATCACCATTTTTTTATCGCTGTTTTCGCCTAGTACTGTCAATTACTTATGAGTCTGCAGAGATCCAGGGGAGGGTACAACCATACACCTGAGACCTACATATTGGAGTGTGGTTGTCCCATGTTGCAGTGAATTTAGTTTTTTTAAAAGGTAGTGCATCATTTGTATTAGTGGATATAGCGAGAGGGGCCAGTCAATGTTTGAAAGGTCATCCAGAAGGGAGGAGAGGTCAAGGTTTAGCGTATAAAGCCCCAAATGGATTTGGCCCTCTGTATCTTAATGATCTACTGGCAACTCACAAAGATGTCAGGAATTGCATTTCACTGGTCATCTGTTGTTGTCCAACCCAAAAGTATGTTTAAAATCTGCCAGGGCTTGAGCATTTTAAGTGGCAACCCTGAGATTATGGAATGTTATTCCATTAGACATCCAGATTCCCTGCACTGCTGACAGCTTCAAAAGCAAATTAAAAATCTAGCTCTTTGAAGAAGATTTCCTTGATAGACTACCCCTGTTGTGTTGGTTTCTCAATTAACTGAATGCACCCTGCACTTTCTTAACTGTCAGGTGTTTATGTTTGTTTGTATGTGCTGTGATTGGATTACTTATTTTGTGTTTTGATGTTTAATTTGTAAAGCTACTTGAATAAAGGGGATACATTTATAAATAAATCTGTATGTCTGTCTGTCTGTCTGCAGTACACATTATAGTAACTAGATGCTATCAACAGATCCTTGCTGTAAATCTGCCCCTTAAACTCACCGGGCAGTGCTAAGGTTAACATATGGATTTATAGTGAGATTATAGAAAAAGGGTTGATATTACCTACAAGCATAACACATTTTGGCAACATATCTACAACAGCGTTGTCTTAGAATACTTTATTTGGGAAAAAAGTTTGACAGCTAAGGACCCAGATCAATATTTCCATTAAGTCTGCATTAACTTTTGAATCAAACTACAATTGATTTTTGTTTTACGTAATTTGAATATGGTTGCAATATTGTCTTCTGTATATTGTGCATTTGTACTACATGTTAATGCCCGAACTGAAACAGGATGATCCTGTAAATAGGCTCACACCCAATGATCTCAACCTGTACAAATTTGAATAAGCTCGATTTGATATGACTAACTACCCAGGCCAGTAAATCAATTACTCGCTGACTAGTGAATAATACATCATACTAGCCAGCAATTTCTGCACATAGATAGGTAAGGGCAGATAAAGATTTTCATCCATATGGTCTTCCTGGAGTTATTGATTCCCTTCTGTGCTCCTGTAATTCTGTGAGTTCCTAATTATCCTTTTGCACCGAGCCTATTTAATTCTGAAGTCTGGGCTAGATCCAGTATCAACTACCTTGCTGAGCAGCCTGTTTCACAAATGTACCACTCTGTCAGTAACAAATGCATTGTTAAGTCTTTTCTAAACTCTCCTCCTGTCAAATGAGGGTGTGCCCTTGGGTGTTTGTCTGACCCTTTGGCTTGAATAACTCATGGTTGTCTACCCAGTTATCTCTCTTCATGAATTAGAAGGCCTCTATCATGTCGATTCTTCTCCCTCCTCATCTCCAGTGAGCGCATATTATGGATTTCTAGCATCTTCTTGTAGTTTCTCCCCATCTGTCCCAGAATCATCCTTGTCACCCATTTCTGTATACCTTCTTACGGATTAATAGGGCCTCTGAGGAGTGTCTCTTACGTTATGAGACTCACGGTGAGAGGACCATGAAGCAATGCTGTGAGTGTTCCTGGCTACCTAAACTTCATGAGAGGAGTCCCATACCATAACAGACACCCCACGGAGACCCTATCAACTCATTATAAATCACTCATGTTCGCTAGAGGGATTAAGAAGTGTTAAGGATTTTTTTCAAAAGTTAAATAAAACTGCCCTCTCCCTGGCTCTAAAGTAGAATGCTACACTTCCAACTTCCCTATATGACAGACTACTGGTATGAAGAATGAGAGGTACACTGGCTATTTGTCTTTCTTGGCTCAAATCATATCATTTATGAATTGTCTTGTTATCCTTCTTTTCGCGAGGGTTCCAAAACTGCACACAGTACCTGTATAGTGGTAGAATCATTGTCCTTTGCTGCACTGACTAAACGTTTTCAGGTTGCTGCTTTTGACGATGTCTAATATGCCACCTGAGAGGGTTCCACAATGGTTTCATTTATACTATATTTTACTTTGAGGTTTATTTTGTCTATGTGCATCATACTGCAGCTCTTGGCAATAATTTTAACTTTCAGGCACCCGATCACTGTTCAGGTTGTTCCAGATTTTACTTTATGGTTTACTTTCATCCTTAGTATCCAGCCTCCTGTACAGCTTTTTGTCATTAGCAAATAAGCTAACTTTGCTGCCCAGCTCCTTGCCAATCTCATTGGTAGACATGCTGAACTGAACTGGAGGAACTATTCCAAACCTTCCTAGATAGTTTGTTCTTTAGAATAACCCTTTGAGTTCTGTCAGCCAGCCAGTTACCTAACCATAGTGTTCATTTTCCCCACACCCATTTGTCCCAGTTTCTGTATAAGTCACCTGTGGAGCACTGAGTAGAAGGCTTTGCAAAAGATTATTAAAACATTCATACAAAATTCAATAGATGTGGTTAGCATGATATTTTCCTAGCTGGTAATTTTTATCAGATCATGCACTCTGGGTTACAGATTAAAATAAAGGCTGTGCAAAGTCCCTTCCAAGGGTCCTTAGTTCAGGTTTCAGCTCTATCACTGCTTAATAACTTTAATCACTAGGCAGCAAAATAAAGACTGAGCTAATGTACAACAGAAGCAGCTTCTTACACAAGGGTGTTGTACTGTAAACAGCAGAGTTATGTTTAATAATCACCTTGCGGTAAGCAGTGTGAGAATTAACGCTTAAAGCTGTATATTGAGTGGGTTAGGAATTCAATGAACAGGAAAGGCATAACAACATACACACCCATCTTGTGACAGACAGTGAAAGAAGGACAAGAATGTGGTGCTATACATGGTACCTTTTGCACACACCATATCGTACACTGTATTTCATAGAGCTTTACAAGCCCTTTCCCCTTTGCAGCAGCTAGTAGGTAGGCACAGAGGCATGAAGTGGGATTGATGAAGGGTAAGAAAAGTAGGGGGTTACATACTGAGAATGAGTGCATAAAAAGTAGAAGCTGAGCATAGGGAGGCTATGTGACTTCATCAAGGTCAGACAGTAAGCTGTGGTAGCATTCAATGTACAGTAGATCACCAGGATCACAGCTCGGCACTTTAACCTGCACTGCCTGCCAAGGAAACAACCCAATAACTCCATATTGTCATAACAGCATTACATTATTACAGCTGGGAAGCATTCTCCACAGAAAAAGATGCTCAAGAACAAGTGATCATGCTATGAAGTTAGAAGGGGGAAGGCTCAGAGGAAATGTGAGGAAGTACTTCTTCATGGAGAGAGAGGTGGATGCATAGAACAGCTTACCAGAGGAGGTGTTGGGGGAGGAAACAGTGACAGGGTTCAAGAACACATGGGATAGACACAGAAGGATCTTAGCAGTGGGGGGGAGACTGGAGCCCAAATAGGGTCTGTGGCGACACTATAAGTAGGGAAAATAGGGCAGACTAGGTGGGCCATCAGGTCGTTATCTGCTGACATGTTCCATGTTTCTATGTAACAGGCAATCAAATGAAGCAATAAATGGTGTGAGAAGGAGAAGGGGAAAAGAAAAAAAAGGGAAGGAAAAATGTCCACAGGCTATGAGTGATAAATATTGTAGAATTTTCGTTCTTATCCAAAGCAGCCTTTACCGATGTATTCATGTATTAAGATGATTTCTCTGTATCAGAGCAAAGGAGATGGTAAGGCGCTGAAGAAATACTGATGCAGACAAGATTATTCCATTTTCAAAACTTCTTTCTTTTTATTATTTTAAAATATGGCAATATACTCAACGTTTTCACCTACTTGTAGGCTTTATCAAGAGTTGCCTTTCTAGAAAATACAGAAATACAAAAAATGTTTGAAAAAAATTTGTCCGCATAGAGTTTTCAAACAATATTTAACCATTTTTATCAGAGTAAAATTGTATTGTCTCCCAATGGTGCTACTTACAGGGTAATATTTCGATTGATATTTATCAGTGCTTAGCAATCCTCTAAAAATGAATCTTTGTTCACAAATTGACCTATAAAATACATATTGTCAATTTTACATTTCATATCATGAATTCTTTACTGGTAAGGATATGCTGTCATTACTCATCATAAGAATATCCATTTATCCTCACCTATCCTTAGTTCCATACAATATACTTATTTCAGAGCCACAGTATTCTTCCAAATTTCCAAAATAGTTGATATGCCTAATAAGTACGCTGTCTCACTGACGATTGGGAGCCTTGTTTTGTAACTGAGTCAACCTCACTGCTGATGCTAGACACCTCATAGTGGCAAGCTTAGTAGTCACTAATTGACTATGGCCTCCCTGTCTATGCAACTGCCTGCGATTCAGTTCTCAGCAGAATAAATGTGATCTGCAATATGGCTTGTCACTTTGTGCTTGCAGCTAACAAGAACACCCACAGATGCACCCTCTACACCCAAACAAATTTGCAGAATGAAGTACCAGAAATGTCTGCTAGCCAAGAAGGTGCTACTGGGCCTAAACCCTGGCCATGGGTGACTGCTTCTGCCCTGTCACCAGTCTCTACAACACCAGAGCATGGCTCTGAATGTCCTTGAACTGCCTTTCTGCCATACTCAGCTAGGCAAGCACTCATTCGCAATTAGGGCCACTGGCTGGTTAAATGAGCTGCCTGATACAGTGCTCCCTTGTAACAGCAAACCCTACTATAATGAAAGCCCAGGTATACCGAATGACTCCTGTGGCTCCCGATGTTTCCTTGCTGTTTTCATGCACTGTATACACTAACGTTCATTGGCTGACCTGAACTCCGTGTCATTAAGACTATGTCTGTACTAGCTGATATCTAGGATTTGTACATATGTACAGCAAAATAGCAGTCTTGCCTATGGCCTGACATAGCGACTCGGCGGCTGCTTTCAGCACCACTAGTGACAGCAATTAATTTTACAGCATCCCTAGCAACCTAAGGAAAGCAAGGAACTAGTTCATATCAACCCAGATATATTTTTTTTATTTTAGTATTTTTTTAAAGGAATGTTACAGTTTAACCTAAAGAAAGTGGAGGGACTATTTCACATCAACCCAGATATTTTCTTTTATTTTAGTACTTTTGAAAAGAATGTTACAGATTAACAACATATACCCATTTTATAAGCGCAATAACACACTCTGGGGTGTGGTTTATGCTCTGATAAATGCAGTTCTAGGGGCAGTAAGGCACTGAGTCTGCACCCTCATGCCTAACTACGACCCTAGGCATACACTTGTCATAGCATAACTCTCACCTCATCATGTGTTATTACTTACTTGTTCGACTTATATTTGTACTTGTTTGATTTCATTCCACTGGAACTCGCTTACTGTATTTATGTTGCTTTGTATTCTCTGTAATAGATGTGGAACCTTTGTAAAAGAGCACTTGTGCTCAAAGGTATTCTCCGAAGTTTTCAATAAATAAATAAATTTAGCTACATGTGTGGATCTGTTACAACAGGTAGTTTACAGAATGTGTGACACATCTCTGGGAAACAGTATGAAGCCCAGATTTAAGGGTGAGATTTTGTGAGAAACATCTTTATTTGTATTATTTTATTAGGTAGGATGATAACAATATTTCTTCTAAACATTTCAAAAGGGTGTGGGGGTGGAGACCCCATGATTTTTAAATAAAATGATAATTTTTTACATTTTTGAAGTTTAAACCTCATCTGCCAGTTTGGTTTTGGTTTTTAAAAAGTGTGTCATGTTCCATAGTTCTTCCCTTGTAACCATAACAATGCCTCATGCATATCGTTCATTTGAGAATGTTGCTGTAAAATAGGCAGCAAGATGAAGACTGAGCTAATGTACAGTAGAAATTGCTTCTTACACAAGAATGAATGCTGGAAAACTGCTATTGTGGTACCAGTGCACAAGTGTGGTCACTAAGAACCCGTGGAAAATTACCACCTCATTTCTTTCCTCAGCTCCCTTGCCAAAGTTCAGGAAAGACTTGGTTATAACCAGCTTCATGACTACCTTCAGCAGCGGCACTTGCTGACAAACAGGCAGCATGGCTTCAGAAAATACCATGAGATTGATGCTGCCCTTGTTAAATTGACTTCAGACATTATAGGTGCCACGGATAAGAGGCATCTAACTGGTAGTCTTCACAGACCTTACTAAAGCCTTTAACTTTGTTAACCATGATCTATCTTACCAAAAATAAAGCTGTCTGGTCTTGATAACCTATCCCTCCTGTGGGTTCTCCCACTATTTAACTGACAGGTCACAGCTGGTGAGGTGGAAGGGTGCAGAATCCTTGAAAAGACCTATCACTGATGCTGTCCCTCAGGGCTCCATCCATGGCCCAATGCTGTTCTCCCTTTTTGTCAATTGCTTGCCTAGGAACTGTGGTGTGGCATGGTGTGGCTAACCTCGAGCTTTATGTTGATGATGCTGTGTGTTACAGATGCTTTAGCGATCCTAGCCTAATCTGTACAAAGCTTGCTGATGACCTCCTACAACTGGAAGACTATTTTGCTGCAAACAAACCGGTCCTTTATGCTAAAAAGACTAAGGCAATCCTGTTTAGCCCAAGAAGCGTGAGTGTAACTAGGCAGCACCTGCTACCCCTGTCTACATTCTGGAGCCCACATTGAGGTGATGGAGTCTATCAAATATCACAGTTTTACTTGGACCAGAAAGTAATCTTTGGAAGCCACATTGATTATATCTCCAAGTCCCTTCACCTGGTTTGCTGCACCGTCTAGGCAATTACCTCACTAAGAACTCACATAGTCTTTGCTAACAGTACCCAGCTTCCCCTCCTGCAATAGGGTGCTCCCATACTTCAACCCATGAGGTGCTCTTAGGTCAACAAGCTCAGAATTCTCTATATTAAAAATTGGCTGCTTTGCTTCCGGAGCCCCACTCAGAATCATTGTTGTCCTTCACTCTAAACTGGCCTTCTTTGGAGGGGCATTTAGAGTACCCTCTCCTCTGCCTAGCCTTTAAACTAGTCAAGGATGCCATCCTTCCCCCAAGATTATGTAACATCCTGGTAATTAAGTCCTTGAGGAGAGCTCTATGATCCTCTAGTTGTACCCTCTTAGAGGTACTCAGGGTGAGATCCAGTGTGGGCAAGAGATCATTTTCAGCCTCCGCATCTTCCTTTTGGAACCCCCTACCAGCAACCCTGCAAGATTCTTCATCTCTAGAAGAATTCAAGAAAGGGCTTAATGGTGTCCTGCTGAAGTGTAGCCTATGCTCTTGCACTCAGTGACCCTAATTGCTGGGTTACATCTTTACTTTGGCTTACTCCATATGCTGCTCATCCTTTGACTTGTGCCAGTTTACAGTTTTTCTGCTTTGGAAAATGCAGCCTGTGCTATGCAATAACTTAATCCATGTGACAGCCCTGTTGTCAATGCACTGCTCATTGCTGAACCTTGGTTCCCCGTGAATATAATGACTATTATTAATAATTGCCTTGTTTGAGGATCACGTGGTGCAGAGCATGAGCTAGCTGCTGCCTCTTGGAGCTCCTTCCACCCAACCGACTAAATTACTTGTTTTCAGGTCCCAGCGACTCCTTTCCTGTACTAAAGGGTGTCGGAACATCTCATCTCGCATCTGGAGCGGTAAAATGGAATCGGAATTCAAAGATTCCTTGCCCAGACATACGCCTCCGACGACTCCCGAGAAGGCCCCAAAAAAAGCCAGGGCCTCCGGTACTCAGCAATCCTCGTTGCAAGCTCTCGGTGCTCCCGAGGCAGAGCTGCTTACCTTGGCTAATTTCCTCAAGGAATTTCAACCATTCCGGGATGAAATGAGAGAGCTGGCCAATGAAGTAAAAGGTGTCTCCCGTGCCTTGGAGGATCTGACCCGTCGAACTACGGACACTGAGGCCCGCATCAGTTTGGTGGAACGCAGACAGGATAAACTAGCGCCTGATCTAGTCTTAATGAAGCAGCGGATAACAAAGCTTGAGAACAAGGTCGAGGACCTTGAAGGCCGATCTCGCCGTAATAACATCGTGGTTATAGGCCTCCCAGAGAAAGAGGAGGGTCTGGAGCCGATTAAGTTTGCCCAACGCTTTGTTCAGGAGACAGCTGGCCCTTCGCCCTTTGGGCAATTCTACGTTATTGAAAGAGCTCACCGGGCACTGAGGGCTATGCCCCCAACTGGTGCCCCGCCACGTACCTTCATTTTTAAATTTTTAAACTATTTGGAGCGGCAGCACTTCTTAAGTAAAGTTAAAGAGTTAAAAGAGCTAACCTGGGAGGGCGCAGGGCTGAGGGTGGCTCAAGATTTACCACTATCCATCCGACAGAGGAGAGCGTCTTTTCACCCAATCATCTCTAAATTAATCGCTGCAAATATTAGATTTTGAGTGAGGTACCCAGCATGATTCCAAGTTTTGCTAAACGAAACCTGGCACAGCTTTGAAAACTCGGAAGCCGCGCTCTCGACACTAAAGCAGCTCTTCCCAGATTTGTTCCGGGATCCGTGGAGGGTGCTTCCTGGTAGTTGGCTAATTCTTTTGCCTGGGTGATCTTTTCACTATAATGGACATCGTGACTCTCACCTTATTGTTGGATCCTGAGAAGCCCCTGGCGATGTGAGAACTATGTGGAACTGGACTTCTGGTGCCTCCTGTAGCTACCTGCTCCTCCGGTCAACTAATTTCTCCCCTGGTTGTTTTTTTTTTTTCTTCTTCTTTCATTGGTTACACTCTTGGACTCTCCCCTAGGAATGGGGTGTGCGTGCCCTAATTTGAGTATGTCTAACGCACGCTTTGGATGCATGGAAACTGTCAGATTTTATATGAGATGCTCCTTGATATTATATAGACTATTATTTTCAATCTGGCTGTGAGACATCCGATGGTGTTTTGGACTGTTGGCGAGGGGAGCGCTCCTCAACAGATATGACCTGGTCTTTGCACTGGGGGGAATGCTGTGGGCCAGATTGAGAGAGGCTCAGACGTACCAATATACTATTTGTCTATGAAGCAACGGTATCCAGTTAATGGAGACTGGGGGTTCATATATTTTTGTCATATACCATTTTCTTTCTCTTGTTGACTTTGCTGACTCAGAATAGTGGTATGCCCGGGTCCTTTTGGATGGGCTAGATTAAGTTTTGAAAGATGAGGGGTATGGATAGGTTAGGGTAACCCTGTCGCTGTTAATTGTGGGGTGGACCTGCTTACCAATATATTAATATGGTTGGGGGGGGCAGAGGTGGAGTTTCTCACTGTGCTGGAACCATGTTCATTGGCAGTTCGGTTGGGCTAGGGGTGGAGGGGTTGTTGGGGGTTTGTGTTATTATTGCTATGGGGTATTTGGGGCTTTGGGACATGGTGGGGAGGACCCTTACGTAGCACTTTTTATTTTTATATGTCCATTGCTATGGGGCTGGTTTCTTTTTCATTTAGGTTCTGATGTCATTTTACCTTATGGCTAGGCATATAAATGTGGTGACCTGGAATGTACATGGACTTCGCCATAAATCAAAGCAATACAAGATTTTAAAACACCTGGACTATGTGAAAGCAGATATTATGTTTCTGCAAGAGACCCATTTGTTGAAGGCTGAAAGTAACCAGTTATGCAGACTTCAAATTGGCCAGATTTTCGCCTCTGAAGGTAGTTCTCAAAGCAAAGGGGTGATGGTCATGATACATAAATCAGTTCCTTTTCATCCGATTCAGGTAGTTGAAGATAGGTATGGGAGGTAAGTTTTTTGTAAGGGGTACCTTGCACACCCTAGAAATTATCCTGGGCTCAATTTACGGCCCTAATATTGATACCCCGAGTTTCTTTGTCCAAATTACGGAGCTACTCTCCTCTTGGAGCAATCTGCCCATCGTAATGGGTGGTGACCTCAATTTGGTTATGGACCCGTTATTAGATAGATCCTGTCCTGCTAGAAAAGGATTAACCCCGGGTCAGAGAGCTGTCAGGGAGATGATGGACGGAATAGGCCTATGTGATGTGTGGAGAGTTTTCCATCCGACCGTACGGGATTTTACTTTTACCTTGCAAGTACATAACACCCTATCCAGAATAGACTATGTGTTAATCTCGAACACTCTTCTGGCTGGGGTGTTAGATACGAGGATAGTTTCTGGACCACTATCGGATCATTCTATAGTAAAATGTCTTTTTGCTTTTTCATCTCTACCTAAACCAGGGAGCAGATGGAAAATCAATAACCAAATATTAAAAGATCCCAGATTGGTTAAATAATTTCCAAACAGATAACAGAATTTATTTCTTTCAATCAAAATTCCACCAATAGGCCAGATATGGAATGGGGGGCTTTTAAAGCTTTTATTCGTGGTATTTTGATTGGCCTTGCCTCCCGTAGGAAAAAAGAGAGGCTGAATCATATTTCCGATTTACTCACTAAAATTCTGACAAAGAGCGGGGCCTTTCCGCTTCCTCCTCGGAGGCCTATAGACAAGAACTAACTCTGTTAAGGGACTCGTATCTCAGAATACTGAATGAACAAGCCGAGTGGGCATTTATAAGAACTAGAGCAATATTTACAAACCAAGGGGAGAAGGCTAGCCGACTATTAGCCAGAAGAATTAAGCAATTAGAGTCTTCCAGGTGGGTGCCAGCCATTCGCTCCTCGGAGGGGGGCCCAATCAAAACCTTCCCCGAAGATATTTTAGGTGAATTTGTAAACTATTTTAAAGGGATTTATGGACCTATGAAAAATCCTCAGTCAGATGAAATGATTGATCACTTTTTAAGGGATCTAAATTTTCCTCATTGAGTGAAATGGACCAACTCCAACTTTTGGCCCCCATTACTGTAGAGCGAATAGTCGGGTTATCAAATCCCTCCTTTAGATAGAACACCTGGCCGGACGGTCTCTCCGCCAACTTCTACAAGACTTTCTCAAAGAAATTAATTCCTTCTTTACTACGGCTGTTTCAATGTATTTTGATGGTGGGGCTTGATCTCTCCCTTTTGAGGTTTTAATTGTACTTCTGCCCAAACCGGCAAGCCTCCAGATCTTGTCGCTAATTATAGACCCATATCCCTTCTCAACCAGGACATTAAAATTCTCACTAAATTGTTGGCTGATAGGATCAGTAAAGTCCTTCCTGGCTTAATTGGACCTGAGCAGGTTGGATTTATGAAAGGCAGATCTTCCGCAGACCATTTAAGGGTCTTGCCTCATGTCTTCTCAGCCTCCAGGGATTCAGATCAGCCCATGGTTTTGGTCTCTCTGGATGCCGAGAAGGCTTTTGATAGGGTATATGGCAACTTTCTCACAAAGGTTATGGAATGTTTTGGTTTCCCTCAACAATTTTCTGGGTGGATCAAAGCTATATATAAATTCCCATCAGCAAGAATTACGTGCAATGGAGTAACCTCATCTTTATTCAGACTTTTTCTGGGCACTAGACAAGGTTACCCTCTCTCCCCGCTCCTTTTTAACCTATACATTGAACCTCTTATCATACGGATTAAACAGGAGCAGCGGATTCAGGGTATCCAGGTATGGGGGCATACTTTGAAAGTGCTTGCATATGCAGATGACCTGCTCTTGCAAATTTCATATCCATCCTCCTCCATTCCAATTTTGCTAGATATTATTGATAAATTTGGTATTATTGCCAATTACAAGCTTAATATTAGCAAGTCAGTGGTCTTCCCTTAAACTTTAGGACATGCGCGCATGAGATTGCCCCTTTTGGCCTGGCTTGGAATGCTGAGCTCATCAGGTATCTAGGCCTCACTTTAACCAGGGATATTTCTCGTCTAGTGCAGAGAAACTTGGATTCGGTTCTGCATGACATTGAGGCGGACCTACGGAGATGGGCGATTATCCCCCTGTCTATCTGGGGTAGAATTAATTTGGTAAAATTGAACGTTTTCCCTCGTCTATTCTACCCCATTAGCATGCTAAATGTATGGCTTCCACTAAAATGGTTCAAGAGAGTGCATGGAATCATCTCTGATTTCATTTGGAATTATAAGAAGCCTAGATTGTCCTATCTTAAATTGTCCACCCCTAAATTGTCTGGTGGTTTGAGACTCCCCCATTTTGCGTTATATTATTGGGCCAGCCATGCGTCCAAATACCTTCGTTGGCTTAAGGAAACGGATGATCTTCAGGTTAACACCTATACACCATTGTGGTTAAGTTTAGAGGTATCCTGGATTGCGGATTCTGGCCTCAGGCCGGAGGCCTTGTTATACTGTTCGCTGAAAGCTCTCCCTGTGGCTTTGCGTAACTCCCCCATTGAGACTTCAGTCAAAATACATATACAACTATGTTCCTTCCTAAAATATTCTCATACTGGGGACCCGGCTCAACCATTAATGGGTAATCCCAATTTTTTAATGGATGGCAAACCTATCAAAGATACCTGGTTACCAGTATTGGGAAAAGTGTTGGTTAAAGATCTGTTTGTAGACGGAGGTAAATTGCTTACCTCAATTGATATCCTGAATAAGTTTCAAATCCCTCAGCACCTGATATTTAAAGTATTTCAACTTCGTCATCTCCTAGTGGGGAAACTGAGCACCTTGACCTGGGGTAGTGGCTCATGCGATTTCGAGGGTACTTTGATTCCAATGGTCGGAAAAGCTCATGCTATCTCGGCTGTATATAATACGTTGATTGGCTGGCTGCACCCTAACACTCTCGCTCCCAAACAGTATTGGCTACAATTGTTTCCAGAATACAATTTCGACTGGGGTACAATTTGGGGGGCGTGTCACAAATTTCTGTTGCAGGATAGGCTCAGGTTAATGCAATTTAAACTATTACATAATATTTACTTTTCCCCTTTAAAACTGGTTGATCGGGGTATTGCCTCCTCATCCTCTTGTTTTAGATGTCAGCAAGGGGTTGGAGATTTGCTCCACATTTTTTGGCACTGCCCGAAAGTGGCGGTGTTATGGGAGACTATTAAGAAGAATCTAGATCTCTTTTTGGGTCTTGAAAACTATTTACCCCTGAGGTTTGTATTTTGGGGACATGACCTAGGTTGGTGTCCGTGTAGGGAAATATCATATGATATTTCGCCTCAGTCAAAAGTAATTCTGAGGCATTGGAAGGATACGTGAGAGATCTCATATGGCTAATGGTTGCAGGAATTTTAGCTAATCTTAGAATGGATAGAACCATAGCAAGTTTGCAGTATAAACTCTAAGTTTAATAACATTTGGGGTTCCTTATATACCTTTTTTCTGTTCCTTTGTAATTAGTATTTGTTTTCCAGTCAGTTTACATCTAAGTGCTGTGCATAGGGTGGGTGGTCGGGTGGAAGGGGGGTTTTGGGGGGAAGGGGTAAGGATTGCATCCCGATGATCTGTCTTTTATTGGCAAGTATCTCCACTGTTATCTTGTTTCCTTTTCTGGATGTATTCCTTTAACGGTGTAAAACTTTCAATAAAAGTTGAATTGAAAAAAAAAATAATTGCCTTGTTTTTGTACTGTTACTACTGTATGTATTTTTTCTTTATATGTTGACTCTGTAAGTTTTGCTTTATCTCTGTAATTATCTTTCAGTTGCCCCTGCAAAAGGGACTCCTAAGTCTCAGTGGACCAACCCAGTTAACAAAATTAATAAATAAATGTGACATGTTCCAATTTTGAAACAGGTTTGTCAGTTTCTTTGATGTTGAAAAAAAGGATTTTGATTGGCATGTTCCAGTTTTGAAAAAAGGTTGCCAAATTCCTTGACATTGAAAAAAGGACTTTGACACTTTAAACATATTCTAAGAGTTTGATGATTTATAATACGTTGTAAGTGTTCTGAGATTGTCTTTCTTGCAGCTGTAAGAGTGTCACCCCTTGCTTCTTTAGGATGCCAGAACCTTTCACCTTACTTTGGTTCATGGTTTTTTCACCCTAAAAATGCATGAGGAGACACTGTTACAGCCATCAGAACCATCCCCAGCACCTTAGTAACATATAGTCCATGTTGTTTACAGTATGTAATCCCCTTCTCTTGATACAACCCCAATGGTCCTGGAGGAGAAGGGAAGGGTGGGCATGCCCCAGGGAACCTACTATGTTGAGGGGTATTTTATGCTTACCAGAAAGTACCTCAAAACCTCAATTACTTGCTTTGACCATGCCCAGGCTGGGGCTTCACCAGGATGCTCATGAACCCCACTTGGTGCTCACCAAAGAGGTCATGGTTGCCGGAGTCTCTAAGCGCATGAATCCTTTACTAAAATTAAAACTGTGTGAGTTCACTGTTTTACATCCAGAGATCACAATTCATTGGACTATGCTTTTGGACAAATCACTCCTCTTTCAAAATTTTTTCCATATCCCTGGGGTCAAGCAATCATGTCCTGATCCCCAGTTACGGGCTGCCTCTGTTTGGCCAATTTTTCCACTCAGTCTACTGCTGAGATGCATAATAACCCTGTTTCATTTGAACAATTCCCTTTAAGTCATAGTATCATTGCTATTACCGCTGTCCATGTTCTGGTACTTCAACACTCCCTAATCCTTTATAGTATGTAGTTTGGTTTTATTGTGTATGGAAACCCATCCTCTTAATACACTTATAGTATATGGGGTAATGCTATTCTGTACTAAAACTGACAGGCTTTCCAGTGTTTTTGTATCGGAATAGTGATGTCAGAATGTTGTTGCATCCTTCTGGGTGCATCACTACTAAGGTACAACAAGATCCCATGCCCTCACGCTACTCTGCTTCACAGCATCTCCGATTGCTGCATTCATCGTTTTGCCAGTTACAGTCTGAGACAGGTGATCGGAGCAATCAGATATGGTAGTGCTGGTATTTTTAAAACCTGAGTACAGCAGACAACTCATATCTGACCAAGAACATCAACATACATTAAAGAAAACAGAAAGTGGCATTTAAATAGTGCCAGTCTTTTCCAGGCATCTACTAGAAATAAGTATTTCCTCATATTTCTCACTTCCCTCTCTCCAGATTCATCAAATGCCCCTTGGTCCTGGTCCTGATGCTCCTTCTCATTTGAAAGAGACTCCCTTCCTGCACCCTGTTCACCCCTGTGAGGTACTTGATGATCTCTATCATGCCCCCTCTCACTCTTTTCTCTTTCAGAGTGTACATGTTGAGATCCTTCAGTCTCTCCTTATAAGGGCTTCTTGTGCAACTCCAGCACCATTTTAGTTGCTCTCCTCTGGACTGTCTTCATCTGGTATATGTCCTTTATGAGACACTGCCTCCAAAACTGGTCACAGTAATCCTGGTGGGGTCTCACCAGTGAGTAATACAGTGAGTGGCAACACCACCTCTGCTCTCCTTCTGGAGATACCCATCCCTTGCCTTTCCCACTGGTTTGTCACACTACCCTGGCACTTTGAGGTTGTCAGATACAATAACCCTAAGGTTCTTTCCATGTCTAGGACGGTCAGTACCACCCTCTCCCATTCTGTATTCAGTGCCTGAATTCCTATGCTCTAGGTGCATGATTTTGCACTTGTTGGCACTGAGACTCAACTGACTTGCTTTACACAACTCCTCAAATTTCTCCAGATCTCTGCACATCCTCCCAACCCCCTCCTGAGTTGCTACTATGTTGCAGACTTTGGAATCATCTGCAAAAAAGACATGCTTTCATTTCCAGTGTCTCAGCAATGTCACTTCTGAAGACCCAGCCCCAGTAATGAGCCCTGTGGCACCACGCCGGTCACCCCATCATTTGGATGAGTGCCATTTACCACCACTCTCTGTCTTCTCTGTTAACAAGTTTCTAACACAATTCACCACTTTAGATCACACAAACCATGGCTCATCAGTTTATCAGTCTCCTGTGCAGCACAGTGTCAAAGGCCTTGCTGAAGTCTAGATAGGCTATGGCCAGTGCCCCCCTTTGATGTAGTTCCCTAGTCACCCAGTCAAACAAATCCATCAGATTAATTTGGCATGATCTTCCCTCTCACAAATCCATGCTGCCTGTTGTCTTACATAGTCTTGCAGCCCACTGCACTTCAGATACTCGACCACTCTTTCCTTTAGCAGGGGTTCCATTAATTTTCCCATCACTGAAGTAAGGCTGTTTGGCCTGTAGTTGCTGGCCTCCTTGCTGCTGCCACTATTATGTACAGGGACTGCATCAGCTCTTCTCCAGTCCGCTGCAAGTACACCTGTTTCCAATTAGTGGCAGCTAGCACCTTCTTGACTTCCTTTACAACTCTTGGGTGTATCCTGTCTGGTCCGATAGCTTTGTCGACATTCAGAGCTGCAAGGCCCTTCCAGACTCTTTCTTCTGAAAATTGACTTGTGTCCATCTCTCCCTTCCCCCATTCCTGCTATTTCCTAGTAGACAGACAAGATTCATATCAGTGAATCACCGCTGCCCCCCCCCCCTTCACTCTTGAGGTTGGGCAGGTGTTATGACAACCTCTCAATGTAAACACGGTATTGTCTGCACAGTGGCCGTACATTATATATATATATGTATTATAGGTGCATGGTAGTGCCCCTCTAGTTAGGGTTGAGCAGGCTGTTTAATGTTAAACCCCAATTTTTGCACAATAATAACTTTAATGTCATTTGACAAAATAGCTCAAAATTTGGCACACAAAGTCAAGCCATCAGAGTCTCAAGATGTGAAAAGTTTTGTGATAGCATCTTGTTCAGTTTCTGAGACACAGAGTGATAAAAAATGGAAAAAAAACACATTTGGTTTCCCTATTCTTAATATTGTGTATTTTTATGCTTTCACCTACATTCTAGATGGTGGAAAACTTTTTAATTACATTTTCAGGGTTGAAGGGGCCTGTGCCAAGGGTGTGCCTTTTGAAGGTTTCATGAAAAAATATTACATGGTTTCAGAGTTATAAGCATTTTTGAGTTAACTGACAAATGCAAATGGTAAAAAAAAACTGTTACAATGGCCGGACTCATGAGAACAGGGGCTCTCTGCCAGTCTGGGGGGAGTTTAGGCCAGTGGATGTGCTGGAAGTGACTGAGGTGATTTTAGAGCTGAAGCACACATTCTGCGAGCTGGACCCAGCCCTGATGCGTTTTTTTTTTATGTTCCCCTCCACCCCCGGTCCGGCCACTCCTTCGGGCCTCCTAGGCACTCCACCTTGACACCCTGCTCCCCTCAGCCCCCACCTCATATTGCAGCCAACACCCCAGGGTAACCCAGCATAACCCTTCACTGGATGGGTCCCTCTCCTCCAAGGGGAATGCACTGATGGGGTGGCCAGCGCACTCTTCAATTTGGCTCTGGGTGCTGCTGCTGAGGTGGGTATGGCTGGCATCGAGGCTTCTGTATCAGCAGGGGCTGGAAGCCTTCATCCAGTCGGCCCAGGAGGTTTTATCCCTCCCTTTTTTCCCCAGGGGCGTGGCATGCCACAAACATCTAGGTGCACACCGACATCCACCACACACCCCAGTCATCAATGAACCCTGCATGCTGTTGTGCTCCCAGCCTCTGCCAGGAGTCAGCAGGTACCGGGCTCCATCCCCACCCTATCCCTGGGAGAAGTCGAGCAGTCTTCTGATGCTCGAGCCTTCTCCCCCCGGCTGGCCCTCTGGCATCCTGGGTCCATTCCCAAACCTGAGTCACCAGCATCGCAAGCAGAAATCCAACCACTGGGCTGATGGGCTGCCCTCCCATGTGATTTTTGAAGGGATGTGCCAAGGCTGTTGGCCCGGTGTTTGCCAGGATTGCCAGGTGCTCGATAGTGGAGGGGGTGTTCCCAGTGGCCTTGAAAGAGGCACTGGTGAGACCCCTCCTAAAGAAACCTTCCCTCAACAAAGATGTCCTGGTGAATTACTGTCCTATCTCCAACCTGACTTTTTTGAGCAAGGTTGTTGATACATTGGTGGCTCAGCAGCTCGAAGATTGCCTCATCCTACATCCTCTATGAGCCATTTCAGTCAGTTTTTTGGGCTAGACACAGCACAGAAACGGTACTAGTGAGGGTGTATAATGATTTACTTAGGGCTAGAGATAGAGGAGACATGTCAGTTCTTGTACTCCTCGATATCTCTTCAGCTTTTGACACCGTGAACCATGTTGTGCTTCTTGATTGGCTTTGTGAGTTCTGTGGACTCAACAGTACTGCCATCAGATGGTTTGAGTCCTATCTCTCGGATAGGGTGCAGTGGGTGGTGATGGGGAATTTCTCCTCTCTCCGATGCTCCTGTCATGTGGAGTTCCGCCGGGCTCGATCTTGCTGTTCGCAGTGTTTATGCTGCCCCTGGGTGATATCATCTGGCAATACAGCATGGAGTTTCACTGCTATGCAGATGATACCCAGCTGTATTTGTCATTTGCTCACACAACATCTGGTGCTGTTGACATGCTTAACATCTGTCTGGCTAAAATCAATGACTGGATGGCTTCCAGCTGGCTGAGACTTAACCCAGATAAGACAGAGGTGCTGGTGACTGAGCCAGGTCACAAGCGTGATGGGCTGCTGCCTGGAGCAGACACAGGTCTTTTTCTGGGGTCTGCTCCATTGGTTGCTTTCTCAAGTGCACGTAATCTAGATGTGATCCTGGACAGCAGGCTGACCTTTGAAGATCAAGTGTCGTCTGTTATTAAGAGTGGTTTTTACCACTTATGGAACATCACCAGGATCAAGCCCCTGATTCTGCCTGAGGATCTACCAAATCTAGTACATGCCTTTGTTACCTCCAGGCTCGACTACTGTAATGTTCTGTACTTCAGTGTCATGGGAGGGACCCTCTGCAGGCTGCAGCTGGTGCAGAATGCGGCGGTCTGGTTACTGACAGGCCTACCTAGGTCATGTCATGTGATCCTGGTCTTGTGTGTTCTGCACTGGCTGCCAGTCAGGTGGAGGATCCTTTTCAAGGTGAACTTGCTCACCTATAAGGCCCTATATGGACTGGGTCCTGGCTACCTGTCAGAGCTCTTGACACCAGCAATCTCTGTTCACTCCCTCCGCTCCTCCTCAAGGGGCCTCCTGGATGTTCCCAAAGTTCAGCTCAGGACTTCTGGTGATCGAGTTTTCAGTGTCTCTGGGCCGACCCTGTGGAACGCGCTTCCACCTGCAGTCTGGGAGGCCCCCTCAATTGATGTTTTTAAGCAGAGGCTTAAGGCCCATCTATTCAGACAGGCATTTACTGAATAACATACTCCAACCCTGTCTTTATTATAGTAAGTTTTAATTTTTGAGTACTGAATTTATCTTTCATGTTTTTAAGAGTATCCATATATATTTTGCTTTAATGTGTATGGCGCCCAGAGCCTCCGGGATTGGGTGCCTTAAAAATAAAATTTGCCTTGCCTTGCCTCATTTTTATGATTTGCTTGTCGTGTTGAAAAAAAAAAAAATTGTGATGGCTGCCATTTTTTTCTAAACTCACAAACATTTTAAAATACATAAAAATAATATATTTTTAAAAACAAACACCTGAACCTAGCTAAATAGGACCCTTTAGCCAGATTCTGCTACTTTTTTTTTTAATTGCTACAAATACCTTTTGTGAGCACCACAAAATACAGGGTGCCCAATTTAGCAAGAGGAGCCATTCACCTACAATCTCTGTATGAGAACAGTGGAACTTCCTTGAATGCTGAAGCCACAGTTGGAGTCATGCTGCTGATTTCACTCAAACCTTGAGCTGCCCATCCCCTGTCCTTCCTTTCTTTCTTTCTTTCTTTCTTTCTTTCTTTCTTTCTTTCTTTCTTTCTTTCTTTCTTTCTCTCCAGGGTGCCCACCCTCTCCCTGTTCCCTTTCAGGTTGCCTGCCCTTCCCAATTTCTATATATATTTTTATATTAAACAACAAGACTGGGGTGCCTACCCCCAGTATCACTTGTCTTGACTCACCTCCTCTCCAGGTCACCCATCCCCATACCCGCTGTGCAGGTGGTGGCACTGGGGTGCCCACCCTGGGTGCTGCTGAACAGAGGCACGATTCCAAGGGTCGGCCAAGGCTCCAGAAAAAAATACAATTTTCCCTTGTTGATTCTTTTTTTTAACCTGCAAACAAAATGGTCCCTTGCTGATCTGACCCCCCACACACACACACACCCAACCCACCCAACCTCCCACTCAGTACCCACCACCCCACACCCCCTTTGCCCCATGCCCTCTCACTCACGCGATCATGACTCACAATGTAGAGCCACTCTTCAATCAAAAACATGTTTTGCTGCTGGAACTGGCATTTGTGATATGAGAAAATCAGGTAAATGCAGTTTAATGTATTTCAATGGGGTTTTGAATGTTGATTCATAACTTTGAAATTTTTACACATTTTGACCCCAAATTTTACATGGCCATTTTGGAACCCCACCTCATGTCCAATGACAGTGGAATTATGCAAACCTGGCCTGAAAGGCAGTTTTGCAGTTGTTTTGTGTAATCACCTTTCAGGTGGGATTTGTACATTTTCACTGCCCCTGTTCATGAGACAGGGCTATAAGAAGGCTACATTGAAAAATTTGGGGTCAAAATATGTAAAAATGGCAAATTTATGGGTGTACATTGACATTTTTCCAAGCTCACTCATAACTTTGGTAATTTTAAATATTCTGACCCAAAATTTTCAACATAGCCATTTTTTCACACAATTTCATGAACATGAGACCTGTCATTTTTCAAATTCTGGCCAAAATGTGATTTCACACCTGTGGTGTGGAATGATGTTTTGGTGTCATAGAATGACATTTTGGTGGGGATTTGAAAATGTCCCCTTATTGGGTTATTGAGATGGGGTAATAAGAAGGATATGCTGAAAATCTGGTGTACAAATATGGTAAAAAACCCAGATTATGAGTGGACATTGCAGTATTTCAACATTCACTCATACCTCTGCTAATTTTCAATATTTTGAGTCCAAATTTTCCACATAGCCATTTTTTACACACCACCTCATAAATGTGACAGGTGTTCTTTCCTAAATCCTGGACAACATGTGTTTTCACACTTCAAGTGCGAAATGACATTACGTCCATGAATATACTATAAATGCTATATGTCATGTTTATAAGGAGAGTGATATAACAGCTATCTTGAAAATTTGGGGTCAAAATTAAAAAAATATAAAATTCTTAAGAAACCTAGTGTGTAGTGCCAGTCTTGATGCCAGTGGGTATGCTTTGTGATCCCATGCTAATGAGCTGAGTAAAAGGGTAACCTTACTGACCCAGCTGGATGGTGTGAGGGTTGGGGGATGCCACTGTTATGCAACCCCCCCCAGCCAGGGAATGAAAGCTGCAGGGTGGTCTGCATGGACCTGGGTACCATATAGTGAAGACAACTGTCCTCTTGGCATAGGGCCCTGCACCTCTGCACCTGTGTGTGGCACAGGGTCCTGTGCAATGGCTGACAAATAGACTCTTTGCCCTGTGCGTCTAAATCTGCAGCCACATGGAAGTGCAGGGACCACAGGGCCCTGCGCTTCTGTAGCCCACCATACAGCCCCATGAATTCTTGTCACCCATCGCTTCACTTCTGTGGATGGACAGAGTCTACCTTGGTGCAGGGCCCAAAGGGCCCTGCGCATCTGCATCTGTTCACACAGTTCCCGAAGGGGCCTGCATGAATGAAGATATCATTCCACTATCTCAAAAAGAAAGAAAATTATTTGCAAAAAACTTCATTAATGCACCAGTTAGGGTTCAACTTAATGCCACAAAAGTAGGGAAATGCAGCTAGGGTTTCCAACTTTAAATCCCCATCCCATCCCCCTAGAAGCAAAAGGGAAAAACATTAGGGTTTTGGGTCTCTGGAATATTGCTGAATCAGTGGTGGAGTCTTCCTTGGGGTTGTCAACCCTAATTCCCACTCCATTCCTGAGCAAACAATGTTAAATGTGATTTCCTTTCTTTAAACTGGGCCCACTGTGCTCTGCATGAAGAAAGGTACAAAATATTTTGTTGGCAACATATGGTGCAATATACTTCTCTACCTTTGAAGAGTGTATCACTATTAGGCACTGGCTTGAAAGGGTACATCGTGCTTCAGACAGGAGGCTATGGGGGGTAAGCATTAGGGTTGACAACCCAGACTCAAAACCCTAATTTTTTTTCCTTTTGCTGCTTGGCAAGTGGGATGGGGTGTTGTGGATCCTCCTCTTCCTAGGAGGAACAACAGGCTCCTTACATGGGGGGATAACAACCCTCCTTGCAGTTCTGGACCATGGATACATAAAAGACTTTTTTTTCTTTTCCTCTTATGGGAGATGTGAAGTAAACATTTTTTGGTTCTTTGGTTCCCATTTCTACTTTAGAGACCTATATTATATCAGTATGGACAAACGACCTGGGCGGTTCTATGGATTTCAACTGCATTTTGCCAATACTATGACAGCAACCTATAGACCAGGAAGTCTTTTTTTTTTCCTTTATAGAATTGGACACAATGAGATGGAGCACAGTTCGGGATCAAAGGACTGATTTCCTTGCTGCAAATTTAACACACAGGCAAATTTGCCTACCTCCATTTAAATCTTGTATATTTGTTTTGCATAATTTGTATGTGTTTATGACATCACATGGAAGCTCCTTAGGCAGAGTTCATCTTTGATAAGGCCTCTCACACGTTATCAGAGAGGCACAGTTTTAGTATTCGCTGGCTTAGTTTTGGTTATATTAAGTTAAATGCTAAAATGGAATGTGGCTACCTTGCTACTGTACCGCTCATAGTAAGTGGCTTTAGCCATGACCGTTTAAGTATGGGTGACTTTTATACTCTACTAAAGAAGTGCTGAAGATGGGCAGTATAACATAGATGCTACTTAGGCACTGATGTAACCAGTTTTATTGGTCTTCCTATGCTTATTCTTCTTATTTTTTATTTTCCTTTTTACTAACTTGTAGAGTAGTTGTTGGACATGGGAGGATCAGAGCCTAGAGCTTTCTAGCATAACCTCCCACCCAGAGACTTGGATCCTATCACCATTCCACTCTCCTGGACAAGCAGGGTGACCGTTAACTCAGGGACCCCCCTTTGGAAGTCGCAATAGTTCACCTGGTTAGGATGGCATCCTCATTTAGGATGTCTCCACTAGTTTGGGTCGGGTTCGCTTGAGTAGCCCAGTTTGCATCCACCCCCAGTTTCAGCTCAGTTTAATCCTAACCCTTGTTATTCAGGACCTTGCTCTCCAGTTTAGACCACTATTCCATTTTACAGGCAAGGACCCTTAGGTGTGTTGAGTCTGCTATACCATTTGTCTTTGAATACATCCTTTAGTTGGTAATTTTTCTCTCAAAGCTGATGGTAGATTTGTTTCCATAGATATTAGATATGGTCATGTGATTAACTTGATAAGATGGTTTTATGGCATGCTTTAAACTGATCTCACAGAACGTGAATGGTCTTGGAAACCCAATTCGAAGTATGAAGGTTTACATGGCACTACAAAACGTTTACACCTGATATCATATTATTGCAGGAAACACATCTAACAAATCCTGAGCATCTTAAACTGCAGAAATACTGTATGGGTTTAAACAGGTTACTGCTTCCTCCTATAAACAAGGCAGACACCTCTCTGTTGAACTGTGTAGGGACAGCGTGCTTTCAACTATAGGGCCCCCCAATGGCTCAATGAAATCCCAGTGCACATTCTAAACTCTCAATGCATCTCACAATTCAAAAATGGCCTAAGGCAACACCTTCTTAATAGGACAGTTTGTGACTGCCACTAGGACTCTAACACCCATAATGCCTACTCACCCACACTCTCCTTCACCTTCCTTTTACCCCCACTCTTCCCCCTTGCCCTATCCCTCTGTCTTCCTCTACCCCTGTGCCTTTTCCCCCATTGGATCAACCTTATAACCAACCTACTAGCACTACCTCCCAATCTCCTAGACAAAGCCATTTCTTTTGGCCGCCCACTCCCCAGTCTCCCTTCCCCCTCACCTTAACTCCTCCTCTGACTCTCACACTAGGTGTCACACCTTTTTATCTTCTTTGCTACATACAAACACTGTCCTTTACCCTAGTTGAATGCTCTTGATGCTGTACTATCACCATTGGTACTACGAATGGCATTGTAACCTTATTGTATACTAGCTACCTACTATTTGAGTATTGTATATAAACTGTTTGTTATTGTTGTCATTGTCACTGTTTGACGTGGAACCTTTGTAAAAGAGCTCTGAGCTCAAAGGTATGATCTGAATCCCTAAATAAATAAAATAAACTGTTTGCTGAAATCCTGGCATCCTGTCTACAGCCCCCTCTTCCAAATATCATACATAGGGACTAATCTGGATTTGTGGCACAATGCCAGATCACGGATAACATTAAATGAACACTATATATTAGCAAACATTTTAATAATGAAAAATAACTTCTATTTTGTTGACCCTAGATGCCCACTAGGCTTTTGATAGGGTGTTGTAGAACTTTCTGAAATAAGCATTTCAGAATTTTCATTTTCCAGAAGCTTTTTTGACTCCCTGATCATTTCTATAATGACCCTCAGCCAGTAATAAACGTGAATGGCACCTTCTCAGATTGCTTTCTGCTAACCTATGGTACACAACAGAGGTGTCCATCATCCCCACTATTTTTTGCGATTCATGTGGACCCTCTGGCACATTCGTTATAACAATCAGACCAGATCACGGAAATCAATATAGCAGGGACAGAACACGGGGTTGCCTTTTATGCAGATAACCTTTTGGTCTGTCTGTGAAATCTGGATCATTCTCTTCCAGAACTATTTGACCTTTTACAAGAGATGGAAGCTGTCTCCTGCTACAAAATAAAAACTAATAAAAGTGAGGTTCTAAAGCTATTTTATACACCCCCACTGCCCTTGGTAATCAATTCCAATACAACAGCATCATGCTGATATAAAATACTTGGGAATACAGATTCCTATGGACTTATATAATCTATATACAATTAACTACACTCCCCTCAAAAATAAACTTAAAGAAGATTTAGCTAAATGGACCCACCTTACCATTCCAATGATGCAATGGACAGATACAGTTTGGATGACATTACTCCTGCAATGCCTCTATCTTTTTCGTATCTTACCGCTGGAACCCCCCCCCACACACACACACACATATACACATACACACAAATTTCCAATGGAAATAATGCCATATCTCATTTTATATGGAATGGGATGTGCCCAAAGATAGCATACTCAACTCTACAGTTCCAAGGACCCAAATTGGGGGTTGACCCTGCCCAATTTACAGAGGTACTGAAAAGCAGTGCAACTGCAACATATTTCAAGACAGCTAGACCCCACCATAACCACCCATTGGAAACAAATTGAAGTATATGAAAATGAAGGGCTGCTCCCAGCACAGCTATTTTCCCTGGTAGGCATATAAGAGAATTGCTTTATAAAAAAAATGGGAGTTTGGCTTATAGCAGCAAGAAATCAATAACCAGGAAATGGCTACTCAGGATTGCCCCCGTACAACTGGAATGGGAAGATGTAGTTACGGCTATTTACAATATGGAAAAACTGACAGCAAGTCTTACTGTAGTTTTCAACCTCAGACCTCAATAAAATGTATTAACCACTGGAACAGGTGGCTGGTATGACTGATGGCTCAGGATCTGGTGGTTGTCCTGTAAGCAGGTCATCACTGGGAGAAAGGGCAGGACCAGGACCATTAATGTTCAGAGACAAACCAAGTCACATGAGAATTGATTACTGTGTAAAGAATGATTACTCAACAAGCCTTAGAACATTAAGTAAGGCAATAAGACATGATGATATGTGGGTTATGGCCTGATGTCGGGGGGGGACCTAGCACCCGATTCCTCAGTCCAGGTCAGGCTCAGACGGGCGCAGCAGAGGCGAGAGCGAGTGGTCTCCATCTAAGAGATGCCCCTGTAACTGGTGACTGGGAAAGAAAAAGAATCCATACCAAAAAAAAGAGATTATGATGACACAGAAGTAGCGGCAGTGGGGGGACGGATACTGTGAGAGCACATCATGAACGCAGACCATGGTTTACAGGCCTGCAAAATGAAAAACAGCTAAAAACATGTTAAAGCAGATTAGTTATGTGTATTAAATGTTTTTTCTATGTCACATTTATTTGTTAAGTGTAGGGCAGGGATTGGAATTTTGAGTGATGGTTGGAAATGGTCAAGGCCCCTGGAATTCTGTGATTCTGCGGTTGCGGAATTATCTGCAGAATTTGACTCATGCCACAGAATATATATAGTGCCGCAGAATTCACTGTTTTTGGTGAATTCCCATTCAAATATATTGTTTTTTTCACAGTGTCAGGCTTTCTTTCCCATCTCATTTACCCAAAGCACCTCCTCTATGCTAATCATATAATGTCATTGATGACATCACATAATATTTAGCCAATGGCAGGACTGTGTTCTGCCAGAGAATTTAATAAATGATGCCACAGAAATCAGAAAATGCTGCTGCAGAAGCCAAGGAGCCCTACCACAGAAATCAGAAAATTCTGCCGCAGAATACTAGGGGCCCTGGAAATGGTAGCTTCTATGTTAGGGCAAGTATTGGCTATCTTGGGTGTATAACTCCATTAACATGGCTACCAGAAATTTTTTTTCAAAACTTTCTGGCAGGACAGGAAATGTGGGATGTGCTGCATTCAGCTTGCCCCAAAAAGTGACACCTTCAGGATTGTTGTCCTATAAGGACATGGGTCCGAATAATCAGCTTGCAGAATACTCCCTACGCATTTTATAATAGATTTTAAGGAATGATTAGGAAACCTCAGTAATTCTGCTATGGTTATTTTGTATTTCAGTCCGATGATATGAGCCCTGTATGTGGTTATAATATTATTACCAAATGGATGTAAGGAATGCAATTGCCATTGTGAACACACCTCTGTAAAGTTCAAATTTTTTTAAATAAAAATATAATTAAAAAATAGATCATACTGTTCTGTGGCAGATGTTTTTTCACAGAGTACTACCACCACTGAGCAGTGCTGGGGAAAGAGTCTCAATAGGCAATTGCCTTCTTCAGTCTCTGCAGGTAGCATGTTGTTTTAATAGGCTATTGACACCATGATGGAAAACATGGTCAAATCACAACAGGAGATAAGGGAAACACAGAAAGATCTAGATATGTTTTGGGAAGCGGGCAGCAGAACTGCAATGAACTTCAGTGTTGAGAAATGCATTTATGAAAAACAAAATGAACACAAAATACTACCTGAATGGCATGGAGATAATGGAAAACAAGAAGAAAGTGCACTTGGGGGTAATGATCAACAGCAATTTTAAGCGAAAACAGTAGTGTGAGGAAGCAGCTAGCAAGGCAAATAAAATCATGCTGTGCATTAAGAGGAACTTCATAGTAGACCTAGGGGTGTTATAAAGTTGTGAAACTTCACTTTGCAAAAAACTATGCAATGTTTCCCGACTTCATTTAGTGGAAAAAAAAAAATAACTTTGCATAGTTCTTTGCCCAGCAAAGTGGTCACTTAAAGCAGCAGTAACAGTTAATCAGGAAGTGTTCATCACTTCCCACATTGCCACTGCCTAGTAGCTTAAAATTTCAGATTTAACTCTTGCTGTTTACTGTTGTTATCTGATAATTGGTTCCCTTCATTTGTAATACATTTATAATGTTGTGTAGATCCACAGGAAATATGGCAGCCCCCATACACGTCCTGCTTGTCACCCTTTGTTTACATTGTTTGTCTTATAAAAACTCAGCAGGCAAAGAAAGCGGTGGTGCATTCCAGTTACATCAGACAAAACAACCAGTGAGAGAATGGCAGCACCAGATTCTCCTAAGAATCCAGTGTGGCGCTCCTGGCAAGGCTATGTGCTAAACTGTCAGAAAAAATAAAGAATATAAAGAAAACAAAAAATAAATAAAAGCAAAGGATTCTCATTTTGTCAGTTGTAGGGTGTGTTTCATATAACGATTGTGAAAAGAACATTTTATTAACTAGTACTCCTGCTTTAAGTAGACGAACACTCACAAAGTGCTTCTTCACCAACAAAATGCCACCTTGCATACTCTTTCATCCGACAAAGGCAGCACTTCACTGCCAAAGTGCCAGTATGTGAAGTTTTGTTTATACTTAAAAATGTAAAAATAAAACTTGTTCCCCACCAGCTAAGCAGCCTTTCCTTCCTGGTTCACCCCAACCTGACCATCTAGAACATTCGCTCCGCCCCCAGCCACAGTGAAGATAATGGTAGCTGTGTAACTTTGCACATTTTATTTTATTTTATTTATTTAAGTTTTTGGTGACCAGGTAGGCAAGCTGATCCAAAGGACAATTTTCAGTTGCGACTCGGGCCATACAGTGGCAGACAATACAAGGCCGAAGCAATAGGCACAGGTTACATTACAGAGAGAGAGCAATATACACTGAGTAGCATGAAGTCAACAGCAATGAAACATTACCCATCAAATCCAACACACAAGTTTCATAACAAATACGAGACTGCATGCCTGGGTCTCAGATACATGGTTGATCACATGTGGAGCAATCTCTATATAAATATTCTCTCCCCTCCCACCCTCACAGCATTTTCCTAATCCAACTCTCCTTTCCCAGCCCCAGTCCAGTAAAGACATAGGGCCAGATTCCCAAAGCCCTGAAAATGATGCAAGGTGGATACGCCAAACATCAATGATGCAAGGTGGATACGCCAAACATCAATGATGCAAGGTGGATACGCCAAACATCAATGATGCAAGGTGGATACGCCAAACATCAATGATGCAAGGTGGATACGCCAAACATCAATGATGCAAGGTGGATACGCCAAACATCAATGATGCAAGGTGGATACACCAAACATCAATGATGCAAGGTGGATACGCCAAACATCAATGATGCAAGGTGGATACGCCAAACATAAATGATGCAAGGTGGATACGCCAAACATAAATGATGCAAGGTGGATACGCCAAACATCAATGATGCAAGGTGGATACGCCAAACATAAATGATGCAAGGTGGATACGCCAAACATCAATGATGCAAGTGGCTACTTGCATCAGACAATGTCCCCTGAGCTATTCTGGAAAGCAGCGTGTGTCAAATGCAGGCTGCATGCACCAAAGGGGGCTTTTTTCAGCCTTGTGCCAATAAATTGGCTGTGGCATGGAGCTAGGGGGCATGTGGCAGATGCAAGCTGACACATCCCCCATATCATGATTCTCAAAATTCTCCCTGAGGGCTATTTTCTAAGTACCCTTAGACTAGGCAGGGTTGGACTAAGGGTACTTAGAAATTGTCCTCAGGGAGAGTTGGGCAATCTGTAATGGAGTGTACTGTAGCCCCCCTCCCAAGCCCTGAGTCCTATGGTAATTAAATAAGTAATAGATCCCGGTAGTCTAGTGGAGCCCCCTCCCAGCCCTGAGTCCCATGTTATTAAAATAATTAATAGAACCCTGATAGTCTAGTGGATCCCCCATGTCACTATCCCTTGTTATAAAATAGGAATTTATCATTGATGGCCTAGTGGATCCCCCCACCGTGGCAGGCAGTGTCCCACCATCCCACTCCCCCCCCAAAACCAAGCCAGGACTGGCAAAAGCCCACCACTCACCACCATGGCCAGCTGCTGACTGAGCTTTCAATGAACACTGTACTGTATTCAGTACACACTCATTGGGGTCTCAGGACATTTAGCAACTGCAAGGAAAGGGGTAATGGTTGCCATGCAAATGGCCCATAGGGAGATGCACAAGAATGGTGACCTTTGCAAAGTCACTTGCAGAGTTTTGCTGACCCCTCACTTGAAGAACTACTAGAGTCAGGCAGTTGTGGTGTTGCAATGCTGCCAGTAGCAGGGATGAGGACCACTGATGGGCCATTATAGAGGAATACCAAGTCCAATACAGGGGAATGAGACTTGGGGGGGGGGTACTACAGGACACCAGGAAGAAATGAAGGAATCAGAAAAGGGTGGGGTCATTTGGCCACCAGGAAATTATATATAATGATGAGACACATCAAGCTGGCACTGGCCCAGAAGCTGGCCTCCAGATAACATGGAGGTTGGTGGGGGAGGGCAGGTCCAATTGCAGTGTCAGTCTTCATGAGCTGGCAGTCTCACACAGCACCATGTGACTGGTTCGGTACCCACCTGAATCACTAACCAACATGTTAACATATGTAAATCTCTTTAGTGCCCATTGATAACTCATCACAGCATTTGCACTATGGCATGGTTGCAGGGGAGACTCCTACCCCTGCAACTATGCATGTCTTTCGTATGTTACCCCAAACTGTGGTGGGTTAGTTGGATGGCTGTTAGTACCTTGTCTTATGCATGGGCCCCTGATTCAAAATGTGCTCAACTGGAAACAGAATGCCAGCACTGCCATCTGGTTGTTTTTGATTGAGTAGTAGGGATGTTTCAAAGAGCTACTGACACTGCAAAGAAAACTTTGAAAAACATAATTATTAGGTACAATTCAGCTTGCATTCCATATATATTTTATATATTTCTCTTTCCCATTATTTATTACTGAGTAAATTTGCATGACTATGTGATCTTTATCCCTTAGAGTTCATCTGCCTCTCTAGCTTACTCGCTATTTCAAGTCATAATCCTCTGTTGTGACATCACAATGTGTTGCTGTGAGAGTAACTGTGATGGCACATGCAGTGTACTATGACCTTAGGTAGGGAGAAAGCAACAGGGATAGATGAACTCTTCAGGAAAAAAGATTTTGTTTTAGTGCAAAAGACCTCAGTAATAAATAATGGGAAGGAAGAATGCAGAATAAACATTAAATACAAGCTGAACTATGTCCAAATATTATTGCTTGCTAAAGTTGTCCTGAAGGTGTCAGCTGCTCTTCAAGTAAAGCAAAAAGCATCTGATGACAAAACAGTACCAAAAGAGCAAAGAGCAGGTTGTGAGGTACTGGAATTAAAACAGTTTCACTTTGAGAGCCATACCACCCAGTTCTTAAAGACACAGTACACTCAAATGGGTGACACAGTATAACGTCCATGTGATACAGAACACAGAAACAAAGTTAGGAGCAGTCACATACAATGTGGAACTAGTAACAGCCAGTATGAAAGAACAGCCTGTGAAGTGTTAGACAGGGTTCCATTATAAGAAGTCATTTATCGAACAGCAATACAAGAGGAACGGTTTTCATCAGCCATCAAAGTTCCTTTCTTATTAATCTGTATTCACTACACCACTGTCTTCAGAATGAAAGTGTGGTGGATAAATGAAAATGGTTGCTCAGTGAGGTTATGGAAAAGGAAACCAATGTGGACTTCCAGAGGGGGTGAAACAGATAGAAAGGGATGATAAGAGCTGAGAAAGATCAGGGCTATTGGGCAGAAGGGGTTAAGTTCCACTTGCTGTACAAAGAGACATGCCAGTAGAGGTAATGAGGTAGTTACAGTGGTTAAATTGGAAATGTTTAGGCAGGGGAACTCTGACATTTAGATTTCTAGGTGGTGGAACTGTCTTCTAGGTGGTGGAACTCTCCTATAGTAGTCAATGGAGAAAGAGGACAGAGGTGGTGGAACTGAAGTACAATTTTTTAAGAGGTGGTGAAGCTGAGTTCCTGTGGGTTCCTGCTCAATCTATCCCCTGGGTAGTTAGAAACAGAACAGATTAGATGGACTTGGTGTTTTTCTGCGTTTCTATGATGCATTCTTTTAGTGGGGACCAAGCCTGGAGTTATTACCAATGCCCTTACTGGACAATCCTTGCCTTAGTGCTTTTATGCTGAGTTTCTTTGTCTTTTAGATTGATTTCCTATGCTGGGCACTTCATGGCCCATACTAGTAAGACCACTAGAGGGCTAGTTTCTCCTTCCACTGGACTGAGATACAGATGAGGCACAGTAAGTCCTGAAAAGGATAAAATATGGAGGGATTAACCCATGACAGAGTATGGGTTTACTGAGCATTAATCCATGCCTGGGGGGGGGGTTGGAGTCACGAGGCAAAGCCGAGTGACTTCAACCATCCATGCATGGATTAATGCTTAGTAAACCCATACCCTGAAGTGGTTCAATCATCTTATAACATGGGTAATGTTATATTAGAGTTTTACCTAAAGAAATGGTAAAATAAAGCCCTGTGAACATGCAACTGTGGGTATATTAGGGATTATACAATGGGCTAAATACAAATGCCCAAACCCTGCAATCTGATTGATTGACTGGCACCTTTTCACCGTGATAAATCCTCCAGTGTATCCACAGGAAAAGGCGCCAGCAACCACTCAGCCACATCAGGAACTCCCTGGCAAATCCCTCCGATCATCGCAAACACACCACTGCCAAGCACATGGACTGACGGGGAGATTACCTGGTTGCTAACTTGACATCCGATACTCCGTCAGTAGGCTCCAAAATTAAAAAAAGAGCTGCACCATTCTGAAAAAGTGATGCACAGCAAAAACAACAAAAAAAAAAAAGAAAAAGAAAAAGGAGTTCATTCTGTCAACAGCAAAGAAGCTGAAAAAATCCCTGACAGTAACCACAGCAAACAGCAATGCTGTGGCACATGCACAGAACTCGCAAAAAATTGAAGCAGTGCCTCCTCACTAAAAAACAAACCAGCAGCAAGTTTCAAAACAAACGGACGTTTTATGTAGAATTTTTTCTCTGTACAAAAACACAGGGCCTTTGTATAATAGCAATATACCCATCCAGGGAGTGGGTATACCGGCAGATTTATCGCTTCTGGTGTGGTTAAGTCACTCGGCTGTGCCTTATGACCGAATCACACCAGGCGTGGTAAATCCACCAGTATACCCACACCCTGCAAGGATATATTGCTTAATTAATCAATGGTCAGGTGACCTGTTTGGATGAATCAGAAGACAGTATTTTCAGAACCTATGTTATAAGTGTCTATCTTCTGTTTTCAGCCTTTGCAGATTGTGTGAGAAGCCATTTGGCATCATACACTCCTGCTTAAAGCAGAACTAGTCTAACATCTTTCACAGTGGTTTGCAAATACAGTGCTCCTTTACTATAATGTACCCCATATAACGAATTCCTGGCTATAACAAATCTACTGTATGGCTCCCAACATTTGTGCACTCATAGTACATAACAGCACTTATATCAACTGCAGTTTTATGTCCACCCGCTTGAACTTGAGTGCACTGCTCTGTGATGCTAGGAACAAAAAAACAGCATTACTTCTCAATCAAATATCATCATCTGATGTCAATTAATCAATTAATCAATTGTGTGCCTTTTTTAACAGATGGGTTACCTAAACATCTGCCTTACTTGCATCTCTGGCTGAGCGCTGTGCTGTATATTGAACACAGTCATGAAGCAGTCTTCATATTCCATAGACGAAAAACTGACTGTCCTCGATAGACTCAGAGCTGGAGAGAGCCTGAAGAAAGTTGCTTTCGAAAGTGGGTTAGCAAAATCCACAATATACACCTGGATGAAACAAGTGATGTCTTTAAGAGAGTTTGTGTCTGAGTGTGGGGAGCAGGAGGGTATGGCTTGAAAGAAACTAAGACACGTGGACGACAGGGCAATTGACACTGCAACCCAGATATGGTTTACCCAGCAGTGTGCCAATGGAGTGCCTGTCTTTCCTGAAAAAGCCCAGCAATTTGCCAAGCAAATCCATGACCAGGACTGTTCCTTCAAGTCTTCCTCTGGGTGGCTCTGGAGGTTTCAAAAATGCCATGGAATCCCTAGTGTTGCTGTGACAGGAGAGCAGCTCTCCTGTGATGAGAAGGCAGCAGCAGAGTTTCATCCAAAGCTAAAGGAGGTTATTTCACAGGGGGGTTACCTGCCAGATCAAGTCATTAACACTGATGAAACAGGCTTGTTCTGGGGGTGCCTTCCTGATGTTACCTTGGCAAGCAGGTCAGAAAACAATGCCAGTAAAGGCTTTAAGGTGTCTAAGGACAGAGTGACTTTCCTATTCTGCACTAATGCCTCAGGAACACACAAAGTCAAGCCACTGTGTATTGGGAAGTTTGCTAAACCACGGTGCTTTCACCATGTTAATTTAAGTTCCCTCCTTGTCCTGTATGCACACAGTCGCAATGCCTGGATGACTTCAACAATTTTCAGTGACTGGTTCCTTAATTCATTTGTGCCTGCAGTCTGCGGTCATCTAAGAAGTAAGCACCTACCTCCCAAGGCACTTCTGTTATTGGACCAATGCCCTGCTCACTCTCCTGAGAGGGAGCTAAAATCGAGAGACGGCAGAATAAAAACACTGTTTTTACCAAAGAACACCACATCACAGTTACAGCCCAATGGACGGTGGCATCATAGCCACATTCAAAAAGCATTATCGCAAAAGGCTTTTATGCGATCTTGTGTCGAGTTCTGATCAAACTTCTGTGACTGATTTTCAAAAGCAATTGAACTTACTGAAAGTTCTGATCTTGGCTGGCGAGGCATGGGGGAATATAATGGAGCAACTGTCTTGCACTGTTGGGTGGCCACTCTCGGACCAGCATTTGGCGACCTGCTAGAAATGAATGACGAGGAGCATGAGCCAGATGACATCTAGAAAATTGCTGAGATAGCCCGGAAGCTACAGCTGATTGAGCCAGGAAGTGGAGCAGGTAAAAGCATTGACAATTGGATGGGTGTGTGTCGATGATCAGCTACAGATGCATGACCAGCTTACTGAGGCGGACATTGTAACAGCAGTTGTGGGGCAGGAGCACTCGCAACCGCTAGACAACAGCGGGAGTGAGGATTCAGATGCCGAAGATGTTACTGATGTGCTGGCGAGCGAGTCTGCTATAGTGGGGCTCAAAACTGCATTACAGTGGCTACAGGCTCAGGACGCCAGCCCGATTAAGGTAATACGATTACGACAGATCATATCCTATACCAGGGACATGGCAATAAAAACAAAAATAGTTCAAAGCTGCATCACAGACTTTTTCAGGTGAACGCTCGATCAGACTTTTTTGACCATTTGCTACCATTGTTGAATAACACTATTTATGTCTAATACTGTACTGTGATTTGGTCTTTTTTTTAAATGCACACTTCTACTTTTGCTTCTGTTACATGGAAAAATCAATTAAACTACTGTATTATACAATGGCAACAAAATTTCTAGTGTCCTGATTGATCAATGTGTGCCTGGGACAGTGATGTTATTGAACGATAACATCACTGTGTGGACATCATGGCTTCCCTCATTCTTTTTTTCAGAAAAAAAGATATATTGCCACATTAAAAATCTACTAAAATCTTTCTTAAATTGTTTTTTTATTTTGTATAACATCGAGCCATTAGAATCTGTAATAGTATAATGTGTACATTATTGTTATACGCTACCCTGGTGGAATACCTGCCGCGCCGTTTCAACCCCACCCCAGAAGTGGTGTTATTACACGATAACACACACCTTATCGTGCCTTATTGCTTAATTAACAAGCACTACAAGTCTATCGTCAATGTTTTCTATGACATAAATATGTCCCCTTGATGTAACGAACTAAGCATTATAACGAATTTGATTTGCGGCTCTGGTTTTGTTCGTTATACCGAGGGACCACTGTACTTCACATGATGCTTTGCATTATTGGTGTACACAAAACTTTGTATTTCTTATCATGTTCCCAATGTTTCTAGGGAATTTTACAGGGTGGATATGATGGGTTTTTAGTCTTTTTCTGTCCTATACCAACTATGTGTTTATGTACTATATGGAATTTAAATTAAACACAGCATGATTTGTGATGAAATGCAATGTTTTCCTTCATAGATTATTCCAGAAGACAGTCTCGTGGACTATATGTTGACACTAACTTAATTTTCTTTTCTCAGAATGCATTTAAATATACATTTTGCTGTTCTTACAGCCTGCATGCTGACAGATCCCCTCATTTTTGTTCCTACACCAGATGTATGAACCTCACACACAGTCAAGCTGCTGGAAACACACTTGACTTCCCTGAATTACCACTATTTGTAAAATAAAACAAGATAACAAGTTGTCAAGAGACTCTACTTACTGAGGCGTTGGATGTGTTTAAAGAGAAACATCTATTAGAAACCACACTGCTACTGTAGACCATGGCAAATAAAACCCTGTCTCCTAGATATCAGGCTACCTATGTTCCAGACAAAAGGACAATGCTCTAACATAACCTGAGAAGTTCCACATAGTGATGAAAGAGACACTGCTGTATTATCTCCCATAGCATCACCTGCAGGAAATGATACCACTCTGAAAGATACTGTGTTAGGAGGGCAGTCGACTCTTCACGTGAACCAGTCTGAAAAAAAGGTTGCATTGAATTGGGAGATGTACAGTAGCAGTAAAATAAACCAAACAGACAAATTCTGTGTTAGAGAAGTTAGAAACTATGGGTAAACCTGGGTCTAAAAAGGAGTCTGTTGATCTGAATGAAGTATTGTATTAGCAACTACGAATATATGAAACTGCCAGCAGAAAAAGGCCATTTGGTCTATCGAGTCTGCTCGATTTTGCAGCTAGCACCCCTACTCCTGCAGCTGCCCCTCCCACCCTGCCCCCCATGACCCTCCCTTTGCCCTATCCCAACCTCTCTTGAAGCATCCCACTGTTTTACAGGCTACCACCTCTGCCAGTAGTGTGTTCTATTCTGCTACCACCATTTCTGTAGAGAAATGCCTCCTAATTTCCCTCCTAAACTTTCCACCCTCCAATCTCATGTCATAACCACAAGTGTCTCTCCACACCCTCCCTTTGAACAGTCCCTCTGTGCCTGTCCTGTTAATTCCTCTCATGTACTTAAAGGTCTCAATCATATCCCCCCATCCCTTCCCTCCTCTAGAGAGTACACGTTCAACTCCCTCAGTCTACCCTCATATGGTAACTCCCCCAGATCCAGGATCATCTTTGTTGCTCTGCATTGCACCCCTTCCAGCAATCTAATATCCCTCTTTAGGTAAGGGCACCAAAACTGAACACAGTACTCCAGTTGGGGTCTGACCAACAATCTCTATAACTGCAGAATCACATCCCTCCTCCTAGAGGTTACATCCCTTGCAATATAACCTAGCATCTTCTTGGCCACTGTTGCTGCTTTCCTACACTGTTCTGAGTTGTTCATTGCTCCCATAATGAGCACACCAAGATCTTTCTCCTCGTCAGTCACAGTTAGCAGCACCCCCCCCCCCCAAGATGATAGCTCCTCTTTGGATTCTTTGCCCTGAAATGCAGCACCTTGCATTTTTCAGCATTGAAATGAAGTTGCCAGGTGTCAGATCATGTCTCCAGCCTTGTTAGATCTTCCTGGAATCCCTGCCACCCCCCCCCCAGTCATCCACTACTGCTCCCATTTTGATGTTGTCCACAAATAGACTGATCTTGCTATTTATGCCTACTGAGATGTCTGCAATAAATACCCCCAAATAACACCATCCCCAGCACTGACCCCTGTGGGATCCCGCTCATCACTGCCCTTGGGGATGATAATTGTCCTCCCACCACCACCCTCTGCTGTCATCCCTGCAGCCAGCTCTCCACCTATCCCACCAGTTTTGCCCCCACCCCTGTGCACCTTAGCTTACATGCTAGTCTCCCATGTAGCACTGAGCCAAATGCCTTACAGAAGTCCAGGTACAGGATATCCACCACATGCCCTTTGTCCATTTCCCTAGTCACCCAATCATACTAGTCCACTAGGTTGGTCTGGCAGAATCTGCCCTTGACAAAACCATGTTGCCGACTGTTGTGCATCCCACTGACCTCCAGCAGGGTCACCAACCTCCCCTTCAGGATAGTTTCCATGAGTTTCCCCACTATGGACGTGAGACTCACTGGTCTATAGTTTCCTGGTACATCTTTGGGACTGCTCTTATGAAGTGGAACCATGTGGGCCATCCTCCAATCCTGAGGTACACACCCTGAGTCTAGAGAGTCATTAAATAGGCCTGCCAGGACCTCTGTCAGCTCCTTCAGTAACCTGGGGTGTATGCCATCTGGTCCGGTGCCTTGTCCGCCCTCAGTGCCCTTAAGCCCTGTAGCACTCTACCTTCTGTGAGTCCCCCATCTGTCACCCCCTCCCTCCACCCTTAGGAATACCCCCCTCCCTTTCTCTTTAGTAAAAACTGAGCAGAAGTAGCCATTAAGTGCTTCTGCCTTTTCACCTCCTTTTTCCACTCATTCCCCCTCCTTAATCCTTATTATTGGGTCCTTACAGACCCTTTTCTGCCTGATGTACCTGAAGAAGTCTTTTTTGCCCCTCTTTAATTCCCTTCACCATCCTGAGCTCCCTTGATGCCTTTGCTGCCCTTACTTCCCTGATCACCTCCTTTGCTTCCTTCAGGTACTCCTCCCTGTTCTCCCCCCCTCCCAGTTCTCCTGTATCTCCCATAGGCAACTCTTTTCCTCCTCACCCTGACTATGATCCCATGCTCATCCAGCTGGGTTTCTTCACCCTAGCCATTTTACTTTGAGCCTTGCTGCAGGAATTTGTTGCCTCCCCTGTCTCTAGCTTAATAAGTCCCCACCTCTGATTCATGTCCATATTAGGCTGCATTCTGTCCAGGAACCCTTGCAACACTTCACCCATCTTTCTAAAGTCAGCCTTTCTAATGTCTAGCATCTTTGTACCAGGTGTCCCTCTCTCCCTGCCCAGCTGCAACTGGAACCATAATGTCCGGTGGTCACACCCTGCCAGTGGATCCTCCACTATCAGATCCCTCACCCACTCCACGTTAAACAGTATGAGGTCAAGGGTATTCCCTTCCCTAGTTGGTTCGCTAACCAAGTGCATCAGGACATTATCCTGGAAGGCATCTAGCATTATCTGTTCCCTCCTACACATGGTGGCAGGTGTCCCCCACTCCACTCCCAGTAGATTGAAGTCACCTACTATCACAATCCCACCCTTCTCAAAGTTCCTCTGGATCTGTTCTGCCAATACCGTATCTGTCTTTTCCAATTGAGAGGGTGGCCTGTGCACTACCCCCAACCATAGTGTCCTATTTTTTGGATCTTGGATTTGCATCCATAGATCCTCTGTATCTACCTCTTTCCCCTCTTCCCTGACACACTTTAGCCCCTCCTTCAAGTAGTCTGCTAACCCCCCCCCTTTCCCCTTAACTCTATCCTCATGGAATAGTCTATAACCTGGAACTGCCAGATCCCAGTCATTGTTTTGGGTGGCCCATGTCTCGGTGATGGCTGCTATGTCCATCCCCCCTCCACCATGAGAGAATGTAGTTACACATTTTTATTTCCCAGGCTTCTAGTATTTAAAGATACTGCCCTCCATCCTCTTTCTTTCTCCTTCCCTCCTTCCTCCTCTCCCTTTATGGCCCTCCCTGTATTGTTTGCTCTTCACCTCATCTCACTGTTATGGGTGGGTAAGCCCGTATGGTTTCCCATCCAGAGGCCTCTGATCGCCTCGATCCCTTCTGCCACCCTCCCTGTTTAAATTCTCCTCAATATACTCCCCAAGCTTTTGCTTCAGTACTTTCTTTCCCTCTTCATTTGAGTAAAGTCTAACTTTAGCGTATAGACTGCTGTCCTCCCAGGTCACCTCCCCAACCCTCCTACTAGCCCATACCCTTTTTCCTGACACCAGGCTACCAGCCATTAATTAAACACATGAATCCTCAGTTTTATTGTTGTTCTTGCCCTTGGAACTGGAAGTACCTCCGAGAAGGTAACTGATCTTCCTGACTACTTTTCACCCCATCTACCATCCCATCAACCAGGTCATTTGTCCACAAGTGCAGAATTAGATGTAGTTCTTCCATGTCCTTTCTGGCATATTTTAGTACTGATTGCCTCACCCTTTCTGCCTTCATTCCTGGCATGGCTTCCACCCAGACCCGACTATGTCTCTCTCCCTTGTTTCCCCACCTGACCCCTCTCAGTATTGAGTCCCCTAACACTAAGATCCTATCCCTTTTCCACTGTCACCCTTCCTGCCCTCCCTTCCCTTCCCTGTCCTAACTCCTTCTTCCTCCTGCACACTGTTCCCCCTTTTGCCCCTGTTATACTGCCCTTGTCAGTACTCCCTCCTGTGCTCATTCTATCTTGACACACATTAGGTTCTTTTCCCTTCTCCCCCCCCCCCATCCTATTTCTCTCTATTACCTTGGACTGTTCTTCAGCAGCACCGTTTCCCCATCTATCATTCCCATCAATGGCCAGCACCTGTTTGAGTCTATTGTATGCCTATGTGTAGTAGCTCTGGCCCTCGTTCCTTATGGCCCCCATCTCCTGTACTTGTGTCACTCCCCCTTTGTCCCTAGTGTGGATTGTTCTCTCCATCGCCAGTCCCTACCCCGTCCCTTTTTTTGTTTACCCAGTTACAGTCTGTGTGTCACATTTCCTCTTCTCTTTCTCTCCAAGACATTTCCCTCTTTAACCTTAAAATCTCATCCTCCAACCTTTGACAAACTGGGCACTCCCCCAGCCTCCACAGGGTGCCCATGAATATGGCTGCTCCACAGTTATTACACCCCATGATCCTTCCTCTTCCATATCCACTACTCTCCTCCTGTCACTGATCCCCCCCGCCCCTTATGCTGCCACTGTCCTTCCCCTCAGTGCACCACCCTTCCATGTCCTTTCCATTAACTTCCCCAATTATTTTCCCCTATCCATTCTTTCTTCTCTCCTCTCTCCTCTGTGCCCACCCCTGCTCCCTGCCCACAGCTATTCTACCCATGTTGGTCCTCCAGGTGTCCTGCTGCTCCCAGACCACCTTCCTTTCGGCTGCTCCCAACCACCCCACAAGTTGCCATAACCCCTCTAGTACGTACTTCTCTATCCTGCTCCATTTTCCTTCTGCGATGCTGCCCTAGCCCTCTTTATTATTACAATGACAATCAGCTACACCAGCAAACACTCAGCTGCACCACAAAATCCCCCAAACAAGTACCTTTCCAAATGAAGCCAGAAAAGCAACCTGGTACCAAGTGAAAGCTACACTAAGCTGGAAAAGAACAACAACAGGAATAAAATCAGCAACAATCACATTCAAGTCCCTGAAATGAGACCAGTTCCATCCCCTTTCCAGCCCAAATGAAATTTTATTTTATTTATTTAGTGTTTGTTGACCGGGTAAGTGCACTAGACAAATCCTGCCTATTTTCAGGCATGACCCGGGGGAAGGGGATGCAGATGAATGCCAACTGACCTTGAACCAGATTAAGCTGTTGGTGGTATTTTTAGTGAATGAGGAAAATTTGGCCAGGACACCAGGGAAAGTCCCCTGCTCTTTTCGATAAGTGCCATGGGATCTTTAGCATCCACATGAACTACCACCAATCCAGGCAGATGGGACCTCGGTTTAACGTCTCATCCGAAAGACGGCACCTCAGAAGTGCAGCACCCCTCTCATGCTGCACTGCAGTGCAATCAACCTGGCAGAGACCACAGGGCACCAAACCCTTTAGGTAAAAAACCCCACACATGACAGATAATTTAGCTACCCTTAGGGTTGGGTCCACAGTGCTCTTTGTATGCATAGCAGGCCTCTAAAGTTTGCAGAGTGCTCCATCTGCCCCTGCAGCATCCCAAAGCATTTATAGTACCCCCTCACCCCTACTGAGAAGGCCTCTTGATCCTGCTCTGCCACCTGAGTTACACAGGCAGTCAGGTCAGGAGGCAGGTGGTGGCATGTCCATGATATGCAGCACCCCCAATGTCAGGAAAGCCTAGCTTTGGATGCTGAGAAGGCACGATGCTTACACTAGAGAAACAGTGACAGAATGGTCGCATGCCCCCTGCCACGGGCCTACATAGCATTCCAGTTCACAATAGGTAAACTGCAAATGTGGTCATCAGCCCTCTGCAGGACCAAGAGGGGCTGGGAGGGACAGTAGGACTCTTTTGTTTTAAATATTTTCATCCTGAAAAAGCGATATGGCATTCCTAGGAGGAACTAACATATCCCATAATCCTGCGCTCACGCAGACCAGGAGATCCACTTACTGGTAGATCTGGATTTCTGACTGGAAAGCTGGCTTCCATCCCACTCCCCCCAGGCAGCCTCCTGTCCCATGAAGAGCTCCATGGCGGTGGCAGAGGTGACAAGGGTTTGTGAATGCCACCTACAAGCAAGACTTCCAGAGTGGGAAGTGGAGTGGAACCGAGCATATGCTAATCTGTTTCTAGATCAGTTCCTAAATTATTTTTAATAATATTTAATCCATAATAATCTTACAGTATCAGCAGTAGGCAACATGCTATAACTGACCAATGTCACAAACTGTAGTGAAAAATAAACAATGTGACCAACCGAGAATTGAACCCAGACCCTGGGAATACCGTTCCGGTGCTCTAACCACTGAGCTATGTGGTATTCAGAGGGCCTGGGTTCAGTTCCCAGTAGGTCACATTATTTCTTTCTCACTGCAATGTCTGATCTAAATGGCTTAGCAGTGGCTTATACTACATCAAAAACATTTGTCATGACCAATGTTAAGCCATGTAGCCAATTTTTTGTTATGTTATTTTTATTAATCCATGTGGTTCATCAATGTTTTTTAAATGATACAATTCAGTTTAACAAACATGATTTATACCTTATATAACAGTACACAATTTTCAGTGCTCTCATTGCTGGAAGGAGAAATTCTCAGTCTCAGTTTATAGACCACTCATAAAACTGGTGCTGGAAATCCAACCTGATTTGCTGGAACCCATGTGAGTACTATGCACAGAAGAACAGTGATAGCTTTCTATATTTTTTAATTACAAAAATAAATGTGTCTTACCCTGTGATGTTGTGTGAAATTCTGTTCAACACAAAATAAGGATGACACAGAGAAACAGAACAGGTGAACACAGACCCAGCCTGCACCCCTGAAACTAGCCCTTCCACTCTCTTAGCAATCCTCTCTTCTGTTTAGCCTCCATCAGTTTTAATCTGACCAAAAGAACCAGAAGAGGAAGGATCCAGATTAATTTCAAAGCTTTGAAGTAACTGCTCATTGCTCTTTTTGTTTTAAACTTAGATTGTGGGATTTTAGTGGCACTGTAATTTCTTGCTGTCTTTACTTAGAATTGTTTTTGGGCTGTCGAAAATGTAAAACCTAGTTTTGGTGTGCTTGTAGTGGTGGTGTATTCCTTTGCCGTCTTTAATTGCTGCAAATTTAGTCTTGGCTTGTCTGGCTTACCCTGTAGTTTGGGTGAGGGGTGCTAATTGTCTGATCTCTGACCTCAGCTACGTGATAACTGGAGGTGGGGCTGAGTCTCACATTTGAAATAGCAAGCTGATTTTTGTTTTCTCAGAAGAAGACAGAAGAAGAAGGATCCAGATTCATTTCTGTGCTTACAGTAACTGCTCATTGCTGTTTTTGTTTTGAACTTAGATTGTTGGCCTTTAGTGGCTCTGTAACTTCTTGCTGTCTTTACTTAGAATTGTTTTTGAGCTGTTGAAAATGTAAAACCTAGTGGCGATACTGAAGGATTACAGCCACATCGCATAGCTGTGCAGCTTTCACAGCCTACACAGTAATGTGTATCTTGAAGCTGCACGAGCGAGTGAAAACAGCAGGAGAGCGAGTGAAACTGCATGTGCTTTCTACACAATCACCACAAACAGAGCAAGCATGCCAGTAAATGCAGTGAAATTATTCTCCCACAGAAAAAAGCAAGCAGGCATAACCACTGAGGACCCGGTGGTGTGGGGAAGTGCCCCCACAGAAGAAAGAAGCGGTCAATATTTAAATTTTTTTTTACAATAACCAAGACAACATTTGTTGGTTCTTTCTTCTGTGGGGGCGCCCACCCCACACACCCCTGGAAGTCCTATGAGAGTTAAATTATTGTTGTTATGTACTTCGGTATCTTCTTTTTTTCATTTAGTTAGTTTAGTGAACTGTTTTATATCTTCTGTGGGGCACTCCACCCCCATAGCCCCCCAGGTACAATGTGGTACTTTGCACACACTGTACATTACTATACTATTACATGACTATTCTAAGAACTATACCATATTATATGACTATTCTATGAACTATACCATATCATATGAGTATTCTATGAACTATTCGGTGACTCTGGATGAGGCGTGACAGAGTAGCGTCGCTTTAGATGCAAGCCTCTTACCGTAATCCTTTCTTGTTTACTTGCGCCACTGGCCGTAATCCTTCAGAATCGCCAAACCTAATTTGGTGTGCTTGTAGTAGTGGTGTACTCCTCTGCTGTCTTTAACTGCAGCAAATTTCTTTCAATGTTAATTACATGCCCTGTTAAATCTGATTGACAGGAGTTAAGCACAGGGAATAGCAGGGGTTGTGGAGTAGGAGGGGCATAAGTGGGAGGAAGCCCGCCCTCAGCACGACAAGTGTTTTGACTCATTTTTGTTTGTTTGTTTGCTTGTTTTCCTTCTTTAAAGAAAGGTATCTGAGGATCAGTGGCAGGATTTTTTTGGACAGTAAATTAATAAAAAGGGAACTAGGAGAGCTTCAGTAACAGACAAATACTGGAATAGCAGTATACATGCAGTATAATGTGGGGAGTGGTGCAATGCAGTGACTGCGGAGCAGCCATATTCAGGCAGACCTTCTAGACACTGAAGTGCTGACCTATCTGTAGACATCTCTTTGGACTGCAGGATGAGGAAGCCAGACTCAGAGTGGAAATAAACGGGTCAGGAGCACCTTCACCTATATCCAGAGACTACCCAGTCCAATGCCACTGCCTCAAAGGATGCCAAGAACGAGAAGCACATGGATGATGGTGGGCTCAGGGAGGGTTAGGGTGGTCAGGCAGAGGCACATCCTAGATCATATTCCACACCAGAACTCATATGCCACACTGGCAAACTGTGGACAACCAAACAGGAGTACCCCGAGAAGTGGAAGGGAAGGATATGGAGGTCAACCAAGGAGGTGACCTCAGCGGGGAGAGCAGTGGACCCCAGAGGAGAAGGAAGTGAATCCTGGTGGGGGACTCTATCATAAGAGGGATCCAGTTAGGAACACAGGAAAGAAGAACAGGGAGGTGAGGTGCCTACCAGGTGCCACTGCATGGAGAGATGGGAGGAAGATCCTGGGGATTGCTGGGAAGGCAAGAAGGGAGGGTGAGCTGGATGTCATTATCCACCTAGGTACTAATGACCTGACAAATGGGGAGCCCAAGGAAGTTCAGGAACAGTTTAGGAAATTGGGGTGGGGTCTCAAGCAAGTAGCTACTTCTGTCACCTTCTCAGAAGTACTACCTGTGAGAGGCATGGGACAGTGAAGGAATGCATGCACCAGGAACTTTAACTCATGGTTGAAGAACTGGTACTGTGAGGAAGGGTTTGGATTCATTGGTGACTGGGGACCCACCTGGAGGGATGGAGGCTTGTTCAAGCCTGATGGCCTGCATCCATCCTGGAGGGGAATCTCAGCACTCAATGATAAGTTTAAATGCTATATGGACAGACATTTAAACTAACCAAGGGAGGTGGCAGGACAGCATGGAGGGTACCTAATTGCCCACATCCCACAGCTAGCAGTGGAACTGGTGAACAGGAGGAGTGGATATCTCTACAAAACAGTATGCAAAGATGGAAATAAGCACCCAAGAGGTGGATAGGCAGAAAGGTGGCAAAATTCAACAGCAGGGCAGACAGCAGGGGGACCCAGGGATAAAGGACAACCAGGGAGGGGGCTGGAGTAGAAAAGCTAAATAGTCTTGGGAGTGCAAATCATGGAAAGCCATATATGCCAATGCCAGGAGCCTTAGCAACAAGATGGAGGATCTGGAGGCTGTCATGGTGCAGTGGAACCTGGACACTGTGACCGTCACAGAGACCTGGTGTAATGATAACCATGACTGGGAGATGGCCATACCTGGCTACAGAATATTCAGAGGGCACAGGGCAGGTAGCAAGGGAGGAGGAGTGGCACTTTATGTGAAAGATGGCATAAATGCTACAGAGATCCAGGAAGAACAAAATGGGGGAGAGATACTGTGGGTTAAGCTGGAAAGAAAAATGGGGCCAGCCATCCACACAGGGGTGATCTAGAGACCACCAGCCCAGGAGGAGGAAATAGATAGGGAGCTGATGCTAGCCATCCAAAGGATGGCAAAAAGGGTGAAGTGGTGCTGGTTGGAGATCTCAATATTCCAGATGTGGACTGGAGCCTCCCAGCAGCAGCATTAACCAGGAGCAGATTTATCCTGGACTCCCTTCAAGGTGCCTTCCTCAAGAAACTGGTCCTGGAACCAACTCAGCAGAAGGCAATACTGGACCTTGTGCTCACAAACAGGGACAGTGTGATGGGGTAACAGTGGGGGAGCTCCTGAGGAACACTGTGGTTTGACATCACAGAAGGAGCAGAACCAAACTGCACAAAAACACGTATTCTGGATTTTAGGGGAGTAGACTTCGGAAAAATGGGGAGATGCTTGAAAGAGGCATTAATGGCAATGGGGCTGGAATCAGGGGTTGAGGAACAGTAGGCAATATTTAAATGGGGATTACAAGAGCAACAGAATTATGCATTGAGCACGTTAGCAGGGGGAAAAGGAAGAGGAGGCTATTATGATTTTCCAAGGAGGTAGCGGAGAAAATGAAAGCCAAAAAGACTGCATTCAGGCAATACAAAAAGACGCAGGCAGAAGGTGATTGTCAGAAATACCAGGAGAAGAAAAGGGGGCAGGGAGGTCAGTAAGGCAAACCAAAGTTCAGACAGAAGAGCACATTACAAAATCAGTGGGTAAAGAAGACAAAACCTTGTACAGGTACATAAGTGAAAAAAGAAAGGCAAAGCCAGGGATAGTGAGACTGAAGGGGGAGGATGGGGGCTGCATGGAGGATGACAACAGCAAAGCTGACATATTGAACAGGTATTTCTGCTCAGTCTTTACTGAGGAAGATGACGCTAATGGGCCAGAAGGGAGTACAAGGGGTGGGAACGGTGCAGAAATGGACACAAGTCCCTTTACACAAAAAAGGTCCCTGAAGGAACTAGAAGGAATGAGTTGATAAAGCAATGGGGCCAGATGGGATGCACTCCAGGGACCTAGAAGACTAAGAGAGGTGGTGGCTGAGCCTCTGACAATCCTGTTTAGCTAATCACTGGAAACAGGGGAGGTACCCAAAGACTGGAGGACAGCAGATGTACTTCCCTTATACAAAAGTGGGAACAAAGAGGAAGTGGGGAACTACAGACCAGTCAGCCTCACCTCAGTAGTGGGGAAGATCATGGAAGCACTACTGAAGGAGAGACTGGTGGAACATCTGGTTGCCAGCGGACTACAGGACCCAAGGCAGCATGGTTTCACCAGGGGGAGGTCATGTCAGACCAAACTCATTTAATTTTTTGACTGGGTGACAAGGGGGTGGATCAGGGAAGGGCAGCGGACATGGTTTATCTGGACTTCAGCAAGGCCTTTTGGCACTGTGCCACACAGAAGGCTATTAGACAAACTAGGGAATATGTGAGTGGGCAAGACAGTAGTGCGGTGGGTAGGTAACTGGCTGGGTGGCAGGATACAGAGGGTGATGGTAAATGGCTGTCACTCCACGGAGGGAAGATTGACCAGTTGGGTAACACAGGGATCAGTGCTGGGACCGATCCTGTTCAACGTCTTCATTAGTGACACTGCACAGGACCGAGAAGGCAACATTTCCCTGTTCACTGATGACACAAAGCTCTGTAACAGAGTGGATATGTCAGAGGGTGTAGACGGAATAAGGAGGGACCTGCAGAAACTTGAAGAATGGTCAGGGGTCAGGGGCAAAAAAAACCTGGAACAACATATCAGTTGGGGGGTGAGGATATAGCATGCACCAAGCTGGAAAGGGATCTTGGGGTTATCATCTCTGATGACCTCAAATTAGGGAAACAGTGTGACAAGGCAGCAGGTAAAGCAACTAGGATGCTGGGATGCATAGGCAGGGGCATCACCAGCAGGAAAAGGGAGGCCATAATTCCACTATGCAAGATGCTAGTGAGGCCCCACCTGGAGTACAGTGTACAGTTCTGGAGACCTTACCTACATAAGGACATAGACAGGGTAGAGAAGGTTCAGAGGAGGGCAACAAAGATGGTACATGGATTGCATCACAAGTCCTATGAGGACAGGTTGAAGGACTTGAATATGTACTCCCTGGAGCAGAGAAGGGAGAGAGAGGATATGATAGAGACATACAAGTATCTTACAGGGAGGAACAGAGTGCAGGAATACACTATTTTTCAGCAAAAAAGATGTTCCAGAACTAGAGGGCATGGGATGAAGTTGGAGGGAGTGTGATTCATAGGAAACATGAGGAAAAATGTCTTCACAGAATGGATGGTGGACAAGTGGAACAGCCTGCCAGAGGAACTATTGGGGCTAAAACAATACGGATTTAAGAATGCATGGAATAGACATAAGGGAAATCTGAAGGTTAGGGGTAAGAGACAACAGACTTCTAGGAAAACATAAAGTGAAATTACAAGCTCAAATGGGCAGACTGGGTGGGCCGTAGGCCCTTATCTGCCGACATTATGTATGTATCTATGTATCTAATCACCTGCCCACCTTCCACTTGCTGCTTCTGATTTACATAATTTATACTGTTGCAGGTAATGAATGCTTTGGTATAGCTGTACTGACTATATTTTTCTTAACTTATGCCTCATTGCTAGTGCACTGTATATATTGCAACAACTGTAGCCCACATGTACCATGCACTGATATAGCATACAACCACTTATACAGGACATAGGTGGGCTGCCAGCACCATTTCCTATTGCCAGAATGTAAAAACAGCCACTTAAAACAGACATTATAGCCCCTGTATATTGGGCAGTTAATAAGCACATCACTACAGCATTCCAGCTTATCAGCTGATAAGAAGCTGTCAAGTCACTGGTCAACTGTTATCACTGATGACAACTTAAAAGGAGGCTGATTCAGGCTGTAGTGTATCTGCTGTAACCTGCTATCTCATACAGACCTGACTGAATGTGCTTACCTGAAACAGGATGGTGTCTAAGCTGTCTACCTTCACTCTTGACAGGAAAGTTTAAATTCTGACAGAGTTTGAGAAATTGCCACAGACCAGCATTACAGCATTTGCTGTACATTTTGGGATTCCTAAGTCAACTTTATCAGACTTGCTAAAACATAAAGAGCAAGTTCTGTCTGCCTGGCATGAGAACCTAGACCCTCCACTACAAGTAGTATTGTGATGGCAAGGAGGTACTCTTGTGTCCACTGTTTCATGAAAGCTGGGTTTTCCAAAGAACCGCACACATCTGAGATATCCATGGAGCCGACAGATGTGATCATCCCACCAAAAGACTGACCGAGGATGAGTTTCTTGAACTCTGTTATCTGGGAGACAGCATTCCTGAGGATATTAAGCCATGGCACAGGTTGTGACACTGATATTCCAGCTATTGGCAGCTGACACAGCATTGGATGAGGATGAAGAGGGGACTAAGACCAAAGAACCTCAAAAGCCTGTGACCATAAGGGACATATGCAATGTACTCATAATGTCACACAGTGCAATGGAGCAGCATATGGACACTGAGCCATGGGTGGGTAACATTGCTGCAACAAAGACTATATGGGCAGAATATGCCCACGCTAAGACGTAGAAGCGCTCCATGACTAAGCTATTGAAAAAAAACACTAATAACAGTAGAAAAGTCACAAAAAAATTAAAAAAGCAGCTTTTATACAGCAGTACTGCAGCACAGCAAGACCCCAGCACCCAATCCTTCAACAAAGAAGACACTGCACAGTACTGTACAGTATGTTACAAGAATATATAAAAGTTACATTTGACAGTGTATTACTAGATCTGCACAGAATCCTATACAAAGAATGAACCTCCTTAACCACCCACTAGCACTAGAAAAGTCCCATACTCACTCTGGTACTCTTCATGTGTGCTACACAAAAAACAGGAACTGAAAATAAAATTCAAGTTATAGCAGACAACAACAGCTATAATGAGCACAATCAGGCTGTACAGATGTGTCCACTGTAAATGATCTCCACTGTACTTACTAGTGGTATATTATGCCTTCTTTAATCCTTCATACACCTTCCTGCCACCCCTCCAACTAGTCTGCACCTGGAAATGAGCCTTGACTCAGTTTGCCTTCCTAGCCAGAATCTGTAAATAAAATAGACTGGAAAACAAGGTTTATTGCTAAACAGAACAATTACTAATATCTTCCAACCATATTTTTTGATACTTCATAATGTCTGAAGTTATTTTTTCCAAAGCTATAATGTTTGAACCGTTAAGCTTAGAAACCCAAGTTTTTTTTGTTTTTTTTTTTAAATGAAACATTGGAGTTCAATGTATATAAATTAAGCACTGTGGTATGACCAAGGCTTGGGTTACACTTGTCACCATCTATTAATCTAACCCTAGAGGGTCATGAGACATGATGCATAGCCACGTGCATTATATCCCCAGGGACAGATTAACAAAAGATAGCTGGTTTGAAATTTAGAAATTCTTTTAACCATTTAATGTTTTTATATATCGATATATGGAAGATGTAGCAACATCATATATTGATATTTCAACTTAGGTGAATCCAACATTCCATTTTACAAAATGTTTCTAGCTTTAACAGTGCCAACATTATCCAATTTTAAGGACATTGGGCTAAATTCACAAACAGCCTGATATATTCGCTGCTGCGGGGAAAACCTGGGTGCAAGTAGATTGCCACTTGTAGCCCTGCAGGTTGCCTACAGCTGTGGGTACTCATAAAGGTGGAACCAGATTATGACTGGCTCCACGATTTATGGCAGCTTGTGGGCAGTGTTGCCTGGGAGATCTCCACAGCTGTGGAGATCTGTGACAGCTCTTCGGACCAGCCAAACCTTCTGCCGCAGGTGGCGTGACTGTGTATTTCACTCTCGCAGCTGCAGCGATTTTGGAACACAACTGCCGTTGTGGTGTGGGACTTGGTCTCAATTTCTTTTGTGCATCCTGGCCACTATTTTTAGAAAGATCTAAGTTTGGAATAGTTGGAACTAGAAACATTTTTTTTTTAATCAAAGTTATGAGTCAGGGAATCAGTCATACATACTGTAGGCTCACACTTAGGTAGTGTAAGAGCTGAGGTGGTCTGAACTCATGAATAGCTCCACTGTCCTAATAATACTTCATATTCATTCCACATTCGTTAGGTGTTTATCCAGTTTATTTTTAAATTCAGTTGCAGTTTTGAACAGGGTTCAGTACTGGGTCCAGTCCTTTTTAATGTCTTTATAAGTGACATTGCAGAGGGACTGGAAGGAAAAGTATGCCTTTTTGCAGATGACACAAAGATCTGCAACAGGGTTGATACACAAGGAAGCATGGAAAGGATGGGAAGGGACTTGGCAAGGTTGGAGGAATGGTCAGAAGTATGGTAGCTTGGATTCAATGCAAAGAAGTGCAAAGGAATGCACCTGGGAAACAAAATCCAAGGGGAAGATTACACAATGGGGGCAGTAGTAACAACAACAAAAATGGAAAGGGACCTGGGGTTAATCATATCAGATGACCTTAAGGTTGGCAAGCAATGTGAGAAGGCGGTAGGGAGGGCTGGGGGGATACTGGGATGTATAGGGAGAGGCATCAGCAGCAGAAAACAGGAAGTTGTTATCCTCCTGTACAGACAGTTGGTGATACCCCATCTGGAGTACTGTTTCCAGTTCTGGAGACCTCATCTCAGCAAGGACATAGACAGGACAGAGGCAGTTCGGAGGAGGGCAACTAAAATGGTGCAGGGTCTGCAAGAGAAACCATATGAGGAGAGGCTAAAGGAGCTTAATATGTATACCCGTGAGGAAAGGAGGGAGAGGGGGCACATGATAGAAACATTTAAGTACCTCAGTTAAATCAACAAAGTCCAAGAGGGTAGCATCTTTCAGAAAAAGAGATGTGCAAGAACAAGGGGACACAATTTGAAGATAGAGGGGGGACGGCTCAGGGGCAATGTGAGGAAGTATTTTTTCACAGAGAGGGTGGTGAACACATGGAACAGCCTTCCTGAGGAGGTTGTGGGGTCTAAAACTGTGGGTGAATTCAAGAATGCATGGGACAGACATAAGGCAATTTTTGTGGGGGGGGTAGGAAGAAATAGGCTATTGGTTAAATAGGATCTGCAGCTTATCCTCTAGGCAGGGAAATGGGCAGACTAGGTGGGCCAAGCGGTCCTTATCTGCCATCAAAGTCTATGTTTCTATGTTTCTATATAAGGGGAAAATTACTTCTCTGTGTCTCGAGGAAAATGTTACACTTGATGGACCAGAGTACCCTATTCGCTCTTGCTACTACTACTTTGCATTATTTCTGATAACCATAGTCGGATGTAATGATTACTCACAGATCTCTTTCACTGGTACTTTCCAATAGCTGTTGTGGTCTTAAATTATAAGAAATTTGTGGGGTTTACGTCCTCGGCTCATTACTTTACATTTGTCACTATTAAATTTAATTTCCCACTTATTACTCCAGTTAGATATGCCGTCTAGTTCAGTTTGTATATATCGAGACGATATTGACATTGGCTGATGTTGTGCAACGTCCACCAATTTTGAAATCATCATCATACTTGCAAGTCCAACTATTTAAGTCCTTAGTTAGGTCAGCTATAAATATATGGAAGATTAGTGGGCTGAGAACAGAGCCCTGAGGCACTCTATTAGTAACCTTGCATGGGTGAGATTTTAGCCCTTTTATTTTGACTGTTTGTGTTCTGTCCTCTAGCCATTTAATGGACCAGGTAACTAAGAATGGTTTAGTCTTTGCCTAAGTTAATTTTTTTCAATAATTGCCCAATAAGGGACAAGATCAAATGCCATACATGTTTGAAACAAGCCCTGGGTGCACTAAAGATATGGTGCACTTGACTTGCAGCAATCCAACAGGATTTTCTGTCCTATGCAACAACTGGCACAAGTCAGACCATCTTTTTGTGGTGCACTGTAGCTTGCATCAATCCCAGAGACTGTTTTTATGTAGCTTGTGCATGAGATTTGGTGAAAACTGCTATAAAAGGGAAAAATTGTTGCAACTGCATATGACCTTTGAAAATGGGGCGCAGTAGTGGCAAATGGCATTGGCATACCAGTGATTTCAAGGTGCTGTGGTGCAGGAGTTGACACAAACCCTGTCCTGCACCACCCTTTGAAAATGCAGCCCATGATGTTACACGGTGTCCTAGTATCCATAGAGGTACTTGTGTTTTTGTAAAAACAAAGCAGACTGGTACTGCATGACCTTCTTGTTTTGAACCCATGCTCTCCCTAGTCAGGATTAGGTATTTGGCTATCAGTTCTTTCTCTTATAATATGCTCTAAGATCTTCCCTGGCACAGATGTCAGACTTATAGGTCTGTAGCTGCTAACCAACTGTTTGCTCCACTTCTTGTGAACTGGAATGATTTCAGCTACCTTCCAATCTACAGGGATGTCCTCTGTGTTTACAGAATCCTGAAAAATATTGCAAAGAGATTGGCTAATAGGCCGACTCACAATTTTCAACATGCTCCCACATATATTGTCTGGACCAGGGAAAGAATGAGTTTTAAATTGTGAGATTCTTTTGCTATGTCCATTGCTACTTTATTTGCACAGTTACCTTCATATTGGTCACAGTTAAAAGGGGCTACTTATTTTTTTGCATATTTGCAGACCCAAATAATCACTGAAACACTTTGTCATTTCATTAGGATCTTTTAAATTACTACCATTATGAAGAATTGGTCGTATATTGGATTCCTTTTTTGGGGGGAGATAATGCGGTTGCCCCCTCCAGCGCGACACCCTGACAGTGAATCTCAAAAACAGACCATTACAGTGACCGTCGCTGTAAAGGTCTGTCTTCAGGTGATGCCTTTCTCCCAGTGTTCTGCCCCCTCCCTGGAACAACTCCAATCTGGAGTTGATTATGTAGAAATCTGGGAGGGCTCAACACTTAATTTTGGAATGGCATAATACTGGTGTTGGTATTATGCAGTTGCTGTGTGGGAGGTCGGCAAATTTACTGTTGACCTCCAGTGGTGCTTCTGAGATAGTGTAACCAAAAAAAGTTTACTATTATGTTTATTTGTGCTCTTAACAAGGTTAATTTCTATTTTCATCTTAATTTTAATAATAAATCATTTACAGTTGTGTTTTCTTCTTTATTTATGGACCAATTATGTTCCATTTTCTTCCTTATGTAGTGTACATATGCCTAAGTTTTTTCCTTTTTGTTATTAATCTTTTGATTTTTGGGGACAACCATTTTGGTCTAATTCCTATATTGCTATACTTCTTAACCTTGAGGATGAATTTATTACTTGCTGTTAATACAGTATGTTTTAGGAGCTGCCATTTTTCTTCAGCTGTTTCATCCTTAAACTGTATATCCCAGTTGACTTTTTCCAAATACTGATTAATATTTTTGATATCAACCCTGGCATATTGAAAGGTCTTGGTGAGTCCTTGTGTAAAAAAATGCTTTGTTAGGATATTAGTGAGTAGAAGTTATGATCACTGTTGCCAATTGGGGCATGTGTAAGGACATTTTCAATATTAACTCTCCTGGTGGCCAGTACCAGGTCTAGAATGTTGCCCCCTTTTGTACAAGATGTAACATACTGAGCTATTCTTAGCTGTTTGGTTAGGTTTATTAAATGTTTACTGGTGGTTGTAGTAGCGAAGTTTGTTACCAAGTTGATATTTCTCAGAAAAAAATACAAAATCACACATGCCTCCATAATGCAAATCACCACAGTATATTATGCTGGTTCAACTTTAAGCAGAACTGCATGGTGCGGAAAGGCCTCTCACACAGTTTGCAAAGGGTACCAACAGAAGACACAGACACATGTTTTGTCCTACCAGGACTCATCAGTATGCATCATCTGTTTGACACCCCAGTGGAATGAACCAGCTACCCTAAGATGGTCTATCTGGGTTATGTTGTGGTGAACCCAATTAAAACAAAAAACAAGTTAAAAGACAAAGAACCTTTGTGCACAAGCATTGAGGCAATGGTTACCCCAAAGGGCATTGGCTAGGAAGCCAAGTTACAAAGAAATACAAAATCACACATGCCTCCATAATGCAAAGCATCATGGGCTGCATATGCAAATCACCACAAAATATTATGCTGGTTCAACTTCAAGCAGAAATGCATGGTGCCGAAAGGCCTCTTACACAGTTTGCAAAGGGTGCCAACAGAAGACACAGACACGTGTTTTGATATCACCCAGGATAATTGTATCAGTCCTTTCTAATGCATCTTCAAATTCTGCAAATATCTCCTATGTAGCATCTGATGTGGTATTAAGTGGTCTATAACAGATACCTATAGTTAGATGTTTAGTATTTGTGCTTGTTATGCTAATTCAGGTGGTTCCTAGGGGCTTGATTTTATGAAAAGTATTAGTGCAGAGAATTTCCTGTTTAATATACAGTATAGTGCACCCCCCCAACACACACACACACACACACACACACACACACACACACATGCACACACACACACACATACACACACACTTTTCTGTCATTTTGGTCTATGTGTAATAACTGATAACTTGGTATCTTCTTACCCCAGGTCCTATCTGGTGACCACAAAGTTTCTGTAATAGCAGCTAAGTCATTTTCAATTTATTAGGACTACCAGTTCATTCATTTTATTATGTTTGCTTGCATGCATGTACAAGAAACATTATGTGACAGCTTAGGAGAAAAGCAGGGTTTTGGAGGTGCAGCACTGTGGTGGTCAGTGCCCCTACTGCACTTTGAGGTATGTCCCTCTTTCCCAAACATGGTGGCATGCTGCTGATGTCACTAATTCAGTAAGCATGCCACCAAGTTGAAACACATTAGCTGCTGCAATGCGGGAATAACCCGTCATTTCAATTAACATGGCAGGCTGTCCGCCCTAGAGTCCCCCTGAAAGCTGACTCAGGGGTGCCCCATCTCCCTGTTGGCATGCCCCCCTCCCCAGTTCATTTGCCGATGGGTAGCCCAATCCCCATCAGCATGATGCCCCATTTGTTCTGTGCTGAGGGGTGCCCAATCCCCCGGCTCATGCTCTCCCCTGCCACCGTATGGCTGATGGGGTGTCATGGTAGGCAGCACTGGCGGACGTAGACCCTGATTGCGGTGCTGCCAGTTAGTTGTGCAGGAAGAGAAGTGCATGTGCTGCATCCACAGCATCAACAGTAAGAAAAGGGGTTCTGCATTGTTATCGCAAAGCATTTCAGCCAATAGTCAGTAATACTTTCTTCAACATTACTGTGTGGCTCCGGACCGCGTGTGATACACGCCCCCTTTTGATTTTTGTATTCACGGGATCACTGAATGGAGCTAATCTCTGACCACTGGCTGCATGGCACTAAGTGTGCCCAGCCTGCTACAGCAAACAGGGATGCCAGCCTTGTGTCCGTGGTTCAGGATTCTCATAGTTTGAAAGATGGTGACAGAGGGGGAGGGGGGAGCGGAGACCATGGCTTCCATTGCCCTACTCACGCTGCTAGTGGATTAATATAATGATGCAGAAGACCTGGAGAGCATCGAGGAAGAGGATGAGCAGATCTTCAGGGAGTTGGATGAAGGTAAACCACAGCAGTGGGGCTAGAATAAACATCAGTTGAGTAAGTTCCATTACCTTTGGCATTCTAATAAATTGCACCTATGTAAAGTAATAAAAAATAAAGCCCCATGCATCTTTGTCCTACACAAATAGTAGCGCACTTAATAAGCTGCAGAAGAGTCATGTATGCCAACTGCTTACATATTTAAATCACTACTCAGTGCTGCCCGCTGCCTGTTACTGTATGAAATCCCTTTACACTCAACAGTCACCTTGCATCATAGTGCAGCCAAATCATTTGTAACGCAAACCCTTAACATGGAAAATGGAACTAATGCTGCATAAAATTGTTTGTGCTTTTAGTTCTTGCTAGAAATCCAAAGAAAAGTGCAGTTATTAAATGACTACTCAATGCTGTTTGCTGTCTGCTTTCTCCGAATCCCACACACGTTGCATGTGTTAATTTTTTATTTCATTTGTTATTTGTAGCCACCTATAAAAATGTTGTAGATTATACTATTGATATTACTTATGCCTCAAAATGTGCTACTGCTATATGGGTTTTGGATGATTCTGTGGTTGCTGGGTTGTTTTTTCTGATGCTAAGGTACACATAGAAGTACAATTACCAGGACTACATTGCTGGCATCCATGGAAGCCATTACATATGTATATGTTTATGTTTATGTTTCTACAGTGCATGAAAAGTAACTTAAAAAAAAATCATGGCAGCTCTTTAGCCCTAATTCAGGAGTTCAGTGGCATTCAGCGTATTATGGGCTGCTTTCCAGACGTTGCAGTCAAAATAACAATAAATACCACGTTGCAATGTAAAATTATTAAATTCCAGTACAGGGAATTTTTGGGGTGATGGCAGGATTTCATGTGTCCGTGAGTGCAAAGTTGGAAGCCTGTACCTGATGGAACATTGGTGTCAGGCAAATAAAAGTCTGGCAACCAAGTGTCAGGAAAACATTCCCTTCCTATGCTGCCAGCCATTGGTCACAGATCAAATAAGGCACCTGGATTTACATAAATGTTTACTTAAAAAGTTTTATGAGGAAAGCATACCTTTTACTGTCATCTTTACACTGCTTGTTGTGTGTCTCTGTTGCCGTGCACAAAACTGTCTTGTGGTAGCTTAGCAGTGCTCAGCTGTGTAGCTGCCAGTTAAAGTACATGTAGACTAGCACTGAGTAAGACAGTGTGCCGCAAATGGACTGTCAAGCTGTCCTGATGTGTTGGGTCATGTTAACTGATGCAATATGTTTTAGTTGTGCTAAAAAAGAAAACCAACAATAAACTGTCTTTAACATTAGGGAACACAACGCTATGACACAGCAAGGGTGGTCAGCACTCCATATGGTCCAGAACACAGTTCACAATATAATCCACAGAAACAGGCCAAATATTTAGCAAAATGCAAAACATTTTATTTAATCCAAAGTTTAGAGCTCAGAAAACAAAAATGGATTGTTATAAAGATTCCCACACAGCGAAGTTAAGTTGATGCTACTGTTGCACACCTAGAGACTGGCACCTGCCTGTTCGGTGCTGCTTTCTTAAACTTTGGATGAAATAAAATATCTTGTAGTTTGCTAAATATTTTTGTTGCCAGCTCATTTCAGTGGATTATATTTCGAACTGTGTTTAAGGCCATTGGAATGCTGCCCACCCTTGCTGTTTCACAGCATTTTGTTCCTGAATTTCTGCCTCAGCCTGGTAAGTGTAGCCTGGCTGCCATTTTAATTTTAAAAGCAGCCCATGAATTGGGGAGTACAAGGACTGGAGAGAGCAATACAACCTAGATGTATGCAAAAAAAGACAGTCGGACCATCTCTCCAGTAGACCCAGTATAGGGCTATTGTAATATTTACCATATGTATGTCAGAAGCTACCTTGTTTACTTGAAAATGCTATTGACACTTACCATATGAAGCTTGGTAGAGGTGTGTCTTACAATAGAATTATTAATTTTTTTTTCTAATGCATTTACACAGTGTAGCCCAGCTATGGTGCAGAATGTCCATTACACTAGAACTCCATCTGCACTCACTTTTACTGCATAGAGGACAACGCACAGGGAAAGCAAGACACTTGCTGTGATTACACGCTGAAGTCAACTGTGGTTAGTGAAACTTAAGCTCTCCCTATGCACTGTTTTGTATTTCAGCCACTAGACCACTCTGCATGTGGGCTGACATATTCTGCTGTTAAACATCAGCTGCACCATTGCATGCTGTTTATCAGAATGATCTGGGATGGAGTAATTGCTGCCATACAACATTCAGGCAGAATGAAAAGAGAGAAAGTAGCTGTCGAGGAAAAATGAATTCACGGTAGTTACAAAGGTAGCATCAGTTTGATTTATGCAATTTAACTAAAAAAGTCAAAATCAGAAGATAGAATATAGGATAAACTCTAAAGACAAGGATGAGAGCATCTAAATGTATAAAAGCTAGTTCCTGTCATCTAATAAATTGCATTACACTTGCGTGTCATTTCTCCCATTAGAAGCTATTTTTGAAGGCTTGTTCCAGTTCTGTTGTTTTTCCATCTGTCCAGGTTTATTGGTAGCCTCAGTGGCAGGTTCTGATTTACACTCCTGTGTTAACTCATTATTACCTGGACGGCCTTTTTGTTAGGTAAACAATGAATAGTTCAGACTTTATGTGAAGCTATTTAGAAGTAATCCGTTTGGAACTGTACGATGTGGCTTATGTCACTCTCAACTGCAGAGTAATATAATAGAATATGAAGGCACTGTGCCAGCAATGGAAGACCTACAGTAAGCAAGGATGTAGACTATGCAAAAAGTTTTACAGTGGTTCATACTAGCAGAAACACCCACTGAGCTTTTTAGAAAGTTTGTGTAGATGGAGAAGTAAGAGACTTGAAGACAGTATTTAGAGATCAGCATTTGCAGAGGAAATGCATTACAGGTTCAGTGCAGTTCTCCTTTAAGTTGTCACTGATCGCTAACTGACCATAAACAGCCTGTATCTGGTCTGGTATGCTTTACAGTATATTACTGTAGTGATACTTTGCACTCCTTCCTTCTCCCAGGACACAGGCAAGAAACCAACATCAGCCACTTAGAATGCCTTTCCTGTTTACATTTTCTTAAATAAAATAAGTAAATAATGTATTCATGCTTGTGCATTCTCCATGATGTCACAGCCCCAATGCAACCATATACTTGTAAGAATACAGATGAGGTGCTGACACCACAAAATGTGCACATCTGAGAAATAGGAGTGCATAACACCAATATGCTGCTGTGCTTTTGATTAAAATGTGCTTAACAGTGGTGACAATGGACACTTTAGGAAACATTACTAAGTGGTGGGGGCCAGGGGGTAATAGATAGTAAATGTTTAAGAGAAACCCAACAATGCCCAGAATTGGCCTATGGATTGTTTCATCAAGGTTTATTCTTGTGTAACCCCCCCCCCCCACCAGCCACTTATTTAACTAGTAGACACACTTACCATACTTTTTCTGTCTAGAGGAAAAGAGAGGGGTGGGGATACAAAGCAAATACTACAGAAATACAAAGTGTGTACTAGACACAAACAGACCTTTACCAAAAGCCCAGGTCCCGAGGAGAGAACTTTTGCTAAGGGCTATGCTAGGTTTCCACTTCTTACAGGGGTACCGAGTAAATCCATACAGGAAGTAGTAACTAGATTGTCCATTGGGATTCTAGAGTGTGGCTTTATTCTGAAACACAGTTGGAACACAAAAGCAAAGATGGACCCCCCAAGGGTTTACACTTTGTCGCACAAGGCAATGCAGAACACATCTGTAGAAAATGGACACTCAAACCTCCCATATAGCATAGGATTAGACATCTGGAAATGTGGAACTAGCCACGATGAAAACACAAAATTCTCCTGGAAGAGGCACTAGGCTATGACTTAGAAAAGTTCCTATATGGCATAAGATTTACAGAAAGGAATGTGGCACACTGGCCATGACGGAGAACACTAGGGCTCAAGACTAGCACAAACCCATATACATTACAAGGGGTAAACGTGATCTTCAGGCATTGACCACATGCACTGAAAAAACAGGTGCCCTTACTGAACCTGAAGTGCTGAACTGATCACTCCAGATGGGGGGTTGCCCACCTTTTGCTTCCTCATCCGTACCAAGACATTCTTTTAGAGTTACACCTCAACAGATAATGAACAGTAGAAATTATGCTTTCTTCAAATGTTTAGCACATTTAAGCATCTGACACACTACAAAGGAATGCAACATTAAAGTTCTGAACAAAGTGCCTAGTCACACCTGAGACATCCACTGTTGTCAGCAAACTTTAAAACAATCTTATTGAGAAAAGTCTCACAAAAATGGGTGAATAGGTCCGTTTATTAGAGTGTCACCCCACAGAAAACAAGGTAGGTACATATTCTGGGTAACTCTCAAAGAATCTACTCTCAGTTTGTACACCAAAGGCAGCTTCAAAATGTTCTAGGTTGGATCAGGGGATTGCCCCTCAAATCATCTGCAGTCCCCCTCATCCAACTGGAGAAGAGGGCATCAGGAAATCCTGGAGATGGTTTCCACCACTTCATAAGTCAGGCAAAAGATGTCCTCAGACTAAGGTGAGAAAAACTGTCTCTCCTCACTGCTCACTCTCTGAGCTCTGGCACTGAACCGACTTCAGAATTCTAATCTCCCCACACTCACAGCAAGCTATGACTTATGAAGCTGTGAGAGTTCTAAACGACATCACCTCTCTGCTCTCAACTGAGACCAAGCAGCAGAGAGGGACTAGTTGAAAATCCATTTAACTAGATATTCACCAGCTGCCTTCCCTACCTTACACTGACACTGATGGGATTCTAGTAACCCAGGGAATGGGGGGTTACACTTGTATTTTAACTTTGCTGGTTAAAAACATTGTACTGTACACACCTGCCACATACATCATTCGAGGAAACATTCAGCATTGACAAATACTTTTTTTTATCATATTTTTATTGAATTTTCAAAACAAGTACACATTTTACAAACTGCTAGCATAATTTATCCAGACAGAGCAGAAGTAATACCTAGTAATTAGAGGAAAGAAAAAAAACATCAATTCATATTACAAAAGTGGCAATACCATATCCCATGTAAAACTTGGAGCCTTCTGTCACCGTATAATAAAGTCCCAAAGAGGCATGGGTATGTGAACATTATTAGCAAAGTATATTAACTGAATTATCCCTGTCACAGACTCCATAGAAATCTACATTGCAATGCACAGTAAAATGACATAATAAACACATCAGTATCAGTTTCTTAGAAAACTAAAAAATAGAATGACACTAACTTGGCAGAAGACACCAGGAGGAAGGACTGCTGTGTGACTGAACTTCTCTGCTGGGACTAAAGTAGAAGAACTTTTGTATTTGACTTTTAATTTAGGGTAAAAAAACTAACATACAGAAAAAAAAGTGTGTGTTTGGGTTAACTGAACTGAATGGGTATCTGAAGAGTTATCTAGGTGTAAATCTCAGGTGACTGAAAGGACTTAACTGCTGTGAGGTTTAAATTACTTGTAGAAAGATCTGGTAAGTAAGGGGAGTGGCTTAGCTAGAAGGAAGCTACATTTAAAGACTGCCTTAGAAAGTTTCTGCTAATAGCATGGCAGAAGACACCAGGAGAAAGGACTGCTGTGTGACTGAACTTCTCTGCTGGGACTATATTGCCCTCCTTCCTGCCCTCCCCCCCACCCAAAGCTAGTTCTATTTTTATAGGCACAGAATTTGACTGACAACAGAAACGTCCTGTTTAGGGGCAGGAAGTGAGTGATCACAGAACCACCAAGGACCCACCATCCTAGAAGGGCAAGAGTAGCTCTCCGGCCCCCTCTAGCTGCTGGAGGTCTGCCTCTGAGCAACTAAGTGGTCTACTGCTAAATATAGGATATTCTTGTCTCAGAACAGGACAATCAGGAGCTTAAAGGGCACACAGGCAGAAAGTAAGGAGGAGAGAAGAAAACAGAGGAAAGAGTAAGGATTGCAACAGTTAAGGGCCAGAAATAAGACATGATTGGAGTGGTGCAGTGCAGTGGCTGTGGAGCAGCAGTCTTCCGGGAGATGTTCTGGAGGATGCAGTGTTGTCCCATCTGCAGGCACCTCTCTGGGCTGAGGGAGGAGGTTGTTCATCTCCAGGCTGAGTTGGCCAGGATTTGTGGGACCTCCTCTTCCATCCAGGGACCACCAGTGCCACTGCCGTTGCCTCAGAGGTTGCCAAGAAAGAGGAGCAGTTGGACCACAGTGGGCTCAGGGAGGGTGAGGGTGGTGGAACAGAGGTGCATCCCTCCAATTGTACCTCTCACACACCCTATGCCATTCTGGCAAAGTGTGGTTCCTCTATGGAGGCACCCGCAGTGGAGACCAAGGAGGATGCTTGAACCTCCACAAAGGAGACCCACAGGAGGGTGGCAGGGGACCCTGCAGGGAAGGAAACAACTCCTGGTGGGGACTCATTGTTAGGAAGGTAGAACTGGGGAGGAAGGGGAGAGGGAGGTAAGGTGCCTGCCTGGCGCCATGGCTTGCAGGGACAGGAGCAATCCTCAGGATTGCGGAGCAGCTGCACAGGGAGGGAGTTGGATGTCATTGTCCACCTAGGGACAAATTACCTGGCTAAGAAAGGGATTAGAGAAGTACAGGAAGAGTTTGTGGAATTGGGGAGGGCCTTAGTCAAGTAGCATGCAGGTAACCTTCTCGGAGGTGCTACCCATCTATGGCATAGGAGAGGTTAGGCTGTTCACACCATGAGATTCAATCAGTGGTTGAAAAACTGGTGTGAGCTCAGATTTGGCTTCATTAGGGACTGGGGGTCCACCTGGAGTGATGCAAGCCTATACTGGCATGATGGGCTGCATCTGTCCGGGAGGGGAACCAGGATCCTAGGTGATAGGTTTAAATGCTTCATTGGCAAGCTTTTAAACTAGCCAAGGGGGGAGGCACTGGAAAGGAGCAGGAAAATCCTAGCCCCCAAATAATCACGGTAGTAAGTGCGGCAAACACCAACATAGAGGTGTCGATAGGGAGAAGGGCAGGGGTAAATGAAGAAAGTGACAAAGGCAAGAAGGACAGGGATGGGGCAAAAGGGAGTAAGGCCATCAGGAAATGGAGGGTAATGAGTACCAATGCCCATAGTCTGGGCAACAAGCTCCCTGAGCTGATGGCCTTAATGGAAGAGGGATGCCTGGATATCGTAGCAGTCACAGAAACATGGTACACAGAGAACCATGACTGGGATGTTAACATACCAGGGTACATAACCTACAGGAGAGACAGGCAGGGGAGAAGAGGGGGAGGAGTAGCTCTCTATGTAAAGGAAGGGATAAAAGCAACTGAACAATGGAGTAAACAGGGAGGGGAGGAGAGGAGGCACTGTGGGTCACCTTGGAGACTGGAAAGGGCACCACAATCTGCACAGGGGTTGTGTACAGACCCCCATGTCAGGAGGAAGGAATGGACAAGGATATGATAGAAGGCATTCTTAGAATGGCAGAGAAAGGGGAGATACTGTTGATGAGAGACCTGAATATGCCAGATGTTAACTGGAGCACATTTGCTGCAGCCACATCCAAGAGCAGGGCTATTCTTGATGCCCTACAGGTGGCAGGCATTAGACAGCTAGTTTCGAACCCACTCATGAGGAGCAATCTTAGACCTCACTCTCAAGCGGGGCAGTGAGAGGATCTCAGATCTAGAAGTGGGTTGCCATCTGGGGACAAGTGACCATCAAACAGTGTGGTTCACGTTAAACTCAGCTACAGAGTCAAGCCATACAAAAGTGAGGGTACTGGACTTTAGGAGGGCTGACCTTGGCAAGATGGGAGAGTGCCTCAGAAAAGCACTAGCAAACAGGCTAGAAGGAGGTGTGGAGCAACAATGGGGAATTATTAAAACTGCCATCACAGAGGCAACAAGCCTTTGTGTGAAGCAAATGAACAAATCAAAATGAAAGAAAAAGCCACTATGGTTCTCAAAAGAGGTGGCTGTGAAGGTCAGGAAGAAAAAGACAGCATTCCGGAAGTATAAGGAAACACAGAAGGAGCAGGACAGAGAGCTGTACCAGTTAAGGCAGAAGGAAGCAGGGAGGGAAGTCAGAATAGCAAAGGCCCAAACTGAGGAAAAGATAGCCAACTCAGTTAAGAAGGGGGATAAAACCTTTTATAGGTACATCAGCGAGTGAAAAGACAAAGGAGAGGATAGTGAAGCTGAATAGAATGAGCGGTGGGTGGGCAGAGGGGACAGTGAAAAGCAGGAATACTGAATGAATATTTCTGCTCAGTATTCTAAAAGAGGGAGGAAGTGCCTAATCCAATTAACAGAAGCACTCTTGATAGGGGGGTCGATCCCAGTCCTTTCACAGAAGAAAGGGTTCTGCAAGAACTCCTAAAACTGAAAGTGGACAAAGCAATGGGTCCTGATGGAATTCACCCCAGAATTCTAAAAGAATTAAGGGAGGAACTAGTGAAACCACTGGCTACTCTTTTTAATAAATCATGGGAGGATGGTGTGGTACCCGAGGACTGGAGGAAGGCGGATGTGATTCCCCTTCACAAAAATGGGTCCAAGACAGAGGCAGAAAACTATAGACCTGTCAGTCTGACCTCTGTGGTAGGAAAGTGATGGAGTCACTTCTGAAGGAAAGAATAGTTGAGTACCTAGGGGCCAGTGGAGCACAGGACCCAAGGCAGCATGGGTTCACAGCAGGAAGGTCATGTCAGGCAGTCTAATAGATTTCTTTGACTGGGTGACCAAAGTAGTAGACCAGGGAGGGCTTGGACATGGCCTACTAGACTTTAGCAAGGCATTTGACACAGTCCACACAAAGATTAATAGTCAAATTAACCAGCCTGGGAGTGGGACCCAGGTGGTAGCCTGGGTAAAACATTGGCTGGACAACAGGACACAGAAGGTAATTGTAAATGGAGTCCATTCTGAAGAAAGGGGTTACTAGTAGGGTACCGCAGGGTTCAGTATTGGGTCCAGTCCTTTTAATGTCTTCATCAGTGACATTGCAGAGGGACTGGAAGGAAAGTATGCCTTTTGCAGATGACACAAAATCTGCAACAGGGTTGATACACAAGGAGGCATGGAAAGGATGAAAAGGGACTTGGCAAGGTTGGAGGAATGGTCAGAGTATGGTAGCTAGGATTCAATGCAAAGAAGTGCAAAATAATGCACCTGGAAACAAGAACCCAGGGAAGAATACACAATGGGTGGGGAGGTAGTAACAACAACAAAAAGGAAAGGACCTTGGGGTAATCATATCAGATGACCTTAAGGTTAGCAAGCAATGTGAGAAGGCAGTAGGGAGGGCTGGGGTATACTGGGATGCATAGGAGAGGCATCAGCAGCAGAAAACAGGAAGTTGTTATCCCTCTGTACAGACAGTTGGTGAGACCCCATCTGGAGTACTGTGTCCAGTTCTGGAGACCCCATCTCCACAAGGACATAGACAGGATAGAGGCAGTCCAGAGGAGGGCAACTAAAATGGTGCAGGGTCTGCAAGAGAAGCCATATGAGGAGAGACTAAAGGAGCTTAATATGTATACCCTTGAGAAAAGAAGGAGAGGGGGACATGATAGAAACTTTTAGTACCTCAGTGGAATCAACAAAGTCCAAGAGGGTAGCATCTTTCAGAAAAAGAGACTTGCAAGAACAAGGGGACACAATTTAAAGATAGAAGGAGGGCGGTTCAGGGGCAATGTGAGGAAGTATTATTTCACAGAGAGGGTAGTGGATGCATGGAACAGCCTTCCTGAGGAGGTTGTGGAGTCTAAAACTGTGGGAGAATTCAAGAATGCATGGGACAGACATAAGGCAATTCTTGTGGGGAGTAGGAAGAAATAGGCTGTTGGTTAACTAGGATCTGCGGCCTATCCTGTAGGTAGGGAAATGGGCAGACTAGATGGGCCTAGCGGTCCTTATCTGCTGTCAAAGTCTATGTTTCTATGTAACAGTATATACAAATATGGGGTGAAAACATCACTTGCATTCTCCTGAGAAATAAGACCTTATATATGTTTTTGGACAAAAAATAGACTTATTGGGATATGACATTTCAATTTTGAATCATTAGCTTGAGTCACCGATAATGGGCTTGCCTGTGTTCTTATGAGTCAAGTAGCACAGACTACTGCTAAAGTAAAGAGGAGTGTCTTCAGCTTATTAACATTTTGTACCTTCTGTAACAATCTGCACCTCTGTAGGGGAGAGGGGCGTCAATAGCTCATTTCATTCTAGTATAACTCGTTCCTGGTTATCCTTAAGAGCATGGATGAGTCTGTATGTGGCTAATGTTGTTAAAGAGCATCCAGAAGTTGGGATGTGCTTAATTTGTTGACAAGAAAGCACCCTGGATAAGCCTTGCATGCTCTGTGCTACATAACTGGCTCTTACAGTAGTTCCTTGCAACATTTTAGATGTATTCTAAGGAAATGTTAACTTTAATCCATCTCCATATCAGTTTATTTCAATACTTAATAAGTACTAAAACAGCCATTATGAGTGTACTTACTGTTCCTATATTCTTCTCAGGGGAGTCACTAAAGTAATAATATGTTCCTTTCTGCTGAATTTCTGTAGGGTCCCTATACCCTGCATTACCGAGACTTGCACACATACTGTACAGGGTTACAGCACAGTATGTGATATTGAGTTCATATAATGTTATCACTACTGCCCATTTTTCTTACAGTTCAAAAGCTTGAGGCTTAGTTGTTTTTTCCTTTTTAATTTTTTTTCCCATTTAGAATGTAACCTCAGTCTTTGTCTGCAGTAGTTAAGCACTATTTTTTGCTATTGGAATAATTAAAAAGCTAGAAAATTCAGGAAGAACTCTTACTTACTACAGTATATGATGCAACTGAACAGCTTTTGCTTACATCACTTGGCCCTTTAAGTGTCTACATCATTAACTGTTTTTTGTCTTTTCTTGTAAAAACCTTTAATTACCAGCTCAGATAATTACAAAGTCAAGACAGAGTGACTGCCTACTGTACTCACATTATATCTGGCCCATGAGTGGTGTTCACCTCAGAGAAGTGGAGCCTGACACATACTGTACAGTAAGCAAGTGAAAACACTATTTCATATCCCCTTTCACCACTTAATGGGTCAATGTTCAGTATAGTACAGTATGTTATCTCTGATGTTCCACAGTAAAAAAAAAAAACCCACCCCAATTGAACAGTTCACTACAAATGCCACCAACAGCTAAATATGGTTCAGTTCCTGTTGGGTACCATCTGTATCCCCACCCCCGGCTCCACCCCCAGGTCACTCCTGAAAAAGGGACTTCTATTCTCAGTGTGCCTACCCGAGCAACACAAATTCAATTCAATAAATAAAAAGTGGCACATACTGTACAGAAACCTACTGAGATAGTAAAATTAAAAAAAAGTTTTATTTATTTATTTAGCTTTTGTTAACCAGGTAAGTACACTAGACAAACGCATGCCTATTTTCAGGTACGACCCGGGAGAGTACAGGAAATCAAAGAACATACAGAGTACAAATTGAAGCAAGTAAGGCAGATACACTGACGTCAGGAGAAGCATAACATACATAGTAAGATATCTCAGGTTACAACAGTAAACACAGTCAATGTAATAAAGTACAGAGTCACTGACACAACGTTACCAGCAATATATATATACAGATATATACAGAATTTACACATTTATCACAGGGCAACACTCAGGCAGGCAGGCAGACCACAGCAGGACCTAAGCAAGGTACATAGGATGATATGCTCGAGATGCTGTGCAGGGGACCAGGCTAATCAGGGAGGTTTAAGACAATCATATACTGATGAGAGCTTCAAGTGGTTCCACAGGGAGGTGCACAGGCACACATGGGAAGGGGAGGTCTGGACCTGGACAGGAAAGGAGTTCCATAATCTAGGGGCACATGACGCAAAGTCCCTGTCCCCCATTTTGGTACGTGTAGCAGGAACCTTAAGGATAGCGGGGCCCAGTGACCTTAGGGGGTAGGTAGTGGAGGCTGTTGGCACAAGGAGCTCCGCCAGTCCAGGGGGGGTACCAGTACCCAGAACCTTACCCGTGAAACTGCCCACAACAAAATTCATATAGTTGGATGGGGAGAGCCAATTGAGCTTACTGTACAGATCACTGTGGTGAGTGAGATGAGGGACTGCAAGAGCAAAATGGCAGATGTTATTGTAGGCTACGGTTCACCTAGAGAGGTGAACCTTGGGAAGTATGGGCAAACAAAAGGAGCCCATAACAGAGAGATGGTAGAAAGACCCCTCTAGCCAGTGCTAGGCGAGTAGCCAGAGTAAGATTATTCTTTGCCCTGTAAGCCAGACCCAATTTCCAGTTAACAGCTCTGCACACATGTTGGATGTGGTGACCAAGATCGAGCTGAGGGTCAAGTGTCACCCCAAGGAGTTTGACAGAATTGGTGATGAGAACGGGAGTACCATCAATACCCGAGATGCACATAGGAACATGGGAGGCCTTTAACTTGGCCAGGGAACCAAACAGCATGGCCTGAATCTTTTTAAGATTTAGGCCCAGCTTGTGGGACGATATCCAGGATTGGACACTCCTGAACCCCTCACTCAATTGGTGGTTAATGACCCCAATATCCCTGGAATGAGTGAGAATAACTAGGTCATCAGCATACAGGATAGCCCTGCAGGAGGCAGCCGAGGAGGGAAGGTTGTTGATGAATATGGAAAAGAGCAGGGGCCCAAAGTGTTTTCAAGGTTTGCAATACGGAAGTTTTCCCAAGGGGAGGTACTCTCATCTTTGGTGGACAGCTTGCTACTACTGTATGTGTAGTTAGCCTGTAGACATCCAGTTTCCCCAGGGTGACTACGTGGACTTTAGAAGAATAATGAAAGTTAGCACCAGAGGGAGAAATGCAGCATACTATGGCACTGCTCTGCCACACTTTTTCCAAGAAAGGCATTAAAGGAGCAGACCTGAGCTGAGTGCTGCATCGGCATCCCCCACCCCAGCAAGTTTTCCAAATCATGCTTTCAAACAAAACAGTAGTTTTGTTTACTTGCCAGGCTGCTGACTCTCTGATGTTGAGCAATAAACACCACCCACCACTGTTGGGCAATACTAAATACTGTACATTCAGCTATTCAGATGATAACTGTTGGGTATGCTGTAGTAGCTTCCATTGTGTCGTGAACTTCTGTATTGTTTAGAGTCTGAAGCAAGAGTGTTGGGCAACCCAGGCCTTGACACTTCTATTTATTTATTACATTTTGGTGACAGGGTGAGCCCACTGTGCCCCAGAGGTTCCTTTTTCAGGGGTGACCCGTGATTTTCATGGAACAGTAAGTGGAATGGTGATCATGATTTACATGAGTTACAGGTAAGATATTGTGTGGTACAGCATAGTGAGGCAGTGAGCATGAGTTACATGTTTTACCAGTAACATACAATCACGATACATGAAAAGTAAATAGTGGGAGCTGCAAAACTGACATATGGTACTGGACCAACCAGAGTCAGGAGCGCCATCAGTCAGATATCTGCTCTCAGGTATACAATCAAGTTATCTGACATAATTTCAAATTTAAATGTTTTGCAAATTCATTCCTCATTAACTGGTGCTCATGTATTGCTTGTATTGCCATATGCACTATTATACAATAAATGCATTAAACACACATAAACAGTGTTTGAAATTCACAAATTATCAGTAGAAAAATAATTCACTGTCTATACAAACTAAGGGGTTGAGTGGAGTATATTTCAGTGCAATGCACTGACTTGGTGAACATAACCACTTTGCCATTGATCTTTAGCAACCATAGCATAGTATTTGCTACATTAGTAAGAGTTTCAATAACTAGACTTTATTTGATAAATAATAGCAAAACACACACAGTTGCTTTACTTGGCTTGCTTTATTTAACTGGATGTAACATGAGTAAGAAATAGAAATCTGAAAACAAAACACGAATCCATGAAAGGTGTTTGAAGAGGTACTGTAGCAGATAAGAGTCGGTACTGTTAAAACAAGCCCTGTAACTTTCCTATTTTTGTTACATAGGGAATGTGCTACAGTGTTAACAGGAGTTGCAACTTTGTTGCTAAAACAATACCTCTATGTTTGATCAGTTAGTTAGCAACGTTCTTGCAGCTTTTGGTAGTGAGTGTTACATTTTATTTCAGTCAGAAGCCAAGGTTCTCAGTAAGCACACTGGATTTATGGCTACAGGGGATATTTTCTTGTTCTGTTTTTTTATGTTTGATTGGGCACATGCCCAATAAACACTATGTGGCAGCTTAGGAGAAAAGAGGGTTATGGAGGTGCGACACTATGGCGGCTAATGCTGCCACTGCATTTTTGGGTTTGACCGTCTGTGCCCAATGTGGTGGCACACTGCTGCTGACACTAGTTCTGCAAGAATGCCACCAACTTGAAACAAAATCACCGTTGCAATGAGGGAGCGACCCATCATTGCAGGGTGGTGCCATATCTAGTCTAACATTTCAAGAAACATGGTGGTGGCTGTCACCGTCCACCTTTCACACAATGTGTTTACATGTGGTGCAGATTTCTGAACGATGTCAGGGGTGCCCAATCCCTCTGTCAGCATGTCCCTTCCCCAGATCATTTGCTGATGGGGGAACCCAGTCCCTGTCGGCATAATGTCCCCCCTGTGAGTATTGTGAGGGGGGTGCCCAATACCCCTCGGCTCATGCTACAGCCCCCCAAGCACAGACACACTGTATGTGCCTTTGTGGTGCCCAATCCCCATTGGCTCCAAGTCACCCCCCAAAAAAACACACAGGTGGCACACTGGGAGCCCACCTCAGCATGTCAGTTGTCCCTGTAAATGAAAAAAAACATCCTGATGTCTGTCTGTTTTTTTTTTACCTGTGAAAACAAAAAACTGTTCCTCATTGTCTCCTGTGCCCTTCCCCAAACCGCACCCACCCTCTGTGCACTCCACCCTCCCCACACATTCCCCTCACCCCATACTTACCTCAGGAGTCCAGTGCGACGATCTTCAGTGAACAGGAACACATCTGCACTCTTCAAAGCAGCTGCAAACTGAAGAAATGCTAGTAAGCTGTATAATGACATAAATGTTTTTATTTTCAACTTAGGTGGAAATCTCGGCCATTTTCGCAAATTTTGGCACCAAATTTTCAATATGGGGTTCTTGGGAGCCCATCTCATGAGTTCAGTCACTGTCATGTGGTTATTCAGTCCTGAAAGGTGATTTCACGATCACTGCATGGAATCAACTTTCCAAACCAATTAGCAAAACCACAGTGTCACTGTTTAGGAGGTGGGCTCCCAAAAAGCCTATGTTGCAACATCAAGGTGTGTCTTGGACTCTTTGGCCCCAGAGTTCACCCCATTCTCCTATACTGCACCCATTTTAGTGTATTTCCTTATGGAATGGGGTGACTGTAAAGCCAAACACCCCAAGGCACACCTCAACACTTGTCGGTGTCTGCAGGATAGGGTGAGGTGAAATGGTGTGAGTGTTATGGGTGATGACCCAAAGGCGCACCCCAATGCCTGTCCATCTCTGCAGGGAAGGCGTGGAGCTGGCATCACTTCAGTACTTCACTGTCATTCCTATTCTGCATCTGTCTAACCCATGCACTTCCAATGCTAATACCAGCAAGCAAACATTTGGCATTGACAAATGCTTGTTGTTTAAGCTTCTTGTATTAAATAATGAACAATTCAATTTATTATTTTTTTTTCTTTTTCATTCTTATTTTGTTTATATTTTTATTGGGATATGAATTCAGTTCATCCCCTGATAGTTAGTTTAAAGATAGATTGTTTAAAGGGGTTTCAGAAAGTTGTACTAAAATCCTGGCCTCAGGTTTGTTAATGTGTAACCCATCCTTTGAGAATAAGTTCAGTTTGTTATAGAAACTCATCCACATTGTTGGGTAATCCCAACTTCAAAATTGTGGGCTGCCCTATTCTGCCAGCCTTCTGTTTTAATCTGTGGAGGATACCTGTCTCAGTGTTACTGGTGTATGGTAAGCTAGTCACAGGAGCCCAACTTCAAGAGAAAGGTCTCAACCTCCTTTCTAGGTCCACCTCCCTGGCTTCCCATAATTCACCCAGCCAAGCAAACCCCTCCTTGAGGCCACTTTAAAACCCCATATAATTTCTCAATTCTATCAACTGTTGCAGTCTCATGACTCTCATCTTCTGTCCAGCATTTGCTTTTACTGGCAACAGGCACTCAGCATCACAGTGGATGCCAAAGACTGGCAAAGACTGCATAAATTTGTAAAGAAGGATCAGTTGCAGTATCTTCAATTTCACCTTTTGCACAACATGTACTTTTCTCCTGCTCAGTTATACTGTATGGGGAAACTCAATTTGCCTCTCTGTCAGATATGTGGTAAGGAGGAGGGGACTACCAAACACTTATTCTGGGACTGCAACTGGGCTTCCACCCTTTGGAAGAAAATTAAAAGCTCCCTTGATCCTATTCTGGGGCTTGAGCCATACTTTACTCTGCAAATTTGTCTCCTCTGGCTCTTTCCAAGGAATATGTTAGGAGTTCGCCAAGCGCATATGGCCATCACTGCTGTTACAGCAAAACCCGTAACTGCCTGTCATTGGACCGACCAACATATTTCACTGTTCCAGGAGTGGCATGTAAAGCTACTCCAGGCACTGGAATTGGAAAAACATATAGCCTGAAGGAATGACAATGTAAAGCTCGCTGGGGTTCATTACTTGCCTTAGTCCATCTTATGAATGCTGGTCATGCTGATTCTGGGGAATGGGGGAGAACTAACTCCACCTAATGTAAGGTCTTAACCACCCATGTCAGATGGCTCCAGGGTAGCGTTCTTTTCCTTCACTCTTTACTAACTCATCCATTTTTCTCTTTACCATTCCATATCTCTGCATCCCTTCAGTACATGCTCCGGGGGAGGAAGGGGATATTGGGGGTGAGGATTGGGAGGGGGAAAGGGGGGGTAGGGGTAGTTCTAATATTAGTGCATATATAGGTTTTAGGTATGATCACCTGGGCCTAATGTAGAGCTCAGTATGCCTTTGCATGTTAATTTGTTATAGGCCCATCAACTGTGCAATGGATTTTTCCCTGTTGTGCATTGGGCTTTATATAATTTTCTCTGTAACTAATTACTATATTAGGAATTGTCCACCATTTTATGGGTACAATTTGATTTTGTCTTTTTTGTTCTCTTGTTTTGTTTTGTCTCGGATGTAAACAGAAAAGTAATAAAGTTTATTAAATTGAAAAAAAAAAGAAACTCCTACACCTCTATAAATGTTAGAGCAGATTTTCCACATCAATTGGCTAGTCTGATATTAATTCATTTGACTCTGTTGTTGTTTTCGTAACAAGTCTTACGTACTAGTAGAATTCCTGATACTGCTATTCCCCCCCATTGCTTTTAATTAGTTACCCATCTCAAGAATTTCATGACATATGTCCTTCTCATGAGAGTAATCCACCTGTTTTGTACCCACATAAAGTACAACGTGGGTATTTATGCCATATGTATTGAGTTTTTCAATTATCTGATGTACATCTGAAACACCAGCCCCAGGAAGACAGGTCACCATAGTATTCCCTCTACTGTTCCTATAGAGATTGTTATCTGTGAATTTTATTATACAGTCACCAACTACAAGATTCTTAGTGGTGTCATGAAATGAGGTTTGCATAGGGGTGGAAGGGTTCATCATTGGTGTGTTCTAGAACTGAGAATTCGTTATTTGTACTAAAAGGTATAGACCTTGGGAAGAGACCCTTCCTTCTTTTCCTTCTAATATTGTTCTGCACCAGGCACCAATCATTCTCCTGAAAGTCCATTGGTTTTCTACCCCATTTATTGGAACTGTCATCCCTGTCAATATCATCAGCCTCCCCTGTACAGTACATATTATTACCTGCACAACATGGTTTTATTTGTTCTTCCCTTCCCCTTTTGTAGTATCCTTCTTCTATGAACAGACTAGTGTCGGACTCACTTCTTCCCTGGTTCACTTTCTACCATCTGTTTCTGAGCATGCTATTAGCTGGTTCTCTGGCATGATGCTTCTGTCTTGTTAATCTCTTAGGCACTATTTAACTCAGTTTTAACTTTTTCCAGTTCGATGTTTAGTTCAGATAATTCAGTGCATTTTACACACACATAGTTATGGAAGCACCACTGGGGTCCACAGTGAATTTGCCGACCTGCTGCACAGTGATGGCACAATACTGACACCAGTATTGTGCTGTTCCGAAATGAAGTGTTTTGCACCCCCCTTGTGGGGGGGCTCTGTCCCCGCACCCCCAAATTCCAAGCAGAGTGATGAGCAATACATGTTATGTGAGATACATTTAAAAACATAGCCTTCCTTACATAGTAGCTCTAGAAAGTCTTCAGCTACATCCATTTTTTTCTTACTCAAAGATGTTTAAAACAAACACACTTTTTACCTTGTGGAGTAAAAGGGGTGATAGAGTAATGTCATTGCCTCAGCTATCTTTGTGGATGCAGGAAGAGGTGCTTGCCTCTCCCTGAGTATCGCCTGTGCTCTGCACTCACTTCTGCTCACAGAGATGCCTTTCTAGTAGTGTTAGGATCAAGAGTAGGTCTCTGACAACTTCCGGTACTCTCACTCCCACCAAATATAACTTGTTGCACTAAGAAGCTGTACAGTGCAGCTAAAACCACCCTATAGTACCCCTGAGGTGTTTTAAAGCACTCCCCTGTGCACAGGAACTATAAGATGTAGCTTTTGGTCTGTCCATTTTTGGACATTGACCAGAGTCAGAGGCCACACACCCAAATTGATGCAGCAATGCTGCTTAGCTCCAGTCCTATTAATACAGTTTTAAATACTATTCAATATGTAGCAATATTACTTTGAAACTTTTTCGAGTGTATTGTATATAAACATGTTTAGTTGTGACATCAAAAAACAGCCAACTGATTGTATAAAAATTATTTATTTGCATCCACAGTTCTACACATAAAACTTTGCTTTACTTTTTTCATAATGTTGGTAATATTACTCATTATTTGATGAGAAACTGTGTAGTTTGCAACTTAATTTTTTATTCATCTAATGCCCTTTATTGCGTTCAAAACATAACACTCTCCCATGTAGCAACCCTTATGCAAAAGCATTGAAAGATAATGAATGAACAACCAAGTCAACTATTGGTTGGAGCAGCTGAAATACAAGGAAAGATTAAAGCATCCAGGTATGTTCACACTGGAGAAGAAGGGAGTAATGGGAACTTACTGTAACTGCGTGATATAGGCTGTATATACATATATTGTTTTTTTTGTTGGTTTTTTTTTTTTTTGCTGTTCTCCATTTCTTCTCATGTTACCCTCCTCTAGGTTGCATCTAGAAATGAGGTTCTCCTCACTGTGCTTTTCCAGGCAAAAAGTTTCACACTAGCATACTATCTATCTTATGTCAGCCAGTTCTGCCGCAGTGTTTTCCATACATGCACCAGATGAATTGGCCATGTTTTCTAATTTGTAACACCAGGTTTTTCTTACAGAATGGTGTTTGACTTCACTGGGATCGGTTTCTTGGAAGGGAGCATGGCAATTTTCATGATCAGCAGTTGCAGCTGTGTTTTATTTTAGTATGTGTTTGCTTTTCTACAGCATTTTTACTAATCAACAGTTATTTATAATGCTTGAGGTCTATGGCACTGGACTAGAGAAAATATGACAAGTTATTTTGAAATGGGGATCCAACACATTTGTCAGAACATAACGTTCAGATTCCAACATCATGAACATCTTTGAGTCTGTATCAAAAGACAAAGACAGTTTTTGTGCAAACAGAAAACTCCCAACCACAGCTGGACTGGATGACAACATGGTCCCTTGCAGGTCTAGCATCAGCTACTGGCACCTCCTCCAGTTCTGGGTAGTGATGTGGAGGGGATTGGGCAGCCCTGTTGGCCCCCACATGGGGTCATTTCTGGAGGATTCTGGGAGAGATAAGCCCTAGGGAGGTGAGTGACAGTACTGGAGAGACAGGTCAGAAGAGGAACAGTCAGAGAGGTAGGCGGTATAAATAGATGATGAAAAAAGAAATTACAACTATTTTCTCACAAACCCTCTTCAAAAAGACAATCTTTTACTGTACACACATAATGTTCAAGAATATACCAACTTAACCATTTGCATAGATAAATCAAAAAGTTTATTGTTGCCAAAGAATTATTACCTAACCCTCCTGCATGTGTGGCTAACAGAAAAGTATATTACTGTGACCGCCTCAGCAGTCTTGACATATAGTGAATAAATTAGAAATCTTAATCTCTAAAATAGTATGTTTAATTTGCTATGAAAGAAGAAAACCAGCAGGAAAACAAGAAGAGTCTTGCTGCTCAGTGTCTGATGTACTACATCTCATTATATTTCTTTGCTGCCACGTCAAACAGGAAGGAAATAATTTGATTGGGGGGGTAAATTATTCTGGACAATAAAACTCCCAGCAATCCACACAAAACCCAGGCTGACAGACTCAACCTACTACAGTACGTGTCTCAATCATTGTTTGCCAACACTGCCCCTTGCCTATGCCTGGAAGGTAAATCTGAACCTTCTGCTGACCTGGACAAATACCTGCACCAGGTGACAGCCCATGCTTTAGCTCCTTAGCTGAGTCAGCACAACTGAATCCATTAAACCAAGTGAGGAGCCAAATGAAACACAGGGCACAAATCTTACCCCACAGTCTCACTGTGCATCACAAATTACAGGCAGCAGGGTGTAAAAAGTCAAAATGACCAGCACTGGAACACCACAAGGCACCTAGAGTTCCATATTCAAAGCTTTTAGTGTGCTACACACAAAGTGCCTATCCTGAGCACTAATTAATGCACTGCCTTAAAGGTGCTATATTCAAACAAGATTTGAACAAAGTGTGAGTGTTAAAATATATTGGCATATAACTCACCTAAAGCAAAGCCCTATTCAAGGCACTAAAGGTGAGCAATTTCCTAAAGACACATTCCCTTCCTGGCCACACAGAAGTAAGCATCTATATTTGCCATAGGCTGACAAGAAGCAAAAGTAGTTGGGGCATTACAAGCACATTAACACAGTTGCACAAACATTCTGTATTCAATAGTCCCCATGCAAAGACTCCTTTCCCATAAAAGGCACTAAGTGGCCATTTGCATCTTATTATGACTTCATTAACTTGTGAGGCACTACATTGAGCTCCATGGATTGGACAGAGCACTGCCTCTCTCCCTCTCCAGCATCTGTGGTGCTGTGTGTGGAAAAATCCATAAAATGGTAAGGGTCTCCTTCCTGCTAGGGTTCCAATAATGAGCAGAATTGTCAAGGGTCTGTGGGGAAGAACACAGACCTGATAACAGGTGGATAAAGAAGACAAATCTAACATCAGGAGGTCTTTCACTGGGATGACCGCTGACAGAAAGTATGTTCAAGGAACTGGTAGGGAACTAGTTCCAGGAGACCATACACCTCTGTGGAAAGTAAAGCTAGGCTCCTCAGCAGGTAGAAGAGCTGTCTCTACCATAGGAATGGAATGGACAAGTCTAATCAGGTACTCAAACTAGAAAACCTGGGACTGACTCCACCTTCTAGCACAGATTACTGAACTTTGAGTCTCTGAACCTGAAAACTTGGTTACTGCCTTCTTGTATGTTAACATCAAAATATATCTGATTAGGGTAGAGGAAACCAGTAGCATCAATGAGGGAGGTGAAGCCTGTAGTGAAATGCCTCAAATGTATCTCCAAGAATGCCCCAAATTCTGAAAAAGTGAACCCCTAGAGTTCCTATACTTTGCTATCTACCCCCCCCCAGGTAGGATGTCTGTACAGTTCCAATGGCTCAGAAGAACAACTGAGAAAGGACCCTTTTCTGTTCTTATACAGAGGCAAATATGGAGATTATGAGATTAAGCACAACTACGAAAAGTGGGTAAAGGTCCTTTAAGGAGGGAGTTGAGAACCCAAGAGGAGGTAGCATGATGGCTGGGCAAGGGGTGGGTTTTCCAAAAATTGTTGCAATTACCTAAGGTGCACATATCATAAAACACAGTTCAAGCACATGCCTGGGGGGCAGAGGGGCATGCAGGCACACACAACTCACACCTGGCCTCTGGAGTAAGTGAGAAAACAGCACTCATGCTACCAGGAGTTGGAAGACTCAGAGGTAAATGAAAACCTATGGCATAATTTCAAAACAATCTTCTTCACAAGACAGCATGAGGTAAAACATAACCAGGTGGACAACACTAGAAGGCAGGTCCCAAACAAAAGTAATGTTCCCACATGCAACCAAAGAAACACATGATCAGCAGGACAGCACCCAAAGGAAAAAAAAAAACACAAAACAATGTTCCCCACAATCCAGAAACAATGGAAGGATGGAAGGAGTGAGAGGAAAAAGGCAACCACTCCCTGTCAACACAGACAGTCATCATGCCATAAGTACACATAGCTTAACAGGAACTTTGTAAACCTAAACAGAAAAAAAAGCAAAACACGGTGAGAACAAAAGAATTCTGTCTCAATAACAAAATATTCCACACCTGCCAAGAAAATTGTGCTTACAAAGGTACCTAGAATAGTCTTACAGCCAAGCAGGAAGAGGGCAGTAAACCGAACAGTTCAGTGATGGAAGGGGGGGATAAAGACAAAACAACCCCTACCTACCTGAAGCACCAGACAAAAAAGAAACCAACAGGCACACCAATAAAAATACAATGGCTTCTTTTAAATTTACACTCATAAGGCCCAATTCTCAAAAGCTTACACCTGGCATTACTTGACTTATGCCCGAAAATATGACACAAGTAGCAAGTTACACCAGCAGTTGTGACAATTGGGATTCTGCAAAGCAGCCTGCAACATGCCACAGGCTGCTTGCACCAAAGTAGACTTACATCACCAGTTATACCCTAAACCCCCTGTGACATGGTGCTAAGGGGTTTACAGCAGTAGTTGCACCCTATTCTGGAAGGGCAGCAACAAAGTCCCCTATGGTGCTATTCTCTAACAACCCCCAGAGGACATCTGCCAAAGTACAGTTACACCAGATTTTAGCTGGTGTAACTATACTTACACCCTCTTGGGGCTGTGGCATTGCACCCCCGTCCCATCTTCAGAGGACATGTCGCCCTCCCCCATGAATGCCCCTCAGGACTCCGCATGCTCCCCAATGCCCCTTCCCCAAGTTGTGCAAAAACACCCCCACAGGGCATAGCATGTTCCCCAAATGCCCTGTACCCCCAGTACAGTCATTTGTAGGCCCTGAAGGGCTTGGTAGTCCCCCAATGCCTCAATCCCCAATACAGTGATTAGTAAACCCTGAAGGGCTTGGTATGCCCCAATCCCAACACGGTAATTAGTAAGCACCAAGGGGCTTCCTATGTTCTCCAAATGCCCCAATCTCTGGTATTGTCAATTGTAAGCCCGAAGGGCTTAATATACCCCCAATGCCCCAATCCCTGAAATACATGAGAATAAGCCCCACAGAGCTGAGCATGTCCCCCCTTCAACCCCATCCCCAATCCCAATCCACATAAATAGCAACCCCATGCCATGCAATACCCAACAATCCCTGGTAGTCTATTGGCCCCCCACCACCCAATGTGCCAAACAACCCCTATCTCCACCTCTACTAGCCAGTGACTAGCACAACCTCCTCCTATCTCACACAGTCAGCCGACTGCTTTCCCATCCGTACAGACATTGTACAGCATACAGTACATGCTCAAGTCATTCATTGAGCATGTACCATGTACTGTACAGTAGTATGCGCATGGATAGAGCTCTGGTCAGTGGCTGGCGAGTGGAGGTGACAGAAGGGTTGAGCCAGTCACCGCCAGGTAGGGGTGGGGGCGGATGGTCTGGCATTACTGGGTGGGTGGCCACTAGACTACCATGGATTGTTGGGTATTGTGTGGCACAGGAGTTGCTATTTACGGTGGTTTGGGGATAGGGTTTGGGGTGGGGTGACATACTCAGTCCTGTGGGGCTTGTTCTTGTACATTATGGGGATCGGGGCATTGGGGGGGCTTACAAAGCCCTGTGGGGCTGGTTGTTGCATTATCAAGGAAGGGGCATGAAGGGGCACTTGTGCCCTTCAGGACTGTGGATGCAGCTTGCGACATGCCACTCCGGTACCCCCTTCGTTTGGCATACCTGTGGGAATATCACAAGTCACAGGACTTAGCTGCAGAGATCCTGCCCTTTATAGAATCAGGTGCGGGATCCTTGGTGCATCTGCACCCCTCACATGTCGCAACTTGCAACATGCATAGGGGTGCTTATAAAATGTGGCAAAGCCCCGCCCAGACATCCAGCACTGAAGCTGTAATGAGAAAAGCAGGCTGTGCTAATTAAAAAAACATTTCATTTCTTGAAAAGAAAGACCCAGTGCAATTTGAATTTAGAGGGGTGGTCTGAAAATTCGCAGTCCCTACCTGCAAAAAGTGCAAAAAATAAGAAAAATGATGCAGCTTACAAATCAGATGTGGAGCTCCTCAGATTTATTATTTATCCCTTGGTCACTGATATCAAGATTGACTTGAAGGAGCAAATGGAACACACAAGTTCCCATTATTCCATGCTGAAAGCACAGTGCTTAAAGCTAAAGCTGTACCAGGGAGCTCCCAGTATGGATGCATACAGTATATACCGCATATTATAAGTACTTTTCATTGACAATGTGGAGTGACACAATAAAAAGCATTTTTGAATTTTAATGTGGACAGCTTGCATCAGTGCCTTGTTCATTACCATCCAGTTCTGACTCAATACTTTTTTTATTCCCCTCAAGACATACTGTATGTTTGAAGTTATCAGAATCGGGAAGGTGTGCCAGCACTGGTAAGCACAGCAGCAGCTGAAGCAAGAGACTAACATGTAATTGGTCTGAAACTAATACCTACCTCTCAAGCAACCAGGTTTTTATAAAAGGATCCAGAGCGGCACCTGATTTCACACTGGAGGTTACGTACCAAAACAATTATTTAAAGGATTTAAAGGGAAAGGTTTATTCAGGTTGTAAGCTTCAAGAAAAAAAACACAATGACTGGGTGAGGGACGAGACAAGCAGCCATGAAACCAGGTCACAGTCATTTGATTGTGGTGTATAACAAAGTGACTGGGGTGATGGAAAGCAGTTTTGTTTAAGCATAGAGTCAAGCACAATATGGGGGAAGGTCATTTACAGAAGTCTTATCTTCTTTTATTTTGAGGTGCTTTGCAGTGGTTTCTGGCATTTCACTTCTAACTCAAGAATTAATATGAAGTATCTGGGGCCTTAACTCAAAATTTATGTTTCCATACAATATATGTACTCCTTCCTTGTGGAAAATAATAAAAGGTAATTTTCTTGATTCAGATATTTGGAAATGACACCCTTTGCTTCCGTAAGCACCCACCCTTTCACCCCACCCTTCAGCTCCCCTTCCCAACTGAACTTTTTTAAAATTAGAAGTTATGATTTTACATTGTATTTGTTGTATTGGGATGAGTGTAGTAGGATAACCATTCAAGTGTTAACATGTGCAAGTGTAGGATAATAGCCAGAATAATAATTTACATAGGGCAGTTTGTTTAGTTCAGGTGCCAGTTAGTGACATTATGAGGGGACTGATTTCATATGTACAAGGGCTGCTCTTACCACTCTCCGTCTAGCAATGTCTGTTAATGCACAAATCACTGTTAGAAACATTGAAACATACACAGTGATTGCAGAAAAAGACCAAGGGTCCATCCATTCTTCTCAAGTTTCCAATTTAGCCCTGGGACCCGCTGTCCCTCCAGGGTCCTGGCCCTCCTCCTCCTACCCCCCATCCTCACCTATTCTGATGCCCCAAACCAACCACTATACTGTTCATTCTGTCCCACCCATGTTTAAAACCACTAATATTTTTTGCACCCACCACCTCATCTGGCAACATGTTCCATTGCCCCACCACCCCTTCTGTAAAATAGTACTTCCTCCTACTAGATTCCACTCATGTCCATGTGACCAGGCGCTGGTATTCAAGTTAAATAGTTACCTGCAGTTTACCCTGTTAATTCCTTTTAGGAATTTCAAGGTCTCTATATCTCCCCTCTCCCTTCTGGTCTTCAGTGAGAACATGCTCAGTGCCTTGAGACAGTCCTCATAGGACGTGCCCTGCTGGCCCTGAATAATTTTTGTTACCCTATTCCTATCTTTCCTGAGGTGAGGACTCCAGAACTGGGTGCAGTGCTCCAGGTGTAGCCTTGCCAATCATCTATACAGGTGAAATACAGTATTACCTCCTTTGTTCTGCTTTCAATACCCCTTCCAATACATCCAAGCATCCTATTTGCCTTGCTATAAGCCTTGTTGCACTGACTTGATTGCTTTAGGGAATCACTGATGATAACTCCAAGGTCTCATTCCTCAGCCATGATAATGAGTCTCAGCCCTCCCATCCAATACTCCACCCTGGGGTGCTTGTTCTTTAGGTGCAAAACCTTACACTTTTTTGGCATTGAATTTCAGTTGTCAAACCCTTGACCACCCCTCCAGCTTTGGCATGTCTCTCTGCATTTCACTTATTCCCATATCACTATCTACCATCCCACAGAGCTTAGTTTCATCTGCAAAGAGACAGCCTGCCCCGCATCTCCTCACCAATGTTGCTGGTGAACATGTTAATGAGGACCAGACCCAAGACAGATTCCAGTGGAAACCCCCTCAGGACCTCCCTCTCTTCTGATTTAACCCCATTGACCACTAACCCCTGATGCTGCCCCTTTAGCCAGTCGCCTACCCAGTTTACTACAGCCTTAGCTGTACCCAGATCCTTCATCTTCTTCAGCAAGCATCTGTGGGGTCAAAAGCCTTGCTGAGGTCAAAGTAGAGCAAATCCGCAGTGTGGCCCCTATCAAATTCCCTCATCACCCAGTCAAAGAAAACTATCAAGTTAGTCCGACAACACCTCCCTGCCACAAATCCATGATGTTTACTATCCTGGAGACTGTTGCTGTCCAAGTAGTCCATGAGATCCTTTTGGACCAGTTATTCCATCAATTTTCCTACAATAGAAGTTAAACTGACAGGTCTGTAGTTCCCTGCTTTTTTCTTGTCCTCCTACTCATGCAGTGGAACTACGCCCACCATCCGCCAATCCTTCTGAATCACCCTTGTCCTTTGAAAACTGCTGAACAGACCAACCAAGGGATCAGCCAATTCTGCTGCCAATTCCCTGAGTAACCCTGGATTCAACCCAGCTGGTCCTGGGGCCTTCTCAATCTTTAGGGCTGCCAGCCCTTTCAGGACCCTTTTGCTAGTAAATCTTGGTTACCTCATTTCCAGGACCCCCTTAATGGCCGCTTTGATGCCTCTGGAACATCCCAATTGATGTACAGCAGGTTCAGATCACTCACCATCACTACATCCCCCTTAGCTACTCCTCTTTCCAGTTCCACCTTGAACTCTTTGTTCCTCTCCTCCCCATGTCTCAGCAGTCCATAGATCATCCCCAAATGCAGTTTCTTGTCTGAGGCTACCATGAATTGCACCCACAGTGACTCAGTCTCCCCATTACTACCTCTGAGCCACCCACCTTCCACCACCTCAGTCTCCTCCTTGATAGAAAGGGATACTCATCCACCTCTACTTGATCCTCTATTCCTCCTGAACATCGAGTATACAGGAACTGTCAGTTCCTAGTTGTTATTTTCCAAAACCCATGTTTCTGTTTTAGCCACAAGGTCCACCTTAGCGTCTGCCATTAGCACCTGGAGCTCACTGATTGTATTCCCTAGGCTCTTGGCATTAGGGCATACCCTCTTCCATCTGACCCCTGATCTTCCTTTGATACTACCCTTGTGCTTTGCATGTCTCTCATCCCCTTGTTTTCCATGGTGCTTGCACCCTTTGCGTTCCCCCTCTCCAAAGTCACTTCATCTAGTCCAGTATAGGCCATAGCTTTCTTTACCTGCTGTGCAGCTGTGATCCCCCAGATGTGGGTGAGTACTAGCTATGATCCCTTTCCTCTCCCCTGCCATTGAGGTTCCCCTAGACCCAGTCTGCCCCCCCCCAGAGTCAGTTTAAACATACACAGCAGATGTTAAACCTCTGCCCCAGATGGCAGGCCCATTCTCTTGCCAGGTGAAGTCCATCACCCTTGAAGAGCATCCCGTATCAGAAGTCCCTCCAGTCCCCCACAAAGTGGTGCCCCAAATCCTTACACCATTCCTTAAGCCATCTGTTAAACTCCTCTATTACCTCCCTCCTTATCCTATCTTGCTTCCTCTCACTGCCCCCATACAAGAAGGACTTTGGAAAAGGCCAGGGAGGCCGAATGTGCCACTAATCTATCCCAAGGTCTATGTAAAATTATGCTGTACCATCTCCATCGACTAGCTTGCCAGATCATTGGTACCCAAGTGTACCAGCACACTCAGCTCCCTCTGCTCTCTCTCCACCATCCTCCTTATCCCATCTAAATCCCAGATGGCTGATGCCCCAGGAAGGCACCAGACTATCCCCCTCTACCAGCCACTCTAACTGCATAATCACTGAGTCTCTGACCACTAAGTTCCTCCTGGAAGTCTTGCTACCCTTGGGTGCCATCACGCTGCCCTACCCTTTCCCACTGACTTTTTCAGAGTCCCCACAGCACAATCAGGAGCCTGACCCTCCTCTAGGGGTGTGAAGCTATTCACCCGCTGGATGGTGAGGGGTTGGACAACCTCCTTGTGGTTAACACTGCTTCCCCTCCCCATCCCCATCACTCTCCACCTCCCTGGACCAGTGGGTCTCTGGGGAAGTGAAGGTGTAGATTCCTGCTGAGATGATAATGCAGCTGAGATATTTATGCCCTTGCTACCACTAGCTGATCCTGAAGCTTCACCAACATCCTGCAGAATGGTCAGTGCTCCTTTCTCCAGAGCATCTTCCTGGAGAAGAGACCCACACAGCCAGAACATCTGATTGCCTCATCTCTAAACCCATCCCCATAAAGACCTGTATTAAGCAGACATCTAATTTAACTTGTAGAGCTCACCCAGATGGGGTGTAGCTGTAAGGCTCAGCTATAGGACATAAAACAGGAATAAAAAAACTACCTTGTAGTGCTCACCCAGATAGGATGTAGCTACAGGCTTCATTATAACACCAAAACAGGAGTTAAAGCCAACTCGTTGTGCTCACTCAGATAGGGTGTAGGTGCAGCCTTAATTATACAACAGAAAACAGGCGTTAAAACTACCTTGTGGTGCTCATCTAGATAGGGTGTGGCTGTAGATTTACCAATAGCACAGAAAACTGGAGTTAAACTGCCTTGAAGTGCTTACCCAGATAGGATGAAGCTGTATGGTTTAACCATAGCACAAAACCCTGCAAATGAAATGTTCACTAGCTACAGCACAAACATTGTTCTGTGAATAAACTTTACAATAACCGGTTAAACTTTAAGTGTCTGTTTCAATGCAACAGGGTAGTAACGCTGTAGTTGCCTGTTTGTTTCATGCAACTACAATGCAACTGCAATGCAACTATGGTATAGTTAACTGACACTTAAAGTGTAACCCAATAACCTATAATATACTGCTGATTACTGTATATCACAGTTAGAAGCCCACACAATACTTCAACTAGCAATGCAGTCATACAGTAACACCTCACTATAATGAACCCTGCTATACTGAATGCTCAGCTATAATGAATAGTTTATTTGGCTCCCAACTGTCATTCTGTCATTCGTGATTTTCATCCCCAGTTTTGCTCCCAAATCTTTTGACTGCCACTCATGATTTTCATTGGCGGTTTTGCTTCCAAATCTCCTGATTGTCACTCATGATTTTCATCGTGGGTTTGGCTCCCAAATCTCCCAACTGATGCTATAAATTCATGTCATGATGACTGTTTTTACGTTTCTTTGTGACAGATGATGAAGCACTCAGGATATTCTGTTCAAACCAAGCTGGCAGTACTTGACTGGCTAAATGCAGGGAAAAGTGTTGTGAAAATTGCCTCCAAGATGGGGTACAGCAAATAAAAAATTTGCACTTGGCGAAAGCAGGAGGGACCACTCAGAGATTTTGTCCACAAGATGGACGAGTCTGAGGCTCTAAAAAGAAAAAAGCTTCACCATGCAGATAAGTGTGAGATTGACCAAGCCACACAGCTCTGGTTCTCACAATAGCGGGTGAGGGGCATTCCTGTCTCAGTCAGTATAATGAGAGAAAAAGCCTCACATTTTGCTAAGGACATTTATGGGGAAAACTTCAAAGTTAAAATCCTCCACTGGGTGGCAATGGAGGTTCCAATGGCAGCACAGCATTTGGAGAGTGCATGTCACTGGTAAGGAATGCTCCTGTGATAATGCCGCTGACGTCAAGTTTATCCCCACATTTAGGAAAATTGTGTCTGATGGATCTTATAACCCTGATCAAGTGTACAACACCAATGAAACTGGCTTATACTGGCAATGTCTCCCGATGTCACACATACCTCTCAACCTTTTGTCACCCAAATGTGGAACATTGCCTCTCAAAATGTGGAACAAATGGGCAAAATCTGGAACACTTAATCAAATCTTTACCTAAAAGCAGAGAACTCTGTTAAAATGTTTGCATTCATGTTCAGAAAGTCAGTTATTAATTGAATAATATATTCCTTGCATCATTTACCATAGATTTTTGCTTTAAAATCTTAACATTGAATGTGGGAAAAATCCATTCAATGTGGAATAGAGAGCTTTTGTGAAGTAAAATGAGGAACTGTTCCTCGCAATGTGGGACAGTTGAGAGGTATGATGTCATACTCACCAGTCACTCCAAGACCAATGCAAGCAAGGGATTTAAGATGAGCAAGGACCGTGGCACCTTTTTGTTATGTTGTAATGCCACAGGTACATGTAAAATAAGCCCCTATGCATTGGCAAGTTTCAAAATCCCTGATGCTTCCATCAAGTCAACATGAAATCTATGTCTGTACAGTATAGCAACAGCAGGAATTCCTGTATAATGAAGCACTATAGTATATGGTTATGGCTTATTGTGACTAGAAAGCAGTGGCTTTCAAATTCTTGTTGTAGGACAGTTCAAAGGTCAAAAAAGTTGTTGTACTATCGTTCTGACGTCATATCGTTAGTACAACAACTTTTCTGACTTGCCCTACCACCTGATTGGTTGAGTTACAGTGGGGATTCAAAACATGCTAGAGAAAATGGCGGCTTCACTTAGCGAGTGGTCAGGCAAGAAGCTCATGGAGTACAGTTTGACACGGACTATATTGTCATGTCCGTCAGCCCAAACTGTCAGTTTTCGTTAGTTTTATGTGTTTAAATCTAGTGGCACAGTTACCATGCCAAAGCAGAGTGGGATTTTCAGCGAGAGTCGGAGAACCGCTAACTTCTGCGGCAGGACTGCATCGCGAGGACTGCAACTTTAGGTAGGAAACTGCAAGAATGACAAAATGACGAGTTTAATGCGGGGAATGTGAACATTGAGGAACCATATACTATATAAAATAGTGGATAGTTGACCATCTAGCAGCTATTTTCCATCTCGGGAGTTGATGGCATCACAGAAACCTCTCGAGCTTCACTCTCGAGGTTTCTGTGACACCATCGACTCTCTTGATGGAAACACAGCCTTGTTGTGGATGGTCAATCATCCACTATTCTATATATTGTAAGCACCTCCTAGGTGACCTGGTGGTAGTCAGTTTAGGAACACAGGTCACTGATATCATAAGAAACATAGGAACATAGAATTAGATGGCAGATAAGGACCGCTTGGCCCACCCATAAAAAAGTTTGAATTTGAAAACAGTGGCTGACTTGGCAGGTAAGGCATGGGAGAATATAACCGAGAACACTGTGGCACAGTGTTGGTCAGCCACACTCTGTCCTGCTTTTAGGTCTGCTCTAACACCCGAAGAAGAAATTGACCCTGATAACACAGCAGAAATCCTACTCATGGCTACTGAACTTCACCTCCTGGATGCCACTGACACTGAGTCTGCAAATGAGGACTGGCTGCTGTCTGACGATATAGCACCGACTACTGAGCAGCTGTCAGATGCAGGAATTGTGTCAGCGGTTCTACATGATAACACTAAAGGAATGGACAAGGAGGAGGAAGGTGAAGACAAAGAATGTAAGCTGCCGCCTCCACCAACAAACATTGAGATGATCCAGGGGCTAGAGATGGGGCTGGCCTAGCTATCCACTCAAGATGTTGACCCTGTAAAGATCATACAGCTTCACCAACTCATGTTTTTTGCAAAAGATATTGCTGCTGAAAAAATATCTAAACAGACAAAGCTGACAGATTTTTTTACTCAGGATACCAACATGAGCTGATGAGGTGAAGTACACAATTACAGAACATTACCATTCACTGTGTGCTTCACGTTTTCACTGAGAAAAAAAATGTTTCACCAAAAATACCTTCCACTTCACTGATACAGTAGTGTTTACAGACACTAAACACTTGTGCTTCCACATATTGTATCTCCTATGGGTACTGTGCTGCATATACCCAGCCCATATTTCTGCTGAACAGCAAATAAAAACCTGTAAAAAACTGCACCTCTATGTAATATATTGTATCTGGTTTACATCTGAACACCCCTCGTAGCTACAGTGCTACAGCATGCGAGGTTCTGAAACTGTAAGTGCATATTCCCCAAACTCCACCCACGCTTAAGCTAGCATCCCTCGCTACAATGAACGGTGAGCTTTAACGAATGCTTAACCTGGCTCCAGAACTATTCGTTATAGTGAGGGGTTACTGTATTTACATATACAGTTTACCTGGAATGAGATGGGGAGAGTTCCTGAATGCTGGCTGTCTCATTGGCTGACTCCTGCCAGACTCCTATGATGTCCTTTGCACAAAGTCCTTAGCACAAAGGGCTACAGCATAGAGGGGCTGCTAGTTGTAACTGTCTTTTGACGGCTAGTACTGGCTGCACTGGTGAATAGATTCCGGAGCTATAGTGGTCAGAGCTACCACTAAAACTACAGACTCCCGGTAGCTGGTGAGCAGCAATCGGCGGTACAGAGGGAAGTCTCAAGGCTGGACTGAGACTCCAACAGACTCTTTAGGCAGCAGATACAAAGTATCCAATTAGAAAAAGCAACTCCAAATTTAAGCCTCTTCTTGGAGACTGAAAACACACACGTCTCCTGGCTGCACTGGTGATTGGCTGCTTGGTGAGTGCTTCCTAGCTTTTTATTCTTAACCAGCTACCAAAGGAGGTCTCCTGCTCTGACAGCCTGTTTATGTCTTAGCTGTCACTTTCATTTTGAGACCACTAAACAAGTGCTTGTAAACACTATTTGTGAGAAGAATCACACAGCCCCCCTAGCGCCAGACCATTCGGTCTTTATGGTTTCCTCTGAGGAGCACTGGGCAGTGGGACACATCACCCACATGACTGTTATGTGACATTGTGATGCCTTTCACATGCCTTCATGTCATAATGCTGCCCCTCTCCTACTCTCTAGAAAGAGAACCACTAGACTTGTGGCTTTAATGGTAAATTAGGAACACTAAGCAAAGAATAACAAAATATCCTTGCTTTTCAGTAAGCTAGTGTCCAATTCTTACTGAAGAGAACATTAGAGTGGCTCTCCTAGAAATATAAGATTACTTACAGTTTCCTTTTTATGTTTCACAGCCTTATCAGCATAGTGACAAAGGATTGGGATTCATTTATATGGGTGAGCTAACATAGGTTCATACTGTAAGTCAAATTCAGCTGACCTAAGTTCTTTAAAGAACTTGCCACCTATTTGTATATTGGTGGAAGAAATACTTCTTGCCACCCACATATGTTTATCGATACTAATTTTAAATGAATTCATGTCATCACTCTAAAACATTTTTGGGCAAGGTGTTCCATATGTTTATAATTCATTAACTGAACCATTGACTCCTTTGGAGTGTATTATTAGCTTCTCCCTTCAGCTTCTGTGTGATCTAGTCTTATTGTTTACATGGGTATACCTAACCGGTCCCACAGTTTCCAACACAGTATCATCATGACAGGCTTTAAAGGTCAGGCGTAGATCACCTCTGATTTTCCGGTATTCTGTAGAGTATAATTTGAGTTCCTTTAATCCAGTGGTATAATCCAAGTTATTCATATTAGTTATTTGTTTAGTTGCCCTGCATCGTACATTTTCTATTTGCTTTTTACTGTGAATTGAATAAGGTGCACAGAATGGAGAACAGTGCTCTAAATGTGGCCTAATCAATGATGAGTAAAGCGGTGAGATGACTACCCGGTCCCTACTTTTGATGTTCCTCAGAATGCGTCTTAATATTCATGTAACATTTTTTTGTTGTTATAGTAGTGTGTCTATTAAATTTTAGGTTGCTATTCATGAACACCCCCAGATCTTTTTCACAAGTTGTTTTCTGTAACTTTACAGTATTTAATGTATACTGACATCCGATGTTGTTCTTGCCTAAGTGCATTACTTTACATTTTGTTTCATTAAATCTAAGTTTCTTTTCCTGTGCCCAGACTGATAAATGATCTAGACTTTGCTGGAACTGCAGTCCTGCTTCAGGATTATTAACAATGCCACCTACCTTGCAATCGTCTGCATATTTGCATAGCCAGGTGTTTTGGGATGATTGCATAGATGCTACTACTATATTGAAAAGTATTGGTCCAATGACTGAACCCTGTGGAACCCCACTAGTGGCTTCACCCAATTCTGATTTTTGCCCTCTGATTATAACATATTCATGTTTCCTCTCTATCAATCATGAGATAATCCACCTAATGATGTTAGGGTGGAATTGTAATCTGATTAGTTCCTCAATTAATAGCCTGTGTGAGATTGTATCAAATGCTTTTGAGAAACATAGACGTTGATGGCAGATAAGGACCGCAAGGCCCATCCAGTATGCCCATTTCTTTTTCTACCTTATGAATGTGCCATCGGCCTTTGCTCTGTCCAAAAAGACTACATCTACTGGCAAACCCTTGTCAAGCACTGTGCTTACTGGTTCAAAAAAGTGCATCAGATTAGTTAGGCAAGATCTTTGGGAGGTAAATCCATGCTGTGTGAAATCGATGTAATTATTACTATGCAAATGCTGTATACTATGTTTATGTAATAGTCTTTCAAGTAGTTTTCCCACAACAAAAGTTAAACTAATTGGCCTGTAATTATTAACAGATTGTTTGTTACCACCTTTAAATATAGGGGTGACTATTGCTTCTTTCAATTTTTACGTTCGCTTGCGTGCATGCGCAAGGAACGTTTTGGGACAGTAGCACACTTTGGAGGTGTGCCTCTCCCATCCAATGCACTGCTTCCTTGAGCAGGCGTGGTGGTCCTGCACCAATGGGTGCAGGAGCTCTGTATGACAGTGGTGTTCCTTTGCTTCAAAGGAAAGCACCGCTGCCATACTGAGCACCGCCGTCATGACGTTCCCCCCTCGCGTCACGTGCTTCCCCCTGTGCACGTCACGCAGCCACCCCCAAAGCTTTGGTGCCACGCTGGGAGCCCACCCCAGCATGGCAAACGTTGTCTGCCGACGGGGTGCCCAATCTCCCGGTCGGCCCTCAGCCCCCACGTGGGTTTGCCGGATGGGGTGCCCACCCCGCCGGCTTCTCACCCCCAGTTATCTTCTGCCATGCTGGGAGCCCACCCCAGCATGGCAAACATCCCACATCATCCTGTTTTTGATTTTAAAACCTGTAAAATAAAAATGGTCCCACGGGCGTCTCCCAGCCCCCTCCCACAACCCGCACCCACCCACTGCGCACCCAGCCTCCCCACACACCCTCCTCACCCCATACTTACCTCCGGACTCTGGCATGATGATCTTCAGTGGACCGGGAACACGTCTGCACTCTTCAAAGGCGACCGCGAACTGAGGAAATGCCGTAAGCTGTATAATGGGCTGGATAGGGGGTTTCAACTTTATTGGATATCTCAGTCATTTTTGAATTTTGCACAATTTACATGATGGTTTAGATCTTCTCATGATTTATCACTGTCATGAGAGTTCAGGTCTCAAGGGTGATTTAGAGACACTGCACAGTCACTGTGTGAAATCACCCTTGGGCTTGAATAATGCCATGACAGTGAAATCATTCATGAGAAGGGGTCCCAAAACCCATATTGAAAATTTGTGAAAAATTCCAAAATGACTGTTTTATTAGGAGCTGCAGTGTTACGCAGTTCCTTAGCGCAGGCTCGTAAGTTTGCGAATTTTTAATATTTGCACTCCAGATTTTCAACATTGCCATTTTACCACACCTCCTCATGAGCAGTACAGCTGTCATTTTTCACATCCTGCCCAAAATGTGTTTCTGCCCATGTAGCGCACAATGGCGCAGTCGGTGTGCCAGCTCAATGTATGGGACACATTAAGAAAATCATAGTGACACTGGTCATGAGCAGAGGTCTTAAAATGGCTGTGCTGAAAATTTGGTGAAAAAATTCCTAAAAATGACTGTTTTACGAGTCTGCGTTGCACAGTTCCTACACATGCTCGTAAGTTTGCGAATTTTCAATATTTTCACTCCAGATTTTCAACATTGCCATTTCACAACACCTCCTTATGAGCACTGCAGCTGTCATTTTTCACATCTTGCCCAAAACGTGTTTCTGCCCATGTAGCACACAATGGCACAGTCGGTGTGCGAACTCAGTGTATGGGACACATTAAGAAAATCACAGTGTCACTGTTCATGAGCAGAGATCTTAAAATGGCTATGTTGAAAATCTGGCGAAAAAATTCCTACAAATAACTGTTTTATGAGCGTAAGTTGTGCAGTTCCTAAGCACGCTCGTAAGTTTGCAAATTTCCAATACTTTCACTCCAGATTTTCAACATTGCCATTTTACCACACCTGCTTATGAGCAGTACAGCTGTCATTTTTCACATCCTGCCCAAAACGTCTTGTGCAGTCGGTGTGCGAAATCAATGTATGGGATACAGTAAGAAAATCACAGTGACACTGTTCATTAGCAGAGGTTTTAAAATGGCAATGTTGAAAATTTGGTGAAAAAATTCCTAAAAATGACTGTTTTACGAGCGTGCGTTTCACAGTTCCCACGCACGATCGTAGGTTTGTGAATTTTCAATATTTCAACTCCAGATTTTCAACATTGGCATTTTACCATGCCTCCTCATGAGCAGTACAGCTGTCATTTTTCACATCCTGCCCAAAACGTGTTTCTGCCCATGTAGCACACAATAGCACAGTCCGTGTGCGAAATCAATGTATGGGACACATTAAGAAAATCACAGTGACACTGATCATGAGCAGAGGTCTTAAATGGCTGTGTTGAAAATTTGGTGAAAAAATTCCTAAAATTACTGTTTCACAAAGTGTTCATTGTGCAGTTCCGGCACGCCGTAGGTGCCTATGAATTTTCAATATTTTCACTCCAAATTTTCAACATTGCCATTTTACCACACCTCCTTTTTTTTTTGCCATTCAACTTTTATTAAAGTTTCCTTGCAGAGAATACATCCAAGTGACAGAAACAAACTCTGTTTGACATTTGTAATTCCATACAAATCAGAATATATAGTTACATACATATGTCATTCAACAATAGGATCCATTCACTGCCTATTTTATACCTACTCCCTTAACCCCCTCCCTCTCCCCTCCCAGCACAGAGCCTAACCTCCTTTCTAATAACTCCAGGCCAGGAAGAACACACCTCATTTTTGAAGGAATATAATGTATAGGGGACCCCAAATCTTATCAAACCTTGGTAATTTATTCTGAAGGGTAGCTATGGTTCTTTCTGTTCTCAGATTAGCAGTAGTTCCTGCAACCACTCTGTATAGGTAACCTCTTCTGTATCCTTCCAATGTTTAAGAACCACCTTCTTAAGAGATGCCGAAATTAAAACCATATGGTATCTCCTATTCCTTACTGGGATATAAGCAACATCCCCCAGCACACATATCTCTGGATTAAAACAATCACTCAAACCAAGCAAGGGATCCACCCTCCTTTTAATGGTGTCCCAGAGTAGTGTTACCTTGGGACATTTCCCAAAAATATGCAAAAGGTCCCCACAACCTTGATGGCATCTAATACATACAGAGGAGGAGATCACTCCTATCCTTGCCAACTTCTGGGGAGAATAATAGATATTATGTAATAGCTTGAACTGCATCAATCTAAGTCTATCTTGGAGAATATATTTGTGGCAGCTTATCCATATTGATGACCAAATAAACACTTTATCTGGGAATAACGCCTCCCAGAAGGAAGTCGGTGCAAAGTTTTGGGAATAAACCCAGTTAAATAAAGTTTGATGCAACTTAGCCACTGCATGAGCCGAACCTGCTAATGTGGGGCTAAGTCTGTTTGAAAATCCATTTTGTGAAGTTACGGATTTGGTTCCAGCACTTTTAACAAAGATGCCTAAGTTGAAACACCTTAAAATTTCTGTATTTGGGAGGTGATATTTAGTCAAAATATTGACTGACGTGAGTAAATGCCTCGCTGCCATGATTAAATCCCTAAATGACACTCCCCAATTGAGATAGCCAAACATTATTTAAAGGCTTACTCAATTAGGAACCGGGATTACCTCTTATAGGTTGAGATGGGTCCTAATATGATTATATTTTTAAAATGCCATAGTTGTGCATGAACCTTAACAGATATACCTATCGGAGAATTTCTGAACATAGGAGGTAAAGATTTGGGGTTAATGTACAGTAGGGCATTCGGTAAAAGACCTTGCTCTTTAATACATGATAACTCCACCTGCAACCAAAAAGGTATGTAACCATTATGCTTAAGGGGGATAAGCTCTTGTAACCATTTAAGATATTTATTTACATGGCTAGCCCAATAATATAGACTGAAGTAAGGAAGCCTCAACCCACCAGTTGATTTGGGAGCAGATAATTTGTGATATGCCATTCTGGCTTTTTTGTGGTTCCAAATGAATTTAGTAATAATTCCATGGATTCTCTTAAACCAAGAGAGTGGAAGCCACAAATTTAACATATTTAACGGATAAAACAACCGGGGAAAGATATTCATTTTGATTATATTAATTCTCCCCCATAGAGACAATGGAAGCATTGCCCACCTTTTAAGATCTAATTCAATTGTGCGCACCAGGGAGTCCAGGTTTAACTCTTGAGTCCGCACTGGATTCCTTGCAAGGGTAAGCCCCAGATATTTTATGGTCTCAGAACTCCAGGCTAGCCCTAGAGCAGTAATCTCGTGCTTAAGGGTTCTATTGTTAAGAGGGAAAACTAATGTTTTCTCCATGTTGAGCTTATAGTTGGCAACATCACTAAAATTCTGTATAATCTTTAAAAGAACCGGTATGGACCTAGCCGGATGTGCTATATATAATAGAAGGTCATCTGCATATGCTGTTATTTTTACCGTATGGCCCTGCACTTGAATACCATGCACTTCCTGGTCATATAAAAGTTTTTTAATCAGGGGTTCAAGATAAAGATTGAAAAGGAGAGGAGATAAGAGGCAGCCTTGTCTGGTGCCTACATATAATATGAAGGGATCCGAAATGACTCCGTTACAAGAGATTCTGGCAAAAGGTTCCCTGTACAAGGAGCTAATCCAATTCAAGAATGCCATAGGGAAACCAAATGTCTTCATTGTGACTAAGAGGTAGTCCCAGTAAACTCTATCAAAAGCCTTTTCTGCGTCCAGGAGATCAGCACCTAGGTTGATCTGACTCCTGGACACAAAAGAGACATGTGCCAGTGTCCTTAAATGATCACCTGATGATCTCCTCTCATGAAGCCGACTTGCTCAATCCTTAATTAAATCGCAAAATTTTGAGATGCGTTTCGGCCAAAAGCTTTGCAAGAATTTTAACATCATAATTAAGTAAAGAAATGGGTCTATAACTTGAGACCTGGTCTGGGGGTTTATCTGGTTTAGGTAGTAGCACAATAAGCACCTCAGACAGTGACTTATCCGTAAACTGGCCATTAAGAATATTTTGGAATAAAACTAAAAGTAGGGGAGCTAAATCTTTGCAAAAAACCTTATAGAAGTTGGAAGAAAACCCATCTGGGCCTGGCATTTTATCCAGAGGAAGGCATTTTACCACACCTCCTTATGAGCACTGCAGCTGTCATTTTTCACATCTTGCCCAAAACGTGTTTCCGCCCATGTAGCACACAATGGCACAGTCGCTGTGTGAACTCAGTGTATGGGACACATTAAGAAAATCACAGTGTTACTGTTCATGAGCAGAGATCTTAAAATTGCTATGTTGAAAATTTGGTGAACAAATTCCTACAAATAACTGTTTTACGAGCGTGCGTTGTGCAGTTCCTACGCACACTCGTAAGTTTGCGAATTTTCAATATTTTCACTCCAGATTTTCAACATTGCCATTTTACCACACTTCCTTATGAGCAGTACAGCTGTCATTTTTCACATCCTGCCCAAAACATGTTTCTGCCCATGTACTGCACAATGGTGCAGCCGGTGTGCAAAATCAGTGTATGGCACACAGTAAGACAATCACAGTGACACTGTTCATTAGCAGAGGTTTTAAAATGCCAATGTTGACAATTTGGTGAAAAAATTCCTAACAATGACTGTTTTACGAGTGTGCACTGCACAGTTCCCACGCACGCTCCTAGGTTTGTGAATTTTCAATATTTCCACTCCAGATTTTCTTTTTTTTATTTATTCTTTTGGCCCCCTACTGCTCCCATCGTTATTTTCAGCTCTGGTCATGGACCCCCTTATGCCTCCACCTCCAGAAATGCCTGCGTCCCCATGGTTATCCCTGGCTTTCCCCCCAGAGAGTGGGGCCGCAGCACTGACCCTCCCATTATCGGAGCCGTGGTACTAATATCTGGTCAGGGGACCGGCCCTTAGAGTCTAATTGAGGCCTTCCGGGGGCAGAGCGCCATATAGACGGTGAAGTTCAGGATTTTTACCCCCCCCCCTTTAAGCAGGATGGGGACATGCAATGATGACCTGCGTCCGCCCCATCCTGACGTATTGTTGAGCATCGACGTGATGCAGCAACCCAGCCTCCGCTAGGTGCCACTCATACGCCAAGTGCTGCCCTGCCCTTCCCTTGGAGAAGGACAGCCATCCAAAGACACTTGATCCTTCTCCTCAGCAGTTAGCCCTCCGTGTCCCGGGTCCGGTTCCCAAACCTGCGTCACCGCGCCGCAAGCGAAATCTGACCGCTGCGCCAAGGGTCGGCTCCACCTGATTTCAACATTGCCATTTTACCACACTTCCTTAAGAGCAGTACAGCTGTCATTTTCCACATCCTGCCCAAAACGTGTTTCCGCCTATGTAGCGCACAATGGGGGTAACAAAAAGGTCATGCTGACAATTTATTGTGCAAATACCAGCAATCACACAGGGCATTAGGGTAAAGCATCATACATGCCAAACACCACTGCAAATACCTGCAAGTGAACGTTTGGCATTGACAAATGCTTGTTTCAATGTTACACCTTCTTTTAGTAAGGCATTAAAAAGTTTAGTTAATGGACCTGCCAGAAGTGGGGTAAGTTCTTTCAAAAATGTTGGGGTTATACCTTATGGTATTATATTTTCTATTCTATTGTTTGGGCAACAAGAGAGAGCTGTGTCTATCTTCTCAAACGTTATTAAAGTTTAGTTGTACTTTTAATGTATAATTGTTAATGTATAATGTATGCCTCACTCTATTTGCACCAGACTCCCCCCTCTAACCAATTACCCCCCCCTCTCTCAGCTGGCACTTTCTTTCATGGGGCCTCCAGCCCACTCACACCACACATTTGCCATCCACCACTACCCTCCAACAATGGCCCTTTAGCCTGCCGACTCCCTCATGACCTCTCCTATCACATATACAGTTCAACCTGAAAACTGTTTCAGGCTAGCTTATGTTGCCTCTCTCCACTGTTGACTGTATACACAATGTTTAGTCATCTATGTGTGTTAAGAATGTAACTGTTGTTAACCTTTGTATGTATGTTACCCTACATCCTTTGACATGAACCTTTGTAAATGAGCAGTTCCTGCTCAAAGGTATTTGTAATCCTAGAGTTTAATAAATAAATAAAAATAAATGAAATGTTTTCAGCACTGGCACTTTATAGTTTAAGAATGTTTTGTTAATCTGAAGGCCCTCTAATAGAGAGGGTGTTTCCCACTTCGGTCACATGTGGTCTTTGGACCTACATAAGCATGTTATTTTTAAATGTCCTTAGCCTTTGAGAAAGGATTAATGATAATACAAAACATGTCAGGCCAGACAAGGTAATCTTGGGTGAAACAAATGATTGAAGTAAGGATTTGCCTCTGAATCATTTTGTGTATCCCTCTTTTGAAGTTTGTGTGTGCCAGAAACTTTTTTCTTCTTTGACTTTGTGGTTTCTGTGCACCACTTCTCAGTGCGCACTCATTCTGTTGCCCATCTCATAAAAAGTATATATAATAATTTGGAGTTCTACAAACTGGAAAGTGCAGTGATATTCCTGTCCATTTTTACCAATACAGATTTTGAAATTAGACATCATAAAATAAGTTTTGGTACCAGTGCCTGGAGGAATTAATTACAGGAATGTAAGAATTATTAACAATAAAATCACTTGTCAGTACCATAGGAGCAGTACAAAAAGCACAATAAACTATCATAGTAGGAACATTAATGTAGCACATGAACACAGGAGTATTTTCCAGCAGTGCAATTGGTAATAGGTGTTTTAGCTAGTGCAAAAAAGCAGACGGAGAGTGGGAGGAATTTGGACAATGACTGATGATTCTAGGGCTATGACAGATGGAGGTCAGCTAAGACTCCAAAAGTCACTGTCGCAGTGTGATCCTAATAAGTTTGCTATGCATTTGGCAAGCAAACATAAAATGTAAGCCACAGTAAATGCTATTTTATTTTTTAGCAGCCCTAAAGATAGGTAAGATCCTGGGGCCAGATGAGATGCATCTGAGGGTGCTAAGAAACTGGCATCAGAACTAGGTGAACCAATGATAGGGCTATTCAATAGCTCAGTTTAGACTGGGGTGATTCCAAAAGACTGGAGGGTAGCAGACGTAGTCCTGCTTCTTGGGGGGGGGGCAAGGAGCAACCCAGTAACTATAAACCTGTCAGTCATATAAACATACGAATCTGCCAGCAGAAACAGACCACCCAGTCTATTAATGTCTGCCCAAGGGTGCAGCTAGCCCCCTAGATTGCAGCTGTCCCAATCCAGTTTTACCTATGCTGTGGGTAAACTGATGGAGACACTAATCAAAGAGAACCTTGTGGACTACTCGAAGAGCAACAGACTCCAGTATACTAAACAGCATGGGTTCATGGCAGGGAGCTCTTGTCAGACTAACCTGATGATATTATTAGATATTAGACTAACAAGGGTAGTAGATAAGGGCCATGCTGTGGATTTATTATATTTCAGTTACAGCAAGGTTTTCGACTCGGTGCCTCACAAACAGTTGCAGAAAAAGCTAGAGGATCTGGGTACAGCAAAGGACACAGTCAGATAGGAAAGAAACTGGTTGGAAAGGAGATAGCAGAGGGTTGTGTTTAATGGAGTCAAATCAGAAGAGAGGGAGGTCACCAGTGGGGTGCCACATGGATTGGTCCTGGGTTCTGTCTTTTTCAATATGTTCATCAGTGTCATAGGACAAGGAATCCAGGCCAAAATGTGTCTCTTCACAGGTGACACTGAGCTCTGTGATATGGTAGCCTGTGAGGAGGGGATTAGGGAGATGCAGAGGGACCTAAAAAGGCTAGAGAAGTTAGTCCAAGGCTTGGTAGTTGAAATTCAACACCAAGTTTAAAGTGATGCACATAGGGGACTAGAACCCCAGGACAGAGTACTGGATGGGAGAAGTAAAGCTGGGAACTGCCTCTAAGGAAAGACATCTTGGAGTCTTCATAAGTGATACCATAAAACAATCAAGCCAGTGTGACAAGCCCAACAATAAGGCAAATAGGTTGCTGGGGTGTATAGGAAGGGGCATTGACAGCAGAAGAAAAAAGTTATTACTACCTCTTTAAAGATCACTGGTGAGGCTGCACCTGGAGTACTATGACCAGTTCTGGAAACCTCACTTAAGGAAAGATAAGGACAGGCTGAAGATGGTGCAACATAGGGTGACCAAAATGATTTGGGGCCAGAAGTGTAGATCCTATGAGGATTGTCTCAAGGCATGAGCGCGTATGTGCTGGAGGCCAGACAAAAGAGGAGTGATATGATAGGGACCTTCAAGTTCCTGAAAGGAATAAATGAGGTAAATTGCAAGGAGCTATTTAGCATGAATAGTGGATCAAGAACATGGAGGGATGAGTGAAAACCAGTGATTGGAAGGTTCAGCTGGCATGTGAGAAAGTTTTACTTTACAGAAAGTGTGGTTAAGCCATGGAACAGTCTGCCAGCTGATGTGGTAGGTGCCAAACCAGTTAATGAGTTCAAGCATCATTTTTAACTATCATCATAAAAAACTACACAATCAGTGGTATCCTCAAAAATTGAGCAACTCTGCCTCTCAGACCATACCTCTGTTACCTTAGTGCCTATATGGGGCTCTGAGCAACCCACCTCTCCTTCCTGGAGATTTAAACCTCTACTACATTAGGATTCTAAGTTTCAAAAATGGGTGAAAAATGAAGCAGTAGCCTAATTTCAAAACAATTCTCCCAGAGGCATTTTGGATGCAACAGTCTAGGAAGTTTTCAAAGAAGCCCTAAGGGGCTAAATCATGGGGTATGCAGCACACAGACGTAAGTTGAGAGAGAAGGAATGTGCATGACTAGAATACAAACTGAAAGAAAATGAGGATTTACATACATTTGGCCCATCTAAATTAGACCATGGCCTCCTTATGGAAATAACTAAGCTCCAAATGCAGGTTAACTCTCTTCTAACCAGAAAACCAGAACTAACCATTAACCAAACTAAACATAAGTACTGGGACAGTGAGAAAAAACATGTAAGCTGTTATCATACAGGCTCAAAAAATAATAGGTCCGAAAAGTACATTGCTGCCATCAACAACTCCATAGATACTCCCAAAACTAACCTGGCAGATATCAATTACTTAATGAAAAATTTCTGTCATTTCCTGTACCAATCAAAAGGTAGTATGGACAATCGAGGCATTCCAAAAATGTATATTGCCGCTTCTACTCCCTAAGCTGTATGAGCATAAAACACAGCTAGATGATCCCATTACATTATCTGAAGTTAAAAAAGCTTTGGCATCACTATCTCCACATAAAGTCCTTGGCAGCAATGGTTTTCCAGTGGACTTCTATAAACCACTAAATTAAGTAGTTAGCCAACCTTTATATAACATTATGAATGAAACACATCAACTCTCCAAACTATATAGACTGAAATAAATGCAGATGCCAAAATAATTGCTAAGGTATTAGGTACCGCAGGGTTCAGTATTAGGACCGGTCCTCTTCAATGTCTTTATAATCGACATTGCAGAGGGACTGGAAGGAAAAGTATGTCTCTTTGCAGATGACACAAAGATCTGCAACAGAGTTGATGCACAGGGTGGGGTGGAAAGGATGAGAAGGTTAGAAGAATGGTCAAATGTATGGCAGCTTAGATTCAATGCTAAGAAGTGCAAGGTAATGCACCTGGGAAACAAAAACCCAGGAGAAGAGTACACAATGGGGGGTGAGATACTAACAACAACAAAAATGGAAAGGGACCTGGGGGTAGTCATATCAGATGACCTAAAGGTGGGCAAGCAATGTGAGAGGGCAGCAAGGAGGGCTGGGAGGATACTGGGATGCACAGGGAGAGGCATCACCAGTAGAAAACAGGAAGTTATTATCCCTCTGTACAGACAGCTGGTGAGACCCCATCTGGACTACTGTGTGCAGTTCTGGAGACCCAATCTCCGCAAAGACATAGACAGGATGGAAGCTGTCCAGAGGAGGGCAAGTAAAATGGTGCAGGGTCTACACCGAAGACATATGAAGAGAGACTTAAGGAGCTTAATATGTATAGCCCCGAGGAAAGGAGGAGAGGGGACATGATAGAAATGTTCAAGTACCTCAAGGAATCAACAAAGTCCAAGAGGGTAGCATCTTTCAAAAAGAGGTGTGCAAGAACAAGAGGGCACAATTTGAAGATGGGGGGCGGCTCAGAGGTAATTTATGAAGTATTTTTTCACAGAGAGGGTTATGGATGCATGGAATGGCCTTCCGGAGGAGGTTGTGAAGTCAAAATCAGTGGTGGAATTCAAGCATGCATGGGACAGTCATAAGGCCATTCTAGGGGGTGGGGGTAGGAAGAAATAGGCTGCTGGTTAACTAGGATCTGCAGCTTATCCAGTAGGTAGGGAAATGGGCAGACTGGGTGGGCCAAGCGGTCCTTATCTGCCATCAAATTCTATGTTTCTATGTTTTTACTAGACTAGGACTAGAAACTGTCCTTCAGTCCATAATCCATCATGTAGAAGTGGACTTTATAATGGAGAGGATCAGGTTTGATCACATCCATGCTCTTGTGTCCATTATGCAAAGAGTGAGCTCTATTCCCACTCCAGCCATAGCAATTACTATAGATTTCGAGAAGGCATTCGACTCAGTGGGGTGGGGATATCCCCAAGCAGCACTGGAACATATAGGCTCTTATGCTCACTTCTGGCATTAGAATCAAACTCTACGATCAACTAATAGAAAGGTTACTTATCAATTCAATACTCCCATCCCCATTCATGCTTGAGAGAGGCACCCTTCAGGGCTGTACCCTCTCACTACAGTCTCACACTACTACTGACTCTCTAAAGGACTCTGAACTCTTGTCAGGCCTTAGAGCTAACAGGTCTAAAACAGAGGTCTCACTGCTTAACAAAAGCTTCCAGCAGTCAGATATCTCTCCATCTGGGGTAGTCTGGTCCCCATACTCAAGTAAATATCTCAGTGTTAGAGTTACTGCGGATCTAGCTAAAATGTGTGCAGCCATCCCTAACCCACTTATCACTAAAATAAGGGAAGAAAAATTTAGATGATACTTTTTAAACTTTTCCATGACAGGGAAGATTGCTGCCTTGAAAACTGTCACTTCTCCCAAGGTACTCCATCTTTTAACACACATCCCAATCAATATCCCTCAAATTTGGTTCCAAACACTGGGTGCCTCAATTGGTGATTTCTATTGAGGTCCCCCGTACAGTAGGTTTAATCTTAGAGCTCATTAGAAATGTGGAGGATAGTCTCCCTGGTTTCATTCTTACTTTATTTGGTATTCCACATACAGATCTCTGGAAGCATCTCCAAATCCATAACTTAATTAATGTTATGCTCAAAAAGAGACTTTCTTGTTCTAACTCTTATCATCCACTGACCCTTCTTTGCACAAACCTGTCTTCTCACAGCGTAAAATTACAAAAGATCTTGCAGGAACCATATAGTGAACTATCAGGAATCCCACACCTGACCCCTCAATAAAAGGCCAAACAAAAGTGGCAGACTGTGCTGAAATCCCTCTTTCAGAAGTTACCTGGTCCAGTTGCTAGAGGCTGATGCACCAGGCTTGCTTGGACTCCAAAAGCCTTCTAATACAAAACAAAATCATGCACCATTGGTACCGTACCCCCTCATAGCTCAGATCTGCTGGGCTTTGCTTCCATGACAAATGCTGATAAAGTGGAACCACATGTGCTGACCTGCTCCACAATCTGTGGCACTGCCATGACTTGTTGCAATACTGGTCCCTGACCCAGAAAGAATACTCTAAAATACTGCAACTGGACCTCCCCATCCCTTGCTCTATTTCTGCTGGGAATACAGGAAGATAATTTGTATATACCCAAGTACAAACTCCAGCAGCTTATGGCTGTAAGCATTAAGGCCACTCATATTATCCTATGCAGACGGTGCAGTGCTGACATTCACTCCCTTACAGAATGGCTTGCCTCTGTTCACTCCTTAGGCTCCTTTGCAAGATTATCTTTCTACACTTGCAATACTTTCCCAGTCTACAATAAAATCTGGGGCTCATTTCTGGTGCACTTAAACTCAGTGGCCAGTTCTATAGTGCCTACTAAACAAGGATGTGCTTTGTCCTCCCTAAAGCAAACTGAATGAATCATACCCCTCTCTCTTCTGCTCTGCTATCTCATCCCATCAACTCCACTGGCAACCCCCCCCCCAAAAGCTCCATATAGAGAGTGAGAGGAGGTCACTCCACTCCTTTTTGATGCTGCCATGCCCCTGGCAGTATCTGTGTGGCTAGGGTCACTAGGTGGAGCACCTCTCATAGCCCCTATTTACACACCTTATCTATTTTTCACTTCCTCCCTTATGGATCCCCACTTACATATATGGTGCCCCCCAGTCCATGCATACCACAGTTGGCAATTATTAGGCATCCCTCACTGGTTGCTTTCATGCTCTTACAAATTGTATAGGCTAATTTCTAATCTTTCTATTAACCTATGATAAACTGTATATCAACCAAGTATGTATATACCTGTGCTCTATTGATAATTATGTTTAAGTACAAATTGTATAAGCTTTCGGTAACACAAGTTGTAATATCTTATGTGACTGAATACTGTTTTGTACTCTCCACTCTGCACCTAACTAAACAATGTATAACTTTTTCGAGTTTAAAGGGGAAAAAAAGAATTAACTGCAAAAAAAAAGTTTCAAGCATGGCTAGGACAGAATGAAGAGCTCAGTGGTTGCTCAGTGCAGTAGCAGAAGTGTGGGTAGCTTGGGGTGGATAGTGCGGGCTCGGGGCTCTGCCGTTTGAATCACGGTTTTGGCGCCTTTTTCGCTGGGGTTGTTGAAATCAGTCGGTGCTGCTCTGAAGAAACCCCGCGGCCCCCACCACCACTCTTGCTCGGCTCTCCCTTATATAGGGTTTTACTTTCCTTGTCACATGAGGCTCAAAAACCAATCAGCCTACTTTCCCATTTGCTGGTTATATCGTTCCAGCACTAGAGGAAGCCTGCCCTCATTTCTTGCTCTTTACTGGGAAATGTCTTACTCAAGCATGGTTTTTACTTTGCTGGCCCTCCTTCTGCTACAGCACCCTATGCTCTCTCTCTGCCCATCCATACACCCCATCAACCCGCCTCCAACCAAAACATACTGCCCCCACTCTGAACTCCAGGCCCCTCCATCGGACCACCGCACGCCAATCCCTCAACCCGTTCCCCGAATCCCTCCCGTACTCTGGATTACCACACCACCCCCCCCCCACCAACCACTGTCGTGCCATGTACAGTATTGTGTTTGACTCATAAGTGGACACCCCTCGCTAGTGCCCTCAGCTGTTCTCTCCCTTCCTATCCCTGCTCCTCCTTGGTGGGGTCCCATCGGCGACATTTGAACCCCTCCGCCAGCTATAAACCCCACTCAAGGCGCCCTAATTCTCCTGCTGCTCCTGCTCTCTGGCAATATGAACCCAAACTGGGCGATCTCATCCCTGCCACGCCCCTGCCCACTGTTGGCAAAAGGCTTTCGAATCGCTTTTATTAACATATGCAGTCTCCCCAAGAAAACTGCAGCCCTCCAATGTTGGGTCACCCAACACTCCCCGGATATTCTCATGCTTGCCGAAACCTGGCTCTCCTCCCTCACGCCTGACTCTGCCATCTCCCTTCCTGGTTTTACAATTTTCAGGGCCGATAGGATGGGTCGGCGTGGAGGGGGGTGCGCTATCTACTTGCGCAACTCGATCCTCGGGCTTGCCTTCCCCACCCCCGAGCTTAACCATGGGGCGCAAGCCATTACCCTAAAAATCACCCACTACCCTGGTCGTGGTCCACTCTACCTAACTGCGGCTTATCTACCCCCGGGGACAAGCAAAGACTCCGCAGCCTCCTCTCTCCTTGACTACCTGGCTACCTTACCCCGAAGCTGAACAGCTAATTATGGGTGACTTAAATTCAAATTGGCTCAGCTCCTCATCAGATAATCTGAAAATGACCTTGCAGCCCTTGACCTGTCCCAACTGGTCACTCAGCCCACTAGACTTAACAAAGTAACAGGAACAAGCTCCCTCCTGGACGTCGTCCTCTCTAATAGACCTCATAAAGTCGTCTCCGTTGATGTCCTTGCGGACTCACTCAGTGACCACTCCCCAGTCATCTGTTTCTGGTCCTCCCCCACCCTCAGCCCTGGTTTCAGCAGGACCCCCCGCCGCTGGTTTCTCCACGGAGGTCTCATCAACCTCAAACGTCACCTCGCCCAAGTCGACTTGTCCCCACTAGCCAGCGCTCCTTATGTTAATTCTGCCCTTACCTACCTCTCCACGGCCTTCAACCACGCCTGTGACCTGTATGCACCCCTAAACACTCATAGGATAAAAACGGACTGCTGCATGGATCACTCCAGCTGATCCAACAACTAAAAAGAGAGATAACCTCTGGCACCTAGCTAACGATCCGCAGGGTTGCTGACAGGCAAGCCTACCGGGCAGCCCGCAATCAATGCTCCTGGACAATCAAGCAGGCTAAACCCAAATTCTACCAGGCCATGTTGACATCCACCTGGGGCTCATCAGAGCTTTCTGGGACAACATTAAAGATCTAAATGGTAAGACCCGCTCCCCTCCATCCCAGCTTGACACAATGGGACTGTCTCGACTGACCCCACCTGTATTGCTAACTGCCTCAATCAAACTTTCACTGACTTAAGTGTCATCCTCCCAGCCCATTTTTCTGACCCAGTTGCAAACCCTCCCACGCACCCATTTCCAGGCCGCAATTCCACTTCGAGTGATCTCACCCACGATGCCAAACCTTTTAATAAAGGCCCCCGCTCTCAGAACCCTACCAATGACCCTCTCGGCTCCAGGATTCTTTCGCCTGGTTGCTGGATGTCATGCTCACCCGCTGGCGCTTATCATTAACAAATCCAATGCCTCGGCCAATTCCCTAAGGCCTGGAAGCATGCAGAAGTAACTCATCCATAAGTCGGGGGATCGCACTCTGCCTAACAACTACAGGCCCATCTCCATCCCTCCCCCCCATCCAAAGCCTTAGAAAAATAGTAAACACTCGGCTCTCGGAAAACCTCATTTAACTACAACCTTCTGTGTCCGGAGCAACACGGTTTTTGCCCTGGCCATAGCACTACCACTGCCCTTCTGGAATTTCCTCCACCACATTCACTCAGCACTTGACAAAGGTCATTCTTGCAGGGGCGGTCTTCATAGACCTGCCCAAGGCCTTCGACACTCTGTGCCACCCCTACTACTTAACTCCCTCAGCACACTAGGTCTCACAACCAGCCCTGAAGTGGTTCGCAAGCTACCTACACAACAGGTCCCAAAGAGTCAAACCAAATGGGACCCTCTCTCTATCTTCCAGTATTCTCGGTGTCCCCAAGGCTCCATCCTTGGCCCAACCCTTTTCAGCCTATTCCTGAACACCCTCCCAGTTCCTGCTCCAGTAAAATATTACTCTCATGGATGGCGCTGTTATCCTTGCATCACACCCGACCCACTCCCGCCTCCAAAGCTTGCTGCAAAGCGCCTTCCTCCAAACCGAAAAGTGGTTCGATAATCACCGCCAGTCCTGAACCTAAAGAAAAAAAGTCCATGCTCTTTTTCCATCGGCAAAACAATGCCAGAAACTTCCCTCCACATCACCACCAGCACGCCTCCCCTGGAGCAGGTTGCATCCTATAAGTACCTGGGCATCACCTTAGAGCTCTGGCCTTACTTTCCACGCCCACCTCAAAGCACTGTCATCTGCTATAAACTCCAGGATGCAGGTCTTCTCTACACCGCCACTTAAAGACCCGTCCTGAACCCGCCTTTAAACTAGCCATCACCTCATCGGTATTATCGCTGGCTGACTATGGGCTCCCTGTCTATGCTGCTGCTGATGCCTCTGCCCTATCCTAAGTTCAGACCTCTATTAATAAAGCATGTAGGCTCCTTACCGGTGCCCACAGCAGAACCCACACCTGTTTACTATACTCTGCCGCTAAAATACTCACCCTTGAGGAAAGACTGAATTATCAAACCTGCCTACTGACCAAAAAATCCTTGTCAGGACTCTGCCCTCCTGGGGTCTCTGGACCTTTGCAGCGGGCTGTTAGGTCACTGCCAACCCGGTATGCCGCCACAGCCACTTTCATAGTTCCCAGAGCGAGGACCTCTCGCTGCCAAAGATCTTTCCATCACTAAGCCCCGTCCTGTTTCAACTCCCTTCCCGAAACTATCTCCAAGATCCCTGGTATTGGCGCTTCAAATTGCCCTTCGCCAGCATATTATTGACAGCCGATGTTGTAAATGCCTGTAGCTGCCTCTTGCCTGTCCCTCTGCCCTATGCCGGTCCCTACTAACTTTCTTTCAAACCTCACACCGGGTCTTTTATATCTATATATTAGCCTGACATGCTCATTCATGAATACTGTAACTATTATTGTTTCACCAATGTTATTTACCTACTTAACTTGTGACTTGCTGTCGATTTGAATCTCTTGTTGCTTTTTACCTATGTTAGTACCTTCCACAAGTTTAATCCAGTGCAGCCTAGCTGTCTGCTCTCTCCAAGTGTATATTTCTTTTTATGTATCCAACCTGTTTGTCATTCCCTGTCCTAACCTCACTTTATTGTTGTCTCCCCCCTTTTTTTGACCAGGTACTTTGTAAACGAGTCTTTGACTCAAAGGTTGTAAAACTGATCTCTACAATAAATAAAAATAAAAATAAAAATGCACAATAGGTCCCGGGATTAGACTGGGTGCAATGGGAAGAATGGATGAATCATTGGTCTTTTTCTGCTGTCACTGTCTAGGTTTCTATGTTTGAAGTAACACAATTATTGGACACTATGAACAAAAAGTAAATTTTGTATGTATTTTAACATATTCTTTGTATCCTACCTTGTTGATGAAGCACATGTTTTATGCATATGTAAATATGTCACTCCGTGAAGAAGCATTTACTTGCTTTAGTCCTCAGTTTTTTTTTGTATTGTTTTCAACCTGGTTATTAATGTGCCCACTTTTGTCTCACTACCAGCCAGCCACATCTGCTCCATTCTTGGACACTTACCTGGTCTGCAAGGTGTCCACAGAATGAATTTCTTTCGTGCTAGGCTACTCTTGTTAGCATTATTACCTATGACCTCTCCTGGGAGCCTGTCTCATGGGAGAGGAATAGGGGTGAGTGAAGTTGTTGAAATTTGCTTTGTACAAAACTACAAATTTTGTCAGTTTTGATTTGCCATGGTGCACAATTTACATGGTTTTTGCAAGGTGATTTTTTTGAGAACAATCAATTCACTTGTAAATGAGGCAATTCATGTAGTATTTGCAGGTCAAAGTACAGTAGTCAATACGCTGGCGAAAATGCGGTGCAAATTATGATCGTTCAGGGCACCATCTGTTTGGCTGTTTAAAACACATGTTAAATTCTCCTTCCCCCCAACTACTGTGCATAATTTCCAACCCCAGTTCCATACCACCAGAGTAGACGACTCCAGGAAAATAACTAGCAGTGCCTCAACACATCTATTTCAACATATCTACACAAAAGCTAGGCAGCTCACTATTAGACACACAAATGCTCATTAACACTATGGTGCTGTATTAATAATTTTATTTAATGCAAAGTGTCTCTCCATGGTAGAACAATCTCCCCTCTCACTACCAATGTTTCATGCAGCCGCAGTGCACTTTCACAAGGCATGAATGAAGCCACCCACCTAGTCCCTCTCTGGCCCCCACCACACTCTCCCCCCACCAGCACCCCAAAAAATAAATTTTTCAATGATCTGTAGACAACAAAAAACAACCCCTGGTGCAGAATGTCTGCTCTGTCCAGTGTCTGTATTGGTAATGGCATGGGAACAGTGACATCTTTGCTCCTAGTAAAACCTGATTGGTTGAAACTTACTAGGAGAAAAGACATCACTGTTTATTCATTCTCTGAACTAGGAGATGGTTTTCTTAGTAGAGGGATTTTATACATTCTGTTCCTTTTAAAAGAAAAAAGAAAAAATGACCAGTGAAGTTGAAGTGACCGCTGGGAAATTTGTGCCCACCTCATCAGTGATTTAAAACTCAGCATCAGTGAGCAGTCTTAAGAAAAGGGGCTCAAGAGGAATGCCTTCATGCCTGCCACTTGTTGAGAATGTTACATCCTGTTTATCCCAGCTCTTAGAGCACTGATGGAAAGGGCACCAAGTGTATATGCACAAGCAAGCGTGTGCCAAACATGGCACTAGCCAGTGCGCTCCAACCTGTTTTTTGCTCTGTCTGTGCTAAAACCTGTGTTCTCCCAGTTGACAGCATCATTTGTCATAGAAGTGAGATCCCAAATGCAGTAAACAGTGATAAGAAAATGAGTCACTAAACCCAGCTGGTATCACATATAAAACTGGCACTACAGAGTGGCAGCAGTAGGTGAGGGATGTGCCAAAACCTTTTTTAAGGAGTGGGGTTAAAGTAACCTGTACTGCGTATGTAAATATAAATCCACCAATCAAAACTACAGTCATGACAACCCTAGATCACCCAAGTAATACTGGGAAAGTGTCTCAACTAGAATACAGAGCTGATTTGATGACTGTGTTCCACTGGCACCATTTAACAAACATAACCTTGGCAGACCAGATCAATCTATCACTTGAATTTGTGACATGCAGCGAACAGCTACAGATGGACTATTTCAATTTAGAGGCTAAATTCAGATGAAAAAATCCATGCTGCCAATCATCAAGCACTGTCAATTGAAAACACAAAGTCTGTTTCTTATCCCTCCCCGCACATTTACACACCCTAACGCGAGTGCATAGGATGCAGTGTGGTTTATCTTTTCCCAGTGTCTCATGTTGTATTATGGTTCACTTTTTGTGAAGAGGACTTTCTCTCCCTCCCACATGTCCAGCAAAACACATCACAGGTTGCAGTGCAACTCACTTTATGTCCTGGGGACTCTCTTCCTCCTGTCTGCCCTGGGGGGTGCACATAGGCCATGTTGTGGCTCAGTCTGAGTTAAGGTGCCACTCCCTATCCTGAAGAGCACATAAGGGCCACAAAGCAGTCCACTTTTTGTCAGATGGGCTCTCACTCTCTTCCTCCTGTAGTACAGAACACGTACGCCACAATTCAGTTTGTCTTTTTCCCAGTGGGATTCTTCACACCCACCTGCAGTGTAGAGCAACATATAGGCCAAAATGTTGTGCAGTTTCTGTCTGGCACCTTCTTATCCTCCTCACCTGTCCACCTAGGAATGTAGAGTGCTACGCTGTACTTGACTTGAACAGACTTGAGGATCATGGCTAGAAGTAAACTGAGACTCAAGTCTGGAATATGAATTAGGCCAGACTATATACCAAAATGCTCTAAAATACAGTAGCTGAAGAAGAAAGAATGGTGGTGTGCGTGTGTCTGTGTGTGTGTGTGTGTTGGAGGAGCAACACTATACCAAAATGCTTTATGATCAGGAAATGGAGGGTAGAGATTTTTGCAAAGATAACTGTCAGAGCTGCCAAAAAAAGGGCAAAATTACATGGCTGTGTTCTGATACTCACATTACAGTGTGTGCTTCTATTGTAAAGAACACATTTCCCAGATGGTTTCAGTACACTTGAAAGCACTTTTTGTTTCATAGAAACCTAGGTGTGTGCAATTATAGCAGGATAGGATCAAACTGTGTTGTATATTATTAGTCACTTTGGGCGAAAGGAACCTGCTCACCCTCCCACATTTCCTGCAGAGCACATCTCAGGCTGCAGTGCAACTCGCTTTATACCCTGGGGTCTCTCTTTTGTCCTGAAGAGTACACACAGCTTTAATTCTCATCGAATGCTTTCATTAAAAAAGTATATCAATCATTTCATAAATAAACACATCTGTACCCACTGTACTTCTAACTTTAAAACTGCTTTACTTTGATGTAACCATTTTCCATTACTGCCAAGTTTACTCGTGCATGCTGGTTCCTGTTACAAACACGGAAACAGAATTTGATGGCTCATTTCTCCTTACCTACAGTGTCACTGTAGACCCTAATAGATCTCTGGCACTTTCTCCCTACCCTCCTTCCTTTCTACCAAGATACACTTATTCCCGTCTCATGCATTCTCTGAACCCCCCCCACTCTCTTTACCCCCACCACCTCCCCTGGAAGGCTGTTCCAGGAAACCACCACTCTTTCTGTGAAAAAGTACTTCCTCACATCTCTCCTGAATCTACCCCACACCAGCTTCATAGCATATCCCCTTGTTCTTGAGCTCCTTTTTTCTGAAAAATGTTATTATTTAGTTATTTATTGAAAGTTTTAGAGAATACCTTTGAACACAAGTGCTCTTTTACAAAGGTTCCACATCAATAACAGAGTTTACAAAGCAACATAAATACAATAAGCAAGTTCCAGTGAAATGAAGGCAAGCACATGTAAATATAGATGAATAAATACAAATAAATGAGTTGGAATCAGTTGCATTTAATTTTACAATAAGGCAGGTAGACAGAACCAGTGTAGAATAAGCACAGTAATGGCACATGGTCTCAGAGCCAGAGTCTGACACAATTCAAAGAGTATGCCAGGAGAGACTTTGGTTAGAATGGTTAGCAGTTGCAGTTGTATTGAACTGTTAGGGTTGCCCGTAATGCTCACTTAAACTGGTCAAACTTAGGTACTGTTAGCAGGGTATTGGGCAGCTCATTTAACAAGCCAGCAGCCCTAAATGTGAATGAATGTCTTCCCAGCTGAGTATGGCAGATAGGCAGTTCAAGGGCATTCCGAGCCATGCTCTGGGTGTTGAAGAAACTGGTAAAAGGGCAGAAGCAGAGAGTTAGGGCCGGGGGGTTAGGCCTAGTAGTGCCTTCTTAGTTAGCAGATATGTCTGGAACTTAATTCTGCTAGGCAGGGGTAACCAGTTTGTTTGGATGTAGAGGCTGCAGCTGTGGGTGAGCTTTTCAGTCCCAAGCACAAAGTGACAAGCCTTAATACAGATCAGATTTATTCTGCTGAGAATTGAGTTGCGAGCAGTTGCATAGCCAGGGAGGCCATAGTCAACAAGTGACAGTACTGAGCTTGCCACTATGAGGTATCTAGCATCAGCAGTGAGGCTGAACTGGTTACAGTACAAGGCTCCCAATCTTCAGTTTACCATGGAAAAGGTGATCAATGTGAGGAGCAAAAGATAAGGTATCATCCAGGATCACCCCAAGGTATTTAAAGGTTTCCACCTGTTCAAATATATATCTCAGGTCACTGCAGATGATAAGGGGCAATACTCTTTTCTTCATCAGCGAGCTTGTGAAGAGCATTGTCTTAGGTTTTTTTTTTTTTGTAATTTAGAACCAGTTTGTTTTGGAAGAGCTACTTTTCAAGAGCCTCAAAATTATCCTGGAGGTTGGAGGTAAAGCTGCCAAGGTTAGGGTCCTTGGACTAGCTAACAGCATTGTCAGCATACAGAAGTATGTTTGCAGACTAACAGGCATCAGGCAGGTGGTTTATGAATACTGCAACCCAAATAGGGGGCCCAGAATGGAGCCCTGGGGAACACCAATGGATACATTCCTAACATCAGACAAGAAGCCATCTATCTTAATACACTGAGTGTGATTAGTAAGATAACTCTGGAACCAGGTACCTGTGCCCTGTAACAGGCCTTGGCCGTGGAGTTTGCAGAGAAGGTGATTAAAACTGACCAAGGCAAAGGCTTTTGTCAAGACGATATAGATGGCACCAGCTTTGTCTCCATTGTCAATGGGCCTCAAGGATGAAATTGGAATACTCAGTTAGTGTTGTATTGGTGCTATGTTTTTTTCAGAAATCCATGATGTTGGGCACAAAGTATTTCATATTTTTCAAGATATAAAACAAGTTCATCAGCCACTATTCTCTCAAGGGCTTTGGATGGGGGGAAGAGTATTGATATTGGCCTGTAATTTGGAAAGATCAGAATGGTTGCTGCTTTTAAAATCTGGTATAACCAGCACAGATTTCCACTTTTTGGGGAGCTGGAAGTAGTGCAGAGAGAAGCTGAAAAGTTTGGAAATGGGATAGGAGACTTTCTCAACTACTAGGTCGAATAGCCGCATATTGATTGAATCTCGTCCAAGTCTGGTTTTACCAAGCACCTTTCTTATATAATTAGAGGTGTCCCTTACTGAGACAGGTTTAAAATAGAATTTAGGATAACCTAGCTCCGGGTCCAGTGGCTGTGTGTCTACTGGACCAGTACATCTACTGGAGGGCAAGGTTGGCTCAGTGGGGACAACAGAGCTAAGGTTGGTGAATGCAACACTGAATTTGTTGGCAATTTCAGTGGGTTAAGTATCTCATGTTCATCAACCATAAGCATTTTTGGTGAGGTTTTGTCACCCTTACCAAGGAGTTCTGAGACATTCTCCCAGAATCTTTAGCCATTGCTCCAATTCTGTGCTTGCTATAGATAGATTTGGTCAATTGAATCCTAGTAGTGCATTTATTCCTGGCTTCCTTGTGTTTATGCAGATGGAATAATGACCCAGTATCCCTGGCCAGTGCCCACAGATTATTCCTCTCTCTCATGAGGGTAAGGAGTTTTGGGGTGATCCAACTTGTGCACGTACCTCTTACTTTATGCTTTTTGAAGGGTGCAAATTTATTGTAAGGCTATGCCTGTGGTTCAATGGGTGGAGCAACTAACCATGCCAGTGATCAGGCCTTAAAAGGCTGCTCCTCTTGGTCACTGCAGGATCTTTCTTCATTGTGGCTGGAGGCGCCGCTCTCCCTCACTCCTCTCGATGTTTCTCTGCTCAGTTTTAACAGTCTCTCATCCCTTTGGCATATTTTGCCTTCTTGTGTTCTGTCCTGTCCGGCCTCCTTGTGATTCCCTTCCCTTGCGAGACGCCGCTCCTTTCCACCAGCACTTCTGAGTTCTCGCTGCCTCCCATAGCTCTGCAGTGTTTGCATTCATTGGGTCTTGCCTCACCGCTCCATTTTCCCCTGCTCTGGCCACTGACTCAACTGTCTCCTGGCTTAGGTACTCCATTCAGTTTCTCTCTATTTGTGTTGTATGACGCTGTGACTGCACATCTCATGCTCCTTACATTGTTGCATTCCTTTTCAGTGAATGTGTGGAGCCATCTATTTCTGGGCATTTTTCTTACCTAACTAGGATGGTGCTACACATTCTGGCAATTTGTTCTATCTTTTGATGCCCGGTGCTACAGTATTGCATCTTAATGCTGAGAGGTTCTGGTTCTCGGGCATCACCTCTCACCTTTCCTTCTCCCAATCAGTCCATGAAGGCCACCACCTACCAACCTGTATGAGAGGTCATGACTCCAACTTTCGCTTTCCTGTTCGCAAAATTTGAGCTCCCTTGTGCACATCATGTAAGTCATGGCTATCAATCGTTCTGTACTTGTGTTCCGTTATTCCTCGGGTGCTGTCTCTCCACATGCGGCTGCCTCAGTCTCGCACTTCAGCTGGATAGCACTCTTTAACTGCCCGGTCTTCCTCTTACTACATACTCCTTATGCATGCATTTTTTCAAACCTCTGCTGTGTGCTCTTTGGGATTCCCTAGGCTTCGGATTCAAAATTTCACTTCTTACTTATCTGTATGTTCCTGCCTACGTATGTTTAGCCCATGGCATGTCAGTCCAGCTACAGCTGCTGGCATTAAAAACTATTACTTATCTTACTGTTTTAAGTGACTGTCTGGGCCAGGACAGCTGCACTACATTTGCTTAATCTTCACTAGTCTACTTCATGTTTTGGTATCATGGTGCCTTTCTCATAGCTTCTCTGTTAGATCCATGGCAGGGGACTGCGTCATTGTGATGGGCACCATGGCTCCAAGCAATTGGAGTATGTTCTCCGTAATTTCAACATTAGTCAGCAGCTGACCTGCCCATCCATTTCTTTCTTTATAATATAATATTTTATTAATTTCTTCTTTTTTCTGTATACAGAAAAAAAATATGCACACATACAGTATACTCCAAAATCAAAACAAATACTACATAAATTAACCCATGAGTAACAAAGTCCATAAGTCCTTTAAACTAATTTAGATATCGATTCCTTAGTGCATACCTTACATAAAAAGAATAGACCCAGACCAAAACAAAAGGAACAAGAGGAATAATACAAACTTAATAAAATGTTAAGCCAAAAGGTAGTAGCTTTAGATATTTACCATTCACTCCACAAATTTATTCTTATAGCATTAATGCCTCCCCTCTTTAAATATAACTTAAATTGAATCTATATTGCCCCCCAATTCAATCAGTCAAACAAGCAGGACTTAAGACCTTCAGTCCTTATATATCCATTTTTTCCAAATTCCTTAGGATTTCATGTTCTGATGGTGTAGGAGATGAGACAAGTGATTCTTCAGTCCCCTGAGTAGAGTAATGAGCGCAAATATAAGCAGTAAGCTGATCTACATCGAAAAAATGTTTACTTTACCATCCTTAATGATTTTTACTTTTGTAGGCGGCAACAAAGAAAACGAGGCGCTAAGTTCCAAGATTTCTTGACGATAAGCCAAGAACTTCCTCCTCCGCTGTTGCGTAGCATAACAGAAATCAGGGTAGATATAATATTTGGAGCCTTTATATTCCAAGACTCCTCTGAGCCTTGCGAATTTAAATATATAATCATGGTCTGAATCAAACCCAAAAGTTGCCAAGATAGTTGTCTTTATCTGGGAATTTCTGTTTCTGTTTCATCTAAACAATTGAAAAGCCTTCGTGATTAAGGGGGGATTCTCCTGGGGTAACTTGAAAGTGGCAATCAGAATATGTTTAACCAAATCCCTCATAGAATCAAAATCTGTATCCATCTGATCAGGTACTCCCAGAATTCGAATATTCTTGTATCTTAGCATATTTTCTACACTCTCCAATTTTCTATTTATATTAAAATTATCCCGCATTAGGCTCATGCAGTTCACCTCTACAGTTGCCAGTTTAGCAGCATGCACATCCAATTTTGCAGAATTATCCATAATGGTTCCCTTTGTTGTCTCTGCCACAGTTTTAACATTATTCAGTTCTGGTTGCAAGAAATACATTTTTTTCATTAACACCTCATATCATCTATCACTGCGCACTGTCCATGCCAAAATTTTCTCTAGGTTCGAACCCAGCCTTTCCAGTGTGTAGCCTTCTGTCTCCATGGGAGAAGAAGATTGATGTTGATCAGAGTAAGTTATTTGTTGCTTGCTTGTAGATAAATCCAAGTTTCTTTGTGAAGCAAAGGGTGTAGAAGAAGGCATTATTTTTACAGCCTGTGCGGTGACCAGCGTGCTACTCAAGCTCCCACCTCCACTCTCCGGGCTTGGTCTACCTGGAGTATGCCACTGCTTGAGCAGCCCTGACTTTGGGGAAACAAACTCCAGAACTGACCCCACCTTGTTTCTTCATAAATCCATTTTAAGCCGTAACACTCAAAACTGAAGAAAATACAAACAGGGGGTAAGTCAGAACATTAAACGAGCACCGTTACAAGCGTTAAATTCCCTGTAGTCCCAAAGCGGTTAGATCAAATGCTACACCCATCGGTCATCTTCGAGCTATCCTACCAGCCTTTATGGCACTAGCACCAGCAGCCCCTCGAATCGCTTCATTCTCAACCCTCCTACTAGCTTCACAGCCTTTCCTCCTAGTGCTTCATATTTCCACCATCGGCTGCGGGCTTCTCCCCGCCGTTTCAGTCTCCCTCACCTCCGCCAGCCGTCCCTTTCACCTCAGTGCTCTGGTTTTCTTTTACCTCAGCTCTTAAAGCATTTCTTATCTGCCAATTATATCTATCATTACTCCTGGTACTTTGTACTTCACCCATCGACTGCGGGCTTCGCCTGGCCTTTCTCGTCTCTTCCACTCATACAATTCAATCCACTCTTAATTTGGCTTACTAATGGACCTGGTTGGCATGCACTCCTGTGGTTACTAATTGCACTCTGCCTCCTCCAGACCCACATCAGGATCTCCTTCGTTCAGTCTGACCTCTTTACTGATCTACCCGTCAGACTTGACCATCCAAGCACTACCCTCATCCAGGTCCCATGCTACCTTGACTCATCCTGCTCTCCATTTAAAGACATGCCTTCCATGTGCATTGCTCCATGGCTCAGGACTAACCTGTAGCTGACAGTCTCGCTCTGCTTTCACAAAGTCCACATCTAGAGCATGCGAAGCTCAGAGCAGGGTCATTCTCCCTGGCCCATAGTAAGAATATCTTTGCTCTGAGTGGACCTTCAGTTGTCACCCATTCTGGTGACACCTCCGGAAGTAGAATTTATGACTTCAGCTACAAGGGGTTGGGCTGTTATTAGCAGGTCCTCTTTAGCTGCCCGAGTGGGTTCAGAGGCACTCTTTATGCTATTCTCCCTCTGATCATCTCTGGTTCACTTGGTCTGTTTCATAGGTTCATGTAGGCTAGCTGAGTGCCTCTGTGGTAATTTCTCTTTTCTTTGCTTTTGGGCACCTAGTTGCAGAGACATCACTCGCAACCCTCAACGGCATTCCTGTTAGATGGATATAGAGAGAGCATTCTCCAAATTTGAATTTTTTCCTCTTTCCTTGATCTCGACTCTAAATTGGAGTAGCTGAGCCATCACTAACCAAAACATCCTTCAGTCTGGAGGGAAGGTGACCTAGGCCTGGGATCCCCAGAGGTTTCCTCCTCAAAGGGGGGTTTTTCCTCTCCTCCGTGCCGATGATCAGAATACTTAGATAGGGTTAGTACTTTTATAGGTTACATGGTTAGGTTCTGCTGTTGGATGGACTAAGATGGTGGCTCCTGGTTGTTCCCTCTCCCCCTTAGGAAGTCCTGCTCTCCTGCCTCATGTCAGCTTCCAAACCGGTAGTTATTACTCTGTGATTTCCCATTCCTCTCCAGTCCTAACCATCTATACATAGCAACCTCTGTTCTCGTCCTCTGTACCGTTCTGAATCCCTCACCTCCTTCATGATGCTCGACACCCATTTGGGTACTCTTTTTGGGCTCCTTCCTAAGCTACCTTTAGCCAAGGGAATCATTCCCGTGGCACCTCAAGGGATGGAACCCTCCTCTAGGGTTCCTTGCCACTGTACCCCTACAGGGTGGTATATCCCATGGATAGAGAGGCCAACAGCCACAATGTATCCAAGTCTCACAAGCATAACATCATACCAAGTTGCGTAAGTACACTGAATTGTAAGGCTACGCCTGTGGTTCAGTGGGCGGAGCAACTAACCACGCCCCCGATCAGGCCTTAAAAGGACACTCCTCCTGGTCACTCCAGGATCTCTCTTCATTGCCCCACCATCCTCCCCTCCTCCTTCAGTGGCTCATCTCTTTCTCTTCCATGGGCTCCTTCCTAAGCTACCTTTAGCCAAGGGAATCATTCCTGCAGCACCTCTAGGGGTGGAACCTTCCTCTAGGGTTCCTTGCAGTTGTACTTCTACAGGGTGGTATATTCCATGGATAGAGAGGCGAATAGCCACAATGTATTCCAGTCGCACAAGCATAACATCATACCAAGTTGCATAAGCACATTGAACTACAGGCAGTTGTGAATTCTGTGACAAAGAATTCTAGGACCAAATCAGTATCAGGGATGGCATCAAAAAGAAGCTCCAGTCTAGTTGGGCTAGATAGGATTTGAATTTTGGCATATGCATTTTGTTTATGACCTGGCTGTTTATGAACCAGGAGAGGAGTCTGAGCTGTTTTACTTCCCACAAGCATTATACCAGGGAGTGGTCACTGAGGGTATCAGGCAGAACTTTGACCTTCTTGACCCTGTCTAGGTGAGTTACAAGTACTCAATCGACACTTCCCTCCTGTACCTTACTTACCCTGTAGGTATTTAAAGGTCTCTATTATATCCCCCCTCTCCCTCCTCAATTCCACGGTGTGTGCATTGAGTTCTTTAGTCTCTCCTCATAGGGCTTCTGATGCAAACCCTGCACCATTTTAACTGCCCTCTTCTGGACTTCCTCCACCCTGTCTATGTTGTTCTGGGGATAAGATCTCCAGAACTGGACACAGTACTAAAGTTGGGGTCTCATCAGTGATCCTTACATGTGCAAAACCACCTCCCTCTTTCTGCTGGTGATACCCCTCCCTATGCAACATAGCATTACATTAGCCCTCCCAACGGCCTTGTCACACTGCCTGGCCACCTCCAGATCATCAAGTATGATTACCCCAGGTCTCTTTCCTGCTTGGTTGTTGTCAATACCACTCCACCCCTTCTGTACTCCGCAACCGGGTTTCTGTGCCCTAAGGGCATTATTCTGCACTTTTTCACATTGAAACCCAGCTGCCATACCCATGGCCACTCCTTGAGTTTCTCAGGTCTCTGCTCATCCCTCCCCCTGGAGCGTACACCCCTTTTGCAGATTTTGGCATCATCCATAAAGAGGCAGACTTTCCCTTATAGCTCCTCTGCTATGTCACTTGTAAAGACATTAAAGAGGACAGCTCCCAGTACCAAACCCAGTGGTACCCCACTGGTCCTCCTCCCCTCCTTGGAGTGAACTCCATTTACCACTACTCACCGTCGCCAATCTCCTAACCACTTTATTATCCAGTTTACCACCTTTGTTCTCACTTCTAAGATACATAGCTTGCTTACTAGTCTCCTATGTGAGACAGTGTCAAAAGCCTTACTGAAATCTAGGTAGGCTATGTCCACCACTCCACCCTAATCTAATTCCTTGGTCATCCAGTCAAAGAAATCTATCAGATTCATTTGACATGACCCCCCCCCCAATGAATCCATGCTGTGGTTTTGTAGGCCACTGGATTCAAGATATTCCACAATTCTTTCCTTCAGCAGTATTTCCATTAACTTTCCCACCACTGATGTCAGGCTGACTGGCCTACAACTGCCAGCCTCCTCCCTGCTACCATGTCTGTGAAGTGGAATGACATCTGCCCTCCTCCAGTCCTCTGCAACTACTCCTGTCTCCAGTGATCTGTTAAACAGGATCATGAGAGGTGCAGCCAGAACTTCCTTGACCTCATTCAGTACCCTTGGATCCTCCCCATATGACTGCATTGCTTTGTCCACTTTCAGATTTGCATGTCCCTTCAGTACTCTTTCCTCTGAAAAGGGACTGGTGTCCACTTGTCACCCTTCAAGACTCCTGTTACTTTTTTGCTGTCCCTCACCCTCCACTCCCTCTGTGAACACTGAGCAGAAGTATTTGTTTAAGATGTCTGCCTTTTCCTGGTACGTCTCTGCACTGCCCCCACTTCCCTTTTTTTTTCTTGCTGTTAATACTGTTTATTGAAATTTTTCAGATTGCACAGGTCACACAATACTTGTGCAGGTAGGATGGTACAGTAGATGCTTAAACATGCACACAACACAACAGGCACGGGTCTTGAGAGTGATACAGAAGTTATGCCATTGAGTTCTGAGACCATTATAAAGAGATATAATATATGAGGCAGTGTAGGAACATAGCACCTGTAAATCTAACCCAGGTAGACTACATTAAAAAATATTGAATTGTCTTTATGACTAGCAAAGAAAACAGTCCAAAGAAAAGGGGGTGAGGTGCCTTTTCTCAACCTGTGAAGTATAACTGAGAACTTATAGAAAGCCAGATTGTGCTTGTTATTTAGATAAGTGTAGAACCTAAGGTATACAAACCTGGAACAGGGAGAGGGGAAGGGCAATCAGCAGGTATATGCAGACAGCACAAGGAACACCTGACTAGGCTGGGTGACAAACTATCATCTATTTCGTCTGCATCTCCTTCTCTGAGATCCTGCCAGTCTGGGAGAAGGGAGCAGATGGACAGAAGGTCAGAGAAGGGGAGATAGGGAGCTAAACACGTGGCTCAAGGACTGGTGCCAGGAAAAGGACACAGATTTGTAGGAACTGGCAACAGTTCTGGGAGCGAAAGTTCTTTAAATTTGATGGACTGCATCTGACTAAAGAGGAGTCAGTGCATTGGGGCAGAAGTTTGGCGTCCTTTGCAGAATATTTAAACTAGTAAATGGGGAGAGGTGCAGCACCCCATACCGCCAAATGGGAAGAACACCCTCCCCTCAGCTAGTGGTCAAACAGGAATTCAGCGTGTTTGCGTTGCTCATTTGCATCACCAGGTAAGAAAAGGTTTGTCTCCCCACACGATGCACAGGGGTAATGCCAAACTTCACCCAACAACTAAACACCAAAATCTGGCCAATGGAAAATCATGTACACAATGCTCACAGCCTGGGAAATAAGATCCCAGACCTGCAGGCAATTATGTCAGAGGCTAAACTGGACATAGTAGCAATTGGTGAGGCGTGGTTTACCAGTAACCACACTTGGGAGACTTCAGTACCTGGCTATGTATTGTTCAGAAGAGACCGAGGTAAAAGGGGAGGGGTGGCCTGTATGTTAATGAAAATATCAAAGCTACAGAAATTCAGAATACACATAAGGAGCCAGAAGAACTGTGGGTCACCCTGGAAACAGGAAATGGACAGCCATAAGAACTGGGGTTGTACAGGCCCCAGACCAGAGGGAGGACATAGACACATTACTGTTAGAAGATATACAAAACATGACAGCTAAAGGGGAGGTTCTGATAATGGGAGACTTCAACATGCCAGATACAGATTGGTCAATACCAGCAGGAACATCTGCCAGAACTAGACTCATAGTGGATTCCCTGCAGGGGGGGCTCAAACAACTGGTACAGCAACCCACAAGAGACAGGGCTATCCTAGATCTAGTACTGACTAACAAAGAAGGGATCACAGATCTCAGGAGAAGGTCACCTGGGGCAAGTGACCATCACATGGTATGGTTCAATTTGGCTATACATCTAAATCATCCCATTCCAAAGCAAAAATATGGGACTTCAGAGGAGCTGACTTTGATAAGATGGCCAACAGAGTTAAGCTAGCCCTGGCAAAAGAAACACAGGTGAGGAGGTACAGGCAAAGTGGGCAAGCATTAAGGATACAATACTTGAAGCTAACATCCCATTGTGTTAGACAGAAAAGGAAGTGCAAAGAAGAAGGAAACCACTTTGGTTCTCAAATACAGTAGCAGAAAAGGTCAGAGCCAAAAGGCTGGCCTTCAGAAAATATAAGGGAACACAGCGGATGAAGATAGGGAGGCATACCAAACTGCCCTAAGGGACAGGTAAGGCAGTAAGGCAGGCAAAGTCCCAAACTGAGGAAACACTAGTACGAACAGTAAAAGAAGGTGACAAGACTTTCTATAGATACATTAGTGAAAGGAGAAAGTCCAGAGGGGTGTGCTAAGTTCAATGGAGAAAGGGGAGCATGTGGGAGGAGGACCCTGTAAAGGCATCTATCCTAAATAGATACTTTGCTCAGTATTTACTGAAGAGAAGGTAGGGCAGGGCCCAGACTCAGCATCATGGACACAGGGGAGGGAGGTGAGACTACTCCCCTTCACAAAAGAAAGGGTCCTACAAGAGCTACTTAAGCTCAGGGTGGATAAGGCAATGGGACCTGATGGCATACATCCCAGGGTACTTAAGGAGCTAAAGGAGGAACTAGCAGAGCCATTAGCAGAATTGTTTAGTGAGTCTCTGAGCACAGGAGAGGTCCCAGAAGACTGGAGAAGGGCTCATGTGATCCCACTCCACAAGAGTGGTAGCAGGGAGGAGGGGGAACTACAGACCGGTCAGTCTTACCTCAGTAGTGGGCAAGATTATGGAGGCACTCCTTAAGGAAAGGATAGTGCAACACCTGGAACCATAGGGGAACAGGATCCAAGACAGCATGGGTTTACAAAGGGAAGGTCCTGTCAAACTAATCTCATAGATTTCTTTGACTGGGTAACCAGAGTGGTGGACTAAGGGGAGCAGTTGATGTCGCCTACCTTGACTTCAGCAAAGCTTTTGACACTGTTCCACATAGAAGATTGATAAATAAGCTAGGTAGGCTCGGGGTGGGTGAAGTTGGTCAACTGGGTGGCAAACTGGTTGACTGGCAGAAACAGAGAGTGGTGGTAAATGGTATACAGTCAGAAGAGATGCAAGTCACAAGTGGGGTACCTCAGGGATCAGTCCTGGGGCCAGTCCTATTCAACATCTTCATTAGTGACCTCAGAGATGGACTAGAGGGTAGGCTTGTCTGTTTGCAGATGACACCAAGATCTGCAACAGAGTAGATGATCCAGATGGGGTGGGCAGAATGAGAAGAGATCTGGAAAACTAGCAGAATGGTCAGAAGAGTGGCAACTGAGATTTAATGCAAGAGGTGCAAATCATGCATAGGGAAGGAGAAACCCTGAAGCCACTTATAGGCTGGGAGGAGTTACTAGCAGTCACAAAGGAAGAAAGAGACTTGGGCATCATCATCACTGATGACCTAAAATCATCCAAGCAGACCTCTAAAGCAGTAGGTAAGGCTAGAGGGGTGTTAGGGTGTATTAGTAGGGGTATCCTGAAGCCGTAGAGGAGGTAATAATCCTCTGTGCTAGGACATTGGTTAGGCCCCATCTGGAGTACTGCGTGCAGTATTGAGCCACACCTTCCCTGGGACATTACCAAATTGAGGCAGTCCAGAAGGGCAAGCCAAATGGTGCAGGGACTGCATCAGAAGACATATGAGGACAGGATTAATGGAGCTCAATATGTATACCTTGAGCAAAGGAGGGAGAGAGGTGATATGATCGGGACATTTAAACACCTTAAGTGCATAAACAAGGTGAAAGAGTCTAACATGTTTAAATATAAGAAAATAGCAGGACAAGAGGACACAGCATGAGATTAGAGGGAGGCCGATTAAGGGGAAATGTGAAAATTCTTTTTCACAGAAAGGGTGGTAGATGCATGGAATGGCTTACCACAAGAAGTGGTGGCTATGAATACAGTGCAGGGCTTCAAACAGGCATGGATAGGCATAAGGGAGCAATACAAATGACTATGAATAGATAGGTCACTGACAGAGCAAAGGCCGATGGCACATTTATAAGGTAGAAAAAGAAATGGGCAGACTGGATGGGCCTTGCGGTCCTTATCTGCCGTCAACTTCTATGTTTCTATGTTTCTATGTTTCTATGTTTCTAAGTGCAGGAGAAAGAGTAAAACAGGGGGTGAAGCGGTAGGGGTCAACCTACCCCAGTTCTCGGTGACAAATTTGCTAGAAAAGGAGCCCAACATAGACAGTATTGTGGAAGGGTATTGGCAACCATGTGGGATAGATGATCTAATTCAGCTGCCTTGGAGAATATGTTTAGCAGTTCGGACAGGGTAGGTACCTCCGGGGTTCACCAGTGACATAAAATTAGTTGCTTAGCCTGAAGGCCTAGGAGGGTAATCCATTGCAATTGCTGGGGTTTTAACTTAGTTGTTGAGACCCAGCAGCCAAACCTTGGGATCTGTGTCAATATTTGTGCCAGTGATTTGTGTTGCTAGGCCCCAGATGGAGGTCCAGAAAGGCTATATGAGTGGGCACTGCCAGATTATGTGATATAGGTCTCCCACTGCAGATTGGCACCTCCAACATAAGTTGCTGTCAATCAGATTAAGTTTGAAAAGACTTGAGGGGGTTTGGTACCAATGAGAGAGTATTTTGTTCTATGTGAGCTTGCTTTTTGCATCAAGGTAGGTAGTGTGGGCTAGCTTCCGGCAAAGTCTCCATTGTGCTTCGGAGAGAGATTGCTGGAGGGCTTTTTGCCATCTGGCTTTAGATTCCAGAGTTTAGGAGGGGAGCTTAACACGGAGTTTGGAGTAGATCGAGCTAGCCTCTCTTTTTTTGATAGAGAGTCACTTACCAACTAGGAATGGTCTATGGTCCCTAGGTGTCTGAAGATTTTTTTTAGATATGCTGTGACTGAGCTACGAAGCTGGAGATATTGTCAGAAAGAGGATTTACTCAGATGATGTTCTTGAACAAGCTCCTGAACGGATTTTAGAGCCGCCCCATTTGAAGTCTGCATGTCAACAAAGGTGGTGATCCCTTTACCTATCCATAAGAGCCAGTGCAGGGTCTTGTTGTCCACTCGGAGAGAAGCATTATCCCAAATAGGGGTTAGAGACACAGGGCAAGGGTTAGCTTTAAGTTTCTTGTGCACCATATGTCAAATGCATACCGCTGGAGCTATGGTAGGTGCTGCATTAGTCTTTTGGGAAATGGGTTGTATAGGAGCAGCAAGAGAGAATGGACCTGGGCCAATGCAGTTGCCATATATAGCCACTGCTGTGCCTCCAATGAAGCAGGAAGTAACCATGTTAGGGTTTGAGCAGTGGAGTAGGCCTATTTGTATCCCTCTATCCACGGAAGGCCCCACCCTCCAGAGATCCAGTGTGCCTACAGCTTGTTCCTGCTGTATCGGGGTTTGGATCCTTCTCAGATGAAGCCAGCAAAGGCTGTATCAATGGCCATAAGCCAGGGAGCTGGGATGTCAAGGGGGAGGTGAGCTATAACATGGAGGAATTTTGGGGCTGAGATCATTTTCAAGGCTGAAATTTTGCCTGCAAGTGTGAGTTATAGTGCACGCCAGTAGTCACACTCAGTCTTGAGCTCAACAATTAATGGTCTGAGATTAAGGACCCACCGCTTAGTCAAATCAGGAGTAAGGCAGATCCCTAAGTACACCAGGAAATCTAGGGACCAATGCATGCCGAGTGGGGTCACAAGTGACTATGTGCACGAAGCGCTCAATGGGAACACTTCTGTTTTAGAGCGATTGAACTTTAAACCCAGGAGTGCGTCAAAGTCCATTAGCAAGGAGAGCAGGGGTGGAAGGAAGGATTGCACATCTACCAAGGGGACCAAAAGGTTGTCAGCATACATTAAAGTAGAGTAGGTCTGATCTTGAATTGTTACCCCTCTTATCTTGGGAGACTGATGGATAGCCAAGGCCAAAGGTTCCACCACCAAGACAAACAGTAAAGGGGAGAGGGGGCACCCCTGTCTGGTGGCTCTCCCCAAGGGGAAGGGTTCTAATGGGGTAGAACTGGTTTACACCCATGCTATAGGACCGTGGTAGAGAGCTGATGTCCAGTTTAGAAATTTCTCCCCTAATCCCATGTGCATCAAGACCTGCTGTAGATAGTCCTACTTTCAAAATCAATAGCCACAGCCACCGTTGGAGTGGGACTATTCTTAATATGATACATCATATTAATCATTGACCGAATGTGGTCTCTGCTGTAGCATCCAAGGACAAAGCCAACTTGGGAGGGGTGAATAAGAGAGGAGAGGAAAGGATTTAGCCTTGTGGCAAAGATTTTAGCCAATATCTTGCTATCCGAATTTATGAGTGAGATTCGGTGGTAGCTGGAGGGAAGTGCAAAATCTTTCCCCTTTTTGGGAAAACCATTATGATGGCTTCTCAAAGAGTTGGCAGGAAGGAGCCAGATGTAAGAGCCAAATTGAAGAGGAAACTAAGAAGCAGGGCTACTTGAGGTACAACTAGTCACCAAAGCTCTGGAGGGAAGCCATATTCTCCAGGTGCCTTCCCACTATTCAAGGCTTGAAGTGCTGCAGTCACCTGCAGAGGAGTAATTGGAACATCCAGGATAGAGCACTGCTGAGGAGAGAGCTGGGGGCGGTGGAATGACGTTAAGAAACTGCGAGCACCCTGCAGATCCATGGATCTGGAGGAAGTGTACAGTTCCTTATAGAAGCCACCCATAACTTCATTGATCTGTGCCAGTATAGTGAGAATCCAGCCCCCCTGATACCTAAGCCCAGGAATGTGGTTTTCAGCTATCTGTTTCCTTAGCCTATAGGCCAACACCTTACCCCCTTTCTCGCCACCTTCCCAGAATTTATATTTTATTTTAAGTATAGCAATCTCAGCCTTCCTAGCCAGTAAATCATTGACTTGGAGACAAACATTGACAATATCATGGCCTGGTGGGGAGTGAATGCTAAGGGATGGGATTTGTTTGGATTCATGCTCCAGCTCCACTAACTGATCCTCTAAGGTTTTAAGAAGTTTCTCACTCTGCCACCTAAGGCGGGCTGCGTAGCCCATTATGGACCCACTTAGGGAGGCCTTTAATGCTTCCCATATATTTCCTGGGGACATGTCTGTAGGAGGGTTTTCCCTACAAAAAATAGTGACTTCGGCTATCAGCCATGAGTGTAAATCAGGATCCCTTAATAGTAGTGCATCCAATCACCAGTTGGAGGAGGAGGGGGTCTGAGGCTCATGGAGGAAGTGGAGATGCACTGGAGAGTGATATGAAATAACCACCGGAAGGATCTCCACTCCTATAGAGCATTGCATAACGATCAGAGACCCTAGCCAGTAGTCCAGCCTGCCATAAGAGTTATGTACTGGAGAGAAGAAGGTGTAATCTCTATCCCGGGATGAATATACACCAGGAATCTTGAGGGAGAGCCATGATTTGGAATGCTGATCAGGACTAGTGGAGCTCCTATCTGTGTGAAGATTGAGGGCAACATTAAAGTCTCCCCCTAAAATGACCGAAGCATTGGGGGAGGCCAGGGATCCCAAAGCTTGGGCCAGGACATGAAATATGTCAGGGTAATCCTCATTAGGGCCATACACATAGCCAGTGACCAGGGGACCCTCTGGGGTACTCATTAAAGCCACTACCCACCTACCATCAATGTCTTGTTTGGTCTGGACCACCAACCACTTCAGGGCTTTATGCAGCAGGATGGCCACCCCACATTTGTGTGTAGGGGTGGAAGAGGATAATACTTGACCCACCCAATCCCTTTTTAGCTTGCCATGATCCTGCTTGTTTAGTTTAGTTTCCTGCAAGAAGGCTAAGACTGACCTCAACCTCTTAAGGTGTGACAGCACCTGTTTACGCTTTACCAGGGTATTGAGGCCCCGAACGTTCCAGGTGTGAACATGAAGGTCACCCATGATCAAGGCCACTGTTTCTCTGTGATTCCATAAATACGTCCAGAATCACAGAATCCTGATTGGCCCGCGAATTTTTAAATCTCCTATGGCAAGTCACGGAACTCACGCTGCTTGCAAGAGCATTCATGAACTGGGATACTTTAAAAAGCTCTGTGTAGCCAACCGCAGTCTCCTATTCGTCAACCCCCTAGAAAAAAACACCACAGGAGAGAACACGAGGACCACGAGGATGCTGAGGACGCCCCCGGAGTTCTTGAGAGATCTGCTTGACCCTTTCCGCGGGTTACTTTGTAGTGCAAACGAGGCACTCAGCTCTTTAAATAAAAGTATTTTTTCTTTAAAAATGAGCATTGGAAACTAAACTAGAATCCGCTGAGCATCGGCAAAAAAGCAAAATCAGAATCCTCCCACCCTAACTTGTCTTGCAGACTTCTTGGATACTTCAGGTAAACAGTAGAAGCAGCGCACTACAGCGAGGGGGGTACCTCAAAGTTACTGCAAGAAAGAAACGTATGAGCACACCAGTGGTTTTTAAGCTAAATTATCATATTTATTCATGCCAGAATATCCACGGGTGGTTGAAGACTAGTTAGCCGAAGTGCAGGGATCCTGGCCATGGATATTCTGGCACGAATATGCTAATTTAGCTTAAAAAAACCACTGGTGTGCTCATACTTTTCTTTCTTGTTGCACTTCAGGTAAATACACTGAATGAAAAAGTAAAACGGGGCACAAAATGGAGCTTCATATCTGCTGTGAGGTTGCTGGCAGTGCTCAAAAGCAGGCAGAGCATAATTCAGAGCTCTGAATGAGAGAGGTACTCGCAGAACAGGGACCCTCCACTCTCTGTGCTTTTTTTTTCAGTCCTGTTTCTGTGTTCTGTGAGAACTCTCCACTTTTGTTCTAGTTCATTCCTCATTACAGTCCATGTTTGTTTTGAGGCTGCCCTCCAACACTGCTGTTATAGTTTAGCACTGAAAAAGTGCACGGTAGCCTGTGAGAACCTCTCCTCTTTACTTTTGCCCAGACGTTTGTTGTGGAGTAAAATGAGAGCCAGCCACTGCTGTTTTCCCAATTGCCCTCCAACATATTTTGTGTGTGTACTTCACATTTTGCTACAGTTAGAGGGGTTCCTAAATACTCTATTGTTAAAGTGCTGATCTGTTAATTAAATGTTTAATGCCTCTAATATGCGTAACCTCCTTAGAGGGTTAGAACTGGCAGTGCTGCTTCTGAAGAAGTCCGGAGGGGCTGTGTTGGTTTCTGTGGGCCCCAGAGCAAGTTTGGTGAGGGGGTGTTACTGTTACAGACTGATACACAAGTTTTAAGCTGAAGCTGTTGCCTGCAAATTTGCTCTGAGGCAAACAGAAATCTGCACAGCGCTTCTGACTTTGCAGGTGCTGAGCCAAGTTTAAGGTGCTCGAGCAGCTTTTTGGTCTTGTGTGTAACACCAGAGCAGTGTTGGGGCAGGGGGGGCAAGGGTCCTTGAGCTTGCACTGTGATACAGTAAGGGTTGGGGGGAGGGGCAGTGCTGCTTCTGAGCACTTCCGAAGGGACTGTGTTGGTTTCTGTGCAAGGATCCTCAAGCTTGCTTCGTGCCAGGGGTGGGAAAACAAACATGGGCACCTTGGGAGGGGTCAGTGCTGGCAGTGCTGCATCTGAGGATGTCCGAAGTGGCTGTGTTGGTTTCTGTGTGCTCCAAGGCAAGCTTTGTGAGGGGTGGTACTGTTCCAGACTCTGCTACACACTTATGTGAAGTCCTTGCCTGCAAAACTGCTCTGAGGCACACAGAAATCCGCACAGCCTGTGAGGCAAGTCCAGGGAGCTCCGAGCAGCTTTTCTTGGTACCCTACAGAGCACATACAGTATGTGTGTGAGTGGTGGTGGGGGGGTGTAGGTGCGAGGATCCTCAAGCTTGCTTTGTGCCAGAGGGTGGGTGTTACACACACAAACATGGGCACCTGGGGGGGTCTGAGCTGGCAGTGCTGCATCTGAGGACATTTGAAGGGGCTGTGTTGGTTTCTGTGTGCCCCAAGGCAAGCTTTGTGAGGGGTGGTACTGTTCCCAACTCTGCTACACACTTGTGTGAAGCCATTGCCTGCAAAACTACTCTGAGGCACACAGAAATCCGTATAGCCTGTGAGGCAAGTCCGGGGAGCTCCGAGCAGCTTTTCTTGGTACCCCACAGAGCACGTATGTGTGTGAGTGGTGGTGAGGGGGTGTTGGTGCGAGGATCCTCAAGCTTGCTTTGTGCCGGGGGGGTGTTACACACACAAACATGGGCACCTTACGGGGGTCCGAGCTGGCAGTGCTGCATCTGAGGACGTCCAAAGGGGCTATATTTGTTTCTGTGTGCCCCAGCACAAGATTTGTGAGCGGTGGTACTGTGGAAAGCAACTTTTGATCAGAAGTCACGTCAATAGAGTTTTCTATGGATTAATTGCTACAGTTATATTAGGATTACATGTACTGACAACAAAAATCTATCTGCAGTAGGTACACCATGGAACGGGAAGGTCTGTGCCGGGTGTAAGAAGATCTGAGCTAATTTGTAGGCTTGTCTGAACAGATTTGTGTCTGTTAGGGAGGGTGGGTGGAGAGTAGGAATGCAACTATTTTTTTTTACTTTCTATTTTTTCCCTGCTACATGCCATCCATCTCTGACCCTTCGGGGGCACCTGGAAGTCATCCCTCTGCCAACCACCCAGCCTGAGACTGACCTTGCACCCCATGTAGCCGTGATTAAACCCCCCTGGGTGGGGAACGAGGTGGGGCCCGTACACCCTGTACACTTCTTGCTTCATCGGGCAAGGTGGTCTGAGAGAGTGGTGGCATATCGAGGGCATGCTCTCGGTAATGGAAGACTGTTCTTTTCCTCTGGTTTCCTCCCCTCATGTGGTGTGTGCCCTGATGCTAAGGTGCTGTGTGCCAACATCCACCATGTGTCACGGCCAGCCCCCTGCAAACAGGGCTTGCTGTACCTCGAGCCTCCGCTCGAGTCAGGCAGAGATTGCGGGCGTGGCCCCCTCTTGCCCCCGGAGAAGGTGAGCTGTCATGGGATGCTTAAGCCGTTCTCCCCTGGACGGGCCTCCCGAACCCGGGTCGCCGGCATCGCAAGCGGAAATTCAACTGCTGCGGCGAATGCAACTATTTATTGTTTTAGTTTGCTTTTTATTGTATATTGCTTGCTTTGCTTTTTACTGTAGATAGTGTAAGGTAATATTAAATAGCATTTTTTTGCACTGATGTTTTGGTTGTGAGGTAGGGTCCCACAAAGTGCTTTGCAGGGGAGCCCTTAAAGCCCTAGGCACAGCCCTGTGTACAGTAGATGCTGGAGTTACTGCAGCTAAAATATTGTACTAATTTGTTGATGTGATGAGAGGGGATCGAATATCTACAGCAGATGCTGTGTTTAAAAGGAGATTGGTGGCAGGGTCCAAAATGAGAGGTACTCACAGAACAGAGACCCAACCCTGTGCTGCATCTCACTGCTGGTTTTTATTTGATTCAAATTCAGTGAAGGGTGTGTTTTGTGTGAAGCCATGTTCTGTGTTCTGTGAGTACCTCTCCTCTGTACATGGACCTCCATGTGGTTGCTGTAAAGCTGCCCTTTTGAACTAAACTTAGAATGGGTTGCTGCCATTTCTCCACATGCCCTTGTGTGTGCAGTATTTTGTAGAGGGGTTCTTGCAAATTAAAAGTGTTGGTGAGTTAAATTAATGCTGCCTTTATGCCTGACCCCATATGTTGCCTTCCCCCCAATATTTACCCTTAATATTCTTTTCCTCTTCCCAGTTATTCTATGTCTCCCTGTGCATAGAAAGGGATGTGTAGCCCTGGCAAAGTACACTACCTTGGAGAGAGTTAAAAAGAAAAGGCATATGTGTGTGTGTGGGGGGGGGTGCATTTGCAGCAAGCTAATAAAGCTGAAATCAAACTTGAGGGGGGGCACCTTAGTCCTCTGTGTGGCACAGCACTTTGGGGAGGGGTGCAGAAATCCCTGAGGTTGCTGTGGGCCACAAAGGGGCAAAGGGGGGGCCTCACATGCTAATACCGGCACGGTGGGGACGTTGGTCACGTGAAAAGTTGTGACTGTGGGTGCCGCTATGCTGTTTTTAATGAGATCTAGCTTTTTGTTCCCTCATTTACCTCATTTAGCTGAGAGGAAAATAAAGCACCCTGCCACACACTCACCCCATTGCTTTTAAACTCTGCTGTACTTTTACTGAGATATTGCACTTTAAATGTACCTGGGCCATTGGAAGGCCAGCTGGGGGAGAAGGTGTCTGACTGCTTGCCTTCCCCAGGAGGATGGTGGGAAAGTGGTCTAGTGCCTGCTGACTCCTGGGGGTATAGCAGTGTGCTGACCGACTGACTGGGGGGGGCGTGGTGGACATTGGCATTTGGCATCATGGCGTGCCACACCCCAATGACAAAAGAGGAAAAACCTCTTCTCTGCTCTGGTCTGGCCCCAGAGACCACCTCAGCAGCACCCGACGGGCCAAGATGTTGCACTGGATGGCCCCTACTGGAACCTTTCTCCTTAGTGGAGAACCCATCCAGTGAAGGGTTGCACTAGATTACCCAGAGGGTATCTGCCATCTGGGGTGGCGGACAGTGGCAGAGGGCGGGGACACAAGAGACTAGTGGGGAGAGACCATAGATGGCCTGAAAGATAGGCTGAGTGATGAGGAGAAACGGGACTTGACAAAAAAAGGGGTGTGCAGCACAGTTAAAAGGTAAAAGGGTTAAAAAGCAAACGGAGCAGTGCGTGTGTGGCAGGGAGCCTGGGGGGGGGCAGAATAACTTTACCTTTTTTTTTCTTACTTTACTTCTTTGCTGCCCCATTTATTTGGGACTTCAAATGTGCCCTGGCAATGGAAGGGTCAGGGTCGCATACAGAGATGAGTGCCCCACTCTTCTCAATTATTTAGCCTTCTGGATTATCCCCCTGGCTTGGGTGGAGGAGTCTCTCCTTCCCCTTCTACCTTCAGGAAGAGAGTGTGCACTTTGTTGCTGCTTCCCCAGTTCCTTCCTTGCTTGCCTGATGCTGAGGCCCATCTATAGGTGCAACCTGTGGGGTGTTTAAGATGTTGAAGCTGTGGTTAAAGCTCGGAAGGTTGGTGGTGGTCTCCAAAATGCATTTTGTAGAGTGGTGCTCAAATATTGTATTGTTGAAGTGCTGGTGACAAAAATGTGTACACTCCTGGTCTGTGCATTAAATTAATGCTGCCTCTTGTGCTTAACGCTGTGTGTGTGTGTGTGTGTGTGTGTGTGTGTGTGTGTGTGTGTGTGTGTGAGACAAGTTCCCAAAGCAACTTTTGTCTTCTGTGTGCCCCTGAGCTTGTACGGTTAGTGTGTGTGTGCACGTGCGTGCGCGCAAGTAGCTTGCTGTGTGCCTTGGTTATTGGGGGGGCAACTGTATGCCACAAATGTCTGGATAGTGCAGCTGATGTCACAAAGCAAGCTGATCCCAAACTAATATAGAGTACATATAGGGTACACATCAAGCAACACAGTCTCTTGGACTTTATGGAGATGGGATGGTTTGCACGCACTGTCCTTTAGCAATTCCAAAGGGTTGTTTTGATGGTGTGCTCATTTTGGGGGTAAGAGTTGGCAGTGCTGCATCTCTGAGAATGTCCAAAGGTGCTATGTTGGTTTATATGTGCCAAGAGCTAGTTTGGTGAGAGGTGTTTATGTTGCACACAGAATTGGTTACATATTTAAATGGTGGGCAGGTATGACTAGGCACAGTTGCAGTGTGGATGTGGAGGGGGGTGTCCTCCCTGCTTTCACCAGCAGAAAAATATCACCACCAAGGTTGGTCTCAGAAGAGTAGTAAGTAGATGTGGAGGAGAGGATTACAGTAGGGATCCAGGGAGCTTTTGAGGCCCCCCCCCAACAGAAACAAAGAGCACTTGTGTAAGAACTTTTCGTAATTGCACATCTTCAAGGGAATCTCTTGCAGCAGGTTACACCTTAGGAACTGCAAATGTCAGGCGTCAGGACCACATGGAAACTTTTTTGCTAGCAGTCTGTTTAGGGCCACGCATGGTGATGTTGTCATCACGTTGATCTTCCCTATATAGCTGTGCATGGCTCCAGATGGACTGCTAGCAAAAAATGTTTCTGCGATCCTGGTCTTGTGGATGCACTGCAGTTTCTAAGATGTGACCTACTGCAAGAGATTCTCTCAAGACCTGCTGTTACACTGAGTTCTATAAATAATTGTTTTTGTTTCTCTTATGGAAAATCTGGAAGTTGTACATTGCTGCTACTTTCCCATCTGGAGGATGGGAGTTATAGAATGCTGCTGCTGTCATACCCAGAGGATGTGATTTGTAGATTGCTGCTGCCTTCACACCTGGAGGATGGGAGTTGTAGACTGTTGCTGCCATCTCACCTAGTGAATGGGAGTAATAGGCTGCTGCTGCCATCGTACCTGGAGGATGGGAGTCGTAGGCTGCTGCTGGTGTTGTACCTGGAGGATGGGAGTCGTACAATGCTGCTGCTGTCGTACCTGAAGGATGCGATTCATAGATTGCTGCTGCCTTCACACCTGGAGGATGGGAGTCATACAATGCTACTGCTGCCATCGTACCTGGAAGATGGGGGCTTTATGCGGTGGCTACTGCCATCATAGCCAGACGATAAAAGTCATGGATTGCCCTATCCATGGGATCAGAGTCTCCCATTTTGTTGAATTCTTATCAAGCAGATTAGTGGAGCACACTACTATTTTTTTTGGTTGTGATTTCAGCATTCATACTTTCTGTCTGCATGATGTTTGCTGCACCACTGAATAAGAGAGCCAAGCTTTGCTACACATCAGCTAAGGAGCAAACCCTTCAGTTTAAATCTGAAGGCCTCTATGAGGATGGAGAAAACTTTCCTGTCCTTACTGCAACCATGTCCTGGACCATACCAGAAAAGATACAGTCAAAGATCATCTGCTCAGCACAAAATATGCTAGGAATAAGGAACAAGCTGCTAGTGAAGGAAGACCAGCAAGGCAGGTAACCCCAACCAGCAGTTTCAGGGCTGCACCAGAATCATCCATAGTAAGAAATGAGATGGTCATGGACACAGTTAAGGCATGGGGGGCTGCAAATATCCCGTTGGAGAAGCTGGATCATCCATAGCTGAGGGAATGGATGTGCAAGTATGTGAAGGGAAGTGGAGCGGTGCCAAAAGCAGACACCCTGAGGCAACTCTATTTACCCAAGGTAAGAGAGTAAATTGATGAAGACCTTAAAGCAGCTGTGACTGGGAAATCCTTGTCCATGATATGTGATGAGAGCATGGATGCACAGTCACAGTGCATTCTTAATGTCATCTTTGTGTTGGAAGGGGGCAAGACATATCTTGGAAACAGCACAGAACTAGACTCTGTCAACCATTCCACAGTGTCTCAAGCTCAAGCTGTCTTGGAGACTGTCCAGAATGGTGACATTGACTTTGTGAATGTAGTTTTGTTTGTCAGTGACAGCGCTTGTTACATTATAAAAAGTTTTAATGACACTTTGCGGGGTTCTTGGGGATCATGTTGTGCATGTGTGTTGCTGGGCACATGTCTTGTCCCTTGTTGGGGATACATGGTCGCACCATTTCAAAAAAGTTAATGAACTGGTTTCATTGATAAAATATGCTTTTCAGCAATCACCAAAATGCAAATGAGAATTCATCACATTTTTGCAGGATATGGAAGCTCGAGGAGAAATGATTGCTTTACCACCGGTTCCTGTTTTAACTAGATGGAACACATGGTTTGCAGCTGTGGCATACCACTCAACACACCTACAATACCTGACGGACTTTTTCAGGGCGGATTCAAGTGATGTTACCTCAATAAACAATCTACAGGCATTACTGGATGACTGGTACAATGAGAAACAAGCACAACCAGCATTTATTACAGATAATTCAGGTGACATTATTGCTGCAACTGAACTTTTGCAGTCAAAGGAGAAACCTCTTGCGACATCCACGTATGACATGCTAATGTCAATTAAGAGCCGCTTTGAGGCTGGCACAACTAAAAATGATGGATTTGGTGAAAAGGCAGAGCTGTACCTCTCTAAACTGAGGAATAAAGTAAGTAATGAGAACATCAAACTGTTCAAAAATGCTTTCGAGGTCAGTTTGGAGAAACTGACAAAACTCCTACAGTCAAATCCATCTGTACAGTTTCTCATGGCCTGTCAAATTCTAAACCCACTCAACCTACCCAAACTCAATAAGGACTTCCAACTGTACTTGCCCTATATCCAATGTTCACGTTACACAATAAGAATGCACTGTTAAGGGACTGGGCGATCTACATACAGCAGGATGTGTGGGAACTACCAGAGATCGAATCATTTGATCTTCACCAGTACTAGATCTGTATGTCTTCACAGGTATCAACTCTGGCAAAAGCAGCCCTTCAGGCCATCTGGGTCCCTGTTTCTAGTGCAGATGTGGAGCGATCATTCTCTGCACATGGACAAATCCTGACCGACCAACGGAGAAGCCTGACTGTGGACAATTCAAAATTATTTTCAATGCTGCTATTCAATAAGTAGACTCTCCCACCCTGTTGTGTAATTGCAGTTCTGGTGCACTATTGCAGAAAAATGGTGCTCCCCTGTGCAATAAAGTTGTAGACATGTAGTTCTAGTGCAATACTGAAGAAAACAAAGTGGTGCTCCACTGTGCAATGACAAAGACATGCAGTTATGGTGCAGTATTGTAGGGATAAAATGGTGCTCCACTGTGCAATAAAGTGTAGACATGCAATATATAATAGTATCTCTGCATCATATATGTAGCTATGGGTTAGATTCTACTGTCCTTCTCATAGTATGCTTTAGTTCATGTAGTCTGGGTAGCGTATTTGTCGACCCATGTTCAGTAGTCAATACTTGAATTGTGTTTTTTGCACATATTTATTTTGTAAATCTTTTTAAAATAAAACACATTAATTGCATTTTAGCTTTGAGATGTTTTTATTATACATGTCACAGAACACACTGTCAACATTAAAACAAAGACAAGATTTTGGTGTCTATTTAGTATCATGCAGACTTCAGAATTGGTTAATCCCTGTTAGAAAAATGTTACTGTTACATGAGACCATTTATTTTCACCCGCTGTATTGATCTGAGAAGGGAATATTTTAATAATTATACCAGTTTGGCCAATGGAGTTCCACAGTCATTAGCCTTGATAGCTGGTAGATGCAGAACTTGGATAGCTAATATAACATGCAATATGAGATTAAATGTTCTTGTTTTCTGCTGATGTGACTTAAATCTGCATAAAAACATGATAAAACACTGACAAATGTATTACTTAAAAAAATTAGTGAATAATATAAAGTTTTGGATTTTCGGAAAAGTCCCAGAAATTGGATTCCCAAACACCAGTAAAATCCCAGAATCCAAATGGAATTTGCTTTTTCCAAGCATCAAAGAACAGTGGCCTTGCCCATGATTATATATGAGGGTCTGAGAGTGAGAGAGGAATATGCAATGCAAGGAGAAAGAGGCTGAGGTGGGGTTCAAAGCCATACCAGATAAAACATTCCCTTGATACCAGCTCGTATTCCCATCTGTCCCAGAAACAAATAGGTTCACATGCCATGCGATCTGGTTAAAATTAAACATAAAGAACACAATAGAGCAAACAGCCCTGTTATATAAAAATATTTCAAACATATATACATGACTCTGCCTGGCCATAGCCACTAAGAAACACAGAGATGTAATGTCAGCAGGGGATATAAAACTTCCAGCTTAACAGATTGGCCAAATGGGGGGGAGGGTGCCTTGTCTATCTGTGAGACAGCATCTGTGGTCAGGTGATGCCCTCTACAGTAAATACTAAAGAGGCTCAAATTCTCACTATCAAACTCACACTAGGCCGACAAGGTAAAATCTTTCTACTCACTACTGTCTATATACCACCTGGTATGCAGGGCCCAGGACTTGGTCGTTTCTATGACCATTGTAACAATATCAACAAAAGCTGGGAACATATCATCCTAGGAGATTTTAATACAAACTGACAGACAAGAGGCTCAGTCTCAGCAAGGGACAAAATTCAAAGTCTGTACCTAACGCAAATGGTCCCACAAGCAACTAGACTGAACTACCACACAGGGACCAGTACTCTTATCGATTGGATCCTTGCCTTCTCCCCTGAACGTATCAAAAGCATTACTGTATTGCCTGACACCTTAAGCAATCACTCACCAGTAGTCTGTTACTGGACAAACAAGGTCCCCGAAGACCCACTCCAAGTCACCAATAACCGGGTCCTTAAGAAAGGGCAGCTGAGTCAGTTGAAAAGCTACCTATTAAGAGCAGACTGGACCCCCTTAGATAACTGTAATGATGCTAATGCTGCCCTTGACTATCTCATATACATCATAAAATAAATAAAGGAGGGGTCAGCACTAAAGAAGAAAAACTTTTATTTAAACATAGAAAAAAGTAATTGAGCACACATGTAAAAATGCATTAATCTCACCCAATTATAAGTAGGTGTGCAGGCATGCATATAAGCGTAGTTGTCCATAATGAAGAAAATTAGGTCCATAGAGCATGGGTAGATGCAAAAAAGCTAGCACAATGAGCATACAGGTGCAAAAAGGCATCTCGACTCCAAACTCCAACGGACGTTGGTCGAGCAGTTTGGAGTTGAGATATGAGCATCTGGCATTGTGGTTTTGGCTGCTAGCTTTATCTATTGCAGCATTTTTTACCCACCAGCAGGTATTATATGTGTTTGCAGGTCCTGCCAGCTCATTGAGGTTTGTGGGAATTTATCCCTGTTTGTTTTTTGCCGAGACGCCTTTTTGCACCTGTACGCTTGTTGTGATAGCTTTTTTGCATCTACCCATGCTCTGTGGACCTAATTTTCTTCATTACAGACAACTATGCTTATATGTATGCCTGCACTCCTGCGTATAATTGGGTGAGATTAATGCTGTTTTACATTTGTGCTCAATTACTTTTTTCTATGTTTAAATAAAAGTTTTTCCGCTTTAGTGCTGACCCCTCCTTTATTTATTTTATGAAGTATTGGCTATCAGCTCCTGGGGTATAGTGCACTCTTCCCATTTTGAACCCCCTACTTCCTAGTTATTTTGGAATAATTTGTGTTTGCATACCTCATATACATCTTCCGTCATGCATGCAACCTATTTGCCTCCTACTCTATCACCAAAGTCAAAGGAGCCACTAACCCCTGGCTTACAGGCCCTCACACTGAAAAAATGAAACAACGTGACAATCTTTGGTACATAGCAAGAGCATCAGGTAGTCAAGCTAACTTAGCAGCCTACAAAGCTGCTAGAAATCAATATACCAGGTTAGTGAGAAATGCAAAGGCATCATACTACAAAGAGCAGATTGAAAAAAGCTAGGGGAATGGTAGAGAGTTCTGGAACAACATCAAAACACTGACTGGCAAAGAATCCAGAACACCACCAGACCTCATAGTAACTCCTTCTGGTCCTCTGCAACAGCCCATAGAACTGGTCAATGCCTTCAATAATGCCTTCACGGACCTGAGCTCTGTCCTACCTCCTGAATATCTCAAATCCCCTAATACTGCAGCTTCCTCTGACAATAACTGTCCCCCGACTCTTAAACCAGGACAACCGCTGTTCTCTTTCTGACAAAAAACTAGAACCCAGACAATCAAATATGTCTAAAGAGTACTAGGCAAAACCAGAGGCAGGAGCGACATGCTAGACATGAAGTTATTGGCCCTTACCCTGGAAGAAATGGCCCTTCCTAGTATCAAGCTATCTAACATATTTCTCTGAGGTCACATATTCCCAGACAAGTAGAAGCATGCCCTGGTCACCCCTGTTTCAAAAGTGGGGATAGGACTAGTACCAGTAACTACCACCCTATCTCCTTACTCCCCCCCCCATCTAAAGCCCTAGAGAGAGCAGTCTGTGATCAGCTCACAGATTATCTAAACAATTATGACCTACATTGCCATCAGCAGCATGAGCTTAGGCAAAGACACAGCACTATCTTGGCACTAACTTCATATACCTCTCACATATACGATGCTCTCGACAATGGAAAAATGGTGGGGTCCATTTTTATTGACCTCACCAAAGCATTTGATACCGTTAACCACCAGATCCTGTACTGTCACCTTGAGTCGCTAGGCCTATTCACCGATACCATTCTAGCTACCTAATCAAAAGAACACAAAGTGTAAGGATAAAGGGGGTAACCTCAGACCCTAGAAAGGTAGCTCTTGGTGTCCCACAGGGCTTGATCCTAGATCCACTTCTGTTTAGCCTCTTTATTAATTCCCTTCCGAACAAGTGCTCAGCCAATATGCTGCTCTATGTGGACGATGCTGTAATCACAGTGACTGGTAGTAATACTGCTGAAATAACTGTTGACCTTCAGCACAGCTTTGCCACTCTCGAGTCCTGGTTCTCTCAAAACTGGCTGCTGCTGAACTATAACAAAACAAAGATGATGCACTACTCTGTGCTCCACACTAAAAATAAGGTTGAACCCTTGACCATACAAGGTAATAAAGGTGATATTATCAAACAGGTATCCACCTTCAAATACCTAGGAATCCTTCTAGATGATAACCTTACATTACCTCCCACATAGATCATATAGTTAAAACTGCTAATATAAAGCTTGGGATCCTATACAGGCACAGACAGTTCATGACCCAAGATGCTCTAAACGTAGTCACACATAGTTCTATCCTATCAGTCATCGACTATGGCCTCCTGATTTATAGTGCTGCCACTGAAACTGCCTATCACGAGTAAAACTGCTACTCAACAAAGCATGCCGCCTAGTCCTTGGAGTGAAACACCTCACACACACACACATGTAATCGATACAACTTCACTGTCTGGCTACCTCTTAACCTTAGGGCCAGATACCATGCCTACCTGCTTGAGGAAAAAAGCTCTTCTTGGACAGACCCCACCATCCACAGCCACCCTTTTCCAGCATAATCAAAACCAAAAAGTCACCAGGAGATCGACTAAGGGTGTACTTCATGTGCCCTTCAAGTAAATGTTCCTCTAGCTGCTAGACTGTCCTTCTGCAAAGATAGGGTGCACCCTGCTGTAGGATGCTGAAGGATTGACCCCCTAGTTCTCAAAGCTACTGAGCTATGCATCCATACTGACTCAAGGCTTGGCCACGCCCCCCCAACACACTTCCCTTTTTAACCTTACAATCCCTCCTTTGGTCTTTCTCTTTTCACTTACATGCAAAAAATGGCTTTTCCTCTTTTGTTACTGCCTGGGCTATTCTCTGCTCAGTTTGCACCTTTGTACTCCTTACTGCTTTCCCTTCTTCTTTTTGTTTTCCCTAATATACCTCTCTATCGTCCTCCTCCCTCTTCCCTATCCTCCTCCTGCCATGTCTCCTTGTACCTTCTGAATGCAACCCTTTTAGCCTTTATCTTCTTTGCCATTTCTATCGAGAACCATAAAGGTCACATTTTTCTCTTGGTTTTGCTCACTTGCTTGATGCAGAGGTTTGTTGCCTTTACTATGCTCCCTTTTAGCTTTGCAGACTGTTTCTTCACCCCTGCCATGACATCCCTGAGCCATTCACCCATCTTTATAAAATCTGCCCTCCTGAAGTCCAGGACCTTAACCTATGCATGGTTCAATTCCGCAGTTGTCCTTACATTGAAACACACAGTACAGTACAGTGATCACTAGTCCACAGAGTGGCCTCCCACCTTAGCATCTGTAACACTGTCCCTGTCAGTGAGCACCATGTCTAGAATTGCCCCATGATGAATGGGTTTACTGACTAGCTGCCTGAGGAATGCAACTGCTTGTTCTGCATCCACTTCTTTTGCTATTCTGCATTTATATGTTGGCACTATGCAGGGTATTAAATCTAGCTTATGTTTATAGACACAAAGGTCTGTTCAGCCTGCCTGAATCCCTATATCAGCCCCTGACCTAACGTCATGATGAGATTTCTACCGCTACCCCTTACTTTGACTTTCTCACATCCCTAGTTCCCCTCTCTAGTACTATCAAGATTCAAGATTCTTTTATTATTCAAATATATAAATCACAAGATTAAAAACTTTTTATAAAACTGCTTAGTGTTTTACAGACATACAAACATACAATAAGAGTATTTATAACTTTACAGAGTTATAAGTAATATTTGTCAATAAAAAGATCACTGCCCTTGCCTAGCTTCCAAATACAAACATTACATAGAGCAATAAATGAAAAAGTGACCAATAATTACACTTAGTGGAATTATCAGACCCTTTACTGTGTACCAGCAATGCTTGAACACCTTTATAATCCATACCCCCCCCACCTCCTCTGCTGGTAGACCATTCCAAGGTTCAACCACTATCTCTGGGAAGTAAAATATCCTCACATCCCTCTTGAACATTCTCCATATCAGCTTCCATTCATGCCAATCATTACTGCCCTATATTTATGTTGACTAGATCTCATTTTCCTATGTTTATTCCTCTTGGGAACTTGCAGGTCTCTGTGATACTAAGGTTCATACTAAGGTAGATTAGGGAGCAAGAAGGCCAAAGCCCATAGTGCTCCCATACTAAACCAAAGAATAATAAACCAATGTATAACCTGCATCAATTAATGTATCCAATCGATACTTAAATATGCTTTTAGTCTTGCTAATGAACACATGGCGTGACAAATTATTCCATGGACCAATTACTCTAATGGTGAAAAAATATGTCCTATAAGTATGAAAAAATGGTTTTCTAATCAGTTGCAGTGGGTGACCCCTAATATCATGTGACTAGTTTTTAAATTCCAAACCCATTTCACACATCAAATATGGGTCTTGAAAAACGTCATATAAAAGCATTAGATCAGCTCTAAGGCATCGAGTGGAAAGGGGCATGAGTTTAAGGCAGTCAAGCCTCTCACAATATGTTACGTTTTCAAATCCTGAAATTTTCTTAGTAAATTTCCTTTGGACACCCTCTAACAATTGACATTCTGCTTTCTTATAAGGGTTCCAAAGCTGGGAAGCATATTCCAAATGGGGCCTAACATATGATCTATATATAATTACTGATGATCCCAGTTATCAGCCCGATCACAAGCTTCTATAAAATGCTGTAATAACCTGAAAATGAGTTGTTATGGCATTCTCTAAACTTCCGGTGACTGCCAGTGTCACTTAGTTCTATAGCGCCATGCAATTGGGTCCCAATCTATCTGTGGGTGGCCTGAACACATAAAAAAATAAATGGCAGCTACATTTCTGAGGACCCTCACTCATCATCCCCACTTACAAGTTTGTCACTCGCTCTCCTCAGAACGAAGGTATTAATTTATTTTTCTTTTTTAAATTATCTAATTGATCTTGCTGCTGTTTTCCTTCAGTCGCGGCTTCAAGAGAGTGTGACCCTGATCGGCACTAGACTGCAGGCACTGGCTAATTGCAGTTCACTGGGCGCTTCCATACTTGGACTAAAAAAGCAAACAACAACATAAATAAAGAAAAATGCTTAATGACAGAGACAGGGAGACAGAGACATAGCAAGTGTGTGTGTTCCTCTCAGCGAGCGTTCCTGTGTCTTTCTGACTCTCTCTCTCTCTCACTTCTGTCAGAAAGCAAAAATTCCAGCATCAGCAATTATAAAAAATAAAGGATTGTCAAATGTGTGTATATGGAATTTATTTTAACACATCCTCAATGTGTGATGACTTCATAAACTTCTCAAGCTTTGCTCTCGAGGTTTATGGGTCGTCACACACCTTGGGTGTGTAAATAATTCCATAACACACACTTGCCTATCCATTATTCTCTATATAACGGATAACAGCACATCTGGATTTCTAGAGCTGATATTGGCTCTCTTCTAACCTCCAACGAGTACATGTTAAGGGGCTCTAGCCACTTCTCATAGGCTGTGCCTTGTTGGCTCCGAATCATCTTGGCAGCCCTTCACTGCAACACATCCAGTCTACCCCTGTCCTTTTTCAGGTGTGGACTCCATTTATAATTAACTGTCCACTGGTCATAGTTGACAAAATCAAATTGTGCATGTAAATGCTAACTAAAGGCAAGATGTAGGACATAGCAAATATTGCCCCCAGCATCAATGTTTGGCAAGCTATGCTCTCTAGAAATATGTATGGGAGCCTTTTGACACCAGATGCTCCCATACAAAGTCTTCAGCACCACAATAGTTCATGTGTAAAGCCTGTTTTGGGGGTAACTATTGTTCTGGTATAGCCTTACCAGTCTGCCCTACACAGAAATTTGCATGCTACTGCCCATGATGCATTTCACTGGGTTTAAGGCATTAGGGTGTTTTCATGTTACTGGAAGACCAGCAATAAAACGAAACAATTCAGATATTTGTTTTCTCCCTGTATCTTTTTAAACACTGGTCTTGAAAATGGCATCTCCTGTGTGCAACGTCTTTGTGTACTAAATGATTAGAATGCAAATATTGCAGGGGGTTCAGGGTTTTGGGTTAATATTACCCAAAAAAGCCACAGTCCTGAGCCAGCAATGGGGCCACTAGCTTGTCCAAGCTCCTTCCACTAAGAGAAATGTCCCATTCAAATAATTCTTCCCTGGATAGTCTTATCTCCTACTGGATGGAAAAATGCCTCATCACTCTCACAACAGTCCTTCAAAGAGCCTTAGTTGTCATTATTGCTTAAAGAGCTGGTGACACGTTCAGGTGAACTTTAACAAAATATAATATTTGTGCACTGTCCAGCTTGTATTTCCCATTAGTTCTGTATTCCTCCTTACCATTATTTAGTAATGAGGTAATCTGTATGATAACAGGCTCTTTGCTCCTGAAGGGTTCATCTGTTCCTGCTGCTTTCTCCCTACCCGAAGTCATAGAGCACTGCTTGTGACCTCACAGTTACTCCCATTGCAACAGAGTGTGATGTCACAACTGAAGATTATGACTTGAAGTAGGGAGTAAGTTATAGAGGAAGATGAACTCAAAATGAACTCTAAAAGACAACAATCATATATTAATACACATTTCTTTAGTAATAAACTATGGGGAAGAGAAATACATAGATACATAGATTTTGATGGCAGATAAGGACCGCTTGGCCCACCCAGTCTGCCCATTTCCCTACCTAGTGGTTAAGCTGCAGATCCTAGTTAACCAGCAGCCTACTTCTTCCTACCCCAACCCCCTAGAATTGCCGTATGACTGTCCCATGCATGCTTGATAGATACATAGATTTTGACAGCAGATAAGGACCGCTTGGCCCACCCAGAACAAGGATTAAGCAACCCATATTCAAGGTATGAATGAGACATGAAGGCAAGTTTAACAAAAGAATTTTGGAAGGACATTCAAGGATGAGTGCAAAATCATTGCATATCTGGTCCAATAAAACATAAATGGAATGAAAGCAGAATTGCACTTAATTATTACATTTTTTTTAAGTTTTCTTTGAGGCATCAGTAGCTCTTTAAGTAGAAAATATATCCAGTGTCCCTGTCTAACTAAGAATCCTTCCAAATTTATATTTTTGTGCTAGGCTATTACTATGTTCTGTCACTGGGCATTGTCTTCCTCACCTTTATCCATTACTGGGTACAGTGCATATGCTCCTTCCTCTCATTTCCCCTCCTTTCCTCTCCCAAGAATACTACATGATACTCTCCAGCAGGTGAAGTGGGATCAGGGAGACTATAAGGCACCTGCTGGTCAGATGAAGTCCCACCCTCCACATACTCACTGTGATAAACACATACACTTTCCCTAGCCCAGAGGCCTCAACTGCCTGCCTCACTAACTAGAACTCCAGTATTTTCTTGGAGATCTTGCCCACACCTGGACCCTGCTGTGCAGTTAAGTCACAGATGGATGTATGGGACTGAGCTGGAGGTGGTATCAGAGTTTCTGGCAGCAGTGGAAGGAATCAAGGTCCAGTAGAAACAAGTGTAAAAAACAAAACCGGATTTATATTTGCTTGACAGTGCAGTAGCTAGGGGAAATTACTGCCATGACAGCATTCCAGCTTCACACCCTGAGCCAAGAATGATGCAGCAGACCAGTAGAAGGAGAATGTAACATTTCACAGGACGCTACGCTTCTCCTCCAGTTGGACAAGGTATGGAGCCTCTGCTGAAGCCCACCTCCCTACCCTATCCAAGAAGTATGATATTGTATTTGGCAGACTTGAGGTGGGTGGGGAAAAGGCTTCCACCTAGGGGAGATGGTGGACACAGAAGAAAAAAAAACATAGTGAAAAAGGAGATGGCATCATCATATACTCCACATTCACAAGGGCTGGTCCTCCCAGCCCAGCATGAGGAAATCTACTTCTACCTCAGCAGATTCCTGACTCAGCCATGCCCCTACCAAACAGAACAAGGATTAAGCAACCCATATTCAAGGTATGAATGAGACATGAAGGCAAGTTTAACAAAAGAGTTTTGGAAGGACATTCAAGGATGAGTGCAAAATCATTGCATGTCTTCCACCATTCTGGCATATTCCTTGCATTAAAGTGTTCCAGATGTCTTGCTACACCAGTGAAAAAATGCAAAAAGTATGTCTACACAATGTGTAGTATACAAGGCGGTTACATGTATCCTTGAATTTCCTTGCAAAACCTTTGGGTTAAACTTTCATTGCATGTGAATATAGCTTGCATAGTGTTTTGGTTAAGGTAGGAAGCTTAGAGGCAATCAGCAGAGGTTCCTGGATAGCAAAGCACTTACCAAAATGGGGATGGACATAAAAACATAGGAAGTTAAACAATGATGGCTGAAAAATACCACTGGTCCATAAAGTCTGCCAGTAACACCATATTGTAACCCAAGAATTTTTGTTTCTACATGGTTTTAGCCCACACTATCCACCCCATGCTCACCGTTTTGCTACCATCACCCTGAGTAATTGCTGAGCCCTTCATTTTGTCACAGCTTGAAACCATTAATAATTTTGATGCCCACCACTTCAGCTGGCAGACTGTTCCATGACTCAATCACTCTCTCTGTAAAATAAAACTTTCTTACATCTCTCCTGAACCCCCCCCCCCAACACACACACCAAATTTCCTCCCATATCCCTGTGTTCTTGATCCACCATTTCAGCTGAATAGTTCCTTGCAGTTCACTTTGTTCATTCCTTTGAAGGTCTCTATCATATCTCCTTTCTCCCACCTCACCTCCAGTGAGTACATGTTCAGTGCCTTAAGTTCATCATCGTAAGATTTGCTCTGTTAGCCCTGAATTACCTTTCTTCCCTCATGCCTCAGCCACCCCCTATCCCTCGCTGACAATTTACTTCCACTCTTTCACTCTTCCTTGTGCTAGGTCCTCCGAATTACATTTACTTTCCTCCTGTCTCACTCCCTTCCCCCTGACATTATCCTCCCCCTACAGCCCGCCTCACCGCTGACAGTCCTGCATTTTTAAGCACCTCCTCTGACCGTCCCCAGTTACAGCCTGTTGCTGGCCTCAGCTCAATCTCAGGACTAAAACCTCTGTCCTCCACCCCTGTCTTCTATCATATTTTACAATTGCTACCTCTGTTTCTGCTCCGACATGCAATACTGTTCTCGTTTTGACTTTTGTATAAATGGCTTGTAACTTAAAAAGTGCTTTTTTGTTTATATTTATTATTCTGTATTTTGTATTTTTGCATCCATTTGTTTGTTTCTGTACACCCTGTCCCTGGCTCACACCTGGAAATGAGCCTTGGCTTAGTGTGCTTTTCCTGGTTACCAAATTTTAAATAAATAATAAAATTATTTTGAATACCCAACATAGCATCATCTCCAGCCTTCCCTTATCTTTTCTCAGGTGAGGACTCTAGAATGGGACTCTCTATTCCAGGAGCAACTTTGAACTTGCAAACAAATAAAAGAGAGCCCAGAGACTCCAGTGTAATGAGGTGGAAAATACGGAATATTTAAAATGGATGGTATTCGGCTAGTTTGTTGTACTGCATTTACTGGAAAACTGACCTTGTCTGTTTAGTTGGGCATGTTGAGTGCATCTGCCAAAGCAGTGTGGTTTCTCTGTGCTGAGTAACTTGGCCATATCCTATGTATCCAAAGTGTGGTTTCTCACCAGGTTGACATATTGCAACATGTCTATGACTGCTGCAATAATGCATCAGCTGTGCAAACAATATGCTTCAGTACGTCTGAGCTGGATGGGGCATTCATTTCTCTTGGTTGGGTAGGATTTCTGTGCCACCTGCTTTCATTGCTTTTAGCAATGTTGCATCATTTAAACTGCTTTACTTAGTGGAAAAGCTGTTTCTACAATGTGGCAGTTTACATCCCTGTACTATACATTTATTACATGTGCACCACAGAAAATCCAACAATCAAAATAAACTATCACGTAATATAGAAGTTTGGTCCACCTGATGGCCTAGAGACTAGCATCTCCACTTGCCGTGCAGGGAACTCAGATTCAATCCTTGAGCCTTGGATCCTAGTGACACTAAAAGGAGACAGGGCACAGCCTGAGGTGATGCACAATAACTCTGGGGAGGGAGGTTGGCACCTGCCATAGCACTGCCGATGGTGCTGTATCCTTCCATTGCCCATACTAAGCGCATATGTGTGATTTGATTTCTGGGAGGTTGTAAAGGTAACCCCTCCCCATTCTGTGTATAAACATCAGAACAGGGGAAGAGGAGTTCTGATTTGGGCCTGTGCAAGCTGGACTGAAGAAGCTGTCACTTAGTTTGGCTACACCATAAGTAGGGAAATGGGCAAGGTCACGGCTGTTCCCACCATCTACTCAATGATGGAGCCAAGGTAAGGCTCTCAGGGAAGTGCAATTTGTGAAGACCCTCGGCATACACTTTAAATGGGGGGGGCAATATGCTGACAGGGAGTGGGCTCCCCCATTGGCAAATGAAGTGGGTTGGGGCACTCTGCACAGCAGCAGTCAGTGGCCGCCATGTTTATTAAACTGCTTCATCAGGAAAGGCATGCCGCTGCATGACGAGCTTGGATCTCATTGCAGTGGACCTTTTCTTAGATCTGGTGGCTAGTTTACATGTTGCTGGTATTAGTGCCTACTGCTGCCTTATTGGGGAATGAGGGACACACCTACTGATGCGTGCCCTGCATTCGCCCACAGTGACCGCACTCCAAATCTCACTACAGAATATGTTGGTTGGCACGCACGCGCGAGCCAACATAAAAAAGGAGTGATTATACAACTCAAAACTAAAGAAAACACACAAATACTTTATCCCTAACAGTGTTCCTCAACAGTATTTGACACTTCCTCCATTGACAGCATTCTTCCTAGCAAATCTCTGACTATCTGAGGTACCCACTCCTGTCATGAGTGTTCCAGTCTCTGCTGAGTTATTTAAGATTTTCATTTCTTGGGATTTCCAGGTGGTTTATCTGACTTCTTGATACCTCCACTAGCTATCTCCATAGTTTATCAAGTTTCAGACACTCTAACAGCTAACCTTTCCTGGTAAAGGCTTCTGGACATTTAGCAAAATGGTCCATAGCAGTCAATAAATACTTTTTTTGTGTAAGCTCTATTTTTGGCTCCCATATTCATGATGGGGGAACTGCTCCCCCAATCAGCCCTGTTATGCAGGGTCTCATACCCGCCATCCGCTAGCCTCCACCACAACCTCGGCAAAAGCAGGGAGGACCGTGTAGTCCCCCCACAGATGGGCCCTCCACCAAAGGGGATGCACAGGAGAGAGACCACATCACCCTTTGGACCCTGCCCCTCGAGACGAGTATTGTTTGGTGGTGACTGGCAGGACTCCATCAGAGGCATCATCCAGTCATGAACAAGGGGATTTTTCTTATAATTTCCCCCTGAGACACGGACCTGCAATGATGTCCACACAAGCACATTGCTGACGTCCGCTGCATCCCACCCCTTATTTCAACTCCACTCTTGTAGTGCCACTGATCTCCACCGGAGGCCACTACAGAGTGATGCAGCCCCAGGAACCCTCCTCAGGAGAGGAGAGTAGTCCTCCAGATGTTCTATCCTCTCCTCCCCTCCCCTGCCGACCCCTGACACCCGAAGTCCATTCCTGAACCCGGTTCACCGGCGTAGCATGAGGTGTGGTATCCAGCGCCTCAATCATCAGTGCCACTGGGCCGGCACCAGCCAATAAATACTGACTGCAAATCATTGTTGTGCACATAAGAGACTGCTGTTCATGTGCCCATATACTTTTAGAGTGGCTTTCACAGACAGCCCATCTGTGGGCTTCCCAAGCTGCTCCTGTGGACCTGGCTCTCTCCAAGCAGGCCACAGCTAACAGACCAGCCGACTGACCCCCGGACAGATTCAGGTAAGCACCGGACCTCCGAAACTCGTGGTTTTGAATGCCACTGTTTTGACTGGATGCCCAGTGGAGGAACCAGGCACTGCTTGGCAGCTTTACTCTTTGGCTGATTTTCCAATGCCTGATGCTTCCTGATCGCAGGGAAATCTCTTTCTGTGCTGTGTTCTGGACTGAATTTTTTCGCTCACCCCACCTCCCCCCCCTCCTCCTCACAGTATTAAATAGACCCTTACTCCGCCCCTTCCTCAGCCTAGCAGCTGATTGGTCACTCCACTGCTGCACATTTTCATGCTATTGGCCTCCCTGTTTTCAGTACCTGACTTGACCCCCTTTCTCACCGCCCCTTTTTAAAGCAGTCCCACCCACAGTATCACACATTTACTCTTAACCTTTTCTCCAGCCACTCCATCTAACTCCTCACAATTACTGCTCTACCTACCCTATTGTTAGGGACCTCACCCTAATTCGACTATATACCCTTTCAACTATAAACCAGCTAGCAGTTAAGCAGGCCAGCAATACCAAACAGACTACCATGGGGTGCAACCACCTACTACTACTCCTCACTACCTCTTTGGCATTATTGGTGCCATACACGCCTTTTGTTTTGCTGTTGGAATAGATAAGCATTTTTCTTTTTTCTTTTCCTCCCTCCAGCAAACGAGGCAGTGGCCTCCCTAGTGAAAAACTCATCTAAAACTGCTGCCAAAATCTATCCTAAGCCAGGGACTGCTCTGCAACTGACAACCTAAGCTGTCAGCGAGTGCCGACCCCCAGTAGATCTAAGAGCAGCTAGACTTAGAGCACCTATTCCAACTGATCTGTATAGAGATCATTCAACCATGCCTTACAAAGCACATGCTTCCCCCCCGCACCCCGATGTGCTCGAAACCAAAGCGTCCCTCTCCCTAACAGGGGGACACTTCTTGCCATAATCTACTCACTGACCCTTCTCTGGGTGGATAGGGTCATTGACCCATGCCACCTCGAACCAGGGGGCCATCTGCATAATGACCTCCCCACAATTTTCATAGCGGTAACCCTATCTCAAGCACGCTTGCTCTCTCAACGACGCACGAGATGGTAAAAAAGGGTATATGCTACGACCTGTTCTACTTTATGAGCAGGATGCGTCGAAGAAACCGTGTCACCATACCCAGTACTAAACTACTCAGCTTACTGGTAGTGCTACTACTCCTGGCAGGAGATATTCAACCCAACCTCAGCCCCAATACCACCAATATCTTGGTGGCATCCCTCAGAACCTCACTGGTGTCTGTCAAGCTCTGAAGATAGACATATGAATGTATGTAGCCTCAGACCTAAAATACATGAAGTCCAAGCCTGGCTGGACTCTCATGCTTGATGTCCTAGCCATCTCTGAAACCTGGTTAAAAGCCCACATCCTTGATCACTAGATACAAGCACTGGGCTATAGCACCTACCGCAAGGACAGGGAATCCCAAAAAAGGGGATGGGGTGCTAATCTATACAAAGACTGACCTCACCGTGTCACCTCTAACCCTGCAGGGAAGTCTCCCTGCTGAGGGTGAAGGTATATTGATCCGCATAAATGTAGGACACACTAAGCAACTAACAATAGGTTGTGTCTACCACCCACCAAAGTCTGCCCTCCAATCACTCGAAGCCATCACGAATGCACTGGCCCAAGAAGTAGCTACAGAGCTACTCATTTTAGGCAACTGCAACCTCAACTGGGCCCAGGACCCTGGCCATGCCTCGATGTCTCTGACCCATGAAGCAGGTCTGACGCAGGTCATCTCTGAACCAACCAGACTGAATTACAAAACTGGGAATCACACCACCCTGGACTGGGATCTGGTGTCAAACCCTGCAAACATCCAGAGTGGGGGCACAATGGCAGACTCCTTGAGTGACCATTCCCAATTTTCTGTATATGGAAGAACAGAGCACCCAAGGTCCAGCCAAGAATCCTACTGCCTGAGACTACACCAAATTCTCGAAGTACAATTCAATCACTACCTAAGTAGCTGGGACTGGAGCCCCACAACACTCCTCCCAACTCTGGCTGAGGCCTCGAATACTTTCTTAGGACTTACTAAGTACAGCTGCCAACCTTCGTCTCCAAGGAAGAGACTGAGGGTGAAAGGCAGCTGTTACAAGTGGATCTCCATCCCCAAAGCTCTAATGACTACTCAGGACAAAGCCTGGAAGAAGTTCAGGCTCTCCACCCTCCCGGCAGATCTTGTGGCATACAAACCCTAAGAAACAAAGCCAAGAGAGCCATTAAACTTGCTAAAAGAGAGTACATCACACACCTCCAGAAAACTAGCTTAGGCAACCCTAAGCAATTCTGGAATCATGTCAATGACCTGATCAAGGGCAGCAATAAGACTGAATCCAGCCCCATGGAGATCAACAGTCAGCTCACTACTGACTCTTCTCTAATATCGGCTGCCCTTAACAACCACTTCACAGATCTGGGAGGCCTACAAGACCAGCCAGTCTTCCCTGACTTTGGCCCCAAGCTCAGTTGAAGCAACACACTTTGAATGACCCTCTTTCCACCTGAGACTGGCAAAGCACACTGAGGTCCTAACCCTCCTAAAGACGCTGAAACCTAAAGGATCAGGGGGACCAGATGGGATCAACCCTCGGCTACTCAAGGCTGGAGCCACCTCCTTATCCAGGCCCTTAACCATGCTCCTTAACAGATCACTGAGGGAAGGAGCAGTCCCTGACCAGTGGAAACATGCCAATGTAGTCCCTATCCACAAAGGTGGACTTAGGGAAAAACTAACCAACTATAGGCCGATCTCCCTTCTCTGCACACTTGCCAAGTTGCAAGAAAGGCTAATCTGCAACCAACTCCAGGACTACTTGGAAGCTCATCAGTTCCTTGCTCCCTGTCAACATGGATTCAGACCAAACCACGGTACTGACACTGCCCTCATTAACTTCTCAGACGAAGTGCTCAGGGCAATGGACAAAGGGATACCCACAGGTGCAGTCTTTATAGACCTGTCCAAGGCATTTGACCTTGTCAACCACAATCTTCTGCTACAGAAGCTGCACAATGTGGGCCTAGACCCCCATGCCCTCAAGTGGTTTGGGAGTTATTTATCAGGCCGGACACAGAGGGTCACATGGAAGGGGGCCATGTCAGAGCCACTACCTCTAAAACAGGGAGTACCTCAGGGTTCCATACTAGGCCCCCTCCTATTCTCCCTATTTACCAATGAATTAAGTGCATACTGTGGGGAGAGCTCAGTTGTACAGTACGCTGACGACACTGTCATCTACCCACCCTTGGGCGATGTGGCCACTCTTGGTCCACTCGTCCAAAAGGACCTCACATCCCTAGAGACATAGCTGTGTGTGAGAACAGAATGGTACTTAATGCAGACAAAACCAAGGCAATGCTATTCGGGCCAAGATCACTGGGACTTGACAGGTCCTCATCCCTCCGACTAACCACACTCTCTGGCAAAAGCATTAATGTAGTTCCCTCCAAAATACTTAGGCCTAACTTGGATCAGTTTATCACCTACAAGGACCACGTGACCAGGTCACCAGGACCCTACATCGCAAACTTGGTACCTTGTACCAACTCAGGGACCAGCTCATCCCTGAGGCCAGGCTCTCCATTGCAACAAGTGTCCTGCTCCCTACCCTGACCTATGCAGCCCCGATTAAACAAGGAATGGCAAAGCAAGAGGTATCCAGGATGCAAATTCTATACAACAAAATAGCTCGGTTCGCTACCCAAGACCACCTGCAACATCACCACTGTGACACTCTGGCCCAGCTCCGGTGGCCCACATTGGCCACTCACCTCAATACCCATTGCTTGTCCAGGCCTACAAGCTACCAAACCCCCGCCCACCAAGCATAGCCGGAACCATAGCCATTAAACACAACCCTAGGAATTTAAGGACGTCAGAACGAACACTACTAGAAGTCCCCAGAGTAAGGACCAATGCTGGCGGCAGATCCTTTTCTTGCCAAGCCCCCAGCCTATGGAACAAGATCCCCCCCCCAGTCCAGGACGCCTCCTCACTCACGAACTTCTGCACCAGGCTCAAGTCCCATACACTGGCCACAGGTGCATGCCACTGCCATGGCTCTTAAGGTATCCCCTTTTTCTGCATCAAACCTTCCCAAAGGTGAGCCGACCATGTACCTCCCTCTAGTATCTGGACACCCAGGGACCAATGCTACCTCATGTATATCACTATGCCAAGTAGTACCAAGGCAAAACTGTGTCATGATGATAACCATATCTGTAACCACTGTCTGTAACCACCTTATGCTTGAACAACCTATGTAATCAAAAGTTTTTCTCCACTGTATTTTACCTTGTATTGTTATCCCGGGTCGCCCCTGAAAAAGGGACCTTCGGGGCTCAGTGGGCCTACCCGGTCACCAAAATTTAATAAATAAATAAATAAAATAAATAGTACACAATTTATTCACCTATCTTTTCCTATATTTAGGTGCTTCTCTGCATTGCCACTTCAGATACAGACACATCCCATTTATAGTGGTGTCTGCTTTTTCTCATTAAATAACTAACACACACACACACACACACACACACACACACACACTACAACAAAATGATCCACCTTGACTAAAATCAAATATCAAATCACTAGTTTAGTTCATTGGTGGCAGAATGGTCCGAAAAGTAGTAGGGCAAAAATGTAAGGGGTAAATTCTTCCTTAGTAATAAATTAACATGATGGCAAAAAACTGATGGGGCCACTTATGTAAGTGGTAGGGCTATGGCCCTATTGCCCCCCCCCATCCCGGGATCTATGGTTCAGCTCCCCAGTTGCACTTCTGCAACTACCGTACTTTTTCCCCCTTTGATGGAACCTGGATCATTCAGTGTGTAGTCCATTACAGTCAGCAGTAATTGATGTACCAAATGCTCAACTGGCACACACTGCCCACCATCCTTAATAGGGACCCTGCAAAACTGGTGCCCCCAGTACCAACTGCTAGAGACACTATGCCTGCTTGTCAACAGACAGGGAATATTTCCTCAGTGCTACAATTTGGACAGTGTTGTTACAGATAAACCAGTATGTTGGTAACTCAGAAACCAAATTCAAAGAAATCCAATAGTTTCCACTCTAACCTCACTATGAGGTGATTCTAACGCATATTTCTCCCCAAGGGATGGAATTCTATACAGAACAACACTCCACTATACACTGTAAACTATATCTTCATAGCAAATATTCATGGCTTTAGCAAAATTATGCTTGATTTAAGCAAATACATATACCAGTTACCATGCATCAGATAAAATGGCATCTCCTTTAGATGTTCACAGTCATTTCCATGCAGCTTGAAAACAAAATCCAAAACTCATGTGTGGCCAGGTCACCCTCCTTTGTCTAGGGATACATGATGGCATCTTGTCATAGAGCGCCCACCTTACACCATGAAATACCAGTTCTGAACTAACACCAGTCACCTTGCTATCACAGGTCAGGGGCAGTGGGGATCAGAGGCCCCTTAAAACCATACCCTGGGGCACCACAAAACATGAGACCACATGCAAACTTTAATGCTCATACAGGAGCTGTGATCAAGCATGCTGCTTTTATTATTTAGCTGCCTTTGTGTATACAGCTCCCTAGGCATTTCCCTGGCTATAAGCTCTATTACACACTGGTACTAGCATGCACTATACTACAACTTCATAATTCAGCCATGCCTGACACATTCATCATGTCACATATTCCTGGGACTTTTACGTAACTCTCCCTCCACCTCTGGTGTGCATATTACTGCTGCTGCTTCTGTACACTGGTCTGATGGTACCCAGCTTCTTGTGGGGCCTGCTCCCACCCCATGGCTGTGTTGCTTCTGGGTTTACATCCAGAACTAAAGAAGTATAATTACATTCTGCATCATTATGGGGTCTCCTTCAATCCTACAAATCCCTAACCTTCCTTGTGGGGTCACTGTACCCTTGGCATTCCTAACACCTTTCATACAGTGGCACTCTCCCCAGGTACAGCAAGCACTTATCTGGCGAGCAAGTTGTGTGAGCATGTGTCTCAATGTGCCTCATAGGACAACAAATATAACAATGTATCAGCATATGATATCACTACCAAGTGCATAAAGCATGGTTGAGCTGGCCATGTGTGCCTCCCTTCAACATTACACTGATAACCCTAGTGGTAAAAAAACAGACTCCCATATCTTGCCCCTCACATGGGAACTTACTGACCCTGATCCTTGCCAGGTCCCCTCCTAGTTGATGCTCATCCATTAGCCTACCAGCTAGGGGTTTACCACGGACTGCCTAGAACTTTACAAAATGAGCATTTAATTCACTGACCTACGCAGCCAGTATAGTGTTATGCTTATGTAACTGTGTTAGTTTTGGTTGTGGCCATTCGCACTCTCTATTCCAGAGGAATTACCACCCTGCAGGGGTTCGAAAGCAAGGAACTCTCGGAGAAGGTTCCGCCCCTAAAGGTGCCAATGGACGTGTTCCTGCATAAAGGAACTTTAGAACTTTATGAGTAGAGCTGCCGCTGGAGGAGTAGGGAGGATGGTGGGGCAAAGACAAAATGCTTCACAGTGAGGCTGAGAGGAACTGCTTATATAGCTCAGGAAGTGGGAGTGGCTGGTTGCTTGGTCACTGAACTACAGGCAAAGCCTTTCAATTAAGCAAGGTTAACTTACAGTTTTGTTCTGAACACTGACTTCTACCATACTGTTCTACTGCAACCGAGAGTGAACCTGCAAGGATTCCAGTGACCTCCCCTGAGTTGTTGCCCAGCACTCTCCAAATGTGTCATCTAGGGCTGATGTCTGAAAGTGTTGTGATGTCACTGAGGTTCTTACCCCTGCTTTGACTGTAGATAATCCAACAGATTAAATTAAAAATAGTCTGTTTCATTAAGTGTATTTTAGTGTTATTACAACACTTTCCACATTCATAATAATTGTTTTGTATGTGCATTGAAACTAGCGAATTATCACCTTTACATTTCAAACTGTTAGCAAAAATAATCCAATAAAATTTTGGCATTGTTACAGTAGAAAATCCCATTCCATCCAAAGTATTTCAGTAAGAAACTGTTTTATTTTTAACTTTATCAAAATAAGTAAAATACTCTTTTAATAATGCATTTCAGGTTATGCATGTTTTAACAATGCTGTCCATCTATGTGTTTTTGCAATTAATAAATGTAATTGCGTCCTACAGAACATTGCATTCCTACTTGAGCTGGTGGGGAAAAAAACTTGAACTGGTCATCTTTGTTTACTCAATCCCTATGTTCATATGTACACCTGGAGGTGACACAGGTACAAAAAAAAAAGAGGTATGCAGTAGGTAAGCAAAAACCCAAGACAGAGTATGGGGTTATTAGTGATTAATCAACATCATGGGTATGTTGTGAGGCATGAGGCAGCAGGCCAAATTCCCTACAGCACCTGGGGTGTTGATTAATCCCCAATAACCCCATACCCTGGAGTGTGTTATTACGCATCCTTTTAAAGTAAATAATAGACAGAAATGCAGTTTTTAAGGCTGGAAATTACCAGTTTAAAAAGTGTATCTTGCCATCTCACAAAGCAGTTCACATTTGTTGCCTGCTCAAACAAAACCTACCTCGATATGAAACTATTAACGAGCTGCAATATAAGTATTGTGACCACTGTTTTGAAGTGACAGCAACTGCCTGTGCCTTGCACTGTGTCTACACCACATCTCTCTGTCTCCCTCCACACACAGTAAAACAAGCCGTGACGGGGGGGGGGGATTCTTGCTCCCTCTCTCTCTCTGTCTCTCTGTTGCTCCCTTGTGTCTCTGTGGCTCTGTGGACCGGAGACAGGAAAAAGTGTGACTGTATGCCTCAGCAGAGAATTGCACCAGCCTCCTCCTCCTCCTGGTCTCTCTCTCTCTCTCTCTCTCTTTTTCTCTCTCCCTCATTTCCTGTGCAATGCAAATGTGCTTTCCAATTACTGCAGGGCCAGTTCCAGGATGTACTGGGCCCTGGTGCAAGACCTTGTAGTGGGCCCGCCTTGTCCATGTGGCACACCCCTCCCATGCCACCACCACCACCAAAAGAATATTGCTTTCTGCTGTTATTCCATTTTGTGAACTTAAAGGTGTACACAGCGAGCTTTTACTGCAGCAAATGTTTCAATCACATCAGAAAAGTTTACTTCTCTTGCAAGTCTATTTTCAATCGAAAGTACACCCAATGCAAACAATCTCTCCTGTGACATTGTGGAGCACAGGTAATTCTTTATCAAGGACAGTTTACTGAAAGAAAGCTCAGCACTGGCAACTGTAATTGGAATTTTAAGCAGTACTTGCAGTCCAATTTGGGTGTTTCGGAATCCTCTGCTCAGGTCTCTCTGTATCAGGTACTGTAACACTTCAAATGGACATTTTACATCATCAGGTAAAAGTCGAGCCAGCAAGGTAATTTCTATAGACCAGGGGTTCTCAAATGGTGAGGCCAGCCTCCCTGGGGAGACCCCAACCTGTTCTAGTGGAGGCTCAAGCAAGTCTAAAAAAAAGGACTATATTTAAATTTTGAGTTTTATATATTTTGTGTGAAGAGATAAAACAAACTGAAAGAGGATAAAAGTAAGTGAATTTTATGTAATTATTTACTAATAGATGACAAGGGAAGTTGAATGAGCCATGGCTCATTTCAAGTGTTCCTGGGGAAGAGTAGGGAGTGAATACATTTCAAATGGTAACTGCAAAACAATCAAGAATACACAATGTACAATAGTTTAAACAAATATAAACAATAAACTAATAATGAGTGGTGGTAATTGATCAATTTGTAGACTGATGGCACAACAACCCAAATAGAAGGGTTGAGCATAGAAGTGCTGAGAGCAACAGCAGGAAGGAGCAAAGTAATCCTCAAGAAGTTGCTTAGGAGCAGGGAAGGAGCGGGAGAGGCAAAGGATATAGGAAGGTTATTTCATATACAGAGGAAACAGAGAAAGTAGTCTGACCCATGAGGGTACTACAACAAGGGGTAACAATGGTTCAAAAATTAAAATAGCGGAGCAAGTAGGCTGGCCTGTTTGGGGGGGAGTTACAATAAGCCGAATAATATTTGTTTATTTTATTTATTTGTTATTCAGATAACACCTTTGAGCACATGAGCACTTTTTCAAAGGTTCCATGTCAGTATAAGACAAAGAACTGAATGTGAGCCAAGTACTTGAAGGGGTTTCAATTTATTCATGGTGTACTGCGCAAAGTACAGTATGTTATTTTTCTTTGGGGAGGGCCAAGATTATTTCAGTTTTTGGGGAGGTTCAAAATCTTTTCCATGGATTTGGGGAGGCTCACTGTGACAAAGTCTGAGAATTATTGCTCTAGACATGTCCGAACCATCTATGTCCCCATGAAATCTGGCCAACTCTCTGCATGCTGCTTCTAGGTTTTCATCATGTCCAGATGTTTTTATGTTGAATAGAAAACCAAAAAGTGACTGAAAGTCATGGAGAAATTGGAAATGTTCCTCAATTTCCATCAATACTTTATCCAAAAGGCAATTGAAAAAATTTACTTCAAAGCTTTCTTGGCCAGTTAAGGGTTCGTCTGCAGCAAGTTCTCCTGACATGCGTTTTCGTCATCTGGTGCATTTTTCTGGAAAAGTCGGTTCTATGTCCATGGTTTGGGCTAGCAGCTTTGCTTCCTCTAACACTCTTCTGAATCCCTGTCTTTGATAATCAGACAGTTGTTCATTGACGGGGGAAACCACATCTATGGCATTTGGAAGATTTAAAACAGGTGACTGTAAAATCACTGTCACCTGATTGATGGCACTAAGCGCTTCATTCCATGCAAATAAAGATACAATAAATGGAAATGATTCCAGTGTTTTCACAAGGCCTGTGATGTCAGACAATGTTTCGCTGTCACAGTTTGCAGTTTCTGATACTTCCAGCGATGAATCCAGCAATTCAGGCAGTTGTTCACAGACTGCCTTTGCAGCATTAGCACGGGCACTCCGAGTCTCTGAAAGTGGCTTGAGGGTATATCATTTCATGTGCTTGACGAGAATGTGCTAATGTTTGGTGGACCTAGAGAAGACTCTGTAAACCCGCTGTAGTACTCCAAAGAAATTCTTTGCTTCCAAGGATGATCCACAACGTTCCAATTATGAGGAGAGCAAGGAACATACAGTGCACGTTCATTCACCTGTCATATTCTCACTTGAACTCCTCAATGGATGCCTCTCATGTTAGCCCCGTTAATGCAACACTGGCCCCTGCAGTCTTCAATTTTAATGTCATGTTCAGTAAGTCGATTTAGCAATAATTCAGCCAAAGCCTCTCCTGTTGCATTTTCAACATGGAGAAACTCCAGGAAGCTCTCCCGCATTTCAACTTGATCACCATTGATTTCAACATAATGAATCATTAGTGATAACTGCTCTTTGTGAGAAATATCTGGAGTGCAGTCCATCAGCACACTATAGTAGCGAGCATTGTGTATCTTGTCCCTAATCTCACTAGTCACAGCCTTAGCTAACATCTGCATAAATTTGTTCTGGCTATCTTTGCTTAAATAATGAACATTTGTTCCTCACTGAACGTGTTGCAAGTGATCAGCCATAATAGGGTCATACCTGGACAACAGTTCCAACAATTTCAAAAAATTAGCATTGTTGTCCACATACAGATGGTCTACTGAGCCCCTAAAGGCTAAATTTTGGCCTGCTAATAATAAAACACAGTCCAAAATTCTACAAAGCACAACATGCCATTGTTCCTTTTCCTTATCCAGATTTGCTTGCAAACTCCTGTCTACTGTAGCCCGTTTCTCTAACCCTAACTCTAAATGTTTCCACTTGTAGTAATTCTCCATGTGTGATGGGTATGCTTCATGCTGACTCAGCCTTTGTGATAACTTTTGCCAGTTGGAGAAACCTTGTGTAAACACGCCCCTGTCCTCACCAAAAAGCTTACAGCAGAAACAAAATACAGCATCAGCAGACTTGGAGTAAACTAACCAAGGCCTGTGAATCTTTTTTTTTTTTTTTTTTTATTTTAACTCCAGAGTAAAACATCATACAATCTCTGCATATGAAAAAACTAAACATAGCAGTACTGACCATAAGAGAGGAAAATACATATGAATACATTAATAGCAAAAAACTCCCCCAACCACCCCCCACCCATCCCCCACAAGGCTGTACCATATTATAACCCTTATATCCATGGTAAACTACTATTTCCCGATTATGAACCTGGTGATTTCCATATCGCCATAATAGCCTCGAGAGTCCCCCAGCGAACAGTAAAAGTTTTGCCCCTGTTCCGCATTGTTGCTATGTGCCTCTCCAACTGCAAAGCCAAGACACATTCCCTATACCATTCTAAAATAGAAGGCGCATTTTCGTCCAGCCAATGCCTTACTATTACTAATTTGGCAGTTGCTGCTATTAAAGCCATATGAGCCTTCTTGCTACTTGATGCGCTATTCGGAAAGAGGTTTATTAGGCACACCTCCGGGGTAAATAGTTCTCCCAGGCCAAGAATGGGGTCTGGGAGTTGTTAATAGTCTGCCAGAAAGCTTTAATATGCGAACATTGCCATAACATGTGAAAAAGGGACCCCACATCCACCTTACATCTATTACACGTTGGTGCTGACGTCTGGCCGTAGCTATATAACTTGGACGGTGTCAAGTATAGGTTATGCAAAATATTGTAGTTCACTAATCTAAGCCTATCCTGTTTAACCAACTTGTATAGTGTAGTCCAGATATTTCCCCAAACATTGGCATCTTCAGATATACCTAGCTCCTTTACCCAATAGATACAGATGCCAGAGTGTAACCTATCATCCCAGCCTAACAACATTTTATACAAATTAGAAACTTTACGCGGCTGTGAAGCGACCTGAAGTAGCTCAACAGGGTCCTTTTCCCCTATATCCATTAGTGGAGAACACTTGTGAAACATCAATAGGGCTTTATTGACTTGCAAAACTTTGAATGATTCTTTACTGGCAAGACCTTCTAAACTATCAGTCTGGGTTGGAATAATCAACTTTCCATCCCTCCATATCTCCGAAACTTTCCAAGGCTTCAATCTATGCCAAAAGGCCTTAGTGATCGGTATACTGCCAATTTTAGGCCTGTGAATCTTTAAGGATCCCACTTTACGCTCATAGTTTGCTGAAGTAAACCGCCGACCAGCTGTTTTAGGGAACTCAGTGTCAGTTTCCTTGAGCTGCATGGGTTTATGTTGGACAATTTCAACTCTGAGGTGCTCTGACTCTGTAGTAAAACTTTCAGACCAGGTAGCTGGGTCGTAAAAATTATACATAAAAGGTGGTTGACTGGGTTCAGGGTTTATGTCACAGCCTGGTTCCAGTTCAATACATTGTTGTATTTCTTCTTGCTGTACATTTCTTTCATCATCATATATTTCTTCTAGGTCTAGCTGAACATTTATTTAATGTATTTTTTCTAGCTGTATATTTCTTTCTGAGTCGGAGTTCAATTCATCATGGTTCCCCAACTCCACTCCAGTCGTCTGCATCTCCCGCTCTACTACTGCCTCTACAGCCGTTTCATGTGATGAGGTTGATGGTTCTTGCTCACTAGTTGTGCTTTCACCAGATGCGGATACTGTTGCCACAGTTGCCGGTGGACAACTTAACCATTTACAAAATATGTTGTTAGCATTTTCTGCTTCTTTCTGAGTCAACTCTAGCTGTCTTTTTTGTTCTTTACATTTTGCAGAACCAGACTTGTACTTTGGTAGTGCTACAGGATTCAACATCTAGTCAGTATTTTTTCTTTCCTTTTGTTTCTGTTATGTAAGGTTTGCCTTGCTAGCTGAGCAATGTTTATTTATTTTTATGAATACAAAATGTACTTTTGACTAGACTACATAAAGTTCAATAATATCTATAAGCCGCAGGTGGCACGTGGCAGGGTGGCTCACTTAGCACTGGTAGACAGGCACAAGAGCAGGCTCATTTGTGTAGAAAAATAAATGTATATATAGATACACTGCTCCTGAGTCCTATGCTTGTAGTCTCTGCCCAAGTCTAACTCTGAAGCAGCAAGCATGAAAACAAAGCCAGTTGAGAATGTACTGCTGGTCTTTACTGATTAATTTCTGCAAAATAAAGTATTTTTTGCAATAATAATCTAGATGTGTTGCTTTTCTTTCTTGTCAAAAATTAAAGGTTAATTTCCCTCTCCTGACAAAAAAAAAGTTATTTCCAGTACAAATAAAGTTTGCACACAGTGCAGAAACAGTCACAGAAAGAAGACTTTTGTTGAATGAATATGAGATCTATACTATAATTATGCCAAAACTGCACAGTACTAGGCTGGCTACAATGCTGGCTGCTAGCGAACTCTTAAGAAGACTAGGTAGGCCGCAATAGCAGAGCCAGAGAATATCTTGTTATTTGAATGCCAAACAGACAAAAGTGACTCCTATACAGTCAGTACTAGGCTGGCTACAACGCTGGCTGCTAGCTTACTCTGAGAAGACTAGTCAGGCTGAGGCCGCAGTAGCAGAGCCAGAGAATATCTTGTTATTTGAATGCCAAACAGACAAAAGTGACTCCTATACAGTCAGTACTAGGCTGGCTACAATGCTGGCTGCTAGCTTACTCTGAGAAGACTAGTCAGGCTGAGGCCGCAGCAGCAGAGCCAGAGAATACCTTGTTATTTGAATGCCAAAGTTAGAGACTCCAGTAGTACCAGATGGCTGGACCGTCTGACAGGATTTATATGTTGCACAGTGACTTACTCAGAAGAGATGAAAAAAAAATTATTGGTCAGGCACCAGACTAACTCACTGTCATTCAGTTGTGATCCTCCTATCTGAAGCCTGCATTATGCATATACTGTATGATGATGGGAATAATCTTGGGATTGGGACAAGAGGAGAGATTTTTCTTATCTTTTTACTTCTCCCAATCTCCCCAAGTTCTTCCTACCCTGACTCCTTAATGATAACGGGTAACCTGCCTTCCTAAAGACAATTCTCCAATGACACAACAGTAAAGTTATTAGTATATAGACTATAGCCCTGGTGCCTCTCACTCTCTCAGCGTAAGAGTCAGTCACTTTCAGTGCACACTGTTAAGAGGAAAGGGAGGGAGAGATTTATCTTATTATCTTTTACTTCTCCCTTCTCCCCAAGAGTGAATCCCTGCCCTCCCTGACTGACTCCTTAACCTGCCTTCCTTCCTAAAGACAAAGAAAGACAGACAACAGTACAGAGTCACACTAGAGTTGTATATTTTAATATTTAGTTGCCTAACAGGACACCTCTCTGTCTCAACATACAGTCAGCAGCAGTCAGTGTCAAATGAACTGTGAACTGTCTGCTGTCTCAAAGTAGCTCTAGCTCTGCTCTGTCAGCAGCACCAGAGTGGGATCATGATTCATGCATTTGATCAAATTCAAATTTTTTTTTTCAAATTAAATTCAATCTCAATCTAGTAAAGTTCTCTCTCTAGTTCTTCCCCTTCCCCCAACACTGGCGCCATGGGGGGCCTAGGCAGCTACAGTACTCACTCCTCCTTCCTGCTCACTGTCTAGTGCCACCCTAGCCAGAAGCCTTAGACTTTTCATTTTAGACTTTTGGAAGGACAGCGTATATTTTTAATATATATGAAATTGTGTGTGTCTAGTTTACAAGAAGAACATCCACATAAGCAGAACTGAAATCCTTATCGATCAATTTGTTGAACAAGTTAGTTCAACAATAAACTCTTCTCCGCCGTCTGAGCTCGCTCGCTCCTCACTATCTGCTGCTGCCTGCCAACAACTCCAACAGCCACTACTACAGTTTCTTGCGAGATGCTCAGGGTGGGGAAGAGCAGTGCTGTGTCATTAGAAGGGAGGGGCAATGGAAGGGAGCAAACGAACAACAGACCAATGAGCCAGTCAGCTGCGGTCACCGGGTGGTGCCATGCTGAGTCAGCCAAAGAATGATTGGAGCAGCTGCTTGCCAAGCTACTGACTGCCAGCATGGAGAGGAGGAGGAGGAGGAGGACATCAAGCAAGTGGATGGGATGACACCGTGGTCAGTCTGTTGGATGGATCATCATGGATGATTGGTTGGATTGGGGTGATGGGTCTCTCTGGGAGTGCACTGTGCCATGGAGTAGTCAAGGAGGTTGGTCAGAGGTGGAGCAGAACAGCAGCCTCAGCTCACATACAATAGCTCCACCACACACCAGGAATGTTTGAGGAGGAAGTCTGAGAGAGTGTTAGCATGTGCGCAGAACCGCTGCAGGCAGGAGGGGATTTAATTTTTAAATGCTATGCTATGCCACAAAGTGCGACTCCTGTCCACATGCACACTGACTCAGGGACGGGACAGGGTCCGGCACAGCGGGTCTAGAGGGCCCACCAGCTGGCTGCCCGGGTTCTGGGCAGGACAGTCTGACTGTAAAGAGCAGTAAATTAATAAAACTAAAAAAAAAGTATGCTCACCTGACTTAAAGAGCCATTGGGCCCTGCTGGCACTCTGGGCTCTGGTGCAGTCGCATCCCTTGCACCCCCCCGACACCGGTCCTGAAATACTGCATATAGAAAGAGACACACAGACAGGACATTGTCGAAACTTTCACAACATTGGGGCCACACTGACATGCTGCAGAAAGGGGGGGAACAAGAGCCACCAAGGGGCATGGCAGTGACAGATGCTGTGGGACAGGATGGGAGGGGAAACAACAGTATGGGATTTGCTCAGACACAGAACACATTGAAATCTGCAGAAAGGAGGGGAAACAAGAGTCACCAACAATCACGGCAGCAACATACAGAGCATACCCCAACAACTGCAAGCAACTTTCACTACATCAAGGACTCATTCAAATGCTGCAGAAAGGGGGGGAGGAACAAGAGCCACTAAGGGGCACAGTGGCGACAGATGCTGTGGGATGGGATAGCTAAGGGAAGCAACAGTAAGGGATGGTGCACAGCATACCCCAACAATTGCAACTTTTCATCACTACCTCTTCCTCCACTCACTTTACAAATGGCTGCCTTGCACTTATATCTCATCAACTACGTGGTGGCATAAAACTTTTTCTTGTATGGGCAAACGGAAAAAAGAAACTGATTTAAACCCACGGTGGATAGTTGTGAAAGCTGTATCCGATAAACTATGCCAATTAGGAGCATTAGTGATACCTGTACATTTACAAGTGTTCTTCCTCTTAGTTAGGGCCTGATATACTGTACTATTGCAAGGGACTGTTGTTGCATGTTTGCAATAGCCAGTCCCTGCTCTTGAATCATACTGTGCTATGCAAGTCTTTTCTGTACTGTCACAACACACATTGCAGCCACACAAGGAAGGGGGCATGGGTTGCAAAGCAAATTACCCACAGAGCAATGCTCAAAGCATGGCAGGTTGGTGTCTCTCTTTAACAATATTGAAAACTTAAGCAATACTCTGTCAGTAGCCCCTAATTATGAAGAAAGATACAAATAATGTTACTTAGACAAAACCTTTAACTTCAGAATCTATGCTATCTTGTATCAGGTTATTGCAAAAAATTTATATTCCTAGCCTGTCTGTCAGTATACTGTGGCCTCTAGAATCCTACATATTTTAGTAGGTTTTAGGAATTAATTGAATGGTTTGAATGTAGATTTCTGGTTCAGCCCCTACTCACAGACACACATATTCTGGCACCATATTTACTTGCTTGCAGTCTTACAAAACCTGACCTGAACAAAATGACATTTCTGAGTCCAAAAGCACCCACAGAGTCCTTTAAAACCGTATGAAGACACATTCCATCTGGTCCTGGGGAGATCTTGGATTCAAGCCACTCTCATCTCACACTTCTACACCACTGACCCTGATGTTATCTACAATAGTAACTGCATGTTATTAGCTTCATCCGTTGTATATACATTTTGGAAATGTTAATAATTTACCAGTAGTTATGTTATTATCATGTACAGATGCCCATTCTACCTTGTAATGTAGTAGTTGCCGTTTCAAAAACTTTGGAACTTGTCTTAAGCATCTCTAGCTATCTCAAGTTCAATGTGACTTATCAAATATCTCATATTCCTCTGTGCTTATTTTAGTACATCTATATATCCCCCCATCTTCGTGTATAATTATATTTTTTATATCCTCCAATTAGCCTATTTAAAGGACACCTAAACCATCTTTTTTACACATGTTTTGTTATTACTCTATAGGCTTGTAAAGGAAAGGTTGTTGTTTGCATTTATATTGAAACTGCATTCATTAAAGTAGGATAAATGCAGTTTCACAGCATTTAAAAATTGTAAACACAGTCTCTTCTGATTCAAACATTCTTCTGCAAGAATCCTAAAATAACTTTGTTGATGATGTCAGTCATAAGAGAGAATCATGCTACCTGGGCAGATGTATTCTAGCTCTACTAGCTGTATTCAAATGCAAATAACTTTAAAATGAAAAATGATATCATGGCACTGTGAGCATGAAAGTTGTTCAGCACAAACATATCTACAACATGCATGGTGTTTCATTCATGGATACCTTTCATTTTTTTTTATATTCACAAAAAAAGCAGTAGGAAATTAAAATTGTTGTCAGTTTTACAACAAACAAATGCAAATAACTTTAAAACAAAAAATGATAGCATGGTACTGTGAGCACAACATTTGTTCAATACAAGAATATCTACAAAATGAGTGGTGTTCCAAAAAACAGCGTAAAATTCATTTTTTCACTTTTTGCAACAAACAAATGCAAATAGCTTTAAAACAAAATATGATACCATGGTACTTTTAGCACAAAAGTTGTTCAGCACAAAAATATCTACCAAATAAGTAGTGCTTCATTTATAGATTCCCTTTAGATTTTTTATAATCAGCAAAACATGGCAGGAAATTCAATTTTGTTTTACTTTTTTGAAGGTATGGCATAAATGGAATATGCTACCTCCCTACTGGAAATATTGTTGATATTTTTTGTTCTTGGGCCAATTGACCTGATGACATCACTCGTGGCTTCACCACTCATGATGTCATTATGTCAATTGGCACTCAAACAAAACATATCAACAATATTTCCAGTAGGGGAGTAGCATATTGCTTATATATTCTTTGCAAAAAAAACTCCATTAATGTTTCAGTTTGAGTTGCTATTAAAGCGGCCAAAGTACAGAAATGCAATGTTAGGATTTTCAACACTAACTCCGCATTCCCCCCAAGCAGCCAAAGAGGGAAAGGCAACACAAACAACCATAGACATCCATCATCAGGTAAAACAAACATACAATGCTTTCCAAATGACATATGAGACATCCATCATCATGGTTCAGCACTTTTGTAGCCATGGATACACGTGCACGCTTCCACACCAACTGAGAAGTGCGGTAAAAAAATCCCATAGGATCACATTGTAAAATTGTAAGCAAGGAGTAACACATGACAGGGTGTGCAGCAATGCTAAATTACCATACACCCAAGGTGAGTTGTGAGGCATGAGGTGCAGCCAAATGCCTTCAACCAACTGGAAAGTGTGGTATAACATTTGAATAAGATATTATAAATTTTAAGTGATCAATACCATATGGCAGTGTGTGTGGCAAAGCTAAATTGCTGTATGCCCCATGTGGGTTGTGAGGCACAAGGTGCAGCCAAGTGCCTTCAGACACCATGAGAAGTGTGGTATAAAATTATCATAGGATCACATTGTAAATTGTAAGTAAACAATAACACATGAGAAGGTGTGAGGTAATGTTAAATTACTGTATGCCCCAAGTGGGTTGTGGTGTGAGTTGTGAGGTACGAGGTGCAGTTCAGTGACATCGACCACCTGGGAAGTGCTGATGTCTTCACTCAGGTGCCGAAGACACCTATGCTGACATGAAAGTGCATGCTAAGGATGTGGGATAGTCAGCAGGTGGCTGCTCTGAGGAGCACCAGGCACCTGACTTCTTTGCCTAGAAACAGAGGTAACATTCTAACTTAAATGACACACAGCTGAATGATACAAAATTAAACTAAAAAGGGAAACAACAGCAGAGCGAGATGTAGCTCTGGGTAGTATGGCAAAGGCAATTTTCATGTGCACTGACTAAATGCAAGGAAGAAAAGGAAGTGTCTGTGCGTGGCTGCATGAGAAATGCAGCATGCCCTAGATCATATTACCTGATAACGTAAAGTGGGGATACGAGAATCTGTGGCTCACACTGTCATGGCAAGGTAGCATTAACAGAACAGGGGGAAATAGAAATGGAAACATTAAGCGTACAACAGTTTTGCACCCCCCTCCCCCATTCAGAAGGTGGGAGGTGGGAGCTATTTGAAAAGCAAGTTGCAGTTTGGTTAATTGGAGGAGGGCATGAGAACAAAAAATATCAACAGTATTTCCAGTAGGGAGGTAGCATGTTCCATGCCTCCAAAAAAGTGAAAAAAACTGAATTGCCAGCCAATTTTTTATTGATTATAAAAAAATCTAAAATGTGTCTGTAAATGAAACACCACACATTTGGCAGATATTTCTGTGCTGAACAACTTTTATGCTCAAGTGCCATGCTGTTGATTTTAATTTTAAAGCTATTTGAATTTTTTTGTTGCAAAAGTGAAAAAAAAAATAATTTTCTGCCTTTGCTAATTATAAAAAATAAATACTAAAAGGCTAAAAGGTATATATATATATATAAATGAAACAGCACTTATTTTGTAGATATTTTTGTGCTGAACAAATGTTGTGCTCACAGTACCATGCTATCATTTTTTGTTTTAAAGTTATTTGCATCTGTTTGTTAAAAAGTGACAAACAATTGAATTTGTTGCTGGGTTTTTCGCTAATTAAAAAAAAAAAAAAACTAAAAGGTATCCATAAATGAAACATCACTCAATTAGTAGATATTTTTGTGCTGAACAACTTTCATGCTCACAATACCATGCTATCATGTTTCATTTTAAAGTTACATGTATTTGAATACAGTTAGTAGAGCTAGCATACATCTGCACAGCTGGCATCTTTCTCATGACTGACATCATAAAGGGAGCTATTTTAGGATTCTTAGAGCAGGATTTTTGAATCAGGAGAGGCTGTGTTTACAAATTGCAAATGCTATGAAACTGCATTTATCCTACTTTAATAAATGCAGTTTCAGTATAAATTTAGACAACAATCTCTCCTTTACAAGCCTATGGAGTCATTTAAAAAAAATGTGTAAACAGATGGTTTATGTGGCCTTTAACCATCTTAATGTCTGTTTGCTTAGATTGACCAATACAGAATTTTCAGCATTTTGTTTACACTTTATAGAAAGGATCAATTAACTCAGTTCTGTAACCAGATAATTACATTACAAGGACCAAAGAAAATATTAATAAAAAATTCTGAGTACAGTTGGTATATTCTGTAGAAATTTGTGTGGGGAAGATCTACCCCCCCCCAAAAAAAAAGAATGCATCCTATATCTTTATATTCAGCATGGTAGCCTGGGGCCTGCTTTTCAAAGGACCTGGCTTGACCCAAGGACTCAGACACCATACACAACTTTCTGTATTGGTGAAGATGCTATTTTCATCTTTTTTTTTATTTTTTTGCACATGGGAGGCATTTTCCTTTATTTGCACAGATGTTATGCCTGGTATTACCTGGCATAGCATTAGGGCAAAACCATTTTGAATAAGCTGCTATAAAGTATGGCAAAGGTTGCCAAAAGGGAACCTTTTTGAAAACTGTGCACATGTAGCAAAATCTGCAATCTTACAAGGGCACCCTCCCTTGTGCAACTTTTTTTACAGCATGTGAACAATTGTTCCACTGTTGAAAAAAAATATTTTTGATCTTGAGTGATTTGGTGCAGTCTTAACTTGAACTGAAATTGAGGGAGAAGGAAGACACTCCTTAGGATGTGTCTTAGTATACTCCTGTTTTATGCATCATTGATATATTAACATAATAATTTAAGGTCGGAAAGGATTCTAGGTCCATCATGCCTCATTACTTCATAAGCAGGGATGAATAAGTATGTTGTGCAAAGCTGTGATGCTTTAAAGGGGTTTTCTGCTCACTCTGCTAGCCAGGGTACCCTGTGATTTGTTTGGTAAGCACAAATTTGTTCAGGCTTACCTTGAGGGCCTGTACTGTGTCCGTGTGCACAGGGGTGTGCACAGCATGAATACTATGCTCTTACATTGTGTGTCCATTGCTATAGGTGTTATGTGTATGTAACTATTTGCTAGAGCTCCTCTGTATCAGGTTCTATTAAATCTTTTTTTCTTATATAGGTTTTTAGCTTCCTTGGCAGGACTGGGTTGCTGTTTTCAGCCCCAACCCCAACAGCCGAAGCAATCCGGAATCTCCTCCAGTGCCAGGGAGCATTATCCCCCAGGCATTGACCGCCCCCACAGTGGGGTCAGGAAGGAAGGGCCATCCTTCCCCACCCAGGACACAAATCCAGACTTTTCCAGACTGAAGAGTTTGGGCGGGCCATTGGCCTGATGGGCAGGGCTTCAAGAACCCATTCTCCATTTTTCCTCCTAATTTTCTCCCTTGGGCTCCAAGGGCATCCAATGAGCACATTGTGAGAGCTCTGCCTCTGTGAAGATGTCACAGGTTCTCTGAACATGGTCCCTTCCCATCTAAGTGACTCACGTGCACCACCTGTGATAGGGTGCAGGTGTAAGTGGGCAGTCATATAGAAAAATGCATCACCATTCTTTGAAAATGTTTCAGTTTTAATTAATTATTTTCCAAACGTTGTTTACAACAGAATAATTTCAACAATGCACAGTACTTTAACATCTTACTCTTCCATTCGGAGCAGCAAATAACACAGCAGACAAAATAATCTGCCATTTATAAATCTTCCATTCGGAGCAGCAAATAACACAGTTCATCAAAACTCCACAGAGCACTTTTCAGCAGCTTCCAGAGTATACCTCCAGACCCACAGCAAGCAGAATCTAAATCTCAGATCAAACATTCTGAATTTATACCCAGAAGGGGTCATGTGATTGTTTAACTCTGCCCCAATATCTTGCTTTAGACTCTAAATCATTATTTTCTAAGTGTTTATTTTATTTACAAAAGTAATACCCCTTTAAATTACTGTAGCACGATGATTACAGGCATACCAGTAGATTATACTCTTTACAGGAGCTTTTTAAACATTATTTCTAGCGACTGAAAGCACCTCCCCTTCCAATGTTTGATAAAATGAATGTGGTTGTGGCCGGCCGGCTCTTAGAAGAACAAAGACGCCGACAGGAACTGAACTCGGGGCTTCACAAAGACTGGAACAACAACAGAAACCCTCATCTTCATGAGGTTCCAAACACAGCATCAAACCTTCCCACTCCACCTCCGGAAGGTTTGTAAAACTCAAAACGTTATGCATTGACTAGAATATTTCATTCTAGGGAAAACCCGAAGGTACAATAACTCTGCGATAGTGCGAATGATTACTCCGCATCGCACTATCGAGAAGGAATGCAACAGCTTATCTCCATAAGGCAAAGCCGATATCAAAATAAAAGAGGGTTTTATCACAACATATGGGGGACAAAACTATTCAAAAACAGTGCCCGTAACAATATCAACTGAATATTATTCTTCTATAGAAAATGCAAGCCAGCATTTTAACAAAAGGGAAAGCCGGTAAACGGTTCCAGGTATTTATTTAATCTATATATAGATAATTTGTGCAAGAGACCCAGGCCAATTGTTAAAGGGGAATTTTTAGGAACCATAAAGGGTTTGTATTACCAGTACTTTGCTTTCCTCCTTCTTAGGGGTCATAACATGACCGATATCTGTTCTATATTTTATACAAAGTCGGGAACACCTCATATCAGGACATATGGGAACACTTAAATTGTTTCACTACTGAAAAGGCATTCATATGCCTTTCCAATTCCCAAGGGCACCTTCTAAGTAAAACAAAGCGTAATATAAGCGCCTTCGTTTTTTTACTGAGTCTATTCGCATGACTCTCCTAACACAACAACTATCAAAAGGGCTATTAAGCAAATATGATTTAAAAGGGAACTAATCTTTGGAACCCCCAAAAATGACCCATTGACTTCAAACCTAAGCAAGTCCACGGAAACGCCGAAAGGCAATACAAGGCTTTTTTAAACTAATGTAATGTCCTTCCATTTTCCATAATGGAGGGTTTACAATACAACCCCAAAACAATACAAGCTACAATTAGCAATTAAGATTTGTTTTATTCACCCCTTACATATTTGTGCTCAATGAATTTATGATGAATTCAAAGAAATTGCAACAAAACGTGAATGTCTAGATTCTAACAGGGAATATTATGATTAAACCAAAAATAAAAACTTATCTGTGCAATCGTCCACAAAACGAAAAGGTAGAAGCCACCTAGACATTTAGAGCTACCTGGGGGGTGGAATTTAAACTCCAGGCTCACGGCTAAAGTCAGGTATACTGCCACAAAGGGATTTCATCCCAGCCTTCACATTAAAGTAACAACTATCTTTTCATTTATTATATACTCTCCTTTTCTTTTTGTATTCACTTTATTTTCAAACAATGTCACTAAATAACAGCTGCCTTTTAACTGAATGAACGAACCCAAACTAAACGGCCTGACTATGGGATAATATGCGCCACCACAGCACCTTTAGGACAATAGAAAGCGGGGTTTTCAGGTACCCCTCCATTTTTATGAATATTATTTCGGGGCCCTCAACCCTTCACAGGGGCACCCTGTGACACCACCACCTGGATTCCTCCAGCTGGCAGTCTAGCAGCAAGTCATGGAATCCCCCCCTCCCCAAGGGAGAAGAGCAGTCCTACAGATGCTCAATCCTCCTTCTCCTGCTGACCCCCAAGTGACCAGGCATCTGTTCCTCAACCTGGGTTGCCAGTGTGGAAAGAGGTAAGGCACCATGGCACCTCAGCCCTCTTCACCACTGAATGAATAATACGGTACTTGGGTATGAGTACTGAGTATTTTTCACTATTCATCGACATTCAGAGAAAATTGTTCAGGCCCTACAAATTTAAATAAAAAAACTCTACCCCTCCCAAAATGGTCAGGGCTAGTCCTTGGCCAACCCCCTCACCATCCCACTCTACTTTCTGTGCCTTCCAACCCCCTTCCCAGTTCTATCATACACCCACTCCCATATGCAATCATCAGTTATCTTTCTGTCATAGCATGAACAAGGCACACAACAGGAAGGGAGGGAGCAGTGTGCTTGATATCACTGATGATGCTAGGCAGACAAATAATCTAGCATCATCAATGACCCCAACTTCTGTGCCCTCCCCCACAGCTACATGCCCTGCTCATACTGTTACAGTCAGATGAGTGATTACTGCATGTAGACTGAGCATACTGTGGGTGGGAGGATGACTAAGCTATCCATAATTTGGACATTACTGGCCCCCAAATCATGGATTGGGGGTCAAGATTAGGTCATTATTGATCAGTTACAATGTGGATGGTTTGGCTGGGAAGGAGGCTTTAAAGATCTGGCTGGCTCCTGGCAGAGTGCCAGAAGCAAGCATTTCTTAAACTGTATGAGAGAACAGGGATGGAAGATGTGAAATGGCTGGGGTGGGGAGGAATCACCAAGAGACTTGCCCTGGCTACCTGGGAAGGGATAGAGTTGTTTCTTTTGTAAATAAAGGTGGTATCTCCTCTTCTGATGTCATCCAGCAGCCAGGAGTCTCCGGCGGGAGAACTGAGGATTTTGGGGGACCGCCTCCATATGTACTACGCCTGATGTCGGGGCCGGGACTGACGTCGGAGGCGGTCCCCGCTGAATACTGCTGGCTGGGGAATTTCCATGGGGTCCTGGCGCCTGCTAGCTTCAGTCCTAATGGTGTAACTTGCTGCAAGAGCTGTTCTCGAAGATCTACTGTTACGGTAAGTTCTTACGTAACTGTACTTTCTGTTCCATAGTTCATGTCATTTACCTGTCGGACTGCCTTGTATGGTCCTGCCCTCTCGGCCTGCAGCTTATCCTTCCAGACCAGAATTAGAACCCATGATTTCCTGACCTACACTGCTCAAGCTCTGGCTCTGCCATCGTACCAGACCTTTTGTTTCTGCTGGGTGGCTGACAGATTGCCCTGGGCTGCTCCCATAAGCTCCTTCAGCTTTTCCCTAAACTTTAGGACATACTCCACTATGAGAGTTCCCTGCATACATATATGGGATTCAGTTCATAATAGCAATAATGCACTCCAGGGTGTGGTATGTCATGGGATATAGTCAGTTCTCGGGTCATTGGACACTCAGCCTATGGCCTCATGCCCAACCACCCGAGGCGCGATGATATCCCATGATATACCACACCTTGTTGTGCATTATTGCTTAATTATAAAATGGGTATAAAAATCCAGAAACTTGATTGGCTGAGGAGCTCAGAATCCAGTGCTGATACCCCATCACAACAGCATTAGATAAAGATCCAGCCGCCTCAATAAAATCAATACTAACAAACATCTCTGATTTCTATCACAAACATGGCTGCCACCTTTACTTACTAAAAACCTTCAACTAGGCCCTAAAAATAAAACTGCCTTAAATTAAAAACATAATACTTAAATGTTATTTGCCCTCATAATCGTCTACACACACACACACACAACTTAAAAAGTGTAGATCCCACAACAAGTCACAGTCCAAAAAGGCAAAACAAAAATTCTAAAAATAGAGCTGTGTCCAGGAACCTCACATTCAATAACCATAGCCCTCTTTGCCTCTTCATATACTCTGTGACATTATTTTAGAGAAGGCTCAACAGCAGCCCAAAAGAGGGCTGTGCTAAAAAGGAAAAATATAGGTGCCACAAAACCACATGTGAGTGCAGGGGCCAACCAAGAACCCATGAAATGACTACTGAGAAACAGCAAACAGAAGTAGTCAGTATCACCAACATCCGACTAACAGATATACAAGTTCAAGTCCTCAGTTAGGGACTCACATTTATCCAGGATCTCTGTGTCAATTATTTCAATATTTATATTGACCTTTTCAAATTGTTCTGTAAACATAATTTAAAAAAAAATGTACAGAGTCAAAATATGGAGTCTGAAGTCTTAAACCCATTCACTAATCCTGAACCATGAGACAGTGTCATTCAGGTACTGATTGACCTTCTGGATAAAAGAGAGCACCGAGATGAGGTGCTGTGAGACCAAACATAATTCAGCTTAAAAGTCCATACCAGCATCTCAAGACATCACTTAGCAGTGCACCAACTGTGTGGAGCAAAAGGACCTTCACTCCTCCATCCTCCTTTCACCCCCCAGCAAAACCTCACCTAGCTCTGGTGATACATCAAAAAATGGTCTTCAGAGAGGTAGATGCCTTGATGAAACTGAATTTTTGTTTCCAAAAGAAATTTAACCAGAGAGTAGATAATAGTGATTGATGAACATAAGTAGCTAAAATATATTGAAATCAAGCTGGCAGATAAGAAAGGCAACATAGCATCTATGGAAAAGGCAAATTATAGTGACAAAATCATATAGCGACTCTGAGACACATCCAACTAGCATCTCCTTACCGAGAACCCAACCAGCCAATTCAAAAGGTGTAGAGATAGCTTTAAGTGATCCCGACTAATGGATAAATCAACTAGAATTAAGTGCATTTTGTCAGGGCAGACCACCCAGTGATAACAACCATATAGCACATGAAGACCCCATTTGAACAGTGGCTCTGAAATCTTATATTTAATGTCCCAAAGAAATATTTAATGTTCTAGAATGTGAATTATTTCTTTATACAGTTTCCATAATGAGCTTCATTCTCCAACCTAGTCATAAGCTTATTGCCACAGCTGCTATCAAGTAATCATCACAAGTGCTACAATAATGGCTCCCCATGAGCACTCAGTAAGCCCCTGATGCAGTACTAGGAAAGCACATCTGAAAATACCACACAGATAAAGCTCATATTTAAACTTTGTAACTGTTTTACCTAAGCAGACTCTGTGTCAGTGTAGCAGTAACTCATGTGTGATGCAGGTATAATATTACTACTGTGTATATGAAATAGGCTATTTTCTGTAACCGTTTTACTGAAGCAGAAAATGTGTTAGGGCAATGGTAACTCAGCATTTCCCTGACACAGAACTATGTTGTCTTTAGTGACAACCATCATTTACAAATGAGAGGTATTGCTGTGGGTATAACTGTGGCCCCATCCTATGCAAAACATTTGTTGTTGTTGTTGTTGGTGGTGGTGGTGGTAGAGGAAGGGCTAAGTACACAGTCCTGTTTCCAACTGATGCTACCATCACCTCATTTTTAGGCCAGGTTCAATGATGCCATCTTGGTCATGTGATGCCGGTCTATGGAGTTGATATTATCAATAGTTGACTACATAGACAAAACACGTTCAGTCTAAACTTCATCTCTTGATGTGACCCCATAAGTTTTTCCTTTTTGTGACCTGTGCTTCATTACCAAACATGATCTAACTGTTGAATCTGAAAGCTTTCACAAGCCAACCACTGTCAACACCCTCCTTAGGCCAGACAGTGCTTAAGACACTTTGTTTTTACCATGAAACATTTTATTGACATTTTTCAACTTATAGACTTACAGAAAGTAGGCAACTCATTGTGGTGAGGCTATTACAAGTGTCCATTCACAACAACCAAGTTATCCCATCACAGTTGCAGGCAAATCACAATACAGATATGATTAGAACAAAACAGTTCGGTTAGTGAGTTAACTATGGAATATGTCAGACATAGAATAACTGAACTGGTGCTATGCTGTAACTATTTAACCCATCTTATGCTGACCCCATGCAATGCTATCCAACCTCCCTGCTCTTGTGCAGAAAGAAAACAAGTAAATATTGTTGGGTATAAGGGTTCATCTATTCTTCTGGATGGCTATTCTGGGGAGGATTGCATGGCTGGGGTATGAGAATCGAGCAGAGGTGGGAATGATGGAAGGGGTCCCACTTTTTGTAGTATGCTCCCAGCTTCCCCACCGCTATGAAGGAAAGTCTTTCAAAGTGAAACCGTTTAGACAATGCAGAGTGCCAGGTAAACAGAAAGGGAATGGCAGCCTGTCTCCAGCACATCTGGATGAAGCACTTGGCTGCCACAAAAGCCACTGGAGCCAGCATTGCTGTGGCTTTGGCATTTCTGCTATTCAGGAGGTGATCCTGAGGACAATCAACTCAGGAGAATTCAGGACAGGAGCTCGAAGAATCTTGGAGCAATCACATAGGGTGCCTTGCCACATGGTACTGAGTTGCAGACACCCCCACATGATATGCAAAAGGTCTGAATCTGGTTGAGAACAGTGCCAGTGTGCAGAGTAGGGTAGCAGACCCTTTGAAAGGAGGGCTCTTGGTGTCCTGTACCATCTTCTACCATGGTTTCATTGAAAACAGTGGACAGCTTTAAAAGAGGATGGAACAGGGTGAATGGTGGAGTCAAAAAAGTGGAATGATGGGTAGAGGGGAAGAGAGTTTATTTATTTTATTTATTTATGGCATTTTGGTAACTGGGTATGCCCGCTGAGACCAGAGGTGCCTTTTTCAGGAGTGACCCGGAATTAGATACATGCAGTACTTACAGGTTCATCAAGTCAAATCAAGACAGTACATAGTTGATTGCACAAATTACAGACAGGCACACAGGAGCGATTAGTTACCATCAATAGGTCACACAGTAACCAAGTTCACAGGAATAATATTAAAAAGAACTGAAATCTGTGATTAATAAATACATAGGTTTCACAGATTGTCTAGCATGTTCAGGTGCTTAGGAGCAATTAGTCACAAACAATAGCTTACATAACAAGTTCACAGGTATAACAGTTAGAGAAGTCAGTGATTAGAGAATTTATAGGTTCATAGCTAGTCAAAAAAATACATGCAGAGATGCAGTACAAGGTACTATATGTCAGGTAGAATGGGATATAGAGCATCGACATACATGGGTCAATGGTAACAACTGCATTGGTAGCATCCCAACATATAGACCCTGAGTCCAGCTTTGAAACCTTCTAATGAAGTGGCGTTGTTTAGATTTTCGAGAAGAGAACACCGGTAATAAAGGGCAAAATATGAGAAGGCTACTTTTCCAAGGTTGGCTGGTATTCGAGGAATCTCAAGTAGATTGGTATTTCTTAAATGGACGGTACACCTCAGAGGCTTCAGGGTCAATAGTCCTATTAGGTTAGGGGGGCTATGTATTTTGGCACACTTAAAGGTGAGGTGAGGTAAAGGAGAGGGTAAGCAAGTTTGAACTCCACCGTAGGACAGTTTAACTCCAAAATAACCTCACAGTGGTGCCTCCTAGGTGGTGAGTTGGTTGCAAAGCAGCTAAGTTTGTTATACAAAACCTTTTGTATGTGGGTTATACTTCCCCTGAGGAATTGTAATACTGGGGCACCATAAACCAATGTGGGAAGCAAGGACCTCCTTGCTATGTGAGTCCTTGAGTCTGATGCCAGAGAGTTGCCCAGTCTATAGAGAGTGTGAGTGATGAAAACTCAATAGGGAAAGAGGAGAGGGTGCAGCTCCAGTAACATAGACTAAGAGCTGCACACTCAAGCAGATTTAATAGACTGAAATGTCTTGTTTCTGCTGGCATTTGTGTATGTTTGTATTTTCGTATCTGTTAGTATATTAATGTGAATCAGGAGGCTCTTAGTATCTCTGTATTCATTGTGTGCCATTAAGATGCTGGGCTGCCATTGTGAAGTTGGAATGGGGTGGCCCAATTCTTGCTCTTATTCTGACTCACTGGCATCTTGAATTGGCTTCTGGGTGTCTCTGATGGTGGCATATGTTCTGCCAGCTAAGCCCCTTTATGTGGAGGAAAGGTCTAGCTTCAGCAGTCATAGCCATGGTAATTGAGGGAAAAGGGTTCTGTCAACTGCCAGCATAGCTGCTCTGAGTTTCAGGAATCTCCAACAGTCTGAAGGGGGAATATAAGTCTTTGCCTGAATTCGCCGAAAGGAAAGAAATGTGTCAGCTGTGGGGATGGATATGTCTGAGATCAGCTTTATGCTTCTGTCAGCCCACCCTTTTCCACATAGTGGCTTGCCCACCAACTAGGATACTCTGGTTCTGCCAGATGTAAGTCTGGGATGTGGCGGGGGTGCCTGGAGGCTTTGAAGCTTGAGGTGAGGGACATGCACTTGTTCCTTGCCTGCTAGGCAGCAAGTATGATGGGATTGGAGATGAGGGCCCCCATAGGGGGGCCACTTATAGGTTTCTGTCATACAGTAATCCAGAGTGCATTCTTTGAACCATGGGTGTCCAAGGCCTCCTCTGCTCAAGTGGGCCTGTACCTTCACCTTGCTCAATTGAAGGGGTTTGTCTTCCCACAGGTGGTGGCTGATGAGGTGTTTTATCTTCAAAAAGACCTTGCTGGGGATGGTGATGGGTAGATTACAAAAGAACCACCCAAGACATTTAAAAATGGCATAACATTTGGCCAATACTTATGTCTCCACTGCAACTCTTTCTCTTAGCATACCTTTAACTGACAGGCCCAAGACTTGACTGAATGCTTTCAGGAAAGAGGCTATTCATCAATGATTCTAGACATATCAAGCACAAAAGTGTAATAAATCCACACTTCTTTTCTCCAAAACTGGGAAGACTGATACCACTTTTTAAAAGCTAGTAGCACCAAAAAATAAAAGGTAGCATTAGTAATTTTTAAAAGTAGCCTCTTATACAATTTTTAATTCTGAAGTGTTTTCCTTTTTCTATTCTGAAGTGTTTTCCTTTTTCTATGTGCTTATTAGAGGGTTTTCTACTGAACACTATTAGGTGAGAAGTAAAAAGCAGTGCTTTAACTGGAGGCAGAGCTATCAAGTTCTTTTCCTCCCACTACATCAACAGCATGTGACCTCATTCACTGTTACATCGCAAGCCCTGTTGACTGATTGGTAACACCTATCACAAGTTACCAGTCAAGCAGCAGTCACAAGAGAAGAAACAGACTTGGGCATCATCATCACCGATGATCTGAAATCATCCAAGCAGACCACTAAAGCAGTAGGTAAGGCTAGGGGGGATGTTAGGGTGTATTAGTAGGGGTATCACAACTCGGAAGAGGGAGGTAATAATCCCTCTTTATAAGACACTGGTTAGGCCCCATCTGGAGTACTGCATGCAGTACTGGAGGCCACATCTTCACAAGGACATTAACAAAATTGAGGCAGTCCAGAGAAGGGCAACCGAAATGGTGCATGGACTGCATCAGAAACATATGAGGACAGACTAATAGAGCTCAGTATGTATACCCTTGAGCAAAGGAGGGAGAGAGGTGATATGATCGAAACATTCAAACACCTTAAGGGCATTAACAAGGTCAAAGAGTCTAACGTTTTCATATAAGAAAATAGCAGGACAAGAGGACACAGCATGAGATTAGAGAGAGGCCAATTAAGGGGTAATGTGAGAAAGTTCTTTTTCACAGAAAGGGTGGTGGATGCATGGACAGGCCTACCTCAGGAAGTGGTGGATATGACTACAGTGCAGGGCTTCAAACAGGCATGGGATAGGCATAAGAGAGCAATACAGATGATTATGAATAGATAGGCCATTGACAGATCAAAGGTCGATGGCACATTTATAAGGTAGAAAAATAAATGGGCAGAATGGATGGGCCTTGCGGTCCTTATCTGCCATCAACTTCTATGTTTCTGTGTAAATTGGCTCTTACTGGTTACTAGTGATGTCACCACTGCATACCTCTCAACCTCCTGCCTTGCAAATCAGGGACAAGGCTCAAAAAATAGCAGGGACAAGTGGACAAAATCACTGACATAGTTTAACAAAAGATAATATTTAGCTCTACAAGCCTGCCTTGATGTGTAAATTAGTGTAAATGGCATTTTCTTATGGAGAATTAGACTGTAACACTAAAGTCTGGCATTATTTTATGCTTTGAATTCCTACTCTTCAGCAGCAAAAAAAGCCAAATTTAGGAGATATGGTGAAAAGTTTTGAGGCAATTAAGGGATGTCCCTAAAAATCAGGGGCAGTTGAGAGGTATGTGTCCCAGTCAGAGAGGTCACAATACCGATGATGCAAAAGGAGGAATAGAAGTGACTATGTCAGCCTTCAGGTAGCATGCTGTTCCACACAACTCACCAAGTACTGTACTGTCATGTAGAAAATTTTCCATTTAGCAAAATAAAAAAACAAACAAAAAAAAAGAAGGCATGTCTACACCGTAATGTCAGTGGTCAGGTGAGGTGTGCATTCATGCGTGCTTACAAACTGTCTCCTCTACTGCCAGCAGCATGGATCCTTAGCAACTGGATCACTGTGGAAAACATGGGTAAACAGTGCAGAAAACCTCTGTGTGTGTATATTAGCCTTTACAAGCAAGGCAAAGTGAAACAAAGTTTTTTTCTTTTAGGATGTAGGTAACTGAGCCATGAAGGTTTAAAGAACTGAGGACAGTTAACTTCAGTTGCTTTTCATTACATGGTAGACTGTGGTCACTATGGAGACTACAACATGTTTGGATGGAATTAGTAGGCTGACCACCAGTTCCAACTTTTATTGGAGGGTCCTAAAATCATTTCCTTGGCCCTTGAAGAGAGGCAACCCATCCATAATTCTATCCTACTCACACACCTGGAATACATTGACTCAATGGACCTTTCCAGGTAAACAAAATCTGTAACTAAGTAAACAAGCATTTGTCAATGCCGAATGTTGTCTCGCTGGCATTGGCATTGGTAGTGCAGGAGTTAGAGATGCATAATAGGAATGGCAGTGAAGTACTGAACTGACGCCAACATCACCCCCACCCTGAAGAGACACATTTTCAACATAGGCATTTTGGAACCTCCCCTCATGAACAGTGGCACTGTGATTTTGTTAATCTGTCCCAAAAGTTGATTTCCAACAGCAACCACGCCATTCTGGGTCACAGGTGTGAAAACACATTTTGGGCAGGATGTGAAAAATGACAGTTGTACTTTTCATAAGGAGGTGTGAAACAATGCCAGTGTTGAAAATCTGGCATGAAAATATTGCAAATTTGTGAAGTTACAAGGGTGCGTGGAAACTGCACAACACACGCTTGTAACACAGTTATTTTATGGACTTTCATCACCAAATTTTCAACATTTGCATTTTAGGACCTCTGCTCATGAACAGTGTCACTGTAATTTTCTCAAGCTGTCCTAAAAACTGATTTCACACAGCGACTGCGCTATTCTGTGCCGGAAATGCGAAAACACATTTCAGCCAGGATTTGGAAAATGACAGCTGTACTGTTCATAAGGAAGTGTGGAAAAATGCCAATGGTGAAAATCTGGAGTGAAAATATTGAAAATTATTTGGTTACTTAGCGCTGTGGAAACTGCATAATGCACGCCAGAAAACAGTAATTTTTAAATTTTTTCAATTAAATTTGCAACATAGGCTTTTTGAGAGCCTCCACCATGAAATAACAGTGACACTGTCATTTACATTACTAGGTCCCAAAAGGTGATTCCGTGCAGTGACTGCAAAATTACCTTTTAGGACAGAATAATGCCAAGATAGTGACTGAATTCATGAGGAGGGGCCCCAATAACCCCATGTTAAAAATTTGGTGCACAAATTCAAAAAAATGGCCGAGATATGCACCAAAGTTGAAAAAACCCTATTTATGCCATTATACAGCTTACCGGCATTTCTTCAGTTCGCAGTCGGCTTTGAAGAGTGCAGACGTTCCCGGTCCAATCAAGATCATCACGCTGACTCAGAGATAAGTATGGGTGAGAGGGGTGGGGAGGCAGGGTGCGCAGAGGGTGGCGCTGTTTGGGGAGGGAGCAGGATAGACCACGAGGACCATTTTCTTCTTTACAGGTTAAAAAAAAAACATTGGGACATTTTTTTTCACTGGGAAAATTCAATGCTGGGGTGGGCCCCAGCGTACACCTGAGTGTTTGGGTGCTGCTGCCAATGGGGATTGTGCACCCCCATCAGCACATACTGAAGTGGGGGCTAGAGCCGAGGGGGATTGGGCACCCCCCCCTTGGCAGACAACAAATGGGGGGGCATTATGCTGATGGTGAGTGGGCTCCCTCGTTGGCACATGAACTGGGTCAGGGCATGCCAACAGGGGGATTGGGCACCCCCCGAAGTCAGCACTGTGGCAAACGGACAGTGGCAGTCACTGCCACCATGTTACTAGAATGATTCACCAGGAAAGGCATGTCAGGAGCTTGACTCTCATTGCAGTGGACCTTTTCTTAGATGTGCTCACCACATTACATGTTGCTAGTGTGACGCCTGCATGCTGCCTTATTGGGGAATGAGGGACGCACCTACTGATGTATGCCCTGCATTCGTCCACAGTGACCGCACCTTCTAAATCTACATTATCTGCAATATGTTATTATGTGCAAGCCAGCCAACATAATAGATTAGTCCAACAATTGCTTGAGGCATGTAAGTTGCCTCTACTTTGGCACCCCTCTACCACAGAACTGGGAGGTAAAAACAAAAAACTTAAATCCCTTGAAGGACAGTGCCAAAGATAGGGCAACACCACTGCTGAGCTCAAGCAATTTTTCAAATCCTGAGGAGTCATTCGTCAACAGTCAAGGAACTTCTTTGGCCCTAACTTTGCATTTGCCTACTTTTATGGTCTTGTGCCTTCCCTCTTACTTATGCATTAATTGAGGGTTTTTTTCTGTTGCAGTGTTTGGCATTACTGTCTGTACTGCACTAGTCTTATGTACTTTATTGTTCTTGTAATTTCATTATCAGCCTGGTTTGTATTTCTTTGTAACTATACTCTCCCCTCCCTTCTCCCCCTTGTCACACCTGGAAATGAGCTTTTGCTCAGTGTGTCTCTTCCAGTCATCAATTTTCAAATAAATAAAAATAAAAGAGCCTGTGACATCACCAAGAAAACACTGAAAAACACATTTACATCCAGTTCTATTTATATTTCACATATTGCCTGCATATCTTCTCCTCTTTATTACTAAGGACAGCTGCTGCAAAATAAGATCTTTGTCCTTCAGACTTCCTGTGTTTCTGCTGCCTATCTTCACATGATGTCATAATCTTCTGTTTATGAATCACAGTTGGTAGCCATGGAAATAGTCATCACTTCACAGGCAAGAGATTATGACACTGTTGGTAAACAAGCAGCAGAAGCAGGTAACGTACCAAGTGCAATACTCCTAATTCCATATAGATGTCCTTATTAAGGATAACAAATAAGGTGAAACTAAAAAGCTAAATTACGTGTTTACCGTAATTGTTGATCTTCCAGAATATCTTCACCACTGATTCCCACTTATGGGTCTGGGACTGAAGGTACTAGTACCCTGCAGGAAAAATTTTGTCCAGGAAGAGGGCTGACATCATCTACTGATGGTGTTTGCACACCTCACGTAGTTCCACACATGCTGGCCAATAACCAACATGGGCGCCTTCATGCACCTCAGTTCTGTTCACCAGGAGAGAAGCAAAGTGGCAAGAAAAGAAAAAGAGGGCTACAGATTCCCAAGCCCAAAGGAATAGGAAAAGGATATAGGAATAAAATAAACAACCAATTAGAACCTGAATACCAACTTAGGATAAAAGGGTTGGGAACACTAGGTGGCACAAGGGTAATTAGAGCTAAACAGGAACCAGAACCTCAATACCACTAGCAAGGTGGAAGATGGATAGTTCTAGGGAAAGAATAGGGTAGCAGCACTGAACATGTGGCTCAGACAAATGCAAAAAAAGATGAGGCCTCCAAAGGGACACCCTTGCAAATGAGATGGCACAAGGTGCCAAAAGAGAGCAATAACACCTGGACTCCTGAAAGGGCAACTCCATGTTATCAAATAGAGAACAGAGTAAACTTATGGCAAACACGCTGCCTTTTCTTTACACCAGTAATGTGAAAGATGGAACTTAGGTGCATTTGGAGTTGTAGGACAGGACAGCTCAAGGGATTCGAGATGTGTTGACCTCCCCAGGCATCTCTATGGGTAGTAGACCAAGGCCCAGAACAAGACAAAGGAGAAACAAAGGAATATACCAACAAAAAAGTCTAACATGGTTAGAGAAGGCATTATAAAGCATGACCTTCTTCCCCTGAAACCACAAGGATGTACCCTGTGTAAAGCTAATGTGTTGATCCAAACAGGTGCACAGCACTCCCCCACACACATACAGAGCAGCTCCTCAGTGGAGCTAGTCTGGATAGTACCCAGGGCACATGTTGCATTAGCAGCTAATACGGATATACCCAAGAAGTGATATACCCCAGCCAGGAAGAAGGAGGATAAGGAAAGAAAAAGGAGGAGGGGAGAGGGCTGCCTTCTTAACCCCAAAATCCTTTTTTTTGGGGCTGGTGAGAGGGCCACTATGTACTCTTACTCCATTTTTTTATTTAATTATTTTTTGGGGAGGGGGAGAGCAAGGATCTGAGTGCACAACTCTTAATTTTTTTTTTTTTTACACAGCAGGGAAAAGCAAACACCTTATGAGAGATGTGACTGGGGAAATGTCCACGCAGAATGCGTGTGGTGCTACCAACACCAATAGGGTGAACTACCCAGAGGTCCAGGCTCTGAGTGAGTGAAGGATAGTGGGCAGGGCATGTGAATCAATGGTGAAGCTATTCTGGAAGATCAACAATTACAGCAAGTATGTAACTTTTCTTACCTTCCAGAAATCAGTCTTCAGCACTGATTCCCTCTTATGGGTCTGAATACCTAGCTTCCCTTTTTCAGAGGGAGGAGCCGGCACACCCTGAAGGTAACAAATACACTCAACCCTCTGCATTGGTGAGAACACCTGGTGACAAGGACAAGTCTGGCAGATCCCCAAGACTGGTCAGGGTCAGACAGAAGTTCCTGTGGCACAGGTGCAGGAGAGCAATCCAACAGCTCTCGCCTGACCCTGTGGAACAAAAAATGAGCCCCTTGGAACTGTGAGTTAAGCACCTAATGCCAGGCCGAAGGTGCCTACCTGGAAAATATTTTTTTACATCCCGAAGGTGTGTAATAATACATGAACCACAAGAGCAAAATCTGAGTGGTTTACCAATGTATTTCACATCAAGGGGTTGTTAAAAAAAAATCAAGAACAGCAATGATGTTCTTTACTTTTTACACTTACTGGTTTGAAAAAAAGAGACATTTTGGCAAGCGTGTGAGAGCGGCTTGTAGGTCTGTGCCCTGTAATTCATGCTTGTGACATCACAAACATGTATTACAGAGTTTAACAGCAACTTTTTTAGTCTGATATCAACCTTAACCAGTAATTATGTAATAGATAACCCACTCTTAGGTGTGTGGTCGCGCTCTGATATACGCAACCTTGGTGTGCGTTGTCACGCATGAAGCCGCAGGCCGAGTGCATCAACCACCCAAGGTATGCATATATCAGAGTGCGACAGCACACCTAAGAGTGGGTTATCTATCTTATAAAATGGTAAAATTGTTTTGGAGGGGGGTAAAAGTGCAGGTGTGCTCTGATATACGCATGGTCATCTGATAGCCTTTTACTTGATGAGGATAATTTTTTTGTCCTACCCGTTTTACAAATGATAATAAACTACATCGGTGGAAAAAAACCAGCAAACCATTGCCAGTTAATACATAAACCTAGCTGTTACTAGGTCTACTTTCAAAGAAAGGGTTATTAAAAACTGTATCAGCTATACTAAGTGTAAGACCCCCAAACAGGGCTTACCTTGGGGACCCCAGCCCTGATACCGCTCCCAGGGGTCCTGAGTGGGATCCGGACCCCACGCCTCCCGTCACTGCGGGCTGTGGCTGCCTATGCCCACTGTCCTCGGCCCCATGGGATCACTCAATGGCGCCGAGGATCAGAACATGAGTTATGCACCTGTGGGCACTAAGTGAAAAGCAACTTGCGGGTCCAGTATTTTGGAAAGCTGGGACCACAAAGTAATTAAACAAAATGGTGACCACGCCCCCTCTGCGCATGCATGGCCATCAGAGCTAAAATTTAAAGGAGCTGCATAACAATTTCAGTTTGGCCATGTGGCCATTAGTAAGAATAAAGTATATCCCCAGCTCTAGGATGAACAGAGGAGCTAGGGATCTATACAAATATTGACCAGGTGGCCTCCAGTTGAGGGGCATATAGTTCTAGCCCTGGTTAGTGAGCTAAATTGAATAAATCAGAGCTGGACTGCAGAGAGCCCTACAGGGAGACAAAATGGCAGCCTCCATAGAAAATTACAGAATGGGCTGCTGGGTAAAATACAGAGCCACCCTGAAATCACCTGGTAAGCTGCAGCCAATCAGAGGGAGGTTGCTAGGGGAGATATATGACTGTTTTGCTGCCAGAAAGAGAGAGTTGTTCAGAGGAGCTGCAGTGTGGCTGTGAGGAGAGAGACTGTGTGGGCTCCTGGGCCAAGGACTTTGAAGTTTTGCTTTGCTGCTTTCTACCCCCCCCCCCCAACTCTACATAAAACTACTAAGCTGAGTGTAGGAAGAATCACAGATATTTTGTTTGATTAAAGCAGGAATAAACATAACATAGAAACATAGACTTTGACGGCACATAAGGACTGCTTGGCCCACCTAGTCTGCCCATTTCCCTACCTACAGGATAAGCTGCAGATCCTAGTTAACCAACAGCCTATTTCTTCTAACCCCCCCACAAGAATTGCCTTATGTCTGTCCCATGTATTCTTGAATTCTCCCACAGTTTTAGACCCCACAACCTCTTCAGGAAGGCTGTTCCATGCGTCCACCACCCTCTCTGTGAAAAAATACTTCCTCACATTGCCCCTGACCCTCCCCTCCATCTTTAAATTGTGTCCCCTTGTTCTTGCAAATCTCTTTTTCTGAAAGATGCTACCCTCTTGGACTTTGCTGATTCCACGGTGGTACTTAAAAGTTTCTATTATGTCCCCCCTCTCCTCATATGGCTTCTCTTGCAGACCCTGCACCACTTTAGTTGCCCTCCGCTGGACTGCCTCTGTCCTGTCTATGTCCTTGCGGAGATGGGGTCTCCAGAACTGGATGCAGTACTCCAGATGGGGTCTCACCAACTGTCTGTACAGAGGCATAACAACTTCCTGTTTTCTGCTGGTGATGCCTCTCCTATACATCCCAGTATCCCCAGCCCTCCCTACCCTTCTCACATTGCTTGATAACCTTAAGGTCATCTGATATGATTACTCCAGGTCCCTTTCCATTTTTGTTGTTGTCACTACCCCCTTGTGTAATCTTCCCTGGTTTTGTTTCCCAGGTGCATTATTTTGCACTTCTTGCATTGAATCTAGCTGCCATACTTGACTATTCCTCCAACCTTGCCAAGTCCCTTCTCATCCTTTCCATGCCTCCTTGTGTATTAACCCTGTTGCAGATCTTTGTGTCATCTGCAAAGAGGCATACTTTTCCTTCCAGTCCTCTGCAATGTCACTTATAAAGACATTAAAAGGACTGGATCCAGTACTGAACCCTGTGGTGCCCTCTGTCTTGGTCCCACTTTTGTGAAGGGGAATCACATCCGCCTTCCTCCAGTCCACAGGTACCACACCATCCTCCCATGATTTGTTAAAAAGGGTAGTCAGTGGTTTCACTAGTTCTCCCCTTAATCCTTTTAGAATTCTGAAGTGAATTCCATCAGGACCCATTGCTTTGTCCACCTTCGGTTTTAGGAGTTCTTTCAGAACCCTTTCTGCTATGAAAGGACTGGGATCGACCCCCCTATCAAGAGTGCTTCTGTTAATTGGATTAGGAACCTCCCCCTCCTCCTCTTTTGTGAATACTGAGCAGAAATATTCATTCGGTATCCCTGCTTTTTCACTGTCCCTCTCTGCCCACCCACCGTCCATTCTATTCAGCCTCACTATCACTCCCTTTGTCTTTCTACGCTCCCTGATGTACCTATAAAAGGTTGTATCCCCCTTCTTAACCAAATTGGCTATCTTTTCCTCAGTTTGGGCCTTTGCTATTCTGACTTCCCTCCCTGCTTCCTTCTGCCTTAACTGGCACAGCTATCTGTCCTGCTCCTTCTGTGTTTCCTTATACTTCCTGAAAGCTATCCTTTTCTCCCTGACTTTCCTCGCCACCTCTTTTTAGTACCATAGTGGCTTTTTCTTTCATTTTGATTTGTTTATTTGCTTCACACAAAGGCTTGTTGCCTCTGTGATGGCAGTTTTGATGTTTCCCCATTGTTACTCCACCCCTCCTTCTAGCCTGTTTGCTAGTGCTTTTCTAAGGCACTCTCCCATCTTGCCAAAGTCAGCCCTCCTGAAGTCCGGTACCCTCACTTTTGTATGGCTTGACTCTAGCTGAGTTTGTTGTGAACCACACTGTTTGATGGTCACTTGTTCCCAGATGGCAACCCACTTCTAGATCTGAAATCCTCTCACTGTGCCCATTTGAGAGTACGAGGTCTAAGATTGCTCCCTCATGAGTGGGTTTTGAAACTAGCTGTCTGAGGCATGCCACCTGTAGGGCATCGAGAATGGCCCTGCTCTTGGATGTGGCTGCAGCAAATGTGCTCCAGTCAACATCTGGCATATTCAGGTCTCCCAATCTACAGTATCTCCCCTTTCTCTGCCATCCTAAGAATGCCTTCTATCATATCCTTGTCCATTCCTTCCCCCTGACATGGGAGTCTGTTCTCAATTGTTCTCTATCAGCCCCAGCAGTTGGACAGCATTCTGAACTGGAAAAAGAGTCGGGCTGCTGATACTGAGTGAGCCACTGATCCCCTTGATGGAGAAATTATTGGGAGAAGGGAACATTCAGCCAGGGGGAAGACTGTAAGTGTTGAGGCAAGCCTCTGCAACAGGAAACCACACTGCCTGTGGAGGCATCTCCTGAGATAGGGGCTGTGCGGTGAGAGACTGCGGAAGTCTGCTGCCCTGAGTAGGTCCTGTAGGGTGACTAGAAGTGCAACAGAGGTGTTTGGGGAACCTAATCAATCCTTGTTCCCCAGACTGAAGATGACTACACCCCCAGTGTAAAAGGATGGAACAGGCCTGCCTGAGTGAAGTCTGTCTATAAAGGCCAATAGGTGAAGTTGGCAAGGCCAGGCAGGCAAAGTTCATCATGCCGCGAGTTTGTCCAGTTTCAAGGTTTTCTACCTGTGGTGCACCACCAACAGAGACCCTCCATGGTACCATGCAACTCATCTAGCTGTGAGCCCCCTGTTCCAGCTGCAAAAAGTGAAAGTACCCCAAGTTGCGGCTCTAGGTAGTCTATTAGTTAGTTAGGATTCTGGGGGTAATTTCCAAACAGGATTTTGTGTAATGTCCCAGTTTGGCAAGATCAGGATTTCAAGTTTGAAAATGTGTTCATTGTTTTATTTGGACCCTGATGAAAGACCCCAGGCCTGCATTATTGAGTGGTGAGATACCCAACATACAGGGACATTCTGAGTGCTCCCAGTGGTAGGAGGAGGAGTTGCTATGGAGGGAAAGTTATTGTCTAACTAAAGTAAATGGTCGTTGACATTCTCCTCCTTGTTTTCCCCCTCCCCAAATAAATAAGTTTACTGTTTGCATTTTATCCACTGTCACTGTGTTATTGAAAGAGTGCTGCTGGGGGATGTGGGCAGTTATTGTGTGGGAAACTGTTATTGTGTGAGGAAAAAGTATTACAGGGGGCAGCTTACTTATTTCCTGGGTGGTGGTAACCTGTTCTTTATCCCCAGAATTTCCCTGCCACTCCCACAGGTGGAGGCACCGCGCCACATTTGCTACCACTGAAGAACCCAGGTCGACCCCCTCAGAGGTGTATTCTGAATTACACTGGGGGCCCCCAGTGCAGCATTGGTGAGTGAAATGGCTGTTACATAAGTATGATGACATTTTAACTAATTTCCACTAGACTAAATGTTATCTGTTGTACCATTGCACTACTTACCTTAAATTTAAGTAAACAGAGAATTTATTCAAGTTTGCAAAATGTTGCCTGTGGCTGAAGTTTCTCAGAATAATAAACTAGAAGATCTGCATGTGTTAATTTCCACTGATCTCTGTGTTCTAGACATTTCAGTGTTTAGGTCAATTGACCTCATGTGCAGCCCTTAGTTATTCATTATAATCACTGCTTTCAGAAATGTGTCTTACTAGAAAATGAGATATACTGCAGCTTCAGAAGTTAGAAGTTAAAATTTAACATTGCTCTTAGCCTTATCTGACCTGTCCTTAACCCTGTGGGGGTGCTTTCAGTGGGCCCCTTCACATTTTAGCATAAGAGTTAATATTGGCTATTCTACAGATTTTCACAGTGAACTACCTGACTTTTACACAGAATGGCCAGCATTTTTAATAAGCTACAGGAAGCCTCAATTTCTCCAACAGCTGCACTGTCAAGCTGAAAGACTAAAAAATGACAGCTGATAACAATATGCAAATATATATTTTCAGTAAAATACAGTATCTTTCTTGTGTTGGAAGTGGGGCTACAGAAGACATGGATACCTATGGCCATGTCTATCTTGCACAGCAGTTCAGCACAGGGATGTTTCCTGTGCCCCTGAGATGGACAACTATTTTCTAAAGCTGCAGTTCAAAAACTCCAAATTACAATAAACATTGTTCTGTTATTGTAGAACAAAGTGTTACATTCTGGTATTGGTTTATTGCAATTCAACACTTTTGCCACAGGTGCACCCGTGCACACTCAAGGATTACAAAAAACGGAGAAGGGTCCCTGTGGGAATTTGTTAAGACTCAGACTTTGTCACAGAACCTCCAGCTTCTAATACAGGGAGCCCAGAATCCACAAAATGAAAATCCTACCAAGAGCCCTGTGAATGATCCTGCTGCCACTAAGGATTGGTATGGGATTTCAGTACTTCAGCCTGCCAGAGGGCAATCTGCCTGCACCATACCAACACAGCAAAGTTTCACAATTGTCTTTAGCAAAACCTTCAGACTGCCCTTTTTAGTAACATTTTACAGCTTACCCTCTGAGCACTGAGCTGTACTGTAACAGTAATATATGCAAGTTCTACAGACATGTAAAACTATCATGGCATTACTACTTTTACTGACTGAAAGCACAAAGAAAATAAAAATTCAGTTTTATGAATCTCATACAAATCAGGTACAAATGACACTGTATAGTAAGTTTTTTAAAATACTCCAAACTTCTCTGTTACGGGTTCAAATCACTACTCCCAAAGCCTCTTTGTTCACCAACATAAAGTACATCTTAAAATGCTTCAACACCATAAAACCATATAGCCTGCCATGCGAACCTCACCTTCTTTTGCAATTAGGTCATATTTTCACTTGTATTCTTCATATCGTAGTAATATTGTGATCAAAGTTTAGAGGGAACTCTACACCCCTCACATATCCACCACGCATAGATACTCTTCATAAGCAGGGATGACTATGTCATGCATCATGTACTAGTTTATAAGATTAATTTCTCAAAAACATGTATTCATTTTTCAAATAAATACATGCCAGGGAAACGCCGCATAGCTTGGAAAAGATTTCCAGAATGGAAAGAGAAGGATATGGATTTATACTGCACCTTTCATACAAACTGAATCCTAAAGTACTTTACAATCTAGAAGAGAGAGGGAGGGGGAATATAGTTGTAACTTTACGCACATTGAGAGCCAAACAGCAAAGAGATATATTGATGTGGAACCTTTGTAATCCAAGATTGAATAAATAAATAAATAAATACATAAATAAATACTGTATTACAGAAAGGTTCAGCACATGGAGGTCTGAATGGATTTCTTGTGGTCCCACAGTGATGCGGTTTATGGTGCTGTCCCCAAGTCTACACTAGCCAAACTGGACCCCCCTCTTTTCTTCTGTCACTTTTGCCTTTATTTCCTCCTGCGCCTGTCATAACAGTGTCTACCTGAACCATTCTTTCCTCTTCTTGAGGGCTGATGCCTCTTAGAGTGTGTCTCTTTTCTTGACAAGTACTGTTTGGATCCCTTTCCTCACTACCTTTCCTCCTTCCTCGCTTCCTCATTCAACTGCTTCTACCTACTCCTTCTGTTCCTCTGAAGCCTGCTCCTCTAGCCCCCCCTTACAAAAGTTCAGCTGGGCAGTCCACCGTCTCTTACATGTGCTGTCCATGGGACAACCTCCCTTTTTTCTATGTGCTTCTCTTCCTCCCATTTGTCCCTCAAAGCTCTTTTCAATTACCTTTCCAATCACACTTGTTCTTGCAATTATCCCCACCCCCCCAAACAATACATTTTCCACAAATGTTCCTTCCCTAGTGTCCCTGACCATTGCCCCTGCTGCCTCAGTCTGCTCTCTTTTGCCCCCCCCCGGTGTCTTTTCTCCCTTGTATATATTTCCACCCTCCCACATCCCATAAATATATAGAGTATTCATTTTTAACTTTTATAGATATGTATTGCCTGTTTTGTTTTACTGTAGCCATGGTTGCTCTTTGTAAAGCCAGCTGTGATGCTAATATTAGTATAATTCTTCTTGCAATGTCATTTAAATTGGTCATTGACGTGCTTATTTTGTCTTGTCATCATAATCCTACAGTAACCTAATTCTCAAGATCAGACATGAAAATGAGCTTTTGCTCTGACTCAATGTGACGTTTCTGGACAACAATTTTAAACAAAATAAAAGAAAAACTTTTTCTTACATTCTCTTTGAAACAATCTTTTTTTTTTTTTTTTTACAGGTTCCCTTGCTTTGGTGCTGTCCTTTCTTTGCTTATATTAATTTTTATAATTACTAATCAGTTCCAGAACCCAATGACATCTGTTGAGCAGCTTAGAGTGAAATATACTCTACAGACTTGCACTCAGCTAGGTAGGTAAATCTCCTGGGCCAGATGGTATACACTGTAGGGTGCTGCGAGACTTGGCAACAGATTTAGCAGCCCCTCAGACTGACCTGTTTTGCAGCTCCCCAGACACAGGCATGGTGCCATGAGAGTGGAGGGCCACTGATGTGGCACACCTGCAAGGGATGAGCCAGGGAACTACAGAACAGTAAACCTGACATTGATAATTGGCAAGCTGTTGGGAACCATTCTTAAGGAAAGGTTGATCAAGGATCTCGAGGTAAACGTGCTCCAGGATGACTGACAACAAGGGTTTATGGCAGCGAGGTTGTGCCAAACAAACTAGATCATTTTATCTGACTGGGTTATAAAGGTTGTGGACAGGGGCGAGGCAGTAGATATACTGTATCTGGACTTCAGCAAGGCCTTTGACTCAGAAAGGAGACTGATCAAGAAGTTGAAGAACCTGTAGGCAGGGGATGCAGGGGGTGTAACACAAAGGTTCTATGTGATGAGGGTGAATGCGGATGGGTGACCCACAGAACAGCGCAAGGAGAATAGGGAAAACATGCGTGGCACATCCCGAAAGCCATGACTGTCAAAACAGCAAATGGTGGGTGTTAAAAAAAAAACACTGACATCACCACTAACACAGGGAGACGGAGGATGATGGAGGGGCAACAGCATACGTGGGGATGGGGGCCAGTTCACAGATGTGGGTGAATGTAAATGCACAAGGTGGAGGGTGGGTGGGCAAGCCAAGAGGAGGAGGGGTGGATGAATGGAAAGAAAATACCACAGACAAGCCAGGCATGGATGCACGGTACAGGGCCATACACAGGTGACAGATGTGCTGCTGGGACACAAGGTCCAAAAGGGTGTCTGGTGGCTGGCGGGGGAGACAGCACAAAGTCCTGCACTGCCAGCACAGCAGTGGTGATCACACAGTGGGAGAGTCCACAAGGGTGGCAGCAGTGCGGAGGCATCCACCTGGCCAGCAACACACCCAACTACACCTGCAGCTGGAAATTATAAGCAAGGCCTTGTAGGTAGTCAGGTATGGAGTGCTTACCAAAATCAGCCGCAATGGCCTCAGTGTGCCTACTGAGGTCACGGTATGTCCACTTCTGGGCAGCAGGGGCAGCCCCAGACAGCAAATGCTCCATCTAGACCTCACATAGGCACTGGTACTCCTGCAGGCAGTCAAGGAAGTGCCAAATGTTGAGGTGACTGGCACCGAGCCATGTGCTGAACCAATGGTGCCAGCCCTCCACAAAACTGTTAGTCCGCGCCAGCCCTGCAACCATGGGCTGGTACATGTTCTATATGCTCACAGGGAACACAGGGCACCTGCAGATCATCCTACCCACTGCCAGGCCAATCCAGGTCACCTCCAGGTACCTGAGGACTGAGCGAATGATCTCCTCGTGTGCCCTGTAGAATGGCTGGTCAAGGAGCTCACCATATGCCATCTCCACAGTATCCACAGGCATGAATGCTAGGACAAGGAGAATCCTAACCTGCAGCACAAACTCCTCCTCCCATGTATATCTGGTATAAACCTCAGGGGTCTGCTGCACCTTCCACCAGACCACCTGGCAAAAGTGGAAGAAACAATCCCTGAGGTCCGCTCCCTCAAATGTGTTGCAGAAGCCATGCCAGGCAGCATGCTCAAAGTCCAGCAAGGCTGATTTAGGCTGGACACTGCCCATGAGCCTGCACACCTCTGCAAACGCCTGGCTGTATGCCTGTTTGGTCCACAATAACATCAGCATGTACATCGATGGCACAACGACACCCTCGCACATACCATGAACTGTATACAGCTGTCTGAAAAGTGGTGACAAACAGCGGAAGGTCCTATCCAGGAATCAGTCCTTGGACCCTGCCAGGAACTGGAGGGACTGATGTGTGGCAAACAGGAGGTGGCGTTCCTCACCAGGGCCACTGTCATGCTGTAAGAAGGTGTCCCTCCCCCTGTGACAGTGTACACAGGAGGAATGACAGGGTCCTGAGTGATACAGGCATGATAGGGAATTTCCTAGAAGCCTGCCTCACCCACTGCACAGTGCGCTTCAAGAGCATCAGGACTGGCAGCCTGCTGGTCAGGGCATATGGCACCCCAGTGGTGCAGTGTGCAAGCACCTGAGATGTGCTCTCAACTGCATACTCCTACATACTGTACACCCCTGTGGTGGTCGGGTGGTCGCATGTGCATTGGTGCTGTGCCATCCCCATGCGTGCACGTGTGGGGATTCACCATTTGGGGCTATTCACCCATGTCCCTGTCACCCAAATGCCCTGTCACCCATATGTCCTGTCGCCATTATGATGGGCGATCTCTTCTATTTGCAGTTCTGCCAGTCGCTGTCCTGAGCATGGGCCATACACCATACTGTATCTGTCTCCCTTCTGCTAGTCGTCGTTTTGTACTCGCCCATATGCGGTTCACCCTCTCCCAAAAGCCCTTATCACTGGATACCAAACACAAAAGGTGGTGGTTGATGGTGAGTAATCAGAAATGATGTAGGGCACCACAGGGGCTGATGCTTGTCTGGTGCTGTTTAACATGTTGTTTAATGATGATGGGGACAGCATAAAGAGCAAAGTCTGTCTCTTTGTAGATGATACTAAGCTTTTTTGTATGGTGGACACAGAGGAGGGGGGTCAGGGATCTGAGAGAGGACCTAGCAAAATTAGAAAAAAGGTCTGGAATCTGCAACTAGGGATCAATGCAAGGAAGTGCAAGCTCATGCACATAAAGAGCAATAACCCCACGGCCAAGTACAGATTACGAGGCATGACCATCATGGTGTCTGAGGAAGAGAAAGACCTGGGGATTGCAGTCATGAGCAATCTGAAACCCCTTTAAGCAATGCTGCAAAGCAGCAGTGAGTGCAACTGCGATGCTGGGTTGCATAAGTATGCGGTTCAACAAAGGTATAAACATAATCAACCTTGTGATCTTATAGGATCAGTGAAGACAAGAACACAAGAGTAAACAGTTGCAAAGTGACGGAAGGAAGGTTCTGGAAGGAGGCCAGGAGGAAGTTCTTCATGGAGGGTGTGGTGGTAGGATGAAACTGGCTCCCGGAGGAGACAGTAAACCCCCAAAAAACAGCTGGGGGAATTTTAAAAGGTGGGGGTGAAATAAACTCAAGGAGAGGGTAAGAGTGGTAGGGGAGGAAGGGCAGAATGCCATGTAATACAAAACGCCATGAACTCTGCACCAAGCAGACTTGATAGACCATAAGGCCTTCTTCTGATGGCAATTACGTATGTTCAGAACCGATTAATAATTATAAAAATGACTTTCAGGTAGGAAAGGGCAGCATTAAAATAACTACATACAGTAGCAATTAACAGATGAGGTCACATATCCAATGTAAAAATTTATTACATGGATTCAGGAATTTTTGCCTTCATTACAAAAGTGTCACCTTGCACACTGTTAGGATTAGAAAACTTCAAAGAAAAAACTGTGAGACTAAAATAGGAACAAGGAAGGAAATTCCCAAAGTAAGAGGCAGCCAGGGATTATTCAGTGATGCAGCCACTGGTGACAAAACTAAGGGCAATGGTGGCCAAAAAGAGCATGGCCTTTGTGGAGTAATGCCCTAATGGCAATGGCAGGAAGCAGCAATGACGATGCCCTAGAATGAGGCAGGCACTTGGAAGAAGGCAAATCCAAAAAGGAGTAAGGCTGGGGCACTAAAAGAGAGAACACTAGTAGGAGGTAAGAAACCTCTTGACTTGAATATGTAAACAGACAAGCAAATGCAAGAAGTGTTTTTTAGGGGTGTGTTGGAAGAAGAACAGTCAGAGGGACAACCAGCACCTAAACCAAGGCCAAAATGGCCAAGGGAGAGACGGAATTGACTTCAAGGCACATGTGGTTTTCGTCCTACGGAAGGGGGGATGCTACTTCTAATACCTGTACCCTTATTCCAGCCTTTGGGACCTCTACAGGCACCACCTTAGGCTTCTAGGCTCTGACCAAATGACAGGCAAGCTATTGGAAACACGGAAACACAGAAACACAGAATTTGGTGGCAGAAAAAGACCAGCTCCTCTACCAATTAGTCCATGTGCCTATCACACACATGCTCAAAACTCTCCACTGTCTTTGCTTCCACCACTTCATCTGACAGACTGTTCCAAACATCCCCCACCCTTTCTGTGAAGATCATGTCCCTCTTAAGCTCCCTCCCCAAGCTTCAGTGTATGTCCCCCTCTTCTGGTGCTCCTCCTCCTCCTCCTCTGAAAGAGACTCTCCTCCTGCACCTTGTTCACCCCCGTAAAGTACTCATAGGTCTCAATCATGTCCCCTCTCACTCTCCTCTCATCCAAGGAGTACATGTTTAGCTCCTGCAGCCTCTCCTTTTATGGTTTCTTGTGCAACCCCCGCACCATTTTGGTAGCCCTCCTCTGGACTGCTTCCACCCTGTCAATGTCCATGTGGAAGTGTGGCCTCCAGAACCAGACAGAGTACTCTAGGTGGGGTCTCACTAGCATACAATATAGTGGCAACACCGCCTTCCTTCTCATACTAGAATTTCCTATCCCTATGCACCCCGGCATATGACTAGCCTGGCTTGCTGCTTTGTTGCACTGCCCTAACACCTTGAGATTATCAAATGTGATTACTCCAAGGTTCCTCTCTTGTTTGATGATGGTAAGTACCTCCCCCATCTTATACACGGCCCCTGGTTTTACCCCCCCCCCAGGTGCATGACTTTGCACTTTTTGGCATTGAAATCCACCTGCCACACCCTAGACCACTCCTCTAATTTCCCCAGATCCTTTTGCATTCTGTCCACCCCTTCCTGGGTGTCCACCCTGTTGCAGATTTTTGTGTCATCTGCAAAGAGACACACCTTCCCCCTCCAGTTCCTCAGCAATATCACATATGAAGACACTGAAGAGGACAGGACACAGCACCAATCTGAGTAGTACTCCACTGGTCACTCCGATTGCTTTTTACCACCACTCTCTGTCTCCCATCCTTCAACCAATTTCATACCCAGCTTACTGCCTTCTCCCCAACCCCCAGGTTGCTAAGTTCCATAATTAGCTTCCTGTGTAGCACAGTGTCAAAGGCCTTACTGAAGCCCAAATAGGCCACATCCACTGTCTTCCCCTGATCCACCTCCATAATCACCCAGTCAAAGAAATCTATGAGATTTGCCTGACATGACCTATCTCCTCTGAAACTGTTCTGACAGTGGTCCTGCAGCCCATTTGCCTCCAGGTACTCCATCAGTCTCCCTTTCAGCAGGGTTTCCATTAATTTCCCCACCACTACTGAGAGACTAGCTGGCCTTCTCCATACTGCCACTCTTGTGCACAGGGACCACACTGGCCCACCTTCAGTCTTCTGGAACTACCCTCTTGTCCAGTGAGGTGCTCAATAATGTTATCAGGGTGCAGCTAACACCGTGCACAGTTCATTTAGTATCCTTGGTTGGATTCCATCTGGCTCTATCACCTTCTGTTCCTTCAGGGGTTCCAATCCCCTTTGGACTCCCTCCTCCAAAAATGGACTTGTGTTCCCTCCCCTGAGTGCCAGCTGATAGATGTTAGTCTGTCCTCTCCCCCCTCCACTGCAAAGACTGAACAGAAGTACTCAATTTAAAATGTTAGCTTTTTCTAGGTCTTTCTCTGCACAGTCCCACCTGCCCTCCTGATTCTCACTGTCCCACCCTTTGCTTTCCTCTTTTCACTCACATACCTGAAGAAAGTCTTATCCCATTTTTTGACTTTCTTGGTAATCCTGTCCTCACTTTGTGCCTCAACTGCCCTCACCCTCCTCACTGCCTCTCTTTGTTTATCTAGATATACCTCCCTGTCCCCCTCTGTCTGGGTCTTCTTGTACTTCCTAGAAGCTGTATTCTTTTCTCCCTTAAACCACCTCCTTTAAAAGCCATTGTGGCCTCTTCCTCCTCCTCCTCCTCCTCCTACCCTTGCTTATTTCCTTCAAACAGCTTACTGTTGCCTTAGTTATTGTCTTGTTTATCTTTTTCCATTGTGCCTCTACTCTCCTCTGGCCATCACCCCTTCAAGGTATTTACTAAGACAGCCTCCCATTTCTTTAAAATCTGCAGTCCATGACTCTTGGCCTAGTGTGGTTTTTCTCCTGCCCAATCTGTATGCCAAACCACACTGTATGATGATCGCTTGTACCCAGGGGCTACCCACTATGATGTCTGTAATGCTGTCCCTGTTCGTAAATACCAGGTCCAGTGTTGCCCTATCCCTAGTGAGTCCTATAGGGGCCTGAGAAATGTCCCATGTAGGTTGCTGAGGATGGGCCTGCTTCTTGTTGTAGCTGCTGCCAGAATGCTCCAGTCTACATCCAGCAGATTAAAGTCACCATAATTTATACGTCCCCTCCTTTGTTTGCCAATGGTGCCTCCCAAAACCCTGTCTTACTCTTCTCCCTGTACTGGAAATCTGAACACCAGTCCCATGCAGATTATGGCCCCAGATCCTGTCTCTCAGCCAACCCAAAGGACCTGTAGCCCTTCCTTATCCTTATTTTGTCCTTGTATCCCTGTGGCATTTATGCCTTCCCTCACATATAAAATGGCTCCTCTTCCTCCCTGTCCTATCATTCCAGAACATGGTGTAACAGAATGACCACATCCCATCTGTGGTTGTCAGTGCACCATGATTCTGTTGTGGCCAGCAGATCCAGGTCTGCCTCCGCAATGGTTGCCTCCGGGTCAGGAAATTTATTGTCTAGGCTCCTTGAGTTGTCACACATGTAAGCCATGCAGAACCTCATGGCAGTAGTACTAGTACAGCACATAGGGTCAGAGAGGACCCAGAGAAGCTCAGGCTGGGGGAGTCAAGGAGGGCGGGAGTTCAATGCATCACACCTGTCACCATATGTTAGCATTACTAAGCCCCAGAGTACTCACTTAATGGATAAGACCAGGCAGCAAGCATGCAGTAGGACATAAGAGATGTTTTCACTCCTCCACCTGTTGGAGGAAGAGAAGAAATCTGAAGATAACTATGGGGAAATGGATAAGGATACTGGAAAATTAAAGTCAAGCAGAATTTTGAGAACTTGTCAGTTGGCTTTGTAATTTTTGCCAGTACTATGTGTCAGGTGGCTCCAGAGAAGAGTGTAAGGCTATTCAACTGCTTGGAGTAGGATAATGAGCACACAGAAAAGGAAAGGAGGAAAGACACAGGTAGAATACAATGAGGTATTTCGAAGGTAGATGCAACACAACCTTGACAAAAATTGGGATACCCTGGAAATGCTCTTGTGCATGGATACCATATCAAGCACAGGGGTGCACATTATAGATAGTAGGTTGCCAGTGTGGATTCCTCAGTCTGGAAGGAGGCCTGAGCATAATAGACACCATGACCATTGCTTTGACTATAATAAAGCTACCTGCACTAAGAAGTAATTGCAAGTACACGCATGCATGCTCTCATGTGGTAGACCCCATCCAGCTATCCAGTGCAAACTGGGGCGGCCCTTTCAAAGGAAAAAGGGGATATGTTTTGAAAAAATGGAAGGGAAAAGGTAGCAGCTCTAACAAGGGTGGTTCAGCTTAGTCCATGGCTTCAGCAGTACCTTGAATGGTTAGTGGCTAATTTTACAAAAAGTTTTAAAATTCTAGATAACAATTCACAGCAGGGTTATGAGGCAGACAACCTCAGATTGGCAAGGGACAGACCAGAGGTAGTCCAAGCAAAGTTGTAGAAAGAAATAGCCATAGGCAGGGTAAAAGTTCCATTCGTGGGATTCATTTTAAAGAAAGGACCTTGTGAGCAGAGGAAAATCAATAATTTTCTTTACCCACCGGGAGAATAAGATAATGACTTCATTGATCTTAAGTACACGGTAGTGTCTTATGCTTCACTTGCCTGCTCTTAGCAAAGACATGAGGTGGACCAGGAACTTAGAAATTAAATTTGAGGGACAATATAATGTGGACGAAGACATGCATAACTATGTGATGCTTAACAGCATGCACTATTTCTGAAGACTTCAGAATATTGTATGTGGACAACACAATCCTTTTTGCCTCCATCCCAGTCTAAAACGATGTCCTCACCCTCCTACATAGAAACATAGAATTTGACGGCAGATAAGGACCACTTGGCCTACCCAGTCTGCCCATTTCCCTACCTAATGGATAAGCTGCAGATCCTAGTTAACCAGCAGCCTACTTCTTCCTACCCCCACCCCTTAGAATTGCCTTATGACTGTCTCATGCATGCTTGAATTCCACCACTGTTTTTGACTCTACAACCTCCTCCGGAAGGCCGTTCCATGCATCCCTAGCCTCTCTGTGAAAATACTTTATCAAATTACCTCTGAGCCACCCCCATCTTCAAATTGTGCCCCTTGTTCTTGCACATCTTTTTTTGAAAGATGCTACCCTCTTGGACTTTGTTGATTCCCTTGAGGTACTTGAAAGTTTCCCATCATGTCCTCCTCCCCTCCTTCTTTCCTCGGGAGGCTATGCATACTAAGCTCCTGTCTCTTCATAAGTCTTCTGGTGCAGACCCTGCACCATTTTAGTTGCCCTCCTCTGGACAGCTTCCAACCTGTCTATGTCTTTGCGGAGACTGGGTCTCCAGAACTGCACGCAGTACTCCAGATGGGGTCTCACCAGCTGTCTGTACAGAGGGATAATAACTTCCTGTTTTCTACTGGTGATGCCTCTCCCTGTGCATCCCAGTATCCCCCCAGCCCTCCTTGCAGACCTCTCACATTGCTTGCCCACCTTTAGGTCATCTGATATGACTACCCCCAGGTCCCTTTCCATTTTTTTGTTGTTAGTATCTCACCCCCCATTGTGTACTCTTCCCCTGGGTTTTTGTTTCCCAGGTGCATTACCTTGCACTTCTTAGCACTGAATCTAAGCTGCCATACATTTGACCATTCCTCTAACCTTGCCAAGTCCCTTCTCATCCTTTCCCCCACCTTGTGCATCAACTCTGTTGCAGATCTTTATGTCATCCAGAGAGAGACATACTTTTTCCTTCCAGTCCCTCTGCAATGTCGCTTATAAAGACATTGAAGAGGACCGGTCCTAATACTGAACCCTGCGGTACCCCACTAGTAACCCCTTTCTTCAGAGTGGACTCCATTTACTATTACTCTCTGTGTCCAATTCTCCAGCCAATTCTTTACCCAGGCTGTCATCTTGGGACCCACTCCCAGGCTGGCTAACTTGTATATTAATCTTTTGTGTGGGACTGTGTCAAATGCCTTGCTAAAGTCTAGGTAGGCCATGTCCACAGCCCCTCCCTGATCTACTACTTTGGTCACCCAGTCAAAGAAATCTATCAGAATCCTACAATGAGACTACCGCAGCATGCAGTCCTGGTTCCAAGAAAACCAGCTGAAAATCAACATGATCAAGACGGTTTCAATGATTTTCAGGTCGGCTCAAAAACTGGCCAGACTACCTCCATCCCCAGCAATCACCTCATTAAATGAAACCCCGCTTGACGTTGTCTCATCCTACAAATACCTAGGAGTGTGACTAGATCCTCACTTGAACTTCACTACTCACATAGATGCCATCACCTCCAAGCTCTGCCCCAAATTGGGTATGCTATATCGTAACAGAGACTCCCTCCCACTCCCAGTCAGACTCAAAATTGTTACTAAAATGATCACACCAATCTTTGACTATGCAGATGTAGTATACAGCACTGCCCCTCCCTCTTCTCTATCCAGACTTGACATCCTACTAAACACCTCCTGCTGCTCACCACAAACTGCCCACACAGAACACACCACTGTTCTCTACTCCTCCCTCAGTATCCGCCTCTATCCCCCGCTGTCACATCCACTCGTTACTCCTTATACCCAAATTCGTTTCAGCTTACTACCTCCTACATCTTAGATATGATATCTCCATAGGTTCATTCCCCTACTCCCTCAGTAGCAGGACTCCCGCTTTTCTCCATTCCCTGCCACTAAATCATGTTGGTAAATCTGCTTTCTCCTTGAGACTCCTTCCTTATGGAACCAACAAACCCTGCAACTATGAAACGCTCCCTCACATATCACAATCAATCGAACAATTCATCTCCTTCCCCTCCCTACATTCTCCTGTCACTCCTAACCTCCCATCATCCCCTCCCTCTCTTCCATACAGCATATTATATTAATGCACAGTTGATCTTATCACATTTCTGAATCTACCATCCATTTGTAATTCTACCACACTTTGTATGACTCTGCAATCTAATTACCAAATGTAAATACCTTGAAACCTCAAATTATACTTTTATTATGTTATGTAATGACTCATCAGTCTAATAAGCCAATTGTAAATAGCTTGCAACCTCATATTGCCTGATCTGTATCGCACTTATAATTTGTATTTAGACTGTATGTATTTCCTCTATATGTATTTGTTTACCCATGTCTCCAGGTCACACTGGAAATGAGCCTTGGCTCAGTGTGCCTTTCCCAGTCAACAAATTTTAAATAAAACACTAAATAAATAAATAAATTACATTGGGTATTTACTCAGGAATTGGGTGAACAGTGGGTGTTACATTTGTGGATGACTTTCTGCTCATTGGTCCAGCCAGCCAGGATACTTATTTTATCATTTATTTATTTATTTTATTTATTTTTCCTAATTTTTAAAACGTGGTTGGTTCATGAGCAGAAATCTATCAGAATCCTACAATGAGACTACCGCAGCATGCAGTCCTGGTTCCAAGAAAACCAGCTGAAAATCAACATGATCAAGACGGTTTCAATGATCTTCAGGTCGGCTCAAAAACTGGCCAGACTACCTCCATCCCCAGCAATCACCTCATTAAATGAAACCCCGCTTGACGTTGTCTCATCCTACAAATACCTAGGAGTGTGACTAGATCCTCACTTGAACTTCACTACTCACATAGATGCCATCACCTCCAAGCTCTGCCCCAAGTTGGGTATGCTATATCGTAACAGAGACTCCTTCCCACTCCCAGTCAGACTCAAAATTGTTACTAAAATGATCACACCAATCTTTGACTATGCAGATGTAGTATACAGCACTGCCCCTCCCTCTTCTCTATCCAGACTTGACATCCTACTAAACACCTTCTGCTGCTTCACCACAAACTGCCCACACAGAACACACCACTGTTCTCTCTACTCCTCCCTCAGTATCCCGCCTTTATCCCACCGCTGTCACATCCACTCGTTATCCCTTATACCCAAATTCTGTTTCAGCTTACTACCCTCCTACATCTTAGATATGATATCTCCGGCTAGTTCATTCCCCTACTCCCTTCGTAGAAGGGACTCCCGCTCTTTCTCCATTCCCCTGCCATCTAAATCAGTTGGTAAATCTGCTTTCTCCTTGAGACTCCCTTCCTTATGGAACCAACAAACCCTGCAACTATGAAACGCTCCCTCACATATCACAATCAATCGAACAATTCATCTCCTTCCCCTCCCTACATTCTCCTGTCACTCCTAACCTCCCATCATCCCCTCCCTCTCTTCCATACAGCATATTATATTAATGCACAGTTGATCTTATCACATTTCTGAATCTACCATCCATTTGTAATTCTACCACACTTTGTATGACTCTGCAATCTAATTACCAAATGTAAATACCTTGAAACCTCAAATTATACTTTTATTACGTTATGTAATGACTCATCAGTCTAATAAGCCAATTGTAAATAGCTTGCAACCTCATATTGCCTGATCTGTATCGCACTTATAATTTGTATTTAGACTGTATGTATTTCCTCTATATGTATTTGTTTACCCATGTCTCCAGGTCACACCTGGAAATGAGCCTTGGCTCAGTGTGCCTTTCCCAGTCAACAAATTTTAAATAAAACACTAAATAAATAAATAAATTACATTGGGTATTTACTCAGGAATTGGGTGAACAGTGGGTGTTACATTTTTTGGATGACTTTCTGCTCATTGGTCCAGCCAGCCAGGATACTTATTTTATCATTTATTTATTTATTTTATTTATTTTTCCTAATTTTTAAAACGTGGTTGGTTCATGAGCAGAAATCATGCCCATTTCACAGGTGGATATTTGTGGTGAGCTCGTACGTACATTACAAGGGGAATGTGAGCTGTTCAGGGTTCCCTTAGCAAAAGACAAAACTGAAGACTCCAAGATGACTATCTCATTCTTGAGGATTGATAGTGACTCAGAAAAGGCGGGGTGGCAGCCACCAGCAGATAATGTAAACACCATGTAGGAACAACTTAGGTAATCATGGGGCCAAGAAGCTGATGCTTAAACAACTGCAACATTTGATGGGGCTCTTATATTTTCCATGCAGAGTCACTCTGATGGGATGACATTGCTTTTGCATTGATTAGCCAGAGCAGGGTTGGGGTGACATGACCACACAATAGGATTCAGATCATAGACAGCATGAGAGAGGATCCTGTCCTTTAGCATACTTTTCTGGCACATTGTAAAGGGGTGTCAGTGTGGCCTGAGCAGGAACATATAGTATATTCATAAAGCTTTACACTGATGTCTCAGTGGGGATATTTTGCTGGGGTCTGGTGGGCTGAAACAAGGCCTCAAGCTTGGGTAGCCATGGGAGTCACAAAGAGTGTCATCGTTTCAGAGGTTTTTCTGAGCTACTTATTTGGAGAGAAAGGCTCAGAGACAAAAGGGTGTTATTCCAAGCAGGGGTTGTGTACATGTTAAATAGACAGTCGGGATTGAACAGCATACTGGGGAACTAAACCAGGGTACTCTTGTTTAAATGAATATTTCTGAACATTCAGTTCAGGGCAAAACATGTCTCTGGCATGGACAATGGGATTGCTGATACCTAGTCTCATTTTCAGAGGTTCAGAGTCTTGGCGCTGATTGCAGAGAAATGACCACACCAGGTAACACAGTACTTTTGAGATCTGGTGTTCCCAGTCCCTGACAGCTGATATGCAGTTCATTGCACTGAGCACAAGGTAAACAGAGATTTGAAACACTTCCTGCAGGTCAGGACAGAAAAAGGTGGACAGAACTATGGCCAATCCCGGAAGATCAGCCACCACAATACATCATGGCCACAAAGCAGGGGAGTATGACTGCAGGGGCAGGAAGCCAGCACTTAGTGGGAATAGCCTGTTTTTTTAATGCACTGGGGCTAGGGGAATCAAAATGACCCTTTAGGGTATGCAAGGCATCAGAAGGTTGGAGATGGGGGTTGCAGAGACAATCAGACACTCGGCACCTGCTGAATCCAGAGTTGTTGAAGTCTGGACAGATCTCCAGGTTGTTGATCTCCATACAAGGTCCTTTTTCCATTCTATGTTGATGGTAGAGGACTCAGTTTCCATACATGAAAATGGGGTAAAATTCAGGGGTCCCTCAGAAAGAACAGATACCAAACAGTAACAATAGATTTTTGAGAGAATCTCCTCCATTGGGCCACACCTTTAGAACTGTTACCCATCAGTGTCAGACCCACTAAGAAACTTTTTCCAGCTGAAGATCACCCACAATGACACACAGAGGGGACTATAAGATGTGGTCGGCCTCTTTGCTCCTCAGTTCCCTGTCGGAGTTAATCTCAGAGGGCCACTTGCTAAGAGAATCCAGAAGACCATGCCAGGGCCAGTCATACAAGCAAAGGCATAGAACTAGTGACAAAAGACACAGAAGAACCAATAGTAACATCCACCATGAAGGCAGATAGACATCCTGCCAGCTTATACCTCAGACAGGGGCAAGGAGGCTGGGTGCACTGGGGCCCAATGGAGGAGATTCTCTCAAAGATCTACTGTTACTGGTAGGTAACTGTTCTATCTTTATTGAGGACACCTCTGGACCACACTTTTGGAGTGATTTCCAAGCAGTACAAAGTACCTAGTGAGGAAGGCAAAGTCTAATATGAAATCTGGACAGAAGGTTTTGCAGGACAGCAAGACCAAAGCCAGAACATCCATGTGAAATAATTTCCAGTCTGTAGTTCTTGGTAAAAGTATGTACAGTGCTCTGTGTGACAGTAGCACAAATGTCAGCAGCAGACACCCCTGGAAATATGCAATAGAGATGGCCATACCTTGAGTAGAGTGGTCACGAACATCACCAGGAAGTTTCTTACCATACTTCCTGTAGTAGAATACAATACAGTTAGCCAGCCATTTAGACAGGCACTGTTTAATCACTGGTAAGTGTGATGTAGACAGCCAGCTCTGAGTGCTTGAGTGCTTTATTAATTTTTGTTATTACATATAAAATATGTGAAGGGAAGGGTCAGTTCAAGGAAAAGGCTGTCTTACTGGAACTGACACATCAAGACCCCCCAGGGATAAGTTCAAAGGACAGGAGGTATTTTAAACTGCAGAGATGTGGGGTGCAATTACCTTGTCAATTTGCTTTCATCCCAGGAAATAAGATTAGCCATTCATAATGCACTCAGGAAGATCCTTTGACTTGCATATTTGTCAGGAAGGACTTGTGGGGAGGAATGTCGAGAGAGGCCAGAATGGACATTGAAGAGGTTTGATGTCTGAACCCTTGAATTACATCAGAGAGACCTGAGGTGTAGATTCCAAGGTCCAGACAGGATTAAAGAGGCCAATACACTTTTGCTTTGAATACAGTGACTTAGATCAAAGAAACTTTTGAGATGTATGTGTAGCAGAACAAAAAACAGTTCTGACCAGTTAACCTGTGGAGAGGAAAGTCAGTGAGGTCATCTCATATGTTTTTTTAAATATTTTATCTGGAGACCCTGTATGGTAAAATATAGAGTTTAATACACCAAGGCGGAGTTAGTGACCTCATGAGAAGGCCGGCTCAGAAGTGTGTTTAATTGCCGAAGTGAACCTGACAGAGACACAAGAAAATATTTCTAACTGACACAAGAGAATATTATCTGACTGAGGGAGAATCATCACAGCACTGAAAAAGAGTAAGATTAGATCAGTTTAAATGTATGTATTATAGGAACTGTACTTTTTCCTGTCTGTTTTAAGGCTGTATGTGTTGGGATATATATAATTTGTTCTGTAATTATTGTTCAGTTTTGATATTTTTAAAGTAAAGATGTTTTTTTACAAACGAAACTGCTGGAGTGCCTTGACAATTTTTTTTATTTTAAGTGGAGCTTTTAAAGGTTGTAAGTACACTGTGTATGGGCTTATTGTATACCAAACTGGGAAATGGATAGAGTTCTCTAAAAGTCTTGCATAGAGTTCTAGGGGTTCATTTGAAAGACCTGGTTGGGTGCCCATAGGCAAAGATATCTGGCCCCCGAAGACAGAATTATCTGAGCCTGATAATTGGGTACACTAACAAGAGGTTATCAGTTTGAATCCCTCCAGCGCTTGAGACTAAGGTGACTTGAACCCACAAAACAGACAAGAGGGTTACCTTGTCTGTTTACTGTAGATAAATCATACAATCAGAGGTTGGCACTTTGGGAGTAGAGGGTTGACCGGCTGAGCGAGTTTGTGACAGATTTGGTTGGCAGCGGTGGCATAAAAGTTTGGTGGTATAAGCTTCATTGTTCAGTGTGTTAGCTTGAAACTGTTTAGCTCACATGGAAAGAAAGAAAGGCAGTGTTTTATTTCAAAAGGAAACAGACCTATATCACTTGATTTACAGTTAAGTTCCCACCCATTTGATTTTTTTTTCTGAAGTGCCAGTCAGTATAGTATTAGTAGTGAGAGAAGAAGAAAATGTCTTCCGACTACAGCAAGCACACTGTAGATTTCTTAAAGCAGCTGTGCGGGGACAGGGGAGTCCCGTTTGGGGTGAAGCCAGTAAGCAGAACCTCATAGAGGCCCTGATGGTAGCAGATACCCAGAGCAGCGAGTCACCAACCGTGACTGAAAGGGACCAGACCTCGAGTGTGGCAGAACTAGTGACCAGTGAGGGGTCCCGAGCCGATGAGGTGGACAGCAGGGCCACTGTCAGTGAAGAGCCATAGCAGCAGGGGAAGGTCACCAGTATCCTGAATCTAGAGGTACTCAAGCTGCAAATTGAGTTGCGGAGGATAGAACTGGAGGCAGAGCGACAACAGAGGGAGGCGGACCGTGAGGCAGAGCGACAACAGAGGGAGGTGGACCGTGAGGAATGTGAGCACCAGCAAGAGGCACAGGAGAAGAGAGAGCAAGAATGCAGAGCTGCAGAGGACAGGAGAGAGAAGCGCCAGTGGCAACACGAACTGAAGAAGCTACAATTCCAACCAGCAGCACCAGGGCAGGTAAGTGGCTTGGGTTTAACTGGGACTGCAGGACTGGGTTACAAATTGAACTCTAAATTAATAGCTGAGTTTAAGGATGGGGAGGATATAGATGCCTTTTTAAATTCTTTTGAAAAAGTTTGTATTCAGGCTAAAATTCCTAGAGAGTCCTGGAGCTTCCAGCTTTCCCCGCTACTTACTGGAAAAGCTCGGGATGCATTGGGTCACATGGACAATAAAGACGGTGATGATTACAGCAAGTGAAAAGCAGCACTACTAAAAAAGTTTGAATGAACTGCTGAATCATACAGAGCTAAATTCCGTAAGCTCATGAGAAGCCCTGATATGAGCTATGAGGAGCTAACCGTGAAACAACGTCAGTTTTTAAAACGTTAGTGGGAAGGAATTGAGGCAAACACTGTTGATACAATTGAAAATGTGATTTTATTAGAACAGTTTTATTGGGCATGCCCAACAGAGTTAAAACCTGGCTAGAGGACCGAGATCCAAAACAGTGCAAGAGGCTGCTGAACTTTGGACTGCTATGCCAAGAGCAGACCTGCTCTGAGAGTGAATGGGGCTAGTATGGCAGCACAGAAAAGGAAAAGTGCACCTTCAGGGCAACTAAAACCCTCACTGCCTCCGCCGAAACCAGTTAGCCCCAGGTTTCAAAGAAAAGATTTCTCTGAAGTAAGAAATGTTTGTTGGTTATGTAAAGAAACTGGGCACATTGCCAGACAGTGTCCAAGAAGGGCAAGCAATAATACGCAAAGTAGTACCAGAAAGGAAGTGGGTTGTTTGTGTGTCCTTAGAATCATGCCAGTAAACATGAGGGAACACATGCATCCAGTCATGGTAAATGGCGTACAGACACAGGGGTTAAGGGACACAGGGGCATCCCTGACATTGGTAAAAGGAGATCTGGTACAGCATGGTCAGCTTATACCTAATAAATATGTGACTGTACAGGACTTTGTGGGTGTAGAGAAAACATTGCCATTGGCCAGTGTTCTCCTGGACTGGGGCGAAATGGGGGAACTGTGCAACAGGTGGCTGTAGCTAACACATTAGCAGTGGATGTGATCCTGGGTAACAATCTCCAGCAGGGCATGGTATGTGCAGTTACCCATAGTCAAGTGGCCAGGGAAAACTGTAGTTCCCTGAGCCCCCCAGAAGCCATTGGGGAAGATACTGAGAGGCTGGTTCCCCAGCCTGTGTCTCCAGAGGGGCAGACTGATAAAAAGGGGGTAAAAATGTCCCCAGTAGCAAATAACCACATAGCTACAGAGTGTTACTCCAAAGAGGGAGGGGTGACCCCTTGTCAGAGGGTAGGGATTGACAGTGATATCCTGAGGTCCCTGATGCTAGTGCTAGGGACCCCAGTTTAGCGACTGAAGGGGACCTGTCCCATGCCTTGGGAAGGTGTGAGGGGTTCGCAGCTGCTCAGAGAAGTGACCCTAGTTTAGAGAAGCTGAGGGCTTGGGCAGACTCGGACGGTGTACATGGAGGTGACGGCAGACATAGGGTTTATTGGGAAAATGGACTTATGTATACACAGCTAATACAGACAGAGGGAGGGATGCTAGGCAGGCAGCTTGTCGTTCCCCAGGGATATCGTGAGCAGTCGCTCAAGGTTGCCCATGATATTCCCTTATCTGGTCATCTGGGAATTGCACGAACTACGCAGAGGTTGGCCCAGAATTTCTATTGGCCTAACTTCACCCAGCAGGTGAAGGAGTATTGCAGGTCTTGTCACTGGTGCCAAGAAATAGGGAACGCGGGACAGAAAACCCAAGCCGCCCTGATTCCATTGCCCATAGTGGAGGACCCATTCCAGAGGGTGGGAATGGATATTGTGGGGCCTTTAAATATCCCCAGCTCCTCAGGGAAAAGGTTCATCCTGACTGTGGTGGATTATGCCACCTGGTACCCAGAGGCAGTCGCCCTATCCACACTGAGGACGGACAAAGTGGCAGATGCCTTGCTTGGGATTTTCTCCCATGCTGGGTTTCCGCAGGAGGTAATCACCAATCAAGGGGGTTCCTTCATGTCGGACCTAATGAAATGTTTATGGAAGAAGTGTGGGGTGGTGCAGAGATGCACAACACTGTATCACCCACAAGCCAAAATGGGATTGTGAAATGCTTCAATGGTACCCTAAAGTCAATGCTCCGGGCGTTTGTTGAACAGCATGGGAGGGACTGGGAGAAATACCTTCCCCACCTGTTGTTCGCATACAGGGAGGTGCCCCAAGAGTCGACAGGATTTTCCCCCTTCGAGCTCTTGTATGGACGCCGGGTACATGGGCCCCTAGACATGATCCGGGAGGACTGGGAAGGCAAGCACACCACCCAGGGAACTCCTGTTGTGGATTATGTCCTATGGTTTAGGGAAAGGCTGAAGGAGCTTATGGGGATAGCCCAGAGCAACCTGGCAGCTGCCCAACATAACAAAAGGTATGGTATGACCACAGAGCCAGAGCTCGCTCATACATGGTGGGTCAGGAAGTCATGGTCCTTATTCTGGCCCGGAAAGACAAGCTGCAAGCTGAGTGGGCAAGACCGTACAAAGTGGTGAGGAAGGAAAAATGACATAAACTACATTGTGGAGTTACCTGACCATAGACAGACAGAAAGGATGTACCATGTCAACATGATGAAGCCATATGCAAATAGGGCTGACATGGTGTTCGCAGTGTGTAGTCATGGGCCGGGGACGGACGAAGGAGACCCCCTTCTGGACTTGCTGGAAGAGAGTAAGTGGGAGTCCTCTGTGGAGGCAGTAAAATTGTCTCCCTAGCTGACCCCGGGCCACATCCAGAAAGTGAGGGAGGTTTTAGCAGACTTTACCCCTTGTTTAGCAACAAGCCTGGACTAACCCCCTTAGCAACACACGATGTGGAGACAGGGACACAGACGCCCATATCGAGAAGCATATCAGGTGGCAGAGGCTGTCCAAAAGGACATTAGGAGGGAAGTGGAGGAGATGCTGGATTTAGGGGTAATCCAGAGATCCCACAGTCCCTGGGCCTCACCCATAGTCCTTGTACCCAAGCCAGATGGCTCGACTTGTTTCTGTGTAGACTATCGTGGACTGAATGCAGTCACGGAGTCAGATGTCCACCGATGCCCCGGACGGATGAACTCCTAGACAAGCTGGGGGGGGGTGACCTACCCTACGACCATTGACATGACCAAGGGGTATTGGCAGGTAGAATTGATAGACAGAGCTAGGGAGAGGTCAGCCTTCATCACTCCGATAGGCTTATTTGAATTCAAAGTAATGCCTTTCGGAATGAAGAATGCCCAGGCCACTTTCCAAAGGTGGGTGAACCAGGTGTTGAATGGTGTTGAGGAGTACGCCATGGCATACCTGGATGACATTGCCATCTTCAGTACCAGCTGGGAGGAACACCTGTCACACCTTAGGGAAGTGCTGGGCAAAATACAGAGGGCCAGGCTCACTGTCAAATCCGAGAAGTGCCAGGTGGCCATGGGAGAAGTGGCATACCTTGGGCATGTGGTAGGCCAGGGACAGCTCTGTCCTAGCCAGATAAAAATAGAAGTACTACGGGCATGTCCCAGACCAGAAACTCCAAAGCAGGTCAGGAGTTTTCTCGGGACAGCAGGGTACTACAGAAAATTTTTACCTAATTACAGTGCCCTGGCTGTGCCCCTATCTGACCTGACAAAGAAAAAAATGCCAAGGAAAATTTCCTGGGGTCCAGCCTGTGAGGAAGCCTTTACCAAACTGAAGGAGGCACTGTGCAGTGCTCCTGTTTTGACAAGTCCGGACTATAGCAAAACTTTTGTAGTTCAGACGGGCGCCTCAGACATGGGTATTGGAACAGTGCTAAGCCAGACATCCAGCGAAGGGAGAGACCACCCGATAGCCTACCTGAGCTGAAAGCTGCTTCCCAGGGAACAAGCCTATTCCACGGTGGAAAAGAAGTGTCTTGCCCTAGTGTGGGCCCTAAAGAAATTGGAGCCATACTTGTATGGGCAGCCTTTTGTGGTGCAGACTGACCACAACCCCCTGGTTTGGTTGTCACAAATGGGGAAAACAATGGCAGACTGCTCAGTTGGAGTCTTGCCTTACAAGGGTATGATTTGAAAATCGTACATAGGGCTGGAGCCAAAAATAAGAACTCAGATGGACTGTCTAGGGTCTATGAGGAGTGAACTGATTTGGGAAGCTCATCCCATGTAGGGGATGGATCCCCCAAATAATTCAGTCTAGGTGGAGAGGAGTGTAACGTAGACAGCCAGCTCTGAGTGCTCGAGTGCTGTATTAATTTTTGTTATTACATATAAAATATGTGAAGGGAAGGGTCAGTTCAAGGAAAAGGCTGTCTTACTGCAACTGACACATCAAGACCCCACAGGGATAAGTTCTAAGGACAGGAGGTATTTTAAACTGCAGAGATCTTGGGTGTAATTACCTTGTCAATTTGCTTTCATCCCAGGAAATAAGATTAGTCATTCATAATGCCATCAGGGAGATCCTTTGACTTGTATATTTGCCAGGAAGGACTTGTGGGGAGGAGTGTCGAGAGAGACCAGAATGGACATTGAAGAGGTTTGATGTCTGAACCCTTGAATTACATCAGAGAGACCTGAGGTATAGATTCAAAGGTCCAGACGGGATTAAAGAGGACAATATACTGTTGCTTTGAATACAGTGACTTAGGTCAAAGAAACTTTTGAGATATGTGTAGCAGAACAAAAAACAATTCTGACCAGTTAACCTGTGGAGAGGAAAGTCAGTGAGGTCATCTCATATGTTTTTTTTAAATATTTTATTTGGAGACCCTGTATGGTAAAATATAGAGTTTGATACACCAAGGCGGAGTTAGTGACCTCATGAGAAGGCCGGCTCAGAAGTGTGTTTAACTGCTGAAGTGAACCTGACAGAGACACAAGAAAATATTTCTGACTGACACAAGAGAATATTATCTGACTGAGGGAGAATCATCACAGCACTGAAAAAGAGTAAGATTAGACCAGTCTAAATGTATGTGTTGTAGGAGCTGTATTTTTTCCTGTTTGTTTTAAGGCTGTATGTGTTGGGATATATATAATTTGTTCTGTAATTATTGTTCTGTTTTGATATTGTTAAAGTAAAGATATTTTTTTTACAAATGAAACTGCTGGAGTGCCTTGACAATTCTTTTTATTTTAAGTGGAGCATTTAAGGGTTATAAGTACACTGTGTGTTTCTATAAGGGGGAATGTGAGGAAATTCTTTTTCACAGAAAGGGTGGTGGATGCATGGAATGGCCTACCTCAAGAAGTGGTGGCTATGAATACAGTGCAGGGCTTCAAACAGGCATGGGATAGGCATAAGGGAGCAATACAAATGAGTATGAATAGATAGGCCACTGACAGAGCAAAGGCCGATGGCACATTTATAAGGTAGAAAAAGAAATGGGCAGACTGGATGGGCCATGCGGTCCTCATCTGCCATCAACTTCTATGTTTCTATGTTTCTATGTGTATGGGCTTATTGTATACCAAACTGGGAAATGGATAGAGTCCTCTAAAAGTCTTGCATAGAGTTCTAGGGGTTCATTTGAAAGACCTGGTTGTGTGCCCGTAGACAAAGATATCTGGCCCCCTGAAGACAGAATTATCTGAGCCTGATAATTGGGTACGCTAACAAGAGATTATCAGTTTGAATCCCTCCAGAGCTTGAGACTAAGATGACTTGAACCCACAAAACAGACAAGACGGTTACCTTGTCTGTTCACTGTACACAAATCATATGCTCAGAGGTTGGAACTTTGGGAGTAGAGAGTTGACCGGCTGAGCGAGTTTGTGGCAGTAAGCACTCTCTCCAGGGCAAATGATACACAAACCTGAGAGGATTTTCTGCAGTACTTTGACCAATCTAGATAAATATGCAATGTTCTAAGTATATCAAGGGTATGGACCAATGCCTCTCCCTTGTTAGCATGCTCAGAATAATACACTGGTAGGTTAATGATCTGATTCAATGTGAAGTCAGGCACCACCTTAGGTAAAAAATAAGGATTTGTATGCAAGGCCACCCTATCGTTGTGGAAATTCAGATAGTGGTGCATATTCGTAAGAGCCTAAAGTTCAGAAATCCTTCGAGCCAAGGTAATAGCAACCAGGAAAAGAGTTTTCCAGGGAAGGAGACACAGTTCACAAGTTGCAGCAGGCTCAAAATAAGCCAAAGTCAACTTCTCATGTATAAAATTAAGGCCCCATGGCAGAACCAGTTTATAAATTGGGGGATGAATTTACAGAATACCCATCAGGAAGGTATGGGATGCTTCCACTTGTGCCACCATGCATCCAGCAACAGGGGCATAGAAAGCCAAAATGACAGCCAAGTGCACCTTAATACAGGAGTTTTGCAGATTGGAGTGCCTGATAAAGACAAGAGGTAGACAAGTACAGCATAAACAGGGCATGTAAAGGGGTCCTCTAAGCAGGAAGCACACCACACCCCATGAAAAAACCTTTCCATTTCAGAGAATAAATGGGTCTAGTGGAAGGCTTCTTAGCCGCCAGCAAGATGTCAACCACCTGGAAAGAAACGCCAAAATGTGCAGTGAGTGCATCCTCAGGAGTCAAGCTTGTAGGTGGGGGGACATGACTTCCAGGTGAACCAGGGACCCCTGTCTTGTGACAGCAGACCCAGACACAGTTGCAACCAAACTGGGGGTTCCACTGACAGATGCTGTAGATGTGGAAACCAGATCTGTCAAGACCAGAGGGAGCAACAGTATTAAAGTGGCCCTTTCTACACGTAGCTTGAGTAAAACCCTCTGACTGAGAGGGATCAGAGGGAATGTGTAAAGGAACCTCCCCTCCAGGAGAGGGACAATGCATTTCACCAAAACAACTCCAGGCCCTTGAGCAAGCAAGCAAAACTGTGGCAGTATTGTATTTTGTGAGGATGCAAAAAGGTCCAGCTTTGGATTACCCCATCTTGTGAAGTTGTCATTTACCACGGAGGTCAGCAGTTCCCATTAATGTGCCCGAGACTGAGGCAGGCAATTGCAGACCATTAGAGAGTGGCCACTGCCAGACTCTCAGCATTTCCCTATACAGAGGACATGAGTGAGTACCCCTTTGCTTGCTAATACAGTGTATCACACTGATGTTGACCATGCCTATCAACAGGGGACCTGAAGCGAGGCGTTTTTCAGAGGCCTGAAGACCAAGAAGAAAAGCCCTCATCTCCAGAATACTGATGTGGAGATCTAAATCTCAGTCTGTCCGCATGCCCTGGGTTTAATACAGTCCCAGGTGGGCACTCCAGGCCATCCCAGAGGCATCCATGGTGAGGATTCTTCCCAGTGTTGGGGAAAAGAGTGGGACACCCTGCAACAAGTGCAAGGGTCCATCCACCATATTTGAGACTTTCAGAGTAGAGATGTGACAAGAATCATTTGTTCCAACTCATCTATCAGTTTGTCCCACTGCACACAAAGAATGTATTGTGGCATTCTGATATGGAGGTGTGCTAAGGAGATGGTACAATGGCAGCTGCCACAAGTCACAGGAAGTGAAGCACAGTCCTGGCAGACATACTGTATAGTGACACCTGTGCACTGGACAGGCCTGAGCAACAAGGGCCTTGGCTCTGTCCTGGTGTTGGAACCTGCTGTGTCCAATACTACCCCACTATACTGAAGGTGTTTGCTCAGAAGGAGAACACATTTTAGTGCATTGACCATGATACCCGGGTCCTTGAAGATACGATGAGTTTGTGAAACTGTGTACTGGGCTACTTCCCTGGATGGCCCCTGCGGGAGCCAGTTGACCAAATAGGGTAAGACATAAAAACCTTCTTGCCATAGGGCTGGTGCCACAACTGTGAAGCGTTTGGTAAATACCCACAGCAGTGAAGATAATCCAAAGGGCAAGACTCAGAAGTGGTAATAGCAGTCCTCCGGTAGGAATCTAAAGTACTGCCTGTGGTATGTTCTGATTGTGATATGAAAGTAAGTGCCCATCATATCCAGAGCACAAAGTCAATGCCGTTCTTGCAGAACAGGAATATCAATTTGAAGAGATACCATTAAAAGCTTTTTGCATCTGATGAATTTGTTCAGAGCTCTGAGGTCCAGAATTGGATGTAAGTCTCCTGTGGATTTTGGGACCAGAAAGTACAGTACCTGGAGTGAAACCTCCTGTTCCTTTCTTTGGGTTGAATAAGTTCTATTAACTTTTTGGGCAGAAAAAGGGATATCCTTCCCCCCAATTGTACCCTTGGCAGCAACTGTGGAGGATGAGGATGTGGGGAGTCAGAAGGTGATGAAGCAGGGCCACCTGAACCAGAACCTTTGGATGCCTTGGACTGGCTACCCTGAGTAGCAGGGCCAGCAAGGGGGGCATCTCCTGTGCCACGATATTGCTGATGGTAGCTGCAGCCACCTCGGCCCACAGACTTCTACAAAGCATTTCTACCACAACCCCTGAAAATTTGGGGAGGGTCAAGGATTTAATGGAATTCAGAGTCATTTCAGAAGAGCAAAGGTCTTTTGAGGCACCGTTCACATCATGGCTGAACAGAACCCTGAAAAGGAGTACTGAGCACAGTCTGTTGCATATCTGAAGCAAAACCTGCAACTCCAAGCCAGGAATATCTCCTGAGGCAGATACCAAAGGCAGAAGACCTTGCATCTGGTGCATCATATGTTGACCTTAGTAAATGTTTTCCAGTAACTAGGCCAGCAGGGGCCACCTTAAGCTGCTTTGTTTTTGCTGGGCTGTCCAGCAGAGTCTGTGCAGTAGACATAGTCAACTTCCAGAGGCTATTCTGATACCTGACCATATAAACTTGGTAGTTTTCAATGTGAAGGCCCAAAGTGGCAGAGCTGTAAGTCCTCTTGCCCATTATGTCCAATTTCCTGGACTCCTTGTCAGGAGGCAGGGTGTTCATAACTCTAGAAGCTCTAGAGTGACCACAGAATTGGTCACAGGTTGAGAAGGAATGTGTGCGGAGTCAGAAGGTGCCAAAAGCAGGGATGCCTGAACAGACTTCAGAGGGCTTATACTTGACAGATGGAACAGGATACTGTTTGTCAGCCTTTCTAGGGACTGCAGGCAGAGTGCTAGGCCTCTGCCCAGCAGCAAATGTAGCATATGTTAAAGCAGGATAAACAGGGGCACTGCAATAGTGGATGCTGCTTTTACTTCCAAGAACTCCATTAGATTTCTCTTACTGGAGTCTTCTTCTTCACCCTCAAATCCTATCACATCCTGTATTTGCTTAAACAAATCCTGGAAGGAGGGATCTTCTGGAGGGTACCTGGGTTTATACACCAGAGAGCCCTCACTGCAGGAAGACAAGGTTTAGCCGGAAGTAAATCACTCTTCATATGGTTCCTCTTCCCCACCTTCATCTTCTACAGTAAATCCTCCTCCATTTGTGGGAGGTCAGGTTATAGTCTACCTCACTGTTGACTTGAATGATGATAGTGGCAATTGACGGAGTCAGTGGCTGGATCATAGGTGCAGCAGGCATGCTTTTCGGCCCTGTCAACGCCGATGGAGGAGGCCCTGTCAATGGAACCAATGCTTGCAGCAATGCGAAGAGGCATGTTAACATCTCTGACACCAACATTTGCAGGGATGCAAAGAGGTGTGTTAACATCTCTGAAAATGACTGTTCAATGCAGTGTAAAAAAAAAAGCACAGGGTGCAAAAGGCAGGTAAAATTTCACTTAGACAGGAGCAGTGTAACAATCCTAGCTGGAGTGAATAAGTAGGAGAGAGGACAACAAAGTAACACAGGGCACCTCACTAATTTCTATGTGCCGGTTTGTGGACAGCACAGACATTTGGACTACACATGGTTTATCACTACCCATGTGCATATCCTTTTATAGTCAGATATACTTAAAGTTGCATCTCTGATAGCCTACCAGGCCCCTCTTCTTTTAGTTGCCTCAGGTGGATGGTGTGGGGAGGAGCCACTTAAGTGCCCCCTACCTGCCAAACCTCCCATTCCCAAATATCCCCCCTCTCACTGTGTCCAACTGACTGGATCATTGGTGCTGGCAGAGCTTCACATAATTACAGGTATGTGAGATGCTGAACAGGAAACATGGGGCACATTAGTTTGTCCCCTACTATGGAGCAAGTTTGACCCCAGGAACCAGCAAAACCTGTTCAGCCTTGCAGCCTCCATTCCACCTCATCTCAGTTTTTCCAAAATGGAGTTGGAGGTGCTAGAAGTAAGCTATGCTTTTGTGCTGCTTAATCCAGATGACCATTAACCTCTGGGCTCTGTATCAAGTCAGAGCTACTTTCACATACCTGAGATCACCTCCAATGCCCTGAGCTGGGCTAAGGTATCCTGAACAGCATCAGCAGCAATAAAAAATGGGTACCAGGACCAGCAGCAGCTCACACCTATCAGGACATGACAAGATCACCCCAACCCACAGCAGCATCTACCTGTCAATGGGCACCCCCCACCACCACCACCATCATCGCCTGAAGGCAGCTTCTCTTCACATTTGGGGTTTTACACCACACAATCAGCTTCCAGTGCCTGGTCAGCCATTGCTATCCCTATCCCAATATTTTGCTTGAGGCCGCTCTCCCCTCATAGCCCTACAGGGATGGTCCCATCTGTAAGTAATGTCAGCCAGAGGAATTACACTGTCATTACGCATGATTCCTTCTCACTCAGAGTTATGCTTTGTTTCTCTCTGACTACCTAGTTGGACTAGGTCTATCCTCATGAGAGCATGTGGGTCACTCTGAGCTACCAACTGGTCCCCAGCATACAGTCTTATGCCTCAGACCATTGTGTCAGTATATATAGTTCTGTGTTTTTCTGTATTCTTATCAAATGTTTATAGCTGGATATGGATAAGTATGTTATTTGTTTCACTGTGTAACTAATGACAGAATGCTCTAGAACTCCTGGACCACAAACATTATTTATTTTATTTAGCTTTTGTTGACCAGGTAAGTGTACTAGACAAATCCTGCCTATTTTCAGGCATGACCCGGGGGAGGGGGATTCAGATGAATGTCAACTGACCTTGAACCAGAGTAAGCTGTTGGTGGTATTTTTTTTAGTGAATGAGGGAAATTTGGCCAGGACACCGGGGAAGTTCCCCTACTGTTTGTGAGTAGGAGGCTGACTGACTGGAGGCAAGATGGCCACTGTGTTGGTGAGCCCAACGGAGGTGGTTGTGGAGGAGGTGAATGTGGAGTTGGAACGCTTGTTTCCTGACAGTGCACAGAAGATGGCAGTTATTGAAGGACTTACCGAGGAGATTTTTCATGAGGCTCGGTCCTCGATTGAAAGTTTGGAGATGTCGCTGAATAGCGGTGTGGTTGTGCAGTCAGAGTGTTCTCCCTTACGGGCTACTGCAGCGGAGGTCCCTGCAACGATAGTGACAGATGCTGTCAGAGTTTCATCTGGATCGGAGGTGTTTGCATCGCGAGAAGGCCCGACTGTACAGCGAAATGCGGAAGTGCCCCAGTGTGTGGAGATGGATGACCCGAGTCTGGCACAACATCCAGTTTCAGAAGCCTTAGGGTCTGTTCTTATTGATAGTGCATGTCTGGATGAAGGTAACCAAAGGGGAATCTTGTCTGAAACCCCGGCGGGGGCAGTCATTAGACTCGAGACTGTTATAAATGAGAAGCCTCTGGTGAGTACTGTTTTGGGGTCTGCTGCTAATACAACTGTTACACTAAATAAAGACTCAGGGTTTGTTTTTAAACCCTTGGAAAAAGATCGGATTCTTCCTAATTTTCAGAGCACTGTTACATTTCAAGCAGACTCCAGTGTGCAGGAGGGGGTTACTGAATTTTGTTTCACAGCTAGAAAAGGGCAGCAGTCGGACTTGGACTATGTGCAGTGCCCAATATCGAAGTGTGATGTTAAAAGGGACATTACTCCTCCTTTGCTGAAGGTAGGACTTCAGCAATCTGAAGCCCCTTTGCTTCATGATGATTCCTGGTCTCCCCAAGGGGTGTTGAGGGCTGCTGGCTGGGGACAATCTGGCAAAGGAGTTTGGACTCCCACTCAGGGTTGGGACCCAGTTTTTGACTTTAAAAAAAATCCCTCTGAGTGGCATCCTCAGGATATGAAGGAAGGGGTTGAGGGGGATAAAACTGTTGTTCTTAAACCTATAAATACGGCAGGTGTTGAGAGGAGTGGTTCTGATAAAGCTTTAAACATTGATGTTGTTAAACCTGTTTTGTTAGATTCTAGTACAGTTAACACTGTGGAAAAACCTTTAATGTCTTCTCTTTTTTCCACTGCTAAAAGAGAAGCTGTGCCACAGCGTAATGCTGTGTGCATTAGATATAAAGGGGGTTTACCAGAGAGGCCAGACAGATATCATGTCGGCAGATTGTTAATTAGGAATCTTTAGGGTTTTCTGCAAGGGATGTTTTTGCCTTTATTAACATTTCGGGGGAGGACAATTTTGATATTATTTTTCGCTCTGCATATTTGTTAGAATTGTTCTGGGAAAGATACGCCCAGGTGAAGTTCTCCCCCTTGTGGACTCCTTTTTTGGTAATTCCCCTTTCTACCCCTTTAATTAAACATATAACAGTCATGTTTCGGAATGAAGGGGTCCATATCGAAGATATTATGCACTGGCTATCTCTTAAATGTGACGTTCAGGGAGACCCAGAACCTATATTGGATACTGAACAATTTTGGACGGGGGGGTTGGAAATTTAAAGTGAAATTGAGACAAACTGAGACAGGCATCGAACATATCCCAAACTCCTTTTTGTTGGGTAGGGATAGGGGTGTCTGTTTTTACAGTGGCCAACCTCGAGCGTGTTATAAATGTGGTTCAAAAACCCATTTATCTAGTACTTGTGACCGCCCCAGATGCGACAATTGTGGAGAATTAGGGCATGGAGTGATGCAATGTGTTAACCCCACAAAATGCGATCTCTGTGTGAACTATGGGCATGCCTTCAAAGATTGCACATGGGCAGTTAAGAATAAGGCCTCATGTGGTAGTGTTGACTTACTGGTACAACAAGCCCAGGAGGCTGTTCTCAGGGCAAAGGATGTGGTACAGGACAAAACAACTGCCCTTTCTCTTCCAAAGCAAGCAGATAAGGTCTCAATACCAAAAGCTTTAGTTCCAAAAGAGTTTGTAGCTTCCCCTGCCCCCCTCCTCCCCCTTCTGAAAAGACTATAGGAGTTGCTACTCCAGCAGGACAAACTCTGAAGATAGGTTTATTGCAACCAGTCTGTTACAAGGACCCAGAGGAGACTAAGGCTGATGGGCTAGTGGCTCCTATATCTTTGCCTCCTAGACGGTCTAGTAGAACGTTTAAAGCAGTTTCAACACCGCCAAAGTTGGAAGTTGAAATACATAATACATATGCAGCTCTTTTTCTGGCCTGGGGTGACTCTGAGATGGACTTAGGGGACTCAGACTCACAAAAGTCAGTTCTGGGTGAACCTATAAACGAGTATAAAGAAAAGAAAAAAAAACGCAGAAAAAAATTAGGTGCAGTCTTTTTTTTTCTTCTCCATTTTTTTTGACTAATGGGGTTTCTTTGGGCATCCTTGAATACTCATAGTTTATTAAATCCAGCGCTTTTTCACTTACTTCATGATAGGAACCTTTCCCTATGTTTTGTTCAGGAAACTTGGATGTTTTCCAAGGAACAACTCCTCTCTTTCCAAAAGGATTGGCCATGGGGGCCATCATTTTGGCCATTTGGTAGAGAAACAGCTGACGGCATTGGGATTCTTTTCAGTGGTTATCAATTTTCTTTATACAAACTGGTTGATTTACTCCCTGGAAGAATATTAATTTTGGACGGTACATGGCTGGGTATTCAATTTAGACAGATTAATCTTTATAACCCTCAAACAAAGGCTGCCAGAATAAGCTGTTTCAAAGAAATTCAACCTTATCTAGTTACGACCTTACCCATTTTGTGGGGTGGAGATTTTAATTGCACTCTGTTAAGTAAAGGGACGACTACAAAAAAAATTTACTGCGATTCTAACTTTCTGGTGTCAATGCTGTCAAAAGCAGATTTATTTAATTGTAATCAGACTTTAAAGGCACAGTGTAGTTACACATTTTATAAGGGGTCTATAGGCTCCACTATTGACTATTTACTGTGTTCTAATTCTCTGTTGGTGCATAATTTTTGTATATTTCCCATTGAATTTTCTGGTCATCAGCTTGTGCAGGTTGAAGTGGGTGAACCAATTTGTCAGACCCCTAGGACTAATAGATGGAAATTAAATTCCACCTGCTTGCAGGATCAAAGGGTAAAAAACTCCATCAAATTAATCTTGGAAGCTAGATTGTCTGTGAGTTTTTTATATTCTGATTTGGGACTCTGGTGGGAAGAGACTAAGGCTGATTGCACGCAGTGGTTCAAGTCTTATGGGATTCAACGCAGGAAGTCTCAGTTTAGTACTTATTTAACACTGAGATTCCATTTACAAGATTTGTATTCAATAGCAAATGCTACCAATCAAGACTTATCCTCTCAGATTAATATTGTCAAAATGGATATGAGAAGATTACAATATGGTAGGGCTAAACCTTTGCAAGCCATTTTGAATAATCACTTAAGAAAGTCAGTTATAGGAGACCCCTATACCTTGTGTAAAACACTTAAAGATTCCACTTCCTTGGAGTTTTTGAATTCAAAGTTGGGAAAGGTGACAGATGTACTTGGTATTAGCTCTGTTATTAATCAGTATTTTCAATATTTAAGATCTCCTGAATCACCATCTGTACAAGATATACGGGATTATTTAAATTTGGCCCCCCCCCCCCCAAGCTTGGACCAAAACTTGCTTGCTGCTATGATAAAACCCTTTTCTGTTCAAGAAATTGAGTCAGTTATAGGTAAATTGAAAGATAATACTTCACCGGGTCTGGATGGTTTATCTAACTCATTCTATAAATCCTTTTGGACTGAATTGAGTACTGGTTTACTTTTATTATTTAATTCTTTTTTGGCAGGCCTCTCGATTTCGAGTTCCTTTACTCAAGGAATTCAAGTTTATATTTTTAAATCAGGGGATAAAGGGAGGTTGGAAAATTGGAGGCCAATTACTTTGTTAAATTCCGACTATAAAATCTTTGCAACCTTATTAAATAATAGATTGAAACAATTGGTGGCAATAGTCATTTCACCAATGCAGCACTGTGGTATTCCAAACAGACGGATTCAGTCGATTTTGACTATCATTAGAGATGTGATAGAATACTTGTCTGAATTAGGTATGGGTGGTGGTTTACTTTCATTGGACTTCGAAAAAGCTTTTGATAGGGTGAATCATTGTTTTCTTTTTCAAACTTTAAGTTATTTTGGGGTACCAGTACAAATGTTGGAAGTAATTAAAGGTCTGTATGCACCTATGCAGGTATTCCCTGTTGTTAAGGGACAGTTAGGACATTATATTGAGATTTCCACAGGGGTGAGACAGGGCTGCCCATTGAGCCCTTTGTTATATGTTTTTACTTTAGAACCGTTGATTAGAGCTGTTTGTTTAAAATCTTTATGGGAAGGTGTCCTAATTCCAGGTACAGAAATGAGGTTAACAATTCAAGCATTTGCTGATGATGTGTGTTTATTTTTTCAGAATTTGGATCAAGCAGATTCTTTTTATCAAGAATTCCAAATATATGCCAACTTGTCCAATACCAAACTAAATTATACTAAATCTAAAGGTTTATTGATGGGGTCTTGCCCCATGGGGTTAGTTAGCACTTCCACTATTCCATTATTACCTGAGCTGATCACAGTTTTGGGAGTTTTGTTTGGCCCTCAAAACCTCCCTGTGGAAAACTGGTTAACAGTTTTAAGTAATGTGGAACGGAAAGTTAATAATTGGAAACGATTTAGATTTAGTAAACTTAAAAGAGTGCAAATCTTGAAACAGTTTATTTTACCTTGTCTTCATTATATTGCAGTTATTTTTCTTTTACCATCCCAGTTTGAGACTAAACTTTATAGTCTTTGTTTTCAATTTTTATGGGAAGTAAGCTGAACCCAATAAAAAGAGTTCATACATATTTGGAAAAGGAAAAAGGGGGTGTGGGTATGATCGATCCAGTGGTTTTTGGTTTTTTCACTATTTTGTATAAATCCCTTGAAATCCACTTTACGTTTTTCACATATGAATGAAGAGCAGTGGTTCTGAGTGGGTATAGGCCATTATTTAAAATCTTGGTCACAATATGCTCCAAAAATAAATTACCATTTTCCTCTTCCGACCTATTTTATTCCAGTAGCTAAAAAATTGTATAAGTGGAAATTAACAAAATCTCAAATCTGTGACAGTTCAGTTAAGACTTTACATAAAAGCATAATGGTTTCACAATATCCTACGTGTCCAGTCTTTAAGTGCTGCCTCTCCTCCTTAAATCAGATAGTATTGGATCAATTGAATAATCCGAGATTGCCACCTTATATGTGGGAAACACAATGGCTGATTATGTACGGTAGATTGAATGTCAGAGGGACTGCAAAACATAAAGCAAAAGAAGAACGGTATTGCCCATATTTTAAATGTCATAATATGGAAGAAACCATGGAACATTTCTTTTTAGAGTGTTCAAATACAGTTCCGTTATGGGCCTTTCTTGCAAAAAGTTGGTCATTGCCATGGTTATTAAACCCTTCTTATCAGTTCTTAATACTCGGGGATCTCCCTCCTAATTTAAAAATCTATGAGAAAAGGACTGTATGGATATTGTTGGCTGTTTTGCGGTTCTGTTTATGGCAAATTAGGTGTCAATGGGTGTTGTTTCAAAAACAGACTTCAGAGAAGGCATTTTTCTTTTATGTAACCAATGAATTGCAAAAAGTGTATTCCAAAGAATTACAGATTTTTACGACAGATTCTGTTAGGTTATGGTGGAGGGGTTTCTCACATATTATTAAATATAAGTAGGTATAGTTGATGGTTTCTGTAGTTTAGACATTATTGTTATTATGGGGTTATATCTGAATGTTCTAGATCAGTATCTGTATCTTCCTTTCATTTCTTTTATGCTTGCTGTATAAGTAATGTGGATGTTCTTTTTTATCTATTCTTTTGCTTCTGTTGTTGTTTTTGATTTTGTTTACATTCTTATTATAATAAAAACACCCCTACTCTTTTCGATAAGTGCCATGGGATCTTTAACATCCACCTGAACTACCACCAATCCAGGCAGATGGGACCTCGGTTTAACGTCTCATCCGAAAGACGGCACCTCAGAAGTGCAGCACCCCTCTCATGCTGCACTACAGTGTCAGTACTGGGATATTAACCCAAGTGCCAGATGTGGGAACTGAACCCACAGCCCTCTGATCTCCCGGCCTCAGAGGCGAGTGTGCTACCTACTGAGCCACTGACACATGAATGAAACATGAATAGATAGATGTAAGAGGCCCCTCAAGCTTCAAGTCTTGGCGTTTCCCCCCATGTGACACCCCAGTGGGCCATTGATCTACCCTTGAAGCTTGCTTCTGCTTCATGGACACAGCATCCAGGCATGCATTTCAACCTGATATGCTTTTATAGTAGACTTAAGGTTTCTTAGTTGGAAAGTGCACAGGATGAACTGCCAGGTGAAGCAGGAGCAAATTCAACCCACCTTAAAAGACTCCACACCCAGGTGGTCTTTTTGCAGGGAACTAAACTACTGTCAAAAAAGACAGAAAAATTAGAGGAAATGGGTGGGAACTGAGCCGCTCAGCTCAGCTAAAGTGAAAAAAAGAGGGGTCTCCATCCTCATTCACAAAGCCCTACATTGGTCTATCATAAAAAAAGAGACGTATCCTGATGGTAGGTGGGGTCTAGCAATGATGGAGGCAGGCTGTGACCCATTGCTTCTGGGCAATGTACATGCACCTAACAAGGATTCTCCATCCTCCTTCCATGACCTGGGGACAAAATCATTCATTTCAGTGACAAAAATGCCCCGGTAGTAATAAATAGGGATTTTAGTCTGGTGCTGGACCATGCAGTACACCACAGACATAGGTCACCAGAGCCCCATCTATGGGCACAATAAGCAGTGCAGCTATGGATGGCAGACCAGGCCCTATCAGATGTTTGGAGGGTACATAACCCCAGAAGTAAGGGCTACACATGCTATTCTGTAGCACATCAGTCATATAGCAGACAAGATATGTGGCTAGCCTCACAAAACTTTCTTAATATGGCTACAAAGGTTACCTGTCCAGCCAATGATCATCTCAGCTCACATCACGATACAGTTTCATATGCTCTAGGACCCTCCGCTAATAAATTCCCTCTTGGAGACTGGAACCCCTGTGGATACATGATACAGCTTGATATGCAATAAACTTATTCTCAACTATAAATAAACTAAAACTATGCTCTTCACAGGGATACACAGTAACAATAGGGAAAATCCACTCAATTTACACAATACACTGGAGCAAGTAAAAACCTTTAGATACCTGGGTGTCATCTTAGACGACACCCTATCATTCAAAGAACATATGGACAACGTCATACAGATCAGAAATAGGAAACTGGGAGCACTTTTCAAACAAAGGCACAATCTAACCAGGGAAGCAAAATGCCTGGCAGTAACCAGCTCTGTACTCTCATTCATTGACTACAGTCTCCCAATCTATGGGTCAGCCACTGATATGGTCTTAGACAGAGTCAGGATGCTGCTCAATAAAGCATGCTGCATTGTAAATGGCTCACATAAATTCAAACACATCTGCAATCTATATGCCCTTACAAACTGGCTACCCTACTCTGCCAGGCTCCGCTATCAAACAGTCTTACTGGCTAAGAAAGCACTTCTAGGCCTTACACTACCCACCATTAACTCCCTTATGAGGCCCATCCACAACACCTACATCACACGGAGCATGACCAGACATGCCCTAGCAATCCCATCGCGAAGAATGAGCACAGGTCAGCACTCCTTTACTAACTGGGCAGCCATGTGGCTAAATTAACTCTCTGCCAGCATTACTAGTCTACTGAAGATCTTACAATTCAAATGGGACCTTAGGGCTAATATTGCCCAGAACTCAGTTTGCCGCTGCCTTCACTGGACCTGAACAGGGGTGGTGTTAGCTTTTTCCTGACCATACTTTGCTACATGCTATTACCTGACCTTCCCACAAATTAGATAGTTCATGATATATTGCCTTATATCACACAGTTACCTTACTTTTCTGCATGTGGATTATTTATTTATTTGTATTCTAGTGTACCATACTAATCATATATACCTTATGTAACCACAAGCAGCCCTGCAACGAGGCTCCACTTGAGCTGACTAATTATTTGAATTTGGACTGAATTTGGACCCTGTATTGTCTACTGTATTGTTTCTCATTTATTTATTTATTAGAATTTTGAATAAATACCTTTGAGCCAAAGGCTCTTTTACAAAGGTTCCACATCAGTATACAAAGAATAAAAGTACAATTTGCATGAGATTAGCAGGCAATCAGTTGGAATATAAATTTCAGTACAGGGTATACATGGTCTAAAAGCTACAGGTAATATAATTACAGGTAGAACAACATAACCAATCATACATTTAAGAATGATGAGTCACAGCAAACAATATTTACATGAATTAAAGCTGCCAAAAAGGCATTGTCAAAGGGAAAGGTGGAGTGGAAAAACTGGGTTGCTGCCAGTTGTACCAGGTAGTGTAGGAAAGTGGGAAGAGAGAGTGGGCATAGAAGGGTAACTGGGAGGGAGGTAGAAGGAGAGGTGGGTGGGAGGCAAGGATCGAGGAACTTGTGCAACAGTGGGTGGGGCAAGTAGAATAGAAAAGGGAGAGGGAAAGGGAGTTGAAGGAGGGTAAGAGAGGAATGTGGTGGACCAGGGCTAGGGAGAGAGGCAGGGGTATAGAGTGGGGAGGGTGGTGGCAGGCAGAGGTGGGGATAGTAGAGAGGTGTGAAGAACAGGAGCAACTGCCAGGGAGGTTAGGAGAAACAGTCACAGGTGGCTCTGGACACAAGCGTTTGTCGTAGCATGCGTTTGAATGAGCAGAGGGTGCCTAAGTTGGTGAGTTCACTGCCCAGGGAGTTAAACATCTTAGGGGCTCTATCTGCAAAAGATTGCTGGTCTTGGGTGGTGCGACAGTGGAGAACAGATAGAGAATAGTTGTCAGAGTTTCTTGTGTAATGGAAGTGGTTGGTAGGGCTTAAGAAAGACTGAACCCCAGGGGCACGAGTCTCATCAATTATTTATTTGCTAATAGGCAGGTTTGGAAAGTAATCCTTCCATAAAGTTGCAGCCAGTTTGACTGTTCGTAGAGGTCACAGGTATGTGTGCGGTGGGCAGCACCAGTAAGGAGTCTGCAGGCCCTATTCAGTGCTGTAATGATTTGCCATAGTGCTGTAGCTGTGGTTGCTCCATAGATAACAAGCCCATAATCAATGATGGAGACAATAGAGTATTGCTAGTTTAAGGGCATCAGGTGTCAGGCAGTGTCTATATTTATAGAGAATGCCTTTACAGATATTTATGGATTTTGCAACTGAATCAATATGGCTGGAGAAGGGCAGAGTTGGGTCCAGGGTTACACCAAGGTATTTGAAAGTCTGTGTCTGGTCCAGGGTCACACCTGAGCTGCTTTTGATAGCCAGCTGCTGGTGTTTGTTTGTTACGTTTGCCGTGGAATAGCATGGTCTTTGTTTTTTTGTAATTTAGTCCTAGTTTCTGTGAGACGAACCAGGCCTCAACTTGCATGAAACTTTCCTGCAGTTGTTTCTCCAAGGGGTCAGAATCCTTAGAGAAAATCACTGCGTCATCAGCATACAGGATAATGTTTTTATCACAGGCAGAAAGGAGATTGTTCAGGAAGTTACAGAAAAGAAGGGGTCCCAGTTCTGATCCTTGGGGAACACTCGTATGACGTGGAACCTTTACAAATGAGCAATTTGTGCTCAAAGGTTGTATCTGGTAATTTTTAATAAACAATAAATAAATATCCTCTGCCCCCCCCCCGCCCCCAGTAAATCCCCTCTTGGAGACTGGACCCTCTGCTGATGCAGGATCCCCAATTTATATCCTGGATACAGGAACAGGCCTTGGCTTTCTTCCAGTCCAGTGACATAGGGGACACATCCATTAGCATAATGTGGGAGGGCTTTAAGACCACTCTAGGGAGGATAATAATTGGTTATCCTGCTAGGCAGAGAAAGGAGAGGGAAACAGAGCTTGTAGGCTTAGAATCCAAACTCAAACTCAAAGAATCAGAGTTCAAAGCTCTACCAACTAGAGACTCCAATCTTTCCCTCCACACTGAAATCCTCAAACTCCAGATGGAGATGGAGTCTCTCCTTGCCAGAAAAGATGAATTAGCACTGCTGAAGCTCAGGCACAAGTACTGGGAATGCAGGGAGTGCTGTAGAAAGGTACTGGAGCCCGTAGTCCTTTTACAAACAGAGTGAGGAGTCTGTATTTTTTTCCCTTAAAAAAACCCTGGATTGTATGTGATGCTGCTCCCCTCTCTGGTGCCCGTGTTCTTTTAGTGCAACCCCTCCCCACCAAGCTCTCGAAACCCTCTCGCTACTGCCCACTGTGCACTGTACCGCCCCCACCCCTCTGCCCCATCCCCTTTATTCTGAGCATCACACTGTACATAATGCTGGTAGACCGCTGCTCTATTTTATGTGGAGATTAGCATGTGGCTGGTTTTCTGTAAGTTGGCTTTATAGTTTAGTTCCCCAAGTTGCCTTACACCCACAAAGCTGTACAGGAATGGCGGCGCAGACTTGGTTCCTGTAATTTGGGTTTCTCTTTTTAATCCCAGCTTGACTGATTCATCCCTACAGTAAGATAAGCTGTTTGTTTAAATATAGCAGCCGAAAGTGACCACAGTTGTAACCCCCCTGTCACAGCCAGGTCTCTTGATAAGTCATACCACAGCTGTAAACTGAAACATTTTAAACTGGCTGGAAAGAGTGGAGCGGGAAAGAGCTAGTGACCAGTAAGCATGCCGTCCGTCCGTGAGCTGACTCTGAGACTGTAACAAAAGCAGCAGTGCTTGTTAGTATCTGAGCAGATGGCAGGCTGCGGTATTTCTTGGGAGGTGGGGGTGCAGCAGGCTTCAGTATTTCTTAGGGGGTGGTGCGGCAGGCTTCTGTACGATGGCAGGTTCCTGTATTGCGGGCCGGGGGCAAGCAAAACTCGAAGCTAAATTACTGTCACCTTCAATTACTGACTCGAGTCACAAATTTGACAAAATCACTGCACTGAATTTAAAAAAAAAGCATCGGAGCTGATAAAGAACATGAATTGAAAAATGGAATGTCAGAGCAACACCAGTGATGTCATGGGAAGGTCAGGTTAGTTAATTTAAATGCCAACGAGCAATGCTGCTCTAAATGTGTTTTCTGACTCTGCAAGCCCCATTTCAAGTGACGCTGGTCACCATGACAGCACTTTATTTTTCAACTTCATGACAACCAGTCAGACAGTGCTAACAATCATTGTGTTTTTTCTCCATACTTCCTTAACAATTCCACACAACTTCATTAACTTCATTATGCAGCCCTGGTGGATCTGACCAGAAGTTGTTGTTGTTGTTAGTGCCCCCATTGTGTACTCTTTCCCTGGGTTTTCATTTCCCAGGTGCATTACACTTTGCACTTCTTTGCATTGAATCTAAGGTGCCATACTTTTGACCATTCCTCCAACCTTGCCAAGTCCCTTCTCATCCTTTCCACCCCCCCACTTGTGTATCAACCCTGTTACATATATTTGTGTCATCTGCAAAGAAGCATACTTTTCCTTTCAGTCCCTCTGCAGTGTCACTTATTAAGACAATAAAGAGGACCAGTCCCAATACTGAACCCTGCAGAACCCCACTAGTAACCCTCGTTTCTTTGGAGTGCACTCCATTTATTATTACCCTCTGTGTTCTGTTGTTCATTCAATTTTTCACCCTGGCTACCACCCTGGAACCCACTACCAGGCTGGTTAACTTGTTTATTAATCTTTTGTGTGGAACTGTGTCAAATGCCTTGCTAAAGTCAAGGTAGGCCATGTTCACAGCCCCTCCCTGCTCTACTACTTTGGTCACCCAGTCAAAGAAATCTTTGAGATTCATCTGACATGATCTTCCCGCTGTGAACCCATGCTGCCTTGGGTCCTGTGCCCTGCTGGCCTCTAGGTACTCAACAATTCTTTCTTTCAGAAGTGATTCCATCATTTTCCCTGCCACTGACGTCAAACTAACAGGTCTGTAGTTTTCTGTCTCTGCCTTGCTCCCACTTTAGTGATGTGGAATTACATCCACCCTCCTCCAGTCCTCAGGTACTACACCATCCTCCCATGATTTGTTAAAAAGGGTAGTCAATGGTGTCACTAGTTCTTCCCTTAGTTCTTTCAGAATTCTGAGGTGAATCCCGTCAAGCCCCAATGCTTTGTCCACTTTCAGTTTTAGTTCTTTCAGGACCCTTTCTTCTGTGAATGGGCTGGTATCAACCCCCTATCCAGAGTGCTTCTACTGATTGGTTTAGGTACCTCCTCCTCTTCTTCTTCTTCTTTTGTAAATGCTGAGCAGTATTACTGCTTTCTCACTGTCACCCTCTGCCCACCCCCCTCCCCTTTATTAAGCCTCACTATCCCTCCCTTGGTCTTTCTTCACTCCCTAATGTACCTATAAAAGGTTTTATCCCCCTTCTTAACTGAGTTTGCTATATTTTCCTTGCTTTGGGCCTTTGCTATTCTGACTGCCTTCTCCACTTCCTTCTGCTTTAAATGTAACAGTTCTCTGTCCTTTTCCTTCTATATTTCCTTTTACTTCCTGAATGTTATCTTTTTCTTCCTAACCTTCCCCGCCACCTCTTTTGAGAACCGTAGTGTTTTTTTCCTTTGTTTTGATTTATTTGCTTCACACAAAGGCTTGTTTCCTCTGTGATGGCAGTTTTGATTTTTCCCCATTGTTCCTCCACTCCTCCTTCTTACCTGTTTGCTAGTGCTTTTCTGAGGCACTCTCCCATTTTGCAAAGTCAGCCCACCTAAAGTCTAGTAACCTTGCTTCTGTATGGCTTGACACTATGGCTGTGTTTCTCATGAACCACACTGTTTGGTGGTCACTTGTTCCCAGATGGCTACCCACTTCTAAATCTGAGATCCTCTCTCCATCCCCATTTAAGAGTACCAGATCTAAGATTGTTCCCTCCTGCATGGGTTCAAACACTAGCTGTCTGAGGCATGCCCCCTGTAGGGCATTGAGAATGACCCTGCTCTTGGATGTGGCTGCAGCAAAAGTACTCCAGTTAACATGGCACATTCAGGTCCCCCATCAACAATATCTCCCCTTTTTCTGCCATTCTAAGGATGCCTTCTATCATTTCCTTGTCCATTTCCTCTCCCTGAGATGGGGATCTATGTACAACCCCTGTGCGGTTTGTGGTGCCATTTCCTGTCTCCAGGGTGACCCACAGTGCCTCCTCTCCTCCCTGTTTACCTTTTAGTTCCATTGCTCTGATCCCTTCCCTTATGTAGAGAGCTAATCCTTCTCCTCTTTTACCCTTCCTGTCCCTCCTGTAGATTGTGTACCCTGGTATGTTGACATCCCAGTCATGGTTCTCTGTGTACCATGTTTCTCTGACTGCCACAATATCCAGGTGTACCTCTTCCATCAAAGTCACTAGTTCAGGGAGCTTGTTACCCAGACTATCGGCATTGGTAATCATCGTCCTCCATTTTTTGATGGCCTTACCCCTTTTAGCCCCCTCCCTGTCCTTACTACCTTTTTCTCCATTTACCCCTGTCCTGCTCTCTATTGATATAGAAACATAGAAACATAGAATTTGACGGCAGATAACGACCGCTTGGCCCACCTAGTCTGCCCATTTCCCTACCTAATGGATAAGCTGCAGATCCTAGTTAACCAACAGCTTACTTCCTCCTACCCCCCACTAGGACTGCCTTATGCCTGTCCCATGCATTCTTGAAGTCCCCACTGTTCTTGACTACCGACCTCCTCAGGAGACTGTTCCATGCATCCACAACCCTCTCAGTGAAAATACTCCCACATTACCTCTGAGCCATCCCCTTCTATCTTCAAATTGTGCCTCTTGTTCTTGCACATCTCTTTTCTGAAGATGCTACCCTCTTGGACTTTGTTAATTCCCTTGAGGTACTTGAAAGTTTCTATCATGTCCCCTCTCCCTTCTTTCCATGAGGGTATACATATTAAGCTCCTTTACTCTTTCTTCGTATGTGTCTTCTGGTGCAGACCCTGCACCATTTTGGTTGCCCTCCTCTGGACAGCGTCCACTCTGTCTATGTCTTTTCAGAGATGGGGTCTCCAGAACTGCACACAGTACTCCAGATGGGGTCTCACCAACTGTCTGTACAGAGGGATAATGACTTCCTGTTTTCTACTATTGATGCCTCTTCCTATGCATCCCAGTATCCCCCAAGCCTTCCTTACTGCCTTCTCACATTGCTTGCCCACCTTTAGGTCATCTGATATAATTACCCCCAGGTCCCTTTCTATTTTTACTGTTGTCAGTATCTCACCCCCCATTGTGCATGCTTCCCCTGGGTTTTTGTTTCCCATGTGCATTACCTTGCACTTCTTTGCATTGAATAGGAGGTAGAAGACTTGGTTTGCTGGCCAAGGCACCTAGCTTCACCTGAGCTCTTTCCTTCTAAGACTGCTTGAAAGGCAGAGTAGAGAAACTTACCAGAGCAAGGGAGAAGGATTAAGACTTAGTTTGGCTAAGCAGATTTACTGTGTGGTGGTGTTTTTATTTTTTACTCACAGGGATTGCTACTGTTTCATTGCTTTATTTTTTCTCTGATTCAAATTGTTGTTGCTGGTATACCTTCTTCTGCATTATTACAAGGTGTGCCTACAGGTGTGTGCTAACAGATTACTGCTGTAATCTTCTGATTCAAATTGTCTTTTGCAAGGTATATCTTCTGTTACTGCTTTATTTTTCTCTGGAGCAAAGTGTTTCTTACAGGGTATATCTTCTCTGAAATTATTACAGGTGGTGCTTTACAGGTTTTACAGTTTTATCTAACATTAGGATAAGCTTTCAGGGTTACTGCATTTGTTGTTGTCTGATTGTTTCTGCTCTTACCTCCTTGTTCTTTCGTCCGTGGTTCTTCTTTTAGGCGGGAAGGGCCCAGCCACCCACCCCATCCCCAACCACCCCGCCACACTCCTTTTATAGGGTACCACAGTTGTGACATTTCCTGTGGCAGAGCAGGAAGGCGGATCAGTGGGGCCTCCACAAGGTGATCTCATTTACAGGGCACTAGTAATTTAACTTGTTATAACAAGTTAAACAAAGCACAATTAAACCATTACTTGCATTTTTTCCTTTTTTTCCTTCTAATTACTCTGACTAGGTTACAAACCCAGCAACTTATTTGGAATGGATTTCATTAACTGCAGGTACTGTGGAACAATTTTCAGAAGGACAGTCTTACAGGATTTAGGACACTGTCCTACATGCTGGGCCTTTGGAGATCTTAGGGCTCAGCTCCGGGCAGCATGGGCAGAGATTGCACACCTCAAATTTCATATTGAAGAGGAAATACATTATAAGAACTACCACCATTTCCCCAGCATCCAACAGAAAACCTCGACCGCAGAGGGTAGTTGGTCCAGGAGGTTGGCAGGTGGTTAGGAGGAGCAAATCAGGTGCACCATCACTCTCTGCTCTCCAACACATTACCTCCAAAAACCATATAAACACTACAAACAGGTATCTGCCTCTATCTCTGAAATCAAATAAAGAGGCAGAAGACACTGCAGAGCAGGACACTGCGGCACAGGAGCTAGCACAACAAAACTCACCCAAATCAGGAACCAAAACTAAACAAGCACAAAGGAAATCCAAAAACTTCTGATCATAGGAGACTCCATGATTCGGGAGTTGATACCCATCTCCAGCCAGGGTGATGGTCAGATGTCTCCAGGTACATCAGCATGGAGAGACACTGACCGCATTGCTAAAATTGTTCACAAAGCAGGAGAAAACATTGATGTCCTAGTACACATAGGGACTAATGATCTAGCCAGCCAGTTGTGGAGACCAAGGAACACCTGACTAGGCTGGGTGACAAACTATCATCTGTTTCATCGGCATCTCCTTCTCTGAGATCCTGCCAGTCTGGGAGGGGAGCAGATGGGCGGAAGGTCAGAGAAGGGAGATAGGGCTAAACACGTGGCTCAAGGACTGGTGCCAGGAAAAAGGACACAGATTTGTGGGAACTAGCAACAGTTCTGGGAGCGAAAGTTCTTTAAATTTGATGGACTGCATCTGACTAAAGAGGAGTCAGTGCATTGGGGCAGAAGTTTGACGTCTTTGCAGAATATTTAAACTAGCAAATGGGAGAGGCGCAGCACCCCATCGTCGAATGGGAAGAACACCCTTCCCCTCAGCTAGTGGTCAAACAGGAATTCAGCGTGTTTGCCATTTATTTGCATCACCAGGTAAGAAAAAGGTTTGTCTCCCACACGATGCACAGGGTAATGCCAAACTTCACCCAACAACTAACACACCAAAATCTGGCAATGGAAAATCATGTACATAAATGCTCACAGCCTGGGAAATGAGATCCCAGACCTGCAGGCAATTATGTCAGAGGCTAAACTGGACATAGTAGCAATTAGTGAGACGTGGTTTACCAGTAACCACACTTGGGAGACTTCAGTACCTGGCTATGTATTGTTCAGAAGGTGCAAAAAGGGGGGGAGGAGTGGCCCTGTATGTTTATGAAAATATCAAAGCTACAGAAATTCAGAATACACATAAGGAGCCAGAAGAACTGTGGGTCACCCTGGAAACAGGAAATGGGACAGCCATAAGAACTGGGGTTGCCACAGGCCCCAGACCAGAGGGAGGACATAGACACATTACTGTTAGAAGATATACAAAACATGACAGCTAAAGGGAGGTTCTGATAATGGGAGACTTCAACATGCCAGATACAGATTGGTCAATACCAGCAGGAACATCTGCCAGAACTAGACTCATAGTGGATTCCCTGCAGGGGAGGGCCTCAAACAACTGGTACAGCAACCCACAAGAGACAGGGCTATCCTAGATCTAGTACTGACTAACAAAGAAGGGATCACAGATCTCCAGGTAGAAGGTCACCTGGGGGCCAGTGACCATCACATGGTATGGTTCAATTTGGCTACTACATCTAAATCATCCCATTCCAAGGCAAAATATGGGACTTCAGAGGAGCTGACTTTGATAAGATGGCCAACAGAGTTAAGCTAGCCCTGGCAAAAAGAAACACAGGTGAGGTGGTACAGGCAAAGTGGGCAAGCATTAAGGATGCAATACTTGAAGCAACATCCCATTGTGTTAGACAGAAAAGGAAGTGCAAAAGAAGAAGGAAACCACTTTGGTTCTCAAATACAGTAGCAGAAAAGGTCAGAGCCAAAAGGCTGGCCTTCAGGAAATATAAGGGAACACAGCGGGATGAAGATAGGGAGGCATACCAAACTGCCCTAAGGGAAGCAGGGAAGGCAGTAAGGCAGGCAAAGTCCCAAACTGAGGAAACACTAGCATGAACAGTAAAGAAGGTGACAAGACTTTCTATAGATACATTAGTGAAAGGAGAAAGTCCAGAGGGGTATTGCTAAGCTTAATGGAGAAATGGAGCATGTGAGGAGGAGGACCCTGTAAAGGCATCTATCCTAAATAGATACTTTTGCTCAGTATTTACTGAAGAAGGTAGGGCAGGGCCCACAGCTCAGCATCATGGACACAGGGGAGGAGGTGAGCACTACTCCCTTCACAAAAGAAAGGGTCCTACAAGAGCTTGCTAAGCTCAGGTGGATAAGGCAATGGGACCTGATGGCATACATCCCAGGGTACTTAAGGAGCTAAAGGAGGAACTAGCAGAGCCATTAGCAGAATTGTTTAGTGAGTCTCTGAGCACAGGAGAGGTCCCAGAAGACTGAAGAAGGCTCATGTGATCCCGCTCCACAAGAGTGGTAGCAGGAGGAGGCGGGGAACTACAGACCGGTCAGTCTTACCTCAGTAGTGGGCAAGATTATGGAGGCACCTTAAGGAAAGGATAGTGCAGCACCTGGAATCCATAGGGGCACAGGATCCAAGACAGCATGGGTTTACAAAAGGAAGGTCCTGTCAAACTAATCTCATAGATTTCTTTGACTGGGTAACCAGAGTGGTGGACCAAGGGGGAGCAGTTGATGTCGCCTACCTTGACTTCAGCAAAGCTTTTGACACTGTTCCACATAGAAGATTGATAAATAAGCTGGGTAGGCTCGGGTGGGTCAGAAGTTGGTCAACTGGGTGGCAAACTGGTTGACGGGCAGAAAACAGAGAGTGGTGGTAAATGGTATACAGTCAGAAGAGATGCAAGTCACAAGTGGGGTACCTCAGGGATCAGTCCTGGAGCCAGTCCTCTTCAACATCTTCATTAGTGACCTTGCAGATGGACTAGAGGGTAAGGCTTGTCTGTTTGCAGATGACACCAAGATCTGCAACAGAGTAGATGATCCAGATGGGGTGGGCAGAATGAGAAGAGATCTGGATAAACTAGCAGAATGGTCAGAAGAGTGGCAACTGGGATTTAATGCAAAGAAGTGCAAAATCATGCACATAGGGAAGAGAAACCCTGAAGCCACCTATAGGCTGGGAGGAGTTGCTAGCAGTCACAAAGGAAGAAGAGACTTGGGCATCATCATCACTGATGACCTAAAATCATCAAGCAGACCTCTAAAGCAGTAGGTAAGGCTAGGGGGTGTTAGGGTGGTATTAGTAGGGGTATCGCAAGTCGTAAGAGGGAGGTAATAATCCCTCTTTACAAGACACTGGTTAGGCCCCATCTGGAGTACTGCATGCAGTATTGGAGGCCACACCTTCACAAGGACATTAACCAAATTGAGGCAGTCCAGAGAGGGCAACCAAAATGGTGCAGGGACTGCATCAGAAGACATATGAGGACAGATTAATGGAGCTCAATATGTATACCCTTGAGCAAAGGAGGGAGAGGTGATATGATCGAGGCATTTAAACACCTAAGGGCATAAACAAGGTGAAAGAGTCTATCATGTTTAAAATATAAGAAAATAGCAGGACAAGAGGACACAGCATGAGATTAGAGGAGGCCGATTAAGGGGAATGTGAGGAAATTCTTTTTCACAGAAAGGGTGGTGGATGCATGGAATGGCTTACCATAAGAAGTGGTAGCTATGAATACAGTGCAGGGCTTCAAACAGGCATGGGATAGGCATAAGGAGCAATACAAATGACTATGAATAGATAGGTCACTGACAGAGCAAAGGCCGATGGCACATTTATAAGGTAGAAAAAGAAATGGGCAGACTGGATGGGTCTTGTGGTCCTTATCTGCCATCAACTTCTATGTTTCTATGAATCTGAGCTGCCATACATTTGACCATTCCTCCAACCTTGCCAAGTCCCTTCTCATCCTTTCCACTCCATCTTGTGTATCAACCCTGTTGCAGATCTTTGTGTCATCTGCAAAGAGACATACTTTTCCTTCCAGTTCCTCTGCAATGTCACTTGTAAAGACATTAAAAAGGATCGGTCCCAGTACTGAACCCTGCGGTACCCCGCTAGTAACCCTCCTTTCTTCACTGTGTACTCCATTTACTACTACCCTTTGCGTCCTGTTGTCTAGCCAATTTTTTATTCAGGCTACTACCTGGGGACCCACTCCAAGGCTGGCTATCTTGTGAATTAATCTTTTGTGTGGGACTGTATCAAATGCCTTGCTAAAATCTAGGTAGGCCATGTCCACAGCCCCTCCCTGGTCTACTACTTTGGTCACCCAGTCAAAGAAATCTATTAGATTCATCTGACATGACCTTCCCATCGTGAATCCATGCTGCCTTGGGTCCTGTGCCCCACTGGCCTCTAGGTACTCAACAATTCTTTCCTTCAGAAGTGATTCCATCATTTTCCCTACCACTGAGGTCAAACTAACTGGTCTGTAGTTTTCTGCCTCTGTCCTGCTCCCACTTTTGTGAAGAGGAATCACATCTGCCCTCCTCCAGTCCTCGGGTACCACCCCATCCTCCCATGATTTGTTAAAGAGAGTAGTCAGCGGTGTCACTAGTTCTACCCTTAGTTCTTTTAGAATTCTTGGGTGAATCCCATCAGGCCCCATTGCTTTGTCCATCTTCAATTTTATTAGTTCTTTCAGAACCCTTTCTTCTGTAAATGGACTGGTATCGACCCCTGTCTCCAGAGTGTTTCTCTTGTTTGGTTTAGGTAACTCCCCCTCCTCTTTCTTTGTGAATACTGAGCAGAAATATTCGTTCAGTATCCCAGCTTTTTCACTGTCACCCTCTACCCACATTCCCTCCCCTTTATTAAGCTTCAGTATCCCTCCTTTGGTCTTTCTTCGCTCCCTAATGTACCTATAAAAGGTCTTATCCCCCTTCTTAACAGAATTGGCTATCCTTTCCTCAGTTTGGGCCTTTGCTATTCTGACTGCCTTCCCAGCCTCTTTCTGCTTTAACTGATAAAGTTCTCTATCCTGCTCCTTCTGTGTTTCCTTATATTTCCTGAATGACTTCTCTACTTTGGTGTTTACCTTACTAACTACCCTGTTTTGTGGGGGCTGTGATTTCCCTGCTCCTTTTCAGTGCCTTCCCCCTTGACTAGTTTAAATGCTTGCCAATGAAGCATTTAAACCTATCATCTAGGATCCTGGTTGCCTGCTCGCACAGATGCAGACCATCGCACCAGTATAGGCCTGCATCCCTCCAGGTGGACCACCAATCCCCAATGAAGCCAAAACCCTGAGCTCCGTACCGGTTTTCAACCATTAATTGAATCCCATGGTGCGGAGTACGCTAGCCTCACGCATGCCATAGACAGGCAGTACCTATGATGCCTTACTCACATGGAGTGACAACACTTGAGCAAGGTATCAGAAGTGTTGCCTGTCTATGGCATGGGTGAGTTTAACTACAACAAAATACAGGAAGAAACAACCAGCGGGAAGGGTTATGGGGTGTGACAAGATATGAGGTCAGGGACAGCTAAAGGAGGGAAATATAAAGTCATGAAGCAAAGTCTTATGGGAGAAGGTGAAAGACACAGAGCTGATATATGGGGAGAAAGGATCAGAGTGTAGGTAAACATAAATATGTACTTTACTAATGGGTTCAAAGCTGACTGGGATGGTTTCAAAGGGATGCATTAATGGAAAAATTGGTGGTGGGATAAAAGGGTAGTAGTTTCAGTGCAGCGTTCCAGTGCAGACTGCATAGACTATATGCCTTTATGGGATCCATTTGGTTTGCCGAAATGCATTGGCCTGATGCTCCATATCCTGACCCTGGGCGCCTGAAGCACGGTTGCCCGACATCGGGATCTTACCGCCAGCAGAGTGAGAATCCTTAAGTGCAGGTGGTGTGGGGTAGCGGAGCCCCCACATGGGGGGTGCAGGGGGCGAAGCCCCTAGAATCACTTGCTGGGGTAAAATCTCGATGTCTGGCAACCATGTTTCGGGCATCTGGGGTTGGGATATGGAACGTCGGGCCAATGCATTTCAGCAAATCATATCTGGTTAAATGTTATCCTGGTTAAACAATTGGAAAAAAAAAGACTACATGCCTTTATCTGTTCATATCTTTCTATGTTTCTACTGATTGCCTATGATTGATTGTAACCATATTGGTGAACTGCTATAAATAGCCCAAATCATTGCTAAAGCGAAAACATTGTCTACCTCTTTCCGCCAAAAGTCTTGGTAGAACCACTGTGGTATGTCTTAAAAGTTCTAGTATACTTTCAAAGTATTTATTTTCACTTATTTTTAAAGTTTGTTTCTTTTTTTATGCCCTACAGCACTCACTGACACTGGAGTATGGCAACCGGTACAGTCCTCCTCTAATCTCCATAGACATCCACTGTATGAACTCTCAATGAGTGTGTCTGCTGTTTCCATATGCTATGCTGAGTGTGAGTGACAACAATGCACTCCAGATTGGCATATGCATCAAGCTATCCAGTTGCAAATGATGCCCTGATGCAGGTTCCACACCAAACTGCCTCATTGTCACCACTCGTCAACAAGCATGGCACACAGAAACCGGGGCTATGCACTGGACACTACGCCCCCCCCCCAGCAGATAATGGTGCACATTGGGATGGCCCTCATCCACCCCTTATCTTCCCCCCAATGACCTTGGACTGCCTCTCCCCATTGCCATGGCCTTGGTCATTGCCACTCCTACCCCCAGCCAGCAGACCCCTGCACTGTCACAACATCAGAAGCTTAGCAAAGCAACATTTTTTGATATAAAATTATATAAAGCTATTTATAACAAAAAAAGGACACCATATAAACTTATAGCATTTCTTTGAAAGAAAAAGCACACGTTGCTGAGCAAGATTAGTAATGCCTCATTTAAACTGGTCCCAGCCATTCAAAGGGGCATGATAAACACCCCAGTCCCTACTACAACCTGCCACTAGAGAAATAAACATGGTCAGGTGGGTCTGTAAATTGCCAATGGATTACATGGAGAGCTGGAGCCTAGAAGATGGTACTGCATGCAGCTTCTATTCCAGTAATCCTTTCCCTCTGCTGCTCTAATCTGAATCTGCTCTGGTCCACTCTCTCACACCCACGGTAGGAGGTCTGACAGGGACTCTGACATTTTCAATCGATCAAGTTCTGACCTTGCATTGCACTGAGCTGCACTGCCTGCAATATGCAACCATGATCAATGGGAGCAAAAATTGCACTTTAGGCACCAGACTGACAGTGCTGTGTCCCACACCACATCTGTGACTGCTGGAGGCTGGGTGGAGTTAGATCAGTGGGGTTGGCTGTAACCACCAAAGAAGAGTAGAACCAGGAAGTGGGAAGTGACTTGAGCATGATGCTTCTGTCTTCTTATCCCAACTCTCTCATCCACCTCACAGCACCACCTGGAGTCACTCTGGCAAAGAGACATTAAAAGAAAAACAATATGGAGTGATCTAAAGTTCACAGAAAACTGTACAAAATTTGTGTTCTCACCCACAGATGTGCAAACAGCTGTGGTTTGACCTTTTTGGGGTTAAGGTAGAACCGAACGTGCAGCCCTAATAATGAAAACCTTTGGACTCCGCTCACCAAGCGACAGCAAACTCCTTACTTTTTGGCATGGCAAGCACAGCAAAGAAGAACATGTCACAGAGTAACAGTGTTGCAGTGCTGCAACGAGTGACAGCCCATGCTGACAGCACAAGTTCTGATTATACAGTTGGCACCCAATCAGCTGTGAGCAGCTAATTACATGACAACCACACGTGGTGTACACACACAGAGCTCGCTCGCTACTCGACTTTGGCTTATGTGAGTGTGGATGAAAACAGAGGTATAGCACACTTAGGACTCAGGGATACTAAATGTTGGGGGGGCCAAAAGGATTCCTTAGAGGCTGCACCAAAAGTTGGGGGTGACTTGTGTACCCCTGTCCCCCCCCCCACCAATTATGCCCTCGAGTTCTAATTGTGTGAACGTGGATGAGCAGAGAGGTATAGGGTACTTGGGGCTTGGGGGACACTGAATGTTGGGAGAGACAAAATGACTCCTTAGATGCTGCTCCAAAAGTTGGTGAGGACTTGTGCTCCTGTGCCCCCCCCCCATAATTATGCCCATGGCTGAAGCACAGAGCATCTGCAAGAAATTATGCAACCTTTATAGACTGTTTTCTAGGTACGCACTTCACTCACTCGGCACTCCCACTCTCTAATTTCCCTCCTAATCTCTCTCCCTCCCCCTCCTTCCCTTCCTCCTAAGTAACCTATGCTTCTCAACCTCACACCTGCTACTGCTCCCTCTCCCTCCCCCACCCTTATCACCCCCATCTCTCCTCCAACTCCTACTGTCAACTTGGTGCATCTCGCTTCAGCTCAAGTCATGCTACTGGCACTCATGCATTGTTATTGGCACTTACTTAATCATGTATTAATCTTGAAGTGTACCATGATTTATTTTTTATTTGTTTGAAATATTCAGAAAGACCTTTGAGTCAGAGACTCATTTACAAAGGTTCTACGTCATACTAACAGTACATTACATGGTGACATGAGATAACAAAAAAGAGGTTACATAGTTGTTTCAAAGTAGGCTAACAGAGAAAGTTAGGAAAAAAAAAATTTAGCACAGCCATGAGGGATAAAAAATAAAAACAATAATGGTAATGTCAGAGATATTCAGTAGGGGGCTGTACCCTGTCCTTAGTTGATTCCTGTACTGTTTCACCTATTGTAAAAATGTGCTAATGTATACCTGTATTGTTCTACCTATTGTAAAAAAAAATTTGCTAATGTAATCCCACCCAACTATGTACATCATCTGTATTGTGCAATTCAATATTCAATGTCTGTATGTTGATCTGCCTCCACTTGTAACCCTTCCCCCCAGGTAACACCATGAGACGAGCATCTTTTTGCTCAGTGTGCCGTTCCTGGAGAAACATTTTCAATAAATAAATAAATAAATGTCACCAAGAGGTGGACATTGTGTTGAGTCACCTAGTCCCAGACTTTGATTGTATCCCTGCACAATGGATAGACATGAGTTCCATTTTGTTTCTTTATGTAGAATATCATGATAGCTGGTGAAAAAAATACTTCATCCATTCAGCATTTGGCACTGCTCTTCTCTCTAGAATGTCTATTTTCAAGGTCTAGTAAGAAAATCAGCTACAGACTCTGAGTCTATAATGGCCACAAGTGAGCTTTCCGGCCAAGGCTGGATGCATCAGTTGTGAGAATGGTCACAAGAGGACTGGGAAGAACAAGGATATGTGATTCAACTTCTCACTACTGCAGGGCTTTCTGCAGAGTTAAACATAACTTGACTGTATGCTTCAAAGATAGGTGAATATGGGACCCCAGGACTGAATCATACACTGCGGTACACTCAGGTGCAGCCTGGCAAGACAGTACTACAAAAATGGCTACCACTTTGAGACTCTACCTAGAACTGTCCTGGCTGACAATCTTTGACTTCTCTGCACTAGTACTGCCTGCACTTGTAATGTGGTCAGGAATGCCTTTGTTTGGCTGTACCCAGAAACATATGTACTCTAACCACTGGCATGGAAACAGGCTGTACCTCTGCAGATTCACCTGCACTCCCGGTTGAGACAGGAGCTGAGAATTCCCCATGTGTACAAAAACAAAGGCCTTTTTCCACTAAAAGCAGCCTCCAATAGCACTGCACTCCAGTACTAACCTGTTGTGGCAGCAGAGAGAGAATGAGTCCAGTCCCAGTCTAAGGTCTTCAACCCACAACAACAACCTGCTAGTTCAGAGGTAGTACAGCTACCAAGTGACTCATACCAACGCTATGATTTGACATACAGAAGTGAGCATTAACCTTCAGTATAAGAATCAGATAAACTAAACAATACAAATAGATGTCTCCCAGAGCCTTTAGACACAGTTGAAAGCAGAAATTCTTCACAGTGCATTTAGAATCTAGGTGTTATTTCTAAAGAAAAAGAAAGGCTGTACTTAAAACAGGTTCATCCAGTCCCTATAATTAACATTTTACAAGGTGTTTATAAAATTCTGGCAGCTTGAATACCCTATGATTTACTTGCGTTACTAATCATGTCAGCCACACTGCTAATTAGCCATTATGAATTGTGTTGAGTTGCAGTAACCCCAGATCATCTGGTAACATAGCAGCGTTTGCACACATTCACGTCCAACAGCATTTATTAAATAGCAGCATCTGACTCCATTTTCCCATCAAGTGAAGAGTGAAGTGGACCCCATAAAGTCTTAAAACATGAAGCAAAACCTAAAATTGTAATGCGCGAGCAAACATTTAAACCACTGAATTCAGCTCCACTCTAATACAAATAAAATAATCACTAGAAAGTAAAACATTAATCTTTAAAGTGTTACCACACTTCAACATGAAAACAATATTTACAATAATACCAGTGGCAGGGTGCAAGAATGCACGGGATAGACATAAGGGAATCACAGTGGAAAGGAAGGGGGGAGGTAGAAAGAGCGGTAGATCAAATATGGTCTGTGGTAGCAGTGTAGGAAGGGGAAAATGGGAACACTGGGTGGATCAAGCAGTCCTTATCTGCTGTCAAATTCTATGTTTCTATATTGAAATATCAGTGGGGAATCTATTTTCTTAGCAAGGTATACATTACAATCTTTACTGCATTGTGAAAGACAAAAATATTAGTCTTTCATCATGGCAATCCGAACTATGGAGTACTGTGACATTTTTATGTTCGCTTGCGCAAGTAACATATTCGGACTATACGGCATTTGACCATGCACTCTGGTCATGACAGTAGTTCTGCTTTGCTGATGTGGTGTGTCCTCTACTTGAAAGAAATGAACTACTCCAATGAGAAAGCACTTCATTTCTTTCTGTAGCTGTAAATCCGGCCATGTGCATTAAAGTGCATACTAATGCACATGGCTGGAGTTACAGCAGCTGTACTTTATCTCCCCATCCTCGCTCCTCTAAATCCCCCCCCCAAACGCTTCAACATTAGCTGCAGTGCAGCTTTCTCTCCTGGTCCTCACTCCTCTGACACCCCCAAAGGCTTCAACATTAGCTGCAGTGCGACTTTCTCTCTCAGTCCCTGCTCCTCTGACCCCCCCCGGACTTCCACATTAGCTGCAGTGCAGCTTTCTCTCTTCGTCCTCGCTCCTCTGACCCCTTCCCCGGGCTTGAACATTAGCTGCAGTGTGGCTTTCGCATAAAGTTGATATTGAGGTGCCAAATCTGCATACAGTGTGACCCTGAGCAAGTCACTTAACCTCCTTGTGCTCCCAGGTCACTCCTGTGAAAAAGCTTTCAGCTTAGTGTGCTATACCTGGTTAAACAAATAAAAAAATATCCCCGTGTTGGCAATACAAATCCCCCATGCTGCCACTGAGGGACACTGAGGAGCCCACTCCCAGTGTCCCTATATCTGTACCCCCAATAGTCCAGGACACTGGGGAGCCCATTCCCAGTGTCCCCATATCTATATCCCCCCAATAGTCCGGAACACTGGGAAGCCCACTCCCAGTGTCCCCAAAAATCATTTAGAAAAGTACCTCTAAAAAAACCGATCCCGACGTCTTTTTTTATCTGAAAAGAAAAGCGGTCCCACGTCATTTCCCCGTCCCCTCCCCATTCCAACCCTCCCACTGCGCACACATCTCGCCGTACCCCCCCCTTTCCAATACCTATCTCTGGAGGTTGGCGAGTGTCATCTTCTGTGGACCTTGACACGTCTGCACTTTTCAAAGCCAAATCGTGAACTGAAGAATGAAGGTAAGCTAATGGCTGTCAATGGGGTTTTCAACTTATGTTGATATCTCAGCCATTTTAAGGGATTTTTCCCCAAATATTCAACATAGGTTCTTGAGACCCTCATGAACACGGCACTGTCATTTAGTTTACTCGGTCCCGGTGATTTCATGATGCGCTGTGGGAATCACTTTCAGGAATGATTAACAAACAACAGTGCCAGTGTTCATGAGAAGGGTCCCAAAAAGCCAATGTGGGAAATTTGGTGAAAAATGTCCAAATAATGTCCGTGTTATGAGTGTGCATTGTGCAGTTTCTATGCAAGCACATAACTTTGTCAATTTTTAATATTTTCACTCCAAATTTTCAACATGCACATTTTATCACACCACCTCATGAACAGTACAGCTGTCATTTTTCACATCCTGCCAGAAACATGTTTTCGCACCTCTGACACAGAATTGTGCAGTCACTGTGTGAAATCACCTCCCAGGACAGATTAAGGAAACAACAGTGCCAGTGGTTATAAGGTGGGGTACCAAAAAGCCCATGTTGAAAATTTGGTGGAAAAATTCTGAAAAATGGCCATATTACGCAGGTTTGTTGAAATTTTCCTACACATGCACGTAACTTTGGTCATTTCAATACTTTCACTCCAAATTTTCAACATAGCCATTTTTCCTCCCCACCTCATGAACAATGCAGTTGTCATTTTTCACATTCTGCCCAAAATATGTTTCCATATCTGTGGCACGGAATGGCGCAAAATCACCTTTCGGGATTGAGTAACTAAACGATAGTGCCATTGTTCATGAGGTGGGTTCCCAAAAAGACCACGTTGAAAATATGGAGTGAAAATACCAATAAACACCCAGGGCATTAGGGTTTCCAACCGTAACACCCTACCCTGCATAAACTGACAGGCGTCAGGGATGTGCCTTGGGGTCGTTGGCCATAATGCTCATGCCATAACACCCCCACTCTGCAGACAGTGACAGATGTCAGGTTGTGCCTTGGGGTCTTTGGTTCTAACATTCACCCCATTCTCCTGTATTGCACCAATCTCAGCTTACTTCCTTATGGAACAGGGTGAGCATTAGGACTGAAGACCCCAAGGCACACCACGACACCTGTTAGTGTCTGCAGGGTGGAATGGTGTGAACATTATGGCTGATGACTCAAAGGCACACCCCCAAAACCTGTCAGTCTCTGCAGAGTGTGGGTGAGGTGGGGTGTTAGGGTTGGAAACCCTAATGCCTCATTAAGGAAGTAAATCAGGTAAGGGGGGTGGATGTCACCTACCTTGGTTTCAGCAAAGCCTTCAACACCATCCAACATTGAAGGCTGAATAACAAGATGGATAGTCTAGCCACAGGGTACAAGCTGATAAAATGGGTTAGAAACTGGCTGATGGACAGGAGGCAGAGGGTGGTTGTAATGGGATCCAATCTAGGGAGAGGGGGGTGGCCAACGGGGTACCTCAGGGATCAGTCCTTGGACCAGTCCTGTTCAAAGTTTTCATTACAGACATTGTGAAAGGGCTAGAAGGAAAGGTCTGCCTGTTTGCAGATGACACCAACATCTGTAACAGACAGAATACTCCAGAAGGGGTGGAGAAAATGAGCAGGGACATGGAGAGGCTTGAAAAATGGTCTGAGGAGTGGCAACTGATGTTCAATGCAAAGAAGTGGAAAATAATGCACCTGGGAAGAGAGAACCCTGGTGAGAGCTACAGGATGGGGGGAGGTGCTGATGATCACCAAGGAAGAAAGGGACCTAGGAGTTATCGGTTCTAAAGACCTAAATGTGTCAAAACAGAGCACAAATGTTGCAAGGATGGCCAGTGGCATGCTGGGGTGCATAGGCAGTGGTATCACTAGCAGAATTTGTGAGGTGGTGATGCCATTGTATAATGCACTAGTGAGGCCTCACCTGTGTGCAGTTCAGGAGGCTGCAACTGTGCAAGGACATTGACAGGGTGGAGACTGTCCACAGAAGGGCAACCAAGATGGTACATGGCTTGCAACACAGAGCATATAAGGAGAGATTAAAGGACCTCAATATGTACTCACTGGAGGAAAGGAGGGAGTAGGGGGACATGATAGACACGTTCCTGTATCTCAAGGGTGAAAACAAGGTGCAGGGGCAGACATCTTCCAATATAGAAGGAGTACAAGAATGAGAGGGCATGATATGAAATTGGATGGGGGGGGTGAGTAGATTAAGAGGAAATGTGAGAAAAGTTTTCCTCATAGAGAGGGTGGTAGTCACATAGAATAGTATGCAATAAGGGGTGCAGCCAACTGCTGAACTGAATGTACACATGTGTTTGGAGCTCCAGATTCAGCCAGTGATTTTCTACTAAAAAATGATTTAACACTTAATTAGAGGCAGTTTAAATAAACAGATCAGTGTAGATTGAATGTAGCTGAACGAACTGATCCTAAAATCAGCACAATGGGGAGACACACCCAAGGCGGCCAACAGACTGAAGGAACATGGCCAAAAGCTGTTAAGGCCCTAGATAGTTCAGCACGATCAACTTCTTCCTTGATGGCAGAAACTGAGCAACCAACAAATGCTGTTTTATTAAAAGCAATCCAGTCGATGGATGCTAAATTGGAGGCTCTGGTAGGCAAAGTAACCACGCTGGATGTGACCATAGTCGTGGTGCAAGGAGAAGTAAAAAATACATTGGATATTGCCACTAAGGCCATTACAACAGCAGCGGGACTTATGAAAGAAAACTTGGTGCTACGTCTACGCCTGGAGCACTTGGAAAACCAGGCCAGAGCCGCGCATGTCCAAATAATAGGGATGCCAGAGAATGTTGGCGATGAAGACTTCAAAGTCTTCATAACTCAATGGTTAATGGAACATTTGCATTTCCAAAACTTTACCATCAAGAAGCGGTATAGAATTACCCCTCGACGAACTCTGGGAGATGATCCTCCTCCATGGATCGTGATGATTGTCCTGGATGCTGCTAGATGGTCTGAAAACCTAGAATAGCAAGGCAAAGTCATCCGACTTGGTTTGCTGGCCAAGGCACCTAGCTTCACCTGAGCTCTTTCCTTCTAAGACTGCTTGAAAGGCAGAGTAGAGAAACTTACCAGAGCAAGGGAAAAGGATTAAGACTTATTTTGGCTAAGCAGATTTACTGTGTGGCGTTGTTTTTATTTTTTACTCACAGGGATTGCTACTGTTTGTTGTTAACATTTCATTGTTTTATTTTTCTCTGTAGCAAAGTGTTTCTTATAGCGTATATCTTGTCTGAAATTATTACAGGTGGTGCTTTACAGGTTTTACAGTTTTATCTAACATTAGGATAAGCTTTCAGGGTTACTGCATTTGTTGTTGACTGATTGTTTCTGCACTTACCTCCTTTTTCTTTCATCCGTGGTTTTCCTTTTTCGGCAGGTGAAGGGCCAGCCACCCACCCCCAATCCCAACCACCCCACACTACACTCCTTTATAGGGTACCACAGTTGTGACATTTCCTGTGGCAGAGCAGGAAGGGGTGGATCAGTGGGGCCTCCACAAGGTGAGCTCATTTACAGGGGCACTAGTAATTTAACTTGTTGTTATAACAAGTTAAACAAAACACAATCAAACCATTACTTCCAATTTATTTTCCTTTTTTTTTCCTTCTAATTACTCTGACTAGGTTATAAACCCAGCAACTTATCTGGAATGGATATCATTAACTGCAGGTACTGTGGAACAATTTTCAGGACAGTCTTGCAGGATTTAGGACACTGTCCTACATGCTGGGCCTTTGGAGATCTTAGGGCTCAGTTCCGGGCAGCATGGGCAGAGATTGCATGCCTCAAATTTCATATTCAAGAGGAAATACATTATAAGAACCACCCACCATTTCCCCAGCATCCAACAGAAAAACCTCGACCGCAGAGGGTAGTTGGTCCAGGAGGTTGGCAGGTGGTTAGGAGGGCCAAATCGGGTGCCCCATCACTCTCTGCTCTCCAACATATTACCTCCAAAAACCATATAAACACTACAAACAGGTATCTGCCTCTATCTCTGAAATCAAACAAAGAGGCAGAAGACACTGCAGAGCAGGACACTGCAGCACAGGAGCTAGCACAACAAAACTCACCCAAATCAGGAACCAAAACAAAAAAGCAAAGAAATCCAAAAAACTTCTGATCATAGGAGACTCCATGATTAGGAGTTGATACCCATCTCCAGCCAGGGTAATGGTCAGATGTCTCCCAGGTACATCAGCATGGAGAGACACTGACCGCATTACTAAAATTGTTCACAAAGCAGGAGAAAACATTGATGTCCTAGTACACATAGGGACTACGATCTCGCCAGCCGGTCAGTTGTGGAGACCAAGGAACACCTGACTAGGCTGGGTGACAAACTATCATCTATTTCATCTGGCATCTCCTTCTATGAGATCCTGCCAGTCTGGGAGAGGGATGCAGATGGACGGAAGGTCAGAGAAGGGGAGATAGGGGAGCTAAACACGTGGCTCAAGGGCTGGTGCCAGGAAAAAGGACACAGATTTGTAGGGAACTGGCAACAGTTCAGGGAGCAAAAGTTCTTTAAATTTGATGGACTGCATCTGATTAAGGAGGGAGTCAGTGCATTGGAGCAGAAGTTTGACGTCTTTGCAGAATATTTAAACTAGCAAATGGGGAGGGTGCAACACCCCATCGTCAAATGGGAAGAACACCCCCAGCTAGTGGTCAAACAGGGATTCAGCATGTTTGCAGTTCATTTGCATCACCAGGTAAGAAAAAAGGTTTGTCTCCCCATATGACGCATAGGGGTAATGCCAAACCTCACCCAACAACTAACAAAATCATGTACACAAATGCTGACAACCTGGGAAATAAGATCCCAGACCTGCAGGCAATAATGTCAGAGGCTAAACTGGACATAGTAGCAATTAGTGAGACATGGTTTACCAGTAACCACACTTGGGAGACTTCAGTACCTGGCTATATATTGTTCAGAAGAGACCGAGGTGCAAAAAGGGGGGGAGGAGTGGCCCTGTATGTCAATGAAAATATCAAAGCTACAGAAATTCAGAATACACATAAGGAGCCAGAAGAACTGTGGGTCACCCTGAAACAGGAAATGGGACAGCCATAAGAACTGGGGTTGTCTACAGGCCCCAGACCAGGGGAGGACATAGACACATTACTGTTAGAAGATATACAAAACATGACAGCTAAAGGAGGTTCTGATAATGGGAGACTTCAACATGCCGGATACAGATTGGTCAATACCAGCAGGAACATCTGCCAGAACTAGACACATAGTGGATTCCCTGCAGGGGAGGGCCTCAAACAACTGGTACAGCAACCCACGAGACAGGCAATCCTAGATCTAGTACTGACTAACAAGGAAGGATCACAGATCTCCAGGTAGAAGGTCACCTGGGGGCCAGTGACCATCACATGGTATGGTTCAATTTGGCTACTACATCTAAATCATCCCATTCCAAGACAAAATATGGGACTTCAGAGAGCTGACTTTGATAAGATGGCCAACAGAGTTAAGCTAGCCTGGCAAAAGAAACACAGGTGAGGGGTACAGGCAAAGTGGGCAAGCGTTAAGGATGCAATACTTGAAGCAACATCCCATTGTGTTAGACAGAAAGGAAGTGCAAAAGAAGAAGGAAACCACTTTGGTTCTCAAATACAGTAGCAGAAAGGTCAGAGCCAAAAGGCTGGCCTTCAGGAAATATAAGTGAACACAATGGAATGAAAGATAGGAGGCATACCAAACGCCCTAAGGGAAGCAGGGAAGGCAGTAAGGCAGACAAAGTCCAAACTTGAGGAAAAAGTATAATGAACAGTAAGGAAGGTGACAAGACTTCTATAGATACATTAGTGAAAGGAGAAAGTCCAGAGGGGTATTGCTAAGCTTAATGGAGAAAAGGGAGCATGTGAAGAGGAGGACCCTGTAAAGGCATCTATCCTAAATATATATTTTTGCTCAGTATTTACTGAAGAGAAGGTAGGGCAGGTCCCACAGCTCAACATCATGGACACGGGGGAGGAGGTGAGCACTACTCCTTCTAAAAAGAAAGGGTCCTACAAGAGCTTGCTAAGCTCAGGTGGATAAGGCAATGGGACCTGATGGCATACATCCCAGGGTACTTAAGGAGCTAAAGGTGGAACTAGCAGAGCCATTAGCAGAACTGTTTAGTGAGTCTCTGAGCACAGGAGAGGTCCCAGAAGACTGGAGAAGGGCTCATGTGATCCTGCTCCACAAGAGTGGTAGCAGGGAGGAGGCGGGGAACAGCAGACCAGTCAGTCTTACCTCAGTAGTGGGCAAGATTATGGAGGCACTCCTTAAGGAAAGGATAGTGCAACACCTGGAATCCATAAGGGCACAGGATCCAAGACAGCATGGGTTTACAAAAGGAAGGTCCTGTCAAACTAATCTCATAGATTTCTTTGACTGGGTAACCAGAGTGGTGGACCAAGGTGGAGCAGTTGATGTTGCCTGCCTTGACTTCAGCAAAGCTTTGACACTGTTCCACATAGAAGATTGATAAATAAGCTGGGTAGGCTGGGTGGGTCAGAAGTTGGTTAACTGGGTACCAAACTGGTTGATGAGCAGAAAACAGAGAGTGGTGGTAAATGGTATCAGTCAGAAGAGATGCTAGTCACAAGTGGGGTACCTCAGGATCAGTCCTGGGGCCAGTCCTCTCAACATCTTCATTAGTGACCTTGCAGATGGACTAGAGGGTAAGGCTTGTCTGTTTGCAGATGACACCAAGATCTGCAACAGAGTAGATGATCCAGAGGGGTGGGCAGAATGAGAAGTGATCTGGATAAACTAGCAAAATGGTCAGAAGAGTGGCAACTGGGATTTAATGCAAAGAAGTGCAAGATCATGCACATAGGGAAGAGAAACCCTGAAGCCACCTATAGGCTGGGAGGGGAGTTGCTAGCAGTCACAAAGGAAGAAAGAGACTTGGGCATCATCATCATCACTGATGACCTGAAATCATCCAAGCAGACCTCTAAAGCAGTAGGTAAGGCTAGGGGTGTTAGGGTGTATTAGTAGGGGTATCACAAGTCGTAAGAGGGTAATAATCCTCTTTACAAGACACTAGTTAGGGCCCCATCTGGAGTACTGCGTGCAGTATTGGAGGCCACACCTTCACAAGGACATTAACCAAATTGAGGCAGTCCACAGAAGGGCAACCAAAATGGTGCAGGGACTGCATCAGAAGACATATGAGGACAGATTAATGGAGCTCAATATGTATACCCTTGAGCAAAGGAGGGAGAGAGTGATATGATCGAGGCATTCAAACACCTAAAGGGCATTAACAAGGTGAAAGAGTCTAACATGTTTAAATATAAGAGAAATAGCAGGACAAGAGGACACAGCATGAGATTAGAGGGGGGCCGATTAAGGGGAATGTGAGAAATTATTTTTCACAGAAAGGGTGGTGGATGCATAGAATGGCTTACCACAAGAAGTGGTGGCTATGAATACAGTGCAGGGCTTCAAACAGGCATGGGATAGGCATAAGGGAGCAATACAAATGACTATGAATAGATAGGCCACTGACAGAGCAAAGGCCGATGGCACATTTATAAGGTAGAAAAAAGAAATGGGCAGACTGGATGGGTCTTGCAGCCCTTATCTGCCGTCAACTTCTATGTTTCTATGTTCTGTGTTTCCCTGACCTCAGCTACTCCACTCGGTCAAGACAGAAAGCCTTCAATGGTGCATGACAGCAGCTTCAAACATTGGGGGTCCAACACATCTTGATGCTCCCTGCCCGACTAAAGATCATCTACGGAGGCAAGACTTACATCTTTACTGACCTGAAAGATGCAGGTCAACTCATGGTCCATATTGGCTGTGAGTTTGCAGCCAGAGGATTCAACTCTGAATCCCAAGAAAATTCTTAAAGATTCAACTTTGGACTTTACAAGAATGGTTGCAAGATTCCGGGACTTGGTTTATGGTGGGGAAAGGCCAAAGGACTGGTTTAATGATACAAAACTTTAAATGCCATTGGGTTCACATGCAAAATATGGTTTACTACAGCCTGTTTGAGAAATAGTGAACAGATACTAGTATTGGGACAGTCTGCTGTTACAATACTGCTGTTTGGTTTCACTGTAAGATGGCACCCTCCCACCATTACTCCAGATCACATCACCTCACACTGGCAGCCATCATTATTGCCACCACGAGGTTTTCAACTGGCAGGTGTTTCTTGTACCGTTTACTGAGTATGTTGCTCCCGTTTGGAGCTGTGTGGTTAATTGCGGGTTACACATTGCTGGCCAGTAAAATCGGCTCTTTTTTTGTTTCTGTTTGGGTTAAACTGCAACATTATTATGCTTGTAGAAGTTACAGTTTTATTATAGTAACTCAATATTTCAGAGATACCTGGTTTGAAATAGGAGTTAAAACACAGGCTTAAACTGTTCGTCTTTTGCCTAACATGCTCAATAGAGGACTCTTAGTCCACTGCATGGACGGAATATATTTTAGTAAAGTTCTCATCTCAGGGACTGTCCTCATTCTTGGCAGTGTAATCTCATCCTTACAGTTTCTAAATGAGATGCATGATAAGGTATTACCCCCCTTATGATATAGTATAATCTAAACTTGTGTCAAATCCTAACATTGCATATTGGCTATTTATTTATTTATTTTTGTTGACCGGGTAAGTGCACTAGACAAATCCTGCCTATTTTCAGGCACGACCCGGGGGGAGGGGGGATAGAGATGAATGACAACTGACCTTGAACCAGATTAAGCTGTTGGTGGTATTTTTAGCAAATGAGGGAAATTTGGCCAGGACACTGGGGAAATTCCCCTGCTCTTTTTCGATAAGTGCCATGGGATCTTTACATCCAATCCAGACAGATGGGACCTCAGTTTAACGTCTCATCCGAAAGATGGCACCTCAGAAGTGCAGCACCCCTCTCATGCTGCACTACAGTGTCAGTACTGGGATATTAACCCAAGTGCCAAATGTGGGAACTGAACCCACAGCCCTCTGATCTCCCCAGCTCAGAGGCGAGTGTGCTACCTACTGAGCCACTGACACTATGTCTTTTCTCATGTATCAACTCTAGATGTAATGTACTTGTTTTTATTTGTGCAAACTAATAAAAAACAAGATTAAAAAAAAAAAAGGCTAATGTACCAAAAGAGGAAAGCAAGACAGATGATGGTGGCAAATGGGATCCAATCCGGGGAGATGGGGAGTGACCAGCAAGTTACCTCAGGGATCAGTCCTGAGACCAGTCCTGTTCAATGTCTTCATCAGTGACCTTGCAAAAGGCCTACAAGGAAAGGTCTGCCTGCAGATGACACCAAGATCTGTAACAGAGTGGATACTGCAGAAGGGGTGGAGAAAATGAGCAGGGAGCAGGAGAGGCTTGAAAAATGGTCTGAGGAGTGGCAACTGAGGTTCAGTGCAAAGCAGTGCAAAATAACGCACCTGAGAAGAGGGAACCCTGGGTAGAGCCACAGGATGGGGGGTGGCATGCTGGGGTGTATAGGCAGAGATATCACTAGCAGAAGATGGGAGGTGGGAGCATAGAAACCCTGGGAAGAGTTACAGGATGGGGGGTTGCTGGCAGTCACCACAGAAGAAAGGGACCTGCAGGTTATTATTTCAGATGACCTGAAAATGTCAAAGCAGAGTATAAAGGCAGCGGGGAGGGCCACTGGTATGCTGGGATGCATAGGCAGGGGTATCACCAGCAGAAGGAGGGAGATAGTGATGCCGTTATATAAGACCCTGGTCAGGCCTCAGATGCAGTACTGTGTGTAGTTCTGGAGGCCGCATCTTTGAAAGGACATAAACAGGCTGGAGATGGTCCAGAGAAGGGCGACTAACATAGTACAGGGCTTGCCCCACAAAACATACGCAGAGAGATTAAGGGACCTCAGTATGTACTGGCTAGAGGACAGAAGATAGAGAGAAGACATGATAGAGACATTCAAGTAGCTCAAGGGTATTATAAACAATGTGTAGGGGGAGACATCTTCCAATTCAGGAGGAGTACGACAACGAGGGGGTATGACATGACATTGGAAAGTGGCAGACTAAGAGGAAATGTAAGAAGGTTTTTCTTCACAGAGAGGGTGGTGGATGTGTGGAATGGTCTGCCACAGGAGGTTGAGGGAGCAAGCACTGTGGTTGGATTTAAACATGCATGGGACAGGCATGGGAGAACCATAGAGGTAAATCTGAGGGAGGGTCAGAAACCGTAGTCAAGTACATGGCTTATGGGCAAACTGGATGAGCCTAGCGGTCCTTATCTGCTGACAATTTCTACGTTTGAACCTCAGGCAGCTATGTTCACAGAGCCACTCAACACAGGAGTGGTGCCAGAGGGTTGGAGGAGGGCACATGTGGTCCCTCTACACAAATCTGGCAGTAGAGAGGAAGCAGGGAACAATAGGCCACTCAGTCTCACATCAGTAGTGGGGAAGATCATGGAGGCACTGTTTAAAGAAAGGATAGTGGAACATTTAGAAGCCATCAGTGACCAGAACCTAAGATAGCATGAATTCACAGCAGGTAGGTTGTGTCAGAGGAATCTGATAAATTTCTTTGACTGGTGATGAAGGAAATAAATGAGGAGGAGGGGGACTGTAGACATCGCCTACCTCGATTTCAGCATGGCCTTCGACACTGTCCCACATAAAAAGCTTATTATACTGCTGGCAGTGAGTAGGAGCCAGCCCTGCCACTGGTCCCTGCTCCACTTCCTCCACCTTCACCTCAGTATCTGTCGCTTCTTTTTTGTTCCAACATTTGGAGGGAGGGGGGATAAAAGAAATAAAGGGGCAACTGGGGCAACCTCCAACCTGTACTCAGTTTATACAGGAGGTAAATTAAAAACTAAATCAACACATAAACTTACACTAGCCAGAAGAAATGGCAAGAGACAAAGTCAATGGCCATGATGGATGATGGAAGACATTTATCTAGAATTCAGAGAAAAAGGAGTTTATGGGCAGGACTGGCAGCAGTTGGTGTAAGTCCTAATAAAACTCTGCTTTTGGCAAAATAATGCCCACCGCACTCTCTCTCTCCCCCAGGTCCTCACTCCTCTGCCCCACCCCCCAGGCTTCTACATCAGCTGTGGTGCAGCTTCACTTATTGGTGGCTCCTGACCCCCATCGCACTCTCTCTCCCTGTTACGCACTCCTCTGACCAACCCCCACGCCCCAGGCTTCCACAATAGCCACTCTGCTTTACTTACTGGCAGCTCCTGTGACCCGCTGCACTCTCTCCCCAGTCCTCAGTCTTCTGAAATCAAACCCCCCCCAGGTTTCTACAATAGCCGCGGTGTGGCTTTACTTATTGGCGGCTACTGCAGTCAACCGCACTCTCTCCCCAGTCCTTGCTCCTCTGAAATCCACCCTTCCTCCAGACTTCTACAATACCCACAGTGCAGCTTTACTAATTAGTGGCTTCTGCCACCCAACACACTCTCTCTCTCTCTCTCTCTCTCTCTCTCTCTCCCCAGTCCTAGCTCCTCTGAACCCCCACCCAAGACTTCTACATTAGCTGTGGTGTGGATCTACTTATTGGCAGCTCCTGCCACTCGGTGCACTCTCTCTCCCAGGTCCACGAAGCCCAGCAGGAGAGGCTTCTCTGACTAGCAGCTCCTTCCTGCATTTACGGTGCAGCTTCCATCCTCCACTCTCACTGCTGCCTGCTCACTCCTCTGAAGCCAGTACCAGTACCAAACACCACTGCAAATACCTGCAAGTGAACGTTTGGCATCGACAAATGCTTGTTTGAATAGTAAACATGCCATGAGTGTTTTTCACTGTTAAGGTTCAGTACAGCCCTGACCAACTAAAAGCTACATTTTAGACAGGGCAGACACATCAATACTGAAGATCAGGTCTTTTTGTGTTGATACAAGTCTTTGCTTAGCTTTCTTTTTTCTAATCAAAGACAATGTTTGTCTTGGGAAAGACTTCCTCACCCATCCTATGTTTTTCTTTATATACTACTTAAACATGCCAGAAACTCCAGAATACATCCAAGGGCAGCATGCAGAAACACTGGTTAGTATTACATATAATTCTCGGTCCTGGTTGATTTTTTTGACCATATAGATGTTTACCCTCCTTGACCTTACACCTTCCCCTTGATGCTCGGGATAGTGACCTAACAACCCTCTTACCTTTGATCTGTTGAGTTCCTCCACAGCTTTCTCTGACCAATAGAGGAGGCACCACTTCCCCTCCAGAGCACAATCAGACCAAGATGCACATTGTCTGCCCTTCCTTGATGTTTGATACCCTAGCCAGTGTTGGATTTACAGGGGGCTTGCCAGGGCTCAGCCCCCCCAGCTCTGAAGTGTGCCTCAGTAGCTCACATGTCACTGCCATTGACTTATAATAGGAAGGGGGGGGGGACTCAGTTTAAAGATAGTGCCCTTATGGGCCCCGTAGCTCTCAAAGCTCATAAAACGTAATTCCAGCACTGCCCTAGCTAAACATTTCTACCAAAGTCAGAACTCAATGATTGTTATTACTGTAAAATATACGGTTGTCTGCACATTAATTCTGCCACGTTAAAACATTGTACTGTAGGTTCTATCAATCAGTTTTAAGGTAGAATAGATGGGTTTATTTTTACTAGTATATTATATGGCCTGTATTCAGATTTCCTTGCCATGATTTGCTAATACAGAACATTGTAATCCAAGTTACAAATGCATTGGTAGTAGATCAGTTGTAAACCAGTAAGCAATATGTTGTACTTAGCTTTACTGTTCACTTGACATTTCATCCTTGTCTATGTGAATGACATGTTAGAATTAAGATTTTAACTATACATTACAAAAATGCATTTACAACACATCTCTGTTTTCCCTATGGCAAGCTGAAAATACACCATGTTTTCAAGCTGTTAACTCATTAGCAATGCATCCATAAGAATGTTTAATGTAAAATTAACTGTATCTGGCAACTAAATGTTCTCCCCAGAAGTACTTTTGAAGAGGGTGGATGCATTATAGTTATAGACAACAAGGAGGTAGATCCATTTAGTATCATCTCATTAACTAAGTGCATACCTCCTTCTTTGTTAAAAAGTCCTAATGTAAAACAATATGTACACAGTAGAAGATACAATGTAGTGCAAGTTTTCATCGGAAATTAACTTATGGTGATAAGTAGAATGAATGCTTTAGCTAAAAATGGGCTTAACTATCACAATTCGACACTAATTACCAGCCTAATGTACATGTTTAAGGAGGCGTGTAGATGTGCAGTGTCTGATAAATCAAGGTAGCAGTTACTGCCCACAAGTGACATCAATTCCTATCTCAAAGTGCCTTTGATTAAAGATAGCACAGATTTAGACGGGGGGTGCTGGCACTTACAAGTAAGTTCAATACCTTGTTTGAAAGGGCTGTTCAAGGGCTTCCAGATTCTGAATGATCCCACATATGTACTTTCTATTTTAAACCCTTTTGATACATAAAATGCTAGTTTTATATTTAGTTTCTGTATTATGATGTACTTCCAAATCTTCAAAACCCATGGGACCTGAGGAGTTCCAAATAGAGACGTTAGCTTCATCTAACGGTGGTTTCATCTTCATCTGCACTACATGACAATTGCAGCAATTGACGTGGGCAGATGGCTCTAGATAGTTTGTGATATTTGCAAAGAGAGTCTCTCTGGTGACTCTATGGCAGTATTGCAGACATGACAGAAATTTCAGGAAATAGAAACATAGAAACATAGAATTTGATGGCAGATAAGGACCGCTTGGCCCACCCAGTCTGCCCATTTTCCTACCTAACAGATAAGCTGCAAATCCTAGTTAACCAACAGCTTACTTCCTCCTACCCCCCACTAGGACTGCCTTATGCCTGTCCCATGCATTCTTGAAGTCCCCCACTGTTCTTGACTACACGACCTCCTCAGGGAGGCTGTTCCATGCATCCACAACCCTCTCAGTGAAATATTACTTCCTCACATTACCTCTGAGCTGTCCCTCCTCTATCTTCAAATTGTGCCCCCTTGTTCTTGCACATCTCTTTTTCTGGAAGATGCTACCCTCTTGGACTTTGTTAATTCCCTTGAGGTACTTGAAAGTTTCTATCATGTCCCCTCTCTCCCTCCTTTCCTCTAGGGTATACATATTATGCTCCTTTAGTCTTTCTTCATATGTCTTCTGGTGCAGACCCTGCACCATTTTGGTTGCCCTCCTCTGGACAGCTTCCACTCTGTCTATGTCTTTTGGAGATGGGGTCTCCAGAACTGCACACAGTACTCAGATGGGGTCTCACCAACTGTCTGTACAGAGGGATAACAACTTCCTGTTTTCTATTGATGCCTCTTCCTATGCATCCCAGTATCCCCCTGCCTTCCTTACTGCCTTCTCACACTGCTTGCCCACCTTTAGGTCATCTGATATAATTACCCCCAGGTCCTTTTCTATTTTTACTGTTGTCAGTATCTCACCCCCCATTGTGTACACTTCCCCTGGGTTTTTGTTTCCCATGTGCATTACCTTGCACTTCTTTGCATTGAATCTGAGCTGCCATACATTTGACCATTCCTCCAACCTTGCCAAGTACCTTCTCATCCTTTCCACTCCATCTTGTGTATCAACCCTGTTGCAGATCTTTGTGTCATCTGCAAAGAGACATACTTTTCCTTCCAGTTCTCTGCAATGTCACTTGTAAAGACATTAAAAGGACTGGTCCCAGTACTGAACCCTGTGGTACCCCACTAGTAACCCTCCTTTCTTCACTGTGTATTCCATTTACTACTACCCTTTGCGTCCTGTTGTCTAGCCAATTCTTTATCCAGGCTACCACCTTGGGACCCACTCCAAGGCTGGCTATCTTGTGAATTAATCTTTTGTGTGGGACTGTATCAAATGCCTTGCTAAAATCTAGGTAGGCCATGTCCACAGCCCCTCCCTGGTCTACTACTTTGGTCACCCAGTCAAAGTAATTAGATTCGTCTGACACGACCTTCCCATTGTGAATCCATGCTGCCTTGGGTCCTGTGCCCCACTGGCCTCTAGGTACTCAACAATTCTTTCCTTCAGAAATGATTCCATCATTTTCCCTACCACTGAGGTCAAACTAACTGGTCTGTAGTTTCCTGTCTCTGTCCTGCTCCCACTTTTGTGAAGAGGAATCACATCTGCCATCCTCCAGTCCTTGGGTACCACCCCATCCTCCCATGATTTGTTAAAGAGAGTAGTCAGCGGTGTCACTAGTTCTACCCTTAGTTCTTTTAGAATTCTTGGGTGAATCCCATCAGGCCCCATTGCTTTGTCCACCTTCAATTTTATCAGTTCTTTCAGAACCCTTTCTTCTGTAAATGGACTGGTATCGACCCCTGTCTTCGGAGTGTTTCTCTTGTTTGGTTTAGGTAACTCCCCCTCCTCTTCCTTTGTGAATACTGATCAGAAATATTTGTTCAATATAGCTGTTTTTTCACTGTCATCCTCTACCCACATTTCCTCCCCTTTATTAAGCTTCAGTATCCCTCCTTTGGTCTTTCTTCACTCCCTAATGTACCTATAAAAGGTCTTATCCCCCTTCTTAACAGAATTGGCTATCCTTTCCTCGGTTTGGGCCTTTGCTATTCTGACTGCCTTCCCAGCCTCTTTCTGCTTTAACTGATAAAGTTCTCTATCCTGCTCCTTCTGTGTTTCCTTATATTTCCTGAATGCTGTCCTTTTCTCCTTAACCTTCCCTGCCACCTCTTTTGAGAACCATAGTGTTTTTCCTTCATTGTGTTTTATTGATTTGCTTTACACAAAGGCTTGTTGCCTCTGTGATGGCTGTTTTGATCACTCCCTATTGTTCCTCCACCCCTCCTTCTTGCCTGTTTGCTAGTGCTTTTCTGAGGCACTCTCTCATTTTCCCAGAGTTGGTCCTCCTAAAATCCAGTACTCTTGTTTTTGTATGGCTTGATTGTATGGCTGTGTTTATCGTGAACCACACTGTTTGGTGGTCACTTGTTCCCAGATGGCTACCCACTTCTAAATCTGAGATTCTTTCTGCATCCCCATTTGAGAGTACCAGGTCTAAGATTGCTCCCTCCTGAGTGGGTTCCAATACTAGCTGTCTGAGGCATGCCCCCTGTAGGGCATCAAGAATGACTCTGCTCTTGGATGTGCCTGCAGCAAAGGTGCTCCAGTTAACATCTGGCATATTCAGGTCCCCCATCAACAATATCTCCCCTTTTTCTGCCATTCTAAGAAAGCCTTCTATCATTTCCTTGTCCATTCCTCCCCTGAGATGGGGGTCTGTATAAACCCCATGCGGATTGTGGTGCCATTTCCTGTCTCCAGGGTGACCCAAAGTGCCTCATCTGCTCCCTGTTTACTCTTTAGTTCTGTTGCTTTGATCCCTTCCTTTACATAGGAGCTACCTCCTCCTTTTTACCCTCCTGTCCCTCCTGTAGATTGTGTATCCTGGTATGTTGACATCCCAGTCATGGTTCTCTGTACCATGTTTCTGTGACTGCCACAATATCCAGGCAACCTCTTCCATCAAGGCCACTAGTTCAGGGAGCTTGTTACACAGACTATGGGCATTGGTACTCATCACCCTCCACTGTTTGATAGCCTTACCCCTTTTAGCCCCATTTCTGTCCGTACTGCCTTTGCCTTTTTTTACAATTAAATCTGCTCTGCTCCCTAATAACTTCTGTACCTTGGTGTTTACCTCACTAATCACCATGTTTTGTGGGGGGAGGCTCGGATTTCCCTGCTCCTTTTCAGTGCCTCCCCTTGGCTAGTTTAAATGCTTGCCAATGAAGCATTTAAACCTCTCACCTAGGATCCTGGTTCCCACTGGACAGATGCAGACCATCGCACCAGTATAGGTCTGCATCCTCCAAGTGGCTCCCCAGTCCCCAATGAAGCCAAAACCCTGAGCTCCACACAGTTTTCAACCACTCATTGAATTCCTGGTGAGAAGTGCCCTAGCATCTCCTTGCCATAGACAGGCAGCACCTCGAGAAGGTTACCGTATGCACTACTTGTCTAAGGCCTTCCCAACTCTATAAACTCCTCTTGCACTGCTCTGAGTCCCATTCCTAGCCAGATCATTTGTCCCTAGGTGGACAATGACATCCAGCTCCCTCCCTCGTGCAGCTCCTCCCACGATCCTGAGGTTCGCCTGTCCCTCCAAGCCATGGCGCCAGGAAGGCACCTACCTCCTCTCCCTTCCTCCCCATTTCTACCCCTAATGATTGAGTCCCCACAAGGGTTGTTTCCTCCCTGTGAGGTCCCATGCCACCCTCCTGTGGGTCTCCTTTGTGAAGGTTCCCAGCATCCTCCTTGGTCTCCACTGCAGGTGCCTCCATGAAGGAACCACTATCCACCAGAAGAGTGAATGAATTGTGGAGAGGTACAGCTGGAGGGATGAAACTCTGTTCCACCACCCTCTCCCTCCTTGAGCACACCCTGGTCCAGCCTCTCCTCTTTCTTGGCAACCTCTGAGGTAGTGGCATTGGTCCTGGTGGTCCCTGGGTGGGAAGGAGGTTTCACAATCTAGCCAGGTCAGCCTGGAGGCAGGCACCTCCTCTCTCAGACCAGAGAGGTGCCTGCAAATAGAGGACATCGCAGCCTCCAGAATGTCTCCGAACACTGCCACCCCACAGCCATTGCACTGCCACTCCTATCATGTCTTATTTTGTGTCCTCTCTACTGTTTCTCTGGATGCTTACTCTCTCCTCTCCTTACAACTCTGACCCTTCCTGTTCGGGACAGCAACTTCCTATCTTCTTCAGTAGCCTCCTTCCTCCTTGCTCAATATCAGACCACCAGCAGCAAGGGGAGAGTGAAGCTACTTTTTTTTACTTTAGGGTTGACAAAACCAATGTTTCTCTATGATCCTTTCCTTCCTACTGCCAAACAGGAAGTTCCTGTTGACAGTCAAATCCAGTGGCTATAAAAGTAGAACTGGCTTTGGGTGGAGGGGTGGGATGGAGGGCAATTAGTAAGAAAAAAGGCTAGCAACAGGAAGTTGTAATTTGACTCACCTGCTTTTCTAGTGTCTAAACCACACCCCCAGGTAAGCTCTCTTTCCTCCTACTGGTTTAGCAAAGTCACCTGATACAATACCCTTCCCTGCAGAGAACACACACTGACTTTCTTTCTTTTCTTTCTTTTTAACCCTAAATAAGACCCCTTCTACTTCTAATAAAGTTATCTGTCTACTTAACCTTAACTGACACTGACTCCTGCTGAGATATAAGTTTTAAATTAACAAGAAAATGTAGCTTCTTTAGTTAGTTGCTTTCTGCTCTACAAGCATACCTTTCAACTGTACCTCATTACGAGGAACGTTCCTCATTTTACTTCACAAAAGCTCCCTGTTCCACATTGTGAGGACTTGTCCCACATTCAGTATTAACATTTTAAAGCAAAAATCTGTAGTAAATGATGCAAAAAATATATTATTCAATTAATAACAGACTTTCTGAACATAAATGCAAACATTTTAACAGTGTTCTGAGCCTCCTAGATAAAGATTTGAGTAAGTGTTCCACATTTTGCTCATTTGTTCCACATTTTGAGAGGCAATGTTCCACATTTTGGGGACAAAAGGTTGAGAGGTATGTCTACAAGCAAGGCTAGCAACAGCTACATTTACATTTATTTAAAACAAAAACACCCGCTCCAGTATACAGCTTGACATGTTTCAGACCAGAGGTCTTTTTACAAAAGCTTTTGAAAAAGGACCTCCAGTCCGAAACATGTCAAGCTGTGTACTGGAGCGGGTGTTTTTGTTTTAAATAAATGTAAATCTTGCACTTAAAATCTTTCTGGTGTGGCTTCCCTCTTTTTCAGGTTAGTGTGTGCAGGGAACTTTTTGGTTTTATGTTGATTTGCTGATTCATAGCACTACATCCTTGTGCATACTCTATGGGCAGAAGATGTCACAAGCCAGTTGGCACAGATGGTCCTCCCAGTGGCTCAGGGTGCCTTACAAAATCAGGACTGGTGCAAGGGGCCCTTTGCGCCATTTCTCCTTGACGTAACCTCTTCCGCCAGTCCCGATCATTTGAAAATCAGACCCCTGGTGTTTGAATTCTGGCAGGTACTTCATCCTGTTTCTTTACCCAGAATAGCCCACTTGTGATGCAACATCTTGCTTTCAGCAGGTTCCTGATTTTGTCAAATTTTATTACCAGGTGAACTGCAGCACAGGGAATTCAAGTGATTTGCTCAATAATGTTGCATGATGAGTAAGTGGTTCTAGTTTGATTTGAAACTGGATCTCATAACTTCACATGTTCAAATTCTAACTCAGGTACTATGATGCTTTCAGATTATCAATAATATTATCATCAGCATGATCTAATGACGAAGGCTGCCAGAAACCTTATACTGATTTTCATAAAAATGCTGAAACATTAGCATTTAAAGAAGATTGATCTGCATAAAAATGTTGAAATATTAGCTTTTAAACAAGACCTTCAACAACCAAAACTAGTCTATTCTTATTTCATTTATTTATTTATGGACTCGTCCTCATTTGACACAGAGGAACCCCAGTGCTGCTGCAACTTTAACATGGCCCTGGTGGTCTAGTCATCCCACCACCTCCAGCTCACTTATTCTGAATGTTTAAAGGATAGCCCTGGTGATTTACTGGTTCCCACAACCTTTCCTGAATGTTTAAAGAAGAATCCACACAACAGCACTCCAAAAAGAACACAAAGAAAGCCAACTAATCCAACTAAATTGTTGGTTTAGTCACACCACGGTGACACCCCTTAGCGCCTCGGCAACACGCCTTCAAAGGGAGCTTGTTGCCGAGGAGCTAGGTGCTCTCACGGTGGTGTGAATAAACCGACAATTTAGTTGTAATCTTTTTGGAGCACTGCTGTGTGGATTCTTGTTATGTGTTGGGCTGACTGCCCATTGCAGTGAACTGACTCACGACTAAGTGCAGGAACTTTTCTTCTGTAAACTCTGAATGTTTAAAGGATGGCCCTGGTGGTTTAGTGGTCCCCCCACCCCCCATCACCCCTTCTGCATTTTTAAAGTATACACTAGTGGTGTAGTGGTCCCCCCCCCAACCCACCTGATCACCCCACCTGCATGTCTACAGGATAAGCTAAACAGTTTAGTGTTCCACACACCCCGATCGCCCCTCCTATATGTTTAAAGTATACCCTGCTGGTTTAATGGTTTGCCAAGCTCCCTATCACCCTATCTGCATATTTAAAGTATACCCTAGAGTTGTAGTGGTACCACCACCCTCAATCACCCCTCCTGCATGTTTAAAGGATAACCCAGATAGTTTGGTGGTCCCCACGCACCCCCAATCACCCATCCTATATGTTTAAAGTATACCCTGGTGGTGTCCCCCAACCTCAGATCACCCATCCTTCAGTTGAAACATATAACCCAGCCACCCCCCACCCACTTTAAGGACCTCCATCCTGCACCCCCACCCTGATCTCCACTCTTCATCTGGACTTGTGCAAAGCAGCACTTGGCACAGCCTTCCACTTATCTCCTCAGGACCTCAGCCAGCCAGTGTCTGACAGACGTGGTGTGTGATCAGGTACTGTACATTATCACACTCCATGACTCTTAGACAGTAGCCAGCCGAGGAGATGAGCAGAGGGCTGAGGTGAATGGCTATCAGGGTGTGACGGTTCTGAGGTGAGGGTCATCAGCAGGTGGGGGGGTTGTACATTACAACTGTAGGATGGGTGATCAGGGGTTGGGGGGACTACTAAACCACTTGGGTACATTTTATACATAGAGAAGGGGTAATTAGGAGGTGGGGAGCCAGTAAACCACCAAAGTTATCCTGTAAACATGCAGGAGGGGTGATTGGGGGATGAGGGAACACTAAACCAATGGGGTATACTTTAAACACGCAGAAGGGATAATCAGGGGGTGGGAGGACCACTAAACCATGAGGGCTATCCTTTAAACATTCAAGAAAGGTGATCATGGGGTGGGGGACCATTAAACCACCAGGGTATACTTTAAACATACAGGAGGGTTGATCAGAGGGTTAGAAGCAGCTTGGTACATGGCCAGGTGGCTTCAGTACAGCCGCCTTACCTATAGGTGATGGGTGTGGGCTTAACACCCAGATAAAAGTGTTTTTTGGTGGCAGTAAACTGCACTGCTCTGGGGGCTGTTTACCTCTGCTGCAAACCTTTATACCACTGTACCAGTATGCATGAGGGACCCCCTCATTTGCATAGGCACAGTGGTACAGGTAGTGCCTTAGCATCACTGGGTTTGGGCAGTGCTCCAGAATCCCCTGAATATGGCCCTGCCAGGAGCACTGGTGCAAACCCAAGTTAGCGCTGGTGCACACCACATTCATGCCAGTGTTAACCTTTGAATGCAGGGTTCATGCATACTAACTTGTGATTTTTGGATGCTTACAAATCAGCTGTCGTTTTGCTTTAGGGACCTGAAAAAATATCTGGCACTCCCTTTTTGCAGGATCTCCAGCCCTCCTAAATTTTGTGAAATTTGGTTCAGTAGTTTTAAAGTAAGAGGGTGTACAAAACCCTGAACAATATGCTTTCTAAAATGCTTTTTGTTTTGTTTTTTTTATTTTGCTTTGCTCACCAGCAACTAAAACATTAAAGATTTAAAACCTGAAAGGTTCATTAGATCCCTTCCCAAATGTTTTTTTTTTTTAGTGGTTTGAAACTAAATTAACAAGCATTTGTCAATGCCGAATGTTTGCTTGCTGGCATTGGCAGTGGTAGTGTAGAAGTTACAGAGCTGCGTAATAGGAATGTCAGTCAAGTATTGAACTGAAGCCAACCCCACCACCACCCTGCAGAGAGTGACAGGCATTGGGGTGTGTGTTTGGGTCGTCAGGCATAACGGCCACGCCATTTCACCACACCCCACCCTGCAGACACTGACAAGTGTCACGGTGTTCCTTGGGGTCTTTGGCCCTTATGCGCACCCCATTTCATTAGGAAATATGGTGAGATGGGTGCGACATAGGAGAATGGGGTGAAGTTTGGGGCCGAAGAGTCCAAGGCATACCTCGATGCCTCTCACTGACTGCAGGGTGTGGAATGGTATGAGCATCACAGGCAAGAATCCAAAGTCACACCCCTGATGCCTGTCATTCACTACAGGGTTGGGCGTTATGGTTAAAAACCCTAATACCTCAGGCATTCGTTGGTATTTTCACTCCAAATTTTCAACATGTTTTTTTTGTGACCCCACCTCATGAACAGGGGGAATATCAGTTTGTCAGCCGAAAGCTGCTTATGCACAGTGACTACGGCATTTAGCACCACAGGTGCAAAAACATTCCGAACAGGATGTAAAAAATGACAGCTGTACTGTTCATGGGGAGGTGTAAAAAATGGCAATGTTGCAAATCTGTAGTAAAAATATTAAAAAAAATGGTGAAGTCACGAGCGTATATAGAAACTGTGCAACGCACACCCGTAATATAATTAGGTTGGGGATTTTTTACAGCAGATTGTCAACTCAGGCATCTTGGTGCCTCCGATCATGAACAGTGTCACTGTGATTTTCTTTATCTGTGCCGAACAATGATTTCCCACAGCGACCATGCATCTCTGCGCTGAAAGTGTGAAAACACACTTTAGCCATGTTGTGAAAAATGACAGCTGTACTGTTCATAAAGGAACTGTGGAAAAATGCCACTGATGAAAATCTGGACTGAAAATATTACAAAGTCATGAACTAACGAGGGTGCGTGGAAATTGCGCAATGCTCACTCGTAACACAGTCATTTTATGGACTTTTGTCACCAAATTTTCAACATAGTCATTTTAAGACCTCTGCTCACGAACAGTGTAACTGTGATTTTCTTAATCTGTCCTAAACATTGCTTTCGCACACCAACAGCACCATTGTGCGCTACATGTGCGAAAACACATTTTGGGTGACATATGAAAAATTGCAGCTGTACTGTTCATAAGGAAGTGTAATAAAATGGCGATGTTGAAAATCTTGAGTGAAAATATTAAATTTGCAAACTTACGAGCATGCATAGGAACTGTGCAACGCACGCGCTCGTAAAACAGTCATTTTTAGGAATTTTTTCACCACATTTTCAACATAGCCATTTTAAGACCTCTGCTCATGAACAGGGTCACTGTGATTTTCTTAATTTGTCCCATACATTGATTTCGCACAACGACTGCGCCATTGTGCGCTACATGGGTGGAAACACGTTTTGGGTGAGATGTGAAAAATGATAGCTATACTACTCACAGAAGGGTGTGGTAAAATGGCAATGTTGAAAATCTGGGTGAAATATTGAAAATTCGCCAAACTTACGGCGTCGTAGGAACTGTACAGGCCTGCGCTTGGAAAACAGTCATTTTTGGAATTTTTCACCAAATTTTCAACATAGCCATTTTAAGACCTTTGCTCATGAACAGTGTCACTGTGATTTTCTTACTTTATCCCAGACATTGATCGCGACACCGACCGCGCCATTGTGTGCCATGGGCGGAAACACGTTTTGGGGTGAGATGTGAAAAAATGACAGCTGTACTACTCATAAGAAGATGTGGCAAAATGGCAATGTTGGAAATCTGGAGTGAAATATTGAAAATTCGTGAACTTCTGGCGTGCATAGGAACTGTACAGCGCCACACTCTCGTAAACTCAGTCATTTTGGAATTTTCACAAATTTTCAACATAGCCATTTTTAACACCTCAGCTCATGAACAGTGTCACTGTGATTTTCTTAATTTGTCCCGTACATTGATCTCGCACACAGACTGCGCCATTGTGCGTTACATGGGCGGAAACACGTTTTGGGTGAGATGTGAAAAATGGCAGCTGTACTACTCATAAGAAAGTGTGGTAAAATGGCAATGTTGAAAATCTGGAGTGAAAATATTCAAAATTCGCGACCTTACGAGCATGCGTAGGAACTGCACAATGCATGCTCGTAAAACAGTCATTTTAAGGAATTTTTTCACCACATTTTCAACATAGCCATTTTAAGACCTCTGCTCATGAACAGTGTCACTGTGATTTTCTTAATTTGTCCCGTACATTGATCTTGCACACCGACTGCGCCATTGTGCACTACATGGGCGGAAACACGTTTTGGGTGAGATGTGAAAAATGACAGCTATACTACTCATAAGAAGGTGTGGTAAAATGGCAATGTTGAAAATCTGGAGTGAAAATATTGAAAATTCGCGAACTTACGAGCCTGCGTAGGAACTGCACAACACACGCTCGTAAAACAGTCATTTTTTGGAATTTTGGCACCAAATTTTCAACATGGGGTTTTGGGACCCCTTCTCATGGATGATGTCACTGTCATGGCATTATTCAGGCCGAAGGGTGATTTATTGCAGTGACTGCTCAGTGGCTGTAATCACCCTTGAATGAGCTGCGCCATGACAGTATTTGATATGAGAAAGGGGTCCAAAACCCATGTTGAAAATTTGGTGCAAAATTCAAAAAATGCCTGAGATATGCAATAAAGTTGAAACCCCTATCTAGCCCATAATACAGCTTACGGCATTTCCTCAGTTCACGGTCGGCTTTGAAGAGTGCAGGCGTGTTCCCGGTCCACCGAAGATCATCGCGCCGGTCCAGAGGTAAGTATGGGGTGAGGGGTGTGGGGAGGCAGGTGCGCGGTGGGTGTGTGCGGTTATGGGAGGGGCCAGGAGACTACATGGGACCTTTCTTTCTTTACAGGGTAAATAAAAACAAAAAGGACGACGCGGGACGTTTGCCACGCTGGGGTGGGCTCCCAGCGTGGCACAAGGAATCAGTTGAGGGGACGTTCAGCCGATGTGGGATTAGGCACCCCGTCGGCCAAAGCATCGATTGCCACGCGCTGGTGGGCTCCCAGCGTGGCACTTACTACTGGTGGGGGGTGAGGACAGTGAAACAGCAGGTTAGGCACCCCGTCGGCTATATCGTGGTGCCACGTTGGGTGTGACCCAGCGTGGCATTTTATGGAGCTTTGGGGAGGCAGGGGAACGTGAGCACAGCCGACGGGATTGGGCACCCTGCTGGCTATACAGTGTGTGCATGCGTGTGGGGGGTGCACACATCTACGTGGGCGTGTGTGTGTGTGGGGGTGGGGGAGCTGCACATGAGCAGGCGATATCTTATCGCTGCTCACTCAAGCGTAGCTCCCCCTTTGAACTGTATGCCACTGCATTTTGGAGCTTGTCATAGACAGCTCCAGCATGCACTGGCTTACAGGGGCCGCGCCTGCCAACACACTGACTGAATTGGAGGAGGAGGTGACACACCTCCGAAATCTCTGATGATGGCAATATGTTTCTTGCACATGCGGGCAAGCAAACATAAAAATGGAAAAGTTAGGAGGGCCCGCTGGCTGTGCTTTGGAACTAAATGAAAAATGAAAATGTTAATAGGGCCCACTGGCTCTGCAGTAGCACTGCCCCTTGCAATGCCAGTGACCCAAGTTCAGGGACAGGCCTGAGTGTAGCCTTGGGGGCGGGAGTAAACAGAGGATCCTGGAAGATGCTCTCCCCCTTGGACTCCGCTGCACTGCCTCCACCTGGGTGACAACAGATGATGGTGCAAGTGGAGCCGAGGATCTGGGAAAGAGGATGCAGACGTACCCTGAAGTGCAACACACACACACACTCATATGCATGCATGCATGTCAGGAGCTCTTCTCAGTGTCCTACAGGGCTGGGAAGAAAAAGAGAAAAACACCAGCTGATGTAGGAGGACATCCACCCCTCACTGCAGGCCCAACACTGCAGACCCTGACGCTCTCCTTTAAAAGCACTGACCAAGCCACCATCGGGGTAGAGCCCCCTCCTGACAGCCTCACTCTAGGAGATAAGTCAGGGTGTATGTAGGATGATAGGCAAGTCCTAGAGAAGGCAAGTTATGGGTCTGGGTGAGTGGGGGTAGAACTGACAGGGGAAAACTGGCAGAAGGGGAGCATACTAAATAAAAAAAGAAAAGAAAATTAGGGTTAAGGAGTCAGTCTATTCAGAAGGAAAGAGAAAAAGCATAGAAACAAAGAGGGCAGGAGAATACGATGGAATTTCAGTGGGGAAGCTAGCACTTCCCTGACTTCCTGTAGTACCCTTCGGTGTATCCTGTCTGGTCCCACAGCGTTGTCCACTTTCAGAGCTGCAAGTCCAAGGAGTTAGTCTATTCAGAAGGATCAGAACTGCTGTCATGGGGGAACAACCAAGACTGTTGTTCCGGGCCTCGAGCTTAGGAGGGCCCCACAGGAGGAGCTGTTGTTGGGTTTTTTTCCCCCTTGTCTAGACTGGACATAGGCACATCCTGTGGAATCCTTAATTTCTTCAGCTCCCACCCAGCATGTCCCATGGAATCCTTAATTTCTCCACCACCACCACCACCCCGGCCCGTTGTCAGCCCAGCCATAAAAAACATGAATGTTAACTGGCAGGCAGCCACTCATGAATATGTATGCTGCAGCATACATATTAGTCAATACATATTATTCATGAACCTAGCCTGTACTCACCCCACTCACCCAGCTGAGGAGCAGAACCATCAGGTCACGTGCCGGATCAAGAGCATGCGAGTTTTGTGACACACGCTTCCCACCAGGCAGATGCAGCATGCCAGTTGTGGACTACGGTTGGTACAGTGTAGTGTCAAGTAATGTTGAGCAATTTCTCATCATCGGACTGGACATCTCTAGTCAGTCCTGGTCGATCTGCTGCTGTCTCGCTCCACAGCATGGTCGGCAGTAGATCCCTGCCCCAATTGCATTTGGTTTGCTAAATTCTCCTCTAGACTCCAGCTAGTCGAGAGAGAGAGACCAGAAAGAAACAAGGCTGCAGCCGCATATGGGTGAGTTGGCAGTCAGGAGCTAGCCCGGGTAGGGGTGTTTTTTTCTCTCTGTTTGCAGGCAATTTGCCAGTTGCCACCACTGATTATTTTATTTGCTTGTTTGTTGATGAGTGCTGCTGTCAAATTGTGCTGCTATCCTGCTGACTGGCTGAGCCTGTCTCCCGGGACCAGGGTCCATCCTGGCCATACAGTTTTATGTATTCTGTCTGTGTTGCAATGTGTTAGCTCTTTGTTTGTGGCTTATTAAGTTGTGGTTTTGTAGCTTGTTTTTGTGCTGAGAAGATACATCTCTGGATGGTTTGGGATGGTTATTGTGGATGGTTACTATTGTTGTTGTTTGGCTGGGCCAGGGATCCTAGTTATATTTGTAAAAATTAAAATGTAACACAACCAACCCAGCCTGATAGGAAATGTTTTTGTAATAAAATCCATATGTAGCAAAAGTGGTAATGGCAATATGGCATTAACATTTTATAAAGCTTCTGATTGGCGTGTCTCTGCTCTCTTTTAGAATAATCACAGCTGTTGCGAGCGAGTGCCTGCTCATGCTCATTAGGGTATTTTTAAAGCCACTGCATGTATCTATATGCAGAAAAAAAACATGAATTGTTGCATGTGCCAATTTTCAATAGGCTACTAATCCATATTGGGGGAAGTTTACATATGTTTTCAACTTTGGTTTATCTTCCATAAAAGCAACAAAAAGTCACCATAGAGCATCGAAAACCCTAAAGCTTCTGTGGGCCTAATGGCTCCCAGACCCCCAGCCTTTATGTAAAAATATTTCACAGTACATTACAATAATGCCTATTCAGTTGCCTGGGTCATGGCATTGTTGATCAACCACTTGTACACCCCCTGTTCTCGCTGCAGACTCTAAGGCTAGCCAGAGTCTACCACACCCCTAAGTATGGGGGGGGACATATAACTTTTTCCCTGGAGTCAGAGATAGGGAAGATGTAACAAAAGTATGTTTTTACATACAATAAAAGCCCCAAAACTCACCACAGAACATCTAGACCCCCAGAGCTTCTGGGGGCCTGCCGGACCCAGATTCCCACCTTGGATGGTTTGGGAGATGGGGGCCCATCTCAAATTACTTGTCCTGGGCCCCAAAATTCTTAGTTGCAGCCCTCAGAAGGAAAGAGGAGAAGCACAGAAAGAGAGAGAGCAGAAGAATATAACGGAATAACAGGACAGAGACTCACAGATAGAAAGTGTTCAACCAAGAGATCAGGGTACGGAATAGGCAGCCATGGGAGAATCATTTGGATCACAACACAACTAGAACAAGAAATACAACTGCCCACATTGATGCCATCCATGCCAAGCTCCACCCCAAACTCAGTGCCCTGTACTGCAATAAAGACTGCCACTGGGAACTAGTCGCCAAAATGATTCTCCAGGTTTTCGAGTAGAAGGATGTGCTCTTTTCTTCTTCCTTGACCAGACCGGATACTCTCTGCAATGCTTTCTGCTGATTTGTTACCAGCGCACCCTCCTATACTCATCACTGCTCCCTGTACTCCTCCCTTTCCATCCTCCCCCACTCCCCTCACTTTTCCAGCCCCACTGTGCCTCTTTTATCTCTAAATACTGGTTTGGGTCCCTCCCCCCTTACCTGCACTCACTCCTTTCCCCATCCCCTCACTCCAGGGATCATCACACCTTTTCCTTCCACACCCTCACTCCTCCGCAGGGCAGTCTGCATTCTCCTACTGTCTTCCCTCCCTCTGGAACCTGTTCCCCCTCATCCCTCTGACTCTCCCCCTCATTCCCAATGCTTAAACACCAGCTAAGCATCTCCCTACTTCTCTGCTCCTACCAACCCTCCACTTGATCCTCCCCCCCCACTCCTGACCTCCCCTACTGCAAATGCTCCTACCCCGTCATGATTTTGGCTCCCACTTGTGAATGGAAAATGCCCGTTTTACTCACTTACACTTTCATAGCACTCTCACTTTTTTCTAGTGGTGCTTGGATGGTGCTGCCGTGGATCCACCAGTGATCCGGTGGTTGGCGGCACTATTCGAGTTGGATCAGGCCCTGGATCCAGCTGAGTACGGAAGTCATATTCCAGGTCGGATCTCACATGATCTGGCACCAGATCCAGGGATTCGGCATCAGATCGCAGTGCCGGATCCAGGGATCTGGTGTTGGATCCCAGGATCTAGTGCCGGATCTGGGGTCAGATCCCACGTTAGCCAATGGCCAGATCCACAGGCAGATAGTGGTAGTATCCGGCAAATCCACTATCCTGCTGCGAGGGCAGATATCTGATGGATCCAGATTGGTCTGGATACCATCTGAGCACCACTTTCTTCTTTTTGAATTCTTTTTGCTGCTACACCCCTGGTGGGGATATTCCCCAAGTCAGAGCCTCCACACCCATCACTGGAATCCACCAGCAACCGCCCAGAACCTAGGCCTGCAGCTGGCCCCCCCCCCACAGCAGGGACCCAGAAGGGGAGACCAAGATTAACCAAGTACAGTCCCTGGGCTGGCTGCAGCATCATTCAGCGTGGGGTCAAAGGACTTCACGCTGCTTCAGGCATGCAGGGTTTCCCCCTTAACATTCCCCCCAAGATATGGACATGCAATGACATTAGCACACAGGCATGCACGCTTCTGTGCATGCCTTGCAGATGTCCACCACTGCTTTCCCTTCTTCTATGTGGTCCCAACTAGTGTACTCACAGTCTCCACCGGGTGTCCGCCAAGTGCCGGGTGCTACCAAACCTTCTCACCTGGAGGTGGAGAGCTGTTCCTAGGACACTAATCCAACCTACCCCTCCCCCCTGGCCAGCCCTCTGACACACCAGGTATGTTCACAAACCGGGTTGCCAGCATTGTAAGCAGTAGTCGAACTACTGTCACTTTTTTTAACAAGCACTGTGCACTTTATTTAGTGCTTGTCTTCTTGTACACCACCCTGTAGGCTAATTTTGTGGCCCATTTGTCTTGGCATTGTTCACCTGCTTGTTCTGTAATCTGTTATTACACTTTTTTGTTTATTATTGCAATCCATTTTTATTGGTTAACATAATTTTGTATTCTGTTCCCCCCTTTCCCACTCCTCCAGGTTGTGCCAGGAACTGAGCTCTGGCTCAATGTGCCTTTCCCAGTTACCAATTTTTAAATGTAAGCCCTCTCTCTGTCAGAGGGGCTTATGCTTGACTTTGAGAACCCCACTCTTGTGCCTCTCCTCCTGGTTTAAATGGTACCTAAACAAGCAGTTTTTTATAACTGTAAACTCCAAAATCTGTCTTCATTGCGAGGTAAAGGAAAGGCTGCTGTTTACATTTATGCTAAAACTGCATTTATGTAAATAACAAAAATGCAGTTTCATAGCTTTTGAAAAATATAAACATCAGCCTTTCAGTTTCAAAAACAGCCTTGCCTGCTCCCTAAAATGTCTGCCAAATGTGTTAAGTGATGACATCATTGGAGTCATTGGAGCCATGTCGGAGACCCACTTGGCTCCCTATAGTGCTAACTAGTTCTTTCTTCCTCCTTTGGTTTGAATTCTTTCACCAGAATGATCAACACCATGTGTTAACACATGGATTATTTTCATCAGTACACGTTAGGCTATGGTTTTGTTCATTTTGTTTACTTTAACTTGCTGAAATGGTTTTGTAATCCAGCTGACTTTCTCTTTGGCAAACCGCAGTACAGTAGAACGCATCAAATACCTGGTGATCTAGTGGTTTTGTGATGTCCTGAAATTTGTAGCAAAGTACTGGTCTGGTCCAATTCCAAAATTCATGCTTTCTTGGTAATCCACAAATAAGCTTCTCTTGTAGTCTTTTTTTAACTGCATTATCCTCTGGGCAATCCACAAATAAGCTTCTTTTATAGATCGTTTTCCACGTAAACCCTCTGCACCTAGTCTGCCTTCTGTTGAACACCCCACCATCCATACTCTGTCCTTAGTACTGCCTGGGGCTGCATATGAGCTTGCGGTCTCATGAAGAGAATTATCACACCTCAGATTGTAATCTTATACCTCAGAGAGTAGTGCACACCTATACCGATATGCTTTATCACCTGGCACTGTTAAAAGATGCCTCCCAAATCACTCTCCAGTCCTCATTCTCAATGTTTGACTTCTTCTCCCACAATAAACATTGAGCAGATCACCACCCTTCTGCACAGTGAAGGCAGTATGTACAGTCCCCCCTGTTGTGTTTTTTTCCATCTCATTAACCAACAACTAGGTCTTCCTGAAGGACCAAGCAATAAGCATCAGGACACAACAGAAAAACTGCTATTCATACCCTCATAAGGGCTGCACTTACTATGGATAACAATATTATTAACAAGAGAGGCATACTAATGCCTTGTACAAATCCACCCAACTTCCAGTGTTGGTCTAATCCCTTACCTGTGATCTGCAGAACCCCACAAGACAGTCCTCTGCAGTTCTTCTCCAGTACTTTTCTGTGCCCTACTCCACAATGCAAGTTGGCTGGCTACCACTCTTCCTAATCATGAACGAGCAATACACAGCTCCCTTGATACTGTCCCAACAAACCTCAACACCCCCCCCCCCCAGTGTAATCTCCTTTCACTGATTTCAAGAAACACTTTAGGTGTAACCCTGCCACTCTGAGTATTTTTCATTGCTGGCTGCTCTCATTCACAGTCAGGTAGTGATCATGGTGATGGCAGCCCCACATCTCAGATCTCACAATGATCTGCTCAACTTCTCCCATCCTGTCTTCCCCTACCCTGAATATAGCCTTACCTTGTTGGAATGGCTTCTTCAGTCCCTCTCTAGCATTCATTCTTCTCACCTGCTCTCCATACCAAAAACTGGTGAGCTCACTGCCTTTCTGCATCATGAATGCAGTTAGTACAGTCTCACTTTTTTTTTTTTTACATATTAGTAATAAACTTGATCTTCTGGTAAGATAGGCTGATAGTAGCAGACCACAAGGGGAAAAATAGGCTTTCCTTGCCATATAAGGTCTAAGCTACCTATGAATATGGTTAGGCACTATTAAATGACGTGCATAATGATGCGCACACCTGTCATTTAGTAGTGCCTGATCAAAGATAGCCTAGATCTTTTAAGGATAGGAAAGCCCATCATTCCCCTTGTGCCCTGCTGCTATCAGCCTGACTTACTGGAAATATTTGTTTATTTTTGATATGTTAAAAAAAAACAGGGAACTGTACTAATTGCATTCATGATGCAGAAGAGTGATAAGCTCACCAGTTTTTGGTGTCAGAAGCAGGGAGAAGAACGAATACCAGAGGGGGACTGAGAAAGCCACTCCTACAGGCTACTGCTATATTCAGAGAAGGGGGAAGACAGAAAGAGGAGAAAGATGTGCAGATCACTGTGAGATATAACAGGGGGGCTGCCAGCACCATGATCACTACCTGACCCTATTGTCCTAGCCAACATTCCCCTTCCCATAAAACCAGTTCATGCAATTGTCCAAGGCTGTGTGAGGGTATTAATGTGTGAAATGGCTGCCACTACATGCTCAGTCACTTCACTGCCAATCTAGCATGGCTTGTAAAGCACTTTGGGATACAGTGTGTATGAAAGCACTATATAAATGCTGATTCTTATTATTATTATTTCCCATGGAAAAAGAAGACAGGACAAGCATATTTTTGATTTCCAAGAAAGTGTGAACACTGCATTGAACTACACAAAAACTACTAACAAGTAGTACATTTAGGGGGCAGTGAAGGGTGCGGCTGCACCCCCATTGTAACTTGCTTGCTGCTGCTGCATTTCACTTTGTTGAAGAACTATGATTTATTGATTGTACAAATGTTTACATTCCAAACTATGGATTACATTTGTAGGTTCTGTCAAAAACACACTAAGAAAGAATGGGCCCGATGCACTAATGGGCACAAGTTACATGCCCCTGTGAGGGGTATAGGTGTTGTGGGTGTTGGGGGGTGCCAAACTCACCGCAGTATGCTGGAGTGGGTGGGTGATATCGGGTGGCCTGTTCCTATGGCCTTGGTGGGTCAGTGGGCTGTTCACCCTGTCCTGCAGGGTGTGCATGGGTGCATAGTGGGGTTATGGCAGGTTCCTCCCTGACATACCCTGTGCCACTTATGCACCCCCCAAGCCAGCACTATGCGCCTTAGTGCATCGCATGTAGTGCCGGCCTGTCCCCGGTGAGTTGCTCCTCGCGTGGCCAGGGGATCGGGTGCATATGTGCTGTGTGTCCCCCTTTGAGCATTCTACGTGGTGGGCACATATGGTGTGGAGTGATTGAGCACCCCAGATACACACGCATAGCCACTCCGCCCCATTGGTGCATAGGGCTCATTAATAGCAGACAATATAAAGGTTTAATAAAAATATTAAAAAGTGTATATCAAGTATGGACACCAACCCAGCACCCCCCATTGTAACATCCTGGGTCTGCAATAACCACTAGACCACCAGGTATTTGAAGATTTGTACTGCACTGTGGTTTGCCAAAGAGAAAGTCAGATGGATTAAAACACAATTTCAGCATGTTAAAGTAAACAAAATGAACAGAACCAAAACATGTGTATTGATCAAAATAATGTACATGGTTTTGACCATTTTGATGAAACACTTCTAAACAAATGGAAAAAACTAATTAGCACTGTAGAGAACCATATAGCTCTCTGACTCTGGCTCCAGTGATGTCATCGCTTAACACATTTGGCGGCCATCTTAGGAAGCAAGCAAGGCAGTTTTTTTGAACTTGGAAGACTGATTTTACATTTTTCAAATGCTTTGCAACTGCATTTAGGTAAATTATTATAAATGTAGATTTACCATTGATGTATACAGCCGCCTTTCCTTTACTCCCCAATTAAGTCAGATTTTTGAATAGTTTGTTGGCAAAATGTTGTTTAGGTATTCTTTAAGCATTTGTTAGGCATTTGTGGAAAGGCACAATTGTGGGCTGTGTTATCAGACTGCCACTAGGGACAGTCTCATGGTCCATAAAAGGGAGTCTCTGCGCAAGTGGTTCGGGGTGGGGGAGATAGGAGGCTGGCTGGGAGATGGCCGGACAGGCAGGCAGGAAAGAGCTCATCAGTCTGGGTTGGGGCTGATTTCAGGGGGACCTCCCCCCTTTGTAAGTGGGCGATAGAACCGTAATTTCTAGCGATGTGGCGCCAGTAATGGGTGCTTCATGGGGTGGGCTTCGGACAGTCTGGCAGCATTGAGTGGGGTAAATGGGGCTCCAGTGGGAGAAGGGGCAGTAAGAGTGCCCGAGGAGGTAGTTTGGTGGGGTCTCAGGCCCTTAGGAAGTAGGTTTGGACTGCTAGGACTGGTGGTTTTGTGGCAGGATTCCTCCAGAACAGGGGTGGTTGCAGCTCCCCTCTCATTTCCCGATGTGGCAAGGTGGTCCAGGCCTGTGTAAGGGGGTGCCAGAGGTTTCCCACTCAGTTTAAGGGGCTGGCTTGGAGGGACAGGTCCTGGGTTGCCGTGCACAAGCTGCTCAGGAGGGCCGCAGTTCAAAGAACAGGCCTTGGGTAGCTCTCCGGACCTGGTAAACTTAAATCAAGCACAGCAGTAATGGCTGAAAAGGGATGTGGGTTAGAGGCATTTCTGAGGTCCCCATAGCCAGAGAAAGGAGATTGGCAGTAAAGCGGACATGCCCAGGGGACAATGCAGTTAAAGAAAATAAAACAATCAAAGGACTGGTCAAGGAGGGAAAATTCCTGTGATCCTGTGGCAAGGGACCAGGTGGGAGCAGCACCTCGCTTCTCCACAAGGCTAGAGACTGACCAGGGAGAGAGAAAAGGAAATGGATAAGTTAGTGACCAACGTACCAGTGTCAGAGAGTAGGTTTGGTTCTGAGGGCCTGGTGCAGGTTCTGGGGAGGTTCCGGGTGTATCATCCGAGGTTTCATCAGCTGCCTAAAATGGAATGCTATCTTATCTCCCAGTATAATGCACCCCTAAGTTCTATGACTAGTTGTACTCCATGGAGCTGGATGGCGAACATGTTTTTAAGCAAGCAATGGGAACCCCTGGGTCCCGGAAAATCATTGGGATCCCAAGAGCAATAAATTGATTTGGTTGCTTAATTTCAAGTTTTTGAGAGTGTCTTTTAAAGTTTTAAAGGATTGATGAAATGCTGAGTCTTTAATGAATGTTTAACCAGACTTCTTTGGGGGGAGTTTTAAAGTTTCAGCCTGATTGAGACCTGTGTTTCTTGGGCCAGGATGCTGCTGGGGGACTTCAAGGGGAAGAAAAGAAGAGGTCTCCGGTATCCATCCTGAGTTTCCAAAGAAGTAGTGAGGGGTAGCAGTTTCCATTTTATCTGCAGTAGGACCCTGGCCATGGTAAGAGAAAACCATCTTATTTGTTCATGGCTGTTGATGTTCTAGTCTGGGTTCTTTTAGGTAGGCCCCCCTCCCCTCTTGTAACATCAGGTACCCCTAGACATAAGGGGAGGTGGGGTGGTTACATAAATAAATAAACAACATATTGCAAAATGATGTAGAGGCAAATAAAGGTGACAGAAAAAGAACCAGCAGCAAGAAGAAAGGAAAGAAGCAAGAAGAAAGGAAAGACAGAAACAGGGACAGGGAATGCAAACAAGGAAAGTGAAAGCACAATATTTAACCTCTCATTAAGAGAACTGACCAAAGATGAGATGTCAATTTTATCCAAAAAGCCTTTACACCATTTGAAAGACCTTATTAGCTTTAGATCAAATTGTACCTACAGTGATTTATAAAAAGCTGTGAGAAAATCAATTTTGCTGAAACCACTTTGGAATCTGATGGGAGAAACTATGACTTAAGAAACAAGTTGGGCATCAAGTTACAGTTCATCCTTTCAGGAAAATTCCATAAAGGACAGAACCTTTGTTGTGTGTGTTAGTAGAAAGGTAGATAACATTTTACCATTTAAATTGTTAAAAAATTGGGCTGAAAAAGAAGGAATGTTTTTACAGTCTCTAGAAAATGATCACAATATCATAATCAAGAAAGCTGATAAGGGTGGAGAAGTGGTAGTTTTACATTATAGCGTACACCACTGCGAAGTTTGTGACAGCTTGTAAATACAACAAATTACAAAATGGGAGGGGGGGCTGATATCCAGCAGGAAGGCAATAGGGAGAGCACAAGCTTTACAAAATAACCAGACAGTGGTTTGGGCCTGTTTGTTTTTTTTTTATTGTTTACCAAAAGTGCATAAGAGAATCCCTCCAAAGGACAGGGACATGTCAATTTGTCCCGGTCATTTCAGTCTGTGACAACTCACCCCAGGCTATTAGCTCTGACATCAATTGGCTTCTATGTCAATTTGGCCCTGGACAATAGCTCCCACTATATATTGTACTGTACTCCAACAACAAATACAGTACGACTTCTACAACCCTCAAGCACAGTGCCTCATCTGGTGGGCAAATTACACCCACCTGGAGTTTACTTTATAACATTTACACTTGGGGGGGTGAATTGTCCAGGGACAAATTGACAGGGGAGATGATTTACACTGTAGCTAATAGTATAGGGCGAGTTGCCGCGGAGTAAAATGACTGGGACAAACTGTCATGTAGCTCCAAAGGGAGACTTATAGTTTCAGGGTTGGGGTCAATTTTAGAACCTATCCCAAATCTGATAGGCTATTGCATTCAAGACTTGTAAAAACATTCCATCCTATCTGCTAAGCTAAATTAAAGGCATATATTTTCCCTTCTAAAGTTCTTGAATGAACAACAGCTTAACATGGAGAATATTTGACTCTTAACCATGGATATATCAGATTTATATGCCTCCGTTACACACAGTGAGGACTTGGAGGTATTAAACTGTCCTAAATTTCCAGAGCATATATGAACTACCAACAAACAATATTTGATAAACAGTATTATGAACAACAAAAGGAAACAGTGATGTGGTCTACAATGGTCCCATCTTAGATCAACCTTTATATGAATGAATCTGAAATGGAATATATCATGAAGAATAATACAAATCCATTTTTTGTCAATTTGGTCATATACAAAAGATACAATGATGACTTTTTTCAACTGGCAAGGGAGTGAGAGGGATATAGTACATTTTCTCTAGTATATTAGTCAATCTAAAGTAAATTTGAGATTTGCTTTGAAGTTTAGTAAGAGTATGATATAATTCTTGGATACCTTTGTAGAAAAGGACAGTCTACAAAGTAGACTGAATAGCACACTGACAAAACAAAATATGATATTGATACAAGAAAGTCATTATCCCCATAAGGTAGTGGATAACATCCCTTTTGGGCAGTTCCTGAGAGTGAAGAGAAACTGCTCAAAAGAGAATGATTACCATAAAGAAGAGCACTTATTTGTCAGTAGATTTAAAGAAAGTGGCTAGCCCCAAAAAATATTACTGAAAATGCCAAGGTCAAGGCAGAGACAATTGATCTGGATTCTACAGTAGGCACATACATACTCCCTGTCAGTTAGACAATGGCTAGCCAAGGTGTTTAGCAGAAGGGCTTGTTGGTCACCATCATCTGAGATTCCTTTACTACTGAGGTGTGTGGTGGCCACTGTGGGGGTGTGGAGGGTCCTGACTGGGTGGGATAGGGAGGGGTGAGTAATGGATGGAAGAGGGGATCAGTGATTGGGGGGGGGTTGGGGGGTCATTGCAGCCCGTGATTTGGATTGATTTATTTACATCTCAGCAGTACAGGGATCAGATGTGGAGACCACTAGAGTCAAGGAATGGTAGTTATCCATTTACATGATAGCACTATGGTGACTTGAAGGGTGGGGGACAACTAGAGTCAAGGAGTAGGATCTAAGCATTTACATGTCAGCAGTCTTGTGGGCAGAGGGGGGGGGGTGACTAGAACCAGGGATCAGATACAGCAGGAGTTCTCACACTTTGTCATAGTAAGCCTCCCCCAAGCCTTAGAAAAGATCTTGAGCCTACCCCTAATACAGAAATAATTTTGGGCCTCCCCATAGTTAGAACAACTATCATACTTTGCACATTACAGGAAGACTACAATGAAGTGCATTTGAGTAGTTGAGTTTATTCTCATTTTACTGAACTTATTATTCTCCCTCTATATAACCCCCTCCCCAGGTCAGCCTACTTGCTCCACACTTCTGACTTTTGGACTCTATTTACCCCTCACTGCAATTTCTCCATGAGTCAGATTGCTTTCTTTGTTAGTTTTACCCTGCTCTTAAACTCCTTCTCAGGGACCATTTGCTCCCTCCTGCTCTTACTCCTAGTATCTCTCTACTTAGCCTTTGTATTTGTGCTTTTCTGCAGCCAGTATAATGGGTCAGTTGTTACCTTGTTCCTATTCATTTGCATTATTTTGAATTTTGTTTTGCACAGTTTCCAAGAATTGTATTTCCTTCCCATATAATACCAGGAAACAAGTGTTTGTTGAGCGTGCCTTTCCTGGTAACCATTTTGCACATAAATTCGCATGCCATTATTCACTTTCACTTTTCTGCATCCTTTCACATGAAGCATCCAAAACTTGACATTTAAATACAGTACATTTTAAGACTTGCTTGAGCCTCCCCCGGAACAGGTTGGGGCCTCCCCTGGGAGGCTGGCCTCACCATTTGAGAAACCCTGAGATACAGTATATTGTGAAAGGATGCTGGGGCAAGGACTGACAGCTTCTGCTGTCAGCCCACTGCTCAGCATATGGCGGGGGGGGAGGGGTTCAGCACCACTGTGTGCTTTGATAAGAGTAGGGTTTCGAAAGCCTAAAACAGTGCTGTGACAGAGGCTATTTAATGCTTTCAATCGCATTCAATATGCTGTTGTGCCCTGCAAGCAAAGTGATACTTCATTTGCATGGGCACAGCAGTATATTATGGGCATTCACACTATCAGGTCAGCTCTGTGCATCAATGCCTGTGAATATGGCCTCACCCCCATCCAACTGCGCTATTCCTGACTAATCTGTTGACTATGGGGCTCATTGTACTTAGCAAGTTTGCATAAATGGGATATCAAACAAATTTCTACAGTTTGCCCTTGTTGCAATTCTAGAGGATGTTATCTGAAAAAAGGCACACCATAGGACCAGGAAGAAGATTCAGTGTAGTCTGTTTCAGAAAGCACACAAGATCCAGTTAAAAGTTAAAGGTTTCCAATATAGGCTTTTGGTGCTGGACATTGTTGCTTATTTGTAATCTGTCCTTAAAGAAATTAACATATAGTATATAAAAAACAATGTTGCAACTTTCAGTGTTTTGTAGGGGGGCCTGTGAATAAGTCATGAAACAACAACACACTTAATGTTACGCATTACATTTTAGGACCGCCATCCCTTGATAAAGTTTCCAAGGAAGGAAACAAAACATTTGGGCACAAAGTATGGTGGCCAGGTATCCCTGTAGATGAATTACAAATAAAGAGAAGATTGTTTTTGAACATATCCTACAATTGCCTCTGTGATTGTTTGGTTGTTTGTTTGTTTTGTTATTGTTATGTAAATCCTAATGTCTGCATGTTCCTGTCAATTGCATGAGACTCTGTCAATGATAAATAGTTGCAAGAAATGTTGAACTTCCTTAGATAGTGATAAAATAATAGCATTTTACACATAACACATTAGCATCAAAAATTTATAATGATTTGAAAGAGCCTGTATCTTGAAACCAGGATGAAAAATTTGATCATATAACTTTCACTTGGTGCATTACCACTGAAAACAGTAAGAGCGCATGTGTGTGTGTGTGTGTGTGTGCATGTGTGGGTGTGTGTATTTGAAGTGTAGTATCTGTTTTTAATTGCTTTTTAGACACTTGGGCCCAAGGAAGAGTAAGGGTGAGGGTGCCACTGAACACGAGGGATCTCTCACCATTAAAAGTATCAGCAGTGCCAGAGGCATTGCTAATACAAACCAGTGCAAATCTGTTCTGAAATACTCTTTCTATTGCAAAAAATGATATAGGGTTTATTGGGGTTGGAATGACTGACAAATGCAATGTTGGCATTACTGCAGCTATATCACCTTACTTCAAAGCTTCAATGTGGAAGAAAATGTATGTGACTTGAAGGAATGTGTTGAATTATGGTAATGTCGGCACTATGTTGAATGATTACTTAAACCCAGAGGAACATCACAGAACACATTTACCAATGTGTTTGAAATTACTTTGTATATGAACTAGCTCTTTTTTTTCCAAAACCCTGTAACTCAGATTGTTGGGCATGCAGTTCAAATACTGTGTTTGTGGCATCAGTTTTTATAGGTACAGATTGTGACGGCACAAATACAGCATTATGATGTCACTGCATAATCAAACTGTGGACATTATTGCAGGGGTGGAAATTAAGTTTTGCAGCAATGAGCCAACAGAACTGGTAACTAGGAAAATCTATTTACTACCCCATAAACATTTCACATGCTCATCTGGGATTCATATTAAAATGTTTCCTCCTCCAGTACAAGCCAGCAGGGCTAGTTATAGAAATGTTTGTTGGCCTAACACAAAATCTACTTGTGTTTTGCTGAGCTGGTGCCAGTTTAGAACTCTGAGATGGACTGTCAGGAAGAAATGTAATATAAACACAAATACTCATGTAACAAGCCATAATGGAAAGACAAATATAGAAAAATGAAACAATGTGGAGTTTTAATAGTACATTTTTATGTTTGCTTACACACATGTGCAAGAAACATAGTGCCACCATATGAGTTTTTGTAGGTGTGCCTCCCCCACTTCCAATGCCCTGCTCCCTTTTGCAGGCATGGCTGCACTGCACCAATGAATGTCTGAGCTGTCTATGACAGCCGTTCAGTTGCAGTGGTGTACAGTTGAAAGGAAAACACCGTGGCTGTGTAGACAATTTGTGGCAGTATGCAAATTGCCTACATGTCAGCGCTCACTGTATCTGAACTGTCATGGAAAGTTTGCCCCCCACACACCTATGTAGCATGCTGGGAGCCCACCCCAGTGTGCTCATGCAGTCCTGAGTCCCCCCACACACTATATGGCCGATGGGGGTGCTTACTCCCCCGTTGGCTCCGCTGCCCCACAACAGATTTCCAAGTACCTTAGTGTGGCAAAAGTCCATATGGTGATGGGGGTGCTACAATCCCCCATTGGCTCCACTGTACCCACCACACAAAAAAAAATGACTTCCAGTTGCCATGCTGGGAGCCCACCCCAGCATGGCAAACATCCGTATGGCAGATGGGGGTGTCCAATCCCCCGTTGGCTCCACTGCCCCCCCAAAAAAGAACCTTCCAGCTGCCATGCTAGGAGCCCACCCAGCATGGCAAAAGTCCCCGTTGTCTTAAAATAAAATGACCTTTAAGAAAAACAGTCACACTCTGACTGTCTTGACCCCTCCCCACCCGAGCCCACCCTCTGCACTCTGCCTCCCTACACACCCTCCCTCTCCCCATACTTACCTTCAGAGTCTGGCGCAATGATCTTCGGTGGACCAGGAACACGTCTGCACTCTTCAAAGCCAACCACAAACTGAGGAAATGCTGGTAAGCTGTATAATGGAATAAATAGGGTTTTTTCAACTTTGATACATATCTCAGGCATTTTTCAGAATTTTTTCACCAAATTTTCAACATGTGGTTCTTGGGACCCCACCTCATGAATTCTGGCACTATCATTTTGTTCTTCGGTCCCGAAAGGTGATTTTGCGGTCACTGCATGGAACCACATTTTGGGACCAAGTAAAAAAATGACAGTGTCACAGTTCATGAGGTAGGCCCAAAACCCTATGTTGAAAATTTGGTGAAAAAATGCCCCAAAATGACTGTTTTTACGGGTAGTGCGTTGTGCAGTCTCGCATGCTCGTAACATATACATAATTTTTATATTTACTCCAGATTTTCAACATTGCCATTTCACCACACCTCCTTATGAACAGTATAGCTGTCATTTTTCACATCTCACCCAAAATGTGTTTTCACTCAAGTAGCGCGCAATGGCGTGGTCGGTGTGCAAAATCAATGTTCAGAACAGATTAAGAAAATCATAGTGACATTGTTCATAAGCAGAGGTCTTAAAATAGTTATGTTAAAAATCTGGTGACAAAAGTCGATAAACTGACTCTGTTACAATTGTGCGTTGTGCAGTTTCCACCTACCATCTTAAGTTCACGAATCTGTAATATTTTCAGTCCAGATTTTCTACACTGGCATTTTTTCACACCTCCTTATGAACAATACAGCTGTCATTTTTCATACCCTGGCTGAAATGTGTTTTCACACTTCCGGCGCAGAAATACGTGGTCGCTGTGGGAAATCAGTGTTCGGGACACATTAAGAAAATCACAGTGACACTGTTCATGAGCGGAGGTCCCAAAATGCCTGGGTTGGAAATCTGCTGTAAACAATCCCCAAACTAATTACATTACGGGTGTGCGTTGTGCAGTTTCTATGCACACTCGTGACTTTGTCCGTTTTTTCATATTTTCTCCAGATTTCAACATTGCCATTTTTTACATCATGACCAGTACAGCTGTCATTTTTTACATTCTGTTCAAAATGTGTTTTCGCACCTGTGCTGCCAAATGGCATAGTCACTGTGCAAAATCAGGTTTTGGCTAACGAACGGATATTGCCACTGTTCATGAGGTGGGGTCACAAAAAACCCATGTTGAAAAATTGGAGTGAAAATACCAACAAACCCCTGCATCGTTAGGGTTTCTAGCCATAACGCCCCACCCTGTAGAGACTGACAGGCATCAGGGGTGTGACTTGGGATTGTCGCCTGTAATGCTCATACCATTCCACCCCCACCCACACCCTGCAACCAGTGACAGGCATCGAGGTGTGCCTTGGACTCTTTGGCCCCAAAATTCACCCCATTTTCCTATACTGCACCCATCTCTTCATATTTCCTTATGGAATGGCGTGAGCATAAGGTCCAAAGACCCCAAGGCACACTGTGACACTTGTCGGTGTCTGCAGGGTAGGGTGTGGTGAAATGGCATGGCTGTTATGCCTGATGACCCAAAGGCACACCCCAATGCCTGTCAGTCTCTGCAGGGTAGAGGTGTGGTTGGCTTCAGTTCAATACTTCACTGCCATTCCTATTATGCATCTCTCTAACTCCTACACTATAATAATAATAATAATTTTATTTATATATCGCCTTTCACTATATCAAGGCGCTGAACAAACTAATTAAAACTTCAACATTCAATACAAAGCATCAAAGACCATAAACATTATAAAACATACTGTATCATAAAAACATAATAAATTACAATAAAATTTCAAACATTTTACAGTACACATTAACTTTCCAAGAAGGCCATTCTCCATAAGTGTGTTTTCAATTCCTTCTTAAATATCTCCACAGAGGTGCATTCCTGTAATCGGCATGGTAGAGAATTCCCAAGAGTGGGTGCAACATGAGAAAATGCTCTGCTGCCAGAGGATTTCAAACTCACTCTTGGAATCTCTAACAACCCCATGTCGGCCGAGCGGAGTGATCGGCCGGGGCAGTAAAGAACCAGTAGGTCTTTCAGATAGGATGGATCCTGATCGCAAAGGGCTTTAAAAGTCAATAAAATGACTTTAAAGGTGATCCGCCACCGTATTGGGAGCCAGTGCAGTTCGCGCAGCACCAGGGTAATATGACAGGACCTACTTGTCCCAGTCAAAACCCGGGCTGTCACGTTCTGCACAAGCTGTAGGTAGTGGATTTCAACCCCAGAGAGCCCAAAGTAAAGGGTGTTGCAGTAGTCTAGGCGCGAGGACACAAAGGCGTGGACCAATGTTGACAAAGAGTCAGACGGAACAAGGTGCTTAACCTGGGCAATATTCCTAAGATGGTAAAAGGAAGTCCTGATGACGGCTGACATCTGAGATTGAAAAGTCAGCTTATCGTCAAGAATCACCCCAAGGTTACGCACCCGTTCAGAGACCGGTAGTTACACGCGGCCAAGAAAAATTCCAGAAGGCGCGCCAGCACACAACCTCTCAATCTGACCACCTGGGTCTACAACCAAAACCTCAGTTTTCTCCGAGTTCAACTTTAACCAACTAGAATCCATCCAGTCTTGGATTTCCCCCAGACAGTTATTAAACACCGAGAGAGCTCCATCCTGGTCAGGTGCAAAAGACAGGTATAGCTGGGTATCATCTGCATAGCGTGAAACCTCAGCCCATACCATCTTATAATGCTTCCGAGGGGCAGCATATACATTGCAAATAACATGGGCGACAACACAGAACCCTGAGGCGCTCCACACAACAAAGAGACTGGGCCGGAGGAAAAAATCCCAGACACAACTCTTTGTGATCTCCCAGTAAAAAATGAATTGAACCATTTAAAAATGGTTCCAGACATTCCACAGATTTGCCCCAGGTGTGCTAGCAACACCATGTGATCCACAGTGTCAAAAGCTGAAGAGAGATCAAGGACAACCAAGATGGAACGTCTCCATTGATCCCTCGCCCTCAGAAGATCATTTAGCACTCGAACCAGCGCAGTCTCGGTGCTGTGTTTTTTACGGAAACCAGACTGGAAGGATTCGTAGATACTCTGGATGGTTAAATGGTCATCCAGTTGAGCAGCTATGACCTTTTCAATAACCTTCCCAATAAAGGGAAGATTAGAGATGGGTCTGTAGTTAGAAAAACAGTCTGGGTCCAAGGAAGCTTTCTTCAAGAGAGGTGTCACCACCGCCTCTTTCAGGGAGCTAGGAAACTCACCCGACTCCAAGGAGCACCAGACTATTTGTGCCAGAACTGGACCAATGATGTCTACACAACCCAAAATTAGGGTAGTCGGTCCAGGGTCCAAGCCACAGCTTGTAGGGTGCACACTATGGATGATCCTCATAATATCCACGAACTCAGGTCGACAAAAGGAACTCCAGGAGAAATGAGGCCCTGTACTCTCACACACTCCTACCACGTCACCCTTAGAGGTTGTTGGACACAAGTCCACCCTGATGTCAGCCACCTTAGTTGCAAAGTATCGAGTGAGCTCATCGCACTCAATCTGCGAAAAGGCTTTCCGAACTTGCAGACAGGCTGGGTTGCACAGTCTATCTACAGTTCAGAACAGCTGAGCCAGTCGATTCTGAGCAACTGCAATCTCCCTGGACAGGAATTCTGCCTACACTACCAATGCCAATGCCAGTAAGCAAATATCTGGCATTGACAAATGCTTGTTAAATGTTTGGCACTGTAGGCCAGCCCAGTGGAATGGTGTAAGATCAGGAATTTGCATTAAAGCCCAGGATTCTCACACTGAGGTTTGCCATGGTTTTACTGAGGTGAAGCAATCAGCGTCTAGCTTCTAGATACTGCACAGTTTGCCCAGTAATAACATCCCCTTTTCCATCAACCAATCATGAAGCAGCACTGATCTTGACTGTGAAGACAGCTTGTCTTCTGCCTACAGAGATCACATGCAGTATAAAACAAGCATTTGTCAATGCCGAATATTGTCTCGCTGGCATTGGTAGTGAAGGAGCTAGAGATGCATAATAGGAATGGCAGTGAAGTACTGAACTGACACCAACTCCATCCCCACCCTGCAGAGACTGACAAGCATTGGGGCATGCCTTTGGGTTATCAGCTACAGCATAACGCTCATGCCATTTTACCTCACCCTACCCTGTAGACACTGACAAGTGGCGTGGTGTGCTTTGGGGTCTTTGGGCCTTATACTTACCACATTCCATAAGAAAATATGCTGAGATGGGGGCAGTATAGGAGAAATGGGGTGAACTTTAGGGCCAAACACTCCAAGGCACACCTCAATGCCTGTCAGTGGCTGCGGGGTGGGGGTGAAATGGCATGAGCATTACAGCCAATGATCCCAAGTCACACCCCTGGTGCCTGTCAGTCTCTACAGGTTGGGATGTTACAGTTGGAAACCCTAACACCGTAGGCGTTTGTTGGTATTTTCACTCCAAATTTTCAACATGGACTTTTTATGACCCCAGCTCATGAAGAGCGGCTCTATCAGTTTGTTAGCCAAAAGGTGGTTTTGCACAGCGACTATGCCATTTGGTGACACAGGCATGAAAACACAATTTGGGCAGGATGTGAAAAATGTCAACTGTATTGTTCATGAGGAGGTGTAAAAAAATGGCAACCCTGAAAATCTGGAGTGAAAACATGAAAAATTGGTGAAGTCGTGAGCAGGCATAGAAACTGCACAACACACATCCATAACCCAATTATTTTGGGAATTTTTTTAACCACATTTTCAAAATAGGCATTTTGGGACCTCCCCTCATGAACAGTGGCACTGTGATTTTGTTAATCTGTCCCAAAAGTTGATTTCCCACAACAACCACACCATTGTGCACCACAGGTGTGAAAAACACATTTTGGGCAAGATGTGAAAAATTACAGCTGTATTGTTCATAAGGAGATGTTAAAAAATGGCAGTGTTGAAAATCTGGCATGAAAATATTGCAAATTTGCGAAGTTACAAGGGTGCGTGGAAACTGCACAACACAAGCTTGTAACACAGTCATTTTATGAACTTTCATCACCAAATTTTCAAAATAGGCATTTTAGGACCTCTGCTCATGAACAGTGTCACCATCATTTTCTCAAACTGTCCTGAAAACTGATTTCGCACAGCAACCGTGCTATTCTGCGCTGGACGTGTGAAAACACATTTCAGCCACGATATGTAAAATGATTGCTATACTGTTCATAAGGAGGTGTGGAAAAATGTCAATTTTGAAACTCTGGAGTGAAAATATTACAAATTCACGAAGTTATGAGTGTGTGTGGAAACTGCGAAATGCAAACTCGTAAAACAGCCATTTTTTTTATTTTCTTTCACCAAATTTGCAACATAGGCTTTCTGAAAGCCCCCTCATGAACAGTGGCACTGTCATTTCATTAATCAGTCCTGAAAGGTGATTCCACGCAGTGACTGCAAAATCACCTTTTGGGACCGAATGACACCATGACAGTGACTGAATTTATGAGGAGGGGTCCCAATAACCCCAATGTTGAAAATGTGGTGCCAAAATTCCCCAAAATGCCCTCGATATGCACCATGTTGAAAAAAACCTATTTATGCCATTATACAGCTTACCGGCATTTCTTGCTGGTCGGCTTTGAAGAGTGTAGATGTGTTCCTGGTCCACCAAGATCATCACACCATGCTCGGAGGTAAGTATGGGGTGAGGGTGGGGAGGCAGGATGCACAGAGGGTGGCTAGGTTGGGGCCGGGGCCACCGGAGTCGACAAGAGACCATTTTCTGCTTTGCAAGTTTAAAAAAAAATCACGGGATTGTTTTCCTTTTACTGGGGCATTTAGCATGCTGGGGTGTTTGGGGGGTTCTGTAGCTGATGGCAGATTGGGCACCCCCGTTGGCACACAACAAATGGGGGGACATTATGGCAACAGGGAGTGGGCTCCCCATTGGCAAATTAAACTGGGAAGGGGGGACATGATGCCAAGGGGGATTGGACACCCCCTCGGCACACACTTTAAATGGGAGGGGGGTTGCATTATGCCGACTTGGAGTTGGCTCCCCCATCGGCAAATGAACTGGGTCATGGCACTCTGCAGTGGCATGCTGCCATGTTTTGTAAACTGGTTCTCCAGGAAAGGCACGCTGCTGCATGAGAAGCTTGGATCTCATTGCAGCAGACCTTTTCTTTGATCTGGTGTCCTGTTTATGTGTTGCTGGTGTCAGCGCCTGCTGCTGCCTTATTGGTGAATGAGAGATGCACCTACTGATACGTGCCCTGCATTCGCCCACAGTGACTGCACCTCCAAATCTGCTACTAATGCAATATGTTGGCTGCACAAGTGCAAGCCAACATAACAAAAACTAATGAGGACATCACATGGAAAAACAGGGTGTTCATGTCACCATATGCAAGTGGTCTGTACTATCTCTATGGGGCCATCATGCAATTGACTGGAGGGTCAGGTCAGATGATGACCCCTCTAGTTTTGTTATATATAGAATCTCTATGCTTCTACCCTACCTGCCAGAGGAAAGATGCAGCTGTGATGACCCCATCAATGGAATGTGGAATTGGGAAAAATAGGGCTATAAAGTAGGGCAAGAGCATGATCATTTGTCAATTAGCAAGTCCCTCATAAATACCAGAGTCCTAGCTTACACAGTGCTCCAAGATTATATCTCCATTATGTGATGATGTGTCCACTGTAAGTGACTAGAAGCTGAGAGTTATGTAAGTGGATTGTAATGAAAGAAACTCTTGTTTAAACATAGATGCCTTTCTTAGCATTAATAAGCAGGGCTTTGTGGGAAATACTTCAAGATAACTATTTTCTAATATTTTGATTTTTAAGGAACACCTTCAAGCTTTTCGGTGACCTAGTTTGACTATTTTCTGTAAATCACCAAATACTCAACATTTATGAAAGTTTTGAAACATGAGAAAAATAGAAAGAATAATGTATAGGCAAACATGCACAACAAGGCCACAACAAGGCTGTGTTTCCATTGAGAGGTGCTGATGACATCATTGGGACCTAGTGATTGAAGCTCAAGAGATTCCTAATGTCAGCAGAACCCTTCAGTAAGAAAATGAAACCCACCCTCACCCAGCTGCTGAAAACCCACTTGGGTGAGGGGTGGGTTTCTGTTTTTTAAACGTTGAAACAACGGGAGATTTTGTGTTAGGGAAAGGCCTGGGCTTTATATGCGGTGGGGGGGAGAAAGTAAAATTGCAGATGGTACAAGTTTCCACTCTAATTTTAAAATGCTGTTCTGCCACAGATGGGTACAGCAACATTATATGATGTTTGAAATGTGGCACAGCAGCTTTTTAGTTAGGATTGAAAGCCATGCACAACAAGGTACAGTATAACCATATACTATTTAACACAGTATTTATCATTCAGCTCTAAATGCAACCCATACACTCTACTTAACCTGATCCCAAAATGAGATATATTCACTAAGCAGCTGCCAGTCACAGTCTATTGTATAACTGGGGCTGGATTTTCAAAGGGCCCATAGACTAAGTCAAATACCTCAACCACCAGTGCGGGAAACTACAGTATGTACGCATTGTCAGGCTTTTCAAGTTTTAGCCTGTGGTACACACAGGCAGCTGGTACAGCTGCAGTGGCTCCTACTAGCCAGTTGACCTATATCCCAATGGCTGTCTGTGTGAATCACACTAGAGTTAGCTATATGGAATGTGCAAGGGGGGCCTACCTGGCTGAGGAGTAGTTCAACTGCGGGAGTCAGCAGCACCTGTGGAACATGCTGCCATCCAACAAGGCAGGGAAGGGTATGTCTGGTACCACCAGGTGTTGCATTTTGCTACAGCTGTGCCAAAAATGGCTGGAACAAGGAGCCAGTCACAAAATGGCTCCACGGTGGAAAATACGACACATATGGAAAAAACCGACAAGTGAAGACCTGCTTGTGTAAAGTTTTTCCACATGTGGGCCAAATTCACAGGGTTTTATAAATCTGGCCCTTGAAGTTTATAAAATGGGGTTTAAGCAAGTAAACATATCTAAAAACTTTATTGGCAGAAACACATCATCTAATCTTTGACTAATTTTCTATAAACTGTACAGTTATAACTAACTAATCTAATCTATCCAGTAATATCCCATTTATATCAGTCTAAATCAATTCACCACAGCACTAGTCTATATAAGCACTTTGAACAGGAAGTGTTCTAAGAGGAAAACTGTACTGACTCGCTCTGTAAACTGCTTCTGGTTAGTGGAGCTACACACGAGTCATGTAAGAAGCAGCTCTGCCAATCCAACAAGAGCTTCTAATTAGCAGAACTACATGCAGCTCATGCAGGGAGATGCTCAGGGAGACAGTCAACTCTTCGTTACTCTGGCAACCTGATAGTGGTGGGAGGGGAGAATTTGTAGTGAATTACAACTGCAGAATAGGAAATACTTGAACAAGAAGATATACATGGCTCCAATTTCTTCAGTTTTTCAACAGTTTAAAAAAAAAGCTTTTTATGTTTATTCCATTATTTCATCAACATATTTCCCAATTATAAGCATAATAAGCAACACCTGAGAATGGGTGTATGCTAAATAATGAAATGGGGAGATAATTTCCAGCATCACGATGCCTGGCCAGGAAGATTCTGAAGTCGTGTGGTTCAGAAAAAGAAACCCATGTCTTCTTCCCAAAAATTGCTGCCAAAATTATTCTGGCAGTCGTCATTGTTTAAGTTAAACACTGAACAGTTATAAATTGCCATTAGTTCAAAAAACATAAATTCTGAATCTTTGGGCAAACATCCACCACTAATCTCCCACTCCACACAAGAAGCTGTTAAAATAATGCCTTTTAAACACCTAATTAACTTTCTAATGTTTTTGTTTCCGACTTGACAAAAAAGGCCTACAAAACCATCCCCCCAGTTCATCTGTATGTCTGATAGTGGCATGCCTACTACTACTACTTTCAAGCAGTCTGCCTGATTAGTACTCACCCGAGATTAGCCTCTTGTCACAGCCGTCAATATTTCTCTTGCTCCCCCGCTGGCTGCCGTTCTGGCTCATGCAGTTCATGCAGTCTCGCTGTCTGCTGCAGGTTTAAAAAAAAAATAGCACTCATGCTTGTGATCCTGGTCCATATTTAAAAAACATAAAGCACTCATGCTAGTGATTTTATTTATTTATTTAGGAAATCAGAATTACAACCCTTTGAGTCATAAAGTGCTTTTACACACAGGGTTTAGAAACGGAGCAAGCGTTACCTGTGTAGTGCCGTTGTACTCTATTGCGTTCAGTGTTACACTTCGCGGGTATTCCGGCAACCCCTGCCTCCATTTGTTTCAGCTCCTCCACAGAGTTTGCCTCTCTATAGGCTGTTTCTGCTACCGGAATGGCTGTTTTACACAACCAGTCGAAACGGAACACATGGGTGCAAACTGCAAAAAGCAGAGATTGCGGTTTGCATGAACGTTCATGAAGGGAATGGAACAGATGCACTTTACACACAAGGGATGTAATGGAATACTGTTTCCGTAAACAGTTATTCTGTTACAGAAACCTGTGTGTAAAAGTACCTAATGACTCGTTTCCAAAGGCTCCTCGTCAGAATAGAATACCCAGCTCCATATCAGTCACACTCACAGTTCACTTCCTGTCCCCAAATGCCTACACTAATCACTCAATATGGGGAGGGGTTGGGAGATCAGATCCACAAAAGCTCACAATCACAAACAGATTGCAAAAGAGAGAGGGGTCACAAACCTCACACCTTAACTTAGCTGCAAAACACATAGCTGTATAACTCCTTTTTGTGGCAGAATTGAAAACACCACACAACCAGACAGTCTCAGCAGAGACTACTGTTTTCTTCCTTTTTAAGATTTTCATGTATTCTTCTTTCATATCTTAATATTAAATAATTATTTTTTTTTCAGTTAGATACCCATTTTTTAAGTGCAGTAAGACACTGCAGGATGTGGGTTTCTTTACCTGAATCACAATTTCAAATGATTTGAGGTACTCAGTGTAAGCGCCTTGTGCCTTACAATTCACCTGAGTGTGCTGTTCAGGAAAACAAATCCACACCATGTCCAATCTTATTGCTTACGTAATGCATAGCCCAGCTATGTAAGGCACTCAGTTGTTAGCCTTGTGCCTAGCAATGTGGCTGGGGTATACATTAAATCAACATACACCCATTCTCTGTCTTGGTATATTGCATACATATTTAAATGTCAAAGGGTTAACACAATGAAAAGAATCAAAGTCAAAGACATTGAACTTTAAACAGTTTAACCTCAGTGTAACAACTGACCTTTGATATTATGTATCTATAGTATACCATAGAGATAAGCTGTAAAATTATTACTTCCTGTTATGTACTGTAGTTGAGGTCAATATTTTCTGTCATAGAAAGCACATCCAACATACTGTATAGTGAAAAACAAACATGTAACATCCTTTTCATCAGAGGAATAACAAAGTTGTGACATTAGATGTATAATGTTGCATATTTTACAACTACAGATTGACATGTACAGTATATACTATAATGCTTTTTATACAGTGTATCCCACTGCTTTCAACAATACAGCATGATGCCAGAGTCATCAGTACAGTTACAGTTTGCAGGCAAGAGCACCTCCCATTATGAGCCAACAAAGACAAACCTGTATTCTGCACTGCTGAGACTCTATGTTATTACGCAATAAGGTAGAACCAGGAGTTGCATTAATCATCTGTTAATCACACTCTAGGGGTGTGATATGCATGAGGTGAAGCTGAGTGCCACATACTCCTAGGGTGTGATTAACTGATAAGTAATGCAACCCCTGGGAGTACCTCATTGCATTTATGGGTGTAGAAAATACCGAACTGGAAAGTTCATCCCAAGAAAGTTTGGCACTGGACATGATGGATGGAAAATCAGGCACAATATCTAACATGATAATTTAGTCCTGCTTCGTAAAATAACAAGTCATGTAGCATGAGCTAAGAGCCATGCAAAGGGCAGGGGCGATTTACTGTTGGGGATGCAACTGGAGGGGTGGAGAAAGTCAGGGGGTGGGATTTACTATTCTATTCTTACTCTGGGGGAACACACAACCCAGGGAGAAGGGGAGTTGGGGGAGGGATTTACTTTTATTACTCCAGTGGCAGATGCAGCTTAGGGGGGGAGAAAGCTGGGGGGATTTACTATTCTCACTCCGGTGAGGACTCAACTCGGGGGGGGGTGCAATGGCCAAAAAAAAAAAAAAAGAGACCATCAGCATCAAACCCAGGTCTGCTAGATGTAACAAGCCTATTCATAGCTTGTGACTCTAACCTCTATGCTAAGCTGTCAGCACAATTTGGATATACACACTCGTGGACTCAAACTACTCTGCATCTTGACGATATTAATGATGAAACCACCGCACAGGACAACAACCGTAACCAAATTTCTACACACTCACTTCTTGAAAACAGCTTACTGTGCCCAACTTTCCAGTTCCATCTTTTCTGTTTTCCACTTTTATAGCAATACAGAAAAAAATTTACGTTTTCATTTTCTTTAACTAAAATAACTGCTTTTTGTATAAAATAGTCCTTCCACCACTTCAGATAGAAGCATTCCATGATGTAAGGTTCTATGGAATCTAATCAATATGATATTCTCATTATTAGGTGCCCCCATTCTGCTGGTAAAAGCTTGCCTCATTACTGACACATTTGAAGCATCTGGAATTTATAGCAAAAAATAAAAATCAAATAGTTTTCCTACTCTATTACAGGTGCTTTCTTTGCTGAAGCTTCCGAGACAGAGCAATCTCATCTAGGGATGAGCAAGAGTGATCATGGCATGCAGTGTCTTGATCAGGGATTTAGTAGTGTGAGACCGTAAATGACCCCACCTATGTAGTTTCTTTAAACCAAATGTCCCATTCCTATGGCAGCATGGTCAGCTCACATGGAGAGTAAATGTTTCATGTGAAGGTAGATTCAGAGTGAAGGAAAGATAAATGATGACCTTAACTGTGTTGTGGGCATTCCAGAGCATGATCTGAGTTCATCTGTCACACAGAAACTGACATTACAGTTCTCATTCATGTTCTTTCTTTTTTTTTTAGCTTTGAAACAGATCTTACTTGCATTTTTTAAATGTGCCTTTTTCTGCCACTAAAACTGCAATGAGCTGCAGCTGAGTTTAAGATTAGTGATGAGTAAAGTTGAGTATGACTACTGGCGGCTGTTTGAAACTTTCATGGAATGCTGGAGAGCACTTAAAACTTTACATTCCAGTGTTCCAGCATTCCATGACAGGACTACTTACTTTGAATCGTGCTGCATGTTATGAGGCTCTCCTAGTATAATGATTAATGGTTGATGTAAGCTTGCAGGAAAGGTTTCCATCAATCACAAGGTAGAAATCTTTCTTGCATTGCTATAATATTGGAAAATGGATCATTTTCGTACTGCAACCTGATTGGCCTGTGAGGATTAGAACCCAAGGGTGAATTACATTAAAACACATGGTATAAAATCTTTTATTGCTAGCAGTCAGTTGTGTTCTTTTTGTTTCATTAATAAAATATTTCTTTTTGACATGTCTTTTTCAACTTAAAAAAAAAAAACTGAGCTTCATTTTATAATGCAGTAAAGTAAGCCAGGGTGTTTGTTGTGGGATTTAGCCATGTCTTGTAATTTTTAAGACAGGAAGCACACATAGAAAAATAAACGCTGATGGCAGAAAAGGTCCAAATGACCTCTTAAGTCTTCCTAGTACATGCCTGCATCTATTCCCATCATAATGGTTGACCAGAACTAGTCAACTAATGACCCAAAATGTGGGCACCCCACTCCATAGTCCACAAATCCCCGTCCTTTGAATTACCACCCTCCCTCCTCTAGTTTGGACTGTTACCCTGAGAGTATCCCACTTGTGTTTGAAGCCAGTGGCAGACTGCACCTACCATTTCTCCTGAAAGTGCATTCCATTTCTCCGCCACCCTTTCTGTAAAAAGTGCTTCCTTATATCCCTCCTGATGCCTCCCCCCACCAGTTTCTATCCATGGCCTCTTGTTACCTTGCTCTTCCTTCTTGTGAACTAAGCACTGCTATCCACTATATTAATAAACCTTAGATAATGAAAAGTCTCTAACCGGCCTCTCATCTCCCTCGTGGCAGCCACTGTGTACATATTTAGACTCTCCTGCCTCTCTTCATACTTCTTCCCCTGCTGCCCCAAGTCACCATTGTGGTCCTCTTCAGAATAGCTTTTAAAAGGTCCCTGTCCTTCTTCAGGTGTAGGCTTCAAAACTGTGCACAGTACACCAGGTGAGATCTCACCAAGGATCTGTACAGGGGCAGATTTACCTTCTTCTTCCTTCTACTAGCAACCCCCTCTCAATGCACCCTAACACTTTACCTGCTTTCCTTGCATCCTTCTGACACTGGGCATGAGACTTTAGACTGTCACTAATAATGATCCCCAGCTCCCTTTCCTCCTAACTGTGCTTCACCCTCCCCTCCCTCACCCCAACCCCCAAACCAGTACTCTGTTTTTAGTTTTATTTTGCCAGTGTGTCTGACTTTACACTTTTATCATAAAATGTGAGTTGCAATATCTTGGAACATGTTTCCAAGCTATCTACTGTAGGTCCAATTTCATTCATCATATTCCCTCCATCATATCCACCCCTCCACCAACTGATTTTGGTATAATCTGAAAGGAATGGAGTTCACCTTGCCTTTCCTCCACTATACTGCAGATGAATATATTGAAATGGGACAGCCCCAGGACTGAGCCCTGTCTTACCCCACTTATGACCTCTCCAACCCCTGAGCATTCCCATTGACAACTACTGTTCTCTTGGAGCCCCCCAAGCTAGTTACTAATCCATCTAGTTTTTTTTAACTCGCATACCTCAGCTTTTTCACACATCTCATATGGGGCACAGAGACAAAGGCCTATAGTATGTCTAGTGACTGGCACTTATTCATTGGCCAGATCAGCCTGATGAAAACCCATGCTGCCTCTTGCCCTGGCTAGAGTCCGCTGGCCTCCAGCCATTCCACAATATACTCTTTCATAATGGTTGATAGTAGTTTCCCCAGAATTGAAGTCAGCTTGCCTGGTTTGTAGTTCCATGGGTCCTCCCTACTCCAACTCTGATAGAGTGGGACACACTGGCTTCCTTCCAATCTGCTGGAACCTCCTCACCACCTCCCATTTCTATGAACCAGTTAAATAGGTCAGTTAGTGAATCCACCAGGAACTAAGCAACCTCCCTTAGTAGCTTAAAGTGCAAACCAAATGGGCCTGGTGACATGAAGTACAAGTAAATCTGACAATATTCTATACAAGGTTGGGTCTTATTGCTTAATTTTCAAATCTAAAACTTTACTTGCTACATTTTGAGTTCTGTGTTCCAGTTAAAATGATGGGTTAGAATGCAGCATAGCTACATTCTAATGCCATAAAGCAGTGTTAAACTACAGTACTCTCTCACTAGTTAAGTACTAATGATGTGTCTAACGTGTTATTTTTGTTTGTGATGTATTTGTCATCAAAATAATATATTTTTATGAGATCCTATCCTGTATGAATATTTGAATATTTTGAATAAATAAAATGAAAAAGAACTCTAGAGGTAGAGATGTAACATCAAGATCTGTAGTCTTAGAATGAAACCAGCACCAATGAAAGAGTAGCTTTCACAATGCTGATGTCATAATTTCTGGGCAGCCTTAAAGTCAGCTGCTGAACTCAAGAGAAAGTAAAATCTTCACAAAAAAAGTACATTTAGAAATGATAACTTTAAAACTTTTGTTTTATAACTCAAATACATGACAGCTGTACAAATAAATACACAATTTGTTGTAACGAGGGGTACTGTGTTGTTCTGCAGTGTCACTAGGAGTGCTGTGCTGATCCACAGTGTGTTTGAGAGATTCACCAGGTCACTATGCTAGGCAGTCGGCAAGACCAAGGTTTTGTTTTGGTCTTGCTGGCAGCATTTTACCATATCTGGTACCAAGTTTTAGAAGACTGCCAGCGGTCTCACTGTCTGTTGGTTGGGAGGCACAGTGAGACACTGCAGTTAGCTCAATTAAGGCATGTTCATCAAGTGACAGTGAGCAGGTTGAGAGGGAGAGGAAAGGGATTTTACAAACAAATAAACAGTTGAAGAATTTAATATGCTGTTTTTTTGTTTTTGTGACTGAACAAGAGTCTCGCTAAGAAACATGGCAGCCAAATTGTTTTGAAATGTTCTGTCCAGCAGCACATTGATTTATTTTGGTTATGGGCCAGAGGTACTGGGATATGTTTTTACCCATGCCATTCTGACAAAAAAAACAACACATGGCTGGAAGAGTCTCTCAGACATCAGGATTCAAGACCGTCCTTAACCATTTTTTTGTATTCCTTTTTATTATATTTTACAGAACAAAATACAGGCAAACAGTCTGCAAGCAACAAATAGAAATACCACGATAAAAAAATTTCACAGAAAACTAATATACATTTGTTTGTGTCTTACTTCCACTTAATTCGCTTGGAGGGAAGCACATATTAAAAACATGACTCAGATATCATTTCACTATTGTAACTGTAGTACAGTTAATACTCTGTAGGAATGCAAATACAGATTATTTGACTTGGCTAACTTAAGAACAAGCAGTCCATTTGTTAGGACACAATAAATACTTTTTATTAATTAAAACAGACTACACAGAAGTAAAATACAGGTTAGTACCCCCTCACAAGTCATGTGGTCAATGTTTTGCGTCACTCTGACGTTTTTTTCAAAAAACATCAGAGCGACAAGAAATGACCATGTGACTTGTGAGGGTGGGCTACATTGTATTTTACTTCCATGTGTGATGCTTGGCCAGCTGGTTATGATTATTGTATGATATTGGTATTATAAATAAATGGTCAGTGTATGAAATGTAAGTCTGTGAGATTTGGCCCTTTTAAATTACAAGGTGTCAGCAGCTGAAATCACAGGATGTATTACACTGATCAGGAGATCTCTGTCATGTAATTAACTCCCTTGAGAAATTGCATTTTATGGCCTTTTTATGACCTCATGCTTTTGAAGTTGGAAACTAAATATACATTTTATTACATCCGGACCAGGATGTCATTTAGCTGATTCTTGTTGGCTATCTCATACCTGGGTGACAGACTGTAGGGTTGTAAACCTCAATGGAACTGGTTGATCAAAGACTCATAATTTGGGAAATGGGTTTTTGCTGATGTTCATATTATTTAAAATACCTCCTGGTAGGAAAACATGTTTGTAATTTTATATTCTAAAAGGAGGAGCTAGATGACACACAGAAGCGGTGTGGAGACACAGAGTTTAAACTGATACTTGTGTCTGAAATGAATGTCATATTATTTTGGGACTCTGAGAGAGACACAGTTCTCTGATCTAACTTTGAAATATACTTCCAGAGGTAATACCTTAGATAGCAAAAATCTAACTGTATTGTGGTAGAAGTTTTGCTTGGTAATTTTCCTTTGTTCTTTTATGTGCTTGTGAGCTCTTTGATATAGTGTTTTGTGTTTACATTTTTCATATTTTTATCATCTTTTAGTAAAGTACATTTTCTTAAGATACTGCCTGGGTGTGTCTTCCAAGTTCCTTTTGCATGTGATGTATACGTGATTAAGTCTGACAGCTGTTTGAAGGGCTTGATGGTGTTACTAAACTGGGAAAGGGTAAGAGTACACCTAAGGTCTCTTACAGAGTTTAAAGTGTTCATTTTGGATACCTGGTTAGGTGTCCTTAGGTGAAATATATATTGCACCCCCCCCCGAAGAGAATATTATCTGAGCCTGTACATTTGGGTACGCTAGCATAAGGTTTACAGTTTGAATCCCACCAGAACTTAAGACTAAAGATGATTCAGACCCAAAAGCAGACAGGAGGGCTACCCTGTCTATTACCTGTTCACACTATTGCGCTCTGAAGTTGGCACTGTGGGAGTAGAGGGCCTGACCTGCTGAGTGCATTTGTGACACCATGTAGTTTGTTTTAATTAATAAAAAGTATTTATTGTGCCCTAAGAAATGGACTGCTCATTCTTAAGTTAGCCAAGTCAAACAATCTGTATTTGCAGTCCTGCCACTATGACTTTGGCTCCTTGTGGAGTGTTTTAGAGCCGCCTCTCCTTCCTGCATCCACTCTGTAGGAATATACACTATGAAAATTAGAACCATAACTATATGTCATGCCCCTTGGCTTTTACACTTGATTTCTGTTTGCAAAATATGTAGCACATTTTAAACTGCATCCCTTTAACATTGCAAGTATACAGCAGCTCCTGAGAAGAAAACCTGCATACTGAAATAGTAAACATCAAACTTGAAGCAGCTTAAGACAACTGCTCTTACTTACTAGTTACAGATAAATAGGTAAGCAATAACCCATGACATGGTATGGGGTTACTGGGGCTTAATCAACACATCAGGTGCATTGTAAGGCACAGGACCGCAGGCCGAGTGCCCTCACAGCACACAGGGTGTTGATTAATCCCAATAACCCATACCCTAAAGTGGGTTATTGTACTTATAACATGGTGTTATTGCATACTGATAGAAAAAAAAAAACAGGACTCACTGTTGTAATGTTGAAAACTTGTAAAGTTTAATATGTGTGTCTCCACCACACAAAGTACTGCCATTCTGGAACTGTGCAACAGCACATACTATGTGAAACTGAAACTCTATGCTGTGTCCTGGCTCTGACAAACAACAGTGCAGCTCTGACAAACAACAGGGCAGCATCAGTTGGGGGTTGTACTATGCATGGCAAGGGCAACTGTGCTGTAGCCTGTCTCTCTCTCTCTCTCTCTCTTTCTTGTTTCATTCATGTGACAGCAGCACGGATACAGACTGTCAGGTCTGCACTGAAGAAGTCAGGGCTGTACAATGCATGGCAAGTACAACTGTGCTCCACCTGATCTGCTGCAGGTGAGTAAGTTGCCAACCCAGAAACTGGACCGCAGGCTGCAGCACTGAAGATTGTCTGTGGTTGCCACTATATCTGTCTGCCAGCAAAGTACTGCAAAACTGCTCTCTCTCCACAGACTACCTGTGATCTGGCAATCAGCACCACAGCTCCTGGTCTCTCTTTGAATTAACACTGTTTTCAACTGCCTGGCATAGAAGGATAGGAGAGAGGGACACACCATAGAAACCTGCCTGCACACAGCAGACAGTGCCTACATGTCCCGTTCTCTCCCCATTACCTCCCTTTCCTTCTGTCACTATGGTAAGCGGAGCACAAAGAGGAGATTGTCAGGGGAGGGTGCCTGCCCAACCTTCTGCTGTTTGTCTCTTGCACTCTCTCTCTCTCACAAACACTCATGGGGACTCATTGTGTGGGGAGGGAGAAATGATCTCCCCACTACTGCACATACTGATGGGCAAACACTGTCAGCAGTGTGAACGAGTGGGGGGGGGATGCATAAAGATAGCCTGCACTGGAAATACTAACATTCAGATAGCACTGCAAACAAAGTGGTGTGTCAGTAACTGTACATCCTTGCCGGTGTCCCTCCATTGCTGCAGGGCAAAATTACTAAATGGTCTGGAGCACTGCATTCTGCAGGACAACGTGTGGTGCTAGGGTGCCATGGCTGACTTTCTTGTTTCACTTGTGGGACAGCATAATGACTGGGGCAATTGGTGACTCAGCCAGACCTGATCATGCATTAATCCACATGATAAATGCAGATGTTGCCCATTTCATTCATTACCTCTCGCTCCTCTTGCTTCATTAATGGCTGCCTTTCACTTTGTTTCTGTCAAGTAGATAACAAGTCCAACTCTGCCCATTGATTCTCTTTTTAGGTAAGTCACAGCAGCTGTGCACATATTGAGGATTACTGCACAGTCAGGTGATGCTGATTCACCAATTGCCTTGCTTCTTCATTATCTACCATGTTATAAGTGAACTTGACCCATCACACTTGATACATATAACTGATAGATGAGATAATCCTTACAGTGGTGTGAGGTCTAGCAGGTCATGTGTGGTATAGTTGCCCTCTATAATGTACATAAAAAAACAAAGCAATTAGTAGAGCTGTGTCTGCTCAGCTGACCCATTGCCCCTGGTCTCCAACAAAGGAACTGCCCCACTATCTTCCAATAGCATGTGGCTCTGCGCTGTGGCAGTGGAGGGTGCCATCTTACCTCACTCAACCTTACTGGAAAAAAAAAGATCACTACCAATCCAAGACCATATGCCAACTTCAAACTTTGTGGGATTCACAAACATGCAATAAAATAAAGGCACATCATAAGAAATATTGAGCAGTTCAGTAATCCTCTCAGCACTGAAGTGTTGATTTATGCTCTAACTATTCTTGTAAACTTAAGCCCAGAACATATTCTATCAGTTCCAATATGCCCCCATAGTACAATGTCCCCAAGTGCAGTTTACTACAATGGTGATCAGTATTTGGAAATCATGACAAAATCTATCAACTGAACAGTCATTAGGAGCTAACATCACTCTCTGCCAGTTCTGTACTTGTTGCCACATTTTCATTGTGCTTCAGAAATTTCACAGAAAAGTCTCTGGTTGCCTTCAGATCTGTAAAGTGAACATTTTGTCCACATAAATTAACTGAAGGCATACAGAGAAGGAGATTCAGTACACCACCCATGCCTCTTTCTGCTTTGCTGCAATCCCACAAATGCATTGCACCTCAGTTCTGTGGCATATGAGCAACCAAGGAAAAGGAGAATCTTGTCTTCCCCTAACATAACTAGAGCCTGCTCTTGGGCAGCTTGAAGTACCTGGTCCTGCATCACAGAGGTAGTCGTGGTGCAAAGAATAGTGCAGGTCCTTTTCCAATCTCTCTAGCATGGTGTGGAGTCACTCTATATGCACAGGTGGTGGGGATGGCATATTCAAGACCAACTGCCTCTGGAAAGCACCACTCCAGGAAAGCACATAAATTGTTATCCTCCACACCTTCAGGTATGCCCAGAAGCCTTAAGTTAGATGATTGAGCCCAGTTCTCCAACTGTTCAAAATGGCTCTTCACCTACCCATTGTCTTTATGAAAGTGACAGTGCCTGCCAGCTCTTTACTTGCCACTTTACAAGACTCTTCCACTGAGCCTGCCGTGGTGTCTACCCTTTGCTCTACAATCACAAAATGTTCCATTTGCTGGTCCAGCTTTTTATTGAATCTTTGAATCATTAGTGTGAGGATGGTGATTTCCCTTTGTGAAGACTCTAACATCATCAGCCGGTTAGGTACAGTATCCATGGGCTGCTGGCCTGCCTACTTCTTAGTAGGTACAATTCCTGGACTTAAAACAAAAGGAGCCGCTCTACATAATCAGCTCATGCCCAGTCAAAACCACAAAGTTGTGCCACATAGTCAGCTCATAGCCAGTCAAACCCACAAAGCTGTGCCACATAATCAGCTCATACCCAGTCAAAACCACAAAGCTGAGACACATAATCAGCTCCTACCCAGTCAAAACCACAAAGCTGTGCCACATAATCAGCTCACACCCAGTCAAAACCACAAAGCTGTGCCACATAATCAGCTCATACCCAGTCAAAACCACAAAGCTGTACCACATAATCAGCTCACACCCAGTCAAAACCACAAAGCTGTGCCACATAATCAGCTCATACCCAGTCAAAACCACAAAGCTGTGCCACATAATCAGCTCACACCAAGTCAAAACCACAAAGCTGCGCCACATAATCAGCTCATACCCAGTCAAAACCACAAAGCTGTGCCACATAATCAGCTCATACCCAGTCAAAACCACAAAGCTGTGCCACATAATCAGCTCATGTCCTGTCAAAACCACAAAGCTGTGCCACATAATCATCTCACACCCAGTCAAAACCACAAAGCTGTGCCACATAATCAGCACACACCCAGTCAAAACCACAAAGAAACAAACAGCAAAAAAGGCCAGTACTGAGCTTCAGGATTTAGCCACAATATCTAAGATCTTCAATTCACACAGTAAAAAGAATCTTGTGCACAAATATCAAAGTGTAGTGATGGTGGTTAGCTGTAAAAACTGCCGAGATGGGACTTTTTACTGTGTGAATTAAAGATACTGTGGCTAACTCCTGAAACTCAGTGTGGGCCTTTTTTGCCATTTGCCAGTTCCTGAACTTCTTGCATTGGATTTCCCAGCATTTTTAGTCAAACCATGTTGGAAATGCAAATCGTTGATATCACCCTCTCCCATATAAAGAGGGTAAGCACTTGTCTCAAATTACTGCAGAGAGTTGATGTTTAAAAAAATAATTATTTCTTGCTGCATACATGGAGCTGAAGGGAAACAAGTGTTCATGCTAGACTGCTGGCCATGACCTGTCCCTACCCATTTTATAACACCAAATAAAAAAGGGATATGTCTGTACTCTTTTATAGGAAGAACAGTGGGATAACACTGTTTGCCTAATGTTGTTGCACTGCTGCTTTAAAATACCGTACTGTTATGGACCAGATAACACAAATATTCCATCCCCACAGAGTGAACACACCACCTCTGAGTTGCATCTGCTGTCTACCAGCTGAGTGAGTGACAGACCAGAGATAGCTTGCAAATCTAGATGCCAACATGTCAGTAAAAACATCAGAGCCACGATTCTCAAAGGGCTTGTTGAGGAAGGGCTCAATCACTTTTGCCCCATGCTAATGCTATAGAAGCACAAATCTAACTTCTGATACAGGAAGGCAGAACTGCAGTAAGTGCATCCAATCAGTTTATATACTACAGCTAAAGCCCAGCCAGCCTGTAACAGAAATAACGTTTGTACTTCTATATCACATTCTAACCATTCAGATGCCATTGGGGTAGCCCAGAAGAAAACACAGAGGGGGATCATTGCCACTGTGCTGTCCCCAGTCAATGGAGTGTGCCAGGGAGTAGCTAAAGTGGCACTTAATTTTGGTAAGAGTGACACTGGCTAGATGGGTGACAGGATGACCAGATATTTGTTTACACACTTAATCTTGGACTTGGGAAGCAGGAGGGCAAGGGGTTTACATGTTATGCCATGGCCCCAGAAATGGGATCAGTCACCCCTTGGGGTTCACCACAGTATTACGGAACTGTTAAAGCACCCCTATCCCTCCACCATTGAGTGGGTGGGGGGGGACACATAATGACAATAGGCTTGTTTTTAGAGAGAGATGTTTACTTTTGCAAGGAAGGTTTTCTGGGGGGGGAGGACGGATGTATTACAGTAGCCATAACTGATTGAATAGTCACTAGTATATATTCAATATGATTAGTGTGGATACAAATCTATCCACTTTTACCAACTCCTTTGGTCAAGGTTGTCGACTGACCTTTTTGCAAATATTATTTGCACTGCTATATTTAAAATGATTTTCCAGAGTCCAGAAGAACTTTTTAAAGTATAATATTCAGATGCAATTTAGATGATATGATAAATGATTGATATGATATGAATCGACACTATATGACACGATACAACACTATATGATACAGTACAATAGGATACAAAATTAAATCATATAATTGTGAAAATTACATATCATAATTGTGCAAATTATCTCTCTGGCTTTCAAATACAGGGATGTGTTACACACAGCAGACCCCAAATCCACCCTGACCAGACTGAACTCTCTCTCTTTCATTACTCTGTTACTTTGCCCTCAACTGCCCTGTCTTAACTCATCTCTATTCCCCTGACACATTTCACTCATGCCCTTCTTTAGAGTGTCAACATATCTCCTACGTTAGCTCCCTAATCTCCAAATTCTGGTCTGGGTCGCTCTCCTCTTAGCTCTATCCTTTCCTGTCTCCTTCCCTCCTCTTACCATCATAAATATTCTGACCTACACTCCTCGCTCCCTGGGTTTAAACTTTTGCCAGTCAGTCAGCTTTCTCATAGAGGTTCCCCCAGGATTGTTTCTAGCTTGCTCCACCTTATCTGTTCATTTACTTGCCTGTCTGCCTTGAAGACACAACTCCATGACCACTTCATTGATGTCTGGTCCTGACATGGCCCCACTCACTTCTCTTCCTTGATTTCTTCATCTCTCATTAAGTCCTTCTATACTGTTCCATCAGTCTTGTCTAACTGTAGAATACCAAGCATTCCACCTTTTTCTGTCATGCCTTTACCTTCATTGCTTGTAAGTCAACACAACTGTATAATGTATTCTGCAAATTAAGACATACTGTTCCCTTGCTGCTGACCTCAAAGTGCCCATTTTTTTTCACATTACTTCACTTTATCCTTTCAGTCCTTGAGAACTGTCCCATTTTTCACATTAATTTGCTCTGTACTTGAGCACCTTTTTTGAAAGTCTCATTTATGACATGCACCTATTTTTGCACACTTTCCTTGTGATAATTTTGTTGTACATCCCTGTACCCTTTACACTAACTCATCTGAAAACAAGTTAAATTATGTCACATTAATGTTCTATATGTATCTCCCCCAGTCATTATTACAAAGGACATGTTTATGAAAACATGATCTTTGTGTGTCAGACTTCTTCTCATCCTCAAATCCCCCTGCTTTTTCCTCCACTGAAGTCATAATTGTCCTGTTGTTATGTCATAGTCTGTTGCTGTAGAAATAATTATGATCTCCCAAACAAAGAATTATGGCCTCAGTGGAGGAAAAAGCCAGAGATGGGACTCTAAGATCCTGTTTTCATCTAAATGTCTTCACTAATAAAGAATTTGAGGAGATAAAATACAAAAAGTAATGGAATATAAGCTGATGTGTCTGAATATCGTATTTTGAGAAAGTTTATGGGTGTTTCAGCTGAAAGGAGCCCAGATGGCTTGTCAAGTTCAACAGCAGCTATTCAGCACCCATATCTATTTATTCCCACTGTGCTCACATATTTATCTACATTTATTCTGAAGGCTTCTGCAGATGCCTTTATCAGTGAAATAATAAGGTAGCTCATACCACATATTAACCACTCAGTGTGTGAAAAAGTTACATTTCTGTTCAGCATTCCAATGTTGACCCAATAACTGAAATTCATGGCTCCTGGTGTTTGTCCTGCTCTTTCCTTGTATACTGAAAAATGCATTTAAAATACAGTATCTTACTTCATGTTCTTTGTTTAGTAAGAGCCTGTACAGTGCTACATTCTAGATAACAGGTATTTTGTGCCCTCTTCCCCCGGCCACCACCGCCACAATGCTATGGATTTCTACACAGATGACAAGCATAACTGGTCTATCAGCAGTGTCACTGGGTCTGACACACCAGCAATTAGGAATATGCATTGTATGCTCTCTTACTAGAAATGTGTGCGAAGAAAGATATCTTATATTAAACTGAGTATAGAATAAAGATACTTTACTTAATGGCCAGTTTGCACTGTGCATTCTGTAATTGGTGTGGAGTAGCTGACCTGCTATCAGAGGATAAGTGTGTAACATCTGGGTTCCCCTGGGATTACTAGAACCCTTTCAATATAGTGCAGGAAGGGTTGGGCAGCACACAAAAAGGTTGAATCCTGGTAGAGTTTCAAACAAGCCCTCTCTGCTTAGTGCTGCTGTGTGACGTGAGCTCATTTGCATAATATAACTCTCACAGCTGCATGAGCCACACTGAGTTTGTTGAAGCTGAGCGTTCTGTTCAGAGTCTGAAGTTGGAGCTTGTAGGGTTCATAGTATGTGTTAGGTGGTCCCCTTCCTTGAGCAGGCCAGCTTCAGAGGGAGGAACCCTCTGTTTTCTCAGCCTAGAAGTGTCAGCAATCAGTCTGTGAGCCAGCTAGTGGTGCAGACCTTTCTAAGGCCCCTCAGGGTTGGGGAGGGTGAATTTCTTCACAGCTGTGTGAGATCATCTGGAGTCAGTGTCAATGAGTACTGTGGGACAATGTCCCTCTCAGCAGGTTACTTCCAAGAGCTGCCCAGAACAGAGATTGTGTGTTTTACAACCAAAAGCAATGGACTTTTAAATGTAAATTGTTTAGGATCCTGTCATTCAGTTCAATACTTCAAAAGCCCTTCACCCTAGGGTTATGTGTAGCTACTGCTGTGACTTTCCAAAGTTTCTGTGGGGAGGGTCTCTGGAAGAAGACCTCTACAGAATGTGGGAACTGTGTAGTTCAATGTAATTTTCTAGGAATGTCTTGTGGGCACAGCAATGCTTAATATACAAGGTTCATTTGATGTCAAATTTGGGTTGGCTGGTGCCTTGCAAGGAGGCCAACAAGGTTCATATACAGGTTCTCAGGACCCCTGCACAAGAATGTGCAATTAGGATTGTCATCTGTGGCCATGGTGTCCCTGAAGAATCATATTTTTCCTAAAATGTGATGGCAGAGAGAGAGAGAGAGTCTAGCATTGGCCGGAGTTGAGCTGACCACTCAATCCAGGTTGCAAAAGGACCTAACTAGTTACTATGAAAAGGGTCAAGTGTTTCGAATTGAGTGATGGGGCAACATCTTCTATAAATGCACTGGTAAAGTCCAGAGATCCCTCAACAAAGGGATGGACATCCATGGGAAGTGTTCCTGTGAAAAATCTCAATACTGCAAAAAAGTGTTTTGTGGAGAAGCATGTACCAGTCAGAAGCATGGGGACACCACCATTTTTCTGTCACCATTCTGTCAGGAATAAAAGCCATACAGTACAATTCCATTCCTGCTTGTGGACATTCCATCTCTGCGTGACCTATGTGCATTCTTGGGGCCCCCTCAGACTAGGCTGACACACCATGGACCTGGTACTACTCTCTCAACCTGTGTTTAAATAGAAATGTTATTTTGTGCCATTCCCCCGACCTCCGAGATGCCCAAGCCAGGTGTTGCCCTAATACCTGGGGTAATGCCTTTTGTTTGTGGATGATTGTTACCTTGCCAAAAAAGGGGGGTTGGGGTTACAAATGTAAACACATTTGGGCACATTAACTTGTAACGTGATCCATTTCAGCTCCTGTAAAATTCTGCAGTGGTGAGGAGTTGAAACATTGCAAGAGTTTTGTCCCTGCATGAATGCTTAACATCCTCTGAAGTTATGCACTTGCAGTATTGAAAGACCACAGAGGAATATAAATAAAACACAAGGGGGACAGGAGACCAGGCTGCCTGTGACATATTCACAACTTCTGCACCACTCCACAGCTCCTGTGTGTGGACACAGTGGAAATGGCTACATCTCCACACTTCACACATAGGTACTATAATGGTTCTAAATCTCAGTATGTATGTAAATGCATCTTGAAATTCATAGAATACGGCAGGAGGGGGCCCTTGTTCAACCAAGTAATTAAAACATAAAGTACCTTTCATGGACTGTTGCTTTAATTATCTCTTTGGGAGTTTATGATGCTCATCTGCAAGATTTTTTTTTGTAATGTACAAAGGTTATCTCGCAGATGCAATAATAAATTCCAGGCTGTGTCTCTTATCTTATCAATAGCAAAAAACTGTATTGTGATTAAATGTGAACTCTGACCTTTAAGGCATATGAACAGGGAAACGGAAAGTTAAACTCTATGTTAACTATAGATTTTACAGTAGCACAGGATAACAAAAACCCATCCTAATCTTAGCAAACAAAGCCACAGACTGCCATCTGATCCAGATCAAAAGTCATCAAGGAAGTAAGAAGACTATGAACATTTTTAAAAGTACATCCATGTTTTGTACAAGACATTTTTATCATTAAGCATTAAGGCCTGACCAGGGGGTGGGATACATAAGAAATAAGGCATGGCAGAGAAGATTAAGCTGTGCTAATGTACCAGTTAATCCCAAGCCTGAAGGGGCTTTAATTACCAGAAGGTTCACTGACAAGCATTATACCACACTGGAATCACCTTATTCAGCTTACAAAATGTTTAGTTTCCAGCAGTCCAGTAATGTTGTAATTTGGTGCTGTATCTTTAAATGGTTAGTTTGAGTGCATTAGCATTAATTAGATATGCAGAAGGATTTAGGTCACAGTTGGACTGCTTCACTAGTTGGGTGCAGTTGCATTGGAAGACGTGAGTTATGGTTACATTGTTATAGTTGGTCCTGTGCTTTAAATAGGTGTTCCGAGTTTTAACTTCCTGCACTTCCTTTGTAACAGCCATGGAATACCTGCTCCACAGAATAGTAAAATGGGCACCTTCGTGTAATTGGGTCACTCAGGTGGGGGTTCAAGACCAGGTACCACCAGTATATATAGAAAGAAAATGGGTGGATCCTACTGAGTAACACAAAAAGTCACTGTGAGCAAATTAGTTGCAATGGGGTAGTAGTGAGCAAAAAATATATGATTATGCCTCCACATTACACTACACATCTGCACACACACACACACTTAACCATGTTTTTATGATTAAAAAAGCCATGGGTTGGTAACTAATTGCCCTGGCTAGTAATCGCCGCCCCCCCATGGTCCAGTGGTATGTAGAAACTGACATCAGTGTGGCAATAGACAAAAGAGAAATTAAAAATATTAGTTTAAAATAAGTACTTAGCCAGCATTTTGAACAACTGCTGCAGAGTAAATGCAGAGTGGCATCAGCGGGGCATGAGATACCCAGAAATGACAGTGAGAGCTGAGAGTCAGCTCTGTAGTATAGCGCTAGCATGCTTGGAGGGGAATCCCCTCAAAGAAGCCTAGATCAGCTTGAGAGAATTGCAACAGCAGTCACAGAGCAGGCTATGGCCTGCCAGAGCATAGTTCTATTGGACAGTGAAATGCGGTAAAGCACTCTTCTTGCTGTCAGGATGGCCGGATATTTAACATGAAAATGTTAGTTTAGTAGGCAACAAGTGCCAGGATTGTTCCTTGTGGACTGGCTGCAATTATTTTTTAATACTTTAAAGAACTAAAGGGCCACAGAGAAATGAATGGGAGAGTCCAATTCACAGCTATGAAAGTGCAAGGAGCCAGGCACCATTTTAGAGAGGTAGGAGGCTGCTCCACTTGTGGGGTTATGCTACAACAAACAATCAACAAAAATATATATTTACAATGGGTAAATTCATAAAATAAAGCCACACTGGGCTAGAATGTGATCCAAGGGACATATATGTGTGCAGGTTTTAACACAATGTTCACCGTTTTAAAAACTGAGCTAAATGAAGTTAGCTCATGTGTACAACATGAAGGACCCACTTTAAAGTGCAAAACAGTACAAACTTTTTTTTATTAAGGATTGCTGCCAAGCCATTATTTATCCTAATTTAACCAATAAATATGATAATTCTGCATATAAACCCTTCTCAATAAGTCAGCCACAAAAACATGCTTATCGTACCTAAACAATCTTGATATTAGGTCAAGTGTGCTGAAAACCAATAAAAGACAAGTTGTCTATACCATAATTTATATGTAAATTCTATTACAGCATTAAAAACAGCATCCACTTCTTAAATTTCAACAGTAAATCAACCAGAAAAAGGTTCTTAAGCTTGAAATCTGTCTATAAATTCACATCACTGTGTAAAGCCTCTGTTTCCTTAAACTGCAGCATAAAACAACGCAATAACAGTCACACATTGTCTTTGGCCATTACCATGTATCCTTGCTGACTGTATGAAGTATTTGAAGTTAATTTCAGATTGTAGAGTTATCCTGGTTATAACTGAGAAAATTTAAATGAAATCTTAATGGTTATAAAGAAAATAAAGTGTACTCATACAGAAAATCTCAAGTACAGGACCCTATTCAGAGATATGACCTTGATTCTGAATCATCCAGGCAGACATCAGGCAGTGATGCAGAGGGGGTGGAGCTAAACTGATAGGAGGTGCAGCAGGTGGGTGTTTTTTTGGGAGGGGGCAGTACAGGGGTGGGGGCAGAGGAAGGAGACAATATTTTGGCAACAAGAGATATCAATATACCCACAATACAAGAGAACAACACAGGGAAGACATTGTTACAGCAAGCACATCCGGAGACACAGAAACAGGTCAGGAAATTTGGAAAATGATCCAGAAATTATTATTAAAAGTGCTGATGGGGGGGGGTTATGGATTATTGCCAGTACAGGGAGATCTGTTTAAATCTATTAGATGACAAGAACAACTATTTACGTCTAATACAGGATCATACACAAAAGGTCAAAGATATAGTTCAGGCTCTATTAACTATAGCAAGTGATAACAACTGGATAACAGAATGGGAACATAATGCCTTATTTAGACAAACACCTTTGATTCCTATTTTTTATATACTTCCAAAGATCCATAAAGATCCACGGAACCCCGGAGACCCATTGTATCGGGTATTAATTCAGTATTGGAACCTCTTTCCATTTATATTGACTACCACGTTAGACCTTTAGTAGAACAGACCAGAATATACCCAAAAGATTCTACAGATATTATCAGACTGATTGAAAATGAAAATGAATCTGATTTACAAATAAATGAATGCATTTTAGTTACCTGGGACCTTAAGGACTTATATACATCTATTCATCATTGAGAAGGATGCAAGGTATTACAGGGCACAGCAATGGGGTCTAGTATGGCCCCATCCTACACTAACCTGTATATGAATGACTTTGAGAATAAATATGTATTTTGTGAGGACAACACTTGTTTGCAGTATATCCATGTATTTCGTCATTTTATTGATGATATATTTTGTATCTGGAAAGGGAATGAAACTGAACTACAGGAATTTAATAATTATTTGAACACTAGAACATTGAACTTAATCTTTACTATGACTTATGACCAAGTGGAGGTCCCATATTTGCAATTACTCATATACAAGGGTCAGAATAGACTGGAAACTAAAATTAATAGGAAACCAACAGACAGGAATTCTCTTTTAAGAGCAGATAGTTTTCACCCCAATCATCTGATACAATCCATACCTTATGGGCAACTAGTGAGGGCTAAGAGCAATTGCATTCACCCCGAGGTGTACACACAAGCACAAATAGATATGTGTGACAGATTCAGAGCTAGGGGGTACAATAATGACACCCAGGACAGGGCAGTGCAAAAAAATGGGGTAAAATGCAGAGAGAGTTTGCTCAATAGACAGGTACAGCCTGTGGACAATGAACAAATTAATGGACAAATGCAATAAATAGTATTTGCTATGATATTTAATGACACATTTTGGGCAAATAAAACAAGTGATACACAAACATTGGGATGTTTTGCAGGCTACTCCCACAGGATCACAAGTATTTTCAAATGCACCCATGGTAGTAGCCCAAAGAATCGAACCTTAGCAAACATTGTTTCTAAAACAGTGCATTCTGTACCTGAAAACAAACAGTCTCATTTTTATGTCAGCTCTGGATATCAAGGGTAATCACCCATGTGGACATTGTGTCCACTGTAACAATACTTACAGAATTAAAAAAAATTAGAAATGTTGCAAGAGAGGAGGACATTGAAATCAGAGAATTTATCAACTGTTCAACTGAGGGAGTAATCTATTGTCTCAAATGTCCATGTGATAAAATTTATATTGGGAAAACAGAGAGAGCACTAAAAAGTAGAACAGGTGAACACAAGTCAGACATTAGAAGAACTGACCTGTCTTCTCCGGTGGCCAGGCATTTTATGGATTTCAGGCATCAGATCACACACGTAGGATTTTTGGGAATAGAGAAGGTAAATGCAAATCCTAGGGAAGGGGATTAGAGAACACATATACTGACCAGAGAAGCATATTTTATTAATAGATTTGACTCTATGAACTCCAGATATGGATGTAATGATTCAGTCGTTTAGTTACGTATCATTTGAAGGACATTCTGGTCAGTATGTCATTTGTTTTTAGGCATGACATAGATGGATCATAAAAATCTACACATTTGAGCATACGTATCTAATGATGAACAGATGTTTAGGGTGTTGAGTGAAAATAGCCTTGTGTAGAATAAGAAACTGTAGGAATTAAACCACCCAAAATCTTGTCCCCCCCCCACCATTTTTGCCTTTCTTCACTTGGGAGATGCTTGACTCTCTTTGTGCCTTGAGTTGATCATTCATAATGTACATATTTAATTTGCGGATGCCTAATATAGCATTGTTTTGCATTATTTAGGTGCTGTTGTCTTACAGGTCGGGCACACAGGGTCTCAAGCACAAGTCATTTGACTTGATGCTGACACTCAGAAGCCCGATTCCCCTATTACAAAAATTGCCTTTTAAAAAACATGTTCAAGTTCCTGATGCCTGATTTTTCACTTTAAAAAGTAGTTGTTTTCTTTAGCAAGTTTACAGATGTATTCTTAATCATGAATTGAAAATTGTTAAAAGTCAAAACAGAATTTATACCTAGCCCCCCTCCCATTTTAGTTACCTTCCCCTACTGAGACATGCCTAATCCACTTGTGCACTTCCAGGTGGTCCTTTGCATAATATACATCTAACCCACACTTAGGGTAGAGAACAATTTTTTAACATACTGCTAGAGAAAGAGAGCTAATACAAATTTTGTGGAACTCCTGATGATCATATTTCTATGAAATGGTTAAACATTGTGACTGGCTTCTGGAGACAACCTAGACTGGCGTTATTGCACTTTTCTAGGTGCTGCTATTGGCAGGTCAGGTGTAGAGGGCTGCAAGGAACAGATCACATGATCTGGGACTCACGCCCACTCGCCCGATTCTTCAGGAAGCATCTCCAGTCTTTATAAACTGTGACAGACACCCTGCTATTCCTCCACGACACACGAGAACAGCGGGAGAAAGCATGTCTGTTTGGCACAAAACTTGGAACCTGTGAGGGCAAATAAAGTGAGTATAGAGAACGCGTTTAAAAGCACAAGCAGTGACAGCACCTTGCTTTGTTTAGGAGACTTATTATGCTGAAACTTAAACCACTACACGGATATAAAATAAACAACTAGGGAATATGTATTTTCATGTTTTCACAGAGTTTTCAGGAGAAAACTTAAACCAAAACAAACAAGGTATGAAATTAGATTTAACACACCATGTAAGACTGGGATTGGGCCAGTCAATCAAGTTTATACAGTGTTAGAAGTGATGTAATGTGATTTTATATAACAGGATGGGCCCTTACTTCAAATAAAGTTTAGATTTGTAACCAGGGTAACTCTACAATCTGAAATCAATTTAAAATACTTTATACAGTCAGCAAGGATATATGGTAATGGCCAAAGACAATGTGTAACCGTTATTGAGTTGTTTTATGCTGCAGTTTAAAGAAACAGAGGTTTCACACAGTGATGTGAATTTATAAACAGATGTCAAGAACCTTTTTCTGATTGATTTACTGTTGAAATTTAAGACGTGGATGTTGTTTTTAATGATGTAACAGAATTTACAGATACATTTCGGTATAGATAGCTTGTCTCTTATTGGTTTTCAGCGCACTTGACCTAATACCAAGATTGTTTAGGTATGATAAGCATGTTTTTGTGGCTGACTTATTGAGAAGGGTTTATATGCAGAATTATCATATTTACTGGTGCTTGGACTTATGGGAATAAATGAAACACTGATGGGTGAATATGACTTGATATAGTAAGATTTGCACATGAGCACAACCAGCATGCATTGTGGTATAATTAATGCAATTGTTTGAACAGACTGTATCTATTTTGAATATTGAATACAAATACAAGTTTGGTGTGTAGTGAATAATATCTTGTTTTCTTTTCTTATTTAGAGAGGTAATTGACTTATTATGAATATGACCTCCCAAGCAAGGTGCCTGGAGTGGTCCATTTGGTGAGAGATAGTCTCATATGTAAAAGAGTCTTTGATTTAAACACTAGAATTTGTCAATATTCATATGTATGTATATTATTTATGTTACAGATATAGTACAGTCTTACTGAGGATGGACATGGTCCGAAACGTTTGAGATATGTTGATACTGTATCTTTTAGCGCTATCTATAACAAAAAAGAAAGAGAAAAAAGAGAATAAACAGAATAGAATGTATACTGGTTTGGTGAGTGGCTGATTTTCTACCAATTGCCTGTCATGATTACTTGCCCTCAGTGGTAGAGAGCTACTCCATCATACTATCTTAATTTGTATTTTGCCGAGGTTGGCTGGACTGGGATTTTGCAGTTCAGGCCATAAAAGACTCAACTCAAGAAACTACCGAATGGCATATTTTTTGTTATCCATTTCCAGATCCAATAACCTCTTGAATCTATCTATAAATGAACTCATAACTACCTTTCAGGAAGTTTTTTCCAGATTGAGACCACTATTTGATTAAACCAGCACTTTCTCATATCTGTTTTGAAGTTTTCACCTTTCAATTGATATTGGTGGAACCTGCTACTTCTAGTAGTAACTAGATTCAGACCAAGAAGTTCCATAAGATTAGATTAGTTTATAGCAGCAAGACACAGATCACCTCTAACTCTCTTGTATTTCAAGCTATAGAGCTTAAGTTACATTAATCTATTTACGTAATTCATGCTTTTAACCTGGTTAATACATCTGGTTGCTTTTCTTTGCACCCTCTCCAACATATCAATTTCCTTCGCTTTGTGCGGGGCCCAAAACTGGACACAATACTCTAAATGGGGTCTAACAAGTGATATATACAAGGGAAGAATGATGCTTTTGTCTCTACTTTTTATGTTTCTGAGAATACAGTTTAATATATTACTAGCCCTACCTACAGCTGATTTACATTGATCTAATGATGTCAGGGATGATTTAACTAAAACACCCAAATCGCACTCCATGTCAGATGCTGGGATCTCAAAGCTACTAATGAAGTAGCTAACTTTTATATTCTTCTTACCAAAATGTAATATATTGCATTTCTCCAAATTCAGCATTAAGCCATTTCCGCTAGCCCAGTTGCATAGAGAATTTATTTCTGATTGTATTTTAGATACGTCAACCCCATTATTAATAATACTCCCTATTTTTGCATCATCTGCAAATTTAGAAGTCCAGCAGGCATTGGAGGTTTGCAAATGGGCAACCAAAGAGACTGAATAAAATGGGTCCCAGAACTGAACCCTGCGGCACCCCCACTTGTCACAGGAGCCCAGGAGGAAGACTGACCCACTATTATCGCCTTTTGTTCCTGGTGATATAACCAAGCATTAATCCATTTTACTAACTTGCTATCAAGTCCAATATCTATAAGTCACTCTATTAGAAGATTGTGTGGAAGGGTATCAAATGCTTTTGAAAAATCCACATAGAGAACATATACTGATAATTCTGCATCAAGTGCTGTATTAACATGATCAAACAAATATAACAAGTTGGTCAGACAAGATCTACCAACTTGAAAACCATATTGATCAATGTCTATCATGCCTACAGTCTTAAGGGGGTTACATATGTGATCCTTAATGACACTTTCCATGATTTTACTTATCACTGAGGTTTGGCTTACAGGTCTGAAATTTGAGCACTTAGTCTGAATCCCTTTTTTATGAAGAGGAGTCATTGATGCTTTTCTCCATGCCTGAACTACTGAACTGTTGGCCAATTAATCATTTAGAATGTTTGTTAAGGGCCCTCCTAAAATGTCAGGTAGATTTTTTTGTAAATTAGGGTGGATGTTATCTGACCCTGGAGTTTTATAAGGATTTAGCTCCAATATTCATGCACAAATGTCACTTTCTGAAATTGTGATACTATCATCAGGGAGTTTAGTTAGTTTATGTTCATAGTTATCCAATTATATGCCTGTTTTTGTTTTATATATGCTAGCAAAAAATGTATTAAATTCAGAGGCAATTTCTTTTCCATCAGTTAATGATAATCCATCCCTTTTGCCCTTTTGCTGTGTGTTGCTCCCTCCTTCAAAGCAACTCCAACTCAGAGTTGATAATCCTTAGAAGGGGGCATGGGGGTGCCCACATGGGGGGGTTCAGGGGCACAGTCCACTGACAGAAACACTACAATGTCAGACAGGCGAAATTTTTACTGTCAACATTGCGGATTTCACTATGCCAGACTTCAACAATGATGTTGTTGATTCGGCATAGGTAAGCCATTCCATGCATCTACCACCATCTCTGTAAAAAATAACTTTCTCATGTTACCCCTTCTGTGACCTCCTCCCCTCCAATTTCATGTTATGCCCTCTAGTTCTACTGTACTTTTTATACTGGAAGATGCAATCCCATTCCACCTTATGTATGCCCTCAAGATATTTAAAAGTCTCAATCATGTCCCTCCTCAAAATATCCATCAGGGACATTGTAGATGAATTGCAGGGAAAGGTTTGCCTGTTTGCAGAGGACACAAAGCTCTGCAACAGGGTGGACACACAAGAGGGTGTCTCAGGGATAAAAGCAGAGCTAAAGAAGTTGGAAGAATGGTCCAGAACTTGGCAGTTGAAGTTCAATGCCAAGAAATGTAAGGTTATGCACCTTTGGAAAAGAAACCCAGGAAAAGATTACACTCTAGAGGGAGAAATGTTAGCTGTTGCCAACTTAGAAAGAGGCCTTGGGGTTACAGTATGATTTCCAGTGACCTAAAGAGGGGGAAGCAGTGTGAAAAGGCAGCACAAAAAGTAAGTTGCATCCTCACATGCATAGACAGGGGTATCTAAAGCAGAAGACATGAAGTGATAAGATAATCCCACTGTACAGATCCTTAGCGAGGCCTCACTTGGAGTACTGGGTCCAGTTCTGGAGACCTCACCTAAAAAAAGATATAGACCATTTGGAGACAGTGCAAAGAGCCACAAAGATGGTTCAGGATCTTCACCAGGAACCCTATGAGGAAAGACTCAAGGAACTGAACATGTATTCACTGGAACAAAGAAGGAACAGGAAAGACATGATTAAGACATTTAAATACCTCAAAGAAATAAACTCAGTACAAGATCAGAGCCTTTTCCAAGAAAATAAAGAAGTACGAACCAGAGGCCACAACAGGCACCTAAAAGGAAGCAAATTTCAGACTAACACCAGGAAATATTTCTTCATAGACAGGGTGATAGAACCTTGGAACAAACTACCACAGGAGATGGTGAAAGCAAAGACAGTCAGGGGATTCAGGCTGTGTTGAACAAAACTGTACAGTAACCTGAAATAAGAAATCCACAAGGGTGGGGGTAGTCACTTGGGCAGACTCAATGGGCTACACAGTCCCCATCTGCTGACACATTCTTATGTAAAGAAATGAACCACAAATGTTTTAGGAACTGGTGTCACTGGCACTATGAAATCTTTCTCAAAATGGTGCAAAATATATTTTCATAAAATAGTGCTTTACAAACCTAAAAATTCGCAGGTGTGCTGGTGCCTGAAAATGTCACCAGCACAAGTTATTAACAATGACACAATGTTGTGGGGATCAGGAAATCTTCATTAGGAATTACTAGCAGCATTGTATGTGATTTCCTTATTCCTGTTTTCTGATTTCCTGTACTAGTGATGTAGAACATGGATGCCTGCAACTATGGGGGGGGGACTAAATGTGTTATGTTTCTGGCCCTAAAAGAGTTGCAGGAGGTTTGATCAGTAGCTTATTTTAAATATAACTCTCTCTTGTATGTCAATACCACCATGGAGATCACTCTTACAAGCATAAGAGTGGTCTCTGCAGTGGTATTAATATATCATTGATTAAACTAGATCAATTATATATATATATATATACATACATATACACACACACACATATACATATATATATATATATATATATATTTTAAAGTGGTCTGCACTATTAAAATGAATGCCCAGTGTTTAAAGCCCTATTTCAGTTAATGTTACTGCCAGATAATACTGTATTTAGAGTTGTCACCTCTGGATGAGGCGAAAATGGAAAATGAAACCACACCCAAACTGTGCCCCTTACCCCACCCCTTTATATGATGGGCAACATTGCCTGGGTAGATTCTAGACTGTAACCTGCTTGATCTATTCAAAATGGTCACCAAGATTTCATTAAGGAAGATTTAATCAAATTATGTCATGATTAGTTTGTTGGTGGTGTTTTATTAATCAATATTGCATGACAGAGATGTGTGCTATGCTGGGATAACATCATGTCTTGGACATTATCCCATATGGAACACACCCCTGGAGTGCATTACTGCTATTATACCATGGCTCATTTATAGAAAAAAGCTACAAATAATTTTTCTTTATCGATTTCCTTTTTTTTTTTTTCAGTGTGGAGGTATGTGTAGCATTGTGTTATGTTTCTGTCCTTGGCATTCCAATCATTACCTTGTGGGTCTTAGTCTACCTGATAGACTCCAAATGCACATGTGACCCAGGATCACATTTTGTGGCTACACCCAGGTCCCAGGAATACCTGCTCTCCAGTTCTCGTAGTGCATCTCAAAGGCTAACAGCACTCCAGAGTCCCTGCATGCATCTTCAGCTTATTTAATCCCTTTTTACTACTTTAAGCTAAGTCACAGCCTAATTTTACCACAGGGGAATAATTATATTTCACATTGTTTTTAGCTATTTATCTGAATTTCTTGACTGTTGTTTCTCAGTTTGCTAAGAAAAACAAAAATTGGCTGATTTGTTTCTGATTATTCAGAATCCCCCCTCCCCAGTGGAGAATGCTGTCTTATTGGAAGGTGGTGAGGAGTTGTCTCTTTTTGCTGTTTTATTTTTGTTGAGTCTGGTTGTTGGTCAGCTGCTCTCAAAATCTGTATTGTTTTCTTGTATTGGTTTTTGTGTTGGTTGGGAGGGTTCCCAGTGACTCTCCTCCTTCCCCCACCCAAATCTGCACGGCCACTGCAGTCTGTTTGTTTAGAAATCACTTGGGGATCAGCTGTCAGTTGGAGCCTGGCAAGCTGTGCTTGGAAAATCCCACCGGCTCCACAGCCAAAATGACTGGCCTCGCTCTCCCTCCTTACAAGCGGAGTTGTCAAGGCCCTGCTATTTTAAACCCAAGACGTTTTTCTGCTTGAGACTGTCCTTTAATTCCTGTGGTGCAGTGTCCAGTCCCACCACCCCCGATTCTTTGGTAGCAGGGGGGAGAATAACCACAGAAAAGCCAATGTTTTTCTTCCCCTCTCTCAACCGGCCCCTCTTCCCAGCAGCCGATCGAGCAATCTTTCTATTCTCACTATCAGACCCTAGCAGCAGCTGATAGCCGAGTCACAGAGGCTTCTTCTCCAGCTTCCAATCGGCCCCTCCCTTAGCAGCTGACCGGAGAGAACGGAGCTCCCGACTGGCAGTCCCTTTGAAGCAGCTGCCAGTCTCGAAGCTGGGACATAAATATAAATATTTGTTGTACCTGTTGGCTGGCTCTGAAGTGGCCTAGCCACAAAAAGTAAGATTATTTTGTGCCTACCAGGCCCCTCCTTCCAATGCTGTGCTCCTTGTGGCACACCAGGCCTGGCAGTCAGGCCTAAGCCTCCTTATTCCTCCCTCTGGCTCTCATCAGGCACACATGAACATTGTGCATCTGCCATCTTGTTTTGGCTGCATATGCCCGGGATGCTAGTTACCATCTTATGGATGGCAAGCTCATCAGGCACATCGCGTGGCCGCCATTTCCTCCAGGACCCAGAAATGCATGATTTTAAAGTGCTTTCAGTGAGGAAGGCTCTCCAAAATTCTGGCCTGCCAGTATTCTAGGGGGAACATTTTCAGCACATGCAGCAAGGCCAGCCTAATTTGTCATCTGCTTGCATGGGGCTAATCCTCAACTTGGAGGGAGGGCATTCCAGCACCTTCCATAGCTGTCTGGGTGACCCAAAATACTTGCAACTAAGTCTTGAGGCATACATTGAGAGTTTTATAGGTACATTTCTGGGGAACATACTGCAGTGAGCCCCATGGTAGGGTATGGGCACCTCACTCTCTTGACCACACACTATGACAGCAACAAGGTGGGAGGGAGTGAAATGCCATGTTGTTCAGTACATGGCAAGCTATGCTGTAGTAGAGATGTAACGGGAGACTGGTCCAAGATGGCGACCATGCTGGGTCAGCCTTTACTTTAGCTCTGCCATGTGTTGCTTTTAATCATATTTTATTTTTATTTTAGTCAGTGGTAGCAGCAGCGGTAGCAAGAACTGTGAATTGTTTTAATTGTGGATGTTGACTATGAAGTGTGTGTGCTAACCTCGACTGGTTAAACAGCAACGCTTTTCACAGCAGTTTTTGCAGGGGGTAATTTGGGCACTCCGATATCGAGACTGACACTGTTTCTCCCCCAACCTTGGCATTGGCTTCTGCTGCAAGAACTGTGGACCTAATTGCACATTTTTACGATCTGTGGCATGTGTAGCGGAGCTTGAGGCATGCACTGTTCTGCTTGATGGGGCTTGCACAATTGAAGGGGGTTCTCTGCCAGACACGGTGAAGATCAGAGTACTGAGCCTTTTTCCAGGAGCTGCTGCTGATTTTGGAGCATTTGGGTGATTGATTGCCCTGGCGAGTGGAGTGTAGGACTGTTGGAGTTTCTGAGAAAGTCTTCGGGTGGTAATCCACTCCAAGAGCCGCCACTGCCAAGTGGATTTAAATGACTGTGGCTGTCTGCTGTGAAATATGACTGAGAGGATATCGATTTGATGAGAAGTGTTGGACATAGCGTGTCATGGAACTTGCTCTTGTATGGTGAGATTGTTCTGGTGGGGAAAGAACTAGGATTTCCTGCAGTGTAATATCTCTCGATACTGGCTGGAGGGATTGCTGTGGGTTTTCTTGGAGTATTGTGAGTGAGGGGGTCTGATTTATTGATCAGAGACCCTCTTTTCCTGTAACATTATTCTCCAAGTGGTTCCTGAGTTTCGAGTCCAGAAGCAGCACCACAGCAGTGGTCTGGTTGTGGGTGGCTCTGCCCCCCCGGTGCCTGGGTGGTCATGGGTGACACTTGGGACTGAGCAGGAGCTATCTCACTTCTTCCTAGGGAGATAGGGACTAGTGGGGGGACCCTAAGTTATCTCAGGGTCGGTCCTAGTGGTGTGGCCTCGGGATGTCTGTAGCTGCAGGTCCTGGTGGTATAATAAATACCTGATTAGGCAGTTTGGGGGTGTGGGGGGAGGAGCCCCCACTCTCAGTGGCTTGGCCTGTTTATTTTTCTGGCTGTCTTGGAGACTCTGTGGTTCTCCCGCAGATCTATATTGAGACCATGTGCTGCCATTTTCAGGAAGCCCTAATTTGGAACTGATGAAATTTCTGTTGCTGAATTTTTATTTTGGATCTTACCTACAGTATGTTGTATTATTTCAAACTTTCTTTTGCATTTGGATTTATATTATTCCAAATTTCTCCTACAGCTCCTCCTACTGACAGATGACTTTTTCCCAGACTTTTTAATTTGTTTGGTTTCCTGGTGGTGAGAGGACCAGGGAGCCTATATTTCATTTTTTATATATTATTTGATGTTTATGTTCATTTTAGTGGTTGTCTGATTTTTTCCTTTCTTCCTCAGCTGTGAGAGGGCTGTGGGAGGGGAGAATTTATCTCTGTATATATATTTTTTAAATCCTGTGAGAGGGGATTGTGTTATTTTATGTTTTTAGGGCATTGTTTTTCTCTTCCTCGGCTGTGGGAGGGCTGTGGAAGAGGGAGAATCTATATTTGTGTGTTTGTTTTATATCCTGTGAGAGGGGACTGTATTATTGTTATTCTATTTTAGGGTTATAGGTCATCTTTTAGTGGGAGGAGGGTAGTTTAATATGTTTTGTTAGGGCAAGGATCACTGTATAAGTTTTTTATTGTTTTGGGACTTTCAACTGTCTTTAGTTCCACTTTGTATCCAGGAATTTGGTGTTTAATGTTCTTTCCCTACTATTTTGTTATAATTATTAGTAGAATGTGCCTGCTTGCCTCCCCTGTCCTGTGCTATTCGGCCTCCACTCTCTGCGCCCTCCACCCATTTTCTTCTCCCCCGCCTGCTTCTATTTATCAGCACTGTCGAGCACTGGGGATTGATCGCAGGGGAGGGAGAGAGGGTGGGTGGTGGGGTCACAGATAGTAGAGTCCAATGAGCGGTGTTTCTCCCATAGGAGTGATTAGGGCCAGAAACACCCTGGGGTGAAATAGCACCTGGAACATGGTGATTCAGTTCTAGTTCCCATACCCAAGGGCACCTCCGATTTGGGAGGGCAAGTAGTTGGGACAGCTCACCAATCTTGTCCAACTTCGGCACTGCTATGCAATGCCAGATCTGTCTGCAACAAGACTGGCCTTATTGCAGACTTTGTTGGTAGGGCAGATCTGGTTTGCATTACTGAGACCAGGTTGGATGGGAATGCTGCCCCTATTTTAGAGGCAGCTGTTCCCACCGGGTACTCGGTTTTACATCTCCCAAGATTGGACCACAGGGGGGTTGCAGTCTGTTTCAAGACTGAATTGAGCCTAACTAGTGTACCAGTTGAGGAGGCCAGGTCTTTTGAGCGTACCGTGGTAGCTGGTGTGGGGTGCAGGATAGCTCTCATCTACCATCCACCAGGTGATGAGAAGCTGTTCCTGCAGGAAGCAGCAGACTTCACCACTGACATGGCATTGGAGTCATCCAGACTGATGGTTCTGGGTGACTTCAATGCCTGGGTCGATGACGAATCCTCGCTTTTTGGTCAACACTTCCTATAGTTGATGACATCTCTGGGCTTCACACAGGTTGTTTCCTCAGCTACTCACAAGGGTGGTCACTTTCTTGATTTGATCTTCCTCCTGGGGATCGAGGCCTCTGACTTGGTGGTGGAACTGGTCAGTTGGTCTGACCATTGCTCTGTTTGGGTTCAATTTTTGGGCCCCCCTGGGTAGGTTGGCCCCTATGAAGGTGATCAGTTATCTCCCCTTGCTGGATGTGATCCCTGAAGACCTGATGGCAGTAATTGACCTCTTGTTATTGGGCAAGACTAGCACAGATCCTGAATGGCTAGTTACAGCCTATAATAGGGCAATTTCTTCAGCTCTCGATCTGATTGCTTCTGTCCATGTTCGCTCCCTCCCGTGTCACCCTTGGTTTGATGGGACTCTTAGGGAGTTGTGCAGACGGGGGTACGTTGGAGCATCATTGGCGGAGGACAGTCTTAGATGCTGACCACCTTATTTTGTTAGAACATTATAAATTCTATCAAACAGAAATTTTCAGTAAGAAGGCAGGATTCCTGTCCAGGGAAATAGCTGTCGCACGGAACCGACCGGCTCAGCTTTTCAGAACTGTTGACATACTGTGCAACCCAGCCTGTCAGCAGTTCCGTCGAGTTTTTTCATGAAATGATTGTGATGAGATTGCTCGCTTCTTTGCAAATAAGGTGGCTAATATCAGACAGGAATACCTCCAACTTCACTCTATAGGTGATGCTGTTGATCAGTGCCATGTCACAGTACCCGGAGTTTCCTGGAGTTCCTTTGATCTGCCAGAGTTCGTAGATATTATGAGGATTGTCCAGACGATGCATCCCACTTGCTGTAGTTTAGATCCAGGCCCTACTTCCCTGATTTTGGGTTGTAGTGACATCATTGGCCCGGTTTTAGCTCGGATTGTCCTATGTTCTCTGGAGTCAGTTGAGTTCCCTAGCTCCCTGAAGGAGGGGGTGGTGATACCCCTCCTGAAGAAAGCTTCTTTAGACCCAGAGAACCTAGCAAACTACAGGCCTATCTTTAACCTCCCTTTTGTGGGGAAGGTTATTGAGAAAGTGGTGGCAGCTCAACTGGATAACCATCTAACCATCCATAATTTATACGAACCTCTCCAATCGGGTTTTCGTAAGAGGCATAGTACTGAGACTGCCCTGGTTCAGGTGCTCAATGATCTCCTAATGGTGAGAGATTGGAGACACCATTCCACCTTGGTTCTTCTTGATTTATCATCAGCTTTTGATACTGTGGATCATGGGGTCCTGCTCTAGCATCTGAGGTCCGTCTGTGGGCTGTCTGGTACAGTTCTCAGATGGTTTACATCTTTCCTTGCTGGTAGAATGCAGAGAATTGTCTTGGGTATTTTTTCTTCTGGGGCTTTCTCTCTGCCTTGTGGGGTACCTCAGGGCTTGGTGCTGTCCCCCTTGTTATTTACAGTATATATGCTGCCCCTCGGAGACATTGTAAGATGGTATGGGCTGAGGTTTCACTGTTATGCTGATGATACCCAACTCTACCTGTCTTTTGCCCCTGACCAGGTTAGTGCTATCTCAGTAATGAACAGCTGCCTCATTGAAATCCAAGATTGGATGAGCACCAGTGGTTTAAAGTTGAACCCAGGAAAGACTGAGGTTTTGGTAGTGGACCCCGGGTCATAGGGCAGAGCGGTTGAGGACTGAGCTCCCCTCCAGTTTAGTCCTGGGGGAGCCCATATTCTCACTTCTGAATGGGTGCGTAACGTAGGAGTGGTGCTTGACAATGGTCTGACCCTTCATCATCAGGTGTCGGCAGTCATCAAGCTGGCCTTTTACCATCTTAGGAACATCACTAGGATTAAGCATCTTGTTCTGTCCAGTGACCTACCTGTTTTGGTCCACGCCTTTGTGACATCGCGCCTTGATTACTGCAACTCCCTTTACTTAGGGCTTCCTGGGGTTGATATCTGCTGCTTGCAGCTAGTACAGAACCCAGCAGCACGTTTGTTGACTGGGGTATCTGGAAGAACTCACATTATCCCTGTGCTGCACGGTCTGCACTGGCTGCCTATTCAGAGGTGGATCACCTTTAAAGTAGGTCTACTGACTTACAAAGCCCTACACAGACAGGGCCCTGATTACTTGAAAGAGCTTCTGGTTCCTTACACCCCCCTGTGACAGCTCCGCTCGGCTGACGAGGGGTTGCTGGAGATTCTGAGGGTAAGTTTAAAGTCATCTGGTGCACATGCTTTTGGTTTTGTGGCACCTACCCTCTGGAATTCTCTGCCATGTCAGCTTCGGGAGAGCAGGACAGTGGGGTGTTTCAAGCAGGCTCTTAAGACTTTTTTATGGGGGAAAGCCTACTCTGTATTTTCTTGATTTTATTGTATTTATTGTATTTTGTTTTTATCTTGAACGTACAGTGCTTTGATATACGAAAGGTGCTATAAAAAATACATTGTATTATTATTATTATAATGTGGCTTTCTGGGTCTCCAGCCAAGATATTCATCCCTCTCCCCTTTCTGTCCCCAGATGGTGATGGCCAAGAAATTCAGTACATGCAGCACTACCCTGATGCCCCACAACTCAAGGTCTCAGTGCCTGGCTTGTTTACATGAAAAGGAGGAGGAGTCCTCGCTGGAGCAATCCCTTTCTCTTGATCAAAGCCCACCAGGCACAAGTGGGGCTTCGTGGATGGGCGACCCTTTTGCCCTATTGCTACAAACCTAACAGGTGGCTGCTGCCATGATGGAAAGTCAGCAATTATTTATGCTGAAAATGATGGAGAAACTTGAGTCCTTCACTGGGAATAAGCCAAAGGGTCCCAGTGAACCAGCTCCAAGAGGGCCATTGTTACAACCAGAACCTATTCAACCCCAGCCAGGAGGGGCTGGGGGCCAGAGGCAAGAGAAACCCATAGTCCCAGATTGGGGCGCAGGAGACCCAGATGACAATGAGGGTGAGGTTTCCAATAAAGACTCAGACAAAGAGGAAGAGGATGGAAAGAGCATGGAACTGGGGACCCGTTCCCTTAATTCCAAACTATGCCCATTCAATCTGGTGCCAGGAATTGTCAAAGCAATAAAAACCACAATGGGCTTCGAGGTAACTCCACCTCAGCCAGAGTCAAAACTGGATCCAATGATCCAGCAGAAACAGGTCTCAGGAGACACCTTTCCCATATGCCCAGCAATTGAGGATACCTTCAATAAAGAATGGGAGTAACAAGAACCTTGGAGACTCTCCGAGAAAAGGAACATGGACCACATGTACCCCGTCCAGGAGGAAAAAGCTAAACTGTGGTGCATAGTGCCCACCACAGATCCCCAGATAGCAGTGCTGAGCAACAAAACAGTGCGGCCCTGTGGCATTATTGCCCTCAAGGACCTGGCCAACAAGAAACTAGAAGGCATGCTCAAGAAGCTGTTTGAAATGTCAGGATTAGTTGCCAGTGCAGCCACAACTGCTATCTACGTGGCCAGATCACAAATCCGCTGGCTGGAAGAGCTCATGGAGGTTGCTACCCTCAATACTGGGGCAAAGAAATTTTAGAATACATCCTAGACATGGCAAAATATATAGGATACATGGCGGTGGATGCACTGAAACTAAATGCTGTGGCATTGGCCCTCTTGAATAGAGCAAGGCGAGGCCTGTGGCTAAAACTCTGGGAAGCAGATTCAGAGTCCAAATCTCTATTGGTCACCCTGCCCTCAAAAGGAGGAGAAAAAGGATCTGGCAAGGGGTAAGCACAAAATGATATCTGCCATCTGGACTCCGGAGATTTCGGAACAACAAGACCTAAAACCGAAGACAAGGAGCCAGCTTTAACAGCAATTCCTTTCACCAAAGAGAGTGGAACCACCAATGTTCTTCCTACAGCCACAATTTGTCCTCCTTCAGGGAAAAATTCACCCAACAAAAGTTCAGAGGCAGAGGCAGGGGAGGAAAGTCAACTCTACAATGACTTGGACAGACACCAAGCCAAGACTATGCAGGCGTCCAAGGTACAAATGGCCCTTCTGACTCTGCCTCCAGTGGGACAAAGGCTGTTACTCTTCCAAAACCAATAGCACCTCACCACATCAGACTGGTTGATGTGAGACGTAGTCTCCAAGGACTACACTATAGAACTGTCAAAACACCCTGACCCGAGACAGGCTAGTTCTGTCACCCGTGTCAAGAAGAAGAGCATCTGCACACCAAATACAAGACATTCAAAGAGATCTATTGCTGAACAAAGTGATTCAGGTGGTACCAGAGGAGAAGCATGGGCAGGGTATCTACTCCATTTTCTTCCTCATTCCAAAAAAGAAAGGGGACTTGCGCCCCATTCTGGACCTCAAATTCCTAAACAAGCACATAGCTGTCCAACAGTTCAAAATGGAAACACTCAAATCAACACTCAGAAGGCTATGTAAGGGTGATTTTCTAACTTCAATCAACCTCAAGGATGCCTACCTTCACATTTCCATATGAACTTGTCACAGAAGATACCTCAGGTTCCAAGTCTTGTGCCAGCATTTCCAATACCAGGTCCTACCATTGGCCTGGCATCTGCCTCAAGAGTTTTTACAAAGATCTCAGTTGTATTACTGGCACACCTAAGGGAGAAGGGAGTGGACATCATTCCCTACTTAGAAAACTGGCTGATTCAAGCTTGCAGCAGATCGTAACTACAGAGAGACACAGAACTGGTGATCAAGTCTCTGAAATCGCATGGCTGGGTCATCAATTTTGCCAAAAGCTCCCTGATCTCCAATCAGATGATTGAATACCTGGGGCAGACATAGAAACCCTCCAAGGAAAGGTGAGGCCATCCTGTTCCAGAGTGAACAACTTTCTCAGGATCTCCAAGGATCTGATGAGGACACCCTCACCCACCATAGGACAGGTAGCCATGGTGCTAGGGTGCATGGCATTATGTATCGACCTGGTCCCCTGGGCCAGGTGGAACATGCGCCCACTTCAGAGTTGCCTCTTATGCCAGGCTGTACCAACAGAAGACAATCCGTCGACCAAAATCCACTTAACTCATGAGGTCAGAGCCTCTCTAGCTTGGTGGACAGCAAGACAGAACCTAATCAAAGGAACCAACCTAGAGCAAACTTACAAAGTGGTGATGGAAACAGTTGCAAGTCTGATGGGATGGGGGGCATGCCTTGGCTGCTCTTCAGCTCAGGGGAAATGAACAAGAACAGAGGACAAGCTCTCCATAAATGTTCTGGAGATGAAAGCAGTATTCCATGCATTGTTGGTATTTCTGACACAAAGTGCAGGAAAGTTGCTCCTGGTATGATCAGACAACAGAGTGACTGTTGCATGCATTATGAAACCAGGTGGCACCAGAAGCTTAGCAATGCAGAGAGAAGTGAGGCGGGTAATGCAGTGGTCACAGTTTCACCTCGCTCATACCCATGCAGTAGACCTGTCTGGGAAACTGAACATAATGGCAGACTGGCTCAGCAGACAGCAGGTGCACCCAGGGGAATGGCAGCTACACCCCGAGATTTTCAAATACATAGGCAAAAGGTGGGAACCAGTGGCTATGGATCTGATGGCATCCTCAGACGATGCTCAGGTCAGAACTTACTTCTCCCGATACAAGGAGCACCTGTCAATGGAGATTGACGCACTCTCTCAGGACTGGATACTAGATCGATCATTAATATTCCCCCCAATACCATTGATCCTTCAAGTTCTTACAAAGATCTGTCAGTCAAGGAGGTTCATTATCTTAATCGCCCCTTATTGGCCAGGGAGGGCACGGTTTGCTACGGCAACAGCAATGGCACTGGATGTATGAAGCCTGCCCTCAAGGCACAACATCCTCATTCAGGGCCCGATACTGCACCAGAACCCAAAGACATTGCCTGGCTCCTGAAAGGCAGAGACTACTAGAAGCCAGATATTATGAATCCATAATAAACACCATCCTGCAGTCCAGAAAACCCTCAACCACACCAACATACAGCAGACAGTGCAGGATCTTCTCAACCTGGAGTATAAACAAAGGCAGCAAACATTTCTAGTATACTGCTATACCTCCAGCAAGGACTGGATAAAGGACACATTGCTAAAACTGTTTACATAGACCTGTCAAAGGCTTTTGACACTGTCTCCCATCCCCTACTCCTAAGCACACTCCACCACACAGGACTGTTGAAAGGACCCATAGCTTGGTTTACCAGCTACCTTAAAGATAGATCACAATGTGTCAAAATAAATAACACCCTCTCAACCATTCTGGGGTCCCTCATGGCTCCACTCTCGGACCTCTGTTATTCAGCATCAACCTGAACGCCCTCCCCAATTTCTGCTCCGGCAAACTACTCTTGTATGAGGATGACGTGGTTCTCTTTGCCTCACACCCAGATCCAAGTGTTCTGCAGTCCTCCCTCTAACACACACATTTAACCAAATCAAGAACTGGTTCATAGACCATAGACTCATGGGCAACGTAAAAAAAGACAAAGACCATGCTCTTTGCCCATTGTCAGAACAAATCCAAGGATGCACAACTAACAATCCTCTCCCACTCTCTCCTTCCACTAGAGCAAATCAGTACTTATAAACACCTGGGCCTAACCTTTGACTCCTGCCTCTCATACCACTCACACATTAACAATCTATCCACAGCCATAAACACCTGTATAGGATTACTGTATAGGCACAAAAACTGTCTACCACCGGAAGGCCTCAACCTGGCCATCACCTCGCTCTCCTCTCTCTAGTTGATTATGGGCTCATAGTCTACTCGGCTGCTGATCCCTTGGCTCTGAACAAAATCCATCTGGCCATCAACAAAGTGTGTGGACTCCTCTCCGGGGAGGATAAGCGTACCCATATGTGCACCCTGTATACCCTGGTAAACCTCCCCACCCTGGATGAAAGACTACACTATCAAACATGTCTCCTTACTAAAAAGATTCACCTGGGGCTAACTCCCCCTGGGGGTGTCTGCCTCTCTCCAATCCCCCCACACCTCAGTGAACAACTGCACCACCAACAAACAGGTGTGGAATACACTGAGGATCAAAACCTCATTAGCCCAAAGGTCTTTCCTTTACAGAGCTCCAGTCTGGTACAATGAACTCCCCTCTGATGTCTCCTCCAGCTACAATTTAGGTTCCTTCAAGACAGCTCTCAAAGAACATATACTTGCCTCACGGTGCTGTCAATGCGCCACCTAGTTTAGGAACCTACCATTTTCACCCTGCCTCTGATCACTCAACAGGTGTCACTGCTACAGCAACTATGGTAGTTTCTCACCATGTTAACACTGTCAGTTGATATCGGGCCATATTATATCATCTGCATTGTACTATACCACTCTTGGCCCCATAATGGTGCTACCTGCCGCAGTTAATTACCCACCCTGCAGAGCGAGTATCCCTGGATGCTAAAGTTAACCTCTTCACAATGCCACTAATCGCAGCACATGCATGCTGAATATCCTAGTTTCTCCACTCTTTAGTATACCCTAAGTTGTTATTTCCTTTAGCGCATCTATGCACTTGGTGTTCTACTGTAAACTGTTGATTTGTTGATTATCTGCTGATTGTATAATACAACCTAGCTTTAATATTGTAAAGAACTGGTAATACCGTGAGCCATTGCTGCCTGTAACCCTTTATTTGCTGTGACTGTATACTGTATGTCTGTACTGTCTTTTGATGTGGAGCCTTTGTAAATGAGTCTCTGACTCAAAGGTTGTAAATCCTAAAGAATATTATATAAATAAATAATAAAGGACTCTCACCAGCTTCTCTTAGGGTTCAACTGTCCACCATCGACACAGCAGTGGGTCACATAGGGTAAACCCTACCGGGCTGTCATCATGATGTCCTGCACTTTCTTAAGGCCTTGTCTCCTTTGCCCTCACCACAAAAAACAATCTCTCCAAATGGGATAAGGCGTACAATAATATATGTCGATTTGCACTCTCTGCCCCTCACCTCACTCACCACTGCCAGCTCTGTTCTCAGTTGGAGTGACTTCCCCCAGAAAAATACCAGTCCTTCGTCCTAGGCAACTTCATAGACAAGGTTATCAGAACTGCCACTCCTCCTGCCCTTGCAGCTACCCTCATTCCCCCTTCCTCCTCCTACCACCTTAGGTCCAGTGACTCCCATGTCCTTCTGGCTCCTAAAATGTGCACTCATATGGGTGACCGGGCCTTCACTACCCTTGCGCCAAGACTATGGAACTCCGTTCCAGCGAGCACTCGCTCCTCCACCTCCCATTCCTGTTTTAAGGCTTCCCTCTGGGGCTTCCTCAAACCTGCCTTTCCCTGCCTCTGCACTTAAGGTACTCCTCCCGCTTGCCCCATCATTTCTTACTGCTCTATAGGGTTGGGTATCCTGACTTTCCCCTCTGGTGAAACTTATAAGGGATCAATGAATCTGCTTGTAAGGATCCTTCCTTGCTCTTCTGGATCAAGTTGTACTAGGCCAGCTGGGTGTTTCATTGGCCTCACCTATCACCCTTTTTCTATCTCCTTGATGTACTTTATTACCCCTAACCATTCAAATACCGTGTTGTCTGCTATACTCAGCCATCGATCGGCCTCCTATGTATGATGTTATTATCTTCCTACCACAGGGTAGCTAAGGTCCTCTGGTGTTGCTGCATTTACCATGTTCATGTTTATGACTGATGCCCTTACTTGTACCTGCTCTTATTGTCTGCCTACTGTACTTGAATGTATCCTTATTATCATGTATGTATCTCTGTAATCCATTATCATGTATGTATCTTTGTAATCTCCCGGGTTGCACCTGAAAGTAGGCACCTGGTTGTCTAGTGTGCTTACTTGGTGAACAAAAACAAATAAATAAATAAATAAATAAGGCAGCAGAAATGATCCGGCCACGTCAAAAGGTAAGGGTCACCCCATGGAACGTGCCCTAGTCCTCGATTCTCTTACCATCCATCCTTTTGAACCATGCCAAGAAGCATAGCTATATTGGACAGGATGTAAAACATGCTTCTTAATAGCCATTTGTTCTGGTCACAGGATTGGCGAGCTGAGAGCCCTCTTCTGCAAAGAGCCCTACATAGTGTTCACCACAGAGGGAGTTTCTATGAGGACTGTTCTGGCCTTCAGACCTAAAGAACTACCTTTCATTCAGAGCAAACTATCGCTCTGCCTACATTATTTGACAATACAGCTGAAGGGAGACCCAATGCACCTCACAGCCTGGACAGGAAGGGCACCGTTGCCTCCTACATAGAAAAGTCACAGGCAATAAGGAAAATGGAGAGACTCTTCATAGTGGCTCAAGGCCAAAAAAGGCCATAAACAAGGGCAAGGTGCATCTAAAACTACAATCTGTAGCTGGTTAAAAAGAACCATTCTGGAAGCTTACAAGACCAAAAACTTAAGTCCACCTGGAAGGTATAAAGGCACATTCCACAAGGGCTATCGCAGCTTCCTAGGCAGAAAGATCCAATGTTTCCACAGAGGACATTTGCCGAGTAGCCACCTGATCCTCTATACATACATTTGCCAAGCATTACAGACTAGAGATTCTATACAGACAGAGAGATTCCTTTGGTGAAAAGGTGTTATTGGCAGCTTTTGACTCAGGTTCCCAAGCTGCTTGCTAGAACCCACCCTGAGTGCCAAGGGTGTACACTGCTAATTACTTGACCCATGAGGTAATGATTGCAGTGCCATAGATAGAAACATAACATTATTAAGCAATAATGCCCGACAGGGTGTGGTATATCATGGGATATCGACATGCCTCGGGTGGTTGGGCATAAGGCTGCAGGCCAAGTGCATCCAACAGCCTAAGAAGTGATAATATCCCATGATATACCACACCCTGGAGTGCATTATTGCTATTATGAACAGGGTCAAAAGTTTTTCGCAGTAAAAAATTAAAAAATTTTAAAAACTCTTGAAAATGCATGTTTTCAGATGTTGGAGGAGTATCTTTTAACAAAATAGTTCCTGGAGGGTTCTTGGCAGCAGGTGGCACTGTTGTAAATGATCTGCATAGTCTTTGTCAGGATGCCAGCACTACTGTGTTTGACAAAGTTTCACTGTCGACTTCCTGCTGATTCTTGTTAGTTAGTTATTTTTGGTGCAGTGAATGTTTTTTTTTTAAACAAATTCAGCGTGGTTGCCAGTGCTTTAGTGTGGTCTGTAGTTTTTTTTGGGGGGGTTCACTTCAGTGGCAGAATTGATATGCGGCATGAGGAAGCAGGATGACATCTGCATATGTGTGAGGAGTGACAGTGATGGAAGCCTGCAGTGCATACCATCTTATCTGCAGCAGAAGTGAGCGATTGTGAAACAGCGGGAGAGAGGTAATGACTCTGTTGGCTGCCCCAGTGTAAAATGTGTTTTTCTTGTAGTCTGCATCGGTCATCTCACTGCCTGTCTCACTCTCGCTTCTGAACATGGGAGCTGGGGAATGTTGTGGTCGGAAGACTTCATTCTGAGTGAGGAGGCTGGTGGCCAGTGGTTTTTTGAAGCTGTGATGATATAAGCCGATATCATCATGGCTTCAAAAACCTCTCAGCCAATCAGCTTCCTCAATTATCTGCAGCAAGTTCTTAATGGGTGTTTACTCACCTAGTAAAGGTGATTGTGATAGTTTATATGCATGGCATTCCACATCCAACCCTGTTCTTGAAGCAGCTACTGTGGAACCTGTCAGGACTGTCTTTTGATTACAACATTAATAATGCTGACCATAGTAATTCCTTAGTCAGACGACTAGCATCTGAGTTAGAATTGTTTCAATAGGAAATTAAATTTGAGTATTATATTTACTGGTCTCTGGGTGACTAATTCCTTTCCCCTGTGGGTCTTGAGGGATTGTGTGAATAACTATTTTCTTTAAGTTTTGGAAATATTGAACTGGAGAGCAGGGACTCCTGGGACCTAGGTGTATCGATGAAATTTGATCCTGGGTCATGTGCATCTGGAGCCTATCAGGTGGGCTAAAACCCATGAGGTAATGATTGGAGTGCCATGGATATAAACTAGCACAATCACCTTTACCAGGTGAGTAAACACCCAATAACAGTTCTTCTGTTTTGGCTAGTAGGTATTGGTAAATGAATTGCTGTTTCTCTGCACACCAACCCCCTTCCCCCCCCACACACACAAACACGCGGTCTGTCCAGCTTTCTCTTCCTGTTGGCAAGATGCCATCCTCTGTGACCAATACTTTAGGCCAAGTCATTTTTACAGCGGCAGTAGTGAGTTATGAGTGGGACCAGGAGAAGGAGAAATAGTGATCAGTAGATGCCATGCTCTCTGCTGCTTGTGAAATGTAGTCCCTCTATTCGCCCCTCCCACCATCTCGAGTAAATGTCCAGGTTTACAGAAAAGCCCTTCTGCACCTCCAGGAAATAGTATATATATTTTGGTTGAAGCTGCTTACTGTGGTTGTATGGGAAGGTCTCGAAGCTGATCGGTAAGTGACGTACACGCTACTGCTTTTGAAAAGCAGATTTGCTGTTTTGCATGAGTAGCAAGGACTGAAGGCAAACCCAGTGATGGGTTTTATACAGTATTAGGACTGCCTGCTTTCCCTTTTTCCCCACAGGTTTGGAACTTAAGAGAGCTGGGGAGTGTGAAGCTGATGATGGCTTCACTATTTAGGTAAGGGAGTGATTTCATTTTTCAAGTTGCTGTGGTCATCTAGTTAATGGATAGGTAACAGAGGATGGTGGTTAATGGCACTCACTCAATGATAACAGAATGACCAGCGCGGCGCCGCAAGGCTGTGGGGCACTGGTGCCAGAACAGTCTGAAAAGTGGAAGGGCCAAGGATGTATGATGTAAATTATCCCTATTAATAAACTAATGTGACTGAAAGAACTGATAGGGCCACTTATGAAAGTGGCAGGGCCATGGCCATAGTGCCCCCCCCGTTCCGGCACCTATGTTGGGGACTGGCCCTCTTCAATGTCTTCATAAATAACATAGCAGAAAAACTGGATGGGAAAGTATGCTTTTTGCAGATGATACTGAAATCTGAAACAGGGTGGACACTCAGGAGGGGATGGAGAAAATGTTCAGGGACTTTGGGAAACTCAAGAAGTGGACAAGAGCATTGCAGTTGTGGTTCAATGCCAAAAAGTGCAAAATCATGCACCAAAGGGCACAGGAAACCTAGAAGTTGAGTATAGGATGGAATGGAGGTACTGACAGTCACTAAGCAGGAAAGAGACCTTGGGGTTATCATATCTGAGGACCTCAAAGTGGCAGGACAGTGTAACAAAGCAGTGGGCAGGGTTAGTGGGATGTTGGGGTGAATAGGGAGGGTTTTCTCCAGCATGACGATTGATGGGGTCAACAAACTATATCACTCACTGGTGAGACCCCATATGGAGTACTGTGTTCAGTATTGGAGGCCACACCTCAGACCAGACATGAGTGGAGGTAGTCCAGCGGAGGGCAACTAAAATGGTGCAGGAGGTTCACAAGAAGTTCTATGAGGAAAGACCTAGGGATCTCAACATGTACACCTTGGATGTGAAAAGAGTGACAAGGACATGATAGAGAACTACAAATACATTACAGGGTGAACAGAGTGAAGGAGGGTAGTCTCTTTCAACTGAGAATGAACACCAAGACCAGGGACATGAGATGAAGCTGGGGGGAGGTTAAAACCAATGTGAGAAAGTACTATTTCACTGAAAGGGTGGCTGACACCTGGAACAAACTGTTGGCAGAAGTGGTGGAGTGGAGGTGAAAACCATGGGGGGCTTCAAGCACACACTGGATAGTCAGGGGAATATTAGTAAATAGGCAGGGAGGAGTGAAGGTTGTCAGAAATCAGTTAGGGTCTGCGAAGACTGATTAGGTGGGGAACATCTTGGCAAACTAAGTGGTCGAAGCAGTCCTCTTCTGCTGACAAATTCTGTTTCTATGTTTCATTTCTGGACTTTGACACAGTGATGCTATGCTGCGATAACATCACTACATGAGGAGGCCACTGACCAGTCAAAGTGCAGGAACAGTTCTTACCACTGTGTAATTTAGATTTAAATATTTTTATTTTTTAATTTCAATGTGGATTGTGGTTAAGTGGGGGTGGAAAGGGGTTTCAGAGGGCGTTATACCTGATGATCACAATTTAAGTTACACACTGACTAGAACCATAATAGTGATTGATATTTAATTACGCATCTCATCCACCATTTTAAAATGAGTCACTGTCATTCCCATTGATTCTCCTTCAAAGACACCAAATAATCAATTAATCAAGTCAAAATATTGAGAACTCATTTACAAGATGGACCTGTACATAACAAAACTAATATGGACAACAGTATAACAACTAAGGTCTAATAGGATACAATACATCATTTTCGAGGTTATAAGAACATACAACAAGGAATAACAATGGAGTAATAATAATAATAAAGAGTACTTTAAAAGTGATAGGAATTCATTTTTATGAAGTTGAATATCCTTACTTTTTCCAAGTTAGACATATACAGTATTTTCTATGCTTTGAGCAATTGCTGATAAATGTATTAACTTTGTTTGTGGTGCCTTCAAATCTTGCTTGTGTGTGTGTGTGTTTTCCCCACCTCATCAGCTACACTTTCTCACTCTTTTTATGTCAAAGACAGTCCATGACATTTGTCACACTATTCCATGCTGTTCATCTCAATGGACTGGAAAGGTATACCTGGAATGTACAGGTAGTATGTAATATGTAGTGTGTAGAATGTAGTGTGTAGTATGAGAACAGAAACTAGTAGCTGCTGAGGAGAGGGAGTTAATGCAGTCATAAATGCAATAACATATTATTTATTTATTTATGACTTTGATAGATGGTGAGTGCACTGATCCCAGGGACCATTTTCATGATTACTTTGTTAATTTAACAAAAAAAAGGTCTACAAATATGCTGTATCAGAATACAGGAGAGTCCTAAAAGGAAAACGGTAGAGTGCATAAAGGTGTAAAAACTATTTCCTATCACAGCAGTAAAAGACCATACTTAAAATGCAGAGTAGAAAAGTTTGGTTAATTTGCCACCAATTACCATAATTGCCATATTTTGCACATACCAGACAGACTGATACAAACATGGGCCTGTATCACATCAGAACTTAGAAATATAGATGCTGTAAGCAGATATTAAAGGCTTTGCAACTTATACAGTCTGCACAGAAAAACTGCCTAGTATTATGAATTGTCCCTAGTGGACATTCCTTCCCTCCCCCCAACTCTGCCACTCACACTCTTCCTATGTGAAAGCATTTTGTTCTCCAGTTCTTGGCCCCTATCTACATTACCTTGTATTTTTGGCATTCAGTTTCATCTGCTACACCCATGACCACCCGTCCCATCTTCCTACAGCCTCTCTCATGGCCCTTATACCCACTTCGATGTCTACCCTTACACAGATCTTAGTATACAGTAATCTGTGAAGAGATATATTTTCCCTTAAACCCTTCCCAATGTCACATATCAGTATGCTAAATAGGATAGGACTGGTCCCAAAACCAATCACTGGGGCACTCCACTTTTGTACTCATTTACCTCTGAATGCTCCGTGTTTAGGACTGTCCTTTATGTCCTTCCACTCGGCCAATTTTGTACCCACCCAGTTTTATCTCCCACCTTATGTTCATCCAGTTTCCTAACCAAAAATCCATGTAGAATGGCATCAGTGACCTTGCTAAAATTGAGATACAGGGAGATGAATTCTCAAGGGACGGTGCAGGGTTTGCATGGAGCCCAGCATCAAACCCTTTCTGTGAGCAACATCCATTTACTACTACTGCGCCTGGTTATGGAAGCTTGTACCAAGTGTCGGGCACAAGCTCCTGAAAAAGAGCCCTCGATGTCCACTGCCTGATCCTTATCTACACCCCTTGTCATCAAATTAAAGAATTTAATCAGGTTTATTTGGAGTGACTTCCTACTGGTAAACTCATGCTGCCTTGTGTCCTGAAGTCTGTTTGCAGCCAGGAACCACACCAGCCTCTACTTTATTATTGATTCCAACAGTTTCCCCACTATAGAAGTCCGACTGGCCAGTCTATTACTGCGCAGCTCATTTTGCCACTGACTTTTAGTGCAAGGGGTTCACATATGCTGTCTTCCTATCACCTTGTACCGCCCCAATTTCTAAGGAGCAACTGAAGAGATCTGCTGGCAGGACTGCTAGGACCTGCCCCATCTCACGCAATACCCTAGGATGCTTGTAATATAGTCCCAAGACTAGGCAGGCTTGTGTAGACTAGATGAGCAGACAGTTCTTTATCTGCTGAGACTTTCTGTTTCTATCTCACCTCTGAGCCCATCAATTTACACGCTTTCAGTGCCTGTAAGCCTTTCAACATCCTCTCCTCTATGATGGGCTCTATGCTAGCACATGCTAATGACCCCTTACAGGCTTTCATGCTGCATTCTGGGAGCGAGTCTATCTTTCAGCATGAACACTGAACAGTAATAATTGTTTAATAGGTTTACTTTTTCCTTCTCATCCTCCTTCTAACCTCGTTTGTAACCCAAACATGGAGGTAAAACAGGAAATGATTTGATATGAACAAAAAAACAATCCAGTGCACAACCATCCCCATGGCAAATCTGAGAAGTAAAACATTTAAATGATCTGAATTGGCTATTTTCCTACTTTTAACTTGATGAAAAAGGGGTTCTCTTAGTTTTCCAATTGGAATTCCAATGTGAGCAAGCCAAACCACCAAACGCCAAGGTGGAACCCTATGATTTAGTCCTAACTATGAAATGCCTGCAGTGGCTACTCTTATATAAAGTGCATTACTTAAACTGGCTCCTTCAAAGTAAAATGCTTCCACCCAGGTAATTTCACAAGTGATCAAAGGGTGCATGCTGAAAGGAGTACCACAAGCTCCCAAAGTTGTAACATAATTAAGTGCCAGTTCAGGCAGTACAAATATTTTACTTCTCAGATTTGCCATGGGGGGGTGTGTGGGTTGTGAACTGGATTCTGTTTGTTTGTTTGTTACATGCCACAAACCAGTAGCACCACTCAGCAGAAATGTGAATTGAATTTTGTGAACAATGCAAAGGGTTGGGCATGCTAATTTTGGAATGCATTTAGAGTTTGGGAGCTTGTGGTACTCCTTTTAGCATGCTCCCTTTGATCACCTGTGAAATTACCTGGATGGAAGCACTTTACTTTAAAGGCACACTGTCAGCTTTAACTTTAAATTTAGAGCCCTTGCAATATTAGTGCCTGCTACTCGAAGCTGAAGTCAGCAATGCCTCTGAGTCACTTTTCAGAGTATGTGTGCTATATTAAATACATTTTTGTAAGTAAAAAGAGTTTTGGTCACCCCAAGCATAATTTGCGACAGGCTCCTTCTCACGGGCCCCCTGCACATAGTATGGCAGTACAGGACGTCAAACTCATGCATGAACAAGTTTGGCAATTTCGGTGGCATATGAAAGAAACATACTGCTGAATAGCCCTTTGTTTGTTTAGGTCCACTAGGTAGCTGTCTTATAAAACTGAGGACTACTTCCAAGATTAATTCTTGTTTGAAAAGTGAAACTGGGAGTCCACATATGCATGAGAGCACAGAGTTCCAGTTTCACTTTCAAACAAGAATTACTCTTAGAAGTAGCCCTCGGTTTTATAAAACAGCTACCTAGTGGACATAAGCAAACAATGGGCTATTTAGCAGTATGTTTTTTTCATATGCAACCGAAATTGCCGAACTCATTCATGCACGAGTTCAGCATCCTGTACTGCCGTACTATATGCAGGGAACCCGCGGGAAACAGCCTGTCGCAAACTATGGTCAGAGCAACCAAAACTCTTTTTACTTACAGAAATGTATTTAACATAGTACAAATGCTCTGAAAAGTGACTCAGAGGCATTGCTGACTTCAGCTTCGAACCACAGGCACTAATATTGCAAGGGCTCTAAATTTAAAGTTAAAGTTGACAGTGCCACTTTAAAGGAGCCAGTTTAGGTAACGCACTCTATTTAAAAGTAGCCACTGCTTTCATGTCATAGTTAGGACCAAACAATTTGGTGGTTTGGCTTGCTCACTTGGAATTCTAATCTGAAAACTAAGAGAACCCCTTTTTCATCAAGTTAAAAGTAAGAAAATAGCCAATTAAGGTCATTTAAATATTTTACTTCTCAGATTTGCCATGGGGTGCCATGTGCACTGGATTCTGTTTGTTTGTTATATGCCACAAACCAGTAGCACCCCTCAGCAGAAATGTGAACTGAATTTTGTGAACAATGCAAAGGTTAGAGCATACTAGTTTTGGAATGTGTTAAAAATGATTTGATATAATCTGTTTTAGTAAGTATGAGAGCATTTAAGATGTTTCAAAAACCAGACAAACTCTGAACAAACCTACATGACCAGATAAGGACCTTGAATTCCAGATTACCATATCTGGTCCAAAACCAAACAGTGCTGGCAACCTTAAATGCTAAAATCTGAATGCAAATTCCTCCACTAATGAAATGTTTGAGTGCAAGTGTAATTCTTTCTGGAATCTACGCATTGTACATACAATACATACATTATGAATGAAACTTAAGTTTCTCCACAAAAGTTAATGACCACTGATAACCTGGGGGGGGGGTTAGTCTGAATTTCTTTAGCATTTAGGCATTTAGCCCACAATCTAAGTCACAGTAAGAATTGATGATATACATGCATAACTTAACACTGCTTCAATTTAATACTCTGACTTGACTGGCCGATGCAAACCATGAGGCTCTAAACATGATTTAGTCCCAATATGAACTGTAATTCGAGTCTTAGCCATTGTCAGCCATTCATTTCAACACAGCTCAAGTTTCTCCACTGGAATGAATGGCTCCTAAGGTGGAAGTGTTCACTCAAGATAGTTATCTATTTCTGTATGCGTGCCACACAGGCTGAAACTCAAAATCCTTAAATGACAATTAGAAAAATGGTACCTAATCAAGAGTATACTGTATATACCCAAGAAAATTCTACTGCATATATCTTACAGAAAATTCCATATTTTAACTGATATACTTTTATTTTTAACAGCATGTAATTAAAACCACCCCTATAGAACCCTACCACGTGCTTTAATTAGTTTGTAAATTGGCGTCAATATACAAGGTAGGAATTTTGTCCTACTTTCCTAAGTCATTTAAGCCTTCAAGGGTCGTAGTTGATTTTTTTCCCAGACAAAGACAACTAGACAGAGTTCTGATGTTATTTTGGGGGGCTTTTCAGAATACCATTGTGTGTGTGTGTGTGTGTGTGTGTGTGCATGTGTGTGCGTGTGTGTGTGTGTGATGGAATTAAAATAGGAGGCAGTATAGCACAGTGGTTAAGAGCACTGAGCTGCAAACCTGTGAAATGGCGTTTGAATCATACAGATACCACTCGCACATTGTGTGGCCATGAATAAGTCACTTAACTTCCCTGTGCTCCTAGGACACACCTGAAAACAAGCCTCAGCTTAATTGGTCTTTCCGGGTCAAAATTGTAAAATAAAAATAAATAAATAAAATTGAATTCCCTAGATTCTGTTCCATTTTCTTAATTAAAATTTCAGAATTTATGGCCAAAATTCAAATCTAAAAATACCAATGAACTGGAATCAGAATCCAGTCCTGATTCCACTTATGATACTAGAGCCATGGGACAGCACATACTGAAAACACATTTCCCCAGCCCCCCTCATCAATAAAATTATTAGCCCCCACTCCACCACCATCACTACCAGTCCCACTCTTCTCTCCTTACCCTCACTGTGACTGGACTTACTATTGAATTTGTATTTATTCATTTTTTTTAATTAGCTGTTTGCTTGCTTGCTTGTTTGTTTAATTTATTTAGTTATTTATTGTTAACCAGGTTGGCATGCTACACAAATAGATGCTATTTTTAGGATTTCTCTGCCACAGGTACACTACTTAGTGCTAGCGTAGGACTAGGAATAGGTCACATGAAAGTATGGCACAAACACAGTCAAGGTTATCCTTCCTCACTGACCAGTTGCTGTACACAAAGGAGAACATTTTGACAATTTTTGGATGTGCCAGGTACTTATCTTGTCACCTTTTCTTCTTCTTTTGTGGTTCTGTAAGTATTATAATAAGTGTGGAAGGGCTCTATGCTTTCAAGAATTTGTAAGCTTACTGATTTAGTTACAATGTGATATTCCAATAGCATAACACTATTATGCTGTATAGTTTAATATTGAGTGTCTGCCCAAGTATGGATTAAACTGACACAACATACAGTATGGAAACAGAGATTTTTAACTTTTTTTTATAATTTTGCAAATTACAGCACAAAACCTAGTACAAAACAGTGAACCACTATGAAGTCTTAAAAGCAGATACATTAGACATCAACAGACCGTCGTGAGACAGGTTAGTTTTACCCTACTGATGATGTGTTGTTGCAATAGTAATCCTGCTCAGTACAAGAGGAACCACAGGTTCAGATATTTGGGGTATGTGCTTGGCTGAGGAGTCAATGGTGCGAAGCTACAATCTGTGGGATTATGACTGAACACCTCTAAGTCTGAATCCTGCCTAAACATAATTATACCATAGTGCCGTGGATCTCTGGTTGGCCAGGGATAGCCGGCCACAAGGTCGGTGTGGAGAGCCATTCGTTACTGGGTTGGAGTGCGGACAGAAGGGGGCTGCCTCTCTCCAGCAGTGCACCGCTTGTTCGTGGGGAACTGGGTGCTAAATCATTCGTAGACGACCTGATTCTGGGTCAGGGTTTTGTACATAGCAGAGCAGCAACAAGCTGCAATCTACTGAAAGTCAGCCCTCAAGCCAAGCTTTTGTAAGCATAAACACTAGCACGAACAGTAAAGGAAGATGACAAGACTTTCTATAGATACATTAGTGAAAGGAGAAAGTCCAGAGGGGGGTATTGCTAAGCTCAAAGGAGAAAAGGGGGCATGTGAGGAGGAGGACCCTGTAAAAGCATCTATCCTAAATAGATACTTTTGCTCAGTATTTACTGAAGAGAAGGTAGGGCAGGACCCACAGCTCAGCACCATGGACACGGGGGGCAGAGGGAGATGAGCACTACTCCCATCATAAAAGAAAGGGTCCTACAAGAGCTCGCTAAGCTCAGGGTGGACAAGGCAGTGGGGCCTGATGGCCTACATCCTAGGGTACTTAAGGAACTAAGGGTGGAACTAGCATAGCCATTAGCAGAACTGTTTAGTGAGTGTCTGAGCACAGGAGAGGTCCAAGAAGACTGGAGAAGGGCTCACGTGATCACGCTCCATAAGAGTGGTAGCAGAGAGGAGGCAGGAAACTACAGACCACTCAGTCTTACCTCAGTAGTGGGCAAGATTATGGAGGCACTCCTTAAGGAAAGGATAGTGCAACACCTGGAATCCATAGGGGAACAGGATCCAAGATAGCATGGGTTTACAAAAGGAAGGTCCTGTCAAACTAATCTCATAGATTTCTTTGACTGGGTAACCAGAGTGGTGGACCAAGGGGGAGCAGTTGATGTCGCCTACCTTGACTTCAACAAAGTTTTCGATACTGTTCCACATAGAAGATTGATAAATAAGCTGGGTTGGCTCGGGGTGGGTCAGAAGTTGGTCAACTGGGTGGCAAACTGGTTGACAGGCAGAAAACAGAGAGTGGTGGTAAATGTTATACAGTCAGAAGAGATCCAAGTCACAAGTGGGGTACCTCAGGGATCAGTCCTGGGGCCAGTCCTCTTCAATATCTTCATTAGTGACATTGCAGATGGACTAGAGGGTAAGGCTTGTCTGTTTGCAGATGACACCAAGATCTGCAACAGAGTAGATGATCAAGATGGGGTGGGCAGAATGAGAAGAGATCTGGATAAACTAGCAAAATGGTCAGAAGAGTGGCAACTGGGATTTAATGCAAAGAAGTGCAAGATCATGCACATAGGGAAGAGAAACCCTGAATCCACCTATAGGCTGGGACTGGAGTTGCTGGCAGTCACAAAGGAAGAAAGAGACTTGGGCATCATCATCACCAATGACCTGAAATCAACCAAGCCCAAGCAGATCTCTAAAACAGTAGGTAAAGCTAGGGGGATGTTAGGGTGTATTAGTAGGGGTATCACAAGTTGGAAGAGGGAGGTAATAATACCTCTTTACAAGACACGTGTTAGGCCCCATCTGGAGTACTGCATGCAGTACTGGGGGCCATACCTTCACAAGGACATTAACCAAATTGAGGCAGTCCAGAGAAGGGCAACCAAAATGGTGCAGGGACTGCATCAGAAGACATATGAGGACAGATTAACAGAGCTCAATATGTACCGTATACCCTTGAGCAAAGGAGGGAGAGAGGTGATATGATCGAAACATTCAAACACCTTAAGGGCATTAACAAGGTTAAAGAGTCTAACATGTTTAACTATAAGAAAAATAGCAGGACAAGAGGACATAGCATGAGATTAGAAGGAGGCTGATTAAGGAGAATGTGAGAAAATTATTTTCCACAGAAAGAGTGGTGGATGCATGGAGCGGCCTACCTCAGGAAGTGGTGGCTATGAATACAGTGCAGGGCTTCAAACAGGCATGGGATAGGCATAAGGGAGCAATACAGATGAGTATGACTAGATAGGCCACTGACAGAGCAAAGGCCGATGGCACATTTATAAGGTAGAAAAAGAAATGGGCAGACTGGATGGACCTTGCGATCCTTATCTGCTGTCAACCTCTATGTTTCTACGGAACAGTCAGCTTTTTTGTTAGAGCCTTGGAGGGAACACATTTGGTGATTTTGCCCATAAAACACACACAAACATTACATGTATACAAACCTACAACAGCGGGTAGTTCTCTTCTGTCACAAATTACAAGCATCACTACACATACAATAACAATAAGATGTATAATATAACTACAACAAAACTTTGTGCATGGGAACTTACCTTGATTTTTTTTTTTTTACTATAAAAGATTGGAGGCACTTTCCAGTTACTGCACATAAGCAAAACCGAACAACAGAGTATGCAGTAATACAAAATTCCTTTTTCCTTATTTCTGAACCTGCTCCTTTACCAAACCCACTATGTCCAGTCTTAGCCATTTAGGGTTGGTGCATAGCTGCCAGTTATCTGGGAAATATTATTTTTCAGATTTTGAAACTATGACCTCACTATTCAGAACCTTAGAGTGGCACTAACGTAAATAGCTCAGTACTAACTGGACACACTGCTTTTAAATGGGATGGGTCCATATTCATAGGGTCCAGCTATGTGACACTCAGAGATAGGTTGATCTTGCTATATGCAACTCTGTGCCCAGGCAAATGAGGCAAACTTCTTGTATAGAGGGTGCAGTGGTACATTCAGAGGATTTTGGAAGCAGTAAAAGGTTGCCATTGTAGCACTATTTACCGCTTCCAAAAACTAACTCTTAACAATGTGCACATTTGGGCATGACCTCCCCAATCCCTGCCTGCAACAGTGCCAGAAACATATTCTCCTTCCTTTCCTGCACCCTGATATGATGGTATCAGCATCTCTAGCAGTCTAGTAGTACTCCCTTCTGCCTGACTTCCAAATAAATAATTAAGGTAGTCCAGTGGTACCCCCCTCCCATCTGATCACCAAGTAAATATTAATTCCCTAGTAATCTAATGGTCCCCTTCTGCCTCACTCCTTCCAATAGCATTTGCATGCCCCCTTCAGCCCACCCACTCAGCATCCACCACCCAACCCCCAGTCCACCACCACCTGACTCACCCTCAGAAAGCTCATTCCCATTGGACTGCAGTGGTGAAGATAGTGTCTGTCACAAACCCTCCTCTCACCAACTTGGGTGGCAACTACCTGAATTACAAGGATTGAGTATGCCCATACTGTAGAAATGGCTGTTTCTATATTGATTTTGTTGTTTAATCCAGAATAAGCAACCTGGATGAAGTTCTTACTCTGTTTGATGCTGGTATTTAGGTGATATCACTGTGATTCTATATGAAACTTTATGATTTACACTCAGTGGCTTAACCAAAGTCAGCAATGGATGCCCAGTGTTGATCCAGTCATCCCAATTAGGCTATGGGAACCACAACCGATGTCTTGGTAAACAGCGATATGGCTCTGCAGATGACAACCCTAGCCTACAGCCTAGTCACCTGATCATGTCACTTTTTTTCTGGTGGCATCATGCTGCAATTTGGGGTAGACAATTTATTATCTGAAATCGACAGAGGGCAGACATTTAACCTGCAGCTGCATGGTACTTCTCAATATGCTTCTGGAGAAATGACAAAAGTGACTTCAATCCATGTAGCCTAGTTAGATCATTAAAACCTGACCAGCGTTGACCATTGTGGCTGATACTGACTCAGTCCATGCAGCAGTCATGGCTGAGGTTGCAGGTGATATTATTACAACACTGTCCGAAAAGTGAGTCCTTGTTTGGTGTTGGTGGACTCAATGGCATACGACACTGAGATGAACAATCAATGGCTATTTCAAAGGATAGAATCATCAAGATCAAGTAGGGATACTGTACATGAATAAACTGAGTTGAAGAGGGCATAGACGATGATGGCATAATAAACAAGGAGAAGCAATATAGCTCTAGTGGTTAGAGCACTGTCTTGGGAACCAGGAGATCACAGGTTGAAAACCTGACAGAGTCAAAAACTCACTGTGTGACCTTGGACAGATCATGGAACCTCTCAGCACTCCAGTCCACCCAGCTGCAGAAATGAAAAGAAAGCAGAATAACAGTGGAAAAGAGATGTTGCATTTCAGCTGGACTATCATAGGTAAATAAACTGTAAACAAACAAAAAACATAGCAGTCTCCACTGGTTTAATTTGTACTCAACAGTGGGGGAAAAAGAATTGAAGTGGTTAGGGGATACCCATCTTATATAGATGATGATGATGCATCCAGCATTATATGTTGACATGGTTGGCCACAACTACAGAATGTCTCCTGAGAGATCCTGTTGCTGTTGGCTTATGGTCAAATCTGTGTGACTCTGTGGAGAAGATAGCCTCAATGAAGTTTCTAGCACATTAAACTGTTTTCCCTTAGTATGTAGTCAGGATAGTGGATACGGGTTGTGAAGTGGATTTAGCATATAGGGATTTCAACATGGCCTTTAACATTGTACCACACAGAAACCTCATGGAGTAAGCAACACAATATTATGCCCACAACAAAATATACAGATGGGTAGCAAACTGGCTCACATGTAGAAAGCACAGTGGTTGTGAATAGCAACCATTTAATAAGGAGGGGTTTTCTGAGTGTAGTACCTCAGGGTTTGTGCTGGGTTTGATTTTGAAACATATTAATTAATTACCTCTGTCATGAGATTCCTCTCTGGTTGGGACTGGGTAATCAGTTGGCCCCCCAAGGGTCTGTCGTGGGACCAACTATTTTTAAAGGGAAAGTCCCCTAAACCTATTTTCTGTACACCTGCGTAGTTTGTAGGCATGAACAATGATTCATTCTCTTACACCCCACTAATTTCATCCTAATTTAAATTTAAATAAAGTTGCTTCACTCTGTTCTGCCCTAGTATGAAAACCTGTTTGACTCCATTGCAATGGTCATGACTCTACTCAGCAAGGCACCATGGAAGTTCATGATGTGTACACACATAAGCCAGTAGAAGTGCTACTGTCTGTCAGTTCTGTTGTATGTCTTCTAAAGTCCCAGTATTCCAGTCTTGTGCTGGCCATCAAACTTTTCAAGGTAAGTTCTCTAAATGTGCCTGAGTTGGAAAAATGCAGTTAGAAGGATGCTGGTGCTTGTGACATTTTGCTATTCAACTGATTAATTTGATTATGTGCTAGGACTCTTTCTTTACTCACTGAGCATTAAGTCCCTTTGATGTGCAAATACACATTATCAACTCTGATGTTTCCTTTAATGAATGGGGTCACAATCTTTGCAATGGAGTCAAACAGGTTTTCACACCAGGGCAGAACAGAGTAAAGCAACTACAGATAAATGTAAAGTAGGATAAATACAGGGGGATGCAAGAGAGGAAATCATTGTTCATGCCTACAAACTACACAGACATACATTACAGAAGGTTAAGAGGACAATCCCTTTATATATTTCAAATATGTAAAAGTATTAATGATAGCTGGATGACAACACTCGCAGATGATACAAAGAGAGGACATCAGAGTGGCTGAAGTGATGACCATTTTGATCCACTCAAGAATACTAATAGAACCAAGTAAGGTGCTAGCCACCCCTCTGGCAACACTATTCAGCACATCATTGGAGATAGGAAGGACTGGAGGGCTGATGTGGTCTCTCTGTAGAAGAACAGTAGCAAAGATGAGGCCAGCAATTACAGATCAGTCAGTCTCACATTAGTAGTGGAGAAATTAATGGAGTCCCTACTGAATGTGAGACTGGTGGAGTACCTGGAGACAAATGGGCTACAGCCTGCAGGATAACTGGTAGCACAGTTTCCTGGGGGGTGGTCATGTCAAACAGATCTCACAGATTTCTCTGACTGGGTAGCTAGGGAGTTATTAAGGGAGGGCAGTAGACGTGGTCTATCTGGACTTCTTTTCATTTAATTTTTTATCTTTGTAAGTCTAATGAACATAACTGCCCATTTTCACAGAGAACAAGCATTACATAAAACATTACAGTTACAAGACCATACAAACTTCATACAATAACAAAGCAACACAAAATTCAAACATTTAACAGTTTAATATCAACACATGCAATCATGAGAAAGATTTAGATGCTTTTTTGAATTTGTTTTAAAAGATAATAATGTATTGCAATTTACCACATCCTGAGGGAGTGAATTAAAAAAGTGTGGGCCCCTATATAGTAAGGAGCATTTATTTATTTAAATTTTGGTAAACGGGTAGGCCCACTGAGACTTTGACAGTCCCTTTTTCAGGGGCGACCCAGGATTAGTTACATGCACCTAGAGTGGAAAAGAAAACCAATGTTTTTGATTGTACTACCGTATATGGTACATTGATCATGTATATGTGTTACAGAGATAGACATTACTACAGTTGACATAGGTGAGTTTACGTCCAAACAACCCTGTTAGTTACACACATTCATGAATAGATAATAGACATAAGTGCAGTTCAGTACATTACTGTTCCTCCCTCCCTTTTCTTCTGTATTGACATTGACCTAAAAGCATTGACCTAAAGCTTTTTTAAGGAAAGGTAGGCCAAATGTAAACAATGATTGGGATCTAGTACCTTTAAGATTTAGATATTTGGGAAAAAGTACACTTATTGATTTAGGCAGAAAACCAGCACCGATTTTAAACAGAAGAGTACTCATTTTAAAGTATATCCTATTGATAAGTGAAAGCCAGTTAGTATACTTCAGTAGAAGACAGTGATGTGTTCTAGCAGGTGCATGGACCATAAATCTGTTACAGTGGCAGTGGCTCAGTAGGTAGCACACTCACCTCTGAGGCCGGGAGATCAGAGGGCTGTGGGTTCAGTTCCCACATCTGGCACTTGGGTTAATATCCTAGTACTGACACTGTAGTGCAGCATGAGAGGGGTGCTGCACTTCTGAGGTGCCATCTTTCAGATGAGATGTTAAACCGAGGTCCCATCTGCCTGAATTGGTGGTAGTTCAGGTAGATGTTAAAGATCCCATGGCACTTATCGAAAAGAGTAGGGGAATTTTCCAGGTGTCCTGGCCAGATTTCCCTCTTTCATTAAAAAAATACCACCAACAGCTTAATCTGGTTCAAGGTCAGTTGGCATTCATCTGTATTCCCCTCCCCCGGGTCATGCCTGAAAATAGGCAGGATTTGTCTAGTGCACTTACCTGGTCAACAAAAACTAAATAAATAAAAATAAATAAAATCTCTGAATAGAGTTATACATAACACTCATTCTATCTAGGGAATTACAATTCATAGCTGAGTATACTGTAAGTCCATAGTCCAGGACACTAAATAAAAAACTGTGGATCAGAAGCTTTCTTGACTCAATGGTCAAGAAAGGCTTAGTTCTGTATAAACACCCAAGTCTTTGATGATTTTTTTTAGTAATATAAGAGACATACGGTTCAAAAGTAAGTTTTTGTTTCAAGTACTGACCCAAATATTTAAATGTACCTACCAGTTCGTTGGTATTTCCCATTACATCACAGACAGGAGCCAGATCAACTGTGCATTTTTGGTTTTTGTTAGAAAACAGCATAATGTTAGCTTTAACAGAATTAGGTACTAGTGAATTGGCGGTCATACAGTTCTAAAATGAGTCAAAGTTAGGCCTTCAGTAAGGTCTTTGACTCTGTACCACACAGAAAGCTGATAAAGAAACTTAGCAGCCTGGGGGTGGGGGAGAAGGTGATGAGCTGGGTATTTAACTGGTTGAAAGAAAGGAGGCAGAGAATGATGGTAAATGGCAGTCCCTTAGAAGATGACAGAGTGACCAGTTGAGTACCACAGGGATTGGTACTGGGTCCTATCCTCTTCAATGTCTTCATAAGTCACATTGTTGAGTAACTGGAAAGAAAGGTATGTCTCTTTGTAGATGACACAAAAATATGCAACAGGGTGGGTACCTAACAGTAGGTGGAGATAATGCAATGGGATCTGAGAAACTAGAGAGGTGATCTAGGAGTGGCAGCTGGGTTTCAATGTCAAAGAGTACAAAGTCATACACCTGGGATGGGGAAACCCAGGGGCTGTGTATAAGATGGGAGGAGGAGGAGGTATGTTAGTTAGTTAGTTAGTTAAAACTTTGGAGAATTACCTATGAGCACAAGTGCTCATTTACAAAGATTCCGTGTCAAATACCTATCCACGAAAAACATTACAAGTAAAATAAGCAGTTCTAGAGGAAATGCCTCCGAGTCAGGCTCAAAGCACTAATGACAGAAAAATTACATACAATTTTGAACAAAAAAAATCCACAAAGACCGTTGTATAAAAAGTCATGGGTAATGTACAGACAGAAACTAAATAAAACTGTTTAATAATTACAACTGCATTGGACTACAAAGGCAAATCACAAAGATCTTTTAAACGGATTAAACCTGGGGAGATTCAGCAGTGTATCAGGCAATTTATTTATCCAGTTAGTGGCCCTGACAGCATATGACTACTTGCCCAGCTCAGTATAACTGAAAGAAGGCTTAAGGGCATTCCTGGCCATGTTCCTGGTGTTGTATTGGTGGAGATAGTGTGAAAGCAATTTGTTAATGCAGGGGTTGTTAGTTACAGTTAGCAAGCAAGAGATAGACTTTGAGGTGATTCTATCTTGTGATCTCAAGGTGGTAGGGCTGTGTGACAAAGAAGAAAGCAAGGTGAGCCAGATGATGGGGTGCAGACGGAGGAGGAGGATTTGTAGCAGGAGAAGGGAGGTAGTGTTGCCTCTGTATCACTCACTCATGTGACCCCCCCCCATTTTCTGGAGTATAGTGTCCAGTTCTGGAGGCCTCACCACTGCAAAGACATAAACAGGGTGGAACTGATCCAGAGGAGAACTACCAAAATGGTGGTGGGGGGAAGTTGCATGAGAAACCATAGGAGGAGAAGCTTCAGGGGCTCAACATGTACTCCCAAGAGAAGAGTGAGAGGGGACATCATTGAAATCTATAAGTACCTCACTGGGGTGAACAAGGTGCATGAGAAGAATCTCTTTTACAGGAAAAGGTGCACCAGAACATGGAGGCATGTTATGAAGCTTGAGGGTTGGGAATTTAATAGGATGTGAGGAAACAGTTCTTCACACAAAAGCTAGAGGACGTCTGGAACAGCCTGCTAGAAGAGGTGGTAGGAGTAAAGACTGTGGGGAGCTTCAAACATGCATGGGATATGCACATGGGTATAATAAAGGTAAAGGAAATGAGAAGGACACCTGTGACCAAACAGAATCCAGAGTGTTGTAATAGGCAGGGAAAATAGGGCAGACTAGCTGGGCTTACCAGGTCTTTTCTGCTGACACATTTTATGTTTCAATGTTATATGTGGTTGACTCACAAAAGGGCATTAGGAGGCTGCATGAAACTCTGGATAAAATTGTAGATTAGGCAAAAAGGGCTAAAAAGAGATTCAGTGTGGAAAAGTGTACAGTTATACACTTTAGCCACAGGAATATGGAAGCACACATTATTACTGGGACATACTGGGATGGCAGTATAGCCCAGAGGTTAGGGAAACGAGTTGTGAATGAACTTGGGATATCCAGCAGGCCAGAGTTTGATTCCCTAAACCTCCACTTACATATTGTGTAACTCTGAGCAAGTCACTTACCCCCCACCCATTGTTTCTGAATTGCCCCAGAAAACAGGCACTGTGCCTAATGGGCCTTGTAAGGAAGCTCCATGCAAAGAGAGGGATCTGAGAGTATTCATTTCAGACACTTTTAAACAGGGCTCACAGAATTTGGCTGTAACCAAAAAGTTTGATTAATTGCTGCAGAGTATTAAAAGAAATGTGGTGAGAAACATAGGGACATACATTTACCATTGTATAGATCATTGGTAAGGCTGATATGGACTATAACATGCAGTCTCAGTCACCTGACAGTAGCAGGGAAATTGCGAGATTCATGGGTTTGCAAAGATGAAAGGGAGGGGATTGGAGGGAATGGAATATGATGTCAGACTGTCAGAGCTAGGTTTTTCTTCCATCTAGAGAAAAAGAATAAGAATGGCATGATTTTAATGTAATGTACAAAGCTGGCAGAAACTGAATTGACAGAATGACTCCAGTTTAACAATAGGGAAATAAATCAAAATACAAGAGTCACAGATATCAATTAAAAGGTGATAATTTTGGAACAGAGAAAAAGAAGCACTGGTTTACTCAGAGGGTGGCTGTAGTATAGACTAAGCTTCTACAAGATGTGCTCAAAAGTTATTAACTAGAAATACATGGAGGATGTGACCATCTCTGTTTGCAATCACTGAAAAGTAACAAACAATCTTCAAGGGCTGTAGCCTGCTTTTGTAGAATCTCCTGTGTTCCCATAACTGGTCGAGAGGGTCAACTTCAGGCTGCTGACGGTTGCATATGACACTAAATAGGTATGAAGAGTGGACAGAGAGGGTAGTGAACATACTACAGGGATACCTGCAAAAATCAGTTTCAAGGACTGAGATATAGGGACTTAAAGGGGCACTGTCATCTTTGTCCCTCGTTTCATTGCCAGATAACATCAGTGTGACTCTGTGGACACAGTGATCACACATGGTCCACAGAATACCCCTATATATGCCATAATTGAGAATTCTTACTCATTTCTGTAGTTTTCATGATCTGCTACTTTCCCTCAGGCCGCTCATAAGTACACTGTGCACCAGAAGCATAAGCAAGATGAGAGCATGCATCTGACACTGTAAGCTGGCATGAACATCAATTTTGCACATAGCCATACTGAAAAGTTAAATGCAGTGTGTATTTTCCAATGCTATACTAGATTTGCCATATTTTTAACTGAAACCGAGGACTAGGAAAGACGCAAAATGCTTTTGAAAGGAGGCACCGAAATCTCGTGCATGCATGAAAGTGGGATGATGCACAAAACCCATGCATGCGCAGTAGCATCCCGCTTTTGCTTTATTTCTGAGGAAATCTGACTGAACACAGTTCATCTGTCTCTATAGCTTACTCCCTATTTCAGATCATAATCCTATTTTGTGACATCACAATCTATTGTCATGGGTGTAATTGTGATGTTACAAGCAGTGCATTATGATGTCAGGTAGGGAGAAAGTAATGGGAATAGATGAACTCTTTAGGAGCAAAGATCCTGTTTTCATGAAAATGACCTCAGTAATAAATAGTGATGCAGAGAACTACAGAACTAATACAAAATATAACTTGGACTGTGTCTAAATATTATGTTTTGTGAATGTTCTCCTGAAGGTGTCAGCTGCTCTTTAAGCTGGCAAGCAATTATTGCATCATAAAGAGTTTCAGTCAGAAAGCATTGCCAAATTTGGGTCCTGGGACCACTGCTGATTGAAGATTCTGCTTTACTGCTGAGCAGTAATAAGAGACAACACAGACAAGACTAACAGGTTTAGCAGCATTCTGTAACACAGACATAAATCAAGAGTTGGCAGTCAGCTAGCTTGCACAGGTTGTTTGGTAGCACTGAGTCATGTGTTGATAAGCTGCTGGTAATGACTGAAAGTACTGACGAAACACATCCCAGTGACACTTGCTGCTTTAGAAGAAGGAGGCAATTTATTCATGGTCTAAGTGTCTAGACAGTACATTTACTTATTCTCACATTATTGAAATATGAAATCATGACCAGTCTGTTACACACTGAATGAAAATAAACAAGTACCACCAGCTGCTCCACTAATATGAATAAGGAGCTTCCTATCTGAATTCCCTAGATGATGTCATCAAGAGTGTTGAAGCAAGTCAAGTCAAATTTTATTTGTTGGGTGCCCAATCTTGGAGGCTGTGGGTGCCGTACAGTTAAATACATAAAACGAAAGTACTAAAACACAATAAAAGCATATCTAATCCAGAATTATACTCTAAAATATGTTAGTGGCTGAACAGCTAACTGAATATCTATCTGCCCATAGCTTTCAATGCCCTTGGCAACATGGGTTTAGGAAAGATCACAGCACTCCACTGCCCTCCTCACCTACACAGACTATATCCATAAAACGCTCGACCGTGGTCACTTTGTAGGTTATATATATAGATAGATTTTACAAAGGCTTTTGATACGGTCAATCACTCCTTACTGCTCCGGACCCTACCCTCCCTAGGACTCTCCAGTGATGTTACCTCCTCATTCAGAAGTTATCTAGGTGGCAGAACCCAATGTGTAAAAATCTTAGACTCATATTCAAGTAGCTGCCCCATGCAATCCGGTGTTCCACAGGGATCAATCCTTGGTCCCCTACTATTTAGCCTCTACCTCAATACCCTTTCCATAGCTTGTGCTTGTAACCTTCTCCTGTATGCAGACACTGTGATTTACACCAGCCAGCCAGATCCTACACCCCTAACCAGTGACTTGCAACATAGTTTTACCTCCATTGAAGCCTGGTTTGCTGAGCATAGATTAATTATGAACTATAAAAAGATCAAAGCGATGGTCTTTGCTGGGACTCATAACAAGTTTAAAAGAGCCCAACTACCCATCTCCAACAATATTGGTACGCAGCTTGAGCAGGTAACTAGTTTTAAGTAGCTGGGCATCACCCTAGACAGTACTCTCTCCTATCAAGAACACATTAATAACATCTCCAAAACTGCTAATGTCAGGCTAGGCCTCCTTTATAGACATCAGCACTGTATGACCCAAAAGGGACTATGCCTCGCAGTGACTAGCTCCATACTGTCTATCATTAATTATGGCATTGTATTTTATGGTGCTGCCACCACAACTGCCCTCAGAAGGTTAGGGGTTACTCTTAACAAAGCCTGCAGGTTAGGTACGGGTGCTAGTAAGGACACACATACCTGTGACCTATACATGCAGTCCAATTAGCTCAGCCTCCAGAGCAGAATCTCCTATCACACCTGTCTTACTGCCAAAAAGATCACTTAAGTGTTGCCCCCCATCTACCCAGCAGCTCCTCAACAGGACCCACACTAACATGTGCTGCACGAGAAGCATGCCCAACCTTACTTTTCAGGTACCTTTATGCTGGACATCTCAAAGACAAAGACCATTTATGTACAGAGCACCTAGCTTGTTTAACAACCTCCCTGCACACCTTCAATCTACTCCCAAAATTGGTCCTTCCAAAAACTGTCTTTGACAGCACCTAGCCAACTGCAGCATCTGTGACTGCCCCACTTAACCCTGGTGGCCCTCTGCTTATACCTATCCTGCCATTTTAATGACAATGCCCTCTTGGGCTGCTGTTCTGTGTCACCACTGAGTCTACGGTCATCTGCAGTGTTTCCCACACTATATGCAGATGAGTCTACAGTCATCTGCAATGTTTCCCACACTATAACCTGGATAATCACCACTATTATCCTCTGTCTAAAGTCAACCTCCTCAGCTGCTCTTTCTTCTTTTCTTCCTCCACCAATTGGCCTGTTATACCTCATAACTCATCACTATTCTAGTTTGCGTCTAACTTGCCTTTTCTGCCTGTATACTTGCCCTCCACCCACTTCTGGTTACCTTCTTAACCCTAGCACTAATATCAGTATTATTATGTATTTTTAACCATAACACTTAATATCAGTATTATCACGTGTTGTATGTACTAGATTTACTTTCAACTGTCTCCTGGATTTATTGTATCTCACCCAGCCTGCTTATTTGTACCTAATGTACACATGCCTGTTACTCCCTCCTCTGTATAATTCCATGTTGATATGGAACCTTTGTAAAAGAGACCTTGGCTCAAAGGTCTTAATTCCAAGATTCAATAAATAAAATAAAATAAAAATAAATAATATAAAAGGGGTACAGTAATGGCAGCAAGTCTGCTTAAAACAACTAGCAGTATAAGCCGACTAGCATTAGCAGGCCAGGTCTGGGAATGCTTGTTTGAACAAATGGGTCTTTAGCCGGGCCTTGAATGCCTCAACTGATGGGGCCTCTCTGACAGCTGGGGGAAGTGAATTCCACAGGATGGCGCCAGCGACACTAAAAGATCTGTCACCAGCAGTTTTTAAACCCTGTCCTGGGAATCACAAGGAGGTCCCAAGAGTAGGAATGGAGGGAGTGGACCTGGGTGGCAGGTGTGAGAATGTCAGCCAGGTAGCCTGGGCTGAGTCCTTGTAGGGCCTTAAAGGTGAGCAAGCCCACCTTGAAAAGAACCCTCATTGCACCTACACAGAGCAGTGCTAAAAGCCTGAGAAGGAGAATTGTGTGAGCTCCCTGAAAAATGCTGATATATATTTTTTTTCCTATATGTACTTTTTGCTACTCCTTGGAGAGGGCAGTTGGCTCCAGCCCCTCCCTCAGAGGGGACTCATCTCTCTGGCCAGGCATCTCCTGCAACCATCCCACCCAGCCATCCCCCATGGGGAACTACAGACCAGTCAGTCTTACCTCAGTAGTGGTCAAGATTATGGAGCCACTCCTTAAGGAATGGACCGTGCAACACCTGGAATCCATAGGAGCACAGGATCCAAGACAGCATGGGTTTACAAACGGAAGGTCCTGTCAAACTAATCTCATAGATTTCTTTGACTGGGTAACCAGAGTGGTGGACCAAGGGGGAAGAGTTGATGTCACCTACCTTGACTTCAGCAAAGCTTTCGATGCTGTTCCACATAGAAGATTAATAAACTGGGGAGGCCTGGGTTGGGTCAGAAGTTGGTCACTTGGGTGGCAAACTGGTTGACGGGCAGAAAACGGAGAGTGGTGGTAAATGGTATACAGTCAGAAATGATGCAAGTCACAAGTGGGGTACCTCAGGGATCAGTCCTGAGGCCAGCCCTCTTCAATATCTTCATCAGTGACATTGCAGATGGACTGGAGGTAAGGTTTGTCTGTTTACAGATGACACGAAGATCTGCAACAGAGTAGATGATCCAGATGAAGTGGGCAGAATGAGAAGAGATCTGGATAAACTGGCAAAATGGTCAGAAGAGTGGCAACTGAGGCAGTAGCATAGCAAATTCCCAGAGGGCCTGGGTGCAAGGCGATGTTACAAGGCCCTTCCCCAGTTTTGAATAAACATCAAAATTATGATTTGGGCCCCTCAAACCTCGTGTGCCCGGGTGCTACTGCACCCCCTGCATCCATGTAGCTATGCCCCTGAACTGAGGTTTAATGCAAAGAAGTGCAAGATCATGCACATAGGGAAGAGAAACCCTGAAGCCGCCTATAGGCTGGGAGGGGAGTTGCTGGCAGTTGCAAAGGAAGAAAGAGACTTGGGCGTCATCATCACCGATGACCTGAAATCATCCAAGCAGACCACTAAAGCAGTAGGTAAGGCTAGGGGGATGTTGGGGTGTATTAGTAGGGGTATCACAAGTTGGAAGAGGGAGGTAATAATCCCCCTTTACAAGACACTGGTTAGGCCCCATATGGAGTACAGCGTGCAGTACTGGAGGCCACACCTTCATAAGGACCTTAACCAAATTGAGGGAGTCCAGAGAAGGGCAACCAAAATGGTGCAGGGACTGCATCAGAAAACATATAAGTACAGATTAACGGAGCTCAATATGTATACCCTAGAGCAAAGGAGGGAGAGAGGTGATATGATCGAAACATTCAAACACCTTAAGGGCATTAACAAGGAGAAAGAGTCTAACATGTTTCAATATAAGAAAAATAGCAGGGCAAGAGGACACAGCATGAGATTAGAGGAAGGCTGATTAAGGGGTAATGTGAGGAACTTCTTTTTCACAGAAAGGCTGGTGGATGCATGGAACGGCCTACCTCAGGAAGTGGTGGATATGAATACAGTGCAGGGCTTCATACAGGCATGGGATAGGCATAAGGAAGCAATACAGATGAATATGAATAGATAGGCCATTGACAGTGCAAAGGCCAATGGCACAGTTATAAGGTAGAAAAAGAAATGAGCAGACTGGATAGGCCTTGCGGTCCTTATCTGCCATCAACTTCTGTGTTTCTATGTTAGTGTGGGTTACCCCCCCCCATGACAGGGCCAGTGGCGAGGGACGCCGACCTCCCCGCACCACCAGAAGCCAACATCAGATTGCCGGGGTTCGGCATGGGTGCAGCCAGTCATCATGGAGCCTATCAACTCCATTCTGTTTTTTCTCCCCAAACCCACCCATGTGCAATGGGCAGGGTGACTATCTCCACCTCTGCAGAGGCAGTCTTATGCCCTGTGCATGGATCCACCCCTGTTCTGAGCATCACGCTGTGCTGACCCCCAGCTTCCACTCGGTGTCAGTCTACAGCGTGGTGCTATGTCCCCCCCACCCCCAAGGAAGGAAAGCTGTCAGTGGACACATGATCCTTCCTTACTCCAGCTGACCCCTGAGCAACCCGAGTCCGTTCCCGAACCCGGGTCACCGGTGTGGAGCTGGGTGTGGCATGCGGCACCTCAACCCTCTGCGGCACTGGGTTGGCTGCTGATATTTCTTTAAAAAGTTACAAATCTACAGTAACCATTGGTCTATAGAATGCCCTGGTACTGGGAGCAATCAAAATACTTTTCCCTGTCCTAGAGCCAGGTTAGTGTCAGCTGCTCTTAAAAAAAATAAAATAAAAACAGATTTGAAGTAATATTTTGTTTTCATTTCATTGCCTAATGTATTGCCTGGGTAAAATTTGTTGACACATCAAAAAAATCAGAAGCAATGGCAGTTTAACATGTTACGCAGCAGCTGGTCTGAGTAGATAAAGAAACGATAAGAAAAAAAAACTCACAACACACTGCTTTAGAAACAAAGTTGTCTCACCACTCTGAAAAAGGATCTGAAGGCTTTTAAGCTAGGAATCCAATCATGTGAATGGAGATATTAAGACATTTACTGCTGTACATTGTTTTGGGGAAGGCTGACAGAACACAACATTCTTTGATTTGTATAGGGATGCCTATATGGAAAGGAGGAGAATCGCATGCAACTAATAAAATGCAACACATAAACCAATTACCATTTCAGTTTTTAAAAATAGTGTAGTAATTTTACTGCCAGGAAAGCAGTCATACTACTCTGTTTTCCTAATGGAACAGCTAGGTAAATCCAAATGGGACTAAATAATAGCAGCAAGTTTTCTTCATGCTCCATCATACACAGGCACCTTGATCAGGCCCGAATGCAACCTTCTAGTAAGAAAAAAATATCATGCGAATTGTGGGCTTCAAAGGGACACTGTTAGCCCTTTACTTACATTTCTGCAGGTATTCCCAAACATGCCTGTATTGCCTGCAGCAGTCCATCTTGTGATTCATTAGACATGGCAGCAATGTATCCCCCAAATAATATTTGCTTTTATTTTATTGACAAGCTAAACCCTCTAAGTCCGCTCTTATTCCCCATGCCTCATACCAAAGTGTTTACATTTGTAAATGGTGCTGATGTGCCAGAAGGCTCATGCGCTGAATTTTTTACTTGAGTTCAGCAAAACACAGTTTCTAATAGTAGAAAGAAAGCTGAACTCAGTAAAGTATTTCTGTTTTTGAAACAAGCACTCTAACTTAGGTAAATCACAGTCTTAAAGTTGAGCCGTGATACTGTGCAGGACCAGACAGCCAGAAGGCAAAACAAGGTAAGCCTACCCATGTGGGGGGTGTTACATAAGTGCAGTGAGACACTGTCAACATTTGCATTTTCCATTCATGAGTTTAGGCACTCGGTGCAAGCACCACGTACCTAAAAGCATGCTTGAAGCATGCAATTATTGATCCAGAATTACACCCCCTGGTGTGTCTTACTGAATGGCTGACCCCTACCTAAGAGTACCTAACCACTTATTTTTTTATCATGGCACATTTTCTACCTCTGCTGGTCGGACCCCATCTGACCAACCTCCCCCCCCCATACCCTGGAATCACCGGCTTCTTACCTGCCCGGCCCAGGAACGGCGCCTGCAGGGGGTCGGACTTCACCCTGCTGACTGGCATTTTTCCATTTTGTTTCTTTCCCAGAGACCCCAGGAGTCAATGCTCATGCACCGAAGAGCCCAGGTCACGGCATCCTTTCCCCATCCCCTGGCTTACTGCCTAGGCACCCCTCTGGCCCAAGCTTCCTCCAGCCTCCACTGGGGTTTGCCCATCAGCCAATGGATGCCATGCTTCCTCCCCTAAGAGGAGAGCCTGCCTGTTGGCAGCTCCATCCAGCTCCACCCCCCTGACCTCCAGTGCCCCGGGCTCGTTCCCGAAACTGGGTCACCGGCATGGGTCAAGGTAAGGTGCCAGCGCTTAAGCCCTCTACACCACCAGGCCAGCTGTACCTAACCACTTAAAGAGAACATAAACCCTGTTTACATTTTTAATGTAACTGTAAATTTCAGTAGGTATGAATTTTGTTTACTAATCTGGTCTTAGAACTTTTAGTAATTCTGCCCCATTTTATTGGAATGCATTGCCTGCTTTTATTCGCACAATTTCTTATAAAACTCATTTTAAATTTATGTTTAAATCCTTTTATTTGACAAACCATGTTGTATTTGTAATTGCTAATTTTTATATAATGTTGTATTGATTTATTTGTAATTTTTGTATTGACTTATTTGTTATTTTTGTCCGGGTTGAACCTGAAAAAGGGCCCTTGATCCAGTTTCCTTACCTGGTTAACAAATGAAAAATAAATAACAAATAAATAAAATAATCCCTGTGTATTGTTTTGTGTATTGGAACACTATAAGGACAAACTAAAAGTCACCTTAAAATCATACAATATTAACCCCGAAACCTGGGAAAACACAGCCGATAGACAATGATGGCATAATGTCTGCCAGGTCAGTTTGGATGAATGTGAGGCCACATGGTTACAAGATCTGGATGATAAGTGCCTGTTACACAAGGCACTTCATCTACCCACATCACCTGCCTTCCAGTGTGACATATGTGGCCATATATGTACATCCAGGATTGGGTTCTTCTCCCATCAGTGGACCCACAGCAACAGAGACTCATCCATGAACTCAACGAGAGACTCCATCATCACTGTTTTGTGACTTTGTCTTGAAATAGTTCTAGTATTTATTCTTACAGTCCCACATTAATGCTGCATTTTCCCCAGCCAATTAACCCAATAATGCAATTTTGAGGCAATATAGCATAGTGTTTAAAGGAAAACTGCACCCTCATATCTTCTAAATGTCACTTGTTTCTATGTCAACAGACAACTCTTTTCATGTAGCTGTTAAAGATGTATGCAACTGCTTCAGTTAGTTTTCACACGTCATACTAGGCCCTGTCACTATCCTGGGAGGGTCCATTTCGTGGTTGTTGAAATCTCATGGTTCCTAAGAGCTGCAATATCATATGAGAATATGATGCATAATCAGCCTTTAAACTCCCCAGTATGCCTGTCTATTTAAGTAGTTTTAAAAGAAACAAGCTGCAAGAAGGTGTAAAATACCACATTTACCTTCAGTGAGTTTTACAAGCTATCTAAGCTGTAATGCAGGTTTTTTTCCCCTTTAAACTCATTTAGTTTATAAGTTTCCAGAGAGTTTTTGTAGGGTACCTGTTATTTCAGCATAGAGATACATTATATAAAAGGTTGATCTGACATCATGTTCTCATATGCTAATGTAGCTCTCAGGGACAATGAGATTTCAACAACCATGAAATGGACCCTCCCAGGAGAGTGACAGTGCCTAGTATGAAGTGTGAAAACTAACTGAAGCAGTTGCATACATCTTTAACGGGTACATGAAAAGAGTTGTCTGTTGACATGGAAACAAATAACATTTAGAAGATATGAGGGTGCAGTTTTCCTTTAAGAGCACTGAGCTGCAAACCTGGAGAACTGGGTTTGAATCCTACAACCACCACTTGCACACTGTGTGACTATGAGCAAGTCGGTTAACTTCCTTGGTGCTCCCAAGATGCATCTGAAAACAAGCCTTGATTCAGTGTGTCTTTGCTGGACAAAAACTACAAACTAAAAATAAAATAAATATTTATTTAATAGAGAGTGAGGGGAAAAAGACAGCCTTAACAAGGAACCCTCAATAGGGAAAAAAATAACTATTTCAGAACAATCAAATGATCCAATAAACTGGGACTAGCTTCACACATTACCAAATTTAAAATTATATTAAACAAAGAAATCAGTAGGGTTTGGGCCTTTAATGTTATGTGGGAAACTTATAGAAACATCATAGTTAGACATAATTCAACTTATAACTAGAAAAGGGTATGCTTGTTCTTTAATGGAAAAACCACTAGTATCTTTGGACTATGAATGTTATTTGTCTGTAATCTGACATATTTGGTATTAGAGATGTGCAAAGTCCAGAAACTTTGCTTTGTGAAATATTTTACTAAGCTTCCTGGCTTCGCAAATTGCCTACTTTGCATAGTTCTTCACAAAGCAGAATGCCTACTTCGCTGAACAAGGTAGCACTTCACTTGCAAAGTACTATGCAAAGTGACAGCCAATGCTTCTTATAAATTAAGAAAACTATTAAAAAAGCCCACCCTGTTTGTCAGGTTGGAACCCCTCCTCCCACCATACCATGTGCTTTTAAATAGAATCCCCCACCCCTCGCCCTGCTAGGCCCACACATCCCTCCTTCTCCCTTGTAACCAGTACAGTTTTGGTAGAACTCTGCTATTCCTTTCCCCTGCTCAAAATAGCATGTTTCAGCCTCCTCGTATCCATCCTTCTTGTTCATAAGAACCCCCCTTGCTATACCACATTTTTGCCAACACAAACCCCCTCCTTCCCCCACAGCCCCTAATCCCCATTTTCAAGTGCAAAACCTGTAAAAAAGAAGAATGCCCCTCATCACAGCAACCACACCCTTACTCTTGAGGCAATTCAAATTTATTCATGTCGATTTTTTTTTTATCGAAAAAATGAGAATATTGATACTATTTTTCACTTTTAAAATACATTATCAGTATACCTTTTTTCAGTGTTGGGTAAGTTATTTTTAAAAAATAATCAGTTACAGTTACTTTCAAATAAATGTAATCAGAGTTATTACTTTTGTTAAAAAAATTAATAAGTAACTGTAATGCATATTACTCTTCATACTACTTTATATTTCTTTCGACAATTTGGTTATGTTTACTCACTGAACATAGCTATGTGCTCACGAAACTCCAAGAAGTATAAAAAAGAAAGAACAGATTCCTAAGACAATGGATAAGTATGTTAACTTATAATGCAGTACCCATTTGACTTTGCCAGCTACAACAGTCCCTTTACATTTCCAAACATAAGAGATCTATTTCATAAAAAATCACTCACCAAACACACACACTGCATCTACTGCTGCCCTCTGCAATCTTTTCCTCCCACAGCTGAATCCTCACTTTGCCAGCCACTGCTGTTCCTTATTTATTTATTTATTTTATTTAAACTTTTGTTTTCCGGGTAAACAATATGAGCCAAGGCCCTTTTTCAAATGCATCCTGGGACCATAACCTAGGTTGAAATCAAGATGTAATACAAATACACAATCCAATTATACAAAACAAAAGAAAACAAAATCATAACAACATACTAACACTCTGTTCACTTCCATGACACCCACCCTCAGCTCCCCAGCACACACACCCTGCATCTATCGCCACTGCCCTTGGTGATCTCTCCCACATAGATGTGTATCCTGACAATGCCAGTCACAACTACCCCTTTACATCCCACCCTCACATACACCCTGACCTCTTCACACACACAGTCCCTTTACATTTCCAAATATAAGAGATCTATTTCATAAAAAATCACTCACCAAACACACACACTGCATCTACTGCTGCCCTCTGCAATCTTTTCCAATCTTTCTCACATCTAGCCTGTATTCTCCTCCTGACTATGGAAGAGCCACACCTAGCCCTTTAAATTTCCATACTAAAATCCCACCCTCAAATAGCTCTCCCTATACACACATGCACACACCCTGCAGATCTACTGCCCTTCTTTGCCTTGGTGATCTTTTCTCATTTCAGCACAGCAGCCTGAATCCTAATTTTGCCATTGCCAGCCACAGATCCACCCCACATCACATACAATAAATCCCATCATCACACACCTGCTTGCCTCCCAACACACAATTTAAACACAGCTGAACCTTGACTTGCCACTGCCACTGAGACACAGTTATAATTATAAATAAGTCTGCCATGACTATATACCACTGCCAGTATGCTACAACTGAAATCAGTCAGTGTCACTTATAATCAAATTATCAGACAACACAGTACACTTGTTGCACTCCAGTACATACCCCCTTCAATGAGGATTTATCTGAGATGGGCCAGATGATGGTGATAGACTTGACAGGTGGGCGGGTGGATGGACAATCAAGCGGCCTGCTATGGCATTTCAGTGCATGTGGTGTTGGTGGAAATAGGCCTTGAGCCTTGCCTGCAGATGGACTACTTGCTTTTTTCCCCTACACCAGCTAGGCTAGCCCTGATTCCCACTGGGTTCACAATGACTACTACATAAGGCCACGACTAATGACACGAGATTGCTGCTGCTGCTGCTGTCTCTGTTCGGAGGACCCGACTGACCTATGAGCTCTTCCCCACTCCTCTTCATCTCTTTTTCTGCGTTCCACTATGATGATTCATGCCGAGACTAAGGGTATGGCTTATGCATGTCACAGCAGCACGGCCAACTTCCTGCTCTTTACAGTACCAGTCAGCTGAAGGGAGGTGACTTATAGTGAGTTAGTCAACCAAGGGCTTAGCCATCAAACGAGCAGCCAATTCTGATCCTGACCAAGACCACAGTCCCTCATGGTCACCATGGCAATAGGATGAGTACAAAAAGAGACTGTGAGGTAGTGGGAAGCACAAGCTACATTAGTGATGCCTGAGAAACTGGTGGGGGGCAAATCACGGGTGGCAATGAGTCACAGTTCCTGCACCAGACCACAACTGAAAAGTAACAGTGAGTAATCACATTCCAATAATGCATTACTTATAACAAAATGTAATCAATAACTTCACAGCATTACATTTTCTTATAAGTTATCAGTAATCACAGCACATTATATGGGAAAGTAATTAGATTACTGTAACACGTTACTTGTAACACTTACTGCACAACACTTTTTTAGTGTTGATAATGTGAAAAGTAGGCTATTTTCTTAAATTAGTACATACATTATAATTGCTATAATGTTATGTATCAATAACAGTTTCATCTGGTTCAAGGTCAGTTGGCATTCATCTGTATCCCCCCTCTCCCGGGTCGTGCCTGAAAATAGGCAGGATTTGTCCCGTGCACTTACCCGGTCAATAAAAACTAAATAAAATAAAATAAATAAATAAAAAGTGAAATTATTTTAAATATTTTACATTTTTTTTCATATATATAAACAATAATTACATGTAGTTTGACAACAGATATGCATTTATCTAATGCCTTTAATTTAACTGTATTGGAAACATATCTGCTACCCATCAAGTTACCCCCTAACATTAGAAGACAAATTATTTCCTGCATTTACCTTCCCTACTATTGTGCTTTGCTAAGGGGTTTTGCATAAACAAAGGATTCTCTGTCACTTGGTTTTCATTTGCTGTTGCTGCTAGTCTACAAGTGACATCATTGTCCTCTGCCTGTGACATCACAGTTATTTCTCCAGCAACCACGTGTGATGCCACAAAAAGAGGATTATGACATCAACTGTAGACAAGCTGCCCAAACAGATGAAGTGAAAGTGAGTGAGATCCTGTTTTTATAAAACAATATCATAAGTAATGCAAGGAAGGTAAATAAATGAAATATAAGCTATATTTTCTGTGCTTACCATACTTTCAGGTTGTTTATGTAATATTTAAGGCTCTTTAAATACATTTATTATTACAAAACTGTAATTCATGGCATTAAGAGAGGAACAAAAGTACACTAGGAACTTCAAACTTGGTTCACTGTGCATGTACCCCTTTTTGGAAAAGAATCATGGCACACGCATGATCAGTATGGTTACTGTGTGGTATCCAAACAGATTCCAGCCAATCAAAAGACTATTTTTGTTTTGAGTGTTATTATTTTTTTTTAAATGGTAACCCACATTAACCCTCAGAGCCTGGGATAGCAGGAGTGAAGGCTGACAGTTAGGGACAAGGGAGTCTGACGAGATGCTTTCCTCCCAGAGGTTGACTGGCCACTATACTATTACAACAGCAGCTCCTGCGGGTGATGCTCATGCACCGCTCTGCCCCTCCCCCCATCGAGCTTCATGGGGTGGCAGGGAGGGAACGTGGGAGGAGGGTGGGATGGAAAAAACTAGAAAATCACCTGTACTAGCATGCCTGATGATGTTTTTGCACTACCACATCACCCAACACCACCGCCCCCAGCCCACTGATGTCATCCCACCAGGCAGAATCCATCTTGGTGTGACAGCAGGTAAGTCTTCCCAGTAGGATCAGTTTGGAAGCCTGGACACTGGAGTAAATAAGGAGACTAGTGATGGCACTTGGCAGTGGGAGCTGATGCCAGCAGGCGGTGAGTGGAGCACTGTGGGGCCAGAAGGAATGGGGCACCTGGGGGTGATACAGAAACAAACAAAAAGAAATTACAGTGCATAATAAAGCTTAAAACATTTAACAACTGTTTACATCTTCCTACACTGAATACACCCAAAAGAAGCAGTATACAGAAACATCAGAGGTATTTTTTCACAGATTAGTAAAAAAATGGCATGTAGCCTGTTTGGTCATGCAGAGCCTTTATAAATACTTACAGGAGAACTACAGTCAGAATCTGCAAAAACATACATTATACAGAGTGTTTTGATCTGTGTATAATGTCCTAGCATGTTCTTCCCATTAAGTGTTTTTTTTCTTATTTAGCCTGCTAGTGTTATGGTAGTTTTATGGCCCCAGGGGATTTCCATCTTAACATGGCTTATTCTTCTTGTTCCTACAATGCCTCCTCTCCCATGTGACAGTGACATATCCAGGACCATGGATTCAGCAAGCACTGGTTTATGGCTACAATTGCAGTTTAGAAAATACTTGAGGGCTAACTGAGTGGGTTATTCTGTATGAAAACAACTACAATCTTTACTAATTATAGCAATGATCTGGGGTGATTTGTGTGCTTTCTATGTCTGTGTTTTGTTTGATGAAACGAAAAGTTTTGAAGGCAAAACATTTACTCCTGCTGGCTAGACCTGACACATTCATAGAAAACAAAAATACTGATTTAGAGCTATTTAGTGGAGGCCAGAACATCAGGTTCATATCTCTAGTACTTCCTGAATCAGTGGTCCACGATGCATTGTCACATTGGACAGGAGACATTATAGGAAAAAGAAAATTAATAAACTTTGCTAAGATGGAGTTCCTCAGGGCCATAAAACTACCATATAAGTAGCAGGCTAATTTAAAAAAAAACTCTTAATAGCAAATAAAGGGAAAGACACATCGGGACTGCACACACAAATCAAACCATTCTGCACATCTGTTTTTCCAAATTTTACCTGTAGTACTCCTTTAAAAATGTTTGCATTGCATCTGAGCCCTACACATCTATGTCAGTTACTGTATAGCTGGCATAGTTTAATTGCCCAGGCAATATAAAAGTCATCTCTTTTTTATCTGTCCCAGATCAATTTTGCTTCCCAACTTCCCTGACCATCTTTGGACAGGAAGCTATTTATAGCCACATTCAGGGTTGGATCAAACCAAACAAGGCTTTAAAAGGGCAGCTTTCTACAATACATATCCCTTCTATATGCCTACATTAAGAGTTCACTAAGGAAGCATGTGAAGGTCAAAGAAAGCATAAATGTCACAGGTGGGCCAAGCTTAATTTGAAAAAAAGAGAAACTCACCAGTAATTGACAGTTGTTCATAATCATGGTTACTATGTTTGGAATGGCTATTAGACTGTCTTACTTTTTGTTCTTTTGGGTGAAAGAACTGTAATGCCAAGCTTAGTTGTTCTGGCATATACACATGATTTGAAACAAGACATATTAAATTATTTACCCATATTTGAAATATTTGGCCAGGAGGGCACAATGAGTTGAACAACAGACAAACAGCCATTTCCAGGTGCATCCTATGGGAAGGTACAAGATATACAAAGCTGCTACAGGGTATTAGTCAGCAAAGGGGGGATGGGATGATGAGGAAGGGGAGGAAGAGGAGGTGGGTGATAAAATGGTATCAGAAAGGGGCAGATGAGAACAACTAGGGGTGGAACAGTAAGGTGAGAGAGGGCTGGGTACAACAGCAGACTTTATTGTACAACATGCAGGGCCGGCCTTCAAGGAAAACTACACCCAAAACTTGAAAAAATGTATGCTGTGCAGGATGTTTTAATTTGTATGTGAAGTTCTAGTGTTTCCTTCTCTCTGACTGTATTAGGAGTTTTTCCTAAATTAGCCTGCTAGCTTTAGGGTAGTTTTACGACCCCTGGAGATCTCCATATCAAATAGCTTAATTGTATTTCTTTGTCCTACAATGCACCTTGTTTCATGTGATGGTGATGTAGCAGAGCCCATAAATCCAGCAGAAAGCATTGCTTTACAATCAATTCACAACAATAGAGATGGCTAAATTTTAAAATCTGTAGAATTCAGCTTGGTGACCACCCTCATCCTAAAGGTTTTACTGCCCTGAAAAACTTTTCTGCTGGTAATTTTTGTGCAGCTTGTAAAGCTTCCAAGACATTTAGTTTGTTCGGCATGTGTGTGCTTAATGTTGGGTCTCTCTTACATCACAGTCACATGAGACAAGATGCACTGAGGGAATAAGAAATACAATTAAGCTATCAGGGATGAAGATCCCTAGGGGTCGTAAAACTAGCATAAAGCTAGCAGGCTAATTTGGGAAAAACTCCTAATACCAGTCAGAGGGAAGGAAACACTAGAACTTCACATACAAATTAAAACACTCTGCACAACATATACTTTTTCAAGTTTTGGGTGTAGTTTTCCTTTAATCACTCTGGGCCCCTGTGCAGCCCCCTGCCGGGGCCCCCCCCACTCCATTTCCTGTGGGCCCCCTCACACATCCAACATTTACACCTAACTTACCCTCCTGTCCTGTATTAATAAAGCAGTGTCAGAACTACTAGTTTAACCAGCATCTTTTAATTAGTGCCATTAACTGCACTGAATTATCTGACTTCACCACTGGAAATTAATCTGACTGAGCATGGAGCCAGAACTTAAGTAAGTATGGTACTACTGCTGTATTCATTTCTGTGAAGAAAGGGACATCATCACTGGACACTCACACCTCAGATACTCTGATTTGCAAACAAGTTAAACAATTTAACTTTTCCAGAGGTGTGTGAGAGAGAGTAGAGAGGATTATCATAGGAGGCAGTATAGTGCAGTAGTTTAAGGTTCTGAGCTGTAAACCTGGAGACATCGGTTTGAATCCCACAGCCCCCACTTGCATACTGTGTGACCCTGAGCAAGTCACTTAACTTCCTTGTGCTTCCCAGATTGCACCTATAAACAAACTTTCAGCTTAGTGTGTCTCTCCTGATGAAACAATAAATAAAATCACGGAACACCTGTAAGGTTGCCACCTGTCAGGATTTTTACCTGGTTATCAGGTTTTCAGGGTCCCTATCAGGGAATCTGATTTTGCTCTGTGCTGGTCAGGTTTTTGAGCCATTGTAAGCTGGTGTCAACCTTAATTTTTATTTTTGCACTAGCCAACAAGGAAAGTTGATTCAAAATTGCAGTAGCCCGCAGATGGTTGCACTAGCCCTCAATTATAATGGCAACTTGTGATCACTTATACAGGAAACAATGCAAGCCAAGAAATTCTGTGACTGCACATTTATCCTGCTCCCACATTGCTTCCAGCGGCCCAGTAGAAAAAAAGACTGCAATGCCATCACACACAGTGAACCCCCCATTGTTTGTACCACGGCCTCCTCTCTTCCTCTTCTCTTTCTGCACCCCCCCAAACCAGTGGATATCACAACAGTAAATGTTCAATCAAGCAGTCCTAGCTCTGCATACACACAATAGCTGACATCATCATGCACCTCACCACACTGTCACCACCATCACCCATGAGGCAATGAACAGAATCAGGCAGAGAAAGACTCTCTCAGCCCCCATCCTGCAGTCAGCTGGAGACCTGCACTTCTGGAAGTTTTTGTACAGTCTCAAGTGAGCCAGGAGCACATCTAAGATTTCTTTGGGGTGGGGGCTACACAAACCTAAGGGCTTGGGAAATAGAAAACTATATTTTAATTTTTAAAAGCTTTGCTTTTAATATGGTCTGCACAAATAATAACAGATATTTCTTTAATATTGTCCTTTTATCAGCGCGGGGAAACAGCAGACAGGCATAATGCTATACTATCTCTATTTCTATATAGCAGTGGCTCTCAAATGGTGAGGCCAGCCTCCCAATGGAGACCTCAAATTGTTCCAGGGGAGGCTCAATCAAGTCTGAGAATGTACAGTATTTAAATTTTAAGTTTTGGCTGTTTTGTGTGAAAGGATAAAATAAATTAAATAAGGATAACTGCAGGTGAATTTCTTTACTTATTCACAAATATTTGACCAGGAAGTCCCCATTGAGTCAAAGCTTGCCTATTGGGGGTGCATATGTAAATTAATGCCTGGGGAAGGCATGCTGAATCAAGGCGCTCATTTCTACAGCAGGTATTTATATGCAAATTAGTAACTTGGAAAGGCATACTGAGTCAAGGCTCTTTTCTATAGTGGGCATTTATATATAAATTAGTGACTGGGTAAGGCACAGAGATCCAATGCATGGTTTCAGGTGTGACCTGAGGTAAGGGTACAGGACATTGCTTAATAACAGGGTAAGGGAGGGAGAAATGAAGTGGCTAGGTTTGGCTGTTCCAGACAGAGAGAAAACAGAGTAATAAGGGCCCAAGAGTCAGAAAAAGGAGTGACAATTATAGCCTGGGGTGCTAGGTCAGGGATGGAGAGCAATACATTGAATAAAAAGAGAACATACTAAGTCAGCTTTATTACTTTCACTTTATTCCTGGTATACTGTGCAAAGTAGGAGTTATTTTTTTCTGTGGGGAGGTCCAAGATTTTTTCCAAATTTGAGGGAGGCTCGAAATCTTTTTCTGGCTCGGGGGAGGCTCACTATCAGAAAGTGTGAGAACTAATACTATATATGATGATCTATGTTCCCCAGGAATGCCTATTTTAAGCTTTCAAATTATGTATTTTATTAAAGTTTCTTTTTGTACCATACATGATCCAAAGTTGTGTTTTTGGGAAGAAAGGACGTGCTGGGAGGGATAAAGGTGGGATTGTATGGATTGTGATGGCTCTCATGGTCCATTTAGAAGAGCTGGGGACCCCTCATACTTGCCAGTAATGGCAACTATGGATCTGTGGATGGTCATTTCAGAGTCTGGTCTGCAGTGGTATCCAGGGAAAGAACAGAGTTAAGACATTTGGAAGAGAGAGGGAAGTTATGGAGAGGCTGGGATAAAACCCACCACCTGCAGGGCCGACCCTGTTTACTTCTTCACATTTTGTCACTGAAATATTGGATACAGACACTCAAAATGTAGGGAAATGAGGGGCACTGGTCTTAATAGCATGGGACAAATTTTTAGACAGAGACACATTCAGAAAACTGGAAGCTAGTGACTTAACAGCACTCTACCCTTTATCACACTCTGGACACTAGCTGAAAGTCCTAACAGTGGAGTAATAATGACTCACATTGAGTCATTTGTGGGATCCTCCTCTTGAACTGCCAGATAATTGCATCTCTTAATAAGCTGTTAACCACACCAGGCCATCTGGAACATTGAGTGAGATTAGCATGAGGACTACAGCCTGCTAAAGTAGACTGTTTTAATTTCATTAACAGCCAAGAAAACCTGCACTATTCAAGATGGACAAGTAGAGAGTTAGCTGCATTAGCCCTGGACAATTTGCACTAGTGTTTGGGCTAGTCAAACAATGTTAAGATCGACCCCTGATTCTGAGTGCTCACATACTTTTGAAACAGATTTTGTCATATCATTTATTGTTTCAGCTACATGTCCAGGTTACAAGCAAGTTCTCTTGTCAATATAGTCCTTTGTTTGTGAAAGCAGTCAGCCTGGTAGGTGTAAAGTATGGCCATTAACACCATTAGCACTTACTTAACCTAATCTTTTCCACTGCAGCAAAGTTGCCCCCACATTTTGTAACAGTAGCAGAGTCAGTTGTCTACCACTTTGATTTGGTGGTAAACATTTTCATCTATAACAAAATGTTGGCATTTTTAAATGTTTTTAATTATTTTTGCTTCCTCAAGAAAAAAGTATGGGTCCCAAGGTGCAGGGGCACAGTTTGTACCTAGCTAAGGCTGGCCCTGATAGCATGGCAATTAATTTAGAGTAACTGCTGCTGTAATCTGAAGAGCAAGATCCAGTCTGTAATAGTCCATATCTGGCTGTGTCGTGTGTTAAAATACAGAAACCTTAATTAAAATAGTTTACAAAAAATATACTGGGCCACATTTTCAAAGCTTGCATCAAGCCCGTTGTCAAACCAATTTTTTTGGCACAGCTGTATCAAACAGCTGTGCAAATGGACTAGCAGTATAGCCTAGAGTTGAGAGGAACGAGGTATGAATGAGCTTGTTACATCCAGCAGATCAGACCTGAGTTTGATTCTCACAAACTCCACCTGCATACTGTATGACTCTGAACAAGTCACTTAACCGCCCAGTGCTCCCAGGTCACCCCTGAAAATAGGGACTTGTGCCTAGTGGGCCTTACCCGGTTACCAAAAACTAAAATAAATAAAAATAAAAACATCTTCACTAAAACTGCATCCAATTTTAGTAGGTCAGGTGCAGTTATAACACTTTACTTGATTTACAGCAGCTTGTGTCAAATATTTGGTGCAAGCCCCATAAAAAGGGTGCCCGCATGCTAGACCAGAAAAGTTGCTCTTACTTGCAGTAATTGGTACACGAGCTAGAAAACCCCAGTCACCGACTGAGATAATGCCACAAGCCCCATTAGCCATATGTTTGGTGCACCCGGGGCTTGCGATATTCAGGGCATTTGAAAATCTGGCCCACTATATGCAATGTGTACTGTGCAGTATACATGTCTTCTTATATGCATATTATATCCTGCTGCACAGGGCATGAAAAAACCTGGCCAGTGGACTGACATTTACCTGTTTAGTTTAAGGACCAGATTTTTGATGTATAGTAGATTAGCTCAGTAACAGTGTTTGTTTGTGCATTGAGGGTGCAGTAGACCTGGGAACTATCTGTGTTGTAATGATAAGCCTAATGCCTCAGATAATAGTATTCCATGAACTGAAAATGACAGCAGGACCAAAATAATCTCCTGCGAACTTCAGCAGTAGCTGAGAAAGAGTTTAAGGAAAAGCATTAAAGGGGGACAGTCAACACCAAGGGCCCACACACCTAAAGGTAGGACTGATCCCAATGTGCACTTTGTGTGTAAAAAAAACATTTTGGTTTCCTTACTGTTTACTGTAGTACAGCACATTGTATCAGACTAATTTTGTTTAGTTGTAGGCTGAGACCTTCTGTTACTACCAATCCCAGAATCCCCTAGAGAAGACATCAGAGCAGTAGGCAGCAGTGAGTAGATTCAATAGTCTACAGTATGTTAGAGTTTATATATGCTCTGATCTTTTGTTTGCTGGACCTGCTGTCCTCCAGGGGCTATGTTCAGCCACAAGGGATTGTAATTAGTCCCTGGAGAAAAGAAGTCCCAGAAAAAATCTGATCAGAGATTATAAAAGTTCTAATATCCACTGCAGCCTACTGAATCTTTTACTACTACCTACTGCTCTGATGTCAGCTGCAGGGAATTCTAGGATCTGTAGTAAAAGAAGATGTCAACCTGCAACTAAGCACAATTAGTCTGATATAATCTACTATATCACAATAAACAGTAAGGAAACCAAAAGTATTAAGTCGGACCAGCCCCAGCGTGTGAGGTCCTTTGAGCTGACTGTTCCCCATTAACATTTTGGGCTGGATTTTTGACCGAGAGTTGCATGTCTCTAAAACAAACCACCTGTAGTTAAACTTCAAAGGTGGCACTAAAACATTTTCTTTTTAAAATATATTTCTATAATATAATTTTTCATCTAGTCCTCTATCAAATCTTACCACAATACTTCCATAAGCTAATTCCTGCCCCAGGTACATGAGTAGAGTGATTCAAGCAGCTGCCATTTTATTTGGCAGAAGATTGCAGCCACAGAACTATCAGTGAGCCAAAGGACCAGTAGGATTTTATGATTATTTCAAGAATAGCTGTTATTACTGAAAGTATTAAAATACAGGAAGGTTAACTATGACCACGATCTTGTTGCAAGAATATCCTGAAAGATACAAACGTAGCAGGCGTTGACAGCCATTAATGTTCGCCTGTTGGTAATCACTGTGTAGTTGTTGGGCATATGTAGTGCAGCAGTTACATTTGTATTCTGAATGTGTGCTACGCCAGTGGAACTTGGTGCATACAGATACTTTTAACATTGTCTCTTATTTTAATTTCTCTTACGGAATATGCATATAATGTAATTTATGCTTTTATTATGTTTTTAAACCAAATTGTCAAACCAGGAAAAGTAGCACCTTTTTTTTTGGTGGGGGGTTGCTGTACTGTCTGTTCATATTGGGGCACTGTCAGCTTTTAGTATTTATTTTTGGTCCTATGGGATCAGTGTATCTGTCAAAGACTACATGGTTGTTAACTATATCTAGGCTGCCCATTTTGCCTTATTCATTAGTTTATTGTTATTTTTCATTGAAAACATGATTTTACTGGGTGTGGGCTTCTTACCTTGTAGCACGTCATCAGTTCTGCCTGCCCGATGCTTCTGCACATTCCTGATGACAAAAGAATGTGCATCTGACAAGGTAACCCCTGAACAGTTGTAAAGTCATGCATGCATGTGTTATACATATTTTAACCACTCTGAAAAAAAAATGGCTTGAAAGTAGGCTTTGTCCCAAACATGGCAAGATGTTTTATATTGACAAAGAAGCATGGGAAAACTTAAAACTATGTCACTGAAAATATGAACTGTGACTCAGGCATGCACGTAAGTGTTAGGCTAAATGCACAAGTCACAGTTCTGATTTTTAAAGCAGACAAGTTACAAGGTAAGAAGCTTGGGCTGAGTAAAATTACATTTTGATTGAAAACTAACAATTAACCAATGAATAAGGCAAAATGGGCAGCCTGATGAAGTTCTGGACAGGTTAAAGAGGGTTGACATAAACAAATCACCAGGTCCTGATGAGATTCATCCCAGGGTATTAAAAGAGCTTGCTGATTTTATCTATTTACCTCTAATATCTTCCAACATTCTCTTGACACTGGGGAAGTTCCACATGATTGGAAAAAAGTGACCATAGTACCCATTCTCAAGAAAGGTCCAAAAAACAACCCTGAGAATTTTAGACCCATCAGTCTAACTTCTTTAATAGGAAAAATTCTAGAAAATATTATTAAAGATCTTATTTTGGATTCCCTCCATCAAACTGGGTTATCTGACCCCCTCGAACATGGGTTCATTAAATCTAGATCCTGCCAAACAAATTTATTGACTTTTTATGAAAAGTTCACTGGCGAAGTTGATCGGGGTAATCCTGTGGACCTTGTGTTCCTGGATTTCGCCAAAGCGTTTGATAAATTACCACACCTAGAGCTCACAGACACCTTGAGAGTATTTAAACTAAAAACCAATAGTGTTAACTGGATTGCTAACTGGTTGGATGGAAGAAAACAGAGAGTCATTATAAATGGAGAACATTCTAAACGGGCTTCTGTCACAAGTGGGGTCCCTCAGGGGTCTGTTTTGGGCCCCTGTCTTTTCAACATTTATGTCTCCACTCTCACCATTGATAACCCCAACATATGGATGTTAAAAATTGCTGATGGCTGCCGCATAGGTACCATCATGAACAATACAGCAGACAGTACTGCTTTTCAGTTAGTTTTGGATAACATACTAACTTGGTCCTGCAATAAGAAGCTAGCTCTGAACACCACTAAGTGCAAAATTATGCACCTAGGAATTCATAAAAACACTATAAATATAAACTATGGAATGACACTCTACTTGAAACCAATCAAGAAAAAGATTTAGGAATTATTGTCAGCCCTGACTTAAAATTCAGATCCCACTGTAGAATCGAAATCAATAAAGCTTATCAAATCCTAAACTGTATTTTTAGACATGTATCCAGTCACAGGAGTGAGGAGTTGCTCCCTTTGTACATTGCTTTGGTTAGGCCACACCTAGAATACTATGCCCAGGCGTGGTCTTCATACTGCAGAGAAAACATCTTAAGGATCAAGAGAGTGCAGTGCAGATTCACTAGAGCCATTTCAGGGATGGGAGACAGGCCATAGGCTGAGACTGCTAAACATGTATACACTCCTGTATAGAAGACTGAGAGGACATATGTGTCTCATTTTTAGAGCATTAAGTGACCCCACCCATAGTAATGAACTGGGACTAGCTATTAATGAAAACAGAGTCAGTAATAGAAGACACTCCAAACAATTACATCTGGGCAAATGGAATACCCTGAAAAGAAAGAACTGGTTAAGCCACAGAGTTGTCCCAACATGGAATCATCTCCCGGCTGAAGTTGTAGATATCCCTAATATGGACACCTTTAAACTTAATTTGTATCAAGTAATTGGAGACAAAGACAAATGTTGTCTTAATTAATTCTATTTGGCAAGCATCACAGATGTTTGTCCATATTAGCTTGTATTACCTATGGTACCTATGATATTCACGTTTCTCAAATAAGGTCACTCTGGCCAGCACAATTTTCTGCTGCCACAGAGCTCTTTATCAATCACAAAGGCAATGGAATGGACAGTTTCTTTTTTTTTTTGATACAGTGTATTCAAATTTCCAACTAATACAAACAACAATAATCATCTGAATATTCAATGCTAATCAGATACAGCACCACTAAATAAAAATCAATGAACAACAAGAGATGAACATATATGACAGACAGAAAGCGTGCATAAACCATAATGTAATTATATATAACTTGAACAGCATCAAAATTGCATAGTTAAGTAGTCTAAGTGAAAAGACTACAGGGGACACTGTAATTGGCAAAATCGAGGTTTCAACTGCAGCAGTCATCTGGTTCCCTGGTACAAACCAGTTGTCAATTCTAGAAGCAGTTTTATGCACCAGGGATTGATAAGTGTAGGCTTTCTCAGTGAAATATCCTCCAAACAACCAAGAGGTGACTTTCTTCGAAAATGGTTGCTCAGTCCCTCAAGCTACATGTCAATACATGCTTCAAATTAGTGCTATTAAGTGTCGGGTCCATATTTATAGTAATATTTCCACCTGTTATTGTAATGTAAGCTGAGAGATGTGTTTATTGTTCAGCTAATTAAGTAAAGAATTATGGGTCATCAGTGGTGGGACCATAAACATTAATAAAAGCCACCTAGGCTAAGCCTAATTCACCAGCCACTACAGGTATCCAACCCTCCAGGTGTTTCCAGATGTACTCTTCCTTGAAGGAGAGAGATTTATGATGCAAAACTTGTGTGCGTTCTGCACTATTCCTAAATCCCGTCCTATAGGTCTGGACCACCCACAACCTTCTCATCAATTTAGCATCCTCCAGATTCATATGCTTTCCCTGGAGAAATGCAATGTGAGTATTATAAGATTTAAGGTGATGCAGTGATTTATAACGTTTCTTTCTAGAGTGCATCCGCTACACATTCCAAGTCATGTAGATCAGTGACATATCACGCATAATCATCTGGGATAACATAATTTAGTTGACCAAAGCTTACTGTGCAGCCCCCCAGAAACATCCCCAGAATAGACAGGTTGGAAATAGTTGTACTACAAGCCTGAGCATCCCAATTACAGTGAGAATAACTTATGTCCGTGTGTTTCTGAACTGGGTATACTAAGCCACTCCTAGCTCCCTCCTGAAGGATTAACCAATCTGAAGTGCCATGCCAAGCATAAAACATAGGGGGAAAATCAGAGTCAACAATAACATATGAAAGCACAGCAGTGGAGCTAGATGACACCTGCCGAATTCCTTCACATCACAAACAGATGTCTAAACATCAGCATAAGACTGTAAACTAGACAGCCATAGGAAATAATACAAAACAAAACCATATAGATTTGGAGCATATACCAAGTTAATTAAGCCTTTCCCAATGCAGGAATTAACAAGTGTAATCTGCTAAATAAAACAGACTAACAGAGGTATAATAATAATAATTCTTTATTTATTGTGTGCCTTTTAAAAAACCAAGGCGCATTACAAAACAGAAATAAACAACAATACCATAAATACAGTTGTAAAATATAAATAAAATCAAAATAGATCATATAAAATATGCTTGGTTCCATAAAAAGTTTTTTAGGGCCTGTTTAAATCCCTCCAAGATCACGCACTCCCGTCCCTGATGTGGTAAAGAATTCCAAAGGGTTGGGGCCGCGTGCATAAATGCACGGGCCCCAGAAGATTTTAAACAAACACTTGGAATCTCTAGAAATCCCTCGTCAGCTGAGTGGAGCGACTGCCCAGGGCAGTAAGGAACCAGGAGCTCTTTCAGGTAATCCAGGCCCAGTCTGTGTAGGGCTTTATAAGTCAAAACTCTGACTCTAAAGGTGATCCACCACTGTATCGGCAGCCAGTGCAGTTCGCGCAGCACTGGAGAAATATGACAGGACAGAGGAGTCCCTGTCAATAAAAAGATAAAGTACCTAGGAACAGCATAAATGTTAGTTATATAAACTAAAGTAAGTACCCTTATTATCTAAAGTTGAGCAAGCAGCTTTGCTAAAGTATTGCTGAAAAGCAAACAGTAAGTTATATTAAAAGTCTATTCCTACAAAGGACACCATCCTGAAGTACAAGGCAATAACAGTTGATCTAAATAGCTTCAGATTATTAACAGATGCATTTTCCAACAGTTTTACCATACAGCATCACATAACAAGTAGTGTTAATATGTGGCAGAGACTAGCACTCCCCCCCATGCCTGCAGAGGACAGCAGACACTAATCAACTATCTATATACTTCACTAGTCAGGTAAGCCAATCGGTTAAGCCAATCAAACAGAGTAACCTCAGAAAACTACATGATGTACCGCGGGCTATAAATCTAAAATGATCTGAGACAGACTGTGTTGGCAAATTGGCAAAATAAATGCATGAGCCTGGAAAACACTTACTAAATAAGAAGCTGCAACAAGCATGACTTGGGGCAAGGAGCCAGTCACCCGCCGTTAATGCAGCGTTGAAAAGTATAAAATGAAATAGAAGCAAATATATGGCAGAAATAGGCAGGTCCAAGTAAAACAGGCAGTAACATCAATCATTAACAGATTTTGTGGAATAAGGGATGGGAAAAGTGCAGTCCAATATCATCTAGAACTTTCCTCATAGAGAGAAAATGAAGAAATCAAGAGGGAGAAATGTGAGCGTGCATCGTCATGAGGCTCTAAGATGACTCCACAAGTAAGGCACACTCCCGATCCTACTCAGCACATGGGGGAAGTTAGAAAATGGCATACTAGCTCACAGCATACACAGAGCTATACACATTAGAGATGATCTTGAAGAGACCACAACAAGAGAGTGAGATGTCAGATCTTGTAGGTAGGTTACCGAAGAGCCTAAAGGTGTTACATATTGCGATGGAAAGAAATAAGGGCATCCAATACCAGAGAGTGTTGATAGAAGAGGTCTTACAACTCAGTCTGTAGCAAAATGTAAAAAGGAAGGGGAAAAAACTTATTTAGGGCTGAAAGTATCTTGAGCAGGCCAAACAGGGCATTGGTGCATGAAAATATTTGGGAATGCCATGGCCAGTTCCTTCTCTGCAGCTTCCATTGTGGTAAAGGTCTGGACACCTGATTTTAACCAGATTCTAAACTGTGCAGGATATATTAAGTGAAAATGCACATTAACTTTATGGAGGCCCACCTTTCCATCAGCGAATTGATTCCATTTCTCTCTAATACTTGGGCTATGGCCATTGAAAAGCTTAATAGGCGCTCCCATATATGTTAGCGAAGGCATTTCCCAAGCTCGTTGTTGAACAAAATTTTTGTCTTGAAAAAAAATTAAATTTAAATATAAAAACATGGGGACGTTCATTGGGACCAGGCTTCGGTGTGAGTCCTCAGTGAGCACACTTAATCAACTACTCAGTTTTACCCTCTGGCAGACTAAATAAGGATTTAAGCATGGCTTGAATAAATGCAACTGGGTTTTTCCCTTCTTTGCCTTCCGGTAGTCCAAAAAGCAAAAGCTTGTTACAGCAGAATAATCCTCAAGGTATTTGAGGTATTCCTCCATTTTTCTTTAACCTCCTTGAATCTTTATCCATTCTTTTTTCTCCCGTTCCTGAGTCCTTTCCAAACTAACTATGCAAGCAGTAGAGTCCTGTATTTGAGTGTCAGAATATCCACTTTATCTTTATTTCTTGCATAGCTTCTGCTACTGTGGCCCATAAGGCAACCATCTCATTTAGAAACCAGGAGAGTTGCTCAGCAAGCATGCTAATACCTTCAATGAAGCAACTGGCTGCATGATGCCCTTTAGGTCACATGGCCTCTCGCTGAGTGGAATCAGGATTGAGAACACTTTCCTCCTTGGAATCCATCCCAGCAAGATAGCAGTGGTTACAGAAAAGCTCCACTAACAAAGAAAGAAAAAAATTACTGCCTGCAAAGCCTAATTTAACTTAGAAAAAGTCAGCAGGAGTACAGCTGCTGTGGCCAGTGTCCGTTCATCCAGACAGCATCACATGACTCCTCTGAGAGGGACAGCTTATTACTTTTAAAACAAAACTAGAATATGCATTTCAAGTGAATATGCATTAGGGACTAGATTTAATTCATACTGTGTGAAAATAAATGTGTTGTATCAGGGGGCTTTGGGGTACAGCAGGGTTTGAGATCAAACAAATAAAGAGTGAGGGTACCAGTAAGTTCTGGTGGCCACACTTTGAGATCCTTTGAGGCTACCAGGATTTGGGGCTGGAGAACCATATGGCTAGATACAGTCAGCAAGCAGGTAGTCTTTGACAGGCACACTGGTCTCCAGGACCAAAAATAAATACTACATGCTGACAATGGCCATGAATGCATTTCAACAGCTTCCTGCTGTTTTTAACAGAGGATAACTTTGGTTTCAAAGCAAGAAACAGCAGTCTAGAACTACAGATTTTTTACTGATAAATCACTTCTGTCTCAACAGGAGCCAGTACCTGTTTGGATTAAGCAAACGAATACTTTATTAGAAGAAGGGGGTCTCATTTAAGTGAAAAAAAAAAGAAAAAAGTCACTGCGCGTTTCTCTGAGGAAGGGAGCTGTAGCAGCTTAATTTACTGAGTCAGGAGCAGAGGGTGAATTTAATTGGGAAGGTGGCTTAGGAGTACAAAAGCAGGTGTCTCCAATTACAGCTTCCTGCTGTTTTTGACAGAGGAGAACTTTGGTTTCAGAACAAGAAACAGCAGTCAAGAACTACAGATTTTTTTACTAATTGCCCTCCTTCAATCCTTCCCACCCTAAGCCAGTTCTACTTGTATAGCCACTGGATTTGACTGACAACAGGAACTTCCTGGGGAAGGATCACTGAGATACATTAGTTTCATCAACCCTGAAGGAACCTAAAAAATAACTCTTTCTGCCCCCCCCTCCCCCGCTGCTGGAGGTCTGAATCCAAGCATGGAAGAAGGAGACTACTGAAGACTATAGGATGGGTGAGAGTTGTGTGGGCACATAGGCAGTAGGAAAGTAAGTGTAAAAATACACAGAGGGAGGAGACACTAAGTATACAAAGCTACAGGAAAGGGGACACAAAATAAGTCAAGATGGGAGTGGTGCAGTGTAATGGCTGTGGGGCAGCAGTGTTCTGGGAGTCATTCTGGAGGCCACGAGGCTGCCCTGTTTGCAGGCACCTCTCCGGTCTGAGGGAGGAGGTTGCCCATCTCCAGGCTGACCTGGCTAGGATTCGTGAAACCTCTTCCCCCACCCAGGGACCACCAGGGCCACCACCATTATTTATTTATATATTTATTTATTTAGCTTTTGTTTACCAGGTAGATGCAGCCAGCAGGTGACTATTTTCAGGCACGACCCGGGAGAGTACAATACACGATAACACAAAGGAAGCAAACAAACCATTACCTCAGAGGTTGCCAAGAAAGAGGAGCGGTTGGACCAAGGTGGGTTCAGAGAGGGAGAGGGTGGTGGAACAGAGGTGCATCCCTCCAGTTGTACCTCTCCACAATTCATATGCTGTTCTGGCAAAGAGTGGTTCCTCTCTGGAGGCACCTGCAGTGGAGACCAAGGAGGATGCTGGGAACCTCCACAAAGGAGACCCACAGAAGGGTGGCACGAGACCCCACAGGGAAAGGAAACAACTCCTGGTGGGGGACTCGATCATTAGGGGGGTAGAAGTGGGGGAGGAAGGGGATAGGGAGGTAAGATGCCTGCCTGGAGCCATGGCTCAGAGGGAAGGAAGCGAATCCTTAGGATCGCGGGATCAGTTGCACGAGGGAGGGAGCTAGATGTCTTTGTCCACCTAGGGACAAATGACCTGGCTGTGAATGGGATCAGAGTGGTGCAAGATGAGTTTGTGGAGTTGGGGAGGGGCCTTAGACAAGTAGCATGTACAGTAACCTTCTCGGAGGTGCTGTCTGTCTATGGCAAGGATGATGCTAGGGTATTCCACACCATGGGATTCAATGAATGGTTGAAAAACTGGTGTGGAGCTCAAGATTTTGGCTTCATTAGGGACTGGAGGGCCACCTGGAGGGATGCAGGCTTATACTGGCATGATGGTCTGCATCTGTCTGGGTGGAACCAGGATCTTAGGTGACAGGTTTAAATGCTTCATTGGCAAGCATTTAAACTGGCAAAAGGGGGAGGCACTGAAAAGGAGCAGGGAAATCCCAGCCTCCCCCCCACAAAACACAGTAGTTAGAGAGGTAAACACCAAGGTAGAGAAGTCAGTAGGGAGCAGGACAGGGGTAAATACAGAAAAAGGCAGTAAGGACAGGGATGGGCTAAGAAGGGTAAGGCCATAAAAAAATAAGTGGAAGGTGATGAGTACTAATGCCCACAGTCTGTGCAACAGGCTCCCTGAACTAGTGGCTTTGCTGGAAGAGGGATGCCTGGATATTGTGGCAGTCACTGAAACATGGTACACAGAGAACCATGACTGGGATGTCAGCATTCCAGGATACACAGTCTACAGGAGGTACAGGGTAGGTAAAAGAGGAGGAGGAGTAGCTCTCTATATAAGAGAAGGGATTAACGCAACAGAACTAAAGAGTAAATAGGAAGCTGATTAGTCACTATGGGTCACACTAGAGACAGGAAATGGCACCACAATCCGCATGGGGGTTGTGTATAGACCCCATCTCAGGGGGAGGAAATGGACAAGGAAATACGAACATACAAAATTTGCCAGCAGATAAAGGCCTAGAGGTCTATCAAGTCTGCTCGAATGTGCAGCTAGCACCCCTTATTCTGCAGCTGCCCCTCCCTTCCACCCTTTCCCTTCATTAACCCTCCCCCTTGTCCTGTCCCATCCTTGTTTGAAGCAGTCCACTGTTCTACTGTATACCACTTCAGCAGGTAACGATTCCACCCAGCCACCACCCTCTCTGTATAAAAGTGTCTCCTCATCTCCTCCTGAACCTTCCTCGCCCAGTCTCATATCATGGCCCCTGGTGGCCCTCCCTCCCTTGCTTTGAACAGCCCCTCTGTACCCGTCTTGTTTATTCCTTTCATGTATTTAAAGGTTTCAATCATGTCACCCCTGTCTCTCCTCTCCTCCAGTGAGTACATGTTCAACTCCTTCAACCTCCACTCGTATGATAAGTCCCCCAGTCCCTTGATCATCTTTGTCACTCTGCGCTGCACCTCCTCCAGTAACCTAATGCCCCTCTTCAGATACGGATGCCAGTACTGCATGCAGTGCTCCAGGTGTGGTCTAACTAATGACCTATACAGTGGCAGAATCACCTCCTCCCTCCTCGAGGATATACCCCTTGCAATACAACCCAGCATTTTGTTGGCCTTTGCAGCTGCCTTCCTACATTGTGCCGAGTTGTTCATTGACCCTGTAATAGGCACACCCAGATCCTTCTCCTCCTCTGTCTGGGCTAGCTGCACTCCCCCTAGCTAGTAACTCCTCCTTGGTTCTTCATCCCAAAATGCAGCACCTTGCACATTTTGGCATTAAAGCCTGTTGCCAGGTGTCTGACCAGGTTTCAAGCTTTGCCAGATCATCCTGCAACCCCTGCCATCCCCTAGATCATCCCCACTGCGCCTACCTTGGTATCATCAGCAAACAGACTGATCTTGCTCTTGATGTCCCATGATATGTCTGTAATGAATATCCAAACAACACTGGTCTCAACACTGAGCCCTGTGACACCACTCATCACTGCCCTTGGGTGTGAGGCTCCCCACCCACCACCACCCTCTGTTGCCTTCCCTGCAGCCAGTTTCCTACCCATCTCACCAGCTTTGCACCGCCCCTGTGCCTACTAACTTCCTTCCCAGCCTTCCATGTGGCACTGAGTCGAATGCCTTACTGAAGTCCAGATACAGGACATCCACTGCATGGCCCTTGTCCAGTTGCCTAGTTACCCAGTCATAGAACTCGACCAGGTTGGTTTTAGAGGATCTACCACGTATGAAGCCATGCTGTCTGCAGTCCTGTAGTCCTTGGCCTCTAGGAGGCCACCAGCCTCCTTCAGGATAGTCTCCATTAGCTTACCCATGATGGATTGAGGCTCACTGGTCTGTAGTTTCCGGTTCATCCTTGGGGCCACTCTTGTGGAGGGGCACCACATGAGCCATCCTCCAGTCCTGCGGTACACACCCAGAATGTAGTGAGGCATTAAATAGGTTCTGCAAAGGTCCTGCAAGGACCTCTGCCAGCTCCTTCAGTAATTCTGGGGTGGATGCCATCTGGGCCTAGCACCTTGTCCACCCTCAGTGCCTTCAAACCCTCTCGAATTCTGCTCTCCATGATTTCCCCATCTGTCACCACTTCCCCCTGCTTCTGCCATTTCTTCCATTTTGGGTGTCACCCCCCTCTTCTCTTTAGTAAATACTGAGCAGAAGTGCTCATTTAGTGCTTCCGCCTTATCGCACCCTGCTTCCACCCAACCCCCCTCCTTCCTGATCCTATGTGGTCCTTACAGCTCCTTTTCTCCCTGATGTACTTAAAGAAGTCCTTCTCCCCCTTCTTAATGCCTTGTGCCAGTCTGAGTTCCGTAGATGCTTTGGCTCCCCTTACTGCCCTTGTCACCTCCTTCGATTCTGTCAAGTACTCCTCCCTGTCCTCCCCCCTCCCTGTTTTCTTGTACTTCCTAAAGGCAGCTCTTTTCCTCCTTACCTGTTCCATGACCTCCTTGCTCAACCAGATCGGTTTCTTAACCCTAGCCTTCTTGCTCTGAGCTTTGCAGCAGGTTTTGGTTGCCTCCACTATCCCAAGCTTTATGAGCTCCCACCTCTGGTTAGTGTCCATACTAGATTGAATTCTGGCCAGGTACCCTTTTACCACTTCCCCCATCCTCCCAAAGTCGGCCCTCCTGATCAGCACTATTGTGCCAGATTCCACTCCTTCCTTGCCCATATCCAATGTGAGCCATACTGAGCGGTGGTCACTCCCTGACAGCGGTTCCTCCACTGTAAGTTCTCTCACAAAGTCCCCATTTCTCAGCACAAGGTCAAGGGTATTTCCTAACCTGGTTGGTTCACTGATCATTTGCAGCAGGAAGCTGTCCTGGAAGGCATCCAGCAGTACCTGCTCCCTTCTGTTCCTGGTTGTTGGGGTGCTCCAGTCCACTCCTGGCATGTTGAAGTCCCCACAATCACCACACTACCCTTCTATGAGGTCCTCCTGATCTGTCCCACTAGTTCCCTGTCTAACTCCTCCATCTGAGATGGTGGTCTGTATCTCCCTCCCATTCTAAGAATCCTATTCTTGGAATCCTGGATTACATCAAAGTGACTCCAGTACTACCCTCCTCCTTCCTCCCTTACACACTTCAGTCCTTCCCAGCACATATGGTGCCACCCCTCCTTTCCCAATCCTCTGTCCCTACGACATAATCTGTACCCTGGTACAGACAGGTCCCAGTCATTGTATTGGGTGGCCCATGTTTCTGTGATGACTGCAATGTCCACCTCTCCCTCTGCCATGAGAACCTGTAACTCTGCAGTTTTCCTCCCAAGGCTCCTAGCATTAAGATTAACCACCTTCCACCCTTTTCTCCACCTCCCATCCTGCCCTCCTTTCCTAGCATCACCAACAGTACTTGCCATTTATCCTTTGTCACTGTTATGGGGGGTTAGCTCATATGGTTTCCCAACCTGTGGTCTCTGCATATCTCTTCCCCAACTGCCACCCCCACCCTAGTTTAAATTCCAACTCTCTATGTATCCTCCATCCTCTGTTTCAACACTTTCTTCCCTCCTCACTCAAGTGTAGTCTGTCCTGGCATAGAGACTACTGTCCTCCCAGGTCCCTTCCCACCCCCCAACAGCCCATACACTTTAGCACAACACCAGGTTCTTAGCCATCCGTTAAATTCTTCTATTCACAGCTTTCTTGTTGTGTTGCCTTTGGCACAGGAAGTATCTCTGAAAAAGTTACTGATCTTCCTGCCCCCAACATAATTGTGCTAGTTCTCAAACCTCCTCTGACTGTATCTACTGTCTTGCCAGCCAGGTCGTTTGTCCCAAGATGTATAATTAAATGAGGCTTGTCCCTACCCCTTCTAGCATATTTCAGAACAGACTATCCCACCCTTTCCGCTGTCATTCCTGGCATGGTCTCCACCCAAATGCGACTATGCCTCTCCCTTGCTTCCCACCTAACTCCTCTTAGCATTGAGTCCCCCAGCACTAAGATTCCACCTCTCTTACTCCTGCTTGCTTCCATCATCCTCTCTCATTTCCAGCTCCTCTTCTTCCTCCTGCATTATTTCCCCTTTTACCCCTGTTGCAATTCTCCCAGCAGAACTTCCCCCCGCTCCAGTTTGGTCCAGGCATTTATCAATTACTCCTCTAATTTCATCATTTCCCTCCTCCACCTTCTTCCTCTCTAGCAGTGCGCAACTATTTTCTGAAGGCCCTTCACAAATGCCCGCTCCCTCTCTCTTCATAGTAACCTCTCTCCTTTCCACTCCATGACTTTTGCCACTTCTTCACCTCCCCTCACAAGTCCCTATCTCCTCCTTCCATTTGTCTTTTGTCTCCTGACCTGGTTTTCTCTGCAATTGTTCTTCCTGGCCTGGGTCCCTTTGTCTCTGCTTCCCTTGTTCTGACCCTCTCCTCACCACTGTTGGCTTAAATCGCCCTCCCTCATCTCCCCTTCTTCCTCCTTCCAGTATTGGGCTAAACCCACCCCCAATCTGCCTTGCCTGTCTTAGTTCCTCCTGCAGACCCTCAATCTCCTTTCTAAGTTTTCTGTGGTTTGCACACTAAACATCCTCCCACACTCCAGGCAATTTTGAAAGATTGGTGCACAAGTTGTTGCAGCCTACCACCCTACCCATTGCTGTCATTGCCACCAGTGACCCCCACCCTTCCAGATGCAGGATATCAAACACTCCCCAAGTCTCCCTTTCCCTCCTCTATCAGTGCAGAACATTTTCTTTATTTCCTTACCTCCTTTGTTGCACACATTTAGATATATTGAGCAACTGCTTTTATATTCCTATCCTTCCTATCCACACCAAAAACAGACTTTAAGTAGCCATTGCACAACCTTCTTCAAACTCCTACTCCTCCTTTCCTCAATGCAATATCAATGTGAAGAAGTAATAAGAAAGCTCCTAGATTTGCATTTACTTCCTTCCACTGAGAGAGCAGTCACCTCTTCACTTGCTGCTGTTCCTTTACTGGATGTCTGCTTTTGCTATGACAGGTGCATATCCTTTGCCTGTTTGAGGAAGTGATGTCAGAAACCGTGGTATAAAGGAAATAATGGAACAAGGGTGGGACCAGCCCAAGTCTTCCAGAAACAATCAGGTAGCTGAGGCCTCTGGTCAGACCATTAGCACCCTTCCCCCACTCTGCACTCAAACTTTGCAGCTAGTGAAGCCAGCAACAATGAATCACAATTCTACTCAAAGCCCCCAAAATAAGTTTGCTACCCAAAGAAACAGGACTCCAATTCAAACAGCTTCACCAACAACACATCAAAATAGGCTTGGAATTAGAAGATATATGTCTCCAATTCAAAAGAAACAGACCCAGTTAAATCACACAATTATGTTTTAAAACAGAAGAAATAGGTCTCTATAAATGCAGCCTGCCACACAGTGAATCAAACAAATGAGCCCACTTATAGCTACCAAAACAGGTTTCAAAATTCCAACAGCCCCAAACAATACCCTGCTAGCCCCTTAGTAGTAAGAAAGAAAATAAATAACCTTCTACCAAGCAGAATCCACAAGAAACAATGTAAAACAACAAGAAGTTACTGTACTGTAGATCTGATCTTGTCCCCCTTCTAGCTCCTTCTGAGAAGCCAAAGCATTGAGTTCCAAACTCTGTGATTTCCCTTGTGCTGCTTTCAAAATCAGACAGTTCCAAACTCTGTGATTTCCCTTGTGCTGCTTTCAAAATCAGAGTTCCAAACTCTTTGACTTACCATGTGCTGCTTTCAAAATCAAACAGTTTCAAACTCTGTGATTTCCCTTGTGCTGCTTTCAAAATCAGACAGTTCCAAACTCTGTGATTTCCCTTGTTCTGCTTTCAAAATCAGACAGTTCCAAACTCTGTGACTTCCCTTGTGCTGCTTTCAAAATCAGACAGTTCCAAACTCTGTGACTTCCCATGTGCTGCTTTCAAAATCAGACAGTTCCAAACTCTGTGACTTCCCATGTGCTCCTTTCAAAATCAAATAGTTCCAAACTGATATATTCCAAAATGATAGAAGGCATTCTTAAAATGGCAGAAAAAGGGGAGATATTGTTGATGGGGGACCTGAATATGCCAGATGTTAACTGGAGTACCTCTGCCGCAGGCACACCCAAGAGCACAGTCATTCTTGATGCCCTACAGGGGGCATGTCTCAGACAGCTAGTGTTGGAACCCACTCGGGAGGGAGCAATCTTAGACCTAGTACTCTCAAATGGGGAAGGAGAAAGGATCACAGATTTAGAAGTGGGTAGCCATCTGGGAACAAGTGACCACCAACCAGTGTGGTTCACAATAAACACAGCCATAGAGTCAATCCATACAAAAACAAGAGTATTGGACTTTAGGAAGGCTGACTTTGGGAAAATGAAAGAGTGCCTCAGAAAAGTGCTAGCAAATGGGCAAGAAGGAGGGGTGGAGGAGCAATGGGGAATAATTAAAACAGCCATCGCAGAGGCAACAAGCCTTTGTGTGAAGCAAATCAACAAAACAAAATGAAGGAAAAAAACACTATGGTTCTGAAAAGAAGTGGCAGGGATGGTTAAGGAGAAAAGGATAGCATTCAGGAAATATAAGGAAACACAGAAGGAGCAGGACAGAGAACTTTAGCAGAAGGAGGCAGGGAAAGCAGTCAGAATAGCAAAGGCACAAACTGAGGAAAAGATAGCCGACTCTGTTAAGAAAGGGGATACAGCCTTTTATAGGTACATTAGGGAGCAAAGAAAGACCGAGGGATACAGAGACTTAATAAAGGGGAGGGAATGTGGGCAGAGGATGACAGTGAAAAAGCAGGGATACTGAACGAATATTTCTGCTCAGTATTCACATTGGAAGGGGGGGGTACCTAAACCAAACAAGAGAAAAACTCTGAATAGGAGGGTCAATACCAGTCCATTCACAGAAGAAAGGGTTTTGAAAGAACTCTTCAAACTGAGGGTGGACACAGCAATGGGACCTGATGGGATTCACCCAAGGATTCTAAAAGAACTAAGGGTAGAACTAGTAACACCACTGACTACTCTCTTTAACAAATCATGGGAGGATGGGGTGGTACCTGAGGACTGGAAGAGGGCAAATGTGATTCCACTTCACAAAAGTGGGAGCAGGGCAGAGGCAGGAAACTACAGATCGGTTAGTTTGACTTCAGTGGTAGGGAAAATGATGGAATCGCTTCCAAAGGAAAGAATTGTTGAGTACCTAGAGGCCAGTGGGGTACAGGACCAAAGGCATCATGGTTTCACAGCAGGACGGTCATGTCAGATGAACCTAATAGATTTCTTTGATTGGGTGATCAAAGTAGTAGACCAGGAGGGGCTGTGGATATAACCTACCTAGATTTTAGCAAGGCATTTGACACAGTCTCACATAAAATATTAATATACAAGTTAGCCAGCCTTGGAGTGGGTCCCAAAGGTGGTAGCCTGGATAAAAAACTGGCTGGACAACAGGATGCAAAGGGTAATTGTAAACGGAGTCCACAGTGAAGAAAGGAGGGTAACTAGTGGAGTACTGCAGGGTTCATTACTGGGACCAGTCCTTTTTAATGTCTTTATAAGTGACACTGGAGAGCTCCTGGAAGGAAAGGTATGTCTCTTTGCAGATGACACAAAGATTTGCAACAGGGTTGATACACAAGGTGGGGTAGAAAGGATGAAAAGGGACTTGGGAAGGTTGGAGGAATGGTGAAATATGTGGCAGCTCAGATTCAATGCAAAGAAGTGCAAGGTAATGCATCTGGGAAACAAAAACCCAGGGGAAGAGTACACAATGGGGGTGAGTTAATAACAACAACAAAAATCAAAAGAAACCTAGGAGTAATTATATCAGATGACCTAAAGGTGGGAAAGCAATGTGAGAAGGCAGTAAGGAGGGCTTGGGAGATACTGGATACATATGGAGAGGCATCAACAGTAGAAAACAGGCAGTTGTTATCCCTCTGTACAGGCAGTTAGTGAGACCCCATCTGGAGTACTGTGTGCAATTCTGGAGACCCCATCTCCGCAAAGACATAGACAGAGTGGAGGCTGTTCAGAGGAGGGCAACCAAAATGGTGCAGGGTCTGCATCAGAAGACATATGAGGAGAGACTAAAGCAACTTAATATGTATACCCTTGAGGAAAGGAGGGAGAGGGGGACATAATAGAAACTTTCAAATATCTCAAGGGAATTAACAAAGTACAAGAGGGTAGCATCTTTCAGAAGAAGAGATGTGCAAGAACAAGGGGGCACAATTTGAAGACAGAGGGGGGATGGCTCAGAGGTAATGTTAGAAAGTTTTTTTTCACAGAGAGGGTTGTGGATGCATGGAACAGCCTTCCTGAGGAAGTTGTGGAGTCAGGAACAGTGGGAGAATTCAAGAATGCATTGGACAGGCATAAAGCAATTCTAGTGGGGATAGGAGGAAGTAAGCTTCTGATTAACTAGAATCTGCAGCTTATCCATCAGGTAGGGAAATGAGCAGACTAGGTGGGCCAAGTGGTCCTTATCTGCTGTCAAATTCCATGTTTCTATGTTTCTAATACCTTCATCTGTAGTCCACTCATCCTTTTCCCCTGACTGTCCTTAATCTCTCTCTCTCCTTCCATCCCTCCTTCCACTGGTGTGGGTCATTCCCCTTTGCTTATCCCACTTGTGTTTGAAAACACTAGCATACTCTGCCCCAACCACTTCTTCTGGTAATCCATTCCAATTCTCCACCACCCTTTCTGTAAAGAAGAACTTCTTTACTTTCCTTTCTTCTACTAGAACCCCCGCTATGTACTCCAACATCCTATTTGTTTTGCCTGCAACTTTCTGGTATTGGGCATGGGACTTCACTAATAATGATCGCCAGGTCCCTTTCCTCCAAAATCTGCTCCCTTGCCACCCCCCCAACACGTACTCTGTTTTAATATGTCTTCTGGCCAATGTGCATAGCTTTACATATTTTGCCATTAAGTTGTAGTTGCCATATCTTGAACCACTTCTCTAGGCTGTCCAGATCTATTATTACTGCCTATATTCCCTCCACTTTTCTACCCACCACAGATTTTGGTACCATCTACAAGAACACTTCTTTTACCCTGGATTCCTACCCTTAATCACAGATGAATATATTGAAAAAGACTGACCCCAGGAACGACCCCCTGTAATACCTCATTAGAGACCCCTCTAACCCACCTAGTTAATTTGTCTCCCAACTCCTGATCCCTCAGTTTTTTATAGTGCTCAGAGTTGAAGGTCTTGCTAAAGTCCTGATATACTATGTCTACTGCTCAACCTTTACTGACTGCCTTCTAGTCCCAATTGGAGAAATCTAACAAGTCCGTCTGGCATGATCTACCAGACATGAACTCATGCAGTGGTTGCTTGTCCCGAAGGGCTTCTCTACTCTGACTTCTCCTGTGTTGTCCCCAGTGGAGAGCACTAATCTAGTATAGCCCCTTCCCATGTAGGCTCACTAACCCACTAGGTTTGTTGGCACCTCTACCAAAACCTCCTGGCTCCATGCATGTTTGGCAAACTGGATTCCCCAGTCCACATTTGGTATGTTCTGGTCTCCCTTTAGTACAACCTCCACTTTTGTGGCAAAAGTCAATAGTTACAGGATAATACAGTCTCTGTTCACAGATAGAACATCAATCAATATGGGGACCCATAGTTTTGATATTTATGGCAAAGTCCCACTGTCATATACTGGGCTGCTTGCAGAGTCATGTAGGATTAGAGGTCAGAGAACCTAACAGTTGGGGATGATGAGTTCATCTAATTCTGGGCATTCATTTTCTTTGTACTCACCAGCACCAGATTCCTCAAGACTGAAAAGTTATTTTGTGCAGTGTGATGAACTCCTCACATTTCTAAGAGCTGTAAGGGATCATAACTTATACTTTAGTACAGAAAGGTGGCAATTTAGGGCCGGTCAAGTCAAACAAATATAGGTCTGTTCAGTCAACTACATTTAGAGCACAGTTTTAATAGAGTAGTCAGTTCTATGTAGTGTCATGAAGTACAATGAACACACTTTAGAAAAATATACCAGATGTGTCTACTTCTATTGCTCCTGGAATGTATATTAACACAATGAATCACCTTTCCTCATGCTATCTTTGATACAATTTTACATAGATCAGTGAACCATTTTTGTCAGATTACCTGGGTCTCCTCTGCTCTTGCATTCAGTAACAATTTTATAGAACACAAGCATGGGCTTAACAATTGTTCTAGGGTGGAAAATACTTTATCCAAATGAGGCAACTCAGGGGCTCTGGTAGGATTATTTCAATGCTTTAGCAGATTTATTTATTTACATACTAACATACTAACATACTAAAATGCCAGCAGAATAGGCCTAATGGTCTTTCGTGTCTGCTCGTTTGGTCAGCCCCCACCCTGGGTGCTGACCTTGCTGTCCCCCTCGCCTTCTCTGGCTTCTCCCTTCCCAGTTCAGGATATTCTTGCTGCATTGGATTTTGCTTCCTGAACCCTTCCCCTGTACCTGTCCCACCCCCTCTTGAACCCCTCCACTGTCTCTGCCTCCACCAGCCCCCTAGGTAGTGCATTCCATGGCTCTACCACCCTCTCAGTGAAGTAGCACCTCCTCCTTTCTCCCCTGAATCTTCCCCCCTCCAGCTTCCACCCATGCCCTCTAGTGGCCCCTTCCTCCTTCCTTCGAAGCACCCTCACTGTTCCTCCCCTATTTACCCTCTTCATGTACCTGAAGACCTCCTCATGTCCCCCGGTCCCTTCTCTCTTCCAAAGTGTACATATTTAGCTCTTGAGCCTCTCTCCCATAGGTCCTGTCCCCAAGCCCCAAATCATTTTGGTTGCCCTCCTCTGGACCCTCTCCAGGAGGTTAATGTCCCTCTTAAGTGTGGCCTCCAAAACTGCACGCAGTACTCCAGGTGCGGCCTCACCAAGCAGTTATACAGAGGGAGTATCACTTCCCTCCTTCTGGAGGTGATCCCCCTAGCGATGCATCCCAGCATCCTGTTGGCCTTGGCTGCTGCCCTCCTACAAGTCTCAGAGTTGTTCATCTTGACATCCACCACCATCCCCAGGTCCCTCTCAGCCATTGAGACTTGTAGTATTCCCCCCCCCAGGGTGTACACTTGGCCTGGGTTTCTGGCCCCCAGATGGAGTACCTTGCATTTCCCTGCATTAAACCTCAGCTTCCACTTTCTAGACCATCTTTCCAGAGCCTCCAGGTCCCCCTTGCTTTTGTTTACCAGGTAAGCACACTAGACAACCAAGTGCCTATCTCTGATTGAAGGGCAAAAGATTCATGAACTCACTTCCCCACATACATGTCAATTTCTTACTGCTCAACTACCATTCAAAAATAGGGAGAGCTTGCACAAAATAATGGTGCTGAGTCTTGGGTGCTGCCCAAGATAGCTAATCATGGCCTCAACCACTCAGACCAGGAAACCAGGAATGGGCAGCACTCCTTTAAGGGCCCACACAGATGCACTAGTTGCTTTAGAAAAACAAGCTTCCTTTATTAATTTATTAGTGCAATAGAAGTGAGTAGAAAAGCAATGGGCCACTCCTCTGGGACTTTGCAGACTGAGTTTCATCAGGAGGCAAAGGACAGATAAGTGCTGTCTGTTCCTGGTTTCCTTACTGTTCAAATACCCTGGTGGTGACACACAGATTAGATGAACTTCAGCTGTGGGGTAAGACTCAATGACATGCCCATTATCAATTCTAACAGTGTCATAGGGGATACACTGGGCTTATATAGCCATTTATTTAATTTGCTGTTAGCTAAATCAGAGCAAATCAGCAAGAAGTCTGTCATAAGCTGAAGGCAGTTGATCAATTTACAGCTGTATGATTTCCATGGGAAATGTTGTTTAGCCAATTTGTACCACTCAGGGGTATGCATCTACTACACTCACCCACAGTATGACCTAAACTAATCACTTCTATAGATACCAGTAATGGAACGAATATTTATACTTCATAATGGTCAAGACAAATAATTGAAATTATGGTATAATGAAAGCCTGTAAAGACTACAATAATACCAAAAGACTAACTTTTCCCCCATACAACCTGTTTTAACTTCAGCCTATTTTATTGCTTCTGCTGACAATGTTACATTACCCATACTGAGCTCTATTATACAGTGTTGTATGTATTTTTTTATTTGTTTTTAATTTTTCAGAAAGGGTATACCATCATCCAATCCACGTGGAGGTTAGGTTATCCATTGGACAAAATCATCAGGTATTTAGTGCCCTTCATCATATCAAAAATAATTCTCTTTGATTAGAGTCCAGAAAAGAGATATATTTCCTTTTCTTTCTACAGTTGCAGATGTGAGTCCCATTCAATCTCAAATCATTTTAATTTATTTAAAAAGGCTGCCATATTTGCTCAAATATATCTTTGTTGTTTTCTATTTTATAATATATTCTTTCCAATTTAACTACAGCTATCATGCCAATTTTCCACTCACTAAATGAAGGGGGTTCTTTATTTTTCCATTTTCGCAGGATTAATTTCTTAGCTATTATGATAGCTAATTGTATAAAGGATGTATGATTGATGTCTAAATCATGGTTATTCATCTTAATAATTCCCAGGAGAAATCCGCCTGGGTCAAATGGAAAATTAAGACCTAACGTAAGTTCAGTAAATTTTATGATGTTAGTCCAAAATGTGTCTAAAAATGGGCATGTCATAAATATGTGCATATTCGTACCCTTTCCTTTTTGACATCTAGGGCATAGATCTGAAATTGTTTAGTTAAATTTATTAAGCTTAGTTGGTGTGTAGTATAACCTACGTAAAATGTTAAACTGGATTTGCTGAAATCTTATTGATCTAGAAACAATAGAGGGGATCTTTAATATTTCTTATCACTCTTCTATATTTATTTCCAAACTCAGTTATTTTCCCCTAAGAAGATTTTAATGGTAAGTTATCTGACTGTAAAACTTCCTTTAGATTATATATTTTACCTATTGTTTTCTGTAGATTCTCTTGATTTTGAAAAAATTGTTCCAATGGAGTTTTTGGAATTTCCATTTCTGAATTCCAACATTTTTTAATACAGCTTTTCAACTGTAAATAAAACATATAGTTATTTTTACTTATGTTAATTGTTTTATCAGATCATCAAAACTAGCTATTTTACCATTTATATATAGGTCTCCTATTGTACATATTCCCTTAGCCCATTCTTTCCAAATGTTATTTAATTGAAAACATTTTAACACTGGATTGTTTTGTATTGGCATTGCTCCTGTAATTTTGATCTTAAAACATACTTTTTTTATTAAGGTCCTGCCAAATTTGAATTAAATTCAACAAAAATCTTGATATTTGATTTTTGACATGCAGTATTTTAATGGGAATATCAGGGAGCTCTGTAAATGAAGAAAACATTGTAGTGCTTAATTCTATTAATTGCCCGTGAACAATACCCTTTTTTTGATATGTATCTCAGAGTCCCTTCAGTTGTGCTGTCCAGTAATACCACTTAAAATTTGGGAGATCCAGTCCTCCTTTTTCTTTAGAGATGCATATTTTTTTCAATTTTTAATCTGATTCTTTCATTTTGCCATAAAAAAAAACTTTTCATTTTTTTCTCCATTTTAGAAAGAAGTCTTTTGGAAGAGTAATAGGTAAAGTTTGGAATAAAAAAAAGTAATCTTGGCAAGATTTTCATTTTTATAATGTTTGCTCTTCCCATTAATGTGAGGGGGAGGTGAATCCATCTATTTATATCCTTCAATATTTTTGAAATTAATGGGGTATAATTCACCTTATATAAGTCATTCAGGTTTCTTGTAAGTATTATACCTAAATATTTAAAAGATCCCTGTGGTGTAAATATTAATTCTTGACTTGTTAAATCCATTTCTCCCAATAATATCATTTCTGTTTTTTGAGTATTTATTTTTTAACCAGAAACATTTGCAAATTGTTTAATTATATATAATATTTTGTTTATAGATTCTTTTATATTTGATAGATATATTAAAATGTCATCTGCATAAAGTGAAATAGTAAAGGTGTCATGACCTAACTTTATTCCTGTTATGTTTTCTTTATATAGAGGCTAAGGATTATATATATATATATATATATATATATATATATATATAAATAGGGATACATGATGGGCAAGAGGGGAATATGGAAAACATTCTCACTCCTGCAGAGTGAGCTCTGGATATTTCACGAGCGCCAAGACATGAATGAAATATGCAGTGCTCACGATGCAGGAGTGAGAATATTTTCCATATTCCATGATCTGCCCATCATGTGTGCTATTTATACCATGGAGGTGAGACTAATTTCAGTGAGAGAGGTATGTTTGTTGTTATGAGGTTCATGTCACTTTAAATGATGCTGATGCTGTGGCAGAGTGTGTGTGTGTGTGTGTGTGTGTGTGTGTGTGAAGTTTTATGAATGGGTTGCTATAGTGAGCTGTTGTTGGTTGGTGTGTGTGTGAGGGGGATCTTGATTAGGTGTGCTGTGTTTTGGTAATTGGTTGCCTGAGGGAGGTTCTGTTCTGTGACAAGCTGGATGTTTGCAATATACTGGTTATCTGTTGTTCGTTTTGTAGGTCAATATGTGGCAATGCAGGATTCATTAATGTACTAAACTTGGGTTTTGAAATGCAGCACAAGAAATTTGGAGATTGTTACATTTAGAAGGAGTGCTGTAGCTGACTGTCATTATCAGTCTTAATTGTGTTAATTACAGTATAGGGCCTGTTTTAGAACTCAGCAAATTACAGGGGTGTTTCTTATTGTTTTCAGATGATGCAGGTGAGTGATGTCAGCAGAGCAGGTATAAATGGTATTTATTTTAACTCTGCTGATGTCATCAGGATTTATTTCACAGGAATTGATCTCACCCCCATGGTGTGTGTGTATATATATATATATATATATATACAGCAAACAGAATTGGGACTAGGGGACATCCCTATCGGGTTTCCCTATATAAGTAAAATGAGTCTGAAAGTTTTGAATTAACATAACTTTTAGCTTTAGGCTTAGAATATATTGTTGTGATCCAGCCAAGGATATTTTCCCCTAAGCTGACCTTTGATAGGGTGGACAGTAAAAAAAAACAGTCCACCCTGTCAAATGCCTTTTCAGCATCTAATACAACCATGGCTGTGTCTTTTTCTTTAGTTAGCTCCATAATATCTAAAGTTTTTCTTATTGCATGAGAAAGCCTTCCCCTTGTATAAATCCCACCTGTTCTGGCGCTATAAAAGTGTTCATTATTTTATTTATTCTATTTGTTAATACCATTGTAAAAATTTAATAATAACTATTTAATAATAGAAACATAGAAACATAGAGGTTGATGGAAGATAAGGACCGCAAGGCCCATCCAGTCTGCCCATTTCTTTTTCTACCTTATAAATGTGCCATCGGCCTTTGCTCTGTCAGTGGCCTATCTATTCATACTCATCTGTATTGCTCCCTTATGCCTATCCCATGCCTGTTTTAAGCCCTGCACTGTATTCATAGCCACCACTTCCTGAGGTAGGCCATTCCATGCATCCATCACTCTTTCTGTGAAAAATAATTTCCTCACATTCCCCCTTAATTGGCCTCCCTCTAATCTCATGCTGTGTCCTCCTGTCCTGCTATTTTTCTTATATTTAAACATGTTAGACTCTTTCACCTTGTTAATGCCATTAAGATGTTCGAACACTTCGATCATATCACCTCTCTCCCTTCTTTGCTGAAGGGTATACATATTGAGCTCCCTTAATCTGTCCTCATATGTCTTCTGATGCAGTCCCTGCACCACTATGGTTGCCCTTTTCTGAACTGCCTCAGTTTGGTTAATGTCCTTGTGTAGGTGTGGCCTCCAGTACTGCACGCAGTACTCCAGATGGGGCCTAACCAGTGTCTTGTAAAGAGGGATTATTACCTCCCTCTTATGACTTGTGATACCCCTACTAATATACCCTAACACCTCCCTAGCCTTATCTACTGCTTTAGAGATCTGCTTGGATGATTTCAGGTCATTGGTGATGATGATGCCCAAGTCCCTTTCTTCCTTTGTGACTGCCAGCAACTCCCCTCCCAGCCTATAGGTGGCTTCAGGGTTTCTCTTCCCTATGTGCATGATCTTCCACTTCTTTGCATTCAATCCTAGTAATGACACCACTGACTACGCTTTTTAACAAATCATGGGAGGATGGTGTGGTACCTGAGGACTGGAAGAAGGCGGATGTGATTCCCCTTCACAAAAGTGGGACCAAGACGGAGGCAGGAAACTACAGACCTGTCAGTTTGACCTCTGTGGTAAGGAAAGTGATGGAATCACTTCTGAAGGAAAGAATTGTTGAGTACCTAGAGGCCAGTGGAGCACAGGACCCAAGGCAGCATGGTTTCACAGCGGGATGGTCATGTCAGACAAATCTAATTGATTTCTTTGACAGGGTGACCAAAGTAGTAGACCAGGGAGGGGCTGTGGACATGGCCTACCTAGACTACCTAGAGGGAGGAGTAAGGTCAAAATTCCCCCCACTGTCTGCTGTACTGAATCCCAATATCCCAACAGTTTCTGGCACTCCCAAAAGATATGGGAGTATGTGCCCCTGGCCTGACAACCTCTCCAGCATAAGTTGGAAATGTGTTTCCCATAATGTTTAGTGACCACGGGGTTGGGGGGATGTACTGGACAACAACCTGCCACCTAAACTTCCTCCAGAATAATGATACTGAAGTGAGATGAATACCCCTCTAGATCGTCTGCCATTCTGGTTCACTTAAGTCAATTCCTGTCTCTGTCAACCAGCTTTCTTTATTTTGGATTTTTCCTTCCCCCTCTTTTTCCCCCTCCTTTTTGGGGCATGGGCTTCGGCTGATCTCTGCCCTGAGTAGGGGCAGACAAAACTATCCATCCCAGTAAGAACTTATGGTAGAACAATCTTGGGTCCCTATGCCCCTCAGATATCGCTTCACCCCCTCTCATTTCTTTCTCTTTGCTTCTTTTCCTTCTAATCATTCTTTTTTTGTTTTTTCTAATTTGCAGCATCCTCCCCCTTGTCCACCAGCCCTATGTGGATCATTCTTTCTGGATATTCCAACGCATTGCCCAATGTACTACTGTCAAAGAAATTGTACTTGCTTGTATTGATTTGGTGGGAGAGGGTGAGGAATGTAATGTACTGTGGATATTTTGTCTAAATGTGACTGTTTTGTTATTTAAAAAATGAAAAACTTCAATAAACTTCAATTAAAAAAAACATAGAAGGACCATGGGCCCGATTCCAAGTCAGCATATGCTGGCACAAGCCGAGATACGCCAAACCCCTTGGTGTAACCCATGACTTGTGCCTTGCATTACGCCAGCCCCAATTCCAAGAGGCACTTTGTGCCATGTCGGCTGCAGGCTATGCCAACCATGGGTTATACCACCCACTATGCAACAGCCTGCAATGACATGGCGCAAGGGTGCGTTATGACAGCAACTGTGCCCTATTCTAAGAGGGCAGCTGCCATAATCCACTGCCACAATTCCAGGTCCTGCACTTGCAGAGCACTCTTAGAGCAGCTCGGAGCTGCTGTAAGGGGCATCCGATGGTGCCATCCGTTGGATGCCCACACTGCAGTGCCATGGCAATGGTACCAATGTGCTCCCCATGCTCCCACAATCACAACCATGTCCCCCACCCCTGAATGTCAGGGACCCCAGGGGTCCATTTTCCACTGCACTCCCCCCCAGACTCCTGTGCCACCTGTACAACCCCCCCATGCCCTCTGGTGCGTGCTGCGGTGTTCCAGGGTGGGGGAGTGGCTCAAGGGGGTTGTCCACAGTGGGCTGTGACTTGCAACATGTAAGGCTATTATGCCATGCCCATGGCATTAGCCTCCACATGGCGCAACCTGCATGTCATAAGTGCCATGACCCTGCTGCTCTTCAAATGTATGGGTGCATGATCATCTTTACAACTTGTCATGTATTTAATACAAACAACATAACACCATTTGTTAGTACCACCACAGCCACCTGAGCACTGTGAACACAGAGGATTGCCAGACTGCCTTGAGGGACTATAAATAGTGTCATTAATTATCATCATCATGGTTTGGCACATGTTCATTCAGAAATAATGTTTTCTTGTCATATAAATAAAAATGGCTTTTAAAGATTCTTGCATGAAGCACAAATACAACATTCCATCATGTTTAATATTGTACATGGTAGTGTGTGCTACAAAGGTTTGACACTTGTGCAACCACATAAACAGGTCTCCAAAGTGCACAATAAGCAACCCTTATCAGGGTGCATCACATGGTGCGTCCACTTGATTGCCACACACATTATTTACAATCTGCTACTGCAACCTAGTAAAGCATGCTATTAAGATATCATACAACTAATTTTCTTTTTAAATAAAAAAATAAATACAATTACATTAAAATAAAAACCCCAGAAGTTGACTTGCTCTTCTAAACACAGTCCATTTATTATTACAAATCATGTTGTCATGTCGTCTAAATAAAAAAAATTATAAAAAATGTATTTTTATTATATTATCAACATATTACAATATATTATCTGATATACAAAACACAACATAAAAGAAAAGTTGGTATAACAATCATAACATAAAAATGTAGTTCTAAAATCTATGACACTGTAAGAAAGAATATAGTGAAAAGCATGACGTAAAGTGGTGGGTTGGAGAACTCACAGGGAGATACAGTATATGCTTTGAGGATAGTGAGGAATATTAATTATTACAGTAGCTCTCATTGGGTTGTAGTGGTCTTTGTGAATTTTGTAGACTATCAAAATACAACAAACAGTAATCCACAGCAGATTCATGCCAACGGCATCTGTGACAAGAAAGCTACAGTGATTCCTGTTCACTGTTGACCTCAAGACCCCCCTCCTGCCATATTTGTAATGTGTTTTATCTTATATCAGTTACTGCATTTGGAGCTTCAGAGGTTTGGCTGAATTGGCAAAGACAAATTACATTTTCAGACCCCAAGTTGAAGCCAGACTGAAGTTGTTTAATGACCCACTTCTCTTACACTTACACCCCCGTCTGTGTCCCCAACATTTTGCACTAGATTCTTATTTCTCTCCAGTTTGTTTCCCATTTCTTTATATTTCTCAGTCAGCTATAGCTCCATTGTCTCCAATAGGCACAGCAGGGAGGAAATTATCATAGTTTCATATAGCAGTGTATCCATTCCAAAGCGCTTAACAATCCATTCATATTTCAGTGAGTGGAAGGCACAGAGTGAAAGAGGTAGATGTTGATCAAGGAAAGAGCCTGGAAGGCTAATTACAAAGGAAAAGGAAAGATAGAAAGTAGGATACATACAGGTCTGTTAAATGATTTCTCATTTTTCTCAAGGTCCTAGAGTAAGTAAGTTCTGGAAGTACTGGTGGTTTGTTTTTGCCTGTGTCTCATGCTCAAGTACCAGTCCCCAACACTTTCCCTAAGCTCACATTCAGTTTTCATTCATGTGTCACTCCTGGTCTACATTTCTAATCCTCAATGATTTAGTCAGGCTTCCACTCCCATTTCCCAGTTACTGTTTTATTCCAGGTCCCCATTTTTTGGCCCCCATATCAATCTAGGCCCAGATTTTTTGCACCCAATTTTCTTATTAGGGTTCCATCTCAGGTATGTGTCTGTATCTATCCCTTCCAAAATTTAGCCCTAGGTGTTTTAAAATAAAACACAGTGGATGAACAGAGCAAGAAGATAACATTGATTTTCAAAAGTCAACTTCAGAAAGCAGTTTCAATAGTTAGGGCACAGGCTGCATTCTCATGGCCAACCTGACACCTATTGAGGAAGCCCACCCATGCACCATGACTATTAGCTTTAAGCAATGCCTTTGAGGTTGCAAAATGTATTTACATTCCTAAAGGAAAAAAATATAATCGTTGGAAAATTTATTTGCATTCCTAAAGGAAAATAACACTTAATTTATTAATTTTAATGCATTTTAATTTTGCCACAGAGGATTTAAGTTAAAGGTAAAAAGCTGATCCAGCAGCAAAGGAGACAAGAGTTGCTTAGTGATAATATGCTTCCATGATCAATATGAGAAACAGACACACACACACACACACAGTAACATAGAAGGACAACTACACAGAGACAAATATGAACTGAAGCACACACAAGCTAAGAATGCTTAAGCTGTGTCCACATCCCATGGCTGCTTCTCATCCCAACCTAATATTATCCCCCACCCTCACCATTTCCTCCTTTCACACCCTATCCCCTACTGGTGTCTGCCCCCTGTTTCCCACTAGACCCACCTATCTCTTCCTACCTCTCTTCACATGTTGACGATGCCACCTGGTGGCAACCTTTCCCCTTTCCTGACTTGCTTCTAATTCTACTTTTCCTCTCTATCACTTAGATCAGATTATCCTCTTATGATATCACAACTGTATTCAGATTGTTAATAACTATGTAACATGATTTATTGCTGTACACTGTGAATAGAACTGTTTTCCCCTTATCTGTTTTTGTTACTCCTTCCCAAAATGATGTGGAACCTTTGTAAATGAGCTATCCTGTGCTCAAAAGTATTTGTAATCCGAGAATGAATAAATACATGAAATAAAAACATGGCTGTGGGGGGGGGGGTTCTTCCTCATTTTGCCTCAAATTGCATCCATCAGAACTTATGAGAGGGCTTAAAGCCCGAGGTTCAGTGGAGGAAAATAGCTCCTCCCACATCACCTACTTAAGAAATGCACTTCCGATTGCTCAGCTTCAAGCGTTTCAAACCCGGGAGAGCCATGCCTGTTGGTTCCCTGCTTTTCCTGGTCAGTGCTGTACTCTGTTTTATGCCGCCACTCCGTTCCTCATCAGTATCCAACCTCCAGCACCCTACAGTGTATGCTCCCCTATGCACTAACCTTCCCCTTTTGGTGCCAACTACTGTTACCTGTTCACCTGCACTTTTGGGCTTTGTGCACCCCTCGGAGCTGCTGCTCCATTCCTCCTGTCACTTCCGGGTTTACACTGCAGCTGCATCTCCCAGCTTCTGCTGCTCTCACTACTCCTGCACCAGCTTACAAGCTCCCTGCTGGACTGCTCCCCATACCTCTTAGCCATTCATGCCTCCCCCTCCTCATGGCTCACTTACTACTGCTAGCTGCAGCCCTCAATGATCCTTCCTCAGCCTCTCTGCACTTCAGTTACCTCTTCGGCTGGGGGTCATTACTGGAATCGGCTGCCCTGGTTCATAGTACCACTGATTACCTCGACTCACCATTCCTGGCTCCATCCACTGTTCCTAATGCTAGTAACTCAGCTCTGTTCGCTAATTGTAGACTCTGAGGCTGCCTGACTTTCCTTCCTCCATTTATAGGTTGGATCTCCAGACCACTGTGTGCCTCCTTCTCCTGCCTCACTTCATTACCAGTATCGTGTTCCCTGGGATAGCAGACCTCCTTCCTCCATTTCTCAGATGGCAAGTTTTATACTAGCTCGGCTCATAATGCTGGCTCTTCTGCTGCTGCCCCCCACTTACCCTTACAGTGACTTGGTTTTGCAATTTGTACTGTTTACCACACTGACCCCTATTATGTGGGACTCAGCTTCCAACATGGAGATATCAGCTCATACTGCAGTGGCTGTCATTGTGTTTACCTCTATTAAAATTCTCTGCTTTCCCATCTTCTACTGTTGTGACTTTCTGCTTTCCAGTCTGAACTGCCGGTGCATTCTGTGTGGACATCCCCATTTCCTCAGGAGGAGGGGATAGGGCTGTTTTGTGGGGTACTGTGTGGGACATCTCTCGTATAACGGGACACTTGGAGGGTATGCTGCCTCTACTGGATATGATCCATACCTCCTCAGGATCTGGAAGTTGTGGGCAGTCCACTTCATTCTTGTCTGTACCTGATTGCCATTCCTCTGCTCAATCTGACCCTCCTGCTCTCCATTCTGGTCACTGCCATTCAGTTTACCACTGCACTACCTGGTTTACCTGAGTAATTGTCCTTTGCTACTGCTGGCTCTGTCCCATCTCAACCTGCCACTTTCTGCTGCCTGTTGCCCTTGTGCTTCTCCTCAAGACCTCCTCGTCCTCCTCTCCTGGCCTTTTCAGGCTGCATCAGACCCTACTGCTCAGCGTCTCCTATGAATGCTCCAATACATATTGACTGCTTTGCCTCCAGTTCCCCACTCTGGCAATGGACTCTCCTTCATTTAAGGACCATAGCCCAGTTCTGTGGGAAGCTGACCAGGCTTTCTTTTACCATAGCCTTTCTTCTGCTCCTCAGTGTGGCTACATCCCTAGTTCTACCTCTGAGGTATTGAGTGAAAGTGGGCTTGCTCATCGACCAAGGTGGGAAGCCATTCCTGGTTTCTATGTCTACCATCATTCTATCATTTTCATCACCTTCAATATGATAGCCTCTATCCCTAGCTCTGCTTCTGAGGTATTGAACAAAGGCTTGCTTGCCCTGACCACCAGGGTTGGGAGCCCCTGTCTCCAACTTCATTCTCTACTCATTCCACTTCATTCACTCTTCGAGTAGTGTCCATCTCTAGCACTGCCTGGGCAGGATTGAGCAAAGGCTGGCCTTTACACCAGCCGATGATGGGAGTCTGTTCCTCATATCCATTCCTTCCTTCTGTCCATCATCGACTAGCTTGAGTCCCTTCTAAGCTGGCCACTCCTTCATCTTCAGCTTGCATTCCCCACCTTTGGACTGACTCTAGATTGCCTCCTGGACTTCCTCATTCTGTCTTCCTTTTGGGACCTTCAAGTGTGCCACAGTCTTGTGCTCAGCCATCCATTGATTTTGTTCTTAGATAAATCCTAATGTCAAACTTCCAGTTCTCAAACACCACAACAAAAACCCCAGACATCATTTAACCAACCATTTTCTTCATCTGAACATCCATCCGAATCGGATTCTCCTTCATCTTCCAGAATCAACCTTCCTACTCACAATGGTGAAGATTCAGATGATATGACTCATCAATCAGCAAAACTTCAGCAGATAAGACTCTTCTACTTCACCAGTATACTACTCATCTACCTATCCAGCAATAAAACTCAGTCCAACTCATTTAGAATGATCTCCTCTTAGGTTGCCTTGAGGACGGGCAGGTCAGTAGCCATGGGTCCACAGAGATTTCCCCCAAAGGGTTTTTTTCCTCTCCTGCATGCTACTGGCCAGACTCTCTGGAGCTGGAGGAGGTAATCTCAAACCATTAACAATCATTTTGGGCCTTCTATTCCCTACATCTACCCAGTCTCCTATTGAGGGTGGGAACAGAGAAAGGCCAAATTCCAAATCATAACCTTCAAGTTCATAACCTTCAAATCCATAACTTCAAGTTCATAAGTATACACAAGTACTACGCTATGCACCATACAATGAATGGGGGGGCTTAAAGCCCGAGGTTCAGTGGGGGGAGAAATAGCTCCTCCCACATTCCCTACTTCAGCAATGCACTTCTGATTGCTCAGCTTCAAGCGTTTTGAAATTTTCCCACCATCCTCCCCCATCTCTTCCTTCTCTGGCACTCTTTTCTCACCCATGACACTGGGCCTTCTATTCCCTACACCCACCCAGCTTTCTATCAAGGGTGGGAATAGAGAAAGGCCAAATGCAGTATAGCCTAGAGGTTAGAATACTGAACTATGAATGAGCTTGGTACATCCAGCAGACCAGACCTGGATTTGATTCTCACAGCCTCCACTTGCATATTGTGTGACTCTGAGCAAGTCACTTAACCACCCAGTGCTCCCAGGTCGCCCCTGAAAACAGGCAGTTGTGCCTAGTGGGCCTTACCCAGTTACCAAAGACTAAATTAAATAAATAAAAATAAAATCAATTCCAAACTATAACCTTCAAGTTCATAACCTTCAAATCCATAACTTCAAGTTCATAAGTATACACAAGCACTACGCTATGCACCACACAATGAACTGCTAGGTGGAATCAGAGCGTGACACAACACAGCACCTGTTAGATGGTACTATGCCATACTTTGTCTCTGCTAGTACCAACGGTGTCACGAGATGTTCTCTTACACCAGCTACTCTATACCTCACATTTGAGACACTGGCAAAGTTATCATTTTTTTGCCCAGTGTAAATTCTTTGGTAACTAGTGCCCCTCTCACTTACACACTCAACATGCCTTAAGTACACCCAGGCATCCAGTGTCCTTCCTAGCCCATGTCCCTTGTTTTGCTATCTAAATAGTGTGTGTAGTCTTCTTCTGAATATGCTGCTAGCTTGCGGTCAAGTAACAGCAGCTTTGTGACCTCCCCCACCTGACTGAAATAGTTCTTCAGGAAGAGGGTGCTGTAAAACTCTTTAACCAGTTTTCCAAGGGTCACCCTACATTATGGCCTGGTAGACTATTCACACGGTGATTCCTGCCCCTTTTCCCACACTGTTAAAATATTTGGGCAACTGTGCAGCAAAGGTCTGCAACCCCACTATTTTTATGGCAATGCAGTGCAAAGTCACTACTGTCAGTAAGTGGTTATTATGAAGACATAATGACAGTCTATTTTGACTGTTAATGGGAACCCCTACTCTTTAAGATATACAGTTTTTCTTTTGCTCATTTTCCTTTTTTGGTTTGATGCACATGTGCAACAAACCTTTTGATATGAGTGCAAGGGGATTTCAGAGGTGTGCCTCTGTAAGCCTATTGCAGTTAAAAACTGTAAGGGTGAAGCAGTCTTAACCAATAACCATGCACTTTAACTGTGACACCACTCTTCTTCAGCTGAATGCACTTCAAAAGAACCAAGCCAATAAATTAGAGGGCTTCACTTCAGTCCTTTAATGTGAATGAAACTATTCAACAAACAGCTGATAGGCTGTCAACACCAGCAGCCTACCTTAAATCAGCAGCAGTGACAACCTGAACAGACTACATCAGAAAAACTGAGTGGCGATCTGCAGAAAGTTTGAACTGTGTTGTGTCAGTCTTTATTATTTTATTACTGTTAAAGGCGTTCCTATTTCTTCTCTGTAGTCTGTAGGCAGTTTGAAACTGGCCACGATGTCTCAAATTACAGCATTTTTTTTCTCCTAAGCTAGCAAGTCTCCTAAAGGTAAATTAACCCTTGCCTGCCTCTCTGTAGTATGGAAGCTAGTCTCCTTACTGTGGCAACTTTTAAATATGGGGAAAAAATAATAATATACCTCAGTTTCTTTCCACCAGCAAGTATATATTGCAAACAGCGTTAACCTAGGCAAAGACACATATTCATTCTAAACTTTGTTGTGTCTATAGTACATGAATGCCACTTGAAAGGTGAACCCACATTTATTGAACCGTAGGTATATGGATGTCACCAACTTTTGTAATCCTTTCCTGCCCCTCCCCCCACTTCCTTTTTCACCACCCCTCCTCTCATAACTCTTATGTTCCCCTCCCCGTGCCCCAGCCATCCATACCCCTCCTCTGTAGGCTACCCTTACCCCTCCCTTTTTAGCTCTTGCATATATACCAAGACCTGCCATGATCTGAGTGATGTATAGACCTTAACATGGTTATGATATTACATATATTGAAATTCAATAAAAAGGAATAACTGGCAGATCCCTACATGTATTCTCTTTTTTCTTATGCACAACTGTTTTCTTTGCCATACTTCCTGCAGTGATCCCAGTATTTGTTTTCTGTCCATGGTGAACCTTTGCATCAGCTCTCTACTATCCTCAAGCCAGTTATTATTCTCCCAAATGCCCTGTCTATTCAGTATCATTGATATCTGTCTAGGTGTAAAAAAACAAAATGGATTTTTCCCAAAGTGAATCCTGCACACTCAGTGTTGTCCATAGCATCCTGTAAGAGACCTATTTGCCATACCCAACATTCCTTGCACATGCAGCCCAAGTGCCCATGTAAACATCTGAGGATGTACTGGTGCAAAGCATGAAACCTTCGGCATTCATAAATGCTTGTTTTTTTGTGTTACAGGTTTTGGATAGTAATTAAAAGGCAGAGGTCAGCACAAAGTACTGTTAGTCAGATTGACTATACATGCGTAGGAGAATAACCTTATAGTTGTTCTATGCCCTGGCTGGCTAAGAGGGTTTGTTTGCAATATAATATAAGATAGCATCATTTAATTTAATATAAATGGTTCAGTTCACTTGATATTAAATCCTATAAATTTAGACAGCTTTTTTTTGTCTGAAATAGGGAAATGCAGTCCTATTTTGTATAGTACGGAAGCATATATATCACCCAACCCTATTGCAGTGATTTGTCATTTCTTAGAGCCTCCGATTTAAAAACAGCTGTACTCAGTCAAAAATTAGATCTTTTTGTAAACAGAGACAAAGGCATGTACTGTATATTGTAGTTAATTAGGGTTAATGCCAGGCTAAGCAAAGCCATGATTTAAGCTTTTCTTCCATGAGAGTTTAGGTAGAAATATTACTACAGTATGTGGACTCTGTTATGGATTCATTCTGTTGGAAAAGCATGATTCGTAGTCATATGACCGACCACTCCTCTTCATGGCAACGTGAGCCAGCAAGTCATCAGAAATCACTGGATGATAATATTAGAATTCATGTAATTTATCACTTACCGTTTGCTCTCTAAACAAATGTTGAGGTAATTTATGTTTCTTTAAACACATCTTTAACAGTCTTTTCCTTTTTATTTCATGTGTACCAGTCATAAATGTAACGATGTAACCATAACAACACAATATTCATTCAGATGGGCTGTTGACTTTAGTGCAGAAAACCATTACGGCAATGATCATCATATGCAAATATTTCAAATAGTCCCAATTTCAAAACAGGAAAACTGCACTGCTCTATCCCGTCCTCGTGTGTTCTTGTTATTGCTCAGTTTGTCAAAAAGCAAATCAAGGGTAACTGTTCCAACCACTCATATCTGCAATGCAGACTGAAAAAAATCAAGCATGCTTGATCAGTTTACAAAACGTAAACACAAGGCACAATATTTTTAAAGTGTAGCTTCATGAGGTCACAGTCTGACTGTTGAAGCATGTGCTAAACATACCCTTCATCTTAATATTTAACAGCAGCATGTATGGTTGACTGCCATGCTGTGCAGTGGATACTGTTTACAGTAATCTCCATTAAGTCTGTAACTGCAGGTTTCAATTTCAAGTATGCTTCATTTTATTGTTAGTGCTGCCCTTTCTACTTCTATCTGCTCAAGGATACCTTTAATGATTGAGTTGCTTTCAATCCCATAGCATAGGTTTATGTGTCTGCTTCAGTTTGCATTTGGGTATGAAGAGCTTTGCCACAATGTACAGACACATGCAAACCTTGGCTACTATTTTATAGATATGAAAGGTACAATGTGTTACTGATGAGGCATGTATTTTTTTTTGAAAAAAGAAATACATTTACTGTTTCTCTTTCAAATACTTTGGGCTCCTTAGCAGCAGAGAGTTTCTAATATCACAATGCCAGAATTTTATTGAATTCCTTTTAGTAGCAGTTTGAAATACAAAGGTGAAAATGTACTAGTATCACTATATATAACTAGCAATTATTACAAAAGTAGAAAGCCTTTTAGTAGCACAATAAAATATGACTAATACAATAGTCAGTTGCTTATTTAATAACTGTGAGCACTTGAAGCCCATTTCACAGTTACAACAGTGGCATAAAGCAGTCACAAGGACAACTCTGCACCACTGTTCAATCCTTCAGCCCTTCATACTTTACACAAAAAAGTTGAAGGCTGGTCCCTGCCCTGGCACAATAGGCACTGTGTCAGCAAAGGGAAATGGGAGGGTGTAGCCAGGAAAATGAGGATATGAGGATACAAATGAGCCACTGGCCTTACAGTACACAGTGACCCACTGGCACCACAACCCCTGGTTACAAGCAACAGCAATCCCTGACACATAAAGAGCTGTTAAAAGCAGTTCTACAGGGGGTTGCTGGCTTGAAAGATGAAACAAAAGTTCTATTTGGGGACAGCACTGAAACTACTACATAGCAACACAAGAACAAGGAGGGAGACCCTCTGGACATCAGACAGTTGTTTAGCTTACTTTTATCATTAAGAGGGTTTCTTGACCACCAGGGAGGACCAGTGTTGGACAGTGGGGCAGCCCACAAGCAGGCCTTCAGGCACTTGCGTGGTGGGCTGGTCATGATATGGACAACTGAAGAACTGCTGCACTCATCCAGGTCCCAGCAGTGCTGCCTGCTGAAAATCATTCACAAGGAAACAAACACAGAGGCGTCACACAGTAAGCACACAAAAGGCTCCAGCAAAAAAAAGTAAATGATTGTGTACTTTATTGAAACATATTTTCAGGTGAAAACAACATGTGCTAGGTAGCAGGAAGTAAAGTTAGACCCCAGCACTTCACCTTTTTCCTGTGAGCTTTGACGAAGCCTCGTGGGAAAGAAGTGTAGTGCTGGGGTCCAGCTTTATTCCTTGCTACCTACCTTTCTCATAGGCCTGACATGGCCAGAGCTGTGTGCATGGCATAGCGTCATGCCACTAGTGTGATGCCATGAACCAACACCTGTGCCTGGCATATATCACCATGCATAGTTGTGCCACCTAACATCTGAAATAGCCAATTTGAATAAGTATGCCAGGTGATGCTGGAGCAGGGAGAACTGCATGACTTGTCCCTGACCAAAGGCATTGTGTATGGCAGAAGAGTATTGTGACAGAATGGGGAGCCTTGTTCCTACCACCATCCTTTGCAACTGTGTACTTTAGCCTCAGCTCTTTAAAGAGCAAGAATCTACCTATGGGTTCACTTTCACGTTTGAGTGTCTCTCATAATGCTATTATTGCTGGTCATAGTTTGAGTTTTTTCTTGTTACTGTGAGTGCCAGTGTTATGGTTCCATGTCAACTGAGTGAATTTTAATGGGTGACTTCAAAATGAACGAATGCAATTACAGTGACCACAGTTCTCAGCTAAGGTTTATTATGGCATTTTATTAGAATTGAAGGGATTTATTTCAGCGATTGTGTTGCATTTACAGATGAACCTGCAGATTATATGCAATTCCTCAGAGATATTCCTGCCACATACTTGTCAAATACTCTGCGACTACCTGTATCATATGTTCCATCAAGTCGAGGTATCGCCTTCAACTACAGCCATGTGCTGCATCAGACACAACCTGTTTCATGCACACCTCTGCCATGTGCTCTTCCTCCTGAATACAGTCCAGGAACTTCCAAATATTCGGATGGCTCCTGATGAATGTTGGTTCCATCACAGACCATGTGCTCCCATGAGTCCACCAACCTTTATACTGGCACCCCCTCTGCACCCCTCATGGGGGGCTGTGCCCCTGAACCCCCTATCTATTAGATTCCTACTTGTCAACGCACCTGGACACTGGGGTAGTCTATTCTTAATGTCGCCATAATTGTGTTTCTCAGTTTACATGTGAACTATTTAAACACATTCACCCAATGTGTTATCACTCATATAGTGCAGAATGCTGTGGCCCAGTTATTGACGAGTGCTCCCCGTACCAGTCATATTTCTCCGGTGCTGCACAAATTGCATTGGCTGCCAGTACAGTGGCAGATCACCTTTAAAGTCAGACTTCTGACTTATAAAGCCCTACACAGACTGGGCCCGAGCTATTTCAAAGAGCTTCTGGTACCTTATTACCCTAGGTGATCGCTCCGCTCGGCAGACAAGGGTTTGCTAGAGATACCAAGGGTTTTTTTTAATCTTTGGGGGCCTGTGCATTTATGTACATGGCCCCAGCCCTTTGGAATTCTGTAACCCATCCGCTTTGGGAGTGCGCATCCGTGGAGGAATTTAAACAGGTCCTAAAGATCCTTTTGTGGTATCAGGCATACTCTACCTGATGATATTTTATTGGATTTTATTAACTTAGTATTTATTGTATCTGTGTTTTATTGTATTGTTTTTATGTGAAGTTTATTGTTAAGGCACCTTGGTTTTTGAAAGGCGTGGTCAAAATAAAGAATATTATTATTATTATCATTATTATATATAGTTGCCCATATTACTTCTCTCAAATAACCATGCTCAATTGACGTGCTACCCAGTGTTACGTACAGGAGTGAAAAAAAGATTATTTAATTACCCTAACTGTAGATCTTCAAGAATATCTTGTTCGTAGAGCACCACTCCTTGGTCTTATTGCCTGAGGTGCTGGGACCCCATGGAAGCAAACTTTTTAGCCAGGCTGTTGGCGCCAGTTATTGGTACAGCACATGTGTGATACCGCATGCTGGCATGCACTTACCAGTAACCACTGCTAATGTTCTAACTTACCACAGTTATTTTGACAAGGAAAGTAAGTGCCGTGGGCCACAAGCATATGCTTGGTCTATAAAAAAAAGAATAGTAAAAGGATATATGAAGTGAAAATGAACAGAATGTAATCTACCAACCTCATAGAAAAGGGAAGATAATCCCTTTTTCAAAAGTGTCCCCTGTACGAGGCAACAGGTAGTATGCAGATAAGGGTATCCTAAGCCAGAGGTAAAATGGTTAGCCCCCCCTTCAAGGAACACATCCATGTAACTAAAGAGCTGGAAACTCTTGGCAGCTGTTCACTGAGTGGTACCAGTCTATGCTCTGTGCCAGGACCAGGACTTGGTTCTTGCAAAAATATGATATATGTACCTAACAACACTAAGGTTACAATTGGAAAAGAAGCCTTCTCAAGTATACAGCACTGTAGTCTAGAGTAGGACAGATTGAATTACTCCAACACTCCTTTACCACATTGATAGGGAAAATGGGGACAGAATGACTAACTTGAGAGGCTAGGCCCCATTAGTGAGAAAAATATCACATGCTCAACAAACCTGTAGAGTACAGTTATTTTACCATGCAAAGGAAAAGTGTACTGAGTAAAACACTGAAGGCACTTGAGGACAGTAACCTTAGAGGGTATGTAGACAGATAACAAAAATAAATTACCAGAGTGTCATTTAGGGGGTAGCCATGGGTTGTGGCTGAGACCCCTATGATTTCTTTACAACCCTATAATGTCCAGTGCAACTCCTACAATAAGGTTTTCTTAGTATTTTGTTATATAAAATTTAGTGGGTAGAGGAGCTTCACAATCTCTATGATTCTACTGAAATGGGCTTTTGTAACCCCTATGATTCTGGTGAAATTACACTACTAGAAATTACTGCATCGATGCATATATAAATACCTGTTACAACCAACACATATAGGGTGGGATATTCAAAAGGGTTGCGCCATGCACAATAGGGTTGTGCATGCGCAAGTCAGAAATTGCGCCATTCTGCGATATTCAGCAGGAGACAGTTGCGCCATTGAAAACAGGCTGAGCAACAGCGCAATGCAAATGAATGCACGCTGAACTGGTGGGGGAGGAACCATGCATAAACTGCACAGTCCGATATTCAGCCGGGCTGTGCAGAGTTGTGCGGCGCCAACCCCAACCTGCGCCTGCACGACTTTGAGCCCAAAAAAGGCTGCAACACAGCGCTGCCACCTGTGGCTGGCCCCAACCCAGTCCCTGTGCCCCCCGCAGCCCGATCGCGGGCAGCCGACTGTAAATCCCCCACCACCCCCCACTGGCCTGATCGCGGGCATGGTGTACTCCCCTCTCACCAGCCTGATACGCAGGCAGCAATGGCTCCCCTGAACATATCCCTGGTGGTCCAGTGGACGGCCAATCACGGGCAGTATGTTTTAATAAACCCCCCTCCAGATGGATCCCTGGTGGTCAGTGGACCGAAAGCCTGATCGCGGGCAGTATGTTTAATAAACCTCCCCGAGCGTATCCCGGGCTAGTGTCCCACCCACCACGTAGCCCCACCACGCTCCCCCCAGCAGCCAGCAGCATCCCACCCGCCTGTCGCCCATACCCGCCACCGCCCGACGGGCTGCCCAGTGGAGCTGCGCCCATTGGTGGCGAGCAAAACCAATGGGCATGCAGCCCGACCCCATACAAGACAGTCAGTTTTGTGAATGAGTTCATTCACAAAACTGACTGTCTCTAAGGTATGGGCTGCGTGCCATTGGCTCTTGCTCACCAATGGTGCAGCCCCTACGGGCAGTCAGTCAGCGGGCAGTGGGCAGCAGGCGGTGGATGGTGCTGCCCACCAGCTGCTGGGGAGTAGGTGGTGGGGCTACGTGTGGTGGGTGGGGGACACTGCCACCAGGAATACGCTCGGGGGTTTATTAAACATACTGCCTGTGATCGGGCTTTCGGTCCACTGGACCACCAGGGATACCTTCAGGAGGAGGGGGTTATTTAACTTACTGCGCGATTGGGCTTTGGTCCACTGGACCACCAGGGATACATTGGGGGATGCCACATTGCTGCCCGCGATCGGGCTGTTGGGGAGGAATTAAACCATGCCCGATCGGGCTGTTGGGGGAATTAAACCATGCCCGCGATCAGGCCAGTGGGGGGTGGAGGGGGGGATTCTACCCTGTTTTGCCCTCGATCGGGCTGCAGGGGGCGTCGATCCCCGACAGCTGCTGCCTGGCAGGGCGCCAGGTGCAAGTCCTCGGGGATCGGCGCACCTACATGCTAATGGCATGCAAATGGGGCCATAATCAGATGCAAATGGCCCCCTAAACTGCTGCATGAATTAGGCCCCATTGCATGTCACCTTTTGAATATGGGATTTGCATGGCTGCAATGGTACTTCATACCCATAAGTTAGAATACTCCACTCTGTCAACTTGCTGTGGCACAAGTTCCACTGCGCCATGCACAGTAGCTTTGGCTGGGGGGTGATATTCAAAGGAGTTGCTCTATAGCGCAACTCCTTTGAATATTGCCCCGGACACACCCCTGCACAACTATTTTGCGCAGCGCAAGGGCTTGTGCCTAAGAAGAGCGCAGTTTGAATATCTGGCCCATAATGTAAAAGTCCTAAAAAGAATGTTAGAACCTTGCCCTTCCTAGACAGATGATCAGGTTGATCTTAGGCGGGATTTAGCAAGAAACAGTAAATCTGGAAACAGACACGCTCTCCTGCCACTGGCAAATCCAACCCTTGGGTTAGAGCATAGTAAATGTCCATTGACTACATTAAAGTAACAAGGATACTATCAGGTGGAATTAAGCTGCCAGGCTAGAAAAGATCTAAGTCAGAGAATTACTGCTTATACAGTAGCACCTACTAGCTACAACAATGTTTTTGTTCTTTTTCTGTGTACTAAACTTCTGTAACTGTAAACTTAGGACACATTTGAAAATAAGGCTCACTAAGTCCTTAAGTTACTTCTTGTCAAAAAATAAAGGTTATCTATCTAACTAATATATTCTTGAAGATCTACAGTTACAGTAAGTTATCTAATCTTTTCCATATGATCCCACTCTTCATTCAGCCTAGCAAACTCTCCATAATCAGAGAGGAGCCAGCTCACCCCTGAGGCTCTGAGGGCCTCTGCCCTCAGTGGGTCCAGGGTTACCCTGAGGAATGAACCACTTTTATCAGGTTCGACCAAGGGCTGTGTGGGACCTAGCAGAGTCTGCTGAGGAGCAGGGCAGGGAGAGTATCAGAAAGTTCCTCCCTGACCCATGGTGAGAATATGTACGTACCCAGTATCGGGCATTCAGAAGCTTGTGGTGAGCAAGGGGCACTATCCATGAAAGGTTGTTCCAGGACATCGGTCTAAGGCAGACAGACAAACGTGATGTGGGAGGCCACCTCACAGGTGACATAAGATGCCCTCAGCTGTTGTTGTGCTGCCTCCAAGGCCCTGATGGTAATGTCCATAGATCAAGATGTAGACTCACTCAGTGGCACTACAGATAACAAGTCGTACAGCTGTATCCAAAACTGATGCTGACAGTTTGCTGAAGGGCTGCAATATCATAGTTGGAGATCACCCAGAACTGAAGTAATTGTGTATAGATGTCTAAGTCACCAGCTTATTCCAATGACCTGTACCAAGGTGAGAGACCAAGGTAGTTTCACTGCTGGGAACCTCTAGGAGTCCCACTGTCAAGGTGACAGGATTGTGACTGAAGAAGAAGGGGACATCCAGCACATCCATCATCTCCCCTATGAAGTACTGGTACATAATGTACTCAGCATCATAGGGTATGAGGAGGGATGATCTGTGTCCTCAGAGGAGGAGTCTTGGTGGGGGGGTTCCAAGCGGTCCTGGTGCAGGCAGCTTGCAGTTCCGGTGGTGTAAATTAATGGAGGTGATTCTCTTGAAGGTCTACTGTTATGGTAAGTTCTTACGTAACTGTTCTTTCTAAATGGATTTTTCTTCTTATTAGTGAAATATCCGACATTTGTGCCATCTGTGATATTCATGATACTATTACCTATTGAAGCTGCAGTATCTAATTATTTATGGTTGTGTTGCTATTGATATGGGTTGTAAGGTGCTCAGAGCCCATGGAATTGGGCACCAAATAAATAAATTACTACTACTCTGCAGGAGAGAAAACTGGAAAACTGCCAGGAGGTTGATTTGGGATGCCTGAAATTGGGGGCTGTTTCTGACTTTCTGCATCATGCCTCTACAGCCACCATCCACAGGCAGTACTGGCCCTGCAACAATAGACCTAGAGTCCTAATGGTGATAGGTACCCAATCAAACCAAGCCCAAGGTTAAGACAGAGGACTGGGGAGGGGAGGAGTTTGCTACATGGGATGCCATGGAACCCCTTGCCTCACACTGGTTCATGAGATCCTGCTTACATCCTCATACTCGGGTTTTTGGACAATAAGAGGCTGAAGGCCCATATCAGTCACCTCCCACTTCTCAGTGGTCTTGACTAAACAAATAGCTATTCTCTATAAGTTCATCAAGTTTGTTTTAAAGCTCACAGGACTGGTGGAAGTCCCCATCTCTTCTGGTAACTTTTTCAACAGTTTGACTGTCCTGGGAATAAATGCATACTTCCTGTCATCTCTATTTGGTTTTGTTTCTTTTATCTAAAACTTGTGGCCAGGTAGATTATAGACTATACAACTGATTCTTGAACTCTAGCCCCAGCTCAACAAACAAATGCTAAACTTTAATTATATTAAAGAATAAAAGTAAATTGTCTCTCACCCGCCTGTCCTTTAAGATGAATAGACCCAACCTCTTCAGTCTATCCTCATAAGTCTTATTTATGTGGCCACTAATAAGCTTTGTTAACCTTCTTTGTGGCGTCTCCACCAAGTTGATGTTTCTCATAATGGGGCTCCAAATCTGTGAGCCCTAATCTAAATGTGGGCGAATGTATGCCTTGTAAATTGGCATCAAGACTGCCTCAGATCTGGAAACAAAACTCCTTTTGACACAGTTTATTAGGTGATTTGATCTGGTAATGACTTGTCTACAGTATAAATATGATTTTTAAATTGTCTGTAAATAAGATCCCCAGATCAGTTACTTTATTAACAGATTTAATCATATTCCATTAATGAAATAGTTCTAGCATATATGCTTACCTTAGAGAAGGAGTGGGTAGAATCTCTTGAAGCCAAAACTCCTCACTCAAAGGAAGTTTCAGAATGGCATTCCCATGCGGGGAGTCCTGTAATGGATGAAAGGAGTACCAAACTGGCTAGCCCCCCTTGCACGAACTAGTCCCAGTCAGGCACCAATGCCTGTGTCAGTACTAGCAGAAAACAAAACACTGGTATTATCACTGATCCCTGAGATGACACTGTGACCACTGTAAGCAGCAAAACTGGCATTGACACTGATGCCAGAATCCCCTGGCACCAACAGTAACAGTGACATTGGCCTCAACATCTGACCTGCTAGTGGTACCAGAACAGCCCTAATCACAAAACAGACCCTAGCACCAACACTGCATGCAGTATCAGCACCAGTGTTGGCACTGGTGTCAGCACCATCCTCAAAGTCAGCACTAAGAATGATGTGAACTCCAGAGATGACGTCAATGAGCTGGCATTAACATAATCAAAGTTACAGCTGAGACCAAAGATGTTGGCCCCAACTTCATGGTGGCCCATTGCCAAAAGCAAATGGGCCATGATTGGTTCTCCCCCAGCTGCCAAGAGGGTTCCTAGAGTCCACTTGATGCCACCACTGGAGACTCCATCATGACTCCAGCACAGTGGTGGGAGAACCTAATACCTCAGCTAATTCTGAAGAGTGATGTTGTAACCTGGAAGAATGGTCTAGAGACCTACCTTGGGACCTCTGCAATTGATGCCTGTTGCCAAAAGTGGATATAGGCCTAGCCAGCTTCATCTGTTCTCCAAGTCAAAGGAGAAGCAGGCATCACAGGAATCTATGTCATGGACTTTCCCAAGGTAGCACAAGGAAAAAGCCAGCCCTGTCCATTGTTTTTCAGTAAACTTGTGTTAATTTCTTGAAAAGTGCAAAAGTCCATTTACGTGTAAAGAGTTCAGATGTGCAAAAAACAGAGTGCCCCCAACAGAGACACTTGCTCTGGCCCTTCTAGACTCCCACTGATTTTGTGCTGTCATACTTCATTATCCTCCCAGCCAACATCTCTGCACCTCTTAACTCTGTACAAGTAAGTGGACTTTTGCACTTTTCCAGAAATAAGCAACAATCCTTGTTCAGTTTGTTCTAGCTGAGCCATGTGGCACATCAGCAGTGGAGTGGATTTTGTCCTCTTGCCTTCCTAAGGCATGCCATACAGATAGAAATGTTGGCCAGAGTGGGCAATTTTCTTCCCACAGGTGCAATACTATAAAGAAGGGACTTTTCCATAGCCCTTCTTAGAAGATGAACCTGGCATTCCAGCAGAAAATAACAAAATGTAAGGGAGAAATGGAGCGGATGAACTGAAGTAGCATGATGATGAACTTCTCTTACAGTGCACAATAGACAGCAGGAAAACAGAATTGAGGTAAGTTAGGGCATAAGCAATGGCTATTGGTAAGTGCCCACTACCATGTGGTGTCATGCATGCACTGTCACCAACAGCCTGTGCCAGCTCCCCAGCTGAAAACATTTCCTTCTTCTCCCATGCGGTCCCAGTGCCTCTGGCCCTATGAGTGGAACTCTATGGAGAAGATTGATTCTTGGAATGTACGGTTCAATCACATTTTTCCTGGACTGAAAGATAAGCTAGCATTACAACTAAGCCTTCATAGCCCACAGATTTAATGTGCTCCCTCACAGAAACGCTATGAAACTAGTATGTCATTTAGTTGAATGGGGAAATTCAAAACTTACTGTAAAGTGCCTTTGCTCATATGAAAACAAAAAGCAAGACACATATCACGTTACCATCTTTTGCATATAGTAACTCAGACAACACCACCTTTTAAACACAGAAACTTTGTGTTGTACACTATATACATAGAAAGGGTGGTTTCCCCACTATATCCAAAACCCCCAATTCCCATGATGCTTTTCATGGGATCAATTGTAATATGCAAGATGGTAACTAGGTATAAATACCAAGTGTACTATATATTAGGTGAGGTTACATGGCAGTTAGATTAAAAGTACCTGCAAAATAAGGCGCAGGTTCCCTACAACACCTCACATTGTTCTTTGACAATGCTGTGAGCTGCTCTAGTCTCTTTTTTGGCTGCCACCCCCCTATCATCTCACCCTGCCTCCCTGATTTCTTCTAGGTTTCTGAAATGATTCCTTGTATGTGTCATTCATGTATTCTATTTACTGTGATGCTGTACCTGAACTGATGAATATGGTTGTATGCGCTCTCTAATGTTGTATGCCCTTGTTTAACATGTATGTACTCTCCTGACGTGAAACCTTTGTAAAAGGGCCTTGGCTCAAAGGTAATTGTAATCCTAGATCTAAATAAACAAAATAAACAAACAAAGCATTCATAGGTGTGTTTCCCTCTCCAAATCAGCGGTTACCAATTCCAGTTGGTGTGGCTCATTGTTGGACTGACGCATACCGTACACAACCTTGCAGCACTTTTATGTGCAAAGTGGTAAAACATCCTGCACATATACCTGTGTTGTCACAGGATGCAAAATAATGCAAAATCCTGCACACAATTCTAACAAGCAACTGAATATGATTTTTCCCTAAGTGAGGAGTCACACTTATCCACCCGATAGTTGTAGCTACACTGAAAATGCAGTGTGGATATGGGAAACCTGCACATCCACATGTGGCCACATGTAACTTAAGTAAACTACTGTAATATAGCTGAACCTTTTGATGAGTACCACTTGAATTGATGACCCCAGGGGCCCAATATTCAAAACTTTGCCCGGGTGCAAAGCAGAGTTTGCCTGCACAAACCAGGTTTTGCATGGATGTTGCACGGAAACAGGAAGTTGTTATCCCTCTGTACAGAGAGTTGGTGAGACCCCATCTGGAGTACTGCATCCAGTTCTGGAGACCCCATCTCTGCAAGGACATAGACAGGATAGAGGCAGTCCAGAGGAGGGCAACTAAAATGGTGCAGGGTCTGCAAGAGAAGCCGTACAAGGAGAGACTAAAGGAGCTTAATATGTATACCCTTGAGGAAAGAAGGGAGAGGGGGGACATGATAGAATCTTTTAAGTACCTCAGTGGACTCAACAAAGTCCAAGAGGGTAGCATCTTTCAGAAAAAGAGACATGCAAGAACAAGGGGACACAATTTAAAGATAGAGGGGGTGCGGTTCCGGGGCCATGAGAGGAAGTATTTTTTCACAGAGAGGATAGTGGATGCATGGAACAGCCCTTCTGAAGAGGTTGTGGGGTCTAAAACTGTGGGAGAATTCAAGAATGCATGGGACAGACATAAGGCAATTCTTGTGGGGGGGAAGAATAGGCTGTTGGTTAACTAGGATCTGTGGCATATCCTATAGGTAGGGAAATGGGCAGACTAGGTGGGCCAAGCAGTCCTTATCTGCCATCAAAGTCTATGTTTCTATGTGCTATATTGAAAAGCCTGGTTAGCACAGGCAAACAAGGTTTGCTCCCAGGTAATAGTCAGAGGGGGTGCAATGTAAATGAAGGGTCAGGGACCTGAATATTAGTGCAGTCCATATTCAGAGTATTTGTACCATGCTGGGCCATTTTGCATGATCTCCATGTGTGGCACAGATACCGCAAACCTACAACATGATTTACTCCCATACAACCCTAAAGGTTGATGGAGGAAGTTCATCAGCCTCCCCAACCCCCAATACAGTAGTTCCTAGTGGTAGTGGTCCCCCCCACCATCAATGGCTGCCCCAATCTAAAAAATGTAACTTTCCCTGGTGTCCAGTGCCCCCCCATGAATCACCAGCCCGATCTGTAAAAGTAAACTTTCCCAGGTGTCTAGTGGTTCCCCCCACCACCAATTGCAGGCCTGATCTGTAAAAGTAAAGTGTCCCCGGTGTCTAGCGGTCCCTCCTCCCACTTGCACCCATGCCCGATCAATACAAACTATTTCCTGGTGTCTAGCACTCTCTCCCCCCACCCACACTCATGCCCGATCTATACATAACATTCCCTGGTGTCCAGTGGTTCCAACCCTATCTGCACTCATTCCCAATCAATAAATAATATTCCCTGGTGTCCAGTGGTCCCCAACCCATCCCAATCCCCTGTATTGTAAAATAACACCATTTCCTGGTGTCCAGTGCTTCCCCCACCCCAATCCCCTGTAATATAGATTGAATCCATTCCCTGGTATCTAGTGGATGCCTCTCCCTATCCCTGATCCCCTGTGAAATACAGTGAACCAAGTCCCTGGTATCTAGTTGACCCCCCACCCCAGCAGATAGTGCCCTACCACTTCACTCCACACCCATCCCAACACTGAGCCAGCAATCGGCACAGCCCTCTGCTCTCCACCATTGCCAACCACTGACTGAGCTCTCCATGAGCGCATAAGTACCCACTCATTGACAGCTCAGTTGGTGGTCAGCCAGGTTGGAGAGCGAAATGCTCTGTCGCTGACTCAGGGTTAGGATGAGGGACTGTGATGGTGGAACATTAGATGCCAGGATGTGGGGGTGAGGAATCTGCTAGACACCAGGGAATGTGTTCACTGTATTTTACAGGGGATCAGGATGGGGGGGGGAGTGGGAACACTGGACACCAGAAAATTATGTTACTTCACAATACAGGGAATCAGGGTGGGGAGACCACTGGACACCAGGGAATATTATTTACTGACTGGGCACTAATGTGGGTGGGACCACTGGACACCAGGGAATAGTATGTATTGATTGGGCATGGGTGCGGGTGGGGAGGGGCAGCTAGACACCATGGACAGATTGCTTTTACAGATCGGGCCAGCGATCAGTGGGGGGGCAGGGGGCCACTGGACACCAGGAAAAAATTACTTTTACAGATCAGGCTGGCAGACAGTGGGGGAATCACTAGACACCAAGAAAAGTTTGCTTTTACAGATTGGGCCAGTGATCATTGGGGGAATCACTAGACACAAGGGAAAGTTTCCTTTTACAGACTGGGCCAGCGATCAGTGGTGGGTGGGACTGCGAGATACCAGGGTCAGTTTATTTTTTACCACTGGGTTGGCAATTGGTGGGGGGGTCATGAGACACCAGGGAAATCTGGATTGTTCACAATGGGCCAGTGATTGGCGGGGGACCACTAGACAACATGGAAATTTGGATTTTTAACAACAAGCCAATGATAGCTCTCTGGGACTTGTCAAGAGGGGGGTGGCACCACACTAAATTACTGGGCTACCCATGCAAATGAGCCCATAATGGGCAAGTAAATGCCCCTTAGTGCCTTGCATGCCTAACAAGCTTATTTGCATGGGTCTGTTTGAATATCAGAAATTTTGCATGGGCACAAGCCATTGTGGTGCCCTATTTCATGAGCCATGTCTGCCCAGCACTAAGTGGCTTAGCACTGGGCCACCATGGCTCTATATTTAGTTGAATAGCACCAGTGTGCTATTCCACTGAATATAGGAGTTTTGGACACCTGGGCAACCGCAAGGTGCGGCGCAAATATTTGTGCACCACCTTGCCCAGTTTTTGAATATCAGGCCCCAGGTTTGGTGAGAGCAACACACCTGTGAATGCGATCTGTTGTAATGAACCTACATCTTATTATGAAGGTATATACTCTAAATGGCATGTGGCTTCATTTGATATACACTTGGTGGCAGGAAGAATTTAAAAAGGGGCAAATGTAGATGCAAACACATTGTCTGCCTGTGTCTGCATCTGCCTAATTGCCCTAAACTCTGAAGCCTTTTTTTCCCACATAGTCCCACGTTTTGGGGACAATTTCCATGATTTACAGAAGCTTGCATCAAAAAAATGATGAATGCTTTAAAATAAATGGTACACTCATCAAAAATATGATTAATGCATTAAAATAATGGCATATGTCTAAAATATATAGCGTACTATATATGTCAAAATATGGTACATGCTTCTAAATAATGGTGCATGTCTAAAAAACGGAGTGTATGTGTCAAAATATGGTGCATGCATCAAAATCAAAATCCATCAAAAATGCATCACAATAGGGGTACCACAAGGAAGCAATAAGACATGATGGAGTGTGCATAGAACAGATATTATTGCATGACCAGAGTGCCTTCAGCCCCTGGGCATGTGGTAATAATTGTTCTATGCACACCCCAGGGTGTCTTATTGCGCTTATAAAATGGGCAACTTTTTTTTAATTTTCACAGTTAGATAAATCATGTTTACATGTAGTAAGAAGAGAGTTTCTTATGAGAATTTATTATAAAATAGTCCTTCCGCCTGCTACGCAATTTTACATATGCTGTATACATATTTTTCCTTTACTGCCATCTGTAGAACTGGTTTCATTTAATTGCCAGCACTCCCCTGAACCCCCCTGTACAAGTGTATATGTGTGAGATGGGGCTCGAGCTGCTACATGGGATAGAAGAGAATCTGCTGAAGGTACAAGTTGTTTTTTTTTTGTTTGTTTTTTTAGTTGAATCATGACCACTTACATCACGGCATCACAGTAGGAGCAGGTGGGGAGTGGAGAAGTGCACAGTGTGTTGGTGCGCAAAACAGCAATGAGGTTACATTGTTTGTGGTCTTTGTACCATGCCTTGAAGTTTGTGTATGTGATTTTAGATTGGTGGTTAAATTAAGTAGAGTACATGATTTTTCAGTGACACTGACAAATGTGAAATATTTCTTGACAGGCAGGCAGATGTGTAATACAAAGACTGGAGTGAGTGCAACACTACACAGCATCACAGATAAGTGGCAGCATCTATTACTCTATTTACATGCAGGCTAGGAATTGATTATAAGGTATTTGCTGTGTAACCGATTGCGAGCCTCCATGTAAATGACAGCAACAGGGACATAAGGATCGATCCTGGAACCAAAAGAAGTGTACAGAATAAGTGCACCAATTCCAGGACCTTCAATTTTCAGATTTCATGTAGTGTAGTTGCGACCGAAGCGGGAAGCGATCCAGTGCGTACACTCAGTAAACTTGTACCCCATTTACATGCAGCGTAAAAGCAATTACGTGGTAATTAATTACTCTGTAATCGAATATTACCATACATGTAAACCTGTTCTCTTCTGTGTGCATCAATTGATGCCCTTCTTGTAAATGCGAATGGAGTTGGTAATCAATTACCTAGAATCAATGACTAGATAATTGATCACCAACTCATGTAAACATAGTAATTGAGAAGTGGTAAGGAACACACAATGGAGCAAGGAGCGTTAGTGGAGGCACCATCTGTACTTCCCCAGAAAGCCTATCAGGAAGGGAAAGTCTCATTTAAAAAAGAAAAATTAGTGGCTAGTGACAATGGCTTTTTTTGTTAGTTTGGTAGCACAGCAGAGACATGGTGGCAGTGGGACTGTGACATTTGATAGCTGACAGAGCATGGGCAAGTTAGTATTTTTTTTACACTGACATTAGGCTTTTACTGACATTTACACTGTGAGGACATTGCCAAAGAGAGAGAGTGGGAGAGTGAGTGGCACCAAAGCTTCCGTGATCTGCCAGCGAGTACGGGATGAGCCGCATTTGCAAGGAAAACAAATGGTAACAGTTTCACATGTAGGGCTAGTGTTTACATTTACAGTGAAGTTAGGGAGCACTACTAGAGTTTCCATGATCGCATGGAAGTCCAAGATTAGCAGCCTTGATGAGGGAAGATAATGGCAGCATTTAAAAAAATCAACATTCTAACGGCTCTCAGATTTCTATGTTTGTAGTGAGGTCCTATGTATCGAATATATTTGATGCACAGGTAATAACCAATAAGAAAGCAGGATTCATTCTCCCCATTTTATAAGGATCTGCATTGGACCACTCCTTTTCACTCTCTTCACCAACACCCCCCCCCCTTTACCTGTGCTAACTCCAGGGTATTACTTTATGCAGATGATGCAGTCATCAGCATAAATGACCTCAGCCACGAGGCTCTCACCCTTGTCCTGCAGCTCAACTTTGCCTCACTTGAAGACTGATTCCTGTAAAACAATCTAGTTCTAAATTATAAAAAGGTGAAGATTATGCTTTTCTCCAGCCTGCAGAAGAGAAACAAGACTGCCCCACTCATCATCTTCAACTTAAATGGTGTCGCCTTAGATCAAGATGAGACTTTTAAATACCTAGATGTCACAATAGACCAGTCTCTCACCTTCGCTCCCCATGTTGATCAATTGGTATACAGCATCAGCAGAAAACTGGGGACTCTCTACAGGCTGAGGCATAACTTCACCACCATGGCCAGAAAAGTGATAGTCACTAGCTGCATCCTCCCCATGATCAACTACAGCATCACAGTCTATGAGGCTGCCACAGATACAGTACTAAGCAGGGTCAGGCTGGTACTGAATAAAGCCTGTCACTTTGTCACTGGAGCAGACAGAACCACCCATTCTTGCACTGCATGCCCTCACAAATCGGCTCTCCCTTCACAACAGAATTAAATATCAGACCTGCATGCTGGAAGCAAAAGCACTACTGGGCCTCACCTCCCCTGGGGTTCAAACACTCTTAGTCCCCGCAAATTGTCCTAATGCTACCAGGAGCTTGACCCAAGGCTACATGTCTGTTCCCTACTGCACAACAAGTCTGGCCAAGTGCTTATTTGTGGTCAGAGCCTCTCAATGGTTAAATGAATTGGTCATGCTGCTCTTAGGGACCTCTAAGACTGGACACATCAAAAGGGAACTTTTGAAGGCTCTCTCACCTGGTACCTCCTGTAGCTGCTCCAGGCAATCCCATCCACCCCTTCGCACCCAGCAGATGCACCACTCTCACCACACACCAACCTACCTACTTAACCTAATCCAATGAAGCAAGTTGGAAGGTCTCTAGCACCAAACATACTGCTACTATGTTCCTACTGTTCTACGATTCCCTAATGTTCTGACAATGCCATTAAGGCTGCGAAATATTGAACGAGTGCAATGCCCTACTCTTATGTTTAATCCTGGCTACTCTGATAATACTTACATTATTTGACACTTCTAGATTGATTGTTACCTATTGCAATCTTCTATATTATGTACCAAAGACTCATTGTAGGGCTCTAGACTATGATGAGGAACCTTTGCAAATGAGCATGTTATGCTCAAAGGTATGCTTCCGATGACTTAATAAAATTGTATTTATTTAGTTTTTGTTTACCAGGTAGGTGTGCTAGACAATAAGGCCTTGTACACATTACAAAGCGAGCTTTGATTCGTTTTTAAAAATATTTTTAAAATGATTTTGAACTCACAACAACCTGTCCACATCTCTCTTCAACCGTGTTTTAGCATGGTTAATCCAGAGCCGACTCCAGTCCGCATCTGCGTCCAGTAACGGATTTAAACCCAGTTCCCCACAACTGCAGTACAGTCACTAATGGCCCAAAGTCAGCAAGATGGCATGGTCATGGAGCACGATACAGACACCCATCTGCATTACCAGGTAACATGATTTCTCAGTCTGAGCTGTTTTTAAAAACGGCTTTAAAACTAGGTTGCTTCAGGGTTTTAGCACGGTTTCTTAACACGGTAAAAAAAACATGTTGTAATGTGAACAGGAGCTGTGTTTGTGCTAGTTAAAATGTTTTAAACACCTTAAAACATTTTAACTAGCCTAATGAGTATAGGGCCTAACATTGCCTATTTTCAGGCATGACCTGAGAGGGTTACAGACATGATGAAATAAATCACATGGTGACAATACAATTCAGAAAAGAGTTTATGAAGTTGATATTGAAATTCAAGACCTCAAAATATGTTATGAGACAGAGCATTTAACTATAGTACAGCAGTGCTATAGCAATGCATTATAGAACATAGCATTTTAATGTGGTACAGCAGTACAGACAGTCATAAGGGACAAAACAGGATACTATAAACAGAGCCCAGAGGAACATAGCAGGACAAGAATGATAAACAGGAAGGATAAAGTCAGGCCCAAAGCAGGCAGACAACAGATTGCAATAAAGTGCACAGCAGTAGTACAAGTTTATAACTCTTTGTCATGTGGAGGGAGTTAAGAGCGAGTTTTGTAGGAGCAGGGCAGACACAGCAGCATGAGTATTTATCACTGCACATAAGGAACATACAGAGTTCCTTCTTGAAGACCATGTGTGACAGAGAGAGCCTTAGATCAAGAGGGAGGGCTTCATGTCATAATGGTGGAAATTTTACGGCAACTAGCAAAAGAGTGCTCTTACATTTCGCCAAAAGTCAAAGCAGCACAGAAGCCATCTCAGCAATTACAAATAGGGCGATGGAAAAACATATTAAACGGTACCTTAAAACTAAAATTTACTGTGGAGGCCTATGCCCCCCACACCCTCCATATTAAAATCATCTCCCAGGGGGTGGACACTGGGGGGACAGGAGACTATATGGGTGGAGAGTCACAGTAAACAGGGGGGCTACTGCAGCTAGGGCACCAGAACCACAGAACAAAAACACACACAAAAAAAAATAACAGAAAGTTACAAAAAATTTACCTGCAGGCAGTCCCGAACCCAGGACATCAGCACCACAGGTGGCGTTCGTATCTGCCATGCCAGGTGGCCTGCTCAGCAGCAGTAGGAGGCTGCACTCCCCCATTAAGCCCACAGCATCAGACAAACCCCTGTCACTCGCTGTTGCTCTTCTATCCCTTCTCCCTCACTGTTCCCTCCCCTCGCTGGAACCTCACCATTGCTGCTCCCATGGGTGCACAAACGGAGTCACTCATATCTGAGTCACTCAATTTGTTTCACTTATATCATGGGATACCAACAGGGAGAGAGTTCCAAAGTCTGGGAGCGAACGTTGAGAAAGTACTTTCTCACATTTTTGATGTATATTTGGGTACAGCCAAGAAGGACTTGTTTGATCTCAGGGGGTAGGCAGAAATAGCTGGTTTGAACATGCAGGCCAAAGCAGCTGGTATTCCGGAGTTTGAGATCTTATAAATGAGGCAGCATGTGGCGTGCCTCTGAAATGATGAGGGGGAGAACCATCCAAGACTGGAGTAAAGTGAGCAATGGGGCATAATCTTGGGCAAGGATATAGCAAATTGACAAATATTGTTGTAACAGGTGTTCCATTTTTTCATTAATCTTTTATTGGTCTCCAGACATGCTACTAGCCCATGAGCAAGGCTCGGCAGGAGAACTTCCTGGGCAGTTGCCAGTCTGGCAGCTGCGATGAGATTATGCCTGATCTTGTAGGTGAGCTCAAGTTCTGAATTGACAGCTTTGTTGATGTTAGATAGCTGTAAGATGAGATCCAAGGCAGGGTCAAGGTTGACTCCCAGATACTTAAAGGATACTACCCAGTTTAAAGCTGAGCCATCCTGGCAGTTTATGGTTAGTTGTGTGGAGCAGGTTCTGATCCTAGGTTTTGAAGTTTGAACCAAAGAGCATGAAGACGGCCTTTTTGGTATTTAAGATGAGCTTCTTTTGATTCAGCCAATGCTGAAAGATATCAAAGTTAGAGTTCAGATTATGGTTAACAGCGGACAGGTCAGCAGAACTGGAATAGAGCACCATGTTATCTGCATATAATAGCATACAGATTGTACCATTCATCAGGAGCAGGTCATTTATAAACAGAGAGAACAGGAGAGGACCCAAGATGGACCCCTGTGGAACGCTAGTGACAGTATGGGCAAGTGCAGACTTGGCGCTGTCTATCTATATGAATTGCTGCCTCTCAAAGAGGTAGCTAGAGAACCAGGCAGTGGTGTCAGGGGATAAGCCAAGAGTAGACAGTTTGGAAGACAGTAAGGAGTGGCCCACAAGGTCAAAAGCCTTTAAAAGGTCAGTGAAGAGAGCCCCGATGAGCATGCCTAAATAAACAAAATGTGGTGCATGCATCAAAAATACGATGCATGTGTCATAAATATGGTGAATGTTCATTATTTTAATAAAAACTCCAAGATGTAACTCCAAACTGGAAGACCATTTTATGAAGACTGCTTAGAAAGTCTGGGTGGATGAATCAGGTTTGAAAATCCTGCTAGTGGTATTTATACCTAGTGGCGTCCTAGTAAAAAAAAAATGAACCCCTTATAAGATGCACCACTGGAGTTGGAAGCCTTGGGTTTGGTGGGGAGCTGGTCTTTCTATATACATTGCCTGCATGCTCATGAGAAAGTTGATGGTAATCATCATTCACTGTCTTGCCATAGAGACTTAACAAACTCTGGTCAGAGCCATCACAGCTGTTATACATTAACCTGAAATGAGAAAAAACACAAAAGCTGGACTTGGCCTCCAAGTTTGTTTTTCTATGTTCACAGGCCTGAAGAGATTCCTGAAAGCTGATAGTCCCCTTAGGGACAGCAGTGTGAACCTTTCTTGGGAGAAGTAAGAGCTGGGATGTTTATTTGCACTGCTGTCCATACTAAGGGCAGCTGTCCTTAGTATGGACTGTAAAGTAAAGGGTCAACAGGCTACAGGGTTGGATTCTACAGGCTGGTGAACATAAAGAAACAAGCTTGTAAGGCTAGTCCAGCTTTCATTTTTTTTCTTATGTCTGGTATAGCAATTGCAAAATGCAACAAGAATGGGCTGGCCCAGTGGCGCCGAGGATTAAGGTGCTGGATGCCTTGCTTCATGCCATGCCGACAACCCGTGTTTGGGAATGAGCATTGACTGTCAGAGGTCAGTAGGGGGAGAGCTGGATAGAGCTGCCAAGAGTGTCAGTGGCTCAGTAGGTAGCACCCTCGCCTCTGTGGCTGGGAAATCAGAGGGCTGTGGGTTCAGTTCCCACATCTGTCACTTGGGTTGATATCCCAGTAGTGACACTGTAGTGCAGCATGAGAGGGGTGCTGCACTTCTGAGGTGCTGTCTTTTGGATGAGACGTTAAACCGAGGTCCCATCTGCCTGGATTGGTGGTAGTTCAGGTGGATGTTAAAGATCCCATGGCACTTATCGAAAAAGAGTAGGGGAATTTCCCCGGTGTCCTGGCCAAATGTTCCTCATTCACTAAAAATACCACCAACAGATTAATCTGGTTCAAGGTCAGTTGGCATTCATCTGTATCCCCTTCCCCTGGGTCGTGCCTGAAAATAGGCAGGATTTGTCTAGTGCACTTACCCGATTAACAAAAACTAAATAAATAAGAGGCAGCTCTCCTCTCCGGGGAGGGATGGTGGTATCCCTTGGCTCTTGACTGCCTCACGGTGGAGGCCAGGGGGCAGCACAGGCCAGAGGGAACACCAGGCGATAGGCCAACGGGTGGGCGGAAGGGGCCGTCACTGGTGCTGTAGTACACATGCGCGCCTCCACGCACATGCAACTTTACTCCTGGGGCCCCAGAGTAAATTTGGGAAGACAGGAAAAAAGAGAAAAATGGATCCAGCTGCAGGTTGACACCTGACCCTCCGCAGGCTCTGCTCCTGGGCCAGGCATAAAGTAAGCCCTGGTAATTCCCGGATGTCGGGGCTTGGGGGGGACCAGTCGGGCTGAAGGAGTCAGTCAGAAAGGAGATAAATAAATACAAAAAAAAAGGCAGAAAGAAAGGGGGAACCAAATATTAGGCTGTATAAAGGGGAACTTTATAAGCAGAACATGGGAGATAATGCCACTTTACAGGCCACTGGTGAAGCCACAGCTGGAGAACTGCTATCAGTTTTGGGCACCATATTATAACAAGATCACCAAGAGAGTCCAAAGGAGGGTTAACAAGGATGTATGGGGAGAAACAGAAAAAAAAACATATGTAGAAATGATGTCATGACTTAAACTGTTCAGCACGGAACAAAGATGAACCTGAGGGGACCTATACAGATTTAAAAGATGAGGCAGGATGAGAATTTAAGGAAGAAGAAGAATAAGAGGGAGAGGATGAGGGAAAGGAAGAAGAAGAAGGAAGGGGAGAGGGCGAGGAAGAGGGAGAGAAAGAGTGAGAGGAAGAAGAAGAAGTAGAAGAATTTGTATAGCACTCTTCATACACTCGGGTGCCAGCATTTAGGGTATGAGCCTAATCAGTGTGGAAACAGAGTACATGACCTTCTGGCCCAGAGGTGGATGTGCTACCAGGTAAGCCATGACCCTAGCATGTTTTGAACTTGTAAACTTGTGGTTCGCAGCACTGCTGTAAGCATTAAACTATACTGCATGCGGGGGGGGGGCAGGAAAGACTTGCTGCCGGCAATGTTTTTTTGGTCAATTTATTTACTTGGGATAGTACAGCTGAGATGAAACATCTCATTTACAAAGGTGTCCTGCTTTTATGCATTTGTTATGCAGTATTAACCCGGTATATCCCAGCTAAGATGCAGTATCACATTTCTAGAGCATGCCTGCTTTTACCTATGTCTGCAGATACAGGTCAGGAGTACTAGGGGGTTAGGTGACTTGCTCAGGGTCACACAAACAGTATTTGGCTATAGTGGGGTCTGAGCTTGTGATTTCTTAGTTTTCAACAGTACTGTACCCTTTAGACCACAATGCCTGTGGGGGAGGGGACTGATATTAAGATGTACAGGCTGCCATACAAAGAGTTGGCAGGTGGAAGAGTTCAGAGGGTGACTGCAGGTGAGAAACAGGCATGTTAGCAGAGCTAACAAAAGGAAAGAAAAATGTGCCAAAAAAGGGGAGGGTTGGGGGACCAAGAAAGAGAGTGCAACAGACTTGGGGAAGGGGGGATGGGAGTGTGAAACAGGCAAATACACCGATTCATGCATATTCATTTGTGCTGCAATTTCCCTGGGTGGAACAGGGAATAAATATGTGATGCTTCTGGCATCTAGTCACACCCTTCCAAACTCCCTTTTTTCTCTCCTCCTCTGTTCGTATCACATCAGCCTAGCTCTCATTTTGCAGCCATAAAAAGGAGACAAGGCAGTGACAGAGGCTTTAAGGACAAATTGGGACAAACTCCAGGTACTAACCAGAAGCCTAATGGACGCCATCCTATAAATCAGCTCAGCAGACAGCTAGAGACAGACAGAACTAGCTAGTCAGTAGCCTTCCAACAGATGACAGCCAGTGACTCCGAGGCCTGTCAGACCGTGACCAGCTTGTTAACTGCAAGTCAGCTAACCAGGTGAGCCAGATTATTTGTCACCAATAGGTGTAAGGGGCAGCTGGGTACATAGGGGAAGATGGTGGCAGAGGAGATGGAAGGAAGGGTTAACAGTGAATGACACACAGGACATGTTCTTTTTTTTTGGTAACAACAGTGGTGGTGGTAATGGAATGCTAAATCTAGAGCCACTTTTAGATTTGAGTTTACATTTTAATAACAAGTATCACCCTTTCTGTATCTCTTTATTCCACCTTACCGTGCCGCCGACACCTCATTCCTTCAGGGTATGACACTGTTTTATATAGAGCTTTTCTCTCCAGCCATGTGTGTCTTGGTCAGGGATATACCCTGTTCAGGCCTGTGGCAATGCCCCCTGGTACCCAGCACTCACTTGCTTACCGTCATGGATTTGCCCCATGCCAGGGCTCTAAAGGGAGGGTCTCCTCCCATGGCAGTCCACTGTGTGGCCTATAATACTGTGCAAGGAGGCACTAGGACCCAGAGGAACACACAGGGTCTAGGCCATCATATAGATTGCCATGGGTTTTTCTTCACCATTTTCTAGCCCCTCCCATCTTTCCTAACATGAACCCAGGCTATGTGGACTGGCAACACATAGCATGTCCCCAGTGGCAGAAGCAAGAACCCTGGTCCAGCTTCAGGGGTCGCTGTGGTGTTGAAGCTCACAATCGACCCTCCCTGACTGAGGCACGCTGCTGCATGGCAACTACCTCGGCCTGGCCTTCCTCCCAATGCTGTGACTCAGGATTGCTCTGGAACCGGGGTCTCCTGCATGTTAGCATGACGTGCCACCACTGGGCCTTGGGGTGGCCCAGGGTCTGACACTTTTGAAGGATTACAAATACTGTACTAAGATGGAAAATAATTTGGTGTAGATAGTTCTCAGACTTTGTCATAGTGAGCCTCGCCCAAGTCATGGAAAAGATCTTGTGCCTCCCCCAAATATTGAAATAATCTTCAGCCTCCCCAAGCAAAAATAGCATACTTCACACAGTACATCAGAAATAAAGTGAAACTCCTTTGAGTAGCTGACACTCATTTTATTCAGCTTATTTTAAGCCCCCACCCATCCACACCATAACCCCCTCCTCAGGCAAGCCTACCTGTTCTGCTATTTTGACTCTTGAAACATTGCTACTCCTTGTTGCAGTACCAACATGGGTCAGACTGAGTTCTCTCTGTCTGTTTCCCCTCTATTTGTGATAACCATCCTACCCACCTTGACCTCTCCTCATCTTACACTGCTGTTAACCACCTTCTCAGGGATCCTTTTGCTCCCTGCTGCTCTTGCTCCTAGTACCTCTCTGCATTACCTTTGTATTTGGGCTGTTCAGCCACCAGTCTAATTGGTCAGTTCTTACCACTCATTATTTGTTCATTGTTCCTATTTGTTTGCTTTATTGCTCATTTTGTATTGCTTAACCGTTTTGCAGTTACCTTATGAATTGTATTCGCTCCCTACTCGTCCTCAGTTACACCTGAAATAAGCCTTGGCTCAGTGTGCTTTACCTGGCCACCAATTTGAGAAGAAGTACATAAATTCACCTACTATTATTCTCTTTCAGTTTGCCTCATCCCTTCACATAAAATATCTAAAACTCAAAATTTAAATACACTACTTTTTCAGACTTGCTTGAGCCTCCCTTGGAACAGGTTGGTGCCTCCCCAAAGAGGCTGACCTCACCACTTGCGAAACCCTGGGGTAGCATGTTCCAATGAAGGAAATGTCAATCCACCCTCAAACTCAGCCTGGCAATACCTTGGGGCTCATGCACCAAGTTTGAAAGGCACTGGGTGGAACAATGTTTCTGAGCATGACAATTTAATTTGGGGCCTTGCTTTCATAATACTGGTGGAATCAAACATGGTGTGTAAAGCAAGTGTGAAAATCTGTCTGAACAGGTTAGGGTATAGGGAGAATACAAATTCATGGGGAAAAAATCACTGGGCCGCAGAGCACTGAGATAAATTCCAATGCTTCCATCAAGAACAAATAAACAACACTAAGATGAGGCATTCCAAAGGACCAGGCAGACAAAAGAAATAAATGACAATATGCAAGTAAATATAACAATGCCACAGGGTGAAAAACGTTATCTACAGTATTACAGCCTAACAAAAGAACGCTAGTCTCAGTTTTTTGGGGGTCAAGAAAGAATGTCTCGATCTTCAGAAAAGTACTTATTACATTTAAACAGGAATGAAGAGATTGGTCTTCAAACCTTAGCTAATTTACTAGAAATTAAGGTTCTGAGTGCTAGAGACTGCAGTTTACAGATGAAAGGCACCCTCTCCCCCTTCTAAATTCTTACTAGCCTGATCCTTACTCACTTGTCACTGTGGCTCCATTGTATGCAAAACCTGAAACTAGCATTCTTTTGTTAGGCTGTAATAGATAATGATTTACATTTGCTTAGAAATGTAGTATTAGTTTAACTGGCATTGGCATAGCTGAAACACCTTACATTTAGTTCTGCTTCCCAAAGACTACGGTAGTAGTCAACACTAGAAGCCTGAGGGTGAAAATGAAATGGAGAAATCTTGAGTTAGTTGTGAAGTTTTAAAAGTAAAAAGTTCAGCAGCTTTTAGAGAAGAATTCTGCAGACATATTTAGCCCCTCTCAATCTGGCATGTATCTGAGGAGTGAGGAGCAGCACAAGGCATTCAGGAGCACATACTAGCTACTCGTGCTCTACTTAACACAAGAAAATAGTGCATCAGCCAGGATGGAGGGGAAGAAAAAGGAAACACAGTTTAGTGAATGAGGAGGACATGGACAGATTTGCAGGAAGTTGTGCTTCAACTACATTCCATTGCAACAACACAGCTGTGCTGCGTTAGGAATTCTGTTCACACCCCCTTCTTCCGATAGCAATATATCAGCATAGGTCTGAGGTTATGCAGCTGAAAAACAAGATTTTGAAGTAAGATGCAAATGTTCTCACTCATCAAAAAAGAGCACTGTTCAAAAACTTTGAAAGTGAAAGTCAGATTGCATTTATGTGCTCCCTTGCTTTCTGTTTCATCACAGAAAAGGTGACTATCTTACCAGTGGACATTCCTCTTTACTGTTTTGTTGTTTGTTAGAACTGAAGCAAGGCTATTTATTTATTTATCTGTTTAATTTAATTTAATTTAAAAGTTTTACCAGGAATGCTAACTGCTCTGAGAATCAACTCATTTCCAGAGGCTAGTTTGACAAAGTAAGTTCTCTAGCTAGCATTTCTTCCTGTCAGACAACCCAAGGAAGGGGGAGAGGGGCTGTAAAAAAAGAGTCAAATTTAAATAAACAAATAAAACACATTATTCAAACTATGGCTTGCAGTAAATAGATCACTAGTGGCACAAAACCCAAAAAACAAACAGATAAGTAGTTAGGTAGATACTTACACTTTAACCATGACACGTCCTTCCATTATATTACATTCTCTCTCTGAACATTGCATGGTAGCTGTCTTGTTTTAATTTATTGCTAATGTACATATGCATATTTCTGGTCTACTAAAACCTACAGGTAAGCACAATACCCCATTTAAAAGAGCTTTTCATGGGCTTTAGGGTCATAATCTACAAAGAAATGTGTGCCTTCAGAGGAGTACCTACACAGGCCAGCAGTGTACAGAAGTCCAATTCTGCACATGTGGAGAAATATGTGAATCCCCAGGCCTAACTGCACAGCCTCTCAGCACCCAATCCCTACCATGCACACTGCTATGCACCCCACCAGGTTAGGGGCCAGTAAGGGTGGGGACATGCACGCATCCAATCCTGGAGGCATACTCTGCAACACAGAAGGGGAAGAGCTTATGCAGCCTAGGGGGCTGCTGTTGTGCCTATAGCCTTCCTCCTCTGCCCAGCTGTAGGACTCGCCCAGGGGCCTAACTGGCCTCCTCTTCACATGCCTCCAGCCCTCCATGTAGGCAGAGAGGGCTTTGGTTTGGGTACGTGCCAGGCATTAACACAAGTGCACAATAATGCTGACTCAGTGGGGATATGGAAGTCCATGAAGGACTGCCATGGCCTGCCAGGGATGATCATATCTGATTGTTCCCCCACTCCATGTGGAACAGTGGGTCCACCACAGTGCCAACTCTGGCATCAGACTGGATGTCCTGTGTCCTGTGCAGCTTTGCCCACTTGCCACCCTCTTCCCCCACATGGGGATCTGTATACGGGGCACAGGGGAAGGGGCTTTGGATACCAGTCATCATTGACCGGCATTGGGGTATGCAGCAGTGCAGCTGGGATATGTTCATTCTGACTATATCCTGACTGCCTTTGTGGATAAAGTCCAAAGATTTTATGAGATCCTGCAATCTTTATTTCCTTTTCAATGCATAGGTAAAACACACTGCCAAATCCCACCAAAACTAATCTCTCATATCTAAATATCAATTATGTTCAAGCTGCATTTACTTAGAATAAATGTTAAATTCAAATGACCCTTCCTGGTAGGTAGCGTGAGTTCATGGTACAGTACTTGCTGCCATTGGTAAAGGCGGGGGGGGAGAGACAAAGGTTTTATTGCACTAGAATGTGGAAGATGGGGAAGGAGTTAATATATGCATTAAACAATCCCCCTTCCCCTCCCAAAAATTACCACTAAACTTCACATACACATACAAATACATTATAAGTTATTACTGGCAGTTGTGAAGCAAAGCATTCCAACACACACTGTTGTCTCTTCTAGAATTATATATTCTGTTTCAGCAACTGGTACACTGGAAATCCAGAATAAAAACACAGATAATAAATGCTGTGTCTGAAGCTATCTCCTTTGCATAAAACAAAAGCCCAGTGTCATCTAAAATAAATGTTAAAAATCTGATACAATCTATGCTTACGTGTATCCCTTCAGGTTCTTTTCTTTTTGTGTGTGTGTGTAAACGTTATTTTACCCGGTTACCAAAGACTAAAATAAAATTTTATCCCTCAGCGAGCGTACAGTACTTATTGCCATATTATTTATACAGACATGTGAATCTATCACACATAAAGAGAGAACTTTCCCTATGTATCATCTGACTTCTATGGTGTTTTGTTACAAAACAAAAGGTATTCCAAGTAGTAGGAACATTTAACTATGGTACAAAATTACAATCCTTGGAGACTGCTGTCTTATTTGCAAAGTTTTCCTATGGTGTTAGTAAAATGGCATCAACAATACAATGTAGCACATTGTAAACTTCAGTTGACAATTTTTAGCTATAGTATTTTTATACAATGTAGGTGAGAGTTAAATCTTACAAATAAATGATTTTATTTTTCCTGACTAAAGCTCACTGAAGCATTCTGAATGAAAACAAATAATTTATTTCGATGTTAGGTGGATCATCTACATTTATTTTCAGTTTAGGCGTGTCACAAAGGAGCTGTTAACCAATGGAAGACTGCTTGAACAATGCCTGATGACATCACAATGGCATCTGCTGCACTCAAAACAGAGCACTGAAGTCAAACAGAAACAGTTAAATGGAAAGTCTCCTCAACCTATTTTCTGTATACCTGTGTAGTTTGTAGTCATGAACAATGATTCCCTCTCTTGCATCCCCCTAATTTAAATGTAGTTGAGGTTGCTTCACTCTGTTTTGCGCTGGTACGAAAACCTGTTTGTCTCCATTGCAAAGGTCATGACTCCACTCATGCAAGGTACCATGGGAATTGATGCTGCATACCTCCACAAGCCAGCAGAAGTTACACTCTCATTCAGTTCTGTTACACATCTTGTGAAGTCCCTGCATTATTTAAAAGCATTTTATAGTGTATGGTGGAAATCCATACACCTCAAAAAGTTGTTCTGCTGCAGTAGTGACGTCCTCACTAACACAGAACGACTTTTTGTTCTGCATTAGTGAGGACATCATAATACAAGGGGCTACAGCAGACGTCCTGATTCAGCCCTTGCTGTGTGAGAGGGGCACGCGAGTGTGCTGGGCAGCGGCAGTTGTGAATCGACAGCCTCGGCAGAACAGAGTGAAAATACAGAAAAGTGAGTCTCTTTTTGTCTTTTTTTCGGGCACCATACACTATAAAGAACAGTTTATGTTTACCCATACACTACAAGGCTATTCTTTCACCTCGTAGATACAATGCCAACTTGGAGACCTCTCGAGCTTTGCTCTCGAGGTCATCAGTCGGCATTGTATCCACTCAGTGGAAGAATAGCCTTGTAGCGTATGGGTAAACATACACTATCCTATACATAGTGTATGGTAGAATGTTGTTATGCATGGAATTCTATGCCTGGAATATACTTGTTCTTCTGCAATAGTGACATCATTATGTTGTTCTGCTGCAGTAGTGATGTTACTACTGCAGCAGAACAACTTGGAATAATTGGAACAAGGCACACTGAGTCCTGGTAGAATGAAACACATGTATGTGTCTTCTGTTAGTACCCTTTGCAGACTGTGTGAGAGACCTTTTGGTACCATTCATGTCTTCTTAAAGTTGAACCGGCATAATATACTGTGGTGATTTGCATATACAGCCCATGGTGCTTTGCATTATGGGGGTATGTGTGATTTTGTATTTCTTTGAAACTTGGCTTCCTGGCCAGTGTCTTTTGGGGTAACCATTGCTTCAGTGCTTGTGCACTGAGGTTCTTTGTCTTTTAACTTGGAATGTTGCCACACATTCGATTTCCCCTATCCAATTAAGCTGGAAGTTTTTTTTAAACTTCAACTTGCAGAAACATCTGCAACACACTGTGTCAGTAATTTGAGCCTAAAACCAACCCTCAAGTGCCCCCACAACCACCTGTTCACTGAAACGAAGTGCAATGTCTGAAATAGGCATGGATGCCCATACACTATATAGACTAGTGGATGGGCAACTCTATGCACAACCAGTGCATTGTGCCACCTTGGGGATCTAATTCCCATGGACCTCTCGAGCTTCACTTTCAAGGTCACAGTGAATCAGGACCCCTCAATGGCACAACACACTGGTTGTGCATAGTTGCCCATCCACTAGTCTATAGTTTTCTAACTCATATACACTTTAAACTACAGAAAATAGCAGAGCACTTACTATGCCTTGAAAAGTTTCATGTCCATTGTAAGAAAAGAACAGAGGGACTGCTGAGGCCAGCAACAGCATTAACTAATATAGTGTAACTACTGCAGGCTTTAACACTAAAATATAAAATTCCAGACTGCCTCGAGTGAGTCAGGTCATGACCTTTGCAATGGAGTCAAGCAAGTTTTCACACCAGACTTAAGTACCTTCATTTACATTTAAATCCTGATGAAATTAGGAGGGTGCAATAGAGGCAAGAATAGTTTATGCACAGATAAACAAAATAAGTCCTTATTATAAGAACTAATCTAAAAGATCTGAAATATGCATTGTATAAAAGGACATACAATGAGTTCCATCAGAATATGACATTAATTATCACTTGTGAAAGGGGCAGGACTTTCAAAGCTAACAGGTGGCTTCACCACTCATGGGTTATGGTCCTGCCCCCTCACTAATGAAAATAAATGGCATATTCTGAGTTGGGTCATTGTGTATCCCATATTTACACAACAGGAGTGGGGGTAAATGACAGAATAAAAGAGATATCTTAGTTGATGACAACAGTCACAGAAATATATCAAAACTATGTTGCAGTAAGTTTTGACTTACTATCTTGTTGGTTGCTGACATCACAATGAAATATTTAAATCAATTATAGAGCAGTTTTTGCAATGCTGATGACATCACAACTGCCTAGTGCAACAGTGAAGCCAGCGGTTGAAAGTAAAGAGAAACAGTTAAATCTTCAAACAGCATATTTTAAAGTTTGACTAGCAAAGTAATGCTGTCCAGTATAAATGGAATATACAATGGCCTGACTCAAAATATGGTTATAATTATTTGGGATAGGCAGGACTTTCTCACTCACCCATAGTTCCACCACTCGTCAGTAATGGTTCTGCCTCCTCACTCATGAAAATAACATGCATATTTTTAGTCAGGCCATTGCATATCACATATATTCAGACACAGTGCATCAAAATAGAAATAGAAACAGTAATATTCATCAAATGGCTATGTCAGCTGTGTTACATAAAACCTTTTCATTCTTGGTTTGGAGGTGCGCAACATTATACCTAGACACTTGAACCTCCAAAAGTGGCTTTTGACAGCATTCCAGTGAGGACTAGACAATATAAAGACCACTGGCAAAAAAGATGTTTCTTTAAAAGGAATGTTTCTGATTACAATATTGTACGAAACTTGCTTCTCCTGTTTTATGTGTGTAACTATACAACAAGCCTATTTCTCTATAGGGTACACCTAGAAATCAGCTGTTCTATCTGTGTGTGTCTTTCCTGGCCAAATATCATGAATGAATGAATAAATAAATGGAACATACAAAAGGCCAGCAGAAGAAGGCCCTAAGGTCTATCAGGTCTGTTTGATACCAAGCTCCTGCATGTGTGCTACGTGTTGCTCCACCACCTTCCCTTGTCACACTAGCCTTCATCACCCTTGAATGTATCTCACTCTTATTTAACCCCCCAACTGTAGTGTGATTTAGAACCTCCACTGACAGTGCATTATGTCCTGCTTCCATCCTTTCAGTAAAGAACTGCTTTCTGGCCTCCATCCTGTTACCCCCTACCCCCTCCAATTTGTAGTTGTGCCCGCTGTCCAGCCTGTGATTAATTGGATACAGGGGACAGCAGTTTGGCCAGAGAAATGTTTGTGAATAAATGTTAAGAAAAGCAGTCCTTTTCCATCTTATAAATTGGAGTAATTAATTGTTCAATACTTTTCACAATCATGCTCAATATAATGAAATGCATAATAAATCTGGACATACCAGTGTATGCAATATCAAGTTTATGCATTTTGGACCTGGAAGAGTCTCTAGTAACGTTGTGAGTTTATGGAAACAAAGGTGATACCATGAACTCCAACCTGAGCTAATAACTAAAGCATTTCCAATTTCTAAACAAAAAAAACAAGTTCCATACACTATAATGTCCTACAAAGAGTAATTCTGGACAGGATCCTAAACCAGTGTCTCAACAACTGAAGTATTACAACTGTCTAGTTGTAGGCTATTGGCCTTATGGCTTTTCAGTTATAAAATATAGGATTTCTAAGCATCCACTACTGCTTTAAGAATTTAAGAGAGTTGAATTTAATGTCATTGCACCATGTTGTTTGTTAATATTTATGTTTTCTAGTTGTAAACCCTTTGGGGTCAATCCTTGAAACTATTGGCCATGGACACTACTGTACTAGTTCAGTTCAATTTCTAAACAAAGAAACCATGTTTTGGTTAAAAAGTTAGATGCATTTTGCTGCTTCCTTAGAGAGGCACTCCACTACATTGTAATGTCTGTTGTTTTTCCGTGTTCATTATTACCTCATGTAAATGTTTTATGATTATTGTACTCCCATTTTCCTCTTCCCCAGGACACTCCAGGAGACAAGCAATTTTAAATTTCTCATTATGCCTTTCCTGGCGAAACTTTTCAATAAATAAATAAAAAAATAAATACAAAGAGTAATTTTAGACAGGATATGAAATCAGTGTCTCAACAACTGAAGCAATATAACTGCATAGTTGTAGGCAGTTACCATTACATCTTTTCTATTATAAAATTTATTATTTCTCAGCATTCACTATTGCTTTAAGAATTTAGAGATTTGAACTTAATATCACTACCCCATGCTGTGTGTCAATATTATGTCTTCCAGTCACAAACCATTTGGGGCCCACACTTGAAACACTTTAATGCCATGGACACTACTTTACTTGACTCATGCTTTTTATAATTTGAGGTTGCCGTGGGTGAAGAAGATTGTTTTACATGGTTCACGACAATTCGTAGTTGTTTACAATATGTGGTTCATAAAAAAATGTGGTAATCCTCTGCCTGAAAGAATATAATCCAAAATATTGTTTTCTGAAAATTATCTCTAACAAATGGGGTCACAACACAACTGTGTGTATATGTGTGTGTGTGTGTGTGTGTGTGTGTGTGTGTGTTTTAACAAAACGGCACATACTGTTCTGTATACATGAAATAAAGTTATTTCATCATCACAAAAGGCATTCACTATGCTGCAAAAATTACTACAGCAGATTTTTGTTCTAAATTCTCTAATTAGCATTTAGTTCCAGGCTCGAGGGGAACACCTCTCAAAGAAGATGATGCTTTTTGTATGACATTATTGTTGGATTCCAGCTGTTAGTTTAATTTAAACATTAAAAGGAAACATTTTACATTTTCGGGGGGAGCTATTCTGGGTCTGGTCCACTATCATTCTTCTCAAGAAAAGTTGTTTATTTCATTCTATTCTCAAAAGTTTCTTCCTTTTTATGCATCCCTCCACATGCATTATTTACAACTGTAAGGATACAGGCCTATATGTACTACAGTTACTTTCATATTAACACAGTTTACCTTTGTTCTTGCTAACCTGATTCACCTCCCATGTAGTTTGGTAATGCAATGCTGAATAAGGTTAATAAGGGCAAAGAAAAGCAGTATTAATGCCGGAGGCAATATTTGTCAATAGAGGCCATAATGCATTATTTTAAAAAATACACATTGTCCAGGATACCTAAGTGAAAGTCTAAAGAAAATTGGAACATTAATATAATCTCATATCTTAATACCATTTGGTTATTGTTTGCATTGCATTTATACTGTTGTTTTTGTTTTCGCCTATATGATGTATTCTCCCATGTACCCCTCCTCCATGTTGCACCTGGAAATGAGCCTTGGCTCAGAGTTCCTCTCCCATTCACCAGTTTCTAAAGAAATACAATAAATAAACATACCTCTCTTTATCTAGTGTGCCTAAGTGAAACTGATGCTACCCTCAAATTTATAGGAAATGCCACCTTAGAGGCATTTGTACAACATGAAAAGGACGCACTTGGCTTTCACCTTTTGCCTGCTAGATGGCTGGCACTGCATGCCACTCACAGATGCTTAACATTGACTTGGTGCGTGACTTAAATGGCTGTTACCTGAACTTTTAGAATCTCACCCTGTCCTAACCTCTCTTGAAGCTGTCCATCATTATTAGGAATACCACCTCTGCCAACAACTCATTCCACTTAGCCACCACCCTCTCATTGAAAAGGTGTCTCCTCATCTCCCTTCTGAACCCCCCCCCCATTTAAACTGTAACCCCCAGTGGTCTTGTTTCCGTTAAAGCTCAAGAGGCTGTCAGTGCTCAACCTGTTTATACCTTTAACTCATTATTACGTGAGCGGCCATTTTGTATCAGGTACACAATGGATAGCTCAGACTTCATATGAAGCTATTGGAAGTAATGAGTTGAGGTACTTGAAGGTCTCAATCATGTCCCCTCTGTCCCTTCTGTCCTCAGGAGAGTATATGCTGAGCCCCCTGAGCCACTCATCATAGGTGTTGCCTTGCTAGCCCTGGGTCATCGTGGTTGCCCTTCTATGGCCCATTTCCAGCAAGTTGATATCCTTCTTAAGATAAGGGCACCAATACTGAACACTGTACTCTTGTACAGGTATGACTGAAACAGGGCTGTACTTAGTTCACTTCCTGGTTAAAAAAAAAAAATGGAAAAAAACTTTAGGTGCAGTCTCACTAGAGACCTGTACAGTAGTCATTCTAGGCCAGCCCAGTGGCACTGAGGGCTGAGGCACTGGACACCTTACCTCACACTATGCCAGTGACCCAGGTTCGGGAACAACCTCAGGTCATCAGGGTGCCGGCATGTGGGGGGGGGGAGAGGAGTAGGATTGAGCAAGCCAGTAGGCTGCTCTCCTCTTCCAGGGGTGGTGGGGGTGGGATGTCCCCCCCATAGTTGTGCTCCCACCGGGTGGAGGTCCAGTGGGTAGCATAGGTGGGAGGGGGTGGCATTGTCACGGGTGGGTGGAAGGGGCTGAGCTGGCACCATGGTGTGTGTGCATGCCTCCACACACACACACGTCCATGTGCTGGGGCCTCAGGCAGGGAAGCAGGAGGAAAACCTACAAAAAACTATCGTAAAAATCTATATAGAAAAACAATAGTCATTCTGTAGCATTCAGTAGCAGAATTACCTCCACTTTCCTGCTAGTAATTACCCTGGTTATGCAACCCAGCATCCAGTTTGCTTTGGCTACAGCTTTCCTGCAGTGGGTACAGTGTTTCAGGTCACTTACGATAATTACACCCAGGTGCTTTTCTTCCTCTGATCTGGTTGCCTGCACACCACCCAACCAGTATTTGGTCCCTGGGGTTTTTGTCTCCAAGTACACAACTTTACTACACTTTCAAGCTTTGAACCCCAGTTGCCAAATGCCAGACAACTTCTCCAGCTTAGCCAGGTCTTCCCTGAGTTCCTGACTCACCTCCTCCATGTCCTGCCTCCCACTGAGCTTTGTGTCATCCTTGAACAGGCAGATATTACCCTTGACCCCATTCACAGTGTCACTTATGAATACAGTGCTCCCTCTTTTTTCTGTCAACCTCCGTACATACAATATTTTTGTGGATAAAAGAGGGTGGCAGATAATACTGGTTGGTGGTTAATGGGACAGATAACATTTCTGGAAAATGGTACAGGGGCTAACACTGGCAGTAAGTGAGGGGGTAGATAAGGGGGTGGACAAAAGAGGGAGCACTGTATGTTAACACCTGACCAAGCACAATCCCCTGTGAAACCCTGTGACAGAGTGACCCGTCTTAGGATAGTACCCTGGTAAGGAAACTGAGGTCTTCACCCACCCCCCCCATTTGGAGCCAAAGGCTGGTTTTCTAGCTAATGTTAAAGGGCAGTAGAATAAGGCACTGTGTTAAGGTCCAGCATGCCAGTTGGCAGATACGATTAAGGTGCCTGTATGGCATATTTATGCCATGGAAAGAAAATGTATCTGCTAAAGCACATGTAAAAATCTATAAAGTGCATCAGCAGCAATAAAATATGAAGTGCTGCAGTGTATACATAAAAACAGTGCATAAATACTGTATTTCTGAATGGGTTAAATATATGTGGTACAATAAAATGCAAGTTGAAAAGAATGGGAGGTTAAGCCTCAATGACCTCTGAACCATGCATGTAAAGTATCTAGATATAAACGTCTACCATGCCAAACTTACATGCTAGCTGGTTTGTTATTACATAAAATATGGTTAAAGTGCAAGATTGTTAGAAAGGAATAAAATACTCATAAGTGTCAATGAATAAAGTGCATATGCGGCTTAAATAAGGACTGGTGTTCCTTAGACCATGGTGGACTGGGTAAATACAGGGCTTTAGGAAGAAAATAAAACTTAAAATGCTGAAAGAAATGAAACAGGGCTGAGAAAATAAGGGCCCACATACCACCAACAGCTTAATCTGATTCAAAGTTAGTCGGCATTCATCTATAGCCCCCTCACCCTGGTTGTGCCTGAAAATAGGCAGGATTTGTCTAGTGCACTTACCAGTTCAACAAAAACTAAATAAATGAATACATAAACAAAATCAGTAAAGCAAAGAGTGTGAAAATGATCCCTAATTTAAACTGATGTGAAATGCAATTAAATAATGCAAAATTTCAACGTGCATGGACACATCAGCAGTCTTACAAACGTCTGAGCGTGAAGCAGCATTTGCTAATATAATTTGAGGAGTCTGACCTATTTTCTTCCCATTGTGAAAGCACAGTGCTATCAGGTTTTAGGGTTCTGAGTTTGCATGCTGCAGTTAAAGAGACATTAGACCCTTCCTGAAACGTGATTCTTACCACACTGGAATATCAACACATTATATGACAACTTTACCCTTATTTAGCACACTTCATACATATGATCTGTTAAACCTAGTATGAAAATCTACAGAGGTAACTGTTAAGAACTCAGGACAGAGGTAATCAATGCAGTAACAGTAGCAATAAAAGTTAGAGTAGTAACAAAAAAGGTCTAAAGATATTAGAATGTATGGCAGACACAAAAAGGAAAGCAGAAGAGCATGCATAGGTACATACTCCATTTCCTATCAAAGCTGAAATGACCATACTTAGAATTCAAATTCAGACTGGAAAATGTGAGTTTAATTTATTGCTAATGGTCATAATAGCCATACTTTACATCTCCCAAACTGACTGGTTTTATAAATAAAGGCCTGTGATGAACTGATTTGATGTAATCAATTTTAGAGTAAGTGAGCACTCAAATCCCAAACAGCCATAACAAACAAGCATGCATGGGACAGTCATAAGGCAATTCTAGGGGTTGGGGGTAGAAAGAATTAGCTGCTGGTTAACTAGGATCTGCAGCTTATTCATTAGGTAGGAAAATGGGCAGACTGGGTGGGCCAAGTGGGCCTTAACTGCCATCAAATTCTATGTTTCTATGTAAATGCAAGAGTTAGACAGATGCAGACTAGGAATGGCAGTGAAGTGTTGAACTTCACGCCAACCCCACCTCCATCCTGTAGAGATGGACATGCATTGGGGTAAATGTTTGGGCCGTTGCCCATGACGTTCATGCCTAGTCACCTCACCCTATTCTGCAGACACTGATACGTGTTGAAGTGTGCCTTGGGGTGTTTGGCTTTATAGTCACCCCATTCCATAAGGACATATGCTGAAATGGGTGCAGTATAGGAGAATGGGGTGAACTCTGGGGCCGAAGAGTCCAAACCCTAATGTCCTGGGCGTTTGTTGGTATTTGCACTACAAATTTTCAACATGGCCTTTTTGGGACTCCACCTTATTTGGGACCTCTTCTCATGAAGAGTTGTAGTGTGATTTTGTCTATGTGTCCCGAACATTGAGTTCCATCCATAGGGAGGTGTGAAGAGATGGCAATGTTGAAAATCTGTAGTGGGAATATTAAAAATGCTCACACTTCCGAGCGTGCATGGAAACTGCACAACGCATATGCATAACACCATCATTTTATGGACTTTTGTCACCAAATTTTCAACATAGGTATTTTAGAACCTCTGCTCATGATCAGTGTCACTGTGATTTTCTTAATGTGTCCGAAACACTGATTTCCCACAGCGATGATGCTATTCTGCGTCGGAAGGCAAAAACACATTTCGGCCAGGATGTAAAAAATGACAGCTATACTGTTCATAAGGAGGTGTGGAAAAATGGCACTGTTGAAAATCTGGAGTGAAAATATTACAAATTTGCAAAGTTACGAGCGCGCGTGGAAACTGCGCAACACACGCCCGTAATACAGTCGTTTTATGGATTTTCATCACAAAATTTTCAACATAGGTATTTTAGGACCTCTGCTCATGAACAGTGTCACTGTAATTTTCTTAATATGTCCCAAACACTGATTTAATACAGGGACAGCGCTATTCTGTGCCAGAAGTGCAAAAACGCATTTCAGCCAGGATGTGAAAAATGACAGCTGTACTATTCATAAGGAGGTGCAGAAAAATGGCAATGTTGAAAATCTGGAGTGAAAATATTGCAAATTCGTGAAGTTACGAGCATGCATAGTAACTGAGCATCGTACGCTTGTAAAACCGTCATTTTTTTGGATTTTTTACCACCAAATTTGCAACATAGACTTTTGGGGAGCCCATCTCATGAACACTGGCACTGTCATTTTGTTAATTGTTCCCAAAAGGTGATTCCACGCAGTGACCATGAAATCACCTTTTGGGACTGAATAATGCCATGACAGTGGTTGAATTAATGAGGAGGGGTCCCAATTACCCCATGTTGAAGATTTGGTGCCAGAATTCCCAAACATGCCTGAAATATGCACCAAAGTTTAAAAAAACCTGTTTATGCCATTATACAGCTTACTGGCATTTCTTCAGTTTCCAGTTAGCTTTGAAGAGTGCAGACGTGTTCCTGGTCCACCGAGGACCGTCGTGCAGGGCTCCGGAGGTAAGTATGGGGTGAGAGGGGTGTGAGGAGGCAGGGTGCACAGAGGGTGCATGTGGGTTGTGGGAGGAGCCAATGGACTCAACGAGGGATCATTTTCTGTTTTATAGGTCTTTAAAAAAGGAAAAAAAAATGCAAAATATATCAGGATGGTTATTTTTTTTTACAGGGACATTTCGCACACTGGGGTGGGCTCCCAGCGTGCCACCTGAGTGTTTTTCTGGGTGGGCTGTAGCTGATGGGGGATTGGGCACCCCCCTCAGCACAAAATACATTTTGGGTGGGGGGACATTGTGCCAATGGGGAGTGGGCTCCCTCATCAGCAAATTAAACTGGGAAGGGGGGTACTGAAGCCGATGGGGATTGGGCCCCCATCAGCAAACAAAGACTGTTTTCAGGGGGGTGCATGATGCCGAGGGGGACTGGGCACCCCTTGGCACTGGGGCTGTATAATACTGTTTGTAAACATGGCGGCGGCATGCCACTGCATTCACAAACAGTATTACACTAGGCAAGGTACTGCCCTACAATGACGGGTCGCTCCCTCTTTGCAGCAGAATGGCTGATGCTGCAACGATGAGGCGGCCCCTGATTGCTGCGGCGAAAACATTTTAACTTGGTGGCACTTTTGGAAACCAGTGTTATCAGCACACTGTGCCTGAATTGGTCTACCAGTGCCAAGCCCCCAAATGCAGTGCCTCTGTTGGCTGCCACAGTGCCACACCTCTGCAACCCACTTCTCTCCTAAGCTGCCACATAATGCTTCTTGCACATGCACACAAGCACACATAAAAAACAGACTACAGAGCTAGCAAAACCAGATGACCAGATAAGGGCCCTAAAAACTGATTATACAGTTCACAACCAAACAAGTGGCAGCCCTACAATGTGACAGCAAACTCATTTCTATAGCACAATACTGTCATATCGCAGACAGGGGATTATGATTTCAGTTTATAAGGAAGCCTCAGATGTAAGTGAAAACAGTAGGGGGACAAAATCCAGTTTTGTGCAGATGTCCTGAATAATACAGAGCAGAATGACATGAAATTTACATGTTTTGTAATGTTGTGTAACAGTTCTGCTGATGTCAACTTTTTTGCAGGTGAGCTCATCTAGATCCCTGAAAGAATGATGAGCTTTGCAAGCACCAAAGAACCAATTACCACAGAGTTCTGAGCCAGAGCCGTCATGCTAACAGAGTCTCTGAGGAGCAAGTGCCCCCCAATTTCCATCAAGATATTGCTTATTAAACAGAAGAGGGCCTGCACAAGGATAACTTAATGCCCTTGTTGACTAAATTATAATAACTGGTCATTGTTTTGTTCAGTGTTGGTGACCAGTTTTTATTTGCCTAATATACACCTGGTTATTGTGGCAAACAAGCAGCTGCATACACAGGAGCTGCACTCATGAATGGTCTCTTACTTTCCAGAGTGCAGCACAAATTCTCGGCAAGTCACCTTTTATTTTTTAAAGTAAAACCACAGAACCTTGTTCTTGACCTTAACCCTACACATAGCACACAATAAAAGTAAAATTAACACTCAATACAGCTGCGCTCAAGACTGCACCACTACCACTGTCTCATGCCCTGCACTTCCTGAGATAATGGCTTTCAGAGAAAAGCCGAGTCAGCACCGGTTCCTGTCAGAAATCAAATTAAGTAAAATTAAACAAACTTTTACAAAAATGTCAACAGCTCCACCTCTGTCAAGGTTTTTTATAGTCCAACATTGAATGTCTTTTCTATCTTTGAACCAAAAGCAGGAGCAGTTACTATCAGAAAAAAGGTAACAGTCTTTTTTGGGGGGAGGGGAGGCAGAAAAAGTTGATGCTCAGTGATTATATCAAACAAATCATAGGATGGTGTAATTACTCAAATTTAACACATACCCTTGGTGTGTGATGCTTGAGAGACCTCTCAGGGTTTGCTCTCAGGGTTTATGTAACTTCACACAACTCAGGTGTGTATTACATTATTGTTATGTGCACCATCCCACGTATTTTCTATATTTAATTGTGTGCCCCCCACCAGAAATTTTCTTGGCATGGTGTCCCTGTTCCGAGCTCTTGTCTCTAAGATTTGATGATGTATGCCACATTTGTTCTGGAAAATTAACAAATATATAATATTGTTGAGCAGTTAAACAAGTGTGTGGTGGATCATTTTAAACAGGTGCATCTAAAAGCTGTTATTATTTTACATTTCACGTCTATAGTATGACCAGTGGCATTCTTCCAGAGTAGGAAAATGTTATTTTCCTTTAACAAAATGGCAATTTCTTGTCAGTAGGTGCTCCAATAAAATATGAACTTTTAAAGTTACTATGCTACAAAGGACTTTGTTTACAGTGATTTGATTTTAATATCTAAACAAATGTGAAAAATACAGCTTTAAGCGACATGTCTTTCAATAATAGTCATCTTTTAAAGGGTTATATTTACCAACAAAACCTGGGTAAAAGTGATGAAAAACAAATTAATTCATACACTTTAGAATCATGTTACCCGATCTAACTAGGTACAGTATAGAGTGTTGCCGCACTGAATAACACTACTGACTTTGCATGCATGTGCATGCATATGCCAAATTTACATGCCAGTATCAAAGGCTCAGAAGACCACTCAGCACAACAGTCTGAGCACATTCTTACTCTGAACAGCAGAAAAATGACTGAACAGCAGTTTAAGACTAAAAAATGCAACATTTATTTAAATATGATGCTGTCATAAACTAAGTCATAACTAATATCACTCCCAACTATTAAGTTTGCACATTTAAGTGTCTGCCGGTTTTATCACCAGGAAGGGATAAAATGGCAGTGCAATACTGGTGTGCATGATTTAAATAATTGTACACTGGGGTTTCCAATGGCCCAGTAGCAGTGCAGTGCTAGTGACCCTGGTTCAGAAGCAGACCTGAGAAGGCTGAGATGTTGAAAAACCAGTCGCCAGAAGCAACAGAAATACAGATGTTGGTTAGGCCCTATCTGGAGTACTGCGTGCAGTACTGGAGGCTGTACCTGCCCAATGACATTAGCAAAATAGAGGCAGTCCAGAGAACAGCAACCAAAATGGTGCAGGGACTGCATCAAAACATATGAGGACAGATTAACAGTGCTCAATATGTATACCCTAGAGCAAAGGAGGGAGAAAGGTGATATGATTGAAACATTCAAATATCTTAAGGGCATTAACAAGGTGAAAGAGTCTAACATGTTTCAATATAACGAAAATAGCAGGGCAAGAGGGCACAGCATGGAATGGCCTACCTCAGGAAGTGGTGGATATGAATACAGTGCAGGGTTTCAAACAGGCATGGTATAGGCATAAGGAAGCAATACAGATGAGTATGAATAGATAGGCCATTGACAGAGTAAAGGCCTGTGGCACATTCATAAAGTAGAACAAATGGGCAGACTAGATGGGCCTTGGAATCCTTATCTGCTGTCAACTTCTATATTTCTATGTTGATAGCAGATAAAGACTGCATGGTCTACCCAGTCCACCCATTTTCCCTACCTACTATAACACCGCAGACTCTATATGATCTCTGGCTTCACCCCTTCCCCTTCTCTACCGCTAAGGTTCTCTTATGCCTATCCTATGCATTCTTGAAACCCACCACCATTTTCACCCCCATCACTTCCACTGAGAGGCTATTCTAGGCATCCACTACTCCTTGTGTGAAGAAGTACTTCCTCACATCTCCCCTGAATCTCCTCCACCCCTTTCAGCTTCATAGCATGTCCCTTTGTTCTTGAGCATCTCTTTTTCTGAAAAATACTTCTCTCTTGAACTTTATTTATACCATGACAGGGCTCGAAATACAGCCTTTCCAGATTTCCAAGGAAAGGCAGATTTTGTGCTGGAAATGTGCTTTTGTATTCTGCATTTCTGTCTGGAAATGCATTTGCTATGTTTGGCCACTGGGGCAGTAGTGAGTGACAATGCATTCAGGCGAACGTCATGCACTGAAGCAAGGGGGGAAAACCTTTCAGCCATCTTACTATAAGGCTTTACACAGCCTGCTCCAGGGTCCTGATTTGGCATCATTTTATTTTTTGCTGACTGGGTTAAGTGCACTAGACAAATCCTGCCTATTTTCAGGCATGACCCAGGGGATACAGATGAATGGCAACTGACCTTCAACCAGATTAAGCTGTTGCTGGTATTTTTTAGTGAATGAGGGAAATTTGGGCATGGAAATTTCCCCTACTCTATTCGATAAGTACCATGGGATCTTTAACATCCACCTGAACTACCACCAGTCCAGGCAGATGGGGCCTCAGTTTAACGTCTCATCCAAAAGAGAGCACCTCAGAAGCACAGCACCCTTCTCATGCTACATTACAGTGTCAGTACTGGGATATTAACCCAACTGTCAGATGTGGGAACTGAACCCACAGCCCTCTGATTTCCCAGTCTCAAAGGCAAGTGTGCTACCTACTGAGCCACTGATCTTAGAGAACATGAGGAACAGCTTTTCATGCTGTAAATTAAAACTGCGATTGGCTGCAACTGTGAATCTCCTGCGCTTCCTCCCTATGAAAGTGATGTAGTCTCCATGCAGAACACATGGCAGAATGAAAGCAGCAGACAGAGTATCATCCATTTGCGCTCATGTTGTTCGGCTCTGCTGTAAGTAAAAAAAATTACACAGAAGTTTCTGATCTCAGTGGCTTGTTTAAATTGTTGTTAAGGAAGATGAACTGGCTGTCTGAGCCATTCAGTTTGAAACAGAGGGCATAACAGACACTCAGAAAGATAAGGGAGAAGGCACTTAAATGTTGTCACATTATATGCAGTTAAAAAAATGAAGCAAGTCAGAATCTTTTTTTTTTTTTAAAAGTAGCATTATTTTATTTTAGCCACTAAATGGATTGGGTCACAACAGATAGTTTCAGTCATTTAAACACATTTTTCTTCTGTGCTGCCTTGTTTAATTGCTAATCTGCTCCTAAGACAGCAAGAAAGTCACTATTTCTCTGATCTCAGGGTTGCGGAAATCTGCAGTGTAAAACAAACATTTAAGTCCTAGTTTCTGTGACAAAAAAACAGGCACATTCTGCTGTTCAGTAGGTGGTAATACACTTATTTAATAACAAATTATCTGACCTGGTGGAGTTTTCAGTTGACAGTTTACATAAATCTCTAAATTTGTATTGCTGTTCAGTGAGGAGGATCTAACAATAAGTCCCCTTAAAGCCAGCAGTCATCAAGTGGAGAGGAAGGGGTGTGTGTGTGTGTCTGTCTGTGTATAAATTGTGTTCCTGAAACACTACACATATATACTGTATATATATATATTTTAATTTTTATGTGGAAATGTAACATTTGCCCAGGAAATGTATGCTACACCACACACACTTTCAGAGGAAATGTTCCACCGTGGTCATTATTTCTAACTATGCCATGAGGTATTTGAATGTTTTTATCATATCCTATCTCTCTCTCTCTCTCTCTCTCTCTCTCTCCCTCTCTCTCTGTCTCCTTTCCTCCAGGGTGTACATATAGGCCAAGGTATTGAAAGGGGTTGCACATAGACAATTAGCCAACTATTTAGAACTTCAGCCCTAGGGCAGATATTCAAAAAGTGGGGAATTGTGCAGTGCTATTCCCAATGTATTGGGGTGCAGAGATAATGTATGCGGCACATCTCCAGGGGGCGTGCCCATGAATATGCGGCACATCCGGATATTTATTTATTTATATTGCAATCAGTTTAAAACCTTTGAGCCAGAGGCTCATTTCCAAAGGTACCTCGTCAAGAGAAGAGAAGATAATACAAGTACAAAATACATACTATAAGCTTAACATATGCATAAAGATGCAGGCATACATGGATCCTGGTTACAGTTTACATTGGTTGTATTATAAGGTGCAGATTCAGGTATTATAGATAAAGGGGTTGGTTACAGGGTTTAGCAGCATAAATGTATGACATTTGCAAAACGAAACAGTCAAACAGGTTACACGGTATTAGATTACAGAGATAGTAAAACATGTGACAAGAACAGTACAGCAGGTAGTTTGATTCGGTAACAGTAGTGCCTACTAGTAGGACAATTTAGCAAGCAGTATAATAAGATTCAGTCATACATGGTACGTTCTTGACAGTAGTGAGAAGGTAGGCAGTTGGATATGGCAGTAATGTAGGTGGTAGGAATACGGTGGTAAGGAGAGGTGCAGCCAGTGGGCATTGTCAGGACAAAGGGTGCTTGTACACCTGTTATGCACAGGTGCAGCAGCGCTTGTTGAACAGCTCGCTTTTGAATGCAGTTTTGAATTTGGAGATAGTGGGGATTTCAGAGATGGAGCGAGGAAGTGTGTTGTACCAAGAAGGGGCTCTGTGGTGGAGAGACCTCTGTCCATGTGAGGTCCTAGATCGAGGAACCCGGAAGGTGGCCTTGCAGGAGGTCCGAGTACTGAGTAGAGGTTGGGCTAGGAGGAGGAAGGATGTCAGCCCGGGCGGAGAAAGTCCTAGCAGGGTTTTTTTAGTTATAAGACAAGTTTGGTATTGCAGCCGTTCGTCAAGGTTTAGCACTGTTGCCATGTCATAAAGCTGGCACGTATGTGTGAGCCTAGGGGCCCCTGTGATTAGCCTGCATGCCTTATTTAGGACGAGGCGGATTTTGTTTAGGGCAGTCATGTTCAGAATCCCTGATCACTGTAAATATACAGGATTCTCATCCCTGGTAGTCCAGTGGTTCCCTCCACCCCACCCACCCACACAGGGTACTTACCTACTGTAAGCTGTCATTTGACAGGCAGCCGCGGTGGTATGCGGGAAGGTCTGCTGCCCGCTGATGAACGGGGAGGGGAAGCTGGGTTGGCTGGGGGATATTCAGCCTGGGATGTGTGTCGCATCTGCTGGCACATCCCAGAGATGTGCTGCATACCTGGGTTCAAACTTGAGCCCATAAAGAATGTGCTCAACTGCTATCCACCCACCGGTGGGCCACTGTATTGCAGTGCGCAACAGCGCAGCCGCCGGCTGTGAGTGGCATCCCCCGCAGCACCATGCACAAGCGCACTCAATAGTCTCTGGTAGTCCAGTGGTGCCCCCCTCCCTGCCAGAATCCCCGATCACCATAATTACAATGAAATCATATCCCTGGCAGCCCAGTGGTACCCCCCCTCCGCCAGAATCCTCAATTGTCATAAATAAAATTAAATTATATCCCTGGCAGTCCAGTGGTACTCCCCTCCCCACTAGAATCCCCGATCATCATAAATACACAGAATTCTCATCTCTGGTAGTCCAGTGGTTCCCCCACCCCTCCCACCCAGGACCCCAGCCACCAGCTCCCCTCCGTCATCACAACTTTGTGAATGATTGACTTCATTCATAAGGTTGTGAATTATTACAATACTTACCTACTGTAAGCTGTCATTTGGCAGGCAGCCGCGGTGGTATGCGGGAAGGTCTGCTGCCCACTGATGACCGGGGAGGGGAAGCTGGGTTGGCTGGGGGTCCTGTGTGGGTGGGTGGGGTGGAGGGAACCACTGGACTACCAGGGATGAGAATTCTGTATATTTACGGTGATCAGGAAATTCTGGCTAGGAGGAGGGCACTACTGGACTGTTTGGGTATAATTTCATTTTATTTACAGTGATCAGGGATTCTGATGGGGAGGGGGCATCATTGGATTGCCAGGGATATCATTTCATTTTATTTACAGTGATTGGAGATTCTGGCGGGAAGGGGGGTACCACTGGACTGCCGGGGATATTAATTAATTGTAGTTATGGTGATCAGAGGGTCAGGATGGGGGGGATCACTGGACCACCAGGGGACTTTTCTTGGGGTTTATCACGGCGCTGGAGGTTACAGGTTGGGGAGGGTGTCCTACTGCAGTCCCTGGTACAGGGACCGCATACTGTGTAGGGTGCCAGGTGCATTTTGTTGGCTGACCCTGCACAATACATGCAAATGGGGCCATATTGACATGCAAATGGCCCTATCTGCACCATGCATGCATAATGGCCCCATTTTCAGATCCAGTTCTAAATATCTGGATATTGTGCACAGCGCAGCTACAGTTGCACTGGAGCATTCCCAGTCCTGGTATTCAGACCTGTCTGGGGGACGTGCCAGCGCTTTGTATCTGCACCATGTGCACTATTTGCTATATTCAGAAGAGATGTGCCATGGCACATCTCTTTTGAATATATCCCTTTGTTGCACCAGTGCACCTCAGTTGCACTGCGCAACCACTTGCACTGTTGCCAGGCGCAGGTCTGAATATCGGGCCCATAGGGTACAGGGTGTGCATTCCGGCCACAGATCTCCAACTGTTGGCCGGGGGGCCTGCTGTCCCATCAAGGTTATGTTGCATTCACATAAGAGCACTCCTAAACTACTGGATTAGCATACCACTGTCAAGGAGGGGACAGAGCTGAGGGTCACAGGGAGTAAAATAGGAATGAAAAAAATTGGTGCCATCTAAAAAATGGTTGCTGGAATCCTCAAGCTCTGCACCACAGGAAGTTCTACTGGAGGGACAGCGAGGGTAGCGGCAGACGGGGCTTTCTTGTCACCAAGAAAACCCTTGACACAAATACTGTGAGCTTGACTGCTGCTGGATAAATTTCTACAGGAAATAAATGGTGTAAAAATGCAATCTGCACAAAAGCAGAATCTTAGTAAGTTGTGCCCAGGTACTGTACTTTTAAGTGAATCACAAGGAAATGAACTAATGATACAGCAGAAAATGTAAAGAGTGGAGAAACTGGGTTAGACATGAGAATTAGAAGTGATGGGCAGAAAGACAGCGCCATTTAGAAAAGAGAAGACATTAGAAACAAATTAAAAAGAGAGAATAAAGTAATTCCTTATGTTTATTTAACAGTAACATAGTATTTTAAAGTCAGATGGGACTCTAGGTCCTTCAGGCCCCCCCCCAACACACTTTACAAGTAAGGATGGATAAGTATGCTGCGCAAACTTGTTCTAATATATAAGGATTCCCTAACCATTGTTCTACCTCAGGTGCCCAGTGATATCCTTGATGAGGATAAATTTGTCCAGGCTTACCTTAAAGACTTGCACTGACTTCATAATACACACCTGGAAATGAGTTGTTTGCAGTTCAGTGTGTTATCTCCTGGATATGATTTTAAAATAAATAAATAAATCACCAGTGGTAGTCTGTTTTCTACATTAACCATGCCTCCTAACGTTATGTTACCCATGTGTTTACTACCTCTGAGCTTCAGGGCATGACCCTTCATCCTGCCAGAGGGTGCCAGATCAAACATCTCCATCTGTTCAATCTTGTTGATACTTTTACGTACACAGAAGACTGAGATCATGTTAGAAGAAAAGGTTAAGTGTCCCATCATATATTTTATCTCCCATATGCCTAATCATTTTGGTGGTCCAGCATTGTGCACTCTCAACTGCTTTAATGCACTTTTTGTATTGAGGAACCCAGAACTGCATGCAGTGCTCCAACTGAGGATCTGTCTAGGGCCTTGTAAAGTGACAGCATTACTTCCCCTGCTCTGCTGGTTACACTGTTCTTTGTACCATAGAATTCTTCTGTCCCTATTAACAGCTACATCACACTGTTATGCTTCAGCCACTTGTATATTGTCCAATACTAAACATGGAGCCAAATATAGAGGGTGAGTTCTATTTCAGTTTTTAGAAACACAGAACCATAGACAGTAACTGCGAAAAAAGACAACTGGTCTATCCAGTCTGCCTGTAACTCCCTATCATACCATCAGACTTTTGTTTCTGTTGGGTTTTAGCCCACACCATTCATCCCATCTCCCTGTTTTACTGCTACCACCCTGAGTATCTATGAAGCCCTTCATCCTGTCTCAGCAGTGCTTAGAATCGTTAATGGTTTTGGTGCCTACCACATCAGCTGTCAGACTTTTCCATGGCTCAACCACCCTCTCTGTAAAACAAAACTTTTTCACATCCCTCCTGAACCTCGCCCTGCCAATGTCAACTCATATATCAAAGGCTATGACTGAAGTTCAGTGGGTGGAAGCAACTAGCCATGCCCCCTGCCTGAGCTATTTAAGTCAGCTTCCTGCAGTCTCATTCAGATGCATTCTTTCTTTGCTGTGGCCAGAGGCTCTGCTGGTGCTCTGTGCCCCCGCCCCCAGCACCCAGTGTTTGCCTCCTGCTTCGTTTTGTGCTTTTGAAATTTCTGCTTGCTTTGTGCCTCCTCCTTCCTAGGTCAGTATTTTGTTCCTGCTTCCTGGCTGCAGTTTGTACTTCTCTGTCTGCTGTTTTCTGGTTCCATGTTTTTCTCTGCTCTGTACTTTTGGCTGTTTCTAGTCTTCCTAGCACCTTGCCTTTGCGTATTTAATTTGTCATGTGCTCCTCCAAGCTCTCGTGTTTGCTGTCTTTTTGTACCAAATGCAGTTTCCCTGCCTTCCTACACTGTTGCTTGTACCATCTGCAGTCTCCTGTTAATCTCAACTCCTTAATTGCTTACACATAGCTTGTCACCTGCCAACCATTCCCTTTGGGTTCAGTGTTTTCATTACTTACTCCCACAGTACACTCCGGTTCTAGGAAAAAAAGGCTCTGGAAAAAACATCCTTGAAAAAAAAAATGGCACATGGAAAAAAGGGCACACAGAAAAAAGACACCAAATACAAAGAAGGAAAAAATGGTACCATTCAAGGGAAGTGCAGATTTACTATTGCAACACCATGCCATCATGGATCACCTTTCCAGTGAAATTTGAGGTAAAATATGTTTCACTTACTGGTCGACCATGTAAACGGGTCTTTGGTCCATGGATTTTCCAGTTTAAACAAATAAAACAAACAAATAAAACAAGTAAGAGCCTTTTTTTCTATGTACTCTTTTTTCTGTGTGCCATTTTTTCCAGAGACATTTTTTTCTGGAGACTGTTTTTTCTGGGTACTGTACACATCTTCATAGTTTGATTCCCCATGCTGCTGTATTTCCTACCAGTACTCATTGTTGTTTTCCATTGCTCCAGCATGCCTTCTTGCCATACTCAATGCTGCCAATTGCAGTTGTACTCCACCTCATGCTGTCTCGATGTATCCATGCTGCTGTCTCCCTGTCCTCAGTGGTTAACAGAAGCACTTCACATCATGCAGTCTCATATTCTCAGTGCTAACAGTTGCATGTCCACTCATGCTGTCTACTGCTGTTCTCAAGTCTACCAACTGCACTACCAATCCTGCATTCTCCATCACATCCTTGCTTCTCTCTACCTACTGTGGCTCTGCCCCCTTGAAGTCCGAATCTTGAGGGTGGGTGCCTCAACGTGGGCAAGGTCCTTCTCTTCTACCATTAGGGTGAGAAGGCCCTCCACTCTGGGGAAGTCTATGCCAATATGGATAGCATTGGTGGCACCTCTTGATATAGCATTTAAGAATTCAGCTACCGGAAGATGTAGCCTCCAAGTCCAGGGGACTCCTGTAGCTGCGGACAGTGTCAGCAGCACCTTCAAAAGCTATTTTACAGGGGCACTACTTATTTAACTGATATAACAAGTTATAGAAAAACAAACAAAACACAAAATCAAACTTTTGCTTTCATTTTTTTCCTTCCAATTACTCTGATCAGGTTATAAACCCAGCAACATATCTGGAATGGATATAATTAACTGCAGGTACTGTGAAACACTTTTCAGAAGGGCAGTTTTACAGGATTTAGGACACTGTCCTACATGCTGGGCCATTGGAGATCTAAGGGCTCAGCTCCAGGCAGCATAGGCAAAGATTGTGTGCCTCAAACTGCATATTCAAGAGGAAATATTTCATAAGAACCGCCCGCCATTTCCTCAACATCCAGCAGAAGCACCTCAGCTGCAGAGGGTAGTTGGTCCGGGAGATTGGCAGGCGGTTAGGAGGGGCAAATCGGGTGCCCCATCCCTTGGTGCTCTCCAACATATTACCTCCACAAACCATATAAAAACTACAAACAGGCATCTGCCTCAAAACAAAAAAAGCAAAAAGGAAATCCAAAAAAATTCTGATCGTAGGAGACTCCAAGATTCGGGTAGTTGATACCTATCTCAAGCTAGGAGCAATGGTCAGATGTCTCCCAGGTATATCATCGTGGAGAGACACTGACTGCATTGTTAAAATTGTTCAGGAAACAGGAGAAAACACTGATGTCCTGGTACACATAGGGACTAATGATCTCACCAGCCAGTTAGTTGTGGAGACCAAGGAACACCTGATCAGGCTGGGTGACAAACTATCATCCATTTCATCCGACATCTCCTTCTCTGAGATCCTGCCAGTCTGGGAGAGGGGGACAGATGGATGGAAGGTCAGAGAAGGGGAGATAGGGGAGCTAAACATGTGGCTCAAGGGCTGGTGCCAGGAAAAAGGACACAAATTTGTAGGGAACTGGCAAAAGTTTTGGGAGCAAAAGTTCTTTAAATTTGATGGACTGCATCTATTTAAGGAGGGAGTCAGTGCATTGGGGCAGAAGTTTGATGCCTTTGCAGGATATTTAAACTAGCAAATGGGGAGAGGGCTGCAGCACATCATACGTCGAAAGGGAAGAACACCCCTACCCCCTCAGCTAGTGGTCAAACAGGAGTTCAACATGTTTGTAGTTCATCTGCATCACCAGGTAAGGAAAAAGGTCCAGCTCCCATACAACACACAGGGGAAATGCCAGACCTCACGCAACAACTAACACACAGAAATCTGGCCAATGGAAAATCATGTACACAAATGCTCGCAGTCTGGGAAAAAGATCCCAGACTTGCAGGCAATAATGACAGAGGCTAAACTGGATATAGTAGCAATTAGCGAGACATGGTTTACCAGTAACCACACTTGGAAGACTTCAGTACCTGGCTATGTACTGTTCAGAAGAGACCGAGGTGTTGGGGGGGGTGGAGTGGCCCTGTATGTCAATGAAAATATAAAAGCTACAGAAATTCAGAATACACATAAGGAGCCAGAAGAACTGTGGGTCACCCTGGAAATAGGAAATGGGACAGCCATAAGAATTGGGGTTGTCTACAGGCCTCCAGACCCGGGGGAGGACATAGACACATTACTGTTAGAAGATATACAAAACATGACAGCTAAAGGGGAGGTTCTGATAATGGGAGACTTCAACGTGCCGGATACAGATTGGTCAATATCAGCAGGAACATCTGCCAGTACAAGACACATGGTGGATTCCCTGCAGGGGGAGGGCTTCAAACAACTGGTACAACAACCCACAAGAGACAGGACTAGCCTAGATCTAGTACTGATTAACAGGGAAAGGATCACAGATCTCCAGGTAGAAGGTCACCTGGGGGTCAGTGACCATCACATGGTATAGTTCAATTTGGCCACTAGAACAAAATGATCCCATTCCAAGGCAAAAAGATGGGACTTCAGAGGAGCTGACTTTGATAAGATGGCCAACAGAGTTAAGCTAACCCTGGTAAAAAGAAACACAGTTGAGGGGGTACAGGCAAAGTGGGCAAGCATTAAGAATGCAATACTTGAAACAACATCCCATTGTGTTCGAGAGAAAAGGAAGTGCAAAAGAAGAAGGATATCACTTTGGTTCTCAAAAACAGTAGCAGAAAAGGTCAGAGCCAAAAGGCTGGCCTTCAGGAAATATAAGGGAATGCAGCAAGATAAAGATAGGGAGGCATACCAAACTTCCCTAAGGGAAGCAGGGAAGGCAGTAAGGCAGGCAAAGGCCCAAACCGAGGAAACACCAGCACAAACAGTGAAAGAATGTGACAAGACTTTCTATAGATACATTAGTGAAAGGAGAATGTCCAGAGGGGGTATTGCTAAGATCAAAGGGGATAAGGGGGCATGTGAGGAGGAGGACTATGTAAAAGCATCTATCCTAAATAGATACTTCTGCTCAGTGTTTACTGAAGAGAAGGTAGGGCAGGGCCTACGGCTCAGCACCATGGACATGGGGGGAGGAAGGGAGGTGTGCACTAGTCCCTTCACAAAAGAAGGGGTCCTGCAAGAGCTCAATAAACGCAGGGGGGACAAGGCAATGGGACCTGATGGCCTACATCCCAGAGTACTAAAGGAGCTAAGGGTGGAACTAGCAGAGCCATAATCAGAACTGTTTAATGAGTCTCTGAACACAGGAGTGGTCCCAGAAGACTGGAGAAGGGCTCATGTGATCCTGCCCCACAAGAGTGGTAGCAGGGAGGAGGCATGGAACTACAGACCAGTCAGTCTTACTCAGTAGTGGACAAGATTATGGAGGCACTCCTTAAGGAAAGGACAGTGCAAACCTGGAATCCATAGGAGCACAGGATCCAAGACAGCATGGGTTTACAAAAGGAAGGTCCTGTCAAACTAATCTCATAGACTTCTTTGACTGGATAACCAGAGTGGTGGACCAAGGTGGAGCAGTTGATGTCACCTACCTTGACTTCTTTGCAAAGCTTTCGATACTGTTCCACACAGAAGATTGATTAATAAACTGGGTAGGCTTGGGGTGGGTCAGAAGTTGGTCAACTGGGTGGCAAACTGGTTGGCGAGCAGAAAACAGAGAGTGGTGGTAAATGGTATACAGTCAGAAGAGACGCAAGTCACAAGTGGGGTACCTCCGGGATCAATCCTGGGGCCAGCCCTCTTCAATATCTTCCTCAGTGACATTGCAGATGGACTGGAGGGTAAGGTTTGTCTGTTTGCAGATGACACCAAGATCTGCAACAGAGTAGATGATCCAGATGGGGTGGGAAGAATGAGAAGAGATCTGAATAAACTAGCAAAATGGTCCGAAAGAGTGGCAACTGGGGTTTAATGCAAAGAAGTGTGAGATCATGCACATAGGGAAGAGAAACCCTGAAGCAGCCTATAGGCTGGGAGGGGAGTTGCTGGCAGTCTCAAGGAAGAGAAAGAGACTTGGGCATCATCATCACTGATGACTTGAAATGGTCCAAGCAGACCACTAAAGCAGTAGGTAAGGCTAGAGGGATGTTGGGGTGTATTAGTACAGGTATCACAAGTTGGAAGAGGGAGGTAATAATCCCACTTTACAAGACGCTGGTTAGGCCCCATCTGGAGTAATGCCTGCAGTACTGGAGGCCACACCTTCACAAGGACATTAACCAAATTGAGGCAGTCCAGAGAAGGGCAACCAAAATGGTGCAGGGACTGCATCAGGAAACATATGAAGACAGTTTAACAGAGCTCAACATGTATACCCTAGAGCAAAGGAGGGAGAGAGGTGATAAGATCGAAACATTCAAACACCTTATTTATTTATGTATTTATTTATTAAATAGAATCATAATTACAATCCTTTGAGTCATAGACTCTTTTGCAAAAGCTCCACGTCAGATAAAAGTAAAAGTACAGAGGAAACAAAAAGGTACACATACAATAATAAAGTAATAATACAAGGTCATACAGGCCTGGCATATACGTAATTTGTGGGTTACATCAACAGGGAGCATAAAGAAGGTCCCGGGTCAGAGTTAAGACAGGATACAGTTCCGTAGGGTCTTGAAGGACCCAGAGTCATAAGGGCTCTTCACCTTGTTAATGCCCTTAAGGTTAGTAGGGATATCACAAGATGGAAGAAGGAGGTAATAATCCCTCTTTACAAGACACTGGTTTGGGCATTAACAAGGTGAAAGAGTCTAACATGTTTCAATATAAGAAAAATAGCAGGACAAGAGGACACAGCATGAGATTAGAGGGAGGCCGATTAAGGGGTAATGTGAAGAAGTTCTTTTTCACAGAAAGGGTGGTGGGTGCATGGAACGGCCTACCTCAGGAAGTGGTGGATATGAATACAGTGCAGGGCTTCAAACAGGCATGGGATAGGCATAAGGGAACAATACAGATGAGTATGAATAAATAGGCCATTGACAGAGCAAAGGCCGATGGCATGTTCATAAGGTAGAAAAAGAAATGGGCAGACTAGATGGGCCTTGCGGTCCTTATCTGCCGTCAACTTCTATATTTCTATGTTTCTAGTCTCCCTACAGTTACCTAAGGTTCACCTGGTCTCCGTTCTAGTCCCTCCTTTGTCCTTCCTGCCTCTCAAGGGTGAAGACTGTTTAATCCTCATATTCTCGCCCTTCCAGGGCACGACCTTACCCCTCCTGGGTTTAGTTTCTCCCCGTAGGCTTTGACTGAAAGCCAAGTAAGTGCCTTTCGGTGGGCATTGCTCTCCTCCTCCTCAGTCAGGGGAGGCCAGCAGTGTTCCCCTTTAGCTGCTGAGGCCTTTACTCACAGTACCCCCGAGGCTTTTCCAATAGATGGAGAGAGTGACAGCCCTTCCTCTAAAAATCTCCCCTGAATTGGGTCTCTAAACTGCATTACTGAGCTATCATTAATTCATCCCACGCCTTGAGGAAAGGCGAACAAGGCCTTGGATCCACAGATGTTTCCCCCTCATGGTGGGGGGGTCCTCTCCTTCGTGCTGAATGTCATAAAGGTTAGGTAATCCATCAAGTCGTATATCTTTAGTACAGTAGTACATTTTTACCCAGGTAGGTTTCCGCTGTTGAGTTGGGGTTGGATGGTGGCCTTCTTTTTAGTTTGCCATTCCCTCGCTCCTTATGGAAGTCATGCCTCTTCTGCTAACTATACTGAAATCATCAGAAATTGCACAATCCTCCTATGTCTGTGATATGTTATCACTACTCTGTTAATCCAAGCTCATCCAGTTTCTGCATTCACCACTTCTGTTTGACTTTTTTGGGGGGGGCTCCTTCCTAAGGTACCTTTAGCCTAAAGGAATTATCTTCCCATAGCACCTCTAGGGATGGAACCATCCTCAAGAGGGTTAATTTGCCTTCACGTTACCCCGACAGGTGGTAATTCCCCATGGGACAGAGAGTGCAAACAGCCAAAGTATCACAGTCAACAATATTCAGATACTATCAATTAAGTTGCCCAAGCATATACTCATCACTAAGTTGCATACACATATTGAAATCTGTGTCCTTGAGTCAATAACCCTCCTAAATGTTTCCTCGGAGTTAATCTTGTTCATTCCTTTCAAGAACTTGAAGTTTTCTAATATCTCTTCCCTCACCCATCTGGCCTCCAGCAAGTACATGTTTAGTGCCTTAAAGTAAATGTGTGACTGTTTTTTTAAAAGACATTTTGGGCTCTATAGCCTGCTACTCTGGGGCAGCAATATCCCCTCTGTGTAAAAATTATAATTTTTCTCTAACTCTGTAAAGTTTCAGAAGAGATTGTAATTCTGACTGAACTGCAAGCCAGCCAATCCCTTCCCACTTCCTCATCTACCTGCTCCACCCAGCGCTCCCCTTTTGTGACATGGTACCAGGAGACCGCAGGGCGCACTTATACAAGTCTATGAGGCTCATTTCATAATGAATTTCGAAACTTTTAACTACTTTTGATAAAAGAAGGCAATCAGCTCAACTAATAGGGACCCTATTGGTTGAGCAGTATTCATTTTATCAAGGCCAGTTTAAAGTTGAAAGTTGTTCTGAAATGTACCTATAGACTAGATGGGATGCATCCCACGCCTCCTGGTATCATGTCACAAAATGAGGGAAGCACAGGGGTGGAGCAGGCAGATTAGAAGTGAGAAGGGATCGGCTGGCTCACAGTTCAGCCAGAATTATGATCCCTTCCCAAATTTTACAGAGTGAGTAAAAATGAATAATTTTTACACATTGCAGCCCCAGGGTAGCAGGCTATGGAGCCCAAAATGTTAGCTCATACAATCTCTTTAAGAAGATCCTCGTAAGATCTGCCCTTTTCTCCTGAAGGGCTACACCTTTTATTTTGTTACACTGAATTAGAGACTCCAGAAGTCCAGCTGATTACCCAACTTGTTTGGGCCCTTCTGAAATGTGTCCCTATATTCAAAGGTTATAGGCCCTTATCTGCCGACACTGTCTATGTATCTATAGGAAGTGGTGGGGGCCGAAACAATCACGGGATTTAAGAATGCATGGGATAGACATAAAGGAATTCTAGAGGTCAGGGGTAAGGGGAAATAGACTTCTAGGAAAACAAACTGAACTTACAAGCTCAAATGGGCAGACTAGGTGGGCCATAGGCCCTTATCTGCCGACACTGTCTATGTATCTATGTATCTATAAAGGAGCCCCCAACCCTAGCCAGCTTAATGTCATCTGCAAAGTTAAAAGCTGCCAGCTAGAGACCCCAGCTTCCAGATCACTGATGAAAATGTTGAACGGCAGTGGCCTGAGCACCAACCTAGAACACTGCTATGGGACCCTCTCCACACAGTGTAGTTTCCATCCACCATAACCCTCTGTTTCTTTCTTCCAAGCTAGTTAGCAGTCTACCGTGTGTATGCCTCATAGATATGTCACCGGCATAATTTGCCCTTCCACCCCCTTCATCCTCTCTGCTCCACTGATGAGCAATTGCTAGAGATTTCCGGGGTCCATTTGACTACATCTGGAGCTAGATCATTTGTTTTGCAGCCCTGACCCAGTAGAATTCTCTACCTCACCGGATTAGAGAGTGCCTGTCCATGAAGGCCTTTAAATCTGCCTTAAAATTACACCTTTTTAACTTTGCGTTCTCTGAAACCTGATGTCCTGCTGTTTGTATTATTGTTTTATGAATAAGATTTATATACAGTATATATATTTATTTATGTGTTTAATTGATGTTTTTACTTATGCTTGTACAACACTATGGTCTGCCTGGAGTAGTGTTTAATAAATAAACATTGCTTGCTTGCTTGCCTGTCATGCTGTAGCGTCAAAGAGCCTGCTGAAGTCTAGACAGGTTATGTCCATGGTCCTGTATCATTCCACCTCCCTGGTCACCTTTTCAAAGAAGATCAGGTAGGTTTGATATGATCTGCCCATAATAAAACTATGCTGAGAGGGAGCAAGAACTGATCTCAATTAAGTGCTCAGTGATAATGTATTTCTGCATCTTGCTAAGCACTGATGTCATCATGTGACCAATCTTCAGTTGCCAGGTCTGACCATGCCCATCTTCTTGTAGAAGAGGAATACACTGGCTACTTTGCAGCCCTCTGACATCACATATGTCCAGATAGATTTACAGTAGATTATTGAATGTGTCCCCATGACTTGTGCTTTTAGCTTGGCTAAGGTCCTGGGGTGTATACCATCTGCCCCTAGGACTTGATATATTTTTTTTTAACCAGGTATAGCACACTAAGCTGAAAGCTTTTTTACAGGCGCAACCTGGGAGCACAGGGAAGTTAAGTGACTTGCTCAGGGTCACACAGTATGCAAGTGGAAGCTGTGGGATTCAAACCCAGGTCTGGTCTGCTGGATGTCACCATATTTGCAGCTCAGAGCCTTAGACCACTGCGCTATACTGCCTCTGATATATGCCAGGTAGTCAGCCACAAAGGTAGGTTTGATGTCCACAGGGTGCATCATGGCTACCCCTAATGGCATGTGCCCTCCTAATGGGTGCATACTCCCCCAAGAGGTTCCTTAGGTGAACACCAAAGCAAATTATATATTCAGCATCTCAACCATTGCCCCTGGCTCTTTCAAAGGTTTCTTCCCCATCCCCTGTTTTCAGGCATCAATTCCCCTCTTTCACCTTCCTTCTTTTCTCTAGGTACAGGAAGAAGGTATTGTCGTTATTTGCAGCTCTTACTGCTATTCTGGTTTTCAGCCCCTCCTTGGCTTCCTTAATGATAGTCTTGCAGTCTCTCAGTGCTGCTTTGTACTCCTCTGTGGTCTGGAGGTAACCTATTTCTTTCAGTTGCTGTTACAAGAAAGGCTAGTGGAATATCTTAAATTCTGGGGTTGCAGGAGTAAACAAGGCATGGATTCATGAGGGAGAGGTCATGTCAGACAAATCTGATAAACTTCTTTAACTGGATGACCAGAGAAATAGATCAGGGGAGGGCAGTGAATGTGGCCTATCTGGACTTCAACAAAGTCTTCGACATTGCACCACATAGCAGACTAATAAAGAATCTGACTAGTCTAGAGATGGGTGCTAAATTTGTAAACTGGGTAAAAAAAATGGTTAATGGATCGGCAGCAGAAGGTGGTGGTAAATGGAACTCACTCTAATGAGGGCAGAGTGACCAGTGGAGTGCAACAGGGTTCAGTGTTGGGACTGGTCCTATTCAACATCTTCATAAGTGACATTGCAGAAGATCTTGAAGGGAAGGTATGCCTTTTTGCAGACAATACCAAGATCTGCAACAGTGTGGATACATGGGGGAGGGGGGTGAGAAAATCAGAGGGGACCTTAGAAAACTTGAAGAGTGGTCAAGGGTATGACAGCTGGGGTTCGATGCCAAAAAGTATAAAATCATGTGCCTGAGACATATAAACCCAGAAGCTGAGTATAAAATTGGGGGTGAGGTTACGGTCAGTCATTAAGAAGGAAAGGGACCTAGGGCTTATGATATCTGATTACTTCAAAATTGCAAGGCAATATGACAAGGCTATGGACAGGGGCAGTGAAATGCTGGGATGCATAGGGAGAGGTGTTAGAATATTGTGTACAGTTCTGGAGGCCGAACCCCAGAAAAGACAGGGACAGGGTGGAGGCAGTCCAGAGGAGGGCAACTAAAATGGACCATGGGCTGCATGAGAAACCATACAATGAGAGACTGAGGGATCTCAATATGTATACCCTAGTACAGGAGAGGAGGGGGAGAGAGGACATAACAGAGACCTACAAGTACCTCACGGAAATGAATATGGTACTCGTGAGGAGCCCATTTTGAATGAAAAAGTGCAACAGAACAAGAGAGCATGAAACAAAGCTAAAAGGAGGAGGATTTAAGAGGGATGTGAGGAAATACTACTTCACTGAAAGAGTGGTAGATGCCTGGAACAGCCTGCCACAAGAGGCAGGGGGGACAAAAACTGTGGGGGGGGAGGGTCTGAACATGTATGGAATAGACATAGGGAAATAACAGTAAATAAAGGAGGGCTGAGAGTCACATAAGACCTGTTAGGGTATGCTGGGACTGATTAGGCATGCAAAAAACTGGGCAAACTGGGAGAGCCAAACATTCCTTTTCTGCAGACAAATTCTACATTTTCTATGTTTCTATATACCTTTTTGTTCAAAATCAGTTGCTTAGGTTCATATTGAACTGGGAAGGGGGGAACTTCTTGAGCCTTTATTCTGTATTGCTTATAAAGATGCAAAACTCTGTAGCTGCTTCAAGCAACTTCAACAAACCCTGCATGTGCTCAGCATCATCAGCTTCACATAGCCACTCCAGATCCTTGGTTGCCAGGACCTTCATCTTGGCAAAGTCCTTCTTTTTGTCATTCTAGGTCCTAGTGGCTGACTCTTGACTATTCCTCCCTACCACGGGGAGAAGGTTACCCGGTTTTGTTCATTGCCTCCCATAGTTCCTTTATGCTTTCTCTGGATATGATTCAATCCACAATGCTGAGAACAAAGTAGTGGCATAAAACCTAGTTTTATGTTGCACATGTTGCTCTATGAAAAGTGTTTAGATCTGGATGGGAATTCAGGCCTGCTGCTATATCAGCCTATGCCACGGAGATTAAAGTAAGTCCCTCATAATCACCACTGCATCCAATGTGGCTGCTCTAACAATTTTGCTCTGCTTTTTTTATTTTCCACAGAATGACTGGCACTCTGTGGCACTTCAACACTAACTAACTCATCAGGATAACAAGATGACTCGGTAAATCCCCACCACGCTTTCCTGGAGCCACAGTAACACAGTAATTTAAGGCCAGAAGGAAGTCTAGCTTCATCAAGTCCACCCTCCTGCTTCACAAATGGAGATTTAATAATGGCGGTCAACAGTGGTGAAGCATACTGTAAAGAGGGTCGATGGAATTTAGGTAGGTAGAAGCTAAGCAAGCTACTGCTTGCATAGTTTTCATTGCACTTTGTACTTATTACATGCCTCTTATAAGGTACTTAGAAAAGATAAGGCTTAGATATTTTTATAAACTTTTATTGGAGTAATAGAACTAAGTGCAACCATGACAAGGTCTGACATACGTTCAAGCATTTTTTTTTTTGGGCAGATGACCTACTGTGGGTAATAACTAAACACAGAAACCTTGAACTGAAATTAAGTGTTAATGCCAGGCAAGTTATTTTCAGGGACAGCTAATTCAAAGCAATCATGATTATTCAAGACAAACCTGAGGCAAGTTCTAGTTGATCTTGTAGTCCCTCTGCATCACATTCTCAGCATTGAGGACAGTCCTACAGACTTATTGTTTACATACTTACAGTATGTGCTTTTACATTTCATAAAGAACTTTCGTGGAGGGTATTAAAATAGTTTATTTTCATTTCATTTCATTTATTTAAGGTTATGACCATTCAGTAAAGCACATTTACAATGGTGACCTATATCAGCAAGCATATAATACATAAAAGCAAGCGCTACAATACGAACACTATACAGCCAATTATATACATAATTATACAAAATTATACAAAAGTTATACATATAATAAAATCACAATCAAGTTATACAGAACATAAGCGAGTATTCTCAATAGATATATGACACAAAAAAAATATTGTTCCAAAGCTTATTGAACATAGCCCAATTTCTGCTTACAACAAGGTGTTCACCTACTACCAGAAGTAATAGCAGTCACTCAGGTCTTGGAACAGCTGCATGCATTTCAGGGTAAGAATATTCATACTTGCTCCACCCCACCTGTTTGTAATCTATTAATGCTGTACCAAGCTTGATCCATGCAGAGAGCTCAAGATGAACTTGTGCCTCCATTTGTATGTCCACTTTTAAGGAAGGTATTCTTCAAATCACAGCAGCTGAAGTAGACTTCTAGGTAATAGTTTCAATTTTAAGGGTCCATGACACCCAGAATATTAAAAAAATTATAGGATGCATGGCACAGTTTTCAGCATTACTCTGTCATTTTCAACATATTGGGTCAACTCAGTAGACTGCATCAATGGCATCAGGTTCATTAGGAAGCATATCAGCAGCACGGTACAACATCTCAATAACCTTACACCCTGGAAAGTTGTTGGTCTGTAAAAGAACTATGTACCCATGGTGCTAAGGGTCAATACCTTGTATAGTATGACTGGAAACTAAACAGCCTCAGCACACCATACACACAAAATAAAAGTCAGCAAGTAAATGCTTAACCAACTTTATAAAACGTTTAGTTTGGCCACTACAACAGTGCCACATCACCTGGAGACACAGCAAGCCTTCTAACATTTCAACAAATCCTAGTCTTTATCTTCATTAAAGACCAGGATTGGTTGAAACATTAGAAGGTTTACTGTGAGTCTCCAGGTGGTGTGGCGCTGTTGTGGTGGCCAAACTAAATGTTTTATAAAGTTGGTTAAGCATTTGCTTGCTGACATTTATTTTACGTGTATGACGTGCCATGACTGTTTAGTTTCCAGTTAGAATTACTGTCATAGAGCACCCTGTTCCTAGTGCAGCTCCTACTTTTGCCACCTTATATAGTATGTTAGGTGTTACTGAAGCGGAAATTAATATTTATTGACTTCCGTCAGAAACTTAAGAAGTGTGGTCAATACCACAGATAGTTTACTCAGGGAGTCTGCATGCAAAAGAGTTAGGGCCCCATAGTCAGAACAATGCATGAGCACAGCATAACATTTTGTGCTGCGCTTGTCCCTGCAATCCCCTGGCTGCTGTGATATTCAGTTGGGTAGTGAGTGATGCTTTTGAGTGAATATTGGGTCATGTCAGTGCAGCACTAAGTGAACCTGCACTGCTCTGACATGGACCTGGGTTATATGTAGCCCATGGGGAATAGCGTTGCCTAAAATGGGATTGCACCAAGACCCTGTGGGCTATATTCAGCTAAAACATACAAATGAGCCCACTGGGCATGCAAGGCACTAAGTGGCCATTTGCATGCCCATTATGGGCTCATTTTCATGGGGCACCATAGCCTGTTAGCACTATTTACATGAAGGAAACAGTAAACCTGGGTGGTGCAGTGGTCCCACCACCCCCCGATCACTCCTCTGAGCAATCTTAAATATTTCCTGATGGTCCAGTGTGTCCACCCACCCCAATCACCCAATTGCACTATTATAATTCTGTTCTGGTTTCCAGTGGTTCCCTCCAGCCCCCAGTTGCTCCACTGAACTCTCTTAAATATACTCTGGTGACATAGTGGTCCCCCCAATTGTAATTACCCATTCACACAGTTTAAACTGAGTTCCTGGTGGTCTGGTGGTCCCCCAACAGACCCCCACATGACTCACCCACTGAAATCCCACCTCCGAGCCCCCCCCTCACCCTGGTTGCTGGTGCTCCTCCCAGCTAGATACAGCAACCAGCCCAGCCATTCTCTCACCTCTGAGGCTGGCTGCTGTATGAGCTGTCAGTGCTGACAGGGTGCAGGAAAGTGCGATGTCAGCAGGTGGGTTGGGTGGGGGGCTGTTGTGGAGGTCACCAGACCACCATAGACTCGCTTTATACTGTGTGAATGGGCAATCAGTGGGTGGGGGTACCACTATGTCACCAGGGTATATTTAACAGTGCTCAGAGCAGCAATAGGGAGGTGGGTGGAACCATTGGACACCAGGGAAGACTTATAGTAGTGCAAACAGGCAATTGGGGGTGGAGGGACTGACTGGACCACCAGGGAATGTTACAGTCTGCTGAGAGGACCTATTGGGGGTTGGAGGCACACTGGATCACCAGGGTATATGTAAGAGCTTGAAAAGGAAGACAGGTGGGGGGCTGCAGTAAACTGCCCTGCCTTCGGGGGTGGGGGGTGGGAGCATAGGCTTAGTGCCCCATTAAAATGTGTTTTTTGGCAGAGGTAAATAGTGCCACTTGAGGGGCTGTTTTCCATCACCACAAACCTTTGAATATACTGCTGCACCAGTATGCATGAGGGGATCCCCACATCTACATAGGCACACCAGTATTTTAATGCTTTGTCACTGCTGGGTTTGAAGGGCACTCTCGGGGCTTCTGAATATGGGCCAGCTAGGAGTGCTTGTGCAAACTCAGATTGACACCCACACTAACCAAGTAAGCGCGGGAGCTAACCTTTAAATATCAGGGCCTTCATCTTCATGTATGTATATAATTAACAATGGTTTATTTGTTTCTACTAAGACATGCAAAACATGCATAACATACAACAATAAAAAGATTTTTGGTCCATCATGTCCCTCCCCTCAGTTCAGAGGGCATTTTTAGTTTTCCTTTTGCCTCTGGGTACTTATCTAGCATTAATATAAAGGCATGCATGATTTCAAGTGAAACATGGCAACATAGCAGTCTAAGGTTGGAAGGAAGTCTAGGTTAATCGTATCCATCCCCACTTCAAAAGCAGGAATAAATGAGTTGTACGATAAACTGATGCTACTTTAGATGAATATCGAGTCAACCAACTCACTACCCTTTCTGTAAAATAATAATTTTGAATATTCTTTCTTGATTTTCTCCCTTTAACTGCCTAGGATGGTTATTAGACAAACTCAAAAATAATGTTGACAAGCAAGCTTTTCTCCATGACATACACTTTGCTAACTGATAAACATCTGAAGAGGAAGCCTGGCAGTATTTTAAACTCTGTTTCTCCATGGGTTTGATTATTCTATACTATACTTCATGCTATACTTCATGATTTAGACCAACAGAAGGCCAACATATCATTTAATCAGTCTCCCACATTAGTGGGGCCATTTTGTAGCCTTTGTAGGCAGAAGATAATTATCCAATCTTTTTTTAAATAGGCCGAAGGAGTCATCATCAACAATTTCTCTAGGGAGATTGTTCCATATTGTTATAACCCTTTGTGTAAAGAAATGCCTTCTAGCATTCCTTTTTGGATAGGTTAACTTAAGTTGGTATTTGTGACATAGAAACATAGAAACATAGAATTCGATGGCAGATAAGGACTGCTTGGCCCACCTAGTCTGCCCATTTTCCTACCTAATGGACAGGCTGCAGATCCTAGTTAACCAACAGCCTACTTCATTTACCACTTGGAATATAGACATTTATTCCAGAAATTAATCTGCTTTTTTAAATATTCCAGACATGATAGCTGTTTATTCAAAGGACATCTGAAATGTACAATCAACATTTAATCAAAATGTTATAAAATTAGGAAATGTAAAAACGATTTAAAAAAATTGGTTCAACCAAATATGCAGTATCTAAAAATATTGAAAGTTTAAAAGGCACAAAACAGAGTCTCAAACACTAGACCTGCAACTCAACAGTAACTCCTAAGAGCTGTATTTCTAACATTTACTTCCAGTCCAATGTTTTCCATTAATCAGGAATCCCCTATTATTTTGAACATTTCCAAGAGATCACCTCTTTTCTGTCTGAGCTCTAGTGGTAAAATTTCTAAAACTTGCATTCTGGTTTCATGGGGCACATCGCTTAACCCATGGATGATTTGTGTTGCCCTCCTCAGGACCCTTTCTAGATTAACAACATCCCTTCTTAGATAGGGGCTCCACAGGGCTGTGCAGTAATCCAACTGTGGTCTTAAATGAGCTTTATACAGGGGCAGTATACAGTTTCTATGTCTGGATACAAAGGCCGTTTTTATGAATCCTAAGATTCTATTTGTTTTTTAACTACTTCATTACATTGTGGACTGAATCCCAGGTCATGGTTAATTAGTATCCCCAGATCTCTTTCACTTTCTTCACTTCATAACTGTGTACTGTTTAGTGTGTAAATGTTTTTGATATTACTTACATCAAGATGCATTATTACACATTTTTTCAGTATTAAAGGTCATAGTGTTTTTACGTGCCCAGTCCTCCAATACCTTCAAGTCCTGGCTAAGGCTGTCAACCTGATTCATGGTCTCCACTTCTGCTCCCAATTTAGAATCATCTGCAAACTTTATTATCCAATTATTAATTCCTTTATTCATGTTGAAAACAAAAACAGAAAATAACTCGGGTCCAAGAACCAAGCCCTGCGGCACGCCAATGGAATTCAGGCAGAACTAGCATTCCACTTCTGAAATATTCAGTGAGCTTTTTTACACAGTTGGGGAAATTCCACTGGTGTCTGAACTGCTGGATCTTTCTGCAAACTGCAAAAATGCTGAATTGTACAGACAAATGGATTGGAACTCTACAAAAATGATGAGAGTCCACAGAATTCTGACACAAACGGAGCTCTGCAGGTCCTACCAGAACTAGTTATGAACAAGTTCACCCCACTCATAAAATACTGCACGAAAGGACATAACACTCTCTGGCTGTCCCCAGAATTATAGTAGCAGAAATAATCAAAGCCCATAATGGCTCCCAGCCATGGCTCGCACCTCTAAACTCACTTCTGACTAAATCCAATTTTGCACCTAAGAAAAAAATACACTTCTGTAGTCAGATCTGCTCTCCCTGCAACTCCCTGGGCCCAGACCCACTTGCCCATGAGCTACATTTCTTAACAATTGTTGTGAATTTAATTACTTAATCCAATAGCCACATATTTAACCTTATTATTATTCTCAATGAGCAGCCAAAAGATTTGAGAGCAGCTTTTTTTCTCTCCATGTCACATAGAGGAGATGATGTTGCTGATCTCAATAATTAAAGGCCGTGTGCCTGTCTATTTGCCATCACAAATATCAAACTTTCCAAATAAGCAATTTAATGCATTTTGTTAAATTAATCATATTATATTTGAGTCCTAGTCTCTCAGCAGACCCAGACTTGGCACAATATCAATAGCAACAGTCATACCAAAAGGTTGTGTTTTAGAGTCATTATTGTTCATTATTGACATTGATATGGTGGGTTGTCAACTTGTTACTAACACTCTGCTGTCTTTATCTTTTTCTGTTCCTTAAAAAAAGCCCCAGATCACTTACAAAACTCCTCTGACAAAATCTAACTTGATCATATAAACCTAAAGTTGCTTTTGAGCTCATTGGAAACTAAATGCATGGTTTTGGTAGCTCCCTTAATCCTTACCTTACACTCAGATAAACTGCTCATTATGTCCCTTATGTGATGAGTCTCTAGACAAGTGCTGCCTTTAAAGTATGTTGCTGTACAGCAAGATAGCCATCTAAACTTCAAAGTGAATACTGATCACCTTGTTATGAAATTAAGAGTAAACCTGGGCCTTTTCTTCCCAAAGAAAGCCTTTTTCTTTGCAACAGTCTGGACATAATTGATGTTAAGCACTTCTGTATCCACCCTGGACTATGGAGTTATAATCTGTAAAGCTGCCTCTAGTACCACCTTGCAAAACACAGATGTACCGTTATGCAGCTTTACATTTCATTTTCAGTGCAGAAAACATTTCTGCAGCACTGAGACCTGCATAAACTAATAAGACAGATATCCCAGTCATCAAAAACTAAATACATAAAAATGAATAAATAAATAAAATACTGGTTTCTCTGTTTACAAAGTCATACTACTTACAGTAACCCCCACGGTTTGGTACTTACATTGCTGCTTGACTCAGTCCACCAACCACTATAGTCTAGATCCCAGTATTGTCTAAATTTAAACAAATCTCCTTTAACAATCTTGCCCCATGGCCCTGGATTGGTCTTTAAACCAGACTGAAGATTTCAACTAGTACATCTCTTGTACAACTTGTATCTCATGTCACTGAAACATTCTCTTTCATTTGATTTGGGTTTTTTTGGGGGGTCTGGCCAAATAACTTATTATTTTGGCTGATTGACTATTACAATTACAAACATATGGTAGTAGGACTTAAGAAGGCATAGCCCATTAAGACCATCCCCCACTTGCTTGTATGTTTCCTTACGTATTTCCCCTATTGTCTCTATGTCTGTGTTCCATTAGTGTTAAATAGTTTGTATGGTTGCTTTTGGCCAAGTCGTTTTTATAAAAGATATTTTAATTCCAAGAAATTGAACCGGCATAAACACAGGTTATGTTAGGAACAAAACATGACAGAGCCGATTCGGTGGCACTAAGTAATGGGGGATTGCTCTGGTATGCTGGTGACCCAGGTTTGAGCCCCACACCCAGGATGTCACGATCGGAAGCCGGCAGGAAGGATGAAAGAGCATCCTTTGGACATTCTCCTCCAGCAGGGGTGGAGGGGAGGAAGGGAGCTCATGGTGCCACTCTGTAATGGCTCATAGTCATGGCTGGTGGAGGTGCCGATGACAACGTGGGTAACCATATGCCATCAGGCACCCCCAAGCCAGCCTAGGAAACAGTGTGGAGGGTGGGACAAGAAAATGGGAAAAATGTTGCATCCACATGCAAGATGACAGACACTCTGCATCTCCCTATGCCTTGATCCTCCTTGATGACACACCCAACAGTCACTCCCCCTCTGGACGCCCCACACGTGCTCTTCCACTAGGCCATGGCACAGCCTCTGACAGGAACAATCTGACCAATGGAAAGGGAAGCACAGGAGCTTTCAGATGCATTCTTCACTACAATGGTCTGGGGAGGATCCCAGCAGGGACAAGCAGGTCCTAAAAAGCATCAGGAGGTCTGGATTAGAACATAACTCATCAGGGTGCAAATCATGGGGTGGGTCCAGCTGGAGAATGAGGTGGCGACCTTGGGTGCTTGAAGGGGAGGGCTACTGGAAGGCACAGTGGGCCCCAAAAAATGACAGTGTAATTGTTATGCCCCATTATACAATGGCAAAAAATTTCCTGAACTCTGATTGGTCAGTCTGGGACTGGACCCGTGATGTTATCCCAGTACAACATCACAGGTCTAGTCCCAGTTACACAGAAGACTGCATCAAGTAAAAATCATTACACGCAGCCCGCTTTGCTGATTCCCGCTCTGCACTTCACTTCACTCACTTTGGAGCCACCAGCCGTCTTCCTGAAAAAAAAGCAGAAGAAACAAAAAACAACAACCATTTCACACTCCCCACCAGAGTCTCTTTCTCCTTTTTAAAAAAAGAAACCTGCAGCTGAAAGCATGATTAGATGAAATGCAACAATTGCAGTGGGACCGAGTGCGCCCCGTGAGCGAGCGAGCGAGCAACTGAGTGTTTGAACAGTCGCCGCGAGACTGTCTGTAATGCTCGCTGGCTCAACACACTGTCTTCGGTTTTTTTTAAATTTAACTTCACCATAAGAATGCAGTCCAAAATATCCTCCATACCTCCTCCTTCTAGCTCTTTCAGATGGCAGCGAGTGGCACACTGTAAGACAGATGGGTGGGGAATGGGGCACAGCAGTCCCGATTCTCATTCAGAACCACAATTAAAAGTCAGTTATGGAAACACAGAGGAAAACAACGTAAATACCATCCCAAAAGGCCAAAACACAGCATAAACAAAGAATCAAAGGGCATATTAACAACGAGTGGCACCAGCAAAGGTTGCTATGGGACTGTACAGCCAGTGAAAAAGCACTTCAGCTCCACCTGCTGGCTAAAGCAGCACTACTTTTTCATAATGTAACCCTACCCATGCAAAAATGACAAAAATGTACTTAAAGGCACTTTTTTTCTTTTCTTTTCTTTTTTTAATGAACCATTGTATAATAGCAATAATGCACTCCAGGGTGTGTGTTGTGCTGGGATAACGTCCTTCTGGGGTGATAGTCTTCACTGCCCATGGCTCATGCCTAATCACCCCAGGCGTGACGTTATCCCAGCACAACACACACCCTGTCGTGCATTATTGCTTAATTAATATTCCATGTGGTGGGTTTATTCCCATGGTCTTTGGCAAAGGGATGTCAACCACCACAAGGAATACTGATAGGGTATAAAGGGAAATTATGATTCCTTACTAGTAATTCTGGTTGTGTGCAGGCAATGTCTATGGTCAGTCAGATGGCATGGATTGTCTTCCTCTACCATCTGTGTCATATTGTAACAGTCTGAGAGAAGTCTTAGACCTGGCCCCTTTTCAGACTCCCTTTCTCCAATGTTCTATCCAAGTCTGTAAAATGACACTACTAGAAAAAAGAAAAACAGAACCAAATACTAAACTACAACCACAGAACTGGCTACGGACACTATATGCAATATAGGAAAAAAGACTAATGAATATACAACACTGAAGCACAAATGAGCCTTAATGCCCATGAATGGAGCCTACATACAACCAGAAATACTGCTAAGGAATCATAATTCCCCTTTGTATGCCACCTCTAATAGGCAAGCAGATGGCTTGGGCCCTAATAATTAGTACCTCAATGGGAGAGACCAGTGCTTTATTACCAAACACGGCACCCACCTGCTGACTATGTCAAGACAGTAATGCCTAGTGAATGTACATAAAGAGACCCTAGTCTCCTCCCTACAAATGATGCCACAGGAAGACAAGGCATGTCTAGTATCGGGCTGGCAGTATAGCCTAGAGGTTAGTGGAACGAGGTGTGAACAAGCTTGGTACATCCAGTAGATCAGTCCTGAGTTTGATTCTCACAACCTCCACTTGCATACTGTGTGACTCTGAGCAAGTCACTTAACCGTCCAGTGCTCCCAGGTCGCCCCTGAAAACAGGCACTTGTGCCTAGTGGGCCTTACCCAGTTACCAAAGACTAAAATAAAAAAAATAAATAAATAAAAGGAGGATGCCATAGCTCTAGTGTAGTGGAGTGTGGGGGTGAGGGGGAGTGATAGCCCCCTGGAGAGATATGCTAATTTTATACAGTAGCAGAGTCAGTTAGCTAAGGGTCATTTTGCTTGGACAGTGCCTTTCTTCCCTGGACCAAGAATGACAAAGAATCTGTCCATTTCCAGAAAAGTTTGGTATGGCTAAGGTATATGTTGAGGACTCACCCAACTTCTGAGGTGTGCAGCCACTCCTCCTTGGAGAGTAGCCAGAGTACGGCAGAGCAAAGGCAATGCAATCTCTTTGTTTGGCAGACATCTGAGATAATTTTAAGAAAGAAGAAGACAGGGAAGGCACCGTTCAAAGAACTATTCAAAGGACCACCTTTTCTTTATGTAAAACAAGGCAGGAATACTGGCAAAGAACCTGTAGATCTTTGATGTGGGGAGCCAAGTGCAAGGCAACTCGGAAGAGGACCTTAAGGGATAGGTACCAGAGCAACACCCTCTGAAGAGGCACAATGGGGAAACATAACAGTCTCAAGGACCACAATTAGCTTTCAAGGAGGAAGACACTACCTACGCCTTGGGCAAATCCTACGGCTGGCCCTAAGGAAACAATGTCTGAATGGAGCCCTGAGGAATGTGAACCCACTGTACCCTTCCTGACTGAAAAGGCCACCATCTGGATTCAAAGGGTGCTGAAGACCCCTTATGTAGGCCTTGTTACAGAAATTTCAAGACACTGGACAGACAGGCAGCCAAGGGCATGATATGAAGTCATGAGCACCAATGTCTGAAGATGAGCCACATCCTTCTGTAGGTTTTACTGGTGGACATCTTTCTGGAGTGAATGGTCTGAATGACCCTTGCTGAATATCCTACATTTATTCATCTTCTATGTTCAGGAACCAGGCTGACAGTTGTGATGTATCTGGATTGTAATGCAGTATCAGGCTGTAATGCAGCATGTTTAATCTGCTTGGAAGAGACAGAGATTCACCTACCATAAACCGAATCAAAGTATCAGAAGCACCTGGGCCAACAAAGGGCAGTAAGCATCAGTGTCTAGCTGGCCCAGGGGTGCAGAGGGCTGAAGCATCTCTGCCTTACCTCACGCTATGCTGGTGATCTGGGTTCAGGAACAATCTTGGGTCATTGGAAGCAGGCATGGGGTGGGTAGAAGCAGAACTGAGCTGCCTAATAGCAGCTTCCCTCTACCAGGGATGGGGAGGGTCACCCTCCTGCAGTCCCACCATCACTGGGTGGAGGTCCAGTGGAGGCACAGGCGGGTATGTGTGACCAGTAGGGTGGGGCATCCTGCAGTGAGTGGCACTTGCTTGCATCCATATATGTGGGCTCGCGCCAAGGATGTGAGGGTGAGGGCAGAAACACGGGGAATAAAAATGGATACAAAGATGATAGGAAAAAAAAGAATCGGTGTCTATGGCTCCTTACATAAGTTCTGTAAATCCTTGGAATCATTGACCACGGAAGAAAGGTGTAAAGAGGCACATCCAGCCATGCTGGGCAGAAACAGTCTATTCCTATTGATTGTGTGATCTTTGTTTTAGCTGTGGGCCATGTGAGGACTATGTATGGCATTTCTCACTTTTCACAGAAGCAGTCTTGCCCCCAGTGGAGGCTGGAACCGGGGACGGGCCATGAGATTTTTTTTCTCCTCACTTAAGTGTTGCACAAAGACACTTGAAGCTTAAAGCCTGACACTTTTTTCTTGTTCAAAGATATTAAATGAATGAACTTATATGCAATTAAAAGAAACAACACACCTTTCACTTAGTGCATTCATTACACTGGCATAATCGGATATGATACAGATCTTGTCACAGTGTTTGCTTCATCTTTCAAAGTTCTTCAAACTCTGCACAAAATCAGCATGAAGAAACTAAAAAGAGGTGGTGGTGGTTCAAGAAAAACATCTGGTGCTTCACAACAATGGAGTTTCAAAGAGGATAAATATACTTGTACAATCTATTACTTATATAGTGGCATAATTGCTGCCACTAGTTTAATTAAAGAGCAATTTTTTTCTGATTTCAATTATAAGATTTGACATCAAAGATTAATTTTGTAAAAGTACGTGATGGTCTTGATAAAATATATTAGGTAAAAAGTACAAAAGTGCATTCCAATTCAAACAATGTACATTTTTAACTCATTATAATAAACAACTCATACAGACTGCTGAATTAGTTTTTATTGCAGCTTACAGATTTGAAAACATTGGATCCCAGATTCATCTATAATCCGGTAAGTGAATTACTGTTTACAAAGTCACACACAATGTAATTCATTTAGTGTAGTAGGGAAAAAGGTATTAAATTGCAGGGGACTGAGAAGACGGGCCATGTGATTGCCTCTTTGGCCTTAAAAGGGAGAGGAGCGACATGGACTGTGAAGGCTTACAGTCATGTGACAAGCTGAAGGAGACACAAGTTAGCTAAAATGACAAAGCATGTGAGACATATGGCAAAGCTCATGTTACCTGCATGGAAGTTGTACCACTTCATACGCTCCCTTGATAAGTTATTTCATTTCCCTTTTTTTGTATCTAAAATATTTTTGATACTCAACCTCACTTGTGGCAGGAGAATCCTTTTCATTTTAGCTGGACAGATAGGCAAGTGTTCTATAGGGATGGAGTCTCACTGCTGTCCCCCTTGTAGACTCTTATGAATGTTAGATCTGAGGCTTTCTTTTTGGTGAAGTTCCATGCTGCTGCAATAAGGTCCTTAGCCATGTCACATACCAGGAAGGCATACTCTTGCTTTTCTAGCCTCATGTGGAAGAGAGCTTTCTTTTGTGACTCTGTTGGAGTTCCTCCTTCACATCTCAGGTGATGCTTTTTTGTTTCATGAGGGAGGAAAGATGTTCCCCCAAACACTCTCTGCTCCACACCCAAAAATATGCTCGACAAAGAAGAAATACTCACCCTCTTCAGCAGCCCCTACCAGAAGATGAGCCAGAGGATATGTCTCTTGAGAAGATACACCAGCCTAACAAGGTCTTGTGATGTCATTCATGGGCCACCAACATGAGCTTAGTTATAGTATTCAGAAGTGTCTTGGGCTCTGGAGTCCCGCCTGGATTAATCATGCGTGTCTGACAGGAAATAGATGTGGATGAGCCATAGACTTGACAAAGGTCAATGAAGGAGGGTCTGAGAGTGTTTGGTGCTCTACTAATCCCTTGCTAGAGCAGGTGGAGCCTTGTGGGTTATTGGCCTTCTATAAGGATGATCTGTAACAGGATGGACGAAGGGAGGCAAGTACATAGGACTGGAGCCTAGTGCCATATGTTTAACATAGAAACATGGAAGCATAGAATTTGATGGCAGATAAGGACCGCTTGGCCCAACTAGCCTGCCTATTTCCCTACTTAATGGATAAGCTGCAGATCCTAGTTAACCAACAGACTACTTCCTCCTACCCCTCACTAGAATTTCCTTAAGTCTGTCTCATGCATTTTTGAATTCCCGCACTGTTTTTGACTCCACAACCTCCTCTGGAAGGCTGTTCCATGCATCCACAACCCTTTCCATGAAAAAATACTTCCTCACATTACCTCTGAGCCATCCCCCCTCTATCTTCAAATTGTGCCCCCTTGTTCTTGCACAACTGTTTTTCTGAAAGATGCTATCCTCTTGGACTTTATTGATTCCCTTGAGATACTTGAAAGCTTTTATCATGCCCCCCCTCTCACTCCTTTCCTCGAGGGTATACATATTAAGCTCCTTTAGTCTCTCTTTGTATGTCTTCTGGTTCAGACCCTGCACCATTTTGGTTGCCCTCCTCTGGACTGCCTCCACCCTGTCTATATCTTTGCAGAGATGGGGTCTCCACAACATCACGCAGTACTCCAGATGGGGTCTCACCAACTGTATGTACAGAGGGATAACAACTTCCTGCTTTCTACAGATGATGCCTCTCCCTATGCATCCCAGTATCCCCCTAGCCCTCCTTACTGCCTTCTCACATTGCTTGTCCACCTTTAGGTCAACTGATTTAACTACCCCAGGTCCCTTTCCATTTTTGTTGTTGTCAGTATCTCACCCACCACTGTGTACACTTCCTCTGGGTTTTTGTTTCCCAGGTGCATTACTTTGCACTTCTTTGCATTGAATCTAAGCTGACATACATTTGATCATTCCTCCAACCTTGCCAAGTCCCTTCTCATCCTTTCCACCCCACCTTGTGTATTGACTCTGCTGCAGATCTTTGTGTCATCTGCAAAGAGACATACTTTTCCTTCCAGTCCCTCTGCAATGTCACTTATAAAGAAATTACAAAGGACCGGACCCAGTACTGAACCCTGTGGTACCCCACTAGTAACCCCCCCTTTCTTCACTGTGGACTCAGTTTACTATTACCCTCTGCGTCATGTTGTCCAGTCAATGTTTTACCCAGGCTACCACCCTAGGACCCACTCCCAGGCTGGCTAATTTATTTATTAATCTTTTGTGCAGGACTGTGTCAAATGCCTTGCTAAAGTCTGGGTAGGCCATGTCCACAGCTCCTCCCTGGTCTACTACTTAGGTCACTCAGTCAAAGAAATCAATTAGATTAATCTGACATGATCTTCCCACTGTGAATCCATGCTGCCTTGGGTCCTGTGCCCCACTGGCCTCTAGGTAGTCAACAATTCTTTCCTTCAGAAGTGATTCTATCATTTTCCCTACCACAGAGGTCAAACTGACAGGTCTGTAGTTTCCTGCCTCTGTCTTGCTCCCACTTTTGTGACGAAGAATCACATCTGCCTTCCTCCAGTCCTCAGCTACCACACCATCCTCCCATGATTTGTTAAAAAGGGTAGTCAATGGTGTTACTAGTTCTCCCCTTAGTTCTTTTAGAATTCTGGGGTGAATCCCATCAGGCCCCATTAATTTGTCCACCTTCAGTTTTAGGAGTTTTTTTTAGAACCCTTTCTTCTGTGAAAGGACTGATATTGACCCCCTATCCAGAGTGTTTCTATAGACTGGATTGGGTACCTCTCCCTCCTCTTCCTTTGTGAATACTGAGCGGAAGTATTCGTTCAGCATCCCTGCATTTTCACTGTCCCTCTTTGCCCACCCTCCTCTTTATTCAGCCTCAGTATCCCTCGCTTTGTCTTTCTTCACTCCCTAATATACCTATAAAAGGTTTTATCCCCCTTCTTAACTGAGGTGGCTATCTTTTCCTCGGTTTGTGCCTTTGCTATTCTGACTGCCTTCCCTGCTTCCTTCTGCTTTAACTGGTACAGTTCTCTGTCCTGCTCCTTCTGTGTTTCTTATACTTCCTGAATGCTATCTTTTTCTCCCTAACCTTCCTTGCCACCTCTTTTAAGAACCATAGTGTTTTTTTCTTTCATTTTGATTTGTTTATTTGCTTCATACAAAGGCTTGTTGCCTCTGTGATGGCAGTTTTGATGTTTCCCCATTGTTGCTCCACCCCTCCTTCTTGCCTGTTTGCTAGTGCCTTTCTGAGGCACTCTCCCATTTTGACAAAATCATCCTCCTGAAGTCCAGTACCTTCACTTTTGTATAGCTTCACTCTACAGCTGAGTTTATCATGAACCACACTGTTTGATGGTCAGTTGTTCCCAGATGGCTACCCACTTCTAGATCTGAGATTCTCTCTCCATCCCCATTTGAGAATACCAGGTCTAAGATTGCTCCCTCCTGACTGGGTTCCAACACTAGCTATCTGAGGCATGCCCCCTGTAGGGCATCGAGAATTGTCCTGCTCTTGGATGTGGCTGCAGCAAAGGTGCTCCAGTTAATATCTGGCATATTTCGGTCCCCATCAGCAATATCACCCCTTTCTGTGCCATCCTAAGGATGCCTTCTATCATTTCCTTGTCCATTTCCTCCCCCCTGAGACGGGGTTTGTTTACAACTCCCGTTTAGATTGTGGTGCCATTTCCAGTCTCCAGGGTGACCCACACTGCCTCCTCTCCTCCCTGTTTACCCTTTAGTTCCATTGCTTTGACTCCTTCCCTTACATAGAGAGCTATTCCTCCTCCTCTTCTACCCTCCCTGTCCCTCCTGTAGATTGTGTACCCTGGTATGTTGACATCCCAGTCATGGTTCTCTGTGTGCCATGTTTCTGTGACTGCCACAATATCCAGGCATCCCTTTTCCATCAAGGCCACCAGTTCAGAGAGCTTGTTACCTAGACTATGGGCATTGGTACTCATTACCCTCCATTTTTTAATGGCCTTACCCCTTTTTGCCCCATCTCTGTCCTTACTACCTTTGTATTTTTCTCCATTTACACCTGCCCGTCTCCCTATCGACTTCTCTATCTTGGTGTTTACCTCACTAACCACCCAGATTGTTTGGGGGGGCTAGGATATCTCTTCTCCTTTTCAGTACCTCCCCCTTGGCTAGTTTAAATACTTGCAAATGAAGCATTTAAATCTATCACCTAGGATCCTGGTTCCCCTCCTGGACAGATGCAGACCATCGCGCCAGCATAGGCCTGCATCCCTCCAGGTGGACTCCCAGTCCCAATGAAGCAAAAACCCTGAGCTCTGCACCAGTTTTTTAATGACTGATTGAATCCCATGGTGTGCAGCACCCTAGTCTCACCCATACCATAGACAGGCAGCACCTCCAAGAAGCTTACCATGTGTACTACTTGTCTAAGGCCCCTCCCCAAATCCATAACCTCCTCCTGTACTACTCTGATCCCTTTCTCAGTCAGGTCATTTGTCCCTAGGTGGACAATGACATCCTGCTCCCTCCCCCGTGCAGCTGCTCCCATGATCCTGAGGATTCGCTCCCTGTTCCTCCAAGCCATGGCGCCAGGCAGGAACCTTTCCTCCCTCCCCCCTCCTTCCTCCAGTTCTACCTTCCTAACAATGGAGTCCCCCACCAGGAGTTGTTTTCTTCCCTTTGGGGTCCTATGCCACCCTCCTGTGGGTCTCCTTTGTGGAGGTTCCCAGCATCCTCCTTGGTCTCCACTGCGGGTGCCTCCATAGAAGAACCACACTCTGCCAGAATGGCATATGAATTGTGGAGAGGTACAACTGGAGGGATGCGCCTCTGTTCCACCACTCTAACCCTCCCTAAGCCCACTGTAGTCCAACCGCTCCTTTTTCTTGGCAACCTCTGAGGCAGCAGCGGGAGCCCTGGTGATCCCTGGGTGGAAAAGGAGGTCCCCCAAATCCCAGCCAATTCAGCCTAGAGATAAGCAACCTCCTCCCTCAGCCCAGGGAGGTGCCTGCAGATGGGAAAACACCACATCGTCTGGAACATCTCCCAGAAGACTGCTGCTCCATAGTCACTGCACTGCACCACTCCCATCATGTCTTATTTGTGGCCCTTTAACTGTTGTTTTGTATACTTACTCTTTCTCCTGTGTTATTTTTTTTTTATATATACAATTTTCCTTTTTGTCCCTACTTTCCTACTGCTTCTGTACCCTTAAGCTCCTGATCTTCCTGTTCTGGGACAATAAGTTCCTATATTCCTCAGTAGTCTCTTTCTTACTTGCTCAGAGTCAGACCTCCAGCAGCTGGGGGGGTGGGGGATGGAGAGCTACTCTTTTCCTTCTAGGATGCTGAGTCTTTTGTGCCTCTGTGATCACTCCCTTCCTGCTCCCAAACAGCAAGTTCCTATTGTCAGCCAAATCCTGTGTTTATAAAAGTAGAACTGGCTAAGCGTGAGGGGGGAGGGGGTGGAGGGATGGAGGGCAATATAGTCCCAGTAAAGTTCTAACAGTAGCTCCTTCCTCTTGCTGTTCTCTGCCACAAGTTATCTAGGTCAGTTTTTAAATGCAAACACCTGGCTTCCTTCTTGGCCCATTATAGTCTTTGATCACATTCCCTTAGACTCACTGGATGCAGCCTCAAGAACTGTACCAGAAGACACACTGTGCTCACAAAGAAAAACTCTTCAAAATCTCTAAATCTCCCTTGCAACACAAACTACTCAAAATCCTGCCTGTGTTAAAAGTAGGGAGCGATACACAGAAGACCATACCAGGCACAATAAGGGAGGAGGGGGCTGGGCATAGTAGTCCATACCAACACTGCAGCCCCAGAAAAATATCCTGCAGCACAGTCAATTGCCTAAACATCTCTAAGGATTCTGTAGGCATGTGCTGCTGTCATGCTGATTAAATAACAATGTTCTACGCAAGCAATAATGCCCAACAGGGTGGGCGGTATTGGGCAATACCAGACCCCCCAGGTTCACAATGAGGCCCGACGCCGCATGCGGAGGGCCTTATAGCCCCTGGAAGGTCTGGTATTGCCCATACCGCCCACCCTGGAGGGCAGTATTGTGCTTAGAAAATGGGCACTGTGTCAATTTTATGTGGGATTCAAAAACTTTTAAAAAAAATAGTTAACAAATGTATTAATTATAATGTTGAAATGTTTGTGTGATAAAGTAGTCCCTGTCTCTGTGCTGTTGCATGTGTTTCCAGATTTGTTGTCCTGCCTCCACCACATACAGGGGATTCTCTTGTCCTTAACTCCAAACCCCACTCTCCACATGAAAAGACTGTGTCTTTCCTGTAATATTATTAACAACAAGCATTTGTCAATGCCAAATGTTTGCTTGCTGGCATTGGCATTGGTAGTGTAGGAGTTACAGAGCTGCACAATAGGAATGGCAGTGACGTATTCAACTGAAGCCAACCCCACCACCACCCCGCAGAAACTGACAGGCATTGGGGTGTACCTTTGGGTCATCAGGCATAACGGCCACGCCATTTCACCACACCCTACCCTGCAGACACTAACAAGTGTCACGGTGTGCCTTGGGGTCTTTGGCCCTTTTGCGCACCCCATTCCATCAGGAAATATGATGAGATGGGTGCAGTATAGGAGAATGGGGTGAACTTTGGGGCAGAAGAGTCCAAGGCATACCTCAATGCCTCTCACTGGCTGCAGAGTATGGAATGGTATGAGCATTACAGGTGAGAATCCCAAGTCATACCCCTGATGCCTGTCATTCTTTACAGGGTGGGGCATTATGGTTGGAAACCCTAATGCCTCAGGCATTCATTGGTATTTTCACTCTAAATTTTCAACATGGTTGTTTTGTGACCCCACCTCATGAACAGTGGCAATATCAGTTTGTTAGCCGAAAGCTGATTTTGCACAGCGACCATGGCATTTTGCACCACAGGTGCAAAAACACATTCTGAACAGGATGTGAAAAATGACAGCTGTACTGTTCATGGGGAGGTGTAAAAAATGGCAATGTTGAAAATCTTCAGTGAAAATATTAAAAAAACTGGTGAAGTCACGAGCGTGCATAGAAACTGTGCAACGCACACCCATAATGTAATTAGTTTGGGGATTTTTTACAGCAGATTGTCAACACAGGCATTTTGGGACCTCCAAACATGAACAGTGTCACTGTGATTTTGTTTATCTGTCTCGAACAATGATTTCCCACAGCGACCACGCATTTCTGCGCTGAAAGTGTGAAAACACATTTTGGCCATGTTGTGAAAAATGACAGCTATACTGTTCATAAGAAAGTGTGGAAAAATGCCATTGGTGAAAATCTGGACTGAAAATATTACAAAGTCATGAACTTCCGAGGGTGCATGGAAACTGCGCAATGCTCACTCGTAACACAGTCATTTTATGGACTTTTGTCACCAAATTTTCAACATAGCCATTTTGAGGCCTCTGCTCATGAACAGTGTCACTGTGATTTTCTTAATCTGTCCCAAACATTGATTGCGCACACCGACTGCGCCATTGTGCGCTACATGCGCGGAAACACATTTTGGGCGACATGTGAAAAATTACAGCTGTACTGCTCATAAGGAGGTATGGTAAAATGGCAATGTTGAAAATCTGGAGTGCAAATATTAAAAATTTGCAAACTTCCGAGGGTGCGTAGGAACTGCTCAACGCACACTCGTAAAACAGTAATTTTTAGGAATTTTTTTCACCAAATTTTCAGTGTAGCTATTTTAAGACTTCTGCTCATGAACAATGTCACTGTGATTTTCTTAATGTGTCCCATACATTGATTTTGCACATTGACTGCGCCATTGTGCGCTACATGCACGGAAACACATTTTGGGCGTGATGTGAAAAATGACAGCTGTACTGCTCATAAGGAGGTGTGGCAAAATGGCAATGTTGAAAATGTGGAGTGCAAATATTAAAAGTTCACGAACTTATGAGCGTGCGTAGGAACTGCGCAATGCTCGCGCGTAAAACAGTCATTTTTAGGAATTTTTTCACCAAATTTGCAACATAAGCATTTTGAGAGCCCCCCTTATGAACACTGGCACTGTCATTTTGTTAATCATTCCTGAAAGGTGATTTCACGCAGGGCCCGAGTAACGCCATGACAGTTCAAGAATTCATGAGGAGGGGTCCCAACACCTCATGTTGAAAATTTGGTGCCAAAATTCTAAAAATGCCTGAGATATGCATTAAAGTTGAAAATCCCTATTTATTACATTATACAGCTTCCGCATTTCCTCAGTTCGCAGTCGGCTTTGAAGAGTGCAGACATGTTCCCGGTCCACGGAAGATCGCCGCACCAGACTCTGGAGGCAAGTATGGGGTGGGGGTGGGGAGGCAGAGTGCGAGTAGGTGGGTGCGCGGTGGGCTGGGAGAGCGCCGAGAATGTTTTCTTGTTTACAGGTTTTGTTTTTTTTAAAGAAGACGACAAGGGACGCTTTGCCATGCTGGGGTGGGCTCCCAGCGTGGCAACTGAAGACTGTTTGGGGAAGTGGGCCTGTTGCTGACGGGGGATTGGGCACCCCCGTCAGTCATACGGACTTGTGCCACGCTGGGGTGGGCTCCCAGCGTGGCAGCTGTAAGGCTGTTTTTTGGGGGTGTGTGGAGCCGACGGGGGATTGGGCACCCCGTCGGCCATACTGACATGTGCCATGCTGGGGTGGGCTCCCAGCATGGCAGCTGTAAGGCTGTTTTTTGGGGGGGCGTGGAGCCGACGGGGGATTGGGCACCCCCATCGGCCATACAGTATGTGCATGGGGGGGTGCGTGAGCACGCAATATGCATGTGTGTGGAGGGAGGAGCTCTGCTCACTGAAGTGGAGCTCACCCTTTCAACTGTGTGCTACTGCATTTTCAACTGCTGTCATAGACAGCTGCAGCAGTGATTTTAGACCTGGGGCCGCGCCTGCAAACACACTGACTGAATTGGAAGATGGCTGCCACACCTCCGAAAACATGGGTGATGGCATTATGTTTCTTGCACATGCGTGCAAGCAAACATAAAAAACTGCTGGACTGCACCTGCACAGGGTCTTAGAGGTAGAGCAGTAGTTTGCGATCTGCACTGTGATGTATGGTGCCTCCTGTCATTTCTCGCTCGATGTACTGTCAAATGCCTGTCACATTCAGGTGTCAAACGAGGAGCACAACTGCATTTAACAAAATTTAAATAAAAAAATGAATAGATTTCTCGATTGGCTATTTCACAGCGGTTTGCGCGTCCCAATGACGTCACACCCGTAAGTATGCGGGAGACAGAAGAAGGGTACCGGATCGAGAAATTATTTTTTGGGGGGAGGAAGTATGGTGTTTGCTTTTATTTATATTGTTCAGGAGAGGTGAGATATGTATTTGGCATGGTGAGAGAGCGGAGTGGACCGAGCATCACAGGCGGTGCTGAGAGGTTCATCAGCGCAGACATCTAGAGGTATTTCGGGAGCTGTGCACTCCTGTGCAAGTGTGCTGTAACATTTTTTTATAGAATACTATTCTAGTTCAAGCATTTGGTTTTGGGATGGTTTGTTTTCTGGGGCAGGCAGATTCATTTTGGGAGCGAATGGCGCATTCGGGACTCGTATCTCTCGCTAAGTGGCAGAAAAAAATGGTGGGGATTTAAAATGAAATCAGGTTGTTTTGTCCAATAGGGAAGCAAGGTGGGAACAAGGATAAGGTGTGTAGGTGAATGGGCACTGGGGCTGGCGCTTTTTATTTCCTGGGCATCTATTGAAAGTTAATGTACCCTCCTTTCAAGAGCACTAGCCAATCAGATGCCAGGAAATAAAAGTCCATTTTCTAAAGTTTCTTAAACTCCTTCCCAAAGAAAACTATCCCCAGTACACCTGCACTGCAGGTGGGGAAGAAGGATGGCCCATAACAGGCTGGTAAGGGAGGAGGGGGCTGCATGTAGCCCTTACCAGGCACAGCCTCCTTGGAAATATCTGGAGCACAACCAGTTACTTAACTATCCCCAAAGATCATCAAACAAGGCATCAGGTAGTAGGAATCAATGAATAAACTAATTCTTGCTGAGTGAAAAGCAGACAAAAATCCAGCAGAGTAAATAAAACTAGGCAAAAAAAAAAAAAACCACTAAAAAGCAAAACAAGCATTTGTCAATGCTGAATGTTGTCACGCTGGCATTGGCTTTGGTAGTGCAATGCAGAAACACATTTTGGGCAGGATGTGAAAAATGACAGCTGTACTGTTCATAATGAGGTGTAAAAAAATGGCAGTGTTGAAAATGTGGCATGTAAATATTGCAAATGTGCGAAATTACAAGGGTGCGTGGGAAATGTGCAAAGCACGCTTGTAACACAGTCATTTTATGGACTTTCGGCACCAAATTTTCAACATAGGCATTTTAGCACCTCTGCTCATGTACAGTGTCACTGTCATTTCCTCAAACTGTCCCAAAAAGTGATTTTGCACAGCGACCGCTCTATTCTGCGCCGGACATGCGAAAACACATTTAGGGCAGGATATGTAAAATGACAGCTGTACTGTTCCATCAAGAGGTGTAGAAAAATGGCAATGTTGAAAATCCAGAGTGAAAATATTACAAAAGCACAACGTTATGAGCGTGCGTGCAAGCTGCACAAGGCACACTCGTAACACAGTCATTTTAAGGAATATCATCACCAAATTTTCAACATAGGCATTTCAGGACCTCTGCTCACAAACAGTGTCACTGTGATTTTCATAATCTGCCCAGTACTATTTTCCACAACAACAGCATGTGTCAGAAGTGCGGAAACATTTTGGCCAGGATGTGAAAATGACAGCTGTACTGTTCACAAGGAGGTGTATAAAAATGACAATGTTGAAAATCTGGTGTGAAAATATTGCAGATTCACGAAGTTACAAGCGTGCGTAGCAACTGTGCAACACACGCTTGTAAAACAGCCATTTTTTGGATTTTTTCCACCAAATTTGCAACATAGGCTTTTTGAGAGCCCACTTCATGAACACTGCCACTGTTCTTGCGTTAATCAGTCCCAAAAGGTGATTCTGTGCAGTGACTGCAAAATCACCTTTCGGGATCAACTAATATCATAACAGTGACAGAATTCATGAAGAGGGGTCCCATAAACCCCATGTTGAAAATTTGGTGCAAAAAGTCCAAAAAATGCCTGAGATATCCATCAAAGTTGAAAACCCCCTAATTATTCCATTATACAGCTTACCAGCATTTCCTCAGTTCATGATTGGCTTTGAAAAGTGCAGACGTGTTCCTGGTCCACCGAAGATCGTCGCACCGAGCTTCGGAGGTAAGTATGGGGTGAGGGGAGTGTGGGGAGGCAGGGTGCGTACTGGGTGGGTGCGGGTGGTGGGTAGGGAGACTACAAGGGACCGTTTTCTGTTTACAGGTGTGAAAAAAAACATTGCAGATGGTTTTCTTTTTTTACAGGTGTTTTTTTTTGGGGGGGATACAGTAGCTGACAGGGGATTGGGCTACTCCGTCAGCAAATAGGAGGGGGAACACTAGCTGAGGGGGGATTGGGCACCCCTCAGCACAGAAGAAGGGGGGATCATCATGCCGATAGGGAGTGGGTTTCGCTGGCACATTAAAGGCGAAAGGGGAACAGATGCTGATGTGGAATTGGCACCCCCATCAGCAAACAACAAGAGCAGGGGGCGTGATGAGCTGAGGGGATTGGACACCCCTTGGCAAGCAAAAAGGAGGGAGGAACACATTATGCTGACGGGTGGGCCCCCGTCGGCACATAGATGAGGGCAGGGTAAGCCGGCCAGAGGATTGGGCATCCCTGAAGTCGGCAGTTTAGCGGCCACTGTACCGCCATGTTGTAGCTGGTGAGGCACGTAGGAAGGTCCGCTGAGTGCGATGACCTTTGTTTGCATTGCAGCGGACCTTTCCTTAGATGTGCTCACCACATTATGTATGCATGGTGTGGCACTGGCATGCTGGCTGATTAAGGAATGAGGGACGCACCTACTGGTGCGATCCCTGCATTTGCCCAACAGCGACCGCGCCTCCAAATCTCCACTGCCACAAGATGTTGGCTCAGGCCCGGATTAAGAGAGGGCAAATGGGGCAATGCCCCAGGCCCCCGCAAATCGCGGGGAGCCCCCTGAAATGCCACACTTGTGTGCTAATATAAAGCAAAAGCGAGTTGCCATTTAAAAGTGGCTGCTTTAAATGACTTGCTGCGCGGCCCTGCTGTTCCTGTTTTTGCCAGCAGTGTTGCCCGAGTTGCCCTGAGAGTAGACTCCGAGTCTGAGAAATTAATGGAGGGGCAGGGCGACCGGGATCACATGGTGTGCAGAAGCCTAGCTGAGAAGTCATGTGGGTGTATATCGTCTGCGGTCTGTCTGCGCATGTAAGTGTACGTCACACAGTCACCGGCGCAGTGGTTTTAGAGAGGAGAGCTGAGCAGATGTGGGTTGGGTTCGTTCGTTGAAGTTCCCTAATCCGTTTCGATATAAAACTTGTTCGTACTGTACATACTGTGTGTTTGCACTGAGTGAGACTGAGACCAAAACAAGTCACTCACACACACAGGGACAGTAGTAGTACATTAGCAAGCGGGGAGCAGAGAGCAATTCATGAGGTAAAAACACGAGCCGGGCTGGGACGACTCTGAGTCATGCCTGGCTGAGGCCTGCCTGGATGGTTAGGTAGTAGTAGGAGAGGATCAGAGGACCGACTGACTCAGGAAGAGAGACTGGGAGTCGGGGAGAGCAGGAAGAAGCCCCGAGCGTATTCAGCACTCGATCCTTACCTCACGGACCGGGTTATTGCCGGAGCCTCAGGCCGTGACTCACGGCCTGAGGCTCCGACAACTCTCAGTCCGTCCACTCCCACCACAACATGCCAGAAGTCACCCGGTTTAATGGAAATGCAAATGATGCCTTTTAGAACTACTTGCTTGGGCAGGTCGGTGAGGGCAGTGTGCACCCCGGCATTGGGGCTGTTGCTGTCCGGCTCCGGGTGCTGCTGCTGGCTGCCACCGTGGGAGTGGATGGAAGGAGGAGCCGTTACTGATGCCGTTGAAGGTCGTGTTTTCACCCAGCTCCTCGCAGCTGAGTCTGAGAGTGAGGCAGGTGAGCTGCAGAGCCCATATGGCTGCAGGCAGCATGGTCAAGCAGTCATGGGTGGGAATAGGGCCCTGAGCCCATGCACCTCCCTGTTTAAAACATTTCAAAATAGCGCAAGCTCCATTCTGATACATTGTCTTGCGTGACACACCACCCCCATCAACTACCCTACTGTCAGGGCTTTCAATGATCACCAAAAACTGAAACAGAGAAGCTGAGCCTTCCACCAATAACCCCTACCTGAGGGTCGTAGCCTCTCTAGGAACCCTCCATGCAGGACTAGAAATGCAGAACATACAGGGGTAAGGTCACAACAGAGAAAAGCTTAGTGAACACCCTTTCAATTTGCTTGTTTTTGATAACACTCTGATAAAGAGATTAAATACTTTTCATCTTCTCTACAAACAAGGGTGCATTGGTACCAACCTCGCTTCTTCCATGAGGAAAAGTATGGGTACTATGAGCCCATATGGGCTGAAACGGGGTGGGGAGGGAGGAGAGATTTAGCCTTTTGCCTTACTGAGAAGGGAAATGTTAAATCATCTCATGTTCTGAATTATTTTACTAGTAATGGGGGAGGGGAGCTGCAGAGCAAGTAGAGAGGTAAGCTGCAAAAACACATGATGGGTATGTTTGGTTCGGAGGGAGATGGCTTTGGGACTTGTCACATCTTGAATGTTGATTTTTGTTGAAGGTAAAAAATTAGAAAGGTCCTAGCAACCAATTATGTGAGCAATATGGGTGGTGGCAGACAGGAGCAGGGGTACTCACATGTTTGGAGTAACTTGCTCATTCAGATATCCTGGTTTCTAGCTCCTATCTGGCTGAAGACCTAAACATTATGTGCTGCAATGTAAATGGGTTAAAAACTGTAGCAGAAAGAAAGAAGGTGTTGACACAAATTAAGAACTTGAAAGGGGACATTGCAGCAATACTGCAGGAGACCCACACAGTGGGGAGAAAGTCACAAAAAAGAAAAAAACATGTTGAGGTCAGCTGAAGGCAATGTGTTGTACATCAAAGGCAAGGGGGTTGCCAGTTTGCTATGCCCAGGGCTACAGGTCAAAATACTGAAGCGGCAACCAGACCAACAGGGCCACTACTTAACCATAGTACTTAAAGTGGAGAAGAGACCTTTACTATTGCCTCCAGATATAGGCCTAATCAAAACAGGCAAGAATCCTACCATAGAATCTCTGTCACTATGTCATAATTCCTTCAGCCCTTTTAATTGGAGGGATTACAACACCACATGGGACCATATCATGGACTGATTAGCTCCCCCAGCACAAGCTCTGGCTAGTTGCTCCACAGGATTGCAGCAGATGGCAGCAAAGCATGCCCTGCACAAAGTTTGCAGGTTATTGCACCTGATGCTAGGGAATTTTCCTTCTACTTTTATGTCCACTCAGTTTACATGAGAATTGGCATTGTACTGATGTTGGCAGACCTCCTATAGCCCAGTCCTGTACTCAGAGGAGGGCCCTTTGATGGTGACCCTGAGTAGAGGGGGGAGGACCCCCACACTGAGACAATGGAAAATGGATTCAAGGCTCCTTGTAGATACAGAGATCCAAAACAAAATGAAAGATTGAAGGAGACAAGGAGGCAGATGGTTGGTCTGGCCGTTCACAAAAAGGAAGCCGATAAATTGTAGGCTCTGGGTCATTCCTGAAAATGGGATTCAGCTCGGCGTACTTACCCAGTTAAAGTAATAAATAAATAAAATAAAGCCATAACTCAGATAGTAGACCACACTGGAACCCCAACCACTGACAAGACAGTAATTAGTAACCTATTAAGAATTTTACAATCCTTTACATCTCTGAAATCACAGGGTGGACCCCAGAGCCAGTGCCTTCCTTAACTCAGTAGACTTCCTACAGGTAAAAAAGACAGATGGGGACAATAGGAAGATATATCCATGGCTGAGGTACATCAAGTTGTGCATTCACTAACTTCTAAAGCACTAGGCCCTGATGGACTCAGAGCAGAGTTCTACAAAAGCTTCTGGGAGGAACACCCTTAGCTCCTTTAGTACCCTGGAATGTATGCCATCAGGTCCCACTGCCTTGTCCACCCTGAGCTTAGCAAGCTCTTGTAGCACCCTTTCTTTTGCGAATGGAGTAGTACACACCTTCCAGACTCAAGCCCCCCCACCAGACCTCCCCAAAGTTTGAACACTGCCCTTATCCTACGCTGTCTCACTTTGCAATATTATATATATTTGTAGTAATATCCACTGTATGTTTATATATTCATATTCTGAAAGCACATACAAATTTGTACTATCCATATATGTGATTATGGAAACATACAATATATGATTTGAGGCAGTGGCATGTACAGTATTTTTCCAGCATAAAGTGTCACTTTTTACAGTACGAAAAAAATCAGAAAACAATAAGGAAACCCCCTAAAGTACACCATTTTCAACCATTTTTTTCAAAATTTTCTGGGGGGGCATGCCCCCAGACCCCCCCCTAGATGGGTTGGGGATTTTCACATGTCATAAACACTGCGCACGCATGGGCCTCCCAGAGGTCCAGTGCCCCAAGCCCCCCAGAGGGTTGATCTGGCCCTGTGTTGGCTGCACAAGCGCGCCAACATAAAAACTTTCTACAATCTAGGACAGGTTGTAAAAGACTGAGGGAGTCTGGGAAAGGGTGTGTCCTAAGATTAATCTTAGAATGCTACAACTTGTCCCAGCTAGAAGGGGAAGACAGACCATACCATCTGACTGCCCATAGGAGCCAATGCACAATACCTACTTTTAAGCATCTTATGCCACATACTGAATGGTTAATTTTGTAAAAAAAATGTATTAGTGTTTTCTAAGTTTTTTTAGTCATGTCTTAATAACTTTTTAACTGTCTTAAGTCACCCAGTGTGGTGATAATTGGACCAGAAACAAAGAATTTATTTCTTTTGTCTGTATTTTACACAGCGAGGCATGGCTGACCTCTATCACCACTTCTGGGTTGATCAGGGCTATATTAGCAAGCCCTGCAGCGAGTCTTAGCTGTTTAGCTGTGTTCTGGCCTCTCGTGAGACTGTTTTGCTGCTAAGCTCAATCAGATATACTGATAAACTGATATAACATAACTCTATACTTGTGAAAATATATTATACCTTCATACTTGTGAATATATTTTATTTGTAGCCCTTTATGTTCTCATGTTTTTCACGTGAGACTTTGAGCCCTAGCAAGAGCCATCAGGCTAGGTAGAGGAGCTATAGTTTCTGAGAGGTTTAGCTCCAGAACTACAACTCATTGTTTTGCTTGTTATTTTTAAGTTTGGGGATTCCTAAGTGGTTTTCCACTTTTTAACTGCCTTAAGTCACCCAGTGTGGTGATAATTGGACCAGAAACAAAGAGTTTATTTCTTTTGTCTGTGTTTTACGCAACGAGGCATGGCTGACCTCTATCGTCACTTCTGGGTTGATCAGGGCTATAATAGCAAGCCCTGCAGCGAGCAGGGCAAGCCCAGGCAGGGTGAGCAGGTGTAGCAGCAAGCGTCACCACGCGCGAAGATGCGCACAAAGGCGTGTTTGGCATTCAGGCGGTCAGCACAAACATCTAATTGTAAGTTCACATTTCTCTTTTCACCAAACCATAACGGGACTTGTATGTAATAAAATGGCTATTGTTATCAATTATGTGGAAGGGAAGTCTGGCTTTCAATGTAATTCTTGTCAGATGTTTAGTTCTAACTTGGACTCCACACCTGTTGACCAATACACATGTGTGAAATGCATAAAAAATAAAGAGCTAGAGGAAGAAATCAAGTTATTTGATGGACGATTGAAGGCCCTATAACTTAGTTGAAGACTAGAAAAAGGTTACAAATGCCTTTTGGTACTTCCTGTGATTTGACAAATCAAGGGAAAACTATAGAACAAGTAGAAGTGAGGGATACATTTAAAAGAAAGCGACTTAGTCAGGAAATAGAAACAGTTGATTGTGAAGATGAATAGTATACTGTTCAGGCAATAAGATTTCAAGGAAAGGAAGAAAAGCTGGAGATTTTTATTTACCATTATCCAATAATTTTGATCCCTTGTTACTAATTCCGGATGTACAAGCCCCGTCTAATGTTTCCATGGTGGATAACTACACCTTACCTCTGGCTGTGTCTTCTAGTTCACACAATAAATCTCCTTCTGTACATCCCCTCGTTACCCAATCTATGACTATTTCCAATAATGGTGATAATGATGATCTATTAAATTTTACTCAAGGAATTACAGCTAGCCCTGACTCTGGTCACACGGAAACTTCTTTGAACTGTACCAAGCAAATATTCGTCTTGGGTGATTCAATGGTCTCAAATCTGGACAGGCAAATATGCGATATAAATAAATCTACTCACACACTTGGAGAGACACTGACCGCATTGCTAAAATTGTTCACAAAGCAGGAGAAAACATTGATGTCCTAGTACACATACGGACTAATGATCTCGCCAGCCGGTCAGTTGTGGAGACCAAGGAACACCTGACCAGGCTGGGTGACAAACTATCATCCATTAAGTCCGGCATCTCCTTATCTGAGATTCTGCCAGTCTGGGAGAGGGGGGCAGATGGACGGAAGGTCAGAGAAGGGGAGATAGGGGAGCTAAACACGTGGCTCAAGGGCTGGTGCCAGGAAAAAGGACACAGATTTGTAGGGAACTGGCAACAGTTCTGGGAGCGAAAGTTCTTTAAATTTGATGGACTGCATCTGACTAAAGAGAGTCAGTGCATTGGGGCAGAATTTGGCGTCTTTGCAGAATATTTAAACTAGCAAATGGGAGAGGTGCAGCACCCCATCGTCGAATGGGAAGAACACCCCTCCCCATCAGCTAGTGGTCAAACAGGATTCAGCATGTTTGCAGTTCATTTGCATCACCAGGTAAGAAAAAGGTTTGTCTCCCATACAATGCACAGGGTAATGCCAAACCTCACCCAACAACTAACACACCAAAATCTGGCCAATGGAAAATCATGTACACAAATGCTCACAGCCTGGGAAATAAGATCCCAGACCTGCAGGCAATAATGTCAGAGGCTAAACTGGACATAGTAGCAATTAGTGAGACGTGGTTTACCAGTAACCACATAGGAGACTTCAGTACCTGGCTATGTATTGTTCAGAAGAGACCGAGGTGCAAAAGGGGGAGGAGTGGCCCTGTATGAAATGAAAATATCAAAGCTACAGAAATTCAGAATACATAAGGAGCCAGAAGAACTGTGGGTCACCCTGGAAACAGGAAATGGGACAGCCATAAGAACTGGGGTTGTCTACAGGCCCCCAGACCAGGGGAGGACATAGACACATTACTGTTAGAAGATATACAAAACATGACAGCTAAAGGGAGGTTCTGATAATGGAGACTTCAACATGCCAGATACAGATTGGTCAATACCAGCAGGAACATCTGCCAGAACTAGACACATAGTGGATTCCCTGCAGGGGCCTCAAACAACTGGTACAACAACCCACAAGAGACAGGGCTATCCTAGATCTAGTACTGACTAACAAGGAAGGGATACAGATCTCTAGGTAGAAGGTTCACCTGGGGGCCAGTGACCATCATGGTATGGTTCAATTTGGCTACTACATCTAAATCATCCCATTCAAGGCAAAAATATGGGACTTCAGAGGAGCTGACTTTGATAAGATGGCCAACAGAGTTAAGCTAGCCCTGGCAAAAGAAACACAGGTGAGGGGTACAGGCAAAGTGGGCAAGCATTAAGGATACAATACTTGAAGCAACATCCCATTGTGTTAGACAGAAAAGGAAGTGCAAAAGAAGAAGGAAACCACTTTGGTTCTCAAATACAGTAGCAGAAAAGGTCAGAGCCAAAAGGCTGGCCTTCAGGAAATATAAGGGAACACAGCGGGATGAAGATAGGAGAGGCATACCAAACTGCCTAAGGGAAGCAGGTAAGGCAGTAAGGCAGGCAAAGTCCAAAACTGAGGAAACACTAGCACGAACAGTAAAAGAAGGTGACAAGACTTTCTATAGATACATTAGTGAAGGAGAAAGTCCAGAGGGGTATTGCTAAGCTTAATGGAGAAAGGAGCATGTGAGGAGGAGGACCATGTAAGCATCTATCCTAAATAGATACTTTTGCTCAGTATTTACTGAAGAGAAGGTAGGGCAGGGCCCACAGCTCAGCATCATGGACACAGGGGAGGAGGTGAGCACTACTCCCTTCACAAAGAAAGGGTCCTACAAGAGCTTGCTAAGCTCAGGTGGATAAGGCAATGGGACCTGATGGCATACATCCCAGGGTACTTAGGAGCTAAAGGAGGAACTAGCAGAGCCATTAGCAGAACTGTTTAGTGAGTCTCTGAGCACAGGAGAGGTCCCAGAAGACTGGAGAAGGGCTCATGTGATCCCGCTCCACAACAGTGGGAGCAAGGAGGAGGCAGGGAACTACAGACCAGTCAGTCTTACCTCAGTAGTGGGCAAGATTATGGAGGCACTCCTTAAGGAAAGGATAGTGTAACACCTGGAATCCATAGGGGCACAGGATCCAAGACAGCATGGGTTTACAAAAGGAAGGTCCTGTCAAACTAATCTCATAGATTTCTTTGACTGGGTAACCAGAGTGGTGGACCAAGGGGAGCAGTTGATGTCACCTACCTTGACTTCAGCAAAGCTTTTGACACTGTTCCACATAGAAGATTGATAAATAAGCTGGGTAGGCTCAGGGGTGGGTCAGAAGTTGGTCAACTGGGTGGAAACTGGTTGACTGGCAGAAAACAGAAGTGGTGGTAAATGGTATACAGTCAGAAGAGATGCAAGTCACAAGTGGGGTACCTCAGGGATCAGTCCTGGGGCCAGTCCTATTCAACATCTTCATTAGTGACCTTGCAGATGGACTAGAGGGTAAGGCTTGTCTGTTTGCAGATGACACCAAGATCTGCAACAGAGTAGATGATCCAGATGGGGTGGGCAGAATGAGAAGAGATCTGGATAAACTAGCAGAATGGTCAGAAGAGTGGCAACTGGGATTTAATGCAAAAAGTGCAAAGATCATGCACATAGGGAAGAAAACCCTGAAGCCACCTATAGGCTGGGAGGAGTTGCTAGCAGTCACAAAGGAAGAAAGAGACTTGGGCATCATCATCACTGATGACCTAAATCATCAAACAGACCTCTAAAGCAGTAGGTAAGGCTAGGGGGTGTTAGGGTGTATTAGTAGGAAGTATCACAAGTCGTAAGGAGGTAATAATCCCTCTTTACAAGACACTGGCTTAGGCCCCATCTGGAGTAATACGTGCAGTATTGGAGCCACACCTTCACAGGACATTAACCAAATTGAGGCAGTCCAGAGAAGGGCAACCAATGGTGCAAGGACTGCATCAGAAGACATATGAGGACAGATTAACAGAGCTCAATATGTATACCCTTGAGCAAGGAGGAGAGAGAGGTGATATGATCGGGCATTCAAACACCTTAAGGGCATAAACAAGGTGAAAGAGTCTAACATGTTTAAATATAAGAAAAATAGCAGGACAAGAGGACACAGCATGAGATTAGAGGGGGCCGATTAAGGGGAATGTGAAATTCTTTTTCACAGAAAGGTGTGGTAGATGCATGGAATGGCCTACCTCAAGAAGTGGTGGCTATGAATACAGTGCAGGGCTTCAAACAGGCATGGGATAGGCATAAGGGAGCAATACAAATGAGTATGAATAGATAGGCCACTGACAGAGCAAAGGCCGATGGCACATTTATAAGGTAGAAAAAGAAATGAGCAGACTGGATGAGCCTTGCGGTCCTTATCTGCCGTCAACTTCTATGTTTCTATGTTACTTTAGAGGAGCAAAAATCCAGGATATAACTAAAATGTCAAAACAAATTTTACAAAAAGTGGTAATTACCCCCTTGTAATTGTGCATTCCGGTATAAACAATATTAAGGTCAAAGTACCCAACAAATAAAGGAGGCTTATGTGGGGTTAACTAATATATTGGTTGAAATGGGTGCTAACATAGTTTTATCAGAAATATTACCTTTACTTGGGGCTGATAATCATACTGTTCAAAAAATAAAACACATTAATAACTGGTTAAGAGGTTGATGTCCGAGGCAAAATTTGAAGTGTCTTATCCATTGGGAACAATTTTGTAATAAAGGAGAATATTATGCTTATGATGGTCTTCACCTAAACAAAAAGGGATCAAAAATGTTTGGAAATAGCATAAATTCATTAATAGCCACATCTTTAAACTATTAAAGCGGGGTGGGTTGGTTGGTCAACCAGTTTCTGATATGGAGAATATTAACCAGTGTATACCGCTCAGGCAAGATGAAAACATTTCCATAGATTTAACTAAATATTTAAAGGTATTAGTGTTAAATGCCAGAAGCCTTACAAACAAAATTAGTGAACTTCGTATTCTGTTATTAACTAAAAATATTGATATAGGTGGTGTATCTGAGACATGGTTTACTAATGAACAGTGGGAGCAGAAAATTCCAGGATACACACTTTAAAAAAATAGAACATCATCTTGAAGAGGGGGAGTTGCTTTTTATACAAAGGAAAGCTTTGACTGTATTGAATTAAAACTTGATACACCAGAACCACCAGGCATTGAGATAATGTGGTTTAAAATTAATTATAATATAGATCCAATGACTTTTGGTATATGTTATCATCCTCCTTCATGGGATAATCATAATAATGAAGCTTTAATAAATTACTTACAGAATATTAATTTACCTGATAATATTGTTCTAATGGGAGATTTAAACTATCCAGGAATAAACTGGGAAACTCTTATTGGGACTACTCAACAAGAAAAAAACTTTCTGGAAACTACTTTCATTCTAGGCCTTGACCAGATAGTATTTGAATCTATGAGGCAAAAAAATATCCTTGATTTAATTTTCACAAATACAAAGGAATACTATGATATGCCAATTATTTTGGAACATTTGGGGGATTCTGATCACTGTATGTTATTTTGGGCTATTAATTATTATAAGCATGAAAGTAGGAGTGTAACAAAGTCGAAAAAGTTTTACAAAGCAAGGCTTGATGAAATAAAAACCTACTTGTCAAATTGGAACTGGCAAAAAGACATATAAATTACCAGTTGAAGAAATATGGGCACATATTAAGGCTAAACTTGAATTTTGTATAGACTCGTGGGTGCCTGAAAGGAAAAAATATATTAATAAATGGAGATATCGAGTATGGTGTACTAATGATATAAAAGAACAATAATAAGAAAAAAAAAGCATTTAATAAAAAAAAAATTAGTCTGAAATTAATTGGAACAGGTTTAAACAAAAAGCAAATAAAACATGTAATTAGGGAGACTAAGAAACAGCTTGAATATAAACTTGTACTTAATCAAAAAGAAAACAAAAAAAGGTTTTTTCAATTATATTGGATCCCTAAAAAATTCTACATGTAGGATTGGCCCACTTCTAATAGAGGATAATTTAGTATCAGATGAACAGAGTATGGCCGATTAATTTAGTCATCATTTCTCTAGCATTTTTAAAAATAAGGAAAACTTGGGTCAGATTAACTGGGAAAATGTAGATCTTGATATTATATTTACTTCTGCAGAAACTTTCTCTGCTTTAATGTCCTTTAAATCTTCCACTTCAGTAGGAACAGATAGTATTCCCTTTGTTTTTCTGAAATCAATTGCATATGAATTAGTAGGTGTCTTAACCCTACTATTTAATGCATCAGTATCTCAAGGTATTGTCCCAAATGAATGGAAACAAGTGCGGGTAATTCCAATTCATAATGGTGGTTCAAAACAGAATGTAAAACAATACAGACCAATTAGTCTGACATCTGGTATAGCGAAAATAATGGAAAAACTCCTCTCACATAAAATAGATATGCATAACATGAAAAGTGGTCATTTTGATATATCACAATATGGGTTCAATAGTAGGTAGATCATGCCAAAGTAATTTAATAATTTTTTTTGAGCCAGTCAGTGAAGCTCTGGACTTGGGCCTTCCTGTGGATGTGATATTCTTAAATTATGAAAAAGCGTTTGACACCATATCTCACAAAATCTTATTTGGTAAGGTTACAGTTCTATAAAAGTATTATTAAGTGGATCATATCTTGGTTGACCTCTAGGCAGCAGCACGTTTGTATCCATGGTTATAACTCGTCATGGAGCAAAATTACCAGTGGAGTACCGCAGGGTTCTGTGTTGGGCCCAGTTTTGTTCAACATTCTTATATCAAGTATGACAACCTCAGATGGTGTATGGCTTAATAAATATGCTGATGATGCAAAATTAGGCAGCATCATCAATAACTTTTCTTCAGTACAGAATTTATAGTCCAATCTAAATAATATATTTGTTTGGGCTAGTAATAATAAATTGACTCTTAACATATCTAAGTGCAAACTCATGCATTTTGGTAAAAATACCCCCATGACAAATTATGTTATAAACAATATACCATTAATTAAGGTTACGTCTGAAAAAGATCTGGGAATATTTATTAGTAATAATTTAAAATTTACTGATCATAACAACTTTACAGTTAAAAGGTGCCATCAGCTAATAAAGTGTATTTTTAATCATTTGAAAAGTAAAGAACCTGAAGTGCTTATTCCACTGTATAGCAGTATAATTAGATCTAAATTTGATTACTGCTCTTCTTTTTGTGCACCAACTTTAATCAAGGATAAGATTTTGAAAGAAAAAATACAAAGGAGATTTATAAAAAATATTACAAATTTAAAAATGCTCCCTTATGATAGCAGACTCAGAAAACTGAATCTTTATTCTCTAGAGTATCATTCAACTACAGGTGACTTGTACTTAGTCTTTCGTGCAACTAGAGATGAGGCCTTATTTGAAACTCTATGTCTGGAATGGTACCACTCTATAAGTACTACTAGATCCTATAATATGAAAATAAAGACGTATTTAGCGAAGACTATAAAGAGGAAAACTATGTAACACAGCGAATAGTTCCACTTTGGAATTCCCTTCTGCAAGAGGTAGTAGATAGTGCAAATCTTGAACTATTTTAAATCAATTTAGATACTTATATGGGAGATTCTAAATATTACTACCACCCAGGTTAGGGGTGGCGAACTCTAAATGGGCTTGTCCCTTGATTTCGTATTCACCTATGAACCTATGATCCTATGTCCTTAGATTCAATGTTTGGGGAATAGCAATGGGGTATTTAGTGCTTGTGTAACTTGTAGTACTTTTTGTGGCTTTACTCTGTTCCCACCCTTGAGTAGTAGGAATGTAGGTAGGAATTTGTAGGGAATAGAAGGCCCATGAACAAGGGTGAGAAGAGTATCTGAGAAGGAGGAGGGGATGGTGGAGGACAAAAAACACTCCCTAAGCAAGGGAGGTGCGGTAGTGGAGGGTTTAAGTAGAGGTTGTGGGAAAAGCTATTTCCCACATTGAACCTCAGGCTAAGCCCTACCAATCAATGTTTGGGGCATAGCAATAGGGTATTTAGTGCTTGTGTAACTTGTAGTACTTTTTGTGGCTTTACTCTATTCCCACCCTTGAGTAGTAGGAATGTAGGTAGGAATTTGAAGGGAACAGAAGGCCCAAAAAGATACCTCGTCCGACTCATGTATAGTATGACCCCCTGGCACTCAGGAGAGGAAAACCCCCCAGATGGAGGAAACCTCTGAGGATCCATAGCTGGTGGTCTGCCCATCCTCTGGGCATATCAAGAGGAGAAGGACCTAGGTTCTAGTAACCATAGCTAATCTGAGGATGGTGAGCTTCTTGGAGATGATGGTCCATCCTTGGTCCATGGATGATGCAGCTTGAATTATAATCCTGATGTTGAAAAGTATGTCTTTTCTGAAGGAGAGGTAGAATCCTAAGTGTGGTGCAGATCCAGTTGAAGAAAGGTGAATGAAGTCCAGATTTCCAAGGTGATGAAGAATGTGTGTCCAAAGGGATTGCAGGGGCATAAAGAGCAGGGAAAGCATGATTTGATCGATGTGCTACCAGACAGTGAATGGTGAGAAATGCAATGATTTGTAAAGTCATAGGTGAATGATCCAACTTGTGTAAGGTGTGTTGTTCAAGATATAGTCTGGAGGTAAGGAATTCAGTATTGAGTGATGAGTTGCTAAGTAAGCATCGATGAAGTAGAGAAATGAGCAGAGGAGAGTCTTTGGGTGCCTGATGGGAGTAATGTCATAAGTGATCTATAGATGAATAGAGGAAGATTTGCAGATGTAGGCCAGATGGTAACCGAATATATATAGAGAATGATTGGAAGTTCAGTATGAGGAATTGGATGGCTTATTTGGGCATGATTTCATAACTATGCCTGTAAATGCTCTGCTGGTATGGTGGCTGAAGTAAATACAGGTATTTCTGTGGCGTGATTGTCCAAGAGATGCACTGTGGTGGCTTATAGTTGGTTAGGTTTACGGGTACTCTGATGCTGAAATACTTGAGCGAAGCTTGGAGGCAGATATGTGGAAGAGTCTGTAGGCTGGATTGGTAGTGAAGTTCAGTAGTGTGGAATTCCATAGGGTCTTAGTGGTATGGCTGATTAGTCTGGTTGGGAGGCAAAACTGGGATAGTGAATTTACCTTAATAGTTGCGATTTCCAGATGGGAAAATTGGAAAAGCCTGTTCTTGGTGATAGTCTTTACCGGAGAGATAAACATAGATGATTCATGGAGGACAAGTTGGAGGGACTGCTGGATGAGCAGCTAAGTCAACTGCTGGTAATAGATGAAGAAATGCAGATGATTGTATGAGGTGTGGTGATATCCAGGAACTAGGAAACCGTGGTTTGGATTGCATGATGTTAATAAGCAGCTAGGCACTGGAGATCCAACGATGAATGTTCCATGAAGGCAGCTGAGAAGGTCTTAGGACAAGCAATGCCTGTTGAGGAAGTAGGATTTGAGTAACATGGGCAACAGAGTCTGTGATGGTAGGATAGGTTGCAGAAGGTAACTGGATGATGTCTGAGGTGACATAAAGTATCTTGCAATTCTCAGTGTCCATAGCAGCAATACTAGATACTACGTTGGAGCATAACAAAAGAATTTAAGTCCTTTCTGTGTAGGAGGATAGCCTGTGAGGCATGGTAGACTGAGAAGTTCACAGTAACTGAATAGACAAGATTCATAGGCAGTATCCAATAGAGAGAGAGAGAGAGAGAGAGAGGAATCTTTCTAGTGTCCAGTCAAATGAGAGTCCGGAATTATCATGGGGAGCTGACTGGGCAATATGGAAAACTCTATGATGATGTCAGAGTTTATGATGTGTGTTATCGAAGGGATGTGTGCTAGAAGTAGTTTCCTCAAGTGAAATGAAGTAGTGATCCATCGAGTAGTGGATAGGAGCTGTAACAATGGCCAGAGTAGGAATATGTGATGGATAAACAAGGGTAGTAGTCACCTGGGTAGGAATACTGGCAAGGGATATGGTAGGATGCCCAAGAGAGCTACAGCAAACAGGACAAAGCCCCGAACCTACAAGGAGAAGACGGAAAGGTTGCTATCCAAAGCTGGAAGAAAAGTCCGGAGTGAATCCTGATGAACAGAAGGACTGGTCCAGGAAGGTGCTGAGTTGAGTGAAGCCATATGGCACACTGTACAGGAAGAAACAGGACCAGGTTGGCTCCTCAGCAAATGGCAGCAGAATGTGGGAAGGCTATAGCAGTCATTAGAAGATGATCCATGGAGGGCCAAGGAGTGGAGCAACGTACTAAGAGCAATTGGGTTGAGGTACATAAGTACTATATCTGATGAAGGCTTCAACCAACTAGTGAAGGGATGGAATCTGCTGGAGTGAAGAAATATAAAGTTTGCACATCTGAAAGAGAAAATAAACTGGTACATCAACTGGAAGGGTGGCCTGCAGCAAGGAGGTCCGAGGGAAAGGAGGACAAGGGGGTCAAGTATGATTGTCCATGCTCGAAAAGGATGTCGAGTGGTGAGGAAGGATGGAAGGTATTCAGAGTAAGGGGTCCTGAGTCTGAAGGGAAGTGATAATTAGGTAGGATATGTAAATTGCTTAAGGATGGACCTGCTAGTGCAGATGCAGGTTCCTAACCGAGGTAGGTGAGGTGAGATGATGGGCATGATGCTTCAGATAATGGTTGAGAGTAAAGGCATGTTTGGTACTTGCTCAAGTCCAGGAGGGAGCAGCAAGTGACAGTCTGGTGGAGAGCAAATAAGATTGAAACAGTCGATTGTAGAATCAGGCTTCCTGGTTTGGGGCTTGTTAAACGAGGAGCGAGAACTAGTCTTCGATATCACTCTATAGAGGTAGGAAGATGGAGGCCAACAAGTTATTGAGGCCCTTTTTTGGTTGGAAGTGGCAACTGGGCATGAGACAAAGGATAAAATGACCCAGCGTATTCAGAACTGGGCTACCACACCCTGATGTCGATGAGATGATGTACGGTCGATGCTGACAGGCAGAGCCGAGGATGGAAGGCAGATGGAGTCTGATGGTCCCGTTTCCTAAGGGGAGTGGCGATCTGTATTGGGTAGAGGATGCAGAAAGTGGAATCAGTGATACAGGCTGAGGTTCTAAACCAGGAAAGTCAGTGTGATGAGACTTGAGGGAAGTCTGCAGGAAAGGAAGAATGGAGAATACAAGCAGCATGAGGTCCAGATCCAAAAGGGTTGTAGCATCCGCTAGCAGGTTGAGAATGGATATGCATGAAGCAGTGGAATGTAAACTCAGGCAGCCATCTGTGACAGTCGAGGCAAGATGATCCTGACTGGATGAAGCAAGGAGAGCTAGGATGATGTGAGTACATATTTGAAGAAGTTCCATTCCCGAAGGGATCAGCACCCTGCATCAGGAATAAGCTGAAGACAGAGGAAACAGTTGAATATGGATTCAGGCTCCCAGCCATAGAAGTTACCAAGGAAGTACCATAAATTAAGGCTGCGGACTATGTATGATGGAGAAGGCAAGACGGGCAAAGTTAAGTTCCTGAAGGGAAGCAGCATCCAGGTATCAGACTGAGAATGCGTAGATTGAAGGAGTCGAATGTAGACTCAGACACCTGTTGGGGACGGCTGAGGCGAGATGATGGTGACATGGGGCAGCTAGGCAGAGGTAGAATTATGAGGGCACATGGGGAAAAGAAGTTCCATTCCCGAAGGGAAGTGGTAACTGGTATGAGGTAGAGAAAGTATGGTAAAACTCAATAGATTGTAGACCTGGTTCCCATCCCTGGTAGTCGGGGTGAGCTAACCTTCACTTGATGCTGTCCAGCAGAGTTAGGGATGGAGGATGTCTGGTTGGTAAGTAGTAGGAGGTAGTGAATGTAATGGAATCCCATCCCCGGTAGAAAGGAGAAGCCTACCTTCACTCAGCACCTCAGAAGGCACGAGTTAGGGATGGAGTCCAGAGTACTGCTGGTATGGGCTGGCAGAGGCAAATGCTGTTTAAGAGAGAGAGTATAGGAGGAACTGCAATGCAGAAGGCATGAATGGACATTACATAAAATGGTTGGACAGACAGTGAACGATGGAAGGTGAGCACATGAACACGAATGATATGCTGAAAGGAGGACAGGTTTAGTAGTAAAAGTATGGAGCTAGAGGAAGTCCTTCAAAGAAATGGACGATAACTGGGGAGGAGTACGGATGATTAGGGAGGCGATTGAGGCCATGGGTAGCAGGTGCCCAGTTTTGTATTTATGAAGGACCGGGAAATACAGTGAAATAAAGAGATGCTCCAAGGCTGACACAATATCCAATCGATGCAAGAGGGAGTCGAAGACGGCCAGTAGAGAATCTTTGGTATCAGACAGGGCAGTACTTTCCATACCATGAATTCACCACATAGGATCATGGCCAGACCTGACTGTGATATAATGTGCACGTGATGGTGGGACTCCTGTACAATGACTGCGATTGAAATCTGAGTAGTTTCTGACACTGCCTAACTGAACGGTGTGGTCTCTCTGAAACAGATAGTTGGAGTGGCAGTTACAGGGATATGGCAAGAGGAAGAGAATAATGACATTGGATGTACATGTGGGTCCAGTAATGCAGAGATAGTAGAGAAATATTATAGTCAGACATGTGAGATCTGGGTTTGGTGATAGGTTAAGAAATGAGACGTTCAGCAGAAATCATGTATGCATCAGGTCTGCTCCCTATGCTGCCCTCCCCCCCTCCTCCTTTTCCCCTGGAGGCAGTCAGAAACAAGCTGCAACTAACATAGTATAACATTCCTGAGAAAATGTTGAGATAGTTAATTCAAGAAATAATTCAATCGCTCACATCCAAATCAAATCCAAGTTCGCCACTCCATGCTAGGGTTCACGATATAGCAATGGAGGCACTCCAATACCCAGGCATGGTAGCCATTCGTTCACAGATAGTACATTTCCAAATATGGGTAAATAAATAAATAAATAAAGAGAAATTACTCTGGGTAGGTACCACTGAGTAGTGAAACCTGTGGCAGTAACGAGGGGAAGGGAATGAAAAATTGAGGTAGCTGGTAGCTCCCCAGAATATATCCTGGTTGAGACAAGCAATGTTAAAGGGCAGGTAGAGCACTTAATGCAGCACAAGAAACTGGGAAGAGGAAAGTCACACTCACCGCCTTATGTATCCTGGTTCAGGAAGCAGGGTAGGAGCCTGGTGAGCGCTGAGCTGCATGGAGCAGATGGCGTGTGAGGGGGCATCACAGCAAGTCTGAAAGCATGGGAGCAAATTTGCTCCTGGCCATAGAGTATGGCTGGTGCAGGTCCAAAGTGAGTAGGGTCGTAATGCATGGAAACAAGGAAGGATCTTGGGTAGCCTCAGGAAGGTGAAGAGGTAGGGAGCTCTAACCCTGAACAGATAGAAAGTGAGCGTGCTGCAGGAGGGGCACCCAAGGCGAGCCAAGGAAATGAATGAAGGAGCTGTAAATGCTTGGAAGCACCAGGCAAAGGGGTTTGGAGAAGCCCAAGAAGAACCAAGGCAAGACGAGAACCCAGGAACAACCAGGAAAGGGGGGTGAATGATAGAGCTGGGAGGCAGCAGGGCCGCCGAGGAGAAGACCAAACAAATACAGGGGAATGAGGTAGGCACAAACATGGGGAGACAATGGAGAGAGGGAAGGGGGAGGAAGCACAAGCAAGGGGAAAAACAGACAGCAACAGCAGAAGCACAAGGAAGGCACAGCCACGTAGAGAGCTTGGGGAAACTAAGCAAGGGAGGTACGGTAGTGGAGGGTTTAAGCATAGGTTGTGGGAGAAGCTATTCCCTATGTTGAACCTCAGGCTAAGCCCTCCCAATATAAATAGAAGCACTAGTCTATCTCTAAGATGTTTATTATTTATTAATGCATGTACTCTTTCCCAAGAGGCCCTTGTGCAAAAAGTGCCCCTTTTTAATTGGGTGACCCAGGGTGAAATAAAATAAAAATGTATTTAATTTTCATATGGTGATTAAGAGCTGTTTTCTTCTACCATTTATTTTGTAAAGGCTTCCTTGTTAGCAGTTTGATTGTGCTATGCAGATTCTACTGTTGGGGGTTCTATGCTTTACTTTTGAAGCAATTTTTTCCCTGTGAATTTGGCCACTGCATGCAATGAAATGATGTAGTTAGGTTTCTTTTCTGTGCAGGGTGGGGGTCTGTATATTGTATTGTAATAAAACTGTACTTTTAACGAATGTGCCACTGCAAGCAATGAAAAGATTTTGCTAGATTTTTTTTCTCTGTGCAGATCCAGAAGCAAATGATTTGATACCTTTTAATTGACCAACATAGATGTAACAACAAGAACAAAGTGCTCTAGCTTTTGAACCAACCAGTCCTTCTTCAGAAGCTAATGGCAGTTGTTTAGAAAATACAATACTTTTAACAGCTCGATCATGAAGAATAAATAGAAAAAAATCCCCATTGGTTTAAAATACTCATTTAAAAACTACAGAAGATGATGTCAGAGAAGTTTAACAGTACCATACTGCCTTCAGCCAGGAGGGTCCCCAGGTCAAAGGTGCTTGGTGGAATCCTACTGCATATAAATTTAATTGACATAAGAGAACACTGCTGGAGCAGATGATTCTTAAATCAAGCTATGAGTGTCACAGTTTGTATAAGGATGTGATTACTGAAAAGTAACCCCCACCCAGATTAAAGACATACTAAGATTGTCTTAGGACTCCAAGAAGTTTCAATGCATGCATTATAGACAAGAAATTACCAGTAGCGTTGTCTTAAAAACATCAGTGAACACTGTATGATGTGTGAAACCTAGCTGGACCTGTCACCCAGCTGTACTCTCCAGCTAGATTTCATGCCCCATAAATTTCAAAAACACCTAGTGTATGGTATGGTAGTATGGTACTATAAGGACCAATATGGCAACTACTAAATCTAGATTTCTCTGTGCAGGAAATGTGTGTGAGTGTTGGGGGGAGGGGTGTCTGAAAGATTTTACTTTGTATTTTTCTGTAAGTTTAGCCATTACAGGCCATGGAAAAATTTTACTATCTTTCTTTTCACTATGGGGGTTGATTTTTTTTTACTTGGTTGTGTCTGATTTACATAATGCAATTTTGATCTAAAACATCATACTTTATAGCTAGCATACCTACAGCCATATATAGCTTGCTAGCATACAGTCCATATGGTCAAGTTTTAACCAATCAGGTGGCAGAACTGATCCAACCCCATTTTATAATGTTATTTATTGCCACTTACATCCTCCAGTTCTCATTGCTTGTTTTTAGTGGCTTTAGCTGATCAAATGAAAATTTTCCTTGCAGCAGTTTGAAGACTACTATTATATCTCCTCATCAACCCTGTTCAGTTTGTTTGTATTTTTACTGAAATTTAAGTTTACCGTACCATACCATCTACTATTTTCTGATAATCTCCTCTGAACTCTTATTTACAGATCTGTATCTTTAATAACGTAAGGGGATCTTTCTGCATCATAACACTATCCTTTTCTGCAGTTCTGTCTTCACACTCTTTAACATCCTACTGATTAGGAGTTGAACGTAAATTTGTTGACATTGCTATTTATACTTAAAAAGAATGCACACACAGACAGATACAAACTACTGACAATAAGTATCATATGCTGAAAGTATTTAGCTACAGGCAGCAAGGTCTGTCATTTCACCATTTGTCTAGTTTTTCTGTCATTTAAATAAGCTTTTTTATGTCATTTTTATTTCAGTTTGTGGGCTTATTGTATACTGTGCTATAGTGAAATTATCTAGTGTTGTACACTGCATTCATATACTCTTTCTCCCATTTCATCAGCTGGACTGAAGTATCTGAAAACCATCACTTTAAGCTAGCGAGGGTGGCCCAATCGCATATACTGTACATGTATAACAAATACTTACTCTATTATCAAGTATCTCAGTAGCTAATGAGTTTAGTGATGCTCATCTCTAAGTAGACATTGGTTCCCATCACAAAATGTACCATCAAAGGCAGCACAGAAATGAAGCAATCACAAAAACAGCACTGTTTCACAGCTGTTTGTGTCATGTAGTTGAGTGAATACAATGCTTTGCATGTTGCAATCACTGCATATGGTACAGCAATCCACATCTCTGAAAAGCCCTTTGAGATGCTTCAGTGCATGAACAGCACCACACAAATGCAAATCAGAAAGGTAATTCTGACTTAAAGTTAGATAATGATTCGTTGTGGTTCAAGCATTGCCCTGAGTGAAGAGAGGGCACATAATATAAATATACACCCATTATTATGTGTTTTACCAAAGTGTTGGTCATAAATTCAACCACATGAACGTATTTCCTATTATATAATGCAGTTTTATTTTGCATGGCTTCTAGTATGCAAAACATATCACAGCATGCTTTGCAGTAAGATGAGGAATACAATAAAAAGGATTTATCTACATACTTTGTGATACATTAGGACAACTCTATCATGGAAATAATACATGTCTACAATACGCTTTTACAGTTACATACAATACTAACCAATGAGATCACAAAATGCTTTACAAAGCAGCTTACAAAATAAAACACAGGAATCAGTTAGGCACAAGTAAATCAGGCTCCAAGGCATTCTCTAGATATACAATTACAGTACTGTATATGTATTTTGCAGCAATATGACCTTAACAGTGCTGAACAGCATGGTTTTCGCAAAGGGCACAGCACCAACACTGCTCTAATAGAATTCACCAATGCCATTTACCATGCCATTGACAAAGGCCTCATAACAGGTGCAATGTTAGTGGACCTGACCAAGGCCTTTGATCTGGTTGACCACAAGAAACTAATAAATCGGCTTGATGCCGTTGGTCTAGGGACACCAGCACTTACCTGGTTCAAAGACTACTTGGCTGACAAAATTCAGGCTGTCAGGATTGGAAACACACTTTCAGGAGTTAATAACATCAAAAGTGGCATACCACAAGGTTCTATTCTTGGCCTCCTCTTGTTTACCCTTTTCATAAATAATTTGCCTGCAGTCTGCAAACCTGTACGGACCCTTCTATATGCAGATGACACAGTTCTCTTTACACATAGTAGTGACATTAATGCCATTAACCTTTCGCTCAGTTCCTGCCTAGCCAGGCTTCAAAACTGGTTTGTAATGGAAAATATAGTGCTCAACCTTCCCAAGACACAATCCATGTTATTTGGAACTAGGCATATAATAAACCAGGTATCCTCCAGTTTATGTGTCTTTACCAGCAAGGGTACACTCCTAGTTAAGACACTGTCTTTCAAGTACCTCAGGGTTCATCTTGACCCTACGTTATCCTTTGAATCTCATCTCCAACACACCACCTCTCTCTTACATCAGAAGCTAGGTGCTCTCTACCATGTTCGGCATTTAACTCCTGAGGCCAGAACCTGTATTACACTGGCAAACCTAGTCCCATCATTAGATTATGGATCAGTTATAATTGATGCTGCCAGTAAATCCACACTACAGCAAAAACACACTCTATACTACAAAATATGTAAATTCCCCTTAAGTTGCAGGTCCAATGTTCACCACTATACGGCACTCAGATCCTTTAACTTGTTTCCCCTGACATCAAATCATATCTAGATATTGCAACACTAGTAAAGAAAACTATGCATACTGGGATACCTGCCTATCTCGGTAGCCAAATCTCTCTCATCAACCTTCCTTCCTCCTGCTCTGCAACCAAAAACAACATAATAATACCCAAGTTTCACACAAATATGGATCAGCCCTCTTTTAGTTATCGTGCAGCTTTGGTTTGGAACTCCCTACCTCTTTCCGTCAAAACATTTTCCTCTTGCTGTGCATTTGCCAAGCTCCTAAAGTCATACTACTCCTCACCCCAAGCCTGCCCTTGCTTCTGATAACCTCCCCCTGTCATGACTTCCCACCTTATACTAGCTAATCGCACCTACAGAACAATCTCGGTCACATTTTTTGTTCTCCTCTTCCATCTTTCTTTTCCTTTCTCTATCCTCAATTCTACCTTTGTTTATTACATTACAAGCACTTTTGTATATTACATTGAATATTACATTGTTAGTATATTTACAAGTATTAGCACCATATGTGCTCATGTTTGCTTACAACTTGCTGTAAATTCACATGTATTCACTGTAATTTGTTTTCCTGTTTGTGCTTCTGCACCAGGGTGGTGTCTGAAAAAGGTACTTGTCGCCAGTGCACTTACCCGGTAAACAAAGTTAAATAAATAAATAGGAGAAACTGACTAATTCAAATATAGCAGATCAAAAAACAAAATAGTACTAATACAGAAGAGTTAATAAATTAACAGGTTGTAAGACCACCACATTTGTCTGCCCAATTTCCTACCTGAGCTATACCAACCTACCTCTGGGTGTAGCTAGACTAAATGCTAGTTTCTCCCCTCCCTCCCACTTTCCATCTTGCTCTCCACCCCTTCATTGTCAAGATTTTAAGTAACCCCTTATAGTTGTTGTACACTGTCTTGAAACCTGTCACAGTTTTTGCATTTACCTCCTGCCTTGAAGCCAGTTCATTCCAAGATATTCTCCAAGATGCTCCTTGATGATAGTTTCCAGTAGTTTTTCCACTAAACTAACTGTTATATAGTTTCCCTGTCCCCCCTGCCCCCACTCTTGTGCAGATGACCACTTCTGTCTTCTTCCAATCCATTGGGACTATCCTAGTAACCGGGGAGCAGTTGAACAAGACTGGCAATGGCCATGGAAGTTCCTGCTCCAACTCCCTCAGTACTCTGGGAGAGAACCCATCTGATCATGGAGACTTAACCAATCTAAGTTTGCTTAATTTTTTAAGTACCTAATCCCTAACATTAGTCTTAAGTTCAGTTCCTTCCCCCCTCTGCCATAGCCTGACTACCGCAGTTGGGAGCACCTCCCCACCAACTCTACTGGGAATACTGAACAAAAATACTTACTTAGGATGCTATTATTCTTTTCATTCTCCTCTGCACATTCATTTCCTGAATTTAGCTTTATAACACCCTCCTTGGAATTTCTCTTTTCTCTGATACATCTAAAGAAGGCCTTTTCATTTTTCTTTACCCTTTGAGCTGTGTTTAGTTCCATCTCTGCCTTTACCATCTTTATGACTCTGCTTGCTACCTTCATTTTCACTATGTATGCCTGTCTATTAAACTCAGACGGATCCCCTTCTTCTTTTTGAATGGAGCCCTCTTTGCCTGGACTGCACCTCTCACTTCCCCAGAAAATCAAAGAGGCTTGTTGTGTCTTTTGCTTTTACTTACCTGCTTCAGACACATTTTAGTCATCGCCAAAAGGCTGCCCTTGATAAGTTCCCACATTTCCTCTACTTTCTCAGTCCTTTTCACCCACTTACTTTGCCTTAAATGGTCTCCCCCATTATAAAACCTTCCCCTCTCAAATCTAGAATCTTTGTCATAGACTTTATCTTATGGTCATTTAGGACCAAGGTAAACCAGACTTAGTTGTGATCACCTGTCCATAGGGTCATGGTTTCCTTACCCTAATCTCTCCCACAATGTCCTAGTTTGATAAAACCAACATATGAACATATGAATGTGACAGCAGATAAAGGCCTTATGGTCTATCTAATCTGCTCAAGTGTGCAGTTCCTGCTGTGTTTACAGAGGAAACTGCTCCCTCCCCATATCCCCCTTGATCCCTCTCACATATCCCCTATACCCATCTCTCCCCCCACTTGCAACTTCCCCCTCACCCTGTCCCAACATCTCTTGAACCTGTCTCTCATTTTAAGGGATACCACTTCCTCTGGCAACTCATTCCACTTAGTTACCACCCCCTCTGTGAAAAAAGTACCTCCTCATCTCCCTCCTGAACCTCCCCCCCCCCACCAGCTTCAGGTTGTTACACCCAGTGGCTGTGTTTCCAGCAAGGCTAAACAGGGCCTTGGTGCTCACCCTGTTTATACCTGATCAAGGATGACTCCCTCCATGATGGGTTCTTTATACCACTTTACAAGGAAGCCCTCTTTTAATCTGTCTCTTAAGGGCCTTGCTCCTTGCACTTCTAGCTGTGGATGTTTCCCAGGTCACATCTAAGGCAATAAAACTGCCCATCATTGCCCTGTTCCTTAGGGTGGTAGCCCTTCTGATTTGCTCCCCTAGCTCCCTGTGTGCCACCTCAGACTGGTTTAATGGTCTTTAGGCCACTCTCACTCTTAGATTCTTGTTTTCAACTACCAGCTGCACCACACTGTTTCTGTCCCTCATCCTTCCCAAGTCTTTTGTTTCCATTTCTTTTATATTATCTCTAATGTAAAGTGCTGCCTCTCCCCACAGGGCTTTATCCCTTTCTTTTCTGAATAGGGCATATCCCAGGGCAGTGAGGTCCCAGTCACGGTTCTGGATTGCCAGTATTTTTGTGACTATTAACTCTGACTGGGCATCTACCACCATTGCTGAGAGATCCTCCATTTTTTCTCAAGCAATAATTAAAACTGCCTTGTATAAGCTTAGTTTTTCCTTCTTGCGTGAGAGCCACCACTTTCTCCTTCTTCCCTTCTCTGCACTCCCTGTATTTGTATGCACCCTGTTAATCTGCCCATTGTGTGTCCATCACTGCCAAAGGGACAGACATTATCCACATGTGTAGGGGTAAGCCACTGTGGCTGTTTATGTGTATGTGATGTGAGACCAACTTGTAGGTATCACTTCCCCTCCCTAGTTTAAAAACCTGCTAATTCCCACATCTAATGTCAGCCCCAATATGCCTGTGCCATCCTTGTGTAAATGCCTACCATCTCTAGCTAACAACCAGCACTTCTCCCTGAATGTTCCCCAGAAAGAATCATCCCAATTCCCTACATTAGCTCACCAGTCTTGGCAAATCAATGTTGTGGTTTTCTTAGGAGTGTAAATGATCATACAACACAGTAGTAGTAGTATTACCCTAATATTGGCACTGACATGTCTAACAAAGTAAATGACATAACAATTCTTGCATAAAGAGTGCCTATATTAGAGTAATGCCAACACTATGTTGCATGACTGTTTAAACTCCAAGCAACACATAAGTAATTTGTCAAAACTCCATTGACTTCTACCCACTAATTGTTCTATTCCTGACTTTTGACACATTGTGCTTCAAACCTTCACTATATAGCTTATATATATATATATATATATATATATATATATATATATATAGGAATCATAGGAATTTTACAGAGCTAGGTAGACTTGCATCCAGTGAACTCGCTTTACTAAGGATTACTTCCTAACTTGTTATTTAATCCTCTCTCCCTCTTCCTATAGTGTTTTTCCAGTCTCATTTTGAAATCGTGTGTGGTTTCACTGGTTACAACATCTAACGGTAGCCTACTGTATTCCAGTCATGTATCACTCTTTGGCTAAACCAATTACGTGTCCTTGTTAGTCTTGTCCTTCTGGCTTTTAGTTGCAGTGAATGAGCTTGGGTATTGTACACTTGTTTTGTTATTTCTAATCCCAAGCTATCCCACAGATCGCCAATAGTCCATGCTTTGTGTTCCACATACATATCCCCTCTCTTCCTTCTATACTCAAAGGTGAAGAGATCAAGTTTACCAAGGCTCACCTCATATTTTTCCCTCGCATGTCTCGGATCCCTCTAGTGGCACTTTTCTGCATGCTCTCAATTTTTGCAATGTCACCTCTCATATATGGCGACCAGACCTGTGCCCCATACTCTAAAACTGGTCTCACCAGTGAAGTGTACAATGGCAATATTCATATAATTATTTTACAAATGTCGTTTGACCATGGCTGTTCAGTGACACTCCCTCCTCCTGGTGCTGGTATCACAAACCCCACCACCCCAACCGCCTCGGCTTCAAAACAGTGGCCGGCACTTACAGTCCACTCACCTCAGGTGCTGGCTGCCATCCCACACAAGTACAGTCACTTACACAATACAAGTAACTTTATCAGTATTATACTACACAAGTATAATCTCAATAAAGTTACTTGTATAATTCAAGTGACTATACTTGCATGAGATGGCAGCCGGAAGTGGAGGTGAGTGGAGGACAACTGTTGCCTGTTGTCTCAGGGAAGGGGAGTGCATGCATGCATCAATGACGGTGGTCAATATTTGTGTCAATGATTGTCAGACATGAATTATGGCCTCTTGGTAAGGAAAACTGAGAAACAGCATACGACTATTCACAGGAGTTGAGGAATACAGTGTGAGAATATTGATCCTGAAAGATTAATAACTGACTGGCAACTGTTATTTTGCATGAAGCTGAAACTTTACTGAGAAGGTCAGGATTTTCCTACTATATTCCGAAACAATTCTGGCGAATATCTGTTTTAGTTAACCTTAACTGAGTTACACTTTCTGCTCCCCACAGTAACCAGTGCCTTTGTTAAAGGAGAACTGTACTGAATGTGGAAATAGAAAACAAATAATCCATTCTCCGTTACCACATATATGAAACAGGAACCGTAACTTCTTTCAATTAACAAACGAGTTTATAAGTTCCAAACTGTTGAGGACATACCTGCACCAATGCTTCAAACTCACCAGGTCTTCCTCAGGGTGTGTGTCCATACCAGTTACATCTAGGTTTTTATCCTTTGGCTCCTAAAGACAAAGTTGTCATAAAGTAAAGGATTAAGGGCCCTATGCACAAAGCGGGCAGGGGTACGCAGAAAAGTCACATACCCCACCCACAACCCTGTGCCCCATGGACAGGTGCACCTATACCAGCATTCACCAATGCCAGCTACCCGTTCATGGCTCCTCCCCCCAAGCATGCAGGACTCCACAAGGTGGCCAGAGGAGGAGTCGTTGTCCTGGGTGGGCATGCAATGGGATGCCCCCCTGGGACCCATAGTGGATCCCACACATCCAGCTGCCCCTACCACCTCCTGCTGCCCAGTGGTCTGAGGCAGCATGCTGTGCCCTGTCCCAGTCCCCCAGTGATTGCAGGCCTGTGCCCAAGGGGGCACACAGTGGGTTACAGTAGGGTCTCCCTGGCATACCCTGCGCCACCCTCTGCACCCATGTGGCCAACACTAATGCAAGATAGTGAATACTGCATAGTGCTGGCAAGCCCCCAGAACACCCACAGCATGGAGCTGTCTGCGGATGTGGGGGATCGGGTGCAGTGGGTCTGCATGCCTCCCTCTTCATGCATGCCACACGGGGGATACAGTGGGTGCAGAGTGACTATGCGCCCCAGATATGTGCTCCCCAGTAGTGCATAGGGCCCATAATGCATACATACAGATAAAGCACAGTATTGCAGTTATTTAAGTATTTGCCTTATTTTCCAATAGACAAACTTACTTGTGATAAAACTATCTAAAAGTGGGGGGGCGTGGCTAGCTGCTGACTGAGAAAGATGTGTCCTGTGGTAGCTCCTGCACCATCTCTGCATCTAACCCTACAATTACAAGTCTAACATTATTTTTACACCAGTTGCTGATACACTTCAGTTGCCCAACTTTTTCTGTACACAATGGTGTTTTTTGAACTTATGTCAATTATGGGGAAGCCAAAAACCAAAAAAACAAGTGACGCAAGACTAAGGCAAGGGAAGCTGCTGGATGGGCAGTCTGAACCTCTGAACACTGCAGTCCTGAAAATGGTGAAAATGGTGAAAGACTTTGATAAATTTGTCAGAGATCTTGATAAAAAGGTTGATACCTTTAATAACAGAGTGGCAGTGCTTGAAACTAAGATGGATGGGGTTACTTCAGACAGTCCAACGGCTATTACAACGGCTAAGAAGGCAAAGGCGACAGCCTCCAGCGTGGTGCAGGAACATAAAATACTGCGTATGCACCTTGAACAACTTGAGAATGGCACTCACCAGGCCAACCTTCACCTTTTGAGCATTCCTGAAAAACAGAGGGGCATGATCCAAGAACCTTTGTAAAGACCCTTTTGCATGCACAGTTAAACCTGGATCCTCATGGTCTTATACTGAAAGTTTATCGAATTATACCACATAGGCAGTCGAGGGATGGGAACACACCTCAGACTCTGTTATTGGTGACTACAGGCATGCACATTCAGAATACAGTTCTACAGGCAGCCAAACTGAAGGGACAACTTGTGCTGAAAGATGGAACCAGGTTTCATTTCTTTCCTCCTGACCTTTCATATGCTACATGACAGAGGAGAAAATCCTTGACTCAGTCAGATCAGAACTTCATCAGTTGGGAATTGCACACATTCTGCTTCTACCAGCAAAATTTAACTAACCTTCTTGGGTAAGACATTTCTCTTTTCTGACCCAGTAGAAGTGGGAAAGAGGGTACTTAAAATGAAAAATTTTCAGAGGCAATCTATTGGCCCTACTGATGATGATGGGACGAAACTCTGAGACTGAATTGATTCAACCATCCCATCTTACATGTTTGACTGAATAATTATTTCAGCTGAGACTCTAATGTTTAAATGGTTTCAAAGCCATTCTACAAAGTATTAATCTATTATGTGTACGGTGACTCTTCACTGGGACCAGAGTTGGCTTCTTTTTGGAAACTTTTTTATTTTTAAAAATAGCATGCCATTGATGAGGGGAGTTGTTTGATACCTGCTGTTTTGGGGCACTGGGTCCAAAGATTGCCAACAAGAATAGTGTTGGCATGATGCAGCCATAAAGCAATTCTAGGGGTTGGGGGTAGAAAGAAGTAGGCTGCTGGTTAACTAGGATCTGCAGCTTATCCATTAGGTAGGGAAATGGGCAGACTGGGTGGGCCAAGCGGTCCTTATCTGCCATCAGATTCTATGTTTCTATGTTTCTATCAATAATGGTGCCAATTTTTCTTTTGCAGTGGGCTCCACCCCCGTCTTAATGCAGGGGGCTCTGCCACTGCACCCACCTGACTTAAGGATTCCTACTCTGGGGCAAGCAGATCACGGGGCAAGTCCTGATGTGTGTAAAATGGATGGAGACCAGGATTAGAACCTTGGTCTCCAATGCCGCTGGCCTAGCTGCTCTACGCCTCAGCCCTTATTAGTTGACCATTTGTTGATGAACATCAAAACTAAGATTCATCAGTTAAGTGATAAATATATACCAAATTGTATTCTTTTTAACAAGAACGGGAAACTCCTCATGAGGTATACAAATAAGGTTAAGAAATCTATTTCAGCCAAGAAAAGGGCCTACAGGGCTGTCAAAAGAGACAACAATGATTATAACAAATATAAATATAAGGAGGCCCTTTGATCCTGCAAAGTTAATATCAGCAAAGAAAAACGGAAGATTGAATTCAAACTAGCCCACATCAAAGATGGAAGTAAAACCTTCTACTCATATATAAACAAAAAAAGAGTATATTATGCACAATAGATCCACTAAAGATAGCAAACACAGTTATAAATGAACCTTTAGGCATGGTTAATTAATTCAATAGATATTTCTGTTCTGTTTGCTCCTAAAGACATTTCCCCTAACACTTCTTATTTAGGGACATCAGTTACCCAGAAACTAGAAATAACTAGGGAAAATATTCTTTTTAAAGTGGGGGGTCATTAAAACAAATATCTCCCCTGGCCCAGATTCACTTCACCCACAGGTATTGAAGGCTATTGAATCATGGCTAGTAGAACCATTGTATATACTCTATGACATGTCTTTATGTACTGGTGTGGTACCTAGTGAGTGGAGAAAAGCAGCGGTTGTACTCATTTACAAAAAGTACTGCCAACTACAGACCTATCAGCTTGAGCTGCATCCCGGAGAAAGTGATGGAATGAATCATAATGGACAATTTAGACATTGAACTGAGCTCAAAAAATACTATTGATAAATCTCAACATGGCTTCAACGTGCATAGGTCATGCCTAACTGCCAATTTGGTCTTCTATGAAACAGTTAGTGTACTTCTGGAGGATAGAAAATCAGTTGATGTTGTCTGTCTTGACCTTTGTAAGGCCTTTGTTAAGGTCCCCCATCCCGCCTTGATAGATAAGAAGTTAAGCCTTGAGATAAATAAGTTTCTCGTCAGATGGGTTGATGCATGGTTAAGGGATAGAGAGCAGGCAGTTAGAATCCGAGGTTATATATCTGATACGGGTCAGGTGACAAGCGGGGTGCCACAGGGGTCAGTGCTGGGCACCTCCTTGTTCTCTATCTTTGTCTCTGACCGGAACATAAATATTAATAGTTTTCCAATTAAGTTTGCCAACTACACCAAAATGGCAGCAGATGTAAGCAATGAGGGAGGGCACCATAAGCTGAGAAATTACCTTTTAGCAATGGAAAGTTGGGCTGCAAAAATTGGTATGATGTTCAACCTTGATAAATGTGTCATCCTGTATTTGGGAAATGACAACCCCTGCAACAACTGTACATTGACAGGCAAAACTTTGAAGTCAGTTAATAATGAAAAGGATTTGGGGATAATTGTTTCAAATGACCTTAAGTTTAGCACACACTGTACAGAAGAACTAACCAAAAAGGCCAATAAACTCATTGGCCGCATTAAGAGATCAGTTACTTCAAGGAATAAGGCTTATCTCAACCCCTTATACAAAGCATATGTATGGCCGGTATTGGATTATTGTTCCCCATTGTGGACCCCCCCCCCCGCAATGCAAAGATGTTAATAAATTAGAGGGAGTCCAGGGGAGAATAACTAAGATGGTTGACGGCCTACACAATGTAAGCTACGAAAATGGACTATGGGCTTTAAATCTTTACTCCTTAGAACTTAGGAGACAAAGAGATGATCTCCTGTTAATGTTCAAACTTGTTAGGGACAAATCTCTATTATCTGACTTAGGCTTAGTTCTTGCCCAAAGGGAGATCTCACTAAGAAGTCATAGTTTTCAGCTTAAACTTATTAACCCAAAAAGTCATATGAGAAATTATTTTACCCAAAGAATTATCCCTTTGTGGAATACTCTTCCCAAGGATGTTGTAGAAGTTGGTTCATTCAGTAACTTTAAAATGAGACTTGATGATTTCTTACTTAACTCTACAGGAAGGCTATGTTATGGTAAGAGATGTATAATAATAATGGGCTTCTAAGCCTTCTGTACCTCTGTACTTTTCCTAGTATGGTTCCTAGCCCTCCACACCGCAGGAGCAGCTCAGCCAGCCTCCCAGATTCTGGTGCCCTTGTGGTGTACCAGCACTATGGACAGTAACTAGGGGAGCACTTACAGCAAGCACTGTAAATCCCCACTCGCTGTCCATATGAGTGCTTACCAGACTAGCGCTGTATAGTGCAGCGCTATTCTGGTAGCGCTCACCTGATGGGGTACCCTCTTTTGGTGGGGTTTCACCTTTTTAGTGAGGCTGTGATGGTATTTTAGAGGGGAGGCTCTGGGGTACAAGACGGCTGTTGCTGCGTGGAGTCAGTTGACTCTGTGCACAGTTTAACAACTCCTTGCACATAGCTTGCCACTCTGACCCATGTCTGTTTATGGGACTTACTCCAAAAAGAAAACAGCATTCCTTAAACATGTATTTGCCACAATTTATGTGCTCTACTTTCTTGTTATAGTACTGAATTGGTGCATTATTCATCTCCTAAAGGCACATTGTACAAAACTTTCTTTCGATTTGGGGATTGTCACTTATTTGCTTGGGGATCCGTTATCTCTGTAGGACTAAGTTGGACTGTTTTATTTTCTTAAACTGGGTAACAATTCTATTAGGTTGGAGTTTGGATGCTGTTGGGGTCCGTCGGGTACATGATCTTACTTTACTGGTGTCATATTATTAAACTACAGAATTTACACAGACTTTTAAAAGTCCTATCGGACACCTTTAGAAGTGAAGTTTTTTTATTTATTTATTTAAATCTCAGAATTAAACACCTTTGAGCCAGGGACTCATTTACAAAGGCCCCATGTCAAGAGAACAAGATTACAAAATAAAAGGACAAAAGAAAAACAGTGTGAGAATACAATAAAGTGAACAACATAGGTACAGTAATGAGAGTAACATATAACAGGTAGCAGTATTTGCACAATAAAGCAGTTACACACATCAAAAATCAAGTAGCAGCCAATACTGACATTGTCATCTGGGGCATTGCAGGACATACAGTAATACAAATTTGCACAACAAATACTATGAAACACATCATCATACAAGTAGCAGCCAGATTTGACATTGACAGCAGGGCGTATAGGGCTGGAGATGGAAGGGAGAATAAGAAATGTAGGGAAAGAGAGAAAAAAACTCCTAAAAATAAATTGTTTATCTGAGAGCCCCCCCCCATCACATATCCCCTATTTATCTAAATAGTAGCATTTATCTGTACAGTTCCTACATCATCCAGTCCCCCCTGCCCCATGTTAGCCCTGATGCTGACTGGGACTAATGTACCTTGTGTGTACTGTATGACCTTGACTCATGGAGATTGTGCTTTCTGTTCATACATATATTGCCTTTTGTAGGTTTGCCTGTATTGCTTTGTACTCTCCTGGGTTGTGCCTGAAAATAGGCATTTCTGATGTCTAGTGTATTTACCTGGTTATCAAAAACAAATAAATAAATATATAATCCCTTTGCTTGATCTCACACTCATGAACCTGCATGCTTCTAAGTCAGGTTTCATAAAAAAAAGTTATCAGGCTCTGCAGCGCACACACTGCACAACCCACATCTTAACTCATTTGCAATCATCAGCTGCCTGCCTTCTCACTCAGGAGACCCAATTTGGAGACCACCTCAGAAACCTTATAAAAAAGTTAAATTCATTAGGATTCATTTAAATAAAGCACATTTTACCAGCAAACCTCTTTTCATTTACCTATAGACTGTTGTGGGCAGGTTTAGTTTTAGTTGCTCAGTGGCAACCTCAGCAATGCGATTTACACAAAAAAAAAACTGAAAAGAAAAACAAATGACTAAAGACAACAGCTTTGATCTTGAATTACACAACATACCAACACAACATGAAGAAGACCTGAACCCATTAGGAGATCCTACCCTGGACCTTCCCATGACATTCATACTAGGTACTGAACTATTACCAGAACCACCACTTCATATGGCTGCTATACAGTACATGTTATACTGCAAGTATCACCTGCTACACTAAGCCAAGCATCGGTGGCACCAGAACCATAACCACAGCAGCCAGCACATGAATTAAATATGCAGTAACCTGAATTGCAGCCACCAACTATAGAAGAACGTATTGCTTGTAACCCACCAACTACTAGCACAGTAACTATGCTGCATACCGAAGAGAAAATAAATAACTTCATATACAGAACAAGAACCAGAACACTTCCACAAAAACAATATCAGATGTAAACATGATAACTAATTACAGCAGTCCCTCTTTATAAGGAACCCCTCTTGAGCCAGTTAAATTGTTTACAATAGCTACTGTATTGTTCACTATAGCAAGGTGTTAATATGTCTAATTAGGTAACAATGGGAGCCATCACAGGTCTTCACTATAAAAGACATTCCTTATTGAGAGGTTCTCTGTAGCATACTGTAGCACCAACCAACCTCAATAATCACCATTGCAGGTACCTTATGGCAATTAAAAAAAGGATGAAAATGACTATGAACCCATCATTCTGTGTGGATGAATATGGCTCATGTTGGACCTCTCCACAAGAGTGGCCCAAGTATGAACTGGGGAACTATAGGCCAGTGAGCCTCACATCCATCATGGGTAAGCTCATGGAGACACTGCTGAAGGAGAGGCTGGTGGCCCTCCTAGAAGCCCAGGGACTGCAGGACAATAGACAGCATGGCTTGGTTGCTGGTAGATCCTGGTGGATTACTATGACTGGGTAACTAGACAACTGGACAAGGGCCATGCAGTAGCTGTCCTGTACTGGAGGCAGTATAGCACAGTGGTCTAAGGCTCTGAGCTGCAAATCTGGTGACATCCAGCAGACCAGACCTGGGTTTGAATACCACAGCTTCCACTTGCATACTGTGCGACCCTGAGCAAGTCACTTAACTTTCTTGTGCTCCCAGGTCGCACCTGGAAAGAAGCTCCGGCTTAGTGTGCCTCTCTCCTGGTTAAACAATTTCCCCTTTCCCTTTCCCATACCTGGACTTCAGTAAGGCATTCAATTCGATGCCACATGTGAGATTGGGAAGTAAGCTACAAAGTACAGGGGTGGGTGTGAAGATGGAGGGCTGGGTAGTTAACTGACTGTGGGGAAGACAGCAGAGAGTTGTGGTGGATGGGGAGCTGTCATCCCCAAGGGCAGTGACAAGCAGAGTTCCAAAGGGCTCGGTGTTGGGACCAGTGTTGTTTGGCATATTCATTGCAGACATTTCAGTGGGCATCAAGAGCAAAATCAGTCTGTTTTCTGATGACACCAAGATAGGAGCAGTGGTGGATGACCTAGGGAGTTGGCAAGGGCTGCAGAAAGATCTCACAAAACTGAAGACCTGGTCAGACACCTGGCAGCTGGGGTTCAATGCCAAAAAATGCAAGGTGCTACACTTTGTGGCAAAAAGCCCTAAGAGGAGCTACCTACTGGGGGGAGAGCAGCCAGCTGTGACTGAGGCGGAGAAGAATCTGGGGGTGCTAGTGACAGGAACAATGAAAAACTCAGCACAATGTAGAAAGGAGGCTGCAAAGGCCAATAGGATGCTGGGCTGTATTGCTAGGGGCATATTCTCAAGGAGGAGGAAGGTGATTCTGCCATTGTATAGAGCACTGGTTAGACCACACCTGGAGTATTGCATGCAGTACTGGCGACTGTACCTGAAGAAGGACATTAGATTACTGGAGGAGGTGCAGCACAGGGTGACAAAGATGATCAAGGGGCTGGTGGACTTACCATATGAGAGCAGGCTGAGGGAATTGAACATGTACTCACTGGAGGAGTGGAGAGGAGAGGAGAGGAGAGGAGAGGAGAGGAGAGGAGAGGAGGGAGTGGTGAGATATGATTGAGACCTTCAAGTACATGAAGGATTAAACAAATCTTGTACAGTGGGGGCTCTTCAAACTAAGGAGGAGAGGGACACCCAAGGCCATGATATGACATTGGAAGGGAAGGTTCGGGGGGAGATGAAGGGACGTTTTTTCACAGAGAGGGTGGTGGCTGGGTGGAACACTTTGCCAGTGGAGGTGGTAGCCAGTAGAAGGGGATGGGACAGGGTAAGAGGGAGGGTCAAAGGAGGGGAGGGGAGGGAATGGAGGGAGGGGCAACTGCAGAATAAGGGCTGCTAGCTGCACCATTGAGCAGACTTGGTAGACCATAAAGGCCTTTTTCTGCTGGCAATTTTCATATGTTGGTATGTTTGTAATATTCAAAAGTGTGGAACATTGTCTAAGTACAAAAATCTGCCCAGAATCTCTATCAAGTGGAACAATATTTGAAAAAAACAAGACAGGTCTTGATATCAAAGCAAAAACAACTAAAAAGCCTAGGCAGGGAATCAAGAATAAGAGCTGCAGTCGAGCTAACAACCGACATCATTAACTCCCTCTATGAAAACAAACATCTTGGTCCACATACACCAGGTTTGCTACTACATACTACGTGGTTAATTGTTTGCATGTGTCAGAGGCCACTCTGAAACCCACAGTCTTCAATAGGGTGATGTCACCTGCAAGCAAGATAAAAACAACACAACCTATGTTGAACTGACACAAAAAAGGCAAACAAAAACAAGGTGTGTGTGTGTGTGTGTGTGTGTGTGTGTGTGTGTGTGTGTGTGTCCACAAAACCAGTGAGGATAAAAAGTGCAAAAATATCAGTGATATTTTGTATTGATCTAGAGTGGGAATATACTGATATTCTCACTATAGGTCCATCATTCTCATTCGAGATCCACAGAGACAATGTAGGTACAGATCGATCTCACTGAGTTACAGATACATCACCTTTATGCAGTGATGTTATGCTGTGCTAATATCCCTGTTGAATGTAGCAACTAAACAATCAGGATGCAGGGCTTTTTCTTGCAACTGTGTAATAAAAGGCATGCCATAAATACAATTTATAAAAGTGGAAGGGACAGTCCTGTGTCCTGAGAGGTCAATAGCTGTACAGACCCATGTGATAATTAAACCATAACTGCATTGGTCTATAAACTAACATACTAAAATGCCAGCAGAATAGGCCTAACGGTCTTTCGCGTCTGCTCGTTTGGTCAGCCCCCACCCTGGGAGCTGACCTTGCTGCCCCCCTCGCCTTCTCTGGCTTCTCCCTTCCCAGTTCCAGATATTCTCGCTGCATTGGATTTTGCTTCCAGAACCCTTCCCCTGTACCTGTCCCCCCCCTTGAACCCCTCCACCGCTCTCTGCCTCCACCAGCCCCTAGGCAGCACATTCCATGGCTCCACCACCCTCCCAGTGAAGTAGCACCTCCTCCTTTCTCCCTGAATCTCTCCCTCCAGCTTCCACCCATGCCCTCTAGTGGCCCTCCTCCTTCCTTCAAGCACCCTGACTGTTCCTCCCCTATTTACCCCTTCATGTACCTGAAAACCTCTATCATGTCCCAGCCCTCTCTCTTCCAATGTGTACATATTTAGCTCTTTGAACCTCTCCTCATAGGTCCTGTCCCCAAGACCCAAATCATTTTGGTTGCCCTCTTCTGGACCCCCTCAGGAGTTTAATGTCCCTGTTTAAGTGTGGCCTCCAAAACTGCATGCAGTACTCGAGGTGCGGCCTCACCAAGCAGTTATACAGAGGGAGTATCACTTCCCTCCTTCTGGAGGTGATCCCCCTAGCGATGCATCCCAGCATCCTGTTGGCCTTGGCTGCTGCCCTCCTACAAGTCTCTGAGTTGTTCATCTTGACATCCACCACCACCCCCAGGTCCCTCTCAGCCATCGAGACTTGTAGCATTTGCCCACCGAGGGTGTACACTTGGCCCGGGTTTCTGGCCCCCAGGTGCAGTACCTTGCATTTCCCTGCATTGAACCTCAGCTTCCACTTTCTAGACCATCTTTCCAGAGCCTCCAGGTCCCCCTGTAGAGCCACCCTCCCCTCCTCCCCATCCACCACCGCCCCCAGTTTTGAATCATCTGCAAAGAGACTCATCTCACTCCTGATACCTGTCCTTATGTCAGAGACGTAGGCGTTGAACAGGAGGGGCCCAAGGACTGATCCCTGTGGGACCCCACTAATAACCCTCCTTGGGATGAGACTATCCCACCAACTATGACCCTCTGAGTCCAGTCCTGGAGCCAATTGCCTATCCATCTGATCATCTGGTTCCCCACCCTCATTTCTCCAAGCTTATCCAACAGGTCCACGTTAGGAACAGAGTCAAATGCCTTGCTGAAGTCTAGAAAGAGGACGTCCACTGGTCTACCCAGGTCCAAGGCACTCATCACCCAGTCATAGAACTCCACAAGGTTTGTCTGACACGATTTCCCCGGGATGAATCCATGCTGTCTATTGTCCAGGCACTCTGACTTTTCCAGGTCCCCCCCTAGCCTCTCCTTGACAATGCCCTCCATCACCTTGCCCACCACCGAAGTCAGGCTGACAGACCTGTAGTTCCCTGCCACCTCCCTTGATCCCCCCTTGTGGACAGGCACTATATGCACCACCTTCCAGTCCTGGGGCACCCACCCTGTCCTCAGAGAGATGGTGAAAAGCTCCGCCAGGGGTTTCGCCAAGACATCCACAAGTTCCTTCAGCACTCTGGGATGTAATTTATCCAACCCCGGTGCTTTCTCTGTCTTGAGGGACCTGAGGGCTTCCCTCACTCTCTCTGCTGTGATTTCCACTTCTGCTACCTCTTCTCCTTGCTTAGTCTTCCCCCCTCCTGCCAGTGATGCCTCCCCCTCTCCCCAGACCCACTGATCGGTAAGGGTCCCCCTTCCTCAGTATCACTGTCTCCTCCCATGTATGATGCAGCACCTCCATTTTCCTTGGTGAAAACTGAGGTGAAGTACTCATTTAGTACCTCAGCCTACTCCCCCGGGTCTTGTGCCCATCTCTCCCCTGTTTTAATCCTGCTAATCTGCCCCTTCACCTTTCGTTCTTCTCCAATGTATCTAAAGAACCCCTTGTTCCCTCTACTAATTTCCCTGGCCAGGTTCTGCTCCTTCCTTGCCTTAGCCGCCCTCACCACCCTAGTGGCCCTTCTAGCCATCAGCTTGTACTTCCTTCAATCCCTTTCACTCCTTGAGCACTTGAATTGCCTATAGGCTGCCTTCTTTCCCCACACCATCTCCTGGACCTCCCTGGTCCACCAGCAGGGTTTTCGGGCCCTCCCGCATTTTCGTCTTACTCTTGCACAGGAGCTGGTAGCATCCTGCACCCCTCTCCTGATGATTTCCCACCTACTATCAGCATCCATGTCTGACCCAATCCTATCCAAATGCTCCTAAGAATCCTTCCATTTCCTTAAATCCACCCCTGAGTCAGTTACCTCCGTCTTGTGCAGCCTTCTACCCCTCCTAGATCCAGGCAGAACCAGACCGTGGCATGGTCACTCCCCGCCAACGGGTCCCTTACCTCCAGGCTCCCAATCTGGTCACTGTCTGCCAGGACCACATCCAGTACCTTCGCCTCCCTGGTCGGTTCTCCCACCTGCTGAGTTAGGAACGCGTCTTGAAAGACATCCAACAACCTCTGTTCCCTGGCCACCAAGGATGTCATAGTCTCTCAGTCTGTTCCTGGCATGTTTAAGTCCCCCAACACCACCACCCTTCCCCTGCCCAGTCTGCAGTGTCTCCCAACATCTGTCACCAGACTCTCCTCCAGCTCCTCCGCCAGTGCAGAGGGTCTATACACTACCTATTTTACTCTCTTGCCCTCCTTGTTATCAAGGTGACCCAAATTCTTCCACGGTTCCCTCCGCCTCTCTACTCCCCTATGCCAATGCAGTTTTTGACTATCATTGCTACCCTCCTCCCCTTCCCTCCCCCCTGTCCTTCCTGAACATAGTGTAACCCTCCAGGTTCAGGTCCCAGTCATGTCCTGCGGTGGCCCAGGTCTCAGTAACTGCTGCCACATCCACCGCTCCCTCAGTTAGCATCACCTGGAGCTCAAGCATTTTATTGCCCAAGCTCCTGGCATTTAGCAGGACTACCTTCCACCCTTTCCCTATACTTTCATTTCCCCTGCTCATGTTCCCATGGGGATTTTGTTTTCCCCTGGTCTGCACTTTACCAGTCGACCTTTTCCCGCATTCCTCCAGCTCCCCAGGGGGGTGGAGAAAGAGTCCCTCCTTTATCGGCACCCCCTCGACAGCCTTTTCTCCCATCCCTCCACCCTTCACAAGTTTAAACCCCACTTTTCACCAAAGAACCCCTCTATTTTCAACTTAAGGATTCCCTTCCCCTCCAAATTGAGATGGAGCCTATCTCTAACATACAGCTCCTTATGCTCCCAGGTCTCCCCCCAATCCCCCATCAACCCATACCCTGTGGCCTCACACCACTCCCTGAGCCACTGGTTTATCTCCCTAATCTTCCTTTTGTGTTCCCCACTAGCCCTTGGCACCGGCAGGATTTCTGAGAAGGAAACTGTGCATCCTATGTCATGACAGACCCTGGCAAGCTCCCTGAATCTTGTCTGTATCTCTAGCTTGCTATTTCCCTCAATGTCATTTGTACCCAGATGGACCAGTATGTTTGGGAAACCCCCACAAACCTTTGCCAGCTGATATACCTCGTGCTTGGCCCTGTGCACCATTAATCCAGGGAAGCATTTTGTTCTAACTGGCCATGCTTCTCCCTTCCTATCCCATTTGATACCCCTGATCATAGAATCCTCCAACAGGAGCACTCTGACCGCTCCTTTTCCTCCATTTTCCCCCCTTCCATGTCCCTCATCCTTTCTACTGGCCCCTCCACCCAGCTGGCTCCTTGTTCCTCCCCCTATCTGGGTGTCACATGCTGCCCCTCCTTATTTACCCTGGCCAACCCCTCCCCTCTGATCCTATGCCTCTCCTTCTCCAGAGTATCCTTCTGTACCTCGCTAACTCCCCCTTCACTGCTCGCGACTGGTCCTTCTCCCCCATCCGCTAAATTAGCCTGGCTCGTCCTCCCTTCCTTCCTGTCTCCGTTTAGTCCCTTCTTGCTTGTCGTGCTCCCCTGGCCTAAACCATCAGCTCCCTTTACTGTATCCTCCTTGTACTTCTGGTCCTTCTCCTTGCCCTTTCCTCCCAACTGGTCCTTCTCCTTGCACTTTCTTCCCTCTTCCCCCTGCCCCTCCTGCTCATATTCACTGCTCCCCCCACTTTTCTTCATTCCAGGTTCCCCCCTTTTCCTCCTGCTATCCAGCCCCCGCCTCCTGCTCCCCACTCCCTTTCCATCTCTAACCACCCCTGTCATGGCTACATCACCCCCCTCATCCTCAAGCAGAAGAAGAGAACTGAAGCAGTTACTGAGCATAAGGTCTGATCCACCTCCCTGCCTTGCTTCCTTCTGTCCAGCCCTGGCCATCTGCCTACTTCCCTGAGAATGTTGTCCCTCTGGCCCCCCTTTGTGAAGATCCCCAGTTACCTGCCTGCTTCCTTGGTAGAGTCCTCCTTTGGGCCCTCTGCCAGGGTCCCTATGTGACCCCTTAGTATTCTCCTGCACTCCTTTTCCTATGCCCACACCCTAGTGCTTGGTGCAACCTCGTGGAGATCCCCTGCCCCTTCCCCAACCATACCTCCCTTCCCCCAGCTGTCTCCTAATCCCCGCAACCTCCTCCCTAAGCTATGCCAGCTGGTAGCACACTGGGCAACCACCGAACTTCCAAGCCCAGTCCAGTATCATGGCTGCCCCACACCCTGTGCACCCCACCACCCTCCCAAAGATGCCGGCCCTAATGACGGTGGTCCCATCCTCCAAGTAGGTTTCTTGGTGAGCCACCAGGTTCCCACTAGTCCAAGATACTCCCTACTGCCTAATCAGGTCACCCACTAATCCTAGATACAGTCCCACAGTAAACTGGTAAACCTGTTACTAGGTGCAGTACAACACAGTAAACTTATAAGGGAAGTGAACAACTCCCTAAGCTCATCTCTCCCAGCTTTTAAATCCAACCCCCAGTGGCTAAAACTACATGAGCAGCACCTGCAGCCTTTTCCTCCAATTGCAGGGCAGGTGTTCCCCTATAAATTAGCAGAGCTCTGGCGAGGGAGAGGTGGTGGAGGGTGGGATTAGGGCCTACACCCGACTCTCGAGAGAGTGTATCAGCCCTGTGTCTGCCCCTCCAAGCCCGGCAGCCAAAGAACCAGCCCCAAGCAAATCCCACCAAATAGGTTTTAAATCAGAATAAATATGCCTCCACCAGTGCAGCCTGTTACACAGTGAAACATCCTACAAATGAGCCCACTTACAGCCACCAAACCAGTTTTCAAACTTCCAACAGCCCCCAAAACAATACCCTGCTAGTCCCTTAGAAGAAAGAAAGAAAGAAAGAAAGAAAGAAAGAAAGAAAGAAAGAAAGAAAGAAAGAAAGAAAGAAAGAAAGAAAAGAAATAACCTTCTACCAAGTAAAATCCACAAGAAATCCTGTAAAAACTACAAGAAGCAGCTACTGTCCTGGAACACAACTGATCCTGTCCCCTTCCAGTTCCTTCTGAGAAGACAAAGCAACTAACACCACAAACCTGATTCAGCTCTGCTCCAGTCAATTAGCTGAGTGAGACCTGGCCAGACCATTAACACCCTTCCCCCACTATGCACTAACCTTTGCAGCTAGTGGAGTCAGCAAAAAGGAATCAAAATTCAACTCAAAGCCCCCAAAATATGTTTGCTGCCAAAGGAAACAGGTCTCTAATTTAATCAGCTTCACTAACAACACATCAAAATAGGCTTGAAATTAACAGATATAGGTCTCCAATTCAAATAACCAGCCCCAAGCTAATCCCACCAAATAGGTTTTAAATCAGAAGAAATAGGCCTCCACCAATGCAGCCTGTTACACAGTGAAACATCCAACAAATGAGCCCACTTACAGCCACCAAACCAGTTTTCAAACTGCCAACAGGCCCCAAAACAATACCCTGCTAGCCTCTTAGAAGAAAGAAAGAAAAGAAATAACCTTCTACCAAGTAAAATCCACAAGAAATCCTGTAAAAACAACAAGAAGCAGCTACTGTCCTGGAACACAACTGATCCTGTCCCCTTCCAGTTCCTTCTGAGAAGACAAAGCAACTAACACCACAAACCTGATTCAGCTCTGCCTCCAGTCAATTAGCTGACTGAGACCTGGCCAGACCATTAACACCCTTCCCCCACTATGCACTAACCTTTGCAGCTAGTGGAGTCAGCAAAAAGGAATCAAAATTCAACTCAAAGCCCCCAAAATATGTTTGCTGCCAAAGGAAACAGGTCTCTAATTTAATCAGCTTCACTAACAACACATCAAAATAGGCTTGAAATTAACAGATATAGGTCTCCAATTCAAATAACCAGCCTCAAGCTAATCCCACCAAATAGGTTTTAAATCAGAAGAAATAGGCCTCCACCCACATAGCCTGTTACACAGTGAAACATCCAACAAATGAGCCCACTTACAGCCACCAAATCAGTTTTCAAACTTCCAACAGCCCCCAAAACAATACCCTGCTAGCCCCTTAGAAGAAAGAAAGAAAAGAAATAACCTTCTACCAAGTAAAATCCACAAGAAATCCTGTAAAAACAACTAGAAGCAGCTACTGTCCTGGAACACAACTGATCCTATCCCCTTCCAGTTCCTCCTCACAAAGATATCTTGTAGTTGGGCTGCTTTCAGCTTACAAACAGCAAGTAACAGTCATGAGCACTACATTGACCATCCAACTTACTAAATCATTGAGGCTTTAAAACTATGACTCCAAAATTGGTAATGTGGAAACACCCACAGGATGAGTTATTCATAATTTTTTTCTAGTTTCCCTTAGTCTTAAAGTAGGCCTAACAGTCACCATGGAGACTGTGTGCTGCATCACTGGAAATCCAGTAGATTGCACCAATGGTAAAGAAATGAATAAACTTTTAGAAATGTTAAAGTTTTAACCAGTTGCTGGACCATTTTATAAATGCAATGTTTTACTCCATGATGTGTGATTACTGTGTAATTACTGCACATCTCCACCCCTGTTGAAGGTACTCAGCTTACACCTCATGCCTCTAACCTGGGGGGCATGCAGTAATTACACGGTAACCACACACCCTGTTGTGTATTATTGCTTACATACCATGGCTCTAATTGAATATCACAGCTATTTTCCCTCATGTCCTTGGACTGTTTAACATCACTTGTGGCTTCATGACTTGTGACGTCATAAGATCAAACTGCACTTCAGAAAAATATCAATAATATATTCATTTTACCTTCATGACCCAGGGACCATCTACAGGTACAGGGCCATGCATTAACAGTATGGTACCTTATTCAGGGTCATCATTTTCAAAACTGGTGTATAGCAACCCTAATCCCCACTCCCTCCCCTATCCTCATGATTAATGGGCAAGGTACATGTCTGGAGCCATGCCACACTGGTCTGGTGTTTCATACATATGGTACAAACTGTACATCTATAATCAGAATAGTCTAAGGTGCATACCAGCAGAGGTTTACATCCATTGATAACGTATGACTTACTTTGCACACAGTATTGTAGACCCTCCACAAAGCATCCAAATTGTTACAAATTTGAAACTACTATATACACTGCATAGTTGTGAGTTATTTTCTTTAAGACACACATTTAGAAATAGTCAAAGCAAGTTACATGCTTGGGACATGCATGCTATTTTTCACAGGGTCTTGTTGTAGCTGCACAAAACAAGTTACAAGTGGATGGTACATACAGTGTGTTAGTAAGCAATATATGACACAAAATGTTGCTGTTAAATGTACACACGATCCACAACAATATGAATCCTCAAACACAGAACGGTTTGGTAACTCTGCAAGTTACCACTGAACCTTCAGAGAGTCATATAACCCAGCACAGCCTTGTAGGATGGTACTAGACCTGTACCTTGGACTTGTGTCATGATCGCGGTGAGAGAAATTAGTTTGTGAGCTGTTGGTCAGTTTGACAGTGGGTTTCAAAATTTGGTAGTATTTTCAATATTTTTAGTGGTCATCAATTTTAACAGCTGAAAATTACTTAATGGGCAAATCTGATAGCAAAACCAACCTGGCAAACGGATTTGTCCCACCCTCATCACAAAGGTGATGAGGGACAGGGCTGCTATATATCAATTTTTCATATGTTAATATGTTGACCCTGCATGAGGTACCATACCATTGTTGCATGGCCCTGTATCTGTAGACTGTCCTTGGGTCATGAGTGGAGGGGGGTGGTCCAGTGGGTGGTAGTCTGAAATAAAAACCTAATAACACATTTCCATACTTTGTGGGCATTGTGTTTACCACCCTAATAGTTTATTTACAACCTTTGTGGAGTTTGCATTTCATGAAGTAGCAACCCTTATGAGAATTGACATAGTTTTTTGCCATAAATGTCCTTACTTTTTAGAAAGTTGTGCAGTACCTTCATTTATACATGGCTCTCAAAACCCTACACAAGTAGGAGGTGACTCCTAACATACTTTTCTCAGCAACCTTTCTGGTCTGTGAAAAGCCAGAATGACTTCTGCTGAGGGGGGCATAGCAGTCCTTCCATGTACTGTTGTGTACGGTAATCCCCTGCCCCCATTGGCCATGGGACTATTTGGGCCTTTGAACTGAATAGTCCAGCTAAGCCCCCCCCCCGTGGCATTGCATGTTGTACAGAAGTACAAAACCATACAGCAGTCTAGCCTCAGATAATGAATCCCAGCCCTGCATGTTCAGCTAGTTTCTGGTTCATGGTGCGCACTTTGGCATCTTGGTACATGCCCATTGTGGTGCATGCCAAGCCCAGTAATGCATAGGGCCAATTTTATCTCTACTTTTACCTCTCTATCACAACTAGTAAAATATCATCCTTAAAAACTTATATTATATTAAAGATTCTGTTGAGTAATTAAAAAAATTAGGCATGTACATTTTCAAAAATAATTATCTTTGTGCAGCAAGTAGATTTTGAAAACTACTGAATAGCACATAGAGTGTCAAAATCTTCCAGCAGCACCAATGATTTTCAAAACCTTCATGCAGCACGTATACTTTTAAAAATGTTCATACAGGATTTGAACATGAACTTTAAAAATCATCATGCAGTATGCACATTTTTAAAACTGTTGAACAGCACATATATTTTAAAAACCATCTTGCAGCATGAAGGTTTTTACAAATACTTTATGACCTCGTGGAGATTTTAAAAATCACCAAAAGCACAAAAACCATCATGCTGCACAAAGATTTTAAGAAACAGTTTACACCACATGGAGATTTTTAAAAGCATTGTAAAGCACAAAACCATCATGCAAAATGAATATTTTAAGAAATAATTTGTAACCTCAAAAAGACTTTGTAAAGCATCGCACAGAATGAAAACCATCGTACACCATGAATATTTTAATAGCCTATTTAAAATATGCATTGATTGTACAGTAAAAATTAAATCTGTAAAAGATTTGTGTGCAAAGGTTTCATTTTTAATCAAATAACCAATTACTCAAAATTCATTTTTAAAACAAAATACATTGTATGGCTCATATTTAACTCTCCCTTGCAAACACTAAACAGTCACCTTTAACTTCTACCAAATTAAAAAGTTATCTCATCTTAAAGATTTTGTTTGCGTCAATCTTTAACATGAAAAAAGTCTACATGTTATTTTAGCTATTTCTCTTGGTAAATTGTTTGAATCTGCATGTGCTGCCAATTGATCACATTTAAAACTTGAAAACAATTTTTTTAACAAAATCCCCAAAAGGACCTATTCTCATATGGTGCTCACTTATTTGCCATTTTTAAGCTGAGGGCAAACACTCAGGTACTGTAGATAATCAAAAAAAAATATGTATATTCTGTACTCAATTACATTAAAACTACAGAAATTATCCTCCTGAAATTTTAAAGGTTAGGATGAGTCCTAGATGTCCTAAGATGGTACACACCAAATCTTGCAATCCTAGGATTTAAACCAGCTCAGATATAAGGCTCTAAATACTGCTATTTTCAGTGAAATGCTAATGCAATCATAACAGAGAGGTGCAGGCTAGTCAGACAGACAGACAGACAGACAAAAGACAAATCAAATCCTGGAATGAAATGATGTCATACTTCTATTCTGAAGCACCTACAGTGAGAATATTTGCTTTGTCGTCCACCTAGAGTGAGAATATTATGATAGTCTTACTGTAGGTGCCTGACAAGAAAACACAACCTTGATATTTGAGACTTGCATGAAAATATTTATACAGCTTGTGGGTGACAAGTTAAAAGTAATATCTTGGCTGATGATGATAGTAACAGCAAGATATCAAGAATATGTTGCTGCTATGGTTGTCACAGCAGATATTATGAAAGTTAGTATCATCTACTGAGACAATCAACAAGCAGCTTTCACAATGCTGATGATATCACAGGTGCCTGGTGCAGCACCAAAGCCAGCAGGTGAAATCAAAGAGAAACCGTTAAATCTTCATATAAACAGCAAATAAAAAATTAAACTAGTACATTAACATTGTATAAATTGAATATGAAATGATATGACTCAAAACATGCAGCTTATCACCACTTGTGATGGGACAGTACTTTCATAACTCACTCACGGCTGCACAATTAATGATTTATTGTTCTGCCCCCTCTTACTTGAAGATAAATTGCATATTTTGAGTCAAGCCATTGCATATACCATGGCTAGATAGATAAAGATCTACGGAGGAACTATTTACTTTTTACATGGATATTTCCTAGGTGGTATTTGTGATATTATTATAACAGGGAGTGTACATTATACTTTGCCTTCAGGTGCCCAATAGCATGACTAATATGTCTAAAGCTGCAGTGCAGTGAAAATTAGTTTAGTACCTTTTTAAGCTGTGACGTGCTATGAAAGGATCTAATAGTACACTTACTGTACTTTATTATTGCACAATTTTGGTACTTGTTAAAACCTTGTTTATTATTTTCAGCAGAGAAAACACAGCTTAGTGTTGCCTGTGCTAAATTTATGTCCCTGCTGCCTTCAGCCTTAGTGAAGCCAATCATCACACATCCCCACTCCTGATGCAACTGACTGAAGGGTAGAATAGCAAAAGTTAGAAAGCACTATAGAACAATTCCCCTGCATGTCAACAAAGTGATTTCAAACAGTCCTTAGTTTACACTTAGATCTTTTTAAGTCATGTACCAGCTGAAGCAACTCACTCTGGTTAAGCAGCCGCTGTTCTCAATGAGGCCTGCAGTTCCACTCCCAATTTCTGGTGCCTATCATCTCTACTCCCCCCCTTCAATATTTTTTAAGAGCTGCTGGTGCCTCAGGGAAAACTTTACAAGGTATAATTATTCAGACACAGTTCATGTTGTATTTCACATAACTCCTCTAGTCAGTGGGTTATTGCTGTATGACATATCTTCTATAGATTATTCGTCCTCATTATTTATTACAGAAGAAATCTGAACAAATACATGTGCTGGATTTCCATAACACCAAAGCCTACCTTGTGTCCAGGGTTATTCCCAAAGGGGCCTGCATTGTCCCTGTGTCTTTGAACACAGATGGGGAAGGGGTGCTGGTGGCAATCAGTTATGTGTCCAGTACTGGATACTTACAGTTAGAGACTTTGTCAACTTAGACCATATTGTTGTGATATAAACAGACTAACGAAAATGTGGCAGGAACATCTAAAGTTGGATGCTTGCTGCCAGAAACCACAAGTCAACTGGCATGGTTTGGCTGCAGTTTTGAAAATACCACCAACTGCATCCAAGTGGGGATAAATGTGGTGGTTGTTGCAGGATGCAGTTGTTTCACCTGCATTTATGCTATGAAAAATCTTTCTCAGGCACTTTATCCCTTACAGTTCATCTGCCCAAGGAGCTCATTCTCCATGTGAAATCTTAATCCTACATTACGACACAGCAAAGTATTATGACCCCAGGTGAGAAAAATGGAAAAGGAACTGATAAACTACTAAAGAACACAGGTACAGTTTTCATGCACATGACTTCAGTATTTATGTGTTTTGAAATTGTTAACTGGGAATGGGATGGTGAGCCAAAGTTTGTTTTAAGTCTGACCCAGGGTGGGGGTACACTGAGGGAGAGGAGGCACAACAGCAACAGCAGAATGCCCATGGTTACATAACAGGAGTGTGTGGTTTGAACTGTAAAATGGCAGTAACCAGAAGAAGTAATAATGCAAAACAGAGAATTAGAAACACCAATAATCAGAAGAATGTAGTAAAAATAAACACTGGAAACCAAGGCTGTAATCTCCCTAGGAGGATAGTGCAAGTGCAATGTAGGCAAAAGTAAGAAGAGGTTAGGGCAGGAGCAGAACTATGTCCAGCGGTGCTATATGAGAGGTTGGTAGGAAAAGTGTTGGACAGCATCAGAAGGAGTTCCAGAGGAAAGTCAATCACAACAAAAAGGCAGATTGGCCAACAGAGGTGTTTTGATAAGGAATGCTAAAAGGGCACAAGCCCAAAGAGTACAGTGAATTGAAAGGGGCAATAGAGGGCGAGACTACAGCAGAAAGCTAAGAGGAGAGTGAGGCAAGACAGTATTTTGAAACAAAAAGGCACAGTGACAGCCAGCAACATTCAAGGATGAGGATAGAGTCTGGTAGTGGGAGCAGTGGTGAGTGCATGGGAGAGTCAATGGAAAAGTGGCAGAAGGAATAGGTGAGGGGGTCCTGCCTGGCCAGGGTGGATTTAGAGACAACACAATAGATCACATCTGCATAATCAAACATCGGTAAGATAATCTTTATGAGGATCTCATTATGGACTGTGAGGACAGGTAGGGCCAATATCTGTGTAAGGTGCCAACCTTCAGTCAGAGTTTTTGTTATGTGTGATGTTGACATGGTGGAGTAGTCTAAATTCTTATCCAGCCACACTCCAAGGTATTTGAATAGGGTGACTACTTCAAGTGGAGCATTATCCACAATTTGACTCACAGTGGGGTGACTGAGCCTTGCAAGGCATTACCTAGTGCCAAAAGACATGGTACTGTTCCTTTCTTTTTTTCAATTTAAAATTAGGGGGTTTGAATGGAATCAGTATTGGATGTGGTTAGTCATGCTTAAGCACACTGCAAACTCAGGGATGAGATATCAGTGGCAAAGAGAACAAGTGTTATCTGTATATATAGACACAGACAGTGAACAGAAAATTGATGAACAAGGAGAAAAGGCTGGGTCCCAAGATGGAGCCTTGGGACTCTCCAAAGAAGATTGGGTGGGGAGAAAATAGGGCATCATGAGCCTGGATGGACCAGTGTTGATCAGTGAGGTAGGATCATAACCAGCCCACTGTGGGATCCAACAGTCCCACAACACTCAGTTTCACCAGGACAGTATGGTGAATCACAGTACTGAAGGCATTAGCTGGGCCCATCCCCTTAAGAATGGCATTAGTGACACTGAGGTGGCAGAAAACAGTGGAGTGGGCCTTCTGAAAGCTAGACTGGAAAGGGAGAGGAGGAAGGATGAGTCATGAAAAACAGAGTTAGGATAAAACCAACTTCTCCTGGAGTTTAGCCACAGTAGTGAGAAAAGGAATAGGGTGGTGGTTACCCAGAGGGAAGTCTCCTATGTTGTGAAGAAGAGGACTTTAGCCTGTTCCATGTTTGTGGAAAAGCCATGAGATGAAAGGAGAAAATAAGGTGATCCTAGAGGGGAGTCCTACAACTGCCTGATTTACACTTGCCTATCAGGCAACTGCCCAACATGTTTTGCCTGACATGCAGTTGCCTGACAGGTGTACAGTCCTGACAAGGGATTGCCTGACATTCAGAATGACAGCAACCTGGACTTAATTATATTAAGGCCAGGGGGTGTGGGGGTCAGTGCCCCCTGTATGTAATGTGTTTTGCAATCCCACACCCCTGGACTTAATATAACTAACTTCAGGTTGCTGAACTCCTGAATGTCAGCAATCCTTTGTCAGGATTGTACACCAGTTAGGCAACTGCATGTTGGGCAGTTGTCTGGCAGCAAGTGTAAGTCATGATCTTGTAGTAGATCCTGCTGAGAGTGAGGAAGCAATAGCTAAGGCAGAAAGAAGAACAAGTCTGAGATCAAGAGAATTAGGGCTATTACCCTTGTAGAGGTTAAGTGAGGACAGAGCAAACAGAGTAGCAGCTGGAGTGAAGGAGAGAAGGAGAAGGAATGCACGGAAGGTGGGGGGGGGGCAGGAGGGCCAACAGAAACAGAGGTAACAGCACAAGTAGTGAAATGTTGATTGAAAGCAGCTGTTATTGGGGCATGTAGGGAAGGCTTCAAGTCTGATGATTTGGGAGGTCAGAGCTGATGGAGGACTACATACGGACCAGTCTTAATAATATTAATATTTGTATGCTATACTATTTGCACTAGTTATTTGTTAGCAGTTATGGTTGTAATGTTTGTTTTTTAGTTTGACTGAGTTTGGGGCTTCACTCCACACTCCATTTTTTAAATTTAAATCCAGGGTGTGGGGTGGAGCCCCCAGACTTGAACAAATGAAAAAAAAAAAAGCATTGCAGTCCTAACTGCTAATGCTAACTAAGGCAAGTAGTGTACTGGTCTAGCTTTGAATGCTGGTCTTTAGTACTCCACCAGCACGGGAACTGGGAAGGTGGATTGGGTAAATAACGTGGAGGAAAAATACAGACCTAATGTGAATTACAAGCTAAGTTTTGTCTACATACTTTCTTCAGAATTTTTATGGAGAAGTCAGCTGCTCTTTAAGTTAGGTGACAGTCTAAGCAGTTCTCAGAATATGCCAAAATGAGCTAAAACCATTATTGTGTCAACTCAGGACACTGTTGCTTTTTAAAATTTTTTTTTGTTGTTAACTAGGTAAATCCCACTAGGCACAGTTGCCTATTTTCAGAGGCAACCTGGGAGCTTTAGGCTGGTTAAGTGACTTGCTCAAAGTCACACACAGTATGCAAGTGGAGGTTGGTGGAATCAAACCCATGTCTGCTGAAGCAAGTTCATGCACAGTTTGTTACTCTAACCTCTAGGCTATACTGCCAACTTTGATGAGCTGAAAACAGCAGCTGAAAAAGAAATGTCACTGCACTGCTGTGGCCAGCAACCTGTGCTCCTTTAAAGGAGATAGGAAATGATTTTTACATAGTTAACTGCCCTTTCATCTTGCTTTCCATGCCAGTTACATATTCTGATATGCTTTGACCAATTGTTGATACATAAATAATCAAAATCTGGGGCACCCTCGGAGCTACCTAGAGTTTCACTCCCCTGAGCAGTTATACTGCACTTTCTTTTCACATTTCTAAGACATTCTATGACATCAATAAAACTATTCCTTGCTATTCATCTGAATGATCTGGAATGGTGTGACTGATGTCATAGAATGCTCAGGCAGTACAAAGAGAGAGAGAGCGGCAGCTGCTGAAGAGAGGGTGATTTAGGGTAGCTACAAAGACAACAACATTATATTATTAATTTAACAAAAAATTTAAAAGCTGTATCAGAATATTTGAGAGACAGGAAAGGAACAACAAGAGGGCATTTACAAATGTGAAAAAAACGATTTCCTTATCACCTTTAAGGGTCGAGAAAATGACTGCTGTCAAAACAGCCACATCAGCCAAAGACTAGCTAGCACCATTAGTATGAACTGTACCAGGCAGTCATCCATATACTGTAGTACTAGGAGAACTGTGTTTGAGTCTGAAGTTGGTAATGTGTACTTTATGTTAGAAATGAAACTGGAGTTCAGATTATTTGAAACCTCGTTCGACAAGATTCTTGACAGCAGAAACAGTTTATAGTCTCCCTTTCTCTCACTCCATATTTTTAACGCTTCCATGTCTGTGGAGGGCTAGCTCGAAAGTCTCGCCAGACACTGGAAATAAGTTCTTAATATGATACGTAACCCGAGACGGGATGGACGGCATAATACAAGTAAGCAGTCCTGCAAGCACAGCTGCCACCGATGATGGCCACCTTCACCAGCCTGCATAACCAGATAGACAAGAAACGAATAGCGCAGCTCACCTGTCGGATTCAAGGACTGTAAAAGTGTGGAAATGACAGTTAAAGCTTTTCCTGTGATTCTGTGAACACTGATCTGTATATCAAGTCAGTCCGTTGATCAAGGACACAAAACTCCTTCCACTCTCGTTACCAGCACTGCGCGTCGAACAGCAAGCCTTGAGCAAGGGCTGCTGAGCCCTGGGACTGTCGACGGTGTCCGGGCTGTCTGCTAGACGGCGAATATTCCCAATACCGAGGTAAGAGACAAGACAGTAGCTCGACGCGCAAGGTGCACTTAGAAACAGTGTTGGGTTACTTACCGGGTGGCGGTATTGCAGTCCCACCAGATCCTTCCTTCTCAGTGTGATCCTTGTGCCCTACACGGACAGGTCTCGCGGAGCCGCTTCAGTAATAATAACCGTTCCACCTGTTACAGAGCGAGGGAGGAGGGCACGGCCCGCAGGGCGCTGCTCGGCGGACACAGCTCGCTCGCTCACTCACTTACTCACAGAATCATCATCAGCCTGTCAACAGCAGAGCTCCTCCTGAACTTTGAGCCAGAACTCGATAATTAATAACCGCCCTGTTACACACGTCAGTCAGTGGAACTCTGCGCCACACACCTTATTGTCACAAAGCAGCAAAAACACACTCCCCACAGCAGACCGAAAGAACGCTGCGATATCGCCCATATGCCCTCAAGGGACACGAGCCCGGTTGTAGGGTTATGGGTGTGGGGAAGGGGGCACCCATTCTGCCCATTATTTTTTCTAGTATTCCTGGGGCCCCCTAGCCAACTCACTTTGGCCACAGTAATTACGTTATAGTGTTATTCTCTACTTTATGTCATATGTATCTTTTATTCTCAGTTCGGCTTCTGGCATCTTTAGGTTTTTATAGGGGGCAGCAGGCAAGTTGAGACCCCCACACAACCCATGTCTTTTACGCTGTATGGTTTGTACCATAGGTATATTTTATTTTCAGTACAACCCATGACATATTTTTGTGTAGCAATTTTAGTCCGTGGGACCCCTCTACCAATCCCATCCATGTCTGTTAAATTCTGCTTAACAGTGCCATACCTCAGGGAATCATTTCCTACATTAATGCCCTGATACCCTTTTCTCAGTTCTATAAGGCAGTAATCATAAAAAAAGAAAGTTAATAAGGTACACTGGCTCTGATAGAGGCTGACTGTTCCTTCCTCTCTACACTACAACGTTGTCTGTAGTAACGTTTTTAAAAACATTACCACCCAGTGGTGGAGCCAGGTTTGGGAGCATTTGGGAGCTGGAGGGTGGGGCATTCAATCAATCACAGGGCTCCACAATTGGGCACTAAACAGTGAATAAAGCTGGTGGCAGGGTGCCACTACTCACACTGGGGCAACCAGGAGGGTCTACTGACCCCCCAGCCCCCCCTGTAGCTCCGCCACTGTTACCACCCTTACTGTTTTGGAGCGTCCACATTCTGGTAGTGACGTTTTTGAAAACCTTACAGACCATCCACATTACCTCTTATTTCTCCCAGTCTTAATCCGTTTGGAAGACCCTGTGAATGGAGGGTCCAAATGGTCATGAGTCCACACATGTAACTATAAGGTTACAGGCTCCAGAACGTTATCCATTCCAGTCTAAAGACCACATCCTTACAGGTTTTGAGATCAGTTTTAAAAATGCCTGTTAAACCATTACCAGTGTGGACAAGAACCAGTTTTGGAGGTAGCAGTAATGGTTTACCAGACTGATAATGGTTTACAGGGCTCAGCGTGGACAGGGCCTTTGGGTAATTTCACTTGAGGGTGGTGGTGTATCTATTGCAAGGTTATTTTGAAATGTAACCAGTTTGTAACTGTAAACCCAAGAACATGCATGCTTTCCAAGTTAGATGCTTTTAACTGTAATACAGACCATGTGGTATATTTAAGCAATATACCAGAGAGGGTGTGGGTGATGGCAGGATTTACCCATGCCTGGTGTGATGGTTTGCTCAGGAGGCCGCTGGACCAGTGAGGAAACCACATCAGGTATGGGTAAATCCTGCCATCACCCACACCTCTAGTGGTATATTGTGACTGTACAGTGTAATAAAGTAGGAGAGAGAAGGTTTTTTTTTTTTTTTTTTATTTTATTTTAAGTTTCAAGCACCTTCCGGTTACCTGAGAAAACCAATATGGGGCCTGTGGCTTTGAAGTTTGTTACTGATGATTGGCTGGCACTTCTTCCTGTGGGGTGATGGCACGATTTACAGGTTGTAGTCAGGAAGCAGTATTTTAAGAGCCATTGTATAAGTAGCCACACATAATTGTGAGGCACTAAACCTAGGCAAGATGTTAAGAAAAAAAATATATAGGCGAGCATTTCCAAGACATCCCACATGAAGTGATGGACAATCCTTTTGCTGCTCATGGGCGTGAAATGGGGGAGGGACATACTTTGGGCTTCATGGGAAAAGATAAGTCCCTATGCCAGTGAGGGGAGATGATACTGAAAACCTGTTTTGGAGAAAAAAAATCTATGTGGATGGACAAATTGGGTGCCACAAAGGCCCCTCTGGGACTCAAAGAGCAACTCTGCACTTCATTGTGTGCTTTCAAATATAAAATAATTCAGCCCTAACAATTTGCCACAAAATGCATTTTTTTTTCATTTTCAATGTTCTTTTCCAAGATTTACAGCACATCTTGGTAGCTCATCTAAAATGTCTGTATAGAAAACATTTGAAAGCCTCTCTCCACAAATGTAACAGAACCTTTGTTTCTGACATGATAATGCTCACCATGACAACAGACTGTGATGTCACAAATAATAGTGTGGTGGGCAGGGGCAAGTCAGATACATTTTGAAAGACTTAATGAAATAATTGATGCATTATCTAAAATATTTAGTAGACTAATAGCAGGGGAAGTTAATGAAAATAACTAACTAGAAAGCAATAAAGTTAAAATAATTGGTGTAACTCTGGTGTATTATAATAGAGAGTTGCTCTTTATTGATAGGATGGATTTTAAAATCCATCCGCGCACTGCTCACTGCTCAGAATGCTATTCTAACCAGAAGGGCTGAACAGCATTCTGAGTGACTTTCTACTAGGGAAGTACAGCTTTTTAACAATGCTGAAAATCGAAGGAATACAATGTTCCAACATACACTATGATGTATTTTTTGTATTGTCAGTGGTAACCTGTACACTATTTGATAGTGGCCTGGTCTGGGACCAGTGTGTGTTTGTCTGTTCTCACTCAGTCGCCTGTATAATCTGCACATCTTCAATTTGAGGAAAAGGTCTAGTTCACATGAACAAATATGCCAGCCGAATATGAGTCATTTAGAGATTAAATAATTCCCATGAATGAAATTGAGTGATCAGAAGAGGTTTTTGGTGCTCAAACATGAAAAGGTTTGTGATGTGTAAACCAACCAACTCTGACTGAACATTTACATACTATTTAGGAGAGATTGCATTTAAATAGTGCTCTCCAAAAATGAATTTCAGTAAAATATGTTTTTATGTGTCCTTTCTAGTATTAAGATTTTTTATTTAAGCCATTGAAATATTTTTCTATGTTAGTACTGTAGATGCGCTTCTATTTTTAGATAAAATGGATTAAGCATGTTTGTACTGCTCACTAGTTGCACTGTGCACATCACTTTAACATTTGCCTTTAAGACACTGCATTTTTATCTTCCATACAATTTAGCTACTGTACTTTTATGACTTTTTTAAGGTGACCTAGAGGGGGCATGTCTTCACACCTTGAAACAGCACCATTTTGGCTTGAAACGGTGGCCTCTACCCTAACTGCTGCTCTCTCCGTATCATTCTGTGCATTACTATCAAAAAATAAACTTCTTGCACAGGTCTTTTGTGTGCAATGTAGCTAATAGGTGAGGCAATTGTATGGCCAGACTTTCTGCACTGTGGCTGAGTTTTGTCAATGGACCTGCTGCACCTGGAGTCTCTGATTAATGTGTCTTGAAACTGAATTGTACTACTTGTCAGATGCTCATTCACATACAAGCAAACTTGAGCCGCTGAAGAGAAGTTCAGTCATTGACTGGTGGCCTGTCATCACTGGTGGGATAGCTGGTTATGGCCAGGAGGACCCCTATCATTGCTTGGATATTCACGCACAGGTGGATAGAATCAAACCTTCTGGTGGGACATTAGCTTTTAAACAGGTGGACTCATGGTTCTGCTTGAACATTCCACATCACAAGTAGATAAACCCATATTCTGGTGACATATTTCATTCTGCACAAGTGAACTTGCACTGCAGCTGAGGTGTCTAATGGGCAGATGTACTGTAGCCAGTGGTGGAGCTCTTGTGAACAAGTAGACTTGTGGCACCTGCCAGGCATATTATTGTAAGTCAGTAAGGTAATCCATTATAGATCACAATAGCACAGCAGAGATAAACTCAGTGAAGTCCCACAAAGGCATTTTGTCTATGCTCATGTTATACTAGGAGTTATACTAAGAGGTATAGACATACAGAAAGCCGAGGCCCATTTTGGTATGTCTCCAGCCAAGCTGGTAATTTCCATGTTTATTTTAACAGGATTGAATCGAGTTTATGCTTAAAGATTTTGTGATCTCTATATCAAACAAGGAATTAGGTAATGAGTTCCACAAGGTTATTATTCTCTGCGTAAAAAAGGATCTCCTTTTATTATTTTTTGGGTATGTTAGAGATAATTGATATCTGTGGCTTCTTAAATTACGATTATGTTTATTATAAGATAGATTTAATAGTGTTAGTAACTCTTCCTCCCCCACATAATTTATGCATAAAAAGTACATCTTCTCTTATTCTTCTCTGCTCCAGGGAATACATCTTTAATTCGTCCAATCTTTGTTCATAGCTCATGGTCGATATGTCTTCCACCATTTTGGTAACCCTCCGCTGCACCCCCTCCATTCTATTTACATCCCTTCTCAGGTATGGATTCCACAAGAGGCAGCAGTAATCCAAATGAGGCCTCACATAGGCCCTGTAGAGTGGAATAATGAATTTTCTATTTCTGGATGTTAAGCTTCTTTTTATGCATCCTATTAGCCTGTTTGTTTTATTAATGATGTTATTGTAATGTGCATGAAATGTTAGATCTGAGTCTATTATAATACCTAAGTCATTTTGTTGATTTACAGGTTTTATTATTTGTCCTTTTAATGTGTAACCATGATGCAAGTTATTTTTTCTGAAATGCATAACAACGCATTTCTCATTGCTGAATGTCATTTGGTTTTTTACAGCCCATAATTCTATTTTTTTTAAGTCATTTACGAGTTCTTAGTAATCTTCCTTAGTATCTACCTGGGCTGTTAGTTTAGTGTCATCAGCAAATTTTATGGCTAAACTGTCTAAATTTGATGTCATATCTGATATAAATATGTTAAACAGAATCGGTCCCAAGACCGATCCCTGAGGCACCCCACTCGTCATCAGTCTCATGCCTGATACATGACCTTTTATACGAACACATTGAGGGCGATTTTTTTAGCCAATCAGTTACCCAAGCTGCATGTAAGCTGCATTCTAAACCAGAGTTCCTGGTTATTGACATGGAAGGCAATGGTTATTGTCTTGGTCAAAGAACCTACAACTTTTTAATTATCACAATGAATTACAGACCACATCTACAGTGTGTCACTGACTGACTGTGTTATTTGTTTTTTAATCAGGTCAATGCTCTTAGTAACTGTCCAGTTTCTGTCTTTTTCACAAACACCTAATGAGAAACATACAGTAAACTGGTTCCTTCCTCTGTTTGAAGCTTCACATAGGAACAATGTATGGGTGCCCATACACAACGAGCCTGTGTTTCCATTGATTGGATGCGATACCAGCATATGGACCTCAAGAGCGAACCTCAAGAGACCCATGCTGGTATCTTAACCCTGAGATGGAAACACAAGGCAAGTTGTGTATGGGCACCCATATTTTATTTGTTATAGTAAATAGTTCCCTGAGATTTAAAAAAAGTTGCATTTTTGAACTTTTTAATTTCACAAGGTTTCCTACCTTGTGTTCATGCTCCCACTTGCTGTGAGCAGCTCAGTGTGTATGATGTTCATCAGTACCAGTCATTGCTGCAGTCCCGTTCCAGTGCTGAGTCTTGAAAGAGTCATGGCAGGACTTCATTAGTTTTAAAAAAACTTGACTACTGCACTCCATGTCCAAATCGTCCCTGTGAACCGCTTGCTAAGTGGCGCTGCCACATACCTCTCAACCTTTTGTCCCCCAAATGTGGAACATTGCCTGTCAAAATGTGGAACAAATGGGCAAAATGTGGAACACTTAATCAAATCTTTACCTAAGAAGCTCAAAACACTGTTAAAATGTTTCATTTATGTTCAGAAAGTCTGTTATTAATTGAATAATATATTTTTTGCATCATTTACCATGGATTTTTGCTTTAAAATATTGACTTTGAATGTGGAACAAGTTCTCACAATGTGGAACAGGGAGCTTTTGTGAAGTAAAATGAGGAACGTTCCTCGTAATGTGGTACAGTTGAGAGGTATGCGCTGCCATATTTGTTTGGATTCTTCATTTGAAGAGCTTGCTTTCATTTAGTCATGTGGCAGATAGGGCAGGCCTAATGAATATTAATTAGGGACTCATGAATATTATTAGTAGAACATGCACAACTACTTTTAGAATGTGCACAAAAACTTTTAGAATGTGCACAACTACATTTGAGCAGCTACTGATCTTTATACACAACAAGCCCCAACCATATACTATATTTCCATTTATAAACCATGGCATTAGTTTTAGCCACTCAGAAGTGTTTATTTCTAAACATTCCAGACACTCATAACCATAAGATGGTCTCTTACTAAAACAGTTATAACATGTTGAAGTTCTAAGTTCAGTTGGTAAAACCCTTAATCCACACATGGTATTTCTTGTATTTTCTACAAAGTTAAACATTGATCATAAAGTAAAGTTATATTTAAAAAACGTAAGTCTTCAACATGATTAACAATATATTTATATGCACAGTTTCAGCATCTCCTGTGATTATAAGAATGCATTATCAAGTTCATTGTGTGCCAGAACAGCTCAGCATCCATTTGCAAGTCTCTCACCCAAGCAACTTGAGAAGGCACTCCTAACTACAAGAGATGCTGGAACTATTCATATAAACATATGCTAGGATTCCTGGGATCTGGAATCTACCAAATATATCTTCTGTAACAATACTGGTGTAGATATTGTGATTCCTCTGTGATGGCTGGGTTTCCGTCGAGATGCAGGCTAGATGGAATTCTTCCTCCTCTCATGACTGGTGGCACAAGCACAACTCCAAAGTCTGGAAAACAGTTTGCTTAGGGCACGCAAAGCACAACATTTAGGACATCAAAAGATTTGGCCCAGGCAGAGATGGAATGCAATCAGGTATTTTTATTGTCTTTTGAAAAATGCTTAGGTTACTAGAACAACTCCATGGAGAGGGGAACCATTACAATTCATCAGATTTATTTCCACACTTTCTACAGCCATAAGCCATGGTACAGTCTTTGTTATTGAATGTTTTTTTTTCATAACAAAATAGAACAGTCTCACCAGGTAGTATTTCAGTGGCACAGCAGGCAACAATCCACAGCAGCACCAGGAGGCACTATAGCACTAGGTGTTTCTTCTAGGATGCTGCTTGGGGCCAGCTATAGGGTCATTGGTAACATAATAAAAGCAAGAGTCTGGTTTGGTGAACTCAAGTCCACGACAATCATGGCTGACCACATAGTATTTAATCCTGTGCCCAAGCTTGTCCTGAACCATAGCAAAAGTCTTGAAAAGGGTTGTCCCCTCCCATGCAAAGGAAACACAGAGGGATATAGCAAGGGACACCACTCGGTTCCGGTCAAATGCAGAGTCATTTGGGTCTACTCAGTTTCCCAGAGGCACTTTCTCCATGGCCCCATGGAACACCCAGTCTGACCTTCTGCACTCTGTCAAGTCCCAAATCCTCTCACTGACATATGGATAGTCCTCACCAGGGCACTCCATCTTCAAATACCTCCTCACCCAACACTCTACTTGGCTCCATGGGGAATGGAACACACACTGGACCATGGGGCCACACCTTTTGGCAACCAGATACCATTTCAATAGTTGATCACAATTAGGTCCATATTATGCCTGGCATTCATATCCGCCATTCTGTGTCTGGATCTTTAGGGGAGCAAAGGGGTGGTCTCCAGGGCTCCTAGTATGGGCATGGCATAAGGCTTAGGAATGTCACTTTCAATCACTAAGTCCTCGAACATTTCAGGTCACTCCCTCTCTGGGCTCATCATAGATGGACACCACTGGGGGGATGGTCACCATCACTATCTGCATCTGAGGTGGGGTCTTCCACCACAGCTTCAACTATCACCTCTGGGTTTTTTTTGGCCTGGATGCTCTCTGCCTTGGTGGGGAGTGGGGCAGAGTCTCTGAACAGTAACAAAGTCCCCTCTGACTTCTTAGAGGAGGATTCTGAGTTTACAGTCTCTTTTTTCTCTTCTTTCTTGGGGGGTTGTGCCATTTCAGTAGCCACCTTGCCGGGTACCACAACCTTGGGGGGGGTCTCAACTGGTCTGGGTCATCACCCACAGCACCATCCCCAGCATACCTCATCTGGGAAACCCATCCACGGCCCCTCCTTCTGCCACAGGAAAGTTCTTGGGCACTCGGTTTTGGGGGAGGATCGGGCAGATGGCTGGGCTATTCCCCCATACATGGCTTAATCTTAGGAACATTTAGCACCATTTCATCCCACTGCTCCAGCAGTTTCATATGGGAACATTTGCTCCTAGCAGGGGAAGCAGCTCTGAGGGTTATTCCCCAGTATTCCAGTGCTGTAGGTGGTGGCCCTGTCACCACAGGTGGCACAGTTGCAGGGCCATGGAAACATTGCAGGCACACAGGCTGTCTCAACACCCCACTCCCAGAAGTCCCACAGAAAATGCAGTACTCACCAGTACTTGCTCTTTCCACCATCGTCCAAAGCATTGAGAGCAATGACTCAGGTACATTTACAGTCTTGCCAGCAGGATCAGGTGCAAATGCCATTCTGATGCAAATTTTAACTTTTCCTTTGGCTCCCCACAACCCACAAGAGACAGAGCTATCCTAGACCTAGTACTGACTAACAGGGGGCCATTGACCATCACATGGTATGGTTCAGTTTGGCCACTACAACTAAATCATCCCATTCCAAGGCAAAAATATGGGACTTCAGAGGAGCTGACTTTGATAAGATGGCCAACAGAGTTAAGCCAGCCCTGGCAAAAAGAAATACAGGTGAGGGGGTACAAGCAAAGTGGGCAAGCGTTAAGGATGTAATACTTGAAGCAACATCCCATTACGTTGGAGAGAAAAGGAAGTGCAAAGAAGAAGGAAATCACTTGGTTCTCAAAATGGTAGCAGAAAGGTCAGGAGCCAAAAGGCTTGCCTTCAGGAAATATAAGGAACGTTCGGGATGAACATAGAGAGGCATACCAAACTTCCCTAAGGGAAGCAGGGAAGGCAGTAAGGCAGGCCAAGGCCCAAACTGAGGAAACACTAGCACAGACAGTAAAAGAAAGTGACAAGACTTTCTATAGATACATTAGTGAAAGGAGAAAGTCCAGAGAGGGTATTGCTAAGATCAAAGCCGATAAGGGGGCATGTGAAGAGGAGGACCATGTAAAAGCATCTATCCTAAATAGATACTTCTGCTCAGTATTTACTAAAGAGAGGGTAGGGCAGGGCCCACAGCTCAGCACCATGGACACGGGGGTGGGAGGTAGGCACTAGTCCCTTCACAAAAGAAAGGGTCCTAAAAGAGCTCGATAAGCTCAGGGTGGACAAGGCAATGGGACCTGATGGCATACATCCCAGGGTACTAAAGAAGCTAAGGTTGGAACTAGCAGAGCTATTATCAGAACTGTTTAGTGAGTCTCTGAGCACAGGAGAGGTCCCAGAAGACTAGAGAAGGGCTCATGTGATCCCGCTCCATAAGAGTGGTAGCAGGGAGGAGCCAGGGAACTACAGACCAGTCAGTCCTACCTCAGTAATGGGCAAGATTATGGAGACACTCTTTAAGGAAAGGATAGTGCAACACCTGCAATCATAGGAGCACAGGATTCAAGACAGCATGGGTTTACAAAAGGAAGGTCCTGTCAAACTAATCTCATAAATTTCTTTGACTGGGTAACCAGAGTGGTGGACCAAGGGGGAGCAGTTGATGTTGCCTACCTTGACTTCAGCAAAGCTTTCGATACTGTTCCACATAGAAGATTGATTAATAAGCTGGGTAGGCTCGGAGTGGGTCAGAAGTTGGTCAACTGGGTGGCAAACTGGTTGATGGGAAGAAAACAGAGAGTGGTAGTAAATGGTATACAGTCAGAAGAGATGCAAGTCATAAGTGGAGTACCTCAGGGATCAGTCCTGGGGCCAGTCCTCTTCAATATCTTCCTCAGTGACATTGCAGATGGACTGGAGGGTAACGTTTGTCTGTTTGCAGATGACACCAAGATCTGCAACAGAGTAGTGATCCAGATGGTGTGGGCAGAATGAGAAGAGATCTGGATAAACTAGCAAAATGGTCAGAAGAGTGGCAACTGGGGTTTAATGCAAAGAAGTACAAAAGTATGCACATAGGGAAGAGAAACCCTGAAGCCACCTATAGACTGGGAGGGGAGTTGCTGGCAGTCACAAGGGAAGAAAGAGACTTGGGCATCATCATCACCGATGATCTGAAATCATCCAAGCAGACCACTAAAGCAGTAGGTAAAGCTAGAGGGATGTTAGGGTGTATTAGTAGGGGTATCACAAGTTGGAAGAGGGAGGTAATAATCCCTCTTTACAAGTCACTGGTTAGGCCCTATCTGGAGTACTCCATGCAGTACTAGAGGCCACACCTTCACAAGGAAATTAACCAAGTTGAGGCAGTTCAGAGAAGGGCAACCAAAATGGTGCAGGGACTGCATCAGAAAACATATGAGGACAGATTAACGGAGCTCAATATGTATACCCTTGAGCAAAGGAGGGAGAGAGGTGATATGATCGAAACATTCAAATACCTTAAGGGCATTAACAAGGTGAAAGAGTTTAACATGTTTCAATCTAAGAAAAATAGCAGGACAAGAGGGCTGGCATGAGATTAGAGGGAGGCCGATTAAGGGGTAATGTGAGGAAGTTCTTTTTCACAGAAAGGGTGGTGGATGCTTGGAACGGCCTACCTCAGGAAGTGGTGGATATGAATACAGTGCAGGGCTTCAAACAGGCATGGGATAGGCATAATGGAGCAATACAGTTGAGTATGAAAAGATAGGCCATTGACAGAGCAAAGGCCGATGGCACATTTATAAAGTAGAAAAAGAAATAGGCAGACTGGATGGGCCTTGCGGTCCTTATCTGCCATCAACTTCTATGTTTCTATGTTTCTCCCCCTTTTCACAGCTCCCATTCTCCTTTTCAGCTCAATAATCACCAGTTGTAATCTACCAGGTTTACAATCCAGAACTTTTCTCTGCGTTCTGATAGTTTTCCTTTGCAAAAACACTTTTTTGTTTACCGCTCCCAAGGGCTAATGGATCTCTCAACTTCTATCACGTGTATCCTGAAGCAGAATAACAGGCAGTCACATGGTCTGTCTTTTAACTAGCAGCATCTCATTAGTCCCATCCACCAATCATATCACTTAGTCTCTGATTATACATTCATCATGTTTTTTCTTCATGAAGAGCAGGCGCCATTTTGTCACCTCACGAAGCATTTCATTTTCAACTGTAACTTAAAACTTCCAAACTGGCTTTGGCCCACCAACATTCCATCACCTCAGAAACACCCTCCAGTCATGCCAGGCAGGTGATTTGCACCTCATCTTTTAAATCCAGGATGAACTCCCATTTTTGTAACCCCTTGCACCTTGCTCCTAAATTCACCATGGATTATATTTTTCTTTCCAAAACGAACAGTCATTTGGTGTTTTCCACTTACTCCTGTACTGGGGTTTTTGGGTTTATTACTTGCAGGCAGGCAGCAGGCTGCTACTCTCAGTCCCTGAGGTGATCGTTTGCTGAGGAGGCTACTCCCTTCCCTTCCCTTTTCTAGGGGTTTATTGGAAAATGTCTCTGAGAAAGGGGAAGGGCACCAACTCGACTGAGCAGCATAAACAAGCAGGGTTCACACACAGTGCCTTATTTTTGTAGATTTCAGGATGGCTGGGTTTCTGTCAAGATGCAGACTAGATGGGATTCTTCCTCCCCTCACGACTGGTAGCACAAACACAACTCCACGTCTGGAAAACAGTTTAGTTAGGGCACACAAAACACAACATGCAGAACATCAAAAGATTCAGCCCAGGCAGAGATCGAATGCAATCAGGCATTTTTTATTGTCTTTTGAAAAATGCTCAGGCTACTAGAACAGCTCCATGGAGAGGGGAACCATTACAATTCATCAGATTTATTTCCACACTTTCTACAGCCACAAGCCATGGTACAGTCACTTGGGGAACCGGGTCCTGAACCTGGATCCTCACAATCTCACTTCCCTTTTTGGAACCATAGTGGGCTCCACTGTTTCATGAACACTAGCAGTGTTCCCAAATCAGTCAATATTTTCCTTATTCCCAGCCAGTGGGAGTGGGGTGCACTCTTATTCTGAACCTTACGACTTCTTCCTCAGCCAAATGGGGGGGGGTGTCACTCTCCCAGGGCACAGTCCTCTCCTTCAGGGTGCAGACCGTCTGCCGATCCTTGGCAGGGTTTGCACAGAATGACTGCCACCCACATACCACCTCCTTCAGGAATTCTCCCACATCAGCCCTTTCCAGAACACGGATTTGTTTATTTATTATTTATTTATTTTTGTTTAGCTTTTGTTGACCAGATAAGTGCACTAGACAAATCCTGCCTATTTTCAGGCTCGACCCGGGGGAGGGGGATACAGATGAATGCCAACTGACCTTGAACCAGATTAAGCTGTTGGTGGTATTTTTAGCGAATGAGGGAAATTTGGCCAGGACACTGCGGAAATTCCCCTGCTCTTCCGGTAGGGGAACCTCTGTCATCTTGGTTCTCGACCAAGATGGTGGCCACAGAGGTGCTGGATGAATGTATGGATGCTACTGAAGCAGGAGCCCAGGTCTCTTCTCCTGTTTCTCCCTGTTCTGAGACCGTGCTACCTACGGATATTTTTGCTGCATTATTATCTGACTCTCCTGCAGTCTCTGGCTTTCCAATGACAGATTTTATACCTGCCTCCTCTAAAGACCAGCCAGCAATGGTGAGTGGATCCTCTCCTACTACTGCTCGTTGTACTTACCATCCTGACATTCATGTTCTGGAACAACAATTGCAAGCTGAAACGGAGCGCTATACACAGCGTCGTCAAGAATTGCAAACTGCTTTATCTGCTGCACATTTTCTAGCTGCTGCTTCCCTGCCTGCTAACCTTGGGCTGCCTGCTGTATCGCTTCCTGCACTAGTCGAGACATCTCCTAGACACTGACTTGTTCTAAGTCCTCTGCTGTATTTGCCTCACCTGAGCTTGCTGTGAACGCTCCTGCTTCCTCTGCAGTGTTTGCGGTTGGAGTGCCGGGAATGGCATTGTTTGATCGTTCGTCTAGCCTAAGACACTCCCCCAATTGGACTCCCTCTTTTGTGACTCCTCCTCACATTTCAGCAACTCTTCTCGACGTAGGCTGGATATAAACAACAACTGGGCAATGGGTGTCCGGTACGACTCCAATTGTCACTTCTTCGGTACCTCTGCAAGCTACTGTACTTTCCCCTATGGACTGTTCTGCTTCCTCCTCCCCAGCCATGCTGCACTCTCAGTGTGTTCCTAATGTGCCTTCCCCTTTGCACATACCTTCAGGATTGCACTTGGCTGGCAACCCGGTTCTCACTCTGCATACTCAGGATCTCCCAAATGAAGTACTCGTCTCTGGGAACCAGGTTGCCTGATCTGGTTGACGTACTACCTGCGTCGGACTCAATTCCTACCCCTTCTACAACAGCTGCATCGGTGGGGCCCCCAGAAGCACCTCTGAATGATCTACCAAAACCTGCTATGAAACCATATGCATCCCTCTTTCATCAGCCTATCTATCCAGCCAAACATCATAATGCAGTTTGTCTCCTGTATAAAGGAGGTATGACTGATTTCCCTGATTGGACTTTTGTTGCCAAAACGTTATTAAAGGGCTCAATTAAGTTTTTTTGCTAATGAGATTTATGCCCTCATCCATGTTTTGGGTGAGACAACGTTTGATATTAGTTTCAAATTAAATATGGGTTTACAAAGATTTTGGGCACAGTTTAACATCCTAAAACACACCCCCTTATGGACTCCCTTTGAAGCTATCCCTTTAACTAGACCAGCTTATAAAACTGTGACGGTTTTGTTTAGGAATGAAGGGGTCAGCATTACTGATCTACAATACTGGTTAAAACAGCGTTGTTTAGTCTTAGGGCTCCTGAAGCAATTTTTGATGATGAAATATATATGGACGGGGGATGGTAAGGTTATGCTCATACTATTGATACAGGTCTCAGTCACCTACCAAACTGTTTTTTTTTTTTGGAATGGGATGGGGTGTCTTATTTTATGCTGGAAAACCTTAAGCCTGTTATAAATGTGGTTCTTGTACCCATTTGAGTAGCCTTTGTGATCAGGTGAAGTGTACTCTTTGTCAATCTTTGGGTCATACTAGCGGGAATTGTTTGAATGAGCCACGTTGTAACCTCTGTGACTCTTTGGGCCATACCTATCAGAGCTGTAAGTGGGCAGCTTATAATTAATCTGACTCTTTGGATGCTGTTGAACAGAGACTTTTAATTGCTGTTGCCCAGCGTGACTCTTTTCCTCACCCACCAAGACAACCTGCCCCTCCTGACTTGCTCCCTCCACTTGCTCCTCCAGGGTCCACACCCCCACAACAGGCTACGGAATTCCTGCCTCCTCAGACTTCGATTGCCAGCGCTAGTGCTTCCCCTTTGGTGGAGATGATTTCATTTGAATCTTCATCTTCTAACATGCCCCCTCCTCCGATCAGTAAGAGATCTTCAAAGAGGTCTCAAGCAGCTGAACTGCCTGCTCCGAAAGTTTCTAAAACATCTGACTTGCCTTTGAGCAATCGATACGAGGTCTTTCAATCCTCAGAACTATCAGATGCAGATTCGGAGGGTTCTTCCTTGTGGTCCTCTCAGGCTGATCTTCCCTCTGAGCCTGATGTTCATACCCCCCCCCCAAGGGACCAACAGCATAGGTCTCGATGGACGAGGAAAAAGCCTCCCTGAGGGATTTTTTTTCTAGCTTTATTTTTTCCTCTCTCCATATGGCCATTATCCCTTGGCTCTTTAAATGTAAATAGTATGAAGAGCCTAAAGAAAAGACAGTTAACACTGTCTTACAGTATTTTTTATCCAGCCCCTCGCAAATCATTTTTCTGCAAGATACCAGGCTGCACACAGTCTCTGAACTGGGTATTGTTACCAAACTTTGGCATGATGGTCCCTCATACTGGTCCTTAGGTTCTGAGACTTGTTCTGGGGTGGGAATTTTGTTCCGTTCTGGCCTGCATGTTTCTTTAATCAAGTTGATTGATTTGATTCCTGGACGAGTGTTGATATTAGATACAAAAATTGACAACTTTTATTTTCGTTTTATTAATGTCTATGCACCACAATCAAAAGCGGACAGAGTTTCTTTGTTTAAAACCATTCAGCCCTTTTTAATTTCCTCCCAGGCAGTGATTCTTGGAGGTGATTTTAATTGCGGCCTTGATAAGCGTGCTAGGGGTTCTAAGGCTTCTACCACCAAAGTGTTTTGTGACATGTCCACATGACAAACAGTGATTTCCACCTCTCATTTAAAGGACGCCTATATGTCTGTACATAAAGGTATACATCCCACCTTTCAGAAGGGTCAGTTAGCCATTAGAATTGATTTTTTTTTCATCTCTGATACACTTTCCATTTCCTCCTGTCAGGTTTTAGAGATTGAGTTTTCTGACCATAAATTGCTTAGTTTACATTTAGGTTCCGATGTACACTTCCCACAAGGTCCAGGTTACTGGAAATTCAATTCTTCTCTCCTTTCCCAGACAATTTTTTTACAAAATCTCCAGTACTTTGTGGCCCATAAATGCTCTATTTTTGATGTGTTTGAAATCCTGCCCTCTGGTGCTCAACTGTTAAATTGGATTTGAGAAAAGTATTACAGACAGAAAGTAAGAAAATTCATTTTAATACTTATTTTCAATACCTTCAACAGCGTAAACATTTACAAAAACTCCAGTCCTTGGCAAGGACTACATCCTATGATTTCAAGTCACAGATTACTCTGCTACAGCAAGATATGCAATCTTTTCATTTACGCCAAGCTGCCAGTTTACAGAACCAGGTTTTTGGTACTCATGGTAAGGCAGAAGTCATCTGCCCCTATATTCATTGCCACAATAGTGTTGATCATAAATGGATGGACCGTCTTTTAGATCTCGATGGCCATCTATATACAGTACTGATAAGGAAAATATTTTTTGGATTGTTTCACAGCATGCTGCTTCTCTGTTTTCACATCCAACCTCATTATTTGACTCGGTTTCTGCATTTCTATCTGCCACGCCCATTCCAGCCTGTCCTCCATCTCTGTTGCCTGAACTCACTATGGATATCTGTGCTCTGGAGGTTGAACAGGCTATAAAATCATTACATAATAATACAGTCCCAGGCTTAGATGGGCTTACTCCAGAATTATATAAGGTACTTGGACCCTTGCTTTCTAAAGAATTGGCGTTGGTTTTTACCTTTCTTTTGAAGTCTGCTTCTATCTCTTTAGATATGGCACGAGGCCTATTGGTTTTCTTTTATAAGAAGGGAGATAAGACTAATCTTTCAAATTGGAGACCAATTAGCCTACTGAATACCGATTTTAAGATCCTTGCAAAAATATTACACACCAAATTGTTGTAGGTAGCTATTCATCTCATTTCCCCTACTCAAACCTGCTCTATCCCAGGGAGACGAATGAGTGGCCATCTCATTCTTTTACAGGAATTGATTGAAAGGGACAATAGGGAAGGTTTATCTGGATTTCTTATGTCTCTAGATCAAAAGCAAGCTTTTGATACTGTAGAACATAGCTACCTTTGGGACACACTTATTCAGTATGGAATTCCCACCCTCTTTATTCAGTGGTTGCAAGAACTGTATAAGTCAGCTATTGTATCTCCCCTTATTAAAGGTTGGTTGGGCCTATGATTCCGTTAAAAAGGTGTCGATTTGCCCCTAAGCCCCTTTATACGTATTCTGTATTGACCCCCTTTTGCGAGTTCTGAATTCTACACCTACTAAAACATATATCTGTCAACACTTATGAGATTCCCCATGTGGCTTTAGCATACGCAGATGATCTTACCATCTTGGTCAGTGATTCGACCTCTGCAACACAGGTAATGACTATTTATCAATCTTTTAGTTCCTTGTCAGGCACCTCTTTCAACATGTCTAAATGTATAGGGTGACAATTTGAATGGCCATCATCCCTCCTAGATACTATTGCAGGAATGAAACTGACCAGAGACCCGATTACTATCTTAGGGATATGCTTTGGCTTCCAAGATTTAGACATTTTAAACTGGAGTCCGAAACTTTCTCCGGCCCAGTGAGTGGTGAAAGCATGGAATTCCTGGCATATGGGGAAATTAAAAAGGGTTCATTTTTATTTTAATTTTTTTAAATTTTTTTTTTATTTTATTTTAGTTTTTGTTGACCGGGTAAGTGCACTAGACAAATCCTGCCTATCTTTATTCATGTTAGTTGGTTGTTTCCCCTGCCTCAAACTTTAGAAACTTCCTTGTACAGTATTTTTTTCAAGCAGTCTGGGGCAGCCGACTGAATCCTATGTTTTGTACCTTCTAAAATTCCAGGGAGGCCTAGGAATGGTAAATCCAGTGGTCTGGTTTACGGTTCTGTATGTTATTATTAATTTTAGACCTATGTTAACTCGAAGTCCGAAGACCTTGGATTCCCTTGTTTACCCTTACATGTTTACCCTTGGTTTGCACAATGGGAAGCTGCCTCTCTCAGAATAGTACGTGTTTCACATATCAGTCCTCCTTACGTGAGAGACGTGTTTCTAAACCTTAATAGTTGGCAACTGTCTACCGCTATGGTTAGTGGACAACATAGGAAACTTTTGTATAAGCAGATAATTATCACCAAATTCCATGAATTAATTTCTTTCCCACATTGTCCGAATACTCACACTCAGATTCTGCTTGCCTTTGTAAACAATCCCAGCATCCCGGAGAAAATGTGGGATATCCATTGTTTATGCTGTCACAATCAGTTGAATGTTAATGAACACCAGAAACACAAACAGCTCTCAGAAATATTTTGTTCTCGGCCTACCTGTACTCAGCAACTTGAAACGACATTTCATTATTTTTTTCATGCTCATAGATTTCGCCCTTCTGGGCTGTTTTAGCTGATTCCTGGGGTATATCTCCCTTTCACACTATGTCTTTAGAGGTTTTGTTATATGTTTTTTTTTTACTCTTCTTGGAGTGAATGGGATACTTCTACACTACAGGTTATTATTACTGTGATGAAATGGTATATCTGGAACTCCAGATGTTGGTTCACATTACAACAAAGATCTGTACCTCTATCCGAGCTACTGAAGAAAATTGTTTGGGAAATCAAACAGCTGTACAGACTAGAATTTAAAAATAGACTAGCTTCCTGGGTTTTTCAGTCCTGGAGGAATCTTCCTTGTGTCACTGACTCGGATGTTCCCGTTACTTGAGTTTTATAGCCAACCTTTTCATTTTTGTTAAAAAAATGTTGCTTTTTGTGTGTTTTGCTTTCAAGTTTACAGGAATATTTGAATATCTGTCTCCTTTACATTTCTGCCTATTTCTGTGTTAAGGGGAGTGGTAAGTTGGGTGGGATATTTCTGCTGTGCTTTTGACACTTTTGTATGCTGCTATTTTTTTTCTGTTATTATGCTTTATAAGCAGTGTTACCTTTTTGTATATTTGTTTTTGACGATCATTGAATAGAATTCATACTATTGGGTTTTCTTTTTTTTTTACACTTACTGGGCCAGATATTCAAAAGGGTTGCGCCATGCGCAACAGGGTTGCGCATGCTCAAGTCCTAAATTGCGCCATTCTGCGATATTCAGCAGGAGGCAGTTGCGCCACTGAAAACAGGCTGAGCAACAGCGCAATGCAAATGAATGCATGCTCAACTGGAGGGGGAGGAACCATGCAGAAACTGCACAGCCCGATATTCAGCCGGGCTGTGCAGAGTTGTGCAGGCGCAACCCCAACCTGAGCCTGCAGGACTTTGAGCCCCAAAAAGGTTAGTCGAGGGCCACCCACAGGTGAGCTGCTGTATTGCAGGGCGCAACACAGCAGCTGCCACCTGTGGCTGGCCCCCAACTCAGTCCCTGTGCCCCTCCGCATCTGGACGCGGGCATGGTGGCCTCCCCCACCAGCCCGAGTGCGGGCATCAATGTGGCCCCCTCCTGTTCACATCCCTGGTGGTCCAGTGACCAAAATGCCCGATCGCGCTGTATGTTTAACAACTCCCCTCCCATTCACATCCCTGGTGGTCCAGTGGACCCAATGTCGATCATGGAAGCAGAAAGTAAATGGAACCCCACGCAGCAGCTCACATGCCCGATCGCAGGCAGTAAATATAGTGAAACCCTAACAGCTCCCTTGTGCCCGATCGGGCAGTAGATAAATTGAAGCCCCTCCAGCCCTTGTGCCCGATCACGGGCAGTAAGTAATTGAAACCCTCTAACAGTTTCTTATGGCCGATCCGGGCAGTAGAATTGAATCCCTGCCCAAAACATCTCCTTGGTGGCTAGTGTCCTCACCCCACCCAAAACATCTCCCTGGTGGCTAGTGCCTCACCCCACCCACCCATGAGCCCCACCATCCCGCCTCCCCCGCAGCCGGGCGGTAGGCATCCCCCCACCGCCCGTCACGCCGACTGACTGCGCTCAGGCTGCACGCCCATTGGTGCAGAGCAAGATCCACGGGTGTGCCGCCCATACTGCATATGATAGCCAGATTTGTGAATGAATCATTCACAAAGCAGGTGGGGGATGTTGCCCTCCCGCCGCCGGGGAGCGGGTGGTGGGGCTCGTGGTGGGTGAGGGGGGAAACTAGCCACCAGGGAGAGATGTTTTGGGAGGGGTTTCACTTACTACTGCCCGCAATCGGGCACAAGGAGCTGTTGGGGGTTTCACTTACTTACTGCCCACATCAGGCACAAGGGAGCTGTTGTGGGGTTTCAATTTCATACTGCCCGCAATCGGGCACAAGGGAGCTGTTCGGGGTTCCTGCTACTTACTGCCCGCAATCGGGCACAAGGGAGCTGTTCGGGGTTCTGCTACTTTCTGCCCGCGATAGGGATTTCGACCACTGGACCACCAGGGATGGGAGCGAGGGGGGAGTTATTAAACATACCGCCTCGCGATCGGGCATTTCGTCCACTGACCACCAGGATATGTACGGGAGGAGGTGGAGAGCTACTGCTGCCCGCAATGGTGTTGCAGGGTGCGCCGTCCCTCGACGGCTGCTGCCGCAGGGCGCCAGCGCAAGTCTCTCAGGGATCGGCGACCTACATGCTACGTGGCATGCAAACGGGGCCATAATCAGATGCAAATGGCCCCTGTGCCTTGCTATGAATTATGGGCCCCATTTGCATGTCACCTTTTGAATATCGTGATTTTGCGATGGCAATGGTACTTGCGCCAATCGTTAAGTTGAATGCCTCCACTCTGACAACTTGCGGTGAGCAAGAGTTGTAGTTGGTGATATTCAAAGCATGCTCAATAGCACAACTCCTTTTGAATATCGCCCCGGCCACACCCCTGCGCAACTGTTTTGCGCAGCGCAAGGGCTTGCGCCTCATAATGGCGCAGTTTGAATATCCAGCCCACTGTGTCTTGAACAGTTTTTTTTTGTTTGCTTGTTTTTGTTTATTTTACTTCTGTATATTGCAATGCTTCTCTATACTTTTTGTTTGATATTTTGGATAGAAGAATTACCCTACTCTTTCTGTGTGTGGGGGGGGGGGTTGTTGGATGATGATTTCTTTTTGTTTTCCTTTGACACTCTTGTATTTTTTTTTGTTTTTCTTTTTCATTATGATTTTGTATGCTGTAATACTTTTCTGTATATTTTGTTTGAAAATCTTGAACAAAAAAATTCTCCCCTACTCTCTTGCTGACAGTAGGGGGAGCTTGCCGTCTGAACTTGCAAATGGCCACTCGGAGGGAGCACTCGGCGAGTGTGGATGCAGGACTGGCGGGACAGCAGGCCTCCTCTCCCACCTGTATTTTGACAGAGGCTGTTAATGCTGAAGGTTATCTAGCAATGCAAGCAACTTTAAACGAAGAAAACTCAGAGATTTTTCATTCTGCTGAAGACTTAAGTATGGCAAAAATTTTGGAGAAAGAGGAGACATCTGTGACTAAGGAATCTAATGAATTGGGCTCTAAAAATGTCCCATCACAATCTGGTTTACAAGCTGCAAAATTATGGCCACCTCGAGAAGGAAGGATGGAGTTATGTGAGCGTACTGCTCAGCTGCCGCGGGACAAACAGTAATGAAGTCTTGCAGAATTTTTCTTCTGACAGCAAATCGGAGCAGCCTGTCAGCAACCAACAAGCTGAAGTAACATCAAAGGCCCCGCTGAAGTTGGGTGAGTCACCATCAGCTGATGGACTGTTTTCTATTGCGCTAAATGACACGAATAATATGCAGGCTGGCAGTTTTAAACAGAATGTGTGCCGACAGCCTGAAGCTTCATCTCTTACATCAGATTTTACTGTGGAATGCTCGGAGAATTCCCTCGGTTTACCCAGTAAGCAACTAACACCAAATAAAGCTGATATGTCAGGGCGGAATATTTCACTTGCTGGATCCCGACTGACGAAAATGGCAGGTTTTGTTTTTAAGCATCCTGGGTCTCAGGTCCCCAGCACAGATGATGGGGGAAATGTTATTAAATTTCAGACAAAAAATAGTGATCATCAGAACGTCAGCTCCTTTTCCTTTCCCTTTCCTAAATGAGGAGAAAGTGAAATGCCAATAATTAATGTAGAGGGCATTAAATCAAAGAATGACTCTGTGAAATTATTGGATAAAGTAAAGAATGTTAAACAGTGTGGACAATCTGAGGTGGATTTATTTCAAAAACAGGAATTGGGAGAATCTTGGTCCACTAAAGAATCATTGTTGGCAGCTGGTTAGAAACAGCAGACAGGAGGTATATGGCTCCCAGACCCTGCTTGGGACTCAACATTTAATTTTTCACAAGCACTTTCCGATTGGCGACCAGGACATGGGGATAAACCACAAACATTGCAGTCTCCTATGGCCCCTCCTTTTTCAGAAGATTCACAGAAGGCAAGGCCAGGAAAGCAGGATGCATCTTCAGATTATGGCACAGGACTGTCTATTGACACTGCTAGGCCTCAGATCTCATTTCCTGAAGGGCATAAACAAGGACTTGATAAAGATCATCCTGAAGAGAATGATAAATCTAACCAAAAGCCATTATTATCAGATTTGTTTACTAAAATTAAAAAAGAAGCGGCCCCCAGAAGGAATGCCGTCTGTATTAGATATAAAGGGGGACTGGTTGATAGGCCTGATAGATACTATGTGGGAAAATACTTATTGAAGGATTGCTTGCATTTTACACCTAAAGAAGTTTTCACCTTCATAAATATTTCTGGAGAGGATAACTTTGATATTAGTTTTCAGACTGCACATGCTCTGGATTTATTTTGGGAACGTTATGGACAGGTTAAGTTTTCCCCCAAATGGACCCCTTTTTTAGTGATTCCACTTTCTAAACCTTTAATAAAACATGTTACTATCATGTTTTGTAATGAAGGGGTACATGTGGAGGACATTACTTACTGGCTGTCTCAGAAATGTGAGGTGCTTAGTGAGCCTGAGGCAATCTTGGACACGGAAATGTTCTGGACTGGCAGCTGGAAATATAAAGTAAAACTGAGGCAAACTGATAAAGGAGTGGAACATATTCCCAATTCCTTTATGTTGGGAAGGGACAGGGGTGTGTGTTTTTATGGGGGACAGCCTACAGCATGCTATAAATGTAGCTCAAGGGTACATTTATCAAGTTCATGCGATAGACCCCATTGTGATAACTGTGGGGAAATTGGTCATATAGCTATGCAGTGCTGTAATCACACTCATTGTGATCGCTGTGAAGAATATGGCCATGTTTTTGGGGAATGCCCCTGGGCTGCCAAGAACATGGCCTCTTGTATGAGTCCAGAATTACTCATACAGAAAGCACAGGATAGTGCTGAAGTTCCTCCTTCTGCCCCTCCTCCTACTCCCTCTCCCCCCAACCCCCTCCTTCTTCTCCACAGAACACATCTCCAAAAGAAGCTGAAACTGAAGTAGGTTGTGCTGCTTCCCTGATGACTATAGAGATTAGCAAACCTCTACAAATTGTTCCTTCCCTTGCCTTCCCTGTACCCCCCAAACCTCCCCCTCTGAAAACCTTGATGTAGTAGCCATCAGTAATCCTGTAACTTTTCCTTCAGTGTGCTATGAGGATCCTGAGGGAAAAAGAGGAGGACTCTACCTTCCAGGAGGTCACTGCATTGCCTTGTAGAAGGTCCACAAGATCTAACAAACCCAAGCCCCCCCACTTAAACCTCCCCACCTACCTTTGAATGTGATAATTCCTATGCTGCCTTGTTTTGGGGAGACTCAGAAATGGATCAGGGAGATTCGTATTCACAAAAATCAAATGTGGATCCCTTCAACCTGACTACGGAGGATTATAAAGGGAAGAAAAAGAAAAAAAGAAACCATATTAATGACAGGTTATACATGGGGATCATTTAACACTCATAGCATCCTGAATAATGTGAAACGACAAGCAGTTTTTCAATTTATTCATGAAAAAAAAATTGATATTTGTTTCCTACAGGAGACCTGGATGTTCTCAGTAGAACAAATTTCTACATTTCAAAGAGATTGGCCTTGGGGCCCATCTTATTGGTCATTTGGCCCTGAAAGGGCAGACTGAGTTGATATTCTTTTCAATTCTTATAAATTTACTCTATCTAAACTAATTGATTTATGTCCAGGTCGTGTGCTGATCTTAGATGGTAAATGGGATACTATGGCCTGCAGACTTATTACCATTTATAATCCCCAGGGTAAAGCTGAAAGAGTGGCTATATTAAATTCTATACAGGCCTATCTGGTTACCTCATACCAGGTCTTGTTTGGGGGAGATTTTAATTGTAATAGGAAGCTATGTCAGCCTCAGAACAAGAAAATAAAAAGAAAGTATATTGTGATACTAATGCCCTTACACAGTTGATTAAAATAGCAGGCCTGGTTAATTGTGCAAAATTTCAGAATGGTGGCCCACAGTTCACATATCAGCGCAGTAAATTTAAAACTACTATAGATCACTTGTTTGTTTCAGCTAACATCCCAGAGGGTAGATATAAGGTACAACCGGTAGAATTTTCAGATCATTTTTTATTTATTTATTTATTATATTGGGCCTGGGCCTTATTATTCAGGGAGGCAGTATAGCACAGTGGTTTAAGGCTCTGAGCTGCAAATCTGGTGACATCCAGCAGACCAGACCTGGGTTTGAATCTCCCAGCTTCCACTTACATACTGTGTGACCCTGAGCAAGTCACTAACTTCCCTGTGCTCCCAGGTCGCTCCTGTAAAAAAGCTTACAGCTTAGTGTGCTACTCCTGGTTAAACAACTAAGTTAAGTTTAAGTTATTCAAAACAACGTACAAGATGGAGACGGAATACTTCTATTTTAACAGATAGTTTTGTCAAATCTAGTGTTTCCTTATTGCTTATTGCTCAATTATCAGTAGCCTTTTTATACCATGATTTAGGAGAATGGTGGTTAGACACTAAGATGGATATTAAGACTTGGTTTATTAAATTTGGGAAGCATATTGGCAATAGGACATTTTTAACATATTTAACACTTAGGAAACAATTACAGCAACTCTGTTCCTTGACTTATGTAACACGATATGATTATTCAGAACAAATAGAGAATATTAAGGCCTATATGAAATTATTTCAATATGACAGAGCATATACAATGCAGGCGATGTTGAGTAATAGTACAAAAAATTCCCCAGTTGGAGACCCTTTTGAAGCATGTAGATCTTTACATGATTCTACTAGTTTAATTTCATTACGAGACCAGTATGGTGTTAAAATAGGAACACCTGAGGGGACAGAACAAATTATGTGACAACACTTTTCTTCATTGACTCCTAATAAACCTATCTTACAGGAAGAGATCAATGATTTTTTGTGGCATATAAAGATTCCCCTTATACCAGATGCTGTAGGTGATTTACAGGTTCCTTTTCTAGACATAGAGATATAATCTGCTATTAAACATTTAAGTAATAACACTTCCCCAGATTTGGACGGTTTGCCAAATGCCTTTTACAAGGCTTTTACAAATGAACTAGTACTTTATTTAAAACTAGTTTTTCAGTACTTTATTACAATGCACACAATGTACCCCTCCTTCTCAGCTGGTCTGATGATACATTTATTTAAACCAGGTGATAAAAATGACGTAAAAAATTGGAGACCTATTACCCTACTTAATTCAGACTACAACATTTTTGCCACACTCATTAATACTCGACTTAAACAGTATGCTGCATTAGTACTTTCTCCACAGCAATTTTGTGGTTTACCAGATAGGAAAATTCAAACAGGTCTAATGGTTATTAGAGATATTATAGAGCACTTGATGCTTTCAGGTAATTCAGGATGTATAGTAGCTGCAGATTTAGAAAAAGCCTTTGGTAGGGTATATCACCCCTTCTTGTTCCAAGTTTTGGAAACGTATCATGTTCCTAAAGAAATGATTAATTTGGTCAAACTTTTATATTCCTCTTTTCAGATCTACCCTTTCATACATGGACAGGTGGGGAATAGGTTTCAGCTTCATAATGGAGTACGACAGGGCTGTCCCTTAAAGGGGCACTGTCTGCTTTGCCCCTTCGTTTTATGATTAAAACGAGCAGTGTGCTTCTTGGCACCCATCTATCATAAATGCACCACAGAATGCCCCTACATGTGCAAATGTACAGCCTTTTAGCCAGTTTTTAAGATTTTTGAAAGAATATGCTTACACTCAGGTCGAGTAAAACTCATCAGGTCCCAGAAGCACAATGTGGTCAAGAAAGCGCCTCTGGCATGAGCTGTGTCCAAAACAATGAATTTTTTTGATAATGACCCCAAGATAGAATAATAACCCTGCTCCGCATGTAGAAAGAAGACGTTGCTGGTATCTCCATTGAAAAACCGAGCGCTCTATAGTGCACAATTTGTAATTTCTAAGACACCTTTCTTACCCTACCTGCTCTAGATGCGGAAAGGAGGAAGGGAATCTGCTGCATATTTTCTGGTACTGTGACAAAATCACCCTCTTGTGGCGATCAATTCAATCCAGGTTGGACCCCTTACTAGGTCTGGGGGACCTCTTTACTATGGAGATCTGCATTTTAGGTATATACACTAACATCAGGGTTATAGAACATGAATACCACATGACTGTAATTTCCATGGTGGTCAAGAAGCTGGTGCTTAAACACTGGATGGACCAACTACTTATATCCTATAATGAATGGCTAAACAACCTCTCAGCCTACTTCAGGGTTGAACGCTTGCTTGCTAGTTCCCGGAACAGACTCACTTTGTTTGATAAAAAATGGGGCAAATTATATGCTTTATATCTGCATTGATGGCTTGTAACCTGTGGACTCTACCCTAGGGGCACACTCCGGATGGGTGGTGTGGGGAAGGGGGAGGGGTAGCAGTTGTGGGAAGGGGGGAGTTTTTATTTTTCCGATTGTAACACCATTGTACTTCACCTTGTGCTGATAGCATTGTTTAACTTCTATAAAATCAATAAAGAAGTTGAATTTCAAAACAAAGGTTTTACTTTTCACCGACTATGCTGTGCTCTACTTGGCCCACCTAGACCCTGCAGTTCTCGAAAGCCGTATGCAGTTCAACCACACATCCATAGCAAAATGGCTCTCAGATTCAAAGTTACTTTTGAATTATAAAACAACTAAAACAATGAGTTTTGCCTCAGCCCACAACAAACACAGAAACCACCCCATCCAAATAGTTAACAACCTCAACTCCCCACTTGAGATGGTAAACCACTTTAAATACCTAGGTGTAACATTAGACTGTACGTTGTCCTACTCCCAACACATCAATCTAGTGGCAAAATAGGCAAGCACAAAACTGGGTTTACTATTTTGTAACAAAAGTTGCTTTACTAATGAAGTCTTAAGAATCGCTGTAACTAGCTCGGTGCTGTCTGTCATCGACTACGGCCTGGTGGTTTATGGTGCTGTAACTCCCATGGCTCTTAAAAGAATCAAGACCACCCTCAATAAAGCATGTAGGCTAGTTCTGGGAGCGCCCAGCTAACACACACATGTGTGTTATATTCCCAAATTGGATGACTCAATTTGGACTGTCATATCCAGTACCAAATGTGTCAGTTTGCCAAAAAAGTTACACTTGGCTTAACCCCTCCTGGAGTATGGGATTTCTTCAATCAACATCCCTCATCCAGATTTACCGGGGGGTGGAAAGAACAAACCTTGGATGTCCCTTTCCCTAGAACCATGCAAGGCCAGATATCTTTTGAATATCAGGCCCTAGACTACTAAACTCCATGGATGAAGACTTTCTGAAGGAAACAAAGCTGGGCCCTTTTAAAACTTTGCTTTGTACCACCCTTTCCCAGGCCAATGTTTGTGACTGCAACTCCTAATCCCCTGTAATCTTCTTCCCATCTAGTCCAGCCCTCTCTCCCTCACACTTCACCCACACTATGCCTCCCCTTCATTTTGAAGCACTGTCCTTTCCACCTTACACCCTCCCTCCCCTCTTCTGACAGCACCTCATTAACTCATGATTCCACATCCCTCACATTGGTTCTGCATTTCTCCCCCCCTTCATGCCCCCCTTCCTCCCACCCCAGTCCCTCCTCTGCACCTCTCTCAACTTTTTGTCCAGATGCTTGCCTCCTTCCTGTATATTTCATCTTTCCCACCCACCACCACATCTCTTTACCTAACCTCCATTAGTACTGTCCTGCTTCGTCCCAGTCTCCACCCCTGCCCACCCCCACTTTTTTTTCTTCACCCACACCACCCCCTTGTTGTCTCACCCTGGCACTCTCCTTGCTGCCCACTAGCACTCTTAAAAACCTAGCACTCCTCCCTAGTGTCTAGCATCCTAATTGCTTTCTGACAAAAGTACTGTTCCTCTGGAACTAAGTCTGGCTGCTAATCATTCTTCTTTTTATCTTTTAATTGGTTGTATTAACAGATTCCCATATTGTCAACGACCTCTGTTGTGTCGCACCTATTGTTCAACTGAAACGTATTATGAATCCTGCTCTGTATAGTCTTTTGTAACCTCCATTTGACATGGAATCTCTGTGTAATCCTTGTAACCTCATTTGACGTGGAACCTCTGTAAATGAGCCACTGGCTCAAAGGTATTTCCTAGACTGTAATCAATAGATAAATAAATAGGGGATGCTGTGGAACTTCCAACATGGCGGATGCTCTCTTGTAAGCAGCAGATAGAGTAAACTATAAAAAGTGAAATTGAGCTGATCTTGTGAAAGTAATTTCTCGTACTTGGTGGCGCCTAATTTATACACTGCCATATCAAATATGGGTCCAAAGAAAGATAAACATGCCTGGCAACACATTGACACCTACCTTTCATCATCATTGGGCTCAAGAGGTGCTGGAACTAGGCAGACTAACCCAACAGATTCACAGCCAACAGAGACACCCAATCCCAAAATTCTTGCAGTCCTGGAAAAAATCCAGGCTACAGGGGAAGACACAAATAGGTGCCTGGTCGCAATAGAGTTCCACTTTACCAAGGTGGAGAATCAGGTGCAGGCAAATGCGTCCCACATCTCTCAAATAAACACAGAGATGGATAGCCAGCAGGAGAAAAATGCAGCCTTCATCAAAGATTTTAATTTCCTGCTAGCTAAAATAGAGGTGCTGGAGAATGCCCACCGACAAACAAATATCCACATTGTCAGATTTCCACCACAGCTTGAAGGGAGAACAGAGCAGTTGTCGGTGGTTCATCATCTGATTTTCACAGACTTAAGCCTGCTACCCGAGGACTCAGGGGTCTCAATTACAAAGGCCTTTGCAATCCCTATTCGGTCCAGACCACAGACCCCTGTTAAGGAGTGCCCTCTTACAGCTATAGTGATGCTCTGTAACCCAGAGGCCAGGATTCCATTGCTTCAAGCAGCAATGCAACGCAGAGATCTTGTCTGGGAGGGAAGTAAAACTGCCCTATTTCCTGACATATCCTCTCAAACCCAGATGAGGAGAAAAGCACTGCAGGAGTCAAAGAAACTCCTTCTGGAAAATGGCATCTCAGCACAACTTCAATTCCCTGCCAGGCTGCAAATTCACTATGCCAATAAAACCCATGTTCTAACGGACCCTGAGGCTGCTGCAGCTTTCACTTCAAAGATCCTTGAAGAATGACAGCCATCTAAGGAGCAAGCAGAGGAAGATGATTCAAACTCAGATACCAATGACTGACTGAATAATATCTTATAAGGGATTTTACTTCTCATTTTCGGAGCTTTCGTAGCCTATTTAAAAGTTCTTCATTCACTGATATAATGCATTTGAGTATATTACTACTGCTATAATAGGTCATGATTATACTATAACCTATGTGAACAAGGTCTTATGATTTCCTTAATGCTGTTTATGCATATTACCATTTTCTCATGATGAGGTCTAGTATATTATGGAGCAAAGTAATCTCTATTCACTTGGAGGACTGTTTTATAAAATATCTTGTTGTCAGCCTGTATCCATACCAGCCATCTGGTATGAGCTGAGAGGTAGGGGAGCAATTCAACATAGTTGAGCCCAGGACATCTATTGATTTTCCTTGTTGACCTCTAACGTGAGAAGATCAGTCTCCCACCTTAAACTTTCTATCCTACGAGGGGCAATAAATATTGGCTGAGATCCTGCAAGTGATAGGAAAGGTGAGAGTGGACAATTCTACAACATTATCATGCTTAACTTTTATTTCTCTGAAGACCCTACTAGACCGGCTGCAATTATGGACATTTATTTACACCTATAAACTCTGTTTAGCACATACCTTATGTTTTGCTTACCTGGTCTAAAGGTTGTTTACCTTTACTGGTATTTTGTAAATACGGTGTATGTTGTATTTTATTAAATGCTATAAATAAAGAATTAAAAATAAATAAATAAATAAAATAAGAGGGTGGGGTAGGGCGTTCATCCATTGGGAGCCGTGATAAGAGAGGGACCACTGGGAGGTTTGTTTTAAAGGAACATGCAATACCCCCTTAACAGAACTCCTGGTGGTCTTGGAGTTTAATTGGCATTGGAATAGAGTAGTAGTCACTTCTGGTGTAAGTCCCATGAGGGCTTTTTTTCCCAGTTAGACATGCTTGGTATCTATTCCAAAGGTGTAGGGGAAGCCAGCCAGTGGAGGAGTAAAGGCTATACTGTACATGTGGGTATAATGATTAGCTCAAAGTACAAGCCGGCAGGCCTTGTTGAGTAGCAATTTTACCCGTTTCAGCAAGATTTCGGTTGCTGCACTATATATTGTTAGACCATAGTGTACTATTGTCAGTATGGAGCTACGGGTGACAAGGTTAAGGGCCTCAGGGGTCATGGCTTTTCTGTGCTGGTAAAGGACCCAAGTCTAATATTAGCAGATTTAACGACATGATCTATATGGGAGGTGAAAGAGAGGGTGTCGTCTGTGTGCACACCAAGATATTTGAAGCTGGAGACCTGTTCTATGGTGTCACCATTATGGCTTTGGATGGTCAATGTGTCTACATTCTTTTTAGAGTGTTGAAGAATGAAGTGCATGGATTTAGTTTTCTTGTAATTCAAAAGGAGTTTGTTCCACGAAAACCAGGCCTCTAGTTTGGTAAAGCTATCCTGAAGTGTTGTAATTATTTCTTTCAGGTGGGTCCCAGGTACAGAGATCACTGCATCATCTGCATAAACCAGTATCTTAGCAGGGCATGCGCTAGGGAGAGAATTGATAAATAAACTGAATAGCAGAGCCCTATGATTGAGCCCTAAAGGACCCCTAGAGCAACTTTCCGTGGTTTGGATGAAATCCCTTTTATTCTAACACACGGAGACCTTTGAGAAAGGTAGCTTGAAAACCAGGAAACTGTGTCAATGGACAAGCCCAGGGTAAAGAGCTTGTCGAGTAAGACCCAGTGATTGACAGTGTCAAATGCTTTGGTTAGATCTATAAAGATAGACCCAACCATTTTTCCAGAGTCAAGGGCATCATACAGGTGGGAGGTAAAGTCAGTGAGCGCAGTGATAGTGCTGTGGGATTTCCTGAACCCATGCTGCTGAGGGCAGAGTAGACTATATTTGTTTAGGTAATCAGTAAGTTGATATAACAAAATTTTCTGTCCAAGGCTTTAGAGAGTGGTGGTAAGATAGAGATCGGGCAACAGTTAGCCATACTGGTCCTGTCCCCATTTTTCAAAACTGGAGTGACAAGGGCAATTTTCCATCTGTTCGGGAAAATGCCAGTCCTGAGGGAGCTGTTAAAAAGCTTTGTGAGGGGATAGGCAAGCTCTTCCAATGTGAGGGCGAGTAGCTTCATGTCCATCATGTCACTACCCATTCTAGTTTTGCCTAGGACCCTCCTGACATATTTGATCGTATTGGATTTGGAGATCCGCTTGAAATAGAAGGGAGGTTGAATGGTGTTTGAGGTGGAAAGTGTGTTGGAGATTGGAGGGCCAACTGTAATGGTGGCAATCAAGGTAATCCAGTGGTAGAATGGAGCTTAAGTCCATGAATGCCTGATTAAAGGTATTAGCTAGGTTTTTAGGTTGCTGTAGTGGGCCCAAGGAGTGACAATGTGATCTGGGAACACTCGTGATTCCTTACCTGTCAGAGTTTTAATGCTGTTCCAAAATTCTCTCCTATTCCCCCAGTTCTTTTCTAATTGCTCTTTGTAATAGGTGGTCTTGGCATTCCTAACCAATCTGGTACATTTATTCCTAGCAATCTTATATGCAGTGTAGTTCACCTGCTTACTGGTTGCTCTCTGTTTATTCCATAAGTTATCCCTAAGTTTCTTAAGTTCTATGATGAAGCCTTTGAGCCAGAAGTTGGTAATTCCTTTAATTTGGGAAGTTTGGACTGGTGCAAAAAGATCACACGCTAAGAAGAAGAAGAAGAATCATCAGCATTTATATAGCACTTTTCATACACAGTGTATCCCAAAGCGCTTTACAAGCAATGCTAGACTGGTAGTGAAGTGACTGAATGTGTGGTGGCAGCCATATCGCACATCATCACCCACACACAGCCTGGATAATTGCATGAACCAGTTTATGGGAAGGGGAATGTTGGCCAGGACACTAGGAATGTTCCCTACTCCTTGTGAAGAGTGCCTTGGGTTCTTTACTTCCACCTGGACATCCACCAGGACAACACCAGGATGGGCAGAAGGGACCTCGGTTTAACGTCTCATCCGAAGGACGGCACACCCCAGCAGTACAGTATCCCCCAATACTGCACTTGGATGCCAGCGATTTTTAGGTGCAAGAAACTGATGAAGTAGTCAAGGGCATGATTGGTGTCATCACAGACATCAACAGGGGACCAATCTGCGTCTCAGGAAATTCTTGAAGAGATTCAGGTGCCCTTTCCTCAGTGTGCAGTTTTGGGCGAGTTGTGGGGGTCCTTATGACACTTGTTAGTCCAGAAGCAAACTATGGGGGAGTGGTCACTCAATGTGTCTGGCAGTATGGAGACATTTTTGATATGTGCTGGACATGTAGTAAGGAACCATTCTATAAGCATGCTGGCTCCTGTGCGATAGTTCATCCTTGTAGGTTGGTTGACCATCTGCATCAGGTGGAGGCCATGGATTTTATCTCTAACATCTACCACTTTCTGCGCTAACCAGTTTGCATTAAAGTCTTCTAGGATGACCTGTTCCCATCATTGTTTTGTCTTACTGATGTGGTCGAAGAATAGCTTTAGCCCAGGTCCTTGTTTACCAAGCAGGCTCCTGACAGCTTCTACTTCCCTCTGCCACTGCATGGATTACTCCCTTTTTCCCACCAATGAGCTGTGGGATGGACACTGGGGGCCAGTGGGCAATCTCCCCACTCCAGTCCCAGGCCTACCAGGCCCTGACTGGAGGCCTTCCCTTCCCCTTGGGCCTCAGAGCTGGCACCAGCCACTCCTCACTCCTCGATGACTCTCCTCAAACTCCCTAATGGCTCCCCATGCACCAGTGGGCGCTTGAATTTTTCCTTAAGCTTGCCAGGCCCACCCCCTGGCAGGCCTGGCAGTGCAAAACACTCCTCCCAATGCCAACGGGGCATTACAATAGTAACCCTCCTTTTCTGGCATGGGGGTTACACTGGTTTCCTTGTGTCACAGAACATTAGTCTGGTAAAACGATTTGTGCACCATTCACCACTGGATTATAATCTTGTTAAACAACTTCTGTGCCAGCTGCTCATTGCACGCCACATAAAGTCACAGCAGGACTCTACAGCCTTCAGGAAGATGGCATCATTGAACCACTAGCTACACCTGTGTAAATAACTAACAGAATATTTGCAAAGAAGAAAGATGATCACATTTACCTTTGTACTGTACTCCAAGAGGTCAATGATGTTATCATTCTGAACACCCTACTTTCCACAAAAGAAAAGCCTCTTGCCAGTTTTACAGTTCTGTGGTATACACTAACACTAAGAGAACACTTTGCCAGGGCTACTTGTAAATTCCCTTATTTGAGATTAGTCGAAATCTCACAACTTTCCCTTGTTTAAGATTTTTATTTTTCAAGTTTCCATGTATGATACCGAATATTATTTGTTTACTCACTTTGGCCAGGATAGTAAGTGAGAGAAGTGTTAACATAGAAATAATAAATGAATGTTGCTGAATCCATCTAACTGTTACACCATGTAAAATGACAGCACAAAGATATAATGCAATTCCAGTGACCTGATGAGCCCTTCATTTGAGTGAACTGTATACCCATCCAAAGTTGTTCCAGGTTGGAGAAAGGGAAACTTTAAAGATTATGGGCCCCATAGTCAGAAAACAGGGCAAGCATAGCACAGATGTTTGCATCGCACTTGCCTCTGCACTCCCCCCAGCTGCTGCGATATTCAGAGTGGATAGTGAGCAGCGGCATGTTTGGGCCATGTTGGCACAGCACTGTGTAAATGCCTGACATGGACCAGGGCTGTATATAACACACAGGGAATAGTGCTACCCGAAACAGAACAGCACCAAGATCTCTGTGGGTATATACAGCCCAAGCATGCAAATGAACCCATTGGACATGCAAGGCACTAAGGGGCCATTTGCACGTCAATTATGCGCTCATTTGCGTGGGGTGCAATAGCTAGAGATGCAGCGAAGTTTAATTATGCCAACAAAGTTTTGGTGAAGTTGCCCACTCCTCATCGTCAAATGCTACGCGAAGTCCCCATGGAATGACACACACTTCACCTTCTGGTGATTTTGCCTCATAATGACTTTGCATTATGCTCACTTCGTGTTCACTTCATGTTGTTTTCTGTGGAACGCGAAATGAGTCACAAATGAAACAGCCCTCAGATCACATGTGTTACAGTCTGTAGGTCACATGGCTCAGGCAGAAACTTAATCAGGCAAGAGAGTGAAAGACATTCATTTTCTCCTTACCTAGTGTGGGAGAATCAGGTTTTGTGACAGAGGAGAGAGAAATATATTGCTTGAATCTGCTAACCAGTTGACTTTTTTTGTTAATTAGCTGTGGTTTTTTTGTATTTTGATTGCCTCTTGTGTTGAGTTGTGCAACTTTTTTCAGTACAGTAGTTGTTAGGTGTGTGTGTGTGTGTGTGTCTGTCTGTCTTTCTGTGTGTGTGTGTCTGTATGTGCTGTGTGTGTGTGAGAGAGAGAAAGAGACAGAGAAAGAGAGAGAGAGTAAAATGGAGAGGGTCGCCTTTGGTGGATGGAGACAGGAGCCTGTGGGGGAACGGATGCATGGTGGCACCCCGCGTCTGAACAGGAGCACAATATATCATGCAAGTGGTCCCCTCCCTGATGCAGGAGGTAGTGATGCCATGGAAGCACCCCTCCCGGTGGCACCACCTACTACTAGTGCCCCCACCACCACCACCTGCCATGGCCCCTGCACCAGTGGCTCAGCAATAGGAAGTGATAGAGGAGCCACAGCAGTCTCATGAGCAGCAGCAGGTTGCCCCCCCAACTGTGCAGCAGCAAATAACACATGGGCCCCCCCACCTGTGCCCAGTCCTTTACGCACCTCTGTTGTGTGGGCTTTTTTCAGTCCAGTGCCCAGTGTTGATGACCCAAGAGTCATGAAGTGTAATATCTGTGGTGTGGTTGTGCATTGTGGTCCCAAGGGGAATCATCTGGGGACAGGTGGGCAGTGCACTCACCTTGCAAACCAATACCATACAGAGTGGGAGGTCAGGGTTGCCAAACAGGGACAGAATATGCCCACTGTCCTTGCTAGGCAACAGATGGCAGTATGGCCTCCATCTGCACATGTGGTTAGGCGTGATCAGGCCTGGGAGCAAGTGGCTACTCCAGCACCTGCAGGGGATGCTGGCAACCCTGCAATAATGCCTACCACACAGGCCGATTTGGGCCTGATGTGGAGTGAGGTGGACCACCTGAGCAACAGAGTGTCGAACACTGTGCACAGGTTGGAGCACATTGAGGGTAACCAACTCCAAATTATGGCCATGCTCCAACTGCTGCTCTCACACCATAATGTGGAGCATTAGTTTTTGACTGTCCATGCATTCACCACCCTCTCCATGACAAAATACTTCCTGATGTTGGCCCCGATTTGTTCCCCCTTTGTTTTCAGATTTTTCCCCCTTGATCTTGCACATCTCTTTTTCTGAAAGATGCTACCCTCTTGTACATTGTTGATTTCCTTTATGTACTTTAAAGTTTTTATTATGCCCCCTTCCTCCTTTCCTTAAGGGTATACATATTAATCTCCTTTAGTCTGTCTTCTTCGTATGAGTTCCAGTGCAGCCCCTGCACCATTTTAGTTGCCCTCCTTTGGACTGCCTCCATCCTCTGTAATTCTCAATTATTTCCCGAGATGCATTGCTTTATGCCTGCACCCACTCTGCATAAGTGTGCCCCATAAATGGCTGATGTCACCGTGTCCCAAAAATGCCAGACTCCAGATAAAGACAGATAACATGATAAAATGTTCAGAAAATTCTCAAGTATTTCCTGAAACACACTGTTTATGCGTGCACCCACTCCCACAAAAACCATGGCACCTGCTGCTGCTCCTGTACTTCTGTCTTCTGCTGCCTGCACTGGCTTGGCTGATGCACAGTGTCTTGCCAAATGATGATAGCCACAGATGACCATTGTGTGAACAATGATGTGGCGATGCAATGGTGGTCAGAAAGTCTGCTGCGCTGGCTGTGACATGATGCCCTATATGTGTGTATACTCATATTACCATTAGTAACTGTATCTTGCAAGCTCATATTTTTACACAGAACCAGACGTTATATGTGTGTGTGTGTGTGTGTGTGTGTAATATATATATATATATATATCTGTAATCATTGCTGTTTTTTCTCTCAGGTCACCCAGTCATACTTTGGTTGCAGACTTTTGGCTTGCTGAGAATTTGCTGTAGGAAAACTGTCAAGCCAGGAAAGACAAGCATTTTTGTAGGGCGGGGGATCATGTGGAAGCAAGTTTCGTGAATGGTTTTGCTTTGACTTCTTTACAGGTTTTCTGTGTATCCTCCGGATTCATACCAGTTGCATGTGTTCTTATTTGAAATTGAAGAAAGCACCGATGGCAGCATATAGCACCAAAATATTACCTGCAAACAGACGAAGAAGAAATAATTATTAATTCATTGCACTAACACATTCTGTTCTAACTAAGTGTGGCAGTTACTGTCAGTTATATCCAGTTTAACAGATATCAGGCTATTAGTAAGCCACACAATGACCAATAATAAGTTTAGTGCATGTGACATTCACTGGCCTAGTGTCTTAACTTAAGTTACATTCCAAAATGTCTTGTCATGACCCGGATAAAACTTTGTTCAACCCCATGTCATACTGAAGTAAGCCAGTGACTGATGTGTATGAAAAATATATTATCTGCCATACCGGTTACCTACTTTGTATGATTTACTAGCATACTAAAATGCCAGCAGAATAAGCCTAACGGTCTTTCGCGTCTGCTCGTTTGGTCAACCCCCACCTTAGGAGGCAGCCTTGCCTGCCTTCTCGGCTTCTCCTTCCCAGTTCCAGATATTCTCACTGCATTGGATTTTGCTTCCAGAACCCTTCCCCTGTACCTGTCCCACCCTTCTTGAACCCTCTACCGTCTCTGCCTCCACCAGCCCCTAGGCAGTGCATTCCATGGCTCCACCACCCTCCTCAGTGAAGTAGCACCTCCTCCTTTCTCCCTGAATCTTCCCCTCCAGCTTCCACCCATGCCCTCTAGTGGGCCCTCCTCCCTTCCTTCAGAGCACCCTGACTGTTCCTCCCCTATTTACCCCTTCATGTACCTGAAGACCTCTATCATGTCCCCGGTCCTTCTCTCTTCCAATGTGTACAATTTAGCTCTTTGAGCCTCTCCTCATAGGTCCTGTCCCATAAGCCCCAAATCATTTTGGTTGCCCTCCTCTGGACCCTCTCCAGGAGTTTAATGTCCCTGTTTAAGTGTGGCCTCCAAAACTGCATGCAGTACTAGAGATGCGGCCTCACCAAGCAGTTATACAGAGGGAGTATCACTTCCCTCCTTCTGGAGGTGATCTCCCTAGCGATGCATCCCAGCATCCTGTTGGCCTTGGCTGCTGCCCTCCTACAAGTCTCCGAGTTGTTCAGCTTGACATCCACCACCACACCCAGATCCTTCTCAGCCATCGAGACTTGTAGCATTCCCCCCCCCCAGGGTGTACACTTGGCTTGGGTTTCTGGCCCCCAGGTGCAGCACCTTGCATCTCTCTGCATTGAACCTCAGCTTCCACTTTCTAGACCATCTTTCAAGAGCCTCCAGGTCCCCCCTGTAGGGCCCTCCTCCCCTCCTCCCCATCCACCACTACCCCCAGTTTTGAGTCATCTGCAAAGAGACTCATCTCACTCCTGATACCTGTCCTTATGTCAGAGACGTAGGCATTGAACAGGAGGGGCCCAAGGACTGATCCTTGTGGGACCCCACTAATGGCCCTCCTTGGGGATGAGACTATCCCATTAACTACGACCCTCTGGGTCCAGTCCTGGAGCCAATTGCCTATCCATCTGATCATCCAGTTCCCCACCCCAATTTCTCCCAGCTTATCCAACAGGCCCATGTGAGGAACATAGTGAAATGCCTTGCTGAAGTCTAGAAAGAGGATGTCCACTGGTCTACCCAGGTCCAAGGCACTCATCACCCAGTCATAGAACTCCACAAGGTTTGTCTGACACAATTTCCCCGGGACGAATCCATGCTGTCTATTGTCCAGGCACCCTGAATTTTCCAGGTCTCCCCCTAGCCTCTCCTTGACAATGCCCTCCATCACCTTGCCCACCACTGATGTCAGGCTGACAGGCCTGTAGTTTCCTGCTACCTCCCTTGATCCCCCCTTATAGATAGGCACTATATACACCACCTTCCAGTCCTGGGGCACCCACCCTGTCCTCAGAGAGATGGTGAAAAGCTCCGCCAGGGGTTTCGCCAGGACATCCGCAAGTTCCTTCAGCACTCTGAGATGTAATTTATCCAGCCCCGGTGCTTTTTCCATCTTAAGGGACCTGAGGGCTTCCCTCACTCTCTCTGCTGTGATTTCCACTTCTGCTACCTCTTCTCCCTGCTTAGTCTTCCCCCCTCCTGCCAGTGATGCCTCCCCCTCCCCAGACCCGCCAATCTGTAAGGGTCCCCCCTTCCTCAGTATCACTGTCTCCTCCCATGTATGATGCAGTACCCCCATTTTCCTTGGTGAAAACTGAGGTGAAGTACTCATTTAGTACCTCAGCCTGCTCCCCCAGGTCTTGTGCCCATCTCTCCTCTGTTTTAATCCTGCTAGTCTGCCCATTTACCCTTTATTTTTCCCCAATGTATCTAAAGAACCCCTTGTTCCCTCTCCTAATTTCCCTGGCCAGGTTCTGATCCTTCCTTGCCTTAGACGCCCTCACCACCCTAGACGCCATTCTAGCCATCAGCTCATACTCCCCTCGATCCCTTTCACTCCTTGAGCACTTGATTTGCCTATAGGCTGCCTTCTTTCCCTGCACCACCTCCTGGACCTCTCTGGTCCACCAGCAGGGTTTTCGGGCCCTACCGCATTTTTGTCTTACTCTTGCACAGGTTCTGGTAGCATCCTGCACCCCTCTCCTGATGATTTCCCACCTACTATCAGCGTCCATGTCTGACCCAATCCCATCCAAATGCTCCTCAAGGATCCTTCCCATTTCCTTAAAATCCGCCCCCCTGAAGTCAGTTACCTCCGTCTTTGTGTAGCCTTCTACCCTCCCTAGGTCCAGGCAGAACCAGACCTTGGCATGGTCACTGCGCTGATCGGGTCCCTGCCTCCAGGCTCTAATCTGGTCACCGTCTGCCAGAACCACATCCAGTACTCAAGACCTCCCTGGTTGGTTCCCCACCTGCTGAGTTAGGAATGCGTCTTGAAAGACATCCAACCACCTCTGTTCCCTGCCAACGAGGATGTCATAGTCTCCCAGTCTGTTCCTGGCATGTTTAAGTCCCCCAACACCACCACCCTTCCCCTGCCCAGTCTGCAGTGTCTCCCAACATCTGCCACCAGACTCTCCTCCAGCTCCTCCGCCAGTGCAGAGGGTCTATACACCACTCCTATTTTTACTCTCTTGCCCCCTTGTTATCAAGGTGACCCAGATCGCCTCCACAGTTCCCTCCGCCTCCTCTACTCCCCCTATGCCAATGCAGTTTTTGACTATCATTGCTACCCCTCCTCTCCTTCCCTCCCCCCTGTCCTTCCCGAACATAGTGTAACCCTCCAGGTTCAGGTCCCAGTCATGTCCTGCGGTGGCCCAGGTCTCAGTGACCGCTGCCACATCCACCGCTCCCTCAGTTAGGATCGCCTGGAGCTCAGGCATTTTATTGCCCAAGCTCCTGGCATTTAGCAGGACTACCTTCCACCTTTTCCCTATACTTCCATTTCCCCTGCTCATTTTCCCATGGGGATTCTGTTTTCCCCTGGTCTGCACTTTACCAGTCGGCCTTTTCCCACATTCCTCCAGCTCCCAGGGTGGAGACAGAGTCCCTCCTTATCGGCACCCCTTGACAGCCTTTTTCCCATCCTCCCCTTCACAAGTTTTAAACCCCACTTTTCACCAATGACCCCTCTATTTTCAATTTAAGATTCCCTTCCCTCCAAATTGAGATGGAGCTATCTCTAGCATACAGCTCCTTATCCTCCCAGGTCTCCCCAAGTCCCCACAACCCATACCTCTGGCCTCACACCACTCCCTGAGCCACTGGTTTATCTCCTAATCTTCCTTTTGTGTTCCCCACTAGCCCTTGGCACCAGCAGGATTTCTGAGAAGGAAACTGTGCATCCTATGTCATGACAGACCCTGGCAAGCTCCCTGAATCTTGCCTGTATCTCTAGCTTGCTATTTCCCTCAATGTCATTTGTACCCAGGTGGACCAGTATGCCTGGGAACCCCCACAATCCTTTGCCAGCTGATATACCTCGTGCTTGGCCCTGTGCACCATTAGTCCAGGGAAGCATTTTGTTCTAACTGGCCAGGCTTCTCCCTCCTTATCCCATTTGATACCCCTGATCATAGAATCCCCCAACAGGAGCACTCTGACCACTCCTTTTCCTCCATTCCCCCTCCATGTCCCTCATCCTTTCTACTGGCCCCTCCACCCAGCCGGCTCCTTGTTCCTCCCAATCTGGGTGCCACATGCCACCCCTCCTTATTTACCCTGGCCACCCTCCCCTCCGATCCTATGCCTCCTCCTCCCGGTATCCTTCTGTACCTCGCTAACTCCCCCCTCACTGCTTGCGACTGGTCCTTCTCCCCCATCCGCTAAACTAGCCTGGCTCGTCCTCCCTTCCTTCCTGTCTCTGTTTAGTCCCTCCTTGCTTGTCATGCTCCCCTGGCCTAAACCCTCAGCTCCCTTTACTGTATCCTCCTTGTACTTCTGGTCCTTCTCCTTGCCCATCCTCCCAACTGGTCCTTCTCCTTGCGCTTTCCTCCCTCTTCCCCCTGCCCCTCCTGCTCTGATTCACTGCTCCCCACATTTTTCTGCATTCCAGGATCCCCCCTGTTCCTCCTGCTATCCAGCCCCCGCCTCCTGCCCCACTCTCTTCCATCTCTAACCACCCCTGTCATGGCTACATCACCCCTCATCCTCAAGAAGAAGAGAATTGAAGCAGTTACTGAGCGTAAGATCTGATCCACCTCCCCACCTTGCTTCCTTCTGGCCAGCCCTGGCCATCTGCCTTCTTCCCTGAGAATGCTGCCCCTCTGGCCCCCCTTTGTGAGGGTCCCCAGTTACCTGCCTGCTTCCTTGGTAGTGTCCTCCTCTTGGGCCCCCTCTGCCAGGGTCCCTATGTGACCCCTGAGTATTCTCCTGCACTCCTTTCCCTATGCCCCTGCCCCTAGTGCTTGGTGCAACCTCGTGGGAGATCCCTGCCCCTTCCCCAACCATACCTCCCCTTCCCCAGCTGTCTCTAATCCCCGCAACCTCCTCCCTGGCCAGCTGTGCAGCTGGTAGCACACTGGGCAACCACTGAACTCCAAGCCCAGTCCAGTATCATGGCTGCTCCACACCCTGTGCACCCCACCACCCTCCTAAAGATGCTGGCCCTAGTGACGTGTGGTCCCACCCCCCTCCAAGTAGGTTTCCTTGGGTGAGCCACCAGGTTCCCCACTTGTCCAAGATACACCCCTACTGCCTAATCAGGTCACCCACTAATCCTAGATACAGTCCCACAGTAAACCGGTAACCCTGTTACTAGGTGCAGTACAACACAGTAAACTTATAAGGGAAGTGAACAACTCCCTAAGCTCCTCTCTCCTAGCCTTTAAATCCAACCCCCAGTGGCTAGAACTACATGAGCTGCACCTGCAGCCTTTTCCTCCAATTGCAGGGCAGGTGTTCCCCTATAAATTAGCAGAGCTCTGGGAAGGGAGGGGTGGGGGAGAGTGGGTCTTGGGCCTACACCTGACTCTCGAGAGAGTGTATCAGCCCTGTATCTGTCCCTCCAAGCCCGGCAGCCAAAGAACCAGCCCCAAGCAAATCCCACCAAATAGGTTTTAAATCAGAAGAAATAGGCCTCCACCCAGGCAGCCTGTTACACAGTGAAACATCCAACAAATGAGCCCACTTACAGCCACCAAACCAGTTTTCAAACTTCCAACAGCCCCAAAAACAATACCTTGCTAGCCCCTTAGAAGTAAGAAAGAAAATAAAATAACCTTCTACCAAGTAAATTCCACAAGAAACCCTGTAAAAACAACAAGAAGCAGCTACTGTCCTGGAACACAACTGATCCTGTCCCCTTCCAGTTCCTTCTGAGAATCCAAAGCAACTAACATCACAAACCTGATTCAGCTCTGCCTCCAGTCAATTAGCTGAGTGAGACCTGGCCAGACCATTAACACCCTTCCCCCACTATGCACTAACCTTTGTAGCTAGTGAAGTCAGCAAAAATGAATCAAAATTCAACTCAAAGCCCCCAAAATATGTTTGCTGCCAAAGGAAACAGGTCTTCAATGTAATCAGCTTCACTAACAACACATCAAAATAGGCTTGAAATTAACAGATATAGGTCTCCAATTCAAATAACCAGCCCCAAGCAAATCCCACCAAATAGGTTTTAAATCAGAAGAAATAGGCCTCCACCCACATAGCCTGTTACACAGTGAAACATCCAACAAATGAGCCCACTTACAGCCACCAAATCAGTTTTCAAACTTCCAACAGCCCAAAAAACAATACCCTGCTAGCCCCTTAGAAGTAAGAAAGAAAAGAAATAACCTTCTACCAAGTAAAATCCACAAGAAACCCTGTAAAAACAAGAAGAAACAGCTACTGTCCTGGAACACAATTGATCCTGTCCCCTTCCAGTTCCTTTACATTGGTCAGTTACATTGGCTTGAAAAATGAAATGCCTAAAAGAAGTGATGAAATAAGATTAATATACTTATCTGAAACTGATATCCTATAGGTGATTGTCAACAGTACTGCAGTCATGCTGTCCTCCGGTCCATTACACTGTTTGAAACTGGAAACCTGTAAAAAGAGAAAAAAGGTTGACTGTATATGTTTCTCAAGTGCATCTCTAAAATGGTAAAGAAAGCATTCACATAGCTCAAGGAAATTCCATAGTATGACAAATTAGTACATACTCACTGTAAACTACTGATAATAAGCGTGGTGGCTATGGCTGGATTCGGGCTTCTTCTGGCAGGTCATGGCCACAGAAACACATTCCCTCTCACTGTCATAGTGACTGGTGGCTTTGACTGGCTGGTGGTTACTTCTGGTCATGGGCACAGGAACACATTCTCTCTCCCTATTAGACAGATTGGTGACTTTGGCTGACTGTGAGTTACTTCTGGTCACGGGCACAGGAACACATTTTCTCCCCCTCCCTATTAGACAGATTGGTGGCTTTGACTGGCTGCTGGTTACTTCTGGTCATGGGCACAGGAACACACTCTCTCTCTCTCTCTCTCTCTCCCTATTAGACAGATTGGTGGCTTTGACCGACTGCTGGTTAGTTCTGGTCATGGGCACAGGAACACATTCTCACTCACTGTCAGACAGACGGCCAGGTGGTCTGATGTGGTGTGTTACAGTCTTTCAGTGTCACTCAGGAGCAAGATATCTTTAAATGGCAGGATTTAAGTGGCTACCACCTACTACAAATGGACAGTTGTGTTTAAGAGGCTTACTGTGTTTGCTAATGACAGCACACATTCTATTAAAGAGCAGGTACCGACTGTCAGGTACCCAGCCCCCTTCATACTTATATAATAGCTGACCTGCTCCACTATTGAGGGATATTAAAAATTCCATGTGCTTCCTTCCACCTACAAAGTTATAGCACCCCAAATGTGCACCCCCATAAAAACAAAGTCGTGCCTGACATGTCCCCAGGGATGTACCCTCAGCCCCCTTTTGTGATGTCAGAAAATGAATACTGCATGTGCATTCCATTAAACTGTATGTGTGCAAACTTTATGTGGCTTTTAGTACTATTTAGAGATGCCATGTATAAAAATAAAAGCAGCCACTGTAGTAACAGTCACTGTTTACTGGAGTGGTTGCTTTCATTTTTCCAAGTGGCAACTCTAAATAGTACTAAAAGTCATTGAAAACACGTCTCCAATACAGGTCTATAGAGCACACACACACAGCCTTCATTTTCTGACATCACAAAAGGCCCAATGAGTAATATACCTTAAAATGCATGGCTCTGTTATTGGGGTGCAAATTCGGGGTGCTATAACTTTGTAACTGGAGGGAAGTGCATGGAATTTTTAATACCCCTCAACAGTGGAGCAGATCAGCTATTATATATGTGTGAGGGGGCTGGGTACCTGCTCTTTAAGTGGAATCAGAAGATATACCAAGGGGAAGGTAAAATGGAATGATTGTGATGGGGCATTATTTGTGCAAATCTGAATTATGGAATGAGAATGAGTCAAGAACACTGGTTGTGTTTTATGAAAACCAAAAAATGTACCATTAATAAAATGTGACAGCCTTTCAAACCATTAACTTAAATACCAGCAACATCCACCTCATCCTCATCAAACAGGAAGCTGCCCTTGCAGTCATCAATGTCGGAACTGTGCCCACTAGGGAATTCTTTGTCCATGATTGCATCGTCAACCTCAATGTTTGGCCATGTGATGCTGCCACCAGGATGGTCTGCTTCTCCCACATTGTCAGCACAACCATCATCGTGATGGGGTATGAACACAGATGTGGTAGTTCGAGGTGGTATGTGACTTTCATTTTTATGAATGTCAGCGTGCTGACATTTGTTGGCAAGAGGTTAGTATGACGGTCGCAAACCTTGGCCCCCACAGAACTGAATACCTTCCCCACACTTACACTGGAGGGTGGGCTGGTCAGGTACTTCAGTGCCACTGAAGTCAGCTCTGGCCATTCACTCACCTTTCCACTCCAGTACAGCAGTGGATCGTCAATTACTGACAGATGCCTTTTCTTCGGCCAAATATGAGTCAACCATTCTCTGTGCTGTACGCAGTCCTGTTGTTGACTCATCATCCTGTTCACCGGATTCATTGATGTCACAGATTCCCACTTGGGACAAGGCATTCCAAAGTGGATTAATGGCAACCGGTTTTGCTGACATCCCACCTGGACCAGCAGCCGTCTTGCTGTATGTTCCAAGTAGTCCACAGTGACCTTCAGCCTTGCTATACTGTGGTTTGCTGAACTTGGCACGTGGCTTCTCTGCCCCATGAACCAATTGCACCAGTTGTCCACTGAGATTTTTAACCTATTCAGGTCCTACCTCCAGTAAGGATGCAATTTCACGTATCGTGGGAACAGCATTGTTGCTATTCCCAATTTGGCACGTTGCAGAATACTTGCGATGTGGTGATTGCGGTCCAATACTATCAGCATGTATTTAAGTAATGCACTGCTTGAACAATCTCTGGACACATCAAGACTACACTACAGATTCAACAAAGTCTGCCTCAGCTCCCACAGCAGTGGAATGGCTTGGCTTATGGATGCAGTGTTGCCACTCACTGCCTGTGTGGCATGTTCAAAGGGCCTCAAAAATGGTATCACCGAGTGTATGAGGTGCCACTGTTCTGTTGTCATAGACATCGAGGCCCTGGAAGTGTCACAGCTAGTATGCATGACTAGGTGTTCTGAGATGGCTTTCTACTGTTCATACAACCTCTCTGCCATGTAAAGAGTCGAGCTCCAGTGCATGATAACTTCCAGCTTGAGGCAATGCTGAGGGAGGCTGTTTTGAATCTGCAGCTGCCGAAGATGGTCATGGGCCTTTCCAGAGCATGAAAATTGTGCACAGATGTGGCATGCAACTATCAATATTTCCTTGATGTCACGGTGCTGCAGAAACTCCTGGACCATGAGATTTAAACAGTGGGCCATGCATAGAACCCAAACAAAGCCACCATTGATGATATATTTCACCATGTTTGAGCCATTGTCACTTACTATAAAGCCAGCTTTCAGGGACAAGGGGTTCAGCCATTCATCAATTTTGGTCAGTAGCAAGTCAAGCATGTGTTTGTGGGAACCAGCCACACTGTGCATTGCAAGCGTTGCATGTTGTCGAATTCCAAGAAGGTTGCTACCATGACAGTCTGCTTTACTACACTGATTTCCAATACTGCCAGCACAGACAACCCTGGGTACCTGCACCCAATGTGCAATAATACACAAATATGAACTGCCTGCCATTTTGCCACTTGTCCACATATCCATACTTAAGTGGATAAACTGTGAGGAGGAATGTTGAAGGGCATGCCTTACAGACTCTGTCACAGTCTGGCATAACTCCAGGACAGCACGGGTGGAAAAGTATGTCCTGGACAGGACTTTCCATTTGGGACAGGCGTGTGCTGCAAAATGCCAGAATCTGGAATTCTCCACAAAGAAGTAGGGCAACAGGTCAATTGACAGCATTTCCACTACAGCAGCATTCAGTTCACATGACACTGCATGACTGGGTGGGTATTTCAAGTTCTGGGCAAAAAGACTCTGCAACATGGGCTGAGTTGTTACCTGTTTTGCACGTGATGTGCCAAATGGCTCTGCTCTGTGAACGGCCATGGGTGGGGTGCTTTTTCCGTGTGATGAAGAGGGGTGCACAGGTGACACTGACAAGTCTACAAACAATGTTATTTTACCCATTTTAAACACAGGGGTTGATGATGGACTACAAATACTGCTGTATAGACCACCACCACTGCTGCTACTCTGACCACCACTTGACAACAATTAAAAATCCTCCTCCTCCTCATGCCTGTAATAATCCTCAGTTGTTATTTCACCTGTACTACAGATATGGCTACTTGGGCTACTTACAGTCATGGAAGGGGTTAACATGCTTAATAAGGTTGACGAGGGTGAATGCCCCACTATGGCATTAGCTCCCCTCTGGTGCCAAGTCCACAGTGCCATGTGCTGGTTCTTCAAATGTGTTTACTGGCCTCAGTGCCCAGATGACTACCCTTTTTACCATGTCTGACATGCGCTTGGCAAAGCTGGTAGATTGCCACTGCTTCATCACTTGGATCTTGTACAAAAAAATCCCAAATGAGGAATTGTGATCCCCTACTTTTAGTTTTCACAGGTCTCTGATCCTGCAGAATGGACACCAGTTTCTCAGACAGTGACATGGGGGTGGACTACTACATGATTTCTGCTGCTGGCCACACTGGGGCTCTACCAGCCTATGACTGTCTATGATAACTACTACTGGGTCATCATCATCAATGGAAACTGGCACATCAAAACTTTGAAGAGGGGATGATTTAACACAGACAGACTGAGAATGCTTATTTACAGCCACCTTTAATTTATTTTCCTCTGGTTCCCAACTGGGGTCACTAAAATCATCATCATATTCCTCATCCACATCCACAATGTCAGCTTGGATGCTGTCCTGTGGGGAACAAGTACCGACCACAGCATCATTATGATCATACAATATTTTTTCTTTAACATTTGAAGGGTTGGATGGCATAGATATGACCTCATCAATATCACTGGAAACATGAGATTGTGACAACTCTTCATCAGCATCAGAATCATGCTCAACCAATGTGGGGACAGAAATGGAGACATCAGGGAGTGTGACATCTACTACACTCTGACTCACAATCAAGGCTTTAGACTCCACAATATTTGGGAAACTGGTTAACTTGTTGTCACGGGTTGAACTTGGGGCAATACTCATGCCATCAGCAATTTCACTACCACCAGCGGGGACAACAGCATCTCCAACTACAATTGAAGCTACTGGTTGCACTGTGAAAAACATAGTCAGAGAAATCCCTTTACTGGCATCAACTATGCACTTCTGTTGCATACTACTACCACTCCCACAGCCACTCTTGCCACTGGAAGCAGTGCCATGGCCAAAAGCATATTTGCATGCACGTCTCTTTGCAGGCATTTTTTTGGAGTACACAGAAAATTCACTACAAATTGAGATTTCTGAAATTTGGGGTGGATGGGAAGCCAAAAAACAACAACTATAGGTTACAGATGCTGATTGGGCACTAAACAAATGCAAATGCACAGACGCAGATTGCACACTATAAAGAGATGCAGTCGCAGGGGGCACAAAAACACCTTAACCAGTGGTCACACAAATCAAAAACTGGAAAAATAAATTATACCTTTTGGCGGTTGGGGGGATGCTACAGTAGCAGTTCACTATCTAGATAGAAGGAAGCAGTAAAAAATAGCGCAGACAGATAACCAATTCTGAGTGCGACGATTACTGTGTAGCACAATAAAATGTGTCTGACTTGATGGCACGCACAAACACTCACACACTATAGGTAATGCGCAGAAAATGTAGCTGTGCAGTACACTATATAACCAACTCTTTTAAACAGAATGAAAATATTCACTGCACCACAACAAACAGAAAATAATTATCAAAAAATTACTTCAAGTATTACTGTGTATACATAAACACACAAATACTGACACACACAAGTACAAAACAATTAGAAAGACTGCCTTTCTCAGGCAAATCTCACAACACCACATACACCCCTCCTATGAAGCACACTTCAACAATGTCTGTCAGTATACAGCCTGAATGTTCTAAATTAACATTCAAACTGCACACAAAACAATAGCACATGACGATCTAAGCACAGGATGGTTTCTTACAATTGATGTACTAAATTTGGACCAAAATAATTGGATCAAAAGTTATTTTTTAAAGCTTTTTCAATGGTTTGATTCGCAGAGCTCCAGAGCAAACTGTCTCCAGCTTTCCACTACACACACTACGCAGAACTGAGGATGTGCAAGACGATATAGAGCCCATGTGACCTGCCACCCCATGAATCAATGCAAAATTCACCTCACAGAGCAATGAACAGGCGAAGCAAAGCGAAGTTCATTCAAATCAATGGCACTTTGCATTAAAGTAAAGAGGAAGGCAGTAAACCAAGGTGAAGTACCGCAAAGTCCATTGAACCAATGAACTTTGTGTTCCTGATTTTGAGGTGGAGTAATTCGATTCGTATTGTGTAGCACTACGTGGATTGAGGAACAATATGCGAAGTGTGCCACATAGTGAAGCGGGAGCACTTCGTCCACCTCTAGCAACAGCCCCTTCGTGTCGCTTACAATGACTGAATGTGAGCCCTTGGGGAATAGTGTGTCTCCACCCTCTGATCACCTATTTCTCCTACATATCCCTAGTCCCTGATGATTTAGTGTGTCTCCCATCCCCAACTGCCCATTTTCTATACATATCCATAGTCCTTGGTGGTCTAGTGTGTCCTCCCACCCCCAACTGCCCATTCAAGCCCTATAAGATATTCCCTGGTTGTCCAGTGTATCCCCATACACCCTGATCAACAATTTGAACCCTGTTACATTTTCTGTGGTGGTCCAGTGGTTCCCCCTTTAAAATATTAAGAAAATTGGCCAAATCAGAGTCAATGTTTAAAAAGCAAAGAGGCATATGTCCCAAGAGAAGGTGGAAAACCAAGGTTTGTCAGTAAAAAGTTAAGATATGCAGTACATTGTGTTTAATCTAAGTAACACCTTGGACAAGTCCTTCACAAGCCCTAAATGTAGATGATGCTTTAGAATAATAGGGACATTATACATCTGGTACTGTAGGTAAATGCAACTATTATCTACTGTATGTTATATTTTTCTGTTAGTAGACTGCTATGGTTTTACCATGCTGAAACGACAAAAGTGTTGTCGAAGTTCAGCATGTGAGATCTCCAATGTCGACAGGAGAAATTTTGCCTGTCAGACATTGTGTGTTTTCTATCTGGGGGCTGTGCCCCCCAAACCCCCCATTCTTAAGATATCTAACACAGAGTAGGAATTGATTCAAAGGGGGGGTAAAAGACAACAAAAGGGACAAATTTCGCCCTCGGGCCCCTCACAGCGACAATCTTGAAACCTGTCGAGATTGTTGCTGTGAGAGATTTAGCCATTGTGCATTCGCTGTGTGAATGGCACACCAACTGCTATATTGTACATTGAAAAAAGTTACATCTGTAACTGTGCCAGTCAATTAAGACATGACCCAGAAAAAAAGTCATATTCTTTCATATTTATATAAATGCAGTAGTAAACTAAAAATAAGTAGCTTTATTTAACAAATGTGCTCAAGCAATGAAATTGAACACCACAGGCAATTTTGTCCAGAAATGTGTGTTATTTCTTTTAACATATTTAAAGTATACATGTGAACATCATGAAAGTGCAACGTACATCAGGAATATAATTTTGCAATGTCAGTATTACAGAGAATGTATTTACTGTTTATAATGTGTTGTCATGGTGCTGCTATGAAATGTTGTGTGATAGTAGTTAACATATGAATGATTAACATTTCTATGTTATTGAACAATCTTCATTTGCTCTCAGGTAAAGTAACAAATGTGCTGCTTTGACAAGTCTTCTTCCTAAGGTAAGTTACATTTGTCAGTACCAGTGCTGAACTTGCTACACTAATGTCACCAAAACATTGGTACATGCAGGGCATGTGGTGGTATATAGTGTGTGTGTGTGTGTGTGTCCATGACAATGAACATGTGGCTCAAGGGCTGGTGCCAGGAAAAAGGACACAAACTTGTAGGGAACTGGCAACAGTTTTGGGAGTGAAAGTTCTATAAATTTGATGGCCTGTATCTGACTAAGGAGGGAGTCAGTGCATCAGGGCAGAAGTTTGATGTCTTTGCAGAATATTTAAACTAGCAAATGGGGAGAGGGGCGCAGCACCTGAAACATCGAATGGGAAGAACACCCCTCCCCCCTCAGCTAGTGGTCAAACAGGAGATCAGCATGTTTGTAGTTCATTTGCATCACCAGGTAAAGGAAAAGGTCCAGCTCCCCATACAATGCAGAGGGGAAACGCCGGACCTCACCCAACAACTAACACACAAATTCTGACCAATGGAAAATCATGTACACAAATGCTCGCAGTCTGGGAAACAAGATCCCAGACCTGCAGGCAATAATGACAGAGGCTAAACTAGACATAGTAGCCATTAGCGAGACATGGTTTACCAGTAACCACACTTGGGAGACTTCAGTACCTGGCTATGTACTGTTCAGAAAAGACAGAGGTGCAAAAGGGGGGGTGGAGTGGCCCTTTATGTCAATGAAAATATCAAAGCTACAGAAATTCAGAATACACATAAGGAGCCAGAAGAACTGTGGGTCACCCAGGAAACAGGAAATGGGACAGCCATACGAACTGGAGTTGGGTACAGGCCTCCAGATCAGGGGGAGGATATAGACAGGTTACTGTTAGAAGATATACAAAACATGACAGTTAAAAGGGAGGTTCTGATAATGGAAGACTTCAACAAGCCAGATACAGATTGGTCAATACCAGTAGGGACATCTGCCAGAGCTAGACACATGGTGGATTCCCTGCAGGGGGAGGGCCTCAAACCACTGGTACAACAACCCACTAGAGACAGGGCTATCCTAGATCTAGTACTGACTAACAGGGAAAGGATCACAGATCTCCAGGTGGAAGGTTACCTGGGGGCCAGTGACCATCACATGGTATGGTTCAGTTTGGCCACTTGAACAAAATCATCCCATTCCAAGGCAAAAATATGGGACTTCAGAGGAGCTAACTTTGATAAGATGGCCAACAGAGTTAAGCTAGCCCTGGCAAAAAGAAATACAGGTGAGGGGGTACAGGCAAAGTGGGCAAGCATTAAAGATGCAATACTTGAAGCAACATCCCATTGTGTTAATGAGAAAAGGAAGTGCAAAAGAAGAAGGAAACCACTTTGGTTCTCAAACACAGTAGAAGAAAAGGTCAGAGCCAAAAGGCTGGCCTTCAGGAAATATAAGGGAACACATGGAACAGTTAGGAACGTGCTGCGGGCTATGGCTGAATGAGGTGGTGCTAAAACAAAGGGCAGCCAGCCCAAACACAACAAGAAGCCAAAAGTGGTACACAGCAAACTTTAGCCGTTGCAGGATAAATCCCAGGTCAAGCATTGTAGATGCGAGTTAAACTGAATTATTTATTGTCCAAAAGACATGGATCAACAGGCAGAACAGAAAACTGTTTCTGTTCTGCCTGGTAATCGTACTGGGCTCTAAGACACAGGCCGGTTAATCTGAACCATGGTTATAAACTACAGCGAATACTTACACAACTATAAAGACACAACACCAGGATGAAGATGGGAAGCATACCAAACTTCCCTAAGGGATGCAGGGAAGGCAGTAAAGCAGGCAAAGGTCCAAACTGAGGAAACACTAGCACGAACAGCAAAAGAAGGTGACAAGACTTTCTATAGATACATTAGTGAAAGGAGAAAGTCCAGAGGGAGTATTGCTGAGATCAAAGGGGATAAGGGGGTGTTTGAGGAGGAGGATGAGGACCATGTAAAAGCATCTATCCTAAATAGATACTTCTGCTCAGTATTTACTGAAGAGAAGGTAGGGCAGGGCCCACAGCTCTGTACCATGGACACAGGGGGGAGGGAGATGTGCACTAGTCCCTTCACAAAAGAAAGGGTCCTACAAGAGCTCAATAAGCTCAGGGTGGACAAGGCAATGGGACCTGATGGCATACATCCCAGGGTACTAAAGGAGCTAAGGGTGGAACTAGCACAGCCATTATCAGAACTGTTTAGTGAGTCTCTGAGCATAGGAAAGGTCCCAGAAGACTGGAGAAGGGCTCATGTGATCCCGCTCCACAAGAGTGGTAGCAGGGAGGAAGCAGGGAACTACAGACCAGTCAGTCTTACCTCAGAGGTGGGCAACATTATGGAGACACTCCTTAAGGAAAGGATAGCACAACACCTGGAATCCATAGGAGCACAGGATCCAAGACAGCATGGGTTTACAAAAGGAAGGGCCTGTCAAACTAATCTCATAGATTTCTTTGACTGGGTAACCAGAGTGGTCGACCAAGGGGGAGCAGTTGATGTTGCCTACCTTGACTTCAGCAAAGCTTTCGATACTGTTCCACATAGAAGATTGATTAATCAGCTGGGTAGTCTTGGGATGGATCAGATGTTGGTCAACTGGGTGGCAAACTGTTTGACGGGCAGAAAACAGAGAGTGGTGGTAAACGGTATACAGTCAGAAGATATGCAAATCACAAGTGGTGTACCTCAGGGATCAGTCCTGGGGCCAGTCCTCTTCAATATCTTCATCAGTGACATTGCAGATGGACTGGAGGGTAACGTTTGTCTGTTTGCAGATGACACCAAGATCTGCAACAGAGTAGATAAACCAGATGGTGTGGGCAGAATGAGAAGAGATCTGGATAAACTAGCAAAATGGTCGGAAGAGTGGCAACTGGGGTTTAATGCAAAGAAGTGCAAGATCATGCACATAGGGAAGAGAAACCCTGAAGCCACCTATAGGCTGGTAGGGGAGTTGCTGGCAGTCACAAAGGAAGAAAGAGACTTGGGCGCCATCATGACCGATGACCTGAAATCATCCAAGCAGACCTCTAAAGCAGTAGGTAAAGCTAGAGGGATGTTGGGGTGTATTAGTAGGGGTATCACAAGTCGGAAGAGGGAGGTAATCCCTCTTTATAAGACACTGGTTAGGCCCCATCTGGAGTACTGTGTGCAGTACTGGAGGCGACACCTTCACAAGGACATTAACCAAATTGAGGCAGTCCAGAGAAGGGCAACCAAAATGGTGCAGGGACTGCATCAGAAAACATATGAGGACAGATTAACTGAACTCAATATGTATACTCTAGAGCAAAGGAGGGAGACAGGTGATATGACTGAAACATTCAAACACCTCAAGGGCATTAACAAGGTGAAAGAGTCTAACATATTTCAATATAAGAAAAATAGCAGGACAAGAGGACACAGCATGAGATTAGAGGGAGGCCGATTAAGGGGTAATGTGAGGAAATTCTTTTTCACAGAAAGGGTGGTGGATGCATGAAACAGCCTACCTCAGGCAGTGGTGGATATGAATACAGTGCAGGGCTTCAAACAGGCATGGGATAGGCATAAGGGAGCAATACAGATGAGTATGAATAGATAGGCCATTGACAGAGCAAAGGCCTATGGCACATTCATAAGGTAGAAAAAGAAATGGGCAGACTGGATGGGCCTTGAGGTCCTTATCTGCCATCAACTTCTGTGTTTCTATGTTTCTATGAACAGGCACACTCCATAAGGTCAGTTGAAGTTGTCAATCATTTCATTTTCTTACTGTATGTGTTGCAGTGATGTTCTACTGTAACTTTGTGACTCAAGTGTAATATGTAGTGATTTTTATTATTGTTATTGCAATAGTTAGAATGTATTCGACATGGGGTCATAATGTCTCTGGAAACACAGTGCAGCAAAATAATGTCACAGTCAAAACAGCACATGTAAAAAAATAAAATTGACGAAAACAATGACCGAAACAATAACCGCCCACACCAGACTAACAAATGGGAAATATTCCCATTTCTTGGCTTCGCCCCTACACCCCCCAAAACTAAATTAACTAATTCCGAAGGGGGGTGGACCATGGGGATAAGGGAAAACTTGGGAGGGGGTGTAGAGACCAAAGTATGGTCATGAGCACCTGACTTGTAGTGTAACCAACCTTCACCACTTACCAAGTGCTCCGGGTTTGTTCTAGGAAGATGGAAAAGGGTTGCAAGGAGAGGCAGACAACTTCAAATGCAACAAATGGTTTATTCAAGGATAAAAGCAGGGGTCCAACCACTATAAACAGTAATGACAGGCACACTGGAAGAACTTTAGCGACAACTGTAGATTACAGAACTTGCTATAACTCTATAGCATTACTGCGCTTGTTACCACTACTATTGTTCTGTCACTACTATGACTCTATTACCACTATGTGTCTATTACTAATATGACTCTATCACCCTGGCCAGGGGTTACTAAAGTACATTTTGGGTTAACCCTCATTACAGCTGTGGAGTGACATGGTGCAGATAAAAGGATATTTGGGGAAAAGACTTTCGGGGATGGATGAACCACACATGGGCCAAGCACAGACTTTTCCAAGGACTCGAAGGCAACTGCCTATGAAGTGGGGATCAACAGAGGTTGCTTCTCATCCCCAAAGAAGCGACTTGTAGCCCAGGACAGGTCGTAACAGACCGCCAGGCCAAATGCATTTGTAAAGAAAGATAAACTGATAAACACAGGAAGAATGATGGGTGCCCAGTACAGGTCATCCCAGACCACCAGGCAGGAAGTACAAGAAATTGGTTGATTGGTGGAAGGTCATGACAGACCGCTGATCACTCAGGAAGATGGATGCTCTAGCCACAGGATCCTCTGGGTGTCAGTGAGAGGTCAGATCAGACCACTGACTACGGCTGTCAGAAACTTGGGATCCGGTGACAAAGACGTCAGGCAGCTTTTGTCATCTCGCAGCTTTTGTCATCCTTGGTCTTGTAGCTTTCACCATCCTTGAAACAACAAAATCCCACCCCACTATGAATTGGAGCCCTAACTATTGAGCCGGAATGGCTCCTAGGCTGACTAGACTTTCCTTATTGGGGTAGGGACGTAGCAATGTAGATCAGCCAAATGAGGCCTGGCCTGACTATCAGCTAACTCTAGCTCAACGGCTGCCCACTAAAATAATCCACTAGCATTGATGGAGAACACAGCAATCCATTCACAGCTGCAGTGGAGGAAGATTATGTCATTTGGTAGCCAACATGCAGTAGTCAGTAGCAATAGTCACTGCAGGAAGTGAAACCCAATTCAGAACACTTGCAAGGAATTGACACAGTTCAGGAGCAATTGCAGGGCACCAGAGCTGTTTGGGGCAATTGCAAGATACTAGAGGCAGTTTGGGCAATTGCAGGACACCAAAGGCTGTTCAGTGCAATTGCAAGGTACTGTAGGCAGTTCGGGTAACTGCAGGGTGCCAGATGCCATTTGGGGCAATTGCAGGGTGCCAGATGCTGTTCGGGGCAACTGCAAGGTACTAGAAGCAGTTTGTATAACTGCAAGACACCAAAGGCTGTTCAGGGCAATTGCAAGGTGCTACAGGCAGTTCAACAATTGCAGGGCGCCAAAGGCTGTTCGGGGCAATTGCATGGTACTGAAGGCAGTTTGGGCAATTGCAGAGCACCAGATGCCATTCAGGGCAATTGTAAGGCACTGGAGGCAGTTCAGGGCAATTGCAGGGGGCCAAAGGCTATTTGGAGCAATTGCAAGGTATGGCAGGCAGTTTGGGCAATTGCAGGGTGCCAGATACTGTTCAGGCAATTGCAAGGTACTAGAGACAGTTCGGAGCAATTGCAGGGCACCAGATACTGTTTGGAATTGATAGCTTCATGCAATAAGATATCACAGTTTCAACAGTGGTAGCAAACTGCACAGTCTCTGAATGTCTAGACCACAGCGAATAAACAGGCACTTTGTCCTGCTGGGTGAAAACCCTGGCGTTCAGTGGCCCTAACTACAATGGGGTCCCTCTAACTGAATCAGGTTCTTCTGTCACTGTGGGCAAATTGGCAGTTGGGAATGGGCTCCCTCAAAAATACTTTGGACTCAAATGGCTGACCAGGCCCTTTTAACACCTGGGGGCCTAAATGAATATTGGGCCCCTTGACCACATATGGGCCTAAATGACTAGCTAGGCTCCCAGGTCTTGAATTACTGCTTGGCCCCTCTTTACACCTCTGGGCCTAAAGGGCTGAGTCCCCTTCAGAACTATGGGCCTAACTTGCCCCTAGTCGAGTGCTGGGCCTTTTTAGGCTAGGCCCCTCTTTAACACTGGGCTTTGTGGCTGCTGACCCCTTTTTATATTATTGTTATTTATTTATTTTATTTATTACATTTTGGTGACCGGGTAGGCCCACTGAGCCTATATGTCTGGGCCTATGTGGCTGGGTCCCTTTAAACAACTAAAGCCCTCCTGTCTAGACCCCTTTAAGCAGTGGGCCTTCTCTTTTGGGCCTCTTTCACCTTTCTGGGGCTTGCCTTTACCGCTTTAAGGCCCCTACAGTACGTGTCCCCTTTAAATATTTGCTTAGGCCTTAGCAGGACCTTCCTGTCAGTCACTTCTTCTTTGCCCTGCCTTAGCCCTGCCCCTTCAAAAATATGTATTTGATCCCCCCCATGGGCCTCTATGCTAGGCCCCTCCTATGGGTGATGTTAGTCCAATGAATATTAAAATATTTAAATACAGCCCTCTGGCCTGCCCTTACAGCTCTCGGATGACCTCTTAAGCACCCTTCAGAGTGCTTAAACAATTATTTTATTTTAAAGCTGCACGCGGTCCACATCTAACTGGTGGTGCGGCCGCCAACTCACCACCCCAGCCCGGGGAGAAGGAGACTGCTTCAGCAGGAGGAAGGTGCTGCTGGCAGAGGGAGGGCTTCTACCAGGCAGGCACTCTGGGAGGATGACTCGGAGGGCCTTGCGGAGCTTTCCGACACTTAACAGCATTCCTCTGAGTGCGGCTCTACTGTTGCTGCCGACGAGAGACCGTAATGTTACTTTAAAAAAAAAACAAATGGGGCAGAACAGAGCCCTCACCTCTGCATCAGAGGACAGGCTGAACTGCCGTGACACTCGGAGTGTGACCCGAAGCCTACTGGGGGAACGAGAAGTGGACCACAGGTAAGCCTTTTTTAGTAAGCTTCCTGACTAGTGTCTCCTCTTGCCTTCACTTCACAGCCGCCGGATGTCTCCCGTTCACTTTTCGGAGTGCCGGAAAGCACTCACTTTGGGCTATTCCTTTGCCCACAGCACAGCAACACACCTGTCCACTTCACTGGCCACCACTCAACTCAACTAACTAGCCAGCATTCAGGATGTGTGTCCCTGGCAACGCTGACCGGTCCCCAACAGTCCAGCACAAGCTGGACTTTAGAAAAATGCTCCCCTGGCTCACGCGAGCTCGAGGGGGTCCAGAATGGAGTGCAGGCAGCTAGGAAAGCAAGAAAAAAAAACTTTTCTTTTCTTTTACTACTGCTGTTGGCAAAGGGGAGGAACACACTCCCCAAGGGGTCCCTATACTGCCCTGCCCTGCCCACTGCTGTCCAGGGACCATAAAAGATGCAACTTCTTTATTTTAATTTTACTGTTGGGTCCATTACCTTGGGGCACTGCAGATTCAGGCCTACCTAAAAATACATGTCCTCGTGTATTCCTAATAAACAGATTATCAACTTATACTCTATCATTTCTAAATATATCTACTTAACTTATCTTAAATCATGACTCTAAGATTTGTTCCTTATCATTCAGTGGCCACTGTGAGATTTTACTATAACCCCTGCATTAAAGGAGAACTATTTTATAGAAAGGTTCTATCTGAGACTTGGGCTGCCTGCAGAATAAATCATTTTGGAGGTATCCCAAGGGTTAATCTCTGCGACCATCTGGGTAGCTGTTTCGTCATCAGAGATTCTGTAGGCATAGGATTAGGAGGATTAACAGGGATGCTCCGGATACAGGGTACCATAAGACAGTTATCTAGAGCAAGGTTTGGTGCCTCCTGGAGGAAGTGACTCTGCCTCTCACTTGCACCTGAGTCCTGAACTTCTTCATCCAGTTCTTCTGTTCCTGCCATAACTCAGAAAGCACGCGGCTTGACCAGATTATGGTGTACCACCTTTTGGATGGGGGTACCAGATTCAGTCTGGATTTTGTATACGGGCATGTCTGGGTAAGGAATGTTTGTAATGATATATGGCTCTGAATCTCATTTGGTCTTCAATTTCTGACAATTGTGGGTGCGTCTAAATAGAACTCTGTCTCCAATCAGCAGTGGCTCAGTTTTAGCTTTCTTGTCCTACAGGGTCTGCTGTTGCTCTCTCGCCATTGTCATTTGTTTTACAATAACTTCACCAGCCATTTGCATTTGATTGTGATGGTCTTGGACCCACTTTGTTTTAAGTTCTATTACAGTCTCATTCGGTACCCCAAGCACCAAATCCATAGGTAAACGTCCATGGCGTCTGAACATCAGATGATAACACAGTGTGTGCCCTGTAGAACAATGCACAGTGTTATTGTAGATATATACAAGTTCAGGAAGAGCAGTGGGCCAATTTTGATACTGTGGTTCTGAAAGGGACCTTAGCATGTTTATTAGCATTTTTAGGCCAAATTTCCCTCATTCACTAAAAATATCACCAACAGCTTAATCTGGTTCAAGGTCAGTTGGCATTCATCTGTATCCCCCTCCCCCGGGTCGTGCCTGAAAATAGGCAGGATTTTTCTAGTGCACTTACCCGGTCAACAAAAACTAAATAAATAAAAATAAATAAAGTGTTGATTATGGTTCTGTTGGCTCTTTTGCAAAGTCCATTCACTTGAGGGTGGTATGCAGCAGTTTGTTTCTTGTAACTCCCATACAGCACACACAGTTCCTTAAAAAGTTGCGACTCAAATGCTGTTCCTTGAGCTGTCAAGATTTGATTTGGATACCCGTAGTTTGACAAAATTGTTCCAAAAGGTAGTTTAAGCTGTGAGATCCCACACAGGTGCTGTTACTAAGAATTTGCTGTAATGGTCGGTTATGGTGAGCAGGTATGTGTATCCGTCTTTGCTGGGATCTAATTTTAGGTGATCTAAAGTGACCAGTTCAAGAGGAGCTTTGCTGACAATTGAAATCAAAGGGGTTTGCTCAGAGTCACTTGGATTGCATTTTAAATTACAGGCCTCACAATGTTTGTACCACTGCACCACATCTTCCCGCATACCAGTCCAATAAAATCACTCTCTTAGGTTACTCTCGGTCTTTTTACAGCCAGAGTGTCCAGACAGGTCATGGAATGCTTCCAGAGCGATAGGTGCTGCTTGATGAGGTAAGACCACTTGAAGGATTTCTCTATGTATTTTCAGATCTCCGGTTTTCCGAACCAGTCTTCCTTGCCTAATGACAAATTGCTCTTGGTGGCGCAATAGCTTGGTTAGCTCCTCAGGTGCCATTTCCCTTTCTTCTGGTGATAAACTATGGTTAGTGAAGATCAATTCTTGTATGCAGTGGATGAGGGAACTTTGCATTTGCAATTGCTTCCACAGGTCATCATCTTGCTTGAATCTTGGGAGTTCAGATTCAAACTCTTTGTCTTGCACCCTTAGTGGCAGACATTGGCAACACGCGTGGATGGCTTTGACTGGGATTTGCAAAAATGGTGGCATTTCTATATTTTCTTGCTGGGCGCCATCCACTTCGGGTTTATCTTGAGCAGGTAATTGGGACAGTGCATCAGCATTTGCACTTGATCGGCCAGATCTGTATCAGATGGAAAAGTTGAAGTTGACCAGACGGGATGCCCATCACTGTTCTAAGGCCTCTAACTTGGCTTTGTTGAGTTGAGCAAGGGGATTGTTGTCTATGCATACTTCAAATGTACTGGCAGCCAGGTAATTTTTAAATTTCTCAGTCATAGCCCACACTAGTGCTAGAAATTCGAGTTTGAAAGAGCTATATTTTTCGTCATTCATCTCTGAGCCTCGAAGGCCTCTGCTTGCATATGTGATCAGCCTTTCTGTCCCTTCTTGTTCCTGGGCTAAAACAGCTCACAGTCCATGACTGCTGGCATCAATGTATACCTGGAATTGTTTACTGTAGTCTGGATAAGCAAGGATTGGAGCCTTGGTCAACTGTTCCAAAGCACTTTGTTGGGCATCTGTCCGCCCTATTGGGGTATTTCAGGTAGTTTTTGGTTCTTGCACCCTCTCAGAAGTCCATGCGGTGGAGCAATGATCTTAGAAAATTCCTTAATGAACTGTCTATAGCAGCCCATAAATCCAAAGAACTTTCTTACCTCCTGGATGGTGGTGGGAACGGGCCACTCTTTTACAGCTTTGATCTTCTCAGGATCTGGTGATACCCCCCAGAACTCACAATATGCCCCAGGTAGTTAACTCTTTAAGAAATGGCATTTAGAGGGTTTGATCTTCAATTTGTACTCTGCCAGTCACTTGAACACTATCTCCAGGTGACACAATGATCCTGGTAGGTTCGGGAGTAGACTATGATGTCGTCCAAATATAGCAGGACAGTCTCGAAATTCTGGCTGCCCAGAAAGTGTTTGACTAGCCTCTGGAACATGCCTGGCACATTACATAGACCAAAGGGCATCCTGGTAAACTCAAATAATCCCATTGGCGTAATGAAGGCTGTCTTTTCTTGATTGGCTGAAGCTAGTGGTAACTGCCAGTACCCACAAGCTAGATCAAGTGTGGAGGAATATGCTGCAGATTTCAAGGCAGTCAATGAATATTCAATCCAGGGCAATGGATACACATCTTTGTGAGTTACTTGATTCAATTTCCTGTAGTCCATGCAGAATCACAAATTCTCATCCTTTTTCCTCACCAGAATGATGGGTGCCACCCATGGACTATGGCTGTCTTTAATTACTTTGCTGTCCAGCATCTCTTTCAGCATTTCCTTTACCGGTTGGTACATCGCAGGAGGAAGTGGCTTGAGCCTCTCTCAGACAAGAGGATGGTTCATAGTTGGGATATGGTGTTGGATGGCCTCCGTGCACCCAAAATCAAGATGATGTTATGAGAAGGTGTTATGATGCTTCTTGACCAACTCCAGTACTTGCCACTTCTGGCACTCAGGTGAGTCTTCTGTACCCAGGTCTGTCATTCTTCAATACCATCACCATGGCCTATGTCAGTAGCTACTACTGAACAGTGGACATCCAACTCGCCTGTAAGTTCTCTAGGACTGGCTTCCACCACCTCATCTGGCTCAGTTAGTAAAAGGTGCCCAATGGGTTGATAATTGGTACAGGCATAGGGTGCTAGCTCCACAATTAAGTATTTGTACAGGTACTTGTCCCTTCTTGATTTTCACTAGGCTCCGTGCCACCATGATTCAGTTGTCTGCTGAACTAGTACAGGGTTCTAGTAATGCTGTATAGTCTTGTCCTTGAAGTCCTGCTTTGGTTTTGCAAATTAAGATAGTTTCAGTTCCTGGGCTCAACTACACTGCTGTTTGATCAGCAATCCGCACTTCCCCAATCTCTCCCTCTTCATTTGTGAACTGACAATAACTTTGGATGAAATTGATGGTGCATTGCCAGACTCATTTCTCTGTCTTGGGTAATTACATTCCTTGCTGTCTCAAGGCAGCTACCAGTTCCTGGTAACAATTGCAGAGGACGTTCAACCTAGGATCACAGGTGGCAGATTCTTAGTAGTCGAGTTATTAACAATCAGTCCTTGATCATGATGAGTTGCATTTCCCAACTGAATAGTAGCTTCGAAGTACCACACATAAGGAATGGCTAGGCCGTTGCTTGCTACCAAGTTGATCCAATTGGCAGGCGGTTTCTAAAGCAGGGTGCTTGGCCAGTGCTGAAAGAAATGTTTGCTCTGTATTGTTGTAACCTGTGATTCTGTGTCTAGAAGTGCTTGGAATTTGATGGTGTCTATTTTCATAGGGACAACCGGACATCTCCCCACAAACTTTTGCCGTTCGGGATAAGTTGCACCTAGTTCTGGTTGGCCCGAGGGTCGGTCCTCTGCCTTGGGGACTCTTTGTTTAAATTCACCACTGTGACACTCTGATTACACCTCCGTTCAATTTGCCCACTTATTCCATCTTCTACATACAGGGTTGTCTTGGGCTTCAAAGCAATCACTAGGTCATCTGCCATATTTCTGCCTCTCCACCTTGGCAGGTTGGTTGGCTTCTACATGCCTCACCTGTTCAGAACTTGGCCCTTGTCTCCACCCTTCCTTCAGGGTCTTCACCTCTTGGCACATTTCTGCCATCTTCTTCGTCAGCTTATTCAGTTGTTCTTATAATATGTGAGTCGCATCAGGGATGAAGGACTCCTCACTTTGGGCACGTCTACCAGAAATCGAGCCATACTGTGCATGGTGTATTCCTCTCAGCCAAGCTCTCTTCCTTGACCACCATAATCATACCTCGGGGGAAAACTTTCTGATTCTTCTGATCTATATAGCAAGTCTCTCTGGACAGGTCATTACTAGGCCACAACGAGGATGATGGCGGCATGTATTGTGGGCACATAGCTGCATCTCCATCTAATTGTCCAGTTCCAAATATCTTTAATGCCTTTTCTTTAAAATTGAGAAAAGTGTTGTCTGGTGCTTGCAGGTACAGCATCCTAAGTTCCCATCTCAAGGTATCACTCCTCACTCCCTCAATAAACTGATCTGTCAGTACCTTGTTGGTATCTCTCACCTCTCCGGAATCCAGACATTCGATAGCGCTTAGGGCTTCCTGTAAGCTTAGGGCATACTCTCTTAGGCTTTCTCTGGATCCTTGAGTTCTGGAATAGAATCTCATTTTGAGTTTGGATAATGTCCATGTATCAAAGGTGCACCTCAGCCTTGTCAAGATTTAGTCAGCTGTAACCCTTTCTTGTTCCAGCCATGAGACAACTTCCCAGTGTGCTGCACCTCCCAGTTGTCCGATAAGGATCTCAACCTTTTGGCGTTCTGGAATGTTGTACAGTCTGAACATGACTTTCAGCTTGTCTCTGAATTCTTCGAAGCTCCTGGTTGTGGAATCTGTCAGTTCCCCTGTATACCGAGGCACCTGTGGGGTGCCAATATAGTAGGGCATCGTAAGAGGTGACATCTGTACTGTTAGTTCACCTGCTCCTTCTTTACGGGTAGACTCACTGGCTCCTTCTGGATCTGATGGCATTGTGCTTGAAGAGTGTACTGCTTTGGACTCTGACTTTTGAAAATTCTGCCAACTACACCAAGTTTTTGTAGAGACTAAATTATGGTCATGAGTGCCTGACTTGTAGTGTAACCAACCTTCACCACTTACCAAGTGCTCCAGGTTTGTTCTAGGAAGATGCCCAGGGCAAACCGGGCTTTATGAATAGCTGCTATCTACAAAGCCCAGTTTTCCCCAACAAACTGGGTTTGCACCCAGGCAAAGCAGTGAGGGGGCCTCAATACAAATGAGTGGGAGGGGACCTGCATAGCCTTACAATGCACTTTGTGAATGACAGCTTACAGTACACACTGTAAGTCCATTGGTCGATACGTCAATCAATGGGATTGCAGTGCATACTGTAAACTGTCACTGACAGTTCAGTCTGCATTCAATCGTGGAGGTGAGAGGAGAGCTGTGCTGCTCGCCGACTGGTGGGAGGTGCTGAGGAGGGGAAGCAGGGTGGGATGTGATACCAGAGTGGGTGGGGGGTTGGAGAGATCATTACACTATGGAAAATGGGATTTTCCATTATGCTAACAGGGATCGGGCAAGGGGGAGTTGGGAAGGATACTGTACAATGGAGAAGGGGGTGATTATTATTATGCCAGGGATCAGGCACCAGGGAGGGGGGAGGGACCGCTACACTATGGTACCAGGGCATATTTTTATATTATAACAGGGGATTGAGGACTGAGGAGGGACCACTACACTATTGAAAACACCTCTCTAATCTATTGTCAGATCTGCGATCATTGTGGGGGTGGCACTACCATGTTCCTGGATACTGTGGCTGCATGGAGCTTGGGCTGGTGGGGTGGCACATACCACACACTACTACCATGCAAATGAGCCCATAATTGGCATACTAATGGCCTCTAGTGCCTTGCATGCCCAATGGGCTCATTTGCATAACTATCTTTGTGAATGGCAATTTTGCACCTCAGCGCTATTGGCTGCGGGGCCATTTACTGACTGGCTTTGGGGGCAGCGCTGCTACATCTTCCACTGCTTTTACTGGGATAGGGCTGCCCCCACCAGCCCCCTAGCGACTGTGAATAGCACAGTTGCCCACCAGCACAACCAGGGGGCGCAGCACAAACTTTTGCACTCATTTTGCACTATCTTTGTGAATCCTGCCCCTGATGTCATAATACTCTGCTTATGACATCACAGTTATTCCCATGGAAAAGGCTGTAATGTCACAACAGAGTATTATGACTTCAAGTAAAGATTCACCAATAGAGGCACATGAACTCTGAGGGATAAATATCTTGTTTTTGTGGGAATTTCTTTAGTAATAAAATAATGGAGAGGAGAAATGTATAGAAGATATACGAAATGCAAGCTGAATTGCGTCTAAATATTATGTTTTCCAAAGTTTTCCCAAAGGCGTCAGCTGCTCATTAACATGACAATAGGACACGTGCCTTTCACCACAACAGAAAGTTCAAAAGTCTGCAAACCCTTACAGCAATGTGCTACTCTCTCTGATTTCTACACAGGCTAAAATGATCAATTGAAACTATTTCTGTGCATTACCTCTCTCTCTCAGCCACCTAATTTTCTGTAAGGCTCTAAAGGACTCATTGGGTCCCTGGCACACCGGGCTTTGATGCAAGCTGCTGTTTGCTGCAGCTTGTGCTGATCTAAGTCACTTTCGAGAATTGTGCCCATTGTGTCTTCCCAGCCCTTGCTTCTGCAAGTAACCTCTGGACTGACTGCCCTAGTACTATTGCACTTTCTAATCAGTTTCTGTAATGTGTATTGATCTTTTAAACTACATGTTACTGCATGCTGTATTTTTTTGTACCTCCACCTCAGTAGTGCAGCTCAGGTTTGGGAGCATTTGGGAGCCGGGGGGGGCCATTCAGTCAATCATGGGCTCCACAGTGGGCACTAAACATTGAATAATGAAGGTGGTGGGGCACCACTACTCACACTGGGGTAGCCAGGAGGGGCGACCACCCCTCCAGACCCCCCTCTAGCTCTGCCACTGCTCCACCTGCAAATCTGACATCATGGATTTTCCCCTATGCCCTGTACCATGTTCTTCCTTTTATAGCAAGCACAGACTTCAACTGACTACTGTATTTTTGTTTGTACTACTGCTTATTCACGGTGTCTATTAATTGTAACACCCTGATGACGTTGCTTTCAATTTTTGCATGCAGTTTGCTGTATATCTTTTCCTGCTGTTAGTCTGTAATTCTTCCATGTCATGCCTGAAAATAGGCATATCTATGCATAGTGTATCTTACCTGGTATCAAAACCAAATAAATAAATTACTGGTATTGAACATGAGAAAACCACAATCAAATAGTTGATTGTCTTTCATTTTTTTGCAACAGGGACAGAGCAAGAAAATACAATCTTTATAGACCTCAGCTATGTGACACTGTCCCTGGTTTCTTCACAGCTAAAAAAGAATAGCATCCCAAATGACATCACCGGGGTTGAGACATGTTGATTATCATTGGGAATGGCAAGTCTCAGCATCTAGCAGTATGGCTGAAGCAGAGCACACAACTAATGGCTAAACATGGTATGAAATGGTAGATTTTCATATAAAACACAAGGCAGACACTGTTTTTATATCCATGTTTAATGAATGATGCTGACAGTTTTAAGTTCAGTAAATTTCGTCGCACATGGGACCTGATATTCAAAAGTCTACATGGGCACAAATCCTAGTGTGTGTGTGCAAACTGGGCTTTACATGGATGTCCCATATTAATAAACCCAGTTAGCACAGGCAGACAGGGTTTGTACCCGGGCAACCTGTGGAGGGGTCACAATGCAAACTGAGGGGCGGGGACCTGAATAGTGACACAGTCCGATATTCAGAGTATTTGCACTGCACAAGGGTGTTTTGAGTTGTCCCTTTGCACGGCACAAATATCACTGACCTAAGCCATGACTTACTCTCCCATAACCCTAGTGGTTGATGAAGGAAGCGTGTCAGCCCTCCCCACCTCCATCACAGTAATGCCTTGTATCTAGTGGTGCCCCTTCCAGGGCCGGTTTTAGGACTTTGGGGGCCTCCTGCAAACTCGATGACTGGGGCCCCACAGACGGGGCCCCTCGGGCACGCACGCCCCGCCAGACAGGGCCCCTCACGCACGTGCGCCCCCCCCAGACAGGCGCCCCCGACACAGACTAGTAACCTAAAGGCAAGCAATATTAATTTAGAAATACATTTATATTTATACTATACTTGCAAAAAGTGTTCCTTTAGCTGTCACTAATTTTTCTAGCTCTGCAGCTCTCTCTCTATACAGTCTCCTCTCGACTCCCACTAATAAAATGCAGGGTATACTACTATATATGTTACTCTAACTGACAATAATTTGGACTGAAATAAATGTTCAGAATAGAGACTCTGATAACAGATACACAAGATGACACAGTTGCTCAGTTATTGACTGTCATCATGTGTATGTTGCTGTCAGAGTCGGAGAGTGAGACTAAAGGCTATTCAAACCATTTATTTTTCAGTTCAAATTATTGTCCATTCCAGTCCAGACCATCTCATATCCTAGCCAGTCTCTTTTTTAAGTAGACTACTGACAGTATATTTACATGTACATACCTAAAAAAAGGAAGCATGGCAAGGCATTTATCTATCTCTGGGTGGGTGTGTAATCCTCCTCCTCCTTTGGGTCTCTCCTCAACACCGTGCACCTGTGGTTTTCTATGGCTGGTTTGGAGGATTTGCAGGTGGCTGGCAGGCTGCTTGCTGCAGTGCTGCTGAACTTTAAAAAAAAATGTACAGCCTTGTTCTCAGCAAGCAGCACTAGCAGTAGCAGGCTAGCAGCAGGTCAGCAACAGCATGGCAGCAGTCAGACCAGGAACCAGGAGGTCTGGCTGGCTTCTCTCTCCCTCTCAGTCTCTCTCTCTCCCCCCAGCGGCTTCAACAGTAAATTTCTCTCCGGCGCTCTGGAACTGGTCCTCGGCTGAATGGTTCCAAGAGCACCGGAGGAATCACTTTTATGCTGCCGCTACTGACCTGAGGGAGAACAAAAATTGTCAGGTCCAGTGGGAGGAGGTGCGATTTTAGCCAAGGACTGTGTGGAGCCCTGTGATTGGCTCACATCATGTCAGCATGTGCAGCACAATAGAGGGATCGTGGAGAAACAGAAAATTAAGTTCCGTGTCGGCGAGCATGGCATAGGCTACAGACAGGAGGCCAGCATGGAATTTTTGTTTTGGTGTTTGGGGTCCGGGGAAATCGGCGACAGCGATGGCAGGTGGTGGGCAAGTAGGACGGTGCTGGGGCCCCACATCTTCGATCCACGACCACATTAAGGTATGATTTTGTATGAGTGTCAATCCTTAAGTTGGCATTCATGGCGTGGCCATGAGGTAGCAGGACAGCGTGGCCTGGGGAAATTGGGCAGGCGGGCTGTTTTGCTACTGTTACACATTTGCTGGCTTGCTGCAGCTATAAAATGGAAACAGGGGAATCTGAATGCTATGCAGGGGAACATTTGGCTCTTTGGCTGTTTATTCCCCGAGTACTGTATCTCCAGACTTGTCTCGCAACTCGCCATGTGTTAGTGCTATTTGGGGGCCTTCTGCAGTCGTGGGATACATTTGGGGGCCTCCAGCAGCCGCGGGGTTGGTGGGTGCCTAGCGCCGGCCCTGGCCCCTTCTCTCTAATCCCAATCCCATATAGTAAATATCATGTCCCTGGTGCCCAGTGGTGCCCCCTCCTTCCAATCCCAATCCGGTATAGTAAATATCATGTCCCTGGTGTCTAGTGGTGCCCCTTCCCTCTGATCTCACTCCCACATAGTAAATGGCATGTCCCCAGTGTCCAGTGGTTACCCCCTCCCACCGATCTCACCCCCGTATAGACAATATCATGTCCTTGGTGTCTAGTGATCCCTCCTCCCACCCACACCCAGGCCTGATGTGTTAAATTATAGTCCCTGGCGTCCAGCGGTCCCTCCTCCCACCTGCACCCATGCCCCATGTGTTAAGTCTTAGTTCTTGGAGTCTAGTGGTCCCTCCCCCCACCTGATCACCACCTCTGTATGGATGAAAGCCCCCAGTGTGTCAATCACCCCAGGCATCAGCCGTCCCACCACATCCATGCAGGAAGCTATTTGCAAGGAAGCCCCCACAACAAAGCCCCAGCCCCATACCCCAGCTGTGATCTGCACCCGCCAGCCCATCCTTCGGTGGTGGTTAGTTTTCCACTCCACCCATGGCACTGATAACTCCCCCATATCTGCCTGTTGGTACCATGGTGAATTGACAGTGAGCAACACAGCCCTCACACACCACCTTGGCTGCCCACTGTCTAATAGTAGCAGGGAGAATGGCTCATTTATAGGGCAGGGGTGATGCACCTTGCCCTATAAATAAATTGTACTCCCTGCTACAATACACACTTATTAAAATCTTTATAATGGGACTCCTTCACACTAAGAATAGTACTGTTAATTTTATTTTAGACTGAACAGACTCTATGTGCTCTCTCCCTGAAGGGAATAGTGAGAACATGGGAGCTGCTGCTAATTTAAAAGCCATGGATGTGGTATGAAAAACCATCACAAAGAACTTTCATTTTAGCATTTAGGATATATATATTTTAGTACTATTTTTAATTACATGTTCAATGTTTGGAAATTCTGTGAGAACATGTTCCTTGTATTAATGTGTTTTTTGCAAACATAAAGCTGGGAGAAACTGGATAACTTAAACTCTAAACATGGATTAATTTGAGTTAGTAATATCTTCAACTACTGGAATGTAACCATGAGTTGAAAGAATCCCCTAGAAGCAGATAATTAATAGGCTATTGTTTAGAGTGCAGAGCAGAAAATGTAGCTTGGATACAGATGAATTAAGGTACTTCTGAGCTTGTTAGTTCTGATTTGAAGTTTTTCCTGCTTTTAGGAAATATCCCAAAAAGGGGTAAAGAGTGGCTGAGCTATACCCGAGAACTTGGGAGTTTGACCCAGGACTCATGCTTAAAATTCAGTCATTAAGTTACTTGGTATGTTAACCTTTCAGTTATGTAACCTGGCTCACTGCACTCCATTGTTACTGGCAGAGGTCCAGGCATAGCCTTGTGCTTGTTTGACAAAAGAACCACATGACTAGTCCCTTCAGTGGTATTTCTGGCATTTTAAGGACTAGTTATGGCCTTTTTATCTAAAGCTATGTATGGCCTGTTTATGGCATGCTTGTACTTAGGTTGAAATTAGTGTACTATTGTGTAACACTTACCCTGGCCAAGAGCGGCATCTTGTAACCAGCCCCCACTTGTTACTCAGACAAGGCAACAAACCACAAGTTGTCAGAAAATAAGTATCACCCCTGGCATGTCCCTATCACCCCTACTTTCAAAACACCTCTCTATACACCTCAGCATCCTACATGCCTTGCCATAACCCAAGATTCTTGCTAAGATGGCCGCCGGGCTGGGCATGCTGTAAGTTGCTCTCTGCAACTGAATCTCAACCTGCTTTTTACTTACTTTTATTTATTTTTTATTCACTTATGTTGTCATTTTCATTTTCCTGCTCTTTCTGTTTGTTTTTATACTCAATAGTTTAAAGCTATTAGGTAGTCAGGGTTTTTTGGAGTGAGGTAGCTAGTTTTCTGAACGTTACCGGGATTTCTTGAACATCTTTGCAGTGTACACTAGGAACGTTTGAATGGTGAGATCTAGCCCTGACTACTGGAACAGAGCCTGAGTTGTGGGCCCTGAAACTGTCTTCGGTGGGGTTGGCTGTTGGTGAAGCGAACAGGCTCGACTTCATCTGGTAGCCATCAGTTGGATTTGCTACCTCACAGGGGACTGGACTCTAGATCAGCCAGGGAGCTGGCTGATGAGCCTGTAACTCCCCTAGATCCACGGAGTTGGCTACTGAGTGGTCATTCCCCGGGTATCGTAGTGGTGCAGTAAGTATCTCTGGCTGTGGTCGCTGTAAATGGAGTTTGGCAGGCCCTTGTTTGCTGCTGACTGCTGACTTGAATTCTCGTCTGGTTCTGATCGAATTGAACACTTTGTTTGGATTACCTACACATCTTGGATTATCCCTTACTTTGCTCTGGATTTATGGCCTAACCTTGCACTTTGGACAGTGAGAATGTTCTTTCTTCGTGGTTTCCCTGGTGGTTTGAGGACCCGGGCATCCACGTTTCATTTATTTTTCTGTTAATTATTGAAAGAAGACTTTTTTGGGGATTTCTACTTGTTCTGATTTAATTTTGGCATATTCTGGACCTCTAACTCTGGGCAGTGAGAGTGCCCTGATTTCTTCTACTCCCAGGCCGTGAGAGGGCCTGGGGGGGAATTCATAATCCTATGCTCTGCATTACCAGTGAGAGGGGACTGCAGGAGATTTTAATTTGATTTTGATTTTACTTGCTATTATTATTCTTCTGTTTATGCCTTCCGTGAGCCAAGTGTGGGACTGAGTTATCCATGTAGTGTGGGAAAGGTTTTATTTTTATTGTGTTCTATTATTTGTTTTGGGTGGGTATTTTTATTTATTTATTTTGTTTATTAGCTTGGGTTGGGTAACTTTTTATTATTGTTTGTTTGGGGGTCTCCTCTTGCGCAGGTTCTTGGGTGTTATGTGTTCTGGTTTTGGTTAGCCTGTGGAATGTGTAGGTCTCCCCCAGTCGTGCACTATTCATCCTCTGCCCTCCGCTTCCTTCACCCTCCCCACTCCACTGATGTTGTCAACTTACCAGTGCTGTTGAGTGCTGGGTATTGTCCGTAGGAGGGGGGTGGGGGTGGGAGGTGCGAACATCAGAGAACAAATGAATGGGTCTCTCACATCGGGGTAGTTTGACCTAGAAGATGCCCTGGGGTGAAATGGAGTCTGGAACATGGTGCGCCATACCTAGTCTCCATACCCAAGGGCACCACCATTTGTGGTGGGCAAGTAGCCAGGGCGGCCCCGTAGCTGGGGAATCCCGTCCAACTCAAGCGGTGTTATGCAACACCAGATCTATTAAGAATAAGACTGTAATTATTGCAGATCTTGTTGGAACAACCAATCTGGCTTGCATCACCGAAACCTGACTGGATAAAATGCTGACCCCATATTGGAAGTTTCAATTCCGGGCGGGTACTCGGTGATACACCGCTCGAGATTGAACCGGGGGGAGATCTGTTTTAAGACTGAGTTGGGCCTCATGAGTGTACCAGTTGAGGAGGCTAAATCATTTGAGTGTACCATGGTGGCAGGTGTACGCTGTAGGATAGCTCTCGTCTACCAGCAACCCGAGGATGAGATGCGATTCCTACAGAAAGTAGTGGATTTTGTGGTATACATGGTGTAGGAGTTGCCCAGACTGATGGCTCTGGGCAACTTTAATACCTGGGTCAACGACAAACTCTGGCAATTTGGACAGCACTTCCTCCAGCTGATGACATTGCTGGGCCTTACACAGATTGTTACCTCTGCTACCCATAAACATGGTCACTCTCTTGATTTGGTTTTCCTCCTGGGGATTGAGGCCTCCAACTTGGAGGTGTAACCTGTCAGTTGGTCTGATCATTACACCATGAGGTTCAACTTTTGCACCCCCCCCATAGGCCTGCTCCTGTGGAGATGGTCAGTTACCGCCCTTTACGGGAAGTGAACCCTGAAGGACTAGCAGCAGTGATTAACCTCTTGGAGTTTCCAGTGGCCAGTTCAAGTCCAGAGACTTTGGTTTTGGCTTATAATAAGGCCATTTCTGTAGCCCTGGACTTGATTGCTGCTCTCCGTATTCGTCCTCTCCCCCTTCGCCCTCAGGCCCCTTGGTTTGATGGGTCCTTGAGGGAGTTGCAGTGACTAAGATGTAGGTTAGAGTGGCATTGGTGGAAATCCACCCTGGAGATTGACCACCTTAGATTGGTATAGCATTATCAGGCCTACCAATCAGTGATCTCCTATAAGAAGGCAGAATTCCTGTCCAGGGAGATTGCTGCCACTCAGAATTGACCAGCTCAGCTCTTCCGAACCTTAGATAAGTTGTGCAACTCAATCTGTCTGTAGCTCCAAAGACCTTTTTTGCAAGTGGAGTGCGAGGAGCTTGCTCGATTCTTTGTGAATAAGGTGGCCAACATCAGGTCGGAGATCCGCTTGACTCGCTCTGTGGGGGATGCTGTTGATCAGTGCTTGGTCACCTCACCTCGTCCTTCCTGGAGTACCTTTGACCTGCCAGAGTTCGTGGATGTCATGCGGATTGTCCAGAGTATGGAGCCCTATGTGCTGTTGTTTGGATCCAGGCCCAACTTCCCTAATTATGGGTTGTTGAGATATTATCGGCCCAGTCCTGGTACAGATAGTCCAGTGTTCCCTTGAATTGGATGAGTTCCCAAGCTCCCTGAAGGAGGTGGTGTTAACACCCCTCCTGAAGAAAGCTTCTTTGGACCTGGACTTTCTGGCCAACTACAGACCAATTTCAAACCTCCCCTTCATAGGGAAGGTTATTGAGAAAGTAGTGGCGGTACAGCTGGAGAACCACTTGACCATCCATAACATCTATGAACCTCTCCAGTCTGGTTTCTGAAAGAGACACAGTACTGAGACTACACTGGTTTGGGTGCTTAATGATCTCCTGATAGCGAGAGATCAGAGAAGCTGTTCTATCTTGGTGCTCCTTGATCTCTCTTCAGCTTTTGACATTGTGGACCATGGGGTATTGTTTGGGTGCCTGAGGTCCATATGTGGCCTGACATGTACAGTCCTCAGGTGGTTTACATCTTTCCTCACTGGCAGAACTGAGAGTGGTGTCATGGATTTTTTTCCTCAGACCCATTCTCTCTGCCATGTGGAGTGCCTCAGGGCTCAGTGCTGTCCCCGGTTTTGTTTGCATTGTACATGCTGCCCCTCGGAGACATTGTAAGATGGTATGGGCTGAGGTTTCACTGCTATGCTGATGATACCCAGCTCTACCTGTCTTTTACACCTGACCAGGATAGTGCTGTCTCAGTATTTAACAACCACCTTGCTGAAATCCAGTATTCAATGAATTTGAGCTGGTTAAAGTTGAACATGTGAAAGACTGAGATGATGGTTGTGGATCCGGGTCACTGGATTGAGGGGATGAGGGCGGGTCAGCCCTCCAGATGTTTTCTAGGGGGCTCCCAGATCCTTTCCTCTGAACAGGTGCGAGACCTGGGGTGGTGCTTGATGACGGTCTGACTACGATTTCAGATGTCAGCAGTCATCAAGTCTTCCTTTTACCATCTTAGGAACATTGCCAGGATCAAGCACCTTGTTCCGTCCAGGGATCTACCTGCATTGGTCCACGCCTTTGTGACATTGCACCTTGATTATTGCAAATCCCTGTACTTAGGGCTATCTGGGGTTGATATCCGCCACCTGCAGCTAGTGCAGAATGCTGCAGCACAATTGTTGATGGGGATTTCTCGAGCCTTGCATATCGAGCCTTGGGGAAATAAATCGAGGTGTTCCCCAGGGATCGATACTAGGCCCATTGTTGTTTAATGTCTATGTAAATGAGTTGGTGCAAACAATAAAATATGGGGAGGTAAGGTTATATGCGGAAGATACAGTTCTGTTGGTTTCTGCAGATAATATGAGAAATGTTGAATTACAGCTGCAGAGAGATTTAATCTCATTGGAAAATTGGATGGATAACTCTGGCCTTCTAATTAATGCAAAGAAAACCCAGTGTATAATGTTTAGTTTGGGTTATAAGTTGAAAAAGCAATCACAGTTAAATATTCATTTGAAAAATGGCGCTCAAGTTGAGGAAGTTAAAGGTTACAGGTATTTGGGTATGTACATTGATTCTGGTATGACATTTGAAAGTCATGTTGATATACAGATAAAAAAAGTTAATCAAAGATTGGGTGCTTTTAGAAGATTAACAAATGTATTGCCTAAATTAGCTAGAGAAAAACTTGTCAAGCAAATGTTAATTCCGGTACTTGATTATGGGGTGTCAATATATATGAATGCTTCACATAGAGTATTAAAAAAAGTTAATCAAACAGTTTATAGATTAGGTAAATTTATTATTAAAGGTGAATATAAAATGCATCATTGTAAGTTATATGAAAGGCTAAACCGGTTGCATCCTGAGGCACAGAGAAAGTATATCTGGTTAATTAATTGTCATAGGTTAATATATGCCAAAAGTAATCATCCATTAGTCAAGTCTATTAAGTTGCAGACCCTGGATAGTTACAGTCTATGAACAAGAAATTCAGATAATAGGGCTCCATTACTTAAATATTGTAGTAATATAGGGGAAATTAAATTACAGAATAGACTTGCTTCATCATGGAATAAATTGCCTAAGTATTTGCAGAATATAGTTAGCCTTGTTAGTTTTAAAAGTAAACTATCTGAATACTTGCAGAGTGAATGTGAGTGTGTATGTTATGGATAATGTTATTTATGTTGTAATTGTGAGTTTTGTATTTTGTGCATTTGATGTTATTTATGTATTATTTATACAGGACTTGATTGTAAACAGTGTTTTTGCACTAATCAAATATTCCTGTATAAAAATGAAGTTTTAAACAAACAAACTCATGTGCTACGCAATCTGCACTGGCTGCTGATCTGGTGGCAGATCACCTTTAAAGTTGGTTTACTGACTTACAAAGCCCTACATGGACTTGACCCTGACTACCTGAAGGAGCTTCTTGTTCCCTATCACCTGAGCGACAGCTCCGTTCGGCAGATATGGGGTTGTTGGAGATTCCAAGGGTGTCATTGAAATTTTCTGGGGCCTGTGTATTTATGTACATGGCCCCTACCATCTGGAATTCTCTACTCCACTGGCTATGGGAGGCTTTAAACAGGCATTAAAAACCTTCTTATGGTGTCAGGCCTTTAGTGGCATTGAATGAGTGCGACCCATCAGACTATTTCTTACTGTGTTTGCTGATTTTATTATTGCTGTTTTAATCTTTCTGTAAAGCGCCTTGATAATTTAAAAAGCACGTATGTGAAATAAAGATTATTATTATTATTATTAGGGTAAATACTTGGCTTGGGGCATCTCAGAGGTCAGGGGGTAGTGCACAAAACTAACATTTCTATTTAACCTAAGTCTGGGAGAGGAGTGCCAGGGCTATGCTGTGTCTCCTACCTGAGGGGCCCAAAAGCATTTCACAAGTCACTCAAAGATGGATTGTCCACAACCATAAACCTGGGATTGTATTGTATGGTTTTATTTCTGACAAGATGGTAAACGAAAAGGGTGGTTCCACCAAGGCTTTACTGTTATGGACAGATGAGAACTTTCTGCAGGCAGAAACACTTTACAGTCTGGCAGTACTGTAAATTCTACATGAACACTTTTCCCAATGACTTATCTATCCCTGTGCTGAGGGATCTCTGGATCTGTACCCAGTGCTTATCCTGTGGGGGTTACCACACACTCAAAATTTAAACACTCCTGATGAGATGACCCTTGTTAACACCTGCAGGAAACCTGTTCCTGTCTTGTAACCAGTTAAATCTACTCTGCAATCATGAATGAGGGGCTGCTCACTCTAGCCAAATTCAGACTCTGCCATTACCTCAAGAAACAAACTGGATTCTCCAGCCCTACTGGGTTGCTAAAGACATCCTTACATTCAGCACATTATCGGCACATTTTTTGTGGTGAAAAGAAAAAGTTATGTGTATTTGTAATCTAGCCTACTAAGGGCACATACAGCAGTACCAGCAAACCCACAGACTATTTTCAATTAACCTTGTACTCACAGTTTGGTATTCCCTTTTAAGGCATTTGAAAGAACACTTTAATCCACAATTCTCTCATAAATCCATAGCTTTTGAAGAAAACAAAAACAGTCTCTTCTCTCTGGGCAGCTCTGACAGTCTTTCAGGGGAATGCCCCAAAGAATCATTGACCTCTGAGTCCCATTTCATTCTTTGTGTGAAAATCTCACCCCATCGGGGACTCACAGGATCTGGTAGCCACCACTTCCCAGGAAACAGTCTTTAAATTACTGTACTATGGCAGAAACACGACCAGAGGATCCTTGTATCCTGAACAAGAATGCCAGCAGGCCTTCTTGCCCACAGAACTCTCATGGAGCTCCTCTCCTTTCAACCTCCAACTTAGAACTCACAAGCACTGACAGCTCCAGCCAGCTGCTAGTTAAGTGTGGCTTATGCCACTGCGAGAGTCAGGCATAAGCCGCAGGACTGGAGAACAGCACATGTAGTGCCCCGCCAATCAATTAATGTACTTGATTCTGTCATTTTTATTTTTCATTCTTGTTTTTAATGACTTGACCGTCAAACAGTAAAGTGTTTTGTACAATCTTGACAGCATCTTGCCATATTACTTTGTCTTTAGTTGGAGCACCATTGACTAGAGCTCTTATACTATTGTCCTGATTTAGTGTCTTGAGGTTTTCTTGAATATGAAATGGCAAATACATATTATAAAATGGGTCTTGAAAATCTTGTAACCTCATTGGTCAAAACAGGTCACATGACATGTGGAAATCCTGCAACAGACAACCAGTAAAGATCCAGCTGAACAAACTTTTTTTTTTTTAACCTAATTTTTGTGTTTGCTTGCACGCATGCACAAGAAACACCTTGGGACAGTATGGCATTTGAGAGATGTGTCACTTTTCTGGCTAATTCAGGCAAAGCTTTCTTCGGCTCATCCTTCAGGCACCAATCAGTCAGCAAGCTGTGTACGACACCAGTTCAAAAGAAATGGTGTCTACTTGAAAGAAATTTGTCAATGCAATCAGGGACAGATTAGTCTCTGCAGCTATTTACATGCATACAGCGTCAGCGACACTCCTTACTCTCCCGTACTTCTTCACTGGCTAAGCACAACGGCAGTGTGTGGCAGCCATTGAATTTGCCCAGTAACAGTGACTAGCGAGTAGCGAGAACAGCAGTATCAGATTTTCAACAGTGACTGTCCCTGTTGTTCAGCCAATTTACACTATACTTTTGTAGCCCATGGTATAACACTACCCACCCTCCCACCCCATGGATCTTGTACTTTTCCATGCACAGCCATTGACTAGCCCCGTAACACCACATAGCAGCAGAGCAGGAGAATCCACCAACCCACCCAGCAGATGTTCAACTTTTCCCAGCACACTCAGTAATTTTTTTTTTCATCCAGTAAATTTCCCTGCTAATATAGAGTAATGAAGGGCATTCAAGTTGCCATGACCCCCTCCCCCCGCCAATCTACAGTATTCCCTCCTGACAGTCTTGTTCACATCTGTCTGCTTTATACTGGTTCATGCCCCATGTTGTAACTTTCTGGAGGTCGGCTCAAAGGGAGTTTTTCCTGTGTGTGATCCTCTTGTCACTGTTCTGTTTTAGCCATCCCCTCTGTTCCCAAAGACTTGTGCCGTGGCTCAGCTGGGTAGCTCACCAAGACAGATGGACAGTGACAGGAAGAGAGATGGACATGCTATTGTGAACTGGTACAATGTCCTGTCTCCTGTCTTCATGGTCCTTTGTGTGTCGGCAGCTGTGAGCTCCAAATGTAACTGCAGGGGCAAGTTGTACCCCAACCCTCCCCATGCCACACAGTGTGAGTAGCAGCCTGAGTGTCGAGATGCCCTGCTAACAGAGTGACAGGCAGCACAACTCCACTTCCATTGCAGTGGTCACCAACAGCGCAATCATTCCCTCCATCCCCAGGCCACCTCCACCACTGATGCCTGCCACAACAGGGAGAGAGACACGGCAACAGAGACCGCAGGATATCTCATCTAGAAATGCTGCACTGTCCTGTCTCTGTTGACAGCTGGCTCCCCCTAGTGAACATCTGACAGAGAGAGAGAGAGACAGTGAGTGAGGGACAGGCAGAGTGGGTGGCAACAATCGGTACTGGAGCAGCTATCATACTTTGGCACAGCCTAATGCAGCTGGATGTGTGCAAGACATAGAGGGAGACACTGGACAGACAGGTACTCCTCTCCAGAGTGCGATGGTTTTGTGTGCAGCAGGGGGAGAGAGGGCAAACAGAAAGTGAGAAAGCAGAAGGGTGCCCCCCCTCCCCAGATTCACAGTGCGATCGAGACATCGTGCTACTTGTTCAACAGTCATTTGACACACAGGGCAACAGACCTGGATAGAGAGGGAGAGATAGAGATTCACTCATTCAAAACACAATTCCTTTTCTGTCTCTGTGTTTGTGTGAGTGGGAAGTGTACTTGATTGGGAGCGCCAGATACAGTGTCACTCTCTCTCTCTCTCTCTCTCTCTCTCACGGTGTCTCTGTGAGTGAGATTTCAATGATAGTGGGCAGCAGTAAAAGGCAAGTGCTTGTTGATGGCAACTGCAGAAGTCCTAGAGTGCCATGTGCAGTTGTGTGCATGTTTGGTTTGTAGGGGGTGTTAGGGACTATTTTGCAAGGTGGCAGGATACAGTACCTTTTTAGTCATTTAAACAGTAAAAAAACACCTTTTTGGATAAGCACAATAACCCACTCCTGGGTGTGCTGTTATTGGGGATTAATGCACACCTGGGTGCTGTGAGGGTAGTCGGCCTGTGGCCTCGTGCCTCGCAACGCACCTGGGTGTGCTTTAATCCCCAATAACATCACACCCTGGCATGGGTTATTGCTTACTTATTTCAATTATTTAGGTGCCGTTCTTTTACTCATTTTATTTGGCAGATTTTTATTTCCACTGTCTACTGATGGTACTCTTACGTATTTTATTAAATCTTGCAAAAAATTCTGTGTTGCTAGCAACCCAATTTCTTTACCTTTCATACTGCCTTCGAGGGGTCAACATTGTATGAAGGTGACAAAGAGGTCCATACAGTGAGCAATTAAGCCCTCCCGCTTCTTCCCACTGCGTGCTGGCTGCCCTGCACCCTCTATTCCCAGACTGGCACCCAGCATGAAATTAAACCCTCCCACTCCCTCCCACTGCATTCTGGCTGCCCTGCACCTTCCATTCCCCCACCAGCACCTGGCATGAAATAAACTCTTCCGCTCCCTCCCACTGTGTGCTGACCGCCCTGCAACCTCCATTCCCCAACCGGTGCCCGGCATCAAATTAAACCCTCCTGCTGCCTCTTACTGTGTTCTGGCCACCCTGTACCCTTAATTCCCCCACCAGCACCAGGTGTGAAATTAAACCTTCCCGCTCCCTCCCACTGCATGCTGGTCACCCTGCACCCTCCATTCCCCCACCAGTGCCTGGCATGAAATTAAACCCTCCTACTCCCTCCCACTGTGTGCTAGCCACCCTGCACCCTCCATTCCCCCACCGGTACCCAGCATGAAATTAAACCCTTTCAATCCCTACCACTGTGTACTGACCTCCCTGCACCCTCCGTTCCCCCACCAGTGCCCCACATCAAATTAAACGCTTCCGCTTCCTCCCACTGTGTGCTGGCCACCCCGCATCCTCCATTCTCCCACCAGTGCCCAGCATCCAATTAAACCCTCCCAATGCATGCTGGTTGTCGCGCACCCTCTGTTCCCCCACCGGTGGACGGCATGAAATTAAACCCTTCCGCTCCCTCCCACTGAGTGCTGGCTGCCCCGCACCCTCCGTTCCCCTACCGGCACCTGGCATCAACAAGCAAGCAATCATTCAGAATTGACAAATGCTTGTTTACATTTTTTTAATGCATATTCATTTTATACTCACAATAATGCACTTCAGGTCATGTGTAGTAGTGGGCTTTACACACTTCTTGTGAGGTTAAAGTCATTCAGCTGCAGCTTGTGACACACCACACAAAGCATGTGTAAATCTCACAACACATGCCCTGCTGTGCATTATTGCCTAAATACATTCTTTCAGTGATTTTACCAACTGTCTTCGGTAACCCTTTCATTTTTGTAGTCATCCTCAGAATTGTCTGGAATGCCTTTGTACTGTAGTTTGAATCAAAGTTTTTTCAGACAAATTTAGACATGCAATCTGTGGTGGTACAGGTACAGTGTACATGTTATTCATACCAGATCTTGGTGGCTTTTTTGTTTGCCTTTATTTGAGTAAAACAGTACTTGCACAAGTCAAGAACTTCTACAAAATCTTCAAAGACTGATCAAATAGTATGCCAGCAGCCATGTCCATGAGTCGTTCAACTTGATGGAGAACACAATGTCCACACTGAAGGTCTGAGATTTGTAAAACAGTCATTCACATAAAACATGCCACATTAAATTGTTCATGTGTTGCTATTTCACATTTCACAGTTTCTCTAGCATACAACATAATACTATTACTTTCCTGAATTTTGTCAGACTTTCAGAAATCAAGTTCTGTGTTAACATTGTTTGGCTCCTGATCACCATCTATCAAGCCTTGCCAAGATATTATGCAGTGCTGTAGTATCATATATCCTGAGGACAAAAAAAGTCATATTCCACTATGATGCTCTGCAATGAAATGCATGTGATGGAAAAAGCTAGCACATGCACCTGCATGCAGAAACGCCAGTTAATATCCCATTAGTGTTGTCAGTAACAGAGAAACATAGAATTTGATGGCAGATAAGAATTGCCAACCCAGTCTGACCATTTTTTCCCTGCCCATACTGCCCCCACAGACCCTACTTGATCTCTAGATCCCCTCCCACTTGCTTCCACTAAGAGTTACTTGTGCCTATCCCATTCATGCTTGAATCTGACCACTGTTCTCACCCCCACCACCTCCACTGGAAGACTGTTCCAGGCATCCACCACTCTTTCAGTAAAGAAGTAGTTCCTAACATCTCTCTTGACTTTACCCCTTCCAGCTTCATTACATGTCCCTTGTTCTCGTGCATCTTTATTCTGAAACACACTTCCCTAATGTACCTTATTTGCCCTGTGAGGTATTTAAAGGTCTCTATCATATCACCATCACTATTCTCTCTACCAGGGTGTACATATTGGGATCTATGAACGTACAGCGACAAAAATTTGTCGACAGATGGTACATAGCCGAAACTGTAATAGGACCACATTTGTGGTCGACATAAAGGTTGTCACTGCCTACCATGTTTTCTTTGGGGGGCTTCACCCCCGGAACCCCCCCAAGCAGGGGCTCTGCGTCTGCCCCCCCAATTAATACTGTATAATCAATTCTGAGTCTGAGCTAATTACGGAAGGGGGTGCAAGACCCCCAGAAAACAGTGCCGGGGTCCAGTGCCGACACTACAGTGACCTGGCGCTGTTGTTGCTGTTGGTCGCTGTCGACGTGTCACTGTTGGGGTGATATATGTACATACTGTATTGAAGTCCTTTAGTCTTTTCTCATAGGGCTTCTTTTTTTTTTCAAATTTAGTATACTTTATTCATTATTTTATAAAAAGAAAATATCACACAGATAGAACATTGAGGTGTGGAATCAAGTCAGCTTATACAGTAAGAATAATATAAGGTCTGTCATACAATCTAACACTACATGTACACAACATCAGTAGAACAAACAACAGTATATAACAACAGTGCATAATTGACCAAATGTACTGTATTTAAATAAAATGAGTGAAAAAAATAGAAAAAAGAAAAAGGTGGGGAGGGTCTACCTTACCCTCTCCCCTTTCCCCACCCAACCCACCCACCCGCACTACAAATCAAAAGAGTATAGATAACCAAACATGATCATGTAATAACCTGAAACAATAGTGAACTTTATGTTGGGACAGTTATATAGTGAGTAGGGTATAAAGAGGGGCCCAAACCTTTTGGTAATATTTTGATCTTTTAGAAATATTGGCTAGTATATTCTTTGCCTGCAAAGCAAAAAGGACCTCGTGCAGCCATTCCATATAGGTGGAGATATTTTGATCCAGCCAATGGCAGACAATCACTTTTTTGGCACAAAAGGATATGATAGACATGTGCTTCTGTTGGTTACTTATTAGTGTGTCTCCATAGTCCCCTAGAATGCATATTTCAGGATGAAAAGCATTCGACAGGCCTAAAATGGGGTTTAGCTTGGCCTTAATATCTGACCAGAATGGGGTGACCTTGTTGCATTCCCACAAAATATGAAGTAAAGTACCCAGTTGTTCGACACATCTAGAACATAGATCAGTTGGGAGTTTCCCCATTTTGTGGAGTTTAACTGGGGTGTAATATAGGTCATGAATTACTTAAAACTGTGAAAGATGGTAGCGGTCCCATTTCATATCCTTATACAGCTGAAATCAAATTCGTGTCCAAGGGCAAGTAAGGGATGGACTGGAGGGTAATATCTGATCCCATCTATAGTGGGGATGTCCCTCTCTGTCAGCTATAAAATCTAACAGTTGGTGATAAAAGAAGGAAATGAGGTGGGAAGAGGGAGAACTTGAAATGGCAGGAAGGATCAGACCTGCCAGGTACTGGTCCCAGGGTCCTAAGCCGAAATGATGCAGGAGTATTTGACATAGCTGGAGATATTGAAAACAATAGGACAAGGGGAGGCCACATTTGGTACCAGCTTCCTGAAAGGACAATAGCTTATAATCCTTTAATAGATCACTAACCTTTGGTGTCAGGCTGTATGGCCAAAAGGTTGGGCCAATGACCTGTTCTCCAATTTTGAAATTAGGGTTAAGTAGTATGGGTTGTGAGACATCCCGTAAGACAGAAGTCTGCATAGTCACGCAAAGTTGTAAGTGTATTTAGACGGTTACCATAAGAGGGGAGTCACGTAGCTGAATGGGGAAACATTTAAAGAGAAATAAAGTAAGGATCCTAAGTTAATATTTTGTTGGCTGCATAGTGATTTCTCTATTTGGAGCCATAATGGAGAGTAAGTCCCAGGTGGTGTCTGACTCCACAATTTCATCTAGTGGGAGAAAATCGAGCAGTTAATGGAAAAGTAGTTGAGGAGAAGATTGGGTAGTTGGAGGCCGCCTCTAAGCTTTGTGTGTTGTAATTTAGAAAGAGCTCTCCTAGGGGGCGTACCTTGTCAAATAAAGTGGGAAATAATCCTGTGTACCTGCGTGAACCAGGATTTTGGAAGGAAGTAGTTGTACATCTGCAAGGGATATAGAAGACGGGGAAGCACGTTCATTTTCACTACATTTATCCGCCCCCACAGAGAGATGGGGAGTAAGGCCCAACAGTTTAGATCAATTTTAATTTGGGTGAGGGTTTGATCAAGATAGTATTTTTTCATTTTAAAACTAGAATGGGAGAGATAAATCCCTAAGTATTTTAGTTTATCTCTAAGCCATGTGATTCCGAGATGTTGAGTATCCGTTTGTAAAGTAAAAACATTGAGGGGCATTATTTCTGTTTTGGCGACATTAAGTTTGTAATGAGAAAATCTTCCAAATTCTTTAATAATCACTAGTGTGGCAGGGAGAGAAGTGGAGGGTTGCGTGATATGGAGAAGTATGTTGTCTGCATAGACTGACAATTGATAATGACTGGACATGCTATGTAGTCCAAGAATCGAGGGGGAGGTATTAATGAGCCTAATGAGAAGCTCCAGATAAAGATTAAACAGAAAGGGGAAAAGTGGGCAGCCTTGCCTAGTGCCTTGTTGGAGGGTAAAAGATTAAGAGAGTACTCCATTACAAAGTATACGGGCCATAGGGTTTGTGTATAAGACCTTTATCCAATGGATAAATTGGGGAGGAAAATGATACCTGGGTAGTAGGTGAAGGAGGTACTGCCAAGATACCTGATCAAATGCTTTCTCTGCATCCAGGAAAACCAGAGCTGCTGGAGTAAGAGAGTCCCTGGATGCAGAGATTAGATATGTCAGCTTACATAGGTGGTCAGCAGAGACTCTACCTGCTACAAAGACGACTTGCTCGAGACTGACGAGTGATTGCCACACCTTGGTTATTCAGTTGGCTAGAACTTTTGCAAGAATTTTAAGGTCCACATTTATCAAGGAGATAGGATGGTAATTGGAGATGAGAAGAGGGTCTCTACCTGGTTTAGGGATAATGACTATGGTGGCTTTCGTGAGGGAGGGGTCTGTCAGCCCGTGTTCATAAATATAGTTATAGGTATTTAGAAGAACGGACACTAGTTGGGACTTAAAGGCTTCGTAGAAGTCTGAGGAGTAGCCATCAGGACCAAGCACTTTGTCAACAGGAAGAGAGTCTATTGCTAACTGGATTTCTGTAATAGTCAGGGGAGCTTGTATGGTGGCAACCTGTGATGATTTAGGTGTGGAAGCTGGATGTCTCAGATTAACTGTTCTACCAGTACAGGGTTGAAGACATCTGGGGGGCTGAGAATATAAGTTCTGGTAGTATTCCTGAAAGCAGGGGAGAGGTGATTATGTTACCAGCCGAGGTTCGAAGGGAAGGGACAATTTTGTCATTGGTCTGAGCTCAGAGGCGAAGAGCCAATAGTTTGCTGGCCTTATCTCCCTGATCGAAATAATGGACCTTTGAATGCAGGAGCATGTGCTCAACTTTATCAGTAAGTAACGTATTGTACCGGGACCGGGACAGGAGAATCTCCAGTTGATTGAGTTGCGTTGGGGTAGGTTGTGCCAAAAGGGACAGCTCTAACTGTCTAATTTGTTGAAGGAGGCTATTGGAAACCTGTGTGGTAATTGTTTTCTGGACAGAGGGATGCGGGTGATTTCCCCTCTAATGGAACATTTTAACGCACCCCAAAGGATATCCAACTTAGGCATAGTGGGTGAATTGTTAGAGAGGAAGGAGGAAAGAGCAGCACTGAGGTGATAGACAGTCTGATCAGCTTTCAGCAGTTGGGGGTTAAACTTCCATGTGGGAGGGGGGCCCAGTTGGAAATGTAACAAAGTGGGGTGATGGTCGGAAATTAGACAGATAATTACAGGACAAGACAGTCGAGAGGTGACCAATCCCCAAAAAGAAGTAATTTATTCTGGAAAATTAATTATGAGGAATAGAGTGAAAAAAAATTATTCCCTCTAGGAGAGAAACAGCGACTTCCAGGGGTCAATAAGCCCCACAGAATCCATCATTTCCTTGAGCGCAAGTTGGGCTGGTGTAAGGGAATGGTTACGTGACCTGGATCTGTCCAGTACATTACAGTGTACCAGGTTCCAGTTGCCACCTAGGAGGATAGACAAAGTGGCCCAGGGACTTAAGTCAGTCATAAGGGAGGAGAAGAGTTGAGGATCCTCATTTACTGGTCCCTACACAGAACCAATTACCATTTTTGAGTGTCCTAAGAGCACTCTCAAGATAATATACCTGCAGCGCTTGTTAGTAATTAAGTCCAGCAATCGGAATAGTATTTTGCGGGCTATCAAAATAGTGACGCCATCCTTGTGAGTATCCAATCCTGTCCCCACCGCGTGACCCACCCAGGATCTCCTAAACTGGAGGACCTGGGAGGGGGGCAAGTGAGTTTCTTGTAGAAAAGCAACATCCACATTTAACTTATGTAAGTGCAGGAGGATTTTGGTCCTCTTAGTGGGGGATTGGGCACCCTTAGCATTCCAAGAAAAAAACTTAAGATTAATCACCATTGTTTAATGCAGTCATATAAAACTTAACAGAATAACATGGTCTGCTCAAGTTAGTTTCTGCCTTAGGCAAGAGAGCTATAAAAAACACTTTAGCGGTGCGGTCCCCCATCCTTAAGTTCCTATCTACCATAAGAGGTGACCCAACAAGTGTTAAGGTTTGCAGAGAGAAAATAAATGTTGCCAGTGAGGGCTTATGGGTGCAAACCCATAAATGAAACATGTAAACAAAATCTATGAACATCATAACCAATAAAGACGTAATTACTCCCCACCCCCCATCCCCAGCGTCTATATGAACTACCATGGTATTGAGTTACAAATATGTAGATGGTGCTCCAAAATATCCCCAGTAACAATCCTCTTAAAAAGCAATCCACCTCCCAACCCCTAACCTCCCAACCAAAACCCCCGAAACTATGTACAGTGCCACTCTGATAAACCCCAGACTGGAACAATGGTACCCCAAAATGGGTTAGAAGTGGCAGAATCCCCGGGGACCTGATGCAGCTTCCTCTATATCTGAGAGGAATAGAAAATATAGTAGTATGAGAGAGGAGCACAAAACTTTGTGGCTAGCTGAGTTCAGGCTGCTGAGAGTCGCTCCCTCCGTGGTGTCCCGAGCCAGGTTAACTGAAGAAAAAGAAAGAAGGAAGTAACAGCATGTTGAAGGTGGTCAGGGCCCTTCCCCCCAATGACTGGTACGTGGTATCCATCAGCAGTCAGGCATCAATCCCCACCTGAGCTCCCTCCACCCACCCACCCAGTTAATTCCCCAAACCATGAATTATTATATCTAGCCAATGGTCTAAAGAACAAACCGGCTTACCAGCAAAATAATGGGTTGTAGTGATGCCAGGCTGGTCTGGTGCTCATCCATCATGAGAAGAGCCCAAGAATAATTGACGGTAGGGAAAAAATAAGGTTATTTACATTCTGGGAGACTGTCATGGGTCATAGAATGTCTGAACTAGATTATTGTGCCCCAGACAGAGAATATAGCTCTACAAGGGCATCCCACGCGCAGATGGGCGAGCCATCTCAGCCACCCCGATCAGCAACTTAAGTGTTCAAAGAAATAAATCTGCAGTAATTGAAAAAAAAAAGGCACTGTTAAAGCGGTGAGCCTCATCCCCCTACTTTCATAGCTTAAAGAAATGGATTAGCCTCAAAGGAGTCCAATAGGAACATAAATAAGATAGGACCGGTCCCACTGAAAATCAGTCCAACGGGAACATAAAGTCCAATAGTTGTTCCTCTCAGAGGTGAGCCAAAGCATCGTGTAGAGGCCTTCCTGAAGTGAAAACCAGCAGGTCACAATTCTTCTGGCAAGGCATCCAATCTCCTTGGGAACCAACGTGTTGAGACACCGAAAGATACAATGGGAGCGGTAGGAAAATGGAAACTCATCTCAGGGGGTGGCTGGAGGGTACCAGGAGAATGACCAGCATCAGGAATTCCAAAAAACGGCTAAGTCACTTAAGGTGAGCTTACTAACCATACTTAGAAGCTGTACTTTTTGAGTGGCTAGAGAGTTCAGGTAACTTTGAATAAATCAGGCAGCCAGGAGGTACGCTCTATGTTAGTCTTGTCGGGAGCATCAAAGGACACGCAGGAACCATTTAATGAGACTTGTAGCCTGGCCGGATATGCCATTCTGAATTTTATGACAGCAGCGATTAGTTTGCTTACTATGGGGTGAAATGCAGCTCTTTTTTGGCGAGTGTCGGATTGCAGGTCTTGAGTTATCCACAGGCGTTTCCCCTCCCATGTGATTGCTTGAAGGTCTCTGACTTTCATTAAGATGTGTTGCTTTTCGAGGTAGTTTAAGAACATAATGATGGGACGAGGGGGGGCATTCTCAGGAAGTCAAGGTCGAAGAGAGTGGTGGGCCCTTTCCAGGAGGTAGGTGGGATTATGAAGAGAGGGGCCTCCCAGCTTGGTAAACAGCTTCTGTAGAAAGGTGATAGGAGAAGCGCCCTCTTCGGATTCTGGGAGTCCAAACACCAGAAGGTTGTTTCGATGGCTCTGGCCCTTAAGGTCTTCTGTTTTCAGCTGTAGTTTGGAGAGCTGATGCCTTAGTTTAACCAGCTCCAGCTCTGTTTTGTCTTGCCAACTTTCCAATGACGTGGTGCGGGCTTCTGTATCATTCATCCGGTGGCCCAGGTCCCCCAAGTCAGCCCTAAGTGACTTCAGCTCCATGGCAATATTGCTCAGGGTCTCCTTGAAAGGATCTAATTCCTGTAGGAAATGGTCCTCCATTAAGGGTATAATGGAGGGTGAAGAGACAGCTTGCTTGGCTGTTTGTCGCTGACCCTGCACTTTAAATTTCTTCGCAGTCTTTTCTGGCATGGCTGGAGGAGTGTGGCGCAGGGGGGCCTGCTTCATGTCTACTTCTATCGCAGCTGGTAGAATGCCAATAGCGATGCAAAAATAAAACAATCAGAAGCAGTAAGCAGTCACCAGACAGGATCAACCAAGAATTTGCACTCGAAAATAAGTTTTAGAGGCTAGATTAGTTGGATGATTCAGCAGGTAGCAGGAGCTCTAGAGTAGGGCTGCTAGACAGCTGTAGACATCACTTGAACTCTCGCCCTCATAGAGCTTCTGATGTAGACCTGACAGCATTTTAGTTTCCCTCCTCTGGACAGCCTCCATTCTGTCTATGTCCTTCCTGAGATGTGTTCTCCACAACTGGACACAGTACTCCAGGACAGGTCTCAACAATGATTTATACAGTAACAGCACCTCCTGCCTTTTGCTGGTGATATCCCTCCCTAGGTACCCTAACATTCCACTAGCCTACTCACTACCTTGTTGCGCTGCCTCACCACCTTGAGATCATCAGATGATTACTCTCAGATCACTCTCCTGGTTGATGGCTGTCAATACCTCTTCTCCCATACTGTACTCTGCCTCTGTGTTTCTATGCCCTAAGTGCATGATTTTGCACTTTTTCACATTGAAACCCAGCTGCATTCCCTTGACCACTCCTCGAGTTTTCTCAGGTATCTGCCTATTATTTCCACCCCCTCTGGAGTTTCCACCCTAGTGCAGATGTTAGTGTCATCTGCAGAGAGGCAGACCTTCCCTTCCTGCTTATCTGCAGTGTTTCTTATAAAGACCTTAAAGAGGACTGGTCCCAGTATTGACCCCAGTGGTACTCTCCTGGTCACCCTCCCTCCCTTCCCCAGAGTGAACACTGTTTACCACCACCCTCTTTCACCTATCTCTTAACCACTTTTTGACCCAGTTTACCACCTTTGGGCCCACCCCTAAGCTGCCCTGATTCCTTATGAGCCTTCTATTTAAGTGGTGTTGAAAGCCTTACTAAAATCTAACTAGGCCACATCCACTGCCTATCTTGATCTATTTCCTGGTCACCCAAAGAAATCTATCAGAATTGTCTGACATGACCTCCCCCAATTAATCTGTATTGCTTTGGGTCTTGTAAGCCACTAGATTCAAACTACTCTACAATCCTTTCCTTTAGAAGTGACTCCATTACCTTCCTCACCACTGATGTCAGGCTGACTGGCCTATAGTTGCCTGTCTCCTCGCTACCGCTTTTGTGAAGCAGAACTACATCTGCCCTCCTCCAGTCCTGTGGAACCATTCCTGTTTCCAGTGAATTGTTAAAAGGGACTGTAGGAGGTACAGCCAGTACCTCCCTCAGCTCCCTCAGTACCCTTAAGTGTACCCCATCTGGCCCCATAGCTTTTTCCACTTTAATATTTCCGAGTTCCATCAGGACTCTCTGCTCTGTAAATGGACTTATGTCTACCTCCCCCTCTCTAGTGCCCCTGTTGTTTTTATGTGGCTATCCCTTTCCCCTTCTCCTGTAAAGACTGAACAAAAGTATTTGTTCAGGATATCTGCTTTGTCCTGATCCTCTTCTGCACAGTTTACACCTGCCCTTCTTAACCTCACAATCTTTCCCCTAGGCTTTCTCTTTTCACTTATAGATGTAAAAATATCTTGTCCCCTTTTGTTACCCCTTAGGCTTTTCTGTCCTCTGTATGCGTCTTTGCAGTCCTCACTATTTTCCCTGCCTCCCTTTGCTTCTCCAGATACACCTCCCTGTCCTCTTCCCTGTGTGTCTCTTTATATCTCCTAAAAACTATCCTTTTAGCCTTTACCTTTTCATTCACTTCTTTTGAGAACTATAGTTGTCTTTTTTCTTCTTGTTTTTGCTCACTTCCTTTGCACAGAAGTTTGTTGCCTTTACTATGACATCCCTTAACTTAGTCCGCTCTTCCTGCACCCCACCCAGGTCATCCCTTCTGCTAGGTCATTTCTGAAACATTCACCCATTTTTTTTAACTCTACCCTCCTGAAGTCCAGGACCTTCCTCTTTGTGTGGTTTACTTGCACCACCATCTTTATGTTGAACCTCACTATAAAGTGATCACCACTCTTCAGGTGGTCTCCCACCTTGACGTCTGCAATACTGTCCCTGTTAGTTAGCACCAGGTCCAGTATTGCCCCATCTCAAGTGGGCTCCATGATTAGTTCCCTTATCTAAATTATCCCCCTGTGTTGGAGGTCTGTAGATCTCAGCATTCTGAACAGTGGTTCTGTCTCCTGTCTCCAGGGTGACTCACAGCACCTCCAACCCCTCCATTCTCCTCAGATTTCATGTCTCCATCACTTTGATACCCTACCTTACAAACAGTACCACTCCTCCTCCCTTCCTTCTCACCTTGTATTTCCTGAGCTGGGTATAGCCTGGTATGGCCATGTCCCAGTCATAGTTTCCTGTGCAACACAACTCAGTAATGATCACAATTTTAAGACCTGCCTCTGCCATGATGGCTTCTAGGTCCTGAAGTTTATTTCTAGACTACTTGCATTTGCACATATGGCCTTCCACATTTGTTATCACTGTGCTTATTACCCCCTTCATTTCCCTTTTGGCTTGCTTACTTTTCCTCTTTCTTCTTACAGCTTGTGTTCCCATTCCCTTTCATTTCAACCATACTGCTTTTTTCTTTATTTTGTATCCTGGTGGATTTACTCCCCTCAGATCCTCCCTTCTCCCTGCTTCAGTCTGTGGGAGTTGGGGCAGTTTATGCCTCCCTGATGTCTTCCACCAACCCCCTTGGCTAGTTTAAATGTTCATCAAAGAAACATAAACTGTCCACCGACGACTGCTATTCCCTTCTTAAATGGATGCAGGACATCGCCCCTGTATAGGCCTTTATCCCTCCATGTTGGTCCCCAGTCCCCAGTGTAGCCAAAGCACTCCTCTCTATACCATTCCTTCAACCACAAGTTGAAGCTCCTGATGTGGAGATCCCTATCGTTCCCCCTGCCATAAAGAAGCAGCATCTCAGCAAAAGTGATTGATTACACTACCTGCCTTAGACCCTTCCCCAGCTTCCTTAAACCCTCCTGTACAATCTCAGCCCTACCCCTAGCATAGTTATTTGTCCCTAGGTAGACAATGACATCCATCTCCCCCCCTTCCCCACCCTAGTGATCCTTAGGATCCACTTTTCATCCCTCTGAGCTGAGGCACCAAGTAGGCACCTCACCTCCCTCTTTCCCTCCCTTATTGTTTCCAAATCTACCACCCTGATGATCAAGCCCCCAGAACAGAAGTTTTCAGTGATCAAATTGACATTCATCTAAGTTTTTTAGCAGGACTATATGTATTTTTCCTATTTGTCAGACTGTGCTTATTAAATCCTTAACACAGTTGAAAGAGAGTGTTTGTAAATTACATGGGTTGGAACATGACCGGTTTTCAATGATGTCGTCCCAGCTTTACCAGTGTCATCAAAGCTGTCTTGCTGATGTGTAGGCTGTTCAGTTGAGATAAAACATGTGACAGTTTGCTCAAGCCCTTTGTTGTCAGTATTACGTATACTGCGTTTGTGCATGGGCACCATAAGTATTCTCACAAAAGAAAGCTTCAGCATGCTGTGTGTGTAACCATTCATCTACAAAGACAGAATCAAGGTTTTTGTGCTTTAACTGTTTGTATGTTTGCATTTCCCTTCTCAATTATTTATTTTTTTCTGAGAATGCTTGTATTTTCCTGTGTAACTTTAACTTTAGGTGCTTTCTGACGAAGAATATCACATGAACAAAATGACATACTTGTATTCTGATTTTTGTCAGAACAGCTTTGTTCTTCATTCTTTTACACTTCTTCCTCATGATTGCTGAAATGCACCTATTTACCCTTGCTTTCTCAGCCACACTGCAAAAGTATAGTCTATGCCTATCCTTTATGTGTTTCTTTAATTGCGTTTTTCTTTTAATTCTAGTTCTTACTGTGATTTTTGAATGTGTAATGTACAGTTACACAGTGGTTTCATTTGTCTGTGCAATACTACTCATTTCTGTGTGGATTTTTATTTTGAGCTGTGCTTGCTTTTCTAGATTTACCTAGTTTTTATGTTTTTATGTTTGTTTGCACACATGTGCAATAAACATACTGCCATCATCTGAGTTTTTGGAGGTGTGGCACCCTGTCTTCCAATGCAGTCAGTGTGTTTGCAGGTGCGGCCACAGTTCGCCAATGAATGCTGCAGCTGTCTATGACAGCAGTTGAAAATGCAGTGCTGTACAGTTGAAAGGGAGAGCTCCGCTTCAGTGAGCAGTGATAAGATGCATGCTCATGTGCTCCACCCACACACACACACACGCGCATATTGCATGCTCATGCATCCCCCCAAGCACACACTGTATGGCCATTGGGAGTGCCCAATCCCCCTTCGGCTCTGCTGCGCTCCCTCCCCCCCAATACAGTTCTAGGTGCCACGCTGGGAGCCCACCCCAGCATGGCAATAGTCCGTATGGCTGACAGGGTGGCCAATCCCCGATCGGCTCCTGTCCCCAGACTACCAGGTGCCATGCTGAGCCCACTCCAAGCGTGGCAATGGTCCCAATACTGTGGGGGTGCCAATCCCTCATCGTCCACTGCTCCCCAAACAGCCTTCCAGCTGCCACCCTAGCATAGCACAAGTCCCGTGTCATCAAAGAGGAAAAACTCTGCAAGACAAAATCTTCTCTCGCTGACTGTCCTGAGCCCCATCCCCCACCCGTGCCCACCTCTGTGCCCTGCCTCCCCACCCCTCACCCCATACTCACCTCAGAGTCCAGTGCAGCGATCTTGCGTGGACCGGGAACACGTCTGCACTCTTCAAAGCCGACCGCGAACTGAGGAAATGCCGGTAAGCTATATAATGGAATACATTTTTTTTTTCAACTTTGCTGCTTATCTCAGGCATTTTGTGGAATTATTTCACTAAATTTTCAACATGGGGGTTTTGGAACCCTGCCTCATGAATTCTGTCACTGTCATTTTGTTAATTGGCCCGGAAAGGTGATTTTGTGGTCACTGTATGGAACCACCTTTCAGGACCGATTTACGAAACAATAGTGTCACAGTTCATGAGGTAGCCCCCAAAAACCCAGTGTTGAAAATTTGGTGAAAATATTCCCAAAAATGACTGTTTTATGAGTATGCATTGCGCTGTTCCTATATACACTCGTAAGTTCACAAATTTGCAATATTTTCACTCCAGATTTTCAACATTGCCATTTTACCACACCTTCTTATGAGCAGTACAGCTGTCATTTTCCACATCTCACCCAAAATGTGTTTCTGCGCATGTAGAGCACAATGGTGCAGTTGGTGTGTGAAATCAATGTTCGGGACAGATTAAGAAAATCACGTGACACTGTTCATGAGCAGACGTGTTAAAATGGCTATGCTAAAAATTTTGTGAAAAAATTCCTACAAATGACTGTTTTACGAGCATGCGTTGTGCTGCTCCTACACATGCTCGTAAGTTCGCGAATTTTCAATATTTTCACTCCAGATTTTCAAACATTGTCATTTTACCACACCTCCTTATAAGCAGTATGGCTGTCATTTTTCACATCTCGCCCAAAACGTGTTTCCGCACATGTAGCGCAAAATGGCACAGTCAGTGTGCAAAATCAATGTTTGGGACAGATTAAGAAAATCACAGTGACACTGTTCATGAGCAGAGGTGTTAAAATGGCTATGTTAAACATTTGGTGAAAAAAGTCCATAAAATGACTGTGTTACGAGCAACCATTGCACAGTTTCCACGCACCCTCATAAGTTCATGGATTTCAAATACTTTCAGTCCAGATTTTCACCACTGGCATTTTTCCACACTTCCTTATGAACAGTACAGGCATCATTTTTCACACTATGGACGAAATGCATTTTCGCACTTCCAGCGCAGAAATGCATGGTTGCTGTGGGAAATCACTGTTTGGGACAGATAAAGAAAATCACAGTGACACTGTTCATGAGCAGAGGTTCCAAAATGCCTGTGTTGACAATCTGCTGTAAAAAAAATCCCCAGACTAATTGCATTAAGGGTGTGCGTTGCACAGTTTCTATGCACACTCGTTACTTCAGTTCTTTAAATATTTTCACTGCAGATTTTCAACATTGCCATTTTTTGCACCTCCCCATGAACAGTACAGCTGTCATTTTTCACATCCTGTTCGAAATGTGTTTTCGCACCTGTGGTACCAAATGGCATAGTCGCTGTGCAAAATCAGCTTTCGGCTAACGCACTGATATTGCCACTGTTCATAAGGTGGGGGTCACAAAAAAACCCATGTTGAAAATTTGGAGTGAAAATGCCAATGAACACCTGAGGCATTAGGGTTTCTGACCATAACGCACCACCCTGTAGAGATTGACAGGCATCAGGGGTGTGACTTGGGATTCTTACCTGTAATGCTCATACCATTTCACACCCTGCAGCCAATGAGAGGTATTGCTCATACCATTCCACACCCTGCAGCCAGTGAGAGGCATCGAGGTGTGCCTTGGGCTCTTCGGCCCCAAAGTTCACCCCATTCTCCTATACGTCACCCATCTCACCATATTTCCTGATGGAATGGGATGAGCATAACGGCCAAAGACCCCAAGGCACACCGTGACACTTGTCGGTGTCTGCAGGGTAGGGTGTGGTAAAATGGCATGGCCGTTATGCCTGATGACCCAAAGGCACACCCCAATGCCTGTCAGTCTCTGCAGGGTAGTGGTGGGGTTGGCTTCAGTTCAATACTTCACTGCCATTCCTATTATGCAGCTCTCTAACTCCTGCACTACCAATGCCAGTGCCAGCGAGCAAACATTCAGCATTGACAAATGCTTGTTTAAGTATTGCCTAGTAAATTACCTGGCCACTCATAAGACCAATACTGTCATTTAGGAAAAAAATCTGCAATCGCAGCACTTACTTTATCAAATAGTTTTCAAAGAATAACTGTAGATGTTTATTAGCTTTTTTGTTTGATTTTTTTTTAAATTCTTTGATAACCGGGAAAGGCCCACTAGGCACAAATTCCTTTTCTCTGCAGTGACCCAGGAGCACTGAGTCTTGCACAGAGTCATACAATACGTAAGTGGAGGGTGTGGAAATCAAACACCAGTGTACTGGATGTACCAAGCTAATACACAGCTCATTACTCTAACCTCTAGACTCTACTGCCAACCCATATTTTTTAATGTATTTTGTTTTCATTGTCTGTGTAATTTTATGTACTTATTGCATGTGAAAACAAGCAATTCCTGCTCTTCTGCTAACAAGTACAAAAAAATAAATCAAATAAAATCAAATTTTACTGTTCAATAATGTAATAATGTTTCAAACTGTACAATTCACACATTTATCAATACATACCCCCACACACATACATGCAGTTTTCATCTTTTTAACTCGGGTATCTTCCGGGGGGGGGGTCATATTATATGTCACAAATGCATTCCAGGGGTCAGGCCTTCTGCTCCCACAGTGCCCAACTGCAAAATGCAGTATGTGAACAGGAGACAAACAGGGACACCCTCCTGTCTGTTTTGGGTCCAAACAACTACCAGTCTCTAGTCCTGGGGTCAAACATGAACCCTTTTTCGCTAGCACACCCAGGTAACAGGTCCAAATATCACACCCTCTTTGGGGAAAGCAGTGCAATACTTAACCCTGTAGGCACACAACCTGGTTCACAATCCCTCTTCTGACTCAATTGAAACCTAGGTATTTCCTTATCTTGTTTGAATAATTATGTACTCTTTCTTTCTGTCCACTGGCACGTACGTGGATATCATTGGCTTCCAATACTGCGGGACACTCTTCAATGGTCATGTCGCCCGAAGGCAGGGCCGCTGTCCCATATCCTTGGAGATATGTCACCTCAGGGCTCAGCTGCAGGAGGCATGGGGTGAGATCAGCATCCTGCGTAACCACCTACAGGGAAACACTTCTTTAAGGAGTGCACCTCCACATCGCCAAAACCAAATCAGCACACCTATCCCCCAGAGAATGACCAGGCCTGGGGGATGGCAACTGGTTGCAGGAAAAGGGGGCAGAACTTGAGCAACTCTCCCAAACCAACAAAGCACTCTAAACACAGCAAACAGGTACACACCTCTTGTGTCCATACCATCTGTAACAACAGAGGATGTCTCAGGCCAGTGGAATGCCAAATGCAACAGGATAGCAAAACAACATCATAAACAAAACCTCAACAGGAAAAAAAATCATAATCAAGGGGGACTCCATGATTCGCGGTGTGGACTCCCACCTGAGGCAAAATAAATGTGCAGATGTGCAGGTCAAATGTCTCCAAGGAGCATCCACTTGGAGGGACACTGACTAAATAGTCAACACAGTTAAAAAGGAAGAAGAGGGCTCAAACATCCTGGTCCACCTAGGGACCAATGACCTTGCTAGCTGGTCGGTTGAGGAGGTTAAAGAGCACATTGCACACAGCTCAGCGAGAAATTGGTTTCATTTTTGTCCAGCATTACATTCTCTGAAATTCTGCCTGTTTGGGAAAAGGGGAAGAACAGGCATAAAATCAGAGAGAAAGAGATAAGTGAGCTCAACGCATGTCTCAAGGACTGGTGCCACACAAAGGGGCACCACTTTGTCGAAAACTGGGACAACTTCTGGGAAAGGGAGTTCTTCAGATTTTATGGCCTCCACCTGACTAAAGAGGGAGTCAGAGCACTGGGCCAGAAATTTGACGTCCACGTAGGACATTTAAACTAGCAGGAGGGGAGATGACGGTAGCTCTAGGAGAAGCACACATAGAGCCTGCTGTCTCTCCCCCTCCAACTAGCACCAAATCTACACACTCTAGGATAGCAAAAGCAGATAGCTGGGAACATAAAACCCTTTCTGGCTCTGGCATTGACCATCACAATGGAAAGGGAGGAACCATAAACAGGGAAAGCTACAAAGGGACGAACAATAAGATCAAGGGAGGCATGACAAACAAAGCAACACAGCAAGAGTGGTCAGCACTATGCCTGAATGCATGCAGTCTGGCTAACAAGATGACTGACCTCACTGTCACAATACCTGAGGCAGGACTAGACTGGGTGGCCATGACCAAAACATGGTTCACAAATAATCATGGTTGGGAGGTGACTATCACGGCGTACAACTTGTTTAGGAGAGATAGGACTGGGAAAAAGGGAGGGAGGTAGCTATTTATGTGAGGGATACCATCAGTGCTACAGAAATGCAGCAGACATTAGGGGAAACAGAGGATCTATGGATCTCAATAGGGGCTGGAAGCCAGAAACCCATTTGAGTAGGAATAATCTACAGACCCCCAAATCAGAAGGAAGCCAGGGATAAGGAAATCCTGGAAACCATCCTCCAGATGTCAGGCAAAGTGGACATGGTGCTGGTGGGGGATTTCAATCTGCCGGACATAGATTGGAATACCCACACAGCGACATCACAGAAGAACAGGGAATTCCTAGTCACACTACAGGAAGCAGGCCTAAGTCAACTAGTGACATCACCCATAAGGGGTAACGCAGTTCTAGATCTGATATTCCCAAATAGCGATAGTTTACGGGTGTTGAAGTAGGGAACCACCTGGGCAACAGTGATCATAACACGGTATGGTTCAGGGTAAAAAGGACTGTAGACTCCACACACTCCAAACTGAAGGTCCTTGACTTTAGGAGGGCAGACTTCACAAACATGAAGGTCTGCCTAAGAGACAACCTTAGTAACTCGACAGAAGGGAGCGTTGAGGAATATTGGACAAGGTTGAAGGATGCACTAATCATGGTCACATCACAGTGTGCCCATCAGGTTAGTAAGAACAAAAGGAGGAAAAACCCACTATGGTTTTCTAAGGAGGTGGCAACCATGGTGAAAGAAAAGCACATGACCTTCAGAAAGTACAAGGAGTCAGGGAATGAGACAGACAAAAGAGAATATAAACAGAAACTAAAAGAGACATGGAAAGTGATAAGAAATGCAAAGGCTCAAACAGAGGTTAGGATGGCTCAGGAAGTAAAAAAAGGGTAACAAGACCTTCTGCTGGTACATACATGAAAAAAAGAAGACCAAAGGGGCATTGTTAGAATCATAAAAGAAGATGGACAAATCACAGAGCAAGACGGGGAGGAGGCAGAGGCACTCAATGAGTACTTCTGCTGAGTCTTCGCACAGGAAGCAGATGGTAACGGACCAACAACAGGCATAAAGAAGTGTCCAATTGAAGGAATAGACATGGGTCCCTGCACAGAGGAAAGGGTCCTGGAGGAAATAGACAAGCTAAAGGTAGATAAAGCTATGGGGCCAGATGGGATACACCCAAGAATATTGAAAGAACTAGGGAGGGAACTGGCAACTCCCTTAGCAGTGCTCTTCAACAAATCATAAAGGAGTGGGGAGGTGCTAGAGGATTGGAAGAGTGCAACAGTAGTACCACTCCACAATAGTGGAAGAAAGGAACAGCCAGGTAACTACCGTCCGGTTAGTCTAATGTCAGTCATGGGAAAACTGATGGAGTCTCTGCTGAAGGAAAGAATCATAGATTTTTTGTAGCAAACTGGTCAGTGCAACAAAAATCAACACAGTTTCACAGCAGAGAAGTCCTGCCAGACAAACCTGGTTGATTTTTTCAATTGGTTCACCAAAACAGTGGATCAGGGTGGGGCAGTGGATGTTGTTTACCTGGATTTCAGCAAAGCTTCTGACTCTGTTCCGCTCAGGAGACTAGTCAAAAAACTGGAAAACATGGGAATTGGGCCCGATGTTACAAACTGGATCAGAAACTGGTTACATGGGAGAACTCTGAGAGTGTTAGTAAATGGCACTCTGTCTGTGGAGGGGAGAGTGACTAGCGGGGTACCTCAGGGCTCAGTTCTGAGGCCAATCCTCTTCAACATATTCATCAGTGACATTGTAGATGAACTGGAGGGAAAGGTATGCCTGTTTGCAGATGACATCAAAATTGGCAACAGGGTAGACACAACAGAGGGACAGCAAAGCATGGAAGCTGATCTCCGAAAACTGGAGGGGTAGTCCAAGACCTGGCAATTGAAATTCAGTGCCAAAAAATGCAAGGTCATGCACCTGGGAAAGCGTAATCCAGGGCAACTGTACTCAATGGGAGGGGAGCAGCTGGTGGCTACCAGGCAAGAGTGAGACCTAAGAGTGATCATATCAGATGATCTCAAGGTCAGTAGACAATGTGAAAAGGCAGCACTAAAGGCTAGTGGTATCCTGGGATGCATAGGGAGGGGCATCACAAATAGAAGGCATGAAGTAATCATGCCCCTGTATCGGTCCCTAGTCAGCACTCACCTGGAGTACTGTGTCCAATTCTGGAGGCCACACCTCAGGAAGGACATAGATAGGTTGGAGACGGTACAGAGAAGAGCAACAAAGATTGTAAGGCTTGCATCAGAAACCATACGACGCAAGACTGGATAACCTCAAATTATACTCCCTAGAACAACGCAAGAATCATGGGGACATGATAGAAACATTCAAATACCTGAAAGGCAACAACAGGGTGCACATGCAGAACCTCTTTCAGGTAAGGGACTACAGCAGGACTAGGGGGCACAACCTTCAACTTAAGGGAGAAAAGTTCAGAAGCAATATGAGGAAATTCTTCTTCACATAGTGTGTTGTGGAACCATGGAATAGCCTGCCAGAGGGGGTGGTGGGAGCCAAGATGGTAGGGGAATTTAAGCAGGCATGGGACAGACACTGTGGGATACACAAGCAGGCAGTTAGGTGGGGGGATAGGAAGCCAAGGGCAGACTTGATGGATCGTATGGTCCCCATCTGCTGACAACTTCTATGTTTCTATGATATGGTGACACACTATAAGCACTTTAACAGTTATGTCAGAATTATCAACACTGTCCCAGCATTCACACTCAAAATGAGAAAATGGCTCAAGCAGGATTTCGAGGAAAACAGAGTTTACTAAAATTAAAAATAGTAAATAAAATACAAAACACTGAACATATACCATCAATGATACAGTCATAAAAATAAATGGACACGTATAAACAAACTGCCTTATACTGAGTAACTGATCCTACCCCAGTTGCAGTTGGTAAATAGTGGTGCTGAAATTACCTAATTTTGGTAGACGTGCTTCTTAAGAGTCCAGAATACAAGTGTCTCTTGAAAGTCCAAACATAAGTATGCAATGTTCCCTCAGCAACTTGACAATATTGGGGGAAGGGTCCCACCCAGCTTGTGAGGTCACATCTCTGTGGTGATGCTGGCTCTGAGGTCAATCTCATTCCTGCATACTGAATTAGTCACATGCCACTGCACACTGCTAAACATTCCAATTAAAAAAAATATATATATACTTTTTAATTAGTGGGCCTCAGAGCATGAATTATGACAAGACAGAATATTCCTTTGATCTCTCAGGACAACATCCTGCAAAACACCTCTCTTAGCTGTGAGAATTTCACAGGTAACTGTCAGAGTTGGCTTACCTCCTGATGTCATAAAAAATGCAGTCATTTATGGCTAGTTTCTTAGATTCAAAGCAGTGGCTGGTTTTACAGCCTGTTATATCAGCTAACACAGGCTTTGACAGGTAGGTGTCAAAAGGAAGCTCTTAATTAGTTTCTCCACTGGGTCAAAGAGGGGGCAGACCCTTCTTTTCTCTCTGTTTAAATCTCATGCTCCATGATGTTTTGTTGCTTGGCCTGTTTCCTAAGCAGAAGTCTAAAACATATATTTATATCAAAACCATATGCACATAACTAGTAGACGGTTATCACGTCACACTCCGCCCTCCTAGACTGAACTTGGAGGAATATATTCCTAGGTGTGGGATGAGTTCCCCAAATTCAGTTCACTGCTCTGTCAGGATAACCCATCTGCATTTGCGTTTGCTGCCTCTGCCCTGTGAGTGACAGTCATGACGTAACACTGCAAGGCAAGGCTCCATCTTAAAAGCCTACCGTTTGTTTTACCCATGTGTGCCAGCCAAACCAGGGGATTATGACCTGTCTGTACCTCAGAATGCCACCTGTATAGGTAAGGGTCTAATTTCTTCAGTGCCCACACCATTGCAAGGCATTCTTTCTCCACTGTAGAATAAGCCTGCTCCCTGTGAAGTAATTTCTTACTGAGGTACACTATTTGGTGATCTTTCCCTTAGTTAAAAGTCTGGCTAAGTACTGCCACAACACCCACATCTAAGGCATCTGTCTGGAGTACAAATGGTTTACTGTAGTCTGGACTGGCTAATACAGGAGCACCATAGTGCCTCCTTTAGCCGTGTAAAGGCTCATTCACAGGCTAGTTCTCATTTTACCTTTTTAGGCAGTCTTTTCTTTAACAGGCCAGATAGGGGAGCTGCCAGGGCACTGTAGTTTGATACAAATTTTCTATAGTACCCTGCAGTATCTAGAAAACTCCAAACCTGCTTCTGTGTTTCAGGTCTGGGCCATGCCTCGATTGCCTCAATCTCTGCTTGATTAGGATGGAGCTGTCCCCACCCTACTACATGCCCTAGGTATGCCACCTCAGCCATGGCCACCTGGCATTTTCAGCTTTTACAGTGAGCCCAGCCCTCTGTATCCTGCCCGACACTTCCCTAAGGTGGGACAGGTGTTCCTTCCAGCTGGCACGGAAGATGGCAATACTGTCCAGGTAAGCCACGGTGTACTCTTCAGTACCATGTAACACCTGGTTCACCAACCTTTGGAGGGTGGCAGGGGCATTCTTCATTCCAAAAGGCCTTACCTTAAACTCAAATAACCCTATTGGAGTGATGAAGGCCGACCTCTCCCTAGCTCTGGCAGTTAACTCCACCTGCCAATACACTTTCGTCAAGTCAATAGTGGAAAGGTATGTCACCCCTCCCAACTTGTTCAGTAGTTCATCCATCCATGGCATTGGGTGGGCGTCCGACTTTGTGACTGCATTGAGCCCATGATAGTCAACACAAAAACGAGTAGAGCCATCTGGCCTGGGAACGAGGAGTATGGGGGAGGCCCAGAGTCTGGGAGATTTCTGGATTATCCCTAAATCCAGCATTTCCTCCACCTCCCTCCTAATGTCCTTTTGGACGGCCTCTGACACCTGCTATGCTGTCCACCATACGGGCACTTGTGTCCCCTTATCTACGTCATGTGTCGCTAAGGGGGATAGTATATGCTTGGCATTAAACAATGGGGAAAAAATCTGCTAAAACCTCCCTTACTTCCTGGATCTGGTCTGGGATCAACTGGGGCAACATTCTGATTGCCTCCACAGAGGACTCCCGCTTGCTGTCTTCCAGCAAGTCCAGAAGGGGGTCTTCCTCATCTGTCCCCTCCCCAGGACTACACACTGCAAAGACCATGTCAGTCCTATTTGCATATGACTTCATCATGTTGACATGGTACATCCTTTGGGTATGTCTCCTATCAGGCAGTTCCACAATGTAATTTACATCATTCGCCTGCCTGACTATTTTGTACGGTTCTGCTCACTCAGTCTACAGCTTATCTTTCTGGACTGGGATTAGGACCATGACCTCCTGACCCACAGTGTAAGAGCAAGCTCTGGCTCTGCGGTCATACTATACCTTTTGCTTTTGCTGGGCAGCTGCCAGGTTGCTTCTGGGCTGTTCCCATAAGCTCCTTCAGCTTTTCCCTAAACTTAAGGATATAATCCACTATGGGAATTCCCTGGGTGGCATGCTTGCCTTTCCAGTCCTCCTGGATCAAGTCTAGGGGCTCACGCGCCTTGCATCCATTTAAGAGCTAGAAGGGGGAAACCCTGTTGACTCTTGGGGCACTTCCCTGTATGCGAACAACAGGTGGGGAAGATTTTTCTCCCAGTCCTTCCCATGCTGTTCAGCAAACGCTTCGAGCATTGACTTCAGGGTACCATTAAATCTTTCCACAAGCCCATTGGATTGCGGGTGATAAGGTGTCATGCATCTTTGCACCACCCCACACTTCTTCCACAAACACTTCATCAGGTCCAACACGAAGGCACCCCCTCGATCGATGATAACCTCATGCAGGAACCTGACATGGGAGTAAATCCCTAGCAAGGCATCTGCCACTTTTTCTGCCCTCAGTGAGGATAGGGCAACTGCCTCTGGGTACCAGGTGGCATAATCCACCACTGTTAGGATTAACAGCTTCCTGGAGGAGCTGGGGGTATTCAAAAGCCCCACAATATCCATTCCTACCCTCTGAAATGGCTCCTCCACTATGGGCAAGGGTTTTACTACCCGCCTTCCCTATTTATTGGACCCGGTGACAAGATCTGCAATATTCCTTCACCTGCTTGGTGAAGTTGGGCCAATAGAAATTCTGGGCCAATTGCTGCATAGTGCGCGCAATTCCCAGATGTCCAGACATGGGGATATCATGAGCAATCTTGAGCAACCACTCACGGGACCCCTGGGGAACGACAAGCTGTCTGCTCATCACCCCTCCCTCTGTCCTTACATCCTGCATATACAGCAGTCCATTGTCCCAATACACTCTATGTCTCCCTCTACCTCCCTGTGTCCCATCAGATTCTGCCCAAGCCTTCAGCTTCTCTAAACTGTGGTCATTTTCCAAGCAGCTGCAAAATCTTTATACATTCCCAAGGCATGGGACAGGTCCCCTTCAGTTCCTAAACTAGAGTCCCTAGCTCTCTGACAATTGGCTACCCCTCCCTCCTCAGAGTAACCTTCTGTAGCTGTTCTGTTAACTGCTACATGGGGAATTTCTACCCCCCTTTCACTATTCTCCATATCAGGGGAGACAGGCTGGGGAACCAGCCTCTCAGTGTTTTCCACAGGGGCTTCTATCGGGGCCAGGGAACTACAATCTGCCTTTGCCACCTGACTGTGGGTAACTGCACACACCACCGCCTTTTGGAGACTGTTCCCTATAATCACATCCAGGGCCAGATTTTCTGCCACTACAAATTTTTGCACAGTCTCTCCTGTATCACCCCAGTCCAGGAGAACACTAGCAAATGGCAAAGTTTTCTCCTCCCCAATGAATCCCCATACTGCAGCAAACTGATTGGGTATAAGCTATTCAGGCTCAACCAAATCCCCTTTTACCAAAGTAAGGGATGCTCTCATGTTCCTTAACTCATGGGTTTGCACTCCATTCACAGTAACTGGGTGTATGTGCTCCCTCATGTTTAATGGCATGCTTTCAGGGATACACAAAAAAAAACACTTCTTTTCCAGCACCACCTTGTGCACTCACTGCCTTTTTAGGACACTGTCTTGCAGTATGCCGAGGAGCAGCCACATCAAGGCTCACAGCTTGAGCCGAGGGACACCCAGCCAGTGGGCAGGTGGCACTTCCACAGCCGCCGCCTGATACCAGCACAGCAGACACTCAGCGGCTCAAGCCGAGGAGCAGCCACATCAAGGCTCACAGCTTGAGCCGAGGTACACCCAGCCAGCGGGCGGGTGGCACTTCCACAGTCGCTGCTCGATACCAGCACAGCGGACACTCGGTGGCTCAAGCCGAGGAGCAGCCACATCAAGGTTTAATTATTCAAAAAAGAGCGAGTGATCATAGCCCCTTCTTGTTTGCGTGTTCAAGTCAGATGGACGGGCACCAGCTGAAAATCTCTCTCTATTTCTTGTGTTAATTTTGGGTTCCCCGCCTGTAGTGACGACCTTTTGTCTTCAGTGGGCACTTAAACCTCCCTTCTTCTCTTGTTTCCCCAGCCAAGGAGCAGCCACATCAAGGCTCACAGCTCAAGCTGAGGGACACCTGGCCAGTGGGCGGGCAGCACTTCTACAGCCGCCGCCCGATATCAGCACAGTGGACACTCGGCAGCTCAAGGTACTGCTAAAGCAGCACCAATCGGAACTCGAGTGCCTTTTGGTCTCCGTTTCTGATTGACACCTGCTAGCTAGCTAGGTGGCTCAAGGTACTGCTAAAGCCACCAATTCACGCCTACCCACCCATCCCCCACCCCAGCCCTTATTAAATACTCCTTCTCCATGCCTCTCTCCTATACCATGCCCTCCCTTCTTTTAATCCATCCAATACACTGCTGTTCCTCAAATTCTACCCTCCTTAATAAGTCACACCACACACTGGAAGCAGAGATCCCATGCTATTAAAACTACAGCTTCTCTGACTTGTGACATACTGCTGTTTGCCAGTACTCACGGGCCATATCCTCTTTATTTATACTACGCTGCTGTCTACCTACACCACAACCATCTTCTACCACTTTTCCTTGTACCAGTCTCCACTTACTCTTGATTTTCTCTAGCCCCCCCCATCCTTATTCCACTAAGTGTGTAAAATCGTGGATCATATTCTGGTCCTTCTTCTATCTTATATCGCATGCCCAATATGTGCCACCTCAAGCCTTTATTATTGTGGATACTAATCTGATATGGTCTGTAACTAGTTCCTGTCCCTAGGTTGATGAATGTCTTTTCAACTCTCCAATTCTTCAACACAGTATTCATTTTACCATTAACGCTGACACACGAAGTGAATTGCCATCACAGCTTATGACTTCTGCCAACATCATAGAGGCATCACCTCTACAGATAACAGTCAGAGTAGTCGTCTCTGCCACCCTTAGTGGGAAGAGCAAAAAATGTTGGGGCGTCCCCCCCAGGACAGTGGTCCACAAGGACGTAAAGGGGTTGCCAGTATGAAGCTTACTATTGCTACTCTGAGAAAACTATTACTCCTTCTCCTGTGCTCAGGAAATGTGGAGCTCAATCCGGGGCCACCAGCAGCAATCACATCACACTCTGACCTTACCACACTGAAAGACATGAGTTTCCTCCATATTAATGTATGCAGTCTGTTAAAAAAGTTCTCCACGATCCAGGCCTGGGCTCTCCATACTCTACCAGCCATCCTAGTGGTTTCAGAAACCTGGCTTGGACCAGCCACCTCTGACAGGGAAGTCAATATCCCTAACTATATACTATTTAGAGCAAACAGACATTCCAGGAGTGGAAGGGTTGCCATCTATGTCAAGGATAAGTATACGGCATCCTGTCTGAGTGCATCATCAGTTGCAAATGCTTATGAATGTCTGTCACTTCAAGTCACTATCTCGCATACTTCAACATTATGTATTATAGGGTGCTATAGTCCTCCTTCTGCCGATCTACAATTGTTAACTCATCTAAGCAATATCCTCGAACAACAATCCTCACAAATAATTATTCTTGGGGATCTTAATTTAGACTGGCTATCTAAAACCGCCGCACCTCTCGTAGCTTTCTGTGACACCCATGGATTATCACAAGTCATTGTCGAACCAACACGAGTAAATAAAAAGAACATGGATAACAGCTCCCTGCTAGATGTTATCCTAGTGAATAAACCACATCTCTTCTCCTTTGCCGGCACCTTCTTCAGTGATATCAGTGATCACTCCTTTATTGCTTGCATAAGATCAAGCAACAAACCTACTACTACACTGAAGTTTGCTGCTAAGAGATCTAGAGGGCACTTTGATCTCTCTGCCTACATAAATGAACTAAAACACTCCTTGTATTGGCAAGAGTTCTATTTGGCAAAAAACACACAATTAGCATTTGACATATTCAGCAAAATTATCCTAGACGCCCTAAATAAATATGCCCCTATAGTTAAGGAGCGAATAGCAAAAAATGCATGTCGATGGTTCACACAAGTATTAAAATCTGCATTGACTGAGAGAGATAACCTATGGAAAAAAGCATGCAAAACCCAGACTGCTACGGACTGGTGCCAGTTCAAAAGGGTACGAAACTCATGTACTAGAATGGTTAGAGACACAAAAGCTGCCTACTATCATTCTGAATTTCTCTCTGCCTCCAAAAATCCAACAACATTTGGAAAACCGTCAAGGATTTGTCTGTTCATACGTCCGGTGGCTCACTACCAGATGAAATCTCCTTAAACAATAACAGCATTAGTGACATTGGAAATTTTCAATGCCTTCAATAGTCACTTTGCAACTGCAGGCTTAGCTTTTGACAATTCCCCTGCGAATTTAATACGCTGTCAGGTGGATAATCATGGTGCTGATGCTAGCGTCACCGATTCAGTCTTCTCCTTGCGTCCTACTACTCTGAAAGAAGTTGAAGTCCTGTTGCTAAAATTAGATGTAAAAAAAAGTGCTGGTGCGAGTACCCTTGACCAATATTTTTTGAAGGTGGCCATCCATGTGTTAGCCATGCCCATAACCCATTTATTTAACCTATCACTAACTCAAGGATCCATTCCCTCAATATGGAAAACAGCGCATATCATACCCCTGTTCAAGTCCGGAAATCCCTGTGATCTAAACAATTACAGACTGATTTCAATTCTCCTGGTCTTGTCAAAATTACTGGAAAAAATCATAAGTAACCAGCTGAGGCAGTATCTAGAAGCCAATAACCTGCTTAATCCTGTCCAATCAGGGTTCAGAACTAAACATAGCACCATCACAGCACTTGCCAAAGTGACAAACGACTGGCAAAAAGAGCTAAACAACAGGAATTACACTTGTGCCGTGTTCTTGGACCTGAGCAAGGCCTTTGACACTGTCGACCATTCTCTGCTACTCTCTTCCCTGACCTCACTAGGTACTGACCCATTATCTTTACAGTGGTTCAAAAACTACCTCTCTGATCAATTCCAGCAGGTGAAAGTGGACGGAGATCTCTCGACTCTTAAACCCTTCCTAAGAGGTGTTCCCCAGGGTTCCATCTTAGGACCAATTTTATTCGCAATCTACGTCAACAATATTAATGAAAGCATAACTAAGGCCAACATACATCTGTTTTCAGATGATACAGTTCTATACGTAAGCCGCCTGTCATTACAATCTGCATGTAATGACCTTCAATCTGAGTTCAACCTGCTACAACATCAACGTCTAAATAAAAAACTATTACTTAATGCCAAGAAAACAAAAGCAATGCTCCTTTCTCCCTCTGCTCAAATGGTAAATTCAGCCCTATCAGATCCTGTGCCACAGATTACTACAGTTCTTGGCGAAAAGTTGGAATTTTTCTCTAAATTCAAATACCTGGGAGTATGGCTGGACCACAGGCTCTCCTTTATAGAGCACATTGAAGAATTACTCAAAAAACTATGACAGAGACTTGGCATGTTCTTCAGGATAGCCCGCTTCTTAACTAGAGATGCCAAACTACAGCTGGTCCAATCAACCTTTCTATCTTTGATAGATCATGCTGACATCCTGTACAGTCACTGTCCCACTTCCTACCTCACCAAACTTGACACACTATATCATAGAGCTTTAAGGTTCATCACAGGCTTTCCTTATTCCACCCATCACTGCTCCCTATATCAATCAGTGGGGTGGAGTTCTCTTCAATACAGGCATAATAGAAATGCAGCCTTATGGACCCTGAGAGCTATCTCCAAAACACTTCCCCAATACATTACAGACTGTCTTCCTATAAAACCAATAGGCAATTATGCCCTGAGAAGTTGCAAATCTCTCCTACTGAAGGTTCCCAAAGTTAACTCTCGCTTTGGCAGGGCTGCTATAAGCTTTGCACTGTCCTCCTTGTGGAATAAATTGCAAAAAAACACTGAAATTGAGGTCACCCATCAGCATCTTATCCTTCAGGCTCTTATATTCACATCTCAGAAATGATTAGTGCAATTGTTTTCCATGACCCTGATTTGTCATCATGCTAACCTGTACCATTTTACCAGGAACGAATTAGTTCAATTGTTTGTTTCTTTCCTTGACCCTGGCCTGTCATCATGCTAACCTGTAACACTTTGATGACTCTGTCCTCCTTTTTGATACTGATCTACTTTCCCGCTTTCTCCAGCCTTCTTTTCACAACACTACACAGCATTTATCCACTATCTACACACAATCATACTATAACAGTCCTAACGCCCCTTCCCCCCTCCCCGTAGGCCCCCGCTGCCGCATCTGTTCTACTCTCCTATCCATGGGACTACACATCTCACCTTGTTATCCTTCATTCACACATTACATACCCCTCCTGGTACCCCATCTGCCATTAGTTGGTGGTTCTTTAAGCCATTTTCATGGTTAGTTCCTGTGACTGCCCATGGTAAATGGACTAACTGGTATTTCTCTACAGCGAACATGGTTTGTATACAGTTGCATTTATATATTTACGGTTCAATGGTGGACCTGACCCCCTTGTACTTGAATCCTCCTCTGTTATGGTTCTCCTTGTCTTCCTTTTATATCATTTGACTCTCCTAATACTGCACCAATGTGATTATGTTTATATACTTATTTAAGTGTATTTATATGTTTTTATGATGGATGATACCCTGACCTTGTTCTAACTAGGTCCCTCTTGTAAAAGAGTTCTGCTCAATGATGTTCGCCTTGATAAATAAAGATTTTGATTGATAGATTGATTGATTGATGCCCAGGTTGTTTGCAAAACCAACATTCACTTCTTTTATCAGGCAAATCCTTTCTTTGTAACCTGGGGCTGCCCTTTTTCTGGGGAGGCAGTGAGGGTTTAAGTTGCCCTGAAGGAGTGCTTTTCCCTTTCTGAGCTGCCACATTCGCCCAACTCCCTTTCAGAGCAGGCCTGCTCCTGGCATAGCAGTCTGACTGCTCGGCAGCCTCCTGCACTGTTTTTGGATCTCAGTCCTCTAGCCAGGTTTTCAGCTGTGCTGGGCAGGCCCAAAAGAACAGCTCCAAAAGTACAACATCCTCAATTTTCTCTACATATTCTGCTTTTATCCCTTCCCACTATTTCAAAAACTGACGTTGTTTTGTGGCTAGTTCCTCGTAGCTCATGTCAGGGCTTCTCCTGAGCTTACGGAATTTAACTCTGTATACTTCAGCTGTCAAGTCATACTTTTTTAGCAATGCAGCTTTAAATTTGCCATAATCATTACTGTCCTGATTGTCCATTTGACCCAATGTATCATGAGCTTTACCAGTAAGCAGCGGGGATAGCTGGAAGCTCCAGGACTCTCTGGGAATTTTTGCCTGAGTGCATGCATTTTTGAAATGAATTTAAAAATGCATCCATATCTTCCCCCTCTTTAAATTCCGCTATCAAGTTAGAATTTAATTTGTAACCCAGTCCTGGAGGTCTAGGTTCACCCATGCCACTTACCTGCTCTGGTGCTGGTCTTTGGATTTGGAGCTTCTCCAGTTCAAATTTCCTCTGGTGCTCTCTCTCTCATCTCACTTGACCTCTCTCTAAAACTGTTGCTCTTTTTTCTCTGCTTCTCTCTGGCACTGGTTTTCTTTTTCCTCTGCCTCTCGCTGCTCTCGCTTCTTCTCTCTCTCTCTCTCTCTCTCGCCATCTCCATCTGGAACTTCTTTTGCTCAAATTCCAGCTCCATTCTCCTCAACTCCATCTGCAGCCTGATCCCTTCTGGTTTCTGCATGGTGGTGACCTTCCCCTGTGGCTGTTGCTCTCAGTTCACACTGGTCCCGCTGTTCTCCTCCCTGGGACTGGACACTGAGGTGGACCCTGGCCCCTCCATGCCCAAGGTCTGGCCCCTTTCAGTCAGTGACTGTGACTCAAGGTCTTGGGCAGTCACTTGTACATCGGCTGCCACAAGAACCACCATGAGGTGTTGTTTGTTTCGCCCCTCGCAATGGACTCCTCTCTCCTGACACAACTGCCTCAGGTATTCCGCAGTGTACTCACTGTATTTGGAAGCCATCTTCCTCCGTAATCTATGGCTACACTAGCTTGCACCCCAAAAAAAAAAATAAAACAGGTAGGGAACTTAAACTGTAACCACAATGATATATTTCTTTTTGTTTTAATAAATCACTGCCTTGTTTTGTATGTGAACGGTTACAGTTTATCAGTCCAACACACTGGACTGTTAATACTTGTGTCACCAAATAATTTCACAGTATGCAAACAAATCTTTTAGACTGCAGCACTGCAAACCAAACCTTTCAGATTGCATAGCTGCCAACCAGATCTGTCACACACACTCTAGGGGTCAGGCCCTCTGCTCCCACAGTGCCCAACCTCAAAGTGCAATATGTAAACTGGAGGCAAACAGGGACACCTTCCTGTCTGTTTTGGGTCCAAGCAACTATCAGTCTCGAGTCCTGGGGTAAAATATGAACCCTTTTTTGCTACCACATCCAGGTAACAGGTCCAAATATCACACCTTCTTCGGGGGAAAGCAGTGCAATATTTAACCTAGCAGGCACACACCTTGGTTCACAATCTCCTTCTGACTCACTTGAGACCTAGGTATTTTCTTACCTTGCTGAATATGGTGACACACTATAAGCACTAAAACAGTTATGTCAGAATTATCAACACTGTCCCAGCATTCACACTCAAAATGAGAAAATAGCTCAGGCAGGATTTCGAGGAAAACAGAGTTTACTAAATAAAAAATAGTAAATAAAATACAAAACACTGAACATATAACAGTAATGGTACAGTCATAAAAATAAATAGACAAGTATAAACAAACCACCTTATACTGAGTAACTGATCCAACCCCAGTTGCCATTGGTAAATAGTGATGCTGAAATTAACTAATTTTGGTAGAAGTGCTTCTTAAGAGTCCAGAACACAAGTGTCTCTTGAAAGTCCAAACACAAGAATGCAGTGTTCCCTCAGCAACTTGACAATATCGGGGGAGGGGAGGTTCCCACCCAGCTTGTGAGGTCACAGTCCTGTGGTGATGCTGGCTTTGAGGTCATTCTCATTCCTGCACACTGAATTAATCATATGCCACTGCACTCTGCTAAACATTCCAGTTAAAACATATATATACTTTTTAAGTAGTGCGCCACAGAGCATGAATTATGACAGGACAGAATATCCCTTTGATCTCTCAGAACAATATCTTGCAAAACACCTCTCTTAGCTGTGGGAATTTCACAGGTAACTGTCAGAGTTGACTTACCTCCCGATGTCATAAAAATGCAGTCTTTTATGGCTAGTTTCCTAGGTTCAAAGCAGTGGCTGGTTTTACAACCTGTTATATCAGCTAACACAGGCTTTGACAGGTAGGTGTCAAAAGGAAGCTCTTAATTAGCTTATCCACTGGGTCAAGGAGGGGACAGACCCTTCTTTTCACTCTGTTCAAATCCCATGTTCCATGATGTTTTGCTGCTTGGCCTGGTTCCTAAGCAGAAGTCTAAAACATATATTTATATCAAAACCATATGCACATAACTAGTAGACGGTTATCACGTTTCATTATATATTTATTTGATTTTGCAAGCAAAGCCATACAAAACATTCAATCCACAAGAAGATAACACATGGCAATACATAGTAGCATACACTTACAATGGAATCGAAAACTGATACCCCCTTAGTAGATACATCATTGAGGGGAACCCCTAAGTCTAATGACTCAAAACATATTCAAAAAAAAGGTCTAACGAATGCATGTAGCCAAGGAAGTACCCAGAGCAGTCTATCAAAGGAAGGTTCCTAAATACCAACGTTGTCAAAAAGACCAATAAGTTCCCATGACTCCCTTATACAGTAAAATGTAAAGTAATAAAATTTATACGATTTTCCCAGCTCCCAATAGAACAGCTACAAATATAATTATCCAAACGTACAGGTATAAATATACAGATATTTAAACCCTTGGTCAGAACAATCAGTGACCCAGAAGAACCAGGATATAATAGCCCAGAGCTTAGAACACTTATATAAAAAGGCAATACCAAATATGTATAACTTTTGCAACATGCAACATATTGTGAGCACAGCAACAGAAATTTGTCCCTGAATAGTCCCCAACCTGTAGCAAAATACCTTGCTGCCCCAGCAGGCCAGTGAGTCATTCCAGCTCAAGTCCTGAGCGGGCTCCTCCACTGAGATTGCAGCTCCAGCACTAGTCTTGGCCAGCCGCACCCTCCTCACCAACCAGCCTGCTCCGCTGCTGCTGCTCAGCTCGAGCCCTAAGTGGGCTCCTCCACTGAGATTGTGGCTCCAGCACTGCTCTTGGCCGGCCGCATCCTCATGCCAACCCACCTGCTCCCCAGCTGCTGCTCAGCTCAAAAACTGAGAGGGCTCCTCCGCCAAGATTGAGGCTCTGACACTGCTCTTGGCCAGCTGCATCCTCCTTGCCAACCCGCCCAGTCCCCAGCTGCTGCTGAACTCAACTCCTGAGTGGGCTCCTCTGCTAAGATTACAGCTCCAGCACTACTCTTGGTCAGCCGCATCCTCCTTGCCAACCTGCCTGCTCCCCAGTTGCTGTTCAGTTCAAGCCCTGATTGGGCTCCTCTGCGGAAATTGTGGCTCCGGCACTGCTGTTGGCTGGCCTCATCATCCTCACCAACCCACCCGCTCCCAAGCTGCTGCTCAGTTCAAGCTCTGAACGGGATCCTGCACTGAGATTGCAGCTCTGGCACTGCTCTTGGCCAGCTGCATCCTCCATGCCAACCCGCCCACTCCCCAGCTGCTGCTCAGTTCGAGCCCTGAGCAGGCTCCTCCACTGAGATTGCAGCTCCAGCACTGCTCTTGGCCGGCCGCATCCTCCTCTCCAACACGCCCGCTCCCCAGTAGCTGCTCAGGTATGCTTTGCCTGCACTAGAACCACTCGGCTTGTAATCTGATTGGTCTTTCCATGGCTGTTTCTAGTCCTCCATTGTCTGCTACAGGCCCCTACTGCTTCTCTATTGGACTCAGCTCTATCCTGCATTTCTAGCACGTGGCATTCTCACTGAATCTGTTTACTGTACATGCAGTGCCAGGTGCTCCTGTATAACTGAAATTGGAGCGCCAGGTGGTCCTGTAATCTCTATGCTTTCTAACTTGAAAAGTTTGCCTAAAAATTGATTTTATTCTGTGCTGTGTACCATTATTGATGTTTTAATTTTAGAATAATATAAATGTTAGCTGATAGCCTTAGTAGACTGTGCTGGATAACTGCTTGATTACTGCTACATGCTTTTGTTCTAACTTAAGTTTAATACAAATGTTAGCTGTTAGACTTAATTAGCCTGTTGTAGATAACTGTTGCATTACTGACACAAGCTTTTAATTTCTCTGCCTGTGAATTTCTCTGTCTCTGATCCCCCCCCCCCCACTAGACCTCTGTACTCTCAGCCTCTTTGTTCCCTTGGACGCCACTGGGGCCAAAAGCCCAGCTCACCCCCACTACTAATTTCTCCTCTCCCATCCTGCTACACCTCCTTTTGGCATCCCTCCCCCTCCTTTTTGTCTCTTGTTGCTTCCCCCCACACACACGATTTAGCTGGCCTCTGTACTGGAATCTTTATGTGTGCTTACAGTCTTTCCTGCTTTCTTTCCAGCTCGGGCCCTGAGTGGGCTCCTCTGTTGAGACTGTGGCTCTGGCACTGCTCTTGGCTGGCCTCAGCCTCCTCGCCAACCCATCCGCTCCCCAGCTGCTGCTCATGTATGCTTTGCCAGAACTTGGACCACTCAGCTTGTAATTTGATTGGCCCTTCTATGGCTGTTTCTAGCCCTCCATTGGCTGCTACAAGCCTCTACTGCGTCTCTGTTTGACTCAGCTCTACCATGTATTTCTAATGCTTGGTGCTCCTACTGACTCTGTTTACTGTATATGCAGCGTCAGGCTCTCCTGTATAACTGAAATTGCAGCACCAGGTGTTCCTGTAATCTCTGTGCTTTCTAACTTGAAAAGTTTGCCTAAAACCTTTTCTTTTTTTTTTTTTGTGTCCAGCTTCCCATTGGCACTGGGAGGCAAGATGGTGGCCACGCTGGGCCAGCATTCGAAATAGCTCCCATTTGCAGAATGTTAACATTCATTTAACATTCGTTTTTATGTTTTAAGTTTTAGTTATAGTTTTATTTTATTCTTTTCTTGATGTTTCCATTTGTAATTGCAGCAAGAATCAGTGTAGCCATCATAAAGAACTTGTATAGTGGCAGTCTGCTGCCAATATTATTGCTCGGGCTATCTGCTAACATTTGGAAGGCAATTGTGGAGTAGAGCCGCTTTGGTGCAATCGGCATTTTTAACGATGTTCTGTTGCTGGTCTGTTGCCAATTTTATTGCCCGGACTGTCCTTCTTACAAGTGGAAGGCGCTTGTGGTTTGGTGTTTATGCCGAAATACTTTTTCGAGATTGGATTAATACTTGGAGATTCGACCCAGGACTGCTACTCAGAGATCGAGGGTAGTGATTTCTAGTGGGCAGTGTTGGGTGGGGGAGCTCCCTAAACTCCACCGATCTTAGGGCTATACCCCGACACCTGGGACCGAGCAGAAGTTGGCTGGATTTGGCTCCAGGAAGCTGGAGGCATTATCAATGGCCTCGCCTAAGAAGCCCTGAGAGTGGTCCTGACAGCCTAGTTTTGAGGTGTCTGTAGCTGCGGGTTGTGAGTTGGAGTCAGGGCCTGCTTGTGGCGGTGGGGGAGCATCCTTTTTTTGACCTGCTCCTGGTTTTTACATCTGGACCCTCGTACTTATTTTTGGTTCGAGCTGGTATTATGTGAATTTAACTCTGGGCTCATGGATTTCTGCTCAGAAAGTGACTGAATGGCTGTATCCTGGCAGAGGGGAGGAGCCTAGAAGAAAACTGGATTTACTTGAATTTTGACTGGCTTTCCTTAGCCTAAGTTGCAGCTCAGGACCGGTGGTGACCCAACTTTCTTTTTTTGGTTTTCTGCTGTCTTATGTTCTTATGGATGGAATTCTGCTTGGATGTAATATTTTGGCCTTTTTTCCTGTGCTGGATTTTGGAATTATTGCACTTTAAGGATGACAACATCAAGAATTAACTGCATCCTCCCTTCGATTTAAATTCATTTTCATGGTGGTTCCCTGGTGGTGAGAGGACCTGGGTGTCCATATATTTTCTTTGACTTTCTTTTTCTTTTCTGTATTGTATGTTTTTTGTGTTTTTATTTTCTTTTGTGGATTATGACTTTTAGTTTAGGCAGTGAGGTGCCTAAACTATCTCTCTCCTGGTATTGAGAGGACTTGGGGGTTGTTACTAATTCTATTTTGTGGGAGGATTGCAGTGTTTTTCTAAAAATAAGTGTGGGGGTGACTGATTCAGCATATGTGGAATAGAGTGTTATTTTTAAGTGGCATTTTATTTTGCGTTAGGGTGGGTTATTTAAACAATTTTGGGCTTTATTCTTAGTTTATTTATTATTTTGTTATTGTGATCTATAGTTTAAGTTTTGGGGTAACTGTTTTGGTCGGGGTTGGATTGGAGGGGTATTTATTAGATTTTAGTTAACCTTGTTTTTCTTCATTTGTGTGAAAAATGTATTGGATGCCAGCCCCCACAGTTGTGCGCTATTCATCCTCTGCTCTCTGTGCCCTCTGCCCTTTCTCCACTCCTCCTCTCCAGTTTATAACTTACCAGCACTGTAGAGCACTAAGTATTATGCGTAGGAGAAGGAGGGGTTGGGGGTCATGAACAGTGGAGGATGAACGAGAGGGGTCATCGTATTGGAGTGGTTGAATTCAGGAGACGCCCTGGGGTGAAATGGAATCCAGATCATGGTTCGCCATGTCTGGTGCCCATACCCAAGGGCACTACTGGTTGTGATAGGCAGATGATTCTGGCTGCCCGGGAGGTTCGTCCAACTCGGGCGGTGTTGTGCAATGCCAGGTCCATTAAGAACAAGGCTACAATTATTGCGGATCTTGAGGAAATAGTGAACCTGGCATGCATCACCAAGACCAGGCTGGATGAAAATTCTGGCCCCATTTTAGAGGCTGTAACTTCGGCTGGGTACTCGGTGATATACCGCCCAAGATTGGATCATGGGGGGGGGAGAGGTTGCGGTCTGTTTCAAGACCGAGCTTAACCTCATGAGAGTATTAGTTGAGGAGGTTGAGTCATTCGAGTGTGCTGTTGTAGCAGGTGTAGGTTATCAAATGGCCCTCATTTATCATCCACCTGGTGATGAGAAGTGATTCCTTCAGGAAGTGGCAGACTTCGTCGTCGACATGGCGTTTGAGTCACCCAAACTGATGCTTCTGGGTGACTTCAACGCCTGGGTCAACGACAAACTCTCGCAATTTGGTCAACACTTCCTCCAGTTGATGACATCTCTGGGCCTTACACAGGTGTTTTTCACTGCTACTCATAAACATGGACACTCACTTGACTTAATCTTCCTCCTAGGAATCGAAGCATCTGAGTTGGGGATGGAACTGGTTGGGTGGTCTGATCATTACACCATGGGGTTTAGTTTTAGCACCCCCCCTCTTAGGCCTACCCCTGTGGAGATGGTTAGGTACCGCCCTTTACGGGATATAAGTTCTCATGGTCTAGCAGTGGTACTTGATCTCTCATCCCTCTCGTTGGCAAGCAATGACCCAGAGACCCTCGTGACGGCTTACAACTCAGCTGTTTTGGCAGCTCTGGATTCCATTGCTCCAGTCCTTGTTCACCTTCTCTCCCTTCGCCTCAGGTCCCCTTCGTTTGATGGGACTTTGAGGGAGATGTGAAGACTAGGACAAAGGTTAGAGCGTTGCTGGTGCAAGTCCGCCCTTGATGCCGACCACCTTAGATTCATGGACCATTATCAAGTCTGTCAATCTGCAATCACCCGTAAGAAGGCAGAATTCCTGTCTGGGGAGATTGCGGCAGCTCAGAATCGACCAGCTCAGCTTTCTGAACTGTGGACAGACTGTGCAACCCAGCCTGTCTACTTGTTCGGAAAGCTTTTTCGCAATTAGAGTGCGATGAGCTTGCTTGATTCTTTGCAAATAAGGTGGCTGACATCAGGGCGGTACTCCAGCCAGCACACTCTTTGGGTGTTGCTGTTGATCAGTACAGGGTCACTGTACCTCGGCCTTCCTGGAGTACCTTCAGTCGACTGGAGTTCATGAATGTCTTGTGGATTATCCAGGGTGTGCGCCCTATGTGCTGTAGTTTGGACCCTGGACCAACCTCCCTAATTTTGGGTTGTATTGATGTCATCGGTCCAGGCCTTGTGTGGATAGTCTGGTGCTCCTTGGAATCTGGAGGGTTTCCTAGCTCCATGAAAGAGGCGGTGGTGACACCACTCTTGAAGAAAGCTACCTTAGACCCCGACTGCCTTGCAAACTACAGACCTATCTCTAACCTTCCTTTTTTAGGGAAGGTGATTGAGAAAGTAGTGGCAGCTCAGCTGGAAAACCATTTGACCATCCATGACATCTATGAACTGCTCCAGTCCAGTTTTTGTAAGAGACATAGCACCGAGACAGTGCTGGTTCGGGTGCTCAATGATCTCCTGATGGCGAAAGATCGGAAGAATCGTACCATCTTGGTCCTTCTGGATCTCTCTTCAGCTTTTGACACCGTGGACCATGGGGTGTTGATAGGATGCCTGAGGCATATCTGTGGACTGTCAGGAACAGTTCTCAGGTGGTTTACATCTTTCCTCATGGGTAGAACACAGAGAGTGGTGTCTGGGGTTTATTCTTCAGCCCCAACTCCTCTGTCATGTGGGCTGCCTCAGGGTTCAGTGTTGTCACCCATGTTGTTCGCGGTGTACATGCTACCCCTCTGAGACATTGTAAGAAGGTATGGGCTGACGTTTCACCGCTATGCAGATGATACCTAGCTCTACCTTTCTTTTGCACCTGACCAGGATGGAGCTCTCTCGGTCTTTAATAACTGTCTGAGAGAAATCCAGGAGTGGATGGATTCCAGCTGGCTGAAGTTGAACTCGGAAAAAACTGAGGTATTGGTTGTGGACCAAGGGTGTCGGATAGGGGTGTCGGGAGTCGGTATGCCCTCTGGAATTTTTCTTGGCGGTGTCTCACTCCTGACCTCTGAATGGGTGCGTAGCCTGGGGGTAATTTTTGATGATGGACTGACCCTGCATTCTCAGGTGTCAGTTGACGTCAAAATGTCCTTTTATCATTTTAGGAATATCGCCAGGATTAGGCATCTGGTTCCGTCTGATGACCTTCCTACTCTAGTCCACACTTTGTGTCCTTGCGCTTGGATTATTGCAACTCCCTCTACCTGGGGCTTTCTAGGGTAAAAATCTGTCGCATGCAGCTGGTGCAGAAAGCAGTGGGCTGGCTTTTGACAGGATCTGTTTGATCCTGTCATATTTCACCAGTTTTAAACTTATTATTATTACTATTATTATTATTATTAGCAGACTATAAAGATCTGCCACAAGAGGACCTTAGTTTTTTTTGCAGCGTGATTGAAGTAATGAGGATCTTTCACTGTCAATTACAGGCCCCCCTCTAATTCGCTCTCTAACCAACTCTTGTAGATACTTCAGGCTGCTCTATATCTGACTGCTTTCTTTATCAGTGTCCTAATCTATTGCACTATACTTGTCACTTAGGCACCAAACTGGTAACTATCCTCTTTCTATTCTCTCTCCTGTTAACAACTAACTCTGCTCACTATGTCACCTGAGGGTCTACAGAGGGTTGCACTATTGCTCTCCCTCTTAACGTTTGCTGGGTCTCTAGTCTCAAGCTCTCCAGTATCTGCACTGACAGTACTTCAGGGAAATGCCTATTATGTATACAGTACTGTCACGCTATCTCTTAGTAATAACTTCCACGTTCCTCTCAGGGAATGGGTGTCTTCTGCCCACACAGGGCTTTTATCCAAACAGCTTGGATGGTTGCCACCAATGGCACTCCTTCCTGGGTTTTTTAGCTGTCATGTAAAAGCTTCCACACTCTGTACACAGTGCAGACAATCCAAATATAACAACAAGCAGCTGAAAGAATACCTCTATATGATTGTTGCTGCTGTTGGGAAATATCCACCCCAACCATGGCCCTCCTCAGTCTACCACTGTTCCACAGCAAAATACTAGACAACTTACAATTGCATCGCTGAACATCTGCAGCCTCCTCCCCAAATCGGACAGTCTGAATGCTTGGGTTCTACAACACAACCTGTACATCCTATCAATGGTTGAAATCTGGCACTCCCCTAATACAGTTGACAGTGCAGTTTCTATTCCTGGCTATTCCGTGCTCAGACAAGATCACTGACTAAGCGTGGAGGCGGATGTGCAATCTACCTCCATGAAAATATACAGAGTCTAATTCTTCCAATGCCTAGTACTAGGGCCAATATACAAGCTCTTGCATTAAAGATATTCCTAGGGGCACACAATAAAACTCTCACTGTCCTGATGGTTTACATCCCCCCAAGTCAGAAGACCCTAGGATTGGATTCTCTCATGGGATGTCTAGGCACTCTCAGTCTTAACTCTGAAATCATCCTGCTCGGGGATTTCAATGCTAATTAGCTCTCCCCTGCAGCTAGCTCATACAAGGATGCAGTCTCATCAAATAACCTCTCCCAGCTAGTTGACGCCCCGACCAGGGTGAACTATGAGACCGGAACATCCACCCTACTGGACTGGGTATTATCAAACCATCCTGAACACACCTCTCACACAATAGTACTCCAGGATGTTTGCAGTGACCTCTCCTCTGTCCTTTTCTGCTGTTCTAACAACTACTCCAAATCCCCAGCCAGAACAGTCATAAACAGGGTCCTTAAAAGGGGACACATTGAATTGCTGAAAGCTGACGTCTATTATCAGGACTGGTCATTAGTCTATTCCTCCTGCTCAGTTAACTCTGCATTTGAGCAATTTATACGCCAATTTAATGTTGTGTGTGACAGGCATGCCCTACTAAAAAAGTATAAAATCAAGGGATACAACAATCCGTGGTTTTCACCAGAACTTCTCGAGTGTATGAAGCAAGAGCCACTTGTGGCATAGATCCTGAGCCACTGATAAACAGACTGACATCCAGAACTACAAAAAAGCCTGAAATGACTGCACAAGGACCATATGGACCGCAAAGAACCAGTACTTTAAGGACGAACTCACACGCTCTTGGAGCAATGGTCAAAAATTCTGGTCAGACCTTAAGAAAGTAACTGAGAAAGATAGCAAGACTCTCCTATCATGCTTAAGATCAATGGGGTACCCACTCTGGATCCTTGTATCATCACTAATACATTTAATGATGCTTTTTCTTTTTTTTATCATATTTCTGTTGTTCTGTCTACTGTGGCGTAACTGGCGGGGGCATCCAGCCACCGGCTCTATCTGCCCGGAGAGCAGCAGGCTCACTCCCATGATGGGGGCCAGTGTGGCCATGCACCAACCTGCCAGTGGGTCCCCCATGCCGCTCTGAGCCAGACCGGACCCAGACCCCCCCCCCAGCACAATTCCACAACAGTCCTCTGGGCAGGGCAGAGCACGGCCATCAAGCTGCATGGTTGCGCCCAACCATTTTCCTCCTTAGTGTGCCCACTGGAGTGCTGACGTGCAAAGATGTCTGAGGCACAACGTGCCAATGTCCGCTGCACTCCTCCCCCAAAGGCATCAGCTCTAGTAGTGCCCCTGATCGTCACCAGGGGCCGCTGCAGAGCAGTGACATCTCTCAACCCTCCCCAAGGATAGGAGAGCAGTCCTTCGGATGCTCAATCCTATCCCTTCTCTACTGACCCCTGATGACCCGGGCATGTTTCTGAACCCAGGTCGCCAGCGTAGCGTAAGGTGTGGCATCCAGCGCCTCAACCCTCAGCGCCACGGGGCCTAATGATGCTTTTTCTGATCTGAAAGGTGCTCTTCCCCCTGATTTCTTCCATTACTCCAACTTGAGGCATAACGCTAGTTCTGAAGACCAGCCACCTGCCCTTTCTCCTTTTCGCTTTTAAGCTATCTCCCTGGGAGAAGTTAGGAAATACTTACTTAGGGTTCTATGGAAGGCTAAATTCATTGGTGACTCCCTGTACCTTAAATTTGTGGCACTAACTCTGGATGAAATACTTGCTCCTTTGACACATATAATCAACACCTCACTGAGATACTCTCAATTCTCACAGATATGGAAATTCGCCTTAGTGACACCTGTATATAAGAGTGGGGACCGCACATCTCACGGTAACTATAGACCCATTTCGGTCCATCCACTGTTATCAAAAGCACTTGAAAGAATTGTAGCAGATCAACTGGTTGACTACCTAGAAAAATATCAAATTGAATGTCCACAACAACATGGCTTTCTCAAGGGACACAGCACCACTACTGCTTTGCTTCAGTTTACGGGTCATATTCACAACTCCCTGGATCAGGGTGCCATTGTTGGTATGTTTTTTATCACTCTAACTAAAGCATTTGATATCATTAATCATGTCCTGCTTGAAGAATTGGAGTTCATTGGGCTTGCATGTGACACTGTTGCTTGGTTTGAGAGCTACCTTTCAAAGCGCTCCCAGCAAGTAAAGATCGCTGATGCCCTATCTACTAGCAGACCTGTCCGATCTGGTGTCCCCCAAGGATCCATATTGGGTCCGTTATTATTCAGTCTATTTCTGTCAGTGCCGAATTCTGCTTTATGAGGATAATGCAGTCCTGTTCATGAGTGATCCTGACCCAAAGCAACTGGAAATAAATCTTCAGATGAGTTTTTCAAAGGTAGAAAGTTGATTCAGTGAGCAAAAACTCATCTTGAACTATAAGACAACAAAAACAATATTGTTCTCTAGCTTCCACAATAGACATTGTACTTACCCTCTTAACATCACAATTAAGGTTGGGACACCTTTGAAACTAGTCTTGCACTTTAAATACCTAGGGGTAGCAGTTGACAGTGCTTTGACTTATGTCTACCACGTAGACAAGACAGCTAAGGCAGCTAATAGGCGCATAGGTCTTCTACACAGGCATAAAAATAGTCTGACCATGGAGGCTCTTACTCTAGCTATCCTTAGTTTGGTGGTCTCACTAATAGACTATGGTCTAATAATCTATGGCTCCGCAACTGACATGGCACTCCGCAGGATTATAGTGGCACTAAACAAAGCCTGCCACCTTGCAGCCGGTTCAGCAAGATTCACACATACATGTGACTTGAATGTTAAGACAGACTGGCTCCAATTTGAAGGAAGGGTCAAATTCCAAACCTGCCTGATGGCTAAAAAAATAAGTCTTTGCCGCTGGTGTCCCATGGTGTACAGAGGTTCCTCACCCCACACGATAATAAGCACTGCACCAGAAGTACTGATAGCATGGTTTTCAAAATCTCACACTGTCGTACCTCCCAAGGACAGAGGGCTTTCTCCCATCAAGCTCCATACTGGCTTAACTCCTTACCCTCGGACATTTCTTCTATAGCCACATTAGGCCCGTTCAAACAAAAGCTAAAGCACCACCTTGTTGCAAATTCCATCTGAGACTGTTTTCGCTAATCCCCTCACTCTTACAGGGACTTGGTATGGTATACTCTCCTCAAAGGGCAACCCTTAGATGGCCTACAGTTTTTCTACTCTTGGTTCCTAATTTCCTTGGCCTTCCAAAGCAATTTCTCCCTAATTATCCACTCCTCTAATATATCTCCCTCCAAGCCTCCTTTTATCTTGCCCCTAATTTTCATCCTTAAAGTTGTCTGCCACCTGGACATGTTTCCACAACTTGTAAATATATCCTCTTCCCCGTACCCTTTATGATGAAGCCTCTCTGGCCGATGTAGCCTCCCTCCCCTATATAAGTCTTCCTATCTATTATGTATGTCTTAGTCTGTCTTACCTAACTGTTTATCTTTACTACCCCTCACTCTCTTGCTTCTAACTGTATTTTTACATACATTGTACAATGCCAACTTGATGTCTTGTTACCTTACTTACCTAAGTTTAACATTGTATGTAGTTTACTTTATGTTTAATTCTTGCTGCTTAACAGCAATCACTTATGTTTACACTGTTTGTCTAACTCTGACATGGAACCTATGCAATGAGCTAGTTCTCAAAAGGTGTTAATCCGAGATCACAATAAATGAATAAATAAATAGTCAGTCTGAGCAACCAAACTGTATGTTAAAGCAATGTTCCTGATGCCGCTTTAATGGAAAATAAACAGTCACCACATTATCCACATTGTAAAATAGTGCAGTTGCTCACAGTAAAAGTCAGTAAGAGGAAGGGAAACAATGGGAACGACAGAGTAAGTCCGGGAAAGTACCAACTTCTGCTTTATCTTTAAAATAGATCGAACAAGTTCTTTTTTTTTTCAAATTTAAACTTACTTAAAGGGACACTTTCAACTTTTTGTGGCATTTTTTTTTTTGGCAAAACTCAAAAAAGTACCTGCAGGTGCTATGTTGTGATGTGAACACGCCAGCAACTCTGATGGCCAGGAAGAAAGTCAGACAGACTGAAATAGTAAACATAATAAAATATCCAATAAACTGAGAATGTATTGCTATTGAGGACCACAACTTGAAACCTCAAGGCTTACAGATGGCTGCAGGTACCTTTTTACTGTAATGCTCCCTGTACAGGTGCTTTGAATACTGTAATGCTGTCTACCTAGGGCTTCCTGGGGTAGACATCTGTCGCTTGCAGCTGGTGCAGAATGTGGCAGCCAGGCTGTTGATGGGCTAATCTCGATCTAGCCACATCACGCCTGTGCTCCACGAACTGTACTGGCTGCCAGACAGTACTTCAGGGAAATGCCTATTATGTATACAGTACTGTCACGCTATCTCTTAGTAATAACTTCCATGTTCCTCTCAGGGAATGGGTGTCTTCTGCCCACACAGGGCTATTATCCAAACAGCTTGGATGGTTGCCACCAATGGCACTCCTTCCTGGGTTTTTTAGCTCTCATGTAAAAGCTTCCACACTCTGTACACAGTGCAGGCAATCCAAATATGGAAAATCACCTTTAAGCTCGGTTTGCTGACCTATAGGGCCCTACATGGACAGGGACCACGTTATTTGCAAGACCTCTCATGCCCCTCCTGCCCCATCCATCTGCTCCGTCCCACTGACATGGGATTGCTAGAGATTTCCAGGGTCCTTTTAAAAACTTCGGGGGCAAGATCTTTTGCTTCAATGGCCCTGACTCTGTGGAACTCTTTACCTCATCAGGTTAGAGAGTGCCTGTCCACTGAGAGTTTTAAGGCTGCCTTAAAAACATATTTATTTGATTTGGCTTTCTCTGATATTTTTTAATTGCAATGCTGCTTATTTTATCTGTTACTGTTTTATTATTTATTATAGTCTGTTTAATTGTATGTACAGGCACTTTGATATTTTGAAAAGTGCCTTTTATAAATAAAAATGACTTTGACTGTTGCCAAAAAAAATGTAGCAAAAAGCTAGCAGTCTCCCTTTAACTAGTCATGCATTTTCTTTTGCTAATTGTTTACATTTGTAATACAGTAAACCAGATATACAGTGTACAGTATGACTACCCCATACAATGTCACATCATAACAGTACCTTCAACAAAAATAACATCACCGCACATTACTTTTATTTATTTCTGTTTATAATGTCATTTAAAATAATGTTGCATTTTAAAAATGACAGACGTATTCCCTTACTTGTCTGTAATCTGTATAGCATGTTATTTCTATTATTGAATATACTGCCATGATGACAACTAAAGTACCTACCTCCTAGGATGCCATTGTCAAACTGAGGGGGCTCACTGATATAACTAGCTCACTCTGCAGTAATAGAAGATGAATACTCACATTTTCCGTTAATGTCTGTTTCATCACTGAATCATGTCATAGAGTTACCAAACGGCATCACTGCACCGTGATGTTCACACCATGCACTATTTCTGGCAGTGCACGTATTGCAACAGGGACTGTCACAGTGACATTCTACCCATTTGCATATCTCACACTCAGCCAGTGGACAATAAAATGTTAATTTTTATGTCTTTGTTCCAAGTAAAGTGAAGGGGAACTCACTGCTGGCATTGAGAGATGGCTTCATGTAGAAAGGCATATGAACATATGAAAATGGCAGCAGAAATAGACCTCACGGTCTGTCGAGTCTGCTCGATTGTGCAGCTAACCCCTCATCTCGCAGCGGCCCCTCCCACTCCTTCCATCCTTAGATTTACCCTCACCCTGTCCCATCCCCTCTTGAAACTGCCCACCATCTTACAGGCCATCACCTCCTGTGTTAGAGTGTTCCACTTGCCCACCACCCTTTCCATGAAGAACTGTCTCCTTACTTCCCTCCCTCCTGAATCCCCCCCCCAGTCTGAGAATGTGCCCTCTTGTGTCCCTTCCTCTTCTTAATTGGAAGATCCCCTCTGTTTGAGTCTTGTTTATCCCTTTCAAGTACTTAAAGGTCTCAGTCATGTCCCCCCATCCCTCCTCTCCTCCAAGGAATACATACCTTGTTCACTCAGCCTTTCCTCGTAGGGCTTGCCCACCAATCCCTAGATCATCTTTGTCACTCTACGCTGCACCCCCTCCAAAAATCTGACATCTTTCTTCAAGTACGGGCATCATATCTGCATGCGGTACTCCAGGTGTGGCCTGATCAGTGACCTGTACAGGGGGAGGATTTCCTCCCTACTTCTGGAGGAGATTCCCCTCGCTATGCACCCCAGCAACTTGTTGGCCTTCGCTGCCACCTTTCTACACCAAGCAGAGTTGTTCATGCTCCCTGTTATAAATACCCCTAGGTCCTTTTCCTCCACAGTGCTACCCAACTGTACCCCTCCCAGCTGATAGTCCTTCCCCTGGTTCTTTGCTCCAAAGTACATTACCTTGGACTTCTTGACCTTGAACCCCAGCTGCCATGTTTCTGACCATTCCTGCAGTTTAGTTAGGCTGTCCTGTAGCACCTTTGATCCCTCAATGTCATCAACCTCTGCTCCCACTTTGGTGTCATCTGCAAACAGACTGATCTTACTTTGGATCCCATGTGAGATATCAGCTATGAATAATCCAAACAACACCGGCCCCAGCACTGATCCCTGTGGCACTCTGTTTGTCACTGCCCTCCAGTGAGTGGTTGAACAGGACTGTCAGAGGTGCTGCCAGCACCTCTCTAAGCTCCTTCAATATCCTTGGATGTATCCCATCTGGCCTTATTGCCTTGTCCACTTTCAGATGCAAGTTCCTTCAGGCTTCTCTCCTCTGTAAATGGACTAGTGTCCACCTCCCTTCCTTCAATGCTCCTGTCATTTAACTGTGGTCTCTCACCTTCCCTTTCCTCCGTGAACACTAAACAAAAATATTTGTTCAGGATGCTTGCTTTTTCTTGATCCCTCTCTACATACTCCTCCCCTTCCCTTCTTAGCCTTACAATCCCTCCCCTGGTGTTTCTCCTTTCATTTACATATCTGAAAAATGTCTTATCCCCTTTCTTTACTGCTTGTGCTAATTTCTCCTCCATTTATGCCTCTGTACTCCTGACTGCTTTCCCTGCCTCCCTCTGTGTCTCGTGATTCACCTCCCTAATCTCCTACCTCTGTGTCTCCCTATATTTCCTGAATGCTAACTTGTTTGCCTTTACCTTCCCAGCCACCTCTTTTGAGAACCAAAACAGTTTCTTTTTCCTCTTGCTTTTGCTTACGCACCTGATGCAGAGATTTGTTGCTTTCCCTATGGCCCCTTGTATTGTTGCCCTCTGTTCCTCCACTCTACCCATGTCCTCCTCCCCTGCCAGGGCATCCCTGAGGCATTGCCCCATCTTTGTAAAGCCCAGTCCTCTTGAAGTCCAGAACCATCACCTTAGTGTGGTTCAACTCTGGCTCCGTAGTTATACTGAACCACAGCCTATGGTGATCACTGGACCCCAGGTTGTCACACACCTTGGTGTCTTCAATGCTGTCCCTATTAGTGGGTAAAAGGTCCAACACTGCTCCTTCATGAGTGGGCTCCCATATTAGTTGCCTGAGGAATGCCCCCTGCAGTGAGTTCAGGATGTCCCTGCTCCTGGTTGACACTGTAGCTGAGATGCTCCAACCCACATTCAGCACATTGAAGTCCCCCACCAGCAGTACCTTTCCCCAGTTGCCATCTTTTGGATGGCTTCCACCAGTACCTTATCCATCTCCCCCCTCTGTGATGGAGGTCTGTAGATTACACCAGTGTGAATAGCGGTTCTATTCCCTGTCTCTAGGGTAACCCACAGTGCCTCCGCTCCTCCCAGTATTGCCTGTGTCTCTGTAGCTTTTATGCTATCATTTACATAAAGAGCCACTCCTCCCACTTTCTTACCCTCCCTGTCCTTCCTGAACAGAGTGTAGCCTCATATGGCTATATCCCAGTCATGCTACTCATTGCACCATGACACAGTGATAGCGACAAAGTCCAGGTTAGCCTCTGCTTTAATGGCCACAAGGTCTGGGATTTTATTTCCCAGACTTCAAGCATTTGTGCACATGGCCTTCCAGATTCTTCCATCACCCTTTTTGTCAGTCTCTCTTTTTCCCTTTTGCCTACTCTCCTTATCCCTTCTGCCTTCATTCCCAACCTTCCTTATTTCTGCCATTCTGCTTTTCCTGCTATTAGAAATCGTTGGGGATCTCCTTCCCTCCCTTAGGATTTTCCCTGCTGACTCCTTCAACTTGTTGGAGTGGACAGTTCATGTCTCCTTGATTCATTCCACCACCCCTCTCAGTTAGTTTACATGCTTGCCAATGTAGTATTTAAACCATCTACTGAGGACCATGGTTCTCCTCCTGGATGGATGCAGGCCATCTCCTCTGTATAGGCCTTTATCCCTCCAGTTGGGACCCCAGTCCCCAATGTAGCCTAAACCCTCCTCTCTGCACCAGTCCTTCAACCACTTATTGAAGCTTTTGGTATGGAGTACCCTATCCTTCCCTCTGTCATAGACAGACAACACCTCCGAAAATGCCACTAAGTATGCTACCTGCATAAGACCCCTCCCACATTCTTCGAACTCCTCCTGCACTCTTTTAGCCTCATCTATGGCTAAGTCATTGGTCCCTAGGTGGACAATGACATCCAGCTTTCCATCCCATCCTGCTGCCCTAGGACTCTCTAGGATTCACTTCCCAGCCCTCTAAGCCGTGGTACCTGGCAACTGTTAAATATTATTGTGTTTCTGTGCCTAGAATACCTGCTAGTGCTGTTGTAAAAAATGCTTGTTTCTCACAGCTGACCTGGGAGACCAGTAGGTGAAAGACTTAATGAGGGAGCAGGGAGCAGGTGAAGAATAAAAGTCCATGCTACCCTTCGAGCATATAGCAGGCACCAAGATTCAAACCTGAGCCAGTACCAGCATTTGTGAGGGGCGAAGAAAAGACTGTAACCAGTGTGCTTTTCCATCTGATGAGGTGAACTACAGAAAAGCTGCATTACAGTCCAAAAGTCCTCTTGCTGCTTCTTTGAATAGCATTGGCAGTGAGCCACAGTAATTTCTACACTACAGATATATACCTCCACCAAAGACTGTCAAAATCTTGGTACTGCACCAAAGACTGTTAAATATTGCTGTGTTTCTGTGCCTAAAATACCTGCTAATGCTGTTGTAAAAAATATTTGTTTCTCACAACTGACCTGGGGGTCCAGTGGCAGACAGGTAGCTGAGAGCCATAATGAGGGTGTGGGACACAGGTGAAGTTTAAAAGCCCATGATGCCTTACAGGTGATCGCTGTAGTGTGAGCACAAGTGACACTCAGTCAAGAAAATAAAAAGAAAACTATAGAAATTTGGCTGAAGAAAACTAAGGTAAACTATTAGCACATATTTTATTTAAGGTTAGGGTAGGCATTTTGTATAACTTTTAAATTAAATGTTAAACACAGTTTTTGCCATATATTGATGTACCGTAGAATATATCAGCAGAGAATTTAGGAGTCTTGAGCCTGTACTAACCAGTGAGGTTGCTACAGAGGATCTACTATGAAATACCGTCAGTCAGTCACTCTAACTCCGTAAGCCCAAGTTCAGGAGACCGACTGCTGGAAGACTGACAAGGTCTTAGTGCAATGCGAGGGCAAGCCCCCGCACCCCCATAACTAAAATAGCCAGGGGAGCAGGCCTCAGAGTAGGTTAAAAAATTTTATGGGGGGCAAAAGTGCACCGCGCCAAAATTTCTGTCCCAGAACAGAACCCGGGTCTGAGCGCGATGCTGGCTGAGCTGCTAGTGGCTTAGACCTCCATGCCACGGGAGCAGCTCAGCCACCCTTAGGATTTTCCCCTCTCTTATGGTGCATGACTAGGGGTAGGGTAGCAGTTCATCACATCTGCTACCTTACCCCTGTCGGCACCAGCTTCCATCTGTCGGGCAGATGTATGTCGGGCAGCCGAACTCGGGATCCTGAATGTCGGGATCCCGAGTTTCGGCAATTAGTAGTGACACCGCTGTGGACAAGTATTATTTCAGTGTGCAAGAGGTTTACAACTAACAAACAGGTAATGGGAGGTGGAGGCAGGACTTAAGCTGCTTAATACTTAAACTAAGATTAGCGAGTTGTAGCAATTTTTATCAGGAGATACAAGTATGAAACCATTAGGGTGTTTGGGGAAAATATTCCTAATTTTAGTATTGTAGCTGCCTATATTTTATTGCACTATGTCTTATTATTGATAATTACTCCTACTTAGTTGCCTAATGCTTTGTCATTCAGGGACCTCTGATAAACATATAAAAACTTGTAACAGGGTAAACTTTGATACCAAAGTGCAGGAAAGCACCAGATGTTTGAATCTTGATGTATTTTTGCCAGAGTAACAAATTAAACATATAGGCCTGATGACCAATGATTTGTTTAGGATTTGATTAAATCAGCTCATGTAATGGGGGCACATTATCACATGGTAGGCAATTCTGTTTCCTTACCTTTATATTTGGCTAAAACTCTAAGAGAATTAAATAAACATTTTTATGTCAAAAAGAAGAGATAATGGTTTTCTAGTGTACCTAAGTTTACATTAATTATTCTGTTATTAATGTGTGGGGATGTCCATCCCAACCCTGGTCCAATGCCCACAGATCAAATGAATGCAGATATATTAAAGGAAGGGATTTCAGAATTGCCCACTTTAATGCCCAAAGTGTATGGAATAAGTTTGAATTAATCAAAGATTAGGTGGGAAGATATAGTCCCAATGTTATAATTATTACAGAAACCTGGTTGAGTAAAATAAATTCTGACTCCTTATTACAATTAGAAAACTAACACTTCAGAAATGATAGAACAAAAAAACAAGTAGGGGAATTCTGCTGTATGTGAATATAGAAATTGACTGTAACATTTTGGAAAAGGGTCTGGAAGTACTGATTGTTGAAGTTAAGATCCCCTTTAGTAAACCTATATTAATTACTGGCATATATAAACCCCCCAAAATAAAAAATACTAATTTTTCCAATTTACAGGAGTTTTTGCTACCATTTAAACAGACTTTCAAGTTATTAATAACAGGTGATTTTAATGTGAATTGGATTCAGATTAATCCTACCTATAGTCTTGTTGACTTTCAAGAAAGTTTGTGTCTTACACAATTATTAGAAGAGCAAACAAGGGTTAATTTAATTATAGAAAACAGAGAACTCCACATTGTTAGATCTTATTTTTACCAACCACCCATCTGTATATTCTTTGAGCAGAGTTTTGCCAGATGCTTTCTCCAAGCACCAGATCACCTTTGCCCTGCAGAAACATTTGAAAATAGCAAGGCAGGTGCAAACTGTTGAGCGGAGAAGCTACAAACAATTTGACTATGTGAAGTTTATGCTTGATGTTGAGGGACTAAATAGGGACAGATTGGAATTGATACCCTCTGCATCAGAGGCATGGATATACTTTCATCAAGAGTTTGTGAGGGGATGGCCCATTGATGCAGTGGTTAGATTTCCGCTGCAACACCAGCAACCCAGGTTCAGGGATAGACTTGGGGTGCTGGAAGGCTAGTTAGGGAGAGAAGGCTAGAGCATCCAGAGACTGCTTGCCTTCTCTTGGGGGGAGGGTGGATGGAGGACCCGGCGCTTGCCAACTCCTGGTGGAGGCTGGTGGTATGGCAACATGCTGGGGTCCCACTGACTAAGGGGGGGGGTGTGGGGAACATCAGCTTATGTCTTGATGTTGTGGCACACCATACCACCAGGGAGCAAAGTGGAAAAGCACTCCATGGCAGACCAGATGACGGTCACCAGCTCCCATTGCCACTGAGCCCCCGATGTGGCACAGATCCACCTCAGCATCACCCGGGCAAAGTAACATGTGCTGGCCGGCCCCTACTGGTCCCTGTCTCCCTCAGGAAGGGGGTCCCACCCAGTGAAGGGTTACATCTGGGTTACCTTGGGGGCTGCAAATATGAGGTGGTGGTGGTTGGCATCGGGGCAGGGGCACCAGCGGGGACCTAGTCAGCCTAAAGGAGTGGCCAACCTGGAGCAAAGGGAGGTGAAAAAAAAAAGAGTTTGTGAGGATCTGTGAACAACATGTCCCTATAAAACGAAGGAAAATAAAAGCCTCTACTGCTAATGGGTACAACGCAGACCTGCACTGACATAGAAAGGATAGAGACAATAAATTGCATAAGGCAAAGCTTACAGGTACAGCTGGGGATTGGAATTTCTATAGGCAGGCCAGAAAAAAATATATTTATGAGAACAGATTAGCCAAGGAAATATACTATAAGGCAGAATTAGAAATAAATAGAAATAAAAATACAAGATCCTTCTGGAGTACCATGGCAAATTTGATGGGTAAAACAAATAAGGTACAGGTGAAAATAATTTAAATAATTGGCCATTTGGTTTCCATGAGTGGCACAGTGGCAAATGCTTTTAATGATTTTCTTGCAGCAGTCAAAACACAAGTCTTAGGATCTTTCCCTCTTGGGTTAGGATCAATGGATGAAACTTTGAAAAAAAAGAGGATGTTCAAAAAATGGATAAGTCAGGAGTGTTTAAATTTAAATACATTCAAATGAAAGAAGTAAGGGATGAGTTGTTAGAAATAGATAGTAAAAAAGTGGGTGGATTGGATAACATTCTGGCTAAATTATTGAAATATGCATATCCACGCATTGCCTATCCTTTGACCTATATTTTTAACTTTTCCCTCTCTACTGGTGGGATTCCAAAGGGATGGAAGTTGGCAAAAATAATACAGATTTTTAAGGGAGGATCAAGGCACAAATGAAACAATTATCATCCCATTTCACTCCTTCCTATAGTATTCAAAATATTTGAGAAACTGGTATCCAGGCAATTGAAGAACTTCTTGGACTCAAATAAATGATAAATTAATACCAGTTGAGCTTCCAATCCAAACATAGAACCCACTCAGCCTTGATGAAAGTTGTGGGAAATAAACAGCAGAGTCTAGACAAGAGAATGTCTGTGGGTGCCATATTTGTGGACCTGTCTAAGGCCTTTAATACTCAGCACCACAACATTTTACTATCCAGACTCCATGAAATGGGGATGCAAAATGGGGAACCTGACTGGTTAAAAATGTATTTAATGGGACAAGATCAATTGGTGGAGATAGGCCCTTATAGAGCCACAACAGCTGTTATAAAATACGATATTCCTCAGGGGTTCATATTGGGCCCACTCCTATTCAATATCTATATAAGTAACTTGCAATTTCACGATCTCTTGGTTAATTATGATATTTACGCAGACAATGCTATGATATACATAGAGGGAAAAGAAATGTGTGATATACAATATAAACTGCAGGAGGCTTTTTCTTACTTAAAACTTTCTCAGGAAACAGAAGTTATGCCTAAATACGAAAAAAAAACACAGTCAGTATTGTTCACGCTTGTTGATAAAAGTGATGCTCTCCTAGTGATTCAGACTCAGGATGGAGCACATATACACATAACACAATACAAGTACCTGGGAGTTTTGCTGGATGCTAAATTAAATTGGGAAGTACACCTTGAAGCCTTACTGAAAAATATGGGCAACAAGTTGGGAACATTGTATAGACTAAAAAGTTATATGACTCCTGAAATACGTCTAGAAATTATAAACGCTATGGTACTTCCTGTATTGGACTATGGGGGTATTGTCTATGCTGGGTCATCGAGGACGGAGCTAGCCAAGTTGGATGTAATGTACAACAGGATGGCTCACTTCATCCTCAGTGCTCCCAGGGGGACACATCACTGCCACTTATACAGACCATTGAATTGGCTGAAGCTTGTAGAAAGAATAAATTGGCATCTTCTGACATATATGTTTAAGTTACAAAAAGAAAATTTGCCATGGTACATCATGGACTTTTTTAAATGCACCACAACATTTTCCTGTCCAGACTCCATGAGATGGAGATACAAAATGGGGAACCTGACTGATTCAAAATGTATTTAATGGAACAAGATCAATTGGTGGAGATAGGCCCTTATAGCTCCACAACAGCTGTTATAAAAACCGATATTCCTCAGGGGTTCATATTGGGCCCACTCCTATTCAACATCTATATAAATAACTTGCAGTTTCACGATCCCTTGGTTAATTACAATATTTACACAGACAATACTATGATATACATAGAGGGAAAAGAAATAGGTGATATACAACATAAACTGCGGGAGGTTTTTTTTTACTTCCAAAACTTTCTCAGGAAACAGAAGTTATGCCTAAATACCAAAAAAAAACCAGCAGTTGGTATTGTTTATGCTTGTTGATAAAAGTGATGCTCTCCTAGTGATTCAGGATGGCTTGCTTCATCCTCAGTGCTCCCAGTGGGACACATCACTGCAACGTATTCAGACCGTTGAATTGGTTGAAGCTTGCAGAAAGAAGAAATTGGCATTTTCTGACATATATGTTTAAGTTACAAAAAGAAAATTTGCCCTAGTACATCTTGGACTTTTTTAAAGTCAGAGGCACCAAGGAGTCCCTGAGATCTGCACAAAGAGTGGAATACATAATCCCGAAAATGTAATTTAGGAATTGAGAGGTCATCTACATGGTCTAGAGGGCCTGTTTTGTGGAACTCTATGCCCATTAGGTTAAGAGGTGTGAATACACCCATTCGCTTAGTCCCAATAAAACAATGATTTTATGATAGGGCTATGGCACCATCACAATGTTGCCATGAGGGCATAACCTAAATATGGAATTTAAAGAAAATGCCATGTCTGTAATGCACTTTGTTTAATGTGTTTGGTGACTAGTATTGTGTTATTTAGTGATGCATTGAATAAATTGATGAAATATTTATAATTTTTGTATAGGCAACTACATTTTAATTGTAAAAGGATTTCCTTGGAAATGAGCATTTTGCTAAGTGGAGTTGTAATATATTTCCTGTTCATAATTAAAGAGCTAGTGTACTGTTTGAAATTAATAGTCATTTTCAGATGTAGTCAGCTATCATTTCCAGTATCTGAAGTATTTTTTTATTTTCTGTTTGCTAATTAGAAGATTTTACACCTGACAGTACTGGGGTGATGTGTGGAGCAGCACTCTGTCTGGAGGGGAAAAAAACTCAGTTCTTTTCCTCCCACTACATTGTCAGAAATGGAGACCAAACACCTTGAGGCACCTCAGTCCTTGCAACCTGAGCAGTGACTTTCACAAGCTACCAATCAAAATGCAGGAAATTGTGACATCACTAGTAACCTGGAAGAGCCAGTCCCTGCTGCTTCATGTGAAAGTGAAACCTGGCAGTGAGAAATTCACAGGGACCCTGGTTTTCCATTTTAACCGGTAACACCGGTAACACTCACGGAATCCTGCTTGGTTTGTGGATTTTGAATTCGTGTTCCGGTGCCTCACGGAAATTTATTTTCTCTTTCTATGTCCCCTTCTCACAGCATGTCTCCACTTTTCAGAGATCCCTAGGCTGGCTATCCCTTAGCTTCACCCCCAGCTAATGCTCAGGAACTCCTGTGGTCCTGCCCCTATCCTGCCTGGATTGTACCCCCCCCCACAGGTGGGAAGGGAGGGGACCCCAGGTCACCCCTCCACACTCCCTTAGTGTGTGTCGGGCAGCTCAGTGGGTCCCTCATGGAGCCTGGTTATGAAGTCTGAGCACCTGGGTCCCTTCTGCCAGTGGTCAATGTGGGTGATTGCTCCCTGGTTTTCTGGTCTTGCCCCTGAGGGCACCAGCACTACAGAAGATCCCAAGGAGGTAGGTCACATAGAAACATGCCACTGCTCCAGATCCTGGCTAGCGTCCTCCTCCTGATCACTCTGCAGCACCATTGCATCACTCCCTTGGTCACACAGGTAGTGGTAAAGCAGCAAGACCTGCAGCCCACCCTCCCTGGAGGAGGAGGGCAGTCCCCCAGGTGCTCGATCCTACTCCTGGCCAGACCTGCAGCAACTCGGGTTTGCTTCTGACCCTGGGTCGCTGGCATTGCAAGCAATAGTGCTACCACAGCGCCAGCCCAGATTTCAGCATCTTAAAATGAATGCTGCTGTGCTTCGCATTCTTTCTGCTTTGCTGCATATAGAGTCAGTAAGGAAATCACCCGCACTGCTTTGTTATAATCAGCCATTCAGTTTAACCACCCATGCCTAGTGGTTAGAGTAACAAACAGTAAATGAACTGGGTACATCCATTAGACCTGGGTTTGATTCCCACAACCTCCACTTGCATACCTATGTGACTCCAAGCAAGTCACTTAACCTCCCCAGTGCTTCTAGGTCACTCCTAAAAACAGATAGTTCTGCCTAGTGGGCTTTACCTGCTTTACAAAGAATATTAAAAAAATACCAATATATGTTTACTACATCATAGAACAGTAGTCAGGGTACCATGTAATTTACCTGAGTTTTACTTGGGCTGTAATGATTTTGTATAGGTAAAGATAAATGTTCAGATACATTTTATGTGTTTATAAGCTTGTTTTAGATTTTGTCAGGTTTTATTGTATTCTTTGCATATAAGCATCTAGGTTGTAGATTGCTAAGACGTAGGATCACTATTACCAACTAGCTTATCAAGTTTATAATCAGTAGGGCCATCCAAAATCCTCAGTTGTTTGAATGAAAACTAGTCTGAATGAAAGTATGTTCACAAAGAAGAAACTGCCTTACTACTTATGAAAAGACTTCACAGTTAGCACCCATTTAGGTGAATTGGATCATTTGCACCTTTTCTCCCACCTGCTGTTTCAGTCTCTGTGACAACAAAAGTTTTCTGATAGACTGCTTCAACAAAAGCAAATGTTAAGTATTTAAGTGTGTTTGTGTTTGGCCAGTGGATTTTGAAAGCACAGTCAATGACATATAGAAGGTAAGACCCAAGGGGCTGTATGATGCTGGTGGGCAGAGTGGTGCTCAATTCACATCTGAACAAAGACATGAAAACTGGGAGACACCCTTTCATGGACACGGTAAAAATAAAAAAGCATCCACATCTCTGGGAGATGCATAAATCCATTTGAATGTCCTCCACTAATCACTTATGGATTTTTTAGGTGAAGACACTATTTCAAAGAAGCAAATTCAAGCAGTTTTTTTTTGCTTCTCCTACCCCCTGGCCATTCACTCCTTCATGCCTGCCAAGGACCCCTACCACCGCTGGCAAGTCCCAACCACCATAAACTGCCCCTTACTTCTGTGCTACCAGATAACCCAAAGTAACCCTTCATTGAGTGGGCCCCTACCCCTGTGGGAGGCTATCAGGGGAGGAGAATTGCCCTAAAGAGCTTCCAGTGTATCCTGAGCATGGCAGGGGTCAGAACAGACACTTGTCTGAGGCTTCCGGCTTATGGAGGGACCAACAGCTGTCCTTCGGTTGGTCAGCAGGTGTTTTCCCATTTTCTTGGGAGTGTGACAGGCCACATGATGTTAAGGCACAAGCTGACATCCATCACGCTCACTCCTGCAGTGAGGGCTGACATGTCATGCCTCTGGCCTCCATCAGGGGCCAGCAAATGCTGAGCTGTGAACCCACCCTCTCTCCCAGGAGAAGGTGAGTGGTCATTGGACACTCAAGCCTTCACCCACCAGCTGGCCCTCCAACACCCAAGTCTGTTCCTTAAACCTGGTCAGCGGTGTCACAGGCAGAAATGCAATTCAGGCAGTTAAATTATAGATAGGAAAAAACAAAAGTAGTCCACCTTAGTGGTGATGCTTCCAATTAATTCACATCTGAGTTCTACAAGCAAAGAGACCAAGTCATTTGTAACTTGTGCATGTCGGGTGTGGGTGTTGCAGAAAGGGGATCATAGTGCTGTCACTGCCATCACCCCAGAGGGATGTGGACTGCATTGTTGCTACTACCATTACACCAAGGGGTGGGGGCTGTAGTGCTTCTACCATCACCACTGATGGATGGGAATGGAGTACTGCTACCATCACACCTAAGGGATAGGGGCCGTGAGTGCTGCTACTTCTGTCACACCTGAGGAATGGTGAACGAGTACTGCTGCCATCACACCTAAGGGATGGGGCCACAGTGCTGCTGTTTCTGTAACACCTGAGGGTAGGTCATGAGTGATGTTGCTGCTGCCATCACACCAGAGGATAGGGGCCATAGTGCTGTTGGTGCTGCCATCACACCTGAGGGATGGGGTCATAATGCTGCTTCCATCACACCTTAGGGATGGGGGCTGTAGTGTTGCTGCTGCCATCACATCTTGTATCTAAAATAACTCTAAATTGGTACAAGGATGGAAGGATGTGTAATAGTGGAGGTCAAAATGGCTAAAATGCATGTTAGCAGAGTTAAGAATTGCTAAATAAAGTACACAAAACCAAGCACCGGTAAAACCAGATTTTGGCTTAACAGACACCGGTGCCAATACCATTTTTTACAATGTGCAAAACGGAAAATGCCCTTTCTCAATCCCGGTAAACCAGTGTCCCTGGAAATTCATAGTCAGTGTGGTTTCAGTGTTGATGTAGTGGGAGAAACAGAACTGACTTTTTCTTTTTCTCCAGGAATAGTGCTGCTCCACACATCACCCCAGTACTGCCAATTGAAAAATCTTCTAATTAGCAAACAGAAAAGTATAAATACTTGAGATATAAGAAGTGATAGCTGTCTACATCTGAAAGTTACAGTTAATTGCAGGCAGTTTCCAGGCAGTACACTAGCTCTTTAAATGAATAAAATTTATTACTACTACTACTGGGTAAGCACCTAAATTCCTCCCCTCCTCCCTCCCTGTCCTCTTCCCTTCTGTACCTTATTTACCCCGTGTGGTTTTTAAAGATCTGTATCATATCCCCACTCACCCTTTTCTCTTCCAGGGTATACATATTGAGGTCCTTTAGTCTTTCCTCATAGGGTTTTTGATGTAAATCTTGCACCATTTCAGTTGCCTTCCTCAGGACAGCCTCCACTCAGTCTATGTCCTTCCAAAGATGTCATATCTAGAACTGCATACAGTACTCTAGAAGGGTCTTACCAGAGATCAATACAGAGGTAACGTCACTTCCCTCTTTCTGCTGGTGATGCCCCTCCCCCACACACCTCAGCATCCTACTAGCTCTCCCAACTACCTTGTCACCCTTCCGGGCCACCTTTAGGTCATCCAGTATGATTAACCCCAGGTCTCCTTCCTGCATGGTGGTTGTCAATACCCCTCCACCTATTGTGCACTCTGCCTCTGGGTTTTTGTGCCTGAATGCATTATTCTGCACTTTTTCGCATTGAAACCCAGCTGTCATACCCTTGATCACTCCTCTAGTTTTCTCATATCTCTGCTGGATCCTTTCCACTCCCCCTGGAGTGTCTACATGATTTTGGTGTTATCCGCAGCGAGGCAGACCTTCCCTTCCAGCTCCTCTCCATTATCACTTATAAAGACATTAAAGAGAACCGGTCCTAGCACTGATCCCTGAGGCATGCCTGCTGGTCACTCTCCCGTCTTCAGAGTGAACTCCATTTACTACCACCTTCTGTCGCCTATCCCCTAGCCATTTTCTTACCCAGTTTACCAACTTTGGACCCACTCCTAAGCTACCCAGCTAGCTCACTAGTCTCCTATGTGGAATGGTGTCAAAAGCATTACTGAAATCTAAGTAGGCAACTTCCACTGGTCCACCCTGATCTAACTCCTTTGTCATCCAGTCAAAGAAATCTATCAGATTTATTTGATGTGATCATCTCCCTGTAAAACCATGCTGCCTTGGGTATTATAACCCACTGGATTCAAGATATTCCACAATCCTTTCCTTCAGCACTGGTTCCATTAATTTTCCCACCACTGATGTCAGACTGACTGGCCTATAATTGCCAGCTTCCTCCCTGCTACCACTTTTATGTAGTGGGACTACATTCACCCTCCTCCAGTCCTCCGGAACCACTCCTGTTTCCAATGTGCTGTTAAGCAGGACTGTCAGAGGTGCAGCTAATATTTCCCTGAGCTCCATTAATACTCTTAGATGCACCCTATCAGGTCCCAGTGCTTCATCTACCTCCAGATTAGCAAGTCCCTTCAGGACTCTGTCCTCCAAAAATAGTCTATTGTCCGCCACCCTCTCTACAAAACTTCTATTACGTTTTTGTGGCCCCTTCCCTTCACCTTTCTCTGTGAACACTGAGCAAAAGTATTTGTTCATGATATCTGCCTTTTCCACATCACCCTCTTCACATACCCCCCTTTCCCTTTTTAACCTTACAATCCCACTCCTGGGCTTCCTCTTTTCACTTATACATCTAAAAAATGCCTTGCCCCCCCTTTGTTACCTCCTGGGCTATTCTCTTGTTAGTTTGTGCCTTTTGCACTCCTTACTGCTTTTCCCAATTCCCTCTGCTTCCCTGATACACCTCCCCTCCTCCTCCTTCTGCATCTCCTTATACCTTCTAAATGCTACCCTTTTTGCCTTTATCATTTCAGCCACCTCTTTCAAGAACCATAACGGTCCCTTTTTCCACTTGCTTTTGTTCACTTGTTTGGTACAGAGGTTTGTTGCTCTTACTATGCTCCTTTTAACTTTTCCAACCGTTCCTCTACCCCTCCCAGTCCATGCCCCCCTGCCAGATAATCCCTGAGGCATTGACCCATCTTATAAAATCTGCCCTCTTGAAATCCAGGACCCTCACCGTTGTGTGGCTCAGTTCTGCAGTCATTCTTATATTGAACCACACTGTATAGTCATCACTGGTGCCCAGGTGGCCTCCCACATTGACGTCTGCAGTACTGTCCCTATTAGTGAGTACCAGGTCCAGTACTGCCCCCTCATGAGTGGGTTCACTGACTAGTTGTCTGAGGAACGTCCTCTGCAGAGAGTCCAGGGTATTCTTGCTTCTAGCTGAAGCCACTGCTGGGAGGCCCCAGTCTACATCTGGCAAGTTGAAGTCCCCCACCAGCAGCACATCTCCCTTTTCTGTCATGTTGCCATTGGCTTCCACCACTACCATATCTAATTCCTCCCGCTGAGCTGGAGGTCTGTAGATCACTCCAGCATGAATAGTGGCTCCATTCCTCATCTCCAGGGTGACCCACAGTACCTCTGCTTCCCCCTGTGTTCCCTGTAGCTCTGTTGCTTTTATGCTTTCCCTCACATAAAACACCACACCCCTGCCTTTCCTTCCCTCCAGGTCCTTCCTGAACAGATTATTGTCTGATATGGCCATGTCCCAGTCATGGTTTTCAGTGCACCATGACTTGGTAATGGCCACAATATCCAAGTCGGCCTCTACCACGATGGCCTCTAGGTCTAGAATCTTATTTCCAAGACTTCTAGCATTCACACACAGGGCCTTCCAGATTTGGTATCCACTCTACTTGTTGCCCCCCTTTTTCTTGTTTGCCCTCCCTCCTTCCCACCTCTCTTTTTAACGCTTCTGTTCCCTTCCCCCAGTTCTATGTCATAAGGGCGATTGTCGAAAGGCGAACATCCTTATGGCGAGTGTACATCACCGAAATTCAATTTCTGTGATGTGCAACTCCAGTGTCAGTGAAAGCAGCACAAAAACTTGTGGGATTTTATTTTTATGTGGGGGTTGCGTGCCCCCACACCCACCTACTATAGATTCTCTACTCAAGGGGGGTACATGTCGGGGGGAGGGTACATCCGTGTGCAAAAAAATAAAATTCCTGTCTCGGGTCGGATGCAACAAAATATGCTGGTGCTTGGACCTGAACCCTCCATCCCCACCACCCCAGGCCAGCACCCACTCCACGACGCCATGGAGCCAGCTCAGCGGCAGTCTGCGACACCACCCCTCACAAACCCTCCCACCCCTCGATCAGCATGCTCACCCCCCCACGCATATACTGTATACAGATAGCGACATCCCGTCACCTTTCACAAACCTTCCCCATCCAGTCACCCTCCCCATGCCCTCGCAGTCGGGGCAGTTGCCTCAAGTGGGTCGCCGTTTTGGTAGGTGCCCACTTGCGGATAGCCCAATTCACAGGATACCCTTCCCCCTCTACCTGTACCACTCTGATTCCTTTACTAATTTGCACCCTGCGAGATTCCACTCCCATTGGATTCTTCTTACTCTCTTCTTCAGCATGTGAGAGGCAGTTTCTGCCTCCCTGATTCTTTCCATCACCCCTCTCAACCAGTTTAAATGTTCATTGATGTAACATTTAAAACAGCCACTGAGGACTGCAGTTCCCCTCTCAGATAAATGCAGGCCACCCCACCCATATAGGCCTTTATCCTCCAGGTGGGTCCCCAATCCCCAATGTAGCTGAGCCACTCCTCTCTGCACAGTTCCTTCAGCCATGAGTTGAAGCTCCTGGTACAGGGATCCTTCTCCTCACCCATGTCATAGACAGACAGCACCACAGCAAAAGCCACTCAGTGAGCTACCAACCCTTTCCCAACTCCCAAAACTCCCCTTTCACTATCCCAGTCCTGTCCCTAGTGAGATCATTAGCCCTCAGGTGGACAATGACATCCAGCTCTCCCTCCTGTCCTGCTGCCCTAGCATTCCTCAGGATCTGCTTTCCATCCCTTCAGGCCATGGCACCTGGTAGTCACCTAACATGCCTCCCCTCCTTTCCTATTCCCAAATCTATCCCCCTCAAAATCGAATCCACCATCAGAAGTTGCATCCTCCTCCTCCTCCCCCTCCTCTGGGGCCCTTTACCACCCTCCTTGTTAAACCAGTGCCTATCTGAAGACTTCAGCAGAGTCTCGGCCTGGATTACCAACCATAGACTGGTATTGAATCCTAACAAAACTCAGGCCATGCTCTTTGGTTCCACGGCCAAGTTAAAAGCCCCATCAGCTATGCTCAAAATAGCTTGTAATGGAGGCCCCCTGTTGCCAACAGCGAGCTCAATTAAATATCTTGGGTCACCTCGACCCACAACTTGACATGGGAAGCCATATCAAAACATCATCAGAGCCACCAGGTGTAGCTTGGCCTTGCCTACAGGGCCAAATACAACCTGACTCCGGGAGCGAGGCTGGCACTTGCAAGGGTGCTTCTCCCCTCCCTTAGTTATGGATACCACCTTTTGCCAGGTCACCTCAAATCCATCTTAATCGGTGGAACACGGCATATAATGATATCTGTCGGTTTGCACTTGCTGCTCCCAAACTCACCCACGATGTGAGCTCTATGACAAACTCAACTGGCTCCCCCTGCAGATTCCTGATCCTTGGTGTGAAACTTCACCAGGAAAGTGCTTGCCACGGGCATACCATCGGGACTGGCGCATCTCCTCCCAAAACTGGATGCCATCCCTACCAGCTCAGGTCACAGACCGCCGAGTTGTAAAGTTCCCCCTCGGACCCTTATGAGGATCGTGACTTTGCCGCTTTTGTGGCTAGGCTCTGGAACTCCATTCTGGACTCTGTTCGCTCTGCCCCTTCCCATGGGACCTTCGCTCCTCCCTGTGGTCCCACCTAAAACAAAGCGACAAGATGTGACTGCTCCTAGTCTCTGTAATGTAATACTCTGCAGTCCACTATTGTCCCTCTGAGTCCATGATGGTCTATGAAATATGTATTCAGTGATTCTAATGTCTATCTATGTCCTGTAACAATTTGTACTATGTGTGGCAGTATCTCTGCCCTTATACAAGCGTTGTTATAGCTGTTTTTTACTGTATCATACTGTTTCGCCAATGTTGCCATGTATGTATACTGTATGTTTTGTGCTGTCCCGGGTCGTTCCTGAAAATAGGCATACTACTTGTCTAGTGTACTTATCCGGTAAACAAAAGCTAAATAAATAAATAAATAAATCTCCACTAGGAGGCCCCAGATATTATACAACAAGGGGTTATGTAAGCACCCCGTGGGAGCTTACCAGTTACATTTTCTGTAGCTAAGTGTAGTTAGACAGGACAAGCTGTGGTGTCGATTGCAAATTTCCAAAATGGGGGGGGGCCTTTATCCAATAATCATATATAGTACACTGCCAAGTGCTGTATAATTCTTTTTATGGTCGTTCCCCTACGTTTCGCTCCTTCTTGGAGCTTGATCACGGGGTAATTCTGTCCAATATTCTCTTTTTTTCTGTTAATACATAATATAATTTGCTTTGTAAAACTTTTTTCTATTTTTTATATATTTTTTGAAAAAAATGTATTTATACATCAAAATAAATTCATGCGTATTTACAGCTAGTTCATACCACTTATGGTGTTTCCTGTTAGCCCTTATACTTTCTGTTTTATGCAAAAGGCCATAATGCTTTTTTCCTTTCCTTCCCCTGTAATGACATAATGAATTACATGCTGTTTATTATACTGTTTACAAGCCCATTTGATTTACTTATGACAAATATTTCGGTTTACTGCTGCTCTAGAGAGCTTGACCCCCTTCATTATGGATTCAGAGATAGTTTTTACCTAAAAGATTTTTGCTTTCTGCTTGTCTTTATCTGTTGCAGTGTGAAAGACACAATTTGAAACCCATATTTTAAACAACCAGTTTTCCTGTACTTCTACCACAAAAGTTGCTTTCCGGTGTGTATTATGAACTTTTATTTTGTTTTTAAAGTAAAATCTTTTCTGCTTACCAGTCTGTTGTAAGCTTGTTGCTTAAGGAAATCCTTTCCAATGTTGTGGATTAGCTCTGAAATGGCTATACAGCCTTATCATTGCTGTGCATCACTGATTTCTCATCCTCTTGAGCCCGTTTGAATACTCCCGTGGGTTGACGTGATGACATCGTACCCAAGCTCCCACGCATGCGCGGGAATGGCTGCTAGGCAGCCGAAAATGCTGCTGTGCTGTGCTGTGCACAGCCAGGAGCTTTCAAATGGGCTCTTATTGCTTATCATAAGAAATCACTATATGGGCATATGTTAAAAAGGGGCATACAGATTTCTTAAACTATATCCTACGATGTGTAAGGAATCTTTGTTCCACTGGACAACATTCATCTACTAATGGGGCGGTGGAGTTTTCGAGACTGAGGTCAATTAGGGTCACCAGGGTGAGCACATTATTACTGTTATTCGGATTGCTTTATAAAGCATGTATTCTTAATTGGCTCAGTAAACTGGCTTCTCAAGCAAGGGTGTATTATATTTTGTACTATATGGGTCAAGAATAATGGTGCTGATTTTATTTATTTATATAAGAGTTTTACCAGGAAGGCGTACTGAGCGGGGTACCGCTTGATTCCAGACGTGTCCTTGGAGAAGGGGACATGGGGCAATACAATTAGTTGTCACAAGTGAGATATACCTGGTATGCAGATACAGACATAATACAAAATAGTGGGTAGGTGTAATATACAGACAGCAAACAGGCAATACAAAAATACAGTCAATATATACAAATGCAGGAAAAAACAGTCGGGCAGAGGAGGGTGCAACAGAACAGGAGCAATTATATGGTCATTTGCATGGCTATGTGTGGAGGAGAATACAAAACATTGTAGGAAAGGAGATTAAAAATACAGAGGAAAAAGAAAAGAACCAAAATTTCCACAGTCCAGAGTGGAGACTGCATGTGACACCCCTAATACTGATAAGCTTAGAAGTATTCGCCAGCCATGGCAGACTGCTGTGAGCACCAGACAAGCACCATAGGGTGCAGCATAGTTAAGATGCCCTTAAAATAAGAGAACGGTGGCTGGGGGACCAGCCCATCAGTGGCCCTATGTGCAAACGCATGTTGGGGAGAAATGTGCCTTGAGGAGGTAATTTAAATGGGAAGTACTGGTAAACTCTCAAATGCCTGTAGGTAGTGCGTTCCAAAGCTTTGGCATGAGGTATTGGAAGGCTTCTTGGCCCTTGGCAGTAGACATGCGTGGAGCATGGAGAAGCCAGGAATTACCACTCCTGAGGGAGTAAGTGGGCTGTGACAGCGCTGAGAGGGCATGGTAGGTCTGAAGCTGAGCCCTGTTTGTAACCAGATGGGGTCTCAGCCCTATGGTATAAATAGGGGTAGTTTGGTGCTGAAAAGGGGGATATGGATTAAGAGAGAGAGAGAGAGAGAGAGACAGCCAGGGCTTCGGCCCATAAGTTCAGCTGTGAGGGCCACGGCAGGGTCAGGGTGGACTGTCCGCCACCCCGGTCCTCCTCCCTTGAAGACCGGTGAAGTGTGGCAGTTTGGGGTCAATGAGAGAAGTGTGGAGCAGAAAGGGGGTTCTGAGCAATTCGAATTCTCGCTTGTTGATGATTACATCCCTGAGAGCCTGTGACAGGACTGTAGCAGGGCCAGTTATGGCAGGAGAGGTGTAGGGCATGGTCCAGAAGTGGCAGCCTGGATCATTGGTGGGATAGTGGTGACAGCCTATCCGCTTTCCTTGGACCCAGTGCCACTGCAGAGTTTGGAGCTCATGAGGTGAGTGCAGCCTGTGGAGGCATGAGGAGTTCTGTGTGGGGTGTGGCTGTTTGGGACCTCAGGCAGGATGGCAGGCCACCTGTGTGCTCTGAGTGGCACTGTAGCTGGGCCCCTGGGTCAAGGCATTTCTGGACTGAAATCACTGCATGAGCAGAAAGTGCCTTGGGCCTCCGGGAGCACCAGGGATAGATAAAAACTCCCTGGGATTCTCGGAGCAGGCATGTGACATAAGTGATTGGGTGCCGAAGGGTTTTCGGTTGGACTGTTCATGCTGGAGTAACACCACTGTTGAGACCAAAGTGCTCACTGTTTTAAGGAAACACTCTAGGAATGGGACTGGGCAGTAGAAATGTTTCATGCTGTACCAGTTTACCTCTGACTAAATATTCAATTGTCCAAGGAAAACAAACGTAAAGCGAATGTGTTGGTGGATGGAATGTTTGGAAAGTTACAAGGGAGCGTGTAAAGGGATTGCTGCGAAGTACAAATCTGGTGCAGCCCTTTTCGGCTCACTGTAATGGTGCTGCTGCCAAGAATTGTAGCCTTTTTGACTTAAGGAGAAGTACTGCATGAAAGAAAGTCAATCTGCTGGAAAAAGAGATTGCTGCAGAGTCAATGGCAGGTTGTGTGCCTGCGAAGTCACCCCACAGTTAAAGAGCAGCTGACATAATCTGCCATACCTTTCTGCTCCGTGTCTCTGGTCCCCTAAGGATGATGTCTCTGGGTCGATTTTACTGATTTTGTCTGTTTTTCCACAGAATTTACAGTTTTATTTCAATGTCCGGCATTGCGTGTTCACGCCTGTTCTCAGACCACCAGTCACACCTGTATAGCGCTGTGACATCAACTTGGGAATCTTTCAGTGAGTGGGACTGTGTGGCTGGTGATATTTTCAAGTGCATCTGTTTTCTTGGCGGGTTATCAGTCGGTAGTGAACTTCACAAATGCTGATGTCATAGATATTTATTTTGTCCTTCCATCTTCTGTCTTTCTCACTGTGTTTTTTGTTTAAAATACCTTTTGTTTAAAATACCTGTCACTTTCTGTCACTGAGGAGTTATTTTCGACCCCCCCAAAGTGCTGGTAGCACATGTCTGCATTAGCTGCCTACTTCTGTACTTTTGACAGCTTCGGTCTCATTGCTGTGCAGCTAAGTCTACACACAGGCGGTGGGATATTCAAAGGGGTTGCACATGGTGCAACAGGGTTGAGTCATGCACAACCCACCAATGCACCACGGCGCGATATTCAAATAGATAGGTTGCACTGCGCAACCCCCGATGCACTGGGGGGCACCAGTAATGTATGCGGCACAAGTTCCCACCTTGTGCCGCACAGGGGGGTGCAAAGTTGTGCCCAGAGAAACCAGGAGCAAGTCCAGACCACCCACAGGTGAGCTGCCGTATTACAAGGTGCAACACGGCAGCTGCCTGCTGTGGGTGGCCACCTGACCACCTGGAACACAGTCCACGAGCCCCATGCCCAGGGGGCAACATGCTCCCCCATGCCCGATCGCGGGCATAAGTCATAACTATCCCTGGTGGTCCAGTGGACCGAACACCATTGCCCGATTGTGGGCATATGTCATAATTATCCCTGGTGGTCCAGTGGACCGAACACCATCGCCCAGTCGTAGGTGCAACTGACATCACCCTGGTACCGTGGTACCCCCGTCCCCACCCGCCACTGAGTCCTCTGCCACTATGTACCCCCAATGTAAGCGGTGGGCAGCTCTCCCGCCCATAAGCCACCTGGACACCCCCCGACTGACAGCGTACAGTAGGGCATGCAGACCATACTGTACTGCACAGTCCCGAATTGTGAATGAGCGCTATATTCAACGGTGCTGAGCCATGGTGCAGCACCATTGAATATCACCTGGTCCATGCCCTGGATCTTCCCAGTTGCACTGCGCCAAGGCTTGTGCCCCTGACTGGCGCAGTCTGAATATGCCACCCAGGGTTTTTATTACTAACTGTTTACATCGAGTTTGTGCAGTGGTGTGGCAGTTCTTTCTGGTATTCTACTTCCAATTTGTTGTTTTTCTATTGTCTTTCCTCCCTTAGCCCCACTCCATACGAAGTATAGGGTGCTAATGTGACAGATCGCTACTTGAAGGTTGACAGCTGCTTGCTCTTTGCCCACTGATGCCGTAGTGATAATGCTATAATTCCTGTTTTTGCTCCCTGCCTATTAAGTTACTTTTCAATTTATAGAGAACTGAATTCTTTTCAGCATGTATACTGTGTGGCAGCAATTCTGTCTATATATGTTTGAATGTGGTATGTGGTAGTGCTACCAATCTTGTTTTACAGTAACCTGTGTGCTTCCCCATCATAAAAAAGGCTGCATATACCATTTCTCACTTGTATTCTAAAGTGAGATCATAAGTAAAAAACATTTTTTTTCTAAGTACTGTGAAAGACAGAGCTCACATCAATCCATCTGTGCAGTTGTTGCATTGAGTGTCCTTTTTTATATGTGCTCTGTTACTATCAACTAACAGATAATAATACTAATATAACTATTTTTCTCGTTCTTTTCTATCTGGGTGTCATTTTTCTGTCATTCTTCATTTCTACCACTTCTTACTTCTGCTTACCATTTACTGCATTACTGTTGCCTTACTTGTCACCCACACTAACATGGTTAACAGGTGTGTAGCCTGCGGGTGTTCAAACACCCGCAAAGATAAGGTTAGTCTGCATAAGTTCCCCAAAGACATTGCTCTGAGTGAGAAATGGAATGCCGCAGTACGACGTGCAGTACAAGAGCTGACTGGCACGATGCATCTGAGACAAGTTGCCTTAGCAGTGCACATTTTGTTACAGAGTGTTTTGAAATCAAGTACATTCTAACGAAGAAATTAGGAATGGATCCTGGTTATGTCTGCCCTCAGTTGCATCCAGATGCAGGCCCTACAATCTTCAAACATCAAAGAGTTCCGAGCAGTATTGGACAGGTTGCCAAGAAACAGCATGTGTCAACTCTTGTGACCAAAAGAGAATGACAGCAGATGATTATTTTTGCTGAACCATTGATAAATATTGTGTGTACATTTCTCTTCCTGTCATGTACTGTACATATCTGTGCAGTGGATACCATGGTTGGTTGGGATGTGTAGTCCTTATACACATGTGTATGAACCATGTGCTTTTGACTGGTTTTATATCCCCGTGTTCCTTTTTGTGTGTGGTTCTTTCTGTTGCCCTCCTGAGGTGCTTCTTCTACCAACTCATACTGCTGCACCCCCTACTTTACCGTGCTCCTACCTTTCTTGTATTCTCTAATGTATGGCAACCTGGTCCTTGTCTCCCACCTGAGTATGATACATACAGTATCTGGTTATCGTGAGCTGCGCATGTTGGCTAGTAATTTGGCCTCTAACGGGTCACTGTCATGAGCCTTTTTTTTTTTATCTGAGGATTTCACGTGTAGTGGCATCCAGAACACCATAGGGCATGGCTGAGCATTGCTTTTCCATTCCAAAGCTTGTGGCCTATGCTGGCTGTACCACCATACAGTGTCTGTGGTCATGGAAATGGTGTTGCCATGTCCCACCCACACCCCTCCATGAGGCACAGCTGATCTATGTGTGCTTGATGATGCTGTTTCAGCCCAGACCTTATATGTCTGTACATGACACAGCGTGGTTTGCAGGGAGATCATGATATGGTCCATGCAGAGGTGCTTGTCAAATCTGCTATACTGTCTGGCCAATGTTGCTTGGTCTATGCTGTCTTGTGTGGCTTTACATCATCACAACGCTATGGGGCTGTCAATCACAAGTCCGAGGCAGCATGCCCCCGCTGTTGACTTTAGCAATCTCACTTATGTTACGTCCTATATACTGTTTCCTGTTCCTTTGGCATGCATAGTTTGCCATTGCGCATGTGTTGGTGGTGTCCCAAACAGCATTGGTAACACTGCAATGACATACCTCTACAGAGTCACTCTGTTGTGCCTGAATATCACTTTTCTGTCTCAGGAATTACCTCCCGAGGTGTGCAGTGATATAGCCTGTACCTGTACATTTCACGTCACAATGCTGTGGTGCTGGCAATCACTGGGCCGAGGTAACACTTTAACTGTTAAATGTGTACGGTGCAGTGATTGAATTACTCACATTGTGGATGTTCTGATGGTATTTACAGTCATTTCTCTGTAATGATATGTAGATTCTACACGAGATTTTATCTGAGGGGTGCAGTTCTGAAGCAGTGACAGAGTCACCATTGGAACCGGACTTCAATTTATCGTCTAATCATATAGTGGAAACACAGGCTGAGCTGCCCAATGTGAGGGACACTTGTACCCAGGTCAACACACACCAGTTGAAGTATTATGTCAGCCAGGGATTCCTAGGTTTCCCGGTGGGGGGAGCTAGTTGGTTCTCTCCTCAGGGTCCTGTATTTGCTGGCCGTAGCTTGCAGGGTTTAGCCTTTGGGGATGTTAATTGGGGTTTAAGGTCCTGGAGTGACACTGAGAGGAGGAGAGTTGAAAAGAAAATTGAACTTGATTTTTTGGGAAACTGCTCTGGTGACTTTCTCATTTATAAGACTCTTATTATTTGACTGTTGAAGCAGTGAGAGTACCTCAAACAGTTTGAACAGTTTGATATTTTATATATCTAACACTGACTCATAGTATTTTGGAATTGGTTTAATTAGTTAGTTTGGTGGGGGTGGGGGTGAGTAAAGGTTTGGTTGTGATTTGGGGTTTTTAATTTGTTTAGTTAATGTTGTTAGTTAGCTTGTTTTAATTTTTATAAAGAACTGATTTTATCTACTTTTATTTTCTGAGGATTTGCCCTGTTTTGAAATGTGTCTTTCTGTGGCCCCTCCAGTCGTATGCTACTCAGCCTCTGCTCTCCACTCCCTCTGCCCCTTTTATACCCCACCTCTGGCTTTTTCTATTTACCAACACTGTCGGGCTCTAGGTATTGCCCACAGGAGGGGCGGGGGGGTGAACAGTGGAGGCGAGATGAGCGGAGTACTCCTATTGGGGTGACTAAACCCAGGAGACACCCTGGGGTGAAGTGGAGCCTAGAGCGTGAGCCATCCTGTTTGGTCCCCATACCCAAGGGCACCATCCTTAGTGATGGGCAGGTGGTCAGGGCAGTGCAGGAGTCCTGTCCAACCCGGGCGATGTTGTGCAATGCCAGGTCCATCTGGAACAAGAGGGCAATAATCTCAGATCTTGTTGCCTCGACGGACCTGGCGTGCATCCCTGAGACCTGGCTGGCTAATAATGCAGGACCAATATTAGAGCCCGCAATTCCAGCCGGGTATACGGTGATACATCGCCCAAGGTTGGACCGCGGAGGGGGGGGGGGTTTGTGGTCTGCTTTAAGACCGAATTGGATATCACCAGTGTACCAGTTGAGGAGACATCTTCTTTTGAATGTGCCATTGTAGCAGGTGTGGGCTATCGAATTGCTGTCATCTACCGTCCACCATGAGATGAGAAGCAATTCCTTAAGGTAGCAGACTTCATTGTCGACCTGACATTTGAGTACCCCAGACTAATGGTCCTGGGTAACTTTAGTGCATGGATCGCTGATGAACTCTTGCAATTTGGACAACTCTTCCTCCAGTTAATGGATTCGCTGGGCCTAACACAGGTAGTTACCACTGCTACTCATAAAGCTGGCCATTCTCTTGACCTGGTCTTCCTCCTGCGGATCGAGGCTTCTGATGTGGGGGTGGAACCAGTCAGTTGGTCAGATCACTACACTGTGAGATTCAATTTTTGCCCCCTTGTAGGTTGACCCCTGTAGAGATGGTCAAGTTCCGCCCTTTGCGGAATGTTTCCTCAAATGGCCTTGCGGCGGTTCTTGACCTATCAGAGCTTTCTGTACATAGCAATGATCCAGAGGCATTGGTTGTGGCTTATAATACTGCCATTACCTCTGCCCTGGATTCTATTGCTCCAGTTCGTGTGCGTCCTCTCTCCCTCCGACCTCGAACCCCATGGTTTGATGGGGTTCTGAGGGAGATGCGGTGAAATGGACGCATGTTAGAACATTGCTGGCAGAGGTCTGGCCTGGATGCCGACTGCCTTAGACTGCTAGAACATTATCAATTCTATCAGTCAGAAATCTCCTGTAAGAAGGCAGAGTTCCTGTCCGGGGAGATTTCTGCCGTGCAGAACTGACCTGCTCAGCTTTTCAGAACTGTGGACAGATTGTGCAACCCAACCTGTCTACAGCTCCATAGAGTGTTGTCACAATCACAGTGTGATGAGATTGCGCGGTTCTTCGCTGATAAGGTGGCCGACATTAGGGCAGACATCAGTTTGGCACATTCTATGCTAGTTGCGGATGCCCAGGACCGGGTCACTATCCCTTTGTTTTCCTGGAGTACCTTCAACTGCCCAGAAATCGTGGATGTTATGCGGATTGTCCAGGGGCTGCATCCTACCTCCTGTAGTTTAGATCCAGGTCCCACACCCTTACTCTTAGGGTGTGGAGATTCTATTCTACTGGCTCTAGCACAGACAGTCTGGTCCTCTCTTGACTCGGGTGTATATCCCCTGTCCTTGAAAGAGGCAGTGGTGACACCCTTGTTGAAGAAACCATCTTTGGACCCAGAATGTCTGGCTAACTACAGACCTATCTCGAACCTCCCCTTTGCAGGGAAGGTGATCGAGAAGGTGGTAGCAGCCCAATTGGAGAACCACGTGACCATCCATAGCATCTACGAACCTCTCCAATCAGGTTTCCGTAAGAGGCATAGTACTGAGACTGCGCTGGTTTGGGTGCTCAATGATCTTCTGATGGCGAGAGACCAGAGAAAACGGTCTAGCCTGGTGTTATTAGATTTATCTTCAGCATTCGACACCGTCGACCATGGGGTTCTTTTGGAGTGCCTGAGTTGTATTTGTGGACTCTCTGGGGTTGTGCTCAGATGGTTTACATCATACCTCACCGGAAGATCTCAGAGGGTGGTGTCAGTTTTTTCCTCTGATCCCTTCTCACTTTTTTGTGTGGTCCCTCAGGGCTCTATACTGTCCCCCATGTTGTTTGCAGTGTACATGCCTCCCCTCGGAGACATTGTGAGATGGTACGGGTTGGGTTTTCACTGGTATACAGATGATACCCAACTGTACCTGTCCTTCGCACCCGACCAGGAAGGAGCTGTCTCGGTATTTAATAGCTATCTGGAGGAAATCCAGGATTGGATGAGGTCGAGTTGGTTGAAGTTGAATTCTGGGAAGACCGAGGTGTTGGATTTGGATCCAGATCGCCGGATAGGGGGACCTGTGGCCGGCTCCCCCTCTGGAGTGTTTTGTGGGGATGACGAGTTACTGGTCTCTGAACTGGTGCAGATCTGGGGGTGATCTTAGATGATGGGCTGACCTTAAGATCTCAAGTGTCAGCAGTGGTAAAATCTTCATTTTATCATCTGAGAAACATCGCCAGAATCAAGCATCTCATTCCGTCCAGCGATCTGCCAACTTTGATCCATGCCTTTGTGACCTCATGTCTGGACTACTGCAACTCGCTCTGCCTTGGGCTTCCGGGGGTTGATATCCACCGCCTTCAGCTGGTGCAGAATTCCGTAGCTCGAGTACTTACAGGTACTCCTGGAACATCACATATTACTCCAGTGCTGTGGGATCTGCACTGGCTACCAGTTCAGTGGCAGATCACCTTCAAAGTTGGATTACTGACTTTTAAAGCCCTACATGATCTGGGCCCTGACTACCTGAAAGATCTCCTGATTCCTTACCTCCCAGTGAGGTCACTCCGCTCAGCCGACTAGGGGTTGCTAGAGATCCCCAGGGTCACACTGAAATCAGCTGGTGCCCGGGCTTTTATGTTTGCGGCACCAACCCTTTGGAATTCTCTACCACATCGGATAAGGGAGTGTTCGACCATGGGGAGCTTTAAACAGGCTCTAAAATCCTTCTTACAGAACAAGGCATATGGCCTTGATTAATGTTTCGTACTTGTTTTTAACAGTTTTCATATTATTGTTTGTTTGTTCTGTTTATATTTAATCTTTCTGGAATGCGCCATGGTTTTGGAAAGGCGCAATATAAATAAAGTTTATTATTATTATTATAAAACACAGACTGTCTTATGTGGATGTAACAAAAGTGAGTATGAGTAGTTCTGTAATATTATAAAACTTGTTGCTAGTTGTGCCACTGTGCTGATCGGGATCTGATGTGCCTGTACTCATGATCTAATGCATATTTTACTTTGGTTTAACTAACTTTATAGCATGGTTATGGTGTTTTTTACATCTCACTGTAGCTCAGTTGTCCATAACCTTGATTACAAGCAGTACAACAAAGTGATATGACGCCGTGCAGTGCACAATTGTTTCATATAGGCAAGGCAAGGCAAATTTTATTTCTAGGGTGCCCAATCCCTGAGGCTCTGGGTGCCTAACAAACAAAGTAATAAACAGTAATTAAGTTCAGAAAATTACAAAAATAAATAAAATTCAAATTCCAGTTTAACAATCACCTACAATAATTAAAACAGTAGGACATAAAATCATTCTGTAAAAGCTAGGCTGAAAAGATGGGCTTTTAGCCTCTGCTTAAAAATACCAACTGAGGGGGCCTCCCGAACTGCAGATGGAAGCGTGTTCCACAGGGTCAGCCCAGAGACACTAAATGCTTGATCACCAGATGTCTTGAGCCAAACCCTGGGAACATCCACAAGACCCCTCATCGAGGAGCGGGGGGAGCGAACAGAGGTTGCAGGTATCAGGAGCTCTGACAGGTAGCCAGGACTCAGTCCATATAGGGCCTTATAGGTGAGCATGCCCACCTTGAAAAGGACCCTTCACCTGGCTGGCAGCCAGTGCAGAGTGCACAGGACTGGGGTCACATGACAGGACCTAGACAGGCCTGTCAGCAACCAGGCCACCATTTTCTGCACCAGCTGCAGCCTGCGAAGGATCCCTCCCATGACCCTGAAGTAGAGAGGATTACAGTAGCCAAGTCTAACCATGACAAAGGCATGTACCAGTGTCAGCAGATCCTCAGGTGGAACGAGGGGCTTGATCCTGGCGATATTCCGCAAGTGGTAAAAAACACTCTTTACTACAACGAGACCTGATCTACAAAGGTTAGCCTGTTGGCCAGGATCACACCTAGATTACACAGCCTTGGGGAAGCCACCAATGGAGCAGACCCTAGGAAAAGACCTGCGTCCACTCCAGGTTGCAACCCATCATGCCCGTGACCCAGCTCGATCACTAGCACCTCTGTCTTATCCAGATTTAGTCTCAGCCAGTTGGAAGCCATCCAGTCATTGATTTTAGCCAGACAGATGTTAAGCACGTTAGCAGCACTGGATGTTCCAGGTGCAAATGATAAATACAGCTGGGTGTCATCTGCATAACAATGAAACTCCATGCTGTATTGCTGAATTATCTCACCCAGTGGCAGCATGTACACCACAAACAGCATCAGTGAGAAGGTCAAACCCTGTGGAACTCCACATGACAGAGGCACTGGGGAGAAGGAGAATTTCCCCATCACTACCCGCTGCACCCTATCCGACAGATAGGACTCAAATAATCTGATGACAACATCATTGAGTCCACAAAACTCACAGAGCCGATCAAGAAGCATAACATGGTCCACAGTGTCAAATACTGATGAGAGATCAAGGAGCACAAGAACTGACCTGTCTCCTCTATCTCTAGCCCTGAGTAGATCATTATGCACCCTAACTAGAGCTGTTTCTGTGCTGTATCTAGCCTGAAAACCCGACTGAAATGGCTCATAGATGTTGAAGGACACGAGGTGATCCTCAAGCTGCTGTGCCACCAATTTCTCAACAACCATGCTCAAAAATGGCCAGTTGGAGATTGGACGGTAATTCACCAGGACGTCTGGTTTAAGGGAAGGGTTCTTAAGAATGAGTCTCACAAGCACTTCTTTCAAAGCCACTGGGGACACCCCTTAAACCATCGAGCACCTGGTAATCTTGGCGAACAACAGGCCAACAGCCTCGATGCATCCCATTAAGAAATGCACCGGGGCTGGGTCCAGTTTTCAAAATGTGTGCTTCAGCTCTAAGATCACCCCAGTCACTTCAGACACCTACTCTGGCTTAATCTCTTCCCAGACAGGCAGAGTGCTTCTGCCCCCAACAGTCCAGCCACTGTAACACGTAAGCCTCCCTGCCATAATCCCTGACCAGATAGACAACACTCTGTCAGAGAAGAACAGAGTAAACTCTCACACAGAATGGATGGAAATGTCTTCCTCGGCTGTAGACAGGCAGGGTGGATAAGCCTATCCACAGTCCAAAAAAGCTGAGAAGGTCTGTTCTTTCCTGCAGCAATCTCCCTGGACAGGAATTTTTCCTTCTTACGGGAGATTGCCTCCTGGTACACACCATAGTGAGCACATAAGACCAGTTTGAAAGCCTCCAGCCAGGTCTTCAGCCAGTAACACTCCAACTTCTAACCCTTGATCTTCATCATTTTGAGATCCCCATCAAACCAGGGGAATCTCAAGTGAGAGGATCTGGATCGTATACGAACCAGAGCGAAGACATCCAGTGCTTCAGCCACCACCTTATTATAAGTGGTCACCACCTCACCAGTGCCAATCGTACAAGCCACCTCTAACAACCAGAGGGAAATCCAAACTAAAATAGAGGATAGTGGGGGGGGACAGAAAAGCAGGGACAAGCATGTAAAAGGGAAAAAAGTGGTGGAGTAGATAACTTTAAACAAAATAGCAGCTGAAAAAACATTAGTTTACTTTCAACTTTCTTCCAAATATGGCTTAATATCAAATCCACAGTTTAAACCCAGATTCTTAACAACTTTTAGCTGAAGAATCCAAAAAGTTTCCCTCTTTAGAATAAGATTTCTATAATCCCCCCCAACCAGGGTTTGAACAAACTTTATCAATTGCTATGTATGTGAATTTATGTTCCATTCTGTCCTGTTTTTTATTAAAAACATGCGCTGCCATAGAACAACACAAGATTAAATGTGGTAACAACTTATTCAGTACATGCAAATTTATTTGCAAATGTTATTTACAAGCATTGGGGGGGTTCTGCAAGCAGAAGAACATTTTTCAAGAGGTAGCAAAACAAAACCCCAGGCTAGCCTACAGGAGAGCAAACATTCTTAAAGACTCTTTAGTCCACAGCCATTTTGTGGATAAAAAGGAGAATCAGGTTTGGCCTAACAAGCCATTAGATTGATTTAAATGCAATAATTGCATGTACTGCAGTATTGTGAAGGTGGGCAAAACCTTTTTTACCATAAACAGCACTAAGGAGTTTGTTATATGTCAGATGACAACATGCAGTACAAGCAGGGTTATTTACTTAGCCACTTGTGTTTGTCAAGATTTTTATGTAGGAAAAAACGAAAGAAATTTTAAAACAAGAGTGGGAGAACATCAGAGTGCAATTGCAAAAGGGGATCTCATGTATGCTACAGCAGCGCATGTCTTTAATAATAAACAGGGCAGAATGGAACATAAATTCACATATGTGGCAATTGATAAAGTTTGTTCAAATCCGGGGGATTATAGAAATCTTATTCTAAAGAAGGAAACTTTTTGGATTCTTCAGCTAAAAGCTAATAAGAATCCAGGTTTAAACTGTGGCTTTGACATTAAGCCATATTTGGAAGAAGGGAGAAAGTAAATGAATGTTTTTTCAGCTGCTGTTTTATTCAAAGTTATCTACTCCATTTCTTTTCCCTGCCTTTCTGTTCTTCCCTCCCCTCCCAACACTACCCTCTATTTTAGTCTGGATTTCCCTCTAGTTGTTAGAACTGTTTTTAATATTTTGTGCCCTTCCTTTGATATTCTGTGTCCTATATAACATACACTTTAGGGCTTTTTGAATAATAACATATTGTATTGGTGTACATAAAAGGGTTTTTTAATCTTTTTAGTTACTTTTTAAGTGAAAATCATGTGATCTAATATGCTGTTAGTCTATTGGTGTTTTTGAATGTGTGTCATTGTGATGTTGTTAATTATTTTGAATAAATGATATGAGTATCCTATGATGTTTTAACCTTTGAGAAAGAGTCCTACTGGACCAGAAACGCGTCAGGCGGCAATACTGTAAAATAAAATGTTTTTTAACCTCTCATGCAGTGTCGGTAAGATATGTGGTGGTGAGATGCCTGGTTCTTTTGTTTCTATGTTAGGGAAGGACTGAAGTGTGTCAGGGAGGAAGGGGAGGAGGGCAGCACAGAGTCTTTGTGGATGCAGCTCCAGGACTCCAAAAATAAGACTCTCAGGATGGGAGTGGTGTACAGGTTACCCTCTCAGACTGAGGAGTTAGACAGGGAACTAGTGGGATGGATCAGAAGGACCTGTAGGAAGGGCAACTCAGTGATTGTGGGGGACTTCAACCTGCTAGAAGTGGATTGGGGTACCCCAGCCACCATGAATAGGAGGGAGCAGGTACTTCTGGAAGCCTTCCAGGACAGTTTCCTATTGCAGATGGTCAATGAGTCAACCAGGTTTGGGAACACCCTAGACCACATATTGGCTAATGGTGAGTTTGTGAGGGAGTTGGAGGTGGAGGAACCGCTGGCGGGGAGTGAACACTACTCAGTGTGGTTCACGATAAACGTGGAAAAAGAGGGAGTTGGAACAGCCACAAGGGTGTTAGACTTCAGGAGGATATGGGAAATAGCACAGGGGTATCTGGTCAGAATCCATCCAAATATGGACACTAACCAGAAGTGGGAGGTCATTAAACTGGGAATTGAGGAGGCAAACAAAACATGTACAAGGGTCCAGAGTAAGAGGGCTAGGGCCAAGAAACCTAGCTGGGTGAGCAAAGGGGTCATGGAAAAAGTAAGGAAGAAAAGAGCCACCTTTAGAAGGTACAGAATAAAACAGGGAGAGAGGAGGACAGAGAAGAATACCTGAAGAAGTCAAGGGAGGTGACAAGGGCAGTTAGGGCAGCCAAGGCATCCAGGGAACTCAGGCTAGCACAGGGCATTAAGAAGGGGGAGAAGGACTTCTTCAGGAAACATCAGGGAGAAAAGGAGTTGTAAGGACCAAATAGTAAGGATTAAGAGGGATGGGGGTGGTGGAAACAGGGGCAAAACAGGCAGAAGTATTAAACGAATACTTCTGCTTGGTATTTACTAAAGAGAAAGGGGACTGTACCCAAAGGGGGTGGGAGAGTAGGCATGGGGGGAGGAGGTAACAGATGGGGAAATCCCAGTGGGCAGAGTACTGGAGGGCTTGAGGGCATTGAGGGTGGACAAGGCACCTGGGCCAGATGGCATACACCCCAGCGTGCTGAAGGAGCTGGCAGAAGTCCTGGCAGAACCCTTGGCAAACCTGTTCAATACCTCCCTGGACTCAGGGAGTGCACCTCAGGACTGGAATATGGCGCACATGGTACCCCTCCACAAGAGCTGCCCCAAGGATGAGTCAGGGAACTACAGACCGGTAAGCCTCACGTCCATCGTGGGAAAGTTGATGGAGACAATCCTGAAGGAGAGGCTGGTTTCCCTCCTAGAGGCTAATGGGCTGCAGGTGGTACAGCATGAGTTTGTCTCAGGCAGATACTATCAGACCAGCTTGGTGAAGTACAATGACTGGGTAACCAGGCAATTAGACAGGGGCCATGCAGTAGATGTCCTGTACCTGGACTTCAGTAAGGTATTCAATTTGGTGCCACATGGGAGGCTAGGTAGTAAGCTGGAAGATACAGGGGCAGGGGCAAAGTTGGTGGGATGGGTAGTGAACTGGCTGCAGGGGAGACAGCAGAGGGTGGTGGTGGGAGGGGAACTCTCAGCTGTCAGGGCAGTGACAAGTGGGGTGGCACAGGGCTCAGTACTGGGGTCAGTGTTGTTTGGGATCTTCACAGCAGACCTCTCAATAGGCATCACAAGCAAGATCAGTCTGTTTGCAGATGATACCAAGATGGGAGCAGTAGTGGATGACTTATGAGGGTGGCAGGGGTTGCAAGATGATCTGACAAAATTGGAGACCTGGTCAGACACACAGCAGCTGGGATTCAATGCCAAGAAGTGCTAGGTGCTACATTTTGGTGCAATAAAACCCAAGGAGGAACTACCAGCTCGGGGGGTTCAACTAGCCAAGACAGAGGAGGAGAAGGATCAGGGGCTGATCTGGGGCTAGGGCACAATGAACAACTCAGCACAGTGTAGAAAGGCAGTTGCAAAGGCTAACAGGATGTTGGGTTGTATTGCCAGGGGCATGTCCTCCAGGAGGGGGGAGGTGATACTTCCTCTATATAGGTTACTGATTAGATCGCAGCTGGAGTGCTGCATGCAGTTCTGGCGACCATACCTGAAGAAGGACATTAGGTTACTTGAGGGGGTGCAGTGCAGGGGAACAAAGATGATCCAGGAGCTAGGGGGATTTACCCTATGAGAGTAGGCTGTGGGAGTTGAACATGTAATCCCTGGAGGAGAGGAGGGATGGGGGGACATGGTTGAAACCTTCAAGTACATGAAAGGAATAAATAAGACAGGCACAGTGGGACTCTTCAAATTAAGGGGGTGGGAGGGGCACTCAAGGGCATGAGCTGAGACGAAGGGGGAAGGTTCAGGAGGGAAATGAGGAGATACTTCTTTATGGAGAGGGTGATGTCTGGGTGTAATGTATTGCCAGAGGAAGTGATATCCTCCAGAACAGTGGGCTGCTTCAAAAGGGCATGGGACAGGGTAAGTGGGGGGATCAAGAGGGGGAGAGGGGCGGGACAGGCAGCTGCAGTATAAGGGCAGCTAGCTGCACAATCTAGCAGACTTGATAGACCATGAGGCCTTTATCTACTGGCAATTTCATATGTTTATATTGCCTTGCTCAAGGGTGACCCACTGTGCCACGGCCTCCCCTTGTCTACTCTGCACCTCTGTAGCTTGTATATCTTCAGTTACATACAGGGACATCCACCCACTTATTTACTCCCCCTATCTCACCTGAAGAGGGCATAACCTTGAACATTTGCATCCTACTCATGATTTGCAATGCACTAGGCCTATGTTATTTATACAGTGTCCAAGTGTGTCTTTTCGATCAAGGTGTCCGGGTCTGGGATTTTATTTCCTGGGTTGCGGGCATTTGTAACCATGTCCTTCAATTTTTTGCTGCATTACCTTACCATACTCTGATGTTTGTCCTCCTGCTTCTTTCCTTCAACCCTCTTCTCCTGTTTATTCTGTCTTCCTACTACTGCCTTTCCTATAGAATCTATAACTGGTGTCCCTTTCTGCGACCTACAGTCATGATCTTTATTTCTGTCTACATAACTATTTCTGTCCTCTTTCCTGGCTACATTAACCTATGTCAGTGAGCAGTATGATTTATCCTGCTCCTTTTCTCTGCCACCCTTGGCTACTTTGACTGCATACTAATGTAGCATTCAAAATGTTCCATGAGGACACCGGTCCCCTTGGTGGAAAGATGTAGGCTAGTGCCACTGTATAGGTCTGCATTCCCCCAGGTGGCTCCCCAATCCCCACTTAAGCCCAAACCATGCTGTTTGCACCAGCTCTTAAGCTGAGAATTGTGGTCCTTGGTGTGGAGATCCCTAGCTTCCCACTTGCCATGGACAGGAAGCACCACTGCGAAGAACACAAAGTTTGCTACCTGCCCCAGTCCCCTCCCCAGATACCTGAAACATCTTCGGCACTCTTACTATCTCTACCTTGATCCTAGCTGTCATTTATCCCCAGATGGACAATGACACTCAGCTCCCCCCTCCTTGCTACTGCCCTAGCAATCCCCTGTATCCACTTTCCATCCCTCCGAACTGTGCCTCCCAGTGGGCACTTCACCTTCCTCCCCTCCCCCACTTCTGCTGCTCCTAGCTGTAATCCCTGGACAGTTGAGTCCCCCACCAGGAGTATCTTTCTCTTACTTAGTGGTCCTCCATGGTATGCCGTCTCTATGTCGACACCAGCACAGCAAATTTCCCACAGTGAAACCCCGACTGCACCTATATTGATAGCGACAGGGATTTCACTTCAATGGACTTTGCGGTGACGGGGGTATATATTTAACTCCACTGTCTGTGCAATGTGGAGTTAGATATCTAAAGTAGGGGGTGAAGGGGGGCATAGCCCCCCCATTGAGAGCGTTGCGGTGTTGCTGGTTATTGTGGGGATGCGTCGGTGTCAGGGGTGTTGATGGGTTTCTGATGCTGTCAAGGACATCGCTGTGGGGAATGTCACGTCGACATCGCAGATCCATCCTCCACCACAAACCTTTAGGGCTCCATTGTGGAGGCCCAACTCATTCTCTCTCTGTGTGCACCCTCAGTTGATAATGTGGAGCCTTCCACTTACTCAACCACAGCATAGGAATTCCTGTGTTTCACCAGTTGCTTAGTGTTCCTCTGCCCCTCTCCCTGAAGGTCCTGGAGATCACTACAGGCCATCCAGTCATCTGCCTGGGAAGCCGTTGTGGCTATGGCTGTTGAAATGGTAGCCTATGGGTGGGGATGAAGGTCACCACTACTCCTGCCAGCTCTTCCTGGAGACTGGCCACCTCTGCCCACAGCCCAGAGAGATGCCTGCATATTGGACAGCACTGCAGTACCCTCCACATCCTCCTAATGACTTCTGCTACGCACCCGGTGCACTGCACCACTCCCTCCATCAGCTCCTTTTACTCGTGTGTATTCCCTCATGTAATACTTTATATACTCTCCTGCCACTATTATTAGCCTCTCAGTTTGATTTTCTTGGTCATGTCTTGTTTTATATTTTGTATTCTGCATCTGGCTTCTCTACCCTGCCTGGTCCAGTACTTTGGATCACAACTTCTGAGTCGGACTCAGGAAGAGGTAGTGTCGACAGATCCATCCCTATATAAGAAGGACGAGCTTGGTGGGTGGGTGGGTGGGTTGAGTGGTGGGTGGGTCCGAGGACCCTGACTGAAAACAGCTATCAGGCGAGGATCCCTCTCTGAGCCAGGGATTACTCACTCTGTTGCACTCCCAGGTGTGTTGCAGGCTCACCACCAGCAGGCCGCTTGCATTCCTCTGTGTTGGTGGCTGTTTCTCAGCCACTTATCCTTCGCTATAACTGTCCCAATTGACCAGGCACCCGCATACAATGCTTGGCACATTGGGGAACCCATCATGATGGTGCAAGAGTCATACAAGCATTGATACAAACCTTAAGTATGCCTCCGAGCTCAATACACCTGAAATATAACCTGAATATACATGTAGCTTGAGAAATATTACTAATTGTTATATTTTCGATAGATACTCAGACTATGACCATAACAATGGATGTCGGAATACAATGTGATCTGCTCATCCCACCTAGTGACGATGGTGTACATGATGACCCATTCTCAGATGACATTCTGTATTTAGTTTACACGGACAACCACAAAGCAGACCCGGACTATGTTCCATCCTCCACATTATCTTTGCATGATGAATATGAAGAGATTCCCGATGAAAACAGTGCAGACCAATCTGCTGCTAAGTCTGTTCATACAGAGAGGAAGTACATTATTTTCCATTCTGCTTTGATGAAGCTACTTCTGTGGTGCCATTGTATTGATTGTATATCACCAGGGTTAAAATACAGTCGTAGCATGCTAGTGGGGACACTGCTTATTCTGTATCTCACCTGCATGTTCTGCCTTAAACAATACATATGGCACAGTCAGCCATATGCTGGCAAAATTCCATGCAGAAATATTTCATTGCCTGCAGCAATTCTGTTCTAGGGCCCCACAGTTTCTAAGACACTGGGATTTCTTAAACATATGGGCATTTGTGCCTTTACTGACAGAACTTTCTTCAGGTATCAATCACGCTTCCTTCTACCATCAATTATTCTGTTTGGTCCAACTGACAAAGTGGTGGATAGCCTGCTTGCAAGCTGTGGGGAAAGGTGTTATCTGCAGTGGGGATGGAAGGGTGGACAGCCCAGGACATTGCACAAAATATGGGACTTACTCCCTTATGGAGCTACAAGCAGGGATAGCGCTAGATCTACAGTTGGTACAAGTACATGAACACTTCATTCCATGTATTGCGTTCAAACAGTCTTTGTTACATGATTGTTATTACCTTACAGGAACAACTTCACACTGTTTCTGTGTCTCATCAGTGTGATGTCAAGACCCATCTTCATCGGTGGAACCCCCTTGGTTCTTCCATCCCGGGTGTGGCCACAGTACCAGGCAGCTGACAGAATCAGTTCTACCCATCCCCAAGGCTAAGCCAATGGTAATGGTCTGGGTACAGTGCAGGAGTGCAGGGCTTCATAGAGGGAGGCAACAGTAGTTTTGATGGCTGAAGCTCACCAAGAGGGGGGCATGCAATGACGTTACACATCTACACCACCCTCCTAGGTGAAGGAACTGGTTGCTGTGGTACCACCAGCCTTCGCCAGTGGTCTTTAATACTCTGGACATTTTTCCCCCATGGTCCCTCGGAGAAGGATAGCTCTCCACAGAGCACTCAATCCTTCTGCCCCACCTGTCCAGCCCTGTGACTCTCAGCTTAGTTCCAAAACCCGGGATGTTGGTGCTGCAAGCAGACACTTTGCCAATGCGGCGCCGGGCCAGCAACAGTAATTCCATTTATTTACTTCTGTAGCGGTGTAAGGAGGGACCCTAGACTCAAAAGAAAATAACATTAATCAGTTACTTTACATGATTTAATGCATCTTGCCCATTGCATGATAAGTTTAGCACTGTGAATACAGTTGCATAACATGTTATCCTTGCTGTAAACTATTTTACTCTGTATTTACCACAGAGCAATGAGTGTGGAGGAAGTCCCCAAATGGAACTGGAAGGGCTAAAGCGCTGTGTGGCCTTCATGGAAGTGAATGATTTAGACATATAAGAACTCGTAATGGATCAACATCTGCAGGTCACCAAATGGGTTCGTGAAAGTATGCCTGACACCGCACACCACTACGATGCCTGGCATGTTGCAAAAGATAAGCAACCACAGATTCAGCCTCTCGGAAATGATTGGTATCAGTGAATATTTTGCACTTACATGGGCTTACATATTTCCACTTCTGATAGGCCTGAAGAAAACAAGAATTTGTCAATGCCAAATGTTGTCTTGCTGACATTGGCATTGGTAGTACGTGAGTTAGACAGATGCATAAAAGGAATAGCAGTGAATTACGGAAGTGACGTCAACCCCACACCACCCTGAAGAGGCTAACAGGCACTGAGGTGTGCCTTTGGGTGTCGGCCATAACGCTCATGTGATTTCACCTCACCCTACCCTGCAGAGTCCAACAAGTATCCCAGTTCTGCCTTGGGGTCCTCGGGCCTTACACTCACCCCATTCCATATGGAATACGTTGAGAATGGTGCAGTATAGGAGAATGGGGTGAACTTTGGGGCTGAAGAGTCCAAGGCACAGTTCAATGCCTGTCAGTGGCTGCAGGGGTGGGGGTGGGGGTGGAGTGGAATGGCTTGAGCATTAGAACCAACAATCTAAAGTCACACCCCTGATGCCAATTAGTCTCTACAGGGTGGGACATTATGGTTAGAAACTCTAATGCCCCGGGCATTTGTTGGTATTTGCACTCCAAATTTTCAACATGGGCTTTTTCTCAACCAACTTGTTGAAAGCATTTGCGACCTCTGCTCATGAACAGTGGCACTGTGATTTTGTTAATCTGTCCTGAACGTTGATGTCCCACAGTGATTGCACCACTCTGCGCCAGTAGCTCAAAACCACATTTTGGGCAGGATGTGAGAAATGACAGCTGTACTGTTCCTAAGGAGGTGTGCAAAAATGGCAGTGTGGAAAATCTGGAGTGAAAATATTAAAAATTCTCCAAGTTATGAGTGTGCATGGAAACTGCACAATGCATGCTCATAACACAGTCATTCTGTGGAATTTTCTCACCAAATTTTCAACAGAGGCATTTTGGGACCTCCACTCATGAACACTGTCACAGTGATTTTCTTAATCTGTCCCGAACATTGATTTCCTACAGCGACCGCGCCATTGTGCGCCACATGTGCAAAACCACATTTCACGCAGCATGTGAAAAATAACAACTGTACTGTTCTTAAGGAGGTGTGCAAAAATGGCAATCTTGAAAATCTGGAGTGAAAATATTAACAATTCTCGAACTTACAAGTGTGCGTGGAAACTGTGTAATGCACGCTCATAAAATAGGCATTTTGTGGAATTTTGTCACCAAATTTTCAACATATGCATTTTAGGACCTCCACTCATGGACTGTGTCATTGTGATTTTCTTAATCTGTCCAGAACATTGATTTCACACACCAACTGCGCCATTGTGTGCCACATGTGTGAAAACACATTTCAGGTAAGATATGAAAAATGACAGTTGTACTGTTCATAAGGAGGTGTGGTAAAATGGCAATGTTGAAAACCTGGAGTGAAAATATTAAAAATTCTTGAAGTTACGAGCGTGCGTAGGAACTGCCCAACACCCTTTCATAATGCAGTCATTTTTGGGAATTTTTCCACCAAATTTGCAACATAGGGTTTTTGGGAGCCTACCTCATGAACTGTGACACTGTCATTAAGTTAAACGGTCCCGAAAGGTGGTTCTGCACAATGACCGCAAATTCACCTTTCGGGACCGAATAACAAAATGACAGTGACTGAGTTCATGAGGAGGGGTCCCAAGAACCCCATGTTGAAAATTTGGTGAAACAATTCCCAAAAATGGCCGAGATATCCACCAAAGTTTAAAAAACCCTATTTATGCCATTATACAGCTTACCGGCATTTCTTCAGTTCGCAGTCCACTTTGAAGAGTGCAGACATGTTACTTGTCCACCAAGGATCATCACATGGGCCTCCAGAGGTAAGTATGGGGTGAGGGGTGTGGGGAGGTGGGTGCACAGAGGGTGGGTGCAGGTTGGGGGGCACGAGAGACCGCGAGGGACCGTTTTCTGTTTTTACAGGGGGAAAAAAACAGCAATGTGGGACGCTTTGGGCATGCTGGGGTGGGCTCCCAGCATGCCGGCATACCTGGGTGTTTTTTTGGGGGGGAGGCTGGAGAAGACAGGGATTGGGCACCCCTGTCGGCTGCATGGTGTGCTTTTGGGGGAGGCAGCATGAGCTGAGGGAGATTGGGCACCCCCTTGGCTCACAACAAATTTTGGCAGGGTGGACATCATGCTGATAAGGATTGGGCTATCCCATCGGCAAATGAACTGGTGAGGGCAAATGCCGACGGTTATGGGGACTGTGACAGGCGGATTGCTCCGCCATGTTCTTTGAAATGTTACACCACGGAAGGCACGCCCTGCAATGAGGGGGCATGCCCTCATTGCAGCTGCTAAATCCTTTCAAGGTGGTGGCACACTTTTGCACTGCTGTCATAGACAGCATGCAATCTAATTCGTGCCACAGAGCCCAGCTCAAAAAAGCAGTGGTGCCACTGGCCACTACAGGACCGCACCTCCAAACCCTGCTATTCCAAGTTATAGCAATATGTTTCTTGCGCATGCACAAAACAACATAAAAAAATGATGGCAGCTTGAAGTCTGAAGGATTGCCATGATTTGCATCTGTGGATTTACAGTATTGTGAACCATTTGTATTTGTATATGGGACTGAGTCCTGTAGGAGCAGAAAACACAATAGCAGCAAAGTGGAAATCAGTGTCCTCATATGTTCAGAATGTTCATTCCCATGTCATTGACTTCCCACAATGCATACATGGCAACCTGGCTGGGCGTCAGACCCTGTCAAATTGGTTAACACCATGTAAGTAGCAACATGCCAGTCACTTTACACTATGACCTTATGTCCTGGGGACATGTTGTCAGGGATTCCATCCAAGTAACAGGGCTGTATCTATATTAACATCTACATAGTGGATATGGCAGTCAGGACTCAGTGTAGTATGAACATGTTTGCCAATGACAACAAACTGGGAGCAGTGGTGGATATAGAGGAGGGTGGGGTGCTGCTGAAGAGGGATTTAGAAGAACTGGAGAGGTGGTCAGACAGTTGGCAACTGGGTTTCAATGACAGTAAGTGCAGCATTATGCATTTTCGTGCAAAGAATCCTAGGTATCTTACAAGTTTGGGGGACAGCAGTTATCAGTATCCATCGAGGAATAACATGTGGGCATGCTGGTCACAGGTCATATGATTCCCTTGGCACAACGTAGGAAGGTGGAGGCAAAGATAGAAAGGATGCTGAGGTGCATAGCAAGAGGAACCAACTCAAGGAGTGATGAAGTGAATCTCCGCTGTACAGGTCACTGGTGAGGCCTCACTTTCAGTATTGCATGCAGTTCTGACATCCCTTCATAAGAAAGGACATATGATTTTTGGAGAGAGAACAGAGGATGGCGACAAAGATGTTAAGAGTGAGGAGGGAAAAGCCCTACAAGGTTAGACTGAGGGCGTTCCATATGTACTCTCTAGAGGACACAAGGGACAGGGGAGATATGATAGAAACAGTTACGTGCTTGAATGGCAAAAACAAGGCTAGCACCGATGGCCTGTTTAAGTTTATGAAGGACGGGATTACACAAGGGCACGGATTGAAACTGCAGGGGGGAAGGTTCATAAGAAAGTGTGTGAGGCACCTTTTTCACAGAGAGGGTGGTGAGAATGTGGAATGCATTCCCTGAGGGACCAATCTTACAGACATCAATGGGGGGACTCAAGAGGGGTTGGGACAGGGGCAAGGGCATACTTAGAATGGGGATGATTCTAGAGGATGGGGAGCTCAGAAGGGGTAATCAGAGAAAGGTAGAGGGGGCAGCGGGCCAACATCAGTACTCAACACTGACAACTGTGCACTCTGGCAGACATGCTAGACCGTGAGGCCTCTATCTGCTGTATTGTTCGTATGTTCATATGTATGTCAGCAAGTGTCTCCATGTGTAGGCAGTCGGTGATGAAAACTTGACAGGAACCATAACCTAAATGTATGTACCAAAGGGCAACCTATTAGTAGGTAAAGGACAAGGGCACAGCAAAACAAGGCATTGTCATCAATGTCACATTGATCAGGTATCCAGGCTTGACTAGGTCTCCCAGGCTGCCATAATATGGTGCTAATTGTCATGTTTTCATGCTTCCTTCTTTACATTTGTAAGGGTGTTACATGGGAGGCAGTCTTTCAAATGAAGGCAGTAACCGACTGCTGAAGGAACTGATAAAATCTGATGCACGTATCCATCTTTCTTGAGAGCATCAAAGGTTGCGGTCAATGTTTAAAAAAATCGTGACAAAAGGCTATGCAGTGACATTACCAAAATTTCTGGGCAGTACCAAACATCTGAGCTGGAGGTGTTTCATAGCCTGCTGAGTCAATTTGCGCCAAAGATGGTAGTGTTTTCCTATCATAGTATGAAGTGCAGGTAGTGTCAGCACTTTCATTGATCTTGAGAAACTTTGTCAGCTGCGTCTACATATTTGCACCTTGTCAACTGTTTGTTGCTTTTTATGTGTTTGTACTTCTTTCAGAGCTCTTCAGGCAGACTTGTACTTCAATGAAAACTGTCAAAGGAAGCAGGCAGATAGAGCAGATGGTCAGAAGCGATATACCATACACTTTTCAAAATTTAAGAAGGGAGAGTACTTTGTCCATGGGGTCCCAGAACTGCCAACACATGGTGATTATACTCCTGTTTTCATACAATATTGATCACAAGTTCATCCACATGGATGTACATAAACATTGATGTGCACATATGTCACAGTATTATCCTGCCATCGCCGAACCTTGGTGACACAGCAGATCAGATATGGAGACTGGCGTGCAATAGTGATGTCGATGTTCACCTCTCAGAGAAGCAGCACAGCTGCATAACATCACCATGATTTAAAACAGTATATCCAACAAAAGAAAGATGCTTGTCTTACTTATAAAAAAATTCTTCCATGAATGATTTATTGGTTCATAGGGCTGCTAGGAATTTGTTGTGTAGAAAGGTAAAACAGGCAAAGGCTGATTTTTTTTAAGTCTAAATTGGAGGATGCTTCACTGGACTCCGAGAAATTTTGGGATACTGGGAACCATTTACTTTTTTCTAAATCAAAATCATCCTTTTCTTTTCTTCAGTATTCTCAACAAACAACAGATCCGTTTGAGATGGCAAATGTTTTGAATCAGTGTTTCTCCGATGTTTCAGGTTTAACATCTGTTTTTTTTGATTTGGTGCAGGATATAGTTCAAGCTGAATGTTCTTCCAATGGTTTTATTGGACAGATGGGTAATAGTTGTCTATCAGGGTTTTTATTTCAGTGGGTAACTTCCTTTGAAGTGTTAAAATTGTTGAAGTCTCTACCTGATACCTTTGGAGATTGTGGATTGGGGCTTGATGCTAGATTTATTAAGCTTATTGCTCCCTATATTGTGGAACCTCTTTGTAAAGTATTTAATTTGTGTATCTCCACTAATGGGGTTCCTTCCTCTTGGAGACTAGCCCGTATTGTGCCCATCCCAAAAAAAGGCTAATGCTGTTGGCCCTGATAATTACCATCCTATTTCAATATTGAACCCTTTGAGTAAAAGTTTTGAAAAGCTGTTGGTTAATCAGCTTAATGATTTTTTGGAGTGTGGCGGTGTCCTTTGTGCCGAGCAGCGTGGGTTTCATCATGGCCATGTTACTAGTACAGCCCTGGTTAGGTTCATGGGCACCACTTTTCAGGGCTATAATAGGGGCCTTTTAACAGGAGCGGTGTTTGTGGACCTGTCCAGGGCATTTGATTTGATTGATCATTTTTTACTTTGTGAGAAGCTATCTGTTTTGGGTTTATCCGATTCCGCAGTTGCTTTGATTGGGGATTTTTTTTGCATGATCATTCCGAATATGTCTCAATTGGGTCTATTTCCTCTGATATATGTTCTAGTGTGTGTGGAGTTCCACAGGGGTCCATTTTGGGCCCCTTATTATTTTCACTCTTTATTAATCAGGTTCCATTAATATTTCAGGGGTGTAAATGCTTATTGTCTGTCGATGTTCTGATTCTGTATTGTCAGAATCAGTCTGTTGAACTTATAAAGTTAACCCTGATGGCCCAGTGGCACTGAGGGTTGAGGTGCTGGGCACCTTACCTCGCTTCACACCGGCGACCCGTGTTCGGGATCAAGCATGGGCTGCCGGGGGTTGGCAGGGGGAAGAAGGATTGAGTATCCTCAGGACTACTTTCCTTCTCCTGGGAGGGGGGTTAGTAGCACTCGGTGATTGCCTGCTCCCTAGTGGAGGCTAGGAGGTGGCACATCAGTGCTAAAGACTGAGGGTGGGTGACTGTGGCAGGCACTTGGTGAGGGTGTGCACGGGAGCGTGCGCGCTGCTGCCGCTGGCACCATTGCACGTCACAGTCCTCGGGAAAGCCAGAAAAGTGGAAAATGAGAGTCCTCTGCAGGTTGATGATGGTCCCCCACCGCAATGGCCTGAGAAGGCACCTCCCCGAATACTCATCCGGTCTGGTGGGTCGAGTCACTCCCCACCCCCTGCCATGAAGGGTAAGTCATGGGGTTCAGGGGAAGGGTCCTCATACCTGGTGTCCTTGCGAGGGGGGGGGCATCAGAGAGGCAGCAGACAACTCCAAGAGGGGAAATAAGTAACTAAAAAATATAAAGTTAACCCTGAAGCTGACTTCTTTTTTTTTTTTTTCTATTTATTCTTTTCTGCCTGCACGGTAGCGGAACCATCTGCCGCTTTACCCCCACATGTTTCGCACCCTTCCGATGCCCGTGACACCCCCACCGGTGGGGCTGCGGCACTGGGGACACATGCCGCAGGCGTCAGACTAGGTCGGAGGGCTGGCCTGAGGGGCTAATTGAAGCTGTGACCGCTTCATCTAGGCCCCGCGTATTCTCCTTTTTCCTTTTTTTCCGGGAGGCGGGGACGTTCAATGACGGAGCGCCCTGCCCGCCTCCGACGCACACACTGTTGAGGTCGGTAGTCACGCTTGCACCTGGTCTCCACAGGAGTCGCGCAGACCCGAGCACTACCCATCCCTCCCCGGAGAAGGAGGCAGTCCATGGGACGCTCTATCCCTTCTCCCCGACGGCCTCCAGCGACCCGAGTCCGCCCTCGAACCCGGGTCGCCAGCGTCGCAAGCGGAAATCCCACCGCTGCGCCGGCGGGCCGGCCCCTGAAGCTGACTTCTTGAGGTTATGTCAGTGGATCTCTGCTAATAAGATGGTCTTGAACTCACGTAAGACCAAAGTAATGTTATTTGGCGGTTCTGTTCATTTGAGTGATAACCCAAGTTTATATATACATGGTAATCAAGGTGTTTTGATTGATCAGGTGTTTCAATTTAAATACTTAGATGTATTATTGGATCCTTCTTTAGCTTTTGCTTCTCAAGTAAAATCAGTTAAGAAAAAAGTCCACTCTAAGTTAGGTTTGCTTTATAAGTTCAAAATGTATTTGCCTATGGAATCTCAGAGGAAACTTGTTTTGGGTGTACTTTTGCCTCAGTTGGATTATGTCTCTTCCTTGTACGTGAATCTAGGTGCTAGGGAGAGGCACAGTTTAGACACTGTTTATAATAACATATGCCGTTTTGTACTGGACGTACCAATTTTTGGTCACCACTGTTTGTTGTATTCCTCTTTGAATTGTCTATCCTCTCAGTTAAGATTTGCATATGCTTTAGGTAATTTGGTTCACCAGGCTGTTTATTCTGATGGGTTTTCTCCCCTTTCTGATTTGGTTTGGAAACTGGAAATGAGACCCTCATTAAAGCCAACTGAGGGCATTATGCTTGAGGGTTATTCTGTGAAGAATAATTATGGCTTTCACTCTTTTTCTTGTCAAGCCCCTAAAATTTGGAATGAGCTACCAGTATCATTACATATATAGAAATTGCATTCTGCTTAAAAATTAGATGTAAAAAGCATTTGTTGTCTTTGACGAATTGTACTTGTTCATGGACTGTATTCGTTAGTTTATTTTGTTAAGTTGTTTTGTATGTTATTTGTTTTTATGTATGTGTTGTATTGTAATTTTGTTATTTGTCCAGGCTGGACCTGAAAAAGGGCTTTGGCCCAGTTGCCCTGACCCAGTTAACAAATAAAATGAAATGAAAATTGTAGCAGTCAAATTGTTGGCAGGTGTGAATAATATCATTTCACTCCACATCATGTGGTGAAGCAACAGACATGGTTAACCAGGGCTCAAGAAAACACTGCCCGACATGCCAGTACCAGTGTGTCTCAGTAGTCTTTTGCCATTGTGCCATGTTTGTCTCCTAGCTCTGGACACTAGTTGGTCTGCTGTGGTGGTTGTAGATGTCATAGCACTAAGTGCCCGCTAAGTAGCTCCACTCAATGAAGCAGAAGGTTCTGAGGTTTACCATGGAGGTCATGAAGCAATTCTTCATAGAAAGGGAGTTGCAGAACTGGAAGGTGCTGACAGAATAAGTGGTTTTGTTTCATTCAGGGGGCTGCTTCAATAAAGTGTAGAGTTTGCATAGGGGTAAGGTTCAGGATCATGGTTGTGGAGTATGGGAGTAATGATAGTGGGGCAGTTGCTGAAGACGTGGACCGTGCCACTCCAGCAGATAACATAGGGAAATTGGCCTTCTTCTGACTTATTCTTGTTATGTTCATATGTACTTAACACAAAATAAATAATGCCGTACTGTTGATTACATGTCTGCCCTTCAGTTACCTAGGTGTGAAAACACCACAACACACCTAGTATGCATCATTGAATGAATTATACCCACAATGACTGCAACGGAACTATGCATACCCACGAATTTACCTCGACCAAAAGCTTCATATTTACTGACACTGAGGAGGGGAATCAAGATGGCGACCAGGATGGGTCGGCCTGAAAGAGCAGTGTTCTGAGTGGCATTTTATTATTATTATTTTATTTATTTATTTATTTTTTTCCATTGCTGTGTTTGCCCGCTGGCACCCCTAGCCCCATGAACAGGCTCACCCTGGGCTCTGCGACCCATACCCTCACCCAGGGATGCCCGCCCAAGTGGGTCCACTGAGGCAGAACTGAAGGTCGCTGGAAGGTCAGGCCACCATAGCCCCGACTCATAAACAGGGGCCAGCGGATTTTTTGTAAGATTGCCCTGGAGCTGGGTACATGCAATAATGCTAACGCTGAAGCAAGCGTCCGTCCCAGCTCCACACACAATGCGGCATGATGCCGTGCCTCCCAGCCTCCACCAGGGGGCGAGCAACACTGGACCCAACTCCCCTACCCTCCCCAGAGAAGGAGAGCAAGCCTCCGGATGCTCGATCCTTCCCCTCTCCTACTGACCCCCGGCAGTCTGTGCCTGTTCCTGAACACAGGTCACCGGTGTGGCACGAGGTATGGCATCCAGTGCCTCAACCCTCAGTGCCACAGGGCTGGCATTTTATTTTATTAGTAGTACTTTTTTTTGTGTTATTTTACGCTGTTTGTACTTGGTTTTAGTTATTTTAGATAGACTGAGGAAGATTAGTTAGGCTAGCGTTCTTTTTTGGGTTTCGAGTTTTTAACAGCATTAAGCATGTTGTGTTTTTCGGGCATAGATTGCTTAAACTCATTATGCCACTTGCTAGCTCTGAAACATGGCTAGCATTCATCAGTTCAACTTTTATGTGTGCAAGTTGTTTTTGTCACCGAATTTAGGGTGATTATTTGGGCACATTTTGCATAGTCCTGCCTGCCAGGAATTTAGTTGTGACTGCCAGTGTTTGTTCTGAGTACTAGCAGCCACTTTCGAACTCTGAGTGGAGTGGAAATCTTTACCTGTGACGTGGAGAAGAGCAGAGTGTGGTGCCTACATTCTCAGTTACAGAAGAAGATGGATGGAGGGAATGGAGAGTAAATTGTGGAGGATTCCTTTGCGATCGTCTTGGTGAGCCCACTCCATTTTCAAGCCCTATATTGAGACTTTGTTGCTCTGCTGGGGCCCCTGTTTTGCTGACAGAGGAATGATGATCCTTGGTTGAGTCACTTACGGGAGGGTGGTCGGCGGGATTGTGTGCTGGAGAGTGTAGCACTCCTGTCGGCCTCAGGGCTTTTTTCCAGGGGACCTGGTTGGAAGACATAGCCCATCTGGGGGTCTGGGGCCCTGTCCCTTTTTTTTTTTGCTATTACTTTTACCTCCTCCTGGCATCCTGGTTTACTCCCATGTCCCTGCATAATGGTAAGAATCCTGCCTGCAGTCTGCCTCTACCCCAACTCCCAGCATCACCCTAGATCTCCTGCTGCTTTTCCCCCCACAGCAGGGTGGCAGGGAGCCCCCAACTCGCCACCCTATATGGATCCAGTTTCGGGTGCAGTGTTGGTCCCGGCAATCACACGGACAGCCACCAAGCCATGCAAACAGGTGCCATCTTTCTCACTTTTTTCCATTCCCTGGAGCCTGGGGCATGCAATGATGCTAATGGAGGGAATCGCACACAAATCTGCATGCGCTCCATCCAGGCATCTGCCCCAAACTCCTCCCAAAGCTGCTACCTGGCACCCTGTACCCCAGCCTCCACTAGGGGGCAACCAGGCACCAACTAGTTAGGACCCCCCCTCCCCCGAGAAGGAGAGTGGTCCAACAGATGCTCAATACTTCTCAACCCCTGCCAACCCGCGGTGGCCCATGCTTATTCCTGAACATGGGTCACCAGCATAGCACAAGGTAAGGCATCCAGCACCTCAGCCCTCAACACCACCAGGCCGGCCGGTTCTGTCCCTTTGGGTGGCTCATCTGGGTTTCTCTGCGAACCCAGAAAGTAATACTGTGGTTCCAGTTGGGGTGGCTTTGGTGAGAAGATCGGTTCTACTGGGCTTGCTTCCTCCTCAAATTCAGACTGCCAGGGTGGAGGGTCAGACGGTGCGGGTGCTGGGTTCACTGCCAGTGGAGCCGAGATTGCTCAGGGCATCTCAGGGGTAGGGGTCGGATGGTCTTACCCTGGAGGGGCCTATTCTCCATGAGGACAAGCCATCCCAGTCTGCTGTCCATTTGGGGACTGTTATTAGATCCTGTTGAAGAATCTGTGTTGTCCACTAGAGGTTCAAATTTTATCACTGGCAGGTTGGAGCCATTTAAAGTCTTGGTGATGGCTGTGAGAGAGCCAATAGAATTTATATTGTCATCTTTTTTTAATCTGGTGCTTGCTGCGGTGAGAGCTCAGCTGTTGGATTTAAATACATGTGCTCAGTAGGGGTGAGAGTCCCAACGTATCCAGAGACAAACTTTTCGAGTGTGGCATGCTTAGCCTTCATCTGACTAATTACAGACTTTTGCTCTGCTGGACTTTGTATTGTTTAAACAGGGGATTTTAATTTGGGGTTTGGGGTTGGGTGGGATAACTTTTTATGTTTTGTTATATTTGGGGGATTTGGTTGTTATTTTTTGTGTGTTGGCACTGACTGCTGTTTGTGTTTAATTTGGAATGTGCTGACCTAACGCTCTCCTGATCAGTTGCTACTCCACCTCTGAGCTCCACAGCCTCTGTCCTTTTGATTGCCCCCCTTGCCCATTGGGGTATATGGGCATTGCAAGGCACTGGGGTCCTCCTTGTCTGGTCCCCATACCCAAGGGCTCCACTGTGGGTGGGCAGATAGCGCGGCCAACTTCGGTGGCCCATCCTACTTGAGCGGTGTTATGCAATGCCAGGTCCATTAAAAACAAGACAGCAGTGATTGCTGATCTTGTGGAGTCACCGGACCTATCCTGCATCACCGAGACCTGGCTGGACAAGAATGCTGGCCCAGTTTTAGAGTCAGTTGTTCCAACTGGGTTCTCAGTGATACACCGCCTGAGGATGGATCGCAGGGGTGGGGGTGTAGCCATATGCTTTAGAACAGAATTGGGCCTTGTAGAGGTACCAGTGGGAGAGGTCAGATCTTTTAAGCATATCATCAGCGCGGGTGTAGGGTGCAGGATTCTTCTCATCTACCGTCTAAGCAGAGATGAGAAATTGTTCTGGCAGGAAGTCACAGACTTCATCGTCGATATGGTGTTGGAATCCCCCAGATAGATGGTGCTGGGGGAGTTCAATGTCTGGGTCGATGATGAACTCTTGCAATTTGATCAGGACTTCCTCCAACTGATGAATTTGTTGGGCTTCACACAGGTTATTACCTCTGTGACCCATAGCCATGGTCACTTATTGGACCTGGTCTTCCTGTTGGGGATGGAGACCTCCAACCTGGTGGTGGAGCCAGTCGGTTGGTCTGACCATCACTCTATAAGGTTCAATTTTCAGGCTCCTCCTAGTAGGCTGGCCCCTGTGGAGATGGTTCAGTACTGCCCTTTGAGGAGTTTGACTCCAGATGGCCTTGCAGCAGTGCTGAATCTGTCAGGCATACTGGGTGTAAGCATGGATCCTGAGAATCTCGTGCAGGCCTATAACAGGGCTGTAGCAGAAGCTCTGGATTCCATTGCTCCTGTCCAGGTTCACATACTCACTCTCCACCATCAGTCCCCTTTGTTTGATGGGACCTTGAGGGAGTTGAGGTGAGTTGGACGAAGGCTGGAACGATGCTGGTGAAAATTCGGCCTTGATGCTGACAGTCTTAGATTGATGACTCATTATAAGGAGTATCAATCAGTTATCTCCCGTAAGAAGGCAGAGTTCCATCCAGGGAGATTCTGCTGCACAGAATCGACTAGCTCAGTTCTTTTGGACTATGGACAGACTGTGCAATCCAGCCTGTTTCCAATTTCACAGCGCATTGTCACATGAGAAATGTGCTTGATAATTTGTGGATAAGGTTGCCAACATCAGGTTTGAAATATGCCTGGTGCATTCCAATGAGAGTTGCGCTGCTCAGGAGGTTGCTGCACCTTGTTTTGCCTGGTCTGACTTCAACTAGTTGGCGATCATGGATGTTGTGAAGATCATTCAGAGTCTGCAGCTGACCTGCTGTAGTTTGGACCCAGGCCCAACCCACCTTATTGTGGAGTGTGTTGAAGTCATCAGCCTGGTCCTAGCAGAGATAGTTAGATGTTCATTAGAGACAGGTGTATTTCCAGACACCCTAAAGGAGGCGGTAGTAATACCTCTCCTTAAGAAATCCTCTCTTGACCCTGAGTGTCTAGCTAACTACAGGCCAGTCTCTAACCTTCCTTTTGTGGGTAAGGTTATTGAGAAAGTGGTCACGCTGCAGCTAGAGATCCATCTTACCATCCACAACATCTACGATCCTCTCCAGTTGTGTTTTTGGAAGAGGCATAGTACTGAGACGTTCCTGGTCCGGGTGCTCAATGATCTAATAGCGAGAGATCGGAGGACCCATTCCATCTTGGTTCTCCTTGATCTCTCTGCAGCATTGAATACCATGGACCAAGGTGTGCTACTGGAGCATCTGCAGTTCAACTGTGGACTGTTTGGTACAGTTCTCATATGGTTCCATTCTTTTCTCACGGGCAGGTCACAGAGAGTGGTGTCTGGGATTTTTTCCTTGGGCCCGGTCTCCCTGCAATGTGAGGTCCTGCAGGGCTCTGTGTTGTCACCCATGTTGTTCGTGGTGTATTTGCTGCTATTGGAATCAAAGCAACAGAACAAAAGGGAAAACAGGGAGGAGAAGAAGCACTGTGGGTAAATTTGGAGACCGGCAATGGCACCACAATCCAATCCGCTCAAGGGTTGTATACAGACCCCATTCTCAGGGGGAGGAAATGGACAAGGAAATGATAGAAAGAATACTTAGAATGGCAGAAAAAGGGGAGATATTGCTGATGGGTGATCTGAATATGCCTGATGTTAACTGGAGTGCAGTTGCAGCAGCCACTTCAAAGAGTGGGGTTATTCTAGATGCCCTACAGGGGGCATGCCTTAGACAACTAGTATTGGAGCCCACTCGAAAGGGAGCAATCTTAGACCTGGTTCTCTCAAATGGAGATGAAGAGAGGATCACAGATGTAGAAGTGGGTAGCCATCTGGGAACTAGCGACCATCGAACAGTATGGTTCACAATAAACACAGCAATAGAGTCAAGCCATACAAAGGCAAAAGTACCGGACTTTAGGAGGGCTGACTTTGCCAAAATGGGTGAGTGCCTAAGGAATGCACTAGCAAATGGGCAGGAAGGAGGGGTGGAAGAACAATGGGGATAATAAAAACTGCCATCACAGAGGTAACACACCTTTGTGTGAAGCAAATAAACAAAACGAAACGATGTAAGAAACCACTATGGTTCTCAAAGGAAGTGGCAGTGAAGGTTCAAGAGAAAAAGAAAGCATTCAGGAAGTACAAGGAATCACAGAAGGAGCAGGACAGAGAACTGTATCAGTTAAAGCAAAAGGAAGCTGGGAAAGCAGTCAGACCAGCATAGGCCCAAACCGAGGAAAAGATAGCCAACTCAGTTAAGAAGGGGGATAAAACCTTTTATAGGTACTTCAGGGAGCGAAGGAAGACCAAGGGAGGGTTAGTGAGGCTTAATAAAGAGGAGGGAGGGTGGGCAGAGGGTGATTGTGAAAAGGCAGAGATACTAAACAAATATTTTTGCTCAGTATTTACAAAGGAAGTGGGGGAGGTACCTAAAACAAGCAGTAGAAACACTCTGGATACAGAAGTTGATACCAGCCCATTTACAGAAGAAAGGGTTTAGAAAGAACTCTTAAAACTGAAGGTGGACAAAGCAATGGGGCCTGATGGGATTCATCCCAGAATTCTAAAAGAACTAATGGTAGAACTAGTGACACCACTGACTACCCTCTTTAACAAATCATGGGAGGATGGGGTGGTACCCGAGGACTAGAGAAGGGCAGATGTGATTCCCCTTCACAAAAGTGGGAGCAAGGCAGAAGCAGAAAACTACAGACCTGTTAGTTTAACCTCAGTGGTAGGGAAAATGATGGAATCACTTCTGAAGGAAAGAACTGTTGAGTATCTAGAGGCCAGAGGGCTCAGGACCCAAGGCAGCATGGATTCACAGCGGGAAGGTCATGCCAGACAAATCTGATAGATTTCTTTGACTGGGTGACCAAAGTAGTAGATCAGGAAGGGGCTGTGGACATGGCCTACCTAGACTTTAGCAAGGCATTCGACACAGTCCCACACAAAAGATTAATATACAAGTTAGCCAGCCTGGGAGTGGGTCCCAAGATGACAGCCTGGGTAAAGAATTGGCTGGAGAATAGGACACAGAGAGTAATAGTAAATGGAGTCCACTCTGAAGAAAGGGGGTTACTAGTGGGGTACCGCAGGGTTCAGTATTAGGACCGGTGCTCTTCAATGTCTTTATAAGCGGCATTGCAGAGGGACTGGAAGGAAAAGTATGTCTCTTTGCAGATGACACAAAGATCTGCAACAGAGTTGATGCACAAGGTGTGGGGTGGAAAGGATGAGAAGGGACTTGGCAAGGTTAGAGGAATGGTCAAATGTATGGCAGCTTAGAATCAATGCTAAGAGGTGCAAGGTAATGCACCTGGGAAACAAAAACCCAGGGGAAGAGTACACAATGGGGGGTGAGATACTAACAACAACAAAAATGGAAAGGGACCTGGGGGTAGTCATATCAGATGACCTAAAGGTGGGCAAGCAATGTGAGAGGGCAGCAAGGAGGGCTGGGGGATACTGGGATGCATAGGGAGAGGCATCACCAGTAGAAAACAGGAAGTTATTATCCCTCTGTACAGACAGTTGGTGAGACCCCATCTGGAGTACTGCGTGCAGTTCTGGAGACCCAATCTCCGCAAAGACATAGACAGGATGGTGGCTGTCCAGAGGAGGGCAACTAAAATGGTGCAAGGTCTACACTGGAAGACATATGAAGAGAGACTTAAGGAGCTGAATATGTATAGCCTCAAGGAAAGGAGGGAGAGGGGGGACATGATAGAAACTTTCAAGTACCTCAAGGGAATCAACAAAGTCCAAGAGGGTAGCATCTTTCAAAAAAAGAGGTGTGCAAGAACAAGGGGGCACAATTTGAAGATAGAAGGAGTGGCTCAGGGTAATTTAAGGAAGTATTTTTTCACAGAGAGGGTTGTGGATGCATGGAGCGGCCTTCCGGAGGAGGTTGTGGAGTCAAAAACAGTGGTGGAATTCAAGCATGCATGGGACAGTCATAAGGCAATTCTAGGGGGTGGGGGTAGGAAGAAGTAGGTTGCTGGTTAACTAGGATCTGCAGCTTATCCATTAGGTAGGGAAATGGGCAGACTGGGTGGGCCAAGCGGTCCTTATCTGCTGTCAAAATCTATGTTTCTATGTTTCTATTGGGAGATATTGTGAGGTGGTATGGGGTGAGATTTCACTGCTATGCAGATGATACTCAGCTCTACATGTCCTTTGTGCCTGACCAGGAGGATACTGTCTCAGTATTTAACAACTGCCTTGCTGAAATACAGGACAGGATAAGTGCCAACTGGCTGAGGTTGAACCCTGACAAGACTGAGGTGTTGGATGTGGACCTGGGTTGTCAGGCTGAGGGGTCGGTTGGGCAGCCTTCAATGCTTCTGCTCGGGGGCAGTCAGTTATTGACCTCTGACCGGGTGCACAATCTGGGCATTATTTTTTGATGATGGACTGATCCTTAAATTGCAGATGTTGGCCATTATCAAGTCTACATTTTACCATCTGAGGTATATCACTCTGATTAAACACCTGGTCCTACCCAACGACCTTCCAGCATTGGTCCATGTCTTTGTGACCTCCTGCCTTGACTATTGCAACTCTCTATACATAGGGCTCCCAGGGATTGATATCCACCACTTGCAACTGGTGCAGAATGCAGCAGCCAGGTTGTTGACTGGATTACCTCGATCTTACCAAGTCACGCCTGTGCTTCGCAGCCTGCACTGGCTGCCAGTTCAGTGGCGGGTTACCTTCGAGGTCAGTTTGCTGACCTATAAAGCTCTACATGGACAGGGTCCAAGCTATCTGCAAGAACCTCTGTGTCCTTATCACCCCCTCTGTCCACTCCATTCCGCTGATGAGGGATTACTAGAGGTTTCCAGGGTTCATTTAAAGACCTCTGGGGCCAGGGCATTTGTGTTTGTGGCCCCTACGCTGTGGAACTCTCTACCTCATAAGATAAGAGAGTGCCTGACTGTGGAGAGCTTTAAAACTACTTTAAAAATCTATTTATTTAAGCTCGCCAACTTGAAGTAGGAATGAACTATGGAATACTATATTTCTTATATTGATGTTCTTGTTATTTATTGTTTTAACTGCTGAATTTTCTTGTGATTCTGTACAAGCACTTAGATAATTGTGTGATTTGTGCTTTTTAAAAATAAAATTTGAGTTGATCTGAGTTGAGACACTATTTTTCCCTTCACAGGATATGTAGATGAACTGATGGAAGCAGTTGCCCAAAACTGTATTGGCCTGGACGAGGAAGACTGTGACCTGTCTGAGCTAAACACAACTCAAGAGTCATTGTTCTCTTCCTTTGAGCACCCTGATAAGGAAGTCTCAGTTACCCGGCACATGTCACATTTCTTTCAAAAGTAACTGAAGGTAATTTGACAAGTGCACAGTGACTGACTGTCGCGTGGAATGGACATGTACTTATCACGATTCCTAACTTTGAAACATTTTAATATTGTGTATTTGTGGCAGTTACAGTAAAGATTACTACTGTTTGAATTTGATTAGCACAATCTGTTGTAGTGAAACACGTACAAATACGCCACGCTTATCAAATGTCACAAGAGATGTCTATATGTGACCTTGAGAACTGTCTGAATAACAACTGCAAGCTTTTCAAGAAATGTCTAAACATAGGAAGAAACACGTGACAGAGTTATGTGCCACCGCTGAATAGCCACAAGGGCACAGCCTGCCATATCAAAACTTGCACACCTTGATGGAATTGTGTGGATAGAGAGCAGATAGCTGTATTCTCTCCAGCACTGCAAGGTCATCATCACTCAGTGGGGATGTGGTGACACAACAGGTACATTCACCACCTACAACTACACCATGGATCATACTGTGTTCTACAAGTGAGAACAATGAACACAGGGCTTCGAATGTGAAAAAGGTCTGGGTGGCAGTATGTTTGCTAGTGGCCTCCATGGTGCCGGTGTGGTCCTTGCAGTCAAGTGTGGATGGTGATGGCAGTGTCACTGATCACTGCCAGTTGTTACTGTTATCAGTTATGACTCTGTGCTACGCACACTGTGTATGTTCACTTGTGCAATGGTGGACTACTGCTGATGGGATTTAGTGTTTCAGACTGCGGTGGCAAAATATTCGCTTTCATACCCATGTGTTTCAACCACAGGCCTGGTTTCATTACTGCTTGCAGCAACAGAATGACTACTGTCGAGTGCCCCCGGTAATATGGTACTGAACATTACAGCACCACCTACTCTATGTTTCAGTATTTATGAAAATATTATGGTAGTTGATGGTTATTGTGCACAGTTCCTAAATTGCATGACTTTCTTCTTATGTAGCACCAATTTAAAAGTAAATGTTTGGTAATCTGTAGTTACATAGATATGCTGCCTTGTAAAAGAGAACCGCTACAAAGTGTTCTTATATGTTAATAACCACCAGCTGCAATGATTGAACACTGCTATTTGACATTAGTTCATTAACCAGTTTACAAATTAATTTGTGCGATGCACTCGCCACACACAGATAGCAGTGATAATAATGACATTGTCAGTTCTCCTCACTATTTTGTACAGTCACAATAAACAAGATGCCAAATATGGAAACGGTTCCATTTCTATTGTGGTGGAGAAAAGAAATACTTGTCACACAGCAAGTAAAGAACAAATACTATTTTTACTGCAGTTTCAATAAATAAAAAGTAAATGTGCATTCAGAAATCAGTTTATGTATGCTTATGCTGATGGCTTTCACTGTAAACTTCCAAGCCCTTGAAACGTGTTGCCCCATCAACAAAAGTAACAACTGGCTGGCCACTGTCATATTACTTGGGATATGTACTTGACCAGGGGGTCATGGCCACAGGTGGTCGTTGCAAAGGTATTTTTCAACAAGCAACACCATCGTGGCTGACGTGGAGCATCAGTCATGCACGTGACCATGGGTCACCATTGTTGGTATGAAGGAAATAACTGAAGATTAGGGCCACGTCTCAGTACAGGGTAACTCAAAGCTCTTGGGGAGCTGGGAAGGGAGGTGGGGGGACAAGTTAATGAGGCCAACAAGCAAGAGGAGTGTGATAGTATCAGTCTAGGGAGCTCTGAACACCAGGTATACTTCCAGTGTGTCACCTGGTCATGGAATGTGATGCTGGCCTCAAGCTGTGTGCACCTGAGCCTACTATAGGGAAGATGGTGTGCAATGGTGCAACACAGTGGTAAGTACAAAATGCATGGTTACACACAGTAAGGGTCGATATCTGTAACAGGTATTGTAATCACACCCTTTGAACATGCTCTGTGACCTTGCATGTTACACATTCCATGTTTATTGTGGTGCTTGAACATTCCACACAGTACCCCCTCAGTACCACTTTGCACTTCCTCGTATTTACAGAACCATAGTCGCTCTGTCCATATATAGTACTTGCTGGTGCTTCATATCAGTACCGCACTAGGATAACTAGTGGGGTCGCAAAATGTTCTTACAGCAAGATGCCATTTGTTGAACCTGATAGATGATGTCCGTATACATTTGAACCATTACAGGACAGCAGTCATGATCTCTTGGTGCCACCCCCAAAGCTTTATCACACATTTTGGCTTTTTTTACAGAAAAAGGAAACCTTTTTTTGAAGTTTTGAACCCATTGTTTAACTTTGATAAAGGTCCAGTATTCCCAAACATGGCAGATGCTGTGCAGTTCCATTACAGCTGTGGGTGCTGTGACGCAACACTCGCCTCAATACAAATGTCTCAACAAGACTCACAGCATGCATTGAGGTGAGCGGTGCATCACCACACCCCAAACCTGCAGGGAAAGGCACAGCCACCACCTTGTTGGGGAATCACGGACTTCTACCAAAGTAAACAAAATGCATGAAAATGCATCAGACATGTATTGGGATGTCTGAAAAGCGTAATCGTGGTGTTAAGCTTTGGTGGCAGTGGGCCTACAAGTAATGACTGCTTACATTAAAATGTGGTGGTCATCTGTCATTATGAAACACAGGATTGTCCATCATCAGCGTCATAATAAACGGTGCCACCACAGCAGCACTTCTATGAAAAACAGCAGAACACCAAACCTGCTCAAAGCTGCTCCAAACCACAGTAACAGAGATAAACATGATGTATGAACTTGCAACATGTCTTTCATGATTTATGAATAATTGGGATACTGTCAACGTAAGGCAAGGTTAAAAAGTCTCATTAGGCATCCTGTTATCCACATTTCCATAATATGAACTGGTGGTGAAACAGAAACAAACAATGGATATGTAACCATCACTGAAATAACTACATTTTCACAACAGAATACATGACAATGTTTGTGAAAAAGAACCGGGTACAACAATATTAAAATAGCAGAGGTAGTACTTCATAGAGTAATCATAACATTTTCATTGTTCAGGTCCCTTCACTATTTCCAAATGGTAACAGATCTCCACTGTTGATGTTATTCGAGATCTGGATATTGAAACCTGCAATATTCGGCCAATGGAAATGCCTCTCTAATACGATTGACAGCACACGACTGAATGGGGATTGCACATGGTGGCCCAGGTAGCCCCAGCACTACCTAACAAACTGGCAGTATGCAGTATACTGGTAATGTCTGTGGAAGGAAAGGAAACAGTTACCATTAATACTTCAGTAGTACGTTTCCTAAACTGAACTGTTGGGCAGCCACAGTTTCTGGTACAAATACAGTGCCTTCAGAAATTATTCACCCCCCCTTGGATTTTGTCACATTTTGTGATGTTGCAAACTCAAATTAAAATACATTTATATGGGATGTTGTTGTCAATTATCTACACAAATTACTCTATAATGTCAAAGTGGAATGAAACTTCTGGAATGTTTTGTACATGTAATTTAAAATAAAAACCTGAAATGTCTTGATTTGATAAGTATTCATCCCCTTTGCTATGACACTTCAAATTGAGCTCAGGTGCATCCAATTTCCTTGTGAGATCACTCTAAAACTTGAATGGAGTCCACCTGTGGTCAGTTCAAATGGTTGACATGATTTCGAGAAATACACCTGTCTATATAAGGCCCCACTGTTGACAGTGCATGTCAGAGCAGAAACTCTACCATGAAGACCAAGGAGCTGTCCGTAGAACTCCGTGATAGAATTGTGAGGAGGCATAGATCTGGGGAGGGGAATAAAAACATTTCTAGGGTGTTGAAAGTTCCCAGGAGCACAGTCAAGTCCATCATTAGGAAATGGAAAGATTACGGAACCACCCAGACTCTTCCTAGAGCAGGCTGTCCTCCCAAACTGAGCAACCGGGCAAGAAGGACCTTGGTAAGGGAAGTGACCAAGAACCCAATGACCACCCTGACAGAACTAAAGAGTTCCATGACTGAGATGGGAGAACCTGTCCAGAAGATAACAATCTCTGAAGCACTTCACAGATGCAGCCTCTATGGGAGAGTGGCTAGACGGAAGACACTCCTGAGAAAAGGCCACGTAATAGCATGCCTGGAGTTTGCAAGAAGGCACTTGGCAGACTCTGAGACCATGTGGCAAAAGATTCTCAGGTCTGATGAAACAAAAATTGAACTCTTTGGCCTGAATGCAAAGCGCTATGCCTGGCACAAACCGAACAAAGCTCATCACCCGTGTAACACCATCCCTACCATGAAGCATGGCGGTGGCATCATGTTATGGGGATGCTTTTCAGTGGCAGGGACTGGGGCACTTGTCAGGATAGAGGGAACAATGAATGGAGCCAAATACAGGCACATACTTGAGGAGAACCTGCATCAGTCTGCAATAGACCTTGGACTGGGGCGATTTACATTCCAACAGGACAACATGACCCAAGCATACAGCCAAAAGCAACACTGGAGTGGCTTCAGAACAAGAAGGTGAATGTCCTTGAGGCCCAGCCAAAGCTCGTAGACTTGAACTCATTGAGAATCTGTGGAAAGACTTAAAGATTGCAGTTCACCGACGCTCCCACCCAACTTGACAGAGCTTGAGCAAATCTGCAAAGAAGAATGGGCGAAAATCCCCAAATCCAGCTGTGCAAAGCTGATACAGACATACCCAAGAAGACTCAAAGCTGTAATTGCTGCCAAAAGCGCTTCTATAAAGTATTGACTCAGGGGGGTGAATACTTAAGTAAACAAGATATTTCAGTTTTTAATGTTTCATAAATTTTTGTTACACAATAAAAATATTTTTGCCCCTTTAAATTGTTGAGTATGCTATGTGAATCAAGGGGGAAAAATCATTTCAATGCATTAAAAATTCTGGTAGTAACACAACAAAATGTGACAAAATCCAAGGGGGATGAATACTTTCTGAAGGCACTGTATTGACAACAAATTGTATTGGCCATGCCTGTCCTCCCCCCAAGCACAAAAAAATGATAACATATGCAAAATAAAATGAACAATGTGTGCATGTCCCACCACCACCAACAACTTCAACTACCACCCCCGGATTACAGGCGCAATATACTAAGTAAAGATGCTATATTTTACAGCTCTCCCTCCATCCACCTGCAACCCTGACAGATGGTTATGAAGTTGTACAACAGTGTGTAGTGGGAACTCCACCACATGTTCAACAAGTTATTCAGTGGTACGGTCGGTACCCTAAACAGACCTACACCAAGCACCTACACCATCACCAATGGTACTGGTAGATTATCAGTTATGTCTACCAGACACCAATCATGACCCACAATACACTGAAAGTCACAGTTAGAACATGACATGGTATGTATTGGAACCACATGTCTGTGACAGAAACACTGTACAGACTAGTGATGACTTTACCTGTACTGCAGAATAGGTCATACTGGGACTGCGAGTGTGTAGGGGTGAGGGGGTTACTAAATGCTTCTGTGGTGCTACCTCTGTGAAACAATGGGGACCAGTGGTACTGTCAGTTACAGGTAATCATATTTAGACTGGTGTTTCAAAGTAATGCCTGTGTTAGTTTCTCTGAGTTATACAGTGGATGTGGATGTGGTATCATAGCCACATTAGATAAAGGAATACTTACTTCAACATCATGCTTGTATGCCGCAAGCTGGAGGAAGATGTGCATAGTGTGAAAATTGGTCCACATATATACACAATGACATATGCAGAATGATAGCAATGCAGTAGACTGAAAAATAAGTGCCCAATTCAAACAAGCATATGTCAATGCCGAATGCTGTCTTGCTGGCATTGGCATTGGTAATGCAGGAGTTAGAGAGATGCATAACAGGAATGGCAGTGAAGTATTGAACTGACGCCAACCCCACCCCACCTGCAGAGACTGACAGGCACTGGGATGTGCCTTTGGGTCATCGGCCATAACGTTCACGCCATTTCACCTCACTCTACCCTGCAGACACTGACAAGTGTTGTGGTGTGCCTTGGGGTCTTCAGGCCTTATGCTCACCCCATTCCACAAGGAAATACGCTGAGATGGGTGCAGTACAGGAGAATGGGGGTGAACTTTGGGGCAAAGAGTCCAAAGCACACCTCAATGCCTGTCACTGGATGCAGGGTAGGGGTGGGGGTGGAATGTCGTGAGCATTATAGTCAACGATCCCAAGTCACACCCCTGATGCCTGTCAGTCTCTACAGGGTGGGGCGTTATGGTTGTAAACCCTAATGCCCCAGGCGTTTGTTGGTATTTACACTCCAAATGTTCAACATGGGCTTTTTCTGACTCCACCTCATGAACAGTGGCACTATCAGTTCATTAGCTGAAAGGTGATTTTGCACAGCAACTGCGCCATTTGGCACCATACAGTAGGTGCAAAAACACATTTCAGGCAGGATGTGAAAAATGACAGCTGTACTGTTCATGAGGAGATGTAAAAAATGGCAATGTGGAAAATCTGAAGTGAAAATATGAAAAATTGGTGGAGTCACAAGCATGAGTAGAAACTGCGCAACGCAAGCCCATAATGCAATTATTTTGGGGATTTTTTTAACTGGGACATAATTACATATGTCTACAGCCAGCATCTTCTAGGTTCTGGGAGTATGGCATGGGAACTAGTAATTAGCAGAAATAGAGGCATCATCGGGGATCGAGGACCATGATAAACTGTGCTGCAAACACTCACCTATCCCAGAATGATATATTGTATGTACTCTTAAACTACCTCTGGCTGGTATAAGGGTACTTTGAAGTTCACTCTATGGGAGACGTCTGTAAATCTCATGTTCATGGATGTGGTAGCGTGCGTCTGTCACATGCCCCGTAGTGAGTAGTCAATGCCCATTACTGAGCATGTGTGGTGCAAGCCCCCTTTGGAGCAGGCCAGCTGTGGTTAATGCAGACTGCCTTTGTGACTGTCTAACGGTGTATCTTTAAGTGCAAGGGGCACTTTGAGACAGTCTTAGGGATGCAAGCCCCTTACACACTGACGTGAACTTTGAGAACTGGACCCAAAATTAGCATGGGTTGCATGACAAGATGTACCAGAAAACAGTACGTGACATACACAGAAAACTATATGGGAAAGTATACACAATCAGTGTGTTGTGCCACATAGTGCTTCTGATTCTCTTTGACTTTGACAGCCAGGCTGAAGAAGTCTGTGGGAATCTAGACCACAAGGTGACCTAACACAGTGGTTATGTATAAAGTTTATTGTCATTTACTTTTCATAGTGTGTCGTATTATGTAGAATGATTTACTTTTTTGTCCTGTTTCACATTTCAGCAGAGTGGTGTACCCTCTCAGGATTATAGAGTGCTGCTGTACTACCTAAAGGTGAAGTTGCATTCCAGGCCCCCCTGTAATGAAGCACAGCAGCTTTCTGAAAGTGATGTATCTCTATATGGAACAATGGAGCAGTGTACCCCATAATCATACAATGTACAGTACAGTTTTATTCAGTACCGAATTACATCACTTTCAAAATACTGCTGTACCACAGGTCAAAGGTCATGGAAAGTGATTATGCACATATGTGGTAGGACAGCATTCTAGTACCTCTGCAGACTGCACAATAACTTTTCATTGTGATAGATAAGAACAAAATACATGCGTCTGACACAGTACCATACAGTATTAAAAATACAGTATGAGAAACTATATGCACAACAACTATGTTATGCCACGTTGGGGTTCTGATTCCCATGGACCTCATGAGATTTGCCATTGCGGTCACTGAGAATAAGAACCACTCTGTGGAAGAACACACTGTATTACGTATGCACAGCCAAAAATCAAAAGGAAATGTATGAAACAATATTGACATTTACAAACATCAGTGTTGACACTTCATTACAGAGCACAACAACATAAGTGGACATGAAGAAAACATGTAGGTATGGAACAGTCAATACACATGTGATGAAAAACTTTTAATAAGGCATGTTCCTTATTAAGTCACTAGTACTCAAACATCGGTTGTGGGAGACTACAGCAGTGGTGTGATTCAACAAAGCCTGGGATAACAAAAAGCAAACTGTAATGAAACTGAAATGGACTGTGGTTTACTTTGATACTATGGGTGCTAAGACATGTACACACTGGGGGATATTCTAAAAGGGGATTGCTGGATGCAATGGGCTTACATCACAAATTTCTGATGCAAGTGATGATTTCAGTTACATCTTGCATCACCACACAGTTCAGTTAGGCAGCCTGCAACTACCGCAGAAACACTGCACCTAAGCCCCCTTGCACTAGGGTTTTATACAGCAATCCAGTGCACCATGTCGCAAGGGGGATTGCACCATGAGGTGGCTGCCACATCCTCATTTTTGGGATCTTAGAAGCCCCACCATTGATGCAGCATGGGGCACCACTTACAACAGCCAGGAGGTGGTCAAAATGGTTGCGCCAGTGACACGCATGAAGACACTGGACACTGGGGTGTTGTATGGTCAGCTGAGGGGCCATGGGTGTCAGAGCACAGCCATCCAATACCATGGAAATCATGCCTCTTTTCAATATACCATGGCCCTGCCACTGTAGCCCCCCCACTCCAGAATGGCATCCAGTGGCCATGGTGGTTTATCACACACACCCCCATTCCCAATGTACCCCAATAATGCCATCAGTGCAACCCCAGTAGTGTAGCACCACCCCATTCCCCATGTGTCAGTCAACCAGAAAACATAACTGACAGTCCACCATCCTGGTGGTGGACTGACACAACACCCTCCACACTTTGACAGGCAGTTGTGAATCAACACGGTCCCCCACCCTGGCCCCATTCCACTCCTGTGAGTGGCACTTCCTTGCTAAGACCACCAGATCCAGACACAGACTGCATTATGTGTGTACTGTATAACACTACACAATATGTGGATAAGGCAGTTTGCAGCTGGCCATGGTGGTCTGAGGAGGGAATTTCCAGTCACAGGAGTGAGTCTGTGCTGGGGTGGGAGCAGGCTGCTTCACCACTGCGTCTCAAGGTGGGAAGGGTGGGGTGCCACTAGACCACCAGGGAGTTTGGGTTTTTCTATGTGTGTGTCTAGAGATGTGTAATCATGTGGGGCACTATACCACCACCGGACAACTGTCTTCTGAGGACTGGCTCTCAGTAGCCTAGCAGGCAGGTGGAATACATGGACACACGACATGTACAAAGGCTGTGCCCTCTTCCAGCAACACGCCCAGTGCCACAACACTGCTGAGGCTTCCCTTCTGTGCCCACCTCTGGGTTGCCTGTCCTGGGGTGCCTCAGCTGCCACCTTCAACAGGGATGCGGTGTGCCCTATGACACAGCCCGCAACTATGTCACTATTCCTAGCACATGGCTAGATATTGCAGGTATTCCTGAACATTTGCTGCAAGTGGCAACATTTCTGGAATAGCACCTTTTGCATGTGCTTCAAATGTGTCAGGCACAGCACCCTTTTATGCTGCAGGGTGCACCCAACACAGGCTGCTTACTGAATTGACCCCGTATGTACACCAAGCAGCCGTTAGCTTGCAGTATCCAAACCCTCTCAAATTTGTCTCTCGTGACCAGGTCTTATTATGGGTATGGTCTTGGAAAGGGTGTGGGTATGTGTCGGAGATGCATCTGAAAACCATGTCAACCAGTATAGTTGGTGTGAGGTACTGGATGATTGTAGTTACTACCAGACATGATAATACTTACTCATTAATAGGTACTTCATCTTGAACACCATACTGCTGCCAAAAGCCAAAATAGGCTGTCTGCAACACCCAAATGTCCAGACAGACAGTTTGGAAACCAGGATGAGATGTAATACAGGCATGATCTGCAGAACAGTCTACAACTGGTTCCGCTTCTGTACAACAAACAGACTCGGTGGCTGTGGGCATTGCAAGGCATCAGGCACAGGTGCACCTATCAATAGAAAAGCATACATAATGAAATTAATTAATATGGCATCATCAATTTCTAGGGCAACAGGCAGTAACCAGAGGGAAGGTCCCATCTCATTACTTGGTAAACAGAAAAGTGCCCCCCCCAAAAAAAATACATGACTTACAATACCAAAAAAAGGCATTCATAAGCTGAGGGCATCGTGACATGGAGCAGTTGAGTTTTCACTGGTCGGTAAGCTCGTGTGCACACACAGATGAATGAAATTGTGCCATGCACCACGATAAGCAGCATGAAGCACAGGCATCAACACTGGCATTGCTATATGCACCAGAATTGAGGGTACATGAAAGACTGGATTGCACCTCCACAACCAAGCAAAAGCATCACTTCACACCTACAATGTGTGGATATTCACAACCATGTCAGTGTAGTACAAGGTTATGTCCTGAATCAAAGTGTCACTGTGTCATAGCCACATCTAACAGTACATCACCAAGGAAAAACAGCAGCACCAGTCACTCACAGTAGCCATGCAGACCTTTGCAGTGGGGTGATGGGACCTGTTTCAATACAGAATGACTACATGCAGTACAGCAGGGAGTGACAGGAACACAACAGGAAAATTAAAAATGGGTACATATCAAACAGGGGTTCTGGTAGGGTTACTGACAGTAATGGCTGAAAAATAACTATACTGTCACATTTTATTCAGCAGATAAAGGTTACATCTGACCTACAGTGCCAGTGGAGCATGGGTTGATACCCATATACCTAGATACTGCTCCCTAGTATATCAGGCACATTACATTGACAGTAACACACAGCCCTTATAATATTAATTATTGGACTGCCCCATTTAAGGCTGTATTTCATGCTGACCACCTGTGGATTGATAACTGAGCAATGCCAATAAATTAATCTTACCAGTTAGTGTTATTCAAATGGGTAGCATCATCAACATTGTCTTGCTGTGAGGAAGATGCCTCTCTGCTGCTTTCTTCATTGGCAACTAGCACCTTGGGCTTATATATGTACGGCTGCACATGTTGAAGATTTGGCCAGATACCATTATAACTAGCTTCTTCATCCTCGTACTCATACTCATAGTCACTGTCAATGTCCAGCCCTGAAACACTGCTGTCATCAGACTCCTCATAGTGACTGGACAAGTTCGACATCGGGAATTGAACAGGTTCACTCATTGCAGTCATTGTTCGAGATGCCAGGATCACCACGCATCTCCTATACTTTCCCGCTGTATCTTCTTCCTGACCTGATGTCACAGCACACATTAAGTGATGTGCACATACCAAGGGAGCACCAGTAATAGCGCGGTCACTAACCCACTTTATTTTTATAATTTTACATTTAAAATGAATGGATTTTCATGTGGTTTTCAAATTTAGGGACTAACTGGAGGATACTCCTCCAAAGAATGACCACAGAAAAGCAAATGAGGTACATGACAGCAGCTCTTTAATCATTGTACCACACACTCCATGGAGTGGACAACCAAGTTAATCAGTTGCATTAAATCAGTTATTTGCACTTTGATTCTGGTGTGGACAATGGACTTAATCCAATAATTGTTGCCTCAATGTTGTGAATCTAACCATTGTTGCCCCCTGCAGCTGTGCCCCTCGAAGAAAAATGAAGTGCCTGGCCCCCCATGTGCCATCCTCCAAGAGGTGAACCAGGTAAATGAGCATATTTATTTTAATGGACTGTGTTCTCTGGCTGTTCAGCCACCCCCTCCCATCTGTTACCATCTGGCATACCCCTAGACACCGGGAGGGGGTCTTACAGTTAGAAAAGGAGTCTTTTACTTTCCTGGATTAGAACAAACCAGTTGAAAAGTAAACATCCAAGGTAAAGGGTTTGGAGGTTATACCACATCAACTGATTAAGTACAATGACAATTAGCAGTTTTCAAAAGATAAAGTTCCCTTGTTTCATGAAGGCAATCGCATTTACATTTCTTCTGACTTCCAACATGTGTTGAAGCAGTTTCTATTCTCATAGAGTAATTCCATTCCAGTTCCTAACATAGATGCACCATCCAAACAAAAGAACAAGCATTTGTCAATGCCAAGTTTTTGCTTGCAGTGTAACAGGGCTTTAAAGAGCCCCTGTTGTTGTTGGGACAACTCTGAAAAACATACTGTCTAAACACAATTTAGCTTATATTTCACCCTTTTCGTGTTCACCTTTGAGCAAAGGAAACTTGCATGATACTGGATTTTGAGGTGTGTCACTGTCAGTCCCATGCAGGGCAGTCTTCAAGAGGCTCGATACTGTCAGATCAATCATCAGCCAAGCTAATCATGACACTCTTCTGGTCTTGCTGGGCAGAAACATTCTATGGTTCAAAGAAAAGAGCTGCCTGAATCATATGGCAGTTATTTCCTTTGATCAGTGTAAGCTTCCCAGCAAGCAGAGCTGATCAATGTCATGACCAGTCTGCTGTCTTCCTCCTCCCCAATGTAAAAACAATCCCTCCTACCTCTGCCAAGTATCCCTCCCACCTACCACTGCTTCCCCCTTCTTAATTTTCTGACATTGGGATGCCCAGTCTCTGGTGCTAGCCAGTACCCCCACCCCACCCATTTTCACTGTGCAACACTGGGGAGTCCACCTCCAGTGCTACCAAACATAACACTGACACTGGGGTGCCCAATCCCCAGTGTCAGTATCTGAAATAAAGAAAACCATGCCTTGTTTTTTATGTTTTTTTTATACACTCCAAAAAAGAAAAACATCCATTGATGTTTGGTGCCACCACCATGCTGGCTAATACTTCCTCACCCTGCCCATTTTCACTGTGTGACACCAAGAAGCCGACCCCGGTGCTGCAAAACATAACATTGACGATGGGGTGCCCAATTCCCAGTGTTGGTACCGGAAGTAAAAATACATCCCTCATAGTCTTTTTTTTATTTTTATATACCCTGTAAAAAAGAAAAACATCCGTTGAGATCTGTTGTTGCTGCCAGAACACTGCTGCTGTTACCCTTCCCCTAGCTGACCTTCCTATTCAGCATCCAACACCACACAGACCCCTGACCCTTATTTACCTACCGGGGTCCAACATAGTAATCCTGTCTGGACAGGAAACATGCCTTCACTCTTCAATGCTGGACTGGAAACTAAAGAAATCAGGTACGTGGTTCAATGTATTTCAATCGGTTTTGAACTTGTCCTCATGCTGAGGTAATTTTTGTACACTTTTTCCTCCAATTTTTAGCATGGCCTTTTTGGCACCACACATCATAAACAAGGGGGTGAAGTTATGCAAATCAGTCCCAAAAGGTGAGTTTGTGGTTACTGGTGGTTTCAGGCAGGATTGGAAATTTGCTCTACCCTTGTTCAAGAGGTGGGGTCATAAGAAGGCTATGTTGGCTATGTTGAAAATTCGAGGCACAAATATTAATTCAGTGGGCTTAAGCAATTTAGTGTGGCATTATGCTCTCACAACTTTGTTGATAGTCTGAGGTATTTGAATGAGCTGCGGATGTCGTAGGTGAATACTTTGGCCATTTGCACTCTCTGTTCCATGGGGATCTACCACCCTGTCAGGGTACCATGAAGGCAAGGAACCGTTGAGGAGGGTTCCACCCCTAGAGGTGTGCAGGAACAATCCCTGTAGGCTAAAGGTATCTTAGGAAGGAGCCCCAAGGAGAGAGGCATGCCGCTGGAGAAGGAGGAAATGAGGATGGTGGGGCAAAGAAATAGTGCTTCTGAGTGATGCTGGAAGGAGCTAACTTAAATAGCTTAGGCAGGGGATGTGGCTGGTTGCTCCCACCCATTGAATTGCAGGCATATCCTTTGAATTCAATGGGCTTATGCAACTTAGTGTGGAAGTATGCTTCTGTAACATTATCGATAGTCTGAGGTATCTGAATGAGTTGTGGATGTCGAAGGTAAATACCTTAGCCATTCGCACTCTCTGTTCCATGGGGAACTACCACCCTGTCAGGGCACCATGAAGGCAAGGAACCCTCAAGGAGTGCCACAGGAATGATTCCTTTAGGCTAAAGGTACCTTAGGAAGGAGCCCCAAAATAAGTACTGAGCAGCAAGTAGTGACCACGGAGCCTGAGTGAGGACAGATTGACAGCAACCAGTGATGACTACAAACAGACACAGACTGAGATGAGCAATGACTGACAGATATCAAAAAGATAGCAGAGGGACATGACTTCTGTAAAGAGAGAGGGAATGGCAAAAAAAGGAGGGCCACCACCCAACCCCATCAAACAGCGGGAACCTACCTAAGTGAATGGTATACTATTATAAATGGGCTACAGTATTGACCACCTGTTGTGGTGACTACCTAACATTTATGACCTTTGGTATGGAGGAGATGAAAGCCCTCTATGAGGGGGAACCTCTGGGGATCCATGGCCTTGGCTGCCTTTCCTCCAGGCTTGGGATAAATTAGTGATGGCTCAGCTACTGCAATTTATAGACCTAATTCAGGGGAAAACATTTTAGAGGAGAGGCCCTCACTCCACCTCTCTAATGGGAAATCTGTGGGGGAGCCATGAGCGAACTCTGTGGCCAAGGAAGGCTCCAGGCAAGGAGGACCGCACCACAAGGCAGGAGAAGGAGAGCAACAATTGCTGAAAGGTATGCATCTGGCCTCCACGAGGGGAGGCCTAGAGGGAAGCTGAACCCTTGAGGGGTAAGACAAGGAGTTGAGCCCTTGAGGGGCCAAGACTTGGAGTTGTATGATCTTCACCCTTGAGGGGCAGAGGAAAGGAAGAAGGTGGAGACCAGGTGAACCTTCGGCAGGTGTTGGGAGAATAGCTTTCAAAGGCACTGCCAACTCAGTCTGCATAGCTAAAGGATCCTCCTTGGACTGAGTGGCCCCATCCTCTGGCAGCTGAAGTCTTAAATACTACATCAAGAGGTACCGCCAAGTCAATCTGCATGGCTAAAGCTTCCCTGGGAGCATAGGACATTCTCACCCAAAGGGCAGAAAGAGAAGAACCCTGCCCATCAAGGAACCCACCCTCAAGATGCAGACTTCATGGGAGCAAAATGAGACCATTGGCTTAAGGGCAGAGCCCTGAAAGCCATACTGTGGTTGTGGCTGGCATGCATCTGAATGCAGTAGTAGTGGGAAGCCGTGGTAAAGCCTGATGGCCACGAGCACATGGAAAAAATGAAACATAGGTAAGGCTGAATGACTGCTTTTTACCTGAGTGCAGGAGTAGTGGGAGACTGTGGTGAAGCCTCATGGCCATGAGCACGGAAAAAACAAATGGTAAGGCTGAATGGTTTATTAGGAAATTGAATAGCAACTAGGACAGGGAATGAGACTGAATGATACGAGCTCAGACTGAATGATGAATGCATGCCAACCAGTTCCATAAGGGAGGTTAGAGGTTGTTGTTGATGTATTGCATGTCAGGATGAGTCATTAGAAACAACAAATAAAACTGCTAGGAAATCAGGAGTATATGGAAACCAAAAACTAGGGAGCAGAAGCTGCTGACACAAATTACAACAGAACATAGGAGGGAGTGGCCGCCTGGCTAGGAGTCAGATGTAAACAATTAGGGACTGCAGCTGGAACTGAGAGATTGCTGCAGGAATGGGAAAAACAGCAAAATGGGAGCCTGACTAGCACAAGTCACAAGCAAATGAAAAGGCAGGATGCTGAGAAAATCAGTACTCCTCACCTCGGATGATACGATCATTTTCTCAAAAACTGCTGACCCTACCCTCCTTCAGGCCCAACTTCAGAAAAGGTTTACTGAAGCAGAGTCCTGGTTCATTTCTCATAAGTTGGTGCTTTACTGCAAAAAAATTAAGGTCATGCGCTTCCATGGTACCCACAGCAAGCACAAAGCCAAACAATTGGTGATTAAAAACAGTATGGGTGTAATCCTTGATCAGACTCAATCTTTTAAATACCTAGGAGTTACTCTGGATAGTATGCTCTCCTACGCCAACCATGTTAAGAATGTTGCCATAGTAGTTAATATTCGCCTAGGCCTTCTACGCAGGCATAAACACTGCCTTACTACCCTCAGATTGGCTATCCAAAGTTCAGTTGTGTCTATTATTGACTATGGTTTAGTCATTTATAGTTCTGCCACAGACACAACCCTATGTCAGCTCACCACAGCTCTGAATAAGGCATGCTATATACTAACTGGTGTAGCGTATCGTACTCACACTTGTGACCTTTACGAACAAGCAAACTGGCTTCAACTCCAGGCTCGCATTGAATATCAAGCCTGCCTTCTTGCTAAGAAGGCAGATCTTGGTCTCCTACCACCAGGTTTCCTTCAGCTTTTCAGTCCCTTCTGGGGCACTCGGAGCACATGAAGTTCTATGAGCCAAACCATTACTGTCCCTCACTGTCGAACCTCGCTCCGACAGTGATCCATTGCAGCTAGAGCTGCTAATTTATTTAATTCCCTTCCTCCTGAGATTGCGACGACTGCAACCTTGGGACCATTTAAGAGGAAGCTGCATCAATTCTTAGTTTCCAGAGCTTCTTGTGACTGCTATTCCTAATCTCTGCTGACAGCTAAATGCACTGGGACCTCCCCTCTTTTACCATTTGCCTCTGTATAGCCCTATGCTGCTGCTGCTGTGCTATTCCACTCACATCACTTCTTCCCTTATCCCTTTCTCATTACTGCCCTCTTTTCATTCTACCTCATCCCCCCTTCCCTTACTCCTCCACTCCCACTTCCCTCCTCTCTCCTCTGTTTCCTCACCTTGTTCTCTCCCTCTACCCCCCGCCCTGTGGGTCTTTCCTGCTTAAGCTTCATTGTGGCATCTCCCTCCTTGCTCTTATTTTGCTCCTTCCACCCCCCAATTCACCCCCTGTACTTCTCTCCTTGTAAGCTCTTTCATCCCTCTTCAGGCAAGACCACTGGCTGCACTTTACACAATATTTATCTTGCCATATTGTTCTTTTGTTTATATAATTACTTTCCTCATGTAGTACTACTTACTGAAACCATTGTAATTTGCTATTCTTGTGACTTGACGTGGAACCTCTGTAAAAGAGCCCTTGGCTCAAAGGTCTTTCTGATTTATTAAATAAATAAATAAAAACTAGAAAAAACCCCAAAAGAACCAAAACTGAAAGAAACACAAGGCACATGAGAACAGGAGTGCAGCAGGAAGAGGGACAGGGAGAAGCACAAACTGCAGCCAGGAAGGCAGAAAGCACAATACTGACCTAGAAATCTGGAGAGGCACAAACCAAGCAGAAATCCAAATCACAAAGGAAGGAGGGAAACCAACACCAAGAGAAAGAGGAGGGCAGAGCCCCCAGCTGCAGCAAAGAAGCAGTGCTTGAGTGAGGCTGGAAGGAGCTCACTTAAAAAGTTCAGGCAGGGGGCGTGGCTGGTTGCTCCCACCCATTGAATTGCAGGCATAGCCTTTGAAAGAACAACAAAGTTATGAGCATACATTGACATTTTTCAATGCTCGCTCGACTCGTAACTTTTTTCATTTTAACTATTTTGAACCCAATTTTCTACATAGCCATTTTTCACACTACCTCATGAATGTGACAGCTGTCATTTTTCAAGTCTTGGCCAAAATATGTTTTTTGCACTTGTAGCACAAAATCATCTTTCTGACAGGATTTGAAAAATGTCTCCACTCTTGTTTATGAGATGGGGTCATACGAAGGCTATTCTGAAAACTTGGGGTAAAAATATTAAAAAATAACCAAGTTATGACCGTATTTTGTAATTGTATCTATTTATTGAAAATTTCAGTAATAACCTTTGAGCACAGTTACTCATTTACAAAGGTTCCACATCAAATACATAGTCACAAAAACATTACAAGTGCAATAAGCACTTTCAGTGGAAATACAGTCAAGTCAGGCTCCAAGTACTTAAACCATAACAATTGCATAAGTCGAAAAAAATCAATACAGATCATTGTATAAAAAGTCACAGGTTATGTACAGTGAGAAATCAAATAAAACTGTTGAATGGTTACAATTGCATTGGACTGCAAAGGCAGGTCACAAAGATCTCAAACTGATTAAACTTGGGGAGATTCAGCAGTGTATAAGGCTATTTGTTTAACCAGTAAGCGACCCTGACAGCAAATGACCACCTTCCCAGATAAATGTGCCAGAAAGGAGGCTTAAGGACATTCCTGGCTATATTCCTGGTGTTGTATTGGTTCGAGACAGTGCAGAAGCAATTTGTTAAAGGGGCTGTTGGGTCCAAGAGTGGCTTTTTGGCTAACAAACAGGTCTGAAGCATTATTCTGCTGGGTAAAGGTAGCCAGTTAGTGAGTGTGTAAAGGGTATAACTATGAGTGCGATTATCTGCACCAAGTACAAAGTAGCACGCCTTCCTACAGATCAGCTTTACTCTGTTTGGCGCCATGTCACAGACAACAGCATAGACAGGGAGCCCATGATCTATGTGACAGAATAGAGCTGGCTATAATAAGGTATCTAGCATCACCAGTGAGTCTGTTCCCATTACAGTATAACGTACCCAGCATTCTGCTAACTATGGCCACCAGATTGTCATCATGAAGTGCAAAAGATAAATTTTTCAATGCACGCTTGTAACTTTGGTATTTTCCATTCTTTTGACCCCAGATTTTCAACATAGCCATTTTTTCACACCGCCTCAGGAACATGACTGCTGTCATTTTTCAAATCCTTGCCAAAATGTGTTTTCACACTTGTGGCGTGAAGTGATGTTTCGGTCACTGTTTTATAAATAATGTCCATCACGTTCAGAAGGAATGGTCATAGAAAGACTATCTTGAAAATTTGACTTCAGAATGTAAGAAAACAACTAAGTTATGAAGAAGCCCTGAATTGTTTCAATGTTTGTCTACTCATAACTTTATTTTTGCAGACTTTGGCCCCAATGTTCAACATATCTCATGTGTTACTCCATCTCCTGAATATGACAGGTATCATTTTTTAAATCCCCTCTGAAGCTGGTGTATGCAGTCGCACTGTAAAATCACTTTGCAGATGGAATTAAAAAAAATTCCACATCCTGATCATAGCATAAGGTCAGAAAAAGTTGGTTGGAAATGTGGGGTGAAAATGTGGGACCACACTGAAAATTAGATATTGTCTTTTAGCTATCCTGGGCAAATAAAATTTAAAAATGTGTAAAAGCAAGACACCACTGAAAATCAGATATTGCATCTCATCTGGTCTATCCTTGGTAAATACATAGTAATAAGGGCCCAGATATTCAAACTACGCCAGTTTGTGGCGCAAGCCCCTGCGCCACTCAAAATAGTTGCGCTGGGGTGTGGCCAGGGTGTTATTCAACAGAGTTGCGCTATGGCGCAACTGCTGTGAATATTGCCCCCTGGCCACCCCCACTGTGCATGGCACAGTGGAACTGCACCAGCACAAGTGGTCAGAATAGAGCATTGAGATGCAGTGGTGCAAGTTCCATTGCGCCATGCACAGCACCTGCGATATTCAAAGGGTGACATGCAAATGGGGCCATAATTTATGCAAGGTGCACTGGGTGCCATTTGCATCTGATTATGGCCCCATTTGCATGCCATTAGCATGCAGGTGCGCCGATCCCCGACGACTTGCGCCTGGCGCCCTGCCAGGCAGCGGCCATCGGGGACCGATGCCCCCTGCAGCCCGATCGTGGGACGTCCCCTAAGGGACGATGAATGTCCCCTATCCCTGGTGGTCTAGTGGACCACGATTAGCCTGATCGCGGGCATAACAGTAACCCCCACCCCGGTAGCCCGATCATGGAAGAAATGTAACCTCCCACCCCGAGGTAGCCCGATCGCGGCATAGCGTAACCTGCCACCCCCATTAGCCTGATCGTGGGCATCAGATCCCCCAAGCCCAATATCCTGGTGGTCAGTGGACGAGCGGAGCCTGATCGGCGGCATTCCTCACCCTCAAGTATGAAATCCCTGGTGATCTAGTGGACCCCCTACCCACCGCCCACTGAGTCCCACCACCCGCTCCCCCCATCAGCGGCGGGTGGCAGCACCCGCCTGCCACCCGCCATCGCCGACTGACAGCTCGGTATAGCTGCATGCCCATTGGTTCAGGCATGAGCCAATGGGCGTGCAACCATACCGTACTAGTCAGTCCAGATATGAATGAATTCATTCACATATCTGGACTACCTAATATAGTATGGGCTGCATGCCATTGGCTCATGCTCTGAACCAACATGCTGCACTTTAGCTTGTCGGTCGGCGGGCAGCGGGCGACAGGGGAAGGTGCTGCCGCCCGCCGGGCTGACGGGGTGGGGTGGTGGGGCTCAGTGGGCGGGTGGGGTGGGGGTCCACTAGATCACCAGGGATTGCATACTTGGGGGGTGAGGAATGCCACCCGTGATCGGGCTCCGTTCGTCCACTGGGCCACCAGGGATATTGGGCTTTGGGGGAAATCTGATGCCCGCGATCGACGTAACGGGGCGGTTACATTATGCCCGCGATTGCTACCCGGGGAACACCGTTATGCCCATGATCAGGCTACCGCGTCCACTGGACCACCAGGATATTGGACTTTGGGGAGGTCTGATGCCCGGATCGGCCACGCGGGGCGGGGTTACACTATGCCCGCGATCGGGCTACCAGGAGACAGTTATGCCCGTGATCGGGCATGGGGGCACCGCTTAGAAGGGCGGGAACAGTCGAGGGCCACCTACAGGTGGTAGCTGCTGTGTTGCGCCTGCAATGCGGCAGCTCACCTGTGGGTGGCCTTCAACTTGTTCCTTTTTTCTCGGCTTAACTTTGTGCAGGCGCAGGTAGGGGTTGCGCCTGCATAACTCTGCATGGCCCAGGCTGAACATTGGGCTGTGCAGTTTATGCATGGTTCCTCCCCCTTCAGTTGCGCATGCCTTCATTATCATTGCGCTGTTGCTCAGCATGATTTTGGGGGCGCAACTGCCTCCTGCTGAATATCGCAGAATGGCACATTTTGGACTTGCGCAGGCGCAACCCTATTGCACATGGCTCAACTCTTTTGAATATCTGGGCCAATGTGTACAAGCAAGACCCAGTATAATGGCAATGCAAGCCATGAACATTCAGCATTGGCAAATGCTTGTTTTGTAATTGTCACTCATTTCTTTATTACTAAGGGCATTTGCATGGAAACATGATCTCTGCCATATGTGCTCTGTCTGCATGTCTACTTCCACAGTCACAATACTGTTTATGACATCCCAGTCTGTTGCTGTAGAGATAATTATGATGTCATAAACAGGGCATTATGACACATCACGTGTAGCTAGGCAGTCAAAGCAAATAAAGTCCAAGGGACAGTAATCTTGTGTTTATGTCGCTTCCCTCAGTAATAAAGAATTGCACACAATATAGTTCTGGTTGAATGGCACAGAGGGTAAAACCACAGAACTGTTAAACAGAGGGTTGCAGGTTCAGCTTCCCTCACCAAGAGTAATTCTGATTCTTTTTAGAGCAGGAAATCCAACAAGCTCCCCATACAATGAGAACATCAGTACCTCCTCAATTGAACCTCCCCAAACCATGGGTTCATGAGCTCCTTAGCAGAGATGCAGTGCAAGGAGGATAGATAAATAGACAGACAGACAGACAGACATAGCTAGAAAGATAGATATTTTTATTTATGGAGCACCCAGTTCCTGGGACTCTGGGCACTGAACGATAAAAGCCATTATATAAAACCAATTATTTCAAAACAGACATAAGACACACACATATGATAAAATCATTATAAATACAGACTCCCATCTGTCTATTCAAAGCAGCGTCAATCAATAAAAGCTAGTTGGAACAGGTATGTTCTTAATCCCCTTTTAAAGGCTTCCACCGAGGAAGCTCCCCCCCTCTAATAATCAGGTAAGGAGGTCCACAGGGTTGGTGCGGCCACTGCAAACGCTCTGTCTCCAGAATGCTGCAACCTAACCCTGGGAACCCCAAGGAGGTTTCTCTTAGCAGAACAGAACATCCAGGCTGGACAGTAAGGGACAAGGAGATCTTGCAGATAGGTGGGATCCACATCACGCAGGGTTTTATATGCAAGGGTTTTAGGAGGACACACTTTCAAGAACCATATTTCCAAAGAAAAAAACAAGGGGGCTGGGATCATGGAACAGGTTGCGGGGGATACAGGAGATAAACCAGACATAACATGGACCCATACCTTCTGCTGTCATTAACCTTTCCAATAGGTCATTAATTACTGAGGAAGAAGCAGTACTGAATAAAGGATTATAATTTTCCATGACTACAGACTTAAATAATTTCAACACTGTGACTGATCTACACCTCTATGCACAAAAACTAACTCTGAAATCTATTTATGACACTGCACTGAATCAAAGGAAAGAATTTACTCAAGCTTAGATAATGTAACTGTGTCTGTTGTTCCTCCTATGAATATGAGGTCTCGTTCTGGGTATTGTCCTGCATTTAGTGCTGCAACATCTATATCTGTGAAAAATGTGAGCACTATTGAAATGATTCAATGTCTGCACCTAGACTTCAGGTTTTCTATAATTGTGCAAATAAAGAATGAGCAGCATTAGAAAACGTATTGAAGGAAAACAGGCGGGCGTGGCCTGGCTGTGCTGAAGACGGCCGCATAATTCTGCTTCTCCCTGGGACTACCATCTATCATAGTCCATCCTCCTGATCCCAGATTGTTAGCGTTTACCAGCAAGTGAAATATAATTTTACTAACATCATAGCTCAACTCTGGTAAATTATTTCTCTATATCATAACTCTATAGCTATAATTTTTCTGCATGTAGACTGCTACTCTGTGAAGGCCTACTACAATGGCTGAGCAACTCCTGCAAAACAGCTCCCTTAGTAGAGTGGAAACTATGTTTCAACAGCTCATCTGTGAAATTAACGACTTAAAAATAACATCTCAACAAAACATTACTAACATGCAAGTGTTAGACCAAAGAAATCAATGATGCTGGAGTCAAAGTTGCTCAAAATGAAAGTTCTATTAACAGCCTGCAAGCCACCATCAGAGAGCAAGACAGACTTATCAGAAGCCTGCAAGATAAAATCGATGACATTGAAATCAGACATAATAGCCTGAGATTTTTGAGTTTTCCTGAATGTGCAGAACTCGGAGACACTAGTGCATTTCTATTACATGTGCTGCCAGCCCTGCTCAAACTCCCACCTGGTCAAAACGTTACTACTGAGGGATCAAACCGTACTTTAAGCCGGAGGCCTGGTCCAGATCAGAAACCTAGGCCTATCATTGCAAGATTCTTAAACTATGCCCACACTGAACTGGTTATCAATAGAGCAAAACAAGTGGGAACGCTTACTTGGCAAGATCATAGAATTTCTATTTTTAGAGACTTCTCTAAGGAACTCTCTAATAAACGCAGTGTTTTCAATCCTATTGAAACTACCCTACACCAACGAGGGATCAAATTTGCTCTGCGCTATCCTGCCATCATGCGCCTCTTTCTGGGTGACTCAACCAAAGATTTCAACACTCCTAAAGCCTTGGCTGCATTTCTTGGTGAGCCCCAGCCTCCAGCTGCCCCGTTTGGAAATACTGATGCGACCCCTTCTCCCACTATCTCTGCAACTTCCCAATCAGACCAGCACACCCACATTATGGCTTCAAATCATGAAATCACTGAGAAACCCGTATCTCTCCAGGCTGATGCAGCACCTCCTGTCCGAATCTCAGCCCGCTTGCCAGACAAAAAGAACTTGAATCCACCTTCTTCTAAACATGCCTGTTGTGCGGATGCTACTCCTTCTAGGCCTATCTCTCAGCACGAGCGACATGCTGGCTTCACTACACCCCTAACCCTCTACAATAAGTTTTCTGTACTAAAAGAGGACTTAAACTCGTCTCAGGAAGGCCTCCCGGAATCAGCTGTGGATCCTGTTGGCAATGACCTTGGAGATGCTTTATAGTGCGGCAGGTCTCCTGATCCTCTTGGGCTGAATTGGTGACCAACTCCACTTTCAAATTAGCAGAGCCTCCTAAAAAGAAATGGAAGGGGAAGCTCAAAACAAATCAAACCTATAAATGATGCCTGGGCATGTATATAGAGTAGTACCTCTCGAGTTTAGAGCCTAATTAACCTCGGCTCTCTGAACACTATCAGAATTTGTCTGCCCTGCAACTGTGCATCGCATTCCTTGTGTGTGCATACTATCGCACCCAGCTGGTTTGGAAAGTGATAAGCTGTACATCGCGGTTACAGTCTTTTGGTTTAATAGCGTGTCATATTATTTAGGCATCTCATTGTGCCAGTCTTGGAGTTTTCTATCTCAATGTAATGTCTGCTACATTATACATCCAGTTATTTCTGCATATATCACTCATAATGTCAGTTTTTGAGTATCCCTAATGTTGGGCTATGTTCGTCTTTTAAAGGGACAATTCTTATATAATGTTAGACTAATTCATATGTGCTCAATGATTTTCTATATTTGTTTAGAGGTGTCTACCATCTTTTTTTATCAGTATGTCCTTCTCACATAATCATTAAGGGAGGTTGCCTGCTTAACTAATTTGTGATCCAACATCACCCCACGCATTTGTTACCATATATAAACATTATAAATTTACAGTATCTTGGGGTTATATTAATGAGGTCCTCAACTAGTTATTCCTTTGTCCACTACTACATCTCAGACTAACATTTAGTACTTTAATATTTTTCTCTAGTCTCCTTCCCACACCAACCCACCTTTATCTAAATTTTAAATCCCCCTTTCTTTAACCATGGTATACCAACTTCTTGTACTGTTTTATTTATCTATCACTTAGTCTTCAATTTTACCCTACAATTAGGCATTGCAGGCTATTTTTGAGGTGTCTCATCTTTATTATTTTACTCAATGTGCTGCAATCAAAAATAGATAGCACAGTCTGACTTGAAGCCCTTATGATATGGCTTTTTAAGCCTGTGTTGTACTCTTATAGCTGAGCTCACTCGACCCTCTCCAGGTCTAGAAATCTCACTATGTTAAAGCAACTCCTTCCCTGGGGCGATTTGTGGGTCTGTGCTACTATTAAATACCTAGTACTTATCAATGATATATGCAGTCCCTCGAAGCCTGAACAAACTCAACTCTTATAAATGTCATATTACCAGAATGACTACGTATTCCTGTTCAATACAAGACTTTCACCAGATACCCCCCATACAATTTGGATCTTGTAATGCCTCGACGCCCCCAAAATCCTTATACTATTTGGACCCTACTTGCTCCATTTTACCCAAACACTCCTCTTTCAAAAACGCTTCTGTGTCTAAGCATTATGATTATGTGAGTAAGTACATAGTAGATGGCACAAGTACAGCTGTTCTTATAATTTTAGGACTTAGCCAACCATGATGGCTTACTGTTTGTATTGCCGTAATAGTGTTTCAGTTTGGTTCTTTTTCCAGTCTAATTTAGGCTCAAGATGTATTATTGAGTCTGGGATTGCATATACTTTCTGTAATCCCCTTTTCATATATGGTAAGATGTTCATGGCTCCCCCCAGGGAATTATTATGTTCACTTTAGTTCTAGTCACAGTTATAACTTGATAGAAATAATTGTTTACAGTTTGTATCTTGGGTTTAAGATCATTTTCTCCCAAGATTTACTTACTATTTACATGCTCTGTAGTATAGCAGGAGAGTCTTGGCGATTTCATTGACTCATGTCTTGCTACATTACCTAAATACTTCATAGTGTGTTACTATAACATGCATAGGTTTTGTTTAGTAACTATATATATGCCTTCTGTTTTCTCTTTACTACCTCTCTTCCTTGTGAGACCCAATGGAAACATTCACCCAGGATTTAAGTATTTCCTCCACAAACTAAATATCCTGCATGCATTTGACTGTGCTAGCCCTTTCCCTTCTGTGTCTGTAACATCCTCTAGCCCTTTCAGTATGAGTCCCTTACTTCCTATTTGTGTTTTCATACTCATCTCCCCATTAACATGAGTGATCTAATGCTACATTCATGGAATATTAAGGGACTCAACTCACCTTGTAAATGAAAGCAAATACTTTCTTACCTCAAAAAGCATAAAACTCATATTGCTTTCTTAAGAGAAACAAAACTTTTAATAGAGGATGTCGACAGACTCAGAAGGGATTGGGTCGGTCAAGTATATGCATCCTTCTCTACTTCTAAAAAACGGGGGGTTGCTATTCTATTACATAAATCCCTTAACTGGACCCTTATCAAATCCATCTCTGATTTAGATGGCAGATGGATTATAGCCCACTTAAATACCTCTGCAGGCCCCCTTATGTTAGTCAACGTTTATGCCCCTAACTCTGATTCACCTGAATTCTTTCATAATATGGCCCAACAAATTATGAACAGTAACTTTAACAATTCTCCTATACTTGTAGGTGGGGATTTCAATTTAGCTTTGGAAGCACATTTAGACAGAAGTAACTCTTCATGTGATTCCCACCCCAGAAGTATTTCTGCACTCTCAATGCTAATGAAAGACTTTGGTCTCACCGACATTTGGAGACTACACCATCCTAGACAGCGCGACTATACCTTTTACTCACTGCTTCATAAATCTTATAGCAGAATTGACTACTGGTTTTCTTCCCCATTCATCACTGAAAAAATTATCAACACAACTATCCTCCCGATTACCATATCAGACCATTCTCCTATAAAATTACATCTTATTTGAGGCCCTCCCCCATCTAAATCCCCCTCCTGGCATCTAGACCCACTGTTATTGAAAGACCCCGATTTCTTACCTTGGATTAGATCCCAAATCCAAGAATTTCTTTCCTTTAACAACACTTCTGATGTATCTCAAGGTACCATCTGGGAAGCACTTAAAGCAGCAGTTAGAGGGAAAATTATAAGCAATGCAGCACACAAGAAAAAACGAAGGGAACAGCAATTGGCTGATTTAGAGAAATCTCTTAAAAGAAAAAGAAACCTAATATTATAAAACAAAAAATCCAGATAATAACTCACAACTTCACCTTGAAATTCCTCAACTTAGAATTAAAATCAACAAATTAATATCCAGGAAAGCTGAACTCGCCCTCCTTAGACTTAAACACTATAATTGGGAACAAGGGGATAAATGCGGGGAAGCTGCTTGCTTATCAACTCAAGAACCAACAGATAGACATATTGCCAGTTTGAAAGATCCTTCAGGCAAAATTCATGCTGATAATCCCTCAATTAACTGTATTATGCAATCCTTCTACCAAAAATTATACTCTCACCCCACTCCCCCACAACCTGAATATATACAACAATTTCTGGACAATTTACAGTTACCACACCTCTCCCAACAAGATATGGCTTTGCTACATGAACCCTTTTCCCTAAAAGAGATACAAGCAGCGCTAAATTCCTTTAAATCTGGTAAAGCTCCTGGGAGTGACGGTTTTTCTGTAGACTTTTATAAACCCCTAGCTGACATCTTATGCCCCTTACTGTTTAAGGTCTTCAAAGAGGCATTTTCACAAGGTAAACTTCCCTATTCTATGACAAAAGCCATTATAACCATCCTACCAAAAAAAGATAAAGACCCTTCTCTCCCAACCAGTTACAGATCGATATCATTACTTAATACAGACGGGAAAAGTTTTGCCAAAATATTAAATACTCTTTTAGAATCAATAATTTCAAAACTTATCTACACCTCCCAAGCTGGATTTATCGAAAACAGAACTGGTTCTGATCATCTCCGCTCATTATTTAATTTAATCTACAAAGCTAAATCTCTTAAATCAGCTGCTGCAGCTATAGCCATCAACTTTGAAAAGGCATTCGATTCTCTCAACTGGACTTATTTGTATCATGTTCTATCCCACTTTGGTGTCACTAAAACATTTTGTACATGGATTCAATTACTATACGCCCTCCCCTCTGCCCAGGTTCTTACTAACTCCACTCTGTCCTCATCCTTTCATCTGCCAAGAGGTACCAGGCAAGAGTGCCCCTTATCCTCCACTCTTTTTATTCTAGCTGTGGAACCCCTATCTGCTGCTTTTTGGCAATCCTCCATGATCCAAGGTATCCCTATCGGTAACTCCCGCTATACTTCACTGTCCTACACTGATGACCTCCTCATTCTACTCAAAAATCTTGTAATTTCGGGACCTCCCTTAATTAAGTTACTTAGCAACTTTACTTCACTTTCTGGGCTAGCTCTGAATCTAAACAAATCAGAAACAATCCCATTGAACAATTTTTGTAACCCTTCTATGAATACAATATTGTGTTTTCATTGGGCCCCTCAAGGTATCTCTTACCTTGGAATACAGATCACCTCTAAATTATACAAGATATGAGATGCCAATCTTTCCCCGTTATTAGCAAATATTAAAAACACTCTCAACAGATGGAAACTGCTTAACCTCTCTTTTAATGGGAAAATCTCTGCTATCAAGATGTCAATAGCTCCCAAAATACTGCATCTATTTTCTAATACCTCTTTAACCCTCCCTACTTTCTTTTTTGTCAGAATTGATGATATAATTGGCAATGTTTTATGGGAAGGAAAAATTCCCAGATTTAGTCATAACAAACTGCATTCCCACTGGTCCAAAGGGGGCTTCGGGCTCCCCTGGTTCCAAGCATATATTTGGGCCTTCCGCACTGCCCAAACTGTTGAATGGTTTAATAAACCCAGCAATAAATCACCATTGTGGGTCAATATGGAAACATCTCTATGTCAGGGCAATGTCACCACTACCTTCATTTATAACCCCCAATTTAAAATCTCACCCTACTATAGCATCATCCATATACTACTGGAAAATAGTTCATAAATGCCTTAAATCCAACCCAACCCCTCTCATATATGCCCCGTGTGGGGGAACCACAAAATCACTCTTGATAATCACCCATTTTTTTCTTGTAATTGGAAAAACAGGGGCTTTTTTTTCTTGGAGGATATACTTATACCTCAGACTCTCAAATTAAAATCCTTTTCTGACATACGCAAACAATGGAATCTTCCCCAGCACAATTTCTGGAAATATTTACAGTTACGCACGGCATGGAACCTTTATCTTCCTACTATTCCTCATCAGTCTATATACTGTATGATACTTTTATTTCTAAATGGATCAAAACAAACTCTAAATAGTATCATTTACAATCATATCAGAAACACAATTCCAGATCAATCTATCATTGCAAAAAATAAATGGAGTACCCTTTTAAATTATAACATAACCAATTCACAGTGGCATAACTGCTGGCTATCCTGCCATAAATCTTTCAAGGATAATCGCAGTTCACTCATACAAAACAAAATTCTACATCTGTGGTACAGAACTCCTGAGATTTTGCAAAAATTGGGCTTAATGAACAACAATAAATGTTCACGCTGTAACTCCCCCAATGGCAATTTGCTATATATTTTATGGCATTGTCCTCCCATACACAATATTTGGCATCATATTCATTTCTTTGCAATGAAAGTGATTGGTCTATCATAGATACATAGATACATAGACAGTGTCGGCAGATAAGGGCCTATGGCCAACCCAGTCTGTCCATTTGAGCTTGTATTAGATCCAAACATTGCATACTTGGTATTTTCAATGCTGATTCCTACAAAATATCCCATTCTCAGAATAGGTGGTTATCCCTATTATTCCTTCAAGTTAAATGCCTTATACTAATGCATTGGAGATCCAACATCATTCCCACCCTCAAGATATTCTCAAACAACTATCTCATTATGCCATCCTTGATCATATGTCACACTTAGCCTCTGACTGACTTAATTTATATAATAAATGCTGGCAGGACTATTTTAAATATTTAAACACGTCTACACATATCGTCACTTAATCCATGGGTTGTTATATGTTCACACTGGAATCTCGCTTCTAGCTCTTTCGTTCCTTTTTCATCTCCTCCTTTCTATCTTTTTATCTCCTTTTCTTCTTCCCTCTCCTTCTTCATTCTTGTTCACTTTCTTGGATATTTTTCTCTTTTTTATGTTCTTCCTTTATACAGTCTTACACATACTTGTATTAAATTACAGCATAATAGAAGTACAATCACAACTACTCATATTTCTTGTTTGTATCTACTCCTTTTACCCCTTGAACCATAAATTGCCATACTTTCTCTCTATCATACAGATTGTACTGCTACATATTGTTTTCTCAACATTTGTTTTCCACTTTAATATTATTGTATAATACTTCAGACAACATGTTATTTCCTTCTCACGTTAAGAATTTATGTAAGTGTATATTGGAGAATGTAGTGTATTTGTATGTATAATCACAGTAGTACAATAAAAAGTATTAACTGCAAAAAAATGTATTGAAGGACACTGGTATTGTTATCAAAAGCACAGAAAAAGGGGGCACTATTGTAATTATGAACAACAGTAAATATGTGTCTGAAATATTAAGACAGTTATCTGACCAGTCTTTTTATTAAAAAAAAACTCTCTTAGAACATTACTAGAGAGTTAAAGGCTGTGGTAGATGATGTCTTGAAGGAGGATTTATTCTATGGGCATATTTCTGATTCTGAGTTTAGGGCATTAACCGTACAAACACCAGTAGTCCCTACCAAGTACATACTTCTGAAGCAGCATAAGGACACAGTTAGTCCTCCTGGACAACCCATTATATCAGGCCAGGGGTCATTTAGTGAGCCCTTATCCAGTTTTGTGGATTGTTTTTTACATCCTTTGGTCCAAGCTTTACCCTCATACCTTACAGATTCTATGCAAGTCATCAATCTTGTAGAAAATCTAGATATGCAGGACAATTGTTTTTCTGCTACTTCAGATGTGGAATCATTGTATACAAATGTTTCACATAATGAAGGGTTAGAAGCACTAGCAGATTTTTGGATCATAGGCATGAAATGCAGAAAGTACCTGCTACCTATTTGCAGGGCCAGATTAAGGCATAGGCAACATAGGCACAAGCCTAGGGCCTCTGCTTGCAAGGGGGGCCCCAGCAATCCCCAATTTTTATTTACTATATATCATTTTATTTCTGCCTGAGCTGCATTTTTGGTTTTTTGTGAAGTACTCAGCCACAGAGTAATCTGAACAAGGCAGGAGCTGAACTGTGACATGACTCTCACCTCCCAGATTAGGTGTTATATGCAGCTGATTGCTTCAGGGGGCCCCATCCAGGCTAACCTTTAAGGTGTGACTAGGCCAATTTCCAATGCTTTGTCTCCCACCCCCATGTGGAATCCCCATTTAGAATCAAGTCTCACTCTTAAATATAAATGACTAACAGTGTAATTAAGTATGTATGCTTTATATTTAATCTCATTCCTAAAATTAAGAAATTGATAATGTGTTTCAATGGTTCACTTAAAAATTGTACTTTTTTTTTTAATTCCCTCATCTTATTCCTGTTGAAGTTCTGACCTTGATATAGCTCCATGTTCAGGATGAGCAAATGAACATATTTCCAGATTCTTATTAATAAATCTTGTCATTTATTGATCCTGGCTTACTTATCAATAACAGAAATGTTTGATCCTGGGAATGATTTCTTCCAACAATCACAATCTTAAAGTTCATGACTCTTCTAGTAAACCATCAATTTAACTCCTACACCACCCAGGACCTAGCCTCTTTTAGAGATGGGTCCTTACCCTACAAAACAAAACTCCCATGTCCTGGTTCATACTACCTGACTAGACAAGATCATAACACCCAGACTGCGTGCACACACATGTGTGCTGGGGGGAGTTGGAGAAGTGCAAATCATGACATTTTACACCCAAAAATTATTTTTACCAAGCCAAATTAGTAATTATTTTCTCTAAATGATCTAAACTCAGATTACTGTTATTTTTCCATGCTGATATTGTTAGTTCAATTCATTTTGAAGTGTTTTAGGTTATTTATGTTTTATGCCACTTTTTAGAGACAGAAAGAACATTTTTTTCCAAGTTTCCAATATGCAATGTCCAAAACAGGTGTGGTCATGGCAAAGGGGCACAGTGGTGGCGAAGGGGCATGGTTCCTGAGGGGGGCCCCAATATTTCTCTTGGGCTTAGGGCCCCAGGTTGCCTTAATCTGGCCCTGCCTATTTGATAAAGTTGGCAGATCTGGTCCTTAATTCATATATCTTTTTGTTTCAGAACACCTACTATAAACAAATCAAAGGGACGGCCATGGAAGCCACCATGGCACCAAGTTATGCCAACTTATATGTTGGCAAATGAGAATGGGGTATCATCTGTACTGATGCCACAAATCCTTATTTGCCTCAATTGGATTTGTGGTGTCATTTTATAGATGACATATTTACTTTATCTTATGGAAAGGGACCCAGGAATCCTTCTTTGAATTCCTAGACTGGTTACATAGCACCAATCCACATTTACGCTTCAAAGCTACTATAAATACAACTGAAATTGCCTTTTTGGATTTAAAAATCTTCAGACTTCATAATGGTGATGCGGCAACCTCCCTGTTTTCAAAGCCCACAGATCAGAAATGCCTCCTTTTGGCAAGCAGTTTCCATCTGAGACATGTTCCCAAGAATATCCCCAAGGGACAGTTGATTCACACATTGACAAATTGCAAAAAAATAGAAGATTATGAAGTTCATAAACAAGCTCAAATAGAGTGGTTTAAACAGAGAGGTTATGATAATGCCATCATCAACCAGGCAGTGGCAGAGGTAGATGTGATAGAGCACAGTGAAACACTTATCCTAAATCACGACAGGATAATGTGTCAAATACTTTGAGGGACTGTGGATTTTTTACAAATTATAGTATACAGGCAGAACAGTTGTGTGAAATCCTATCCAAAAACTGGGGGATATTGCAAACAGAAGAAAAATTATGTGTACGTGTTGGTGAAGGTCCCATACTAATTTTTAAACGTGCCCCCACTATTAGGAACAAAGTGGTGAAGTCTTTTTTGCCTGTGAAAAAACAACCAAATATGTTATCATCAACCCAGCCCCTAGGAGGAACAAAAAAATTGTGGGAAATGTATATTTTGGCCATATATTAGGGAGACCAATACTCTCACAAATCCAGTTACTGGTAAATCGTATGAGATTTGTGATCTGATTTTGTGTAATACATCAGGAGTGGTTTACATGCTTGATTGTTCCTATGGTTATCACTATATAGGGAGAATTACGAGGGAATTCTGTGTCAGGATGGGGTGACATATTAGGGCATTGGAAAGAAAAGACATGACATATGCCATCATCCAACCACAAACAGTAATCATAATACAGCACCACTAATCAAATTTGTGGGACTGGAAAGGGTTACTGTGGTACCTTGGGGTGGTAGTCTGAAGTGTAAAGCTGGACAGTGGAAATGGTTTTGGATTTTTTAATTGAAAGCAAGGATGGGTAATGATTTAAATAGCCTTGATTTGTCTGAATTTCTATAAAGGATCTAGCAATAAAACTGATTTTTGTACTTCCCTGTAAAAAGAATAATACTGGGGGAAATAAATGTGCAATGTTGTATTTAATGTGAATGATATCTAAACTGATCATGTATTAAGAATGGTCTTAACATTAATTAAGTATGTGCCTGGGTTAATTTAACCCTGTATTAGTTATCTCACCTTACAGGTGTATGTTACAGATGAGCACATTTTTTAGTGTGAGCTCCTGCCCAGACAGCACCTTGTATCCAACAGCTCCTGTGATTGCTTCATTTAATAGCTAACCCTCGCTGCCCCCTCTCTGAATCCTATGCCTGCCCCCCTCTTGGTTAGGCAAACCTTACCTCAATTCCTACACTTCACCCTTCCCCCTTTCATTCTGCCCTCTCCTGCGACTCTCCCTCCCTACCTTGCTTTCTACTGTCAGCACCACTCCTTCCCCCATTGACTCTCTTTTACCCGAATCCCAGTTCCTGTTCACCTCCCTGCCTACCCCAGTGGTTTGTACCCCCCTGCTAAGCATGACAAGGCCTATGACTGCACCTCTTACCCCTCTAGCTGCTCTACCACCCTCTTATCCCCCTTCACCTTCCTGTTTCTCCTACCCTTTTACCTTATTTTATTATGTTAGTGTATAAATTACTGTTTTTTTATCTTGATGTTTTCCTATTTGCAAAATTGTTTTATTTGCCATTTTAGATTACCTCTGATAGTCTTTCTTTGTTCGTATGTAATCCTCCCACTGACATGGAACCTTTGTAAAAGAGTTGCTTTGTGCTCAAAGGTATTTTATTCCAAGACTGAAATAAATAAATAAATAAAATAAAGTATAAATGGTAGCGCTAAGTTTGTACTAGTCGTCTTTGAAGAAGCTCGGCAGTTGGCTGATCAAAATGTAAGACCTTTGTTTGCTCTACCCACTGCCATACCATAAAGGTCATGAGTCAGTAGTTTGATACTTTGTACAGTATTTGCAGTTTTGTTAAATAAATATTAACTTTTCTATTGGTCCTTGGTTCGGGTGCTCACTTTTTCTCTCCCCATTGATGTACCTTTTGTTAGCACTGAACCAGTCTTGATGTGGCCAGCCTGCTTTTGAACATCTTCAATTGGGCTGCTATTTCTTGTTAAAGGCATGAAGCCCATAGTTTCTCTATGATTCCGACTGTCAGTTATAGCGGCTTGGTTACATTCTACAAAAAAAACACCTTTAAGTCCAGCTTCCTTAAATGTTTATACACATCTACTTATAGTTTAAATTTATCAGGTGGCATATTAGGAATAAATGTCAAACCTTCAGACAACAGCTGTATCTGATTTGCTGATAATTCAACCAAAGAGATATTAAGCACTTGTGTTTCTATTATTTGTTCTTGGTTGACCCCCGCAGTTGTCATTGACCTCCATGTCCTCCTCTTACACCTCTTCATTTTCCTCTTCCCGTGGTTATATTTGTTTATGTATTGCTTTGCTGAACTGTTTCTGTTGTTTCCTTTTCTAAAAAAGAAACTTGTTTGGCATTTGATAAATCCAAGTTGGATCTTTGATTTTGTTTTCTGACTCTTCTTGAAGACCCCCCCTCTGCTTCTAGATCAGCATTTTTATTCTCAACTGAAAACACCACCTGCTTCATAATCTTTTCTATCTCTTTTAAATTTCATTTTTTTACAATCTTCTCTCTCAAGTTCCAACTTATAGATTTTTTCTTTCATTTTTTTAATCAAATTGACGAAACTCTGGTGTGCTTTCAAATGGTCTTAATTTTGTAAATCATGCAGTTCCCCTTTAATTTTGGCATGCTTCCATTTATTTTGCTCTACCAATGTTTCTAAAAGTATTATGGAACGCTCAGCTAAATCTTTTTTCCATTTTTGTTTTAAATCAGCATAAAGTGAACCTGAGGATAGGGCTTTAAATACCCGCAGGCCACATGGCGCTCTTTTTACATGCATTAATAGTCCAGTGATTGTGTAGAGAGTCGGACCACCCAGGTTGCATAGTGCAAAAGCTACGGGAATCGTACGTCACTTTCCTCTGTAAACGTAAGCTTAGCATAATACTTATGTAACGAGACACACATGTCAACTGACCCAACTACCACAAATAAAATAAATTATCATGAAAAAGTGTAAAAAAACAAACATAATAGCAGACTTAATCAATGTACTTAACCTTTCATTGGGGGGCTGTCCTCCCACCCCCCCCCTCTAGTTCGGGCTATCTCTGCATGTAGGTACACAACATGACGTTTGTGCATTGTCAGTTACACATTAAGCGCAGCTCCACCGTTGGTCCGACAAACTACACAATTACCAATATTCCTTACACAAAGATTTGGGGATTCATTTACCAGAGCTCAGTATCAATGGAAACCTGGCTATGTTTGTCCATTGCACATACTATTACTCCTCCCTGACTGTTCTTTTTAAAAATGTTAACCTAATTTAGCTTCCTATCAGACCTGTAGTTCAAAGCTATCCTCTTTCTTTTTTTTAAATTCAGCTTTATTAATAGCCTGGTGGCCACAGATATACAATCAGGGCCCAAATAGGGCTGATCTTATAGTAATAAATGATGTACAAAGAAGAACATGAGAACTATTCATAAGTTCCATATACTGTCTATCACAACTGCAGTCATTGATATTGGGGTTGTGAATAAATCTATACCCTCTGAACCCATTCACAAATGTATCCCCAAAAGGTAAAGTAATCATGTAGAAGTTGCCATTAATAATAGTCACAATAATAAAAGAAAACATTTGCGGCCTTAACCTAGGCCTTAACAAACAGGCTACACGACACAGACATCCTCCTACCCACCATGGAATTCCCGTCTCTCTACCAGTCTTGAACATAGTAGACCACCTAAATTATAACCTTGTCACTACCATCAAGAAAAAGAGGGGGGATCATGAAACTTGCTCCATCTGCTGTAGCAGCCAGGATTCCCATTGTTGCCATCGCTGTAAATGGCTGTCCTGTTGTAAGCGAAATCTGGCCGTTAGAGACTCCATCAGCACCACCCCTCGAACCCTATTGATCCAGTCAGCGAGGGTGGGGGGTTTTTGCTTTAACCATTTAGAAGTAATGCATTTCAGTCCTACTGCTAAAAGTATGAGTGCTACCTTCCGAGTACCTCTCTTTAAACCAACTACCGTAGGTGTGCCCAGCACCCAGTCCTCAAACGTGTGGGGAATCACCACGCCCAAGATATGCTCTACTGCCCTTCTCAAGTCTCTCCAGAAAGTGGCCCAGCTTTGGGCAGTCCCAAAGAATATACCAGTGACTGCCCTCTCCTCCACACCCCCTCCAACACCAGGCATCTCCCCCAGTACAATGTTTTGTAACTAGTGGCACTTTGAAATACCAAATCAGAATATTCCAATAGAACTCACGCCACACTGGGGAGGAGGTAACCTTCCAGCCCAAACTCAGTCTGCGGTGCCAATCAGACTTTGTAATTATGATTCCTGCCTCTCTCTCCCAATGTACCCTGTGCTCCTCCAAGGACATTCCCACTTCCCCCAGTAAAAGCTTGTATAGGCATGTCACAGGTTTAATCTTAGCAGATATGGTCACCACCCCCATATAAGAACTGTTCCTAGGTTGAGTATGATCTGGTTAACTTTAATAAGTGAGTTGGGGAATTCATAAAGTGCTTGACCTGCATTTATCCAAAGCATTGTTTGTTATCCCAGTCAAACTTAACCTTTGCTCTCTGAAATGAGATACATTGATCACCTTCAATCAGCTGAGTGAACCTTGTGACTCCACGTCTGTCCCACCTGGCATAGCCCAAGTCTAGCATGGGGGGGATGTTTGGTTCATGTCGGATAAGGGAGAGTGGGCCAACTCCCTCAGGAGTGTTTGTTAAAGCTCTAACTCTCCGCAGGATGTATACACCATGTTTCACCCTTCTATTTGTAATAAGTCTGGCATAGTCCAATGAAGGTGGGGCCAATGTCAGGGTATACAAGGGTTTCCCCTCTGGTAAGCAGTCCTCCATCTTGTACTATTTGGAAATAATATGTTGTTTAGCCCAGGACAGAACTAGGATCATCTGGGCTGCCAGGTAGTAAAAATAAAAATTTGGAAGGGCAAAACCTCCCCTCTCCCTGGGGACTAAGAGATAGCGTCGAGCCACACGGGGCTTTCTGTGTTGCCATAGAAAACTCTGAGTCTCCCTCATCAGCTCATTCCAGAAGGAGGATGGCAACTTCAGTGGTAGGTACTGAAACAAGAACAGCAATTGGGGTAGAATATTCATTTTCAACACCGAGATTCCACCCACCAGAGAGAGAGGGAGGAGTGCCCACGTGGCCAAGTCTCTGTGAATCTGGTCCCAGAGCCTTCTGTAATTGGGGGCAAAGAGTTTTGTGAGATCTGTGGACACACAGATTCCTAAGTAATGGATTTGGCCCCTGGGGGCCCATTGAAAAGGGAAGCTCTTTTTAAACCCATACAGAGCTGTGCCACTAAGGATCAAGGCTTCTGACTTAGAGAAGTTTATTTTATAACTTGAGACTTCACCGAAATCACACAAAGCTTCACAAAGGGCAGGGGTTGATTTTTCTAGGGAGGACAGCAAATAAAATAGAGTCGTCAGTGTACAGTGAGAGTTTTTGTTCTAAACCCCCTCCCATGATTCCCGAGATCTCCAGACTCTGCCTAACCTTTGCTGCAAGAGGCTCCTGGCAGAAGGCGAAGAGGAGCAGAGAAAGAGGGCATCCCTATCGGGTACCCCTCGTCAAAGGGAAAAGGGGGGCGCTCATTTCATTGACTCTGACCAATGCCTTTGGTTTGGAGTATAGTTGGGAAATGGTATGCAAACATTTAGGGCCAAATTTCAGTTTTTCCATGGATGCTTTTAGGAAGTTCCAATTAAGCCAATCAAATGCTTTTTCTGCATCCATGGATATGGCAATCTGAAACTACTTTTGGCCGGCCTAGGAAAAAATAATGTTTAGCAATCGCTGAGTGTTATCATACAAATACCACCCTGTGATAAAACATGTCTGGTCTTCCTGTACCAAGGTGGCCACATGAGACTGAAGCCTTCTCTCCAGCAAGCCCGTAAGCAGCTTCAAATCAACATTTAGGAGGGAAATGGGCCTATATGAGCCACATTCCAGAGGGTCTTTGCCCTCCTTGTGAAGCACCGAGATATGTGCCAGGTGCCATGAGTTGGGGACCACTCCCCCATCCATGACTTCCCGGCAAACCGGCAGCAAAAAAAGTACTAGGAGATCCTGGAAGGTTTTTAAAAACTCAGAGGGAAAGCCATCTGGTCCCGGTGATTTACCACCCTTTAAGTTAGTGATCTGAGTGAGGAGTTCTGACTCAGATATGGCCCCATCCAACTGCTGGTGCACTGGCAAGGGGAGAGTGCGTAGCACCAGGCCTTCACAAAAAGCAGTGACATTCTCCTCAAAGTGGGGGACATGCTCCTGGAAATAAAGCTTCTCATAAAAATTAGCAAATTTAGCAGTAATCATTTTAGGATGGCTAATTGGTTTCCCAGGATCTACATGATTATTAAGCTTGGGAATTGACCTATTCAACTGTTGTTGTCTAAGGGTAGCTGTCAGTACCTTCCCAGCCCTATCACCCCCTCATAATAGGCTTGACAAACTCTTCTATAAGAAGTCTCAATATGTGCGGTAAGTAATTTTTCTAGGGCAAAGCTCTTCTCAGCTAGAAGCTTCTGAGTCAGTTTATTTAGTGAGATCTTATGTTGGAATTCTAAATCTGCCAATTCTCTTTCCAAATCTACTCTCTGTTGAGCCCTGCGTCGTTTATCAGCTGAAGAGAACCCAATGATAACCCCACGGAGGACAGCCTTTAGAACATCCCATCTGACTGCATGGGACGTATCCTGTGCGGGGTTTTCTCATTCAAAAGATTTAATGGTGGAAGTTATTAGGTCTCAGAATTCTGGATTGTTGAGAAGGCCCACATTGAGCCTCCAGTGGGAGTTACGAGTTTGAGGTAATAATGTCAACGTCACCCTGACTGGAGCATGATCAGAGAATATTCAGGTCGTTATCTGGTAGGCTGAGACAGTGTACATCCATTCTTCTGGGAGGAAGAACAGATCTATTCTAGTGTAGCAGTTATGTTTCTCTGAAAAATGTGAGAAATCTAGCAATCTGCCATTCAGTCTCCTCCAGACATCTGCTAGGCCCTGATTTTGTGACAAGCACAGCGGAGTATGTCCAGCCGATCCCAGTCCAGCCCTAAGGGACCTCCCCCCCGTTTGTCTAAGGATGTGGAAAGAATGGTATTAAAATCATCCCCCACAAGACCCAGCTGACCAGTGATTTGGAAGGTTCTGAAAAAAGATTCTTTAAAGAAGGAGGCTGCTTCCTTATCTTCATTGAGCGTGTAAAGACATACAACCATACAGGGAGTGTCCATCAACATACCCCGGACTATTATATACCTCCCCTCTGGATCAGTTTGTGTGTAGTAACCTGGAGGGGGCACGATTTATGGACCAAAATGGCCACACCCCTATGATGGGGGTGGGCTAGGTACGTGGAAGCGTAGGCCTGTCCCACCCAGCTGCGGCACAACTTTTTATGTTCATTTTCCGTGAGGTGGGTTTCTTTAAGTAGTGCAATGTGGGTGCCCATTCTGCTCAACTCCCCAAACACCCTCAAGTTTTTAATGGGGCTGTTTAAACCTCTGACATTACATGTGGTAATGACTAAATCTCCCATGATGAATATTGAGAAGGGGTTCCATATTGGAAATAGACAAAATTCCCCCCCCAAAATGTTACTGTTGGGGAGAGTGAGCAGGAGGAGATGTGCAGCCTAAATACATAAAAACACAAATTACAGTTTAACCATTGAAACCGGTCAAAAACAACTTGGATCAAACAGATCCAACTAGTCAAGAACCAACTTGAAAAAAACAGTTTCTGCTTCAAGAGTGTCACGCAACCCCCCCCCCCCAACTCATTAGTTGCAGGGTGGTGGGGGGAGGTGCAGGAGTAACCCCAGCACCATGTCGCTTCGACCCTCCATCAGGGTCTAGGAGCAAATGGCGTGGTCGCCTAAGCGCCATGAACAAAGCATCAAAATTATCCCCACGAGTATAGTACTGTATTTAAGGCCCATGGTCGGGGCAGGGTAAATGCCACCTCACTATAGCAAATAAACATTTGAATCAGGTATGCATCCCTAAATCCCCCCACTCAGGGCCATTTCATTCCCCTCATGCTACCCAAAACATATAATTTATAAGGTGGTGACAGGTAACCACCTCCTATAGCCTAGACAGGCTATCAGGGCACTGGGCTTAATGAAGGCCACATAAAATAGATGGTCTTCATGTCCCCCCCTCCCCTATTTGAGAAGGATCTCAACAGTTGTTTGGATTAAATATCTCAACAAGAGCACCAAATGGCCTATTAATCAAGCAATCAGTCCTTCTGTAGATCAATGTCAGCATCTCCTCCCTCTGTCGCTCGGGTGTCCTCCCTGTTTCGCTTCTTCGCCGTAGACACAGCCCGAAGTTTAGGCCATAATTTCAGGCCGGCCTGTGTAGGTGCCACAGATAGGGTTTTGTTGATCGGAGTCCACTGCCTGCGATTAATTTCTATGATCAGCGTAGGATGGATGATCTCATCCACCACTATTCCCATAGAAGCCAAGTATTTCTTGGCATCAGCTGGTGAGTCAAACATTTTTGTTCCACTATCAGAAACAACTCTGAGCCATGCCAGGAAGTCCACTCGGGCCCTCAGACCTTTTGTTCTCAGTTCTTTAACCATGGGAAACCACAGCTTACGTCTTGCCATGGTCATAGGGGCATAATCGGGCTCAATATACAGTCTCTTGTCACCAAAAATAACCTCTTTTTGTGACCAGGCTTTGCACAATATCATTTCCTTTATGCGATAGTCCAAAAAAGCCAGGACCACCGATCGCGGCCTTGCTTTCGGATCTTTTGGTAGGGCTGCCAAAGCTCGGTGAGTGCAAATGATATTGAGAGGTGTGTCTTTGTCCAGCTGTAATATCTTCTTGAACAGGCTTTCAATGAATTCTGGCATACTCCCCGACTCAGTATGCTCCAGCAGACTGTGGATCCTTAAATTTGCTCTTCTCGAGTGGTTTTCCAAATCCTTCACCCTCTTGAGGAGAAACTGGGAGCGATCATATAACTGAATGGTCGCACAATTATGCAGGTCTACAGTGTCAGTTAGGCTGGAGAGGGATTCCTCAGCGGTCTGGAGCTGTTGGTCATGCTGCAGGAGTTTAGTGTGGTTTGCTGCTGCTTCTCCCCTGAATACCCCATAGATCGAGTGAGTTACCTCAACTCCTTACAGAGCTGCCTCGAGGTAATCATAACTTCATCCCCTCTGACTCTGGTGGTGCTGCTTCAGGAGGCCTACTTGGTGCAGGTACCTTGTGTGCACCGCGGGCTTGCAAGTCGATCTGTTGCTGCTTTAACCCACTATGCGGCCCCAGTTTTGCTTTAGCTCGGCCAGCCAAAATGTGAAGGAAACCCAATGTGTTTTTCAGGTGAGTATGTAGCACTTTTGAGAGGTAATATATTGTTTTTTAATCGTGGAGATGCAGGGCTCCGTTTCAGTACAACTGCATAGAGCGGTGATTTTACTGGAAGTCAGCTATCCTCTTTCTGAGTAAAGATAACAAAATATAAATTGGTAGAAGATCATCTTCTTGACTGGGTTCTAATATTTTGAACAATTTATCATCTTCTGTTAAGGCTGCTTGCAGTCTAACTCATATTAAAGCTTCTTTAAAATGATCCTACATTGTTACATCTAATTGTAACTGTTTGATGTTCCATAGCTTGTGATGCTTTTTGTATTTAATATAAGTTATTATTGCATTACTGAAAAAAGGAGTTTTGCCCAGGTCACTTCCGGGCTGATAGTCTCCTGTTTCAATGCCATAGATCAAGAAAAGCAAACTGAAAGTGCATGGCATGTAACCATCAGGGACTGGCAGCAAAGCAAAAGTGTTGTGAGTAAGTTTAAAGAATAATAAAAGTACTGTCCCAAGAGAACCCTTACAGGCAAAATGACAGGGCTGGTGAGATGAATAAAAGCTGAATCTTGCTAGTTGTTTTGGTGCAGTGGCCTGTTTTGGGCCCAGATTGGCCCATTCATCTCTGGCAAAAAAAAAAAACAAACTAAAAATGAAATGTTCTAAAAAGAGACTCAGAAGGGTCACCTTGATGGCCCAGCTGCATGCAAGCAACCAGTGTTCAGGAGCAAACATTTCTTGCAGTGTCAGGACAAGGCAGGCTGTAGACAATGTACCTCAGACAGGGAGGGCTTGTGATTGGTTCCAGTGAACTAGCAACCCCTAGGGGTGGGTCAGAGATCTTGTCATTCCTGTAAGTCAAAATTGACTGTAGGAAATAGCCTCCAAATCAATCTTTCAGATAAAGAAAGTTGGAGCTGAGCCCAGGATGATACATTTTTTAAATTTGAAATAATTTGCTACGCTTCAAAATGTGTCAAATGTGTCTGTAATAATGTCAAGTACATGTCCTGTAGAGAACATATTTTCAGGCTTCTGATGAGCATTTAACAGAATAGGGAATGACACTGATTGTTTCAGGTGACCACGTTTCATCCTGTCCTCCCTCCACGTAGGGAGGTAAAAAGGAAGTTATAAGAAGACAAATACATGACGGACAACAGGCATGGCAGCATACTGTTAGGTCAGCTGATGCCATAGGGGGTCTGTTAGCAGCACTTCAGGGGACTTTTGTGTTGGGGACTCAAATGCTGGTCTTCAAGTGGAGGCATGGGTTCAAATCTCACTGTAAACATGTCAATCTTTGGGAGAGAGGGAACATGACTGAGACCAAGTCTCCCCTTTTAAAATATGGAATGAAGAAAAAGTGAGTAAAATGTGGCATAGCTTTAAGATGATTTGCAGGCTGCTTTGAGCAGCACTGAGGCAAGAAGTGCACTAGATGCTGTTTGTTTCTGATATTGGCCTCACACCTGTAGCACCCCTACAGAATTGCAGAAATGTATAACAACTGTGATTAAAACTTAGTGGATGATCCATGATTGGGCTTGTTATGTCACTAATAACCAAATTATATAGGGAGGTGTGGCCATCTCCTGTTTACCATGTTCACAACTGGCCACTTGTGAGCCCCTTTTGGACTAGCACTCTGTTTTAAAAAGGAAGCCGAAGAGTTCTTTCTGCATAAGGCAGATAGAGAAAGATGTTGAACCACAGCTCATATTAGAAAGTTAAAATTAAAGGAGTAGGTATCTGATCTAAGAGGGGGTCACCTAGTCAATGGTGGTTAGGCTCAATCACAAGTTGTCCAGTTTATGAAACCAAGAATCCCCTATTAAAAAATGGGATGAAGAAACAGTGCAGGCTGCTTTGAGCAGGATTGGGAGGGGAAGGTGCAAAGCATACTGTCTGTTTCTGATACTGGCCACACACCAGTGGCACCCCTACATAATTGTAGAAATGTATAAAAAATGTTATTAAAGCTAAGTGGATGGAGACTTCCAGTTCCGGTAGGAGAGAGATGAAAGCATAAAGCTGAACCTCTCCCCACATTTCTGAAACTTCTTCCTTTATCAGAGATTTAAAATTGGAGCAAACTGATATAAAATATACAGAAAGGGAAGTAGCAGCAGGTGAAGGCAAATAAAAACAGATTCTTACAGCTCATGGTAGAATCTCATAGTACAGTTTGACAGCTTGGACATGGAGCATTCTCGGGCAGCAAGCAGAGCCCAGACCAATGATGATGTAACCTTGAAACTTCTCAAATCCACATCTAAAAATGACAAGTTAGATCTGATCCTAAAAGAACTGCAATCCTTTAGCGCAGAGGTGAAGGATACTTTTCAAGACCTCCATCAAGATATTTTAACCCTGCAAACTAATCAGAAAGAAGCCAATCGCCAAATAACAGCCAACACCACTCATTCGGATCAAGTTGAACATACTCTGCAACAACTAGCAGAAACACAGCTACAAATAATTTAAAGACAGGACAATGCTGAAAATCATTCCAGGAGAAAAACTCTCCAGATGTATGGAATCCTGGAGAATGTGGAGGGTGAAGATCTTCTGGCTTTCTTGTACTCATTCCTACATACAGTGTTAAACTTAGAGGCTTTCCTCCCTATTGACCTTGAAAGAGTGCATAGGGCTCTGGGGCCCAAACCTAATTCCCTGACAACTCGCTCTTGGCCATTGATTATACACTCTCTAAAGTATGCGGTCAAGGACAAACTTTTATAATTAGCATGGCAGAAAAAGAAGCTGACCTATAATCACCAAATAATGTTTTTTGATAACAACTATTCCCCAACTGCATAGAATTACAGAGGGAATATGCACCCCTTGGCCAGACATTGCAAAATCAGCAGTTGAAATTTAAAACTCTGCATCCCACTCAGCTCATGATACAATTTCCTATGGGCCAGCAAACATATCACAGCATGGCAGAGGATAAAATGGATACATCTCCCTGTTTTCTTAATACAGTGGATAGATTTGGTTAGAATGAACCTTTTGCCATGGTTTCTATATGTCTTCCAAACTTTGCCCTAATTCCATCTGCTGAAGACTATAATAAATGGAATAAAGCAATCTCTTGCTTTATGTGGCAGGGGCAAAGACCTCAGATAGCATATAAAATCCTACAACTCTCTAAATCCTAAGGAGTTCCTGCTCTGCCAACTTGTCAGATTACTGTAGGGCAGCACAATTACAGCTCATCCCAAATTGTCTAGACCCAGCTATGAATCCTCATTGGAAAGGTTTGGAACATATTGTGAATGGATTAGATCTACAAGAACTACTATTCACCCCATTAACCCAAGAATTAAAACCTGAATCACAATCAGTCCTAATTTGTCCTTTGATCAACCTGTGAAGAAGATTACTGAGCGCCCCACACCCAAAAAAGGATGCTAGATTCCTGGAATGGTTGATAACTGATGACTTCTTTCCTCCACCACTACTAGATGGTGCTTTCTACAGATGGCCTAATCAGGGATTAAGACACCATTATTAGTACTATAATCAGGGAATTTTTAAAATGCTTCACACAGTTATAGCAAGAATTCCAGCTGACTAAAACTTCTTTAGATATTTACAAGTTCAGTACTACATAACTCACAGACTTGGTATGGAGTGGGATAGAAATACAGTTCCACAACTATTACAATTCTTACTACATGGCGCAGTGTAATGGATGTGGGGCCACAGTGTACAGGAGAACATTCTGGATCATGCGGTGCTGCCACATCTGCAGGTACCTCTCTGGGTTGAGGGAGGAGGTTGCCTGGCTCCGAACCAAGTTGGCCAGTATTCAGGAAACCTTAACCCCCACCCAGAGACCACCATGTCCACAACCAGAACCTCCAAGGATACACAGGAGGAGGAGTGAATGGACCACAGTGGGCTCAGCGAGAATGATGGAGGTGGGTCCAAAGCACATCCCCTTGCTGGTCCAGCTAAGTAACTCCTTTGCTGTCTTGGAAGAGATGGTAAGACCCACAAAGGTGCCCAAGGTTGAGACCAAGGAAGATGGGCGGGTTCTCCAAGATGAAGTCCCAGGGAAGGGAGGGAGGCAGAGGACCCCAGAGGAAGAGGAAGCTACTCCTACTGGGGGACTCAGTAGTCTGGCAAGTGCAGTTGGGAGCAACTAGCAGAGGGGAAAGGGAGGTCAAGTGCTTTCCAGGAGGCACAGCATGGAGAGATGGAAAGCATATCCATAAGATTGCTAGGGCAGTAGTAAGGTGGGAGGAACTGGATGTCATTGTCCACCTGGAGACAAATGACATGGCAAGGGACAAGGTGGAGATAGCCAGAATACAGGAGGATTTCAGGAAGTTGGGGGTTCTAAAGCAGATAGCACACTCTGTCTCCTTCTCGGAGGTACTGCCTGTACACTCAAAGGGGGAAGCTAGGACACTCCACATCCTGAACTTCAATTCCTGGTTGAAGGAATGATGTGGAATGGAGGGATTTGGCTTCATGGGAAACTGGGAACTGACCTGGAGGGATGTAAACCTGTATAAGGGGGACGACCCACATCCATCCAGAAAGGGAACCTTAGTCCTAAGTGAGATGTTTGAATGCTTCAACAGTTAGCATTTAAACTGGTGGGGGGGTCCAGAAAGGTTAAGAGCCCCGCCCATGAGCACAGGGTCTACGTGGGTCCCAAGGCAAACATAAATTGGCAGAGGGCACTATTCAACATAAGGGAAGGGGACAGGGAGGACTAGGTAAGCAGGTTGCCCAGAAAAGGGGGAGATACAAGTCATCAGAGCAGGGGAGGGTAGTCGTGTCCTGAAGAGCCATGTGTGCTAATGCCCGGAGTCTGGGTGACAAGATGGAGTCAGACCTGGACATTTTGATCATCACATAGAGCTTGTGTTATGATAACCATGACTGGGAGATGGCTATACCAGGCTACAATCTTTTTAGGAGAGACAGGGCTGACAGGAATGGCGAAGAAGTGGTGCTTTCTGTGAAGGATAATATAAAGGCCAGAGAGATTCAAGGTGAACGGGGGGGGGAGATACTGTGGGTCAAACTGGAAAGAAAAACAGGGTCAGCAGTCTGCACAGGAGTAATATACAGACAACCAACCCAGGGGGAGGACATTGATAATGAGGCGATGCTGGCTATCCAAAGGATGGCATACAAGGGGGAGGTTAGTGACTTCAATATACCAGACTTGGACTAGAGTCTCCCCGCAGTGGCAACAACGAGGAGCACGTTTATCCTGGACTTCCTACAGGGAGCCTTCCTTGAGCAGCTGGTCACAGAACCCACATGGCAGACAGCTATACTGGATCTAGTTCTCACAAATGGGGACAGTGTGACAGGGGTTACAGTAGGGGAGCACCTGGGAAACAGTGACCACTGGTCAGTGGGGTTTGAGATTACTGAACAGAAGGAATCCAGCCACACAAGAACAAGAACCCTTGACTTTAGGAGGGCAGAGTTTGGAAAACTGGGGAAATACTGGAAGAGGTATTAGCTGGAATAGGGAGGAAAAGAGGGGTGGAGGAACAGTGGATGGTGTTCAAATCAGGGATAACAAAGGCAACACGATTATGTGTAAAACAGGTTAGTAAGGGGAAGAAGAAGAGGTGACCATTATGGTATTCCAAGGAAGTAGCTGGGAAAGTGAAAGCAAAAAAAATCACATTCAGACAGTACACCAAGACACAGACAGAAAGAAACAGGGAGAGGTACCAGGAGAAACAAAGGGAGGCAGGGAGGGCAGTTAGGGAAGCCAAAGCACAAATGAACGCATTGCAGAATTAGTGGAGAGAGAGAGGGAGAGGACAAAACCTTTTACAGGTATATCAGAGAATAGAGGAAGGCAAAGAGAGGGATAGTGAGGCTGAAAGGGGAGGCCGGGGGTAGAGTGAATTGTAGAATGACAACCATAAAGCAGACATACTTAACAGATACTTCTGCTCAGTCTTTACAGACGAGGAGACAGAAAATGGGCCAGAAAGGGGTAGAAAGGATAGGATGGTTATGGAAATGGATACAGGTCTCTTTCCAAGGGAAAGGGTCCTAAGGGAATGGGAAAAAATAAGAGTCGATAAGGCTATGGGACCAGATGAGGTACACCCCAGGGTGCTGAGAGAACTAAGAGAGGTGGTGGCGGATGTAAGCGGGTGGGATAATCAAACACAGCAAACCAGAGTTAGGTGCATAAAAAATGCAAATGTGCATTTATCATTTTATTCCAAATCAATAAATAAATACTTATATACAAAAATCAAAAGAAGGTTATTCAGGATCAGCCAACTACTTAGTCCAACAGTTCCTGTGGCTTAGCTTCAGCCTCTCATACACTTCAATGAACAGTGTGAAATTAGCATACTCCTGAGATCTTTCTCCCTCAGCAGTTGGTGTCCAACTGACCTCCCTATCTGAATCAATGCTCCTAGTGGTGGGCTTGTTATACCCATCTAGGGATGACCTCACCATCAGGAGTTCCAACACTTTTTTTTAAATCAGAATAACATGCCACAGGTTAAATTTTCCCCTTTAACAACATTCACTATTTAAAAGTATATAGGCTTTGATCAATATATGTGCCATATAGTAACACTGCCTGGTCTTAAAGGTGTAAAACAGTACCTGCATATTTAATAAGCTATAATGAGGCTAAGCACCTCCTCCTAACAGTGACATCACTATGTGGAAGTACCATAAATAATGCCAGACTGAGGGCGGGCAGCCAGCCCTATAGTAGGTCATGGAATTACAGAACATAGGAAAAGGGGTCTTATCAAAGGTACAGTGGTCTTCTTTCTTATGGTATCTTTCCATTGATTTAACTTCCTTCTTTTCCATTTGAGGATTTGAGGGGGGGAAGGGAGACCAAATAAAGGGATAGCACTGTAATGAAGAAGTTACTATAGGTAGCTAGCCTACAGTGAAATTAGAGAGAGAGAGAGAGAGAGAGAAAATAAACAGAGACATAATTAAATGAAGACAATGCTGAAGTAAAGAGTGAAAGGAATGGGGGGAGGGTTCAGACACCTTTTTCATGGGTATATTTTGCTTAGACAGGGGTGACCCTGTCACAGCAAAACCCCTGGTGACCCTGTTCAGCAGGTCACTGGAAACAGGGGAGGTACCCATAGAATGAAGGACAGCTGATGTAGTTACTCTATTCAAAAGCAGAAACAGAGAGGAAGAGGAAACTACAGACCAGTCAGCCTGACCTCAGTAGTGGGGAAGATAATGGAAACACTACTGAAGGGAAGAATAGTGGAACACTTGGTTGCCAACAGTCTACAGGACCCAAGGCAACATGGTTTTTACTGGAGGGTGGTCATGTCAGACTAACCTCATTGAGTTCTTTGACTGGGTGACAAGGGAGGTGGCTCGGGGGGGAGGGCAGTGGATGTGGCCTACCTGGATTTCAGTAAGGCCTTTGACACTGTACTAGATAGAAGAAAGTGCCCAATTCTGGGAATTCGGAGCACTGTTCATTAAAATAAAAGATTTAGTACAATACAATATTAAAATCCAAGTCAACAGGAATAAAAAGTACGTAAAAACACATTTATCAATATATAAAATAAAATACTGTATCCAGTTCCACTTCATACTTATGAATCAAATGCCTGTTGAAAAAGAAGTGTATTAAGACCTGTTTTAAAGGCTTCTACCAAGGGTGCCTCCTGTAAATATATAGGTAGTGAGTTCCACAGGGTAGGTGCAGCATCCGAGAATGCACTGTCCTCTAGAATGCTGCAGCCTAACCATGGGAACTCCTAGGAGGCTTCCCTCAGCAGAACGGAGAGCTCAGGTCAGCCAGTGGGGTTCCAGGAGATCTTGCAGATAGGCTGGTCCCCAATCATGCAGGGCCTTGTAGGAAGGCTGTTAAACAAGCTGGGGTACATGGGAGTGGGTAGGAGAGTGGTGAAGTGGGTGGACAACTGGTTAGACAGCAGGCACAGAGGGTGGTGGCAAATGGCTGTCACCCAGCAGAGGGAAAGGTGACCAGTGGGGTTCCTCAGGGATCAGTGTTGGGTCCAGTCCTATTCAATATCGACATTATAGAGGACCTAGAAGGCAGAATTTGCCTGTTCGCTGATGACACAAAGCTCTGCGATAGGGTGTGGATACAATGAGAAGAGATCTGCAGAAACTTGAGGACTGGTCAAGGGATTGGCAGTTGAGATTTAATGCCAAGAAATGTAAGATAATGCACATGGGGCACAAAAGCACAGAAACAAAATATTAGCTATGGGGGAATACGGAATGCTCCAAGCACGAAAGGGACCTAGGGGTTATCATCTCTGAGGTAGGGAGGCAGTGTGACAAGGCAGCAGGAAAAGCACAAAGGATGCTGGGATGCATAGGCAGGGGTATGACCAGCGGGAAAAGGGAGGTCATAATGCCACTATACAGGACATTAGTGAGGCCACACCTCGAATACAGTGTCCAGTTCTGGAGGCCTTACCTATGGAAGGACACAGACAGGGTGGAGGTAGTTCAGAGGAGGGCAACCAGGATGGTATAAGGATTACAGTACATCACAAACCCTACAAGGTAAGGCTTAAAACCTTAAATATGTACTCACTGGAAGAGAGAACGGAGAGGGGGGATATGATTGAGACATATAGATACCTCACAGGGGGAAACAAGGTGCAGGAAAACACAATTTTTCAAAGAAAAAGATGCTCCAGGACTAGGGGACATGGGATGAAACTGGAGGGGGAGAGGTTCAGGCCAATAAAGGTGACTTGTTGCTCATTAGAGACTTCAATCTGCCTGACATACAGTAGATCAGTCCTCCTTCATGGCATTATCAGACAGGAGCAATGAATTCCTCATGGCTCTGAAACAGGCAAAACTAAAACTGGCTGGTGCAGTTACCCACCAGAGAAATTGCAATCCTGGGCCTTGTACTATCAAACACTACTAGGATCACAGACATCAAGGTAGGAATCAATTTAGAGTCAAGCAACCATAGGTCAGTCTGGCTCACAGTCAAAAAATCTAAGGACACAAGTCACACAAAACTGAAGATCCTAGACTTCAGGAAGGCTGACTTTAACAAAACGAAAACATGCATTAGGAACAATTTCAGAATTGTAGCTGGGGGAGACGTGGAAGAAACCTGCAAAGCCATAAAGAGCACAATCAATCTGGCAACAGCAGAATGCACAAAACATAAGTAAATCTAAAAGGAGGAAAAATCCTCTTTGGTTTACTAAAGAAGTAGCTTCCAGTATAAGGGATGAAAAGAGCTTTCAAGAAATACAAAGAAACTAAGAAAGAAAGTGACATGGAGGAATACAGAGCAAGACTCAAGGAAGCAGGAAAGGCAATCAGGTTAGCCAAAGTTCAAGCAGAAGGAAGAAAGAATAGTAAAAGGGGTTAAAAAGGGGGATAAGACCTTCTACAGATATATAAGGGAGAAAAGAAAAAGTAATATATAAGTGAGAAAAGAAAAAGTAAGGGAGGTATCATAAGGTTGAGAACTAGGGAGGGCCATAATGTTGAAACCAACTGACAGAAGGCAGAGGTTCTAAATGAATACTTCTGCTCATTTTTCACCAAGAAGGATCAGGGAAGTGGACCAGTACTAATGAATGAAGAACACCGCACCAGTGAAGCCGACACAAACACCTTCACAACTGAAAGGGTCCTAAAAGAACTAGCAAAATTAAAAACTGACAAAGCTATGGGACCTGACGGTATCCACCCAAGAATACTAAAGGAACTCAGAGAAGAATTTGCCACCCCGTTAGCAGACCTCTTCAACAAGTCACTGGAAAAAAGCCATGGTGGTACAGCTGCACAAAAGCGGCAGTAAGAAAGACGTTGGAAACTACGGTCCAGTTAGCCTCACCTCAGTGGTGGGGAAAATCATGGAAACATTACTGAGAGAAAGAATTGGTACAACATCTACTGTAGAAGCAACTAGCCAAATAGACCTAAAGTAGCATGGCTTCACAGCGGGGACGTCATGTCAGACAAACATGACTGATTTCTTCGATTGGGTGACCAGAATGGTGGACCAAGGAGGAGGAGCAGTAGACGTGGTATATCTGGACTTCAGTAAGACGTTCGACTCCGCTCCACATAGGAGGCTGATAAATAAGTTGGAACACACAGGAGTGGGACATAAAATAGTAGGCTGTATTAGAAACTGGCTCCAAGAGAGAACCCAGAGAGTGTTAGTAAATGACACTCTGTCGGAGAAAGGAGTGGTGACCTCGGAGTCTCCTCAGGGATCGGTGCTGGGGCCAATTCTATTTAACATATTCATCAGTGATCTTGCAGAGGGTTTGTAAGGAAAGATTTGTCTGTTCACAGACAGCACCAAGCTCTGCAACAGAGTGGACACGCAAGAGGGGGTCACAGAAATGATCACTGATCTAAAAAAACTAGAGGAATGGTCAAAACAGTGGCAGTTGAAATTCAACACCAAGAAGTGCAAAGTATGCACCTGGGGAGGATGCACCTAGGCTGGAAATATACCCTAGGGGGAACAGCTGACTGAAACTAAGGTAGAGAGAGATCTGGGGCTACTCGTATCTGATGATTTAAGGACAACCAGGCAGTGCAAAAAAGCAGCGCAAAAAGCTAGCAACTTTCTCGGATACATAGGAAGGGGTATTACAAGTAGAAAAAGTGAAGTGATAGTCCCGCTGTACAGGTCCTAGGTGAGGCCTCACCTGGAGTAGTGGGTACAGTTCTGGACACCTCAAGAAGGACAAGGATTGCCTAGAAACCGTGCGGAGGAGAGTTACGAAGATGATATACAGACTACATGGAGAACCATATAAATCGAGATTAAACCAGCTTAGGATGTACTCACTGGAGAGGAGAAGGGACAGGGGAGATATGATAGAGACATCTGAATACCTCAAAAGTATCAACTCAGTACAAACACAGGATCTCTTCAGGGTAAACACGAATACATGGTCAAGGCGGCACAACATGCACTTGAAGGGAGATAACTTCAAAGCAAACAGCAGGAAGTTTTTCTTTTTTTTTTTGGCCCGGTACCCCACTCCCTGCCCATACCTGGCAGTCTTTGGCCTCCCACCTCGCATGCCGCCCCCTATACCCAGGCTTGCCCTCCTGGGCGGGGCCGCCGGGCAGGCGCCCCCTCCACAAGGAACATGGTAATTACCCCTGGCTTGCCCCCCAGGGTGGGGCCACAGGAGCAGGACCTCCCCCTGGTGGACATGAGCTTTCAGTGGGAGCAGCAGTGGAGGCAGGGGCATCATCTGCAGGGCCGGATTTTTGTATGCTGCTTTGCCCTGGGGGCAGGACGTGCAATGACATCAATGGGTACACCCAATGTCTGTCCCACCTCCTGTCTCATGTGGTGATGATCTCCATGGATCCCTCAGCCTCCGCCAGGGGCAGCTGATGTACCGGGCACTCACCCTTCTCCCCCTCCCCCTGGAGAAGGAAAGTCTCCATTCAGGCACTCAATCCTTCTCTGCCTGGCCGTCCCTCTGACTCCCGAGTCCATTCCCGAACCCAGAATGTCAGTGTCGCAAGCGGAAGCCTTGCCGATGCACTGGTGGGCCAGCAGCAGGAAGTTTTTCTTTACAGAAAGGGTGGTGGAGCCCTGGAACAGTCTGCTCCCAGAGGTTGTGGCAGCAAAGACAGTGGGGGAGTTCAAGCTAGCATGGGATAGGCACTGTGGAAACCTAAGGCAGTAAAAAAACTTGGAGGGGGTAGCTTTCATGGGCAGACTAGATGGATCACAAGGTCCTCTTCTGCTGACACTTTCTTATGTTCCTATGTTCAGAGGGAACATGAGGAAGTACAGTACTTCTTCATAGAGAGGGTGGTTGACAAATGGAACAGCCTGCTGGAAGAGGTGGTGGGGGCTGAAATGATTACAGGATTTAAGAATACATGGGATAGGCAGGCATTAGGTCACAAGAGCGCCTGTAATAACAGTGCAGTCCAAATCCATGCAGTACAAACTGTGCCCTCAAGAACAGCAGCAGGAATGAATGCCGCAACACACAATAGTGCCAATGGTATTGTCCAAAGACAAATGGAGGACCACTCGTGGTCACATGGTGAAAAATAATCAAGTAACCTTTTTTTTGTGGGGGCATCTGTCCCTGCACCCCCCCAATGGCTCTGCCCCCTGCACCCCCCATATTCGTATTTATGGATTTCCTCCAAAAAGGAGTAAATTGTGGGGCCATGGAATTACTGTTCCACAGCTCTTAATAATGAAAAAGGAAATTTCAAGTGAGAGGAAAAATGTCAAGTGACCAGGTACAAAATCCCAGTCTTCCGACCCGTGTTGACTGAGCTTCTGCTTCACTAACCCTCTATGCCATGAGGGCAGCTCAGCCATCACCTGAACTTTTCTTGCATTTCTCCTCTCTGTGTGACTGGCTGAACAGCTATAAGGGAAGCGATAGCTGCTAAATGCTATTCTACCTCTGTCACAATTCCTGCCTTGCACGGTCCTGACTGTGTGGTTTAAACTGCGCGGTTCAGGTCACGCTATTCTAACCAGATAGGCATAGGGGGATCCTGGAAGTTGGAGGAAGGGGACAACCTAGTTCTAGTGAAGTTTGAAAAAGCATAGTTATATGCATAATGAGCAGACTAGGTGGGCCAAAGGCCCTAATCTGCTGACAACATCTATGTATCTGTGTATATCTTTGAAACTGGATCCCCACCTTACTTAATTTCAGTAACCTATCAAACTATATGGAGCAATCTGGGAGGTGACCAGCTTCCGATCTGATTGCACTGGGAAAATGAAATAGGAATTAAATTTTCTGACACTGAATGGAAAACAGCATTGCAATCCCAGCACCAAGTTACTCCCAACTTTCAGAGGAAGGAATTTGGGTGGAAACTTATCTTTATATATTTTAGAACCCCATTAATAGTGGGAAAATATGACCCCCCAACATCGTACTGCTTGCTGGAGAGGATGTGGCACTATAGTTGGACCCAGGGTAACTCAGCAACTACAGCCTGGTCTCAAACCTTCCATTTTGAGGGAAGATTTTAGAGAAAGTGGTGGCCATTCAGCTCGAGATGCGTCTTGCCTCCTCTGCCACTTATGAGTGTTTCCAGTCTGGATTCAGGGCCAGGCATAGCATAGAAACTGCCATGGTGAAGGTGCTAAATAATCTCCTAATGGCGATAGACAGGAGAGAAAGTACCATCTTGGTTCTCCTTGATCTTTCAGTGGTATTTGACACCATGGACCACAAGGTGCTGCTGGACCACCTGTGGTGCAGGTGTGGATCAACCAGAAATGTTATCAACTGGGTTAGATCCTACCTCATGGGCAGAGTGCCAAGGGCGATGATAGGGTTAGCTTCATTTAACCATTTGCCACTGCACTGTGGAGTTCCGCAAGGGTCGGTCCTGTTGCCCTTGCTGTTCACAGTGTACATGCTGCCACTGGGAGACATTATCAGGTGGTATGGCTGGATTTTCACTGCTGTGCTGATGATACCCAGCTATACCTGTCCTGTGCACCTGGAAACCAGATGGTATCTGTGTTTATTTATTTATTTATTCATTACAAATCAGATTTACAACCTTTGAGTCAGAGACTCATTTACAAAGGCACCTCGTCGAGGGGGGAGCAGACATCAAGACAGTTATTACAGTGCAAATTAAAACAGAGGATAACATTACAAGTGCAGTAAAAGGAACATTTAACATAGATACACTTAGGTTACATAAGTTAGTAGTTTGCATGTTACTTAGGTTACATAATGTTACAAAATTGTGAGTTACACTCATGGATATAGTAGGTCCTCAGAGAAGACAGTGGGTTACATCCCTGTTTGGACCTAGTAGGGAAGGGGTAGGCCTGGGGGAGGGAGAGGCTTCCAGTGGATGTTGTTGAGCCAGGGGGCAAGGGTGGGCGGGAACCACAGGTTACAACAGGGGGTTAATTGTACCTACAACAGTGGGTATTAAAGATATGGTTCCGAAAGGCTGTTTTGAAGGAGCCAATTTTTGGCAAGTTGGAGATGCAGCTAGGGAAGGAGTTGAACCAGGTGGTGGCTTGGTAGAAGAAGGATCTCTGGTCAAGAGAGGTCTTAGTTCTGGGCACCTTGAAAGTGGTCTTAACAGAGCTATGGGTGGTGATGGACAAAGATGGCTGCTGTAGGGAGGTGGAGACCCCCGGGGGGGGGGGAGAGTCCTAGCAGAGATTTCTTAGCGAGAAGGCAGGTCTGGTAGAGCAGCCACTCCTCAAAGTTGAGAAGATTGGTGGTAGTATAGAGAAGGCAGGTGTGAGTTCGGCTGGGGGCACCGGTCAGGAGCCTACAGGCCTTATTGATGGAGAGTTGGATTTTGGAGAGGGCAGTGTTGTCAGCTGCAGTGTAGATGGGCAAGCCATAGTCCATGAGGGACAAGACGGAGAAGGTGGTGGTCAGCCTGTGGGCAACCTGAGGCAGGCAGTCCCTGTGTCACTATAGCAGGCCAATCCAAGAGTTAATGGCGGCTGACAGGGCATTAATGTGGGTGTGGAAGGAGAGGGCAGTATCGAACGTGATGCCTAGGTACTTGTATGTGGTCACTTGTTCTAGCGGGTGCAGAGTGCTGGGGATAATCAAGAGGGGGGTATTTTTAGCTTTATTTTGGTGATGGGAGAAGAGCATTGATTTGGTTTTCTTTAGGTTAATGACCAGTCTGCGGTCTCCGAACCACCTTTCGTCTTATTTGTAAGCTTGCTGGAGGTATAATTGGAGGGAGGTGGGATTGTGATGTGAGGCAACGAGGATTGCATCATCGGCGTAGAGGAGCATTTTACCAGTACATGAGCTGGGGAGGGTGTTGAGGTAGAGACCAAAAAGTATTGGACCAAGGATGGAGCCCTGCTGGACCCCGGAGTGAATGGGAAGAGTGCTGGAGAGGGACCTGCTGATCTTGACACACTGGGATCTAGCAGAGAGGTAGCTAGAGAACCAGGAAATGGGACCACCAGAGAAGCCAAGTTGGTGGAGAGAGTCGAGTAGAAGGGGATGATGGACAGTGTCAAAGGCCTTGGAGAGGTCAATGAACACTGCTCCTGCAAGACTGCCAGAGTCGAGAGCAGCATGCAAGTGTTGGGAGAATTCCAGGAGAGCCGTGGTTGTACTGTGTCCTGGGTGGAAACCGTGCTGCTCTGGGCACATAATGTCATACTTGACTGGGGAATTCAGAGAGCTGGATCAACACCACTTTTTCAAGGGCTTTAGAGAGTGGGGGGAGGAAGGAGATGGGCTGGTAATTGTTGGGGATAGATCAGTCCCCACTCTTATGTATGGGTGTGATTTCAGCAGTTTTCCAAGCACTTGGGAACTGACCCAGGCATAGAGACCAGTTCAGAAGGTCAGTCACGGGGACTAGGACTTTGTCCAAGACCATACGGAGAATCCTGGAGTCGAGGGGGTCACTGCTGGGGTTATTGCTGCCTAGGGCTTTTAGCAGGTGCAGCCTGGCTTCTTGGGGGGATAACACTTGCCTGGAGGAGATCCAGAACTAAATGACTCGCAATTGGCTATGACTCAACCCAGACAAGACTAAAGGTACTGGTGGTAGATCCTGGTCGTCAATGGGATGGGGGGGGACTTGGAGATTCCCCTGGTTTAATTCTGGGGGGTGTTCCCCTGACCCCCTACATTTGGGTTAAAGATCTGGGCTTAATCCTCGATGATAGTTTAACACTTGATGCACAGGTGTCAGCCATCATCAAAAGTGGTTTTTACCATTTGAGGAATATTGCTGGGATCTGGGTCCTTGTACCAACTGAGGACCTGACCACTCTGGTGCATGCCTTTGTCACGTCCAGACTGGATTACTACAATGCCCTGTACCTGGAGCTATCTGGAGGCAATTTCTGCCAAATGCAGCTGGTGCAGAACACGGCAGCCTGACTGTTGACAGGCACTTTGAAATCAGATCATAACACATCTGTCCTCCATGAGCTGCACTGGCTGCCAGTTAGGTGGAGGATTGCCTTCAAGGTCAGATTATTGACCTATAAAGCCCTGCAAGAAGGAGGACCAGCTTACCTGCAAGACCTTCTTGTTCTCCACTGCCCATCCCGGGATCTCTGTTCCTCCAAGTGTTGCCTCCTTGTGGTTCCTAGGGTTAGGCTGCAGCATTCTGGGGACTGTGCATTTGCAGTGGCAATGTCAACCCTGTGAAACTCACTACCTAGACATCTAAGGGAGGCACCCTTGGTGAAAACCTTCAAAGGGGGTTTAAAAACATTTTTATTTAACCAAGCCTTTGGTACGTAAGAGTCAAATTGATATTTTATTGTTAATTGCTATTTTAGTGTAATATTATATGTAAAAACCTTTATTTTTCAGCAGGACCAGATGGTACAAGTCACCATAAGGACCACAGTTCCATTTTCAAGGTGCTCCTGAGTTTAAGCATTTTATACTGTACATAGTTATTTAAAACACAGTACTATATGGTACACAAGGTGCTCCTTCAAGAATACATTACAAATACTAAATAACATATACTCTAATATAGATTTCATTATTTACATGTAGATAGGGTGACTAAATGTAAATTCTGAATGATACAGCAGTTCTAAAGTAATACCCGTGTTGCATTCATTAAACTTAATCAAAGCATATACATCGCTTTGTTAATTCCTGTTTAAGAGTTGTATTAAGTGACTTTGTAGAATCATTTATGTTTTTCATTTGAATCTTGCATTTATTCTAAATTTTTATTGCATAAAATGAGAAGGTCATTTCTCCATATTTAGTTTTTGGGGGGTTTATTGGATAATCTCTAAGCAATTTATCATTTCGTAAGTTATATGAGTGATTATTTTTTACCAATCTGTTATGCAAATAGATGGGCCTTGTAGTTTTTATTACTTTTCTAACTTGATTTATCCATATTATGTTTCATTTGTCCCTAAGTGGTTGTCAGTTCAGTTTCTCATATAGGTGGCAGTGATGAGATTGGCTGTCTGCTTTTAATACAAACTTCACCAATTGGTTGTATAATACCTCTACCTTTTTTATGTTTGTAGCATTGGCAAACCCATAGATATGTAAGCCATAATCTATCATTGGAACCAACATTTGGCTTACAATTGACCTTCTCATTTTAGCATCTAAACAATGTTTTGTTTGTCTCAGTGCACCCAACCTACAATTGATTTTATTTACCAATTAATTTATATGGTACTCAAATTTGAGCTTATTATCTACCCATAGTCCTAAATATTTATACTCATCTACCTGGGTTAAGCACTCTCCTATATTAGTTTTTATCTCCAAGAGTAAAGAGTCCTGAGTTGGCCTAATACCACCTGTAAACACCATCACCTTTGATTTTTTACTATTTAAGCTCAAGTCTGATTTTTCAAACCAACTCTGAACTTGAAGGAAATCTTGTAAGTTTGTTTGCACTTGGTCTCAAGTGATCCCTGTTGTCAATATGACTGTATCATCTGCATAAAGTCTAATTTGCGATTTCTGTATTACATCAACCACCTGGTTTGTGTCGATTAGGAACAATAAGGGCCCCAATATTGATCCCTGCGGTACTCCCCGCAGTACTTCTAAGTTGGTCGAATAATTCCCACCCAGTATAGTTTGTTGCTTTCGACCTACCAGGTATGATAGAAACCTGGTGCACACCTCCTCAGATAATCCTATATGATTTAAACTCTCCAATAACCTTTGATGGTTTGGAGACCCAATCTCCACAAAGACATAGACAGGATGGAAGCTGTCCAGAGGAGGGCAACTAAAATGGTGCAGGGTCTGCACCAGAAGACATATGAAGAGAGACTTAAGGAGCTTAATATGTATAGCCTCGAGGAAAGGAGGAAGAGGGGGGGACATGATAGAAACTTTCACGTACCTCAAGGGAATCAACAAAGTCCAAGAGGTAGCATCTTTCAAAAGAGGTGTGCAAGAACAAGGGGCACAATTTGAAGCTAGAAGGGGCGGCTCAGAGGTAATTTAAGGAGTATTTTTTTCACAGAGGGTTGTGGATGTATGGAACAGCCTTCCAGAGGAGTTGTGGAGTCAAAAACAGTGGTGGAATTCAAGCATGCATGGGACAGTCATAAAGGCAATTCTAGGGGGTGGGGGTAGGAAGAAGTAGGCTGCTGGTTAACTAGGATCTGCAGCTTATCCATCAGGTAGGGAAATGGGCAGACTGGGTGGGCCAAGCGGTCCTTATCTGCCATCAAATTCTATGTTTCTATGTTACTGTATCAAATGCTTTGGACAAGTCCACGAACACTGCACCCACTGTTTCTCCTTTATCTAAGGAAGATGATACCAGATCTATCAGGTCAGTGAGCGCAGTGTTCGTGGAGCGGTCTTTTTTAAATCCTGACTGGTGCATGGACAGCAAGGCATACTTTTCCAAATAATTGCATAGCTGTCCATGCACCAGTTTTTTCAAGAACTTTGATACCACAGGAAGGATGGCTATGGGTCGGTAATTTGAGGGTCCAGTTGTGATTCCTCCTTTGAAGACTGGAACTACTTTTGCCTCTTTCCATAGATTAGGAACCTTTCTCTCCCTCAAACGCCAATTGAATAATTTAGTCAATACTGGGGTTATATTACATTCTGCATCTTTCAGGAACCTTGTTTCAATATTTTCCTTCCCTGGGGCCTTATTTTTATTTAATTATCTTATTATTTCTTTAACTTGTTTACATGTAACATATTTGAACCTAAATCTTGGCACTTGATTGCCTTCTTTTTTTGAATATTCCATTTCATTTTGTGTTTCATTTCTCAACACTCCCCCCCCCCCACGCACACACACACACTGCTTTTTCATCATGCTGGTCTTTTTCTGTTTGTGATTTTCTCCCCAGTTTTCCTAACACATCTGGGAGGTCAACAAAATAATTTTTTAGTATGTTAGCTGATTTTTTACTATCTTGTAAAACACCATTTTGTTCCATTTGAAATTTGGGGCTCCCTTTGAAGAGTTCTCAAGTGATTGTAATAGAGACCAATATTTTCCTGTCTGTTTTGTCTCTGTACTTTTATTTCTAAAATATTGTGATTTTGCTTGCTTTACTTCTATTTTCAAAGCATTTCTTGCTTGCTTATATTCCTCCCAATCTACTGGACTTTTCCACAGGCTATTTTTCAATCGAATTTCTTTTTTAATTTTTTCAGATATCCATGGAACATGTTTTTTTCTTTGATATATTTCAACATAAGGGGCTAGTTTATCACAGGCCTGAACAAACTCTTTATTGAACTCCAAGACTGCTAGTTCTGGGGATGGAATAAAAAACAGTCTTTCCCATTTAACTTTCCTTAATGTTTCTTGAAACAGCTCTACGATGTAAGATTTTAAACATCTCCTCCAGAGCTGCTGTTCTTTTTTCTCAAAATGTCTTTTATTAGATAAGTTTATCTCACAGCTCAGCGTGTTACGGTTCCCCAAAATTGGTTGCTGAACCTGAACATATTTTGCTTCAATTTGCTGTGATACAAATACTAACATACTAACATACTAGACACCAGCAGAGTAGGCCTATTGGTCTATCAAGTCTGCCCATGCTTCAGCACCCTGATTGGGTACCGTAGCCCTCTATCTGACTCCTGCCACTATTACTCCATCCCCCAGTCCTGCCCCCTCTGGGAAAACCAGCCTCTGCTTCACCCCTTGCCTATACCTCTCCCACCCTCTCTTGAAACCCTCCACCATAGCTGCCTGTACCAGCTCCCCAGGCAACTCATTCAACGGTTCCACCACTCTCTCTGTGAAGTACCTCCTCCTCTTTTCCCCCCTAATTCTACCACCCTTAATCTTCCAACTGTGTCCTCTGGTGATTCCACCCTCCTTCAATCAAAAGATCCTATCTTGGCTTACCTTATTTACTCCCCTGAGGTACTTGAAGACCTCAAACATGTCCCCCGGTCCCTCCTCTCTTCCAGTGAGAAGAGGTTGAGCTCCCCTAGTCGTTCCTCATATGTCATATCCCCCAGGCCCCAGATCATTCTGGTTGCTCTCCTCTGAACCCTCTCCAGGAGTTGGATGTCCCTCCTTAGGTGTGGTCTCCAGAACTGCACACAGTACTCAAGATGTGGTCTAACCAGGCTATTGTACAGTGGCAAAATCACCTCCCTGTTCCTTGAGGTAATCCCCCTAGCGATGCATCACAGCATCCTATTTGCCCTGACTGCAGCCCTCCTGCACTGCTCTGAATTATTCATGTTAACATCCACCAATACTTCTAGGTCTCTTTCCTCTGCCATGGCCTGCAACTCACCCCCCCAGGGTGTACACAAAGTTGTGGTTTTCCTGCCCTAGGTGTAGCACCTTGCTCTTGGAGGAGTTAAATTTCAGTTTCCAGGTGCAGGACCATCTATACAGAGCATCCAGGTCCTCTTGCAGGGCCAATCTCCCCTCCTCCTCCTCCACCACCACTCCCAGCTTAGAGTCATCCACAAAGAGACTCATTTCACACCCAGTACCTTCCCTGATATCAAAGATATAAGTGATAAACAGGAGTGGCCCCAGGACTGATCCCTGTGGGACCCCACTTATGACCTCCCTAGGAGACGAGACCTCCCCTCCAACCACTACCCACTGAATGTGACCTGAAAGCCAATTTCCAAGCCACCTAACCATTAATGGGCCTACCTCCATCCCCCAGCTTCTCCCTTAGGCCAATGTGAGGGACCAAATCAAATGCCTTGCTGAAGTTCAGGAACAGTACATCTACTGGTCTCTCCCTGTCGAGTGCTGATGTCACCCACTCATAGAACTCTACAAGGTTTGTTTGACATGATCTACCTGGCACAAACCCATGCTGCCAGTCATCCAGGTAATTTATTTCCTCCAAGAAACCTCCCAGCCTTTCCTTAAATATGCACTCCATTACCTTTCCCACCACCAACGTCAAACTGGCGGGTCTATAGTTTCCAGGCTCCTCTCTCAATCCCCCTTTATGGATGGGCACAACATGCACCTGCTTCCAATCCCTTGGCACTCTCCCTGTCTGGAGGAACAAGTTAAAGAGATCCACCAATGGTGCAGCCAAAACATCTGCCAACTCCCTCAGTACTCTGGGATGAATAGCATCAGGCCCCGGAGATTTATTCTTTTTTAGGGACTAGAGGGCTTCCCACACCCGACCGATAGGAATATCAGCATCTGTTCCCCCCCCCATTCAGCAGAACCAGCCTGATATCTCATCCCTGGCCTACCTCCCCCAGCAGCTTGTTCTTCAGTAGGTACCCCAATAGCCAGGTCTGCTGCTCCTTCTGTGTCCTTCAACCCCTTTTTTGGAAGTTCCACAGTCTTCTCCCAAGTGAACACTGAGGCAAAGTACTCATTCAGTACCTTTGCCTGCTCTCCAGCCCCTTCCACCTACCCCCCAGCTGTCCTCAACCTACTGAGCTGGCCCTTGACCTTCCTCCACTCACCAATATACCTAAAGAACCCCTTTTCCCCACCCCATATCCCCTATGCCAGCCTCTGCTCTTTCCAGGCCTTTGCCCCCCTCACCACTCTGGTGACTTTCCTGGTTGCAAGGCGATAGTTCTCTCTATCCCTCTCTCCTCTCATTTTTTTGTACCTACTGTAGGCAGCCTTCTTCTCCCTTACCACCTCCTGGACATCCTTGGTCCACCAGCATAGTTTACAAGACCTACCACCCTTGTGCTTCACTCTTGCACAAGTCCTGGTGGCCTCCTGTAGCCCCCGCTTTATGATCTCCCACCTACAGTACCTTCCACATCCAAACCTAGTTTTATCTCCCACAAATGCCCCTTGAGAATTTCCTCCATGTTCTGAAAGTCTGCCCCCCTAAAATCAACTATCATTGTCCTTGAATGATACCCCTGCACCCCCCCCAGTTTAAGCCGAAACCAGACTGTGTTGTGGTCGCTCCCAGCCAGAGGTTCTTCCACAACCAGATCTCATACAAGATCCCCATCTGCTAAAATCACATCCAGGATATGACCCCCCCCCCGTTGGGTCCATCACCTGCTGATTGAGGAACAAGTACAGGAAGCCATCCAGCCGCTTCTGCTCCCTGGTTACAGTGGATGTCATAGTACCCCAATTAGTAGCTGGCATATTAAGGTCCCCATCAACACCACTCCTTTCCCTTCCAGGCCACACTGCCCCTTAATGTTAGCCAACCAGCAATCCTCCAGGTCCTATGGTAGTCCTGGGGGCCTATATACCACCTCCAACTTGATCTTCCCTCCCACGGGGGTTTGCAAGGTGACCCATAGAGCCTCTACATTGCCTTCTGCTTCTCCACTCTCATAATCTCGATGTTATCCCTAATGAACATTGCTACTCTTCTCCCTCTGCCCACCTTTCTGTCCTTCCTTAGCACAAGGTATCCACTCAGACTAAGTCTAAAATATTACCTGGACTTTGCAATGAAATTTTCCTTGTTGAATGACTTATCACTTGCCTAAGGTCTAGTTGGGCAAAGCTAAGTTCTAATGCACGGCCTCTTGGGTGTCCCCAGGCAGAGTTAAAATCTCCTATTAATACAAGTCTTTTCCCTAATGTTTGATTTTATATTTCCCAAGCTAAGTTTTCAAACTCTCTAATTTTCACTTTTGGTGGAAAATATATCACCCCTATGATTAAAGTTTGTTCGATTATGTTAACTAATAGATATTTAATGCCTGCAATTTCTCCAGCGAGAAGTATTTCTGTTGGTCCCATTTCCCATTTTGTATATAGCATCACACATCCCCCTCTTTTTTGCGTTCAATCTTGTCGATGAATACCATATCCTTCAATCGCTAGTTCAGTATTTAGCACCCATTGATTTAACCATGTTTCAGTCAATGCTATACAATCTGGTGATTCTTACTGGGCCCATGCTCTAAATAGGTCAGTTTTATTTTTAAAATTTCTTGCTTTATCATAAATTATTTTAAATGTTAAATCTTGCTGTGGACCAGGATTTGATTCTATGTCACCACTTAGAATCAGTGCTATTAAAACTAGTCTGGTATTACCTGGCATGGTTTGTTTAGTTATAATATTTTGTCTCCCCAATTCAATCACAACAGTCTGAAAATCATTTCTTCTTTTCCTTAAATTCATTAAGGTTGTTTCGCATTGGGTGATATTTATTCTCCCAATCTAAACCACCACTGATTTCCCTCCTTCTAATAAACTCTGTTCCAAGCTCTTCTGGTGGGTTATTAGCTGAGACACATGTTATTACAACCAAACTTACTCCCAACCATAATGTAACTATTCTGTTTCTTCCCATATTTAATTAAATGAAACTTTTCAGAAGAAGAAAACATCAGTACGATATTACCTTTTAAAGAAAGAGTAGTAAAACATTTCAAAAATCTCTCCTGAAGGAACATTAACTTTCTACCTATTTCTGTTAAACCTTTGTAAGAATATGCTTACAGTTATAAAATATTACAAAATCTCTTATAAGAACACTATCTTTCTACCTATTTATTAAGATTTTGTGAAAATATACCTACAATTGCGTTGTATTACTTAAACATTTTCAAAACTTTCCTTGCAGCAAGCATAGATCCCCTTGAGACCTCCTAGTCTATGCTTATAGAGACCAAGGATATAGGCAGAATAAAATTGTTTTAAATTCCCAACTCTTCAAATATAACTATCTAAATTTAGACAGTTTACCTCTTCTCCCTTGAGCATTCTAAATGAATGATACATATAATTTTTTTATTGAACTCTGTTGCATGTTCTGTTATTATGTAATATGTATTGTGCTATGATATTGTGTATGTATTGATGTTAAGTATTTCTGTTACACGCTCTGAGCCTCTGGGAACGGGCACTATGCAAATAAAATATCTATCTATCTATCTATCTCATATTTTTGGGGAATGCTGTCTTATTCATCCATTCCAGGCACTAACTGATAAAGTCTTCAAAAACTGTTACTTAATAATGGGGACCCTGACTATCAAACTGGCAATTTTCTTAATATACCCACCCTCGCTCAAAGAAAAATGATACCAGAAACAATTCCACATTTGGCTGATAGCTGCTAAAAAGGCCATCATTAGACACTGGCTGTCATCCCAATGTCCCACGCAGCGTGAATGGGAGAATATAGTAATGTCCATTTATAGGATAGAACAGCTAACAGTAGGCCTCTGCCTATATTTTCCAATCAATAGAATAGCTGGCTAATGTGGCTAATGAGTCATAGAATGGATATAATTCTGTAAACAGACTGATCTTCGCATGATTACAGAGTCAGGCAGGTTCCACAAAGCCGGACAAGATGAGCCGTTCACATTTAGAGCTTGGAATGTAACTGCTGGATATCTGTTGGGATACAGACCAACATACCTCTCAACCTCCTGCCTCATAATTCGGGGACATGGCTTAAAAATATCAGGGACAAAGTACCAAAATCAGGGACGCATATTCAAAATTAGAGATATCCACCCATAAAGCTGGTAGAATATGGTGCTTAGTGCAAAATACATGTGGTAAAGAAGAACAAGACTGTAACTTCAATGCTTGACATTATTTTGTGCTTACAATCCCCACTATTTACCTAAGGAAACACAAATTTTCAGAGGGACAGAGTAACATTTTGAGGCAAAATGAGGGACATCCCTGAAAATCAGAGACAGTTGAGAGGTATGCAGACCAACAGTCAAGTTATAAATGACAATAAAAGGGGTACTTCTTAAATTGTTAAGATGTTCTAGAAATAACTGTTTTAAGATAAAGCTGCTAAATTATTTTATATTCACTGTATGTAATGTGTTAAATTGTATCATGTACCTGCATCATGCATTGTGATCTAAACTTAATAAAGAGAATTAAAAAAACTAAATGAATGACCCAGAATTGAACTTGCTATGTCCTTAATTACAAAATGATCAGAGAGGTGGGACCATCTCCGATTTAGCATGTGTAACAACCCAGCCCCCTGAGGTTACTAGAATCTCATCAGTTCAGTGCTAGGCAGGGAGAGGCAGCTGGTGATTAATTAGTTAAATGTTTTTTTCATCTGCTCACTCTTTTGTTGACTTGGCCTCAGCTGAGACTGAAGTGATGAGCTCATCTGGAACTCTCGCAGCAGTATAACCCTTGTGTCAGTTGTTGAGATGGGAGACAGAATGTTGAGATGGGAGTCAGTGTGAGTCAGTGACAGTGTCAGTTTGGAGTGAGTAGAGTTGGAGTGAGGGAGTGAGAGCTGTTCTGCCAGTGGGGTCTGAGTTGAGAGCCTGAATTCTCACCCTAGTTCCAGTATTTCTCCAGCTTGCCAAGAGAAGTGGTGGATACCTTTTAAAACAGGATTTCCTGATTTTCATCCCTGGAGGGGCGACAAGTACTGCTAGTGGGTGGATCCAAAGAGCTATCCCCTTTTTGGTCCAGGATGTTCTGAAGCTGCCTGAAATGTCTAACAGAGAGTGAATTCTGATTTTTGCTACCGAAAGCAAGTACCTGTTCTGTTGTGTTCCATGCCCAGAGGAAAGCCACAATTTCCTTTTCTGTAAGTACAGACATGCAAGACTGTCTTTGAAATAAAGTTGGCTGAGGTGTGTGATGTCTAAAGGTATGACTATATCACACTGTTCGGGACTTTTTACCTTTACACTACTAAGGCGGTGAATTTGAATTCTGAATGCCAGTTTCATTCAAAAGCAATTCAGAAGGTTTCCAAATGTTTAAGGTGTAACTAAGAAAGAATGGCTGAGTATAGATTTGGGAGCAAAGGGTGGACAGAACCTCATCTGGAGTAACCAGTTCAGGACTAACAGGTTCAGTAAGGGTGCCTGGTTACTTTAAACAAATGGCCAAATGTCTGAAGAGAATTTTACCCCCTGGAGTGGGTTACCATTCCTTCTCTGGTTATGAAGAATGGTGCTAGTGTTAGAAAAATGTGTTTTCAGTTGTGGCCAATATGCCACTGGAATCAAGGTCCTATGACATGTGGGATTACAAGTTCAAGTTGTTCTATGTCCTATGACATGTGGGAATACAAAGTATAAGTGTCCTCTGTCCTGTGGTGGGAATACAAAAAGTTTCTGTCAGATACCATCCAGTTTAGCTGTTCTGCAACTTCCTAGTGCCAAAGATGTGTGAACCTTGGGGGTCCGCCTTTGCTTTGAAGAACATCTTTTGAATAAAGTCCCACTCTAGAACCCCAACTATGATCTGGACAGTTACGTTTTTCTTCCTGTGTGGATTTACTGGGTACCCCTCCAGAAAAGAGGTCTAGCATATGCCTAGCAAAAAATCTCTCCCCGGACCTGGTTTGTAAATACCAGTGGTTATTGTTTTTGTATACTCCTACCCCTTGATCTCTAGAAGAAGGAGCCTGGTATACATTCCCAAAGTTAGGGGTGGTACCATTTCTAAATGTTTGAGTGTGTGCCCAGTATGGGTGCCAGGGGTGCCAACTGAGTAAAGTAGCGGGGGGGGGTTACACATGTATGGAACCAAAGCTCATATTGGCAAGTTCAAACAGTTGGTACCTGACCTGTAAGGGGATCAACTTGCCAATGGTGGTCAAACTCTGTCACAACTCAGCCAACTCATGAAACTAAGAATCCCCTTTTCAATTATGGAATAAAGAAAAAATGAGTGAAAAATAGAACTTTAAAATGATTTGCAGGCTGCTTTAAGCAGAATTGGGGGAGGTACATTGAAGATTGTTTGCTTCTGATGTTGGTTGCATATCAGTAGCATGCCTATAGAATTGTAAGCATGTATAAGAAATGTGAATAAAACTGAATGGATGACCCAAGGTTGAGCTTTCCATTTCCTTTATTGCTGATATGATTGAGACATCCAAATATCTCCATGGTATAAACTAGGTGGATGGCATTGTATTGTTCAAACTGAGTGGGAACACAAGAACCAGGGGGTAATGCCATGAAGCTGGTGAGGTCAAATTTAGGAAGGATGCAAAAAAGTACTTTTTTCCATAAAACTTTTTATTGAGGTTTCTCTTTTCTTTTTTGCATATATCCAGAACACATCCCAGCATACATAATATTGGTTTTCACAAGGATGGTCACTGAACAAGAGCTTAAAGTATTGCAAAAACCTATGGTACAGAGCAAATTAAACATGCTCAGAATTCAGAGATTGAACTTACTGATGAAGTCATGCAATGATAATATACCTCTTACTATTTTATCTGGTCCCTATATACCATCTTGTTTAAAGCTAACATATTAAAGTTAACATATTACCTTATAAGACTGAAGTCTATACTAACAGTAGGCATTAGGGCTAATAAGTACATAGACCAATTAATCAGCAACTTTACTGTTCAGTGTGGAAAAAGGAAAAGGATGGAGGGGCTAGCAGGAGTGCACATATCCAGAGGTTTGTATTATTATGTTACTACCCTTGAATAGTCACCCTATGCCAACATCTGGAATTTGCTGGATCTGAAATAAAGATTCATTCTATTCTACTCAAACATGTCTCTTTATCTTCAGTCAAAGGGATGGCTAGTCACTAGTATTGAGTCTGTAATGGGAAAAGGGAGGGGGTCACCTATTTTCACTTTGTGAGGAAAAAACATTTTGTTTTATTTACTCTTTACTTTAATATAGCAGATTATATCAGACTCATTTTGCTTAGTCCTAGGCTGATATCTTTTGTTCCTGCAAATCCTAGAATCCCTCTGTAGATGATGTCAGAGTTGTAGGCAGCAGTAGGAGGATTCATTAACCTGGAGTGCATGTTAGTACATAAACTTTGATCTTTAGTTTGCTGGTCCACCTATCCTTCATGGGCTATGTACAGTAACAGAGGATTGTATTTAACCCCTGGAGAACAGCAGAGCTTGAAAACATCTGGAGCCAGATATTCAAAACTTTGCCTGGGCGCAAATCTTAGTTTACCCATGCAAACAGGGTTTTACATAGATTTACCATATTCAAAATCCTGGTTAGTGCAGGCAAACAGACTTTGCGCCCAGGCAATATTCATAGGGGGGTGCAATGCAAATGAAAGCGGCAGGGACCTAAATATTGGCACAGTCCAATATTCCAAGGATGTGCATCATGCAAGGACTTCTTGTCCAGTCCCCTTGTGCAGTGCACATACTGCCACTCAAAACCTTGATTTGCTCCCGCACTATCCTAGCAGTTGGCAGTGCCCACCCCCGTCCCCTAACACAATAGTCCCTGGTGTCCAGTGGTGTCCCTCCCCAACACCAAACGCCAGCCCAAAGTAAATAATTAGGATTCTCAAGTGTCTAGTGGTCCCCTCAACTAATTGCCAGTCTGAAGTAAATAATAAGGTGTCCCTGGTGTCCAGTGGCCCCCACCAATCACCAGCCCAATGTAAATAATAAGGTGTCCCTGGTGTCCAGTGGTACCCTGCCAATCACTGGCCTGAAGTAAATAAGAAGGTTTCCCTGGTGTCTAGCTGCCCCCCAACTGATCGCCAGCCTGATGTTAAAGTAAATCACACCCTGGTGTCCATTGGTCCCAACCCCCACCTGCACCCATGCCCAATGTGGTAACAGGTAATTCCTGGTGTCCAGTGGTCCCTCCCTCCACTGATCACCTGCCCAACACACAGACACCATTTTCTGGTGTCCATTGCATCCCTGCCCATCCCGATCCCCTGTACATGACAGAGAACTCATTCCCTGGTGTCTAGTTGACCCCCAGACCCCCACCCTGGCAGGTAGTGCACCACCACTCTGCTCCCCCCATCCCAACCCTAAGCCAGTTACCAGCACAGCCCTCCACTCTCCACCACAGCTGGCTGACAACTGAGCTGTCAATGACCACGTACTGTGACACTATGGACACCTTCTTATTTACATCAAGCCAGTGATCGGGGATGGGGAGGACAACTGGGCAACAGGGACACCTTATTATTTACTTTGGGCCAGCTATCAGTGGGGGGAACCCCTAGATACCAGGGAAACCTTGTTAGTTACTTTGGGCCAGCAATCAGTGGGGGGGTACTGGACACCAGGGACACCTTATTATTTGCGTCTGACTGGCCATCAGCAGTGGGAACCACTAGACACAAAGGACACCTTATTATTTAACTTGGGCTAGCGACTGGCAGGGGGAGACTACTAGACAGCAAGGAAACCTTATTTACTTCAGGCTGGTGAGCAGCGGTGGGGGCCACTAAATACTAGGAAATCTTATTAGTTACTTCAAGCCAACGATCAGCAGGAGGGGACCATGAGACACCAGGAAAACCTTATTAGTTACTTTGGGCCAGTGACTGGGGTGGGGGGTGACCACTACACACCAAGGAAACCTTCTTACTTACTTTGGGATAGCGATCAGCGGGGGGGGTCACTGGACACCAGGGAAACCTTATTAGCTACTTTGGGCCAGCAATCAGTGGAGGGGACCACTAGACACCAGAGAAACCTTCTTAGATATTTTGGGCTGGCAATTGGTGGGGGGAACCGCTGAACATCAGAAATCTCTTACCTCATAGTTACTTTGGGCCAGCAATCAGTGGGGTGGGGGGCCACTAGGCACCAAAAACCGTATTAGTTACTTCAGGATGGTGATTGACAGGGGGACCACTAGCACCAGAGAGAGTTCTCTGGGACCAGGCAAGTGGGGGGGGGGGGTGCCATGCTAAATTGGTGGACTATCCATGCAAATGAGCCCATAATGGGCATGCAAATGGCCCTTAGCATCTTGCATGCCCAATGAGCTCATTTCCATGGGTCCATTTGTATATCAGAAATTTAGCATGGGTGCAAGCCACTGTGGCACCCTATTTCGGGAGCCATGTCTGCCCAGCACTATGTGGCTTAGAGCTGGACTGCAATGGCTCTATATTCAGTTGAATAGTACCAGTGCACTATTCAACTAAATAAAGCATTTTTGGACACACAGGCAACCGCAAGGTACAGTGCTAATGTTTGTGCTGTATTTTGTACCTTTTAGAATATTGAGCCCCAAATCAGAGATTATAAAAGCTCTAACAAGCATTGCATGCTACTGAATCTCCAGCTGTTGCCTACTGCTGTAATGGCAGCTGCAAGGGGATTCTGGAATTTGCAGGAAAAGAAGATATCAGCCTAGAACTAAACAAAAATAGTCTGATACAGTCAATTAAACTACAGTAAACAGTAAGTATGCCAAAATGTTTTTCCCACAAAGTGCACATTGGGACCGGCCCTATACTTGAGTGTGGGACCTATTGTGCTGGCTGTTCCTCTTTAAAATAGCTTGACACTTTTCTTAAGTAGTTCCAGAACCCTTAAAAATGATGATATTTGGCCTGATGCTGTAGAGGGCTGAGACGCTGTATGCCTTACCTCTAGCCACGCCATTGACCCAAGTCCAGGAACAAGCTTGGCTTGCTGGAAGATGGCTGGAGGGGAGAGAACTGAGTATATGAAGGACTGCTCTCCTCTCCCAGGGTAGAGATGCATGCCATTTCAGCCCTTGGCTGCATCCAGGTGGAGGCCTGGAAGTAGTGCCAGCAACCGAGTAACAAGTAGGGAGGGTCTGTGGTTCCATGGCATGTGTGAACCTCCATGCACACATGCTCATGTGTTGCCATGGCAGGGGGCCAAGGCAGAAAAGCAAAAAAGTTGCAGACTTAAGCTCCATGAAGTTCCACCCACACACCTGACCCACACCGCTGCCCGGACCACCAGGTTCCACACTAGATATCAATATCCAGGTGAGGGGATGGCCTTCCTCTTCCTGGCTCCACCATGGGGGCAAGCTGTGGGAGTCACTGGCTCAGGTGAGTGCCAGGAGAGGTGGTGGCCAGTCCAGGGCAGAGGTGAGGACAGACCCGAGTAGCCCTGCCTGAGTCAGCTGAAGGGCAGAAAGCTATAGGGGAAAATAGTCATATTTCACAATAAGAGAGGTTTAATTATACATAGCTGAAAATAAGTTCCCTTCCATAACAAAGCGGTTAGGAATTTCTGGCATGTCTAAAACCTGTTTTGTGCGCCCCCCTAAGAATGGAGTTACTTGTCATACAGGTATCTATTCATTTAGTTAAAGATCCAGTGTGATTCAGGAATTTACACTGAATTACCCAGACATACTAATCTTGAGTAGTACAACTTGTAGACAAAAGAAATGAAACTGTTTCTAAATACAATCCAAAGTGTTTATTTTGCTTACCTGAATGAACTTCAGTAACAACGATATTAGTTGTGCAGTTTTGTCAGCTTTAGCACACATTGTTCAGAGATTCATTAGAAAACTCCTGAAGTTTATTTTAAAAGTTTTCAATCATACATGTAACACAACATGGAAAACAATAACTGTAGAAATGGGATTAAACCCAATTCACTAAAGAGTTTTGCCATAGGCACAGAATGGGAAAAACTCATTTGTGGTTAGGGCTCTAAGAATCAAATAGAGTAAAAAGCATTAAATATGGAGAAAAGAAACCTGAGAGAGAATTAAGGTGCCCTATTCTTTGGGTGTGAGAAGCAACGTTGACTTGTCACTCCTGCATGCCCCACTTGTAATGGAACAGCTGAACTACAGAACATGAAGAACTGCATGATCATCTGTGAAATTTTAATTTAGTGCTATATAAGTTCCTGCTTTATTTTCCTCAGTTCTGTTTCTTCAGCTCTCTCTCTGTAGACAGCTGCATAATTAGCAGGTTCTGTAATACAAACAAATCTGGTTGCTATGTCACTAGCATGTTTACAAAAGTGACTTACAAATATAATTTTTCCAAGAACTACTTATACTATAGTAGTAGTAGTAAACATTTTATTCATATGAACAGGGATAAAAACTCCACTGAGCATAATTCATTTTTCAAGGAGGTCTCTTGGTTACTCTTTTCATGTTCCACACATATTTGATAGGTCAGAATATACAGACAACAAGACATGGTAATTACAACATTACACAGTAACTCCAAAGCAAATAGTCATAAAAACAAATCCCTGATTGCACATATACAGATAAATAACACAGTACAGCACCGTAAAAATACATTATTAAGGCACAAATTCACTCAAAGCCATTTGATCTATCAAAAATCAGTATATAAAATAAAACCTGTTCTCTGTTTTAGACAGCATGGTCTCTGTGTGTTGGTTAAGTTAAGAAACCATTGTTTCATAGGTCCTAAGTGGATTGGTGCATGTAAACCTCTCAAATGTAGGGGTAGTGCATTCCTTAATATTGGGCACCTACTGAAAAGTGAGGATCTACCTATCCCCAGGTTACATTTAGGAACAATAAATTCATAACCCAGAGAGGATCTTAATCCCTCCCTCAGATCCTTAGCCCCAAAAGCACCCAATAAATAAGTGGGTAATTTCTGTCTCCTGATCTTTACCATAAAAATTGCTAAATGCCAGTTCCTTCTTTCGTCCAGACTCAGCCCTTATGCATTTTACAATTATGTGCATTGTTTTAAATATTGTATACCACTCAGAGCTCTCTTGAATTGGCACTTTAAAAATAAACATGGCTAGGATTGGACTGGATTGGATATATTCTCCCCCACATCAATTCAGACAGCATTACGCTTGGTTTTTAAATTAATCCCTGATGAAAGGACCTCATGTGACTCACAAGTTTCTTTGACAAAAATGTTGGTTAGTCTAGTAGAAGATAATATGCCACAACTGTGTATTGGACTACACACTGCCTAACATGACATTATTGAGCTGAAACTCTTATTAAAACACACACATGTAACTACTGAACATGTGACAGAACCACAGTTCCATGACAGAACCAGGTTCCATGGTACACTGGCTCTCAGGACACCAAATTTGAAAGGTCTGTGCTTACCAAACGGGTACCATATATTAGGTGAAAAGGAATAGTACTTGTAAATGCTGTGTTAGATCGCATTAGCAACTAATTGTTTGTATATCTTAACATATGTACAGACAGGATAGGATCTTTAGGCTCTTTATTTATATAGGCCCAGATATTCAAAAGGGTTGCGCCTTGCGCAAGTCCTACATTGCGCCATTCTGCGATATTCAGCAGGAGGCAGTTGCGCCACTGAAAACAGGTTGAGCAACAGCGCAATGCAAATGAATGCATGCTCAACAGGAGGGGGAGGAACCATGCATAAACTGCGCAACCCGATATTCAGTCGGGTTGTGCAGAGTTGTGCAGGCGCAACCCCTAACCTGCGCCTGCACAACTTTGAGCCCAAAAAAGGATCAAGTTGAGGGCCACCACAGGTGAGCTGCTGTTGCAGGGGCGCAACAGCAGCTGCCACCCGTGGCTGGCCCCCAACTCAGTCCCTGTCCCCCCCACCAGCCCGATCGCGGGCAGAGCGTAAAACAACCCCTCCCCCCCAAACATCTCCCAATGCCCGATTCGGGCAGAACGTAAAACAACCCCCGCCCAAACATCTCCCAATGCCCGATCACGGGCAGAACGTAAAACAACCCCCGCCCAAACATCTCCCAATGCCAGATCGCGGGCAGAGCGTAAACTATCCCCATAAACATCTCCAATGCCAGATCGCGGGCAGAGCGTAAAACAACCCCCACCCAAACATCTCCCAATGCCCGGTCGCGGGCAGAATGTATCATGACAACCCCAGTGCCCAATCGCGGGCAGAATGTAAAAAGACCCCCCAATCCGAATATCTCCCTGGTGGTCCAGTGGACCGTAATGCCGATCGCGGGCAGAATGTCCAGTGACAACCCCCAAACATCTCCCAATGCCCGATCGTGGGCAGAACGTAAAACAACCCCCACCAAACATCTCCCAATGCCCGATCGCAGCAGAGCGTAAAACAACCCCCGCCCAAACATCTCCCAATGCCCGATCGCGGCAGAACATATCATGATAACCCCCAGTGCCCGATCATGGACAGAATGTAAAAGACCCCCAACCCGAATATCTCCCTGGTGGTCCAGTGGACCGTAATGCCCGATCGCGGGCAGAATGTCAGTGACAACCCCCAAACATCTCCCTGGTGTCTAGTGTCTCCCCACCCGCGGCCCACCACGCCTCCCCCACTGGCAGCCGGCGGGCGGCAGCATCCCACCGCCTGCCGCCCGCTGCCCGCTGACTGACTGTCAGTAGGGCTGCATGCCATTGGTGCAGAGCTAGGCCAATGGGCATGCAGCCCGCCCGATGACAGTCGAGATTTGAGAATGAACCCATTCACAAATCTGGACTGTCATGTTTGACTATGGGCTGCACACCATTGGCTCTAGCTCTGCACCAATGGGCATGCAGCCCTACCGACAGTCGTCGCGCGGGCGGCGAGGCGGCAGGCGGTGCGATGCTGCCGCCCGGCTGCCAGGCGGAGTGGGTGGGGGCCGTGGTGGGTGGGGTGGGGGACACTAGACACCAGGGAGATGTTTGGGGGTTGTCACTGGACATTCTGCCGCGATCGGGCATTACGATCCACTGGACCACCAGGAGATATTCGGGGTTGGGGGTCTTTACATTCTGCCCGCGATCAGGCACTGGGGTTGTTTCACGCCTGCCCGGCGATCGGGCATTGGGAGATGTTTGGGCGGGGTGGTTGTCAGTATACATTCTGCCCACGATCGGGCATTGGGAGATGTTTACGGGGGGTGTTGTCATGATACGCTCTGCCCGCGATCAGGCATTGGGAGATGTTTGGGCGGGGTGGTTGTCAGTATACATTCTGCCCACGATCGGGCATTGGGAGATGTTTGGGCGGGGGGGTGTTGTCATGATATGTTCTGCCCGCGATCGGGCATTGGGAGATGTGTGGGTGGGGGGGTTGTTTTCACATTGTGCCCTCGATCGGGCTGCAGGGTGCATCGGTCCCTGTCGGCTGCTGCCTGGCAGGGCGGCCAGGCGCAAGTCCCCGGGGATCGGCGCACCTACATGCTAATGGCATGCAAATGGGGCCATAATCAGATGCAAATGGCCCCCCCTGCACCTTGCATGAATTATGGCTCCATTGCATGTCACCTTTCGAGATATATCGGAAATTTGCGCACAAGCGCAATGGTACCTAGCAGCCACGCCCAAGTTTAATGCTCAACTCTGACAACTGCGGTGGCGCCAAGTTCCACTGCGCCATGCACAGTGGCTGTGGCTGTGGGTGATATTCAAGGGTGCCGTTTCAACAGAGTCTTGAATATCGCTCGCCACACCCCTGCGCAACTATTTTGAGCAGCACAAGGGCTTGCGCCTCAGAATGGCGCAGTTTGAATATCCGGGCCATAGTGCTTTTCTAGAGCTCAAAGCACTGTATAGTACTAATGCAAAGTCAAATAAAACTTATGAACAGATAAAATATATCTACAGGAATATGATTATGCTTAAGTGTATTAACAACATTTACTTAGCATTATCAATTCCTGAAAAGGCCTGCCTGAACAGCCAGGTCTTTAATTGTGATTTAAAACTTTCCACTGAAGAGGCAGGAAGGATGGGTTCTGGGAGTGAGTATGCATTCATCCCTGTAGCATGGGAGGAGCAGACCATCATTTTCTGGCAGTGCAAACACATATGCAGACTACCCTCCACTCTGCAAACACAACACTCAGCTGAACCCCATAAGCAGTCTTTGTGCTGCCCAGCAGATGCAAAAATGATTGCCGGGGTAACCAGCAAGGGTGCTATTGGTCAGCACCTTGTCCCTGCAGTTGTGAGAGGAGGCATCCTATAAGAAGGTGGTCAGAACAGCCCACAACTGGGTTAATACTCCATTTTCCTACTGTGTTCAATCAGGGTCTGTGTATACAGGCTATGATGTTGCTCAAGGCCTGTACATGTGTCTTCCAGTTCCCAATTTAACACAACTGATAACTATTGTAGGCTACTCTCCCTTTGACCATCAAATGTTCTCCAATCCCATGCATAGGCACTAACTTGCAAAGTCAGTACACCCAACTGGATTGCTCATTTTACTGCTCCTCCATCAGTTCCCCCAGTTGCACTTGATGCATTCAGATATGGTCAGATGACATCTTGATGCAAATTAGTGGTAGTGGATGTCACAAACTCACTCTGCAGATCAGGCCCTTTGTTCCCACAGTGCCAAACCTTGAGTGCAATATGTGAACAGGAGACAAACAGAATAACACTCCTGTCTGTTTTGGATCTGAAACACCTACTAGTCTCGAGTCTTGAGGTAAAATATTAACCCTTTTTCGCTAGCACGCTCAGTTAACAGGATCAGATATCACACCGTCTTTGGGGAAATGCAGTGCAATACCTAACCCAGTGGGCACCCAGCCTGGCCCACAATTCTCCTCTTTTTGACACAGTTGAGACCTACCTGTAGGTATTTGCTTACCTTAGAGCAAGATGGTAACACACTTTAAGCCCTCAACAGTTCTGTCAGCTTTATCAACACCGTCTCAGTATTCACATGCAACATTGAGAAAAGACTCAGGCAGAATTAAGGAAAACAAAAAGTTTACTACAATAAAAAAAATAGTAAATACATACAAAATGTAGAACATATACACATAAATGTTTACAGTCCAAAAGAAGTGGAAATTACAGAAACAAAAATGCCTTATACTTGAATTTCTAGTTCTACCTCAGTTTCAGTTTGGTGTTACTTATTTTGACAGAAGAGCTTTTTAGTCCAGAACAAAGTGTGTGTGTTCTCTTAGGAGTCCAGAGATAGAACAGCAAAACTCCTTCCAGCTAGATTAATAATAAACCAAAATGTCCCTCCTATCCTGTGAGGTCACAACTTATGAGGTCACTGTTAGTCCTGTAATTAATTTGTAACCGGACCAAGAATATCCTAAAGGGTGTCATTTTACTGCTTGCTGGAAATCTGCAAAGATAGCAATATTAATTTATACAGTCTCTTTCCTCCTCAGAGCATTTCCTTTGATGTTCAGAAACACATCCTGACAGACATTTCTCTTACAGGTGTGAATTGTCACTGGCATGCTACAAACCTGGCTTCCCTCCTGATGTTGTAAAATTCATCCTGGTTCCTGGACCTCAAAGTAAATTAATGGTTTACAATGTGTGATAACCTGGTGTCCTTATAGTCCCAGGAAGTCTTGTAACTATGTGTCAGACACAGAAAAGGAAACTAGCTATGTAGCTATAGTAAGCAACTGCTTTGGGGTCAAAAGGTCAGGCCTCTTTAAAAGCTAGTCTTCCAGATGAGCCTGCTGACTGCCATTTCTCCTAAGCAGACATTGGAATAAACATATATTTATATCAAAAATATGATACAATATAATAACAAGCAGATGCTATCCGTCACACCGGATACAAAATGGAGGCTTTGCACCTGTGTTCAAGTTATAGCAATATAAAGGCCTTCAGTTCTATATCACTTCCTTTCATCTAAAGGCTTTCTTTATCTCACCGGATGCTGACACTCAGGGCCTTATTTTAAAACTGGTTTTACCCATTCAGGGCCTATAGTAAAAATGTTTATGTGCAAATATTTCTATAGACACAGATCCAGACTCTTCAGGTAGTTCTGTTGTAGAATTCTATACTCCATGCTTACATTATTTGACAGAACAGTGAACTAGTGTACAAATGGGATTTCTTTTCAGAGTTCTTTTCAGTGCATACATCCTTCACGCTGTTCAATATTCTAACAAACCGTATCGAGCCAGTATAGTACTGATACCTGTGGCTTCCCAGTTCATCCACCCAAATTTTGAGAGTAAGTTACTATACTATGCTACTTTTATGGAACATCTTATGTACTTCTCCCCACAACCATAGATTCTTACCAACCCAATCTGAGTTGGGTGATAGGTTCTGAGAGAATCTGCATCATGCATCATGTTTCTCTCATCGTGCATCATGTTTCCCTCCCTGTGTCACTTTCCTAGTTTCGATCTCAAGTCTGTCTAGTAATCAAGAAGCAGTTCAGCAGTACTGTCTTATGTAGTGATGTACCTTTTCACAAATGTAAATTTTTTTATACATAAACATTTTTATTACTTTCTTCCAAATAACTTTGTACAGTAAGATACACCACACATCTTATTTCATTACATATTGAATATCTCCTTGAAATGTCACATTTTCTTGATAAAGTAAAGAAGCAGGATTGTATCCTAGGCATTATCTGTCATTAAAATATTTAAGATTTGCTATCACCTTTGTGAAAGAGGATATTTGTCATGTATTTATTTTATCCTCAGTGTTGGAAATAAGAGTGCTATAAGCCTGTTCCATTGGATATCACATAAATCTTCTGCAGAATACACATGACCCATCTCTAGAGTGTTCCTGTCTAATAAAATCTATCGTTTTCTTGAAATATTGCCTAGAACCAGTATTCTACTGTATATGTATCTTTGCCCTGAGATATGTTGGTAAAATCATTAAAAATTTACATTTTCATATTCTGAGGAAGTTCAGTGTTTAATATATTTTTAATTCACTCCAAGTTTCTTCCCACCATTTAACACACTCTAACCAGAGCCAGTATGGATGTGGCAAGCTTCCAAAGCTCTGAAGCTCTAGCGCCACCAGCGCTGTCAAGTGCCTTCCACAAGATGGTGGCAGTGACACAACTGTGCATGTGTAGCATTCATGCATGTGCAGTTGCTGTGAAATGTAATATGCCATTCACAAGGTGATGGTGCCAGTGGAATTGCACACATGTTCAACTCTTGTCCCAGAATGCAGAAGTAACAGCAGAAATAGTGCAGCTGTTACTCTGTAGGAGCCTATCTATGTGGAGTCTTGCAAGCTCCATTAGATTTTCGGAAGGATACTTCCAAAAGTCCAATGGAAGGTGCCACAATCAGTCGTTTTGAGCCAGAGAAAGCAAAACATCTGTAGACTCTGCCCACAGCCATAAAAATGAAGGAACATGACCACAGCATGAGGTATATTTTGCCTGGTTGGTTACTTCCATGCCAGAACTTGTTTGAAAGTGTAGTGCCAATTTTTTTTTTTTATAGTTTTACTGGTGTTACATATGGCTTTAATAATAAAAACCCAGTGGAACCCTTATGGACTTACTGTCTTATTAAAACTATGTTTTGAGATGAAAAAAAATGAAAACATAAAACCCCCTTAACCTAACTCCCCTTAACCAAGAAAAGAGGAAGTGAGTCTAGGATAGAAAAGATAACATATATGAACATGTATGTCTTTACTGTTTGATGGGGAACTCCTGAGAATAAGAGGTTTATACTAGTTTTAGCAAAAAGGGGTGGATCACCTGATGGTGATCTCATCCATGAAAGGTATAAAAACCCACCACTTAGAGTAACAAAGATAGATAGAGGAATCAGTTGAATACTGACTACCAAGCGAAGAGGACCTCAGAGGTGTGTGCTTGTTTCCACACTGTTCTATTTGCAAAGGCTGAAGCTAAGCCTCAGGAATTTTTGAAATTAGAAAGTTTCCTGGATACAGGACATTGAATAACCTTTTGCTTTCTGTATGTTTATTATTTTTTTCTGATTTGAATAAAACAACAACGCACATTTGTATTTTATGCACCTGACTTACGGTTTGTTGTGTCTTTTTTATCCCACACCTTCAAAGAGACAAAAAAGCAAGCAGCTCAAACTAAATTTCAAGCCTCTAGAGCCGCCAAGAGAGCAACATCATCCACACGAGATTCATGCCAGGCTACAGGCCGAAGCAGTAACAGAGCAAGAGAGTGGTATGACTGAATTGAAGAGAGCACTGGCAGGCATTCCAGCTACCCTGGCCAACATGCAAACTGAAATGAAGGCCAGGTTCAGTAATATAGTGCAAATTACCCACATACAGGGAATTGTTACCAGATTGTCTGAAACATCGGCTGCTCACTCTACCAGGATTGAAGAACTTGAATGATGGGTGAGTGAGCTTGAGGATACAGTTGAGTCAGTTACCCAGGACCGCAGCATACTAAAAGCAGCCATTGTGGAGCTGAGGGAAAGGGTTAATGACCAGAAGAACCTGTCCCGCAGGTCCAACCTGCATATTGTTGGTCTTCCTGAGGGAGCCGAGGGTAAAAACCCTGAAGATGGACTGCAACAGTGGTTAGTTAAACACCTCATGATGGAACCGGGTGCCATACAATTTGAAATTGAATGAGCTCAAAGGGTTGGTCCCCCTCCTAAACCTGGAGACTGCCCCTATCACTGTCTGATAAAATATTTCCACTATACAGACAAAGAGGCAATGCTGAAAGCTGCAAAAACTCAAGGTCCAATCTCCATTGACAAAGGGAGGGCCCTGATCTTCCAAGACTACAGCAGAGACTTATAAGCAAGGTGACAGATGTTTAACCATGTTAAGTCCCAACTATACAATCTAAACTGAACTTTCAACTTTATGTATCTGGTGAGGCTTCAAATTGAGAAACCCGATAAGCCCCCCTAGAATTTTTACAAATTTTCTGGAGGCTGAACATTTTGTGAATGAGGAATCGGACACACAAGAAGGTTGCTCTTCTGCCTGGTCCACTGCCCTGGCTAAGAAGTGAAGAGACACCATGATGTTAATTACATATAAAGTGATTCTATGGTGTCCTTTCCACTGAGACTGGGGCTATGAAGGTCTCCTCACTGCCCTGCTGTATAAAAATACTTTTTATCAATGATGTCGTATCTACACTGGACATCAGGGGGATCAGAAATATGTGTGGGGGGACTACAGGTGGGCACCACAGCAAAGCATGGCACTCTGATCTGCACAAGTCGCTGGATCCAAAGGTACCGCTCCTCCTCATAAGGCTGTAAATAGTTAATAGAATTTCCTCGTAACTAATGAGGCTTATAATTTTTTACACATTTGGTGATGTCTGTTCTGGTGTTGGGACATAGATTTGTGTGGCCTTCCTGACTGTGTTTTAATGTACATACAAACATACAAAATTGGGGATGTGGTCTGGCATCCAGCAATGGAGGACATGAAATAACAGAGCTCCCACAGGCATCAAATAAATATCAACTAAAAAGATAAAGAATGTAATTGCATGGAATAAATATCAGAAATCTTGCTGAGAAATATGGCTGCAGCAAAATCAACAAAAACAGTTTACACTTAACTTTTGAGCCTCAGGAATGACTAGGAACCAGAGTACCAGAGGGCCATACTGTGAATGTTGAACAGAGCAGGACTAAAGAAACTACCAAAATACTGCTCACGGTACTTCCAGATGTGATATTAAACCCACAACCCCAGCCAGGAAAATGACCAAGACATTACTTTATAAAATACTTGAGGTTCCCTGAAAAGGAAAAAATGTTCACAGCAGTGAGGGCACAGGGGCCAATCAAGATAGAAAGTGGCAATGTGTCTATTTTCAATCTGTGCAAATTGGTTTCAAAAAAGTCCACTCACCCAGTAAATATTTAAATAGAGTTACTTTTTACTTATTCATAGATACAGTACACATAATACAAACAAACGGTTCGGACATCATCCTTCATCGGTGCTGAACTGTATCTCTTAAATCAAAAAAGATACATTCTATAAGTATACTGTATGTCACTTGGTAAATTATAAAAATTATAAAAAATCCTTTACAGGGAATCAAACACTAGAGTCTGCTCACCCATTAATTATTTCTGTAACTAACACTCTGTTTCTTCTTAATTTCAATTTAATATCTGAACAAAATAAGTAGATGATCAATTAAACTATTTGTCCTCCACATCTAATAACCAAAGTATTAAGCCCATATACACATTATATAAACAATTCATCAAATTCTCACTTGCCTTCTAGTTCATCTACAATAGGATTCATAATCAGCCTGAACCTTTTCAGTTATTCCTTCTTATTCTTTCTGCAATAATTAAAATATCCTCAGTTTCTCAATTATTGGTAAATCACATTATTTGTCTAATACTACATTCTTAACTTCAATTTGATAAGTAAACTCCTGTTGCTACTGTTGTTCACTATGAGAACAAACTGATATTACTTACTAACCTTTGCAGGGCTTCGGACAGATATATCAGTCCATAATAACTATATGTTTTAATTCTGTTGGCAGCCTACGGGTTAAAAGGGTTCTCAGCATTTCCTATGTTTGGATTTGACTTTAAAAATCACATTAATTCATTAATCATAAATTCTTAACTCAAGTTCCATAAGTCAACTTCTGTTACTACTGACGTCCACCATGGGAACAAATCATTTGTATTAGCCAGGTACTCATTGTCTTATAATTCCCTCAGTCTCCACAGTTTCCTTGGTGATGCTGTCCCTGTATTAATACAGTACATTCATTTTTTATTTACCATGTTTGTCTTTCTTTCTTGGTTTCCTTCCCTTAGGTATCTGAATGGAAACACAACAAAACTCACTCTCAAAACCTGCAAGTTACTCACATTATTTATACACAACCTTCTACAGTAAATGTTCTCCTTCACTTCAAAATAGGATTACTTACTTTTAAATGTCTGAAGAAACAGAGTGTTGGTTACAAGAAAATTAATAGGCGAGCTGAATCTAGTGTTTGATTCTCTGTAAAGGATTTTTATTGTTTTTATAATTTACCAAGTGACAAATACTTAGAGATTGTATCTTTTTTGATTTAAGAGACACAGTTCAGCACTGATGAAAGATGATGACTGAACCGTTTGTTTGTATTATGTGTACTGCATCTATGAATAAGTAAAAAGTAACTTTATTTAAACATTTGCTGGGTGAGTGGGCTATTTTGAAACCAATTTGCACAGATTGTTATTAGCACTCAACTGGTTCAGGCTCCCCCCCACCCTGAATAAAATATTTATTTCTATACCAAAGCTGGTTGGGCTGGACAACTACTTTTTGAATGTGTCTATTTTCCAAGATAGTTCCCATGATGTTCAGCAAAGGAGATAGAAATTTGCTGAGGTGAAGGTGACCCTACACCTTAGGGGTGGGATTTTGCACTACTGTATCCCACAAAGTTAAAAATAACGAAGCCTGGAGGTCCCCTAAAGTTTTTTAACAAAGCATAAGAGGCGGAGTGGTATGTGAATGAAACTGACACACAAAATGAGAGGGCATCCAGGAATAAAGGCTAGAATGCAGCCAAGACTTAAAATTAAACATAAATCATTCTTTTTGCTGCCTTTATGGTCCCAGGTGTCTCTAAAGCCAACGGGGTGTGAGGAGGGGTAAAGTGTGTAAACTGTATCTCTGGCATAACTGAATTAAATGACAGTTTCTTGGTGTGGCAGCCTCAGTGGCCACATGCTGTCAGACAACAGTAAGTTTATATTGCCTCTTCTACTGACCTCTTAAATGCACTGTCTGACAAATAGGAGATTAAGATGTGAATTTATTTTCTTTCCTCTTTTTAAAATGGCTGCTGGTTTGATGGGCATTTACAGTATGGCGACCATGTGGCAGAGTCCCTTCATGGGTGTATACCATTGTTCTCCCGCTGCCAAGGGGAATGATGTCCCCCGGGGATGTGAGCAGATGGGGTTCCAATCAGGGGATCGGGTCTAGTGCATGCCCCTGATGGCTGTCAACTGATGTTGTGGAGGATGGGGAAGAATGTTCATGCAAATTAGGGGTAATGCAGCCATGTGAAATAAAGACACTTTCTTATGGAAAGATAGATTACAAATCACAAAAGATGCTGATTTTGAGGAAGAGAGAAGCCCTTACCAACTAGGATGTTTTTTCCCTGTGTTCCACATCGCATTAATGGACTCAAATGAAGCACTCTCCTTTGGTGGACGGTGAAGGGGCAGAACAGACTTGTCCTGAATGAGTCTGTGACAGGGTTGAATAAGGCCCTGCTGCCCCATTTGTTATGCAGAATGAGTTTAAACACAAGGGTCTATTCTATCCTCTCCTTTTCTGTCTCTTGTCTGTCTGGTTGCGCAACCAAATTTTCTTGTGAGACCTAGGAATTGATCACTCCGACGGTTTCACAATTCTCTGCCTCTCACTATCTCTCTGCCTTCACTTGCTGTTTTGTCTTTTCTTTCCCCTTGCATATATCTGCAGGTATAAAAATATATGTGAATCTTTATGTGGAAATGTCACTGATACTGGGATCCCTTTGTTTAAAACTGTATATAGTTATAATGTTGAAGTGATTGCAAAGCTATTTGGAACTCAAGGGGTTAATCTGAGAATGATGGATGCAAAATCTCTGCAGATCTAGCTACAAGAGGTCAGTTCTGGGTCATTATGTTCTTTTTGCTGCACCTGCAAGAACATTGGAAATTTACAAGAATATTGTGTGAGAAGCATGCTGTTTTCTTAACGAGTTTTTCAGGCACAGATTTATAAAAAGAGCAGCAACGCTTGTGCAAGAAAAAGACAGAGACTGAGGTTTGAAACTGAGAAGAAAAAACTCAAAAGAAGGACTCTGTTTTCTATGTTTTTACCGCCATTGTAAATAGCAATACTGAACAATTTTTATTTTTTATTTTGCTGTTAATAATAAAATGCTATTTGCAAATTTTGAAACTGCTCCTGGTTTTCCTATGCTTCCTGATCTGTGCCTCAATGACAGATGGTTTTAGAAGTGGGATTTACGCCATGCATACTCAAAGCCAGGAGTTTTGTGCTTGGGTACTAGACCTGGTATCAGGGAAGCACAGAAGAAAGGTATGGATTCTGCAGCAGTAAGCCCAGACATCATTACTAGAAGAATGGCAGCTAAACTAGAAACAGAAACTAAAGTCCAAACTGAGACTGTTCAGCCAGCACCAGCGATGGAAAAAAAAGAACAGCCTGTGACAGAACCTGAAAGCCTGACTGCCTTTTTCAAATGGTGGGCTATACAACAAACAGGGATGGAGAAACAGAGAGGAAAAATATATTCAACTTTTAGAGGCACAGAGAAAAGAAGAAATGAAACAACTCATGAAACAAAGAGGAGAAAAGATGAAGAGACAGGAGCAGCAAAGAAGAGAAGAGATGCAGTGATGGATGGATGCCTTGCAAGCTATCAAAGCTGGTGGATCTGGCATAGGTTCAGCAGAGCAACAAAACACCAACAACTTTATAGACCTTAAACTTACAAAGTTGTGTCCCTCAGATGATATTGAAGCATACCTGATAACTTTTAAAAGAGTTGCCACAGCCTGCCAGTGGTCAAAGCAGCAATGGGCAATCAGACTGGTACCTTACTTGACAGAGAAAGCCCAACTTGCTTACAGCAATATGGACACTGCACAGTCAGAAAACTATGACCTGGTGAAATGCAAAATCCTGAAAAGGTATGACATCTCAGGAGAGACCTACAGGCAGAGATTTCAGTCTCTGTTGTACTGCTCAGTTGACAACCCTCGAGAAGTCTTCACCTGACTCAGAGAACTACTTATGAAATGGCACCAATCAGAAGGCAAAACACTCCCAGAGATCATTGACACACTAGCAAAAGAGCAATTCATCAACATCCTACCTACAGATGTATAGCTTTGCACAAAAGAACACTGACCAGAAAGTGGGGAAAAGGCTGTATCTTTGGCTGAAGACTACTAAATGGCTAGAGAGATGCCACAGCAGCAAGGTAACAGCCAAGCACTGGTAAGACACTCTTTTTCCCATTTAAACTCCAAGTCTGATAACTCTGGTGGGGGTAACAAATTTGCACTCAAAGACTTAATTTGCTATAACTGTAATAAGCCAGGTCATATTGCAAGAAATTGCCACAGTGAGAAGAGTGATACTGGAGCAGAATTGTCCTTAGCAAATTGGGGCAAATACTTAACAGATGTGAAGGTAGGAGATAAGACTGTGAAGGGATTTACAGATTCAGGAAGCAGACAGATCCTAGTGCATACTGAAGTGCTAGGAAAACAGTGTCCAAAAGAACCAGGTACTGGTCTCATCTGTATTCACGGGTACACTCGATGCTATCCCACCACCCAAGTGACTGAATATTAAGGGTGTATCACATCAAATGAAAGTTGGGGTAGTACCCAAGTTACCTATACCTGTGATTATTGGAAATGACTTTCCAGGATTTACTGAGTTAATCAAAGAGGGAATAAATCCTGATGTTTCAGCAGCTGTGGTGACAAGAGCTCAGGCAAAGAAAATCTCAGATGGTGGGGACTCTTTTCCTTTCACTGATTTTGATTTGGACTGGTTTGAGCACAGCTCCAAGATATGGAAATTCAGGAGAGAATGACAACGCCTGAAGAAACAGTGGCAGCAAAAGACTGATGGACATAAGGGGTTAAGATATGAAAATGCTGAAACTAAACTGATCACTGATTGCAATTTTCTTTCAGAACAAGCTAACAATGTTTCTCTCTAGAGTTATTTTAAGCAGCTAGGGGTATAACCAAAACAGGGTGAACCTACAGTATGCTTGAAAAATGCAATGGGCCACTGTACAGAGTTTGGGTTAAACCTCAAACACAGGACCAGATAGAACAATTGGTTATACCACGAAAGGATAGATCTGAGTTGTTACAGATAGCACATAATAGTCCTATGGCTGGTCACTCGGGGAAGGATCGCACCCTTGCCAGATTGCTGTACAGATTTTACTAGCCTGGAATTCATGAAGATGTTGCTGCCTATTTGCAATTCTTGTGCTGAGTGTCAGAAAGTAGTCCCAGTGACTGAAAAAGACAAGGTGCCCCAGGTGCCCCTACCTTTGATAGATGTGCCTTTTGAGAGAATTGCAATGGATGTGGTTGGCCCCTTAGACAAAAGTAAAAATGGTAATGGATTCATTTTGGTAGTGTGTGACTATGCCACTCGATACCCAGAGGCAGTTCCAGTGTGTACTGTCACAGCCCCAAAAGTGGCAGCAGAGCTTACCAAAATTTTCAACAGGGTGGTCATACCTAAAGAGATTATTATGGATCAGGATAGTAATTTTGGTGTTGCGTTACTGAAGGAGCTGTACAGACTACTAGGTATCACTGTCATAAGAACCTCCCTTTATCATCCTCAGACTGACAGTCTTAAGCATGTTAATCAAACCCTAAAATGCATATTAAAAAGGTTTGTAAAAGGGAAGGGAAAGACTGAGCTCAATACTTACCTTACCTGCTTTTTGCTTACAGAGAAGTGCAACAGGCATCAACAGGTTTTTCACCATTTGAAATGCTGTATGGTAGACAACCTAGAGGGCCACTAGATGTAATTAAAGAAACATGGGAAGGTAACCCCCATCAGAAACAATCTATTACATCTTATATGTGTGCCCTGAGAAAGAAGCTGGCAAAATATGTTGAAATTGCCTGTGGTAATCAGGAAGAGGCCCAAAATCAGCAGAAGGTGTATTATGACCATGGGGTAAAAGAAAAAGGTTTTGAGCCAGGTGAAAAGCTCTTGCTGCTGTTACCAACTACAGAAAATAAACTGTTAATGAAGTGATAAGGGCCTTATAAAGTGCTTAGACATACTGGCACAGTAAAGCATGAGATTGAGACCCCTGATAGGAAAAATCATACTAAGATATACCATGCTAACCTCCTCAAGAAATGGGTTGAAAAAACACCAAAAGCTGTTTTGCTGGTTTTACCAGAAACTGATAAAGAAGATATTGATATAGCTTACAACAGACTGCAACAAACTATAACTGCTGATGCTGTAAAGGTGAACGTTTTCTTAACCTCTGAATAAACTGCAGAAATTCGTAACTTGCTAAAGACATTTAACCATACTTTTACTGCAGTACCAGGCCAAGCAAAAGGGGTTGAGCACATAATAGTGACAAAGAATGCTTGCACTATTAGACAAAAGACATACAGATTACCAGAGCGATTAAGAGCTGATGTGGTTAAGGAAATAATTGAAAGAATTGGGTATCACAGAAGAGTTGAGAAGTGCTTGGTCATCACCAATGGTGATGGTAAACAAAAAAAAGGGGGTGTAAAAATCTGCCTTGATTTTAGGAAACTTAACCAACTATCAGAATTTGATAGTTATCCTATGCCCAGAATAGATGATTTGGTGGACAGAATGGGGAGTGTTAAGTAAATCAGTACCTTCAGTCTCACCAAGGGTTACTGGCAAATCCCCCTAGCTAAAGAATCCAGAGACAAAACTGCACTTGCCATTCCTATAGGATTCTATCAGTTCACCACCATGCTGTTTGGTTTACATGGCACACCTACTACATTCCAGCAGTACATGGATGTAATTTTATCCCCTCACACTGGTTATTGTGCTGCGTACCTAGATGATGTTATGGTGTACAGTCCAGACTGAAAAAGCCACTTGGAACACCTATGAGCAAATTTCCAATCTACCAAAAAGGCAGGTCTGACAATTAATCCTACCAAGTGTGCACTGGGCATGCTGGAAACCAGATATTTTGGCTATGTTTTGGGAAATGGAGAAGTCAAGCCAGAGGTTTCCAACATAGAAGCTATAGCTAACAGCCCTGTCCCCAAGACCAAGAAACATGTGAGGTCATTTTTAGGGCTTATTTTTTAATTTTTATTTTGCTGTTATTAATAATAAAATGCTATTTACGAATTTTGAAACTGCTCCTGGTTTTCCTATGCTTCCTGACCTGTGCCTTGATGACACAATCAGAGGTCAGAATGAAACAACACCCCTCTAAATATTGTACGTTTCAATCAGTCTTGAGGGTCACTAATTAATCTACCCCAAGCTAGCCATCACAGTGAAAGGAATGACTGCATGAAGGCATTGCAGCTGAGCAAGGGCTGAATTTGGCAACTCAACATCTGCTAGGAGAGTGCAGAATAAGGAAGTACCACCATGATCTGTATGAAACCAGTGGACTTACAAATTCAGTATTACAACACCGTGACCCCTGACCACAGTAAGGTCTGTGGGCACCAGCGGAGTGGTATGAACTGATCTATAGAGGCCAGTGGGATGATATCTGCTTTCCACTTATTATCATTCATGGAGCCCAGGACAGTTTGAAATGTACCATGAACAACTGATGGTTTAAGGGGGGGATAAGTTAAAGAAGGCAGGGTGGATTGAGGAAAGAAAAAGAGGAAATGGGGGGAAAATGAATAATATTTTGAACATTTGTTAACTGGTGCTGGAGGCTGGTTAGGGAGTCTTTTGAAACAGGAGTACCCGCCCCCCTTCTATGTGCTCAGCCACTATCACTGTACTCCCTAAGCCTGGTAAGGACCCAAGTCAGTGCACTCCTTACAGGCCTATTTTGTTACTGACCACTGATTATAAACTAATGGCCAGAATAGTAGCTGGCAGACTGGAAAAAATTGTATCATCTATTATCCACAAGGACCAATCAGGATTTGTGAAGAGCAGACAGGGGGAACTTAATGTTAGAATGACTTTCAATATAGTTTGGAGATGGTGCTCTGTGGGCGGGAGGGGGGCCTGGAATTTTGGCTCTTGATGCCGAAAAGGCATTCAACAGAGTAGAGTGTAGATACCTATTTGGTACTCTGCAAGGATTTTGTCTGGGAAAAACTACTATTAATTGAATATCTACATTATTTAATGTGCCAAGTGCCCATGTTCTGGTTATTGGGGTGCTGACCAAGCCATTTCCTCTAACATGGGGTACAAGGCAGGGCTGCCCATTGTCACCACTGCTATATGTGATATCACTAGAACCCATGACAGCAATAATTAGAGGGAAGCTGGGGATCCAAGACCTGGTCTCTGGGGGTATTCATGACAAACTTGCCCTTTTCACAGATGATCTGTTAATATATCTCCTAGACACCCAGAAAGGAATTCCAGTCCTACATAACATACTCACTGAATATGGAACCTTGTCGGGGCATAAGATTAATTGGACAAAAAGTGAGCTGTTACTGTTAGGAGAAACTAAACAAGATCCTTTATCTGAACTTCTCTTAAAATTAAAAGTGGCTAAATCCTTAAAATACCTGGGCATTATGATTCACAAAAGCCATCTAAACTTATATAAAGAAAACTATATCAAGCTTCTGGCAGGAATTAAACAGGACTGTGATAGATAGGAGGGCCTACCCATTAGCCTAATAGGGTGAATTAACTCTATTAAAATGAACATATTGCCTAGATGCTTATATCTGTTCCAGAACTTACCATTGTCTTTAATTGCTGCAAATTTTATCTTGTCTTGTCTGACTGCCCTGTAGTTGGCTGAAGGGTGTTAATTGTCTGGCCTCTGACCTCAGCTACGTGATAACTGGAGGTGGGGCTTAGTCAGAGTTAAAGTAGCAAGCAGATTTTTATTTTCTCAGAAGAAGCCAGAAGGGGAAGGAAGGAAACATATTCAATTCAGTGCTTTAGAGTAACTGGTAATTGCTATTTTCCTTTTAAACTTAGATTGTGGCCCCCTCCCTTCCCCAACTCTTAATTATATGCCCTGTTAAATCTGATTGACAGGAGCTAAACACAGGGTATAGTAAAGGGTGTGAAGTAGGAGGGGCATAAGGAGGAAGAAGCTCACCCTCAGCACGACAAGTGTTTTGACTCATTTATTTATTATTTGTTTCTTTTTCTTTAAAAAAAAAAAATTATCTGAGGATTAGTGGCAGGATTTTTAGTACAGTAAATTAATAAAAAGGGAACTAGGAGAGCTTCAGTAGCAGACAAGTAGTGGAATTGCAGTATAATGTGGGGAGTGGTGCAATGCAGTGGCTGTGGGGCAGCCATATTCAGGCAGGCCTTCTGGACACTGAGGTGCTGCCCTATCTGCATGCATCTCTCTGGACTGTGGGATGAGGTAGCCAGACTCAGAGCTGAAGTAAACTGGGTCAGGAGTACCATCACCCCTATCCAGGGACCACCCAGTCCAATGCAACTGCCTCAAAGGATGCCGAGAATGAGGAGCACTTGGATGACAGTGGGCTCAGGGAGGGTTAGAGCAGTCAGGCAGAGGCACATCCCAGATCCTATTCCACTCAAGAACTCATATGCCACACTGGCAAATGAGGACAAACCAAATAGAGGTACCCAGAGAAGTGGAAGGAAAGGATGTGGAGGTTAGCCAAGGAGGTGACCTCAGCGGGGAAAGCAGTGGACCCCAGAGGAGGAGGAAGAGAATCCTGGTGGGGGACTCCATCATAAGAGGGATCCAGCTAGGAACACAGGAGGGGGAGGACAGGGAGGTGAGGTGCCTACCAGGTGCCACGGCATGGAGAGATGGAAGGAAGATCCTGGGGCTCACTGGGAAGGCAAGACGGGAGGGTGAGCTGGATGTCATTATCCACCTAGGTACTAATGACCTGGAAAATGGGGAGCCAAAGGAAGTTCAGGAAGAGTTTAGGAAACTGGGGAGGGGTCTCAAGCAAGTAGCTACTTCTGTCACTTTCTCAGAGTACTACCTGTGAGAGGCAAGGAGACATAGGAGTGAATGCACCAGGAACTTTAACTCATGGTTGAAGAACTGGTGCTGTGAGGAAGGGTTTGGATTCATTGGTGACTGGGGACCCACCTGGAGGATGGAGGTTTGTTCAAGCCTGACGGCCTGCATCCATCCTGGAGGAATCAAGCACTCATGATAAGTTTAAATGCTACATTGACAAGCATTTAAACTAGCAAAGGGGTGAGGCCAGCAAGGAGGGCACCTACTTGCTCCCACCCCCACAGCTAGCAGTGGAACCAGTGAACCAGAGGAGGGCTATCTCTGCAAAGCAGTGTGCAGAAGATGGAGATTAGTGCCCAAGAGGTGGATAAGCAGAAAGGGCAAAATTCAGCAGAAGGGCAGACAGCAAGGAGAACCAGGGATAAATGACAACCAAGGAAGGGGCTGGTAGAAAAGTGAAACAGTCTAGGAGGTCAAATCATGGAAAGCCATGTGCAAATGCCAGGAGCCTTAGCAACAAGATGGAAGATCTGGAGGCTGTCATGGTACAGTCAGACCTGGACATTGTAGCCATCACTGAAACCTGGTGTAATGATAACCACGACTGGGAGATGGCCATACCTGGCTACAACATATTCAGAAGAGACAGAGCAGGCAGGAAGGGAGGAGGAGTGGCACTGTATGTGAAAAATGACATAAGGGCCACAGAGATCCAGGAGGAACAAAATGGGGGAGAGATACTGTGGGTTAAGCTGGAAAGAAAATTGGGACAGCCATCCGCACAGGTGTGGTCTATAGACCACCAGCCCAGGAGGAAGAAACAGATAGGGAGCTGATGCTAGCCATCCAAAGGATGGCAGACAAGGGTGAGGTAGTACTGGTTGGAGACTTCAATATTCCAGACGTGGACTGGAGCATCCCAGCAGCAGCATCAACTAGAGCAGATTTATCCTGACTCCTTCAGTGCCTTCCTCAAGCAACTGGTCATGGAACCAACTCGGCAGAAGGCAATACTGGACTTTGTGCTCACAAACAGGGACAGTGTGATGGGGGTAACAGTGGGAGCACCTGGGAAACAGTGACCACCAGTCATTGTGGTTTGAAATCACAGAAAGAGCAGAACCAAACCACACAAAAACACGTATCCTGGATTTTAGGAGGGCAGACTTTGGGAAAATGGGGAGATACTTGAAAGAGGCATTAAGGGGAACATGACAGGAATCAGGGGTTGATGAACAGTGGGCAGTATTTAAAATGGGGATTACAAGAACAACAGAATTATGCATTAAGCAGGTTAGCAAGAGGAAAAGGAAGAGGAGACCATTATGGTTTTCCAAAGAGGTAGCAAAGAAAGTGAAAGCCAAAAAGATTGCATTCAGGCAATACAAAAAGACGCAGGCAGAAGGGGATAGGGAGAAGTACCAGGAGAAGCAAAGGGAGGCAGGGAGGTCAGTAAGGGAAGCCAAAGCTCAGACAGAAGAACACATTGCAAAATCAGTGGGTAGAGGGGACAAAATCTTTTACAGGTACATAAGTGAAAAAAAGAAAGACAAAGGGAGGGATAGTGAGACTGAAGGGGGAGGATGGGGGCTGCATGGAGGATGACAACAGTAAAGCTGACATATTGAACAGGTATTTCTGCTCAGTCTTTACTGAAGAGGAAGAGGGTAATGGGTCTGAAGGGAGTACATGGGGTGAGAATGGTGCAGAAATGGACACAAGTCCCTTTACACGAGAAAGGGTCCTGAAGGAACTGGAAGTAATAAGAGTTGATAAAGCAATGGGGCCAGATGGGTGCACCCAGGGTCCTAAAGAACTAAGAGAGGTGGTGGCTGAACCTCTGGCTATCCTGTTCAGCCGATCACTGGAAACAGGGAGGTACCCAAAGACTGGAGGACAGCAGATGTAGTCCCCTTATACAAAAGTGGGAACAAAGAGGAAGCAGGGAACTACAGACCAGTCAGCCTCCACCTCGGTAGTGGAGAAGATCATGGAAGCACTACTGAAGGAGAGATTGGTGGAACATCTGGCTGTCAATGGACTACAGGACCCAAGGCAGTATGGTTTCACCAGGGGAGGTCGCGTCAGACCAACCTCATTGAATTTTTGACTGGGTGACTAGAGAGGTGGATCAGGAAGGGCAGTGGACATGGCCTATCTGGACTTCAGCAAGGCCTTTGACACTGTGCCACATAGAAGACTATTACACAAACTGGGGAATATGGGTGTGGGCAGGACAATAGTGTGGTGGGTAGGTAACTGGCTGGGGGCAGGACACAGAGGGTGGTGGTAAATGGCTGTCACTCCACAGAGAGAAGAGTGACCAGTGGGGTACCACAGGGATCAGTGCTGGGACTGGTCCTATTCAACATCTTCATCAGTGACATTCGCGAGGACTTAGAAGGCAGAATTTCACTGTTCGCTGATGACACAAAGCTCTGTAACAGAGTAGACACACCAGAGGGTGTAGACAGAATGAGAAGGGACCTGCAGAAACTTGAAGAATGGTCAGGGTTTGGCAATTGAAATTCAATGCAAAGAAGTGCAAGATAATGCATATAGGGCACAAAAACCCTGGCACAATATATCAGTTGGCGGTGAGGATATAGCATGCACCAAGCAGGAAAGGGATCTTGGGGTTGTCATCTCTGATGACCTCAAGGTAGGGAAACAGTGTGACAAGGCAGCAGGTAAAGCAAATAGGATGCTGGGATGTATAGGCAGGGGCATCACCAGCAGGAAAAAGGAGGTCATAATTCCACTATACAAGACACTAGTGAGGCCCCACCTGGAGTACAGTGTACAGTTCTGGAGACCATACCTACGTAAGGACATAGACAGGGTAGAGAAGGTTCAGAGGAGGGCAACAAAGATGGTGCATGGATTGCATCACAAGTCCTATGAAGACAGGTTGAAGGAATTGAACATGTACTCCCTGGAGGAGAGGAGGGAGAGAGGGGATATGATAGAGACATACAAGAATCTTACAGGGAGGAACAGGGTGCAGGAAAACACTATTTTTAAGTGAAAAAGATGTTCCAGGACTAGAGGGCATGGGATGAAGTTGGAGGGAGGACGATTCAGAGGAAACATGAGAAAGAATTTCTTCACAGAACGGGTGGTGGACAAGTGGAACACCCTGCCAGAGGAAGTGGTGGGGGCTGAAACAATCACAGGATTTAAGAATGCATGGGATAGACATAAAGGAATTCTGGAGGTCAGGGGTAAGGGGCAACAGACTTCTAGGAAAACAAACTGCACTTACAAGCTCAAATGGGCAGACTGGGTGGGCCATAGGCCCTTATCTGCTGACACTGTCTATGTATTAGGGTTCCTGAATATTATTTTAAATAACTAGATAGCATACTTAATAGATTTATGTGGTGTGGGAAAAGTGCTAGAATTAAAAGGCCATTACTGCAGATTCCCATCCGTAAAGGAGGTCCAGCCCTTCCCAATTTTAAATATTATTATTAAGCAGCACAGACTGCGTTCTTGGATAAGCCTCTTTGTATGGTAGCCCCCACATGGAGGCTTTTGGAAAAAGAGTACATTACTGGGGGGCTGTTACAGGGAATTCTATCACCAACTCTAAAGCACTTAACATCTCCAAAAAATAAAAACCTGTTTACTGAGTGCCCGTCGAGGCTCTTGGTGGAGGTACATAAATATATAGGGCACCACAAAGGCCCATCTCCAACACTATGCTATGTAAAAGTCTGGTAGGAGAAAAAGGGTATAAAGTATTCCTGCATCAGGCCCTATTGAGGTGGCAGAAGAGAGGAGTATATGTTGGGAGATGTATTATGGGGGAATTTTCAAAAGCTTCCAACAACTGCAACTGCAGTATGGTATCCCAAATGTTAATTGTTCACAGTATTTTCAAGTAAAGACATACCTGAGTGCCCTAGACTTGAGGCTTTCCCCAGTTGAAGAGATTATATACAGGACCCAACCAGGATCTTCAATCACAGCATCATTGTATGAGTTATTTTTTGGGTGCTGGCCTGAGTCAGAGATAAAGGCAAGAGGGAAATGGGAGAGGACCTGAAAATAGGCATAAATGACTCCTTATGGCCTGAAGTCGTAAAGCACATTCACAGCTGTTTTGTGTCCAATAAACTTAGGAGGCTACAACTTCACTTTGTATATCAGACATATTTTACTTCCCTTAACTTGCAGAAATTCACTCCTGATAGGTCAAACAAATGCCCGAAGTGTCTGATACAAGAGGATGACTTTCTCAATATGGCACTAATATGTACAAAAGTAGCCCCCTTCCGGATGGAAGTACATGCCATCACCCAAAAAATACTAAAATGCACGTTACCTAAAACTCCGCTAGAGTTCATGCTGGGAGTGGATAAGGGGGTGTCAACTTCTAACTAAAACAACGTAAAAAAGCATAGTTTCAGACCAATCCATTGGTGCTGAGGGTTGAGCCGCTGGACGCCACATCTCACACCACGCTGGCAACCCTGGTTCGGAAATGGACTCGGGCTGCCAGAGGTCAGCAGGGGAGAGGGTGGATTGAGCATCCCAAGGGCTGTTCTCCTCCCTCTGGGGTGGGTAGGGGATGCTTGTCATGCTGTAGCGGTGCCTTGCGGTTGTCAGTTGCAGCACAAGTTGTGGGCTTAGATGAGGGTGGAGCATGGCAAGACGACAGCCTATGCGCAGAACGTCATTGCACTGTTAGCTCCAGGGAGAAAATAGGAAAAAATGGCTAGGCGCGACAAAAGCAGCTTGATGGCCGCGCTCCAGATTGCCCCAGAGGACTGTCGTGGAATCACGCTGGGGGGTCCAGTCCCAGCCTGACTTGGATAGGCATGGGGAGGCCCTCCAGTGGGTTGGAGAGCAAGGGCACTGGTCCCCCATCATGCAAGTGAGCCTGCTGCTCTCCGGGGCAGTGGGAGCCAGCAGTAGGATACCCCTGCTAGTAGTGCCGCAGAAGGTAGCTAAATAAGAATGATAAAAAAAAAGCATAGTTTCAGACTATGGAGAATAGCTGTAACAAATGCAAGGAAAACAGTGGCACAACACTGGGCCAGCTCCACTCCTCCCAGCATCTCACTGTTCTCACATTGGCTGAACAACTTATTTATATCTATGAAGTTGGAAAATGCCAATTAAATGCCAATGGTGCCTCAAATTTCTTTAATAAAACATGGCAACCCTTAATAGATGCCATAGAACTAGGGATTGTCTCAGGGTGAATTATGCACTGTTGAATATAATAGGATCAATATTATACTATGTAATTAGGATATACTGAAGTGTAACCCTGACCCCGTTATACCAAGGGCTACTATCCCTGCCTGCTTCCCTGATTGTAGGTCGGGGGCCTGGGTTCAGAAACAAGAGGTACTGTGGTTGTGCCCACCAACAGTAAAACTAAGGTTTCGGTGCCTCCACCCAGAGTAATGGTTAAGTGGGTTATTAGCAATACCAGTACAGCCCTCTGGGAAGCTATAACCACCCACACCCCTGACTAGTGGCCTAACACAGCAAGATTCCCAAGTACAATATTTGACATTTAATTCCCAGCTCTTAGGGCACACTACTGATATGCTCATGGACACCATACTTACCAATAGGGTTTAGTCTTCTGTCATATACCCTATGCCCCTGTAAAGAAACAGTTTCCTGCAACAACCATGCTTTTGTACAGTATCTTTGAACAGACTCAGTAACCAGACACTGGGTAAAAATATGCTCACAACCCAACTTAACATCAAACAATAAATCTGGTTTATTAAGGGGAATTGAACAAGGGAGGGGCATGAATTTAGATCAGTGATTGCTGTACATAGATACATAGATACATAGACAGTGTCGGCAGATAAGGGCCTATGGCCCACCTAGTCTGCCCATTTGAGCTTGTAAGTTCAGTTTGTTTTCCTAGAAGTCTATTTCCCCTTACCCCTGACATCTAGAATTCCTTTATGTCTATCCCATGCATTCTTAAATCCCGTGATTGTTTCAGCCCCCACCACTTCCTCTGGCAGGGTGTTCCACTTGTCCACCACCCGTTCTGTGAAGAAATTCTTTCTCATGTTTCCTCTGAATCTGTAGTACTGTAATTAAGCATTAGGCAAAAATAAATAAGAAGCATTTGATATGTCCCTGAGTCATTCAGTTCAACCAGCTACTGGGTACCCAGAGTGGAACTAGGAGCAGGCCAGAAGCATTGCTGCAGGTAGGCCAGCATTGCAGCTGATGGGGGCCCTTGATAGAAGTAAGGGCATTATCAAACAGATGAAACATGTGCAGATAACAAGGCATTTGTAATCCCAGGCGGGATTGCCTGCAAACACAGTTAAACCCAACGAGAACTTAGAAAGCAAATCAGGTGGCACAAAAGCATTTATTTGGTTGTTGCAGGGGGTTACCCTGATTGTACTCACTGCACCCAGACAGATTGAGGAATGGCTGGTGACACCATGGATGTTCTGGCCTTCCAGGATGTTGGTGGGGACCCAGGCCAACATGACTCACCTTCTCTTCATGACTTTTCTCTGTAGGTGGTTGCAACCTGCAATTTGGTTCTCCGCAGGGGCTGACTCCACAAGGCTGGTCTCTCACTGAGCAGTGGCTGGATCTGGTGCAGGAACAGTCTTTTGGGGCCCAGGCTGGCATGAGCCTGGTGGTTGCAAATGAATTTTTTATATAGTTCAACTGAACAAACCCACGGCAGTCTCCCCCTCTTGGCGCGTGGCAGGAGACAGTTCTTTTTTACAGTTACAGGCTCCACTTTAACCAGGAGTGTCTGGAGCAATCTCTTTACTTCAATCCATTTTACTCTGAGACAATTTAGGAACAGAACCTCTTTTGCTCTGGAAAACAGGCTTCCTCAATTTGTATTTAAGGCTGAAAACCCCTTTCTGCTTCTGTGCAGTCTCTGGTTCGAGCGATCCTCTCAGGATTCAGAGTCCCACACAAGGAGGCAAAAACAGGCCTTTTCCCTGCGATTCCTCTCAGACAATGATCAGACTGCTTCCTTCTCGGTAGCTCGAGCTGAACTTCCAGCCTAGCAGGTGCAAAAGTCTCTTTCTCTCTGCTGTGAGGCAGTCCAAGTTCCCTCAGCTCCTGCAGGGAGGCTAACAGGCCTTTACCCTGCAAATTGCAGCTACAACACACACAGGCTCCCTTTAGCTTGAGAGCTCAAGCAGGACTGACTTGTTCATACACAGTTTCAACTGAAGGACTGGGATCTCTCTATTCTGGCTGCCTGCACTCTCAGTCACACTCCAAGCACTCTCATTGGTTAATTTAGGCACCGACAGGAAAGTTCACAGCTTCTTCCACAAGTCATTGTAATTAGGACCCCTTGAAGACCCTGCAATGTAAACAACTCATTTACACAACAATCAGAAGGATTTTGAAATAAACATTTACAGTACTTTGCAAGGCTGCTTCAGCGCTGCTGAGCGACTGCTAAAGGGAGTCAATTGTACATGGATTTACCTTCTCTTTCTGGACATCATCCAGGCAGTGGGCATTAGAGAAGCCCATGGAGATAATCAAGGTAAGTCCCCTAATTGGGTGGGGGGAATTACATTCTCCCCTGCCCAGGAAACTTGGCGTCTGCGTCAAGTCTATAATACAAGTAATAATTACTTTTAATACATTCTATTATATACAGGTCTAGACCATACGTAACTATATACAAACATCTGCACAGATATAAAAAAGTATATACAAAATAGCATGCTTTACTTTTGAATGATATTTCTTTTACTCAATTGCATAGTTCAGATAGTTGCATATTGTCATGACATTTTAATATTTCAACAGCACACATTACTTTAGGCATTTTCTCATATGAAATGACATTTCAACCTTTTAATAACCTTGAGCATTGACCCATTTATACAGCTATCTTACATTTTTGTCAACTGATCCCTTTTACTCTGTAAGGGCGATCCCTAAGATACTGAGTGGAGGTTTTGATATTATCTTGGAGGATGTAGTAAACACTAGTTTGGGCAGGGAGTTGGCTGTAACGTACACCCCTTTATGAACTACACCCATGGGCAAGTCAACAGGCTTTCCTGGTGAATTCTATGTGAGCTGAACCACTGGTTTCACAATCCTTTCTGATCATCTACAGTGACACTGGCCTCTCAACATTAGCATTCAGGTTAGCTACTCCCGGCTCACTGTCCAGCAATAATAAGAGAGCTTCCAATGAAAGAGGTACCACTGCATTCTCCTGAGATTCAGAATTGGTAAAAGGTTCTTCACTTTGTGCATTACTCTGGTTTTCTGGTTCTTGAGGCTCATCTCCACTGGAAAGGGGTATTTCAACACAGTTAAAGTCATCCAACACACAGTTAGCATTTTCAGGAACGGCAATACTTTCTTGTACATGAAATAGTTATTTAATCCACTTAGTCCAGCATCACTTCTGGATTCACTTGCATGCTTACTACTGGCTCTTTCTGATGCAGGCACATTAAGCTCTGATAGCTCCAAAAGGCAAAGGGAGTCTGATATTTCAGAGGTCATACTTTGTACATCACTCTCTGGCAGTTCAGGGACAACTGAAAAAGAGGGATTGTCAGAGACTACTGGACTGTTAGGGCCATCTCTGGAATCACAAGGAAAGACAACTTGAAACAGCTGGGCTAGTTCAATACAAGGATAATAAGCAGCACCACACTCACTTTCATTGTCTTCAGAGTTAAAGTCATTGTCATGCATAACAGCACAGGATGAAGGCTCTGGTTGTTGGGCAGCAGGAGGCTGGCTTAACTGCTCTCTGTGATAAGCTGATCTAGTAACAGGCCTGGTTGGGGCAGCATCTTGAGACACTGTGTCCAAGCCTATTTGTCCAATAGGCAGAAGACGATTTCTGTATATTGTCTTTACAGCACATGAATTGTCTTCTGGGAGCACTTTGTATACCGGTAAATCAGGTAACCTGCTAACAACAATATAGGGAATATGACTCCATCAATCGGCTATTTTATGTTTTCCTTGGAAGTCTAACTTATGCACTAACACACGTTCCCCTCCCCATCCCCGAAACCCCATCCTGTGCAATATGCAACACGTAACACTGTCTGGTAGTGTCCCTCCACCACACTACCCCAACCCAATCCCCAGCTGGTGACCAACACAGCCCATGTCTCACCACCGTGGCTGGCCATTGACTGAGCTGTCAGTGAGCAAGTACTGTATACAGTACGACTCACTGGCAGCGATTGACAGCTCAATGTCAGAGAGCCATACTGTATACAGTACACACTCACTGAGAGCTCAGTCGGAGGCCAGCCGCAGTGGTGATAGGCGAGCTGTGCTGGTCACTGGCTGGGGATTGGGTTGGAGGGAAATGGGGTGAAGGGACACTACCCAACAGGGTTGGGGGATGGGGATCCACTATACCACAATGGTTATGTGTTGAATATTGCAAAGGATGGGGTTCAGGGACAAGGAGAGACCACTAGACTACCACTAGACTACCATATGTCTCTACTATGGGGTGGTGATCGGCGGCCAGGGAGGTGGGAGGGACCACTACACTATGGAAAAAAGATTTAAACATATTGGGTGGGTGATTGGGGACCAGGGAGGGGAGGGACAACTACAATATGGAAAACAAGATTTAAACATATCAGGTGGGCGATCAGGGACCAGGGAGGGGAGGGACCACTACACTATGGAAAAAAATATTTAAACATATCTTGTGGGCAATCAGGGCTGGGGAGGGGGGAGGGACCACTACATTATGGAAAATAAGATTTAAACATATAGGGTCGGTGACTGGGGAGGAGGGAGGGTCCACTACACTATGCAAAAAATGATTTACACATATCGAGTGGGTGACGGAAACCGGGGAGGGGATGGGGGCCACAGTACCTCTGCCAACTACTAGGGTTGCATGGATTACCACTAGGATTCTGTCGGCAGCAATTTCTCCATGCAAGGGCCTTCAATAAAGGCCCTTGCATGGAGAAAAATTTTTGTGAATTAGACTGAAGGGATATGCAGGTCCCATCCCCCTCATTTGCACTATGGCCCCCTTACAACTTCACCCAGGGGCAAACTGGGCTTTGTGAATGCCACTTCTGGGCAAATTGGATTTGCACCAGGGCAAAGCTTTGTGAATCTGTCCCCTGATCCCTTAGTATGTACACTAGGAGATTGCTCAGCTATCTCTTTTTTGTCAATATCAGGTCAGTTATGATTCCTGGCAACATGTCTTGCCTTGAAAAGTCTAATCTTGTCTTGCTGGAATACAGCATTGTTTCCATCACTCCATGACTGGGTACAGTATATGGGTAATTTAGTTTTAAATGAAAGAATAAGTCATCTAGCTACAAATTTGTTGAATATCTTTGAGAAAGTATGGAATCCCTTTCTTAAATATTTACAAAATGTCTGAACGAACTGTTAAGTCCTATGAAATCTGTTTCTTGTAGTATATTATTTAATGTAATATTGTTCACAGTCTGTATTGTACAAATATCTTGAAGTTTTAATGGGCTAATAAGTTGCTTTATCTCTGTGTAGTGTATTTTATCTCATAATCAATAAAAATATTGAAGCAAAAAAAAATGTCTCACCCACTGGCCCAGACAACTGCCATAACCGTTTTCATAATTTAAACTGTTGTACTTTTTTTCTGCAGATGCAGGGGAAAAATCTCAGAAATACATTAGAAGTTACTTCTTCATGCAACCAAATCCTTACATATTATATTAAATTAGCAACCACAATCATGAAACCTAAACACACATTTCTACTTCTAAACCTCAAAAAGTCCTACCCACTAATCTAGGCTAACACCATAATAATTTTCATAATGTGAACTTTACCTGTAGATGTAGGCAAAAGCAAATCTCATAAACATGTTAGAAATCACTTAGATACAGTATATGGCGCAGTTCTTAAAAACAGACTTCAATTTGGGCCCATAATAACAAAGCATAAAAAAATAATTTCTAAACCTCAAAAGGTCCTATCCGCTAATCTAGTCTATCACCAAATCAATATCTATTATTTAAACTTGTATACTTTTTTTATAAATAATGAAACAATCCTTACTTAGGGTCTTCAGTTAGAAACCATAATAATCAAGCATTTGTCAATGCCAAATGTTGGCTTACTGGCATTGGCATTGGTAGTGCAAGAGTTAGAGAGATGCATAATAGGAACAGCAGTGAAGTAGTGAACTGACGCCAACCCCACCCCACCCTGCAGAGACTGACAGGCATTGGAGGTGTGCCTTTGGGTCGTCAGCCATAACACTCACGCCATTTTCCTCACCCTACCCTGCAGACACTGACAGGTGTCACGGTGTGCCTTGGTGTCTTCAGGTCTTATACTCATCCCATTCCATAAGGAAATACACTAAGATGGGTGCAGTATAGAGAATGGAGTGAACGTTGGGGCCAAAAACCCTAAGGCACACCTCAATGCCTGTCACTGGATATAGGGTGGGGGTGGAATGGCGTGAGCATTACGGCCGATGATCCCAAGTCACACCCCTGATGCCTTTCAGTCTCTACAGAGTATGGTGTTATGGTTGGAAACCCTAACGCCCGGTCATTTGCTGGTGTTTTTGCTCTAAATTTTCAAAATGGGATTTTTGTGACCCCACCTCATGAACAGTGGCACTATCATCTCATTACTCAATCCCAAAAGATGATTTTGCACAGCGACTGCGCCATTTGGCACCACATGTGTGAAAACACATTTCTGGCAGGATGTGAAAAATGACAGCTGTACTGTTAATGAGGTGGTGTGAAAAATGGCAATGTTGAAAATCTGGAGTGAAAATATGAAACATTGGTGAAGTTACGAACGTGTGTAGAAACTGGCAATGCACACCTGTGACGCAATCATTTTTTGAAATTTTTTCACCAGATTTTCAACATGGGCATTTTTGAACCTCTTCCCATGAACAGTGGAACTGCGATTTTGTTAATCTGCCCTGAAAGTTGATTCCCACAGCGACCACACCATTCTGCGCCACAGGTGTGAAAACACATTTCATGAAGAATGTGAAAAATGACAGCTATACTGTTCATAAGGAGGTGTGAAAAAATGGCAATGTTGAAAATCTGGAGAGGAAATATTAAAAATTGGCGAAGTTACGAGTGTGCATAGAAACTGTGCAATGCACAACAAGAAGTCTTTATTTATATAGCACCTTTCTAAAACCAAAGAGCTTTACAGATAAAATACACTAAAACATATAAATAACAATAAAAACACAAATGTGTAAATTAATTAAAATCGTCTGGGAAGGCCGTAGTGAATAAATACATCTTAAAATCCAATCTAAACCTCTCAATGGTCAGTCATTCTCTCAACCGACAAGGTAGAGAATTCCACAGGGTAGGGGGCCACAAAAGAAAAATCACAGGCACCAGATGTCTTTAAACGTACCCTGGGTATCTCTAGCAATCCCTCGTCAGCGGATTGGAGAGGGCGGAGTGGGCAGTAGGGAGTCAAGAGATCTTGTAGGTAGCTGGATCCCTGTTAGTGTAGGGCTTTAAAGGTCAGTAAACTGACTTTAAAGATGATCCACCACTGAACAGGCAGCCAGTGCATTCTGTGCAGCACAGGCACAATATGGCTGGTTCAAAATGTTCCCGTCAATAGCCTGACTGCAGCATTCTGCACTAGCTGCAGCGACAGATATCAACCCCAGGAAGCCATAGGTAGATGGCATTGCAATTGTCAAGGCAAGTGGTGACAAAGGCATGGACCAATGTTGGTAGGTCATCTGGAGGAACCAGGTATTTCACCCAGGAGGTAATCCTCAGATGGTAAAATGAGGATCTGACAACTGCCAACACCTGAGATTTCAGGGTCTGGCCATCGTCAAAAATAACACCCAAGTTATGCATCTGGTTTGAAGTAGTGAGCTGGATGCTGTCAAGCCATAAGCCCAATGCCTGCCCAGCCCCCAAACCTGCCCTCAGATGACCCGGGTCCACAACCAACACTTCAGTCTTGTCCAGATTCACCCTCAGCCAGCTGGTGCTCATCCAGTCCTTGATCTCGGTGAGACAGTTGTTAAACACAGAGACTGCATCCCCCGTCCAGGTAGAAAGGATAGATACAGTTGAGTATCCTCTGCATAGCAGTGAAAACTCAAACCGTATCACCTAATAATATCTCCTAATGGCAGCATATACACTGCAAACAACATGGGTGCTAAAATGGAGCCCTGCAGCACCCCATAGAACAGAGAAAGGGCATCAGAGGAATAAATTCCAGTGACCACCCTCTGAGACCTGCACATTCATAATGCAGTCATTTTATGGAATAGTTTCACCAAATTTGCAACATGGGCTTTCTGTGACCTCCCCTCATGAACAGTGACACTGTTATTTTGTTAATCAGTCCCAAAAGGTGATTCTATGCAGCGATCACAAAATCACCTTTTGGGACCAAGAAACTAAATGACAGTGATATGTTCATGAGGTGGGGTCCCAAGAACCCCATGTTGAAAATATGGGGCCAAAATTCCAAAAAATGGCTGAGATATCAACCTAAGTTAAACCCCACCCTTTGCTTCCCATTATAAAGCTTACCATTATTTCTTCAGTTCGCAGTTCAGCTTTGAAGAGTGAAGACGTGTCCTGGTTCAGAGAAGATCATGGCTCCCGACTTCCAGAGGGTAAGTATGGGTAACAGGGGTGCGGGGAGGTGGGTGTGCATAGGAAGCGTGGAGATGGGGGAGTGGGATGAGGTAGACAATGGTGGACCGTTTTCTTGTTTGCAGGGGGAAAAAAGACAGTGAGGAAAGGTTTTCTTCATTTACAGGTTACACAAAAAAAAAAGGCACACTGGGGTGCGCTCCCAGTGTGCCACAATTCTGAGGGGGTGCCAACACAGGAACTGGGCACCCCAATGTCGGCAAGGCGTACAGACGGGGTGGGCATGCATCCAACACCAGAAGTGGGCATCCCGGTGTCAGAAAAGAAAGGGGAAACTGTTTAACCAGGAAAGACACACTAAGAGGAAAGACACACTAAGGGGGGGATGCTGACACAGGGATTGGACACCCCGATGTCAGCTTTTCAGAAGTGTGTGGCAGGCAGCAGGAGCCGCTATGTTACATTGTGTCACATAATGAATGTGTTGGGGGGGCATGCCGACAGGGGGATTGGGCACCCTGATGTCGGCTTTCTGGGGATTGTGTGGTGGATGGCAGGAGCCACCATATTTATTGTAATGTTTCACCAGGAAAGGCATGTAATGGAGATGTGTCATCTGCCGCTTCAATGATGAGCCTGTCTCTGATTGCAGCAGCAGATTTGTTTCAACTCTGTGGTTCTCTCTGAAACTGCTGTCATCGCCAGCATGCTCACTCATTGGCGGCTGAGGGACACACCCACTAAAGCATCCCCTGCATTCACAACAACACTGACACACCTCTGAAATGTGCTACTACCACAAGATGTTGCTTGAAAGTGCACACAAGTCAACATAAAAAAGGTAACAAATATTTCCGCATCTATACCTCAAAAGGCCCTATCCATTAATCTAGTCTATCACCATACTACAGTAGTACTTCCCTTGCTATAACAAATTTCATTATAGCAAACGGTTGGCTATAGCAAATGCATAGTGTGGCTTCTGATAAATTGTCTTTTCCGGCTCACCTGCTCACATCCATAAATACTATACCTACCAATCCCTGTCAGCTGATCTGATCTGTCAACAAGAGGCACTCAGGGTATGCAGCTGACATGAAGCTTGCAGTACTGGACCTGATAAAATCTGGTGAAGGCCTTCTGAAAATTTTGAGCAAGATAAGGTATTCCAAATCAACAATCAGTACGTGGAAGAAGCAGCAGGGAGCACTGAGGGATTTTGCACTTGAGTGCTCTGAAGGGAACTCCCCAGGGGCATACTGATCTCAGATACTAAGGATGCTAGTTACATCCTGATCTGGCACAATAAGCTGGAAGTAGCTTCCAAGACTCAGTGCTGCAGTGTCCATGGATAGTCACTTGGTATTAGGTTCTAGCATATTCAGGGGGCTTTGCCCCACACACCCCTCCACATTTCCAATCAGTTGACTTGAAAACATTAAAGCTACTCTGAAAGCACAAACAGTTGAAGAAAGTACAAAATTGTTTATAAATATGCAAGTTTGCTAGAGCCTAATATCAATGGGCACTTTGCCACTATGAACACCATGGACACTGCAGCATGAGTAGTAGTCAGTGTCAGTGGCTCAGTAGGTAGCACACTCGCCTCTGAGGCTGGGAGATCAGAGAGCTGTGGGTTCAGTTCCCACATCTGGCACTTGGGTTAATATCCCAGTACTGACACGCAGTGCAGCATGAGAGGGGTGCTGCACTTCTGAGGTGCCATCTTTCGGATGAGACGTTAAACCGAGGTCCCATCTGCCTGGATTGGTGGTAGTTCAGATGGATGTTAAAGATCCCATGGCACTTATTGAAAAGAGTAGGGGAATTTCCCAGGTGTCCTGGCCAAATTTCCCTCATTCACTAAAAAAAAAAAAATACCACCAACAGCTTAATCTGGTTCAAAGTCAGTTGGCATTCATCTGTATCCCCCTCCCCCGGGTCGTGCCTGAAAATAGGCAGGATTTGTCTAGTGCACTTACCCGGTCAACAAAAGTTAAATAAATAAATAAAATAAAGTGAGTCTCAGAAGTTACCTTCCAGTTGGGGCAAATGGCAACCAGGCACAAGTTACTGTAAATATATTTTTATCAAAGGTTGCAGAATTTGGGAGGGGGACTAAACAAAATGGGGGGACAAGTTAAATATATATTTTTTTAAAAAGACTACATATTTGGGAGTCATTAATTATTTTCTAAAGGAGAAAAGGACATGAATAGCAAGTATAAATCAAATGTACTCTGGCAAAATGTTATGCTTCAAAGCCGTTTCATTGACAAGGAGTGGTGACCAAAAAATGACAAATGTACAAGGTGAGGAATGGGGTGTACAAACACAATGTACCAAAAATTTTCATTTGGGTCGCAACAATTTGAATTTTTTTTTTTAATTTAGTTGTTTAACCAGGAGTAGCACACTAAGCAGAAAGCTTTTTTACAGGTGCAACCTGGGAGCACAAGGAAGTTAAGTAACTTGCTCAGGGTTACACAGTATGCAAGTGGAAGCTGTGGGATTCAAACCCATGTCTGGTCTGCTGGATGTCACCAGATTTGCAGCTCAGAGCCTTAAACCACTGCGCTATACTGCCTCCCTTTTGAAATTTGAAATGAAAGGATTGAGGAAAAAGGTTTCCACCTCTCTTGGTGGTCAGGGATAGTCTCCTGGCCACCGGTCCTCCCAATTCCAAACTTTTCCCAGCCACCTACCCCTTCTCTGAAGTCCCACAAAAGGATGAAAAGTGATCCTCCCCCCCATCCTAAGTGTTGACTAGATTAAACTATAAAAATCAGTGTCATAGAGGCATAGGTCAGGAAGAGTAGGCAAACCAAGGGATCCTAATTTTCCTAGTTTTACATAAAGGTTCAAGCATATTTTTTTAAACCACAGAGAAGCAAGTGGAGAAAGAAAGAATAGAAACAGGAAGTGAAGGGACATAATGGGGGAAATTGTGGGACCATTGGAGTGGCCAATTTCTAGATGCCACAAGGACAATTTGATGTGCAGTCAGGCAGGCAAGAGACAGACAAGTGGCAGATAGGATAGAACAAAACAGATATTTGCTTCTAACTCTCTCTGCCGTAACAAATGGGACAGGGTCTTAACCCAACCCTGTCACATTACCCCCACCCCCTCCCCCAGAAGTGAACTTATTTACAAAAAAAGAAAAAAAACAGGCTTCTAAAACATTCTTTTATTTTTCTTTTAAAATTACGTTATACAATTTACAGTTCTTTGCATATGCAGTATCCTCTTTTTCATAACATCTATTACAGCAAACATTTCGGTTAAGCACACACTTTTGTTTTCACCTTTCTGAATTCTCGGTTCCTGAGCCATATCTTGACAGAAAATCAGCAATGACATCCTCTTTTCTAGATTTGTGCATAAGTTTGAATTTAAATGGCTGTAGTGTTAGGTACCACCTTGTGATTCTGGAATTGTTAGCCTTCATTTGATTAAACCAACAGAGAGGATCAGCTCCTTGCAAATGACACTTAAGAGACTCCATTGCCCATTTTGCAGCAAGGCATTCTTTTTCAGTAGTGGAGTACTTTTTCCTCTCTGTCATGTAGTTTTCTATTGATATACAGAATGGGATCTTCCTTCTCATCTACATTCTAACTCAGTACTGCACCTAGACCTACCCCTTTCAGTAACAATTGTAGAAATGAAAGGAAAAGTGTGACTCTCATTGGGATTTTAACACAGGACCTCAGCAATCCGTGCTTTAGCTCTTAACCAACTGAGCTATGAGAGTTCGGCCAATTAAGGCCCCTGAGTTTTCTCATGTGAATCACACATACATTCCTTTCTGATGTTGCAATGAGCAACCAGGATGTCTTTTTACAGACTCAGATAACTCCTCCTCAATTTCTCCCAAGTGCAGTAGAAGCCACTATTAAATATAAGTATACTGCAATTGGGAGAGATTGAGGAGGAGTTATTTGAGTCTTTCAGTAACAGAAATTGTTTCTCGAACTCTGGACTTCTTAAAGCAGGGGCTGAACATAATGCAGCCTTGAAGGCTCATAAAGCCTTATCACACTATGTGGACCATTTTACATTATTTGGGTACACTTTTTCATGAGTTTAGTGAGGGGAGCAGCTTATTGGACAAAGTTAGGAACAAATCTCCGGTAGTAACCAGCCAGATCTAAAAATTACCTGACATGTTTATTTGTTTTAGGAACAAGATTACTAGTGACAACTTCTATCTTAGAAATCTCTGGCTTTACATCTCCATTTCCAAAAATATAACCCAAATATCTAATTTTCCACATGACTAATGCACACTTGCTATGATTAATAGTCAAACCTGTATTTTTGATAGATTGGATAACTGCTCATAGATGTGCCAGGTGGCTTTTCCAGTCTGGACTGTACATCATAACATCATCCAGGTAAGCAGCAAAATAGTCAGTGTGATGAGCTAGAATTACATCTATTTACCATAGTAATGAAGTGGGTGTACCATGTAAACCAAATTTCGTGGTGGTGAACTGATAGAATCCAACCTTAGTGGCAAATGCAGTTTTGTCTCTGGATTCTTTAGCTAGGGGACTTTACCAGTAATTTTTAATGAGATCGAAGGTACTGATCTCCTTGGCACTTCCCAATTCGTCCACCAAATCATCAATCCTGGGCAAAGGATATCTGTCAAATTCAGACACTTGATTAAGTTTCCTAAAATCAAGGCAGATTCTTACAGCCCCCTTCTTTTTGCGTTCGCTTGCGCACATGCACAAGGAACGTCTTGAAACAGTACAACTTTTTGGAGGTGTGTGACCCTCCTTGTGAATGTAGTGCTCAGTGTAGCAAGCATGACACTACTGGACCAATACATGCTGAGCTGTGTATGAAAGTAGTTTGGCTGTGTTGATCTTCACTTCTAAGAAAAGGTCCACTGCAATCAGTGGTGGTAGCATGTGTGCAGTTAGCATACTGATGTCAGCCAAATTGCTGTCATACATAACTCAGCATGAAATTCCTCCTGCTTCCTCCCTCTGCTAATGTCCTCCCCCTCCCTCGTTAGTGTTCTCCCAAGCCCCCATGTTGTGTGCCGAGGGGGGTGCCCAGTCGCCTTGGCTCATGCACCCCCCAGCACACTGTGTGGCTGATGGGGGTGCCCAATCCTCCATAGGCTACAGCCCCCCCAACAAACAACTAGTTTGCATGCTGGAAGCCCACCCCAGCATGCTTATGACTCTCCCACACACATACACTGCATGACTGATGGGGGTGCCAAATCCCCATCAGCTCCAGTCTCCCCCCCCCAACAAACATGTAGGTGGCATGCTGGGAGCCTTCCCCTACATACCAAAAGCATCCATATTTTTGTTGTTTTTAGAATTCCTGTGAAAGAAGGAAACGGTCCCTTGGTGAGTCCCTTGCTCCTCCCTGTCAACCTTCACCCACCCACCCTGTATGCAACCACCTCCCCACACCCTCTTCACCCCATACTTACCTCCGGAGCCCAGCACGAAGATCTTCAGTGGACTGGGAAAACATCTGCACTCTTCAAAACCGACCACGAACTGAAGAAATGCCGGTAAGCTGCATAATGGCACAAATGGGGTTTTTCCAACTTAGGTAGCCATCTCAGCCATTTTTGTCAACTTTTTTCATCAAATTTTCAACATGGGGTTCTTGGGAACCCTTCTCATGAATTCAGCCACTATCATAGCGTTATTCATTCCCAAAAGGTGATTTTGTGGTCACTGCATGGAATCACCTTTCAGGACTGATTAATGAAACAACAGTGTCAGTGTTCATGAGGTAGGCTCTCAAAAAGCCTATGTTGCAAATTTGATGAAAAAATTCCAAAAAATGACTGTTTTAGGAGTGTGCATTGTGCAGTTTCCATGCACACTCATAAGTTCGCAAATCTGTAGTATTTTCACTCCATATTTTTAATATTGGCATATTTCCACACCTCCTTATGAACAGTACAGCTGTCATTTTTCACATCCTGGGCAAAATGTGTTTTTACACTTCCGGCGCAGAATAGTGCAGTCATTGTGGGAAATCTGTGTTCAGTACAGAGTAAGACAATCACAGTGACACTGTTCATGAGCAGAGGTCCTAAAATGCCTTTGTTGAAAATTCAGTGAAGACATTCAAAAAAATGACTGTTTTATGAGTGCATTGCGCAGTTTCCATGCACACTCATAACTTCGTGAATTTGTAATATTTTCACTCCAAATTTTCAACATTTGCATTTTCCCATGCCTCCTTATGAACAGTATAGATGTCATTTTTCACATCCTGGCCAAAATGTGTTTTCACACTTCCGGCGCAGAATAGTGTGGTCATTGTGGGAAATCAGTGTTCGGTACACAGTAAGAAAATCATAGTGACAGTGTTCATTCGCAGAGGTGACAAAATGCCTATGTTGAAAATTTGGTGAAATAATTCCACTGAATGACTATGTTATGAGCGTGCATTGTGCAATTTTCACACAGGCTCGTAACCTTGAGCACGACCAGGGTGTTAGGGTTCCTAGGACAGACACTTAAGAAGTATGAGGCTGAAATGTTACTCAGATGCAAAAGGAGTTGCAGAGAGGTTCTCTGTTGGGACATGGATGATGAAGGGACGTGGATATAACTGGGGGGGACTGCATAAATGCCAAACACCACTGCAAATATCTGCAAGCGAACATTCGGCATTGATAAATGCTTGTTATTTACAGTCACCACTGGTGATGACCAAGCACTTCTTGAGTCTTCAGTTATACCCAACTCTTTCACTTTTTATATTTCCTTAACCACATCTGCTCTTAACTACTCTAGTAATCTATATATCTTTTGTTTGACAGGGTGAGCATTCTCTGTCACTAGTACATGCTAAACCCTTTTTATTTGACCTGGCACTGTGGTAAAAGTACATTTGTTTTACCAAGTTACAAATTTATGTGGTTTGCTCTGTGGTTAAGGAAACATTCACCTTCAAAGCATCAGAAACTACTGTTTCAGTCTGTCACAACATCTATTAATATTGTCTTTAGCATCTATAAAGTTATTAGAGAATTACTACCGGACCAGTCCATTAGTGCAAAAAATAAATGGAGCAACTTATTACACTATAATATTACAAATGAGCAATGGCATAGGTGTTGGCTTTCTTGCCACAAATCTTTTAATGATAAATGTAGCTCGCTCATTCAGACTAAAATTCTTCATTTATGGTATAGGACCCAAACTGTATTGCATAAAATGAGATTAACGGATAATGACAACTGCTGGTGATGTAACTCGCTTTAATGGCGATTTACTTCATATTTTATGGGATTGTCCCTCCATACGAAAATGTTGGCATCAGATTCAATTATTTGCAATGAAAGTGACTGGTCAACCCTTTGTATTAGATCCTAAACACTGTATACTTGGTATTTTTGACCCTCATCCCTATAATATTCCCCAATCCTTGAACAGATGGTTAACCATACTTTTTCTTCTAGCTAAACGTAGTATACTTATGAATTGGAGATCTAATATAATCCCCACTCTCCCTGATATTCTTAATCATTTATCTCAATATGCCTCCCTGGATCATATGACACACATTTCTCTCGACCGACTCAACATATATAATAAATGTTGGCAGGAATATTTTAAATATTTGGATTCATCTAGCCAATCTGGCACTTAAAGTATGGATTGAAATACTTTATATAATATCTCTCTCTCTCTCCTTTTATTGATATCCCCCATTTCCTCAGATTGTGGTCTCGCTTTTTCTCTACTTACTTGATACTCTCTTCTCTTTGCTATTTCTTCCTCTTCTCTTGCTTTCTTAATCTTTTCTATATAAGCTTTAGTAGCACTCTAATGATATATACATTGTAGTAATGTACAACTACGACTATTCATATCTCCTCTTTTACCTTATACTTCTATTTTTACTGTATATTATGTAGTGCTAAGCCTTTTTTTTTCATTATAACATTGTAACTGTTCTAGTTTAGGTAGTTAACCCATAATTATTCTATTACCATAGAATAGTCTTTTTTTCCTCCTTTGTTAGATGTTATGCTACTTAGTTTATCATTTATATAACCTTATATAGTATTGTTATAGGATATACTTGTTGTTTGTTTATCTTTTAAATACTTCAATAAAAAGATCAACTGCAAAAATATTGTCTTTAGCAGTTTCTGGTAATACTAACAGAGCAACTTTTGATTTTTTTTCTTAAACCATTTCTTCAGGCGGTTAGCATGGTATAGCTTCATAGGATTTTTCCTATCGGGAATCTCAATATCATAGCTAACTGTACCAGTGTGTTTAGTCACTTCATAAGGCCCTTGCCACTTTATAAACATTTTGTTTCCTGTAGTGGGCAACAGAAACAAAACCTTTTCTCCTGGCTCAAAAATGTTTTCTTAAACTGATGGTCATAATACACCTTCTGCTGCTTGGGACGTCTTCCTGATTGTTGTGGGCAAGTTCAACATATTTTGTTGACTTCGTTCTCAGTGCACACATATAAGATGCAATAGATTCTTTCTGAGTGAGGTTACTTTTCCATGTTTCTTTTCTTACAGCTAGTGGTGTCCCTCAAGGTTGTCTACCATACAGCATTTCAAAGGGTGAAAAACCTGTTGATGTTTGTGGCACTTCTCTGTAAGTAAAAAGCAGGCAAGGTAAGTATTAGTCCAGATCTTTCCCTTTACCCTTTTACAAAACTTTTTAGCATGCATTTTAAGGTTTGGTTAAAACACTCAACAAGACATCTGTTGGAGGGTGACCTTGATCAATAATAATCTCTTTAGGTATATCCACCCTGCTGAAAAATTAAGTAAGCTCTGCTGCCACTTTTGGGACTGTGACAGTACACATTGGACTTTATTTATTTAACTTTGTTTACCAGGTGAGTGCACTGGTAACAAGTACCTTTTTCAGGCACAACCCGGGTGCAGAAGCACAGACAAACAGGAAACAAATTACAGTGAATACATACAAATTAACAGCAAGTTGTAGGCAAACATGAGCACATATGGTGCTACTATTTGTAAATATACAATGTAATATACACAAGTGCTTGTAATGTAATAAACAAAGATAGAACTGAGGCTAGAGAAAAGAGGAGGAAGATGGAGGAGGAGAATGAAAAATGTGACCGAGATTGGTCAGTGAGTGCGATTAGCTAGTATAAGGTGGGACAGCATGACAGGGGCAGGTTATAGGAAGCAAGAGCAGGCTTGGGCTGAAGAGCTTGGCAAAGGCATAGGGAGAGGAACATGTTTTAACAGAAGGAGGTAGGGAGTTCCAAACTGAAGCTGCACAATAACTAAAAGAGTGTTGACCCATATTTGTGTGAAACTTGGGTATTATTACATTGTTTTTGGTTGCAGAGTGGGAGGAAGGAAGGTTAACGAGAGAGATTTGCCTACTGAGGTAGGCAGATGTCCCAGTATGCATAGTTTTCTTTACTAATGTTGCAATAGCTAGATTGGATTTGATGTCGGGGAAACCAATTAAGAGATTTGAGAGCCGTATAGTGGTGAACATTGGACCTGCAACCTAAGGTAAATTTACATATTTTGTAGTATAGTGTGTGTTTGCTGTAGTGTGGATTTACTGGCAGCATCAATTACAACAGATCCATAATCTAACAATGGGACTAGGTTTGCCAATGCAATATAGGTTCTGGCCTCAGGAGTTAAAAAATGTCGAATATGGCAGAGAACACCTAGCTTCTGATGTAAGACAGGTGATGTGTTGGAGATGGGATTTAAAGGATAATGATGGGATCAAGAAAAACCTTGAGGTACTTGAAAGACAGTGTCTTAGCTAGGGGTGTACTGTTGCTGGTAAGGACACAGAAACTGGAGGATACCTTGTTTATTCTGTGCCTAGTCACAAATAGCATAGACTGTGTCTTGGGAAAGTTGAGCACCATATTTTCCATTATAAACCAGTTTTAAAGCCTAGCTAGGCAGGGACTGAGTTAAAGGTTAATGGCATTAATGTCATTGCTATGTGTAAAAAGAATAATCCTCATATAAAAGGATTCGTATGGGTTTGCAGACTGCCATCAAAAATTTTTTCTGAAAAGGGTAAACAAGAGGGGGCTGAGAATAGAACCTTGTGGTATGCCGCTTGTGATGTTATTAAATCCTGAAAGTGTGTTTCCAGCCCTGACAGCCTGAGTTCGGTCAGTCAAGCAGTCTTTGAACCAGGTAAGTGCTAGTGGTCCTAGGCTGACAGCATCAAGCTGATTTATTAGTTTCTTGTGGTTGACCAGATCAAAGGCCTTAGTTAGGTCCACAAACACTGCACCTGTTACAAGGCCTTTGTCCATGGCATGGTGAATGGCATTGGTGAATTCTATTACAGCAGTGCTGGTGCTGTGCCCTTTGTGAAAACCATGCTGTTCAGTACAGCTAAGGTCATATTACTGCAAGTGGTCCACTAGCCGCTGATGCACTAATTTTTCTTGTAGCTTTGTAAGAGCAGAAATAAGTGAGCTTGAGTGACAATTATCAAGAGATACAAACATATGAACATACAAATCTGCCAGCAGAAACAGGCCTCATGGTCTATCAAGTCTGCTCAAATGTGCAGCTAGTACCCTTACATGACGCCTCTGGGTATCGAGTAGCATAGTCACTTACTACCAAAATGAACTGATTACTCTTTTTACTTTTGTCTAAGGGGCCAATCACATCCATTGCTCCATTGCAATTTCCTCAAAAAGTACAACTATTAAGGGTAGGGGCACCAGGCGCACCTTGTCTTTTTTAGTCACTGGGGTTATTTTATAACATTTAGCACATGAACTGCAATAAATAGCAACATCATCATGTATCCCAGGCCAGTAAAATCGGTGCAACAGTCTGGCAAGTGTGTAGTCCCTCCCCGAGTGACCAGTCATAGGACTATTAGCATCCTCTTTCTCTCCTTGACATCTGGATCTTGGAGTTGGGCTCAAATAAGTCTGAATCAGTCACCAAAAGGAAAAGAGTCCCCAACATCTGAGATTTTCTTTGCCTGTGTTCTTGTTATCACAGTTGCTGACACAGCATGATTTATTTAATTTGTGATTAACTCTCCAAATCCTAGAAAGTCATTTCCAATAATCACAGGTACAGGTAGCTTAGGTACTATCCCCATTTTCATTTGGTGTGACACCCCAATAATGTTCAGAGATACTTGGGTAGTGGGATAGTATTGAGTGTCCCCATGGATGCAGATGACACCAGCATCTGATCCTTTTGCAAAGTCTTTTCTCAGAACTTCAGCATGTACCAGGGTCTGTCAGCTTCCCAAATCTATAAGTTCCTTCATAGTTTTATTCCCCACCTTAACATCTGCTAAATACTTGCCCCAATTTGCTAAGGCTAAATTTACTGCAGTATTACTTTCCTTATTTTATATGGCAGTTTCTTTCAATATGGCCTGGCTTGTGACAGTATTAGCAAATAAATTATTTGGGTGAAGATTTGTTATACCATCAGAGTTTTTATCTGATCTGGATTTAAATGAGGAAAAAGAAGGTCTTACCATTCCTAGACTGTTACTTCACTGCTGGGCAGTCTGTCTGGCCATCTGATAGTCCTAAGCAAAATAAATTACATTTTCCTCACTTTCTGGTCAGCATTCTTTTACCCAAAGCTGCACATCTGTGGGAAAGATGTTGATGCATTGCTTCATTGCAAATATGCTGATGATCTGTGGGACTGTCTTCCCTCTGGTTGGCCATTTTATGAGAAGTTCTCTGGGTAAGGTGAAGGCATCACAAGGATTGGTGGCTGAGTGGTACTTCAGGGACCAGAACCCCTGCTGGTAGGTCTCTCATAAGATGTCATATCTTTTAAAGATTTCTCTTTTCCACAAAGTCATAGTTTTCTGACTGCAGTGTCCATATTTTTGTAGGTAAGTTGGACTTTACCTATCCGATAATGTGTCAACCTGAGTGCCCATTGCTGTTTTGGCCACTGGCAGGCTCCGGCTGCCCTTTTAAAAGTTGTCGGGTATGCTTCAATATCATCTGAGGGACATAGCTTTGTAAGTTTATGTCTTTTAAGTTGTTTGTGCTTTGTTTGATCTGCTGGACCTGTACCAGATCCTCTATCTTTGATTGCTTGTAAGGTGTCTGGTCATCACTGCTCCTGTCACTGCATCTCTTCTCTTCTCTGTTTCTCATTCCCTCTTTGCTGAATAGCCCACCATTTAAAAAAGGCAGACATGCTTTCAGGTTCTGTCCATGCCAGTTCTTCTTCCTTCATCATTTGTGCCGGCTGCACAGTCTCAGCTTGGACTTTTGTTTCTGCTTCTAGTTTGGTTGCCATTCTTCTGAAAATCACTCATGGGCTTGCTCTTGCAGGATCCATACCTTTCTCATATGCTCCCCTGGTACCAGGTCTAGTATCTATGCACAAAACTCCTGGCTTAGAGTATGCACAGCATAAATCCCACTTTGTCTGATGCCAACTGTTGCAGAAGCATAGATCAGAAAGCATAGGCAAACTAAGGGATCTCAGTTACACATAAAGATTCACATATATGTTTTAACGACAGAGAAGCAAGGGGAAGAATAATGAGTAGAAACTGTAAGTGAAGGATGGGAGATAGAGGGAAATTGTGGGACCATCAGAGTAGCCAGTTACTAGGTGCCACAATGAAAATTTGACTATGCAATCAGACAGGCAAGAGACAGACAAGTGGCAGATGGGAGAGGACAAAATAGATTAAGGTCTTAACCCAACCCTGTCACAGTCAGTTACTCCATTTTTTGTCCCCCCAAGCCAAATCCTTAATTGGGGGTGGGCTAGTTCCAGATATTCAGTTGGCCCCTCCTTCCTGCTGGCAAGCTCTTCAGCCCACCCCACTCACTAAGCAGCTTATCACTAAAGAAACAGTGTGAGCAGGCCAGCACGAATAATCATGAGAGAGGTGGCAGTGCACCACCATAAGTAATGATGCTAGACAATTATACCAATAAGACTGCCTAGCATCACTACGGACACTACTGCCACCACCCCTTCCTCTTGATAATTTCTGCCAGCTCTGCATACACTCTCTCTTCGGTGATAAGCTGCTTAGCAACTGGAGCAGACTGGGTAGAATAATATGAAGGGAGTTGACTGGATATTTGGCAGTAGCCCACCCCAATCAAGAACTAGGCTTGGGGCACAGGACAGGGTAGCAGCTTCTTCTAATCTGAGGTAGTTGGGCTCTCTGGCTAGGGAGGGGGTGTCATTAAGGAGGCTGTCAGCTCCTGGCAAGGTGCCAGGAGCTGGCTATCACTGTTCTACCTTGTGTGAGACTTCATGGAATGGGCAGATGTATGGGCAAATGTTTGGAATAGGGAGGGAAGCTGGCTAACAGACTAATCCAGGCCATCTGCAGAAGTGGAAGACTTTGTAATTCCTGAATACCCTTGGCTGAAAACAAATAATGACAATTATTCATTATTGGGTTGAATATTCAGGAAGCCTAATATTTACACTGTTTGGGAACTTATATTTTTTTACTCGTACATCCCTAGTACAAGGGACTACTGAGCACTGAAGATGAGGAAATTTCTATGTCAAAGTTTCAGACGTGCTATAGTAAAAAAGATGTTAACAATTTTAATGTGCGTGGTCTTTTATTTTAAATTACTGTAAGGTTTAACAAGTTGTGATGCTGAATACTGATATACATATACTGTATGTAGTCATCTTGTAACTTTAGGACAAGCAGCATAACTACAGGCAGTATAAGAACAAAATTAAATTTCAAGTAGGTGAGAGGCTCAGGCAGCCATGGCCTTTCTTCTTCAGGTAGCACCATAGCTTGTGACCCAGCCAGTCCACTCACAGAATGCCTTGAAACAGAAGCTCCATCTGGTAGATGAGGCTGAAGCAACCATAATCATGAAACCCAAATACATACATTTACTTCTAAACCTCAAAAGATCCTCCTCACTAATCTAGGCTATCAGCATAATAATTTTCATAATGTGAACTTTTAACTGTAGATGTGGGCAAAAACAAATCTCCATAAATATGTTAGAAATCGCCCAGCCCGGTGGCACTGAGGGTTGAGGCACTGGACGCCACACCTCGCGCCACACCGGCGACCCGTGTTCGGGAATGGGCACGGGTTGCCAGGGGTCGGCAGGGCGGAGATGGATTGAGCATCCGGAGGACTGCTCTCCATCTCCGGGGTGGGGGGATTCAGTCGGCCGGTGCTTGTCTGACCCCTAGCGGAGGCTGGGGATCAGCAGCACGTAGCCGTAAGACAAGGGGAGGGTGGGATGTGGCAGACGCTTAACTACGCACTCAGCCGCTGGCGTCATTGCACGCCATGTCCCGTCGGGAGAAAATCAAGAAAATGGGTGTCCGGCTGCACGGCGTCGTTCCCTGGTGCCATTCCTGGAGGATGCCTCCCTGGCATGGATCCGTTGTGGTGGGTCAAGTTGCTCCTCACCACCCTGCCACGAAGGGTAAGTCACGGGGTGTGGAAGGGAGGGGGTCTCATGTCCGGAGGATGGCACCGGGGGAACGACGCAGTGCGGGGGGGGGTTGTAGCCAGAGTTCTGAGGAGGAAAAATAACACCCCAAAAAAAAAAAAATATGTTAGAAATCACTCACATATTGCATATGGCCCAGTTCTTAAAACAGACTTCCAGTGATGATTACCATGATGATAGCTGGCCAGCCACAATAGCGCTCTACATCTACCCTGTTAATCTATCATAATCCTCCCAACCTTGCTACTGAAAATACAATTTGTGACCAGGATTGTGCTATACAGATGTCGAGCAAGCCGCAGAGAGTCAAAGGAGGTAAAACTTTAGCTCAAAATGCCAGAATGAAGCAGTTACTGATTGACACAGATATGGATGATTTTGTGACCTCTTTGTGTGGCCAGTCTCCTTCAGAATCATCTCTGGAGCTGGATTTGGAAGAAGACAGCCCTCCTACAAGATCGGCAGGAGCGATACAAAAAATCCTCCTTACAGTGAATAAGATCGAGTCCTCAATTACAGACCTAAGGCTGGACCTCCGCAGTTTAATAAAAAGTAGTGGCAAATGAAAAAAGTAGCCAAAGTGACAGAGGCCCAAGAGATAAAAGAGCGGGTACTGTTATATCTGCTTAAAAGGGGCAGACTGATGCACTTAAGGCTCAAGGATGCAGAGAATCATGCTAGGCACAATAATTTTTGAATTTACGGAGTCCAAGAAGGAGCAGAGGAGGGATATCCAACAATGATGGACTTTAGCAAACATCTATTAAAAAACACTTTATCCTTGCCCTTGGACCTCTCTTTAGAAATGGAAAGAGCCCACCGTTCTTTGAGCCCACAACCTATGGATCCTAAAGCAAGACCTTGCTTCTGGGTAGTGAAGCTGTTGAATTACCAAGTTAAGGAACAAATTATTTCGGAAGTTTGGTACCAAAAAAAATTTGAAGTTTGCAGAATGGCCAATCTTCTATGACCACGATTTTTCAATGGAGCTGCAGATGAAACAAAACCAAGTAAGGACTGTCATCCAAGAATTTAAAGAGAAAAAGAATATTAGAGCTCAGTTAAATTTCCCAGCAAAACTGAAAGCTTTCCTGGACTCAGGGATAACAATCTACAATACCTTGGTGGAAGTGGCACCATTCCTTAAGGAGCAACAGATCTAATTTCCAGACCTGGATATGGAAGTTCTGGAGCAAACGTTATTGGAAGGAGCCTGGACCCTTGTAACAAGAGGTAAAAAGTGCAGTCCACCATGGTCTTTACTAAAGCAGCTAGCACCTGATCTGGCTAAACTCCTTCAAAGCATGGATTCAACACATACGGCGGCATAGGACAATAAAACAACAACAAAGGACATAGCAAGATGACTGTTTTGAAAAGTTTCATGCAGGCAAAAGTACATTTTCTAGAGCAAGCTCTATCTCTTCAATACACTTAGTCGCAACAGTATCTGTGACTCAGCTATGACTAACTGAACTTAAACTTGGTTGTGATGGGAGGGAAAAAAAGGGGATTTTACAACCAGGGGATATTAGAATAAAGAGGGGGTTTTGGAGTTTGATGAAGGAGAAAGTACAGGGAAAATGTACACAATTTCTCTGTTCCTTGGGGAGGGCCATTGTTAAATGGGTGGTGGAAAACAAGGGAGACTGACAACAGTTTTGGTACACACTTAAAATATTACTTTAGTAGTTCATGTTATGACAGCAGGAGCACTGTGGGTTTAGTAATACAAACCCCTCGGTATTGCGTAGGGAAAGCCCCTAACTAAATGAACTACAACATGGTCCCCCCTACTTTTCTTTTCATGGCGTCAAGATATAGGGAGTGAAAGGTTGTGTGGAACTGGCATAGAACCTTGATGTTTATTGAATTTATTACGTCTGTGGGTTCACATGATCAATCAGGGGGGAATGTTTTTACCTTATTTTCTCCCCTGCTCGTCTTTAAATAATAAATATAACTTACCCCGGATGCCATATTCTATAGAAGGGGTGGGTGTGGTTATATTGGGAATCTTTTGTTATGGTTTTAACAATGATTGATGAGTGTTGTATACCTGGCTACATTGCAGTGATATTGTTACTTATTGTGGGAAGGCCAGATTCACAAATCTTTTATCTCTGGTACCACACAGAGAAAACAAGAGAATGTTCTATATACATGTTTAATTTGAATTTATTATGTTGTTGCTATAAGCACAGTCACCTAAGAAGCAGTCCAGTTATTTTTTCTTATGCACGACAGCTTGGTCCAATACAGAGACTGAGCACTTTGAATGCTTTTGTTGTAATTGTTAAATTTGTATTAAGTCAATTCATGTTTATTGTTAGTATAGTTATCATTTCCACTGTAATGGATGGGATGCCTGGTGGGTAAACCCACCTTATTCAGACTTGGGATACTGGCATCATTTAAAGGGTTTATGTCTGGTCAGGATGGGTAAATTAAAGATTATTTCATATAACATGCAGGGTATCCATTCACCAGTTAAACAAACAAAAATTCTTAATGAGTTAAAAAGGCTCGGATGTGATATAGCATATTTACAAGAAACACACTTCACTTGTGCTGAGCACCTTAAGCTTAGAAGATCATAGGTGGGACATATGGTGGCAGCCTCCAGACCAGGGGGTAGAAAATCAGGAGTGGTGATTCTAATTAAGAGGGGCAGTCTTTTTACAATATTAAGTTCAGAGTTGGATGACCAGGGTAGATAAGCTAGGGTCTCAGGGTGATTCATGGAGAACCATTCCATTTGGTAAATATTTATGCACCAAATGAAGGGGCTTCACGATTCTTTAAAGATATACTGTATTTGGCAAGATTGCAGTCTTGCCACAAGTATTTCCGGGTGGGGATTTTAACTATGTTCTCCATCCTATGACAGACAGAGTGCACTAATACTAATAAATCAGCCACTAAAACATTGATGGCTTTAATGCAAGAGGCGGGCTTTGTAGATATTTAGAGATCACAACACCCTAGAGAAAGAGATTGTACTTTTTTCTTGCATGTACAAAACTCGTATTCACGAATAGATACCTTTCTAACTCAAAAATCCTTTTTGTATACCATTAGTAGTTCCACTGTTCATATCTGTCAATAGGATCATGCTCTGGTCCCATTGCAATTGCAATATACTCCCCTCCTCAGTTTGATGTAAGGAGAGCATTGTGGTGACTGACTGTGTCCCTACTTAATGATAAACAACTAGTGTCCAAACTGGCAGAAAGTATTAAGGAAATGCATGCAGCGGAGCTTAATGCAGAGTACTCTGCAAGGATAAGGTGGGACACTATAAAAACAGTTGCCGGAGATGAATTAGTTATGCTGTGGGGCAAAAAAAATCAGCACAGTTAACGCATTCGAGATTACTGACTTTGGTTATATATCTAGAAAAGGAACATGAAAAAGGATCCAGGAAATTGTAAAAAATGAAACGCTTTAGAAAAAGCTAGAGAAGAACTTAAGTTGTTTGAAAATAAAAAGACAGAAGGGGCACTACGTTTTGCAAACCATAAATATTATGAGGTGGGGAAGGGCTCCCCTTGCTTTTAGATTTAAAAAACTAAAAATAGTCTGGATGCTTCTATTGCAATGATTGTAGTGGAACTAGCTATAAAAGAATTTAAACAGGGGAAATCTCCTGGCCCAGAAGGGTACATTATAGAATTTTACACAGCACTTAAAGATACAAGTGTACTGATTCTGACAGAAGTTTTCAATTCATGTTTAGAGTAGAAAGCCATTCCACAGAGTGGGCAAGAAGCCGTTCTGACAGTCATACCTAAACCACGTAAACAACTGGATGAATGTGCAGCATATTGACCTATATCATTATTAAATAGGATATGATAATACTAACAAAAATCTTAGCAAAAAGACTATAAAAATAAATAACATCACCAGCCCAATGATGCTGAGGGGTGAGGCGCTGGACACCTTACCCGGTGCCATGCCGGTGACCTGGGTTTGGGAATGGATTTGGGTCATTAGGGAGCTGGCATGGGGGGGTCAGAGCAGAATTGAGCAGCTGGAAGGCAGCTCTCCTCTCCAGGGGAGTGGTCACTGCCAGCCGGTGGAGACCCGAGAGTCAGTGTAGGTGGTGGGGGTAACACCTAGCAGGTGTATACCTCCAGAAGTGGTGTGTACATGCCTCCACATCTCCACATGCATGCATGCATCTGAGGTAGGGGGCTGGGTTATGGGCAGAAATGGAAAAATACCATAAAAATACGTATCACAAAAAAAAAATAACATCCTTGATTCACCCCAATCAAACTGGGTTTATACTCCAATGTCATGTAACAGATAATATTCGAAGGCCATTAAATGTGATGTCTTAGAAGCATGGAACTATCTCCCCTCAAATTGCAATTGTTTTTAGATGTTGAAAAGGCATTTGACTGCCTCAGTTGGGCTTATTTAACCACAGTATTGGAGCATATTGGGGTGGGGAGTTTTGTTTTAGCCTGGATACATATGTTATAAAATAATTCCAAAGCTCAAGTTTGTGTCAATGGTACTTTATCAAACCCCCTTAACATAGAAAGGGGCACCCGACAAGGATGCCCCCTTTCACCGTTATTATTTACTATTAGCATGGAAGCATTTGTGGAAGCCATACGTCAAATTGAAGAAATTAAGGGCATTATGGTTAATGTCTACAATAATAAGATATCATTATATGATGATGATACTTTGGTTTATTTATCAGACCCAGAAAAGTCCATTCTGCCTTTTCACTCTCTGGTCCAGCAATTTGGTCAAATATATATGTTTAAAACCAATACAGACACAGTAAATCTGAAATACACATGATTAATGGATGGCTCACTCCAAACCTGCAGGAGTTAATCCCATACAAATGGGTAAAGAGGAAAGTAAGATATTTAGGGATTTTGATTCCAGAAAATCTATCACAGTTGTATGCTCATAATTATGGAGCTTCAAAACAACAAATTTATGCAGACCTTGATAGGTGGAGAGCATTACCTTTGAGTTTTGCTAATAAGACAGACGCTGTTAAAATGAATGTCTTGCCCATTTTTATTTCTGCTTTCTACATTAACCACTTCCATACCCACCAAAGAGTGGAAAGATTTTTTTTATAAATGTCATATTTTTCTGGATGGGAAGGAGGACAAGGATCAGATGGCACCTGCTAAAGGAATCAAAATGTTAAGGGGAATGGGGACTCCTAAACTTGGAAAAATATTATGCAGCAGCCCATTTACTCTGGTAACAAAAATGTTAGCACCCCATGATACTGGAGGAAGGCTAGAAATAGAGGAAGGGGCACACCCTTATATATCACTTGAGGTTCTGCTTTGGGTGATAACTTTGAGAGGTCTCTCAGAAGTGAATAATGTTTGGACTAAACATACTCTAGGTATGTGGTTACAAGTTAGGCAAAGATGGGACATGCCCACACTGGTCTGGAGGGTTATGCCACTATGATATTTATCACAAGTGATGGGAGGGGGTAGGGACCTTAGCTTTAAGTCTTGGGAGAGGAAAGGCCTATTATTTCTAACACAATTAATAAGTGCAGTGGGAACTCTGAAATCTTTCAACATTTTAAAAGAAGAGTTTATGTTGCAGAACTCAGACTTTCACAAATTTTTACAATGTAGGCATTACTTTCTTGCAGATCTACGTATCACTGAGGTCATGCGGACACCTCCACCAGGGGTCATAATAGTGAAAAACAAAAGTAATAGCGCAGATACTAAACAATTTATAGTCCAAGTATATTTGCTTTTACAAGAAGGAGATGGCCAGGTGGCCAGGGAATCTTTACAGGATAAATGGGAGGCAGATATAGCTCACCTGTTACCTCCGCAATGTTGGAATATGGTATGGACAAGTGTACATAAAATCGCCTACTCGCAGTCATGGAAGGAGTTTTGGTGGGAAAACTTCACCAGATTTTTTGTAACCTCCACGATCAAGCATTTTGGGACATATTTAATGGATAAATGTTGGCATCAGTGTGGAGATCAAAGAACAGACTACCATATTTCTTTGGGCCTGCTCAGCATTGGCTAATTACTGGTTGGAAATTACAAAGGAAATAATGAGAATTCTAACATTAACTATAACCCTTAACTTTGAAAACCTAGTGCTGGGGTTGCCACTCACCACGCTGCAAAGGCCAGACCAAAAATGCCTTTCCTTCATTCTGATAGCTGTAGCTAACAAGGCAAAAACACACAACTGGCTAACAAACAATGAATTAACAATTAAACAATGTCTGCAAAATGTTCACTAGATTAAACATATAGAAGCTATCACTGCAAAATTGAAACTTCAATCAGATAAATTTAATTCCAGATGATTACCATTCTACTCTTATATAGAAGAAGTAGAAAATATACCAGTATTGGATCAATTTTTATGTCAATTTTTTGGATGAGGTGATCATGTCTCGGTGAACATGGTTATAATAGGATATATTTGAGGAATATACTTATTGTTCTTCCCCATTTTTGTCCCTTAGAAAGGTCCCTTGTACAGAGTAAACTGCCAGAAAAGGCAGACAATGATAAAAATAGATCAACAAAAACACTCACACAACTGAAATAAATGTTTGTGTTGTATTTTATATCTTTATTCTCATGTTATCTTATATCTGTATAAAATAGCTAAATATAATGGAACTTAATAGACTGCGATAATGGATTATATACAAGGTGCAGGGAATTTTTGTCCTTTTAAAAAGTAAGCATGAAATGGAATTTTGGAGGCCAGGAGGTGGTATCATGGACAGTATTTACTTGGACAATTCCCATGGCTACAATATTTAAACTGGAGAACTGATGGTCAAGACCTGTAAAAGAAGAAGAAAAAAATTATTTTAGAATATTCACTAATACATTACAGTCCATAATATGGCCTACAGAGACTGGTTACAAAGAATATACCTTGTACCAACTACAATGTTTTTCCCTTTGTAGGGGATTCATTAATTTCTATTGTAAAAGTATTCATTGTGAACAACAATTTCTTTGTTTTTTTTTACTTATTGTTTTTCCACCTACTGTCCCTCAACCTTCCACTCCTTCAGTCCCCCAAGGAGTATCACCCTCCCAACCCTACCGACACTCAGGGTCTGCCTCTAGAGTACCACCCTCACTACCAAATGGACCACCATTAACGGCACGGATTACCCCCGGGGCGGGGCAAGGAGAGGTCCCCCACCTTACCTCCCTCTGTCCTGCAGTGAGCTGTACAGCGAGGTCTGCCCTGTTTGGTCGGCGGGTGGTGAGACTGGCTCCGAAGGACATCATCTAGGTAGGTTGGAGGGCTTTTTTCCTCCGAGATGTATCCCCCTGACGCCGGGCGCAATGAAGTTGGTTGCCAGCGGCGTGGAGACGCACGCCGGCCGGCCTCCTCTGCCCACGCTTCTACCCCCTGTTTTTGCATCCGCTCTCCTCAACCACACCGACCACCCTGAGCTTCCCCAACAGGTGGCGGTATAGCGGTGGAGAGCAAGGTCCCCCTACCCGGAGAAGGAGAGCGGCCGCTGGGCACTCAGTCCTTCCTCCCTCCTGTGACCTCGGCCAACCCTGGCTCGCCCCCGAACCCGGGTCGCCGGTGTGGCACGAGGTGTGATGTCCAGCGCCTCAACCCTCAGCACCACCGGGCCGACTAGAACAACAATTTCTGTATGATTGTATGTACAGTCTATCTGAGCTTGTTTCTTAATAAAAGTTTCAAGTTAAAAGAAAACAGACTTCAATTTGGGCCCATAATAACAAAGCATTAAAAAATAACGTCTAAACCTCAAATGGTCCTATCCACTAATCTAGTATATCACTATACCAAGATATATTATTTAAGCCTGTGTACTTTTTCATAAATAATGGCAAAAAAATCTCCAAAACTACATAAGATGTTACTCCTACATGTGACCCAGTCCTTACTTAGGATCTTCAGTTACAGTTCATAATAACAAAAGATACAAAATATTTCCACATCTATTCCTCAAGAGGCCCCCACTCACTAATCTAGTCTATCACTATACTACAGTAGTAGCACCTCACTATAACGAACCTCATTATAGTAAAAACAATCAGTTATACTGAATTCATAGCATGGCTTCCAATAAACTACCTTTTCCTGTTCACCTGCTCATATCCATAAATACCTCACCTAACAAGCCCTGTCAGCTGATCTGATCTGTCAGCATGAAGCACTCAGGATATTCTGTCAACATGAAGTTTGCAGTACTGGACCAGAGAACATCTGTTAAGAGCCTTTTGAAACATTTTGAGAAAGACAAGGAATTTCAAATCAACAATCAGTATGTGGAAGAAGCAGCAGGGAGCATTACGGGATTTTGTACTTGGGTGATTTGAAGAGAATGCCTTGAAACAGAAGAATCTCCATCAGACAGATGAAGCTGAAATCAACATGTCCACGCAGCTGCAGTTTGTAAAATGGCAGACCAGTGGTATGCCAGTGTCAGGTACTATAGTAAGGAAAAGGCAGAACAATTTAAAAAAGAAATCCATGGGGATAGGTATGATTTTAAATCCTCTCTTAGGTGGTTGTGTCACTTTCAGTGCTGCCATGGTATTAGGAGAGTGTGTGTCACAGGAAAATAGCACTCCTGCAAAGATACAGCCACAGTAGAAATTTGGCCCAAACTAAAACAAGTGTTACATGATGAGGGGGTACCTGTCAGAACAGATGTACAGTGCAGATAAAACTGGTTTGTCCTGATGGTGCCACATCAGTGTAAAATTTGCATATCTGAAAACAGTGCTAGCAAGGGGCATAAAGTCAGCAAGGAACGTATTTCCTTCCTGTTCTGTGGTAATGCCTCAGGGACACACACGGTCATGTTTCATTTCATTATATTGCAGCCCCCAGTGTTTCCGCTGCTGAAGCTTGTCATCACTACCTATGGAATATGCAAGCAGTCGAAATGCCTGGATGGCCTCTGACATTTTCCGAGCATGGTTTTCACAAGCATTTATACCCGCAGTGCATGCACATCTGCACCATCAGAAGCTTCCTCCCAAAGCACTAATCCTAATGAATCAGTGCTGAGCACATCCTCCAGAGTCAGAACAGGGTAGAGGGTGCTCCTCTTTCCTACAGGTGCTGCTGTGCACAAAATAGAAAAGTTTGTGTGAGCATGGCATGCGCACTGTTTTCTTTTTTTAACACATCCTCTAGAGTCAGAGTTATGATCCAGACATGGTAAAATCCAAGCTTTGTTCCTGCTGAGAAACACAACCTCCAGGGTAAAGGCACTAGATGGTGGCGTTATCGGAATACTTTTAAAACTATAGCAAAACAGGCTTTTGGGTGACCTTGTGGCTGCTGATTTTGGGATCATGGTTACAGAGTTTTTAAAATAAAAAAAACTAAGTCCCTGTACACACTAGAGAGCTTAAAACGGTTTAACTGCCTTAAACCGTTTTAAGCTCCTGGAACACGGTTTGCGTTCACACTGTAACACGGTTAAAATCGTGTTACAACCATGTTCTAAAACCCTGCTAAAACCCTGTTAAAGAGGTGGTCTTTAGCACAGTTTTAGCTAAACACAGTTGCCTTAATCTGTGTTAACAGCAGTGTGTATGCAAACCGTGCTGTAACACGGGTTAAGGCAACCTGCCCTACGGGAAAAGTATGTTTTTAAACAACAGGATTGAGAAAAAAAAGTGATACCAGTATTGCCTAGTAGCCCTTGAAGCACTGCTTCCGATGATGCACTTTTTTCCCAGATCGCTTTCGGTTCCCGTTCACGGGTATCCCATCATGCACTGCGGCATACTGCGGTACCCATAATGCTTACACTTGCTGCCGCAGTCATGCCTGGGAACTCACTTCTCCTAGCATGGTTGTCGGAATGCAATGTGGACACTCTGACAACCATGCTAGGTACTGATTTATAAAACAATTTTAATAACGTTTTATAATCGGTTGCCAGTGTGTACAGGGCCTAAATGTAATGGATGTAGCACAGCTAACAGGAGAAGCATGGGCAAATATATAAGAGAGCGCCATTGCACACTGCAGGATGGTCATACTTGGTCCCACATGCAAAGCCCCATCTGACATAGAAAATGAGCCTGAGATCAACAATAGAAAATAAATTCTGCAATGGCAACCAGTTTCCAACTGGTGAAAGATCCCTTGGAGGCTGAGGGCATTACTGAAGATTGACTCACTCAGGATGACTCTATCCAGGCACAAAAAAAAAGTGTCTGATAGTGACAATGTTGGAGCAGTGCTGGAAACAAATTACATGAATAAGCCAGAGCCAGAGTCTGATGAAGTTCAAGTTTCAGGTTTATTAGGGATGAGTCATTGAGCCAAGGCTAATTTACAATGACGCCCCTACAAACACGCACACCTCAGTTACAGCGTAATACATTTAAATACATACATAAATCACCTGTTAAAGAACAGTAGCAAAAAACTTAATGTACAGTATGTACAACCATTGTGTAAAAGTACAGTTAATCAGTCAAATCCTGTGAGTGTACAGAAATACTTGTGAGCACATTCAATGTAGATCTAGGGTTATATTTATGCTATACCTTCCCTGCATTTCAGACACATAAAGTCAGGAACCATGTTTTAATTTGTTTCAGAGTTTTTTTTTCCCTGAAGTCTGAATATCTCAGGGACAGAATATCATATCTGAAGCACCCAGCTGCTGAAGAAGTACCTGGCATTTGCAGTAGCCCTCCAAGGGGATGCTAGAGGCATGCACTTTACAGAGATATATGTTTTTCCCTAAGTAGCAACCTCAGTTAGGTAGTCCGGGACCTTGGACTTTATTCTGTATACTGTACCTTCTAATGAAAATAGCATTTTATGCAGTCTGTGTTTGTCCGTGGTCCATCCTAGTTTTTTGTGGGTATAATATGAGCTATTTAAAACAAAACATGCCATTCTGTTAAATAAAATGTTTAACTTGCGTAATTTGTGCAAAACTCATAAGCAAGGTCGTTGTAGTCAAAAATGGAGAATATCTGTGTTTGCATTAATTGTAATCTCATCTCATAATCCAGACATCTCTTTTTCTGATATAGGGCTCCTATTTATCTATTCTGCCTATGAGTTTTGTAATGTGTAGGTTACCTGACCCTTGATTATCTATCCAGAAGCCTAGATATTTATAAACCTCTACTTGCTCAATCCTGTTTCCCTCCTTAGAGAGGATGACCAATGAGTTTTTGTCTATTTTATTTAATTTTGGGTGTGTTCCTCCTAGTAACATTACATGTCAGTGTCAGTGGCTCAGTAGGTAGCACGCTTGCCTCTGGGGCCAGGAGATCAGAGGGCTGTGGGTTCAGTTCCCACATCTGGCACTTGGGTTGTTATCCCAGTGCTGACACTGTAGTGCAGCATGAGAGGGATGCTGCACTTCTGAGGTGCCATCTTTTGGATGAGATGTTAAACCGAGGTCCCATCTGCCTGGATTGGTGGTAGTTCAGGTGGATGTTAAAAGATCCCATGGCACTTCTCGAAAGAGTAGGGAATTTCCCGGTGTCCTGGTCAAATTTCCCTCATTCACTCAAAATACCACCAACAGCTTAATCTGGTTCAAGGTCAGTTGGCATTCATCTGTATCCCCCTCCCCTGGTCGTGCCTGAAAATAGGCAGGATTTGTCTACTGCACTTACCCGGCCAACAAAAACTAAATAAATAAATAAAATTTGTCTTATTTTCATTTAGTGTAAAGGAGATCTGGTTGAAAAATAACTGGCGGCCATCAAAGGCCAACTGCAGCTGTGTTTGTACTGTCTCTGCTGAGGCATTTATTTATTTAGTTTTGTTGACAGGGTAAGTCCACTAGACAAATCCTGCCTATTTTCAGGCACGACCCGGGGGAGTGGATACAGATGAATGTCAATTGACCTTGAACCAGATTAAGCTGTTGGTGGTATTTTTTAGAGAATGTGGGAAATTTGGCCAGGACACCAGGGAAATTCCCCTACTCTTTTCGATAAGTGCCATGGGATCTTTAACATACACCTGGACTACCACCAATCCAGGTAGATGGGACCTCGGTTTAACGTCTCATCCGAAAGATGGCACCTCAGAAGTGCAGCACCCCTCTCATGCTGCACTACGGTGTCAGTACTGGGATATTAACCCAAGTGCCAAATGTGGGAACTGAACCCACAGCCATTTGATCTTTCGGCCTCAGATACGAGTGTGCTACCAGCTGAGCCACTGACACTGCGTAAACTGCATTGGAGGTGTAGTCCACAGTATCATCGACACTGGTAGCCTACCCCTTCAATGCTTTTCCCAGGCCTCTTAAATACAGTGTAAAGAATAATGGGCCTAGTACTGACCCCTGAGGAACACCTGTTTTTATAAGCAATTCTTCTGACTGCTTCCTATTCACTATTGCCTTCTGTGTTCTACCAGTAAGATAACTACTAAACCAAGTGAGGGCTCTATCTCTCACACTAACTTCTCTCAAATTCTCAAGCAATTCATTGTGTTCCACCATGTTGAAGGCCTCAGAGAGGTAATCAAAAATAGCTCCAGTGGCCTAGTGGCACTGAGGGCTGAGGCACCAAACCTCACTCCGCGCCGGCGACCAGTGTTCGGGAATGAGCATGGGTCACCGGATGCTGGCTGGGGAGAAGAAGGATTTAGCATCCGAAGGACTGCTCTCCTTCTCTGGGGAGGGGGGTCCATGGCAGTAGGTGAGTGGTTGCCTCCTGGAGGAGGCTAAGAGACTACCCGCTCCATTGCACACAGGGGTAGAGCTGAGGGCAGAACTCTGAAGGGGAGCATATGCAGACGCATGCGTGCCCCCCTCCCCAGCAACGTCATTGCATGCCCTCGGCTCCAAGGGGTGAAAAACAGGCACCTAGTTGAGCGGCTTGAGGGCCGTCTGCAAGTTTTGCCCAGTGGATGGGCACACAGGCTGGATCCATGTTCCATAGGGAGTCTGGGGAACTCCCTGTGGCCTTGCTGCAGAGGGTACAACCGCAAGGGCATATGGGTGCCTGGGACTGACCAGACAGAGGCGGACGGGGTCCAGAATCCCTGGACTAGATGCAGAGACAAGAGGGGAGCAGACTGAGGTGGCCAGAAAAGGTAAAAAGCCATTTGTCAGAGCCAAATGTTGATTGCGTTGGTCCGTTGAGCTCGCTCACTGCCCCGTGTCACTCGCTCATTCTGTTTCTCCCGGTGCTGCAGGATGCTCTTTTGTACTGGGCTCCTGCCTGCATTGGCACGTTTTTCTGCCCACAAAGAAATATGCAGCTGTCCTGACAGAGCTCTGTTGAGGTGGGTCACTCCCCCTCTCTCACTCACTCATTCTGTTTCTGCTGGCGCTGCAGGCTGCCCTTTTGTACTGGACTCCTGCCGCTGTTGGCGGCTTTTTCTGCCCACAAAGAAATCTGCAGCTGTCCTGACATAGGTCCGTTGAGGTAGCTCACTCCCCCTCTCTCACTCACTCATTCTGTTTCTGCCAGCACTGCAGGCTGGCCTTTTGTACTGAGCTTCTGCCTGCATTTGCACCTTTTTCTTCCCGCAAAGAAATCTGCAGCTGTCCCGACAGAGCTATGTTGAGGTTGCTCACTCCGCCTGTCTCACTCGCTAATTCTGTTTCTCCTGGTGCTGCAGGTTGCCATTTGGTAGTGGTCTCCTGCCTCTGTTGGTGCCTTTTTCTGCCCACAAAGAAATCTGCAGCAGTCCCGACAGAGCTCCGTTGCACTCACTCACCCCCTCCCACTCGCTCATTCCGTTTCTGTCGGTGCTGCAAGCTGCCCTTTTGTACTGGGCTCCCCACTCATGCTAAGCGCCTTTCTTCTGGCCACAAAGAAATCTGAAGCAGTCACGAGCAGAATTCCATTGAGCTCGCCTCACTCACTCCTCTCTCTCACTCATTCGTTCTGTTTCTCCACCACTGCAGGCTGCCCTTTGCACTGGGCCCCTGCATGCATTGCTGCCTTTTTCTGCCCAGAAAGAAATCTGCAGCAGTCCCAACAGAGCTCCGTTGAGCTCACTCACTCCCCCTCCCTCACTCGCTCATTCTGTGTCTCCCGCTGCTGCAGGCTGCCCTTTCATACTGGGTTCCTGCCTGCATTGGTGGCTTTTTCTGCCCACAAAGAAATCCGCAGCTATCATGATACACCTCCGTTGAGCTCACTCACTCCCCCTCTCTCACTTGCTCATTCTGTTTCTCCTGGCGCTGCAGGCTGCCCTTTTGTACTGGGCTCCTGCATGTCTTAGCACCTTTTCCTACCCACAAAGAAATCCACAGCTGTCCTGACAGAGCTCCGTTGAGGTCGCTTACTCCCCCTGTCTCACTCGCTCATTCTGTTTCTCCTGACGCTGCAGGCTACCTTTTTGTACTGGGCTCCTGCCTTTGTTGGCAACTTTTTCTGCCCACAAAGCAATCTGAAGCAGTGCTCCATTGGCCTCACTCACTCCTCCTGTCTCACTCGCTCGTTGCATTTCTACTGGCGCTGTGGGCTGCCCTTCTGTACTGGGCTCCTGCTTGTGTTGCCACCCTTTTCTGCCCACAAAGAAATACGCAGCAGTCTGACAGAGCTCCGTTGAGCTCGCTCACTCTCCCCCTCTCTCACTTACTCATTCTTTCTCCCACCGTTGCAGGCTGCCCTTTTGTACTCAGCCCCTGCATGCACTGCTGCCTTTTTCTGCCCACAAAGAAATCCGCAGCAGTCCCAACAGAGCTCCATTGAGCTCACTCACTCACCCTTCCTCACTCACTCATTCTCTGTCTCCCAGTGCTGCAGGCTGCCCTTTTGTACTGGGCTCCTGCCTGTGTGTCACCTTTTCCTGCCCACAAAGAAATCCTCAGCAGTTCCAACAGAGTTTAGTTGAGCTCGGTCACCCCCCAGTCGCTCGATCCTAATCTGTCCCAAACACTGATTCTGACAGTGACTGCAGTATTCTGCATCGGAAGCGCAGAAACACATTTCGGCCAGGATGTGAAAAATGACAGCTGTACTGTTCATAAGGAGGTGTGAACAAATGCCAGTGTTGAAAATCTGGCATGAAAATATTACTAATTTGCAAACTTACAAGAGTGAGTGGAAACTGCACAACACACACTTGTTACGCTGTCATTTTATGGAGTTTCATCACAAAATTTTCAACATAGGCATTTTAGGACCTCTGCCCATGAACAGTGTCAGTGTGATTTTCTTAATATGTCCCGAACACTGATTTGCCACAGCGACCGCGCTATTGTGCATCGGAAGAGCGTAAACATGTTTCAGCCAGGATGTGAAAAATGACAGCTGCACTGTTCATAAGGAGGTGTGGCAAAATGGCAACGCTGAAAATCTGGAGTGAAAATATTGCAGAGTTGTGAAGGTACAAGTGTGCATGGAAACTGCACAATGCACATTCGTAACACACTCAATTTATGAACTTCTGTCACCAAATTTTCAACGTAGGCATTTAGGACCTCTGCTAACGAACAGTGTCCACTGTCATTTTCATAATATGTCCCAAACATGGATTTCCCACAGTGACCACCCTATTCTGCACGGGAACTGCGAAAACACATTTCGGCCAGGATGTGAAAAATGCAGCTATACTGTTCATAAGGAGGTGCAGAAGAATGGCAATGTTGAAAATCTGGAGTGAAAATATTATTAATTGGTGAAGTTACGAGCATGCGTGCAAACTGCGCAACGCACGCTCATAACACAGACATTTTATGAAGTATTGTCACCAAATGTTCAACATAGGTATTTTAGGACCTCTGCTCATGAATAGTGCCACTGTCATTTTCTTAATCTGTCCTGAACACTGACTTCCCACAGCGACCGCGCTATTCTGTGCCGGAAGTGTGAAAACACATTTTGGCCATGATGTAGAAAATGACAGCTATACTGTTGACAAGGAGGTCTGAAAAAATGCCAATCTTGAAAATCTGGTGTGAAAATATTGCAAATTCACAAAATTACGAGCATGCGTAGCAACTGGGCAATGCACGCTCATAAAACAGTCATTTTTTGGATTTTTCCCACCAAATTTGCAGTATAGGCTTTTTCAGAGCCCACCTCATGAACACAGGCACTGTCATTTCGTTAATCAGTCCCAAAAAGGGATTCCACGCAGTGAACAAAAAAATCACCTTTCAGGGCCAAATAACGCCATGACAGTGCCAGAATTCATGAGGAGGGGTCCTAAAAACCCCATGTAAAAATTTGGTGCCAAAATACCAAAAAATGTCTGTGACATGCATCAAAGTTGAAAAAACCCTATTTATACCATTATACAGCTTACCGGCATTTCTTCAGTTCATGGTCAGCTTTGAAGAGCGCAGACATCTTCCCGGTCCACCGATGAGCATCGCACCAGACTCCAGAGGTAAATATGGGATGAGGGGGGTGTGGAGAGGCAGGGTGCACAGTGGGTGGGCGTGGGTTGTGGGAGGGGCGCAGAGAGACTGGTGAGAGACCGTTTCCTTTTTTACAGGTTAAAAAAAAGACATTGCGTGACCATTTTTGATTTTACAGAGGCATGTGGCATGCTGGGGTGGGCTCTCTGCATGCTAACAGAGTCTTTTTTTGGGAGGGCAGCTGTAGCCAATGGGGGATTGGGCACCCCCATTGGCACACAACAAAAAGGGGGGTTACATTATGCCAACAGGGATTGGGCACCCCCATTGGTACACAACAAAAGGGTGGGGTGACATTATGCCGATGGAGATTGGGCACCCCACTGGCAGACAACAAAAGCAGGGGGGTTACATAATGCCGATGGGGAGTGGGCTCCCCGACTGCAACATAAACCTTGAGACACTGAAGCCGATGGGGATTGGAGCCCCCGTCGGAAAACAAATATGGTGGGGGGGCACATGCTGCCGAGGAGGATTGGGCACCCCCTCAGCAGGGGAGGTAATATTGTTTGTGAACATGGCGGCAAGCCGCCACCATGTTCACAAACAGTATCAGTATTTAAAGGTTCCGCCCTGCAATGACGGGTCACTCCCTCATTGCAGCGAATAGTCGACGCTTCAATGACGAGGTGGCCCCTGATTGCAGCGGCTAAAATTTTTCAAGTTGGTGGCACGCTGGCTGAACTAGTGTCAGCAGCGGCATGCCACGGCATTGGGGGAAGTGGGCCAAGCCTTTAAAGGCTGTGGGGGCATTGGCCACAACAATGCCGCGGCTCTACAATCTGCTTCTGGAGAAAGCTGCCGCAATATGTTTCTTGCACATGCATGCAATCAACATAAAAAAGTAGTAGCGAAAAAAAAAATAGCCCCAGTGACTTTATCCAGCTCTGAGGCCTTGTTGATATCATCCAAGACCTTAAATGCAGAAGAAACTGTAGTATGGTTTCTACAGAAAACAGACTACAATTTGAAGCGACACTGCAGATAGGGAAAAATGGGCAGACTGGGTGGACCATGCCATCCTTTACCTGCCGACAAATTCTATGTTTCTATGTTTCTATTACTTTCTTCTAGAAAGATCTGTAGCTGTTTTGCAACTACCTTCTTCAGTAGCTCTGCTGGCATGGGAAGTAGCGCTATTGGCCTATAATTTGTCATTAGGTCAGGGCTGCCCCCTTTAAAAATAGGGACAACCTTGGCCCTTTTCCACCCTAATGGCAATTCCCCTATTGTTAAGGACCAGTTAAATATGTATGCTAATGGTCCCTAAATCTGCAGTGCTGCGTAATTCAGAAATCTTTATGCGAGGTTGTCCAGCCCATAGCTTTTATCACTCTTTAATTCTAGCAAGTATTCACAAACTATTGATACTGGAGGAGACCAGACCCACTTATGCTACTTGCCCACTTACTGCACATTCTATGCCATGTCAGCCTGTAGGTTTCTTTTATCAGTTTATTTGAGCTCGGGGTCTTCTTCCTCCCCCCTTGCTAAAACAATGGGAGGGCAGAGCCTCCCAACTCAAATAAACTGAAAAAAACAAAATCAGTAGCAAGCATGCAATGAAAATAGCATAGCACGGTACAGTCTAGCACAGCAGCACATGATGAAAGTTTTGTGCTACGCTAATAGAGTTGGTCCAGTCTCCTCCAGAATCACCCACAAACTTCCTGTACTGTTATCTCTTCAAAAAACAAATTGTTTACCATTCACACTGGCACCATGTGTTGTTATCCTGTTTTCTCTCTGACCTATCATACCCTCCAGATCTCCCAGATTAACAACAAACTCTTTGAACATATCTATAAATCCAACTCTTTGATAAAGCTGAGAGTATTGTTGACTCTACCCGCAGGCATTTGTTGTCCATGCCAGCATCTTGCCGCTATCTACCTCTTGACAAAATCTTTAAGCCTGATGCTCTTGTACGTACCTAGCTAGCTTAATGTCTGCAGTAATGCACCTTTGTTAAACTCCCCATGCCTGTACAAAGTTGCTTTTCTATCCCCTCGTTCTAATCACTGTTTCTGTTGATTTTGTATGAACCCTGTCTGCCTGATGATCATGTTGCACCTCTTGATGTAACTGATGTTCTGATGCATTGTGTGCACCCTGTCTGCCTGATGCCCTTGTATGTACAATTGTAATCCTCCCAGATCGCACCTGAAAATAGGCACTTGGTTGTCTAGTGTGCTTACCTGGTTAACAAAAGCAAATAAATAAGTTCTTATCATCATTGATTATTCTTGTTTCTCCCCTTGGCTTTTTTATTTTATTTAAGGCTTTGATTGTGTCCCAATTTTTTTTTTTTGGGGGGTGGGGTCACCAGCTAACTTCCTTGTTTTACACTTAAAGTATTTTTCTTTAGCAGCCCTGTCTTCCCTCATGTATTTATTTCCTGATCCCTGTATTTATTCCAATTTTCTGTGTTACTCACTGTACTGGCCAACTACCACAACTTATTTTTTTTCTTCTTAACTACTGTATATCAGTTGACTACTGAACAACACTTCTGAGTTCTTTTTAATTTTTTTTAGATTTTAACAGGAAATACGTATAATAGATTACACTAAGTTCCAAAAAAAATTAGTCCCAGACATCATTTAAATCAGGTATTAAATGCAGTCTTTCCCATTTTTGTCTATCCAGATCAGTCATGAGGACTATATTGTCAAAGGATTTCATGGATATATAGCGTGCATTATCCTCCAGGGTCCTTTTGGATATAGTTTCCCATTAACACAGTACATTGTATGGTGATCACTGTTTAGGTCAGTCATGGTGCTTACATTTATTATAAGTGTGTGGAGAGTTGGGGAGAATCAGATCCAATGTAGTTGCAGTATTGGGAAATTTAGGGCTGATGTGTGTAGGGTCATATATTAATTGCTCTAAAGGTAATGACAGAGCTACACTTTGCACATATTTAGACTTTTCTTCAATGCTCAATCTATAGTAAATTGAAGTCCTCCATCAGAAGCAATTCACGGATTTCAACAAAAGGCAATAGGCATCTGGTTAAGTCATCTATTTTAGAAGCGGAGAATTATGGTGGCCTACAGCAACCTTCTAGGAGTACTGGTTTCCCCTGGAGATACTTACTTCAACCCCTGCTAGTTCACAAACATCACTTGGTATTGGCAATTTCTTTCTCCTAGCAACAAATTTATTTTGACAATGCACAATTATTCCCCCTCCTCTTTTGTTCCTATCCTGTCTATATATAACGTACTTTTCAATCCCTAAAAAATCATCCACTCTTTTCTTGTTTAACCAGGACTCCATCAATATCATGAAACTTAGCCCATGTTCCAGGACAAAATCTCTAATCATTTCTATCTTTGGTACTGTGATACAAGGTTTCTTTCGTTTGCATGCATAAGACATAAACCTTTCGGTTTCTGTATCTGTTTATCCAAAGTTACTGATGTTTTGGGACCTGGATTTAGTTGTACATCCCCCACAACTTACAATATTGACAAAGTGCTGTAGCTTTAAGAACCATTTTTTGCCATTTCTGAACAACTTTGTTAAAAATCCATCACACTACCCCCCTTCCCTTTTCAGCTTTAAAGCTTGTATTAATTTCTCTAGTTTCCTTTAGTACTGTAATACCAGATTCCATGTTTAGTACATATGAAGTTGTTGAGTGACTACCTCTCCGATCATACCTTATATTTACATGGTTCACAAAGGATCCTATTTTTCAGTCTTGTTTTTTCATTCCACTCTCCTCCAGTTTTAGTCAACCAAAAACAACCATTACCGGGTAATTACACCCTGTCATAGTACTAAAAGGAGCAGTACAGCATAAATATTTACAGCAATTTCAGCTAAGTGTTTCATTTTGCAAGTCATCTGAATAGCTATAGCAACAATTCCCTAACTGCAAAATCTTGTTATAACCAGCAGTGGTATCATGTTCATAGAATAAATAACCCCCTAATAAATAAAAATAAAAGTACTTCAATATACCGTAGTGTAAAAACAAAATACAAACCACCACAAACATTAGATGAAAACCTGCTAAAGTTCATCCAATTCAATAATTCTATTGGCCCAATATGTAATTCATTGTAAAAAAACTTCATTAATGCACCACTTAGGGTTTGTGTAGCCCACCCCCTCCTCAGTGTCTAGGGGTATGCTGATGGTCATTGTCTGTTGAGAAGGGGGACCACAACAGAAACTGCAACCAGATGATCTTTGCTTATCAGGTTCCTGGCGAAGGAGTGCTCTTGCTTCACATGGATGCTGGGCTAGAGAACTAAGGGCTAATAGTAGCAACAATCACTGAAGAACTGAGACAACACTTCATTTAAGGTAAAACAGTGGGATCCCATTTAATAACGCTGTGCAACTCCATGGAGTATAGCTGATCTCAAACAGGGAGCATGTGACACTGGACTGAAATGGTCACTTCAATTTCAGAGTCCAAATGTTCACATTGTACAATGTCCACACAGTGGTGCATGATCCAGAGGACCCCATAAACTTAGGCAGCAGCTCAAACATTACACAGCAAAGTCCACATGGTCTCTCTCTCTCACCTGATGCAATTTGTCCCTCGGCACTGCTACCTTTCAACTCAGGGCAGCCAGTCCTCTTCTCAATGATGCTTCCATCCCACAGATCCCTTCTGGGTGACTGTCTCCTAGACCTATGGTGACACATTCCCAAAGAGGCTCCAGCTCGAACTCTCCTCAAAGTCGTCATATGACTCATATGTGGCTGCTTGCTGGACCCAGCTCTTCCCAGGCAGGGTGATCCCTCAAGATGGCTGCCACCATGTCAACATTCTTTCTTATGTTTTTCACTCCACACATCACCCAAAATCCCTAGTGGTATGCTTCAAGCAGGCTATCCTTCCACTCCTCACACCAACCACCCCCACTCACCCCCGGCCCACTCCTATGACCCCACAAGACTGGCATGCTCCCAAAGTATTCACGTAACAAGGCAGTCCACTGGGGTAAAAGGAAAAAATATATTCACCCTTTATAGGCCGGGGTTGTAATAATCCAGAAATAAATACTGTATATATATATATATATATATATATATATATATATATATATATATATATATGTGATGTGTGTGTGTGTGTGTGTGTGTGTATATATATATTATTTCAGTTGGGATATAGTAGTTTTGTTTGGGGAGGACTGTTTTATTTGGTTAAATTTATTTGCAGTGCAGAGGAGTGATTAATTGGGGGTGGCTGTTCTGGGTGGCCAGAGATTATATGTTGCCAAGTGGCTCTCCTGGTCAGGCGTTATTCCTCCTCCTCTGCAATCCGGGGCCTCTGACCCTTTAATTGTCCCCATTTGCATGCTGACATATATAATCATTGTTTGGCATTGGGGATAGTAAGGAGGAGGCATGGGGGGCTCTGGACAGCGAGAAGGGGGCGAGCTTGGTGGCTAGATTGGGGTTGTGGCATCAAGGAGACACCCTCGGGTGAAATGGAGACTGAACAGGGGTTTTCCCTGTTTGGTCCCAATACCCAAGGGCTCCACTTTTAGTGGGCAGCTTACTCATACCTCTAAACCTTTTGTCACTGAAATGAGGGACATGGACATTTGTGGACACTCAAAATGAGGGACACAGACCCTCAGAATGAGGGACACATCCTCAAACATGGATATACAAGTTCAGAACACTGTGAAAACCATGGTGTTTACTTGTACAAAGTTTATTTTGGATTTAGTATTTTAGAATATTAAGAGTTTCTGCTTTAAAGTATGAATTTACAGCACATTCGCTGTGTGGGAATCACCTATTCCATGAGGGACGGATGAGGGACAAAGCAATTTTAAGGGGCAAAATGAGAGATGTCCCTCGTAATGGGGGACATTTGAGAGGTATAAGCTTACTCGAATCACCTCAGAGTCTCTTCCAACCCCAGCAGTGTTATGGAATGCTAGGTCCATTAAAAACAAGATGGCAATAACTGCCGATCTTGTTGGGTCATCGGACCTGGCTTGCATCATCAAGACCTGGCTGGTTAGAAATGCTGGCCCAATTCTTGAGTCAGTGGTTCCAGACGGTTTCTCGGTGATACACCACCCGAGATTGTATCATAGGGGCAGGGGTGTGGTCATTTGTTTTAAAACAGAATTGGGCCTGATAGATGTGCCAGTGGGAGAGAACAGATCCTTTGAATGTATCATGGGCGCAGGTGTGGGGTGCAAAATTCTTCTCGTCTACCGTCCACCCGGGGATGGGAAGCAATTTTTGTAGGAAGTCATAGACTTCATTATCGAGATGGTGTTGGAGTCGACCAGATTGATGGTGCTGGGTGACTTCAATGCCTAAGTCGACGATTAACTCTCACAGTTTAGTCAAGACTTCCTCCGACTGATGGTCTTATTGGGCTTCACACAGGCAGTTGCCTCTGCAACCCATAATTCTGGTCATTTTCTGGATCTGGTCTTCCTCCAGGGTATGGAGATCTCTGGTTTGGTTGTGGAGCCAATCAATTGGTCTGACCATTATACTATTGGGTTCAATTTCCAGGCCCCACCCCTTACAGGCCTGCCTCTGTGGAGATGGCCTGGTACTGCCCTTTGAGGGGAGTAACCCCAGATGGCCTGATGGCGGTACTGGATCTATCAGAACTTCTGACTGCTAGTAGGGGTCCAGACAACCTGCTGCAAGCTTATAATATGGCTGTGGTGGTGGCTCTGGACTCCATTGCTCCTGTTCATGTTCGCCTCCTCACCCTTCACCTTCGGTCCCCTTGGTTTGATGGGACCTTGAGGGAGATGAGGAGAGAAAGGAGAAGGATGGAGCAGTGCTGGCAGAAATCTAGTCTTGATGCTGACAGGCTTAGATTGATGGTCCATTATTCAGACTATCAATCGGCGATCTCCCTTAAGAAGGCAATATTCCTGTCTGGGGAGATCACCACTGCGAGGAATTGACCTGATCAGCTCTTCCAAATGGTAGCTGGACTGTGCAATCCAGCCTGTCTGCAAGTTCAGAAAGCATTGTGACAGGATAAGTGTGATGAGTTTGCTTGCTTCTTTGTGGATAAGGTTGCTGGCATTAGATCAGAGATCTGCTTAGCTCACTCCAATGGGCGGGCAGAAATCAATCGGAGGTTGCAGAACTACAGTTTTGTTGGTTGGCTTTCAGCCAGCCGGTGACCATGAATGTCATAAGGATCATCCAGAGTATGCTGCCAACCTGCTGTAGCTTGGACCTGGGCCCAACTTGCCTCCTTGTAGGGTGTGTTCAGGTCATCAGCCCGGTCCTGGCTGAGATAGTCCAGAGTTCATTTGAGACAGATGCGTTTCCTGACTCCCTGAAGGAGGTGGTAGTGACACCCCTCTTTAAGAAATCTTCTCTTGACCCGGATTGTCTCACCAACTACAGACCTGTCTCTAACCTGCTCTTTGTGGGCAAAGTTATTGAGAAGGTGGTCGTACTGCAGCTGGATGATCATCTTACCATCCATGACATCTATGATCCTCTCCAGTCAGGATTTAGGAAGAGGCATAGCACTGAGACCGCCCTGGTTCAAGTACTCAATGATCTCCTGATGGCAAGAGAGCAGAGGACTCATTCTATCTTAGTCCTCCTTGATCTCTCTGCAGCATTTGACATCATGGATCATGGTGTATTGCTGGAGCACCTGCGGGTTATCTGTGGACTGTCAGGCACAGTCCTCAGATGGTTCCATTTGTTCCTCACTCATAGATCTCAGAGAGTTGTGTCAGGCATTTATTCCTCTGATGCATTCTCTCCATCATGTGGGGTAACCCAGGGCTCTGTACTTTTGCCTATGTTATTTACGGCATACGTACTTCCATTGAGAGACACTGTAAGGTAGTATGGCTTGAGTTTTCACTGCTATGCAGATGATACTCAGCTATACATGTCCTTTGCACCTGACCAGGATGATGTGGCCTTGGTGTTTAACAACTGCCTCACTGAGATTCAGGGCTGGATGAGTGCCAACTGGCTAAGGCTGAACCCTGACAAAACTGAGGTTTTGGTGGTGGACCCAGGTCACCAAGTAGAAGGGTCCTTGGCAGGGCAGGCCTCTGGGCTTTTGCTTGGTGGTTGCCAACTGATGTCCTCCAAATGGGTGCAGAGTCTGGGTGTTAATTTTGACGAGGGGCTGACCCTGAAGTCTCAGGTGTCATCTGTCATCAAGACCTCATTATATCATCAGAGGAATATCACCCGGATTACGCACCTGGTTCCACCTGGTGATCTTCCGACACTGGTTCACACCTTTGTGACCTTCTGCTTTGATTACTGCAATGCTCTGCACCTAGGGCTTCCGGGGTTTGATATCCACCACTTGCAGCTGGTGCAGAATGCTGCAGCCAGATTGTTGACTGGACTTGCTCAATCTAGCCATGTCACACATGTGCTGCACAGCCTGCATTGGCTGCCAGTTCAGTGGCTGATCACCTTCAAGGTTGGATTGCTAACCTACAAGGCTCTAGATGGACAGGGACCAAGTTATCTGCAAGAGCTCCTCTGTCCCTACCGCCCCCTCTGACCACTCTGCTCTGCCAAAGAGGGATTGCTGGAGATTCCCAGGGTTCATTTGTAGACCTCTGGAATCCGCGTATTTGCTTTTGCGGCTCCTACCCTGTGGAATTCTCTACCTCTTCAGATAAGGGGGTGCCTGACTGTGGATAGCTTTAAATCTGCTCTGAAAATGTTTTTATTCTCTCTTGCCTATCCCGATTACTAATTTATGGATTCTGTCATTTTAAGCGGTTCTTAATTATTTATTGTTTTGGCTGTTCTATAAAAGCACCTTGATATTTCTTGAATTGCGCTTCAAACAAATAAAGTTATTATCATATATATATATATATATATATATATATACATATACACACACACACAAACAAGTAAACATATGACAGAGCAGCAATCAGGGGAAAGGGGAAGTGGGAAATTGAGCAATAAATATATATAAACAGGCAGTACAATTACAACATTACAATATCCAGTCGTAGTAGCAAAATAGTGATTGGTAAACAGTATGCATTGATATGAATTGGTATAAGCATAAATATATAAAGTTGTACAATTACAATGGTATAACATCCAAAGCTGTAGATGCAGAACAGTGATATGTGAACAGTATACAGTGATATGAATTGGTACAAGCGTGAATGGAGAGGAGGGTGTGATTAGCTGGGACAAGTAACTTGGAAGTTAGGTTGACCCCATAGAGGGGGGAGATTCAGGATAGGATTTTGAAAGGGGGTAAATTAGATGGGATAGAGGGGTGAGTCATGAGGAGAGAGATTAGTTGCAAGTAAAGATGTGGGAAGGGAGTTTGCGAAGAAGAGAGGAAAGAGCAGTGGGAGAGGGGGCATGAAGAAGAGGCAGAGGAATAGAGTTCCACAGTTTGGGTAGGTGGTAGGAGAATGCAGACTGGCCTTTAGAAGTAGATCTTATAGTACACTGCACTGATGCCCCACCCTGGGAGGGGTTACAATTTTCCCCCAGTTAACAGCTAGACACTCTCAATGAGCTCTGGAGTGCCAATCAGCCACCCATCCAGGGCCTGGACAGAAAAGGTATGCGCACTCCCCCTCTGTCAAACCCCACGAGGGTTCAGGCTGCCTCACAGCGGAGATGAGCCAACCAAACTAATGAAATGAAGCCATACACACACAGCTTGGCTCTCTACACACAGCTTAGCTCACATACACTGGCCACCCACCCACCCACCTGGATCCTTTGGACAGACTGCCTACATCTCCAAGGGGTGGCGTCCCAGACCTATACAGACCTACCCAAAACTAAGCTGCCTAAAGCTGCCACCTGCCTAACATGGACTCACATCATGATCATGTTCCTAATAACTGCTACACCAAACATAATAGCAAGAAGCATAGCAATTTTGGCCTAAAAGGGCAGGTATGTAATAACACATTGCTTCACAAAGATTAAACATGATGGTAACGTTGATAGATGATTAAACAACAATAATAACTATCATCATTAAACACAGTCACTAATAACATGAACACCTAAATGGTATATCATAACAGGAATGTTAATTTATTTATTTAAGAACATAGGAATTACAACCCTTTGAGTCATAGACTCATTTCCAAAGGCTCCACATCAAGTACAGAGTAAGAGACAATAACAACCACAGATTATAACAAGATTGTAACAGTTGATTACAGGAAGGTGTCATACAAGTGTGCATACAGATGACCAGTTAAGGTACTTGTCCTATACATGTAGTAGCTAAGTATAATGGTTGAAGTACATGGTTACATTCATATAACAGGGTGCTGCCTCAGGGGAGGCATTGTCAAGCATTTCTATCACAGATATAAGCTATGATGCTAATATGTTAGCCATAGGGCCAGTAGGCTTCAGAAGCGGAAGGTTGGGTGCTGCCTCAGTGGAGACATTGTCAATGGAAGGCCTGGTTCAACCTCTAGTGTTACAGCAGGGCCTGGGACTAGGCTTAGTGAGCACATTGGCAGTTGCGAGAGGACAAAATGTGAGTTTTCAGAGCACCCTTAAAAGGACCTAATTTGGATATGGAGGTGACAGCAAGGGGGGGAGGGCATTGTACCAGCTTGGGCAACCTGTCATTCCCACTAAATAAAATCTTTGGAAACTGTCTGCAAAAAAAAAAAGTCAATAGAAAGGGTTAATCTCACCCATATGAAATGTCCTCTGGGAAATGTTCAGTACTGCAGGGTGCTGGCAGCACCATTTCACCTTTGCCCATAGTAATAATTGGGATGCGGCTTGGTAAATGGGTGGCCGTAGGAGTCAGTGGCCCACACACAATTCTTGGTGCAACTGCCATCAAAGTCCTGAAGTAGGGCATAATTCTTGTACAGTCAGCCCTTCATATGCACTTTGGGCACAGATACCTTTGGCAACTCGCTGGGCCTCCTGCAGAGAAATGCTGGGGTTGAAAGAATTGAAAAGTATGCTTCTGGTAAATGTTTCCCAGGATGCCACAAAAAAACTCAGTCCACTCACTGCTTTTCTATAATGTCCCAAATGCACTCTGGCAGACAGAGGTAGTCAAACTGGGAGTACTCCTCACGAATGTGGTGCTTCACAATCCTCTCCACTTGTGACCACTCAGGCAGGCTGTGGATGGTCATTCTCAGTGCCTGTCTCTCCAAAAACCATATGCCCTCTCGGTACTCCCACTCTTGCAGGTCTTTTTCAACAACCTGGGCATGATGGTCTCTGGGCCAGGGACAGGCCATTTCAATTAGTGCGGTGTCCTTTGGTGGTGACATGACCACAGTTGCATAGGGAGATGCAAGGTCCTTCTCCAACTCTTTTTCCACTATTCCTCCTCCTTGCACTCCACCTGGCCCTCTGCTCCATCAGTCTCCTGATCACTAGGGCGGGTCGGTTCCATTTGCTCCGCTGAGGGATTTTGCTTCTGTCCAGAAGTTAACAGTGGGCTATCTGGTGAGGCCTCAACATTTCCACTGGTGGGCGCAGACCATGGGGCTATAACAATCTCAGTCATGGCTGGGCAAAAGGCTTTACATTTTGGCCCAGCTGCAAGGAAGGCAGCTGGGATCAACAACTTTGGCTGGGGCTCCTTCCTCAGAACTGTGCAACTATGCAGTTCTCTGCTAGTTGACTCCTTAGCTGTCTCCAAACCCTCCAGGGGTTGTGGCTCCTCCAACTCTTTGGTTTCCATGGCTTCAGGCTTGGCTTCTGTATTCACTTGGACAACAAGATTATACAGCTGGGCAAGCCAGAGCAGGCTCAAGCCTGGCTCGAGATTACTGAATTACTATAGGTAGTCTGAGGAGCTACCATGGGCTATATGCCTTTTCGCTCCATTCACTTTCTTAGTATGATCCTTGGTACTGCCCGGCTCGGCATGACTTGACATCTGTCAGAAATTGAGAGAAAAGGTCAAGCAGAGCCAGTTATGATCAATGTAAGCATTTTTGTCAGCCTGAGCAGCAAGCATAGTGTCTGAAATGTTCAACTCCTATGCAGAAAACAGCCTTCAGTAGCCAGGGCTCAGCTTGTGTTCTGACTTGCAGAGTAAAGCCAGACCCCTGTCTCTGTTCTAGCTTGGCTCTAATTGAAAAAATCCTGGCTTGCCCACCCCTACAAGACTGTCCCATCCTTAAATGTTGGCTCCCTCCGAGGACCAAGAGGGAACTGATTGGCTTGATCCAGAACAGGGCCATCTAGGTAACTGGTGTCAATATGCTGACAGATGGGCAGCACAACATGTGGCACAAACAGGGAGCAGCTCCACTCAAGGGCCTCAATAGTGGCAAAAAGCACACTTTCTGGATTCAGTGGATTTTTCAACTAACTGCCACATCTATCTGAACATCTCAGATGATGCCAAAACACATGAAGCAGATGGAACCTGTGCTAGTTCGTTCACTTACAATATTTGCTACAGTCCAACCAGTTCACTGGTACCTGAGAAGCCAAACCAGTCTCTCCTCTCATGTTGAACTGCTCAGCTCCCACACAGGCACCAAACCCGAGAAAACCATTAGTCCCTCCCAGGCAGATATTGATCAGTCCAATCCCAAAATATGACCCCAGTCCATTTGCATAGTTCTGACATGGACCAGACACATCAGTCCTCTCCAGAAGACTCCCTGGCACCAGCATTCAGGTGAAGGATGTGAAATTTCTCAGCCTGGCAGTGCCATGTTGTCTACAGTACAGTACATTCCAAGGGAAATCCACATTCACAAATATCTTTGCCCAGTACTCTCCGAGGCCAAAACATGCCAAAAGCACCCAAAAACATATACTGGATGAGCCACCACTTGTAGCTCACCCCCTCCCCGGTGTCTAGGGATATGCTGATGGTCACTGTCCGTGGGGAGGGGAGACCACAACAGAAAATGCAGTCAGATGGCCTTTGCTTACAAGGTTCCTGGCAAAGGAGTGCTGTTGCTTCACAGGAATGCAGGGCTAGGGAAGAATTGAGGGTTAGTAGTAGCAACAATCACTGAAGAACTGAGACAACACATCATTTAAGGTAAAATAGTTAGATTCCATTTAATAACACTGTGCAACTCCATGGAGCAAATGAGGTAGTTGATCTCAAACACAGAGCATGTCACACTGGACCGAAATGGTCACTTCAGTTTCAGAGTCCAAATGTCCACACAGTGGACAGATCAGGACAACCCCATAAACTTAGGCAACAGCTCAGATATTACACAACAAAATCCACATGGTCCCACAGGCTACATCTCTCTCTCTCTCTCTCACCCACAGCAGGACCCGAAACAATCTGTCCCTCAGCACTGCCAGTCTTCAGCTCAGGGCAGCCAGTTCTCTTCTCAGTGATGCTCCCTTCCCATAGATCCCATCTGGGTGACTGTACCGTAGACCTACAGTGACATGTCCCCATAGAGGCTCCAGCTCAAGCTGTCCTCAGAGCTGTCATATCTAAACTGCTCTGTACCCTTCAGATCTGCCTTGGGCCTCATAAATGGGCTCATCATTCCCACTGGTGCTGTGGCTCATATGTGGCTGCTTGCTGGACCCAGCTCTCCCCAGCCAGGGTGATCTCTTCAGATGGCTGTTACCACATCAGGATCCAGTCCTGTTTTTTCCACTGCACACAGAATCCCTAGTGGTATACCTAAAGAGGGCTATCCTCCTGCTCCTCGCACCAACCACCTCCACTCACCTCCCAGGTGCACTCCCACACCCCCACTAGACTGGCCCACCCTAAAGGTACTCCCATGACAAGGCTGTCCCCCAGGGTGAAAGAAAAAAAAATATATTAACCCTTTACAGGCTGCTGTAGTTATATGGTGCACATCCTAGTACACTGCACTGATGTCCCACCCATGGAGGGGTACATAAGGAAATGTGGTGTTAGGGTTTCCAACCCTAACACCCCACCCCTACTCCACAAGCAGTAAAAGGAAAAAATATTATGGTTCTGGCTATCCTGAGTCTTGGCAAATCCAGCCTGGGGTCTTCCATGGGGTTATCAACCCATAATGCTCCCCAATTCCATCAGTAAATAAGCTCAGATGTGCAGACTATATGAGAATGGAGTGAGGTTGGGGGGTCTGAAACCTCACTCCCACAGAGCTCCTTTGTTCCTTGAAAACCTGTCTCACGGGGGGGGGGGGCAGAAAGCATGCTCTATTAGAACTCCTCAGTCAGACACTTGCTGTTCACAGAGTTCGCCTATGCTTGTCAAAAGCGCTTGCAGAGAGACTGTAGCTCTTACATTCAAGCTTAGGCAGTCAGCAAATAAATGAAGTTTTGACCGCAAGCAAGGCTCCCTTTCATTTACCAACTGGGGTTCCAATCTCTCAAAGGGACATATTATGAGTCTCAATAAGATCAATTATTAAAATGGATGTTGTGGTTTTTGTATTGATTTTGTTACACGGCATTGTGGATTTTTATAATGGAGCACAGTTTTACCACAGTTTTGTAGGCGAACACATAGAGAGATGAAGGTCAGCTCAGAGATAAGTGCCTTTTAATAACTTTTAATAATTGAGAGATATTTCTCCATTTTAATAACTAATCATATTGAGAGACTGGAACCACAATTGGCAAATGAAAAGGAGCCTTGCTTGCAGTCAAAACGTCATTTTTTTGCTGACTGCCTAAACTTGAATATGAAAGCTGCAGTCTCTGCAAGCACATTTGACAAGCATAGGCGAACCCTGCAAAGAGCAGGTGTCTGACTGAGGAAATCTGAGGGAGCAAGCTTTCTGCCCCTCATAAAACAGGTTTTAAAGGAACAAAGGAGTTATGTGGGAGTGAGGTTTCAGATCCACCCCCCCCACCTGTGAGACAGGTGCTCGAGAGACTGATTGGGAGACTGATATATTGAGTTTATTGAAGGACACAGTCTCTCTCAAATCATTTGTTGCACTTCAGTACTACCCTTCTGAGCTGATTTGTGTTTAAACTTCCATTTATAGTTGTTCTACGAGGAGTTACCCACATCACTTTTCTTTATTTAATCCAGCACCAAGCACGGTTTTTGCATACATGAACACAGTTTATTACTCCCTACATTTTAAGTCTGCAACTTATTGCACTTTACTTCTTCGAAATATGAAGAATATGATCAATTTGACACAAGGAAAGAATGTGAAATGCACTGTAGCTTGTGAGAATTCAGTCATGTGGAATTCTTTATACTTCTTCTAACATAATATTAAGAGAATATTGCAATGTGCTGATATTTTACCTTTTGAATAAATAATCTGATGATGTTTTCCAAAGTGGGATTTGTTTACACTTAGTGCCTCCTTCTCCAGTTGTCTATGATTCAGCATAAGGTGTTGGTATTGACACAGGATTTTGGAGGGTAGAGTAACTTGTTTTGCTTGCAGTTTCTTCAACCCAATACAGTTGTGCACTATTTGGAACTACTGTACCTGGAAGTAACTTTTCCTTTGTGACTAGTGTAATTGTCGCAATTTAAACTTTATAAAAATATGTAAAAAAATGAATTAGAATTTACTTCTACTCAAAGCCCAATCCATAAACATGGTAATAAATAATTAGCAACCACAATCATAAAAAGTAAAACATAATTCTACTTCTAAACCTCAAAACATCATAGCCACTAAACAGTGGATGAAAAAGTGGCAAAATCTTTTAAAATATTATCCTCATATAAACAGGGTTAAAAAACTACTTGAATAATCAAAATCAAATATTCTAAGCTTGTATAGTGTGCCACTAACACATAACTCTGAATATTTCTGCTTAATTTATTAATCCTTCTCTGAACTACATATGGCCGAATATTGGCACGTACCTATTCACTTGCATAGAGTGTGTATGTGGGGGGGGGGGCTATATAGAAGCCCTAAACAAATTGTTAAACTAACCATATTCATGCATTACCCACTTGTTTTAAATAGAAATACCAAAAACGACCAAAAAAAAGTACAGACTATCACCCTGTTAAGTTTTACATTCTGATTGTACAGTTGGCCAAAACAATGAAATAACATGTAAAAGATGTGAAATTTTTTATCTTTCTTCAAAACTTGCAAATCCAAAACTATTGAATAATTTGGGATAAATTTCCAGGACTGGCAGATACTACCACCCACCAACAACAAACCATGAAAATATCAATTTTATAAATTCATCTTCAAATTACCTAAATTATGGTCAACACAGTATGCGTGCATACTATATATAATATGGTATAAATGGTACCAGTACAGCCTTGGCAGTGTTCACGAACCACACCAGTAGAGCACTTGATGACAAGATGCTCCCTGGTGCTGTGTTCGTGGACCTGTCTAAAGCTTTAGATTTGGTAGATCGCTCATTGCTGCTCGGGAGGCTGGGGGACATTGGATTAGCAGGTTCTCCACTAAGTTGGGTTGCTAGTTACCTCACCCAATGCCCTTTGAGAGTGTGTAACGGGGGTCAGATGTCCAGTATTGCTCTGATGACACAGGGTGTGCCCCAGGGGTCTATCTTGGGGCCACTTCTGTTTTCTTTATTTATAGTTCCATTGCCAGCTGTCCTTCAAAAAATTCATATATTGATGTATGCAGATGATGTGATTTTGTATCACAGTTCTGACTTAGTTGACGCACTGAACAAATCTTTAGGATCTGATTTTATTTTACTAAAAAATTGGTTTTGGGAATGCAGATTATTATTAAACAGTAAAAAGACCAAATCAATGATTTTTGGGTCATGTCCAAAACTATTACACTGGTCTCCATTACAAATTGTTAACAGTAAGGGTGATATGATCTGCGCACGTAACTTCTTTCAGATATTTGGGGATTGTGTTGGACTCACAGCTGACCTTCTCCCAGCATTTGAAATTAGTTTGTCATCAGGTCAACAGTAAAATTGGGGTTTTATTTAAGTTAAAAAATTATCTCACTTTGCCTGCAAGAACTGCTTTCAGTAAGAATGTATTCTTACCTGATTTATTTTATAATTCTTTTCTGCTCACTCAAATTTCAAAATCAGATCTGTCACTAATGACCACTACACTTAATGCTGTATGTAGGTTCATTTTACAACTACCTTTCGGGACACATCATTGCACACTCTATAGTACATTGGATTGGCTGCCACCTAGATTTAGCTGTGTATTTAGTTTAATGTCTTTAGCCGATAAAACCTTATAGCAAGGAGTTATGTCTCCTTTATTTTCACTGCTTGAACATGAAACAGAGCTTAGAGCCTTGAGACTGTCAAATATTTTTTCTGCAGTCATCTCTAAGATCAGGACTACTATGGGGAGTCATGCTTTCAGTGTTTGTGCACAAAATGTTGGAATACTCTTCCAAAGGTGCTATGTGAAGGGATTAGTCGTGTTTCCTTTAAAGTAGGTTTAAAACAATTTTATCATGAACAAATGTGTTGCACTTGTCATGACTGACTTTTGTTATTAATTACATCTTTTCATTGTAATATTTGTATTTATGTTATGTATTTATGGCTATGTGATTTAACCTTGTAACATCAGTGGCTTTCAGCCCCGGGTCGTATATGAAAAAGTGCTTCAGCTCATATACTTACCTGGAAAACAAAAGTTTAAATAAATAAATAAATAAAATCTACTGTGGTGGCAGAACAGTAGTGAAGGAAATGGCACATGGAGCAATGACTGCTTTTCAATAACTTCCTTACAGTGAAATCATTAAAAAGTGCAATAATGCAAGAGACACACTTAGTATAACCTCAATTATGAAGTTATAATATTACAATTTGCTAATTTTTACTCTCCTTTAAAAGCATTGCTCAAGAGACAATTTTATTTATTTATTTATTTATTTATTTATTTATTTATTTATTGAGAAACTGGAATTACACCCTTTGAGTTAGCAGACTCTTTTGCAAAGGCTCCTCGTCTGTAGACATAGTACAACATCACAAGTACAGGTGCAAGACATCAATCAGTCCATATTTTACATTAGTAGGTAAAGTAAAGAACTGAATAACATTCCATAGCAGAGGGCAGAGACTGCCCAGAGTCATGTGCAAAACAGCAACAAAATTATGGAAAACAAAGATACAGATTGAAAGGCAGCGGTTCAATCATAATAACTGATAACGATACAAGGAAATAATACAGTTGAGAGGAAGAGAGGAAGTGCACTAAATGTTACATGATGTAAAATAACAAGACATAAATACTCTAAGAAAAAAGATATTAGTCAGCATGAAGGAGGTGGCAGGGGATGAGTTAGTATAGTACTACTAGGAGCAGTTGCAAGTAGAGTTGTTAGTGAGAAATTCCTTGAGTGAGGTTTTAAAAGGGCCTATTTTTATACTAGCAGTCAGAGCAACAGGTAGGTCATTTAGCCAGCTTGGAACCCTATGATAAAAGGCTCTCTGACCCATGGATGTCCTGCAGCAGGGGACCAAGAAGGGGACGTTGAAGGTATTTCTGGTGAACCTTTGAGGGAAGGAGGGTTGGATGAGGCCCTGTAGACTAGGTGGGGTGAGTTTCCACTGGATTTTCTTCACTAGGAGGCATGTGTGGTACTTAAGGTGACATTCAAAGTTTAGCCAGTTAGAGCAACTGTAGATGTCACAGGTGTGGGTAGTTCTATCGCAGCCTGTCACCAGGAGACAGGTCTTGTTTAGCACTGTCTTAATGTGACAGAGAGCAATGTTATTAGCTGAGCCATAGAACACAATTCCATAGTCCAGCACAGAGAAGACCAAGGACAACACAGCAAGGTGCAGCCCCTCATTAGGCAGACAGTGTTTGATCCAATATGGGATATGGATATGTGCATGATAGGTAAGAGAGGAGTCAAGGGTGATGCCCAAGTATTTGAATGCATTTACCTGCTCAAGTGGGGAGCCTTTGGAGGTGTTGACAAGTAGAGTGGAGTCATGGTGGGGGTTCTGACAGTGTGCAAAGATCATGGTCTTAGTTTTCTTATAGTTTATTACTAGCCTGTGCTCTGTGAACCAGGTCTCAGCTTCTGTGAAAGACTTCTGTAGGGCATTCTGCAATGGTTGAGGCTGAGGGTTGCTCCAGAAAATGACTGCATCATTGGCATAAAGAAGTAACTGACTGGAACAGGCTCTGGGTAGTGAGTTTAAGAAAAGGCTAAATAGAAGGGGGCCTAGAATGGAGCCTTGAGGGGCCCCAGAGTGAACTGGGAGGTGGGAGGAGAGGGTAGTGCCAAGCTTAACCTGCTGTGACCTGTTGGATAGGTAGTTTTCAAACCAGGCCATAGTATCGGGTGACAGTCCCAAGTCAGTTAGGGATCTAAGGAGAAGGGCAAGATGGACAGTATCAAATGCCTTAGTTAGGTCAATGTAAACTGACCCAACTAAGTGTCCCAGATCCATGGCCTTGTAGATGTAGGCAGTATATTCAAGGAGAGCTGTGGTGGTGCTGTGGGCCCTGCAGAACCCATGCTGCTCAGGGCACAAGAGGTTACATTTTTGATAGGTGTTCAGAGAGCTGATTAGCTACTATTTTTTCAAGGGCCTTCGAGAGAGGGGGCCGAATAGAGATCGGCCGGTAGTTAGTAGAGGCTGTGCACTCACCACCTTTCAGAAGTGGGGTGATGATAGCCCTTTTCCAGGGGGTGGGGAACTCTCCCAGACAGAGGGAGTGGTTAAGGATTTTAGTGAGGGGGACTAGGACAGCTTCGAGAGATAGGTGGAGGAGTTTTAAGTCCAGGGAGTCTCCACTGTGACGGCTCTTACCCAGGACATTAGAGATGTAAGACTTAGCCTCTTTTTGAGTTATTACTTGAAACTTGATAGGTGGGGTGGATGTGGGGGGAACATATGAAGATGAAGAAGCTATAGGGTTAAGGGGGCAAAAAGGTTAGGGGGGAGCACACTGCTAAGGTCAGAGAAGGAAGAGTTTAAGGCATTGGCAATTTGTATGGGGCCCTGAGATATGGTCCCATTGACTGAGAGTTGGGGAGGGTGGGAGAGATAGGGTTTTACCATTTAGTTCTTTGATAGTATCCCAGAATTTATGCCCCGAGCCCCTAGAGGAGGTTAGGACATTCCGATAATAAATGGCTTTGGCCTGACGCAAGGCACGGGTACATTTGTTCCTAGCTTCCCTGTACCATTGTTTGTCCTGAGGCAGACTTGAAGCAAGAGCTCTATGCCAGAGATTATCCTGATGGTGCATGAAGTCAAGTAGTGTTTGAGATAGCCAGGAGGTATCACTGATGGTTTGTTATTAATAAAACTAAATCATGAAGGAAGGAAATTCCAAACATAGGGACCAACTTAAGAAAAGGCCCTACTGCCAAAGGCATTTCTCATAAAAGGAAAAGGGGACTCTGGCAGAGAGACATGAGCCAGGTCTGGAAGATTTCACATGCTACAACTTTCTAAACTATGAAGGGGCTTTGTCAATAATGCAATTGCCCATTATTCTTATCAAATTAACCTGGTGTTGTGTGCACAATTGGTAACCAACCCAGATTCTCGTACAATGATTTTATTTTATTTTTACTAGTATTTATTTAGTTTTTATTTAAACATTTGATAGCCGGGAAAGGCACACTGAGCCAAGGGGGGAAGGGATATAAAGCATAAAATACATAATCGATACATGAGACAAATATACAGTTGCAGTTATGCAGCAAAGTATCGTACATTCAGACGGACTATATACAAATAGTATCATACAATTCGGAGGATTAGATTACTATCCACAAAAAACATTTGGCATGAGGCTGGGCCTATGAGTGGCTAGAAGCAGGTGCAAGTGGGGGGTGGAAGTTGTCAGATTTGATATTTGAAGCAGCTGTGAGAGGGTGAGTTTCTTAGGAGAGGTGGAAGTTGGTTCCACAAGCATTGTCATCCTGTAACTTTTAATGTCTTGCCTGATTCTTTTCTGAACCCTGCAAAATCCTGATGTTGTATTCTCCCAGGTCATGCTTGTAAATAGGCATTTTACAGCCTAGCACACCCTATCCTGTAAATAAAAACTAAATAAAATAAATAAAGAGGGGAGCCTGTAGGTGAAAGCAGATTTGCCAGTGGACAAGGAAGGTTTGGAGAGGGAGAAAGAATGGGAGTCCCTTGAATGCAGTGAGTATGGGGAAATGGCAGCTGGTGTTAGACTTTCTGCCAAATAAGGAGGGGAGCTGGTCACACCAGAATTTGGAAATGAAGGAGGTGGAGTGGCTGAAGCAACGATGGGAGGGGGTGGTATCCTGAGGGAAGAAAGGAGAGTGCAGTGGCGGGTTCTGAGAAGGGAATTTGTGGCAAAGTGGCAGAAAGCATAGAGGAGGGAGTCGAGCCTGGATAATGAGGAGGAGAGGGCAGTGCCATACACTATGTCAGCATAGTCAAAGACGGGAGTGATCATTTTTGCTAATAATATGCATCTAATGGGTAGTGGGAGGGCTTCACGATTCTGTATAGTAGGCCTTGCTTAGGGTAGAGCTTTGATGTGAATGTGGGTGTTTCAATCAGCATTTAACAAAATCTAGTCAGCTGTTTCCAGTGTCTTTACTAAAAAATTGCCATCATTAGCATAAATGATGCCTGCATATGATAAAAAGGGAAGATTAAAGCTTTTGTAGTCAATTGTCTTATTTTAACAGGAATGCAAAAGTAATACCTAAAAAGTGCCCAATTATAGATCCTAGAACGTCTGACATCATTTATTTGAACATCCAACTTTAACATGGGATCAAGTCAACACCCTAGGTATTTGCAGTGAGGTACATTAACTAAAATAGCACCATCAAAGGTTTGAAAGGACAAGGGACTGGACACCTTGTTCTAAAGTACTCAGCAGTCAAAGAGCATACATTGTGTTTTATTAGAGTTAATAACAAGCTGTTCAAAATTGCCCCATAGGATCAGTTACATTTTTCAACCCTGTCCTTCTTTTCATAAGTGCAATATCATCTGTCTATAGATGTACAGTGGTGCTCAGTGTGAGTTTTTTTTCTTGTATATTCATGTTGTGACATCATTCTCAAGATGCCCTGAGCAATGACTTGACATACATAATGATTGGAAACACATAGCAATAAAATAATTTAGCAGTAATCATTCTGTCCATTCTTGTAAGCATTTATTTTTTATTTTTTTATTTAAAATTTATTAACCACGTAACTTCAAGGGCATCAAATGCCTATTTTCATGGAGGGCCAGGATAAATAACAGATGACAAAATACATACCTAAAATTTTCAAAACACGTACCTACAAGAGACCAGAAACATAGAATATTCAACATTTTTAATGGTTAGTTAATGCAGTAGCACTTCGACTTCTCAATGTGGTACTGTTTCAGATTCTGTTTGAAAATATAATAAGAGCTATAATGATGTAGTGTAGATGCGAGTGAGTTCCAGTACTTTAGCATAGTAACCATGGGCAAAATGTAGATGCAGACGAGTTATATATCTAGAGCGTCCTACTTGAACTAAGTCCTTAAGAGATAATTGTGCACTACTATGCCAAAATCTCCAAAAAGACATTAACCTAAAATAAAAACATTGATATTCAAATGAGTACCAATTAAGTGATGTCTATAATGTACAATGATGCATTAACCTAGAACAGGATAATACATAGCAACATGCACTGTGATGAACAAATCTAACTCTATGTAAGGAAGTCTCCACTGCTGGTGAATAAACTGGTAGCCCAAAATCAATAACTGATAAAATGAATGATTGTACCAACATCTTTTTAAAATCAAATGAAAGACATTTCCTTACTCTATAAAGCAAACCCAGTTGAACATTGACATTCTTCACCAAAGAATCAATATAAAAATTATAAGATAAACTATCCAAATAAAACCCTAAATACTTAAAACAATCCATCCTCTCTGTTTTCTCATTTTTTATATCCCCAGCTATCAAAGGATTAGGAATAGCAATCAACTTACTCCTGTTTCCAAGAAACATAAATTTAGTCTTATACACATTTAACAATCCATTACCACTCAACCACCTATTAACCAATTGAAACTCACACTGTAAATCCAGAATTAATTGTTCACAATTACTCCCATGCTAAACAAAACAGCATCATCTGTATAAAGTAAAATCTTCTTTTTCATTATTTTTTTAATTCTTTTTGGTAACTGAGTAAGGACCACTAGGCACAGCTGCTTGTTTTCAGGGGCAACCTGGGAGTATTGGGGTAGTTATGTCACTTGCTTCTTTCTATCTTCTCTGCTGAAAAAACTGTATATTGTATCCAAATGTACTCTCTGTATTCTACATTGTTGTACTACTCAATATATCTTGTACCCAAGTTCCCCTTCCCCCCAGGACACATCTGGAAATGAGCTATTTGAGCTCAGTATGTTTTTTCCTGGAGAAACGCTTTAATAAATAAATAACATAAATAAATAAATTAGAGTCACACAGTCTGCAACTAGAGGTAGTGGAAATCAAAGCCAGGTCTACTGGATGTATCAAGCTCATTCACAGCTTGCTCTAGACTATACTGCTATGCTGCCCACCCATAGACTATGAAGAAACCATGGATAAATCATTAACAAAAACACCAAATAACAGGGGTCCCAAAATGGACCCCTGTGGAACCCCTGTATCATTTCCTACCTGTGAAGACATAACACCATCAAGTATTACTCTTTGCTTTCTACCACCCAAATAACTCTCAAACCAAAAAGTAACTCCTTCTGTAAAACCTATATCCTGGGGTCCAAAATAGAACCATAGGGAGCCCATCTAGTTATCAGGAAATACCATAACACTGCACCAGGAACTGAAATCAGTTGACACCTTCCAGAAAGACAATCATTAAACCATTATGTAGCTGGACTATGGAGGCCAAAATGGTTGAGTATTGATAGCAGTAATGTATGACTGATAGAATAAAATGCCTTTACAGAGTTGATAAATATTGCACCATTGTTTACCCTGATCCATGAACATACAAGGTCATTAGTTACTTTATCAGAAACAGTGGTCTTACTGTGATGAACAAGGAAACCAGACTGACTTAAGCTTAACACATTATGTACACAGGAGAAAAAAAAAATAATTATTTAGCTATAACTGTTACATAATTTTTGAGATTGTCAAAAGAAAAGAAATAGGATGGTAACTAGCCATCAACGTATAAACCAGTGATTTGTGAATAAGGATTACCTTTACATACTTCCATAGACCAGGGAGTACTGTACACTGGAAGCCAAAGACCTACTAAGTAAAACAGTTATGGAGTAATCAGTTACAGGAGCTGTGTATCTAAGAAGCATATTAGTGAGGGTATCTAAACCTGTTGATTTATATGGGTATAATGCTAGTAGTAAGTAGTGGTCGTATTATAAAAAAACATATTTTTAACATATATGACCATTAGGACCAGTAGGCCTTGTTTTAAGGTTATCCTGATACACAGTCTCTAAACATACAAAAACAAAATACTTACTTCTTGTAATATATACAGAATTACCAGATCCAATTGCATAAATTGTAATCAAGACTGATGGAATTGGTTTGATGATCAAAGGCAAAAAAGGTATTCACAGACAACGATAAGATGTTTACAGATGTACTGCTAATGCCTTTGTCAATATGTCACAAACATATTCATAGAGGGCAAGGTACTAAAGGTAATTTAAATGCTCATTTCAAAAAAGAGTATACCAACAACATTTAATTAGATGAATGTATAATTGTCCTAGGCACAATGACATTTGCATGCAGTTATTTTTTTAAAGCATTCTGGATCTTGCCTACCATTTCAGCCTCCTGTATTTTTGGTGAAACCAAGTTCCTGGATCTGCCAGCACTATCTTGAAACATCATGAAACCACATTTTGTTTTCACAATGAGCATCTGAATGCCCCAATGATGGGCATGCCTAAATGAATAATCATCCTTCTACTGGATAAACAATTGACTACTACTGTTAAGGGTCAGTCCTTTGGTGTGGTTTTGTTTGTTTGCTTGTTTGTTTTTGTTTTTTTTTGTTAATTAAGATTAATCAATGTATTTACCTCCTAACTTCCAATGGTTCCTAATTTAAATCACCAAACATAAGGCAATGATGCCTATCACAGACATTTCAAAACAAATCTTGCCAACTTGTTATAGGCAGTGTTCAATATTTGCTGCAGTATATCATTTTGTCAGCATGGTAATAAACAACACTAACACTGGCAACATCAGTTAGTTTACAATGCTTGCTCTTGCCTGTTACAGAATTGCAAATACAGTCTGGTGAAAAGTGCCAAGCCAACAATGCAAGTAATTATTTTTAAGCTAAATTATAGGAAATTCGTTTAAATGAAACAGCAAGGAAGATTAATTTGCTCAGGGGGAGCAAGGTAAGAACCATTAAAATTGGGTTGAAAAAGCACCTGGTTCACCTGAAGAAGATATTTTACCCATCTCAATTATAAACTGATTCAGTTTGTCTGCAGTTATGACAGAGTGATTAATCAATATACTTTCAAGCATAAATGATTAAGAGAAACTGGTTGAGTCTTTGACCTCCCAAAATGCAATAGCTTCCAAAAGTCCCTTGTATTATTAGCTTTATGATTGATGAGATTCATTAGGCCACCTGATGAAGGACATTTTAGTTGAAAGTGCTGGGGTAGCTGTTGCTGTGCCTTAGAAAATTCCGACTGCACAATGAAATTACTGAAACATTTATTTTCTGGTTCTGTGCAATTTTTTCTTGTAAGTGGTAAGTGCAAGCTTTTTTGTTATATTTTCATTTTAAAGTTAACCTGTTTTATAAGATGAATTTCCTTAAGGTATTTAATTCCAAGACTGAGATAGACATCCCACTATGATTTTGAGGTTGGACAACTTAGCAGTTGCCCAAGTCCTATCTCGCATCTTTTATTGCTTCAGGAGTGATGCAGCATACCATGGGGTATTGATGGACTTACCTATTCTTGGTCATGGAGCATGGCCATTGCATACTGAATAAAACTCTTGAAGGAAAAGGACCAGGCATCATTTAGGGAAGGGAAAATGTCTAGTCAATCCCAGCAAACCATTTGCAGATCAGACAACCTTAGTGTAATCAAAACTTTAAAAGAATGATATGCAATCTTCTTATGTGGGCTCAAGTTTTGTTTGTTTATTTATTGATTGATTGATTGATATCTTGGAATAACACCTATGAGCTGGAAGTTCATTTACAAAGGTTCCACGTCAAACAAAAAGAATAACACAATACTTACATTTCATGATTAGAACAGTGCAAAACAATATAATTGCAGCGTTACAGGTCACAGTAACCAAACAGGAGAATACAAAGTTTACATACAGTTTGAATACAGAGTTGCAAAACATGAAATATTTAAGCAGAATACATATTTCTTCATCTAAGTTCCAAGAGAGAGGGGTAGGAAAAGAGAGGAGATGAGTGCCTCATGGAGGATAGGGGAATGTTGATAAGGTGAGGGGTTATTTAGGGCTCACTGGGGTATGGGGGCGAGGAGGGGGTGGGTGGTAGAGGGCGACAAGGGCAGGTGGAGTGTGGCCAATGAAGGAAATGGGGTAGCAGTCATAGCTGCTCAGATAGGTGAGGTGTTGGTAGAGTTTTCTCTTAAATGGCCCTAGCTTGGACTCACTGGTTATATTTGGGGAGGGAGGGTCATTAAGCCATCGTGGGTCACGGTATGCAAAATATCTTTGTGCTTGTGAGGTGCTGAAGAAGGGGACATGCAGTGATTGTCTGACAATCCTTCTTGTGTGGTGTGGGTTAGGAGCTATGGAGAGGAGGTTCTGGATGACAGGTGGGGATAGACCAAGGCGGTTTTCTTTTCCTAGGAGACATACTTGGTACCATATTTTACCTTGTAGGGTAAGCCAATTGGTTTGCGCATAGAGGTCACAAGTGTGGGTTAGTCTATTAGCACCAAGAAGAAGCCTTCAGGATTTATTAAGGGTAACACTAACCATTTTGAGGGTGGAGTCAGGGGTTGCCCCATAAACCACTAACCCATAATCAATGATGGACAGTATAGAGTTTTTTATGGTGACTGACAAGGCTTCTTGGGTCAGGCAATGATGGTGCCTGTATAGTAGGCCAATTCTAGGACTGATAACCTTAACAATTTGATCTGTGTGCTGAAAAAAAGAAATGTGGTAGCTGTGTTAGTCTAGTCAACAATGCAGAGAAAAAAAATAATAAAATATGTTGCAGGTGATACCTTTAATTGGACTAGCAAAATTATTTCGGAGACTAACTTTCGAGAGATAAAACTCTCTTCTTCAGGTCAGACAGATCTCTGACCTCAAGAAGAGAGTTTTATCTCTCAAAAGCTGGTCTCAAAAATAATTTTGTTAGTCCAATAAAATTTATCACCTGCAACATATTATTTTTCTCCACATTGACTAGACTCTTCCAAGCTACCACATTCTTTTTCAAACATGGAGGATACCACATTTAGCCATGAAAAGTGGAAACTGAGCAAGCTGACCAAGAAGGAAAGTCTGACCTGAAGAAGAGAGTTTTGTCTCTTGAAAGCTAGTATGGTAAAATGCTATTTTTACACAGAAACGTGCCATTTGGACTTTATCAGTCCAGTTCACAAGACAGTCCTGTAATTATCTAAGGTTACACAAATATAATAAATAAAAAGTATAAACAGTACAAACACAAAATCAATAAATACATTATAAACACTGAAGAGGGGAGACATGGGAAAGATTATCTCACACACTGATAAGTATGAGTACAGTGACCCTTTAACATCCCAATAAAAGTGCTGTGTACTGTTTCAGCACATGCAAGTGGAGGTAGTACAATCCAATGTAGAGCTGCAAAAGTTCTCAGTGTATAATCCCCAAATCTGTTAGTATGCTTATTCGGTTGAATATTATTTTGATGAATGGACCTGGACAGATGTTTCTTTGTATTTAAGGTGTTGGAAAATAAAATCTTTGAAATATTGTGACTGTTAAGAATAGTCTTATATTTATGTATAAATATTAACCAGCTTCTTACATATTCTACCTCCAGAGGCATCCAATCAAGTCTAGTCAGAAGTAAACAGTGATTGGTTGTAAAAATGCAACCAAGGACATACCTAGCTGCAAATTAGTCTCAGAAATAATTTTGTTAGTCCAGTAAAAGGTATCACCTGCAACATATTTATTTGTTTTTTTCAGTGTAGGTAAGGCTGGGCAGTGAGTCAGTTTTAGGAGTTAGTGTTTTTGTTTTTAGGTAGGTCAGGTGTTGAAGTGTTGTGGAAATTTGTGAGGAGCCAAGACTGTGGGGACCATATCAGCAGAAGCGCCAGCAGTACCACTGTTTCAAGGCTGCTCTCCTTTCCAGTAGAGGTTGCTGTGGGAGCTGGAAAGACATTGGAGCAGCAGTGGTGAGCACTGCAGGAAGGTGTCTGAGGACAAGGAAAAAGCTCCAAGAGTTGTGGAGCTGTGGAGAACTGTGTGCTACGTCAGTGAAGGAAGAATCCCCGACAGCAGAAGGACCGTCATGCCAACTCGGTTTGCATGCCGCAGTCAAGGCAAATAACAAGTACTGGTATCTGTAGCTTGAAATGGCCACCTCTTCAATTTGCCAGAAAACTGAATGGACTCTTCAGGACTGATAGAGGATTATCATCTCCCTGAAATTCACGCAGCATCTGTGAGAGCAGTGTTGGTGTTTGGGGTCTCTCTCTACAGGCCCATAAGGATAAGTGATTCCCTTTTTCATCTCTGCTGAAATTTGCCTAGCACTGGTGTTAAGCAGTCCTGGAGAATGCAGGCAACTCCTAAAAGACTGCTTCCACTTTTAAATTGCCGTTCAACTAACTAGTACTGAATGGTGGTGAAAGCACCCTTTCTGTTGACTTACCTGTCTTAGTACAGCTGAGAGCTGCACTTAGGATTTGGAGTGTTGGACTTGCTGAGGTTTCCTCAGAATAATTTCAGTGACTCTTGTAGTTCTGTAGACATTTGCTCCTTATAGGTGTTGGGTTTTCTGTTGAACTGATTTCATAGCATCTCTGTATTTGGATTCTCCCTTTAAAGGATGTGGTATGTAGTGTTTAATATTATGTATTGGGCGGATTGGGTATTTATTTGTATTTTATTTTAAATGTTGTTAGTTGTGCTTGATGGGAGTGACTGTGATTGTGAGGGGTGATTGAGTATATGTGTGATTAAGTACAGAGTTGTATGAGAAATAGGAGTGATAGGTGCATATGTGAGGAGTTTATTTGAGTGGGAATCATTTTATTTTGGAATTCATTTGTGTAGTAAGGAGGGGGGTAATTTATGTGGAGTATTGTATGCTATTTAAGTTGTGTAGAGTGATTATAGAATGTGTGTGGGCTTCAGACCTCCTCGATTTACCTACTTGGCATCTCTACTACGTGACCTCTGCCCCTTTTCCAACCTTCCGTTACCAGCTGCAGCAGTTAGGTGCTGCAGGGAGGTTGGGATTGGTAGGGGGTGAGTAGGTTGGCAGCAGAGCACTGGAGGTATTACAGAGGTGAGTGCCATTGGGGTGGTCAGGTTCAGGAGGCACCCTGGGGTGAAATGGGGCCTTGAAAGTGGCCAGACATGTTTGGTTCCCTTTCCAGGGTTCCAACCAGACTGAGTGGGCAGGCAGCCAAGGGGCCAGCAGTCTCCACCGGTCCCCTTCATGTGGTGCTATGCAATGCCAGATCGATGGGGAACAAGACCGCAATTATGGCAGACTTGATTTCTTCAGTCAATTTGTTTGCATCACAGAGATCCGGCTGGGGGATGATACAGGTCCAGTTTTGGAGGCATTGATCCTGACTGGCTACTCTCTTGTGCACTGCCTGCAGAGGTAATGCAGGGGTGGGGGAGAGGCCATCTGTTTTAGATCCAGTCTGAACATCTCTGTGCAATCGGTGGGATCTACGTCATTGTTTGAATGCATGTCTGTGCGTGGGGGTCCAGGTGAAGGTTGTAGGATCCTTCTCATATATCGCCCCTCCCCTCAGGGCATGAGGGCAAATTCCTGCAAGAAGTTGCAGACTTGGTTGCCAACAGGGTGCTGGAGTTGCCCAAATGGTTAATTCTGGGTCACTTCAATGCCTGGGTCAATGACAAACTCTCAGATTTTGGTCAAAACTTCCTCCAGATGATGACATCACTGGGCCTCACACAAGCGGTTGCTTCTGCAACCCATCACCATGCCTTGGATTTACTATTCTCACTGGGCTTAAGGTCACTTATCTCAGGACTGATCCAGTCTCCTGGTCTGATCACTGCACAGTGGAGTTCTCATTTGGGCCCCCCCCCCCAAATAGTTCCTCCCCTGCTGAAATTATCCATTACCACCCATTATAAAATGGAGAGAGAAAATCGTGCATCCTGATTGGTCATTAGCCTGCATTAGAAGTGTCTACTGCATTGCAAATAACAAGTGCTGCTAACCAGGATGCAGGACATGCAAAGTTCTTGAGCCACTAAGAATTTTAGAAAATCTGCAGTAGCCATTTTTTTCTCCCACTAAGGGAGAGAATGTCATGGTATAACTCTTAACACGCACAAGCTGCAATATTCCATCTGCCAGAATACTGTTCACAAAATAAATGAAACAATACCAAAACTGCTGCTTTAAAATACTCAACTTTGTATGCAGCCTCTCTTGTATTGTTATAAATGTATCCCCCAGTCTCTTAAAACAAGTTAGAATGTTAATGGCTGTCTTTCTTTTAAACCCCAATCAGCTCAAATTTGTTAAGATTGCTCAAGAATATTTAAAAGATCAAGTCTGCATACAAGTGCATTATAACACTTTAGAAAAGCTCTACAAGCATCATATTTGTTTTCAGTTCCCATCCTTTAGTTTGTTAGTTTCTTTAGAGCTCCACTTTGCACACTCCCCCACCCACCCACACACACACACCTGCTTCCTGCAGGTCGATCACTAGCTCTTGGTTATGCACTCTTCACGCTCCTCAAATACCATTCTCTCTGTTACCAACAGATCAAGCAAAGCTGTATTACACTAATAGACTTCTGGTGATGTCACCCCCGAGATGGCAGCTTAACTCCCGTGCTCCGTGTTCCCTCTGATACTAATCCCCGTTAACTATCACAATTCTCAGAAACAACATGGCAAACTGACCTCGGGGAGACAAATTAATACCCTGGCATGGATACCTCGAACCGTTTTGTGATTCTACCACTGGAGCCGTCGGAATTTGAAAACGATGCCTCTGACTCGGCCGCCTCTGTCTCCTCGCAGCATGGCCTGCGCACTTCCACCACATCAAGACGGGGCAATCGCTCCAAACATAACAGTAAGCTGAACAGATCACAAACCACCACAGCCACAGAGCTCTCAATGGATTGTAAGCTGGACAAAATCATTTCAGAACCTCAGACATAAAGATGGAGGTCAGATCGTTTAAGGAAATGATCATTGAAATTAAGGCTGATATCCAGAACCTGGAGACAAGGGTTATTGCTGTGGATCAGGAGCAGACCTCAACCACATTACAGATTACACAACTGAGATCACAATTGAGGCAGACAACCCAAGTATGGAGGCACATCGTGGAAAGACAGGAGGACAGTGAGAATAGACAGCGACGGAACAACCTAAGAATTTATTCAGTGCCAGAGGTGGCAGAGGGCAGGGATATAGGAGACTTTATAGACACTCTGCTGTGCACAGCACTAGTCCTAGATGCAGATTTTGCCATGGATATTGAACGCATCCACAGGGCCCTGGGCCCCAAACCTACATCACTTACGGCACACCCCCACTCTATCATTATACGCTTCCTCAGATATACAACCAAAGAATATATTCTAAAAAAAAGCTTGGGCACAGAAGAAGGTATTTTTTGGAGCCACGTGGATCTTTTTAGATAATGATTATGCCCCATATACTATGTGGAAGAGAAGGGAATACATCCCACTATTTCAGGTACTCCATCAGAATAAATATAAATTCCGGACCCCGTACCCTGCTCAGTTGATGGTGCAATTCCCAGAGGGCCAGCGCACTTATCATTCAGCTACAGAGGCCCTGACTGACCTATGAAAGTGCAGCCTGTCGATCCCATCAAGTGTTTCCTCACCCAACACCCCGTGTGACAATCCACAGAGAGCTCAGCAATCTGTTCAGGACATTCAGAACAATCAGATGCAGCAGAATCTGGATCTTCTTGGGAGAGCCACTTCACGAGGCCTGCAGGGGTTCAGAGACCCGATGACTGACTGCTCAGAGAAGGCCAATTGGACTGGGTGAGTCTTTCTGCTTGGCAGGGGAGTGGACCGATGCGGGCGTCAGCCCCTCTTGGGACCCTACGAGGGACCCACGGCTACCTCAAAGAAGCACAGATGGGAGTTTCTCTGGCCGGTCCTGGGGGGAGACCTCCTGTAGTTATTAGTGCTTCAGCACAGTAGTAACAATCACTTGGGGGGCCACCCTCGGCCGCACCAGAATATGAAGGAATGCACTGTTGTGATTCCTAGATCATGGCACGGTCGAATTTGGAATTGGGCTGGGTTCCCCGTGTCAGACAATGGTGGAGGGATCTTAATGCATGTACCAGGAAATGCCCAGTGGTGGAGTAGCTAATCTGGAATGTAGAGAGGATGCAGAGTGATGGGAGACCCAGCAGTCTTGACATGGGTGGAGGCCCGTGCCTGACCACAGGACCCCTGGGCTTTAGGACTCCTCCAACCAGATGTTAAAGTTGGATGTGTGGGATCATACTCCACCAATTAGGACTGGCCTGGGGAACAGCCAGACAGTGAATTTATGGCCGGATGGCCTGGACCCAGAATCATGCATGAAGGGGACCAGGTGCAGCCGGGGCCATCCTCCACCTCAGTATACCACCTCCCCAATTTAGGGGCCAACTCTGGGGGAGCCAACCCAGGCCCAGCTGATAAAGACATCACATGATCTTCGGGTGCAGATCGACCCCATGCACGCAGGGCTTTGTCCCAGTAATTGAGAGCAAACTGAGGTTTGGGTCTGCTGTTGGGGTCCCGGGGGGGCAAGGTGCTGGCTGGTCTGCGGCTCCGCCCCGGTGGGGGGACTGCCTGGCTCACGAGATCATGATGATTGAGGCACACTCTAGGTCTGGCATAGCAGGAGGATGACTGCATCAGGATGCATACGAACTTGCTGGACTACACATATGCTAGACGTCTAGTCATCATATGGAGACTGGCCTCCCATTCTTTTGGACAGCATGATGGGTTATTTACTGTTTGCGTTGCCTATTTTTGCTTGATGTTTAATGGAATTTACTAGAGATAAGCCAGGCCTTTGACAACAGGCTCGAGGCATACTGATTAGTACGCATCCAGATATATAGGGATTTAATACCATGCATATTCTGCAAAACAGAGGGACTACACGGGAGCGTTGGTACCCTGGAGGTGATATACCTTATGTACCACCTAATTCCTTATCCCAATTTTTTCTTTTTCCTTCTTTTCTTGGTTTTTACATTTATTATTTGGGGTTCGTATTACCCAGAGGGAACCCCTAAGCGGAGATCTTCCTCAATGTCCCCTCGACATCCTTATAGGATGCAAAACATAGGTGGGCCTAGGATAGCCACCTATGACTTGGAAGTCACACCTGTATATAGTTTCTGGTTCTTAGAAGTTACAAGTTATCCCACACCAGCTCCCCAGTTGGGACTAGGTGGAGGAAGTAAAATTTCAAATCCAGGATGGGAGATTCATTGCAGACAGGGGATTCAGATGACACTCCTCAGTAGTTGGCTCATGGGGGAGGCGAGGGCTACTATACAACTCTTACCATTTATATGAGTAGCTTACTTAGAGTGCTTTCGCACAATGTCAATGGTTTATCTGGATGGTCAAGAGATATAAAATTATTAAAGCACTTAAGCAATTTAAAGCAGAAGTTCTACTATTATAGGAAACTCACCTCATATCCAGTAAGCACCAAAAGTTACTTAAGTTTGGTTTTAAACAACTCTTTGACTCAGCCTACCATAGGGAGAGGTGTAGGGGGTGGTAACCCTGATTGCTAAAAATTCAGGCCTGGACATTAAAGGTCATTACTCAGACCCTGAAGGCAGATTGGTACTAGTAAAAGGTGTTCTCAGGGGTCAACAGTATACGATTGCAAATGTTTACATCCCCCCGGGTAGTGATGCCTCCTCAATTCAGTCATTAATGGATAAAATCCTGGAGTTCAAGCAGGGGATGTTAATTCTTGGAGGAGATTATAATTGCCTGCTTGACCCATCCCAAGACACCTCAGCCTCAAGACCCCCCAACTCAGGCATCGGGCCAGCGCCACTAGAGAAAGTTGATTCGGGAGCTGGGCATGGTGGATTCCTGGCATCACCTACACCCCACAACTAGGAAATTTAGCTTCTATTCACATGCTCATAGACATTATTCCCACCTGGATTATTTCGGTATATCAAAGGAACATTTAGATCAGGTAGCAAAGTAAGAGATCCATAACATAAGTCTATCAGATCATGCTCCACTCATCCTGGATCTATATTCCCAAGTGGAGAGGAAAAACACATACTGGAGACTTAATAATTCACTTTTACAAGATCCAGAATGTAAAGAATTGATAAAGAACAAAACAGTGGAGATTCTAGCAGATAACTCCTCCCCTCAGACCTCTCCCCAATTGCTATGGAATACTCTGAAAGTAGTACTAAGGGGCCACATCATTGCCTACGCAACTCAAAAGAAGCACCGAATGGAAAGGGACTTAAAACAATTACAGGAAACCCTGAATTTCCTACAGTTGGCACACATGCAAGGAGATGACTCTTTGCTAGATCAGATCACTGCCGCCCAACACTCAATACAGCGTATTCTGACACCCAAAACAGAACAAGCCTTATTATGGCTCAGACAACATTATTACGAGGGGGGTCCCAGAACGAGCAAAATCTTAGCCCACTGGCTTAGGAAATGGATTCAGCAAACCACAATCACAAATATTAGAGATCCCCCCTTACAGGACAATCATGTAACACCTTGGTATCCATACTCTCAGCCTTTAAAAAATATTATACTAAATTATATACAGCAGATTCCTCGGCTAATGAAAGAGAGCTCTTAGGCTTCCGCAGCTCACAGAGACACAGAAAATGTCTCTGACCCACCCAATTAACACCTCAGAAATAAAAACAGTCATTACAGTGCTTAAAAATGGTAAGAGCCCTGGTTCAGATGGATATGGCGCAGAATTTTACAAGACGGCCTGGGAGTGGATTAAGGAACCACTAACTGAAGTTATGAGAAAAAGCCATCTTAAGGCAAAATACCCTCTCTCTTTGGTCCCAAGCTATGATCTCAGTAATCCTTAAGCCACACATCTATGTGACTCATATAGACTGATCTCGATCTTAAATCAAGATTATAAGATATATGCCAGCATACTGGCACATCAGATGGACGAAATAATGCCATCAATGATTCATAGGGATCAGTCTGGATTCATCCCAACACGACAAACAGCAGATAATATTAAAAGAACCCTTTTTCTAATAGAGCATGCCCATAATTCCCACACCCCCTTGCTGATTCTAGGTTTTGATGCACAAAAGGCATTCAGTAGAGTCCCGTGGATTTACCTTAGGAAAGCCCTCCTAAAGGTAGGCTTTCCCATTGAGTTTGTTAATAACATTACAGGTTTCTACTCAGCCCCACAGGTGGTGGTAAAGGTCAATGGTTCATGTTCTGAGAGATTCTTATTGTCCCCGAGGCACAAGGCAGGGCTGTCCCCTCTCCCCATATTTATTTGCCTTGTATACTAAGCCTTTGGCCCAATACCTTAGACAATTAGAGGGGTTGAAGGGATATTGGATAGGTCCCACAGAACATAAAGTGGCATTATATGCTGATGATCTATTATTATACGTTACAGAACCGGAGTTGTCCCTCCCGAATTTAGTGCAGGCCATGACTCTGATAGAGAAGATAGCGGTCTATAAACTTAACACACAAAAGACAGAGACATTATGCATAGGGGCAAGAATCTCAGCTTTATTACAGACCAAATACAATTTTAACTGGAACAGTAAACCATTAAAATACCTAGGTTAATATACCAGAAGACCCAGGGCAGACTTTCTTATTGAATTATAATAACTTCTTTAATCAAATTAAAACAGATATCCAAACTTGGACCCACCTTCCATTATCTTTAATGAACAGAATACAAGCTGTTCAAATGAATGTTCTGCCTCGGGTGCTATACCTGATGCAATCAATCCCTCAAAGATTCACAAAAGCAGAAGAAAAGAGATGGAACAGATTGATTTCACATTTCATTTGGCAGGGAGGCAGACCACATATTTCATTGAATAGATTACAGGCCCCTAAGAAGTGAGGTGGACTAGCCCTGCCCAGTCTTTCTGGATATGCGCTGGCAACTCAACTTACACATGTAAGGGAGTGGCTGAACCCTGGGGATTCAGGGCCACAATGGTGACAGACAGAACAAACCCTTGCGACACAGACCCTAGACAAGATTTCTATATACCAACCACCCCCATCTGGACTGAGAGGCCAGGAAATTTCATTATACACCCGGAGTTATTTGAAGAGTTGGGTTTCCCATTTGAGACTCCCTAAGAATAAATTTGGTGCTCGCTGGATAGGAATGCCCTGGAAGAATATGGAATTTGGACCAACAGGGTTGGATGGGGGGTTTGGGACTTGGGAGGATAGGGGCCTGAGACACAGGTATCAGTTTTATTCAAATGGTCAATTCAAAACATTTCCTCAGTTACAGGAGGAGTTCTCCCTCCCTGCCCGGGACTGGTTTAGGTATTTCCAGATTCACCACTTTCATGAGACAACTATGGGCCTGGTGGTGGACCCGAATGAAGTCACACCCCTCCTTACCCTCTTACTGGCGATATCTGAAGAACAGAACCCTAGACATATGATTTCTAGATTATATCAGGCTCATAGACTAAATTATAAATATGACCTGATAAAAATGCAGAAGACTTGGGAGGCGGAACTGGGTGTTCAATTATCAGAAAAAGATTGGTCATGGATCTGGAGATGCCAGCATAGAACTACAAACTCATATATGTGGCATGAATTTGGTTGGAAGGTGGTCTCACGGTATTTCCGTACACCATTAATCACAGCAAAGAAAGTTTCTCCAGGGACAGGAGGCTTCCTGTTGGAGGATGTGTGGTTGTATAGAAGCTAATCACACTCACATTTTTTGGGGAGGTAAATAAGTTGGCCCAGTTCTCATGCAGGAGGAAAAGGTCCTGGGAAGCATAAGCCCAGAGCTTGTCCCACTAACACCAACTCTAGCTCTATTACAGCATCCCCCAAATTCAAACAAAAATCTAAAATATACTTAATCTCTGTATTAATCACGACTGCAAAAAAGGCCATTACAAAGAATTGGCTCAACCCCAATCCCCCGACTTTGAAAATCTGGGAAGATCTGATTTATGACATATACCTGATGGAACGGATGATGGGCAAACTACAGGGACGCATCCCACAAATTACTAACTGCTGGTCTCCTTGGTGGATGAGTGTGATGGAACATAGATCTGACTTAGTTCCATAAACAATGGTAGAAATAAGCAAACACCTCCCCCCCAGAATTTATGTAACTGTATAACCTGTACACTTGCATATGAATAGCGTGAGCTAGGCAGATGCTTGAAATGTGCTCCCTCACTACCCTACATGCTCGAAAATTATTGGGATTGGGTAATTATAGTGATTCAATTGTGCTCTGAACCGTACTGATGAACTGGAATAATTACATTGTTGTATACAACTGTCATTTATATTGCTAACCTATACGATGTAATCCCCTTCTCCTGGAACTCAATAAAAATTAAGTTACAAAAAAAAAAAAAAGCTGTATTACACTACATAAAAAAATCCACTTTCCGCTTTTCTACTTTTGCTTGTGCTCCCAGTTCCTGCGTGATACCACCAGCCTACAACTGTCTTATCATTCACTTACTGGCAGTATTTTGATGAAGAATAAATTGTGCTCCTGGTTCCTGTATGATACCGCCAGCCACCAACTGTCCTCTCATTCACTTACTTAGTCGCAGTATTTTGATGAAGAATACATTTTTAAAAATAAAAAAAATAAATATAACAGAGTAAGGCTTCTGAGTGTGCTATTCCAAACAGCACATATTCTCCCCTTGCACCCTTTATGACTCATTCCTGTGGAGCTGGCACTTTGGGACGTGCTGGAAAGCAATAACAAAAATAATTTTAAAATGGAATTTATCTGTTACTGTGTGTGTGTGTGTGTGTTTATATTCTCCTCTACTTATGGGGAAGGGAGCTATGAATTACGGGGCAATGTAAAACTACAACTTTGGAAGCCTACTAAGGACAAATGAAAAAAATGTATCAAACCCCTTACAGGCTGAGGAACTATTAAATGTAAATTACATGGAAAAACTAACTTATTTTCTATTTAAACCTCTTAATTTTAATTGGCACTTTAAATTAAAAAACTGAGTCCCATTTTATAAGTGCAGTAAGACACTCCAGTGCTGTGTATTAGACAGTTCTAACACACCTCCAGGGCCTGAAGGCACTTGGCCTGTAGCCTTGTGCCTTACTACACTCCTGGACTTGCGTTAAAAATATCTAATTCACACCCAGTCATGTCTTATTGCTTACTTAAAGGAGCTGTTCCTAGAAGAACTGTTGGCAGTTGTGGATTTTTCTGGTGTGAGTGCTGCATGTGTGGCGGGCGTGGGCAAGGTGGTGATGGCCTATAATAGTGCTGTATCCAAGGTGCTTAACACCACTGCACTGATCTGTATATGGCCCAGGTCATTTTGTTTGAGATCCCCATGGTCTGATGGGCCCTCAAGGAGATGAACACCAAGGGTCAGAAGTTGGAGCATTGCTGGTGTAGGATTCTGTCCGAGGAGGATAGACTGACTTTGAGATTTCACTGTGGTGTACATCATAGAGCAATCAACCATAAGAAGGCAGAGTTTCTGTCCAGGGAGATTGCTGCAGGGAGGAATAGACTGGCTTTGCCCTTTTGGACTGTAGACAGGCTTCTTCATCCGGTCTGTCTTCAGCTGAAAAGAGCATTTTCAGTTGCTCTATGTGAGTTCACTCAATTCTTCTCTGATAGGATGTCTTCCATTTGGGGGAGCTCATCGGGGAGGCAAGATCAGTCCTGCAGTGATGGGCCTTGTGTGGGCAGAGGAACTTTTACTGTCTGGGCTGCTTTTTGGCTAGTGGGGGTGGCTGAGGTTGTGGAGGTGACTTGAAGCTGTGGACCACTTTTTGTGAATTGAACCTGGGCCCAACCCATCTCCTAGTGGAATGTGTGGAGTCCGTTGGTACAGTGTTCACTGAGATTGTCTGGTGTTTGCTCTCAGAAAGGTTTTTCCCTGAAACCTTGAAAGAGGCATTGAGGAGGCACCTTCTGAAGAAACCATCACTCGACCCTGACATCTTGATGAATTATCAACCTGTCTCCAACCTCCCATTTTTGGGAAAGGTTGTTGAGAAAGTGGTGGCTGTGCAGCTCGAGGCACACCTCACAACCTTTGACATCTATGAGCCTCTCCAGTCTGGGTTCGTATAGCATCAAAACGGCACTGGTCAGGGTGCAAAGTGATCTCCTCAGGATGAGAGACAGAAGGGATTGGTCAATTCTCGTTCTCCTGGATCTCTCCTCAGCATTTGACACCATGGACCACATTGTGCTACTTGATCGCCTTAGAGAGTTTTGTGGACTCACTGGTGCTGTCATCAATGGGTCTGAGACCTTTCTCAAATGTAATCAAAAAGTCACTTTACTTACCAACATTTCTGGTTGTTTTCCAATTCATGGCCCTATTGCCTAATCCATTGTGACATGTAATTTAACTAGAGTTAATCCACTCCAGATCCAAACCAGGAGCATAACGCAAACACTGGAACCCACAGGCAGAATAATCCACTTTTTAAGGCAGCTTTCTATACATGATCGCCAGGCCAGGGGCATCTATTGGTTTGGCTTCTGCTTCTTCACCTGTCCACAGGTACATGTCCAACTAGCACACCGATGTTTTGGAGCCATGTGACTCCATCTTCAGAGCTCTGGAGTCACATGGCGCTGAAACGATCATGTATGGAAAGCTGCTTAGTTGAATTACGTCACATAGGATTAGACATCAGTGCCATAAAGAATTGGAAAACAAGAAGAAATGTTGATAAAGTGACTTTTTGATTGCATTTTTTTTGCTCCTCCCCAAGCCCCCAGGTTGGCAACTCCCTTCAGGCTGCCAAGGCCCACCATCACCACACACCCCTGTCACCATCCACCGCCCCTTCAGTGCCATGATCCCCAGGTAGCCCAATGTAACCCTTCATCTGATGGGCCCCTCCCCCTGCAGAAGCCGCAACCAGGGGGAGAAGAAATGCCCGCAGGTGTCTAATAAACATCCCAGACATGGCACGGTCAGCGCAGACATCTCCGGACTACCATGATGACAGGGACCAGCGGCCATCATCTTGGTCAGCTGAGGGTGGATTTTCTGCTGTTCCCCCAGCTGCCACCCTCCCACAAAGGGCCAGCTGCAGCAGCATCTTGGGGGCAGGGGCTTTCGGTGGGGCAATGAAGCCTTGCCCCACCAAGAACACCACCCAAAGCCACCTCCAGGGGCCTACAAACTGTGGTCTGAAGCCCACCCATCCCCCAGGAGGGAAGCATCCAAAGGATGCTCTAAACTCCCTCACCACCGGACTCTGCTCCTGACACCTGGGCTCGGGGCACAAACCCAGATCGTCAGCATGCCAAACGAACACCTTTGCTTGGCACCATGGAGCCAGCTTTGATTGCATTTAAAACACTAAGTCTGACCTCAATTCAGTATTTTATGTCCCCTCCTAAAGTGTGGAAAATGCATGGTGTTTGAACTGCCTATTAAAAATAAAGAACTTTTTTTCACAAGGTGTGATTAAATATGGTCTGTAACCATTTGTCTGTGTGCAGACAGACTTTCTGCAGTTTGTAGAGTTTTCACTGAACTTGTACCTTTCTCTCTTCTGTTTGTGTGGGTTCCATAAATCTGCACACTGCACTCTTGTGACTGAAATGGAATTACCTGTGGAGCACCAAGTTATGCATTAGAGAAAGAGTAAGGTGTCTTTGGATGTCTCAGTTTCCAGTTATCTTGGTGGCACAGCTGGTAGCGCAGCTGTAACAGTATTCTGAGCAGCATGGGTTCAAGTCCCAGCTAAGGCACTTATTTCTTTCTCTCTTCTGTTTGTGTGGGTTCTGTAAATGTGCACACCACATGCTTGTGTCTGAAAATGTAATTATCTGTGCAGCACCAGGTTGTGCATTAGAGGAAGAGTATGGTGCCACTGGACATCCCAATTTCCAGTTGCCTTGGTGGCACAGCTGGTAGTGCAACCAGAATGGTATTCTGAGAAGCCAGGGTTCAAGTTCCAGCTAAGGCATTCTTTCTTTCTTTCTTTCTTTCTTTCTTTCTTTCTTTCTTTCTTTCTTTCTTTCTTTCTTCTTCTGTTTGCATGGGTTCCATTAATGTGCACACTGCACTCTTGTGATTGAGAATTTCCCTGGTCTCCTAGCCAACCCAGCACCCCCATTCATTAAAATACCACCAACAGCTTAATCCAGTTCAATTTTAGCTGGTTTGCCTCTGTAAACCCCAACCTGGGATGAGGCTGAAAATGTGCATTATTGTCTATACTCCTTTTCTGGTCAACATAAAACATTCTTGGGGTCAGTGCCTTTCCTGAAACTGCAAGAAAGGAGTGAGTAACCTGGCTTTTTATATGTTTTCCCAGTTGTGAGCTGCCAGCGAGCACCTGTGTCCCTGTACAGTCTTTGCCGTTCTGCCACTTGGATTAGCAGACTACATGTCTGCACAAGCAACATATGGATTTGCAATATTTTATGAAAACCCTTTTGCAACTTTCACCTGCTGCTGCTTGGACAATGTCTGTTGAGTAAAATGGCTGTGCTGCATATAGCAACAATGATCCTATGAACCATGCCAAAATGCTGTTTAGCAAACATGGCAAAGAAAATCCAAATAGTACTCAGCTAACAGTGTTGATAAAAGTTAACTACAACAGAAGTTTATTGATCTACAAGGAAGTGCCCTGAAAGCTCAAAAAGTTTCCCTTGAAACCTATTTAAAAGTCATCTGACTGCCATGAGTTTAACATCTATTAAAAAAACAGCTTTCAGCAGAAACTGGGAATGGTCCATGACAAGGTGGAAATCTATCTTACAGCAAGCTTTCACATTCCTAATTTAATTAATTTTAGAAGATTCAAGGGAAGTTCAAGCTGAAGTAGAATCAGAAGCAAAAAAAAGGAAACACAAAAGAGTTTTATAGATTACATCAAAAACTGAAAATGTTGCAAAAGCAGCTGAAAAAATGAAAGCCATAAAACAGAAAATATTTCCCAGAAGTCAAGGTAATTATGAGACCACATCAGTTTTTAATTGGAAAACCAAGGACAGAAACAACACTAACAGATCACCAAAGTCCAAATAAATTTTAATGGCATGTCATGGAGTGTCATTTGACTATAGCTCTGGTTTGAGTGAGACAGATGGTGAAAGCTCATAATTTAATCTTTTTATAGACTTCCACACTTCACCAGCAACAAATTCGGAGAAGCATGAGGAACAACAGGTATCAGGGACAAACAGACAACTGAGGATGAGGAGAGGACAATGAAGAAAGACATCCACAAATTCAGTGGAGCAAAAAAAACTGAGGCGATAAACACTATATACTAACTGAGAGAGAAATGAATGCCTTGAGCATGGAACTGGCATTTGCTCCAACCATCAAAATAAATAAGTTTGACACTCTCATTGACCTCCATAGCTGCTGTAGATATTTACATCTGAGGTCACTTTGCATTAGACAAACAAAAAGCATCCCTAATGGCATCCCATTGGGAAAAGGTGGTGATATTGTAAGTGGGACTTTATCCGAGACGTCAACTGCAACAGAATAACTGAGATGAAAATCAACTTTTAATCCACCCATAACCCCTGCAATTGCAATTTTTTAATTGTGAATCAGATTTAGAACATCTTTTGATAGCCTTCTCTCTATAAAGTACTGGAATATTATTAATGAGAAAAGATATGCATTGGAAAATCTTGGCAAAAATTAACATATTACAATTAAACGGCAGACAAAGGGGGCAGTGTTGTACATAACAGTGAGGACTATGTACTGTACATGAAAGAAAATTGTTTGACACTGCCTTCTATAAAAAAAATTGGATTCTGACCAGCTACCAAATTTAAAAAGGTCATTAATGTAGAAATAGAGAATGCCTATAGCAATCATTTAATATCTAGACACACAAAGGATTTTTGATCAGGGAACATCATACAAAACAGATTTTTTTATATGTGTTACGAAAAGTATATAAAACATTGATAAATCCTCCAGGATGCCCAGTAATCTGTGGCATACGTTCAGCTACTGAACCATCATCTAAATACATTGACCAGTTCATCAAACCTTTTGTGATTAAACAATGATCATTTATTAAATATACCACTGAAATATTGGGCATCTTGGGCAATATGGATCTTGAAGAAAATACGCTGTTTGTGACTATAGAGTCCTTATACACAAATACTCCCTGTGAATGGGCCCTGGAAATAATTGTTTTTTCTTAGATCAGTGTCCTGGTAATGCCCAACCACCAACCTTTTAAAAAAAAAAAAAAAGGTTGGCAGAATTTGTGTTGAAATTTAATTCCTTTTCATTTTAGAATAATTATTTTAGCAGGTTAAGGGGATGCCCATGGGAACAACTTTGACCTCCATTGTAGCAGACTTGCATGTCAGTAAATGGGAAAATAAGTTTCCGTACGATCCAGCACAAAATGTCTACCTGGACAAAATAGTGGTGTTGCAATGACATATTTTTGCAGTTAAATTTTTTATTGAAATCTTTGCAGATGTATACAACATATGTAAACATTTAACAGATGTACATGTAAACGGGAAATACATTATAGGTCAGATATATACATGAAAATGCATGCATACAGGAAAGGAACAGTACACCAATATAGTCTGTTATTGAAACAATATTTGGTTACCTTCACAGTAGTGAACACAGAGGGTCTATTGTTATCAAGGAGAATGAGTTACCCCACGGTAGTGAGTAAGGCCTGGTTTTTGTTGGCAGCTAGATGGGCTATGTAATGTAAATAAGGAGACCACATGTCAGAGTAGGTAGCCATTTGTTGCCTGGTCAGAAAGGTCAGCCTAGCATTCATGGCCAGTGTTTCTAATGAAGTGATCCATTCCTGTACAGTGGGCAGGGATGTGGATCTCCATTTAGCAAGGATTAACTGCTTCACCTCAACTGAAGCTGCAATAAGCCATTTCAGTTTCCGTACAGGCAAATGGGTATTTTGGGGGGGACACCCCAACAGTATGGTGGATGGAGACATTGGTAGATCTGCCTCAGGGATAGCAGAGCAAGTGTGTACCACCTCAGACCAAAATGGGGAAAGCTGGGGGCAGGCCCAGAGGATGTGGAGAAGGTCGGCCTCAGGAGAGTCACACCTCCAGCAGCTATCCACTGGGGGAAAACCTCATAGCTTTAAGTTGGGCTGGCGTACTGTACCAGAGGTGGAGTATCTTTTTCTCAATCAACCTACTCTTTTGGTCAATACACGCATGTTGGGCCAATCTCCAGCATCTATTCCAATCAGATGGAGGGATCTCAGTGCGTAGGGCTGTCTGCCAGTTGGCCCTAGCCTTACTCATGGGATCTGGCTGGGAGTCACGTAACATACTGTAAATAGTTTCTGCTCTAGCCTTATGAGGTCTCAGCCATTCACCAAGTGTGAGGTCAGGGACAAGGCTGGTCTCCCATACTTTACAGGGTTGACATTTACAATGGGTGTCCCTCCAGTGGAGGTAAACAGATTGATTTGGAGGTACAACCAAAAGTCCTGAGAATTTAAGTTAAATTTGGTTTGTAGCCCCTGAAAGATGTCAATAGTGCATTCACCAGTAGTGAGGAGGTACCCTATCATACATATCGAACAATTTTCCCATGCAGCCCATCTGAAGGTCTCACCCTCAATACAGAGGTCAGGGTTGTCCCATAGGTATGTATACCTTCCTCATCTTGGACGTTTCTTGGCTAGTCTAGCTGTTAGAAACCATGCTCTATGGGCCGCCTGTATAGTAATCCACTGAGCAGCTGCTCGAGGTAGCAGCGATCCTAGGTATATGGAAGAATGCCATATGCCTAGGATAGATTGTTCAATTCTACCCCATACTGGAAGGGGAGAGGGACCACTCTTACGGAACACCAGTGATGTCCTTGATGTGATGAAGGCATACATGTAATGTTTGAAATAGGGAAGATTCTACCCTCCTCTGGACCAGTGGGCCCTGAGCTTGGATCTACTAAATTTGGGAGGGGAAGACCCCCTAGAGGAAGTAGCCTATGATTGAATCTAGTTTTTGGAACCATTTGTCAGGAATGAGGATAGGGAGATGTGCCAGCAGATAGAATACTCTGGGGGCTAGCATAATTTTAACTGACTCAATTTTCCCTGGGAGGGAGAGATTTAAGTGCTGCCATCTGTTCAATTCTTTTTGGAACATGGATATCAGAGGAAGCATATTGACCTGGCTAAGTTTGTGAAGATCAGGTGTTAGGGTAACCCCAAGGTATTTAATCTGGGAACCTACCCAAGGTAGACCAGAAGCTTGTCCCATTTCCACCATAGTATGCTTGTTAAGAGGGATTATTTCTGATTTGTTTTTATTGATCTTGAGTCCTGAGATGGCTTCAAAGTTAGAAAAAATATTCAGAATAGAATCCAGGCTAGACTGAATGTCTCTAGTCAGGATGAGGCAGTCATCTGCATACAGTTTTGTTTTGAATTCTTCCTTCTCTATTTGTATGCCAAGGATGAGATTGTGGGAGCGAATGGCTGAAGCTAAGGGTTTGATAGCCATGATAAAGAGGAGGGGTGATAGAGAGCAGCCCTGTCTGATGCCCCATTGCAAGTTCAGTGGGTCCAACAGAAGGCCATTAGTAAGAACCTACACTGTTAGGGCATTGCATAACGTGCTGACCCATCTCCCAAAGTTCGGGCCTACGTTAAAGTGTTTAAGGACTGCTTGAAGATATCCCCACTCTACCGAGTCGAGGCCTTTTCAAAATCGACAGTAATGGCCGCTACAGGAGAGGGCAACTGGGAGGCCTGTTGAAATTAGGTCACTAATGCCCTCAGGTGGTCTGCACTGGATCTCCCTTTTACAAAACCCACCTGTGATTCATGAATGATGGACGGAAGTACTTTTTCCAATCTGGTTGCTAGGATTTTGGCTAGTATTTTAGCATCAGCATTTATCAGGGAGATAGGTCTGTAACTGGCTGGGGAGAGAAGGTCCTTGCCTTCTTTGGGGAGGACAGTTATCACAGCCTCTTTGAGTGTGTCAGAAAGGGACTGGGCTGTATGAGAATCCCTCAGCACGTGGAGCATGGGTTGATGGATAAGGTCCCTAGTGACTTTATAGAAGTCTGCAAGAAATCCGTCACTCCCTGGGGATTTATGGGGAGCCATGCCGTTTATTGCTTCTAGCAGTTCAACCTCTTCCATGGGAGCATCTAGCATGGCCCTATGTTCAGCTGAGATTCTGGTATGAGGGGAATTTGCAACAAAAGCATCAAAACTGGACTTTAGGAAGGGAGCCTGAGAGCTATACAGGTTGTCATAGAATTCTCTCATAATGGTATTTATGGCCTTGGGGGAAAATTGCACCGCTCCTGATTTATCCCTTAATTTATCTATATGGAGTTCAGCCTGTTGCTTCCTTAATCTGTAGGAAAGGAGCTTCTCTGCCTTGTCCTCCTGGTCCCAGTACTTATGCCGTAGTCTAACCATTTGTAGTTCTGCCTTCCTAGTGGCTAATTTATTAAGTTTGAGTCAAGAACTGTGAGTTCATATATTAGAGACTGATTAGTTAGCTGATCTGGGTCATTTTTGTAGATTGCCTCTTTTTGTGCCAGCTGGACTTCTAACTGCCAGGCCTCTTCTTCCCGTTGTCTCCTCCTGTGGACAGCATAGGATATGATCCTGCCTCCAATGGTGGCCTTAAAGGCCTCCCATATAATTTGTGGGGAGGCACAGGATGCTGGATTGTCCTGAAAATAATGGGACACCTCTTGCTTTAGCCACATTTGGAACTGGTGGTCAGCCAGTAGGAGGGGATCAAGCCTCCAAGTCACCGAGTGAACAATATTTGTAGAGAAGTAGTCCTGGAGAACCACCGGGACATGACCGGAGATATACAAGGGGGCGAGAGAGGCATCCGCTATGGACATGTTTAAGTTAGTAGAGGAAAACCAGTAATCTAGTCTACTAGCCATTGATTGAGCTGCTGAATAAGAAGTCTTTTTCAGTAGGATGAAGGTTATGCCATGTTGGTAAGGTGATGTAAGGCTAGTAAGTCGGACAAGGTCTTCAGGGCTTTACTATGGGGCTCTGGCTTGGCATTTGACCTATCTAGTAAGTAGTCAAGGGCCATATTGAAATCTCCCCCTAAATTATATCAGGCCGGTCGTGAGACATGTCTAGCAACCTTTGGGAGATTACATTGAAGAACTCTGGGGCATCGTCATTTGGGGCATATATGTTACCTAGGATTAAGGGACCTTTATTTGTTATGACCTTCAGTAAGAGCCATCTCCCTTCCTTGTCCTTATGCTGGTCCACCAGCTTCCACTTAAGTTGCTTGAGACATAGGATTAACACACACCCTTTCTTCTTACCTGAAACACTATGTACTTCCCACCTTAACCAATCCCTCAGTAGTTTCACTGCTTCTGTGTGGTTGACCTTCGTCTCTTGGAGGAAGGCAACTTGTGTTTTGATTTTTTTGAGCCTGGACATCACCTTTTTGTGTTTTATTGGGTCATTCAGGCCTCTAACGTTCCATGTGGTAAAAGTTATCGGTGTTGGGGAATCCATGGTGAGAACAGATAATTATATAATAATCTGTTATCAACAGGCCTTCTCCCCTCATAAAATGTGCAAGGAAAAGGTGATGTGCTCTGCTCTGAACTATGTCTTTCGAATACTCTGTGACTGTATGTTATCCAGGCGTGCCTCTTCATCCCCAGTAAGTCAGATAAGTTATGACCTGACCTCTGTGCAAAGATTTCTTTTCTACATAACTCTTGAAATCGGGTCTTCCTTGCCCTCATCTGGGGGTAAGGTGGGCCATTTCGGGTGGACTGATCACTAGGCGGACCTATGAAGGGAATTACCTTCATCAGTGGGGTTAGGGGTAGAGGTCTCTCCCCATACAAAAGAGACTTGTCCCCTCTTACGGATGGAAGGAGCCGGTCCTGTGCTCCTCCAAGATCATGAGGAGGCTGCTCTGGGGTGTCAAAGTTGTGGGCTACATGATAACCACTTTGCACATTTGTAGGAATAACTTTAACAATAAACATTTCACACGGAACACAAAAACTGTCTGAGATGTTGAACCCTCTAAAAACTAGGGAACGTCATCCAGAGCCAGAGCACTTTTAGCTGTATTGTTGAGCAAACACAGGAACTAACACTTATAGAACCTCAGTTTTATGAGAACCAATCAAGAAAAACCATGGTAACATCCATTCCAGGAAAGAGAAGGCATATTGCCCCACAGTAGAACTCGCTAGAAAACTCAGTGTATAAAAAAGTGTATTGATTGCCAGTGAGCAGAGCCATGAGCAGAGCCACCCCATATTTAAGCAAGGCAGCAGCCGCTGAGCCAAATATACTTAAATGAGGGATGCCAGTGCTCCCCACAATTATAGGGGGAGGCCAGAGTATGTAAAGGCCTTGGGAGCACCTAAATTAAAGTTACCTGTCCCTGGAAAGGGATCCGGGGTTGGTAAAGGAAAGTAGGTGGCAATCAAATGAGCACCCCATGGGGCGCTTGGAGAGCTTGGAGAGTTTCAGGGATCCCAGGGCACTCAAGCAGTACATAACCTTTATTACTCATGAGACTCACCCCCCTCCTCCCCCTTTAGTCAGCCCGGAGTCATAATTGGCCTGGGGCAGGTAGAGCCCAAGATCTACATTGGGATAGAAAACAGAAAGGATATCAAGACCTCTTAGGTTGGCTATGCCATCTTGTCTGATGCATCTAAGAGTTCAGTCAAAGTCTCAATGGAGTCAGCGGCAGTGTTGTCATCATCCGGTAAGCAGCTGGCCCAGTCATCAGGCAAGGAGAACCAGGCAGTATCGGAAACCTTCTCTGTCTCAGCAGAGAGCGTATTCTTCTTGGTCAGTGAAGTGAGATCCAATGCTACAGGGTTCAGGTCATGAAGGGATTCATATCTGTTGGATGTCTTAATTGGTGTAACCCTTGGGGAGAAGCTGCTAGTGTCTGAAGAGAGATACCTCCATTGTCGGCTACGTGATCTACGCTGTCTTGGATGGAAAGAAACATCCTGTGTGGCCCCAAATCTCTTCCTGGCTTTCCGTCCTTGAGATGTAGATTGTCAGGCTGGGGCAGATGTGCTTTCTTGCTGGTCGTCCCGGTCTCCCCCTTGGGCCGCAGCCTGTGTCACCTCCATATTGGCATCTTGCAAACCACGAGGTGAGCCCTGAGTGTCTACCCTGCGTTCTTTGTCCTGATATTGCTGCACATATTGTTCTGCCGCAATCGGAGTGTCAAATGTAATATAGCCCCCATTCACCTGCAGGCATAGCAAAGCTGGGTACCTTAGGGAAGTAGGGATGTTGCAACAGTAGCACATTTGCTTCACCCCTGTATATGCTCTACGACGGTTGGAAAGCTCTAATGAGAAGTCCTGGAACAACTGCACCCTGCATCCCTGCCACTGAAAAGACCCATGGTCTTGAGCTTGTTTGAAGTAGAATTCTTTAACCAGATAGTGCAGGAACTTACATAGAATGGGTCTAGGATGCTCCTCTGGCAGGGGACGGGGGGCAAGGGATCTGTGGGCCCGTTCGATTTCAGGAGGGGGCAGATTGTTGCTTTGTACCAACTCAGGCAGAAGATTTACAAGAAACCCAATCATGTCTCTGCCCTCAGCCCCTTCAGGGATGCCTACAATATGGATGTTTTTGCAGCAGGCACGGTTCTCCAGATTATCTACCTTATTTAGCAGATAGTTCAGTTTGTTGTGATGATCTTGGAGCGTGCTCTCCTGTATTGTGAGGGGAGAGACTGTTGATGCCAGGGTGGCTAATTCCTTATTGGTTTGTCACACAGAGATTTTAAGATCTGCAGTGTCTGTAAGAATTTTATCTAGCTTAGCCATCATTGCAGACTTGCTAGAGGCAGATTGGCTAGTTTGAGGGCTAGACGTGCGGTGAGAGTGGTGCTTCGCTGCCATGTTTACCCTCACTACTGAGCACCTTTTGAAGCTTGTGGTCGGCAAGCCAGTACTACAGCGCGCCCGTCTGAAATGGCCCTGTCCCTCGTAGCACTGTTCAGGATGATACCACAGCGTAGAGTCAGTTCTCCTTGGACATTTCGATGAAATTAGGTTTGTTGGATGGTAAGAGGTTCCCGGAGAACGAGTATGGTAAACTGGAATAAAACAGCTTGCGCTTTAGACGGATGATCATAAAAACGGCTCTCGTGACGGACCCCGGAAAGAATTACACTGCCACCATGGTAGATGGCAAGCTCTGCCCCCCGTTGCAATGACATATGGATAATTGTCTCATTGTATGTGTGGAAACACTGAAAAACTGAACAACTGTATTCACTATTTGCATTCCAGAAACCCAGACTTGAAGGTTTACATTACTGTTTATCCAAATAAAGTTAACTTTTTGGATTTGCAGTTAAATAGAAGAGAGGGAGAGAATATCAGTACTAATATTTTCAGGAAACAAACTGGAAGAAATACCCTTCTCCTCTCTAAGTTGCACTCCACAGCATACAGTGAGGGACATCCCCAAAGGACAGTTCCTCTGAGTAAGGGGGAACTGCAGTACAGTTGAACATTCTGAAAAGGGATTAAGAGAATTGACAGCAAAACTGAAAGAAAGGGGACACAGTAGAAACTGCATTGATCAGGCAGCTGAATATTCAGCCGACAAATATAGGGACAGTCTGCTTAACAAAGAATGGGAAACATCTAAGATGAACAATGAGTTACATTTTGCAACAACTTAGAGTGCCCAGGCCGATGTAGTTAAGAAAAACTGGTATGTTCTAAAAGCAGACCCCCATTTAGATGCCACCTTAAAACAGCCCCCTCCTGTGGCCTTTAGAAGAATCTGAAAAATAAGTTAGTCCACTCCAGATAGAAAGTTGCCCAACAACAAAATCAGATATCAAAGCAGCCAAACGTTTTTAATTTGGTAACTGTAAATTCTGTCCAGTTCTGGATTCAACAAAATCTTTTAGGAATCCAAAAACTAGAAAGAATGTGAAAAGTATAATTTTTCACGTGTCACCGAGGGTGTGAATTATTTGGCCTGTTGCCAGTGTGGGTGTTTTTATGTGGGCAAACCATAAGGAATGTAAAAGTGTGTGTGGGGGGCACTGCCATGCAATTGTCAATGAAAATTTGGAATATGCCACAGCAGAACATGCTCATGGGGCTTGGAAACCAGGAGACCTCAAATTCAAATATTTTGGTATTAAGAAAGTGCGGCCAGACCTATGTGATGATCTCTGTCCCTCCACAAATGCCTTCAAACAAAATATCAGGAGACATTTCTCCCTCACACACTCCTGCACCTGCTCTCAGCCCTAATCTGGCTCCCCTACTGCACTCTTTTCCCCTTAGCCTCTGGTTATCCACCTCTGGCACTTACACTCTCTTTCTAGCACTTGTAGTATTGGCACTCCACCTCAACTAGTTCTTTGATTGCACTTGAATGTTTGTTTCCCACTGTTTATTATAGTTTTTCTGAAACCCTCACAAAATGCTAATGTCACCTTTGTATTTGTTAAATCACCCAGGTTAGTTCTTGGTCGCCCTTTTGTCTATACTGTCCTGACTAGACATGTACCTTGGTGTTAACCCTAACTGTAAGTTAAATGTTTCAGCCTATGTCATGTCACATGATCATTGTATGTAACTGGACGCTTGTGTAAGCAAGCAGCAATGCTCACCTGCCTTTCCAGTATAACCAGTAAAAATGAAATTAAATGAAATTTCATTAACAATAAAATGTTGAAGTAAAAGGCATTATGTATGTTTTGCTGTGAGGAAGAGGCAATTTAATTCAGTACAGCTTCTGAAATATAAAAATGTGATAAAAAGAATTATGTGGATGTTTACAAATTGCACTGTGCTCTTTAAATTATTCTAGGGCATCTAAAAATTATTTTTTGCATCACTAATGTCTCTTTTTGTAGGCTCCATGTCAAGTTCATCGCAGTAAATACTGTGTGGTCAGAACAGCGCAGACAACACCACGCAAGTCAACACTGTGCCCAGTGAATACAGGCGTGAACATAGAGTTCAAATATCTATTAGAGAGGGCTAGAGGGTGGACTCCAATGGTGCAGTTGAAGCCACGAGTCCACCATATTAGAGGAGGGCTGAGGTGCCAGTAGAAATGAAAACCCTTCTGGAAACTAAAGATAACAGCACCACACACTGTTTTGATTGAAATCTGCTGATCCGGTTGGGTAACAAGCACCATTGACAGCAGGGAAGTAATGAATCAGACACACATTGTGATGACAAAAACAAGGTATGTTTATTTGTCTTTTGCAGTGCATTATTGATTTGTGCAAAAACAGTGTGCTGGTGCCATTATCCTAAGTTTCCAGAAGGGTTCCCGTTATCTACCAGCACCTCAACCTTCCTCTAATATGGTGGACTTGCGGCTTCAACTGAGCCATTAGAGTCCATCCTCTAGCCCTCTCTAGTAGATATTTGAACTCTGTGGGCGTGACTCAGTGGTGAAGTATAGATTTACTATTACAATACCATGCCGCCATGGACCACCACTCCAGTGAAATGTTTTAGCTTACTTGTTTTTTTGTTTTCGGATGGTATTCCCTGATGCAGTGCTGACTTGTGTTGTGTTGTCCTCGGTGTTTCCAACCGCGTGGTATTGTCTGCCACGGACTTGACATGCTACCCTTTTGGCATAGCAGTGAGTTTTTCAACTAAGGAATATTGAATTCTTCAGAAGAAATTAATTTGAGCATTGCAGAACAAGATTACTGTTCAAAAGGCTGTCATGTACTTGGTCATTTATAATGTTTACAGTTTAGGATTATAAAGATTGTATTAATTGTGTAGGAGTTTATATTACTTTGTACTGTTTGTATTTGCACGTCATCCATATTGGCCTTCTTCCCCCTATGGCAATTACTGAGGTTTGCTCCTAAGAGATCAGCATAAAAGGAAGCATCTGACAAGAGGTGACACCTTTGCAAAGAGTTTTTATAACCTGAAACACAGAGGTAAGGTCACCACACCAGGGTCACTGTTTGTTGTTGTTTTCCTGCACCTTGGCACAACATATTTCTAGCCCCTGGAACTGAATAAAGAGAAATATGAACTGCATCCTTTGCGTCAGTGCTTTTCCTGAACCTGCAAGAAGGGGATGATTGTCCTGGCTATTTGTTTTCCTTATACTGCCAGTGTGATGCATAAAACATTCAACTGCCCCAGTTAAAAGTAAGGGTGGGAGAGCTTCAAAAGGTTCTATAGTTCTGATAATCAAAAAAAGGTTTGAATAGTTATCTGAACCTTATCCAAACCTTTTAGAACCTTTATGTATTAGGGTTAATTGTAAGTTAAAAAAACATGGTTTTAAACAGGTTTGCCTATGCCTGCCACTCTCACTCTCTGCACCCACACCATCGTTTTTGGCTTACAGAGTAAATGGTATTTACTCGCCTGGTGAAGGTGATTAGATGGGCCCCCTTTATAGTACTCTATAACCATCATCAGTGAGATATTTCTCCTCCATCATATAGGTCCATGCAGAGGTATTTGAGCTGGCTGGAGGTCAGCCCCTTATCCATCCCAGAAACACAAATGAGACACTTCTATAGCAGAAAATGGAAAAACGAAACAGAAAGCAGCCATGGAAAAAGGAATTACCATAACATATTGAATTGCATACCACCACCCTTTAGACTCCTGTGTGAAATAAATAATGCCTCATGCAGCTTTCAATAACATTCAGTAGTATTTCTTAGCAACTAATACCCATATCAAAAAATAGCAAACAGGTCAAATTTTAGTAATCAGAATGATACAATGCTCTTCTGCCCTGCTTTTTAACTACAACTAGCCTGTAGACAATGCTGTGCTATCCATCACCATATACCATCGGAACAGCGACACAATGACAGCGAACCCCCAACAGTGACACCCTAATGGTGACAGACTGTGAAGGGGATTGTTCCATGACAGTCTTTGGGTCGAGGGGGAGTAGGCAACTACCTCCACTGTCTGTGCAATGAGGAGTTAGATATATAAAGTGGGGGGCGGGGAGGTGCAGCCCCCCCACATTGATGTGATCAGTGTGTTGCGGGTCATAGTTGGGATGCAGTGGCATTGGGGATATCAGCAGGAATCCATCGCTGTAAAGGACATCGCTGTGATTCCCATTGCTGTGACATGGTGGAATAAAATACTATAAAGGGGACTCATCTAATCACCTTTACCAGGTGAGTAAATAACATTACATATTGCCCCTTTATAATACTCTGCAGTCATCACCAGTGGGATCTTTGTAGCAGTGCTGAAGTTACCCTAATTTTTGGCGGGCCAGTGTGGTCACTGATCAGGGTGGATCTGTAGCAGCTTGAAGGACTACCCTGCCAAAGGTGGCTCTATCAGCCAATTGTAGTGCCCCAGAGTCCTGGTACCCTCCAAAAATGGGCATCCAGGTGCTCTTGGGGCTGGTTAAGTAGGAAAAGTGCCCAGGTTAGGGAGGTGCCCCTGTTTCTGAGCCCCAGTTAGGTGCCCCAGCATTAGGTGTGCCCCATGGTGTAGGGAGGTCCCCCTAGCGTAGGTGCCCTGGGTTTAGTTAGAAATCACCCCAACATGAAGCCCCAGCTGAGCTCCATTTAAAAAAAAATAGATTTTCTGCTTGTTTTCCCTGCCTGCAACTCATCTTGAACCCCCCCCCCAATTACCTTGCGCAGGGCACCTGCCCTCGTGGGCCTGGTCACAAGGGCATGCAGGCAGAGTTGGGCTCATGAGCATTCTGTGATGGAATCCTCAGCCCATTTGAATGGCAATAGGCATCCACCAGGATTCTGTTGGTGGAGGCGAAATGAGCAGCAGCATGGAGAGGGGAGCACTAGGCCAGCCGGGGCTCAGCCTAAGGGGAGGAACTTACCTGATGTCCTGGGGTCCCTTCCAATGTCCCGGCTGGTTCATAGTCCATTGCTCCCTCTCCTGTGGTGCTGGCATCATTCCGGTGCCACAGCAGTGGATTGGAGTCATGTCGGGAGGGGCAGCAGGTCAAAACCAGCCCCTCCACCCAGTAGCCCAGCAGGGATTTGTCGGGAGGGGAAGTCCCCTCCATCCAGCAGCCAAGCGGGTGTCCTTTGGGAGGGGCAGCAGGTCCAGGCTGTCCCCTCCAACAGCCAGCAATATGAGGTCCATTCGGGGGGGAGGCGAAGGTAATGACAGGCCGACCCCTCCATCAGCAGCACCAGCTTCAGTGGAGGCCTGTGGGAGGAGGTGGGTACAGGCCCTCTCAACACCAGCAGCAGCAGTCCCTGCCCCAAAGGAGAGCAGGTGGCAGGGTGAGTGGCGGCAGCACCAGGTCAGAGTGCTGGCTGCCGTCCAGTAAAAGAGGACTTTGTTTTTTTTAATTAAATAAAAACTTTGAGCACTCCTGGCACCAGTAGTGACTGTGGGGGCAGGCAAGGCCCCAAGCAATTAACCGCCCATGGAGTGCAGCATCAGTAAGGCTCCATAGAGCCAGAGAAATGTTGGAGTGGGCAAGGCCCCAGTGAAAGACTGCCCACGGAGCGGAACAAGGAGAAGGCTCCCTTAAGCCGAATGACTGTGGGGCAGGTAAGCACCACCTCTGGACCACCCATGGGGCGGAACTACCCAAAACATGGTACCACAGACAGTGAGCAGGGGCAGGATGATAATGATTTAAAGGAGCCATTAGATCAAGGCACAGTGTATTTAAAATAAAGTCCAGACTGTGAATGTTTAGACTGAGCTTCAAGGGCAGAACAAGTGCAAGGCTCCATTGTGTCAGGAACTGTAAATAAATAACTGTTTGCCTAAATCCTGTGGATTAATGCCCGTCAGCAGATCGAAAGGAGCTTGTACCAGACGCCAGCATTAAAGGGGCAACGCACTCTCGAAAGTGAACTGTTTGTAAAAAAAAATGTATATATATGATTTATTGCCATGCTTTTGGGGCCCCTGTGATGACATTGTCCCTGTGCCAGTATCTGTGTGCCATCAGGAGATGGCCGCTAAGAGACAGTGCCCCAGTGATTTTGTGTAATCTGATAACCTGAATTGTTTCATTTGTTTGTAAAGTGCCCTGACTAAGTAATGCTTTTGCTAGAAATAAAGATACAGACACAGGGTTTAAAAAATGTTTTATTTGTGCTGCCACCCTTCTGCCTGTGTGTGGTCCCAGGCACCTGACCCTGTCTTCCCCAGACCAGCTGTCCTGTCTGCCTGTTTGTCCTGATGTCCCCGCAGCCCACAGAGAGGCTTTGACTCGGTGATGGAGGCAGACTAGTTCCTGGAGGGCTGATCGATTCCGGTGGTCCAGGGTGATTTCAGCCAAAGATTCACCAGCCTCAGAATAGTCTTGGCCTGTCTTCTGTTCTATGTTCTCTCCCTACCCCGGGCAGCTGGTTCCCCATCTTGCTTTTTTCCTCTTTCCTGTTTGGACACGCAAGGGTCGCTGGCTGAGGGTATTCACCACTGATTTATAATATAGGATGTAGTGTAATAATTTGGTGATATTATAGTTATTTTGTTATTTTAGAATTTAGATATTTAGTGTAATGTAATTGGTTTAGCTATGTTTAATAAACTTGAATATTGTTTTTTGTATTCGAGTCAGCTTTACGCCTCTCCTTGTGTTCCCAGTAGTAGCAATTGAACTTGGTTCCCCTTCCCCAAAATCCCCCTGACACCCACTGGCCAGGTGTCATACAAAAATCCACCTCCACGTGGTTGGCATAGTCAGATTACATGTGTTTTCCCTTCCAAGTTGTAGCTGGTGAGAACCTGTGCCCTGACCCGAAGAGGCCATTTTGAGAGTGGTCAGCATCAGTGGCATCCCTCGTCCATTACACAATGCTACATCAGGTCGGTAGTATCTGTTAAAGGTGTGCAGCATAGACCAGGTGACTGCTGAACAAATGTCCTGCAAGGACACTTAATCTCATTTGCCTAGGAGGTGGCAACTGATCAGGTAGAGTGCACTTTCATTCTGGGAGGCGGGTTGAGACCAGCCTCTCGGTATGCCTCACCAATCATGAAGTGGAGCCATCAAGTGATCATGTCTTTAGATGCCACATGGTCAGCTCTCCTGCCCATTCTGAGAATGAAGTCTACTTGACTTGCAACTCTTCTCTGTGACAGACAGGTAATGCCTAAGTTGGCGCCCCCACATCCAACGGATGTGGATGGAATGTTAGTGAGCTGATTATGTTCAGAACCAAAAGAGGAGAGATGGATCTCCTGCGCAAGATGAAACTGAGTCACCACCTTGGGAAGAAAGGAAGAGATGAGTCACAGGGTTACCATATTGCTATGGAATACTAAAAAGGGCTCCTCGCAAGACAGAGCCTGTAGCTCTCCAATTCTCTTAACTGAGCAAAAGGCGACCAATAAAGCTGTTTTTAGCGTAATCCAGTAAAGAGAAACCTGCTAGAAAGGGGGTTGTTGAAATGCGTCCAGAACAAGATCTGATTGCCAGGGTAAACAAGTCTGTCTAATGCAAGAGCAAGTAATTTGGACAGCTTTTAAGAGCCTGACAATATCGTGGTGTGCACCAATCTGGCCTACACCTGCTGGGGGTTTTCTAATGGCTGAGATGGCTGATGTCTGCACCCTGAGAGAAGCGGGGCTTAGTCCCTTTTCTGCCCCATCATTTAGGAAATCCAGTATAAGTGGAAATCCCACAACAGATGGGGAAGTCCTTTTTTCTATAAAGAATCTCTTAAAAATTGACCAGTGTCTTTCATAGGTACTGTTTGTGGTCTGCCTTCTTGACTGCAGCAGGCATTCCACCACCTTTGGATGGTAGCTTAGGTATAGCAATCAGTTCCTCTTAGTAGCCATCAACCAACACTCCAAAAGTGAGTGTGCTCAATGGCAGTGGGGGCCTACCAGGGTAGCTAACCCCAAAACACTATCAACAAAATCCCAAAGAGCCAGGGACTCATAGGATAACACCCAGGTGGATAAATAAAAATATAAAAATAAAAAGCTCGGATATCACATTTTCCAAATGGAAAAATGCTTTATTTCATCCAGGTGATGTGAGAACAAAGGTGTGAGACAAGTGTCAGCCACACTAACGCTCTGCGCTTTGACCGTAGTCTTCATCAGGGGGTCTGAAATTTTGAAGTCCAAGCTTCTTATTTATCAACTTGGGTGTTATCCTACAAGTGCCTGGCTCTTTGGGATAGCCTCACAGTAGCTGTGCTGTCAGGTTAAAGACTGATAAGTTGTAGTGAAGTGCTGGCCCCTGGCTCAGAAGACCCAGTCAAGATAAGAGGCAAAAGGTGTTTCTATTGACATGGTTTGTATGAAAAAGTACCAATTTCTCTTCAGCCTGTCTAGAGCCACCAGCACCACCGTTCACTTTGTTGATTGAATCTGATACAGGACTTTTGGAATCATAGAACTGGGAGGAAAAATGTATTATCTGTCAAAGTTCCATGTCATTAACAGCGTATGCACTTCCTGCACTCCTTGATCTGGAAAGCAAGAGGGATAGCAAAGGAGTTGCTTGTGTATGTTGGACACCATCAGATCCACTTGTAGAGGTCCCCACTTGAGACTGAAGGATGGGAACATTGCAGGGTGAAGATTCTACTCCATCTGGTTTAACATCTGTCTGCTGAGCCAATCAGCTTGATTGTTCAGTTTCCCTTCTAGGTCCTACCCGGTCAGAATAGCAACTTCTTAGTCAGCCCAGTGGCACTGAGAGTTGAGGTGCTGGACACCACACCTCACACCATGCCAGTGACCTGGGTTCGGGAATGGAGTCAGGTCATTTGGGGGTCAGCCAGGGGAGGAAAGTACTGAGCATCCTGATGGCTGCTATCCTTCCTCGGGAAGGGGAGGGCACGCTTTGCACTGTCAAATGACACCCAGCGGTGGCTGGGTGTCAGTGCAGATGCAAGGGGTTTACCCATGCCCAGGGTGACTGACTGCCTATATGGAGGTGGAGGCAACCACCCCACCCATTGCACGGAGTAAGTGTGCGGGAGAAAATGGAGGAAAAGCCAGGATCTGGCAGGGCCTGCAATGGCCTCGATCGCTCCTGTGCAGACGACCCCCAGATTCTGGATTGCTGTGTTCCGGGGAGGAACTGCAGAACTACCCTGCCCTGGCCCCTCACGGGGGGTGGGTGGGGGAAGCCCATGGGACAGTTTCAGGGGGAATGGGTGAGAGTGGTCATTAGAGCCAGAGGACATGGCCCACCGGTGCAGCAGTAGGATTACCGCTTGCGGCGCTGTCGACCGGGGCTCAGGAGCAAGTCCAGGTTGCTGGATGGTCGGCTGGGGGAACGGGGATTGAGCACCCAAGGGACGCTCTCCTCGTCTGGGGAGGGAGGGTTGCCGCTCCCGCTGCAACACCGCCACCTGGGTGCACATGGGTGGAGGTGCAGCATGGAGCGCCAAATAGGAAGGGAGGGCATCGGTTGGGGTCCAGGCCGACAACACGTCTCTGCCTGCACTCGTCTCCATGAACCCCTTCGGCGGCCAACACTCTTGAGAGAGGACCAGAAAACTGGAAAATTCCCCACCGCCAAGTGTAACAGGAGGCCTGACACTAATGGTGATTGGGGGAGTTGCCTTGGGGGAGTTGCCCCCCTCCCCCTCCCCCTTCCCAACCTGGGGGGAAGTTCCACGGCAGGATGGGGGCCAAAGACTGCCAGTGACCGACCACACTGTGGGGTCCCGAGAGCCAGGTAAGGCCGTGGAGAGGAAGGGAGTGTAAAATATAAATATAAACCATGCTGTCAATATCACGTAATACCTGAATAACAACAGGGGTAGACGCTTCGCTAGGCAGCTTAAACGGGCAGACTGGATGGGCCAAGCGGTCCTTATCTGCCAACAGTATCTATGTATCTATGTATGTAATATTGTATGTTAACTACCACTACCTTATCGCTATTCAGGCAATAGTGAGGATGCACTGCAGAAGTACAGGGAAAGTGTAGAAGCTGGCTGAGCTGCTCTTGTAGCAGAGAGGGTTAAGGCAGCAGCAGCTAGGCCAACACAACACAGGAGACCACGGTTCTGTTCCTGGTCTCCCGACATAGAAGTTTATATTTTCCCCTGCCCAAATATAAAAACATAGACTTTGACAGCAGATAAGGACTGCTTGGCCCACCCAGTCTGCCCATTTCCCTACTTATTGGATAAGCAGCAGATCCTAGTTTACCAATGGCCTACTTCTTCCTAACCCCCACCAGAATTGCCTTATGTCTGTCCCATGCATTCTTGAATTCCCCCACTATTTTTGATCCCTCAACCTCCTCAGGAAGGCCGTTCCACATGTCCACCACCCTCTCCATGAAAAAATACTTCTTCACGTTGCCCCTGAGCAGTCCCTCCTCTATCTTTAAATTGTGCCCCCTTGTTTTTGTACAGTCCTTTTTCTGAAAGATGCTACCCTCTTGGACTTTGTTGATTCCCTTGAGGTACTTGACAGTTTCTATCATGTCTCCTCTCTCCCTCCTTTCCTCGAGTGTATACATATTAAACTCCTTTAGTCTCTCTTCGTATGGCTTCTGGTGCAGACCCTGCACCATTTTAGTTGCCCTCCTCCAGACTGCCTCCATTCTGTCTAACTCCTTGCAGAGATGGGGTCTCCAGAACTGCACGCAGTACTCCAGATGGGGGTCTCACAATCTGTCTGCACAGAGGGATAACAACTTCCTGTTTTCTACTGGTGAAGCCTCTCCCTATATATTCCAGTATCCCCCCCAGCCCTTCTTACTGCCTTCTCACATTGCGTGCTTGCTTACATTTAGGTCACCTGATATGACTACCCCCAGGTCCCTTTCCATTTTTGTTGTTGTTAGTACCTCCCCCCACCCATTGTGTACTCTTCCCCTGGGTTTTGCTTCCCAGGTGCATTACTTTGCACTTCTTTGCATTGAATCTAAGCTGCCATACTTTTGACCATTCCTCCAACCTTGCCAAGTCTATTCTCATCCTTTCCACACACACACACCACCCCCGTGTATCAACCCTGTTGCAGGTCTTTGTGTCATCTGCAAAGAGGCGTACTTTTTCTTCCAGTCCCTCTGCAATGTCACTTATAAAGGCATTAAAAAGGACCAGTCCCAGTACTGAACTCTGCAGTACCCTGCTAGTAACCCCCCTTTCTTCGAAGTGGACTCTGTTTACTATTACCTTCTGTGTCCTGTTGTCCAGCCAATGTTTTACCCAGACTACCACCTTGGGACCCACTCCCAGATTGGCTAACTTGTTTATTAATCTTTTGTGTGGGACTGTGTCAGATGCCTTGCTAAAGTCTAGGCAGGCCAAGTCCACAGCCCCTCATGGTCTACTATTTTGGTCACTCAGTCAAAGAAATCTATTAGATTCATCTGACATGACCTTCCTGCTGTGAATCCATGCTGCCTTGGGTCCTGTGCCCCGCTGGCCTCTAGAGACTTAATTCTTTCTTTCAGAAGTGATTCCATCATTTCCCTACAATTGAGGTCAAACTAACAGGTCTGTAGTTTCCTGCCTCTGCTTCGCTCCCTCTTTTGTGAAGGGGAATCACATCCACCCTCCTCCAGTCCTCAGGTACTACTCCATCCTCTCATTATTTTTTAAAAAGGGTAGTCAGTGTTGTCACTAGTTCTCCCCTTAGTTCTTTTAGAATTCTGGGGTGAATCCTGTCAGGTCCTATTGCTTTGTCCACCTTCAGTTTTAGGAGTTCTTTCAGAACCCTTTCTTCTGTGAATGGAGTGGTATCGACCCCCCTATCAAGAGTGCTTCTATTGATTGGATTAGGCACCTCCCCCTCCTCTTCTTTTGTGAATACTGAGCAGAAGTATTCATTCAGTATCCCTGCTTTTTCACTGCCACCCTCTGCCCACCCACTCTCCCCTTTATTAAGCCTCCCTTGGTCTTTCTTCACTCCCTAATGTACCTATAAAAGGTTTTATCTCCATTGTTAACTGAGTTGGCTATGTTTTCCTCAGTTTGGGCATTTGCTATTCTGACTGCCTTGCCCGCTTCCTTCTGCTTTAACTGGTACAGTTCTGTGTCCTGCTCCTTCTGTGTTTCCTTATACTTTCTTTTTTCAAACAGCCGAGTGCTGAGATTCCATGGCTCCCGAGTTTCTCCTTTTCCCCTAAATCCCCCCTTCCCGGGAGTTAGATATAACATTTATGGGGGGGGTGCGGGAGGCAACCCTCCGCATCTAAAACAGCACCATTTGTAATATTTTATGGTAGTGGTCCATGTCTTTGAGGACCGTTACCATTGGCGCTGTTGTTGCAGTTGATGTTTTGGTCAGGCACAGCTATGGTAAGCAGCATTGTTCCGTCGCTCTTCTGGACCGCGCTGCAGTGAGCTGCATGGTTCTGACCTGGTGCCCTTCTAGGTAAGAGGCTGATACGACCTGCAGGTTCCATTCTGCCCACTTGAGCACTCTCATGGATTCTCTGATCATTGATCTGCTGGACGTGCCCCCCGTTTGTTGACATATGCCATCGTCACCACTCGGTTGTCTGTCCTGATCATGACTGAATGTCATCAGAGCTGCGTATCAAAGAACTGCAGTGCATGGTAAGCAGCTCACATTTCCAGTACACTGACTGAGAGTGTGATTTCTGCAGGTGGCCAGAGGCCTTGAGCCACATGGTGCTGGCATATTACCCCCATCCTTGGAGACTGGAATCTGTGGTCAGTCTTGATATATTGTTAATCCAGTATTGTGCCTCTCTGTAAGTGTTGCTGCTTTGACCACCATGTCAGGGTTGAGATAATCTTGTCTGGCAGAATTATCCTGCAGCAGAAGTTCTAAGATGACTGGTCCCAAGCATACAAATTATCCTGTAGCGGAATTTCTGAGATAACTAGTCCTAAGCATCCAAACTGTATCTCTGAATCAGTCTCAAATGCAGCCTGACCCATAGGACTTTGTCAATCATTGCCACCACAAGACCCATCAGTTGTAGGTAGTCCCATACCTGCCTATTTAGCTGCTGTATAATCTTTGACATGCGGACTATCAGCTTAGTAACTTTTTTCTCTGATGACATTGCTAAATTGAGATGGGTATCTATAATTGCTCCCCTGGTGGGAAATGCACTCTGTCAGCAATAGCTGACTTTTCTTCATGTTCAGGACCCAGCCATGTTTTTGGAGACATTGAGCTGCTAGTTCCAAACTCCTCCACACCTGTTCCTGTGTCCTGACTCTGATGAACCAGTCATCCATATAGGGAATGATGAATTTATTTGAAGTGCCACCACCAGAACCACTAGCATCTTCGTGAAGACTCTGGGGCCCACTGCCATGCCAAATGGAAGACAGTTGTACTTTAACTGACTGTCCCCTATGGCAAATCTGAGATACTTGTGATGGGTATGATGAATCAGGATATGTAAATATGCGTCCTTGAGATCTATGGATGTCAGGATGTCCCCTGGGTGAATGGCCACATGAGTGGAGTGTAGCATCTCCATTTAGAAGTTCCTGTAAGTTACAAACTGGCTGAGGTATTTCAGATCCAGGACCAGATGCATACCTCCTGACTTCTGTGGGACCAGGAAGGATAAGGAGTACCTCCACTGGTTGACTTCCTCCTGTGAGACAGGAGAAATAGCATTGTTGGTTATCAAATCAAAAGTGGCTTGCTATAGCACTTCTCTCTTGACTAAGCAGCTTGGAATCGGAGAGGACATGGGTCTGTGCAGTATGGTCTGGCATTCCAACTCTACTGCATACCTGTGGATCGCTACTTCTCTGGCCCTTCTGTCTGTTATTATTTGGGCCACTAAGTGGTGAACTGTTGAAGCCTTCCTGCTACTGGTAGATGGTTCTCCTGGGCCTGTCTCATCTCATTGTTTACGACTATTGTGGAAAACCAGCTTGTTCCTGGAAGAGGTGAAGTTGCAATTACTGTTGAAGCATGGTTTGTTGTAAGTCACTTTATGGGTAAAATCTAGGTTTAGTGATCCACTGTCTTGAACCTTAACTGAGCTGTAGTCATGCCTTTGGTCTGAACTGTCTGAATTTGGGTTGCAAAGAATGGTTTGTGGGCAGGTAGAGGTCCATGTTATCCAGCGCTTGCTTGTTTCCTCTCCTCTTCTTAAGAAATGGTGTCAGGGACTTCCCCAAAAGGTGACCATCTTTGAAAGGCAACTTCATAAGCACTATCTTTGACTTGTTATCAATGTGTTACAGTTTTAGCCACAGAGCCCTTCTGGCCCTAGTCACAGGCATAATGACTGTGGATCCAAATCTGACAGCATCCAAAGAAGTGACTGCATGGTATCTTGCCACTTATAGGGCACAGTCTGTTGTGTCCTCCAATGGGGAGCCATCCCTGTGCCATGATCTCCACCCACCCGAGTAGTGCTTTGCTAGTGAACCATACAGCTGTGTTGGTGAAGAGTATTAAGCCAGCGTCTTCATTAATCTTTAAGTGCTTTTCAACTTTCTTATCCATGGGGTCTTTCAGTGGTGCTGTGCTCTTGATGGGTACAGTAGTGTGCTTCAAGAGATCTGAGACTGGAGGATCAACTTTAGGCTTCCTTGACCAGGCTTCCCTCCTGGGTGTGGTGTTTGTGTAAGGCTTGCCCACCATATGTCTCTTTGGTAACCTCGTTGGCTCCAGTGTGTCATACTCCTTCTGAATGATTGTATCAAACACCTCACATAAAAGAAAATGGGGCCTGTCCATTGGCCTAACTTAGAGTAAGAGGGAGTCAGAAGACATAGTGGGAACAGGTGCTTCATCTACAATTTATAGGACATCCCTCACCATGCTAATGAGCTTTTCAGGGTTTTGCCTATGACAGTCCAGTGGATGTCTTGTTTTGATTGTCATCCTTGGAGTGGATGAGGGATATCCCAATGGTGATGACTGATGAGTACTATAAAGGGGACAATATGTAATTAAATTTGCACAGGAGTGAGAAATTTGAGAATGACAATGACCCTTGACAGACTCAAACTGTTATGCAGACTATGTGTCTGCCTTCCATGCTCACTGTCCCCCTCCTCTGCTCCCCCACCCTCCATTTTTGCTTAACAGAAATTTAACTTCCCAGTTCTCCTCTAATTTGTTTTGTTTTATGTAAAAATGTTAAAGTGTTTTCTTTTTTTTTCAGTAAGCCAGCCAGCTGCTGCCAAACATTAGTTTTACAGAGAGAGAGAGAGAGATAGATCCAAACAACTGAGAGCGAGCAAGGTGCATGAGCTGCTTCAACAACTATGTCTGCCTGCCATGCATTGAGAGTAAAAGCATTAGTTGTTGCAGCCAGCAAGAGAATCACATGGGTCCAGTTGTGAAGTAATCGGATGCCACTCTACAAATGGTAAAGTAACATTTTAACCAATGTGGAGTCACTTTACTCTAGTCTGTTCTGAGTCCTGTACCTCCCACATCACTCATGTTCACACATGTCTGCTGCACAGAACATTGACTTTACATTGATATGTGTGTGGCTCTTAATCCATGAGAAACAAGGAGGTGGGGAAGAAAGCTGCTGTCTTCTGCAGCACAGCACCATTTGCATTAAGAAAAGAAAATTAAAGCCACACATCCGAACAAATCCAAACTGAAAAAAAGTTCTGAAGTGGCTCAATTGCCCATGATATTGTTGGTTTAGGGATTATAACCCCATAAAAGTGCATTTATGTGCACTCACCAAAAACACACATGGCAAGGCATCTTTGGTCACTCTGTGGCACAGTTTGTCTTTGCTTCCCCTCCCCACCCCATATCTGTTACCAAATTTCAGAAAATACATCACCCAGAGGAACCCAGGTCACGTACCAGGTCAAGTCACTGCCTTTGCACCCCCTAGCTCCTGATGTGCCACCAGTGGTTCCCCATGTCCCCCAGACACTGCACCTCGATCTGATAGCAGAGCACTACACCTGGCAGAGGATGCAATGGTCCATCTAGCAAAGGAAAAGCTTCAGCCTACTCAGCAGACCCCTCTACAAATGCTTGCTGGGATCAGTCCCAAGCCACATCTGCCAGTGCCAGAGATGGAGTAGAATGAATACTGCGTGATATATCATGCTAATGGGAGAGTGCATCAGAAAAACACTAGCAAACAGGCAAGAAGGTGGGGTGGAGCAACAATGGAGAAACATCAAAACTGCCATCATAGAGGAAACAAGCCTTTGTATGAAGCAAATAAACAAATTAAAATGAAAGAAAAACCACTATGGTTCTCAAAAGAAGTGGCAGGGAAAGTAAGAGAGAAAAAGATAGCATTCAGGAAGTGTAAGGAAACACAGAAGGAGCAGGACAGAGAACTGTACCAGTTAAAGCAGAAGGAAGCAGGGAAGGCAGTCAGAATAGCAAAGGCCTAAACTGAGGAAAAGATAGCCAACGCAGTTAAGAAGGGGGATAAAACCTTTTATAGGTACATTAGGGAGCAAAGAAAGACAAAGGTAGGGATACTGAGGCTGAATAAAGAGGAAGGTGGTTGGGCAGAGAGCGATAGTGAAAAAGCAGGGATACTGAACAAATATTTCTGCTCAGTATTCATAATGGAAAAGCTGGGGGAGAGATCTAATCCAGTTAATAGAAGCACTCTGGATAGGGGGGTTGATATTAGTCCTTTCACAGAAGAAAGGGTTCTGAAAGAACTCTTAAAACTGAAGGTGGATAAAGCAATGGGGCCTGATGGGATTCATCCCAGAATTCTAAAAGAACTAAGGGAAGAACTAGTAACTCCACTGACTATCCTTTTTAATAAATGTGGGCTTGTTATTTGCTTCTCTTTGTGCTACTAATGCTGAAGTGTAAAGCTAGGGACTCACTGGTTTCCCTAGAGTTGCCTTGCTGATTACACCTTAAAGCCAGATATACCAAGCAGCTAATATAGATCAGAATTGTTTAATATGGTGGTATTGGAGCTAATTGCTGATTACACCTTAAAGCCAGATATACCAAGCAGCTAATATAGAGCAGACTTGTTTAATATGGTGGTATTGGAGCTAATTGTGCTTGTAACTGAAGGTATTAGGATAGCTGGGTCCTAGTGTGACCTCATTTTGGAATAGCCCTGTTTGCTTAGAGTGGAGCTCCTTTGTGAAAGTCACAACATATTCTCCTGCTGCATAGTAATGAGAGGCTTTGTTTTCTCCACTACATAGGCAGCTCCCCCAAGCTAGGCACTCGGGACAATCAAGCAACAGAAGCAACACAAGCAGCTCACCTGAGGAGCTGAGGAAGCCAAATTTCCAGCCTGATAACTTTCGAGGTAAAGAGAGCCTCTTCTCTTCATCTGGACACCTGCAGGGGGATGGTAGCCCGACGGTGCTTCGCGCCATCTGCCCCACCCGCCCCAACCACCCTCCCACCCAGGGGCGGCTGTCAATTTAAGGATCCACCCCATGACATCACATCCGGTGACATCATGTCCTGTTGCCCAGAACCTATCGCCCCACTTTCCCATTTGCAGGTTATACCTGTTGGCCACTAGAGGGACCTATGCTCCCTCGCTACTTCCTACTCCTACCTGTACAGCACTACTTCCCTGGGATCTTGCTCACCACAATGTATTGGCCCTGCCTCATGCTTTGCCTGTGCCTATCCCCACTAGCAGTGCACTTACCCACTTACCCATTTGCTACTCCGCACTGTGCCCTGGCACCCTTCCCTCCCCTTGCTCCTGAACCTTCTCTCCTGCCCCTTGGGACCTCTGTGTGTCTCGGTCCCTCCTGCCTCCCCCCCTAGCTTTCGTCACCTCAGGCACATCTGGGTGTCTTCTTATTCTTGCCTTCACTTCCTGTACCACCCTGCCCACCCCTGCCCCTTAGCCTCCCTCCCCCATGTCAGTCATGGGAAAACCTCACCATCTCCAGCCAGGGTGTTAGTCATGCTACTACTCCTGTCAGGAACATTCATCCAAACCCTGGCCAGGTTCCCAGGAGCTCCCCACTCGCACCACAGGCCTATGCATGGTCTCCATGAATATCTGAAGCCTCTAAAAAGTTTGACTCACTACAATGCCTGGTCACATCAATTAACCCTGATGTCATCACTCTGGTTGAGACTTGGCTGTCAAATCCTCCCTGACTCCCTAGTCTCTCTTCCTGGTTTCACCTCTTCCCGGTCCGACCTGTGTTGGGAGGCAGGGGCAGCGGCCGAGCTATTTATTCAAGGAATCTCTCCCGTACTAGCCCTGCCTGCTCCCATCCTTGACTCCAGGGCCCAGGCGCGAGCACTGAAACTAACCCTGACCCTTTAAAGGACCCTTTATCTGACTACTGCATCGTGCCCCAGGGACCAAACGAGGCCATTGCCTCTCTTATAGAATACCTTACCTCACTACCTCCTTCCGCTGATCAAATTCTGGTGGGTGACTTAAATGTCAACTGGCTCAGCCCTCCTCCTCCTCTACCTGAGACTCCTTTTCTGCAACAGACCTAACGCAACTAGTTACCCACCCTACCAGGACTAACCCCAGAGAGGCTCCAGTACCCTGCTTGATGTGGTACTCACCAACCGCCCTAATCGGATCCCCAATGTACAAGTCCTCCCAGACTCTCTCAGTGACCACTCCCCCATTCTATTCCACTGGTCATCCTCAGTCCCCAAACCCATAGCACAGTCTACATGCCGACGGCGTCTAATACCTGGTGGACTGATAAAACTAGGAACTTCTGTCCCAAATTGACTGGTCTTCTATACAGGCAACTCTGACATTGACACAGCTCTCTCCTTCTTTACCCAAACTTTTAATAATGCCTGTGATATCTTTGCCCCAATGTTGACCATGGATTTCTAAAGGCAGAATGCCCCTGGGTAACCCCAGCTTTGATCCACCAACTCAAACATAGGGACAACCTATGGCACCGTGCCATTGAGACTGGCCAGCCCAATGACAGGCGGTTATATGCTGCCGCCCGAAACAAGTGCGCTCAGGCCATCAGAAAGGCCAAGTCTGAGCACTATCAGTCCTCACTCATTGCCTCATGGGGGAACCCCAGAACCTTCTGGGATAACATTAAACAGTTAAATGGGAGTGCACACTCCCCCCACCCCAGATCAACATTAATGGTGTGATCTCCTCAGACCCAGCCCTCATAGCCAACCACCTCAACACCTCATTCACTGACCTTAGCCCTATCCTCCCTACAAATTTTTTTGACCCTCCTCCCCCAGCACCTGCCGTAAATCTTTCTCACCCTTATTTTCTCCTCTGCCATGTTTCTGCCCAAGAACTTAGGCCGCACCTTGTCACTGCCCTCAAGAGTAATAGTACAGGCAGTGACACCTGGATCCGTGTATCCCTCGGCTGGTCTTAGACACAGTCCTTACCCGATCACATGCCTCATCAACCACTCTCTTTGCCTGGGGAAGGTTCCAACTGCCTGGAAAGTCGCCACTGTCACCCCTATCTTTAAAGGTGGTGATAGGACTGTGGCTGGAAACCATCGACCAATCTCCATTCTCTCTCCTCTCTCCAAGGCCTTGGAAAAAGTGGTGGCCTCTCAAATCTCTGACTATCTCTCCACCTACAATGTCCTATGTCCTGAGCAGCATGGCTTCCGAGCGGGCCACAGTACCAACACAGCCCTCCTAGAGTTCTCCAACTTTCTCCATTCCTCCTTAGACACTGGTTCTCTGGCTAGTGCGGTCTTCATTGACCTCTCTAAAGCTTTCGACACTGTCTCTCACCCCCTCCTTCTTGATGCCCTTAGTCTCTCTAGTTTTGATGCTGGGCCTATCTCCTGGTGCACCAGTTATCTGTCTGACCGCTCACAGCGTGTAAAAATTAATGGGACCTACTCAGACATCTGTCCCATCTTTTCTGGGGTTCCCCAGGGCTCCATTCTGGGCCCCTTACTATTCTTCCTTTACCTTAACACCCTTCCACGCTCTTGCTCGGGGAACATTCTATTGTACGCTGATGATGCAGTCATCTTTGCCTCAAGTCGTAACCCTATTGCCCTCCAGGACTCACTGCAGAAGTCCTTCGCTGAAGCCGAGGGCTGGTTCAAGGAACATAGATTGGTGATAAATCTTAAAAAAACAAAAACCATATTCTTCACTCATCCTCAAAACAAGTCCTGCAACTTCAAACTCCTCATTCACTCTGGGTCCTCTTTCCCACTCGAACAAGTTTGCTCCTATAAATACCTAGGGATCCATTTTGACCCCTCCTTCTCCTTCCATGGACACATCGCTGCCCTAGCCACTGCCACTAATATCCGATTGGGCATCTTACATCGGTATAAACACTGCCTCCCCAGAGGCTCTTCGACTCGCAGTCACCTCCTCTATCCTGTCCCTAGTGGACTATGGACTGCCGGTGTATGGTGCTGCTGATCAGACCGCACTCCATAAAATTCGCACTACTCTGAATAAGGCCTGCAGGTTAATTACTGGGGCACCTAGGCTGACACACACCTGTCTACTGTACACTAAAGCGCTGGTACTTGATCTTGATGAGCGCCTCAAATATCTGACCTGTACCCTTACAAAAAAGACCCTCCTTGGGCTATCCCCGCCAGGATTGACCACCACCATACGCCGCTCTGTCCCACTAGTTCATACTCGGACCTCTGGGAAAACTTCTCTTGTTATCCCTAGGGCTAGGACCTCTCATGGCCAAAGAGCCTTCAGCTTTAGGGCCCCCTCCTGGTTCAACACACTGCCCCCCTCCATCTCCGAAGCTCCAACTATATTGTGCTTCAAAACTTCCTTACGTAACCACCTTATTAACATCCGATGCTGTAATTGCCATTAGTCAAAGCCGTACTCAATACTTATGACAAAGCTTACTACTAAGCTGCTAAGGACAACATAACTCTGGTATTGTTTGCATCAATTCTACCTGTACCAGCTTGTTTGTATCTATGTCTTAAGTTACTGTTATACTTATGTGTTGTACTGCTATACTGTGTATTTTCGTTTGTCTTACTGTGACAAGGTACCTTTGTAAATGAGCCTAAGGCTCAAAGGTTTTCCAAACTGCTGTTTAAATAAAATAAAAAATTAAAAAATAAATGGTGTGGTACCTGAGGACTGGGGAAGGGCAGATGTGATTCCCCTTCACAAAAGTGGAAGCAAGACAGAGGCAGGAAACTACAGACCTGTCAGTTTGACCTCAGTGGTAGGGAAAATGATGGAATCACTTCTGAAGGAAAGAACTGTTGAGTACCTAGAGGCCAGTGGGGCACAGGACCCAAGGAGGCATGGATTCACAGCAGGAATGTCATGTCAAACAAATCTAATTGATTTCTTTGACTGGGTGACCAAAGTAGTAGACCAGGGAGGGGCTATGGACATGGCCTACTTAGACTTTAGCAAGGCATTTGACACAGTCCCACACAAAAGATTAATAAACAAATTAGCCTGCCTGGGAGTGGGTCCCATGGTGGTAGCCTGGGCAAAACACTGGCTGGACAACAGGATACAGCGGGTAATAGTAAATGGAGTCCACAGTGAAGAAAGGAGGGTTACTAGTGGGGTACCGCAGGGCTCAGTACTGGGGCCAGTCCTTTTTAACGTCTTTATAAGTGACATTGTGGAGGGACTGGAGGGGAAGGTATGTCTCTTTGCAGATGACACAAAGATCTGCAACATGGTTGATACACAAGGTAGGGTGGAAAGGATGAAAAGGGACTTGGCAAGTTTAGAGGAATGGTCAAATGTATGGCAGCTAAGATTCAATGCAAAGAAGTGCAAAGTAATGCACCTGGGAAACAAAAACCCAGGGCAAGAGTACACAATGGGGGGTGAGATACTGACAACAACAAAAATGGAAAGGGACCTGGGGTAGTCATATCAGATGACCTAAAGGTGGGCCAGCAATGTGAGAAGGCAGTAAGGAGGGCTGGGGGGATACTGGGATGCATGGGGAGAGGCATCACCAGTAGAAAACAGGAAGTTGTTGGCCTTCTGTACAGACAGTTTGTAAGACCACATCTGGAGTACTGTGTACAGTTCTGGAGACCCAATCTCCGCAAAGACATAGACAGGGAGGAGGCTGTCCAGAGGAGGGCATCCAAAATGTTGTAGGGTCTGCACCAGAGGACATGAAGAAAGACTAAAGGAGCTTAAGATGTATAGCCTCAAGGAAAGGAGGGAGAGGGGGGACATGATAGAAACTTTCAAATACCTCAAGGGAATCAACAAAGTCCAAGAGGGTAGCATCTTTCAAAAAAAAGAGATGTGCAAGAACAAGGGGACACAATTTGAAGATAGAGGGGGAATGGCTCAGAGGTAGTGTGAGGAAGTATTTCTTCACAGAGAGGGTTGTAGATGCATGGAAAAGCCTTCATGAGGAGGTCATAGAGTCAGAAATAGTGTGGGAATTCAAGAAGGCATGGGACACACATAAGGCAATTCTAGGGGAGGTAGGAGGAAGTAGGCTGTTGGTTAACTAGGATCTGCAGCTTATCCGTTAGGTAGGGAAATGGGCAGACTGGGTGGGCCAAGCAGTCCTTATCTGCCGTCAAATTCTATATTTCTATGTTTCTAAGTGCTCATGTATTACATAGAATACTGCAATGTACACATTGTTGTTTTCTGAACATGTAAACTATTTCAACTGGTTCATTCCAATTTCTAGAATATTATTACTAGCCTATAATATTTTCCATTATTGTATGTATTATTATTTGTTCATTTTTAATGCTTATGGATTGGTATAATATAATGTCTGTATTGCCTTATCTCTTTTTATGTTGCTGCTGTGTTGTCTGAATACTGCCCTGGGTCATAACTAAAAATGTGACAAGTTTTCCTCATGCACCTTACCATCAAACAAAACTTGAATGAATAACTAAATGAAGATGCTCCTGCACACCATCCCCGGTGCAAGCATCATGTTACCCCCTGTCTAGTTCAGGCAACATAAATGTGCTGAAACAATTTGCAGAGTTTGCTACTTGTACCCAAAAAATGACCTGAAGCAATAACACACTGGAACAGGATAACATTTGTAAATTCATATGTTTTGATCACATTTCCAAGTGGATATACACCAGCCAGACTTATTAAGATAATCCTAAGGGATGCAGCATTTACAGAAAATGAAAATTTGGCAAAATATGCATAAAAGGAGGAACAAGCAAATAAATTCTCAAACTCTGTTGAATACTTACAGTATAAAACAGTCATTGAGGACACAATAAAGTTACATAAAACCATTATCAAAAGAACACATGAGCACAAGTTACCTACGAACATGACAGCAGATGAAGGCCTTATCATCTATCTTGTCTGCTTGAGCCTGCAGGTCCCACTGTGCTTAAAGAGGGACCTGCCCCCCATTTCCCCGCCTCCTGGAATACCCCCCCTTCCCCTCCTTTGCGGCAACTTCCCCCTTCACTCTGTCCCATCCTCTTTTGAAACTGACCAGGGAGACCACCTCATTCAGCAACTCATTCCACTTGGCCACCACCCTCTCAGTGAAAGAGTACCTGCTCAGCTCCCTCCTGAACTTTCACCCCACCAGCATTACGCTATGCCCCCAGTGGACTGGTTCCCACTAAGGCTGAAGAGGCCTTCAGTGTCCACCCTGTTTATCCCTTTAAGGTACTTGAAGGTCTAGATCATATCCCCCCCCCCATCTGTCCTCAAGAGAGTACCTGTTGAGCCCCCTGATCCTTTCCTCATAGGTGTTGCTCAGCTGACCCTGGGTCATCTTGCCTTTCTCTGGACTGTTCCACGCACCTTTCAAGATAAAAGCAGCAATACTGCATACTTTACTCTAGATGCGGTCTCACCACTGATCTGTACAGTTGCAGTATGACCTCCGCCTTCCTGATGGAAATCTCCCTGGCTATGCAACCCAGCACCCAATTTGCTTAGGCTGCAGCCTTCCTGCAGTGTGCCGTGTGCTTCAGGTCACTCATGATGATTACTCTCGGGTCCTTTTCCTCCTCTGACCTGGATATCTGCATACCACCCAACCAGTATTTGGTCCCTGGGTTCTTTGTCCCCAAGTGCATAGCCTTATAATTTTTACCATTGAACCCCAATTGCCAATTGTGAAACCACTTCTCTAAACAAGCAAGATCTTCTCTGAGTTCCTTTTTTTTTTCATTTTTGTTTATTTAATTTGATTGCAAAAGAGATGATAAACATGTATGATAAGAACAACAATAACCATACCATTGGAAATTGATACAGATTAATAAACAAATACATTTGCTTCAGCTGGTAATAAGACAACATTGAATTGAGGCCAGAGATTAATTATAGTCTTGACTAGGTGTGCATTCATAAAGCTCTGTTTATACATTACAATTCCACGTGTTATATAATGTAGTGGAGATAATGTCCATGAAGAGATACTGAGTAGAGGTGCCAACTGGTAACCCAGTGAACTATGGCACAAAAGTTGGTTCCTTGTTCATACACTAGAGTCCAACTTTGTCACTGTTAGTCAAAGACTTGCTGATGGTTATTTAACAATAGTGTATGGTAGAACGCTGTTGAGCATGGAAATCCATGCTCACAACAGCGTTGATGGGCTTGACACAGTGCATCATGATCTTGTTGTGCTGCACTGAGTACGTCACCAGTGCAGCACAAGATCGAACGCATTCGCGCATGTGCGATTTAGCAGCTGCAGCAGAGAGGAAGCGAGCAGCACTGGAATGAGCCACTACATTTAAACCAAGTAAAACTTGATTTAAAAAATTTGAAAGTTTATTTCTGCGTCCATTCACTTTTTTGTATTGAATAGACTCCCCATACACTATAAAAGATTGTCTATGGGGAGTCATTCTCAAACAAGGATCTTCTCTGATCTTGAGGTCTCCTTGACAATGGCCGACCTCTTGACCTGTGCTCTCAAGGTCTAATGTGCCAAGGAGACCTCTCGGTTGAGAATATCCTTGTTGTGAATAACTCCCCATAGACAATCCTCTATATGCTGTCTGTCTCTCCAGTCTATACACATCAACAGCCAATTTATACCACATTAAAACAGTTGGCATTGTGGTGCTCAACCACAATTTGGTTATCATCTTTTTTTGCAAGTGTTACTATGATTAGTATTAACTAATAAGTATTTTCCCTTAACCTTTTTTCAGGAGGAGGTATGGCTATTAGCACAAATGAAGAAGATAATAAGTGTGACTTTCCAAACATTTCTGCTATTTCCCCTGCTATGGCCTGTCAATAATGTTCTACCAGTGGACAAGCCCAAAATATATGTGTTTGGTCTGTGTAGGATTCTCTGCAGCCCTGCCAGCAAGCACCCCAGGCCTGACCCAGGTATTTTGCCTGGATAGCAGGGGTGTGAAAAAAACCTTGCCCTGCATTTCCAACAGAACTCTTGGAGATAGGGTGATAGTAAAGTTTTAATTGCTGGGAGAGCATACTTAATCCAGAGGGTTAAAGTATGAGCCATGCCCAACTCCTGGCTCCATCAGTCCAGGGTGCGACATTAAGTGATCCTTCCAAGTTCCACAAGACCCCTATAAAGATGCCTTATGATATGGTTAAAAAGTTCCTCTTCTTCGGCTCCAGTTATAATATGTGTATACTTATATAAAGCCCTTGGTTTCTCTGGTAATTTTAGCCTGTCCCTCATAGGTGCAGGTAAGGTATGTTTGTAGCTGGAGATATCAAAATAGATCCCTACTGGAAGAGAATAAACCTGCTGTAATGTCTGAAAAGGTATCACTCCAGAGCTATCTACCAGCTGATGTGTATATCTCAGACCCAGTCTACCCCATCTCATTAAGGAAGAAGCCATATGTTCGTGGGTGCAGTGGACAATCGTGGATGCAGGAGAGCCACAAGGTTACTAAGCAGAGGCGGCCATGGGTGGTTATGTATTTCCCTGTGCCAGATTTTGAGGGTCACTGTCATGAGGGCCATAAAGTTGTAGAATAGGGAGATAACCAGGGATGGGGGGTTGCACATAAATATTTCTTCAATGGAAAAGGTAATTTAAATGCAGCTCTATGTTTTTCCAGTGAGGGTTACAGTTGCTTCCACTCCAATAACATACAATTCGAAGGTGGGAGGTAGTGGCATAATTATATAAGTTAGGCAGATTTATTCCCCCATTATTGGTATGGAACTGTAAGACTTTAGTCTTCCCTGAGTTCTTGTCCACCCTCCTACAGAGCTTTGTTTGAGTGCAGTTGTCACAACTACCTAACAAAAAGGGTGTTTGCTTGGAATAGAAAACAAGGCAACAGACCAAAATCTATCCTTTAAAATACAAACTGAAAACAAACAAGGGATGCCTATACAAGTGACTTTGATTTGGATGCCTCAAGTAAGGGGAATTTTTTGATGATCCCAAGACAGCAACAGCACACCAGAACCATGGTGCAACTGCTCCAACCCATCCTGAGAAGAAGCTCAAGAATAAAAAGATTCCAGGAACCCCCAAAGAGTGCACCAGGCAGGGCACAAGGGGAAGGTGGGAAAAAACAGGACATCAGTACAAACAGAAGAGGGGATCACAGACAGAGCAATACATATAAGCACAAGAACAGGACAAACAAAAAAGATTCAAGAGGAATTCGTGAACAAGTCTATAATGATTAATATATCATACAATCATCAGACTCCAATTGAGCATAAGGCTCCATAAAGGTCTGTCCTTTCCCCACTAGGAATAATGATGAGTTCAACTTAATAGTGAAATTACATAAATTTACAAGAATCTTGAATTTAAAAGCATTGTTTTCCAGCCAAGACAATATGGGATATCCAGCAATCACACCTCCAGGGGAAGCAAACAATTTGGGTGCAGAAATACGGAGTGAACCCAGAGTAGCATTAAATATGGACTCGAACAGTATTAATCCAGCTATAAACACAAATGCTACTGAAGCAACATAATTTAAAAAGAAATCTACACATATATTGCCCCACAACCCAACTGTTGAACTGTTTCAGAGACCACGTGAGAAGGATTGCACTTTACTGTTTATCGATTTGCAACAACCAAGATATTACAACACTACCAGAGAACAGAAACAAGCCTTAAAGAATCTGTAAAGTAACAGTGACTTTGTTACAAAAGCAGCAGATAAGGGCAGGTCTGTAGTGGTAATGTCATCAACCATGTAAGAAACATAGGTACTGTGCCAGCTTAGTGACCGTGAGTTTTATAGACTGCTCCCAGGTGGCCTGACTACAGCATATTAAAGCAACATATATTGTTACCTTGATGAATTCTTGATGCCTACTGCCATATCTAAAGAAACCTGTGACCATTTAACTGTCTCATCCCCTGTCAAGCCAATGATGTACTGTTTGCTCACTTTGCTGAAGGTACACAAACAACTGAATAACCCACCAGGAAGAGCCAATATGTCTGCAATAGGCTTTTTAACACAGCCCTTAGCTTAATATGTTTACTCACACATTAGGGATCTTCCTGGGAGGTTTCCATTATTTGTCAAAGATACTGCAGACTTTGTCAGTGCTATATATCATGCAAGGGTATCTGAAACTACACTGTTGGTGACACTTGATGTGCAGCCACGCTATAGAAACATCCCTCATGTAGACAGAAACATAAAAACATAGAATTTGATGGCAGATAAGGTCCGCTTGGCGGAGATTAGAAACTTGCTGCTGTGTAATTGTATCGCTACTTAAACTCACAATTGCCTGATATACCTTTATTCTGACAGATATAGTGGGATATACTATTGCCAGATAGATTGTATAAAATTGTACTGTTGGCACTTCCTGATTGAAGCTTTTAGGCAGTCTGGGATACCGGAGGACCAAAGGGCTAGTTCCTGAGACCTCCTGAAACAACTTGTAAACCACGCTACTTAAAACACTCTAAAAAGGGCCTCTGAACTAAATAAACATCTTCTTACAGCATTCTAGCCTTTTTAAAGGCTAAATCTTATTTAAATTGTTGTAAATAGTAGCGCAAAACTGGAAGTCGCGTTAGAACGAACTTCCGGTTTCACTACCCTTAAAAACCCGCACTAGCGAGCGGGCAGCAGATTAGAAACTTGCTGCTGTGTAACTGTATCTCTGCTTAAACTCACAATTGCCTGATATACCTTTATTCAGACAGATATAGTGTGATATACTATTGCCAGATAGACTGTATAAAATTGTACTGTTGGCACTTCCTGATTGAAGCTTCTAGGCAGTCTGGGATACCGGAGGACTAAAAGGCTAGTCCCTGAAACCTCCTGAAACAACTTGTAAACCACGCTGCTTAAAACGCTCTAAAAAGGGCCTCTGAACTAAATTAACATCTTCTTACAGCATTCTAGCCTTTTTAAAGGCTAAATCTTATTTAAATTGTTGTAAATGGTAGCTCGAAACCAGAAGTCGCATTAGAATGAACTTCCGGTTTCACTACCCTTAAAAACCCGCACTAGCGAGTGGGGCGAGCATGCGTGGGGCTGCGCGCAGAGATGCGTGCATTTGCGCGTGTCTACCGTGTCAACCGGGGCAAACAGGCACAGGGCCCTATCTCCTAGACAAACAGCAAGGTAATAATTACAACATAAGGTCTCTTACTGCTTAGTCCTTTACATATATTAAAGCATTATAAACCATGAAGAAAGCAAACAAAATGTGTATATCCTGTTCAATGTACACAACAGGTAAACAAACACCCAACTTTGTCTGTGAGAGGTGCAGTTTGGTACAAAACCTTCAGGAAGAAATTTTAAGAGTACAGCCTAAAGATAATCTTAGTCCGGAAATTAAAGCATTAGAAGATTACATAGACCAAATGTCAATACTGGTTGAAACTAATACATCTATTATAAAAAAACGCAGATAATTCACTTCCTCAAAAAAATATCCTAAAGGAGGACCCTATAACTAGTCTAATAGAATAACCAGTTATATTTTCAACTCCTATAACACACACAACAGAGAATGACTGGACAAAAATTCCTCACAAAAAACACACACAAAAAAATAAAAATCTTTCAGAAAACAAGGATGAACTTCCACTACATAACTCTTTTAAAATACTGGCGAATCAAACAAACAGAGAGGCTGACAAGGTTCTGGTAAACAGGGATTACATTCAACACAATGAAGAAGACCCAAACATCTCGAAGACGTATCAAAAAAATAACACCAAATTAGATAGAAGTTCCACCACATCCAAGAAACACTTAACAAATTCTTTAAATGTATCTTCACTAATTGAACCACACACAAAAAGACAAGTAGTTGTACTAGGCAATTCAATTATAAAATATCTAGATAGAACAATATGTAATCCAGAAAAGAACATAGAATGTGCTCCAGCTTTAGGGGAGCAAAAGTTGCTGACATTACATCAATGGTAAAATCAATATTATCCACTGCTGGCAAAAATCCACTAGTAATTATTCACGCAGGGACAAATGATATTAAGGTATCACAACTGCCAAAAATCAAACAAGACTTTGTTGCACTAAACAATATATTATCAGATCTTGGTTGTACTGTCTGTATTTCCAAAATACTTCCCATTCCAAGAGCCACTGGGTATATTACCTCTAAAATAAAAAACTTGAATGAATGGCTCCGTAAATGGTGCTATAAACAAGGCATAAAATGTCTCACACATTGGGAAGAATTTGAAGAAAGACCTGCACTATATTGCTGGGATGGATGGCACCTAAGTAGGAAGGGTAGTAACATTCTGGGCCAAAAAATAACATCATACATCAATTCTCATTTAAACTAAAAAATAAGGGGAAGACTGGGAACCCTTCCCAGCCTCTTATTAAAAATCATTGTTGTAACACAAACTTCACAGCAAATATCCTTACTTTAAATGCAAGGTCAATGAATACTACCAAATATGCAGAACTAGAAATTCTAACTAAAACTCTAGACTTAGCAGTAGTAGCAATAACAGAAACATGGGGCAATACAGAAAAAGAATGGATGGCAGAACTCCCTGGTTATAAACACTACTTTAAACATGGACAAAATTGAAAAAAAGGAGGAGGGGTGAGTCTTTACATAAGAAATGACATACATTCTTATGGGATAGAAGCTAACCTACAAACAGAAAGTGTATGGGCTTACATTCAGCCAACAAATACTGATAAATTACTTATAGGTGTATGTTATAGGCCACCTACATCTGACCTACAAACTACCAACATTTTGACTGAAGAAATAATACAATTGGCAAACAAAGATACAGTACTCATTATGGGCGACTTTAACCTCCCACTATAAACTGGAATACTCTTACAGGAACAAATCAACATGAAGAACAACTTACCACAGTTATTTTAAACCTTGGCTTAAAACAGGTTATAAGACAACCCACCAGGGGAGATAACATTCTTGACTTAGTAATAACAAATCTAGAAACACCCATATACGATACTAAAATTTCAGCACCCCTAGGAAATAGCGACCATATGTCCATAACCTTTGCTATAAAATTTCTTCTTCAACCAAAAAATAAAATAAAATGAAACTAAAACAATATCATAAAGCTAATTTTGATCAAACTAACCACTCTATAAATAAAATCAATTGGGAAAAGACTCTTCTTCCTTTAAATACCAATGAAGCATGGGATTTTCTAAAAGACAAAATAACACATCTAGAAAAAAAATACATAACAAGGGAAAGATTCCACAATGGTTTAATAAAACGATTAAAACACTAATTTCAAAAAAGAAGAAATTGTTTACAAAACTAAAAAAGGCCCCACAAACTTCAACCAACTCAACTTTAATAAACTACAGGGAAACACTTAAAAAATTAAAAAAACAAATTATCATTGCAAAGCATAATTTTGAGTTTAAAATAGCGCATACTAAAGATTGTCAAAAATCTTTATATTCATACCTCAACACAAAAAAAGGTTGTAACAAGACAATTGGACCATTAATAATCAACAAGCAAACAATAACATCAGATCAAACAACAGCAATCAAATAAAATAATTACTTTACTAACATACTATTTGCCAGCAGATTAGGCCTTATGGTCTATCAAGTCTGCTCGAACCTAGATCCTTAGTTGGGTGCATCAGTCTTTTCCAAAGAAATAACTTTACCTGTTATTCCAGTAATATCAAATACCAAAGTAGCAACTATTTCAAAACAAGAAACTTTGACTGTTCTAAATACCCTAAAGAAACATACTAGTTCAGGACCAGATAACATATCCTCAAGATTTCTCCTAGAAACCAAAAACAGTATTTTCTTACCTTTAATGATAATCTACAACAAATCTATTCAAAATTCAGTAGTACCCAGGGATTGGCGTACAGCCATAGTTGCACCTATTCATAAAAAAGGGTCCCAATCCAAAACTGAAAACTACCGTCCCATTAGTTTAACATCTGTTCCATGTAAATTATTAGAAAAAAATCATTAAACTAAAATTAGAGAATGAAATGACAACTTTAAAGATAAATGATGTTTACCAACATGGATTCAAAGCAGGTTATTCATGCACCACAAACCTAATATCATTTTATAACTACATTAGTCATAATTTAGATTGTAATATTCCAATGGATGTCATTCTTCTAGATTACAGCAAGGCATTCGATAAAGTTTCACACACTATAATAATAAACAAACTTATTACTTTGGGAATTTCAACTCCATTAATCTCTTGGATAAACCAGTGGTTAAGCAAGAGAACCCAATGCGTAAGAGTAAATGATGTCCTTTCTGATGACAGAGACGTGACCAGCGGGGTGCCACAGGGTTCAGTGCTTGGACCAACCCTATTTAACATATTCATAAGTGATATGACTATCTATCCTAGTAATACATAAGTGATATGACTATCTATCCTAGTAATACAATGGTAAAGTTTGTGGACAATACCAAGCTTGGAGGGATGTCCATAAACAGTGTCAGTGGCTCAGTAGGTAGCACACTCGCCTCTGAGGCCGGGAGATCAGAGGGCTGTGGGTTCAGTTTCAACATCTGGCACTTGGATTAATATCCCAGTACTGACACTGTAGTGCAGCATGAGAGGGGTGCTGCACTTCTGAGGTGCCGTCTTTCGGATGAGATGTTAAAACCGAGGTCCTATCTGCCTGGATTGGTGGTAGTTCAGGTGGATGTTAAAGATCCCATGGCACTTATCGAAAAGAGTAGGGAAATTTCCCTGGTGTCCTGGCCAAATTTCTCTCATTCACTAAAAATATCACCAACAGCTTAATCTGGCTCAAGGTCAGTTGGCATTCATCTGTATCCCCTTCCCCCGGGTCATGCCTGAAAATAGGCAGGATTTGTCTAGTGCACTTACCCGGTCAACAAAAGCTAAATAAATAAAAATAAAAATAAATAAAATCACAGTAACAAAATCGGGCTCCAAGAAGATCTGATGGCTATAGAAAAATGGGCATTAACAAATAAAATGTATTTCAACTTATCTAAATGCGCAGTAATACATTTTGGAAAAAATAATCTGGTCCAAAATTACTATTTAAATAATACTATTATTAGAACTTCATCAGCTGAGAAAGATCTTGGGATAATAATTAATGATAAATTAACTCCATCAACTCATTGCACTAAAATAGCAACCTAAACAAATGCATTATTACGTAGAATTTCAAAAACATTTATTACTAGATCTGAATCTTGCTTATTATCCCTCTATAGATCTCATATAAGGCCCAACCTGGACTATGGTTCTCCATTCTGGAATCCCTACCTGAAATCAGACATAAATAAAATAGAACAAGTCCAACGTAGAGCCACAAAACAACTACCGCACCTAAAAAATTTGGACTATTGTTCTTGATTACACAAAACAGGATTACACACACTTGCGCAGAGATGCAGTCGAGGAGATTTATTACAATTATTCAAAATTCTCGGCAATCAAGAACAAATGAGATCATGTGGTATTAAATTTTCCACTAGAAAAATAGTAGCTAGACTTCATAATAAACAATTAGAAGTAGCAAGGGTTAATAGTAACAAAAGAATTAATTATTTCACACAACACCTAGACTGTGGAATAAACTACCACAAGAGATAGTTGACTCTACAAACATTACAATTTTTAAAAATAAACTAGATATATGGATGTCTGAGCAAAGATTGGGTTAATGTTCCATGTATATGGAGGACAATCCTGATGGGCAACCCGCCTTCTTTTGTCCGGAAATACCAAAGTACCTAGTCTGCCTATTTCCCTTCCTAACGGATAAGCTGAAGATCCTAGTTAACCAACAGCCTACTTCATCCTACCCCCACTAGAATTGCCTTATGTCTGTCCCATGCATTCTTGAATTCTCCCACTGTTTTTGACTCTACAACCTCCTCAGGAAGGCCATTCCATGCATCTATAACCCTCTCTGTGAAGAAACACTTTTTTACATTACGTCTGAGCCATCCCCCCTCTATCTTCAGATTGTGCCCCCCTGTTAGTGCACATGTTTTTTCTGAAAGATGCTACCCTCTTGGACTTTGTTAATTTCTTTGAGGTATTTGAAAGTTTCTATCATGTCCCCCGCTCCCTCCTTTCCTCAAGGCTATACATCTTAAGCTCCTTTAGTCTTTCTTCATATGTCTTCTGCTGCAGACCCTGCACCATTTTGGTTGCCCTCCTCTGGACAGCCTCCACCCTGTCTATGTCTTTGCAGAGATGGGGTCTCCAGAACTGTACACAGTACTCCAGATGTGGTCTTACCAACTGTCTGTACAGAAGGCCAACAACTTCCTGTTTTCAACTGGTGATGCCTCTCCTTATGCATCCCAGTATCCCCCCAGCTATTCCTACTGCCTTCTCACATTGCTGGCCCACCTTTAGGTCATCTGATATGACTACCCCCAGGTCCCTTTCCATTTTTGTTGTACTCAGTATCTCACCCCCCATTGTGTACTCTTGCCCTGGGTTTTTGTTTCCCAGGTGCATTACTTTTCACTTCTTTGCATTAAATCTAAGCTGCTGTACATTTGACCATTCCTCTAACCTTGCCAAGTCCCTTCTCATCCTTTCCACCCCACCTTGTGCATCAACTCTGTTGCAGATCTTTGTGTCATCTGCAAAGAGACATACTTTCCCTTCCAGTCCCTCTGCAATGTCACTTATAAAGACATTAAAAAGGACCGGCCCCAGTACTGAACCTTGCGGTACCCCACTAGTAATCCCCCTTTCTTCACTGTGGACTCCATTTACTATTACCCGCTGTGTTCTGTTGTCCAGCCAGTGTTTTACCCAGGCTACCACCCTGGGACCCACTCCCAGGCTGGCTAATATATGGGGTGGAAGTGCTTAGGGAAGCTTTGTGCCTGTACACCAAGTTCTCATCTAAATGCACTGAAGCTGCACTTTCATTAGCAGAAATGCTGCTAGAGTACAATTATTTTCTGCTCCTGGATCAGTTTTACTTGCAGGTCAATGGGACTACAATGAGGGCGTCATTCATCCCTAATTACATGAACATTTTTGGGGGACTATAGGAACAGTATCACGTGTTCAGTGGTGAACAGAACCACTTTCTGGACAAAATAACTTTATACAAAATCTACATACAGAAGATGACCTTTTATCTATTATGGGAAGGCACTGGGGATGAGTTGGGAGAATCTGTGCAGCATCTAGAAGGCACAAATCCAAACCTTAAGTTCACAGTAAACTGTAGCCAGAAACAGATATATTTTTTAGATGTGACTGTAAAAAAGAATTTGAATGGCGGCCTGGAGAGTTGTCTTTATTGCAAGCCAATGGATCATAATAAACAGGATCCAAAAAGGAACAGGGAGACTACAAAGAAAACCAAAGGGTAACAAGGAAGGAAATCAGAACAGCAAAGGCAACAACAGAGGAGAGGATAGCCAGAGAAGTCAAAAAGGGAGACAAAACCTTCTATAGATATATTCGTGAAAAAAGAAAGACAACTGTGGGTATTGTCAGACTCACAAAGGAAGATGGAGAGACCACTGCGGATGACAAGGACAAAGTGAAAATCCTAAACAGATATTTCAGCTCCGTATTCTCCAAGAAGTAGGATGGCTGCAGACCCACCATTACAGGAGACAGTAAAGGTGGCGACGAACTATACTCAGGACCCTTTACAAAGGAAAGAGTCCTAAAGGAACTGGAGTAGCGCAATACAAACAAAGCCATGGGACCAGACGAAATGCACCCTAGACTACTGAAAGAACTAAGTGAAGAATTGGCAGTTTCACTGGCTGATCTTTTTAACTTATCATTTGAACTGGGCAAGGTCCCACAAGATTGGAAAATGGCTACAGTTATCCCTCTACACAAACGCGGGAGCAGAGTGAATGCAGGCAACTACAGACCAGTAAGCCTCACATCAATTGTAGGTAAAACAATGGAAACCCTTTTCAAGGAGTAGATTATATCCTTTCTCAAGGACAACAACAAATTAGACACTAAGCAGCATGGCTTTACCACAGGGAAGTCATGTCAAACCAATTTACTTGACTTCTTTATCTGGGTAATGAAAATAGTAGACCAGGGAGGTGCGGTCAATGTAGTGTACCAGGATTTCAGCAAAGCCTTCGACTCAGTCTCACATAGAAGGCTGTTAAACAAGTTAGACAACATGGGAGTAGAACATCAGGTGGTAAACTGGGTAAGGAGTTGGCTTACTGGAAGGACCCAGAGGGTATTAGTGAATGGTTCACTCTCAGAGGAAAGAGATGTAGCTAGTGGAGTACCACAGAGTTCAGTGCTTGGACCAATCCTATTCAATATTTTCATTAGTGACATTTCTGATGTACTGGAGGGCAAGGTGAGTTTGTTCACAGATGATACAAAGATAGGAAATAGGGTGGACACCCCAGGAGGCATGGAGAAGATGAAGGCTAACCTTGAGTCTCTAGAAAAGCAGTCAAGAACATGGCAATTAAACTTCAATACTAAAAAATGCAAAATCATGCACCTTGGAAAGACTAACCTAAGAGTGGATTACTACCAAGGGGGAGAAAAACTGGAAGACTCTAAACAGAAACGAGATCTGGGAATAATTATAACAGATTACCTAAAAATATACAAGCAATGCAAGAAAGTAGCACTGCGAGTAAATGGTATGTTGGGATGCATAAGCAGGAGGATTACCAGCAGAAAAAAGGAGGTCATCCTGTCACTCTATAGATCACTGATGAGGCCACACTTGGAGTACAGTGTACAATTCTGGAGACCGCACCTTAAAATGGATATTACCAGACTGCAAACAGTGCAGAGGAAAGCTACTAAAATGATTCATGGACTGCACAAAAAATCATATGAGGAGCGGCTGTGTGAATTGAACATGTACTCCCTGGAGCAGCAGAGGGAGAGGGGAGACATAATCGAGACTTTCAGAATCCTAAAAGGCAGGGGTCAATCTTAACATTGTTTTACTAGCCCAAACACTAGTGCAAATTGACCAGGACAAGTGCAGCTAACTCTCTACTAGCCTGTCTTGACTAGTGCAGATTTTCATGGCTGTTAGGGAAGTTACAAATGTCTCTACTTTAGCATTCTCTAGTCTTCAAGCTAATCTCTCTCAATGTTCCAGATGGCCAGGTGTGACTAACAGCTCATTAAGAGCTGCAATTGTCTGGCAGTTCAAGAGAGGGATCCCACAAAAGACTCAATGTGAATCATTATCATGCCACTGTTAAGACTTTCAGCTAGTGTTCAGGGTGTGATCAAGGGTAGAGTGCTGTTAAGTCACTAGGTTCCAATTTTCTGAATGTGTCTATGTCTAACAATTTGTCCAATATTATTAAGACCAGTGCTCCTCATTTCACAAAATTCTGAGTGTTTGTATCCAACATTTCAGTGACAAAATGCAAAGAGGTATACAGGAACGGCCCTGCAGGTGGTGGGTTTTATCCCAGCCTCACCATAACTTCCCTCTTCCCTCCAAATCTCTTAACTCTGTTCTTTCCCTGGACACCACTGCAGACCAAACTCTGAAGTGACCATCCATAGATCCATAGCTGCCATTACTGGCAAGTGTAGGGGGTCCACAGCTCTTCTAAATGGACCATGCCAGCCATCACCATCCATACAGTTCCACCCTTATCCCACTCAGCATGTTCTTTCAGCCTAAAAACAAAGCTTTGGATCACATATGGTACAAAAATAAACCTTGATAAAATACACAATTTGAAATCTTGAGATAGGCATTCCTGGGGTGCATAGATCATCCTATACAGAAATAGAAACAGTATAGTATTATGCCTGTGTACCGTTTCCTCTGGGCTGATGAAAGGACAATGTTAAAGAAAAATATGTTATTGTTGGGGTAGAGCATATTAAAATCAATGCTTTTACAAATAAAAATGTCAGTTTTCTATTTCCCAAGCCCCTTAGCTTTGTCTAGCCCCCACCACAAAGAAATCTTAGATGTGCTCCTGGCTCATTTGAGACTGTACAAAAACTTTCAAAAGTGGAGGTCTCCAGTTGACTATAGGGTGGGGGCTGAGAGTGTCTTTTTCTGTCTGACTCTGTTCATTGCCCTGTGGGTGGAGGTGACGGTGTGGTGAAGTGCATGATGATGTCCGCTACTGTGTGCGCAGAGCTAGGACTGCTTGATTGAACATTTGCTGTTGTGATATCCTCTCTCTGTTTGGTGTGGGGGGGGAACAGAAAGAGGAGGTTATGATAAAAAAAACAATGGGGGGGCTCACTGTAATGACATTGCAGTCTTTCTTCTGCTAGAGAGCTGGAAGCAATGTGGGAGCAGAATAAATGTGCAATAATCAGAGTACTTCTTGGCTTTGCTTGCATTGTTTCCTGTATAAGTAATCAAAATTTACCATTATAATTCAGGGCTAGTGCAACCATCTGCGGGCTAGTGCAATTTTTAATCAACTTGCCCTGCTGGCTAGTGCAAAAAAGGTTAAGGTTGACCCCTGCTAAAAGGAATAAACAAGGTGCAGGTCCAGGACCTGTTCCATATCAAAAATCACTCAAGGACCAGAGGGCACAACATGAAGCTAGAGGGGGGCAGATTCAGAGGCAACACACGTAAGTTCTTCTTCACTGAGAAGGTGGTTGATCCATGGAACTGCCTTCCACAGGAGGCAGGGGAGGCAAAAATGGTGAGGACTTTCAAGAAAGCGTAGGATAGATAAAAGGGCATCATAACACTGAAAAGCAGTTAAGGGAAGGGGTAGGCTTATGGGCAGACTAGATGGGCCACATGGCCCCTTTCTGCTGTCATTTTCTGTTTCTATATGAACATATGAAATTTGCCAGCAGTTAAAGGCCTAGAGGTCTATCAAGTCTGCTCAAATGTGCAGCTAGCACCCCTTATTCTGCAGCTATCCCTCCCTTCCACCCTTCCTCTTCATTGACCCTCCCCCTTGTCCTGTCCCATCCCCTTTTGAAGCAGTCCACTGTTCTACTGGATACCACTTTTGCAGGTAACGCATTCCACCCAACCACCACCCTCTCTGTAAAAAAGTGTCTCCTTATCTCCCTCCTGAACCTTCCTCCCTCCAGTATCATATCATGGCCCCTGGTGTCCCTCCCTTCCCTTACTTTGAACAACCCCTCTGTACCTGTCTTGTTTATTCCTTTCATGTACTTAAAGGTTTTAATCATGTTCCCCCGTCCCTCCTCTCCTCCAGCGAGTACATGTTCAGCTTCCTCAGCCTCCTCTTGTATAACAAGTCCCCCAGCCCATTGATCATCTTTGTTGCCCTGTGCTGCACCCCCTCCAGTAACTTAATGTCCCTCTTCACATATGGGCACCAGTACTGCACGCAGTACTCCAGGTGCAGTCTCACTAATGACCTATACAGTGGCAGAATCACCTCCTCCCTCCTAGAAGATATACCCCTTGCAATACAACCCAGCATTTTATTGGCCTTTGCAGCTGCCTTCCTACATTGTGCTGAGTTGTTCATTGACCCTGTAATGAGCACCCCAGATCCTTCTCCTCCTCTATCTGGGCTAGCTACACTCTCCCCAGCTGGTAACTCCTCCTTGGGTTCTTTATCCCAAAATGCAGCACCTTGCACTTTTTGGCATTAAACCCCAGTTGCCAGGTGTCTGACCAGGTTTCAAGCTTTGCCAGATCATCCTGCAACCCCTGCCACCCCCCTAGGTCATCCACCACCGCTCCTACCTTGGTATCATCAGCAAACAGACTGATCTTGCTCTTGATGTCCAACGACATGTCTGCAATGAATATCCCAAACAACACTGGTCCCAACACCGAGTCCTGTGGAATACACTCGTCACTACCCTTGGGTGTGAGAGCTCCCCACCCACCACCACCCTCTATAGCCTGTGCCTACTAACTTACTTCCCAGTCTTCCATGTGGCACTGAGTCGAATGCCTTACTGAAGTCCAGATACAGGACATCCACTGCATGGCCCCTGTCCAGTTGCCTAGTTACCCAGTCATAGAACTCCACCAGGTTGGCAGGATCTGCCCCATATGAAGCCATGCTGACTGCTGTCCTGTAGTCCTTTGGCCTCTAGGAGGGCCACCAACCTCTCCTTCAGGATAGTCTCCATTAGCTTACCCACGATGGGTGTGAGGCTCACTGGTCTGTAGTTTCCTGGTTCATCCTTGGGGCCACTCTTGTGGAGGGGCACCACATGAGCCATCCTCCAGTCCTGAGGTACACACCCCGAATGTAGTGAGGCATTAAATAGGTCTGCCAAAGGCACTGCAAGGACCTTTGCCAGCTCCTTCAGCATCCTGGGGTGGATGCCATCTGGGCCTGGTGCTTTGTCCACCCTCAGTGCCTTCAAACCCTCCCGAGCTCTGCCCTCCATGATTTCCCCATCTGTCACCCCTTCCCCCTGTTTCTGCCATTTCTTCTCCCTTGGGTGTCACCCCCCCCTTCTCTTTACTAAATTCTGAGCAGAAGTACTCATTTAGTGCTTCTGCCTTATCGCACCCCACTTCCACCCAACCCCCCTCCTTCCTAATCCTTACTATGTGGTCCTTACAGCTCCTTTTCTCCCTGATGTACCTAAAGAAGTCCTTCAACCCCTTCTTAATGCCTTGTGCCAGCCTGAGTTCCATAGATGCCTTGGCTCCCCTTACTGCCCATGTCACCTCCTTCGATTCCATCAAGTACTCCTCCCTGTCCTCCCCCCTCCCTGTTTTCTTGTACTTCCTAAAGGCAGTTCTTTTCCTTCTTACCTTTTCCATGACCTCCTTGCTCAACCAGCTCGGTTTCTTAGCCCTAGCCTTCTTGCTCTGGGCCTTGCAGCAGGATTTGGTTGCCTCCACTATCCCCAGCTTTATGAGCTCCCACCTCTGGTTAGTGCCCATACTAGACTGAATTCTGGCCAGGTACCCTTTCACCACTTCTCCCATCCTCCCAAAGTCAGCCCGCCTGAAGTCCAGCACTCTTGTGCCAGATTCCACTCCTTCCTTGCCCATATCCAGTGTGAGCCATACTGAGTGGTGGTCACTCCCTGACAGTGGTTCTTCCACTGTAAGTTCTCTCTCAAAGTCCCCATTTGCCAGCACAAGGTCAAGGGTATCGCCTAACCTGGTTAGTTCACTGACCATTTGCAGTGGGAAGCTGTCCTGGAAGGCATCCAGCAGTACCTGCTCCCTTCTGTTCCTGGTTTTTGACGTACTCCAGTCCACTCCTGGCATGTTGAAGTCCCCCCCACAATCACCACACTACCCCTCTCGCAGGTCCTCCTGATCTGTCCTGCTAGTTCCCTGTCTAACTCCTCTGTCTGAGATGGCAGCCTGTACACTCCCATTCTAAGAATCCTATTCTTGGAATCCTGGATTTGCATCCAAAGTGACTCTGTACTACCCTCCTCCCTTCCTCCCTTACACACTTCAGTCCTTCCTTTACATATAGTGCCACACCCCCTCCTTTCTCAATCACCCTGTCCCTACGAAATAACCTGTACCCTGGTACAGACAGGTCCCAGTCATTGTATTGGGTGGCCCATGTTTCTGTGATGGCTGCAATGTCCACCTCTCCCTCTGCCATGAGCACCTGTAACTCGGCAGTTTTCCTCCCAAGGCTCCTAGCATTAAGGGTAACCACCTTCCACCCTTTCCCACCTCTCCCATCCTGCCCTCCTTTACTAGCATCACCAATAGTACTTGCCATTTGTTCTTTGTCACTGTTATGGGGGGTAAGCTCATATGGTTTCCCAACCTGTGGTCTCTGCATGTCTCTTGTCCAACTGCCACCCCCCACTCCTAGTTTAAATTCCCAATTTCCTCTATGCACTCCTCCATCCTCTGTTTCAACACTTGTTGTTCCTCCTCACTCAAGTGTAGTCGGTCCTTGGCACAAAGACTACTGTCCTCCCAGGTCCCTCCCCACCCCACAACAGCCCATGCCCTTTAGCACAACACCAGGTTCTTAGCCATCCATTAAATTCCTCTATTCTCAGCTTTCTTGTTGTGCTTGCCTTGGGCACTGGAAGTATCTCTGAAAAAGTTACTGATCTTCCAGCCCCCTCACATATTTGTCCTAGTTCCTCAAACCTCCTCGGGACTATATCTACTGTCTTGTCAGCCAGGTCATTCGTCCCAAGATGTATAATTAAATGAGGCTTGTCCCTACCCCTTCTAGCATACTTCAGAACAGATTGTCCACCCTTTCTGCTGTCATTCCTGGCATGGCATCCACCCAAATGCAACTATGCCTCTTCCCCTTGCTACCCCACCTGACTCCTCTTAGTATTGAGTCCCCCAGCACTAAGATTCCACCAGTCTTACTCCCTGCTTGCTTCCATTCATCTCCCTCTCTCATTTCTGGCTCCTCCTCTTCTTCCTTCTGCACATTATTTCCCCCTTTTGCCCTTGTTGCAATTCTCCCACCAGAACTTCCCCCAACTCCAGTTTGGTACAGGCATTCATCAATTACTCCTCTAATTTCATCATTTCCCTCCTCCACCTTCTTCCTCTCCAGCAGTGCAAAACTATTTTCAGAAGACCCTTCACAAATCCTCTCTTCATAGTAACCTGTTCTCTCCTTTCCACTCCATGACTTTTGCCACTTCTTCGCCTTCCCACACAAGTCCCTATCTCCTCCTTCCATTTGTCTTTTGTCTCCTGACCTGGTTTCCTAGCAATCGTTCTTCCTGGCCTGGGCCCCTTTGTCTCTGCTTCCCTTCTTTTGACCCTCTCCTCACCACTGTTGGTTTAAATCACCCTCCCTCATCTCCTCTTCTTCCTCCCTCCAGTATTGGGCTAAACCCACCCGCAATCTGCCTTGCCTGTCTTAGTTCCTCCTGTAGACCCTCATTCTCCCTTCTAAGTTTCTCTATGTGGTTGCACACTAAACATCCTCCCGCACTCCAGGCAATTTTTAGAAAGATTGGTGCACCACAGTTGTTGCAGCCTACCACCCAACCCATTGCTGTTATTGCCACCAGCGACCCCCACCTTTCCAGATGCAGGATACCAAACACTCCCCCAAGTCTCCCCTCTCCCCCCATCACTGCAAAACATTCTTTTCTTAGTTTCCCTTACCCTTTGTTGTACACGTTTAGATAGATCGAGCAACTGCTTTTTATATTCCTATCCTTCCTATCCACACTCAGAAAGAGACTTTAAGTAGCTATTGCAAAACCTTCTTCAAACTCCTACCCCTCCTTTCCACAATGCAATGGCAATTCAAACAAGTAACAATGAAAGTTCCTAGATTTGCAGTTACTTCCCTTCCACTGAGATAGCAGTCACCTCTTCACTCGCTGCTGTTTCTTTCCTGGATGTCTGCTTCTGCTATGACAGGTGCAAATCCTTTGCCCATTTGAGGAAGTGATGTCAGAACCCCTGGTATAAAGGAAATTCTGTAATTCAGTCCTGCACTTCCAGACTAGCCATTCTAAGCACATTGTTGAAAATGTTCCAGCAAATGTATGATTGAGTGAGACTATGCAACAGGGGCAGAGTAACTAAGAGCCAGGGCAGAGGCACATGTGCGGGATGTTACCCAGAATACTTCATCACAGAGAACAGGTAGAAGAGTGATGAGAGAGGAAAAAGGAAGGAACCCCCTCAATATTGTTACTACATATGGGTCACAAACACATGGAGTGCAGGATATACTATACAAACATTGGCACTTGTAAGAACTCAATGACAAACTGAGACAATCTATACAGGAGAAGCCACATATGGTATATAGAAGGGGTACTAATGTATCAGATAATGTTACATCAAGTTTTGGGGAAAAAGCCAAATAATGATACCCACCAGCCACTCCCCCCCCACCCCCCGGTACCCATAGATATGAGAATTGCAAATTGTGTGGCGTATTGACCTTGGGACACAGCTTTAGAGTACCAGGACAGATCTGGGAACCAGTGCAACATCAGTCTTTTAATTGCATCATGATGACATTTGTTTACTTAGGGCACTGTAGTGTGTGTCATGCCTATTATGTGGGCAAGACAAAAAGACCTTTTAACATCAACGTACGATAACAACATAGGGCAATGCAAAGGCAAGATTGTGAAAACACACTTGCTAAACATGTTTTACAGTGTAGCATTGAACATAATTTCAAGTACAGGGGGATTGATAAGGACATTGTGGGACCATGAGGGGGAACTTTGATAATAAACTTCGAAGGCATAAAACCAAGTGGCAGTATCAAGTAAGTTTGGATCAAATTCACACCAAGGTTTAAATTATATGTTTCAGCTGACACCATTTCTTAAAACATAATTCTGAGTGATGTATTGCATTTTAACTAAACTGAGAATTCTAGAGACTTGAAAATGGATTTTTTTTTTATTTAAAATTATTAACTGCGTTAGAACCCAAGGGCGTGAATTCCTGTTTTCAAGGCTGACCTGGAGACATACAAATCTGTATTAAAATGCATGAATGATATATATAATGACTGAGTACAACAAAAATAATATATAAAAAGTGAACAGATCCATGACATACTAGTGATATAAATGTTAGTAACATTCAGTGTGTGTTAGCCTGAGCATTTGCAGATGGAGTTTGCTAAGCAACAGTTCTTAAGGGCAGATTTGAAAACAGTATCAGATTGTATTTATAAAATTTAATCAAGAAAAGAATTCCAGGATTTGTTGGCATGGTATAAAAATGATTTTTGACCAAGGGAGGTATTAAACTTAGGGAGTCTGAGTTTTGGTCCATAAGAAGATCAAAGTAGAAAGCATTAATGATAACTAAATCCATAAATGCAAATTGATTGGAATGTTTAAGAAATGTATGAAAATTCAGTGTTGTAAAGTAGAGGCATCTCAAATCTAATGAACACCAGTTTAGGGAAATATAAAGTTCACAATGATGAGTATTCCGTGAACAAGAAAGTGCAAAATGTGAAATGGTTTTATACAAAAACCATATCCTGGAAATTAATGATTCAAATGCAGTACAATAAATAGACAAACTATAATCGACTAGGGACAAAAGGAAAGACTGGCCTAATTTTTTTTTGTCTCTTAGTTAAACAATTTTAAGGTGGGAAAACTGTCCCAAATGCAAATGCATAAGAGCAGATTTAATCAACAAATTAACATAATATCAAACAATAATTCTGCTCTAGGGTAAAACCTAGATAACAAACGTGCTTTATAGACCCAGAGTGGTGCAGACTGCTGTGAATCCTATCATTTTGGCTGAGTTGCCAGATGAAAGTGTAGATTGTAGACTGTTCTGGCTGGCTACGGTGGTGGGTGTCTGGTCTTTAGGGCTCTCCATGGGGATAGAGGAAATCAGCTGGAGGGCTGATGGAAAATTCTTTCTCCTGTGCCGTACTGCTGCCTCCTAGTTTCACTGGGTGTCATTGGTGGGCTTAGTGGGGTGTCTCTTTAGTTGAAGACCCTATCCCTGAGCTGTGCTAGGGCCAGAAATATTTACATCTAACCTTTTGATCTGACTCTCAACAGGTCTGCTGCTTTTCTCATTCTATTCCAGATTACACCACTGGCAGGTACTGTAATCATTTTTATTTTGGAGGCAGTGAAAGAGCCTCCGTGGAATTTAATATTTGTCATTAATTCAGTTCTTGTGGCAGTGAGAGGGCTAATTTTCTGGACATCTTATTTTGACAAGGATTGGGTGAGAGCTACCATTGCTGTATCAACCTTAAAGGACTTGGCAAATCTCTGAAGTAGTTTTTATACAAAGATATTTGACAATATATTTCTGGACAATAATAAGTGATTTAAATTCAAACTTTGGCTGTCCTAATCTTTTAGATAGTTGTTTATGGGTTTAGTTTGGGGTGGGATGTGATTGATTTGAGTTTATTGATTTTGATTTAGTTTGGTTATTTTTTAGTTAGGTTACGAGAGTATTGTTTTGTTTTGGGGTAGGTAGTTAGGTTTTAGAGTGCTGTGATTTTATCTTACTACTTTGTATAAAATGTGCTGAGTAAGTTTAGCGATGGTCAGGCATTATTCCCCTACCAGGCTCAGGGAACTACATCCCTCTGAATGTTCCCCACTATCATCTGACACTTATTTCAGGTGTTGCACTTTGGGACTACTTAGAAAGCATGTAAGAAGGGGGAGAGCTGGGCCTGGTGGGGGAGAGGAAAGGAGAGGGCAGATTGGAGTCGTGAGGTCCAGGAGGCACCCTGGGGTGAAATGGAGCCAGGACAGAGGTCCTTCTTGTCTTGTCTCCATATCCAAAGGTTCCAAGGCTAGTGGGCAGGTGCTGAGGTCTTCCCCGACAGCTTATCCTACCTGGGTGGTGTTATGCAATGCCAGATCTATTAAGAACAAGACAGCTAAAATACCTGATCTTGTTGGAACAACTGATCTGGCCTGCATCACCGAGACCTGACTGGATGAAAATGCAGGCTCTGTATTGGTCTCAGCAGTTCCGGCTGGGTTCTCGGTGAGACACCGTCCAAGGTTGTATTGTAGGGGCGGTGGTGTGGCCATTATATCTAAGACTGAGTTGGGCCTTGTGGCTGTGCCATTGGGAAGTATCAGATCCTCTGAGTATATCCTAGGAGAGGGTGTAGGCTGTGAGATACTCCTCATCTACCATCCACCAGGAGATAGCGGAGAATTCCTGCAGGAGATAGCGGATTTCATCGTCAACATAGTGTTGAGGTCCCCAGATGGATAATTCTGCTGGACTTCAATGCCTGGGTCAATGATGAAGTTTCGCATTTTGGTCAAAATCTCCTCCCGCTGATGACGATGCTGGGCCTCACACAGGTAATTACCTCCTCGACCCATGTAAGGGGTCACTTGTTGGATCTGATCTTTCTTTTGGGTATGGAGCTAGATGACTTGGGGGCGGAACCAGTCAGTTGGTCTGACCATCACACCACGAGGTTCAACTTCAGGGGCCCCCCAATAGATCTGTCCCTATGGAGATGGTTCAGTACCGCCCTTTAAGGGGAGTTACCCCCAGTGATCTATTGGCAGTGCTGGACCTATTGGGTTTGTTGGGTGAATGCATGAGTCCAGATGATCTCATATTAGCCTATAATAAGGCTGTGGGAAATGCTCTGGACAAGATTGCTCCTGTTCGTGTTTGGCCTCTTACCCTTCGCCCAAGGAGCCCTAGGTTTGATGGTTCCTTGAAGGAGTTGAGGCGAGTTGGCCGAAGGATGGAGAGAGTCTGGCAGAAGTCTGGCCTTGATGCTGACAGGCTTAGGTTGATGGCACATTATGATGGCTATCAATCAGAAATCACCCATAAGAAGGCAGAATATCTGTCCAGGGAGATTCCTACTGTGCAGAATCGACCAACTCAGCTTTTCCAGACTGTTGACAGATTGTGCAATCCAATCTGTCTCCAGCCCAGAGAAGCCTTTTCTCAGTCTAAATGTGAGGTGTTTGCTCAATTCTTTGCAGATAAGATTGCCAGCATCAGGTCTAGCATTGGCCCGACCTCCCCTATGAGGGATTGTAGAGATCAGCATGAAGTGGCATGCACTCAGTCTGTCTGGTCAGATTTCTGCCGGCCAGAATTCATGGACATTGTGAAGATCATCCAAACATAGCACCCAACCAGTTGTAGTTTGGATCCGGGCCCTACACCCCTCTTAGTGGAATGTGTAGATGTTATCTGCCCAATCCTTGCTGAAACTATCTGGAAGTCTTGAAGAGGGGTGTCTTTCCAGAACCCTTCAAGGAGGTAGCTGTTCGACCACTCCTTAAGAAATCCTCCTTGGATCCAGATTGTCTAGCTAACTACCGGCCTATCTCTAACCTGCCATTTGTTGGTAAAGTTATTGAAAAGGTGGTTGCGCTACGATTGGACAGTCACCTTACAACTCACAATGGCTATGATACTCTCCAGTCTGGTTTTAGGAAGAAGCATAGCATGGAGACTGCGCTTGTCCGGGTACTGAATGACCTCCTAATGGCAAGAGATCGAAAGGCATGTGCCATTCTGGTCCTTCTTGATCTCTCTGCTGCATTTGACACTGTAGACCATGGTGTGCTGTTCGAGTGCCTGCAGCATCTTTGTGGGCTGTCTGGTACAGTCCTCAAATGGTTTCATTTGTTCCTCATGGGCAGGTCTCAGAGAGTTGCCACTGGAATGTATTCCTCTGGCACCCACTCCCTGCCCTGCGGGATGCCGCAGGGCTCCATCTTAGCCCCCATGTTGTTTGCAGTGTACATGCTGCCATTGGGAGACATCATCAGGCGATACAGTCTGAGTTTTCACTGCTATGCAGATGATACTCAGCTGTATATATCTTTTCTACCCAGACAGAATGATGCACTCTCCATGCTAAATAATTGCCTTACTGAGATCAGAACTTGGATGAGTACCAGCTGGCTGAGACTGAATCCAGATAAGACTGAAGTGCTGGTAGTGGACCCTGGTCATCCAGGGGCAGGTTTGGGGGCTGGACAGCCATTAGGTTTATTGCTTGGTGGCATATCGCTCACTACCACAGACCAGGTGCGTAACCTGGGCGTTACTTTTGTTGATGGCTTGACACTAAAATCTCAGGTGTCGGCTGACATCAAATCCTCTTTTTACCACCTGAGGAATATCGCCCAGGTGAAACACCTGGTTCCCCCCTGACGATCTTCCAACATTGGTCCATGCCTTTGTCACTACTCACCTTGATTACTGCAATTTACTCTACCTAGGGCTACCAGGGGTTGATATCCACTGCTTGCAGCTGGTGCAGAACGTGGTGGTCAGGCTTCTAACTGGGACCTCTAGTTCCAGTCATATTACGCCTGTGCTCCATGAGCTGCACTGGCTGCCTATTCAGTGGTGGATCACCTTTAAGGTTGGCTTGCTAACCTTTAAAGCCTTACATGATCAGGGACCCAGCTACTTGCAAGACCTCCTGGTACCCTACTGCCCCCTCTTCCCCCTCCAATCAACCAATGAGGGATTGCTAGAGATTCCCAGGGTGTGATTAAAGACATCTGGTGCCCGTACTTTTTCTTTTTCAGCTCCAACCCTGTGAAATTCTCTACCTCGTCGGTTAAGAGAATGCCTGACCGTTGATAGGTTTAAAACTGAGTTGAAAACTTATTTATTCACTTTGGCCTTTCCTAACTATGGTTAACTTGTTTTATTGTTGTTTTAACTCATATTTATATTTGTTTGTGTTCGATTTTATGTACAGTGCCTTGGTTTTGGAAGGTGCTATAAAAATAAAGTTTGATTTGATTGGATTTGATTTAAAATTGGGTTAGGTGGAGGAAAAGAAAGCACTTTTTGTCAGAAACAAAATTTCATATATTTAGTTTTAGAAACATTTAATAATAATGCATTTTTCATCTGATAGGCATTCATATGCACTGTTTGGGGCTGGCAGTACAGGTGAGAGGTTACAGTAACGAGCCTCTGAATGAGCTTGGTACATCCAGCAGACAGACCTGGGTTTGATTCCAGCAACCGGCACTTGCATACTGTGAGACTCTGAGCAAATCACTTAACCTCCCCAGTGCTCTTGGGTCATCCCTGAGAACAGGCACTTTGCCTAGTGGGCCTTACCCACTGACTAAAGAATAAAATAAATAAATAAATAAAATACATTTTCAAGTGTCAATTTTGAACAAATCTAAAATCAAACTGCAGTGCTGTAGTAACATCAGTCTAAGTGTTGCCCTCCCTAAAAAGTATTATATCATCCACATAAAAAAACTACATTAGAACTTATTATGCTTGAAGACAATTCATTTACAAAAATAGAAAATAAAATAACTCCTAAAATTGATCCTTGAGGTACACCAATTTGTAGAGGAACCAAAGGGGAATAAACAGCTTGAAGGGAAACTTGCTGAAACCTGTTAGATAAATAACTCTGAAAACAAGAGATTGAAATGGATGAAAGCCCTTTGTTTCCAAGCTTAGAAAGCAGGTAACCATGGTGTACCAAGTTGAAGGCTTTCAACAGGCCTAGAAATATGTCTCTTGCAACCTTACCACTGTCCAAGGCCCAATGCAAAAATGAAGTCAGATCAAGAGTAGCAGTCAAATTACTATGGTTAGAATGAGAACCATGTTAATGTTTAGATAACATTTTAGTGTCATCCATAAACTGTTGAAGCTGATCATGAACTACCCTCTTAAGGAACTCCAACAATGGAGCAAGCAGAGTATGATGATAATTCTTGGCCCTTGCATGATCTCTTGATTCAAAAACAGTTATCATGGTCACCTGCTTCCAAAGTGAGGGGACTGTACCAGAACGGAGAGGAAAATTACATAATTGACAGAAGGGATAGGCCATTAGGTTCAACACTAGAAAAAGCAACTTCAAATCAGCTTTGTCAGGACAGGACCAATTCAAGGCTTGATGTTCATGTTTAATAAGTAGTCTAAATTCTCTGAGGAAGAAATCTCTCTAAATGCAAACCTATTTGGTAATGGAACTGAATCACAGTGGGAATCACTATTCGCTACCTGAGCATTTTGGGCAAGTTTAATAGCCTCACTAAAAAAAATATTCAAAACATCAGTAATTTCAAAAGGTCACTCGAATCTCTAGATAGCAGGGGAATGTTCCTAGAGTGGGATTTTCTCAAACGTTTCTTTAAAATTGTCCATTTCTGTTATTGTTCCATTATTGCAAGAAAACTGTTTATTCAAAAAAGTCAGATTTTGTTTTCTTTGTTTGTTTTTTTTTACATTGGTTTCTCAAGCTACAGAAATCTGCAAAATACGCTTCATTGTGAGACTTCTTTTATCTTTTCCATGTCCTGTCTGCCTCCTGTGTTAGGCAAATTAAATCATCCATAATCCATTCCTGGTTATGATTTTTCACATGCATTTTCCTATATGGAGCAATTTTATCACATACTGAATCAAGTTCAGACATAATATGTCATAATATCCAACATAAAGTCAATGGGCTCAGTTTTCAAAGTCCTATGAATGCTGCAAGCCACTGGTGGGTCAATCGTTTGGCACATGGGGCTTGCGGCATTCATCCACCTGGAGAGCATCAAATGTCACAAGTTAGACCAGGTTTTCCCTGGTCTAACTTGTGTCATTTGGGAGACCCATTCTGCAGGGCTTAAGCCAAATATTTGGCACAAACTGTCATAAATCGTGGAAAGTGTCACAACTGCACCCGATGTGCTAAGATCAGATGCAGCTGCGCCAAAGGAGTTTGGCACAGCCTAAAAGAATGGGGTTGACATAGGGCGTGATGCAAGCCCTGCATTAACCTTTGAAAATTGAGCCCAATGTCTGGAATTAAAGTTAGATATATCCAGTCTATGGCAGCACTGGATGTTCGAAATTCATCAAGGGAAAAATTATGCATGAAGCGGGACATAACTTGAACTGGGGATATTTTAGGCCTACAAACTCCCCAATAACACATGACTGGACTATGATCACTCATGTGATCAGACAGTGTTGAGGCTGGAAAGATTCTATCTGAATGAGTTGTTACGATCCAGTCAAAAAGAGATTCAGACCTGGTCTTGTAAGTCTGATGTGTAGTTTGTGAAACCATTTGATGAAGATTATTCCGCATCAATACACCTTTAATTTTAGAATTAGCCTTACAATATCTAACCCATTTATATTTAGCATCACCCAGCATTATTAGATGTTTAGTAACTTATTGATTGTTTATAATCTAATAGAAAAGATAAGCTCTTGTCACAACACCAAGGAGGTATTTAAAAGCCTACTGCATATGCTGTAGGTGCTTTGCGTTCCCTAATAGGTGCTTTGCGTTCCCTAAATAAATCTTAATAATGATAAATTCACATGAATAGGATACATTCTCCATCTTATCTACAGCAACTGAGATTAGAACAAGCACAGATCAACTCCCCACCCCACCCCTTTCCCTGGCCTGTCCCTTCAAAAGAGATTATAACTGTCCTGTGATATTTCATAATCTAATATTTTATGAGTAAGTCAAGTTTCAGACAAGGTATAATAGCAAAATTATGAGTCTGAACTCACACTTGAAAATCATCAAGCTTGGGTACCAAACGATGAATGTTCAAATGCACTGCAGAGAGAGAGGAAGTTCTTAGGTTTCATGTGAGTGAAACCATTTACAGAATTATATGTTGTGGTGCCTGGATTCAGCTGGACAATACGCGTGAGTAACAGCAACCAAAGTATTTGTGTTCTTATCCTAGCAGCATGGTTCAACCTTATGTAATCCTTTCTGGAGTTATTAATACTAGTCCTAACAAAGTGTTTTCAGGTAACTAATATGAACGAACCCTCCAAAGTATAGCTAAACATACAACGTAAGACTGGGAGGTTAAATCAAGTCCATTAGTCCTGTTTACATCAGTAAAACCAATAAAGAATATATAATTCAGACAAACAAGCCCAATTAGAAATGTAACACAGGAGGCTCTAGGGCACAGCAAACCCAACTCTGTAGACAGGAGCAGGGTGCAGCAGCTCTGGTTGTGGTGACAGGGGACAGAGGACACCATGGAAGCCCTGACTGTGAGACAGGGTGTGTATGGTGCAGCAGCCCTGTCCATTTGTGGCATTGGAAGTGGGTAACAGGGTGCAGCAACAGCCCCACTTTTGGTGGCCTAGGGCAGCATGGTGCAACAGCCCCAACTGTGGAAGCAGGGGACCTGTGACTCTAGGGCTTAGCAGAGAACAGCAGCTCTGTGGGCCCATTAGCCGACCTCAGGGCTCAGCTTAGGCAAGCATGGGCCAAAATACATGATCTATAGGATAAGTTGCAAGGCTGCAAGCACCCGCTCATCCCTCCTCCAATCAAATAGTACACTGATGTCAGCACCTACCCTGGGCTAGATGCAGGATTAGACAGCTGGCAGGTGGTAAGGAGGGGGAAGCGAAGCCGTGAGGCCAGAACTATTAAGCAGGTGCCCCAAAAAAACTTGCTTATAAAAAACAAATACTGGGTAAAAGTACTCATTTGAATATCATTTACTGTCTGTGGGGGCTGACCCATTGGACTTTTTGTTTGTTTTTACTGTATTTTGTTTTGCCAGTATAATAACAGCATGTGGTAGATGGAAATGCATCTGATATTTTGGGGAAATGTAATAAGGAAAGTTAAAGATGTAATTAGCTATGCTGTCAGGTTATTCTGTTATGAATTTAATAGTTCTTTAATGATATCTTTTCTTGCCCTTCTCCCCCTTTTTGAATTGGTCTAGATCTATCTTCATGTTTAAGCGTATGCACTATTTATGCAATATTTTCCTTTTTTATATATGTTTAGTGTATATATGTGTCTAAGCACTGTGTGGTGATTATATGTTGTACATATTGGCATATTGTGCATATTAATGTGACATAAATTATGAAAATAATAAAATTATTATATGATAAAAAAAACAGATACTCACTGCTGGTAGCAGTACCAGCCTCTGGACATAGTGGTGCTATAGATGAACATCACGCAGGTCAAAGGGGAACAAAAAAGTAAGGCACAGCTCCATCAGCTCTGAAATGAAATGCATCATAGTGAGAGGGAATCCATGATCCACGGACTGGAACCCCACCTGAGCCCCAGGGTTGTTGCTGAGTGTCTCCCAGGCACAACTGCAAAGAGGGACTCAAACCATATTGAACAGACTGTGAGAAGGGAAGATAGCAACAAACACATTGTAGTTCACCTAGGGGCAAACTACCAGTCCAGCCAAACAGTTGCAGAGGCTAAAAATCATGTATCTCAACATGCCAGCAGACTATCCTCTCTTTCAAACACACTAGCATTCTCAGAAGTGCTACTGGTCTGAAGAAGGGGATGAATCACACAGAAGGTCAGAGAGGAGGAAATAAATTAATTTAACTCATGGCTAAGTGGGTGGTGCAAGGAAAATGGCCAACGTATCATTGGAAACTGGAAGAGCTTCTGGGAGAGGAACTTCTTTCAGTATGATGACCTCCACCTGACAAAGGAAGGGGTAAGGGCACTTGGTCAGAAATGTGATGTTTACGTAGACTGTTTAAGCTATTGGCCAGGGAGGTGGTGACAACACTTACCAAGGCCAACAGTGAGAAGTCACTACCCCCTGAAAAAAGCAAACAATATGGTAACTATTCCAAAGAAGATTAATAACATACAGAAAAGGACAAAATCCACAGGTCAAGAGTTGGAGAGCTGGAGAGCTCCATTGCAGAAACTAAGGAAGGGAGACAAAAAGGGGGAAACTCACCTGTGCTATGAGTGAGCGCAGCACGTGGAGGGCAATGGTAACAAATGCCGTAAGCCTGGCAAACAAAATTCCTGACCTCATGGCCATCACGGCTGAGGGAGTACTAGATGTAGCGGCTGTGACAGAAACCTGGTTCACAGAGAACCATGGATGGGACATGGCTATCCCAGGGTACAACTTGTACAGATGAGACAGGAAGGGAAAAAGGGGTGAGGGGTTGCTCTTTACATCCAGGAAAAAATTAAAACCACAGAGATTTAGGGGACCATAAGTGAGACTGAAGCACTATGGGTAACAGCAGAGACAGGGAAAGGGGCAGCCATAAGGATAGGTGTTATCTACGGGCACCCATCACACGGGGAAATGGGGGACAAAGAAATATTAGAGATGATTGATTATGACTGACAAAGGCAAGGCAATAATCATAGGGAATTTCAATTTACCTGACATAAACTGGAGTTCTTATACCGTATCATCAACAAGAAGCAAGCATCTTATCATGACCTGGAGGGAGCAGGATTGAGACAGCTTGTTGATACTCCAACCAGTAGCAAAGTTGTTCTGGACTTGGTTTTAACTAACAGTGACAGTGTAAAGGGGGTTGAGGTAGGGTTTCATCTAGGCAACAGTGACCAAAATCAATCAATCAATCTTTATTTTACCAAGTGGAACACCATTGAGTAAGCTCATTTACAAGGTGGGTCTGGCTGTAAAGCCGTTAGAATAATACAATGGTGACATTTGTTGTTACGGCAGATATACAGTTTAGAACAATAATATAACAGGGACATGTGTTGTTACAGTGGAAAAAAAAACATGTAGGTGAAAAGCACAAAGAGGAGGACAACAAAACGGAATGCAATGGTCATTTATACATATACAAAAGGCTACCAAAGGCTGTAGTATATTACAGCTTGGTATAGTACCAATGGGAGAACAGCAAATAATGGCAATTGTGCAATAGCAGCTGATGCTATTAGGGAGACCTACAGGTGTATGTAAGAGGAGAGGGTGGGAAAGCATAGAGGAGTGGAGGGGAGGGGAGAAGCATAATGGATACTATTAAGTGGGATGAAGCGGACCAGGACAATATGGAGCGTATCAAGTAAAGCACTTGCAGGGCTCTGGGAAGGATCTTACATACAGTGTTTTGAATTTGGACAGTTTATCTGGACTCGCCAGTTTTAAGGTTTTTTTGGAGCTTATTCCATAGCTGTGGTAATACGAAACTAACGGAGGATCTGCCAAATCGAGATTTCACTTTAGGTATAGATGGCAAGATGTAGGAATAACTCCTCAGAGCACAGTTACCAAGGACATAGAAGGGCAAGCAATCGGAGATATACTGTGGTAGCATCTTAGTAATTGCTTTGTAGGTCCAGAAGGCAGCATTCCTTTGCCTCCTGAACGTAAGGGATGACCAACCCACTAAGGTATACAGTACGCAATGATGAGTGGTGTAGGCTGCTCCAGAAATAAACCGTAAGGCCCTGTGGTACAAAACATCAAGCTTAGCTAGGGCTGACCCAGGAACTTGGCCATATAAGAAATCGACGTATTCCAATAGTGTTAGGAAGGTGGATTGGACCAGATTCTTCCTAGCCTCTGGAGGCAGCAGGTGTTTGATTCTATAAAATAGACCAAGCCTTTGCTTAAGTTTTTTTGAGAGTTCTTCTACATGCTCAGAGAAGGAAAGTCAACTGTCTAACCACATCCCTAAGTATTTGAATTTTTCTGCACGTTCCATAGTTTCACCAAGCAACGTGGTAACAGGTGTCGTGGTGGTGAGTAAGGGTGAATTCGAGGCCAGATTGGTCGGAGACAGGATCCTAGCTTTTGTTTTTTTGGCATTTAGTAGTAACTTTTGATCGAGCAGGTTCCGTTGTAAAATGTCAAAGTCTGATTGGAGGGCCATACAGGCACACTCAGGGGAAGGCCTAGCAGTATAAAGGACCATGTCATCTGCAAAGAGGTGGATGTCAGATGCTTTGATTCCATAGTTAATGTTGTTGATGGGGTCTATGTCAATTCACTCAAAAGTTTTCACTCCTGATCAACTCGCTCCTGACGACCTGCTCCCTCGACAATTCGCTCCTGCAGTTCCCACTCCCTGACAACCCTCTCCCGATCTCTTTCTGCACACCACAGTTTAAATTAGGTTTTAAATTAGGTCCTGTCAGTTGTATTTCTTTTAAATCTCTAGCAGTATGTAAGATTAGAGCCTGATATTGCTTTTTGGATGCTGTGTAGCCATTCAGCCTGGGACTCAGTGACTTGGAGGCATTGGTCAATAACTGCTTCTCCACAATTGTTATGTGGCCACTCAGGGCTTCTATACTGGCTTGCGTGGCTGTTACTGTTTGCTGGATTGTCTCCACAAGGTGAACGATTTGCTCTAGAAGGATATTCAAGAAGGCAGAGTCTTTGGAAGGTGAAGCATGGGATCTGTGGGAAGTCCCATATTTTGCAGCTGGCTAATGTTAAATGAGGAGACATAAGTAGGTGTTATTTTAACTATGGGGTGAGGCTTGGGAGTCAGATCAGTGTTCAGAGCTTCCATTTTAATTGTAATCTGGACACACCCGTAGATTACCCCTTAACTACCCCAAGTAGCCCGATCTGGGGAGACCTGCTCCCTGCTGGCCCTATACTGGAGGTAAACTAGTCACACCTCATGGCTGGGGGTTGGAGAGAGTTGCTTTTTGACACATTGTAATATCTACTGCCTGCAATCTGTGTTTTTGCCGGTAGCTGCACCTGTCTCATCCAAAATCGCCACATGGGGCAAGTAGTGCTGTTTCAGACACAGGATACAGACACATGAAAACATTAGCAGGAGTGAATTAACCAGGAGTGGGATGCCACAGGAGCGAAACAAATGGGAGCAAATTGTCAGGAGCACATTTTCCGGGACTGAATTGATGGGAGCGAATTGACATGCTCCTTTGTTGATGTAGAAGGTGAAAAGCAGAGGACCCAGAATGGAGCCCTGCGATACATCTCTGTTGATTGGTTTTAATGGTGAGAGGTCACCCACTGCTTTGACTTGCTGTGTTCGACTGGCAAGGTAGCATGAGAACCATTTCAGGGATGACTTAGCCACACCGATGCTAAGGAGGGTATCCAAGAGTAATGCATGGTCCACCATGTCAAAGGCCTTACTCAGGTCGAGAAAGACAGCACACATGAAGTTCTTTCCATCGAGAGGGCTCTCTGCCAATCATTCATTACCTTTGCAAGAGTGGAAATTGTGTTATGTCGAGGTCTACAACCTGATTGTACAGGGCTGAGCCGGCTGAACAAGTCCAGATAATTCCTAAATTGAGAGTTAACTACCTTCTCTAACAATTTATTTGTTTTATTTATTTAGCTTTTGTTTACAGAGGATGGGGAGTAGAGAAATAGGCCTGTAGTTACTGGGGTCACTTGGGTCACCTGATTTGAATAGTGGTATAACTTGGGCAGTCTTCCAGATTGAGGGGAGTTCACCCAGGGTCAGGGATAGGTTAAAGAGGTGTGTGACTGGCACTGCCAGGATGTGGTAGTTGATCCTTAGAAAGTAAGGCCCAATGAGATCTGCACCCGTGCTCTTTCTAGTATCCAGTTGAAGGGGTAAGTCTTCCACTTCTTTGAGCATGACAGGTTGAAAAGAGAAAACTGAGCCTGATAAGTGGGTAGTGTGGGCAGGGTTTGATGGGACCTGAGCTGAGAACTGGGCTTGAAGATTACTGGTAGGTGAGGAGTCAAAGGCCATTCCAGCAGTGGTAAAGTGGTCATTTAGGAGATCTAATATCCCGGCTTTGTCTGTGATAAGAGAGCCATTATACAAGATTTTTGAGGGAAGGGTGCCAGAGGAAGCATGCCCCTCGATGTCTTTAAGTGTTTTCCAGAATTTGGCAGGAGACACTGTGGAGGAATCCAACACTGTGTGGTAGTAGTTCACTTTTTCAGTTCTGCTAAACTTTGTACAGAAGTTTCTAGCAGCCCTAAAGTTAGTCCAATCAGAGGGGAGCTTATTTTTCTGTGCTCTTTTCCATAGTTTGTCCCTGTTATGCAGGGCGGACCTCAATTCAGCTGTAAACCAGGGAAAGGACTTCTTCTTAGTGCAGATTTTGACAAGGGGGCATGTTTGTCAAGAGCTTCCAGGACAATGGTGTGAAAGGTCTTATAAGCCTCCTCAACTGTCTTAGTCAGATAGAAGTCCTGCCAGAGTAGGGAGTTCTGTAAGTCCAAGAGGAAGACTGACTGATTAAAATTACGTAAGCACCTTTTGAAGATGTGCCTAGATGTGGAGATAGGTTTTGGCATAGACCTTACACAAGCAATGGGCCGATGGTCGCTAATATCTGAGAAGTGTACACTAGAGTGGGAAAACAGTTGAGTCTTGCTTACTAATATAATATCTAACAGGGAACTTTTGCTGTGGTTTAGTCTGTTTGGATATGGTTGCTTCAGAAATAAGTTGAACAAACCCAAAGGAATGGCACAAATTTCTGAGTGGTGAGGATCAGTCTGCAAACCAGTCCAGATTGAAGTCTCCCAATATAATGACTTCAGCTTGTGTTGAACTCAGGTGGCTGGATAGATGGCTGAGAAAATGCAGGACTGTGGAGAGTGGTCTATAACAGCCTATGATGTGCAGGTAAGAAGAAGATGAGAGCTGGACCTTGATAGTTAGGCTTTCAAATTATTTGGGGACAGAGGTGGAGTCAGAGATAGAGGCAGAGAACTTGTCCAGTATGTAGACAGCGACACCACCTCCTCTAGTCAGTCTAGCCAAGCGGAAAATGTTGTAGGATGGAATATTCACCTCAGAATCCAAGGTAGAGGGTTTGAGCCAGGATTCTGTGACCACCAGGACATCCGTCTTGGTATGTGATATCCAGGTCTGGATAGGATCTAGCTTTTTCAGGAGGCTGCACGCATTAATATGAATACTCAGACCTTTAAAGTGTGCCAGGTCTCATGGAGCAGAGATTGGTAGTGGAGGACCTGGATTTAGCTCAACATTTCCTGAGCAGAGCAGCAGCAGCACTAAGATCCTTTTGAGTGCGTTCAGTAGCAACTTAAAGAATTTGACATGCTCCCGATTGTGAGATGGCAATGGTTGAGGCTCATGGTGACTAGGGCATGCGCCCAAGGAGCTGAGAGTAGCATAGAGAAGCACCCTGGCCTGGAATGTTAATGGCGAGGAGTAGGGCATGGGTGGCATGCTTAGGACTGAGCTCTTAATTGGTAGCAATGCTGTGGTCCCAGGATGCCACGGGGACTGAACAGCAGGAAAAAGTGCTAGTGAAGCGGGCATCATAGTATGGGGCTCATTTGGGCATGGGGGATAGTTACCTAATGAAGGAAATGTGTCAGAGCAAGGAGCAAGGGAAAGGGGCAGTAAGCCAGCCAGAAGGCAAACAAGTAATGAGGACCCCATTTTCTCCAGCTATGTCCACTAAAGTGAGGAACCCATAGATAGGCTCCTAACAGCCTGGCCCTCACAGTGAATAGCAATTGATTCATGCCTTGTAGCCTTGAAAAGGCTTGCAGGTACTAATATAATTGCCTAGGTGAGGACAACCAATGATAACAGCAGCCCATGAAAGTGGGCGGGATCAAGGTGTATTTAAAAGTTGTGGCGGGAGGGGGTGGGTGGGATGAAATTTAAAATCAGAGATAATAGCACAGTTATAGTGCTCCTCTAAGTCCCATAGAAGTCTGGCTCCAAGCACAGTGCTGGCACAGTCAGCTATCTAATCGCTGCAGAGCCTGTGCAGACCATGGTCCAATCAGGACACAGTTCAATGAATACTTACAAAACATAAACTGGGAATCTAATCTTCTTAATTGTACAACACAACAAGCGTGGGACTTTTTTTAAAACATTGTACATTATTTGGAAAATACATTTATTCCATCTAAGAGGAAATTTAATAATAAAGGAAAAATTCCCCATTGGTTCAACAAGACAATTAAAAATCTGATTTAAATAAAAATGTAACTTTTTAGGAAACTTAAGAATAGTTCTGTTCCATTTAAAAGTACTCTATTACATAAATACAGACTATCTGTGAAAAACTTAAAAAATGTTATTAAATTGGCAAAAAGTAAGCTAGAATTTAAACTAGCTCACACAAAAGACTGTCACAAATCTCTTTTCTCTTATATAAATAGTAAAACAAGTGTATCAAGGACCATTGGTCCCATTATAACCAATGACTCTTCTCTATCTGACATAGAAACCTCGAATCTCTTTAAGAAGTACTTTTGTTCTGTCTTCTCTCAAAAATCACATGTTAGTACATTTAAGGTTCACCACATAGATTATCATAGGTTCTATCCAACTGACATTATACAGGCTATCAAAAAACTAAAAAAAAATACTAGTCCAAGCCCAGACAGTATTTATCCATGGTTTCTGATCGAAACCTCTATAAATATTTCTATACCTTTGTCAATTATCTTCAACAAATCCTTACAAAAAAGCACTGTACCAAATGATTGGCGTTCAGCAATAGTTACTTCCATATTTAAAAAAGGCAATAGAGGTTCTGTGCAAAATTATTGTCCAATTAGCCTGACCTCAGTGGCTGGTAAATTAATGGAACGAGTAATGAAGTCTCTAATAGATTAACATTGTAAAAAATTAGGAATTTATGATTCAAATCAGCATGGGTTTACTCCCAAGTATTCCTGCACCACCAATCTGATATCTTTTTACAATAATAGAAGTACTCTACTAGATGTGGGTATCCCTACTGATGTAGTTCTTCTGGACTTTAGTAGAGCTTTCGATAAAGTCTCACATGAAAAACTCATTACTAAAATGCACAATCTAGGTTTGTCACCTGTTATTGTCAATTGGACTTTAAACTGGTTGACAAATCATTCTCAGAGAGTCAGAATTAATGATATCTTGTCTGATTCGGGTAGTGTAACAAGTGGTGTACCACAAGGGTCGGTCTTGGGACCAGCATTATTTAATCTCTTTATCAGTGATTTACAAAGAGGGCCAAATAACTTCATGGTTAAATTTGCAGATGATACTAAATTGGGGGGCAAGGTTAATAATCAAGAAAATATTTCTGCATTAAAGAAGGATTTGGAAAAATTAACACTTTGGGCAAATGAAAATCATACTCAGTTTAATCAAGACAAATGTTTGGTAGTGCATTTCGGTGTAAATAATCCAAAAACGATATATTATATAAACAGACTACCACTTCACTCATCAAATTTTGAAAAAGATTTAGGGATATATGTTAATAATAAGCTTACATCAAATGATCACGGTGTTAGAACTGCTTGCATGACCAACTGACTTTTGAGGCAAATAAAACGCACTTTTGTTAATCGCACTGAACAATGCCTTATTCCATTGTATAGGGCATATATTAGACCGCATCTAGACTATGGCCCCCCTTTCTGGAATCCAAACCAAAAAAAATACATAGCAATTCTTGAACAGGTTCAAAGGAGAGTAACTAGAATGATTCCGAGATTAACAAACTTGGATCATCAGAACAGATTAAAAGCTACTGGTCTCTTCTCTCTTCAGACTAGAAGATTAAGAGGTGATATGCTTATGGTTTTTAATTTAATAAATTCACCAGATCTAATGTAAAAATGTGGTCTAACACTCTCCAAAAGGAGACATGTTCCGAGACTGCATAATAAACAGCTTGAAGTAAAAACTTATAAAACCAGCAAAAGGGGAAACTTTTTCCCAATAAGAGCATCCACTGTATGGAACACCTTGCCACAAGAATTGGTAGAGGCAACTAGTGCCACTGTCCTTAAAAACAAATTAGATGTTTGGTTGAGGGATAATAGATAAATAATGTCCCACATAGTGTGGGGAACAGTCTCGATGGGCTCTGGCCTGCTTTTCTTTCATACCAAGTAATACCAAGTAATAGGCCAATCAGAGCACAGCCAGTGAAAGTGCTGGGAGAACCAGGGAAGCAGCGATTGCCTGTAGCAGTGACTGTACCTGATGGGACTAGCGTCAGCCGTGGAGGCAGTCCGGAGCAGTCCGGAGCGGTGAAGCAGGCAGCGGCCACAGAGAGATGGCCAAGTCACGCCACTCAGGGTCCCGGTGCGCCCAATCAAAGGTAGAGAGCTGAAGGGAAATAACAAAAAGAGGTTAGCATGCTAAAAGCACTGTTAAATCAGTAGGTAGGGGCTGGCAGCACAGCATTGGGGGGAGGCAGACAGGGCAGCTTAGAACAATAGAGTAGGTGGGTGAATAGAGGGAAGTGTAGACATGAGATATAGATTCAGCTACAGCTGGTGCTGCTGTAGGCTGAGAGAGAGGGGGGATCAGCACAGTACTACCATTAGAGTCAGAGCACTGAGGATACAAAGGCTGGCTGGGAAGCCAGGGAGAGAAGCGGGGCTATGGAGGGTGAGGAACAGAGAATCTAGCAGTGTAGAGGTCTAGGAAACATGAGGGCAAAAAGCAAAAAAATACAGTCTACGGTAGTGCAAATATCAGCAATTGCAGAAGATATCTAGGCATTTAGGTCAGAGTTAAAAAGGAAACAATGGCTGGCTAAGCAACTTATTCAAAAAACAGTGTAACCCCAGGCTGGTGTGCCGTTTGTATCTGACAGCTCTACCAGGTGGGCCGGGTTCAGGGAGGAATAGGCCACTCGGCACAAAGGCTAGGTTTGGCTACTCTGCACAGTGGCACCCAAGTAACTCCGAACACAGGAAGCAATAACTGTAATGTCCAATACCAGAAGTGGGATTCTAAAGTGTGGCTTTTATTCACATCCAAACAGAATAAACAAAGCATAGATGGACCACACAGGGCTACACTCCTGGTAATGCAGATTAAAGACCAGAACACATCCTCATCACTTTAGCCCTCAGGCTCTCCAACACAATGGGCACACAGCCCGGACTTGTGTGCTGCTTTGGGTTACACAGCCCGAACCTGTACACTACTTTGGGTTTTCCCTGCTCGGCTCCCTTGCCAGCCACTTGGACACCTTCCATACTTCATGGAAACATTTTCTGGTGGCTCCCTAAACCACCTAAGAGCACCTCGGCTCCATCAGGGAATCCTCCTCCTTAATCCCACGTCTGGGTACTTTCCTCAGGCACTGGCCAAGTACCTGAGGGAAAGCAAAAGGTGTCTCAGAACAAATCTGTAGAGGTGAATTTGGTTACTACTGACAGAGGGTCTCCCACCTCTTGCTCCCACAATTCATACCCGGCCATTTCTCTGGACTGTAAACACCTCATCCTTTAGAATCTGGCTATGTAGATTCTTGCTAAATGTATTTCACATTCAATCTGCTTGTCTTGCTTCCCATTTGTGCTGGACTTGAACATACTTAAAAATAAGTGGCTTTGTCCATTACTCTAGATCCCCCCACAGGTTAAGCAGTCCAATCCCCACATTCTTTCTTTCCATTTTGTGCTGGCCTTGAACATACTTATAACTGGCTTTGTCCATTACTCTAGACCCCCCACTGAGTTAAGCAGTCCAATCCCCACATCTTCCAACTGTACTTGGCTGTCTTTTCCTGACCCCACAGTAACAGTCCCTTTAGTTTCCTTCTGTTTCAGGTGAAAACACTTGGCCCTTTTTCAGAGCGAACTCACCCTTTGGTTGCAGGTGCCCCACAGGCATTTCCTCCTCAAGGAATCTCTTACAGAGCTTCTGATGCCTCAGCACAACTCAGACAGGCAGCTTCTTTCCCTTAGCCGGACCCAGGGGGGTTGCCCCTGGAAAACAGGCAGACACCTTCCCCTCAACCCCACAGGAATGGGGCTATGAACCATTGAGCGTGTTCTCCACCACTTCAATTACCAGTTCTGTGTTCCTCTTCAGGTGGAAACACACACCTTGAACAAAAGTAGCTCTGTAACAGAGCTTAAAGCTCTGAGAGCCTGCACACACTCTGCTGCACTACAGTCTCTCTCTAAGACTGCACACAGACTGGTTTCAAATTCCCCAACGTTCTACTCTAACCTCCAACTGCAACATTCCAGTGTGGCTTATGCAGCTGTGACAGTTCTAAAATGATGTCATCCCACAGTCTCAGCTGAGACTGAGAACAGAGTGAGACAGTGTGAAATCCATTTAACTGGAGTTTCACAAGTTGCCTTCCCTGCCTACCACGAGGTCTTACTGGGATTCTAGTAACCCCAGGTAACGGGGGTTACACTCACCCTGAGCCAGGAAAATGACTGTCCGCAGTCATTAATCACCCGGCTTAGGCCATCTCACCCCATGTGTTGACTACGAGGAGATAGCTCTACCTTGTCCCCTACCATGTGCTAGCACAGGCAGGCAACACTAAGAGCCTAGAGGCCTTTGACTGACATATCAGCCTCTACCCTACCCGCTAACTATGGGTACCTAGTGGCTCTGGGGGAACTGTCCAGAGCATAGCCCTAATAGAGCAGCACTGCAGCCCCTACGGCCATTCAGGACCACAGCCTGTCTATCCCCCTAGCCCTCTAGGGAAAACCTGTCTGCCTTAAACTCAAATTTCCCAAAACAAAACAAACAGGAGACCTCCCCAACCCTGGACACCATGCAACCACACACCAGGAGCTAATGCCATACCTATGCGTTACTCCCACACTCCCCCACAACCATACCTGTGGAAGGAAAAGTTACACACAGTAATAACAACAACAACAGTACTTTAAACACTACTCTCTAAAGTACTAGTGATGGACTCCGATGAGTCCCTCCTCCTCTTCTTGTCTTCTCTTCTATCTTCTTCAGGAACACCTTCAAGAAAAAGAAAGACAACACACACTCCTAATCTGCATACACAGTCTATCTAAACCCCTACCATCAAACACTGGAGAATCCCAAAAATACTTTCTTTTAGAAAAATAGAAAAAACAGTATAAACATTAAAAAACAGTAGAAAACAATGACATTATTTACAATACACCATATTTGGGGCATGGAGTGCCCTAAAAGTTCCATCTAGTGATCACAGTGCCTGAAGGCAAGTCCATTAAAGAGTCTCTCCTGGGCCAGGGCCCAGTGAAGCACAGTTCTAGCAGGCCAAAGTCCCGAAGGAGAGAGTCTTTGAGGACGGTTCAAACATCTGGATTCTGCTAGTGTAGGGTGAGTACAGCAATGTCATAAGAATAGAAAAGTCTGGACTTACCAGTCCCTTGTAGAACGAAAATGGCACCGAACCTGGTCCTCAGCCGAAGACTCTCCCTGGCAGCATTCTTCCAATACAGCTGGGAAGACATCTTCTGGGAATGACAGGAGGGCACATCTGGAAACTGCTGGGCTGATGTCATCTCTGGAGATGGAACCTTGGAACAGGAACAAAAAAGGAAAACAGCTGGTCTGAAGTCATCCAATTACCAGGCGATGAATCAGGATACAGCTGGGCTGGTGTCCTCTCTGGATCTGAAGTCATCTGGTGGGCCAGTCGATGGATTCTGGAAAGTCAGTACACTGTAGAACTGGTGAATGTGGGGCACCTGAGTCCTGGACATATATACTGGTGGAACAACATAGGTACTGCAATGGCTGGAGTGGCAGCCTGGCTACCACTGCTCTGCTTTCCATTTGGTAGGCATGGGCACATTCGCAGAAGGTCTTTGCATTGTGGCCAATAGCACAATGGGTCAGGTGCTTGAATTATTACCCCATCTGGGCACTCATAATTCACACTGTGAAAGGTTTCACATCCCTCTCCATCCACAATTCGAACAGTGTCCATTAACAGTGTCCTGCCTCTTTTCCACTGACTGTATTTTTTGTGAAACGTTCTGTTCCTGACATGATTGTTTGCACCAGGATGCACACATTTCATTTCTTCTGCCCAAATCCAGGACTTCCTGTTTTGTGCAATCTCCTCCCAGACTCTTCGAGGAAAGGTAGGAAAGGACATCCCATAGATTTAATTCGCCTTCCTACGAACCAGTCTTTCCTCTTTACTAGCTTTGGTCAACCTGAGACCTCTGGCCTGGCTTGGGGGCGGCCTGGTTCTGCCAGCTGCGCATTCTCAATGAGACAAAAAATGGATCCCTGGCTTCTTCTTGCACAGCCAGGGCAGTGGCATCACCACTATCTTCCATGCATTCCGCTGAGGCAAGAGCTTGAGGCTAGGTACCAGTTCCTTTTTCACCAGACCACATAGGTTCCCCCTCTTCTTCTTTCTCACTGAGAATCTGTGCCCAGGAGTGAGCAGTCTTCCCCACTCCTGAGACTATCCACTCTTCACTGGGTGCAGAGGTTGAAACCTCCCATTCAAAGGCCTTCCTCATCTCGTCTTCACCTATGAGACTTGGACTAGGCCCCACTCTCCATGGGTCTACTGATGCTCTTCCTGATATGTCTCTCTGCGACTCAGAATCCGAAACATCAGCACATTGTTCTGTCTGTAAATCTGCACCCTCTAGCTTTGTGCCACACTCCCCTGAGGGGCCTTCTCCAATAGGCTCCATGTGGTGCTGTGTGATGCCAACTGCAGATTCTTTAACTTTTGTCCATGTGGGAGCCAAATGAATCTTGGGCGCTTTAAATAAACCATATTTCTCTAAGCACCCAGAACAGTAAGGTACCATGAAGACGTCCCTTCCAGCATTTAAGCACATTAAATATACTTGCACTGGATATCCAGGAATCGCCACATGAGGAGGCAGTCATCCTCCATAGTGACATCTCTCAATGTCCCTTAACTTGTTTACTTCTACTGCTACCACAGCCCGGGCATGATCCGGGTAGCGGGCTGGTCCTGAGGCCATGACTGCAGAGAAAAACAAACAAACGCTCACTGTTATTTCAAGTCCCATTTCACTGAAAACTTTCTCTCTCTTTCAAAATGGCTCCCCTGCTGCTGTGTTTACATTACTACCCCACCCTGTAATGGCGGCAGCAGCACTCCTACGCATCAACATTCTGAAATTGGGTCAAGCCACTGCGCATCCGATTTGCACACTCTACTGATAACTTTGCTCAAACTGCACAAACTTGCACTGTTCTTTATCCTAGCACATTTATATGATTTACCACGGACATTTCACTTGCTGAAGACATTGCTCTAGCTGACAGTCCCTTAAAGCCTCAGCATTTCAAGGACAGGATTGCCTGTAACTCTTGCTGCATATCGGATACAACTCATAGTCTCTCTCATGGCTTTGAAACTTATACTGATGCTGAACCTATAATTATGCTCACATTCAATGGCTTAAAATGCTTGCTTTGACTTGTTAAAACTTAACGCAGTCCTTATTTGCAAAGCGATTACACTGCTACACACAGATTCAGCTGGCTTTTGGCAAAATCACTTAGTTTGAGCAATTATTTCTGTTGGTACTCACTGTTATCAGTAGGTGTTTGCTGCGATGGAAAATGGCCTGCAGCCAGTCTTGGAGGCCTCTGGAAAGAAGCGGGTTGGCAGTCCTGCCGATCATCCCTCTGAACACTACACTCACAATCCAGTCGATCGAGATGCCGGTTGAGACCGAATTCAGACAGAAAAGTCAGTTTTTTGAACTTTTTTACAGTGATTTCAGTCATCACGACGCTCCTCCTGATAAGCCAGTATGCACACTCCACTCACTCTCCCTCTCGAATGCTGGGCAGTTGCTCTAGAGCTGGCTTGGGGGTGGGACTGATTGCAGTCCCATCAATCACTCGATACCATGCAAATGAGCCTCTTTCCTCCGAGTGCTCTTCTCCTCATGGCGATCATCGAGCAGGCAAATTTAAACTGCAAAACCACACTTTTTTTTTCTCAACTGACTCCATGGCGGGAGCCCATTTCAACCATTTTTCATGGCCATTAACACAAGTCTCTCAGTCTACAAGAAAGCATTTCCAACGTCTAGGGCACAATTTTCCTTTTGCCACCCACAGTTTTCCACCTTTTCTTTGTCACAAACACTTTTAAAAGCTGGCAAACACTGTAAATTTGATGCAGGACAAGGGCATACACTCTCAGGCTTTACTGCTCCTTGGTAAACTGTTGGCATTTTAACAGCAGCACATGGACAACAGCACACAGCGGCACATTAGTTAACATTGCTTCAGCTTTTGGGCTACCCACTGCCAGATAGCCAAAATGCTAGCCCTTTGCCTGAGCAACCTTTCTTACATTTCTCCCTAAATTCCAAACCCAAATCCTCAGCGGTGCCTCCATTTTTGTAACCCCAAGCTGGTGTGCCGTTTGCATCTGACAGCTCTACCAGGTGGGCTGGGTTCGGGGAGTAACAGGCCACTCGGCACAAAGGCTAGGTTTGGTAACTCTGCACAGGGGCACCCAAATAACTCAGAACACAGGAAGCAATAACTGTAATGTCCAATGCCAGAAGTGGGATTCTAAAGTGTGGCTTTTATTCACATCCATACAGAATAAACAAAGCACAGATGGACCCCCATGGGGCTACACTCCTGGTAATGCAGATTAAAGGAGACCAAAACACATCCTCATCACTTTAGCCCTCAGGCTCTCCAACACAATGGGCACACAGCCCAGACTTGTACGCTGCTTTGGGTTACACAGCCCGAACTTGTACACTACTTTGGGTTTTCCCTGGCTCGGCTCCCTTGCCAGCCACTTGGACACCTTCCATACTTCATGGAAACATTTTCTGGTGGCTCCCTAAACCACCTAAGAGCACCTCGGCTCCATCAGGGAATCCTCCTCTTTAATCCCACGTCTGGGTACTTTCCTCAGGCACTGGCCAGGTACCTGAGGGAAAGCAAAAGGTGTCTCAGAGCAATTCCGTAGAGGTGAATTTGGTTACTAGTGATGGGGGGGTCTCCCACCTCTCGCTCCCACAATTCATACCTGGCCATTTCTCTGGACTGTAAACACCTCATCCTTTAGAACCTGGCTGTGTAGATTCTTGCTAAATGTATTTCACATTCAATCTGCTTGTCTTGCTTCCCATTTGTGCTGGACTTGAACATACTTAAAAATAAGTGGCTTTGTCCATTACTCTAGATCCCCCCACAGGTTAAGCAGTCCAATCCCCACATTCTTTCTTTCCATTTTGTGCTGGCCTTGAACATACTTATAACTGGCTTTGTCCATTACTCTAGACCCCCTACTGAGTTAAGCAGTCCAATCCCCACATCTTCCAACTGTACTTGGCTGTTTTTTCCTGACCCCACAGTAACAGTCCCTTTAGTTTCCTTCTGTTTCAGGTGAAAACACTTGGCCCTTTTTCAGAGCGAGCTCACCCTCTGGTTGCAGGTGCCCCACAGGCATTTCCTCCTCAAGGAATCTCTTACAGAGCTTCTGATGCCTCAGCACAACTCAGACAGGCAGCTTCTTTCTCTTAGCCGGACCCAGGGGGGGTTGCCCCTGGAAAACAGGCAGACACCTTCCCCCCATCCCCTCAGGGATGGGGCTATGAACCATTGAGCGCGGTCTCCACCACTTCAATTATCAGTTCCTGTGTTTCTCTTCAGGTGGAAACACACACCTTGAACAAAAGTAGCTCTGTAACAGAGCTTAAAGCTCTGAGAGCCTGCACACATTTTGCTGCACTACAGTCTCTCTCTAAGACTGCACACAGACTGGTTTCAAATTCCCCAACGTTCTACTCTAACCTCCAACTGCAACATTCCAGTGTGGCTTATGCAGCTTGGACAGTTCTAAAATGATGTCATCCCTCAGCCTCAGCTGAGACTGAGAACTGAGAGTGAGACAGTGTGAAATCTATTTAACTGGAGTTTCACAAGCTGCCTTCCCTGCCTACCACTAGGTCTTACTGGGATTCTAGTAACCCCGGGTAACAGGGGGGTTACAATAGGCATTAAGAATATTAAACTAACAACACTGTCTACTTCAGTGTAACAAAATAATACTGTCTGGTGGAAATTTTAGAGGAGGGAATAATGGCTGGCTAAGCAATTTAAGCAATAAATATGTAGTAAGAATTTTAAGCTAAGAACACTGTCTGCTTAACTTAACAAAACAATGCTGGCTGGTGGAAATTTCAAATCAGAGATTATAGCACAGCTAGGGCACTCATCTAAGCCCCATAGAAGTTTGGCTCCAAGCACAGTGCTGGCATAGTCAGCTATCTGTAGCAGTGACTGTACCTGATGGGGCTAGCATTGGCCGAGGAGGCAGGAAGGAGCAGTCCGGAGCGGTGGAGCAGGTGGCAGCCATAAAGAGATGGCGAAGCCACACCGCTCAGGGTCCCAGTGCACCCAATCAAAGGTGGAGAGCTGATGTGGCTAGCTTCATTCAAGGAGGCAGGAAGGAGCGGTCAGGAGTGGTGGAGTGGGCAGCGGCCATAAAGAGATGGCCATGCTGTGCTGCTCAGGGTTCTGGTGCACCCAATCAAAGGTGGAGAGCTGATGAGGCTACCATCGGCTGAGGAGGCAGAAAGGAGCAGTCCAGAGAGATGGAGTGGGCAGCGGCCATAAAGAGATGGCTAAGCCACTCTGCTCAGGGTCCCAGTATGCCCGATCAAAGGCCAAGAGCTGAAGGGGAGGACACTAGTCACTCCAAGATCAGGGTTCTAGATTTCAGGAAGGCAGACTTCCAGAAAATGAGGGCCAGGCTAGCAGAGAGTCTGAGACACAGAAAAAGGAAAGGGGTGGAGGAAAAGTGGGAGGACCTCAAGAAAGCTATTATACAGGTAACTGATCTATGCACCAGGAAGGCGGGTAAGGCCAATAAGAAAAGGAAATCCCTCTGGTTCTCTAAGGAGGTGACAGCTATAGTAAGGGATAAAAAGAAGTCTTACAAAAAAATTAAGGTATCCAACAAAGAGAAAGGGATAGTAAACATTGTTTAACCAAGAGTAGCACACTAAGCCGAAGTTTGTTTCCAGATGCAACCTGGGAGCACAAGGAAGTTAAGTGACTTGCTCAGGATCACACAGTATGTACCTAGGTGGCTGTGGGATTCAAACCTAGGTCTCCAGATCTGCAGCTCAGAGCCTTAACCCACTGCGCTATACTGCCTCCTATCAAAAAGGAAGATAAGGAATCTTATAAGGAAGCACAGAGGAAAGCATGGGAGCAATAAGGAAGGCCAAAGCTCAGATTGAATTGAGGATAGCACAAGGTATACGGGGGGGGAGACAAAATCTTCTTTAGGTATATGAGAAAAGATGAAGACCAAGTGGGAATAGTAAGAATAGCAGCTCCAGGAGGGAGTCTAGTTGAAAGGGGCAGTGAAAAAGCAGAAATCCTAAACCAGTACTCCTGTTCTGTGTTTACTAAAGAGGATGTGGGGGACGGACCTCATCTACTAAGCAATAGCACCCAGGGACCAGGGGTTGACACAAGCCCCTTCACTGAAGGTCAAGTCTTGGAAGCCCTAAACAAACTAAAAGTGAACAAGGCCATGGGGCCAGATGAAATTCAGCTAAGAGTGTTCGGGGAGCTGTGGAACATACTGGCAGCTTCCCTAGCAGAACTCTTCACCAAAATCACTAGCGTGCAGGACAGTACTGGAAGACTGGAAAAGGGCAACAGTGGTCCCACTTCAAAAATAAGGGAACAGAGAGGAGGCTGGCAACTACCATCCAGCAAGCCTCACATCAGTAGTGGGAAAATTGATGGAGACACTGCCAAAATAGAGGATAATAGCATATCTAGAAGCCAGTGGGCAACTAGACCTAAAACAACACAGTTTCATGGTGGGTAGATCTTGTCAAACGAACCTGGTTGACTTCTTTGACTGGGTTACAAAGGCAGTAGATCAGGGAGCGGCAGTAGATGTGGTCTACCTGGACTTTAGTAAAGCCTTCAACTCTGTTCCATACAGAAGGCTAGTAAAGAAGCTGGACCACATAGGGATAGGCAAGGAGATGATTAGGAGTGTGAGCAGCTGGCTGAGAGGAAGAGCACAGAGGGTACAAGTAAATAGCACAGTATCTGAGGAGAGGGAGGTAATAAGCGGCATACCACAGGGGTCGGTGTTAGAGCCACTACTCTTCAATGTTTTCCTATCTGATATCACTAATGGATTGGAAGGAAAGGTGTGTCTATTTGCAGATGACACCAAGATATGCAACAGAGTGGATCCCCCTGAAGGAGTAAGAAGTATGAAGTCAAACCTAAAGAAATTGAAGGGGTGGTCGGAGGCTTGGCAGTTGAAATTCAATGCAAAAAAGTGCAAAGTCATGCATATCGGCAGAGGAAACCCCAAGGAGGAGTACTACCTGAGGGGAGAGAAGCTAACTTCCACCAGCCAGAAGTGTGACCTGAGGGTCATAATAGCAGAAGACTTGAAGGTGGGGAAACAGTGCAAAAAGGCAGTGCAAAAGGCCAGTAGCATGCTGGGTTGCATAGGGAGGGGAATAACGAGTCGCATGAGGGAGGTAGTGCTGCCATTCTACCAGTCACTTGTGCACCCCCACATGGAATACTGCGTACAGTACTGGAGGCTGCACCTCAAATGGGACATCAGCAGACTAGAGACAGTGCAAAGAAGGGAGACAAAAATGATTCAGGAGCTGCACCAGATGGCATAAGGGGATAGGCTGAGGGAGCTCAACATGTACTCCCTGGAACAAAGGGGGGGCAACATGATTCAGACCTTTAAGTATGTTAGGGGTATAAATAAGGTTAAGGTTTAGGAGCTGCTTCAGATGAAGGAGAGTGATAGAACTAGAGGGCACAATATGAGGCTGAAGGGTGGGAGATTCAAGAGCAATACTGGAAAGTTATTCTTTACCGAAAGGATGGGCGACCCATGGAATAGCCTACCCCAGGAGGTGGTGGTGGCTAAAACAATGACAGAGTTCAAAAATGCATGGGATAGACACAAGGGTATATTTCTGCATAAAGGATAAGGGGGGTAGCATCCTATATTTTATGGGCAGATTAGATGGACCTTGTGATCCCCTTCTACCATCACATTCTGTGTTTCTATTGTAACCCCCCTATGGATGGGGATTCCCAAAAAGGCTTCTGTGAACTTGCCCTAATGCTCGTAGTCAGGCTGGTGTCCTGCGTTTAGTGGCTAAAAGTATTGCCCATGAGTGCCTGTGTGGTCTCCGTGTGCTGTCCCTTTAAGGGCTGCCTGTTTGCAGTTATAATTAATCAAGAGGGGGGACCGTGTGTTTCTTTGCTCGAGTCCCGTCCAAGCTGCTGTATACTCACTCCATTTCTGCCACCACTACTTGTGCAGAGGGAGCCCTGCTAAAAGATGTAACTAATGGCTGGTGATCAGTTAGAGCAGTGATGAAAATGTAGTTTGTGCTAACCTACCTTTCTTGCAGCAAGGACTGTTGAGCTGGCTCCACCATTTTGGTCCTGAACTGCCGAATTAGACCAATCAGTACTTTAGGACTCTGAAATGGAGCCTGCTACCGTGGGGACTGTGAGGATTACCAGTTGGGATTTGTAGTTCTGGGCTGTTGTCACCTTTTGCAACAGGAGGGGGAGCTCTTAGTGTGACTGACTGTTCACCTGACGAATCAGACATTTTGGATCCAAGGGAGAGCCTCGAGCTGTCTGCTGGCAAGCCAGATTTGAGTAGGAAGCTTAGTGAGGAAGAGCTTGCAGAGTTCGAGTAGCCGTGCTGCACAGTAGTTCACGCGGGAGAACTGTGGAAGGCCTGAATTCCAGCCTGTTTGTCGTTTTCTGCCTAGAGAGAGAGAGAGAGAGAGAGAATTGGCTCGGACTGAATCCAATCTGTGTGCTGTGAAGCAAACTACTGAACTGGGATCAGGCTAAACCTGTAGAAGATCAAAGATTTTGCTAAAAGCAATCAGCCTGTCAGGAACTTTAGCTGCCGTTGCACTCCCAGGTTTTTATCAGTGACCTTGCGATCTGGATCGAAGAGCTCTCTGCCTGGTACAGTAATTTTCGTTACATATAAATGTGCTGTGAACTGGAGGGGGGTCGCGATCTGGTATTCTCCTGAGCTGAGTTGTGTGCTGAGAGCTGGAAGTTGTACCCAGCTCGAAATGGACTAAATCTGCGGCTACTCCATGCCGTTGGTCCCTGCCATGAGGGCCTTGTCTCCCTACCCTGCTTCTTCTGACAATCCAGAAAAAACAGCTATAGTCTTGACCAATGTCCAGCCTGTGTTCAGCTTTGGGTATCGTGAGTAACAAAGAGGGTAGTTCCCTGCAACATATCTTTTAAATCACAAGTGTGTCATCTGATTATTTTGTTGTGTTGTTTCTATGAACTGAGCCCTCCGGCTCCGGATTACAATCAGGGAGTGTGCATGTTATTTCTTTTTTCTCACAGGGCCCCTACCAGCTTCAACGCCGGCCTACCATGGGTAATGGTCCTGGCTAGCGCCCTTCTCCATCCTGGGTACCCAGAGAATGTGACTGATAGGGACTCTGACTGCATGCACAGCTGTGATAAATATATATATATATATATATTGTGGTTAAGCTAATTAACCTGAATCCCCCCCATCCTTGTTATAGCTCCCGAATAAATCAGATCTACTTTTTTCTGCAATTTACATTGACTATGGTGTCAATTTATGTCTAAGATATTGTGTTGCTTTTTGTCTTGCATCACCTTATTTTACAGGGGGGTCCCCAGAGCCAAGCTGAAGGAACCAGTCCTGGGGGTAAGTGCCAAACATAGGTGTATGTATAAAGCCTATCAGGGGTATTGGGAAGGTAAACATTGTGTACTGTGTGGGCCACTAGTAGGAGACAAGGGGGGTTACAGTGTCCCAGAGGGTTGTGGCCTGATTAGTCAGTCTAATACTAACCCTGACCTTTGGGTGGAGGCACCCGTCACTGAACCTAGGCCCCTTAACCTGCTACTAGCCAAGCAGGCAGGGGTAGTAGCCCTTGAGATAGCACCATCTAGGGGTTACATCTTGGAGGCACCGCTGGGATTAGCATCCTCTAGTGGCCAAGGGAGAAAGTTACCCTGATATGTTTAGTTTTGGGGAGAAAATGGAGGATCTTGCTACACCCAAGCTAAAAATTGCCCCCCATAAGCTGTTAGCACACAGAATGATGGGGTGGAGTGAGGATGAGGGGTTAGACCCCCGACAGGCTTTCCTGTTATTGGATGTCCCATTAGGGATTACTAATGCTGATATTGTAACCACTGTGGAACATGTTAAGGGCTTGGGCAAAGTAGAGGTGAAGGGGAGAGATGCAGATTTGTTTGAACAGACTATGATAGTGTTGCTCTCCTGTAGCTCCCCAATAGATCTAGATAAGGTACCCCTGTTATTCTGCTGGAAGATACCCAGAAGGGGTGGAGGGTCATTCACCTGAACAGTGATCTGACCACTCTGGGTGGGTCCCCCTGTATAGAAGGGTTTAAGGATAAGTTGCTCAAATTATTAGCATCTGAAGGATGAACTGCTCAAGGGCTTGTAAAGGTGCTAGAACTTTCAGAGGAACACATGCCCCTGCACTCCCCAGACATGTCCCCAGCTTCTCCCAAGAGTTCTCCTGTAGCCTCCTCCCCCATCGTAATTCCCTCAATCCAGTAGGATTCTTACCGAAAGCACAGACTTTTTTCAGGCACCATTCCAGTGCCCACAGGAGAGGATGATTTGGAAACGTGGATGGATTATGCTACTCCCTTAGTACAAGAATGGCAATGTTCAGAGGGGGAAAAGAGGAAGAGGCTATTGGAGAGTTTGAGGGGCCCTGCACTGGAGGCCATCTGCTTCTTGCGAGCAACTAGCCCACAGGCTACAGCAACTGAATACCTTTCTGCACTGGAAGGAGTGTTTGGCAGTACTGAGTTGGAGGACGATTTGTTGTGGAAGTTCAAGTCCGCTAAGCAGTGGAAAAATGAGAAATTGTCCGCATTTGTTACCAGGATTGAGAGGGCTCTGTAGAGGGCCCACAGGTAAGGGGGAGTGCCCCCGAAGGAACTGAACCGGGTCAGACTGGTGTAAATGAAAAAATGCAGACTCTCTACCCAAAATGAAAGTTTATGAGAATTATTTTACTTGATGAATTTTATCACACAGTATAAGATTCATTAGAAGCACTTGTATTTTCCTGATGTATTGACATTTGGTAAACATTTTCGGAACCCACGTGTTCCTTCCTCAGACCAAAGTTTCAAGTGCTACAATTAAATAAACATAATTACAATAAGTATGTTTGAAGCATAATACATAAATAAAATGTAAAGAAGTTATAAATGTGTTAAACAGGGGGAACACACTTGATTGCAAAACAATAAATGTCACATATAGTTCCAGCCAGGCTCATACTAAATAGAAAAAAACAAAAAGTTTTTGTTTTAATTACTAGTGCTTTAGTGACTCGCTTTGAATCCAAACCTTTTAAAATATATTTATCATAAAATTAGTGTCATGTAAAACCCGAATAATCTCTGTAATTAAATCAGTTTAAGCCCAAGTTGTAATGTGCAGTAATCTGAAAGGCATATTAAAATAGGATTTAAACCTTCAATTTAAATATCAGACATTGTAATATTATGCCATTGATGTTTATTTGCCAAAATGTTTATCCTCATGCTGACCATCATTTGAATGGTGTATGTTTTGATAAGGTGAGCTTCAAAATTCAAAGCGGATCATCACTAGCGCATTTGTCGCGAATTACTGAAAGTATGTTAACTTAGACTTTCAAATGTGCTGCCATTGCCTGGAATGCCAAACTATCTCACTTCAGAGGATGAAATGAAGAAGGGGCTGGGTTGCTTATAATCACATTACCTGTGGAGTACGTGATGATGTCACAGTAGTGACATACTCAGCAACCCAGTCACAATGGAAATCAACATCTGTAAATCGTGTTGATTCCCCTTCTACATAAAAAGCTTCTCAAGGCTAAATTATTAAAGGATAACATATGACTAAATGTCACTTTCTCAATCGGGACATGAATGAGATTAAATGCTTGTTCCAAAAAAGAAATACCACATAATGTACAAAATCAGTGGCTTTGATGGTAGTAGAACAAAGACTGATTAGAACTAACTTCATATGAAGGTTTATAAGAGATAAAAAATACAACTGGAAGTTGAAAACCGAAAGGCCATGTAATATAGAGAATCAGTGGCTCTGTTGGGATTAGAAGCAAAAGACCCACATAGCGTGCTAATAAAAACATGGGAAGAAAATTTGTGATTAGTATAATATATAAACCTATTATATTTAAAAAAAAACTTAATGAAATGAAAAAATTAACATGAAAACATTAGCAAATGGGTTTATAAAGGATGTTAACGAAAAGAAGTCCAGATTAAATTTTCATTAAGTCCATATTTCTTCTGATAAGTACGTAAGGTGTAAATCCACCATGCTTCCCTCTGTAGAAGTTTAGTTTCCCAATTTGCTCCTCCTTTAGGTTTTGCCACCTTTTCAATTCCAAGAAATTTGAGACTCGAAATCTGATGATTGTACTGTAAAAAATGTCTAGCAGTGGAGAACGTTCATTGGCTCTTCTAATGTTGCTCTTGTGTTCAGCTATCCTCACTTTTAATGATCTAGTAGTTTCCCCTATGTAATATAGGGAGCAGGGGCAAATTATACAATATATGACGTGATCTGTATCGCAAGTAATGAAATCTCTGATTTGAAAACTCCTATCTTGATATGTGCCTCTTATTTGTTTGCTTTTAACTGCACTATTACAATGTGTGCAATTACCACAAGGAAAAAACCTTTTATGTCACTCTTCAACCAAGTTCCCTGTTGTGGGATAGGTTTCCAATGCTGTGTTTGAACCAGTTCATCTTTCAAAAAGTTCTTGTTCTACATGTTGTGATCCATGGTTTATGTTCAAAAATCAAATGTCCATTATCTGTACTCTGCAAAATATTCCAATTTCCAATAATAACTTTCTTGATTTGTCATAACATGAAGAATATTGTGTAGAAAATGAGAGTTTTTCTGACAGGGTTTTCTCTTTTGATGTGCTGTGAATTAATGTTCTGCGTTCTTTTGTTCTCATTTTAACTTCTGCTTTTTGTATGGTGCCAGAAGTATAGCCCCTGTGTATGAAATGTTCTTTAAGATCTTCCAGATTCTTTTCAAATCTTACTGGGTGCCCACTGTTTCTTTTCATTCTTAACATTTGACTGTAGGGAATATTATTCTTTAATGCTGAAGGATGAAAACTAGAAGCATGAAGTGTTGTATTCTTGTCCGCTGATTTTCTGTATAAGTCTGTGATCAGATGATTGTCTTGTTTGATTATTTTAATGTCCAAAAATGGTATTTCTTTGATATCATAATTCAATGTAAATTGTAAATAAGGAAAGATGGAATTGATATAAATATTGAATTCCAATAAACGTTCTTCTGTGTCAGACCAGATTAGAAAAAAGTAATCTATAAAATGTTTATACAGTAAAAATGACTGTTTATACTGATTTGTTTCATTAAAAATGTATTTTGATTCAAAAAAAGCCATGTACATATTCACATAAGTTGGTGCCAATGACGCTCCCATCGCAGTCCCAGTAATTTGATGATAATTTTTATTTTCAAACTGAAAATAATTATTTTCCAAAACAAATTGAGTGAGTTGTAGAATGAATTTTTTATCAGGAATATTTTCATCTCTAAGTGATAAAAAATGGTCCATGGCTTTTAATCCTTGATCATGTGGGATGCTTGTGTATAAACTTTTCACATCTAATGTGGTTAATAGGCAAGCTTTATATGTAAATTGAGTTCTTCCACAAGCTGTATACAATGTTTAGTGTCTCTTAAAAAAGATGAAAAGGAGGTTATGAGTCCTTTACAATAATAATCAACATAAATAGAAAATGGCTGTGTTATAGAATTTACTCCTGAAATTATAGGTCTGCCTGGGGGATGTATAGGATCTTTGTGAATTTTTGGTAAACAATAAAAAAGAGGCACACCTGGTGATTTGTTGACAAATGCTGTAGTTAACCACTCTGGTATTATATGTTGTTCTTCTGCAGTACTTACTATATTTTGTATGTCTTGTTGCAAAATTTCCCACGAAATTGTGGACACTTCTGTATATGTTGTTGTATCCTGTAGTTGACTTAAACATTCCGCTTGATAATCAGTATAGTTCATAATGACTATAGCACCTCCCTTATCTGGCTTCCTTAATAATAATGCTTGAGTCCTCCTTGAGACTTTTAAGACCTAATTTTTCTTGAAAACTGATATTATATGTAAGTTTATGTTTTTCACTATATTTAATTATATTTTCAATTTCTCTATCTACTTTTTCTATGAAAGCAGTTATGTTAGGAGGTTGTGATGCAATGGGATGAAAAGCGGATTTAACATGTAAGGCCCATTTCAAACTATAGTCCTGATTTGTTATTATATGTCCATTAGAAGTGTCACTGTCCCTATTGAAAAAATGATTTTTTAATCTTAGTTTACAATAAAATTGTTCAAGATCTAATTTAAGTTCAAATGGTCGTAATGCCTCTGTTAAACTGAAGTTTAGTCCTTTACTTAATAAGCATGTTTCAGTCTCAGAAAGTTTTCTATGGGATAGATTAAATACTATTAATTAATGTTGTCCCTTGATCTGGTGGAATGGACCTTTCCTGTTTCTTTTTTTTTCTCTGCCTACTATATCTCTTTGTCTTGTTGTCCCTGGTGTTGAGGGCTCTGGTGGTGTAGTGGGTGGAGAAAAATCCTGTCCCTGATATCTATCTCCCCTAGTCCATTGAGGTTTGTAAGAGTTATAGTAATCTTCTCTATATGGACCTTGAAAATTGTAATTATCCCTATATGATCTTCTGTATAATTTTGAGGTCTATAGGGGCATTTATTGTACCTGTTGTAATATCTAAAATTAGTTTTACCCCTATAATATCTATTATCCTGTGTATCTGAATCTGTTGTATTATCTGTTATCTCAGATTCATCTAAATCATAAACTGAAGTTTGCTGACCAGATCTTTTCCATGAATAAATTCTTGCTTCTTTATAATCAGTAATGTCCCTTTTAAATTTACTCAATGTAATACTTTTTATATGATTATCATATTTTTTTAATGAATGTTCAATCTGTTCTAACAGAGCTTTCATCTGATTTAACTCTGAGCTATTTTGTATTTCATTCCCTAAAGAGTTCATTTCTTGTAATAGGGATGCTTGTTCCATTGTTATTATTTCAATTAATAACAACATGAAGTCAAATGAGCACTTAGCTTGTATACCATCCCATTTATCCTGAAAACCTTCTGGTGCGAAACCCAAATGAGATTCAGTTAAAACCCTAAGTCCCCAGGTATCCTTTTCTGTTTCATGTACTCCAATAATGTAACTGCGTGCCAATCCAATCTGATCTCTCTTTGTTTTGATATTTCAAGTCTGTTAAGTGAGGCTTTAGGTAGTTCAACATTCTCAATTGACCATTTACTGTTAACTAGAGTCATTATTCTATTAGCATCCTCTTGATTCATGCTTAACGGTGTGGAACAAATCTCAGTCATACTTCCCAATTCCAAGAAAGTTGCCATAATTAGTGAAGGTAGTTTACAATTGGAATGTCTAATTAAATTGAGTTTAAGGTGAACCAAGTAACTTCCTTCTCCGTTTGAAGATGTAATCAAAATGTAGTATCACAGGTTCTCCCTCAGTTCCCTTTTATGCACTTCTAAATTGTAATAGGGAGAGTTTGCCAATCGGAGAATCCAAGTAGTGTAAATGAAAGAATGCAGACTCTCTACCCAAAATGAAAGTTTATGAGAATTATTTTACTTGATGAATTTTATCACGCAGTATAAGATTCATTAGAAGCACTTGTATTTTCCTAATGTATTGACATTTGGTAAACGTTTTCGGAACCCACGTGTTCCTTCCTCAGACCAAAGTTTCAAATGCTACAATTAAATAACCATAATTACAATAAGTATGTTTGAAGCATAATACATAAATAAAATGTAAAGAAGTTATAAATGTGTTAAACAGGGGGAACACACCTGATCGCAAAATGATAAATGTCACATATAGTTCCAGCCAGGCTCATACTAAATAGAAAAAAACAAAAAGTTTTTGTTTTAATTATTAGTGCTTTAGTGACTCCCTTTGAATCCAAACCTTTTAAAATATATTTATCATAAAATTAGTGTCATGTAATACCTGAGTAATCTCTGTAATTAAATCATTTTTTTTTTACCAATTATTTCACCAGGTGAGACACACTAAGCTGAAAGCTTGTTTGCAGGTGCAACCTGGGAGCACAAGGAAGTTAAGTGACTTGCTCAGGGACACACAGTATGCACCTAGGGGGCTGTGGGATTCAAACCCAGGTCTCCAGATTTGCAGCTCAGAGCCTTAACCCACTGCGCCATACTGCCTCCTAATTTAATCCTAATTTAAGCCCAAATTGTAATTTGCAGTAATCTGAAAGGTATTGACTGAATCTAGCAATCTGAAAGGCATATTAAAATAGGATTTAAACCTTAAATTTAAATATCAGACATTGTAATATTATGCCATTGATGTTTATTTGCCAAAATGTTTATCCTTATGCTTACCATCATTCGAACGGTGTATGTTTTGATAAGGTGAGCTTCAAAATTCAAAGCGGACCGTCTCTAGCGCATTTACCGCAAATTACCGAAAGTATGTTAACTTAGACTTTCCGTTTTGAATTTTGAAGTTCACCTTATCAAAACATACAACATTCGAATGATGGTAATCATAAGGATAAACATTTTGGCAAATAAACATCAACGGCGTAATATTACAATGTCTGATATTTAAATTGAAGGTTTAAATCCTATTTTAATATGCCTTTCAGATTACTGCAAATTACAATTTGGGCTTAAATTGATTTAATTACAGAGATTACTCAGGTATTACATGACACTAATTTTATGATAAATATATTTTAAAAGGTTTGGATTCAAAGTGAGTCACTAAAGCACTAATAATTAAAACAAAAACTTTTAATTTTTTTCTATTTAGTATGAGCCTGGCTGGAACTATATGTGACATTTATTGTTTTGCGATCAGGTGTGTTCCCCCTGTTTAACACATTTATAACTTCTTTACATTTTATTTATGTATTATGCTTCAAACATACTTATTGTAATTATGTTTATTTAATTGTAGCACTTGAAACTTTGGTCTGAGAAAGGAACACGTGGGTTCTGAAAATGTTTACCAAATGTCAATACATCAGGAAAATACAAGTGCTTCTAATGAATCCTATACTGTGTGATAAAATTCATCAAGTAAAATAATTCTCATAAACTTTCATTTTGGGTAGAGAGTCTGCATTCTTTCATTTACACTACTTGGATTCTCCGATTGGCAAACTCTCCCTATTACAATTTAGAAGTGCATAAAAGGGAACCAGGTCAGATTGGACCATATCCTAAAGTCAGCCAGATATTCTAGTGTAATGATATTGAAATTCAAGTTACAAGACTGAAAGGCTAACCCTCCTGAGTACTGTCATCTTATGAAGGAAATTCATGAGATCGAGACTGATGAAGAGGGCTGGGAGCTCTATGCTGGGATGGTTGGTACCTGCCCGACCCAGGAGAGGAGTGACTCAGATGAGGCACAACAGCTGAGAGAGCTGATTAAAGAGTTGACTGAAGCAGCCCAAGAACCTGACCTGTATCAGGCACCCCCAAAGAATAAGAGTGGAGTGGGAGTGCATGTTGTTTCTCTGGAGCCCCAGGCTGAGGGTAACCTACTGGAAGAAGTGCGAGAGCTGAGAGCTCTAGTGGGGGACTTGCTGTGAGCCACCCCAAATCCTCACCCTGGTGGAGGTTCCGAGGATCAAAGACTCAGAGCACAAACCAAAGATGAACCACCCAGTGCCCCTATAGTACCCAAACCGAGAGATGGCCCGCGTACCCCACCCCCCGAGAGTCTAGAGAACCTACTTTTTGCTATCAATGCGGGGAGAATGCACACACCCATTTCTTCTGCCATTCGCCAGAGAATCTGAGGAGGGTCCAGGACAGACTATTAACTTTTATTCCCCTGAACAACAATAGGCCACCAGGGGGAGCGGTTCAGAAAAGTTACGCTACCAAGGCCAATGCCAGGTCGACACCGACCTCAACGTCATCTGAGTGGTCCAAAGTGGTGGGTCCCTCCATGGAGACAACAGTGAGGGTGAATGGAGTGTCTACCAGGGCTGTGCTTGACAGTGGCTCCCAAGAAACTATAATGTTTCAAGACTAGTATCAGAAGCACTTGCCTGATGTGCCCTTACAGCCTTTAGAAGGACTGCATGTCTGGGGGTTGAGTGAAAAGGCCTACCCCTACACTGGGTATATCAGGGTTTGGTTGTCTTTCCCTACTTCAGTGTCTGGAGTGGCAGAGCCAGTGGAGACCTTAGCTTTGGTGTGTCCCCTTACTGGACTGTACGATGGGGTTCCTCTACTAACTGGGGCAAATGCTCTTGTGTTTGGGAGATTGGCGCAGCTATGCTATGAGAAACGGGGGCAACAAACTGGTAGGCCTCTGAGGATTCCTGCACTGATTAAGAGGGCATATGAGTCATGGCAGATTGCCGGAAGAAGTGGATCAAGATGAACCAGTCTGAGTGGTATGGAAGAAGGATCCTGAGTCATTGATCCTGGCCCCAACATTCAGTGCACCCTACCAGGAGAGGTCTGATTACGGAAAGAAGTCAAGAATAAGATACTCATGCTGGATGCACCAGGCAATGGAAAATTGCTAAAAGGGTTACTGGTTAAGCCCAGTATCTTACCCACTCATGCCCATGCCTATGCTTGATGGGTAATGGGCCAAGTCCACAATGTGTCAGATCGAGAAATTCGGGTGAATATAGGCTGCACCCTAGCTACCGTACACTGCGCAGATGCTGCAGTGCTACCCAGTAACAAGCCCTCTGGAATGACTGACTGAGTGACGCCTGACTTGTTTGACTTTGGTGACTCCCCCATTGCCAGCTAAATGGAAGGCTAGAATCAGCCAGAGACTCTCCCAGAGGGATCAGGTGTTTTCACTGAAGGAATGGGATGTGAGATATGTCCAAGGAGCGGAGCATCACATACGCCTGCACGATGAACAGCCATTCTGTGAGAGGTCTCGGCACCTAGCACCAGCAGATATAGACGATCTAAGAAGACACCTGCAGGAGATGCTTGCAGCTGGTGTGATACAAGAATCTAGAAGCCCTTATGCTTCGCCCATTGTGGTGGTAAGGAAAAAGAATGGGACAGTAAAATGTGTGTGGACTACAGGACCCTTAACAGGCGGACCATCCCCGATCAATACACCATGTCCCATATTCAAGATGCTTTGGACTGTCTGAATGGAAGCAAGTGGTTCTCAGTGTTGGATCATCGCAGTGGGTACTACCAGATCTCCTTGGCCCCAGAAGACCATGAGAAAACAGCCTTCATCTGTCCTCTTGGGTTCTATGAGTTTATGAGAATGCCCCAGGGGATCTCTGGTGCCCCAGCCACTTTTCAGTGACTGATGGAGCGTGCAGTGGGGGACATGAACTTGCTGGAGTGCCTGGTATACTTAGATGATGTTATTGTGTTTGGAAGTTCATTGGAGGAACATGAGAGACGACTTTTTAAAGTGTTGGACCGACTGGAAGATTTCGGCCTTAAGCTGTCCATTGACAAATGCCAGTTCTTTCAGACGTCAGTAAAGTATGTGGGGCACATAGTGTCCACCGAGGGGATAGAGACTGATCCTAGCAAAGTTGAGGCCTTGACCACTTGGCCCCAGCCCCACAATCTAAAAGAATTACAACATTTCCTAGGATTTCGTGGTTATTACTGATGGTTCATATTGGACTACTCAAGAGTGATTTGTTCACTTCTAAATCTTACCCAGGGTTACCCTCCCACAAAAAAAAAAATACAAGAGAATGGCCTCCCCCAAGACAGAGAGAGTGTACTTCCACCCGGGTGAACTTTTTGGGTCCTGATGGACACCCGACTGCGAGGCTGCTTTCCATGAAATCATATATCAGCTCACCCATGCTCCCATCTTTGCCTATGCAGATCCTGCTAAACCCTATGTGTTACACACCGATGCTAGCCTACAGGGTTTGGGAGCTGTGTCATATCAGGAGCATGAGAATGGCCTGAGACCAGTGGCCTTTGCCAGTAGGAGTCTGACCCCATCAGAAAAAACTATCCTGTACATAAATTGGAGTTCTTGGCATTGAAGTGGGCCATTGTCGACCAGTTCCATGAATACTTGTATGGAGCAAAGATACTGGTAAAGACACATAATAATCCATTGACCTATGTGCAGACCTCAGCTAAATTGAATGCCACTGGGCATTGGTGGCTTTCTGTGTTGTCTACCTATGATTATGCTGTTGAATACAGAATCGGGCCTGAATCACATAGATACATACAGTACATACTTAGACAGTGTCGGCAGATAAGGGCCTATGGCCCACCCAGTCTGCCCATTTGAGCTTGTAAGTTCGGTTTATGTTTTCCAAGAAGTCTGTTGCCCCTTATCCCTGACCTCCAGAATTCCTTTATGTCTATCCCATGCATTCTTAAATCCCGTGATTGTTTCAGCCCCCACCACTTCCTCTGATGCACTCTCCCGGAGGCCCACTTCCAGAGGTGATTGGGTCAGCTGTCTGAACCTGACATTCGAGCACTGTGCCAAAAGTTCAACAAAGATGAACAGATGTCCCCAAACCAAGTGGACTGCTTGGTAGATTGCTTGAGCCCCTCTGACACTTGTATACCAGCTGCGTACTGTCATTTCTCCATGCTAGATATTAGTGCACTGCCTTAGTTTGATAATGACAGCATTCAGCAGGCTCAATCCCAAGACCCTATGATCTGATCAGCACTCAAAGCCCTCTACGCAGGGAAAGATGTGTCCAAGTTGTGCTCCTCTGATTTGAGAACTGCGTTATTGTACAAAGAAGATCCTAAATTGAAGCTAATTAATTAGTTGCTGTACAGAGAGACAGTAGATGGGGGGTCAAGTAGACAAGCAACAATTGGTCTTGCCCACAGCTTTCAGAGATGTGGTGCTGAGGTTCCTACACAGCCACATGGGCCACCTTGGTATCAACCGAACCCTTGACTTAGTGAGGTCTCGATTCTACTGGCCTAAGATGGGGGCTGATGTTGAACATCATGTATGGACTTGTAGTCACTGCCTACAGAGAAAGGCCTTGCCCCCCTTGTTAACATCACCACCAGCACACCCATGGAGTTAGTTTGGACTGACTTTCTAAGTTTGGAGCCTGATCAGTGGAACATTAGTAACGTGTTGGTAGTCACTGATCACTTTAACAGGTATGCCCAAGCGTTCCCCACCAAGGGCCAAAAGGCATCCACCATGGCCAAGGTGCTGATAGAGAATTTCTTTGTTCACTATGGGGCCTCCCAAAGAATTCATTCTGATCAAGGCAGAGAATTTGAGAGTCACTTAATCAAGGAAATGCTCTCTCTATGGGGGGTGTGGAAGTCAAGAACCACCCCTTATCACCCACAGGGAGACCCACAGCCAGAACACTTTAATCGCACCCTGCTTGACATGTTAGGCACTCTCCACCCAAAAGTCAAGCCCAAATGGAGCCAGCAGATTAGTACCTTGGGACATGCCTATAATTGTACAAAAAATTATGCTACCGGGTTCCCGCCCTATCGCCTCATGTTTGGGAGAGAGGCTCAGTTACCGGTGCACGTTTGTTTTGGGATCTCTCCTGATGGTGTCAGAGCTGAGAATTACCTACAGTACATGCAAAAACTAAAAGCTCAATTGAACCATGCATACCAACTAGCTCAGACAATGGCTGCAAAGAGAAACTTAGCTAACAAAGAAAGATATAATAGAAAAGTAAAGGCCCAAGAACTTCAAGCTGGAGACTGTGTATTGCTGCGAAATCTGGGATTGCATGGCAAACACAAAATTGCAGATCGGTGGCACCACCTTCCCCACATAGTAGTAGGCAAATTGAATGACTTACCTATGTATAAAGTGCGGCCCGAAAACAATTCAAAGGATTTCAAGACCTTGGACCATAACTATTTGTTGCCCATTGGCCAAATCATGATTGACGCTGAGCCCCCAGAGATTGTTCCCCCTGGACCAGTGACTCAGGCTGCTGCAAAACAAAGACAGAATAAACCTGCTCCCGTGGTCACTGACTTGAAGCTCTCTCCACCGCAAACACAAAATGATAATTGTCAGTCCATTTCTGATGAGAGTGAGTGCAACTATGCTTATTACCCCTCTTATGAACTGAGTCAGCTGTTTCGGTGTAACCCCATGGTCAATTGTGGGGATGAAGCAGGGCTTTCCAGACTGCCTAACCCCCACAGCTTTGTCCCTGGAGCCAATGCTCCCTGAGAGTGAAGTTCAAAGCGTCAGGTCTGATGATATTGAGTCGCTGTGTATGGTGTAACTGTGTGATTTGCCTGAGGAAGAGATAGATGATCTAAGACAGACTGGTGACATGCCAGAACCCGAAGAGTACTTTGAGTGTGATGATGATTCCCTTCCAGTGCCAGAGTGCCTTCTCAGTGAGCAAAATGTTATAGAACCTGAATTTACAGAGCCAGAGGCTGACAGTGCCCCAAGACCGAACTTTTCCACTCAGACAGAGGCCCCCCTTGCAAGTGAGAAAAGTGCAGAGATTGAGGTGAAAGGTACTGAGACTGTGGTAGTTCCCGCCAGGAAAACTGGACGAACTATCAAACTAATAGTGTGCCTCAGCTATGATTCCCCTGGGAGGCCAGTGGACTTGCATCTCAATGTTGTACACAAGGGAGTTTATTTGTCCCAGAGTTCGCTGCCCAAACTGAGTTTAAGTGCTAATTCCCGGCTGATTGTTCTGCCTTCCAGGTATGGTGCCCATGCCCCATCTAGCCCCAGGGTAGCTGATAGGAGAGGGCCCACATTCTCATTGTTCCATGTGCAGGAAGTAATAACCCGATTCCAAACTGCAGTGTGTATATGAGTAATCTGTGCAACATGTGTGTAATATAATTTAGGAAAAGTAGTATACTGTGAAATACAGAGGATGTATATGGTAAAAGCCTAATATGTTAACTAATGTTTTAGAAGTTATAGGCATTATTTGCTAGTGATATAGATGCGTAAGGTAATTTGCATTCAAAATTATTGTAGTGGTATTGACTTGATGCGGCCGCCAAGTTTTTCCAGGTCAGAAAGGGTGTAACCCCCTATGGATGGGGGTTCCCAAAAAGGCTTCTGTGAGCTTGCCCTAATGCTCATGGCCAGGCTGGTGTCCTGCATTTAGTGGCTAAAAGTATTGCCCGTGAGTGTCTGTGTGGCCTCTGTGTGCTGTCCCTTTAAGGGTTGCCTGTTTGCAGTCATAATTAATCAAGAGGGGGGACTGTGTGTTTCTTTGCCTGAGTCCTGCCCGAGCTACTAAATACTCACTCTGTTTCTGCCATCGTTACTTGTACAGAGGGAGCCCTGCTAAAAGATGTAACTAATGGCTGGTGATCAGTTAGAGCGGTGATGAAAATGTAGTTTGTACTAACCTGCCTTTCTTGCAGCAAGGACTGTTCAGTTGGCTCCACCATTTTTGGCCCCGAACTGCCGAATTGGACAAATCAGTACTTTAGGACTCTGAAATGGAGTCTGCTACCGTGGGGACTGTGTGGATTACCAGTTGGGATTTGTAGTTCTGGGCTGTTGGTGTCTTTTGCAACAGGAGGGGGAGCTCTTACTGTGACTGACAGTTCATCTGATGAATCAGACCTTTTGGATTCAAGGGAAAACCCCAAGCTCTCTGCTGGCAAGCCAGATTCAAGTGGGAAGCTTGGCGAGGAAGAGCTCACAGAGTTCGAGCACCTGTGCTGCATAGTAGTTCGCGCGGGAGAACCGTGGAAGGCCCGAATTCCAGCCTGTTTGCCATTTTCTGCCTAAAGAGAGAGAGAGAGAATTGGCATGGACACTGAATCCAATCTGTGTGCTGTGAAGCAAACTACTGAATTGGGACCAGGCTCAGCCTGTAGAAGACCAAAGATTTTGCTAAAAGCGATCGGCCTGTCAGGAACTTTAGCTGCCGTTCTGCTCCCGGGTTTTTATCAGTGACCTTTCGATCAGGATCAAAGAGCTGTCTGCCTGGTACAGTAATTTTCGTTACATATAAATGTGCTGTGAACTGGAGAGGGGTCGTGATCTGGTATTCCCCCGAGCTGAGTTGTGTGCTGAGAGCTGGAAGATGTACCCAGCTTGAAACGGACTGAATCCACGGCTACCCCATGCCGTTGGGCCCTGCCACGAGGGCCTTGTCTCCCTACCCTGCTTCTTCTGGCAATCCAGAAAAACCAGCTACAGTCTAGAACATCGTCCATCCTGTGTTCAGCTTTGGGTATCGAGAGTAACAAACAGGGTAGCTCCCTGTAACATGTCTTTTAAATCACAAGTGTGTCATCTGATCATTTTGTTGTGTTGTTTCCATGAACTGAGCCCTCTGGCTCCAGATTACAATCAGGGAGTGTGCATGTTATTTCTTTTTTCTCACAGGGCCCCTACCAGCTGCGACGCCGGCCTACCCCGGACAACGGTCCTGGCTAGCGCCCTTCTCCATCCTGGGTACCCAGAGAGAGTGACTGATAGGGACTTTGCATGCATGCATAGCTGTGATATATATATATATATATATATATATATATATATATATATACACAGTGTGATTAAGCCAATTACCCTGATTACCCCTAATCCTTGTTATAGCCCCCTGAATAAATCGGATCTACTTTTTCTGCAATTTACATTGACTATGGTGTCAGTTTATGCCTAAGGTATTGTATAGTTGCTTTTTGTCTTGCATCACCTTATTTTACAGGGGGTCCCCAAAGCCAAGCTGAAGGAACCAGTCCTGGGGGTAAGTGTCAAACATAGGTGTATGTATAAAGCCTATCAGTGGTATTGGGAAGGTAAACATTGTATACTGTGTGAGCCACTAGTAGGAGACAAGGGGGGGGTCACAGTGTCCCAGAGGGCTGTGGCCTAGTTAGTCAGACTAATACCAACCCTGACCTTTGGGTGGAGGCACCCGTCACTGAACCTAGGTCCCTTAACCTGCTACTAGCCAAGCAGGCAGGGGTAGTAGCTCTTGGGATAGTGCCACCTAGGGGTTACAGTATGTTTAACCCTGACTATGCAGACAGGAACGGGGGCAACAGATGCAGTGTCCCTGACTGTGGGGGTGGGGAAGAGAGGGCAGCAGGGTGCAGCAACCCCAACTGTTTGGGCAGGAGGCAGCAGGGTGCAGCTGCCCTGATTCTTTAGGCAGAGTATGGAGGCAGCAGGGTGCACAATCCTCAACTGTTTGGGTGAAGACAGTGGACAGCAGGGTGCAGCAGCCTTAAATGTAGAGCAAAAGGCAGGGGGCTTGTGGGGCAGGGAACAGATGGCAGCAGAGTGCAGCTGCCTCAACTCTGGGGCAAAATCAGATCAAATCAAAATTTTATTTGTAAGTGCAGTTCCACCAGATTAAAGCATTTTTACATCCTTAAGTGAACCAGAACAAATACATACCTCAATAAATAAAAACGGAATAAAAACATCTTAATAAATATCAATTAGATAGTGCTACATCTAGGCTGGACCCTCATCTGGGAATGCCTGGCTCAACACATGTTTTTAGTTCAGATTTAAAACTGTCAGCAGTCAGGCACTCTCTAATCCGATAAGGTACAGCATTCCACAGAGTCGGGGCACAAAAGCAAAAATGCGCACCCCTGAAGTCTTTAACCAGACCCTGGGAACCTCTAGCAATCCTTCATCAGCGGAGCAGAGCAGGCGGAGGGGGCAGTAGGGGTGCAGAAGAACTTGCAAGTAGCCAGGTCCCTGTCCATGTAGGGCTTTGTAGGTCAGCATCCCAACCATGAAGGTCACTGTACCAGCTACCAGAGCAGGTTGTGGAGCACAGAAGTGATATGGTAAGATCTTGATAAACCAATCAACAACCTGGCTGTTGCATTCTGCACTAACTGCAACTGGCGGATATCAACCCCCAGTAGCCCTAGGTATACAGCGTTGCAGTAATCAAGGCGCGAGGCTACAAAGGTGTGAACCAGAGTCGGCATATCACCAGGCAGAACCAGGTGCTTAATCCAAACAATGTTCCTCAGATGGTAATATGAGGTCTTTATCACTGCAGACACCTGAGATTTTAATGTCAGACCACTGTCGAACACAGCCCCCAGATTTTGCACCTGATTCGAGGTAAGCAGTTGGTCACCTCTGAGCCAAAGCCCAAATGGTTGACCTGCTTGCAACCCCATGCCTTGGCAACCTGGCTCTACAACCAACACTTCAATCTTGTCAGATTTCAACCTCAGCCAGTTATCACTCACCCAACCCCAGATCTTGGAGAGGCATTTGTTAAAGACCGAGACTGCCGCACCCTGCTCGGGCATGAACGATATGTAGAGCTGAGTATCATCTGCATAGCAGTGAAAACTCAGCCCATACCACCTAATAATATCTCCCAATGGCAGCACATACACTGTGAACAACATGGGGGATAAGATGGAGCCCTGCAGAACCCCACATGACAGGGGGAGAGAAGCCGAGGAATCAGTCAGTCAATAAATCAATCAAAATCTTTGTTTAACCAAGTGGGCACTGCTGAGCAAGCTCATTTTCAAGGTAGACTTGGGACAAACAATAGGTAATACAATATAGGTGAAATCAACATACAATTTCAAGTATGTGTACATCAAATTACAATTTAGGTGAGATCAACATACGATGTCAATTATGAGTACAACAATTAGGCAGTATAAATGCAAGTAAATGGTACAAAAGATTGTAAAAACATTAATTACAGATAGATAATTCGTACATCGTATACAAAGTGCAGAACATGAGGGAACAGTAGGTACAAAGTATGTTCAGTTAAAAACAGATGAACAGACAAAAATAGGGGTTAAAATGTCACGGGTAAGTAGATATAAAGTGTAGATGTGGGCAGGGAAGTGAAGGAGGAAGGTAAGGGTATGGCAATGAGTGGAGACAACAACAGAAAGAGACCTAAAGTCATGACGAGGCAGAAGCAAGGTCAGAGAATAGAGCAGGAAGCTCTGAAGGGAACGGGACCTAGGTCAGGAGGAACAGACACAGGATTCCTTGAAATGGAATGTATATAAGGTTTTGAAAGCTGCCAGGCTAATGGGGTAGTTGATTTTTAGATTCTTTTGTATCTTGTTCCACAAAAGAGGCCATGCGTGACTAATAGATGCCCTGCCAAACCGAGATTTGACCTTGGACACTTTCAGCGAAATATAAGAGACACTTCTCAGGGCATACTTACTTAATGAGCAGAGAGGTAAGCAGTCTGAGATGTAATCAGGCAGTTTATTTAGGATGCTTTTGTAGATCTAGATCGCAGCATTTCTCTGACGTCTAAAGCTAAGAAATGACCAACCTACTGACGAGTATAGGGAGCAATGATGGGTGGAATAGGGAAGGACCGTTATAAACCTTAGAGCTCTATGGTAGAGTGTATCAAGTTTGGAAAGAGCACCTTTAGGACCTTGGCTGTAGAGGAAATCAGCATAATCTAATAAAGAGAGGAAGGTAGTTTGGACTAGCCTCAATTTTGCATCCCTGGAGAGGAGATTTTTTATCCTATAGAAAAGACCAAGTCTCACTCTAAGCTTCTGGAATAAATCCCTGACTCTACTCTCTGCATCCTGCCACTGAGGAACGATCTAAACAAACTGAGGACCATACCAGCCAATCTACAGAGGATCCACAGGTGCTCCAACAACACCCCATGGTCCACAGTGTCAAACTCTGCAGAGAGATGAAGGAGGACTAAGATGGAATGACTCCCTCAATCCCACGCTATCAGGAGATCATTCAGTACCTGAACAAGGGTGGTGTCGGTGCTATGCCTCTTCCGAAACTAGACTGGTGTGGATCATAGACATCGTGAGTTGTCAAGTGATCATCCAGTTGCACTGCCAAAATGTTCTCAATAACCTTACCCACAAAAGGCAGGTTAGAGACAGGTCTGTAGTTTGCAAGGCAGTCCGGATCTAGAGAAGGTTTCTTCAGGAGTGGTTTTACTACCACCTCCTTTTAGGGGTCCAGAAACACCACTGTCTCCAGAGAACATCAAACTATCCTAGCAAGGACCGGGACGATAACTTCAAAATACCCCACTAGGAGGTGTGTTGGGCCTGGATCCAAACTACAGTAGGTCAGGTGCAATCTCTGGATGACCTGGAAAATGTCCACAATCGCCAACTGGCCAAAGTCAGACCAGACAGGTCTAGTGCTTGCAACCTCTTACCTGTCACTGCAAGGCCCATTTGAGTATGCTGATCAGATCTCCCGCCTGATGATGATGTCAATCTTATCAGCAAAGAACCGAGCAAACTCGTCACATCTAACTTCTGAAAAAGCTCCCCGTGACTGAAGACAGATTGGATTGCACAACCAATCGACAGTCCAGAAGAGCTGAGCTGGTCGATTCCTTGCTGTGGCAATCTCCTTGGACAGGAACTCTGTCTTTTTACAGGAGATTGCTGATTGATAGTCTTTATAATGGACCGTCAATCTAAGTTTGTCATCCTCCAGACTGGATTTCCACCAACGCTGCTCCAACCTTCGACCCCCTCACCTCATCATCTTTAAAGTCCCATCAAACCATGGGGACTTCGGGCGAAGGGAGAGGGGGTGAACGCAGACAGGAGCTAATGAGTTGAGAGCCCCGGCCACTGCCTTATTATAGGCAAGTACTAATTCCCCCAGCTCCTCGTATACACTCGTCAAGCCTGAGAGGTTCACTAACTCCATAAGACCATCTGGGGTCAAACCCCATCAAGGGCAGTACCAGACCATCTCCATAGGGGCAGGTCTATTGCAGAGTGCCTTAAATCTGAACCTTATAGTATGATGATCCGACCAACCGACAGGTTCTACCACCAAATCGGTGATCTCCATCCCTAGTTGGAAGACCAGGTCCAAGGAATGACAGTGAATATGAGTTGCAGAGGAAACTACCTATGTGAGGCCCAATGAACTCATTAGTTGGAGGAAGTCTTGTTCAAATTGCGAGAGTTCATCATCGACTCAGGTATTGAAATCCCCCAGAATTATCCATCTGGGGGATTCCATCACTTGGTCGATGATAAAGCCCACTACTTCCTGCAGGAATTCCTTCTCACCACCAGGTGGACGGTAAATGAGAAGGATCCTGCATCCACAAGACGTTCAAAGGATCTGACCACTCCCACCGGGATGGCTACAAGGTCCAGGTCCAACTTAAAACAAATGGCAACTCTCCCACCACTACAATCCTTTCTTGGATGGTGTAGAAATAACATAGAAACATAGAAGTTGATGGCAGATAAGGACTGCAAGACCCATCCAGTCTGCCCATTTCTTTTTCTACCTTATAAATGTGCCATCGGGCTTTGCTCTGTCAGTGGCCTATCTATTCATACTCATTTGTATTGCTCCCTTATGCCTATCCCATGCCTGTTTGAAGCCCTGCACTGTATTCATAGCCACCACTTCCTGAGGTAGGCCATTCCGTGCATTCACCACCCTTTCTGTGAAAAAGAATTTCCTCACATTCCCCCTTAATCAGCCTCCCTCTAGTCTCATGCTGTGTCCTCTTGTCCTGCTATTTTTCTTACATTTAAACATGTTAGACTCTTTCACCTTGTTAATGCCCTTAAGGTGTTTGAATGTTTCAATCAGATCACCTCTCTCCCTCCTTTGCTCAAGGGTATATATATTGAGCTCCGTTAATCTGTCCTCATATGTCTTCTGATGCAGTCCTGGCACCATTTTGGTTGCCCTTCTCTGGACTGCCTCAATTTGGTTAATGTCCTTGTGAAGGTGTGGTCTCCAGTACTGTATGCAGTACTCCAGATGGGGCCTAACCAGTGTCTTGTAAAGAGGAATTATTACCTCCCTCTTATGACCTGTGATACCTCTACTAATACACCCTAACATCCCCCTAGCCTTACCTACTGCTTTAGAGGTCTGCTTGGATGATTTCAGGTCATCGGTGATGATGATGCCCAAGTCTCTTTCTTCCTTTGTGACTGCCAGCAACTCCCCTCCCAGCCTATAGGTGACTTCAGGGTTTCTCTTCCCTATGTGCATGATCTTGCACTTCTTTGCATTAAATCCCAGTTGCCACTTTTCTGACCATTTTGCTAGTTTATCCAGATCTCTTCTTATTCTGACCACCCCATCTGGATCATTTACTCTGTTGCATATCTTGGTGTCATCTGCAAACAGACAAGCCTTACCCTCTAGCTCATCTGCAATGTCACTAATGAAGATATTGAAGAGGACTGGCCCCAGGACTGATCCCTGAGGTACCCCACTTGTGACATGTATCTCTTCTGATTGTATACCAGTTACCACCACTCTCTGTTTTCTGCCCATCAACCAGTTTGCCACCCAGTTGACCAACTTCTGACCCACCCCAAGCCTAACCAGCTTATTTATCAATCTTCTATGTGGAACAGTGTCAAAAGCGTTGCTGAAGTCAAGGTAGGCAACATCAACTGCTCCCCCTTGGTCCACCACTCTGGTTACCCAGTCAAAGGAATCTATGAGATTAGTTTGACAGGGTCTTCCTTTTGTAAACCCATGCTGTCTTGGATCCTGTGCTCCTATGGATTCCAGGTGTTGCACTATCCTTTCCTTAAGGAGTGCCTCCATAATCTTGCCCACTATTGAGGTAAGACTGACTGGTCTGTAGTTCCCTGCCTCCTCCCTGCTACCACTCTTGTGGAGCGGGATCACATGAGCCCTTCTCCAGTCTTCTGGGACCTCTCCTGTGTTCAGAGACTCACTAAACAGTTCTGCTAATGGCTCTGCTAGTTCTACCCTTAGCTCCTTAAGTACCCTGTGATTTATGCTATCAGGTCCCATTGCCTTGTCCACCCTGAGCTTAGCGAGCTCTTGTAGGACCCTTTCTTTTGTGAAGGGAGTAATTCTCACCTCCTTCCCCCCTGTGTCCATGGTGCTGAGCTGTGGGCCCTGCCCTACCTTCTCTTCAGTAAATACTGAGCAAAAGTATCTATTTAGGATAGATGCTTTTACAGGGTCCTCCTCCTCACATGCCCCATTTTCTCCTTTGAGCTTAGCAATACCCCTCTGGACTTTCTCCTTTCACTAATATATCTATAGAAAGTCTTGTCACCTTCTTTTACTGTTCATGCTAGTGTTTCCTCAGTTTGGGACTTTGCCTCCTTACTGCCTTCCTGCTTCCTTAGGGCAGTTTGGTATGCCTCCTATCTTCATCCCGCTGTGTTCACTTATATTTCCTGAAGGCCACCTTTTGGCTCTGACCTCTTCTGCTACTGTATTTGAGAACCAAAGTGGTTTCCTTCTTCTTTTGCACTTCTTTCTGTCTAACACAATGAGATGTTGCTTCAAGATTGCATTCTTAATGCTTGCCCACTTTGCCTGTACCCCTCCCTGTGTTTCTTTTTGCCAGGCTAGCTTAACTCTGTTGGCCATCTTATCAAAGTCAGCTCCTCTGAAGTCCCATATTTATGCCTTGGAATGGGATGATTTAGATGTAGTGGCCAAATTGAACCATACCACGTGATGGTCACTGGCCCCCAAGCGACCTTCTACCTGGAGATCTGTGATCCCTTCCCTGTTAGTTAGTACTAGATCTAGGATAGCCCTATCCCTTGTGGGTTGTTGTACCAGTTGTTTGGGGCCCTCCCCCTGCAGAGAATCCACCATGTGTTTAGTTCTGGCAGATGATCCAGCTGGTATTGACCAATCTGTATCCAGCACGTTGAAGTCTCCCATTATTAGAACCTCCCCTTTAGCTGTCATGTTTTGTATATCTTCTAACAGCAATGTGTCTATGTCCTCCTCCTGGTCTGGGGGCCTGTAGACAACACCAGTTCTTATGGCTGTCTCATTTCCTGTTTCCAGGGTGACCCACAGTTCTTCTGGCTCCTTATATGTATTCTGAATTTCTGTAGCTTTGATATTTTCATTGACACAGGGCCACCCACTCCCCCTTTGCACCTCGGTCTCTTCTGAACAGTACATAGCCAGGTACTGAAGTCTCCCAAGTGTGGTTACTGGTAAACCACATCTCACTAATTGCTACTATGTCCAGTTTAGCCTCTGACATTATTGTCTGCAGGTCTGGGATCTTATTTCCCAGGCTGTGAGCATTTGTGTACATGATTTTCCATTGGCCAGATTTCGGTGTATTAGTTGTTGGGTGAGATTTGGCATTTCTCCTGAGCGTCGTATGGGGAGACAGACCGTTTTTCTTACCTGGTGATGCAAATGAACTGCAAACATGCTGAATCCCTGTTTGACCACTAGCTGAGGGGGGAGGGGTGTTCTTCCCATTCGACGTATGGGGTGCTGTACCTGTCTCCCCATTTGCTAGTTTAAATATTCTGCAAAGAAGTCAAACTTCTGCCCCGATGCACTGACTCCCTCCTTAGTCAGATGCAGTCCATCAAATTTAAAGAACTTTCACTCCCAGAACTGTTGCCAGTTCCCTACAAATCTGTGTCCTTTTTCCTGGCACCAGCCCTTGAGCCACATGTTTAGTTCCCCTGTCTCCCCTTCTCTGACCTTCTGTCCATCTGCCCCCCCCCTTCCAGACTGGCAGGATCTCAGAGGAGGAGATGTCGGATGAAATGGATGATATTTTGTCACCCAGCCTGGTCGGGTGTTCCTTGGTCTCACAACTGACCGGCTGGCGAGATCATTAGTCCATATGTGTACCAGGACATCAATGTTTTCTCCTGCTTTGTGAATACCTTAGTAATGCGGTCAGTGTCTCCACGCTGATGTACCTGGGAGACATCTGGCCATTACCCTGGTTGGAGATGGGTATCAACTCCCCGAATCATGGAGTCTAATATGATCAGAAGTTTTTTGGATTTCCTTTTTGCTTTTTTTGTTTTGGTTCCTGATTTGGGTGAGTTTTGTTGTGCTAGCTCCTGTGCTGCAGTGTCCTGTTCTGCAGTGTCCTCTGCCCCTTTGTTTGATTTTGGAGATAGAGGCAGATACCTGTTTGTAGTGTTTAAATGGTTTTTGGAGGTAATATGTTAGAGAGCACAGAGTGATGGGCACCCAGATTTGCCCCTCTAACACTGCCAACCTCCTGGACCAACTACCCTCTAGTGCGAGTTCTTCTGTTGGATGTTGGGAAATGGCAGGTGGTTCTTATAATGTATTTCTTCTTGAATATGAAATTTGGGAGCACGCAATCTCTGCCCATGCTGCCCGGAGCTGAGCCCTAAGATCTCCAATGGCCCAGCATGTAGGACAGTGTCCTAAGTCCTGTAAGACTGTCCTTCTGAAAAGTGTTCCACAGTACCTGCAGTTAATGATGTCCATTCCAGATAAGTTGTTGGGTTTATAACCTGGTCAGAATAATTAGAAGGAAAAAAATGCAAGTAATGGTTTGATTTTGTGTTTTGTTTTCATATAACTTGTTATAACAAGTTAAATTACTAGTGCACCTGTAAATGAGCTCACCTTGTGGATGCCCCACTGATCCACCTTTTCCTGCTTTGCCACAGGAAATGTCACAACTGTGGTACCCAATAAAAGGAGTGTAGTGTGGGGTGGTTTGGGATGCGGGTGGGTAGCTGGGCCCTTCCCCTGCCAAAAAAGAAGAACCATGGATGAAAGAACAAGGAGGTAAGAGCAGAAACAATCAGTCAACAACAAATGCAGTAACCCTGGAAGCTTATCCTAATGTTAGATAAAACTGTAAAACTTGTAAAGCACCACCTGTAATAATTTCAGAGAAGATATACCCTGTAAGAAACACTTTGCTACAGAGAAAAATAAAGCAGTAACATAAGATATACCTTGCAAAAGACAATTTGAATCAGAAGATTACAGCAGTAATCTGTTAGCACACACCTGTAGGCACACCTTGTAATAATGCAGAAGAAGGTATACCGGCAACAACAATTTGAATCAGAGAAAAATAAAGCAATGAAATGTTAGCAACAAACAGTAGCAATCCCTGTGAGTACAAAATAAAAATAACAACATACAGTAAATCTGCTTAGCCAACATACAGTAAATCTGCTTAGCCAAAATAAGTCTTTATCCTTTTCCCTTGCTCTGGTGAGGTTCTCTGCTCTGTCCTTTCAAGCAATCTTAGAAGGAAAGAGCACAGGTGAAGCAAGGTGCCTTGGCCAGCAAACCAAGTCTTCACACTGTATCACTGAGTACCCAGCAGAAACTGCTGATTCCAATACTGGGCTGGCATTCTCATCCAGCCAGGTCACGGTGATGCAAGCCAGGTCAGTTGTACCAACAAGATCAGCAATCATTGCTGTCTTGTTTTTTTTCATGGATCTGGCATTGCACAACACCACCCGAGAAGGGTAGGGAGATGAAGTAGACTGAGCACCTTGCCCACTTAATGTGGAGCCCTTGGGTATGGAAACCAGGCAGGGAGATCTCCTTTCCTGGATCCATTTAACCCCAGGGCATCTTCTCATCCCCACCACCCCAATCCGCCCACCCTGCTCCACTCCCTTAAGAGGCCCAGCTAATACCTGTTTTCTCCCCCTCCTGACTAGCTCACGTGCCTGGTGATGCCTATACAATTCAGCTGGCAGAGAGGGACAGTCAAAAGGATGGAGGCCCCTGAGCCTGGTGGGAGAGTAATGCCTGACCACTGGTGTCCCAAGCCAGCACATCACAATTAACGTATTAGGCTAGCAATAATTAGTAGTATACAATCACTCATCCACACACACCCTACAGTAATTCACACAAACACTCACAAACAGGCCACTTACACAATATTAAAACTTAAAAAAAAAATAACACCCTCAACCTCTCATCCACACACACCCACACCAATTCAACACGCACTCCCTAACAAACACTCCCACAATACAATAACTTACAACAATTACAAAGTACCCCCATTACAATAAAATCCCTCCTCCCTTCCCGTTAATAATAAAATAATATCAGGAAAGTTCATGGGCAAATTAATAACCAGCAAATGTTGTCCAGATTTGTTAGTCTTTGTTGTAAAGTCTTGTTAAAAGATTAGATGTGCAGGCAGTAAACTTCTGTATAAATAATCACCTAAGGAGCTCTCACCTCCTTCAGCAAGATGCAACAACCAACTAGCACTTAAGTACTCACACTACCCAGTACTGGGTGTTTTCAGTAGACAAGAGGAAAAATGTAACTGTTCCTGGTACTCTCACTACCAGTTTCCTAAGGATGTATATCAGAATAAAGCAACTGTTAAAATGAAATCCGCTCAGATTAAATAACTGTGCTGATCTGCACCGTCCCCCCAATCACACTCGTTCCTCAAGGTGCCAGGTTTTTCTTTTATCTTTTAGACCAGTTCAGGAGTCTCCAAAAACAGAATCCTTAGCTGCTCAAATCAAGAAACAGCCCACCGCTCCCAAACCCCCACACACTCCACCAGTTAACGAGACTACGACGGCAACCACAAAGTGGAAGACACTGCAGGAACTCCACTGGCCAGTAAGCGGGACTAGAAAACACTGAAACAGTCATCTAAGATGACCTCTCAGTGGCGGGCTATCCCCAAAACCTGGCTGCCCCCAGGACTCGTCCGTGACAATCACTGTCCACTGACAGTGATGCCGAGGAATGTACCTGGGTGGGCGACTGAGTCTGAAGAGACAACCCCCACCCTTAAACACAATACAGATCTAAGAAACTGGACAAACTCACTCAATGAGTTGTGGAGGTAAAGTATCCAGTCCAACAACCAATCGTCAGCTCCAGAAGACTCGAACGTGGTAAGTTCACAAAGACCACAAAATTCCACCACTCTTCGTTCTGGCAATTCTTCAAGCAATCACATTGATTCCTCTAGTCCAAATCAAACGGAGTTTGTGAGAGGACAATGGAACAGGTGCAACGTCTACAAACTCGGGAATTGGATGTTACTCGGATGTTGCTCATACCAGCCTGTAAAATACGGCTAAAAAGTTAAGCCACAACAATGGAGCTTACAGTCTCGAAGCAATCTCAGTGATCTATCTGAACTTGTAACTTGAGAGCGGTTTATAATAAATAAAGAAACAAATCACCTGCCTACAAAATAAAGCCCGCACTTTCTATTATAAATCACTGAAATTCCCAAACTAACCTTGCTCCAGTCCTATCGCTATTACTTTACTTACTAATAAAAGACAAATGCACAATAGGATATACAAAAAAGCCCAATTTAAAATGCTAAAAACTTATCTCCTGTTAGCATGTGATAGTCAGCCTAGTGTGGCCGCCATCTTCCCAGAGACATGGTGCATCGGGATACCATATGGTGTTTCTAGGTTTACACATACATGATGTATTTTCACACAGAAACCACCAAAGAACTGAAATTTGTGAGTTCAGAGAGTACATGTGCTTGAAATAGTAGAGTGTGACAGGCGCTGGTTTGTCAATCTGACATAAAAAATGTTCTTACATGAATGTATTTATGAAGGCTACATCAAAGACAAACTATTTCTATGAATGAACACAATTTAGATTTATTTTATATTCATTAAACAACCCTGTGTTGTATACTTAGAAAAAAAAGGTAGAGATTTGATCAGAAAGAACTGACAGTTGTGATACAGGCAAGCTGATTTCTCATAGAATTCCACTACTTCAATTCAGCATTGAAACTCAAATGATCGACTTTTTATAAGAAGAGAATGAATCTATCTAATCCAAAGACTGAGTTTGCAAGAAGCATGGAGAGCAAATCATTAACTCTAACAGACTGTTGTGACTAGGAATGTGAAACAGCAGCAGGCTACTCAGGAAGGATGTCATCGCTCTCCAAGCCTGACTGAGAGGAACAGAAATAACTCCACTGTTTTCAACCACTGTAGAGCGCGTTAACAAATGCTGATTTAAAGAAAACCACAAAACCAAACAGCATGACATTTTCAGGAAACACTAATCATGACACAGGGACTTGAATTCAAGCTTTTTCAAGCTTTCATTAACAATATGCCAAAAGCTTTGCACGTGATCTTTAAATAAGAATGTGCCCCTGACTGGCAGGTCAGGCATTTTTTGGAACTGTGGTATTATTCTGCATCCAAATAATAACTTGTCAACCTAAGACTTGTAAATGATGTGGCTATATGAAATGAAATATTACACTATCATGTTTTTAATCTTTTCCTAGCGCCCTTGCCTTCCCCCATCCTGTCTTTAATTCACCGGTCTCCTCTTTTGGGTTTTTCATTATATTATGTGTCTTAGTATGAGTACCATTTATTGTATGTAGTGGTTTGTGTTATGACAATTTGTACTACATTGCAGAATTAGAATCAGCCTACCCCCAATAAATCTTATACCAAAAATTGGGTTTCTACATTACTTTGTTTTAAGGTTGTGCACTATTTTGTAACCCTGATCTCACTCCTTGCTCAAAAAAAGGTAGTTTCAGTGAAGAGCAACTGATGATGTCACAACCAGAACTCACAGACTAGTCCATCCTGTCAGCAACATTATAGGACCTATTTCTCCAAAGTTATAGAAACTGTAGCTATAGTAATCATTTAAAGAAAACTGACACAGGGTTGCCTGCAGTGCTTGCATTTCCAGAATGTTCAGATGCATGGTAATGCACTTTAGAACACATCAGGAGGTGGTTTTGGAATGTAGCACTGAACCAATGTGTAGCATGTCAACATGGTGCAAAATTTTAGAATGTTTGGGGGGGCATGCAATCTCTGCTTGTGGTAGGGATGCTCCATCTTGCAGTGTGATAGGACACTCAAGCTCAGAATGTGACAAGGACACATATCGAGGAATTTTGCAGGGACTGGTAATTTTGGAATATAGTAAGGATGTGCACTGTCGGAATGTGACAGGACACACCATTTTATTTTAAAACTGCTTGTTCCTGCCGCATTTCAGAATTGTACACACCCACCACGTCAAAATTGTGCATCACATCCCCACCACAATCTAGCAGTGTATGTCCCAGCCATGTTCCAAAATGGAAGTTTACTCACCTGGTAAAGGTGATTATAGGAGCACCTTCTTACAGCACTCCCAGTCTCCACTCATGGGTAATTCCAGCACTTCCTCTCAGGCTGATGCACAAAAGAATTCCTTAGGAATCGAAATCTGATCCCTCTCTTATCCCTGCTTCCGTGTCCTCCCTTGTCTTTCCCGGACTCCTCAGTACGAGATCTTCCCGAGCTTTGGAACCTTCTGAAATTAAAAATTAACAGTAAAAGGGGTCCGGTGGTCTCCCAGAGGGGGACCACCTGACAGAATGAAACAAAACGACACATTGTGAAAGTTGTGTAAAGTGTTCATCCTTTACTCTATATTGTTTTGTTGGCTCACAATGTACAGTAATGAAGTCGCTACTGTCTATGCTTCATTGCATAATGCACAACTTTGTAATCGGCATACTGTTTTAACATCATCATTAAAGAATGTACCCATGCAATGCTTTCAGACAGCTATTAATTTTGTTTTACTGTGTGTTCCTCCTCATTGGGTGGGCTACGGAGTGCTGTAAGAAGGTGCTCCTATAATCACCTTTACCAGGTGAGTAAACTTCCATTATCCATCGCACCTTCTTACAGCACTCCCAGTCTCCACTCATGGGTGATTATACAGCAGTATTGGAAATGACTTGGGAGGGAGGAGGAACCTGACTTGAAACTGTATGGATTACTCTTCGGCCAAATTCAGAACTGCTTGTCAATTCTGTATCCAATCTGCAGTACTTGGTAAAGGTATGGGGGGATGACCAAGTAGCCGCCTGGAGATTTCCTTACTGATACTAAGCTTTTTCTGCCCAGGACGTGGCTATTGCTCTAGTGGAGTGGGCCTTGATAACTTGTGGTGGGTCAGCCTCCCTAGCCTTGTAAGCTTGGGAGATGGCGTCTCGCAGCCATCTGGCGACCACAGACCTGGAGGCTGGTAAGCCCCTCTTTTGTCCTTGATGAAGGGTGAACAGTCTATCTGACTGGCGGAAAGATTCTGTCCTGTCCAAGTAGATGCATAGGGCTCTAGCCGGGTCTAGACAGAGGAGGGTGTCCCTGCTGGGGTCCTGGTCAGTTGGGCAAATGGTTGGGACTGTAATTTCTTGACCAGAGTGAAAAGCCATCACCACCTTCGGAATGAAGGATGGTATAGTTCTTAAGACCACTCTATCTGGGAAGAACGTGAGAAAGGGTTCTCAGTAGGATAAGGCCTGTATCTCACTGGTTCTCCTAGCTGAGCATACCACTACCAGAAAGACTGTTTTCATGGTGAGAAACGGTAGGGAAGCCGAATCCAGAGGTTCGAAAGGATTCTCAGTTAAGGCGTCTAATACTAGGTTGAGTTGCCAAGGGACAGAAACGGGTCTAGGAGAGTAGGTGATGTTGGCAGCTGCTCTTAGGAAGGACTGCACCAGTGGGTGTGCCCCAGGCAGTTGTCCGTCTGTTTTCCCCTGAATTGCTCCTATGGCGGCTGTTTGGACTCTTAACGATGTCGCTGTCAATCCCTTGTTTAGACCATCTTGCAAAAATTCTAACACCTGTAAAATATTACATGTTGAGGCCTCAAGTTGTCTAGAGTTACACCAATAAACAAATGCCCCCCAGTGTCTGTTATATGTTCTGTTGGTAGAGTGTCTTCTGGCCTGTAGTAGAGTATCTGCTACTTTGGTTGACACCCCTAGGTTTAGCAGTCTGACCCTCTGAGTGGCCATGCCATCAGTCTCAGCGGTCGTGGGTCCTCGTGCCAGATTGGCCCCTGCTTGAGCAATGTCTGGTATGGGGTGAGTCTCAAGTGCTTGTCCATTAACATCTTTTTGATGAGGGCATACCATGTTCGTCTTGGCCAGTCCGGGGCAATTAGAATCACTGTTGTGCCCGTGTCCCTGATCTTCTGTAGGATCACAGGTATCATGGGTATTGGGGGGAATACATACACTATGTGGAATTTCCAAGGGGTTGACAGAACATCTACCCCCACCGCATTTTTGTCCTTCTATATAGCATGCTGTCTGCAGGATCGTTTTTCTTGAAATTAAAATGTTTTAATAATAATTCTTACCTTAGTTGGCACAGAGCCAAAAATCTGTGACCAGCCTGGAGTGATGCACAAAAGAAAACTGAGGAGTCTGGGAAAGACAGGGGAGGAGATGGAAGCAGGGATAAGGGAGGGATCAGATTTCGATTCCTAAGGAATTCTTTTGTGCATCAGCCTGAGAGGAAGTGCCGGAATTACCCATGAGTGGAGACTGGGAGTCCTGTAAGAAGGTGCGATGGATAATTGCACATCCACACCATGTTCCAAAGTTGTTTCAGTGCCACATTCTGAAACTGTCATCGCATTCCAAAACTGTGTCATTGCTGCATTCCAAAATTGTGTGTCACTACCACATTCAGAAGTTGTGCATCACCGCCACATTCTGAAATTGTGTGTCACTGCCACATTTTAAAATTGCTTGTCACCACCACATTCTGAAGTTGAGCATCACCAACACATTCCGAAGTTGAACATCACCACCACATTCTGAAGTTGGGCGCCACTGCCACATTCCTAAAATGGAGCATCACCGCCACATTCTGAAATTGTGCATCACTACCACATTCCAAAATGGAGCATCACTGCCACATTCCGAAATTATACGTCACTGCCACATTCCGAAACTGCATGTCTCCTATACATTCTAAAATTGTAACTGCCAGCCACACTCTGAAATTGTGTGTAAACTTCCACATTCCAATATTGCCTGTCATCGTCACATTCTGAAAATGTGCATTCCCACCATATTCCAAAACTGTGCATCCCCACCACATTCTGAAAATGAGTGTCACGGACACATTCAAAAATTGCATGTCCAAGTTACATTATAAAATGATGCAGCCCTGCCTCATTATGAAATTACATGTGACTACCACATTCTGAAACTGTGTCACTGTTGCATTCTGAGATTCTGTGTCCACGCTGCATTCTGAAATTGAATATTGCCACTACAATCTGAAATCAAGCATACCAACCATGTTTTGAAATTGTGCATCATCACCACATGCCAAATTAATGCATCTGAGACACATTACAAAATTACATATTCCTACCACTTTCCACAACTATGTGTTTCCCGCATTTCAAAATTGCCACATTCTAAAACTATATGACACACTGCCACATTATGAATTTTAGCGTCCCTGCCACTTTCTAAAACTGTGTCTCCCAACAACTTTCTGATATTGTGTCATTGCTGCATTCCACAGTTGCAGTCTGGTGGCATTTCAAAATCCCATCCCTGCAGTATTATAAAAATTGTACACATTTTTGTTATTCTAAAGCCATGTTTGCTTGTGTATTCGACGCCCCTATCACATTCCTAAGCACTGTACCTTGCATCTGCACATTATGGAAATACATTCCCTGACCCGCCTAGAGTCAGCTTTTCTTTTTTCAGATGTTTACTACAATTGCAGTTTTATGTAATGTGGGAGAAATAAGTCATATAAGGTAGTTTGCAGGAAGGACTAGGCTGTGAGTTCTGGTTGAGACACCATCAGTAGCTCATTACTGAAACTGGCTTTTTTGAACAGGCAGTGAATTTAGGGTTACATAATGACTTGTAACTTTTAAACAAAGTAACTTAGAGATCTCATTTTTGGCATGCAGCTGACTGGGGATATACTGATCCAAGTTCTAAATTTATTGATGCTAGAAATTTTGGCCAGACTCCCTCTTTAATTGCACTGTCACTTTAAACTGCCTAATGTAATGAGTACAGCCTGTGATAACATTCTTGACAAAGTGTAGGCATGCATAAAACGCTGGAGGCCAGGGCGGCAACAGCACTGGTGTATATCCACTTGGAGACGCAAATAAAACATGGATTTACAAATATTAATTTTCTTCCAGCATGTTATTGCCTCAGATCCTTTCTTGGTATCTCTAGCCAAGCTCTGCAAATTGTCTGATCTGATCTTTATGCCAGGGCACCATACAGCACTTGTTCTGAGTTGCCTTGCTTGCTGAACGTAAATACACTGTTTAATACACTACAGGTCCACTCAACCACTGCCCTGGTGAACCTGTACTCCATGTGATACCTTTTCTCCACCAAGCTGCTGGGATTCAGGAAGACACTATGTAGCTTCTCAGTCTTCAGTATCACCCTCATTATTAGGAAACTGCCCATGAGGCATCACACGTGAGCTAACCAGGCATTTCTCTAAAAGGTCAACCTGTCCATACCATCTGGTTGATGTGTCACACTATTCCCACTTCAAATCTTGCAGTTCCATGTGGCATCTCACCTGGAAGTGGAGTAGGATGTGCATTAAAACTCTGTGATACGGTCATTGAAATAGTTTTGTAATTGATACTTGTTTGTATTTTGTATCTCTCTCCCAGTCGCACGCATACACTCAAAAGCCACAAACCGAGCATGAAGCATCACTGGCAGCAGTATGCAAATACTTTTGTAGCACAGACAGAAGAAGTTTCACATGGAAATTGCCCAGAAACAGGCTTTTATATTCATTCCAGTTCAAACTGAGAATGTCGGTCTACAGACAAGTGTTTCATCCTTTTGGGACCCAGCAGTGTAGTTTGGTCACTGTCTCAGCCAAATATCAGGTCAGTCCCTACAGAAAAACAGGCATTTAGTACACTGAGAGGTAGTATACAGGACAGGCAGTTTAGAACTCATACTCGAAAAGCCAGATGAACTTTAACCCCTCCTGGCATATTCAGGTAATAGCAAAGAGGTGATGCCACACCCAATCTTAAAGGGTCATTAGCATTTTCATTCTGCTGTTTCCTTGGAACCCAGTTGGATTGCCCTGCAATACTGAGATTAGAAGCCAAGATTAGTACTTTATAACCAAATTGAAATTGTTGCTGACTCTGATAAGCCCCATTCTGCTGAGTCACATGCTTGATATGCCCTTTGCTGAATGCAAAATTGAAACTGAATGTTCCAAAAATGTAAGCTTGTGCTGCCACAGTAGACAGCTCAAATAAATGAAAAATAGGAAAGGTTGAAATAATCTGCCTCTCCAGTCCATCCTGAGCTTCATGTAGCGTTGAGTAGCTCAGGAAGCCCAGGGGCCCAGATTCTCCAAAGATGTGCAGCTCCACATTTCACATTCTTGCTTTCAAGAATGTGACTTGTTGATATGAGGCTATTTTCTGGTCTCTGTATGGGTCTGGGAAGACTTTTCTTTTTGTGTGCTGAGTTTGCTGTCCAAGTGGCTTATTCTCAAAGCTGTTTTGTCAGCAAAAATCCTCTTGTCTTGATAGTATAGGTGGACATGGACCAGCCATGTCGAACTTTCACACTGATTAAGTACGCAGTAAGACATGACAGGGTGCACATTATAGTGATATAATCACATTTCTAAAGGTGGTTGTTAGGCACAAGCTGCATCCAGTGCCAATAAATGCACCTGAGAAGTTTGATTAGATCACCATAATGGTATACCTGCAAATTCGTAATGTCTGCAGGGCTACAAATTGTAAGCTCGGCCTCGCCTACAAAGCTAAAAACTGCCTAACCCCAGCAGCTCGTTTGGCACTAGCCAGAGGGGTCCTCCTCCCTACTCTCTGTTATGGGTTGGTTACCTTTGCCCCCGTACCCCCATCCAGCCTCCAGAAATGGGACACTGCCTATAATAACATCTGCCACTTAGCCTTCTCCGCTCCTCCCCTCACTTACAGCTGTGACCTCTACTCCCATCTGGAGTGGCTCCCCCCAGAAAAGCATCGCACCTTCGTGCTTGGTAATTTCATTGACAACATTATAAGAACGGCCACTCCCTCCGCCCTCGCCCCGCCCTCAACCCTGGCCCCCCGTCCTATCAGCTAAGATCAAGAGAGGCTCTAGATCAGCTTGTCCCTAGAACTCGCTCCCTCATGGGGCCGGGCCTTCTCCTCCTTCGCTCCAAAAATCTGGAACTCGCTTCCAGTCCTTACCTGGTCCACCCCCTCCCATCACTGCTTCAAAACCTCGCTCTGGCACTTCCTGAAATCCTCCTCCGCTTGTCCCTGTACCTCATAGATCACCCTACCTACACATGTACTATGAGCTCTCAGGGCCCACTGCACTTAACCCCTCTGAACTAGTAACGAAATCCAGACTTTACATCCTTCACCATCCTCCCCCCTCACTCCTCTCTCCCAATATGGCCTCACCCGTTTCTATCAGTCCCCCCACCCCCCGTTTCCCCCCAGCACTTGCTTCTGATACTAATTTACGCTCATATATGTACCTAAATTGTTTTATTTACTCCACAATTGTGTGTATCCGTGTCCAGCTTGATTCTAATGATACCTTGCTTCCTCTTTCATGCCAGGTAATGACTGTTATTTTCTTGTTTGCTAAATTTGTACTATACTGTCAGCCGCCTACCCATTTCCTGTAATCCTGTTTTTTGCTCAACTGTATGTAACTGACTCCTGTATGCTACTACCTATGTAACCCTCCCGGGTCGCACCTGAAAATAGGCACTTGGCTGTCTAGTGTGCCCTACCCGGTTAACAAAAACAAACAAATAAATACCCTGGAGTGTCTTATTGTTCTTATAAGATAGCACTTAAATATTTGACTTAAAATGAGTTCAGATAAGAAGAAATTATTTTAAACCTTTCATTGAAATATGCTTCCATTTTAACTTTAAAGGCAAAACATAGCCCAAATTCTGGTAATGGGGGTGCTAAAAACATTAAAAGACAATGAAAACCATGTGTGCCACACATTTTAAACTAGATGCAGGTATTTTAATGGAAGGATATTCAAAACTGTTGAACCTGCCAGTTTTTTTTGAGGGGGGTAGATTTTTCCTGAAAACACCCAAATATGATTCAAAGGTATGTGCTTTTATGAACTTCAGGAATTTATCTAAGCCATTTGTGTCTGCTTCTGCTATGTATGTGCCTCCCCTTTCCTCTCTTTGTTTATAGTATTGCCTTTTTTCCTCACCCTCTTTCTCTGGTCTCAGTCTTTCCTCACATTCAACTCTTTGAATGTTCACCATGGAATACAGGGATTCAAAATTCTGCAAAATTCCACTGACAGAATGTTTCTTTCCCAGCATACTGTACACACAAACACAAAACAAACACCACATGTGGAACCAAAGCTTCAATTAATTTTCTCTAGCTGGTATGCAGCAGATATTTCCCTGGTAAGTAGGCAAAGATAGGAGGAGGATTTTTCATAGTCAGCAAAGGGACACTAGTAAAGAAAACTACAAACAGTACTTCATTTTTCTAATTTGCTTATGTGTGTAAGGAGCGTGTACTGATCAGCAAAACAACATTTAACTAATTTTTTATTTTATTTTACATAGTTTTATTTTTAGGGCCTGGTTGTAGGTTTTTAGTGAGTAAAGGTGGCAACCATGTTTCTGAAGGAAGGTCAGTTCTGGGAGTTGGGGAAATGATTTTCACATTGTGTGATGTGCCTACTAACAAATTTAGTCAGGTATAGAAACATAGAATGTGATGGTAGAAGAGGGCTGCTGGGCCCACCCAATCTGTCCATTTTTTTCTTAATGTTCATTTTTTCTGCAGCCCCCTACTTGATCTATGGCACAATATTCCCCTCCCCCCCTTCTTGCTTCTACTATTCTCTTGTGTCTGTCCCAGGCATTTTTGATCCCCACCACTGTTTTCACCCCTACTACCTCCACTGGATGGCTCTTCTATGTATCTACCACCCTTTCTGTGAAGAAGTACTTCCTCATATCCCTCCTGAGTTTAACCCCTTCCTGCTTTCTAGCATGCCCCCTTGTTCTAGAGCACCCTTTTATCTGAAAGATACCCCATCTGTACCTTATTAACCCCCATGAGGTATTTAAAGGTATCTCTCATTCTCTCCCTTTCCCTCCACTCCTCCAGGGTGTGCATGTTATGCTCCTTTAACCTTTCCTCGTAGGACTTTAGTTGCAGACCCTGCATCATTTTGGTAGTCTTCCTCTGGACTGCCTCCACTCTGTATATGTCCTTCCTAAGATATGGTCTCCAGAACTGGACACAGTGGTTTCTTACTTGTGATCTATATAGGGGCAGCACCACCTTCCTCTTCCTGCTGGTAATACCCCTTCCTATGCAACCCAGCATCCCACTAGCCCTTCCAACTGCCTTGTCACATTGCCTAACCACCTTTAGGTCATCTGATATGGCTACCACTAGTTCTCTTTCCTACTTGGTCGTTGTCAGTATCACTCCACCTATTTTGCAATGCGCTACCAGGTTCATTACTCCCATGTGCATCATTTTGCACTTTTCTGCATTAAAACCCAGCTGCTATACCCTTGGCCACTCTTCCAGTCTTTTCAGATCTCTGCCCATCCGTTTGATCCCCCCCCCACCGAGTGTCCACTCTGCTGCAGATCTTGATGTCATCCACAAAGAGGCAGACCTTCCCTTCCAGTTCCTCTGCTATGTCACTTATAAAGACATTGAAGAGGACCAGCCCCAGTACTGACCCCTGAAGTACCCCACCGGTTATTCTCCACTCCTCAGAGTGAACTCCAACCTCTGCCTCCTATCCCCTAACCAGTTTCTCACCCAGATTACTACCTTATTTCCCATTCTCATGCTACCCAATTTGTTTACCAGTCTCCTATGTGGAACTGTGTCAAAAGCTTTGCTGAAATCTAAGTCAGCCATGTCCACTGCTCCTCCTTGATCCAGCTCCTTGGTCACCCAATCAAAGAAATCTATCAGATTTGTTTGGCACGACTTTCCCTCTGTGAAGCCATGCTGCCTTGGATCCTGTAATCTGTTGGATACAAGATATTCCACAATCCTTTCCTTTAATAGTGTTTCCATTAATTTACCCACCACCGACATCAGGCTAACAAATTACTTGCTACCACTTTTATGAAATGGGATTACATCAGCCCTTATCCAGTCCTCCTGGACTACACCAGTCTCCGGTGATCTGTTTAAAAGGTCTGTCAGCGGTGAAGCTAGTACTTCCCTAAGCTCCTTCAGCACACTTGGATGTACCCCATCTGGTCCCATAACTTTGTCTACCTTCAGGTTAGCAAGTGCGTTCCAGACTCTCTCCAAAGAAAATGGACAAGTGTCCATTTCCCTCCCATCAAAACTTCTTGCACCTTTTTGTGGTCCCTCCCCTTCCCCTTTCACTGTGAACACTCTGCAGAAGTATTTGTTCAAGATGTTTGCTTTTTCTTGATCCCTCTCTGTACATTCACCCACTCTCATTTTTCTTTGTCTAGTGTTTGCCTGTTCCTTGATGAAATGGTGCAATGCGTGGTTACAGTTAAATCCCAGTCAAAGTGTCCTTTTAAAATAGAATGTTTGTTTTGCTGGAGACTAATAATTAAATCACGCCCAGTTTTACATTGGACTTAAGTGTGGGAGCTACATTAGTTATGATGCTTTGGCCAAGAACTCATCAGTACATTGTGGCCAGCATTCCATAATATTAGCCACAATTAGATTTTTATAATAAGACAGGACAGTTTTGGCACATCACTTTCATCATATAGTGAAAGTGCATTTATTATTTTTAACTTTGGGGTACAATATTTGACATTTATGTAAGGTACAAAGTTATAAACAGGAGGTTTAGAAGGCTGTCTACACATTTACCAGCACTCTTTTTTGAAGTTTTGGTGCCTGGACATGAACATGTGTGACCACCCAGTCCCTGGGGTTACTAGAATCCTATCAGTATTATTGTTAGGAAGGTAGCAGGCAGCTGGTAGGGAGCTCATTAGGGGCTCCTTACATAATGACATCTTGTTTACTCAGCTAGCCTGAGGGACGAATGATTAGGTAATTTAGAATTCTCACAGTGGCATAAGCCACACTGTGTGGATAGCTGCTCTGGGGAGCTTAGAATGCTCAGTTTTGAGTAGAGTGTTGTGGAGTGAGGAGGTGAGAGTGGTAGAAGGACTGCCAGTGGGCTCTAACAGAGGGCCCAGGATTTCTCACCCTAGTCGAGTATCATTTCCAGCTTCCAGTCGAAGTGGCGGAGACAAAATTACAGCAGGTGTGCCTGATTTCTACTCCCTGTGAAGTGGAAGGATCTGCTTGTTCTCTGTGGACTCAAGGGGCAATCCCTTTAATGTTCTGTGGTGTTTTTGGCTGCCTTGGATAGGACCTGAAATAGACTGTGTGGACGGGCTACCCAGAGGAGTGCCTTTCTTTTTCCTCTTTGGTTGTTCCATGCCCAGTGGATGGAAAAAGTTTCTGTGAGTACTATCAATGAGACTAGATCTCAACATGTTCTTAAGGGAGTGGATAGTCTGGGGTGTGTGTGCCCATAGATCAGGCTGGATCGCACCTGTCAGTGACCCCTAGTCTCACCAATGCGAGTGAAGAAAGTTAAACTGTGTACCCCAGTGAGTGCAGTTTATTTTGTCTGTGTCACCCCAGTGTTGTGACAAGTAAAGCATGGGACCTCTAGCATCTCAGTGGGGAATGGGGATTTCAGTGGTGTAACCCTGAAGAATGGCAGAGACTGTCGGTTGGGGCCAAGGGTGGGAGGAATGTCATCTAAGTGCTTACAAGGCAGGGCTTCCTGGTTTGTAAAGAGCACCAGTATTTTTACCTGAGCAAGTGACCAAGCTGAAGGTTAAGGCGTGTGGCTAAGTTTTCACATTATTGCACCTATGTTTGAGAAGAGTTTTGAGTGTGTGACTTAGAGTCACTAAATAACGCCCACCAACCCCGCACGCAGCAGTGTGTGGCACACTCCCAACACCCACGACACCCGTACCCCTCACAGGGGCACTAGGCATGGCTGCTGCCTGCCCACCCCAGTGGCACCACATGCCAGCTCCTCTCCCTACTACCAAAGGCTGTGTCCCTCAACCCCTTGTCAGCAGGCATGCCCCCCTCCCCTCCATCACAGGGCCAATGCAGTGCCAATGGTGAGGGCCGGTGGCATTGCACTCCTGCCACCCACCACTGCTGCCAGCCCTCAGACATCTGCGGGGCACACTGCCAATGTATGCCCCATCTCTGCACAAGGGATCCACTGGCAGACCCATGCTGGGCATCCAATTGGATGCCTGGCTGGGTCCGTGACTCTGCCTGCATTTGCCCTGCATGGACCTGCACACCGGGGGGAGGACACGGATGGGTGGCTGGTATTTGTGAATGCCGGTACTGGCACACCTGTCCATGGGTGTGCAGCTCCGTGGATGGGGTATGTGCGTTTCACGCATATCCTATGCCCCTTCATGAATCAGGCCCATTATTAGGCATATACACTTGTGTTTCAGCTTCAAATATCTGTAACATGAATTGGCTCTGTAGCAGTACCCAAAGGGTGGTAGTGGGGGGGAGCTCTCTGGTATTTATTTATTATTTATTTCGTTTTTGTTGACCAGGTAAGTGCACTAGACAAATTCTGCCTATTTTCAGGCACGACCCGGGGAGGGGGATACAGATGAATGCAAACTGACCTTGAACCAGATTAAGCTGCTGAGGGAAGTTATCAGTGTGTTCCCACAGGGGTCTTTATTCAGCCAAGTGTCGTTCAATGTGTTCATTAATGACACTGGGGACAGCATTAAGGGCAAGATCTGCCTCTTCAATTGTGGATGACACCAACCTCTGTAGATGGATGGCCACAGATGAAGAGGCACAGGACCTAAAGGAAGACTTAGCAAAGCTGGAGAGGTGGTCTAGCATCCTGCAGCTGCGTTAAGTGCTAAGAAGTGCAAGGTCATGCACATAGGAGGAAAGAACTTGAGGGACAACTACAGTCTACAGCGGTCAAGGTCACTGTATCAGAGGAGGAAACAGACTAGGGAATAGCCACTACCAGCAATCTAAAGCAGGCTATGCAGTGTAGAAAAGCAGTAGCCAAGGCTAACATAATTCTGGGCTGTATTGCTAGAGGGTTCACAAGCAGAAGGGAGAAGGTTATCCTGCCGCTGTACAGATTCTTGGTATGGCCACTTCTGGTGTATGGTATGTAATACAGGAGTCCCTACATGAGGAAGGATATCAACTAAAGCTAAAGTATTCGATAAAGTCTCACACCAGGTTTTGATAAATCAAATGAACCAATTTAAATTTCACCCAGCACTCATAAACTGCGTTTCTTCATGGCTACATAATCGCCGACAATGTACTGTTATCAAAGGATACACTTCTAGTTGGGAAAAGATCACAAGTGGGGTCCCTCAGGGCTCTGTCCTGGGGCCAGCCCTATTTAACATCCTAATTTCATCAATGCAGACATCATTCAAGGTCTGGATGGCAAAATACGCTGATGACTGCAAACTAGGATGTATCGTTAACAACTATGATGCAGCACTAGCCTACCAAAAAATTAAACTCATTGGAGACCTGAGCAGTTGATAACAGAATGTTATTTAATGAACAAAAATGTAGAGTTATGCACCTAGGACACAACAACCTAAAATACAAGTACAAGTTAAATAATGTAACATTTACAAGAAACCACCAACGAAAAGGATTTAGGAGTAAATGTAGACAATAAACTCAATTTTGATATCCAAATGTCAACAAAAGTTTAAAAATTTCAACAAATTATAGGGAGTATCTTGAAGCATATAAAGAGCAGAAAATCCAGTGTCATACTTCCACTATATAAAGGACTCATGAGACCACATCTTGACTGCTGCTCTCCCTTTTGTGTACCTAGCACAATAACAGGAAAAAAACTAGTAGAGGGAGTTCAAAGGAAAATAACTAAAAAGATTGGTGAAATGAGAAATGTTGAATATGGAGAAAGGCTGGAGAAACTTAACCTTTACTCCATGAAGTATAAGCAACTCCATGGTGACTTATATCTGGCACACAAGGCCCTGAAAGAACCACTCTTAATGGAAACTTTGAGGCTGGAAAAAAAAAACAACTCTGTGGTTCTAACAAGAACACATCATTTAGAATTAAAGGGTGAAATCTGTAGGACCCAAAAGAGGAGTAAATGGTTCTCACATCATGTTGTGAAACCTTGGAACGCACTTCCATGTACTGTAGTTGACAGTATAACCATGAACACTTCCAAAGAACAACTTGACACACACATGGGTAGAAACAAAGTAGATTACCTTTAAAACAATCTTCCATCCCAAGGGTGGCAAGCTCACTAAAGACTTTGCCTCCTGAGCATGTAAACCACTATGAAACTATGAACCTACCTTGAGGCAGTTCAGAAAGGGTGATAAAGATGGTTCATAGTCAGCAGGACATGGTATAATGCAACAGTGGTGAAACATGTGTTCCACAAGAAACCTATGTACCTCGTAGTTGAGGGGTAGCCCGTGACATGGGCATCGGCAATTGAGCACCTGCAATAACGGTGACTTAATCCAAGCGCATGCCATGGGGGCTATCAACGACGTAGGGTGACTGGATGGGGGGGTCAGCACATATAGCGACAGGATGTCACTACACGTACTTGCATGGGGGTGGGAGCAAGCATGCTCAGCGAGGGGCTAGAGGGGTTTTGAGGGTTGGTACCACAGTGGGCTGCCGAGCTGGTCCCATGGCATGGTGGGTGAGTTTGCGGCTTGGGTGGTCAGAGTACTTGGTTTGGGTCTGGGCGCTGGTGTGTTTTCGTTGCACCCGGACTGAATTTTATTTTTAAATGTTTAGCACCCCCCCCCCGACATGCACCCTCCTGTAGTTAAGAATCCATAAGAAGGGGGTGCGGGTGGTGAAGTCCCCCATGGAGGGATGCAGGGGGGCAGACCCCCACATGAAATGTTAAAATGCAAGTCCCCGGCGCCGTTTTGCTGTGCACCAGGGTGTTACGGTGCCAAAATTGATTTCTGGTGCTCTGACTTCACCATAACACCAATCGCCTTTCAGCAGTCACCATTATGACATGGAACCTAGTTGTGGGTCACCTGCTGGGAGGTCCAACAGAGACAAGTGGGATCTTGCCATGTAGGAAGTTAAAAACTGTGAATAAATAAAATAGTTCCCATAGCCATGGGCATTATGGAGATAATTCACTAAGGGGCGGATTGCCTAAGCACTGGGTAAAAGAGATGCATAGGCAACCCTAAGTGAGAAAGCCATGCAGCGGGGGTCCAGAAGACCCCCCCCACGGCATTCACCATAGGCATGCTAGTGCCTTGTGCATGCTGGGTCCCCAAGCTGCCTATATGGTTTCACACTGGGGTGGTCTGGGGGGTACCCACACTCCACACTATTCACTAAGGGGTGGAGTGGCAAAGAGTGCCTGGCTGGGGTATGCAAAATGCACCCTGACGTAACCAGGATGTGCACCCCCATTCCACCACCCAGCCGAACACCAGCCAGAGCAAACAGCCATTAGACCCCTGCCACACAGCCACCCAGCCAACTGGACCACCTGGGTGTGCTGGTGGCAGCCATTCAGGTGAGTACCCTTTCTTTGGCATGTGCCATGGCCATGCTTCCCCCCACAGAGCAGGGGATCCACTCTGGGACCCAGGACGGGAATCCAGTTGGATGCTGCCTGGATCCACTGGTCCACACCCATCCACCCCCTGCAATCATGTGTGCCGGGGGGTAGGGCCATGGACAAGCAGCTGGCGATGTTGACTGCCTGCCAGAGCATGCCTGTCTGTGGCTATGGTGCTGTGTGGTCAGTTTACATTCGTTTCATGCAAGACACCTGCACCATAATGAACAGCAGCCATTATTAGCAGCATAAGTAGTAAGCCAAGGGGGGGAAGCAGTTGCCTACACCCACATCCACTGTGCACAGTCTAAGATAAATAATAGGGTGCCTGGCACCAATATTTAATAAGTATGCATAATACAGATAGATAGATAGATAGATTGATTTATACAATATACATTATCATTTTTTATGCTAACTAAACATGCTACCTATACCAGAGGACACCAACTAGCTGGATAATTTGTTTTCTATCTCCATAGTAGGGTGCATTTCATTCTGTGCCTGTGTAGAAACCACCTGTGCCTAGTGGTTTCTATAGCTGCATGCCCCTGCCAACATGAGCTACATCTTTCAATCAGCGTGTCACTATAATTTGGTAACATGCTAATCATGGCTTCACTCAGAATTCTAAAAATAAACATACTACGAAGATGGAAAACTTTTATGTTTTATTCAAAAGTCAGTAGAAAAAAACACTAATGTATATTGTATAAACTGTGCATGTGACATGCGTTCATGAGATATGGTATTTATCTTCATGAGTGGTCAGTGACCTCTTCCAACCTCACTTGTGGCTTCACTACTTATGAAAGTCAAGAGGTCACTGACCAGTGATGGAGATAAATACTGTGTCTCATAAACGCCCATCACATATATCATATTCCATGCTAGACAAGGGTAGTACTTGACTGCCCTGGTTACCATGCTCGTTGGTGATCTAGTGATACAACACTATCAGCCTGGAGTATGTTATGGCCATATGCCATAAATTGTACCTGCACACATGTAATGTTTTTTATAGTAGCCAAAAGTTCTGATTTAATTTAATGGGGCAGTTGCTCTTAGTGAATGCAGAGTGGCAGCTGGGCAGCACTAGGTGTGTGTGAGAGAGAGAGAAAGGTAGAGGTGTATTGAGTGAGTGGCTCTAAAGTGGTACCATACAGTATGGAGGAAGGACAGGTCCCAAGTAAACATTTTGACAGCTTTTCTCCTTAGGATTGTGGCTATAAACACATATTGCAGCAAACTGACTTTTTTCTCACAGGAGGATTTCACTTAACAGTGCTTTATGTTTCCCTTGTCATAATTTTATTACAAAAAATAATGGAGAGGACATAGGATGTCAGTTTGCAGCTGAAGAAGTGTAAACATAATTACTTTTAAATTTAGGACATTTTTGTGGTGAGTTATGCAACATGTAATGGAAATGAAAGAATTCAAGTTTACAGTGCAGAAGAGGCTCCTAATTTTTAAACATGTTTCAACACATATATCACATCTGTCACTCATGTTCTATATCACTTGCACTCTATATCAATATACTCTGTAGCAATAACTATATATTCTCTGTAACATTTGACTTATTCCCTCCCATAGCGTATATGTGAGTTGAACCGTTCTATGTTTAACTTATTCAAAATGGCCATCTTGACACTACTGTGAATTTACAGTGATTGCTATAGAGTATAAGAGACATAGAGTTTAAGCGAATGCAAACTGTTTAGATACCAGAGTAGGATATCTGGGTAAAAGGGGCGAGTAGGTTGACTGAGGTGGGTATAGGCCTAGTAGCCATTGCATGCCCTTAAGGCATCTGAAAAGTGAAAGTGCAGTAACTGTGGTCTCAGGGGTGGCCTGGTGGTGGTGGTGGTATTGTATTTTGGAGTGCTCCTGGGTTCAGGTATACCTACAGTGGTATCACAGCGCCACAGCGATGGGAAAACAGGGAAGACCATCACGGGCAACATTATCGACAGTTCGCTGTGATGGTCCGCTGGGTTCCCAATGCTGCTGTCTCTGGGGTGTTCGCCCCCTCCTTGAACCAAGTCCAACTTGGAGTTGGTTATCTAAAGTGCGGAGGGGTGCAGGGGGGTCAGAGCCCCCCACATGGGGGATGAGGGGGGCAAAGCCCCCCTCAAAAAACACAGTTTCCCACGGCGACAACACAGTGCCAATTGGAGGCATTATGCAATCACTGTATCGACAGTCGGCAAAGTTCCTGTAGCTGCACCGACATGGAACCACCTACAGCAGGTTAGCAGGTTCAGTACTCTGTGTAGAAAGCAATAGAGTATAAGTATTTGAATAGAGCATTATTTTACAGCGTGTCTGTCACGCTGGCTGAACAGCTCAGCTAAATTTACCTTTCTTATTTCACTTAAAATCTGTGTTCAGGTCATACTTTGAAGTTGTCCAAGTCTTACTATTCCTGTTGTCTCCAGAGTTAGTCCAGTGCAGTGCCTTCTCTTCCATACAGGTTCCCATAGCTCTCTGGCTGGTACGTCAGCCATGCAGACCATCTCAGTGTATCCAATCCAGTGGTGGTGGTGGGTAGAAAGAGAAGTAAAGAACCGAAGTAACTCCTTGTTGTCATTGTTTGTGCATACATTGGTTTGGCATCACAACATGGTAACTGTGTGTGTTATAATATGAGGACAGACTGAGAGAACTCAATATGTGCTCACTCATGGTGAGGAGGGAGAGATGGGGCATAACCGAAAACTTCAAGTGCCTGAAAGGTATAAACAAGGTGGATATTGGGGACCTTTTTCATCTACGTGAAGACAAGAACACAAGAAGGCACTGTTTCAAACTGATGGGGGAAATGTTCAAGAAGGAGGCCAGGAAACATTTCTTTATAGAACATGTGGTGTCAGGGTGGAATGAGCTCCCACCTGAGGTCATCACTTTGCCATCATGCGGTCAAGAGTGGGTGGGACAGGGTCAAGGGAAGGGGCAGGGTTGGTAGGTAGGGGGCGGAGTCCACTGTAATCACTGTAATCTCTGGATCAGGAGCATTGCAATCCGGCAGACTCAACAGACCTAACTGCCTTCTTCTGCTTGCTGATCCATATGTTCATTTGATAAAAAAGACAGCACATATTTACAGTTGAATACAAACTTGAGATTTATGGGCCTACAGCCCACATTCAAAAACAAGTACTGTCTTGTTACAGACAAAAAACCAAAAAACAAAAGCAGAAATAATTTCCATACTCTTTGGTTCCATGACTTCAAACTATAAAATAGTGGAGTCCAGACCACTTTTCTAGGCAATCGCATGATAGGATTCTAGGTTTGAGGATTTGATTCCATTTGAATCCATGGCAATAACTCCTAGATTAATTTAAGGATTTGTTTGTGTAAGCAATTGTAATGCATTATTTCTCTTACATTAGTACATCCAAATAAAATAGTACAGCTGGAAAAATGGAATGGAATTAATGCATGCAGGTCTGTGTGTTACTCTTTTTTTTTTTTGCCTAGAATCTAGGAACCAGGATAGACCTATTGAAAATGTAAAACCTTGTCCATAGCAGAATACTGCTACTTTATATATTTTGCATCTGGGACACTTCAAACACAGGAAAAAAAGTGATTTGATCTATGACTCAGAGTAAATTAATGACTATGATGAGACTGGGACACGGGTCTCTTGGTTAAAAACTGCTACCAGCAGGATTGCTGTGTACAGCCACATAAAATGTGGTATCTCATTTTATGTTCGGAACCTTAGGTACAATAAGTCACAGTCCCTTTCTTGATTACAGTTTCTATTCTTTATACAGTATTTGTTACAGATATATCGTCATACAGTTAAAGGAAATCACAGTTAAAGCACAATATTAATTGCAACGGTTCCACCAAGTTGCTTCAACAACTTTCTTGTTGAAATCCCCTATAGCAACGGGCAAAACTTCGACTGTTGAAGTTTCACCCATCAGAAAATCACTTTTTCCTTTTTTTTAACACTCTTTTCTTTATTAAGATTTTCAAATGAATACAATAAACAAACATTAATACATCACAGTAGGCTCTTATCAACAAATAATAAAATAACTATAGTCCCCTTATCCTCCTTAACTCACTCTCCTTCCCCACCTTCCCTGGGAGCAATATATCTAAAACTAAAGCACAATACCTTTAAAACTAATAAGATATAGCATAAATATAATAAATCTCAAAACCCAAATTAATCTTAAAATAAGTAGGAGCTATGCTCTTAGAAAAACTTGGCAGAATCATAAGAAAGCAAATAAAATCCTTAATAGGTAACAGGCCTAGATTAAAAATAAGTGAGCAAATGAAGATTAAGGTCATTAAAGGCCCAAGAGCTGTGATCAAGTAATTCATTATAACTTGCAATGTGTCAAAGGTTGGCAACTGAACCTAAAAAGACTTCCATATTTTTAAGGAGGAGTCTTGTTTGCCATGGAAGTAAGATATAATATGGATTAAAGATAGATTATGTCTAAAATGAGCCTTCCACTTTTTAAAAGTGGAAGAAGATTGGTCTGCCCAATGTTTAAGTAGGAGTTGAGTGGTTGTGGCCCCTATAAGGGCTATTATGGACTTTTCAACAGATGACAAATCAAATGTAGTCACCTAGAATACAAGTATGCAGGTTAAACTCATAGCTTTGGATTAACCTAATATATTATGTTTTATTCCCTGCCAGAGCACTTGTGTATGGTGACCTGATCAAAGCAAATGATCCAAAGATCCAATGTGTTTATTGCATTTGTGACACAATTTAGACTGTTTGAGTCCCAGTTTATGTAATCTCCAGGGAGTTAGATATGTGTTGTGAAGAACTTTAAAGCAAATTAACCTCAAATTGTCAAGAGGGATTAACTTGTAGATATTGTTCCATAAATGTGAACAAGTTAGAGAACGAGATGAAAAATGTTTATCCCAAAATTAATTTTGTAAAGGTGTATCTGAGAATTTTAATTTCAGAAGGAACTTATATAATCTAGAAATTGGTGGGGTTTAATAGCCATAATGCTCAGTTCTGATATAGTATTACACCCCCCCCCAAGGGACAAGCGATTGTCAAAATAAGATTGTAATATAAATTGTAACATATGGAAATTAACAGTATGTTTCTTAGACCAATGAAAGTCTTTAGAAATTTCAGAAAAAGAGCAGAATTTCCAAAGTTCTAGAAGATCATTCACCTGGGGACTAACCTGGCTAGGTAAAAATTTTGAGTTCAATATTTTCCCTTTTAAGCAAAAATTTCAGGTTGTAAAACACTGGTTGGAAAATTCTCTGGGATACGTTAATACTGAAAAATTGACAAACTTGATTATGGACCTTTAAAGAAGTACCAATCACTGTATTTTCAATGTCTCTTGGTATATTTTTAAAAGCAGTATATAGAATAGCTTCTGGGTAAATGTTATATTTTTTAAGTAATTCTTTTTCCATTATAGCCCACGTGGGAACATAAGGGGAAGACTGATTATTATATGTCAGCCATTTTAAAAACATGATCATATGTGAGGCTATATAATAAAGAGTGAAATTTGGTGTATTCCATCCCCCTAGGTTTTTAGAAAGCATATATTTTTGTATAGCTATCCTAGGTGCACCCTTTAACCATAAAAAAACTATTTATAATTGAATGGAGTTTGGAAAACCAGGTAAGAGGTAGGAATACATTAAGCATATTAATGGGAAAAAAAAATTCTGGGGAAAACATTCATCTTTACCCCTGGCCAGGGAAATTAGGAGAGGGAACAAGGGGTTCTTTAGATACATTGGGGAAAAAGAAGGGTGAAGGGGCAGATTAGCAGGATTAAAACAGGGGAGAGATGGGGACAAGACCCGGGGGAGCAGGCTGAGGTACTAAATGAGCACTTCTCCTCAGTTTTCGTCAAGGAAAATGGGGGGGCTGCATCATACATGGGAGGAGACAGTGATACTAAGGAGGGGGGACCCTTACTGATCAGCGGGTCTGGGGAGAGGGAGAGGCATCACTGGCAGGAGGGGGGAAGGCTAAGCAGGGGGAAGAGGTAGCAGAGGTGGAAATCACAGCAGAGAGAGAGTGAGGGAAGCCCTCAGGTCCCTTACAATGGAGAAAGCACCAGGGCTGGATAAATTACATCCCAGAGTGCTGAAGGAACTGGCGGATGTCCTGGCAAAACCCCTGGTGGAGCTTTTCACCATCTCTCTGAGGACAGGGTGGGTGCCCCAGGACTGGAAGGTGGCACATATAGTGCCTATCCACAAGGGGGGATCAAGAGAGGTGGCAGGGAACTACAGGCCTGTCAGCCTGACATCAGTAGTGGGCAAGGTGATGGAGGGCATTGTCAAGGAGAGGCTGGGGGGGACCTGGAAAAGTCAGGGTACCTGGACAATAGACAGCATGGATTCATCCGGGGAAATCATGTCAGACAAACCTTGTGGAGTTCTATGACTGGGTGACGAGTGCCTTGGACCTGGGTAGACCAGTGGATGTCCTCTTTCTAGACTTCAGCAAGGCATTTGACTCTGTTCCTCATGGGGGCCTGTTGGATAAGCTGGGAGAAATGGGGGTGGGGAACCAGATGATCAGATGGATAGGCAAATGGCTCCAGGACCGTACCCAGAGGGTCATAGTGGGTGGGATAGTCTCATCCCCAAGAAGGGTCATTAGTGGGGTCCCACAGAGATCAGTCCTTGGGCCCCTCCTGTTCAACACCTATGTCTCTGACATAAGGACAGGTATCAGGAGTAAGATGAGTCTCTTTGCGGATGACTCAAAACTGGGGGTGGTGGTGGATGGGGAGGAGGGGAGGGTGGCCCTACAGGGGGAAATGGAGGCTCTGGAAAGATGGTCTAGAAAGTGGAAGCTGAGGTTCAATGCAGGGAAATACAAGGTACTGCAACTGGGGCAAGAAACCTGGGCCAAGTGTACACCCTGGGGGGGGGGATGCTACAAGTCTCGATGGCTGAGTGTGACCTGGGGTGGTGGTGGATGTCAAGATGAACAACTCGGAGACTTGTAGGAGGGCAGCAGCCAAGGCCAACAGGATGCTGGGATGCATCGCTAGGGGTTCACCTCCAGAAGGAGGGAAGTGATACTCCCTCTGTATAACTGTTTGGTGAGGCCACACCTCGAGTACTGTGTGCAGTTTTGGAGGCCACACTTAAAGAAGGACATTAAACTCCTGGAGAGGGTCCAGAGGAGGGCAACCAAAATGATTTGGGGCTTGGGGAACAGGACCTATGGGGAGAGGCTCGAAGAGCTAAATATGTACACATTGGAAGAGAGAAGGGACTGGGGAACATGATAGAAGTCTTCAGGTACATGAAGGGGGTAAATAGGGGAGGAGCAGTCAGGGTGCTTCGAAGGAAGGAGGAGGGTCAACTAGAAGGCATGGGTGGAAGCTGGAGGGGGAAGATTCAGGGGAGAAAGGAGGAGGTGCTACTTCATTGAAAGGGTGGTGGAGCCATGGAATGCGCTGCCAAGGGGGCTGGTGGAGGCAGAGATGGTGGAGGGGTTCAAGAGGGGTTGGGACAGGTACAAGGGAATGGTTCTGGAAGCAAAATCCAGTGCAGTGAGAATATCCGGAACTGGGAAGGGAGAAGCCAGAGAGGGCGAGGGGGGCAGCAAGGTCATCTCTCAGGGAGGGGGCTGACCAAACAAGCAGACACGAAAGACCGTTAAGCTTATTCTGCTGGCATATTAGTATGTTAGTATGTTTATAATATTAATTCTACCCTGAAAAGAAACAGGGAGCTTCGACCATCTATTTAAATCCTGAGTAATTTTTTGTAAAGGTATGTCTAAATTTAGCTTTATTAACTGAGACTCATCTTTAGATATAGTTATACCTAGATATTTGATCCCTGAGGGATTCCATGAAAGACCTAATACTCCAATTTCTTCCATGCAATAGCAGTTAGCTAAAGGCATCACTTCTGTTTTATCTCTATTTAGCTTATAATTCAAGACCTTATTATAATCATCAGTGATCCTCAAGGCAGTTTTAAACAATTCCAGCAGGACTGACACATGTAATAATATGTCATCAGCAAAGGCTGATAATGTTAAATGGCGTTTTAAAATGGGGATTCCTTTAATTTCTATATTTGAATTTAATGAATGGATAAGGGGTAATTTCTATATTTGAATTTAATGAATGAATAAGGGGTCCTAAGTAAAAATTAAAGAGAATAGGAGAGAGGGGGCATCCTTGTCTAGTACCTTGATAAAGTTTAAAGGGAGGTGAGAGTAGATTATTACAGTTAATTTTAGCCATCAGATTTGAGAATAGAATTTTTAACCAATTGATAAATTTTGGCGAAAAACCAAATTTAAGAAGTACAGCATATAAAAATTATGATGAATTCTATCAAAGGCTTTTTCCGCATCCAGCGACACCAGTGCTAAAGAGTGTTTGGTGTCCCTGGATGCGGAAAGAATATGTGAAATCTTTCTAAAATAGTCTGAGGCTTGCCTAGAGGACATAAAGCCTGCTTGGTCAGGACCAGTCAAGTTTTGCCATACCCTTTTAATTCTCTGGGGTAGAATATGAGTTAAAATGTTTATATCATAATTAAATTAGCGAGATGAGTCAGTAATTAGTGACTTTTTGTTTGGATTTATTGGGCTTGAGGAGAAGAATTATTAATACTTCTAATAGTGTCAAATCTGAGACACCTCTGAAAGGATGAAATCAAATAGTTGTTTTAAAATAGGGATAAGGGAACTTTTAAAGGTTTTATAGAAATTGGACGTGAGGCCGTCAGGTCTAGGCGCTTTATTGATTGAAAAGTTATTGATAACCTCTTCAATTTCCTTTGGGGCAATAGGACCTAATAATTTAGGAATTTCGATCATGCTGATTCTAGGACATATAAAAGTTTGAAGGAAATTACCTATCTGTCCTGCCGTGGGAGGGTTAGAAATAGGACCATATAGCTTGAAGTAGTAAGTATACAGTAGAATTCATTGAGAATATCCTTATAGTCTGTTAAAACTTTGTTTCGATCATCAGAGATTATGGATTCTATGTGTCTGGATTGTTCCATCTTTTTAATTCTTTGAGCAAGCAGACTACTCATTTTTTCTCCTAAATCAGCATAAGAGGCCTTCAACCTTATAATCAAAAGCACCGCCTGTTCTTTACAAGTAAACTGTAGTTTTTCTTTAAGTTTTTGAATCTCCTGGAGTTCCTGGGGTGTGAGTGAATCTGGGTCTTTTGTTTCCAAATCTTTCAATTTGTTAGTTAAATTCCTTAACATTTCAGTTTTTGGTTTTTCAGTCTTAGCACCAAATCTAATAAACTCTCCCCTTAAGTAACATTTACAGGATGCCCTAATTATATCAACTTTTTTAACAGAGTTTAAGTTTTGGTTCCAAAAAAAATGAATAGCTTATTTGATGTATTTGGTAACATATTCTTGTCTCAGAAGGCTGGGGTTAAGCCTCCACGAAAAACATCTCAAATAAGGAATACCTATTTTTAAAGATATCTATATTAGGGAATGATCCAATAATACCCATGGTAAAATCTGTGGATCATGTACTGAGGGGAGTAACTTGTTAGAAAGGAGAAAGTAATCAATTCTGGAGAAGGAGTTATGTACCTGTGACCAAAAAGTGTATGATTTCTTTCTTGGGAAGAATATTCTCCATGGATCAACTAGATTATATACTCCCATTAAATCATGTAAGGTCTTATTATCCACCAAGGTTTTGTGATTTGAGTGATTAGATTTATCAAAGTTATAGTCTAGGGGTAGATTCCAATCACTTCCTTGGACAATGTGGTAAGAGTGGTAAGGTGTTAGGACAGAAATCAGCTTCATATAAAGGTTTGATGAGGCATTATTTGGACCATAAATAGATCCAAACAGGTACCTGGTTTGGGTGATTTCTCCCACAGCTAAAACATAACCTTCTTCTTGGTCTAAGATGAGTTTGAACAAATGGAAGTCCAGAGATGGATCCATTAAAATCACCACCCCTGATTTGGCTGTATATTTGCCCACTCCATATACTATCCTGAAGTTAAATTTTTCAGTTATTCTATCTCGAAACTTAATAAATGTGTTTCTTGAAAAAAAATTATATTATTAAAATCATTTAAAATTGTCATCCTTTTACTTTTTGATTGCAGTCCTTTAACATTCCAAGATGCCATTTATAATATTCATGAAAGAACAATAATAGTGAACTGAAAAAAAAAAAGATAGCTTCAAATCTTTAACACATCATAAGTGTAACTTATGACCTCCCTGATCCCCACTTCTTACCACTTGGTAATCCCACCCCTCCCTCCATAAACTAGCCCCCCCCAGCAATGAAAAAGTCCCCCAACACAATCCATATTGCAGTGCAGGAGGAGTTTGTTGAGTTGGGGAGGGGCCTTAGACAAGTAGCATGCAAGATAACCTTAAGGAGGTGCTGCCTGTCTATGGCATGGGTGTGACTAAGGTGCTCTGCACCATGGGATTCAATCAATGGTTGAACAACTGGTGCAGAGCTCAGGGTTTTGGCTTCATTGGGGACAGGGGGTCCACCTGGAGGGATGCAGGCCTATACTGGTGTGATGGTCAGCATCTGACCAGGAGGGGAACCAGGATCCTAGGTGATAGGTTTAAATGCTTCATTGACAAGCATTTAAACTAGCCAAGGGGGAGGCACTGAAAAGGAGCAGGGAAATCCTGCCCCCCCACCAAAATCAGGGTAGTTTGTGAGGTAAACACCAAGATAGAGAAGTCAATAGGGAGAAGGGCAGGGGTAAATGGAGAAAAAGACAAAGGCAGTAAGGACAGAGATGGGGCAAAAAGAGGTAAGGCCATCAAACAGTGTAGGGTAATGAGTATCAATGCAGTCTAGGTAACAAGCTCCCTGAACTGGTAGCCTTGATGGAAGAGGGACACCTGGATATTGTGGCAGTCACAGAAACATGGTACACAGAGAACCATGACTGGGATGTCAACATACCAGGGAACACAATCTACAGGAGGGACAGGGAAGGTAGAATAGGAGGAGGAGTAGCTCTCTATGTAAGGGAAGGGATCAAAGCAATGGAACTAAAGGGTAAACAGGGAGGAGATTAGGCACTGTGGGTCACCCTGGAGATCAGAACCGGCACCACAATCCACACAGGGGTTGTATACAGACCCCATCTCAGAGGGAAGAAATGGACAAGGAAATGATAGAAGGCATCCTTAGTAAGGTAGAAAAAGGGGAGTTATTGTTGATGGGGTACCTGAATATGCCAGATGTTAACTACAGCACCTTTGCTGCAGCCACATCCAAAATCAGGGTAATTCTCGATGCCCTACAGGGGGCATGCCTCAGACAGCTAGCGTTGGAACCCACTCGGGAGGGAGGAGTCTTAGACCTGATACTCTAAAATGGGGACAGAGAGAGGATCTCAGATCTGGAAGTGGGTAACCATCTCAGAACAAGTGACCACCAAACAGTGTGGTTCAAAATAAACACAACCACAGAGTCAAGCCATACAAAAGTGAAGGTACTGGACTTTAGGAGGGCTGACTTTGTCAAAAAGAGAGAGTGCATCAGAAAAGCACTAGCAAACAGGCAAGAAGGAGGAGTGGAGAAACAATGGGGAAACATCAGAACTGCCATCACAGAGGCAACAAGCCTTTGTGTGAAGCAAATAAACATATCAAAATGAAAGAAAAACCACTATGGTTCTCAAAAGAGGTGGTGGGGAAGGTTAGGGAGAAAAATATAGCATTCAGGAAGTATAAGGATACACAGAAGGAGCAGGACAGAGAACTGTACCAGTTAAAGCAGAAGGAAGCGGGGGAGGCAGTCAGAATAGCAAAGGCCCAAACCAAGGAAAAGACAGCCAACTCGGTTAAGAATGGGGATAAAACCTTTTATAGGTGCATTAGGGAGTGAAGAAAGAGTAGGGAGGGATAATGAGGCTTAATAAAGGGAGGTGGGTGGGCAGAAAGGGACAGTGAAAAAGCAGGGATACTGAATGAATACATCTACTCAATATTCACAAAAGAAGAGGAGGGAAGGTACCTAATTAAATCAGTAGAAGCACTCTGGATAGGGGGGTCGATACCAGTCCTTTCACAGAAGAAAGGGTTCTGAAAGAACTCTAAAAACTGAAGGTGGACAAAGCAATGGGGCCTGATGGGGTTCAACTCAGAATTCTAAAATAACTAAGGGAAGAACTAGTGACACCACTGACTACCCTTTTTAACAAATCATGAGAGGATGGTGTGGTACCTAAGGACTGCAGGAGAGTAGATGTGATTCCTCTTCACAAGAGTGGGAGCAAAGCAGAGGCAGGAAACTATAGACCTGTTAGTTTGACCTCAGTGGTAGAGAAAATGATGGAATCACTTTTGAATGAAAGAATTGTGGTGTATCTAGAGGCCAGCAGGGCACAGGGCCCAAGGCAGCATGGATTCACAGCAGGAAGGTCATGTCAGATGAATCTAATAGATTTCTTTGACTGGGTGACCAAAGTAGTAGACTAGGGAGGGGCTGTGGACATGGCCTACCTAGAATTTAGCAAGGCATTTGACACAGTCCCACACAAAAGATTAATAAACAAATTAGCCAGCCTGGGACTGGGTCCCAGGGTGGAATCCTGAGTAAAACATTGGCTAGACAACAGGACACAGAAGGTAATTGTAAATGGAGTCCACTTTGAAGAAAGAGGAGTTACTAGTGGGGTACCACAGGATTCAGTACTGGGTCTAGTCCTTTTTAATGTCTTTATAAGTGACATTGCAGAGGGACTGGAAGGAAAAGAATGCCTCTTTGCAGATGACACAAAGATCTGCAACATGGTTGATACACAAGGGGGGGTGGAAATAATTAGAAGGGACTTGGCATGGTTGGAGGAATGGTCAAAAGTATGGCAGCTTAGATTCAATGCAAAGAAGTGCAAAGTAATGCACCTGGGAAACAAAAACCCAGAGGAAGAGTACACAATGGGGGGAGGGTATTAACAACAACAAAAATGGAAAGGGTAGTCATATCAGATGACCTAAAAGTAAGCAAACAATCTGAGTAGGCAGTAAGGATGGATGTGGGGGTACTGAGATGTATAGGGAGAGCATCATCAGTAGAAAACAGGCAGTTGTCATCCCTCTGTACAGACAGTTGTTGAGACTCCATCTGGAGTACTTCATGCAGTTCTGGAGACCCCATCTCTGCAAGGACATAGACAAGATGGAGGCAGTCCAGAGGAGGGCAACTAAAATGGTGTAGGGTCTGCAACAGAAGCCATCTGAAGAGAGACTAAAGGAGCTTAATATGTATACCCTTGAGGAAAGGAGGCAGAGGGGGACATGATAGAAACTTTTAAGTACCTCAAGGAATCAACAAAGTCCAAGAGGGTAGCATCTTTCAGAAAAGAGATGAGCAAGAACAAGGGCACAATCTGAAGATAGAAGGGGATGGCTCAGGGGCAATGTGAGGAAGTATTTTTCATGGAGAGGGTTGTGGATGCATGGAATGGCCTTCCTGAGGGGGCTGGGGTCAAAACAATGGGAGAATCTAAGAATGCATGGGACAGGTATAAGGCAATTCTGGTGGGGGTTAGGAAGAAGTAGGCGGTTGGGTAACTAGGATCTGCAGCTTATCCAATAGGTAGGGAAATGGGCAGACTAGGTGGGCCAAGCAGTCCTTATCTGCCATCAAAGTCTATGTTTCTGTGTTTCATAACACCAAATAATGCGGTTATCAATTCTGAAGGTAGAAAAATACAACTAACTACCCCTAGTCCCTAAGACGGAACCTCCTAAACTCTCCAAATGCGGTGAAGTAGCTCTACCCTACCCTAACCCCGATTACCCAACTCAACAATGACACAGTTACGTTACCCCTAAAGCAGTGAAGCCTAAACAAAGGCCTAACTGGAATATATAATGAACCAAAAAAAATGAACTTTGTAGTTCTAAATAAAACCTTTAGCCCTGAAAATTAGTGAGAACTTCATAATGCCCCATATAGAAAATATAAGACTTAATCAGGTTAGGCTAGCATGTGGGCGATAGACACTAAACATAATTTTCAAATCTGTATGAGATTTTTGATTTTTTGGTTTTTGTTGGGGGCGCTTTTATTCAGGGACACGAGAGAAAATATACTGTATAAAGCAATGTAGTAATAGAGATTTGTATTAAAAATAACTAATAAAGCATTTGTTAAAAGCAAAGAACAGAGATACTATGTCCAGTTATTCCTCCTCAATGTTCCGAAATAAATAATAGATGTAACCAGATAGGAGGAGAGATGTCTGCAAATGAATGGCATGGTGTAACTTGATGACAATTTCAAAGATAGTATAGCTGTAATTTTGCCCCCAGCCTGAGTTAAATCCCTATTTAATGGGCACTTTACTGGCTGGTAGCAAAAATGGTTAATCTCTATTTAACGGGCTCCAGTTTTATGGCAATATTTGAAACAGAATGGCCACCTCCACTATACATCTTCAGGGTGAATTGACCCCAGAAATGGAAGCTATAAGCCTTTAATTAGAATCCTGTTTAACGGACCTGATAAAGCAGAGTTTATTTTATGGCAGACTATAATCTCTCCTTTTGAATTTGCTCAGGTCCTCAGAGAGGAGTAAAGAAAGATAGATTTATATTATATGTCTCCTAGTGGGAGCACATAGAAGCTGAAAATGTTAATGAGCAAAAATAATTTTATTTATTTATTGAAAAGAATCGGAATTACAATCCTTTGAGTCATAGACTCCTTTGTAAAGGCTCCACGTCAGTAATCATAATCAGATCAATAATTATTGCAATATATGGGTATCCTTTTTTGAAAGAGAAAACTTGATAGGGGATGGTCCAAGTCAAAAAGAAAAACTGCTCCCAGCTACATTGTACAGGGGTGTAATCCTATTTAATGTTTGACACCCCTGTAACTGGAGAATGCTATCAAGATATTTTGCTCCCTCTTGTTTACTTATAAGAATACAACTCATATCGTCCAAAAAGCACACATTTATAATTAAACTATAATCTCTAAACCGCTCCGGTGTGTCATTCTCTGGCCCCCTGAATCTCCCCTACCCTCTCTCGCTCCCGTAAATAGCCTAAAAAGGAACATAACTTAGAAGTAATAAGAGCATTCTTCTCAGCAAAATGAATTTGTAGAAATCATGTACGCTCGCTGCGCCTCTAAGCGTTCAAAACAGGAATACAGTCTCTTTCACACTATAGCGAGTTTTCATATTATCCTCCACACTGTTCAAAAGAAAATACACAGGAATGCTGCAGACTTGTTGCATTCAGCCTCGCACTTCCAAATCCCTCCAAAAAACCTATAAAACACCGTGTCCATTTTTAAATTCTACATCTGGGCTAGAATAGTGTCTTACCTAACAAAGGAAGACTATAATATATCTATGTAGCGCAATTCGGATCGTGGTGTGATCAGCCCAACGGAAACTTACTAAGAATGATAAATCTAAAACTTGATGCAAATGTAATCACTTGTGTAACAAGAAAAAGGAATAACCATAGTATAACCCGACGTTGATAAAATCGGAAGTAACTCTATTCCCATGACCTTGCTATGGATTCACTGATATGCTGGCTTATAGTCCTCAGGCAACTAGAAAGATCCAGAGCACCATGCATACATCTCCACCATATATGCCTGGCCACAAGCAAAAAATCTCAAGATCTACAGTAGCCATAAAAAATTAGATCAAAGTCCCCCATACAATTGTCCTAGTCTTTAAGCCAGGTTACCAGCAAACATCGCTGTGCATGATCCGGAGATCCATGGAGCCATTGGTCAAACAAGGAGTACTCTGAAATCCAAACTCTTGAAACATAGCCAACGCATAATCTTAACTAGTTCCCAAACATCAGCTGGATCCAGTGAAGTCCAGGAACACAATCTCAGTCCCTCTTAAATAAATCGGGAAAAAGTCCTGAGAGTTGGGTGAAGGCTTGATCCAGTGATTCAAAGGCATGATTTTTACCATCTTTGGTAATGGACAACTTTGCTGGGTATGACATACACAACTTTATACCAGCAGAGATAAGTTTATTAACAACGGGGGTAAAATCTCTTCTCCTTTGGCGGACTTAGTTTGGAAGATCCTGAGACCTTCTAAATTTTTACCATCCCAGGACAGATCCATGATTTCTTTCACTTTTTTAAGAACATGGGTTCTATCAAGGCAATTCAAAAAGTGAACAATGAATGGTCTTCTGAGTTGTCCTTTAGCTGATAAACAGTCTCAGGGCCCTGTGGGCTCTTTCTATAACATATGAAGTGCCATTCGGGGAAGTGCCTGCAAAATGTTCGCAAAACACTTCTGCAAAATGTATGGGGCCACTCACCTTCAGAGGACTCTGGAATACCGTAGATCACGATCCAGGTCCTCCAGTTTATGCTCAGGTTTTTTAACTTTTTGACACAGATTTGGAAGCTCTGGATTGACTTTGGCCTTCCAATTTTCAATGGAGGAGATTCTTGCCTCCGCATCTGTGAGATGGGAAGTTATTTTATCTAACACATCTCTCATGCTTTTGGACTCTTGAACCAGGTGAAAAATCACTTCTTTAAGGTCACCAATTTCAGACATAAATTTTTCTTCTGACAGTGGATTTTTAACACCAGTATCCAGTGTATGTTTAGCTGCATTTTGCTTAGGCCTTTTGGAGCTACCCGACCTGTCTGGGGTCTGTGGTGGGGTATGCCTGATCAGCATTTTCATGTCCACATCTATTTTTTCTAGTTTAAGTTGTAGAAATATGATGCTTGTAATAGTATAGGCTTCCAAGGTACAAAAAACAGGTTAAAGTCCGTTGATTTAGCAGTAAAGATGAATTTCTTGTTGGGTTGGTTGACGAAGCTGCTCGACCAGCATCTTAACCAGGCAAAGCTATCACCGGAAGTCCACTAAATCACTGTTTTTCTGAGGTGGAGTTGATTTGAAAGTGGGCAAAACACCAGCAAAACCGGCACCAGTGTACAGCAGGACCATTACAGTGGCAATCTCGAATTTGTTGCTGTAATGGTCTTCACTGTAATTTTTTTGATGTTTCGCCAGTATATGAATTGGAATATACAACAAATGTGCACAGTATGAAACTTATATCAATTTCCAGAAAAATGCAGGACTATTTACATACTATATTCATGGGATTTGCAGAGAATTATTTACATAGGAATTATGTGTGCAGCTGAGCCCAGTGACAGGTCTCTGTGAGGTGTCTCTGGGGCAAGATTCTATAGGGTGGCGTATGCTCAGCTGTTGAAAAGGTGTGAGTCTTTTTGGCCCATGTAGGTAAAAACAAGTGTCCTGTGATTCTTGTTGTAGCCAGCTGAAAAGCACAGGTAGTTGCTGTAGCTGACTTTAGGGTGAATGGGTTGGTGTCTCCAAAAAAAGTGTGATGTGGGAATAGGCAGCTGGACTGTGACACAGTTATGAAGTAAGGTAAACCAATGGGTCTCTCTCCTTGGAATCGAGCTCTGCCACTTTATTTGTTTATAGACTGAGTAATGAACTCTGAACTCAAACAGCTCCTTGTCAGTAGTAGTGTGTGTGACTGTGTGATGGGCACCTGACATCTTTCCTCTGTTGCTCCTTACCCCCTTTCTGCTGAACCATTCTGTTTCCATACTCAGACCCTTCCCTAAACCCTTGACCTCCCTGTACCAAGCCACCCCGGTTAGGCTCTCCCTCTATTGATCCTCTGATCCCCCCCCCATATGAATTTCTCTGTTTCCTTTCTAAGACTCCTGCCTAAACCCATGACCTTCCCTGCACCAAGCCACCCCATCACGGCGCTCCTTCTTATCCTTTTTCTTCTTGTGTCTTATACCAGCTCATGCTGTTGCCCCTACCTCTCTATTACACACTGTTTTCTCATTTCTCACCCCCACCCTTCTTTTCTAAAGACAAGGGGCTGGATTCACAAAGCCTTCAGAAGGTGCAAAATCTTGCCTAAGTCCCCAAAACTGCCATAGCTATGGAAAAAAAGGGGAGATTGCTCTAAGTGCTATTCACAAAAACCTCCGCAGCTGCGGAAAAAAAACACTATGGACTGTGGAAAAAAATGCAGCTGCGGAAGTCCCTGAGGAAAAAAAGGTGTGAGATAAGTAAGGCTCAGCTCCTGCAATGCTATTCTCAACCAGTTTTTCCGCAGTTGCGGAAAAAATGTTACACACAGTGGAATGAGGTGTAGCTCTCCCTCAGCAAACTGCAGTAGTGCCCCAACAATTGGAATCAAGTAAGATGGAGGTGATCCACAGGTAATAGCATCCATGATACAGTATGGCAACAGACAACAACCACCAGACCCTGTGCAGCCCATGACAGAGCCCCACAGGCAGTAGAGCCTGCCCAGCTTGCAGTGAGTGCCACCCATGCAGGCAACAGGATCACCCCAGGAAGGGACGACCAGCAGTGACTGTTGGCTACTGTGGTGCCATGGTATTGCTGGTACCTGTGGTGCTGCAGTGGTCCCAGTTGAGGGACTGGTTGCAGGTATCCTTGTGGGTGCTGTCAGCCTCCTACAATAGCAGCAATGTTAATGTCTGCTGCTTCAGCTACATGGATTTACTATTGCTCTGCCTCCTCAGCCATTTCCACAGCTGCGGATTCGCAGCTGCAGATTCGCAGCACTTGCGGGATTCCCGCAGCTGCGGGACTTTCTGCAGATTTTCCTCAGCTGCAGGATTTTCTTTAAGAATATCGTGCAACTGCATTTCTGCAGTGCTGCAATCCTTTTTCCCGCAGCTGCGGAATTTTTGCTGTTCTTTGAGAATCCTGCTCCAGGCCTCTGGTACGAGGCTGCTCCTTGATTGTCAACTTGATCCCCCTTGTCATGATCGTTTATAAGGAACAATTTAACTGTATTTAATCTATTTTCAATTTTTGTTTGCAGCCAATCGAAGCTGTTTACTGTAATTAAGTCTGCTGTATTTTGTGTTAGTCTATGTATGTACCATTGTATTGTGTTTCATGACGTGGAACCTTTGTAAAAGAGTTCATGCTCAAAGGTTGTTTGTGAATTTGCAAATAAATTAAATAAATAAAATAAAAAAGATGGGTCCTGGTGTCACAGATAGGACCATTAGAAAGAAATAAAACAGAACAGAACAAAATTCAGTTTTATATATAGTACCTTTCTTACACATTGCTTTCCAAACTGCTTTGCTAAGTTAGATACTGTCAGTGCAGGGAATGTATGTGGTATTCATGCAATGGCAGTCAGTAGGAGCACTAATACCAAATAAACAGCCATATTGCTTTAGAACTTCTGTTCTAAAGTAATGGGATGGTGGCCAGGACACAGGGATAACTTCCTTTTCTTTTCAAGGGTGCCATGGGATGTTTAACTACAACGTGGACAGCTACTAGAGATTTCCAGAAAGGGTCTTGGTTTACCATGTAATTGGAGATATTTAATAATTTATTTACCCAGGATAGCCAATCTGAGAAGCAAAACCTCATTTTCAGTAGTTTCCTGCTTCTACACATTTTCACAGCTGGGAGAAATGAAGCACAGGAATGAGACTTTCTCATGGTCACACAGTGAATATTTCACTTTAGTGATGTAATACCCCAAGAAGGGCACCCTTTTCCCTTCACCAGCCAGTACCACTGCCAGTGGTCCTCTTACCCTTTTGGGCCCCATGGGAGACAGATAAGAGTGACAGGAGGGGTCAGTTAGCAGAGTGGGGCCCCAAAAGAAAAAGGGTTCTGGTTTTATGTTATTTATTTTTAACTTATCAGCAGGCAGCCTAAACATTGGCACTGTTTGGATGGAGTTCCCCTCTGTGCCACCACATTAGGAACTCTGCTGGATTTTTAGTGTGTGGGCAGTGAATAATATGTATTCATCTATTTGTTTTTGATACCAGATAAGACACACTATACATACATATGCATGTTTTTTGACACAATGTATATTGTTGTAGGCTTGAGGGAATAGGAGAATCCCTTTGTCAGGAATGCCAATGAGGGTTCCAGTGGTGGCATCAGGTTTGTGCCACTGGTCCTTGGGGCAGTTCAGGTAGGCTGTGAAGGAGAGAAGACACAGGAGACCAGTAAACAGCAAAGTGAAGGATTACCAGCTGCTTTGGGTCGCGTGGTCCCTGTGCATTCCCTCACTCCCTCCTGCTGTGTCGTCAGCAGCAGCATCAATTCTGGCCAGTGGTAAAGTCCGTGAGGCAGCAGTGAGAGGCCAGTGATATAGTTCAGTTCGGCTAGCAACAGTTTTGTGCAGATGTGAAAAGCAGCAGTGATCGACAGTGGCAAACTGCTGCAGCAGTGAAAGCATGCCAGAGGAGGCAGAGCCAGTCGGCAGTAGGTTCCAGAGTCAGGCAGGCTCATTTAGGAAGGTTTCCCAGTAGCAGTGGAAAGTGTAGTGGCAGTACTAGGTGCCATAGAGTATTTAAACCCACCCAACAGGGTGGAGCTACAGGAACTCCCGAACTCCAATCTGAAGTGGCCTAAGTATTGGGTTCCCTTTGATTGGCCCCAGCAGAAGAGGGACAGGTGTATTTAAATTAAGTTATTTAAAATCAAAACCCAGTGGAGGGAGGGTTACAATCTCCCATAGCAGTCACAGCAGCACAGGATGTTTTAAAAAACCTAGCTAGGAAAAAGAAAAAGCTGGTAGAAGTAGAGAAGTATGCAGTGAAGTTTATTTGCACAGACCGTGAGACATAACAAAACAATGGCACCGATACGCTGGCACTTCAAACTATGCGATTCTTCTTCAGGGGGTGGGGTCTCACCAGCCAGTATCATCATTAATACAGAGGAATTAAAGGTACAAGGCCCAACATTAATTTTCTTTCTTTCTTTATTTATTTAAAATTTATTAACCTGGAAAGGCACGCTGAGCCAAAGCTCATTTCAAGGTGTGACCCAGGGGGATGTACACAGTCAAGGCAGACACAAAACAACAGAAACTTACAATAATCAAATTAAAGAAAAACAATACACTGGTAAGTACAAATGAGGCAGAGTGTAACAAAGAATAATAAATAACATTCAATTAATGTACAGGAATAGTAAGTTGTTGTACAAAGCAATACACTAAGGCCCAGATATTCAAAAGGGTTGAGCCATGCGCAATAGGGTTGCACCTGCGCAAGTCCGAACTTGCTCCATTCTGCCATATTCAGCAGGAGGCAGTTGCACCACAGAAAACATGCTGAGCAACAGCGCAATGCAAATGAATGCATGCTGAACTGGAGGGGGAGGAACCATGCATAAACTGCACAGCCCGATATTCAGCAGGGCTGTGCAGAGTTGTGCAGGCACAACCCCAACCTGCACCTGCACAACTTTGAGCCAAAAAAGGCTTGTTGAGGCCACCTACAGGGTGAGCTGCTGCATTGCAGGGTGCAACACAGCAGCTGCCACCTGTGGCTGGCCCCCAACCCAGTCCCTGTGCCCCCGCAGCCGATCATGGGCAGCCAACTATAAATCCCGCCACCACCCCACCACTGGCCCGATCACGGTATATTTTAATCCCCCACCAGCCCCGATCGCGGGCAGCAATGTGGCTCCCGAGCGTATCCCCTGGTGGTCCAGTGGACGAAAAGCCCGATCGTGGGCGGTAGTTGTTAAGAACCCCCTCCTCCCGCATTCATCCCTGATGGTCCAGTGGACCGAAAAGCCCGATCGCGGGCAGTGGTTGTCTAATAACCCCCCTTCTGAATTCATCCCTGGTGGTCCAGTGGACCAAAAAGCCTGATCGCGGGCAGTGGTTGTCTAATAACCCCCTTCCGAATTCATCCTGGTGGTCCAGTGGCAAAGCCCGATCGCTGGCGGTGTATAAGAAACCCCCCAAACATAGCCCTGGTGGCTAGTGTCCCCCACCCCACCCACCCATGAAGCCCCTCCCCCGCCCCCGGCAGCTGGCAGCAGCATCCCCCCGCCTGCCGCCTGCTGCCAGCTGACTGACTGCCCGGTGCTGCCGCCATTGGTGTAGAGCAAGAGCCAACGGGCATGCAGCCCATATCAGACATGACAGTCCAGACTGTGTGAATGAATACATTCATTCATTCACAAAACTGGACTGTCTTGTACGGTAGGGCTGCACGCCCATTGGCTCTTGCCTGCACCAGTGGGCGTGAGCCCTCACCGGCAGTCAGTCGGGGCGGCGGGCGCAGGCAGGTGGGATGCTGCCGCCCGCCGCCGCCGGGGAGCGGGTGGTGGGGCTTCATGGGTGGGTGGGTGGGGTTACACTAGCCACCAGGGCTATGTTCGGGGTTCTAACCACCGCCACCCGCGATCGGGCTTTTTGGTCCACTGGACCACCAGGGATGAATTCAGAAGGAGGGGGTTTATTAGACAACCACTGCCCGCGATCGGATTCTTTTGGTCCACTGACCACCAGGGATACGCTGGGGAGCCACATTGCTGCCCGCGATCGGGCTGGTGGGGGATTAAACCATGCCCGCGATCGGGCCAGTGGGGGTTGGTGGTGGGGATTGTACACTGTTTTGCCCATGATCGGGCTGCAGGGGGCGTCGGTCCCCATCGGCTGCTGCCTGGCAGGGTGCCAGGCGCAAGTCCTCGGGGATCGGCGCACCTGCATGCTAATGGCATGCAAATGGGGCCATAATCAGATGCAAATGGCCCCCCCTGCCTTGCATGAATTATGTCCCCATTTGCATGTCACCTTGAATATGGGGATTTGGCGCTATTATCGGTACTGGCGCCACCGCAAGTTGAATGCTCCACTGACCACTCTGCGGTGGCGCAAGTTCCACTGCGCCATGCACAGTGGCTGTGACCAGGGTGATATTCAAAGGAGCGTTCACGGGCGCAATCCTTTGAATATCGCTCTGGACACACCCCTGCGCAACTATTTTGTGCAGCACAAGGGCTTGCACAAAAAAATAGCGCAGTTTGAATATCCAGCCCTGACTGTATAAAGGAAAACAAAATAATCAGTCTGACTGCATTCCAAGATAGTAGGAGATAGTGCAGAAAGAAATTAATGTAGGAGGAAAATTGTTAACTCTGGCTTTAGCACAGACAGGGGAAACCCAGTTAAGTTAGCAAGACAGGTGGGCGAAAAGAAAAGAAAAGAGAGAGACCTAGTCCCAGGGATGGGTGTCCTTTTAGAGGAGAGGGAGAGGGACTTGGTTGTTAGGGTAATGAGGGGGGAGAGTTAGGAGAAGTGGCTGGGGGTGTGGTAGAAGAGGCGGGGCAAGTGCAGGGAGCACAGGGAATGGTGTGAAGCAGAGATTTGAGGGTAAAGAGGGAAGGAGCATGGTGGGTGGCCAGAAAGAGTTGATTCCAGAGGCGAGGGAGATGGTAGGAGAAAGCAGCTTGGTCTGAACATGTACGAGGGAGTGGGAGGGAGAATGTACAGGCATCCCTGGAGTGAGGGAGTACTAAGGGGAGCTGACAGGAGAAAGACATGAGTTGAGATAAGGAGAGAGAGAGAGACCCGAACCAGAACTTTCCAATGAAAATGAGACTGTGCATCTGACGTCTTGTGGGAAGGGGCATAAGGGAGAGACAGAGAGGAGTAGGGGGTGCAGTGGTGAGTAAGAGGGGGAGAAGAAGTAACAAAACAGCAAAAAGAGTTTAGCAAAGTGTCCAGTCTGGCTAGAGAGGTTGTTGGAGCTGAGAACTAGACAATATCAGCATAGTCAATTACCAGGAGAATAGTTTTCATGACTAGGTCATGCAGGAGTCGACATAGGGAGGCAGTCTTTGCGCCGCTAAAGGGCGCCGAGTTTGGGACACAGCTTTGAACAAATGGATTCTATGTGTACAGAGAAGTCAAGACTGCTATCCAGCCAAACTCCCAGGTATTTAAAAACTTTATTGATTGGAGTGGTGGGGGGCTTGAAGATTTGAGCATTTTTTTCCTAGAGCCACAGAACATTGAAACTGTCTTTTAGAGTTAAGTTTTAGTTGGTTTTGTTGGAACCAAGACTACACTTTGTTGAAGTCATGGTGGGGGGTGACAGCGAGGGCAGAGGGACCAGAGTAGAATAATATGGTGTTGTCTGTGTACATATGAATACTGGAGGTGGAGCAGATGGGGGGGAGGTAGTTTATGAATACAAAAAAGAGAAGTATGGGACCCACTACTGACCCTTGGGGGACGCCAGATAAAATAGGGAGGGGGCGGAGAGGGAGATGCCTACAAGAAAAGATTGCTTCCTATGCTGAAGATATGATCTGAACCAGTGAGTATGGGACCTAGTATGGACCCTTGGTGGATGCCAGCTAAAATAGGGAGGGGGCAGAGAGGGAGATGCCTACAAGAACAGATTGCTGCCTGTGCTGAAGATATGGTCTAAACCAGTGAGTTGTAGCAGGAGCCACCCAAACGGAGATTACGTTTTCATCAAGCAGACATAAAATCCAGCAGTATCTCTGAGAAAAACTAACAGGAACTGATATAAACACTAACCCCACCAGTCAGAAACAAATAAAAAATGCTAGTTATAAGGGAGCTGACAACACAAGTGAAGAATCTAACTATGAGACCAAATACTGAATGCTGAATAGCAAGAAGCAACAGTGTTACTACTTTATACATAGTAAATACAGTATTCACGTTACAAAGTTAATTTTTACACTTTAAAATAGAAAAGGTGGTCTAAAGTTCTGATCTTAAATTGATTCCAGCTATTCAGACTGCAGAACCTGTGAGCAAGGAGAAGTAAAAACAAAGCTATAAATAGCCACTAGTTAGGTTGCATGAACATGTTGACAATCACGCAACTATGCTACAAGGTACAGATATAGCATGGGGTGAAGGAGGAGGGGACTGAGAATGGGGAGGAAGAAAGGGGAAGAGGAGGATGAAAAATGGGAAGAAAATGGGACTTATATTTCTAAATTAACTTCATACTGTGAATATTGTATTTGCTATATATAAATTAGCAACACTGTTGCTTCTTGCTGTTCAGCATTTAGTATTTGGTCTTACAGTTAGATTCCCAGCTTGAGTTTCGCCTCATTTCATTTCATTTTTATTTTATACTGGAAAGGCATGTGGGCAAGATGCCTGTTTTCACAAATGTCCAGTTAAAGAGAAAAACCTTGTTGGGTAAATACAAAAGTACAGAGGATGCATTTACAAGAGTACAGTAATACAAAATGGGAATAAGCACAAAAAAACAGGAAAAACACTTTACAGAAGAAAACGTATGTATGGGTAGGTACTGTATATACAAACAACTATGGATAATACACTTTTAGAGAGGTACTAATAAACACAGGAGGGTATGAAACCCAGTTGAGGAATACAATTTTTATACAAAAAGAACGCTTCGTACATGAGTACATAGCAGCAGTTTGTTGAAAGAGCGAGGTGCAAGTTAGACAGGCAATAGGATCAGATACAAGATAAACAAGCATTTGTCAATGCCGAATGTTGGCTTGCTGGCATTGGCATTGGTAGTGCAGGAGTTAGAGAGATGCATATTAGGAATGGCAGTGAAGAATTGAACTGACACCAACCCCACCCTGTAGAGACTGACAGGCATTGGGGGGGTGTGCCTTTGGGTCATCGGCCATAACGCTCATGCCATTTCACCTCATCTTACCCTGCAGACAGGTGTCACAGTGTGCCTTGGGGTCTTCGGGCCTTATACTCACCCCATTCCATAGGGAAATATGCCGAGATGGGTGCGGTATAGGAGAATGGTGTGAACACTGGGGCTGAAGACCCCAAGGCATACCTCAATGCCTGTCACTGGCTGTGGGGGTGAAATGGTGTGAGTATTACAGCTGATGATCCCAAGTCACTCCCCCCGATGCCTGTCAGTCTCTACAGAGTAGGGCGTTATGGTTGAAAACCCTAATGCCCTAGTCGTTTGTTGGTTATTTTCACTCCAGATTATCAAAATAGGATTTTTGAGACCCCACCTCATGAACAGTGACACTATCATTTCATTACTCAATCCCGAAAGGTGGTTTTGCACAGTGACTGCGCCATTTGGTGCCACAGGTGGGAAAACACATTTCCAGTAGGATGTGAAAAATGACAGTTGTACTGTTCATGAGGTGCGAAAAAATGGCGATGTTGAAAATCTGGAGTGAAAATATGAAAAATTGGCGAAGTTATGAATGTGTGTAGAAACTGCGCAACTTACGCCTGTAACGCAATCATTTTTTGGAATTTTTTCACCAAATTTTCAACATGGGCATTTTTGATCCTCTTCTCATGTACAGTGGCACTGTGATTTTGTTAATCTGTCCCAAAAGTGGATTTCCCACAGTGACAGCGACATTCTACGCCACAGATGTGAAAACATGCTTCAGGAAGGATGTGAAAAATTACAGCTATACTGTTCATAAGGAGGTATGAAAAAATGGCAATGTTGAAAATCTGGAGAGAAAATATAAAAAATTAGTGAAATTACAAGCGTGCGTAGAAAATGCGCAGTGCACGCTCGTAACGCAATAATCTTTTTGAATTTTTTCACCAGATTTGCAACATAGGATTTTTGGGACCACCCCTCATGAACAGTGACACTGTTGTTTCATTAACCAGTCCCAAAAGGTGATTCTGTGCAGCGATCGCAAAATCACCTTTCAGGTCTGAGAAACTAAATGGTAGTGACATATGCACAAGGTGGGATCACAAGAACCCCATGTTGAAAATTTTGGGCCAAAATTCCAAAAAATGGCTGAGATATCAACCTAAGTTGACCCCCCCATTGCCTCCCATTATAAAGCTTACCGTCATTTCTTCAGTTCGCAGTTCGGTTTTGAAGAGTGCAGATGTGTCCCGGTTCAGAGAAGATTGCAGCTTCTGACCTCTGGGGTAAGTATGGGTGGGGGGTGGGGAGGTGGGTGCTCTGAAGGAAGGTGGGATGGGGAGGGGACAAGGAGACAATGGTGGACCGCTTTTCTGTTTCTCAGGGGAAAAAAGACCACAAGGGAAGGTTTTCTTCATTTACAGGTTACACACACAAGAAAAACACACCAAGGGGAGGTATGTCACAGGGATTGGGGTACCCTGATGTTGGCAAGGTGTGTAGAAGGGGGGATGCATCTGACACCGAGAGTGGGTATCCCAGTGTCAGAAAGGAAAGGGAAAACTGTTTAACCAGGAAAGACACACTAAGAGAGAGGATGCTGACACGGGGATGGGCACCCCGATATCGGCTTTTTGTGAGTGTGTGGTGGGCGGCAAGAGCCACCATGTTACAGTGTGTCACATAATATGGGGAGAAAACATGCCAACACGGGTATTGGGCATCCCAATGTCAACTTTCTGGGGATTGTGTGGCGGATGGCAGGAACCACCATATTTATTGAAATGTTTCACCAGGAAAGGCACATAATGGAGGCGTCATCTGCTGCTGAAATGATGAGCGTGTCTCTGATTGGAGTGGCAGATTTGTTTCAACTCCGTGACTCTCTCTGAAACTGCTGTCATTGGCAGCATGCTCACTGATTGGTGGCTGAGGGACGCACCCACTGAAGCATCACCTGCATTCACCACAACACTGACACACCTCTGAAATGTGTTACTACCACAAGTTGTTGCTTGTGCTTGTGTGTGTGCATGTGCACAAGCTAGCATAAAAAAGGACAATCCTGAGTAGGTGGGAGCCTTGCTGCACCTAAGTACAGGAAGACAGCACCATACATGATGGGGAGGGGCAAGGGAAAGGAGGGCGAGAAGAAAGTAGGGAGGTGAGTTGCCAGAGGGGAGGAGGCAACTCACCTCTCGAAAAGCATTTTTGAGCTTTTATTTGTTCCTCATTGGTTAGGTTAGTGTTCATATCAGTTCCTGTTAGTTTTTCGCAGTGTTACAGCAGGATTTTATGTCTGATTGATGGCATCAATGTGGGGTCCTGTACTTTTAATTCCCCTGTATTAAGGACAGTACAGGCTGGTGAGACCCCACCCCTAAAGAAGAACTGCATGGTTTGAAGCACCAGGGTATTGGTGCCATTGTTTTGTTGTTTCACAGCCTGCGCAAATAAACGTCATTGCATACTACTTTACTTCACCTTTCTTATTTTGCTAGCATGTCTTGTTTGTTTTTGGGTTTTTTGTCCTGTCTCATAGCGTGTTTTACACATTTGAAACCACAGCTTGATACAGTGTTTACAGGAGCTTCTGGTTTCCAGCATGTTTAATAATCCCCTGAACCACTGAGGAGGGCTTCAGGCATACCTAATAGGCTGCAGATAAAGTAGGATCTGGAGTTTATACAGTAGGTAGGGAAATGGGCAGACTAGGTGGGTCAGGCAGTCCTTATCTGCCATCAAATTCTATGTTTCTATACCTTTTAACTGTCCATGATTTTCAGAGACATCCCTGATTTTGCCTCAAAACTTTCCCTGGTCTCTACTAAATTTTGATATCTGTGTCACTTAAAAGTAGAAGTTTAAAACATAAAATAAAGTCAGACATTCATGAGACAGTCTAGTATGTCCTCAGATAGGTTTGTCACACTTAGCCACAAACTGTAACAGCTTCCTAAGCTGATATTACAATTTGTTAAGCTGTATCCCAGATTTTAGTAATTCATTCCTATTTTCTTTATACCTTGTGCCTGATTTCTGAGGCAGGAGTTTGAGAGATACCATGTTTTATTTTTAATGATTTATTTGTTGCTCAGGCCATTAAGGCACCAGATATGCAGTTCAAAAGAAAAGTGAAACAGATACAAGGAAATGAAATAACAGACTGTGTGATAACAAGTTTATTGCTTGAAGTAAAAGTCTATATTTCACAAACTGCCCAAAGTGCCTGAATATTTCTTGAACTCCATGTGCCCAGTGCCCAAACACCTAACAACCTATTTAAAGTGACTGTGCATTAAAGGTATTGTATGTGACCGACAGCCTAATGGACTATTTAAAGTGACTGTGCATCAAGGAGATTGCATGTGCTTGAACACATAACAAACTACTTCAAGCTACTGTGCATTAAAGATATTCCATATGCCAAACCACCTATAAAACTGTTTAAAGTGACTGTGCACTAATTGCCATTGGCGGCGCCCTTTACATTAAGTCCAAATACCCTTGCACAAGTATCCATTACATGTGCAATGATAACATTCCAGGTTCATCTTCATCATAGTTCAGACATTCAAGTAGCTGCAGCGTTCAGCAGTCTATCTGGCTGTATTGCAATCATAGTGTGATAGTGTGACATGTTCATAACCTCAAAGATAGAAGTAGTTTGATCTGGAGCTGCCTTGATTCAATATAGAGGGGCTTCATTCATAAGCTGGGCTAGGGTCTTCTTACTTTATAGGTCCAGTATGTCTTCAGTTCAGAGGGAGCATTATCTGGAGTTCCAAAGTGATCAAGAAATCCCACATCCAATGTGTCCTTAGTCCAGAGGAGGACATTTCTGGAGTTCAACCGTGATCTAGACATCATAGGTCCAGTGTCTTTAGTCCACAGGGAGCATTTCCTGAAATTCCACAGCAATCCAGATGTCCAGAATCCAGTGCATCTTCAGTCCAATGGGAGTGTTATCTGGCATTCCAAAGTGATCTAGCTGTCCCACATCCAGTGCATGTTTAGTCCAGAGTCAAGAGGGAGAGTTTGCTGGAGAGCAACAGTGATTCAATGGCCCCACATCTAGTGTGTCTTCATTCCAGAGTCCAAATAGAATTTTACCTGGAATTCCAAAGTGATTCAGGTGTTCCATGTCCAGTTTGTGCTGTCCTTTTAGTGAATTTTCCTGTTAGATAGAATGGCTCACATATCCAGGATCCAATCTCTTTCTACCAAGGCAGAATGATGTTGACCTTAGTGTTCCTTTTTATCCTGCCTTATTAGCTCACCAGCCATGGTTAAAGTGAGGATTTACATCAGCATTTCAACTTATTCTTGTTGTATGACCACCAAAGCACATCCATTGAACTACGACTCATTTATTTGCAGCTTTGACTGACTGGCTCAGGTTTTGACATAGACTGATGGCATGCACTAACTCTGATTGTAACATGGGGAAGAGAAAGGGTTGTGCCTGACTGGAGAAACTGCATCAGGTGGCCATTGATTAATTCTCAATTAATCCATGGTACAGTACGCACTATATCTCTTCCCCATTTTAGTTTCCTGTACATGACGGTTCCTCCTGAATTAATCCATAGTAGAGTGCTCACCACATGCATTCCCCATTTTACAATAGAGTGCACACCATATCTATTCCCCCTGTCATAAGTAGCTTGAAAACTTCTATATGACAATGTAATGTTTTTGGTTTTTTTTTACTTGGTCTATTGGCTCAGAAACACATACCCTTTAAAGAACTACACATTAATGTATGCCACATATGATTTTCCAGATTGCTTCCATGTCTTTTATTAAATATTTTAAAACACTACTTTAACTGTGGGACATAAAAACCACAAAAGCACACACCTTGGACCAATCTCTATCAAACCTGAAAGTTTCAGGTTTCAAAGTCTCCTATTTTTTCAATTGTCGAGTGGCAAAAAGAGCTTTAACATTTTAAAAAATTGAGACTTTTGCATTTTTTTGCACCTCTGTAACTTTGCCTCCCTTGAACCGATCTACATGGAATTTACAGATTCAAGAGTTCCTGACACAGAGGCTGTGCTTTCTAAATTTCATGTAAATCAGTTGAAAGGGGGCAACGTTATTAATGTGCAAAGTTGGCTGTAAAATTCATAGATAAAAAAGATGTAAGCCTCAGTTTACTACTATCTGTTGGTCGGCCAAGCGAGTTGCAGTAACAACTACCAGATCTCAACTCTCATCTGCACTTAAACATATGCATTTCCCATAATGCACAGCAGCCAAATACGAAACAGCAAACACAGCAGAAAAACTGAGATGATTTCACAGTTCACAAAAGTGAGTCAGCCAAAATGAGCATATATTCTGAAATGTTGATCACATCTGCATGTAATCAGTAATTGTTCACCGTTGCACTCACAATATTAAAACCAAAAATTCAGCCTGTTCAGCATGCAGTTCCTCCAAATAGGTGCAACCCTTATTTCTTCCCCATGTTACAGATAGGAACTTAAATGTCCTCCTGGAATCCTTTAAACACTGTAGTTTTCACCGTTTTAAATTACTTTTCAAACACTTTCATATGGGGAAGAGACACAAATGAAAAGGGAGCAGAACCCTTTCTCTTCCCCATGTTACAAGTGAATTAACCCACTCCAGAGCGTGGGTCTATTTGGGAATTAATCCATGGCTGGCTGGTTGGAGCCACAGATTAATTCCTCATAGACTCATGCTCTGTCATGGGCTAATCCTTACTTAACTGACTTGTTAGAATAGAGTGTTCAGTTTTACAGTTATTTAAGAATAAAGTGATACTTTTTTTTATTTATTTTATTTAGTTGTTTTTAACTAGGAGTAGCACACTAAGCTGAAAGCTTTTTTACAGGTGCGACCTGGGAGTACTAAACAAAATCTCAGTGTTATTTTAGAGTGAAATTATTAAAATTGGAAAAATACTGACATTTATTATCATTCCAATATTGAAACACTAAAACTGCTGATTAGCTGGTTTAGTGCATGAGTCTAAGTAATTTATAGTTTATTGCCCTATATTAGCTGTGAGCTGCAAAGTTTGGTGTGCTCATACTAGTCTTATTTTGCCTTTGCTTCAGCATTAAATATTCCCATCTTCATCTGAAGTTTGTCTCTTTCCCTTCCTTTCAGCAAGCTTGACAGTAGCATGCCACACCACTTCATGAACCATTTCACGGCAGGAACATCCTATCTTCCTTGGTGTGCTATTCTGCATTCAGCCTCAGTTCAAAACAGTGGGGTTTAAACCTGTGATCTCCTGGTTTTGAAGCTGGTGCTTTAATCACTGCACCACTTTGCCACCAAGAATGACACCTGCAACAGTGCAGGACCCCCCTAGTGTAGCACTGCAGTGTCAGTGTTGGGTATTTGCCCACATGCCTAGTATGGGATTTGAACCCATGATTATCTAATCTTCGTGGCCCAGAGACAAGAGTGCTTCTAACACTGAGCCACTGACACAACTACTGAAACAAACACATACTGTAGTCTATCACAGATTGTTTACAGATCCTTAGAGTCTGAAAATGATTACTATGAACAACATAGTCTTTGATGTACTGTATTGCGTAGAATTTGTACTGGTAAATCTTGTTCATTTTTACCCATGTGGCATCTGTAGGTCCCCAATAAAACTAGTTTTCCCCTTTCTTGTAGTAGAAGACATAGCAGATGTCTTGTGACCTTGAACCTCTTTGTGTACATGTGCTTCTGCCAGACATGTCCCTGTACTGCATTTCCTCCTGCACAGTCCGTATCAGAGATGGAATTTCTGGGCCACAGAAGAGTGGTTTGGTTCAAACAACATAATCCTCGATGCTGTCATAACCATGACTATTAAACACTAAGGCATGAGAAAAGGTTAGAGTAACAGTCTGCTAATCACTTCTAGGGTTGTAACGTGGCATGAGGCACGGCATAGTGCCATACTGCCCCTAGAGGGTGATTAACTGATTGTTATAACATGGGTTCAGAAGCTTTCACGAGAGTAACAGACCTGATTGGTTGAGGAGCAGCATCTGACTGTGGATTAGACAGAATGAGGAGGGACCTGCAGAAACTTGAAGAATGGTCAAGTGTTTGGCAGTTCAAATTCAATGCAATGAAGTGCAAGATAATTCATATGGTGCACAAAAACCCTGGAACAACATATGAGTTGGTGAGTGAGGAGGATATAGCATGCATCAAGCAGGAAAGGGACCTTGGGGTTATCATCTCTGATGGCCTCAGGGATGGGAAACAGTGCAACAAGGCAGCAGGTAAAGCAAATAGGATGCTGGGATGCATAGGCAGGGGCATCACCAGCAGGAAAAGGGAGGTCATAATTCCACTATGCAAGACACTAGTGAGGCCCTATCTGGAGTACAGTGTACAGTTCTGGAGACCTTACCTATGTAAGAACATAGACAGGATAGAGAAGGTTCAGAGGGGGGCAACAAAGATGGTACAAGGATTGCACCACAAGTCCTATGAGGACAGGCTGAATGACTTGAATATGTACTCCTTAGAGGAGAGAAGGGAGAGGGGATATGATAGAGACATACAAGTACCTTACGAGGAGGAACAGGGTGCAGAAATACACTATTTTCCAGTGAAAAAGATATTCCAGGACTAGAGGGCATGGGATGAAGTTGGAGGGAGGGCGAGTCAGAGGAAATGTGAGGAAGAATTTCACCACAGAAAGGGTGGTGGACAAGTGGCACACCCTGCCAGAGGAAGTGGTGGGGGCTGAAACAATTATGGGATTTAAGAATGTATGGGATAGACATAAAGGAATTCTGGAGGTCAAAGGTAAGGGGCAACAGACTTCTAGAAAAACATAAAGTAAACTTACAAGCTCAAATGTGTAGACTGGGTGAGCCATAGGCCATTATCTACCGACAGTGTCTATGTAGCTATGTGTCTATGATTAAATTCACTATTTAATCCACAGTTAGAGTACCAGAACTTCTTCCCCTGTAGCTGGTAAGAAAAATACTGTACTGTGACTGGTTGGATCCAGCCACATGACTGTGCTGATATCCCAGCACAACAGTCCAAGTCATAAATGTGTAACTTTCTGAACCTCATTACTTGGTCCTAAAATAAAAAAATCAGGGAAATCATTTTATAATCGCAATAAATACATAAAAAACTCCACCCTAAATTGGGAGCATTGTACCGCCACTGCAGCTACATCCTGCTCCCGGCCTGTAGAGCTGTCATACAGAAAATTATCCTCCCCATATTCGACTATGGCGACATAGTCTACAGCTCTGCCCCCAAATCTACCCTTTCCAGACTGGACTCTTTCTTTAACTAATTCTGTCACTCTGCTTTAGACAGCCCTACATGTACTCAACACTGTACTCATTATACATCCCTTTCCTTTCCCTCCCTTGAAGCTATGCGTATGGCACACCGCCCCTCATTTACTGCCAAGTATTGGTTTGGCTCCCACCCATCCTACCTGTCCTCTACCCTCTCTCTGCCTCGCCCCAACTCCTATGCCCTCCACAGCTCCCACTCCCTTGCACTCCCCCCCCCCAGATCCTCCACAGCTGGCCAGTCTGCTCTGCCTTCTCCTACCACTTCCCTAAGCTCTGGAACTCCCTCCCTAGCCACTCCTCCCCTCCTGCACAGCTGCTCCTCCCACACCTGCAACTGTAACCTCACCTAATGTCTCCCCGTATCCAATCTACTATCTCCTCCCCTCATCTCTTACCCTCCTTCCTTTCTCTATACCACCCCCTCTCTTCCCTGTTCCTCCTCCCCTCCTTTCATAACACTATCCATCCCCCAATCCCATTCCCTCTACTATCTCACCCAACCCCCTCCTCTCTGCCCACCTTGCCCTACTCCACCCCTTCTTCTCTCCTGCTCCTCCAACTCCTCTCATAACCCTTTCCTTACTCCTAATCATCTGCTCATCTGTCTCTCTCTCCCTCCATACACCAAACCCACCTTTCTTAGTCCTTAACGATAACTCTGTTTCAATGTTCTCCTTAGCTCATGCTTCTCCCTCCCTCCCCCCATTGTAATATGTATTGTTCTACTACTAGCGAGTGCTGGCAAACATTTGGCTTTAGTAGCTACAATTTTCAATGCAGTGGTGCATGGTTTATGAGTTCTCACACTGTTTGATTATCTATTTATTCATTTGCATGGGTTAAATCCATTTACACAATTTACTGTACATAGCTACTTTCGTATTTATTTCTCTGCTGTTTACAATTATAACACATTGTTTTCCACTCTATGTATTTTCAAGTGTACTCACCTTTCCCTTCCACCCAGGATGCATCTGGAAATGAGCTCTTGTTAGTTCAGTATGTCTTTCCTGGTGAAACTTTTAAATAAATAAATAAGGTGTTCCAGGGTGTGCATAACTGAGGCATAATGGCACTTCTCAGGTGTGTAAAGCCCTCAGCTTCACCTTGGGTTTTACTTCCCGAGGTGTGCAGTAATCCCACAATAACACATACCCTGTCATGCCTTTTTGCTTAAATATGTTCAGTCTACACAGCATGCGTTTGGAGGTTGTGCAGCAGATTATTTCACCACAGATCAATATGGGGAGAAGGTATTGCAATTTAGGCTTCTTTTCGCCCTGCATAGGGCTTTATTCCTGAACCACTACCACAGCAATGTAGTTTGTATGCTTTCTGTATGTGAGCTGAGAGTCCTGCCAAATCCCAAGGTATTTGAATTGCAGTATGTTATTCAAGGTAAGGCCACCCTTAAGTGAATATCTGGAAGCCTGTTGCAACTTTCAAGAGTTGTTGAGAGGAACTAAAGACCATTATAACAAAGCATTTGTCAATGCCAAATGTTTGCTTGCTGGCATTGGCATTGGTAGTGTAGGAGTTAAAGAGATGCATAATAGGAATGGCAGTGAAGTATTGAACTGAAGCCAAAGCCACCAGCACCCTGCAGAGACTGACAGGCATTGGGGTGTGCCTTTGGGTCATCAGGCATAACAGCCACACCATTTCACCACACCCTACCCTGTAGACACTGACAAGTGTCACGGTGTGCCTTGGGGTCTTTTGGGCCTTATGCTCACCCCATCCCATAAGGAAATACTGTGAGATGGGTGCAGTACAGGAGAATGGGGTGAACTTTGGGGTGGAAGAGTCCAAGACACACCTCGATGCCTGTCATTGGCTGCAGGGTATGGGTGGGGGTGGAATGGTATGAGCATTACAGGCGACAATCCCAAGTTACACTTGGGCCTTGATGGAGGAGGAACATCTGGATATTGTGGCAGTCACAGAAACATGGTACACACAAAACCATGACTGGGACGTAAACATACCAGGATACACTATCTACAGAAGGGACAGGGAGGGTAAACGAGGAGGAGGAGTAGCCCTTTACATAAGGGAAGGAATCAAAGCAACAGAACAAAGGGAAAATAGGAGGAGAAGAAGCACTGTGGGTAAATTTGAGACCGCAATGGCACCACAATCCGCAGCAGGGGTTGTATACAGACCCCATCTCAGGGGAGGAAATGGACAAGGAAATGATAGAAAGTATACTTAGAATGGCAGAAAAAAGGGGAGATATTGCTGATGGGTGATCTGAATATGCCAGATATTAACTGGAGTGCAGTTGCAGCAGCCACTCAAGAGTGGGGTTATTCTAGATGCCCTACAGGGGCATGCCTAGATAACTAGTATTGGAGCCCACTCAGAGGGAGCAATCTTAGACCTGGTTCTCTCAAATGGAGATGAAGAGAGGATCACAGATGTAGAAGTGGTAGCCATCTAGGAACTAGTGACCATCAAACAGTATGGTTCACAATAAACACAGCAATAGAGTCAAGCCATACAAAGGCAAAAGTACTGGACTTTAGGAGGGCTGACTTTGCCAAAATGGGTGAGTGCCTAAGGAATGCACTAGCAAGTGGGCAGGAAGGAGGGGTGGAAGAACAATGGGGAATAATAAAAACTGCCATCACAGAGGTAACAAGCCTTTGTGTGAAGCAAATAAACAAAATGAAACGATGTAAGAAATCACTATGGTTCTCAAAGGAAGTGGCAGTGAAGGTTCAAGAGAAAAAGAAAGCATTCAGGAAGTACAAGGAATCACAGAAGGAGCAGGACAGAGAACTGTATCAGTTAAAGCAAAAGGAAGCTGGGAAGGCAGTCAGAACAGCAAAGACCCAAACCGAGGAAAAGATAGCCAACTCAGTTAAGAAGGGGGATAAAACCTTTTATAGGTACATCAGGGAGTGAAGGAAGACCAAGGGAGGGATAGTGAGGCTTAATAAAGAGAAGGGAGGGTGGGCAGAGGTGATCAGAAAGGCAGAGATACTAAACAAATATTTTGCTCAGTATTTACAAAGGAAGAGGGAGGTACCTAAAACAAACAGTAGAAACACACTGGATACAGAAGTTGATACCAGCCCATTTACAGAAGAAAGGGTTCTGAAAGAACTCTTAAAACTGAAGGTGGACAAAGCAATGGGGCCGATGGGATTCATCCCAGAATTCTAAAAGAACTAAGGGTAGAACTAGTGACACCACTGACTACCCTCTTTAACAAATCATGGGAGGATGGGTAGTACCCGAGGACTGGAGGAGGGCAGATGTGATTCCTCACAAAAGTGGGAGCAAGGCAGAAGCAGGAAACTACAGACCTGTTAGTTTAACCTCAGTGGTAGGGAAAATTATGGAATCACTTCTGAAGGAAAGAATTGTCGAGTATCTAGAGGCCAGAGGGGCACAGGACCCAAGGCAGCATGGATTCACAGTGAGAAGGTCATGCCAGACAAATCTGATAGATTTCTTTGACTGCGTGACCAAAGTAGTAGATCGGGGGGGGCTGTGGACATGGCCTACTTAGGCTTTAGCAAGGCATTTGACACAGTCCCACACAAAAGATTAATATACAAGTTAGCCAGCCTGGGAGTGGGTCCCAAGATGACAGCCTGGGTAAAGAATTGGCTGGAGAATAGGACACAGAGAGTAATAGTAAATGGAGTCCACTCTGAAGAAAGTGGGTTACTAGTGGGGTACCGCAGGGTTCAGTATTAGGACCGGTCCTCTTCAATGTCTTTATAAGCTACATTGCAGAGGGACTGGAAGGAAAAGTATGTCTCTTTGCAGATGACACAAAGATCTGCAACAGAGTTGATGCACAAAGTGGGGTGGAAAGGATGAGAAGGGACTTGGCAAGGTTAGAGGAATGGTCAAATGCATGGCAGCTTAGATTCAATGCTAAGAAGTGCAAGGTAATGCACCTGGGAAACAAAAACCCAGGGGAAGAGTACACAATGGGGGGTGAGATACTAACAATAACAAAAATGGAAAGGGACCTGGGGTAGTCATATCAGATGACCTAAAGGTGGGCAAGCAATGTGAGAGGGCAGCAAGGAGGGCTGGGGGGATACTGGGATGCATGGGGAGAGGCATCACCAGTAGAAAACAGGAAGTTATTATCTCTCTGTACAGACAGCTGGTGAGACCCCATCTGGAGTACTGCGTGCAGTTCTGGAGACCCAATCTCCGAAAGACATAGACAGAATGGAAGCTGTCCAGAGGAGGGCACTCAAATGGTGCAGGGTCTGCACTGGAAGACATATGAAGAGAGACTTAAGGAGCTTAATATGTATAGCCTCGAGGAAAGGAGGGAGAGGGGGGACATGATAGAAACTTTCAAGTACCTCAAGGGAATCAACAAAGTCCAAGAGGGTAGCATCTTTCAAAAAAAGAGGTGTGCAAGAACAAGGGGGCACAATTTGAAGATAAAGGGAGGGCAGCTCAGAGGTAATTTAAGGAAGTATTTTTTTCACAGAGAGGGTTGTGGATGCATGGAACGGCCTTCCGGAGGAGGTTGTGGAGTCAAAAACAGTGGTGGAATTCAAGCATGCATGGGACAGTCATAAGGCAATTCTAGGGGGTGGGGGTAGGAAGAAGTAGGCTGCTAGTTAACTAGGATCTGCAGCTTATCCATTAGGTAGGGAAATGGGCAGACTGGGTGGGCCAAGCGGTCCTTATCTGGCATCAAATTCTATGTTTCTATGTAAAATGGCCGAGATATGCACCAAAGTTTAAAAAAAACATTTATGCCCATCTTACCGGCATTTCTTCAGTTCGCGCCCGGCTTTGAAGAGTGCAGGCGTGTTCCCGGTCCACTTAAGATCATCGCGCTGGGCTCTAGAGGTAAGTATAGGGTGGGGGTTGGGGAAGGTGGGTGCGCAGAGAGGTGGGCATGGTTTGGGAGGGGCAAGACAGTCAACGAGGACCGTTTTTTTACAGGTGTCTTTTTATTTTAGTAGACGACGCAGGACTTTTGCCACACTGGGGTGGGCTCCAGTGTGGCAGCTGGAAGCTTAGTTTTGGGGGAGATGTGAGCCAATGGGAACTGGGCACCCCCATCAGCCATAATGGACGCCATGTTGGGGTGGGCTCCCAGTTGGCAACTGGAAGTCGTTTTTTTTTTTTTGCGGGGGGGTTCAGTGGAGCAGACAGGAGATTGGGGACCCTATCGCCATACGGACTTTTGCCAAGCTGGGGTGGGCTCCCAGCATGGCACCTGGAAATCTGTTTAAGGGGGCTGCAGAGCCGACAGGGGATTGAGCCCCCCGTCGGCCCTATGGTGTGCGGGTGGGGGGAGTGCATGAGCATGCTGGAATGGGCTCCCAGGGTGCTATGTAGGTGTTCGGGTTGGGGGAAAGAACTGTCTATGACAGTTCAGATGCAGTGTGATGTGTAGGCGATTTGCATACTGCCCATGGCGGTATGCAAATTGCCTACACATTACCACTGCTGATTGCAGTGTTTTTTTTTTGCTTTCAACTGTATGCCACTGCATCTGAACTGCTGTCATAGACAGTTCCGACATTCACTGGTGCAGTGAAACAGCGCCTGAAAAAGGCAGCAGAGCACTGGAAGCTGAGTGGCACACCTACGAAAATTCGTATAGTGGCACTAAGTTTCTTGCACATGCGTGCAAGCAAACATGAAGAAGAAAACTGGAAAAGCAGAACGCAAAATTCCTGGAGGAAAGTTTTGCGACTTCGCTTGTAGAAAACCTGAGTATGTCCCACGAAATGGACAACAGAATAGAAATGATATAACAATCTGAACATTATAACCTTGTCACCATGTTAGAATGTCAAATTAAGGCTACCCTGGCTTCCTTCCTCCCCTCTGGCATCACAGACATCAGCAGATATAATGACCTACTCACTGAAAAAGTTTCAAATGAAATAGTGGATACTACAGTGTGTCATTGCAACAACCTTTTGAGCGTACAGACTCCCAAATCTCACTACCAGCAAGAGGTGCAATCACTGTGAAAGCTCAAGATGAAGAAGAAAGCATTTTGTCAAAGCTGCAAGATATTGATAAAAATAGTATTTGTTCCAGTGTTTTCCAAGGACATACTGCTGCTAGTATAGTGGAAGACAATTCAAAAGACCCCAGTAAACTATACATATGGGATAACCCTCTGAAATATTGGTGGAGTAAGAGAAAAATCTGGCCAGCACTCTACAAAACACCCATTTTTTATTTGATTTGCCCTCCCGCCAGTGTCTATTCGGAGAGAATCTTTGGCACACCTGGTAGTGTTGCTTCTGACCTACACAACCATTTGTTACCTGAAAATGTTGAGCACCTCACATTTCTGAAGGTCAAACATCATCTTTTCAGTGGATGTACTTCTTCTGTAAAACATCCCTCAGATCCTAACAGTGATGAAGCAGAACCAGTATGCATTAATGATTAAGATTAATAGGCCATTGGGTCATGTGGGTGTTGCCATATTCTGGGCTACCTCTCAAGTTTGGCCATGTATTTTTTTAGGTCCTGTACCCTTTTGGTTGCGTCCAGTCTCCCACAGAGCTTTCTGACATGCTTGAACAAACAAATCTTGCTCTTTGTATCCTCTCCAATGTTAGTGATGAAGACATTAAACTGCACCGGCCCAAGCACCAAGCCCTGTGGGACCCCACTGGTACATCCCTAGACTCTGAGAGCTCCATCTCCCCACAACAAACCTTTGAGTTCTGTCTTTCAGCCAGCTAGCTACCCATCCAATGAGTCTCTCATCTACATCCAGGTCCTTCAGCTTTCCGACCAATCTCTTATAGAGCACAGATCCAATTGCCTTACTAAACTCCAAGTACAGGATCTCAACCACTTGACACTTGTCTACTGTTTTAGTGACCAAGTCAAAGTAATCGATTAGGTTCATCTGGCAGCATCTCCAAGCCATGAATCTGTGCTATCACTCATCCTGGAGACCATTATCCTCCAGGTAACCTACCAGTCTTATTTTAAGTATGGCCTCGAAAGAGCTTACACATGATTGAGGTCAGGCTCACTGGTCTATAGTTGTCAGGTCATCCTTGGATCCACTTCTATCGACTGGCACCACATGTGCCATTTTCCTGTCAAGTGGTACAACCAGTCTAAAATGTTGTACCTTAAACTTCTTAAATTCATTTTAAATTGTTGCTTTTCTCCTGTCTTATAATATGTCCTTATTCTCTATGGTTGGTCTGGTGCAGTAGTTTTTTTATTATTTTTAAATAATGAAAGCAGAACTTTAGTTTTGTATTCTGTAGTTGGCCCTGATGTCCCCAGTGCACCTAAGGCTAGGAAGTCATGGTTATCTTTATCATCATCAATTATGTTTATCAGAAAAATTAAGGAATGATGTTCTAAACCATTGCTCCTATACACATTTGCAAAGATTTCTTAAAAATAAAAGCTTCCTAGCAGGATAAGAACCTTTTGGCAATTTGCATTCATAGGTGGTAACATTTCCACTGCACCGCTAAAGAAGACTACATACAGTAACCGGGAAGTACTGTGCGTTACATGCTAGCTCATCTGTGCTAGAAGAAGTAATGTTTAATAATGATAAAAACAGCTGAAAATTCTGATTAACACTGAGGGACAGTCAAATTTAAAGGTGTGAATTAATTAATGTAATCCCTCAAAAAGGCTAAAGCAGACTTAAAATGGGGAGGGGGAGTCTTAAAAGACAGAAAGAAAATGACATTCTAAAATGGAAAAAGTATGTGTACATTTTTTTCCATATCATGAAGTACTGCTTTTAACTGAAAATTCTGAATGTTATAATATCAGTTATAGAATGATGCCTTTTGAACAGACTAGGATTTCAGCTCAGAAAGATATTGGGTAAAATCAATAATACAGTACACTGAGCTGTTCACAGAATGGCAATATCTTCTACAGAGCCACTTGGTTAAAATGGTTGTTCTGAAAATGTGGATGCTTAGATGATTGCTACATGTAGCACAGTTATACAGATTTATGAAAAAATATGCTGCTATCTCAAAGCAAGAAAAACAAATTCCGACATGAACCATCATCATCATAATCCACTGGTTAGAAAGATGAAATGCATACTAGGAGACTCTGGTTTAAATAATGCAATAGCCAATTATTCATTATCAACACTATTCATTGTGGTGCCCGATACAAATTGATAAGGGTGTGTACTGGGCCACGAAACTGTGCACCACATATCCTTTCCTTGTAAGATGCACAGGGCTGGGATTCACAAACCTCTGCTGGTCTGATGCAGGACCACATAGTTCTGCAGATGGGGTGGGGTAGGCTGGCAGGACAGACCTAGGTCAGACTGAGGGTTTCCATTTGGAATCCCAGGACAGCCCTGCATTAGATTCCCTGCTCCATGGGTTGGTGTTCTCCATTGCATAATGGTGCCTTATTGGTAACCTGCAAACTGTGCCCTGCTGCCAAGACCTGCTTGCCAGCTATCAATGGCACAGGGAAGGGATGGAGCCAATGACTGCAGGGCAGCATCAGGACTCCTGGATACCAGTCAGGGTGGTGCACGCCCATTACAGAAGCCTTCTGGCTGACATGACAAATATCCCCCCGATACTGGCTTGGTAGAGCATTTCCCACATCATGCATGCTGCACTCTGCAATCCCAATTCAGATATGCCCACTCACTGCTACCTGCCTGGCCCTAAGTGCCATATATCATGGTGCATAAGGCAGTGGCACCTATGTGCAAAGGGCCCTATGTGAGTGAATGACTATATGACCTTAAGTAAGTCACTTAAAGCAGTAATACTAGTTACCAAGGAAGTTTTAAATCATGCCAATGATTTTTGAGCTGATTACATGGTTCCAACATTTTGTTTGAACTTTAGCTGCTTTTACTGTTTTGCAGTGATGTTTTTTTTTTCCTATCGGTATTAACAAATCTATAACATATAGAACCACAGGAAACATTGCAGCATTTTCTTCACCACATCTTTATATTGTTTCCTCATATCAATACTCAGCAACAGAGCTTTACAAATGTTTAAATAATGACTGGAAAGTGGGTGCAAAGTTGCTCAGCATAGTGAGAGAAGTCATTTAGGGTACTTCTCAAAGAAATGTGTCCACTTTCTAGTGGGTCTTGCTGTTGGCTTCACAAGGTTATCACCCTGTAACTAAAGCCCAGATAAAACTTACCATTATTTTCCTACATTCTACTCCCACTGGTCACCTCCCCACCCCAAAGAGTGAAAACCCATTACCTCTGCACTCATAGTACAAGATAACACCGGGTACATCATCTGACTGCTGATTGTTACTGAAAGTGAGACTGACTTAACACATTTCATATCACCACTGAAAGAAGGTTGTTGATTTCCTTGCCATCCTCCTGGCCTTGAGACCACAACTGAGTTGCAATTTTGACTACACATTTACTTTTATCCTCCTTTCTTTAAATCTTGAGCTAACCCAAGTTTACACCAATTAACCAGTAAATAAATTAAAACAGCCAAAACAGAGCTCAGATAAGAGAACTCATCACAGCACTCTCTAGAGTAAACTTGGATTTCTCCCCCAGATACATAAAGGAGCTAAAACGGGCCACTTTTATATATACAGTAAATGTATCCATGGCCTCTGTTTTCCATACTTTGCCTTCTTTTCAGACCAGTCCAGAACTATCAGTTTCAAAATGTTCTGCATCAACCTTGAGCACACGAATCAGTCTTCTCAAACCCCTTCACAACTGCTGAACTGACTACCTGAAATACACTGTCGGAAAATGTAAAGAACCTCAAGAGGACGTGACCCTTCATGATGCTGTTGTTCAGACACCTACAAAACCCTTGTTGCTGTTAAGGCACAGCCCTCCTCCATCCTTTCCAGACTGATACTGCCTCCCTCAAACTATTCTCATCTATAACATCACTTTTTCTTATCCCCTGCCACAGAATACTGATTCTAATCATTCCAATGCTTAATCCTACTACTATCAATAATAAGGTTTTGTTAAATGTGTTAATATGCAATGTTTTTTAATTGTACCTTTTGTAATATTATGTCTTTAGCTATATTTGTCAAAAAAAAATGTTTGTTGCCATATTGGTCCTTGTACAACAAGATGCCCAAAGTGGGTGATTTGATATCTTTCATTGGACCAAAAGATATTACAGAAAAACCTTAAGTTTTTGAACTCGAACAGAGTTCTTCTTCAGAAGATGAAAAAGAACTCTGTTTGAGATTTAAAGTTTAAGGTTTTTCTGTAATCTTCATTGGTCCAATAAAATGTATCAAATCATAGAATTTGTCCTTTTGCTATATTTGTAACCATCACATTTATAACCTTCATGTACCTTCCCTGGTGCTGCTACTACTGTAATTAGCACCCATGTCCTTCTTGAAAATGTGTCTAACTTTAAGGAGGCTGTCCTGGTGTGCACAACTCTAATAAAATAAGATAAATATATATTTGTTAACATTTTAGCACACATTTACAAAGCAATATAAAACAGGTGGGTGTTCTGGCATCATGAAAGGTTAGGATTATGTAGAAGATAGTTTAGAATTTATGTACTGTATTTTTATTTTACCTGAGGGAGAAACTAGCTGTGGCAGGATAACACTTTCACAAGTGTGCCCAGGGAGAAGGAGTGCATAGGGTTAATTATCTGCAATGAACATTTTACATAAGTATTTATAAATATGGCTTGTGCATATACTATTTAAGGTTACAGTGAATTAACTAAGCACAGTATAGCACAGTGGTTTAAGGCTCTGAGCTGCAAATCTGGAGACCTGAGTTTGAATCCCACAGCGCCACTTGCATATACTGTGTGACCCTGAGCAAGTCTCTTAACTTCCCTGTGCTCCCAGGTCGCACCTATAAACAAGCTTTCAGCTTAGCATGTCTCACCTGGTTAAACAACTGATAAAAAAATTGATTCTGTCCTTTCTGTTCACAAGTGTGTCATTACTGACTCCAACAGTTTACTCTGAATTTTTAATTTTCCTTCCTCAAGACTTGAGATCACAATACATTTTTTCTTTCTAAAAAATAGAAGCCCATAAAACAAAAAAAAAATAGTTCACAAGGTCTAAAGACATGTATAATATAAGGGAAAATGATTTTAAGACATAAAGCCTTTAACATGTGGCTAAAATGGTATTTTAAGTCACTTGCAATAATATACCGTGGTGTCGTGTGTATCCAAGAAGTCCTATTCCATCTTTCACTGTCCTAGGTAATGTTTCTATCTCTATGTGCTCGTTTAGCTCTCTGCAAAGTGTTGGGAAGATGAGGGAGAACTGAGATGATGAGGAGGCATTAAAGAGGCAACAGCAGTTTGTGGGAGGTGGGGCTGAGCTGTCCCAAGGTGGAGCTCTTGTCCTTATTAAATAACCCTGGCACATAAAAGCTTGTGATTGGGAAAGGGTTGAAAGGCTGAGTTAAAAGCCACAATGTCTCTTATTTACACCTCCCTCTCAGCCCCTGGCAATTTGACTACAGTAATAGCAAACCAGTAGTCTAACATGCCTCGATTCTCCTTTAATTATTACTATTTCTAAAATATAAAGCCATTCATAATATATGTTTGTTTCACCACAAGCTCATATGCCAGAATCATCCCATTCTCAAAACAAACTGTGAATGCTACACTCTGTGTTATAGAAGTTGCAAACATGTTCATCTCCTGATGGGCGTACATGCCTTTAAACAAGTCACATTTAGGACATGTACTCCCCAAAACAATAGAAGCCAGATTTATAATATTAGAAACTGTACATTAACACACATATGAAGTACAGTTCTGCACAGTGGTTAAAAACTTAACGATCTAATTGAGGTTGCTAATTCACAGTAAAGTCATTGTTGCTTAATGACTCAGAGTGTTATGGTGGAGAGCTATAAATAAAATGTACGTATACAGTACATTCACAGTAAATTACCCTCAAAGCAAATAAAGGCAGAAAAGCAGTCCCCCACACACACACACAAAAAAATGGCAATGTACAAATACTCTTTAAAGGTGCTAACTCCCAAATCTTTGAACATATACGTTATCATATTTATGAATTTGTAAAGTCCTCATCTAGGTATAGTAAGTCAAAGGACCAAATATTCACTGCATTTGAACATGGTTGCCCATGCAAATTTTGGTGTGTGTGTGTGTGTGTGTGTAGCAATACAATAGCTGTCAGGTGTCCTTAGTGATTTTATCAGAATTATTGTAAAATCTAGTGATGTCTCCCTCCCTGCCCCCAACAGAGATTCTAAGAAGTGTTTTAAAACTTAACTTACCATGCAGATTACATCGGGAAATTTAATTACTGAACCTTACTCTGCATCCTAGGAACAGTCTACAAACATGTGTTTGTGACCTGGATGTTTCTGTTAAAGATGTAAAACCTTTCACATGAAGACACAAGAAATCCAGTTACTACCTGTATATAGAACTGTAAACTAAAGTCCATAACAGCAAACTACTTGGGGTACAGAGGGTGGAACAGAGCATTTCGCCTGAAGTAGTAATCTTACATTACTATGTAAGATCTGGGCAATTAAATCATTCTTTATTCATAAAATATTACTTGGAATCAGTGACTTATTAGAAGCAGCCTTGTGACACTACACCCATGAAGCACTAGAATGCGAAACAATCAGACAGTCGTCTTCTCAAGACTGATTCTTCTGCTGATCATGCCACTTTAGTCATATAGTATTTTCATCTGGTAACTCATCACTGGGTTCAACTTTCTAGTCTAGTTTACTGGGTCCACAACATGCTTGTAAAGCATTTTCCCTGGAATGAGTGAATTGCTGAGCAATAGTGCATATTCGGTGCTGAATAATATGTCTGGGGAGTACAAATGTATAATGATTTGCATCATACATGCATGCAGCAATCTTGGGGTTGGATTAGAATCAGTGCAAGTTACACCTTGTCAAAAATGTAATTCTCAGAAAAGAAAATATTCAGGCTAAGTGCTCTTGCATAACTCTTGTGGATAAATAAATAGTTCTGCTTTTGTCTCCCTTTCAAACATACAATTAAGCTTATAGTTAACATATTGTTCTGAAAGGTAAAATACCTTTGAATGATGGGAGTTAATCAGATTGATATTTATCAACATCATTTGTGAAAACATATATAAAAGTGGCCATTTTTTTTCCTCAAAGAAGTTGACAGGTTGCCTCCATGGTTTATCACTACTTTGAAACAGGGCCAAACACATAGACAAACAAACACACTAGTACTGTACTAGTATAATTATTTTTGGCCATGCAAGAGTTTTGCAGAAGTGAAGTTTTGGTCCCAAAATAATCTGAATTTTCAGCAGAATATGAAGTAGGCAAATAGATATTGAAGTGGGCACCATATCCTCTGAAATTGTAGAGCTCTGTAGTGAAAGTTTTTAATTTAATAGACGATCATATCTGCCAGATCTCCTTCCTACTTTATATTGACATTATTGTCCTGATTGAATGTAAGAGAGACAATCTTTGGTTTCTCTGAAAATTTAGTCATGGCTTTTGTTTGCTACAGTATTTATAATGGGAAGGTCATATTACTTCCAACAGGCATCAGGGTGTGCCTTGGAGTCTTTGACCCAAACATTCACCCCATTCTCCTATACTGCACCAATCTCAGCTTATTTCATTATGGAATGAGGTGAGCATTAGGGACGAAGACCTCAAGGCACATCATGACGCCTGTCAGTGTCTGCAGGGTGGGGGTGGAATGGCGTGAGTGTTACAGCCAGTGACCCAAAGGGACATCCCCAATGCCTGTCAGTCTCTGCAGGGTGCGGGTGGGACGTTAGGGTTGGAAACCCTAATGACTCATTAAGAAAGTAAATCAAGGAGGGACGTTTGATGTCACTTACCTTAATTTTAGAAAAGCCTTCAACAATGTCTAACACAGAAGGCTGATTAACAAGATGAGTTGTCTGGCAATGGGGCACAAGCTGATAAACTGGGTTAGAAGCTGGCTGATGGAGGGGAGGCAGAGGTTGGTGGTAATGGGATCCAATCCAGGGAGAGGTGTGACCAGTGGGGTACCTCAGGCATAAGTCCTGGGACCAGTCCTGTTCAATGTCTTCATTACAGACATTGTAGAAGAGCTAGTAGGAAAGTCTGTCTGCCTGTTTGCAGATCACACCAACATCTGTAACAGAGTGAATACTCCAGAAGGGATGGAGAAAATGAGCAGGGACGTGGAGAGGCTTGAAAAATGGTCTGAGGAGTGGCAACTGAGGTTCAATACAAAGAAGCCCAAATAATGCACCTGAGAAGAGGGAAACCTGTGGAGAGTTACAGGATGGGATGGAGGTGCTGATGATCAACAAGGAAGAAAGGGACCTAGGAGTTATCAGTTCTGATGACTAAAAGGTGTCAAAGCAGAGCACAAATGTTGCAAGGATGGTCAGTGGCACGCTGGGGTGCATAGGCAGAGGTATCACTAGCAGAAGGCACGAGGTGGTGATGCCACTGTATAATGCACTAGTGAGGTCTCACCTGGAGTACTGTGTGCAGTTCTGGAGGCCACAAATGCACAAGGACATTGACAGGGTGGAGGCAGTCCACAGAAAGGCAACCGAGATGGTACATGGGTTGCAACACAGAACATATCAGGAGAGATTAAAAGGACTTCAATATGTACTCATTGTAGAAAAGGAGGGAGCAGGGAAACATAATAGATACATTCAAGCACCTCAGGGGCATAAACAAGGTGCAGAGGTGGACATCTTTCAATACATCAAATGTTTGGCATTGACAAATACTTGTTTTTTATCCTTAAAAAAAAAGAAAACCATCCATCATTGTCCGCTGTGTAATCCCCCTCCCCTAAACAGTATACAGACACTGGGGGTGCCCAATCCCCCAGTGTCCTCATCTGTCCATCCATTGTTGTGTGCTGTGCAACCCCCCAAACAGTATGCAGACACTGGGGGTGCCCAATCCCCCAGTGTCCTCATCTGTCCATCCATTGTTGTCTGCTGTGCAACACCCCCAAACAGTATGCAGACACTGGGGGTGCCCAATCCCCCAGTGTCATCTGTCCGTCCATTGTTGTCCACTGTGTAACACTCCACCCCCAACAGTGTACAGACACTGGGGGTGCCCAATCCCCCAGTGTCCTCAACTGTTCGGCAAACTCCCTGAAAAAAAGAAAACTGTCCCTCATCATTTTGTCCCTGTAAAAAAGAAAACCGGTCATTGTTGTCCATTTCAGCGTTACCCAACCCCCTACCTTCCCACTCAGGACCCACCACCCAACACCCCCAGTATCCCATACTTACCTACCAGAGGGCTGCCGCCGTAATCTACCTTGGACTACAGGCACATCTTTGCTCTTCAAAGCCCAACTGTGAACTGAGGTAAGTGTTTCAATAGGGTTTTTGGCACCAATGTATTTCAATAGAGTTTTCAACTCAGTGGCATAACTTGGCCATTTTTTAATATTTTTGCCCCAAATTTTCAACATATGTTTTTTGGGACCCCACCTCACAAACAACTTCACTGAAGCTATTTTCAAACATCCCCTCTCTCTCCCCATGACATCAGTGCTTACAAGGAACATTCAGCATTGACAAATGCTTGTTTTATGAATATATGCTGCCTGAAAAAAATTATCCGTGATGCATGATACTGCTATATACCTATACTGAGCCAGACAATTGTGTTTGACTCAAACAATAAGGACCAAGGAATCAACTGTCTGCTCCATATTCACTTTACTTGGGGCAGTGGATTCAAAGGTACAGAATCAAACAATGGCTGATGTTTTTAAACAAGTCAATAAAGAAACAGGGCTATCTACCATGTAAAATTTACTTGACATAAAGAAAATGTTTTTTAAGGACTTTTTTTTTACTAAAAGCTTTGTTTTGGGCCCCTTAGAGACCTGGTCCCAACAGTAGTGCAGTACATAATTCTCACTGAAGGGCTGCTAGAGCATTCTCAAGCCAGCAATATCACTTTGACAATCATTTTGGCTGCTAATCCAGGATTCCAGGAATAGGACTCTCCAGATGGGACTGATGTACAGGCCACCATACCAGACAGAGGAGTTGGACAGGGAACTTGTGAGGCAGATTACAAGGGCATGTGGGAAGCGGAGTGTGGTGGTGTAGGGGTACTTCAACCTGCCAGTGATAGACTGGGGAACCCCACCCACCAGCAATAAAAGGGAACAGGCACTGCTGGATGCCTTTCAGGAAAGCTTCCTGACATAGGTGGTCAATGAACCAACCGGGGAGCACCCTCAACCTAGTGCTAACAAATGGGGAGTTTGTGAGGGATATTAAGGTGGATGAACCACTAGTGAGGAGTGACCATCACTCAGTATAGTTCAAGTTGATTATTGGCAAAGAGGGGTGGCATCCAATGCAAAGATGCTGGATTTCAGGTGGGCAGATTTTGCAAAGATGGGGGAGATAGTGAGGGGGTGCCTGGCCAGGATCCAGCCTAGTATGGACACAGACCAGAGATGGGAGCTCATTAAGAAGGGGATACTAGAGGCTACTAGTTCCTGTAGCAAGACTTGGAGCAAAAAGGCCACGCTGGATGAGCAGGGGGGTTGTAGAAAAGCCGAGGAGAAAAAGGGTAGCCTTTAAGAGATACAGGAAATCAGGGAGGGGGTAAGATTATAAGGAGTACATGCAGGAGGCAAGGGAGGTGATAAGGGCAGTAAGAACAGCAAAAGCCACCAAAAAGCTTAGGCTAGCACAAGGCATTAAGGAGGGGGAGAAGAGCTTCTTCAGGTACATCAGGGAGAAAAGGAGCTGTAAAGAACAGATAGTAAGTATTAAGAAGGACGGGCGATGGGTAGAGAAGGAGGGAGAAAAGGCAGAAGCACTAAGTGACTACTTCTGCTCTGTATTTACAAAACAGAGAGGGGGAGTGCTACCCAAAGGTGGTGGGGAGCATGGGTGTAGCCAGGCATACTCCAAGCACTCCATGGTGTGCAATTTTATTTAAGGAGGGTAGCAAATAGGCTCTGAACTGCTTCCTTTTTCCATGAAAACTAACAAAGAAAATACTGAACCTTTCTGTAATTTTATTCATAGGAGTCGAAACTAGAAGGACTGGTCACTAATACTCTCTTTGCATCCCAAGGACAATTCAACTTTACAGGCTCTGGGCTGGTATGCGGGTGTCTTGGGGAACAATGCATGGCATTTGTATTTACCCATGCATGGCAACAACCACTGTTATGAGATACAAAAGTTGTATTTATTGTGCCAAATGAGGCAACAAACACAGTCCTGGTGTACATTTGTATATTGTCTGGCTACACCCGGTGGGGGGGTAGCTCACCCTAACAAGGGGAGTGGGGTAGCTGTGAGTCTACTTGGTGTGCAGATCTGAAATCTCTGGCTACACCCCTGGTGGGGAGGCAGTAAAGGCTAGTGATGGAGTAATGGATGGGGTGATCACAGAAGGTAGAGTGCTGGAGGGCTTGAGAGTGCTGAGGGTGGACCAGGGCCAGATGGCATTCACTCCAGGGTACTGAAGGAGCTAGCAGAGATCCAGGCAGTGCCCATTCAGCAGGCCTATTCAATGCCTCACTGAACTTGGGAGGCATACCCAAGGATTGGAGGTTGGCTCACATGGTTCCCTTGCATAAGAGTGGCCCCAAAGATGAACCAGGGAACTATAGACCAGTGAGTCTCATATCCATTGTGGGGAAGCTAATGGAAACAATCCTGAAGGAGAAGATGGTGTCCCTGCTGGAGTTCAATGGGCTACAGGACAGTAGACAGCAAGGCTTTGTCGCAGGTAGATCCTGCCAAACCAACCTGGTAGATTACTATTACTAGGTAACTAGGCAAATAGACAAGGGCCATGCGGTGAATGTCCTGTACCTTGACTTCAGCAAGGCATTTGATTCAGTGCTGCATGGGAGATTTGGAATAAAACTCAAAGGCACAGGTGCGGGAGCAAAAATGGTGGGATGGGTGACAAACTGGCTGCAAGGAGGCAGCAGAAGGTGGTGGTGGAAGGGGAACTCTCATCCCCAAGGGGAGTAATGAGTGGGGTTCCACAGGGCTTGGTGCTGGGACCAGTGTTATTTGGGATATTTAGAGCATCAAGAGCAGGATCAGCCTGTTTGCCAACGACACCAAGATAGGAGCAGTGGTGGATGACATAGAGGGGTGGCAGAGTTTGCAAGAAGATCTGAAAAATCTGGAGATCTGGTCAGACACTTGGCAGCTGGGGTTCAATGCCAAAACGTGTAAGGTATTGCATTTTGGGGCAAAAATTCCAAGAAGAAACTACCAAGTGGGGAAGAGCAACTGGCGGTGACTGAGAAGGAGAAGGATCTGGGAGTGGTCATCATGGGATCAACGAACAACTCAGCACAGTGTAGGAAGGCAGCAGCAAGGGCCAACAAAATGCTGGGTTGCATCGCAGAGGGAATAAAGTCGAGGAGGGGGAGGTGATTCTACTGCTGTATAGATCATTAGTTAAACCTCATCTCGAATACTGCATGCAGTACTGGTGCCTGTACTTGAAAATGGACATTAAATTACTGGAAGGGGTGCAGTGCAAAGCAACTAAGATTATCCAGGGACTGGGGGACTTACCATATGAGAGTGGCTAAAGGAGCTGAACATGTTCTCGTTGGTGAAGAGGAGGAACAGAGGGGATATGATCGAGACATTCAAGTACATGAGAGGTATAAACAAGACTGGTATGGAGGGGCTATTCAGGGTAGTGGTGTGGAGGGACACTTAAGGCCATGACATGAGATTGGAGTGGGGAAGGTTCAGGAGGGTAAGAGGAGACACTTTTTTACAGAGAGGGTGGTGGCAGGGTGGAACACGTTACCAGCAGAGGTGGTAGCCTGTAAAACAATGGGCTGCTTCAAAAGGGACTGGGACAGGACAAGAGCGAGGCTAAAGGGAGGAGGAGTGAAGAGGGAGGGGCAGCTGCAGAATAGGGTTGCTAGTTGCAAAATTGAGCAGACTCAATAGACCAAATTGCCTTTTTCTGCTGGCCAATTTCGTATGTTCGTATTTTGTAAAGCTGGGTCTTAAAAATAGGAGACACTTCTTTAAATTTTTTTAACTTTTTTAAATGCTACAAAACTGCCATTGTCTTCACTGAATTAAATTGTAAACAACAACCTTTACTTTAAAGGCCTTTAAAACATTTTTTTTATGTTTTAACTTAAATAAATATTTTGTTTCTTTAAAAACTGGTTATTATAAGAGGTTCAATGAACCAAGGCTAATTACCAACTGTGACTCAGGAAGTGGGATTACAGAGAAAGGGGTACAACAAAACATAAAAGCATTTAATAATAAAGCTGGTACACATTAGAACAGATCAGATAAAAAACATAACACGAGAGCAATAATACTGTACAAAATGCAAATGGCAAATACAGTGATGTTATTAAAAGAAAAAATGATGAACAGAGCAGTAGTACAATAAGGTGGGATAATGCAAGAATGTATCAAAGAAAGGAATGTATGATAGCTACAGGGGAAAATGCTGCAGCTAAAAAGGGTGCTAGAGGTGGGCTCAAGGGGATAAAGGAAGTCCAATCAAGGCAGGAGGCTAGAGTGTTTCCACACTGAAGGAAAGGAAGCCGGGGCAGTCAGTAAGGAACAAAAGTAGCAGAAGGTGGCAGGTGGAGAGGAACAAAGGGGAATCATAGTTGAATAATGAGGGAGGAGGTATAGGGTGTGGGTTACAGGTATGCTTTAAAGGATTGTGTTTCCTTATGTCAGCCTTTTTGTGTTTTGTTTTCTCTTTTTAACTATACACTGAATCTACATTAACTCCTCTGCTATATGCCTAAATAGTAGTCATACTAGGCAAGCTAACCAGAGGATGAAAAAAAAAAAAAGAATACTGTATAAAAGTGCAACATTATTTAACAAAATAAGGAAAACATAGATTTGTGGTTTAGGAGAAATAAGCTAACTATCACTGCGCAGGCCTGAACCCTCAATTCATGTTTCAAATGATCTTTGGCATCCTCATCTTGTTACATATGAGCTACAACATGTAAGCAGGTGTGGCTTGAATACATTTTATAGTTTAAATGATTAACTTACAAGTAACTTGCATCTTCCAGACTGGGTCTAGTTCTGCAATGGGGCATGTGTATAAAGAATGAACACTGCATAATGCATGTTGACATGGTGATTCAATGTCTGCATTTTTGTCTTTATGTGTGCATTGTGACCATTCAAATTAAAGAGCAAGAAAGATATACAAAATGGACAAAGACATGGCTGTACAGGTGTTCTATTTATGCTGAAACACAATACTAGACCTTCTAGTTAGTCTGTGCGTTCTAAGGTCATTTTTTGCTTTCCTCATCTGTAATGTATCATGCCAAGTCCACAGCAAGGCATATTTTTGATGGCTGAAAAGTTTTACTTGCATGGTACTGGCTTACAATAAAACACTGTGAAACCAAATTTGAGAAAGAAGTAATGTGCCCTAAATAAAGAACTGGGTGGGTCACTAACAGACAAGGGAACTCAGGAACAGGTGGGTTGGGAAACCTGTTTGATTAATACTTTTTTTTTGATTTTGCAATTACAGTATGTCAAGTCAAATGTATTATTATTGTTTGGCGTTCTCCCTTCATATTCAAAAACAAATTCAGTTCTATAAATGAATATGATACCTGACACATTTTCTTAAAAAATAATGCTAACTGTCATACTTATTAGAAATGAAGAAAAATGAATATCCTTACATGATCAGTCAGTTATTTCTGAGCATATAAGACAGCAGAAGCAAGTACACCTAATATTGACAAGAAGGAAGGAAGGAGTTGGATTAAATGTTTTGGAAGACGGCAGAAGGCATGTAAACGACAAACTGCAGAAAAAAAACAGTGGTTTGGGTCTGATAACCTGCATTACAGTATCATTTTACACTCAGTTTTGCCACAGCCTCAAAACTCCACAAGTTTGAAAGATGTGCATACCTGAAGTGTCAATACTAAAAATTCAATTTAAAGGAAACTCTTTAATTATTCCCATCTGGCCTTCATAACAGCTCAGTTAATTTTGGAATTATTCTGGACTGAATATATTTTGTACAGTGTTTATCTTCAGACGTTTGCCAGATGAGAAAAGATAGTTCTCTTCAGAAGTAAAAAACTGATTCAGAATATTTAATTTACTGTTTTATTGTATAATGCACGAGGAGACAGCCATTTGAATACAAGATCATGATATAAAGTATAAAAAAAACAGTAATGATTAAGATCCTCAATGTACTTTTTCACTGGCATATTCTTTGCTGGCAGACAGTACTATTCAGTGTAATGGTTAGAACTACAGCTCTCAATGGCTGGGCTATGCACAATTGTGGTTCAGGTACATGCGAGCTGTGCATACCCAGCCCAGGTAGCGCCGTACGTATGCACAACCGTGCCCCTCCACAGGGCCCCTGTCTGCAGTCCTGCCCCTGGTGCACAGCTGCGCAAGGTGCGGTTTAAGGGACACAAGCAGCAGCCCAATCAGATGCCCATCCTGGGTTCTGAAGAGGATCCTCTGCTCCACATGAGCAGGTAATTCTGGAAAGGCAGGGGACTGGAAACATTTTAAAGTATGGGTAACTGATTGAGAGACTGCCTCATCCCTTTCTGCCAAGCTGGTGGGCTGGGGCAGCATGGTGGGATTCCCTGTCCCAGTGGGTGTCATTAGGGGACCATGCAAAAGATACGGTAGGGTCCCTGCTGTCATATCTTGCAACCCCTTGCCCAGCACTCTGCACCTTTGTAAATGGTGCGGAGTGCAGGTACACTCCAGACACACTGCCAGACTGGCTGTATGCATAGCTTTGCAACTGGTCGAGGGGATGAAGTGTGCAAGGGGCATGTGACACTTCCGTTAATGTCCCTGGGGATCCACTCGACCCAAGTTTGCAGCATTCCAACTGAGTTTCCTGAGAGCCACTGATCCACAGCATATAGGCAATCTGCCCCTTAATGTATAGGGCCAATACTGTGGTTTGTGGACACACAGAAGCATATATATTGTTGGCAGATAAAAGCACTTGTGGCCCATCCTGTCTGTCCAAAATCTATCTATTAGTAGGAAATGCCCACAGCAGACATTTCATAGAAACATAGAAACATGAATATCGATGGCAGATAAGGACCACTTGGCCCAACTAGTCTGCCCATTTTCCTTACCTTCTATAGCACAACAGACCCTACTTCATCTCTGGCTTTACCCCACTTTCCCTATCTCTAAGGTTCTCCTATGTCTCTCCCATGCATTCTTGAAGCCCCATTATCCTTTTTGCCCTCACCACCTCTGCTGGGAGGCTGTTCCAAGCATCCACCACTCTTTCTGTGACAAAGTACTTCCTCATATCTCCCCTGAGTCTCTCCCCCCCACAGCTTCATAACATGTCCCCTTGTCTTTGAAAATTGCTTCCCTCTTGAACTTTGTAACTATGAGGTATTTAAATATTTCTATCATATCCCTTCTCTCCCTCCTTTCCTCCAGGGTGTACATACTGAGGTCTTTCAGTTTCCCCTCATAGGGCTTGCGATGCAGACCCTGCACTATTTTGGTTGCCCTCCTCTGGATCACCTCTACCCTGTCTATGTCCTTTCAGAGATATGGGGCCCAATTCTCAAAAGGTTACACCTGGCGTAATTTGACTTGCGCCAAAATAAATGGCTCAAGTAACAAGTTATGCCAGCAGTTGTGACATAATGGTATTCTGCAAAGCAGCCTGCAACATGTCGCAGGCTGCTTGCACCAAAGTGGACATACACCACCAGTTACACCCTAAACCCCCTGTGACATGGCACTAGGGGGTTTACAGCAGCAGCTGTGCCCTATTCTGGAAGGGCAGCAACCAAATGGGAAGCAGTATAGCGCAGTGATTTAAGGCTCTGGGCTGCAAATCTGGTGACATCCAGCAGACCAGACCTGGGTTTGAACCCCACAGCTTCCACTTGCATACTGTGTGACCTTGAGCAAGTCACATAACTTCCCTGTGCTCCCAGGTCACACCTGTAGAAAAGCTTTCAGCTTAGTGTGCTAGTCCTGGTTAAATAACTAACGAGTACCCAGGGTGCTATTCTCAAACAACCCCCAGAGAACATCCGCCAAAGTACAGTTACACCAGCTTTTAGCTGGTGTAACTGTGCTTACACCCTCTGGGAGTTGTGACAATCCCCAACCCCCAGTACATGTAGTCCCCCACCCATGCCCCGATCCCCAGAATACATTACAAAAGCTCCACAGGGCTATGTATTCCCCATGCCCCGACCCCCCCAACAGTACTAATGCCCCGCAGGGCTCTGTAGTTCCCATGCCCTGATCCCCTCATGGTCAAAAAAGTCCCACAGGACTGTCCAGTCCCCCATGCCCAATCATCAGAGTAGATGCCACGAAGGGCTAGCACCACCCCCCAAGTCCTGATCCCCAATCTCCTAACCTATGTCTGTGTGGCACTGTATAATGTAACATACATATTCATAACCCCATTATCCCCCCCACCCGGCAGTGCCAGACCACCCCACTTGTCCCACCCATCCCAGCCAGTGACTGGCACAGCCCACCTCTCACCACCATGGCCAGTCACCAACTGAGCTCCATGTGAGGGCATACTACTGTAAATAGTACATGCTCAATGAAGGAAAGTACAGTTACGTAAGAACTTACCGTAACAGTAGATCTTCAAGAGAGGCTCTTGCAGTAGGTAATTACATATAGGACTGGCGCTGACTGGCAGCAGGACCCCACCGGAAAAAATTTCTAGCTAGCAGTCCCTGAGAGGACCGTTGCACGATCAGGTGACCGGCGTCATCGACATCGGTATAAGGGGCAGTCCCAGGCGCCCGCCTTCAAGTTCTTTCCGCCACAGGCGAAGAGGCGGATGAAAGAGGCGGATATTTTCCTAAATGGAAAAGGAGCTGAAAAAGCCTAGGGGGATGGAGGGCGGGAAGGTATTACCCTGCAAGAGCCTCTCTTGAAGATCTACTGTTACGGTAAGTTCTTACGTAACTGTACTATCTTACTTCGAGAGGGCTCTTGCAGTAGGTAATTACATATAGGACAGAATCCCAAGCAGTCTGGAACAAGGTAGGCACCGGGAGGAAAACTACTCAATAAGTAACTTTAGCCATGCAAACCTCAAGACAGGAGGCCTTGCAAAACAACTAACCGAAGCATGCTCTCTGAGGAGGCAATGTCCAAACTGTGAGTGTTTCAGTAAGGTGTGGACGGAAGTCCAGGTGGCAACAGCGCAGATGTCTGCTGCGGAACATTCTTGAAAACAAGCCGCTGAGGCCGCTACTCCTCCTCGTGGAGTGGCTCTGACTTGACCCGGAAGGGTCTTGTTGTACTTGTCATAACAGAAAGTGATGCAATGAGCCAACCACTTAGACAGGCATTGCTTGGAAACAGCATTACCTTCCTTTTGTGAGCAAAGAGATGAACAACTGGTCAGTTTTCTGAGATCCTTCATCCTGTTGGTGTAGTATCTCAGAATCCGTGAATATCCATAGTATGGAGTAAGTATTCCTGGTTAGAGTGCTGCGTAAAAAGGCAGGTAGCTCTATGGACTGATTCAAGGTAGACTCTGCTACTACTTTAGGTAGAAACTTAGGATTCCGTGTGAAGAGTAACTGGATTTACTGTGGAAAATCAAGTGAGGATTTTGCACATCGGTACCTAAACTCGGAGAATTCTCCTAGCCGGGGTAATGGCCACCAAGAAGAGCGCCTTCCATGAAAGAAATTTCAAATCTGCAGAAGCTGCAGGTTCGAAGGGAGGAAGAGTAAGTTTCTCGAGGATAAAATTCAGGTCCCAAGGGGGAGCAGGAGTACGAATGGGGGGCCTTAGATGGAGGACCCCTCTGAGAAAGGTCTTGGAGACCTCCAGTTGAGGGAAAGCTTTACCTGCGAAGGGGACATGGTAGGCTGAGATAGCTGCCATGTGAACCTTCAAGGATGAATGGCTGAGACCCAGATCTATCCTCGAAAAACTTACTCTTCCTCCCTTCGTACCAATCAAGGCAAACGCTCCCTCCACTACGCTGCCCCCCTATTATGGAATGCCCTTCCTACGACTCTAGTCAACAAGCCTTCTCTCCTAGGGTTCAAATCTGGCCTCAAAGCATATCTTCTCGAACTTAGCCTCTGTGGGTTCAACCGTTAGCCCCTTATCACGATCACCCCTCTGTGACCTTTGGTGCCAACTTCAACTGCTTTCCCTACAACATCCCCTTTGTAAACTGCTAAGGTACTATGAAACCATTTATTAGACCAGTGGAACCTCTGCTTCCTGGGCCAATTGATGTTACCCAATGTGTACCATGTACAAACCATCAACTTATGTATGTTAATACCTAACTATATACCCCCTGTGACCTCCTATGTACTCAGCTATCGCTGTCCTACAGTTACTCATGTGTATCCCTCTCCTTGTTATGTTTCTTACCCAATGTCATCCGATACAATTCTGCTATGTATGTACACTCTGGATCTACAAATGTATACCTAATGACTACTGTTTAATGTTGCCAAGATATGTACTCTCTGTCACTAATCCCAGGTAGCCCCTGAAAAAGGGATCTCTGGTCTCAGTGGGCTTACCCGGTTACCAAAATCTAAATAAATAAATAATAAATGATGCAGGTACTCCAGCAGAAAAGCCACTGAACAGGAGAAAGGCTCCACGTTCTTAGAGGCTGCCCAAATAGAGAATCTCTTCCATTTCATGGCATAAGTAGACCTGGTGGATGGCTTTCTAGCCTCCACCAAAATTTTCGCCACTTTTGAAGAGACTCCAAAATGAGACTGGGCTAGGTCTGCAGGAGCCATGCATGGAGTTGAAAGGATTTGAGTCCTGGATGAACCAGGGTCCCCTGGTCCTGGGTCAGCAACCCCCGAAATAGAGGAAGAGTAAGAGGAGGATCCTCTGAATATTGTTGTAGAAGAGACAACCAGATTTGCCTAGGCCAGAAAGGAGCGATCAGAATCATTCTGGCTCCTTCTGTGGCTAGTTTCTGCAATACTCGTGGGATCAGAGGAATTGGGAGAAAAGCATAGACGAATCTGTCCTTCCAGTCTAGAGACAAAGCGTCATTCCAGAAAGTGCCTCACTCTGGAAAGAGCGAGCAAAAGGTGGGAAGTTTTGCGTTTTGGGGGGAAGCGAACAGGTCCACCTGCGGAGTCCCCCAAAGCTGAAAGATGTCGTCTAGTACCACTTGATCCAGTTCCCACTCATGAGCTAGGGCAGAGGAGCAGCTGAGCTTGTCTGCCAGAGTGTTGTCAACTCCTGGGACGTGAATCACCGTTAGGTGAAGGTCGTGCTGTGTCGCCCAATCCCAAACCCTCATTGCCTCCCTGCAAAGAGGGTAGGACCGAGTTCCTCCCTGTTTGTTGATATACCACACTAAGCACATGTTGTCCATCTGAACGGCTAGGTGGTCGGGAAGAATGTATTGGTGAAGGGCTTGGAGAGCGTACATCACAGCCCAAAGCTCTAACACACTGATGTGGAGAGCTTGTTCCAATTTGGACCAGGAGCCCTGGTTCTGATGAGGTCCTAAATGGGCTCCCCAACCTTTGCCTGATGCGTCCATAGTCAGAGTCTGGGAGGGGGGAGGATGAAAGAAGGGGACCCCCCGAAACAGGTTCTCTCGGACCATCCACCATTGCAAGTCTCGTACTATCGGCGATGAGATCAGGATTAATTGATCTAGGTCATCCGTAAGTTGATCCCATTGAGAGCGCAGAGTCCACTGGGAGATCCTCATGTGGAGTCGAGCTCGGGGGGATCATCGGGATGTCGGCCGCCATAAGCCCCAGAAGACAGAGGACCGATCTCGCTGAGATTCTCCTTCATTCCAATAGCAGGAAAATCTGGGATTGAAGAGAGGCTGCCCTGTCCGGAGGCAGGAAAGCCTTGCTGACGGTCGTATTGAGGATGGCCCCGATGAACTGTAGTCTCTGGGAAGGATCCAGATGAGACTTGGAATGGTTGATGGTAATACCCAGGCAAGTAAAAGCCTGCTGGGTAAGGGAGAGAAAACACAGGAGTTCCTCCCTGGACTGGGCCGCCAGGAGCCAGTCATCCAGATAAGGGAACACCTGAACTCCCATTGTACGCAGGTGGGCCACTACCACAGACAGGCATTTGGTAAATACTCGGGGGGCCGAGGATAGACCAAAGGGGAGCGCCTTGAATTGGTAGTGGTCCCCCTGAAACTCAAAGCAAAGATACTTGCGGTGAGAAAGGCGAATGGGGATGTGCAGATAGGCATCCTGCATATCCAGGGCACAAAGCCATTGACCCGGCCAAAGGAGGGGCAGAAGGCTCTGCAGAGAGAGCATCCTGAACCTTTTGTATTCGACATAAAGATTCAGGGAACTTAGATCTAGAATTGGTCTGAGATCTCCCGTCTTCTTCGGGACCAGGAAGAAATGGGAATAGTAACCCATTCCCTGAAGATGCAGGGGAATGGGTTCTATCGCTTGCTTCGAAAGAAGAGCCAAGATTTCTTCCCGGACCAAAGGAAGGTGTTCCCTTGAATAGGTTGACTTCAGAGGTGGGTGGCGGGGTGGTTTCTGAAGAAACTGTATGGAGTGCCCTTCCTCTATGAGCTGGAGCACCCAAGAATCCATAGTTATCCTCTCCCATCCCGGAAGGTGGAGGGAGAACCTCCCTCCTACTGGTTCCTCTGGAAAGTCCAGAGGCGGTGGGAGAGGAAAGGAGTCAGATGGTGTGGGGCAGCACCGCAGCGGAAGCACCCGCTGCTTTTTTGGGCGGGGGGGCTTGGTGGCTGCGGGGGCCCGATGTTTGGTGGCTCGCCTTCCCTGAGGTTTCGCTTTTGGCCGAATCCATCTGCGAAAGGGACGGTGCTGCTGTTGATGGGGATGGTACATGGAATCCATGGATTTCAGAGCCGTCCCCTTCTCCTGCAAATCGGTGATGATGTCCTTGACATCACCCCCGAAAAGCACTGACCCGCGAAAAGGTGCTTCCTGAATAGCAGATTGCACCTCCGGGACCAAACCTGACACACGGAGCCAGGCATGACGCCGTAGTCCCATGGAAAAAGCGGAGCTCCATCCGGCAGTGTCCACTGCATCGTATGTCATCCGCAAAATGTGGCGAATGGCCGAACGAGCAGAACGGACAAGGTCGGATAACTCCTGTTTGACCTGGGAGTCAGGCAAGGAGTCCAGCTTGGATTCCACCTGGGTAAGGATAGCCTTCTGGTAATCCCCCATGTGGGCGATGTAATTCAAGGCCCGAATTCCCAGTGTGGAAGAGGTGTATATCTTTCTTCCATACTGGTCCAGAAGGCGAGATTCCTTATCCGGAGGAGACGAGCTCAGATGCTTTGGATGTGCCGACCAGCCATGAGCGGCGCTAATCATGACTGAGTCAGCACAAGGGTGAGAATCAAGATAATCTACACCCTCAGGAGCCTGGTATAGCCTGTTAGACTTCCTGGGAACTGGGGCTAACACCGACGGTTGTTTCCAAATCGTGGAGACAAGGTGGGCATGAGGCTCTATCCAGGGTGGCACTAGGGTTGGAGCTGTCACAGGCAGGTCCAGATGCTCAGCGAGTTTAACCCACTGAGGGTCTGGTTCCACAGAGCGTCACCGGTGAACTCGCTGGATTTTTCTAAGCAAATCCGTGAAGGATGGGTCCTCCGGAGGAGACTTCGGAGGGGTCCTTGGCCGGGGTTTAGACGGAGAGCGGTGCTCGTCTTTCTTGGAGCATCCGTTGGAAGAGTCTGAGGAGTCCGAGAAGGAAGAAGAAGAAGCAGAAGAGGAAAAAGACTCCCTGACACGACTAGGGGGAGGAACGGGTTTCTTGGGTGGTACCCGGGAACGCATGTCTTGCCCCTCTCGGGATCCAGAGGGAAGAATCCTGGAATCTGGAGGTGGTGAGGGAGTGTGCCACCTCGGACGTACGGGAGCCGGTAGCAGCACCGTTGTCGTAAGGCGGCTCTCTACCTCCTTGGTGAGTTGAGCCTTGGCCTCGGCCCACCAAGAGGCCAGAGTCTCTTGTAGATCCACCGGCGGCCGTGTGGGTGGTGGAGGTGGAGGAGGAGGGGGAAAGGCATATGGGTTGAACCTGTAAGGTGAGTATCCAAAACCCTGCTGTGGGAAACCCGGCGTTGGGTACTGCGGCGTCGGGAGAACCGGCGTCGGGTACGGCGGCGCTGGATACTGTGGTCCCGGGTATGACGGCGTCGGATAGGATGGTGGGTACCCGGGAGCCGGGGGAGCTGCCGGAGCAGATGGCCCAGTCGGCGGCCTCACGGGTGGGTCCATATTAAGGGGCCCAGAGGGCAGAGGGCCTGACGGAAGGGGGATATCCCCTGCCGGCGTCGGCGGTGCCGGCGTAAGAGGGACTGGCATCGGTGGTGCAGGCGTCGGTGTACCGGCGTCGGCGGTACCGGTGTTGGAGCCGGCGTCCGGGGGTCCGACGTCAGATCCGGTTCCATCGGAGGAGGGTCTGACGGAGGAGGAAGATCTCCCGCATCACCCAGGGATGGAGGGGAGAAATCCCCGGGGTCAGGCTGAGGTGACACAGGCTCCCTAGACAGCAGCAAAAGCTGCGGGGAACCGGGTACGACGGACGTGAGGGGGTCCAGTCGTCGTCTCGCCGTCAAGACGCCTGGAGGAGCCAACGCGGCGGTTTAGGGGGCCAGTTCTGGCGGGCGCTGGAGGAGCCTACGGGATCCTCTCTGGAGGCGGGCGAGGAAGGATCGGTCCAGTCCAGGGGGGAGGTGGTCGTGCGCCGCCCCGAAGGGTCAGTCATCTTATCAACCCTCTCCATGCAGACATCGGAGGAGCCGACGTCTGACTTAGTGGAGTCGCCCACACCAGTAGGCCGCAAGCCTGCGGCCGAACTGGAGACGGAGGCCTCCTTTCACCCGAAGGTGCCCGCAAGGCCCGAGCATGAGCCAGACGGGCGGGCCAACGCCTCCTCCAAAATCTTGGAGGCTGCCGTCAAACGGTCCCCCGGTGGAGACGTTACCTGAGTCGCGTCTCCAGCGGGAGACGCAGTAGAGGAGGACTTCTCCCGGTGCCTCTCCTTGTCCTTCTTTTTCCGATGTCCCTCGGGGGAAGTGGACGCCTGCCTCAACTTTTTCAACTATTTCTCCATCGAAGACATCTTTTTCTTAAGGAGATGGGCTTCCAGGGACTCTTGGCGCCGTTTACGGGTAGCCGCATTGAAGTTGAGGCAATGCTGGCACTTGTCGACCGGGTGATCGGGGCCTAGGCAGAAGAGGCACTGGGAATGGCCATCCTTGTGTGGCAGTTGGGTGCCGCATGAGTCGCACTTGCTTTTGTGCTCAGAGGGTGTAGGGGACGACATACACCGAAAATATACCTGATGTTTGAAAAAAGAATAACTATTTTTCTGAAAAAACCGACGAAAGGCAGGGCTGATGAAGCATGAATTTTACCACAAGGCGCTGTACGAGCTAACGGCGGGAAAGAACTGGAAGGCGGGTGTCCGGGACCCCCCCTTTATACCGACGTCGGTCACCTGATGTGGGGGTGGTCCCTCGCCAGGGACTGCTAGCTAGAAATTTTTCCGTGGGGTCCTGCCGCCGGCCGGCATCAGTCCTATATGTAATTACCTACTGCAAGAGCCCTCTTGAAGTAAGATCTGTCATTCATTGAGCACGTACTATTTATAGTAGTATGCGCTCATACAGAGCTCAGTCAGTGGCTGGCCATGGTGGTGAAAGGTGGGCTGTGCCAGTCACTGGCTGGGGATGGATGGGACGAGTGGGGTGGTCTGGCACTGCTGGGTGGGGGGGATAATGGGGTTATGAATATGTATGTTACATTATACAGTGCCACACAGACATGGGTTCAGGGATTGGGGCTTGGGGGGGTGAGATCAGCCACGCAGGGCTGTTAACTATACATATGGAACTGGGGGGGTCTGATAGCCCTGCGGGGCATGTATTATCAGTATTGGGGGATCGGGGGCTGGGAGGTCCTATAGCCCTGCAGGGCTTTCCAGGCTTGTAGAATGAGGTGGTGGGGGCAATTGTGCTCTATAGAACTTGTGGATGCAACTTGCGACATGACCCTCAGGTACGCCCTTCTTTTGACATACCTTTGGATATGTCACAAGTTGCAGGACTTAGCCGCGGAGACCCTGCTCCTTGCAGAATCTGGCACAGGGTCCTTGGCCCAACTGCACCCCTCGCATGTCACAACTTGCAACATGCGTAGGGGTGCTTATAGAATCAAGCCATGGTCTGCAGAATGGGACACAGTACTCTAGCCGAGATCTCACCAGTGATCTATACAGCGGTAACACCACCTCTCTCTGCTGGTGATACCCCTCCCTATGCACTCTAGCATCTCACTAGCTCTCCCCACTGCTTTGTCATACTGTGTGGCCAGCTTTAGGTCATCAGACATAATTACTCCCAGGTCCCTTTCCTGTTTGGTAATCATTATTACTACACCCCCCCCTCCATTTTGTACTCCTCCCCGGGTTTATGTGCCCCAAGTGCATGGTTTTGCACTTCTTCGCATTGAAACCTAGCTGCCACACCCTTGACCACTCCTCTGACTTTCCTAGATCACTATTCATCCCCCCAGAGTGTCTACCCTATTACATATTTTAGTGTCATCTGCAGAGAGGCATACCTTCCCTTCTTGCCCCTCTGCAATGTTGCTTATAAAGATAGTAAAGAGGACAGGTCACAGTAATGATTGCTGTGACACCCTACTTGTCACCCTGTCTTCCTCAGAGTGAATTCCATTTACAGTACCACCACCCTTTATCTAGTGTCCCCCAATCAATCTCTCACCAGTTTACCACCGTATGACTCACTCTTAGGCTTCTCAGCTTGTTTACAAGTCTCATATGTAGAACGGTGTTGAATGCCTTACTGAAATCTAGGGAGGCCACATCCACCGCTCCACCCTGATCCAATTCCCTGTTCACCCAGTCAAAGAAATCTATCAGATTTGTTTGACATAATCTCCCCCAGTGAATCTATGCTGATCAGATCCTGAAGGCCACTGGATTCCAGATACTCCACAATCCTCTCCTTCAGTACTGATTCCATTACTTTCTCCACCACCAAAGTCAGACTGGCTGGCCTGTAGTTGCCAGCCTCCTCTTTGCTTCCACTTTTGTGATGTGGGACCATATCTGCCCTCCTCCAGTCCTCTGGAATCACTCCCATCTCCAGTGAGCGGTTGAACAGGGCCATCAGAGGTACAGCTAGAAGCTCTCTGAGCTCCCTCGATATCCTAGGATGCACCCCTTCTGACCCCATTGCCGTGACCACGTTCAGATTTGCGAGTTCCCTCAAAACCCTCTCTTCTGTAAATGGACTAGTGTCTACCTCTCTTCCTTCTATGCTCCAGGCCCTTATCTGTGATCCCTCTCTTTCCCTATCCTCTGTAAACACTAAATAAAGGTACTTGTTCAAGATGTCTGCTTTTTTCCTGGTCCCCCTCCATACACTCCCCTCCTTCCTTCCTAAGCCTTACTATCCCTCCCCTGGTCTTTCTCTTTTCGCTTACATACCTGAAAAATACCTTATCCCCTTTCTGCACTGCCTGTGCTATTTTCTCCTCCATCCACACCTTTGGCTCCTAATCTCTTTTCCTGCCTCCCTCTGTTTCTCCTGATACACATCTCTATCTTCCTTTCTCTGCATCTCCTTACACTTCCTGAATTCTAACCTTTTTGCCCTTACCTTCCCGGCCACCTCTTTTGAGAACCATAGCAGTCGATTTTTCCTCCTGCTTTTGCTTACTTGTCTGATGCAGAGGTTTTTTTCCTTCTGTATCCCTCCTTTTAGATTTACCCACTGTTCCTCCACTCTTCCCAAATCCTCCCCCCTTGCCAGGGCACCCCTGAGGCATTACTCCCTTTTTTTTCACATTGGCTCTCCTGAAGTCCAGGACCCTCACCTTTGTGTAGTTTGATCCTGCCACAGTACTTACAATGAACTGCACTGCATGGTGAAAACTGGTCCCCAGGTGGTAACCCACTGTGACGTCTGCAACACTGTCCCCATTGGTGAGTACAAGGTCTAGTACTACCTCCTCACAAGTGGGCTTTTTTACTAGTTACCTGAGGAATGCCCCCTGCAGAGAGTCCAGGAAGTCCCTGCTCCTGGTTGAAGCTGGGATGCTACAGTCTACATCCAGCAGATTGAAGTCCCCCACCAGCAGCATCTCTCCCGTTTGCCATCTTTTGGATGGCTTCCACTAGAACCTTATCCAACCACCCCCACCCCTGTGGTGGAGGTCTGTATATCACGTCAGTGTGAATAGCAGCTCCCTTCCTGATTTCTAGGGTAACCCACAGTACCTCCAGCCCTCCCTGATTTCCCTGAATCTTAGCAGCCTTTTTGCTATCCCTCACATAAAGAGCCACTCACCCCCTTTCTTTCCCACCCTGTCCTGTCTGAATGGAGTGTAGCCTGGTATGGCTATATCCCAGTCATGGTTGTCATTGTACCATGACTCGGTAATGGTGACAATGTCCAGGTCAGGCTCTACCGTGATGGCTTCCAGGTCCAGGATTTTGTTTCTCAGACTACGAGCACATGGCCTTCCAGAATGTGGTACCACCCTGTTTGTCATCATCCCCTGTCTCCTTTTGCCATTTCTTCTTACCCATTCTACTGTCAGTCCCATCTTTCTTCATTTCTACCATTTGGTTTCCTTTTTTGTTGGTGTCCTTGGGGATTTCTTTTCCTTTGGTCTCTCCCTACTGCCTACTTCAGTTTGAGAGGGGAACAGGTTATGTCTCCCTGTTTCCTTCCTCCACCCCCTTGGTTAGTTTAAATGACCATCAATGTAAAATTTAAACAGTTCACTGAGGACTAAGATTCCCCTCTCAGACGAATGCAGGCCATCTCCCCTGTATAGGCCTCTATCCCTCCAGGTGGGACCCCAATCCTTAATGTAGCCGAACCTCTCCTCTCTGCACCATTCCCTCAACCATGTGTTGAAGCTCTTGGCATGGAGTACCTTATCTTTCCCCATGTCGTAGACAGGTAGCACTTCAGAAAAGACCACTGAGCACACTACCTGCCTAAGATGCTTCCCCAACTCCCTGAACCCTTCTTGCACTGTACTATCCTAGCCTTGTTCCTAGCCAGGTCATTGGTCCCAAGGTGGACCATGACATCCAGCTCTCCCTCCTGTCCTGCTTCTGTAGTGATCCTCAGGATCTACTCACCATTCCTCTAAGCCATGGCATCAGGTAGGCAACTAACCTCCCTCTCAACCTCTCTTCTTGTCCCCAAATCTATCCCCGTAATAATTAAGTCCCCCAGAAGGAGTTGCTTCTTCCTGCTCAGGGGTCCTCTACCACCCACCTTGGGGTCTCCACCATGAAGGACCCCCACATCCTCCTTGGTCACTACTTGGGTGCCTCCATGGGACAGTCCTGCCCTGCCAGAGCAACAAAGTAATTTTGTACTGGTACAATGTGGGGGAAGTGTCTCTGACCCACCATCCTCACCCTTCCTGAGCCCACTATAGTCCAGACACTCCTCATCCTTGGCATCCTTTGAGGACATGGTGGCAGACTTGGCGATCCTTGGGTGGAGATGGAGGCACCCTGAATCCTAGCCAACATGGCCTGGAGTCTAGCAACCTCCCTCCTCAGCCCAGAGAGGTCCATGCAGATGAGGCATCACCACAGTCTCCAGAAAGTCTTCCTAAAGACTGTCACCCCACAGCCAATGCACTGCATGACTCCCAGCATAACTAAGTCCTACCTTGTCTATTTTTCTGTTTTGCCTACTTTAGACCCTTTTTACTTCTTGCTCAACTATTGCTTGATCCTAACTCGCCTCTACCCTGCCTGTTTTTGTTTTGCTCACTTTAAACCCATATTTAGTTCTACTCTAGATAGGGTGTTTCACCTATACACAAACTATTGCTCAACCCTAACATGCCACTACCCCTTTTTCCTTTTTTTTACTCGTACCTTTACCCTTCTTATTGTATGTTCTTGACCTTACTCGCTCCCTTGCAATGTGTGCACAGTTAGAGGATTTTAAACAGGAAGCTTGCTTCTGGTATAGGGTAAACCGTCCACATAGAAACATAGAATGTGATGGCAGAAGAGGACTTAAAGGTCCATCTAGTCTGCTGCCATGGTGTTTACTTACTTACTATCCCTTCCCTGCTACCCCCGCATTTGTATTATAGCTTTCTGCTTATCCCATGTGTTCTTGAACCCTACCACTGTTCTGGCCCCTTACGATCTCTGCTAGTAGGCTGTTCCAGGTGTCCACCACCCTCTCTGTCAAGAAGAATTTTCAAATGTTGGTCCTGAATTTGCCCTCTTTTAATTTAAGATTGTGATCCCATGTTCTGTCTCCCTCATTGGCCTTGAAAAGTTCTTGAACCTGGACCTTGTTTGTTCCCTTAATGTATTTGAAGGTCTTGATCACATCCCCCCTCTCTATCCTTTGTTCCAGAGAGTACGTTTAAGGTCTTCAACCTGTCCTCATATGGAATTGTGTGCATTCCATGTATCATTTTTGTTGCCCTCCTTTGTACCGTCTCTATTCTGTCAGTGTCCCTTTTAAGGTGTGGTCTCCAGAACTGGACACAGTACTCCAGATGGGAGTGGACCAGTGCCCTGTACAGTGGCAATACGACCTCCCTTTTGTGGCTAGTGATTGCCCTCCCAATGCATCCCAGGATGCCACTGGCCTTGAGTGCTGCCTTCTCGCATTGTCTACTCATTTTTAAATCATCCCATATAATGACTCCTAGGTCACGCTGTTGCTTGGTTGTTGCTAGTTTTTCTCCCCCCAAGAAGTACTCCTTATTTGGGTTTCCCCTCCCTATGTGCATGACTTTGCACTTTTTAGCATTAAAGTTCAGCTGCCATGCTACAGACCACTCCTCCAGCTTGTTAAGGTCTGCCTCCATGTTCATTTGCCCTACCTGGGAGTCTACCCGATTGCAAATCTTGGTGTCATCTGCGAATAAACACACCTTCCCCTTGAGCTCCCCTGCTATCTCTGCTATGAATATATTGAAAAGCAGAGGCCCCAGTATGGAGCCCTGGGGCACCCCACTGGTTACCCTCTGTTCTGTTGACAGCGTTCTATTTACCTGCACCCTCTGTGTTCTACCTTGTAGCCAATTTTTCACCCATGACACCACTTTTGGTCCCACCCCTATGTTGTCTAACTTTTTATCAGCCTTCTGTGTGGAACAGAGTCAAGGGCTTTGCTAAAGTCTAGGTAGACTACATCCACTGCCCCCCATTATCTGCTGTCTTTGTAACCCAGTCAAAGAATTTGATTCGGTTTGTTTGGCAGGACCTCCCTGTAGTGAAACCATGCTGTTCAGGATCCTGTTGTTCGCTGACTTCAAGGAATGCCAAGATCCTCTGTTTGAGTAATGATTCCATTAATTTTCCCACCACAGAAGTGAGGCTCACTGGGCAGTAATTTGCTGCCTCCTCCCTGCTACCAGACATATGGAGTGGGACCACTGTTGCCATCACCAAATCTATTGGTACCTCCACTGTCTCTAGTGATTTGGTGAAGAGATTTGCCAGTGGTGCCACTAGTTCCTTTCCTAGTTCTTTTAGGATTCTGGGGTGCATGTCATCAGGCCCCATGGCCTTATCTACTTTCAGGCTATTTAGTGCCTTCAGAACTTGGTCAGCCATGAAGGGGTTTGCATCGACCCCTAGTCCTGGGGTGCTAATCTTTTGTAGGGCTGGACCATTTCCTTCCTTCTCCTCTGTATATACAGAGCAGAAGTACCTACAGGATTTCAGCTTTTTCCCTATCCCCCTCTTCTATGTTCCCCCTTCTGCTTTCAGTCTTAGTATTCCCCCCTTTGTCATCCTAAAAAAGGTCTTGTCCCCTGTTTTTACACCTTCTGCTATCTTCATCTCAGTTTGTGCTTTTGCCATCCTTATTACATTGCCTGCCTCCTTTAGTTTCTCCCTGTATGATTCCCAGTCTTCCTCTTTCTTTGTTGCTTTGAATTTTTTGCAGGCTGCCTTTTTTCCTTGGACTATGGTTGCAATCTTCTTGGAGTACCATAGTGGATTTATTTTCTTCTTAGCTTTGTTTATTTTCCTGGTGTACTGTTCTGTCACTTTCCTGATACTGCCTTTTATGCTTCCCCAGATTTCTTTGACTCCCCCTCCCTTGTCCTTCCTTTAAGATTTCAGCTATGGCATTTCTCATTTTCTGAAAATCAGCATTTCTAAAATCTAGGACCCTTATGTTGGAGTGACTAGTGTCCTCTGTGGTGAGGATATTGAATCTGACCATATAATAGTCACTATTCCCTAGGTGGCACCCTACTGCTGTCTCTGTTACTCTCTCCCCATTTGTTAGGACCAGGTCTAGTATGGCTTCACCTCTTGTAGGAGAGTTCACCAGCTGTCTCAGACCTGCACGCTGCAAGACAGTCAAAAAGTCCCCACCCTGCTTTCTCCTGTCTTACTACTTCATTACTCCCCTGCAGGCTTGTTGAGTTGCAGAGTGTCCGGCCGCCAGATGCTTCATTGGGCTGACTCCAGTGGGCAGACTCCGGCATCCTTAGTGCACTGTTCCTTCATGCAGGGTGTGCAGTGTGGGGGGTGCTTGGAGGCCTATTCCCCATATAGGTTTCTTTGGTAGGAACAGGGGAAGTACTTAGTTGTTGTTCTTTTCAATCTGTCATTGGCATTTGACATCCTGGGTCATGGGATGCTAACATAATCCTTGAGGAATACAGGGGACATAGCAGAACAGCCTTGAAGTGGTTTTAGTCATACCTGTCTGACAAGGCACACTCAGCTGAGATGGATCTTTCTAATCACAATCTGTTGCTGTCAACTGTGGGGTTCCTCATGGCTCTATAGCTCTCAGAGCAAGGAGCAGCTGACTAAAGAGCTAGAACTTTTCTCACTAATAGAACACTTCTAACTCGGCAGAAGTCAGAGCCTGTTGGGATTAAGCAACCAGATACTTCATTAGAAGTGTGGGGTCTTAGTTCGAGTAAAAAAAAAATAGAGTCAGTGAGTTTTTCTGTATTGGGGAAGGGGACTGTATTAGCTTCTCAGTTTGCTACATCTGGTAGAGAGTAGTTAATTTGGGGTGTGGCTTAAGCAGCAGAAAACCAGGTGTCTCTCAATTACAGTTCCCTGTTGCTACCTTTTGGCAGACAGCAATCTTGCTTTCAGAGCAAGGAGCAGCTGACTAATGAGCTAGAACTTTTCTTACTAATAGAATACTTCTAACTTAGCAGGAGTCGGAGCCTGTTGGGTTTAAGCAACCAGATACTTTATTAGAAGTGTGGGGTCTCAATTAGGGTAAAAAAAAAAAGAGTCAGTGTGTTTTTCTGTGTTGGGAAATGGGACTGTATCAGCTTCTCAGTTTGCTAAGTCTGGAGGAGAGCAGTTTATTGGGGGTGGCTTAGGCAGCAGAAAACCAGGTGTCTCCATTTACAGTTCCCTGCTGCTACCTTTTGGGAGACAGCAATCTTGCTTTCAGAGCAAGAAGCAGCTGACTAATGAGCTAGAACTTTTCTTACTAATAGAATACTTCTAACTTAGCAGGAGTCAGAGCCTGTTGGGTTTAAGCAACCAGATACTTTATTAGAGGTGTTGGGTCTCTGTTAGGGTAAACAAAGAGAGAGTCCACTTTTTTTCTGTATTGGCGAAGGGGGATGTATCAGCTTCTCAGTTTGTTAAATCTGAAGGAGAGCAGTTAACTGGAGGTGTGGCTTAAGTAGCAGAAAATCAGGTGTCTCCAATTACAGTTCCCTGCTGCTAGCTTTTGGCATACAGCAATCTTGCTTTCAGAGTAGGGAGCAGCTAACTAAAGAGCTAGAACTTTTCTTACTAATAGAACACTTCTAACTCAGCAGGAGTCAGAGCCTGTTGGGATTAAGCAACCAGATACTTTATTAGAGGTGTTGGGTCTCCGTTAGGATAAAAAAAGAGAGTCCATTTTTTTTTTCTGTATTGGGGAAGGGGGATGTATCAGCTTCTCAGTTTGCTCAGTCTGGAGGATAGCAGTTAATTGGGGTGTGGCTTAGGCAGCAGAAAACTAGGTGCCTCCAATTACAGATCCCTGCTGCTAGCTTTTGGCAGACAGCAATCTTGCTTTGAGAGTAGGGAGCAGCTGACTAAAGAGCTAGAACTTTTCTTACTAATAGAACACTTCTAACTCAGCAGGAGTCAGAGCCTGTTGGGATTAAGCAACCAGATATTTTGTTAGAAGTGTAGGGTGTCCGTTAGGGTAAAAAAAAAAAGAGAGTCAGTGTGTTTTTCTGTGTTGGGGGAAGGGGACTGTATCAGCTTCTCAGTTTGCTCAGTCTGGAGGAGAGCAGTTAATTGGGGTGTGGCTTAGGCAGCAGAAAACTAGGTGCCTCCAATTACAGTTCCCTGCTGCTAGCTTTTGGCAGACAGCAATCTTACTTTGAGAGCAGGGAGCAGCTGACTAAAGACCTAGAACTTTTCTTACTAATTGCCTTCCTTCCTTCTCCCCTCCCACCCTTAGCCAGTTCCACTTTTATAGGCCCCGGCTTTAACTGACAACAGGAACTTCCAGTTTGGCACTAGGAAGGGAAGGATCACTGAGACACATAAGTTTCATCATCCTTGAAGGAAAAGAGTAGCTCTCCCCACCCCCCAGCTGCTGGAGGTCTGACTTTGAGCAAGGAAGAAGGAGACTACCAAAGAATTCAGGAAGTTCCTGTCCCAGAACAAGAAGGGTGAGAGCTGTAAGGGCACATAGGCAATAGGAAGTAGGTGGGAAAATAAACAGAGGGAGGAGAGAGTAAGCATACAAAGCAACAGGAGAGGGGTCACAAAATAAGACATGATGGGTGTGGTGCAGTGCAATGGCTTTTATGTGCAGTCTTCTGAGAGACATTCTGGAGGCTGCAATGCTGCCCTATTTGCAGGCACCTCTCTGGTCTGAGGGAGGAGCTTTTTCATCTCTAGACTGACCTGGCTAGGATTCGTGAAACCTCCTCCCCCACCCAGGGAGCATCAGGGCCACCACCACTGCTTCAGAGGTTGCCAAGAAAGAGGAGCAGTTGAATCAAGGTGGGCTCAGAGAGGGTGAGGGTGGTGGAATGGAGGCTTATCCCTCTAGTTGTACCTCTCCACAATTCATACGCTGTTCTGACGGACAGTGGTTCCTCTATGGCGGCACCTGCAGTGGAGACCAAGGATGATGCTGAGAACTTCCACAAAGGAGACCCATAGGAGGGTGGCACAGGACTCCACAGGGGAAGAAAACAACTCCTGGTGGGGGACTCAGTCATTAGGGGGTAGAACTGGTGGAGGGAGGGGAGAGGAGAGGGAGGTAAGGTGCCTGCCTGGTGCCATGGCTTGGAGGGTCAGGGAGCGAATCCTCAGGATCATGGGAGCAGCTCCACAGGGGAGGGAGCTGATGTTATTGTCCACCTAGGGACAAATGACCTGGCTGAGAACGGGATCAGAGCAGTGCAAAAGGAGTTTGTGGAGTTGGGGATGAGCCTTAGACAAGTAGCACATATGGCAACCTGCTCGGAGGTGCTGCCTATCTATGGCAAGGGTGTGGCTAGGGTACTCCACACCATGGGATTCAATGAATGGTTGAAAAACTGGTGCAGAGCTCAGAGTTTTGGCTTCATTGGGGACTGGGGTTCCACCTGGAAGGAAACAGGCCTATACTGGTGTGATGGTCTGCATCTGTATGCATCTGCATCAGGAGGGGAACCAGGATCCTAGGTGATAGGTTAAAATGCTTTATTGGCAAGCATTTAAACTAGCCAAGGCAGAAGGCACCAAAAAGGAGCAGGAGAATCCCAGCCTCCCCCCACAACACAGGGTAGTTAGCGAGGTAAACACCAAGGTAGAGAAGTCAATAGGGAGCAGAACAGGGGTAAATGGAGAAAAAGACAAAGGCAGTAAGTACAGGGATGGGGCTAAAAGCAGTAAGGCCATTAAAAAATGGAGGGTGATGAGTACCAATGCCCATAATCTGTGTAAGAAGCTCCCTGAACTAGTGACCTTGATGGAAAAGGGATTCCTTGATATCATGGCAGTCACAGAAACATGGTACACAGAGAACCATGACTGGGATATCAACATACCACGGTACACAATCTACAGGATGGACAGGGAGGGCAAAAGAGGAGGAGGAGTGGCTCTCTATGTAAGGGAAGGGATTAAAGCAACAGAACTAAAGGGTAAAGAGGGAGGAGAGGAGGCACTGTGGGTCACTCTGGAGACAGGAAATGGCAGCACATTCCGCATGGGTTGTATACAGGCCCCCATCTCAGGGGGAGGCAATGGACAAGGAAATGACAGAAGGCATCCTTACAATGGCAGAAAAAGGGGAAATATTGTTCATGGGGAACCTGAATATGCCAGGTGTTAACTGGAGCACCTTTGCTGCAGCCATATCCAAGAGCAGGGTCATTCTTGATGCCCTACAGGGGGCATGCCTCAGACAGCTAGTATTGGTACCCACTTGGGAGGGAGCAATCTTAGACCTGGTACTATCAAATGGGGACAGAGAGAGGATCTCAGATTTAGAAGTGGGTAGCCATCTGGGAACAAGCAACCACCAAACAGTGTGGTTCATGATAAACACAGCTGTAGAGTCAAGCTATACAAAAGCAAGACTACTGGACTTTAGGAGGGCTGACTTTGGGAAAATGTGAGAATGCCTCAGAAAAGCACTTGGAAATGGGCAAGAAGGAGGGGTGGAGGAACAATAGGGAAAAATCAAGACACACAACCAGATTTGGAGAAGTTAGACCCACTCACTGGTTTTTGTTTTAATAAATAGAATACTATTGCTTGTCAGTGTCAATGTAAAAAAGTTTATTATCATCGACATTTCACAGTTAAACACAGTGCTTCTTCAGGAATCTATGGTTAACAAATAAATATTTTGTAAATATTAATCGGCTATTTAGGCTACTCACATTTGGTACACATCAACAATTAATTTTAACCAAACTTCAAATCATAATGTTAAAAAAGAAATATATTTCTTAAATAACATACTGTAACTTAATAACTGTTTGTCCTTTAGTTATTATTTGAAATCCACCCAGAAAGGAAGGTGAACACCATTTTAAACTTTTCTACAGTATCAGATATTAAAATAAATTTATTCCCACCTGGTGAGTATGTTTCAATCTTTTAGAATTTCTTTTCATTCACAATGTGTTCATATGCTGCTTGTTCACCTGTTATAGATATCAATATATTTTTCAGCTTTTATATTAAAAATGCAATGTTTAGAAAATCAGATCCTTAAAGAAAGATAAAATTACCTTATTCAGCATGAGAAACATCTCATAATTATATTTTTTGTAGTAGTATCATGAAACTATGTGTTTCAATCAATCTGTAAAGACATTCAAGAACAAAAAACTTTAAATAATGTTACTCACTTTCGCTAGGTGGTTCTAGCTCTTTAAGAACTTTAAATTCATTACTTGTTGTGGCCTGTTTTTCAAAACATATAGGCTTTTAATTTTCTTACAGAAACTCCTGGTTTCTTTTAGTTTAATGCCTAACAAGAAAGATAGTTGATTAATACATTTGTCTCATTAAGACATTCACAAGTTCAGTTAGTCTCACTGTACGTATATTATAAATCTCTACACATCTATTAACATCACCATCTTTCCCCTTTATAAATTCTACTAGCTTATCACTAGGTTAAATTTTCTTCTTTGTGCTGAAACTTCGTTTGCTCATTCACCAATTTCGCCCGAGTTTCTAACTCCAAAGTACAGTTTTAAAGACAAATCTTTCCTTTTCCATGTTAAATAAACCCCCCAAAACTTTGTTTTTAGTTTTTAACCCTGCTAGTTGTTAAGTATTTTTGCTTACCCACTTTTCTGTACCTGCATACGCTCCTCTGGCATCTCAATGTATCTGTGGACACCATTGCTGTGTCATACCACTTTTTAAAGACTGGGCTCTGCCCCTTTTTTAGCAACACTATTTTATATTGGTCATTACAGAGTTTGAGATTCTGGGTCTTGAAATCAGTGTATGCAAGCACTTTTTCTTGTGTCATGCGCAGTGAGACCAAATATACTCTTAGAAGTAGACTTGTATTTTTCAACAATACAGTTTTTACTCTACTGCCAACATACCTCATCCCAATGTTTTGACTGAATTTATGTGTCCTGTTACCTACTCTCAATACCTTGTATCCTATTTTATGCTGTATAACCTACTATCGGAATATCACTGTGTATACCTTGCTGCATCTACCTTATGTTGTATTCTCTGTAATGTTACCCTAGTGTATTCTCGGTAATGTTACCCTGTAACCTCCCAGGTCATGCCCGAAAATAGTCATTCCTATGGCTAGCGCACCTACTTGGTTAACAAAAACTAAATAAATAAATAGAAAAAAAAACAGGGCTTTATAGTTATATAGATGTCAATAACCTAACAATTTTGTATGTGACTCCCAATATCATTATTTTACCACACAAAAATATAATTATGAGATGTTTCTCATACTGAATAAGGTAATTTTATCTTTCTTTAAAGATTTGGTTTTCTAAACATTGCATTTTTAAATATAAAAGCTGAAAAAATATATTGCTATCTATAACAGGTGAACAAGCAGCATATGAAAATATTGTGAATGAAAAAAGTTCTAAAAGACTGAAACATACACGCTAACCAGGTGGGAATAAGTTTATTTTAATATCTGATACTGTAGAAAAGTTTAAAATGGTGTTCTCCTTCCTTTCTGTGTGGATTTCAAATAATAACTAAAGGACAAACAGTTATTAAGTTATATTATTTAAGAAATATATTTCTTTTTTAACATTATGATTTGAAGTTTGGTTAAAATTAATTGTTGATGTGTACCAAACGTGAGTAGCCTAAATAACTGATTAATATTTACAAAATATTTATTTGTTAACCATAGATTCCTGAAGAAGCATTGTATTTAACTATGAAACATTGATGATACTAAACTTTTTTACATTGACACTAACAAGCAATAGTATTCTTTTTATTAAAACAAAAACTGGTGACTGGGTCTAACTTCTTCAAATCTCATTGTGCAATTTGAGGTTATTTGGAAACAGATCCCTCCTGGTGGTTACTATTTTTATTTTTCTAGACACCGTGTGGACCACACCACCAACCTGTGGTTTCCTTGAAAAATCAAAACAGCCATCACAGAGGTAACAAGCCTTTGTCTGAAGCAAATCAACCAAACAAAATGAAGGGAAAAAACACTGTGGTTCTCAAAAGAGGTGGCAAGGAAGGTTAGGGAGAAAACGGTAGCATTCAGGAAGCATAAGGAAACACAGAAGGAGCAGGACAGAGAACTGTACCAGTTAAAGCAGAAGGAAGTGGGGAAGGCAGTAAGACTAGCAAAGGCCCAAACTGAGGAAAAGCTAGCTAATTCAGTTAAGAAGGGGGATAAAACCTTTTATAGGTACATTAGACAGTGAAGAAAGACCAAGGGAGGGATAGTGAGGCTTAATAAAGGGAAGGGGGGCAGAGGGAGACAGTGAAAAAGCAGGGATACTGAACAAATACTTCTGCTCAGTATTCACAAAAGAGGAGGAGGGGGAGGTACCTAAACCAAAGAATAGAAGCACTCTGGATAGGGGGGTTGATACTAGTCCATTCACATAAGAAAGGGTCCTAAAAGAACTCCTAAAATTGAAAGTGGACAAAGCAATAGGGCCTGACAGGATTCACCCCAGAATTCTTAAAGAACTAAGGGGAGAACTAGTGACACCACTGACTAACCTTTTTAACAAATCGTGGGAGGATGGTGTGGTATCTGAGGAATTCAGGAGGGTGGATGTGATTCCACTTCACAAAAGTGGGAGCAAGACAGAGGCAGAAAACTACAGACCTGTTAGTTTGACCTCAGTGGTAGGGAAAATGATGGAATCACTTCTGAAGGAAAGAATTGTTGACTACCTAGAGGTCAGTGGGGCACAAGACCCAAGGCAGCATGGATTCACTGTGGGAAGGTCATGTCAGATAAATCTAATCAATTTCTTTGACTGGGTGACCAAAGTAGTAGACCAGGAAGGGGCTGTGGACATGGCCTACCTAGATTTTAGCAAGGCATTTGACACAGTTCCACATAAAAGATTAATAAACAAGTTAGCCAGTCTAGGAGTGGGTCCCAGGGTTGTAGCCTGGGTAGAACATTGGCTGGAAAACAGGATGCAGAGGGTAATAGTAAATGGAGTCCACTCAGAAGAAAGGGGGGTTACTAGTGGGCTACAGCAGGGTTCAGTACTGGGGCTGGTCTTCTTTAATGTCTTTATAGGTGACATTGCAGAGGGACTGGAAGGGAAAGTATGCCTATTTGCAGATGACACAAAGATCTGCAAGGGCTGTGGTCTCTCTGGATTTTACCAAATACAAAATATCGCCTGCATTAAGTCCTACCTGGTGTAATAGGATCTGGCAACTCTGGTGCATGCCTTCGTAATCACAAGACTTAATTACTGCAGTGATCTGTACCTAGGACAATTGAAAGGGTTGGTGTGCTGTCCACAGCTGGTGCAAAATACAGCAACTAGGCTGATTAACAGGGCATTCTATACAGAACATATTACACTTGTGCTGCAGTACTTTCACTGACTGCCTATTAGGTGGCCCTCAACCTTCAAGATTTCATTGTTGGCCTACAAAGCACTGCATGGTTTGGATCCCAGATACTTAAAAGAGCTCTTGGTATGGTACACAACACACCTGGTCACTCCCTTCACTCAACCAAGGTGTTTCTGTTGGCCACTCTGAGATCCCAATTAAAGTAGTCTGTAAATAGGGAATTCTCTGTAGTGGCCCAGCTGTTTATTTTGTTTACCAGGTAGGTACACTAAACCAGTGGTTCTCAAGCCCAGAAAGCTGATGGCCTCAAAGAGCCTCAAAGTGTTGCCACCAGAACTCACTAGTGTCCTCACTCCTTATTTTTTGCACCCCCAACCCCCCCCCCATATGAGACATTCCTTTTTTACATGGTATACATTACATCAAGTGCCTGATATATTTTTACATGAACTGTATCCCTATATTTTTTAAAGGTAAGAAATGTTCCATTTCATTACTTTCGTAAGTGGTCTTCTAAAGTGCCCTATGGCCACAAAAAAAATGTGCAGGAGGCCACATGCAGCCACAGTGGCCTTACTTGAGAAACACTGTACTAGACAATTGAATGCCTATTTTCAGGTATGACCTGGGAGAGTAAGAAAGAGCAATAGAACTTTCATAACAAACGAAGCAAGGCATGCCAGAGCAGAGGAGAGGTTGCAGTGAATGGTGAGATGGGGTGAGGTCATAGAAAAACAACATACAATATGTTGTTGTAGGTCACATTCCATTTGTGTAGATCAGATTTGGAGGCCTAGGAGAAAGTTAGGAGACTATACTGCAGCCTGTGTAAGAGGATTCCTTGCGCTATGGCTAGTATTGCCTTCATGGTAAGACTGTGGCTGATCTAGAATAAGCTTTATGTTTACAGATTTACATTTACAGGAACCCAAAAGCCCTTAGGCATCCCTACAGTTGTGGTACAAATACAAAAGAATGTAACTGTGCATAGTGTATTGATTATTGACCCTTTAATGTTGTTGGTGATAGCTGATTTATCTAGTGTGATTGTTGCATATGCAGTTGATATGGGCAAGGTGGTGGCCATCTATAATAAGGCGATATCTGAGGCACTTGATGCTATTGCACTGGTCCATATATGACCAAAATATTCTCGCTCGAGATCTCCTTGGTTTGATGGGGATCTCATGTCAATGAAGATCAAGGGTCAGAAGTTGGAGCATTGCTGGTGGAAGATCCATTCCAAGGAGGACAAACTGGTCTTGTGTGCTCATTACTGTGAATACCAAGGGGCAATCAACTGTAAGGAGACAGAGTTCCTGTCCAGGGAGATTGCCGCAGGGAGGAACAGACCATCTCAGCTTTTATGGACTGTGACTGTGAACAGACTTCTTCATCCAGTCTGTCTATAGCCAAAGCTTTTCGAACTACATTATGCGATCAGTTTGCTCAGTTCTTCTCTGACAGGGTGTTCTCTAGCCAGTCGGGAATCTCATCAGTAAGACAAGTTTTGCCTCGCAGTGTCCAGCTTGGTAGGAACAGAGGAACTCATACTGTCTAGGAGGAGTTTAGCCCAGTGGAGGTGGCTGAGGTCACTGAGGTGATCTCAAAGCTGGGGCATACTTATTGTGAACTGGACCCAGCTCCGACCCGTTTCTTGATGGGATGTGTCAACACTGTTGGTCCGGTGTTCGCCAGGATTATCCAGTGTTCTTTGTTGGAAGGAGTCTTCCCTGATGCCTTGAAAGAGGCAGTGGTGAGACCCCTCTTGAAGAAGTCATCCCTCAACCCTGATGTCCTGGTGAATTATGGACCAATCTCCAACCTTCCTTTTTTAGGAAAGGTTGTTGAGAAAATAGTGGTGCAGCAGCTTGAGGAGTGCCTCATGACCTTTAACATCTATGAGCAATTCCAGTTGAGTTTCAGAGCTAGGCATAGCACAGAAACGGAGTTGGTTAGGGTGCAAAATTACCTCCTCATGGCAAGAGATAGAGGAGACAGGTAAAGTATTGTTCTCCTAGATCTCTCTTCAGCATTTGACACCGTGGATCACTTTGTGCTTCTAGATTACCTTAGAGAATATTGTGGACTCCCTGGCACTGTCATCAACTGATTTGAGTCCTATCTCTAGAGCAAGAAGCAATGGGTGATAATGGGAAATGTCTCCTTCTCCCCAAAGCTCCTGCCATGTGGAGTGCCTCAGGGTTTGATCTTGTCACCAATGTTATTCATAGTGTACATGCTACTCCTGGGTGAGCTCATTAGGTGTTAAAGTTTGGGTTTTCACTGCTATACAGATGATACTCGACTGTATATGTCCTTTGCCCCTGGAACACATGACGCTGTGGAAGTCCTCAACAACTGCCTGGCAGAGAGCAATGACAGGATATCCTCCAATTGGTTGTGACTGATCCCCAACAAGACAGAGTGGTGACTGAGTCTGGTCGCGGGCATGATTGGAGTGCCTCCAGAGTGGTGACAGGATTGATCATGGAGACCACTCTGTTGATGCATCCCCTAGGGTGAGAAATCTTGGCGTCATCCTGGATGACACATTGACACTTGATGCTCAGGTGTCATCTGTGGTCCAAAGTGGTTTTTACCACTTAAGGAATGTCGCCAGGATTAAACTCCTAGTTCCGCCCGAGGATCTGCCATCACTGGTACATGCCTTTGTTACATCCAGGCTTGATTACTGTAATGCTCTATACTTCAAGATCAGTGGAGGTACCCTCCACCGGCTGCAGCAGGTGCAAAGTGCAGTGTCCAGGTTACTGAAGGGCCTGTCTAGATCTAGTCATGTGACCCCAGTCCTGCAAGCTCTGCACTGGCTGCCTGTCAGGTGTAGGATCCTCTTCATGGTGGGCTTGCTCATCTGTAAGACCCTATACAGGTTGGGCCCTGGCTACCTGGCTGATCTCCTTACACCTGCCTCCTCAGTCCACTCCCTCCACTCCTCCACCAGGGGCCTCTTTGTGGTTCCAAGGGCAAGGTTAAAAACTTCCGGCGACTGAGCTTTTTGAAGTCACCAGACTGGCCCTATGGAAATCATTTCCCATCTCTGTCAGGGAGGCCCCGACACTGGAGGTTTTTATGTGGGGCCTAAAGACTCACCTATTCTGCCTGGCCTTCCCAGACTATTATCTTTATTGTTTTAATGTTGTATTATATGTTATATGTTATATTTGTTTGTATTTTATTTTATTTGTAATAGCCCTGCCCGTTTTCTTTTATGTAAGGCACCCAGAGCCTCTGGGATTGGGCACCATATAAATAAATGTGCCTTGCCTTGCCTTAATAAACATACTGTACATTATGAATACGCAAAGCCCCACACTCAAAATACATTGGACTGCCTTCAGGGCAGTTGCTGGTTCTCAGTGTTAGACTTAAGGAGTGGATATTATCAAATCCCAATAGCCTGTGAAGACTAGGAAAAGACTGCCTTCATTTGCCCTCTGGTGCAGCTGGTACATTTCTGCACCTTAGGGAAAGAGCAGTGGGAGACATGAACCTATTGAATTGCCTGGTCTACTTAGATGATAGGATTGTGTTCAGTAAGACCTTAGACAAACATGAGCCTTGGCTATTCAAAGTGCATAACTGACTTAAGGAATTGAAGTTAAACTTTCAATGAACAAATATCAATTTTTCGAACTTCTCTAAACTATGTAGGCCATATTTCATCCACCATGGAATTTTAACAGATCCCAGTAAAGTAGAGGCACTAATGACCTGGCCTTGACCAAGAAATCTTAAAGAGCTGCAACAATTCCTAGGCTTCTGTGGGTACAATATACACATCGTCAGCTATTACTGTACATCTGTGTTGTGAGGCCCCTGCTGAACTTGGCCTAAGAGTACCCCTCCCAGTAGCAGTGCTTGGAAGATCACTCCAAATGAAGGCAAATAGCCTCAGACCTACTTCCATGATCCTTTTGGACCATGGAGGATGCCTTCTGTGAAGAAGTGTTCCTGGAAATCATCACACACTTGACTAACCCATCAGTTTTGGTATATGCAGACCCTGATAAGCAATATGCTCTGCATATTGGTGCAAGTCTCAGCAGTTTGAAAGCTGGAAGGAGTTCCCAAAGGCATAAGACCCCATAGCTTTCATCAGCAGAAGCTTTACAAAAACTAAATAAAATTACACCATCCACAGACTGGAGTTTCCAGTGCTCAATGTGTCATCATGTACCAGTTTCATGATTGCTTGCATGAAACACAGATTACCATCGAAACAGATAATCTACTAGCCTATGTACAGACTACGGCAAATGTAGATGCAGCTGGACACTGATGGCTATTGGCACAGTCCACCTACAGCTATTGTGTGGAATATCACCCTGGGTTGAATCACATAGATGCAGACTCTTTGTCCTGCCACCCAACTGACAATGATCCTACTGGCACAGAATGCATCAATGTTCCCAACACCACTGCAAAAGCACTCTGCAAAAAACGTAACATAGATGACCAACCCTGCCCTAATAGTATACATCAATTCGTAGGCAGCTTGGGGGCTTCTAGTGACAGCTTGTCCTCTGCCTATTGCAGTTTTGCTGCCCTTCACAAAATATATTTGCCATACTTGAGCCATTTTAATCTACAGCAAGAGAAAAGAGAAGACTATGGATTCAGAGTCAGTCATTTTGTCTACTGTTCAACAGGGAGGAGAAGCAACCACGATCATGCCAAGGAATGAGGAAACATGACTTACTTAAGGAGTGGCCCAAGCTGCATCTATAAGAAAATTTGTTCTATCCAGAGATTCAAGGTCTGTAAGGTTCCTAGGCAACAACTGCCTTTGCCAACCTGATTTCAACCCAAATTACTGAGACTGGCATCAATATTGTAAGAATGTGATCCAGACTCAAATTTCCCTAAATACTAGAGAAAAAAAGGTCATAAAGGTTCATAGAGGTAAACCTTTCCATGTCCCTTGTGTATCAAGCTTGTTGCAGATCTTTGTGTCATCTGCAAAGAGGCATACTTTTCCTTCCAGTCCCTCTGCAATGTCACTTATAAAGACATTAAAAAGAACTGGTCCCAGTACTGAACCCCACTAGTAACCCCCCTTTCTTCAGAGTTGACTCCATTTACTATTACCTTCTGTGTCCTGTTGTCCAGCCAATGTTTTACCCAGGCTACAACCCAGGGACTGTGTCAAATGCCTTGCTAAAGTCTATGTAGGCTATGTCCACAGCCTCTCCCTGGTCTACTACTTTGGTCACCCAGTCAAAGAAATTGATTAGATTCATCTGACATGACCTTCCCACTGTGAATCCATGCTGACTTAGGTCCTGTGCCCCACTGGCCTCTAGGTACTCAACAATACTTTCCTTCAGAAGTGATTCCATCATTTTCCCTACCACAGAGGTCAAACTGCCAGGTCTGTAGTTTCCTGCTTCTGTCTTGCTCCCACTTTTGTGAAGGGGAATCATATCCACCCTCCTCCAGTCCTCCAGAAAGAATGCAAATCTAGAAAAAGACTGTTCCACTCCACACCACACACCCCAGAGACAGACCCACCCCTCATCCCTATTGTGAACTTTTCAAAACACATTCTTACAACATCAGAGGAGAGTGTTCTTAGCAAGGAACTTGCCTTCTCCCCCACAACTGATATCGATTTTTTTTCTACCCTCATGGATCTCCAGAAATTTGTAATTTGATGTTTAAGTGCATTTACTCTGAGAGCAATGACACTGATACTTCTCTGTTGTGGGAGGCACATTCAGACTCAGCTCCCAATATTGCCCTACATACAATTCCACAGTTGCAACTTTCACTAAAAAATATGAAATGGACTAAGAACACTTGAAGGAGACTGAACCATAACCTTGCCCCCCGAACACTTGAAGGAGACTGAGCCAGAACCTTGCCCTCCAAATTGCAGCAATCAAGGGATGCAAGCCCTTAAACAACTTGCTGGTGATAATATTATCATCATGCCAGCGGACAAAGGGGCACCATTGTTATCATGGACTTACATGACTATATATCTGAGATAAAAATAACAGTTGTCAGACAGCAAATTATATACCAGAATTAATAAAACCTACATTGCTGTTTGTAAAAAAGAGGTGGACAATATCTTAAACAAAGGGTTTCTGAAGGGGTGTATTTCAGATAGCATGTATAGAACAATGACAGTTGCACATCCTGTCATTCCAATACTATATACCCTCCACAAGCTACATAAGCAGTTATCCAATCCCCTGGTAGACTGATAATATCTTGGAGGGAGTGGGTTATAGAAACCTATTTCACTTTTTATTGACCAGTTCCTACAACCCCTGGTTAAAAATGTATTGCCCAATGTCAAAGATTCAACAGAGATTATTAATTTGGTGGAAGACTTGGACATGGGAAAGGATTCCTATTTTGCCACATTAGATGTGGAATCCTTACATACAGTAATACCACACAACGAGGGTTTGACATCTGTGGAATATTTTTTTAAAATGAGATCAGAAACTGAGAGGGTAGAAGTACAATCTTGATACTTGGTAGAGATGGCAGAGCAAGTGTTAATGAAAAATGCATTTATATTCCAGGACAAGCTGTATCTGCAGACAAGGGGCACTGCAATGGGTGCCACAATGGCACTCAGTTTTGTCAACCTTTATGTTGGCAGGTGGGAGCTGGAACATCGTTATGACATCGCCATAAATCCATACTTCGATAAGTTGGATTTGTGGCAGCGTTTTATTGATGATGTATTGGTAGTCTGGAAGGGCACTGTTGTAGAATTCAAGGATCTTGTAGTGTGGCTGGAGATCACAAGCAGTTGCTTGGACTTCAAGCACATTATACACCTGCAAGAATGTATTTTTTATTTTTTATTTATTGAGTCTCAGAATTACAAACCTTTGAGTCAGGGACTCATTTACAAAGGCTCCACGTCAGGCAATACAAATAGAGACAAAAGCAGAAAATAAGAACATGTGTTACAAATAATACAAAAATAGAACTAAGAATAAAAATGGAATTAAGTAACAACTGGTTTAGGGAAAAACAGCAGGGGGAAGGGGCAAGCAATATACAAGAGCAATTCTGAGTCAAACAGTTATAGTAATAAACAACAGCGTACAAGCAGAGATGTATCCAGAAACCTAGCTTCAGTGCACAAAATCAATCAAGGCTGTATACAAAGGGAATGAGGTAAAAAACACAATGGGGAAGTACCGACATAATGTTCTTGGATCTTAGGATATATCGTGGGGAAAATGGGAATACCTGCACTACACTTTTGCAAAAACCAACAGACCGCAATACCCTACTCAGGTTTGAAAGTTGTCACCCCATCATGTACATTGTAATATTCCAAAAGGTCAAGTTGTGAGAACATTAAGAAACTGCACTGAAAGGGGTGAATATGAGACAAAAAGAAATGCACAAATTAAGAGATTCAAGGATAGAGGGTTTAGCAACCACAGTATTATGACAACAGTCAATATGATGGACAATATGAACAGAAAAGACACACTTATTTATACTAATACCCCCAAATTTCTAGAGCAAAAATGTCCTTTTGTTACCACATTTTCAAAAAGGGCAGATAAGATCAGAAAGGTTATAGTAGGAAATTGGTCTATGTTGGAACTTAAGCCCAGACTCCATAGTGTGTTCACAATGCACCAGAGGTTATTTTCAGATGATGTAGAACAATCAAGGATATGGTTGTTAGAAGTGTTTTACCAGGACCTAGCCCTATGCATAGTGGTCTCCTTCTCCCCTTCCCCCCCATGGGGAATTATAAATATGGGAGATGTATGTACTGTTCTTACGTTACCACATATAAAACTATTACCCACCCAAAAACACAAAGGGCTGTACAAATTAGACAGTTTATTAACTGCAACAGTGGAGGGGGGTGTACCTACTGATATGTAGTTGTGGTTCCTTTTATATAGGCCGTACTACACATCAGTTTAAAGTACGGATTGGTGAACATGTGAGCGCATTACAAAGAGGCGATGCCTCCTATGCTATAGTCAGACATGTACAGAGCACCCCTGGAGTTAAGCATAACATCATATTTACAGGAATTGAATTGATTAAGGTGGGCCCGGGAGGGGCATTGAGAAACTCATAGGCATGAGAGAAAGGTTCTGGATATATGATTTTGGAGCCAGGAACCCTGGAGGGTTGAATGACTGCATAGATTTGGCAGCATTCTTTAAAAAAATTCAGGTGTTAACTGTAGCTCTTTTTTGCAAATTATACATTTTGTATTAACGTGTAGTAATGGGGAAAGACTGTAACTGGTTAGTTTTGGATTTAACACATAAGATAAGTACACACCATTTCTCTACATGGATTACTATATAATATGAATTTATAAATACAGTTTTTTGTCAGAGAATTCATTAGTAAATCATTTAATCCAATAGGTTATTATGGAGGTGCATGAACCAAGATTGGGTTTTAAAATGTTTTAACAGATGTTTTTATGTTTGCACTTTAAATCACGTTTTTTTGCACAAGTGTTTTGATTGGCAGCAGTAATCTTGCTCTGCCTTGGACCTGTATAAAGTTTTGGTACTTGGGTATTAAACCTTAAATTACTCTGAGGAAGCCTAGCAGTTCACTAGGTGAAACATCAGTCTTGTTACTGCCCATTTGGCCACCTTGAAGATGCCACTTCCCTTTGTGTATGTATTTTGCACCACTATACTGATTAAATAACTCATTGTACCATATGGTTTCTGAGTTTGGTCTGCTCACGGTTTGCCATGGGTGCTTTTGGATTTTTGTCTACCTTGTCATTTTAAATCACTTATTTAAAAAAAAAAAGCATAGCGTATTTATGAAAGGGCATTTCCAGCCACATAGATACCATAGGACCAGCTGGCTATTAAGGAAAAATATTACAAAGAAAAGTACAGGATTTTCTTAAAACTGACTCTCAACATTACTTGAGAGGTATAGAAAAAATTGGACAAATGAAGATGATAACCTGTTGTTGAGATTCCTAAAAATGGATAAGGGGCCACCTGATGGCCCACTGGGTAGCATGGTGTGCTCCCATCTTGGTGACCCAAATTCAGCAGTGCTCCCAGCCAGGGTGGGACAGGTGCCAGGTTCCACCATCATAGCAATCCCAGCGATGGGCCAGAGAGCTTGCTCCTCAGCAGAGGCACGCTATGTACATGTGAGGTCCAGAGGACACTGTCAGTGTCAGGGGTGGCACTGAACAGGGACAAGGGGAGAAAAATTAGAAAAAAACGTAATGTGCATTGGTTGCCATTCATGATGGTGCCAGTATGTTCAGGTCCCACCCCATGTAGACAGGTGTATCGGCCTAATCTTTCGATTTATGATGCAGAGGTTGGTATCTCTGCAGATTTCTGTGTAGCTAGATCTCACCTTTCAGAATTTGCTTGTTACCCCCAAGAAAATTGGTGGATGGCCCCTCAGGGGGGCCTATTTCTGATTTTGGACATTGTGGGCCCTCCGGGCCCCAAAGCTTGGCCTAGGAATACCAATTTATAATTCCAAGGTGTCATTTTCTATATTTATTGCCATGCCAGTTTGGATGGAACAACTTAGAAAATCCAAAATGGATGATAAAATGCAATATGGCCACCATATCGCTAGTAAATACTTGGTTCGCTAATAATTTCCAAATCCCTAGCTTCCAAGATACCAATTATCAATGATTGAACATCTATATAGTGAACATTTATTCATGAACATTTATGACATCTATATATTGCTTTGAGGCTCCCTGTTAGACACAAGACCTAATGCACACATTAATACTACATAAAACAGTTGAATTCATGAGGCAATTTAATGATAAAATAATTTGAACTATGTACAGTAATGCTTAAAATCTAAATGTTGTATGTGCTGATTTGTTGTTTAGAATTAAGTCATTTTATCAATCGTTTGACCCAATACCATGAATATTTTGGGTCAACAGTACACCTTGGTTGTAATGCCCAGTTTTGAAGTCATTATATTGGAGTCCACTCTGGATCTGAACTGTCACATTCACTCCCGAAGCTTGAAGATTTGTCCACAGAAGTTTGTCCATTGGTTGCCGATGTGTCATTTTCAGTGTCATCATCCTCTGTACAATCAGTCATTGTCGATGTGGTCAAAGGCTTTTGTTTCATCTTCTGTGTATGTCTTTGAGGTGTTGACTCACCTTCATCGTCTGCCTCACCTCCGTCAGCTGAACATTGTTGGCCGGCTAACCTTCCACCCTTTCTTCTATGATGTAGGACATCAGGTAACTGAATCCCAGTGAACTACACAGGTTTCAGCATTTCATCCTCTCGTTTCCATCCTGACAAACAAGGGTCAATTTTCAGGGTTTCCGGCTCTGTGCAGTGGCACCAATAGTAGGCTATGAGATTTGCTGTTTTTATGTGCTGTCATGGTCTCGCTGGGTCTGGTAGAATTGTTTGCGTAACCTTCACTTTCAAGTTATTGTATTGCCTTATTTGTGTGTCTACCAGATCCTCTCCTCCTGTACCATTGTACATGCAGTGTTGAATTAAGGTCTTGACGTTTTGTTCAGTGTCTTGTGAAGCATATGTGCTTTCCCCAAGCCCTGAAAGGAGATTAATTATTTCTTTGACCCTGTGCGAACATTGAAAGACTAATTTTTTTGATACCTTGTAGAAGTAACTCACAGCATCGCATCCAGAGACAGCGTGGTATGCTAGGAAATTGAAACTTGCAGTGTGTCCAATGTGATCGTATATAGATCCCATGTTTACAAATATGTCAGGGTCGATTTGGAGCATCCATGGTGAATCTGGAAGGGTCTTTGTGAAAGCATAAACCATCAGGACGAGGATGTCTGTATCTTTGGCTCAGACAACAGCTGGGCCTTTCGCAAGAGCACAATGCAGCACGATCCTCGTATCTGCCTCCTCATGGTTGCAGGAAAACAGGAATTCTTCTGAATCTGGGTATATAGCTTATGTGCTTCTGCCATTGATGATAGTAAGTGGGTTTTGTAAGTTTCTTCTGACATCCTCTTGTCTAACATACTCATTGAAGCTCTGTATGAGATCTGTTTTGTTGTCGCAGTTGGGAAGGTACTGCTGATACACCTTTCCCTGCAGCATCTCTTATGAATCTGATCCCATGTGAAGTCGCATTTCTCCCGTTCCTACCACTCGCTCAGCTCATTCTTGCTCTTTCACCAACTCCTGATCATCCTTTTAATTATCAAAAATGACGATGACTTGCACCGAGTTTGCTGTAGATGAAGGTGTGAATGTGACAAGAAGTGCTTTCCAAAGGCTGTCCCATGTACGCTGTGCAGGAACTGCTCTGACCATCACTATGGCATCGTATATGTACACTGAGCGTAATGAAGGAGGGGAAGAACTTTGAGCTTCTGCTTCATCGATGAGATAATTTCTTAAGACATGTTTGGTATTAGGTTTGTAGAGGTTTCCATCTGGAGTTGCTGTTGCAAGAGGATATGTTGTGAGTAGATGGGAAAATGCATCTTTCTTGTCGGAGCACTTTGCAACAATGATACCGAGAGCCTGACAATCTTCTTTCAAGACTGATTCTGCTTTGGGTTTCTTTTTCTTCTTGTCCATTCCCATGGAAAGTCCACTGCATTTAATGGGCTCAAAGAAACCAACTTTCCTGGATAGGAGGTGGTCATTTATAAATGCACTCAACATAACTTCCCCTGTAGCCCTTGCCTTCAAAAGGCCCTCTACTATTGCCGGCGATATTTCAATGCCCATTGCGATGTGTCGTTCTACACCCTGACATGGATCTGAATATGCATGAAGTTTCTTCACTAGCTCTTTCACTAGACCATCATGTTTCTTCATGGCACCATATGTCAACTGATTGTGAGTGGCCAATGTTTTCAAAAGCATCTTCTCCTTCAGTGACAAATGAATTTTAGCGAGCTTGTGGGTATTCAAAATGAAGTCACTAGCAGCTTCCTCTGATGTAATGTAACCGCCTCTCATGTGTCCACCCCTCACCTTGACCTGTCTGTTGCTTAAGACCTCTGTCACTTGGTCACCAGGTATTGTGGAGAATGCCTCACCAGACAAACTAGCCCCAATGCCATATTACTGCAGTTCATTGTATACGTTCTCATTGATGGTTTTCAGATTGATGAGGTCTACATGATGCCACGTCAAATACTGAGAGTAGCTTTGATGCTTGAATGCAAACAGTAAAGGTAGAATATCTCGTTGAGCCTGCAGATGCAAGTTTAGATTCTTGTCTATGTATGTGGTGATCTTGGCGAGAAGAGAGCTGGTGTCACCAATGTAGCCTGTCACCCACTGTCCCATGGTGCCAGAGGTTTCCAGCATTCATGACTGCACTTCAGGGAAAGATTCATCCAAGAGGACAAGATTCAGAGAGTCTGCCGATACAGATCTTCTCATGTTGATCAGCTTTTCTCGTAGTCCGTCGGTTAGTGAACCATGAATCTTGGATCCCATGAATCATAGGACAGCCTCGAGGGACTGTTTATGTAACCTCATCGATCTAAAATAGTGGTGTCCTTCCAAGGCCTGGTCAACAGATCCATTCGCTATTATCCCCACCTGAACCCACCAGTCATAAAGTCCCATAGCACCGTATCGCTTGTAGAGGATCTTCTGCCTCACCATCAGTTCATGAAATCCTCCCATCAAATTAACCACTTTTGTATATTTTTCTTCTTTCCACATTATTTGTGCAATCTTGTAGAAAACTGCATGATCGCTATGGCTGAAGATGTGGTCAATTTGTAGGTGATCCATTAGATCCATGAGAAAGTCAAGGTACTATTTGCAAAATGCATCATCTGGCTCACATGGTATAATGGGCAGGAAATCAGTTTCAGATTTGAAGGTAGTGGTTGACATTGCTTTTTTATTGAAAGCTGTCCATGAACCTAGAACTAGAAGAGATTCATCTTCTCTGGAAGATTCTATGCTTGCTGCCAGAGCCCAAATACAATCTTTGTTCAAACGAAGATCAAGCTCGGTCCTTCTTTCATCCTCCTCGTAGGATGGGATGATAGGTGGGGGTTTTCTCTTTCCTATTTTATAATCCTCATAGTCAATAAGTTCTGAGCTCTCAAAGATTTCCTGGACTTCTCTTGTTGAGCTGCTTGGAATGTTCTGTTCTTGTAGTGGCAAATCGTAGACGACAGCAGGATGCGAAATTCGGGGTACGTAAATCATTGCGTTAGTGTCATATGTTGTTGAGACTTCTGTTAATGTCTGTTGCTTACCATTTGAGTTATCAATTGTGACATGAGTTGGCTGTCCAGGCGGGATCGTGTGAGGTGCTTTTTTTTGTCAGATTTACTATCATGGGGCAATTTCTTGTTTTGTCTTCTGACAGCTGTGTAAGAAATACCAGCCCCTGAATGATGTAGAAGATTGACTGCTTCTTTACTTCCTGTGAGATGATAAATGACCATGGATAGAACTATTGACTTTGGAGAATGATCTCCGGTAATGAGGTGTTGCTAGTCACTAGCAATGGACCATATCTTGGTAGCTTGAATTTCTATTCAGATGGTCACATAACCTAGAGCATTAATCTTCTTAGAAGGGCTTATAGAGAGACCTGTGACATTGAAGATTTCCAGAATGGGTTCATAATTATCAAGCTCAGAAACCAAGTCTTCGTATGCTATAGGAAACTACAGTGACTCAATTTGTCTTTCTTTTAATTTCAAATTAATCATCTTTGCAAATGCCTTGGTGATGCCACTATCTCTGAGCCCAACTCCTCTCAAGGTTGCTAAAGAATAATCAAGTGGATTTTCTTTTGTCGCGTGAAGAATGAGAGGATTCCTGTGTATCCCCTTCCCCACAGTAAAACCTATCTCATCTCCGAATTCATTGCTGATAAGATTCTTAAACGGAAATGTGTGCTATATTCCAGCATCTTGTTCACATCCATGGAACTCGTAGAGGTAATGAAGATCCTCCAGTAACTCTGGGAGTAAATAGCAACATTTCTGCTCAACAACCTTTCTTCTCACAATTTGGAGAAACTCCATTTCAGCACTCTTTGTGTGAATGCTTTCCAATTCACCTAGTGTTTGACTCTCTTGTTTGACGACACAGATGAAAGTGCTGTAACAACTTTGATGGTATTTGACATCCGCAGCAAAGACGTCAACATTGGCAGTAGCGACCTTCAAACATTTGGCTGCACCAGACAAAAGAGCATCATCGGAATTTTAATTGCGTAACATGCTTTCATGCAATGTAATCTTCCCATCTTCAAGTTCAACTCTTTGGAATTTTTCTTCCGTATTTCCTCTCTTTTTCCTTTTCTTATCACAGACGAAGCAGGTCTCATCCTTCTTAAATTCCAGCTATTTCCTTTTACATTGAGTTACATGGACCGTTTCACTGATACTGGACGTCTGTGGGTCAATGCTGGAGAATTCAGCTTCAGAAGATTGAACCAAAGAAAGTTGTTTCATTGACTAGCTGTTTAATTTCCTTTCACTGGTAAAATTTTGGTGACACCTTGTATGAACAGGTAGGCCTGTTTCTCCAGGCCCGTGGGGAAGTTGGTCATGGATTTTATTCCATACAAGGTTGAAGTTTCTGGCATACTCAGCAGTTGGTTTTGTGACTGATCATTTCTCTGAAAAAGCCTTGATGGTATTCAGCCCATTCTCTCCTAATATTTGTTGCAGTTCTGTATCTCTAATTTGGTTCTCACAAAGAACACAGGTAGGCAAATTGGACGGATTGACCAATCCAACAGGTACAACTAGAGGGCTATCCATGTTTCTGAAACAGAAACTAAAATTAAAAACTAGAAATTAGAAATACAAACTAAACAGGCATGCAATGTACGTGAACATGCCACGCAATTCTGTGAACAATGTGCAAATTCTCACAGAGTGGATGCAATTTTAGGTCAATGGCACAAACAAGCAGATTGAAGCGTTATGCATCGTTTATTTATATTTATGTTATATTATATTAATTTAATATGTGTTTATATTAAACATAATAATAATAAACTCCCCGTTCATGAATCATTGATAATTGATATCTTGGATGCTAGGGATTTAGAAATTATTAGCGAATCAAGTATTTACTAGTGATATGGTGGCCATATTGGATTTTGGTGGCCATTTTGGATTTTCTAAGTTGTTCCATCCAACTTGGCATGGCAATAAATGTAGAAAATGACACCTTGGAATTGTAAATCAGGCATTCCTATTCTGAGCTATGGGACCCAGAGGGCCCACAACCTCAAAATCAGAAATAGGCCCCCCGAGGGGTCATCCACCAACTTTCTCGAGGGTAACAAGCAAATTCTGAAGGGGTGAGGTCTATCTATTACAGGAATCTGCAGAGATACCAACCCCGCGTCAGAATGGAAGATTAGGCCGCACACTTCTAATGTGTATCCCTGCAGGTGTAACAGTGAGGGGAGGATGTGACAATGAACTGAACTAATAAAAGCTTGAAGCAGGCAGAAGGTGGCTACCAGGGGCCAAAACGTGTAACAGAAAAAATGGATAATGAATTAGACACTTTTGAAACAGCAAAAAATCATTAATGAAAATTTTTGCAGTTTGACTGATGATATGATGAAATAAGGAAACCGTCTCAGATTTACAGGTTCCCAACACATTTCTACTTACAGAACAACAAACTGTAGAGGTAACAATGACTATTGATGTACAAAAAGCAACAGGACCTGACGAAATTGCTGGATGGCCTTTACAATTTTGTTCAAATGTGCTATCTCCTAGAATGTTTGCTCTCCTAAAGCCAATGATAATTGAAGGTTAAGGGCCAGATTCTATAAGGGTTACACCTGGTGTAACAGAAGTTACCAAGTAGAGATAGTGCGTGGCAACTTCGCCAGCAGTTGTGCATTGTCGCCGATTCCACAAAAAGTGGCCTGTGCACATAACGCAGGTCACTTGCGCCTAAACAGCAGTTACACCACACAAACCCCTGTGAAATGGTGCTAGGTGGTTTATGGCAGCAGTTGCACCCCATTCTAGAAGGGCAGCCAAAAGTCCCTACGTTGAGGATTACAAGAATCTCCGGAGGGGAACCGGCAATGTATGTTACACCAGCATTTAGCTGGTATAACTTATAGATGTCCCGGTCCTGTAGACCCATCAGTCTAGTGGTCAGTGCGGTTTCCACCCCATGCCGAGCAAACTGGCCGGGGCCCACAGAACTACCTATATCATACCCTGAAACACCCATTTGCAGATGCCCTGCGGCGGCTGCCATCCCCCACCCGTGCCCCGAACCGCAAATGCGCCCGCCAAATGTGGCAAAAGTCTGCCCTTGTAGTTTAGTGCCCCCCCATCAATGTATACATAATGTACTTAATTCCCTGGTAGTCAAGCAGACCCCCGTACTGTATGAAATATGTATTGTTCTCCTTATCCCTGGTAGTCTAGCAGCCCCCCATACTGTATGAAATAAATAATGTTCACCTAATCCCTGGTAGTCTAGTGCTTTCCAGTAGCACTCATCCTGCACTCAGTTGGTGGCTGGCCATGGAGGTGAGAGGTGGGCTGTGCCAGTCATGGCTGGGGATGGGTGGGGGGATGCTGGGTCGGTTGGCATGGCTGGTGAGGGGTTGGGGGGCCACTAGACTACCAGGGAATTAATAATCATTATTTATTTGATGATGTTCGGGGGGCCACTAGTCTACCAGGGATTGGGTGAACAATATTTAATTTATACGGTACTGGGGGACACTAGACTACCTGGGATTAGGTGAACAATATTTATTTCATACAGTTCGGGGGGGCTGCTAGACTACCAGGGATAAGGAGAAGAATACATATTTCATACAGTACAGGGGACTGCTTGACTACCAGGTATTAGGTGAACAATATTTCATTTATACAGTATGGGGGCCACTAGACTACCAGGGATAAGGGGAACAATATTTATTATATACAGTTTGGGGGGCCACTAGACTACCAGGGTATAGGGGATATGTATCTATGTGTAACAGTGATGGGGGGGCACTAGTCTACCAGGGATTCCCTGGGTATATGCCGCATTTGCGGCTGGTGTCTCAGAGTCAGGCACGGGTGTGGGGGTTGACCGCGCCACCCTGCTGTTGCAGCTTGTGACATGCTCACCAAGTGCACCCACAGTTCAGCGTACCTGGCCGCATGTCGCAAGTCACGGGACTTTGCTGCGGAGACCCTGCCCCTTCTAGAATAGGGCGCAGGGTCACTGTCGCAGTTGCGGGTGGCGCAAGTTGCGTTCGGTGGCAACTTGCGCCACCCTTCTAGAATCGGGCCCAAAGTCTCTAAGTTGGAGATGTGCTGACATCACACCTATACCCAAAGTTAGCCCTGTAACTAACTTGAAATCTGATTTAAGGTCTTTTGCTCTTGCATCAATTTTGTCAAACATCATAAAAGTTTTATTTATGACTGACTCATGAAAAAAGTGAAGAAGTGAATATCTGATCATGAGTTTGGTAACTTGTTGGTATGGAGCACCTCTCACCTCCGTATAACTTTGCTTCATGACCTACATAGAGCAGCAGATAAAGGGCAGGTATTGGATGTTCCCCTAATTAATTTTAGTACAGCTTTTGGCCACATTAACCATAACATTTTAATTTGTAAAATACAAAAACTACAAATCTGCCTAGTATTAAATGGGGTGCATCTTAGGTAAGTAATAGAGTTGGAGGGAGGTAAGAGGTGAGTTCCTTCAGTGTACCATGCTGGATATTTCAGAGTGTAAATATGCATGTGGTGTGTATGGATGACACTTCTTTTTATAGTTTCCATGAAAAATTGGAAACTGGTAGTTTTCAACTTTACTGGACCAAACAATGAAATAGGAAGTCAATAACATGAAGCTAAATTGTATAAAAGTGAAAATATTTTACCATATCATTTGCAAGAGACAGCTACTCTCCTAATGTTATTACTGATGGAAAGGAAATAGAAAATGTCACCTGCACTAAGCTCTTAGGGGCTTTGATTTGAAATGAACTGAAACAGGGCCTGCATGTACATCAAATCTTAAAATGTCTTGTAAGCTGCCATGCCTATACTGTTTCTTGCACTTGTATTGATTGTATGTTAATCCTGTGTATGTTCTTGTTACCCCTGTCCCCGGGTCACACCTGGAAACGAGCATCGGTCCAGTTGCCAAAATTTTAAATAAAATAAAAAATGTTGGTTGGGTAACCAGTCCGGGAAATAAGAGAGTTTATTTTATGAATGAATTAAATAGAGTGGGGCTGAAAGATATGCAATTTATTTTGATTAATTAATCCTTCATTTGACCACTTGTGGAATACTGTTGCCCAGTACGACACTCTGTCCTAACAGCAGAACAAAGAAATGGTACAGAATTAGATCAAAAAAAGTGTTTGTAGAATTATTAACCCAAACCTATCATTAAGTCAAATGTTAGGCATAAGCAGCCTCAAAACCCGGGAGTAAACATGGCAGAACCTTTGTAAGGTTTGTTTTGTACCAATTACAAACAAACCTTTTTTTTTATTCCAATTGTTTAACTAGGTGAGACACACTGAGCCAAAAGCTTGTTTACAGGTGCAACCAGGTGCAACCTGGGAGCACAAATCTAGTAACTAATGTTCAGTTCTCAACAAGGTGAAAAAAAACATTGGTTAACTGACAAACCACTTACAGAGATATTTGCCACAAGCTTTGTCCAATTGGCCACTAAATAAATATGGATGAATTCTATAATGGCGTATTTAGTTAAAGTTCCTTAAACAGTGCTTTGTATTTATGATTCTCTGCTTTGTTTCTGAGGGGTCTGACAGTAGACAAGATTAGTCTTTAAAGAGCAGCTTCCTAGTAATAGCGATGCTGCTCTCCCCCAGCCCGCTTGATGGCTTACCTTAACAGTACACCATCCATGAAGTCTGTCATAATAAGTCTACAGTAAAAGAAAGCTATGTCCCTCGTAAAATCCAAAGTCGGTATGTTGTCAAAAAAAGGACCAACTTTCTGGTCCTAAAACCACACTCTCACGTCGGCCCATGCAGCCCTGTTTTGTGATGCCACAAAACGAAGGCTGTGAGAGCACGCCCCATTCACTTACAGTATATGGGGCTGATATTGTCATATAGTTTTATACCATTTACAGTCCAGATTTTCTTAAATTAAAGCAATCGATCGAGTAATAGGGCCCCTATAAACATATTGTAATAAACATATATTACAACAAGACATTTCAGTACTTTCACAGATTGGGTTTTGGGCTTCCCCACTGTGGTCCAGATGCCCCCAGCTAAACGCAAGTTAGCATTGGTGTTCTTGGCAGTAGAATCAAAATGTATTACAGCCCTTTGACACCAGAAAGAACCTCCACAAGTATCAGAGTGGGTCACATGAATCAAGCAGCTTTATGAGATGGAAACACTCACAGCTACATTACACTTAAGGGATGTAAAACACTTAGACAGGTGGGACCCCAGGCTTCAGCGGGAGATGGGACAACAGGACTCAAGTGACCCTGCCCCACAGGAGGATAACTGACATATGGCCATGCAGGAATGTTTCTGTTGAGAGAGATTTGGGCCCATGCCTTTTGTGATTTTTTTTGGTGTGATAGCCCTGTTATATGGGGTGCCTTCCCCACACTTACTTCCAGTAAGATGAACATGGCATGACGGTGTTTAAACCTTACCTTTTGATAGTCTAATTTTCTCATACTGGGAACAGACCACTAGATGTACCGTCTCTTTAGTAGGGTGCACTGAGTTACTGGCTTACCTAATTTGTTATTGTGAGTTTTATTATTTTTATCTTTTTTCTTCCTGTTCCAGAATGACATTAACTTTTGGCTGAATACTATACAGTGTCTTTTTTTATCATTATGTACTTTATTGGTTATTTTTTGCCCTAAAGTAGTTATTGTTTTTAAATGTACTGTACAGCTTTTTTGAAACTGTGCATGGAACAGACGTTATCAATTGTACTAGGTTGTTCTTTATGAATAAAATTGAGTTAAAAAAAAGAAATGCAAAGTACTGTGTATTGGAACACAATACCCAAGGTAACCCGTGAGGTGGGCGCATGAGGAAGGGTGCCATCCGTAACGGCGACTCCTTCCCGGTGCAGTCCCTCATGGCGATGGGAGGGTAGGGCAACTGGATGAGGCTGTGGGTGAACTGGGCGACAGGATGTCGCTATGCATACATGTGTGGGGGGTGGTAGCAAGCACAGCGAGAGTGGGCTGGGAGGGGGCGGAGAGGCTGTAGGGGGTGGCGCTGCGGTAGCTGGCCGAACTGCGTCATGGTATCAGGGGATTGGGGTGGGTGAGGTACCGGGTTTGGCTCCAGGCGCTAGTGCAATTTTATTGCGCCCGACCGAACCTTTATTTTTTCTACTTTCACCTCTCCCAACATGCACCCCTGGAGTTGAGAATCCTTAAGTAGGGGGTGGGGGAGCTGTTCTGTGAGGGTGTGTCGGGTGGTTTGGGGTAGCCCTCCACAGAAAGCAGTAAATGACTGTACTGGCACCATTTTCCTGATGCTCCGGGGTTGTCAGAGTGCCAAAAATGTTTTCGGCACTCTGACTGAGCGATATCAGTGATCGCCTTTAGGCATTCGCCGCTATCACATAGGCCCAATACCCAATAGGGAGAATGGTAATAGCACAATAGAGAAAGGGACCTGATGATGATGATGATATCAGAAAGTCTAAAATCTATTGCACGGTGCAACAGGGCTGTGGGGAAGGCAAACAGGATGTTGTGGTACACAGGAAGGGGTGTCAGTAGTACAGTACTGGCAGGAAGGTCATCCTTCCCATGTACAGTTCTTTGGTTCACCATCACATGGAGTACTGTGAGAGGTTCTGTAGGACACACCTGCAGAAGTACTGTGCTAGAGTGATGGCGCTACAGGGAAGGGCAACTAAGTTGATCCAAAGGTGGGGGAGGAAGCATGTAAAGATAGACTGATGGACCTTAACATATACACCCTTGAGACAAGGAGAGTGGGGAGACATGATTGAAATGTACAAATATCTCAAAGGGATTAACAAGGTGAAATGCAGTGAACTGTTCACCCTTAGTACACATACAATTACAAGGGGGAATGACTAAAGCTGGCTGGGGAAGGTTTGGGAGGGATGTCCATAAGTACACAGAAACATAGAAACATAGACTTTGACGGCAGATTAGGACTGCTTGGCCCACCTAGTCTGCCCATTTCCCAACCTAGAGGATAAGCTGCAGATCTTATTTAACCAACAGCCTATTTCTTCCTACCCCTCACAACAATTGCCTTATGTCTGTCCCATGCATTCTTGAATTCTCCCACAGTTTTAGACCCCACAACCTCCTCAGGAAGGCTGTTCCATGTGTCCACCACCCTCTCTGTGAAAAAATACTTCCTCACATTCCCCTGAGCCGTCCTCCCATTATCTTCAAATTGTGTCCCCTTGTTCTTGCACATCTCTTTTTCTGAAAGATGGTACCCTCTTGGACTTTGTTGATTCCACTGAGGTACTTAAATGTTTCTATCATGTCCCCCCCTCTCCCTCCTTTCCTCAAGGGTATACATATTAAGCTCCTTCAGCCTCTCCTTGTATGGCTTCTCTTGCAGACCCTGCACCATTTTAGTTGCCCTTCTCTGAACTGCCTCCATCCTGTCGATGTCCTTTCGGAGATGCAGTCTCCAGAACTGGACGCAGTACTCCAGATGGGGTCTCACCAACTGTCTGTACAGGAGGATAACAACTTCCTGTTTTCTGCTGGTGATGCCTCTCCCTATACATCCCAGTATCCCCCCAGCCCTCCCTACCGACTTCTCACATTGCTTGTCAACCTTAAGGTCATCTGATATGATTACCCCCAGGTCCCTTTCCATTTTTGTTGTGGTTACTACCTCCCCACCCCATCGTGTGTAATCTTCCCCTGGGTTTTTGTTTCCCAGGTGCATTACTTTGCACTTCTTTGCATTGAATCCAAGCTGCCATACTTCTGACCATTCCTCCAACCTTGCCAAGTCCGTTCTCATCCTTTCCACGCCTCCTTGTGTATCAACCCTGTTGCAGATCTTTGTGTCATCTGCAAAGAGGCATACTTTTCCTTCCAGTCCCTCTGCAATGTCACTTATAAAGACATTAAAAAGGACTGGACCCAGTACTGAACCCTGCGGTACCCCATAGTAACCCCTCTTTCTTCAGAGTGGACTCCATTTACAATTACCTTCTGTGTCCTGTTGTACAGCCAATGTTTTACCCAGGCTACCACCCTGGGACCCACTCCAAGGCTGGTTAATTTGACTAATAATCTTTTGTGTGGGACTGTGTCAAATGCCTTGCTAAAGTCTAGGTAGGCCATGTCCACAGCCCCTCCCTGGTCTACTACTTTGATCACCCAGTCAAATAAATCAATTAGATTCGTCTGACATGACCTTCCCACTGTGAACCCATGCTGCCTTGGGTCCTGTGCCCCACTGGCCTCTAGGTACTCAACAATTCTTTCCTTCAGAAGTGATTCCATCACTTTCCCTACCACAGAGGTCAAACTGACAGGTCTGTAGTTTCCTGCCTCTGTCTTGCTCCCACTTTTGTGAAGGGACATTTCACAGAAAGAATAGTGGACAAGTAGCTAGAATTGCTGAAGGAGGCAGTTTGTGCCAAAACAGTGAGTGGATTGAAACATGGGTGGAACAGACACAAGGACCCAAGAAGGCAAGAGGAGGTGGAAATGGGGTGGGAAAGGGAAGGAAGATGGTCAACAGGCCATTACAAGAATATTAGGTAGGGTTGGGCAGAATGAATGGGCCAGTGAGTCTTATTCTGCCTCCATGTTCTAAGTTCTATGATTCTATCGCAGAAGACATTTGGCTCCTTAACTCATTCAGCTCTAGAATGGAATCTTGAGTGAGCGCTGTATTCCTGTGTAAAAATGGTTGTTTTCCTGAACAGTTAGAATGTTCGGAACTAAAATGGTAACACTCCGACTTGGAGTATAAATAACTAAAAAAGTATAACTCCTGTCACAAAACTTACAGCATGAAGTTTGCTCACAATAAAAACATCTTTAAAATGAGGGGTCACACATGTTAGTAGCATTAGCCTTTGTTTTTTTACAGAGCATGTAATAATGAAAATTGACATTTTTTTATTTTCTTTTTTTTTAATTAAAAAAAAAAACACCTTAGAAGTGACAAATGTCTGTTGTATGATGGTTTTCCATCACACCAACATCTGCACATTACATTGCCACAGTTTAGAGTATTTCTGAGCTGTTTTACATAATAAAACAGACCATAAAGTAAGGCTTGTGCCAACACATAACGCCAGTAAACCGACTGAATTCAGAAAAATGCTCCGCACAACTGCCCACATGACGCACAAACCACGATAACTAAAAAAAGTATGCATCCTAGCCTCTAGACACCTGCACGGAAAATTTTCACAATAACAAGAGCTTTAAAATGATGGGTCTCTCATGTTAGTGGCATTTGTAGATATTTCTTTACAGTTCCTGAAATAATAAAAAAAGGGCATTTATTTTACATTTTGTTCCCAAATAAAAACCTACATCATAAAAACTACACCTCCTAGACCCCAGACACCAGCATGATAATTGTCTACATTAAAGAGACCTTTCAAATGATGGGTCACACACAATTCTAGCATTTACAGTTTGTTTTTTTTACAGTACCTGAAATGGAGGAAAATCAAATTTTACACTTTTTTTATCCCAAAAAAACTAAAAACAAAGCACACCTCCTAGCTCCCAGACACCAGCATACTCATTTTTCACAATGAAAAGAGCTTTCAAATTAGTGATCACACGTTTCTAGCATTTACTATTTTTTTTTAACAGTACCTGCGATGGAGAAAAAGAAAAAATTACTCACCTTAGTAATTGTGTTTCTTCTAATGTAGTCTTGCTGTATTCTGACAATCTGCAGTTAGCTCCAGCCTTTAAACTGCCCCGGAGAGTATAGGGTTAATTTTCTATGCAGTGCATAGAACGTTTTGCTCGAGCTCGGTTGAGGTCCCTGTCTGCAGCCCTTTGAAACCCAACCATCAGATTCTTATGAGCAAACACTCACTAACTATACTATGTGGAAATTGTAAAATTTTTAACTAGCCAACTGGCAACAGAATGTTTTGGATTCCCAAGGAAGACTCAAGTATGGAAACCAAAAACCAATCCAAAATAAGGATACAATACAACAATACAACAAAACACCCAAATAAAAGGAGGGTGTGCAAGAAGCACCTCTGGGGTGCAGAACTGCACCTGCCCACCCACTTCCAAAAAACAGGTTCTGAGAGGGGAGGCAGGAAGGGAGGTCAGAATACAGCAAGACTTCATTAGAAGAAACACAGTTACTAAGGTGTGTAATTTTTTCTTCAAACAACATGAAGTCTTGCTGTGTTCTGACAATCTGCAGACTACCAAGCAGTACCTCCATGGAGGAGGGAGAGGACCTACTTTGGGAATAGGCTCTGAAGTACTGCTGTGCCAAACTGAGCATCACTCCTAGCCTGGATATCCAGAGAGTAATGCTTGGTAAAGGTATGGACTGTTTTCCAGGTGGCTGCTTGACAAATTTCTAACAGAGGGATATCCCTGGCAGCAGCCAGGGAAGCAGCTGTACCTCTTGTAGAGTGAGCCCTCAGGCCTGAGGGTGGAATGTTTCCCAGTTTCTCATAGCAGAATTGTATACAAGACAAGATCCACCTGGCAATAGTTCTCTTGGTGGCAGGTTTTCCCTTTCCCATTTCCCTATAAGTGAGGAACAACTGGAGGGAATCAAACCTGTGACCCTTGGTATGCTCTATGTAGCAGCTAAGGGTTCTTTTAACATCCAAACTGTGTAGCCTCCTCTCTCCTGAGGAAGAATGATCTGTGAAGAAGACAGGAAGAGACATAGACTGATTCAAGTGGGAGTCTGAAACCACTTTGGGCAAGAACCTCCTATTGGTTCTAAGGACCACTTTATCTCTATGAAAGGAGATAAAAATCAGTTTCCACTGACAGGGCTTGCAGTTCACTGATACGTCTGGCAGAGGTAATGGCTACCAAAAACACAGTTTTCCAAGTCAAGTACTTAAGCTCTGCTGAAGACATAGGCTCAAAAGGAGGTTGCATAAGCTGAGCAATGCAAACAGTTAAATCACAGGCAGGGGAAGGATCCCTAAAGGGAGGATTGGTGTGAAGCAATCCCTTGAAAAATTTACAGAACACAGGATGAGATGATAGTGAGGAAGACTTCCCCACTGACAGAAAAGCAGAAACAGCTGACAAGTGTACCCTGAGAGTAGCTGGTCTGAGGCCTAGACCATTAAGATGGACCATAAAATCCAGAACTGTAGGCAATTCAGCAGTGTCTGGAGAAATATACTTCTTGGAACACCAAATGCTGAATCTTTTCCATTTGGAGTTATAACTCTTTCTGGTGGAGGGCTTTTGAGAAACGTTGAGAATATCCAGAACCCCCCTGAGACAGATGCAAATCTGCATACTCTAACTCTTCAAGAGCCATGCCTTGAGATTGAGAGACCAAAGATTGGGGTACCAAATCCTCCCCTGAGAGGAGGTTAACAGGTTGTAATTCCTGGGAAGAGACAGGAGAAGATGGACTGCTAGAGATGGCAACAGGGGGTACCAAGGCTGTCTGGCCCAGTCTGGAGCAATCAGAATCACTTTGCCAGGTTGTGACCTTATCTTGAGTAGAACTTTGAACAGAAGAGGAAAAGGAGGGAAGGCGTACAGAAATTACCCTTCCCAATTCAAAATCAGAGCATCCAGAGGGACTGAACCCAAGACTGGGGGGTCTGCAACAAAACAGAGGAAGTTGATGATTGTCTGGGGCTGCAAAGAGATCTATCTCTGGAGTGCCCCACCTTGAGAAAATTACTTTCAACACTAGGGGATCCAGGGACCATTCGTGATGGCCCTGGGAGATCCTGCTCAGTGCATCTGCTAGCACATTGTCCTTCCCTGGAAGGTGGACTGCTATCAGAGAGGTCTGCAGTGAATAAGCGAGGGACCACAATTTCATGGCCTCTGTGCACAAGGCTGTAGACCGAGTGCCTCCCTGCTTGTTGATGTACCACATGGTGATGGTGTTGTCTGTTCTGACCTGAACAACCTTGTTCTGTACAGACTGAGAGAAAGCTTGCAGGGCCAGAAAAACTGCCCTGAGTTCCAGGAGATTGATATGAAGAAGGGACTCCTGAGGGGACCACAGTCCCTGGGCTGTAAGAGCCCCCAGGTGAGCTCCTCACCCCAAAAGGGAAGCATCCGTGGTAAGGACCACCGAATGAGACTGAGTGACAAATGGGACCCCTTGCATTAAATTGTCCTGATCCTGCCACCATTGAAGAGCTTGGATCAGTGTCCGAGTCACTGGAATCAGCTTGGTAAGAGGGTCCTTCTTTTGGGACCAAAAGGCCCTCAGATGGAACTGAATAATCCCGTATCTGGAATCTTGCCCCTTGAACCACTGCTGTAGAAGCTGCCATGTGGCCCAACAGCTGAAGGAAATGCCTTGCTGGTCGGGACACCTGCAGGCTGAAGGAAGAAGGCAGTTCTACAAGAACTCTTGCCCTTTCCAGGGGAAGAAAGGCTCTTGCTTTGATAGTATCTAGCTCTGCCCCATAAAGGTAAGAAGCTGCACTGGTTAAAGGACTGACTTGGGGAGGTTGAGAAGAAACCACAGGGAAGAGAGCACTTGCTGGATCACTTACAGGTCTGACTTGACTTGGTCTGGAGACTAACCCACTATGAGCCAGTCGACCAGATATGGAAAAATGGAAATCTTCTGCCTTCTTAAAAAGGCCACCACTACTGCCAGGCACTTTGTATAAAACCCTTGGAGCTGATGTTAGGCCAAAGTGCATTGCTTTGAACTGGTAATGGCCTGAGGGCAACTTGAACCTGAGGTTCTTTCTGTGGGAGCACCTGATGGGAATGTGAAAGTAGGCATCTTTGAAGTCCAGGGAGGCTAGCCAGTCCCCTGGCCTTAGACACGGAAGAATTATTCCCAGAGTCACCATCTTGAACCTTGGTTTTAAAATATGTTTGTTCAGGTTTCTTAGATCTAGGATGGGTCACCACTCCCCTCTCTTTTCCGGGGTAAGGAAGTACCTGGATTACAGACCTTTACCCCAGTGTAGGGTAGAAACTCTCTGTATGGCTCCTAAGGCCAGAAGAGATGAAACCTCTGCCTCTAGGGAAAGGGTTTTGGAGAGACTTGCAGGTGGAAAAGGTCTGGCTCTCATATTCAGAAATTTTTTGAAGCTGAGAACCAGTCCCTGGCTTACTACTTCCAGGACCCACTTGTCTGAAGTAACAGACACCCAGTCCTGGATGAAGGAAGCCAGCCTGCCCCCTACAGGGATAGGAGAGTCGACCCAGGCAGACCCATCAGGGTGTCTGCTTGGCAGGGGCCTTAAGCTGAGGAGTGGATGCAGCCCTGCTCATCCCCCTTCTGCCTCTCCCTCTGAAGAACCCCCTCTGTGAAAAGGGAGAAGAGGCCTGTGCTTGGTAGAAAGGCCTATGAAAAGGCCTGCCCCTGCCCCTAGAATGCTGCCTTTGAGGAGTTGCCTGCCTCTCCTTGGCCTGTGCACTCCTATAAGTGGTCCTATATTCTTCCATCTGCTTCATGTAATTCTCTGTCTGCTCCCCAAACAGAGAATTACCTTCCACAGGGAAATCCATGGCCTTAGCCTGGGTGTCCTGTGAGAGGCTAGTACATCTGAGCCAAGCCATTCTCTGAAGAGCCACAGATGTAGCTATGACTCTTGATGACACATCATTGGAGTCCACAGCAGCATGGAACTGTACCTTAGATGTCTCAATCCCATCCGCAGCCACCTCCTCCAGCTCCTTGGTCAGCTGGGGGGAGGCCTGTTTAGCCAGTGCCAGTACAGTGTCCCACCTGGACTTCTGGTACCTGGCTGTATAGGCCATATAATTAGCCTGCCTGAGTCCCAAAGAGGATGCCATGTATTGCTTCTTTGCCAAGGCATCCATCCTCCTGGAGTATTTATCTGGGGGGGGGTGAAGCCAAGGGGATAGGATATTAGCCCTGTCACAGGCTGCAGCCTACACGACCCCAACATGGCTGCATTGCTGGTAGAAATACTCCGTGTCTGAGCCTGATAAAGTGTACCTCTTATCCATTCTTCTGTCAACAGGAGGTACAGAATTAGGAGACTTTAACATTTTTTGTGTCTGTTTCCCAAAAGATTTGTGCAAGGGAATAGACAGCCTCCTGGACACGGGGATGTCCATCATCTCTACAAAATCAGGCTCCTCATGATCCTCTGTAGTTTCCTCCATTGGGAGCTGGAGAGTTTCAGCCACTTTCCTGTAAAACAAATAGTGGGAAGGGGACTCAGAGAGCCTAGGAGGGGAAACACCAGAAGGTCTGTCTGGGGAGATGTCCAGTTCAATGGGCACATCCAGATTTTCTGCTCCATTATAGTCATCATCTTGTTCATAATCCCCCTCCTCCTCAAATTCCGGTTCATAAAAATCTTCAGGAGCATATTCCTGAACCGGTGGAACTAACCGAACCGAGCCCCTAGCCAATGGAGCAGGATTGGACGGAACCAGGCAAAGCGATTCAACAATCCGAATCGCTCGGGCAATCTCATCAGCGGTCGAACATGAACTTCTGGATCCAAACCAGCTGACTTGTCTTTCCTTTTCCTTTTTATAGGAACCAATCCCTCAGGATATGCTCTCCTCTTGCCTGAAGAAGTATCGCCCTGGTCAGAGGGCATTCCTTCTGGTTCGGTCAGAACCGAACCGGGCTGGCCATCCAGGTCAGCAGACTTCTCGGCCTCCTTTTCCCTAAGTCTACCTAATCTCTTTTCCAGGGCAGACTTAGGAAAATTTTTACAAATTAGGCAGTCTGTATCGAGGTGTTCAAACCCCAGACAATAAACACAGGTGGTGTAGGGATCAGCCTTAGCAAAGACTTCCTCACACTCACTGCAGTGTTGAAACCCAGTGGGCCTGTTTTTTTTTTCTTGGGTTTCTAAGACATGGCCAACCTACCCAAACTTACCCTTTTTTCGGCAACCACCAGGCAAGACTCCCTTATCGATTCCTAACCGTGTCACGGGTATTGGAAATAAACGTTTAAAACACGTTTTTTTCAGAACCGATAAGGACCAGTAACCACACACTAAAGCAAAGTACAAGAATTCAAATATATAGGATCGGTTCAGCCGAACCGATCGAACAAACTTACAATTTCCACAAAGTAAATCAGAAACAACTATCTAGTACTCACGGTACCGCAGGCAGAGCCTGAACCAACAATGCAGAATAATTTCGGCTTAAAACCGACACTTTAACCAACTTTTTGAACTGAGCTGAAGGAGAAATCTCCGGATCGGCTATTCAGTGAGGTGGAATAAAGAATCTGACGGTTGGGGTTCAAAGGGCTGCAGACAGAGACGTCAACCGAGCTCGAGCTCAACGTTCTATGCACTGCATAGAAAATTAACCCCATACTCTCTGGGGCAGTTTAAAGGCTGGAGCTAACTGCAGACTGCCAGAATACAGCAAGACTTCATGTTGTTTGAAAAGCATTTTCTTCACTTTTTAGCCCAAATTAAAACCTAAAAAAATCTGAAAGGTAGCAAATGTGTCCAATATAAAATCGGTATTCTGGTAGGTAGAAATATTTCCTACTGACTTGCACTTTCCAATAACCTTATCCCTGATTGGTTGATCTAGAAAGTGCATAAGAAGTGCAGGAAGCACATATGTGCTCTGGGGATGAGAGGAAGTGAATACATGACGCACATGTGCACTATGAGGACTAGAGGAATTTTCCTGATGACGCACATATGCGCTATGGGGCTGAGTGAGTTAAAGCCTGAGAAAAGCCCCCTCACCATGATGGGAGGGGGGGATTGCTTACATAATTAAAACATTATTTAGCAGGCACCTTTCCAATGCTCAACATGTTGATCATCTAAAATGATAAACATGTAACAGAAGTAAATACAATTTACACAGTTTGCAAAAAAATACATAAAAACGTGTCCAAAAATCATAAAATATGGAGGGAAAAGCAATATTAAAACCATCATTTAAGTGGATTAAGCTATTGCATGTTAGCCTGCACCCTCTTTTATGTTATTCCTTTATCTCAGTATCAATAGATGAAAAAACAGATAATGCACAGAGATAAGTTATTAGATATGGTAGGTTGGTGGAAAGAAAGGGAGGGAGGGAAGGAAGGAAGCAAGGAAGGAAGGAAGGAAAGACAGACAGGCAGACAGGTACAATATAGAGAATAGTGGATGGGCAACTATGCACAACCAGTGTGTTCTGCCACCGAAGGATTCTGATTCCCTGTGACTACAAGAGCAAAGCTTGAGAGGTCACTGGAAATCAGAACCCCGAGGTGGCACAACACACTGGATGGGCATAGAGTTGCCCATCCACTAATTTTTATAGTGTATGGTGCTCCTAAAAGTAAAATAAAAATTAATTTAATGGTTATTTATATATACTGTTGGGATACTGGGATGTATAGGGAGAGGCATCACCAATAGAAAAAAGGAAGTTGTTATCCCTCTGTACAGATAGTTGGTGACACCCCATCTGGAGTACTGCATGCAGTTCTGGAGACCCCACCTCCACAAGGACATAGACAGGATGGAGGCAGTGCAGAGGAAGGTAACTAAAATGGTGCAGGGTCTGCAACAGAAGCCATACAAAGAGAGACTAAAGGAGCTTAATATGTATACCATCAAGGAAGGGGGGAGGGACAAGATAGAAACTTTTAAGTGCCTCAAGGGAATCAACAAAGTCCAAGAGGATAGCATCTTTCAGAAAAAGAGATGTGCAAGAACAAGGGGACACAATTTGAAGATAGAGAGGGGACGGCTCAGGGGCAATGTGAGGAAGTATTTTTCACAGAGAGGGTGGTGGACGCATGGAATGGCCTTCCTGAGGAGGTTGTGGAGTCTAAAGCCATGGGGGAATTCAAGAATGCATGGGACAGACATAAGACAATTCTTGTGGGGGAGGAAGAAGTAGGCTGTTGGTTAACTAGGATCTGCAGCTTATCTAACAGGTAGGGGAAATGGGCAGACTAGGGTGAGCTTTAGCATTATTGAGCCCACCGACAGCGAGGAAATTGGCCACTAGCTGAAAATTCCTTTTCACATAGTGATTAGATCATCAGCCCTAACTCTCACCCCATGACATGTGTGTAAATCAGCAGAAGTATAGGAGAATGGGTGAGAGTTAGGACCCACGATCCCAATGCGCACCCCAATGCCGGTTGGGGGTGGGCGGGGTCCAAGGGGGGTTTTCAACCCTAACAGTGAATTTCCTCACTTTTGTCGCTGTGGAACAACCCTAACTAATGCATTAAATGGAGTTTTTTGCCTCTAATTTCCCTTCTTTTTGAGAATGATAACGAGAAATAGTGAATGTAATGCAGCGGCGGGAAAGGGCCCCACGCTCCCGCCACATGATGTATTGTGGCATAGTAACAGGGACAGCAACGCAAACAGAAATGCTAACAGTGGCGCACATGGTAACACAAGCACGAATGAGAACAGAAAGGGTAATGCACATGGTGGCGTAGACGGGAATGGTCTGCCACGTGATGTGTTGTCACATAGTAACATGGTGCCTGCAAACAGAAATGTCAATGGGCATGGTGATGTAAAGTGAAACAGTAAGATAAACAGTACTGTAGACAGAAATGGCAAAAATAACAGAAAGCAAGCATAAATGAAAGCAAAAGGATAATGCACATGGTGGGCGCCAGGCGTCAATGGTAGTGAAGCGGTGCGGATCTGCAAGCAGAAAGGGCAACAGTAACAGTAATGTAAGCGACAGGCTGGTTTTCCCAAAACCTGCATTGAGAAAGACAGTGAGTACAAATAATGTATGCAAAATAATGAGTATCGAGAGTAGAAATGAGATCTTGGAATACTAAATACATTATATCTCAGGAACCGTACGACGTAGAAAAAAAATTTAAAAGTCATATTATTTACAACTGTCCTGGCTAATTTGGATCTTAGCCCCAGGAGGGGGCTAAGAAATTTTCCAACGAAAAGTCCGTATCTCGCACCGCTTCCGAGATACGGGTTCGAAAGTGCCAAGAATCACCAGATTATCCTAAGGAAAAAAGAAAAGTTCGAGCACCATAACTTTGCTCCCCTGTAATGTTTTTTCACCAAACTACTGAAAGGCACATCTGTGGGCTGTTCGCTGTCTTCCCTCCAAATTTCAGGAAAAAAGACCAAACCGTTATTTTGCAGCAGGACTCCAAATGATTTCTGTTAAGTGTCGGGCGCCGTAATGTTATCCTATGGGAAAAACCGTCAATTTTGGAGTGCCGTAACTTTGCCGCCATGTGATATTTTTTCACCAAGCTACTGAAAGGCACATCTGTGTACTGTTGGCTGTCTTCCCTCCAAATTTCAGGAAAAAGACCAAACCGTTATTTTGCAGCAGGGTGCCAAAGGATTCCTGTAATGCTTCAGGCGCCGTAATGTTATCCTATGGGAAAAACTGTCAACTTTGGAGTGCCATAACTTTGCCGCTGTGTAATATTTTTTCAATACAACACTGAAAGGCACATCTGTGAGATGTCGGCTGCGTTCCTTCCAAATTTCAGCCCAAAACTCCCAACGGTTATTTTGCAGTGCAGTGCCAAAGAATTGCTGTCATTTTCCCACAGACTAGAAAATTACTGTCGAAATTGCAAAGCTTTGTACCATGACACTTTCATGAGCACGTAGCACTTGCGAAATATTCTTCCAGAAATTTGAAAACATATTTCTGGGTGTTTTACCACAAAATAAAGACATGGCAAGCATCCTCAGGGCCCGACTAGGTGAATACAAAAAATTAGATTGCTAGAGGGTCCCAAATTTAAATGCCAACCATTTTATGATCACCAACTGAAAACAAAATGGCGGGTTGCGAAAGTAACAGGCCCATTTGCGAAAGTAAAAATGCATTTGCGGAAGTGTCGAACTTTTGTTAACTTTTCCCATTGACTTATAATGGGAAACTGTTTTTGAATAACTTTTGAACCGTTTAATATTTTTTCATGAAATCTTGAAAGACACATCGAGGACCCTGGCTGCATGTTCCCTGAAGATTTCGGACTGATCGCATAAACCGTCACGACCTGCTTAAGTAGCGACACAGAATTCAGAAAAAGCGTGGCGATGCGCACAGATCACGCTTAATAACTCTGCAACCGTATATCCGATCAGTACGAAACTTGGCAGATCCCAAGGCCTATGGGTCTTGATCACACATTCAAATTTCAGGCAAATCCATCAAACAGTTGCAAAGTTATTAAGGTTACCAAAATTTAGGTTTAACATGGAAATGGCTCTCAACCTTAACTATGGTAGCACTACCGTGCTACCATAATATATATATATATATATATATATGTATATATATATAAGGTCATTTCTGCTCCTGCATCTTATTCCGTAATGTTGCTTGTTGCCAGGGTCTGTGGTGTAGTTATTAGGGAGCAGACATCCCTACGTCATTAGCACGGGTTTCTGTTGGTTGCTTGCTGCGTATGGGAGGGATTAAAAAAAAAAACTTGACCACCGCATCTCTCGCTAAGCGAGAAGATATAATGTGAGTGACTGTTTTTTCATTTTGTGAGTAATTTAAAATAACTGGTTGATCCTGCTTTTTTTATAGAGTTGGTTAACAATATCTGGTTGATCCTGCATGTGCGTGTTTTGTTTGACTGTCTGCCACTTCACATGATTGATCATGCTGCCACTGCCCTGACTTACTATCTGGTTAATCCTGCCATTTCTGTTGCCACAGCTGTTGTATTGAACACTGTGGCTCATGCACTTTGAAAACAAGCTGAAATGTTGTTGTACCACAGTATGGTATTACCACGTTCCATGACCTTTGAACTGCGGTACAACAGCATTTCAGCTAGGATGGATTTCCATCTAGAACAAACACTCACCATACACTATAATCATAATTCTCAACACAGTGAGATCATAAGCAAAACAACTAATAATTCATATAGAAATTGGAAGGAAATTAATCATTAATATCTGGAAGACATTAAACCAATCTAGGAAAAACAAAGGAGACATAAACTTAATCAGTTATACTCAATAATGGACTAAGAACAACATTCAAATGGAAAAAGAGTATAACTACAGAAAACACTGAAATGATAAACACCCAGAATTAAGTGATTCCATGATTACCACAGATCAAAGATACAGCTCATTTACTGTTATTGAACAATAATGAAAACTAGAATATCTGTGACTATGGAGGTTCCTTTGCACACAGAATCAAAATAGATATCTATTTAAACATTTTACTGAAAATAATTCCATTCACCTGTTGTATCTTACCCCATCATGCCAGTCAGCCTCTCCCTTGCCAGACATCCTCAGTGACTCAGCGCCATCCTCCAATTCTAGGTGGCTGAATTAGTTGGTAGAAATAATGTGCAGTCAGAACACGTCTCCAAATTACTTGCTGCAAGCTGTGTCATTTTGTACTGATCAAACAGACTTATCCTGTTACATCAGGGTGGAGTGCCTCATAAACATTTATAATCGTATTCCTGGCACCAGCATTAGTGATATATTAACTCTCTTGCTTTATATCATAATCAGTTGTCAAAAGTGATATTCGCTATTTAATGACACTGTGACATTATCTGTAGAAACATAGAAGTTATCGGCAGATAAAGACCCCTTTGGCCCATCCAGTCTGCCCATTTTCCTGCCTACTGTGCCACTGCAGCCCTTTTCCAATCTCAAGTTGTTCCCACCCCTTGTGTTCCTTCCAAGGTCACCTTGTATCTGCCCCATGCATGCTTGAATCCATTAACTGTTTTGGCACCTACCACCTCTGCTGGGAGGCTGTTCCAGGCTTCCACCACCCTCTCTGTGAAGAAATATTTTCTCATATCCCCTCTGACCTGCCCCTCCAGCTCCATAGCCCCTTATCCTCGAGTCTGTCTTTCTGCAGAAAATGTTACCTTCCTGTACCTTATTAATGCTATGTATTTGAATGTTTTATCATTGCCTCCCTTTCCCTTCTTTTCTCCAGCGAGTACCTATTCAGTTCTCTTAGTCCCTCCTTATAGGACATTTGAAGCAGTCCCTGCACCATTTTGGTTGCCTGCCTCTGTACCGCCGCCACCCTATCCCTGTCCTTCAGGAGGTGGGGCTTCCAGTACTGGACACAGTAATCAAGGTGTGGTCTTATCAGTGACCTGCACAGGGGCAACACTGCCCCCTTCCTCCTACTGGTGATACCCCTCCCTATGCACCCCAGCATTCTACTAGTCTTTCCCAATGCCTTTTCACTCTGCTTGGCTACCTTCAGGTCATCAGAAAATATTACCCCAGGTCCCTTTTCTGTTGGGTGGTTGCCAGTACTACTTCTGCCAATTGGTATGTAGCTCCAGGTTTCTGTGCCCCAAGTGCATGATTTTGCATTTTTTAGCATTGAAACCCAGCTGCCAAACACTTGATCACTTTTCTAACTTCTGCAAATTATTCTTCATCCTCACCTTCCCCAGTGTGCCCACCCTGTTGCAGATTTTAGTGTTATCTGTGAACAGGCAGACTTTCCCTTCTAGCCCTTCTGCAATGTTGCTGATAAAGACATGAAGAGAACTGGGCCTAGTACTGACCCCTGAGGCACCCCACTTGTCACACTGCCATCTCCGTAATGGACTCCATTTACCACCACCCTCTGACTCCTGCTGCTCAACAAACTTCTTAGCCAGTTTACTACTTTCTGTCTTACTGCTAAACAGGCCAGCTTGTCCACCAGTCTTCTATATGGAATGGTGTCGAAGGCCTTCCTGAAATCCAGGCATGCCATATCTACTGTTCCATCCTGATCCACTTCCCTGGTCACCCAGTAGAATAACTCGATCAGGTTTGTCTGGCAAGACCTCCCTGCTGTGAAACCATGTTGCCTTTGATCCTGCAATCCACTTGTTTCAAGGTATTCCACTATTCTTTCCTTCAACAGCGATTCCATAACCTTGTCCACTACCGAAGTCAGGCTGACAGGTCTATAATTTCCTGCCTCCTCCCGATTCCACTTTTGTGAAGTGGGACCACATCTGACCTTCTCCAGTCCCTTGGAACCACCCCTGTATCCAGTGATAAGCTGAACAAAACTGCCAGTGGTGCTGCCAGCACCTCTCTGAGCTCCTTAAGTATCTTAGGGTGAACCCCATCCAGTCCAACTGCCATGTCAACTTTTGATTTTGCTAGTACTCTGAGGACTTCCCCCTCCCCCTCTGGGGTTTAGGCACTTATACCCCCTTTCCCTCACTCCTGACTCCCTTTTTTCTCATTTCCCCCCTCACCCTTACGTGCTTACTCTCTCTACCCTACCCTACCTCTCCCTATCCCTACCCCTACTAGTTACCATGTTTTCCCCTGTGTCTTCACCTCCATCTCTACCTTGATCTTTTCCCTTTTTGTCCTACCCTTGTACTCCTGCTCTTCTTTTCCTCTTCCTTACCCTAGTACATAGTAACCTTGATGTGGGCCTCCATGTCACCACTGGCATTTAGTTTCTCTGCTTTTCTTATCTCCTCCCTTGCACCATTGGTGCATGTCTCTATTTACCACCACCACCGGCACCTAACTTCCCTGCTTCCTCCCCATCCATCTCCACCTAGGTATTGTTGCTTGTTGAACTGTTTGTCCTACTAGGTTACTGTGGTGCAGTCTGTTTTCTCTGTTTCAGATTAGTATTACTGCTTGTAACTGATTTTTTCCACCACCCTGTATCAATCTATTGTTGTACAGCTAGTTATCTGCTTTCATTGGGTGGCAGCAGAGGGCAGGTTTAGGGAGGTATATAAGGCAGGAAACAGGAAGTTCTGGTCCTTTTTGCAGCCCAGGCATTAGGGCTGGAGCTGGAGGGGGGTGGATGCACGAGCAGAGTAGTCAGTCAGGAAAGGGAGCTTGGTGGTCCGGGTTGGCCAGTGAAGGGGACCCCCCCCCCCAAGTGCAGATAGGGACGGCCTTTTCAGCAGTGTGGTGTTGCAGAGCCAAGAAGCAAGCTCTGTGGGGGAGGATGGTGAGCCAAGTCCTACGTCATCGGGGTAAGGGAGGTGGAGGTGACAGTAGGAGGCCAAGATAGGCAGGAGCACTTCGAGATCCCAGGATGGTTTTGCTCAGGCTGCCAGAGCTGTGGGGACTGTGGCAGGGTCCTCACAGGGAGAAGGCCAGTGGCAGTGGCATTTCCCCATACTTGGTGTGGCAGGGTGGCCTGAGGGCAGTTGGAGCCAAGGGGCCCTTCACCCAAATTGGGCCTGCTTGGAGGGGCAGGTCCAGGGTACTGGCATTAAAGGGCCGGATGGGTCACAGGTCATAGAACAGGCCTTGAAGGGTGGCCACTGGTTGGAGCTTACTGCAAGCACAGGGTGTGTTTTGATAGGGATGTGGGCCTGGGCATGGATTTCCCCCAAAGGGCCTGCTGGGAGTGGAGAAAAGATTTTAGCACCATCAGAAGGGATGGGCTATTTGGAGGAGCCTGGGGGGTGGCAGGGCCCATGGGCTCTCTCATGGCAGGGCAGCCTGTAGTAGGGGGCTTGGGTACTGGAGCAGGGCCAGATTTGAGGGCCGCTGCACCACTGGAGGACGGTACAGAGGAAAGGCTGAGCTGTAAGGCAGGAACAGGTGCCGGAGATTTGGAAGCACTCAGAGATTTAGATTCCTTGCTTAAGTTGAGGACGAGGGGTTACAGGGCCTGGGTCGAAGGAAAAAATCCTGGTACCCCTTGGGATTTGGGCCACAGCCCAGGGGCTAGGTGGGGGAAGCAGCACACTTTCCCATGCTGGAGATGGGGCAGCGACCAGTGCCAGAGTGTGCAGAGAAGGTGTAACCCAGAGAAGAGAAAAAAATTATTTTGATTACTAGCGCCAGGAAGCCAGGAGCCTGTAGGTTTCTAAATGGAGTGGTGCCTTGGGCAAAGCATCCAAGTAGGTAGAATCAGAGTAGCCTTGCTTGCTCTGCCTGTAAACCATTATTGCTGTTCTGAATGTCCAGCCTGTATGTATTGTAAAAAGTTCAGGTAGCCCATGGAGCTGTTTTATTTATTTCAATGCAAGATGTGACCCCTGCATTCCTAGAATCATTTGGGGTGCAGAAGCTGAATAAAGAGGCTAGTCTGGGAAGAAATTGGTAGTGGATATTCCTTTTTTTAAGATGGAATGGGGACAAAATAAAGTAGAAACTCCCTCCTCCTTGCTTATTTATTTATTTAACTGATTCTCAGAATTGCAAACCTTTGAGTCAGAGACTCATTTACAAATGTTCCACGTCAAAATAGTACATATGGACAACAACATGACAAAGTACAATTGCAATACAAGAGACAAGGTAGGATACAATACAAATACATTAGGACCTGGTACAACTGGTTATCAGAATAGACAAGAAATAAGGTTAACAACAACACAGGTGGCAAGTATACGTCTTAGCTGAAGAGAAGCATGTCAGACTAAAAGTAACAACATCATTTGAGACAAGGACTGAAGTATCTAAAACTATGGTTGCAGCAGCTTCATTAGCTAATATACAACCTGGAGGTAGAGAGTCAATGTCATACTAAAAGTTAAAGACAACATATGAGACAGGACTGAGTATAAAGTGCAAGAGTGAAGAGTCTTAAACAATGCAGTGACTAAGTGGATCTGGCTATAAAGGGCTATCCAGTTGGTAGCCAAGGGTAAATAAGCACTAGTATAAGGGCTTACATTGGTCCCCCTAAACAGGCCGGAGAAACAGGGAGGTACTCGGAGAGAAAGGATGGAGAGGGAGGGAGGAGGACGTGGGAGAGGGACAGGCTAAAAGAGGTGGAGGGCTGTAGTTATCTAAAGACTTAGTACAAGGGGAGTGAAATAGGGGTAAGCAGGAAAGAAAAAATGGCGGAAAGGGAGGGAGGCTAAGAGCAGTCGCAGCAGTTTATTTCGAGATGGTGCTGCCAAAGTTTAAGTTTAAAGAGGCCAATCTTTGATCCAGAGAAGACCTCAGAAGGCAGGTCATTAATCCAAACTGGGGGACCTATACATGAAAGCTCACTGCACCAGGACTGTCCTTCAGAGCAGTACTTGGAGGGAGGCCTTAGTGGAGCTTCTGGTTGCTCAAGGAATAGGGGCAGGAGTGAGGAGATACTGTGCTGAGGGAGGGGAGAGGCCCAAAGTTCTTTTTCACCAGTAAGCAGGTCTGGTAGTGAAGCCTGCCCTTAAAATTTAGCTAGGTTGCTTGGTCATATAGGTCACATGTATGGGTGAGCCTGTGGCTACCCACTACAAGGCAACAGGCTTTATTGAGTGTGACCTTAACTCTGTGTAACACGGTTTCGGTAGCGGACCCATAGATGTCGATGCCATGGTCGACTAAGGACAGCACTGAGCTGGTTACGGCCAGACTGAGGGCAACAGATGTCATGCATGACCTGTGATGATACAGCAGATCAATTCTGGTACTGTATTAACTGCTTTACAGACCAGACCAACATGTTCATGGTAAGAGAGGGAGGAGTCAAGGGCGATACCAAGGTATTTGAAGCTACTGACTTCTCAAGTGGCTGGAGTTTGTTACTAAGTAAAGTTAGCTACAGATTTTTATTTTTGTTCTGTGGGTTGTCAAACAGCATCGTTTTAGTCTTTTTATAGTTTAAGATGAGTTTGTGAAGGGAGAACCACAATTCAATTTCAGTAAAAGGCAGTTGAAGATTGCTTACCAGAAGGGTGTAGTCAGGGTGACAGGAGTAAGCAACAGCATTGTCCTCATGCAGTAGCAAGGGACCAGTGCATGCTAGGGGGATGGAATTAAGGAAGATACTGAAGAGGAGTGGTCCAAGCATTGAATCTTGGGGAACACCCGAGCAAACCGGTAGGCTGGAAGAAAGAGTATCCCAGACTTTTACTTTCTGTAAAGAAAGTAAAAAGAAAGTAAAGTAAAAAGAAAGTAAAGAAAGTTCTGCACAGAGGTTCTTTGTCTTTTACTTTCTGTGTCCTCCCACTGAGGTAGTCGGAGAACCAAGCAGTGGTGCCTTGTGAGAGGCTTAGGGATAGGAGGGAGGCAATGAGGAGAGAGTGATTTACCATGTCAAATGCTTTTGTAAGGTCTATGAGAACAGACCCTACTAAATGTCCTTGGTCAAGAACTTGGTGTATAAAATCCGTAAACTCCAGAAGGGCAGAGGTGGTACTGTGTCCCTTACTGAAGCTGTGCTGTTGGCAGCATTGAAGATTGTGATTTGATAGGTATTCAGACAGCTAGTTGGAAACAATCCATTCCAGTGCTTTGGAAATGGGGGGGGAGGATAGATATGGGATGGTAATTACTGTGAAAGGTTCCATCACCGCTTTTGAATATAGGGGTGACCACCACAGACTTCCATTGTGAGGGGAACTGGCCTAGACGGAGAGCCCTTGATAGTGGAGCTCTCTGGTGCAGTCTTCCTTGACCTCATTAAAGCATTTGACACTGTCAACCACTCCCTCCTCCTAACCACCCTCTACAATCTTGGTCTCTCCCAAGATGCCCTTGGTTGGTTCTCTAACTACTTGGCTGACTGTTCTCAACAAGTCAGAATTGGCATCTCACTATCTGGCAAGCCACCTGTCAGCTATGGTGTCCCCCAGGGGTCTATCCTTGGTCCCTTGCTATTCAGCCTCTTCCTTAACTCCCTCCCACAGTCCTGCTCAGGCAACATCCTACTCTACATGGATGATGCTGCCCTGTACTCCTCTAACGTTGACCCCTCTCAGCTGCATCTCTCCCTCAAATCCTCTTTCTGGGAGGCCAAAAAATGGTTCACCTTACAGCGCCTTATTCTAAACTATAACAAGACTAAAGTAATGTACTTCTCACACCCACTTAACTCCAAAACTGACTGCTGTCCTCTACTGTTTACTGCAAACCAGACCCCATTCGAGCAAGTGGACTCATTTAAATACCTGGGCATCACTCTTGACCCAGCCCTCAATTTCCACCAACACATTCACCAACTGTCTTCAACCCTCAGTATCTGGCTGATTATCCCCTGCCGGTGTAAACACTGCCTCACTCCTTATGCCCTTCGTCTGGCGGTCTCCTCCTTGATCCTCTCCCTTCTAGACTACGGCATTAGAATCTATAGTGCTGCCAGAGACTCAGCCTTATCAAGACTGCAGCTCTCACTCAACAAAACCTGTCATCTCATCCTGGGCTGTGATCGTCTAACCCACACATGTTCCCTTTATAGTACCACAAATAGGCTTAACTTAGATAACAGAATCTGATTCCATACTTGCCTCATGACCAAAAAGATTACCCTTGGACTCGCCCCCCCCCCAGGTCTCTCCCCTCTAATCCAGCAGGCCCAGCCACTACAGCACACCCATAGCACTAGTAAGCAACTCCTCGTGGTTCCCTGGTGCTGCACCTCCTAATTCCAAAGAACCTTCAGCTACCGAGCCCCTTCCTGGGTCAATAAACTGCCTAGCGCACTCTTAAACATGAACAGACATGGCTCCTGCAAATCTTTCCTTAGAAACCACCTACAGTCCTCGAACCTCTGTGACTGCCGCAGAACCTGACCTCTCCCCCATATTCATTGACCTAGGCCCCTGACCTTAAACTCCCCCCTCCCCCCAACTCACACTCTAGTAGCTCCCTTTAGTCCTCATCCGGAATTTCATATGAACTGGGATATTGTGGCTAATACTGTACCTGAATCAACAGTATCTTAATTGTTAGCCAACTTCATGTATATTTGTACATAATTTGCTTGCTTGTTATCTATTTCTGTATTGCACTATATTGTTCTCTGTGTTTTTATCTGTACTGACATGGAACCTTTTAAAATGAGTCTCTGACTCAAAGGTATTTCCGAATCCTCAATAAATAAATAAATATTTTTGTGAGGTGGGAAGGAACTGCGTCAAGGGCCAGTTGAAGTAGCTTCAGGTTCAGGGTATCACTGCTATCTCTGGATTTCCCCAGGACTCGTGTTAGATAGGATTTGGCTTCTCTGCATGTAACAGTCCTTAAACGGAAGGGTGGAATGTTGGCAGAGGCAGGAGTAATTGGGGAGTTGGTAGCATTGTTAAAGAAGTCCAGAGGGAGAACCTCACTGAGATCTATAAATGTATAAATTGAAGGCAGCATAGCACACTGGTTTAAGGCTCTGAGCTGTAAATCTGAAGACCTGGGTTTGAATCCCACAGCCCCCATTTGCATACTGTGTGACCCTGAGCAAGTCATTTAACTTCCTTGTGCTCCCAGGTCGCACCTGTAAACAAGCTTTCAGCTTAGTGTGCCTCTCCTGGTTAAAAAAAAAAATCTATAAATGTGGAGTTGAAGGTGTCAGCAAAGACCTGCGGGTCGAGGGTGGTGGTGCCATTAATATTTAGTGGGGGGGGGGTTGGGTTTTCCAGTCAGGTCCTTAATATTATCCCAAAACTTCGGTCTTGTGTCTAATTTATCTCATGAGTTTTAATTCCAGTAGGAGATTTTAAGCATGTTGCATTTGGGATTGAAGGGCTCTGGGGCTTGAAGTCAGGTGTTGCAGCATGAAGATCCTGGTCTGGTGTCAGTGTTCAGGGAGACTCCACATTTTGAACTCTCATTTTTACCTTTTTAATGGATTTTTTTTTCAGCAGAGTAAAGGTACAGTGATGGGATCTGCGGTCGCCCAGTCCTATGCCAACCTATTTATGGGCTGGTGGGTCGATCCTAGATTCAATCACTAACCCATATTCTTCTAATATTGTGTTGTATAAGAAGTTTATTGATGACTTGTTAGTCATTTGGAATGGTTTGGAAACTGAATTGGAGTCCTTTATCAAGTTTCTTAATGACAATGATTTGGGGTTGAAATTTACAGCCCAGTACCATCAACGGGAAATACATTTTTCCTTTTTAAAGGATGTTTTGTTCAGCAGATTAGAGGTACCTGTAAGGAAGATCCCAGCAAGTGAAGATGAATGGCACCCTATCCACTAGTCTACAGATTCGCTCTGAGGTACCCCAGGGCTCCATTCTTGGCCCACTACTAATTAACTTGCACCAAAACTCTCTCCTCTCGGCCTGCACCAGTCATCTCATCCTCCATAAGGATAATGCAGTGATTTTCATTCAACACCCTGACCCCACCCTGCTTCAACAGGACCTGCAGCGTTCCTTCAAGGAGGTTGAATCCTGGTTTTCAATGCATAAACTTATTCTCAATTATAAAAAGACAAAGGTAATGCTATTTTCACAATGTCAAAATAAGTACAAGTCCTCCGCCCTCTCCATCCTCAATTCTCATTCACCCCCATGGAATCTGTTCCCCATTTTAAATATCTTGGTATCACCCTCGATCCTGCTGTCTCCTTCCATGAACACATTACTTCTACCTGCTCCGCAGTTAATGCCAGAATTGGCCTCCTCTACAGAATTAGGTCCTGCCTCCCCTGCTGCTCTTAGACTGGTTATCTCCAGCTCTATTCTACCCCTGGAAGACTATGGTATAGTCATCTATGGGTCTGCCTCAAACTCTGCCCTGAGTAAAATTAAACTTGCCTTAAACAAAGCCTGCCACCTGACCACTGGCTGCAACAGGTTGACGCATACCTGTGATCTCTATCAACGCTCGGCCTGTCTAAATTTCCACAGGCGTCTCTACTATCTGACTTGCATACTATCCAAAAAAATCTCTATGGGCCACTCACCCCTTGCTGTAACCTTCTCCTCTCTCCAGGGCAGCACAGGCAGGCGACCAGACACACAGACAAAACTGCTTTCCAAGTCCCCTTCTACAGAACCACCGCTGGTCAAAGGTCCATCAGATATAGGGCCCCTTTATGGATGAACTCCATCCCCTGTTCCCTCCTATCCATACCCAGTTTGGGCCTTTTCAAAAAAGAACTGCGGGACCACATCCTGGTTTCATCAAACTGTGACTGCCCGTAACACTGTCGTAACCCTCCAAGTATTTCTTCTCCTGCACCTTAACCCCTCCTGGGCCTGTTTCTCACTTTCTCTTCCATAGCTCCATTGCTTCTGTCTCCAATATTTATTTTTTCTCCTCAGACTTGTTTCAACAATTTTGATTACTCCTATGTCAATTGACAATGCTTATTGTATGGCATCATTATTAGATAACTCCTTATTGTATAACTTTCTCTTTGTGTACAAGTACTGTCATTGTTCATGATGTCTGTAACATTTGTCTGCCACACTTTTATACTGACGTGGAGCCTGTGTAATAACTCGTATTGTATAATTTTCTCTTTGTGTATAATTACTGTCATTGTTCATTATGTCTGTAACACCTGCCTGCCACTCTTTGTACTGACGTGGAGCCTTTGAAAAAGAGTCCCTGAAAATAGGACAGAGCAGGTGGGTCAAGAGGTTATTCTCCGCTGACAACTTCTCTGTTTCTATGTAAGTGGAAACAAAATAACCAGACAGTGTAAAAAGAGTTATTTCATTTGAGGCAGTCTGTTTAGAAGTTATATGACTATGTTCTGTTGCCGAGAAAGGCAGAGAACTTAGAAAACCAATTAAGGATAGCAGATTAAAGAATTGTGGGGAAAAAGTGGATGCCAGTGTGGCCACTACTGCAAAAAAGAAAAAGACTGAGAGGAGTCTGTTCTGATTGAAGCACATGTAAGCCCAACCAGAATCAGACATGAGATTCACCAAATAATGATTTACCAGTCATATTTTGTCTTACAGTCAGTCACTAACAAAAGTGCCAGTATGTGTCAACATTTTGAGCACTTGCTCTTCCTCAGAACTGGCATTAAGTAACACAAAAGAATGATACAGCCAGTTCTCTCATGATTATTAATAATATAAATCAATTCTACACAATCCAAAACAAATAATAATGATGATCTTAACTACTTCAGATACCAGTTAAGTATTTGTTGTTCACTTTAAATTTCTTCTAATGTACTGTGTCAAGGCGTATCCATGTTTCCACAACAATTTTTGGTATTTTACCATTTTAATGGCTGAACCATTTTATACAGGCTTTTGTTTTATATACAACTTACTATCAGCTATACAAAATATCTGTTTTATAAACTGAAACTTACTACATCTATATATACATATTCTTTGCAAAAACTTCGCTAATGCATCAGTTGGAGGATGTTTCCACACTGACAAAGTGTGAAATTCCACATTAGCCACCCCTCACTCCATTTCTTCCCACCCTCCACACACCAACAGGCATCAGGATGTGCATTGTCGCCAGCCTAACTCTCCCCCATTCCATGTGTAAAGAAGCTATGGTGGTGCAGTATAGAAGAATGGGGTGAGATTTAGGCATGACCACCCTGATGCCTGTTGGTGTTTGGAGGGTGGGGGGGCTGGTGGTGGGGTGGTAGGAGTGCTAACCCTAACATGGAATTTCCACACTTTTGTCAGTATGGAAACAACCCTAACTGATACATTAACAAAGTCTTTGCAAAGAATTTCCTTTCTTTTTTAAAAGTGTAATGTAGGGAGTAAATGGAATGTGTTGTCCAACCCGGCCTGGTGCATGATTGTCATGTCGTAGGCCTGTAGGGCAATACTCCATCAGAGTAGGCATCTATTTGTTTTACCCATTTGATTTAACCACACCAGGGGGTTGTGATCGATCTGTACCTTGAAGCGTCTCCTGTAGAAGTATGGCTCTAATTTCTTCATGGCCCATACCAGGACAAGACATTCCTTTTTAAGTAGGGAAAATGCCTGCTCCCGGGGAAGTAACTTCTTACTAAGGTATACTATCGGGTAGTCTTTTCCCTGATTAGATGTCTGGCTGAGGACTGCTCCAATCCCCACATCTGAGGCATCTGTCTGGACTACAAACTGCCTAGAGTAATCTGGACTGGCCAACACAAGGGTACTACACAGTGCCTTTTTTAGCTGTGGGAAGGCTCCTTTACAGGCTGGCTACCACCTTACCCTTTTTGGCTGTCTTTTCTTCAGCAAGCTAGATGGGGAGTGCCAGGGTACTGTAATTGAGCACAAACTTTTGGTGGTACCCTGCGGTCCCTAGGAAGCTCCTAACCTGCTTCTGAGTTTCTGGTGTGGGCCATGCCTCTATAGCCTCAATTTTTGCTTGATTAGGACAAAGCTGTCCCCACCCGACTAGATGGCCTAGGTATGCCACCTCCACCATAGCCACCTGGCACTTTTCGGCCTTTACTGTGAGCTAGCCCTCTGTATCCTGCCCAACACTTCCTTCAGGTGGGATGGGTGTTCCTTCCAGCTGGTACTGAAGATTGCAGTATCATCCAGATAAGCCACTGCATACTTTTCAGTACCATGTAACACCTGGGTGGCCAACCTTTGCAACGTGTCAGGGGCGTTCTTCATTCCAAAAGGCATTACCTGGAATTTGAATAACCCTATTGAAGTGATGAAGGACGTTCATCCTCTAGCTCTGGCAGTTAATTCCACCTGCCAGTACCCTTTCGTCAAGTCAGTTGTGGTAAGGTATGTTGCCCCTCCCAACTTGTCCAGTAGTTTGTCCATCCATGGCATTGGGTGGGCATCAGACTTCATGAGCCCATGATAGTCCACACAAAAGCGTGTAGAACCATTCAGCTTGGGAACAAGGACTACCGGTGAGGCCCAGGGACTGTGAGATTTCTGGATTACCCCAAAATACATCATTTCCTCCACCTCCCTCTTAATGTCCTTTAGGACAGCTTCAGACACCTGGTAGGCTGTCTGCCATATGGTTGCTTGTGTCCCTGTGTTTACATTGTGTGTCGCTAAGGGGTTCGTCCAGGATTGGCGGTAAACAAAGGGGCAAAATCCTCTAAAACCTCCCTCACTTTCTTGGACTCTTCTGGGGTGTGGGGTCAACTGGGGTGACAGTTTGATTGCCTCCACAGATTATTCCCGCTTGCATTCCTCTAGCAAGTCCAGGAGGGGTCTTTCTTGTCCGTCCCTTCCCCAGGACTACACACTGCCAATACCATGTCAGCCCTATTTGCATATGTCTTCATCATGTTGACATGGTACATCCTATGTGTATGTCTCCTGTCAGGCAGTTCCACAATATAATTTACGTCATTGACCTCTCAGACTACCTTATATGGTCCCGCCCACTCGGCCTGCAGCTTGTCCTTCTGGATTGGAATTAGAACCATGACTTCCCAACCTACACTGTACAAGCGAGCTCTGGCTCCACAGTTGTACCAGACTTTTTGCATCTGTTGGGCAGCTGACAGGTTGCTTTGGGCCACCACCATAAGCTCCTTCAGCTTCTCCCTAAACTTAAAGGCATACTCTAATATGAGAGTTCCCTGGGTGGTGTACTTGGCTTCCCAGTTTTCCCGAATCAAGTCTAGGGGCCCACCACACACCCTACATCCATGTAAGAGTTTGAAGGGGGAGAACCCTGTCGACTCTTGGGGCACCTCCCTGTATGCAAACAACAGACGGGGAAGGTATTTCTCCAAGCCCCTCCCATGCTGTTCAGCAAACACTTGGAGCATCAATTTTAGGGTACCATTAAACCTTTTCATGAGCCCATTGGCTTGTGGGTGATAAGGTGTTATGTTTCTCTGCACCACCCCACACTTCTCCCACAAACTCTTCATCAAGTCCAACATGAAGCTACCTCCTTGATCAGAGATAACCACCTGCGGAAACCTGACATGGGAGAAAATCCCTAGCAAGGTGTCTGCCACTTTGTCTGCCATAAGTGAGGAGAGGGCAACTGTCTCTGGGTATCGGGTGGTATAATCTACCACCATCAGGATAAACTTTTCCCACAGGAGTCTGGGTATTCAAGGGTCCCAAAATGTCCATTCCTACACTCTGGAGTGACTCCTCCACAATGGGCAAGGGACTTAGGGCAGCTTTGGTTTTACTACCCGCCTTCCCTATCTGTTGGCACCGGTGAAAAGACCTACAATATTCCTTCATCTGTTGGGTGAAGTTGGACCAATAGAAATTCTGGGCCAATCGCTGTGTGGTGTGAGTGATGCCTATATGTCCGGACACGGGGATGTTATGAGTGACCTTGAGCAATTGCTCATGATACCTCTGTAGGATGACAAGCTGCCTGCCCATCACCCCTCCCTCTGTTCTCATATCCTGTGTATACAACAGTATGTTTTCCCAGAATACCCTATGTTTCATGTCACCTCCCTGTGTCCCATTAGATTCTGCACAAGCCCTCAGCCTTTCCAAACTAGGATCAATTCTCCAAGCAGCTGTAAAATCTTCACATTTTCCCAAAGCAAGGGACATGTCCCCCTCAGTTCCTAAACTGGGGTCCATAGCTCTAGCATCAGGGCATTCAGAGTCACTGCCATCCATAACCTTCTGACAATTTGTTACCCCTCCCTCCTCAGAGTAGTTGTTACCCCTCCCTCCTCTGTAGCCGTTTTGTGAATGGCTACTTGGGGAAGTCCTACCTCCCTTTCACTACTCTCCATGTCAGAAGACACAGACTGGGGAACCAGCCTCCTATTTTTTTTCCACAGGGGCTTCTGTGGGGTTCAGGGAATCACAAGAAACCGTAGCTGTCTGGCTGAAGGTAACCACACACACCACCCCCTGCTGTAGATTATTACCTATAATCACATCCAGGGCAAGATTGTCTGTCACTGCCACTTTTTGTACCCTCTCTCCTGTCTCACTCCAGTTCAGGAGAACACTAGCTAGTGGCAGGGTTTTCTCCTCCCCAGTGAATCCCCCTAACCTTTACAAACTGATTAGGTATAAGCTGTTCAGGCCCAACCAAATCCCCTTTTACCAGGGTGAGAGATGCCCACATGTCCCCTAACCCATGGATCTGCACCCCATTTACAGTAACTGGGTGTATGTGCTCCCTCATGTTTGCAGGCATGCTTTCAGGAAAACACAGTGCACCCAACTCTGTGTGAGCACACTTTGTCCATTCTGTGCCTTTTTAGGACACTGTCTAGCAGATGTCCTGCCTGTTTACAAAACCAACAGTCATCATTTCTTTTATCAAAAAAATCCCTTTTTTGTAACTTGGGGCTTCCCCTTTCAATGGAGGCAGTAAGGGTTTTAGCTGCCCTGAAGGCACGCTTTTCCCTTTTTGCCCTGCCCCCTCACTTCCTTTCAGAGCAGGCCTGCTCCTGGCATAGCGGTCTGAGAGCTCAGCAGCTTGCTGTGCTGTTTTTGGATCTTGGTCCTCTAGCCAGGTTTTCAACTCTGCTGGGCAAGCCCAAAAGAACTGCTCTAAAAGTACAACCCCCTCAATTTTCCCAACAGAGTCTGCTTCAACCCCCTCTTACCAACATTTTAAAAACTTAAGTTGCTTTGTGGCGAGTTCCTCAAACCTCATGTCAGGGCTTTTTTGGAGTTTCCAGAATTTAACCCTGTAGGCCTCAGGAGTCGGTTCATACTTTCTAGGTAAAGCAGTTTTAAGTTTCCCATACAGTAGTCTTGGCTCTCCTCATTATCCATTTGACCTAGTGCCTCACACCCTTTACAAGTAAGTAGTGGGGATAGCTGGAAGCTCCAGGACTCCCTCAGTACCTTGGCCTGGATACAGACCTTTTCAAACAAATTTAAAAATGCATCCATATCTTCCCCATCTTTAAACTCAGCTATTAATTTGGAATTTAACTTATACCCCAGCCCTGGAGTTTCAGGTCTGCCCCTGCCACTTACCTCATCTGGCACTGGTCATTGGAGTCTTAGCCTCTCCAGTTCAAACTCCCTCTAGTGCTGTTTTTCCTCCCTCTCAGCCTCTTACTGGTGCTGCTGTTCCTCAGCCTTTCTCTATCGCTGCTGTTTCTGCATCTCCAATTCGAACCTCTTCTGCTCTCATTCTTGCTGGGCTTCAAAATTTCTCTGCTTCAGCTCCAATTTCCTCAGTTCAAATGGCATCCTGATCCTTTCCAGCTCCAGCTCTGTGGTGGCCTTCCCCTGGCACTGTGACTCTGGGTTCCCTCTGGTCTTGCTGTCCTCCTCCCTGGGACTGGACACTGTGACATCCCCTGGCACCCCCACACCCAAAGTTTGGTCCCTTTTAGTCACCTGCTGAGACTTGAGGTTCAGGGCAACCGCTTGCTCATCAGCTGCCATGAGAGCCTCCATGAGGTTCTTTTTGTTTAGCCCTTTGTACTGGACCCCTCTTTCCTGACACAACTGCCTTAGGTAGTTGGCAGTGTATTCACTGTAGTTAGAAGTCATCTTATTCCCTAACTACTGTAACACTTACATCAGAAAACAAAAGACAAAAACCAGGGTAAGAAACTTTATACTGTAACCAAATTGTGTTTTTTTTTCCCTAAATCTCTGCCCTGTTTTATGGGTGTATTGTTTTTAGTTCATCAACCTGATATACTGGCCTCGAATCCAACCTCTATGCCTGTGCTATCAATATCTCTCGGATTGCAACACTATGCCACCAGATCTCTCGGATCCCACCACTACACAGCAGATCTGTCACAAACCCACTCCTGGGGGCCTGATTCAATGAGCCAATAGTGCCCACCATTGAGTGCAATCCATGACAAGAATATCCTCCTCACGTACTCCCAGAGTGCTCGCTAAGTTCACAACTGAACACCCACCATGAGGACCCAGGGCTTCCTCTCTCTAATATGGGTAAGGATACAGTACAGTCTCAAGTCTGTAGCCAGGTGAGAACTATCCTCAGTTGTTGTACTGAGGGGGGAAGGCCCAGGCATTATGAGCTATTTGGGATTTGCCCTCGTAACCCTGGTTTCATCCACTCCCACGGAATGTGAAGCAACTAATTCCTCCTTACAGGCTCCTACCGAGACCTGTGTATCTCCCCTACATAAAGGTACCCAGACCTCCCTTTTTAGGATCCTAGTCTTGGTAGCAAATCATGGCACTTTAGCAACTACAGGTTGGTCTCAGAATTGAATAAACCTATTTTTTTTTACCTCTAGACACACAAAAATCTCTCACAGGCAGTTTTATAAGCAAGATGCTTTTACTAAAATCTAAATGACTATCATGTAAACTTTACAAACAAAAGATTTAGGAATGTGGTTACAGAATAACAAAAATAAAGGTGGAAATATACAAAAAAAAACACTGGAAACTTTTAGCTGTCTATTTTCTACCTGGTTTGTGGATGACTGAAGTCCAGAGAATAAATGGGTTTGCAAAAGGTTGTCCTTCTGTAGCATTCACTGTTTCTTCAGTTTGGCTTGCTGTATGACAGGAAGAGTGTCCCATGAAAAAGTGTGCCACATGCCCTGCTCTGAGGGCTTTTAATACCCTGGGTTCAGGCAATCTGTAGCCTTATCTTTTTAGGTCAGCAGGCGTCTCTCTTGCTCTGTCCAAGATTTTTAAGTGAACCATATTAATGATTAGTTAGATTCTCTTACAGTTCTAATATCCTTTGATCTTCCCTCATCCTTCCTGCCACCTCATAAAAATGACAGTTCCTGGAAATCTAAAGCACTTTTCCTTTGAAGTGTAAGTTTATGATAGGGGAAGATGGTTTTCTCCCCTCCTGAGATTTTATTGCACCTAGTTCCCTATAATTAGCTAACCAGGGACATTCTACTCCTGTTATTTTATGATACCCTGCCTTTGAGATGTAATTTTCAGTTTCCTGGCAAGTAAGCCTTTCTCAGATCACAGGATACCAATTTCCTCTGCATGTAACCCTTTTAAAAAACATGGGCATTTTATGGCAACACTTAGTCTGGACTGTGTGGAACTTTGAAACATAACCAAGTTCCTCTGCATGTAACCTTTTTTAAAGCATAAACAGAAAAAAATATACAAAAACAATAGTGTCTGCAATATTTCAGCAGTTGGCAAACTCACCACAGCAAATAGCCACATCCCTGCACAACCTGCTTTGCAAAGTGACTGGTGAAAAAAAGGTTCCACTAAGGAGTGTTAATTTTGTTCTGAGAAGTAATGTTAGTTTTGAAGTATTTTTAAAGTGCTATTGTTTTTTTTATTTAAATGTTTTATTGAAGCAAAGCCAAGACAATGCAATTCATAAAAACAATATCATCAGAATAAGAGTAGTAGAATGGTGGTAATACATAACAGATATAGTAAGCATTATTCATACATACATCCTGTAATAGCTCTAAAGAGTGATATACAAGAACCCAACAGAAATTAGTAAGATTTGTCAGGGGACCACAGAGCCACACTTCTCTCTCTCTCTCTAATGGGGCTAATGACTTGCAGAACATATTTGTCCAAATATTTACAGATTCTATGCCCACAATACCAAAGGTCTGACAAGGCCATCATTCCTGCATCAAACTGAATTAACAGCACAGTCCATATTATAAGGTTTAGTGTATAAAGTCAGGATCAACATGCATGTAATACAGAATCCAGGGCTGCCACCGAGTTTGAAATTGAGGGTTTCTATTGTGTAATGTGGCCATTAACCTTTCCATGGTGTATATTTCACCCACTATTGTTTGCACATAATTGAATCAATGGAGATTCTGGAGACATCACTGGATTAGTGCTTTTTTTGTTGCTAACAGATAGACATATGCCATGGAGCCCCAGGAAAGACAAAGTGTTCTGGGCAGGATAGATAATAAGACCATAGAGGAATTAACCAGTTCCTGGGAAGGGAGAGTTCCAAACATTTAGCTGCCAGGTGTATAGGCAGTATAGCCTAGAGGTTAGAGTAATGAGGTGTGAATGAGCTTGGTACATCTAGCAGACCAGACCTAGATTTGATTCTCACAACCTCCACTTGCATACTGTGTGACTCTGAGCAAGTCACTTAACTGCCCAGTGCTCCCAGGTCACCCCTGAAAACAGGCACTTGTGCCTAGTGGGCCTTACCCAGTTACCAAAGACTAAAAAACAAGGTCTCGCCAGTAACCTGCAAGGACTGGGCAAGACCAAAATACATGTGAGTGATTGACTGGGGTATAGCCACAGTTTCTCAAACATGCCTCCTAATTTACCAGGAGGTGTTTCACTAGAATTGCTGGAGTCCAAAAATATCTATTCAAACATTTCCACACAAATTCTCACCAAATCATGGAAAAGATTACCTTCACTGCAGTGATCATATGTTTTAACCACATCGCAAAAAAATGTCTGTTCCAAGTTCTTTATTCCATGTATCTATAATAGCTTGAGAGGAGTCTCCCAACAGGTCCTGAAGTCCTCAGTAAAAACTTGCCAATAAGGTGGGACCATGATACCTCCCATAACATATCCAGAAGCAGGCATAAAAGGGGTGGGGTGGGATTAGGGAATCTTGTGTATTATTGTTGTTAGCGTAGTAAATACATTCATACCTGTAGGTACCTAAAATGTTCCTGACCACTCAGACCATATTGCTGTTGTAGCTGCTCAAAAGGGAGAATACCATGAGGATCTAAAAATTGAAATATATAGGCAGGACATAACTGCCTCCAATGGGAGAAGGTCAGATCAATCTGAGCTGAGAGAAAGCCTGTCTCATTGGAAAGGACTTGTATAAAATAGAATATTTTAGCAAACTTAGGTATGGGAACAAACCTCTCCATACATGAAGAGAAGCAGCAGTAAATGTCTGAAAGTCTGACAAGGGAAGGAGATGCCAGACTTTTGGAGAATAATATTGGACCTGTGTTGTGCAGGTCATTGAGCACGAGTTCTATCTGTTTCCACAGAGGTCTTGTCTGGGGCAAGAGCCAGGTCCATATTAGACCTGGGTGAGATGTTCTGACATCATTTATTAAATTAGGAAGATTAGCCTCACAGAATGTGAGAGGTATTTGTAATAAAGAATGTCATAGACATGGATGGAAACCTCCCCACAGGAAATAAGATATAAGTTTGCTCCACGAGTAGAAATTGAAAGGGGCTCAGAATATTAGAAGAGTCTGGAAGCAATATAAAAGTCTGGGGAGGATATTCATCTTAATTACCTCAATGCATGAAAAGAAAAACAAGGGTAGGCAGCTCCATTTACTAAGGTCATCTGTTATCTGAAATGTTAGCGGTTCATAGTTTAATAATTCAAGATTGCTGAGATTATTTGGGATTGGTATCCCTAAATATTTTACTTTATTTTTTCATCAGTTGAAGGGGAAGGTTTGATGTAATGAAAGAGAAGGAACAAAATGAAGAGCAAATCTGTTTTCTGCAAGTTAAGAGAAAAACCTGAGACTGCACCATAAGTTTGCATGGTTGACCATGCAGACAAAATACATGTTTCTGGGTTAAGCAGGGTAAGGAGCACATCATCTGCATATAATGTGACACTATATTCCTTACCACCCAGCGGTATCCCCTCAACAGAAGGGTCAGTGCGTAGAGCAATTGCAAGTGGTTCTATATATATAAGGCAAAGAGGAGAGGTGATAATGGACAACCTTGTCTAGTTCCACATTGTAAGGAGATTGGGGCAGAGCATGAGCCATTAATCCAAATACAGGCCTGAGGAGCAGTGTAACCCTGTTGGAGCCAAGTCAAGAAAGAGTCCAAGAAGCCAAAAGAAGCAAGAGTGCCCCCACAAAAAGTTCCAAGAGACCTTATCGAATGCCTTTTCAGCATTGAGGCTTACTAGGGGCATTGGTATTTGTTTGTTTTGAGTATGTTCTAATATAAGAAGGGTTCAGCAAAGTTGTCCCTATTATGTCTTTTCCAAATAAGGCCTGCTTGATCATGGAGAATGAGAGGGGAGAACAGAGTCAAGCTGGTGAGCCCAGATAGACATATACAGTATATTTAGGAATCCATGTTGAGGATAGATATCAGATGGTATGAAGAAGAAATCATCTGGTCCTTACCTAGGTTAAGTATGACCACAACAGTAGTGTATCTCCCCGATGGGGGAGGTGGATCTTCCACTGCCAGCACCTGAAAAGCCTTTAATAAAGTTGGAAGAAGCTGTTCCAAGTAGGCTTTATACCATTCTACTGAGAATTGATCTGGCCCCGGACATTTATGAACTTTAGCATTCCAGATTGCAATTAGTAATTCTTCCTGGTGGAGAAGTGTCTCTAATAGGAGCTTCTGAAAGTCTGTAAGTTTATGGGAAGGCAATGTGGACAAGTATTGACTAACTCAACGTGGGTCAGAACATATGGGTCAGCATACAAATTTTGATGGTGATCACGGAAGATGTTACTTACTGCTTGATATGTGTGTGTCCGGGTGCCAGTAAGTTGGTCCTTTAGCTGTAAGATACAGGCTAATCTATGGTGGGCTCGCAGCTTCCAGGCCAAGAGGTGAGTACTCTTTGCACCCCCTCATAGTGAGCTTGTTTTAAATAGTCTAGCGCTAGTTAGGTCCAGTCTAGGAATCAAGAATGGCTTGAATATCTTGTTTTATTTTTTGAATTTCAGTTTGAAGGACTTGATCTCCATGGAGATATAAGCCACAGTAAGACTGAAGTTCACCCTGAAGAAGACAATACTTTTCATTTTGTTGTTTCTTTTTGTTAGAAGCATAGGAAATTATTTCCCCTCTGATGACAGTTTTAAGGGTGTCCCATAAAATAGAAGAAGATACTTCTGAAGAATGGTTATCAAGAATTATTTGTGGTATCTTACAATGTATAAGTGCTTGAAATTGCTTGTCCTTCAGCAGAGAAGTATTGAGATGCCAGAAAGAGGTTTTAGGCTCTTTGCCCAAATTTACTTTTAGAAGAAGGGACTGATGATCTGATAAGAGCTGTGGGCTGTATGGGATGTCTTGAACAGTGGCAAGGTGCTCGCAAGTTGTTTAAAAGGAATCTAAATGGGAAAAACTTTGATAGCTTGGGGAGAAGTAGGAGAAAGTCTTGACAGACGGGAACAACTAACAACAGATATCTATAATGCCGAGTTGGGCAAAGTGGGATTGGAGGTGTCCAATTCAATGGACATTACCATGTTAAGGTCATCCCCTAAAATAAGTTGACCTTGTAATAATTCTAATAATTTACCCAGGAAGGTTCTAAATATGGGGGTATTAGTGTTTGTGGGGAAGAAGACATTGGTGAGGATGACTTGTGTTTGAAAAAAATTGCCCCATAAAATCACATATCTAGTCTACCCTGTGGATCACCTTACTATTGAGTTAGTTCAAAATGAATCAATACTGGAAGCAAAATTGCCAAGCCTCTTCATTTTCCATTTGGGTATGATGACAAGTACACCGTTAACAAAGTATAGTACGTCCAAAGTCCCACCATTGCTGCAATTCACAAAATATTTTGTCTGCTGGATAATTGTCCTGAACTTCTGCCCAAAATCCACCCAATTTGAGACAGGCCCAAAATATGTGCCAGTGGGAACCCACCCCTCCACATGCCTTCCAACAGTCTGCAGTGTTGATAAGGTGGAAGTGTCAGGTAAATGGCATCCAAAAGAATCAAACAAGTATCTGCCAGAAAAATTCATGCCAGGTAGGAGAAGATGTGACGCTTCTCCCTTATTTAGGCATTGACCTAAACCTCATCAGGGATACTGCAAGTCACCTCCCTTGCCCAAGCCAATTGACCCAGCCAAGAGAGTATGCCTCTCCAGTACTTAATCTCCTATATAAATCGGAGATATACTGTACTTTGTTTTCCGTTTCAATGTCACTGCCCAGTAAATGAAATCCTTCCAGGGAGTCAAAGGTCATTCCAGCTGGGTTTTGTTATTGGCACTATTAATAAAGTGCCTAAGGTTGAAAATATCTGTGAAAATCCTGAGATGTCAGGTGAAAATTGTCCTGCAGTGCTTGAAATGTTAGGCATGTACCCTGCACCATAAATTGTGAAAAATGGGTCAACTCCTTTTGCTCCCAAATGGCATAACTCATGTTCAAACATGTAGGTAGAAAGTTAGGGTGATAACAAATGATAGACAGTGGACCCAGAGTAGTGCCTGGTGCCAGCCTGTGTTGGACCTGATGCAGCACTTTCAAAGTATGCCTGACTCAGGGGTTCACAACATTTTTAAGATAATCTGGAGCAGCATAAGACAGAGCCAATGTAAACAAAGGTTGTCCGCCACACCCTGAATCCTCTGTGTCGTACCATCCATAGAAATGATGCTGTTTTGTCCAAGTACAAACAGCTGTCATCTGTCCTGCTAAATAATAGAGCTTAAAATCTGGCAGAGAGAGCCTCCCCCCTTGTCTCATGGGAGTGTCAGCATTTTGTTGTGTTTACAAGCTTTTCTACCACCCCAGATAAAGCAGAGAATACCTTTAAAGAGTGGCATACAATATGACAACTTGAATCGGTAACAGCAGTGCAGTAAAAAGGAAGATAAATTGAGGTAGAAGGTTCATTTTTACAGTCTTTATGTGCCCTGCTATGGAAAGGAGAAGTAACATCCATGTAGAAAGGTCCTGTTGTACTGATCCCCATAACTTCTGATAGTGTGTGTCAAATATTTTTGCAGTATCTGCTGATATGTGTATGCCCAGGTACCAGATTTGGTTATATCTCGCCCATGCAAAAGGAAAGTTCTCTTTAAATCCAGCCAAGCAGGTCCCACTCACCCAGAGGGTTTCTGATTTTGCATGGGTAATTTTATAACCAGAAAGCTGCCCAAACTGCTCTAGTAAAGTAATAAGGCGAGGGACACATTTTTCTGGCTAACTTACAAAAAAATATTATTATCTGTATATAATACGACCTTGTGTTCAATCCATCCTGCAATGGTGCCAGCTATCTGAGGATCCTGGCAAACCATCACCATCAGGGGCTCCAGATACAGGACAAACAAGATGGGGGACAGAGGGCATCCCTGGCCAGTCCCTCGAGGCAATGGAAACAGCACAGAATTAACTCCATTCACTCTCATCTGCGCCCTTGGGGATTTGAAATGACTGTTAATAATTTAGAGCCAAATTTAATTCTTTCCATGGTCTTTTGTAAAATTTGCCAATTCACCCTATCAAATGCTTTTTCAGCATCCATGGAGATTGCCAGAGGAATTCCTTCTGGCCCCATTGAGATGATACAATGTTTAGCAACCATCTAATGTTATCTTGGAGGTATCGCCCCACAATAAAGCCCGTTTGATTGGGGTGAACCATTTTCTGTGTGACCCACTGGATGCGGTCTGCCAGGATCCCTGTAAATATTTTTAAATCAACCTTTAACAATGAGATGGGTGATAGGAACTACAATATTCCAGACCCTTCCCCTCCTTAGGCAGTACTGAGCTCTGAGCATAAAGCCATGAGGCAGGGACCTGCCTGCCCTCCATGATATGTTAGAAACACTCCAGCAGGAGAAGCAACTGGGCTTATTAAAATGCCTTATAAAACTCAAAAGGCAGGTGACTTTCATGTTTTCAATTATTTAATTTTCCTTGTAATTTCAGAAGTCCTAATCTCTGTTCCAGACAGTCACTCTCCTCCTGAATCAGTGATGGTAGCACCGTCCCAGACGGGAAATTATCTATGCAGTTGAGCAAATCTGCTTGATCTTCCTGGGAGAGGGTCAGTCACCACCTGGTCTCCCCAGCCAGGGTCTCTGATATGGAGCACCACTCTACTAGTCTGTTGTTTGTGCAATGCCAATGCCAGAAGCCTACCCACCTGGTTTCCCCCTTCATAATGTCGTTGTTGTGTTCTGCAGAGCTGCCCCTCCACTTGTGTAGCCAACAGTTTTCAGAGGGCCTATTTCTTCACCTTCCATTCCTGCTTGGCTTTGGGGTGGAGGGTTAGCTTATGTCTGAAGTCTGCCTCTCTCAGATCTTCCTCCAATTGTTATTGGAGTGCCTGTCTCTGTTTTTTCCCTTTGGAACAATATTTTATTATCACCTCTTTCAAAACTGCCTTCAATGCATCACAGTGGATGGATGGCATAGTATAGCCCCTGGGGTTGTGTGCAAGATGATGTTTAATCACAAATTCTATCTGGTCCTTAAATGCTTTGGAGTTTAACAGGTCTACATTAAGCCTCCAGTTAGTTCCTAATAGTGAGAACCAAGGAGAGCCTCAGTAGTACTGGGGAATGGTCAGACCAGGTCATGGAAAGAATGTTACATTCCAGATCTGAAGGCATGCTCTCAGAGGAGAGCATGAACATATCTATATGTGAGTAACTCCCATGCCAGCTAGAAAAAATGTGTAATCCCTGCTGTCAGGGTGCAATGACCCCCACACCTATGTGAGCTCTGTTTCCTCTAACATTTTTGTTAGGAACCCTTTTTCAGGTTGGTGGGTTGTGGACTGTGGACCACACCTATCCTGCTTAGTAGAAAGTACCATATTAAATTTAAAATCCACTCCAATAATACATAAGGAATACACATCTGTAACTGTATCTAAAAGGACTTTCTTGATAAATAGTTTGTTATCCCACGTTTCATTCAGGGCATATAAGTTTAAGAGTGTGCAAGTAAAGGCTCTGTATTCTCCTTTCAGCATCACAAACCTCCCCAGTGGATCACATTCGGAGTGGCAAACCTACATGTGACTATTCCTATGAATTAATAAGGCCATTCCTCTTCTGTGGGGGTGCCTTCCCCAGAAGGCTGCGTACACCTCAACCACCAAGGATCTGTGGAGTTTATCATGTTCAGCATTCATCAAATGGATTTCTTGCAAAAAGGCAAGGGTCACCCAATGTCTACTAAGTTCCTGCAAGATCCTGGTCCTTTTAATTGGTCCATTAAGATCCTTCACATTGTAAGTTATCACAGAAAGCTCAGTCATGCAGTGCAGGGCAAAGACCAATAAACAAGGAACATTAAGGGGGTACACAGAGTGGAAGGTCATGTGCACAAAAGCCCGTAGTCTGGGAAACAAAATCCCAGACCTAACGGCACTGATGGCAGACACAAACCTGGATATTGTAGCTATTACGGAGACATGGTACACAGGGAACCATGACTGAGATGCAACCATACCAGGGTATACACTTTTTAGAAAGGATAGGGAGAGGAAGAGGGGAGAAGGGGTTGCTATGTATGTAAAGGAAAAGATTAAAGCTACGGAGGCTCAGGAATCCAGAGAAGAAGCAGAGGCATTGTGGGTCACTCTGGAGTTGTGGAATAAAACAACCATCCGTGCTGAAGTAGTTTACAGGCCTCCCACACAGGGAGAGGATATAGATCTAGTATTAGTGAAGCCATCCATAATATGGCAGCCAGAGGGGAAGTACTACTAATGGGTGACTTCGACATGATGGATGCAGATTGGAATACCCAGACTGAAAGTACATCAAGGAGCAGGGACCTCATGTCTGCCATGTATGGAGCAAACCTAAGGCAGCTTGTGGTTGAGCCCACCAGGGAGGAGGGGTGTATTGGACTTAGTGCTGACAAATGGGGACAGAATCATGGATGTTGAGGTGGGCAGTCCCCTTGGTACCAGTGACCACAGAACTGTGTAAATTAGAGTAAACACATTGGCAGAAGAAAGCCATTCAAAGATTAAGATCCTAGATTTCCGGAAGACCAACTTCATAGAGATGAGGGAACAATTCAAAATTGCCCTGGCAGCAGAAGATACGGGGGGAGGGATAGAAGAACAGGGGCTTAGGCTCAAGAGATCCATAGGCGGAGTGACAAATCAATGTGTCAGATTGCTTAGCAAAAGCAAAAGAAAGAAGCGGCCACTGGCATTCATGAAATACAAAGAGAAGCAGAAAGAAGAAGACAGAGTGAAATATCTGGAGAAGCAGAGAGAAGCTGGGAAAGCTGTCAGGAGGCTATGGCAAGAACGAAGGAAGGAGCAGCACAGGCTATTAAGAAGGGAGACAAGACCCTCCATTATATTAGCAAGAGGAAGAAGACCAGAAATGGTATTGTTCGGCTAAAGAAGGTAGAGGGTGGGTGGATGGAGGATGACCTTGAAAAAGCTGAGATACTGAATAAGTATTTTTGCTCAGTATTTCCCAAGGAAGAGGAAGGGGAGGGGCCAAGACTCACAAGAAAAGGTGTACGGGGGGGGAGAGATGGACACCAGCCCATTTATGTTGGAGACAGTCTTGGAGGAACTAGGGAAAGTAAAGACAGACAAGGTAATACGGCCAGACAGGATTCACCCTAGAGTGTTGACGGAACTCAGGGAAGCCCTAGCAGGTCCGCTGATAACCCTCTTCAACCAATAACTAGAGATGGGGGAGGTACCTGGGGACTGGAGAAGGGCAGAGGTGGTCTCCCTGCACAAGACTGGAAGTAAGGAGGAGGAGGCAGGCAATTACAGACCTGTAAACCTGACCTCAGTGGTGGGGAAGCTGATGGAGTCCCTGCTTAAGGAGAGGGTAGTGAAGTCCCTGGAGTCAAGCGGTGCAAAAGACCCAAGGCAGCATGGATTCACTGAGCGCAGGTCCTGTCAGACTAATCTTATCGATTTCTTTGACTAGGTGACCAGGGTGGTGGATCAGGGAGAGGCGGTGGATGTGGCCTACCTGGATTTCAGTAAGGTCTTTGACACCGTTCTACATAGAAGGTTGCTTAACAAATTGGGGAATCTGGGTATAGGCTCTAAAGTCGTAAAATGGGTTGAAAAATGGCTAAAAGGCAGGACCCAGAGGGTGGTAGTAAATGACATAAAATCAGAAGAGGGGGAGGTGTCCAGCAGGGTTCCACAGGGATCAGTGCTGGGTCCAGTCCTATTCAATGTCTTCATAAGTGACATTACAAAGGGACTGGAGGGGAAAGTATGCCTGTTCGCAGATGACACCAAGATCTGTAACAGAGTTGACACACAGGAGGGGCTAGATAAAATGAGAAATGACCGAAGACTACTTGAGGAATGGTGAAGGGTTTGGCAGTTGGGTTTCAACGCTAAGAAGTGCAAGATAATAACCTGGGACAAAGAAACCCAAGAGAGGACTACAGGATGGGGCAGGCAGATTCTAGCCACCACAAGTCAGGAGAGAGACCTGGTGGTTATCATATCCAATGACCTGAAGTCAGCCAAACAATGCAAAAAAGTAGTGGGGAAAGCAAACAAAATGCTGAGGTGCAAAGGAATGGGCATAACCAGTAGGAGGAGTGAAGTGGTGATGCCACTGTATAGATCACTGGTGAGGCCTCATCTGCAATACTGTATCCAGTTCTGGAGACCGCATCTCAGGAAGGACATAGACAAAATGGAAGCAGTCCAGAGAAGAGCAACAAAAATGATAGATGGACTGCCCCACAAGCCTTATGAGAAAAGATTCAAGGAACTTAACATCTATTCACTGGAAGTGAGAAGGGAGAGAGGATATGATAGAGACTTTCAAATATCTTAGAGGAATAAACAGGGTACAGGAGGGGAGCATAGTTCAGAGAAGAAAGTGCACAAGGACAAGGGGACATAACATGAAGCTGGAGGAAGGGAGGTTAGGGGGAAAGCTAGGAAGTATTTTTTCACAGAGAGGGCGGTGGATATGTGGAACAGCCTAACAGTGGAGGTGGTGGATGCAAAAACAGTACAGGGATTCAAAAGTGAATGGGATAAGCCATAAAGGCACCCTGCTGTACAGCAGAGCAGGGGAAAGGCAGTCCAGATAAGAGTAGGGATTACCAAACCAAGTACAGAAATGGGCGGACTAGGTCAGCTATGTGGTCCTTATCTGTCGACAGATTCTATGTTTCTATGTTTCATGGTGCGGCATGAATGGACAAACAGATATCTGGTTGGAATAAGAGTGATACAGACCGCCCCATGAAAGGGAGTCGTCCCCCGCCCCCATACACAGACACACAGAGAGACTCCCCAATTGTGGTTCACAGTTAGTAAAACCACAAACAATAATATAGAATAAGTCAATAAACTTTGCAACCTTTCATTCAGAGGAAACAGTAGAAATCTCCACCAATGTTGTGGAGAAACAAACATTACGGTGGCTTCCAACCATGCCACCTTACACCATTCTCTATGTGCCTGCCAGAAGAGTGCATGGTGCAGCATCCAAAGATTGTGCCCAGCTGAAGGACAGACAATCATTTGCTTTAGCATCAGGTGTAGCATCAAGTCCCCAGGGGTCGAAGTCAATTCCCTCGATCACAATCCCTGGATTTCCCCTTCACTGACCATGACCCTTGATCATATCCAGGAGAGGGCGGCACATCAAACACACTCCTTCCCCCAGACAGCCGAAGAACATTGCAGCAGAAGCCAGGACCCCAGCATCACATAAACAGACAGGGTCTAGAGTGTTGCCTCCTAATATCAAATAGACAATTTATACCCAGAAAACCCATTTCTAGTCGAGGCATTACACCCCTGTCCCCCTCCATGGGTCCTGCCAATTGTGGAAGCCCCCAGTGACTCAATCAGCAAAGAAAACATGCCAAAGAGGAATTCTTCTCTCCACCCCCAGTCCAGCTAATCCCACTACAAGCAATATAGCCAGCAGTTCCTTATGTTAACATACATACCCCACTCTATCTAAACTTGAGTCACTAAAAGCAAAGGCAAGTTTGCTACAATTATTGAGATGGATGCAAGGGAAATATTTAGAGTTTAGCAGGCTCAGGTTATAGCAACAGTCTCCGAGGCACTCCATGCTCCATAATGCCAGGGAAGGCACACTGTTAAAACTGTCCACTACCCAAAGAGTCTCCAAATGAAAAAGCCCCTTTGCCAATGTCCTGAAGATTGATTTTCTAATGATTATGAAAGTTAAATAAACAACATAAATGTGAGGTTACTTCCCTAATAAGTAGGTGTGATGAATTGAAGGTTTGTCCATCGCAGGCTATGCGGGTCCCATGGGAGGTGTGTGTCCCATGGAGATCGTCTCAGTGTTCAAGCATGGAAAAGCAAAGGAAACACCTTTCCTCCCAAGTTCACTTAAGGCCAGGGAGATGTTTCAAATGTGCATAGCAGGAGCACTGGAAAGGGCCACTTCTAGTTGCTTATACTGATGTCTGTTCTTCCCTCCAGGCTTTCTTTGCAGCAGCATACTGACTGGCACTGATGGTTTGGATAATGCAGCCATCATCTTCTCTAATGGTTGCAGGTTCAAATCAGATCCGGCTTTGGCCTTTCCTCTGGGTCCTAAGCTCCGTACTGTCTGCAACATACTGATATTCAACTCCTTTATTTTTTGGGAATTGATCACCTCATCCACCACTATATCCCACTGGAGTAGCGTTTTCCTGACTTCTGAGATAGTAGGGAAGGCATGCACTCCAGAGTCTGTAGTAATTTTCAGTACTGATGGAAAGTCTATTCTCACATTCACCCCTTTATCCCAAAGGATTTTTAAAATCAGAAGCAATTGTTTATGGCGGTCCATGGTGAGAGGGGCATAATCATGTTCAGAGCCACTTGTCCCCAAAGAGAATCTCCTTTTTGGACTATACTCTAGGATGGATGTCAGTTTTTGTTCTGTAGTCCAAAAAAGCAACTATCACTGAGTGTGGCCTGGCTTTAGGGTCAGTAGGCATAGGTGCCAGAGAACGGCGGGCCCTTATAAGATTAAATTGATAGTCTGGCTCCTGGCCCAGGATTTCTCAAATAAAATTCTTCATAAAAGAGATCATATTCCCAGATTCTGTCTTCTCCGATATACTATGAATACATATGTTAATCCACCTGGACTAATTCTCCAGGTTCTCAACTTTCTGCTGGAGCCAGATTTCTCTATCATGTATGCAAGATTGCTCTTTTATAAAAGTCTACTGCGTGTGACAGCTCGCTGTATGGTTCTTCGCTTCATATATATTCTTCTCCTGAGCCTGTAAGTCATGGCGGATATCCGTTAGTTCCTTCTGAATAAATGTGAAGATATTTCCCAGTCTGCGTAGCTCTGTGTATAATTTTCTAGATGTGATGGTAAACTCCGCTTCTTCCTTGCCCTTAGAGGCATTGCTTATGGCAGGATCAGGAGACTTGGCCCACCACAAGGAGGAGTGGTATCTTGGTGTGCTGGCACCATCACCCCCATTTTCTGTTTTCCCAGTGTGCCCGCGGTGAACTCCCATAATTTCTTGTAAGTAGCCATTGTAATTGATTCAAGCTTTCATTTTTCCTCAGAACTGACCAGCCCAGCAATGTGGATGGGGTTAGATTAGAAATCTCCTGGAGGAGCCGCATTAATTCCCATCTGCCATGGGAGCTGACGTCACCTGAAGTCCACCATAACTTGCATTTCTTGGCATTAAATCTCAGCTGCCATATCACAGACCATTTTTCAACCACAGCCAGTTCCCACCTCATTGCTCTGATCCCATCTGCAGTGCCCACTCTCCTGTAGATCTTGTTGTCACCTACAAAGATGCAGATTTCTCCCTTAACTCCTACCCCTGTATCACAACTAAATATGGTAAAGAAGACAGGCCCCAGGACTGAACCCTGTGGAACCCCCACTCATAACCTCCTTAACCTTAGAGTTCTGTCTGTTCACCACCACACTCTGTGTCCTCTCATTTAGCCTTTCCACTGTTCTCCTGCTACCACATCAACCCCCTATCTCTCCACCAGCACATCAGCCCTCTTTTGGTATCTTAGGCATCCTAAGGCAACTGCAGGCACACAGGGGTCTCTGCCAAACTGACAAGGTAAGGTAGGGCACCTGTTAGCTTGCCATACTTGTTAAATTGCTGTTACCAGTTTAGGACGCTACAGGAAGTGGGAGTAAGAAGTATCTGCAGGGAGACTAACAAACAGGTAGCTGCTACAGCTGAGAATAGAGGAGATCCACTTTTTAGGGTAAGGTACATAAACAGTTTAAGAAAGGCAAAAACAGGAGGGTTAATTAAAATGTAAGACATAAAGAGGCAGAGGCGTATAGGGTGTGATACATCCAAGCAAGTTATGGGAAAGGCAAGGGGGAAAAAAACGGAAAGCAAGAAACACCCTATCTAGGGTAGGGTGACATAGCAAACACTGACAGAAGGTGTATGTGGGAACGTACCAAAGGAAGGGGACAACAGGGGCAAGGTGCAGTTGATAGCAGTAGGTAGTGAAACATAAAGTCAATTATGGGACTGGTGCAGTGCACTGGATATGGAACTGCAGTTTTCCGGGAAATATTCTGAAGATTGAGGTGCTGCCCCATCTGCACAAACCTCTATGGGTTGAATGAGGAGGACACTGGTCTCTGAGCTGAGCTGGCTAGGATCCAGAGGACCTCTTTCCCCACCCAGAAGCCATAGAGTCTACTGCCATTGCACCAGAGGTTATCTAGGAAAAGGTGGACTCGCTAGAGCATGGTGGGCTCTGGAGGGTGGGGGTGGCAGGTGAGGGGTACAAGCCTCAGCCTGTGCCACTACGGAATTCCTTTATCATTCTGGCTGGACGGGACTGCCAGAAGGAGGCACCAGAAGTAGTGGCAAAGGAGGATGTGGGGGTCCTCCATAGGGGAGGCCCCAAGGTGGGTGGCAGAGAACCCCAGCAAAGGAGAAAGCAGCTGCTGGTGGGAGACTCAATTGTTAGGGGGTAGATTTGGGAACAGGAAGGGGGAGAGAGGGAGGGAGGTAAAGTGCCTACCTGGCACCATGGCTATGAGAGATGGGCAGTGGCTCCTAAGGATCGATAGGGTGGCAGGGCTGGGTCATGTTGAATGTCACTGTCTACTGGGGACTAATGACCTAGCATGGGATGTGGATGGGATTGTGCAGGAAGAATTTAGGGCCCTGGGGAGGAACCTAAGGCAAGTAGCATGCATGGTGGCTTTCACCAAGGTGTTGCCCATCTATGGCCAAGGGAAGGATAAGGTACTTCGCACCCAGAGTTTCAACTTGTGGTTGAAGTAATGCTGCAGAGAAGAGGGGCTCAGCTACATTGGCAGTGGAGACCAACCTGAAGGGATATGTAGCTATACAGAGGGGAAGGCCTGCATCTGTCTGGGAGGGGAATCGTAGACCTCAGTGGAGTTTAAATGTCACTTTAATTACCATTTAAATTAGCCAAAGGGGGTGGCAAAAAGACAAAGGGAGGCATAAACTGCCCTTCCCCCATAGACTGAAGCAGTAGGAAGGGAGGACCCAAGAGGAGAATCCCCTAGACAGCAGTATAATAGGAACTGCAGAGAAGTAGAGGACAAGGGGGACAGAAACAATAGTTGCAAAAAGAGAGGGGAAAATGAGGCAGGGCACAGGGGGAGGAATGGGGTTGGAGGCAGAGGAGTGGCAAGGTGTGGAGGGCCATGTGTGCAAATGCCAAGAGTCTTGGAAATATAATTACAGACATAGAGGCCATCACGGCAGAGGCAGACCTGGATATTGTGGCTATTACTGAGTCCTAGTGCACAGGTAGTCATGACTGGGACATGGCTATACCAGGCTGCACTCATTTCCGGAAGGACAGCGAGAGGTGGAATGTGGGAGGGGTTGTGCTGTATGTACTGGAGGGTATCAAGTTGATGGAAATGCACGGGAACTTGGGGGAAAGAGGGGCTTGAGGTACCATGGGTCATCGTGGACACAGGAGCCACAGCCACTATTTGCACTGGGGAGATATACAGTCCTCCAACACAGGGGGGAGCTGGGTAAGGCACTGGGGGAAGCCATCAGCACAATAGCAGTAAAGGGGAGGTGCTTCTGGTGTGGGACTTCAGTCTGCCCGATGTAGACTGGAGACTCCCAGCTGCAGGCTCAGCTCAAAGCAAGGACATTCTAGACTCCCTGTAGGGGGCATTTCTCAGGCAACTTGTTAGGGAGCCCACTCATGATGGGGCAATACTGGACCTGATGTGCACACCCTGGGACAGTACTGCAGATGTCAAGATGGGATGCCACCTGGGACCAGTGATCATCACACGGTGTGGTTTAACATATGGATAGTGGCAGAAGGAAATCACATAGGGACAACGGTCCTGGACTTCAGGAGGGCAGATTTTTTAAAAAAATGGATGAATGCCTCAGAGATGGCATAGCAGGGAAGATTTCCTGGTAGGGGTGGAGGAACAGTGGGACAAATTAAGGGATGGCATAGTGAAGGCAACAGACCTCTACACAAAAGAAGTGAGCAAGAACAGGAGGAAAAAGGGATCACTATGGTTCTCATGAGCAGTGACTGCAAAGGTTAATGCTAAAAGGGTGTCATTCAGGAGGTACAAAGAGGCACAGAGGGAAGAAGATAGGGAAGTGCACCAGGAAATGCAGAGGGAAGCCGGGACGGCATGAAGCTCAAAGATGCAAACTGAGGAAAGGATGGCCAAAGGGTGACTAATGGAGACAAGGGGCCCCATATTCCAAAGTGTCTGGCTGCATCATGCAAGTCCGTGCGCCGCGCATCTCAGTTGCACTGGTGCAAAACATTGGTATATTCAGACGATGCACCATTGGATGTGATCGCGCAAGTCCAGCTGAATATTCATAACATGTGCGATCACACAGTAGGAGATGCATGGTGTGGCAGATGTCCTGAGACCATTGTGGGGCATATGGAAATGCACAATGGGCGGCCACATGTACAGTCCTAGCCAATCCCCTCATTTGGATCTCGTTACTGGAATGTGTTCAGGCCATTTGCATACCTGTGGCATGCACAGATCCAGCTTTGCAGGGCAGCCCCACCTCTCCACAAAGGTGAACAGACAGTACTGTAGCCCAGCAGGCTGATGTGAAGGTATATGTGTGTGTGGGTGGACTGCAGTGGCCTGCATACAGTGTTGTTGCCCCAGGCCATGTAAGGGTCTGACTGGGGTACAGGGGGCTCACATGGACAGTGGCCAGGGAGCCCACCTAGAAGAGCAATGGGGGGGCTCAGGGTGATACACTCCAACCAGTATGCCACATGACTGTGATACACTAGCCCTGTATGCATCATACGTTCACCTGCAGTGCTCTACATACCCCAGTATAATAGATAAGGAATGAGAAAGGCAAGGGATGTCAGGGTGTAGACAGTGACTGGGTACCCGAGTGAATGAGGCCCACCTGGAACATTCCTGCTAACCTGGGTGATCACCCCAGTACTGGCAAAGTGTGTGACCGTGGCAGCCACATGCCTAACACCAGAAGGGTCTGGTGTCCACATGGCATGCCTATGCCACCTCCAGTCCACAGGTGGTGCCACCCCTGCCCTGTGCTGCCCACAGTTGTGCAAAGTCCACCACTGTAACACCACACCACCCACCACAGTACCCCTGTAGCAATGTCACACAGCATGAGTGACATCAATGTCATGTCTGTGGCTCTGGGTGGTGTGGGCCTGTCACGGGCATGCAGTATGCAACTATGGTGTACCCCATGGGTGTGTGCCACTGGTTGGACCCTGGACCATGCCATGCTGCCACCAGTACCACCAGGCTACCTGGGCACCATTTCCCCAGACATCACCATGGGCACATGCCACCACCAGGTAGTGCCCTGAGGGAACATGGGTGCAGGCCATGGCCCCTGGTACATGTGCTGCATTGTGGCTATCAGCACCACCAGTGTGCCATGGGTGCACCTAATGGCATCTGCATGTGCCAGGTGGGTGGCTATATCCCTGGCATGGTGTGGAGGGGTGGCTGTCTGGGTGGTGCCAGGGGTGTCACAGCACCTGCAGCTTTGGGTACTGCCGTCCAGGTATGTCTGCTGTGTCTGGGTGCCTGGAGCACATCCTGGTGCACCTCCAAGGGCTGTCTCAGGGGCACCAGTCTGCAGTTCCACAACCTGCCTATGGGTTGTTGGCTGATTTAGGCCATCCTTTTATCGGTCTGTCTTTGCATGACACATCTCTGGGATGTGCGGCAAATGTGCCGCACAGTTTCGTTGAATATTCCCATGTGTGGCACATTCATGTACCCACCCTCTGTTTTTGCACTGTATACATTATCTATGCACAATCGCGCATTCCGACATATGCAATGCATCTCTGCCATTTGAATGTTGTGCCTCCGCACATTTTCCCAGATGCGCGGCGCATCTCCATTTTGTACCACGCATCACTTTTGAATATGTGGGCCAAGACCTTTTTTTAGGTACATAAGTAAAAAGAGGAAAAAAAAGGGTGGGATTGTGAAGTTGTAAAGGCCAGGGGGAGACTGTGCAGGAGAGGATCAGGAAAAAGCAGATATCCTGAAGAGAGATTTCTATTCAGTTTTCACAGTGGAAGGGGAGAGGGATGGATCTTCTGAAAGCAGCAGTAACACTGGGTGAAGGGAGGTAGACACAGGTCTATTCACAAAGGAAAGAGTTCTGCAAGGACTTGCGAATCTGAAAGTGGTTAAAACTGGGGCTGGACAGGGTACACCCAAGGGTGCTGAGGGATCTCAAAGAAGTACTGGCTGCACCTCTGACAGCCCTATTCAATAACTCATTGGAAGCAGGAGTGGTTCCAGAGGACCGGAGGAGGGCAGATGTAGGCCCACTTCATAAAAGCGGCAGCAGGGAGGAAGCTGTTTACTTTAGGCCCATCAGTCTGATATCAGTTGTGGGGAAGTTAATCAGGGTTTTAAATAATTGATTAGCACTTTTTTTCTTGGGACAATGCTAACTGTACAGAAAGTATTTATACAGGTTTTCTAGAAGTGTTATACTCGTTAAACACAGTGAGGCAAGTGCTATGCATTTTCACAATGTTTTAGCACTTTTATGAGCAAAACGCTAATCAATTTTTGGAGTTAAATAAAACCCTGTTAATGGAGACACTTTTAAAGCAAAGGCTTGTGAAGTATCTTGAATCATTAGGTTACAAGACCCGAGGCAGCATGGGTTCATGGAGGGGAAGGTCATATCAGACGAACCTGATTGATTTCTTCGACTAGATGACCATGGAAATAGATCAGGGTGGGGCAGTGGATGTGGCCTACTTAGATGTCAGCAAGGCCTTCAACACTGTACCACACAGGAGGCTCATAAGGAAACTGGACAGTTTGGGAGCGGGTCCAAAGGTGGTAAACTGGGCACAAAATTGGTTGATGGATAGGTGACAGAGGGTGGTGGTAAATGGCACTCACTCTGGGGAGGGGAAAGTGATCAGTGGGGTAGGTTGGGGCTCATCAGTTCTCTTTAATGTCTTTATAAGTGACACTGCAGAAGAGCTGGAAAGGAAAGTATGCTTCTTTGAAGATGCCATCGAAATTTGCAATACAGGACACGCTGGGTGCAATGGAGAGAATGTGTAGAGACCTGAGAAAACTCAAGGTGTGGTCAAGGGTATGGCAGCCGGATTTCAATGCGATGCAGCACAAAATCATGCACCGAGGGCACAGAAACCCAGAAGTGCAGTATAAAATGGGGGAAGAGGTATTGATGGTCACTAAACAGGAAAGGAACCTTGGAGTAATCATATCAGATGACCCCAAGGTGGCAAGGCAATGTGACAAGCCAGTAGGTAAGGTCAGCGGGATGCTAGGGTACATAGGGAGGGCATCACCAGCAGAAAAAGGGAGGTGGCATTACCACTGTATAGATCACTGGTGAGACTCCACCTGGAATACTGTGTCCAGTTCTAGCCTCAGGAAGGACACAGACAGGGTAGAGGCTGTCCAGAGGAGGGAATCTAAAACAGTACGGGGGGCTGCATTAAAAACTCTATGAGGTGGGTGGGCAGAGGGGGACAGTGAAAAAGCAGGAATACTGAACGAATATTTCTGCTCAGTATTCACAAAAGAGGAGGGGGAAGTGCCTAATCCAATTAACAGAAGCACTCTTGATAGGGGGGTCGATCCCAGTCCTTTCACAGAAGAAAGGGTTCTTCAAGAACTCCTAAAACTGAAGGTGGACAAAGCAATGGGTCCTGATGGAATTCACCCCAGAATTCTAAAAGAATTAAGGAAGGAACTAGTGAAACCACTGGCTACTCTTTTTAATAAATCATGGGAGGATGGTGTGGTACCCGAGGACTGGAGGAAGGCGGATGTGATTCCCCTTCACAAAAGTGGGACCAAGACAGAGGCAGGAAACTACAGACCTGTCAGTCTGACCTCTGTGGTAGGGAAAGTGATGGAGTCACTTCTGAAGGAAAGAATAGTTGAGTACCTAGAGGTCAGTGGAGCACAGGATCCAAGGCAGCATGGGTTCACAGCGGGAAGGTCATGTCAGGCAATCTAATAGATTTCTTTGACTGGGTGACCAAAGTAGTAGACCAGGAAGGGGCTGTGGACATGGCCTACCTAGACTTTAGCAAGGCATTTGACACAGTCCCACACAAAATATTATTAGTCAAATTAACCAGCCTGGGAGTGGGTCCCAGGGTGGTAGCCTGGGTAAAACATTGGCTGGACAACAGGACACAGAAGGTAATTGTAAATGGAGTCCACTCTGAAGAAAGGGCGGTTACTAGTGGGGTACCACAGGGTTCAGTATTGGGTCCAGTCCTTTTTAATGTCTTCATCAGTGACATTGCAGAGGGACTGGAAGGAAAAGTATGCCTTTTTGCAGATGACACAAAGATCTGCAACAGGGTTGATACACAAGGAGGCGGAAAGGATGAAAAGGGACTTGGCAAGGTTGGAGGAATGGTCAGACGTATGGCAGCTAGGATTCAATGCAAAAAAGTGCAAAATAATGCACCTGGGAAACAAGAACCCAGGGGAAGAATACACAATGGGTGGGGAGGTAGTAACAACAACACAGGAAAGGGACCTGGGGGTAATCATATCAGATGACCTTAAGGTTAGCAAGCAATGTGAGAAGGCAGTAGGGAGGGCCGGGGGTATACTGGGATGTATAGGGAGAGGCATCAGCAGCAGAAAACAGGAAGTTGTTATCCCTCTGTACAGACAGTTGGTGAGACCCCATCTGGAATACTGTGTCCAGTTCTGGAGACCCCATCTCCGCAAGGACATAGACAGGATAGAGGCAGTCCAGAGGAGGGCAACTAAAATGGTGCAGGGTCTGCAAGAGAAGCCGTATGAGGAGAGACTAAAGGAGCTTAATATGTATACCCTTGAGGAAAGAAGGAGAGGGGACATGATAGAAACTTCAAGTACCTCAAGGGAATCAACAAAGTCCAAGAGGGTAGCATCTTTCAGAAAAAGACTTGCAAGAACAAGGGACACAATTTAAAGATAGAAGGAGGGCGGTTCAGGGGCAATGTGAGGAAGTATTATTTCACAGAGAGGGTAGTGGATGCATGGAACAGCCTTCCTGAGGAAGTTGTGGGGTCTAAAACTGTGGGAGAATTCAAGAATGCATGGGACAGACATAAGGCAATTCTTGTGGGGGGCAGGAAGATATAGGCTGTTGGTTAACTAGGATCTGCGGCCTATCTTGTAGATAGGGAAATGGGCAGACTAGATGGGCCTAGAGGTCCTTATCTGCCGTCAAAGTCTATGTTTCTATGTTTCTATGTAGGAGAGACTGAGGGATCTCTATGTACACCCTAGAAGAGGACAGGGAGAGGGGGGACATAATAGAGACCAATAAATGCCTCACAGGTGACTAAGAAAGAGGAGGGGAGTATTTTTTAGAGAAGATGGTGCATGAGAACAAAGGAGCGTACAATGAAGTTTGAAGGGGGGACATTTAGGAGGGATGTGAGGAGGTACTTCTTCACTGAAAGAGTGGTGGTTGCCTGGAAAAGTCTTCCAGTGGAGGTGATGGTGGCAAAACAGTAGTGGGCTTCAAGAAGGCATGGGACAGGCACAAAGGAATCTTGGTAAGAAAGCGGGGGGGGGGGGTAGCTGAAGATAAGGTTGGATCTACGGTGACATTATAGGCAGGGAAAAATGGGCGTACTGGGTGGGTCAAGCGGCCCTAGTCTACTGACAAATTCCATGTTTCGATCTTACTTTTGTTTAGGTGGAGTATATACTGATGGTATAGGCTTTCCCTAGCCCCCAAAATCTGTCAGTGCCCCCAAAACCTAAAACCTTTCTCTTGTACCATTCTCTCAGACATGTATTAAACTCTCTAACTGAGCTTTGCCTATTCTGTCTTGTGTGTGGCACTGCAGTATTTCCGAAAAAACGACATTGGATGTCCTGCTCCTGAGTTTGTCACTTCGTTCCCTATGTTTTTGTTGCAGCACCCCCAGCCTGTCCTTTTCTATGTCATTTATGCCCACATGGACAATAACCATTGGCTCCTCCCCCACCCTTTCAGCAACTTGTCAAACCATGATGTAAGATCTGCCACCTTAGCAAACATCCAATTTTAACTGCCAGAATTATCCATATTCATACAGAGTAACCCATAAAACTGCTTCTGAATTGTTTCTTAACGTGTTCTTCCAGGGTTTTGTTTTTTTTACACTTGTGGTGCTTGTACACCACTTTTTATCCGCCTGCTTTACCCTCCGGGTCCACTCCTTTGGACCACTGATCAACCCCCTCGGTACACCGATTTGGAGTCTGTCCCTAGAGTGCTCTTGTTCTCCCCTGTACTACCTTGATTCCCAGCAATCCCCCCCTGGGTGGGGTGAGGATGGGCCTTCTTCAACCTTGCTGGAGGAGAACTGGCACAGCGAGGTCTGCCCGTAAGTCGGTGGATCCTGGGAGGCACTGATCATTCTTCATCTAGGACAGAGAGGGCTTTTTTCCAGATTTCCTGTTTCCCCTTCACCCAACCCCCAGAGGTGCCGGCGCTAGGACTAATGTCCGGAGAGTGACGTCCTGATGCACATCTACCTCCCAAGTGCCTAACAGCATCTCCCTTCCCCAACTCCGCTGTACAGAGCTGCCACAGCTCTTTGAGAGCCCGTGCTTCCACCGGCTCTCTCGGGATGTCAGATACCCCCTGGTACCCCTGGTATCCCTCCCCAAGGAAGGAGAGCATCCACTGGGACGCTCAATCCTCCCTCTCCCTGCTGACCCCCGTTGACCCGAGTCCATTCCCGAACCCAGGTCGCTGGCGCAGTACGAGGTGTGGCGTCCAGCACCTCAACCCTCAGCACCACTGGGCCGCCTTCTTACAGGGTTTTGTATGTACATACAAACACATGACTGAGCCAGCAGAAAAAGGCCTTGTGGTCTATCATGTCTACTCAAGTTTGTAAACCCCTCTGAGTCTAATGAGTTGGGTATGTTATCAACATTAAGTGAAATAATACTTAGTACAACCATGTAACGTATACTTTGCACCTATTTTCCCTAAGGGCAAGGCCCCCATTTTCAGAAGCTAAGCACATCACTAAACATGTTAATGACACGCCTACTGTGTTTTGCTCACTCAGGGTGGGGCCATTTTCAGCAGTAGCTAGTGTGCAGGATAAGCAGACATCACATACACACAGAATATCCTGCTAACCCCACACAAATGAGGGATCCTTCTTGCATACAGGGTGCAGTAGTATTCAGAGGTTCTGGGAGTGCTATACGGCCGCTGACACAATAGTGTTTAACATTTACAACATGCAACTCTTATCAAAGCACACAATGGTGTGCAATCACGCACCACCACCAGATGAGCAAGAGCTATCAGTCCCTGTCAGTCTAGTGGTTCTACAGTCTCCCACTTATCACCACACTGATGTGTGAGTATAATAATAACCCATTCACTGGTAGTCTAGTGTTCCCCCCAGTCACTGCACCAATGTTGAAATATAAAGTGCAAAATAATGCACCTGGGAAACAAAAACCCAGGGGAAGAGTACACAATGGGGAGTAGTAACAACAACAAAAATTGAAAGGAACCTGGAGGTAATCATATCAGATGACCTTAAGGTTAGCAAGCAATGTGAGAAGGCAGTTGGGAGGGCTGAGGGGATACTGGGATGTACAGGGACAGGCATCACCAGCAGAAAACAGGACGTTGTTATCCCTCTGTACCATACTTCTCAACCTTTTGTCTCCCAAATGTGGAACACTGCCTCTCGAAATGTGGAACACTTAATCAAATCTTTACCTAGGAGGCTCAGAACACTGTTAAAATGTTTGCATTTATGTTTAGAAAGTCTGTTATTAATTGACTAATATATTTTTTGCAACATTTGCTACAGATTTTTGCTTTAAAATGTTAATACTGAATGTGGAACAAGTCCTCACAATGTGGAACAGGGAGCTTTTGTGAAGTAAAATGAGGAACGTTCCTCGTAATGTGGTACAGTTAAGAGGTATGCTCTGTACAGACAGTTGGTGAGACCCCATCTGGAGTACTGCGTCTAGTTCTGGAGACCCCATCTCCACAAGGACATAGACAGGATGGAGGCAGTCCAGAGGAGGGCAACTAAAATGGTGCAGGGTCTTCAAGAGAAGCCATATGAGGAGAGACAAATCGCCTGGACTCCAGCGACGGAGGTCGCGAGGGCTTCCCACAGCCCTCCCCCACACCAGCTAGGTGTCCCCACGGAGTAGCCAGATCACCTGGACTCCAGCAATGGAGGCCGCGAGGGCTTCCCACAGCCCTCCTTCACAGCAGCTAGGTTTCCCCACGGAGTAGCCAGATCGCCTGGACTCCAGCAACGGAGGTCACGAGGGCTTTCCACAGCCCTCCCTAACACCAGCTAGGTGTCCCCACGGAGTAGCCAGATCGCCTGGACTCCAGCAACGGAGGTCGCGAGGGCTTCCCACAGCCTTCCCCCACACCAGCGAGGTGTCCCCACGGAGTAGCCAGATCGCCTGGACTCCAGCAACGGAGGTCGCGAGGGCTTCCCACAGCCCTCCCCCACACCAGCTAGGTGTCCCCACGGAGTAGCCAGATCGCCTGGACTCCAGCAACGGAGGTCGCGAGGGCTTCCCACAGCCCTCCCCCACACCAGCTAGTTGTCCCCACGGAGTAGCCAGGTAAAACCCACGTTTTGGGGCCATATCAAAATTTAAACTTGCAAATTGAGACCCAGACTGCTATCTGCAAAATCAGCTGTTCCTGTGTGAAAAACGGACCTTTAACATCGCAAAGCAGGAACGTTTTCCAGGCCTAGCCTCCTACCTTCCCAGTGGCTGCTGCTGGTTTTTCCATCATTGTAGGAGTGGAGATAGTGCATTTTACGAACCTTTTGTCTCATCTGCACTGCTTCTGCCACCAGACTCAGCTGTTACCTTAAGAACTCGTGGGCGCTAGTGCACCCTGGGAAATGTTTTTGCTCATTGTCTGATTCTGCATCCCCATTTATTGTTTTTTATTGATTGGTTGTTATTTGTGTTAGACTTGTGCTAGACCCAGAGTTTCGCCTCTCTGGGAACATTGCTAACGCTTTAGTAAGCTAGTAAATTGCAGTGTTTCTCTGGAATCCCACGCATGCTGAGTGTCTGCATGTAAATTTACTCAGGGCTTTTCCCAGCCAGCTGTTGTAAGTTGTTTAAGTCGCACTGTACCCTGAGCCTACAACAGCATTTAAAAAGTTTTTAATGTTACTAAACTTAACTCACTCTGTACCCTGCGCCTACAACAGCATTTAAAAGTTTTAAAGTTACTAAACTTAAGGTTACATCTGCTTGTTACCTCAGGGCAATACAAACTGCATGTGATAGTCTCTGGCAGCTACTCAGTACACAAGCAGCTCCTGTATGCTCTGGTTAGGGAAACTGGGTTGTGCCTCCATGTTAAAATCACTCATAGTAAGGCTGTAATGTCCTGGTGTTCTATACTGCCCAATCTCTACACTGCTCCCCTGTTCTTTTGTTCTGCCTCCTCTCCTCCCCCCTTCCCTCTGCATTTAACTCACCTGCCTCCTCTAATCCTTCCACAGATCGCCTGGACTCCAGCAACGGAGGTCACGAGGGCTTCCCACAGCCCTCCCCCACACCAGCTAGGTGTCCCCATGGAGTAGCCAGGTAAAACCCACGTTTTGACGCCATTTCAAAATTTAAACTTGCAAATTGAGACCCAGACTGCTATCTGCAAAATCAGCTGTTCCTGTGTGAAAAACAGACCTTTAACATCGCAAAGCAGGAATGTTTTCTGAGCCTAGCCTCCTACCTTCCCAGTGGCTGCTGCTGCTTTTTCTGTCGTCGTAGGAGCTCTAGCCCTGCCGAACGCTATGCATTCGGCTCCCCACCGCCCCCACCACCTCCCTTGGTCGGCTTTCCTTTTTATGGGCAGATGGTGATCATGTGGACTGACAACAACCTATCAGCCCACTTCTCCATCTGCAGGTTATCATCTACTGCCACTAGTGGCCGATTCCCTTTCCCAATCTGTCTCCTTCCTCCAAAGCCAGCATCTCCTCCCTTTGTTCAATGCTGCCACCTAGTGGCTCTACTTGTGTTATCATTTTCCTCATCTCTGGTCTTTTCTTGTGCTCTCACCCTCACTAACCTCCCTTACCTTTCCCGCCCCATTGACTCATCATTTCTCTCTCCTCCTCTGTCCCCTCTCTCCGATCTTCCCTCTGTTGTCACCCTATGCCTGTGCTACCTAACTGAATCCCCTGCTTCACCTAGGTGGGCTATTCTAATTAATTATTTACATCTCTCTCATTATAAATTCTTCCTCCTCCCTCCCTTCATCTTGGTATGGCTGCTCATCACCCCCCTCACGGGTGTATGGCCTCGGCCCCAAACCAGCCAGCGCTACTATCTCCCTCCCTCTCTCCCCCCGCCTGGTTCTCCTCAAAAGGGCTGAAAATTGCCCACTTAAATGTTCACAGCCTACTAGCCAACCTGGCCGAGCTAACTGCCTGGGTAGCCCACTACCACCCGATATCTTAGGTATATCGGAACTTGGCTTCAAACCCCAGGTCCCGGACTCGTGATCTCCCTCCCAGTATAGCCTTATCAGGCGGGACGTGCGGGCAGAAAGCGGGGCGGTGGGGTGCTACTTTACTACAAAGCGCACCTAGAAGTCTCCTCCATTAATCTCCCTCCCAACCCCTTCCCCCCTACTGAGTTCCTGCATCCCTCCTCTTACTTGGGCACACAAAGAAACTGCACTTGATATGTGCCTATAACCCCCCCCAAGGGTGGTCCACAAGGACTCTCCTCTCTCCTCCACAGTACCAGCGACACAGTGGGGACTAACGAAGTCCTAGTCATCGGTGATTTTAATCTGAACTGGCTGGCTCCCAACCGCAAGGAATATGAACCTCTGCTCTCGGGCCATGCCTTGAGCCAGGTCATCACTGAGCCTACCAGGCCCTCTGCCCGGGGGAAAAATGGGTCGCTAATCGATTGGGTCCTGACTAACAGACCTGACAGGATCACATCATTGGGCATCCTTCCGGATGCCATCTCTGACCACTCGCCCACCTATGGCACGTGGGGCATTTCTCGGTCAAAACCCCCCAGCAAAGTGATCACAATGAGGGACTACTCTAAGCTAAATACCCAACACTTCCTCTCCAACCTCTCACTTGTTGACTGGTCAGGGGTCACAGCTCTAGATGACCCAGCACTAGCCCTAGAGGAATTTCTTTCCAAGTTCATCCCTGTGCAGAACAAGCACGCCCCCCTCACCAGGAGGCGTGTAAAAGGCGCTGTCACCAAATGGCTTCATGGTGGCCTTTTTTCCCTAATGAAAACTAGGGACAAAAGCTAGGCGACCTACAAGGCCTCCCAAAGCATTACTGATCTCCTTGCCTACAGGACCATCAGGAACATATACAAAAAAGCCATCCGCTCTGCAAAAAGCGAATTCTGTAGGTTTGCCCTGCTCTCCTCCGCCTCCAATCCGAGAAATTTCTGGCAAAATATCAGAAGCACTGTCGGTGGGTCTGCCAGAGAGCAGGTCACCGACCTACTTATTGGCGGGGTCAGCTGCAACAACCCCCACACCATCTCTAACACTTTTAATTTGCTGTTCTCCGAACCCCCCGCCCCTCTCCGTGCTCTGCTACTGAGCCCCCTGTCTCTCCTCCTCCTGGCTCCAACCCCCGTCCCCCTCTCTTCCTCCAAAAAGCCTCATGTTACGAGACCCAGAAGCTCCTCGCCAGCCTTTCCCCTCACAGTGGGGCTGGTCATGACTGCCTCAAGCCTAAACTGCTCAGGCTATGGGCCCACCTTCTTGCCAGGCCTCTCACACACATTTTCAATTCCTCCCTCAGTTCCAGGTCTATCCCGGCCATCTGGAAAGTGGCAAAAGTGGTCCCGGTCCCAAAGCAAGGCAACCCCAAGGACCCCCAGAACTATCGCCCTATTGCAATCTTGTCTGCAGCCTCCAAGATCCTAGAGAAAATTTTGGCCTCCCGGCTATCCATTTACATTCAGGACCATAATCTCCTCTCCCCGGCTCAACACGGATTCAGAAAAGGACACAGCGCATCCACCGCCCTCGCTGGTGTCACCTCGACTATCAGAGCAGCTGCTGACCAGGGGAACCTCACTGGTGCCATCTTTGTGGATCTTTCCAAAGCATTTGACAAAGTGGACCACACCCTTCTCTGCTCCACCCTCGCTCCCTTGGCTTCTCCACCTCTGCCCATGCGTGGTTCCTCAACTACCTCTCAGGCAGGCAGCAGTTCACTAACTTCAACCGTACTCACTCCTCCCCCTCTCTCATCCACTGCGGGGTCCCCCAGGGCCCGCTCTTGGTCCCACCTCTTCTCCCTCTTCATCAATGATCTCCCGTCCTCCGCCATCCATGGGCATGCCACTCTCTACGCGGATGACCTGGTCCTTCTGACCAGTGCTCATGACATTGCCACTATTAATGCCCAGCTTAATGCCGACTTTCATCGCATCCAATCCTGGCTAGTGGATCACAGGCTCTCCATCAACCTCAAAAAAACCCAAGCCATGCTGTTTGGCTCACGGCACAAGCTAAAGTCCTGCCCTTCCCCCCTCCAGATACTGGACAGCGATGACTCCCCCCTACAGACCGCAACCTCATTCAAGTACCTGGGCATCACTCTGGACCCACAGCTTGATCTTGCCCAGCATATTCAGAACGTCTGCAGGACCACAAATGTTAAACTCGGCCTTGCCTACAAGACAAAAAACTGCCTTACCCCTGCAGCTCGCTTGGCGCTAGCCAGAGGGGTTCTCCTCCCTACTGTCTGCTACGGGCTGGTTACCTTTGCCTCTATGCCCCCTTCTAGCCTCCAGAAATGGGACACAGTTTATAATAACATCTGTCGCTTTGCCCTTTCTGCTCCGCCCCTGACTCACCGGTGTGACCTCTACTCCCGACTTGAGTGGCTCCCTCCTGAACGACATCGCACCTTCGTGCTTGGTAATTTCCTTGACAACATTATAAGGTCAGCCACACCCCCCTCCCTCACCCCTCCCGTTAACCCTGGCCCCCCCTCCTATCAGCTTAGATCAAGAGAGGCTCCCATCGCCTGCTCCTAGAACTCACTCCTCATGGGGACCGGCCTTCCTCATTTGCCCCAAACTCTGGAACTCACTCCCAATCCTTACCCGGTCTGCCCCCTCTCATTCCCGCTTCAAAACCTCGCTCTGGCACTACCTGAAACCCTCCTCTGCCTGTCCCTGTACCTCCTAGCTCTACCCCTCCTACTCGAGTCTCTTGAGCTCCCAGGCCCTCCCTGCTCTGTACCCCTTCATACCTGACAACACTTACTGTCCTCACTCCCTCCGCCACCTCCTCCCCTCTCTCCTCCCTCCCAACTTGGCCTCTCCCCTCCCACCCACTCCCTCACCCCCTGTCCTTTTCCTCCCATCCAATGCACTTACTCTTGCTAGCACCCATTAACCTCACAAAGTGTACCGAATACATCTTGTTTTTACCTTTAAATTCTCTTAGCCTTACTCCCCAATTGTGTGTACCTGCGTCTCCCAACCTCAAGTTCTAATGATGCATTGCTTCCTTTTTCTTTTCAGGTAATGTTCGTTGTTTTTTCTTGATTACCATACTTGTACTTTACTGCTTGCTTATTCTGTCAATCCCGTTGTTTGCCTCTATTGTATGAAACTGACTCAGGTTTACCACCAACTGTATGTAACTGTTTCCTGTATGCCTCCACCACTGTAACCCTCCCGGGTCGCACCTGAAAATAGGCACTTGGTGTCTAGTGTGCCCTACCCGGTTAACAAAAGCAAATAAATAAATAAATAAATAAATAAAGGCGCTTAATATGTATACCCTTGAGGAAAGGAGGGAGAGGGGGACATGATAGAAACTTTTAAGTATCTCAGTGGAATCAACAAAGTCCAAGAGGGTAGCATCTTTCAGAAAAAGAGATGTGCAAGAACAGGGGACAATTTGAAGATAGAGGGAGATGGTCTAGGGCAACACGGAGGAAGTATTTTTTGCAGAGAGGTGGGACGATGGAACAGCCTCCTGAGGAGGTCGTGGGTCTAAAACTGTGGAGAATCTAAGAATGCATGGGACAGACATAAGGCAATTCTTGTGGGGGATAGGAAGAAATAGGCTATTGGTTAACTAGGATCTGCAGTTTATCCTGTAGGTAGGGAAATGGGCAGACTAGGTGGGCCAAGCAGTCCTTATCTGCCATCAAAGTCTATGTTTTCATGTTTCTATGTTTCTGTCCTATTTCCTGGAAGTCTAGTGGTCTCCTCACCACCAATCGCTGTACCAATGTTTAATGTAACAGCCCATTCCCTGGTAGTCTAGTCGACCCCCCCCCCATGACTGCTATATCAATGTTTCAGTCCAGTCATCCACTTCCTGGTAGTCAAGTGCCCACTTGCCAGTCACTGTCAAAAAACCCTTCCTGGCCCACTCACACAGCACCCAGTCCACTCCCCCCTTTGCACCCAACTCACCCCTCCTGTGAATAGTAGCGGCAGTCCAGATCCACAGACTGCAAACAGAACAGCCCCTCTGCTCACCACCTCAACCAGTCACCATATGAGTGACAGGGAATGAGCCACATGTGCTGAAGAAACAGATGTTTCTAAAGTATGCACTACTCACCCCCTGTCACTCAGATAGGGGCTGGCCGAGGAGGTGAGCAGAGGGGCTGCACCGGTCACCATCTGTGGACCTGGGCAGTATCTACCAGTGGCAATTAGAAGGGGTGAGTTGGAGCCAACAGGGGTTGGAAGATGCCGAGCGGGTGGTCTGGGGAGAAGGTTTTGACAGTCATAGGAATGGGAGGCACTAGACTGTAAACAATTGGGCTATGGAACTGAAACACTAGTATGGTGATTGGGGGTGGGGGAGCAATAAACTACCAGGAAATGGGCTATTAAATTAAACTGAGGGGTTAAAGGACCACAAAATGGTAAGGGAATGCATTATTACAGTAAACATCGGTATGGGGATCAGGGGTTGGGGGAATTACGTGACAGTGCCATGGGAAAACAGCTAAGTAAAAACAGTGGCCACCAAAAACAGCTAATATAAAACAGCTCAGTCAAATACGGCAAGTTTTGTTTTGAGACAAGCCCCCACACCACACCACTGTGGGGCTTTACCTCCACACACCCCTTCTTATATATACCAACTCCGGGGGGGGGGTGCACCTCAGGAAGGGGCAATTTTGGTTGCTGTATTTCACTTAGCTGTTTTTACTTACCTGTTTTCACTGGCCACCGGAATCACTAGACTACAAGGGGCTGGGCTACTGGACTGAAACATTGGTATGGTGGTCAGGAGATGGGGTTACCACTATACTACCAGGGAATGGACTATTAATGCAAACATAGGTGTGGCGTTCGGGGGGACCACTAGAATACCAAGGAATAGGCTATTACATTAAACATTGGTATGGCCATCGGGGAGGTGGGGAGATACTAGCCCGGACAAGGGCTGACAGCTCTTGCTGTCAGTTGTGTGTGGCAGCATTGTGCTGAAATGCTAATGACCACATAATGACACACAAATAGCCCCTTGGTGCCTTGCATGCCATATATGCTCACTTGAATGCTAGCTGCCAAATATGGCTCACAGGAGCAAAAGCATTGTTCCACTTAGCCCCTGTGTGTCACTTTCCTGTATGGGGCTGTGTTACCACCACGCTCAGTTACTGTGCATGGTGCTAACAGAGCCTCATATTCTAACAGGCAGCGTGCTTTAGTCAGGGTATACTACCTGTTTGAATATGCCTTCCAGGCTGGTCGTGTACTATCTCACATCCTCCACTATTGAGTGCGGTGTGCAATCATCTGGCTTTGAAAATGCGACACATGAAGTCGAATACATCTGTTAATATTTTCCTGTTAAGGTTTACAAAGTGCCTTCTGATTTTAACCATGCCTGACTTTTGGACAATATGAAAACATATTTTCTTAAAAGAACCTCTGTGGAACAATTTTGAAGGCATGCTACGTTCCCATATTGTAACATGTTTAAATAAATATACAAATTGTGTTCTAGGGAACAATGTTTTGTTCATTTTATAAAAAATGCAATAAAATATAAATATAAAGAAAACCTGAATGGTACTAGTTTTCACTATCTCACAGAATGGGCTAATTCACGTGCTGATTGCTCTCTAAATGCCTTCTTATATTTGCCCTATATCTTCCATCCCCCCTCAGTTTAAGTGCACCACCTCTAGTTATGCTGTACTTCTCAGCTCAGACAGCTACTGTATGTATGCTCTGCCCTGTCTGTCTCTTTTAGTATGCAGAATACAGTGATCATATCTGACTGTAACTTTCCCTTCTCAAGGCAAATTCCTTGAGTATATCCAGTCTTTCTTGTAGCTCTTGCCCCCTAAGCTACTTATCATCTTTGTGGTCTTGTGCTGAACCTTCTCATCCTCGTCAATGACTTTTCTACAGTATGCTGAACAAAGGAAGCTTAAAAAAGCTATTATATTGTCTTTTACAATGATATCTGCCTATGTTACTGGGGCTCTAACTGATGCAGAGACTTTTCAACTATGTTTTCCATAAGCACTAATTCCCCTGCTGCTATTTTTCCGTATTTGAACCGAAGATGTACCAAACAGTGGTTGCAACTGTATGTATGATATATTTATGTTTGACTGTATAGTACTGCGCCCCGTGGCACTCACAAGAAAAATAGGTTACTCAGCTGTAATCATAGTTCTAGGAGTGGTATCTAGGTCACATTCACACGCTGGCAGTTCCGCTGGAATAGTCTGATATGCCAGACATCTTTAAGCTAAGCTCCTTCCAACACCCGGGTGATATATCACCCAGCTTCACCCCGCGATGTCAGATCTAGCATGCTGGAAGCAGAGATTCATGTGCCATTTGCGAGGGAAGGCCAGCTGGGCTATATGGATGTGAACTATATACCACTCCTAGAACTACAGTTACAGGTGAGTAACCTATTTTTCTAGAGGCATGGGTATAGTTTACTATCCACACTCTGGTAGACACCTAACAGTTCTCTGGGATGAGGGGGCAAGGCGCACACCCCTACTTGGCAAACAGAGACTGGAGAACTGAGGTCCCAAAACCAGCATCCCAGTGTGACTCAATATTGTTGCGGTAGTGGGAAATGAAGGTGTGTGCTGACTTCCAGGTAGCAGCCCTGCAGATTTCCTGGATAGGGGCATCCCTGGAAGCAGCCACTGAGACAGCAAGGAGGCTCCCTACCAGCCAACCTATATCAGAGGTTGATGCAGAATGTTACCACCTGCCAATCAACAACTTTGCTGCCAGTCTGCCAGATGTGGCTTCAGTGTAAATAACAAACAGCTGGTGAGCATCTCCCAGAACTTCAGCTGTGCACTTTACATAATAACAGAGCTCCCTCTGCAAGCCGAGGGTATGGAGCCTTTGGTCAGCCTCCTATGATGGGTTAGTAAAGTATATCATTAGTAAATCACCTGGTTAAGGTGAAACTTTGATACTACCTTCAGAGGAACTTCAGGCTGGGGTGAAGGATGACCTTCCCTGTGGAAGATAATGTAAGGAGACTCCACCGAACGAGCTTGGAGCTCCCCAGTCCTTCTGGCTGACGTGATGACCACCAGGAAGACTTTATTCCATGACAGGTGTAACATCTTACACCTGTGCATAGGCTCAAATGGCTTGCCCATGAGAACAGCCAACACCAGCAGCAAGTCCCATGGAGTAGGTGTTTCACACACCAGAGGGGACAGGTAGTCCAGACCCTTGAAAAAGCACCCAACCACCTTCCCCTGGACCACTGTCCGCTTACCAGCCCATGCCCCGTAAGCAGAGATGGCTGCCAGGTGCACCTTAAGGGTTGCTGTTCGCAGACCCAGCTGAGAGGGACCAAAGATAGTCCAAGATGCTCACAACAGGGCAGGCAAAGGAATCAAGCTCCTTGCCATGGCACCAAATGGAGAACCTCTTCTAATAAAATGTATAATATTGGTGAGCCAACTCTTTCCAGGAAGCCTCCACAAGGTGAAGCATTTCATCCTCAAGACCCAAGGCCTGGAACTCTAGTCACTTAGGAGCCAGGTCATGAGGTTCAGGGACTGTAGATCCAGGTGCAGGACCTTCCCCTGTTGTCTGGTCATCTGATCCAGGTGGAGAGTCAGACACCATAGAGGTCTGCTGCTGAGACTGAGGAGATCCAGGTACCAGAACTGCTGAGGAAAGTCTGGAGCGATCAGGATTATCCATGCCTTGTCCTGCTCCTTGATCACTACCTTGTGGATCAAAGGGAAGGCATACAAGAGGTTTGGGTCCAGAGCCTCACGAAGGAATCCCCCAACAGTGTCCTGGACTATGGGGGGACAGGCACAAAACAGCCTCAGTTTGGCGTTCTCCTTGAAGCAAACAGGTTCACTACAGGAGTGACCCACAAGGAGAAATTAAAATGACGTACCTATCGTAATTCTCGATCTTTCTGTGTATCCTCACCATTCATTATTAGTGGGTGTAAGCCAGAGGCGCAGTACCCAGCAGGAGCATTTTTTTTTTTTCTAAGGGGGAGAAGCTGGCACTGGGGAGGCGTCGTCCCCATTGCCGACATATTATGTGATGCTCGAGGGTTGGCCAGTAACCAATGCCGACTCGTACATATATATGAACATATGAAGAAGCCAGCAGAAGAAGGCCATTTGGTCTATCAAGACTGCTCATATTGCAGGGTCCACAGATTGAGCTAATGTCCCTGCCCTCCCTCCCCACTCCGCCCATCCTCCCTACCCATGATCCTTACTTTCCCTATGTCTATCCCAGCCTCTCTTAAGTTGCCCACTGTCTTCAGCGAGATGACCTCTTTCCGCAGTGCATTCCAAGTGTCCACCACCTCTCTGTGAAGAAGTGCTTCCTGACCTCCCTCCTAAACCTCCCACCCTCCAGCTTAAGATTGTGCCCCCAGTGTTGTGGTTGCCACTCAGCTTGAAGAGGCTCTCCTTATCAACCTTATTTATCCCTTTCAAATGCTTGAAGGTCCCAATCACGCCCTCGCCTCTCTCTCTCTCTCTCTCTCTCTCCTGTCTTCCTGGGAGTAAGTTTAGTGCCCTCAACCTCTCCTCGTGTGCCTTACCCTGTTGACCCACTATCATCTTTGTAGCCCTCCTCTGGACACTCTCCAGCAGGTTAATGTCCTTTTTAGGTGTGGGCACCAGTACTGAACTCCATACTCTAGATGCGGCCTTACCAGTGATCTGTACAAGGGTAGTATAACCTCCTCTCTCCTACTACTGATCCGCCTAGCTATGCATCCCAGCAGCTTGTTTGCCTTTGCTGCTGCTTTCTTGCACTGCGTGGAGTGCTTCAGGTCACTAGTGATCATCACTCCCAGGTCTTTCTCCTCTGATGCAGATACTTGGACTCCACCCAGGTAGTACTCTGTCCTGGGATTCTTGGCTCCAATATGCATAACTCTGCATTTCTTGACGTTGAAGCCAAGCTGCCAGATCCTGGACCACCTCTCCAGCTTTTTTAGATCTTCCTGTAGGTCCTGTATCCCATCAGCTGTGTCCACTCTCCCACAGAGCTTGGTGTCATCTGTGAATAGGCACATTTTGCCCTTAATACCATCTCCAATGTCACTGATGAAGACATTGAACAACACCGGCCCCAGTACAGAGCCCTGTGGGACCCCACTGGTTACCTCTCTGGTACCAGATAACTCTTCCCCCACAACCACCCTCTGGGTGCTGTCCCTCAGCCAGTTTTCCACCCATCTGGCCATCTTTTCCCCAACCCCAAGATCCACCAACTTACTGATCAACCTTTTGTGGGGCACAGAGTCAAAGGTCTTGCTGAAATCAAGATAGAGGACATCTACCACTTGGCCCCTGTCTACTGTCTAAGTGACACAGTCAAAGAAGTCAAGTCAGATTCGTTTGACACAATCTCCCCCCACCCCCATGAACCCATGCTGCCTCGCATCCTGGAGACCATGCTCCTCTAGATATTCCACCAACCTTTCTTTTACTATGGTTTCCATGAGCTTGCCCACAATGGAGGTCAGACTGACTGGTCTGTAATTCCCTGGGTCATCCTTAGGACCACTTTTGTGGAGGGCCACTACATGTGTTGTTCCCTAGTCCTGCAGTACCATGTCTGACTCCAGTGAACTATTAAATAGGTCTGCCAGTTGCCCTGCCAGCTCCTCAGCCAGTTCCTTTAGTACCCTTGGATGTACTCTGTCTGGGCCTGGTGATTTGTCCATCTTTGATGCAAGCAGATCCTCCCTCACTCTATCCTCCTCCTCTATCACTACATCTGTGTTCCCCTCCCTCCCTGCTCTTCTTTTCCCACCTGAAAGCACTGGTCCATCCTTCTTCCTGGTGAAGACAGAACAGAAGTATTCATTTAGTATCTCTACTTTTCTCCCATTATCCTCCACCCACTCCACCCCTTTCTTAAGCCTAACAATCCCTTCCGTCTTGACCCTTTTCTCACTTATATAGTGAAAGAAAGCCTTCTTTCCCTTCTTAATTCCTTCAGCTATCTGCAGTTCCTTCTGTGCCTTTGCTCGCCAGACTTGCTTACTTGCCTCACTAGCCAACCTTAGGTAATTTTCCCTATCCACCTCTCTTTTGGTCTTCCTGAATTTTCTATAGGCCAACCTCTTTTCCCTTACTGCCTGGGTAACCCCAGAACTGAACCAGCTGGGCACTTTGGCTCTTGTGCGCTTAACCCCTGAGCCTAATGCACTCATCTGTGGCAACCAGTATTCCTTCCTTAATGATGGTCCACCTTTGGTCCACCCCATATCTGCTTTGATCCCCACCAGATGGCTCCTTAGCACTTCGCCCATTTTCCTGAAGTCCGCCCTCCTGAAATCCAAGATTTTGGTCATAGTCAGGATGCTTTCCCTGCCCATATCCAACTGGAACCACACTGTGCAATGGTCACTTCCACCCGGTGTCTCCCTGACCATTATTTCCTGTACATGCTCCCCATTTGTGAGCACCAGATCAAGAATTGCCTCAGCTCTTGTTGGTTCAGTAGTGCCCTGAGTCAGGAACCCACTCTGCAGTCCTTCCAGGATCACTTGTCTCCTAGTACATGTTGTGGAGGTTATGCTCCAGTCCACCATGGGCAGGTTGAAGTGCCCCACAATTACCACCTCTCCTTTTCCCTGCAACTTCCAATATTTGTGAACTCAGTTCCCTGTCCCTCTCCTCATCCTGATTGGGTGGTCTGTAAACCACACCCAACCTCACCTTTCTCCCTCTATTGGACCTTAACTGAACCCATAATGCCTCCACCTCCTCTTCTTCCAACTCCTCCCTCGTGCAAGTTATTCCTTCCCTGATATAAACTGCCACGCCCCCACTTCTTCCCAACTACCCTGTCCCTCCTGTATAGTTTATATCCAGGGATCGCAAGGTCCCAGTCATGGTATGATGTTGCCTAAGTCTCGGTTACTACAGCTATGTCCACCCTTCACTCTGCTAATAGTGCCTGCAGGTCATCCATCTTGTTTCCAAGAATCTGCACATTCAGAGACACCACCCTCCACCTAGAATCTGACTTTCCTTCTTTTCCCTCTGTTCTTCTATTCACATTTATTCCCTCTGTGTGCACCCCTCCATGTACCCTTGTTATGTGTTCTTCTCCTCCTCTGCCCTTTGCTAACTGTGTTTTTGCCCCTTCCACCTCCTCCCTCCAGACCTCTTCCATCACTGTGGGGTTCACTGACCTCCTCCTCTCAGAGTTTGTGGGCCTGCATGCCCACTGCCCCCCAGTAGTTCAAATTAAGTGTAGTGGTTATGTATTCTCCCAGTTTGTCCCCGAGTACCCTCAAACCCTCCCTACTGAGGTGTAGCCTGTCTGGTGAAAAGAGTGCTTAGTTTGACCAAGTCTCCTCCCAGTCCCCAATACAGATAAACATCTCCTCCCTGCACCATTTCCTCAGCCAGTCATTAAAATAATCTATTCTCCTTTTCCTGTCTGTGCTGGCCTTTGGTACTGCTACTCCGCCTCAGTTCTCCACGCCAGAGAGAGGAAGAAGAGATAGAGAAAAGATAAGGGCGGGGCAAGGGAGCCCAAGGGATAGCCAAAAGGAAAAGATATAAACAGAAAAAGGAATAAAGCCCACCAGAGGACAGAGGAGAAAACCTAGGGGTCTGGGCAATGGGCCCCATCCCCTGGGCGTCGAGAGAGAGAAATAGGATGAAGGAACATAGGGACAGAAAAGATAGAGAGGGGAGGGGGTGAGAGGCCCCACCACACCATAACAGGGGCTGACAGCCTTCCTGAGAGAGAGAGAGAGAGAGAGAGAGGTACTGCTGCCCCTTGACGGCTCCTTGCCTGAGAGCTGTTACTAAAATATTTCCCTAAAGGAGTACCCCACACACCTTGGCTGGGTTAGCAGGCAAGGTAGATTATGTTGGGCACCAGTTCAGCAGGGAAGGCTTATTCAGGTCCCAGGCCTGAAAACACCTTCTCCCTGGGAGGAGAAGGAGGTGTGGTAAGAGTCTCCCCCTTCCGCCCTTGAACTCCAGGGTGGGAAAAGAGAACCACCTGGAGACAGGATCCCCCTCAGACTCCAGCCTCCTAGTTAAACTCTAAGAAGACAGAATCCTGGAGGAGAACAAGAGGCACAATGTCACAGAAGGACAGACCCTGTAAGGATCAGCAGAGGATTCTGTCCCAAGAAACCCCCCTAAGAACACAGGGGAGGGGTTATGACCCCACAGGAAAAATGAGAGTGGGAGTCCCCAAGGGCCCTCTCGACTACTCTTACCCCAACAGGTATCCTCCCTGCATGAAAACTAAATCAGTTAGATGGACCTAGGAAAGGTCAGGACCAAATCAATGGAGAATCCCCATCAGGGTGCCAAGAAGAGGGCCCAGGGGAGTTCCAGTGATGAAGAGAAGGACAAGGAGCCCTACTTGCTCTCCTCCACAGAGGGACCCTCTGTCACTTCACTGAAGGAGCAGAGGTACCAGTGGGACTATGCCCACAATTGGCCTCAATGGGGGGAGGGCAAGCAGGGAGGAGGCATCTCCTTGAGACTGAGACCAAGAGGGGATGGAGGGCGGGAAGCATTGATGAATGGTGAAGATACACAGGAAGATCAAGAATTACTATAGGTACGTCATTTTCATATCTTCCCTATGTCAATTACCTTCTGCTCAATGATAAGGTACTACTAACCAATACATCGGCTCCAACAATACAACAGAGTCTAAGTTTATTCCACAACACATATTGCATGCTTGATGAGTTTTGGACATTGGTCTTTTATCATTGTTATTTTTGATAAAGGACCAATGTCTAAAATGCATCAAGCGTGCAATATGTGTGTTGTGGAATAAATTTGGACTCTATTTGTTATTTTCTGGAGCTTGCGTATGCCTATTGGTTGGTGAGTGCCCTTCTCCATTTGAAATGTTCTGTTATGGATTGAAGCACCACCCTTCCTAGTGCAGCCTGATGTTGTTCAATCTTCACTATTCATCACTGGTGGGTGAGTATCAAGCCCCCCAAAGTGGACCTGGCACCTCCCTGAGGGACATAGTCCCTCAGCCCCCTGTGGGGGAAAACGCAGAAGGAGAAGACCCTCACTGGCCAGTTAGGCCTGTGATTGGTCAGGGTGAGATGGGGTCCTCCCTTTGCCTGGGAGAAGGATGTCATCCCTGAAGTTCCCATCTCACATGTGGGAGAAAAGGTGGGTCCCCGGAAGGAGGAGGCAAGCACCCTTCACCATGCCATGGGTGTCAACCTTGAAAGGTGAAACCACGCCATCTGCCTGATGCAGATAGCAGTCCCCGCTAGCCTGGATGCCACATCACTGGCGTCACCTCATTGGCGTCATAAAACATCCTTGTCTGGTGCCTTGCAAACTCCAGGCTCCGTGCAGAGAGGGCAATGGCTTGCCTGGTTGCCTCCAAATCAGGCAGTATTGCAAGCACTTGGCTTAGCATTGACCATATGTGCCTGTTATAGACAGCATGATGGGCATGATGCAAAGCTATGCATAACATCAAGCAAGCAGAGGAGAATACTCTCCTCCCCCATCGGTCAAACTCCGCAGACTCCACCTCTGGGGGTCGGTCATGCCTAGGGCTTCTATGCCCAGTAGGGGTATCCAGGAGACTCACTCCTGAAGTTGAATGAGGCAAAGACCCTGGACACCCTTGGGGCATGCAATACCTGCACTGACAGTCCATTGGGGCTGGGGAAGGGACAGATGGATGCTGCCAGGTGCGGTACAATGCTTCCTGGAATGGAACTGGCCAGGCAGGGACCACTAAGTGGTCAGCACTAAACTTACTCAGGAAGGAGCATGTCACCCGCTCAGGATTGCGTCTTGCCACCCTAGATATGTGGAGCTTGTCGACCAACTCCGAAAGGAAATGCTGATAGGAGGTTTGATCAACATCCGAGGACAGGTGGATGGAGGGATCCTCTTCCTCGCCGGAGGAAGACAAGGAAGCCAATGAATCCAAAGACTCAGAGTCTGGTTGCTGCCAGGGCAACAGGTGAAAAACCTACTTGTCCATGGCTCCTATATATCTGGGAAAGGCAGCAACAGTGGCCCTGAACTGTTCCCAGGTGAGGGGCCCCAAAGGACCCAAATGGCCTGGGAAGTGAGAAGGAGGAGGCAGAGCTAAGGAGGAGATACATCTCAGAGGCTGAGAATGATGTCTACCAGGGCTAGGAGACCATGCAGGTGATCCAGCACTAGGGAAGGATCCGCCAGTCTGCACAGTGACTGGTCGGTCAACCAGGTGGAAGTGGTCAGGACTGAGCCCCAAAGTGGAACCTTCCGTGAGGTGACTGGGGCCACATATGTCCAGATGGGCATCCCCTAACCCTACATAATTAAGCCTTCCTCACAGGAGACAAGGGAGAGAAGGAAGGCTCAGTGCTGTAGCTCCTCTCTGAGCCCCAAATGGCCCTCACGGAAGGTCGCTGTCCCTTGCCCCCTCACCAACTCAAAGAGGGACCTCTTCCACGTACTCAATTGCAGGGGCTCTACCACTCCCTTGGGTCCCACAGGGGAGGCAGTGGGAGTGGGAGACCCCTTTTCTGGCCACAGAAGACTGAACGGCACCAGAAATGGTGCCAGCCCAGGCTTCAGAGCCTGGAGTCTCAATTCCCCCAGGCCGAGAGTCACCTTCAACAACCGGTGGCCCCTCCGGCACCACTAGTGACCCTGGGAGGGTTCCTGGCACCGCAAACAGCACCGGAGTCAGTGCCAACTGCAACAGTCGACCCCGAAGGAACAGAGAATTGGGAGGGTGCTGAGGTACTGGGCGAAAGAGAGTCCTGGTACTCCGAGGAATTGGGCTGCCACTCTGGATCTGCCTCCCAACCATCCTCCTCTGAAGAGAAGCAGATCCAGAAGAACTCCAGAGGGGCCACCCCCAAGGACCTCCTACCCTCCGCACCATGAACGGCACCACAAGATGGCCCAGTACTGCCTGTAGCACCACCCTGATCACCGGAGCTGCAAACGGCTCCAGGATCCTGGGCAGCACAAACAGGCAGCACTTAGGGAACCACCAGGCTGGGCCCAGCAAGTGTAGACCATGACACCAGGGGAGCCTGCACCTCTGAGGAGGTGACTGCCAGAATGGTGCTCCTGGGCTGGTTCCCCAGAAGAACCAGACTGTGCCTCCTGCAGCAAGGTAGAGGCCCTTCCTGGCAAGGCTCGACAAGGTGGAGTCCCCCTTCTCTCCAGTCCGTATAGAACCAGGAGGGACCCGGAGGTAGGGCCAAGAAATCTGCTTCTGGCGTCTCTAGTGCGATGTCGTCCTCTGAAGATCAGCGGAGCATGGCTGACCTTAAATGCATGGTATTCAAGGATGTGGTGGTCCATGGAGAAACGGGCATTACAGTTGTCCATATCCTGGTTTTGACCCAGTGTTCCCATTTACCCCCATCTGTACTTGATTCAAGTACAAATTATGAAATTCAAGTACATTTTTATGTGAAGGGGGTACACTGTACCCCCATAATTCTATTTGAAGTATATGTACCTTACAAAAATGTTGTACAAATGGTAGACTGAACCCTTATAACTTATTGTGTACCCCTGAACATTTTTGGAGAAGGTACAGTGCACCCCCAGATCTGCAGCCTTAATGGGAACACTGTTTGGACCCAAGCAGGTAAGACAGCGATCATGCCGGTCAGAGATGGAAATTTGCTGGCCGCAGTGACACCGACGCATAGGAGGCCGGCCCGCCTTAGAAATTTTCTAATTGCCCCCCTTCAAACTCGGCTTGAAGCACAGACAAAACACCAGCAATTACAGAAAACTGACTCAGCACCAAATCAGAAAGAAAAAGGAATGATCTTACTGGTTTGAAGATCAGAATGGTGCCGAGTAACAGAGCAGCAATGGCAGAACTGACAGTGATGGCGTTGAACACAGGTAGGATGCAACGGTGTTAATTATTTTCCTGCTGCATGCAAGATCAGTGTCAGTGGCTCAGTAGGTAGCACACTCGCCTCTGAGGCCAGGAGATCAGAGGGCTGTGGGTTCAGTTCCCACATCTGGCACTTGGGTTAATATCCCAGTACTGACACTGTAGTGCAGCATGAGAGGGGTGCTGCACTACTGAGCTGCCTTCTTTTGGATGAGACGTTAAACCGAGGTTCCAACTGCCTGGATTGGTGGTAGTTCGGTTGGATGTTAAAGATCCCATGGTACTTATCGAAAAGTGTAGGGGAATTTCCCCAGTGTCCTGGCCAAATTTCCCTCATTCACTAAAAATACCACCAGCAGCTTAATCTGGTTCAAGGTCAGTTGGCATTCATCTGTATCCCCCTCCCCTGGGTCATGCCTGAAAATAGGCAAGATTTGTCTAGTGCACTTACCCGGTCAACAAAAAATAAATAAATAAAATAAAATAAAAATAAAGATAGCGGCACACTCAGTGGCGAGAGAAGCAGAACTGAGGTGGAGGAGGAGTCAGTGTTAATTACTGGCCAACCTTTGAGCACCACATAATACATCGGCCTCGAGGCTCCCCCTTTGAAAAAAAAATGCTCCCACTGGGTACTGCACCTCCAGTTTATACCCACCAGTGATGAATAGTGAAGACTGACAGGGAAGATCAGGTGGTTCACCATTTCCAGATTCAGTGACCACTTATGTTATGTCTCTCCTATCCAGATGAAAGCGTCCGCCATCCGATTGTTCTGTCCTGTGAGATGGATTGCCAGGAGATCTGCACCTAGGTGGCCTTCTGACACAAGGGAAGGGAGTGAGCTCTGCCCTTTCTGTTCAGGTAGAACATGGTTGTGGTGTTGTCTGTCTGGACCTTCATGACCTGATCCCTGACTAGAGGGGTGAATTCTGTCAGATTTCATGCTGCATGGAACTCCAGCAAATTTATGTGGTGATGAGACTGCCGAGGTGGCCAGAACCCATGGGATCTGTGGTCTCCCAGGTGTGCTCTCCACCCCAACAGAGATGGGTCCATCGTGAGTGTGATGGTCGGTTCTGGGCAGGCAAATGGGTTTATTTCCTCCACATGCTCAGGGATCAGCCACCACTGGATGGCCTCCCACATCAACAACCTGAAATTGATTGGGCAAAGGAGGTAAAATCCAATGCCCAGCCCCCAGGGAGGCAGGTATTGGCCCGTAGGGAGTCTGATTCTTCCCCGATGAACTTGATCACCTGTGTGGGTACTATTTCAGACTTATTCAGGCTGGCCTACAGGCCTAAGTCTCAGCAGATCTGGAAAGCCAGATCTCTGGACCTCTCTATGGCCTCTTTGGGTGAACTGGCTAGCAGCCAGTCATCCAGGTAGGGATACACCCATAGCCGACATTAGGCACCTGCAAAACCCATGACCACAGTGGGCCCTGCATGTAACTGGGGGTCCCATGCATGGACATCGGCAAGCATACACAGTGTACACTATTAGTTTAAAACCTGGAGTAGCATTTCGAAAGATTTTCCCGAGCTGCCTCCCAGCTGCTTCTTTGACTTGTTCTTGCTGCCACACTGGAGCTTAATCTCTCTTTACCAGTGCTGCGAAGATGAGGGGATGGGGAAGGGGGTAGTAGGTGATTTCATTACATTGGGGACATGACTAGCCATTGAAGAAAAAAAAGACTAGCATGCTGATTGGCTTCCGGACAAGCCCAATGTGATTCTGTTCATTGCCATTGGTTGTATTTGGGTGGGTGTGTTCATGGGCTTTTCAAATCTAGCAATAGTAGTGGCAATAAAAGGGCTTGTTTTTGTTTGTGGTTCCCTATTTTGTCATTCCTGTGTTTGGGAGGACATCGTGGACAAACCAGCGACTGCAGCCTAAGAAGTATTGGCTTCATCTGGAGGCTGCAATGGTATTTTTGAACCCAGACCCACACTTGCAGTAGTCAGAGATCAGAGAAGAGAGATTGAGATGGAAGGACAGTCTAGCAGAGAGCATGAATCAAAGACAGATCTTAGTCAAGCAGTAACTTGGGAATATACAGCAGCAATCTGTACCAATCCAGTTCTTCTCCTGGAGTTGAGCCCAGTGTTTCGGTAACATCTTTTTCCTCTTTCTTTTTCTTCACCCTGTTCCTGTCCCCCCCTTCTCATCACAACATTTTATTTAAAAAAAAAAAAAGAATCCAGAAACTTATGGTAAAATCACATATCTAAGGAACTTATTTAACTTCGGACCTTGTTTTAATAATGAATAAACTTTGTTTTTTAATTTATTCCAGATTTATGACAGTTCATTACTGTGTCTTTAACTTTACAATTGACAGCTTATTCAGATCACACAGTGTCTACAGAATGGAACTGCCATTTCTCCTTTTCCTTAAATTACCTTTTTTGCTGCCAAGACATTTTTTTATTACAGTTTACATCTGTAAATGTAATTTTTGAGGTGAGCACTTGCAGTTTAGCAAGGTTCCATACTACACTTTGATGCTTTTTCCTCTCCCCTTCTCCACTTCCCTATTTTGTTCCATTGTGCTTCTCTTTTTCAATTTTAAGTTTGGGGCAATGAAATGAATTTAGTAAAAAAGATTCGCCCAAACCAATGTTTTGACATGATTAAAAATCCGAGCCCACTTTATGTAGAGTATTTCATCCAGCATATTTGCCATTTTGTCATTGCGCATTCAATATTACTATTCATAGCTTGAATAACTTTATGGTGTATGAAATTTGATCTTCTCTTTTTTACTTTTTTACTGTTTTTTTCATATTGGTTTCGATGTGCAATTTTTGAGGCTAGTGCTTGCAATTTAGTAGGGTTTCGTATAGCACTGTGAAACTTTTTCTTCCTCTTCTCCTCTCTCTGTTCCAATCTATCTTCATCCTTTATTTTCCGAAATGGGGCAATGAAATATATTTAGTAAAAAGGTTTGTACCACGTAATGTGTTGATATAGTTAATGATCAGAGCCCCCTTTTATGAAATGTATTTGAAACATATTTATCATTTTGTGTATTTGTTTCTACCACTATAGTTCTAATAACTTCATGTTGCAATGAGTCTGATTCTGTTTTTTTTTTCCTGTTCTTTAACTATTCTATTCTGATTGGGACCACATACTGTTGTGGTAGTTGATACTGATATGTGAATATGTATTGATTTTGAGATTTCTTATGGTCCCTGTCGTATTTAGCTGCGTTTTAGTTCTACATTACTCAAGCTCAAATGTATGGAGATTTTGAATTCAATGAGTGCATTTTGGGCGTGTTTGTGTATTTCAATGTATACAGATCCAGAGTCTGTGGTATTTTAAACTTACTTGGGTTGTTAAAAGTCACATGCAGTGGGCAGCTGAACTGACTTAACATTATTGTTTTGTTAACCAGTTGCTTTATAAGTCAGTCCGTTACCACTGCTAAGCCATGTCCCCTGACGAAGCCTCTCACATACGAGGTAAAGCACCGGGGCTTAGTGTTGTGCTCTCTTTTCAAATAAAGGTTGGATATAATGTTACAACTTTGCATCATTTATTATTTTCTCTGCAGAGTGCTTAAGGTATTGTGGTTGTTTGTTCGCTCAGTCATGTGTCAGTGGGCACCCTCTTGCCTGTAAGTGCATGGCTCTGTGTTATTACTGCACAAGGAAGGGCTGACAATCCTGATCCCTTCTGCCCCTTCTGGTTTGGGTGGTTTCTGTTTTCCTGAGTTGTTGCTACAAAGTTTCAGACCAAAACTGTGCTGCAAGGGCAGTAAGGTATGTACAGGATGATGAGGCAAGAAATCTTGGCCTTTTTCGGGGAGGGTATAGTTACAGAAATGGCAGCAACTTTAGAAATTGTTGTTCACTGTACTTGGAAGTTTGTTTCCAGTGTGCCAGTCCACCCAGCTGTAGTAATAGGGGGAAGTAGGACCCCACTGAAAATGAGATGTCACATCTCTGCAGGGCTATCCTGAGTAAATAAAATATAAAATTAAAAATCCACAACAGTTGTAAGTTTTAAGTGTGTTTTGGTATTTTAATTCCATAACATTTGCTTCAAACATGAGCCATGTGTAAAAAGATAACTGGGTGGGGGGCCCCTATCATTAATTTTGCTGAGCCCCCCAATCCTAAAACCATCCCTGGATACACTTTGACATGTAGGCACCTTATATATGCTGCCACCACTTCTATGCACTTGGACAAGACTCTGGGTACTGTGGAAAGACCTAAGGGCATGACCTGGAATTGGTACAGGACCCCTTCCGTGGGGAATTGGAGGTGCCAACGGTGGGACAGATAGAGTAGGATGTGAAAGTATGCATTCTAGTGGTCTAGGCAGAGTAACCATATGTTTTGCTCCAATAACAGAATGATCTGATTCAGAGTGACAAATTGGAACTTGCGTTTCCACATGAAGTGGTTCAGATAGTGCAGAGCCAGTATGAGGTACCAGCCCCCCTCCCAATCTGTTTCGGGGACCAGGAAATACCTGGACACATAACCCTGACTGGCTAGGGTGTCTGGGACATGGGCTATTGTCCCTTCTGCAAGGAGCTGAGCAATATCCTCCAAAAGGGCAGACAGCATGTCCTGCAACACCCTGGACTCCTGAGGCATATGGAGGCAGTAGAGTAGAACAGCCTTGAAGTCCATAGGCAACCCATGTCCGTTATGTCCAACACCCACTTGCCCTTTGTGATAGCAGATCTATGTTGCAAAAAGTGATGTAGCTGACCTCCTAAGGGGAATGCAGACAGAACAGGTGGAGGGATGACATCACCAACCTGACTCTGGGCAGTTTTTATGGGAGCATTGGCATCTGCAGCCAGAGGGGCACCACCTCCCTGCCCCCCCCCTTTTTAGGTCCCTGGCCCCAGACTTGGGCTTGGAGCACCAGGCCTGGTATTACCCCTGCTGGAGCTGCTGTCAAGGAGGCTGTGGCTGAAAGAACCAGTACTGGAATGCCTATTTCTTAGACTTCCTTCTCCGGTCCTTCTGGGACAATGCCACACTATCCAGGGTAGCATTGTAATTCTCAATATGGATGAGATGTCCTTCCACATCAGGGCAAAAGTGGTCAGTGCCCAAGAAAGGGACACCAGCCAGCTTGTGCTGGGTGTCTACCATGAAGATGGACAGATGCAGCCAGGCCCTGCAATGCATGTAGACAGCCATTGCCATGCCATGGGCACATGAACTGCCCATGTCCAAGGTCTTGTGCAGCAAATGACCTTGGTCTCTGATGACCATTACCAATGACTGTTGCTCAGCCTGAAGACGGAGGACAAAATCAAACACTCACATCAGGGAGTGACCAAAATTGGCCATCGTCGTGGCATAGCTAGCCCGATGGAGACCCAATGATGCCTCAGCATGACGTTTCTTCTGGTGTGGTCAGTCTCATGGGACTCCTTGTCAGGAGACTTGTCCATGTCCTCCTGGTTTCCCAGATTACAAAAAACTGAGTCAATAACTAGCCCCTCCATGGAGGGGTGATCCAAGAACCACAAAAAGGGACCCTGTTGGGACTGCATACTAGTGGACCACATGTATAGTGGGTGCTGGGCAGGATGCAGGATGCTGCCACAGCTCCAGAGCCAATGCTAAGATGACCTCAGCCATGAGAAAGGCAACCCCTAGGGACTCTTTCCTATCCAGAATTTCATTAAAAGGGTACTTAGCCCTTTTCTGAACTGGCTCCAATAGGACTTGACATTGACTCCAAAATACATCAAAGAAGCGCCTAGAAAAGACATAGGGCCCTGTTTGGTGGAGAACTCTTTCACCAATCCCTGGTTTAGAAGGACAGTCCCAGAGAAGGGCATGGGTTCATGGTCCAAGTCATCCAAGAACTCCTTGAAAATGGCTCTCAACCATTTCTCACCATGGACCACCTGGGTATCCTCCCTTGGGATGATCTGCTCTGGCAAGCCAGTGTCCAAATGGGCCTCCTTGGACAGAGTGCCCTCCTTCAGTTGAAGTGGTGGTGGTTTCACCTGAGATTGTGAAAAAGCAGTTGCAGGGAGCACCTGCATAGTGTGGACTGGTGGGAGCACCACTAGTGGCTGCCAGGTGGCTGGAGATCCAGGGGTAGAGCCCTCCCCTACCCCACGATGGGCCACTATTGCCTGAGGAGTTCCTTATAGTACCTACACAGCTTTCAATGGTGCCTCTCCTCACTCAAAGACAAGGAGGTTGAGAAATATTGATGGTGACATTTCCTGGCTGAATGAGATCATGAACAAGAATGCCTTGACTGAGACCGCAACCTCAACTGTCGACCATTCAATGGTGAGGGGAGCCTTCTGGTTGGTTGTGGTATCACATGCCTGCCCATATTAAATAGCATGGGCATGGAAAGCTTAACTGCCAGTGGAGACTGCTCCCACCAAGGACAGGAAGGGGACACCGACTGATCCGCATCCTCCTGAATGAGGAATGGAAGCACTGGGGTCTGCAAGATTGATTCCTTGACATCATCTGACAGCTGGTCAACAGGATCAAGGAAAACCTCCACATCCTGTTTGACCAGAGTTGAAGTCAATTGGCTTAACGGGATACCAAAGAGCCCTCGACCTTTCTAACTTGCACCTCAACCAAAGGGAGATCGACTACCATCAGGCAGTGGGCCGAGTCAAGGGACCGGGAGAACCTCAATCTCTCACGGTCCCATGACCAGCACATGTACTTAGTATCACAGTGGGCAGGGTTCTCCTCCAGGGTCTGAAGGGACAAACACATGTCTTGGAAACCTCCAGTGAATGACCTTCCAATACAGGCCCTGATCAGGAAACAATGCTGAGAACGAGAAGGTGCCTGCCACAGCAACCGCCTCTTCTACCTCAAGGGCTGCAAGCTGCTGAGCAGACCCAGCCACAGCCAAGGCTTTCTTGCGGCCCTTAGGGTGGTCCTTTAGATCTTGTTCTAAAGGATAACCCAGCAAGACCCAGAGCATCCTGTCCTTGAGGGACTCAGGAAACATGCGGAGACAAGGGTTGCATACAGCCATATTATGCTGCTTTCCCAGGCAGTACACACACGTCATGTGGGTCAGTGACCAACATCCTGTGCCAGAACCAAATGCAGAATTTAAATCCTGGCTTTTGTTGTACCATCGATGATCTCTGAGAGGAATCAAAGAAACTGACGAAATAAAGCCAAAGAACATGAAAAACTTCAAAACCAAAGTTCGCCTATGGTGCACTAAATCCTAAGTAAGAGCCATGAAGGAGCTGACCTGTTCTTCCAGTGGAAAGATCTGATTTCATGGGGCAAAGTCGAGGAAAATTTCAGCTGGGTGGTGGAAGGGGCTTAGCTTAAAGACATCTGACAAATCAGACTGTTCTAGTGGAACTGCCAAAGTGTGGATAGTGAACTCCATCCACACCCCTAGAATGAGAAGTTGCATATCTCAGAGCTTTACTACAGAGCAAAAATTTGAAATACATAAATCAGTAGCCTGTATTGTCGCAAAAATATGAATCTCATGACAGAATCAGAGTCCATTTCTGTAAACATTTTTTTCACCCAGCCATTGTCCTTTTTCTCTCAGATATCCTTCAGAACGTTCAAACCAATTTTGATCATTTTCAGGACTGGTTGTCACATAACCATATGGTTCTTAATTCTAAAAAAAAAACAAAAGTAATGCTTTTCTCAAGTAAAAAGCTTAAGGTTGATGAATTTCAACCAATTGTAGACAAGAAGGGGATCATTATTGAATTTGTGGACAATTTCAAATATCTTGTGATAATTTTAGATAGTAAGCTTACATCTGAAGTCCATATTAATCACCAAAAAATAATACGCCTAAGGCTAGGGTTGCTGTACTGTGTAAAATCATTTCTAACTGCTGATTTCAGGACGTTACTCTCACATAGTTTTTTGTTGAGTATATTATATTATGGCTTAATAATTTATACATCAACTAGCAGCAGTATACTCAATGGACTTAAGGTAACCTATAATTACATTTTTCGATTTATGTTGAATGTTCCATTTTGTACCCATTACTGCTTACTGTTTAAATAGTCTAATAGTTTATCCCTTGAAAACAGGATTTTCTACAAAATGGGTATTTTCCTGTTTAAGGTGATGAATGGACTATTTCCTTCATCAGCTGTTGAATTTCTTCCTAGATTTATTAGTCCTCATGGAACTAGGTCTCTAAACAGAATTTCTTTTAAATTGCCAATTTTCAAAAAAACATGTGGTCAAAGATCCTTATTATATAGAGCGCCTATCTACTTTAACACTTCCATCTGAAATCACAGATTGTAAAACTATCGGGTGTTTAAAATTCATCTTAAATTATGGCTTTCAAACAAAAATGAATGTACATGTGTATTGTAGTAACTGATGTTATTTATTTGTAATGTTATTTATATTGTTATATTTATTCTGTATGTTTTGTTGATTTGTCACTGGTGAAAATGGGCAGCTTTTACTCATCAGGCTTATGAGTATAAAACATAAAACTGAAGTGAAAATGAAAAAAATAAATTGCATTAAAAAATAAGTTGACTGGATAACTTTACTTGTTTATTTGAACGTGCTGTATTCCTGGGTTCCATGTGATAATAGTGATCTCAAAACAGCTATTATGGCATGTGTGCAGTATATTGCCAAAGAGAATATCGCCGATATACAATTCTCAGCGACCACACTTCTGGGAACACTTAGCGTTTTTGTGGGGGTGGCTGTGCCCCACCTTGTGGAAGGCTTTGCCCCCCACACCCTCCTGCTTTTAGATTACCAACTCCAGGGAGGTGCATGTAGAGGAGGGGGCAAAATTCGGTCTGGAAAAAAAACCCGGCAGTCGCAAGCAGTGGTAAAATTGTCTCCCCTGGTCTGGCCCGAACCCAGTGCCTACTGCACTGTAGCCGGCCACCCTCACCACCACACCACAGGGCTGGGTCAGCTGCAACAGGCTCTCCTCCTTACCTAAACTCTCCTTTCTATCCCTCCCCTCCACCTCCCTATCCCTTACCTTCCGGTCACTCTCCTCGCTGTTCCATCGCTACCCTTGCAGGATAGCGCATGATGATAGCACTAAAAATGAAGCGCTGTGTTTCAGTCACTCATTTTTAATCACTGTCATCACTGTATACCGTGTTCCTGGGTAGAGCCAAGTGGGCTCTTTGGACTTTCCAGCCAATAGACTGCATTATTTTTGGGCCTTTAACTTGCCTTCAGTGACTGCCACCCTCCTCCAATCAGAGGCATGGCTTGTTCTGGTGGGCAGAGCTCACCTTCAACAGTGCAATATTTGAAAAGCCACTTCAGCCTTCTGATTCTATTGGCCGGTTAAGGCAGCACACCAGAGTATGCTGTATTCCTGGGCAAAGCCAATCAGGCTCTTTGGGCTTTCTGGACTGTAGACTACATTATTTGGGGGCTTTTAACTTGTCTCCAGTGACTACCCGGCTCCTCCAATCAGAGGGAGGGCTTGTTCTGGTGTGCGGAGCTTACCTTCAGCAGCGCAACATTTGAAAAGCCACTTCAGCCTTCTATCAGCTGTTGCAGGCAGCACACTGGAGTGTGTTGCTTTCCTGGGTAGAGCCAATCAGGCTCTTCGGACTTTCTGGTCCGTGGACTACATTAGTTTTTTGAGCTTTTAACTTGCTCTCAGTGAATGCCTTGCTCCTCCAATCAGAGGGAGGTCTTGATCTGGTGGGCAGAACTTCTTCCCTCTTTATCAGTGCCATTTCTTAATGGTCTTCCACTGTAGTCCTATCACATAAGGTCCATAGTGTAAGGGCATCTTGGAGTCTATCTGGAGTCAGCTGTGAGACAGCCATTTGGCCATCCACGCTGCACCCCAGGGCTTCAATAGTTTATCCCTCTGTGATTGTCTGGGCCTGCTGAATTATAAGTTTAATTTATTCTGTTTAGCAATTGTTTCTCCTTATTTTGTATTACAGCTTTTGTGAGCCTTACATCTGTATTTTGTATGTCTTTAATTTGCTTTATTCAGCTATTTGCTAGTTAGTTTAGCTTGAAATAGTACCTGTTTTCTAATCTAATTGCTAGTTAGTTATAGATTAATCTGAGCCTAAGTTCTACTCCAGCCCAGTACCTGGTCATTATCAGTAAAATAAAACATGAATTTAAAAAATGCCTTGATGCGTTCTTACTTACAGACACAACTTTAAATTGTACTATTAAATTAATTATATATTTTTTGTCGATACTATAGGAGCACTCATGAGCTTACAGCTTCCTCGCTCTTTATCTTCCTTAGTATGAACCTTAGTATCTTTTCTGTACTACCCTACTGTAGCTATTTATCTATTGTTTTAAATGTGTGTACTTAATTCATAGTTTGTTTTAATTGTTGTTTACAGTCTCACAACAGCTGAGTCCATACCTGCTTTTGTTTTTTGTTTTATTTATTGTATTATTTAATGTATTTTATTTTTGAGTGCCCCCAACCCCCGTTATCTTTCACTTGTCTTTCTTTACTGCTTACCTGTTCACTCATTATCTAGGCTTGTTTTACACTAACTTGAACACCCTATCCTGTTACTGACCTACTTCTCATTAATTTCTAGCTTACCTATTATCCCAGTTTTCTCTCTTTCTGGGTCAGGTTTGATCCCCTGTATTTCATTATTTTATTTCTTTTTATTTCATGGTCTGTTAAGTCAAACAGGCTTCATCTCCCTATCTTTTTAATTTCCTCCTTCTACATTATCCGTTTCCCTCATTTTACTTAGTCCTATTTCTGTAAATTGTTTTGCACTTTTTCTCCACTATGCTGTTAACTCCTCTGGTGTTTCTCTCCCTCTTCTCTCCTTTCACCTCTCTTTCACAATTTACTGTCTTCTTCTCTTCCCTCTGTATTAACCATTCCTCCTCTTAATCCCATACTCTCCCCTCTTCCTCTCTCCCTTTCCTCCGGCATCCTTGGTATCAAAATTTTTCCTTCTTCTTGGCTTCACTTTGAAGCTCTCTGGCACTTTATATCTTTTCTCTCCCCCGGTCTCCCTCCTCAAGTTCCCTCCTGTTCCCCTCTTCCAGGCAGCATTGTGATTCTTTAAGGCTCCTTGCCACCTTGCTATTTTCGTTAGCAGGGGACATTGAAGTCAGTCCTGACCCCAGCACTACTTTATCCTCACAAATTCCCAAAGGACCGAGTTGCACATTTAAACATCTGTAGCCTCCTCCCAAAAATTGACCAGTTACAGCCTATTATGCTTAACCTGTGGCGAGATGTGCTAGCTATATCGGACTCCTTGCTCTCCTCTAAGGTACAGAATTCTGCAGTAATTATCCCTGGCTACATTGTAGCCAGGCAAGATCATGCAAATAGGGGCAGTGTTGTTGCTGTATACATAACCACCAGTATCCAATTTGTGACTGTTCTTGCTGTCGCTTCCCCCTCTTCCTATGAGTTTCTCCTACCTAAACTCTCCCTTCCTTTTTCTGTCCCCATCTTTTTGCTGGTGTTTATTGTTGCCATGGTATTTCCCCTGCTGTAGTTACTGAGCTCCGTTCAACTATCTGTTCTCACTCTTCCAGAGGTGAGGTGAGCTTTATATTCTCAGTGACTTTAATATAAATTTACTCTCCCCCAATACAAATAAAATTGCTCAAAATGTAATGTCATTACAATTGACTCAACTGATTTCTGATCCCACTCGCCTAAATTTAATATCTTTAAATCACTCTGTGTTAGACTGAATCCTCTTATCTCATCCCCACTGCACTGTGAAACATAGAAACATAGAATTTGATGGCAGATAAGGACCACTTGGCCCACCCAGTCTGCCCATTTCCCTACCTAATGGATAAGCTGCAGATCTTAGTTAAACAGCAGCCTATTTCTTCCTATCCCCGCCCCCTAGAATTGCCTTATGACTGTTCCATTCATGCTTGAATTCCACCACTGTTTTTGACTCCACAACCTCCTCTAGAAGGCCGTTCCATGCATCCACTACCCTCTCTGTGAAAAAATACTTCCTTAAATTACCTCTGAGCTGCCCCCCCTCTATCTTCAAATTGTGCCCTCTTGTTCTTGCACACCTCTTTTTTTGAAAGATGCTACCCTCTTGACTTTGTTGATTCCCTTGAGGTACTTGAAAGTTTCTATCATGTCCCCTCTCCTCCTTTCCTCGAGGCTATACATATTAAGCTCCTAAGTCTCTCTTCATTGTCTTCCAGTGCAGACCCTGCACCATTTTAGTTGCCCTCCTCTGGACAGCTTCCATCCTGTCTATGTCTTTGCGGAGATTGGGTCTCCAGAACTGCACGCAGTACTCCAGATGGGGTCTGACCAGCTGTCTGTACAGAGGTATAATAACTTCCTGTTTTCTACTGGTGTTGCCTCTCCCTATGCATCCCAATAACCCCCCAGCCCTCCTTGCTGCCCTCTCACATTGTTTGCCCACCTTTACGTCATCTGATATGACTACCCCCAGGTCCCTTTCCATTTTTGTTGTTGTTAGTATCTCACCCCCCCATTGTGTACTCTTCCCCTGGGTTTTTGTTTCCCAGGTGCATTACCTTGCACTTCTTAGCATTGAATCTAAGCTGCCACACTGTGGATGCAGGAATCCTTCCTGATGCCCTCAGTCACCATCACATGGTTTACTGTGTGTGTACGATACATCACTAGAGACCCGTGATTTTCTTAAATAAGAAATTCAAGGTATAAAAAGAAATAAAAGGAAAACAAACACATGAAAATAGTTTTAAAAAGTGCTTGTTTTTGTGGAAAAACTAAATAAATGCTTGCAGCATTTGTTGTTTAGGCTCTGTTGTTACCACAGAGACGGTCCACAAGAAAGCGGCAGTGGAACTGTCTGATACATAAAACCTTTCAAGACCATAACATAATGTTACTTAATAAAATGTAGCATACTAGGAATGTGATTTCTAGTGTGTATAAGGTCAGTTTGAGGTATTTTATGAATGTAAATGTGATAACAATAAATAATACTAAATTTTCAATGACTAAAAAGAAATAACAAAACATTCCAGGAAAATAAAAATAAAAATGATAAAAAATAAAAAGAATTTCACAGGGCTCTATACTTCACCCTAAGCTCCCACCCCCCCCAAAAAAACATTATCTATCTCAGGTCCTTAACGTCACTGGACTTTTCCTCTCTGTGAGCTGACCTAGTAGCTACTGATGGGTTCCTGATCTCAACCCCAAAACAAAAAATGTTGCCTTGCAATACTTTCAATCCAAATTTATGACTGTTTGGGATCGTCATGCTCCTTTGAGAAAAAACAAAGTACGGGGCTCTCATCTTCCCTGGATAACAGCCGATGTGATGACTTGCTTCCATACTACAGACCTTGCCTGGTAATCTTTTAAGATCACTGACTCCCCAGCTGTTTTGTCAAACTATCATCACCTTCATAGTGCATGTACCAAAGTCATAAGACTTGTAAAGTTTGAATATTTTGCATCCACACTCGAGAGCAACATTAATCACCCCTCCAAGTTCTGGAAGGTTATCAAATCTCTTTTCTCCCCTCTGACCCAGTCTCCCTACCCTGTTCTCAGGGTTGAGGACTCCCTAATCTCTGACCCTTCTACTGTGGCCTCTTCCATTAATTCCTATTTTATTACCTGTGCCCTCTCTCTCATCCCTTCCTCCCTTCCCCCTTTCCTCCCTCCCTCCCTACGTTCTTTTTTTTTGCTTTAAAGATTTTATTATTTCAGATTTAACAAAACAAACAAAAAATGAAAAATCAAGTAGAGAAAGGGAACATTTCGATACAATTAACACAACAATTGAACAATATTAAACATTGGTGAAGGCAAATAATCACTGAAGAAGAAAACAAAGCAAGATGGCATCTGCTACGGTTAACTAAAGCAGAGTAAAACGTAAAAATATGTTGCGAGACAATACATAGTACTGTATGCCTAGACTCCATTATCTGCTGCTATAAAGTATATAATATAAAGTATGCAATATAGTTGGTGACTGAATCCATAGGGGGCACAGAGTGAAGGATGTCTCAGGTTTCTAAATGGGATAAGAAGGGGGAACAGGTTTTATGGAACACACCAAATTTCCCCCAGAAGGCTGACAGACACTCTTTCATTATTTATTGTTACACTCATTTTATTATACTATTCCTTTAGAGGAGGAGGAGAGGGAGATTTCCATAGAGATAGAATCAGTCTTTTCAGAGTCAGGGTAGCCGCTCATACTCCATTTCTTTGGTGTCTAGTTGTCTGTTCCACCCCTTTAGTGATTCCTAAAATAAGAAATTCAGGGGTAAAGGGGAATTTGGTTTCAAAGGTGGATTCACATATTCTATGACTCTTGTACCAGAAGTCTTTTATATGAGGAGAGGACCACAGCATATGGAGTAGGTCTGCATGCTCCTCTTGGCATCTCCAGCAATTGCCATTGGGTTGCAGACCTTTATGTAATCTGTGAGTGGAATAATAATAAAAATGTAAAATCTTGAACTTGTTTTTTTTTCCCTTATATCTCCCTGTTACACATGTATGCATTTGCCTACCTTCTCCTTCTTTAAATCTCATTTTCCTTCTTTTCTACCACTCCCTCTCAGCTTCCCTCAAGTCATTGCTTGCCTTTAATCCTAACAAAGGTGTTAGCCCTGATGGTCTTGAGCCCAAACTTCTACTTCTCTCAGACCCTGCCATCGCAATACCTATTGCCCTACTCCTTAACCTTTCTTTTACCTCTGCTACTGTCCCCGTTTCCTGGAAGCAGGCTACTGTCATTCATCTCCCTAAAGGTGGTGATCCCTCTTCTCCTGGTAACTTCTGTGTTATTTCTCTTCTACCTATTCTAGCTAAGTTATAGGAACACCTTGTACTATTGGAAGGCTATGCTTGTGGTTCAGTGGATAAGCAGCCAGCCACTCCCCCTTCCTATGCTACATAAGCAGTTCCTCTGAGCCACTCTCTCAAGCACTTTTTATGTTGGTTGCACGCATGTGCAAGAAACATGCTGCGTCAGCTTTCTCCAGAATCAGGTAGTGGAGGCATGGCACTGTTGTGCCCAATGCCCCCACAGCCTGCAAAGGCTTGTCCCGCTTCCCCCAATGCTGTGGCATGCTGCTGCTGACACTAGTTCAGCCAGCGTGCCACAACTTTCTAAAAAATCAGCTGCTGCAATCAGGGGCCATTTCGTCATTGCAGTGTCAGCGATCCACTGCAATGAGGGAGTGACCCGTCATTGCAGGGCGGGATGTAGGATCTCTGATATTGTTTGTGAACATGGCGGCGACTTACTGCCGTATTCACAAACAATATCTAACCCCCCCATGTTTATTTGCCGATGGGGAGCCCTCCCCGTCTGCCATAATATAACACCCCATTTAATTGTGTGCCAGCATCGTGCCCAATCCCCATCGGCAGAAAGGAATTCCTCCTTTTATTGTTTGCTGAGGTACAATCCTCACGACAGAAAGAAATTTCCCTTTGTTGTTTGCCGATGGGGTGCCCAACTCTCGCCGCAGAAATAAATCCCCTTGTTGTTTGCCAACGGAGGTGCCCAATCCTCTGTCGGCTACAGCTGTCCTCCCAGACTCTGGTGGCATGCTGGGAGCCCACTCCAGCATGTCACATGCCCCTGTAATGTCGAAAGCGGTCCTCAACATTTTCTTGGTCTTTGTTGTACTTGAAAGAAAGGAAAGGGTCCCTTGTAGTCTCCCCGCCCCCCTCTCCCAAAACCCGCACCCACCTGCTGTGCACCCGGCCTCCCCACACCCTCCTCACCCCATACTTACCTCTGGAGCTCAGTGCGATGATCTTCGGTGGACCGAGAACATGTCTGCACTCTTCATAGCCGACCGCGAACTGAGGAAATGCCGTAAGCTGTAATGTGATGAATAGGGTTTTTCAACTTAGTGCACATCTCAGGCATTTTGGGAATTTTTTTCTGGAATTTTTCAACATGGGGTTTTGGGACCCCTCCTCATGAATTCTTGAACTGTCATGGCGTTAATCGGCCCTGAAAGGTGGTTTCGCGGTCACTGCGTGGAATCACCCTTCAGGGCCGATTAAAAAAAATGACAGTGCCAGTGTTCATGAGGTGGGCTCTCAAAAAGCCTATGTTCCAAATTTGGTGGGAAAAATCCAAAAAACGACTGTTTTACGAGCGTGTGTTGCGCAGTTGCTACGTACAGTCGTAACTTCACGAATTTGCAATATTTTCATGCCAGATTTTCAATGGTGGCATTTTGTCACACCACCTTGTGAGCTGTGCAGCTGTCATTGTTCACATCCTGGCCAAAATGTGTTTTTGCACTTCCAGTGCAGAATAGCATGGTCACTGTGGGAAATCAGTGTTCGGGACAGATTAAGAAAATGACAATGATACTGTTCATGAGCCGAGGTCCTAAAATGCCTATGTTGAAAATTTGGTAATGATACTCCATAAAATGACTGTGTTACGAGCATGCATTGTGCAGTTGGCATGCACGCTCGTAACTTCGCAAATTTATAATATTTTCACTCCAGATTTTCAACATTGCCATTTTCCCAGACCTACTTATGAACAGTACAGCTGTCATTTTTCTGTCCTGGCCGAAATGTGTTTCTCACACTCCGGGCAGAATAGAGCAGTCGCTGTGGAAATCACTATTCGGGACAGATTAAGAAAATGACAATGATATTGTTCATGAGCAGAGGTCCTAAAATGCCTATGTTGAAAATTTGGTGATGATAGCCCATCAGTTGACAGTGTTACACGTGTGCGTTGCGCACTTTCCACGCACCCTTGTAACTTCGCAGATTTGTAATATTGTCACACCAGATTTTCAGCATTGGCATTTTGTCACACCACCTTGTGAGCTGTACAGCTGTCATTGTTCACATCCTGGCCGAATTGTGTTTTCACAGTTCCAGCGCAGAATAACATGGTCACTGTGGGAAACCAGTGTTTGGAACAGATTAAGAAAATGACAGTGGCACTGTTCATGAGCAGAGGTCTTAAAATCTCTATGTTGAAAATTTGGTGACGAAACTCCATAACATGACTGTGTTACAAGCGTGCGTTGAACTGTTTCCACGCACCCTTGTAACTTCGCAAATTTGTACTATTGTCACGCCACATTTTCATCAGTGGCATTTTTTCACACCTCCTTATGAACACTACAGCTGTCATTTTTCACATCCTGGTTAAAATATGTTTTTGCACTTCTGCCGGAGAATAGCATGGTCACTCTGGGAAATCACTGTTCGGGACAGATTAAGAAAATGACAATGATACTGTTCATGAGCAGAGGTCCTAAAATGCCTATGTTGAAAATTTGGTGATGATAGCCCATCAATTGACAGTGTTACAAGTGTGCATTGTGCACTTTGCACGCACCCTTGTAACTTCAAAGATTTGTAATATTGTCACACCAGATTTTCAACAGTGGCATTTTTCACACCTCATAAGCAGTACAGCTGTCATTTTTCACATCCTGACCGAAATGTGTTTTCACAGTTCCGCACAGAATAACGTGGTCACTGTGGAAACCAGTGTTCGGGATAGATTAAGAAAATGACAGTGGCACTGTTCATGAGCAGAGGTTTTAAAATCCCTATGTTAAAAATTTGGTGACGAAACTCCATAACATGACTGTGTTACAAGTGTGCATTGAACTGTTTCCACGCACCCTTATAACTTTGCAAATTTGTAATATTGTCACGCCACATTTTCAACAGTGGCATTTTTTCACACCTCCTTATGAACACTACAGCTGTCATTTTTCACATCCTGGCTAAAATATGTTTTTGCACTCCTGCCGGAGAATAGTATGGTCACTCTGGGAAATCACTGTTCGGGACAGATTAAGAAAATGACAATGATACTGTTCATGAGCAGAGGTCCTAAAATGCCTGTGTTGAAAATTTGGTGATGATAGCCCTTCAATTGACAGTGTTACAAGTGTGCATTGCGCACTTTCCACGCACCCTTGTAACTTCACAGATTTGTAATATTGTCACACCAGATTTTCAACAGTGGCATTTTTTCACACCTCCTCATAAGCAGTACAGCTGTCATTTTTCACATCCTGACCGAAATGTGTTTTCACAGTTCCGGCGCAGAATAACGTGGTCACTGTGGGAAACCAGTGTTCGGGACAGATTAAGAAAATGACAGTGGCACTGTTCATGAGCAGAGGTCTTAAAATCCCTATGTTGAAAATTTGGTGACGAAACTCCATAACATAACTGTGTTACAAGCGTGCGTTGAATTGTTTCAAGCACCCTTGTAACTTCGCAAATTTGTAATACTGTCACGCCACATTTTCAACAGTGGCATTTTTTCACACCTCCTTATGAACACTACAGCTGTCATTTTTCACATCCTGGCTAAAATATGTTGTTGCGCTCCTGCCGGAGAATAGCACGGTCACTCTGCGAAATCAGTGTTTGGGACAGATTAAGATCGACGAGTGAGAGGGGCGAGTGACCGAGCTCAACTGAGCTCTGTCAGAACTGCTGCGGATTTGTTTGTGGGCAAAGGCCCCAACACAAGAGCCCAGTACAAAAGGGCAGCCTGCACTGGGAGAAACACAACGAGAGAGCGACTGAGGGAGGGGGAGTGAGCAAACTCACCGAAGTGCTGTTAGGACTGCTGCAGATTTCTTTGTGGGCAGAAAAAGGGGTCAATGCAGGCAGGGGCCCAGTACAAAAGGCCAGCCTGCAGTGGTGGGAGAAACGGTACGAGCGAGTGAGACAGGGGGACTTAGTGAGCTCAACGGAGCTCTATCAGGACTGCTGCGGATTTCTTTGTGGGCAGAAAAAGGTGCCAATGCAGGCAGGAGCACAGTACAAAAGGGCAGCTTGCAGCACCAGGACAAACAGAATGAGCGCATGAGAGACAGGGAGACTGAGCAACCTCAACGGAGCTCTGTCGGGACAGCTGCGGATTTCTTTGTGGACAGACAAAGGTGCCAATGCTGCCAGGAGCCCCATACAAAAGCGCAGTCTGCAACGCCAAGAGAAACAGAATGAGCGAGTGACAGAGTCGTAGTGAATGAGCTCAGCAGAGCTCTGTTGTGACTGCTGCGGATTTCTTTGTGGGCAGAAAATGTGGCAACGCAGGCAGGAGCCCAGTACAAAAGGCCAGCTTGCAGCGCCGGCAGAAATGGAATGCGTGAGTGACAGAGGGGGAGTGAGCGAGCTCAAAGGAGCTGTGTCAGGACTCCTTCAGATTTCTTTCTGGCCAGAAAAAGCTGCCAATGCAGGCAGGAGCCCAGTACAAAAGGGCAGCCTGCAGTGCCAGGAGACACAGAATGAGCGAGTGAGGGAGGGGGAGTCAGTCAGCTCAACAGAGCTCTGTTGGGCCTGCTGCAGATTTGTTTGTGGGCAGAAAAAGGCAGTAATGCATGCAAGGGCAGTACAAAAGGGCACCCTGCAGTGGCAGGAAAACCAGAATGAGCGAGTGAGTGAGCTCAGCAGAGCTGTATTGTAAGTGCTGCAAGTTTCTTTGTGGGCATAAGAAGGCAGCAACGCAGGCAAGAGCCCAGTAGACAAGGGCAGCCTACAGCGCTGGCAGAAACGGAATGAGTGAGTGAGAGAAGGGGAGTGAGCGAACTCAACGGAGCTTTGTCAGGACTGCTGCAGATTTCTTTGTGGGCAGAAAAAGGTGCCAACAGAGGCAGTAGCCTAGTACAAAAGGGCAGCCTGCAGCATTGGGAGAACCAGAAGGAGCAAGTGAGACAGGGGGGAGTGAGCGACCTCGACGGAGCTGTGTCGGGACAGCTGTGGATTTCTTTGTGGGCAGAAAAAGCCACCAACACAGGCAGGAGCCCACTACAAAAGGGCAGCCTGCAGCGCCAGGAGAAACAGAATGAGCGAGTGAAAGAGGGGGAATGAGCCACCTCAATGGAGCTCTGTCGGGACAGCTGCGGATTTCTTCCTCGGCAGAACAAGGTGCTAACGCAGGCAGCAGCCCTGTACAAAACAGCAGCCTGCAGCACCGGGACAAACAGACTGAGCGAGTGACAGAGGTCCACTGAGCGAGCTCAGCAGACCAACGCAATCAACATTCAGCATTGACAAATGCTTGTTCTTTACAGCTGGAGGCTCTGTCGGTCTGTTCTTTGCAGCTGCTGGGGCTTGCCCCCCGCCCCCGCCTTGTTGTGTTTTGGCCTTTGCTTGTTTTTGCTAGATTCTGTTTCTGTTCTCCTGCATTTGGTTTGTATTGCTTGACTCTGGCTGTGTGTTTCTTTGTGTTGTTTGTTCCCCGTTCTTCTGTGTTTTTTATGTATTTTGTTTTGTATTCTTTTTGGGGGGGCTTCTATTTCTAAGCTCCTTGTATTATTGCTAATCCAGAGCTCATGCTACTTGCTCCCATTTACTCACAATGCAACTGCAATCGTCATCTGTGTGTTTCAGCTCAAGCTGCTTCCCTGCCACTGCTCTCCATGCTATGCACCTTAATTGTTTTCACCTGGCTCAGGCTCACTCTGAACCCTAGCCCATATAGCTCAATCCTGCTTCCTGAACTTATACCACGTACCTCATTGCTGCTGTTTTCACTCCACTGCCTAGCCAATTTGCTGCATTCAGAGCGTTGTCTCCCTACAATCTATGTTCTTTCGAATTGTTACCCCATAACTCATAATTACTCAATACTGATGCTGCTCTATTATGTTTGCACCCTGCTATTATACTCTGGAGGTCAGCTAAGCTACCGCTGGTGCTGTAAACCAGTTTTAATATCTGCATGTGGGTCACAGCACCTTTCCATCGCTTGTTTTTCCTATGGTGGGGGACTGGAGGTGTTGTTGAGAAGCCGTGGCCCCTTGGAGCATACTAACTCATGTTCGAATCCTGTTTTCGCTACTAAAATCCTCCAAGTATTTTCTCACCTTTCATTGGCTTCCTTGATGGCCTGGCTGGCTTGCACACTATTCATATTTGCTGCTCCTTCGATCTCCATGCAAGTCTGACCATTGCTAACTCTGCTTACTGACCTATGAGCAGGTCCACTCATTGATTACGCAATCATTTGCTCAACGCTCGCTACTACCATGTCTGACCTACATGAGGGTCTCAGCACTCAACACTTCATTCAGCTCCTCCTCAATTGTTTTCTGGGGGCATGCCAGCCATAACCATTCCATGGTGCAGGGCCTCCCTGTAGCCAACAGTCTTGCTCTGCACCTATGAAGTCAGCATCGTGAGCGTGCCTGACTTGGGGCAGGGTCCTTCTCACCTGGCCCATAGCTGGGAATGTCCTCACTCTGGGCCTGGCTTTAGCCATTTGAGACTCAATGCCAGCTCCTGACGTAGAATTTAAGACTAACCATGAAGGGTGCTTACAGCGATCTCGTTTGGCTCTAGTATTCTGCTAGCAAAGCACCTTCACTGCATTCTCCCTACAACTGCCTTTGGTTCACCTGGTTTGTTTTTAGGGTGGGTAGGGCAGGTTAGTACCTTAGCAATCATTGCTCTCCTCCTCTTACCTTGGTTACCCCTGATGTTACAGAGTACTGTCGCAACCTTCCACGGCGTTCCCATTAAAGAGCTGGTGCAAGAGCTTTCCTCCAAATTGGAATATTTTCCACACACCCCCCTTAATTGGGTTTCTAAATTGCAGCAGCAGAGCTGTCACTAAACAAAACATCCCTAGCCATGGGGAGAAGGCGACCTAAGCCTTGGATCCCCAGAGATTTCCTCCTCAAGGGCGTTTTTTCTCTCCGCCATGCCTCAGGTCATAAACGTTAGTTAGCCATAGTCAGTGTTCCCTAGTTCCTTTAGGTAGGTCCCACTGTTAGACGGAGGTGGATGGTGTCCCTACTTGCCATTCCCTCTCTCCTTAGGAGACCCCCTCAATCTCCAGTGTAACCCATCATACTCATGCCATTGCTAACCTGCGCATCTCATTATGTTATCAAGCTGCCTGATGCCTAATCTACTACTATGCCTCACAGCTTCTGATTGCTAACATGCTTTCATACTACTACTTTTCTTTTTGGGGACGCTTCCTAAGGTACCTTTAGCCAAGGGAATCACCCCATGGCACCTCTAGGGGTGGCACCCTCTTCAAGGGTTCCTTGCCTTTGGTACCCCTACATGGTGGTAATTCCTCTGGAATAGAGAACACGAACGGCCAAAACCAAGTAACACAGTTGCACAAGATTACATCATACTGGCTGCATAGGCTATTGAATATCAACTCTCTTCCTTCCTTGACTCCTCCTCCTTCTTCACCCCTTTCCAGTCTGGTTTTAGGAAATCTCACTCCACTTCCCTCCTTTGGCTCACTGACTCAGTCCTTTCAGTTATGGGTCAGGGTCTGATCACGTTCGCCATCTTTGTTGACCTTGCTAAACTTTTCGATACAGTGGCACATCCCCTCCTTCTGGACAAGCTTAAAGGGCAGGTCCCCTCAGCCTTTTATTCTGTTTCCCTGTGTAGTCTGTAAGCATGAACAATGATTGCCTATATTGCACCCTCCTAATTTCATCAGGATTTGAATGTAAATGAAGATACTTAAGACTGGTGTGAAAACCTGCCTCACTCCATTGTAAAAGTCATGACTCCACTCATGTAAGGCATCCTGGAATGTTATGATATTTTGGTGCTAAAGCTTGCAGTAGCTATAGGAAAGGCAAGGCAAATGTTATTTTTAGGGCACCCATTCCCTGACGCTCTGGGTGCCTAACAAAACATAACACATGAACATAACACATAAAAACTCTACCACTCCTTGACATTTCCCTCTCTTGAAAACAGACGCTTACACCACTGTGCAAGTTTTGTCTCAAAATTCCAGTTTGGCTCACTCTCAACATATCTTATTATCCTCCTTAGCTACCCCCCCCCCACCTGCCCGCTCACTTAGATCTCAGGGCTACAGAACCCTGGCAATCCCTTGACATTCCACCACTATAGACCAGTCTGCCTTCTCGTACCGTTTCCCAAAACTGTGGAATTTGCTCTCTCAACAGATTCGCCACTCGTCCTCCCCTTCCTTCTTAACTGCAGCACTTCATAACTACCTCTCTGTTAATTGCTCCAGTGCCTAACTCCTTTAGAGTTAACCTAATTCCTATCCACTATCTGCGCAAAACTCTCTGATGTCACATTTCCTATTAGTGCACTTAAAAGTGATGTATTATGATCAACTGTGCACTTACTATGTACTTACTAGGTTACTGTATATTTGTTGCCAGCTTTCACTACATGTTAGATAGATGGTTTTTAAGTTTATTGAATACTTACTCTGCCCCCACTTGTATTTTGTCTCCACCATGTATTCATCACAGTCTATTTGTTATATGCTTTGCATGTATTCTCCAAATGTTGTAATGCTGAACTTGCAATGTTGTTTTTTTCATGTTGTAATCCTCCCAGGTCATGACTAAAAATAGTGATTTTATGGCTAGTTCACCTATCCGGTAAACAAAAGCCAAATAAATAAATAACATTTCTGTGAATTGTATTTCTAGGAACTGTGAATTTCTGCCAGACCTCTGTTGTTGTATTTTGATAATGTATGTTCCTACAAATTGCTTTCCTTAAGATCTTTATTTGTATGTATGGTTTTCTCTACTGTTAAGTACCTTCTGGTCATCACTGTTGTAAGATAGTTTCCGTTGTATTTTGTAATGTATCTCTCCTATCACCCCTTTCCCCAAGATGCACCTTGAGACAAGCAATGTGTTGTTCAGTGTGCCCTTCCTGGTGAAACATTACAGTAAATAAATAAAATGACAATTAAACCCAGAAATTTCAAGAATAAATACAAGTCAGAATCACAGTTATTAAGATTGGCTACAATAATTAAATGGTTGGGCAAGAAGATCACTCTGTAAAAGCCAGGCTAAAGAGGTGGGCCTTCAGCCTTAACTTGAAAACACCAATTGAGGGGGCCTCCCGGACTGCAGATGGAAGCACCTTCCACAGGGTCAGCCAAGAGACACTAAAAGCTTGATCACCAGATGTCTTCAGCTGAACCCTGGGAGGCCCCTCGAAGAGGACCTGAGGGAGCAAGCAGAGGCTGCAGGTGTCAGGAGTTCCAACAAGTAGCTAGGACCCAGTCTGTATAGGGCCTTATAGGTGCTGTTATACTGTATTAGTGCTGTTGCTGTTCTCTGCAGTCCCTATGTTCTTGTCTTATGCTGGCTATGAAACATTTCAAGGCATTTCTGTGAATTGTATTTCTATGAACTGTGAATTCCTGCCAAGTAGATTAGACCTCTGTTATTGTATTTTGATAATGTATGTTCCTACAAATCGCTAGTAAGTGCCCTGTTGTTTTCTGTAGTTTAATGTGTGTCTGAGTTACAATAAATGCTTTTAAAGAATACAGGGAATTTTTTTTTTATTTAGTTGTTTAACCAGGAGTAGTACACTAAGCTGAAAGCTTTTTTACAGGAGCGACCTGGGAGCACAGGGAAGTTAAGTGACTTGCTCAGGGTCACAAAGTATGCAAGTGGAAGCTGTGGGATTCAAACCCCAGTCTGGTCTGCTGGATGTCACCAGATTTGCAGCTCAGAGCCTTAAGCCACTGCACTATACTGACTTCATAAGATATGTAACATCCGAACATATGAACATATGAAAAACACCAGCAGATATGGGCCCTAAGGTCTATTGAGTCTGCTTGAGTGTGCAACTATCCAATTTTACTCAGTAGCTGCCCCTCCCTTTCCAGTAGTAACCTTCCCCAATCCTGTCTCACCCTCTCTTAAAACCGCCTACTGACTTCAACTATACCACTTCCTCTTGAAGTGCATTCCACCCTGTCACCACCCACTCTATGAAGTAGTGTCTTCTCATCTCTCTCTTGAACCTAACCCCCTCCAGTTTTAAACTGTGCCCCCTAGTGTCCCTCCCTCCTTTTAATTTAAAAATTCCCCTCTGTGTTGACCTTGTTTATGCTCTTCATGTATTTGAAAGTTTCAATGATATGCCCTCTAGCCCTCCTTTCCTCCAGGGGGTACATATTGAGCTCCCTTAGTCTTTCCTCATAGGGTTCTTCCTCCATATCTGTGATCATCCTGGTTGCTCTGTGTTGAACTCCCTTCAGCTGCTTGACATCTTTCTTTAAGTATGGCTGCCAGAACTGCACACAGTACTCCAGGTTTGGTGTGACCAGCAACCTGTACAGTGGTAAGATAACCTCCCTCCTCCTTGAAGTGATACCCTAGCAATACACCCCAGCATCTTGTTAGCCTTAGCTGCTGCCTTCCTGCACTGTGCTGAATGGTTCATTTGCCCTGTGATCAGTACCCCAATATCCTTTTCCCTCCTCTGTAGTAGCCAACTGTACTCCCCCCAGTCTATAGCTAAATTTGTGGTTCCTGGCATCCAGGTGCATAACCTTGCACTTTTTTGTGTTGAAACCCATCTGCCATGTGTTTGATCAGTGTTTAAGTTTCTCTAGGTCTTCTTGCAGTCCTAGTCAGCCCTCTGTGTTGTCCACCACTGTACCTATCTTTGTGTCATCCACAAACAGGCTGATCTTATTGCTTACCCCATCTGCTATGTCAGCAATAAATATGCCAAACAGCACTGGACCCAACACCAAGCCCTGCGGTACCCTGCTTGTCGCTGCCTTTGGGGATGAGAGTTCTCCCCTTACAACAACCCTCTGCTGCCTGTCAACCAACCAGTATTTGACCCACTCCACCCTCCTCTTTCCTACCCCCAAGTTCCCCAGCTTGCTTATTAACCTCCCATGTGGCACTAAATCAAAGGCCTTGCTGAAATCCAAGTACAGGACATCCACAGCCTGGCCCCTGTCAATTGCCCTTGTTACCCAGTTGTAGAAGGCCACCATATAGCAAATAGGATGCTGGGATGCATAGGCAGGGGCATCACCAGCAGGAAAAGGGAGGTCATAATTCCACTATACAAGACACTAGTGAGGCCGCACCTGGAGTACACTGTGCAGTTCTGGAGACCTTACCTACGTAAGGACATAGACAGGGTAGAGAAGGTTCAGAGGAGGGCAACAAAGATGGTGCATGGATTGCATCACAAGTCCCTATGAGGACAGGTTGAAGGCACTGAACATGTACTCCCTGGAGGAGAGGAGGAGAGAGGAGATATGATAGAGACATACAAGTATCTTACAGGGAGGAACAGGTGCGGGAATGCACTATTTTTAAGCGAAAAGATGTTTCAGGACTGGGGCATGGGATGAAGTTGGAGGAGGCACGATTCAGAGGAAGCGTGAGGAAGAATTTCTTCACAGAACAGGTGGTGGACAAGTGGAACACCCTGCCAGAGGAAGTGGTGCGGGCTGAAACAATCACGGGATTTTAAGAATGCATGGGATAGACATAAAGGAATTCTGGAGGTCAGTGGTAAGGGGCAACAGACTTCCTGGAAAACATAAACTGAACTTACAAACTTAAATGGGCAGACTGGTTGGGCCATAGGCCCTTATCTGCCGCCACTGTCTATGTATGTATCTATATTCATCTGGCAGGATCTACCAGAGACAAACTCATGCTGCCTGTTGTCCTGGAGACCATTTACCTCCAGAAATGCTACCAGCCTCTCTTTGATGATGGACTCCATGAGCTTCCCCATGAGGGAGGTGAGGATGACCGGCCTATAGTTACCTGGCTCATCCTTGGGCCCACTTTTATGGATGGGCACCTCATGTGCCATCCTGTAGTCCTGGGGAATGCAACCATTCTTCAGGAAGGTACTGAATAGGTCTGACAGTGGTCCTGCCAGGACCTCTGCCATCTCCCTCAGCACTCTGGGGTGTATGCCATCTGGATCTGGTGCCTTGTCCACCCTCAGGGCTCTCAGACCTTCCAGCACTCTGCTCTCTTGGATTACCCCATCAGTTCCACTCCCTCTGTACCCCTTGCTCCCTTCCCCTGTGGGATTGGCCCTAGTTTCTCTCTGGTAAACACAGAACAGAAGTACTCATTGAGTGCTTCCGCCTGCTCCTCCCCCTTCTCTGCCCACCCTCCTTCCACCTTTATCCTAACAACCTGATCCTTACAGCTTCTTCTCTCCCTTATGGATCTGAAGAAATCTTTTTCCCCTTCTACTATCCCCTATGCCAGCCTAAGCTCTTTTGCTGCCTTGGCTGCCCTGCAGGATCTGGTCACCTCTCTCAATTTCCTCACGTACACCTCCCTGTCCTCCTCCCAGTTGGATCTCATGTATTTTTTGAAGGTGGCCCTTTTTTCCTTAATCTTCCCCAACACCTCTCTGCTTAACCAGCTTGGCCTTCTGGCCTGTCCTTCTTACTCTGGAGCTTTGAGCAGTAGTTTGTGGCCTCAGCTAGCCCAAGCTTGATAATACCCCATTTCTGGTTAGCTTTCATATGTGGTTGGATTCTGGTGAGGTGTCCCTCCATTATGACCCTCATCCTTCCGAAGTCTGCCTGCCTGAAGCCAATGACTCTAGTCCTGGTACTGTATGTCTCCTACTCATTCTAAGTGAAAACTACACTGTGCGGTGGTCGCTCCCTGCAAGGGGATCATCCACCCTCACCTCCTGCACATCCTTGCCATTTGTCAGCACTAGGTCCAGTATGTTTTCTCCTCTGGTTGGCTCCCCTACCAACTGGACCAGGAAGCTGTCCTACAGAACATCCAGGATGACCTGTTCCTTGCTGTTTGTTGTAGCTGGGGTACTCCATTCCACCCCTGGTATGTTGAAGACCCCTATGATCATGGTGTGACCCTTTGTACAAACTCTCCTTATTTGCTCCCCTAGCTTCCTGACTACCTCCTCGTTTTGAGCTGGTGGCCTATACACCACTCCCAGCCTTGTCCTCCTCCCCCTTGGGTCCCGTATTTGTACCCATAAGGCCTCTGCCCTGCACTCCTCCCCCTCCTCCCTGCTACAGAGTATTCTCTCCTTTACTTAAATAGCCACCCCTCCCCGTTTCTCCATCTTTCCAGTACAATCTGTACCCTCTAGGTCCCAGACCTGGTATTGGGTGGCCTACATTTCAGTGATGGCAGCTATGTCCACCTCCCCTTCTGCCATCAGTGCCTGCAACTCAGCGGTCTTGTTTCCCAGGCTCCTTGTGTTCAAGGAGACCACCCTCCAGTTTGTCCCTTCCCCTTCTATGGCCATCTCTAGACCTCTCCTGCTACTGTCCCAATTATGTTTGAATTCTCCCTCTTTCCTTCTCTACTGGCTTGGGGGGAAGGCCCCTCCGTGGCCTGCAGACTTTGCTTGTCATCCAGTCTACTGCCCCCCCACCTAGTTTAATGGTATCCTTGTAGCTATATACTCCCCCAGCCTCTGTTTCAAGACTACTGTGCCTTCTCTACTCAAGTGCAGCCTGTCTGGGGCATACAGTTTCATGTTTCTTCATGTTCCACCTCCCCCCTACCAGCCTGTACCCCTTAGATTGACACCACCACCCCAACCATATGTTGAACTCCTCTATCCGCCGCTTCCTGACTGTGCTAGCCCTGGGTACTGGGAGAACATCTAAGAATGCAACTGAGCTCCCTGCCTTCTCACATGGTCTACCCACCTCCCTAAACCTCTCCTGCACCTCCCTGACTGTGCACCCAGCCAGGTCATTTGTACCCAGGTGCACCACAATGTGAGGGTTTTTCCATTCCCTCCCCACCACCTTAGGAAGAACTTGGCCTACCCTTCCTGCTGTCATGCCTGGCATGCATTCTACCCATCTACGTCCCCCCCCATCTCATTCCTTTTAGAACTGAGTCCCCCAAAACTATGACTGTACCTCCTATTTCCCGCTCCCCTCCTGGTCACAGTCTCGCGCTACGATTTCTTTACCCCTGCCCTTGTTACCTTCTGCTCCACACATTCCCTCCTTCGCTCCTCCCCACACCCCATTCCCCTTTCCCCACCAGTTGGCCTAACTCCATCCCTCTGCTCTCCTACCCCCTTCCTGCTTGGAACACCTCATCACCCCACCTCTCCCTGCTGCTTGACCTCCTGCTCCCCACCCCCACTCTCTGCCTGGAATGACCGCCCCCTTCCCACCCCTCACTTGTTTCTCCCTACTTTTTTGTCCCCTCCTCAACACCACCCATCTTAGCTTCTCTGCCCCTGCATGTCCCCCTCCCCATCTTGTCTTTTTACCTGACTATTAGTCCCATTTTTTCCCCTACCTTCCTCTTCTTCTATCTCCTCTGAGAGCTCTCCCAGCCCCTGGCCCTCTAGACTTGCCAACACTGAGAATCTATTTCTATCTTCCATGGTCTTGCTGTGAGCACCCCCTGTTGTTCTGTCCATTGCCTTTCCTTCCTGCCCCAGCTTTATTTTTCCCTTGCTTCTCTGACACTGGTTTCTTTGGTTCTTGCTTTTATAGCAGTCCTGGCTCCTTTAGTGGCACCCTTTCCCCCCCCTCAAGCCTGGCTGCTAAGCTGTCTGAGTATCTTCTCTGGCTCACTGGCCCAAGATGGCTCCCCCTGTCCCTCCCTCCCCACAGCTCATCCCTCAGCCATGCAATTTTGTCCCTTAGCTGTCCAAGCTGTCTACACATTATGCACCCCACAGCCCTCCATGCAATCCCTAGGAAGATGGCTGCCCCAAAGGCACTGCAACCTACTATTCTTCCTATATCCTTTCCTGCCCCCCTTTGATCCTGTCTGCTCCCCCCCCCCCGACTCTCCATTTCACTGGTCCACCCACACCTGTGACGTGTCCCAAACTAAAGTTTTTTTTAATGACAGATAGTCCCAAGATCAGGACTTCTGCTATTTCCTTGCAAGAACAAACCTTTAATACTGACATGGAAAACAAAGAGACTATCCAAGATACATCTAGACCAAGGTTCAGGTTTAAGGAGATTATAGTTAAGGAAGCTGAAAAGGAGTTAAAGCAAAACTTTTGTTTTAAAGGCAGGTGGAGGGGGGGATGGACAGTGTGGAGGCAAGATTTTTGAAGCTGGGAGTTGAAATTATTGCTCCTACTATAATATAATTATTAAATTGGAATTTGTGTTGTTCCACCTTTCCTGAGGCTTGAAAGATTGGAAATATAGTTCCTATTTAAGGGAGGAGATGCTTCAGTATCTACAAATTACAGACCCACTGCATTTCTTCCAATATTGTCCAAGATTATGGAAAGGTTTGTGTACAAACAAGTCTATCAATATCTGGAACATTATGATTTGTTGACAGACTATCAGTATGGTTTTTGGATGAGGAGGTCCATGGACATGGCCCTGGAGGATTTTAACAACCTGGTAGCAACATCTATGAAGGCAGGGTTGAGTACTGGGTCCATGTTCGTGGACCTCAGTTAAGCCTTTGATCTGGTGGACCACCGGATCCTGTTACAATGATTGTATGAGCTAGGTGTTCATGTTAAACCTTTGCAGTGGTTTAAGTCCTATTTATCAAATAGAAAGTTGTGTGTAGTGCAGGGTCCCATAGTATCACTATTGAGGGAAGTGAATAGAGAAGTCTCACAGGGCTCCATTTTAGGCCCCCTGCTTTTTCATGTATATGTCGGTGATTTGCCCTAAACTTTGGACAATAGTGAGGTCCATCTGTACATAGATGACACTGTTTTGGTGGGGTCCACAAGCAGTCGCACCTCACTGGAACAAAAGCTCCAGGATTATTTAAAAGTAATGGAAACATGGTTTATTAACTCAGGTCTCCTGCTCTAGGGGAAAAACACAATGTATTTATTTTTTTATCTCGCACAAAAGATAACATGGATAGGAATTTGGAAATAAAATTCAAAAATGGGTCTAGTATGTTAAATGTAAAATGCTATAAATATTTAGGGGCTCTTGCTGACAACAAGTTATATGTTGAACACATAAACTCATTGGTTAAGAAAACAAGTCAGAAGCTTGGGGCATTAAGAAAAGTCTCTACCTGTCTCGCGAAAGATGCTAGGTTAACAAGCATTTGTCAATGCCGAATGTTTGCTTGCTGGCATTGGCAGTGGTAGTGTAGAAGTTACAGAGCTGCGTAATAGGAATGGCAGTGAAGTATTGAACTGAAGCCAACCCCACCACCACCCTACAGAAAGTGACAGGCATTGGGGTGTGCCTTTGGGTCGTCAGGCATAACGGCCATGCCATTTCACCACACCCCATCCTGCAGACACTGACAAGTGTCACGGTGTTCCTTGGGGGTCTTTGGCCCTTGCGCAATTTCTATTCCATTAGGAAATACAGTGAGATGGTGCGATATAGGAGCATGGGGTGAACATTGGGGCAAAGAGTCCAAGGCATACCTCAATGCCTCTCACTGGCTGCAGGGTGTGGAATGGTATGAGCATTACAGGCAAGAATCCCAAGTCACACCCTGATGCCTGTCATTCTCTACAGGGGTTGGGCGTATGGTTGGAAACCCTAATACCTCAGGCATTCGTTGGTATTTTCACTCCAAATGTTCAACATGGTTTTTTGTGACCCCACCTCATGAACAGGGGAATATCAGTTTGTTAGCCAAAGCTGCTTATGCACAGCGACTACGGCATTTAACACCACAGGTGCAAAACATTCCAAACAGGATGTAAAAATGACAGCTGTACTGTTCATGAGGAGGTGTAAAAATGGCAATGTTGCAAATCTGGTAAAATATTTAAAAATGGTGAAGTCACGGTGCTACATAAGAAACTGTGCACTATTCGTGAATATAAATAGGTTGGGAATTTTTTACAGCAGATTGTCAACTCAGGCATTTTGGTGCCTCCGATCATGAACAGTGTCACTGTGGTTTTCTTATCTGTCCCGAACAATGATTTCCTGCACATGCATCACGACCGCGCTAGTGCAAAACACATCATTCCATGTTGTGAAAATGACAGCTGTACTGTAAATAAGGAAGTGTGGAAAAATGCCACTGGTGAAAATCTGGACTTAAAATATTACAAAGTCATGAACTTACAAGGGTCCGTGGAAACTGCGCAATGCTCACTCGTAACACAGTCATTTTATGGACTTTTGTCACCAAATTTTCAATATAGCCATTTTAAGACCTCTGCTCATGAACAGCATAACTGTGATTTTCTTAATCTATTCCAAACATTGCTTTCGCACACCAACAGCACCATTGTGCGCTACATGTGCGAAAACACATTTTGGGTGGCATATGAAAAATGGCAGCTGTGCTGTTCATAAGGAAGTGTAATAAAATGGCAATGTTGAAAATCTGGAGTGAAAATATTGAAAATTCGCGAACTTACAAGCGTGCGTAGGAACTGCGCAACGCACGCTCGTAAAACAGTCATTTTTAGGAATTTTTTCACCAAATTTTCATCAAAGCCATTTTAAGACCTCTGCTCATGAACAGTGTCACTGTGGTTTTCTTAATTTGTCCCGTACTTTGGTTTCGCACACCAACTGCGCCATTGTGCGCTACATGGGCAGAAACACATTTAGGGTGAGATGTGAAAAATGACAGCTGTACTACTCATAAGAAGGTGTGGTAAAATGGCAATGTTGAAAATCTGGAGTGAAAATATTGAAAATTTGTGAACTTACGATCGTGCGTAGGAACTGCACAACGCATGCTCGTAAAACTGTCATTTTTAGGAATTTTTTCACCAAATTTTCAACATAGCCATTTTAAGACCTCTGCTCATGAACAGTGTCACTGTGGTTTTCTTAATTTGTCCCAAACATTGCTTTCGCACACTGACTGCGCCATTGTGCGCTACATGGGCGGAAACACATTTAGGGTGAGATGTGAAAAATGACAGCTGTACTACTCATAAGAAGGTGTGGTAAAATGGCAATGTTGAAAATCTGGAGTGAAAAATAATAGTCCCTTGAACTCACCGGGCGTGCGTGGAACTAGCAACACATGCTAAATAAAACCAGTCGTCTTTTGGATTTTCCACCAAATTTTCAAAATAGGCTTCTTGAGAGCCCACCTTATGAACACTGGCAGTGTCGTTTCATTAATCAGTCCCGAAAGGTGATTTCGCACAGTGACCGCGAAATCACCCTTTGGGCCCGAATAACGCCATGACAGTGAAATCATTCATGAGAAGGGGTCCCAAAAACCCCATGTTGAAAATTTGGTGCAAATATTCCAAAAAATGCCTGAGATATGCAACAAAGTTTAAAAAACCCTATCTAGCCCATTATACAGCTTACCGGCATTTCCTCAGTTCGCGGTCGGCTTTGAAGAGTGCAGACGTGTTCCCGGTCCACCGCAGATCGTCGCGCTGAGCTCCGGAGGTAAGTATGGGGTGGGGGTGGGGAGGCAGGCTGCGCAGTGGGTGGGTGCGGGTTGTGGGGGCAGGAAGACTGCGGGACCGCTTTTGCTTTACAGGTAAAAAAAGAAAAAAAGATGACGCTGGGACGCTTGCCACGCTGGGGTGGGCCTACAGCATGGCAGAAGGACGGCTGGGGGAAGTGGAGCCGACGGGATTGGGCACCTCTGGCCTGGATTGTTGCCACGCTGGGGTGGGCCTGCGCGTGGCACCTGTACTGGGGAGTGGGCCGACGGGGGATTGGGGCACCCCCGCCGGTGTGATAGCATGGGGAGAGACAGTGAAGCCGATGGGGATTGGGCACCCCCATCGCTATACGATCGACTTGCCACACTGGGGTGGGCACCCAGCATGGCATTTGGAAGACTTTGGGGGCGCAGCACAGCCGGCCAGTTGGGCACCCCGTCGGCTGTGTACTGCTCAATGCAGGGGAGGGCAGCCACGCTTGGTATCGTCGCAGCTTTCTCTGTGTGTGTGTGTGAGGGTAGGGGCTGCGCATGAGCAGGCGATATCTTATCGCTGCTCACTGAAGCGTAGCTCCCCCTTTCAACTGTATGCCACTGCATTTTGGAGCTTTTCATAGACAGCTCCAGCATGCATTGGCTTACAGGGGCTGCACCTGCCAACACACTGACTGAATTGCAAGAGGGGGTGACACACCTCCAAAATCTCGGATGATGGCACTATGTTTCTTGCACATGCATGCAAGCAAACATAAAAATGACTCAGCAGTTGCTAATTCCAGTCTTGGAGTATGGTGGATCAATATACAGGAATTCAACAAAAACTGCTTTAAAGAAAATAGATCAAACCTATTACAAATTGGCAAGATTTATAAACTTCAGTAAATTTGGAACCCACCACTGCAAGGTTGATTTGACCTTAAACTGGTTAGGGCCTGAAGAAAAAAGACAATACAATTGGCTATCCTGGTGCTATAAATTATTGAAATCTAAAGTTACTCATCCTTTACGTCACTTGGTAACAGTTGAGTTGCTGGGAGACATAATGTATAAGTTAAGGTCAAGTGCTTCTAATTTACCCTGCTTATGGGTTCACAACACATTTGGAGATGCTATTTTATAAATGAGTATGGCCAAGTCTTGGAGTATGGTATCTACTGACATGAAGGCAAACATTTTGCTACATGAATTTCACACTGCATTACTAAAATCTTTATGCATTACCTGTACATGCTACACCTGATAACGATGTAATTATCTAACACTGTATAACTTTGTTTTTATGTAATCAGTTTTTTTATGTAACTTGTTTGTACTGTATTTGATTGTATTTGATTTCACTTTGTTGAAAATAAGGATTCATTTCTTTAATCATTTGTTCCTGCATAAAAATAAAATTACATCAATCAATCAGCAACTTCTATTGGCTTGTGCACATATGCATTATCAACTCCCATGATACCTTGCATGAGTGGAGTCATGATCCTTTCCAAATTGTTTAACCAGGAGTAGCACACTAAGCTGAAAGCTTTTTTACAAGTGCGACCTAGGAGCACAGGGAAGTTAAGCGACTTGCTCAGGGTCACACAGTATGCAAGTGGGAGCTGTGGGATTCAAACCCAGGTCTCCCAGTTTGTAACTCAGAGGCTTAAACCACTGTACTATACTGCATACCCTTGCAATGGAGATAAACAGTTTTTCACACCAGGGCAAAACAGAGTGAAGCAACCTCATTTATATTTAAATTAGGATGAAACTAGGGAGATGCAAGAGAGGGAATCATTGTTCATGCCTACAAACAACACAGGTATGCAGAAAATAGGTTGAAGGTTCTTTCCCTTTAAACAGCAGGTTTTTCTGACTCTGCAGTCAGCTGGTTTGATTCTTACCTTGAGGGAAGGTCTCAAGCTATTTGGATAGGAAGCTCCATTTCATTACCACTCCCTGTCTACTCAGACATCCCTCTAGGGTCTGTCCTGGGTGCTGTTGTCTTTTCCATATTCTTGAATGACTTCCACTATGTCTGTTCCTTTGTGTCCATTCATATGTACACTGATGATACAGTTCTTTTGCATCTGGCTCCTCTTCCCATGATCTTATGTCACAGCTTCAGCTGGAGTTCGACAATATTCAGCACTGGTTCATGTGACCAACTATCCCTCAATGCCAAAAAAAAACGGTTTCCATGACTTTTGGCACCTGTCAGAGGCTTTCCAGATCCACCCCTTGCCATTTATGTCATAAACTTGATGATGCTATGATTGAGGATGTTTCTTCTTTTAAGTACCTTGGGGTCTTACTTGACCGTCATCTAGATTTTTCAGTTCATACTGATGCCATACACCAAAAGCTTCACACAGGTTTGCTGCACTTTACAGGAAAAAAGCAAGTATAGCACGTTCTGTCCACCGAGAGATTGTTATAAAGATGATTCTCCCTATTTTTGATTATGGTGACATAGTCTATAGTGGCACTCCTATATCCTCCCTTGCCAGACTTGACCCCCTTCTTTCACTCTTTATGTCCTGTTTAAACCTGGTCAAGTCCTGTACTGAAGAAGTCATTATCATAGCGGACCTGAATTTCAACTGGCTCACCCAGGCAGCTACACCTCTGGTATCATTCTGTGACACCTACGGTCTCACACAGTTAATTAATGAACCAACAAGACTAAATGCAAGGAATAGTAGGAACAGTACTCTACTTGACATCATGATAGTGAGTAAACCACATCTATTCACACATGCTGAAGTGCTCCTATGCGACATAAGTGACCACTGCCCCATCGCAGGGGTAAGATCCAACAGCATTAAAACAGATCCTGCAAAATTCCTCATGAGGAGATCCAAGAAAAACATCAATATTGAAGGATATCTGCATGATCTAGCCTACTCTCCACACTGGCAAAGTTCTATCTTGCACGTTCTGTAGAAAAAGCTCAGCAGGTGCTAAATAGCATTATATTAAATGCCCTTAACACCCATGCCCCAATCTCTAGTATCCGAATAAAAACAAATCCTGTCGCTGGTTTTCAGCTGACCTCAAAGCTGCACTGCTGAGAGATAAACTTTGGAAAGTAGCAAGAAAAACTAAGACTATCATGGACTGGATGATCTTTAGAAAGCCAGGAATAAATGCACTAGGAAAGTTAGGGATGCAAAGGCTGCCTACTACCTGGCCCAGCTCGACTCCTCCTACCATAATACTGCTAGATTTTGGGGCACCATCAAGGGTATGATGGGCCAGGATGTTAACAACCCCTTCCAACCCAATTACACAGTAACTATGGCCCCATTACTGGCACATTTGAAATCCTGGATGCAGTCAACAACCACTTCACAACAGCTGGCCTTGCCTTTGACTCCTCCCAGCTAACCTATTAAGGGATCATTTAAGCTCCCACTATACTGGTGAACAAAGAGTTGACTCCTCCTTTAGCTTCAAACCTATACTGTTGAAACAAGTTGAGGATCTATTATGGCATCTAGATACCAAAAAAGTGCAGGAGCAGATCTTCTGGACCCATTCTTTCTAAAGATTGCGTGTCATGTGCTTACAGTCCCCTAACTCACCTCTTTAACCTTTCCTAAACTCTGGCTCTATTCCCACGCTGTGGAAAACAGCCAAGTGGTCCCCTTCTAAAATCAGGGGACCCTATGGATCTTAACTACAGGCCCATTTCCATCCTACCTGTGTTATCCAAGATGCTGGAGAAATTAGTGAGTATTCAGTTAAGGGAATATCTGGACAATGCTAGTCTATTAAATCCAGCTCAATCTGGATTCAGGGCCAAACATAGCACTATCACTGCATTAGCCAAGTCACCAATGATTGGCAAACCGAACTGGATAAAAGAACAATGTCTGTGCAGTATTCCTGGACCTGAGCAAAGCATTCAACACTGTGGACCATGAACTGCTACTCTCATCCCTACACTCCATTGGCCTAGATCCATCCTCCCTTAAGTGGTGCAGATGCTACCTCTCCGGTAGATCACAGCAGGTAAAAGCTGAAGGTGACCTTTCCCCATTAAGACCACTGTCAAAAGGAGTCCCCCAAGGCTCTATTCTGGGTCCTATCCTTTTTGCCATTTATATAAATAAAATTGATTCAACCCTTACCAAGTCCTCAGTACATCTCTTTGCTGATGACACTGTACTGTATGTCAGCAACCCTTCACCTAAAGTTGCTCATGAAATCCTACAAGCAGAATTCTCCCTGTTACATCAGCTTTCGCGAAAAGCTTCTGCTAAATGCAAAGAAAACCAAAGCAATGATGTTCACAACCCAAAACTCCACCAACACATCCTCTTCAATCAGTCTCCCCAGCTATGCATTATACTTGGAGAAAATCTGGAGTATGTTGAAAATTTCAAATACCTAGGTGTGTGGATTGACAACAGACTTGACTTTACTCAGCATCTAGAACAACTGCTGAAAAAGCTTAACTAAAGGCAGCATCCTACAGATTAAAACCCTTCCTTAATAGAGATTCAAAGATGAGATTAGTCCAGGCCATCTTTCTATCAGTCATTGATCACAGACTTCCTCTATAGTCACTGCCCCTCCCTACCTTCAAAAGTTGGATACCTTACCACCATAGAGCAATAAGGTTCATTACTGACCTGCCATATAATACTCACCATTGTTCTCTCTATGATGCAACTGGATGGGTTTCCCTTCATGTCAGGAGGAGCAGAAATGCAGCTCTATGGATCTACAGAGCTTTATCAAAAACTTCCAAGCTATATCCTGGACTGCTTCAACCTGACCACTCCCAGCTCCTATGCCTAAAGCAACAATATCATCCTGCTCAAATTGCCCAAAGTCAACACCAAAATAGGAGGGCAGCAATCAGCTATTCTCTAGCCATAGCATGGAACACCTACAAAATCCTAAAACTGACCATTATCATTCCATTTACATCCTTCAAGCAGCACTGTACAGCCTTCTTCACGAGAAATGCAGTTGTTACCACTAGAGATAGAATAGTCATCCCACAAAACCATATTTCAATCACATATGGCATATTCCTTCCAGCCAGACACCATGAGTATATACATCCAATATTCCCTTCACCATCCTTGTACTCATTATGTGAGTGACTGTCATGGCCCTCATTGTGATATATATGTACTGTACATATTGTAGATGTTAGTTTAACTTTCTCTTGCCAAGCTTTAACATGTGAATTCTCTGTATATTATTGTGTTATAAATAACATTTTCTTTTTTCTGTATGTATAACTGTCTCATAAGTATGTGATGTAATTGTTGTGCATCAACTCGAACCTTGACCTATCAGGTCCATCTTGTAAATGAGCCTTGCTCAATGATGATCGCCTGAATAAATAAAGATTTGATTGATTGATTGATTGATGTCATATTGCTTTATACTGTTCCCCCTTATACTCACCATTGGTCTCTCCATGCTGCCCTTTCACTCCCCTCTCTTGATGCCAGGTGCCTGTCCCATTATTCCTCCTTTATATCTAAATTCTGGTTTGGTTTCCTTCCCTTCTATCTTACATCCCTCTTTTCCTCTCCCTCAGCTTCATACTACCTTCTCTGCAATAATACTTTTCATTCCCTCTCTAGAGAAACCCTAAAGCCACCTATAGGCTGGGAGGGGAGTTGCTGGCAGTCACAAAGGAAGAAAGAGACTTGGGCATCATCATCATCACCGATGACCTGAAATCATCCAAGCAGACCTCTAAAGCAGTAGATAAGGCTAGGGGGACATTAGGGTGTATTAGTAGGGGTATCACAAGTTGTAAGAGGGAGAAAATAATCCCTCTTTACAAGACACTGGTTAGGCCCCATCTGGAGTACTGCATGCAGTACTGGAGGCCACACCTTCACAAGAACATTAACCAAATTGAGGCAGTCCAGAGAAGGGCAACAAAAATGGTGCAGGGACTGCATCAGAAGACATATGAGGACAGATTAACAGAGCTCAATATGTATACCCTTGAGCAAAGGAGGGAGAGAGGCGATATGATCGAAACGTTCAAACACCTTAAGGGCATTAACAAAGGTGAAAGAGTCTAACATGTTTAAATATAAGAAAAATAGCAGGACAAGAGGACACAGCATGAGACTAGAGGGAGGCCTATTAAGGGGGAATGTGAGGAAATTCTTTTTCACAGAAAGGGTGGTGGATGCATGGAACGGCCTACCTCAGGAAGTGGTGGCTATGAATACAGTGCAGACCTTCAAATGGGCATGGGATAGGCATAAGGCAGCAATACAGATGAGTATGAATAGATAGGCCACTGACAGAGCAAAGGCCAATGGCACATTTATAAGGTAGAAAAAGAAATGGGCAGACTGGATGGGCCTTACGGTCCTTATCTGCCGTCAACTTCTATGTTTCTATGTTTCTATTCCTTCTAGAAAATCTACTGTTGGGTCACTCTACTTTCACATACCATTTTCCTAAACTCTGGTCCTCCCTTCCCCTGTCAATTCACTCTGCCTCATCTGCTTTCTCCTTAAAGTCTCTTCTTCATGACTTTTCTTCTCCCTCCTGAAACTGTCCATGATGCTCTTTCTTCCCCTTCCCCTCCACAAGTTTTACCCTGGCAGTCTAGTCCCCTCATAACCTTTACACTGTTCTTCACTTGTAAAAGTAGTTCCCTTGCCCAATTATTTCAGTTGTCTACTACTATGCATATCTGTCATACTGATTTGCCTTCAATTTTTTGATTATGTTCCTTGATACTTTGTACTTGCTGTATACGACTTATCACATCCCCTTACCCCCAGGACATATCTGGAATGATCTGTTAGCAGCTCAATATTTCTTTCCTAGTGAAACTTTTGAAATAAAGCAATAAATGAATAGGTCAAAGTTATCAGTCAGCAGTGATAACATACCAAGCTGTGCATTGTGCATGAATTATTTGTAACATACAGTATGCATTTTATGTCATTCTAAAACAATGGACTGTATTTTATCAGGTAATGTTTGCCATACCTGTGATACAAATGTAATAATAAAACATGTCTGACCCCCGTGTTTAACATTTCAGCTATATCAAGTGATATTTCAACACTATACATATGAATAATTCCTAATCAGTATGGCAACACTGCAGTTGACAGCGAAGCAGATCAGATGGAAACCAGAACTAAAATAAAAAATTATTGATGCAATGAAAACAATCTTCATAACACAGTTGTAAAATCATTGTACTTTTACATGAGTAAACTGAACATTGAGGTTATCTAACAGAAGCATGAGTGCTGGATACTGAAGAGCAAAAGTATATTATTTAAACAAAATGAATAATTTGGGGAAGGAAACATTTAATCTAAAATCATTAACTACTACAAACAACAATGAAACTGGACAGTTGTTATCATTGTCTCTAGCGGTACCTTGGTGGTGTGTTAATTGTAAAGAGTATCCCCATGTTCACATAAATGGGTACGGTATTGTATAATATCTTGTCTATAAAGTGTCAGCACTAAACTGGTTGTCCAAAGCTTGGGCAGAATTCCAGAAATCAGAAAGAGAAGAGCAATAAAACAAAATAGAGAACGAGATGTGGCAAAAATAGCTTGGCGTTGTTTTAAAAAGAAGAGTTCTATGTCATCATGCCGCTAGGTTTGTTTAAGAATAAATTCTTCAAATGCCAGGAAATGTGACAAGGAAAATTTAAAACCTGTTGCCCTTGGGATGACATATCTTATCTAAATAAGAGAATTTCACTAGTTGTTTACTTTACAGTGTTCAAAGGAGAAACCAGCCTTAATAATGTGACAGTTATTTGGTTCAAGAATTGATGAGGGTTCATTGTAAGAGTCACCATTGTCTTCAGCCTCACTGGGAAAGCTGATTAGAAAGAAACCCAAACTGCCTTGATTGATTGCCAGCAGGAGGTTGGATTGTTCAGGTTGTCAGATGTCCTCTATAGGTGATAAACATACTGAGCTGTTTTTTTTTTTTTTTTTTTTTTTTACACAGATGGTTTATTTCGGAATTCTGCCTCATTATACACAAGCAGCATTTCTGGTGCTGTTTCAGCTCCCATGTATGTTGTGCACTGCTACAGCTGTTTTGGTTGCATCTACACACAATAGCTCTGCATTGTTGTGGGGTGGGGGTGGGTAAAGGGCTGCACATAGAAAGGTCAGGTCTTACAGTGTTGCAGGCTGTTTGGATGGAAGTGACCACAGAGGGCCACAAAACTGCAGCATTTTGACTACCCACCACCTGACTGGTTAGTGCTGCAAAAATGGATCTACTACTAACACATCCAGACTGCTATATCATCAGTAATAAAGCAGCTATTGTACACCACCACTACAACAGGGCAAGGGAAACAATGTAAATGTGTCTATGGCCTATGGTGCTACAACGTCCACAGCGTTCTGTGAATATGCAGCCTCTGATTTGAGCATATGCAGTACATTGTGGTAAATCCATAATTCATTCAGGTTAAATCATAAATTGGATATGATGCCAAGTGCCCTGTCAAGGCAATCCAGTTATCTGGCTTAAAGAGTCTTTGCTGCCTCTAGGAAAATGCTGGAAATTAAACACAGTTGTAGTTATATTTCTTCTAGCTCTTGTTTTATCTTCTCCTGCTGCTAACAAAATTTGAACAAAGTGGGTGATTTGATGCCTTTTACCGGACCAACAAGAAATGCACAGAACACAATCTTACAGGCTTCACAGAGCCCTTCTTCAGGTCATGGCAGTTTCTACAGAAACCAAGTGTTAATACTTCAGATAGAACTGATAGACCTTTACATATGGGTGTGACAGTTCTGACAATATTTTGTTTTTTGCAATGGTTTAGGAAATAGATGTCACTATCGAACATAGTTTCTTTCTTCCTGATGTTATGAAGCTGCCATTTGAGACAGCGGACTCTGGCATCTTCCATGATGTAGAGAATTGTTTGTAGCAGTACTGGTCCTTGTACAAAAAGATGAACAAAGTGGGTGATTTGATACCTTTTATTGGACAAGAAATTTACAGAACACAAGCATTCGGGCTACATAGAGCCTTTCTCTTGTGCTTTGGACCTCATCTGCTCCTGCTGCTATGTGTTTACATTTGATATAATGACCTGCTTGTTATTTCATATTCATTTGTGAAGAATTACACCGGCCTCTTTAAAACTTTGCCAGAAAGACGGTCCAGTACTTTCCCTAGTTTAACAATATCCTGTGTTCAACAGGATGCACATGAACACGTTCTCACCAGCATTGCTAAACACTGTTAAAGCTGATGAAGTCACAATATAATTGAAACACTTTCCTGGAGGGAAGGGTATGCCTATTTGCCGATAATACAAAAATCTGGAATAGGGTGGATACCCGGTTGGGGGGGAGGTGAGGCCATGAAGCATGACCTGGAGATTCTGGAGGGGTGATCAGAAACTTGGCATCTAAAATTCAATGCCAAAATGTGTGCTGTGATGCTCCTGGAGTGGAGAAACCCACAAACAGCTTACACCTTAGGAGGGAAGGAAATAAAAAAAAACAGAGCAGGAGAGGGATCTGGGGATTATAATATCAAGCAACCTTAAGGTGAGTAACCAGTGCAGCAAGGCAGTGGGGAAGGCAAATGGAATGTTGGCATGCATTGGGAGGGGCATATCTAGCAGAAGGAGAGAGGTGATGATACCGCTTTACAAGGCTATTGTAAGGCCGCACCCGGAGTATGGGATCCAGTTCTGGAGACCGCACCTATGTAAGGACATTGAGGGGATAGAGAGGGTTCAGAGAACAGCAACCAAGATGGTGAATGGTATGAGGGAGAAACCATATGAACAGAGGATAAGAGAATTGGATCTGTACCCATTGGAGACTATGAGGGAGAGAGGGGACACGATTGAAACTTTCAAGTATGGGAAGGGGACCAATAAGGTGAAGGAGGGAAGCTTGTTCAGGAGGAAGATGGGGTTTAAAACAAGAGGGCATAGCCTAAGATTAGAAGGAGGAAGATATAGAGGCAATGTGAGGGAGCAATTCTTCATGGAGAGGGTGGTGGAGGCCTGGAATAAACTACCAGAAGAGGTGGTGGGGTCCAACACGGTGGAGGGATTCAAGAGGGCATGGGACAGACATATGGGGTTGAGAAGCAGGGGGAATGGGGTGGGTCTGTAAATGAGGAGGGGAACAGGGGAGAGGGAATGGGCAGACTAGATGGGCCAGTGTGGTCCATTTCTGTCATCAGATTTCTGTGATTCTGTTCACATAATTTATGCTGTCATATCAGCAAAACAATTTTTTTTATGTTTTTGTGAAAATATTTGTTAAAGGTGACATAAAACATCAACCAGTTATAATATATTTTATATCCTTGTGAATGTATATGGTGAACTTGTCAGTTTCTTTTTTTGAATCTCTAATCAGAATTGCTTTACAGATTGTTTACACGTACATTGTATGCATTTGTGATCCTTTCAGCAGCTGGCCAAGCAGAGCTAAGTGTTGTGATCACATGCATCACTACCTCTGTTCTCAGTAAAGCTTACTCAAAGTCAAGTGCAGTTTGACAGCTCTTTATCTCTTGTGCAATTTCCACTTTCAGTTGAGATTGTCAGGCTACTATTATATAATGTTATTTGTTTGTTAATTACATCTCTGTTTTTGTGTAATACAACTCTATTTTGATGGAGCCTAACCAGTAGAGTTAATAGATATTGAAGAGAGGTGGTGGTACAGCCATTTATGTATCTTCCCAGGTACAGTTCTCCCCTGTCTTGCTACCTGCTTTCCCAGACAACATCGACTCCTTACTAATAAAAAGTTCCCTTCCCCACTCCATCCCAATCTTTATAGCTGGGACCTATTGCTCCCCGGACTCCCTTTTAAATTCCATAGCAACTCACCTGGACACCCTCAAAACCATCACCCGGGAGCTCCACCTCCTAGGTGATTTCAACTAAACTGGCTCACTTGTGCTAGTACCAAACTCCAAAACCATGTAGCTAGCTTAAATCTGACTCAACTCATCACCGAGCCCACACGGCTCAACCACAAAATGCAGAACCACTCCCTGCTTGACCTGGCCCTCACTTCTCACCCACACAGGATCCTAACCTCAGGTCTCTTTCCGGACTCACTGAGTGATCACCATATGATATATATAATACGTAAAGTATTCAAAGCCAAGTCACTCCCTCCGAAAACTCTCCTTATCAGATCTTACAAATCCCTTACCCTCGATGGACTCCTACAAGACTTGGCTAACTTGGATTGGTCCTACATAACCTGGGCCCCCTCCATGGATCACGCTTTTGACTTCTTTAAGTCAAAATTTCTTGCTGTCTGGGATAACTATGCTCCACTCAGAAAGGGTAGAGTAAGGGGAGCTCACCTGCCATGGATCACTGCCGACCTCATTGATTACCTCCATGTCAGAGATCAGGCGTGGAAAGCCTATAAGACATTAGGGAGGCACATCGATCACCTCCACTACCGAACGCTCAGAAATGCCTGCACCAGGCTTATCCGCCAGGCTAAAGCTCACTATTTCACAACTTCCCTCCAAAAAAATTTAAACCATCTAGCTAAGTTCTGGAGGTCTATAAAATCACTCTTCTCCCCTCCTGACCAGCCACCCACTCCTGCCCTAGATGTGGGTGGCTCTGTCATAACTGAACCACTAGCAGTTGCCACGGCCTTCAACTCAGTGTTTACTAGCAGCGGGCCCTCTCACTACTCCAATCCCTCACCTGCCACACAATATGCGAAATCTTCATCCCCACCCACGCCGACCCCTCACCCAGCCTTCACTTTCTCTCTGGTTACCCCACCAGAAATACTCAAAGCCCTGCTTGCCCTAAATCCCTCCAAGGGTAGATGCACCACAGGTATGGACGCCAAAATGGTCTACCTTTCTGCACCTGCAATCGCCATGCCTCTAGCATCTCTTTTTAACCTCTCTTTCACCTCCGCCTCTATACCCTCTACATGGAAGCATGCCACAGTTATCCCCCTCCTGAAAAGTGGTGACCCATCCTCCCCCAGTAACTACCGCCCAATCTCCCTCCTACCTACCCTAGCCAAAATCCAGGAACATCTCGTCCTCTCACAACTCACCACCTTCCTTGACTCCTCCTCCTTCTTCACCCCTTACCAATCTGGTTTTAGAAAATCCCACTCCACCGTCACATCCCTCCTCAGACTCATAGACTCCATCCTCACAGGCATGGATAATAGCCGTATCACATCTGCCATTTTCATCGACCTAGCCAAGGCATTTGACACAGTCTCTCACACCCTCCTTCTGTCAAAACTCTCTAAGGCAGGCCTCTCCAGTGCAGCTATACGCTGGTTCAACTCATACCTGGATGGCAGGTCCCAATCGGTAAAAATTGGTGCCTCCACCTCAGACCCCCTTCCTGTTTCCATTGGTGTCCCCCAAGGCTCTGTCCTCAGCCCTATCCTATTCTCCATCTTTCTAAATGACCTTCCTTCGACCTGCCTGCATGCTGACATTCAAATGTACGCGGACGATACAGTCCTGTACGCCTCTGGCCACTCCCCGCTGTAAGTTGCATCCAAGATCCAGCTAGACTTCAGTGAAGTCCAGCACTGGTTTCGTAGAAATCAGCTTAATCTAAATGCCAAAAAAACAATCTCCGTAACTTTTGGAACAAGATAAAGACTCTCCCACCTGCCCACTTTCCCCATTTTCAAAACACTTGATGGAACCCCTCTAGAAGTCTGCACCTCTTTCAGATATTTAGGGGTCTGGCTGAACCAACACCTAGACTTCTCCATGCATATCGAAGCTACCCACAAAAAAACTACATCCTAGACTGGGAGCACTATACTGTAACCGGAGCTGCATCCCTCTGCCTGCCCGCAAAGAGATCCTACAGAAATTGATCCTCCCCATTTTTGACTATGGAGACGTAGTTTACAGCTCTGCCCCTAAATCTACCCTGGCTAGACTGGATTCTGTTTTTAAATCCTTCTGCCGTTTCGCACTAGATTGTCCTCCCTCCACTCACCACTGCGACCTCTACAGTCACCTTAATCTACCCTCCCTCACCAATAGGCACCAATACCACTGCAACAGACTCATGGCCAAATTCTGGACCCAGTTACTGCCCTCCTACCTTGCCTCTACCCTAACAGCCCAAAAACCATCAGCATACCCACTCAGAAATTTCGACTCACGTCTACTACATATCCCACACTTGACTACCTCTGCTGGACAGTCGGCTTTTAGAGTCCGTTTACCAAAAATATGGAACTCTCTGCCAGCTGACATCTGGCTCTCCCCTCCCCTCGGCAACAACTCTCCCTTCTAAAAGGGCAAGTCCCATAAGCTGCTCATGTCAACTCGATGTGCACTAAGCTTAACCCCACGTCTGTAGGCGTGCAAAATCTGAGGCCAACTACCCAAATCTACGTTGTCCACCCAAATGCTTTAACTATCACATCTTTGATTTGTTCACTATGTATTCTACTTAGTTACCCTACTTTTATGCAGTTATCTTTCTGTTTCCTGCCTCTTGTACTAACTACTTTGAGATCATTTACTCACTGTATTTATTAAAACCTGTACATATTGTATGTAACCTGTTGTAATTTTGGCTGTTCGAAAACTTCTGTATGTTTACTTGTATTCACTATCCCATTCCCTCTACCCCCAGGACACATCTGGAATCGAGCAGTAGTCTGCTCAGTATGTCTTCCTGGTAAAACTTTTAAATAAATAAATAAGAGTAGTAAAGATTTGTCAGTGCTCTTTTTTACAGACACTGACAGACCAGGGTAAATCTGACCGCTCTTTATTTCTCTCACTCTCTGTGTTGTTTAGACTGTGGCACTCACTGATGCAATTCTGTCTGATTTCTCATACTGGGAATATTTGTTATTTTTATTTCTTGTTTAATTTGTTGGTTTTATATTAGTTTTATGACTAAAACTACAAGTGAGTGTTGTCCATTTGTCAGCACTCGCCTTTACAGATGACTGATCGGGAGAAAACTGACTGCTTCCTTGTTTGCTTGTCTTTTTTTTAATGCTGGTCTGCGTAGCAGACCAGTTTCTATTGGGATCAAAGTAAAAAAGTGTTGTGCGGCTGTCCCACTGAAATGCAATAGGAGACTGGGAAATGTCTTTTTGTGGCTGTCAATGAGTTGTGCCTTTCTATTGCTCCTTGCAGCTGTCTATAATTTACCTGTTGAGCACGTGGCAGTTCTCTTGTGAATGTACAGTTGGCCTAGGTGATATCACTGAAGAAGTCCTTAGGTTTAGTCTAGTGCCCCCACTCCCCGTGATGACAACAATGACAACAAATGGGCTGAAACAGGAAGCACAATTAACTCTCAGTTTTTTTGTACCTTCCGAATGCTACCATCTTAGCTCTTGCCTTTTCTGCCACCTCTTTTGAGGACTCTAGCAGTCTCTTTTTCCACTTTCTTTTGATAACTTGCTTGATGCAGTAGCTTTTTGCCTTCATTATGGCCCTTTTTAGTTCCCTGACTGTTCTTCCACCAGATCCAGTTCATTCCTCCCAGCCAGATCATCCCATAGGCATTCAACCATCTTTTTAAAATCTGCCCTCCTGAAGTCCAGGACCCTTGTTTGTTTCAATCCTGCAGCCATCCTTATACTGAATCAGACTGTACAGTGATTGCTGGTCCCCAGGTGTCCCTTCCCACCTTGACATCTGCAACAGTGTCTCTGTTATTGAGTACCAGGTCTAGTATTGCTCCATCATGAGTGAGTTCACCAACAAGTTGCCCAAGGAATGCCCCCTGCTTCTAGCTCAAGCCGCAATTGCAAGGCTCCAATCTACATCTGGCAGATTGAATTCCCAACCGACAACACCTCCCCCTTCTCTGCCATCTTGCTAATGGCTTCCATCAGTACCTTATCTAATTCTTCCCTCTGTGCTGGAGGTTTGTAGATCACATCAGTGCAAATAGAGACTCCATTCCCCATCTCTATGGTGACCAAATGTATTTCCCTCCCATATTCCCTGTATCTTGGTCACTTTAATGTACTCCCTCACATAAAGTACCACATCCCCTCCTTTCCTTCCCACCCTGTCCTTCCTGAACAGAGTATGGACTGGTATGGCCATGTCCCAGTCATGGTTTTCAGTGCACCATGACTTGGTAATGGCCACAATGTCCAGGTCAGCCTCTGCCACTGTGGCCTTGAGGACTGGAATCTTATTTCCTAGACTTCAAGCATTTGCACACTTGACTTTCCAAGTTTTGTTACCACTCTGTTTGTTACCCCCTTTTCTCCATTTTGCTTTCCCACCTTCACCCTTCTCTTTTTAATGTACCCACTCCCATCCTGCTTAATTTGCATCCCAGAGAATTCCACTCTGCTTGGGTTCTCCCTGCTGTCTACTTCAGCACATGGAAGGGGACATTTCTGCCTCCCCGATCTCTTCCACCATCACCTTGGCTAGTTTAAATGTTTATCAGAGTAACATTTAAACCACCCACTAAGGACTGTTGTTCCCCTTCTGGATGGCTGCAGGTCATCACCCCTGTACAGGCCCTTATCCTCCCAGGTGGGGCCCCAGTCCCCAATGTAGTCGAACCCTCATCTTTGCACCATTCCTTCAGCCATGAGTTGAAGCTCCTGATGTGGAAGTCCCTCTCCTCCCCCCATCATAGGCATGCAGCACCTTAGCAAATGCCACTGAGCACACTACCTGTATAGGACCCCTTCCCAACTCCCTAAACTCCCCTGAACTATCCCCACCCTGTCCCTAGCCAGGTCATTTGTCCCCAGGTGGATACTGACATCCAGCTCTCCCTGCTGCCGTAGCAATCCTTAGGATCCACTACTCATCCCACTGGGCCATGGTGCAGTGTTGCCACCTAACCTTACCTCTCCCCTCCCTTCCCTATTCCCAAATTTATCCTGATCACAATCAATACCCCACTAGAAGTTGCTTTCTCCTCCTCTGGGGTCCTCTTCCAACCTCATTGGGTTCTCTGCTATGGAGGACCCCCACATCCTCCCTGGCCTCTAATACAGGTGCCTCTTCCAGTCAGTCCTGCCTTGCCAGAGCAGTATGAGAATTGCACAGAAGTACTGTTTCAGAAATGTGCCTTTGACCCACCACCCCAATACTTCCTAAGCCTACCACAGTCCAGCTTTTCCTCCTCCCTGCTATCCTCTGAGGCAACAGCAGCAGACTTGGTGGCCCCTGGATGGGGGAAGAGGTTCACCAAATCCCAGTCAATTCAGCCTGGAGTCTAGCGATCTCCTCTCTCAACCCAGAAAGGTGTGTGCAGACAGGGCAGCATCACAGTCTCCAGAAGATTGCTCTGAAAACTGCCACCCCACAGCCACTGCACTGCACTGCACCACTCCCAGCATTCCCAACTCCTGTTCTCCCTGTGTTACCTGGAAACAGTTTTGCACACTTACTCCGATAGGGTGTTTCTAGTTTTCATCTTTTGTTTATTTGTTTGTTTCTATTTCTGCTCTCCCGTGCCTTGTTTAAATCTCTTTATACTCCTACCCTAACTAGGGTGTTGCTCATATTCCCTGTTCTGGCCTACCTTTTACCTCCTGCCCTTTCCAGCAGTGACTGTTACACAGAAATGAACTGGTGTCCTACCATAGCCGACTGGCATAGTTGGCTGCTGCCACTTGGCTGTCCCTCACTATCAAACTCCCCTGTTTCCTTGCTGATGCCTAAGATGCCAGTCACCTGTTCCACTCCTTCACTGTTTCACTCACTCGCTGGCACATGAACATGTGGGACACATTAGAGTGGAAGTACTTTTATAGTGCTCTTGTAGGGAGGCACTAAGCCTCTGTCAGTTCTACCCTCCAGCTACCCACCTGATTCACAGTGCTTCCTGAATCCACTCACCCCAACATCAATCTCCTGAGCTAGTTTCCCCCACACCGTCTGTTACAATTTAAAACCTAAGTTTCTAAGTACCCCAAACCCTGCCCACATAGTTTCAAAGTGTGCCAAATGCTGCCTACAGTTCACTTTTCTCCCCACTTATCCTGCTACTTTCAGTGTGAAGACAAATATAAATATCAATATGCCTTTACAGTAAAGCTATGTACTTACGCTCCTCTCTGTCAGCAAAGTCTGGTCTTCCACCACCGATGGATACACTGCCCAACTACTGGTCCAGTGCCCAAGTCATTAGGGAATAAATCCCCCCCCCCCAACAACATGGCAGATCCAGTGCTCAACCTGATCCATCACAATAAAAAAATTAAAAAATGTGGCCCTCTACCCCCTCCAGTTACTTGACCGGTCCAATATCCAATGCAGTCCATCAGTAAATAAAAAAATATGTCCCTCACTATCAAACTACCTGATGGGTCCAGTATGCAACCCAGCATGTCAGAGAATAAAAAATTGCCCCCTCCCCCTACAACCTGACATATCCAGTGTGCAAGCCAGCCCATCAGGGAATGAAAAAACTGTCTCCGTTCCCTAGCAATCTGACAGGTCTGGTGCCCAACCTGTCTGTCATGGAATTAAAAAAAACTGTCCTCCCTCCAGCTACCTGAAAGGTGACTGCCCAACTGGTCCCATGTATTAAGTCAAACAGAGATAAGGAGCAGCAGCAGCCAAGTGGTGAGCATTAGGTGGAATAGGTAGGGTAGTAAAACACTACTTTCCCCATGCCCATCCACTTAGGTCACAGTGAAGGGTCAAACACTGCACAATTCACTTGGGGCTGCTGCAGCACTGCTGCTACTACCACTGCCATGCACATTCAAACCCAGCTGCACAGCAGAATGGACTGGTACCCAACCTGGACCATCAGGGAATTAAAAAAAATATATGGCCCTCCCCCAACTTCTTGATGGGTCTGGTATCCAACCCACATTATCACTGAATAAAAATAAACATGGTGATATGAGAGGGCTATAAGTGAGTTTGGTGCTGAGGGAATGAAACAAACTGCTTGATGCTGAGTGGACTTGAACCACTATGTAAAATATACGGAGTATTACTGAAACACAGTGCACTGTGTCAAAGCCCTCTTTGTAAGCACTGTATGCAAAAAAATATTATAAACTGATGTTAAATGTGGTCCTCATATAACTACAATTATAAGAGGGAGACTGCTGAAACCGTAAGACCTGCTACAACAATAAACAAAAGATAATATAAAAAAAAGAGAGACCAGCCTTGCTGGCATCAGTCAAATCTTGTTTACTCTGTGGCACACACTGACATACATTTGTGTCAGTATTGTAAATGTTGGGATTGTTTTCAAATCTGCATTCATGTTTAAAGTAGTAGATTTTTATAAGTTGCATCAGTAAAGCTACATTATACTGTAGTAGATATTGTAGTGTATCATTGATTTTCATCTCATGTTTACTGACACTACCTGACTGGTAAATATATGACTGCTCTTTCCCTCAGCTTTTTATGGCTGATAGCAGGAGGTTTGCAATGTATTGCTAGCAAGACAAGGAGCAGAGTAGAGGAAGTATGCAACAGGAAATGACGTACATTTACCTTCTACTTCCACAGTGGGATCTCATTACCTTATTAGCATGCATAAGATTCCACCTGTGCTGTGTCTGTCAGTACCCCATCCCTTCCCCTTCCTACTACCAGATTTTATTTATGAATCAAAGGATGTGGCACTTTTTTTCTGTTTTCAGTGCCACCTCTACATATGACAGAATGCTGCTGACTACACAAAATACTTAAAGGGGAACAGTCAGTACAAAGGGCCCCACACTCAAGTGTGGGGTTGGTCTCAATGTGGACTTTTGTGCAGAAACATTTTGGTTTACTTACTGTATGTTATAGTATAGCAGATTTTATCCAACTAATTTTGTGTACTACTTCTAGGCTGACATGTTCTGTTATTACAAATCCAGAATGCCCTGCAGCTGATATCAGAGCAACAGGCAGCAGTGATAGAGTCAGTAGTCTGCAGTACTTGTTAGAGCTTTTATAACCTCCTATCAGATGTTTTACTGTTCTGCTTTTCTCCAGGGGCTAAGTACAGTCCTCTGTGACTATACTTCACCCTGGGAGGACTGTGGGACCAGCAAACAGAAGATCTCAGAGCTTATGTAAACTGCAATGTGCACTGCAGGCTATTGAATCTCCTACTGCTCTGATGTCAGTTGCAGGAGATTCTAGGATCTGTAGTAACAGAAGATGTCAGCCTAGAAGTAAACAAAGTTAGTCAGATACTATCTACTATACTACAGTAAACAGTACATAAATCAAAATATTTTTGCACACAAAATGTACATTGGGACCAACTCCACACTTGCATATGGGGCCCTTGGTGCTGACTTTTCCCCTTTAAGGGAGTACTTTAATCAAAATATGCAAAAACATGTTGTGCAGAGTGTTTTGATATGTGTGTTTAGTCCTGGTGTGTCCTTCCTTTTGTCTGCTGTGATTTATGATTTTTTTTCCAAATATGCAGACTAGTTTTATGGCCTCTGGAGATCTCCATGTTAGAATGGTTTATTGATGTTCTTTGTCTTACAGTGCATCATGTCTCATGTGACAGTGATGTGCCCGGGATCCACTGATTTATTGAGGGAAATTACTGCAGTAGTAATCTGAAGCTAGAAGCCCGATGTTCTGGCCTCAACTAAATAACTTGAATTCAATATTTTGGTTTTTGTATGTTTGTCTAGGTCTAGCCAGCAAGAGTAAATGTTTTGCTTTGAAAGCTTTTAAGTTCATCAAACCACATACATTGATAAAAAGCACACAAATCACCCTAGGTCATCAGTGCTATAATTAGTAAAGACTCAAGCTGTTTTCTTACAGAATACCCACTCTATCAGACCTCAAATGATTGCTAAGTTGTAAACGTAGCCTTCAGTGCCAATTGATAAGTATTTGCTGAATCTATGGGACAGGAGGCTTTGTAGGAAAAAAACAGCAATAAATCATGGTAATATGGAGAGCCACAGAGCCCATAAAACTAGTAGGAGATGCAATAAAATAAACAAGCAAATTAAGAAAAAATGCCTAACAGCAAACAAAGTGAAGGCCACACCAGGGCTAAACACACAAATCAAAACACTCTGCACGACATATGTTTTTGAAAATTTCAACTGCAGAACTCCTTTAAATAGCTCAGGAACTGGATCAACTTATTTATGTTTTTACTGTTTGCTTTAAATAGGTTGTAAGTAGTTGGTGTTGTGTAATGTTGTGAATAAGAGAGCTGATTATCTTTCTTCCTTTTTGTTTCTTTTTACAGATTTCTGTTATTCAGGTACTCACAGAAGGTGAAGCACCATTCTCGGAAATGCAGACTGGAAGTGACACATGGGAAGGGGTGACTTTGTTTACGTGGCATGATCTGTTTGTAGTAGACAAGTCTTTTTTTATTTTATAGTGTACTGACATTCGGTTGCATGGTGCTAATAAACATCAGGTGACTCTTAACACCCTTATGTTTGAAATTATTAAAGACTAGTTCTGCTTTCTGAAAAGTAAAACATGTTTGTCTATTTTGTTTCACTTAGTCACTGAGCCTGCCTCTCTGTGTACAGCCTGTTTTCAGAACAAGTATGATATGTACTGAATGTGCTCCTGGTTCCTTCTTACCCTCATATCAAGAAGTTGAGTTGGCTGAATTTATAACCAAACATGCATGTGTCAGTGGCAAAGATGTTTTTATTTTGAAATGTTAAAGTAACTGTTAAATGTGAGATATCCCATGCATGAGTTTTTGTGTTTTGTCATGGACCAGAGAAAAGCGATACTTCTCATGAGCTGAACGGTGACAAATTCTGGCTACAGCGCTTATCCTAACATCATCTAGTGTGGTTTTATTTGAGAAGTGAATGAGTGGGGTTATTACCTCGAGTAGGACTTTTAAAAATAAACATGTCATGACATCCATGTGCCTCTTTCCATCTCTCAGAATTTAGTGCATGCAGAGTGAGACTGAGAAAGTAGTTACATAAGAACTTACCGTAACAGTAGATCTTCGAGAGAATCTATTGCATCAGGCCACACCTATGGAACTATAGCTGCCAAACACTAGGACCACATGGAAACTTTTCTAGCTAGCAGCCTACAAGGGGCCACCCGTGACAATGTCATACACTGGTGACGTTTGTCCCATGTAAACGTGGGCAGCTCTGTGCCCTCCTCAGTTCTCCCGCTGGAGACCATGCACAGAGGATCTCCTGCTGGGGAACCAAGGGGAGCCAGAGATTCCCACCACAAACCCAGGTGAAACAGAAGATGAACCATTCTAGAGAAAAAGAGACAGACACAGAAAAGCTCTAAGGCCAAGGGGGATGGGGGTGCGGGATGGCATGGCCTGATGCAAGAGATTCTCTCAAAGATCTACTGTTACAGTAAGTTCTTATGTAACTGTATGATCTTCAGTGATATCTCTTGCATCAGGCAACACCTATGGAATGAGTCCCAAGCAATTACAGACAGTGAGACAGTCTGGGTGGCTGGAGGCTATAGGCCTAGGAAAGGAGGTTATGAAACACAGCCAGGCTGAAGACTGCCCTTCTTCTAGAAGCAATGTCCAGACTGTAGTGTTTAGTAAAAGTGTGGACAGTACTCCAGGTTGCAACAGCACAGATCTCTGCAGCTGAAACATTCCTGAAACAAGCAACTGAAGTGGCCATGCCGCTGGTTGAATGACCACAAACAACACCAGGAAGTTCCTTACTGTACTTTCTATAACAACAAGCATTTGTCAATGCTGAATGTTTGTTTGCTTGCTGGCATTGGCATTGGCATTGGTAGTGTAGGAGTGAGAAAGATGCATAATAGGAATGGCAGAGAACTATTTAACTGAAGCCAACCCCACCACCACCCTGCAGAGACTGACAGGCATTGGGGTGTGGATTTGGGCAGTCAGGCATAACGGCCACACCATTTCACAACACCCTACCCTGCAGACACCAAGTGTCACGGTGCGCCTTGGGGTCTTTGGGCCTTATGCTCACCCATTCCATCAAGAAATATGGTGAGATAGGTGCAGTATAGGAGAATGGGGTGAGCTTTGGGCCCAAAGAGTCCAAGGCACACCTCGATGCCTCTCACTGGCTGCAGGGTGTGGGTGGGGGTGGAATGGTATGAGCATTACAGGTGACAATCCCAAGTCACACCCCTGATGCCTGTCCAGTCTCTACAGGGTGGGGCATTATGATGGAAACCCTAATGCCTCAGGCATTTCGTTGGTATTTTCACTCCAAATTTTCAACATGTTTTTGTGACCCCCACCTTATGAACAGTGGCAATATCAGTTTGTTAGCCAAAAGCTGATTTTGCACAGCGACTCGCCATTTGTCACCACAGGTGCAAAACACATTCCGAACATGATGTGAAAAATGACAGCGGTACTGTTCATGGGAGGTGTAAAATGGCAATGTTGAAAATCTGCTGTGAAAATCTTGAAAAAACTGGTGAAGTCACGAGCGTGCGTAGAAACTGTGCAACGCACACCCATAATGTAACTAGTTTGGGGATTTTTTTTACAGCAGATTGTTAACACAGGCATTTTGGAACCTCCGATCATGAACAGTGTCAGTGTGATTTTCTTTATCTGTCCCGAACAATGATTTCCCACAGCAACCCGCATTTCTGTGCTGAAAGTGTGAAAACACATTTCGACCATGTTGCGGAAAATGACAACTGTACTGTTCATGAGGAAGTGTGGAAAAATGCCACTGGTGAAAATCTATTTAGGGTGCGTGAAACTGCTAATGCTCACTCAGAATACAGTCATTTTATGGAGTTTTGTCAACAAATTTTCAACATAGCCATTTTAAGACCTCTGCTCATGACCAGTGTCACTGTGATTTTCTTAATCTGTCCCAAACATTGTTTTCGCACACCGACTGTACCATTGTGCGCTACATGTGCGGAAACACATTTTGGGCGAGATGTGAAAAATGGTAGCTGTACTACTCATAGGAAGTGCAGTAAAATGCACTGTTGAAAATCTGGTGTGCAAATATTACAAATTTGCAAACTTGCCAGCATGCGTAGGAACTGCGCAACGTGCGCTCCTAAAACAGTCATTTTGGGGAATTTTTTCACCAAATTTTCAACATAGCCATTTTAACACCTCTGCTCATGACCAGTGTCACTGTGACTTTCTCAACATGTCCTGTACATTGATTTCGCACACCAACTGCGCCATTGTGCGCTACATGGGCAGAAACACATTGTGGATGAGATGTGAAAAAAGACAACTGTACTGCTCATAAGGAGGTGTGGTAAAATGGCAATGTTAAAATCTGGAGTAAAAATATTGAAATTAGTGAGCGTACGAGCATGCGTGAGGAACTCAGCAACGCTCATAAAACAGTCATTTTAGGAATTTTTCACCAAATTTTCAAAATAGGCTTTTGAAGCCCACCTTATGAACATTGGCATTGTCATTTGTTAATCATTCCAGAAAGGTGATTTCGCGGTAACGCTTGCAAATCACCTTGAGGGCCCGAGTAACGCAATGACAGTGCAAGAATTCATGAGGAGGGGTCCCAAAAACCCTATGTTGAAAATTTGGTAAAATTCCAAAAAATGGCTGAGATATGCAACAAAGTTGAAAAAACCTTATCTATCCCATTATACAGCTTACCGGCATTTCCTCAGTTCGCGGTCAGCTTTGAAGAGTGCAGACGTGTTCCCGGTCCACCGAAGATCATCGCGCCGGACTCCGGAGGTAAGTATGGGGTGAGGGGGGTGTGGGGAGGCAGGGTGCGCAGTGAGTGGGTGCGGGTTGTGGGGGGCAGGGAGACTGCGAGGGACCGTTTTTTTCTTTACAGGTTTTTGTTTTAAAAGGACGCGGGGACGTTTGCCACGCTGGGGTGGGCTCCCAGCATGGCAGAAGGATAACTGGGAGAGGCATGGAGCCGATGGGGATTGGGCACCCCATCGGCCATGGCATCTGTTGCCATGCTGGGGTGGGCTCCCAGTGTGGCACCCTGTACTCGGGGGAGGAGACACAGTGGAGACAACAGAGGATTGGGCACCCCGTCAGCTATCGATGGTAGCCACGCTAAGTGGGCACCAGCGTGGCATAACTAACTGTGTTTGAGGCGCACACAGCTGACAGGGGATTGGGCACCCCCATCGGCTGCCCAGTGCGTGCGTTGGAGGCAGCAGCAGCATCTGTGTGTGTGTGTGAAGGGGGCGCGCGCAGGGGCGATATCTGATATCTGATCGCTGCTCACTGAAGCGTAGCTCCCCCTTTCAACTGCATGCTACTGCATTTTGGAGCTGTCATAGACAGCTCCAGCAGGCATTGGAGAACTGCGGCCGTGCCTGCAAACACACTGACTGAATTGGAAGAGGGCTGACACGCCTCCGAAAACTCCGATGATGGCACTATGTTTCTTGCACATGCATGCAAGCAAACATAAAAAGTAATACAGATGGCCGACCATTTGGACAGGCATGTTTAGAAAGTGGTACACTCTCTTTCCCAGGGGTGAAAGAAACAGCTGTGAGGACTTCCTGCAATCCTTCGCACAGCGTGTATAGTAATGCAGAATTCTATGCACATCTAAGGTGTGGAGCAATGCTTCCCCTGGAATGGCATGCTCTGGATAATAAATAGGCAAGTGGATGGTTTGATTTAAAGTAAACTCAGACACCACCTTAGGAAGAAACCTAGGATTCATATGGAAAGTCTTTGTGGAAAACCAAATAAAGAGGAAAAAACTGGTAGAAGGACCGGGCACTCTCCACCACAAATTAATAAAAATGCCAACACCAATGGTTAAAAATCCATATTATTTATTTGCCACAAGGTCAAACAGGTAACCACACTGATGCTTTTCAGACACGTGGTCCTTTATCAAAGGTATGAACGTGTATTAAAAATGTCCAACATTTAGATAGGCAACATGATATCAAACACTTACATCACGACAAGACAAACCACATTAAACCAGCGTTCACACAGCAGTTATTAAATTGTTAATTATCTATACTGATCACAAATTACCTTGCAAAGGCATGTTTAAAAAAAGCTCTCTGAATGAGGGGACTCTCTAAATGAGGGGACAACACCCCCCCCCCCATAAAATAAGAATTGATATTGGACCCAGTTAATTAATGTACAATCTACTTCAAATATATACATATACTGTATATACACACACACACACACACACACACACACACACAGACTAAACAGCCAGACCTTATATTGTTAATGTTTTTTTTAGAAAGGGTTTTAGGTTTTTGGACTGATTGATGGTACCATTTGTTCTTAAAGCTGAATACATTGTACTTCAAAATAAATTCTGCAAGTTTAATAAACAGTTCAGTATGCAAACCAATACTTTCTGAACCAAATGATGTGGGTTTACAGGAGATTGTAAAAAAACCTTCAAAATCAGACAATTTACAACATGTAATATGGAAGGTGTAATATACTTAGCAACTGTAGATGTGGGGCATTTTAAAAAGGGAAAACAAACAGAATCTTTAAACTGAGGGTAAATGAACATCAATGTGCCATTCAAACTAAGAATGTAAAATAAGCCGGCCCGGCGGCGCTGAGGGTTGAGGCGCTGGACGTCACACCTTGCGCCATGCTAGTGACCTGGGTTGGGGGCAGGCCCAGGGCGTTGGTCAGCAGGGAGGGATTGAGCATTTAGAGGACAGCCCTCCCTCCCTGGGGTGGGGGGGTCGTATGCTCCTGCAGTCTAGTGGCCTCTGGTGGCGTCAGGGGGCCACAGCAGTCGGGAGCTAGAAAGAGGGGGGATTGGCTGGGTGGCACTCCTGTGGGCATGCTCGGGAGCGAGCATGCAGTGTGCTGGAGTGCATCGCACTTCCCAGCCAATGGGGGAAAAACAGAAAAAACCCTACCACTGGGTGAGGCGACAGGACCATCAGTTGCCCCGGCCACACACCCAATGTTGGCCGCAACTCTCAATTCTCCCTTGGGGACTCACGGGCCTCTCCTTGGGGCCAGACAGCCTGGGGTCCTGACCGATGGGAGTGTAGTTCAAACGGATGGTTAAGCCAATGAGCAGAGCATGGATCCCCGAGAGATGCCCCGGTTAGGTGGGTGCATAAAGAAAGTTGGAAAAAAAAAGAATGTAAAATATGCAACACCTTTGCATGTAAATCAGTTCAAAAACTGTAAGGAATATGTTTTCAACTTTAGAATCATTGACGAAGTAAATTGCAATCCTAGAAAAAAAGATTACAACTCCCTGGTATTACATAGGGAAGTTTTCTGGATCTATAATTTTAAAGCAACAGGGTTTAAATGCACCATTTGATCTAAAACCCTTCCTAGAAACATGAACAATATTAGGTTTGGCTGTACAGTGTGTGTGTGTGTGTGTGTGTGTGTGTGTGTGTGTGTGTGTGTGTGTGTGTGTATAATGTATATTTGAGGTAGATTGTACATTAATTAGCTGGATCCAACAGCAATATTTACTTAATGAGGGGTCCTCTCATTTAAAGAGCCTTTTTTTAAAAATGCCTTTGCAAGGTAATTTGCAATCAATACAGATAATAAACAATGTATTAACTAACCATGTCCATGATGCTTTGCATTGTGGGGGCATGTGTGGTAATGTATTAACTGCTATGTGAACTCTGGTTTAATGTGGTTTGTCTTGTGATGTAAGTGTATGACATCACGTTGACTATTTAAATGCTGGAAATTTTTAATACAGGTTCATACCTTTGATAAAGGACCATGCATCCGAAATGTGTCGGGTATTTACCTGTTTGACCTTGTAGAAAAAAAATAATATGGATTTTTAACCATTGGCGTTGGCATGTTTATTAATTTGAGGTGGAGAGTGCCCAGTCCTTCTATCAGTTTACTGCATTTTCAGTGAGCACCACAACTAAGTGTGACTTCGCTTTTGCATGTGTACCAAATAAGGACACTCACACATCAGAGCCTGAAGCTCAGAAATCCTTCCAAAAAAGAAGTAATATCAACTAAAAAAGTACAGTTACGTAAGAATTTACCATAACAGTAGATCTTTGAGAGAGGTTCCTTCAGTAGGTCATAACTTGTAGGACCAGCACCATCTGGTGTCAGGACCCAATGGCAGACGTTTCCAACAATGCCCGATGGGGGACCGCCCACCCGACATCACGTGATGACGTCAGCATGAGCTTATATAGTGGGCGGTCCCCAGGCCCATCCTCCATTTCTCCAGCTGGAGCCCAAAAGGAGAGGAAGCTGGTCTGGAGACCCAAAAGAAAAAATACCGGGGAAGGAGGGTGGGAAAAACATGACCTACTGAAGGAACATCTCTCGAAGATATACTGTTATGGTAAGTTCTTACATAACTGTACTATCTTACTTCGAGAGGGTTCCTTCAGTAGGTCATAACTTGCAGGACAGATTCCAAAGCAGTCCCTCAAAGAGAGACCAAGAGAAACATGGAAGGAGGAACAACTGAAACAAGAAAGGAGCATGCCTAGGACAGAATGCCCTTCAGGACAGCACGGCCGAAACCCTCCCTTCGCCGCGAAGCAATGTCCAGACTGTAATGTTTGGTGAAGGTATGGATGGAACTCCAGCTTGCTGCTGCACAAATCTCTGCTGCAGAAACGCTATGGAGAAAGGCTGCAGAAACAGCCACGCCCCTAGTGGAATTAGCCTTGACTGACCCAGGCAAAGGCTCATCATACGTCTGGTAACAGAAGCGAATGCAGTTGGCTAGCTACTTGGAAACGCACTGCTTAGAAACCGCTTGACCCAAAGATCTTGGCGTGAAGGACACAAAGAGTTGATCAGTTTTATGCGTCTTTTTGTTCGGAAAGTGTAACACCTGAGAATCCGATGTACATCTAAAGTGTGTAATAGAGCCTCACCTCTATTTGTTGGGGCCGGATAGTACACTGGGAGCTCAACCCACTGATTAAGGGTGAACTGCGATACCATCTTGGGAAGGAACATAGGATGAGTACGGAAGACCACCCGATCCTTATGAAAAATAAGATATGGCTCTTTACAAACCAGAGCCTGAAGCTTGGAAATCCTTCGAGACGAAGCGATAGCAACTAAAAAGAGCACCTTCCAAGAAAGGTAACGCATATCACAACTCATCGTTAGTTCAAAAAAAGGGAGAGAAAGTTTCTCCAACATAAAATTAAAATCTCAAGGTTGTGTGGGGCTGCAGATGGGGGGTTTCAGATGGAGAATCCCTTTCAGGAAAGTCTTGGCACTCTCCATCTGAGTCACGGGTTTACCATCCACCAGCACGTGGTAAGCTGAAATACCTGACAAGTGGACTTTCAAGGAAGAGTAAGAGATCCCAGAATCCGAAAAATGAAGCAGGTACTCCATTAAAATTGGGGCCGAACAAGTAAAGGGATCCCCATCCTTGGAGGCCGCCCAAATGGAAAAACGTTTCCACTTCATAGCATAAGTGGACCTCGTGGAAGGCTTTCAGGCCTCCACAATCACTTGAGCGACTCTTGATGAGACCCCAAAGTGAGAAATCACTGTCTGGAGGAGCCAAGAATGGAGCTGCAAGGTCCTGAACCCTGGGTGCACCAGCTGGCCCTTGTCCTGGATTAACAGGCTGTGCTTCAATGAAAGTGGAACTGGTGGTTCCCTGGACAACTAAAGCAGTAGTGGGAACCAAATCTGTCTGGGCTACAGAGAAGCCACTAGGATCATTCATGCCCGCTCTGTCTAAAGCTTGAGAAGCACCTTCTGAAGAATGGGAAAGGGAGAGAAGGCACATAAGAATCTCCCTGTCCAAGAGAGAGACAACGCAACATGCCAGAAAGCACCATGCTCTGGAACGAGCAAGCAAAAGCTGGGAAGATTTGTGTTGAATGAGGAGGCGAATAGGTCGATTTCTGGTTGCCCCCATTTCTCGAAAAGTAAGTCCACCACATCCTGATCTAGTTCCTATTCATGAGCAAGGGTGAATAATCTGTTTAAGCTGTCGGCAAGGACATTTTCCACTCCTGGAACGGGCACAACTGTGAGAGACAGACCGTGCAGGACTGCCCAGTTCCACACTCTCATCACTTACCTGCAGAGGGGATACGAGCAAGTGCCTCCCTGCTTGTTGAGATACCAGACAACCAAAGTGTTGTCCATCTGAATGAGCAGGAGTCCCATGGGAAGAATGGTCTGGAATGCTTGAAGAGCATACAACACTGCTCTCATCTCCAACACATTGATGTGCAAGGACATCTCCTTTTGGGACCAAAGTCCCTGTGTCTAATGGTACCCCATGTGAGTTCCCCATCCCATATTGGAAGCGTCCATTGTAAGGACTGCTGTGGGAGCTGGGCCATGAAACAGAAGGCCTAGCGAAAGGTTCGTGGGGTCCCTCCACCATAACAGATCCCTGTGACAAGCAGAAGAAATAAGTATAGGCTGATCCAGCTGATCCTGTAGATGATCCCACTGAACCCTGAGGGACCACCGAGTAATTCTCATGTGAAGCCTCACCATGGGCACTGTGGAAACAGAGATTGCCATCAAGCCAAAAATATGAAGGACGTCTCTGGCTGGAAGGTACTTGGAGGAGGCCACCAAGGTGGCCTGCTCCATCAGAGTGTCCCTCCAGTCCAGAGGGAGAAAAGCTCTGCCCTGAACTGTATCCAGAATAGCTCCAATAAACTGAAGACGTTGCGAGGGAGTGATATAAGATTTGGGGATACTGACATTAATCCCCAGTCTGGAAAACATGTTCAGGTTAATCTGAAGGGCCTCCGAAAGGGACTCTCTGGAGGGAGCAGATATTAGCCAATCATCCAGGTATGGTAAAACCGTAATACCCTGGCATCTGAGGGCTGCTGCCACCCCCGCTAAGCAGCTGGTAAAAACCCTGGGTGCCAAAGAAAGGCCAAAGGGGAGTGCTTTGAATTGGAAGTGTTCCCCCTGAAAGACAAACTGCAGGAAGCAGCGGTGACTCTGCAATATCGGGATGTGCAGGTAGGCATCCTGCATGTCCAGGGCACATAACCAAGGCCACTGATTTACGGTGATTAAAACAATTAAATTCGGTTTTCAAGACTTAAGATTCCGGAATTTCACCGGTGATTGTTACTCTAATTTCCGGATTTTACCAGGATTCTGTTATCATTCTTTTAGTATGTACATAAATAATCAGAATTAAAGTAGGCTTAATATACAGAGCATTAAATAAAGCAAACTAAAAACAGTACAGAAAGGAATTAAGAGAAAAACAGACTTTTTTGTAGATTTACTGATCTGATAGAAAATGCCAGATTCCATGAAATCTTCGTTTTTACCGGTTTTCAGGCAGCCCTAATTCCGGAATTTTACCGGATTTTCCGGTAAAAACCGAAAAACAGTGGCCTTGCACATAACCAATGACTCTCCTGCAGTAGAGGCAGTAGGCTCTGGAGCGTTAACATCCTGAACTTTTTGTACTTGACGAACAGGTTTAACCTGCTGAGGTCAAGGAGGGGTCTTAGGTTGCCTGTCTTTTTTGGAACCAGGAAGAAGTGGGAGCAAAACCTCCATCCCTTTTGCCAAAGAGGGACTGGCTCTATTGCTTGTTTTTGCAAGAGAGCTTGAACTTCCTCCCTTACCAGAAGTACCTGGTCTTGAGAATAGGCGGACCTTCGTGGAGGGGGTTCTGGAGGAATCTCCAAGAATTCCAGACTGTGCCCAAGGGACACTAACTGCAGGACCCATTTGTCAGAGGTTATGCCCTGCCACTCCTGCATGTGGCGGGCAAACCTTCCCTCCTCCAGTTCCTCTTCCAGAAGTGGAGGAAGGGGTGGGCCAAGAAGTCAGGAGGTGGTGGGTCGGGCTGGAGGAGGTCCTCCAGAGCGATGCTGGATTTTGGAGGCAGGAGGGGTTGACACTCTACCCGTGGCCTTGCGCTTACCCTGTCTAAACTGGGTGTGCCTTCGTCATTGCCTCCAGGTCTGTTTCTGAAAGGGCTGCTGGGATTAACCCAGCTGGTTGCCCTGACGGTACATAGATCTCACAGACCAAAGAGCCTGGCCTTGTTCTTGTAGGTCTGTGATAATAACTTTGGTATCCCCACCAAAGAGCACCGAGCCCCAAAAGGGGGCATTCTGAATGGCCGACTGGACTTCATTAGCGAGGCCCGAAATATGGAGCCAGGCATGCCACTGAAGGGAGACAGCAGTCGCCGAGGTTTGGGTCACTGAATTGACAGAGTCATAGTTGGCTTGAAGAGCATGCCGACAAGAAATTTTGGAAAGTCAGATGTCCTGGGCAAGTTCCTCCTTAAGGTCCAAATTTGGCATTGATTGAATCCAGTCTTCCAGCCTGGCTAGGGTGGCCTATTGGTGGGACACCACGTGAGCTATGTGATTCAGGGATCTCAATGCACACATAGCTGAAGAATACATTTTCTTACCGAATTGGTCAAACTGCTTAGACTCTTTGTCAGGAGGAATGATACTCATGTGCTTAGGAGCAGAAGAGCAATCCTGAGCAGCCAAGATGACAACAGAGTCTACCTTAGGATGTGCCGAAAGAAAGGGGGCATCCTTAGGCACCCAGTAAATCCTGTCTGCTCTCTTAGGGGCAGCCGGAATGGAGTTAGGCAGTTGTCAGACTGTTGAGGTGATGTCAAAATGAGGACCAGTCCATGGAGGCACTGGAATTGGTGATAAAGCCTCCAGATCCAGATGCTCTGCAAGTCTCTGCTACATCAGATCCTGTGCCTCCATCTCCCACTCGTAAGAAGCTTGGATTGACCTCAAAAGGTCCGTGAAAGAAGGGTCCTCCGGAGGTGACTTTGGAGAGACCTTCCCCTGGACCGGTGATTCTGGACACAAAGATTCACTCGATAAGTCTGCCCCCGAGTCCAGATAGTTTCCAACTTAAATATCCAGAAGAGAGATGTTTGTCTGAGCCGCTTTCCAGATGTGGACCATGTCATAATCAGAGTCCATGGGGGATTCAGACCGGGGAGAGGGAGAAGGGTGGGGAAGCCTACTCTCCAGGTCCATCACCAGCTCAGCCCTCGCCTCCTTCCACCAAGACTAGATAACATGTCTGATGTCTGGCTGTGGGGCCAGAGGGGGTGAAGGCAGAGGGGGGAGAGGTGGAGGAAGAGGAGGAGGAGGGTAAGCGTACCCATGGTACACCGGTGGAGGATAGCCCAGAAACTGTGAGTAACCGGTGTAAAAATGCCCCAAACTATGCCAGTCTGGCACAGGACCAGCCAAGGTATGGTCCGTAGGAAACCCCAAAAGGTAATGAGGGACATAATGGAGTCTTCTAAATGTTCCCAACATCGGAGAAGCCAACGTCAGGAGCATCCACATTGGACCTGGAGTTGTGTAAATACTCATAGGATCTGGTATTGGATAGGCTGGTGTTGGAACCACCATCAGCGGAGTTGGTGGGACCAACGTCAGAATGAGATCTGGCATTGAAGTCCATTGTGTGGTGTCCGACGAAGGACCCACTCCTGCCGAAAGATTGGGGGCAGGCGTACGGGTTCCGGCCTGGAGACTGTCATCGTCGGAGCCGGTGTAGGAGGAAGAAAAATCGGGTCCAACGAGGGAGTAGGGTCTAGCATCAGCTTAACCACTGGCCGGGAAGGACTCCCTAAATTGGGAATGGGAGGGAACTCCATGGGAAACTCCAGCAAAGGAGGAGGGGCCTCCTGGTCTGAGACCCCTGAAGGGGGAAAGCAGATGCGACCCTGGAGAATGGATGACGTCCAGTGGACCAGCGCTATCTCCAGCTGAGGAAGCGGATTTGGAGAGACTGCAACCAGCAGAGGAGCAGGGTGAAGAGGGGCTGTCTTCCCCATGCTCTGCCGGATGTCAGGTTGGGTGACGTTAGTCCCCAACAGGAGAGCTGCGTCCATGCAATCCCCCATGGGGGATGACTGACTGGACGTCTGCACTGTGTGAGGAGAGGAGAAGTCCCCCTGATTTAGCAACATTGGTCACGTGGGACCCCAAAGGGTGGGGAACTGACATCAGCCACCATGCGGTCCCCAGAGGAGCAGCTTACAGCAGTCACAGTGCAGTCCGTGGAGGAGCCGGGGACTGACTTACCTGATACAGAGACCGGGAGAAGCGTCTGAGCCTTCGCATCCCCAGACACAGCCTGGACTTTTACTGTAGGCGGCGAGGGACCAGCCTTGCTCGACGCGGGCCTCTAGGCCTACTCTCTGAGGAGTGCTTCTTCTCCCAATGTTTGTCCTTCTTTTAATGTTTCGATGGTGAAGATGAAGAAGTCAAAGCCGAATCTCGGATCTTCTCCATCTGTTTTTCGAGAGATGTTAAACGGTCTTTAACAGATGGGCCTCCAGAACCTGCTGGCTCTGTTTTCTGATGGCCTGATTAAATGGGAGACAATCCAAACAGGTGGCCACTGGATGGTCTGGGCCTAGACAGATAACGCACCATCGATGGCCATCTTTATGCGGGATCTGAGTGCCACAGGATTCACACTTCTTTGGTGATGACATAGATCAAGAACTGAAAACTTGGAGGAAAAAAATGATTTAGAATCACAAAAACATGAAGAACTACCAGTGATCGCTGAAGTGAGTCTAACAGAGGAAGCTGCACAAGGCGACAGCAGGAAAAAACTGGAGGATGGGCCTGGGGACCGCCCATTATATAGGCTTATGCTGATGTCATCACATGACATTGGGTGGGCGGTCCCCCATCAGGTATCGCTGGAAAAGTCTGCTGTTGGGTCCTGACGCCAGATGGCGGTAGTCCTACAAGTTATGACCTACTGAAGGAACCCTCTTGAAGTAAGATTAATGCTTTCCATGATGGAAGGCATAGCTTGCATGTCACAGCAGGCTCAGAAGGAGCCAAATTAAGTTTCTCCAACACACAATTCAAGTCCCAAGGTGGGGCTGGATTATGGATGGGAAGCTTCAGATGGAGAATGCCTCTCAAAAATGTTTGGGACACCTCTATTTGTGCCACCATACAGCTGTCAATAGGCACAGGGAAGGCTGAAATGGCTGACAGGTGCACTTTTTTTTTAACCTCTTTTCCCCTCCAGTCACAGCCTGCAGGGCCTCTCTCAGGCATCCTGGCCTGATCCTGCCTGCCTGAGGTCCCCCCATCCCGAGCCTCCTCTCTCTCCCACCTCCTCCTGCAGCCAGTACCCCAGGCTTAACCCCTCTGGGGTGGGGCAGCCCATCCTCTTTGGGTGCTCTCTTATAGACTGGCCAAGCTGTAGATGAGGGCCCAGGTGGAGGAACTGGAAGGCCGGGTGGGTGAGATCCGGCGGTGGGCATAAGGGTCAGGTGCCGTCACCTACCCTGCAGAGCTGGCTGTTTTCCTTGTTCTGTTGCGCTCCTCTCCCTTTCCAAGCATGGTGTGCAATGACGCCATGGCTCACGGTAACCCTGCCGGCGTCTGCCAAGTTCCCCCACATCTTTGCTCCACATTCTGCAGTGCCCCCAATCTGCACCAGGGGCCGCTGGGATGCCAGACAGCCCTGTGCCCTCCCCTGAGAGAGGAGAGCAGTCCATCGGATGCTCAGTCCTCTCCCTCACCTACTGACCCCCCCGGCACCCGAGCTCGCTCCCGAACTCGGGTCGCCGGCATAGCGTGAGGTGCGGCATCCAGCGCCTCAACCCTCAACGCCACTGGGCATTACAGGTGTACTTTAATGGAGAAGTATTGCAAGCCAGAATCTGAAAGGGGCAGTAAGTGCTCCAGGATCTGGTTCACCAAACAAGTGAAAGTGTCCAAATGATGGGAAGCCACCCACAGAGCAAAGCGTGTCCACTTCATAGAATAAGTGGCCCTGGTGGAAGGCTTCCTGGCAGCCACCAGAATATTAGCCACCTTTTGGAACACCCCAAATCTAGCAATGGCTATGTCTTCAGGAGCCAGGCACGAAGGTGCAGTGACTTGCAGTCCAGATGGACCAGAGTGCCCTGCTCCTGTGATAGCAAGCCTTTGCACAGGGGCAGGGGCACTGGAGGTTCCACCACCAGCTGCTATAGTAAGAGGAGCCACATCTGATGAGGCCAGAAAGGGACAATTAGGATCAGCATTGCCTCTTCCATCTGGAGCTTGATCAGCACTCTCTGGAGTAGAGAGAAATGAGGAATGGCATAGAGAAACCTCCCTTTCCAAGAGAGGGACAACATGGCTAGCCAGAACACTCCAGGCCCCGGAGCAAGTAAGCATAAATTCGGCAATTTTGCATTGAGTGGGGACACTAGGAGGTCAAACTCTGGATGACCCCACCTGTCAAACAGGTTTTCTACAAGCGAGGTCAGCAGCTCCCACTTATGCATCTGAGACTACAACTAGCTTAGCCTGTCTGCCAGGGCGTTTTGGATGCCTGGAACAGGGACAGACAACAGTTCTAGACTATGGTCTAGAACTCAGTACCAGAACCTTATTGCTTCCTGACACAGGGGGACGAATGGTTTCCCCCTTGTTTGTTGAGGTAGTGAACTACACCGATTTTGTCCATCTGCACCAGCAGATGGTCCGGGGACAGATGGGTCTGGAAGGCTTGTAGAGCATACAGAATGGCCCTCATCTCTAGGATGTTGATGTTGGGGGCAGTCTTCACTCTGGTCCAAATCCCTTGAGTCTGATGAGACCTCAGATGAGCGCCCCCTCCCCCTACACCAGTCCAACCCTGAAGCATCTGTGGTAAGAATATGCTGCGGAGAGAAATAAGGAAGGGAACCGCTTTCAACAGGTTGTTGGGTTCCATCCACCACAGCAGCACCTTTTTGACCGGACAAGAGACTAGAACTTGCCATTCCAGGTTATCAGTACATTGGTCCCATTGGACCCTCAATGTCCACTGGGGAATCTGCATGTGCAGCCTGGCTAGGGGTACCATAACGATGGCTGCAGCCATTAGGCCCAAGAGCCTCAGGTAGGTTCTGGCCATGACATATCTGCTGTAGTAGAGCAGCTGTGCCTTAAACATCAAGCAAGAACACAAAGTCCTGAACCATGTCCAGTATTGCCCTGTACTGCAGATGCTGACAAAGGGTCGATGCTGACAAAGGGTCAAGACTGACTTGGTCAGACTTCAAGTGATGCCCAGGGCATGGAATAACTGCCTGGTATGCACTAGGGTCTGGATCAGTTGCTCCCTGGACTGTGCTTTGAGCAACCAGTCATCCAGGTAAGGGAAGAAGTATAGCCCCTCCCTCCTGAGGGCTGTTGCTATCACCACCAAGCATTTGGTAAAGACCTGTGGCGCAGAGGATAAGCCAAAGGGTAATGCCTGAAACTGGTAGTGCTCTCCCTGGAACTGGAACCTGAGGTACTGCCTGTGTGAAGCACACACCCTGATATGCAGGTATGCATCCTGTATGTTGAGGGACCATATCCAAGCTCCCTGGCACAGAAATTGCAGCAGGCAATGGAGGGTCACCATCCTGAACTTCTTGTACTGGATGTAGAAATTCAGGTTTCTCAGATTCAGGATGGGCCATAAATCCCCCGTGGATTTGGAGACTAGAAAGAAATGAGAATAGAACCCCCTGTTCCTCTGGAAACTGGCTCTATGGCCCTTTTCTGCAGCAATGTCCGAATTTCCCCCAGCAGCACTGGAATGTGGTCTGGAGGATAGCTTGAATGAACTGGAGGTAGATTTGGAGACCACTCCAGAAGTTCTAGAGTATGAGGTTGCTCTATGAGCTTCAGGACTGAAGCATCTGTTGTGATCTCCCTGCACCTGTCCAGGTGGAGAGAGAAATGACCCCATACCGCCACCTCCTGTAGTGCTGGAGGGTGGTGGTCTGCTAAGGAGTCACGCAGAGGTAGCACCTGTGGCCGGGGCTACACCACTCCTCTGGGGGCTTTCCCTGCGATAGAGGAAGGGGTAGGCAGGGCTGCTGCAGCCCTGTGCTTGCCCTGAGGTTGGGCGCCAGATTTGGGCCTATGCATGGCATGATGAAAGGGCACTTTTTAGCCGGGTGTGGTATAGAGAGTGGACTGACCACAGAGTCCTGCTCAAGGCCTGCAGGTCAGAAAGTATGTCCTGCACATCTGCCCCAAAGAGCTTGTAGCCTCTGAAGGGGGCATTCAAGATGGGCCGTTGTACATCAGTAGCAAATCCAGACACCCTGAGCCAAGAATGCCTTCTCAGGCAATTGACTGCCGCAGCTGCTCTAACAGAGGCATCAGCAGCATCATAGCAGTCCTCAAAAGATGCTTGCCACATCTGCCCCAGACTGGAGGGCCTGGAGCAATTCCTGCCCCTGGGAACACTCTGAAAGGGCCTGGGCTGCAGCTGTGGCCTTTCCCCAGAGGGTATTCTGAAATTTGACCATATGGGCAAAATAATTCATAACCCTGATGGAGAGGGTAGCAGAGGTAAATGCTCATTTCCCATAATGTCCAGCTTTCTGGATTTCTTATCTGGTAGAAGACAGCTGATATATTTAGGTCTCTTGGACATATGGGCAGCATTTATAACCACTAAATCTGCCTGTGGTTGCTATGAGAAGAATGATTTCCTTGAGGGAGCCTGGTATAATTTGTCTGCCTTTCTGAGCATGGCAGGGATCAAATTTGGCCTATACCAGGTGCCATGGTGGCATCTTCAAATGCTGCCATCAAGAAAGGAATGATCACAGGTGGAGAATCTTGCAACTCCAAGTATTCTGTCAGGTTTCTCCTGATGACATCCTGCTCCTCAGCATCAAACTCCACAGCAGTTTGCAATTGCCTCATCACTGAGATGAAGAATGGGTCATTGGGGGGGGTCTAGGCATATATTTGGAGAAGTCCTCACCCCCTGAGGAGACAGTAGAAGAAGAATGAGCAGGGCTACCATCCCCCTCTTCCTCATCCTCCTCATCCTCCACCTTATCCCGTGGAAGGAGGTCAGGATGGTATTCATCCTCATTGCCTGGCTCCAAAATGGTCAATGATGGCATTGAAGATTGAGAGAAAGCAGGGTGCGGCGCCATGGAGGGCGGCAGCGCTGGAGCACATGGCGCTGGACTCAGTGGAGGGGCAAGGTGGTGCATGAACTCCAAGAAGGGGTATAGCGTGGCTTATACAATGATAGTAGTCGGCATCAGAATGCCCTGTGGCACCAGCGGGGAGGCTGGGGACCTGACGCCAGCAGTGTTGCCTGAGGTGTCGATAAGAGGGGCTGAGGCCCTGTGTCGACATGGCAGCCTGGGAAGTCGGCAGGGTAGACTGGGGCCCCGATGATGACATGGTGGCCTGGGGTGGTGACGGAGGAGGCTGAATCCCCAGTGCCAAAGTAAAGGTCGAGGTAAAGGCCAAAGTCATCACTGGGGAAGACTGGACCCCCGATTGCGCCGTACCAATGCCAGCCAAGACTGGATTGGTGGAGCTCCCTGTCTGGTGGCATGAGGAAAAGAGGGTCCGGAACAGCAGGGGCTGGAGAGTCAGTGGGGGCATAAGGAGACTCAATGCTGAACAGCCATCACTAGCCAAGGAAAGACTGGTGGGAAGTGTTGCCAGAGCTGACCCTGTAGCAGAGAGGGTGTGGGTGGCAGAGGGAGTTGCTGGTGAAGTGGGCAACAACCCCATCATGGCCAGTGCCCAAGCAGTGACCGAGTCCAAACCAAGGAGGATCTCGCCTTGCTTCTGTCCTTCTCTCTGTGCTTGTGTTTCCTGGCCGACTTGTTCCAGGCCTTGAAGGAGTAGGGGCATGTGGATGGGGCTGGGGAAGCAGAGGAGCTTCTGGCCTGGAGCTCCTTCTGCATTTGGGTGACCTTCTGCTGCAGCAGGAAATTTTCTAGGGCCTTCTGATGGCACCATTGGGTTGCTTGGTTAAATCTGCGGCAGACTTCGCAGGCCTTAATGTCATGGTCTGGGCCTAGGCAGCGTATGCAGGCATCATGGGGGTCCTTTTAGAAGATCTTCTGACCGCACCTACAATGGCAAAATAGTTTTTGAGGATTGGTCGACATAAATGAAAATCCAAAATCATTTTAAAAATAAAGTGATACACAAACTAGGGTGAGAAAATAAAATAAAATTGAAAAGTAGAAATTTTGCAGTCAGCTGAAGCGCCAGTGTCTTCGTGGAGTCCAATGTGCGATGGTCGACAGTGGGAAAAGAACAAAGGGCGGCTGCCCATGTTTATATGGGAGGGACATCACCAGCATATGACTTTGTCGTGGGCGGACCTTGGTATACTGCTAGCTAGAAAGGTTTCCGTGTGGTCCTAGTGCCTGGTGGCTATAGTTCTATAGGTGTGGCCTGATGCAAGAGATATCCTTGATGAAAATAGAGTTTTATTGCAGTTTACACAGAAAATCACTTCTACAGATTTTTTCTATAACCTCAACTTTACACCCCTCCACACAGTCCTCTCCACCACTGTCCCCTGCAAAATCAACAGTTTGCCAATTTGATGAGCATCCTTCATCAGTGCACTGCAAGCAATGTCAAGTGTTTCTTCCCCCAAGTACCCTGTACAAGAAAACAGCCCCCCCACTCAGTTCACAGCCCAGTCTCCACCATCGCTGCCTCCCCAAATCCATCACCCACCACAGTGAATCCCCCTGCCCACATGGCAACCGGCACATCCCTCCGCTCACCTATGTGGCCGGCCACTGTCTGAATTACTTTTCACATTCATGACCCCACTGCTTGAATGAATAGCTGTTTATACCGTTAGATGACACTCTCATTCAGATGGCTGGCAGTTGCAGAAGTGAGTAGAGGGAATGCGCTGGCTGTGGTGCGGGGCAGGTGGAGACTCACTGTGGTGGGTCAGTGGACAGGGGATAAGCTGGCAGCACTGTGGAAAGGATAATGTAGGAGCAAAGGTAGTGTTCTCTTACAGATGCATGATAGTGGTGACAATTTTGACGTATACATTTTTATTGTTTTGTAGATTTCCCCTTATCTCCTGATGTGTGTGATGCCTTTTCTCCCATTTTGAGTCTGCTTTGCCAACTGATTTTTAACAACTGAAATAATAAAATGAGTGCTCCCTTTCTAATATGGCTTGGACCAGGTTTTCTTCAGTATTCTCTGTTGTTTTCGAAAACCCATTTTTTAAGATATTTTGTCTTGTGACTATAATGAACTACCATGCAGCAGACACTGCTTCCTGGCCTAATAAAACAAGAGGGGCCTGATATTCAAAATCTTGCCCTGGCACAAAACCGAGTTTGCCTACGCAAACCAGTCATTGTGTGGAAGGGCAATACTGAAAAGCCCAGTTAGTGTGGGCAAACTCTGTTTGTGCCCAGGCAAAAGGCAGAGGTGGCACAATGTAAATGAAGGGGCAGGGACCTGAATATTGGTGCAGTCCAACACTCAGAGCATGTGTGCCGCACAAGGCCATTTTGCACGGTCCCCTTGCACGGCGCACATACCGCCTACTGAACCCCCAACTTACTCCCACACAATCCTAGTGGTTGGCAGAGGAAGTGTGGCAGCCCGCACCCCGATCCCAAACAAAGTGGTCCCTAGTGGTCTAATGGTCCTTCCCCCATCGCTGATCACCATCCCGTTCAGAGGTAAAATATATATCCCTGGTGGTTTAGTGGTCCCTTCTCCATTTCCAATCGCAGTCCTGTTCAGAGGTAACATATAGATCCCTGGTGGTCTAGTGGTCCCTCCCCCATCGCCAATCACTGTCCTGCTCAGAGGTGAAAAATATATTCCTGGTGGTATAGTGGTCCCTCCCCCCACCTGATCATCTGCCGAAGATATGTAACAAATATCCTCTGGTGTCCAATGTAATGCCCCCCCCATCCCCAACATAGTGGGGAATTTCAATTGTGTTGGTGGAATATAGCACAATATCAAAAGTTTTGAAGCCGAAGGGTTTTTTATCTTCATAGCTATAAAATAATCAGCTTCACTTATTTCATCTATATTTATGAAGGTCCCTATTTTAAGTAAGCAATAGCCCGCGACAGGGTGTGTGGTTACTGGGGATTAATCAGCACCCCTGGTGCATTGTTAGGCATGAGGCCACAGTCCAAATGTCCTCACAGCGCATGGGGTGTTGAAGTACTCTCCAATAACCACACACCCTGGAGTGGGTTATTGCGCTTATAACATAGGCCATATGTGGAGAGAAATGGACAAAAACAGGTGGAATAAGTGGAAAAAACGTGGTAACTCTTTTGTGTTCTTCCACTTTTTCTGGTTGTAGTACTACACTTTTCTGTGTTCTGCCACAGGAAAAATAGTTCTGCAAGCAGAATTTTGTGGTAAACAGGCATGCAAGTTAAGATCAAGGAGCAAACTGATCTTTTTATACTGTCAAAACTGCTTAGTTATCCCAGTGTGCTGCTTTCAAATTAATACACAGAGAGAGAGATAGTAAGACGACACCGATGGCACAACAAATTAATACTACCCCAATGTACTTGGTGACACATATATATTTCTCCTTATTGTGTACCTATAGATCCAGAAGCCACACAAATCCCTAGTTTATACAGCTGAAGACAGAATGGTGTCTGTTTAAAATGGCACCTTACATTCACCAGCTCGAACACCGATGCTTCACAGACACTGCAATACAATAATGATTCTCTCCTGCAGCACATACACTGCTGCACTCCTTGTCACTGCTGGATCGGGAATCAGGATTCGACTTGTTACTTGGGAGGAACCTTAATTATTGTGGATAGAATGCAGAGTGTTGACAACTGTTTCACATCTCTGCCATTATTTGTGGGTAACTGAATTCAGTGGGGAGCATGGAGTTCCACTGGGCGGGTGGGTGGGAAGTGTCTGGAGCATACAGGAGATATTAAGAATTTCTGGTGGCTGGATGATTTATTTAGCAGTATGTCCTCTGCTGCTTGAATGCTAGTGTGCCACGGCGAAGCATGGAGTTCCGCTGGGTGGGTGGGTGGAAGTGTCATCTGATGATGGAGAACAGAACAGCTGCCCATGGTGATAACTGAGTTCGAGTTAACAGGCAGGTAGGTAGCTTGTGGCACGATGGGCGTAAATGTTGGGACTCTGCACGTGTGTCTCCCTGTTCTGGCATGGATTGCTGGTGGTGTGGGAGCGGGGAAATGCGGTGACCTGCTGCTGAACTACACAGCGACTGGACAGGAGGCAAAAGGCAACGTTTTGCCGAGTCTGCACATGTCAGTTACTACGTTAACATTAAGAGTCACTAGGATACTCGAGGTGAGCCGGGTGGGTGGGTGGCTGGGGACACTCGCTTGGCTACAGAAAAACATGTCTGCCTTTCACAAACATTCAGAGGCTGTAATAACTAGTTTGGTGAGGTGCTTGATATGTGTTTCTCTGGACTGTTTACCACACACAGACACTGAGGTTAACAGAGATTAATGTATGGTCACCTGGTGACTCTCCACCAGTCATCTCACAGAAATCTTTCTGCCCATGTTATAATGTATATTATACAGTAAGTGCACAGGACCTTCTGCCAAATTTAGCTACCTTTTTTCCTGAGCGATGAAAAGTTATGTAACTATTGAGACTTACATTATCAGTTTTATCATGCCATGTTTATTATATGCATATGATTGCAAACATTTTAATAAAAGCTAACCAAATAGTATCATATTTTTTTGACTTGTATCTGGCTATATTCCGAGAAATCAGGGAAATTTCATAATCCAGAGGATCTCCTTTTATGTTTAATAAACCATTCTCCCTACTATGTGGCTTCTTAGCGTCTGATAGTTCACTAGGGGTGCTAAGTCACTTATCAAGACCAGCTAGTATTTGGAATCTATTTTAAGTTAAAAAAGAATTGTGGGCAGTTTGTACAGCATCAACCTGTATTTCCTGGTTCCTTTGGGGTAATTGTTGTTTCAGTTCTCTCTCTCATCTTTCTTTCACAGTTTGTCCATGTATATCCGCATCTGATCCAAACTAATAGTGCTATTCAAGATCCTATGTGCAATTAGTGCATTTTTACATAACATGTCTACTTGACTATCCCCTCCTAAGCTTCTGTGTCGCTAGACATCTAGAATGCCATTTCTATCTAACCTAATACTTAATATATTGCTGAAAAAATTGCAGATGGTCATAGTCAATTTACTGTCTCCTTAAGTATTTTGGGAAATCCAAATGCATTTAGTGTTACTGGGTCGTATAAGTTTTCCTTTGTACAGGAACCTGCTTTTTGCTTATTCTTCTCTACCAATTCTAGGTGTAAATTCCATTTGTCCAGCATTGTTCCATTTCTCCAAATATAGTTTGTGACTCTCCTGTCTGTACAATAAATAATCACACATTCACCATAGCAACGATCCCATTATGATCCTAGTTTTGGTATTTTTCTTCCTATTCAGTGATCTTATTGTATATGGCTTTGTATATATTCCTGTCTGCTTCCTTATTTTGCATTACTCTTATATCAATGTTTATTTATTGTATGTACATGTCTTGGCTTATACTTTTTGTATTCCTTATCCCCTGTACCCTCCCGGGTCGCACCTGAAAAAGAGACTACATGGTCTCAGTGGCTTATCCGGTTACCAGAATTCAAATAAAGAAATAATAAAATGATTGTTCACTCTATGCACTTGCTTGCTGTCATTTTCATCAATTTGTAATTCCAATGTTTCTTTAAGGAGCCGGACTATTTTACTCCTCAGTGATTTTTTTTTTTAATTACCAGGAGAGACGCACTAAGCTGAAAGCTTGTTTACATGTGCGACCTGAGAGCACAAGCAAGTTAAGTGACTTGCTCAGGGTCACACAGTATGAAAGAGGGGCTGTGGGATTCAAACCCAGGTCTCCAGGTTTACAGCTCAGAGCCTTAAACCACTGCACTATACTGCCTGATGTTCCGGTCTCCTCTTGCTTTTTTCTGAGACTGTAAAGTCTAAGGTAAAAATCAGTATCTAAAGTTGTATCACCCAAAATGGTAGAATGATCCCCCTCCAAAGGAAGGCTAGGCAGAGGTACGCCCATGGTATCTAACTCAAAAGGTGCTTTTTCATGTTGGTGGCTCTGACTCTCTTCTTGAATGCTAACATTATTTGTAACATTTTTAGCGTTATATACTGCATATAGCAGTTTTGGGCACCAGTGTAACTGCAGGGGGCAGCAAAAAGTTTTGCTCTCTGCTATGCCCAGATTTGAATTTCGGGCCCCAGGTGTACAGAAACAACGTAGAATACAGATGAAAACCTGTTTTGAGACGTATTAAAAGGAGATCTTCTTCTATTATTTCAAACTAAAAAAAGGAGCTGAAACAAACTCAGAATTGGGAAAGAAGAGTATCATACAAGTCAGGTGATACAACTTCATGGGTCTAGTCTCAGCCTCACTGTGAACCTGTGGAGGGTTGTTTGGAGCTAGATATATTTTTTTGGCATCTTCTCTTAAGAAACAAAAATATTCTTCCACAATAACAAAAACATTCTTTAAAATGCTTTTTTTTATTCTGTATTACAACAAGCCATTGTATAATAGCAATAATGCCCTCCAGGGTGTGTGTTGTGCTGGGATAACATCACGCCTCAGGTATTGGACGCACTCAGCCTGCGGCCTCATGCCCAACTACCTGAGGCGTGACGTTATCCCAACAATACACACACCCTGTCGGGCATTATTGCTTAAATCTAAACTGGAATTTAAAAAGTAGAGGTAAAAATTGTCACTGCTCTCATGCACCGCTTCTTTAACATTGCCACAAATTTAAATAAAGCATTTAAAACTGTCTAACAAGTCCTCAGCAGATAATAACAAAGACATCCTGAGTGATGGGGTGGGTGTTACATTAAAAAACTATACTAATATACAACAAAACACTACTGCTAACTAAATAATCTAAATTAAAACAGATAACTGGAATACACCAAACACTGCGGAATACATTGATGCACTTGTAATCAGAAAGTTGATAACTCTCTCCTATATTGCACTCAACAGACACCTGCAAATTAGAAACAGGCATTTGTCAATGCCAGATGTTTGCCATGGTGTGTGTGTGTGTGTGTGTGTGTATGTGTGTGTACTGGGAGGGTGGTCCTGGCTGTCCATTCCTATAATGTTAACTGTGTGGCCACATGTGTTCATGGACAGGGTCGAAACTGGCACCAGTTCACTAGCCAAATGCTGTTAGATTTTCTTTTGGGATAGTCAAAAATATTTTTAAGTAGCCAGGAAGGCTTGTACTGGAAAAGTTAATTTTTCAATAAGTAGATCAGCTGGGCCAGTAGAAAAGTCTGTTGTGCTAGTGGATTTTGCAAGTCACTACCCTGCTGGCTAGTAGCAATAAAACCTAATCTGACCCCTGCATGGATCATTGCAGACATAAAGCTGGCTGCTTGAAAGGTAAACAATGTTAATACTGCAGCAACTATAAAATAACGGGATACTGCATGCTACTAGCTACAACTTGGAAGTGCATAAATGCTGTTACAAATATAAATATATAGCATGGATGTTACTGAGGCATGTAAAAACTGAAAGGTTGCAGGGATAATCACCTTTACCAGGTGAGTAGAGAAAGAAAAAAAGAAAGACACACATACTTGTACACACATTACTTTTAAAAACTGCTGCCTGGAACTGTGCTGATGGATGCTTGGAATACCTTAGCCAGTCTGATAAGGAGAGGTCTACATGCTGGGCAACTACATCAGAGGAAACCATAAACCCACGATTGGGTCGGCTTTTTATTTTGAAGTCCATGCAGTTTCCACCCACCAAGCTAAAACTCTGTCATAATTAGACTGGCTGATAATTGGTCTGCTATAGACTTGCCCATTAGACCATGCTCTGCATTGGAGTGACAGTATCATGCCCCTCAAAAGCCACTGTCATACAAAGATGATTGCTTGCTGCGCACAAGTGCCCATGGTAAACATAACAAGCATTTGTCAATGCCAGAGTTCTTCATGGGGATTGCTGTTAGTACGCACTGACTGGCAGGACTACAGTTTCCAGCAGGAAGAACAAGTTATGCCACCAAGTTCACATTCCCGTTGAAATACAATGAAGTGCATACCTGTTCCCTCAATTCGTGATCTGGCTTTGAAGAGTGACGATGTGTCTGCAGTTCAGAGAAGATGAGGGTACTGGAGCCCCACCATGGGTTTGGGGGAGAACATTATGGTTAGAAACCCTAACGCCCTGGGCGTTTGTTGGTATTTGCACTACACATTTTCAACATGGCCTTTTGTGACCCCCACCTCATGTAAGCATTTGGGACCTCTGCTCATGAACAATAGCACTGTGATTTTGTTAATCTGTCCCGAATGTTGATTTTTCACAGCGACCGCACCATTCTGCACCAGACGTGCGAAAACAGTTTGGGCATGATGTGAAAAATTACAGCTGCACCATTCATAGGGAGGTGTGAAGAGAAGGCAGTGCTGAACATCTGAAGTGAAAATATAAAAAATGCTCGAACGCGTACGTGGAAACTGCACATAGCATGCTCATAACAGTCATTTAGTGGAATAATTTAACTTTAACACAGGCATTTTTTGACTTCTGCTCATGAACACTATCACTATGATTTTCTTACTCTGTCCTGGACATTGATTTCCCACAGCGACTGTGCCACTGTGCACCAGATGTGCGAAAACACATTTTGGGCAGGATGCGAACAATAACAGCTGTACTGTTCATAAGGAGGTGTGCAAAGCTGACAATGTTGAAACTCTTGAGTGAAAATATTACAAATCCTCGACATTACGGGTGTGCGTGGAAACTGCGCAACACACGCTCATAAAATAGTCATTTTATGGACTTTTGTCACCAACTTTTCAACACAGGCATTTGGGACCTCTGTTCATGAACAATGTCACTGTGATTTTCCTGATCTGCCCTGAACACTGATTTCCCACAACGACCGCACTATTCTGCGCTGGAAGTGTGAATACACATTTCAGCCAGGATGTGAAAAATGACAGCTGTACTGTTCATGAGGAGGTGTAAAAAAATACCAATGTTGAAAATCTGGGTGAAAATATTACATATTCGCGATGTTACGAAAGTGCATTGAAACCAAGAATGCACGCCAGACATTGTGTCATTTGGAATTTTTTCATCGAGATTTTCAACATAGGCTTTTGGGAGCCCACATCATGAATAGTGACACTGTCATTTCATTAATCAGTCCCGAAATGTGATTAAATGCAGTGACTGCAAAATCACCTTTTGGGACCTAATAACCACATGACAGTGACTGAATTCATGAGGTGGGGTCCCAAGAACCCCATGTTGAAAATGTGGTGCCGAAATTCACAAAAATGGCTGAGATATGCACCAAAGTTGAAAAGGAAAAAACACATTTATGCCATTATACAGTTTACCAGCATTTCTTCAGTTCGCGGTCGGCTTTGAAGAGTGCAGACATGTTCCCAGTCCACCAAAGATTGTTGCGCCGGTACGTATAGGGTGAGGTAGGTGTGGGGAGGTGGGGTACGCAGAGGGTGGGCATGGTTTGACGGAGGGGCCACCGCACTCAACGAGGGACTGTTTTCTAGTTTACAGGTTTTAAAAAATAAAAACATTGTGGGAAGGTTTTCTTTCTTACAGGGACATTTGGTACGCTGGAGTGGGCTCCCAGCATGCCACCTGAGTGTTGGGGGGAGAGGACAAGAGCCGAGGGGGATTGGGCACCCCTCATGGCACACAACAAATTGAAGGGGGTGGGACATTATGCCAGCGGGGAGTGGGCTCTCCCCATCGGCAAATGAACTGGGAGGGGGCATGCCAACAGGGGGATTGGGCACCCCCGTCGGTTTATTTGTTTTTTAACTGCAGGTGAGGGGGCATGCCTATAGCCTGGGCTCAGCACGTTCACACTGCTGTAAGCTACAGCAGTGTGAACACGCAACCAGGCATTCAATGAAGGAATGCAACATCAAAGGACCGAGCAGCACCACTACTGGTGCATCTCTGTCCTTTGAAAAGTTGTCCAACTCTGCCTCAAGAGCTGAAAGGGAGTCATCGCCAGCCTGACAACAAATTCGCCTGCCACTGACCTGCCCGGAGCTCTCCACTGGGCACACTCCTGTATAGCACCTCTATAGTAGTCAGTTCATCTGCACCTGCGCACAACAATAAACTCAAAACTGAAGTAGCAGAAGCAAACTGCTTACAGTAAGTGATACAAATGTAAATTTTTTATTTATCAGCACAAAGATTGTATGTCCTTTCATATGTTCTGTGGCACAGAAACAGTGGGATTGTACAGCTCATACTAAACATAAATTTCCAAGCTAAATTGGGAGTGACATGAGATTTCAAAGCTTGACATGTGCAGACTCCTGATTAAAAACACCCTGTTGGACAAGATGACAGTACAGAGAAATTGATCATAGTCACAAAGTATCCACTGTTTTATTGACAAATATTTTCAAAAAATCAAACTGAGTCAGTTGTTTAGACTATAGTCTTAATTAAACAGCTAGAAACTCCATAAAATAATTTCCTTAAACTGACTTTTCAGTGCAGGACTTTCCTCCCGCTCCGTCATTTCCTGGACAGTTGTAAACATCCGCCTGAAGCCACTCAGAGCCACCTAGCTAAACAGTGACTCCTGAAAGTAAGCAGTTTGAATTAAAAAAAAACAACTTAACTGTGGAATAACAATGAACTTTTATTATCATTTAACCACATACCCCACAGAACATATAATGAAGTGGCCAGAATTCACTAGTTCTTTAATATAACAGGTGACATGTCAGTGATCGAAGAACAATTCTGTCATCAACTGACAGAGATCTGACATAGCAGAAACACCTTTTTACCTCCATATTAAAGGAAAAGTCCACCCAAAACTTGCAAAAACATATGTTATGCAGAGTGTTTTGATTTGTATGTTAAGTTGTTTTGTGTCCTTCCCTCTGTCTGCTAAGAAGAGTTTTTCCTAAATTAGCATGCTAGCTTTAGGGTAGTTTTACGACCCCTGGAGATCTCCATATGAAACAGCTTAATTGTATTTCTTTGTCCTACAATGCACCTTGTTTCATATGATGGTGATGTAGCACAGACCATAAATCCAGCAGAAAGCATTGCTTTACAATCAGTTCACAACAGTAGAGATAGCTAAATTTTAAAATCTGTAGAATTCAGCTTGGTGACCACCCTCATCGTAAAGGTCTTACTGTCCTGAAAAACTTTGCTGCTGGTAATTTTTGTGCAGCTTGTAAAGCTTCCAAGATATTTAGTTTGTTTAGCATGTGTGTGCTGAATGTTGGGTCTTCTCTTACATCACAGTCACATGAGACAAGATGCACTGTGGGAACAAGAAATACAATTAAGCTGTCAGGGATGAAGATCCCCAGGGATTGTAAAACTAGCATAAAGCTAGCAGGCTAATTTAGGAAAAATTCCTAATACCAGTCAGAGGGAAGGAAACACTAGAACTTCACATACAAATTAAGACTCTCTGCACAACATATATTTTTTTCAAGTTTTGGGTGGACTTTTCCTTTAAGTACTGAGAGAACATACAAAGGGTGGAGAGGAGGAGAAAGGCACAGGCAGAAATTATGCTGATAATGACTCCAGTGTACATAGGTATGCAGAGAATTACACTGTAAACTGAAACCTGAGTTCTGATTTGGACTAACCTGCAGCAGCATCTCAATCATAAAAGGCCTATTTATACCACCACATGTACACCGCAGCAACCTGAGCACTAGGACTACTACGGTGCAAATGCAGCAGTGTGGACACTTACCTGGACAGGGTAAGTTGAGCCCTTGTCCTCTCCCAAGCCACAGCAGTGTTGGGGATGCATTTCAGGGCAAGGGGTGTAAGGTGCTATGTACACAGGCTGTACTACTCGCTCTGATACAAGATGGAAGCTCCCAGCATCCTCCTCCACCCACCCAACCATAATTCTTATGGCCTGTAGTTTGTTTTTTCTAAAAGTGCTTAGCATACTATCCTGTTTCCCTGCCTAGACTGCACTCTTGAATCTTCTCCGTGTAAGGTCTAGTGCTTTGGTAAGACCAGGTTAAAGTTGTCTCTGCTTACAACCAGCATGCCTTGCTGTCTGGCTGTGCCTTCCTTCCCTTTCATGTAAAATGTTCTGTAATTTGTGAGGGCCTTAACTTGTAGGATTACACACCTTTGCCATCTGGAAGTTGCCTTTGCCATCCGACTGTTGCCTCTTTTTAGTCCCACTCACCCAGCTACATGAGTGATGGCTGACATCGCAGAAAACCACCCGATCCTGGACTCACGGCACCTCTCTGGCACAGCCTGCATCAGTGCAGAGAGGGGTTGTATAAATGTGTCTCTGCACTGATGTACATGACGGAGGCTGGACTGGAGTGGACCACCAAAAACATCAGTGCAGTCAAGTAAACATAGCTAAAGAAACTCTGCCACTTTGTGACTTACTACAGGTCAGTCAGTTTTAGGTGTAGCTGCAGAAGCAGAATGAGTCAGGTCCCTAACAGCTAAAAAAATCGCTACCTAGTTCAGCTGGTTACAATTGTGAATGCTGCATGGCTTAGGATCAGTCACCAAGGACCTCCCCCACTTTACAACTAAGGTTCGTCAGTTGGAACTGTGATGGCAGCATGTCAGATCCCTATCATCAAGGATCTGTACCATTTCAAGACCATAATACAAGTAATTACACTGCTTTGCATCAGAAGAGTCCTGTAAATGAAAAAAAACACATATGTTGCAGGTGATATCTTTTATTAGACTGAGGCTGGGATATGCAAAGGGGTTGCGCATGACGCAACAGTGTTGCGCCATGTGCAACCCACTGCTGTGCCCCGGCATGATATTCAAAAGGGGATGTTGCGCTGCGCCAAATCCCAATGCGCCGGGTGCATAGTATGGATGTGGCATTGTGCGGGGGGTGTGCCCATGCATATTCAGCACATCCCGATATTCAGCCCGGGATGTGCGGCACATATGCAGGCACACACCCGCCTTGCGCTGCACAGGGGGGCACAAAGATCTGCCGAAAAAAAAAGGAGCAAGGCCTGGCCACCCACAGGTGAGCTGATGTATTGCAGGGGCAACACGGCAGCCGCCAGCTGTGGGTGGCCACCCGACCTCCAGAGCCACGGTAATGTTGTCATCGCGCCCCCCTCGCCCACCCGTTCATGGGCTTTGTAACCCCTAAAGAAACCCTGGTGGTTCAGTGGACCGAATCCCAGCCCGAACACGGACTTTGTAAATGAAAATGTATCCCTGGTGGTCCAGTGGACCAAATCCAGCCGATCGCAGAGCTTTGTAACTGAAGAAATCCTTGGTGGTCCAGCGGTACCCCTCCCCCACCGCCCACGCAGACCCGCCACCCTGCTCCTCCCCGGCAGCGGCAGGCAGCAGCTCCCCAACCGCAAGCCGCCCGGCCGCCCACTGACTGACAGTATACAGTACGGCTATACGCCCACTGGTCCACAGCGTGGGCCAATGTGCGTGCAGACCATACTGTATACACATGTCCCGATATGTGAATGAGTTCCATTCACACATTGGGACTGTGTTGTACAGTATAGTTCGCAAGTCCATTGGCTCACGCCAGGACCAATAGGCGATCCGGCCATTGTACGCTGTCAGTCAGCAGGCGGCTTGTGGGTGAGAGGCTGCCACTGCCGCTGACCGGGGCGGTGGTGGTCTGCGTGGGCGGTTGAAAGGGGTACCGCTGGACCAACGATTTCTTCAGCTACAAACCTGTGATCGAAGCTTAATTCAGTCCACTGGACCACCAGGGATCATATTCTTTACCATGCCCGCGATCGGCTGGATTAGGTCCGTTGGACCACCGATACAATTCCTTTTACAAAGCCCGCAATCGGGCTGGATTCGGTCCACTACTAGACCACCAGAGATACAATTTATTTTACAAAGCCCATGATTGGGCTGGTATACGGTCCACTGGACCACCAGTGTTACAATTATTGTTACTACGCCCGCAATCGGGTGGGGGAGCAGGTCCACTGGACCACCAGGGAGTTTACATTTGTACAAAGCCCACGAATGGGCATTGGGGTGCGTTGCTGCCAAGGGGCAGGTGGCGTCAGTCCCTGACGGCTGCAGCCTGGCAGGGCGCCAGGCGCAAGTCCTCAGGGATCGGCACACCTGCATGCAAATGGGGCCATAATGACATGCAAATGGCCCCATTTGCGCCTTGCATGCATAATGGTGCCATTTGCATACACATTGCAGAATATTGTGGTTCCTGCACCTAGCGCAACTGCATTTGCACTGGCGCATCCCCTGCTCCTCCCTTGCCACTTGCGCTGGTGCAGTGCCACTGCGCCATGCGCAATGCAGGCGGCCACGGTGCCATATTCAATGGTGCTGAGCCATGGCGCAGCACCATTGAATATCGCCCTGTCCACACCCTGGCACATCCCAGTTGCACTGCGCCCAGGCTTGCGCCCCTGCCTGGCGCAGTCTGAATATCCAGCCCAGAAAATATAGTTTTTGAGACTTGCTTTCGAGAGTCAGACTTCCTTCAGCACTTCAGTGGCCCCTGACCTGATGACGGTAGTCTAACTCTCAAAACCTAGTCACAAAAACACTTCAAGGTATTACCTACAACATATTTCCTGGAATTCTTTTGTTCTGGACTAACACAGGTGACACATTCCTCCATCAGAATAGGCCAAATTTTTTTGCTCCACTTCTCATTATGCTTCTAACAGTACGTCACACCTGCACTTGGATCCCCATTGTTATGCACAATGTCTTCGGCAGAAATCAGTGGCTGTGGGGATGGAGCATGGAAAGGATAAAAAATTAGTGCAATAGTTTTAACGGGAAAGTGCACTTCAGCATCTGCTTCTTAATAGAAGCAAAGCAAGTCCCAGTTTAACCTGTTACAAAAAAACATAATTCATAGGTAAATATTTTATTTATAAAAGCGCCCATTTCCAAGGACTCTGGGCATTGTACAATAAAACAACATAATAATATACAGTAATGCACAATTACTGTAAAACTATTTAATATCGCGTCGAGCTTATATCGCGGTCTGACTATCCTGTGCAGTAGTGCGTCAAATTACCATCGCGCTCCGCTACTGGCTGACAGATAGCTTTCATCTGATAGGTGTCTTATACAGTACTAATAGTATGTTGTGGTCAGCATAGCTCTGTTTGTTGCCCGTTCTTTTGGATTACTGACCAGCGCATCAAAACATGTCTCTCTTCAAGTGGTTACACACTCCAGATTAAAAAAAAAAAAAAAAAATCAACAAAACGTGACTACTCAGCACTGCATACAGATAACATTGACGCTGAGTTGCTGAGTGTTACTGCTGGTGTCTCGAGGCTCATGGCAGAGAAAGTCTACTTACTGTATCTAAAATGTATCTGTTAACCGCTACTCACTGACCTTTCTCCCTAACAGAATGCCCAGGTTGAGAACCAGGACACTGGGGAGAATCATGAGACCTCTACCGGCACCGTCACGGAGAACTGAAGTGATGGTAAACAAATCAAAACTACAGTATCAGAACACACTTACTATCCAGAGACTAAATAATGTTTCGTTTTTTTTTTTCAGACTGCTGTACCTGGTAACAACGCTGACGATGACAGCAGCGATGGTGTCCGGTAATGACTCCTGACTCAAGGCTACAGAAGTTACTGTAGCAATGTATTAGGGTTGTAGACTTCGGGTGATTTAGGGTTTTAGGGGATTGTTTGTGCAGCAAGAAAAATACAAAAAAAAGAATAAGCACTAGCGTCCATGTTGTTTTTTTTCGAATTGAGGGTTCTTGTTGCCGAGTTACAGCAGCACCACGTGGTCGCTTAGAGAACATCAATGAGTGTGGTAAACATAATGTCACGCCTTAAAGGTACAGCGCAATAATAGCGATAATTTTTTTACAGTAATAAATTCAAGTTCTACAGTATGTAGTTAACATAATAGCTTGACAGATGAACTTAACAGGATAGCTAATAAAGCATACCTCAACTCTTACCACTTACAGTTCCTGCAGGTTGCTCAGGGTAACAGTGAGTACGTGGTTCTGTCGGGATTGGAACCTGAGAGAACAGTTACATACATACTTACCACAGTAGATCTTCAAGAGAATCTCTTTCATCAGGCCCCATCTATGGAACTATAGCCATCAGGCACTAGGAGCCATCCACGACGACGTCTTATGTTGGCTCTTCCTATACAAAACGTCTGTCCTCAGCTCCCCTCAAGAGATTATGCTTGGAGGACCTCCCTATAGGGAACTGGGAGGGTAGCTATGTCTCTGCAGACCAGGTGAGGCAGAAAACTGCTGGCAAAGCCCTATGGAAAAGGAGTCCCTCAGGAAGTAGGAGGATGGAGGATGGGACAGCATGGCTTGATGAAAGAGACTCTCTCAAAGATCTAACAAAATCTAACAAAACTCGGTGAAAACTAACTTCCCTTTGATCCAGCATCTCCTTCTCAGAGATTCTGCCTGTGTGGGTATGGGGCACAGCAGGCAGAAGATCAGAGAAGGGGACATCTGCGAATTTAATATCTGGCTTAAAAACTGGTGTCAGGATAAGTGGCATGGCTACATCGGGAACTGGCAGAACTTCTGGGAAAGGGAATCCTTTAAATTTGATGGCCTGCACCTTACAAAGGAGGGGACACGCGCTCTCCGCCAAATATTCGACGTCTTCATCAGTTGTTTAAACTAGTAGGAGGGGAAGGGGCACCAGCAACCATCGCATCTTATGGATCAGCTGATGCCCCTCTCCTGTCAAACACATCGATGGCACCAGGATGCTACATCACAAACACCACATGTGACAAAGGTTGGAGAATTACACAAAGATGTTCCATACACACTAGAAATGGAAAATGCACTAAGGACACAAAATGTAAATAAAGTAATTGTGCAGCAAGTGGGACTAACCAGGGATGGAAGGCAATGTGCATTAATGCTCGTAGCCTTCCAAACAAAATCCCAGACCTCACTGCCATGATGGCCAAGGCCCACCTTGATTGGGTCGCTATCACGGAGACTTGGTTTGTGGAGAACCACACGTGGGACATTACTAACCCTGGATACACTCTCTTCAGGAGAGACCACAAGGGAAAGAAAGGTGGGGGGTGGGGTGGTGAGATGGAATCAGTGCAATTGAAATCCAGGGACTGCACAGCGATGCAGAGGCCCTATAGATCACTCTACAGGGTTTTAAATAATTGATTAGCAGTTTTTTTCTTGGGACAATGCTAACTGTACAGAAAGTATTTATACAGGTTTTCTAGAAGTGTTATGTTTGTTAAACACAGTGAGGCATGTGCTATGCATTTTCACAATGTTTTAGCACTTTTATGAGCAAAACGCTAATCAATTTTTGGAGTTAAATAAAACCCTGCTCTGGGAGCTGGTAACAGGGACCCTATTCAGGTAGGAGTTATCTACAGGCCCCCTACCCTGGAGATAAAGACATCCTGTAAAAGATACTGTGGATGGCCAACAAAGTAAAGTTACTAATGGTTGGGGACTTCAATCTACCAGATATAGGCTGGTCCACCTTCACTGCCTCCTCAGAGTGGAGTACAGAATTCTTCATTGCACTATGGGGGCAGGACTTAATCAATTGGTAGAGTCACCCATTAGGGAATCTGCTATTCTGGACCTGGTAGTCACAAACAGTGCCAGGGTATCAGACGTGCAAGTGGGGATCAACCTGGGCACCAGCGACCACAGGTCAGTCTGGCTCTTGACTGTGATTGAAAGTGAACAGTACACACTGCAAGCCCACTGGTCAACAGTGTCTACCAATGGGCTTACAGGAGTACAGTACACTGTCATTCACTAATAGCTCAGTCGGCAGGTAGCCGTGGTGGTGTGTGGAGGGATGTGCTGCCCGCTGACTCCGTGGCTGAGTGGCCAGTTTGGGATGGGGGTGCAGGGTGGGGTGTGGGTCCCTCGTTGGGTGGGGGGTTGGGGGGTCCACTGAACCACCAGGGATACTGGGATGTATCCTGTTACACTGCAATCCATAGACCCCATGAATCCGCATTCTACACATCTCTAACAAATGATACCCAGAAAGCTGCCTACCACTGTCTCTGGAAAACTAAGTTAAAGCCTGGACTGCACTGTCAGTACTGTTTGTGAATACTGCTTGTTTATGTATTTTTTTTGAATACTGCTTGTTTATGTATGTATCCTTGTATTTTGTTCTCCCTCCACCCCTGTAACCGGATGTGGAGCCTTTGCAAAGGAGTCTGTGACTCAAAGGATTGTAATTCGATTATATGCACAAATAAATAAATAAATCATGTTGGAACGGAAGGGGTACCACTAGACTACCAGGGACTCGGTGGATCCTGTTATGAACTATACAGGATTCTGAACGGGGGGCACTAGACTACCAGGGATATGGGATATTATTATTGCTATTGCTATGTGTGCAAATGCCAGGAGCCTTAGCAACAAGATGGAAGATCTGAGGCTGTCATGGTGCAGTCAGACTCGGACATTGTGGCCATCACTGAAACCTGGTGTAATGATAACCATGACTGGGAGATGGCCATACCTGGCTACAATATATTCAGAAGAGACAGAGCAGGCAGAAAGGAGGAGGAGTGGCACTGTATGTGAAAAATGACATAAGGGCCACAGAGATCCAGGAGGAACAAAATGGGGAGAGATACTGTGGGTTAAGCTGGAAAGGAAAATGGGACAGCCATCCGCACAGGTGTGGTCTATAGACCACCAGCCCAGGAGGAAGAAACAGATAGGAGTTGATGCTAGCCATCCAAATGATGGCAGACAAGGGTGAGGTAGTACTGGTTGGAGACTTCAATATTCCAGACGTGGACTGGAGCATCCCAGCAGCAGCATCAACTAGGAGCAGATTTATCCTGGACTCCTTCAGGGTGCCTTCCTCAAGCAACTGGTCATGGAACCAACTTGGCAGAAGGCAATACTGGACCTTGTGCTCACAAACAGGGATAGTGTGATGTGGGGTAACAGTGGGGAGCACCTGGGGAACAGTGACCACCAGTCATTGTGGTTTGAAATCACAGAAAGAGCAGAACCAAACCACACAAAAACATGTATCCTGGATTTTAGGGGGGCAGACTTTGGGAAAATGGGGAGATACTTGAAAGAGGCATTAAGGGAATGGGACAGGAATAGGGGTTGAGGAACAGTGGGCAGTATTTAAAATGGGATTACAAGAACAACAGAAGTATGCATTAAGCAGGTTAGCAAGAGGAAAAGAAGAGGAGACCATTATGGTTTTCCAAAGAGGTAGCAAAGAAAGTGAAAGCCAAAAAGATTGCATTCAGGCAATACAAAAAGACACAGGCAGAATGGGATAGGAAGACGTACCAGGAGAAGCAAAGGGAGGCAGGGAGGTCAGTAAGGGGAGCCAAAGCTCAGACAGAAGAACACATTGCAAAATCAGTGGGTAGAGGGGACAAAACCGTTTACAGGTACATAAGTGAAAAAAGAAAGACAAAGGGAGGGATAGTGAGACTGAAGGGGGCGGATGGGGACTGCGTGGAGGATGACAACAGTAAAGCTGACATATTGAACAGGTATTTCTGCTCCAGTCTTTACTGAAGAAGAGGAGGGTAATGGGTCTGAAGAGTACAAAGGGGGTGAGAATGGTGCAGAAATGGACACAAGTCCTTCACACGAGAAAGGGTCCTGAAGGAACTGGAAGTAATAGAGTTGATAAAGCCAATGGGGCCAGATGGGGTGCACCCCAGGGTCCTTAAAGAACTAAGAGAGGTTGTGGCTGAACCTCTGGCTATCCTGTTTAGCCAATCACTGGAAACAGGAGGTACCCAAAGACTGAGGACAGCAGATGTATTCCCTTATACAAAAGCGGGAACAAAGAGGAAGCAGGGAACTACAGACCAGTCAGCCTCACCTCGGTAGTGGGGAAGATCATGGAAGCACTACTGAAGGAGAGATTGGTGGAACATCTGGTTGTCAATGGACTACAGGACCCAAGGCAGCATGGTTTCACCAGGGGGAGGTCATGTCAGACCAACCTCGTTGAATTTTTTGACTGGGTGACTAGGGAGGTGGATCAGGGAGGGCAGTGGACATGGCCTATCTGGACTTCAGCAAGGCCTTTGACACTGTGCCACACAGAAGACTACTACACAAACTGGGGAATATGGGTGTGGGCAGGGCAGTAGTGTGGTGGGTAGGTAACTGGCTGGTTGCAAGGACACAGAAGGTGGTGGTAAATGGCTGTCACTCCACAGAGGGAAGAGTGACCAGTGGGGTACCACAGGGATCAGTGCTGGAACCGGTCCTATTCAACATCTTCATCAGTGACATTGCGCAGGACCTAGAAGGCAGAATTTCACTGTTCGCTGATGACACAAAGCTCTGTAACAGAGTAGACACACCAGAGGGTGTAGACAGAATGAGAAGGGACCTGCAGAAACTTGAAGAATTGTCAGGGTTTGGCAGTTGAAATTCAATGCAAAGAAGTGCAAGATAATGCGATGGGGCACAAAACCCTGGCACAATATATCAGTTGGGGGTGAGGATATAGCATGCACCAAACAGGAAAGGGATCTTGGGGTTATCATCTCTGATGACCTCAAGGTAGGGAAACAGTGTGACAAGGCAGCAGGTAAAGCAAATAGGATGCTGGGATGTATAGGCAGGGGCATCACCAGCAGGAAAAGGGAGGTCATAATTCCTCTATACAAGACACTAGTGAGGCCCCACCTGGAGTACATACCTACGTAAGGACATAGACAGGGTAGAGAAGGTTCAGAGGAGGGCAACAAAGATGGTGCATGGATTGCATCACAAGTCCTATGAAGACAGGTTGAAGGAACTGAACATGTACTCCCTAGAAGAGAGGAGGGAGAGAGGGGATATGACAGAGACCTACAAGTATCTCACAGGAAGGAACAGGGTGCAGGAATACACTATTTTTAAGCGAAAAAGATGTACCAGGACTAGAGGGCATGTGATGAAGCTGGAGGGAGGACGATTCAGAGGAAACATGAGGAAGAATTTCTTCACAGAACGGGTGGTGGACAAATGGAACACCCTGCCAGAGGAAGTGGCGGGGGCTGAAACAATCACGGGATTTAAGAATGCATAGGATAGACATAAAGGAATTCTGGAGGTCAGGGGTAAGGGGCAACAGACTTCTAGGAAAACATAAACTGAACTTACAAGCTCAAATGGGCAGACTGGGTGGGCCATAGGCCCTTCTCTGCCGACACTGTCTATGTATCTATGTATTCACGGACAGGGATTGGGGGGGGGTACCACTGGACTACCAGGGATACAAGGGATATTATTATTGATATTCACTGTGGTAGGGGCTGTCTGCTCTCTATCCCCATGTATTTTGAAGTGTTAAATGGGTGTTTATAAATACCTATCTGCAGTCAAATGGCAGCTAAAGTTTTCAATTATTTGGGCTGGAAAACAGGAACTTTTCCTCTGTGTAGAAACCTATTGCAACAGTACTTAGCTCTCTGCTCTCTCTCTCTTCTGTCACTGTATTCTTTTGTTTATTTCATCTGTTCCCCTGCTCATGGAATGGCCACCTGTGAGTAGTCTCTCTCTCCCTAGTCTCCCTTTGTGTCATCTTTCCTTGTTTTGTACCCAGATATTGCCAAAACTGCTGTTTGACTGTGGAAAATCCCCCATATAGTTTCACATAGAAGGTTTTTAAGACTTTATGTGAATTTTTGCACTGTTTAGTGAGCACTTCCATGTCAGTACTGAAACAGAGAAATAGCACTTTAGTCTGATGCTTAGAACCTCAGGGTTTGTATTTCTTCAGTGCAAGCGAAGTCACTGAAGCGAATACAGCTTCTTGTAGCCAGCAAACTGTGTGCAAAACATTCAAAAGTAAAGCAGGATTTGAGCTGTTTGATGTTTGTAAAGCCACCTTGCTGAATTATATTAGGTAGCTTATTTTGCTAAGCTAGTCACACTGTGTAAGCTGTTTGCTCCAAATGTTGTAAATCGTAAAAACAACTGACCTGAAAATGGCTTGTTTGTTCAGCAGCCTCTCTTCTTAGCTTTTCATCTGTCTATAGTGCCAGCCGGCCCTTGCTCCACGTCTTTTAAGATGAAAGCTGATGGGAGGAGTCTGCTGCCCTCAGAAAAAGGGTAAAAGATGAAATTACTAGAAATTTTTAACTTTAATGAACCAGAAAACCATTTGCTGGTGAAATGAATGCCCAAACTGAAACTCAGGTGAAATATAAACTGTGTTTGCTGTTAAAAAGTTAGATTAATTCTGTATAGGGAGGAGTTTTCCTGTACCATGTGATCTGACCACAGTATATATTGAGGGCAAAAGAGTGTATTAAGTCAGTGTGTGGTAGGGAGGTAAGCCTACCAGTTGTCTAGCCAGTTTCTGGGCAAACCCTTTTTTCGGTGAATGTAACTGTATTTTCTTTTCATTCTGCTTAGTGTAATTTTATTTTTTTGCCCTTAGTCTGTTTATTTTTCCTGCTGTATGAATAAATTTAAGTTTGATTTTTACAATCCTGACCGTGTGCTGGACTCCATTTGATCCCACGAGTACATTCACAAATGGGGATGGGAGGGGGGTGCCACTGGACTACCAGGGATATTATTATTGTTATTCATGAATGGGAATGGGTGAGGGTACCACTGGACTACCAGGGATACAAGGGATATTATTATTATTTATGAAGGGGGATAGGAGGGGGTACCACTGGACTACCAGGAATATAAGGGATTTTGTTACGTTTCTCCATGATTGGGGATGGGGAAGTAGCCTCCCAGGGGCTGGCAGCTGTTGTGTTGTGCTGTGCAATACAGCAGCCCGCCTGTGGGTGGCTACAACTTAGGCATGTTTCTTTCATGCCTAACTTTGTGCAACACATCTCCAAGATGTGCGGGCAGCTAAGATACACATCTCGGCTGAATATCGGGTTGTGCCGCACATTCATGGGAACGCCCCCTCCGGATGCGCCACATACATTATCTTTGCTCTGCAGTGCATTCCCTCCCTTTGAATATGGCCCAGGACTGCAATTTGGAGATGCGCCAGTGCAACTCAGTTGCGCCAGGCGCATTTCCTTTGAATATCTGGGCTATAACTAAAGTCACGGCACAATGTGCAAAACAAATAAACAAATCCAGAAAATTAAAGAACCTATTCTGGTTTTCCAAAGAGGTATCGACTATAATTAGAGATAAGAAAAAAGCTTATAGAAAGTACAAAGAGACCAAATCTGGGAAGGATAGAGAAGAATACAGGATTAAACTCAGAAACCAGGAAAAGCAATTAGGGTAGCCAAGGCCCAGATGAAGGAAAGAATAGCACAGGGAGTGAAGAGGGGTAACAAAACATTCTTTTATTATATACGTGAAAAAAGAAAGTGTAAGGGAGTAATAACCATGTTAGCAACTAAAGAGGGACAGCTGGTAGAGAATGACAAACACAAGATGGAAGTACTCAACGTATTCTTCTGCTCGGTCATCATGAAGACAAAGGTAATGGTCCAGCACTTGTCAAGGCACATCTCCACAACAGGGGGGGTAGACACCAGCCCCTTTACAAAAGAAAGGGTCATTGAGGAGCTGTCTAAATTAAAGGTGGGCAAGGCAATGGGGCTGGATGGAATACACCCAAGAGTTATGAAGAAACTGCGGGAGGAACTTGCAGCCCCACTAGCCAAACTATTTAACACGTCACTGGAAGATGGTATAGTGCCACAGGACTGGAGAAGGGCCACAGTTGTGCAACTGCACAAGAGTGGCAGCAGGGAGGTAGCAGGAAATTACCATCCAGTAAGCCTGACCTCAGTGGTGGGTAAAGTAATGGAGACATTACTTAAAGAAAGGGTAGTGGAGTACCTGAAAGAAAGTGGGAAACTTGACCCAAAGTAGCATGGCTTCACAGAAGGACGCTCATGCCAAAGAGATATGACAGAATTCTTTGACTGGGTTACAAGAGCAGTGGAACAAGATGCGGCTGTGGACACAGTATATCTTGATTTTAGCAAAGTTGTTGATGTGGTTCCACACAGAAGGCTAGCAAATGAACTGGAGCAAACAGGCGTAGGTCAGAAAGAAAAAATTACTTACCATAGTAATCTTGTTTCTTCCAAGGGAATCTTACTGTATTCTGACTTCTGCAGTATGGTCTCCCATAAGACTGTTCCAGAGCCAAAATGGTTACTAGAACCTATGCTAATCATGGACTGTTAGACTTGAACTCGGTTTTCAAACCACTGTCCCTGGTAAACACTGCAACCATCAGATTCTTATGGAGCATGCATAATAACAAGCTATCTAAACTATACTAATAAGCTAACAATTTAACAACACCCAACGCCAACTATTCCTTTCATCTAAAAATGTGGATAACACTAAGACTCAAGTCATTGAGCCCAAAAAAGAAACACCCATAGGATTTGAACAGCATGAACAGCAGTGTTGCAGTGCCTATAGGTTCTAGCAGGGGAGGAAGGGTGGGAGCTCAGAATACAGTAAGATTCCCTTGGAAGAAACAAGATTACTATGGTAAGTAATTTTTTCTTCAAACCCCAGGAAATACTGTATTCTGATTTCTGCAGACTGCCACAGTACCTTTGAGTGGGGGGTAGAGAACCCATTTAGGAAACAGGCTCTGCAATGCTGTTGTGCCAAATCTGGCATCACTTCTGGCCTGGGTGTCCAGACTGCAGTGTTTGGTAAAGGTGTGAACTGTTTTCCGGTAGCTGCTTTGAAGATTTTCAACAAAGGGATATTTCCTGGCTGCCATGAAGCAGCTGTACCCTTGTAGAGTAGGCCCTGATGCCTCACAGAGGGCTTTTTACCCACTTTGCTGTAGCAAAATTGGATACAGGTCACAATCCAGTAGGCAATGGTCCTCTTTGAAGCAGATTTGCCCTTCTCGATCTCCACAGGTCAGAAAGAGCTGTATTCTATCCTGGCTGTGTCCTTTCCGTGTGATTGAAGTAGTAGCTTATGGCTCTCTTGACATCAAGACTGTGCAGTCTTTGCTCCGCTGAGGTAGAATGGTCAGTGAAGAAGACTAGCAAAGTCATAGACTGATTAAGGTGAAAGTCCGTTACCATCTTAGGGAGGAATTTCCTATTGGTCCTTAGAACCACCTTGTCCCTGTGGACTGCTATGTAGTCTGGTTCTGTGGACAAGGCCTGGCATTCACTGAAACTCCTGGCTGAGAGGTGATAGCTACCAGGAACACTGTTTTCCATGTCACATGCTTAAGCTCTGCTGAAGGCATGGATTCAAATGGTGGCTGCATTAGCTGGCCAATGCATATGTTAAGGTCCCATGCAGGAGTGGGTTCCCTGTGAGGGGGATGCAAGTGCAGTAGGCCCTTGAAGAATGTTCTGAATACCTGTGTAACCCCTAGGTGGCACTATCCCAAGGGCTACTACCCCTGCCTGCTTGGCCAACAGTAGGTTAAGGGGTCTGAGTTCAGAAACGGGTGCCTCCACCTAGAGGTTAGGGTTGGTAGTGGTTAAGCTAACCTGGGCACAGCAATCCGGGACGCTGTAACCCCCCCCTTTCCTTACTAGTGGCCGGAACAATACACAATAATCACTCTCACAATACCCCTGATACACCACACAAGTACCCACACTGTTTGTACTTACCACCAGGGCTTTCCTCTGGCCTGGCCCTGTGGACCCCCTGTAAAACAAGGTTATACACAGCAAATAACAGCAGTACAGTACTCTTGCACAAACTGGAACCACAGTTAGGGTAAATGCAAAAAAGAGTTAGATCTGATTTATTTAAGGGGCTTGAACAAGGAAGGGGCATAATCAGGTTAATTTGATTAAAGGCTCTATCAATCAAACAGTTATGCATGCACTTCATGGTCCATAAACATTAACACACTCTGGGTACCCAGATGGAGAATGGTGGGCTATCCAGGAACGCTGCAGCTGGTTGGGGTCCTGTGATGGAAGAAAACAACATGCACAACACACACTATTTGTAATTTGGAGCCAGAGGGCTCAGTTCATGAAAAGAAAACAACAAGACAATCAGATGACACACTTTTAGATTAGGCTGTTGTTGCAGGGAGCTACCCTGATGATTACTCATGATACCCAAGACTGGACACAGGCTGGACAAAAATCGAGACAGCAGGTGGTTAATCTGGAGTGCCAGGAGAAGGGGGGCCCACACGATTCGCCGAGGCATCGTTCCTGTTCAAGCGTGGAGCAGGGGGCTGATCCCCAGGCAGGTCTCTCCTCAGTGGCTTTCTCTATGCAGTGGGGTAGTCTGGCAGGGCCAGCGTGGCATGGTCCAGGCCGAATGGAGATGAATGCGGATTCAGTCTGATTAGGCTGGATAAAGCTTCCAGCAAGCAGAACACAGTTCACACAATGGGGAACCAAATCACGACTCACTTTCAAATACACAGCACATTTACATGTAAAGGATTCTACAGTACCAGCAAGCAGAACACAGTTCACACAGTGGGGAAACAAATCACGACCCACTTTCAATACACACCACATTTACATGTAAGGAAATTCTACTATACCAGGCAAACCACTTTTGGTCATGTCCCTAAAGTCTCTGCACAAACCGGGGATTCAAAAGCAGCTGGAAATCCTGACAGGCCGATCGATTCAGCAAATCTTCGGTCTTCTTCAGGTTAAAGCCAGGTCACAGTCCAGTGGTTTAAATAGTCCTCACAACTCAGATTCAGTCGAATAAACTCTATTTTCTGTCAAGGACAGCAGACAGACAGGCAGGCCAAACTCTTCCCTTTCACAGTTCTCCCACGCAAAACTACACAGAACTGCTGCTCAAAAGCACTTGAGCTTGAGCTGTTACTTCTTCACTTCTCAGCTCAAAAACTGAAACTAGCTGCAGCAGCCTGGGAAATTACCCAAGATCCAAAAGGTTTGGTTTACTGATCCTCCTGTCAGTCACAACAAAGATTACCCTTCAGGTGCAAAAGGTGCAAAAGCCCAAAACTACAATTCCTACAGATTTTGACTTCAGAAAGCTCCTGTAGTCCGCTCCATTTGGTCCCATCAGTACTGATTGGTCCAATCTGCAGTCCAGGACCAAGATAGTGGAGACAAACAAACAGTCCTTGCTGCAAAGAAGGCAGGTTAGGCAAACTACATTATCATTAGCACTCTAAATGATTTTCAACAAATAGTTACATCTTTCAACAGAGCTCCTCTCAGATTACTTATGACTGCAATCAGGAAGCTCTTAAAGAGATAGTACAGAGAGGCTATACAGGCACTCTGGCAATCACATTTAAACTGCTAAAACACAGGACACCAGCCTGGCAGTGAGCATTTAGGCAAGCTCGAGGAAGACTTTAGGGGACCACCCATTTGTAGGGGGGGTTACACCCTTCCCTGCCTGGAGAAAACTTATCGTCCGCGTCAAGTCTGTGTCATTATGCATCAATTAACATAAACTTACTACTTTACTATACATATTCACTACACTTCATGATACTATATCCATTCTGACAACACATTGTGCATATTTCACACAGGTAAATTGAACATTACTATACTGAATCAGGTAATAACTTCTTGTACCTTAAACAATGCAAGAGGGGGCCCTTCCCTATCAGCTAACTTGGGGCTAGAGGGGCCAGGGGCACCATGATGAGAGGGAGAGACAAGTAACCTGGAATTGGCTGTCAAGCTCAATTTGGGCAGTGAGCTTGGTGAGACAAACACCTTTGCGCACTACATTGAGAGGCAAATCCACTGGCCTCCCGGGAGAATCATAACTGAGGCGTACTACTGGCTTGACAGCTCGGCCAGTCTTTCTGAGGGGGACAACTACAGTCTCTGTACTCTCATCACTGGTCTGGGGACACGCGTCACTTGTGAGGAGTGCCTCTGCCTGGGTGGGAACGTCCAAACTTGGGGCACTGTCGGCTCCTTGTTCTGCAGGCTCTGTTTCTACAACACTTGACTCATTTTGCGAAGGCTCAGCAACAATCAAGCTTTGAGGCACTGAAGGGGGATGGTCAGCACTCTCATAGTGTTCTTCAAGTTCTGGTATGTCACCAAAAAGACTCAAACCCTCAGCTTCTTCTTCAGGCAAATCATACAGTTCCACAATACACAGAGACTCAACATCTTTAGACATTATACTTTGCACTTCACCTTCTGGGAGCACTGGCTCCAAGGATGAAGCTGGGGTAAGGCAGTCCAGAAGCCCAGCTTCATCCCCACAATTTATCAGGGTTACCCGAAACAGCTGACTCAGTTCATAAAAAAGGGTAATACGCATGGTCGTATTCACTTTCATCAGAAGTGGACTGGCAGTCACTATCATTCTGGGCCTGCTGCAGAGAAACTCTAAATCTGTTACCACTGGGGTAGGTTGACTCTGTCTCTTTCTTGCAGCAGCATGAGTCACCGGCCCAGGGGGCTCAATTTATGGGGGTTCAGCCTCAATCATGACTTGGCTGATAGGTAGCAAGTGGTTACAGTGCATGGTCTTGACAGCTTTGGAGTTGTTCTCTGGGCGCACCTTGTACACAGGTAAATCATCCAACTTTCCAACCACTACATGGAGAAGATGGTGCCACTGATCAGCAATTTTGTGATTACCATGCAGTCCCAAATTGCGTAATAACACACGGTCTCCAGGTCGAAGCTCTTAAGCCTTTACTTTATCATGCCTCTCTCTTTGTTGGCTAGATTTCTTTGGTGACCATTGTCTGGGCCAGTTGATAGGCATGGTTCAATTGCCCTTTCAGTTTTGTACATATTGCAAGTAGTTTTGGCTCGGACCCCATCTGGAAAGACCCCAAAACAGACATCAACGGCAGCCGGGCCTCTCCCAAACATGAGGCAGTAGGGGAGAACCCAGTAGCATAATTTTTCGTGCAATTGTGCATGTACCAAGGTGCTAATCTGCTGGCTCCATTTATGCTTGTCTTTTGGGTGGAGGGTGCCCAGTATGTCTAGAAGGTGCGGTTAAAGCGTTCTGGTTGAGGTCTCCCTGCGGGTGATAAGGGGTGCTTCTTGACTTCGCACCTCCATACAAAGGGCATTTCTTTGATTAGCTGACTCTCAAAATCTCTGCCTTGATCAGAATTAATCCGCTGGGGAGCACCATAGTGAACGAAGACATTTTCCACTAGCACCTTGGCCACGGTAGATGTCTTTTGATCTTTGGTAGGAAAAGCTTGTGCATACCGTGTGAAATGATCCATAACTACTAACACATTGCCAATATTCCACTGATCAGGTTCTAAACACAAGAAGTCTATGCAGACTAGTTCCATGGGGGCTGGTAGCAATATTAACAAGGGGGCAGCCCTCTGGAGGCAGGGCTTTTCTTTGCAGGCAGTGACTACAAAGTCTTTACATGTTGATCAACATCGGCCCCATTTTGGGCCAGTAGAAGTGAGATCGCACCAGGTCAAGGGTTCTGTCAATACCGAGGTGCCCCATGTGAATGTGGAGGGACCTCAGTACCAAATATTTAAAGGCTGTGGGCAGGACCAATTGCTGCTTGTCTACTTTGCCATCACGATCTACTGTCTCTCTATACAACAACTGATTGAGCAACTTCAATCTGCGGCCTTCTTTAAACAATAAAACAGTTCGCAGTCAGTGGAACGTAACTTAGACACATCTTTTCCCCACATGCAGGGCATCAAGTGCTGGCTGAATCATAGTATCTTGGGATTGAGCCCACTGAATGCTGTCATTGTCAGATTGAGGTAGTGTACTAATAGCTAGAGCAGAGAAGTGGCAATAAGCAGCTGGTATGCAGGTGTCAGAAGGGCCCAAGCAATCTACTAAACTGTCCACTGTGTCCACAGACATCTGTTCATCTCTATCCAACTTTTGGCACAATGCTTGAATGTCTGGTTTAGACAGCCTGATCCAAACACTCTTGTAAGAGGGGCATTGTGATAGGGCATCAGCATCAATATGGTTCAGGCCTGGTCTGTATTCGACAGCATAATCATAGGTTGATAATGCAGAAAGCCACCGGTGCCCAGTGGCGTCTAACTTAGCTGAAGTCTATACATAGGTCAACGGGTTATTGTCAGTCTTCACCAATATCTTTGCCCCATAGAGGTATTCATGAAACTGGTCAATGATGGCCCATTTTAGTGCAAGGAACTCCAATTCATGTACAGGGTAGTTTTGTTCAGATGGGGTCAAGCTCCTACTGGCGAAATCTACCGGTCTCAAGCCATCCTCATGGTCTTGATACAGCACCGCCCTAGACCCTGCAGACTAGCATCCGTATGCAGTACAATGGGTTTAGTGGGATCAGCATAGGCGAGGATGGGGGCGTGGGTGAGCTGGTATATGATCTTATGGAAGGCTACTTCACAGTCGGGCATCCAGCAGGGCCCGAAGAGTTCACCTGGGCAGAAGTATACTTTTTCTGGTTCTTTAACGGCACCTTTTTTGTATTTACGATTGGAAGGAGGGTAACCATGGGTAAGGTTCAAGAGTGGGCGAATCACCATGGAATAGTCTTTTATGAACCTGCGATAGCGGCCACAGAACCCCAGGAAACGTTGTAGTTCTTTCAGATTATGGGGCTGGGGCCAAGTAGTCAGTGCTTCAACCTTACTGGGATCAGTCTCTATCCCTTTTGTAGATACTATGTGCCTCACATACTTCATGGAGGTTTGGAAAAACTGGCACTTGTCAATGGACAGCTTGAGGCCAAAGTCTTCCAGTCGGTCTAGAACTTTAAACTGTCAGTTCTCATGCTCCTCTAAGGTGCTTCCAAATACAAAGACATCGTCCAAGTACACCAGGCATTCCAGCAAATTCATATCTCCCACCACATGTTCCATCAGTCGCTGAAAGGTGGCCGGGGCACCCGATATCCCCTGTGGCATCCTCAGAAACTCATAGAACTCCAATGGACAGATGAAGGCTGTTTTCTCATGGTCTTTTGGGGCCATCAGGATCTGGTAGTATCCATTGTGAAGATCCAACACCAAGAACCATTTGCTCCCATTCAAGCAGTCCAGGGCATCTTGTATACGAGGCATAGTGTATTGATCTGGGATGGTCCGCTGGTTCAGGGTTCGATAATCAACACACATCCTCACAGACCCATTCTTCTTATGCACAGCCACAATGGGAGAGGTGTATGAGCTCCTGGATTCTTGTATCATACCAGCAGCGAGCATTTCCTGTAGGTGTCTTCTCACATCGTCTATATCTGCTGGGGCTAGGCATCGGGACCTCTCTTGAAATGGCCATTCATCATGCAGGCGTATGTGTTGCTCCACACCCTGGACACATCCCACATCCCATTCCTTCACTGAAAACACTTGGTCTCTCTGGGCAAGTCTCTTGCTAATTTGAGCCTTCCATTCAGCTGGCAATGGGGAGTCACCAAAATCAAACAAGTCTGGGGTCACTCTCTCCTTCTCACCAGGGTGCTTGTTGCTGGGCAATACTGCAGTGCCTGCGCAGTGTACCATAGTTATGGGTGCACCCTCTATTCACACGGATCTCCCGATCTGACACACTGTGAATCTGGACCATCACTTGTGCATAGGCATGGGCATGAGCAAGCAAGATGCTGGGCTTGACCAATAATCCTTCTGGCAATTTTCCATCGCCACATGCATCCAACATCAGTATTTTGTTCTTGACATCTTTCGGGCGGACCTCCCCTTGAATGGTAAACTGGGCACTAGGGGCCAGTACCATTGAATGGGATCTTTCTTCCACACGATCCCCATCCGGTTCATCCTGGTCTACTTCCTTGGGTTTTTGTTGCAGATCATAGGTCCTCTTGATCACAGCCTGAATTCTCAGGGCCTCCCATTCTATCACCCTTGTTTCTCGTGACAGAGTTGTGACAGTCTCCCAAACATATAGCCCTTTGTCCCAGTTAATAGGGGGACCCCATCATACAGTCCGGTGGGGGGACACACTAGGGCCAATGTCTCTACTCGCTCCTCTACACCCATTACAGTTGTAGGAAAAGACAACCAGAGGTGGACATACCCTAGGTAGGGATAAGACTTGTCGCTCAGGCCCCACACATGTAGGCCTTCCAGGGATTGCAAAGGCACATCAGATAAGTGTTTGTCATACCAGTCCTGGAATACAATGGTCACTTGTGACCCACTGTCAAGCACAGCCTGAGTATGAATACCATTCACAGTCACCGTAGTCTCCATTGAAGGGCCCACTATTTTGAACCAGTCTGGAGAGGCGGTAGCAGAGGCCTGGACAGATGATTTAGCCACAAAGAAATTTGAGTTTGGGTTTCTCGAACCCTCAGTGTGGTAATTTTGGGCACCCCTTGTCCATTGATCTGCTTTTCAGAGCTCCCCTTGGAGTCTGTTTATTACTCTTTCTAAGTTCTTCTGAGACTGGCATTCTCTTTTCATATGGCCATCCTTTCCACAGTTGTGACAAATGATAGAATCCTGGGTCATCCTGGGAGAGAACATCATATGAGGAACTGAAGCAGTAGTAAGAGATTGGGGTCTAGTATCTGCTTGCAGCAGTGAGAGTGGTGCAACGTGTCTTAACAGTTCCTTTAGAGTGGCAGTCAATCCAGTGATCTCAGCTTTGGAGCCACCCTCGGCAGTGGATGCCTGAGGGTGCACCTCCACCCCTATGGCAGTCACATCCTGAAAGGGACCAGAATTTTGTTCCATGGGGGAAACTCTTGCAGAGGCACCCGTCTTCAATTCTCAGACTTCCTTTAGTAGCTCATCTTTCCAATGCTGGGCCCAGGGCGGAAAGTCCTTTGCATTCTCAGAGTGCCCGTTAAGTGCCGACTTTTGCCCCTGAGCCTCACTTGGCTGATCACTCTCGGTCACTTGCGCAGCAGCAGCAGATATGGGTGCAATTCCCCCATGGGGTCGCCTTTGCTTAATCCCCCCCAAATTTCTTTCATTAGCTCATCATAGGACGGGGGCGATTCCAGTCAGGCGGCAAGGCACAACTGAAGCAGCAACAATTCTGAAAATGGAGCAGTCTTAAGGATCCGGTCCAGCGTAGTTCGATCTAATTCATTTGACGGCAAACTACCCTTTCTGAGGCACTCTTGTAGCAGCTTTTCAAGCAGAAGTACATACACAGACAATGACTCCCCTGGGTGCTGCTGAGCATTTCTTACTCTCCACCACAGATCCTCATCTGAATCTGGGCTCCCATACATATTTTCTAACGCATCAAGATAGTCCTGTGCAGTTGCTTCGGGGTTATTGGTCCACTGCACGGATGGTAGCCAGGGCAGGACCTCAGAGGCTCTCACTCCAACCTCTTTCATTTCTCTGCTTCTGAGCATTGCCAATCAAGTACTAGAGGGCAACATAGTCTATCCAGGTCTCCCAGTCATCCTCCCCTTGGGGGGTGGGGAGGGTGCCCAAGAAGATTCTCAGCCTTCGGTAGGAGTTGTGACTAATGACAGGTACAGATATAGGGTCCAGCATTGGCACAGGCACAGAAGGTGGGGTAGTAACAGGTGCTGCAGTGGGAGGGGGTATTGGGGAAGGAACACCCCCAGGTGGCAGGAATAGTTTCTTAAAATCCTCTACGGTTTTCCCTTCCTCCAGCAACAACTAGCAAATTTCTCCTCAAAAGTCTCAGATAATGGTGGGAGCTCATCCTCCCAGGGTCTTTATTGTCTTTTGTCATTACTTCTCCAGGCAGCTGGAACCCTTCTGAGGCAATAGTCTGTGGCCCATTAGAACTGTCCACAAGGTCACTACACTCTACCAAGGCTATGAAAGTTTGGGCGATCAAATCAGCCTGTTGACCCACCACCACAGGGTTTTCAAACATTCAACTTTGGAGAGTGCTCCTCTACAGTGTCTTTACTGGTACCCAGGGAATATCCAGTATAAGTAGAGCATTTGGGGGTCGATCTCCTGCAGTACAGCACCCCATCAACTGGTGTACAGCCATTTCTACTGGGGTAGCCATTAATCTTTAGCAATAATTCATAATTTTTGGCCACTACAAGGCACAAAATCCCAGTGGTGAGCCTCAAAATGTAACCCCTAGGTGGTGCTATCCCAGGGCTACTACCCCGCTCGACTAGTAGCAGGTTAAGGGCCTGAGTTCTGAGCAGGGTGCCTCAACACAGAGGTCAGGATTGGTAGTGGTTAAGCTAACATGGGCACAGCCCTCCGGGACACTGTAACCCCCTCTTTCCTTACTAGTGGCTGGAACAATATATAATAATCACTCTCACAATACCCTGATACACTACACAAGTACCCACACTATTTGCACCTACAGGGCTTCCTCTCTGGCCGGTCCTGGGGACCCCCTGTAAACAAGGTTATACACAGCAAATAACAGCAGTACAGTACTCTTGCACAAACTGGAACCACAGTTAGGGTAAATGCAAAAAGAGTTAGATCTGATTTATTTAAGGGGCTTGAACAAGGAAGGGGCGTAATCAGGTTAATTTGCTTAAAGGCTCTATCAATCAAACAGTTATGCATGCACTTCAGGGTCCATAAACAGTCACACACGCTGGGTACCCAGATGGAGAATGGTGGGCTAGCCAGGAATGTTGCAGCTGGTTTGGGCCCTGTGATGGAAGAAAACAACATACAAAACACACTATTTGTAATCCGGGCCGGAGGGCTCAGTTCGTGAAAAGACAACAAGACCATCAGATGATGCACTTTTAGATTAGGCTGTTGTTGCAGGAGCTACACTGATGATTACTCACGATACCCAAGACTGGACACAGGCTGGATGAAAATCGAGACAGCAGGTGGTTAATCTGGAGTGCCAGGAGAAGCAGGGTCCACACGATTCGCCGAGGCATCGTTCCTGTTCAAGCATGGAACAGGGGGCTGATCCCCAGGCAGGTCTTTCATCGGTGGCTTTCTCTGTGCAGTGGGGTAGTCTGGCAGGGCCAATGTGGCATAGCCCAGGCCAAATGGAGATGAACGCGGATTCAGTCCAATTAGGCTGGATATAGCTTCCAGCAAGCAGAACACAGTTCACACAGTGGGGAAACAAATCACGACCCACTTTCAATACACAATACATTTACATGTAAGGAAATTCTACTGTACCAGGAAAACCGCTCTCCGGTCACGATCGCAAAGTAGCTGCACAAACCGGGGATTCAAAAGCAGCTGGAAATCCTGACAGGCCGATCACATTCAGCAAATCTTCGGTCTTCTTCAGGTTAAAGCCTGGTCACAGTCCAGTGGCTTAAATAGTCCTCACAACTCAGATTCAGTCCAAATAAACTCTATTTTCCCTCTCAGGGACAACAGGCAGACAGGCAGGCCAAAACTCAGCCCTTTCACAGTTCTCCCATGCAAAACTACACAGAACTGCTGCTCAAAAGCACTTAAGCTGTTACTTCTTCACTTCTCAGCTCAAAAACTGAAACTAGCTGCAGCAGCCTGGGAAATTACCCAAGATCCAAAAGGTTTGGTTGGCTGATCCTCCTGTCAGTCACAACAAAGTCTCCCCCTTCAGGTGCAAAAAGGCGCAAAAAGCCCCAGACTACAATTCCTACAGATTTTGACTCCAGAAAGCTCCAGTAGTCTGGCTCCATTTTAGGTCCCATCAGTACTGATTAGTCCAATTCGCAGTCCAGGACCAAGATAGTGGAGATAAACAAAACAGTCCTTGCTGCAAAGAAGACAGGTTAGACAAACTATATTATCATTAGCACTCTAAATGATTTTCAACAAATAGTTACATCTTTCAACAGAGCTCCGTCTCAGATTACTTATGACTGCAATCCAGGCAGCTCTTAAAAAGACAGTACACAGAGGCTATACAGGCACTCTCTGGCAATCACATTTAAACTGCTAAAATGCAGGACACCAGCCTGGCAGTGAGCATTTAGGCAAGCATGAAGAAGACTTTTGGGAACCCCCATTTGTAGGGAGGTTACACCTGGTTAGAGGCCAGGAATGCCCCTTTTCCAGCAGAAAGGTAAGCAGAAACAGCTGCTAAATGCACCTTAAGGATGGAAGGTCAAAGGCCTAGGGAATGCAAATGTGCCAGATAGTCATAAAACTACTGACAAGCCAGCTTGATGGTGATCTATCTGTCTCTGTCTGCACCAAACAGAGAACCTCTTTCATTTAGATGAGTAAGTCCTTCTGGTAGAATGTTTTCTAGATACCCTGAGGACCTCCAACACCTCCTCCGAGATGTGTAGGTCAGCATATTGTAAGTCCTCAAGAGCCAAGCTCTGAGTCTGAGGAACTGGAGATTGGGTTACAAAACCCTGCCCTGAGATGAGGTCAGTAGGTTGTGCCTCCTGGGCAGTGACAGGATCAGGAGTAGTGAGTACCAAGGCTGCCTGGCCCAGTCTGAAGCAATGAGGATCATTATTGCTGGTTGAACCCTGAGCTTGTTCAGTACTCTTAGTAGCAGGGGAAATGGGGGAAAGGCATACAGAAACTTCCCCATCCGATCCATCAGTAATGCAACTAGAGGCACTGTACCCACTGCAGGAGGCCAGCAACAAAACAGCGGCAGTTGGTGATTGTCTGGGGCTGTGAAGAGGTCCACATCTGGGGTGCCCCACCTTCTGAACACAACTTGTAGGTTCTGCTTGTTTAGTGACTGCTCTTGGTGGTTCTGGTTGATCCTGCTGAGGGCATCTGCAAGGACGTTTTCCTTCCCTGGGAGATGAACTGCTGAGAGGGAGATCCCCAGGGAATAAGCCAGGTTCCACACTTTCATGGCTTTCCTGACACAGTGGGGAAGATCTTGTGCCCCTTGCTTGTTGATGTAGTACATTGTGGTTGTATTGTCTGTCCTGACCTGAACTACTTTGCCCTGCAACACTGAAGTGAAGGACTGAATGCCCAGGTAAACTTCCTGAGCTCCAGCAGGCTACTGTGAAGCAGAGACTCCTGCTAGAGCCAGGTACCGCTGAGCAGTATGCTCCCCAGGTGGGTGCCCCATCCTAAGAGAGAAGCATCTGCTGTCAAGACTGCTGATGGTGGCAATTGGAGGAAAGGCATGACTTCCCTGAGGTTGTCCTTTTGCTGCCACCGCTGCAGAGCTGGAAGCAGGGTTCCTGTGACTGGAACCATCTTTGACAGGGAGTCCCTTTTTTGAGACCAGTGAGCCCTGAGATGGAACTGAATGCCACTCATCTGGAATCTTAATCCTGACACTGTTGCTGTTGATGCAGCCATGTGCCCTAACAACTGGAGAAAATGCCTTGCTGGTCTGGGGGCATGAAGCTGAAAAGAGCCTGCAAGCTGAACCAAACTGTTTACCTTTCTCTGAGAGAGGAAGGCTTTTCCTTTCAAAGTATCTAGTTCCGTCTCTATAAACTCTAAGAGTTGTACTGGTGTTAGTACTGACTTTTTCTGGTTTACCAGGAAGCTCAGAGTACTCAGGGTATCTTGAGTGATGGTCAGTGCTTGTCTTACCTGCTGAGATGACTGACCTACCACCAGCCAGTCATCCAGATATGGAAAAACTGTAACCCCTTTTCTCCTTAGGTATGCCACCACTACTGCTAGGCACTTGGTAAACACTCTGGGAGCTAATGTCAGGCCGAAAGGCATGGCCCTGAACTGGTAATGCCAAGATGGCAATCTGAACCTTAGGTACTTTCTGTGTGATTGCCTGATGGGAATATGGAAGTAGGCATCCTTTAGATCCAGAGATGCCAGCCAATCTCCGTTCCGGAGCGTAGGGAGAATGGTAGCCATAGTGACCATTTTGAACTTTGGCTTGTCAAATGTTTGTTTAAGTGTCCTAGATCCAGTATGGGTCACCACTCCCCTGTTTTCTTTAGAATGAGGAAGTATCTTGAGTAGAGACCCTTTCCCTGCTGGGCCAAAGGAACTGGCTCTGCTGCTTTTTCCAGAATCAACTTTGCTACTTCCTCCTCCAACAGCTTTGCCTTTGCTAGGCTTGAAGGTCTGAAAAATCTTGCCTTCAGCTTGGGAAGAAGCTTGAAGCTGAGTGCAAGACCCCGGCCCATTACCTCCAGGACCCACCTGTCTGTGGTGATGGATTCCCAAGCCTGGAGATAGTGGGCCAGCCTGCCTCCTACTGGAAGTGGGAGGTGACCTAGCAGACCTCTCAGGGGGGTCTGCTTGGTCTGTATGGCCTGCTGAGTGCTGGGGCCAGCCTGGCCGCTGCCCCTTCTGCCCCTGCCTCTGAAGTACCCCTTCTGTGGCTGGAAGGCTGGTGATGCCTGAGCCTGAAAGAAGGGCATGTAGTGGGTTTTACCCCTACCTTTTCCTTGGTACTTTTGTGGCATTGCTGCCGTCTCTTTAGCAGCAGCACTCCTGTAAGCCACCTTGTACTCATTTATCTTCTTCATGTAAGCCTCTCTTTGCTCACCAAAGAGAGATGTAGGCTCACAGGGGAAGTCCATTGACTTTGTCTGCATGCCCTGTGACAAATTAGGGGCCCTTAACCAGGCAAATTTCCTCAGGAACACTGAGGTTGCCATTTGCCTGGCAGTAATGTCATTTGCATCCACTGCCATCCGAAATTGACATTTGGAGGCTTCTATGCCCTCTTTGCAGCTTCAGGCAAGTCTGAAGCCATGGGGCCAGGGCAAGCTTTGGATATTTCAGAACAGTGTTCCAGAGACTCTTCTGGTATCTGCACACATAGGCCATGTAGGTAGTCTGCCTGATGGCTAGAAAGGCACCAGACAGGATTTCTTAGCAATGGAGTCCATCCTTTGGAATCCTTTTCTGGTGGATGTGATGCCAGGGAATCCCTGCCTTATCACATGCAGCAGCCTGCATCACCTCTTCATGGCTGGGATGACCAAACAGGAATTCTGCCCTAGATTTGGCCACCCAGTACTTTCTATTCATTCTCTTGTCCACTGGGGAATGGACGTGGGGTCTGCAAGATTTTGGATGCTTGTCTTTTTAGAGACTTATGGATGGGCAACAACAGCTTTTTTGTTGCTGGCACATCCATCATCTCCATATAGCCTGGTTCCTCTCCGTCATCTGTGGATTCCTGGGTGGAGAGGTCCAGGGTCTGAGCCACTTGCTTCATAAAAGCAAAATGGGATGTAAAATCCTCAGCTCCCTTCTCAGGGGGCGACAGGATGGTGAGGATTAGGAGAAACCTCTGGCTCAAGAGGTTCCCTGAAATCTTCATCCTCATCATCATCATCCTCCTCTTCCACATAAACCTCAGTCAACCTCTCAAGTGAACCAGGAACCGAAGAGGAACCCAGGTTCTGAACCAAAGAATATGATATAGGAGCTGAACCGGAACAGTGGTACGGTCTGCAGTGCCTGAAGAGCGCTTATAGCATTTGTTATAGCCTCCACAGTTGGAACCAATGGAATTGTCGGTTGCGGTTCCATAACCGGGTGCTTTTCCTTTTTCTTCTTTTTTGCAGAACCTGCCGGTTCAGAGACGGGTTCTCCTTTTCCAGAGGAACCTTCACCATGGTCAAAGGGTTATTCAGCCAGTTCTTCAGTTTCTCCTTCTGAGAGGAGGAGAAATCTTTGTCCACAGCTGGGTCAGCAGCCTTCTCAGATATTTTTTCCTTCAGTCAGTTCAATTGCCAATAAGCGTCGACAGAGAAAAATTCTTCCAGATTTCATAATCTGCCTGAAGGTGGTCAAACCTCAGACAAACAACACACACCAAGTGAGGATCAGCTTTAGCAAATGGTTCCCCACACTCTGTGCAATGCTGAAAACCTATTGGGCCAGTTCACCTCTTGGGAAGTGACATATCCAATAAAAAACCCTAAAAACTGTTTTTTTAGTAGGCCCACTAAAAATAAACCTTTAACTTTTTTTTTTTTTTTTGCGGTCAGTTTAGCGACCGAGGAGAGAACCAAGAATGACTCCGGTTTCTCAAAGATCAAACAACTGGACCCAAAGGGTTTAAAATTTAGAAATAAAACTTTATAAAATACAAAGAAATGACTGGTTTCCTCCCAGTTAAATGGACCGAGAAGAAACAAAAAAACTTACCAGAAAAACACTAAATCTAGACTAATCTACCTGTAAACTCAAGGACAATGCTTTAAAAATGAACAGAAATAAAAATTTACTTCAAAAAACTGAGAAAATAAAATCTTCAAGAAAGATGAAGGAGGGCTCTCCAAGGAGTCTGTGCTAGGCAAGGGAAGTAAAGAATCTGACAGTTGCAGAGTGTTTACCAGGGACAGTGGTTTGAAAGCTCGAGCCTAACATTTCAAGATTAGTATATGTTCTATTAACCATTTTGGCTCTGGGGCAGTCTTATGGTGAGACCATACTGCAGAAGTCAGAATACAGTAAGATTTCCTGGGGTTTGAAGTGGTCAACTGGATAAAAAGCTGGCTACAGAACAGGACGCAGAGAGTTATGGTCAATGACACCTTGTTGCAGGAGGGGAGATTAACCAGTGGGGTTCCATAGGGATCATTGCTTGGCCCAATCCTTTTCAACATATTCATCAGTGACAGTGCTGAGGGACTGAAAGGGAAAGTCTGCCTGTTCGCAGATGATACAAAGCTCTGCAACAGGGTGGACACACAGGAAGGGGTCCAAGGAACTTGAGGCAGATCTAAGAAAGCTAATGGAATGCTCCAAAAACTGGCAGTTGAGCTTCAACGCCAAAAAGAGGAACCCAGGAAATAAGTATGTCCTGCAAGGGCAGCAATTGGAAAAGACGAAGATGGAGCGGGATCTAGGAGTTATGATATTGAACAATTTAAAGGTAGGAAAGCAATGTGAAAAAGCAGCACTAAGGGTGGGTGGCATCCTTGGTGTATAGGTAGGGGTATTACTACCAGAAAGTGCGAGGTAATCCACAGCAAACATTCAGTGGTAAACATTCCATGTCTTGAATGTGAGGAAAAACAGAGGGAAAAAACAGGATGAAGAAAGTAAGCAATAATACTTCATAAACAAAGAACACAAGTGGGAAACATAGTTACATAGGCAGAGGCAGATCCAAACTGCTGAGATACATTCCTGAAGTTTATAAAAACACATACATTTGAATCACACCTGAGTATTTTTCGGTGAAATCTATTATCCCCACACCAAATAAAGGCAACCTGGCAGGTTTCAAGTTTTGACCACATTTCCATTAAAGAACTCATAAACAAGTACGTCTCAGAAGCTCTTCAAAAGACAGTGTCACGATGGTCAGGGGCTTACCTAAACAATGATGTGCTCCATTTAGCTCTGAAATACATTATCCCACAGTCGCTAATTCCAAAACATCCTGCCGACATGTAAACAAACCCGAGCTCCTGTTTAAATCCCGCTGAAGCAACTGCCTAAGATGGCCACTACGTGCAGCGTGATTACATCTTCTAGTGTGAGCCAGGCGATAATACAGGCTGAATGGGAAGTTAACATTAAAGTATGAAATAACCTTAATGAGGCGCTTCCCTCCAAATCCTTTACCTGTGCAGGTGTAGCCACCAATTTCAAACCTGCACAGGTAAAGGATTTGGAGGGGAAGCGCTTCATTAAGGTTAAGGTTAAGGTAATCACGTTGCACATAGTGGCCATCTTAGGCAGCTACTTCAGCGGGGGGTTTAAACAGGAGCTCGGGATTTGTTTACATGTCAGCAGGACGTTTTGGAACTAGCGACTGTGGGATAATATATTTCAGAGCTAAATGGAGCACATCATTGTTTAGGTAAGCTCCTGACCTACAAGGCACTGTTTTTTGAAGAGCTTCTCCGACGTACTTGTTTATGAGTTCTTTAAGAAATAGTACTTGTATTGATTTAAAATGCAAGGTAAATTTTTTTTCTAATACAAATGTGTGTCACACACAGTTTTTATTATGTTTTATGTTTTTAGCTAACCCCACAGTTACCAGAATGGGAACTATTTTTTGTATTCAGAGTTAAAATGGAAACATATTTCAATAAAAGGTCTAATTGTTATCTTTTTAAAATACTTTTTCTTATTTCCATTCATTTTAAGTTATATTTAAATGCCATTTTATAAGAGCAATAAGACACTCCAGGGGTGTGCCATTATGGTGAAATAATCACACTTCTCAGGTGCATTTAACGGCACTCGGAGCATAGCACACCTGAGGCGTGCAATTATTTCACCATAATGCACACCCTATAATATTTTATTGCTTACCTATAGGTCCTTGGTGAGGCCCTTACTTGGAGTACTGTATGCAGTTCTAGAGACCACACCTAAAAAGGGACACTGACTGTCTGGAGTCCATGCAGAGGAGAACCACCAAGATGGTGCAGGGACTACACCACGATCCTTATGAAAATAGGCACAGCCAGTTAAATCTATTCTCCCTAGAGCAGAGAAGGAACAGAGAAGACATGATAGAAACATTTACATTCATTAAAAGGATAAACGCAGTACGTACCAGTAAACTCTTTCAGGAAAATAGAACTGCGCTTACAAGAGGGCACAACTTACGCCTGGTTGGTGGTAAATTTAGAACCAATGTTAGAAAGTACTTTTTCACAGAGAGGGTTGTGGACCCTTGGAACAGCCTGCCACCTGAGGTGACCTAAGACTGTCAGAGAATTCAAATGGGCGTGGCACAATCAATGTAGTCACCTCAACAAGAGCAGTAGATGGGGGGGGGGATAGACATCAAGGGCAGACTAGATGGACCACACGGTCTCCTTCTGCCAGAAAAGTTTTATTTTCCTATGTTCTACTGTTACGGTACCTACAGGCCTAAGAAAGTAGGCCTTGAAGTATTTTTATTTATTTATTTACTTATTACTAGGATCACAAATACCTTTAAACCAAGGGTTCTTTTACAAAGGTTCTGCGTCAGCAATGGGTGCAAGCAAAACAGTGGTAAGATACAGTACAGGGTCAGGAGATTAACACAGAAGTAAGCAGGAGTAAGATACAATTCAGGTCAGGAGGTTAACTTAGTAGCAAAAGACAGTACATGTGTATAGACTAGCACAGTAGCAAACAGTCAGTGGCAAATATCAATGCACAATTAACAATACGGGTGTGTATATATAGTGTAACCCCCTGCAAATAGGGGTTCCCAAAAAGACTTCAGGAGCTTGCTTGAATGCTCCAAGCCTGAATGGTGTTTGGCATTTAAGCCATTTATCAGTGAGTGTTTTAGAGCCTCTGGTACTTGTCTCTTTAAGAGCTGTCTGCTTGCAGACATAATTAGTTTGTATGGGGGACTGTGTGCTTCTCTGAGTACCACTCGAGCTGCTGCCAATTCACTTCATTTTGCAGTCACTAGGAGTGCAAAGGAACCTATCTGAAAGATGTAACTGTTTGCCAGAAATTATTTAGAGTAATAATGAAATTACAGTTTGTCTAACCTGCTTTCTTTGCAGTCAGAACTGTGTCTGCTAGTTCCCCATTCTAGTTTTGAACTGCTGAACTGGACCAATCAGTATGGGGTAAGCTAGCTCTAAAATGGTGCCTTGACTGAATCAGAACCTGGACTCATAATCTGAGCCAGCCACAAGAGGATTGTATGGGCAGTGACTCTGGGAGATGTAGTTTAGACTTCAGTGCCTTTTGGACCAACAGCAGCAGTCTATTGTGAGTGACAGCCAATCCAGTCAAGAACTGGGAGGAACTCAAAGGAAGTGCCCAGTTTTGTCAGTTGGAGTTTCAGTTGAGCTTTGGCAGTGAAGAAGGAAGGAGCCCTGTGCTTTTCAGTGTGCAGTTTTAGTCAAAAGCGTGTGTAAGGCCCAGAGTTCCGGTCTGCAGCTTGTTAGGACTGAATCCGTCCTGTGAAAAGAATCAAAGGATCTCTGAAGAGTAGAAACCAGGCTCACCCTGTAGAAGACTGGAGGAATTGCTGAAAATTGCACTCTGTCTGTCAGGAACTGAATCTGCTGTGTGTTCTCCCGGGTATTGTGCAGTAATTGCGATCGGGATACAGATGCAGCCTGCCTGGTATAGTGCTTTCTTTTATATGGATGTGTGAAGAGGTTTGTGTACCTCAAGTGAGCCCTGCTGACATTGAAGGACCCTATCTTATTTGGAGGTCGTGAGTACTAATTCAGGGTCGCTCCTGTTGAATGCCACATTAAATCAAATGGAATTACTGTACTGCTGACTGTTTAATTCTCCTTTTCTCTGTGTGAAAGGGCACCTACCAGCTGCCACAGTTTGGACTAGCCACTAGGGCTTGGGTACCCAGGGACAGTAACTATAGGGATAGGCCTGTGCACAGAGCCATAGGTAGATTATTAGAGTGATAAGCTAATTAACCTGATTTCCCCTGTCCTTGTTATACCCCCTAAATAAATCAGAGCTGCTTGTTTCAGCAAAGTTATACTGCCTGAGGTATTTGTCTATGTTAAAGTACTGTACTGTGATTGTTGCACTGTATCTCATTTCACAGGAGGTCCCAGTGCCGGAACCAGACCTGGGGGTAAGTGTATACTGTGAAGGTAATTCTGATATATTGTGTGGGCCACTAGTGGGAAGAAAGGGGTTGCAGTGTCCCAGAGGGCTGTGACCAAGTTAGTTTAACTATTACAAACCCTGACCTCTGGGTGGAGGCACCGCCATTGGATCCAGGCCCCTCAACCTGTTAGTGGCAAATCAGGCAGGGGTAGTAGCCCTGGGATAGCGCCATCTAGGGGTTACATCTTGGAGGCTCACCGCTGGGATTGTGTGTCCTCTAGTGGCCATATCTCGAACCACTGTTAAGAAAAAATGGGTACCCGACAGAAGTGGCTGTGCACCGGCTGGTGGAGTGGTGTACTGGGGAGGAGATCGACCCCAAAATGCTATGCTTATCCTGGACATCCCCTGGGTATCAATACGGACACTGTGCAGGGAGTACTTTCCAAGGTGGAAGGTTTACAAAACCCTGTGGTGGTGGGTCGGCATGCTAATCTGCTCACCCACACTTTCCTGGCCCTAGTAGAGTTTAAGGATCCCATAGATAGCTCAAAGTGCCACAGACCATTACCCCAGAGGAGCCCTCACTGCTTGGAGTGATAACTAAGGACAGTAAAGACCGGGGGAATCAGCCCCACCACTATCTGAAACTTTTGAGGAGAAATTTGCTGAATGGTTTGCTGGGAGAGGGAAAACTGTGGAGGACTTGAAGAAACTATTCTTGCCACCTGGGGTGTTCCTCCCCAACACCCTCTCCTGCTCCAGTGCCCGTAATGGTGGCTGAACCAATGCAGACTCCTATTTCTGCACCTGCCATTAGTCACGACTCTTACCGAAGGTTGAGGATCTTCTCTGGCACCCTCCCCACCCCCAAGGGAGGATGACTGGGAGACCTGGATAGACTATGTTGCCCCCAAGTGCTAGAATGGCAATGCTCGGAAGGCGAAGTTAAAAGAGGGTTAGTGAGAGCCTCCGAGGTCCTGCCCTGGCTACCATCCGCGCAAACGGGCCAGTAACCCTGAAGCGACTGCACAGGCCTATCTTGAGGCCTTGGAGAATGTGTATGGGAGCCCAGATTCTGATGAGGACCTATGGTGGAGAGTAAGAAATGCACAACAGTACCAAGGGAGTTGTTGTCTGTGTATGTCTCTCGGCTGGAAAAATTGTTGCAAGAATGCCTCAGAAAGGGTAGTTTGCCAGCGATTGAACTGGACCAAACCAGACTGGACAGAATCATTAAGTCTGCCCCTTCTCAGAACTGCTGTTGCTTCAGTTACGCCTGGCAAATCGACTGGAATCCCCACCCTCCTATGATGAGTTAATGAGAGAATTCGAGGAGTTGAGAAAAGGCGACCTCGGGAGGTACCTGCACCAACAGCTGTGGCTCGACCGAGTGACTGAGGGTGACCCATCAAGGAAGTTCAGGGGCAGAGGTTGACAGTCAATGAGTGCTCTGACAAGGAAAAGATATGCCACAATGGGGCGAACTGTTGAGAGAGATCCAGGAATTCAAAAACAGTCCTTTATGAAGGCCAACCTGCAAATGGGGCCCTGACCTATATCGACTGCATCTGCTATGGGGTGGGGGTACCCACCCATGTATCTCCTGCTGATAACAGCTCCAAACTCAATTCCTTGACCATGGAAGTGGAGAAACTGTGAGATGTCTCAAATGCTTATCACGCCGAGACAGAGATGGCACCCAGGTTTCCAGTTAGTAATACCCCGCCCTGGCTCCCAGTGTGGCGCCTCGGCCAGCTCAAACTCCAGAAAGTATGTTTTGCTATAATTGTGGGAAAGATGGGCACATGAAAGGGAATGCCAGTCCCCAAAAGACACTGACAAAGTTGCATATAGGCTACAAGGAGAGCTTGGAGAAGAAATCAGTGGTTAAGAGGTGCACGCATGATCCCAGTGAGGGCACCAAAAATGCTAATTCACGTCCTTTTGTGGCAAGGTCAGTTGCCCAGGCCCCACTACCGCCTCTCCAGACTGGTCCAGAATAGTGGGTCCCTCCATGGAGACCACTGTAAAGGTGAATGGAGTGTCTAAAAGAGCTGTGATAGACAGTGGCTCCCAAGTGACAATTATGTTCCAGGATTGGTATCAGAAGCATTTGTCAGATGTACCCTTACAACCATTAGAAGGACTGCATGTATGGGGTTAAGTGAGAAGGCCTACCTATTCGGGTATATCCAATTTGGCTGTCTTTCCCCACCTCCGTGGCTGGAGTGGCCGAACAAGTAGAGACCCTAGCCTTAGTGTGTCCCCCACTGGACTGTATGATGGTGTCCCTTTGTTGATTGGAACAAATGCTCATAGTGTTCGGAAGGCTGGCACAGTTGTGTTATGAAAAACAGGGGTCAAAGACTAGTAGAGCTTTAAGAGTTCCGGCTTTAATTAAGAAGGCCTATGAGGCACAGAGATGCTGAAAAACAGAACCAGAGGAACCAGTCGGAATTGTATGGAAGAAGGATCCTGAGTCTCTGATCCTGGCGCCAAATGCCCAGTGTACCTTACAGGAGAGGTCCGTATCAGAAAGGATGTTAAGAATAAAATATTAATGTTGGATGCACCAGGCGATGGAAAATTGCCAGAGGGACTGCTGGTCAAGCCTAGTATTTTGCCCGCTAGAGCCCATGCTTATGCCAGAAGGGTAATGGTCCAAGTTCATAATGTGTCTGAAAGAGACATTCGAGTAAACAGAGGTTGCATCCTGGCTAATGTGCATTGTGCAGACACTGCAGTGCTACCCAGCAGCAAGAGTTCAAGGAAGAATGACAGAGTAACGCCTGACTTGTTTGATTTCGCGACTCCCGCTGCCAGCTGAATGGAAAGTGAGGATCAGTGAGAAGCTTGCCCAGAGAGACCAGGTGTTTTCTTTAAAGGAATGGGATGTAGGATGCGTGCAAGGAGCTGAGCACAATATCCGGCTGCATGACCAAAGACCATTTCTGTGAGAGGTCTCGACGCCTGGCACCTGCTGACATAGATGATGTGAGACGGCATCTGCAAGAGATGTTAGCTGCTGGTGTAATACAAGAATCCAGAAGCCCTTATGCTTCCCCATTGTGGTAGTGAGGAAAAAGAATGGAACAGTAAGGATGTGTGTGGATTATCGCACCTTAAACCCGGCGGACTATCCCTGATCAGTACACAATGCCCGCATTCAGGATGCTTTGGACTGCCTAAACGGGAGCAAGTGGTTCTCTGTGCTGGATCTCCAGATAGGGTACTACCAGATCCCGATGGCCCCAGAGGACAGTGAGAAGACGGCCTTTATCTGTCCGGCTAGGCTTCTATGAATTCATGAGGATGCCTCAGGATTTCAGGTGCCCCAGCCACTTTTCAACGATTGATGGAGCGTGCAGTGGGGACATGAACTACTAGAGTGCCTGGTATACCTAGATGATGTTATTGTGTTTGGCAGCTCACTGGAGGAACATGAGAGCAGATTATTTAAGGTATTGGACCGACTGGAGGACTTTGGCCTTAAACTGTCCATTGATAAGTGTCAATTCTTTCAAACATCAGTAAAGTATGTGGACACATAGTATCCACCGAGGAATAGAGACCGACCCAAGTAAAGTTGAGGCCTTGACCACCTGGCCGCAGCCCAAAAATCTAAAAGAACTGCAAAGATTCCTGGGATTCTGTGGTTATTATCGGTGTTTCATCAAGGACTATTCAAGAGTGATCCTGCTTACTTAACCTTACTCAAGGGTATCCCCAACCACAAAAATACCAAAAGTCAGCGTCCCTCCAGACTGAAAGAGTGTATTTTCATCCGAGTGAAGTATTTGGGGCCCGCTGACTCCTGATTGTGAGACTGCTTTCATGAGATCATATATCAACTTACCCATGCTCCAGTGCTGGCCTATGCCGATCCAAGAAAACCTTACATCCTGCACACTGATGCTAGCTTGCAAGGGTTGGGGGCTGTGTTGTACACAAACACGAGAATGGCCTGAGACCAGTGGCCTTTGCCAGTAGAAGCCTGACCCCATCCGAAAAGAACTATCCTGTACATAAGTTAGAGTTCCTAGCTTTGAAGTGGGCTATTGTTGACCAATTCCATGAGTACTTGTATGGGGCTAAAATACTAGTAAAAACTGACAATAATCCTTTGACCTATGTGCAGACCTCAGCTAAGTTGGATGCCACTGGCCATAGGTGGCTTTCTGCATTATCTACATATGACTATGCTCTCGAATACCGAGCAGGTCTGAACCACATAGATGCTGATGTCTCTCCGGAGGTCTGTTCCCCAGAATGATTGGGTCCGATTGGCAGAACCTGACATTCGGGCACTCTGCCGAAGTTTGACAGGGAGGAACAAATGTCCACGGACGCAGTGGACTGCATGGTGGATTGCTTGGGACCCTCTGAGAATTGCATACCTGCTGCTTATTGCCACTTTTCTGCAATAGACATTGGTGCACTGCCTCAGCTGGACAATGACAGTATTGGCGGGCTCAATCCCGCGATCCCATGATCAAAGCAGCTTTAGAAGCCCTCTATGCAGGAAAAGATGTGTCCAAATTACGCTCCACTGATTTGAGAACTGCACTGTTATACAAAGAAGGTCCTAAGTTGAAACTGATCAATAAACTGTTATACAGAGAAACAGTAGACAGAGGGGACAAGTAGACAAACAACAACTAGTGCTGCCCACTGCCTTCGAGACTCAGTACTGAGGTCCTTGCACAACCACATGGGGCACCTTGGTATAGACAGAACACTTGACTTGGTGAGATCCAGATTCTATTGGCCTAAGATGGGGGCTGATGTGAGACAACACATTCGAACTTGTAGTCGCTGCTTACAGAGGAAAGCTTTGCCCCAGAGGGCTGCCCCTTGTTAACATCACCACCAGTGCACTCATGGAGCTGGTCTGTATTGATTTTCTGAGTTTGGAGTCAGATCAAAGAAATATCAGTAATGTGCTGGTGGTCACTGACCATTTCACGAGATATACCCAAGCTTTCCCACAAGACCAGAAAGCATCCACTGTGGCCAAAGTACTTGTAGAAAACTTTTTGTTCACTATGGGCTCCACAAAGAATCCATTCTGATCAAGGGAGAGACTTTGAGAGTCGTCTGATCAAAGAGATGCTTTCTCTGTGGGAGTGCGAAGTCCAGAACCACTCCTTACCACCCCAGGGGACCCACAGCCTGACGTTTCAACCGCACTTTGCTAGATATGCTAGGCACCCTGCACCCAAAGGACAAGCCTAGATGGAGCCAACAAATTAGCACCCTGGTACATGCTTATAACTGCACCAAAAGTGATGCCACTGGATTCTCCCCTACCGCCTGATGTTTGGAAGAGAAGCTCAGCTACCAGTAGATGTGTGTTTTGGGGTCTCTCCTGATGGGGTTCAAGCTGACAACTATTTACAGTATGTGCAAAAGTTAAAGGCCCAGCTAACTCATGCGTACCAACTGGCTCAAACCATGGCTGCCAAAGAAATCTGGCCAACAAAGAAAGGTATGATAAAAGGTGAAAGCACAGGAACTCCAGGAGGAGATCGGGTATTGCTAAGAAATCTGGGACTGCATGGCAAGCACAAGATTGCTGACAGATGGCACCATCTCTCTCACATTGTAGTGGGCAAACTAGATGATCTGCCAGTGTACAAAGTAAGGCCTGAGAATAATTCAAAGATGTAAAACAATGCATAGAAATCATTTACTGCCCATTGGACAAATCTTAATTGAGTCTGAGCCCTAGAAGATGCCCCTCTGGACCAGTGACTAGAGCTGCTGCTAAGAAAAGATCAAGAAAGTCTGCACCTACAGAAGCAAAGTTAAAGTGTTCCTCCACAAGTCCCAGTTGAGCATGACTGTCAGTCCATATCGGAAGAAAGTGAGTGACTTTGAATACTATCCTTCTTACGAACTGAGTCAATTGTTTCGGGCAATCCCTAGTCAATACTGGAGACAAAGCTGGGCCTTCTGGACTGTCTAAGCCCCCAGCTTCATCCCTGGAGTCAATGCTCCCAGAAAGTGAAGTGCAAAGCATCAGATCAGATGAAATGGAATCATTGTGCATGGTTGAACTGTTTGAGCTTCAGGGAGAAAATGATAGATTGGGGCAGACTGGTGATACACCCGAACAAGAAGAGTATTTTGAGTGCCCTGACAGTCCACTGCCAGTGTCCGAAAGCTCTCCATGCGAGCCAAATGTTGTGGACTCAGAAACTGTAACTCCTGGAGCTGAAAGTGCCCCAAGTTCTAGCCTCTCTACCCCCATGGAGACTCCTGACAAGTGAGGACAATGCTGAAAATGAGGCTCAGAGTGCAGAGACTATAACAGTTCCCCTAGAAAGACTGGTCGAGCTGTAAAGCCTGTGGTGCACCTCAGTTATGATTCACTTGGGAGGCCTGTGGACTTGCCTCTCAATGTTGTCCATAAAGGAGTGTATGTGTCCCGAGCTCATTGCCCAAACTGAGCATCAGTGCTAACTCCAAGTTACTTGTGTTGCCCTCTAATGGTGCCCTGCCCCATCCAGCCCCAAGGTAACTGATAGGAAGGCCCTCTCTTCAGGTTTCATGTACAAGAGGTAATAACTTGAGTTATGGTACAATGTGTATGTAATACTGTAAAGAGTGACGTACTGCAATGTTTCAGAAATGTATTCTTGGTAAAATGATATATTGACTGATGATTACATGTGCGAGCCTAATGCAAATGTATATGGTTGCAGTTGAAACTTATGGGGGTACTTGCTTGACGCGGACGTCAAGCTTTCCCAGGCCAGGAAGGGTGTAACCCCCCTGCAAATGGGGGTTCCCAAAAGACTTCCAGGAGCTTGCTTGAATGCTCCAAGCCTGAATGGTGTTTGGCATTTAAGCCATTTATCAGTGAGTGTTTTTAGAGCCTCTGGTACTGTCTCTTTAAGAGCTGTCTGCTTGCAGACATAATTAGTTTGTATGGGGGGACTGTGTGCTTCTCTGAGTACCACTCGAGCTGCTGCCAATTCACTTCATTTTTGCAGTCACTAGGAGTGCAAAGGGAACCTATCTGAAAGATGTAACTGTTTGCCAGAAATTATTTAGAGTAATAATGAAATTACAGTTTGTCTAACCTTTTCTTTGCAGTCAGAACTGTGTCTGCTAGTTCCCCATTCTAGTTTTGAACTGCTGAACTGGACCAATCAGTATGGGGTAAGCTAGCTCTAAAATGGTGCCTTGGACGAATCAGAACTTGGACTCATAATCTGAGCCAGCCACAAGAGGATTGTATGGGCAGTGACTCTGGGAGATGTAGTTTAGACTTCAGTGCCTTTTGGACCAACAGCAGCAGTCTATTGTGAGTGACAGCCAATCCAGTCAAGAACTGGGAGGAACTCAAAGGAAGTGCCCAGTTTGTCAGTTGGAGTTTCAGTTGAGCTTTGGCAGTGAAGAAGGAAGGAGCCTGTGCTTTTTCAGTGTGCAGTTTTAGTCAAAAACGTGTGTAAGGCCCAGAGTTCCGGTCTGCAGCTTGTTAGGACTGAATCCTGTCCTGTGAAAAGAATCAAAGGATCTCTGAAGAGTAGAAACCAGGCTCACCCTGTAGAAGACTGGAGGAATTGCTGAAAATTGCACTCTGTCTGTCAGGAACTGAATCTGCTGTGTGTTCTCCCGGTATTGTGCAGTAATTGCGATCGGGATACAGATGCAGCCTGCCTGGTATAGTGCTTTCTTTTATATGGATGTGTGAAGAGGTTTGTGTACCAAGTGAGCCCTGCTGACATTGAAGGACCTTATCTTATTTGGAGGTCGGAGTACTAATTCAGGTCGCTCTCCTGTTGAATTGCCACAATTAAATCCAAATGGAATTACTGTACTGTTGACTGTTTAATTCTCCTTTCTCTGTGTGAAAGGGCCCTACAGCTGCCACGGTTTGGACTAGCCACTAGGCTTGGGTACCCAGGGACAGTAACTATAGGGATAGGCCTGTGCACAGAGCCATAGGTAGATTATTAGAGTGATAAGCTAATTAACCTGATTTCCTCTGTCCTTGTTATAGCCCCCTAAATAAATCAGAGCTGCTTGTTTCAGCAAAGTTATACTGCCTGAGGTATTTGTCTATGTTAAAGTACTGTACTGTGATTGTTGCACTGTATCTCATTTCACAGGAGGTCCCAGTGCCGGAACCAGACCTGGGGGTAAGTGTATACTGTGAAGGTAATTCTGATATATTGTGTGGGCCACTAGTGGGAAGAAAGGGGGGTTGCAGTGTCCCAGAGGGCTGTGACCAAGTTAGTTTAACTATTACAAACCCTGACCTCTGGGTGGAGGCACCCACCATTGGATCCAGGCCCCTCAACCTGTTAGTGGCAAATCAGGCAGGGGTAGTAGCCCCTGGGATAGCGCCATCTAGGGGTTACAATAGCAAGACACAAATACAAATAAAAACCATCCTAGAGGTGACATAAGTGGAGCAAGGGGTGGGGGATAAGAGCAGGAGGGGTGGGGAAAAGGGGTAGGCAGTCAAGGATTTGACATTGTCATAAGTGCAAGAACAGAAAGATAAGTGCTAGGTAGTCTGGGTGGAGCAACAAGAGATAGGGTGATAGGGAGACAGGGAGAGGAGCGGGAGAGGGGTGGAATGATAGGTGGGAAGTGAGGGGGTAGAATGGTAGGTGGGGGTGGGAGAGAGAGATGGGCAGTAGCAGGGGGTGGAGAGAAGCGGGGAGGGTAGCAAGGGAGGAGAGGAGAGAAGAGAAGGGAGAGGTGAAACAAAGCCACAAGCCTAGGCAGAGCAGTCACAACTGCTGAGGTCAGTGAGGTGCTGGCGGAGTTTACGTTTGAATGGGCCAAGCTTGTTTTCAGCTGCAATTTCAGGGGGAAGGTTGTTTAGCAGCAGGGGGGCCCTGGTGTGGAAAGCACAATGGGCCTGATTGATACAGCAGAATGGAATGATAAATGCTGGTTTGAGGGAACTGCGCGTAAAATGTGCAGTGACTGCAGGTAACATTAAGGCATGAGCTGCAGGGGGTGTGAGGTTAAGACAAATTTTCTTAGCCAGTAGGCAGGTCTGGTATATTTAGATTGAGCCAGTTGGATTGCTTGAAGAGATCACAGGTATGCGTATGCTTCCCTGCACCAGTGAGAAGTCTACAGCATTTGTTAAGGGCTGTCTCGATCTGTTTTAGGGTGGTATCAATGGCAGCCCCATAGAAGACAAGCCTGTAATCAATGAAGGGTAAGACTGAGGCAGTTATGGCTGTGCGCATAGCTTCTTTAGTGAGACAGCGACGGTGGCGGTAGAGGACCCCAATTCTTGAGCTGACTGATTTTGAGATGTGTACAACATATTCAGAAGAGACAGGGCAGGCAGGAAGGGAGGAGGTGGCACTGTATGTGAAAAATGACGTAGAGCCACAGATATCCAGGAGGAACAAAATGGGGAGAGAGATACTGTGGGTTAAGCTGGAAAGGAAATGGGACAGCCATTCACACAGGTGTGGTCTATAGACCACCAGCCCAGGAGGAAGAAACAGATAGGGAGCTGATGCTAGCCATCCAAAGGCTGGCAGACAAGAGTGAGGTGGTGCTGGTTGGAGACTTCAATATTCCAGACGTGGACTGGAGCATCCCAGCAGCAGCATCAACTAGGAGCAGATTTATCCTGGACTCCCTTTAGGATGCCTTCCTCAAGCAACTGGTCATGGAACCAACTCGGCAGAAGCAATACTGGACCTTGTGCTCACAAACAGGGACAGTGTGATGGGGGTAACAGTGGGGGAGCACCTGGGAACAGTGACACAGTCACTGTGGTTTGAAATCACAGAAAGAGCAGAACCAAACCACACAAAAACACGTATCCTGGATTTAGGGGGCAGACTTTGGGAAAATGGGGAGATACTTGAAAAGAGGCATTAAGAGAATGGGGCAGGAATCAGGGGTTGAGGAACAGTGGGCAGTATTTAAAATGGGGATTACAAGAGCAACAGAATTATGTGTTAAGCAGGTTAGCAAGAGGAAAAGGAAGAGGAGACCATTACGGTTTTCCAAAGAGGTAGCAAGAAAGTGAAAGCCAAAAGATTGCATTCAGGCAATACAAAAAGACACAGGCAGAAGGGGATAGGGAGAAGTACCAGGAGAAGCAAAGGGAGGCAGGGAGGTCAGTAAGGGAAGCCAAAGCTCAGACAGAAGAACACATTGCAAAATCAGTGGGTAGAGGGGACAAAACCTTTTACAGGTACATAAGTGAAAAAAGAAAGGCAAAGGGAGGGATAGTGAGACTGAAGGGGGAGGATGGGGGCTGTGTGGAGGATGACAACAGTAAAGCTGACATATTGAACAGGTATTTCTGCTCAGTCTTTACTGAGGAAGAGGAGGGTAATGGGTCTGAACGGAGTACAAAGGGTGAGAATGGTGCAGAAATGGACACAAGTCCCTTTACACGTGAAAGGGTCCTGAAGGAACTGGAAGTAATAAGAGTTGATAAAGCAATGGGGCCAGATGGGGTGCACCCCAGGGTCCTTAAAGAACTAAGAGAGGTGCTGGCTGAACCTCTGGATATCCTGTTTAGCCGATCACTGGAAACGGGAGGTACCTAAAGACTGGAGGATAGCAGATGTAGTCCCCTTATACAAAAGTGGGAACAAAGAGGAAGCCGGGAACTACAGACCAGTCAGCCTCACCTTGGTAGTGGGGAAGATCATGAAAGTACTAAAAGGAGAGATTGGTGGAACATCTGGTTGTCAATGGACTACAGGACCCAAGGCAGCATGGTTTCACCAGGGGGAGGTCATGTCAGACCAATCTCATTGAATTTTTTGACTGGGTGACTAGGGAGGTGGATCAGGAGAGGGCAGTGGACATGGCCTATCTGGACTTCAGCAAGGCCTTTGACACTGTGCCACATAGAAGACTATTGCACAATCTGGGGAATATGGGTGTGGGCAGGACAGTAGTGTGGTGGGTAGGTAACTGGCTGGGTGGCAGGACACAGAGGGTGGTGGTAAATGGCTGTCACTCCACAGAGGGAAGAGTGACCAGTGGGGTACCACAGGGATCAGTGCTGGGACCGGTCCTATTCAATATCTTCATCAGTGACATTGCACTGGGACCTAGAAGGCAGAATTTCACTGTTGCTGATGACACAAAGCTCTGTAACAGAGTAGACACACCAGAGGATGTAGACAGAATGAGAAGGGACCTGCAGAAACTTGAAGAATGGTCAAGGGTTTGGCAGTTGAAATTCAATGCAAGGAAGTGCAAGATAATGCATATGGGGCACAAAAACCCTGGCACAATATATCAGTTGGGGGGGGTGAGGATATAGCATGCACCAAGCAGGAGCGGATCTTGGGGTTATCATCTCTGATGACCTCAAGGCAGGAAAACAGTGTGACAAGGCAGCAGGTAAAGCAAATAGGATGCTGGGATGCATAGGCAGGGGCATCACCAGCAGGAAAAGGGAGGTCATAATTCCACTATACAAGACACTAGTGAGGCCCCACCTGGAGTACACTGTACAGTTCTGGAGATCTTACCTACGTAAGGACATAGACAGGGCAGAGAAGGTTCAGAGGAGGGCAACAAAGATGGTGCATGGATTGCATCACAAGTCCTATGAGGACAGGTTGAAGGAACTGAACATGTACTCCCTGGAGGAGAGGAGGGAGAGAGGAGGGAATATGATAGAGACATACAAGTATCTTACAGGGAGGAACAGGGTGAAGGAATACACTATTTTTAAGCGAAAAAGATGTTCCAGAACTAGAGGGCATGGGATGAAGTTGGAGGGAGGACGATTCAGAAGAAACGTGAGGAAGAATTTCTTCACAGAACGGGTGGTGGACAAGTGGAACACCCTGCCAGAGGAAGTGGTGGGGCTGAAACTATCACAGGATTTAAGAATTCATGGGATAGACATAAAGGAATTCTGGAGGTCAGGAGTAAGGGGCAACACACTTCTTGGAAAACATAAACTGAACTTACAAGCTCAAATGGGATGACTGGGTGGGCCATAGGCCTTTATCTGCCGACACTGTCTATGCATCTATGTATGTATCTATGTGAGCTGAAAGACATTGTGCAATCAAGGGTAATACCAAGGCATTTAAACTCCTGCACTTGCTCAAGTGACTGTTCAAGTTCATTACGTATGGTGAAATTTATGGTTCTGTATTTGCTGTGAGAGCTATAGAACAGCATGGACTTTGTTTTTGTAATTCATCAACAGCTTATGTTGGAGAAGCCAGGTTTCAACTAGGCTACAGTCCGTCTGTAGCACCTTGGAAACAAAGCCAGAGGTCAGTATGGGAGGAATAGAGGACTGCATCATCGGCATAGAGTATTAAGTTATTATTGCAAGCTGCAGGAAGAGTATTGATGAAAAGGCTGAAAAGTATAGGGCCAAGGATGGAACCCTTGGGTACACCAGCGTGGACAGGAAGGGCACTTGAGAGAGAGTCAACGATTTTGACTTTTTGGCTCCTTGCCGAGAGGTAGCTTTCAAATCATTTGGTTACATCATTAGATAGTCCAAGGGAGGCGAGTGAGTGAAGCAGGAGCTGGTGGTTCACAGTGTCAAATGCCTTGTTTAAATCAATGAACACCGCACCCAGTAGGTAGCCAGTGTCAATAGCCTTATGAATATGGCTGAAGTCAAGCAGGGCAGTGGTAGTACTATGGTCTTTTCTAAAGCCATGTTGTTGCGGGCAGAGTAAGTTTTATTTGTTGAGGTGTTCAGACAACTGGTCAGCTACAATTTGTTCCAATGCCTTGGAGAGTGGTGGGAGGATAGAGATAGGGCGGTAGTTAGACAGAAGAGACCTATCACTACTTTTATGAACAGGTGCGACCACTGCTTATGAGAGGCGAGAGTTCAGAAGTTTAGTGAGAGGTTGTGAGGATAACGTCAAGGAAGAGAGGCGGAGTTTGAGGTCAAGGGTATTGCTGCTGAAACTGGCTTTGCTTATCACTTTGTTAAGATATCTTTTAGCTTCAGACATAGATACCCTCTTAGAGTAGAACAGGGGGTATTACTGTGGAGATTGATTTTATTATTGAGGCAGGGATGGGTAGAGTTGTCAAAGAAGTTGGGGGGAAGGACACTGCTAAGATCAGTAAAAGCGAGATTAAAGGAGTCCGCTATTTCTTTGAGGTCCTGTAAAGTGGAGCCGTTAACCTCAATCATTTTTTTATTTCAGACTTTGGTAACCGGGTAAGGCCCACTAAGCACAAGTGCCTGTTTTCAGGGGTGACCTGTGAGCACTGGGGGGTTAAGTGACTTGTTCAGAGTCACACAGTATGCAAGTGGAGGTTGAGAGAATCAAACTCAGGTCTGGTCTGCTGGATGTATCAAGCTTTTTCACACCTCGTTCCTCTAACCTCTAGGCTATACTGCCAGCCATAGTGGGGGAGGATTGCCTTGAAGTACAGTTACACCAAAGTTTGCCCTTTTTCTGGAGGCAATGGCCAGACTGTAATGTTAGTGAATGTGGTCAGTACTCCAGAGTGGGAAGCTACACATGTTTCAGCAGCAAACTCATTCGAGAAACAGGCAACAGAAGTAGCCATGCCTCTTATCGAATGACCTACAAACAACCCCAGGAAGTTCCTTACCGTACTTCCTATTACAAAAAGTAATACAGCTGGCTAACCATCTGGACATACACTGTTTAGAAACAGGAATACCCTCTTGTGAATGAAACAAAATCTGTGAGGATTTCCTGCAGTCCTTTGTACTGTGTATAGTACTTGAGTATTCTATGTACATCTAAGGTATGGAGCAATGCTTCCCCTGGATTGGCACACTCAGGAAAATAAACTGGCAGGTGGATGATTTGATTCAGAGTAAACTCAGACACCACCTTTGGTAGAAACTTAGGACTGGTATGTAAAGATACCCTGTCTGTGTGAAAAATCAAATAAGAAGGCTCACACATTAGAGCCTGAAACTCTGAAATTCTATGAGCTGAGGTAACAGCAACCAAAAATAACGCTTTCCACAACAGAAAGCATAGGCCACAAGTCGCAGCTGGCGCAAAAGGAGCCAAAGTAAGCTTCTCTAACACAAAATTGATGTCCCAGGCCAGGACAGGATTGTGGATAGGAGGCTTCAAGTGCAGAATGTCTCTCAAAAACGTATATGGGCCACCTCCAGCTGGGCAACCGTATGACCATCAATAGGCACATGAAAGGCTGAAATGGAAGCCAAGTGCACCTTAACAGAAAAGTTTGCTTTTTTGTTTGCAAGTGTTTAACCAGGAGTGGCACACTAAGATGAAAGCTTATTTACAGGTGCAACCTGGGAGCACAGGGAAGTTAAATGACTTGCTCAGGGTCACACAGTATGCAAGTGGGGGCTGTGGGATTCAAACCCAGGTCTCCAGTTTTGCAGCTCAGAGCCTTCAACCACTGTGCTATACTGCCTCCCCAAATAGAAAAGTATTGTAGGCCTACATCAGATAAGGACAGTAAATACTCTAGAATCTGGTTTACTGGATAGGTAAAGGGGTCCAGTTGGTGAGAAGTGGCCCACAAAGTAAACTGCTTCCACTTCATGGAGTAAGTGGCTCTGGTGGAGGGCATTCTGGCAGTCACCAAGATGTCAGCCACCTTTTGGGGCACTCCAAACCTGGCAATGGCTATGTATCTTCAGGAGCCATGTATTAAGGTGGAGTGACTTGAGGCCTGGATAGACCAGTGTTCCCTGCTCCTGTGACAGAAGACCCTGAAATAAGCTGGTGGTTCCACCGCCAGCTGCTGTAGTAAGAGGAACCAAATCTGACAAGGCCACAGTGGGGTAATGATACGTCGATACATACGTAGATAAATAGACAGTGTCAGCAGATAAGGGCCTATAGCCCACCCAGTCTGCCCATTTCAGCTTGTAAATTTAGTTTATGTTTTCCTAGAAGTCTGTTGCCCCTTACCCCTGACCTCCAGAATTCCTTTATGTCTACCCCATGCATTCTTAATTCTTAAATCCCATGATTATTTCAGCCCCTACCACTTCCTCTGGCAGGGTGTTCCATTTGTCCACCACCAGTTCTGTGAAGAAATTCTTCCTCATGTTTCCTCTGAATTGTCCTCCCTCCAACTTCATCCCATGTCCTGTAGTCCTGGAACATCTTTTTCGCTTAAAAATAGTGTATTCCTCCACCCTGTTCCTCCCTGTAAGATACCTATATGTCTCTATCATGTCCCCTCTCTCTCTTCTTTCTTCCAGGGAATACATATTCAATTCCTTCAACCTGTCCTCATAGGACTTGTGATGCAATCCATGTACCATCTTTGTTGCCCTCCTCTGAACCTTCTCTACCCTGTCTATGTCCTTACGTAGGTAAGGTCTCCAGAACTACACACTGTACTCCAGGTGGGGCCTCACTAGTGTCTTGTATAGTGGAATTATGACCTCCCTTTTCCTGCTGGTGATGCCCCTGCCTATGCATTCCAGCATCCTATTTGCGTTTCTTGATGCCTTGTCACACTGTTTCCCTACCTTGAGGTCATCAGAGATGATAACCCGAAGATCCCTTTCTGGCTTGGTGCATGCTATATCCTCACCCCCCCCAACTGATATATTGTGCCAGGGTTTTTGTGCCCCATATGTATTATCTCACACTTCTTTGCATTGAATTTCAACTGCCAAACCCCTGACCATTCTTCAAGTTTCTGCAGGTCCCTTCTCTTTCTGTCTACACCCTCTGGTGTGTCTACTCTGTTACAGAGCTTTGTATCATCAGTGAACAGTGAAATTCCGCCTTCTAGGTCCTGCGCAATGTCACTGATGAAGATGTTGAATAGGACCGGTCCCAGCACTGATCAATGTGGTACCCCACTGGTCACTCATCCCTCTGTGGAGTGACAGCCATTTACCACCACCATTTGTGTCCTGCCACCCAGCCAGTTACCTACCCACCACACTACTGTCCTGCTCACACCCATACTCCCCAATTTGTGTAATAGTCTTCTATGTGGCACAGTGTCAAAGGCCTTGCTGAAGTCCAGATAGGACATGCCCACTGCCCTCCCCTGATCCACCTCCCTAGTCACCCAGTCAAAAAATTCAATGAGGTTGGTCTGACATGACCTCCCCCTGGTGAAACCATGCTGCCTTGGGTCCTGTAGTCCATTGACAACCAGATGTTCCACCAATCTCTCCTTCAGTAGTGCTTCCATGATCTTCCCCACTACCGATGTGAGGCTGACTGGTCTGTAGCTGAGTATCAGAGTAGTTGAGTATCAGAGTTGCCAGCTCCGTTTGACACTTGATTAGTACTCTCTGGATTAGAGGGAAGGGAGGAAAGGCATACAGGAATCTCCCTTTCCAAGAGAGGGTCAATGCTTCTTGCCCAAAAACTCCAGGCCCTGAAGTGAGTGAGAAGAAAAGTGGCAGTTTTGCATTGTGTGGGGATGCGAAAAGGTCCAACTCCGTACAACCCCATCTGTCAAACAGGTCTTCTATGATCAAGGTCAGCAGTTCCCACTCGTACATCTTGGACTGTGACTGCCTTAGTCTGTCTGCCAAGATGTTTTGGGCCCCTGGAACATACAATGCTGATAGTTCTAGACCATGTTCCAGAGCCCAATACTAAAGCTACCAACAGTCCCTATTTTCCCAGGACAGTCCCTATTTTAGGCAGCATGTCCCAGTGTTCCCACAAGTTTTGTAAAATGTCACTTTTGTCCTGGTTTTTGCTTACTTGTCCCAGTTTTGTCCCTTTTTTTCCTGCTGACTGCTAATCTGTGAGTGACAGTAATTTCAGCACCACTGTGGTGCTGCTCAGGCTGGACAGCAGTTTGCAAATTCAACCCCTGTGCCTGTGTTGCACCAAAGCATGTCAGTGGAGCATAGTAAAGCATGTTCCTTCCTGTTAGATTAGACTGGGTAGTAGTGCAAACAAGCACATATGGACTGTCCTCTGCCTGCCAGCAGCTGACAGGGACTCCAGAAAGAGAAGAGACCAGCAGCAGGGTACTAAGGTACCAGGACCTGATCAACTGTAGGGAAGTGTGTGAAAATCTGGTGTGGTGGTAAGAGTCACTGAAGTGAAGTTTGCTCAGCAAATGAGGTGAGTGTCAGCTAGTTGGGATGGGACTGTCAGGAGGAGCAATACATGCAACTCGAATGTCTGATTACAATTTAACACAGGGTTGCTTCTAATGCACTTTCTGTATATCATGATTTGGAATTTGCTGCTGCAGAATGATGTATTATTTTAATCTGAATGTTTGCTACTGGTGTTACTGTGGGGTGGCATAGCCAGACCAACAGCAAAATGTAATTGATTGTGCACGTTGTCTGCGGCGGTGCCTGTGGGAGTGACACGGTGGGGTGAGGGGTCATTATCAGGATGGACCGTCCCAGTTTTAGGCCTCGGAAAGTTGGTAGCTTTACCCAATACCAAACCCTCACTGTGTCCCTGCATAGGGGATAGGAATTAGTTCCTCCTTGCGTGTTGATGTAGTGCATCACACTTATGTTTTCCATCTGAATTAACAGAGGGCCTGGGGAAAGATGGGACTGGAAGGCTTTCAGCCTGTACAGAACAGCTCTCATTTCTAGGATGTTTATGTGGAGGGTGGTCTCCATTTTTGTCCAAGTTCCCTGTGTCTAATGAAGCCTCAGATGTGCCCCCTGCTCATCCATGAGGCATCTGTGGTGGGAATTTGATGAAGGGCAGGGATTAAGAAGGGAACACCCTTCAGCAAGTAGGTGGGTTCCATCCACCACTGAAGTACTTTTCTGACAGGGGAGGTTACTAGAACTTTTTGTTCTAGGTCATCTGTGCGTTGGTCCCACTGGACTCTTAGTGTCCACTGTGGGATCCTTATGTGCAGCCTTGCCAGTGGTGCTGTGGTAATGGTCGCTGCCATCAGGCCTAGAAGCCTCAGGAAAGTTCTGGCTGTGACATACCTGTCGTTATAGACCATCTGGCCCTGTGCTATCAGACGCTTGGCTCTGTCCTGTGGCAGGAAGACTATGCTTTGGTCTGTGTTGAGGACTGCCCCTATGTACTGCAGACATTGGCAAGGGGTCAGGACTGACTTTGGTACATTAACAGTAATCACTAGAGCATTGAACAGTTGTCTAGTATGGTCTAGGGTGTGGGGATACTGCTCCTTGGAGGGAGCTTTGAGAAGCATGTTGTCCAGGCATGGGAAGATACAGGCTGTCCCTGCAGAGGGCTGCTGTCACCACTGCTAAACTTTTTTTAACTGTATTCATCCCTATCCTGGGCAGCCAATGTTCTTGCCGACCCCCCAGCCCTGTCCACCCAACCGCCCCGCACCTCCATTCTTCCCCATGACTTATCCCATGGTGAGGCAGCAGGAATCCATCAAGCCACCAATTTGGATCTGGTTTGGGAGGTGTCTGCTTTTATCAGGCGGCACTAGGGGGTCAGCAGTCATCTGACCACAGAACCTTTCCTTCCTCCTATTTTTGCCCGACTGAAGGAGCGTACGGCATCGGCAATGGTTGAGCAGTGCGCGCTTCCACCCACAGCATGCTGGCTGACTACTTGCATCTATCCATTACATACAAGACCCAGGCACTCCAACATCCAGCCGCCGCTAAGTGTCAGAGGCATGCCGGCCTCAGTTTCCCTCCCTCCCTGGAAGAGGGGAGCTGCCCTCCAGATGCTCGATTCTCTCCCACTTCAGCTGACCCCAGCGACCTGCTCGTACCATCAACACAGGTCACTGGTGTGGCAGGAGGTAAGGCAGGATGCCTCAGTCCTCCATGCCACTGGGCCGGCTAACACTACTAAACATTTGGTAAATACCCGTGGCACAGATAGCAAGCCAAAGGACAGTACTCTGAACTGTTAATGTTCTCCCTGAAACAGGAATCTTAGAAATTTCCTGTGCAGCTTGCAAATCTTGATGTGCAAATAAGCATCCTGCATATCTAGGGAGCAAATCCAGTCCCGATCTGCAGCAGTGGAAGCAGGCCTTGCAGTGTGACCATTCTGAACTTCTTGTATTCTATAAAAAGGTTCATATCACTGAGGTCTAGAATGGGTCTCAGGTCTCCAGTCCATTTTGAGACTAGGAAGTACCGAGAATAGAACTCTGTGTTCCTTTGTTCCAAGGGGACAGTTTCTATTGCCCTTTTTTGAAGCAGGGTGTGAATTTCCTCCAGCAGCAATGGAATTTGTTCTGGAGGGTAATCGGAAGGCACTGGTGCATGGTCTGGAGGTAGTTCCAGAAGCTCCAGAGCATGGTCTTGTGCTATTATCTGCAGGACCCAAGCATCTGAAGTTACCTTTCTCCACTGGTGTAGGTGGAGGGAAAGGTGACCCCAACCACCACCACTGGAGGCACAAGTGGTGGTGGGGGTGTAAGAAGGAGTCAGGCAGAGCCAGTTGCTGTGGATGCTGCTGAAGTGCACCTCTAGGGGCTTTGAGTGGAGCACCTGGGTGGAGCATGGTGGGGGTAAGATTGCTGCTGCTTTGCCTTGTTCTGCTGTCTGGTTGCAGATCTATATCTGGTAGTGGCTGGGTGAAAGTGCACCCTCTGCCTAGGCCTAGCCTGGGTATGGTGCATAGAATGTATTGATTTCAAGGCTCTACCTGAAGCTTAGCGATTGGAAAGAATGTCCTGTACATCTGCTCCAAACAGCATGTATCCCTTGAATGGTGCATTGAGGATGGACTGCTGATCTTCATTAGTAAAGCTAGCCACTCTGTGCCAGGAGTGCCTTCTGAGGCAAATAACAGAGGAAGCTGCCCTGGCAGAGGCATCAGAAATATCATAGGTGGATCATAGGAGATGTTTACCTATGTTGGCACCTGCAGACAGGGCATTCAGTATCTCCTGTTTAGCAGTGCTCTCTGGGAGGGCCTAGGTGGCTGCCTTGGCCTTCCTCCAAAGAGTGTTCTGGTATTTTAACAAGTGTAAAGAAAAAAGAAGCTCGGCAATCGTGGTTTGAAAAATACTGAAGCAAGTGCTGGTTTATTTGCAAGGTGCCTGATGAAAAAAGCCACTAGCCCCTAGCACCTCAGCCCTTCAGCGGGCCTTCAAATGGGGGTGCCTCCATTTGAAGGTCTGCTGAATGGCTGAGGTGCTAGGGACTACTGTTTTTTTTCATCAGGCACCTTACCAAATAAACCAGCACTTGCTTCAATATTTTTCAAACCACATGTGCCGAGCTTCTTTCTTTATGTGGTTTGTATTTGAGCTGGCTGCTCTGCTTGGGCACTGCTTATCCTGTGTGCACCTTTCTCTAAATTTCATTTTACCATGTGTGCTTGGTAATTTGCAGTCCTTAGCCCTAGATATGCTGAAGCAAAAATCCTTTTGCCCAAGACATCAAGTTTTCTGGACTTCCTGTCAGGAGGAAGGGAATTAAGGTGCTTTGGAAACTTAGATCTGTCATGGGCTGGGTTGATGACCACAGAATCTGCCTCTGGCTGGCCAGCAAACGGCTTGCCTGAGGGGGTCTGGTACAGCTGATCTGCCTTCCTTGGTATAGCAGGTATCATGTTAGGTCTGTGCCAGGCAGCCAAGGTGACATCCTCTAGGGCTGGCAGGAGGGAAGGAATGACTACTGGTGGAGTATCAGGCAGTTTTAAGAAGGCCACTAAGTTCTTCTTAGTAATGTCCACTCCTGCATCAATCCCCTGCAGACTGAAGCTCCTGCATCACTGTTATGAAGGAGGGGTCTTCAGGGGGAGACCTGGGGGTATAAATCACTGAGTCTTCACTCCCAGTAGAGACTGTGGGACTGGTTCTCTCATAGGTGTCCACGAATTCCTTTCCCTCTTCCTCCTCCTCGTCATCCACAAGTTCTGGATTAAATTCGTGGTCCTCATGGACATGGTCTGGAGGATGCAGTGGTGGAGATGAAGAAGCCATCGATGGCTAGAGGTTATCTGGTACGCTGACCTGGCAGGCGTCTCCACAGGGGATTTTTCTTGACCCCAATGACAGAAAGCTCATCGATGGAGGGGGAGGCAGCAGGCATTTAAGGGTGTCCATGAAGGACACTAGAACTGCCTGAACATCGACACCCATATTTGTGTCGATGGGAATGCTGGCAGATGATGATGGGGAGGCAAGGGCTCCAACATCAACTGTGACACACCAGGTGTGATGAGTCTAGAGGTGCTAAAGGTCAGCCCAGACATGTTGACATCTGGGTGATGGGCTACGCTGCCGGAGCAGTCAACAGGCCAAGGAAAGTCGTACCAGAGCAATTGGGTGACCTAGAGTGCATAGGGGAGGTCCTTGCCTTTTCTTTCAGCCAATCACTGTATTTGTGATGGTGAGACCCAGATGTCTTCTCCCAGCACTTGAATCCCTTCGATCCCGAGGAGTGGGCCGGTGACACGGTGGGGTTTCCTGGTGCAGCTTCTTCTCCATTCGGGCTAAGCGCTATTTCAACAAATGCTTTTCTAAAGCACCCTTTCTGCATCACTGGGTGGCTGTATTAAAGCCCTTACAAATCAGCATGCCTTGACATCATGGTCTGGGCTGAGACAACACACATAGATGTCATGCGAGTCTTTTAAACAAATTTTCTCACCACACTCACAATATCTAAAGAGCCTGGATACTGATGGCTCTGGAGACAACATACATGCCACAGAAAATCATCTCTAAAAAATGAAATAGCTCGTAGTCGGTGAAAAAAAAAAAACAATATCAGCAATAGCATTTCCGTGGCAGGGTCTGAAGAGAATGGTCGATGGCAGGAAAAGAACTGAGGAGGGAAGCAGTGGTGGATTTATGCATTGGCACGTCATGCGCCTCCCCTTTCATGAGCGGGAGCGCCGCCACCACCGTTGAAAGTGGTGAATAGAACTAAATGAACTGAGCTGGTATGTCTTCTAATCTTCCTCCACTTAATGCAAAGATAAGCAACAGACACTTACGCGGGAAAGACACATACCAGCTGCATGTTGTAAAAGTAGCAGGGGTTGGCGCTGGTCAGTGACAGTCATGTCGGTTCCAGCTGACAGAGCCCAAAATTTACAACCCTGTTAATATAGGGATAGATCCAGTACTCCACTCATGTGTTTCACATGCACATGCGTGGACACTGGAGGATGGACCAATTCTTGGCTTGAGGAATGTTTTCTTTATATTCCGGCCAGCCTGATAGTAGTCCTGAGGTATATAAGAATTGACCTCAGGACTGCTTGGTCCATAGTGCTGCATTTCTTGCTTTATCCCTGAAATTCCACTCTGGAACTTTCCTACAGTGCCACGGTCCCGTTTACTGACTGTCTCTGCCTGCTGCTGACCCTTTCCAGGACTGCTCAGTCTTAACTGCTGATGCTTGCCCCGAAATTCTGATCTGTCTGATAGAGTGCCGTTGGTCCGTTGCACTGAGACTGCCTCTGCCTGTTGCTGACCCGTTTGCAGTACTGCTCCATCCATACTAATACTTGCTCCTCCCCAAATTTGGCTCCACCCAATACACTGCAGACAGCCTGTTTCACTGACTGCCTAAGCTGCCTGCTGCCGAACCGTTTCCCATTAGCAGCTGTTGCCAGAATCCATTACCACCTAGGCACAAGTGCAGGTAAGTGTACAGCTCAAGCAAAAAATTTACTCAAGTTGTATATATTTAGAGTACTAGCTCTAAGTGTAGGTCATGCTTTTAGATCTGTAGTCAGGGAATTCTGGTATTAATCTATAAAGTTAAAAATCATATATTGTGTATTTAACATTTATTTACAATATTTATAACACGTTATATGCATACTTATTTTTAACTTTATAGATTAATACCAGAATTCCCTGAAGAAGGAGAGATTTTCTCTAAAGGATTGGAATTCTTTCTGGTTTTACTTAGTAATTATAAAGAAACAGTTTCTTGCTTATTATCTGGTAGGGAGTGAGGTGACTTTCCAATCTATTTATTTATTTAAGATTCAGATTAATACCTTTGAGCCAGAGGCTCGTTTACAAAGGTTCCAAGTCAGGTGACACAATACAGAGCCATTGAGTTACATCAGTGAAAACATTGTACAGAGAGAGGAACAAGTGTGACACTAGACAACAGTAAACATACAAAAGTGAAACAGCTGGTGGCTACATAACAAAAAATACAGGTTACTAAGTGCAATGAACAGGTTTCTAAATGCAATTGGGCAGAAACAGGCAGAGCAATTAGAGAGTGCATGGCAAAGCAACCACTTGTCTGCAATAGTGAGGAATTGCCACGTAGGGGAATTAGAGGGTCTAGACAGATCCAGGACAAGGACTATATAAGTTGGGGGGGTGCAGCCAGGAAGGCATTGTCAAGTGGGGGAGGAGAAGGGGTAGGGGGAGCTGTTCAGGGCAGTATGGGGTGTTGGGTAATGTGGACAGTCCTCTGGTGGCATTGATAAGGGCTAACTGTTGCAGGTGGTCTCATGTGCCAGCAGGTTGCAGAGTCCGGATCTGAAATGGCTGATTTTGCTGGACCCAAGGAGTTCAGTAGGTAGGTCATTAAGCCATTTGATGGTGCTGACCTGCTCTAGCAGCTCACCTTTTTGACTTGTTGTGTAGGGGTCCATGCTTTTTCCTGTTTTGTGGCACTGTGAAGAGTATATACTTGGTCTTTTTATAGTTGAGTAACAGTTTATGATGGGAGAACCAATATTCTAGCCATTTAAAACTGGCCAGTAGGTCAGTGGTTATAGTGGTGATGTCCCTACCAGATGCAGAAATGACCGCCTCATCAGCATAAAGCACAATTTCTGCTGGGCAGGCAACAGGTAGTGAGTTTATAAATAGACTAAATAAGAGTGGACCCAGTATGGAGCCCTGAGGGACTCCAAGTCTGACCGCCCTAGGCTCAGAGAGAATGTTAAGGATCTTCACACATTGTGTTCTATGTGAGAGGTAGCTTTCGAACCAGGTAACACTGCTAGATGAAAGGACTATGGAGAGGAGACACTGTAGTAGGAGTTGGTGGTTAATAGTGTCAAATGCCTTGGTGAGGTCAATGAATATAGATCCTACTGCCCTTCCATTATCCAGAGCCTCATAGATCTGTGTAGTGTAGTCTATTGGGGCTGTTTGGGTGGAGTGATGTTTATGGAAGCCATGCTGCTGCATACTTAGCAGGTCATATTTCTCTAAATGCTCAGTAAGTTGGTCAGATACTGCATGATCCAGGGCTTTGGGGAGAAGTGGTAAAATGGAGATGGGGCGATAGTTAGAGAGGCAAGCTCTGTCTCCACTTTTGTGGACTGGCGTGACGTGCACTGCCTTCCACTTATCTGGGGATATGCCCATTCGTAGGGATGTGTTAAAGATTTTTGTAAGTGGTCCAGCTAGCTCATTTAGTGTTAGGGCTACTAGCTTCATGTCAATGGCATCACTCCCCATCCTGGTCTTGCCCAGTACCCACTTGATGTACCATTTGGTCTCAGCCTTGGAGAGGTGTCTGAAGTAGAAAGGCAGTAGGCCACTAGGTGTAGTAGGAGGTGGGCTCAAGTAAGGGAGCTGTCCAGACTGGGTGGAGGGGAGGTATTCCCTGGGGAGCACAGCACTTAGGTCAGTGAAAGCAGTATTGAATGCATTCGCAATGTCACTTGGATCCTGGAGTTTCCCTGATGGGGTAAGTAGAAGATCAGGGTGTGCCTTGGTTGTCCTGCCTGTAAGAGATTTCACTGAGTTCCAGAATTCCTTTCCATTTCCCCAACTCCTGTTTAGAAGGTCTTTGAAGTAGGAGGCCCTGGCCTGCCTGATAAGTGTTGTGCATTTACTTCTGGCTGCTTTGTAGGCAGTGAGGTCGACCATATTCTCTGATGATTTGGCCCTATGGCAGAGGTTGTCCTGGAGTCTCATAAGGTAGATTAGGGTTCCAAAAAGCCAAGTGATACTGACCCCTCTTACTTTTTTTGAGCTGTAGGGGGTGAAAATATCACAGGTGCTTGTAAAGACTGAGCAGAAGTAATCTAGGGCTTGATTACTATCTCTGGCAGTGTCGGGAGGTGACCAATCAATTAACCTTAGTTGCTGTCGGAAATATTCTGGCAGACCGGGTCTTAGCATGCGAGTTCTGGTGATCTGAGGTGGAATGCTTGCAAACTTATTGGACCAGGTGCACATAACTTGGGGAGTGGTCACTTAGGGAGTCAGGTAGAACAGAGCCCTCCGTGATATGGTCGGGGCAGGTGGATAGGAGCCAATCGATAAGTGTACTCGAGCTGGTCCTATAATTTATCCTTGTGGCTTGTGTGACCAATTGCGTCAGGTAGAGCCTAGATATTTTGTCTCTAGCTGCTGCTGCATCTTGGGATTGCCAGTTGACATTGAAGTCTCCGACTACGAGCTATTTCCAGTTATGACTGATAAGCCCTTGGTTACTAAAGAAATGATCCAGTCCGGGCCCCGGTTTACCAGGGGGTAGATATGCTGTTGAGAGTACGAGGACCTTATTTTGTTGACCAATACAGAGTTTAATACTGAGAATTTGCGCATTCTTGCTACACAGACTAGCCAGTAGAACTTGACCCCTTATATCAGATTTGATGTAGACCAGGCAGTCACCACCCCTCTTGGACAGCCTATCCTGTCTTAATATGGTGAAACCATCAAGGGCTATTGCAGTATCAGGGATCTTGGGAGACAGCCACATCTTGGTGAGGGCAATAACATCCGGTTTGATTGATTCCATCCATGCCTGGAATTGCGGGAGCTTAGGCATGAAGCTTCCAATATTCAGGGATACTATCCTTAGATGGCCCAGCCTAGAGTTGTCTCCTGCTGCTTTGGCCCTGACTGGAAATGGTTTCTCCTATTAATGTGTTTGAGGTTGGCTGAGTTAGAGGTTCCTTTCTTCACCTTATTTCCCAACGTTTGGTCCTGTACAGATTAAACGCATTTCTTTTCCACATAAAAGGTGCAGGTTGGGCTAGTCTGCCTATTGTTCTACCCTACTTTCCCATCTCATTTGGTGCTGTATAGATAGATAGGTAGTGTAGCAGTACCTCCAGTAACTTGAAGTTATCTGAGCTGGGTATGTGCGGCTATGTTAGTGTACCATGTGACAGGGTCTAGACCCATGAGGAGCCAGAATTGGTCAGACACATTTTATAAGGTGTATACCATAAGAATGGCAGATTGTCCCATATTAAAGAGGGGAATTATTCCCTCTTAAATATGTGGCAATCTACCATTCTTTATGGTATAATAATTGCTGGTGCTTCTATGTTTTACAGTGCTAAAACTGCATGATTTAGATGTTCTGTATTAACTTGCATAATACTGTTACTGTGTGTGTGTGTGTGTGTGTGTGTGTGTGTGTGTGTGTGTGTGTATCTACTATAACAGTAATTTAAGGACAGAAGAGCTATAGATTTATCAGGTATGCCACCCACCCCCCTTGTAGAGAAGAACAAGAATGCTGTGCAAACATGTTCTAACTTGTAAGGATTCCCTACCCACTGTACTATGAAGGGTACCGTGTGATTCCTGTGATAAGCAGACGATTGCCCAGGCTTACTTTGAAGGCCTGTACTGTTTTGTTTTCATAAACACCGTTTACACTTATAGACTGGTCTCTAGGTTTACTACTCGCTCTTAGAAGTAGTTCCTACTTACTATGCCCTAGAACATACCACCTCTGAGTTTCAGGGCATGCCCCAATTTCTTCCTGGAGGATGTCACATCAAACATCTCCATCTGTTTGAGCTTGTCAGTGCCCATGAATATGTAGAAGACCATGATCATATCATCTCTCAGCCTTCTTTTCTGCAAGATAAACACGACAAGGGCCACCAGCTTCTTCTCATGGATTTTGTTCCCCATCCTTCCCCCCGATCATTGTTGGGGTCCCTAAATGTCCCTCTCTTAATTGTATCAATGTCCTCTTTGTATTAAAGTGGAATATTTATAAACAATGTCCATTGTAGTTTGAAAGTCCAGGAAAAGATTGTTTAAAATTGTGTGAAGCTAGAAGCAATCCAGTGATACTGATGATGAAGGCTGCCCTATACTGATACTACACTGCTGATATCACTGATTATCAAGCTATGGCTAGCCCTATTGTAGTTAAGCACTGTCAGTGACATCGCACAGTTCTAAAAATGTTAGGAAGACAGTATCAGAATGGGTCATACTTAATCATTGATACCTCTGGAGTGCTGCTAGCTACAGAGAAAACCCGTAATTCATTTAAGAGAGCTTTTCATTGCCTTTCAAACTATGATGGCCAGTTTATGAATGCTCAACTTTAAGGAGCCCAGAACTGTGTCCAGTATTACAGGGCAGGGCCCAGGCCTTTAAAGTGACAGAGTTACATCCCTTCTTCTGCTTATCACTCCTTTGATACACCCTAGCGTTCTGCAATACTTTGGACATGACCGCTTACAACCAGAAAAGCCCTGCATGGTATGCAGTCCTACCTCTGATTTTCCTCACTAAGTGCAGCACCTTGCATCTGACTACATTAGAGTTCCATGAAACAGACCAATCACTCAGCTTGTACAGGTCCTCCTGAAGTTTTCCCATCCTTAAATGAGTCCACCTCCTGGCCGCGCTGTGTTGTCAGTCAAGTTAAGCATCTTGCAGGAAACTCCAGCTTCCAGATCACTGATGAAAATGTTGAATTGCAGTGGCCATAGCACTGATACCTAGAGACACTGCTGAGTATCCCTATCATCACAGAATCAAACTTGTCAGCTTGCTGCTCACTCGCTGCTGTTCTGGTCCTGCCTCCCACTCTGTTCCTGCCTTTGCCCTGGTACAGAATGGTGAGTCTGTGTCCTCCCGCTCACCCGATTCAAAAACAGTCTGTAAATTCTGCTCCCACAGTAGCCCCAGTACATGACATAGTCTGCCCCCAGGCAGCCACAGGATGCGATTAAAGGTGCCACTCCAACTCACAAAGTTCAGTTTCTCAGGTCCGGCACTACACTCTGCTCCCACAGTGGCCAGAGCACAAAACATTCTCTGTCCCTAGTATGAGATTTCAGAGGCTGCTTGCAAAACCCAGCCTCTCAGGTTTGGTAGTACATTCTGCTTCTGCAGTTGACACAACACTTGAACATACCTGCATGCTTTTGCCCCAGCCAGCCCCAGTGTAGGATCAGGAAGAATGTTGGCAGTTGCATGGTTAAGGTCAAATATAATAATTACTTTTATACATTGTCTTCACTTTATTGAGGTCCCCGCTCCTTTATTTTAGTTTTTCTTTTTCCACCACCCTAAGACCTAACAATCAGGTTTTCTTTTTAAATACATCCCATTTTACATGTGGGACTGGCAGCAGAGCTGTTAAAGGAGAATTGTTATAAAGGCAACTTACTGTATTTTAGCAATGTCACAGCTACTTGTCTTATTTTATAAATCTCCTGATTGTTGGCTGTGGCATTGTAAGGAAGTGAGACAGGAAAGATCTGTGATGCTTGGCCAGCTGATTATGATTATGGTATGATATTTGTAAAATAAAAATATAGTATGTGATTGTCTCACATAAGACAGCCTGTGCTTCCATGGGTGCCCCCCCCCCCAGTTTTAGTGAAGCTACAGGAAATATTACACTGACCAGAGGATGTGAGAAATTGGCCTACACCAAGGTGTCAGCAGGACAAGTGACCTGAAACCAGGAGGTAATTAAAAAGACCAGAGAGACCTGATTAAAGGTCTCCAGTTTTTTTTTGTCTTAATTAGAACTGATCCAGCTGCCAGGATATAGGGCTCATAAAGTTTTATGATTCCAATAGGAAGAACATATGATACCAACATGGTGTTAAAAGTTGTAAACCCCTTTGATCTGCCTTGAGAACAGGAACCACACAAGATCAAAGAGAAAATGTTTAATTAAGGAGTCATATTTAGGAACTGTTTTTTGGGGCTTTTTTTGCTGATGTTCACATTATTTAATATATCTCCTGATAGGACACCATGGCCCAGATATTCAAACTGCACCCAGCTGTGGCGCAAGCTTGGGCGCAGCTCAACTTGGCTGTGCAGGGGTGTGGACTAAGCGATATTCAAAGGAGCTGCGCCATGGCTCAGCAGCTTTGAATATCGCACCCTGGCCACCCCCAGTGTGCATGGCACAGTGGCACTGCACCAGCGCAAGTGGTCAGAGTGCAGCATGGAGATGCGCTAGCGCAAGTTCCATTGCGCCATGCACAGCAACCGCAATATTCAAAAGTTGACATGCAAATGGGTCCATAATGTATGCAAGGCGCACATGGGTCCATTTGGATGTCATTATGGCCCCATTTGCAAGCAGGTGCACCAATCCCCGATGACTTGCGCCTGGCGCCCTCGGGGACCGATGCCCCCTGCAGCCCAATCGCGGGCATTTGTAGTACACAGAAAACTATTTCGTCCTAGATCCCTGGTGGTCCAGTGGACTGCTATCTGCCCGATCGCGGCATTTGTAACAGAAATAGATGTAAGTCCTATATCCCTGGTGGTCCAGTGGACCTATCTGCCTGATCGCGGCATTTGTAACAGAAATAGATGCAAGTTCTATATCTCTGGTGGTCAGTGGACCTATCTGCCCGATCAGCGGCATTTGTAAAATAAACTAATTCCAATATCCCTGGTGGTCTAGTGGTACCCCCACCTCCACTGGGCCGCCCCCTCCCCCAGTCAGCCGGGCGGGCGCAGCACTCCACCCGCCTGCCGCCCCGCCGCCCGCCGACTGACACCTCGGTAGGACTGCCGCCCATTGGTTCTGGCGTAAGCAAATGGGCATGCAGCCCCTACCATACTACACATTCCAGATATGTGAATAAAAATAGACTTACATCTATTTCTGTTACAAATGCCATGATCGGGAAGACAGGGGTCCACTCGACCACCAGGGATATAGGACTTATATCTATTTTTGTTACAGATGCCCACGATCAGGCAGATAGGGTCCACTGGACCACCAGAGATATTGGACGGAATTCTATTTATTTTTTATACAGATGCCCGCGATCGGGCATGGAAGTGCCAGGTGCAGCGGGAGCTCGGGTGGCCACCCACAGGTGGCAGCTGCCGTGTTGCGCCCTGCAATGCGGCAGCTCACCTGTGGGTGGCCATCAGCTGTTCCTTTTTTTTGGCTTAACTTTGTGCTGGCATAGGTAGGGGTTGTGCATGCATGGCTCTGCATCCCGGGCTGAATCTCCGGAGCTGTGCAGGTTATGCATGGGCACGCCCACCTGTGCTACATACATTACTGACAGCTCCGGTGCATGCAATTTCTGCGCCACTTTTCCTTTTGAATATCGCACTGGGGCACATCAGTGGGTTGTGCATGGCGCAACACTGTTTCACCCTCATGGAACCCTTTTGAATATCTGGGCCCATGTTTGTATTTTTGTTTTATTCTAAAAGGAGGAGCTAGATGACTCATAGAAGGGGTGCGGAGACACAGAGATTAAACTGAATATTTGTGTCCTAAATGTTGTTATATCATTTTGGGACTCTAGAGAGACACAGCTCTCTGATCTAACTATAAGCACTTCCAGAGGTAATACCTTAGACAGAAAAGGTCTAACTGTATTGTGGTAGGGGTTTTTGTGTTGCACTTTTCCCTTGTTCTTTTATGTGATTATGAGCTCTTTGATATATTGTTCTGTGTTTACATTTTTCATATTTTTTTTTAGTAAAGAATCTTTTTTCAAGATGCTGCCTGGATGTGTCTTCCAAGTTCTTTTTGCATGTGATGTATAGATGATTAAGTCTGACAAAACTGTTCAACAGCTTGATGGTGTTACTGAGCTTGAGTAAAAAGGTAAGACTATACCTAAGGTCTCTTATAGAGTTAAAAGGGTTCATTTTGGAAGCCTGGCTGGGTTACTTGACAAAAGATTACTGCATAATCCCCAAAGGCAGTGCGTATCAGCCTGTACATCGGGTATGCTAGCATAAGGTTCACAGTTTGAATCCCCACCTCAGAACTTGAGAGTAAAGGTGATTTGTACCCAAAAGCAGACAGGAGGGTTACCCTGTCTGTTACCTGTTCACACTATTGTGCTCTGAGGTTGGCACTGTGGAAGCAGAGGGCCTGACCTGCTGAGTGCATTTGTGACAGATTTGCTTGGCAGTGGTGCAAAAAATGTTGGTAACACAAGCTTTAACTGTTCAGTGTGTCAGCTTAATACTGTACAGGTCACTTGCAAAATAAGGCCGTGATTTATTTTTAAAGAGAAAACAGAACTATATCATTTTGCTTACAGTCAAGTTCCTACCTGTTTTATTTTTTCAAAGTGCAAGTTAGAGTAGCCGTAGTTAGAAATAGAAGCCTTCCAACTACAGAGAGCACACTGCAGACTACCTGAAACAGTTGTGTACAGGAAGAGAGTCCTGCATGAGGGAGGCCACCAAGCAGAACCTCGTGGATGCCCTGATGGCAGCAGATGCCCAGAGCATCGAGTCACAGACTGTGACTGTAAGGACCAAACCTTGGGCATGGGTGGCCAGCGGTCAGTGCAGTGTCCAGATCTGGTGAGGAGGACAGCAGGGCCAGTGCAAGCCAAGGGTCACAGCAGCAGGGAAGGTCACCAGCTTTCTGGAGCCAGAAGCAATCAGACTGCAGATTGAGTTGTGTAGAATGGACCTGGAGTTCCAGAGGGAGGCTGAGCAAGAGCAGCGAGAGGTGGAGGCGGGAACAGCTAGAAGCAGAGCATGAACAGTGAGAAGCAGACTGAGATGAGCGTGAGCACCAGAGACAACATGAACTGAGAAGCTCGACTCCAACCACCAGCACCAGGGCAGGTAAGTGGCTTGGGTTTAACTAGAACTACAGGACTAGGTTACAAATTAAATTCCAAATTGATAGCTGAATTTAAAGAGGGGAGGATATGGATGCCTTTTAAATTCCTTTGAAAAGTTGTATTCAAGCAAAGATTCCTACAGGGTACTGGGTTTCCAGCTATCCCCAGTACTTACCGGAAAGCTCAGGGTGCATTAGGTCAAATAGACAATGAAGACAGTATTGATTACAGCAAACTTAAAGCTGCACTTTTAAAAAAGTTTGATTTAACTGCAGAAGCATACAGAGCTAAATTCCGTAAGCTCTGGAGAGGCCCTGATATGAGCTACAAGAAGCTAGCCATGAAAAAACGTCAGTTTTCAAAACGTTGGTGGGAAGGAATTGAAGCAAACTCTGTAGATAAAATTGAAAATGCTATATTGTTAGAACAGTTTTTTTGGGCATGCCCAGCAGAGCTGAAAACCTGGCTGGAGAACCAAGATCCCAAAACAGTTCAAGAGGCTGCTGAACTCTCAGATCGCTATGCCAAGAGCAGACCTGCTCTGAGAGTGAATGGGGAGGGTGTGGCAGTGCAGAAAGGGAAATGTGTGCCTTCAGGGCAGCTAAAACCCTCACTGCCTCCACCGAAACCAGTTAGCCCCAGGTTTCAAAGGAAAGATTTTTCTGAGAAAAGAAATGAATGTTGGGTTGGCAAAGAAACTGGGCATATTGCCAGACAGTGACCCAAAAGGATGAGCAATATGCAAAATGGGGCTAGGAAAGAAGTGGGTTGTTTGTGTGTCCCTGGAAGCATGCCTGTGAACATGAGGGAACACATGCACCCAGTCACTGTGAATGGTGTACAGACACAAGGGTTAAGAAACACAGGGGCATCCCTGACATCTGTAAAAGGGGATCTGGTAGAGCCTGGTCAGCTTATACACAATAAATTTGTAACTGTACAAGGTCACTGGGAGGAAGCAACATTGCACTGCAGTGTTCTCCTAGACTGAGGTGAGACAGGGGAACTGTGCAACAGGTGGCTGTAGCCCAAAAGTTAGCAGTTGCGTCATCCTGGCAACAATCTCAAACAGCGATGGTGTGCAGAAACCTGTAGCCAAACAGGAAAGGGAAATTGTAGTTCCCGGACCCCATAGAAGTCATTGTGGAAACCACTGGGAGGCTGGTTCCCCAGCCTGTGTCCCCTGATATGGAGGCTAATGAAAGAGTAGAAATTTCCCAGTAGCAGTTAACCAAACAGCTACGGAGGTTACTCCGAAGAAGGAGGGTGACCCATTGTCAGAGGGTTAGGGATGACAGTGATACTGAATGCCCTGATGCTAGAGCTAGGGACCCTAGTTTAGAGACTGAAAGGGACCTGTCCCATGCCTTGGGAATGTTTAAGGAGTTGCAGCTGCTCAGTAAAGTGACCCTAGCCTAGAGAAGCTGAGAGTTTGGGCAGACTCTGTCAGAGTACAAGGAGGTGACGGGAAACATAAGGTTTATTGGGAAAATGGACTGATGTATACTCATGCCGAAAAGACAGAGGAAGGGGTGATAGGCAGGCAGCTTGTCATTCCCCAGGGATACCATAAGCAGTTGCTCAGGATTGCACATGATATTCCCTTGTCTGGTCATCTGTGAATCGCACGCACTATGCAGCAGTTGGCCCAGAATTTCTATTGGCCCAACGTCACCCAGTAGGTGAAGGAGTATTGCAGGTCTTGTCACTGGTGCCAGGAAATAGGAAAGGTAGGTAAGAAAACCCAAGCTGCCCTAATTCCATTGCCCATAGTGGAGGAGCCATTCCAGAGGGTGGGAATGGATATTGTGGGGCCTTTAAATACCCCCAGCTCCTCCGGGAAGAGGTTCATCCTGACTGTGGTAGATCATGCCACCCAGTATCAAGAGGCAGTCGCCCTATCCTCACGGAGGACAGACAAAGTGGCAGATGCCTTACTTGGGATTTTCTCCCATGTTGGGTTTCTGCAGGAGGTTAGCACTGATCAAGGGGGTTCCTTCATGTTGGACCTGATGAAATGTTTGTGGGAGAAGTATGGGGTGGTGCAAAGGCGCACAACACCTTATCACCTGCAAGTAAATGGGCTTGTGGAAAGATTTAATGGTACCCTGAAGTCAATGCTCCAAGAGTTTGCTGAACACCATGGGAGGGACTGGGAGAAATACCTTCCCCACCTGTTGTTTGCATACAGGGAGGGGCCCCAAGAGTCGACAGGATTTTCCCTCTTAAAGCTCTTATATGGGCCCAGGTACGTGGGCCCTAGACTTGATCAGGGAGGACTGGGAAGGCAAGCACACCACCCAAGACACTCCCATAGTAGATTATGTCCTTAGGTTTAGGGAAAGGCTGAAGGAACTTATGGGGACAGCCCAGAGCAACCTGGCAGCTGCCCAACAGAAAAGAAAAGTGTGGTACAACTGCAGAGCCAGAACTCACTCATACACGGTGGTTCAGGAAGTCATGGTCCTTATTCTGGTCCGGAAAGACAAGTTGCAGGTTGAGTGGGCAGGACCATACAAAGTAGTCAGAAAGGCAAATGACATGAACTATATCATAGAATTACCTGACAGAAGACATACAGAAAAGAATGTACTATGTCAGCACGATGAAACCATATGCTAATAGGGTTGACAAAATTGTTTGCAGTAGGTAGTCCTGAGGAGGGGCCAGACGAAGGAGACCCCCTTCTGGACTTGCTGGAAGAAAGCAAGTGGGAATCCTCTGTGGAGGCAGTTAAACTGTCACCCCAGCTGACTCCAGACAAGATTCAGGAAGTAAGGGAGGTTTTAGCAGACTTTGCCCCACTGTTTAGTGCCAAGCCTGGACTAACTCCCTTAGCAATGCACGATGTGGAGACAGGGACACAGGCACCCATATGGCAGACAGCATATCTGGTTTCAAGGCTGTCCAAAAGTCACATTAGGAGGGAGGGAGGTGGAGGAAATGCTGGATTTACAGGTAATCCAGATATCCCACAGCCCTGGGCCTCCACGTAGTCCTTGTGCCCAAGCCAGATGGCTCTACTTGTTTCTGTGTGGACTATCATGGACTGAATGCAGTCACGAAGTCAGAAGCCCACCCGATGCCCCGGACGGATGAACTCCTGGACAAGTTGGGAGGGGCAACATACCTTATGATTACTGACCTGACAAAGGGGTATTGGCAGGTAGAGTTAACTGACAGAGCTAAAGAGAGGTCGGCCTTCATCACTCTGAAAGGCTTATTTAAATTTAAAGTAATGCCTATCAGAATGAAGAACGCCCCGGCCGCTTTCCAAAGGCTGGTGAACCAGGTGTTAAATGGTGCTGAGGAGTATGCCATGGTGTACCTGGATGACATTGCCATCTTTAGTGCCAGCTGGGAGGAACACCGGTCCCACCTTAGGGAATTGCTGGGCAGGATACAGAGGGCCGGGCTCACTGTCAAAGCTGAGAAGTGCCAGGTGGCCATGGTTGAAGTGGCATACCTTGGGCATGTTGTAGGCCAGGGACAGCTCCGTCCTAACCAAGTGAAATAGAGGTGATCAAGGCATGGCCAAGACCAGAAACGCAGAAGCAGGTCAGGAGTTTTCTAGGGACAGCAGGGTACTATAGGAAATTTGTACCTAATTACAGTGCCCTGGCTGCCCCCCTATCTGATCTGGTAAAGAAAAAGATGCCTAAGAAAATTACCTAGGAACTAGCCTGTGGAAAAACCTTTACCAGACTGAAGGAGGCGCTGTGCAGTGCTCCTGTATTGACAAGTCCTGACTATAGCAGACCCTTCACAGTCCAGATTAACAACTCAGACGTGGGTATTGGGGCAGTACTGAGTCAGACATCCAACCAAGGTAAAGATCATCCTGTAGTGTACCTGAGTAAAAAGATACTTCCCAGGGAGCAGGCTTACTCTACTGTGGAAAAAAGAGTGTCTTGCCATAGTGCAGGCCCTAAAGAAGTTAGAACCATACTTATACGGGCAGCATTTTGAGGTATGAACTGACCACAACCCCCTGGCCTGGCTGACACAAATGGGAAAAACTAATGGTAAACTATTAAGATGGAGTCTTGCCTTGCAAGGTATGACATGCTGATCTTACATAGGCCTGGGCGACCAATCAGAATGCACAGGGCCTGTCGGCCTATATGAGGAGGAATCTAACTGGTGGAGCTCATCCCATGCATGGGATAGATCCCCAAATTCAGTCTAAGTGGGAGGATTGTGATGTTTGGCCAGCTGATTATGATTATGGTATGATATTTGTAAATAAAAAATATAGTATGTGATTGTCTCACATAAGACAGCCTATGCTTCCATGGGTGCCCCCCATTTCAGTGAAGCTACATCATATATTACACTGACCAGAGGATGTCAGAAATTGGCCTACATCAAGGTGTGAGTAGGGACAAGTGACCTGAAACAAGGAGGTAATTAAAAAGACCAGAGAGACCGGATTAACAGTCTCCTGTTTTTTTTTGTCTTAATTAGAACTGATCCAGCTGCCAGGATATAGGGCTCGTAAAGTTTTATGATTCCTATAGGAAGAACATTTGATACCAATATGGTGCTAAAAGTTGTAAAACCCTTTGATCTGCCTTGAGAACAGGAAACACATAAGGTCAAAAGAAAATGTTTAATTAAGGAGTCATATTTAGGAAGTGTTTTTTTTTTTTGCTGATGTTCACATTATTTAATATAACTCTGACAGGACACCATATTGTATTTTTTATTCTAAACGGAGGAGCTAGATGACTCATAGAGGGGGTGTGGAGACGGGGCCCGATGCTAGAAGTGTTATGCCTGGCGTAACTGCACTTGCGCCAAAAAGAATGGCACAAGTAGCAAGTCACGCCAGCAGTTACGATGTGCGGTATTCTACAAGGTGGCCTGTGACATGCCACAGGCCACTTGCACCAAAGTGTAGTTACGCCCCCAATTATGCCCTAAACCCCCTGCGACATGGCGCTAGGGGGTTTATGGCAGCAGTTGCGCCCTATTCCAACAAGTTCCCAATGTTGGGATTCTACAAGAACCCGGAGGAGAACCATCAACATAAGTTACACCAGCATTTAGCTGGCATAACTGTACATACACCCTCCAGGGGTTCTGTAGACCCACCAGCAGCCTAGCATGCAATCCATGTGCCCTCCCCATGCCCAGAATACCCCAGTAGGTGCCAAGGCATCTCACAACATGGCCCCCAATGGTTCATGCCCCACAGGGCAGCACACACAACCTGCCCTCAAACAGTAAAAGCCCTGCAGAACTGCCCACACACCCCATGCCCCAAACCCCCATCGCTAGTTACTGCAGAGGGCAGTGCTATGCCAACACGGTTAAGAAGGGGGATAAAACCTTTATAGGTACATCAGCGAAGTGAGAAAGACAAAGGGAGGGATAGTGAGGCTGAATAGAATGAACGGTGGGTGGGCAGAGGACATTGAAAAGCAGGGATACTGAACGAATATTTCTGCTCAGTATTCACAAAGAGGAGGGGAAGTGCCTAATCCAATTAACAGAAGCACTCTTGATAGGGGGTTCGATCCCAGTCCTTTCACAGAAGAAAGGGTTCTGCAAGAACTCCTAAAACTGAAGGTGGACAAAGCAATGGGGCCTGAAGGAATTCACCCCAGAATTCTAAAAGAATTAAGGGGAACTAGTGAAACCTCTGGCTACTCTTTTTAATAAATCATGGGAGGATGGTGTGGTACCCGAGGACTGGAGGAAGGCGGATGTGATTCCCCTTCACAAAAGTGGGACCAAGACAGAGGCAGAAAACTACAAACCTGTCAGTCTGACCTCTGTGGTAGGGAAAGTCACTTCTGAAGGAAAGAATAGTTGAGTACCTAGAGGCCAGTGGGGCACAGGACCCAAGGCAGCATGGGTTCACAGCGGGAAGGTCATGTCAGACGAATCTAATGGATTTCTTTGACTGGGTGACCAAAGTAGTAGACCAGAGAGGGGCTGTGGACATGGCCTACCTAGACTTTGTAAGGCATTTGACACAGTCCCACACAAAACAATAGTCAAATTAACCAGCCTGGGTGGGTCCCAGGGTGGTAGCCTGGGTAAAACATTGACTAGACAACAGGACACAGAAGGTAATTGTAAATGGAGTCCACTCTGAAGAAAGAGGGGTTACTAGTGGGGTACCGCAGGGTTCAGTATTGGGTCCAGTCCTTTTTAATGTCTTCATAAGTGACATTGCAGAGGGACTGGAAGGAAAAGTATGCCTCTTTGCAGATGACACAAAGATCTGCAACAGGGTTGATACACAAGAAGGCGTAGAAAGGATGAGAAGGGACTTGCCAAGGTTAGAGGAATGGTCAGAAGTATTGCAACTAGGATTCAATGCAAAGAAGTGCAAAATAATGCACCTGGGAAACAAGAACCCAGGGAAGAATACACAATGGGGGAGGTAGTAACAACAACAAAAAGGAAAGGGACCTGGGGGTAATCATATCAGATGACCTTAAGGTTAGCAAGCAATGTGAGAAGGCAGTAGGGAGGGCTGGGGTATACTGGAATGCATAGGGAGGCATCAGCAGCAGAAAACAGGAAGTTGTTATCCTCTGTACAGACAGTTGGTGAAACCCCATCTGGAGTACTGTGTCCAGTTCTGGAGACCCCATCTCCACAAGGACATAGACAGGATAGAGGCAGTCCAGAGGAGGGCAACTAAAATGGTGCAGGGTCTGCAAGAGAAGCCAGTATGAGGAGAGACTAAAGGAGCTTAATATGTATACCCTTGAGGAAAGAAGGGAGAGGGGGGACATGATAGAAACTTTTAAGTACCTCAGTGGAATCAACAAAGTCCAAGAGGGTAGCATCTTTCAGAAAAAGATGTGCAAGAACAAGGGGACACAATTTAAAGATGGGGGGGGCGGTTCAGGGGCAATGTGAGGAAGTATTATTTCATAGAGAGGGTAGTGGGTGCATGGAACAGCCTTCCTGAGGAGGTTGTGGGGTCTAAAACTGTGGGAGAATTCAAGAATGCATGGGACAGACATAAGGCAATTCTTGTGGGGGGTAGGAAGAAATAGGCTGTTGGTTAACTAGGATCTGCGGCCTATCCTGTAGGTAAGGAAATGGGCAGACTAGATGGGCCAAGCGGTCCTTATCTGCTGTCAAAGTCTATGTTTCTATGTTTCTATCAACCCTCCACCTGTGTCAGATCCAAGACACTGCATGTATCGGTAATAACAACCACACAACAACCCTGGAAGTCTAAGTGGCCCCCCACGCTGTGCCACTCCACCTAGCTCCCCAACCGGTCCCAGCCAGTGACTGGCACAGCCACCTCTCACCTCCACTGCCAGCTGCCGACTGAGTTCAGTAGGAGCACTTACTGTATAGGCGCACTCAGAAATGAATGAGTATTCATTACTTTCTGAGCTCATCTATATAGTAAGCGCTCCTACTGAACTCAGTCAGGGCTGGCTGGGGAGGAGAGGTGGAGGGCTGTGCCAGTCGCTGGCTGGGGGTGGGTGGAGGAGCTGGATGGAGTGGCACAGCTGGGTGAGGGGTGGGGGCCACTAAACTACCAGGTACAATTTTCCCAATCTATTTCATATCAGACGGGCGGTACTGTACATACTGCACAGTACACCAGTCGCATGGGGATCGGGATAGGTGTTGGGGACCCTTGGTGGTACGACAGTGGGTAGAGGCCCTCTAGCCTGTGTGGGCTCTGCTGGGGATCAGGCATGGAGGGCACTTGTGCCTTGCAGGATAGCAGTTGCGGCTTGCAACATCCTCGTCAGTACGCCTCTGTTCAGGTACCGGGCTGTATGTCGCAAGTCACAGGACTTAGACGTGGGGACCCTGCCCTTCTAGAATAGGGCGCAGGGGTCCATGTTGCAAATGGTGTTTAGCTAAGTCACAAACTCTAGAATCAGGGCCTGAGTTTAAACTGAATACTTGTGTCTGAAATGTTGTTATATAATTTTGGGACTCTAGAGAGACATAGCTCTCTGATCTAACTATAAGCACTTCCAGAGGTAATACTTTAGACAGCAGCAAAGGTCTAAATGTATTGTGGTAGGAGTTTTGTGTTGTACTTTTCCTTGTTCTTTTATGTGATTGTGAGTGCTTTGATATATTGTTCTGTGTTTACATGTTTCATATTTTTATCATCTTTTAGTAAAGAATCTTTTTCAAGATACACTACAAGTGTCTTCCAAGTTCTTTTGCATGTGATGTATAGATGATTAAGTCTGACAAAACTGTTCAACAGCTTGATGGTGTTACTGAGCTTGAGTAAAAAGTAATATTATACCTAAGGTCTCTTATAGAGTTAAAGGGTTCATTTTGGAAGCCTGGCTGGGTGCCCGGCAAAGATTGTACCATAATCCCGAGAGAGTGCGTATCTGAGCCTGTACATTGGGTATGCTAGCATAAGGTTCATAGTTTGAATCCCACAGAACTTGAGACTAAAGGTGATTCAGACCAAAAGCAGACAGGAGGGTTACCCTGTCTGTTACCTGTTCACACTATTGCACTCTGAGGTTGGCACTGTGGGAGCAGAGGGCCTGACCTGCTGAGTGCGTTTGTGACAGGATCTACCTCACAGGCAGCCAACAGTCATAAATTTAAGTATTGTATTAATGCAACTGAACTGAAATTGTGCTGGGCATGCCAGAGTGGCACACAAAAGTTGACTGCTACCATTCTTGATAGTGGCTGCTTCCAAGGAGCAGGGATGGGAAGGAAGAAGATGGAGATGCCTGGTTGTTCTAGCTGAACAACCAGACATCTCCCTCAGAATCAATATATCCATGTGAGGGAGCCATTACTGTTTGCAGCTACTCTGTGATGGAAAGGGTACTAGGAGATTTTTTTTGAGGTTGTAGTCAACACTTTGCTCCTGCAACTGGGCCAAAAATGCACCAATATGCACCATTTTACACCTACATTTTCAAAATTTCTTAGGGGGCATACCCCCAGGCCCCCCTAGAAAGGTTTGGTTTTTGTAGTCAAGTGCACCCCCCCTTCTGTCAATTGCTGGATCCACCAATGGGAAGGGCTACCCATGTTTACATAGGAAAAGCCAACATAGGACATTGTCGTGAGCAGCCCCTAGTGGACTGCTTGAAAAAGGTTCCGTGTGGTCCTAATGCTTGATGGCTATAGTTCCACAGATGTGATCTAATGAAAGATACATCCTCGAAGTAGATTTTGCTGCTTCCAGTGCCTGTAATCTAACTGATAGATTTTTAAGACTGCTCAGCAAAGGAATAAAACTGACAAGTGTAAAAATACAACAACTAACGGTAAATTAAATAAGCCTACAAAAACTGATTAGCAGTTTTGCATAAGGAAGTGCTAATAAACTGTGAAAATGCATTGCAGTTGGCACAAATTGACAAAATTAAAAATGCTTAACGTTAGTTGTGTTTTGAATAGGTAAACCTGTATAAAAATGTCAAACAATGTTTAGCAGTCCAGAGCTATGCAATTTAGAAAATGGTTTCCATTACTCTCTGATTTGTATAGCATTTTGCTATGCTAGTTATTTAATATTCTGACTAATAAAGAAACATATCCCCAGAGCATTGTCAGATATATTAGATACTAGATCAATGGTGATGGGTTCCCTCAGAGAATTCTTTCCATTTACAACACTGAAAGCAGACTTCTTGTTAGCAGTCAACTGGGTATGGCCAAAACCAGAAAAGACGAACTTTACCGTTTTAACCATTCAGAGGGAAAAGGTCAGTGGGGTGTTGAACACAGCACAGTACTGCTATAGAATGCATAGGAATATATCGCACTGCATACCAGTTATTTTCCACTCTTATTTCAAGTACTTCCAAGAGGGTAGTTAAATCCATGCCCCATGAACTTTTTCTCTGTTGTCCAGTAAATGCGGAATTTTTAAATCAAAATAATACAACAGTAAATTACAACTGAGCAGCACATTATTCTATATCACTCATCAGACTAATGCATTAGTAGTCATACTGCTTCCAACCAGAGTTTGTTTATTCGATGACAGTCGCTGTCTGAAACAATTGTCTCTATCTTAGATAATTTTGTTCTCTGTTTTGAGAAAAATATTACTATGAACCTGAATTAAGTTTAAGACAAAAAAATATTATTATATTTTTGAAAAGCCTTCTTAGAATAGTAACTTATTTAATGGTAATTTTGTAAATTCATCAGTCACATCAGAAACAACTATGTGCCGATATACCTCAGCAATACTGATATATATCATATTTTTAGACTTTTATTATATTCTCTGTCACAAGCTGACTTTTCCTGTATACTGCCAACATTAGTTAAAAAATATTTCTTATGTAATTGTTTCACATGTTATGCTTTATTAAAGAGGAGTGATTAGCTAGTTTGTGATAAACTGGAGTCAATTTTGTTTAATGTCTTTTATTAAAATAAAATCTATTCAAACATCACAGAATAAGTGATTTTATGATGCAGATTAATCAAAAGTCATTTTGATATTCTCAACAAATCCAACCCAAGTGTAGAGAAGTAAATTGTAATTAATTAATCTTTTAATTTAGTGTTGTGCATTTTGTTTTCATCCCTAAATGGTAATGACTGTAGAACTAATGTATTTTTAATAGAGTCTGGATTTACGTGTTTTGAACACTTCACAATATCATTTCATTTGAATCTGCTAGCAGTAGACAAGTCTAATTACATGTATGGCATTGTATTTTGGAATATCAAATTATTCAAATTTTCTCCTCAGCAGCTGATTGAACGTTGTGCCAGTGACTTACATATGTTCTGTTTTGTTCTTTTGATGTCATCTTACATCACTCATAATCACCAATGTTTGTGAAAATATTGTATTTTCCTGCTGCATATTCCTCATCTTTTCTTTTATTATATATTAATAAATTTATACATCACTAACAGTTCTTCTGTATGTTCATATTTTTCAACTAATAATGGTTCATTGGACATATCCCTTATGCAAGAATGATGACAGAAACAGAAAACTATTCATCATGTTTCCCAAAAATTAAAAAAAGAAAAAAAAAACAGACATGCTTGGGTAAAGACATATAGACGTGAATTAATTTGGCATTCATGTGACATGTCAGTCATTTGTGAAGATCACTTTGACAAAAGTGCTTTCACTATTATATCTGAATTGGCTCATCAGTGCAGTTACCATAGATTGGATTTGAGGAGAGGCGCTGTTCAAAGAAGTATCCCATTAAACTCGGCACCCATGCCCAGAAGACCTTTTTTATACTTCAAAAAAATGCAATGCTCAAGAGGTTAGTTATGCATTTGTTTTACTATGCCATTTAAAATAAAAACAAAATGTAAACTAAGTATTATTTACTTTGTAATGAAATTATCCAGGGCCATCATATTTCTATAGACCTGGAAGCCATGGCTGATAACCCCCCTCCACCACTACAGTCCCCAACATTTCTTGTTGAGGTGCTGATATAAGAAAATGCTGTGCAAGGGGTGACAAAGTGAATAAACCACAGTATGAATTAGAAAATATATTCAAGTGTCTTGTAATGATAATTTTTTTTGTATTTAAAAGAATACAACTGAAATGTGGTCACAATTGATTTTGTTTTGTATCCCAACTCCTGTAACTGTGGCCAAAGGGCATGAAAATGACTCTTGATACAGTGGGTGGCATGTGTGCAGGAGTGGGTCTGGGTAACAGCAAGGGTTTATTGGAATCTGAATGATTTAATATTGTCATTCCTTTTTTTTTCTTTTTTTTTTTCAAAATTTCAGAACTGAATGCCAAAAATCCGAATTATGAAAACCCAGGTGGAAAGCAGAATCAGAGCTGGAATTCAGTTATTTATTTGAATGTAGTGCATGCAGTCTCATCTAGGAAAACCTCCCCCATACCTTGTGAACCTAAAAAAAAGAAAAAAGACAAGGCACTAAATCAGTTATTCCCTCATACACACCTTACATTGAGATTGCTGCTGTCTTAATGGTGTTTTATGGTCAGATTCGGGCCTGGCTTAGGTGACATGTGACTCTGTATCCACTCATAGTCTAGCATCTCATCTGACTACCCTCCCAATCCTAACGCGCTGTCATGCTATGCCTATTATTTTGGCAAACCATTGTGAATCATTGCATAGTGGCCACTTACAGAAGAAAAGTAATAGTGTAGTGGATTGAGGAGACCCAAAGAAGTCATTCCATTCCATTACATCATATTTAAAATCGTATGCTGACTGAACAGTGACACTTGTTCCGTGAACAACAATTACACACGACACTCGACAGGTCACTGTACTGTCACCGTGGGACACCGGCAATGCTTTCTGAGGTCCTGCACCCCTCCCAAATCAACTCCAACTCGGAGTTGATTATAATAATCTGAAGTGTGGGGAATAAAACTCCCATATGGGGTTGAGGAAAAGCCCTAGAAGAAACAAATGTGATTCGCCAGATTTATGCTGACCACAATTACGGTTTACATAAATCTGCTGCTGTTAACATCGGTCGACAAAATATTTGTCGAACCAACATCGTAGAGCCTTTAAAAATAACAAGTTACCCCATTTGAGTAAATCTGATATGAACCTCTGATACTATTTCAGAGTCTACTGGGAAATTTGTGTGGTCTTCATACCTGTGCTAAACCATGTACAGGGCCCCATGTTTTCTGTGATTCTGCGGTTGCAGCAACTGCCACAGAAACATGGTCCGGCCACAGAAACAAGCCTGTGCTGCAAAAACAGCATTTTTTTGGTGCAGTAAAAATGTTCTGTCAACACTGAAAACCCCAACTTAATTGCTAAAATGATTGTGAGCAAGCTTAAAATGGCATCAGTGTGAGTTGTTGACAGCTCTATTATACATCCATCCCCCCGGGTTGCAGCAGTCAGTGGGGCCACCACTTTCCAATCCACTGGCACTCAGCCCTAAAACTGATGACCATTATGGCCTTCTACAAACACTGGGGGAACTCCAGGAAGTCTATCTTATGAGAAAGAATGGTGGTTCTATTCGCCAACTGCAGAACTGTGGAATGAAAAAGTATTAGTAATTATTGCAGACAAAAAAATTGGAGGCTTTCTTGATCTTTGCCGAATGTAAAATGGTCTATCTGCTCTCTAGTCTCACAGTAAATCTTTACAGAGTTGGACAGAAGATATGGAAGCCAAGTGGCATTGACACAAATGACACCACTGGTGATGAACTGCTTGAGCAGGAGGAAGCAACTAAAGCAGCATCACAGCAAAACCATCACCACCAGGCTTCAAGCAAGTGGATGGGAGGGAGCCACTGGAGCACCACTGTTTTGCAGCCAGGCAATAGTGGTCTTCAAGCAACTAAGCAGGCAGCGGGAGAAATTTTCAGGAGCATAGCCCTGGTAAAGCAACACTGGGCATGTGGGATGGAGCACTGAACAATAAAACAGATTGCAGTAAGAAAAAATTAATAATAACCTTTCGATTCCCCATGCCCTACATCCAGTCCAAATCATGATGCCAGAATTGCTTTGCATTGCCTTGCCTGTGCATCTGTCAAACTGCCCCAGGCTGCCTTGTCCTGAGCGTTCCTTCTGGGTAACTAGATTTTATTTTGGGGCTCATATGAGTTGTCAAAGAACGTAAAGCCCATCACAGAATTGCTGCAGAATCACCACAGAATTGCTTATAGCCTGACCACAGCAAGCCAAGCATGAGGTCCTGCCGAGAATGTAGATCCAGTTTGCTGCAGTGAACACAGGGCCCTGACTATGTGGTATACTTATCAGAGCAACAAGCTATGTATCTAGAGAACAACTAAAAATCACATAACTTGGTGCTTCTAGACCATGCCACAAGCTTCTCATCCCACTTGCATCAGAGTGGGACTTGGACAGTACTGTAGTTAATATGTGGTTTAAGATGTCACAGGTCTGAATTGCCATGCCCCCCCTTATACTCCAGGATCTGGTTCACTGGATAAGTGAAAGGATCCAGGTGATGGGAAGCAGCCCAGAGCACAAACTGCTTCCACTTCATGGAGAATGTGGCCCTAGTGGAGGGTTTCCTGACAGCCACTAGGATGTCCACCACCTTTGGGGACACCCCAAATCTTTTGATAGCTATATCTTCAGGAGCCAAGCATGGAGATGAAGAGACATAGGATCCGGATGGACCAGGGTTCCCTGTTCCTGTGATAGCAGGCCCGCGCACAGGGGAAGGGCACTGGAGGTTCCACTGCTAATTGTTTCAGTAAGAGAAACCAGATCTGATGAGGCCAGAAGGGTGCCACAAGAATTAGAGTGGCCCCCTACATTTGGAGCTTGATTAGCATCCTCTGAATTAGAGGGAAGAAAGGGAAGGTGTAAAGAAACCTCCCTTTCCAAGACAGGGACAATGCATCTCACCAGAAACTCCAGGCCCTGGATCGAGCGAACAAAAAAGTGACAGTTTTGTGTTGAGCAGGGATGCAAAAAGGTCCAGTCTGGGCGACCCCACCTGTCGAACAGGTTTTCTACCACTGGGGTCAACAGCTCCCACTCGTGCATTCTAGACTGTGACCTGGTTAGTCTGTCTGCCAGGATGTTTTGGATACCTAGAACATGGACAGATGACAGTTGTAGACTGTGTTCTCGAGCCCAGAATCAAACTTTCATCACCTCCCTGTATAGTGAGTAAGAATGTGTTCCCCCTTGCTTGTTTATGTAGTATACTACACTGAGGTTGTCCATCTGCATCTGCAGGGGCACTGGGAACAGATGGTTCCAGAAGGCTTCCAAGGCATACAGAATAGCCCCTCATCTCTAGAATGTTTATGTGGAGGAAAGTCTACATGTTGGACCACGTTCCTTGGGTCTGATGGGGACCCAGATGCCCCCAGCCTAACCCCAAGCGCCTGTGGTGAGGACCTGCTGGGGAATGGGATGAGGAATGGGACCCCCTCAGTCAGTTGGTGGGGTCCATCCACCACTGGAGCACCTTGCCAACAGGAGAGGTCACCTGCTGGGTCTTGGTCGCAGGTGCTGATCCCACTGAACCCCAGGATCCACTGAAGGATCCTCATGCACAGCTGTACAAGGGTATGGTAACAACAGCAGCCACCATCAGATCCAACAGGTGCAGGAATGTCCTGGCTGTGACATATCTGCTCTGGGATACCATCTGGGCCTGAGCTATGAAGCATTCTGCCCTGTCCTGGGGCAGGATGGCTAAGTCTTGAGCCATGTCCAGCACTGCCCCATGTACTGTCAGTGCTGACAGGGGTCAAGACAGACTTGGGTAGATTGACAGGGATCTCCAGGGCATTGAACAACTGTCTGGTATGCGCTAAGGTCTGAGACAGTTGTTCCTTGGTTTGAGCTTTGAGCAACCAGTCATCAAGAAAGAGAAAGACTTACATTCCCCTCTCCCTGAGGGCTGCTGCCCAACTGCTAAACATTTAGTAAATACCGTGGCGCACATGACAAACCAAAGAGCAATACCCTGAGCTGGTAGTGCTCCCCCTGGAAGAGAAATCTGAGGTGTCCACTGTGGGGGGAGGGCACACTTGATACGCACAGCGGCGTCCTGCATGTCCTAGGAGCATATCCAATCTCCTTGTTTCAGGAGCGGCAGCAGACCTTGCTGAGGGACCATACTGAACTTGTACTGCATGTAGAAGTTCAGATTTCTCAGGTCTGGAATGGGTCTCAGGTCCCCATGACCTTTGGAACGAGGAAGAAATGCAAATGGAACCCTGTGTTTCTCTCAGAGCAAGGCACTGGTTCTATGTCCCTCTTCTGCAACAGTGTACATACTTCCTCTGGAGCACAACTATGTGGCCTGGAGGGGAAACTGAGGAACATGGTGAAGGTCAGGCAGCTCCAGAAGTTCCAAAACATGGCCTTGTTCTATGAGTTGTAGGACCCATGCATCGACAGTGAGTGCCTCCACAGGTCTAGGTGGAGCGAAAATGACCCCAACCATTATCTCCTGAGGGAAGGAGCCAGGAAGGAGTCACTGTGAAGCAGACCCGATGGCTGGGGCCACACTTCCACCTCTGGGCTGTTGGGTGGGCATCTGTAGGGCAGACGGGCCAGCAGAGCAGACTCTGCCTCTACATTTGCCCTGGGTCTGCATCTGACTCAGACTTGTGGGAAGCCTTAATAAAGGAGGTCCTCTGTCTGCTCCTAGGTTGGGTTTGGTACTGGAGTGAATGGACCTTAGAGTTCTCCCTGATGCCTGCAGGTCGCTGACTATGTCCTGCATATCCACCCTGAAGAGCCTGTATCCTCTGAAAGGGCATTTAGAATAGACTGCTGAGCATCAACAGCAAATCCAGACATTCTTAACCAAGAGTGCCTTCTGAGGCAGATGCTGTAGCTGATGTGGGAAAGGACCTCCTGAGGTCTAATTATGACATTTCAGATGCAACATAACCTCTCACCTTTAATTCACGGTTCTCATACCCTAAGAATGCATGTGAGACGACACTTAAAACTGTAAGAGTGGTCTTAACGATGGTATTAACAGACACCAACATGCACCTGATTTCAATGCCCATCCATCATGAGATGTTTCCCATATTTTCCATGTGCTCACCTCTGCTGCTTTCCACAGTCACAGGCAAATACAATGATTTTTGCTTGCCTGACTTTATTGATTAAATCAGTCAGCCCCACAAGTCATTACACTTGCATAAGAATGTGCCAGGAAGAAGAGGAAGAGCAGATGGTGAATACTGGTAGCCATATAACAAGATGGACAGACAGTCATGCAGGAGGACAAAATGTGTTGGGTGGGTGAATGGGGATGGAAGTTACAGTCAGGAGCGAGAGTGTGGTGGTTCACTACAGTTAGGGTCATCTAAAAACACCTGAACGATGGGAACTACATTTTGAAGTCTGACAATCCAGACCACTGCCAACTTTCACTGGGGATTTTCTTGCCTTTTGAAATCTCCAATTCGGTATACAGTGTTACGTTTTGACATATCATAATACTGATGCCAACAGACAGCGTTCTATTGCAAATTTTTATGTACTATTTACTGTTGCTAATTGCAAGTGTCAATAATACTTAGGCAAGATATGTCATTATATCAGAGACTAACCAATCAAAATATTGCATTTGCTATTAAAGTTTAATAAGAGCTATTATTTGTTTATTTAATAGGTACACACATATTAGATGAGTGGTAACACATGATGGTGTGTGTGGTTATAAGGGAATAATGCATGCCTCTGGCTGTTGTTAGGCATAAGACACAGCCTATTCTTGACACTGCTAGAGAAATGCATTATTTCATTATGACCACAGCACACCCTGTAATGTGTTATTCCACTTAAAAAATTGTCTTTTTAATTGCAAAAAAAAAACTAAGTAGCTCAGGCGAGGTGTGCTGTTGTCAAGTAGTAATCTAAGGTCAGGTAACGTGTTTCATCCTATGAGATTACAGGATTTTGTGGCTCATTTTATAATAAATGTTAAAGTCAAAGAGAATTGAGTGTCAAAATTGTTTCTGAATTTACAAAATGAATTTATTTTTCAATATTGTATAACATACTCATAGATGTGTATATGAATCAAAGTAATGTCATTTATATCATAATTATTTTTGAATTTTCATTATTTATCTTCAGATGTTGACTAAGAAAATTCCGACATCATTATATGGTTGCAGTAAAGGCACTCCAGTCAAAAACTTGATCACCACAGAAGACAAAGAAAATTCAGTGAGACCTCATTCCCACTGCTAGTTCAGTCTCTTAGTTAGTTCAGTGCAACATCATGGGCATATAAACTAATGAAGATTTTACTACTGACAGTGGGAATGATTATGAATATGAAAACTCTATGGAATTTGAAGTGTATGAATACTGTACTCAAGCGATGATTTTCCCAAGAAGCTCAGTCTAGGTAATCTGTTTGTCCCTTTTACTGTTGAAGCATCCTACAAACTAGCTTCTCAGTCATGCATGTCTGATATGTAAAATAATCTCTATGCTATGATACTATAGATGCGTTTGTCCTATCACTATGAATGCAATACAAACTTACCTGCACTGTACACCAGTATGTGTCTTCTGCAGTCATCAGAGGGGCTCTGTTGTAAATGTGCCACTTGCAGTATGTACAAATGTTTATCGTTTGCATGATGTATTCTGTAACTGTCTATAAGCATTCATTGTGCCATTGCATGCTCCCACTTGGGGCTAGCAACTGGAAAGCGAGCTGGGGGCTCTGCTTACCTGGTAAAATATGCTTTAAATGAATAAATACAAAACATCCTGTATATAACACGACAGCTGTTTTACCTACATACTGCAGGAGTCACAATATACTGTTGTGGCCCACATGATGCTACAAAACTGTAGCCTTCTTCTGCATAGTTACTGTTAGAAACAAGGTCATTTCAAAGATTGTTAATCCCTTTTGTTATGTAACAACCTGAAATCTTGCATTTAAAGGGAAATGTCCAGCTGTATTAGAGGCCATGCCTCAGTGTCAGTCGACTGCCAGGCCATACCTGGCCTTGGTGCAGCACCGGGACATGTACTATGGAAACTGGAGCTGTTACTAGCTCTGCTTATACAGGCTATCTATGGACAAACCTCCAAGCTGCTGCCTGTGTCAGATATCATACTGCGACAGCCGCAGGTGGCTTTGGGTGTCCCGTGACATTTGCAATGCCAGCAGCAGGGAGGCAGAAACAACCAGATATAAGAAAAATATTTTGCAGCTGTAAGTTGGGGAAAAATCATTTACTTTGAAAAGTCTAATTGGGCCATGCCTTACACTGAGGCATGGCCCACATCTAACTGGACGCTTCCCTTTAATCATGGTGTACTCCACTGCACTAATTTAAATTACAAAAGTATCACAGAAATGCTGGAATCTGATTGTCTGTCAACCTTCAGAGACCCTTACATTAATATCTGTTACACTGTCATGCGAAGGGTAAACACAAAGGAGTGGAGGTAGCACTGCAACTGTGATGGAGGGTGCGCGGTACAAGGACAGCCAGCCCTGAACGCCAAAGTCAGTAAAACCAAAAGTACTGGCACAGACACTTACTCTAAAGCTGTCCCCTGACCCAGCTAGAGGCCCATTATTCCTAACCATAGCCTACATACCCCCAAGAACCAATCCCAGGCCCTGGGCCACTAATTGACTACCTCACCTCCCTACCCAACTCGTGGGACCAAATCTTGGTGGGCGACTTGAATATAAACTGGCTCTGCCCCTCGTCCTCCTCCACTGTGAGGCTTTCGATTCAATTGACCTAACTCAACTGGTCACAACAGCCTACTAGAAAACCCTAGGGGGGACAAGCACCCTCCTGGATGTGGTCCTCACCAACAGGCCAATCCGCATCCACAACATCCAAATCCCCCTGACTGCCTCAGTGACCACTCCCTGTGCTTTTCAACAGGAAACCCCTCAGCCCTCATCCCGGTCAAAACCACCTCTTGAAGGTGGCTTAGGCCTGGGGACTCATAAGCCTTAAGCGTTCCTCGCTCACACTGATTGGTCCTCTGACGCAGGGCAACCAACATTGACTTGGCCCTGGCCTTCTTTGTAGCACTTTCAACTTTGCCTGTGATATCTTTGCTCCCATAACTGCTAGGAGGTCCAAAGTGAACATGCCCTTGGATCACCCCTGCCCTGCCGGTAGCAACTTAAGCAACGCTGACAATCTTTGGCACCTTGCTGTTGCTTACTGGCCGCTCCAGCTGACAGGCAGTCCTATGCTGCCGCCCCGCAACCAGTGCACCTGGGCCATCCACAAGCAAAGGCGGAATACTACCAAGCCTCTCTTACTTCCTCCTGGGGAACCCAGGTGCTTCTGGGACAACATCAAGCAACTGAATGGTCACTCCCAGTCCCCTCTCCTTCTCTTCTCAACATCAATGGTACCGTCTCCTCTGACCCTGCCCTCATTACCACCCACCTCAATAACTCCTTTACCGACCTTAGCTCAGTACTTCCTGGTAACTTTTCAGTCCACCTCCTCCATCTGTACCACCACCCATTGCCGCCCCTCTTTCCATCTCGTCGTGTCACCATGCAAGAAGCTAGGCCTTACTTGCTAAAAGCCCTAAAAGGTAACACCATCGTAATGACTCACTGATCCCTGCCTTTTCACGTCCAGGTCCTGGATCAGGTCCTCTCACCTATTACGTGCATTTTCAACAAATCACTCTGTCTCGGACAATTCCCTCTGCCTGGAAGATTGCCACAGTTACCCCTGTCCATAAAGGTGGTGACAGGACTCTTCCGGGTAACTACCAACCCATCTCAATCCTCTCCCCCCTCTCTAAGCCGTTAGAGAAAATTGTGGCATCCCAAGTCTCTGACTACCTCTGTAAGTACAATGTTCTCTGCCCTGAATAACACGGGTTCAGAGCAGGTCATAGTACCAATACAGCACTCCTGGAATTTTCCAACTTCCTCCATGCCTCCTTGGACTCTGGTGCCCTGGCTGGTGCTATATTCATTGACCTGTCTAAGCATTCAATACCGTTTAGCATCCTCTTTTGCTCTCCCCCTCGACCTAATAGGCTTTGCCTCAGGACCTGTTCCTGGTGCACCAGCTATCTCTCCGCCCGCTCCCAATGTGTGAAAGTCAACGGTACTCTCTCTGAAACATGCCCCATTTGCTCTGGGGTGCACGAGAGGCTCAATTCTTGGACTCCTACTATTCTCACTCTTTCTTAACTCCCTACCCAGCAGTTATGCGGGTAAGATGCTTCTCTATGCTGATGATGCTGTTCTCGTTGCCTCCCACAAAGACCCCATGCTGCTACAGAACTCCCTCCAACTAGTCTTTGACTCTGCAGCTACCTGGTTCACTGAGCACCGACTTGTTATCAACCTTAGAGAAAACAAAAAGCGATGCTCTTCTCCCCCCCCAAAATAAGTACAGCAAGTTTCCCTTAGCTGTCCCTCCACACCAATCTCGTCATTGACCAGATGCAGTCCTATAAATATCTTGGTATAACCTTTGACCCTGCACTTTCATTCCATGGACATATATCTGCCCTAAATTCTGTAGCCAACTCACACTAGGCATTCTTTACCGGCACAAAATGCCTCCCTCCTGATGCCCTCTGCCTGGCTGTCACCTCCTCTGTCATGTCTCTCATTGACTATGGCCTTCTGGTCTATGGCTCAGCAGATCAGACTGCCCTCAACAAGGTTCGCCTCACAGTTAATAAGGCCTGCAGACTTATCACTGGTGCTCCCAGACTCACTCACACATGTGAGCTGTACACCCTGGCTACCCTACTCAACCTGGAAGAGCGACTCATGTATCAGACATGCCAGCTCACCTTAAAACCCTCGTGGCCTATCCCCCATAGGCCTATCCAACTCCATTCGCATTGCTGCTGACCTGATCACGTGCAGCTCGTCAAACTACTACCCTAGTTATTCCGAGGCAGGACCTCTCAAGGTCAGAGGCATTCCCTACCCGTCGCCCTACTGGTATAACTCCCTCCCTGCCAGTGTCTCAAACTCACTAACCTTAGCTTGCTTTAAGCCCAGGCTCAGAAACTTCCTGCTTAGCTCTCAAGAAATGCAACTGCCGCTAGCCTAGTGTAAAAAAAAAATATATATATACTCTGTTTGACAATGCTCACTGGTGAGCTCCCCCCTTCCTTTCCCTACTAATTCCTCCTCCCTATCTCCTCCCTTCTACTCCACCAGCTCTCCCCGACCATAAGTTTTGCACCTTTTATCTTTTGCTCGCTGTTGGAGATTGTATTCTATTGTAACAAAATTGTAATTGAACTGTAACTTTTTTGTTTGTAAGTACTGTGTCCTTGTACTACTGTTCTGATGTCCTCTTTGTGATGAGGTACCTTTGTAAATGAGCCTCTGGCTCAAAGGTTTCTAAACTGATGTTTAACTAAATAAATAAATAAATAAATACTAAATACCTTTAGAAAGGTGAACTTTTTTTTGTAAAAAATGTGCAGACAGGTGATAGACACAGGATGCTGCACAGCACCCCATTTATGTATTTAGTGTTTGCCTATGCCAGAACTTTTGGTTTGGTTGTTACTGTCATGCACAGCCTGATCCCCATGACCCATGAATTATTGTGACAGCATTCTGGCCTCTAGCACTGCTAAAAATTGGAATGATGCATTGTTATTCTAAACAGCATTCTTAGGCAGTGAACGGATGAACTATTTTATTTTAAATCTCCATCTCAATGATGAAAACATTAAAAGGTACCTTTCTAAAAGTACTCGTTTGGAGTATTTTTCATAATATCAGAAGTAACTCCCAGCAGTTAGATTAAAGTCAGTTAGCCAGCCTCTACAGGCAACATGGCACTCAGTCGAGCCTCAAGTCACGTTACACCTCTAAGAAACTGTTAATCAAACCCTGGTTTTGCCTTACTGTTTAACTGTAAGTGACAACACATGACAATTTATTGTGATTGCACTCTAATAATGGACACCATGGGCCTGATTATCAAAGCCGATGAAGGCGACACAGGTGCACTCCCAGTAGCCTGTACGATTCCCAGCATGCAAGGACCCTGTGCCAATTCACTATCACATTACAGTCCCAGTGGCAAGTCCCACAGCTTGTGGCACTGTGTGGAAGCGGTTGTGGGACAACAGATGGACCAGACACCGAACTTCAGGTTTAACACACAATCTCTGTGTGATGTTTATTCAAAATACAAGAAATTAGCTTATGCAGTGCCATATTCCTTCTTCAGTACATCAGTTTGCAGCAACAGACTATGAATGTCCTTTCTCGGCACTTAGCCAGCACCTACTGACACTGATCTCTGATCCAATTCACTAGTTGAGCTGTAGCGACCACCCCTATGCAAGCCATATTTGCTTGGGTAGTGGGGCCCCAAAAGAAAAAATTACTCACCTTAGTAATTGTGTTTCTTCTAATGGAGTCTTGCTGTATTCTGACAATCTGCAGTTAGCTCCAGCCTTTAAACTGCCCCGGAGAGTATAGCGTTAATTTTCTATGCAGTGCATAGAACATTGAGCTTGAGCTCGGTTGAGGTCTCTGTCTGCAGCCCTTTGAAACCCAACCATCAGATTCTTATGAGCAAAAACTCACTAACTACACTATGTGGAAATTGTAAAAATCTTTACTAGCCAACTGGCAACAGAAAGTTTTGGATTCCCAAAGGAAGACTCAAGTCAGGAAACCCAAAACCAAAACCTAACTAAAATAAAGATTATAATACAAAGCACCCAGGAATATGGAGGGCGTGCTAAAGACACCCCTGGGATGCAACACTGCACCTGCCCACCCACTTCCCAAAAACAGGTTCTGAGAGGGGAGGCAGGGAGGGAGGTCAGAATACAGCAAGACTCCATTAGAAGAAACACAGTTACTAAGGTGAGTAATTTTTTCTTCAAACAACATGAAGTCTTGCTGTATTCTGACAATCTGCAGACTACCAGGCAGTACATCCATGGAGGAGGGAGAGAACCTACTTTGGGAATAGGCTCTGAAGTACTGCTGTGCCAAACTGAGCATCACTCCTAGCCTGGATATCCAGAGAGTAATGCTTGGTAAAGGTATGGACTGTTTTCCAGGTGGCTGCTTGACAACTTTCTAACAGAGGGATATCCCTGGCAGCAGCCAGGGAAGCAGCTATACCTCTTGTAGAGTGAGTCCTCAGGCCTGAGGGTGGAGTCTTTCCCAGTTTCTCATAGCAGAATTGTATACAAGACACAATCCACCTGGCAATAGTACTCTTGGTGGCAGGTTTGCCCTTTCCCACTTCCCCAAAAGTGAGGAACAACTGGAGGGAGTCAAACCTGTGACCCTTGGTACACTCTATGTAGTAGCTAAGGGCTCTTTCAACATCTAAACTGTGTAGCCTCCTCTCTCCTGAGGAAGAATGATTAGTGAAGAAGACAGGAAGAGACACAGACTGATTCAAGTGGAAGTCTGAAACCACTTTGTGCAAGAACCTCCTATTGGTTCTAAGGACCACTTTACCTCTATGAAAGGAGATAAAATCAGGTTCCACTGACAGGGCTTGCAACTCACTGATACATCTGGCAGAGGTAATGGCTACCAAAAACACAGTTTTCCAAGTCAAGTACTTAAGCTCTGCTGAGGACATAGGCTCAAAAGGAGGTTGCATAAGCTGAGCAATGCAAACATTTAAGTCCCAGGCAGAGGCAGGATCCCTAAAGGGAAGATTGGTATGAAACAATCTCTTGAAAAATTTACAGAACACAGGATGAGATGATAGTGAGGAAGACTTCCCCACTGACAGAAAAGCAGAGACAGCTGACAAGTGTACCTTGAGAGTAGCTGGTCTGAGGTCTATGCCATTAAGATGGACCATATAATCCAGAACTGTAGACAATTCAGCAGTGTCTGGGGAAATATGCTTCTTGGAACACCAAATGCTGAATCTTTTCCATTTGGAGTTATAAGTCTTTCTGGTGGAGGGCTTTCGAGAAGCTTTGAGAATGTCCAGAACCCACTGAGACAGATGCAAATCTGCATACTCTAACTCTTCAAGAGCCATGCCTTGAGATTGAGAGACCGAAGACTGGGGTACCAAATCCTCCCCTGAGAGGAGGTTAGCAGGTTGTAATTCTTGGGAAGAGACAGGGGAAGATGGACTGCTACAGACAGCAACAGGGGGTACCAAGGCTGTCTGGCCCAGTCTGGAGCAATCAGAATCACTTTGCAAAGTTGTGACCTTACCTTGACTAGAACCTTGAACAGCAGAGGAAAGGGAAGGAAGGCACACAGAAATTTCCCTTCCCAGTTCAAAACCAGAGCATCCAGAGGGACTGAATCCAAGACTGGGGGTCTGCAACAAAACAGAGAAAGTTGGTGATTGTTTGGGGCTACAAAGAGATCTATCTCTGGAGTGCCCCACCTTGAAAAAATCACTTTCAACACCAGGGAATCCAGGGACCATTTGTGATGGCCCTGTGAGATCCTGCTCAGTGCATCTGTTAGCACATTGTCCTTCCCTGGAAGGTGGACTGCTATCAGAGAGGTCTGCAGGGAATAAGCCAGGGACCACAATTTCATGGCTTCCGTGCACAAGGCCGTAGACCAGGTGCCTCCCTGCTTGATTGATGTACCACATGGTGATGGTGTTGTCTGTTCTGACCTGAACCACCTTGTTCTGCACAGACTGAGAGAAAGCTTGCAGGGCCAGAAAAACTGCCCTGACTTCTAGGAGATTGATATGGAGAAGGGACTCCTGAGGAGACCACAGTCCCTGAGCTGTGAGAGCCCCCAGATGAGCTCCCACCCCAAAAGGGAAGCATCCATGGTAAGAGCCACTGAATGAGACTGAGTGACAAATGGGACCCCTTGCCTTAAACTGTCCTGATCCTGCCACCATTGAAGAGCTTGGATCAGTGTCCGAGTCACTGGAATCAGTTTGGTAAGAGGGTCCTTCCTTTGAGACCAAAAGGCCCTCAGATGGAACTGAATGTCCCTCATCTGAATTCTTGCTCCTTGGACCACTGCTGTAGAAGTTGCCATGTGGCCCAAGAGCTGAAGGAAATGCCTTGCTGGTCGGGACACCTGAAGGCTGAAAGAAGAAGCCAGTTCTATGAGAACTCTTGCCCTTTCCAGGGGAAGAAAGGCTCTTGCTTTGACAGTGTCTAGCTCTGCCCCTATAAAGGTAAGAAGCTGCACTCGTTCGAGAACTGATTTGGGAAGGTTGAGAAGAAATCCAGGGGAAGTGAGCACTTGCTGGGTGACTTGCAGGTCTGACTTGACTTGGCCTTGGGACTGACTATGAGCCAGTCATCCAGATATAGAAAAACGGAAATCTTTTGCCTTCTTCAAAAGGCCACTACTACTACCAGGCATTTTGTAAAACCCTTGGAGCTGATGTTAGGCCAAAGGGCATTGCTTTGAACTGGTAATGGCCTGAGGCAGCAGACCGGAGGTACTTTCTGTGGGAGCACCTGATGGGGATCTGAAAGTAGGCATCTTTTAGGTCCAGGAGGCTAGCCAGTCCCCTGGCCTTAGAGAGGGAAGAATTATTCCCAGAGTCACGATCTTGAACCTTGGTTTTAAAAGATGTTTGTTCAGGTATCTTAGATCTAGGATGGGTCGCCACTCCCTTGTCTTTTTTGGGGTAAGGAAGTACCTGGAGTACAGACCTTTGCCCCAGTGTAGGGTAGGAACTCTCTCTCTATGGCCTCTAAGGCCAAAAGAGATGAAATCTCTGCCTCTAGGGCAAGGGTTTCGGAGAGACTTGCAGGTGGAAAAGATCTGGCTCTCATCTTCGGAAATTTTTTGAAGCTGAGAACCAGTCCCTGGCTTACTACTTCCAGGATCCACTTGTCTGAAGTAACAGACACCCAGTCCTGAACGAAGTAAGCCAGCCTGCCCCCTACAGGAATAGGAGAGTCGACCCAGGCAGACCCATCAGGGTGTCTGCTTGGCAGGGGCCTTAGATTAGAAGTGGATGCAGCCCTGCTCATCCCCCCTTCTGCCTCTCCCTCTGAAGAACTCCTCTGTGAAAAGGAGAAGAGGCCTGTGCTTGGTAGAAAGGCCTATGAAAAGGCCTGTCCCAGCCCCTAGAATGCTGCCTTTGAAGAGTTGCCTGCCTCTCCTTGGCCTATGCACTCCTATAAGTGGTCCTATATTCTTCCATCTTTTTCATGTAATTCTCTGTCTGCTCCCCAGAGAATTACCTTCCACAGGAAAATCCATGGCCTTAGCCTGGGTGTCCTGTGAAAGGCTAGTACATCTAAGCCAAGCCATTCTCCGAAGAGCCACAGATGTAGCCATGACTCTTGATGGCACATCATTGGAGTCCACAGCAGCATGAAGCTGTACCTTAGATGCCTCAATCCCATCTGCAGCCACCTCCTCCAGCTCCTTGGCCAACTGGGGGGAGGCCTGTTTAGCCAGTGCCAGTACAGTGTCCCATCTGGACTTCTGGTACCTGGCTGTATAGGCTATATAATTAGCCTGCCTGAGTCCCAAAGAGGATGCCATGTATTGCTTCTTTGCCAAGGCATCCATCCTCCTGAAGTCTTTATCTGGGGGGGGTGAAACCAAGGGAACATTATCCCTGTCACAGGCCGCAGCCTGCACGACCCCAACATGGCTACATTGCTGGTAGAAAAACTCTGTGTCTGAGCCTGATAAAGTGTACCTCTTATCCATTCTTCTATCAACAGGAGGTACAGAATTAGGAGACTTTAACATTTTTTGTGTCTGTTTCCCAAATGATTTGTGCAAGGGAATAGACAGTCTCCTGGACTCTGGGATGTCCATCATTTCTACAAATCAGGCTCTTCTTGATCCTCAGTAGCTTCCTCCATAGGGAGCTGAAGAGTTTCAGCCACTTTCCTGTAAAACGTAGTGGGAAGGGGACTCAGAGACCCTAGGAGGGGACACACCAGAAGGTCTGTCTGGGGAGATGTCCGGTTCAATGGGCACATCCAGACTTTCTGCTCCATCATAATCATCGTCCTGTTCATAATCCCCCTCCTCCTCAAATTCTGTTTCATAAAATCTTCAGGCGTATTCCTGAACGGTGGAACCGACAGACTAAGGCCCTAATAGCAGAAAACGGATCGGGGAGGCGGAACTGGGTGACGGTTAATAATCGAATCGCTCAGGCAATCTCATCAGCAGTCGGAACATGAACCTCTGGATCCGAACCAACTGATTTGTCTTTCCTTTTCCTTTTTGTAGGCTCTCCTCTTACCCAAAGAAGTATCGCCCTGGTCAGAGGGCACTCCTTCTGGTTCGGTCAGAACCGAACTGGGCTGGCCATCCGGGTCAGAGGACTTCTCGGCCTCCTTTTCCCTAAGTCTACCTAATCTCTTTTCCAGGGTAGACCTAGGAAAATTTTTATAAATTTGGCAGTCTGTATTGAGGTGTTCAAACCCCAGACAATAAACACAGGTGGTGTGGGGGTCGGCCTTATAGCAAAGACTTCCCCACTCATTGCAGTGTTGAAACCAGTGGGCCGTTTTTCCTTGGGTTTCTCAGGCATGGCCAACCTAACCAAACTTACCCTTTTTTCAGCAACCAACAGGCAAGACTCCCTTATCAGTTCCTAACCGTGTCACGGGTATTGGAAAAAAAACATTTAAAACACGTTTTTTTTTAGAATTGATAAGGACCAGCAACCACACACTAAAGCAAAGTAAGAAATTCAAATATAAAGGATCGGTTCAGCTGAACCAATCGAAAAAACTTACAATTTCCACAAAGTAAATCAGAAAACTATCTAGTACTCACGGTACCGCAGACAGAGCCTGAACCGAGAAGCGGAATAAATTCGGCTTAAAAACCGACACTTTAACCGACTTTGGAACTGAGCTGAAGGAGAAATCTCTGGAGCGACTGTTCAGTGAGGCAGAGTAAAGAATCTGATAGTTGGGTTTCAAAGGGCTGCAGACAGAGACCTCAACCAAGCTCGAGCTCGAGCTCAACGTTCTATGCACTGCATAGAAAATTAACCCTACACTCTCCGGGGCAGTTTAAAGGCTGGAGCTAATTGCAGATTGTCAAAATACAGCAAGACGTCATGTCGTTTGAAAGAAAACAAAAAACAAAACAAGCTATAGACAAAGAACCTCAATGCAGAATCATTGAAAGAAGGGTGACCCCAAAGGGCACTGGCAACAAATCAAGTTTCAAAGAAATACAACATCATACATACTTCCATAATACAATGCATCATGGGATATATACAAATCATCATGACATTTCTTACTTAAGTTTACAACAATATACATGCATTTTAAATAACACAACTAGCTTAGTTTAGTTTCCATAATAGTCACCTAGTACCATTACCATTTTACCATTATCAAAAACACCTAGTGCCATGGTATTTTCAACATTACAGGTTTCATAAACATAAGGTATATCATGACATAGTGCTATTACATACTAAATCCAACTACGATTAACACAACCTGTTTTACATACATCTGGAGGACACCACAATACCCTCCCTGTATGAGGACCTAAGAAGGAAAAGACAAATTAAAGAGGATCCTGTAGCATAGTCAAGGGAGGGAGAAGGGGGTGCCCACAGGTGGCCAATCTTATGGACTAGAAATAGTAAAGGATAGATTAGGCTTAGAAACAGAAGAACTGTTGCAACAGATTTAAGAAAAGGTCAGTCCTCAAGAGTGGCAGGAGCTCCCGGTCACGTGGTGGGGCAGCTCTCTTGGAAGAGTAGACACCTATTCATGTATCTGGCACATGCACACTGTTGCATGCAGTGATGGAGTCGCTAGATACTACCGGATACCGCCCATGCCATGCATGTCTAGTAGCAGTTGTATCATAGTCCACAGTGCTCCTGTCACATGCACACCATAACTGATTATATATTGATGTGTACACTACATAATACAATAGTATGTCATATAACTAATATAACAAACACATAGTCTGCGTGGTTCCACAGGATACAGTATCCCTGCCCACAATGCTTCTGCTTCATAGTCTACTAGTAGCATACACACCTGCAAATTAAATACGTCTAACTGCAGTTAGTATACATGTAATATTATTATTGTTGCAATATAGACCTGTGAAGCAACCCTTTTGTCTGTCATGTGCACACCTTCAAAGACCCTCCTGCCCAGGAAGGGCTCTGTGGGTGGAGCACGGACCATCAGACCAGCCCTGGCTGGTCTAACGGGTGTTTGTTTATGTACACTGTACACCTTAGTGAATTCCAGAAAGGGGATGTTGCAGCATTGCCATGACTCAAGGCTCCTTGCACCATGCTGTACTCCCTTGGTGCCATGACCTTCAGTTTTTCCACAGACTGTGTTTGAGAATTGCTCTCGGTGCAATTCCTGACGCAAGTCACTCCCCGTGTCATTCCTTCTGATGCAAGCTCCTTGCATCACGCTGGAAGCTGTGAGAGTCAGGACCCTTGGGTGGCTGTTAGGCATTTGGCATAGTGAGTACCGTAACCTCTCTGGAGGTTTTTATGTCATTATGACTGCACACTCTGGGATGTATCATTCCACTAACAAAATGTGCTTATATTTGTTTTAAATAAATATGTAGCCTATGTGAGCTGTGCGGCTGTCAGAAAATAATAAGAAATCAAAATAATCAACAGTCATGTCACGTGTTTTGACCAACTGAGTTATATGATTTGATTACATCATTGCTGAATGAATTGAATGATGCATTCTGCTTCTGAACCAACATTCGTAAAGTGGAACTGTCAGCTCCCCTTGTGGTACTGCTATGGGACCTAGAGGTCCCAATTAAGCAAACCTCAAAAAGGAATTACTTTTTTTTAGCACTTCTTGATTTGTAGTCTTAGTTTTAATCTGGTTGATCCAGCGAACAGACTAGATTTTACTTTTAGCTTGTTTACTGTATCCACCTTCCTTTCCTCCACTCAGTACTGGCTTCCCACCTCATAATTCTCAAAGGAAAGCACTTTGTGGCACTAATGAGCGTTTTTATTGAACAAAAAACAAACAAAAAAGGTGACCTTAGTATCAGTGCCATTTTCAGTGTGAGGCGCAGTCACTCTCCCAGTCTCATATCAGCCGTCTCGCCCACGTTTACTGATGTTTGCACTTACTGCCATCAAAACAGAAGTGTATTTACAAATTAAACAAAGAAAAAAAAGAAAACACACCAACGCCATCTACTGGCAATTGTACCAGTGGCATGATTCATTTTTTAAATACATTTCTACTCACTAATATCATTTAAATATTTTACGTACTTGTAAATGAATATCCATTTTAGAAGTGCAAGATTACACTTCATAGTCTGTGGTACTGGGCTATTACACACAATATTCCAGTGGCTATAAGGCCCACTGCTTGTGGTGGTAGGCCTCATTTTGCCCCTGGGCAGACCAGCATAGCCCAATAGCACCCACCATCGACTGTATTGCTGCTTACTTAGTCCATATGTCTGTTACAATTGCTCCTCGTCTTCATTACATTTTTTTGATGTGAAGAATGAATGAATTAATTAATTAATGTATTTATTGTTTACCAGGTAACTACACTAGACCAGATGATCTGTTTACAGGCACGACCTGGAAATAACAAAAATTGTACAAATATTGGATGGGAGGGACTAAGTTGGACACTACCTCTGAGGAAAGGGATCTGGGAGATATCATATGCGACTCCCTAAGACAATCTACCTGATGTAACAAGGCCTACAGAAGTAATCAAAATGATTCAGGGCCAGTGGAGCAGAACCTACAAGGGCTGGCTTAAGGTTCTGAACACTCTTTAGAGACCAGAAGGGAGAGGGGTGATATAACAGAGACCTTCAAGTTCCTCAAAGAATGAAACAAATAGATTGTTAGAAATATCCAGGAATGGTGAATCAAGAACACAAGGAGGACATGAGTGGAAGTTGGAAGGGAGGACTTGATAAAGTTTTTATTTAAGAGAGAGTGGTTGAGCCTTGTAACAGCCTACTTGCAGAGGTGTTGGCTGCCAGAACCATTAATAGTATCAAACACAGCGGGACACTACCTCTGAGGAAAGGGACCTGGGAGACATCATATGTGACTACCTAAAACAATCTAGTCAATGTAACAAGGCCTACAGAAGTCACCAAAATTATTCAGGGTCAGCAGAGTAGATCCTGAGGTTCAACTTAAGGCTCCAAACATGTACTCTTTAGAGACCGGAAGGAAGAGGGGGAAATATGATAGAGACAGAACAGTTATGTGAGAATTTACTGTAACAGTAGATCTTGAAGGGATCTCAGTCATCAGGTCACATTTATGGAACTTAACTGTCAGTGAAGCAGGATCCACGCGGAAGATTTCAGCAGTTCAACTGGGGTTGCCCACACCAACATCATCTGCCGACGTCACTAACCTTATAAAGGTGTGAGCGGCCCCCTTCCCTCTTCAGTTCTTTCTCCCAGAGACTAAGGGAGCAAAGCTCATGCCATGGAGGACCGAGGAGAGACAGAGAGAGAGAGAGAGAGAGGTGTCCAGGCCTAAATAAAGGGCAGGATACACCGGATAGCCAGTTCTGAGAAAGAGCCCTATAAAGGGGGATGGAGGTAGGGAAGACAGACCTGATGACCGAGATCCCCTTGAAGATCTACTGTTACGGTAAGTTCTTACGTAATTGTTCTATCTTCATCAGGTCACACACACGGAATGAGTCCCAAGCAATTACAAATGCACAAACAGTCTGGGAGGATTGCCATCCCTAAACTTAAGACAGGAGGCCCTGCAGCACAGCCCTGCCAAAACCTGCACGGGCTCTAGAGGCAATGTCCAGACTGTAGTGCTTGGTGAAAGTATGGACAGTACTCCAGGTGCAGCAGCACAAATGTCATCGGCTGAGACCCCTTTTGAAAAAGGCCACAAAGGTAGCCATGCCCCTTATGGAATGGGCTCTCACTGTTCCTGGCAAATCTTTACCATGCTTGTTGTAGCAGAACACAATACTGTGTGCCAAACATTTGGACAAACACTGTTTAGAAACCAGAATGCCCTCTCTATCTGGGGTGAAACAAACAAAAAGCTGCTTCAACTTTCTACACTCTTTAGTTGAAGCAGATAATGCTTCAAAATTCTGCTCACATCTAACGTATGGAGCAGTGCTTCCCCTGGATTGGCACACTCAGTAAAATAAACAGGTAAGTGGATAGACTGGTTCAGGGAAAACTCACACACCACCTTAGGAAGAAACTTAGGATTCGTGCACAAAGATACCCTGTCTTTGTGAAAAATTAAATAAGGCTACTCATACCAGAGAGCCTGAAGTTTGGAAATCCTTCGAGCAGAAGTAATAGCAAAATAACGCTTTCCAGGAAATAAAGCGTAGCTTGCAAGTTGTGGCTGGCTCAAAAGGAGACAGGGTCAACTTCTCCAAAACAAAATTCAAATTCCAGCTTGATTAGCACCCTCTGAATCAGAGGAAATGGAGGGAAGGCATAAAGGAACCTCCTGCTCCAGAAGAGGAATAACACATCTCTCACCAGTTAACTGCAGGCTCTGGATCTAGCGAGCAGAAACTAGGCAGTTTTGTGTTGAGTGGGGACACAAAAAGGTCCAACTCCGGATGGCCCCATCTGGAGAACAGATCTTCTGCAACGAATGAGAGAAGTTCTCTTTCGTGCATGCTGGACTGAGTCCAACTGAGGCTGTCCGCCAAGGTGTTTAGCATGCCTGGAACATGAACACTCAACAGAACCAGACTGTGGTCTAGTGCCCAGTACCAAACTCTCATGGCCTCCCTGCAAAGAGGATATGAATGTGCCTCCCCCCATTTGTTGATGTAGTAGACAACGCTGAGGTTGTCGGACTGGATCGAGAGCTGATACGGGAGGAGATGGTTCTGAAAGGCCTGCATGGCACACAGGACCATCTGCATCTCCAGGATGTTGATATGCAGGGAAGTTTTGATCTGGAACCAAGAGCCCCGAGTCTGAAAGGGACCCAGCTGCCCCACAGCCCAAACTGGAGGCATCAGTGGTGACGATTTGCTGGGGGACGAGATCCGAATGGAACCCTTTGCAACAGGTTCAGAGGGTCCATCCACCACTGGAGAACCTGCAACTGGGGAGGAGACCAGCAGTAACTATTCTAACTCGTCCATGCATTGGTCCCATTGCACCTGAGTGTCCACTGGAGGACTCGCATGTGCAGCCTGGCCAGTGGAGCCTTGGGAATTGCCACAGCCATCAACCCCAACAGCCTTAAGAATACCCTTGCAGGAACATAATGGCTCTGGGTGACCTTCTGAGCCTGGGTGATAAGGCAATCTGCTTTGTTCTGAGGCAGGAATGCCCTCTGCTCTGAATCTAGATGAACCCCTATATATTGCAACCTTTGGGACATGGTTAGGACTGACTTGGGCATGTTGACGGTGATGCCCAGGGAAAGAAACAGCTGAAGGGTTCTATCCAGAGTCAGAAGAAGCTGTTCTGTTCTCTGGATGGGGCCTTTAGGAGCCAATTGTCCAGACAGGGGAAAATATACAGTCCCTCTCTTCTGAGAGCTGCAGCTACTGTTGCTAAGCACTTGGTAAATACCTGCGGCACAGAGGATAAGCCAAAGGGCAATATTTTGAATCAATAGTGCTCGCTCTGAAAAAGAAACTGGAGGAATCTCCTGTGTGGTGGAAACACTGAGATATGCAGGTAAGCATCCTGCATGTCCAGGGAGCACAGGCAGTTGCTCTGCTTGAGAGGAGGCATCAGGCCTGGCAGGGTTACCATGTGGAATTCTTTTGTATTGGACATACAGGTTGAGCTCCTTGAGATCTAATATGGGCCTCAGATCTTGGGTTTTCTTGGGGATCAGGAAGCACCTGGAATAAAATCCTCCATTTCTTTAGTACTTGTGCACTGGCTCAATGGCCTTTTTGCACAGAAGGGACTGTACCTCCTCCCGGAGAACAGACAGATGGGCTGGGAGGTAGGTAGAGGGTACTGGAGGAGTCTCTGGGGGCATCTCGATGAGTTACAGTGTGGGATCCCTCTCTTTTGATCTGAAGAATCCAGGCATCTGAAGTAATGGTTCTCTACTGATTGAGATGGAGGGAGAACCAGCCTCCGACCACCACCTCTTGATTGGGGACAAGAAGAGGGGAATCTGGCAAGGAGTCAAGCAGAGGCAGATCCAGCCACTGGGGTTGATCCATCAGCCCTAGGGCGCTTGGCTGTGGTGCCGGGGGGGGGGTCAGCAAGGCGGAGAAGGCTCTTCTCTTACCCTGGGGCCAGGAGGCTGCTCCAGATTTGTGGGACACCTTGTGAAAAGAAGGGTGCTGTCTGCTCTTAGGCGGAGTATGGTAGAGCGAGTGGACAGACTCAACAGCCCTGCTTGATGCCTATAGCTCATTTACGATGTCCTGCACATCTGGTCCAAACAGCTTGGAGCCATTAAAAGGTGCACTGAGCACCTTTTGCTGGACATCAGCTGGGAAACCTGAGACCCTCAGCCAGGAGTGTCTCTGAAGGCAAATGCTTGTGGCAGCAGCCCTGGCACCTGTCGATACAGAGGGCCTCATGAGGTGCTTGCTAATATCCTCAGCACCTCAAACATTTGAGAACCTCCGTTCTGGAAACAATCAGGAAGGCCTGGATCGTGGCCTTGCCCTTCTTCCAGATAGTATTCTGGTACTTGACTATGTGGGAGAGGTAACTAGCAATCCTCAGCCCAAGGATAGAGGAGGCAAGACCCTCTTGTCCCAGAGATCAATCCTACAGGATTCTCTGTTGGGGGAGAGAACTGAGGTGCTTGGGCACCTTCAGCCTATCAAGAGCTGCCTTAATAACCACAGAATCAGTTTCCAGCTGAACAGCATAATTTGGCAGTCCCTGGGGGGTATGATACAACTTATCAGCCCTGCGGTGCATGGCTTGCACCATTTCAGGCCTGTACCAGGCTGCGGTAGTGGCCTTCCTTAGATCTGGAAGGACAGGTTCATATTACGGTTTATACTACGGTGTGGAAAAGGGTAAAGAGGCCGAGGCCCATATCGCTCTTATACTAAGCCAGAAAATAATGAGATAAATTATACCTAGAGTTAATTAATCTTTCAAGACGATATCTGAACGTGCTCTTAGTTTCACAGATAACAACATCCAGGGGAAGTTAGTTCCAGGGACCGATGGCACAAAGGATGAAGAAGTATTTTCTGCTAGTATGTTTAAATGGTTTCCATACAAGTTGCAAGGGTAACCTCTCATATCATGCTCATAAGTTTTAAACTCAAGTCCTAATTCCGACATAAGGTAGGGGTCTTGAATAACATCAAAAAGAAACATGAGGTTGCCACTAAGGCGATGAATAGATAATGACATAAGGTTTAAAGACATCAATCTGTTTTCATAGGATACTGATTTAAGGCCAGAAATGTGTTTTGTAAACTTTCTTTGTATTTTTTCTAAAGAGTTGCTGTCTGATTTCTTATATGGGCACCAAAGCTGGGATGCATACTCCAGGTGTGGCCTAGCACATGCCCTAAAGGGAGGGGTCAATACCTTAGAGTCCCTAGACTTGATGTTACATAGAATGGGCCACACAACTCTATTGGCTTTACTAATTACACCTTGTAGGTGTTTATTTTGAGAAAGATCATGGGGTATGGTAATACCAAGGTCCTTCTCATCTGAGGTGGTACAAAGTTTTGAACCTGCTAGCGTATAGAGGTGATTTAAATTCCTAGGACCCAAATGCATCACCTTGCATTTGGATGTGTTCAGTTTCATCCCCCAAGTATTTACCCAATCTCAGATGTTATCGAGGTCCTGTTGGATAATAGCAGCTTGAGCAGCATTGATACACAGGCTCCCAATTTTAACCTTGTCAGCATATTTAGTAGTTAAAGAAGCGCAATTTTTTGTTAGTTTGGCTATGAATAATTGAAAAGGGCAGGGTCCCAAGACAGAGCCCTGGGGAACTCCACTGAGTACTTTGCCCATGTCAGATATGGTCCCATTAATGATTACTCTTTGGGTTCTATCCTGTAACCAATTACAAATCCAGTTTGTTATATAAATATTGATGTTAAGTTTCTGACGTTTGTTAATGAGAGCCCAGTGGGGCATGACATCAAATACCTTACTGAAATTGATGAATATGATGTCACATGATGTCCGACTGTCCATAAGTGTACTGATGTGTTCATAGAGGCATAGCAGGTTAGTTAAGCAGCTTCTTCCATTCTTAAAACCGTGTTGTTCTGGGTCATAGTTATCTACTATTGGGGATATGAATATCTTTAAAGGCTCTCTCTAAGATTTTACAAACACATGAGGTCAAACTTACGGGTCTGTAATTCTCCCAATTATGTTTTGGAACTTTGTTATGAATAGGACAACCTTTGCTTCTTTCCACTCACCAGGGACAAAGTTATCAGCCAAAAAGCATTCAAAGAGATTTTTTTAAGGGGAGGGTAAGATTGTCAGCCAGCAAGAATAATAGGTGTCCGGCCAAATTGTCCGGACCTGGCAATATTTTTCCCTAAGTGTCAGCAGCTTGTTTCTAACAATCTCTTCTGAGAATCTAATCAGAGGATCCTTAGACTGATTGGTGGGGGAGTTATATTTTGATTAGTAGATGAAAAGATATTATAAAATTCCTTCATAAATAGGTCAGTCATAGTTTTGGGTTCATGTATCAACCTGTTGTTCATGGTTAAGGGTCCTACCTAACATGATGGTTTCTTTAAAGAGTTAATATAGGTGCAAAGTAGGAGGAGTGGCTTAGCTAGAAGGAGCCAGGTTAAAACCAGATTTAAGCACTGCCCTAGATAGCTTCTGCCAGAGAACAGACAGAACACCAGGAGGAAGGAGCTACTGGTATAACTAAAACTTCTCTACTGGGACTATATTGCCCTCCTTCCCTCCCCTCCATCCTAAACCAGTTCTACTTTTATAGGCACAGGATTTAACTGACAACAGGAACTTCCTGTTTGGGAGCAGGAAGTGAGTGATCACAGAGCCACCAAAGACTCACCATCCTAGAAGGGCAAGAGCAGCTCTCCGTCCCCCCCAGCTGCTGGAGGTCTGACTCCGAGCAAGTAAGAAGACTACTGAGAAATATAGGAACTTCTTGTCTTAGAACAGGAAGACCAGGAGCTAAAAGGGCACAGAAGCAGTAAGTAAGTAGGGGAAGAAAAAAAGAAAAAAACAAACCAAAAAAAAAGAAAATAAACAAACAGAGGAAAGAGCAAGTATTCCAAACAACAGTTAGGGGGCCAGAAAAAAGACATGATGGGAGTAGTGCAGTGCAGTGGCTCTGGAGCAGCAGACTTCCGGGAGACGTTCTGGAGGATGCAGTGTTGTCCCATCTGCAGGCACCTCTCTGGGCTGAGGGAGGAGGTTGCTCATCTCCAGGCTGAGTTTGCCAGGATTTGTGAGACCTCCTCTCCCACCCAGGGACCACCAGGGTCACTGCCGTTGCCTCAGAGATTGCCAAGAAAGGAGGCGGTTGGACCACAGTGGGCTCAGGGAGGGTGAGGGTGGTGGAACAGAAGTGCATCCCTCCAGCTGTACCTCTCCACAATTTCTATACTGTTCAGGATCCTAGGTGATAGGTTTAAATACTTTATTGGCAAGCATTTAAACTAGCCAAGGGAGAGGCACTGGAAAGGAGCAGAAACCTAGCCCCCAAAAAAATCAGGTTACTAAGTGAAGTAGACACCAACAGAGATGTTAATAGGGAAGCGCTGGGGTAAATGGAGAAAGTGACAAGCGCGTAGTAAGGACAGTGATAGGCCAAAAAGGGTAAGGCCATCAAGAAATGGAGGGTAATGAGTACCAACGCCTATAGTCTGGGCAACAAGCTCCCTGAACTGGTGGCCTTGATGGAAGAGGGATGCCTGGATATCATAGCAGTCACAGAAACATGGTACACAGAGAACCATGACTGGGATGTTAACATACCAGGGTACACAACCTACAGGAGAGACAGGGAGGGCAGAAGGGGGGAGTAGCTCTCTATGTAAGGGAAGGGATAAAAGCAACTGAACAAAAGAGTAAACAGGGAGGGAAGGGGAGGAGAGGAGGCACTGTGGATCACCTTAAAGACTGGAAACGGCACCACAATCCGCACAGGGGTTGTATACAGACCCCCATGTTAGGGGGAGGGAATGGACAAGGATATGATAGAAGGCATACTTACGATGGCAGAGAAAGGGGAGATACTGTTGATGGGGGACCTTAATATGCCAGATGTTAACTGGAGCACCTTTGCTGCAGCCACATCCAAAAGCAGGGCCATTCTTGATGCCCTTCAGGTGGCATACCTCAGACAGCTAGTTTTGGAACCTACTCGTGAGGGAGCAATCTTAGACCTTGTACTCTCAAATGGGGACAGTGAGAGGATCTCAGATCTAGAAGTGGGTAGCCATTTGGGAACAAATGACCACCAAACAGTGTGGTTCATGATAAACTCAGCTACAGAGTCAAGCCATACAAAAGTGAGGAGGGTTCTGGACTTCAGGAGGGCTGACTTTGGGAAGATGGGAGAGTGCCTTAGAAAAGCACTAGCAAACAGGCTAGAAGGAGGGGTGGAGCAACAATGGGGAAATATCAAAACTGCCATCACAGAGGCAACAAGCTTTTGTGTGAAGCAAATAAACAAATCAAAATGAAAGAAAAAGCCACTATGGTTCTCAAAAGAAGTGGCAGTGAAGGTTAGGGAGAAACAGATAGCATTTAGGAAGTATAAGGAAACACAGAAGGAGCAGGACAGAGAACTGTACCAGTTAAGGCAGAAGGAAGCAGGGGGAGGGTAGTCAGAATGGCAAAGGCACAAACTGAGGAAAAGATAGCCAACTCGGTTAAGAAGGGGGATAAAACCTTTTATAGGTATATCAGGGAGCGTAGAAAGACAAAGGGAGGGATAATGAGGCTGAACAGAATGGATGGTGGGTGGGCAGACAGTGACAGTGAAAAAGCAGGGATACTGAATGAATACTTCTGTTCAGTATTCACAAAAGAGAAAGTGGGGGAGGTGCCTAATCCAATTAACAGAAGCACTCTGGAGAGGGGGGTCGACCCCAAAATCCTAAAAGAGCTAAGGGAGGACCTAGTGACACCACTGACTACGCTTTTTAACAAATCAAGGCAGGATGGGGTGGTATCTGAGGACTGGAGGAGGGCAGATGTGATTCCCCTTCACAAAAGTGGGAGCAAGGCAGAAGCACGAAACTACAGACCTGTAAGTTTGACCTCAGTGGTAGGGAAAATGATGGAATCACTTCTGAAAGAAAGGGATTGTTGAGTACCTAGAGGCCAGCAGGGCACAGGACCCAAAGCAGCACGGATTTACAGCAGGTAGGTCATGTCAGATGAATCTAATTGATTTCTTTGACTTGGTGACCAAAGTAATAGACCAGGGAGGGGCTGTGGATATGGTCTACCTAGACTTTAGCAAGGCATTTGACACAGTACCACACAAAAGATTAATAAACAAGTTAGCCAGCCTGGGAGTGGGTCCCAGGGTGGTAGCCTGGGTAGCAAACTGGCTGCACAACAGGACACAGAAGGTAACAGTGAATGGAACACATTCCGAAGAAAGAGGGGTTACTAGTGGAGTACCTCAGGGCTCAGTACTGGGCCCAGTCCTCTTTAAAATCTTTATAGGTGACATTGCAGAGGGTCTGGAGGGAAAGGTATGCCTCTTTGCAGATGAAACAAAGATCTGTAACAGAGTTGATGCACAAGAGGGGGTAGAAAAGATGAGAAGGGACTTGGCAAGGTTGGAGGAATGGTCAGACATATGGCAACTTAGATTCAATGCAAAGAAGTGCAAAGTAATGCACCTGGGAAACAAAAACCCAGGAGAAGAGTACAGAATAGCAGGGGAAGTACAAACAACAATAAAAATGGAAAGGGACCTCGGGGTAGTCATATCAGATGACCTAAAGGTGGGTAAGCAATGTGAGAAGTCGGTAAGGAGAGCCAGGGGGATACTGGTATGCATAGGAAGGGGCATCACAAGTAGAAAAAGGGAAGTGGTTATCCCTCTATACAGACAGTTGGTGAGACCCCATCTGGAGTACTGTGTGCAGTTTTGGAGACCTCATCTCCGCAAGGACATAGACAGGATGGAAGCAGTCCAGAGGAGGGCAACTAAAATGGTGCAGGGTCTGCAGCAGAAACCATATGAAGAGAGACTGGGAGAGCTTAATATGTATACCGCACATGATAGAAACTTTCAAGTACCTCAAGGGAATCAACAAAGTCCAGGAAGGTAGCATCTTTCAGAAAAAGAGATGTGTAAGAACAAGGGGGCACAATTTAAAGATAGAGGGGGGACGGCTCAGGGGTAATGTGAGGACATTTTTTTTCACAGAGAGAGTGGTGGATATGTGGAACCGCCTTCCTGAGGAGGTCATTGGGTCTAAAACAGTGGGGGAATTTAAACATACACAGGACAGACATAAGGCAATTATAGTGGGGGGTTGCAGGAAGTAGGCTGTTGGTTAACCAGAATCTGCAGCTTATCCAGTAGGTAGGGGAAATGGGCAGACTGGGTGGGCCAAGTGGTCCTTATCTGCCATCAAAGTCTATGTTTCTATCCCAGTCCTTTCACAGAAGAAAGGGTTCTGAAAGAACTCCTAAAACTGAAGGTGGACAAAGCAATGGGGCCAGATGGAATTCACCCCAGAATTCTAAAAGAATTAAGCAGAGAACTAGTGACACCACTGACTACCCTTTATAACAAATCATGGGAGGATGGTGTGGTACCTGAGGACTGGAAGAAGGCTGATGTGATTTCCCTTCACAAAAGTGGGAGCAAGACAGAGGCAGGAAACTACAGACCTGTCAGTTTGACCTCTGTGGTAGGGAAAGTGATGGAATCACTTCTGAAGGAAAGAATTGTTGAGTACCTAGAGGCCAGTGGGGCACAGGACCCAAGGCAGCATGGGTTCACAGTGGGAAGGTCATGTCAGATGAATCTAATTGATTTCTTTGACTGGGTGACCAAGGTAGTAGACCAGGGAGGGGCTGTGGACATAGCCTGCCTAGACTTTAGCAAGGCATTTGACACAGTCCCACACAAAAGATTAGTAGTTAAATTAACCAGCCTTGGAGTGGTCCCAGAGTGGTATCCTGGGTAAAACACTGGCTGAAAAACAGGACAGAGAAGGTAATTGTAAATGGAGTCCACTCTGAAGAAAGAGGGGTTACTAGCGGGGTACCACAAGGTTCAGTACTGGGTCCAGTCCTTTTTAATGTCTTTATAAGTGACAGTGCAGAGGGAATGGAAGGAAAAGTATGCCTCTTTGCAGATGACACAAAGATCGGCAACAGGATTGATACACAAGGAGGCGTGGAAAGGATGAGAAGGGACTTGGCAAGGTTGGAAGAATTGTCAGAAGTATGGCAGCTTGGATTCAATGCAAAGAAGTGTAAAGTAATGCACCTGGGAAACAAAAACCCAGGGGAAGATTACACAATTGGGGGTAGTAACAACAACAAAATGGAAAGGGACCTGGGAGTAATCATATCAGATGACCTTAAGGTTGGCAAGCAATGTGAGAGAGGTAGGGGAGGGCAGGGGATACTGGGATGTATAGGGAGAGGCATCACCAGCAGAAAACAGGAAGTTGTTATCCCCCCTGTACAGACAGTTGGTGAGACCCCATCTGGAGTACTGCGTCCAGTTCTGGAGACCCCATCTCCGCAAGGACATAGACAGGATGGAGGCAGTCCAGAGGAGGGCAACTAAAATGGTGCAGGGTCTGCAAGAGAAGCCATACCCATATGAGGAGAAGCTAAAGGAGCTTAATATGTATACCCTTGAGGAAAAGAGGGAGAGGGGGGACATGATAGAAACATTTAAGTACCTCAGTGGAATCAACAAAGTCCAAAAGGGTAGCATCTTTCAGAAAAAGAGATGTGCAAGAACAAGGGGACACAATTTGAAGATAGAAGGGGGACGGCTCAGAGGCAATGTGAGGAAGTATTTTTTCACAGAGAGGGTGGTGGACGCATGGAACAGCCTCCCTGAGGAGGTTGTGGGTCTAAAACTGTGGGAGAGTTCAAGAATGCATGGGACAGACATAAGGCAATTTTTGTTGGGGGTAAGAAGAAATAGGCTGTTGGTTAAATAGGATCCGCAGCTTATCCTCTAGGTAGAGAAATGGGCAGACTAGGCGGGACAAGCGGTCCTTATCTGCCGTCAAAATCTAAGTTTCTATGTTTCTAATATAGGAGTAAAACGTTTTACTATTTGTTTTATTAGCAGTGCATGCAAGATTATATTCTCATCTAGACTTGGCCTTTTTAATGCTTAATTTACTTTTTTTTTTTTAGTCTTTATATAGGATGTCCAGTTAGAAGCAGGTTTATTTTTGAGAAATTTATTATATTTTCTGTTCTTACATCTTATAAGTTTTTTTATTTCATGATTCATCCATTTGGGTGACAGCTTACTACTAGGGGATTTAAATTTTGACGGAATGAATGAGTCCCTTAAGTCAGTTATGATTTTTTTGAACTTGGACCATTTTTGTTCTGGGGTTAGGCTAGAATAAATAGAGACCTGTCAATGTCATTAAGAAGGTTTTTGATAGCTGCTAGATCAGCTCTGTCATAGAAATAAATAATAGTAGAACTACGATTGTGTATAAAATGTTTATGTAAAGTAAACTGAACAGAATTGTGATCGCTGCCCCCAGTCAGATCACAGATTATAATATTATTTATTTCCAGGTCAGTGTGGCACATAATGAGATCCAAGATGTTGTCTCCTCTTGTAGGACGTGACCAGTTGTTTAAGATTTAATTCAGAGCAGGCAGCCAGTAGCTTATTACCTTTACTACTGGATGCAGTAAGGATACAAATAAATGTCACTGATATTAAAATCGGTAACAATAATGTTACCCAACTCGCTAGCCTGTTCAATTTCCATAAGAATAGCATCTAAGATCTCTATAGAGGAGTTTGGGGGGTGATAACATGTCCCAAGGATAAGGACATTTTTTGTGTAATACATAGTTTGATCCAGAGAGTTTCAGTTAATGTATCATGAGTTTTAATACAGCTTGTGATGTCTACTGAATTCATTTTGTTGTTAACAAAGAGAGCTACCCCCTCCTCCTTTCCGATTTTATTTAGTTTGTAGGAAAGAAAACCTGGTAGTTGAATTTCCCATGAAGCTTTATCATCGCCCCAAGTTTCACAGACAGAAATGACATCTACATTGTTTTTACAGGCTCTGAGTTGTAAGTCATCATATTTATGGGTGAGATATCTAGCACTGAAACTTAAGAAGTGAAGTTGATGACTAGAAAATTTGCTAATACTAGGTGAAGTCTTATGAGATGAAGGGTGGCCCTTCGTCTCCCCCCAATTACTTAGTTTAAATGATTGTTAATGGTGGATAGAAATTGATTGCCTAAAAGGGCATTTCCCTGCCTACTGAGATGTAATCCATCTTTGCAAAATAATGAATTTCTATTGGTGAACTCTTCCCAGTGGTGATGCAGGTGATGTTTCATCGTAAGCACCATTTGCGGAGCCATTCATTAATAATCTTTATTTCTTGGTTAAGAAGAGGGGAATATCTTGGTATAGGGAGGATTTCAGTGATACAGATTTCACTTCCCATTTCAATAGTTTGTTAGTCATGGCAACAAAGGATGCTTTAATGTCCTGTATAGAATCATGAAGTACATTATTCACTCCCACATGAACGATAGTGACGGGGTTGATACCATGTTCACCCATGATATTATTAAGCATATAGAAGGAATAACCTCGGGAGGAGACTCTGGGATCTTCAATAAGTCCACCAGATCTCTTCTGGTGTCATCCTCCTCCTCTGTATGGAAGCCCATGACTGAGGACAGATGCTTCATGACACTTAAAAAGGTTGGGTTCTCTGGAGAGACCTAGGAATATGTTTGACAGAGTCCTTGCTCACTGATGAGGCAGTGAACCTGTCAGAGGAAGGAGGCTCTTCCTCTTCCTCAGGTAAGATGAGGTCAGGATGGGATCTGTTTTAGCTTAAGGTCTGACGAATGAGGGACCATCGATGGCCCACAGGGAGCAGCCCGTGGGGGTAAAAGTGGTGTCAACAATGACAGTGCTGTTGACTGCACAGGTGATGCAGCCCTATATGCATCCAGCTGATGGACCAAGACTGTAGTGAACTTGGTCAAAATGCTATTAAGGTTGACAACAGTGGATGGCTGCATCAACGGAGGGGAGATCAATGGCACAGGGTGCGATGACCCTTCCAGTGGGCCCTGACAGTCCGAGGAGCCCGAGGCCCAAGGATCTGGAGAAGCATCAGGCCTTGACAGGAGGGCTGTCGATGATGAGCCAGTTGTCATTGGAGTGGGGGCCGACAATCCAGAGGTCGACAACCGGCCGCCCTGCACAGCAAGTGGTGACGCAGTCAGTAGGGGTCTGGTAGGAACAGAGACCTGGACAGCAGCAGGCATCAGTGCAGCCAATGTAGTACACCCGGATGAAGAAGAGGAAGCCATTGGGGAGTTAGAATGCAGCCAGGGGAGCGATCCCGATCACAGTCTTTTTTATGACTTTTCCCCGAAGACTTATCTCAGGCCTTAGCGGCCTAGGAGCTCAATGAATCTGCCAGCGACTGGGAAGGAGGGACCCCAGAGGACCCCTGCCCAGAACTAGCTACCTGTTGCTTCATTGAGAATTTTTTGAGAGCCTTTTTTCATAGCCTAAGGGTGGTTTGGTTAAACTTCTGGCAGAGCGCACAGTTCGAAACGTCGTGGTCAGGCCCAAGACAGCAGGCACAGAGACAGTGTTCATCTATAGAGGCAATCTTCTCTCTGCAGCGATGGAAGAGAGAAGTAGAAGGATTAACTCTCGACATAAACAAAGTAAAGGAATCTCTAAAAAAGAGATTCTAAAAGGCCAAGTATAAAAAAGCCATAAGCAAAAATTGCATGAAACTGTTGGAGCTTCCGTGGAGACCCATGCAAACAGAGTCGACGGCAGGAAAGAACTGTGGAGGAGCAGGGCTGCTCACACCTTATAGGGTTGGTAACATCGGCAGATGATGTCGGCGTGGTGCCACAGTTGTATCTGCTGAAAATCTTCCGTGGATTCCTGCTTCACCGACGGGTGAAGTTCCATATGTGTGACCTAATTTATTTATTTATTTATTACACAAAAGACCCTTTAGGCAGTTCCTATTTTCAAGGATCTAAAGTCAAGATACAGTGTAAGGTAACAGAGTGAGTTCAGTACATTTTGATAAATACATATATACAGTATACAGACTTAAAATAATAGGCAAAAACTGTGCACGGGAGGAGTGGGGAGGGTGAACATGGTAAAACTACAGAAAGGGGTGGAGGGTGATGGGGCAGAGATACAGAAGGGGAGGAAGGTGACAGGAGGGCAAAAGCTACAGAAGGGTGGGAGGGAGGGAGGCAGGTGTAAGGAAGGGGTAAGGAAAGGGACAACTGAAATGAGGTCTCAGAGATTGGAGGGGGAAGTGGTTGCTAGTGGGGGGGGGGGTAGAGGAGTGTGAGAGAGCTACCAGAAGGAGGACAGTGGCAGCTACCGATAGCAGTTGCAGTGACTAGAGGGGGAGAGAGAGATGCTAGCAGATGGGTTTGGAACTGAGCGAGGGAGTCAGTGACCTTGAACGATACCCCTGATTAAGATCTTCAAATTCCTCAAAGGACTGAAAAAGACAGCCTGTGAGGAAATGTTTAGGAATGGTGAATAAAGAACACGAGGACATGCATGGAAGCTGGCAGGGAGGAATTGAAAAAGTTTTGTTTGTTTTTTTTGTTAACAGAGAGAATGGTTGAGGCGTGAAACAGCCTATTTGCAAAGGTGTTGTGTGCAAGAACCATTAATGATGTCAAACACAGCTGGACACTCCCACTGAGGAAGGATCTCAAGACATCATATGTGACTACCTAAAACAATCTAGCCAATGTAGCAAGGCCTACAGAAGTCACCAAAATGATTCAAGGTCAGCAGGGAAGATCCTAAGAGGGTTGACTTAAGGCTCTGAACATGTACTTGCTAGAGATCAGAAAGGAGAGGGGAGATATGATAGAGACCTTCATGTTTCTGGAACAAATGAAAAGGGTAAATTGTGAGGAAATATTCATGAATGATAAATGAAGAATACAGGGAAGTAAAAGGCTGAATAGTTACTTGGGGGAAGCAGTAGGGCAAGGGGGAGACAACGGCAATAACCTTAACTATACAACAGGTCCTGGGATCTGACAGGGTGAAAATGAAAATTACGTACCTACCGTAATTCAGTATCACCCCTTGTGGTCGACACCCCGACGGCGAAACACAGAAAAAGACCATCACAGCGACATTCATGGTAATGGTCCTTTTCTTTGCTCTACTTCCCCAGTGTTCCTCGCCCTTTCCGGACCAACTCTGACCTGGAGTTGGAATCCTAGAGTCTGGGGGGTGCAGGGGCAGAGCCCCCAGATGGGGGGGTACTGGGCACAGCCCCCATAGAAAACAGTGAAGAAGAGGCAGCACAATACCTGCATCGGCATTGTGCCATTGTTGTGTGGGAGGCCTGCATTCTCACCTATTACCATATCTTGGTGCTTCCCATAATTCTTGATCTTCTGTGTATCTTCACCATTCATCACTGTTGGGTGTCTGCCAGAGTCAGGCACCAAGCGGAAGACTTTTTGGGGAGGGCTAGCACCATCGGCCGCCACCACGAGGCTGATGCTGCATTATGTACACTTCAAGGGATGGCCAGAATGGCCATTGGGTCCTCCTCCACCCTCAGTTCTGTGCACTGGAGAGACAGAGGAAAGAAGTAAAGAGAAAGAAGGGCAGAGCAAGGAGCCCAAGGGACAGTAAAGGAAAGGAGTGACTGAAAAGAGTACCGACAAGAGGACAGGCATAAAGCAGTGGGGCCTAAGGGGTTGTGGGCCAGGATGCCCCAGTCCCTGAGCGACCAAGGGAGGAGAAGGTATAGAGGAAGAGAGAGAGAGAGAGAGAATTTAGGTATGGGATGGGGGGGGGGTGGCTTGGCCCTAATCAGGAGACGTGGTGGCTCTAAGAAAGGCCCACCGGGGCAAGAACCCTGGTAAGAATGCTGCATCCCGGAAGGGTCTATAAAGCACAGAGGTTCTACCAAAGGAACACATGCTGGAATTGGCTGGCATGGATGTGCCCCAGTAACCAAAAGTGGCAGAGCCCCCACTGCCCAGGAGAGAGTTGAGGAGATTGTCAAGAGAAAAGGGTGGAGCACCACCATAATTTTGGAGGAGGCCACCCCAACCTCAATCCCATCTACTTTAGGAGATATCACAGTCTCGCTCTCCTCCTGAAGACCCCAAATAGGGGTTTCAAGGAGAAAAAGGGGGAAGAGAAGGACACTCAGAATATACCTCTCTCAAGGGAGGAAAGGAAAGGAAAGGAAAGGAAAGGAAAGGGCAAGGGCATTCCAGGTACCACCTCTGGACAGGGAAAGGACTTCCTGAGTAGGCCTTTGAAGGAGTTCCAGAAGAGGAGGCCCCTCAGAAGACTCTAAAAACAAACTCTGAAGAGGTCGTCATTACGCCCATACCGACCCTGCCCCTAAGGCACCCGCCCCCGGCAGGCTGTTGAAAAGTGGAGAAAAACTCCAGGGGGGCAGGGAGGGCAAGAGGGAGGTGGCATGTCTCAGGGACTGAGGCCTTGAGAGGAAGGTGGGAGGGATTCAGTGATGAATGGTGAAGATACACAGGAAGATCAAGAATTACAATAGGTATGTAATTTTCATATCTTACCTGTGTCAATCTACCATTCATCACTATTGAGTGAATACCAAGCACCCTGAAAGGGGCCCAATAAACCCTGAAGGAAAACATCCTCAGTCCCCTCGGGGAGAATGGGGTGGAAGGGACCTCCACTAGCGGGTTTAAGGCTGGGACTTGTCAGAGTGAGAGAGGGTCCCTGAATCTTAGGAGAAGGAAGGCACCCATGGAGCTCCCATCTTGTCCTGCAGGAGAAGAGATGGGTCCCCTGGAAGAAGGCAGCCAGTAACCTGCACCGGACAGGTGACAACCTCGACAAGCGAAGCCATGCCATCTGCCTAATGCAGATCGCTGTCCCCAAGCCGTGAAGTGACCCTCATTGGCATCGTGACGATGCCCTTGATTGGTTCCTCGCCAACTGCAGGCCTATAGAGGAGAGGGCTATGGCTTGCCGGGTAGCCCCTGAGTCAGGCAGCAATGCTAAAGCTTGACCTAACATCACCCACAGATGCCCACTCTAGGCAGCATGGTGCATCTGATGTGAAATAATTGCCAACAGGCTCCATGCCGAAGAGAAAACTCTTCACCCCAGCAATTCAACTCTTGAGAGTCAGTCTCAGGGGGCATGTCGTGGACCGGGCACTGAAGTCCGAAAGGGGTATCCAGCCACATCAGTCCAGAAGGTGGATGAGGCAAGGCACCTGGAGACCTGTGGGTCATGCAATACTGCCTCCGGCAGTCCATAGGGGCTGGTTCTAGGGAATATGGACACTGCCAGGTGCTGACCGATGCTTGCAGGAAGGGGACCGGCCAGGACAGAACCACCAAATGAGTGCGCCCATATTCACCCATAAAGGCTTGCTCGCATGCTTGGTATTGTCCCTCGCATAACAGCAGATATGCAAGTCCCTGACTAGCCTCGACAGGAAGTGCTGATACTGGGTCTAATCAGCGTCTGAGGACAGGTGGACGGAAGGCTCCTCTTCCCCAGTGGAAGAAGATGAGGAGGTCAAGGAACTTGATGAGTCAGACTCTGGCTGCAGCAGGGGAACTGGTCAGAAGACCTGCTCGTCCATGGCCATAATGTATTGAGTAAAAGCCGCAGCCTGAGATCTGAACTGATCCCAGGTCAAAGGTGCCAGAGGACCAACATGGCCTGGGAGGAGGGGAGCTGGGAGCTGGGCGCAGAGGCACGGGTGAGCCTGTCACCTGACGTGACGTGCCTCTGCCAGGGCTAGCAGAATCCACAGGAAAGCCTGGCATGAGAGGAAAACCACAGGTCTGTAGATTCACCGTCCTGTCCTGGAAATCAAAATGGTGAGGGCTTAACCCTGTAGGGTGAGCTACCCTATGAGGGGACCAGGGCCACATGGATCCAGAAGGGTGGACCCCAGTCCCACCTAGAGAGACCACCATAGGAGAAGATGAGGGGAGGACAAAGGGCTCAGCACTATGGCTCCTTCCCCAACACCGAGGGGTCATGGAAGTGTGCCATGGTCCCTTGCCTCTTACCCTCAACCCTGAGGACTCCGAGGAAGCTCTCTTCCTCAACCCCTATGCCAAAGGCTCCCTCAATTCCAACAGCCTCCGGGGAAGGCTGCAGAAGGAGGGGGCTCAATCTTAATCCTAAGAGGAGGAATGGTGCCAGGAACGGCAGCCACACCTTCACTCAGGAACCCAACCACCACCCCAGCAGCAGAGGAACCACCAGTCTGAAGCCAACCCACCGAGCCACCACTGGCTGGGGGATCAGTACAAGCCGCCATTACCTGAGCTGCGGGGGGGGCACCTGGGAAAGTGCAAGGGTGCTAGGCCGTGGGGATCCTTCCGATTCAGAAGAATCAGGCAGCCAATCTGGATCGCTTCAGAACTGTCTGCTTCTGAGGAGGAGGAGACAATTATGAAGGGCTCTGTTCAGTGCCCCGTGACTGCCTCGCGACCCTCGCGTGCTAGCCTGATCTTCTGTGCCACACACGGCTTCCAGATCCGAGGTGCCACTGACGGGAGGCACCGAGGATTGCACCAGGACCTTCAGCCATGGGCCTCGACAATGAAGGAGCCTGCACCTCCGAGGAGGTGACTGCCAAAGCGGTGCTCCCAGCCCCGCCCCGAACGTAGTCGGACCGGCCCTCCGGCACTGCAGTAGGAACCTCCTCTATGGCAAGGCTTCAAGAAGAGGAGGCCCCCTCTTCACTGGGTCGAATAGACCCAGGAAGGGATGGAGGTAGGGCAGACTGTCCTGAGCTTGGACTGAGTCTGACTGATGCCACCCCCCAAAAGCCAGCAGGGCTCTGCCGATTTTCAACGCGCGGTGCTCTAAAACGCGATGGTTCATCGAGAAGCAGGCATCACAGGAATCCATGTCATGCTGAGGTCCAAGATAGGAGAGTCACATGTCATGTCAGTTGGTCACAGAAATCTGTCGCCCACAGGGACACCGACGCATAGGGGGCCGACCTGTTTTTTTAGAATGTTTTTTGTCCCGGCGACCAGATATGACGGAATGACAACAAAAACCAAAAACATGCAGAAGACTTGATGCTGCACACAATAAATGGAAAGGTCTTACCGGTCTGAAGTGGCGGTGAGTAGCAGAACCAAAGCGGAGTCAAGGGTAAATGACATTGAACTATGCTGTTGACAAAAACTAGGCCACAATGAGTCTCAAGGGCTGTAGGTACTGTCTGATGATGGGAGAAGCAGAACTGAAGTGGAGGAGGACCCACTGACGTTTCTGGCCAACCACGGGTGCCACACAATCGTCGACCTTGTGGGTGGCGCCAACAGCGCCAGCCCCTCCTCCAAAAAAAAAAAGGTCTCCCGCTTGGTGCCTGGCTCCAGCAGACACCCAACAGTGATGAATGGTGAAGACTGACACAGGTAAGATCAGCGCAGACTAGATGGACCAATGGTCTTTTTCTGCTGACATTTTCTATGGTTCTATGCATAGTGATGGTGCAATTATACTATTTATTTGTTTTCATCATGCCCTGATAAATGAAAACACACAAACACAATTACAAATATTACTGGTCTTCTTCTCATGTTTTATTGTTTTATAGAAAGACACAGCTGACTGGAAAAGATCTACCAGAGCATCAATGAAAGTTTGTTGTCTTTGAATCATCTCTTATTAAACTTTTCTCACATTGCAAAGTTTGCTATGCACATGCCAGTGTTTCCATAAAGAGGCAGACAGAAACATCTGTGCCTCTTGAAATAATATGTATTAATGGTTATAAATCAGAATGATCAAGTCAACCTTTTCTGAGAGAATGCTGGTTAGAAATCTGGAGGTAGCAATGGCCATATTTTGAAGCAGGATTATGCCCAGAAAGCCAATCACAATGCTGACATCGATGAACTAACAGGTTTTCTCATGCAGTACATTTTGTGTACTTCAAAGATCTTATATCTCACTGTCAATAGACAATATATGGCAAATTCAAAGAAGCCAGCTAATCCAGAAGTGTAATGAATTGCCAGATTTGGGCAGTGATGTATGCTGCTGCTCCCCAGGGCATTCTGCCAAATATAGGAGTTACATTCTTATGGATTTGAAAAAGCAAAAAATATTGCGTATGGAACTGGTGCAAGTGCAGTACTTACTACGTTGCTGAGATGCAAGATTTAGGCCCCCATATTCAGTCAGTTGCAAGTGCCGCATGGCCTGCAGTGTTGTGCCAAAAATAGCACTTGGCTGGCTTCAAGCAACATTCAGTCAACTGACAAGCAGCAATGGGAGCATGCTGACTGAATTGAGCCAGGTCCGCACAGTGTTAAGTCGAGCTACGCTGTGCCAATCCGACCTATGGCTGCATATGGTCCACAGGTGATTGCGCAGCACAAACTGGGATAGTGCCAGGGCTCCTGTGGGCCATATTCAACCAGAGCATGCAAGTGAGCTCAATGGGCATGCAAGGCACTAAGAGGCCATCTGCATGCCCATTATGAGCTCATTTACAAGGGCACAGCCGGCCACTAGCACTGATGCAGAACTTCAGCAGAGCAAAATCTCTGCCAGTCTAGTGGACTCCTCTCTCACGATCACCCCTGTATTAATGTAAACGCTTCATCCCTGATGTCTAGTGGACCCCCTATCGCCCCTGTATTAACGTAAATGCATCATCACTAGTGTCTAGTTGCCCCCTCCCCCAGATTGCCATTGTGTTAATGTAAATGTAAATGGATCATCCCTGGTGGGCTAGCAACCCCCCCCCCATGTGACTGACACCTCCACCTGACCACCCACTGAGGACCCCCTGCCCCACATCCCTCAGCCTTGTTAAAACTCACCAAACCTGCCATGGTCAAACCAGTGGCTGGTACGGCACTCCACTCACTTCACCAAGAGGTAAGGTGAGGGTAGTGTCCTCCTATTCGATAGCCTCCAGTGATATTTTCTGGTTCTACTTATCTCAAGGCTAGTCCTCTGTGACTGTACTTAGTCCCAGGAGGACAGCGGGACCAACAAACAAAGATCATAGAAAATGTTGGCAGATAAGGATTGTTAGGCCCATCCAGTCTGCCCGTAAGCCCTATACTTGTATGCGGCCTCTGACCCTATATGGCCAGTGGGTTTTCATTACTCCCTCACTCTCACCTCAAGGTTCCCTTGTGCCTGTTGCAGGCATGTTTAAAATCCCCCACTGTGGTCACTCCCACCACCTCCTGTGGCAGACCATGCCATGTGTCCACCACCCTCTCCATGAAGAAAAACTTTCTCACATTACCTCTTAATCTGCCCCCCTCCAATTTCATATCATGCCCCTTCATTCTTGTACTCCTTCTACCTTGCAAGATGTCTCCCCCCAGTACCTTGTTTATGCCCTTGAAGTGCTTAGAAGTTTCTACCATGTCCCCTGCTCCCTCCTTTCCTCCAGTGAGTACATACTGAGGTCCTTTAATCTCTCCTCGTATGTTTTGTGGTGCAAGCCCTGTACCATCTTGCTCACCCTTCTCTGCATCGCCTCAACCCTGTCAATGTTCTTGTGCAGGTGTGGCCTCCAGAACTGCACACAGTGCTCCAGATGAGGTCTCACTAGTGTTTTATACACTGGCATCACCACCTCCTGTTTTCTGCTAGTGATATCTCTGCCTATGCACCACACCATGCTACTGGCCCTCCCTGCAGCCTTTGTGCTCTGCTTTGACACCTTTAGGTCATCAAAATGAGAACCCCAAAGTCCCTTCCTTCTTGGTGATTGTCGCACTCTTCCTATCCTGTAGCTCTCCCCAGGGTTCCCTCTCCCCAGGTGCCTTATTTTGCACTTCTTCACATTGAATCTCAGTTGCCACATCTCAGACCATTTGTCAAGCTTCCCAGGTCCCTCCTCATTGTCTCCACCTTCTGGAGTATCTACTCTGTTGCAGATCTTGGTGTCATCTGCAAACAGGCAGACCTTCCATCCAGCCCTTCCCAATGTCACTAATGAAGACATTGAACAGGACTGCGCAAGGACTAATCCCTGAGGTACCCGCTGGTCACCCCCCTCTTCCTGGATTGGATCCCATTCACCACCACACTCTGCCTCCTGTCCGTCAGCCAGTTTCTAACCCAGTTTATTACCTTGTGCCCCATGCCCAGACTACCCATCTTGTTACCCAACCTTCTATGTGGGACAGTGTCGAAGGCTTTGCTGAAATCGAGGTAGACGATGTCCACTGCCCTTCCCTGATTTACTTCCTTTGTCACCCAATCAAAAAAATCTGTAAGATTCATTTGACATAATCTTCCTGCTGTGACTCCATGTTACCTCAGATCCTGGGTCCCGCTGGATTCCAGGTGCGCCACTATCCTTTCTTTCAGAAATGCCTCCATGATCTTCCCCACCACTGAGGTGAGGCTGACTGGCCTGCAGTTCCCCCACTTCCTCCCTCCCTACTGCTGCTTTTGTGCAGAGGGACTACATGTGCCCTCCTCCAGTCCTCCGGAAAAACTCCTATGTTGAGTGACTCAGTAAACATGGCTGCCAGAGCACTGCTAGTTCCTTTGCAGCTCCCTTTATATCCCTGGGTGTATGCCATCTGGTCAACATAGCTATATGACCTTCAGTTTTGAGAGCTCTTCTAGGACTCTCTCCACTGTGAATGGACTGATGTCTTGCCCCCCTTTGCACCTGCTGCCCAGCTGTGGTCCTGAACCTCCCCCTCCTCTGTGAATACTGAACAGAAGTATTAATTCAGTATTTCTGCCTTGTCTTGGTCTTCCTCCTTGCACTCTCCCTCTTCCCCTTTGAGCCTTACAATCCCTGCTCTAGTTTTTCTTCATTCGCTGATGTACCTATAGAATGTCTTGTCCCCTTTCTTCACTGTAGTGCTAATCCCTCCTCAGTCCATGCCTTTGTGCTCCTAACAGCCTTCCCTGCATCCCTTAGGCACTCAAGGTACAACTACCTATCTTCCTTCCTTTGGGTCCCCTTATACTTCCTGAAACTCACCCTTTTTAGCCATGCTTTGTCTGCACGTCTGTATAGAACCATAGTGGCTTCCTCCTTCTCTTATCTTTGGACACCAACCTGATGCACTGGTTTGTCGCTTCCACTATGGCATCTTGCAGTTTCCCCCACTGCTCCTCAACCCCCCTCTTATCTCCCCCTTCCCCAGGGCTACTCTGATACATCTAGCCATATCAGTAAAGTCCGCCCTCCTAAAATCCAATACCTTTGCCTTTGTATGACTTGTCTGGGTCCCTGTCTCCATGCTAAACCACACTATGTGGTGGATGCTAGACCCCAGCTGTCCTTCAACCCAGATTTCTGCGTCTCTGTCCCCATTTGTCAGTACCAGGTCCAGAATCACCTTGTCCCTGGTGGGATCAAGCACCAACTGCCTAAGACCTGCACCCTGTAGGGAATCTAGGATGACTCTGCTTCTGGCTGAAGCAGCTGCCTGGGTGGTCAAATCCACATCTGGCATATTGAAATGCCCCAGTGGTAGGACTTCACTTTTTGATGCCATGTCATGAATTTCATCCACTAGTTCCCTGTCCACTTCCTCTCCCTGTGCTGAAGTCTGTAGATCACCCCTGTGCATACTGCTTCGCCACTGCCCAGTTCAAGGGTGACCCACAGTGCCTCACTTCCCCATGTCTTCCCTGCACTTCTGTAGCCTTTATACCCTCCAACACATATAAGCCCCCCACCTTTTTACCTTCCCTATCCCTCTTGAACAGAGGCATAACTCCGATACATTGATGTCCCACCATGATTAGCAATTCAACTCAATTTTATTTTACCAGGAAAGCATATCGAGAAAAACTAATTTGCAAGGAGGTCCTAGAGGATCAATACATAAAAGCACAATAGAGCAGTTACAATTGCAGGAGGGTTACATGTGAAGGATACAGGCACAAAATTACAATAATTATGATACAATGAACTTCATTAATGGAAACACCTAATAAGGGTGCTAACACTTGCGTTGAAGTAGCAGTTACTGTATTACAATAATTAAGATACATTGAACTTCATACATGGTAACACCTAACCCCAACAAGGAGTGCTAACACTTAAGGAGATGGAACAATTACATATGAGGATAAACAGATAAAAGAAGTGCTGTCAGGGAGGAAGAAGAGGAGTGGGATAAAATACAGAGTTATTAGAGATGAGGAGAAGGGAGGCAGGAGGAAGAGAGAAAAGGGAGGGAGGGAGGATGAGAGGACTATGGTGGGCTAGAGGGAGAAAGGGAGGGGATTACAAGGAACCAGACTGAAGGGATGAGAGTCATAGCCAGAATGAGGTCAGAGGAAGGACTTAGCAGAAAGGAGGTCAAGGATGACAGGGAACAGATTGAAGGATAGGGGCTCATTGCCCAGAGAGGGTCAGAGGAGGGACTTTATCAGAAAGGAGGTCAAGGATGACAAATATACAGGAGGACAGCAGGGCAGAGTTAATGCTATAGTGGTGACCAAGGAAGTATTATATGAAGATGAAAAGTGGGTTATAAGTAGCAGTTGCTGATGTCATTTAGTGCAAGCCTGGTCAGTGACTTGAAGGTGCAAATCCCAACAAATTTAGTGAGCTTAAGGGTCCTTTGTAAAGTATTGCAAAGTATACAGTAGGTATGGTATAGCTTAAGGATGAAGTGCCATACTGAGTTCTTATTCTAGGGATATCTAGTGTAATGTAGAAATATTTTCTGACTGCATACATGCAGGGGGAGCATTTGAACAGGGAAGAGATGTAGGGAGGCAGTTTCATGGTGATGGTTTTGTAAGCCTAGAGGGAGGCATTTCGTAACCTCCTAGTACCCAGTGAGGTTCAATCCAACTGTGAATACTGGGAACAGTGATGAGTGTTGAATGGGGCATTCGTGATAAATCTTAAGGCTCGGTGGTAAAGCATGCTCAGGGTGGATAGGGCTAATTTGGAACAGTGGCTGTAGAGGAAGTCACCATAATCAAGTTGAGGTAACAATGTTTTTAACCAGTCTTAGTTTGGCCTTGTAGGTAAGCAAATGCTTTATGTGGTAGAATAGGCCAAGTCCTTGGCGTAGCTTTTTTGATAATTCTTCTACATGGGTAACAAAGGAAAGGTTGCTGTCAAGCCAAAATCCTAGGTACTTGAACTTACTCACAGTTTCAAGTGACTCCCCCAGGAAAGTCGCGATACCTAGGTTGGTATTCGGGGTGGGGGGGGGAGAGCAGTTGCAGCTTTTGGCTGTGGAGATAGTAGCATAGATTTAGTTTTTTTGGCATTGAGTAGTAATTTTAGATGAGCAGTGCTAAAGTTGGTCAAATTCACACTGCAGTACTGAGCAGGTCAGTTCTAAGGTCAGCTGACCAACACAGAGCACAGTGTCATCTGTAAAGAGATGAACACTAACAGTATTAATATTATAGACCATACCATTGATATATAGAGTAAAAAGAAGGGGGCCCAAGATAGAATCTTGGGGGACTCCTTTCAGGAGGATTTTGAGGGGGGAGAGGAGGGCACCAAGGGCTTTCACTTGTTGTTGTCTGCCTTTGAGATAGCAGGAGAACCATTTCAGAGCACAGTCGCCGAGCCCGAGGTTGCTTAATGTGAATAACAAGAGATCATGATCCACAGTATCTAAGGCCTTGCTAAGGTCCAAAAACAGAGCGCAGATATGTTTTTTGGCATCAAGAGACATCTGCCAGTCATTTGTGACTTTAGCTAGAGTAGTAACCATGCTTTGATTGGGCCTGAACTCAGACTGTAAGGGATTCAGCATGTTTGTGGAGTCAAGTGATCCCTCAGCTGCAAGTTGACTAGCTTTTCAAGTAGCTTTGAGAGGGTGGGTAAAAGAGAAATTGCCAGTAGTTATTGAGGTCATTTGGGTTGCCAGATTTGAAGAGTGGAATGACATGCGCTAGTTTCCAGATAGCAAGAAGAGCCCCTTGTGTAAGAGACATGTTAAAGAGATGGGTTATAGGTGGAGACAGGAAGAGGTAGCCTAATTTCAGAAAGAAAGTGCATTTTTATCATCCAATACAATTAGTAGATCTTCAACCTGCTTAAGGGTAATGGGCCTGAAACTGAAGCGAGGGGCAGAGAGAGTGGCCTTGGACAGAGGACAACAAGAGACACTGGTGCAGGTCTGATGAAGTAGCTTATTAACACGGGAGTAGTCAAAAACTAGGCCAGCAGTGGTGAAGTGTTGATTTAATTGATCTAGTATCTCCTGTGTGTTTGTGAAGGTGTCACTCCCCGATACTATTTTAGTTGGGAGGGATGAAGATGATGGGTTATGCCCTTCAGTGTCTCTAAGGGTTTGCCAGACTTTGGCAGTATTGTTTTATGAGTCAAGGGCAGCTTGGAAGTGTTTTGCCTTTTCATCCCATATAAGTCTGATACAGTAGTTCCAGTAGCAGTGTACCATGTCTCTGTTATTGCTACTATTTCCAGGTCTGCCTCCGCTAACAAGGCCTCCAGGTCTGGGATTTTATTTCCCAGGCTTTGGGCATTTGTTACCATGGCCTTCCATGCTCTGCAGCCTATCCTCCCTCCTTCCCTCTGCTTCTGTTTTGCCCTCCTGCCTCTTTCCCCACCAGAATTTCTTTCTTATGTGGCCTCAATTCTTCTGCTTCTCCTCTCCTCCTGCTTCCTCTGCTTCTCCCGCTCTGCCTGCTTCAGTTGTCCGTCATCAACTCATTTCTTCATGTCCCCACATGGGCGGGGTGATACTAAGCCCCTGACCTTCCTGGCTTCCACCCTCCCCTTGTCCAGTTTAAATGCTTTCTGCTGAAGCATTCACACTTCTCACTTAGGACTAAGGTTCCCTTCCTGGATGGATGCAGGCAGTCATCCTTATATAGGCTTGCATCTGTCCAGGAGGGCACTGGTCCCTCAGAGCCAAACCCTCCCTTCCACACCATTCCTTCAACCAGGAGTTGAATTACTGGATGTGGAGTGTACTAACCTCCCCTTGCTGTGGACAGGTAGCACCTATGAGGAAAAGTGTGCTATCTGCTTGAAGCTCTCCCCAACTTCCTGAAATCATCCTGGATTCTGACTGTATCCACCTTGTGTCTCCCAGGTCATTTGTCCCCAGGTGGACAATGACATCCAGTTCCTCCTCCCTCACTATCGCCCTTGCAATACTATTGATCCGCTTCCCATCTCTCCATGCAGTGCTTCCTGGAAGGCACTTGACCTCCCTCTCCTCCATGCTAGGTGTCCCTAACTTCACTTCCCAGACAACTGAGTCCCCCCACCAGGAGTAGCTTCCTCCTCCTCCTGTAGGGTCCTCTACCACCCTTTTCTGGGGCTCCATCAAGGAGGACCCACCCATTTTCCTTGGTCTCAGCTGCCGGTGCTCTTGTGGAGCTTTCCTGCTTCTGCAAAACAGTGGTAGGAGTTACTTAGTTGGACTGGTTGGGGGATGTGCTTCAGACCCCCCCTCGTTTAGTCTCCCTGAGCCCACCATGTTTCAACCACTCCTCTTTCTGGGCATCCTGTGAGGTGCAGGTTGTTGACCTGGTGGCCTTGGGTGGTGGGGTGAATGTCTCCCATAACCTGGCCAACTTGGCCTGGAGACAGGCAACTTCCTCTCTCAACCCAGAGAGGTGCCTGCAGATAGGACAGCTTATATAAACTCTAACATGCAGTGCAGGCTATTGAGTCTCCCACTTATCCTATGGATTGCTATAGCAGTAGGAAGGGAGGTGGAGATGGACATCGTTGTCCACCTGGGGACGAATGATCTGGCTAGGGATGGGGCAGGCACAGTACAGGGGGATTTTAGAAAGCTGGGAAGAAGTGATAGCCAGGTAGCACACTCTGTAGCTTTTGCAGAGGTACTGCCTGTCTACAACAGGAGGAAGGTGAGGGAGCTCCACATCAATGCCTTCAACTAATGGTTGAAAGAATGGTTCAGAGTGGAGGGGTACAGCTACATAGGGGACTGGGGGCCCACCTGGGAGGATAAGAACCTATACGGGGTGATGGCCTGCATCCATCCAGGAGGGGAACCACAGTGCTCAGTGGATGATTTAAATGTTACTTTGATTTGTGTTTAAAGGTACACTGTCAACCTGTTTTCCATCATTATTTCTAGTTCAAAACCTACATTTTATGATTGCTTACCGTCTCTAAAATTCATTGATGTTGCTGTTTGTTATGTCTGTCTCTTTGTTTAGTAGAACTGAAATGCATGCTAATGTATTATAAGCAACTTTGTTTTGTTTACAATCCTGGATCTGTTCTTACTGAATACTTCCTGAACATTAGAAACACCTCTAAATAGGGCAATCACTCATGACGCAACACGGAGCGGTGTCAATAATCATAACTGACATGGTGGCAGGGATGTAAATTACGGCAGTCTCTGTTACAAAAACTTAGAAAACTGTGCTGCTTTTGGTAATTGTACTCAGTTTTCTTTAAAAGAAGCTGCCAACTGTAGGGAGATGAGAGCAAGCAAGTCTGCGGCTTCAGATGCAAGCGTGGGTGTGTGTTACTACAGCAATGCTAATGCAGGCTTGTGTCTACTTTTTCTAAAGCCGCTGACACGCTCGTTCTCATCTTTTTGCAGTCAGTGGCTTCTTTTAAAGAAAATGGAGTACAGTTGTGAAAAACCACACAGTTTTCACTTTTTTTTTTTAAATAGAAATTGTAATTTAAATCTTAACCACCCGTCACTGTAATTATTGGCACCGCTCGCCATGTTACTTAGCAGAGCAAACTTGAAAGTGCTTGGTAGATAATCAGTCAGAACATGGCAGGATCGATCAGATCAGGGGAGTAACCAGCCTTAAAAAAATTGTCCACACAGAAAACGTAAACTACAATTTTTTTGGGGGGGGGGTGCATTTTGGGGGTCATTTGAAACTGAATTTGCTACCCTATTACTCCTTCCCCATGCCCAGTAAGTTGCACTCTAGCCCCCTCCCCAAAGTCCCCACAGTCCAGTATGTTGCCCAAACCACCTCCCCATAGCCCAGCCACCTGCTCCATTCTCGGGCACCAGTGCATGGCCCCGAGCCCTCCCCAAGCCCAGCAAGTTTCACCCTAGCTCCCCTCCCTAAACTCCTTAACCCTTCTGCAGCACAGCAAGGAAGTTGCATCCTACCCTCCTATCTAGAGTCTCCATCCCTCCCTGCAGTCCGGCAAGCTGCCCCCTAGCCCAACTCCACAGATTCCCTGTCCCTCTCACGGACCACCATGTTGCCTTTTTAAGCAGCATCTACACCGACAGTATAGGCAGGGAAAACTGGCAGACTGGGAGGGCCAAGCAGTCCTTGTCTGCATTCAAATTCTATGTTTCTATAACAGTCTGCAAGCTGTGTGTGGCTTAAAGAGATACTAGGAAACAATTTTTACATAAGTATATCTTTACATTTAAAGTTGCAATAACTCTATCAAAAAAAGCATTTTTTGCACAGTAATAAAAATTCTGCACATGAAGAAATGTGGTCTGTGCCACTTGAGACTGAAACTGCAGAACACAGCATTCTGTTAATAAATTCTATGGCTGAGCTTTACAATGCTCTGAGATCGAACAACACCTATAATGCTTTGTCTTATTTGCAACTGAAAAATGGCTCCAGTCACTGATCTAAAATTTCCCTAATCTTAGATGTCAGGGTTCTTGGTTCACCGTCTTTAGGATATTTAACGTTTGAATACAGATCTCTGTCAAATCAAATGATTTTGCTGTGAGAGTAGCTGTAGTCCACATATGTAGTGTGCTTCCCTTTTTCTGCTTGCTTTGCAATCCTGTCAAGTTTTTAAAATTCAGGAGTCCACAAGCACTGACAGCAAGGCTTCCTGTGGAGCTCAGGTCTCATGAGAAGTCTGTGCCACAGCAGGCGCTGAGCGAGTGGCACAGTGGGCTAAGACAAGAAGATGAAATTAGTTTAGCTGCTCTTGCTGCTGGCAGCAACTAATCTAATTTCAACTACTTGTCAGCGAACTGTGCTACTTGATGATGGTCTCCTCTCAATCCGTCTAACCACCACTGACCCAATAAATGTTCAATACCTGACCTCCAGGCAGGCAGCAGGCTCATCAGTCAGATGATTTCTGCTGTGTCTGCTATGTTCTGCGGGCCTCTGCTCCGTAGTCACCGCAGTGTGATGGTGATCGACTCTCTGGTGGCTCGGTGGGCACGGGCAGTGGCTCAAAGGGAAGAGTGTGAACTAGGACACCAGGACAGGTTGCAACTCTGGTTTTCCCAACAGCTCTCAATTGCTGGTCTCTCCTCTCCTCCTCGATTGTCCTACTCACTTCAGGGCAGGCTCAATAGCACCATTCGTGATGTGTTACACTCCACATGGGATGAAAAAGCAGTAACCCAGGAATGTAGTAGCCATGGGAAAAATTGGAGGAGCTGGTTGAGCGGAGCCTGGAAACATGTGGACAGTATGCTGTCCAATCAGCACTAAACTGCCTCCTGGTGGTGTCTGTGAGCTGGAAGAAAGAGAGAGAGAGAGAGAGAGCAGCCCTCCTCCCGCATTACTCTATGGCATCAACAGCAGTCAGCCAGGCGACCGACATTGATTCCTGTTTTTTTTTTTTAACTACTCAACATAAACAAGCCGACGCGGCAGGACAGCAGGTCCAGAAAAGACAGCTGGGAGATGCAGAATGACCAGAAAAGACAGAAGGAGAAGCAGGGTGGCCCAGAAAACACAGCAGGAGGCGAGGATGGAACACTCATGGAAAACACAAGGCTCAGACTAGGGGTTGAAAATGGGGAGTAGATCAATACAGTCGGAAAAGGGAAATGCTATAAGCCAAAAAGGGTTGGCAAAAGGTACATGACGGCTGGTGGGGGAAGGGGCGGTGACATGGCGGGGGGAGGGGGACATCAGCCAGGCTGAGCAGGACATCAAACAGCTGTTTGCTGGGTGGTGTCCTGCTGATGAAAAGAAAAAGCCGTCATATGATTGGTTTGGCTTTTTCTTTTCAAGTAGACGAAGTTTAAGGCAAAACACCATCACAACCAGCCTGGCTGATGATTGGTGTGGCACTTTCTCGCCCCTTGTAGACCGCTTTGCAACACCCTTCAAAAATCACTCTATAGCAAGAAGTTCGCTGCGTGTGCATGCATGGCGAACTTTAAAAGGATAATATTTATTTATTATTTATTTGAAAAGTTTCACCAGGAAAGTCATGCTGAGCTACAATAGTTCTTTTCCAGATGTGTCCTGGGGGAAGAGGGGAAAGGCGATACATTTGAATAAGAGATGAAAGTAAAATATACATAGATTAAGCCTGTACATATAAATTAATACATTTAAAACTATGCCAAACATATTTGAGGTATAGGTAGGCAGCACTTTGCATCCAGGTATAGACTAAGTACATTCGCACTATACACACACACACACACATATCATTTATATATGTTGTAAAAAAACTTTGTTAATGCTCCAGTTAGGGTCAAAGCAACAAAAGCTGAGAAATGAGGCATTAGGGTTTCCCTAACACCCTACCCTCCCAAACCAGGCAGGAGAGCAGGTGTGGAGTGTGCCTTGGGCAAAATGTTTTGTAAATCCAATGATCGGTTGCAGAGATAGTAAAGTGCAAAGTCTGAGGTTTAACATTAAACAGGCTACTCAACCCTAACTATAGGGGCACAACTGTGCCCCTATTATAACCCTAACTATAGGGGCACGGTTGTGCCCCTTTATATAGGAATACATGATAAGCAGGTGTGTGATATGAAATATCTTCACTCATGAACAGTGACCACTGGATACTCACAAGTGTCAAAGGCATGAGTGAGGTATCCAGAGGTCACTGTTCACAAGTGAAGATATTTCACATATCACACGATCTGCACATCATGTGTGCGATTTATACTACAGACTTTTCTAAAGTGATTCTGTGTTGCTTTCAAACTGTGTGCAAGATGGAAAAACTTTTTCTACATTCATTGGTTTTGTTTTTTTCTGTAAGGAGAATTTATTTATTCTTCCAGTATAGTTCAGCTGTATCAAAGTAGGTTTGTTGCTTTGAGTCTGCATGGTTTGATGTATTTAGCAGTCAGTGCTCTTTCTTTTTTTTTCTTCTAGTTGGGACTTTAGAGATCTTCTCAGCATGTGAGTGTCTGAAAGACTGAATGCAGTAAATCTGTTGGGGCTTCAGGTACTTGAAAGACAGGAGAATTTCATTTCTTTTGATGAGCTGAAACAAGTTTCAGCACTGAGGGAGAGTTAATGGGCTTGTCTGTGACATCACCACAGTGAGAATAAATGCTGGTGAGGTAAGCACAGTATGTATAAACAGCATTTATCATCACTGTGTTAGCCTGGGCTTGCATTTATCTCACTGTAGTAATGTCATACTTTTATCAGTGAAAATATAGCTCACTCCTACTGTGTGTATATATATATATATATATATATATATATATATATATATATACAGTATATATATATATATATATATATACATATACATATATATTTATATGGGATACATGATGGGCAGGGTGGGATATTGAAAATATTCTCACTCCTGCAGAGTGAGCTCTGTATTCTCACGAGTGCGGAAGGCAGAGGTAATACACAGCTCACTCTGCAGGAGTGACAATATTTTCCATATCCCATGATCTGCCCATCATGTGTGCAATTTATACCACAGGGGTGAGAGCTTTAGGAAAATTTTTTCTGATTCTGTGTGTGATGTCAGTGTGTGTGTGTGTGTGTGTGTGTGTGTTCTGAATGGACTGGGAGTCAGAAACACAGGTAAGTGTGTTTTGCAAGTTAATTGAGTGAGTCAGAGGCTCAGTCAGAAAGGCAAACTGCTGCAGATAGCACTGAGAAACAGAAACTGCTTTGTAAAGAGTTTCATTTAGAATTCAGGTTGTTTTGAAGCTGAGATCAGCACAGTAATGGGCTAGGAATGTTAGAAACACAATGGGACGGTGGTGAGAGTCTTTTGCAAAGCTAATTGAGTAAGTTGCAGCTTCAGTGAGAAGAGACTGTTTTCTGAAGCAGTTTCCTTTAGAATGCAAGCTGCAGTGCAGTTATCCTCACTCTGGTGACATCAGCAGAGTATGGATAAATGTCGATATCCTCACTCTGCTGATGTTATCAGGATTTATCCTCACTGCAGTGGAAATAACACAGGATATCCTACTGAGAAAGCTCTCACCCTGTGGTATAAATATGTATATATCTTCACTCCCATACTTGCATACTCCTAGGCATAAATCATATACATATACAACACAAACATATTGTAACAGGAACAATTTGTAGCAGTCCCCCCCAAGTTCTGCCCTCCAAGCTGTGGGAGCTGTGTGGATGCACGGGGAACACAGCTAGGTTCCTCAGCGCGAGACAGGGCGAGCGGGAAACTTTTTTTTAAATCGGTAGGCTCACGACTGAGAGTGTGGAACTTGAGGAGGGGGAGAATTCAAGGAGAGAGTTTAGAGCGAGGGGAGAGTGCCCGTGAGGGAAGAACCTGGTGGTTGTGGAGGGGAGAGGATGCAGCAGGTCTGGGGGCTAGAAAAAGGCGTACCTGGTGTTGAAGCCATCCCTGCATTCTTGCCTGCATGCCTGCTCCTTCTCCAGCTGCTGAAGACATCTGAAGAGCTCCAATGCAGTCGGTGGTGCCATCGGGGCACCGAAAAGTAAAGAAAGCGGCTGTGGTGTTCGTTTTGGGCTGTGAGCCCCGTTGTTCTGTTATTTTAGCTCTTATTTTATTTTACAAGAATTCCCCAGTCCCTCATCGGCGGCTTGCCAGTGCAGCATAGTTTGTGTTGTTGGCCTTCCAGAGGCCCCAGACATCCGCCACATTGTCTGCTAGTATTCTCCCTCTGCCAACGTGCCTCCCACCTCCCGATCCAGCCTCTGGTGTCCATAGGAGCAGTGAGTCAGCGGCAGGACGTCCTGATGTGCTGACCGCCACCTTCTTGCCAGGACTGCCTTTTATTTAAAAGGAAAAGCGCCCAGTAGGCGCAACAGGAGTAGTTAGAGCCACAGTATAATCGGTCCTGCGGACCCTAAATTTAATTATTCAGGAGGAGCGGTGAAGGTAGTGACGCTTCACGGGAGGGGGCCAGTTAAGCTAGGCCAGGGAAGGAGTCCTATGTTTATGCATGAGGGAGGTGGGGCAAGACGGGCTCAGTGAAAATGAGTGACAGCAGGCTCTCTGAGCCCAAGATTTAAAGGGGCCCTGCCACAGAATTAAAAGGGCAATGCTCAGCCCAGAGTCAAAAGGGCATCAGGCCCAGTTCAAGTGGGGCAGCCAGGCCCAGTTAATCAAAGGGCACCAGGCCCCTTTCAGAGAGGGCAGCCAGATCTGTAGTAAAAACGGCACGAGGCCTAGCAGAGTAAAGGGGCAGCTACGCCTAGAAGTAATTGGGGCACGAGGCCCAGCAGAGTAAAGGGGCAGCCAGGTCCGGTAGAATTTGGGGCACGAGGTCCAGCAGAATAAAGGGGTAGCCAGGCCTGTAATAAGTGGGGTGCAAGGCCCAGCAGAGTAAAGGGCATCAAACCCGTGGTAGTTAGGGTACCAGGCCCTACAGTGATAAAGCAAGGACACGCTTAGGCTCACAGGTATTTGGAGGGGCCCATTCCAGGGAAGGACCACTGATATGTTAAGGGGCAAGTTTAGGCCCTGACTAGCCATTTTGACTCCATAGGTGTTAGGGGACCCAGTGTGTGTTAGCTCCCCATAGTAGCATAGGAGCCTAGGCTAGCCACATAAGCCCTCTTGTGTTAAGGGGGCTCATCTTTTGTATAGCTTTCCAGATAACCTATTTCCCCACTTTAGCATTTCCACAGTAACAGGAGAACCCGATTTAGCCAGACGGGACCCCATTAGAGTTAGGTCCATCAGTGTTAGGGTTCAACTATCAAAGTGTATTGCCTGTACATTTACTGTAGTCTGAACTTTGGAACTGATCTTTGAACCATTGAGACAAGAAATAAGACTATATTGGCATGGCTATTACTGCTACTAACAATGGAACTGCTAGGAGCCCAGAGCTGCAGCATCAGAAATACAGGGTCGGAGATCTATGATTATGTTCCAAGGCCAGAGGTCTGAGGGTCAAGTGTCAGGACACTGGAGGTCCAGGTCCAGGGGTCCAATGCCTGATGTCCAGAGGTCCAGTGACAGAGTGTTGGGGGGTCCAGAGGTTCACTGCCAGAGTTCCAGTCCTGGAGGTCCAGAGGTCCAGCGCCGGAGAGCCGGAGGTCCAGAGGTCTAGGCCAGAGGTCCGTACCAACAGGGCTAGTGTCCCGACACTTTAGACTCCATGGCCCTAGGCTGAGGGATTATTACAGAAATCCAGAATCTTGCGTGAGGGACAAGTTTAGGTCATCTAGGGTGGCCAGAAGGGCCAATGCCATAGCAGTTTGCCCCAATGCAGGCAGCAAGTAATGCGGGGACAAATTGCAGCCATCAATGGTGGCCAGAAGAGGCGGCGCCATAGCAGTCTGCCCCAACGCACAGAGAGTCACCGGGACAAGTTGTGCCACTGGGTGGCCAGAAGAGGCCGAGAGCACTGTAGCAGTTGCCCCATCGAATACAGTCTTGGTTTCCAAATCAAGAATTCAGCAGTCCCGTGCCGCTGGCATGCAACTTTGTTCGGCTGCCACCTTGACTCTTTTATTCTTGTGAACCTTGATGAAACTCTCATTTTCCTTATACTCAGTATTTTGTCTTCCCTTCCTGTTTTAGTATAGGTGCCTTCCTTACCTTCCTATGTTTATTAGTGTTCTGTTTGAATTTCAGTAAACTCTTGTTGAAACTGACTCTCTTGTGTCTGTCTCATTCTGTTGATTACCCAGTGGTACTCACGTCGGGGAACAGAGCCTCCTCTTTATTCCGTCTCTCTCTAAACCTTCCAGTTGCTGGTACTGATTGGCCTGTAGCTAAATTCGGGTCAGTCACCTGGCCGTTGGGCCGAACAACCCAACAAGGCCCTCGCCCTACTCCCTGGCTAGTTGCTTTCAATTCCCGGTCGGTGCCGCTTACAATATTAACTCAGATTAAATTTCTTGGGTTAGTTCTTGAGTAGGAAGTGAGAGCTTTGCCAGCCTGGAAGATAGTGGGAGTAATGAGAACCTTCACCCCTCCGGGATGCACATCCCACAAGAGGATTTTGCAAGAAACAGATGAGGAACGTAGGGGGTGGCTGGAGGACAGAATAACTGGTGTTGGCACATAAGAGGGCAGTGTAATAAAAAGGAGGTAGACCGTAACACACTAGAGTGTAACCTCATGATGGTAACAACTGCATGATGTAGATGGAGTTGGGAAACTGAAGAGGAGAGAGAGGGAGTGGGGGTGGTAGGCAGGCCATAACCCTCAGGAGCGGTACCCAAGGGTTAGAATACTGCTCAATGCAAACCCAGCCAGCGCTGCCTCAGGGTTTCATCCTCGGTCCCCTACTCTTCTCGTTTTTCATAAACAACATACCAATGATATCTGGGTCCTCCTCCACTATTCTGTATGTTGATGACCTGGTCCTGTACACCAGCACTAAAGACGTAACCTCTATAAATTCTATTCTTAAGTCAGATTTTGTGTGTCTGCATACCTGGCTAACACACAACAAACTGCTACTGCATGCCAAAAAAACAGTGGCCATGCTGTTTGGCTCAGCACCCAGGATCAAAGCACATACAACTGCACCATCTACTCCAGGTCCGGGTGCCAATCTGCTGGAAGTGATTGAATCCTTCAGGTATCTGGGCATAACGCTTGACCCTGTGCTCGACTTTAATCAGAATGTATGCTACCTATAAAGCTGTCAATACAAAACTGGGGTTGACCTATAAGATCCAGTCCTCCTAAACTCGGCAGCCCTGGCCATTGCTCAGGGGTTCTTAGACCCAGCCTAACCTATGGCATAGCAAAGTACAGTTACATAAGAACTTACCATAACAGTAGATCTTAGAGAGACTCTTGCAGTAGGTAATTACATATAGGACTGAAGCCAGCAGGCATCAGGACCCACAGAAAAATTTCTAGCTAGCAGTCTCTGGTGGGGGACTGCTCCCGTCAGGTGACCGGCTCGTTATAAAGGGGCGGTCCCCCGTCCGCCTTCCAGTTCTTTCTGTCAAGGCCAAAAGGCGAGATGAGAGAAAGCGGATATTTCCCTTCCTGGAAAGGAGCTGAAATCTGCATGAGGGGATGGAGGCAGAAAGTACCTACTGCAAGAGCCTCTCTCGAAGAACTACTGTTACGGTGAATTCTTACGTAACTGTACTATCTTATCGAGAGGCTCTGCAGTAGGTAATTGCTATATAGACTGAGTCCCAAGCAGTCTGAAACAAAGAGAAGCACATGGGAGGAGGAAATTACTCATACAGAGATCCTCGGCTGAAGAGGACTTAAGAAAGAAGCCCTTGGAGAACAGCCAACCCGAAGCCGGCTCACGGTGAGAGGCAATGTCCAAACTGTAGTGTTTCATAAAGGTATGGACAGAAGTCCAAGCTGCTGACTGTGCAGTTGTCATCCGCTGACACATTCTTGAAACAAGCAGCAGAGGCGCGACACCCTGGTGGATTGACCCCTGACCTAACCTGGCAAGGTCTTGTGATACTTGTCGTAGCAGAAAGTGATACAATGAGATAACCATTTGGACAAACATTGATTGGAAATAGTGTTGCCCTCTCTTTTGCTGGCAAAAGAAACAAATAGTTGGTCAGTCTTTCTGAGATCCTTCATCCTGTTGGTGTAGTATCTCAGAATCCGATGAACGTCCAGAGTATGTAAAAGATATTCCCAGTGATTGGAGTGCTGTGTGAAAAAAGCAGGCAGTTCAATGGACTGGTTCAACGTAGATTCCATTACCACCTTAGGGAGAAACTTAGGATTGGAGCGCAGAGCCACACGTTCCTTATGGAAAATCAAATATGGAATTTTGCACATCAAGGCCTGAAGCTCGGAAATTCTTTGAGTGGAAGTAATGGCCACTAGGAAGAGAGTCTTCCACGAAAGGAACTTAAGGTCAGCTGAGGCTGCCGGCTCAAAATAAAAAGCCACAGATGCACATTTCACATCCCAAAGACGTCTTTGGGACGTGAGAAGCGATGCATCTGTGGCTTTATATTGCTGCTTGCTTCAGCTATTTCATTAAAACTGTTTTATCTTATTCCTATTGTTGGATTTGGTTTTTAGTCGATTACTGCAGCGCTCTGTGCTGCTTTTCTGTGGATTTTATAGAAATCCCTGAATCTGGAAAAGCAATGAGAAATACCCCCTGCCCCTCACCCAAATCCCAGGCCCCCATCCCCCACCCCAGGATGTGCCTTCTATAAGGGAAAAAAGACAAAGAAAGATAGAAGAAGAAAAGAAGAAAGGGAGCTGATTCTGATACATATGAAATACATAAAGGTATATCGGCTGCTAAGGTAGCAAAAAGTGTACCAACAGGACATTAATTCAAATAAAAGCATATAATTTTCCCATTTCCACTCAAATGAACCAGACAATTCCAAGAACTTGCTATTAACTTTTCAGTCCGAAAACAGAGAGAAAGTTCACTGATCCATTCTGCATACGAGATAACCAATTGGTCCATCAAATGCCTAAGGACCAATCTTTTGACAACCATCGAGATTAAGGCCATGTGGAATCTGCGTTCCATCACTTGTATGTTGGAAAGCTTCCTTAGGATACAAACTTCTATAGTGAATAAATCATCCAGGCCCAAAAGAGGGTCTAAGTTAGATTGGATGGACTGCCATAAGGGAGCCACCTTCGCACAATACCAGAAAATGTGTACCAGGTTCCTTTCCACTGTGCCACACCTTGTGCATAGGGTTGAGGATAGTCTGTTTAATTTAACCAGTTTAACCGGGGTATAATACATGTTGTTCAATACATGGTATTGAGTGAGTCTATGTCTGTCTTGAGAGAGGTACCAATATGTATCTACCCAAATTTGTTCCCAATCTAGAAGGGTATCTGGCAGAAGGGAAGACCAGCATTTGGAACCAATCAGGTAGTCCAGGAATTTAGTGTCCAATAGGAAGAATAAAGCTTAGAAATGCTATGGGCCTTAGTTGCTTGATCCTGTATCTGGTTTAGGAAAGATTTAATTTGAGACGGTGTAGGATTGGAGCCGAAGCTGGAAGCCACTAGATGTCGTAACTGGAAAACTTTAAAAATGTGCTTTTGAGGAATATTATACTTGGTCAGAACCTCCCCGGAAGATAAAAGAGAGTTATTCAGGAATAAATCATCGACACAGCAATCTCTCAGCTGAGGAAGCCAGTCAAGAGAAAGCGGGAGGCCCCCAATCCTAATATTTAAATTAAGGGTAAGAGGTTGGGAGGTGTCTTTCCTGGGAGAGAGATTGAAAAAGTGCCAGCATTGATTCAACACCCTGATAGAAGTGCTAATGACGCCCCTGTAAAAGTGGAGGCAAAGTGGATGGGTTATAATAGAAGTCTGGATGGGGGAAGGCCAAACTAGGTTAGAATCTTTTCTCAGTTGTACCCAAATTGGTAGAAACTCGCCCACCCTCTGGTCATATACCACCTCCCAATTTTTGCCATGTGGCTTGCCCAGTAACAGAGCATAAAGTTGGGAAGACAGACCCTCCCTTCACTCTGGGTAAATTAAGTTTTTAAAAGGCTTTCCTGGGCTGTATACCCTGCCAAATAAACTTGGAAATGGACCTGTGGAAGTAGACGAAAATAGGACATTGGTAGGAAAATGTTCATTAGGCTAAGTGGGTAGAAAACCGAGGCAACACATTCATCTTAACAATAATGATCATGACCCCACAGCGATAAAGGGAAGGCAGACCATCTCTGAAGGTCTTGTTGAATTTTAATCAATAGATTGTCTAGGTTAAGTTTCCTGAAAAGTTCAGGGTCTTTAGTAAGGAAAATGCCTAAATATTTGAGAGAGGAAGGGGCCCATTTCATACCAAACTGGGAAAAGTTGACCTGAAGCGTGTTGACGTTCAGTGGAAATATGATTGATTTAGCTAGATTCAACTTGTAATTAGCCACCAGGCCAAACTGGGCTATAATGTATAATATATGTGTTAGGGACACTTCGGGGTTAGACAAGTGTAAGAGAATATCATCAGCATAGGCAGAGAGAACCAGAGACTGCTGTTGAATGAAACATCCTGTGACCAGTGGGGAATTTTTGATTCTAAGAAGGAGAGGCTCCAGATAGAGATTAAACAAAAAAGGTGACAGGGGGCAGCCCTGCCGGGTGCCTGTAAATAGCGAAAATCGAGAAGAAAAAAAACCCTTACAATAAATTCTGGCAGTAGGGGATTGGTAGACCGATTTAATCCATTGAATAAAGACCTCTGGGAAGCCCATTCTCTTTAATATAATCCAGAGAAATTCCCAATGGACTCTATCAAAGGCTTTCTCCGCATCTAATGATATCAGAGCCATAGGGATTTGAGAGTCCTGGGCGGCTTGAAAAATATGTGAGAGAGTACGCAGGTGGTCTATAGAAGACCTGCCCTGCACAAAACCTACTTGTTCGGGACTCAACAAGTTAAGCCAGACCCTTTTGAGTCTAAGGGATAGGATTTTCGTTAGGATTTTAATGTTGCAGTTAAAAAGTGAAATTGGGCAGTAACTAGCAGGGTTGGTCGGGGATTTGTCTGGTTTCAGTATCAGAACAATAGCGGCTTCCAGCAAGGAGGGTCCAGAGTGGTGGCGTTAAACATGTATTCAAATAATTTAGTGAGGAGAGGGGCCAGTTCCTTCCCAAAAGTTTTATAAAAATTGGAGGGGAAGCCATCAGGTCCCAGAGCTTTGTCCGGAGCAAATTCCTTGATCACCTCCTCCACTTCCATTACTGTGATAGGAGTAGTCAGAGCTTCTCCTAGGTGAGCTTGGAGGATAGGGAGGGGAAGGCCCTCCAGAAACTGGTCCACAAGGGAATGAGAGAAGTGAAGTGAAAGTTACCACTGCCGTAAAGTTCCTTATAAAATGACTCAAAAATTCGTGAAATATCCTAGGAAAAGTTTTAAGGAACCATCGGAAGATAATAATGAGGGAATCCATCTCGATCCCTCAATTTCCTGAACCGTAAAGCTAACATTTTATCTGATTTCTCCCTTGATCGAGACAGAGGGCCTTTGTTTTCAGGAGAGCATACTCTGCCTTGTCTCTTATCCAATCTGAGTAGTCGTTTCTGAGTTTCATTAGGGTTTCTAGATTAGCTTGGGAAGTGGAGGAGGATAACTTATTCTCTGCCAACCTAATTTGATTAGACAATAACATGATCTTGGCCTCCCTCTGTTTTTTCCTCCTAGATCTGGAGTTTAATAAATTAGCCCCCAAGGAAGCTTTAAGGAGCACCAAAGCAGATCCTCCCTCTCGAATGAACCTGTATTGGTCTCAACAAATGAGATGATTAGGGATCTGATATGGGAGACTATGCCCTTGTCTTTTAAAAGCTGGGTGTTTAGTTTCCAGGCGGTATCTCTTTGCACCTGCGGGTTTGGGGAGACCAAAATCCAAGCCACCGAGTGATCTGACACCACTATGGGCTCAATACCAGACTGGAGTACTCCCGAGAGAAGGTTATTGCTGACTAGTATTAGGGCAATTCTGGACCAGGTTTTATGTACTTGGGAGTAATAAGAAAAGAGTTGTCTTGTGGGGTTAAGTAAACACCAAGGGTCACACAGGCCCAGTAAGTCCATAAAATTCCTCAAGGCTAGCTGTGAAGAGGAGAGTGGTTTCAGGAGTCTATAAGATTTATCCAAATCTTGTGAGGGAGCTATATTCCAGTCCCCCCCAATTATTAGCATTGAGGGTAAGAGTCCACTCAACTTTTCAACCAAAGTCATAAGGAAGTCTGGGTCCCCTTACTGGGGCGTAGATTGCCCCTAGTGTTATCTTCACATTGTAGAGCAAACCTTTCACAATAATGAATCTACCTTCATGGTCCGATAAAAGCTCTTCTGCCAGAAAGGGAATATGCTTCTTAACCAGAATGGCTACCCCCCTACTAGAGGACGACCCCTGAGGCAAAAACCTGAGCGTAACCTTGATGGCGAAGCCCTTTGACTTCTGATGAGAGCAAATGGGTTTCTTGCATCAAGAGAATATCAACATTCAGTAAAGCACAGTTTTTGAAAACCTGGTACCTTTTAGTTTAGTCTCTGACACCTCTTACATTCCACGTTGCAATTTTAAGCGCAGTAACAGTCATTATCTAATATACAGTGCAGCAATGGACTATGAAAATATGAAAAAGCAGACCACCCAAGAAGGCACATCCTGCCCCCCCCAAAAACCCACCATTGACTAAATCCCACCCCTCCACCCTCCCTCCCCTCGAGACCAGTAAAGAAGAACTGAAGCAGTATAAATTTCAGATATAATGTTACAGCCTTTACCAAGTCCTGAACTAAGAAAGAAAGACCCTCCTCCCTACCCCTCCACGTCCCTGAAACTATATACAACTGTTCCACGGCTACATCTTGAGAAGAACTGAAAGTAATAGTGCTTAGGTCGAGGAACAAAGCCAAAAAGCTACCGCTAGATGGGTGTACCAGGAGGTAAACCTGAACCCGGTAACCTGAGGAAGTGTCATTAATAAGTGAGAGTAATTCCCTCATAAGTACGGAGAACTTCCTGACTGAAAAAAACCCATCTGGGCTGCTCTTCCCCTCTCTTTGGTCGTTTAGCAGTCCCACCAGGGCCGACCCTCCCACGAAGCCCCGACAGATAAATCAGGTTAAGCCTACAAATACACTGGGAAAGATGAGAACCTGTCCAAAATCTCAGGGTTATATGGAGCCCATTAACCTCGGTTAAATGCAACCAGAGCTCACTAGAGTGAGAGCCCACCAAGATCTCCTAGATTCCGGTCTTCATTATGAGAAAATAGCCCCGAACAAATTGCTGACCGGCTAGTTCATCACCTGCCTCCAACCCCCCAACTGCCATCTGAACTCCTTAAACCCTCAAGAGAAATAACCAAATTACATTACCCGCATAGGCTCCAAACTAAATAGGGTAGGGGATAATAACCCTGAGACCCCAATGGTAATGCTAAGAATCAGAGTCAGCCCCTCAGCCCAGGGGGGCCAACTACAGGCTTCACCGCCATCAAAACCGTCAGCGGTAAAAATTATGTTCTCAAATATAGAAGTGTGTTAGGGCATAAGCAAGGTCGACTGACGTCTTGCTAACCCCCCTCCAAAGTGCTCACCCTAACAACAACAATCCCCGTTGCCTAATATCGGGCCAGGTTCATCCCTTTACTCAAAAAACCTCTCCAACCCACCAACTACACCTGATGAATTCCCCAGGATATCCTAATGAGCGCTTCTGTCCAATTTACTGTGAAATTAAACAAGCCTAATTACCTGGGCTGGGGAAGGACAAGAGGAACCAGGGGAGCAATATTTACTAGGGGAACCAAAAGGTCCCACCGGACTCACGTCGTGTGGAAACCACCTCTGCACCCCAGGTTCCCCCAGCGAGCTGGCCCCACGTAACCACCGCACAACTGAGCCCACTCAACCTCCCAACAGACCGCTCCAAAGCCACCCCCCACCACCAGAGAATCCAGACGAGAGAGAGAAGAAAAACCAGAAACAGAAGGTGAGAGTCCAAAAATGCAGTATGTAGCAAGAGGTAGCTTCTTGGCGTTGTCTCAGTGATTCAGCACGATTTAAACAGGTTAGGCAGCTTGATTGAGAGATCTGCACCAGAAAGTCCAAACGAGGGAGAAATGAGGAATCAAAAACCAGAAAAGAAAGTCCAAAAATGCAGCATGTAGTAAGAGGTAACTTCTTAGCTCTGCCTCAGTGATTCAGCCCGGTTTAAACAGATTAAGTAATTTGATTGAGAGATCCGATGCCGCTTTCTCTGGGGATTCATAGGAGAGCCAGGAACCATCAATGGCAACTTGAAGCTTGGCAGGGTAGATCATTTTGTAGCGAATGCCTGCTGCGATCCACTTGCTAACTGTAGAATGAAATGCTGAGCGCTTTTGCCTCATCTCGTAGGAAAGATCAGGATCTGAGTATTACGCAGCTTGGAACCACTCCATAGAATTGCCTGTAATTCTCTTGCCTTTGATAGAACATGTTGTTTTTCCAAGAAGCTTAGAAATTTAATAATGATAGGTCTTGGCAGGGCTCCTACAGCAGGTTTCGGTCTAAGAGAGCGATGAGCACGTTCAAAATGATATTGTGGATTAAGAGGGGAAGGCCCAACAACTTTGTTTAGAAACTTCTGGAGAAAGAGATTAATATCAGGGCCCTCCTCAGACTCGGGGAGGCCCAGGATCACCAAATTGTTTCTTCGGCTCCTTCCTTCTAAGTCCTCTGTTTTGAGTTGCAGTTTACTGATCTGTTGTCTAAGATGAATGATTTCTGGGTCTATCTTTTCCCTCCGGGTCTCCAAGGAGGAAGTTTTGGCTTCTGAATCTCCCATTCTGGTGGTTAGGGCACTGAGATCTCCCCTTAGTGATTTCAGCTCTGCAGAGATATCATCTAATGTTTCCTTGAAAGGAATTAACTCTTGCAAGAAACGGTCCTCGGTAAGAGGAGTTGGAGAAGTACTGGAAGGGGTGGTTTAAGTGCAGGCCAATTCTGGTTTTTAGATTTTTTGAAGATTTCTCCGGCGTAGAAGGTGGGGTGGCTTCATGCCAGCAGGCCTCATCTCCGCTTCCATCTCAATCTGCTTCCAAGTGCATTAATATGCACAATGCGATGCTGCCAAGTACCAAAGCGTATTATTGATACACTAGATGTAGAATATAACTTTAGATATCGAAATTGTAGGCTGAAAATAGTTAGAAGACAGGCGGGTAACGGGAGCTCCATGAAAACGCTGCCTCTAGCTGCACTGCATCACGTGACCCCCACCATGTGAACTTTCAAAGAGGAATGACTGAGACCCAGGTCAAAGAGATAATGCATGTAGTACAGTAGTCACCCGACAGGACAGGAGAAAGGCTCCAGGTCTTTGGACAAAGCCCAAATGGAGAACTACTTCCATTTCATGGCATAAGTGGAATGAGTGGATGACTTCCTGGCTTCCATCAAGATCTCTGCCCCTTGAGGGGAAACCCCAAAGCGGGCTTGTGCTACGTCTGTAGGAGCCAAGCATGCAGCTGAAGGGACTTGAGGCCGGGATGGACCAGGGATCCCCGATCCTGGGTCAACAGTAGTCGTGAGTGTGGAAGAGGAATCAGAGATTCCTCTGAGTACTGTTGCAGAAGAGAGAACCAAACTTGCCTGGGCCAGAAGAGAGTGATGAGAATCATATGGGCCCCCTCTGAGCTGAGCTTGTGCAGGATTCTCGGAATCAACGGAATTGGGGGAAAAGCACAGACAAATCTGCCCTTCCAGTCTAGAGACAGAGCATCTCTCCAGAGTTGCCCGCACCCTGGAATGAGCGAGCAAAAGGTGGTCAGTTTTGCATTTAGAGGGGACGCGAACAGGTCGACCTGAGGGGTTCCCCAACGTAGGAAGATGTTGTCTGCTATTTCCTGATCCAATTCCCACTCATGAGGTTGTGCCGAGGATCGGCTCAAGTGATTTACCTACCAACGAATTCTCTACCCCTGGGACATGGACTGCCATGAGGTGAAGGTTGTGAAGGGGTGCACATTCCCAGACTTGCATTGCTTCCCAACAAAGAGGGTAGGAATGGGTCCCCCCTCTTTGTTGAGGTGCCAGACTACACTCATGTTGTTGGTCTGAATGGCCAGATGACTGGAAAGCAGAAAAGGGAGCAGTGCTTGAACAGCGTACAACACCGCTCTGAGCTCGAGCACGCTGATGTGAAGCATCTGTTCAAGTTTGGACCAAGAGCTCTGGGTCTGCTGGGATCCCAAATGGGCTCCCCAACCTTCACCCGAGGCATCTGTTGTCAGCGTTTGGGAGAGCGAGGAAGACAGAAGGGAACTCCCCGACAAAGGTTCTCCAGAACCAACCACCAGTGCAAATCCAGAAGCATCGGGGTCGAGACTAGCACCTCTTGGTCCAGGTCATCGACCAATTGATCCCACTGAGACTGAAGAGTCCACTGAGAGATTCTCATTGTGGAGCCGTGCGTGTGGAATTGTCAGAATTGCAGCCCACATGAGCCCCAGGAGGCGAAGGACCGACCTGGTGGTAACTCGCATGTGGGAGGACAAGCTGCTTGCCTGAGCCTGGAGGGTGGCCACCCTGTCTGGGGGCAGAAAGGCCATACTAGTGGTCGTGTCCAGATTCACCCCGATAAACTGGAGGCATTGTGATGGGATCAAATGGGATTTTGCCTGGTTGATGGCAATACCCAGGCTGGTAAAAATCTGCCTCGTAAGACAAAGGGAACACAGGAGTTAATCCATGGATGGAGCCACCAGGGCCAATCGTCCAGGTGCGGGAAAACCTGAACTCCCTGAGTATGCAGGTGGGCCGCCACCACAGACAGGCATTTGGTGACTACTGGGAGCCAAGGAAAAACCAAATGGGAGGGCCTTGAACTGGTAGTGGTCCTCCTGGAAAGCAAACTGGAGGTATTTGCAGTGGGAAGGGCGGATAAGGATATGCAGGTACGTGTCCTGCATGTCCAGAGCACACAGTCACTGTCCCGGCCGAAGGAGGGGCAGGAGACTCTGCAGGGAGAACATCCTGAACCTTTTGTACTCCACAAACCGATTCAGGGAGCTGAGGTCTAGAATGGGCCTCACATCTCCTGTCTTCTTGGGGACCAGGAAGAAATGGGAGTAGAAACCTGTCCCCCGAAGAGGGGGAGGGACGGGTTCTATTGCCTCCTTCAACAGAAGGGAGGAGATTTCTTCCTGAACCCTGAGAAGGTGTTCTGGGGAGTAAGACAACCTGGGGGGTACTGGGAAGTTTCTGAAGAAACTCTATGGTGTGGCACTCTGCTATGAGCTGGAGGACCCAAGAGTTGGAAGTGATCCTCTCCCAACCCGGCAGATGTAGGGAGAATCTCCCACCTACCGTTTCCTCTGGATTGACCAGAGGCTGTGGGAGAGGGAGTGAATCAGGAAGTGTGAGGCAGCGCCGCAGCTGGAGGTCCCGCAGCCCGTTTGGGTGGGTGGGGTCTCACAGCTGGAGGGGCCCGGTGTTTGTTGGCCCACTTTCCTTGTGGTTTCGCCTTAGGCCATGCACGAGGGTGAAAGGAATGGCGCTGCACTTGAGGGGCTCTGTACATGGAGTCAACCTCCTTGAGAGCAGTGCCCCTCTCTCGCAGTCCGATAATGATGTCCTTGACATCACCACCAAACACCAAACCTCGGAAGGGGGCGTCCTGGATGGCGGATTGTACTTCCGAGGCTAAACCTGATACCTGAAGCCAGGCATGTCACTGCAGGCTCACGGCGAACGCCGAGCTTCGTCCAGAAGCATTCACTGCATCGTAAGTAAAGCGCAGCATGTGCCTACTGGCCGAACGTGCATAGCGGACCAGGTCTGCCACTTCCTGTTTAGTCTGTGACTGAGGAAGGGAGCTCAACATGGCTTCCACCTCGCTAAGGATAGCCTTCTGGTAATCCCCCATGTGAGCCACATAGTTCAAGGCTCTAATGCCCAGAGTGGAAGAAGAATAGACCTTCTTGCCACACTGGTCTAGAAGGCGGGATTCCATATCGGGTGGGGACGAGCTCAAGTGTTTCAGGTTAGCCGAACGGCCATGGGTGGTGCTAATCACAACTGAATCAACCTTGGGGTGTGACGTGAGAAAGTCAACCACCTCGAGAGCCTGATACAGCCTGTCTGCCTTACAAGGAAGGGGGGCTAAAGTTGACAGTTGTTTCCAGATAGTGGAAGCGAGGTCGGCATGAGGCTCAGTCTGGGTGGAACTAACGTGAGCGATCTTGGCAAATCCAAATGAGCAGCTAGCTACTGCCTCTGTGATCTGACTCCAGAGATTTCCACTGATGAAGAGCCTGGATTTGCTTAGCAACTCCGAGGGATCCTCCGGAGGGGACTTCGGAGGAGTCCTGGGCCTGGGCTTGTCAGGAGTGCGAGGCTCGTCCAGATCGGAGCTGTCATCGGAGTCCTCCGATGAGTCTGAAGAAGAAGGAGATGAAGACCCCTCCCCACTCGGGGGAGAAACTTGGCCCCAGGGGGCAAGGTGCCACCCCCAGCCTTAGACCCCGTAGCAGTGTCTCTAGGGTTGGGGGGTCTCTCGTCCCTGGCAAAAAGGGGGTCCAAGACAGGGTCCGTCATCAGGAGGCGGCTCCCCACCTCCCCAGTGAGCTGAGCCATGGCCGCAGCCCACCAAGAAGCCAGAGTCTCCCTCATATCCACCGGCGGCTGAGTGGGCGGTGGAGATGGGGGGGAAGGAGGGGGGGAGGGGGATATGGATACTGGGAGTATCCGTAGGGTGAGTATCCGTAGCCCAATGGCGGGAAGCCCGGCGTTGGGTACTGAGGCACCGGGTACTGCGGCATCAGATACTGCGCCATTGGGTACAGCTGTGCCCGATACTGCGGAGCCGGATAAGACGGCATCGGATAAGACAGCGTAAGGCTCCAGGGGCTCTTCCAGGGTAGAAGGTCCTTGAAGAGGCTCTGCAGGTGGGCCAGGGACAGGTGGCCCAGCGGGCGTCGGGTCCGGCATCGGGGTGATGTCCGGTAAGGGCACATCGGCCGGCGACTGGGCCGGCGTCCGAGGGTCTGACGTCAGGCCATCTGGACCTACGGGAGGAAGGCCTGACAGAGGTGCCGAAGAGTCCCCAGCGGCATCCAGGGAGAGAGCAAGAGGGATCCTCCGGGTCCAGCTGGGGAGATACAGGGGCCTCGGACTGCAACAGCGAAGGCTGCGAGTCAGCGGCACCGGATAAATCAAGGGATCTGGTGTAGCTCCGTCATTGGTGACCGCTGGATGGGCCAGCAGGCATCTTACGGTGGGATTCGAGGCGGTGTCGGAGGAGCCGATGTCCGACTGATCGGACCCAGCGCCCGAGGCCGTGCGGGGAGGCGACCTTGATGGCGGTTTGGGCCGTCGCCCCGCAAGGGCCTTAGCGGCGGCTCGGGTGGACGCTGGAGGAGCCGACACCCAACTTACCGGAGAGCTCGAACCAGAAGGCCGCGCAGGGGCGGCCTTACTGGGAGCTGATGCCTCCTTTGTCCCAGAGGCTCCCGACTGGCCCGAGCACGAACCTGCCAGGGGGACCGACGCCATCTCAGACACCACCAAGACAGCCATCGGGGAATGGTTCCCCGGAGGGGACATTACCTGAAGGGTAGCGACCCCAGCCGAAGTCTTCGCAGCTGCGGATGAGGAGTCCTGGTGCTTCTCTTTCTTCTTCTTCTTAAGGCCCTCGGGGGAGGTGGAAGCCTGTCGGGGCTTTTTCAGCTCCTTTTCCATGGAGGACATCTTCTTCTTTAGGATGTGGGCCTCCAGCGACTGCTGCCTTCTTCTGTGGGTAGCCGCATTGAACTTCAGGCAGTGCTGACAGGAATCCACGGGGTGGTTGGGGCCTAGGCAGATAAGACATCGAGAATGGCCATCCTTGTGCAGGAGTTGGGTGCCGCACGAGTCGCACTTGTTTTTGTGCTCGGACATGGTAGGGGATGACATACACGGCAGGTAAAAGAATACTGACGAATATCTTAGAAATAATAAAAAAAAACTACAGTATAACTACCAGCGGCAGACTGACGAGCAGTGGAACTTAACCTCGAGGCACTGTCGAAAGCAAACGGAGGGAAAGAACAGGAAGACTGCTAGCTAGAAATTTTTCCGTGGGGTCCTGACGCCTGCAGGCTTCAGTCCTATATGTAATTACCTACTGCAAGAGCCCTCTCGAAGTAAGATCTTTCCATGACGCCAACAAAGGGGTACTGCAAAAATGGGACACTTGCTAAATTATTTTTTTTTTCATCTTTATTCCTCCTCTCCTCCCTTCAGCTCTGGTCTCCTTGGGAGCACCAAGGAGTCATCCCTCTGCGGCCTGCCCTACCTGGACAGTCCTCCGTCGCCCATGTAGCCTCGGACTACCCCCCCGGACGGGGACGAGGTGGGCCCCAACACCCCGAGCAGTCAGTAGCATTAGTCGGGAGGGTGCCAGGTGGGCGGCCGCAGATCGAGGGCAAGCTCCGGTGCTCTGTCTCCGCCGGAGCTGAAGGGCATTTTCCCCTGTTTCTTGGGGAGTGGCTAGCGCCCTGATATCAAGGCATGGAACCGATGTCTGCCATTCCCCTGCCCCCTCTCTACGTCATCAGCACCTGCTGCATCTCCGGCCTCTGCCAGAGGGCAGCCGAGCATCGACTAGGGACCCCTGTCCCTCCCGGGAGAGGAGAGCTGTCCTCCGGATGCTCAATCCTCTCCCTCCCCTGCTGACCCCCAGCAACCTGGGCTTGTTCCTGAACCCGAGTCGCCGGCATGGCACGAGGTGTGGCGTCCAGCGCCTCAACACTCAGCGCCATCGGGCCGGCCCGCGACACTTGCTACAATAACATTTGCTGCTTTGATCTGTCGGTACCCAGATGGACCCACCAATGTATACTACACTCAAGTCTGGGTTGGCTCTCTCTCTGTCCTACCTCCTATCATATATACACTGCAGATGTATGATAGATAGCATCATTAGAACTGGTGCACCAGAGTCCCAGGCTTGTATGCTAAATCAAACGAATCAGGCCTACCTGCTGATGTCAACAGAAAAGTCCTCTCTTAGTATACCTAAATGTGCCATGAAAATGGGTGAACAAGCTTTCACTACGTCTGCTCCCAAGCTCTGGAACACCCTGCCCTCATCTGTAAGGTACTCTAAATCACACCAGGTGTTTAAAAATGAGCTCCGTACCTTCCTCTTGGGCTCTGACAGGTGCTCATGTACCCTAATCCCTGACATACCCACTTTTAGTATGTCCCGCCCAAACTTGAAGCACTTTACATTTTTGTATGTCATGTAGTACTGAGTGGTTGTGGGTCATTGCCAATGAAGTTTCACACTACTGAAAAGGCTGATATAGCTTTTCAAGTTTTTGTTAATCGTTGCACTAAAACATGTATGATTTCTCCTAAATTTTCTGTTTCCCCTATCTGTAACTGCTCTCCCCCTATACTGCTGAAATGTCTGTTACAGTCTTCTAGTTTGCTGTCATTGCACAAAATCATGCAATGTATTGTCTTCCAAATTGCTAGTTCCTCTATATGTAACTCTCCCTGGTCATGCCTGAAAACAGGCAACATCTTTGTCTAGTGTATTTTCCCAGGTAAACAAAAACAAAATAAATACATAAATATACTTTAGGCATGCTAAGGAAGGGGCAGAGAGGGGGTAAAGATTGGTAAAATAGGACAGTAGTAAGGGAAAAGAAAGGTAGTGAAGGAGATGTGGGTCAGGAGCAGTTGCAGGATGAAGAAATGTAGTGTCGAAGAAGACAGGACCGTGAGTGAGTAGACTGGGCAGAGTGGATATTCAAGGGGAGAGAGTTCCAAATGTATGGAAAGTGATAGAAGGCAGCTCTCCCTGAAGTGGAAGTTCGGGCTAGGAGGCGAGGGTCCTATGGGGGAGTTGCGGAGGGAGTAGGAGGGGGTGGGAGGGGTAAAGAGGAGGGCATTGAAGTAGGGTGGAAGGGAGCCAAACCAGAACTTCCCAACTAATGAGGCACTGTGGGCAAGATGTCTGGCCCCAAGAGGGGGAAGGAGAGAGCAGTGCAGAGGCCACAGTGTTGTGTACATGGTGGACAAGCAAGAGCAAAGCGACAGAAGGAGTTGAAGAGGTGTCTAGTCTGGTAAGGGTGGACTCAGGGGCAACACAACAGACTATGTCTCCAAAGTCAAAGATAGGGAGGATCATTTTCTGGACGATCTCACGATGAGCTGGAGGAGGCATCCACAGTGTCTATACAGAGCACCTGGTTTGGGAAGTAGCTTTTTGTGGATCGCATCCACGACCAGTGAAGTTGAGGTTCCAGTCAAACCAGAGCCAGGGGTATTTGAAGGAGGAGACATCCTCTAATATGGACCCCTCGAGGGTATGGAAGGTAGGGGTTGCAGTAAACCTGGCAAGTTTCTGTCTGGTGCCAAAGGTCACAGAGACTGTTTTTTGTGCATTTAGTGACAGCTGATTTGAGCAAAACCAGGACGGGACATTATTGAAGTTCATCTGGAGGCTGGTCACATCAGAGGGGGAGGTACCGGAGGTATATAAAACAGTATTATCCACATACATGTTGATATCAGCTGTTGAGTAGGCTGTGGGTAAGTTGTTTAAAAACACCGAGAAGAGTATCGGTCCTATATACGAATCTTGAGGGACTCTGGTGTTTATGGGGAGAGGAGTTGCCTATCCTGACTAAGATAGGAATGGAACCAGCAAGTGGTTGTCTTGGAGGGCCAGCTGCTGTAAGCTTGTTGAGGAGAAGGTTATGGGCAACAGTGTCATAAGCTTTGCCAGATCGACAAAGATGGCAGAGGTGATGCATTCCTGATCCATACCAGAAAGAATGGAGTCAGTGAACCGAGGAAGGAGGTCGTGGTGGAGTGGGCTTTCAGGAAACCAGAGTGGAAGGGGTGAAGAATGAGGAGGAGTCAAGGAAAGGAGAAAGCTGGACCAGAACCAGGTGCTTTTGGAGTTTTGCAAGGATTGGGAGCAGAGAAATCGGGTGGTAGTCACCTGGGTTAGAGGAGTACCAGCTCTTGGGAAAAGGGACAATGGTGGCCAGCTTCCAGGTGTCAGGGACGGTGGCAAGTGTAAAGGAGAGATTCAAAAGGGTGGAGAGTAGGAGAGCAATAGCATAGGCTGAGAAGTGCAGGAGCTTAGGGTAAAACCTATTAGGGCTTTTGCCCTTATGGGGGTTAAGGGCAAGAAGAGCTTGTAGGTGGGGTCAATCGGGGCAGACTGGAGAGAAGGAGAAGCAGCGGGAAGAGGAAGTAGGTGCTGAAGGAGCTGGCAGTGGGGGAGTTGATGGGAGAAGGGATGCAAGAAGGGTGGAAGCACAAGTGTTGAAGAAGATGTTGAATTTGGTAGCTACAGCGGGGGTCAGAGATGGTGATGGCACCTACCTTTAGGACTGGAGGAGGGGACTGGGTGGGGGGTCGACAGGGCATGGACCACCTTCTAGAATTTTGAGGGACAGTTAAGGTTCTCTTGGAAGGTGGCGGAGAAATATTCCACTTTGGCAAGCCAGATAGCCCTGGTGCAGGCGTTACGGAGAGTTTGATATTTAAGCAAATCTGCAAGAACACCAGATGCTTTGTATGTCAGCCACATCAAGTCATGAGCATGCTGGCAGGCCAGCAGTTTAGCTGATACCAAGAGGAGATGGGAGCCTCAGACCCTAGTCTTCCTAACAGCAGCGTGGTGGTCCCAAGCATTTAGGAACTGTGTGTTGCTATAGCTCAGGGCTGTGTCAACAGATGAGGCATTTGCAATGGGAGACCAATCGGTTCCAACAAGTTCCTCATGAAGGGAGGACAAGTCTAGGGACCTAAGGGAGCAAAGGTGGAGTATGTTTGGCGGGGCTTTGGGGCGGTGGATTTTATGCACGAGTAGACCATGCAGTGGTCACTGAGTGCATTCTGTGAGCAGCAGTAACTACCCATTGAGAGTGTGACACAAAAACCTAGTCTAGAAGTGTGTGCTTACCTGACTTGTGGCTTAAATGGGTTGGTTTGCAGATCAGTTGTATCAGATTCAGGGAAGAGATGTGGTTAAAGATTTTGGATTGGGTACTGGACAGCCAATTTATGTTGAAATCACCAAGGATGATAAGTTCACCAATTGAGGAGTGGGTGGTGAGAGTTGAGATGAGGTCTGTGATAGAGGAGGAAAGGAGGTTAGGGCAGCAGTAGACCCCACCCAAAAATATAAGTAGTGAGTAGGAAGGTATAGCTTTAGTAGTAGAAGTTTACAGAGCAGACTGGGTAGGCCTAATATGGGCAGACTGGGTGGGCCAAGTGGCCTTATCTGCTGGCACATTCTATGTTTCTATGTTCTATGTTTCACTGCTGCAGTACTGTTCAGATGTCAGTTGCAGAGGATTCTGAGATTTGGTGTTACAGAACATGTCAACCTAGAATTAGGCAAAATTATTCTGATACAATCTGCTATACTACGGGAAAGAGTAAGTAAACCAAAACATTTTTGCACACAAAGTGCACATTAGGACCACTCCTACACTTGGGTATAGGACCCTTGGTGCCGACTCTTCCCCTTTAATATGTTCAGCTTGTAACGTTTGTGTATGAGCCAAGCGGCAGCACAGCACTTGAGACCTTCCTCATAAAGTAAAAATTATAATGACAATGATTAGGGAATGGGACAACAAGAGCACTACATAGTTAATAATAGGATCGGGGGGGGGGGGACTGTATTGTGGTTGCGCACTCAAATACAACTTGTTTATAGAAAACACTTGAGGCACGCATTATTCCTTTACAACCACCCAACCTGTCATTTGTAATCCATTACACAGCACCTGCAGCCTGGTTCCCTAAGGCAAGTCCTCAAAAAATGTATTTTATGGGTGTCACTGCAGTGCACTCGGCTCATACATGGAAGTTATCTAAGGTGATATAAAAGCATACTTTAAATTTTGATGTTACTCTGCATTTGACACTGTGTTGTGTGTTTTGAATGTTAATACCACCACTGAGATGAGTGTTCTCACATGCATTCGTAGGGTATGAGAACCACAAACCAATACCCTAAGGAAGTGAGACCACTCCTACAACCATAACAGTGGTCTCAGTTGCGGTATTAAAGCAGCAGTGCAACGTAAACTATTTTTCCAAAAAAGCTAGTTTCAGCTGCAATTAATAAAAACATTAGCATACAGTACATCAAATGTATTTGTCTAGATACTTCTATGCTGCACGCCATGAGACTTTTTGATTTCTAACCCTTGCCAGGTCTACAGTGCTATCTGTATGCAAAATATGGCAGCCATCTTTTTTCCTTGAGAAAAAACTATACATTGAAAGATAGAAATTGTCAGCAGATAAGAGCCTCCAGGTCCTCCAAGTCTGCACAAGTGTTCTATCCATGTTACCCACAGACCCTAGGAGATCTGGATAATTTCCTCTCCTGCCCCCTCTCCAGAATTCCTTTGTACCTATCCCAAGCAACCTTGAATTTCTTCACTATTTTGGCCCCCATCACTCCCTCAGGGAGTGCGTTCCACCCATCTACTACCCTTTCTGTGAAGTAGTGTTTCCTAATGTTTCCCTTGAATCTTCCCCCTTCTAGCTTCATGATATAATCCCTTGTCCTTGAGAGCCTCTTATTCTGGAATATACTGCTATCCAGGACCTTGTTTATACCCTTTCGTACTTCGAGGTCTCTATCATGTGCCCCCTTTCCCTCCTTTGCTTCCGGGTATACATATTGAGGTCTTTCAGCCTCTCCTCGTATATCAAATGGCTAAGTCCTCACAACATTTTCATTGCCCTTCTCTGGACCCTCTCCACTCTATCCACACCCCTCCTGAGGCACGGTCTCCAGAACTGGACACTGTATTCAAGATGTGGCCTCACCAGCTGTTTGTACAAGGACATCCCCACCTCCCTCCTTCTGCTCGTAATACCCCTACCTATGCATTCCAGAATTCTACTGGCCCTCGCTACTGCCCTCTTGCATTGCTTAGCCACCTTGAGATCATTAGATATGATTATACAAGGTCCTTCTCCTGCTCTATCGCTTTCAGTATCTGACCATCCATCCTGTACTTTGCTTTTAGATTGCTACTCCCTAAGTGCATAACTTTGCACTTTTTGGCATTAAAGCTTAACTGCCACACTGCTGACCACTCCTCTAGTTTGTGCAAATCTCTTCTCATTTTTTCTACCCTATCAGCAGTGTCTACTCTGTTGCAGAGCTTTGTATCGTCCGTGAATAGACAGACCTTCCCCTCAAGCCCTTCCTCAATATCCCCTATGAAAATATTGAACAGGATCAGACCCAGTACTGACCCTGTGGTACTCCGCTAGTCACCTCTTCCTCCCGATGGAACTCCATTACGATCACCTTTGCCTTCTTTCCAGAAGAGGTGGTAAGCATACACAACAGTAAAACATTTACAAAATACTCAGATTCTGGTGGACTTAGAAAATTGTACCATCAAATAAAATTGGAAGATGCCTGGAATCTTTCACAGTGGAAAAAGAGGTAGGGTCAAACTTTTTGCCCAATTTCATTGCACTGCTGCTTTAATGCATTATTGATTGCGACACAGCAATAACATATTTAAAATTTAAAACAGTTTCCCTGAATGTGCTCATTTCCAATGTGTGAGACACCCTTCACAGAATCTCCCATGCAGAGGAATGAGGGCTTTTCTGAGACAAATTACAAACTCTGCCTCTTCTAAAAGGCTGGTGTGAAAACATTTAGAAATTTGACTACTGTAGTACACTACTGGTAGACCAGCTCCAAGGGCTTTCCTAAATGAGCACAATAGGTTATCCGTAATGGGGTGGGGTGGGGGGTCAAAATGTGGCACTAGAAATTGGCACATCCTGGTGATTAGGCTGGTCAGACACATATATTGCTATGCCATGCACAAGGCTGCTATTAGCAATGTTACATTTCACCCTTAGTTAAGAGACAACATAAACATTCTTTAAAGCAGAATTTATTTTTTAAAGGCAATATCAGTGATTTGTTTTTAACAGAAAATATAAAAATGTTATCCATATTCACATGATTTTCTTTATATACTCTACTGCACAAATAACACAAACGATTAGACACACATAAAAGCATTTTTAGGAGACAATACATATTGAATATACAGCATAAAAATATATAAAACAATCATAAAATACACACATTTGCAAAAATTAACACAAGACACGAAAACAGAGCTGAAACTACACCACATAATTAACTTTTGCAGCCCAATTGAATATAAAGCAACTTAGTTAGCCATGCACATACGCTGTAGCACTCTGTACTGTCACCACTGTACAGTAATCTTGGTCCCCAGATTTTCTGATAGCTCAGAAACAGTAAGAGGCAGATGTCTGAAAATCTGTATTTAACCCTATTCTATATTAAAATCTAGCAACATTTCACTGAGCCCACTGAATGGTATCATAACTGCTGCTCAGACCCCGATGTTTTCACTGACCTGACAGAATCTAATTTTTCTTGAAAGGCTCCAAATGATAAGCAAGATGTACAAAACTGTCACATGCCTGGGCCACTGTGATCTGTAATTATGTGATTTTCTAGACTGGATTCATCTCTGTTGGGATTCCACAAATTTTAATTACAGCCACTGTTAATTTTGACGCTCTATGCTACGGTCAGAGCTGGCCTCCGACTCTGGCACCCTCAATCCTGCTACCTCTGGATTCTGCAAGACTTAGTGCAAGCCACCTGTGTATGAAATTTAAGTGCAGTTCATTTCATTCACTGTGAACTACTAAAACAGCATACAGGACATCACTGGGCTAGTCTGCAAGTTCCAAACTGGCACCTTAATGTCTGAAGAATACGCATCAGAATATAGACAAACCAGACAGAAGCAGAGGAATAGAAGAGGAATAGGGCTTCCCTAAAATGTGGCCATTAGTGGTGTATAGTATGATCTTAGGGCAAGAAATTTAAGAGATGAAGACAGAAAATGGCTTCAGGGGTAATGGAGAATAACGATTTAGTGGTATTAAATATCAAATTGGTAAGTGAGTTCCTTGAACCTGATTGGCTAGAACCATTCCAAGATGTGGTAATATCTCACAATAAAGTTATAGCCTGGAAGAAGATACTGTCAATTTTTCTACCTACCTGCAATTCATTTAATGACAACTACACCTCCATATCATGTAAATGTAATCCCCGCCATTTAGAGGCTACTGACTGTCTCCTTGGGCTCCACTAATATCCACTGCCAGGCAGATGTCCAACAATAAGAGGCAAATCCATGGTTGATGGTGTCTTGCTGTTGTTCTGCGTGTAATAGCACATCTGTGCCACCAGCTGTTTCTTTAGAGCTCCAGCATGAATATAGTGTATTATGGCCTGGGTAGGGTCCGAGTAAATCAAGGCTCGCAACCAGCCAGTCTTTACCTCAATCAGCCCCACTTTGTTGTTGCTAACTGAGCAAAGGGAACCCTTCACAGTTTTGTAAATATTTACATCTGAATCTCTACTGTTGTTAAATACACTAGCTTGTTTGGACTGCCAGTGCAGCAGCATAGCTCTTCCGATGGGAGCCGCCATGTTTGGTCTGGGACTTCCTGGTTTGGACCCATCGAAACCAAAGGGTCCTTCAGGAGTCCTAATTACAATGGATTATGGGTGAAATGGTGAACTTTTTGTTGGTGCCTAAATGGACCACTAGGAGCACTCCAGCTGTAACTGACAGCTCCTTTAGCCAACCGGGTTACAGGGATCCTGATCTAACTGTGGGACTTTTTTTGAAACAGATGGAGATCTGCTCGAGACACCAAGAAGGCAGCAGTTTGTGTTTTCAGGCTGTGGAGATTCTTCACAGGAGCCTGTATTGCCTCCTGTGGTCCCATTTCAATCCACAAAGGCATCGGATCTACAAAACTGTGTGTGGCAGGACTGGCCCGGTGGCACTGAGGGTTGGGGTGCTGGTCGCCACACTCACTCCGCCCCAGCGACCTGGGTTTGGGAATGAGCCGGGCGGCTGGGGGTTGGACTAGGATTCAGCGTCCGACGACTGCTCTCCTGGTCCTGGGGAATGGGGTGGACCTACGTCGCTCTAGCGGTCCCTGGGGATGCCCGGTGGCACTGCAGATGCATGCGTATCTAAGGGGAGGGAGCATGGTGGATGTATGCATATCTATGCACAAGATGTCATTGCACGTCCATGCTCTCACTGGGTGAAAAAGTGGAAAATGGGCTGGGCGTGACCATGCAGCTTGATGGCCATGCCCTGCACTGTGGGGAGGACTGTCGTGGAATCGTGCTGGGGCGGATACAGCACCAGTCCGGCTGGCAAGGGGGGGAGCCCTTCAGCAGATCAGCTACGGCTGTGCCAACCCCCTCCCCATGCGAGTGAGCCTGCTGCTCTCCCCGCGGGCAGGGCCAGTGGCTGGATGCCCTCGCCGGTAGGTGCCGCCGTTAGGTGTGAAAAATAGGGCTGTGATAAAAAAAAAAAAAAAAAAAACAGTGTGTGGCAGACTTGGACAGGTTTCCCCCAGAATCAACTGGGGGGAGGGGAGACTGGCAAGAAAGCCAAATGCTGAGGAGTCTCTTGTTTCTTCAGCCACAGGCTGTGGCCTTGTGGGTGTGTGTGTGTGTGTGTGTGTGGAGACCTTGATCCTAGGACTCCTGCAGCAAAATAGGAGCCACTTCTGTGCAGTGAGGACTTTCATTTGTCAAAGCCCTGCTGGAGAGTTCAACATGCATAGACCAAGCTTAAAGTATAAAAAGACAATTGCCTACAATCTGGGCCTATGTCAGAAAGGGCCCAGACAAACTGTTCCTGTGCCATCTTCAGCATCCTGGCGAGAGACCAGCCTCGGGATTCAGCCTCTGTGCAGCAATCAATCGCAGGTTGTGGCCACCTACAGGGAAAGGCGTGAAGCAGAGGTGAGTCATGTCAGCCCAGGTCCCCACCTACAGCTCAAATAAGCAGATGTTCTTGATGTTGCCAGAGCCTCCTGTCATCCACAACTTCTGGGTACAGTAACTAAAACCAGGGTAGTTTCCTGCAACCAATCTTCAATTGCAAATGGTACCATCTGATCTTGTTTGTCTATTTAATGTGTTTGCAAGTAACAGGGCCATCCAGCCATGGATACAAATTGTTCATGGTTTCCAAATGTGTTGCTTCCATTTAATAATCCTTCTTTCCATCAAGGGCCACAACATCAGCTGCAATGCCGGCCAACCCGTGGCACCACCTCAGGCATGCCTGTGTTCCACCCTGGGTGCCCAGTAGTTGCTAGACTGATAAATTCAGGGACTACAGTGATTAAAAGTAACCTAGCCTGTCTTAATTACAGTAATCATTTGCCTAAATTCTCACCCCTCCCTTGTTCATGTCCCCATTAATAAACCTGAATTACTGTTTTGCTGTTAACCTGGCTCGTGAGCATATTATTACCTAGTCTAAAGTTACTAAAGTACTGCAAAGCATATTGAAAGTGCATGCTTGTATTATTGAAAAATAGTTACGTAAGAACTTACCGTAACAGTAGATCTTCGAGAACAGCTCTTGCAGCAGGTAACACCATTAGGACTGAAGCCGGCAGTAGCCAGGACCCCACAGAAAAATTCTAGCTAGCAGTATCCAGCGGGGGACCGCCCCCGACGTCGGCCCCTCCCTGATGTCAGGCATCACATAAAAAGGGGCGGTCCCCCAGCATCCCCAGTTCTCCCGCTGGAGACTCCTGGCCCAAGAATGACATCTGAAGGGGAGACCGAGGATCCGCTTCTAAAGGAAGGTTTGCAGAAGGCGTGGGAAGACGCTGTAGCCTAGAACCTAGGTCAGAAGACTCAACCTCCAGAGGTGAAGGTGGGAGGGAAACTACCTGCTGCAAGAGCTGTTCTCGAAGATCTACTGTTACAGTAAGTTCCTACGTAACTGTACTATCTTACTTTGAGAAACAGCTCTTGCAGCAGGTTACATGATTAGGACTGATTCCCAAGCAGTAAGGAACCAAGTTGTTATCGGGAGGAGGATAGGGGAATGCTCCAAGCTTCAGGACAAAAGTCCCTGAAGGACCACAAGCCAAAACCAGCTCTGCGCCTAGAGGCAATATCCAAACTGTAGTGCCTGTTGAATGTGTGAACAGTGCTCCAGGTCGCTGCTGCACAGATGGCTGAAGTGGAGACATTCTTAAGCACAGCGAAGGGGTAGCCACCCCTAGTAGAAAGACCCTTCACTGGTCCGGTAAGGGTTTATTGCACTTCTGATAACAAAACATAATGCACTTTACCAGCCATCTAGAAAGCAATCGTTTAGAAACAGAGCACCGATCATCCTCTGTGCGTAGGAAACAAAGACAGGTCTGATGTACGATGGGCTTTGGTTCTGGTCAGATAATATCTGAGGCACCTATGTACATCCAAAGTGTGCAACAGGGCTTCCCCCCTGTTACCGTGATTCGGGTAATACACCGGTAGGTCTATACCCTGGTTGAGTGTGACAGCCGAGACCACCTTGGGAAGGAACTTAGGATTTGTTCTTAAGGACACCCTGTCCTTGTGAAAAAACAAATAAGGATCCTTGCACATGAGTGCATGAAACTCAGAAACTCTTCTGGCAGAAGTAACAGCAACACTAGTGGAGCCCCACTTCTCCCCTCAGGCTCGTAGGGTGGGGGTCTCAGTGCTAACTGCATTTATCCTCCTGTAATTGGTCGAGCAACTGAGTACTTGACTACCTGTCAGTACACCTCCCCACTGGCACTTATTTTTAGTCCTGTTTACTCTGATCGAACCTGTTATGTATTCTGCGTTCACCTCCTAATCCATCCTGTATGTACCATTACTGTATTGATCATGTGCCAAATTGTTCTCAAATGCTGTTAGCTACCTAGTGTAATCCCTGTTCGCCTGTTATTTTCTGTATGTTTAATTTGACTCCTTTACTGTTCTTATGCGCATTTACCTTGTAACCCTCCCAGGTGCACCTGAAAATAGGCACTTGGCTGTCTAGTGTGCTTACCCAGTTAACAAAAGCAAATAAATAAATAAATAAAAGGAGTGTCTTCCAAGTGAGGAGACGCAGCTTGCAATCCGTGGCTGGTTCAAAAGGAGGCAGCGTAAGCTGCTCTAGAACAAAAGGAAGATCCCAAGGTGGAACCGGGTCTTTGATGGGAGGTCTCAAGTGCAGGATGCAGTGCAAAAAGATCGAGAAGCCTCTAGTTGAGCTAGAGACCTGTGACCTATCGGAGAATGATACACTGAAATAGCACATAGATGGACCTTAATGGAGGAATAGGCAAGTCCTGCCTCATAAAGAGATAGGAGGTAGTCTAAAACAGACCTTACAGAACACTCCAATGGGGTCAATGCTCGAGCCTGAGCGAAATACAAAATCTATGCCACTTCATGGTGTACGTAGCGTGAGTAGAGGGTTTTCTGGCTGCCACCAGAACGTCCGCAACTTCCTGAGAGACCCTGTATCTCAGGACTGCTATGTCCTTAGGAGCCAGGCATGCAGGCTCAGAGACCGCGGATCCAGATGGACCAAGGAGCCTGTCTCCTGGGATAGAAGGTGAAAGCAAAATGGCAGAGGCACCAGAGGTTTCTGGGCCAGCTGATGTAAGACAGGAACCAAACCTGCCTGGGCCAAAGGGTGCTACTAGAATAAGGCATACTTGCTCTTGATGGAGCTTCAGTAGAACCCTCTGGATCAAAGGAAAGGGTGGGAAAGCATAGAGGAACCTGCCCGTCCAAGAGCGACAACATGTCTCCCAGAAAACATCAGGCCCTGGATCTAGCGAGCAGAAATTGGGCAGTTTCGTTGAATGGGGACGTGAGAGGTCTAATTCTGGTGTACTCATCTGTGGAACAGGTCCTCTGCGACTTTCTGAAGCAGTTCCCATTTGTGGACCCTGGCCTGTGACCGGCTTAGGCTGTCCACGATAGTGTTGTCCACACCGGGAACATGTACTGCAATAATGTGTGCGCCATGTTGCAATACCCAAGTCCAAACCCTCTGAGCCTCCCTGCAAAAGGGGTAGGAATGAGTGCCTCCTGGTTTGTTGAGATAGTACATCACCGCGATATTGTCTGTTTGAACCAGAAGAGTACCCGGCGGAATCTCCGTCTGGAATGTCTGTCGGGCATATAAAACGCCTCTCATCTCCAGAATATTTATGTGAAGATGGGACTCCAGAGACGTCCAGGAGCCTTGAGCCCTGACCCCATTGAGGTGAGCTCCCCATCCGGACCCCGAAGCATCCATGGAGAGAGTCGCTGATGGAGGTGGTGCAGTGAAGGGACTCCCATCGAGAGGTGGTCTGGGATGAACCACCAATGCCAGTCTCGGATGACTGCATTCATGATCCACACTGGATGCTGCGATGATCGCTTTTGGTCCCATTGTGCTCTCAGCATCCACTGGGTAACCCGCATCTGGTCGAGCTAGGGAACCATCGCAATGGCAGCCGCCATGTGTCTGAGCAGGCAAACGACGGTGTGGGCTGGTACCCTCTTCTTTTCCTTTATGTCCCTTATGAGGGATCTGATGCATTCTGCCCTGTCCCGGGGAAGGAATGCCCTTCCCCGAATTGTGTCCAGAACCGCTCCTATAAAGTGCAATTTCTGAGACGGAACAAGGCACGACTTCTGATTGATGGTGATGCCCAGCGATAGGAAGAGGGAACAGGTATCCCGTATTGCGGACATCAGGGCCTCCCGTGAGGGTGCCATGATGAGCCAGTCATCTAGGTATGGAAACAAGTAGTGGCCCCTCTCCTGAGAGCTGCTGCCACGACTGCCATACACTTTGTGAACACCCGAGGTGCCGAAGACAGTCCGAAGGGGAGGGCTCAGAACTGGTAGTGGCGTCCCAGAAACTCAAAGCGCAGAAATCTGCGGTGCAGTCGAGTGATCAGGAGATGTAGGTGAGCGTCCTGCATATTCAGCTACGCTAGCCACGTACCCTCTTTGATCATGGGAATGAGACCCGACAGGGTCACCATGCGGAAATGTTTGTACAGCACAAAGTTGTTGAGATCGCTGAGATCCAAAATCGGGTGCAAATCCCTTGATTTCTTTGGAACCAGGAAGAAGTGGGAATAGTAACAGTTTCCTCTCTGGTTCAGTGGAACATGTTCTATGGCCTCCTTGTGTAGGAGGGCCAAGATCTCTTGCTGAATAAGCAGAGCATGCTGACCCGAGTAACGGGAGAGTAAGGGAGGAATGGATAGTGGGTGATCGAAGAATTCTATAGAGTCACCTCGTTCGACCAACTGCAACACCCACTGGTCGGAAGTGATCCTCTGCCATCCTGAAAGGTGATGAGAGATGCGACCTCCAACCTTCTCACCCTTTGATCCAGGAGGAGGGGGGCTGGGAAGGAGTCATGCTGTGGTGGTGTTGGCTCCTGTGGGCTGGGCTGCTTTTGAATGCTTCAGGCCCTGGCCCAAAGGGAACCTGGCTTGATTCTTATGGCAAAAATTGCCCCTGGGTTGCTGGCCAGAATGTGGCTGTTGCCTTTGTTGGAGGCTGCGAAAACGATTCTAGTTCCTAAAAAAGGAACCAGATTTTGGTCTGTACATGGGTTGTACAGCCCTGACTGCCTTCCCAGCATCCTGGAATTTGGTGATGACCTTCTCGGACTCCTCACCAAAGAGGACTGCTCCATTATAAGGGATGTCCAGGAGATTCTTCTGGACATCTGGGGTAAATCCGGAGACCCTCAGCCACAAGTGTCTCTGGAGACAAACGTCTGTGGCTGCTCCCCTGGCTGCCGAGTCCACTGAGTCGTGAGCGGCTTGGAGAAACTGGGTCCCCACGTCAGACGCAGTTTGGAGCAGGTTTAGCAGCTCCTCCTTCTTTTCACCATCCGGTAGATCTTTAAGAAGGTCTTGGCCCCGATCCCAGAGGGCATTCTGAAATTGCACCATGTGCGTCAGATAGTTCAAAGACCTAATAGAGCATGTAGCGCAGCATGCGCGTCTTCCCATGGAATCTAATTGCTTAGATTCCTGGTCCGGAGGCTGGGTGCTCAAATGTTGAGGCCACTGGGACCTGTCATGAAATGCAGTAATGACCAGGGAGTCGGCCAGGGGTTGTTGCGCCAAATACTGGTGCTCTGTAGGAGCCCTGTAAAGGCGGTCAGCCTTCTTTGGAACAGCCGGTGTGGAATGTGGACGTTTCCAAGCTGCTTTGGTGACATCCGTAAAAGATGTCCACCAATGGTGGGACCACCACAGGTTTGGGGTCTCTCTGACTGAGGTAACGGGCAAGGCATTGTCTCTCAGGGTCTAGCTCTTCAGTCTCCCATCCCATATTGTCCTGGATGTGCCTCATGATTTCTGAAAAGCAGGGATCATCCGGAGGCAACCTTGGAAGGTCCTGTGGGTCTGGTGATGGGGGACTGAAAGGAGATGGAGACCTGGAGATGTCGGACGTATCCGGTCTGGAGTCATCTCCCGATGATCGACGTCTGCCCCTGGGTCGCCTCGGGCTCGGGGACCCTGAGGGAGAGCGTGATGGGTGTTTCCTGTCTCTTGATTGGCCCCAAGGAGGCGGAGTTGGCTCCTTGGGGGTCGGGGGTCTGTCACCTTTGGCGCCCCTAGGAGGAGGTGGAGGTGGTGGAGGAGGCTGAGGCTTAGGAGGAACCACGTCCTTCTTGATGGTTTCCCACCAGAAGGTGAACAAATCCTTCACCTCCTGGATGTTCATACCTGTTGGACCCGGCATCGGTGTGGGCCTGTCATCGGGTTCGGGCGTCGGGTCCCAGGGAAGCACAGGATTCGGCTCCCTGGGCAAGCCGGCGTCCTCCGTGTCACCCGTCTGGTCGTCTGGCGATGCGGTAGCCTCTTTGCCTGAGGACCCCTGACGTCCGGTGTCCACTGGCGTTGGTGTAGTAGTCGGTCATTTGTCGGGTGCTGGGACTGACGCCTTCTTGGACTTCGTCGTCCGCTTAAGGGACGTCAGCTCGGAAGTCTTTCAGGTGCTTTAGGAGGTTGGGAGACGGACATGAAGTCGGTGTCCCGGCGTCGGTCAGACGTACCTCACGATTTGGAGGAAGACTTTTTGTGCCTGTCCGAAGGAGCAGGCTTAGAGGCATCCGACGCCAGAGAAGTCTTGAGCAGGTGCAGGGAGGCGGAGGAGCCCCCTGAAGACCTTACCTTTACCGGGGGAGGCTGGGAGCGAGCCCAGGAAGGAGATCTATCGGACCGGGCAGAGTTGGAGATGGTCCTGGACTCTGAGGCCCTACTTTGGGATTTCACCCTGTCCGAGTCCTGATGCTTGTCCCAGTGCTTCTCAGATTTATGAGAAGATTCTCCTTTGGAGGAAGGTCTTTACTCCATCTTTTTTAATTTCTCCTCGAGGAGGAATCCCTGAAGGGCCTTTTAGTGGCAGATCTGGGTCCTGCTATTAAACTGTTGGCAAATTGAGCAGGCCTGGGTATCGTGCTCTGGGCCCAGACACCTGACACAAGCAGAATGATGGTCTGCAAAGGGTATCTGCTTGCCGCAGGCGCACTTAGAGGGACGTCCATTGGGAGAAGGAGTAGAAGAAGCAGACATGGAATAAAGTTTTACTTAAAATTGAAGATTTCACATGTTGTAAGAGTAGAGCAGGCTTCCGTGAGGCCGATGCTGGTGAGTCGACGACGGGAAAAGAACTGGGGTGCTGGGGGACCGCCCCCTTTTATGTGATGCCTGATGTCAGGGAGGGGCTGAAGTCAGGGGTGGTCCTCCGCTGGATACTGCGAGCTAGAATTTTTCCATGGGGTCCTGGCACCTGCCGGCTTCAGTCCTAATGGTGTAACCTGCTGCAAGAGCTGTTTCTCAAAGTAAGATCTGCCTTTTACAGGGGGTTACAGGGTGAATGCCAGAAGACCAACCCCTGCTGGTAAGTGGAAGGTGCATGAGCATATCAGTAATACTGGTACTAACCTGTATTATAAGTACTAAGTGTTGCAGTTGCAAAACTAAGTGTAAAAGGTCACTAGGCAGGATTGTGGGTGGTTATACCTTCCCAGAGGGCTGTACCAATTCTGTTAGGAACCCACTTAAGCACTGCTCTGGGTGGAGGCACCATAATTGTAGTTCTGCTATTGGTAGGCACATCACAGTACCCTGCATTTCCGAACCCAGGCCCCTCAACCTGTAATTAGGGAAGTAGGCAGGGGTAGTAGCCCCTGGTATAATGGCACCAGGGTTACATAAATGTTATTTGTTTCCATGTCAACAGAAAACTATTTTCCTGTAGCTGTTGGGGCTATACATGTGTGCTTTAGTTTGTTTTCACTGTTCAGGGTAGCCCCCTGTGATTGCTCTGTGGGTCTCCACTGAAATCTCATATCTATGAAAGCTGTATTAGCATATAAGAACATGATGTCAGGTCACCCATTCATACCCTTGTATCTCTATGCTGAAAGAACAAATACCTTGCAAAAACTCTCTAGAAACACATAATGGAATGCAGGTTAAACAGGAAAACCCTGCATTACAATTCAAGACAGTTGCAAACTGCACTTAAATGTGGTATTTCACACATTCCTACAACTTGTTTCTTTGAAGTCTAACTAAGCAGATTGGCATAATGTGGAGTCTAAAGGGTGATTACATATCATGTTCTCATATGCTAATGCAGCTCCCAGGTACAATGAGATTTCAACAACCAGCAAATGGAGACCTCAGGATAGTTACAGGGCCTAGTATGAAGTGCGAAAACAAACTAAACCAATTGCATACTTCTAACAGCTACACAAAAGAGTTGTCAGTTGACATGGAAACAAAATTTACAAGATATGAGAGTGTAGTCTTCCTTTAATAGTAGCAAATTCTCCACTACCAAATAAGTGTTATAACTTTGCTAACCCCACTAGTTGGCTGGCTGAGCCACTTGGCTACATTATGCACCTCACAATGTACCCAAAGTATGGGGTTATCTCAGGACAACATCCTGCTGAGTATTAGTAACCTGTTGGAAAACAAGATCACCAACATACATAGTCCTCTTCCACAGTATTAGATTCCTGAGGCAAAATAAACAGGTTACTCACCTGTAACAGTTGTTCTAGGAGTGGTATATGTTGTTCATCCACATTTGTTGGCAGGTACCTTGCAGCTTTAAGATGTGCTGGAAAGTCTTCAAGCTGGCTCTTCCAACCCACCCACCTGGGTGGTATAACCCTTGGCTCTGCCCCATGATGCCAGATCTTGGCTTGCTGGAAGCTAGGTCACAGATGTGTGCGTCGAAGCCGGGGAGGTCGGGTGGGTCAGTGTGGATGAACAACATATACCATTCCTAGAACTACTGTTACAGGTGAGTAACCTCTTTCTCTAGGATCATGGATATGTTGTTCTATCCACACTCGTTGACAGACTCCTAGCAGTTCTCCAGGAGGAGGGAGACGAGACGCATACCCTCTATTTAGGGAAGAGGGACTGGAGAACTGAGGTTCCAAACCAGCATCCCGGCATGACTCCAGGTCAATGTGGTAATGGGAAATGAAGGTGTGTGCTGACTTCCAGGTAGCAGCCCTGCAGATTTCCTGGCTAGGGACGTCCCAAGAAGCAGCCACCAATGCAGCAGTATGGCGGGTGGAATGAGCCCTTAGCTCAACAGGAGGCTCCCTACGCCAACCTATAGCAGAGGTCAATGCAAGATGTAATCCATCCTAGCTATTGCCCGCTTGGCTGGAGGTCTGCCAGAGTGCGGCTTCAGCGTAGGTGTGCAAAACAGCTGGCGAACCTCTCCCCAAACCTTCGCCATTTGCTCTTTGTAACAGGTGAGCATTCATCTCATGTCCAAAGTATGTAGCCTGTACTCGGCCTCCGAGTGTGATTGGGGAGAACACCGGCAGAGTAATCACCTGGTTAAAGTGAAACTCTAACATCACCTTTGGAAGGAATTTCGGGTGGGGCGCAGGACAACCTTGTCCCAGTGGAAGACCAGGTAAGGAGACTCAGTGGAGAGTGCCTGTAACTCCCCAGTCCTTCTGTCTGACATGATAGCCACCAAGAAGGTGGTTTTCCACGACAAGTGCAACATGTCACACTTGTGCACAGGTTCGAATGGCTTGCCCATGAGCCTTGCCAAAACTAGCAGTAGATCCCACGGAGGTGGAAGTTCATGCACCAGAGGGGATAAGTGATCTAGGCCTTTGAAGAAGCGCCAGACCACCTTCTCTTGTGCCACCGACTGCTGACCGGCCCACGCCTGGTAAACAGAGATAGCTGCCAGCTGCACCTTTAGGGTTGTCGACCATAGCCCCTGCTGGGAGAGGGACCAAAGATAGTCTAAAATGCTAGCCACTGGGCAGGATGAGGGGTCCAATCCTTTGCCCTGACACCAGATGGAGAATCTCTTCCATTTAAAGGCATAGCATTTTCTGGTCAGTTCCTTACGGGATACCTCAAGAACATTGAGAACCTCGTCAGAGAGACCCAAGGCCTGGAACTCTAGCTGCTCAGGAACCAGGCCATCAGGTGCAGGGATTGAAGGTCCGGGTGGAGTACCTTCCCCTGGTTGACTGAAAGCAGGTCCAGGAATGCTGGAAGCCGCCACGGGAGCCTGGAGCTGAGGCTGAGGAGATCCGGATACCAGAACTGGTGTGGCCAGTCTGAGGCTACCAGGATCACCTGTGCCTTGCTCTTCCTGACCTTGATGAGCACCTTGTGAATCAAGGGAAGTGGCGGGAAGGCATAGAAGAGGCCTGGGGTTCACAGCCTCGAGAAGGCATCCCCCTGCAGCGAACCCTGCTGAGGGAGCAGGCATGAAACAGCCTCAGCTTTGTGTTTTCCCTGGAGGTGAACAGGTCCACCTGGGGAGCTCCCCAGTGGGAGAACAGATCTTGCAGTACCTCCTGGAGGAAAGACCACTCCTGAGACGCCCCATCTATCCGGCTGAGGGCATCGGCCAGCTGATTCGAGACTCCTGCCATGTGAATGGCAAAGAGATTTGCTTCCAAGCTGAGCACGAGGGAACAAATGCGGAGAGCTTCCTTGCAGAGGGGCAAGGAGCACATCCTGCTCTGCCTGTTGAGAGAGTACATGGTTGTGGTATTGTCTGTCTGGACCTGGACCACTTGACCCCAAACAAATGGAGCAAAAGCGGTCAGGGCTAGCCAAACGGCTCAAAGCTCCAGCAGGTTGATGTGATATCAGGACTCCTGGAGGGACCAGAGCCTATGGGCTCTGTGCTCCCCCAGATGGGCACTCCAAACCATCAGAGACATCGGTCGTCAGGATGACCGTCGACTCGGGTGGACAAACAGGATCCTTTCCTGCAGATGGGATGGGACGAGCCACCACTGGAGGCTGTCCCATATCCTTTGGGTCACAGAGACCAGCTGGTCAAGATGACCCGAGTGCTGAGACCACCAGCTGACCAGTTCCCACTGAAGAGAACGTATATGGCAGCGGGCCCATCAGACCACGCTGATGCAGGCCGCCATGTAGCCCAGAAGATGTAGGAAGTCGCGGGCAGGGCTCAATTGCCCAACCAGAAATGATTGGGCAAAGGAGGCAAGAACCTCTGCCCTGTCTGCCAGGAGCTGAGCTCTGGCTTGGCAGGAGTCGAGCTCTGCCCCGATGAACTGGATCACCTGTGCAGGCACGAGTTTCGACTTGGTCTAGGCAAGTCTGGAGGGCCAGATCCCTGGACCGCTCCATCTTCAGACTGGAGGGACCTGCTATCAACCAGCTGTCCAGGTAAGGGTACACCCGGACCCCTCGGCACCTCAGGTAAACTGCCACCACTGCAATGCATTTGGTGAAGACCCTGGGGGTTGAACACAGGCCGAAGGGCATTGCTCGGAAAGCGTAAAGGGTTCCCTCGGCTCTGCAGCAGAGGAACCGTCGATAGGATGGACGGATTGGACGTGAAAGAATGCATCCTGAAGGTCTAGGGAGCAAAACCACATTCCTTGCTCCAGGGGCGGTATGATCTGTGCTAGAGTTACCATCCGAAGGTGTGTGACCTGAGGAACTTGTTCAGGTCGTGCAGATGTAGAATGGGCGCCCAGCCCATCCGCTGGCACCAGGAAGTACCTGGAGACAAACCCTGGGTCTGAAGGCAGGTCCGCTACTTGGCACAGCACTCCTTGAGGAGGAACTGAGATAAGCTGTCTCTGAGAGCCAACTGAGAAGCTGCGGACACCAGATCCCCCCGTGGGGCACGGGCTCGAAAGGGAGGGGCCTGATCGAATTCCAGAGGCAGGCCTCGACCTACCACTTCTAAAACCCAACAGTCTGTGGTGATAGCAGACCAGGCAGAAATGAAGTGGCTGAGCTGGCCCCCCATGGGAGGTCCCAGGGGAGGCGTGACATGACTGAGGGAGGCACCCCCCAATTCGTCACTGGGCAGGTTTGGAGGATGGTCCAGCGGAGGTGCTGCTGGGACTTTCTCCCCGGGCTTCCTAAACGAGGACACCACAGACTTGGCCCGAGGACATCAAGTTTCAGCCTGCTGGCCCTGCTGTTGCTGCTGGGCAGGTCTGGTTGCAGGAGTGGATGAATGAAAGGGCTTGCAGTTGTGATGCTTGGGGCCCTTGTCCTTTTGAGCAGATGTCGTCGAGTCCAAGGTGGCACTGGACTTCTCCATGCGCTGGAGGTGGCCCTTCATACCAGGACCAAACAGGTAGGTGCCCAAGGAGGGACATCTGCCAACTTATGCTGCATATCCGCGTGAAAGTCAAGATGCAGCTGCCCTGCGTGGCGCATGGCCACTGCAGTCGCCACCGAATGGGCACAGGAATTGTCAATGTCCAGAGCCATCTGGAGTTGCTGCTTAGCCACTGCCCTACCCTGGTCCCAGGTCTGCTTGACTGTAGTCTGGAGGTCAGCCGAGAGATTAGGAATAACCTCATCCAGGGAGCCCAAGAGGGCATGGGAAAAATGTGCCATGATAATGGCCGAGCTGGCTTGATGGAGACCAAGTGAGTAGGTTGCGTACACTTTCTTCTCAGAATGGTCCTGCTGTTTGGATTCCCGATCCGGGGGTCTGTCCACATTGCCCTTGCTGCCTGAACACCGAAAAACGGAGTCAGTCACCAACCCCACCACCGAGGAGTGCTCTGAAAAGCCTGACAGGGATCCCATGGCACCACATATTTGCGGGCCATGCGGGCAGAAGGCACAGGACAAGATGCTGGATGCTGCCACAGCTCCAAGCTGGGCCCACAATGGCTTCAGCCACCTGGAAGGCCTCCATAGGGAGTATCCCTTTATCCAGAATCTCTGTAAAGGGTACTTAGCCTGTTTCTGCACAGGCTCCAGCTCCCATACCAGTGGATCTGGAGATGAGCCGACAAATTCCCATCAGCGAGGTAGGACCCTCATCGGTGGAGAGTTCCCAGGCCTCGATGTCCACTGGACGGGAGACCATGGAGGAATCCTCGGACTCTGAAGAGTCCTCATAAAGTGGGCACCACCACGTGTCACTCTCCACCGCCTGGGCGATTGGAGTGAGGTGACCAGAACCAATGCGGCAAGCCTTGGGCCAACCGAGAATCCTTGGTCAAAGCCCCAGACTTGGGGCTTGGTGGCAACTCCACCTCGATTGGTGGAGTAGCCGACTTGGCTGAGCCAGCAGGGCCTTAACCGCATCTCAGTGACGACGGCCATTGCCAACGTTGGTCAACTGGGTGAAAGCCACTTAATGGCTGGGGTGGAAACCGGAATCGACTTCAACCCAGACAGGACCAACTGCTGCCACATGAGGTCTTTGTAGTGCCGATGCAACTTGTGCTGGAGCCTCTCCTCACCCAAGGAGGACGAAGATGAAGAGTGGTGCCGCTACTTCCCATGGCGTCGGGAACAGGATCGCCGATGAGGGCGAGTCCTGTCCGACGCCGAAGTCGAGGAACGAGACAGAGAGCTCGACCATTGGCGGGGCCAATGGGAGACCTCAGAAGGAGCTGGGGAAACCCACGGCTCTTCCTGCTCAGGTTTTTTGGTGGGCGGGTCCTGCCCAGTGGACTAAGCCGACCCATCCGAGGACACCGGGAGCACCGGTGTCTGAAATAAAGAATCGTCGGCCAGATAGGGAGACAACCCGCTGTTCGGCTCAAGAAGAATTTCGGCTGCATCGACAGGCATCTCAGCCAACCGGTCTGACAGGGTTACCGTGAAACCAGCAGCCTCGGCCTCAAATTTGACCAAAGTCGAAGCCGGGGTTTCCTGCCAGTGGAACTGCTCCCCGTCCCAAGAACGTCGACATGTCGACTTTCCTTTTTTCCTTCTTCGACTCCTTCTTCCTGGAGCGAGACACATGTAACCCAAAGGGCCCTCTCCCTTAGTAGAGAGAGACTGGTACAACTCCTAGAAAGGAAGCAGAATAGGAGGATCCCAGCTGAAGCGGAATGGAGGCTGAAGCTGAAGAGCCGCCACAGCCTGAGCCACATCCTCCTCGAAGGCCTTAAGCTGTTCCTGCTGCTTGGCGGAGCCCACAGCCGTGGAGACCACCCAATGGGCATCCTTTGATTTGACCGGTGGGTAACACTTCTCTGGTAGCCTGAGCTGGAGTCGGGCAGCGCGATCTTCGAGCACGTTCGGGGAAAAGGACCAACAGTGATCACAGGCCTGCAAATCGTGGTCCAGTCACAGGCAATACACACAAGCGGTGTGAGGATCCGTGCAAGACATTTCTGCCCTCAGGGGCACTGGCAAAACCCTGGGGCTGATTTATCTTCCATTGTGGGAGCAAAAGAAGAATGAACTTGAGAGAGTTTAAGAATTAGTTTTGGAAGTGAATCCAAAGACTCAGAAGCCAGGGCCTACTACATGCGGGAGCGCTTAAAAGGGAACCTGAACCTTCCAGCAAAAAGGAAGATCTGGCGTCATGGGGTGGAGCCGAGGGCTATACCACCCAGGTGGGTGGGAGGAGCCAGCTTGAAGACTTTGCAACACATCTTAAAGCAGCAAGGTACCTGCCAACAAGAGTGGATGAACAACATATCCATGATGCTAGAAAAGTGTGTTTCAGCTTTTAAAACCTACTGCTCCGGTGAAAGTCAGTGGGTGAGACAGACGTACAGACTCAGGTAAAAGGTGTAGAACCCACTTTGCGGTATTTATTTTTCAAAATAAAATAATAAACATTCAGAAAGGAAACAGGTGATTAGTCCTTCAGTTCTGCAAGAAACAGTGCAAAATTCCCTCAGTGCACAACTTCCAGGCTTCATTCCAGCCAAATAGATTCCTAGCACATGAAAACTTGCATTTACTATAAGAAAAAATTACTCACCTTAGTAATTATGTTTCTTCTATTGAGTCTTGCTGTATTCTGACTAATGCAGTTAGCCCCAGCCTTTAAACTGCCCGGAGAACAAAGGGTTAAACTTTCTATGCAGAGCATAGAATGCTGAGCATGAACTCAGTTGATGCGGTTTCCTTTGAAATCTAACCATCAGATTCTTACGAGCAAAACTCACTAGCTATTCTATGTGGAAATTGTAAAATTTTACTAGCCAACTGGCAACAAAAGTTTTGAATTCCCAAAGGAAGACTCAAGTCAGGAAACCCAAAACACAAACCCAATTCAAATAAGAAAAACAACAAAATAAACACCCAAACAAAAACAGAGGGTGTAAAGCAGCACCCCTGGTGCCACACTCGCCTACCCACCACTTCCCAAAAACAGGTTCTGAAAGGGGAGGCGGGGGAGGTCAGAATACAGCAAGACTCCAATAGAAGAAACATAATTACTAAGGTGAGTAATTTTTTCTTCAAACAACATGAAGTCTTGCTGTATTCTGACTGATGCAGACTACCAAGCAGTACCTCCATGGAGGAGGGACAGAACCTACTTTGGGAATAGGCTCTGAAGTACTGCTGTGCCAAACTGAGCATCACTCCTAGCCTGGATATCCAGAGAGTAATGCTTGGTAAAGGTATGGACTGTTTTCCAGGTGGCTGCTTGACAAATTTCTAAGAGAGGAATATCCCTGGCAGCAGCCAGGGAAGCAGCTGTACCTCTTGTAGAGTGAACCCTCAGGCCTGAGGGTGGAATCTTTCCCAGTTTCTCATAGCAGAATTGTATACAAGACACAATCCACCTGGCAATAGTTCTCTTGGTGGCAGGTTTGCCCTTTCCCACTTCTCCATAAGTGAGAAACAACTGGAGGGACTCAAACCTGTGACCCTTGGTACGCTCTATATAGTAGCTAAGGGCTCTTTGAACATCTGAACTGTAGCCTCCTCCCCCTGAGGAGAATGATCAGTGAAGAAAACAGGAAGTGACATAGACTGATTCAAGTGGAAATCTGAAACCACCTTGGGCAAGGACCTTCTATTGGTTCTAAGGACCACTTTATCCCTGTGAAAGGAGATAAAATCAGGTTCCACTGACAGGGCTTGCAATTCACTGATATGTCTGGCAGAGGTAATGGCTACCAAAAACACAGTTTTCCAAGTCAAGTACTTAAGCTCTGCTGAGGACATAGGCTCAAAAGGAGGTTGCATGTTTGGCAATGCAAACATTTAAGTCCCAGGCAGGGGCAGGGTCTCTAAAGGGAGGATTGGTATGATGCAATCCTTTAAAAAACTTACAGAATACAGGATGAGATGATAGTGAGGAAGACTTCCCCACTGACAGAAAAGCAGAAACAGCTGACAAGAGTACCTTGAGAGTAGCTGGTCTGAGGCCTAGGCCATTAAGATTGACCATATAATCCAGAACTGTAGGCAATTCAGCAGTATCTGGAGAAATATGCTTCTTGGAACACCAAATGATGAATCTCTTCCATTTGGAGTTATAAGTCTTTCTGGTGGAGGGCTTTCGAGAAGCTTTGAGAATATCCAGAATCCCCTGAGATAGATGCAAATCTGCAAACTCTAACTCTTCAGGAGCCATGCCTTGAGATTGAGAGAGACTGAAGACTGGGGTACCAAATCCTCCCTGAGAGGAGGTTAACAGGTTGTAATTCCTGGGAAGAGACAGGGAAGCTGGACTGCTAGGGACAGCAACAGGGGTACTAGGGCTGTCTGGCCCATTCTGGAGCAATCAGAATCACTTTGCAAGGTTGTGACCTTATCTTGACTAAAACTTTGAACAGAAGAGGGAAGGGAGGGAAGGCATACAGAAATTTCCCTTCCCAGTTCAGAATCAGAATCAGAACATCCAGGGGGACTGAGCCCAAGACTGGGGGTGTACAACAAAAGAGAGGAAGTTGGTGATTGTCTGGGGCTGCAAAAGATCTATCTCTGGAGTGCCCCACCTTGAAAAAAATCACCTTCAATACCAGAGGGTCCAGGGACCATTCGCGATGGCCCTGTGAGATCCTGCTCAGTGCATCTGCTAGCACATTGTCCTTCCCTAGAAGGTGAACTGCTATCAGAGAGGTTTGCAGGGAGTAAGCCAGGGACCACAACTTCATGGCTGCTGTGCACAAGGCTGTAGACTGAGTGCCTCCCTGCTTGTTGATGTACCACATGGTGGTGGTGTTGACTGTTCTGACCTGAACCACCTTGTTCTGTACTGACTGAGAGAAAGCTTACAGGGCCAGAAAAACTGCCCTGAGTTCTAGAAGGTTGATATGGAGAAGGGATTCCACAGGGGACCACAATTCCTGGGCAGTGAGGGCCCCCAGATGGGCTCCCCAGCCCAGAAGGGAAGCAACTGTGGTAAGGACCACTGAATGAGACTGAGTGGCAAATGGGCCCCCTTGCCTTAAATTGTCCTGATCCTGCCACCATTGAAGGGCTTGGATCAAGGTCAGAGTCACAGGGATCAGTTTGATAAGGGAATCTTTCTTCTGGGACCAAAAAGCCCTCAGATGGAACTGAATGTCCCTCATCCGGAATCTTGCCCCTTGGACCACTGCCGTGGAAGCTGCCATGTGGCCCAAGAGCTGGAGGAAATGCCTTGCTAATCGAGATACCTGAAGGCTGAAGGAAGAGGATAGTTCAGTAAGAACCCTTGCCCTTTCCAGGGAAGAAAGGCTCTTGCTTTGACCGTCATCCAGCTCTGCCCCTATAAAGGTAAGAAGCTGGACTGGCTCGAGAACTGACTTGGGAAGGTTGAGAAGAAATCCTAGAGAAGTGAGCACTTGCTGGGTCACTTGCAGGTCTGACTTGACTTGGTCTGGAGACTGGCCCACTATTAGCCAGTCATCCAGATATGGAAAAATGGAAATATTTTGCCTCCTTAGAAAGGCAACTACTACTGCCAGGCACTTTGTGAAGACCCTTGGGGCTGAGGTTAGGCCAAAGGGCATTGCTCTGAACTGATAGTGGCCTGAGGGCAACGCGAACCTGAGGTACTTTCTGTGGGAGCACCTGATGGGAATGTGAAAATAGGCATCTTTGAGGTCCAGGGAGGCTAGCCAGTCCCCTGGCCTTAGAGAGGAAAAGATTATTCCCAGAGTTACCATCTTGAACTTTGGTTTTAAAAGATGTTTGTTTAGGTATCTTAGGTCTAGGATGGGTCGCCACTCCCCTGTCTTTTTTGGGGTAAGGAACTACCTGGAGTACAGACCTTTGTCCCAGTGTAGGGTGAGGTACTCTCTCTGGCTCATAAAGCCAGCAGAGATGAAACCTCTGCCTCTAGGGCAAGGGTTTCTGAGAGACCTGCAGGTGGAAAGATCTGGCTCTCATCTTTGGAAATTTTTGAAGCTGAGAACCAGTCCCTGGCTTACTACTTCCAGGACCCACTTGTCTGATGTAATAGACATCCAGTCCTGGACGAAGTAAGTCAGCCTGCCCCCTACTGGAATAGGAGAGTCAACCCAGGCAGGCCCATCAGGGTGTCTGATTGGCAGGGGCCTTAGGCTGAGGAGTGGATGCAGCCCTGCTCATTCCCCTTCTGCCTCTCCCTCTGAAGAACCCCTCTGTGAAAGGGAGAAGAGGCCTGTGCTTGGTAAAAGGCTCTATGAAAAGGCCAGTCCCTGCCCCTAGACTGCTGCCTTTGAGGACTTGCCTGCCTCTCTTTGGCCTGAGCACTCCTGTAAGTGGTCCTGTACTCATCCATTTTCTTTATGTAATTCTCTCTCTGCTCCCCAAACAAAGAATTATCCACTATAGAAAAATCCATGGCCTTAGCCTGGGTGTCCTGCAAGAGGCTAGTACACCTGAGCCAAGCCATTCTCCGAAGAGCCACAGATGTAGCCATGACTCTTGATGACAAATCACTGGAGTCCACAACAGCATGAAACTGAACTTTTGATGCCTCAATCCCATCTGCAGCCACCTCCTCCAGCTCCTTGGCTAGCTGGAGGGAGGCCTGTTTAGCCAGTGCCAGTACAGTGTCCCACCTGGACTTCTGGTACCTGGCTGTATAGGCCATATAATTCGCCTGCCTGAGTCCCAAGGAAGATGCCATATACTGTTTTTTTGTCATGGCATCAATCTTCCTGGAGTCTTGGTCTGGGGGGTGTGAAGGCAAGGGTATGTTTGCCTTATCACAGGAAGCAGCCTTCACAACCCCAACATGGCTGCAATGCTGATATAAAAACTCCATATCTGAGCCTGAAAGTGTATACCTCTTGTCCATTGTTCTATCAACAGGAAGTATAGAATTGGTAGACTTCAGGATTTTTTGTGTCTGCTTCCCAGAAGATTTGTGAAGGGGAATAGACAGTCTCCTGGACTCTGGGATGTCCATCATTTCCACAAAATCAGGCTCCTCTTGATCCTCCATTGCCTCCTCTATAGGAAGCTGGAGGGTCTCAGCCACCTTTCTGTAGAACATAAAGTGGGAAGGCGACTCAGAAAGCCTAGGAGGGGATACACCTGAAGGTCTGTCTGGGAGATGTCGGTTCAACAGGCACATCCAGATTTTCACCATCACCATCATCATCTTCAAACTCCCCTCCTCCTCAAACTCCGGTTCATAAAATTCTTCAGTGGTATAACTGTGAACCAGGGAACCGACCGAACGAGCCCCTGCAAAGGTGCCGGATCGGTCAGAACTGGTAAGTGATTCCACAATCCGAATCGCTCTGGCTATTTCCTGGCGGTCGGAACATGTACTTCTGGATCGAACCGGACGATTTCTCTTTGCTTTTCTTTTACGTCGAACCGAACCCTTGGGATTGGCTCTCCTTTTGCCCGAAGTATCACCCTGGTCAGAGGGCACTCCTTCTGGTTCGGTCGGAACTGAACCGGGCTGGCCATCCGGGTCAGCGGACTTCCCGGCCTCCTTTTCCCTCAGTCTACCTAATCTCTTTTCAAAGGTAGATTTGGGAAAGTTTTTACAAATTTGGTAGTCTGAATCGAGGTGTTCAAACCCCAGACAGTAAACACAGGTGGTGTGGGAATCGGCCTTAGCAAAGACCTCCCCATACTCACTGCAGTGTTGAAACCCGGGCCCGTTTTTTTTCTTGGGTTTCTCAGACATGGCCAACCTAATCAACTTACCCTTTTTTTGGAAACCGCCAGGCAAGACTCCCTTATTGGTTCCTAACCGTATCTTGGGTCTTGGAAAAAAACATACCAACCACGTTTGTTTTTAGAACAGATAAGGACCGGTAACCACACATTAAAGTAAAATAAACAGTCAACAAATGATCGGTTCAGCCGAACCGATCCACACTATGAAGTTCCACACAGAAAAACAGTACAAAACCTATCTAGTACTCACGGTACCACAGACAGAGACTGAACCGACTATCACGAAAACAAATTTTGGTTAAAACCCACACTTCAACCGACTCGAACCGAGCTGCAGGAGGAATCTCTGGAAGCGACTGTTCAGTGAGGCGAGTAAAGAATCTTACGGTTAGATTTCAAAGGGAAACAGACAGAGACATCAACTGAGCTCATGTCTCAGCATTCTATGCTCTGCATAGAAAGTTTAACCCTTTGTTCTCCAGGGCAGTTTAAAGGCTGGGGCTAACTGCATTAGTCAGAATACAGCAATACTTTATGTTGTTTGAACATGCTTCCTCCACAACAGTCAGGTCTTCACTGACTGACTCATCTGACTCATCTGTTTTGCATCTCAGGAGGTAGACTTTTATCCCTGCCTACTGATGATGTCAGTACAATGTGAGCTGTCTGACTCACAATTCTCTAAGTAAACACAGGCAGACCGACTCATCCTGAATAAACACATTTCTCTAAGTAAACCCATGCAAGCTGACTGATCCTAAATAAACACACACAGGCTGACTCATCTGACCTTTACACACCTCTGTTTCACCTAGGAAAGAATGTTTTGTTTTTGGCTTCTTGCAAACCCAAAGCAGTTAACACAGAATAAAACACAGAGTGCAAGGCTCTGTGTTTCAGTTCTTTTCCATTACTTGCATTCCCTCTATGTCTGCCTGCAGTACAGCACAGGAGAAGGCAAGGAACTTACTGCATCATCTTACTAATATGTTCCTTATACAGTACTTGGGAGAAGGGGGGAGAGAGACTACAAGACTGAAATTGGCCAGATTTCAGCCTGTAGCTAGAACAGTAAACTTATAAGAATAGGACTGTGTAAAAGAAAATGCAGCACAAATTCAGATAGGGGCTCTGACCCTGTCACAGCTCCCCAGTGAGGCCTCCCTTGAGTTGGGGTGTTGCTCAGCCACTGGTCATCAAAACATATGCAAGACCTCCTGATTATGACATACTGTGGTTAGTGTACAAAAAGTGTGGCCTCAAGGAAGAGGCTGTTAGAAATGTCCTGGGGATGCCTTATTTATTGTTGTGTCCCTCTGATTACAACATTAACTAGAAAACAAACCCTGTAGTTTATCAGAGTGGAAAACCACCTGCATTGTCCACAGCATCACAGTCTCACATTTCGTCCTTCAAGGAAAACTACACCTTCACATCATGTAAATTTTATTTGTTTCCATGTCAACAGACAACTCTTTTCCTACAGCTGTTCAAGCTATATGTGTTTGTTTAGTTTGTTTCACTGTTCATCATAGCCCGAGACTACTCTGGGGGTCTCTTTTTTTATGGTTATGGTTGTTGAAATCTCATTGCCCTGAGGGCTGCACTGACATATGAGAACATGTCACACTGCCCATTTACACCATGTATCTCTATGCTGAAAGAACACATAAGCAGACATGCATACTGTGGAGTGCAAAGGGTGATTACAAATCATGTTCTCATATGTTAATGCAGCTCTCAGGGACAATAAGATTTCAACAACCAGCAAATTAAGACCCCCCCCCCCAAACATAGTTACAGGACCTAGTATGAAGTGTGAAAACAAACTAAAGCAACTGCCTACTGTGACACTCAGACAGCTGGTTTTGATTAATCTATGCTTTTTGTAATATAAAAATGTGTTATTGAATGTCTCTCATGAGAGATCCTGACAGTCTGTGGAATGACACCCCCTCCCAGGTTTTAGCTACAAGGTGTGACCTGGAAGGCCAAGAGATAATTACAGGCTAGAAGATACCTTAAAAAATAAGCATCTCCTGTTTATGTGACTAATTGCAGCTTGCCAACTGCCAAAATAGATCATAAACTTTTATAACGTTTAGAGGAAGAAGAGCAGGTTATAACACTTTAGTGCGAAGTCATAAAGATGTTTTCATGTCCTGGAAAGGGGAAGCAGCTCATAAGATCAAAGAAGTCATTTGAAGAAAATGAGTTGTGCTGAGGTTACAAGAATTTAATACTGTCCTGTTTTGCATAGATATATTTTTTATATTCTGACAGGGAGGAGCTAGGTGACCTCACATAAGAGGTTGCAAAGCCAGTTTTTAAACAGTATTCTGTTTTCCATTTTGACACAAATGTTTGCACTTTTAAACCTGTTTTGTTTAAGTGATTTGTATGTTTTGTGATATATAGTTCTGTATTTACATTTTTTTATCTATTTTGAAGTAAACCTCTACTTTAGGGACTACTTGGTGTGCCTTTGAATTTCTTTTTCTTGACAAGGGAAGCATGCATGGTTAAAGCTGACACTGCACAAAGCTTACTGGTTTTACCAAACTGGGAAAAGGTAAGAATTTATTCTGAGGTCTTTAATAGAGTTTTAAGGGTTCATTTTGTACGCCTGGTTAGGTGCCCATAGGCAAAAGATATCTGGCCCCCCGAAGAGCAGAATTATCTGAGCCTGTACATTGGGTACACTAACAAGAGGTTCACAATTTGAACCCCTCCAAGACTTGAGACCAAAGGTTGATTCGAACTACAAAACAGACAGGAGGGTTACCCTGTTTCTGTTAAGTGTTCACAAGACTGCGCTCGAGGTTGGCAGTTTGGGAGTAGAAGGCTGACCTGCTGAGTGGGTTTGTGACACATACATCTCTAACAGCTACAAGGAAAGAGTTGTCTGTTGACATTGAAACAAATAAAATCTATCAGATATGAGGATGTTGTTTTCCTTTAAGTGATAAAGTAAGAACAGTTACGTAAGACCTTACCATTACAGTATATCTTGAGGTGATCTCAGTCATCAGGTCACACCATAGCAACTTCACCGTCGGTGAAGTAGGATGCTCACAGACAATTTTCAGCAGTACAACTGAGGCCACCCACACTGTCAAAGTCATCAACCCTATCTCCCCAGAGACAAAGTGAGCAAAGTTCTAGCCATGGGGGACCGAGGACAGAGAGAGAGAGAGAGAGAGAGAGGTGCCCAGGCCTAAATGAAAGGCTGGATACACCAGTCAGCCAGTTCCAATACAAGATCCCCAACAGGGGGATGGTGGAAGGGAAAGCAGACCTGATGACTGAGATCCCCTCAAAAATCTACTGTTACGGTAAGTTCTTACCTAACTGATCTATCTTCTTGGGGGTATCTCAGTCATCAGGTCACACCATAGGAACCAGTCCCAAGCAGTTACAGGTGCAAACAGACAGTCTGGGAGGAAGGCCAGCCATCAACTTAAGACAGGAGGCCCTGCAGCACTGCCCTGCCAAAACCTGCACAGCCTCTTGAGGCAGTGTCCCAACAGGAAGGTGTATAGCATGGTTGAGTGTAGACTCAGAGACCACCTTAGGGAAAAACTTGAGATTTGTGTGCAAAGACACCCTGTCTTTGTGAAAAATCAAATAAGGCTCCTCGCACCAGAGGACCCGAAGCTCTGAAATTCTTCAAGCAGAAGTAATGGCAACTAAAAATAATGCATTCCAAGACAGAAAGTGTAGCTCACAAGTTGCAGCGGTCTCAAAAGGAGACAGTCAGCTTTTCCAAAACAAAATTCAAATCCCAAGCCGGAACCGGAGAACAGATTGGGGGTTTCAGATGCAAGATGTCCCTTAAAAAGGTACGGGAGACATCCAGCTGAGCTATCACGCGGTCACCCATGGGCCCATGAAAGGCCAAAAGGTGCAACTTGAGGGAGGAGAATTGAATCAGACAGCGAGATCAGGATCTGGCTCACTGGACAGGTGAAAGGGTAAAGATTATATTTGGCAGCCCAGATGGCAAACCGCTTCCACTTCATGGCATACGTGACTCGAGTGGAAGGCTTCCAGGTGGCCACCAGATCATCCGCCACTCTGTTGGAGACCACAAACCTGGTGATGGCTATGTCCTAAAGGAGCCAAGCATGCAGATAGAGGGACCTGAGGTTGGGATGGACCAGGGTCCCTGAGCCTTGGTCATAAGGTTCCTGCAAAGGGGAAGCAGAACCGGAGGCTCCTCTGCCAGCTGCCGTATCAGGGGAAACCATATCTGGCAGGATCAGAATGGAGCTATCAGACTCATGCTGGCCACCTCCATTTGCAAACTGATGAAGACCTTCTGAATTACAGGAACGGAGGAAATGAGTAAAGAAACTTCCCGCTCCTGGAGAGGGACAACGCATCTTGCCAGAAAGTTTCAGACCCTGGATCGAGCAAGCAAAAATTGGGCAGTTTTGCTTTGAGTGGGGATGCAAAAAGGTCCAACTGTGGTCGACCCCATCTGTTGAACAAATCGTCTGTGACAGATAAATGGAGTTCACACTCATGCATGTTGGACTGAGTCCGGCTGAGGCTGTCCGACAGAGTGTTTAGCATGCCTGGGACTGGACCGGCGAGAGTGTCAGACCGTGATCTAACGCCCAGTACCACACTCTCATGGCCTCCCTGCATAGGGTGATTCAGAAAAGCCTGCATGGAGTACAGCACCACCCATACCTCCAGAACACTGATATGCAGGGAGGTCTCAACTTGGGACCAGGAGCCCTGGGTTTGAAAAGGACCCAGGTGAGCCCCCAGCCAAAACCGGAAGTGTCCGTGGTGAGAATCTGCTGTGGGAAGAGATCTGGAATGGGATTCCTTGCAACAGGTTCAAGGGGTCCATCCACCATTAGAGCACTTTGTGGACTGGGAAGGAGACCAGCATCAACTGATCCAACTCGTCCGTGCATTGGTCCCATTGTACTTGGGAGAGCCCACTGGAGGATACGCACATGAAGTCTGGCCAGTGGAACAGTGGGAATGGCTGCCACCATTAGACCCAACAGTCTCAGGTACACCCTGGCTGGAATAAAACAGCTCTGGGTCACCTCCTGAGCCTGGACTATAAGGCACTCTGCCCTGTTCTGAGGCAGGAAAGCCTTCCCCTACGCTGAGTCTAGAATTGTCCTCATGTATTGCAGTCTTTGGGACAGCACCAGAACCAACTTAGGCAGGCTGACTGTAATGCCCAAGGAGAGGAACACATGGAGAGTTCTCTCCAAAGTCCACAGGAGCTACTCCCTGGATGGGGCCTTTAGGAGCCAATTGTCTAGGTAGTTGCATACAGTTCTTCCCTTCTGAGGGCTGCAGATACTGTTGCTAAGCACTTGGTAAAGACCCACAGTGCAGAGGACAAGCTAAAGGGCAGCACCTTGAATTAGCAATGCTCGCCATGAAACAGAAAACGGAGAACCCTCCTGTGAGAAGGAAAGACCAAGATGTGCAGGTAGGCGTCCTGCATGTCCAGTGAACAGAGCCAGTGGCCTGCCTTGAGAAGGGGCATCAGGCCTGGCAAAGTTACCATCTGGAACTTTCAGTACTGGACGTACAGACTGAGGTCCTTTAGGTCCAAAATGGGCCAAAGATATTCAGTTTTCTTGGGGACCAGGAAAAACCTGGAATAAAACCCGTTTCTCTGGTGTCTGGGTGCAGGCTCTATGTCTAGACTGTACCTCCTGCCGGAGAACAGACAAGTGAGCCAGGGGGTAAGTGGAGGGCAGGGGAGGGGTTTCTGGAGGCTGTTTGATGAGCTCTAGCGTGTGACCTTTTTCTATGTGTCATCGAGACAGGTCAGGAAGCACAGGAAAACCAGGAGCAGTTGTAAAATTCACAAGTTTTATTAGTAATAAAAGTAAAATAAAAAAATAAAACTGTTCAGTATAACTATTTACAAAGGCAGTATAAACAGAGAAAGTCCATCTGGGTTTCTTCTCAATTTCCAGTCCCAGTCTCTGTTTCTCTTGCAAGAAATTGCAGCTCTGTTTTTATAGGTCTTTGAAGTTAAGAAAACAACATGCTTCTCCACAGTGTTCTTGTAAGTTTCAACAAGTGCAGCAAAAGAATATTGTGACCCAGAACTGACCTCTTGCTTACTGCTTCTCAGAGAGTTTGCAAACTAGCTTCTCAGGTTAACCCCTCGAGTTCCAAAAGCTTTGCAATCATTTCAACAGTATAACTATATACATTTCAACAGTAAAACTATATACATTTCAACAGTAAAACTATATACATTTCTAAACAAAGGGATCCCAGTATCAATTACATTTCCACAAAAAAGACTCACATATATTTTTATATCTGCAGATATGCAAGGGGAGAAAAGACAGAACAGCAAGAGAAGGTAGGAGATAGCGAGAGGCAGAGAACTGCAAGACCATCGGGTGATCAAGTCCTAGGTCTCACAAGAAAATTTGGTTGCGCAACCAGACAGACAACAGACAGAAAAGAGAGAATACCACAGATCCTTGCATTTAAATTCTTTCTCCAGAACAACTGGGACAGGGCCCTATTTAACCCTGTGTCACTATGATTTGCAGAATTCAGGCATCCAAAGTTATGGTTCGCCATTGATTTAGATGGAGGGAGAACTGACCTCTGACCACCACCTCTTGGTCAGAGACCAGAAAAGGGGGATCCAGCAAGAAGTCAAGCAGTGGTGGATCCAGCCACTGGGGCTGACCTGTCACTTCGTGGCTGCTTGGCGGGGCCAGCAAGGCAGTAGAGGCTCTTCATTTGCCTTGGGGGCGAGAGGCTGCACCAGGTCTATTGGATGCCTGGTGAAAGAAAAGGTGCTGTCTACCCTTAGGCTGTGTATGGCAGAGAGAGTGGACAGATTTTATAGTCTGCCGGATGCCTGAAAATCATTAATTATGTCCTGGACAACAGGCCCAAAGAGCTTAGTGCCACTGAAAGGGGAATTAAGCACCTTCTGCTAAACATCAGCAGCAAAGCCAGAGGCCTTCAGCCATGAGTGCCTATGTTGGCAGATGCCGGTGGCAGCAGCCCTGGCAACAGTGTCCAAGATATCTTAGAGGGCCCTGAGGAGGTGCTTGCTAACATCCTCAGCAGTCTGCAAGCACTTGGAAACCTCCTGCTTTTTTGTACCATCTGGGAGTGCCAGAGTGTCAGCTTTGCCCTTCTTCCAGTTGGAGTTCTGGTATTTTACTGTATGAGACAGGTAACTGCCAATCCTCAGCCCAAAGGTGGAGAAGGCATAAACCCTCTTGCCCCAAAGGTCAATTCTACAAGACTCTTAGTCATGGGGAAGAGAACTGAAGTGATTACGACCCTTAGAGCTGTCATGAGCTGCCTTGATGACCACTGAATCAGTTTTGGCTGGGCAGCATAGCAAGAAGCAAAAGCAAAACAAAGCAAATTTTATTTATATAAGGCGCCCTTCCAATGCTCAGGGTGCCTTTACACTTATAACATTAAAATCACCATACAACATAAAACATATAAAAACATACTAAAACATTCAAAACAATTAGAACTCAAAATATCCCTGAAAATGCCTGGTTATACAGATATGTCTTCAGACAATTTTTAAAACCATCAACGGTCTGGCTATCTAGTATCTGACGAGGTAGAGAATTCCACAGGGTAGGCACCACAAAGGCAAAAGATTTCCCTCCCGATGTTTTAAGGGATACCCTGGGAATCTCCAGCAATCCCTCACCAGAGGAGTGGAGTGAACAGGAGGGGCAGTAAGGATGCAGGAGCTCTTTCAGGTAGTAGGGACCCCTGCTCGTGGCAGGGCCATGTAGGTCCAACAGCGACCTTGAAGGTAATCCGCCTACTGTATTGGCAACCAGTGCAAATCCCTTAGTCACAGATGTAATATGACTAGACCTAGAAGCTCCAGTCAGCAACCTGGCCGTCACGTTCTGCACTAGTTGCAAGCAGCGGATATCTACCCCTGGTAGTCCTGGGTAGAGGGCACTGCAATAATCAAGACGTCTGGTGACAAAGGTGTGGACCAAGGTCGGAAGATCATCGGGTGGAACCAGGTGCTTCACCAGGGCTATGTTCCTAAGGTGGTAATAGGAAGACTTGACTACAGCCAAAACCTGCGAACTCAGGGTCAGGCCTTAGTCAAAAACAATGCCCAGGTTCCGCACCTGGCCAGAGGCAATAAATGGATTCCACCAAGATTTAATCCTGACGGTTTTCCGCCCATGTCCCTATCATCCTATAACCAGGGTCTACAACCAATACCTCAGTCCCCAGTTCAACCGAAGCCAACTAGCACTCATCCAACTCTGAATCTCCAGTAGGAAGTTGTTAAACACATAACAGAATCTAATTCTGATCGGTACAAAGGACATGTACAGTTGAGAATCATCAGCATAACAATGAAAACTCAGCCTGTACCGCCTTATAATGTCCCTTAGCGGAAGCAAGTACACTGTGAATAACATGGGGACAGCACCGAGACCTGTGGAACCCCGTGGGAGTAGTCCATGAGGGCAGAGGAATAAATTCCTGACACCACTCTCTGAAACCTACTCTGAGAAAGATTTAAACCAATTGTGGACCCCCCTCAGTCTACATAAAAACCACAGGCGCTCGAGCAGCACCCCATGATCCATAGCATCAAATGCTGCTGAGAGATCAAGGAGAACCAAGATCGAACAGACTCTCCGATTTCTTGCTGTCAGGAGATCATTAAGTACCCTCACCAAGGCCGTTTCAGTGCTATGCCTTTTTCTGAAGCCAGATTGGAGAGGGTCGTAGATATTGTGGCTGGTCAAATGATCCTCCAGTTGCAATGCGACCACCTTCTCGATAACTTTCCCAACAAAGGGTAGGTTCGAGATTGGCCTGTAGTTAGCTGGGTAGTCAGGGTCAAGGGAGGTTTTTTTCAAAAGGGGACGAACTACTGCCTCATTTAAGGGATCTGGAAAAATCCCTCTCTCCAATGAAACTCCCACTATCCCAGCAAGGACTTGGCCGATAACTTCTACACACCCCACTAGTAGGCATGTAGGGCCCAGATTCAAGCTACAGTAGGTTGGCCTCAGAGTCTAGATGATCCTCACTATAGCTACGTCTATTGGTTGGCTAAAGGTGGACCAGGTCAACTGGGTATTAATACCACCTGGTTGATCAGTGCAAGGACCAATGAGAAGGCACTGGCTGATCTAATTTCTGATGGAGGACACCTTATCAGAAAAGAACTGCATAAAGTCCTCACACTGTTTTGTGATAATGCTCAACCAGAGTGGAGACAGGCTGGATTGCATAGCCGTCCACAGTCCGGAAGAGCTGGGCTGGTCTGTTCCTTGCTGTAGCAATTTCCCCGGACAGGGATTCTGCCTTCTTATGGGAAAAAGCTGATTGATAGACGTCATAATGGTCCATCAATCTAAGTCTGTCCTCCTCCAGGTGAGTTTTCTGCCAGTGTCTTTCCATCCTTCACCCCTGCCTTTTTAATTCACGGATCTCCCCATTAAACCATGGGGCACCCAGATGAGAGGTAAGAGGGTGAACACGAGAAGGAGCAATGATATCCAGTGCCTCAGTAACAGCCCTATTACAGGCCACAAGAGGTCCTGGATCAGTGCTATCCTCTGGAATACCGAAAGGTCCAGTACTGCCATTAGGCCTTCTGAGGTAACTCCTCCTAAAGGACGGAACTGTACCAACTCCCTTGGGGGCAGGCCTATGTCAGGGGGCAGCGAAACTGAATCTTAGGAGGTGATGGTCAGACCATCCGACAGGCTCCACCTCCACAACAGAGGTCTCCATCCCCAGGTGAAACACCAAGTCCAATGAGTGTCCTTTCTCATGGGTTGCAGTGGTAATAACCCGTGTCAAGCCCAATGAATCCATCAGTTGGAGGAGGTTTGTCCAAACTGCGAGAGTTCATCATCGCCCAGGCACTGAAATCTCTAAGATAAGCCATCTGGGAGACTCAAATACCCTGTTGGCGATGAAGTCTACAACCTCCTTCAGAAATCCTTCCCATCACCTGGTGGATGGTAAATGAGAAGAATCCTGTCGCCAACACCTGCACCCATTATACACTCAAAGGAGTTGGTAGCCTCAACTGGGACCTCCAAGATACCCAGTTCCTGTCTAAAGCAGACAGCAACCCCCCCCTCGATGGTCCACTCTCGGGCGGTGAATCACCGAGAACCGGGCTGGAACTGTGGACTCCAAAATTGGACAAGCACTTCCATCCAGCCAGGTCTCGGTGATGCATGCCAGGTCTACAGATGCCATAAGATCGGCAATAACTGCAGTTTTATTTTTCATAGACCTGGCATTACTTAACACTGCCAGAAAGGAACCCCCTGGGGGGCATGGTACAGCTTACCCACCCTGCGGGGCATAGCTGGCACCATGTCTGGCCTGTGCCAGGTTGCAGTAGCAGAATTCCTAAATACAGGCAAAACAGGAGGAATGATCTTTGGGGGAGACTCTGGGATCTCCAGAAAGTCCACCAGATCCTCTCTGGTGACATCTTCCTACTCAGTATGGAAACTATGGCTGAAAACAATTGTTACATCACACTGAAAATGTGGGGTTCTCAGGAGGAGACCTAGGGGTGTGTTTAACAGAATCCTCACTGACAGAGCAGGCTGCAGACCTGTCTGAAGTAAAGACCTCCTCTTCCTCATCAGGAGAATACGGACAGGGTGGTACTCCTCCTCGACGTCGACCTCTTAAGTCCAGATCTGGCATCAGAGGCACCGATGGCGGCTTGCGGGGGCCTACAAGGAGGCATCGATGCCGAAGCTACTGTCGATAGCGCTGGCGATGTGAGCCTGTACGCGTCCGATTGATGAACGATCACTGAAGTAAACTTAGTGACGATTTCATTCAGGTCGACGACCGCCAAAGGCTGTGTCAACTGGGGGTTGCGACGGTACAGGGATCGATGACCTGCCTGATGGACCCTGTGAACCTGAAGAGCCTGTAGCTTGGGTAGAAGAGAAGTCAGGTCTCAACAGGAGGACCATTGACAATGAGCCCATCATCGGCCGGAAGAAAGGCCGACAAAAGATCAACAACGGCCAACCTTTGAATTGGGCAGATGTGCTGTTGGTATGAGTCTGGAGCGCACAGAGACCTAGACAGCGACCTTATGTGTTTGTGCAGCCGCAGCCGATGAAGAACCCGGATGAAGGAGGAGAGGCTGTCGGGGAATGAGACTGCTGCTGGGAGGAGCGGTCTCAATCTCAGTCCTTTTTATGACCCCCCCCCCCAAGGACTTGTCTTGGACCTTAGAGGCTTGGGAACTCGACAACCCTGCTGGTTATTGAGAGGATGGGACCACAGAGGACCCCAGCCCAGAACTGGCTGCTTGTTGTTCCATTAGGAAGTTTTGTAAAGCCTTTTTGTATCACCTAAGGGTTGTTTGATTAAACTTCTGGCAGAGCTCACAGTCAGAAACTTCATGGTCAGATCTAAGACAGCAGACACAGAGATGTGTTTGTCTGTGGAGGTAATCTTTTTTCCGCAGCGGCAGCAATGGAAGAGAGAGATCAAAGGGTTAACTCTTGATATAAACAAAATAAATGAATCTCTTATAAAAAAGAGATTCTAAAAGTAACAAGGAAGAAAAGCCGTAGGCGAAAATGGCGCAGAACTCATCAGAGATTCTGTGGAGAACCATGCGAACAAGCTGACAGCAGGAAAGAATTGAGGAGGGAGCTGGGCCACTCATATCTTAATAGGGTTGGTGACATCAATAGACATCGATGGTGTGGGCAGCCCCAGCTGTACTGCTGAAAATCTTCTATGCGGATCCTGCTTCACTGATGGTGAAGTTCCTACAATATGACCTGAGATGACTGAGATACCCCAAAGAAGATCAGTAGTTACACAATTACTAATTTTTTAAAGCAACTTTTAGAAACGTATGCTTTAAACATTTTGTAGTGTCATTTGTGTAAATCTAATAAAAATCAAAAGAGGTTAGAGTTCTTGATGGAATACCACCACTATTTTGCAAAGGGGCAGACTTGGTGGGCCAAGTGGTTCTTATCTGCTATCGAATTATATGTTTCTATGCTAAAATCTTCTGGATACGTGACATCAGCTGTTCATTTTCCATTACAGTAACACTGTTTAATAAATCAATACATGAAAACTGTATCGATAGAACTAATTTACTAAAATAACAACATCTTAAAGGACAAGTCAGCAACCTTTTTGCCAATACACAATTTCAAAATCCAGCTTCACAGAGAGGTAAAGAAAGGCTGCTGCTTACACTGATGCTAAAACTGCATTTATAGAAACAGAATTTGATGGCAGATAAGGAACGACAGGCTCATCCACTCTGCCCTGTATCACTACTCAGCGAGAATGCCACAGAGCCTACTTAATTGCCGGCTTCATCTTCTGAATTGCTATGGCAACCTTATGATTATCCCTTGCAGTTTTTAATCCCCCCCGTCTTTGCCCCCACCACTTCTGCTGGAAACATGTTCCATGCCTCCACCATTGTTTCTGTGAAGAAGTACTTCCTAATGTTCCCCTTAGTCTACACCTCCAATCTCATGCAATGCCCTCTTGTTGTTCTAGAGCATTTTCTCTTTTGGAAGATGCTGCCCTCCTGGACCTTATTTATTCACTTGAAATATCTGAAGGTCTCATCATGTCTCCCCCTCTCTGCTCTCTTCCAAGGTATACATATTTAGTTCCTCCAATCTCTCCTCATATGACCTTGTTGCAGGCCCGTACCATTTTGTTGCCCTTCTTTGAACTGCCTCCACCCTATGTCCTTTCGGAGATGTGGCCTCCATAACTGGACACAGTACTCCAAGTGAGGTCTCACCAATGTCCTGTACAGTAGCATCATGATCTTTTTCATTCTGCTGGTGATGCCTCTCCCTATACACCCCAGCACTCTGCTGGCTCTCCCCACCACCTTGGCACACTGCTTGGCCACCTTTAGGTAGCCAGATATGATAACCCCCAGATCTCTTTTCCGGTTCTATGACCACTAAAATCACCCCATCCATCATGTACTCCTCCCCTGGGTTCCTGTGTCCCAAGTGCATGATTTTGTACTTTTGCACTGAATCTTAGCTGCCACACTCTGGACCATTCCTGCAGCTTTACTGGGCCTTCCTCATTGTTTCCACCACTCCCGGACTGTCTAATCTACTGCAGATCTTGGTGTCATCTGCAAAGAGGCATAACTTCCTCTCCAGCCCCCTCTGCAATGTCACCAATGTAGATATTAAACAGCAATGGCCCTAGAACTGATCCCTGTGGCACCCCACTGGTCACCCTATTTCGGATTTAACGCAATTAACCACCATCCTCTGCGCTCTATTCCTTAGCCGATTTCCAACCCAGTTTATCACCTTGTGTCCCAAACCCAGGCTGCCCAGCTTGTTCACAAGTCTCCTATGTTGAATGGTGTCATATGAACACATGAAAGTTGCCAGCAGCAAATGGCCATCCTAGTCTATCTAGGCTGCTAGATATTGCAGCTAGCTCCCTATTCAGCAGCTGCCCCACCTCCCTTTACCCTCCCCAAATGCCTTGCTGAAGTCAAGGTAGGCCACATCCACCGCTCCCCCGGATCCACCTCCCACCTATCAGATTAGTTTGACATGACTTTTCTGATGTGACACTGTTGCCTTGGATCCTGTGCTCCACTTGATTCAAGGTGCTCCACTACCCTTTCCTTTAGAGATTACATAATTTTACCCACTACTGAGGTCAGGCTGACAGGTCTATAGTTTCCAGCCTCCTCCCTGCTCCACTTTTGTGGAGAGGGACTACATCAGCCCTTCTCCAGTCCTCTGGAACCACTCCTGTTTCCAGAGACTCATTGAACAGGGCTGTTAGTGGTGCTGCCAGTACCTCCCCTAGCTACTGTAATATTCTGGGGTGTATCCCATATGGTCGCATTGCATTATCCACTTTAAGTCTTGTAAGTTCTTTCAGGATGCTCTCCTCTTTGAGCGTCCCATTATCCATCTCCTTCCTGTCCTGATTCTTGGCTGGGCCCTCCCTGCCTCTTCCTCCATGAAAATTGAACAGAAATATTTGTTCAGGATTGATGTTTTATCCTGGTCCCCCTTCCACTCCTCCCCCCTTCATCTCACTAATGTATATACAGAAAGTCTTATCCCCTTTCTGTTCTCCCTTTGCTATATTCTGTCTTTGCCTTGGTTGCCCTGACTGCCCTCCCTGCCTCCCTCTGTTTTTTCTAGATACTATGCCCTGTCCCTAGCCTTTTGTGCCTCCTTGTACTTTCTGAAGGCAGTCTTCTTAGCCCTTACCTTCCCAGCCACTTCCATGTGAACCATAGTGGTTTTTTCTTCCTTTTGCCTTTGTCTATCTGCCGAACACAAAGGTTGGTTGCCTCCCCCATAGCTCCTTTCAGATGAGCCCACTGCACTTCGACTCCTCCCCTTGTTGCTCACTGCTAGGGCCTCCCTGAGACATACCCCACCTTATCGAAGTCTGCCCTCCTGAAGTCTAGAATCCTCGCCTCTGTGTGGCATGCCCCTGTTATTGTTTCCTCACTGAACCATATTGTGCGATGGTCACTGGACCCCAGGTGCTCACCCACTCTGACATTCGTAATTCTGTCCCCATTGGTCATTACCAGGTCCAAAATTGCTCCTTCCCAGGTTGGCTCAAGCACCAGCTGCTTGAGGCATGCTCCTTGCAGAGACACCAGGATGTATCTGCCCCTGGCTGTTGCAGCCACTGGGATGCCCCAATCAACTTTTGACAGGTTAAAGTCACCTATAAGTAACATCTCTCCTTTAGCTGCCATTACATGGGTGGCTTCCAGTAGATCCCTATCCATTTCTTCCTTTTGTGCTGGTGGTCTATAAATTATACCTGTGGTAATGGCTATCCCATTGCCTGTCTCCAGTGTGACCCACAGTGCCTCTGCCTCTCCTGCATTCCTGGTGCCTCTGTCAACTTTATACCCTTCCTTACATACTGTACAGGGCCACCCACCTCCTTTTCTCCTGAATAAGGTATACCCTGGTATAGTTATGTCCAAGTCATGGTTCCCCTTGTACCAAGTCTCCGTAATAGCTATAATATCCAGTTGTGCCTCTGCTATCATGGCCACCAGATTTTGTTCCCTAGGCTGCAGGCATTTGTGGACATGGCTTTCTGTTTACTGCAAACCCTCCTCCTGGCCTCCCCTATTACACCTTCATTTCTCCTGCCATCCCCATCTCAAATCGACTGCTATGTTTTCTGGTGATTTGGTGTCTTTACCGTCCTCCATGTTAGCTAAGTTATCCTGTGGGGTGGGTAGTCGCTCTCCTGCCTCTTTCCTCCACCCCCCTTGGCTAGTTTAAATGCTTGCCAATGAAGCATTTAAACCTTTCACTGAGGACGGTCCCCTTCCTGGAAGGGTGCAGACTGTCAGTTCTGTACAGTCCTGTATCCCCCCAGGTGGATCCCTAGTCCCTAATGAAGCCGAAATGCTGAGATTGGCACCAGTTCACCAACCAAGTGTTGAAGTCCCTGGTGCAGAGATCTCTAGACTCCCCCTTGCCCTGGGCAGCATCTTGGTCCCCTTCCTGGAAGCGTGCAGGCCATCAGCCCCATACAGTCCTGCATCCCCCCAGGTGGACCCCAGTCCACAATGAAGCGGGAAACCCTGATCTTATGCACAGCTCTCCAACCAAGTGTTGAAGTCCTGGTGCGGAACTCTAACCTCCCTTATCCTAGACAGGTAGCACCTCCGAAATTTAAGACAAATGCAATTTCATAGCATTTAAAAAAAGGTAAACAATAGTCCTCCTTTAAAAAAAAAACAGCTCTGTCTGCTCTACAAAATGGCTGTCAGACTTCAGACATAATAACATTATAGAAGCGAGTGGCAGAGAGCTAATCAGAACTCTACAGTGCTAACTGGTTCCTTGTATTTCTATTTTTTACAAATCTTTCACCAAAATAATCAAAATCATGACTTAGCATGTATTATTTTTAGCAATACACATGTGAGATCACGATCTTGTTTATTTTTATTATATAACCTGCTGAAATTGTGTTGTTTCAGTTGCCGAACAGCACAACAGATTTCTTATTTTCTTTTCTGAACCACGCAACAGAATAAGTTAACAAATACCTGGTGATCTGGTGGTTACGTTCTCCTGAAGTGAGGCATACCATTCCAGTCCAAATGCAGGCTTAAATTCAAATATTTACGTAAATCCAACTTTTGTAATGTTTTCTTTCCCAATGTTAAACAAGCCCGGCCCCCCCGGCAACCAGCCAGACCACTTGCCTGCAAGCCCTACAAAGCACACTCCATTGAAAGAGCAATCTACCAGTCCCACATATAAAACTCTGCCAGTTGCCAGTCCCCAGTCCCATGATAAAGCACAAATGCTAGCTTCTAAGCTTTTACTACTCTGAGTCTGGTCCACCAAACGCATTCTTCCTTCCTTCCCAGCTGGCATGGTAAATGGATATGCCGTCATTTATTAGTGTCAGCGGAAAGGAAGAAGCATAATTTGGTAGGTGCACTCAGACTACACAAGCCTAGAAGCTAGCAGGTGTGTTTCATCGATGGGAATAGTGAGCAGACGGCTGCCGGGGTGGAGGGGGTTGAGGGTTGACATTGAGAAAGAAAACATTATAAACGCTGGATTTATAAGAATATTTGAATTTAAGCCTGCATTTGGACTACACCAGTGTGCTGCACTTCGGGAGGACACAACTATTAGACCACCAGGTATTTACTAACTTATTCTGTTGTGCGGTTCAGCAAATAAAATGACACAGTTTCAGCAGGTTATGTAAAAATAAATAAATAAATAAAATCATGGCCTCACATGTGTACTGCTACAAATAATGCATGTTAAGCTACAGTTTTGATTATTTTGGTGAAAGAAATGTAAACAAACTGGAAATACAAGGAAACAATCAGCGCTGTACAGTGCTATGTAGCTCTCTGCCACTCGCTCCTATGACGTCATTACATCTGACGTCTGCCAGCCATTCTGCAAAGTTGACAGGGTGGATTTTTGAAATGGGAAGACTGTTTACATTTTTTGAATGCTATGAAAATGCATTTATCTTAAATTTCTAAATATAGCTATAGCATCAATGTAAACAGCAGCCCTTCCTTTACCTCTCTGTGAAACCGGATTTCGGAGTGGTGTATTGATCAAAAAAGGTTACTTACTTTTCCTTTAATCTGGTTCAGTATTACTTGATGTGCATCTGTATCCCTCCCCTTCCCTAGAGCAAGGCCGAAAATAGCCACTATTGTCTAGTCTTCCTTTCCCAGTCAATAAAAACTAAACTAATAAATAAATGACTATGTTGGACCGACTCCAAGCTTTCATTAAAATTAAGTTTCTTGTTCTAATGGTTCCTAAGTTACCTTTTATCTAAGGACCATTTATTTGAAAAGGGTAAATGGTTAAACTGTTAGAGATGGAAACTTAAATTTAGTGTTAATTAAAAGCTTGAATTCAGGCCGTCATAAAAAGTCCTATCACTACTGTTTACATGTGACGCTATATTAAAGTAATATTAATACAGTTTTAAACTATCAATACGGTTTTAAAGTATATTCATACAGTCTGGAAATTATATCTATACTTTAATGTACATTATATAGAGAATACTGGTTGGGCAACCATGCGCAACCAGCCTGTGCTGCTACCGTGAGGCTCACATTACAGTAGACCTCGAGAGCGAATCTCAAGAGGTCCATTGTAATCCAAACCTCGCGGTGGCAGCACAGGCTGGCTAGGCATGGTTTAGCCAAACCAGTTTTTATAGCGTATGGAGATCTAAGATAACATTTATTTTTTAAGTGTTTAAACTGTTTTGGCCTGTTTTTGCTCTCAGACGTTCTCCCACTATCAACTGCAAGTGAGAGTTAATATAGAAAAAACGATTAAAAAAAATAAGATTAAGTTAACGTCCTATAAAATTTTAATTTTATAACATTTAATTGAAAACAGAGCAGGCTACCAAAGGCCACACTGTGTTCCATTCTGCGGTATCCATTGGGAGCAGACAGTTTTTTCAGCTCTGCTTTCATTAGAGCTAGTCACCCGGACACTGGGCCAGATATTCAAAGCCTTGCGCCACAATTGCGCTGCATTTGTGCCTGGCTGCTTTATTCAAAGTGCACATAGCGATGGTGCAACATCATGGTGCTGATGGTAAAAATAATGTATGTGGGGACTGACTGAGGCGTGGACATGAATACTGGCAAACCAGGATATACATACCAAGGGCACCATGCAACAGGCATTAGTGTGACCTGTAGCATGGCGCTAAATACCACCACTGAAAAGTATGCAGTAACTCTGGGCAAAGATAATCATGTGGTACACCCAATCACAATCCCCGACACAGAATAGAGTGACATATTTCCAATATCCCTGGTAGTCCAGTGACCCCACCAGCCCAGATCACCAATTCCCGACACAAAATGTATGCAAGTATCTCTAATATCCCAGGTAGTCTAGTGGCCCCCAGACCCTCACCGATCCCAGACACAGAATGTATGCAATTATCTCCAGTATCCCCAGTAATCAAGTGGCCCCCTCCCAGCCTGATCACCGCTCCCTGACAGAGAATGTATGCACTTATCTCTAATATCCCCAGTAGTCTAGTGGCCCCCCAACCCCAATCCCTGACGCATGTTGCAATTAAAATCCCCACAGCTAAACCCAACACAGCCCCAATCTCCCATATTAAATATTAAAGTATCCCTGCTGGTCCAGTGGACTGCTCCAGACCAGATCCCCCGTAAATGTCAATCTTCGAATACCTGGTGGTCTAGTGGTCCCCCTTCCCTCACCCTGCAGTGCCTACCGCCCAGATCCCACCCCCATCTCATAACCGAGCCAGTGACTGGCTCAGCCCACCCTCACCTCCATGGCCAGCTACTGACTGAGCTCTGAATGAGTGCGTTCTGTACTCTACATTCTGTGTCAGGGATCGATGATCGGGCCATGGAGCTACTAGACTACTGGGGCCCCATTGGACTACCGAGGAAACTGCTTATATACTATCTAGCTATAGAATATATATTCTTTGCAAAACTCAGTTAATGCATCAGTTTGGGTTGATATTACAGCGACAAAAGTCTGGAAATTTGATGTTAGGGTTTCCAATCCTACCACCCCACCCCCACCCTCCATACACCAACAGGCATCGGGGTGTGCCTTGGGGGCATCGGGCCTATCTCACCCTATTCCATGTGTAAGGAAGCTGAGATAGTACAGTGTAGGAGAATGGGTTGAGAGCTAGGCCCGATGACCAGAAGGCACACCCAGACGCCTGTTGGTGTGTGGAGGGTGGGGGGGGTGGTAGGGTTGGGAACCCTAACACCGAATTTTCAGACCTTTGTCACTATAATATCAACCCTAACTGATACATTAACGGAGGTTTTTTTGCAATGAATTTCCTTACTTTTTGAGACAGTGTAATCTTACCCTTATTTGATTGTGGGAGCGCAGGGTCCAACCCATTAGTTGTAATTGTCTCTGATTTTCATGTGAGAATGCAGGGCCCTCTGGGCCCTGTGTTCCTATGTAACCATAAGTGTAGAGACATTGTAATGAACTCTCATCTCCCTCCCTCTGCATTCCCAGTACTGCAAAATGGAAAGCCCTGCGCTCCCATTACTGCATAATGGTATTCATACTGTATGTGGGAGAGCAGGGCTCTCTGCTCACAGCTACCCATAAGTGTAGAGACACAGCACAGGCCTACAGACATTCCAAGTAACTGTTGTGCGGCAAATGGCACAATATCACAGTAACCATAGTTACACTGGAAAAAATTCCACTGCAGCTGCAATCATGGACTGGCAACCTGCAATATTGCGTAGTACACCTAAAGGTGTACTAAGCTACGTTTAGTGAAAAATTTGTATCTCAAACAGGATACAGCCGCCAAAAGGTACCGTGACCACCACAATGTTATCCTATGGCAAATATCTAAATTCTGGAATGTTATAATTACAGAACTGATGTAAATTTTATGACCAAACCAGCAAAAGGCACATCTGTGGTGCAAGCCCTTTCTACCCTGCAAATTTTAGCCCAAAAGTCCTAACCATTTTTTACAGTGAAGTGGCAAAGAGACAGAATCTTTTTGAAAGTTTTGCAAAAGTACTTTCGTGAATTTGCGACACTTCCAACGGGCAAATTGAAAAAACATGTTTCTGAGCATTATTTTTAAAATCTAACACCAATATCGTGTTCCTCGGGTCCCAATTGGGTAAACATATCTGTTGGTGTTTACAAAGGAGAAGTATTTTTTGAGTTACATCGTTTTTTACCCATCACTAACGGAAAACAAGATGGCGGCAGCATGACACTACTTTCGCATTTGCGAAAACAAAAAGTGCTTTCACAAAAGCAAAAACTGCTTTCGCATCAGACATCTAATTTTTCCCATAGGCTATAATGGGAAATTTTAAGTTTTAATAACTTCTGAATGGATTAATATTGTTTCACTAAACCTTCAAAAGAAACATTAGTGACCCAGACCTCATATACCCTAACAATTTCAGACCAGACCCCAAAACCGTTTCGGACTTACAGACGAGCAAAGAATTTGCACCCAAATGGTAAATTTGAAATTGTTTGGCACTCCGCAGCTCTGCAACTGCACTACTGACCGGAACAAAACTTGCCACATCCACAGATCTAGGGCACCAGATAGGGCATGCAAAATATCAGGCTAATCGGTCGAGCTGTGGCAAAGTTATTATAGTACAACATTTTGGGTTTAATATAGAAGTGGCCAGGCAACCCTTACTATAGTAGCACTACTGTGACACTACTATATATATATATATATATATATATATAATAGCTTGTAAATTCTGTTATTGCATCAGTTATGGTTTCTATTACAACAACAAAAGTTTGGAAATTTGGTGTTAGGGTATCCAATCCTACCACGCCACCGTACACACACCAAAAGGTGTCAGGGTGTGTCCTGGGGTCATCAGCCATAACTCTCACCCCATTCTACGTATAAGGAAGCTGAGATGGTGCAGTATAGGAGAATGGGGTGAGAGTTAGGCCCGATGGCCCCAAGGCACACCCTGACGCCTGTTGGTGGGTGGAGGGTGAGGGGTGATGGTAGGGTTGGTAACCCTAACACCAAATTTCCAGACTTTTGTGGCTGTAATAGAAGCCCTAACTGATGCAATAACAGAGTTTTTTGCAATGAATTTCCCTTCTTTTTGAGAAACTGTAATCTTACCCATATGTGGTTATGGGAGCGCAGGGCCCGGAATGTGTTGTGGGAGCACAGAGCCTGGCATACATATTATAACTGTGTCTGAATTTCATGTGGGAGCACGGGGCCCAGAGACATTGTAATTAACCCTCATCTCCCTGTGGGAGTGCAGGGCTCTGCACTCCCATCACACTGCCATCACACCATAATGGTATCCATTTGTGGGAAACTCAATGCAGAACAAGCTTGCTCCATACACTATATCATTATATATTTTGTTTTTTTAAAATGTTAAACTTTTTTAATGTTTCCAGAGTTTTTATGTTCAGATCCAAAAAATTACATTCAGCTAACACTTACAACCCGAACCCATTAGCAAAATATTACAATTGTGTCACAAAATTGCAAAATTCTTATTTATTGTTCAGAAACCTGATATCTCACTTGTTTTTGCAGCTTCTGAAGATAATAATAGAAACTTGAAGAAATAAATGATTGAATAAATTTTAAATACTAAAGACTCTAAGGCTGCCAGAAATATATTGTTACTAAAACAAAGTACGATGAATGCTTATTTACTGGATAATATGCACTACTGTTTTAAAAAGTTGGCTAAAATCTACATTATCAATATTAATGTTATAATGCCGAAAAATAGACAACTTTTGTGCCATACACAGTTAGTGTGAGTAGTATAAACAAAGCGTCCATCGTTTGAAAAACCATGAACAAATTTACCAGCACTCTTATAAGCCCTCTCGGTTGAAAATTATTTCAGTCCCAACTCAGAGAGGCATATACTGTATAACCATGTATACTTTTATTTTCCTGTAGTGCTTGACATCTTTCCAAAAGTCATTACCACATTTTTGTTGGACTTTTTGGTTTTTAACTTAATTTATCCTATTTAACATGCCATGTAAAGGGCTTCATAATAATCAAAGTAATTTTACCCATATTCTCTGTTAGCAGGCATCCATTTTTCTTGGCACAATTGCCTAATCTATGTATATGTGTTTGCTTTTCCCAAAAAACACAGCTGACTGCTGCCTCCATTTTGCTGCTCTTTATTTATTTTTATTTTTCTATTTACTTTTACTATTTGGTGCTCCCGTCGCTATTTATGAGCTGGATCAGTTTTTAGAACCTTTCTGCATCATAGAAACATACAAGTTGACGGCAGATAAGGACCATAAGGCCCATCAGTCTGCCCACTTCTTTTCTGCCTTATGAATGTGCCATCGGCCTTTGCTCTGTCAATGGCTTATCTATTCATACTCATTTGTTTTGCTCCCTTTTGCCTATCCCATGCCTGTTTGAAGCCCTGCACTGTATTCATATCCACCACTTCCTGAGGTAGGCCGTTCCATGCATCCACCATCTTTTATGTGAAAAAGAACTTCCTCACATTACCCCTTAATCAACCTCCCTCTAATCTCATGCTGTGTCCTCTTGTCCTGCTGTTTTTCTTATATTGAAACGTTACACTCTTTCACCTTGTTAATGCTCTTAAGGTGTTTGAATGTTTTGATCATATCACTCTCTCCTGCCTGTGCTCTAGGATATACATATTGAGCTCTGTTAATTTGTCCTCATATGCTTTCTGATGCAGTCCCTGCACCATTTTAGTTGCCCTTCTCTGGACTGCCTCAGTTTGGACTGCATCCAATAAGACTGCTCTCTCCTGCATCTCTCAGCACCTAGATCCTATTCAGCTTCCACTTCAGAAATCGAGCTGCAGTTAGGCTCGTCCTAGCGTGCTGACGTTTGGAGAAAGAAATTCTCCATCCTCAGAGCTGTGTTTGTCTTTATTAGAACAACTGTTTTATACCACTGCAAACCCATTCCATCGACCTAAGGCATTGACATAGTCCACCACCGCTTATTCTGGCAAAACTGCAAACTCTAGGGAGCCTCTGACTCCACCCTATCATGGTTTGGTAGTTACCTTGATAACCGCGACTCAGGCGGTTGAGTTTCATAAGGCTCTCTCATCCCCCATTCATATCACCCACGGTGTTCCGCAGGGTTCCATACTGGGTCCTCTACTCTTTTCCCTGTTCCTTAATGAAATTCCCAGTGCTTCTCATCACAGTAACATCCTCATGTATGCCGATGATCTTGTGCTCTATCATTCATCCAAAGCGATGGACGAAATAAATCGCAAACTCTCACATGACTTTCAATCCCTTTAATCCTGGCTTGTGGATAACCATCAAATCCTTAACAAAGGTAAAACCCAGGCTATGCTATTTGGATCCTCTAAAAAGTTGCCCTCTGAGGTGCCTAAGCTACTCGTCCACTGCGATGATGGCACGACGGTAACAAACACCTCTACCTTCAGATACCTGGGGGTTACGCTCGACCCTGCACTTCATTTTTCGATGCATATCAACGATGTGTGTCACACTGTCAATGCTAAAATAGGAGCTGCCTAACGTGTGCGCCACTCACGAACACCGACAGCCAGGCTATCTGTAGCTAAGGGAGTACTACTTCCTCAACTCCTTTATGCCCTCCCGGTCCTGTACCCCGCCAATGCCAGTAGTGCTCTGCAAGTGGGACACCTCCTACAATAATATCTGTAGGTTCACCTTGTCAGCCCATGCCTTACTCACCACTGCCTTCTCTACTGGACTAATCTGGTTGTCCCCAAAGACCTCAGTGCATACACCCTTGGGTGTTTGTTGACTCCTAACTAGACCACCTTGCCCGGCCTCTTTGGCTGACTTGATTACCGTCTCCCATTCCCGCACTATAGGTCCTCTTCAGTCTCAATGCTCTCAAAAGCCCTGTGTGACCAATATGGGCAAACAGGCATTCTCATTTACTCTAACCTCTGAATTTGCTTCCCCATGAGTTAAAAACTCCACCTCCCACCTCTCTTTTAAGCATTCTCTGTTCTCCCACCCTCATGCCCTAGGTAACTGTAACTGCTCATAAGTGGAATCTCCACATTGAATAATTTGTGTGCCTCATTAAGCTTGGCTTAGGACTGACCAGACTGTACTCCTTCCTCTGCCAAACTCTCATTTTTTGATTGTGTATGACAGGTCTTCATTATCAAATACCTGATGTAGTCTCAACATATACTATTATGAGTCTACCTTGTACTTGTATTGTTATTGCTTATGTGAATGTCATTTCAACTGTTCATATCTGTATTCTCATTGTTGTAATCTCCCGGTCATGCCTGAAAATAGGCAGGATTGTTGCCTAGTGCACCTACCCAGTTACCAAAAGCTAATAAATAAATATAATTTACACCACATCAGTTTCAAAGCCCCTGGAGGAGAGAAGGGAGACAGAGGCTATGACAGACATACAAGTACCTTAGCGGAGGAACAGGGTGCAGGACAACACTATTTTCCAGTGAAAAGATGTTCCAGGACTACGGGGCATGGGATGAAGTTGGAGGGAGGGCGATTCAGAGGAAATGTGAGGAAGAATTTCTTTACAGAAAGGGTGGTGGACAAGTTGAACACCCTGCCTGAGGAAGTGGTGGGGCTGAAACAATCACAGGATTTAAGAATGCATGGGATAGACATAAAGGAATCCTGGAGGTCAGGGATAAGGGCAACATACTTCTAGAAAACTTAAAGTGATCTTACAAGCTCAAATGGGCAGACTGGTGGGCCACAGGCTATCTGCTGACAGTATCAATGTATCTATGTAAAGTAACATTTAAGCAGTAATCCAAGACTGTGTGTGCTATCATGGTATAATGCCACACCTTGGTTTGTTGTGAGGCACAAGGTGTAGCCAAGTGCTTTTAACTGCCCGAGAAATGGCATTATCTCTAATGATAACACATATTCTGGAGTGTGTTATTGCAATTACAGTACCAAACTGATTACAGGTACAACAGTTAAAAACAAAATGATTGGCAGAACTTTTCCCAGGCTGTGGAGTTATTGTGAGATCACCACAGCTTGTAACTGTTTTAGCTATTCAGAGGTGGAAATTCTCCCACCCATTTGATAATTATTCATATTCAGATTTCAAAACATAAGAAGGTGCACTGGCCAGTGCAGCATGTTTTTTGTGAACCTTCTGTCATTGTCTACAAGAAGCTACCTAACCTTTCTAACATAATAATTCGTAGTAAATTCCCAGCAGATCAAAACAACCATGAAAAGAGAGGAACAACACTTTGCAACAATACAAGATGCAAGACCTGCTCCCATATATGCACCCTGATCACCATCAAAACAGAACAGCACACTAAAAATAAATGGATCCTACACGTCAATTAAGCAATGTGGTTTACCTAATTTAGTGCAAAAAGTGCACACATGGGTGCTATATAGCGGACACAAGGCAACAACTGCAAACCAAGATGAACACCGACACACAATATTAAACTGGCTATCAGCAAACCAGTAGGACATCATTTTTCCCAACCAGGCCATTCTCTTTTCCCAACCAGACCATTCCTCTCCCTCTGCACTTTTGAATCTCAGGTCATTACTCTCCTATGTTTCTGCCAGGATACTTTTCAAATTAAAACTTCAAGGCACCCATTCAGCCTCTTTTAGGAATATCTTAGCACTTTCTGCTAAGCATCCCTTTGCAGCAACAGACCTGTTCCTATTTAATGTCTACTTACCCTTTCCTTTAAGTCTTCTGAAGTCTTCTCACTATCCTGTCATAAATTATTTTGAAACAAAGCCTCTCAGTGTATGTAACTTCAGCTTCTTTGGCTTAGTTTGTTGTTGCACCTGATGAAGGAATCTGCTAGGTCATGAAGGCTTGTGTACTATACCATCTTTGTACAACAGTTTATTGGCCTAATAAAAGGTATCAAAATACCTAGTGACCAGTAGGGCTAAAATCTCTTTTTACTAAGTTATAGGACACATAATTCAGTTTCTAAATATTCAGATGTGAACACATTGATTAAATACTGCCATCTGTATCAAATTTTGTTTTAACTTGTTTGGGGCAGTGTGTTTAATTGATTATTATTGTGCTGTGTTGTATTTATTTGATTGTAGTACAGCACCCAGAGCCTCCGGGATGGGCGTCTTTTTAAATAAAATTTGCCTTGCCTTGCCATCTGCTGGGCAGTCTTTTTTTACCATTTTTTTTGAAACTGGAGACTTGATTTTATGCAACAATTTATTTATTTATTTATTGAATTTTGTTAACCCGATAAGCCCACTGGGCCTAGAAGTCCCTTTTTCAGGGGTGACCGGGGATACAGATGATAAGCAACTGAAACTGAACCAGATTAAGCTGTTGGTGGTATTTTTAGTGAATGCCTGGTTCTATTTGGCAGAATTTTCATACCATGCCCTTACAAGCCATCAAACTTCAACTTCTTTTCTTTGCAGGTATTACCTAAAGAGGAAGAGTGCTGAAATGAGTCTCAGTACATAACAGCTTCTGCTTTCTGATGTTTTTGTCTGAGAGTAGTGTAGCTTCAAGACATGGGCAAAGCCAGTGAGAACTGTTTTAGTATTTTAAAGTAAACACATGCTATTTGTTATGGAATTACATACAGTACTGTATTTGTTTCCTGGAACTGATTGATTATCCACAAAAGATACAGAAAAACAAAAACCTCACTGTTTAGTTGCCACTGGTGTGATATACTGTAAATAGAACATGCTTAATTTGTTGCTGTGGAATACAAAAGATACTGAGCTGGTAAATGTCTGGGAGACGGTGCTGAATAGATGCAAGGCTGCTTTGCTGCATCACATAGCCTTGCACAAGCTACCCCACATTTACAACAACGTGGGGTTGAGGGTATCCTCCTGCAAGATGAATATTTTAATCCCGAATCAACTACTACATCACTAAATGAGGTAGACTGAAAGGAAAAAAAAAACATTTAAAAAATGATAATAAAAATTAAAAAAATAATAGGGCTGGGAAAATTTCAGGCTTTGTAGTAGTGACCAGTGTTAAATATTGGCCTTTTTTTATCAATTCCTTTTCTAGGACATGAAAACCTGCATGGGACATGTGGTTTGGGGCTTTTATCCCCACAAAAAAATAATTTAAAAAAAGAGGACCAATATTACACCAGGAGGGGTATGTTAAGTGTAACCTCCTGTGATCTCATAGTGCTGTAGGTTTTGTGGGACCACAGATGGATGTGCTTATTTCTTTGTTCGTGCGAGGACTCCTTCCCCATCCCTAGCAGGGTTACTTCTAGCTCAGGTGGCCTAAAGCATAAGACAATTGATGTTTGCTCTGCAAACTTCCTAGTCAGTAGTTGGTCCCTGAGCTTTATATTAGCTGTTTTTTTTTTAATTACAACGTACTGACCCAGGCTAGTCCAGCTGAGATGCATCTTCTCATTTTCAGTGGAGTCCTGCTTCAACCTAGTTTACAGTAGCACTGGGAAAATAGGGGGACTTGCTCAAAGTCCCACAGTGAGCAAGTAGCTTTGGTGGCCACATAACTTGAGCCTAGGGGGTGATTACCTCATATTTAACTGGTCATGGGGTATCATAATCGTACTACAGAAAAGGACACTTTCAAAAATATAAAGTTTTGTTTTCATAAGGTTGTTGGTGGTTTCCTTGCCATTTAACAACCATCTTCGAATATTTGTAGCCAACAAGACTGCTTTATTTTCACAGCGATTTTAATATCATCCTTTTTTCTCCACTAGTGGATTCAGGGCATTGGTGCTCATATAATGTAATGCAGTCCCACGGTTTCTGTATGCCATACATTTTCTGAGGTCGTTACAGCAATGGTCCAGTCACTTCAAACAAAGGCAGTACTGAAAGAGAAACAAAACCTATTTGTAATTATTTATTTGGTAACCGAGTAGGTGTGCTGGACCAAGAGTTAGCCCATTTTCAGGCAAGGCCCGAGTCATAAGGAGAGGACTGTTACAGACAATGCAAGTAATTAAATATAGAGACAATTACAACAATGGTTGGTAAAGAACAGTTACGTACTTACCGTAACAGCAGATCTTCAAGAGAATCTCTTTCATCAGGTCACACCTGTAGGACTATATGATGTCAGGCACTAGGACCACACGGAAACTTTCTCTAGCAGTCTACTAGGAGCTGCCCATGATGCTATCAGACGCCAATGTCTGTGACTACAATAAACATGGTAGCCCTCCCTCCTCAGTTCCCAGCGGAGACTATATTCGCTAGGCCTCCCTCTAGAAACATAAAAATTGTTGGCATATTAGAAAAAATTACTCACCTTAGTAATTATGTTTCTTCTAATGGAATCTTGCTGTATTCTGACTATTGCAGTTAGCCCCAGCACTCAAACTGCCCCGGAGAGTAGAGGGTTAATTTCTATGCAGAGCATAGAACGTTGAGCTTGAGCTCAGTACAAACCTCTGTCTGCTGCACTTTGAAGCGCAACTGTCAGATTCTTACGAGCTAACACTAACATGTGGAAATTGTAAAATTTTTACTAGCCACTCTTTCACCTTGTTAATGCTCTTAAGGTTACTAGCCAAATAGCAATCAAACATTTTGGATCCCCAAAAGACTCAAGTCAAGAAATCCAAAATCAAAAACCAGGTAGTGAACAACTTAAGACTGTTAAATAAATAATAAAACCCACTCCCCCTCTCTAAAAGGAGGGAGTGCCCAAATGCACCCCTGGGGTGCAACACTGCACCTGCCAGCCCACTTCCCAAAAACAAGTTCTGAAAAGGGAGGTAGGAAGGAGGTCAAAATACAGCAAGACTCCATTAGAAGAAACATAATTACTAAGGTGAGTAATTTTTTCTTCAAACAACATGAAGTCTTGCTGTATTCTGACTACTGCAGACTACCAAGCAGTACCTCCATGGAGGAGGGAATCGAACCTACCTTGGGAATAGGCTCTGCAGTACTGCTGTACCAAACCGAGCATCACTTCTAGCCTGGATGTCCAGGGAGTAATGTTTGGTAAATGTATAGACTGTTTTCCATGTGGCTGCTTTACATATCTCTAACAAAGGAATATCCCTGGGCTCAGCCAAGGAAGCAGCTGTACCTCTAGTCGAATGAGCCCGCAGGCCTGAGGGAGGTATTTTGCTTAGCTTCTCATAGCAGAATTGAATACAAGAGACAATTCACCTGGCAATAGTTCTGTTAGTGGCAGGTTTGCCTTTACCCACTTCCCCATAAGTGAGAAACAACTGAAGGGAGTCAAACCTGCGAGCCTTAGTACACTCAATGTGGTAACTAAGGGCTCTTTTAACATCCAAACTGTGTAAACTTCTTTCTCCTGAAGAAGAATGATCAGTGAAGAACACAGGAGAGACATAGATTGGTTCAGATGAAAATCTGAAACCACTTTAGGTAAAAACCTCCTATTAGTTCTAAGGACCACCTTATCTCTATGGAATGAGATAAAATCAGGCTCCACTGACAGAGCTTGCAATTCACTGATCGTCTGGCAGAGTAATAACTACCAGAAACACTGTTTTCCAAGTCAAGTACTTAAGCTCTGCTGAAGACAAAGGCTCAAAGGGGTTGCAAGCAGGGGTGAGATCCCTGAAGGGGATTGGTATGAAGCAATCCCTTGAAAAATTACAGAATACAGGGTGAGATGACAGTGAGGAAGGCTTTTCTGCTGACAGAAAAGCAGAAACAACTGACAAATGTACTTGAGAGTAGCTGGTCTGAGGCCTAGGGCCATTAAGATGAACCATATAATCCAGAACTGTAGACAATTCAGCAGTGTCTGAGATATATCTTCTTGGAACACCAAATGCTGAATCTTTTCCAGTTGGAGTTTTTCTGGTGGCAGGCTTTCGAGAAGCTTTGAGAATATCCAGAACCCCTTGGGACAGATGCAAATCTACATACTCTAACTCTTCAAGGGCCATGCCTTGAGATTTAGAGACCGAAGACTGGGGTACCAAATCCTCCCCTGAGAGGAGGTTAACAGGTTGTAATTCTTGGGAAGAGACAGGGGAAGATGGACTGCTAGGGACAGCAACAGGGGGTACCGAGGCTGCCTACCCTGGTCTGGAGCAATCAGGATCACTTTGCAAGGTTGTGACCTTACCTTAACCAGAACCTTGAACAGAGAGGAAAGGGAGGGAAGGCATACAGAAATTTCCCTTCCCAGTTCAAAATCAGAGCATCCAGAGGGACTGAGCCCAAGACTGGGGGTCTACAACAAAACAGAGGAAGTTGGTGATTGTCTGGGGCTGCAAAGAGATCTATCTCTGGAGTGCTCCACCTTGAAAAAATCACTTTCAACACCAGAGGGTCCAGGGACCATTCGTGATGGCCCTGGGAGAGCCTACTCAATGCATCTGCTAGCACACTGTCCTTCCCTGGAAGGTGGACTGCTATCAGTGAGGTCTGCAGAGAATAAGCTAGGGACCACAATTTCATGGCTTCCGTGCACAAGGCCGTGGACCAAGTGCCTCCCTGCTTGCTGATGTACCACATGGTGGTGGTGTTGTTTGTCCTGACCTGAACCACTTTGTTCTGCACTGACTGAGAAAAAGCTTGCAGGGCCAGAAAGACAGACCATAGTTCCAAGAGACTGATATGAAGAAGGGATTCTGAGGGACCACAGTCACTGGGCTGTGAGAGCCCCCAGATGGGCTCCCCACCCCAATAGAGAAGCATCCATGGTTAGGACCACAGAGCGAGACTGAGTGATTAATGGAACTCCTTGCCTGAGGTTGCCCTGATCCTGCCACCACTGGAGAGCCTGGATCAGAGTCTGGGTGACTGGAACTAGTTTGGTTAGAGAATCTTTCTTCTGAGATCAAAAGGCCCTCAGGTGAAACTGAATGTCCCTCATCTGAAATCTGGCCCCTTGGACCACTGCTGTAGAAGTTGCCATGTGGCCCAGAAGTTGAAGGAAGTGCTTTGCTGGCCGAGAGCCCAAAAGGTGGAATGAAGAAGCCAGCTTTACAATAGCCCTTGCCCTTTCCAGGGGAAGAAAAGCTCTTGCTTTGACTATATCCAACTCTGCCCCTATGAAGGTGAGGAGCTGTACAGGCTCGAGAACTAACTTAGAAAGATTGAGAAGGAATCCTAGGGAAGTGAGCACTTGCTGAGTCACTTGAACGTCTGACTTGACTTGATCTTGTCACTGACCCACAATAAGCCAGTCGTCCAGGTATGGAAATATAGAAATATTTTTCCTTCTTAAAAAGGCCACTACTACTGCTAGGCATTTTGTGAATACCCTTGGAGCTGATGTCAAGCCGAAGGGCATAGCTTTGAACTGATAATGGCCTGAAGGCAATTCAAACCTGAGGTACTCTCTGTGGAAGCACCTGATGGGAATGTGAAAGTAGGCATCTTTTAAGTCCAGGGAGGCTAGCCAGTCCCGTGGCCTTAGAGAGGGAAGGATTATTCCCACAGTCACCATTTTGAATTTTGGTTTTAAAAGATGTTTGTTCAGGTATCTTAAGTCTAGGATGAGTCGTCACTCCCCTGTCTTTTTTGGGGTAAGTAAGTACCTGAAGTACAGACCTTTGCCCCTGTACAATGCAGGAACTCTCTATACAGCCTTTAGAGCCAGTAGAGATGAAACCTCTGTCTCTAGGGCAATGGTTTCGGAGATGCTTGCAGGTGGAAAAGATCTGGCCCTCAGCTTTGGAAATTTCTTGAAGCTGAGAACCAGCCCCTGGCTTACCACCTCCAGGACCCACTTGTCTGAGGTAACAGACATCCAGTCCTGGACAAAGTAGCCAGCCTGCCTCCAGGAATGGGGAGTCGACCTGGGCTGACACATCAGGGTGTCTGCTTGGCAAGAGCCTTAGGTTGAGGGATGGATGTAGCCCTGCTCATCCCCTTCTGCCTCTCCCTCTGAAGAACCCCTCTGAGGAATGGGAGAAGAGACCTATGCTTGGCAGAAGGCCTATGAAAAGGCCTGCCCTGCCCCTAGCCTGCTGCCTTTGAGGGTTGCCTGCCTCTCCTTGGCCTGTGCACTCCTATAGGTGGTCCTATACTCATCCATTTTTTTCATGTAATTCTCTGTCTGCTCCCCAAACAGAGAATTACCCACCACAGCCTTAGCCTGGGTGTCCTGTGAGAGACTAGTACATCTGAGCCAAGCTATTCTCCAAAGAGCCACAGATGTAGCCATGACTCTAGATAACACATCACTGGAGTCCACAGCAGCATGGAACTGTACCGTAGATGCCTCAATCCCATCAGCAGCCATCCCCTCCAGCTCCAAGGCTAGCCGGGGGAGGCCTACTTAGCTAGTGCCAGTACAGTGTCCCACTTGGACTTCTGATAGCTGGCTGCATAGGCCATATAATTAGCCTGCCTGAGTCCCAAGGTGGATGCCATGTACTATTTCTTTGCCATGGCATCCAGCTTCTTAGAATCTTTATCTGGGGTGTGTGAAGCCAAGGGTAAATTAGCCTTATCACAGGCTGCAGCCTACACAACCCCAACATGGCTGCATTGTTGATACAAGTACTCTGTACCTGAACCTGATGAGGTGTACCTTTTGTCCATCCTTCTGTCAACAGGAGGCACAGAATTTGGAGTTTTTAAAATCTTTTGTGTCTGTTTCCCAAAAGACTTAAGAAGGGGAATAGACAATCATATGGACTCTGAGATGTCCATCATCTCCACATAATCAGGTTCCTCTTGTTCCTCTACAGCTTCTTCCACAGGGAGCTGGAGGGTTTCTGCCACTTTCCTGTAAAACATGTAGTGGGAAGGGGACTCAGAAAGCCTAGGAGGAGAAACACCAGAAGGCCTGTCTGGGGAGATGTCCGGTTCAATGGGCTCAACCAGACCTCCCACACCATCATCATCATCATCATCATCATCTTCATCCCCTTCCAAATCCGGTTGATAGAAATCTTCAGGGGCATAATCATGAACCGGAGGAACCGACCGAACTGAGTGCCTGCCAGAAGGCGCTGGATCAGATGGAATCGGGTGAAGCAATTCTACAATCCTTATCGCACTGGCAATCTCTTCGGCGGTTGGAAAATGGGTCTCTGGATCCAAACCGGACGATTTTTCTTTTCTTTTTCTTTTTGTAGTAACCGATCCCTCAGGATCAGCTCTCCTCTTGCCCGAAGAAGTATCGCCCTGGTCAGAGGGCACTCCCTCAGGTTCGGTCAGAACCAAACCGGGCTGGCCATCCGGGTCAGCGGACTTCATGGCCTCCTTATCCCTGAGCCTACCTAATCTTTTTTCCAGGGTAGACAAATCTAAATCAAGGTGGTCAAACCCCAGACAATAAACGCAGGTAGTGTGGGGATCAGCCTTAGCAAAGACCTCCCCACACACTGCAGTGTTGAAACCCAGTGGGCCCGGTTTTTCTTTTGGGTTTCTCAGACGTAGCCATCCTAACCATAAACGTACCCTTTTTATGGCAAACAACCAGGCAAGACACCCTTATCGGTTTCCAACCGTGTCACAGGTACTGGAAAAAAACACAAGAAAAGGCATTTTTTTTAAAACCAATAAGGACTGGTAACCACACTCTAAGTTTAAAAACAAAGACAGAATAAATCACTAAACGGCCGGTTCAGCCGAACTGGTCGAAAAACCAATTTTTACAATTTTCACAAGTTTACTATGTCTAGTTCACTACCTAGTACTTACTGTACCACAGACAGAGATCTGAACCGAAACTTGCAGAAAAAAAAAAAAAAAAAAAATCGGTAAAACCAAGGACTTTAACCGACTTCGAACCGTGAGCAAAGGAGAACTCTCCAGAGCGGCCGTCAGTTAGGCGGAGTAAAGAATCTGACAGTTGCGCTTCAAAGTGCAGCAGACAGAGGTTTGAACCGAGCTCGAGCTCAACGTTCTATGCTCTGCACAGAAATTAACCCTCTACTCTCCAGGGCAGTTTGAATGCTGGGGCTAACTGCAATAGTCAGAATACAGCAAGACTTCATGTTGTTTGAAAGACTGCTAGGCCCATCCAGTCTGCCCTAAGTTCTGTACTACAATCGACTTCTGACCCCTCCTCTGGTTTACCTCTATGGTTCCCCTATGTCTGTCCCATGCATGTTTAAATCTAATCACAGTGCTCGCTTCCACTACCTCCTGTGGCAGACCATTCCATCGTTCACCATCCTCTCTGTGAAGAAAAACTTCCTCACATTCCCTCTTAACTTGCCACCTTCAAATTTCATGTCGTGAACCCTTGTTCTTGTGTTCCTCCTGTATTGGAAGCTGTCTCCTCCTGCACCTTGTTTATGCCCATGAGGTATTTGAATGTTTCTATCATGTCCCCTTTCTCCTTCCTCTCCACCAGCGAGTACATATTGAGGTCCCTTAATCTCGCCTCGTAAGTTTTGTGGTGCAAGCCCTGTACCATCTTAGTCGCCCTTCTTTGGACTGTCTCTAGCCTGTTAATGTCCTTTCGAAGGTGCGGCCTCCAGAACTGTTCACAGTACTCCATGTGAGGCCTGACCAGGGTTTTAAGTAATGGCATCACGATCTCCCGCCTTCTGCTGGCGATACCCCTGCCTATGCACCCCAGCATTCCACTGGCCCTCCCTGCTGCCTTTGTACTCTGCTTTGAGATTTTCAGGTCATCTGAAACAATAACCCCCAGGTCCCTTTCTTCCTTGGTGACTGTTGGCAACTCCCTCCCCATCCTGAAGCTCTCTCCAGGGTTTGTATGCCCCAGGTGCATAATTTTGCACTTCTTTGAATTAAACCTAAGTTACCACTCCTCAGACCATTTATCAAGCTTCTCCAGGTTCTTCCTCATTTTCCTCACCACTTCTGGAGTATCCACCTCGTTACAGATCTTGGTATCATCCACAAACAGGCAGACCTTTCTTTCCAGCCCCTCTGCAATGTTACTAATGAAGACATTGAACAGGACTCGCCCAAGGACTGATCCAAAGATACCCCACTGGTCACCCCCCTCTCCCCGGATTGTACCCAATTTACCACCATCCTCTGCCTCCTGTCTGTGAGCCAGTTCCTAACCCAGTTTACCACCTTGTCTCCCATGTCTAGACTATTCATCTTGTTAACCAGCCTCTTATGTGGGATGGTGTCGAAGGCTTTGCTAAAATCGAGGTAAGCAACATCCCCCGTCCCTCCCCCCGATTTACTTTCTTCGTTGCTCAGTCAAAGAAATCTATCAGATTCGTCTGGCACAACCTACTCGCTGTGAATCCATGCTGTCTATGGTCCTGGGCACCGATGGCTTCTAGATGTCCCACTAGCCTTTCTTTAAGCAGTGCCTCCATAATCTTCCCCACTACTGAGGTGAGGCTGACCATCCTATAGTTCCCCACCTCCTCCCTACTTCTGGATTTGTGTAGAAGGACCACATGCCCTCTTCCAATCCTCTGGCACCACTCCTGTGTTGGTGGAGTCGGTGAACAAGACTTACAGAGGTTCTGCTAGCTCTCTTCACAGCTCCCTTAATATTCTCGGGTGTATGCCGTCTGGCCCCGTCACTTTGTCCACCTTCAATTTAGTGAGCTCCTGCAGGACTCTCTCCCCTGTGAATGGCCTGTTGTCCACTCTCCCTTCCTTGGTATCTGTTGCCTGGCTGTGGTCCCTGTCCCTTCCCCTCTTCTGTGAATACCGAACAGAAGTATTTATTCAGTATTTCTGCCTTATCCATGTCTCCTCCTTATACTCCCCTTCCTCCCCTTCGATCTAACAATCCTCCCAGTTTTCCTTCTTTTGCTGATGTACCTGTAGAATGTCTTGTCCCCTCTTTACTGTCTGTCTAATCCTTCCTCAGTCCACACCTTTGCTCTCCTTACCGCCCTCCCCGCTTCTCTTACACTCTAAGTACACCTCTTCATCCTCTTCCTCCCTTTGGGTCTCCTTATATTTCCTAAACCCTGTCCTTTTACGGGAGGTGCCGAAGTATGGGACGTGCTAAAAAAACTAAAAGCATACAAAGCCTGGGCCGGCCCGGTGGCGCTGAGGGTTGAGGCGCTAGATGCCACACCTCGCGCTACGCTGGCGACCCGGGTTTGGAAATGGACCTGGGTAGCTGAGGGCTGGTAGGGGGAGGGAGGGAGAGAGGATCGAGCGTCCCTCCGGATGCTCTCCTCCCTCAGGGGTGGGATACCCGGGATGCACCAGCGTCCGACACCCCCACAGAGAGTCGGTGGAAGCACCGGTCCTTGAAGGGATGGGCGGTTCCGATACTAGGGGTCAGAGAGGTGGGGACGTCATATGGCGCATAAAAGGCTAGACGTGCGTCAGCATGTCACCTCTTGGGACTGAGTCCCAACCGGCGTCCCCAGGGGATGGGACAGGGGGACAAAAACTGAAACAAGGAAAAATCACCTTCGGTCCTGGATGGACGACCTCTCCGCTTGCCTCAGACCACCGACACCAGACAGACCCCACTGTGCAGAGAAGGGGCAGGGTCCGGGATCTGGCAGCAACATTGAGAGACCTGAAGGAGAGGATCAAGAGAGTAGGAAAAACCAGGAGGAAAAAGAAAAAGAATAAAAAGCAAAAGCAGACAAAGCCATGGACCAGATGAGATGCACCCCAGAATCCTTAAGAACTAGGGGGCAGAATTAGCAGCCCCTGGCAATTCTATTCATGAAACCCTTGAAGAGCGGTGTGGCACCTGAAGACTGCAAAAAGGCAATAGTGGTTCCACTTCACAAATCAGGCAGTTGCGAAGAGACTAGTAATTACAGACCAGTGAGCCTCACGTCTATAGTACGGAAACTAATGGAGACCCACTACTCAAAGAGAGGATCACAGTATTCCTCAAAACTAGCGGCTAACAAGACCCTAAACAGCACGGTTTCACAGCAGGTAGGTCATGCCAGAAAAATCTGCTCAAGTTTTTTGACTACGCTACAAAAGTAGTGGACGATGGTGGGGCAGTAGATGTGGTATACCTAGATTTTAGTAAAGCTTTTGACTCAGTTCCACACAGAAGGCTGGTAAAGAAGCTTGACCACATAGGGGTTAGTCCAGAAGTAGTCAGATGGGCATAAAACTGGTTACAAGGCAGAACCCAGAGGGTACAGGTTAATGGAACGCATTTGATGGAAGGCAGGGTGACCAGCAGGGTGCCCCAGGGCTCAGTGCTGGGGCCACTGCTCTTCACTGTTTTTATAGCAGACATCGCTGACGGACTGGAAGGCAAGGTGTGTCTCTTCGCAGATGACACCAAGATATGTAACAAGGTAGAAACCTCAGAAGGAGTAAGTAAGATGAAAGCTGACCTCAAGAAACTAGAAGAATGGTCTGGAGTGAGGCGGGCTGAGATTTAACACCAAAAAGCGCAAGGTCATGCACAGAGGAAAGAAAAATCCAAGAAAGGAGTATTACCTAGGAGGCAAAAGACTGGTGGCCTCAAACCAGGAACGAGACCTGGGAATCAATCTCAGATGACTTGAAGGTTACTAAGCAGTGTGAGAAGGCAACATTGAAGGCCAACAGAATGCTGGGCTGCACTGGGAGGGGGAATCACGGGAAGGAGGAGAGATGTGGTACTACCACTGTATAGATCGCTAGTCAGGCCTTGCCTGGAATACGGAGTCCAATTCTGGAGGCCTCACCTCAGGAAGGGCATTGACTGGGTGGAAACAGTACAGAGAAAGGTGACAAAAATAATTCAGGGTCTGCAATACATGTCCTACGAGGAAAGACTTAGGGAACCGAATATGTACTCCCTGGAGCAGAGAAGAGAGAGAGAGGGGACATGACTGAAACATTCAAGTACATAAAAGGCATTAACAAGGTACAGGCACATGAACTTTTTCACTTCAAGAAGGTCTCTAGAACCAGGGGACATGGCCTCAGGCTGCAAGGAAGGAGGTTCTCTACCAACACCAGAAAGTTTTTCATCACAGAAAGAGTGGTGGACGTCTGGAACAGCCTGACCCAAGACTTTGTGGGGGTCAACACTGTGGGGGGATTCAAGAATGTATGGTATAGACACAAAGGAGCCCTGACTACAAAGCACAACTAGTGTGTCAAAACAGGTCTAAAACAAATGGGCAGACTAGATGGACCTAGTGGCCTCCTTCTGCTGTCAACTTCTATGTTTCTATGTTTCTTTTAGCCCTTACTTTATCTGCCACCTCTTTCAAGAATGATAGTGGCTTTCTCCTTCTCTTGCCCTTGGATACCAATCTGATGCATTGGTTTGTCACATCCGCTATGGTTCCTTTTAGGTACTCCCACTGCTTTCCCACCCTCCCTACTATCCCCCTTTTCTCCAGGGCTATTTTGATACTCCTCCCCATTTCAGTGAAGTTTGCCTTTTTGAAATCTAACACCTTTGCCCTACTGTGACTTAACTGAGTCCCTGTCCCCATGCTGAACCACACTATGTGGTGATCGCTTGATCCCAGTTGCCCTTCTACTCGGACATCTGTGATTCTAACTCCATCATCACTAGATCCAGAATCGCCCTGTCCCTGGTGGGATCAAGCACAAGCTGCCTGAATCCTGCCTCCTGTAGGGAATCTAGGATGCCCCTACTTCTGGCTGAAGCTGCTGCCTGGGTGGTCCAATCCACATCCAGCATATTGAAATCCCTCATCAGCAGAATTTCACCTTTCACTGCTGTCTCGTGTATTTCATCCACTAGCTCCCTGTCCACTTCCTCCCCATCCTGGAGGCCTGTATATCACCCCGTGCATACTGCTGTGCCATTTCAAGGTTAAAGGGTGACCCACAGTGCCTCAGCCTCCTCCTGCCAAACCTGTATTGCCTTTACACTCTCCCTGACATACAGGGCGAGTCCCCCCCCCTTTTTTTATCCCCATCCCTCTGAGCAGGCATAACCGGTACACTGATTTCCCACCCATGATTTGCAGTATACCAGGTTTTCAGTTATTGCTATGTCAAGGTATGCCTTTACTATCAAGGCCTCCAGGTCTGGGAGTTTATTTCTCAGGCTGCAGGCATTAGTTACCATGGACCTTTCATGTTGTGCATCTCTAGACCCCTCCCTCACCCTCCCTGAGCCCACCATGATCCAACCACTCCTTCTCCTAGGCATCCTCTGAGGTTCAGGTTGTGGACCCAGTGTTCATTGACTGGGGATGAAAGTCCTCTGTAAACTGGCCAACTCGTCTCAGAGACAGGTGACTTCTTCCCTCAACCCAGAGAAGTGCCTGCAGATAGGGCAGCATCGCAGCCTCCAGAATGTCTGCCTGAAGACAGCTGCTCCACAACCACTGCACTGCACCACTCCCATCATGTTTGTTGTGGCCTTCCCTGTTTAGTCTTTAACTACTAGCTCCTCCCCTTCCTTGGTAGATAGTTCCTGACAGTGGTAGGATTGAGTACCCCCCTACAGTCTCACACCCTATATAAGGAGTAAGAGCCTTGGGGTGGCATTACACCCGGCAGTATCCAGAAACAATCAGCTTTCCTTCCTGCTTCAAGAGCCTTGCCCCTCTACCAGCAAATTCCCCACTCCAGTACTGCAAGCACTTACACTTCTGCAGCTAAAAGGGAACCAAAGAGAATTGGAGGTGCCCAGCTACACAGGAAGGCTGGAGCAACAGGTGTTCTGCCCTGGAGAAGGAGACAGGAACAAAGAAGCCCTGAGAGCAAGGGGGGCGGAGGGTGGGTCAGCATGGCCTCATGAAAGAGTCTCTCGATGATCAGCTGTTACGGTAAGTATGCAACTGTTCTATCTTCTTCAAGGATATCTCTTTCAACAGGCCACACCTGTTGCATGAGTCCCAGGCAGTCATGACACTGAGACACTCTGGGCGGTAGGAGGCCAGAGGCCTAAGAAGGAAGGCCCTGAAGCATGACAAGGCCAAAACCTGCCCTTCTTCTAGAGGCAATGTCCAGACTGCAGTGCTTTGTGAAAGTGTGGACAGTACTCCGAGTCACAGAAGCACGGATTTCTGCAGTGGAAACATTCCTGAAACAGGCAACTGAAGTGGCCATGCCTCTGGTTGAAATGCCACTACTGTAACAACCCCAGGAAGTTCCTTACCATACTTCCTATAACAAAAATTAAGGCAGGTGGCCAACCATTTGGATAGACACTGTTTAGCATCTGGGACGTCCTCTTTCCCACGGGCAAAAGAAACACAAAACTACGACGACTTCCTACAGTCTTTTGTATGGTGTGTATAGTAATGGAGAATTCTATGCACACCTAAAGTGTGGAGTAATGCTTCCCCTGGATTGGCACGCTCTGGATAATGAACAGGCAGGTGGATGGATTGATTTAGGGTAAACTCAGGCACCACCTTAGAAAGAAACTTATGATTAGTACACTAAGAGACCCTGTCTTTGTGGAAAATCAAATAAGGCTGTTCACACATGAGAGCCTGTAGCTCGGAAATTCTTCAAACTGAAGTAATGGCAACTAAAAATAATGCATTCCACAACAGAAAACGTAGCTCGCAAGACATGGCTGGCTCAAAAGGAGGCAGGGTCAGTTTCCCCAAAACAAAATTCAGGTCCCAAGCCGGAATCGGGTTATGGATCAGAGGCTTCAAGTGGAGGATGCCTCTCAAAAAAGTACGAGCCACATCCAACTGTGCCACAGTACGCCCATCAATGGGCACACAAAAGGCTGAAATGGCTGACAGGTGCACTTTAAGGGTGGAGTATTTGAGTCCTACATCAGATAAGGTCAGGATATGCTACAAAACCCGATTCCCTAGACAGGAGAAAATGTTCAGGTTATGAGAAGCGGCCCAGATAGCAAACCGCTTCCATTTCATAGAGTCAGTGGCCCTGGTGGAAGGTTTTCTGGCAGTTATCAGGAATCAGCCACCTTCTGAGACACCTCAAACCTGGCAATGACTATGTCTTCAGGAACCATGCATACAGATGGAGAGACTTGAGTTCTGGATGGACCAGAGTCTCTTGGGCCTGAGTCAGCAGGTCCCAGCAGAGGGACAGGGGAAAGTAGAGTTACGTGAGAACTTACCGTAACAGTAGATCTTTGAGAGGAGCTCTTGCAGCAGACCAGCACCAGCAGGACTTAGCCGTCAGGTGCCAGGACCACATAGAAACTTTCTAGCTAGTAGTCTACTACGGAGGAACTGCCTACTGCCGACACCACCCCCTGACACTGGCCTATCCTATAAAGGTGGGTGGTTCCCCACACCCTCCTCAGTTTTCCCACTGGAGATCTGAAGCGGGCAGCAGAAGAAGAAACCGAGGAGGTTCCCGAGAGCCAAAAAGGAAAAGGGAAGCAGAAAACCTATGAGAATGGAAGAGGAAACAGCAGAGAGAAAGCAAGGGGAAGGAGGGAGGGAAAATCATGGCCTGCTGCAACAGCTCCTCTCAAAGAGCTACTGTTATGGTAAGTTCCTACGTAACTGTACTATCTTACTTCGAAGAAGCTCTTGCAGCAGGCCAACACTGGTAGGACTAAGTCTCAAGCAGTTTCAGCAGTATAACGGAAGCAGCACTGGGAGGAGGCTAGACAGCAGCCAATGGACCAAGAGAGAAGGCTCGCAGGATGGCGAAGCCAAAACTGACTCTGTGCCTAGAAGCAATGTCCAGACTGTAATGCTTGGTAGGTGTGGACAGAACTCCAAGTGGTGGCTGCACAAATGACCGCAGCAGACACATTTCTGAACAAGCTGTGGAGGCCAATACCCCTGGTGGAATGACCCTTAACCACTCCCGAAAGGTCCTTCTTGTACTTATGGCACCAATAAACAATGCGATTGGCTAACCACTTAGACAAGCACTGTTTGGAAACGTGAGCGCCCTCTCTCTTGGGGGCGAACAAAACAAACAACTGATCAGACTTCCTTGAAGTCTTGGTCCAGTGTGTATAGTATCACAAAATTCTATGTACATCCAAAGTATGGAGCAAAGCCTCCCCCTGGTTAGAACACTCAGGATAGTAAACTGATAAGTGGATGGGCTGGTTCAAAGTAAACTCCAACACCATCTAGGGAAGAAACTTGGGATTAATACACAAAGACACTCTGTCTTTGTGAAAAACCAAATAAGGCTCTTTACACATGAGAGCCTGAAGCTAGGAAATCCTTCGAGCAAAAGTAACAGCAACTAAAAAAACACATTACTCACCTGTAACAGTAGTTCTAGGAGTGGTACATGGTGTACATCCACACTTCTGTCAGTGTCCTTTCCCTTTTAAGGCTTGCCGGAATGTATTCAAGTTGGCTTCTCCCACCCACCCTGGTGGTAACTCCCTCGGCACTGCCCCGTGACATCAGATCTTGCACGCTGGAAGCCAGACCAGTATGTCACTTGCCAGGGGAGGTTGAGTGGGTCAGTGTGGATAGACACCACATACCACTCCTAGAACTACTGTTACAGGCTAGTAACCTGTTTTTCTAGGGAAGTGGATATGGTGTACTTATCCACACTTATGGCAGACTCCTAGCAGTTCTCCGGGAGGAGGAGGCAAGGGGCACATCCCCTACTTAGGGAATAAAGACTGGAGAACTGAGGCCTCAAAACCAGCATCCCGGCATGGCTCAAGGTCGATGTGGCAGTGAGAAACCAAAGTGTATGCTGACCTCTAGGCAGCAACCCTGCAGATTTCCTGGATATGGATATCCCTGGAAGCAGCCACTGAGGCAGCGGTATGTCGGGTGGAATGAGCCCTTAGCCCTATGGGAGCCTCCCAACCCGCCAACCTATAGCAAAGGTCAATGCAGGATACAATCCACCTGACAATCATCCGCTCAGCTGCTAGTCTGCCAGGTGCAGCTTTTAACGTAGGTGACAATAGCTTGTGAACTTTCCCTAACTCCAGCCGTGTGCTCCTTGTACAGTAATAGGTGAGTGCTCACTGCAGGTCCAAAGTATGGAGCTTGTGCTCTGCCTCCAAGGTGTGGCTGGTGAAATACACTAGGAGACCGATTACCTGGTTAAGGTGAAAATCTGACACAACCTTCAGGGGGAACTTTGGGTTGGAGCGAAGGACAACCGTGTCCCTGTAGAAGACCAGGTAAGGAGACTCCACCGAGAGCACCTGGTGCTCACCGATCCTTCTGGCTGACGTGATAGCCACCAGGAAGATGGTCTTCCATGACAGGTGAGATATTTCACACCTGTGTATCAGTTTGAATGGCTTGCTCATGAGCATTTCCAACACCAGCAACAAGTCCCAAGGTGGTGGTTCATGCACTGTAGGGGAAATGTGGTCAAGGCCTTTAAAAATGTGCCAGACCACCTTCTCCTGTGCCACTGACTGCTGACTGGCATGCAGAGAGAGCTGCCAGATGCAACTTAAGGGTCATCAATCGAAGGCCCGAATGGGAGAGGGACCAAAGGTAGTCGAGAATGCTAGCCACCGGACAAGATAAGAGATCGAATCCCTTGCTGTGGCATCAAATGGAGAACCTCTTCCATTTGAAGGCATAGCATTTTCAGGTTGACTCCTTCTGAGATGCCTCAACCACAGCGAGGACATCTTCGAGAGACCCAAAGCCTGGAAGTCTAGTCACTCAGGAACCAGGCTGCCAGGTGCAGGGATTAAAGGTCCGGATGGAGTACCTTCCCCTGACTGATGGAGAGCAAGTCCAAGCAGAGAAGAAGACACCTCAGGGGCCTGCTGCTGAGGCTAAGGAGATCGGAGTACCAGAACTGGTGTGGCCAGTCCAGAGTCACCTGATCACCCGTGCCTTGTCCTTCCTCATTTTGAGCAACACCTTATGCATCAAGGGAAATGGAGGAAAGGCATAGAGGGGTCCAGGGCCTCTAGAAAGCATCCCTCTGCAGCATTCCCTGCTGAGAGTGGCGGGCACAGAACAGCCTCAGCTTTGCATTCTCCTTGGAGGCAAACAGATCCTCCAGAGGGGTGTCCCACTGGGAGAACAGACTATGTACAACCTCTGGGTGGAGAGACCACTCATGAGACACCCCGCCGACATGGCTGAGGGTGTCCGCAAGCTGGTTGGCGACACCAGCCACATGAATGGCCAGGAGATCGGCCTCCAGGCTGCATACACGCGTCCACATGCGGAGAGCTTCCTTGCACAGAGGAAGGGATTACGTGCCACCCTGTTTGTTGAGGTCGTATATGGCCGTGGTGTTGTCTGTCTGGACCTGAACCACCTGACCCCGAATGTGAGGAGCAAAAGCAGTCAGTGTTGGCTGAACTACCCGGAGCGCCAGCAGGTTATGTGGTACCAGGACCCCTCGGGGGTCCAGAACCCATGGATTCTGTGTTCCCCCAGGTGGGCACCCCAGCCCATGAGAGAGGCATAAGTCGTCAGGATGACCATCGACTCTGGGCGGACAAATGGGATTACTTTCCTGCAGATGTTCTGGGACCAACCACCACTGGAGGGCATCCCACACTGGCTGGGTCACAGTGACTGGCTGGTTGAAGTGGCACTTGCGCTGAGGCCATTGGCAGGTTAGCTCCCACTGCAGAGAGCACATTCTCTAGTGGGCCCAATGGACCACGCTGATGCAGGCCACAATGTATCCCAGGAGGTGCAGGAAGTCCCGAGCAACACGCAACTGTCCAACCCAAAATGATCGGGCAAAGGAGGAGAGCCTCCACCCTGTCCGCAGGGAGTAGCGCCCTGGCTCTGCAAGAGTCGAGCTCTGCCTCGATGAAACTGATCACCTGTGAGGGCATGAGTTGTGACTTGGCCTCACTGACCAGGAGGCCAAGGGAGATGCAAGTCTGGAGGGCCAGGTCTCTGGACCACTCCACCTCCTGCCTGGAGGGACCCACAATCAGCAAGTCATCCAGGTAGGGGTAAACCCGGACTCTTCGGCACCTCAGGTAAGCTGTTATCATTGTAATGCACTTGGTGAAGACCCTGGGGGCAGAGGACAGGCCAAATGGCATAGCCTGGAACTTGTAGAGGATCCCCTCCACCCAGAATCGGAGGAGGGATGGACAGATTGGGACATGAAAAACATCCTGAAGATCCAGGGACTAAAACCACATGTTCTGCTTAAGAGATAGTATGACCTGTGACCATCCTGAAGGTGTGCAGCCTGATGAGCTAGTTCAGGTCGTGCAAATCTAAGATGGGGCACCAGTCCCCCCCCCATCTGTTTGGCACCAGGAAGTACCTGGAGACAAACCCTGGGTATTCTGGAGGGTCCAAGACTGGAGCCACGACCTCCTTGCAGAGGAGCTGGGCTATGTCATCTCAAAGGGCTGACAGGATGTCAACGAACACGATGCCCTCTCGTGTTGACCTCTGTTGTGAGAGCTAGGTGATGACTAGGGTCGAATCGGAACAGGTTTCATCCCAGTAAACATGAGCTGCTGCCAAATCAAGTCCTCGCAGTGTCAACGCAACTTGCACTGAAGCCTCCTCACCCGAGAGGGATAAGGAATAGGTGACAATGCTTCCCGAGCACCAAGAGCAGAAGCGCTGATGCCAACGGGAGGCTGCTCAGCTCAGGAGAAGGAGAGCAGGATTGTGACCTTGATCATTGGGGGTCTGATGACGGGCCTCAGAGGGGGCAGGCGAATGCAAAGGATCCTCCAGGTTTAGAATATCCCGTGGAAGGGGTGGCAGATCAGCCAACTGATCTGTCCTAAGTCAGAAACAAGACCAGAGTCCTGGATAAGGAGTTATCGGCCTCTTTAGGTGACAACGGGTTGACCGGCTCAAGAAACATCTCAGCCAGAAGATCGACCTGCGTCTCCACCAACTGACCCACTGGGGAGACCGTGGGGCTGGCAGTCTGTGCTGAGGAATTGACCCAAGTTGGAACTTCCAGAGAAGCGCAGGAATTGGAGGCCCGAGAGCGCTCCCGATCCCATGATCGAAAGAGTGCTCCTGATCCCATGATCAACGGTGAGATCATTTCTTGGTCTCTTTCTTAGACTTTGATTTGTGCTTAGAGGGACACTGCCCATGAGTGGAAGGGCCTGGAACAATTCTTTCAATACCCCAGTAAGGTGGCACCCAAGGAGAATGGCAAAAGACTGAAGCCAGCTCATCAAGCAGCTGCAAGGCAACTGCTAGTGCCGCTGATGTCCCAGGTTCGGGAACTGATCTGGAAGTCTGAGACCTGGACGGGCAGAGAAGGATGGAGCATCTGAGGGATGGCTCTCCTTCTCTGTGGGGAAGGGGGGTGAGTGTCCAACTGAACGGCGACCTCTGGCAGAGGCTGGGGGCATTGTAGGAGAGCTGGCGCCTGACTGAGTGGGAGGCAGGACAGATGCTGGCATCACTGCACACCCCGCCTCCTTGGGGAACACTGCAAAAACCTCTGGTCCCCCAGGTATGACACTTTGCCCCAACGCCGTTCCTGCTGCAACCAGTGCCAGTCCAGGGGGGGGTCCCACTCCCGTGGCCCTGCCATGGGGGGCAAACCAGGGTATGCCACTGGTGTCCTTTGGGGGTGAAGTGCCCATCCGGTGGCCCCGGGGGGGGTAAACCTGGGCATGGTGGGAATGGCGCTCAGGGCAGGGGCTGTGCTCTCTCCTTAGAGAGAATTGGGGGTGGGGCAGGAACAAATAAAAAAAAGGTTGAAGCCAAGGAGGTGTGAGCTGCAGCCTGAGACGCGGCCTCCTCAAACACCACAAGTTGCTCGGTGGACCCCTCAGCCACGGAGACCACCTGACAGGCATCCTTAGATTTGAGTGGCAGGTCCCGATCATCTGGATGACCTAAGAGCAGGCAGGCATGATAATCCTCCAAAGTGGATGGGTGGAAAATGCTGCAAATACTGGAGGCCTGGGGATCGTGCTCGTGGCCCTGGCAGTAAACGCACAAGGTATGAAGATCTGTCCAGGACATCTTCTGCCCGCAGGCACATTTCTGGAATCCCAGAGCAGACTTCACGTTGTCCATGTTAATGGCGAGAAGAATAGCCTGAAGTGTTTTACTGAAAATCTGAAGAAAGGGTCTCTGCAGCACAACAGCGGTAAGGAGAAAACCTTTTTTTCCAGCGGAAAGAAGATCTGACATCACAGGGCGGAGCCGAGAGAGTTACTCCTGGGTGAGTGGGAGGAGACAGCTTGAAGATGCTCCAGCAAACATTAAAAGGGAAAGGACATGGCCAGAAGTATGGATAGGTACACCATATCCATGTCCCTAGAAAGAGCGCTTCCGTTGACAGAAAGTGCAGCTCACAACTCGCAGAAAGTTCAAGGGGAGGAAATATGAATTTCTCCAACATAAAGCTGGGGTCCCATGGAGGTAGTGCGTCCTGAATGCAAAGTTTCAGATGCAAAATGCCCCACAGGAAAGTGTGGGAAACCTCAAACTGAGCCAAGGCCCTGCCCTCGATCAGAGCATGGTATGCAGAGATGGCAGAACCATGCGCCTTGAGAGAGGAGTACCCCAAGCCTGAGTCTGAAAGAGAGAGAAGGTACTCCAACACCCGATTCACCAGACAGGTGAAGGGGTCCAGCTGGCACGAAGCAGCCCAAAGGGCAAAGTGCTTCCACTTCATGGCATAAGTGGCCCTGGTGGAGGCTTTTCTGGCAGCCACTAGGACATCTGCAACCCTCAAGGAAACCCTAAAGCGAGTGATGGCTAAATCCGTAGGAGCCACGTATGGAAATGTGAAGATTTTAGATCTGGACAGACCAGGGTGCCCAGGTCCTGGGATACCAAGCCAGTGCACAGGGGCAAGGGCACTGAAGGTTCCACCACCAACTGCTGCAGCAAGGGTAACCAAATCTGACGCAGCCAGAAGGGGGCTATGAGAATCATCTCTGCCCCCTCCAACTGGAGTTTGAACAGCGCCCTCTGAAGAAGTGGGAAGGGTGGGAAGGCATATAGAAACCTCTCTTTCCAGGACAGGGACGATGCGCCTCGCCAAAAAACTCCTGGCTCAGCATCGAGCAAACAAAAAAGTGGCAGTTTTGCATTGTGTGTGGATGCAAAAAGGTCCAACTCTGGGCAACCTCATCTGTCAAGAGATCTTCAACCACTGGGGTCAAGAGCTCCCACGCATGAGCCCTTGACCAGGAGCAGTTTAGACTGTCCACCAGGATATTTTGGATGCCTGGAACATGGACAGCTGAGAGCTCTGGACCGTGCTGAATGGCCCAATACCAGACCCTCATCACTTCTTGACACAGGGAGTAAGAGTGAGTCCCCCCGCTTGCTGATGTACTAGACCACGCACATATTGTCCATTTGCACCAACAGCACACCAGGAAGGAGATGAATCTGGAAGGCCTGCAGAACATACAGAACCGCTCGCATCTCCAGGTCATTGATGTGGAGACCCTGTTCCACTTCTGTCCAAGTGCCTTGACTCTGGTGGGCATCCAAGTGAGCTCCCCAGCTCAGACCCAAGGTGTCAGTCATGAGAATCTGATGAGGGGCCGGGATTTGAAAGGAACCCCCAAGCAGGTTAGATGGCTGCAGCCACCCCGACAGGACTCGTTTGATGGGATTGGAGACCATGACCATCTGGTCCAGGTAGTCCGTCCGTGATTCCACTGGACTCTCAATGTCCACTAAAGGTATCCACATGTGAAGTCGGTGAGGGAAACTGTGGCAATGGCTGCTGCCATGTGCCCTAGGAGCTGTAGGAAATCCCATGCAGGGACTTGGTGTCTGAAGGAGACCAGGAGAATGTGGGCCATCAGGCGCTCTGCCCTGTCCATGGACAAGAAGGCCATGCCCTGGGCGGTATCCAGAACTGCTCCTATATACTGAAGGTGCTGGCAAGGAAATAGGGAGGACTTCGGCCGACTGATACCGACACCCAGGGCCTGAATGAGGTGGAAGGTATACTCCAGGGTCTGGACAAGATGGCCCTTGGGGGGTGCCACTAGCAGTTAATTGTCCAGGTAGGGAAACACACAGAAGCCCTGCCTCCTCAAAGCAGCTGCTACCACCACCAGGCACTTGGTAAAGACCCTGGGGGCTGAAGAGAGGCCAAAATGGAGGGCCCTGAATTGAAAATGAGCTCCCTGGAAATGGAAGCAGAGGAAGCGCCAAGGAGAAGGAAACATCTGATATGCAGATATGCATCCTGCATGTCCAGAGAACAAAGCCATTCTCCCCGGTGCAGAGGGGCAGCAACCAGAGAAGGGTGACCATCCTGAACCATTTGTATTCTATTTACAAGCTGAGATGACTCAGATCCAGGATGGGACAGAGGTCCCCGGTCTTTCTGGGGATCAGGAAGAAGTGGAAGTAGAATCCCCTGTCCCACTGTGCTGGAGGGACAAGCTCTATGGCCCTTTTTTGCAGGAGAGCCTGAATTTCCTCTCAGACAAGGAACAGATGAGCTGGGGGGGGGTAAGAAGAGATTCCCGGAGGGTTTTCTGGAAGCCACTCAAGAAGCTCTAGGATGTGGCCATGTTCTATGACCTGCAGTACCCAGTTGTCTGAGATAATGTCCCACCACACATCAAGATGAAGGGAGAACTGACCCCCAACGGCTTTCCCTAAAACATTTTCTGGGGGGGGTGGCCAAGAAGTCTGGAGTGTGCGCCGGGAGGACGGTCGCAGGTGCGCCTCACTGTGGGAAGAGTGGTGAAAGGGCAGCAGCTGACCAGTCTTAGGTTGGGTATGGTACAGTGAGTGAACGGATCGGTGGGTGTGGCTCAACTCCTCAAAGGAGGAAATTATATCCTGCACATCCCTGCCAAAAAGGACAGAACCCCCGAAAGGGGTCGTCCAAGATGCTGAACTGCACATGAGGCAAAGCCGGAGCCAGGAATGGCACTGGAGGCAGACACCTGGGGCCACTCCACTACCAAAGCATCTATAACATCATAGGTGGCCCTAAAGACTACGGTCCCTACATCACCACCGCCTTGAAGACCTTGGAGCTGTGTTTTGGAAGGGTCATTAGGCAAAGCCTAAACCAGTTCCCTGGCCTGGTCCCAGAGGACATTGTGGTACTGGGCCAGGTGGACTAAATAATTAATGACCGGATGGGCAGGGTGGAGGAGGCGAAGACTCTTGCACAGTTGGTCCAGCTGCCTGGATTCTCTGTCAGGAGAGAGCGCTAAGGTGCTGGCTCTTGGTACAGTCATGCGTCATGTTGATGATCACAGAGTCAGCTTTGGGCTGACCCCCCAAAAAGGTATTACCAGCTGGACCGTGGTAGAGCCAGTTTAGGGTGCTTCCAAGCCACCCTGGTGACATCTTCACAACAGTCAATAAGAGGGGGCATAACCACAGGGAGGGCATTAGGCTGCCTCAAATAAATGGTTAGGCAACACCGCTCCGGGTCCTGTTCCTTCGTTTCCCAGCCCATGGTGGCGTGGATGTGCCTCATGATGTTCATGAATGATGGGTCATCAGAAGGGGACTTAGGAATCACCTTAATGGGTTCCTCACCCTCAGAAGAGTTCCCCGGGCTGGAGGAAGACTCCAAGTATTCTAAGTCATCTTCATCCACCTCATCTGGCTCACTTTCAGCCGGCGGGTGCACTTCCTGACAAGTACCGGAGCCGGCATCGGGTTTTGAGCCGCTGAATCCCTGTGTATGGGGGTACTAGGAGCTGGTAGCGCCTGGGCCAGGGGTGGAAGATCCCAGGCAGGCCCTGAGGAGCGGGTGTCTGCTTTTGCATGAAAGATCACCATGCAGAGAACAGGGCATTGTAATCCACCAGTGCTGGGTAATTATATATGGGTGGATGAGCACAGGCCGGTGCCAGGTAAGAAAAGATGGCGGTAGGGCCCACCTAGGGGCCAGCAGGCAGGCTGCTGGTACACTGGTGGAGGTCAGCAGGCACAGTCTGTGAGACTGGCACTGGGCCTGTGGGCTACAGCAGACACAATACTGGTGCTGGGCCTGCAGACTGTGGTAAGGGCAGTACTGGCAGCAGGCCAGTGGAGCCAGATGAGGACACCTGGGAGTGGAATCCACTGGCATTGGGAGGCGAGAGACGAGTGCTTGGGGGAAGGGGCAAGGTAGAGGGATGCCGGACTGGAATAAACACCAGTAGCCTGCTGCGGGCACTACTAAGAAGGACTGGCATCAGACCCCGTAGAGGGGACTGACACAGGCAGTGCCGTGGCTGGGGGGAGAGGGGGCGATGGCAGAGGAGTCAACACCAGCCGAGCCTCCTGGCCGAGAACCCGTGGAAGTGATGAGCCTAAGCGTCAGGTGCAGGGGACCAGGAGACAAAGTCTCCTGCCCTGAGGAGTTAAGGGCAGGAGGTGGGGACACCGACAGACCTGCGGGAGTAAGGGTCAGGGCCACGAGGCCAACCCCCCCGCAGGAGGTCAACCCCGTCACGGGTGAAGGTTTATGGGGAGACCATAAATAGGAAGCAGTCCAGTCCCGGTGTTTGTTCCAGTGCTTGTGCTTCCTGCTAGATTTTTCCCAGGACTGAGAAGAGGAGGAGGAGGAAGCCCCAGAAGACTAGGCTGGTGAAGCTAAAGAGCTCCAGGCCTGCAGCTCCTTTTCCATCGTGACGAGCTTCTGCTTGATGATATGGCTTTCCAGGATTTTAAGATGACGTCTCTGAGTGGCCTGGTTGAATTTCTGGCTGACCTGGCAGGCTTTGGTGTCGTGGCTGGGGCCTAGGCACAGGATACAAGCAGAGTGACAGTGTTTTATAGGAATTTGTTTGCTACAGGCACACTTTGTGGAGTGGTCGGAAGATGAGGCAGGTGGAGAAGACAAACTCGATGTCGGTAACACTGAAAAACTGAAGTTAAAGCTAAAGAAAATAGAGAAAATAAAAAAGCATGGCAAGCGCGGGAAAAACAGGTTACTCGCCTGTAACAGTAGTTCTAGGAGTGGTATATAGTATATGGGGCCTGCAGCTGAGGCTGAGGATATCTGGATACTAGAACTGGTGCGCCAGTCTGGGGGTACCAGAATCACCTTTGCCTTGTCCCACCTCACCTTGAGGAGCATCTTGTGGATCAAGGGAAATGGAGGGAAGGTGGAGAAGAGGCCTAGGGTCCATGTCCTCGAGAAGGCATCCCCCTGCAGCGAGCCCTGCAGAGGGAGTAGGCATGAAACAGCCTCAGCTTGGTGTATTCCCTGGAGGCAAACAGGTCCACCATCGGTTTACCCCAGTGGGAGAACAGGCTGTAAGCTACCTCTGGACAGAGAGACCACTCGTGGGATGTCTCGCCTAAGCAGCTGAGAGCATCCACCAGATGGTTTGCGGCTACTGCCACATGAGTAGCTAGGAGATCCGCCTCCAGATGGCTGAAGAGAGTCCAGATGTGGTGCGCCTCCCTGCAAAGCAGATGGGAGTGCATGCCGCCCTGTTTGTTGAGGTAGTACATAGTCGTGGTATTGTCTGTCTGGACTTGAACCACTTGACACTGGAGCTGAGGAGGCGAAAGCTGACAGTGCCAGTCTGACTGCTCTGAGCTCCAACAGGTTGATGTGGTATTGGGACTCCTCGGGGTTCCAGACCCATGGACCCTTTTGTCCCCCATGTGGGCTCCCAACACATGGAGAGGCATTGGTGGTGAGGACAGCCATCTGCTCAGGGCAGACAAATGGGATCCCTTCCTGCAACTGGTTTGGGGCGGTCCACCATTAGAGAGCATCCCACATCTTCTGCGTTACAGTGATCAGCTGGTCAAAATGACCGTGGTGCTGAGTCTCCTGGGTGGCCAGCTCCCATTGGAGGGGGCGCATGTGCCACCGGGCCCAGTGGACCACAGAGGTGCATGCCGCCATGTAACCCAGAAGGCACAGAAAGTCCTGGGCAGGTCGCAATTGCCCAACCAAAAATGACTGGGCAAAGGAGAAGAGAACCTCTGCCCTGTCCACCGGGAGCCGTGCTCTGGCTTGACAAGAGTCGAGCTCTGCCCCGATGAAGCACACCACCTGAGAAGGCATGAGTTCTGACTTGACCTCGTTGATCAAGAGGCAGAGTTGGGAGCAGGTCTGGAGGGCCAGGTCCCTGGACCTCTTCACCTCCTGCTGGGTGGGACCTGCTAAGAGCCAACTGTCGAGGTAGGGGTACATTTTCACTTCCCCCAATGCCTGAGATGGGCTGCCACCACTGTGATGCATTTGGTGAAGATCCATGGGGCCGATGATAGGCCGAACAGCATGGCTCGGAACTCGTATAGGGTCCCTTTGGCTCTGAAGTGGAGGAACCGCCAATGAGATGGACGGATTGGGACATGAAAGAACGCATCCTGCAGATTCAGTGAACAGAACCACATGTTTTGCTCCAAGGATGGTATGATCTGGGACAGAGTGACCATCCAAAAGGTGCGTGACCTGAGATACTGATTTAGGTCATACAGATCTGGAATGGGGCGCCAGCCCCTGCCTGCTTGGGCACCAGGAAGTACCTGGAGACAAAGCCTGGGTCTGCTGGAGAATCCACCACTGGAGCTACTGCCGCTTGAGGAGGAGCTGAGTGATGTCGCCTGTGACAGTTGACTGAGTATGGACGGATACTCTTTCCTCCCAAGGGCGGGCTCAGCTTGGAGGGTACTGCTCGAATTCCAGAGGGAGTCCCTGACCGACCACCTCCAATACCCACCTGTCCATAGTGATAACGGACCAGGCAGAAAGGAAGTGGCAGAGCCGGCCCCCCACAGGAGGACCCAGAGCTGGCGTGACGGGAGACAGGGTGGCAGCCCCCGTCCCGTTACTGAGCAGGCTTGGAGGAGGAGGATCCAGGACCTGAACCTCGTACTCCTTTACAGACCTGGGAGGGCCTGGGCTTGGGCTGGGTGTGTCAATCTTAAGCCTGCTGCTGCTGTTGCTGCGCCTCCTTGAAAGGAGGGTTGCTGGGCTGCAGGAGAAGAGTACCAAAGGCTTCTTCTTCTTCTTCTGCTGCTGCTTCACACCAGAACCTTTACCAGAAATAGTATCCAAGGTGGTGTTGGACTGCTCAATGTATTGAAGGTGACCAGCCACACCTGGGCGGAAAGGTCGGTGCCCAGGAAAGGCACATCTGCTAGTTTGTGCTGAATATCTGCCGGGAAGAGGAGCGCCCAGCCAAGCCCTGCAGCAAGAGGCAACCGCGGCTGCCATCTAGTGGGCACAAGAATCCCAATGTCCAGGGCTATCTGAAGCTGTTGTTTGGCAACAGTCTGGCCCTGATCCCAGACCTGCTTGACCGTGGTCTGCATGACCGCAGTGTGGTGTGGGAGGACTTCATCCAAAGACCCCAAGTGGGCATGGGAGAACAGTGCCATGATGACAGCGAACTTGCCTGTCGGAGGCCCAAAGATGAGGCCACATAGACCTTTCAGGCGAATGATCCAAATTTTGGATTAATTTGAGGTCGATCAGTGTCGGCAGAACTGCCAGTACGCCTGAACACAGAGGCATTCACCAGGCTATCATCTGAAGGGTTTTCTGTGAACCCCGCAAGGGACCCCATGGGCACCGCATACTTGTGGGCCATGCGGGCAGATGGAGCTGGACAAGAGGCAGGGCACTGCCAAAGTTCTAGAGCCGGGCCAACTATGGCCTCGGCCACCGGAAAGGCCTCCATAGGGTATCCCTCTTGAGGATGTCTGTGAGAGGGTACTCCGCCTTTTCTGATAGGTTCCAGAGGCATCCCTTGTAGATCGAGATGAGGCGAAGAATGTCCTGAAAAGACGAAGGACCTTCCTCCATCTCTAGCCCATCAGCCGATTCATCATCTCCAGGATGAGAATGTAGGCGGTCTCGATCCGAATCCGAGGAATCCAGATACAATGGTCAATCGCTTAGGTCTGTCGACCGCCAAGGGCGGTCTGGGGTGACAGTGACCGAAAGACGCCGGGGAAGCCCGGTGTCTGTCTATCTCTTTGGAAGGAGCCTCCAACAGGCTGCCTGGGCAGCGTTCAACCACGATCGGTGGAGAGACTGGTACTGGCGAACCAGAGGTTTCGCCAGCTCCACGGGCGGGGAACCGACTTAATCAGCTCCAAAGGAGTTTGCTTCGCCCGAGGTGAAAGTCAAGTAATGGCCAGGGTAGAAGCGCGGGTCGGCTTGTGCCTGGACAAAATTAGCTCTTGCCACATGAAGTCCTCATAGCGCCAACTAAGTTTCCGCCACAGTCTCTCCTCATCTGAGGAGGAGGAAAACAACCGATGGTGTTGCCTCTTTTTCGAGCGCTTATGGCTCTTCCTCGGCCTTTCGGTTGAGGGGGTCCTCAACTTCGACTGAGATCAGACGGGCCAATTTGGTCACTCAGGAGACACCAGCGAGACCAGTGATTTCTCGGGGTTGGGGACCACATCCTCGACGGAATTCCCAGTGGGCTGGGTCTCCTCGTCTGGGAAAGAAAGGACCAGAGTCCAATTAAGAGAGTCGCTGACAATGAGTCAATTGGGTTAATGACTATTTCGACCTCGTTGATCAACACTTCGGTTGACTGGCTAGATGGCAAGGCTGAGAAGCCAGCAGGCGAAGAGGCAATTTCGACCAAAGTCGAGACTGACGGTTCCTGGGACCGAGATCTCTCCCGATTCCAAAAATGTCTTCGCCGAGATAAAGATGATCCCGGGTCCTTTTCCCCACTTATGGGAATGAGAGGAGTGCGTGCCCGCAGGATCCTCCCCCTTAGTTGGGAGAGACCAGCACAACTCTTGGAAAGAACCCAAGAAGGTGGAGCCCAGGTTGAGCAGACTGAAGAAGCTCCAAGAGGAAGATTCTGTAGCCCAAGATGTTTCCTCCTGGAAGGCTTGCATACGTTCCAATTGCTCAGCGGATCCTGTGGCTGTGGAAACCACCCACCGAGCCTCCTTCGATTTCACCGGAGGGTCCCGTTTCTCTGGCCTCCGCAACTTCAGGTGTGCGAGACAGTCGTCGAGGACATTAGGGTGAAATGCAAGTAGCTTCCACTTAGGTGCTGGCGGTCGGTATCCAAGCAATATACGTATGCGTGTGGGGATCGGTGCATGACATTTTCTGGTCGCAAGAAACTGGCAAAATCAAGGGAAGATTTGTCTTCCATAATCGGGCAGAAGCATCACGGTCATAATGCGAATCTAGACGAAGTTTCGGAATAACCGGGTTTGAAGCCAGGCCTACAAAATGTAGGAGCATAAAGGAGGCAACCTGACTCTTCCAGCGGAAAGGAAGATCTGGGCCATGGGGCAGAGCAGAGGGTTATACCACCTGTAGGGTGGGAGGAGCCAGCTTGAAGACTTCTGGCGATCCATAAAGGGAAAGGGACATGCCAATAAGTGTGGCTGAACAACATATCCACGATCCTAGAAATGGTGGTTGACTGTAGCTCGACATCCACTAAGGTCTGATGGTGCGAATTGATGTTGGAGGTAAAGAACTGGGGAGGGGGGACTGCCCACCCTTATATGACAACGTTTCACATCAGAGGGTGATGTCAGCGTGGGTGGTCTCCCACTGTGGTAGACTACAAGCTAGAAAGATTCTGTGTGATCCTGGCACCTGATGGCTAAGTCCTAGTGATGTTGGCCTGCTGCAAGAGCTTCCCTGAAGTAAGATCTGGAGGTTCTACAGCCAATTGCTGTAGTAGTGGAAATCATATCTGCCGTGACCAAAATGGTGGCACCAGAATTAAGGTGGCACCCTCCATCTGTAGTTTGATGAAAACCCTCTGAATCAGTGGGAAGGGAGGAAATGTGTAGAAAAATCTCCCTTTCCAGGAGAGGGACAACACATCTCGCCAGAAAACTCCAGGCTCTGAATCTAGCATGCAGAAACATGGCAGTTCTGCGATAAATGGGGACACAAAACAGTCCAACTCTGGATGACCCCACCTGTTGAACAGGTCTTCTGTGACTGAGCAGCACTCCACTCATGCACTTTGGACTGTGACTGGCTGAGACTGACCGCCAGTGCATTTTGGTTGCATGACACATGGACAGCTGACAGTTCTAGACCATGATCTAGTGCCCAGTACCAGACTCTAGTGGCTTCCTGGCACAGGGGGTAGGAATGGGTCTCCCTTGCTTGTTGATGTAGTACACCACACTGAGATTGTCCGACTGTACCAACAGAGGGCCCAGAAAGAGATGGGTCTGGATGGCCTGTAAGGCATACAGAACTGCTCACATTCTAAGATGTTTATGTGGAGGTGAACTCCCAGTGGGACCAGAGACCCTGGGTCTGATAAGGACCTAGATGGGCTCCTCAACCTACACCAGAAACATCTGTGGTGAGGATCTGGTGAGGAGTGGAGATAAGAAAGGGAACCCCCTTTAAGAGATTCGCTGGGTCCATCCACCAGTGAAGCACTCTGTGTACTGGTGAGGAGACAAGGACCAGCTGATCCAGATTGTCGGATCGCTGATCCCACTGAACCATGTTTTTTTTTTTATTTAGAAGTTAAGTAGGTCATAAGATAGGTTCTATGAGAAACAAGTCTCATTTACAGAACGAACCAAGTCATTAAAACAATGTATACACAAGTTAGTATAAACAACAATAATTTTGCAGATACATATTAAGACTGGTACATATAAAGAGTCATTGCAAACACACTGTTTAAGTCACAAAAATACAATAACGATACAAGCAAAATTGTCCTGGAAAACGTCAGTTAAAACAAGTGCATGTAAGTTGTTCTCGTATTAACAGCTTTTCTAATTTATGTTTAAAAGTGTAAAGAGGGTCCACTCAGAATCCTCATGTGCAACCTAGCCAAAGGGACTGTAACAATGGCCACGGCCATGAGGCCTAATAGTCTGAGGAATGTCCTGGCTGGTACATATTAGCTCTGAGCCACCTCCTGGACCTGGGCAATAAGGCCATCTGCCCTGTCTTGGGGAAGGAAGACTTTGCCCTGAGTAGAGTCCAGGACTGCTCCTATGTATTGCAATCTCTGAGAATTTATTTTATTTATTAAATTTTGGTGACGGATAGGCCCTCAGAGCCCTGAGGGTCCCTTTTTCAGGGGCGACCAGGGATAACAATACATATTTTGATACAGAGAGAGACAATTGGGTTACAGAAAGCACATTTTTAAGGTTGGCATGCAGGCAACAGTCCTGGTTAACAAGAAGATACTGTTTGCACTGGTTGGCGAGGATACAATCATGACTGACAAAAAGGTGTTTTCAGGTGGAGAGCTATCTAAAGGACGGTGACAAGGCCGAAAGGTCAGGGATCCTGACGGGGTACCTGGGTAAGAAAAAAAGGGGCGGATCTTATGAGCCATGACAATGGCAAGTGCTGGTGTCAGTCATGTGGGACTTTAGTCTGGTGCGAAAGTTCACGAATGAGGAGGCTTCCTGCATAGGAGGAGGACGTTGGTTCCACAGGTAGGGGGCTAGGTAGGAGAAAGACCTGCCACCAGCGTTAGTCCCGATTCTGGGAACTTTCAGCAGTGTTCACCCTGACGTCCATAGTCTCCGGGGATTTTGTTTGATGGCTATGGATCCTATTATGCTGGGTGGAGCAGATGGTCTGAGTAGCTTGAGCGCCAGGCAGAGCAGGGGGTACTGTAGCGTGCGGTCAGTGAGGGCCACCATAGCTGGACCAGCGTATCACAGTGGTGACTTGGCAGTGGTCCTGAATAGCGAACGGGCAACCTTGTTGTACACTATTTTCATCCTAGAGACCTCTTGCTTAGCCCTGCCCTGTATAATTGGAGCAGCATAGGTCAGGGTGGGGAGCAGGACACTAGTGCCAATTGAGAGCCTGGCCTCAGGGATGAGCTGATCCTTGAGATGGTACAGGATACCAAGTTTACAGTGTAAGATCTTGGTAACCTGGTCCACATGGTTCTTGAAGGTGAGGCACTGGTCAAGTGTTAGACCTAGATATTTTAAGGAGGGCACTACCTCAATGCCGCTACCAGAGAGTGAAGTGAGTTGCAGGGAGGAGGTCCTGTCATGACCCAGGGATCTGTGCCCAAATAGCATCGCCTTGGTTTTGCCTGTGTCCAGGACCATTTCGTTTTCTCTCAGCCAGGTCTCTAACGAAGTGAGGTCACCTTGGAGGAGGGGATCAAGAGCTGCCATGTCACCCAAGGATCGGTAGATAATGGTGTCATCCGCATACTGAACGACCGAGCTACCCCCACAGTGGGTATTTAGGTTGTTTGTAAACAAGAAGAAAAGGAGGGGGCTGAGGATTAAGCCCTGTGGTAATCCCTCTTCTAGGGGTAGTGGACCTTGATATGGCACCCTTCCAGATGACCCTCTGTGTCCGGTCAGCTAAGTAACTCCCAAACCACTTGAGGGCAAGGGGGTCAAGGCCCAATTTGTCCAGCTTTTGTAACAGGAGTTTGTGGTCAACAAGGTCAAATGCCTTGGACAGATCTATGAATACGGCATCTGTGGGCATCCCATTATCCATTGCTCTGAGTACATCATTCGAGAAGTTGATTAAGGCTGTGTCTGTCCCATGATTAGGTCTAAATCCATGTTGGAAAGGAGCTAGAAGCTGATGAGTCTCCAGGAAGTCGTGGAGTTGACAGCAGATTAATCTTTCTTGAAGCTTTGCAAGTGTGCAGAACAGTGAGATAGGCCTGTAATTATTTATGTTTTCCCTGGAGCCACCTTTGTGTATTGGGACCACGTTGGCCTGTTTCCACTGTTCAGGAATGATTCCTTCCTGTAGGGATCTGTTTAAGAGCAAGGTCAAGGGTCTTGAGAGGGAAGGGGCTCCAGCCTTTAACAGCCGAGGGTTTATCCCATCAGACCCCACCCCCCCGGAGCCTTTGACTTTCAGGGTCCCTAGGAGGGTTAGGACCTCTTTGCTCTTCACCAGTCTTAGTGGAAAGAGGGTCGTGCAAGGCTTGTCTACGTCTGGAGCCGTGGTCAAAGGGGACAGACAGTCCTTGTAGGCCTCAAGGTTTGTAAAGTGTTTGTTAAGGGCAGAGGCTATTAGAGGGAAGTCGCTAACTAACTGACCATTTACCTTAACGGGACCAGGTTCAGTCTTGTTGTTTCCCCTGATCAGGCCATTGATATGATGCCAGAAATGCTTAGGATTGCCTTAGCTGTTTTTCTGTAGATGAGTGACGTACTCCCTTTTTGCAAGTTTGATGGCTCTCTTGGTTTTGTTTCTTAAGGCTTTGTAAGTCACCAGGTCTGCCAGGAGGAAGGAAAGCTTGAACTTCTTCCAGGTCTTGTCACGACTAATCATGAGGGTTTTAAGGGATGGGGAGATCCACTTATAGCAGCTACCTTTTGTTCTCAGTTTTTTTGGAGGGGCAACGAGGTTAGCTGCTCAATATAGTAGGTTCTGGAAGTGCTCCGAGGCCTCTGCCATTGTAGGGAGGAGCGTGATTAGGCTCCAGGCCAGGCTGCATAGGTAGTTGTTGAATTGTACTTCAAAGAATTTTGAGTAGTGGTGAGCTGTAAGGATTCTGGGCTGGTCCTTGGGCGCTCTGTTCTTCCAGATGCAGAATATTGGGGAGTGGTCACTCAAGGTGTCCGCCATTATTCTGGCTTTCTGGATGTTAGAGGGGCTGGACACAAGAGCCCAGTCAAGGGTGGTGTGATTCCCCATTTTGTAATTGAGCCTGGTTGGGTCAGAGATTACCTGTACCAGGCCTGCCTCTTGGGTTTGAGCCATAAAGGCTTGACTTGGGTCCTGGGCCCAGTTCAGATTGAAGTCCCCCAGAATGAGGAGCTCCGAAGAGATGTCATGGGCCGTGATCTTAGTGATTGCCTCAAGGGATTGGAGTGCTGACCTGGGAGGGTGGTAGATACAGCCATTTGTGAGTTGTTTAGAGTGCCCTGGGGTAATGCGGATGAAAACAGATTCTCCATCAGAGGGGGTACTTTGCTGTAGGTTTAGAAGCAACACTGTAAGGGCTTCCTTAGCATAAATGAGTACGCCACTCCCTCTTTTAGTCAGCCTATCCTTGCGGTAGGTACTGTAACCCTGGGGCTGTATCTCATGATCTAGTATGTGGGTCTTAAGCCAGGTCTCTCAGATGGCGAGGGCATCCAGCTTGTAGAGGTCAAGCCAGGCTTGTACTTCTTGCATTTTTGGTCTGAGGCCACATACGTTCATATGCGCTATCCTCAGCCCCTTAGTGGCTGTCCAGTGAGGGTCCTGAGAGGATGTGATTAAGATATTGGTGGTGTGAGAGCCAGTGTTGGATTAAATATCTCCTGCCAGGAGTAGCAGCACTGCTAATAGGCAAAGTAACCTGGGGCTGGCCGAAGGGACTAGGTCATTTCGGCACATCCTGCACGCAAAGTAGTACATGTCGAAACATAGACCCTTTCTTACAAGCTCATGAGCACTGGAGAGGGCAAGTGTGCTAGAGAGGGGCATTCCATTATAGAAGTCGAGGGGGGGTCGTAGAGCTGATGTCCCCTAACTTCTGGATACCCTGAACCTATGAGTCTGTTCACCCAGAGAAGTGACAATACATGGACAATCACCAGAATACCCCCTCATTGGGGAGAGGGGCACTTGGGTTACGTGAGCCCGGGAGCACGTGGTCAGGGGCCACCTCCAGGTGAGGCATGCTTTTATGCTCTCAGTTAGAGATTAGCTGTGGTAAGGTGGAATCCTGCCAAGTTGGTGTAGGGTATAGCAGGGGTCAGAGTCCCCCTTTAGAGTAGTTTCTTCTGCCAAAAAGCAGACTTTGACCCAAGGTACTGGCTACAGCAGAGGTCGTTGTTTCTTCTCGATCAGAAACCTTGATATACCACTTATAGAAAGATGTAACTTGGCTAGGCTTTAGGCGAAACACAAATGGCAATTACTTATACTACTTCTGCCCAATCTGGAAATCGGTTCAGCTGTAGCATTTACAACTAGTCCCCAAGGTAGTAGCTAGTCTAGAGTCAGCAGATTTGCCCCAGCTAGTATACAAGTTTAAGATACATTTACAAAAGCATAGACTACCTTTAACACAGTATGGTGGTTTTGACACTATGAAGAGGCACAAAATTGTTAGTGATCAAGTCCACACTGAGGTATTTTTGTCAGAGCACACTGACCTTTAAATACTCTGAAGAGAAGCGGGTACTCAAAGGCAAGGTTTGTAAGTCAAAAACATCAGGTGATTGGCTCAATAAGCCATGTGGGTGTGACAGTCCAGCATTTAAGGGGAGGAGGGAACGGGGACAGTGGGTGGGAAAAAGTAAGCCCCTTGACGTAAAGTCCGAAAGTTGTGGAAAACCTTGTCGCCGTTGTCTCCCACTCAGGTGCAGGGGAAGAAATTCTAGAATGGGTCAGCACAGGCTTGGGCTGACTGACAGTGTACCAAGGACTGGAATAACTGTAGGGTGCATTCCAGAGTCGACAGAGAAGTTCCATGGACTGGGCTTTCAGCAACCAGTCATTAAGATAAAGCCGTAGAGGCCTTTGCTCTGAGGGCTGCTGCTACAGCTGCTAAGCACTTGGTAAATACCGTGGCATACAGGATAAGCCAAGGGGCAATACTCTGAACTGGTAATGGTCCCTCAGAACAGGAACCTCCGGCACCTCCTGTGAGGGGGGCAAACCATGATATGCAGGTAGGCATCTTACGTATCAACGGAACATAGCCAGTCACCCTGCTTGAGCAGTGGAGGAAGGCCATGCAAAGTGACAATCTGGACCTTTTTGTACAGGATATAAAGGTTCCGCTCCTTACGGTCTAGAATGGGCATCATGTCCCCTGTTCTTTTGGGAACCAGGAATAACCTGGAGTAGAACCCCTTGTTCCTTTGCCACCTGGGCACTGGTTCTATGGCCTGTTTGTGCAGCAAGGTGAGGACCTCCTCCATAAGCACCTCTGTGTGATCTGGAGGGTAAAACATGGGGACTGGGAGAACATCTGGAGGCTGTTCTAGAAGCTCTAGAGCATGGCTCTGCTTGATTATCTGCAGGATCTAAGCATCTGTGGTGATGGTTCTCCACTGAGATAGATGGAGGAAGGGAGAACTGACCTCCGACCACCACCTCCAGCTTGGAGAAGGAGGAAGGGTCTATCAAGGAGTCAGGTGGAAGCTGAACTGGCAGCAGGCTGTACCCCTCCTCTGGGTTGTTGGCAGAGGGACCAGAGGAGGAAGAGGGCAGGCAAGGTGGAGATGGTCCTGCCTTTTCCTGAAGCTTGGCTCCAGGACCTGACTTGTGAGAGACCTTCCGAAGAGGATCTCAGCCTACTCCTGGGCTGGGTATGATACAAGAGTGGACAGATCAAATAGCCCTGCCAGAAGCCTGCAGCTCATTGATGATATCCTGCACAACTGGATCAAAAAATTTGTGGGCCACAAAAGGGGCACTCAGCACCTTTTGCTAGACATCATTCCCAAACATGAAACATGGTACACAGAGAACCATGAGTGGGAAGTCAACATACCAGGATACACAGTCTACAGGAGGGACAGGGTGGGTAAAAGAGGAGGGTGAGTAGCTCTCTATATAAGGTAAGGGATTAAAGCAACAGAACTAAAGAGTAAACAGGAAGTTGATGAGTCACTATGGGTCACCCTGGAGACATGAAATGGCACCACAATCCGCATGGGGTTGTGTACAGACCCCCACTCTCATGGGGAGGAAATGGACAAGGAAATGATAGAAGGCATCCTTAAAATGGCAGAAAAAGGGGAGTATTGTTGATGGGGACCTGAATATGCCAGATGTTAACTGGAGTACCTTTGCTGCAGGCACATCCAAGAGCAGGGTCATTCTTGATGCCCTACAGGGGCATGCCTCAGACAGCTAGTGTTGGAACCCACTCGGGAGGGAGCAATCTTAGACCTGGTATTCTCAAATGGGGAAGGAGAAAGGATCTCAGATTTAGAAGTGGGTAGCCATCTGGGAACAAGTGACCACCAAACAGTGTGGTTCACAATAAACACAGCCATAGAGTCAAGCCATACAAAAACAAGAGTATTGGACTTTAGGAAGGCTGACTTTGGGAAAATGAGAGAGTGCCTCAGAAAAGCACTAGCAAATGGGCAAGAGGGAGGGTTGGAGGAACAATGAGGAATAATCAAAACAGCCATACATGAAACAACAAACCTTTTTGTGAAGCAAATCAATAAAACAAAGCGAAGGAAAAAACACTATGGTTCTCAAAGAGGTGGCAGGGGACGGTTAAGGAGAAAAGGATAGCATTCAGGAAATATAAGGAAACACAGAAGGAGCAGGACAGAGAACGTTATCAGATAAAGCAGAAGGAGGCAGGGAAGGCAGTGAGAATACCAAAGGCACAAACTGAGGAAAAGATAGCCAACTCTGTTAAGAAGGGGGATAAAACTTGTTATAGGTACATTAGCGAGCGAAGAAAGACCAAGGGAGGAATACAGAGACTTAATAAAGGGGAAGGAATGTGGGCAGAGGGTGACAGTGAAAAAGCAGGGATGCTGAACGAATATTTCTGCTCAGTATTCACAACAGATGAGGACGGGGAGGTGCCTAAACCAAACAAAGGGAAACTCTGATAGGGGGTCGATACCAGTCCATTCACAGAAGAAAGGGTTTGAAAGAACTCTTGAAACTGAGGGTGGACAAAGCAATAAGGGCCTGATGGGATTCACCCAAGAATACTAAAAGAATTAAGGGGGGGGTAGAACTAGTAACACCACTGACTACTCTCTTTAACAATCATGGGAGGATGGAGTGGTACCTGAGGACTGGAGGAGGGCACATGTGATTCCACTTCACAAAAGTGGGAGCAGGGCAGAGGCAGGAAACTACAGACCAGTTAGTTTGACTTCAGTGGTAGGGAAAATGATGGAATCACTTCTGAAGGAAAGAATTGTTGAGTACCTAGAGGCCAGTGGGGCACAGGACCCAAGGCAGCATGGTTTCACAGCAGGAAGGTCATATCAGACAAACCTAATAGATTTCTTTGACTGGGTGACCAAAGTAGTAGACCAGGGAGGGGCTGTGGATATGGCTTACCTAGATTTTAGCAAGGCATTCGACACAGTCTCACACAAAAGATTAATATACAAGTTAGCCAGCCTTGGAGTGAGTCCCAAGGTGGTAGCATGGATAAAAAACTGGCTGGACAACAGGACTCAAAGGTAATGATATTGAGTCCACAGTGAAGAAAGGGAGGGTAACTAGTGGGGTACCGCAGGGTTCGGTATTGGGACCGGTCCTCTTTAATATCTTTATAAGTGACATTGGAGAGCACCTGGAAGGAAAGGTATGCCTCTTTGCAGATGACACAAAGATCTGCAACTGGGTTAATACACAAGGTGGGGTGGAAAGAATGAAAAGGGACTTGGCAAGGTTGGAGGAATGGTCAAATACGTGGCAGCTCAGATTCAATGCAAATAAGTGCAAGGTAATGCATCTGGGAAACAAAAACCCAGGGAAGAGTACACAATGAGGGTGAGTTAATAACAATAACAAAATCGAAAGAGACCTAGGAGTAATTATATCAGATGACCTAAAGGTGGGCAAGCAATGTGAGAAGGCAGTAAGGAGGGCTGGGGGGATACTGGGATGCATAGGGAGAGGCATCAACAGTAGAAAACAGGAAGTTGTTATCCCTCTCTACAGACAATTAGTGAGACCCCATCTGGAGTACTGTGTGCAATTCTGGAGAACCCATCTCCGCAAAGACATAGACAGAGTGGAGGCTGTTCAGAGGAGGGCAACCAAAATGGTGCAAGGTCTGCACCAGAAGACATACGAGGAGAGACTAAAGCAGCTTAATATGTATACCCTTCAGGAAAGGAGGGAGAGGGGGGACATGATACAAACTTTCAAGTATCTCAAGGGAATTAACAAGGTACAAGAGGGTAGTATCTTTCAGAAGAAGATGTGCAGAACAAGGGCACAATTTGAAGATGAGGGGACGGCTCAGAGGTAATGTTGAAGTATTTTTCCACAGAGAGTTGTGGATGCATGGAACAGCCTTCCTGAGGAGGTTGTGGAGTCAGGAACAGTGGGAGAATTCAAGAATGCATGGGACAGGCAAAGGCAATTCTAGTGGGGGGCAGGAGGAAGTAAGCTGTTGATTAACTAGAATCTGCAGCTTATCCATCAAATGAGGAAATGGGCAGACTGGGTGGGCCAGCGGTCCTTATCTGCTGTCAAATTCTATGTTTCTGTGTTTCTAAAGCCAGAGACCTGCAGCTGGGAGTGCCATCTGAGGAAAACGCCAGAGGCAGCTGCCCTGGCTGTAGTGTCAACCGTATCATAGGTGGCTCTGAGGAGGTGCTTATTAACATCATCCGAGGTCTGGAGTACCTTCATCACTCATCACCATCACTCTTCATTTATTTAAGCGCCTTTCAAAACCAAGGAGCTGTACAATCATATAAAACATCAAGCATAAATACATAAATTAATCTGGGTAAGCCAGAGAAAATAAATATGTTTTCAGCATAGTTTTAAAACTATTGACGGTCAGGCATTCTCTTAACCGGCGAGGTAGAGAGTTCCACAGAGTCGGTGCCTCAAATGAAAAAGCGCGAGCCCCCGAAGTTTTCAATTGAACCCTGGGAACCTCAAGCAATCCCTTGTCAGCAGATCGGAGAGGACGACTGGGGGAGTAGGGAGTCAGGAGATCTTTCAGGTGATTAAGAAGCTCCTGTTTGTCAAAACCCTCAGGGAGAGCCTGAGCAGCCACTTTGCCCTTCCTCCTAAAGGTGTTTTGGTGCTTAACAAGATGAGCCAAATAACTGGCAATCCTAAGGCCAAGGGTGGCCGATGTAAAAGTACTCTTGCCCCAGAGGTCCAACTTCTTGGGCTCCCAGTCAGGGGGCAGGGAACTAAGGTGCTTAGGAGCCTTAGCTCTGTCATGAGCCACTTTGATGACCACAGAGTCGGTCTAAGACTGCATGCATAGAAGGGCTCCCCCTGAGGTGTCTGATGGAGTTTGTCGGCCTTCCTGGGCTTGGCTGGCACCATATTGGGCCAGCGCCAGGCTGCATCATTTAAGGCTGGCAGTAGGAGAGGAATCACCTTTGCTGGAGACTCAGGGATCTCCAGAAAGTCCACCAAATTCCTCCTGATTTCATCCTCCTCCTCCTCAGTTTGGAAACCCATGGTGGAGGAGAGCTGTTTCATGATATTGAAAAAGGAGGGGTGCTCTGGGGGGAATCTGGGAGTGAGCTTGACAGATTCCTTACTCTCCAAGGAGACAGTGAACCTGTTAGACGATTCCACATCAGCATCATCCTCTCCTCATCTTATCCTCAGGGGAAAATGAGATTAGGATGGTACTTCTGTCAGATGTTCTGCTCTGAAGCAGGGGATGATGAACGCCATATCGATGGCTCTACTGAGGGTGCAGGGCGCTCGGGTCAAACAGGCATTGACACTGAAAGAGCCAATGATGGCATGGGACGATGACGGCCCAGGCTGCGGAATTAGCTGCTGGAAGAAAGATATGGTAATAGAGGTAAGCACAGTATTGGTGTCAATGGCAGGAAAGGAAATCTTCATTAACACAGGCGTTGATGGAGGGGGCGTGAGGCCCTGGTCAGATGATGAACTGCTAATTGCAGAGGCAACAAGAGGGCCATGCCGATGGACTGAGCGGTCTCGACGGGTGTGCACCGACAGAGCCAACGCCCCTCCACAGCCTTATGATGACTGTGAGACAAAACCACCATGGAGGGCTGGAAGTAGCAAAGGCCTGCACAGGGCAAGGCCCGACGCCAAAGCAGTTGACAGGGCAATCTGATGAATCCAGTAGGGACCATGATCGCCGACGGGGGGGGGAGTGGTCTTTAGGCTGTTCCTTGTCCCACTGAGAGTGCTTTCAAGGGACTTGTCCTGGGTCTTGGCGGCCTGTGAGCCGAAGAAGATGCCGGCAACTAGTGGGGGGCTCCTGAAGGCTTCTCCGCTTGGGACAGCCCAGTGGTGCTGATGGACTGGCTTACCTCACGCTATGCTGGCAACTTGGGTTTAGAAATACCTCGGATCATTGGAGAGCGGCAGCGGGGGGGGAGCAGGATTAAGCTTGGCCGAAGGCAGCTCACTCTCCCGGGTGGTTGTCGCCCACCCCCCGTAGTTTTGCTCCCACTATGTGGAGGTCCGGTGGATAGTGTAGGTGGGGGGTGGCAGTGTAGTGGGTGGGTGCCTCGAGATGCGGCGTGTGCGTGCCTCCACATGGAGAAACGGAAAAAATACCATAAAAATTTACGTAGAAAAAAAAAAAAAAGACCCCTGCTCTCTGCTGGCTGCCTGTTGCTCCATGAGGAACTTCTGCAGGGTTTCTTATGTCGGCATTGGATGGTAAGGTTGAACTTCTGGGAGGACTCACAGGCAAGGACATTATGGCTGAGCCCAAGACAGCAGACACAGAGATGATCTTTGCCGGTAGAGTAGATTTTCTTTCCACAGCGACAGCGACAGAAAAGAGCCAATGAAGGAGTCGCTCTCGACATGCAAAGAAGAAAGGAATCACTTTATATATATATATATATATATCCCAGTGATTCGCTGGTAAACATAACAAAGGATAAGCAAAAATGGTGGTCAAACTGAGTGACATAGCTTCCATGGAGACGATGCACAAATGGTCGACAGTGGGAAATAACTGAGGAGGGAGAGGAGCTGCCTGTGTTTTTACAGGGTCTGTGACGTTGGAGCCTGACATTGGCATGGGCAGCTCTAATAAACTACACGAAAAAAAGGCTTCTATGGGATCCTGACACCTGATGGTAAAGTTCCATAGGTGTGACCTAATAACAAAGATATACCTGAAGAAGATCAGCTGCTCCCCCATCTAACTGCTCCCCCTCTGCCCTGGTTAACTTTCTACGCCTCAGCTACTTACCCCCAAACTATTTCTCCATTCCCTTCTATATCTTTCTCCTGCTGATTAGCCATACTTGCTTCCACTTTTCTCTCCCCCTTACCTTTTCCTCCCCCATTCTCTGCTCCACACTGTCTGCCTCTTCTTCCCTGCCATCTTTAGAATCCCCCTCCCTTCTTGTCCTTCTACCCTCGGTCCAGCTTATCCCGACCCCTACTCCTACTCCAATTCACCCTCAGTCCTGATTCAGTCAGGACTGCAACACGATTCTGGTCTCTGACACTGTGCTATCATCAGTGGCACCAGCCAAAGCCTTTCACGCATTTTATAACTGATACTAGCAGTGGCCAACATGCAGGGAAGGCCTTCAGTTAAACTACCTTTCCTTAACTACACAGTAGTTACAGTGCAACTACATTGCAGTTGCAATGCAGTTACATGCAACAAATGTGTAACTACAGTATAATTACCATTACTGCATGTAATTAATGATTATCTACCCTGCAGTTACATTGAAACTGATACTTAAAATGAAGTGTAACTACTACCTGGCATCTGGAAGGGAGTCCAGCTGCAGCACTTTATCACCGGTACATTTCTCCTGTCACTGTATAGGGTCCAGCTGCACTACTAGCCTCATGGAAGTGTATGGGTTCATCTGTGATACTTGGCACCAGTGGTGGTCATACTGCATGGTCAATCTGAGGTAAGATAGCATCAGTGCTAATCCCCAGCTCATGGAAGGGAATGTCTATATACACCTAGGCAGTCCCACACCAAGTGCTGGGCTGCCTAATTTCCTGGAGAAAAACTGTTAGATACTGCATGTTTTGATAGTAAATTTTATCTGGTGGATCCTGTCTTCATCTTGCCCCAACTTCATGTGCACACAGCCACTCGATTCCTCTGCAGCTCATGTCATGGCCAGTATCAGCAGAGAGAGAGAGAGAGGAAGATTTATACACTGAAGCATCTCTATTTTGCCAGCAGTCAGTCCTGCTGCCTCCCACTACTAAGTATAAATCAGCATCACAACTGAACAAAGACTGCTCTTTAGTAGTGACAGCATTACTGAAGACTTAAAGGTCAGAGGAAATAAAAACATATGTTGCTCAATTTGAACAGCTGAGGTATATTTGTAACGAAACACTATTTTGGAAAATGAAATTGAAATATACCACTGTACTGCATTTTGTTACTACTGTCTCTTCTTTAAGAGCATAGAGTCACAACATTCCATCTAAAACAACAAGATGTAATTTTAGTTATAGTCCTCTTCCTACTAAAGAGGCATATTGACCTTTAATGTATAAAATTAATTCTGTAACTATACATTTATGTCTCATTACTTATTTGTTAAAGAAAATTCTTCAAAGGCGGGGTAAATATATTACAGGTCTAAGGATTAAAATGACATCATCAGAGTATTGTGAGCCAGAGAAATTGGATAAAGAAGCAGTAGGGAAAAAGTACACTTGCACAACCCCATGGTAAATCAGAGCACCAATTTATTTTTGGTCACTAAATAGCTACTTAAAGAACACCTATAGTGCTTAACTTAAAGACGTCCCTAAACAGTCACAAGTAGCCTTACCTCCTCATAGGTGGAGGAGCAGTTCAAAAAACTGGGGGTCTAAACAAAGGACATCACAGTATGACAGTTTTCACAGTCTCGGAAGTCACATTATGAATATCATGGGCAGTGTGATACTATCAGTGGTTTATGCTATAGCACTGTTTTCAGGACTTTTAACCAGTTCTGAGGGGTGGTTTTTTTCATCTGTGCCAACTCTCCCTGACAGAAGACTTGAAGTAAACTTTGTACAAAAATTGCTATTACTGTATTACTGTGGTATGATAACCATGGCATTGCATGTAACTGTCATCTTACTGTCATAATAATTTATTTATTTAGTTTTTGTTGACCAGGAAAGGAGGACTAGACAATTCTGCCTATAATCATACCTCAACAATCCCTATTCAGATAGCAAACACATCTCACTTGTGACCATGTAACATAACTATGGTACTGTTCTATTATAGACCTGCTCCCAAGCCCAACTTTCCATCCCTCATACCCCATGTATTTTTAAATGTGCACCAAATACATTTTCCCTATTATCCCAGCCCCAGATTGTCATCTCTACTTCATCCCCCTCCAAAAAAAAGAATCCCAGTCGGCACAACCCCCACAGAAAACACTTTTAAAACAGGCGGCACAATACCTGCCTCGGTATTGTGCCGTCACTGTGAGGGAGGTCGGCATTTTCACTGTCGACCTCCCTTGGTGCTTCCATACAAACATATACACTACTTTATCCCAGGCCCAGCTTGCCAATTCCATACCCTAAACACTTTTTAAATAATATGCTCTAAATACTTATTTTCTTCTTTATCCCAGGACCAGCAACTTGTTTGCAATTCAACACTCTTCATTTTTTAAATATACTCTTAATTGTCCTCCTTATCGGAGGTCCAGCTTGCCAATTCCACAGCCCTCTATATTTTAAGCTTTAAATCTTTTTTGTCCTTTTATCCTAGGCCCAGATTGCTAATTCCACAACCCTCCTTCATTTTAGGCTTTAAATCTATTTTTCTTCTTCCACATCCCAGGCCCAGCTTGCCAACTGCACAACTCCTACATTTTAAATAAACTTTAATCAATTTATGCTTCCTTAATCAAGGCCTGTCTCACCAATTAATACCAAATATACATTTAATCTAATTTCTCCTCCTCCTCAGTATCCCAGGCTGAGTGTACAGTTCAACAGCACCCTACGTTTAGGTTTTATTCTGTTTTCCTCTTTAACCCAGACCCAGCTCTCAATTTAACAACCCCTGCATTTTAAACAGGCCCTTAATATAATTCCTCCTAATAATTCTCCTCCTTACTCAGTCCCAGTCTGCCAATTTCTCAACCCCAAACTCCTATATTTTAAAATATACTCTGTATTTTCCTCCTGATCCCAGAAACAGCTTCAGTTTGCTAATTCCATTACCCCTGATGCCACAGAGCTTTATCTTGCTAATTCCATTACCCCTATCCCAGTCAAAGCTTCAGCTTGCTACTGTAATTCCTACATCCCCATCTCAGACAGAGGTTCAGTCTGCTAATTCCATACCCCACCATACCTTCCTAATCACAGCTGAATTCCATGACCCCCACTTCCATAAACACACACACAAACTTACGGCCAAACCAACCAACAAACCTTAGCCTTAGTTCTTGTGCTGTTCACCTTGCTGGCTGACTCTTTACACACTCTGCTGACTGCCGCTGCTCATTGCAATGGTGGTTATTTCTATTGTAAATTAAGTTGCTGTCTGCCTCACCTGGACTTGAGAGAAGATTTTATTTCAGGAGAGAAGCCGCACTAGGGTTGCGGTGCTTTAGATAATTTGAAAGACAAAAAATTACAAGATATCCAGCCCGGAAGGGGACCACTGTGCCCATTCGGGCTGTTTCCTCTGGAGCAAACTGCATTCTGCAGTTTGAGAACCTGCCTAAGGAGAAGCTGCCCGAAGCTCACCCTCCAAGCAAGGGGACTACTGTGCCCTTTCGGGCTGTTTCCTCTCAATCAAACTGCATTCTGCAGTTTGAGAACCTGCCTAAAGAGAAGCTCCCCGAAGTTGACCCTCCAAGCAAGGAGACTACTGTGCCCCTTCAGCTGTTTCATCTCAAGAAAACTGCATTCTGCAGTTTGAGAACCAGCCTAAGGAGAAGCTGCCGGAAGCTCACCCTCCAAGCAAGAGGACGACTGTGCCCTTTAGGGCTGTTTCTTCTCAAGCAAACTGCATTCTACAGTTTGAGAACCTGCCTAAGGAGAAGCTGCCCGAAGCTCACCCTCCAAGCAAGGTGCAGGTTGGAACTCTGAATTTTGGCATCTACCCCTGGAGGAATCTCACTTGCTCCTGTTTGCCAGTGTTACTCACATTATGTGCAGCAATCCAGAAGTCTTCTAGGAACTGCTGCCAAGAAATTAATGCTAGGACTCTGCTTGAAATGTTTTGTTTTCTCACTTTAAATAATGTTTAGTCTGATGTAGAGATTTCTTAGAGTTGATATAAGTTTTGAGAGGGGGTTTTTGAGGTAGTATGATGCTACCTGCCCTGAGCCCTGTGCCCCTTCTCTTAGAGCCGCAAGTCTGTGGGTTGCACCCTTGACCTCTGTGTACCATAGAGGCTGCTGCAGTGCGGCCCCCCCCACCAATGTGCTTCAGAACCTCCCTGCCTGTTCTTGCATTAATTTTCAGCTCTGTGCCACAGTGTTAATCAGAGCCCCCTCCACAACTGTATTGAGGCTACTGCTCTCTCCTGTTGAGCATACTGCAGTGCCCATTTTCCCATTTGCAGTTTATATTGATCTGCCACTAGAGGCATCTTATTTTTCCTATTAATCCTCCAACCTTGCCTCTGCTTTTTTCCTGTTCTAATCACCGTTATCCCCTGCCTTGTTCTCACTTTTAGCATACTGTACTCTGAAGAAAAAAAAACCTACTCCACAGCGGCTGTCACCTTCAATGAAGGTCAGTTATTCCCCTTACCCCCCCCAATAAGAAATAGCACTGGACACCATGGCTATCATACTCAGCCTGCTCATGGTTACCTTTCTTGCTTTGCCCATATCCTATCCTGCCCCCCTACCCTCCACCCTGAGCCTCACCCACCTCTACCACCCCACAGCAGCCAACCACCCCACCCTGGACACCCCTATTTCTCCACAGCACCCACCTCCAACCAATACCCCTCCCCCCGGGACACCCTGGGCCCACCCCTTCCTTGCCATCCCCCCTCCACTCCCTACCCATCCCTTGTACCCCCACTAGTAGGACATCGCATCGGTACCTGGCTAAGGGTTCTGGTCACCACAGACCGCTCATCAGATTAATTGCTCTACTCCTCCTGCTCTCCGGGAACATATACCCCAACCCCGGGCCGTTGTCAGCTAGCCACCCCACATCTCATTCTGGTACTGGCCTCAGCATTGCATCCATGAATATTTGCAGCCTCCTAAAAAAATCTGCCGCTCTCCAGTGCTGGGCTGTACAACACCGTCCTAATGTTATAGCACTAGTCGAGACCTGGCTCTCGAGAAAAACTCCCGACTCAGTTATCTCCCTCCTTGGCTATGCTCTGTTCAGGGAAGACCGTATAGGCAAATTTGGTGGCGGGTGTGCTGTCTTTATGCATGACACACTTTTAGGCTATGCTCTCCCTGCCCCCAAACTCGGTTTTAGTGCCCAAGCCCTCATCCTTAAGGTTACCCCTGACCCAGCCAGGGGCCCTCTTTTTCTCACAGTCTCTAACATACCCTCGGGGGACCAGGGACCAGCTGTCCACTCCCTCATTGATTACCTCACCATACTCCCACACAAGGTGAAGCAGCTCATCCTAGGTGACCTTAATGTCAATTGGCTGAGAACCACTGCCTCTCATATCAGGGACTCCTTCGCTGCCCTAGATATGACTCAACTAGTTACCTCACCCACTAGATTTAACCGGTCAGGCGGCTCCAGCACCCTCCTAGACGTAATTCTGTCGAACTGCCCACATAAAATCAGGGATATTAATGTACTACCAGATTCTTTTAGTGACCACTCTCCTGTCTTCTGTCACTGGTCATCCCCCACACCAAAACCAGTGTCCCAGTTCACCTCGCGCTGGCACTTTCGCCCCGGGGGTCTCAGAAAGCTAAAAATGCACCTAGCGCAGCTTGACTGGTCCCCAATCCTACTCGCAATGGATATTGACTCTGCCCTCGCCTACTTCTCCAGTGTCTTCAGCAAGGCCTGCGACCTTTTCGCCCCCCCCGACCAGAATCCGTACCGAGAAACACAACGCCCCATGGATCTCCCCATCTCTCACCCAAACACTAAAACAAAGAGATGATCTCTGGCATATTGTTGTCGAGACAGGCAAACTGGCTGACAGACAAGCCTATAATGCAGCACATAACAAGTGCACCTGGGCTACAAGGCAGGCTAAGGCCGAATATTATCAAGCCACCCTTGAATCCACTTGGGGCTCATCCCGTGCCTTCTGGGACAATATGAAAGAGCTCAATGGAAAAGACCCATTCCCCCCTACCATCACTACTCTCCACAGACGGTACCATCACTACTGATCCTCCCCGCATAGCTGAGTGCCTCAATACGGCTTTCTCAGATCTAAGCTCTGTCCTCCCCAACTACTTTTTTGACCCTATCCCTGCCTCCACCCCCCCACCTCGGATCGCCCCCTTTCTACCTGCATGCCATATCACCCCTTAAAGCCAGGTCTCATCTGCGAAAAGCCTTAGCTAGCAACAACCCCAGCTGTGATCCCGTGGACTCCATGATTCTCAGATTAGTCAGAGATACTGTACTAGCCCCTCTCACCAACCTTTTAAACCAGTCACTATGTCTTGGTCAATTTCCCAGTGCCTAGAAAACTGTAGAAATCAACCCTATCCATAACAGTGGAGTCAGAACCTCCTCTAACAATTTCAGGCCCATCTCCATTCTCCCCCCTCTCTCCAACGCACTAGAAAAAATAATGTCCATTCAGCCCTCCGAGTATCTGGCCAAATACGACCTGCTGTGTCCGGAACAACATGGATTCTGCCCTGGACACAGCACTACTACAGCCCTCCTGGAGTTCTCCCGGCACCTCCACTCTGCTCTCGACTCTGGTCATGTTGCGGGTGCAGTGTTCGCTGACCTCTCCAAGGCCTTTGGCACTGTCTGTCACCCCCTCTTACTTGACTCCCTTTACCAATTTGGCATCTCCCCCCTTGCTCACTGGCTTGGTTCACCAGTTACCTCTCTACCAGATCACAGCGCGTGAAGGTAAACAGCACCCTGTCAAATACCCTGCCCGTTTGCTTGGGGGTCTCCCAGGGTGCCATCCTGGGCCCCACTCTGTTCAGCCTATTTCTCAAAACCCTCCCCAGCTCCTGCTCAGGCAATATGCTACTCTATGCCAATGATGCGGTTCTCCTTGCCTCCCACCCTGGCCCCGCATCTCTACAGGAATCCCTGCAGCACACATTCAGTCAAGCCAAAAAGTGATTCCTTGACCACCGGCTGGTTATTAACCTCAAAAAAAAAACAAATCTATGCTTTTTTCGCATCACCAGAATAAGGCCAAAAATTACGCCCTCTGCATTCTCCCCAGTAATGCTCACTCTCTCGAGCAGGTGTCATCCTACAAGTACCTGGGCATCACCTTCGACTCGGCTCTTACATTCCACACCCACATCAATACCCTGTCCTCAGCCATAAACTCTTGGATTGGCCTTCTCTAGCGCCACAGAGATTGCCTCCCCCAAACCACCTTCCAACTATCCATCAACTCCTCCGTCCTGTCCCTAGTGGACTACAGCATACCTATCTATGCTGCGGCCAACAATACCGCCCTCACCAGAATCCAGACCTCAATAAGCAAGGCCTGCAGACTCCTGACTGGCACTTCCCTCCGCAGCCATACTTGCCTGCTCTATTCCACTGCCAACTTACTCATCTTGGAGGAGCACTTGCGCTACCAAACCTGCTTAATTGCCATAAAATCCCTGCTAGGACTCTCCCTCCCAGGGGTCACCGCATCCCTGCGGCTTGCATCCCCATCTGTTGCCACCCGAAGCTCAGTTAAGGACACCTTTCTGGTGCCCTGTACCAAGACCTCCCTAGCCCAAAGGTTCTTCCACTACCGCGCCCTCACATGGTTCAGCTCCTTCCCACCCTCTGTCACTAAGTCTACCAAGATTGGTCCCTTTAAAGTCGCTCTCCGTAACCACCTCTTTGGTGCCCGAAGCTGTAGCTGCCCTTAATCAACCTAATGTTGGGGTCCCTCCCCTTTTCTGGCCCATAGCCTTGACAATATCTGTGGACTTTTCTTTCCTTTTTTTTTTTTTTTTTCTTTCTCACCCCTGTCCCCCCAACACCTTTCCACATAGGTATTTCCCCAGTATGACCAGGGTTGTGACTTCTACTATTGTTATACTTTATACAATTGCTATTTACTGCATGTAACTTTATTCCGTAAACCACTGTTATATTGTGTTCTTTTGTTATCTGTATTATACCTGTATGTTACCACTGTTTATCTCACACTGTAACCATGTCTACCCTCCCTGCAACGAGGTGCCTCTGTAAATGAGTCTCTGACTCAAAGGTTGTAAATCCGACTTTCAAAAATAAATAAATAAACACTCACCACCTCTTGTAAAAAATAAATGCTGCTCACATGTAGTCCTTTAAATACAGTACCAAGCACTCGAGAGTAGATGGAAATGGGGAGTCTACTCCACAGCCCACTAGCTTAGATGAGTGGATGGCCTGAGTCGTCCAATCAAGTCTACTACCTGCTGCTCAATGCAATGAGTGTTCGCTGTGTGGTCGTGGTGTCATCTCGCACTCCCGCTGCTTGTAGGAAGGCTGGAACTTGGAACAGGAACCAATCCAATTGTGAAGATGTTCAGTGCCAAAAGAATAAGAGACCAAAAAGGTGGCCTCTTATGCATGGCGCACACCCAGACCAGCATCCCCCAGCTGCAGTAAAGAAATTGTTGCCTTTACTATTTTTAAACTAGATACCACCGCTGATGGGTGCGGTCCAGCAGAGTCGCCAGTCGCCATGTCACTGAACATGAATCATGGGAGCCGAGGGCAAGAACATAGCTTCAAGGCTTGTTGTGGTTTCCTACAAGGGAGAGGGTGACAGGATTTGATCAGTGGGAGTAACCAGGAAGGGGTAGGGTGACAGACACAAAAACAAAAGCACCGCATTGGGGAGACAGGACAAGAAACCAGAGAAGGTTTCTTTGAAGTAAATAACACAGCGGTTCCAGTCCAGACAGGAGAAGGGAAGGGAAAGCAAATGAACTGGGGCCAAAAAAAAATTTTTTGTGTGTGCTGGTGGTGGGAGGGAGGCAATTACTGTGCAGTCAGCTCACCTGAGCTCCATATGCCAACAGAAAGCAACCTTGTAGTACTGCTGGCACTACATGAATGTGTGCGCTGCGGACTTAAGGTAGCAAAGCCTATATTCAGAAGTGGGAGGTTAGACTGCACATCCTGACCCCTGATTTAAAAAAGTGAGGGTCGGGTTGACCCCCGAGGCTGCTGCCTTTGCTTACTGCACAGAAAACCTGTATCTTTTCAGGAAGGCATTTTAGAAATATAAAGGACCATAATTATTCTATGTGGAGCAGGCAGTCTGATCCCTTACATTTCTTTACTCAGACACCAACCCCCCCACCCCCAAGTATCAGCATTCTGTGATGTAAGAAGTTTATGGGGTCATGTTTTCAGGTACACATTTTTTTTATATTTTACAGGGCCATTTGTTTTATTTCAAAGCCACAGCTCAACAAACACGGGTTTTGTTAGTTGAGTGGTTGCTTTGACTTAAAATGAACAGTCCTCTACAATTTCTAAACATGTACCAGAAAAATAGATCCTCATTAACTTTTCATCACTCCCCAAACTATTACATCAAGGAATGGTGACAAACTACATGGTTGGGACTTATGGAGTGAGAGGCTGCTGTAAATTTACTGACATTTACAATATACATCTCTCAAGCATGGCAAACTAACAACTCCTCCCCTCAAAACCACAAATCCGTACTATATTACTATGTCACTAGGCTTTACTGCCCCCACATGCAATGCCTGTATTTAATATTCCATGATTGATAGTTGGAAAAAGTACAGTTACGTAAGAACTTACCGTAACAGTAGATCTTCGAGAGAGGCTCTTGCAGTAGGTAATTACATATAGGACTGACGCCGGCCGGTGGCAGGACCCCACGGAAAAATTTCTAGCTAGCAGTCCCTGGCGAGGGACCGCCCCACATCAGGTGACCGGTGTCAGATGACGTCGGTATAAAGGGGCGGTCCCGGACTCCCGCCTTCCAGTTCTTTCCCGCCACAGGCCCGGAAGGCCCGGACAAGAGAGAAGCAGATATTTCCCTCGATGGAAAAGGAGCTGAAAAAGCCTAGGGGGATGGAGGGCGGGAAGGTATTACCTACTGCAAGAGCCTCTCTCGAAGATCTACTGTTACGGTAAGTTCTTGCGTAACTGTACTATCTTACTTCGAGAGGGCTCTTGCAGTAGGTAATTACATATAGGACTGAATCCCAAGCAGTCTGGAACAAATGAAAGGCACCGGGAGGAGGAACTACTCCAAGAAGTAGCAAAAGCCTTGCAAACCTCAAGACAGGAGGCCTTACAAAACAGCTAACCCGAAGCCTGCTCTACGGCGAGAGGCAATGTTCAAACTGTAATGTTTCATAAAGGTATGGATGGAAGTCCAGGTGGCGGCAGCACAAATGTCTGCCGCAGACACATTCTTGAAACAAGCCGCAGAGGCCGCTACTCCTCTTGTGGAGTGACCTCTAACCTGACCCGGAAGGGTCTTGTTGTACTTGTCATAACAGAAAGTGATGCAATGAGCCAACCACTTCGACAGGCATTGCTTGGAAACAGCATTGCCTTCCCTCTTGTAAGCAAAAGAGACGAACAGCTGATCAGTCTTTCTGAGATCCTTAGTCCTGTTGGTGTAGTATCTCAGAATCCGGTGAATATCCATGGTATGGAGTAAATATTCTCCTTGGTTGGAGTACTGCGTGAAAAAGGCAGGTAACTCTATAGACTGATTTAAGGTAGACTCCGCTACCACTTTAGTAGAAACTTAGGTTCGTGCGAAGAGTTACTGTTCCTTGTGAAAATCAAATAGAGGATTTTACACAAAGGGCCTGGAGCTCTGAGATTCTTCGAGCAGAAGTAATGGCCACCAAGAAGAGCGTCTTCCACGACAGAAACTTCAGATCTGCGGAGGCCGCAGGCTCGAAGGGAGGAAGGGTAAGTTTCTCGAGAACAAAGTTCAAGTCCCAAGGTGGAACAGGAGTCAGGACAGGGGGCCTCAGATGAAGGACCCTTCTAAGAAAATTCTTGGACACCTCTAATTGGGCAAAGGCTTTATCAGTGAAAGGAACATGGTAAGCTGAAATAGCGGCCATGTGTACTTTCAAGGAGGAATGACTGAGACCCAGGTCGAAGAGGTGACGTATATATTCAAGCAGAATGGCCACAGGACAGGAGAAAGGCTCCACGTTCCTAGAGGTGGCCCAAATAGAAAATCTCTTCCATTTCATGGCATACGTGGACCTAGTGGAGGGTTTTCTAGCCTCCACCAGAATCTCGGCCACCTTTGGAGAGACACCAAAGCGAGATTGGGCTACAGCTGCAGGAGCCATGCATGAAGTTGCAGGGACTTGAGTCCTGGATGGACCAGGGTCCCCTGATCCTGGGTCAGCAATCCTCGAGATAAAGGAAGAGGAAGAGGAGGAACCTCTGAGTATTGCTGAAGAAGAGAGAACCAGATTTGCCTGGGCCAGAAAGGAGCGATCAGAATCATTCTCGCTCCTTCCATTGTTAGTTTCTGCAGTACACGAGGGACCAGAGGAATTGGGGGAAAAGCATAGATGAATCTGCCCTTCCAGTTTAGAGACAGAGCGTCGCTCCAGAAAGCGCCGCTCTGGAGCGAGCGAGCAAAAGGTGGGAAGTTTTGTGTTTTGAGAAGAGGCGAACAGGTCTATCTGTGGAGTCCCCCAAAGCTGGAAGATGTCATCTAGAACCTTTTGGTCCAACTCCCACTCGTGTGGCAGAGCAGAGGAGCAGCTTAGCTTGTCTGCCAGGGTATTGTTGACTCCTGGAACATGGATCGCCGTGAGGTGAAGGTTGTGAAGCGTTGCCCAGTCCCAAACCCTCATTGCTTCCCTGCATAGAGGGTAGGATCGAGTCCCTCCCTGCTTGCTGATGTACCACACCACGCACATGTTGTCCGTCTGGACAGCTAGGTGACCGGAAAGGATGTATTGGTGAAAGGCTTGGAGAGCATATAGTACTGCCCGTAGCTCGAGCACATTGATGTGGAGAGCTAGCTCCAATCTGGACCATAAACCCTGGGTTCGGTGAGGACCCAGATGGGCTCCCCAATCTTCGCCTGATGCATCCGTGGTCAGAGTCTGGGAGGGGGGAGGACGACAGAAGGGAACCCCCCGAAACAGGTTCTCTCGAACCATCCACCATTGTAAGTCTCTTGTCATTGGCGAGGAGATCAGAACCAGATGATCTAGGTCATCTACGAGTTGATCCCACTGGGAGCAGAGTCTCCACTGAGGAATCCTCATGTGGAGCCGCGTGCGGGGAACAGTCGGGATGGCGGCCGCCATGATCCCCTAGAGACGGAGAACCGACCTCGCCGAAACCTTCCTGCATTCTGAAAGCAGGGAAATCTGTGACTGGAGGGAGGCAGCCCTGTCCGGTGGAAGGAAGGCCTTGCTCACCGTCGTATCGAGGATAGCCCCGATGATCTGAAGTCTCTGGGAGGGATCCAGATAAGACTTGGAATGGATGAGAAGAAAAAATACTCAAAACTTCGGTAAAACCGACGAAAGAACAGGGCTTTGCTAAGCTCGAACTTTACTGCGAGGCGCTGCACGAGCTAATGGTGAGAAGAACTGGAAGGTGGCGTCCGGGACCCGACCCTTTATACCGGCGTCATGTGGCGCCGGACTCCTGACATGGGGGCGGTCCCTCGCCAGGGAGTGCTAGGTAGAAATTTTTCCGTGGGGTCCTGCTGCCGGCCGGCGTCAGTCCTATATGTAATTACCTACTGCAAGAGCCCTCTCGAAGTAAGATATAAAGTTATGCAGTAGTCTTAAAAGCTGACATATGATGACTGCACTGGCAAGACATTATGCTATACCACACAAATGGTTCAACCTCAAAAGACAGGCACATAGGTTCCTGTTCGAGTTGCCTACAGAGAGGATGTAAGTTAAGGATAATAAATAATTCACCTGGTGAAAGAGGCAATGGCTACAAGCTCCAGAAGGCCCTCTAAGCCATAGATGAGAAGCAGAATAGCATTGATTATCTCGTCTGCCCTCAGTACATATGTCTGCCACACCAGGAAATACACAGACAGAATGATACTTCCAACAGAGAAGGCCAGGCTGACTGCCAGTGGAACTTCATCTTCGTTTAGGTTACCCTTTACACCTAAAGAAAACAGAAAACAAAAAATTTACTCTTTATCCATAAATCCTTTACTGACATATCATTAAAGTTTGTGTTGCGATTTGTAAAACTGGTTAACAACATTAGTGAATCATATTCAGGGGTTTACACCACCATCCAATCCAAGACCATCTGGTGTTTCACCCCTTACACGTACTATATCTACAGAGACATGCCATTCAGTCCAAAAGTTCCCAATGTTTCATAATCACACAATTTCCTTCTACAGACAAACTGTAACATTCACTCCAATATTTTCTGATTTCCCTTGTCTTACTAGCTGTCTATAAAAATCACATCACTCAGTTGAAGATTTTACCCATCACATTGGCTTTTTGTATAGCTGCTCCATTCAGTCAAATATTTCCTAACATTTCTCCAATTGCATGAATTCCTTCTAGGAAAACATAACATTCAATGCATGATTTTCTAATATTTCCCTCATCACTTCAGCATCTCCCACATAGGCATACAATTCAATCCAAGACTTCCAGAGGTTTTAGCCACCAATGAGCATGAGCTCATTCTAAGGTGATATATCATACCATTCAAAGTTTCCTAACTTTCCACTTATCACACAAGCTCCTTCTAATGTAACACATTTATTTATTTAGTTATTTACAATTTTTGACCAGAAATTGCACTCTAAGCTTTGATAGGTTTTTTTCAGGTGCTTCTGGGTGGTGGTTACACGGATCTCTTTTACTGATGGGAGAATGTTGGTCATGACACTTGGGAAACTCCCCCACTCTTGCAAGGGGGCAGTGTTGGCCCATTTTCCATGATGAAGAAATACAGTGCAGTGAAGGAGAATGGAGAGCAGCAGCAGGCTAGGTGTTTGTCCTCATCCCTAGCCAAGACTTTGCAGGACGACAGTGAGAGATTTCCAGCACCGTCAGCTGATACAGCAGCTAAAATGACAGATAACCCAAAAAGCTCTGAAATGGAAAATATGGCAGTTTGCGACTGACGTGGGACTTACTAACTTTGTAGATATCCAAGCGGCAGAGTGGCAGTTGAAAACAGAGTTATCCATGAGTAAATAGCAATTACTCCAGATGCTGGCCGAAGATGAGGAGCAGCATTCCAAAAGAAAAGCCTGCTTAAAAAAGTTGTTTGGCAGCTGCAGCCCAAGCCAAACCTGCAGAGTCCCATGCTAGTTGAAAAGGAAGGTGACAACGCTGGCCTGTGTTTTGATAATCAGCAGTCGGATAAAGAACAAAGCAGCAGGACTGGAGAAGAGCTGCTGACAACTAGATGGCGTCTGATGTCTGCTTTTAGTACTGAAGAAAAGGCAGACTCATCCTGAGCTTGGATTCCTGATAAAACTCTATCAGGGGCTGACTGGATTAAGAACTCTGCAGGAGTTTGGATCCCAGACCATCGGTATCAAGCCAGAACAGCATGGCAGTGGAGAAAATGGCACAAATGGATCAGGCGTCCCAGAGGTTCTGAATGCTGAAAATAAGGTGAAAACGGAAGTGTCTCAGGGAATGACTCCAGCTATACTCCCAATGAAAGACAGGTCTATGACATATGATTCTGCAGGTATGACATCCAGGGAAGAAGCAGGTGGTAGTGGGGGACAACAAAGTAACTCTCAGGCTCAGAAACTACATGACTACAGAAGGGGAAGCTGTACGTATTACTGAACTGAAAACTGTGTTGATCAATATTGGAACTCAGACTAGGAATATTGGGGATGCTTTGCTGACAGATGGTCCTGCTGATAATGATGGCATTATAACTCCCCAAGAAAGTGCTCTTGGGGGGGGGGGATCTTCTGATGTTCAGCTCCCACAGAAAACATTGAGTGAGGACACAGGGGTAGGACAAAGCTCAGAGGCCAGAGGGAGACAAAACAAAGACCAACAGTCAGACTCTGAAGCAGGTTCTTCGAACTTTTGCAGGCCAAACTTGGGGCCAAGTTTATGTCTCCGAAGAAGATACTTGTGACGTCAGTTTCAGAGCATCCCAAGCCTTGAAAGATTCTGGGCAAAATACCAGTTGTTGAAATGTTCTCCCCTGTGGGCACCATTTATAGCTACAACTCTAACAAAGCCTTTGACAAAAACTGCAACTATCTTTTTCAGAAATGAAGGTGTCCATGTCAACGGCATCCATTTTTGGCTTGGCAGAGGTGTGAGGTGATGGGTCCCCCCTCTCCTATTTTAAGCACAGAAAATATATGAACTGGGGATTGTAGGTTTTAAATAAAACTGATTCAGGCAAACTCTAGAGTAGTCCACCTACCAAATAGTTACTTAATTGGCAGAGACAGGGGTATTTGTTGTTAAGCAGGACAGCCAAAGGCTTGCCATAAATGTAAGTCCAGAACGCATCTAAGAAGTACATGCAACAAACTGAAATGTGGGCAATGTGGGGAATTGGGCCACATCAGCATGGTGAGAAGAAATACTTATAGGTGCAACCTCTGTGAAGAACAAGGGCTCACATTTCATGACTGCCCCTGAGCCTCTAGAAATTGGCTGGGCAGTTATGATCAGGACACCCTGAGTAATGGAGACCCACAAGAAGGCACCTCAACAAGTAGTTCAATATCAAGACTCCTCCATTGGTACCCATCTTCCATGATAGAGGCCCCCCCAGACTTTGCCTGAATCAGTAACCCCCTTGGAAAAAAATGGTTCCCCTTAACTGCCTTCAGACAGTGTGGATGCAACAAACTTTATATCTGAACCCACTACTATGCATCAGAGCCAGATTCTATGCCCCACCCCACCCCACCCCATCTCCCCAAGGTGTGACTGTAGTTTCCAGGAGAAGGACAAGGGCCTCATCCAAACAACTACAGGCTGCACGAGTTCCCACACAAAATAAATTTGAAGGGCTGGCTATGCAAAAAGAATGGAGAGATTCTGATGCTGGAGACATGGACTTAGACGTTTTCACTAACTCTGGGAAATCTAATAATAATAATAATTTTTATTTATATGGCGCCTTTCTATTTCCAAGGCGTCGTACAATTTAAAACAATTAAAAACAGCCATTATAAAATCCGATAATACTCTACACAACCAAAGTCATAATCAAATAGACAGTTCAGTTCTCCAAAAAGGCTTTTTCCAGAGAAATGTTTTCAGACCATTCTTAAATTCCTCCACAGAAGTGCACTCCCATAACCAACGGGTTAGAGAATTCCAAAGGGTGGGAGCAGCATAAGAAAATGCTCTAGCACCAGATGATTTCAGATTCACCCTTGGAATCTCTAGCAACCCCTCGATGGTCGAGCGGAGTGATCGATCAGGGCAGTAGGGTACCAGGAGTTCTTTTAGATAGACTGGACCCTGACCGTGTAGGGCTTTGAAAGTCAGTAAAATGACTTTAAAGGTGATCCGCCACCGTATTGGCAGCCAGTGCAGTTTGCGCAGCACCGGAGTAATATGACAGGATCTACTCGAGCCCATCAAAAGCCGGGATACTGCATTCTGCACTAGCTGCAGGCAACGGATTTCAACCCCTGAAAGACCTAAAGGGAGCTGCAGTAGTCCAGGCGCGAGGACACAAAGGCGTGGACCAAAGTTGGAAGGTCATCAGAAGGAATCAGATGCCTAACCCTGGCGATGTCCCTAAGATGGTAAAAGGAGGTCTTGACGACAGACGACACCAGAGACTGCAGTGTCAGTCTATCATCAAGAACCACCCCCAGGTTATGCACCCATTTGGAGGTCGGGAGAGAAACGCTGCCAAGAATAATTCCAGAAGGTGCACCAACACCCGACCCCCCTATCTGGCAACCTGGGTCCACAACCAGTACCTCTGTCTTTTCCGAGTTCAACTTCAGCCAGCTAGAATCCATCCACTCCTGGATTTCTTTCAGACAGTTGTTAAAGACCGAGAGAGCTCCATCCTGGTCGGGTACAAAAGAAAGGTATAGCTGGGTATCATCTGCGTAACAGTGAAACCTCAGCCCATACCTTTTTACAATGTCTTCGATGGGTAGCATATACACCGCGAATAACATGGGTGACAGTAGTGGACCCTGAGGCACCCCACACAACAAAGCCGTTGGGTCCGAGGAAAAAACCCCGGATACAACTCTTTGTGATCTCCCCGTGAGGAACGAAGTGAACCATCTTAAGACGGTCCCCAATATTCCACATATATGCCTCAGGCAATCTATCAACACCACATGATCCACGGTGTCAAAAGCTGAGGAAAGATCAAGAAGAACCAAGATAGAACGGCGCTTCCAATCTCGCGCCATCAGGAGATCATTGAGCACCTGAACCAGTGCTGTCTCTGTACTGTGTCTTTTACGAAAACCAGACTGGAGGGGTTCATAGATGTCATGGATGGTCAAATGGTCCTCCAGTTGAGCTGCCACTACTTTCTCAATCACCTTCCCAACAAAGGGAAGGTTAGAGATAGATCTGTAGTTTGCAAAACAGTCTGGGTCCAAGGTAGCTTTCTTCAAGAGTGGTGTCACCAGCGCCTCTTTCAGGGAGCTAGGAAACTCACCCAATTCCAAGGAGCACCAGACTATCCGCACAAGGACTGGACTGATGATATCACTGCAATACAAAATTAAGAGGTCAGTCCAGAGTCCAAAGTACAGCACGTAGAGCGCACACACTGGATAATCCTCATGACATCCATGAACTACGGCTGACTGAAGGAACTCCAGGAAAACTGAGGAACAGTCATCTAGCACCATTCCACAACAACCCCCCTACAGTGTGCTGGTTGCAAATCTGCCCTGATGTCGGCCACCTTATTTGCAAAGAATTGAGCAAGCTCATCGCACTCTAACTGCGAAAAAGCTTTCCGAACTTGCAGACAGGCTGGGTTGCACAGTTCGAAATAGCTGAGCTGGTCAATTCTGAGCAACCGCAATCTCCCGGGGCAGGAATTCTGCCTACTTATGGGTGATTGCAGATTGATAGACCGAATAATGGTCCATCAATCTAAGGTGGTCAGCATCAAGAGCAAACTTTCGCCAGCAGTGCTCTAACCTTCGTCCCTGTCTTCGCATCTCCCTCAACGTCCCATCAAACCAAGGGGAGTTGGGGTAAAGGGAGAGGGGGCAAACACGGACTGGAGCAATAGAATCCACAGCCACTGTAACAGCTGTATTATAAGCTGACACGAGAGTCTCTAGATCATTGCTTTCCAGTGCGGGGGACAAGAGGTCAAGTACCGCCGCAAGGCTTTGGGAGTTTATATCCCATAAGAAAAAATTACTCACCTTAGTAATTGTTTTTCTTCTAATGGAGTCTTGCTATATTATGACTTCTTGCAGTTAGCCACAGCACTTGAACTGCCCCGGAGAGGAAAGAGTTAACTCCATAATGAATGGAGTTCTCAGCGCGAGCGCTTTACTGAAAGCTCTATCTGGCTAGTTTCAAACTGAAACTGTCAGATCTTCTGAACCAACACTCACTAAAAGTCTGTGTGGAAAGTACCTCGCTAGCCAAATGGCTACCTACTAGTAACAACAACTACAATAACAACAACAACAACAACAAATATCACCCCTGACAAGCACTACTAGACCCCCCTCCCCAAAGACTCCAAGTCCAGGAGGGCCAACACAAATCAATAACAGTAGTACCTAATTTCCCCAATCCTAAAAGAAAGAGGGGAAAAAACACCTATAATGGCATGACACAGTGCTTGCACTAATTTGCCCACACCCTACCCAAGTAGAAGTTCTGAGAGGGGCAGGTTGGGGGTGGTCATAATATAGCAAGACTCCATTAGAAGAAAAACAATTACTAAGGTGAGTAATTTTTTCTTCAAACAACATGAAGTCTTGCTATATTATGACTTCTTGCAGATTACACAGCAGTACCTCCATGGAGGAGGGCCAGAACCTACTTAGGGAATAGGCTCTGAAGCACGGCTGTGCCAAACCGAGCATCTCTCCTGGCCTGGATATCCAGGGAGTAATGCTTGGTGAAAGTGTGAACTGTTTTCCAGGTTGCAGCTTGACAGATTTCCAAAATAGGAATATCTCTAGCAGCCGCTAGAGATGCAGCTGTACCCCTGGTAGAATGGGCCCTCAATCCTGAGGGGGGTTCCTACCAGTTTTAGTAGCAAAATTGGATACAAGAGATAATCCACCTGGCAATTGTCCTCTTAGTTGCAGGTTTTCCTTTTGCCGACCTCACCATAGGTGAAAGAGTTAGTGGGATTCGAACCTGTGACCCTTGGTGCGTTCAGATAATAACTCAATGCCTCTCAACATCCAAACTGTGCAATCTCCTTTCACCAGAGGAAGAGTGCTCAGTGAAAAATACTGGAAGGGAGATGGATTGGTTAAGATGGAAATCCGAAACCACTTTAGGTAAAACTTTCTGTTAGTCCTGAGGACTACCTTATCCCTGTGAAAGAATAAAATCATTTTCTACTGAAAGGGCTTGTAACTCACTTATCGTCTAGCTGAAGTGATGGCCACTAAAATACAGTTTTCCAAGTTAAGAACTTAAGGTCTGCCGAAGACAGGGGTTCAAAAGGGGTTGCATTAACTGAGCAATGCAAACATTAAGGTCCCAGGCAGGGCTGGGTCCCAAAAGGAGGTTAGTATGAAGTAACCCTTAAAAAACTTGGAAAACACAGGGTGAGAAGAAAGGGAGGAAGGCTTTCCTGCTGAGATAAAAGCAGAGACAGCTGCCAAATGGACTCTTGAGTAGCTGGCCTGAGGCCCAAAGAAATTAAGATGGACCATGTAGTCCAGCAAAGTGGGCAAATCAGCAGATTCTGGGACAATATGCTTATCAGAACACCAGATGGAAAACCTTTTCCACTTGGAATTATAAGTGGCTCTAGGAAGGCTTCCTAGAGGCCTTTAAAATATCAAGGACACCTTGAGAAAGGTGTAAATCAGCAAATTCTAACTCTTCAAGAGCCAAGCCTTGAGGTTGAGGGATTTGAGGTTCGGATACCATACTCTCCCCTGGGCACAGGTCAGCAGATTGTGAATCCTGGGAAGGCACAGGGGAAGGTGGACTGTCAGTGATAGCAGGAGTGGGTACCAGGGTTGCCTGGCCCAGTCTGGTGCAATCAGAATCACTTTGCAAGGTTGGGATCTGATTTTTACTAACACCTTGAAAAGAAGAGGGAAGGGGGGGAAGGCATACAGGAACTTCCCTTCCCAATCCAACAGAAGGGCATCCAGGGGGACTGAGCCCATCACTGGGGGCCTGCAGCAGAACAGTGGAAGTTGGTGGTTGTCTGGGGCTGCAAAAAGATCTATCTGAGGGGTGCCCCATCTGGCAAAGACTGTTCTCAGCACTCGGGGATTCAGGGACCATTCGTGATGGCCCTGAGAAATCCTGCTGAGGGCATCCGCTAGGACATTGTCCTTCCCTGGCAGATGAACTGCTATTAGAGAAGTGTTCAGGGAGTAGGCCAGAGACCACAACTTCATTGCTCGGTGCACAGGGGCCAGGCGACCGAGTGCCCTTGTTTGTTGATGTACCACATTGTTGTGGTATTGTCTGTTCTGACCTGGACTAGTTTGTTCTGGACAGATGCAGAAAAAGCTTGAAGAGCTAAAAGGACAGCTCTGAGTTCCAGCAAGTTGATGTGGAGCAGAGATTCCTGAGGGGACCACACTCCTGTGTGAGAGGTCGCTAAGTGTGCTCCCACCCAAGAGGAGGCATCCGTAGTGAGGGTGAGGGAGTGGGGAAATAGGAATGAAGGGGACCCCTGTCTTAATTGCCTGATCCTGCCACCACGGAAGAGCTAGGATCAGAGTTGGTCCTGGGAACCAGTTTGGCAAGGGGGTCCTCCTTTGGGACCAATAGACCCTCAAATGAAACTGAATGTCTCTCATCTGGAATCTTGCTCCCTGCACTACAGCTGTGGAGCAGCCATGTGCCCTAGAAGCTGCAAAAGTGTCTTGCTGGTCAGAGACCTGCAGGGTGAAAGAGGAGGCCAGGGTGATCAACTTCTCTACCCTTTCCAAGGGAGGAAGGCCCTGGCCAGCTTTGTGTTCAATTCCACACCTATGAAAGTAGGGTACCTGGACTGGTTCTAGAACTGACTTTGGTAGGTTTAGCAAGGAATCAGGGAGGTGAGAGGCTGCTGGGTGACTTGCAAGTGGGATTTCACCTGTTCTGGAGACTGTCCAGCAATGAGCCAGTCGTCCAGGTAGGGAAAAACAGCAACCCCTTGCCTTCTTAAATGAGCCACTGCCACGGCTAGACATTTTGTGAATACCTTGGAGCAGAGGTAACCCGAAGGGCATTGCCCTGAACTGGTAGTGGCCTGAGGGCAGTTTGAACCTGAGGTACTTTTCGTGAGAAGGCCTGATTAAGACATGAAAATAAGCATCCTTGAGGTCCAGGAGGCTAGCCAGTCCCCTGGCCTCAGTGAGGGCAAAATCATTGCCAAAGTTAACATTTTGAACTTTGGTTTCAAAAGGTGTTTGTTCAAATACCTTAAGTCTGGATGGGCATCAATTCATTCTGTCTTTTTGGTGTAAGGAAGTATCTGAGTACAGACCTTGCCCTGGTGAAAGGGAGGAACCCTTTTCTACTGCTTTGACTAACAGGCAGAGACCTCCTGCCTCAGGGCAAGGGCCTCTAGGGGGCTTGCAGGTGGAAAGTGTCTGGCCCTCATCTTTGGAAAATGTTTAAGTGAGAACCAGACCCTGGCTTACCACTTCCAGAACCCATTTGTCCGAGGTTACGGACACCCAGTTCTGACTGAAGCAAGCCAATCTGCCCCCTACTGGTACAGGAGAATCGGCCCTGGGCACCCCATCAGGGTGCCTGCTTAGCAGATGCCTTAGGCTGAGGGGTGGGGCGGCTTGCCTGCGCCCGTCTGCTCTGCCTCTGAAAAAACCCTCTGAGCATAAGCAGAGGAAGCTTGGGATTGATAAAGGCCTGTGGAAAGGCCTGCCCCTACCTCTGCGTGTGCCTCTGTGAAGTGGCATGCCGCCCTTGCCTGGCACTTTTTGTAGGTAGTTCTGTATTCATCCATCTTTTTATATAGTTCTCTGTCTGCTCCCCAAACAGAGAATTTCCTACCACAGGAAAATCCATAGCTTTTGGACTGAGTGTCCTGTGACAGATTAGTGCACCTGAGCTATGCCAACCTACGGAAAGCTATCAGAAGTGGCTATGACCCTAGAGGAAACATCATTAACATCAACAAGCAGCATGAAATTGAACTTTAGAGGCTTCAATGCCATCAGCAGCCACCTGTTCCAATTCACTGGCCAATGAGCCTGCTTGGCTAACTGTATAACCGTATCCCATCTAGATTTCTGATATCTAGCTACATGTTTTATATAATTTGGCCTGCCTGAGTCCCAAAGAGGCTGCCATATATGCTTTTTTTGCCATGGCATCAATCTTCCCAGAATCTTTATCAGGAGGATGTGAAATAGGGGAATGTTAGCCTTGTCACAGGCTGCAGCCTGTACCACTCCTACATGACTACACTGCTCAGAAAGGAAGTCTGTATCAGGGCCTGATAAGGCATACCTCCTGTCCATCTTTTTATTGACAGGAGGCAGAGAATTTGGATTTTTTTAAATTTTCATTGTTTGCTTCCTGAATGACTTATGCAAAGGAAGAAAAAATTACTCACCTTAGTAATTGCTTTTCTTCTCATGGAGTCTTGCTATATTATAACATTAGCAGTCAGCCACTGCAGCTGAACTGCCCCGGAGAGGAAGGAGTTAACTCCAGAGGATCTGGAGTTCTACAGCGCGAGGGCGCTGTGCTCAAAGCTCTATCTGGCAGTTTCAAATGAAACTGTCAGATCTTTACTAAGCTAACATCAAGAGAACAGAAAGTCTGTGTGTGGAAAAACCACACCAGCTCCATGGCTACCTACTAGTAGTAGTAACAAATATAAACAACAAAGAAACACCCAGAACCATAATAACAAAAATTGATGGTATTATGGTTCTGCTGTTCTACCCTTGACAAGCACATTATGAATCCCCTTCCCCAAGACTCAAGTCCAGGAGGCTACAATATAAATAACCTAAATGAAGCAACCAGATCCTAACCCAAGGAAAGAGGGTAGGGATAACTACAATGGCATGACACAGTGTTGCACCATTGACACACCCTACCCAAGTAGAGGTTCTGAGAGGGGCAGGAGGGAGGGTGGTTAGAATAGCAAGACTCCATGAGAAAAAGCAATTACTAAGGTGAGTAATTTTTTCTTCAAACACCATGAAGTCTTGCTATATTATAACATTAGCAGATTACACAGCAGTACCTCCATGGAGGAGGGTCAGAACCTACTTAGGAAATAGGCTCTGAAGCACAGCTGTGCCAAACCGAGCATCTCTCCTGGACTGGACATCCAGGGAATAATGCTTGGTAAAGGTGTGAACTGTCTTCCAGGTAGCAGCTTGACAAATCTCCAGAATAGGAATGTCCTAGCAGCCGCTGGAGGCGCAGCTGTACCACTGGTGGAGTGGGCCCTCAATCCTGGGGGGTACTCTACCTAGTTTCTGATAACAGAATTGATACAAGAAACAATCCACCTTGCAATTGTTCTCTTAGTGGCAGGTTTTCCTTGCCAACCTCGCCATAGGTAAGAAAACAGTTGGAGGGATTCAACCTATGACCTCTGTGCGCCTAAATAGTAGCTTAAGGCTCTTTTGACATCAAGCTGTGCAGTCTCCTCTCACCTGAGGAAGAATGCTCAGTGAAAAATACTGGGAGAGACAGATTGATTCAGGTGGAAATCAGAAACCACCTTAGGCAAAACTTTCTATTAGTCCTAAGGACTACCTTATCTCTGTGGAAAGAGATAAAATCTTCTTCCACTGAAAGGCCTGTAACTCACTTATCGTCTGGCAGAGGTGATAGCTACTAGGAAAACAGTTTTCCAAGTTAAATACTTGAGCTCTGCTGAAGACAGAGGCTCAAAGGGGTTGCATTAACTGAGCAATGCAAATATTCAGGTCCCAGGCGGAGCTGGTTCCCGAAAGGAGGGTTAGTATGAAGTAACCCTTTAAAAACTTGGAGAACACAGGGTGAGAAGAAGGAGGCAGGCTTCCCTGCTGACACAAAAAAGCAGAGACAGCTGCCAGATGAACCTTCAGGGTAGCTGGTCTAAGGCCTAGGGAATTCAGATGGACCAAATATTCCAGAAGAATGGGAAGATCAGCAGATTCTGGGATAATCTGCCTCTCAGAGCACCAGATGGAAAACCTCTTCCACTTAGAATTATAAGTGGTCCCTAGTGGAAGGCTTCCTAGAAGCCTTTAAAATATCCATGACACCTTGAGAAAGGTGTAAGTCATATTCTAGCTCCTCAAGAGCCAAGCCTTGAGGTGGAGGGATTTGAGGTCCGGATACCACACTCTCCCTGTGCACAGGCCAGTAAGTCGTGGACTCTGGGTAGGCTCAGGGAAGGTGGACTGCCAGGACAGAAGCAGAGGTACCAGGGCTGTCTGGCCCAATCTGGGGCAATCAGAATCACTCTGCAAGGTTGAGATCTGATTTTACTAGTACCCTGAAAAGAAGAGGAAGGAAAAGGCATACAGGAACTTCCCTTTCCAGTCCAACAGAAAGGCGTCCAGAGGGACTGAGCCCAGTACTGGAGGTCTGCAACAGAAAAGAGGAGTTGATGGTTGTCTGGGACTGCGAAAGATCTATCTGAGGTGCCCCATCTGGCAAACACGGACCCCAGCACTTGTGGATTCAGAGCCCATTCGTGATGGCCCTGAGAAATTCTGCTGAGGGCGTCCGCCAGGACATTGTCCTTCCCTGGGAGGTGAACCGCTATCAGGGAGGTGTTCAGGAGTAGGCCAGAGACCACAACTTCATTGCTTGGTGCACAAGGCTGAAGACCGAGTGCCCTTGCTTGTTGATGTACCACATTGTGGTGGTATTGTCTGTCCTGACTTGAACCACTTTGTTCTGGACAGAATCTGAAAACATCCGAAGAGCTAAAGACAGCTCTGAGTTCCAACAGATTGATGTGGAGCAAGATTCCTGAGAGACCACACCCCTGGGTGGCAAGATCGCTTAGGTGAGCCCCCACCCTAACAGGGAGGCATCCGTGGTGAGGGTGAGGGAGTGAAATGGGAATGAAGGGAACCCCCTGTCTTAAATTGCTCTGGACCTGCCACCAGTGGAGGGCTAGGATCAGAGTTTGAGTAACTGGAACCAACTTGGTAAGGGGGTCCTTCCTTTGAGACCAATAGGCCCTCAAATGGAACTGAATGTCCCTCATCTGGAATCTTGCTCCCTGCACGACAGCTGTGGAAGCAGCCATGTGCCCAAGGAGTTGCAGAAAATGCCTTGCTGGTCGAGAGACCTGCAGGGTAAAGGAGGATGCCAGGGCGATGAGTCTGTCCACCCTTTCCGAGGGAAGAAAAGCCCTGGCTAACCTTGTGTTCAATTCTGCGCCTATGAAAGTTAGGACCTGAACCGGTTCCAGAACTGACTTTGGTAAGTTTAGCAGGAATCCCAGGAAGTGAGAAGCTGCTGGGTGACTTGCAAATGGGTTTCCACCTGACCTGGAGACTGACCCACAATGAGCCAGTCGTCCAGGTAGGGAAACACAGCAACCCTCTTTGCCTTCTTAAGTGAGCCACTACTACAGCGAGACATTTTGTGAATACCCTTGGCGCAGAGGTCAGGCCAAGGGCATTGCCCTGAACTGGTAGTGGCCTGAGGGCAGTTCGAACCTGAGGTACTTTCGGTGAGAAGGCCTGATCAGAACATGAAAATAGGCATCCTTGAGGTCCAGGGAGCTAGCCAGTCCCTGGCCTTAGGGAAGGCAATATTATTGCCAGAGTCAACATTTTGAACTTTGGTTTCAAAAGATGCTTGTTCAGGTACCTTAAATCTAGAATGGGCCTCCATTCTCCTGTCTTTTTTGGGGTAAGAAAGTATCTTGAATAAAGCCCCTTGCCCTGATGGCAAGAAGGAACCCTTTCCACTGCTTTGCAGTCCAGAAGAGAAGAAACCTCTGCTTCCAAAGCAAGGACTTCTGAAGGATTTGCAGGTGGAAAATGTCTGGCTCTCATCTTTGGAAAGTGTTTGAAGCTGAGAACAGACCCTGGCCTATTACCTCCAGAACCCATCTGTCCAGTAGTTAGGGACAGCCAGTTCCGCTGAAATAGGCCAACCTGCCCCCCACTGGTACAGGAGAATCGGCCCTGGGCACCCCATCAGGGTGCCTGCTTAGCAGCAGCCTTAGGCTGAGGGAAGGGGGACGGTCTACTTGTGCCTCGTCTACCCCTGCCTCTGAAGAAACCCCTCTGCGAGACAGCAGAGGAGGCTTGAAATTGGTAAAAAGGCCTGGAAAAAGGCCTGCCCCTACCTCTGGGAGCATGCCTTTGTGGCATGGCATGCTTCTCTTAGCCTGGGCACTTTTGTAGGTAGTTCTGTATTCATCCATCTTTTTCATATAGTTTTCTGTTTGCTCCCAAACAGAGAATTTCCCACTACAGGAAAATCCATAGCCTTTGACTGGGTATCTTGGGACAGATTAGTGCATCTGAGCCATGCCAACCTCAGGAAAGCTACAGAAGTGGCCATGACACTAGAGGAAACATCATTAACATCAACAGCAGTATGAAATTGAACTTTAGAGGCTTCAATGCCATCAGCAGCCACCTGTTCAACTCACTAGCCAGCTGGCCATGGGCCTGCTTGGCTAACTGCAATACTGTGTCCCACCTAGATTTCTGATATCTAGCCACATAAGCCATATAATTTGCCTGCCTGAGTCCCAAAGAAGCTGCCATATACTGTTTCTTCGCCATGGCATCAATCTTCCTGGAATCCTTATCAGGAGGATGTGAGGCCAGAGGAATATTAGCTTGTCACAGGCTGCAGCTTGTACCACACCTACATGACTACACTGTTCAGTAAGGAAGTCTGTATCCGAGCCTGACAAAGTATACCTTCTGTCCATTTTTTTATCTACAGGAGGGACAGAATGAGGATTTTTTAAAATCTTTGTTGTTTGCTTCCTAAATGACTTATGCAAAGGAATAGACAACCTCCTAGACTCTGGAATATCCATCATTTCCACATAATCAGGCTCCTCTTGCTCATCCACAGCCTCCTCTAAAGGAAGCTGGAGGGTTTCTGCAACCTTTTGTAAAAAATAAAGAAAGAAGGGACTCAGACAGAATAGGAGGAGATTCTAAAGGTCTGTCTGGAGAAATGTCCGTTCAATGGGACGCCCAGACCCCCCAGCCACACATATATTGATCAAATTCCTCCTCCCTCCTGTGGTTCATAAAAATCCTCAACTTCAAAATCCTGAACCACTGGGACTGAACGAACCAACCTTTTACCAACTGTTGGTGGTTCTACAGATCCCTGAGACAGTGACTGGACAATCTGAATGGCTTTAGCTATCTCTGCAGCAGTTGGAGACACAATTTTGGACCCCAAACCTACTGATTTCCTTGTCTTTTTACTCGGGACTGGTTCCTCTGAACCAGCCTTCCTTTTGCCCGAGGAAGTCTCGCCCTGGTCAGAGGGCACTCCCTCTGGTCCAGTGGGTACTGGACTGGGCTGGCCATCCGGGTCAGCAGACTTTTTGGCCTCTCGTTCCCTGAGCCGGCCCAATCTCTTTTCCAGGGTGGCTGCAGGAAATTTTACACACCTGGCAGTCTGACAGGAGGTGGTCAGCCCCCAGACAATAAACACAGTGGGTGTGGGTCAGCCTTGGCAAAGGCCTCCCACAGACATCACAGTGTTGAAACCCAGTGGGCCCGTTTTTCTTTTGGGTTTCTCGACATAATGCCAGCCTAACCAAAACTTGCCCTTTTGATGGCAGTGCCAGGCAAGACACCCTTATCGGTTCCTAACCGTGTCACGGGTATTTGAAAAAAACGTTATAATTCTGTTTTTTTTAGAACCGATAAGAACCGGGAACCGCACTCTAAAACCCACTGTACACTTTTAAAATGTAGAAATAACAAACCGATCGGTTCAAAACCGAACCGATAATTAATTTTCCACACAGACTTAAAATTTAGTACTTACGGTTACCAGATAGAGCTTTAAAACCGAAATGCAGTAAAAATAATGACTTTTGCCGGTTCAAATGAACCGAAAAATACTCGCTTGAACCGAGAATGAACCGAGCTGAAGGAGCTGATCTCCGGAGCGACTGTTCAGTGAAGCGGAGAAGAATCTGACAGTTTCATTTGAAACTGCCAGATAGAGCTTTGGGCACAGCGCCCTCGCGCTGTAGAACTCCAGATCCTCTGGAGTTAACTCCTTCCTCTCTGGGGCAGTTCAGCTGCAGTGGCTGACTGCTAATGTTATAATATAGCAAGACTTCATGGTGTTTGAATAGACAATCTCCTAGACTCTGGAATATCCATCATCTCAACATAATCAGGCTCCTCTTGCTCATCCACAGCCTCTTCTAAGGGAAGCTGGAGGGTTTCAGCAACTTTCTTATAAAAAATAAAATGAGATGGGGACTCAGACAGCATAGGGGGAGATTCCAATGGTCTGTCTGGAGAGATGTCCGGTTCAATGGGCACATCCAGACCCTCCCAGCCACAAACATACTGCTCATAATCCTCCTCCCCCTCCTGTGGTTCATAAAATTCTTCAACATCATACTCCTGAACCACTGGGACCGGATGAACCAACCTTTTACCAGCTAGTGGTGGTTCGGATGGTCCCTGAGACAGTGACTGGACAATTTGTATGGCTTTTGCTATCTCTGCAGCAGTTGGAGAGGCAATTTTGTACTCCAGACCTGCTGATTTTTTTGACTTTTTTACTGGGGCTGGTTCCTCAGAACCAGCTTTTCTTTTGCCCGAGGAAGTCTCGCCCTGGTCAGAGGGCACTCCCATTGGTCCAGTGGGCACTGGACCAGGCTGGCCATCTGGGTCAGCGGACTTATTGGCCTCTGGTCCTGAGCCTGCCCAATCTTTTTTCCAGGGTGGCTGCAGGAAAATTCTTGCAAATCTGGTAGTCTGACTGGAGGTGGTCAAACCCCAGACAATAAACACATGTGGTGTGTGGGTCAGCCTTGGCAAAGGCTTCCCCACAAGCATCACAGTGTTGAAACAGTAGGCGGTTTTCTTTTTGGTTTCTCAGACATAATGCCAGCCCTAACCAAAACTTGCCCTTTTAATGGCAGTGCCAGGCAAGACACCCTTATCGGTTCCTAACCGTGTCACGGGTATTTGAAAAAAACAAATTAAAAAGTTTGTTTTTTTTAGAACCGATAAGAACCGGGAACCGCACTCTAAATGTCCATACAATACTTTAAGACGTCTTTTTAACCAAACCGATCGGTTCAAAACCGAACCGATAAATATATTTTCCACACAGACTAAAAGACCTGTACTTACGGTTTACCAGATAGAGCTTTGAACCGAAGCGGGTAAAATAAATACTTTTCGGTTTATTTAAACCGAGAATTACTTGTTTTAACCGAGAAATGAACCGAGCTGAAGGAGAGATCTCCGGTACTGTTCAGTGAGGCGGAGTAAAGAATCTGACAGTTTCAGTTTGAAACTAGCCAGATAGAGCTTTCAGTAAAGCGCTCACGCTGAGAACTCCATTCATTATGGAGTTAACTCTTTCCTCTCCGGGGCAGTTCAAGTGCTGTGGCTAACTGCAAGAAGTCATAATATAGCAAGACTTCATGTTGTTTGAAAGGTATTTTACACACGTTATCCTTGTTGTAGGCTGAGGAAGAAAGGCCTATTTCTTCTAAGCAACCAAAGAAAAAGAGGGGCAAATCAAAGAAAAACGGTATAACATGACATTAATGAGTGACAGTTTGGGCAATGGGCACACTAGATGGGCCTAGCGGTCCTTATCTGCCGTCAAAGTCTATGTTTCTATGTTTTGTGATATGTTCTTTTCTTTCCTTTCCTTTCAGCTAACATGGGTACTCTACACATACCTCACTGAATATCTGCAGTTTAAAATCTAAAAAAAAAAAAAAAGACAGTTTTTTTCCTGCTTATATTGATTATGACATCATTTTAGTCTGTTTAACAGGAAACCAGATTAAGCTTCTTGTGTGCGATCTCACAGCCAAAAAGGCACGGGTTTGGGGACCTTCCTTTTGGACATGTCAAGTATTTAACTGATGAGGCAGGAATACTTTTCCATGGCATTAACTTTTCAGTTTTAAGGCTGGTGGATATGCATCTGGGGAGGGCACTGTTATTGATGTAGGCTTTCACTCTGAAGCCTTTAGGCTCCTTAATGTTTATGTTCCTAAGGTAAAGAAGGCAAGAAAGGCTTTATGGAAATGATATCCTCTTATCTGCACACTGGGAGACATGTTGCTTGACAGCAGAGATAACTGTCCAGTGGGACAGAAAGTTTATTGCAATGTAACTCATTTATTTCAAATGCTAAATATAACAGGCTTAAGGATTTCTATCGGTTAGTACACAAAACAGGTGGGGCTATCTATTATCGCAGTAATGTATCCACCGGCCTAGATAATTTTTTATCTCCCAATCCTTAGCAGTTGGTGCATGTACTACATTGCCTGTTGAGTTTTCAGATCACTTACTGTGCTAAAGGGGAATTTTGAATTGGGGGGGGGCAGCAGGTACACATAAAAGGATGGTGGAGGTTAAATACCTCCATTTTGAATCTCCCAGAGATACAGGCAGCTGTATACCAGCTTTTAGCTGCAAGACATTCAGGGCCCAATGTTCAAAAGTGTGCATGGTGTTAGCTTGGTTCTGGTAGAATATTCTGACCTGATGACAGACAAGACTCAGAAACATATGTTGCAGTATAATCAGTTTATTACTCGGTACACACACAAAACACCTTACCTAAAGACAGCTGGGAGTTGGGTACCTCTCTGAACACCCGGGTGATCATGCAGAAGACTCAGTGAACAAAGAGCTTACATCATGTTATGTAGTAAAGATAAGAAAGTCCGTTACTTGAGTAATGGCTCATCTGCCAAGCAGTGCACAACTCTCATCGGTGGATTAGGAAGGCATCTGACCCCCAAAAGTAGAACTTTTTGCACGTACACATAGATAAGCAATACTGCTGACTAGCAGTACTTTTGGGTACCAATAGAGCTTTTCAGAAAGTTGTGCTAAGCTTTGCATATTAGCTAATGTCAGTAGGTGGTGCGCTAAGACCACAAATAAAACACTACATCATAATGCTACGTTCCCTTATACTGTGAACTGAAGGTAGTCTCCATGAGGGTTACTAGAGCATGTAGGCCTACATAACCCCCCCTTGCTGCCTGAATAAAGAGGCAACAACAAATAAGGTAAGTAGGATGGTATAAAGTTAGTCAGTTACAGTCCGGCTGCACTAGCTTTATAGAGAAACTTCAGTTGTTCATGATGTTGCTTGAGAATATGTCTTAAACAGCATAAGGTTATAATCATGAAAATTATTAAAAACACTTGAAGAATAACAAAACCTTTGAAGGCGAGTTCTAGAGCAGTATTGGATAATGCAGTAGAAAGATTTTCATCATGAAACAAAGAATTCAAAGAATTACCAGCTTTAGTAATATTGTTGCTAATGTGAATCGAATGTGAATCTTTTCTCTCTAAAAGAATGCACAGATTAAGTGAGAGTGAGTCAATACGTACGTTAAACACAGGTACAGTATATATTGAGAGATAGCATCGAGATAGTCAGGGTCACTATCAATGTAATCTGGTTCAAGGGTGGGAACTGGGCGATAACCATATGGCCAATAACAGTGCTCTGCTGTGGAACAAAGCAAAAGATAGGCATAGAAACACTGCATATTAAAGGTCCATAAGAAAGAGTCTTGTGCTTGGTAACAACACAATACAGTCCATCAGAGTTTATGACACACACACTTCAGGAAGATGTCACTTGGTGAGCAGAACAGGGCAGGTGAAAGATGAGTTGGTAATCCTGCTGGTGAGGTGTTGGATATCTTCAGGAGAAGTGGCCATGACAGGCTCAGAGTCCAGCTTGGGTGTCGTTGGGTTGTCTTCAGTAGACATGGATGTAGTATTTGCATTAGCAGAGTCATTTTGAAAGAGGTCCATATCAAGAATATATGACCAGTCCATAAAGCTTGGAGTGTAACCTCAAACAGGTTTGATTACATCGAACACCTCACATCTGCACAGGTAATGATAACCCCTTTTTGCACAGCAGTCCATGCATGGGGCAACCCAAGCATCAAAATGAGGATGAAACACCAGGAAGGGAGACAAGTCCATACGTTTTATGTAGATGTCGCCCTCTAGATGGTCCACAGAGTGGATTGTTGCCAGCTTGTCAAAGACAGAAGATACTGGGACAAAACGTGGAAAAGGGACCGTAAAAGTCACATACATTGTATCTTTCAAGGTCCACTGGCGTGTGTCATAACAAGGTCCTCAGTTGGGGTGATGAGTAACATAAAGTATAGTTATGTAAGAATTTACCATAACAGTAGATCTTCGAGAGGGCTCTTGCAGTAGGTAATAACCTTGAGGACTGTGCCCCCTGTTGTCAGGACCACATGGAAACTTTAGCTAGCAGTGTCTGGCAGGGGACCGCCCACCCGACACCATGTGACCGACGTCAGCGTGACACTATATAGCGGGCGGTCCCCACACCTGCTTTCCAGTTCTCCCGCTGAAGACCTCTGAATGAAGCGACAGGAGAATGGGAAAGAGGCTCCTGGAGCTGAAATAAACTCATACAGGAAGAGCAACATAAGTTGGGGGAAGGAGGGTGGGAAAAAGATTACCTTCTGCAAGAGCCTCTCTCGAAGATCTACTGCTATGGTAAGTTCTTATGTAACTGTACTATCTTACTGCGAGAGTGCTCTTGCAGCAGGTAGTAGTCTTGAGGACTGAGTCCCAAGCAGTGTGACTCAGAAGGAACTGAAACATGGGAGTTGCAGAGAAATTAGAACAGAAGGCCTTGAAAAACAGCTAGTCCAAAGCCAGCCTTGTACCTAGAGGCAATGTCCAGATGGTAATGCTTGGTGAAAATGTGGACAGAACTCCAAGTGGCCACCACAAAGATGTCAGCGGCAGACACATTTCTGAAACAAGCAGTGAAAGCTGCCATGTCTCTAGTAGAATGCCCCTTAACCTCTCCCAGAAGGGTTTTATCACACTTCTGGTAACAGAAAACAATACAGTTTACCAACAACTTGGACAAACACTGTTTGGAAACTGCTGCACCCTCCCTTCTGGGTGCAAAAGAAACAAAAAGCTGATCTGACTTTCGGACAAACTAGATATGCTTAGTGTAGTAATGCAAAATTCTGTGAACATTCAAAGTATGCAGAATTGCCTCCCCCAACTGGAAATTCAGGGTAATACACCGACAGTTGAATAGACTGATTCAACGTGAACTCAGAAACCACTTTTGGTAAAATCTGAGGATAGGTATGCAGAGCCACCCCGGTCTCTGTGAAAAATCAAATATGGCTCCTTGCGCACATCAGGGCCTGAAGCTCGGAAATCTTTTGAGCGGAAGTAACTGCAACTAAAGAGTGCTTTCCAAGACAAATAGTGCATACCGCAACTACCAGTCGGTTCAAAAGGAGGCAGGGTAAGTTTCTCCAAAATAAATTAAGATCCCAAGGTGGAGCGGGACTGCGCTCCGGGGGTTTCAGGTGGAGGATCCCTTTCAGAAAAGTTTTGGATACCTCCAGTTGAGCCACAGCTTTGCCCGCCACCAAGGTGTGGTAGGCAGAGACAGCAGACAGGTGAACCTTCAGCGAAGACTAACTGAGGCCCAGGTCAGAGAGATGCAGCAAACACTCCATGACCTGAGGAACAGGGCACAAGAAAGGGCCTCACCCCCTTTGAAGTGGCCCAAATGGAGAAATGCTTCCATTTCATAGCACAGGTCGTCCTCGTGGAAGGCTTTCTAGCCTCCACAAGGACTTCAGCCACTCTGGACGAGACTCCATAGCATGAAACAGCTATGTCAGAAGGTACCACACCTGAAGGTGAAAGGACTTCAGCCCTGGATGGACCAGCATGCACCTCTCCTGAGTCAGGAGATCATGGCAGAGGGGCAGGGGAACTGGAGGTTCCACTATAAGCTGCTGGAGAAGCAGAAACCATATCTGGCGAGGCCAATACGGGCAATCAGAATCATGTGAGCCCCCTCCGCTTGAAGCTTGAGCAGCACCCTCTGCAGAACTGGAAAGAGAGGGAAGGCATACAAAAACCTCCCTGTCCAACAAAGAGATAGCACATCTCGCCAGGAAGCACCATGCCCTGGGGCGAGTGAGCGAGCAAAACCAGGGTAGTCTTGCGTTGTATGGGGAGGTAAACAGATCCAGGTCTGGACGACCCCATAGGTTGAAAATGTCTTTGACCACCACTTGTTTGAGCTCCCATTCATGGGCTCTTACTCTGGTGCAGCTGGAACTGTCTGCTAGGATATTCTGAATGCCCGGAACGTGGACTGCCATGAGGTGTATTCGATGCAGAATTTCCCAATTCCAAACCCGCATTGCCTCCCTGCAGAACGGATACAAGCGAGTTCCCCTTGCTTGTTTAGGTACCAAACTACACACATGTTGTCCAACTGGACTAATAGTGGGCCCTGGCACAGCAAGTGCTGGAAGGCTTGAAGAGCATACAGCACTGCCCTCATCTCCAACACAATTATGTGTAGTGAGAGTTCTGACTGAGACCACAGCCCTTGAGCCCCCAAACCCATCCCTAAAGCATCCATAGTCAGGGTCTGGACGGGGGGAGGCGGCTGGAAAGGAACCCCCCCAGTATGGTTGCTGAGATCCTACTACCACAGGAGATTACGTTGTATCGAGTTGGAAACCATGACCATCTGGTCCAGGTCGTCTGACCTCTGATCCCACTGCACCCTGAGCTTCCACTGCGAAATATGCATGTGCAGCCTGGCCAAAGGAACAGTGGGGATGGTAGCTGCCATAAGGCCAAGAAGCTAGAGAACCGAGCTGGCCAAAACCCACCTGCTGGAGCCTAGCAGACGAGCCTGCTTCTGTAAGGTTTCCTCCCTGTCCTGAGGGAGGAAAGCCATGCCCTGGGCCATATCCAGCACCGCTCCAATATGCTGGAGACACTGGGAAGGGACAAGATGGGATTTAGGGTAGCTGACCATAACCCCCACTTGTGCAAAAAGGGCCAGGGTAGCTGAAAGTAAAAGTTCCAGCTGCTCCCTCGACGAGGCTGACAGAAGCCAGTCGTCGAGGTAGGGGAACACATAGTGGCACTGGTGTCTCAGGGCTGCTGCCATTACTGCAAGGCACTTGGTAGAAACCCGGGGTGCCGAGGACAGACCAAAGGGGAGGGCCTTAAACTGATAATGTTCCCCTTGAAGGGAAAATCTGAAGTAGCAGCGGTGAGCCGGAAAAAACGGATATGCAGGTAGGCATCCTGCATGTCCAGGGCACAGAGTCACTGTCTCTTGAGCACGAGGGGCAGCAGACGAAACCATTTGTACTCTATGTACAGATTTAGAATGCTGAGGTCCAGAACTGGATGCAAATCTCCCATCTTCTTTGGAACCAGGAAGAAGCAGAAGTAGAACCCCTTTCCTACCTGGTTTACCGGGACAGGCTCTATGGCTTCCTATTGCAGAAGAGCCTCGATTTCCTCCCTTATAAGGCGGATGTGCGCCTTTGGATAGTGAGATACCCTGGAGGCTTGTTTGTGGTCTCTGCATAAGTTCCAATGTGTGGCCTTGAGCCACCAGCTGAAGGACCCACGAATCTGTGGTGACTGCCTCCCACTCCAGCAGGTGACTGGTGAATCTTCTGCGCACCGGCACCCCCAACGGAAGGGGGGAGCGGGTAGCAAGTCAGGTGGCGAACGATGGGTTAGGGAGGGCCGCCTCTGAGACTCTCTGAGCTTTGGGCCAGAGGGGTGACTGCGGCTGAAGGGGCCCAACATTTGGTTTGATGTCTAGCTGTCTGATGCTGCTTCATCTGCCGCTTGGCCTGGTGACTAAAATGGCTGCTTGGCCTTAAATATGGGGTGGTACACTGTACGGACCAACCGTAAAGTCTTGCCCTTATTCTAAAGATTGGTGATTATGTCCTGAGCGTCCCCCCAAAGAGGACAGAACCCCAGAAGGGGGCATCCTGGATGTCTGCCTGGACATCAGATGCCAAGTCTGACACCCTTAACCAGGAATATCTTTTGAGGCAAACTGCCGTGGCAGTGCCCCTGATCGAGGAGTCCACTGCATCATATGTCGCCCTTAAAGAGTGATGACAGATGACCTTAGCGGACCTGATGGTGTCAGCCAGGACAGTCTTGGACTCTGAGTCCAGCATGGTCTCAATGATAGGCTCCAATTGACGAAAGAGAGACTTCTGGTACACCAGCATGTGCACCACATAATTGAGGGTGCACACAGCCAATGTGGAGGAAGAATAGAATTTCCTCCCAAACTGATCCAGCTGCCTTGACTCCTTCTCTGAAGAGGGGCTCATGTGCTTTGGTTTGGTGGACCTGTCATGAGCCACCGTTATAACCATGGAGTCTGCCTTTGGGTGGATGCTGAGATGGTTCTGACCCTCTGGTGTCCTCTATGTTCTGTCTGCCTTCTTGGCCACTGCTGGGATAGAAGAAGACAGCATCCAAATGGTTGAGGCCAAGCCTCGTGAGGCTCTAACCACGGGGCATCAGGACAGGTGCAACCTCCTGAATATCCAGGTGTTCCCGCTAGTCTCTGATGCTTGGGGTCTTGGGTGTCAGTTTTCCATTCATAGACCTCTGCAATCTTTTTCAAGAGGTCTACGAATGAGGGGTCCTCTGGAGGTGATCTGGGGGACTCCTTGGGCTTGGGCTCTTCTGGAGGGGAAGTCTCATAGCCCAAAACTGAAGAGGAGGACCCGGATTTTGAGTTCAAATCTAAAGACTCTGGAGACCTGACGTCAGGGAGAGAGACCTCTTGAAGTTTAAGAGGGATACTGTCCTTCGTTGCCTCCATCAAAGGCCCTTTTGTCAGGCCTGATGAAGACTGGCATGATTCCAGTGGAGAGGCAGACCTGGGAGCCTGATCCGGGTGAACTGTGGTCTGCTCCTGCAGGGTGCCGGCTGTCCAGCTCAGAGACTAGCTGCAACTTAGTTTCCGCCCACCAGGACTGGAGGATGGCCCAGAAATCTGCCTGAGGCTGAGGAGAAGGTGGAGGGGGCTGGTAGACTGGTTGAAACCCCGGAACAAACCCTGGCATTGGGTACTCTTGCGTATGATACCCATGCGTCGGGTAACCCAGCAGGGAGTGCTGGCACATACCCCAGCGTTGTAAAGCCTGATGTCAGGTAGCCCGTCGGAGGGTAACTGGGTGTATAATGTGGCACCAGGTAACTGAGCGGAGGGTAGCCTGACGGAGGCCCAGATGGCGGTGCTGTAGGAACCAGTGAGGGACCCTAAAGGGACCTGAAACTCGGCCCAGAAGGACCCGGAATTACAGTGTGAAGCACAGGACCAGCGCGCAGTAAGCCTGGCATCGGCACCAACGGCCACACCAGAAGAACCGGAAGAATGCCCAGAGTGCCCGACGTAAGGTCCGGAGGTGACCTGACAGTGATGTCGCCTGATGGATGACCCCGGATCCCTCTGATCAGGGGAGAGCAGAGGAAGCTCCACAAAAGAAGAGGAGGGGGGGTATCCTGGTGGGGTGACCCAATTAGGGAAGACTGCATTAGGACCAGCTGCTGGCTCTTGTCCAGCTGGACGACGTTGGCTCCAACGCCGGGACCTGATATGAGCATTTCGGTCGGGCAGTCATCGGAGGACCCGACGACTGGCTTATTGACTGTGGCCACGCAGGACTTATCAGCCCAGGCCGGGCGCTCGTCGGGGTGTCTGACGAGAAACTTAGCAGCCCTGCCCAGCTGCTTAGACCCCTTGGAGGAAATGGGTCTAAGAGTGGTGAAGGCCTCAGACTTGACCGAGATGCCTGCGGCCACCATGATCAGTGGCAGCGGGGAACTAAGGGCTGCTCCTGGGAAGGTGGGACAGACTTGGTGGCAGCAGCAGTCTTCCCGGAGGAAGAGGGCCGCTGGTCACCTGACGGGCCCGAGGGTGGCCGCAGGAGAGAGGGAGACCTATCCTGATTCCAGTGCTTCTCCTTGTCCTTCTTCTTCTTGTGTCTGTGGGAGTCAGTAGGAGAGGATGAAGCGCTCCTCAGTTTCTACAGCTTTTTCCAAGGTGGCCATCTTCTGTATTAGCAAGTGGGCCTTGACGGCCTGCTGGCGGTGCTTCCGTGTGGCCTGTTTGAAGCTCAGGCAGGCCTCAAAATCCTTGGTCTTGTGCTCCAGGCCTAGGCAGAAGAAGCACCGGGTGTGAGAGTCTTTATGCGGGAGCTGTGTACTGCAGGAATTGTACTTGTTTTTATGTGACTCGATGGGAGATGGAGAAGACATACACAGAGATTAAGTTTTTGCAAAATAAAGAAAAGAAAAATGAATACTCATCCAAGAAACTGAAGCAAGGAATCTACGAGTTCTAACATGCACAGGTCGATGGCGGGCAAGAACTGGAAGGCAGGCGTGGGGACAGCCCACTATATAGTGTCACACTGACGTCGGTCATGTGACCGGTGGGTGGTCCCCCACCAGACACTGCTAGCAAATGTTTCTGTGTGGTCCTGACGCCAGGGGGTGCAGTCCTCAAGGTTATTACTTACTGCATGAGCCCTCTCGAAGTAAGATCCTAAATTCCTGGCAGTAGCTAGGGAAAAAGAAACAGTTTTAGCAATACTTTTATTGGTGTATGTAAGTGTGTGGCAACCAGGTCAATACAATTTAGCCATACGTCTATCATGGATCATATCTGGGATCTTACCCAATTCCAAATCCCGTAAGAGATTGCTTATTGTATTAATAGCAAAGTTACCATAAGATGAACAAAGAATTTCCTTGCCTATGGAATGCTGTGAGGCTTCTTTATTATTCTGAAAAATCAATTCATTCATTTTTTTAGACTCATTAAACAATAGTGCAATATTGTGCATATTGTATACTGTAAACCTTTCTTCTTGAGAAATGCCATCTATACTGTTTAGCATGGGCTGCATAACGTTTTGACCAAGACTGTCATTAAATTTGCGTGTTTGACTCTTAATTGTAGACAAATCATCTTGATTCCAAATAGACATTGCAGTGCCAAATAAACCTGTAACAGCACCTGTTGTGCCTGCTATGTTTACATAAGCTGCCCTCTTGGGGTGCCTGAACACACCTAGGTGTTCTGTAGTATGTGGCCCGGCTATAGGGTCCTGTGTATGTGCTTGGTATGCTGCCATTAAGCCGAACAACATTACTGCACGAATTTTGATTAGTAGATGAACAAAAAACAAATTCAGCCATATTCCAGTGGGTAAGGTTTAGCACCACTGAAACATGCATGAATTGCACATTGTTTATGAGGGTTCCTGGTAGGAAATTTGCTACCAGGCCGCTGGGAGGACCAGGCTCCTGGATAGGGCATTTAGGATCATCCAGTGATGGTGGGAGTACAGTGAATAAAAGAGCAGCACCTGCCATTGAGTGAGAACAACAGAAGTGACGAGAGGTGTCATTTGGGAATTTTGTGCAAAAATGAGGATTCATTATTGCTGTAAGGTTGTAAAGGCCTGAGTGCTGCTGTTGGGTTTGGCGGATAGACAAAGTTCCATTAGGGGCAATATGGGTATTTGGCCAACCTTGAAAGATCCCTTTCGAAAGGCGGGCTGCAGGGATTTGCTGTCCATTGGAAGCATCAGTTTTCCACTCAGTTTGTAGGATAGACTGGTCAGGGGATACCACCATTGCATTAAGATAGGTGTCCTTGTCTTCTCTAACAGTGACAACCTTTTGGGGCGTGTTAATAGCTACCCCAGTAGCAAAATGGGGTGACAGAGGCCCCTTTGGGGTATCATGGGTCAGAAGATGGAGGAGCATACATGCTCAAATCTTCTCCATATGAGTCAGCTCTCTTGCACTCGCCAGTTCTAGCAGGAAGAGGAAATGGTACATCATGGTTTCTGAAAAGAGAAGAAACAGAAAACAGGTTCAATTCCCCCTCCTCCCCAGGGTGAGGAGGGAGTTTGTTTTGATGAAAACCAGTTTATTTACCTTTGTATAGTTTCAGTTGGTTTGCATGGAACCACTTATCAGTAGGTCTTTTTCTGTCAGTGAGGCATACTTGATACTCTGCTGGGCTCAGTTTGTTGATGATCTCACATGGGCCCTCCCATTTATTCTGGAAGGAATGGCTGTAGGTGGCAAATTTTAGTACATGACTTGTCTCCTATCTGTCAATCAACTTCTTTGACATGTTTGTCAAAGTACATTTTGGACTGCTGTGGGGCGTGGCCCACATTTTGCACTGCAAGCAGGCGCAGTTTTACTAGGGTCTCTCTCAGTTGTTCCATGTAGGCATCCAGGGACACTCTATCTGTGGTGGGGATTTTGAGATCAATCCACAGATGTTCAGGTAGTCTCATCTGTCTACTGGTCATTACCTCAAAAGGGGTATACCGAGTAGCAGTGGCTGGGGTCCCACTGATTGCCATTAGGAGTAAGGACAACATGGTGTCCCAACCTTTGGGGTTCTGAATGTCAAATTTATGCAGCATAAGTTTGATCTATTTGCCCTCTCTATCTGTCCTGAGGAATGTGGATGGTATGCAGTGTGAAACGTCTGACTGACTCATAGCAAATTTAGACATTCATGCATTGACTCACCTGTAAAGCTGGTTCCATTGTCGGAGTCTACCTTTAGAGGTAGGCCCCACCCGGTAAATACTTGATCCACTGGAATTTTGGCAATCTCTTTTGCTCTGTTCGTCTGACATAGAAAAGCCTCTATCCACTCAGAAAAGAGGTCTGTGATCACAAGTGCATACTTGTTGTTTCTACTGGTGGTGATTAGGGGCCCAATATAGTTGATCTGGATTGAATTCCAAGGGCCCGATTGCCTTTGGGGCAATAATTTGGTGTTTTTCTTGCCCAGGATTGGGTTGTTCTATGCACAAGGTATACAGTTATCCACACAGTGTTGGACATCCACTGTCATTCCCGATCACCAACCAGTAGTTTTCAATGCCTGCGGGGTCTTGTCTACCCCTTGGTGTCCACCTGTTGGGGTATCATGGACATGGTGTATGAACTCAGGTCTGAGTACTCTGGGTATGACCCAATGTTTTTGGTTGCCAAACATTTCAGATTGGTAAAATACCAATTGTTGATCTGCAGAGAGATACAAGTTCATGAAAGAAAAGCTAGGCACACAAATTGCTGATTAAATGCACTAGTGCAAAATTTATTTTCGGCAGAATGCCCGAACAGACCTAGCCCTGCGCTTCAACCCTGAAGTGGGTCTTTCTTAGGGGCGAGAGAGATATAAGTTGACTACATGTCTCTTGAAAGGATTGCTCGTTGGTATCTTTTTCCGTATCCTTGGAGCAAGTTCTATATCCTGTGAGGACTAGATGCTACATTTTCTGGACGCTTCAATGGTATCCTCTGCTGTGGTTAGAACCAGAACTCCAAAACCTACAATTTGCTCTCCCTCAAAGTATGAGGAAGACCCAGCTGTAAAGATGTGGCAAAAGGTTGGATCTGTTAAGATTCCTTCTGTAACTGGCAGAAATGGGCCTGGGTCTGGTAAGACTGGTGGCTGTAAGCCACACTCATGCAGTTCTCCCTAATATAGGAGACCATGTGCCAAAATGGATGACATTTTGGCAGAAGAATAGTGATGTCATGGTCTTGCAGCAGGAGTGACCAAGGAGCGAGTCTGATGTTGGACACATTTCCATCTTTAATTCTGTCATTTAACAGGAAGTTGGTCAGAGTGTGGTTAGTATGTAGCATAACAGGAGAAAACCCCTACAATGTAAGTGAAGTGTTTGACAGCCCATAAGGTTGCCAACAAATTTCTTTCACACAGAGTGTACTTTTGCTCCACAGGGGATAGCATCTGGGAGGCGTAGGCAATGGGCCTGACGGTCCCATTTGCCTTTTGTGCCAGAACTGCAGACATTCCTGCCTTTGAGGTGGCAGTTTCCAATCGAAATGGAAGGTCTGGATTTGGACTGACCACAGCCGGGGCTGAGGCCAATGCTTCTTTCAGAGAAGTACCTGCAACTGTATGTTCAGGTCCCCAAAGCCAGAGGACATCCTTCTTGTGTAGCTCATACAGGGGTGTGGCTTTTTGTGCAAAATTGCAGATGAAGTCACTGGAGTAATTGACCATACCCAGGAAATGTCTCAGAGTAGCCACACTGGTTGGCAGTGGCAAGTCTTGAATGCCATGAACCTTGTCCAGGGTGGGGCTTCTGTCCTCAGTAGTTATGTGTAGGCCCAAAAAGGAAACCTCTAGCTGGCATAGCTGTACCTTTGCAGGATTGCATTTTAGGCTTGCCTCTTGCAGTATGCCTAGAAGCTTGTCCAGGAGCTTCAGATGACTTTCCAAAGTCTGTGTTGCCAGCAAGAGATCATCCACATAATGCAAGAGGCATTGTGGTGTGGAGAAGTTTCTGATAGCCTCCCTCATATGAATGTGGAAGAGGGAGGGGGAGTTGTGGAATGCCTGTGGATGGCAATTCCATGTGTACTGTCGTCCTTCAAGTGTAAAAGCAAATTTATGTTGGCTCTCTCGGGCCAGTGGAAGGGACCACAAAACACTGGAAATATCCAATGCACTGAACTACTTGTGTTCAGGTCTGAGAAGTTTTATCACATCTAGGGCTGATGCAACAGTAGATGCACAACTAGGGGTAACCTGATTAAGCTATCTGTAATCAATGGTAAGTCTCCAGCTGTTATTGGGTTTCTTCACTGGCCAAATGGGAGAGTTGACTGTAGAAACACAATGCTGAAGGACCCGTTGTTTCAGGAGGGAGTCAATGGCTGCCCTCAGAGAGGGTATTACCTCTGCAGGGAATGGATATTGTCTCTGTCTAGATGGCTCATCTCCAGCCACTTGTATGAGAGTATTCATTCTCCAGCAATCATGTCTATGTTTTGCAAAGGCTGCTGCGTGCCGTTCCAAAATTGGTTTGAGCTCAGGAAACAGCTCATGGCTTTGCATCATGACTATGATGTCATATGATGTGTCATTTAGTTCCACTGCAGCCACAACATGCGAATCAGAAATGGATAGCATTTAACACTGGCCTGGCATTTGCAGCAATAGTCAGTTGGCCAGATCCACCATGCACCCATAGCGTGCAAGGAAATCCACTCCCAGAATTCTCTGGTGCTGATGTAACACCATTAAATCAAAACGATGTTTGATTCGCAAGGTGCCAGTTACCACTGGTATGGGTTTGGACCTGTTAGTTATTATAGTCCCCTCAAACGTTTGGGCAGTTGTGGATTTTCTTGTTGATCATGGAGACAGTTGTGGATCATCTTGATGCAACACAGAAACTGCGGCGCCTGTGTCTAGAAGTAATTCAAGCTGGTGGCCCCCAACCAGTGCTTCCACACAAGGGCGACCGGAATATCAGTCACTGGGGTAGTGATGATGTGGACCAGGGCCTGGCACCGTCAGTCTGATGTACCTTGGCCTAAATCACCCAGAGGGCTCATCTCTTGGAGCATCTGCTGTACCTCCGCATACAGCGATTTCTGCTTTTGAGGCCTATTGCTCTCCTCAGGCATTTCCTCTGCCGGAGGGGCAAATGGAATTGCAGCTACGGTTCGTGCCAGTAGGATTGCTGCTACCGACTGGACTTTCGTCACAAGTTCCTGGAGTCGATTGTTCTCTTCGGCTAACTCCTTGTAAGAAGGACCAGGATTTCGCCCTTTGTAACCTCCCTTTTTTGTCCTTGTCTTGTTCATTTTGGTTTTGTTTGGGCCGATACTTTCTACCATTTTTATGGCTGTGGGCAGAGCCTACAGCCATCTTGCTGTCTGTAGCTGAAAAATGGAGGAATGTGGAACACATTTTTAGACATTTCAATGTATCCTTCCACAACTATAAATCACTGTGCCAAATGAAATACAATACTCTCTTCTTTCTGTTTAGAATGTTGGAGAAGCATTAAAGCTGCTTATCAGATGGCCATTAGGAAACTGAAACAACTTTCTTTCTGTTTAGAATGTTGGAGACAGCACTAAAGCTGCTTATCGGAGGGGCATTAGGAAATTGAAACAGCTTGTTAAATATTGGTTGCCTATTAAAGTGGAGATTTGTTTATCTCCTTCAAAATGCAACAACTTGCACATTTATATAATTAGCATTTAACCATTTCCATGCTATAGCTTCAGTTGGGCAACTACTGTCTTTCAAGAAAGATTCATACCTCATAAATTTCACCCTTTCCCAGGAATAAATTATTTACACTGTTTTTTAACCTCTTAAGACAGTATCTGATAAGAACTGTCCCACACATATGCCAGGTTTTCTGTGACCTATCCGGGTTAATTATATAGGAATCAGCAGGCATTTGCTTTTTTGGTAAAACAATGTATTGAGCTACAGCACACACACACACGTATACATATATATATATATATATATATATATATATATATATATATATATATACATATATATAGACACAATATATATATATACATACACACACACACACTGTACACACCATCCTTATGGCCACAACATTTAAAATAAATACTGCAATCTAATATATTATAAAACAATAAAAAAACTGTTTGTTTATGTCAGTGAACACAGTGAAGTTCAGTCTAAAGTAGATTTCCTTTAAAGAGCTAGTGTGTTGCCTAAAACTAATATTAGATTTTAAAAGCAGCCAGCCATTACCTTTTACATCTGAGGTACTTTTTCTTTTCCCTTTGTTTAATTAGAAGATTGTTTACCTGATGTTAGTAGGCGTGATGTGTGGAACAGCTCTTAGCCTGGCAGCTGACATATCTTACTCTACTGACCCACACTGTATCATCAGCATTGTGACCTCAATGACTGCGACATCACTGCTGCTTAGGAACAGCAAGTGAGTGACTTCCAGGTCATTCACCTGTGGTGTCACAGTCAGTGAGATCACAAAGCTGATGATGAAGTGTGGGGCAGTAGAGAAAGCTATGTCAACTGCCAGGCTAAGAGCTCTTCCACACATCCAGCATAATATTATCACATAGAATACTTTCGGATGAGCAAAAGGAAAAAGTAAAAATAATTCAGAAATAAAAAATTACAACTGACTACTACTTAAAATTTGTATTATTTTCCCATCTGCCTGTTTTGACTCCACTAGCTCTTTAAATATTTCTTATCCTATATTTTGTACCCTGGATAGCGTTGTGGGGATGCTACATCTCACTGTCATTGAGATCTTCATTTTACACATTTTTGCACTGTATTTACTCAGGATGACCCAGATTAGATGCAGTATCTTGTTTTCAGTGGGGTCATGATTTTAGCATTTTTATAATGTATTTATTCAGAGTAGCCTAGTCCAGATGTAAAATATTGTTTTCAGTGTGTTCTGATTTTACGCAATGCAGCATAATATTGTGTAGATGTAGAGCCCCACTAAAAATAAGATGCCATGTCTTCTGTGAACTATCCAGACTAAACATATAGCAATTAGCAGGCATATTTTATATTTTTGTAAAAATGTGTAAAAGCAAGACCACATTGGAACTGCCTCTCAGCAGATCTGCACTGTGCAAATTCATTAGAAATAATGGGTAAAAGCATCCCAAAAGCTCTCCGCAGCCATATTGGCTCGGACCAGCTCTTGTTGGTATTGGTGTTGTACCCGCTCCCCTTCTGGTAGGAGGCCTTGTCCGATTCAGGCTCCTTGGCCTTGCCTTCTATCACGGACTGGGTGGACGGCTCGGTGCTGGGCTGCACCATGGCCACTCTGGCCTTGGAGGATGTTAAATCTTGGATGAAAAGTTGGAAGGCTCGATCTACCCATTCCAGAATGTTGTAGAAAAGGTCCCTTCCTGGGAACACCATCGGTTCCACCTTTTCTCAGAGGCTTGGCTGTAAATTTTTCAAAAACAAACTTCTGTATTCAATGGAATCACGGTCCGAGTGCTCTCCGGCTATGGCCTTGCCAGTTTGGTAGGCCAGCCACAGGCGACTATCGTACTGGGCTGGCAGTTATTTGGTGTATTGTTTGACCAGACTGGCCAGCATTATGCCAACAAGATTGGGGTTGTTCGCTGTCAAAACGGCAGTGACTACTGTTTCAAATCTCGCACCATTGTCCGATCGGATCCCTTCGGGCAGTTTAGCCCAAAGTGTTGGGTCGACAGTTTGTCTCAAAACTTGAACTCTATGCTCAGGGGGGAAGGCTGAGCATCTTGCAGTGACTTTTCACTTTTTCCAGATGACAACTCAAATTGTCGATGGGGCTCATGCGACCCACCTTGTTTGCTTTGTCTAGATGGCCTGTGCGGACTGTAGAGCATTCAAGGGATTCCCATCTCAATTGTGATTGATCGTTTTGACGATGGCTTCGGCTTTGGCCGTGGCCACGCCCTGAATGAGAATTTGTTTTTCCACCTCCTTTTTAAGCAAGTCACTCATGGCCTGCCAGACCATCGCGGACTGTGCTTCAGACACTCTGGCTTTTGTGACCACTTGTTTGATCATCACCTCTACCTGTTTCATATCCTGCTTTTTCAAAGCAGCAACTGGTGGAGGCCAAGGCTGCCACCCACCGGAGTCCCAAGGACCACCATCTTGGATTCCTCCATCATCGTCATCATCCTCTGATGACATCAGATGGATGGGCAGAAGGTACGGCATAGCTAGCGCATTTACCCTTCAGGATCGTTATTGTTTGGCCTAACTTCACCATCTTGGCCCTGCATTGCGAGTGATACAACTCCTCATTCTCACTCCACAACGTATCATTCATCCCAGTCAACAAATCATTCATCTGTAACACATGCTTTTTATCTTGCAAAATCTTTTCATAACCCTGCACTGTACCATGTAATTTACTCTGAGTCTCATTTTGGACCTTCAGGATTTCTTGTTCCAGACTTGTCTGTAGCTCACCCATTTCATGGGTTTTAGACCCCAGCTCCTTTCTCAGGGCCAAGACCTCTGTCTCCACTGCTTGTAAGGCAGCAAAGGGGGTGACTATCATTAAACCCTATTGATCATGCTTTTTAGCCGTAGATCGGGCTTCTGAATACAGAGTGCACACGTACTGTATCGGATGCCCGTAAAATTTTGCGTCCAGCGTGAAATTGCCCCAGCTCTGTGCTGGTGCCCATTTTCTTTCTGAGAAGTCCGCTTTTACCTGCGCTATCCTAGAACACAAAGTGTATCGATCCACCTTCTCACCCCAGGAATTCTTTAGCATCAATTGACAGATGCAGTATGCCAGCTGGGTTCAGCTGCCCTGGAGAGGAGGGGTCAATGCAAATGAGAAAGGCACTGGCCAATCAGGATAGAGATAGAGTGCTGCCTGCAATCAGCCTGAAGGACCTCAGAACTTTTTCTCCGCTGAACTGGCAACACTGCCCCAGAGTGCTCCTCTTCAGAGACCTTCCTGTGCCATTTTCTTCCTTTTTGAGTGCTGCTTTCAAGGTATTTTGTATATTTTTCTCATTTTACCTATTTTTACCGCAACTGTGCTAGGTTCCGTGCATGTTGCGGACTTTTTAATTTTTCTGTTTCATGGCTTTTCTAGGTAAAAGTCGCCTAATGCACGATACATTGCATTGTTTTATTTAAATAGTTAGTTTTTCAGTATTTTTGGTGTTTTTTACTGCTTTCATGCTAAAATCATCGAATTGGTTTTTTTGGCGCTGTATGCTAATTTCCGCTATGCACCTGCATGAATTCCCCTGGAACCTCTTTTTTCTTTCTTACGTAAGTTTTAATATATTTGAAGGTTAATCCCCCTTTTTTCTGGGGAGACACCTTTTGTGCGACTCTGCAGTGGGCTTCTGTTGACAAGAGGTGTGGAGGTGGTTTCTGTTCTTTTCCACTGTTGTGGAAAAAAAATATATTTTTACCTCTAGTAAGGTTAATTTTGATTTGGTTAGCTCTGGCCTACCCCTTTACCATGGTCTCTCAGTCTACCTCCTCCTCCTCTAAAAACACTGAGGAGGGTACCTCAAGTCAATACAAAATTAATGACAAGCCCTCTAGGGACTCCAGTGAAACTAAGTCTGGTAGAAGTAAAAATTGTAGCCAAGCCTCTAAAAGAATTTCAGAGCAAGTTTCTGAGTCTGCCCCTACAAAAAAGTCTAAGAAAGATAATAACACTACTGTCCCTCCTCCTGAAAGGCATTCGGAGACAACAGTAGCTGATAAAAATGTGCCCTCTGCAGATGATTCAGCAAAAGCTTGGCATTTATATCAGACTTTACAATCTATGGGCGATATTTTCTCAACTCCTGCAGGACCAAGTGATTCTCTTTTTTTTTTTTTTAATTACTTTATCCTGGCTGGTCCTGCTGTCATCATCAGCTCTGGTCACGGCCCTTGGGGGCTTCCACTGCCATCTACTGCCACCATCCCCAGTTATCCCTGGCTTACCCTCCGGAGAGCGGGGCCACGACATCGGTCCCCTGCATTGGTGCCGTTGAGCTGGTATCCGGTCGGGGATGTGGCGATGGCAGCTAATTGAAGCCCCAAGGGAGGGCTTCACATAGACAGCAGACCCACCCACCATCTTTTTCCTTTTTTTCTTGGAGGCCGGGACGTGCAATGATGCCAGCGTCCGCCCCGCCTCCCTAATGCCGAGCGCCGGTAGCGTGAGTGACTTCCAGCCTTTGCCAGGAGTCCTCATTGTGCCGGACACTACCCTACCCTCCCCATGGAGAAGGAGAGCTGCCCAAGGGGCGCTCTATCCATCTCCCCCTGGCCGGCCCTCCGACAACCCAGGTCCGTTCCCGAACCCAGGTCGCTGGCGCCGCAAGCGGAATTCCAACCGTTGCACCGCCGGGCCGGCTGATTCTCTCCTTGAGGACCCCTATGCCCGGGGTTTTTATTTTGATGAGGGAGAGGATCATGGTGGTGAATTGCCTAATGGGGACCCTCTTATTCCTGACAGCCACCCTGGGGTTGGTGTTAATGATGATACTGCTACAAGTGAAGAAGTCTCTTCCTTTTTTACATTTTTAAAACAGATGGTGGACACCCTGGACCTGCCTCTCCAGGATGACACCAATCAGGAGATGGAAGACGACTACGTGGAGATGATGGGCATTTCTCCTCCTAAGAGGCTCATTCTCCCTATCCACAACACTTTGAAGAGAAGTACATTTAAGGTTCTGGAAACCCCTTCAACTTCTACCGGGGTAGACAGAAGGATTGAGAAGAAATACCAGCTCAGTAAGTCTACTGCTGAGTTTCTTTATACATATCCAGATCACAAAGGAGTAGTTCAGACAGCGGCCTGTGACAAAGCTAATGTGTTGCTATCTGTGCTTCCACCAGAAAAAGACTCTAGAAAAATAGATCTTATGGGTAAGAAATCTTATGCTACTGCCTCTCTCTTGCTGTGCATGTCTTCGTTCATGGCATACACAGCTAGATATCAGAGGGCTCTATTAAAAACTGTACTGGCCATAGTGCAACATGGGGGAGACACTATGCTCAGGGATGTGTCTGAAACTGTTAAACGAGCCATGGAAGCCACAAAGTACCAGTTTCACATAGCCGTAGATAATAATGATACAGCCTCGAGGGTCATGGCTCAGGCTATTTCTCTCAGATGTTTTGCTTGGTTGAGAACTACTGGTCTTACCCAGGATGTCCAAGCCCAGGCGTTAGACTCCCCCTTTGAGAACAACTCTCTCTTTGGGGATCATACTGAAGTCTATATGAAATGAATGGATGAGTTCAAACACACGTACAAGAGTAATTCAGCGAAAGAAAAGCCCTCTCCCTCTCAGAGAACTCACCATAGAGGGGGGTAGGGGCAGGGGTTATTTCCCTAGGACATTCTTCCCCATGCCATATAACATGCATTTCTCTCAGATGACGTTTTTTTTCAGAGGTAGGAGCAGGAGGGGTCAAAGAAGAGATAACCCCACTCCTGTTATTTCTACTCAGTCTAGACAACAGTCTTCCTGACTCCTTGCTGGTTGCCTCCCCTCTCCCCGTGGGGGGCAGGCTCTCGCACTACCTCCATTGTTGGAGTCAGGTTACTTCAGACAAGTGGGTTTTGGAGGTAGTGGAGCAGGGCCTATCCCTTCAGTTCGAAAAATTCCCCCTTCTCCAGAGACCCTTACAACCCAGACCTTCCTCCCCTGCAGAACGATTACTGCTGGAGGGAGAGGTCAAGAATCTCATGAGGGCCAAGGTCATGGAACAAGTGCTGCTTTCCCAATGGGGAAAGGGTCTTTATTACAGATATTTCCTGACCCTAAAGAAAACGGGGTAATGGCAACCTATTCTGGACCTAAGGTACCTGAAGAAGCACCTGACGAAGCCAAAGTTCAAAATGGTTACCTTGACTCAGGTCATACACTCACTAAAGCAAGGGGACTGGCTAGTCTCTCTGGATCTGAAGGACGCCTACTATCATGTGCCAATAAGGCAATCCCACAGAAAGTTCCTCAGATTCCGTCTGCCCTCCGGGTATTATCAGTTAGCAGCCACGCTTTTCGGGCTCACTTCTGCTCCCAGAGTATTCACTAAGTGCCTGGCAGTGGTTGCAGCTCATCTCAGAAGGCAGGTAGGACAAGGGGGCTGGATAGTGTGTCTAACACAGGGCTGGGGAGTGGCAACTGGGGGGGGGGCCACTGGGTGCCAGGGACATGTAATACCCTTAATAGGTGGGGACTGGCAGGGGGTAGGACACTAGACACCTGGGGATTCCTATATGTTTAGGTGACCAATGATTGGTGCGGGAAGGGGACCACAAGGCACCAGGGATTACTACGCTGAGTACGGGGATGGTAATGGGAAGAAGGAGGGACCACTAGACACCAGGGATTACTACACTGAACACGGGGACGGTGATCAGAGGGAGGGGGACCACTAGGCACCACAGACTACTACGCTGGGCATGGGAACAGTGACTGGAGAGGGTGGGGACCACTAGGCACCAGGGATTACTACACTGAGCACAGGCACAGTGATCAGAGGGAGGGGGGACCACTATGCATCAGGGATTTCCACGCATCCATGGGACTGGGCAAGGGGGGGGTGGTGCCACACTAACCTGCCTCCACAACCCATGCAAAACAGCCCATAATGGGCATGCAAATGGCCTCTTATTGCCTTGTATGCCCAATGAGCTCATTTGCATGGCACCCTCTGAATATTACAAATAGCACCCCCGCGCTATCCACTCTGGTGGCACTATTCTCTGCACAGCAGGGATCCATGTTGGGGTGCTATTTGCCTTAGTGCTATGCCAACATGGCCACATATTTGGTTGGATAGCGCAAAAATATAGCATCCTCAGACTCCTGAGCAATTGCAAAGCACAGCACAAACCTTTGCATTCCACTTTGCACTTTTTTAAATATTGGGCCCCCATTCTTTTGCTGCTATGATAATCCTTTAACTTCATGGGAAGAGTCCAAAAAAGATATTAAAGACTTGTTTCAGAAGATTGGGAAAAGCTGTCAACAAACTGAGTATTAACAATATTTGAAGTCAAAAGATACAGTAAATTGTATAAACTGCTTGATAAACACAGGATGAGCACATTGTTAAAATCCAAATTACAGAGATAAAAGCAGAGATGTTGAAATTTCAATATAGCTGGATGACTTCTTTAAATATGGAGCATAAATTCATAACTAAAAATACTCCATTAAGTGATCCTTATGTAACCCCCTTGTTCCCAGGGGTTACAAGAATCCCGTTTAGAATCTGTGGTAAGCAGGGAAGGCAGCTAGTGATTTGCCAGTAAATGGATTTCACTCTGTCCTTCTCTCTACTTCTGGTCCCAGCTGGGAGCTGGAGGGGTGATGTCACCTTAGAATTCTTGCAGCAACATAAGCCACAGCAATTGCTGTGAGTGGGAAATTTAGAATTCTGTAGTCAGTTGTTGTCTGGAGTCTGCAGAGTACAGTTGCAGTTCTAGTAGCAGCTCTGATAGAGAGCTGCAGTGTTCCAGTTTTTCTCACCCTAGTGGAGTACAGCATTTTCCAGCTTTGTCTAAGTGGTGGAAAACCGTCTCCAGGGACTTCCTGTTCTTCATCCCAGAAGGGATGGAGCAGGCTGCCAGGATGTTAGGGGCAATCCCCTGATCCTACCAGGACATCGTGAAGCTGCCTTGTGCGACAACTTCTAGTGAGTACTTTTGTTTTGTCTAAGTCTGCCCAAAAATACAGTACCTGCCTTTTGAGGTGAATTTCTCTGTCAAAGGGACCCTGTCGCTGGACCAGTGGCACTGAGGGTTGAGGAGCTGGACGCCACACTTCGTGCCACGCTGGTGACCCAGGTTCAGCAACAAACCCGGGGATCAGCAGGGGAGAGAGAGGACTGAGCATCCGTAGACTGCTCTCCTCTCTTTAGGGAGGGATCCAGGGACTGCCCGGTGCAACAGCGACCCACGGTGGAACCGAAGGGCCGTGCACATGTTGGGGCACATAATAGTGGGATGGAGCTGCGGCAGATGCTCTAAGGCGTCACTGCATGTCTGAGCTCTGGGAGTAGGTGGGGTTTCGGGGGCAAAAAACAAGAAAAATTCCCCTACCCTTGGGGAGGCGACAGAACCTCCAGTGGCCTGGGCCCACACGCCCAATGTTAGCCGTCTATCCTGACTTCACCCTTGGGAATTTCAGGCTCCTCCAAGGAGGCAGGAGAGCTGGAATCCTGAACCTGATTGCGTCATCAGGTGACACGGTTCAGGCGGGCGGTCAGGTGCACCAGTAGCAGAGTGTGGATTCCCGAGAGATGCCCCGTCAGGTAGCAGCAAAAATAAAGTCTACAAAAAAAAAAAAGGGACCCTGTCACCTAAGACATTTAAAAGTTGGCTGTCCACAATGGAGTCCTGTCTGTGACTGCCAAGAGAGCAGGACTTTTGTTCTTGACACTCCTGTGGTGTTCTGTGAGGATGTTTAAATGTGAAATACATTTCTAGAAAGCATCATCAGTACATTTCGGATAAATGTGAGGTGTATTTTCCAGAGGGATGGCCAAGTATGAACGTGGAAACAAAAGGTGGGAGACCCCCATCTGGAGTGACCAGTTTAGCACTCTGGGTTCTGAAGGGCACCTGTGTCTTTTCTGTTAGTGCATGTGGCCAATGCCTGAAGAATTTCTACCCCAGTGAGTGGGTTTTCTCCAGATGAGCCTTTAGTGCTCCGACGTGGTCTGTGTGCCACATTTCATCCTATGCAATATGGGAAGTGTTTAAATGCTGGCCAGTTGTGCCAAGTCCAGAAGAATTTGTGTGTTCACTTGTAGCTAGTCCACATTTTCTACAGTAATCCTATGCCATATGGGACTTCCAAGTACTGGCCATGTGTGCCTAGTCGAGGGAATTTGCTTGGTGTGTTTTACTGGTGGCTAGTTCCACAGTTTCTACAGTCATCCTATGCTTTATGGGAAATTTGGAGTTCTGTACCTCAGATGTCTGCATTTACCATGTGTATAACCCATGGGGGTCCATCTTTGCTTTGTGTGTTCCTACTCTGTTACGGAATAAAGCCACACTGTAGAATCGCAGCCTGGTATGGACATTTACGTTATTGCTTCCGTGTGGAGCTACTTGGGTACCCCTGTCTAAATTGCAAACGTAGCATAGCCCTGCCCAAATGTTTTCTCCCCGGGACCTGGGTTTTGGGCATGGTATTGGTCCCACCAGGTGTGTGCCTAGTAGCCGCACTTGGTTTGTGTTTTATAATGTCTACTCCATCTGCATATCCAACCTTGTCTATGGTGGCACTATGTAACCCCCACCTCTCTCTGTTCCCCTAGACTGTGAGAGGTGTGCCTGCTAGTTAAATAAGGGGCCAGTGGGGGGTTACACTTATGCTGCTTATAAGCACAGACCACACAATTCTCTCCAGATTGGTTTCTAATAATGGGTCCATTGTGACAAAGGAAAGGGAGAAACTGCCAATCCTAGAGAAGTTTGTATAGAAGACTTTCAGTAACACACCTATAATTACAGGTCCAATGGAAGGGTTTCTTCCATCTTTTTTTGTTTAGTTGTTTAACCAGGAGTAGCACACTAAGCTGAAAGCTTTTTTACAGGAGCGACCTGGGAGCACAGGGAAGTTAAGTGACTTGCTCAGGGTCACACAGTATGCAAGTGGAAGCTGTGGGATTCAAACCCAGGTCTGGTCTGCTGGATGTCACCAGATTTGCGGCTCAGAGCCTTAAACCACTGCGTTATACTGCTTACAGGTCCAACAGAAGGGTTTCTTCCATCTTCTTTCCCTAAGTTATCAGAACATGAAATATAAGCTCTACTAGATCCAAGTTCTGAAACAAAAATTAGGGAGGTTATTGCTAAATTGAAATACAGTTCTTCCCCTGGAATAGATGGGATTAAAAACAAGGTTTCTAAAGTACAGTATATGCAGATGTCAGTACTGGGTTCCATAAACTGTGACAACATTTTTTCTACAAAAACAACTGAGGAGGCTTGGGAGTTTTTACATCATACTATTATTTCATTGAGGGAAAAATACATTCCTTTTAGACACAAAAACAGCGGTCAAAAACACAGCACAAAATGCCTTAATAAGTCCATACACAGACCTCTAAAACAAACAAACCAAAAACAATATTCAGATTGTTTAAAATCCCATACATCAGAAAAATGGACCTTGTATGTCAAAATTCAAAAAAAATGTAAAACAAACATTAAAAAGGCGAAAGCTAAATGGGAACTAAATCTTGCAAAAACTGCCAATAAAATCAACAGCAAGCAGTTCTATTCATATATTAACTCATTAAAAAAAACTATATGCCAGACTGGTCCACTAATAATAAATAACAATTTGGTATATGAACCAAATGAAATACCCAATATTCTTAATATCAAATTTTGCAAAATGTATGGTTTTCCTAAGTCCACCAATCTGTAACTCATATCAATCTGTGTAACTCATAGTAAGGACGTACTGATATGCCTTTCTGATGTATCTATACACAAAAAATTATTATCATTGAAAGGTAAGATGTGCCCAGGCCCTGATGATATCGCAGGACATCTCCTATGCTTACTTGCAGATGGCCTCACTCATCCATTAAAACTATTATTTGAAGGATGTCTCATTAACAGTTTTGTACCCACAGCTTGGAAATTGGCACATGTAATACCGATACACAAAAAGGGCCCAAAAATAACTGGGAGAATTATAGACCCATCAGCCACACCTCATCTATTTGTAAATTACTTGAAAGCATAATTAAGGATAACATTACTCAAGTTCAGGATACAACAGACCCTGAACAACATGGGTTTAAAAAAGATAGGGGTTGGCTTACTAAACTTATGTGTTTTTAGAGGTCAGTTCCACGCTAGATAGCCAAATACCATATGATGTCATATTCATCGACTTTAGTAAAGCTTTCGATGTTATGCCTCATAAAGCCCTAGTATTCAAATTACATAAAACAAATATAAATAAAAACATCATAAACTGGATTGAAAACTGGCTCAGCAACCGCACACAGAGAGTTCTAATAACAGGTAAATAAATTATCAGAAGTGGGTATGGTTAGTAGTGGCATCCCCCAGGGCTCTGTACTGGGCCCCTGTTTATTTCAAGTGTTTTTATCCGATCTAACAACTGTCTTTCACACACAACAAAATATGCTGATGTTGTAAAAATAGGAGCACCCTGCAGTACCATTGAACAAACCCAAGTTATCCAAGTGGGGCATGAAGATAAACATTAACAAGTGTAAAGTTATGCACTTAGGTTGTCATAACCCCTTGACAGAATACTCCATCGGTGATTGCAACCTAAGTCCAACCACTGATGAAAGAGATCTGGGAGTATATATAGCTGAAGATTTTGGAAAAACAAAACAGGTACATGAAGCTATCAACAAAGCCAACCACGCAATCTGGTTCATAAAAAGAAATATCAGATCAAGGGATAAAAATCTAATGTTACCACTGTATAGAGCTTATGTAAGACCACACCTAGAATACACCTCCCAATTGTGGTCTCCGTACAAAAAAACTGAAATATCATTACTGGAAAAAGTCACTGGGGAGACAGATCACTTGGGACAAGGGTTCCCCCCCCCCCACACTCCCATACCCATCCCTCAGCTACTTCAAATGATGCAAATAACAATATGGGATCTGAGTCCACTTCTAATGCACATCAGAGAGCCCGACCCAATGCACGTACCTAAGAAGGGTTATTCCATACAACCCCTGAGCAGGCTAAACGCTGTAATGTTGTACTCATCAAGTACAGAGGTGGATTAGATGCTTATCCAGACCATCTATATGTGGGTAGCAAACTTATTAAGGAGAATTTGAATTTTATGGCAACAGAAATATATGCCTTGATTCACACATCTGGTAACACAAACGTTGACCTTATTTTTAAAACGGCAACTGGCCTTGGGTCCTTCTGGCAGAGATACCAATCTGTCAGATATACTCTTTTGCCATCACCCTTCATTGCTATTCCTCTAACTAAGCCTGCTTTTAGAACCATTACTCTACTATTTAAAAATCAAGGTGTGGCTATTGCTGATATATTACATTGATTGAAAACCAAATGTAAAGTATTGGGTCCTCCAGACCCCATCATGGACTTGGAGCAGCTGTGGACTGGCAGATGGTGAATCTGGTAGGACTCCCTCGAATGAATGGGACTATACAACGCCTTCCCAGCTGCTTTTCCTTGGCAGAGATCGGGGTTTTATCTTCTATGCTGGCCAGCCCAAATCCTGTTTCAGATGTGGTGCATATACACATCTTAACAATGCCTGTGGTAAACTTAAATGCTCACTATGTGCCAGAACTGGTCATTTAAGTATTATTTGCCCAAACCCCAAGTATTGCAACTTATGTGATGACACCACTCATTTATATAAAAACTGTCCTTGGGCCTTACATAATAATCCTTCTCAGGACCAGGAAGACCAGAAAGAGGTGGTTACCAGAGCCCAGCAGCCATCTGCCACAAGGCACACTATGGCACCTGGGCAAGGAAGGTCTGCCGTTACTACAGAAAATACTAATAATGACATGGCACAATCAGAAGATACTTCCCAGTCACAAGGTCATGCTTCTTCTGTCTCACTGCCATCCTTGTCTATGAGTTCCAAGGCTGTTATTTCACAATTAGCAGCTCGATCAGTTGAGTCTTCAGCCCCAGAGGCTATCACCATTGATTCTATACTTCAGACACTCTAGACATGCAAGATCAAGTCCATGACATGCCTCCTCCTGAGGAGGCTCCATGGAAACAACGGGGTTCTCGGAGGCTAACCAGAAACTGAGCAAACAGAGGGGCCTCAGTAGCTAAATTACGCTCCGAGGACACCCTACAGATAAAAAATCGTTTTGCTGCACTGGCCAAAAGGAAACAGTGGGGCGAAACTGAGGATGACTCGGACGCCTCCTCAGTGGCCTCCTCTCAGCTGGATCCTATGACAGACACTGAACTCATGTCTAGTGAATCACGGAAAAAAGTAAAAAGAAATCAAAATCTCCAGAGAAAGAGGGCCATCTCTGGTATTTTATTTTTGACTTAAATCCATGGCATACAATTTCTCCTGTGGCTCCCTTAATGTTAATAATGTAAAAAAATATCCCCCCAAAAGGCATACTACCTTTTCAATATTAAGGGATTTGAAGTTACAGGTGCGTTTTCTGCAGGACACCGACTGCATGCCACTAAAAAAACTAACCAGGCCTCATAGGAATGGCTTGGCAGACCTTCCTTTTGGTCCCTTCGAAAGAACCTTGTGCGGGTATTGGCATTCTGTTTAACACTCAGGGCATAACAGTAACTAGACTACCGGATCTAATACAGGGAGGGCTCTTCTCTTAGACATTGCTTATAACAACCAGGAGTGGAGAATAATCAATATATATATAATCCCCAAATTAAATTGCAAAGAATGGCGGTATTTAAAAAAAATTCAGCCATATCTGCATATTTCCTAATCTTTGGTTTTGGGGGGAGATTTTAATTGTATTCTTTCTCTTTCTGATAAGACAGGTACAACACAAAAACTGTATAGTGATTCAAATTTCTTACATTCCATGTATACAACTGCCAGGTTGGTAGATCACGCTACCCATGGGTCAAACCCTCCTAGACATACATTTCGGAAAGGGCGTTTATCCTCTAAAACAGATTATTTCTTTCTATCAGAGTGGATACCATATACTAATTGCACAGTTATTCCCATAGAAACCTTAGACCATGGATTATTGAAAATACAGTTAGGTGTCTCTATGAATAAGCTTGGTACTCATAGTCACTGGAAAATGATTATTACTCTTTTAGAGGATACAAATGGATGGTTGGAGTTGAAAGAGGTGTTAGCTGCTAAAACGTCAGTTTTTAAGTTATATGACAACTCTACTATGGTGGCAGGAAACAAAAGTAGAAATAAAAAATAATTGTAAACAAGCTGCAAAAACAGCATGTTGAAACAAATATGTCAAGAATCTAGAGCTTAGAAAACTACAGAAATTAACTTCACTTGCAGCAGAATTTGGGTTAGACTATACATCTCAAATTGCAATGATAAAAAAAGAAATGTATAGCGTACTGTATGACAGAGCTAACTTTATTTTTGGAGCAAAAATTTGGAATGAAAGGTAAAGTCCAATCGGTCAATCCGTATGATAGTTGTAACCAACATGTAGATAAAAAAATATATGGCACAGCTGAAAAATAATTCTGGAAATCTAGTAAAAGATAACACTGAAATTTAAAAAACTGTAAATAATCATAAAGATGCACTGTTTGGACAGCAGTTACCATTTTCAGCAACCTTAGACTCCTTTCTTCAGGATTTAGATACCCCCCCATCTGTTGATATAAAAAAAGAAATGACTAAACCCATCACTGTGGCTAAAATTGGTGCGGTAGTGACCCACCATAAAAACAGCACTTCTCCTGGCCCAGATGGAATCTCTAGTGAATTTTATAAAAAAAAAAAAATTGGTATCCTTTTGGAATACCTTGCAATTATTCACAATGAATAGTTACTGGACACTGTCCCCTGCCACCTGTGTTAGCCGACAGTATGTTAATCTACTTACCTTAAAAAGACTCTAAAGAAGATGTTAACAATAGGCGACCAATAAGTTTGATCAATACTGACTGGAAAATTTTGTGCAAAATATTGTGCAATAAACCGTCTCAAGCAGCAACTACTCTGAGATTCCCAACTCAGATGTGCAATACTACATAGATTAGTGTTTGACAATTTAAGGTGATTATGGGAAATTTATGATTGCCCTATGGCAGGGGGATATGTGCTCAGTTTGGACCAAACCAAGGCATTTGATATGGTGTCTCATGAGTATTTATTTGATATATTATAGCATTATGGGATTCCTATATATTTAATTTATTGGTTAAGGGTACTATATACTGTAGATGTGTGTCTGTTAGCCCCTTAGTAAATGGCTTATTAGGACCTCACATCCCAATCAAGAGAGGAGTTAGACAAGGGTGCCCTCTGAGACCCTTGTTATACAGTATGTCTTTACAATTGACCCCCTGCTTAGAAAACTGAATACAGATCAGTCAATAAGACATACACTTAGCCCATCAGATCTATATTTCCCCAGTGTTTTGGCCTATGCAGATGATATCTGCCTTTTAGTAGCAGACCACAGGTCTGGGTCTACAGCACTCATAATAGTACAGTCTTTTTTTTACAAATGTCTGGGCCATCTCTAAACAAGCAAAAAAGCTTAGGTGCTGCAATTGCAGTACATCCCGACTTACAGGTTCCTGCTATAGAAGGAATTCGAATTCAACTGAACCTCTACAGATTCTAGGGGTCTCCTTTGGGGGAGTCCAGATCTGGCAGCTCAGAATTGCACGGAGAAAATAGAAATCGCAGAAGATAAAGTGAACAGATGGAAATAATAGCCAATGTCAAGAGCTAAGAAGATATGTATGTTAAAAACATATATTATTCCTATTTTTTGACTATTTGTTATATTTTTCCCTTACCAGCCAGACTACAGGCCTGAATGTATAATTTATTTTTTCACTTACTATGAGGTAGTAGACTGAACCCAGTTAGAAGAGCAATCACTTATTGGCCTATTGAAAGGGGGAACTAAATATGGTAAACCACGTTCTCTTCTTTTTTACAATTTTTCTAAAGTCTAATATACTCCCGATTATATTAGGTCAACAACAAGCATGTGTCTCCAGCTTTAGAGCTAGATGTTCTTATTTTCTTCAAAATTGGGAATCCCCTAAATGGGGTGTCTTTAGAAATATTCCCCCTGAGACATCAACATATATAATGTATTTTTTTTAAGAAGATGAAGTCTTGGAAAATATCCCTTCAAAAGTGTTCTTTTTACAATAGGAAAGAAATGTATGCACGCACGCACGTTTAATACCAGTTTCCTGACATTTCCATGGTTTTCTTGTCCCCCAGAAATAGAGGATAAATGTCTGCTAGATCAATTAACTGAGGATAGGATATCACGGAAAATGTGGGATACAATATAGTTGTGTTGCAAAGATAAATTAAATGTGCGAGGAAACCACTTCCATAAGACAATGGAAGAAAGGGTATGCTTAAGAGAAAACTGTATGCTGCAGGTAGAGACAATGCAACATTTATTTTTTGAATGTTCCTATGTGGAAAAATTATGGGATATTTTAGCACATACTTGGGCACTCTCACAATTTTCAGATATGTCGTATAATGTTTTGGTATATGGGAAATACAACCCTGATTGGAAAATATTTTATCCTGGTACCCTGATGATTCTATGTGCAGTGATAAAATGGAGCATTTGGCAAATCAGATGCCAATAGATATTATAACAGAAATACACACCAATCCCAGGTCTCCTGGAGAAAATTATAAAAGAAATATCTTTGATTTATCTTAAAGAAAAATCTGTTCTGCCCCCACCACTAATGGCAAATTGGTGGAGATTTATGCCCACACATATATTTGACAGGGTTACATAGCACTTAGGGGTTTCTTAAGACTAGATGTTTGAATTAGATACACTTCGCAGTTTTCTTTTTCATTTTGGAGGTATTTTTGGTTTTGTATAATAAATTTGTATGTATTTTCCTGGTAATCCCAATTAGTGGAGATACATGCCCACACATGTATTTGAAGGGGTTGCATATTGTTTAGGTGTTTCTCATGGTTAGGTGTATGAATTAAGTACACCTTGTAGCTTTTTCTTTCTGCATATTATTTAGTTTTGCATGACAAGTTTTCATGTGTTTTTTCTGTGTAACAAATCAGTTTATTTTATTATATATTTGACAATAAAAAATTCCCCTACTCTTTTTGAGAAGTGCCACGGGATCTTTAACATCCACCTGAACTACCAACAGAACTGGCAGTTGGGACCTCGGTTTAACATCTCATCCGAAAGATGGCACCTCAGGAGTGTTTGATGGGATGTATTTTCCTTTGTTCTTGAGGGTATACTGTATGTCCGAGTATCTTTGATGTGTCATTTTGCTGACTAAAATAAACCTATCCTTCATTAATACATGCCATGGGATCTTTTACTTCCACCTGGACAGTAACCAGAGATTGGCAGAAGAGACCTCAGTGTAACGTCTCTTCCAAAGGAAGGCAACTAAGTTGTGCAGCACCCCTCTTGTACTGCACTACAGTGCCAGTTATGGTTATTAACCCAAGCACCTGGTGTGGGCCTAAAACACATGACCACCTGATCTTTTAGCCTCAGAGGTGAGCAAACTACCTCATGAGTCAATGGCACGGCATCATTCAACAAAACATTTTCTGAAATTTCATCCATAAAATGAGCTCCTTCAATGCAGGCATACCATTCAATGCAATATTATATCTTTTCACCCATCATAGGCTTCTTTTATTAAGACTTATCATTTATTAGCAGCCCCCAAATCTTTGGAACTACATTCAGTATCTTCTCCACAAAATAAATGGTACAGAGTTTGCCATTGCCCAGATAAACAGCTTTAATCCCACTATGTTCAAAGCTGCACTCGCTAGCCATACAAGCAAGGCAATTACATCCTTGCCTGGGTTTTATTAGCTTTACCAATCCAGGTAGAATACTCCTGATGTTTCTGAGCTCATGGTCCTAGCAGTACACTTTTCTGCTCTGTTCAGTTCTAGCCTAAATACTCTTGCAACCTTCCCTGTGGCACAAATGGGCCTCAATTCCTGATTAGCAGACAATCCTGGACATTGCCTGGAAACCAGAAAGTGGTCAGGGGCTTTCTTAAGGGCTAGACAACCAAGCACCCCCCCCCCCGTGCAAAGGAACAATGTGCAAAGGACATCAGAGTCTGTCCACCAGAGTCAGCCCACCGAGGCAGCCAGCAGCCAGCCAATCTGTTCCCCCTGCTGACCCAAGGAGACCCCAACCCAAGTAAGCCTGTTGGGGGCTGAATTATAGGGTGGTTGTTCTTGGGAGGCCAGCTAAGTATGTCAGTGGGCCTAGAGGCTTGCCGTTGTTTTTCCTTGTCTTTAGTTTCGTGTTGTTTGTTCTTAATTAATACAAGGTTTTAGTGTGTTTCTGGCTAGTAGGAATTGAAGGTAACTGTTGCTAGGTGCTAGGCTGGTTCAGGGATTGGAGCATACTGTTAAATAGTTGCTAGGTATAGGGTCTTGCCATAAAAAACCTGCTGGGTATTAGTCAGCTTCAGGAGTTAAGGGCGTATGTTTACTGAGTGGTAGTAGGATAGCCCAACTGGGTCTCAGACAAAGAAAAAAAAGGAGAAGGACTAGGAAAACAGGAAAAAGGAAATGTGGGGAGTGGTGTAATGCAGTGGTGGTGGGGTGGCAGTCTACATGCAGACCTTCTGGAGGCTGCATCTTTCCCACCCAGGGACCACCTAGTCAGACACAGCTATCACAAAGGTTGCCAAAAGAAAGGAGCAGTTGGACTAAGGTGGGCTCATGGAGGGCAGGGGTGGTAGCATTGGGACGGCTGGGGGGAGTGGGTAACAGGCACATTCCTCATCCAGTACCATCTGTCACAAAGAGCTTACAGCCATTGAAGGGGGCATTAAGCACCTTCTGCTGGATATCAGCAGCAAAGCCACAGACCCTCAGCCAGGAGTGCCTATGAAGGCAAATACCGGTGGCAGCAGCCCTGGCAGCAGTGTCCAAGATACCACAGAGGACCCACAGGGGCTGTTTGCTAACATCCTCAGTGGTCTGCAAGCATTTGAGAACCTCCTGATTCTGGGTACCTTCTGTAAGGGCCTGGGAATCAGCCTTGCCCTTCCTCCAGTCGGTATTCTGGTACTTTGCCATATGGGACAAGTAGTTGGCAATCCTCAGCTCAAGGGTGGAGGAGGCATAAACCCTCTTGCCGCAAAGATCAATTCTGTGTGACTCTTTGTCCGGGGGGGAGGAAGCTAAGGTGCTTGGGCACCTTAGACCTGTCATGAGCTGCCTTTATGACCACTGAGTCTGTTTCAGTCTGGGCAACATAACGTGGAAACCCATGAGGGGCATGATAAAGTTTATCTGCCCTATGGGGCATAGCTCTCACCATGTCAGGCCTGTGCCAGGTTGCAGTAGTAGCATTCCTCAAAGCACGCAAAATAGGAGGAATGATCTTGGGAGGAGACTCTGGGATCTCCAGGAAATCCACCAAATCCTTTCTGGTGGTATCCTTCTCCTCAGTATGGAAGCCCATGGCTGAGGACAACTGCTTCATGATATTGATGAAAGTAGGGTCCTCTGGAGGAGACCTAGGAATGTGTTTGACAGAATCCTCGCTGACTGAGGAACTGCAGTTCTGTCTGAGGTGAGGGGTTCTTCCTCCTCCTCTTCCTCATCCAGAAGATTAAGGTCAAGGTGGTACTACTCCTCGATGTCGACCTCTAACAGATCAAGGTCCGACATCTGAAGCACTGACGATGGCTCACAGGGGGCGGCCCGTGGCCATCGAGGTGGAGTCAATGACGACAGCACTGTCAACAGCGCGGCTGATATAGGCCTGTATGTGCCTAACTGGTGGACTATCACTGAAGTGAATTTAGTCAAAATTCCATTGAGGTTGACGACAGTCGAGATAGCATCGACGGGGGCGGGACCAACAGCGCAGGAAACATAAATCTCTGCTAGATGACCCTCAGAGCCCAAACAGCCCATAGTCCGAGGGCCTGGGAAAGCATAAGACCTTGAAGGGAGGGCTGCTGACAACAGAGAAAGGAGCCGACGACCCAGCGGTTGATGACCGGCCGCCCTGAATATCGGGCGGAGGAGCGGACGGTATGGGTCTGGTAGGCACAGAGATCTGGACAGCAGATTTATGCGTCAGCACAGCTGCAGCTGACAAAGAACCCCTGGATGAGGAAGAAGTGGCTGTCAGGGAGTGGGACCTTCGCTGAGGGGGAGCAGTCCCTATCTTGGTCCTTTTTGTGACTTTTCCCTGAGGACTTGTTTCGGACTTTAGTTGCCAGGGAACTCAATGACCCTAACGGCGACTGGGAAGCAGGGACCCCGAATAACCCCTGCCCAGAACTGGCTACCTGTTGTTCCAAGAGGAAATTTTTAAGAGCTTTTTTGCATCGCCTGAGGGTTGTTTGATTAAACTTCTAGCAGAGCTTACAGTAGGAGACTTTGTAGTCAGGCCCAAGACAGCAGACAGAGAGAGAGTGTTCATCTGTAGAGGCAATCTTCTTTCCGCAGCAATAGCAACGGAAGAGAGAAGTCGAAGGATTAACTCTCAACATAAACAAAATAAAGGAAACCCTTTATAAAAAGAGATTCTAAAACAGTAGGTATGAAAAACCCATAGGCGAAAATTGGCGTGAAACTGTGTCGGCACTTCTGCAGAGACCCATGCGAACAAGTCAATGGCAGGAAAGAACTGAGGGGGGGAGCGGGGCCACTCATGCCTTTATAGGGTTGATGATGTCAGCAGGTGACATTGGCATGGGCAGCCCCAGTTGTACTGCTTAAAATCTTCCGTGTGGATCCTGCTTCTCCGACAGTGAAGTTCCTATGGTGTGACCTGATGACTGAGATACTCCCAAAGAAGATCTGGATGTCATTGTCCACCTGGGGATGAATGACCTAGCTTGGGAAGGGGCAGGGGCAGTTCAGGAGCAGTTTAGGGAGCTGGGGAAGGGTCTTAAGCAGGTAGCATGCACTGCAGCCTTTACAGAAGTGCTACCTTTCTACAACAAGGGGAAGGAGAGGGAGCTCTGCTCTAAGGCCTTCAACTCATGGTTGAAGGAATGGTGCAGAGAGGAGGGGTATGGCTACATTGGGGACTGGGGCTCCACCAGGAGGCATCAGAGCTTGTACCGAGGGGATGGCCTGGATCCATCCAGGAAGGGAATGGTAGTCCTCAGTAGATAGCTTAAGTGTTACTTCAACAGGCATTTAAACTGGTCAAAGGGTGGCAGAAACTGCCCCCCCAAGCTGTGATGCGGGGTAGAGAATTTCTGGAGGACGAGATTCCCACCAAAACAAAGGACAACCAAGGGTGTAAGGGATCAGCATACGAGGAAGGGGGAGGGAAGAGAAGCAGGCAGTATGCAAGAAAAGGAGGAGGGAACAACTAGACAACATGAGAAGGGACAAGAGTAGGACTAACAAAATCTGGACAGCCATGTGTGCCAATGCTAGAAGTCCGGGAAATAAGATACTAGACCTGGAGGCCACCATGGCTGAGGCAGGCCTGGATATTGTGGCTATCACTTAATGGTGCACAACTATGACTGGGAAATGGTCACACCTGACTACACAATGTTTAGAAGGGACAGTGTAGGAAGGAAAGGTGGGGGAGTGGTGCTTTATGTTAAGGAAAACATCAAAGCAAGGGAGGTACAGGGAGGATGAGGGGGTTGAGGTGTTATGGGTCAACCACGAGTCTGGAAACAGCCGCCATTTGCATGGGAGTAGCATACAGGCCTCTGACATAGGGAGAGGACATAGACAAAGAGATGCTGGAAGACATAGGCAAAATGTCTAAGAAGGGGGAGGTGGTGCTGGTGGGGGACTTCAATCTGCCAGATGTAGAGTGGAGCCTACCTGCTGCAGCATCAGCTAGAAGTAGAGATATCTTGAACTCCCTGCAGGGGGCATTCCTCAGGCAGCTGGCACTCGGGGTGGGACAATACTGCAGCTGGTATTTACAAACGGGGACAGTGTGGCAGATGGTAGAGTGGTGAGTCATCTGGGGCCCAGTGACCATCGCACAGTATGGTTTAATATAAGAATCGTCTAATAGAAAAAGTCAAGCACTCACCCCCTCAAAATAACAGAACACCACGTTAATATAGTTCTATTATCTTCTTTATTAAAAGACAATCACACAACATGACTCCCATATTATGTGTACGCCTTTGATAAAAGATCTAAAGGTCCAAAAAGCATTAGGTGGGTGCGTAATATGGGTGTTGTTTTATTTATGTGATTATCTTTTAATAAAGACAACAGAGCTATATTAATGTGGTGATCTGTTATTTTGAGGGAGTGAGTGCCTGACTTTTTCTGTTAAAAGTTTTGTATTGTGTTGTGAGCACCACCTGCCCTGTGCGACCTTTGTTTTGTGTTCCTTTAATATAAGAACAACAGCAGAATTCAGCCAAACAAGGGCAAGGATCCTGGATTTCAGAAGGACTGACTTTACAAAGCTGAGGGAATGCATCTGAGAAGACGTGGCAGGGGGAGATGTTGGGGGGGGGGGTGGCATGGAGGGAAAATGGGCCAGAATAAAAGACAGCATAGTAAAGGCTACAAACGTGTACGTCAGGCAAATAAGCAGAAGGAGAAAGAAGAGGAGACCATTACGGTTCTCGAGGGAAATGGCAGAAAAGGTTAGGGCAAAAAAAGTGGCATTCAGAAGGTATAAGAGAACACAGAGAGAGGAGGACACAGAAGTGTATCTGGGGAAAGGGAGGGAGGCAGACAAGGCAGTAAGGAGCACAAAGGCACAAGCTGAGGAAAGAATAGCCCACACAGTAACAAAGGGGGACAAGATACTATTTTATAATGAATTCATTTTGTTCTTTTGTGTATGGCATAGATTGTTTTTATTGTGGATGACCCTTGTGAATAGTTGTTTTTGCTGTTAGTTTCACTTTTATATTGTCACCTTTTTTTAGGGCTCAATATTGCCTTCATGTTTCTGTTTGAACAATAGTATGTACCTACTTGGTGGATTAATCATTTTCTTTGTTCATTAGTTTGTATGGTTGTGTTCCAAGATTTTTTTCTCTATAAATTTTTTGAACATTAATAAAGTTGTTCTTGTAAAAAAAAAAAAAAAAAAAAGGGTGACAAGACACTTTTCAGGTATAGCAGTGAGAAAAGGAAGACCAAGGGAGGGACTGCATGGTCAATAAGGAAGGCAGGGGCTATGCTGAGGAGGACCAAGAAAATGCAAATATCCTAAATATTTCTGCTCAGTATTCCCAGTTGAGGGGGAAGGGAAGAGATCACAAATAAGCACCAAGAGACGGGGGGGGGGGGATAATGGACACCAGTCCCTTTTCTAAGGAGAAGGTCAAAAAGCACACACTAATCTGAGGGTGGACAAAGTCATGGGGCCAGACAGAGTGTATCCAAGAGTGTTAAAGGAACTTGGGGAGATGCTAGCTGCACCCTTGACAGACTTGTTTAACAGTTCACTGGAGACCGGCGTGGTCGCAGAGGACTGGAGAAGGGCAGACACAGCTCCACTTCGCAAAAGTAGTAGCAAGGAGGAGGCGAGAAATTACAGGCCTGTCAGTCTGACATTTGTAGTAGAGAAACTGATGGAAACACTATTAAAGGAAAGAATCATGGAACACCTGGAATCCAATAGACTGCAGGACCCAAGGCAGCATGGTTTTACAGAGAGAAGGGAATGCCAAACAAATCTAACCAGGGTGTTGTATCGGGGGGGGGGGGGAGACAGTGGACGTGGCCTACTTGGACTTCAGCAAGACCTTTGACACCGTTCCACATAGAAGGCTGGTAAACGAGTTGGTTAGCATGTGAATAAGGGAAATTTGGCCAGGACACCGGGGAAATTCCCCTACTGTTTCGGTAGGGGGCCCCTGACACCGCATCTGGTGGTCATTCTGAGACGAGTTTTGGAGGTGCAAGGTTTGTTGGACAGGGCTACGATGGCCCAGGAGTTGGAAATTATGGAAGTTCCCCAGGAGGAGGGATCCGCTGTGGAGGAGGCTGGGATGCACCCGATGGGTGGTCAGTACATCGCCCAAGACAGCGGTCCCGCTGTAGAGCATCTGGAGCAGCCTTTGAATTTGGTGGAGAAACGGCGGTGCCTGGAAGAGGACTTATTGCATGTGAGTGAGCTCTTAGCGAAAGAAGGAAGGAAGCAAAAGAGCGAGGAGGATCGGAAGCGGGATGCCACTTCCCCGAGTGCTGCCTGATTGGAAGGTTCAGTAAAATTGCATGCACCCACGGAGAAGGCTAAGGCGGACGGAATGACGGTAGGCGAGTCCAGGGGGACAGAGTGGATGCTTCCTGGTCGCCAGAGAGGGCCCTGCACGAGGCAGGTTGGGTCCATGTGTCTGGCGGTCAATGGAAGCCGGCTGAAGGGATGGCTGGTGTGTCGGATAACCCGGAGGTGGAGATAAGTACTGTGTCTTCTACTTTGTTGCAGGACATGGCAGAAGTCGGTGGTGGTTTACCCCCCTAGAGTCCCCCCCCCCCGTGACGTCCCGGGGGATGGAGCGCATGTTAGGGAGAGTGTGGCAGAGCAGCCCCAGGCTTCGGAGGCCCAGGCTAGGCCCACGTATGCTAGCCATTTCCATCAGACTGTGGAACAGGCTAAAAGACGAAACGCCATCAGGTTGCGATATGTGGGACCACGGGAAAAAACCCCAGATCATTTTTACGTGGGAAAGATACTGCTTAAGCACAGCATGGGGTTTACTCCAGCAGAGTTTTATGCCCAGATACATGTTCAAGGGGAATATTCTTTTGACATAAGTTTTCAGACACCTGCTTTATTAGAGACATTTTGGTGTCGATATTTGAATTTAAAACTAATCCTCTCTGGTCTGATTTTGTTGCATTTCCCCTTACGAAGCAACCTTTCCGGGTCATTACTACTCTGTTTCAGAACGAAGGGGTTAATGTTGTGGATATTATGCACTGGCTGGAGAAAAAATGTGATATTCAGGGTAATCCGGTCCCTATTCTAGATGATGAAGGGTTTTGGAATGGGGGCTGGAAATTTAGGGTTAAATTACACACTACGGATACAGATCTTATCCATCTGCCTAATTGTATTTTTTTGGGGGAAAGATAAGGGGTTTCTGTTTTACCTGGGTCAGCCCAGGGTATGCTTTAAGTGTGGGTCTAAGGCACATCAGTACTAACTGTGATGTTTTAAAATGTGTTCATTGTGGGGAGATGGGGCACCCAAATGCTCACTGTTTCCAGCAGGCAAAGTGTAATCTTTGTGAGGAGATAGGCCATGATTTTGGATCATGCCCTGTAGTGGCCCAAAACACGGAGGAAGCAGATTCTGGGGTACAGGATCATTTTATTAGAGCAGCAGTAAAACAGGGTCAGGCCCCAGGAGGGAAACTAGGAAATGGAGGCCCTGGTGGGGGCAAAGTGGTGGGAAATCAGGTCTTTGAGGCTGTACTAGCCCCTGCCTCTGATACGATCCCAGGTCCCAAGCTAGTGAGGGCCCCCCCCCCCGGGTCTTGCAGTCCAGGGTAGAGGATTTCACTATTGCGGTTGAGAAAAAGGGTAAACAGGTAAAAGGGAAAACTAAGGGAGTAAAGAAAACTTCTTCTTCCACCTTTATCCCTCATCTGGCAGACCCTAATCCATTTGAGGTGTTGGTGGAGGACTTAGTGGGGGGACAGGCAGTATCTCTCCTGCACTCTCTCCCACAGATTATGTCGGAGTGACAAACTGAATCCAGGCCTCAGGATGGTATAAGTGGTAGGGTGACAAAGAGCCTCGAGTAAGGTAAAGTGAGCTGTCTGGGTTAACTGATGGTGCCTTTTCAATTTCGGGTGGCATCTTTAAATGCTAATAGCATTAAATCCTCAGGGAAGAGGTGAAACACATTTTTTCAGTTTATGCATGAACATTTCGATTGTGTGTTCTTTGAAGATGTACGTTTGCACTCTCCGGAGGAATTAGATGCTGCTACAAAAGGTTGGATGTGGGGGGACTGTTTTTGGTCCCAGGGGGGATCTATGCAGTGGGGTTGGATTTCTTTTTTTATATCTCATGTAAAAGTGATGCATCACATAGGGATAGTGGAAGGTAGGGCCCTGCTTTTGGATATAAAGTGGGGATACCCTTATTCGGTTACTTAACATTTATGCTCCCCAGAATAAATTCGATAGAGTGGCTTTATTTAAGTCTATTTTTCCTTTTTTATATACCTCTTTTCCCCTTATTTTAGTGGGTGATTTTAATTGTACCTTACCCTCTGGGCCCTTGGCTGATAAAGGGAAGAAAGTTTATTGTGATGCATCATGTTTGGCGCAGGGTATATGGGAGGCTGGTTTGGTGGATGTATTTGGGTCTTCACCGAATAGTAATCAGAATACTTACTTCTGTGGGCCTAGGGCATCCAGGATTGACTCTTTTTTTCTTTCCCCTGGATTATTGGTTCAATCTAAGAAATTGCAGGATGTGGCTACTTCTGATCACTTATTGTTGAAACCTATGGTAGGGGATATGCCACAGGCTCAAAGAGGACCAGGGGTCTGGAAATTAAACGTTACCTTATTGAATATTCCCAGCATAAAAGAGGGGTTGCATGCTCTTTTGTTTGCCCGTCAGTCAGTTTTGTTCTTATATAACAATTTGAATGAGTGGTGGGAGGATACTAAAGGTGATATTAGGGTGTATTTTAAAAAAATAGGTTGTATGAATGGTAAACTGAAGCATATTAAAATGAGGTATTTGAGGAAACGTATATCTATCTTGTCCACTTTCCGACAAGGGGGTGTGGGATATCAAGATATGATTAATTTAAAGGCTGAGCTGGCCTGTCTACAACTGACCATATTGAGTGAAATAGAGAAGAATCATAAGTATGGGATTTCTGGGACAAAGTGGGATACTTTGCCTTTTGAAACTGCTAGTTCCATTAGAGAGTCTCATGGCATGACATATTTAAATACTGCTAAGGGGGGTAGAGTCATTTCAAGTGAAGGTATTTGGTCGGAAATTCATACTTATGCTTCTAAGGCTTTTAGTAGTACACCCTTGCCACTCAATTCAATACAGTCTTGGTTAAAGGGTTGTAAACTACCTCAGTTGTCTTTGGGTTTGGGAAGTCTACTGACTGTGCCATTATCCTTGGAGGAACTTAAGTCAGTTAAGTCAGTTATATGGGCCCTGAAGGCAGGGACTGCACCAGGTTCAGATGGGTTACCCCATGAAGTATATAAAGTGATTTGGGAAGCCTTGGGGGGTAGAGTTAAGGGAGGTATTTAATGGAGGGTTGAAGTCTGGGAAACTTCCTGAGAGCATGCCGACAGGCCTATTGTTATTAATTTATAAAAAAGGGGAGACAGGTGATTTGGATAATTGGAGACCTCTGACATTATTAAATACGGCTTATAAAACATTAATAAAAGTTTTGGGAAATAGATTACGTGGGGTTTTGGATGCCTTGATTCATCCTTCCCAATACAGTAGAGTTCCACAGAGGCGGGTTCAGGATGCTCTCATCCTTCTAAGAGAAATCTTGCAGAAGGTAGCCTCACAAGAGGTGTTTGGCCATCTAGTTTGTTTAGATCAGCACAAAGCTTTTGATCATATAGAATATGCATATCTTTGGGAAGTGATACAGGGCTATGGGTTCCCTTCACAGTTTATAGCATGGTTACAAACATGTTATAAGAATGTAAGTTTAGTTAAAAGTATTAATGGTTGGATAGGGAGTAGGATAATGGTGCATGGGGGGTACGTCAGGGCTGTCCTCTTAGCCCATTGTTGTATGTGTTGTCATTGGACCCCTTACTATATGCCCTTAATAGGGCCCCAAGGATTATTGGCTTATCTGTAGGTTGTGAGGATGTCCCTATTGTAATGGTAGCATATGTGGATGATTTGTTATTGGTTTTGGCTGACAGACCTTCGGCGACTGGTATTAGATACTTTTTCTAGAATTTATGGTTTCTCTATTAATTCGTTAAAGAGTGGAACATTACCAGTGGGATATGATGCAGTTGATGTTGCCTTAATTTGGCAGATCCACATCGAAACTGGTTATAGACGGATTTTAGGGATATATTTTGGTGGGCAAGATGCTCCTAAATATAACTGGGAAACACAGTTGGGGGTAGCTAAGGATAGGGTGACTCGTTGGAATCGGTGGCAGATGACCAAAGCAAAGCGGATTTATCTTATAAAAACATTTTTGGTGCCCTATTTTTTGTTCCTGGCAGCGGTCTACCCCCCTCCCCACCTACTCACTTTGGAAACCTATTTGTATTCTGTGTTTTTTTCGTGCTTATGGGGGAGTAGACTGAACCCAGTGAAGAGGGGTATTACTTATTTGCCTATTGAGGAAGGTGGTGTGGGAATGCTGAACCCAGTGGTTTTTTTTTATGTCACATTTCTTTCTTATAATGTGACACCCCCCCCATTGAAAGGGGAGCCTAAGGTATGATCCCCATGGGTAGGTGATGTGATTGGTTTTCTAATTAATAAGTGGGTTATTTCATCGGTCTTGCCTCGTCAGACTAGGGTGTCCAAACTTCCTGAATATTTTAAAGGGTTGTTAGGGAATTTGAAAGCTTGGAGGCTTACGAAACAGGCTATATGCATGAAATCAAGGAAATGAAAATTACGTACCTACCGTAATTCTTGATCTTCTCTTGTATCTTCACCATTCATTACTTCCTGGGTGTAAGCCGGAGGCACGCACCCGTCACGGGAGCTTTTTTTTTAAAAACTTTGGCTAACGGCACCGCCCTCGAGAGTGACGCCATGCGCCATGGCGCGGGCCAGCACTGCTAGTAGCGACTCCCACTCCTCCTCCACCCAGTTCTGTGAGCCGGAGAGGCAAAAGCGAAAGCAGAGAATAGAGATAGCGAGGCAAGATAGCCAAGGGATAGCAAAGCAAGGAAGAATGAACTGAAAAAGGAATAAGCCAATGGAGGAAGGACTGAGGAGATAAGAGTATCCCTAACCTAGGGACTGCAGGGCCTCCTTACCTGGGCGACTCTAGGAGGAGAGAAAAGGAAGGAAATGAGAAAGATGAAGAAGAAGAAGAGAAGAGAGAGATGGGATGTTGAAGGGACCAGAATGCCCAACGAGCATAGTTAGCTTATAGCTGAAGGCTCGACTAACAGGGAAGCAAGAATCCCCGGAGATAGAGCTGAAGAGAAGGTTCACCAAACCCGCTAGACAGACTCAGGAGGGCATAGTCCTCATCTTCAACATGCCATTGTTGTTGATACCCCCTTCGGGCTCCTGGCCGCGAAGGCCTTTAACCGGAGGACACCCGAGGAGGGAAGAATAAACCCCAGGCAGCATGAGAGCGCTGCTCAGGGGTTTAGAAATGGAAAATGTAAGCCTTTCAGGCGCTTAAGCATAGAAGTGGGACTCAGACGGACTCGCCAAGGCAGGCCAGAGGCTTAGGCTGGCTGGGATTGGTTATGGTCAGCACTGTTTCTGTAAAACTGTCCAGGAGGACACTTGAAAGGAAAACCAATCATCAAAATCTCACGAGAAGGGTTGCCTGCCTCTCATCTCCCTTCTTGTTTGTTTTCCTTTTTTACAGATAATCATTTGCAGGCTAGGAGCATGACCCCAATACCAAGAATACCTATAGCAGTCGAAGAGAGTTCCCTCAGCATTTTTTCCCTTTTTTTTTTTTGAAAAAAAAAGAAAGACGTGCCCGTTCCTCTGCTCTGCAAGGCAAGAATTAGAGAAGGGGGAGGGGTTTGATTCTAGGGCGCAATAGCTGGAGCACGGGATTGCAGGATCAAAACTGAATAGCCTGAGCCAGGCTAAAACCCCAGAGGTATCTCGCTCGAGGAATGGCAAGAATAGTTGTGCAGTTTGATTGCCAATGCAAATCCACGAGATGGCCCAAGAATCTTAGAGTAAATAATTTTTCTGGAGAAATAAGAACCCTCCCCCCCAAGATATAGATTTTTTTTTTTTGGAAAATTGAGCAACTCTTCCTATCTTTTATAGTTTTTTTTGTTTTTTTTATATATATTTTGCAGAGAGAGGAAGGAGACGGGAGGTGGAGAAGCCACAGGAAGAGGCCACTGAGGGGATGGTGGGCGGGTGTAAGTAATGAATGGTGAAGATACAAGAGAAGATCAAGAATTACGGTAGGTACGTAATTTTCATATCTTCCCTTGTCAATCTTCACCATTCATTATTTCCTGGGTGAGTACCAAGCTCCTCTTCCCCCGCCATACCCTGAGGGAACAAGACCCCCAGCCTCCTGCTGGTGAGAAACAGAAGGAGAAGATCCTGGCTTATTCAGAAAGCCTAAGTGGGGGAAGAGCTAGGAGGTGCCTCCCGAGGACGAGGAGACGGAGGGAGCCCCTGTAAAAGTCTCCTAGCTCTGGAGGAGAAAAGACGGGTCCCCCGGAAGGCGGAGCGAATCACCCTACGCCGGGCCAGGGGTGACAACCTGGAAAGACGAAGCCATGCCGTCTGCCTGATGCAGATCGCTGTCCCCGCTAGCCTGGAAGCCACCTCATTGGCGTCATAAGATGCCCTTGCTTGGTGTCTTGCCAGCTCCAGGCCTACCACGGAGAGGGCAACGGCTTGTCTGGTTTGCTCCATGTCAGGCATTGATGCCAACAGCTGGGACATCATCGACCACAAATGCCGGTTGTAGGCAGCGTGGTGAGCCTGATGAGATGCAATACAGGCACTCACACGAGAAAAAGAGAATACTCTTCGCCCCCAACGGTCGAACTGGAGAGAGTCCGCATCCGGTGGGCAGTCGTGCGCCAGGCAGCGGGGCCCAGAAGGAGTATCTAGGTAAACCAAACCAGAAGGCGGGTTGGGAAGGGAACCTAGAGACTCTGAGGGGGCACAATACCGACGCTGACAGTCAGCCGGGCTGGAGAAGAAGCGGCTGGGGACTGCCAGGACCGGATAGACACCTCCGAAGGGATAGCCAGGAAGGTACCACCAAATGCTGGGCAATTGAATTCACCAAGGAATTCCTCGCCTCCAAGGTATTGTCTCCGAACATAGGAACTGAAGATCCTCACCATCTCGGAGGAAACGCTGATATTCTGTGAAATCAGCATCGGAGGAAAGATGAGCAGGGGGTTCCTCTCCCTCAGAGGAGGGAGACGAGGATGATGGGGAGCTGGAATGTCCAGAGGATTCCTGCGGCGGTGGGGAGAGTCGAAAGACCCGCTCATGCATGTATCTAACATATGAGGGGAAGGCCGCCGCAGAACCCCTGAACTGCTCCCAGGATAACGGACCCGTAGGACCGACATGGCCTGGGAGCGGGGGTGGTGAAGGCAGAGAGATGGGAGAGGGGCACCTCCGAGGAGGCAACTGCTCTCTGCGAGGGCTCTGGAATCCGGGAAAGGAGCCCTAGTAGGAGGGATCCCGGATATCAGACCAGGCCGCAGAACGGAACTCTGGGGAAGCGGAGCCTGGAAGAGCCCTGGGGGAGAACCTCCCCTGTGACGACGCCGGGACTGCATGGATCCAGAAGGGCAGTCCGCACAAACGCCGCCGGAGGACACCCTAGAACCCTGGAGGGAGGGGCGAGGCTCTGCACCACGGCTCCTGGCCACCCCCTGAGGTGGCCAAAGAAGACCGAGTGGCAGACCCCTGCACCTCAACCCTCAGACTCCGAGGGCCTCCCCTCACAGCGCCCCCTGTCCCTAGAGGGGCACAGCACCGGGGTAGCTGTCACCGGCTCCAGAGGGGAGCCTCCGTCACCCCACGCTGCCCCCGGGCCCCGCCACCCCAGCCAGGGAACCCTCAGGAGACGACGGTAGGGGACAGAGGAGGCCCGCTGCGCCGCCTGGCATCCCTAGCCACCGGGACCCAGACTCGAAGAGTGGGGTGCCAGGATGGGTCCACCGCCCGAGTCATCGCCTCCGAGGAGGAAGAGACCAGCTGACCTCGGCGCTGGCCACCCCAGGGGTCCTCGAGCTACGGGCCGCAACGCCCCGGTACTGGGGGTGACGCCGCCGCCCCGCCGCCGTAGCAGCCAGGCTACCCCACACCCCTGGGCGGGCGCCGCAGGCCCGGCACCGCCTGGAGGAAGGACAAGGCCCACGCACCGCCGGGCGCCGGAGGCGAGGGCGGCACCGCCGACGTACTATGTCCATCGGCGCCAACAGCGCCATGCCCAAAGCGGCACCGCCAATGGCGCCGCCGATCACCGCACCGCAAACGGGCGCCAGGATCCAAAGCGGCGCCGACACCGGCGTTAACGCGCTGGATCCAAACGCGCCGGAATGGTGCTACCGATCACCGGCACCGCAAACGGGCGCCGATCCAAACGGCGCCAAAGGCGGCGCGAGGGTCCACCCGAGCCAGGCTCAAAAGTCGAGGGCCTCGACACGGGGGAGCCTGCACTCAAGAGGTGACTGCCGAGGCGGTGTCCGGCCGCGCCCCGGGAGGGACCACGACGCCCCCAACACCGCAGAAGAGGCCTCCTCGCAAGAATAGACGGAGACTCCTCCTCGACCGTATAGGCCCGGAGGGGACCCGGGAAGGGCCTAACGACCTTGCCCGAGAATCCCGAGAGCGACGCTGCGTCTCGAAGGTCGGCGGGCCTTGCCGAGCTCAAGCGCAGAGATTTTCGAGGACGCCGGGCGGTCCATCGAGAAACAGGCGCCGCATCAATCCTATCATGGTTGGGTCCCAGGCAACGGTATGCGTAAACGCTATGCCGGACCGAGACGGAGAAATGCCGCCACAGAAGCACCGACGACAGGGGGCGCGCCTGCTCAGAAAAGCGCTTAGCTCTCAACCAGACATAACGCCAAATTAACAAGACTAAACATAGTAGGAAACACACCGCGCCGTTAGATAGAAAAAGGAACAGTCTTACCGGATCGGGCCGAAAAGTGCAAGAAAACCAGGAGTCGGTACACTACCACGCAGTTAAGGACGCTCACACGCCGAGCAGGTGCTGCCTCAACGGGCGGAGAAACAGAACTGAGTTGGAGGAGGAGTCGGTCGCTACTAACGGCCGTCACCGCATGACGCCACTCGAGGGCGGTGCCGTTAGCCAAAGTTTTAAAAAAAAAAGCTCCCGTGACGGTTGCGCGCCTCCGGCTTACACCCAGGAAGTAATGAATGGTGAAGATTGACAAGGGAAGATACAATTATATTTTGGAGTAATTCAAGATATTTTTTATGCTGATTCCTGGTTTTTAGGTCTGCCCATGGCTGTACAACACGCAAAATTAAAATTATTATCTAGTAAAAGGGTCCCTAAATATATATGGGATTTTCTGTGGCTTTCTCTGCATAAAAAACTGGGTGTAAAGGGGAACTTGAAACATAAAGAACTGGCTAAGAGATATTGTCCAAGGGACGAAACCTGTTCGGGTATGGTAGAATCTTTATCTCAATTTTTCTCTGACTGTCCCTTTGTAAGGTCCTTTTGGTCTGTCTTTCATAAGGTTTAGCCACTGAATCCTTTTAAGGGACAGTCAGTTGATATTCGGACTGAAGGAGTGTTGCCCGGTTCATGGGCGATTTATGATAATATCACTATAAGTCTCTTAATGGGGTTTATAGGGTATCAGCTTTGGCTGGCACGTTGCTGTTTAACACTTTGGAAGCAGATGAAGACAGAAGATCAGATTACGCAAAGTATTAAAAGAGATATTCTGAAGTGGCAGTTGCTGGAAAGGGAAAGGGTACATCAGGACCTTTATCGGGTATGGTGGACAAAAATGTCATGGTTAGATACGGGTTGAGGTAAAAGATTACATCAAGAAAGATGTCATTTGGGTATGAGTGCCTCAAAGTATTGGTAAGAGGGGTTATTAAAGTAGGCATATGTCTGTAATTTATGATTAGTGGTTTTGGTATGGTGAAGACTTTATTAAGGATTCTCTGGTCAGGGGAGGGGGGTATATACAGTGTTTCTATTACTTATGAGATCCTTCTTCTGTGATGCGAACATATAGTGTTGTTTATTGGATATTCTATGTCTAATTAGTACTTCCCCCTCCGCTTTAGTGTGGGGGAAATCATTGTATATCAGTGGCTATGTTTTAGGGCATGGGTTGTTTTGTTCTAGGTATATATGACTGTAATATATTATTTTTTGATTCCTATGTATATTTATATAGGTATTATCACACTGTTTGTATTTTATGTTTTTTTTATGATGTCCATGCTAAAATTCCCCCTACTCCTTTAGTGGGGGCAGCATTTATTAATACGTTTTGGGACATTGAAAATGAATTTTGTATCGAATGTATGATGTAATACTTATTTATGTTTACCTTTATTTCTGCATTATGATTTTGTGTGATGTAACACTATCATGTATTTGTTTTACTTTTAAGTTTTCATAAAAATTCCCCTACTCTTTTCGATAAGTGCCATGGGATCTTTAACAACCACCTGAACTACCACCAATCCAGGCAGATGGGACCTCGGTTTAATGTCTCATCCGAAAGACGGCACCTCAGAAGTGCAGCACCCCTCTCATGCTGCACTACAGGGTCAGTACTGGGATATTAATCCAAGTGCCAGATGTGGGAACTGAACCCACAGCCCTCTGATCTCCCGGCCTCAGAGGTGAGTGTGCTACCTACTGAGCCACTGACACTAGTTCCTCTGAAAGGGCTGATGCTGTTGGGGTTTGGCTGGGAGTGGTACAAGGAGTGTGCCGACTTTAGGGCCTGGCCAGATTCCTGTAGGTGGGAGATAATGTTCTGAACATCCTCGCCAAAGAAAACTGACCCCCTAAAGGGCACGTCAAGGATTTTGGCCTGCACAGCAGGGGCAAAGCCTGAAACCCTGAGCCAAGAATGGCGGTGAATACAGACACCAGTGTCTGCCACTCGTCCAGCCACGTCTGCAGTATTGTAGGATGCCCTGAGGACATGATCATCGACATCTGACCCAGATTTCAGGAGCTGGGTCAACTGAGACTTAGTAGGGTCCTCTAGGAGGGTTCGTACCAATTCCAGAACTTTGTCCCACAGGGCATTCTGGTACTGGACCATGTGGACTAGGAAGTTCAATGGCTGAACGGCCAAAGTGGCTGAGGCAAAGACCTTCTTTCCTAGGAAGTCCACCTGCCTAGGCTCCTTATCTGGAGGGTGAATGCTGAGATGTCTGGGCCTCTTAGTATGGTCATGAGCAGCGCTCATGACCACTGAGGCAGCCATTAGATGCTCCCCATAAAAAGGCTTGCCCCTGGGGGCATGATAAAGCCTGTCTGCCTTCTTAGGTAGGGCTGAAGTGGAAGATGGGCGATTCCATGCAGCCCTGTTGATATCCTTGAGGGAGTCAATAAGATGAGGGATAACCATAAGCAGAGTGTCCTTCTTACAGAGAAAGGTTGCCAGGCGCCGGTATTCTGGGTCCAGTTCATCTGAGTCCCAACCCATGAGGGACTGAATGGGCCTCATGACATCCAAGAAAGTTAGTTCATCAGGAGGAAATTTGGGGGTATCCCTGGGTTCCTCAGGTTCTTAGGGTAACCTGGAATCCTCGAAGTCCGCCTCCGAGGAGGAAGAGGAATCCATCCCGGACGGTTCAGATTCCAGGACCGGTGTCAGTAGACAGTGATCCTTCTTGCACTGGTCCTCCTCGTCACTGGGAGACTGGAGGGTGGTAGGGAGAGCCCTGACTGGCGAGGGAGAAGGCTCCCTCAGAGGTGGGGTAGGAGGCCTCTTTCAGGGTTCCTTGTTCTGCATGAACTCCCACCAAGCTCTGAATAAGGCGGTGTAATCCAAACGCGGTGGTAGGGGAGGTGGTGCCGGGCGGTTAGGTATGGGATCCCCCGGCGTCAGTCCCTGAGGCTCTGCAGGCTCTGGCACTGGTCCCTGGGGAACCGAGTGACCGGATGATGGCTCCTGTGACAAAGGGCTAGCCGGCATCAGTCTCGAAGGGCCTGGCATTAGTTGCGACTGTCCCAAAGGAGCACCCGACGCCGGCTGGGGCTTAGTCGATGATGGTGAAGGCATTGCCAGGGTCGACGCTGGTGTGGCCAGTGATGGCTGAAGAGAAGGGGGCTGAGGCCGGTCAGGCAAAGTAGGCAACACTGGTGCAATGTGTAGGGGAGGAAACTCCAACCGGAGACAGAGGCATTGCCCATGAGGGGGAGGCAAGTGCGTGCTCCGAGCGTCGCTTAGAGATGTCAGTCCCTGAACACTGGACCAACGTAGGTAACGCCAAGACCAGAAGGGTGGTGGGCAGAGACCTACTGCCCGAGGAGCTGGTCATGCCACCTGGCTGAGAACCCGCTGGGTAAAGGGGCCTGAGCTTCAGAGGCTTGGGACAACATCCGAGGCCCGGAAGAGCCTTTGCCTAAAAGGGAGATGAGGGCAGGAGGCAAAGATACGGGCAGCCTGGAAGGAGTGAAGGAGGGACCAACCGCCCGCAGGAGGAAGATCCAGAAGCGGCCACCGACTTGTGCGGTGACCTGGAATAGGAAGCTGACCGGGGTCAATCCCTGTCCTTGTCCCGGTGTGTGTGCTTCCCACTCGACTTCTTCTCTTTGTGGGAAGAAGAAGTTGACGCCACGGAGGCTGGGGAGAAAGAAGAGCTTTTGCCCTGGAGCTCCTTCTCCATTATCGCTAACTTCTTCTGCAGAAGGAAAGCCTGAGGGGTCTTTGAGCGGCACATCTCGGTGTGGCCTGGTTGAAATCCTGGCAATGCTGGCAGCCCTCAGTGTCATGGTTAGGGCCTAGGCAGAGCAGGCACATGGAGTGGCCATCCTTAGTGGGGATCTGTTTGCTGCAGGTACACATTGTTCACTGGTCAGAAAATGTTACTGGAGAAGAAGACATGCAGAAACTTGAAGAAATTAAAGGAAAGATGGTAAACTGAAAAAGTAACAAATCACGGTCAAAAAGTGATAAAAATGGCGGTCGACTAGAAACAGGAGACTGTGAAGGTCCAATTCTTGAGGGTCGATGAGGCGGAAAAAGAACTGGGGATGGGATGGGGACCGCCCTTTATACCATAGGCTCGTGACATCATGTACTGGACGCTTGGGGCGGTCCCCTCACAGTATTGCTAGCTAGAAGTTTTCCGTGTGGTCCTAGCACCTGGCAGCTCAGTCCTTATGGCTACTGTCTGCTGCAACAGACCCCTCAAAGCTAGATTTATGCCTTTCAATATGGTACTTTTACTGGTTCCTGTTTCCCTGGTGCTAGTTAACAAGGCACCCGCCCTGTCTGCATGGCACTAATACATCTGAATATCAAGGCCCTGAAGGCTTCATCATCACATATGCTCCTTCTGGATTCAATCCCCAAGCTCCTGACATTTCATCCACAACAAGCTTACTCCAAGACATGCTGTACCACTCAATTTAAGAGTTCCAGTCAGTTAAAAACCTATATCTGATGTACAACACATTTCATAAGTTTCTTCTACAAAGACATACTATTCAGTCCAAAATTTCCTGACATTTCATCAATCATGAGCTTATCTCTCGAAGTCCTCTGTAAGCAATAAAACATGACAGAGCGTGTAATTATGTTGCGATATCAGTAATCACTCACCTCAGGAACCTTGCTAGGCCCAAGGCTTAGGGGATTGCTGTTAAACACACTTGAGAATTGTGATTATTTCACCATAATTACACACTCAGCAGTGTCTCATTGCGCTTAACATGGTTTTCAGTCTGATCAAAAATTAATGAAAATGAAGACAGTTCAATAAAATGTGCTTTCATTTTAACTTGAAAGACAGAAACTACTCCCTATGCTGGTAACTAAGTGGGTAGTTAAAAAAGAAAAATTACTGTAACTGTAGATCTGTTAAGCATACTTTTTCTATAGAGCACCACACTTTGGTCTTAGAACTGGAGGGGCTGAGACCTAGCAGGAATGTATCTTTTTAGCCAGGACATGGGAACCGGCTACTGGTAACACAGCAGCATGATGCCACATGGTGCTGCCTGCTAAATAATAGCCACTGCCGATGCCCTAACTTACATCAGTTCCATGAGTAAGGGCAAGGCAGACAAGCCTATGCTTACTGTACAGAAAAAAGACAATATAAAACAGGATACATGAAGCGAAAATGAAAAACTGAATATATATCCACTTCCAACCTTATGGAGATAAGGAAAGCTCATCTCTTTCTCATCAGTGCCCCTTTGCAGACAGTAATTGGTCATACACATCATACAAATAACTTAAAAAACAGAACTACAAAGTTTAAAACCACTCCAATGAAAAATCTTTGGCACAAAAAATAGAGGGGTGAGAACGCTGAGCCGCTGCCCCTGAGTGGTACCAGGATTTACTCTGTGCCAGGTCTGGGAAGCTGTTCCATAGGAATAGGCTATAAGTGTCTAAGACCCCACTATGAAAGACATCCTCTCAAGCTAAAAACGTAGTAGTCTGGAGCAGGAAAGCTCGATTACTCCAAAGATTACATTTATTTCCAGAGTAGGGAACCAAAAAGACCAAGAGGACTACAGTAAGAGCCTACATTCCTTAGTGGAAAAAGGACACCACAAGCAAACCAAGAGAATGTAGCGATTTCACATACAGTACAAAAATCTGAATTTGTAGGATGATACACTCACAGTACTTGTCTGGGACCCTGGAGGACTCGTGCCCAGAACTGGCTGCTTGCTGTTCCATTAAGAAATTTTTTAAAGCCTTTTTGCATTGCCTGAGGGTTGTTTGATTAGACTTCTGGCAGAGCTTATAGTCAGAGATTTCATGGTATGGTCCAAGACAGCAGACACAGAGAGAGTGTTTGTCTGTGGAGGCAATCTACTTTCTGCAGCGGCAGCGATGGAAGAGAGAGAAAGAAGGATTAACTCTCAACATAAAATAAATAAATCTCTTACAAAAAAAGATTCTAAAAGTAAATGGTAAGAAAAAGCAGTAGGTGAAAATGGCGCAAAACTGCATCAGAGCTTCCGTGGAAACCCATGTGAACAGGGCCGATGGCGGGAAAGAACTGAGGAGGGAGCGGGGCCACTAATACCTTTTTAGGGTTGATGAAGTTGACAGATGTCAACGGCATGAGCAGCCCCAGTTGTACTGCTGAAAATCTTCTGTGTGGATCCTGCTTCACCGACAGTGAAGTTTCTACAGTGTGACCTGATGACTGAGATACCCCTGAAGAAGATCTAATGGATCTGGAATGGCGATCTTGGAAAAGATACTGAGACTACATGAAGGGGTGTTAAAGTCAGATATGGTGGACTTTTGCGAGAAATGGTTGACTAAATTACTGGGAATAAGATATCGGAAGAAAAGGTTGAAACTGAAAGAGCACACGGATCCCCAGCCAGACCAAACTCAAGTTTTAAATATCTGAGGGTGGTCTATGTCAAATTCCACCGATACCCAGATCAAGAAAAAGTACTTGTATGAAGCAAAAAAAAAAAGAAAACACCTGCTATTCAAAAATAACCAGATTCTGATCTTCCCAGACTGAGTCAGAAATACAAAAGAAAAGAAGCGCATACAAAGAATTTAAAACATTTCTGTGGGATAGACAGAGACCATGTTCTCACCCAGTTCCAACTATGTTAAATTATAGGGGCACAGTTGTGCCCCTACAGTTAGGGTTGAGTAGTCTGTTTAATGTTAAACCTCAAATTTTGAACTTTAATAACTTTGCAACTGATCTGTGGATTTGTACAAAATTTGGTATGTGCTGTCTCGTGGGGTAGATCTCTTGATGTGACAAGTTTCTTTCTGGTCGGATTACAGATTCTGAGATCCAGATAGCGCTAAAACCTTAAAAGTCGCCTTTTTTGCAGTTTTTTCCTCATCGCCTTGCGGCCACATGGTGTGGAATTTTGGTGTCATTTTTCTATGGTACAATTAGCTTGGGTAACATAACTGCCATGCTTAGTTTGGTGAAAAAGTATTAATCTGTTGCAAAATTATGACATTTTTAAGTTTCGCATTGTTTTCAATTGGAAATCTCCTGTCGATTTTATAGGGATGAAGTCCGACCAGGGATTGACCTCACGAAAAAGGAATCGTTCTCATAAGATCAATTCCTTTTTCGTGAGACTAAAATAATTTTTTGTGAGCCGCCATCTTGTTTTCCGTTAAAAAAAAAATTCAAAAGCCACAAAAATAGCATCCTGGAGAGAGACCACCACATCTAGCTGGCTAATCGGGACCCCTTAGGTGCAATCTGCACTTCAATGATAGAGACATACCCCAGAAATGTGTTTTATTTACTGTTGGGAATCCTTTTTCACGACCATGTGATACAAAAATAGAATCCTTTTTCGTATCACGAATCACGAAAAAGGATCCTTTATCATGAATTCTTTGCCATCCTCCGTGCTGTAATGTATTTCCCTGGTGTCTAGTGGGACCCACCACTCTCCGATTGCCATCCCCATATTGATTTTTATCTTTCCCTCCCACCCTCCGATCGCCATCCCAGTCTAATGTCTGGAATTTCAGTGACAACAGTTTGAATGGTACAAAGGGAATGGAGATGCCTGTACTGTGTACGAAATCCACTTAAAGATGCTGTAGCCAGGCCACTGACAGGGTTTCATAGCAGGATCACCAGATGTCCAGACCCTCAGAGGATGTTGGTTTGTTGCTGGGACTGTGTCAAGGTGAGAGTGTGTGGCAGTTTTTTTCTACTCCAAAAACACCCCCGACAGCTCATATTGGCTAATTTGCACAGGTGCACTGGTCGTCCTCAGGTTTGCATTCTTATGATAGAGATCAAGTGTTTGTTTTTTTTTTTTTCCCCCCTTAACTTCAGCCAGATTGGAGCTATTAATTTAGTCTTTCCCAATCCTCAGGCTCATGTGTGTGTGTCAGTGTCCTCGCACACAGCCCCATCCCTCCCTAGCTGTCCTCCACATCGTCAGCGTCGCCTCAGTGGATTTTTTTTAGTTGTTCGACCTGGAGAAGGAGGTCTGTAGAGTCAAGAACAGATGATCAGAGACAGAGGCAGTGAGTAGTAGGGGTTCATGATGTTGAGGTGAGGGAACTCATGATGTTGGGGTGGGGGAACAGCTCCAGTGGGTAATGGGGATGCATCCCCGGTGGCAGTGAAGCAGACTCAAGTAGCGGGATGGATTGTCTTTGTATGTAGTGGGGTACAGGCAGCCACGATACATCAAAATAAAAGTGTGGTGCAGTGCCAGTAAGGCACTTCAGCAATACTGTATAGCAGTTTGGTGCATTTCAAAGGAATAAAAAATAAAAAAAAAAGAGATGAACAAATCAACAGTTAGTAGTTTAGTATAGCAGATGTCTGTAAGACAGCACATTGGACTTTAAACACAATTGAGCACCTTTCCGATCTTCTGCACTGTCTGATTTGAAGGTCTGAGAATGTAGTGGTGCAGAGAAGTAAAATAACCCACTATACTATAAGTTATCATTTACAAACACAGTATGTCATCCCTGTTCATTTGTTTGGAAGGGGTGCTGATGGTATTGTTTCTCTTGTTATAATGGCAGTATTTAGGGAACAAAGGATGGTCAGTTGTCTGGAGAAATGGAAAGGCGTGTTATGTGGTAGACCCCCATGTGATGCTGGTCCTGGCAAGCTAAACTCCAGCAAACTCCAGTGGCACCTGTTAAATTGGGGGTGCTTCCATGCCCTGATTGGTACCAATGGATTTTAGTTTATTTCCAGTAGATACTACATATGATTTCCCAGCTGATCAGTAGCCAATGGTTCCAGCTGTTAAAATACTTCTTCAGCATTTGAATCAGTGGTAGTTTATGCAGTCCCATTTTTACTCATTTTAGATGTTTTATTTTCAAGTTCCTGCCCTTGTTTTTACTGCTATTAAGTAAACTGTAGCTAAAGTTTCCTTCATTAAAATACACAACTGCATTAAATTACATTTTTTTACACATTTTAAAAGTTGTATGGCATGTGTGTGTGTGTGTGTGTGTGTGTGTGTATTTGAGTGCTATTTTATAGTAAAGAATCCCAGTATTGTCACAGAAAGTCCATGTTTTCAGGATAACCCTTAGGATGGCAGGTATTCTGGTTCAGCAGTAACTGTCTGGCTCAGTTATCCACCTCATGCTGGAAAAGGATAGTGGAAGATGAGTCCAGTGACACAGTGATCAGGAATACCTTATCTGTTTTGTCATGGTTCAGGGTTAATAGTCGTTTATATATAGTTTAAATTAAAGGGGAACATCAACTTCTGGAGTGCATAAAGTGGTATTAGGAAAACATGGAATTTTGGGTGCTTCCGCATATATATATTATACATATATACACACACACACACACACACATACTGTGTATATATATATATATATATATATATATATATGCATCTACAGAGGGATAGGAGCACAGGGTCCAAAGGACCTTGCACTCTCACAGTAAAATAAGGATACTATTATACTCTCTCAAAAAGTAAGGAAAGCCGGCCCGGTGGAGTAGAGGGCTAAGGCGCTGGTGCCTTACCTCGACCCACACCAGCAACCCAGGTTTGGGAACGAGCCTGTGGCATTGGAGGTCTGCACGGGTGGAGGGGGGGAGCTGGATGAAGCTGCCGAGAGGCAGGCTCTCTTCTCCGGGGAGGAAGCGCGGCATCCCTCGGCTGATGGGCGACCCCCAGTGGAGGCTGGAGGAAGCTTGGGCCAGAAGGGGCCTAGGCAGTAGGCTAGGGAGTGGGAGAAGGAGGCAGTTACCGGGGCTGTTCAGCGCATGCGCACCTCCACGTGCATGTGCGCGGACTCCTGGGGCCTCCAGGAGAAAACCAGAGAAAATGCCGGTGGCAGGGTGAAGACCAACCTGCAGGAGCTGCTCCCAGGCCAGGCAGGTAAGAGCCAGTGATTCGGGGGGATGGGGCTGGGGGGTCAGTCGGATGGGGCCAACTGGCAGGGGAGAAAAAATGTGCCATGATAAAAAAAAAGTAAGGAAATAGGTTGCAAAAAACTTTGCTAATGCTCCAGTTAGGGTCAAAGCAACAAAAGTTGGGAAATGAGGCATTAGGGTTTCTAACCCTAACACCCCACCCTCTCAAACCAGGCAGGAGAACAGGTGTGGGGTGTGCCTTTGGCTTCTCAAGCCTAATGCTCACCCCATTCTCATAAAGTCTACACATCTGACCTTATTTACAGATGGAATAGGGTGATCGTTAGGCTTAAGAAGCCCAAGGCACACCCACATCTGTTTCTCTTGCCTGGTTTGGGAGGGCGGGGAGTTAGGGTTGGAAACCCTAATGCCTCATTTCCAAACTTTTGTCGCTTTGACCCTAACTGGAGTATTAATTAAGTTTTTTGCAACTTATATTGGGGAAGATGTGAGGACCTGCACAATAGAACAACAGTAGCGTGCATGCCAGGAATGGAGGCAGGGAAAGCATCACTAAAGATCAGGGAGCCGATGGGGGAAGTGGGGGAAAAGCCCAGTTTGGTGCTGCACATTGAAACCAACGATTTAGCCAGGGAAGAGGAGGTGGTGGTGCAACAAAGATTTAGGGACACAGCAACGGCATGCAAACAGTCTGTGAACTTGTTGGCCTTTTCGGAGATCATTACTGTCCCAAGGGCTAGCGCAGCTAGAAAAAGAAGGATAGTAGAATTTAACAAGTGGCTAGGTGAGGGGTGTAAGGAGGAGAGGTACGGTCTTATAGGGAGATGGGGATCAGACAAGGGACTGTATAGCAGGGACAGACTACACCTTAGCTGGGAAGGAAAAAGAAAAATCAAAGATAGGATGGGGGAATACATGGCACGGGAACTGGGTTTAAATTGTTGAGGGAGGAAGGCAGAAATGGGGAGACCAGAAAGCCTCCCCCTCCCCCAAATTGCAGAGATAACAATAAGGGTAGTGAGACAGAAACCCATCTAGGTAACAGGGGAATAAAGGCAGGTGGGAAGAAAGCCAGGAAAGACTAAGCGTGAAAAAGAACAACGGCACGGCAGGGACAAAGTGAAGGGTGGTGGTGTTAAATGCACGCTGTCTTGGGAACAAGATGGCAGAACTACACACCCTCTTAGCAGAGGGGGAAAGTAGATATCACTGCCATTACAGAGACCTGGGCAACAGCACACTACAACTGGGATCTATCAATCCCAGGTTATAAGCTGTACAGAAGGGACAGGGAGACAGGCAAGGGAAGGAGAGTGGCAGCATACATAAGGGAAGGTATAGTATGTACAGGGGGGGAAGAGATTGAAAAGGGGAACATTGAAGCACCGTGGCTCCAACTCCAGACGAACAGAGGAAGGAAGATCAGGATGGGGGTCGTATACAGACCACTAAGCCAGGGCGAGGAGAAGGACAGGGACTTAAGTTCACAGTTGACAAACACAGCAAAGAGGGGGAGGTAGTAGTGATGGGTGACTTCAACCTGCCAAAATGGACTGGGCAGTTCCTGCAACATCCTGCGCCAGAAGTCAGGACATTTTGAATGCGATCCAGGATGGCTTCAAGAAGCAGTATGTGACAGGTCCTACCAGGGAAGAAGCAATTCTGGACCTGGTGCTCTCTAATGGGGAGCACATACGGGACATAGACATTAGGGAACACCTGAATGAAAGTGACCACAGCACAGTGTGGTTCAGCCTGGACATGAGCAAGGAGGACATCACCACTAAAACAAGAGCATTAGATTTCAGGAAAGCAAACTTTAATAAAATGACTGAAATTATTAGGGATGACCTGGAGAGCATAGAGGAAGGCACGGAAGTAGATAAAATATGGGACACCATTAGAGGGGCCATTCAGAAAGCCACAAACATTTGCATAAAAATGAGGGGAAAGAAGGCTGGAGCTAGACCACCAAGCTGGTTTAACAGGGAGGTGGCCAAGGTAGTAAGGGATAAGAGGGCTACATACAGGAAAAGCACAAGAACAGCAAGGGTAGAGGACGAGGAGGAATACCAGAGGCTGGCCAAACTAGCAAAAAGGGAGGTGCAGCAGTCCAAAGCGCATAAGGAATTCCAAATAGCGGAAGGGATAAAGAAAGTGGATAAGGCCTTTTTCCAATACACTAAGGAAAAGAGAGACAAGAAGGATGGCATAGCCAGGCTTAAGAAAGGGAAATGGATGAGTGGTGGAAGACGGGACAAAAGCGGAGGTGTTAAATGAATACTTCTGCTCTGTCTTTACTAAGGAAAAAAGAGGGTCCAATACCACATGCAGGAAAAGGGAGGGAGCTGGGGAAGACCAAACAGGGGCCATAGGGATTGAACGGGTGAGGGAGGGACTCATGGCACTGAAGGTGCATAAATCCCCAGGGCCTGATGAGGTACACCCCAGGATACTAAAGGAGTTGGCAGAGGAGCTGGCAGGCCCACTAACAACTCTCTTCAACAGATCTCTTGATTTGGGTGTAGTACCTAGGAAATGGAGAACATCACATTTAATTATTTTTTTTTTATTTATTTGTTGAGGATTCGGAAAGTACCTTTGAGTCAGAGACTCCTTTAAAAAGGTTCCATGTCACAGAAATTAGATACAAAACAAGCATTACAATAGAATACATTACATAGCAATTCAACAAGGACACAGTCAAGCTTGTTACAAGGAACAGTGTTACAACGAACAGTGAAAGGCTAACAGTCAGATACTAGGATTAATAAGCACATATCTTAAGCAATACATTTATAAACTCAGGTATAGAGCTAAACCTAGCAGACTCAGGTTGGGGGACTCATCGGGGGATAAGCCGCCAGAGGCCTTATTCGGGGAGGGCAAGGTTCAATGGTAGTCACAGTTATTTGAGGACTGGAGATGGTCCCTAAGATAAGTTTTGAAGGGGCCAATTCTGTTCTCATTTGCAAGTGAGGTGGGTAGGCTGTTCATCCACACAGGGGCTCTGTAACTAAAGGACCTTTGGAATTGGGAGGTTCAGCAGTGGAGTACCGAGAGGAGCTGCTTGCCAGAGCTCCGGGTATGCTTAAGGGTCGGAGCCGGGTGGATTAGAGGTGTGAGCCCGTTGGGGGGAGGAGGCCAAGGGCAATCTTTTTGGCCATAAGGCAAGTGTGGAACCTGATTCTATTGTCAAGGTTAAGCCAGATGGTAGCATTATATAGTGAGCATGTGTGGACGAGACATCGCAGCCCAGGGTGAGGTGGCAGGCTTTATTTAGGGCGAGACGGAGTCTGTAAAGAGCTGAGGTGTTCGCCACGCTATAGATAAGTAAACCATAATCAAGCAAGGAGAGGATCGAGGAGGAGACAGTGAGCCTAAGGGCATTAGGAGTAAGACAGTGTTTGAGGCGATACAGAATTCCGAGTCGAACATTGAGGGCTGTAGACAAAAAATGGATAAGTTGGTGGAAATTAAGTGCTGCGTCTAGGCAGATGCCCAGGTATTTATAGGAGTCCACTAGCTCAAGAGGGGTCAGATTGGCAGTTAGTACTTGGGGGCAGTGCTCCTTCCAGGAGTTCTGTGGGTATGAAAAGAACATAACTTTGGTCTTCTTGTAGCTTAATATAAGGTGCTGTGTGGAGAACCAATGTTCAGCACCACAATAGGAGGTTTGAAGGAAGTGATGAAGTTGAATGGGGTCAGAATTGGAGGAATAAAGGACAGCATCATCCACGTAAGTAGCAGGTTGCCAGAGCATGACATGGGGAAGGAGTTAAGGAAGAGACTGAAAAGCAGTGGTCCAAGAATGGACCCCTGTAGGACACTGGAAAGGACAGGCAGCCTACTGACTAAGGTGGTACCAATTTTGACCTGCTGGAAATGGTTCAAGAGGTAGACAGTGAAACAGCAAAGGGTGTCCCAAGAGAATCCGATATTGGAAAGTGTGGTTAGTAAGAGGGAGTGGTTGACAATGTCAAATGCCTTAGTGAGATCAATGAAGACAGCGCCAGCGATATGGCCTCTGTCTAAGGCAGAGTGGACATGGAGGGTGAGTCAGAGGAGTTTCAGATCTAAGGAGTCACTACTGTAGTGGGAGTGGCTCAGTATTTTTTTGAAGTAAGGCTCAGCAGACTTGGGTGTGATGTGGCGCAGATGAAGGGGGGGGCTTGCTGGGGGTGGGTGAAAGAAATTAGGAGGGAGAGCCTGGCTGAGGTCTGTGGAGGTGTTGTTGAATGCTGTAGCTATACGGGTAGGATCAGAGGTCAGGCACCCATCAACCATGATCTGATTAGGGACAGGGTTGGGGTCTTTGCCACAGATATCCTTAATATTGTTCCAGAATTTATGCCCTGAGCCCCAGATAGAAGTCAGGGAGGATTTATAATACTTGGCTTTGCCTTTGCACAAGGCCTATGTGGATTTATTCCGTGCCTCTCTGTACTTATGTCTATCAACCAGCAGGCCAGACCCGTTGGAGAGGGCCATAGTGAATCTCTGGTCAGCATCAGGGCCAGGAGGTGGTCAGAGATCCATGGCGCCAGATTGCCTTTGACCATCCTTTTAGTGAGTGGGGCAAATTTGTCACATATAGTGTTAAAGGAGTGAATGAAGAGGTTGAGGGCTCTGTCAGGGTCGGGGGTATTCGTTATGAAGGACCAGTTCATATTACTGAGATGTGCTTTAAGAAGAGCAAGTTTGCCATGGCCAGGTTTGCATAGTAGGATTATTTTGGGAGGAGATTTTGGTGCTTTGCTTGTCCAGGTGCAGAGAACTGGGGAGTGGTCACTAAGGGCATTTTGGAGAATGGTAGTGCTTGTGATTTTGTGGGGGGGTTGGTGAAAACCAGGTCCAGCAGTGAGGAAGACCCTGTGCGCTGGTTCTGTCAGGTGGGGGATGCTACTATTTGTGTTAAGTCATGGGCAGTGGCAGCATCGATGAATGGTGCGGCGGTCTTACTTAACCAATTGATACTGAAGTCTCTAAGTACGATTATTTCCATTTGTGATGGGAGGGTGGCCAAGTAGGACAGTACTGTAGTGAAAGGCCACCTTCTGGTCCCTTTGGGGAATGTAAACAGCAGTGATGAGAAGGGGGTTGGGACATCCCAGGGTAAGTTTTACTGTGAGGGCCTGGGGTCCAGGTTCCAGTCGGGGGAGTAGCTGCCCATGCAGTGTGTCCTTAATGTAAACGGCGCAGCTTCCCTCACACTTTCTCTGCCAGTCAGCCCGGTAAATGCTGTAACCGGAGAGGGTTAGCGACGAGTCTGGAATCTGAGGGGAGAGCCAGGTTCCACCCATGGCAATGACATTGGGCCGATGTTGCAGAACCCATCCCTGGAAGGAGTCCCATTTTTTTAATAAACTGCAGGCATTAAGGGAGGCAATGTGCAGCCTGCAGGCAGGGGAGTGTGCAGGCGCAGAGGGTGTGAGAGGTCCGTGGTTTGGGTAGATATTTCCAGATATGAGAAGAAGGAGCAGGAGGAGGAGGAACCTGAGGATGGGGTTCCAGTGCAACTTTTTGAGCGAGTGAGATTTGCGAGCTAGGGGCCCTTTAAGGGTTACAAATGTAGGAATGGGGAGAATTAGTATATGGGGGGGTAGCCAGGAGAAGGAGCCAAAGTGAGGGGAGGGGTGACTGTAGCAGGGGATGCAGGTGGTGTAGCTGACAATAGTAACAGGGAGAGCATAGGGTGGTGCGTCTGGGGCGGTAATCATTAGGAATGATAGATGGACAGAAGGCCGTAAGGATGGACCCATCTGCGGTGTCATATGGGGTCAGTGGGACCTGACAAGTGTTTGTCTCCGGTGTTGCTGTAGGGGAAAGCTGCCAAGCAACCAGCCGGTAGTCAGTGTCATACTTAGTGGGGCGAATGCTCAGGGGAGTAGCGGGGGGGCGGGGAGTCAGTACAGGGAAAAGCAGAGTGGACAGCGAGAGGGCTAAGAGAAGCATGCTAAAATGAAAGACGTACAGAGGACAAAGGAAAAGCCAGTACTTGCTGAAGCAAGCTCAAAGCAGCCTCTAGTGGTGAAAGGATATAGGATGCTAATGGAGAAATGGGTTGATTGGTTCAGTCGTCAGTCTCAGACCCTATAGAAGGGCATGCTCACCAAGGGTGGTGGTGGGGGCGATGGGGAGCTGACGCAGAGCGTCGTCGGGACCAAAACACAGAGAGTCTTAGTGCACAAGAAGATGGAGTTCCTCAGCGTGGCATGCGCTCCAATGCTGTACCTGGTGGTTTTGGGGGGTGGGGGAGGGCGACTAGTCCGAGGCTCTCACGACCTCCAGTGGTCCCTCTCAGGATCCTGACGCAAGGTGCTGTGGAGGAAAGGATAAACAGGTAAGAATTTATAGATTGGGAGCCGGCAAGGGTGAGGGGTAAAGTGGGTGAGGGGGCTGATTGCTAGAATCGGAGCCTGCCAAGGTAATACAGAGATGTAAGGTCAGAATCCCGCCCGAGACAAACAGGGCACAAAAACAGAGTGGCACTAAGAAGAACCCTGGAAACTACAGGCCAGTCAGCTTGACCTCGATAGTATGTAAACTAATGGAGACCATACTGAAGGAGGGGCTGATCAGGTACTTAGAGGAAAATGGTCTGCAGGACAATAAACAGCATGGGTTTGTGGCAGGAAGATCGTGTCAAACAAACTTAATTGAGTTATTCAAATGTGTCAAATATAGTGTTAAAGGAGTGAATGACAGTGGGAATGGCAGTGGCAAAGGCCAGGCAGTGGATATCATATAACTGGACTTTAGCAAGGCCTTTGACTCGGTGCCACACAGAAGGCTGATAATGAAACTGAAGGACCAAGGAGTGAGGGAGAAACTGGTTAGATGGGTTGAAAATTGGTTGAGCAGCAGAACACAGAGAGTGGTAGTGTGTGTGTGTGGGGGGAAGAGTTTCCAGTACCAAGGAGGTCATCAGCAGGGTTCCACAGGGGTTGGTGTTGGGACCAGTATTGTTTAACATCTTTATTAGCGACTCAGGGGAAGGCATATCTTTATTAGCGACATAGGGGAAGGCATTCAAGGCAAAATGAGAATGTTTGCAGATGACACCAAGCTCTGTGGGAGGGTGGACACCCAGGAAGGGATACAGGAGTTGAGGGAGGACCTAGCCAGACTGGAGAGATGGTCAGGGATATGGCAGCTGGGGTTCAACACTAAAAAGTGCAAAGTGATGCACATAGGGGCCAGGAACCCAAGAACAAAGTACTATGTAGCAAAGGTTCAGGTTACGGCATCTGAGGAGGAAAAAGACCTGAGGGTGATAATTTCTAGTGATCTGAAATATTCGACTCAATGCAAAAAGGCAGTAGCAAAGGCTAATAGGATGCTGGGATGTATTGCAAGGGGATTTAGTAGTAGGCAGAGCAAGGTTATTCTAACATTGTCCAGGTCCTTGGTAAGATCACATTTAGAATAGACAGTCAGATATTGGCATCCATACCTGAAGAAAGACATTAATATGCTGGAAAGGGTCCAGAGGAGAGCAACTAAAATGATCAAGGGGCAGCAGAACAGAACATACGAGGAGAGGCTGGGAGACCTAAGGATGTACTCTCTGGAAGGGAGGAGGCAGAGAGGGGATATGATTGAGACCTTCAAGTACTGGAAAGGAATTAACAGAGTGGAATGGGAGGGTCTCTTCAATAAAAAGGACACCACCACCACCACAGGACACAGCTTAAAACTGATGGGGGGTAGATTCAAGAGGTACGTAAGGAAGCATTTCTTTACAGAAGGAGTGGTGACAGCATGGAACAAGCTACCAGAGGAGGTAGTGGCAGCAAAGTCAGTGGGATCCTTCAAAATAGCCTGGGACAAATACAGAGGAAAGTCATGGGACCATGACAGGAAAAGGAAGGAGGTTTGGGGGGGGGGGGTGAGGGTCACTGGTAGAAACTTAAGGCCGGGACCCTGCATTATTATTTCCAGCAGACATGACAGACCGCGAGGTCTCCTTCTACTGGCTATTTTCTTATGTTCTTATATATGGGGAGGTCGAAAATCATGGAATCTTCGAAAGAGACAGAAGAATATGTATACCGAAAGAGGCAGAAGAATATGTATGCTGAAAGAGGCAGAAGAATATGTATACCAAGTCCTGAAGCTAGGCCCAAAGTTTTAGAAAAGAGGCCCAGAAACAGAGGTGAAAGTAAGCTGCCAGGCCAGAAAACGTACCCAAAACAGAAGATGTAACATATAGCAACCAATATGGATAAATCCTAAAGACACGGGAGGGACATACCTTGAGCAGGGGAAAGGAGGATAACAGTTATTTTTTTTTTATTTAGTAGTTATTATTATTTTTTATGGGAAGAAAACCACATAAGAAAAATGTCTTTTTTTTTAATAAACAGTCAAATAGGGCTTAGAAAAACATGGCCCCTCCTGCAAGCAGCGAGAGGAAAATGGAAGAAGGTGGAAACAACTGCACAGGCATCAACACATCCTCCTCAGGTTGAGTAATCAGGGATATAGCCCTGACTTGTATAGATAAGGGGATGATGGGTCAGTGAGTGGTGTTCTATTGAGAAGATATTCTTAAAGATCTACTATGACAGAAAGCAACTTTTCAATCTTCTAGGAGTCCAGCTCTTTGGTCAGATTGGCAAGCTTTCCTCTAAAAAAGGAAAAGCATATTGGTTACACCCCCAATACTAGGCCGAGTGGAAGGCACTGGAAATCCAAGAGGAGGATCTCATCAATATGAATCAGCTGCTATTGGCATTCCCCTATAAATCAATCCAGGAGAAGATAGATAACCCCTATACAGCTACAAGCCTAAACTGTTAGCGTACCTTTTTAAATTTTTGGGGTATGTCCCAGTGCAGGCCACTGCTATACTCCCTTTCATACTTGGACTTTTTTATGCCTTCTAAACTTGACCTTGGATACCTCAGATGGGAGAGGCTGGGGTTGCACTTTGTCTTACATTTTATAAAAGATGGGATTTTCCTCACAATGGAGGACTTGGAAGCACAGTTTGGCATTTCCCCAAGGGATAGGTTTAGATACCTACAGATACGGGATTTTGTCAGGACTCTATCCCCGGATCTGTGGGCGGGTGGCCCCGAACCCCAACTTCTGGGACTTCTCACAAGGGCACTGGAGGGATGAACACCTTTGAAGCACATGATATCCTACTTATATGCAGCTCTGGCCCAGGTGGACAGGGATTCCACTGAAACAGTAAAATCTGTGTGGGATGTGGACCTAGGCATCCAGGTCTGTGCTGGAATCTGGGAGAAGCATCTGAATATTTTACACTGGGGAACTTCCTCCATAAGCTGGAGGGAGTTTTCATGGAAAGTCTCCCTCAGATATTTTAGTACTCCAGCCATGCAGGCAGAATATTCATAGGGAGGGGACGCGAAGTGCTGGAAATGTGGCCATTCATCTGCCACACATGGCCATATTTTTTGGCTTTGCCCAGTGCTTCGCCCCTTCATTCAAGCACTGCAGGGCATCCTTGTGAGCTGTTCTTGCCTTCACTCCAACTTACTCCCATTTTTTTTTTCTTTTCAGACTATCAGAGGGAATGTAGGGACTCTCGTACAAAGAAACTGATCATGATATCTATTAGCTGCCAAAAAGGCAGTTACCAAGAAATGGCTGTCACAGGAGCCCCCCCCATATTACCCCAATTGCAGGACATAATGATAGAAATTTATAAAACGGAGCGATTAACTGCTATACTGAATAAAAGACAAGCCCAATTTGAATTGATTTGAAGGAGTTGGGTACTTTATATATATCAGATCAGATTTTATTCCTTGAAATAAATCTATGTAGAAATTTATTGGATTTTACCCTAAATTGTTGATCTATGCATCCAGTTTCAGACTATATTGTAATCAGATGCACATGGATACCTGTATTTTTACCTGATGAAATGACAAGCTATGTATTGTTTGTATGTACTGTTTTCTAAATGTTAAAAAATTTTAAAATAAAGAAAGTTAAAAAAAAAAAAGAGGGAAAAGCAAACTCAACCCTGAGGCCCAGGGAGTCTCAGTCCTCAGAGTGAGGTGGGCACCCTGAGAGGGGTCCACCTTGGCTGGGCTCGAACACATCATCAACTGAGACCTGGTCAAAAGTGTGGGTCCTTGACTGTAGTGTGGATGACCACTCAGAGTTTTCTGAGGACTCCTTGAAAATGGACACTGATGGTTTGCCGCCATTAACCCCCTGGATGTCCTCAGACTGGGTGATTTCCACCGACAGTTGGCCTGGCAAGCCAGCATTAGCATGGGAGTCCTTCTTTGGAGGTTCCACCAAGGGCTGCAGTGGAGGTAGCTCCACCCTTAGAGGTGAACAGGCAGATGCTGGAGATATCTGCCATGGGTGAACTGGCATAAACATAACTGGCAGTTGCCAGGTGGCCAAAGGCCTAGAAGGTAGAGCCCCACCCAACCCCATGACAGTCCATTGCTGCCAGAGGAGCTCCTTGCAGTGATGCAACATCTTGTGGCAGTGCCTCTCCTCACCCGAGGATGAGAAAGTTGAGGAGCATTGATGGCTGTGCCTCCCGGTCAAGTGAGACAGATGGCATAAGCAGCATCTCGATCTCAACTGTCGACCCTGCAGCTAACATTGAGAAGAGGACTCTGGAGGGTCATGGTAGACCACGTGCTGAGCGATTTTCAGAAACATCAGCATCGCAGGCACGATAACCAGCCGAGGCTGGTCCTGGAATGACTTAATCAGGGACACCAACTGAGCCTCGTCCTCCTGAGGGAGGACTGGGAGCATCAGGGTCTGGGAGACCAACTCCTCATCAGTCTCCTCTGACAGCCAGTCGACAGGCTTGAGAAGAACCTTGACCACTTGCTCGAATAACATCAAGGTTGATAAGCCTGACAGGAGTACTGAGGAGCTCTCTTCCATGCCCTTGACCGTAGGCAGCTCGACCACAGCTGAGCCATTGAGGGAGTCACATGAACAAGTGGATCACAATCGTTCCCACACCCATGACCAGTGCTGGCAATAATTATGCTTCTTGAGAAGGGCTCTCCTCAAAGGTCTGGCCTGCCAAACACATCTCACATAAATCCTCTGTGAAGCACCTTCTAAAGAGGGTCCCAGCTAGGAGCAGCGCTGAGATGAAGAAAGAACTCACTGCCATTGCAGCCACCTCCTTCTCAAGTTCTGCAAGCTATGATGCAGACCCGGTGGCTGCCAAGGCCTTCTTGTGCTCTTAGGTCAATCCTTGGGGCCTGTTTCCAAGGGTCAATAGAGAGAGAGAATCTTGCCCGATCTTCCAGTGATGCTGGAAGCCATCATTTGACACAGGCCACGACCCTCCATGTTGTGCTCCACTACCAATGTGGGAGTCAGTGTTGACGGCTTCTTCTCTTCCATGCTAAGACAGAGGTCGATGACAGCAGAGTCAGAACAAGTGGATGACTGAGAGCAATCAAGCAGAAGAACTAGGAATCACCAAAGAAGCGCTAAACTCTAATAGAATCCTCGAACACTGTAAACCTATTAAGGAGGAGACCTGTCTCCTCCAGCAGAAAGAAAAGATCTGCTGTCAAGGGGCTGAGCCAGAGGATACATCATCCTGGTGATGGGAGTAGCTTAGCTTAAAGATGTCTAATGAATTCCATAGTGTGGATTGTGAACTGTGTCCACACCCTTAGATACTGAGCATTACTATTTATCTTCAAGTATAGTGAATGATTCGCAACTGTGTTTTTCAGTATGCATCTGACATAGCCCAGAAAGACCACCATGCTGTGAAATGAAAAGGTTATGTGATTTTCATACTCATTAACACACTGCATGTTATGACTGCCCAGTTTTGTAAATACTGTGGGCTGGATATTCAAAGCGGTTGCGCATGCACATGCGCAACAGCGGAGATGCGCCAAAGAGTGATATTCAGCGGGAGCAACTCGCAGGCTGCAGTGTGCCAATGCTCAACAGTAATGAATGCATGTGCAAGGGCAGAGGGTGGACCCATGAATATGCGGCACAGCGCGATATTCAACTGCTGAGTAATGGCGCAAGCAAGGAGCAACGGCCAGTTGCACGGAGCATTCTTGAGCCCAGAAAAACAGTGAGCAAGTAGGAGGAGAGCACCTGCGTCAGAGGGGAGCAGGACGGAGGGAGACAGGCCGTATGAGAGAGGAACAGGGAGACAGGGTGAGGAAGAGAAGGACAAGGAGAGAGGGAGAGGGAGGGAGGGAGAGAGAGAGAGTGTGAGCGGGAAAGAGGGGAGAGAGAGAGAGAGAGAGAGAGTGCCACTCACAGAGGCCCACTGAGGGAGGGGGTGAGAGTGGGTGCCAAAGGGAGCCACCGGACCCAAAGGGTGTGATACAGGCACCCACAGGGGCGGGCGACAAAGCCAGCAGGCGAACCCAGCCGGGCAGGGCACACGGGGAGGGCCCGCTGCCGAAGGCACCGCCCCACGGAGCTGGGGGGATCAGTGGAGCTGTACGCCCGGGGGAGACAGGACAACAGGGGTCATGGCCAGTGCAGCATTCCAGATGGAGGCAGTATTGAGGGGTGTGAGGAGGCAGGAGGCAGAGCACCATGGCCGTGGAAGGGCCCGTCAGCGGTATGCCCAGAACAGGTGGTACCGGTCCCGCACTGACTTCGAGACCGACGCCGGCACAGAGATCATGGGCCAGTATCGCCTGAACCTTGTGATTCTGAGGCAGCCCTGTGAGCTGTGCAGTGAGGAGTTGCAGGCACTTACTAGACGGAGCCACGCCCTGCCAGTGGAGACAAAGGTAACAGCTGTCACGTGCCTGCCCACCATGGACACCATCCAGAGCCCAACAGGGGACACCACAGGCATAATCCAGCCGGCCACATCACGGCACCCCACACAATACCCCAACACCCTGCTGCCACATGCTGCGGAACACATCCACTTCCCCAGCACACAGGCACAGCGTACAGCACCCATGAGAGTTCCACCAGCTAGCACGTACACCTGGCGTACTAGGGGCCACAGACTGCACCCATGTGGACATCCGCATGCCACCTGGTGCAGAGGGGGCAGCCAACAACAGAATGGTCTACTCCAGCATCAACCGCCAGGCAGTGTGTGATGCCAGGGGGCGCTCAACCAACGCCAGTGCCACGCACCCTGGGTGAGCACATGACACCGACAGCTGTCCCAGCCCGGCACTGTGCCACAGGTTCGGGTGTGGGGACATCCCCACCAGACAACTAGTGGGTGGGTATGGCGAAACCGCGGGCAGCAGGGACAGTAGGGCATGAAGGGGGGCGGACAGGGCGGGGGAACCGCTATGGGCAACTGGGTGTGGCATGGGGCACGGTGACAGGGGCACCAGGCTAACCCATTCTTACTCTCTCCCACCTTCTCCACACACGAGTGACAGTGGTAACCCACACAGGCCCTGGCTGCCCATCCCCAACTGGCACCCGTCGTCCCCTGTGGATGAGCGGTACATAGAGGCACACGCCTGCACGCGGAACAGCATTGGGCGTGTGTTCGGGATGCTAAAGGCACGGTTCCGATGCCTGGACAGGTCTGGTGGTGCCCTACGATACAGCCCCTGAAGGCCTGCAGCCTATCCCTGGCCCGCTGCATATCATGGCCAATGATCGTGGAATAGCCACCGAGGCCGACAAGGGGCACAGAAGTGGGGACGACGTGGGCCCATCCTGGCTATCGAGCACCCTGTGCTGCCCCACCTCCCAGCAGGCGCATCCCAATCCTGATGGTTGCAATACCAGTCCATGGCCTGTGTTGTTGTGCAGCGCTGTTACAGCGCATCGCATGCAAATGAGCTGATGCGCACCTATAATGACATGCAAATGTCCACATTGTGCCGCGTATAGGCTGATGAGCTAATCTGCATATCCTGGCTGAATATCGTGCTGTTGCGCATTGCGCAATGTACTTGCTCCGGCGCATGCTGTTGCACACTGCCATGACATGCGCAGTGCGGACCCACCAATGCGCATGTGCAATGGCAGCTGCTGCTGCCTATTGTGCAGCGTGCTCTGTAGGGTCAATCGCGGCCATACAGCCTATGGCGTTTGGGCGACATTGACTGACGCACAGGTGCTACTGGGTCTATGACGCTCGGGCACTATTGGACCCATGGGGCGTGCTGTCCACGTGGCCCTACCGCGCAATATGCAACATGGGACCAACAGCGCACCTGTGCACACTGCGCGTGCCGACCCCTGACGTGTTCTATGCCCCCCAGAGACCTCTGCCCCACGTGCTGGTGTGGCCACATCCTTGCAGCGGACAGCGCATCTCCGATGAATCGCATCCACGTGCGTTGTGCCGCGTCTTCCGGGTGCCATATTGGCATTCCACAGCACCGACTGATGACGCCAAGATCAAGTACTGCCCGCATGCCCGAGTCTAGAGCCAGGTAGAACTTATGAACCTGGTGGCCCAAGTGGAGCCCCATGCTGCCGGCATATTTGGCCAGTAGCCCTTCATTAGGCCCAGGACGGAGGTGTGGCAGGACATCGCGGATGGGGTGGTCTGGGCCACTAGGGTGCAGCACACCAGAGAACAGTGCCAGCACCGGTACTGTGACCTACACAGAAGGGACCCAGAGCGGCTGAGGGCGCTGCAGGCACGTGTACACAGGGGGCCATGCCACGGCCAGGTAAGTGGGCTCATACTGCATCTGTGCATGACCACTGTTCCATGAGGGTGGCAGGGCTGCATGCCATGCTGGGGTGAGGGGTGGTCTGTCATTGTGTGCCCTGTGGCCTGGCGATGCCAGTGACAGGGTGCGCTGTGCAACAGCCCTGCGGCCTTGCCTGGATGGGGCGCACACTGTGCTTGGGGGTGAGGGCTGTGGTCTCTTGCTGTGGCAGTATTCTGATGTGTGCCTGTCTGTGTTCCTGTCCTAGGGTCCGAGGAGCAGAGATGTGCCAGAGTGGCAGGGGCACCAGGTGGCCTGCAGCAGGCCGCTGCGGGCCTTACGGCTGGGGGTGCAGGACTGCCGGAGGTGCTGTAGCGGGTCCGGCGTGCGCAGTGCCACGGCAGACAGATAGGCACTGTGCATTCCCACAATGTAGTGCTGGGTGGTCTGCAAGGGTGGGGGTATGGCCTTGGTCTCTTGTGCCATGTGCCATGGCAGCTGTGTGCAGCACATGGTGCAGTGTGCATTGTGCCGTGGGGCAGCCATTGTACGTGTGTATCAGCTGTTGGTGGGCTGGGTGTGCATCCGGCTACCACTAATGCCGCTGGGGTTCTGCTGCAGCACCATGCCACCTGCTTGCCTCTGTGCTGACGGGTGGCCCTTGGGCGGTGGTCCCCAGCGCTGTGCACTGCCATGGCCTGCCGGGTTGGTGGCAGGCATAGGCCCACCCACTGTGGGTGGCAGGGGTGCCACACCAGGGGCATGTGTTCCCACTGTCCACAGGGGGGGCTAGGGGGCTTTGGACGCACACTGATCACCTGTCCCTCTGCCGTAGGTGTTCGGAGGGGCTACCACCTGCCAGTCTATCAGCGTCTCCTGCATGAGATCCTCCTCATCATGTCCCACACCATGGAGACTGTAGGGCAGACCAGGAGGTTCATGCTCCAGTACTGGCGCAGGGGGAGGCGCCAGCTGCCGGCAGGCCGTGGCTGGCAATGAGGATCACCTGCCACCATCCCGCCTCTGTCCTCCCTTCCCCCTCCTTCCTCCTCCCATCTGTACAGTCCCTGTCCCCTGACCCCTTCTCACCTACGCCTACCCTCCCCTGTTACCTGTGTTATGTTTAGCTGTGTTGCTTGCCTCCAATATATATTTTACCTGTTCACCCTTCTGTGTCCGTGTCTCCTTTGCAGCTGGTGAGTGGGTCCATGCTGCAGTCGTGTGGTGGGTGGCCGTGTGGTGCGCCTGTGTCATTGGGTGGTGCGTGCATGGTGTTGGTATGCCACTCGGTCAGTGGCTGTGCCGTGGCACGACCCTGAGATGGCTGTTTGGGTTGTGTGGCATTTGTGTATAGTGTGTGCCATGTGTTGGAGTGTGGCCTGTCATTGGCCAGGTGGCTACGTGCCCACCAGTGTGTTGTGGTCTGGGTGCCCACCCCTGTACGTCAGTGCCACCTGTGCCCTGTGTCCTCGGGGGGGCACCACTGCATGTTTGCACTCCATGTGCAGTGGTGGGCTGTGCACTGGCTGTGTCCCTGCCACTGTGCCTGGCCTGGTGCTCCCGCCATCCTGCACTGTTCCTCCCCCCTTGCCTCTCTCTCTCTCTCTGCTGTGCACCTGGCTGTTCCTGCTGTGCCTTGACACATCACCCTCTGCTCCTTGTGCATCCCTGGTTGCGCTACGGTGCATATCTGGTTGCACCCTGGCGCACCTCTCACTGCGCCGTGGCGCAGTGCCTAGTTTATTCAGCCATGTTGCACCAGCGCATGCTGCGGTGCACAACCGTTGAATATCGCAGTCACTGCGCCATTCTGTAGCTGACTTGCACTGGGCCGGGGTTGCACACGCCTTTGGCCCATTTCTGAATATCCCACCCTGTGTGAATACAGTTCTGCAGTTCAGTGTTGGAGAAAAGAGCTACACATTGATGAAATCCTGTCATTACAAATAATTAATTTTGTTTGCTGAACACTTACAAGATAGGAAAGAAATTAACAAATGTCCACTCATTTTCTGTTAGTATTAAGCTGGTGCTAAGTTTGGAATCCTATTTCTGACTTACAAAACGAGCAAGAGAAATTCTGTACAATTAGAATAATCCAGTCACATGTGCATACATTACTTTTACGCAACTGCATGGTAACCCCGATCTACTTCCACTTTCAATGAAAATATATTTTCATTTATTTAACATTCTCTTTTCTGTTCTTTATTTAAAAACATAATAATTCATTTTATAAGCACACCCTGCTTCAGGGATTGTGTTGCCCTAGATAAATGCACTTCCCAGTTGCTGAAGGCATCGGCTACAACTCATGCCTCCCATACACCCAGAGAATACATTAATACAGCACAATGCACATCCTGTTGTGAATTTATTGTTAACAAATGATTTCTCATGTACACACTAACTGATTAGAAACCTTACCCAGGTATAACCTTATTGCTTCCAGGATTGCCATAATGAACAGCAGCACCAAATCCAGGGCTAGATTGCCATCAAGGTAACTTAAAACCTGACCTACAAAACAAAACAAAACAAAATATGAACTATGCAAAATAAACAGAAACTAATGTTTCATGTAGTTATGTTGTAAATGTGCATAAACATAACTTACTTTTATATATAATCATTAGAAGTGTAGCTAAAAAATAAAAGATGTAATAAAATCCATCTAGGTAAAACAGAATCTGCAGAGGAACAGATGATAGCTGTTGAAAGTGTTTTAAGGATATGTAACCAACGGTCATTGAAATGATAAACTACTGCTTACATATTTCTTATATCTTCACCACACAAAACCTGATTAGTTCTGTTTCTTGCATCAACACTAACTGGAAAGTACTGTATATTCCTGCTTCTCTGCAGACAAGCTCTGCAGAACATCTCAACCAGTTCTAATGTCTTCTGTGATTTTACAATACCCCTAAAGACTCTGCTAGTTTAGTGATCAATTCTATTTTATTAAAATCAGTCGATAAACAGGATGGTTTTATGTCATGTGAGCTGTCATGTTAGTTTGCAATGACATCCTATGCATACTTTCAAACATTTGATAATATAATAATATTTCATAACAAACATGTAACAGACACCAACATCATCATATAGTTAATATATTACAAAATGTAGAAAAGGCCATTCCAATTAAACCATACTATGTCACAGTGCCCATGAACTGTTTCACACAACCACTAGATTTCTGTTCCTTTGTTATCGATCACTGCAATACTCTGTCTAAAGAAATACAGTGTCCAATAAAAGGGTGCAAGGTCAAAGGGAAGGAATTCCAAAAGGATTGAGCACCGACTATAAAATCTGCTCTCCCCTTGATAGTAAGTGTATGGGACACCCTGAATTCGGTGCCCCAACAGACCTCAGACCTACTTTCACTGGTGTCACTTGCAAAAGATCAGGAGCCTGATATTCAAAAGTTTGCATGGGAACTAACGGATCTTTGCCTGCACAAACTGGGGTTTGCACTGGAGCCCCATATTCAAAAGGGACTTTTGCATGAGCAAAGAGGGTTAGTGCCCATGCAAAACACAATGTATGCGTGCAGGCAAGGGAAGGGGCTTGGCCATAAATATGCATACGACGCCATATTCAGTGGTTTTGTGCAGCACAAAAGGGTTGAGCACTGTCTTTTTGTGTAGCACAAATACTGACAAACAAAACCCCGACTTAACTCCGGGCAACCCTAGCAGCTGCCAGAGGTAATGCAGCTACCTAGCTGACTGGCCGCTGGGGGTGCACCTATGATCCATGGCACCCCCTGCCGATCGCCAGGCCCCTTCTTTCATTTAAAACTATCCCTGGTGCTAGTGGTACCCCAACGATTGCTGCCCCATTCTATAATTAAATATTATCCCTGGTGCTAGTGGTGCCCTTTCACTTGATCCCATTCCTGGCTTAAATGCAGTTATCCCTGGTGTTAGTGGTGCCCCCCCCTATCGCCAAGCCTACAGTTCAAACAACCCCTCCCTGGCATCCAGTGCACCCCCAAGGCACTGCCCCCCCACTTACCATTGTCTTAGTGGTGGCGCCGGAGGTACATACAGCAACCGGCACAGCCCTCCTCACACCTCCTCAGCTTGCAGCTGTATGTACAGCCAGGGAGTGCTCCTCTTATTTATAGGACAGGGTGACGTGCCCTGTCCTATAAATAAGAGATGTGCTCCCTAGCTGTACTTATGCTGATCTCTTCTTGTAACTTTGAATTTACTCATTAAACTACTTTCGTATTTGTTACTAGTTTTACCCTTCACATTGTATACCCTTCACATCTGCACAAGAAAGACATCCATGCATTTCAGGCACACTGCTCTGAATTTCTCTGGCAGGGGAATAGACCTTGAGCGATACTGGTTAGACTGAAGAAACCCACTGCTAAGAGGGGATTTCACTTTCCAGATCTGAACCGTTACCATCTAGCTGCCAAAGTAAGAATTCAGACTGGCTGATGGGAAACAAATGGGCCAGCTGGATTACCTTAGAGCCAGGAGCAAGAAACCCAAACTAGTATGTGTACAGGGAAGCAGCAGTCAAGAGAGTAGGAGATGTGCAGGAAAGGTCAAGCTAGCTCCGTTTAATAATAATGCAGAATTCATTCTCGGTTGGAGGACAGCGGCTTCTCACAGAGGAAGGAAGGGGGCAGGCTGCTTTGGAGACTTCTGTGGTCCGCAAGGTCTCAGAAAGTTGGAGAAGCTTGCAGTTGGCCTAGGATTGCAAAGACACCACATATTTCAATACCTGCAGATTATGCATCACATATGTAGCATGGATAGAACAGATTCCTGGCAACCAAGATCAGCAGGATGGAGAAAGAGGTAATGATAGCCAGGGCTTATTCCAGGGGTTCAGTGGCTAAGGTTTGTGCCCAACTGAATGATGCCATGCCCAACCTTTATAAAGGGGTGCATAGGCCATGGGGAAAGGGATACGAGACAGTAGATCAATGATGAAAACTGGGCTATGCTACAGTATGTGAAACCTACATGGGCCTGCTGTGAAGCCCAATTTAAATTAATTCATTGGTTATACCTTCTCCCAGACACTGTCGGTAAATTCTCTCCAGTGGTGTCACCCATGTGTGGGAGGTATGACGAGGTCAGGGGTACTTATATGCATTACTTCTGGAGCTGCAGAACCTTGAGACAATTCTGGTCTGGGGTCTGAGACCAGATTCAACAGAAGGGCTGAAAGGAAATACAGAATACACCCCCTCTCTTTGCTTTTTGGGTTGGACCACTCTGTAGGGGATGAATGGGACCCCCACCTGAGGGTTGTGACAGTAATGCTGCTAATAGCATGCAAGTGCATTCAGAATACCTGGAACTCCCACCAACAGCCCACAGTAAGAATGTGGTCAGAGATCCTTGCGAAAACCTTACCCCTAGAACATATCACTTATAAACTGAAAGAAAGGTGGAGAACTCTTTGAAAGGGTACTGGGCACGTTTATTGACTCTTTCCTGCCTGCAAAGGCAAGGGTGATATGCAAAAGTAACATAAAATAAGTCTCTCAGGAAACCCCCAAATAATTCATTAAGGTATACAGTACAAAGAAATGTATTCAGTAATGATTCCGAGTCGTCAAAATCAGATCAAATTAAGACACTCAGACTTAGTGTGAGATCAAGTTTATTGTAACCCAGTAATTTATTGTTATAAGTTATTCATCTTCAAGGATATCTCTTTCACCAGGCCACGCCTTTGCAACTATACCCATGTCAGCACTAGGACCCCATGGAAACTTTGCAAGCCAGGGGCCGCCCACGACAATGTCATGCACCAGCATCTACATAAACGTGGGTGGCCCCTCCTCTACTCAGTTCTTTTCCCGCTGATCAAACTCGTCAGACAGGCCATTGGAAACACTGCTGCAAAAAGCTGCCATTTTCTTTATTTTTCTTATATAAAAATAAAAATCACTATAATAGTGATTTTCAGCACCCTGTATGCCACTGAAGGAACTGTCAACACTTTTTCAGTTTTGTGACTGCAGAGAAAAAAATCTACAAGAACGACATGCATGAAGTGTGTGTCTACTGCTTAGACCTGGCTCTCAATGTGAAAGCCTTTGAGATCTGCCAAGGATTCAGCTCCACTACCAAGTGATGCAGGCAGCGGGCACTGGAGAAATTCTTCCTAAAAAAAGGACTTATCAGCAATGGAACAGCAGCTACAAGGTACATCCATGTTGCCTACCCCACTGACCGAAACGCAGTCAAAGTCTCGGGATAAATCTTTCTCCAGAATCCATAAACGCAAGCACCGGGACAAGGACACGGCTTCCCTGGCAAGGCCCAGGTTGCCACTGCGGACAGCAGGTACATCCCAACCTACAATGCCTTCTACTCTGGCAATGGCACCCACCGCTGCCGCAGACACCAAGGTCAGAGCTTGGCATAGGCGCTACTGGGCCTATTACAGCCAGTACATCACTGTCATCACTGGAGATCCAACCTCCACTGTGGACTACTAAGGTCACAACCACTACTCAAAGTAGCATCGCTGCCAAGCACTGTTCCTATCATTCTCTGATATTGTATGACACCTACTACAACGCCTACCTTCACTTAGAGTGGGTCCATTGATGGGGACTACTACAACTACCCTGTCGACGCCGGTCTCTAATATAGTGTGTAATAAATCTATGTAACCACCACCTATGTCACCGGCACGCTCCTTCATTACGTTGATGAGAGGTACAATGACAAATGTGAGTATAATCCTGACTTCATCATGGAAAAAGATAAGGAGGATGAGGGAGACTATGCTGAGGATAGCCAATATGTGCATGGCACCAGCTCAACAGTCTCTTCTTGCAGTGAGGACTGTATAAGTGAATACAGCTAGGTCACCTCCAAAGGATCCCTCCTTTTTTACCATGTTTAAGTTAAAAAAGTGTATTGTTCGGCACAAAAACCTTTACAAGACATACAAATAAAAATTTCACACATATATGGCATTTTATGAATGTCCCATACATGTAATATTCATATAGTCATAAAGTACCACTCTTTATTAAAAACTGTGTAAAAATATATGCACATCCTGTAGGATAAAATTAAGTATATTCTTGATGACACTAGTTTATCTCTGTTTTTCAGACTATATCAATCCATGATTTAGTATTCAAACTTTCCAGTCATATCTTGCTCTCATATTTATTCACATATCTTTTAAAGATGTACAGTTGTCAGATATCCAACACGTTTATTCAGTACCCCAAAATCGGTTGTTGTAAAAAGATAGGTAACTAGCAGGCCAGGAGGGAGATCAAGACTTCCCAGTATCTACCCCAGTCATCTTTTCTTTGCCTTGTCGTACAAGGGGCACAGCAGTAGCATATGTTTTAGATCATCCTCTGTCTCATATCTGCAGCCACAGAAGGGGCCCATCACGCCAGCTCTCTTCTGTTAAACATGTATCTAGCTGTGTATAATTCCATTCGGAATCTTGTTATTAAACGTCTATGTTGCAGGTTAGAGATAATAAGTAAATATGGCTCTAATTGATGAAGGGCAGGATTCACAAAAGGAATGCGCCCAGTGCATCCGAGATGCGCCGACGCATCCCTGACTTGTGCACTGGCACGATTTTGCAAGGGGCCAGATGCGCCGGCACATCCCTGATGTGCCTACACATCGCAGATGTGCCGCATACCGCCCATAATGATATGCGGCACATCTGAAGGGACTGTGAAGGGGCGTGCCTATGCATATGGTGTGCAGCCCATTCACGGCCTAACCAGGAGGCGCATCTCCGGGGCAAGTCTGGAGACGTGCCCCTTAAAGATAAGTCTACAACAAGCATACTTAAGTTGTTTGCCACCCACAGGCAGGCTGCCGGACTGCAGACAGCAGCACGGCAGCCCACCCACCCTGGCTGTCCAGTACCCCCCTGCCAGCATCCCCATAATGGCAGCAACAGAGCCCACAGCCATAGTGAGAGTTAGTGTCCACCCTCTGCCCATAGCCCCTTGTAGTGTGTACATCCGCCCCGGCCAACATAGGCAATGGAAACTCCCCTCCCTGCCAGTAGCCCCTTGTAGCAAGTACCACGACCCCAGCCTGCATAAGCAAGTAAATTCACCCTCCCTACCCCGACCTGATCGCCCGCCATGCCATGACCAAACATCTCCCTGGTGGTCCAGCGGACCCCCCCACCTCAGGCACCCACCCTCCATCCCAGCGGTTCAGATAGCCGATTGGGAGCTCCCACCACCTGCACCACCATGGCTGCCTGTCCAACAGAGCTGTCTGTGAATGACAGCTACTGTACAACTAATACAACCATTGGTTGACCGTAGCCGACCAATGGGCTTGCAGTGTGTACTGTACCCTGTCATTCACAAAGTTGTGAATGACAGAGTACAGTTCTCACTGCAAGCCCATTGGTTGACACAGTTGACCAATGGACTTACAGTTGTACAGTGGCTGTCATTCACAGACAGCTCTGTCGGCGGACAGCCGTGGCAGTGTGCAGGTGGGTTGAGCTGCCCACTGACATTCAGGACATGCTGGGATGGGGGTGCCTGAGTGGGTGGGGGGTCTGCTGGGATACTGGGGAACCTATGGAGTGCCATTGCCGGTGCGACTGGGTCAGGTGGGGGTCTGGGCACTCTACTCTACTCTACTACCACAGGGTGTGGCATGCGGGTGGGGGGGGTCTCAGCTTTCCACTGTACCACCGCAGGGAGTGAAATATGAATGGGGATGCAGGCACGGGTGGGGTCTGGGTCACTTACTCTACCACCGCATTGTGTGGCAGTCACACGGGGACTCGGGCAGGGAGGAGGGTTGCACTGACCTGACAGGGGTGCTGGGTATGTGGCAGTACTGCCGCACATGCAGGGTGCCTGACACATTCCGCCGGGCGCAGCCCTGCTCAATGCATGCTAATGAGACCATAATGACATGCAAATGGCCCCACTGTGCCATGCATGCCTAATGGCCCCATTTGCACATTGTTGGCTCTGAATGACACATTTGGGTGCAGCGCATCGTGAGATACGCTGCCCCATTAGTTCCCTAGCCTGACCAGGGGGTTGCGCTAGCGCATCCAGGCCAGGGTTGGGCGCAACTGTGGTATTCACAGAGGGCATGCACCAGGAGCATTCCCAGCGCATCTTCTGTGAATATCACAGCTGGTGCTCGTCGCATCACATTTGTGCCGGGGCATCTGAGATACGCTGAGTGCAAGCCCTTTGTGAATCCTGCCTGAATTGTTTTTATTTCTTTATATCACCTGAAATGCTTTAATTCTGATAGTCGTTTCAGGTCCTTTAAAATTGGCATATACCTAATTCTTGTTTTAAACTGAGCATTCATTTCCTCCTTTGGTCTCAAATATATCTTGTATAATAAGTAACCCAATCCTGAGGGAAATAAGTCTTTCTTAATTAATTGAATAGTTGGGGAGGTGAATCCTTGAGTTGCATATGTTATCTCTTCTTCCAAACACCACCTAGGCAGTCAAGTTTCTGGTAATTGGAATAATCCCAACATAAATAATAAAAGTCTTTCCAAAGCCATAGTTTCAACTGAAAATTGGCCCAATTCCAATTTTATGACTTCAGAGGGGACTGATTGTGGCACCATTAATATGTAACAATATAATTTGTTAATGATGCACTCAAAACCTTTTAAACCAGTTCCTCCCCAAATCTCTGCAGCATATAAAATGCTAGCTTTGAGTTTTGCATTCAGGACCTTGATTATACCCCTGACTGTTCCTTTACCTAGTTTTGAGTTAAATATCCATGGTGCATTAGATACTGTTTTCATTTTTGACTGAATAAGTGTGCAATGACTATTCCATGTAATATTTTGGGCAAAACGAAGTCCTAGGTAATCATAATAGTCATCAGTTATGATTTTTCATTATTAACTGCTCTTGGGACCTATTTTGATTTGTTGTCAAAAATTACTACTTTGGTCTTCTCTTTATTGATTATTTAATCCATTAACCTTACACAATTCCGTATATAGTCCAGTTTTCTCTGAAGGCCTACAAAGGATGTAGAAATTCAAATCATCTGTATATGCTAATAATTGGACTCTTTTATCCTTAATTTTGGGCGAATGATAATCAGGACTATACAGACCTTCAAGGATTGAATTTCTATAAAATTAAAAAAAGTTGGAGCCAGCCCTTGCGCACCCCAAGATTCATGGCTACCACTGAGGTAGTCATGCCTTGTTGGTTGTATTGCACCTTAGTCCAGGTATCTTTGTGTAACCTAATTAGAGTATCTAATAACACACTATCCATCCCATACTTATCCAGTTTTGCTAAAGAAGCATTCTGCTTATGCTGTCAAAATCAGCTGATAAGTCAACAAAGCAACAAAATAGTTTGCTTTTTTTCACTGTTACATATTTCCAAATTAAATAGTTTAAGACCTAGCAATGATGTATTATAGATCTCCGGGCTCTAAAGCCATTCTGGAACTCACTCAAAATGCATTTTTCACTAATCCATGATTGTAGCCTTTGCAATAAGATTTTTACAGAATGCTTCCTGTGAAATAATAGAAAGGCTAATAGGCCTATACATTTTGGGGTCCATAGGGTCCCCTTTTTTTAGTATGGAATAGATAGTGCATCCATGCCAACTATATGGAATGTCCTTGTATTAATGAGTTAAATACAATTTTAAATATTGGTAGCCACCATCCAGGAAAGGTTATATTTATATACACACATATCCAATACAGAATTGGACCCTGGAGCCTTATTGGAGGTTAATGTAGTTAGCGCCAGATATATTTCTTTATCCTGGATATACATGGGAGTTGGATAAGTATTTGGTCTTTATTCCTTCCCTTCCTTTCCTGTTTATCAGTTATATCTATATTCATTGAACTGTTTTTGCCACTCCTGGTTGATACCATAACTGCTATTGACTTCAAGCAGCCTAAGAAACACAATATCTGCTACTGGAGGGTTACTTGTTAATTATAGAATGAGGAGATGCCCTCTATTTTTACTGTCTCCCTAATCTCTATTGATTGTGCAATTCAAATAAGGATAGTGATTTTACCCAGTCCCAGAGACAATTAACATGCACAGATGATGTTAATATAAAATATATCAACCTGATTTATATAGGTCTAATAGGTACAGACACAGTTATATTATCACACACAAAATTCACTATAATCTAGACACTTAAAACTGTTCAAGAACTTTCCCGAATTGTAGAACATTATCAGGGAATATAAAATGTCCAAAGTTCAAAATATCACCATAAGGTTTTCTTCGAATTCCCAACAGAAAAGTATTTCTGTGCAAATATAAGAAGGCGGGTCTAAACAAATTACTGTTTACTTTCCTGGTTTCTTCATCAGCGAGACCCAATATGAAGTCCAAAAAAAGTTCTCAGCTGTCTTTATTCAGGACGTTTCCTAATATTTGTTCTTTACAGAGTTTATGTTTCCAACCGAACACTCATTTTTCTTTTCCTTCTTTCTTTAGACCCTTTAAAATTAGGTTTCTGCTTGTGTAAAAAGGGATACTTTCAATATCATATAGTAATATACAAGCGGTTTTAATTGTTTATATCATTAATCTGTCATGTTTTTATCCAAGTCTCATCCACAATTGTTACCCAGTTATATTCAGAGACTGGTAGAATTAAATTTTGTTAGCCAAAATTCCTTTCAAAAAAGGCAACAGCTAATTGCGTCTACACCTTCATTTGCTGGGACCTACTAATGTATTAATTTAGTTTTATTACTCTTAAGGTATATCAGCATACTTAGCTCTCTATATAGAAGAAATTCAAGTTCTGTTACACAGCATTTGAATCTAAACTATAAAATGAGTATTTTACCTTTCTAACAAAAATTAAAACCGAGCCAGTGCCTAACAGCACCAAATATAGGAACAAGCCATCAAATAAAAATTTTCCCAATTTGTTTTCTGACTCTGAGGGTTCCGTGACTTTGACCATCTAATTTAGAAAGAGAGCAAAGTTTTTTAAGCATTCCAGAGACTACTTATTTATAATATGTTTAAAAAAAATAAGAGTAAAAAAGTTAAATCGATCAGATTAGAACTAGAATATGGATTTTACCTTTTAGTTTATAAATTGTTCTGTCCTTTTGTTCCTTTGAATCCCACGATTCTGTGTTAGTTTTAGCCTTTCAGCCTGTTATAGCTTATTCTAAGTTTCTCGTTATGCCGATGTGTTCATGCTTCTTACTTTGGCTTTTAAAAATGGTGCTGTTGGAAACGAAAACGCCAGCGTCTGCGCAGTAAGCTTTATATAAGGGCATATCAGCTGTCTCACAGTTCCAGTTTGAATCAGTTTAATTAATAAATCAAATCAGATGAATTTAATTACAAATTTAGTCAAAACTGAAAAGCCGTATTCAACGTGGCATGGTCCCTTAAGCCTCTTACACCTCGAGTAGGAGAACTGACGCTTTGGTTATTACCCACATTAAAATGAAATCTAAGGAAGGTTGAATAAATCATATAGTTTCAACAGAGAAGTTCCCAGTAAAGAGAGTACCCAATTAATTTATTCAAGGTTTACTCAGCAAAGTCAGCAAAATCTGCGAAACCAGATACGACTCCCTTTAATAAGTTTTGCCAGATATCACTGAATTATGTGATGCAATATACACTTTATGTATATGAGTACCTTAATTAATCAATCAATCAGCCCTCCTTGGACAGTTAACCAGTTAAGCAGTTAACCAGTTTACTCTATCGGTGCGGTCGATATTAACTCTATTCTCTCGGCTCACAAGTTTCAACATGGACACTTTTATTAGTGTTTGCAACCGTGAATCATTTAACTATATTCTATTTTCTTTTTCTGCCGCCCAGTAAGGAGCACCAACAATGTAAGAACTGGAATCAGAGCCAGAGTATTTGCAATTCTCCCTGTCTGATTCCAATCACCTCCAATTTAAATTTTGGAGAAAAGGAATCCGTTCAACAATCAGACACTGGGAGCAGATGCCAGTAAACACCAACACTGCACAAATAGTATGTATTGATATGAGAGCAATATGAAAATGGGGTAGAATTAATTATCCATCCTGATTAATCAGTTTGTTATGCACTCTTCAATTCAGCTTGCCTGAACTTTCAGGAGAATGGTGCAAATAAATAACAAGATAGAGCAAACGAAAGAAAATAGAGATAGAATAAATATGAAATAAAATATATATAAACAACCACTTCAGTAACACCTTGACACCATTATCAAACACTGATCAATGAACTATTTGGGTATTACAGTGCCAAAATGATACGGTGCCACAGAAAATTATGAATAACTCAAATCAATCTATTTGATTCAATTTAAACGTGTCCTTATTTTCAGTCTAAAGACTCAAAACTGACTCCGGGAGGTTCAGAAGAGGAATATCAGATTTTCTAATTTTCCCAACTTCTACTGCATTCACCCTCTGCAGGGTTTGCCGCAGATCTCACTCATGAGGGCTCCTGCCACCTCGGACTCCTCTCCCTGAATTGGATTGTGGTGCACGCAGAGTGGAGACAAAAATTCAAGTGGCACAAGTTGGTCTGGAAAGACTGTGTATCAAGCAGTACTGGCTTCAAGCTTATAAGCTTCCAGCAAAAAGTGAGGCAATGGTGGCACACCTTCCGTACTGCAAATTAGCGCCTTACACAGCCCTGCTTCCACTGTTCCTCCACAGCAGTGTAGCGTGTATGTCACACGTTCTCCCAGAATTTCCTCTATCTCCTCCTTTTTTACCATACAGTAGAAGCCACTTTATCGGTACGCCCGCTTAATTGGGACGATCCCCCAAGCACCAATTTTGTTCTAATGTTATTCAATGGCAGCAGTTTTACTTTAATTGGGGTGGCCCTTCCGTTTAATTGGGACATTCTAGTTGTGGTCGAGGTGTTGATTTCTAATGCACACCTCACTGAGTACCTAGTACTATAAGAGGGATTAGTGATTAGCGGCCCGCTGAACGTTACCTTTCTGAACTGTGTTTGACCTGTGTTTGGCAAGATGGCATCTTGTAAGTGAATCGACCTCCCAGTGTATGAAAAGACAAAAGTAATTGAACTACTCTCTTTCCAAGGTTGCAAAAGAGTTTGGAATCTCTAAGAGCCAGGCTGGAAGAATCAGTTCAAACAAAGACAAACTGCTTGCCGAATTAGAATGATAACAGCAATCCAAACCGTAAGAGAAAGAGGGAAGGTAAGGACACAGTCGTGGAGGAAGGTTTACTGACATGGTTTAACCATGCAGTAACTAAGGGTGCTCGGCTTACAGGTTCCATGATGAAAGAGAAGGCAAAGGAAACTGCCACACACCTGGACTATCAGGGGTTCGATGCCACAGATGGGTGGCTTTCCAGGTGGAAACAGCATCATAACATCGTCTGGAAGAAAGAGCAGGGGGAATGTCTCAATGCAGATCACCCTTCTGCAGCCGACTGGGTTAAAAAAGTTCTTCCTGCTCTGCCGTCCGAATACCCCACAGTCAATGTTTTCAATGCTGATGAAACAGGCATATTTTATTGGGGTTATCCTGACTGTAGGCACATTCAGAAGAACGTAGATTTAATTGTGGGCAAAAAATCGAAGGATAGGGTTTCAGTTCTATGCTGTGCAAACATGGCAGGCAAAAAAGAATTTCCCCTCTTGGTGATCGGGAAAAGTAAGAGACCCAGGTATCTCCCCAAAGACCTATCCTCATTGCACATAACCTATGTTAGCTCTGCAAATGCCTGGATGATGGGGGGGCATATTTGGAGACTGGCTGTCATCCTGAAACAGCTGTTTGAGACAACACAGAAGAAAAGTGATCGTCTTTCTCGACAATTGTGGCACCCACCCTAGCGACCTATCGGAGAAATGTTCAAACATTAAGCATTTTTTTTTACCATCCAGCACAACCAGTTTGATACAGCCAACAGACATGGGGGTTATAAAAAACTTCAAGGGGTACTACTGCTCCCTCTTTTCAACTCAAGTAGTCGGCTTGATAGACAGTGGCTCCTCTGCCTTACCAACTGAAATCGCTAAATATGCCACATTGCTAGATGCCATATTCATGATGGCAAAGGCAGGGGCCACTGTAAAGGAGCTGATGATTGCAAACTGCTTTTGTAAGGCAGGCTTTTATCTGGACATAGATGACAGTGCCCTTACTAAGGAGACTGATGACACTCACTCTGTTGACCCCATTGCCAATGTGGATGCCCAAGCAACATGTCCCGGTCTGAATCTGAGGCATTTGTGAATGCAGTTGTAAGTGAAGAAACCAATGGACAGCTGTCAGTCCAAGACATATGCACTGCTTTGTGTGTTCAAAACAAAGAGCAGTCATTTGCCAAAGATGCTGATGATGAGGACCCTGTGTCTAAGTATACCAACAATGCAGAAGCAAGAGCACATACCAGTGCACTCCGAGACTGGTGTCTGCAGAGCAATAAACTAGAGCATTTACAGAGTCTGTTCAAGCTTGAGGGATTCATTTTAAAACAAATTGTGTTGGAATCGAAACAAACAAAGATTACCGACTTCTTCACAGCAGGGGACAGCAGAGACGAAAATGCCAAAGTCTGAAACTGTGACGCTGTGGGAGCTCCAGAGAGTGAAGATAAGTGATTTTAAAGTTCTTATTCAGCACAGTAATAAATAAAGATTCCATTGTATCACAACAAACACAAACACTTCAAAAAGAAGCTGTAATCACTATACAGTACTGGACGATGGTCTACAGTACTTTCCTTTATGTTTGTTTCTTTTGTTGTTTGGTTGATTTCAGAGTTTGGGTATGCATGATACGTAGTTTCCTCAGAACTGAAACAAAAAAACCAAACAGCTTCTCTTAATTGGGACAGACGTTTAAAGGGGCAAAAGGGTGTCCACAGAGTGGTCCCCTTTAACCTGCTTCTACTGTAATGCAGCAAATGAAAACTGCCATGGGCTTTACCTTGGAGGAGCAGGATTCCACTAAAAGGAACCTGCTGGAATTTCTGGAGATGCCAGAATCTCCTTCTCTTATCATTTCTCCCATATCTAGCACTGGAGGATACAACCTATGCAGCCTGGTACAGACCAAATACTATACCAGCTAGTCACAGAAAGGCTGATAAAATGTACTCTGCTCCTTCTGGTAAGCCTTTTTACGCTAATCAGCCTAAGACTGATTCAGTGGTCATCACGGCTGCCCATGACAGATCCCAGGCACCTAGACTCCTGAGTTCCCTCCCTCCTGTTAAGGAATCCAAGAGGTTGGATATGCTAGGCAGACGTACCTATGCCTCTGACTCTCTGGGCCTCCATACTGCCAGTTACCAGGCCCACATGATAAAATAGCAGAATACCCTATGGAGAAAGAATAAGGCTGCTGCACAGGCCTTGCCTGAGGGAAATGTCAAGCAAGAGTTACTCAGAACTCCTGCTTCTGGGGCAGATATGTGTTAACACTTGATCTACACAGCATATGCTGTTTCAGATGCTTCTGCCAGGGCTGCAGTCTCTGGCATCTTTCTCAAGTGCTACTCCTGGCTTAGGGTAGCAGGCTTTGTCACTGATGTGCAACAAACAGTTCTAAATGCCCCATTTAGGGGACAGAAATTATTTGGCCATGATGTTGAAGAAGCTTTAAAAAATCTTCAATCATCTGGCAAGACTCTGAAGTCAGCAAAATCTCTGTACCACACCCAAGTTAGAGGTAGGGGCAGGGATAATTTCCATCCCTCTGCTGTCAGAGGTAATTGTCAGGCCTACAGACAGTGGGGTAGAGGTAGAGGTGCGAGGGCCTTGCCAGTCCCCCTCCCAACTCCCGGTGCCCATACAAAAGCACCTAGCGTTAGTAGACCCGGTGGCTCTGCGCCCCCCCCCCCAGCTCAGCATGACTCCTCATACACCTCGCAACCACCATTACCTCCAGGGGTGGTTATAAGGGGTCAACTCTCCCTCCATCTGGATCAATGGAGGGCAGTGACTACAGACAAATGGGTACTGGAGATCACAGAGAAGTGTCATGCTCTGGAGCTTCTGGACAACCCGTCAAACCATCCACCAGTTAATACAACATATCCCCCAAGACACATGGCCCTTTTGCAGGAGGAGGAACAGATCCTGCTTCAGAAATAAGCCATAGAACCTCTACCACCCAGACAGAGGCACAAAGGGTTTTACTCCAGATACTTCATAGTCCTCAAGTGGCATAAGATCTACAGCCTATTCTAGCATTTGGGGATCTCAACTTCTTCATAGAGTACAGAAGGTTTTGGATGGTCTCTTTACAGAGTCTCATTTCTGTGCTGCAAACAGGGGATTGGATATGCTTCCTGGATATGAAAGATGCCTATCTCCATATCAAAATCAGGAAACCTCACTTCAGGAAATATCAAAGGTTCCTGTTCCAGGGGGAGCATTACAAGTTCAGAGTGTTGCCCTTTGGCTTGTCTTCTGCACCACAGGTCTTTACCAAGTGCTTGGCAATAGAGGTAGCAGCCATTCACAGGGAAGGCCTGTATGTCTTCCTTACCTGGATGACTGGCTATTAAAAGTCCACTCAAGGGACCAACTACTGCAGACCCTAGCTCAAACCAGATAGACGTTCAATGCTCTTGGGGTGACAGTCAACATACCAAAGTCTGTATGGACACCTTGCCAATGCCTGCAGTACATAGGGGCAGTTCTAGATACAGCCCAGGGTTCTGCATTTCTGCCACTGGATAGGGCAGAAAGACTGACTGCACAAGCACAATTGGTACATGACAGCCAATAAGTCTCAGCAAGTACATTTCTACACCTTCTGGTCCTTATGGCGGCAGCCATTATCACAGTGCCACTGGCCAGGCTGCACATGCGGATCCCACAGTGGATCTGAGAGTCCAGTGAGACCAAATGACAGACAATCTAGAACAAATGGTTCTAGTAATGCCTCCCTTGCACAAAGCACTCAAGTGGTGGATGGAATGCGGCAACCTGCTCAAGGGCGTCCCATTCTTAATTCCCACCTCCCATCAGATTCCCACTATGGATGCCTCGGGATCCGAATGGAGAACCCACCTGGGACATCTTCTAACACAAGGCACATGAAACCAGGTGAAGTGCACTTTGCATACAAATGCCCTGGAAATGAGAGCAATCTTACATGGGCTCCAAGCATTCCAGGACCACCTATCCCCAGGTCCTCTGTAAATACAGACAGACAATGTCAGTACGATGCATTACATCAACAGACAAGGGGGACTCACTCTTACCCGCTCTGCAGGGAAGCAAGGCAAGTCTGGTATTGGGCTCGGGAACATAGTCTAGAACTATCCAGCAGTTCATGTTCCAGATGTCTAAAACTTCTAGGCAGACAAGCTAAGCGGGTCACAGTCTGGTGTGCATAAGTAAGATTTGCTGACCTTGGTGGTCGATGAGCTATTCGCAAGATGGAGTCATCCAGAGCTAGATATTTTTGCATCCCCACACAACGCAAAGCTGCCATGTTTTTGCTTGCTCACTCCAGGGCCTGGAGTTTCCTGGTGAGATGTGTTGTCCCTCTCCTGGAAGAAAAAATTACTCACCTTAGTAATGTTGTTTCTTCTAATGGAGTCTTGCTATATTATGACAATTGCAGTATGACCGCAGGTTAGAACTGCTCCGGAGGTGAAATAGTTAACTTTCCATGCAGGCATGGAACTTAGAGCACGAGCTCGGTTGAAAACTCTGTCTGTTGTGCTTCAAACGCAAACTGTCAGATCTTTACAAGCTAAAACTCACTAAGGTTCTGTGTGGAAGCTGTAAACCTACACTAGCCAACTGGCTACTAACATAAACACTCATTTTTGGCCTAAAACAAAGACTCAAGTCAGGAGACCCAAAAATGCAAAAACACAACACCAATTCACCCAAAAAGGTAGGTGAAAAACAACAAGGTGGGCATCAAAAAGTGCCAACCACACTGCCTACCCACATCCCCAAAACAGAGGTTCTGAGAGGGCAGGCAGGAGGAGGTCATAATATAGCAAGACTCATTAGAAGAAACAACATTACTAAGGTGAGTAATTTTTTCTTCAAACAACATGAAGTCTTGCTATATTATGACAATTGCAGACTACACAGCAGTACCCCATGGAGGAGGGACAGAACCTACCTAGAAATAGGCTCTACACGGCTGTGTTAAACCGGAGCATCACTCCTAGCCTGGATGTTCAGGGAGTAATGCTTGGTAAAGTGTGAACTGTTTTCCAGGTAGCTGCTTGACATATTTCTAGAATAGGAATGTCTCTGGCAGCAGCCAGAGAAGCAGCTGTACCTCTGGTAGAGTGAGCCCTCAGGCCTGAGGGGGGAACTTTACCTAACTTCTCATAGCAGAATTGGATACAAGCGACAATCCACCTGGCAATGGATCTTTTAGTGGCTGGCTTCCCTTTACCAACTTCGCCATAGGTGAGGAACAGTTGGAGGGTGTCAAACCTATGACCCTTGGTACGCTCTATGTAGTAACTAAGGGCTCTCTTCACATCTAGGCTGTGCAGCCTCCTCTCCCCAGAGGAGAAGTGGTCAGTGAAGTACACTGGAAGTGAAATAGATTGATTAAGGTGGAAATCTGAAACCACCTTAGGCAGGAACTTTCTGTTAGTCCGAAGGACCACCTTATCTCTGTGAAAAGAGATAAACTTGCTCCAATTGACAACGCTTTGTAATTCACTTATGCGCCTGGCAGACGTGATGGCTACCAAAACACAGTTTTCAAGTCAAGTACTTGAGCTCAGCTGAAGACAAGGGCTCAAGGGGTTGCATAAGCTGAGCAATGCAAATATTAAGATCCCAGGCAGGGGCAGGATCCCTGAATGGAGGGTTGGTGGGAAACAACCCCTTAAAAAACTTGGAAAATACAGGATGAGCTGAAAGAGAAGAGGATTTACCTGCTGAAATAAAAGCAGACACAGCTGCCAAGTGCACTTTCAGGGTAGCTGGTCTCAGCCCCAAAGAATTCAGGTGGACCATATAATCCAGGACTGTGGGTAGATCAGCAGAGACTGGGGAAATATGCTTTTCCGAGCACCATATGGAAAACCTTTTCCATTTGGAATTGTAAGTAGCCTGGTGGAAGGCTTCCTTGCGGCCTTCAATATATCCATTACACCTTGGGAAAGGTGTAAATCAGCAAACTCTAACTCTTCAAGAACCAAGCCCTGAGATTGAGAGATTTGAGATCCGGGTACCAGATCCTTCCCTGGGCACAGGTTAACAGATTGTGATTCCTCGGAAGGGACAGGGGAGGATGGACTGCTAAGGACAGCAGGAGTGGATACCAGGGCTGTCTGGCCCAATCTGGAGCTATCAGAATGACTTTGCATGATTGGGATCTGATTTTGACTAGCACTTTGAACAGGAGAGGAAAGGGAGGGAAGGCATAGAGAAACTTCCCCTCCCAACTGAGGGCTAAGGCATCCAGGGGGAGTGAGCCCAACACTGGGGGCCTGCAGCTAAAAAGAGTTGGTGATTGTCTGGGGCTGCAAAAAGATCTATCTGCGGGGTGCCCCATCTGGCAAATACTACTCCCAAGACCAGGGGATCCAGTGACCATTTGTGGTGGCCCTGGGAAATCCTGCTGAGAGCATCTGTCAGGACATTGTCCTTGCCTGGGAGGTGAACTGCCGTAAGGGAGGTGTTCAGGGAGTAAGCCAGAGACCACAACTTCATCGCTTCGGTGCACAAGGCCGTAGACCGAGTGCCCCCTTTGCTTGTTTAAATATCCGAGATCCAGGATGGGCTGCCATTCTCCTGTCTTTTTTGGGGTAAGGAAGTACCTGGAGTACAAACCTTTGCCCTGGTGTAGGGGAGGAACCCTTTCCACAGCTCTGAGAGCCAGGAAGGTAGAGACCTCTGCCTCTAGGACGAGTGCCTCTGATGGAGTTGCAGGTGGGAAAGATCTGGTTCTCAGCTTTGGAAATTTTTTGAAGCTAAGAACCAGTCCCTGGCTTACTACTTACAGGACCCACTTGTCTGATGTTAAAGACTTCCAGTCCTGGACAAAGTAAGCCAGCCTGCCCCCTACAGGTAGAGGAGAATCGGCCCTGGCAATCCCATCAGGGTGCCTGCTTGGCAGGGGCTTTGGGCTGAGGGGTGGAAGCAGACCTGCTTGCACCCCGTCTGCCTCTCCCTCTAAAGAACCCCCTGAGCATAGGCGGAGGAGGAAGCTTGGGCTTGGTAAAAAGGCCTATGAAAAGGCCTGCCCCTGCCTCTAGGAAGCTGCTTTTGAGGAGTGGCCTGCCTTTCCTTGGTCTGTGCACTCCTATAGGTAGTCCTATATTCATCCATTTTCTTCATGTAATTCTCTGTTTGCTCCCCAAATAGAGAATTCCCCACAACAGGAAAATCCATGGCCTTAGACTGGGTATCCTGAGACAGGGTAGTACATCTGAGCCAAGCCATCCTGCGAAGTGCCACAGATGTAGCCATGACTCTTGATGAAACATCATTAGAGTCCACTGCAGCATGAAATTGCACCTTGGATGCCTCAATACCATCCATAGCCACCTGTTCCAGCTCCCTGGCAAGCTGGTCAGGGACTTGTTTTGCTAGGGCCAGCACAGTATCCCATCTGGATTTCTGGTACCTAGCAGCATAAGCCATATAATCTGCTTGTCTGAGTCCCAAAGATGCTGCCATAGCATCAATCTTCCTGGAGTCCTTCTCAGTGGGGTGTGAAGCTAGGGGAATATTAGCCTTGTCACAGGCTGCAGCCTGCACTACCTCCACATGGCTGCATTGTTGAGTGAGGAAATCAGTGTCAGAGCCTGATAAGGTATACCTCTTGTCCATCCTTTTATCCACAGGAGGTATAGTGTGAGGAGTTTTTAAAACTTTTACTGTCTGTTTCCGAAAAGATTTATGCAAAGGAATAGACAGTCTCCTAGACTCTGGAATATTCATCATTTCTACATAGTCTGGCTCTTCTTGGTCATCAACAGCTTCCTCAACAAGGAGCTGGAGAGTTTCAACAACTTTTTATAAAACATGAAATGAGAAGGACTCAGAAAGCCTTGGAGGAGAAACCTCTAGGGTCTATCTGGAGAGATGTCCGGATCAATGGGCACATCCAGATCTTCAAACCATATTCACTCTCCTTATATTCCTCTTCCCCTTCCCCTGGTTCATAAAAATCCTCAAAATCATAATCTTGAACCGGTGGAACCGGCCGAACCGAGCGCTTACTTGAAGGTGTCGGTTCAGTCGGAACCGGAGAGAGACACTGGACAATTTGAATTGCTTTAGCTATTTCCTCAGCAGTTGGGGAGAGAACTTTAGGCTCTACACTAGCTGACTTTCTAGTCCTTTTTGCTGGAACTGGCTCCTCAGAACCGGCTCTTCGTTTGCCCGAGGAAGTATTGCCCTGGTCAGAGGGCACTCCCCCCGGTTCGGTTGGTACCGAACCGGCTGGCCATCCGGTCAGCGGACTTTTGGCCTCCTTTCCCTGAGCCTACCAACTCTCTTATCTATGGTGGCAGCAGGGAAATTGTGTGACAAATCTGGTGCAGTCTGAATTGAGGTGGTCAAACCCCAGACAATAGACACATGTGGTGTGTGGGTCAGCCTTAGCAAAAGCTTCCCCACAAACACTACAGTGTTGAAACCCAGTGGGTCCAGTTTTTCTTTTGGGTTTTTCAGACATAATGCCAGCCTAACCAACTTGCCCATTTATGGCAATCCACCAAGCAAGACACCCTTATCGGTTCCCAACCGTGTCACGGGTCGTGGAAAAAAACGTAATGAAACCCGTTTTTTTTAGAACCGATAAGAACCGGGAACCGCACTCTAAAAAAGGACTAGTAGATTTTAAATACAACCTGATCGGTTCAAACCAAACCAATAAAGAATTACAAGTTCCACACAGAAAAAATAAATGTAAAACCTATCTATTACTTACATTACCACAGACAGAGCTTGAACCAACCGGTTGCGGTTTAATTTCGGCTAAAAACCGAAAAATAATACTTTTAAACCGACAAAATGAACCGAGCAGAAGAAGAAATCTCCGGAGCGACTGTTCAGTGAGGCGGAGTAAAGAATCTGACAGTTTGCGTTTGAAGCACAACAGACAGAGTTTTCAACTGAGCTCGCGCTCTAAGTTTCATGCCTGCATGGAAAGTTAACTATTTCACCTCCGGAGCAGTTCTAACCTGCAGTCATACTGCAATTGTCATAATATAGCAAGACTTCATGTTGTTTGAAAGGGGGGTTTCTGTATGCCTTCCTTCCCTTTCCATTCATTCAGAGAATATTACTTAAGGTACAGATGAAGGGGGCAACTTTAATACTCATTGCTCCCCTCTGGCCTCAGTAGATATGGTATCTCCTGCTGGAAAGCTGTAGTAGAGCCCCCAGTACCTCTGTCCCTGTGCAAGGGTATACTGTCACAGGAACAGGAAGTCCCTATATCTACATGCATGGTTCCTGAATACACAGCCATAGCTTGCTCTGGGTATCAAAGAATGTGGCAGATGTTCTGGTGGCTGCTAGAAAATCATTCACCAGAGACACCTACTCAATGATGTGGAAGTGGTTTGATTTGTGGGATGCTTCATATAAATTGGATCAGTTTACCTCCCAGTCAATCAGGTTCTAGAATATTTGCTGTTCTTATCAGATTCAGGCCCATAGTATTCCCCAGTCAAAGTGCACTTGTCTGCTATATCAACTTTCCATGTGCCTGTGCATGACTGTACGGTTGCTCAACTGGAGGTCACCCGTACATTCTTGAGGGGCATTTTACACATAAAGCCTCCCATTCAAAATCCAGTCCCAGCTTGGGATCTGAATTTCATTTTGAAAAAGCTGACTTCTTTTTGAGCCAGCCGCAAGTTGTGGCTTATGCTATCTTTCTTGGTAGGCATTATTTTTAGTTGCAATTACTTCTGCTTGAAGGATTTCAGAACTGGGCAGACTGGATGGGCCTTGCGGTCCTTATCTGCCGTCAACGTCAACTTCTATGTAACTGCAGGCTCTAATGTGTGAGCCTCCTTATTTGATTTTCTGCAAAGACTAGGTGTCTTTGCATACTAATCTTAAGTTCTACCAAAGGTGGTGTCCGAGTTTACTTTAAGTCAAACTATCCACCTACTGTACCAGTGTATTATCTAGGGCATGCCAATTCAGGGGAAGCATTGCTCCATACCTTAGATGTGCACAGAATTCTCAGATCCTATGGGCAGAAAGTCCTTGCAGCATTTTGTTTTGTTTGCCCCGGGAAAGAGAGCGCCCCCAGTTTCTAAACAGTGCTTGTTTAAATGGCTATCACACTGTATTACGTTCTGTTACAGGAAGCTTGGTAAGGAACTTCATGGTGTGGTTCGTGGTCGTTCCACAAGAGGCATGATCACTTCTGTAGCTTGTTTTTGGAATGTTTCTGCTGCAGAAATTTGTGCGACTGCCACGTGGAATACTGTTCACACCTTCACTAAGCACTACAGTCTGGACACTGTCTCTCACAGACAAGCTGGGTTTGGCCTAGCTGTGCTACAAGGCCTACTATCATAATTAAGCCCATATGCTCCAGCCACCTAGAATGTTGGCTTCCAGTACCACTTGGGATTCATTCCAAAGGTGTGGCCTGATGAATGAGATAATTTTCCTGGACATCAAGTAACCACCACTCGTTCAAACTAATGGGACTACGCAGAGATGCTAGGACCCAATAGGAGTCAAAAATCTTCAGGAGGGCCGCCGCAGAGATAGAACCTGGCTCGCACTGTATAGGTTGTCTCAGCGTCAACCCTCCAACTGCCTCAGTTCCTTTTTTCCCGCCATCGAGTGCGCTTCAGTGATGACATCACTCATCCGCCAGGAGACAAATCATCACGTCTATACAACAGCAGCTATAGTCATTCAGTATTTGTTAGTTTTTATTTATTTTAGTAAATTCAGTTTAAAAAAAAAAAAAAGTAAACTTTCATCAACAAAGAAGTCTTCAGCCCGTCTTCAACGGAGTCAACCATGAACGGGGCCAGTGATGGCAGGAAGACTTCGCATGAAAGCTGTGTTTTCAGCAGGGCTGGGTCTCGTCCACCACCCTCTACGGAGGGGAGGGTCTGACTACAGGCAGTCCGGTGCTTGGGGGGATGAGTGGTCCTCCCAAAAGCACAATAAGAAGCGGTCCCCTTCTCAATCTTCATTGAGGACTCGGCACCACTCGACCTTGAGTTCTTCTTCAACCTCCAGGTTGAAGAAAAAACGGTATCACTCGAGGTTGCCCTCTGGTATGTCTGCCCATCAATCGTCAGTGGCAAGGGGCAGAGGTTCGACTCTGACTCCTCCAGGGTCCCCTACAGCCTCTGTTCCTGGTGACCGCCATCCTCAACTCTGGAGTCCCTCCCGGCCCCCTGGGGGGTCTTCCGGTGAGCAGTTTCATCACTGGGCCACTCTTATGGAGCAATGGGTTTGGCGGTTGTCCCACCTGCCCGAGCCGGCGAGTCCGTCTCCAGGGCCTTTGGGCCTAACGGTTTCGAACCTGTGGGCAGGGCAGTTGGTATTTCCTAGCCATGCGGCGCCTTCTCCGTGCCGTCAACACTGCGCTCTGGTGCTTTTCCCCCTCATATGGCTGTGGCGCAGGGGCCAGCACAGGTGTCATTTCTCCTGATTTTCTCAGATCTTCCTCCCTGACTCTGGGGATGGGATTGGGAACCTCTGGTTCTGCGGCGTCTGGGGCGGTGCCCAGTTGGACTTTTGTCGTGGTGGCGCTGTGCCTGATGCCACTCTCTGGGCCGGTGCCATCTTCTCTTTCAGCACTGCACCCTGTCTGGCACCATCTGCGCATCTGGTGCTGCCTAGGGTGCCGAGGTTTTCGACTCCGATTCGCAGAGCTCCTCCTCCTCCTCCTCCTCCTCTTTATCCTCCTTTTCCTACCTATACTATCCCTCTAGGGCTAGTAGGGGACGATATTCAGCCTGATCTTGATCTTCAATTAGGAGATGACTTTGATGATGATTCTTCTCTTGGAGTGGCAAATAAACCCTCTCCTTCAGTGGAGCCTCTAGTCGAGGACCTATCCTTTAATGCTCTGCTAAAGAACAAGAATTCCTCTCTTTGTCTCTGTCTCTCTCTCTCTCTCTCTCACTCTCTCCAGACGTCAGAGATTGATCCAGGGAAATTGCTGTGTCTGCAGTATCTGCACATTCTAGATATTCCTGTGGAATTAACTCCTACGGTGCAGCCCTCTTTTGAGACACTTTCACAAATGGTGTGGGATAATCTGACACTTATTCCTTCTGTGGCTAAATCCATAGACAAGAAGTACGTCCCCCCAAGGATCAACCAATTTTGGCCTCTCAAGCCTTTGCTGATGCCATAGTTGTCTTGGCAGAGAATGACAAAGCTGTCCTTCCTCAGGAATCTACGGCACGTCCAGTAAAGAAAGAATCTCGTAAGACTGACACCTTGGGGAAGCGAGTTTTCGCTGCCTCTACCCTGGGTATGCGCATTGCTAGCTACCAGGGTTTTTTCTCTCAGTATGAGTATACCCTCTGGCATTTGCTCAAAGCCACTGTGGAAGCTCTTCCAGAGTCTGACGTTAGCGCAGAGCTTCTCCAGACTACTACTAGAGGCACTGAGTCCAACAATCAGCAACTAAAAGCTGCTATGGACGCCTTTGACACTGCTACCAGGGTAGCAGCAGCTGGTATTTGCACCCAACACCACTCGTGATTGCAAACATCAGGATTCACAAATGATGCCCAACAGAGAGTTATGAGTTTACCATTTGATGGAACTTATCTGTTTGGCCCTCAAGTCAAACAGGCATTAGAGGCCACACAGAAAACTAGAACGGCTTTAAAAATGGCCAGGCCACCCTCTGCTGCCCCTCAACGGGGCGGGAACCGGCGGTAGTTTCATAACCATCAGTCCTTTCACGGCAAAGGCAGAGGGGGCTTCAACAAGAATCAAGCCCCCCCCAGCCACAAAAGAAAATGCAGCAGAAGGCACAGGGCCCAAAAGTGCATAGTGCCACCCTCTGAGATTCTGGCCCAAGTCCCACATCAGCTGTCCGAGGGGGACTCTTCCTTGACAGCAGGAGGACGTCTGACTCAGTTTTACAACCAGTGGAAGTGAGTCACATCAGACAAATGGGTGCTCAGAAAAATCCGTGCTGGTTACTCTCTAAATCTTTCAGAAACACCTCCAGATCATCCACTCAAATGACAGCCCAAGCTGTCTGTCTCTCAGTCAGACCTTCTTGCTTCTGAGATTTAAGGCCTTCTGAACAACAGGGCAGTAGAAGTAGTTCCATTGGAACAACGGAACACAGGTTTCTACTTCCATTACTTCCTAGTTCCAAAGAAAACAGGCGGCATGCGCCCTATTCTTGATCTAAGGAAGTTAAACAACTTCCTTTACAAGTAGAAATTCAAAATGATATCACTCGGCATTCTGTTACCTCTGATTCATCAAAACAATTGGCTGGCCTCCTTGGACATGCAGGACACCTACCAACATGTTCTTATAATACACGCAAACCACCACAAGTATCTCCGATTTCTGGCGTTGGGTCAGCACTACCAATTCAGAGTTCTGCCCTTCGGACTATCCTCGGCACCTCGAGTCTTTACAATGTGCTTTGCAGTTCTCACAGTGCATCTCAGGAAACTCATAATTCAAGTGTTCCCATATCTGGATGACTGACTACTAGCAAGCCTCTCCAGACAAGAGACTCAGGAAGCCGTGGCTATGGCTTCCAAGTTCCTCATGTCCATGGGAGTTCTGTTGAATTTGGGAAAAGCGCAGCTACAACCCTCCCAATGGCTCCTCTTTATAGGAGCCCTTCTGGATAGCTCCAAAGCAAAAGCATTTCTTCCGGAGGACAGGAGGAATGACATCCTTCAGATAGCCCACTTCATCAGAGAGAATGACTCAGTTCTAGCCCTCTCAATGCAGCGGATGCTGGGTCTCATGGCATCCGGTGTCAGTGTCAGTGGCTCAGTAGGTAGCACACTCGCCTCTGAGGCTGGGAGATCAGAGGGCTGTGGGTTCAGTTCCCACATCTGGCACTTGGGTTAATATCCCAGTACTGACATTGTAGTGCAGCATGAGAGGGGTGCTGCATTTCTGAGGTGCCGTCTTTCGGATGAGACGTTAAACTGAGGTCCCATCTGCCTGGATTGGTGGTAGTTCAGGCGGATGTTAAAGATCCATGGCACTTATCAAAAGAGTAAGGGAATTTCCCCGGTGTCCTGGCCAAATTTCTCTCATTCACTAAAAATACCACCAACAGCTTAATCTTGTTCAAGGTCAATTGGCATTCTTCTGTATCCCCCTCCCCCGGGTCGTGCCTGAAAATAGGCAGGACTTGTCTAGTGCACTTACCCGGTCAACAAAAACTAAATAAAAAAATTAAAAATCCTTGGTGTTCACTGTGCCTCTGGCTCATCTTCACATAAGAACTACTCAGTGGATGCTCACTATTCAGTGGTCCCCAACCACACATCCCCAGTCCTTTCACATCAAGGTGACGGAACCTCTAAAATGGTCACTCACCTGGTGAACTCAAGAGGACAACCTTCTGATAGGGTTTCCCTTTGCCCCACTGGAATCTCAGATCTCCATCACCATGGATGCATCCCTTCTCAGATGAGGAGCTCACTGTCAAGATCTCCACACCCAAGATCGAGGGAATCAGGATGAGTCTCAACTCCACATAAATATCTTAGAAATGAGAGCTGTCCTGTATGCAGTCCGAGCTCTGAAGGACAATCTCTGTCACAAGATCATTCTCCTTCAAACGGACAATAAAGCACTGGTGTACTACATCAACAAACGGTGGAGCACACTCTTACCCCTTGTGCAGGGAAGCGACGAGAGTGTGGGAGTGGTACCTGGAGCACAAAGCCCTCATCCAAGTGATTTACCTCCCGGGAGTGCAGAATGATCTAGCAGATCATCTCAGCAGAACAGAAACGGATCCTCATGAGTGGTCTCTCGACACAAGTGTCATGCAATCGCTCTTCGAAGAGTGGAGAAGAAAAAATTACTCACCTTAGTAATGTTGTTTCTTCTAATGGAGTCTTGCTATATTATGACAATTAGCAGTTTGGTCCTCCTCTAGAACTGCCCCGGAGATGAAAGAGTTAACTCCATACAGGATGGAGTTCTGAGCACGAGGTCGGTTTTCAAAGCTCTATCTGGGCAGTTTCAAACTGAAACTGTCAGATCTTTACGAAGCAAGAACTCACTAAGGGTCTGTGTGGAAGCTGTAACCTACACTAGCCTACTGGCTACCTAATAACAACAACAACAACAACAACAATAGCAACAATAACAAACACTGCTGGACCTACCCAAAGACTCAAGTCAGGGGCCAGCAAAAATACCATTTAACAATAGAAACAACACTCCCAAAAACCCCAAAAGGGAAGAAAATCCTGCAATGGCATAAACAGTGCCTGCACTAGGTTGCCACCCCTACCCAAGTAGAAGTTCTGAGAGGGGCAGGCTGGGGTGGTCATAATATAGCAAGACTCCATTAGAAGAAACAACATTACTAAGGTGAGTAATTTTTCTTCAAGCAACATGAAGTCTTGCTATATTATGACAATTAACGAACTACACAGCAGTACCTCCATGGAGGAGGGACAGAACCTACTTAGAGATAGGCTCTGAAGCACAGCTGTGCCAATCGAGCATCTCTCTCTGGCCTGGATATCAGGGAGTAATGCTTGGTGAAGGTGTGTACCGTTTTCCAGGTTGCAGCCTGACAAATTTCCAAATAGGAATGTCTCTAGCAGCAGCTAGAGACGCGGCTACCTCTGGTAGAATGAGCCCTCAATCCAGAGGGGTCTCTACCAGTTTCTGGTAACAAAATTGGATACAAGAGACAATCCATCTGGCAATTGTCCTCTTAGTGGCAGGTTTCCCTTTGCCAACCTCACCATAGGTGAGAAACAGTTGATGGGATTCGAACCTGTGACCCTTGGTACGTTCTAAATAGTAACTCAATGCCCTCTTAACATCCAAACTGTGCAATCTCCTCTCACCAGAGGAAGAATGCTCAGTGAAAAATACTGGAAGGGAGATGGATTGGTTAAGATGGAAATCCGACACCACTTTAGGTAAAAACTTTCTGTTAGTCCTGAGGACTACCTTATCCCTGTGAAAAGAAATAAAATCATTTTCTACTGAAAGGGCTTGTAACTCACTTATGCGTCTAGCAGAAGTGATGGCCACTAGAAATACAGTTTTCCAAGTTAAAAACTTAAGCTCTGTGGAAGACAGGGTTCAAGGAGGTTGCATTAACTGGGCAATGCAAACATTAAGGTCCCAGGCAGGGGCTGGGTCACGAAAAGGGTGGATTGGTATGGAGTAACCCTTAAAAACTTGGAAAATACAGGGTGAGCGAAAGGAGGAAGGCTTTCCTGCTGAAATAAAAGCAGAGACAGCTGCCAAATGAACTCTTGAGGTAGCTGGCCTGAGGCCCAAAGAATTAAGATGGACCATGTAGTCCAACAAAATGGGCAAATCAGCAGATTCTGGGGCATATGCTTCCCAGAACACCAGATGGAGAACCTTTTCCACTTGGAATTATAAGTGGCTCTAGTGGAAGGCTTTCTAGAGGCCTTTAGGATGTCAAGGACACCTTGAGAAAGGTGCAAATCAGCAATTCTAACTCCTCAAGAGCCAAGCTTTGAGGTTGAGGGATTGAGGTTCGGATACCAGACTCTCCCTGGGCACAGGTCAGCAGGTTGTGAATCCTGGGAAGACACAGGGAAGGTGGACTGCCAGTGATAGAAGGAGTGGGTACCAGGGTTGCCTGGCTCAGTCTGGTGCAATCAGAATCACCTTGCAAGGCTGGGATCTGATTTTACTAACACCTTGAATAGGAGAGGAAGGGGAAAGCATAAAGAACTTCCTTCCCAATCCAAGAGAAGGCGTCCAGGGACTGAGCCCACCACTGGGGCCTGCAACAGAACAGTGGAAGTTGGTGGTTGTCTGGGGCTGCAAGAGGTCTATCTGAGGGTGCCCCATCTGGCAAAAACTGTCCCCAGCACTCGAGGATTCAGGGACCATTTGTGATGGCCTGAGAAATCCTGCTGAGGGCATCCGCTAGGACATTGTCTTTCCCTGGCAGGTGAACTGCTATCAGAGAGGTGTTCAGGGAGTAGGCCAGAGACCACAACCATTGCCTCGGTGCACAAGGCGGACGCACGAGTGCCCCTTGCTTGTTGATGTACCACATTGTTGTGGTATTGTCTGTTCTGACCTGGACTACTTTGTTCTGGACAGATGCAGAAAATGCTTGAAGAGCTAAAAAGACAGCTGTGAGTTCCAGCAAACTGATGTGGAGCAGAGATTCCTGGGGGGACCACACTCCCTGGGTGGAGAGGTCGCCCAAGTGTGCTCCCCACTCCAGGAGGGAGGCATCCGTAGTGAGGGTGAGGGAGTGGGAGAGAGGAATGAAGGGGACCCCCAGTCTTAAATTGCTCTGATCCTGCCACCACTGAAGGGCTAGGGATCAGGGTTCGGTCACTGGAATCAATTTGGTGAGGGCTCCCTCCTTTGAGACCAATAGGCTCTCAAGTGAAACTGAATGTCTCTCATCTGGAATCTTGCTCCCTGCACCACGGCTGTGGAGGCAGCCATGTGCCCCAGGAGCTGCAAAAGTGTCTTGCTGGTCGAGAGCCTGCAGAGTGAAAAGAGGAGGCCAGGGCAATCAACTTCTCTACCCTTTCCAAGGAGGAAGGCCCTGGCCAGCTTTGTCAATTCGCACCTATGAAAGTGAGTACCTGAACTGGTTCTAGAACTGACTTTGGTAGATTTAGCGGAATCCCAGGGAGGTGAGAAGCTGCTGGGTGACTTGTAAGTGGGATTTCACCTGTTCTGGAGACTGTCCTACAATGAGCCAGTCGTCCAGGTAAGGAAAACAGCAATCCCTTGCCTCCTTAAATGAGCCACTGCCACGGCCAGACATTTTGTGAATACCCTTGGGGCAGAGGTAAAGCCGAGGGCATTGCCCTGAACTGGTAGTGGCCTGAGGGCAGTTTGAACCTGAGGTACTTTCGGTGAGAAGGCCTGATGAGGACATGAAAATAAGCGTCCCTTGAGGTCAGGAGGCTAACCAGTCCCCTGGCCTCAGGAGGATAAAATCATTGCCAGAGTTAGCATTTTGAACTTTGGTTTCAAAAGGTGCTTGTTCAGATATCTTAGATCTACGATGGACCGCCATTCTCCTGTCTTTTTTGGGGTAAGGAAGTATCTGGAATACAAACCTTTGCCCTGGTGTAAGGGAGGAACCCTTTCTACTGCTCTGAAGGTTAACAGGGTAGAGACCTCTGCTTCCAGAGCAAGGGTCTCGAGGGGGCTTGCAGGTGGAAAATGCCTGGCTCTCATCTTTGGGAATTTTTTGAAGCTGAGAACCAGGCCCTGGCTTACTACTTCCAGAACCCATTTGTCCGAAGTTAGGGACACCCAGTTCTGACTGAAGTAAGCCAACCTGCCCCCTACTGGTACAGGAGAATCGACCCTGGGCACCCCATCAGGGTGCCTGGCAGCAGTTGCCTTAGGCTGAGGGGTGGGGACCGGTTTACCTGCGCCCCGTCTGCCTCTGCCTCTGAAAAAGCCCCTCTGAGCAAAAGCAGAGGAGGCTTGGAATTGATAAAAAGGCCTGTGGAAGGGCCTGCCCCTACCTCTGGGTGTGTGCCTCTGGGGAGTGGCTTGCCGCTCCTTGGCTTGGGCACTTTTGTAGGTAGTTCTGTATTCATCCATCTTTTTCATATAGTTCTCTGTCTGCTCCCCAAACAGAGAATTCCCCACCACAGGAAAATCCATAGCCTTAGTCTGAGTGTCCTGTGACAGATTAGTACACCTGAGCCATGCCAACCTACGAAAGCTAGAAGTGGCCATGACCTTGAGGAAACATCATTAACATTCACAGCAGCATGAAATTGAACTTTAGAGGCTTCAATGCCATCAGCAGCCACCTGTTCTAATTCACTAGCCAGCTGGCCATGGGCCTGCTTGGCTAACTGCATAACTGTATCCCATCTAGATTTCTGATATCTAGCCACATAAGCCATATAATTTGCCTGCCTGAGTCCCAGAGGGCTGCCATATACTGCTTTTTGCCATGGCATCAATCTTCCTGGAATCCTTGTCAGGAGGATGTGAAGCCAGGAAATGTTAGTTTTGTCACAGGCTGCAGCCTGCACTACTCCTACATGACTACACTGCTCAGAAAGGAAGTCTGTATCAGGACCTGATAGATATACCTCCTGTCCATCTTCTTATCGACAGGAGGCACAGAATTAGATTTTTCAAAATTTTTATTGTTTGCTTCCTAAATGACTTATGCAAAGGAATAGACAATCTCTAGACTCTGGAATATCCATCATTTCAACATAATCAGGCTCCTCCTGCTCATCCACCGCCTCTTCTATGGGAAGCTGGAGGGTTTCAGCAACTTTCTTATAAAACATAAAATGAGATGGGGACTCAGACAGCATAGGGGGAGATTCTAAAGGTCTATCTGGAGAGATGTCCGGTTCAATGGGCACATCCAGACCCTCCCAGCCACATACATACTGTTCATAATCCTCCTCCCCCACTCCTGTGGTTCATAAAATTCCTCAACATCATACTCCTGAACCACTGGGGCCAGACGAACCAACCTTTTGCCAACTAGTGGTGGTTCGGACAGCCCCTGAGACAGTGACTGGACAATTTGTATGGCTTTTGCTATTTCTGCAGCAGTTGGAGAGGAAATTTTGGACTCCAGACCTGCTGATTTTCTAGATTTTTTTACTGGGGCTGGTTCCTCAGAACCAGCTTTTCTTTTGCCCGAGGAAGTATCGCCCTGGTCAGAGGGCACTGAACCGGGCTGGCCATCCGGGTCAGCGGACTTTTTGGCCTCTCGTTCCCTGAGCCTGCCCAATCTTTTTTCCAGGGTGGCTGCAGGGAAATTTTTACATACTTGGCAGTCTGACTGGAGGTGGTCAAACCCCAGACAATAAACACATGTGGTGTGTGGGTCAGCCTTGGCAAAGGCTTCCCCAAAACATCCCAGTGTTGAAACCCAGTGGACCAGTTTTTCTTTTGGGTTTCTCAGACATAATGCCAGCCTAACCAAAACTTGCCCTTTTAGTGGCAGTGCCAGGCAAGACACCTTATCGGTTCCTAACCGTGTCACGGGTATTTGAAAAACCGTAATGAAATCCGTTTTTTAGAACCGATAAGAACCGGAACCGTGACTCAAAATATATTTTAAATGTTTAAAATGAGTTTTAAAGCAAACCGATCGGTTCAAAACCGAACCGATTCTTTGTTTTAATAAGGATTTTCCTTGTTAATATTTGATTGCTACGTCCTAGAGCACAGAGAGGTGGTCTTGGTCTTAGTGATTTATTTTTCTGTTAGATCTAGACCGACCTTTTCCACTCTGTACATCTTAGATGGCAATTTTATATTATTGTTGTTGTTTGTTAATGTTTATAGTGGTTAGATATATTAGGACTAATGAGAGCTACATGGAGTTAATTCAGATAGAAAGGATATATTTTCCCAAATGGAATATCTTAATAATACCTGCCAATATGACAGAAATAGATGAGGTTCAATATAACCTGAGATGTATGACATCATTAATTTTGTTTTGCATTATTGTCCCTTGACATTATATCTATTTGACAGCATACCAATAACTTAACATAAGTGTTAATTTAAATTTATGCACTTGGAATGTCAAGGGACTTAATGCTAAATAAAGCAAACAGGTTTTAAGTTACCTCAAGAAACAGAAAACACAAATTGCGATGTTACAAGAAACTAAATTACTAGAAATAGACGGTGATAGGCTGAAAAAAGACTGGGTTGGACAGGTGTATACTGCATCTGCTGCTACAAAAAAAAGAGGCGTTGCCATATTAATACATAAAAAACTCAGATGGACACCATCTAAAATTTTGAAAGATACTGAAGGTAGATGGCTAATTGTAACTTTCAATACATCATCTGGGACAATTACGTTAATTAATATTTATGCACCAAACTTAGATGATCCTCAATTTTTTCAAAATCTGATTCGAATACTAATTTCTTTAAATTTAAATAATTCCCCATTATTAATCGGAGGGGTTTTAATCTTACTCTAGATGCTTTTATGGACAGGAATAATAATGCAGTGGAATCCCATCCTAAAAGCTTAAATATCGTTACCCAGCTAATGACAGACATTGGTCTATCTGACATATGGAGAACTCTCCATCCTAGAAATCGGGAATATACTTTCTACTCTCCACGACACCAAACTTATAGCAGGTTAGATTATTGGTTAACTTCTCCTTCAATAACTGCTAATGTAATTGAAGTAGATATTCTCCCAATAATTATATCAGACCACGCTCCTATCAAACTTTTATTGACATGGGGTTCCCCACCCGTAAAATCCACTACATGGAGATTAGATCCTCTATTACTTAAAGATCCAGACTTCTTGCCCTGGATAAAACAACAGATTGAAGAATTTATAGAATTCAATGATACCAAGGACATATCTATGGGCACTATGTGGGAAGCACTTAAAGCCACACTCCGGGGCAAAATAATTAGTTATGCAACTTACAGACGGAAACTTGGAGAACAGCAAATCAATAATTTAGAAAAATTATTGAAAGAAAAACAGATGGCATATTATAATAACCACCAACCTAATCCTTCCTCAAGCCTTCATCATGAAATATTGCAATTACGTATGCAAATTAACGAACTAATATCTAGAAAACAGAAGTCGCTCTTCTTAGAATCAAGCAAAAATTCTGGGAAGGCGAGAGAAAGGAGTAAGATTCTTGCTTACAGATTAAGAGTCCAGCAAACGGAAAGGTATATTGCTGCTCTAAAAGACCACTTCGGAATGATTCAAAACAATGAAATAGACATTAATAATATAATGGTATCCTATTATAAAAAACTTTATTCCTCATCACACCCATCTCCACCTTTAGATATATCCTCGTTTCTAGACAGAATAACTCTTCCTCAACTTTCGAAAGAGGCAACAGACCTCTTAGACTCTCCACTCACTATGGAAGAAATAAAGAAAGCCATATATTCACTTAAATCAGGGCGTTCCCCAGGTGGAGACGGATTCCCAGTTGAATTTTATAAACATTTAGAGGAACAAATAAGTCCTTTATTATATAGAGTATTTAATGAATCAATTCAACTAGGTTATCTACCGTATACTATGACGGAAGCAATAATCACTACTCTCCCAAAAAAGGATAAAGACAATACTATACCTGCCAATTATCGTCCAATTTCGCTTTTAAATACGGATGGTAAGATTTTTGCTAAGATATTGGCAAGTCGGTTGGAATTATATATTCTTAAACTAATTCATAAATCACAGGTAGGCTTTATTAAAGGGAGGACGGGCTCCGATAATTTACGCTCCTTAATCAATCTTATTTATAAAGCTAAAACCCTTAACTCTCCAGCGCAGCAATTGCCATAGATTTTGAAAAAGCATTTGATTCTTTAGATTGGAATTTTCTTTTTTGGTCTTACCTTGTTATGGATTTGGTAGTCAATTTTGTACCTGGATTAAACTTCTTTACTCGAGACCTCATGCCAGAGTGTTAACTAATTCTACATTATCACAATCCTTTACATTAGAAAGAGGAACCAGACAAGGTTGCCTCTTTCACCATCCCTTTTCATTTTAGCTCTGGAAACTTTACTGCACTTCTTAGACAAAGTAATGATATAAAGGCATTTCTATAGGTCATACAAGTATACAACATTATCATATGCAGATGATATGTTAATTTTGTTAGAGAACTTAAAATATCTGGGAATTACTTAAAAACAGCTTTAATACTTTTTCTAAACTTTCAGGACTAACAATTAATCATCAGAAATCTGAGATATTACCCTAAAACAAATATTGTGTACCCACAATGAACATACATTTGGATTTTCGTTGGTCCCCGCAATTTATTACCTATTTGGGAATCAAAATATCCACGGAATTAGATAAAATATGGGAACATAATCTAGGTCCATTAATGATTAACATTAAAAGAGATCTAGATAAATGGAAAAATCTAAATCTTTCCTTAATGGGTAAGATCTCTGTAATAAAAATGAATGTTACTCCAAAAATTTTATACTTGTTTGCCTGCATACCTCTTAAAAATTTCTACATCTCTTTTAGGGAATATTGATAAGGCAATAGGAATTTTTTTATGGGAGGGTCATGTACCTAGGTTTAATCATACTAAGTTAAGACTACATTGGTCTCAAGGTGGTTTTGGGCTGCCATGGTATACGGCATATTTCTGGGCCTTTAGAGCGTCTCAAACTATCAAGTGGTTTATTAAACCTAAACATAATGTACCAATGTGGTACGATATGGAAGCTTCTTTATCACAAGGATTTATTCCGAATAATAACATATACTCTGCATTATCAACCAAACAAAAAAAACATCCTATAATTAATGCTTCAGTATATTACTGGTTTAAAATGCATAAATGGTTGAAATTTGACCCCTTTCCTTTATCCTTTACACCTATCTGGGGAAATTCAAAACTTTTACTAGATAACAAGCCAATATATGGCAAAACATGGATGTATAAGGATATTTTATTTTTAGGCGATATCCTAGCTGATAATGGTAACACATTAAATTCATTTAATGACATCAAAATAAAATGGAATATTCCTAAGAAGGAATTTTGGAAATATTTACAAATACGGGAGGCTGTATCTCCCTATATTCGAGACTTTGATAATTCATCGTTACCCTTTGCATATATGAAGTCATGGATTAATACTTCTCACGGTTTAGTCAGTAAAATATATAAGTTGATTAGAGATATGTTACCGAACAATCACTTTTAGTTAGAGATAAATGGAATCAAATTCTAAATACAAATATTACAGACTCCATTGGCATAACTGTTGGAAGCTTTGTCATAACGCTTTTAAAGATATGCTATAGATTGATACAATATAAAATTCTGTACTTATGGTACAGAACACCATCTCATCTTTACAATATAGATTAGCACCTAATAACAATTGTTGGCGTGTAACTCGCAAACGGTAATCTATTACATATATTATGGTCTTGTCAGCCCATATTTAATTTATGGCAAAACACTCAGGATTTAGTTAAACAAATTTTTAGATATAACATTACCCTTGAACCTAAACTATGTATTTTAGGTATAATAGATAATAATATAAAGATAACAAAACATCATCACAGATGGTTACAGATCCTATTTATGCAAATTAAAAGACTGATTTTAACCCACTGGAAGACCCAATATATACCTACCCTTAAAGATATCCTGAATGGTTTAACCTACACTGCCTCTTTGGAAAAAAATTCATTTTTAATAGCAGATCGTATTAATAAGTATCATTTATGTTGGCAGGATTATTTAACCTTTCTTCAGAATCCCAGAAGATAAATACTAGATAATTGGACGGAGAGTGGAAGATGTATATTTTTATGTACATCTCTCTCTCTCTCTGTTTAGGAAGACATACCTATATTTAAAATTAAAATAAGATACTACATGCACATGCAGCTCTCAAAGTAATGTAGAATGCTCCGTTTCCTTTTTTTTTCTGTTAAAATGTTGTTACAGTACAACTGAATAATTTAATATGCTGGAAATTACATATGATATTCTGTTAAATATTTGGTGTTTTATACTAAATAGTATACAATGTGAAATATCGTTATTACAAACATATTACATTGTACTGTTTGTTAAGACTAAACTTTAATAAATAAATTAACTGCAAAAAAAAAAACCGAACCGATAATGACAATTTCCAAACAGACTAAAACCTTGTACTTACGGTTACCAGATAGAGCTTGAACCGAAAAGCGGTAAAATAAAACACTGTTCTCGGTTAAATTTAACCGAGAATACTTAAAATGAACCGAGAAATGAACCGAGCTGAAGGAGAAATCTCCGGAGCGACTGTTCAGTGAGTCGGAGTAAAGAATCTGACAGTTTCAGTTTGAAACTGCCCAGATAGAGCACTGAAAACCGAGCTCGCGCTCAGAACTCCATCCTGTATGGAGTTAACTCTTTCATCTCCGGGGCAGTTCTAGAGGAGGACCAAACTGCTAATTGTCATAATATAGCAAGACTTCATGTTGTTTGAACACCAGACCTGGACCCACTCAACGCAAAACTGCCTCTATTCTGCTCCAGAAATCCAGAACCTGGTGCTTTCTATCAGGATGCATTCAGATTGCGGTGGACAAAATGTCTTCTGTACGCATTTCCTCAGTTCAGAGGGTACTGCTCAAGTTGGAGGCTCATGGGGGCAGAATGATCCTCATTGCCCCATTCTGGCCTCATCAGATCAGGTTTCCAAAAATCAACAGATTATCAGAAACTTCACCAAGACAGCTTCCACTTCAAACGAGCCTGCTGTCCCAGGGCTCAGTGGTCCATCCCAACCTGAGATCCCTTCACCTCCATGCTTGGCTCCTGAAGAGATAGAAGTGGGTAGGTTTGACGTTTCATGTGGGGTCTCAGACATTCTCCTAGCAGCACGCAAGCCGACTACTAGGAAAACTTACACAGCAAAGTGGAAGCGATTCTCCATCTGATGTGCAAAGTCCTCCATGGACCCCTTCTCCTGCCCACCTAACAAAGTCCTGGAGCATCTTCTGGACCTATCAAATACAGGACTGCAATACTCTACCATGAAGGTTCACCTCTGTGCAATCTCAGCGTACCACGAGTCCATACACTCCATGTCCCTGGTTCAGTTACCTTAGGTCAAGAGATTCCTTAAAGGTATACTTCACACTAGGCCGCCAGTCAGAAAACCGGTAGCCACCTGGGACATTAACCTTGTGCTAGAAATGCTGACCCATAAACCTTTCGAGCCCCTAGCAACTTGTGAGCTGAAGTTCCTGACCTGGAAGAATGCCTTCCTTGTAGCCACTACCTCTGCTCCCAAAGTGTCTGAAATACGTGCATTAGTCACAGACCCCCCCCCTCACCTCATATACTGTATTTCACAACGACAAGATGGTTCTCCAAACTCACCCTAAGTTTCTCCCTAAAGTAGTCTCAGCATTCCATCTGAACCAGCCCTTGGTTCTTCCGACCTACTTCGCGAACTCCCAGAATGAGGGAGAGCGAACCCTACATTCCCTGGTTGTTAAAAGGGTTCTGAGCTTCTACATAGACAGAACTAAAGAGTTCCGCAAATCTAAACAACTTTTTGTCTCTTTCAGCATGGCCCGACTGGGTCAACCTGTTGCTATCAGATGCATTTTGGCGTGGCTAGTGGCATGTCTTCACCAATGCTACTCCATGGCACAGGTTAAATTGGAAGGCAGAGTATACGCTCATTCTACCAGTGCAGTCACAGCATCCCTGGCAGAAATTCGAAACATGCCCATTGCAGACATCTGTAATGCAGCTACTTGGAGCTCTGTGCATACTTTTGTTTAGCACTGTGCTTTGGACATGCATGCCAGGCAGCATCAATCCTTTGGCAGGACAATCCTTAATGGACTCCTGTCCTAAGTGAGCTCCTGTCTCCTGCGTCCTTCTCGGGGGATTATTTTAGCTCAGTACTCTCCCATTAGTGTGAATGAGTGGTGGAGACTTAATGTCCACGAAGATATGAAAATTACATACCTACTGTAATTCTTGATCTTCTTGGACAAAGTCTCTAGCGAGAAATTGATCTTTAGATGCTGGGTTACCCTTTCCCACATCCCCATAAGTCAGGAACAGTTTTTTTCTGTCCTGCCTATGGTCCTTGGTGGCTGTCATGTAGTAGCTAAAAGCTTTCTTGACATTCAGACTGTGGAGTCTCTTTTCACCAGAAGTAAAGTGTTCAGTGAAGAAGACAGGTAGGGTAATGGTTTGGTTCAAGTGGAAATCAGAAACCACTTTAGGGAGAAATTTCCTGTTCATTCTCAGGACCACTTTGTCCTTATGGAAGGAAATGTAGTCCTGTTCAATGCAGAGAGCCTGGAGCTCGCTGGTCCTTCTGGCAGAAGTCATTGCCACTAGGAAAACTGTTTTCCATGTGACATACTTTAGATGAGCTGAGGACATAGGCTCAAAAGGCACCCCCCATGAGCTTGGCTATACATACACTGAGATCCCATGCCAGCACTGGTTCCCTGTGAGGGAAGTGCAAATGGGAAAGGCCCTTAAAGAACCTCTTAAAGATAGGCTCTGAGGCAACAGAAACCCTTTGCCTGGCTGACATGTAAGCAGATGTTGCAGCCAGGTGGACCTTCAGGGTACTAGGCTGTAGACCCAGTGAAAGCAAATAGGTAAGATAATCCAGCATAGCTGGGACCCCAGCCTGTGTTGGCACCACTTCTTGGGTGGAACACCAAATACAAACCCTTTTCCAATTTGCAACATAGGTTTTCTTAGTAAAGGACTTCCTGTAACCACTCAAAATGTCCAGGACATTTCCAAAAAGATTTAGAACTGCAAATTATAGGTCCTCAAGAGCCAGGCCTTGAGCCTGAGGGACCTGAGGTTTGGATACAGGAGCCTGCTTTGATTGGAGGTTAGCAAGTTGTGCCTCCTAGGAAGGTGTATTGGATCGACCATAGACATGGAGAGCAACAGAGAGTACCATGGCTGCCTGGGCCAATTTGGTGCTATCAAGATCATGGATGCTGAGTGGGATCTGAGCTTGAGTAGTACTCTGTATACCAGAGGGAAGGGAGGGAAAGCATACAGGTGCCTCCCTGACCAGTTCAGTGCCAGAGTATCCAGGGGATTGTTCCTTGAACTGGAGATCTGCAACAATATTGAGGCAGGTGGTGGTTCTGGTGGGATGTGAACAAGTATATCTGGCATGCCCCACCTCCTGAAAAGCACTTGCACCACCTGACTGTTGAGGGTCCATTCGTGATGGGCCTGGTTGATTCAGCTCAGGATGTCTGCCAAGGTATTGTCCTTGCCAGGTAGATGAATGGCCCGTAGAGAGGCTCCCTAGGAGTATGCCAGAATCCATATTTTCATGGTTTCTGTACAGAGAAGGTTTGACCTTGCCACTCCCTGCTTGTTTATGTAGTACATTGTGGTGGTATTGTCTGTTCTGATCTGTACCAGCCTTCCCTGCAGCAGTGGTGAGAAGGCCTTTAGTGCCAGCAATACCGCTCTGAGTTCCAGCAGATTTATGTGCAGAAGTGACTCTGCACTTGACCATGTGCCTTGGGTGGTGTGATCTCCCAGATGGGCACTCCACCCCAGTAGTGATGTGTCGTTGTGAGAACAACTGATGGGGACTCCTGTTGAAAGGGAACCCCTTCCCTTAGGTTGGTTTCCTCTTTCCACCATTGGAGGGCCTGTAACAAAGTTTTTGTTACTGGAATCAGTTTTGAGAGAGGTTCCTTTCTCTGATACCAGTGTGCCCTGAGATGACACTGAATGTCCCTCATCTGAAAACTGGATCCCAGTATGTGCCTGTGGCAGCTGCCATGTTACCCAGTAGCTGAAGAAACTGTCTTGCAGTTTTTAGTTTGTTCAGGCTAAATGAACCTGCTATACAAAGGATACTCCTCGCCCTGTCCAGATGCAGGTAGGCCTTGCCCTGCAGGGTATTTAGCTAGGCTCCTATGGCCTGCAGTACCTGTGCAGGCTGAAGGACTGACTTTTTTAGATTTATCAGGAACCCTGACGATGCCAGGAGCCCCTGGGTGAGCTGCAGATGCTCCCTCACTTGCTGGGGTGACTTCCCCACCACCAGCCAGTCATCTAGGTACGGGAAGACTGTGACCTCTTGTCTTTGAAGGTGTGCCACGACCACTGGCAAGCACTTTGTGAACACCCTTGGTGCTGAAGTGAGACCGAATGGCAGGGTTGAGAACTGATAATGACCTGAAGGTAGTCTGAACCTGAGGTATTTTCTGTGAGACTCCCTTATGGGGATGTGGAAATATGCATCTTTTAGGTCCAGTGAAGCCAATCAGTCTCCTTTTTGGAGGGTTGGCAGAATCAGCGCCAGGGTTACCATTTTTAACTTTGGCTTTGTTAAATATCTGTTTAAGACCCTTAGGTCTAAGATGGGCCGCTACTCCCCATTTTTCTTTGTGGTAAGGAAGTATCTTGAGTAAAATCTCTTTTTCTTTAGATGCACTGGCACTGGTTCCACTGCTTGTGACAGCAGCAGGTTCCGAACCTCCGATTCCAGGAATTTTTTTCTGCATATGTGGATGGCTTTAAAACTCGGGTTCTTAAAGGTGGAAGAGATTTGAAGCTTAGAGACAATCCCTGGCTCACTACTTCCAGGACCCACTTGTCTCTGGTGATTTCCTGCCAAGCCTGAAAGTAGTGATCCAGTCTGCTTCCTACGGGCGGTAGGGAGGCGGCCTGGATAGACACGTCAGGGTGACTGTTTTGCTTGAGGCTGGGCCTGGGATTGGGAGTCACGCCTGCAGTCCCTTCTGTCCCTGCCCCTAAAGTATCCCTGCTGTGGGTACTGCTGATACTGAGGTGTAGCCATGGCCTGGAAAGAAGGCCTGCTCTGGAATGATCTACCCCTGCCTCGCCTTCCATAAGTTCTGGTGGATGGGGAAGGTTTTTCTTTGGCAGAATTACTTCTGTAGGTGGCTTTGTATTCTTCTACCTTTTTCATGTAAGCCTCTGTCTTTTCTCCAAAGAGGGAATGTTCCTCCAGTGGGAAATCCAAAGCCTTGGTTTGTGTGTCCTGGGTAAGGTTTGTGGCTCTCAGCCAAACAAACCTCCTCTGCACCACAGTGGATGCCATCCACCTGACAGCAGTGTCATTAGAATCAGCAGTCATTTGAAATTGGTATTCGGCTGCTTCCAAACCAAACTTAGCTGTTTCAACTAGATCAGCTGAAAAGGGAGCCTGGGCTTTGTCTGCCATAGCAAGAACAGACCGCCAAAGAGACATCTGATATTGAGCAGCATAGGCTTGGAAATTAGCTTGTCTGATGGCCAAGGAAGCTGATAAGTATCCTTTCTTGGCCATGCTGTCAATCTTTCTAGAGACCTTGTCTGGAGGGTGGGATGGTAGGGGTACCTTTGCCTCATTAAAGGCTGCCACTTGCACCACCTCCTGATGGTCAGGTGGGAGAATAGGAATTCGGCACCCTCCCTTTCCAACTGGTACTTTTTATCAAGCCTCTTACCAAGAGGGGGAAACAGTGTTTTGGGTTTGTAAAATCCACAAAGCATCTTTCTTAAAGAATTTGCTCACAGGAAAAAGAAGCTTTTTTGTGGGTGTCACCCCCATCATTTCTAAGTACTCAGCTTTCTCCTCATCCTCAATCACTTCACTAGTGGTGATGTCTAAAGCATCCACCATTCTTCTCACAAATGTGAAGTGTGAAGAATAATCCTCTGATGCTCTGGGAGGAGAACTAAACTCCTGTTCAGGGGAAACCTCAGGTTCAATAGGTTCCCTTTCATCCACTACATCATAATCACCATATTCTTCCTCCTCATGGTAGGAAGATTGAGTAGAGGAGCCAGTCTGCTTAGCAGGAGTCTGTGGCTGAATGACACTAAAGGCCTGTGCTATCTCTTCAGCAGTTGGCAGGTTTATTGCAGGCACATTAGTACCCAAATGCTGCCCCGCAGGGGATTCTGTGTGTTTAGTTTTCTTAGATTTTTTTTGAGGCAACCGGAGAGTCAGATGGTTCAGCAAGCCCCTTTGAAACTGCTTGTATACCCGTATCAGGGGTGGTAGTTGTAGTTGTTGTGGTTTCACCCACAGTAACAGAGGGTATCGGCTGATCAGAGCTTGAGGGACCCTTAGGTGGTGGAAGTTTTTTCTTTAGTCTTTCAAGGTGTCTTTCCACACTTTTCTCAGGAAATGTTTTGCAGATTTCACAATCCGCTTTTAAATGATCATATCCAAGGCAGACCACACATAAAGTATGCTTGTCTACTTAGGCAAAAATTCCCAGCACTCAGTACATGCTTTGAATCCGGGTTCCCCGGTTTTCCTTTTAGTTTTTTCTGACATTCTAAATATAAAACTGAAAAAAGACGTAACCGCTAAATACAGGTTACTCACCTGTAACAGGAGTTCTAGGAATGGTATATGTTGTTCATCCACACTTATTGGCAGGTTCCTTGCCGCTTAAAATCTTGCCGGAAGGTCTTCAAGCTGGCTCCTCCCACCCACCCGGGTGGTAAAACTCTCGGCTCCGCCCATGACGCAGATCTGCCCGCTGGAAGCTCAGGTTGTGCGTCGAAGCCGGAGGCAGGATGGTCAGGATGAACAATATATACCATTCCTAGAACTCCTGTTACAGGTGAGTAACCTGTATTTAGGACATGGATATATTGTTCATCCACACTTATTGGCAGACTCCTAGCAGTTCTCCGGGAGGAGGGAGGCAAGGCGCACACCCTCTACTTAGGGAATAAAGACTGGAGAACCGAGGCCCCAAAACCAGCATCCCGGCGTGACTCAAGGTCGATGTGGTAATGGGTAATAAAGGTGTGTGCTGACTTCCAGGTAGCAGCCCTGCAGATTTCCTGGATAGGGACGTCCCTGGAAGCAGCCACCGATGCAGCAGTATGACGGGTAGAATGAGCTCTTATCCCTCTGGGAGGCTCCATGCCCGCCAACTTATAGCAACGATCTATGCAGGAGGTGACCCACCTGCCTATCGTCCGCTTGGCTGCAGGTCTGCCACGTGCCACTTCAGCGTAGGTGACAAACAGCTGGCGAACCTCTCCCCGAATTTCAGCCGTGTGCTCCTTATAATAAGCGAGCGCCCTTCTAGGGTCCAGAGTATGGAGCCTATATTCGGCCTCCAAGGTGTGATTGGGGTAGAACACCGGCAGAGTCAGCACCTGGTTAAGGTGAAACTCCGACACCACCTTCGGAAGGAATTTCGGGTGGGGGCGCAGGACAACCTTGTCCCTGTGGAAGACCAGGTAAGGAGACTCGATGCAAAGCGCCTGGAGTTCTCCCATCCTTCTGGCTGACGTGATAGCCACCAAGAAGGCGGTCTTCCACGACAGGTGAGAGAGATCACACCTGTGCATTGGTTCGAATGGCTTGCCCATGAGCTTTGCCAGTACCAGCAGTAAATCCCATGGAGGTGGAGGTTCTCGCACCGAGGGAAATGTGATCAAGGCCTTTGAAAAAGCGCCCGACCACCTTTTCCTGTGCCACCGACTGCTCCCCAGCCCGCGCTCGGTAAGCAGAGATGGCTGCCAGGTGCACCTTTAGGGTCGTCGACCTAAGCCCTTGACTAGAAAGGGACCATAAATAGTCCAAACTGCTTGCCAAGGAACAGGAGGAAGGGTCCAAGCCCTTGCCCTGACACCAAATGGAGAATCTCTTCCATTTGAAGGCGTAGCATTTTCTGGTCGACTCCTTACGGGACGCCTCAACAACATTGAGGACCTCATTGGAAAGACCCAAGGCCTGGAACTCTAGCCGCTCAGGAACCAGGCCGTCAGGTGCAGGGATTGAAGGTCCGGATGGAACACCTTCCCCTGATTGACTGAGAGCAGGTCCGGGCGAGCTGGAAGCTGCCTCGGGAGCCTGGAGCTGAGGCTGAGGAGATCTGGGTACCAGAACTGGCGGGCCAGTCTGGGGCTATCAGAATCACCTGCGCCTTGTCCCTCCTTGTCTTGAGAAGCACCTTGTGAATCAAGGGAAATGGGGGAAAGGCGTAAAAGAGGCCCGGGGTCCACAGCCTCGAGGAGGCATCCCCCTGCAGCGAGCCCTGCTGAGGGGGGCGGGCATGAAGCAGCCTCAGCTTCGCATTCTCCTTGGAGGCAAACAGGTCCACCTGAGGTGTGCCCCAGTGGGAGAACAGATCTTGTACTACCTCCAGCAGGAGAGACCACTCGTGAGATGCAGCCCCTATCCGGCTCAGGGCATCGGCCAGGGTGTTGGAGGCTCCTGCCACATGAATGGCTAGGAGAGCTTCCTTGCATAGAAGCATGGAGCGCGTCCCGCCCTGGCAGTTCAGGTAGTACATGGTCGTGGTACTGTCCGTCTGGACTCGGACCACTTGACCCCGGAGAAATGGAGCAAAAGGCGGTGAGAGCTAGGCGGACCGCTCGGAGTTCCAGCAGGTTGATGTGGCATCGGGACTCCCGCGGGGACCAGAGGCCGTGCACTCGGTGTTCCCCCAGATGGGCACCCTAACCCATCAGAGAGGCATCGGTCGATAGAGAGACCGTCGGCTCAGGGCGGACAAACGGGATGCCCTCCTGCACCACTGGAGAGCGTTTCACATCTCCTGGGTCACTATCACTAGCTGGTCCAAAGGATCGCAGCGTTGTGACCACTGGCTGGCCAGTCCCCACTGAAGGGGGCGCATGTGCCAGCGCGCCCAACGGACCACGCTGGTACAGGCCGCCATGAGACCCAGAAGGTGCAGGAAGTCCCAGGCAGGGTGCGACTGCCCAACCAGAAATGATTGGGCAAAGGAGGTAAGAACCTCGGCCCTGTCTGCCGGGAGCCGTGCTCTGGCTCGAAGAGAGTCGAGCTCTGCCCCGATGAACAGGATCACCTGCTTCGGCTCTCGAGTTCCGACTTGGCCTCGTTGATGAGAAGGCCAACTTGAGAGCAAACCTGGAGGGCCAGATCTCTGGACCGCTCCACCTCCCGTCTGGAGGGGGCTGCTATCAGCCAATCATCCAGGTAAGGGTACACCCGGACCCCTCGGCGCCGCAGGAATGCTGTCACCACTGCCATGCATTTGGTGAAGACCCTGGGAGCTGGAGATAAGCCAAAGGGCATGGCTCAGAACTCGAAGAGGGATCCCTCCGCTCGAAAGCGGAGAAATCTCCGATGTGACGGACGGATAGGGACGTGAAAGAACGCGTCCTGTAGGTCCAGAGAGCAGAACCACACGCCGTGTTCCAGAGATGGTATTATCTGCGCCAGAGTGACCATCCTGAAGGTTCAAGACCTTAGGAACTTGTTCAGGTCGTGTAGGTCGAGAATGGGGCGCCAGCCCCCCGTCCGTTTCGGAACCAGGAAATACCTGGACACGAACCCCGGGTCTGCAAGGGGGGTCCTCTACCTCCATGATCACCTCCTTTTGGAGGAGGAGAGCGATGTCGGCTCGGCAAGCCGCCAGTGAGGCTGCGGACCCCAAGGCCCCCCGAGATGCAACGGCTCTGAAGGGTGGGGCCTGCTCGAATTCCAGAGGTAGGCCTTTTCCCACCACCTCCAGTACCCACCTGTCCGTGGTAACAGCGGACCAGGTGGAAGGAAGTGTCTGAGCCGTCCCCCCACGGGGGGAACCAGGGGTGAGGTGACAGGGATGGGGGCGACACCCCTCAGCCCGTCACTGGGCAGGCTTGGAGGAGGGACTGGCCAAGGGACCTCCTGGGCCTTTACCTCCCTGCTTCCTGTTGGAGGAAGCCGACGGCTTGGGTTTAGGATACCAAGGTCGAGCCTGCTGGCCCTGACGTTGCTGGGCCGGGCGCGCTGCGGGCGCAGAAGGACAAAAGGGCTTAGGCTGTGGCTTGCGGCCTTTGTCCTTCTGAGCGGAAGAGACCGAGTCCAAGGTAGCATTGGACTTCTCGATCCTCTGCAGGTGACCTTCCACCCCAGGGCCGAAGAGGTCAGTCCCCAACAAGGGAACATCCGCCAACTTGTGCTGGGTATCCGAGGTAAAGGTGGATATCCTCAGCCAAGCCCGACGACACATGGCCACTGCGGCCGCCACAGATCTGGCACATGAGTCCCCGATGTCTAACGCAGTCTGGAGCTGCTGTTTGGCCACTGCCCTGCTCTGATCCCGCACCTGCCTGACCGTAGTCTGCAGATCTGTGGGAAGATGAGGGATAACCTCATCCAGGGAGCCCAACAGGGCATGAGAAAAATGTGCCATGAGGACGGCTGAACTGGCCTGACGAAGGCCGAGAGAGGACGCAGCATAGACTTTCTGCCCGGCATAATCCAATTTCTTGGATTCCTTGTCGGGAGGTTTGTCCACATCCCTGGCGTTCCCGGCACGCCGGAAAACGCTGTCGGTAACCAACCCCTCGGCCAAGGGGTGTTCCGAAAAACCGGACAGGGAACCGGTAGGGACCGCATACTTCCTGGCCAACCTGGCCGAGGGCGCAGGGCAGGAAGCAGGACGCTGCCAAAGTTCCAAGGCCGGACCCACTATGGCTTCGGCCACCGGAAAGGCCTCCGTAGGAGAATCCCCTCAGTCCAGAATCTCCGTGAGGGGATACCTGGCCCATTGAGAAACGGGTTCGAGCTTCATCCCGGTGGACTCGAGATGAGTCAAGCAACCCTAAGAAGGACGTCGGCTATCGCCCATTGACTGCCCTCCTGAGGATCCAAGTCCATGCGCTTGGAGAAGAGGGAGGAACCATCATCGACTCAGAAGAGTCCTCAAAGAGCAGCCTGGCCTGAGCCACCCTCCACCTGCTGAGGTTTATCAGGAGTGAGGGTGACAGACAACCTATGGGGCAAACCCAAGGCCGAATCGAGAATTTTGGTCGGAGCACCAACTAATGGCTGTGGAGGCGGAGGTTCCACCAGAATCAGTGGGGCAGCTGGAATTGGCCGAACAACCGGCCTGAGAACAGGCTCCTCGACTACAACGAGGGGTTGTTTTGGCTGCTCCGGTGACAGCCACTTAATGGCCGGGGAAGACGACTGGGTCGGCTTATTCCCGGTCAAAAGGAGCTGTTGCCACATGAGTTCCTCGTACTTCCGACGCAACTTGCGCTGAAGCCTCCCCTCAACCGGGAGGAAGAGGAAAAGCGGTGCTACCGCTGTCGCTGCCGAGACCCGAGATCGCCATGGCGGCGCGGGATCGGGTTGGACCACGAGGATGTCGAGATCGAGACCGAGAGTCTCGACTAGGCCGAGGAAGGCGAGGAGAAGTGTCGGAAATCGGCACTCCCCTCGGCTCGGACGATCCCACCGAAGGCTCCGGAACCGGAGGCACAGACGAGCCGACGGGATCCTCAACTCCCACCGGGGAAACCGGGGAGAGGGGACTCTCAGCTTCTCCAGCCGACAACCCGTCTAACGGGTCGAGAAAAATCTCGACCGCGTCGACGGGAGTCTCGGGCAACTGGCCTGAAAGGGACACCATGAAGCCAGTGGCCGAAGCTGAGGGGTCGACCGAAGTCGACTGTCGACAAGGGAAGGGGGATCTTTCCCGCTCCCAAGAGCGTCGACGGAGAGACTTACTTTTGCTCTTTTTGGACCTGGAAAAAGGTCCTGAAGAAGTTGAACCCTCACCTTTGGTCGAGAGGGTCAGACAAAGCTCCTTAAAACAAGCCGAGTACAAGGTACCGAGAGAGAGTGGGACAAATGCCGCAGCCGAGGTAGAAGCGGCCCGCTCCGCCTCCTCTTCGAGGGCGATCATCTGCCTGGCTGATCCGCCGAGCCACCGCCACGCGGACACCGCCAATCGAGCCTTTTAGATTTCACCGTGGAATTCTTTTTCGGGCGCCCTAGTTGTAATCGGGCAGCACGGTCTTCAAGGACGAGGCAAAAGGAAGAGCACAAGTCGCAGGCCTGCGGGTCGTGCTCAAGGCCCAGGCAGTAGACGCACGTGGAGTGCGGATCCGTCCTAGACATCTTCTGCCCGCAAGGGCACCTCCGAAAACTGGGAGTCAATTTGTCCATCGCAGCCGCGAGGAGAAGAAGACCGAAGTCTTTTTATCAAAAAACTTTTCGATTTCGAACTTTCGAAGAATTAGGAACCAGTCTTAAACACAGCACGTTAAGGAGGAAACCTGAGCTTCCAAGCGGTAAGGAAGATCTGGCGTCATGGGGCGGAGCCAAGAGTTTTACCACCCGGGTGGGTGGGAGGAGCCAGCTTGAAGACCTTCCGGCAAGATTTAAAACGGCAAGGAACCTGCCAATAAGTGTGGATGAACAACATATCCATGTCCCTAGAAATAATGTTAAAGATTTAAAGTTTATTTAGTGTTTGCAGTCGGTTCTGGAACTGATGAGGAACCAATCGGAACCGAGATAGAAATGAACCGAGGTTAACGGTACAGGAACCGGCATTAGCAGTTCCTAAAAAACTTTACATTTAATAAAATTAAACTAAACTAATGGAGTTTTTTAGCCAGAAAACTCAGATTAATGGAAAATAAACCTTGGCTCCCCACCCGTTATACCGAACTGGGAGAAACCGAGACAAGTTACAATTTAAATATAAAAACTAAGGTTTAGCATAAAACAACAAAACGTAAAAGGCACCAAATAAAATGTAAGGAATACAGTACTTATGTATTTTTATAAGTTTTGTTGCATCAGAATGAGTAGATGAGGAGGGGATCTCTGAGCTTCTGGTCTTGACAAGCAGAGAGTGAAATCTGAGAGGTGTAGAAGTAAGGCAGTTAGATGAAGGCAGCATTTCAAAAATAGCGCATGTAAAGATTCCATCATCTACGTATGTTCCAAATTCTCTCCGGACAGTTCTGTCTTAAAGGGTAACTGCATAGAGTTATGAATACCTGAGTATTACTGGGGTTAGAATCACCTTTCGGGACCGAGTAATGAAACAATGATACAACTGTTCATGAGGTGGGGTTCCAAAAAGCTCATGTTGCAAATTTAGTGAAAAAATTCCAAAAAATGACTGTGTTACGAGCATGCATTGCGCAGTTTCAATGCACACTTCTAACTTTTCCAATTTGTAATATTTTCACTCCAGATTTTCAACATTGCTATTTTTGCACACCTCCTTATTAACAGTACATCTTGTCATTTTTCACATCCTGCCCGAAATGTGTTTCTGCACCTGTGGCACAGAAGAAAAAATTACTCACCTTAGTAATTATGTTTCTTCTATTGGAGTCCTGCTGTATTCTGACTAATGCAGTTAGCCCCAGCCTTTAAACTGCCCCGGAGAACGAAGGGTTAAACTTTCTATGCAGCTCATAGAATGCTTAGCATGAGCTCGGCTGATGTCTCTGTCCGTTTCCCTTTGAAATCTAACCGTCAGATTCTTACGAGCAAAAACTCACTAGCTAGTCTATGTGGAAATTGTAAAATTTTACTAGCCAACTGGTAACAAAAAGTTTTTTGATTCCCAAAGGAAGACTCGAGTCAGGAAACCCAAAACACAAACCCAATTCAAATAAGAATAACAACAAAATAAACACCCAGACAAAAAAGCAGAGTGTGTAAAGGAGCACTCCTGAGGTGCAACACTGCGCCTGCCCACCACTTCCCAAAAACCAGGTTCTGAGAGGGGGGGGAGGTCAGAATACAGCAAGACTCCAATAGAAGAAACATAATTACTAAGGTGAGTAATTTTTTCTTCAAACAACATGAAGTCTTGCTGTATTCTGATTAATGCAGACTACCAAGCAGTACCTCCATGGAGGAGGGACAGAACCAACTTTGGGAATAGGCTCTGAAGTACTGCTGTGTCAAACCGAGCATCACTCCTAGCCTGGATATCCAGAGAGTAATGCTTGGTAAAGGTATGGACTGTTTTCCAGGAAGCTGCTTGACAAATTGCTAAGAAAGGAATATCCCTGGCAGTAGCCAGGGAAGCAGCTGCACCTCTTGTAGAGTGAGCCCTCAGGCCCGAGGGTGGAATCTTTCCCAGTTTCTCATAGCAGAAATGTATACAAGACACAATCCACCTGGCAATAGTTCTCTGGGTGGCAGGTTTGCCCTTTCCCACTTCTCCATAAGTGAGAAACAACTGGAGGGACTCAAACCTGTGACCCTTGGTACGCTCTATGTAGTAGCTAAGGGCTCTTTTAACATCTAAACTGTGGAGCCTCCTCTCTCCTGAGGAAGAATGATCAGTGAAAAAACAGGAAGAGACATAGACTGATTCAAGTGGAAATCTGAAACCACTTTGGGCAAGGACCTTCTATTGGTTCTAAGGACCACTTTATCCCTGTGAAAGGAGATAAAATCAGGTTCCACTGACAGGGCTTGCAATTCACTGATACATCTGGCAGACATAATGGCTACCAAAAACACAGTTTTCCAAGTCAAGTACTTAAGCTTTACTGAGGACATAGGCTCAAAAGGAGGTTGCATAAATTGAGCAATGCAAACATTTAAGTCCCAGGCAGGGGCAGGGTCTCTAAAGGGAGGATTGGTATGAAGCAATCCTTTAAAAAACTTACAGAATACAGGATGAGATGATAGTGAAGAAGACTTCCCCACTGACAGAAAAGCAGAAACAGCTGACAAGTGTACCTTGAGAGTAGCTGGTCTGAGGCCTAGGCCATTAAGATGGACCATATAATCCAGAACTGTAGGCAATTCAGCAGTATCTGGAGAACTATGCCTCTTGGAACACCAAATGGTGAATCTCTTCCATTTGGAGTTTTAAGTCTTTCTGGTGGAGGGCTTTCGAGAAGCTTTGAGAATATCCAGAACCCCCTAAGATAGATGCAAATCTACAAACTCTAACTCTTCAAGAGCCATGCCTTGAGATTGAGAGACTGAAGATTGGGGTACCGAATCCTCCCCATAGAGAAGGTTAACAGGTTGTAATTCCTGGGAAGAGACAGGGGAAGATGGACTGCTAGGAACAGCAACAGGTGGTACCAGGGCTGTCTGGCCCAGTCTGGAGCAATCAGAATCACTTTGCAAGGTTGTGACCTTATCTTGACTAAAACTTTGAACAGAAGAGGAAAGGGAGGGAAGGCATGCAGAAATTTCCCTTCCCAGTTCAGAATCAGAGCATCCAGGGGGACTGAGCCCAAGACTGGGGGTCTGCAACAAAAGAGAGGAAGTTGGTGATTGTCTGGGGCTGCAAAAAGATCTATCTCTGGAGTGCCCCACCTTGAAAAAAATCACCTTCAATACCAGAGGGTCCAGGGACCATTCGTGATTGCCCTGTGAGATCCTGCTCAGTGCATCTGCTAGCACATTGTCCTTCCCTGAAAGGTGAACTGCTATCAGAGAGGTTTGCAGGGAGTAAGCCAGGGACCACAACTTCATGGCTTCTGTGCACAAGGCCATAGACTGAGTGCCTCCCTGCTTGTTGATGTACCACATGGTGGTGGTGCTGTCTGTTCTGACCTGAACCACCTTGTTCTGTACTAACTGAGAGAAAGCTTGCAGGGCCAGAAAAACTGCCCTGAGTTCTAGAAGATTGATATGGAGAAGGGATTCCTGAAGGGACCACAATCCCTGGGCAGTGAGGGCTCCCAGATGGGCTCCCCAGCCCATAAGGGAAGCAACCGTGGTAAGGACCACTGAATGAGACTGAGTGGCAAATGGGACCCCTTCCCTTAAATTGTCCTGATCCTGCCACCATTGAAGGGCTTGGATCAAGGTCAGAGTCACTGGGATCAGTTTGGTAAAATCCTTCTGAGACCAAAAAGCCCTCAGATGGAACTGAATGTCCCTCATCCGGAATCTTGCCCCTTGGACCACTGCCGTGGAAGCTGCCATGTGGCCCAAGAGCTGGAGGAAATGCCTTGCTGGTCAAGATACCTGAAGGCTGAAGGAAGAGGCTAGTTCTATAAGAACCCTTGCCCTTTCCAGGTGAAGAAAGGCTCTTGCTTTGACCGTATCCAGCTCTGCCCCTATAACGGTAAGAAGCTGGACTGGCTTGAGAACTGACTTGGGAAGGTTGAGAAGAAATCCTAGAGAAGTGAGCACTTGCTGGGTCACTTGCAGGTCTGACTTGACTTGGTCTGGAGACTGGCCCACTATTAGCCAGTCATACAGATATGGAAAAATGGAAATCTTTTGCCTCCTTAGAAAGGCAACTACTACTGCCAGGCACTTTGTGAAGACCCTTGGGGCTGAGGTTAGGCCAAAGGGCATTGCTCTGAACTGATAGTGGCCTGAGGGCAACTTGAACCTGAGGTACTTTCTGTGGGAGAACCTGATGGGAATGTGAAAATAGGCATCTCTGAGGTCCAGGGAGGCTAGCCAGTCCCCTGGCCTTAGAGAGGGAAGGATTATTCCCAAAGTTACCATCTTGAACTTTGGTTTTAAAGGATGTTTAGGTATCTTAGCAGGGTTTTAAATAATTGAGTAGCAGTTTTTTTCTTGGGACTATACTAACTGTACAGAAAGTATTTATATAGGTTTTCTAGAAGTGTTGTGTCTGTTAAACACAGTGAGGCAAGAGCTATGCATTTTCTCAAAGACTTAGCACTTTTACGAGCAAAATGCTAATCAATTTTTAGAATTAAATAAATCCCTGCTTAGTTCTAGGATGGGTCGCCACTCCACTGTCTTTCTTGGGGTAAGGAAGTACCTGGAGTACAGACCTTTGCCCCAGTGTAGGGTAGGTACTCTCTCTATGGCTCTTAAAGCCAGCAGAGATGAAACCTCTGCCTCTAGGGCGAGGGTTTCTGAGAGACCTGCAGGTGGAAAAGATCTGGCTCTCATCTTCGGAAATTTTTTGAAGCTGAGAACCAGTCCCTGGCTTACTACTTCCAGGACCCACTTGACTGATGTTATAGACATCCAGTCCTGGATGAAGTAAGTCAGCCTGCCCCTTACTGGAATAGGAGAGTCAACCCGAGCAGGCCCATCAGGGTGTCTGCTTGGCAGGGGCCTTAGGCTGAGGAGTGGATGCAGCCCTGCTCATCCCCCTTCTGCCTCTCCCTCTGAAGAACCTCCTCTGTGAAAAGGGAGAAGAGGCCTGTGCTTGGTAAAAAGGCCTATGAAAAGGCCTGCCCCTGCCCCTAGACTGCTGCCTTTGAGGAGTTGCCTGCCTCTCTTTGGCCTGAGCACTCCTGTAAGTGGTCCTGTACTCATCCATTTTCTTCATGTACTTTTCTGTCTGCTCCCCAAACAGAGAATTTACCCACTACAGAAAAATCCATGGCCTTAGCCTGGGTATCCTGTGAGAGGCTAGTACATCTGAGCCAAGCCATTCTCCGAAGAGCCACAGATGTAGCCATGACTCTTGATGACACATCACTGGAGTCCACAGAAGCACGAAACTGAACTTTTGATGCCTCAATCCCATCTGCAGCCACCTCCTCCAGCTCCTTGGCTAGCTGGGGGAGGCCTGTTTAGCCAGTGCCAGTACAGTGTCCCACCTGGACTTCTGGTACCTGGATGTGTAGGCCATATAATTTGCCTGCCTGAGTCCCAAGGAAGATGCCATGTACTGTTTTTTTGCCATGGCATCAATCTTCCTGGAGTCTTTGTCTGGGGGGGGTGGGGTGTGAAGCCAAGGGTATGTTTGCTTTACCACAGGCAGCAGCCTGCACAACCCCAACATGGCTGCATTGCTGATATAAAAACTCCGTATCTGAGCCTGAAAGTGTATACCTCTTGTCCATTCTTCTATCAACAGGAGGTATAGAATTGGGAGACCTCAGGATTTTTTGTGTCTGCTTCCCAAAAGATTTGTGAAGGGGAATAGACAGTCTCCTGGACTCTGGGTTGTCCATCATTTCCACAAAATCAGGCTTCTCTTGATCCTCCATTGCCTCCTCCATAGGAAGCTGGAGGGTCTCAGCCACCTTTCTGTAGAACATAAAGTGGGAAGGGGACTCAGAAAGCCTAGGAGGGGATACACCTAAAGGACTGTCTGGGGAGATGTCCGGTTTAACAGGCACATCGAGACTTTCCCCATCACCATCATCATCCTCAAACTCCCCCTCCTCCTCCTCAAACTCCGGTTCATAAAATTCTTCAGGGGTATAATCGTGAACCGGGGAACCGAACGAACCGAGCCCCTGCCAAAAGGTGCCAGATCGGTCGGAACCAGGCAAAGCGATTCCACAATCCGAATCGCTCTGGCTATTTCCTTGGCAGTCGGAACATGTACTTCTGATCCGAACCGGATGATTTCTCTCTGCGTTTTCTTTTCGTCGGAACTGAACCCTCAGGATCGGCTCTCCTTTAGCCCGAAGAAGTATCGCCCTGGTCAGAGGGCACTCCTTCTGGTTCGGTCGTAATCGAACCGGGCTGGTCATCCGGGTCAGCAGACTTCTCAGCCTCTTTTTCCTTCAGTCTACCTAATCTCTTTTCAAGGGTAAATTTGGGAAAGTTTTTACAAATTTGGCAGTCTAAATCGAGGTGTTCAAACCCCAGACAATAAGAAAAAATTACACACCTTAGTAATTATGTTTCTTCTAGTGGCGTCTTGCTGTATTCTGACTATTGCAGTTAGGTCCTGCCTTTCAACTGCCCTGGAGAACAAAGGGTTAACTTTTCTATGCCTTGCATAGAACGTTCATCACGAGCTCGGTTGAAGCCCCTGTCTGTTGCTGTTCAAACTGCAACCATCAGATCTTTACGAGCAAAAACTCACTAAGTGTTCTGTGTGGAAACTGCAAAATTTTTACTAGCCAACTGGCAAATATATAATGTTTTTGGTTCTCAAAGGAAGACTCAAGTCAGGAAACCCAAAAACAAAAACACATCCAAAACACAACATTCCACCTAAAGAAAAAGAGGGTGTAAAATGGACACCCCTAGGGTGCCAACACTGATCCTGCCCACCCACATCCCAAAAACTAGGTTCTGAGACAGGAGGTGGGGGGGAGGTCAGAATACAGCAATACTACACTAGAAGAAACATAATTACTAAGGTGAGTAATTTTTTCTTCAAACAACATGAAGTCTTGCTGTATTTTGACTATTGCAGACTACCAAACAGTACCTCCATGGAGGAGGGACAGAACCTACTTTGGAAATAGGCTCTGAAGTACTGCTGTGCCAAACCGAGCATCAGTCCTAGCCTGGATATCCAGAGAGTAATGCTTGGTGAAAGTATGGACTGTTTTCCAGGTGGCTGCTTGACAAATTTCTGAGAGGAATATCCCTGGCAGCAGCCAGGGAAGCAGCTGTACCTCTTGTGGAATGAGCCCTCAGGCCTGAGGGTGGAGTTCTACCCAGTTTTTCATAGCAGAATTGTATACAAGAAACAATCCACCTGGCAATAGATCTCTTAGTGGCAGGTTTGCCCCTACCAACTTCTCCATAAGTGAGGAACAACTGGAGGATTCAAACCTGTGACCCTTGACCTCATGCACGCCTATGTAGTAGCTAAGGGCTCTTTTAACATCCAAACTGTGTAGCCTCCTCTCTCCCGAGGAGGAATGGTCAGTGAAGAAAACAGGTAGAGATATAGACTGGTTGAGGTGGAAATCTGAAACCACTCTAGGCAAGAACTTTCTGTTAGTTCTAAGGACCACTTTATCTCTGTGAAAAGAGATGAAATCAGATTCCACTGACAGGGCTTGCAATTCACTGATATGTCTGGCAGAAGTAATGGCTACCAAAAACACAGTTTTCTAAGTCAAGTACTTAAGCTCTGCTGAGGACAAAGGCTCAAAAGGGGGTTGCATAAGCTGAGCAATGCAAACATTAAGGTCCCAAGCAGGAGCAGGATCCCTAAAGGGGGGATTGGTGTGAAGCAATCCCTTGAAAAACTTACAGAATACAGAATGGGATGACAGAGAGGAAGACTTGCCTACCAACAGGAAAGCAGAAACAGCTGCCAAGTGTACCTTGAGGGTAGCTAGTCTGAGACCTAGGCCATTAAGATGGACCATATAATCCAGAACCGTAGGCAATTCAGCAGAGTCTGGAGAAATATTCTTCTTAGAACACCAAATGCTGAATCTTTTCCATTTGGAGTTGAAAGCCTTTCTGGTGGAAGGCTTTCGAGAAGCCTTAAGGATATCCAGAACCCCTTGGGAAAGATGCAGATCTGCAAACTCTAACTCTTCAAGAGCCAAGACTTGAGATTGAGAGACTGAAGATTCGGGTACCAAATCCTCCCCTGAGAGGATGTTAACAGGTTGTAATTCCTAGGAAGAGACAGGGGAAGATGGACTGTTAGGGACAGCAACAAGGGATACCATGGCTGTCTGGCCCAGTCTGGAGCAATCAGAATCACTTTGCATGGTTGTGACCTTATCTTGACTAACACTCTGAACAGGAGAGGGAAGAGGGGAAAAGCATACAGAAATTTCCCTTCCCCGTTCAGAATCAGAGCATCCAGGGGGACTGAGCCCAAGACAGGGGTCTGCAACAAAAGAGAGGAAGTTGGTGATTGTCTGGGGCTGCAAAAGATCCATCTCTGGGTGCCCCATCTTGAGAAAATCACTTTCAACACCGAGGTCTAGGGCCCATTCGTGATGGCCCTGGGATATTCTGCTCAGTGCATCTGCTAGGACATTGTCCTTCCTGGGAGGTGAACTGCTATCAGAGAGGTTTGCAGGGGAATAGGCCAGGGACCACAACTTCACTGCTTCTGTGCACAAGGCCGTAGAGCCGAGTGCCTCCCTGCGTGTTGCTGTACCACATGGTGGTGGTGTTGTCTGTTCTGACCTGAACCACCTTGTTCTGTACAGATTTGGAAAAAGCTTGCAGTGCCAGAAACACTGCTCTGAGTTCCAAGAGACTGATGTGAAGCAGAGATTCCTGAGGTGACCACAGTCCCTGGGTGGTAAGATCCCCCAAATAGACTCCCCAGCTCAGCAGGAAAGCATCTGTGGTGAGGATCACTGAATGAGACTGAGTGACAAATGCAACCCCTTGTCTCCAATTGTCCTGATCCTGCCACCATTGCAAGGCTTGGATCATGATTCGAGTAACTGGAATTAGTTTGGTAAGGGAATCCTTTGAGACCAAAAGGCTCTTAAGTGGAATTGAATGTCCCTCATTTGGAATCTTGCTCCCTGGGCCACTGCTGTGGAAGCTGCCATGTGGCCCAGTAGCTGAAGGAAATGCCTTGCTGGTCGAGACACCTGAAGGCTGAATTAAGAGGCCAGTTCCACAAGGGTCCTTGCCCTTTCCAGGGGAAGGAAGGCTCTTGCCTTTACCATATCCAGTTCTGCACCTATGAAGGTGAGGAGCTGCACTGGTTCAAGAACTGACTTTGGTAGGTTGAGAAGGAATCCTAAAGAAGTGAGCACTTGCTGGGTCACTTGCAGATGTGACTTGACTTGGTCTGGAGACTGACCTACTATGAGCCAGTCATCCAAGTATGGGAAAATGGAAATTTTTTGTCTTCTTAGGAATGCAACAACTACTGCCAGGCACTTTGTGAAGACTCTTGGGGCTGATGTTAGGCCAAAGGGCATTGCTCTGAATTGATAGTGGCCTGAGGGCAACTCGAACCTTAGGTACTTTCTGTGGGAGCACCTGATGGGAATGTGAAAGTAGGCATCTTTGAGGTCCAGGGAGGCTAGCCAGTCCCCTGGCCTTAGAGAGGGAAGGATAATTCCCAGAGATACCATTTTGAATTTTGGCTTTAAAAGATGTTTGTTCAGATATCTTAGGTCCAGTATGGGTCGCCACTCTCCTGTCTTCTTGGGGGTTAGGAAGTACCTGGAGTACAATCCTTTGCCCCTGTGTAGGGTGGGAACTCTCTCTACAGTTCTGAGAGCTAGGAGAGAAGAAACCTCTGCCTCTAGGGCAAGGGTCTCTGAGAGATTTGCAGGTGGAAAAGATCTGGTTCTCATCTTGGGAAATTTTTTGAAACTGAGAACCAGTCCCTGGCTTACCACTTCCAGGACGCACTTGTCTGATGTAAGAGACATCCAGTCCTGGACAAATTAAGCCAGCCTGCCCCCTACTGGTATAGGAGAATCGACCTGGGCAGACCCATCAGGGTGTCTGCTTGGCAGCGGCTTTAGGCTGAAGGGTGGATGCAGGCCTGCTCATCCCCCTTCTGCCTCTCCCTCTGAAGAACCCCCTCTGCGAAAACGAAGAAGAGGAGGCCTGAGCTTGGTAAAAAGGCCTTTGGAAAGGCCTGCCATTGCCCCTGGACTGCAGCCTTTGAGGAGTTGCTTGCCTTTCTTTGGCCTGAGCACTCCTGTAAGTGGTCCTGTATTTGTCCATTTTCTTCATGTACTTCTCTGTCTGCTCCCCAAACAGAGAATTACCAACTACAGGAAAATCTATGGCCTTAGCCTGGGTATCCTGTGAGAGGCTAGTACACCTGAGCCAAGCCATTCTCCGAAGAGCCACAGATATAGCCATGACTCTTGATGACACATCATTGGAGTCCACAGCAGCATGAAACTGTACTTTCGATGCCTCAATCCCATCTGCAGCCACTTGCTCCAGCTCCTTGGCAAGCTGGGCGGGAGCCTGTTTAGCCAGTGCCAGTACAGTGTCCCACCTGGACTTCTGGTACCTGGCTGTACAGGCCATATAATTAGCCTGCCTGAGTCCCAAAGATGTTGCCATGTATTGTTTCTTTGCCATGGCATCAATCTTCCTGGAGTCTTTGTCTAGGGGGTGTGATGCCAAGGGAATGTTTGCCTTATCACAGGCAACAGCCTGTACAACCCCAACATGGCTGCATTGCTGGAAAGGAACTCCGTGTCTGAGCCTGAGAGAGTGTACCTCTTGTCCATTCTTCTGTCCACAGGAGGTATAGAATTAGGAGACTTAAGAATTTTTTGTGTCTGTTTCCCAAAAGATTTGTGATGGGGAACAGACAGTCTCCTGGACTCTGGGATGTCCATCATCTCAACACAATCAGGCTCTTCCAGATCCTCTACTGCCTCCTCCACAGGAAGCTGGAGGGTATCAGTCACCTTTCTGTAGAACATGTAGTGTGAAGGGGACTCAGAAAGCCTAGGAGGAGAAACACCTGAAGGTCTGTCTGGGGAGATGTCTGGGTCAATAGGCATATCCAGACTTTCACCATCACCATAATCATCCTCATACTCTCTCTCCTCCTCAAACTCCGAGTCATAAAATTCTTCCAAGGTATAATCCAGAACCGGGGGAACCGACCGAACCGAGCCCCTGCCAGATGGTGCTGGTTCGGTCGGAACCGAACTAAGCGATTGCACAATCCTAATCGCTTTGGCTATCTCATCGGCAGTCGGAGTATGAGATTCTGGGACCGAACCGGTCGATTTGTCTTTTCTTTTATTCTTTTTGTCGGAACCGGTTCTCCTTTTGCCCGAAGAAGTATCGCCCTGGTCAGAGGGCACTCCTTCTGGTTCGGTCGGAACAGAACCGAGATGGCCATCCGGGTCAACAGACTTCTCGGCCTCCCTTTCCCTCAGTCTACCTAATCTCTTTTTCCAGGGCAGATTTGGGAAAATTCTTGCAAATTTGGCAGTCTGAATCGAGGTGGTCAAATCCCAGACAATAAACACAGGTGGTGTGGGGATCGGCCTTAGCAAAGACCTCCCCACACTCACTGCAGTGCTGAAACCCAGTGGGCCCAGGTTTTTTCTTGGGTTTCTCAGACATGGCCAACCTAACCAACTTACCCTTTTTTGGCAAGTGCCAGGCAAAACTCCCTGATCGGTTCCTAACCGTATCACGGGGCTTGGAAAAAAACGTACAAAACACATTTTTTTTTAGAACCGATAAGGATCGGTAACCAAACACTAAAGATACAACAATCAACAAATGATCGGTTCAGTCAAACCGATCCACACTTTTACAAGTTCCACACAGAAAAACAGTACAAAAGCTATCTAGAACTCACAGTACCACAGAGACTGAACCGACTATGCAGAAAACAAATTTCGGTTAAAAACTGACAGAAAACCGACACTTCAACTGACTTTCGAACCAAGCTAGAGGAGGAATCTCCGGAGCAACTGTTCAGTGAGGCGGAGTAAAGAATCTGACGGTTAGATTTCAAAGGGAACTAGACAGAGACATCAACCGAGCTCGTGCTCAGCATTCTATGCTCTGGATAAAAAGTTTAACCATTTGTTCTCCAGGGCAGTTTAAAGGCTGGGGCTAACTGCATTCGCCAGAATACAGCAAGACTTCATGTTGTTTGAATGGCGCAGCTGTTCTACGAAATCACCTTTCAGAACAAGTGAACAAAATGACATAGAAACATAGACTTTGATGGCAGATAAGGACCGCTTAGCCCACCTAGTCTGCCCATTTCCCTACCTACAGAATAAGCTGCAGATCCTTGTTAACCAACAGCCTATTTCTTTCTACCCCTGCCCCACAAGAATTGCCTTACGTCTGTCCCATGCATTCTTGAATTCTCCCACAGTTTTAGACCCCACAACCTCCTCAGGAAAGCTGTTCCATGCGTCCACCACCCTCTCTGTGAAAAAATACTTCCTCACATTGCCCCTGAGCCGTCCCCCCTCTATCTTCAAATTGTGTCCCCTTGTTCTTGCACATCTTTTTTTCTGAAAGATGCTACCCTCTTGGACTTTGTTGACTCCACTGAGGTACTTAAAAGTTTCTATCATGTCCCCCCTCTCCTTCCTTTCCTCAAGGGTATACATATTAAGCTCCTTTAGTTTCTCCTCGTATGGGTTCTCTTGCAGACCCTGCATCATTTTAGTTGCCCTCCTCTTGTCTGCCTCCATCCTGTCTATGTCCTTGCGGAGACGAGGTCTCCAGAACTGGATGCAGTACTCCAGATGGGGTCTCACCAACTGTCTGTACAAAGGTATAACAACTTCCTGTTTTCTACTGGTGATGCCTCTCCCTATACATCCCAGTATCCCCCCAGCCCTCCCTACTGCCTTCTCACATTGCTTGCTAGCATTACGGTCATCTGATATGATTACCCCCTGGTCCCTTTCCATGTTTGTTGTTGTTACTACCTCCCCCCGCACTGTGTAATCTTCCCCTGGGTTCTTGTTTCCCAGGTGCATTACTTAGCACTTCTTTGCATTGAATCCAAGCTGCCATACTTCTGACCATTCTTGCAACCTTGCCAAGTCCCTTCTCATCCTTTCCACACCTCCTTGTGTATCAACCCTTTAGCAGATCTTTGTGTCATCTGCAAAGAGACATACCTTTCCTTCCAGGTGCTCTCCAATGTCACTTATAAAGATATTAAAGAGGACCGATCCCAGTACCGAACCCTGCGGTACCCCACTAGTTACCCTCCTTTCATCACTGTGGACTCGGTTTACTATTACCCTTTGTGTCCTGTTCTCCAGCCAGTTTTTTATCCAAGCTACCACCTTGGGACCCACTCCAAGGCTGGCCAACTTGTATGTTAATCTTTTGTGTGAGACTGTGTCAAATGTCTTGCTAAAATCTAGGTAGGCCATATCCACAGCCCCTCCCTGGTCTACTACATTGGTCACCCAGTAAAAGAAATCTATTAGGTTCGTCTGACATGACCTTCCTGCTGTGAAACCATGCTGCCTTGGGTCCTGTGCCCCACTGGCCTCTAGGTACTCAACAATTCTTTCCTTCAGAAGTGATTCCATCATTTTCCCTACCACTGAAGTCAAACTTTCTGGTGTGTAGTTTCCTGCCTCTGCCCAGCTCCCACTTTTGTGAAGTGGAATCACATTTGCCCTCCTCCAGTCCTCAGGTACCACTCCATCCTCCCATGATTTGTTAAAGAGAGTAGTCAGTGGTGTTACTAGTTCTACCCTTAGTTCTTTTAGTATTCTTGGGTGAATCCCATCAGGCCCCATTGCTTTGTCCACTCTCAGTTTCAAGAGTTCTTTCAAAACCCTTTCTTCTGTGAATGGACTGGTATCGACCCCCCTATTCAGAGTTTCTCCCTTGTTTGGTTTAGGTACCTCCAGTTCCTCATCCGTTGTGAATACTGAGCAGAAATATTCGTTCAGTATCCCTGCTTTTTCACTGTCACCCTCTGCCCACATTCCCTCCCCTTTATTAAGTCTCTGTATCCCTCCCTTGGTCTTTCTTCGCTCCCTAATGTACCTATAAAAGGTTTTATCCCCCTTCTTAACAGAGTTGGTTATCTTTTCCTCAGTTTGTGCCTTTGCTATTCTGACTGCCTTCCCTGCCTCTTTCTGCTTTAACTGATAAAGTTCTCTGTCCTGCTCCTTCTGTGTTTCCTTATATTTCCTGAATGCTATCCTTTTCTCCTTAACCGTCCCTGCCACCTCTTTTGACAACCATAGTGTTTTTTTCCTTCATTTTGTTTTATTGATTTGCTTCACACAAAGGCTTGTTGCCTCTGCGATGGCTGTTTTGATTATTCCCTATTGTTCCTCCACCCCTCCTTCTTGCCCATTTGCTAGTGCTTTTCTGAGGCACTCTCTCATTTTCCCAAAGTCAGCCTTCCCAAAGTCCAATACTCTTGTTTTTGTATGGCTTGAGTCTATGGCTGTGTTTATTGTGAACCACACTGTTTGGTGGTCACTTGTTCCCAGATGGCTAGCCACTTCTAAATCTGAGATCCTTTCTCCTTCCCCATTTGAAAGTACCAGGTCTAAGATTGCTCCCTCCCGAGTGGGTTCCTACACTAGCTGTCTGAGGTATGCCCCCATAGGGCATCAAGAATTACCCTGCTCTTGGATGTGCCTGCAGCAAAGGTACTCCAGTTAACATGTGGCATATTCAGGTCCCCCATCAACAATATCTCCCCTTTTTCTGCCATTTTAAGGATGCCTTCTATAATTTCCTTGTCCATTTCCTCCCCCTGAGATGGGGGTCTGTACACAACCCCCATGTGGATTGTGGTGCCATTTCCTGTCTCCAGGGTGACCCATAGTGACTCATCAACTTCCTGTTTACTCTTTAGTTCTGTTGCTTTAATCCCTTCCCTTATATAGAAAGCTACTCCTCCTCCTCTTTTACCCACCCTGTCCCTCCTATAGACTGTGTTTATTGTTTATTGAAAGTCTAGGATTACAAATACCGTTGAGCCAAGGCTCTTTTACAATGGTTCCAGATCAAGAGAAGTACAAACATTTTGGGCTAAGCTACATTCGTCTATACATAGGCAAACTAGAACAATTGTATATAAACAGAGATTAAGTAAACAACACTCATTAGCTCATACGATGCATTAAAGAAATTAAGTAATGAGACACTTAGGTTAGGAAAAGTTCAGAGGTCTGTGATTGGGGTGGAGAGGGAGGATGGTGAGGGGGTAGCAGCTGAAGAGAAACTAGAGCAGATTCTCAGCATTGTCAAAGAACAGAGGAAAGGGGAGGTGTGCCACGGGGGAAAAGGAAGTTAGGAGAGGCAGTCACAGCAACTGATGGTAGTGAGGTGATGGTGTAGTCTTAGAAACATAGGAACATAGAATTTGACGGCAGATAAGGACCACTTGGCCCACCCAGTCTGCCCATTTCGCTACCTAATGGATAAGCTGCAGATCCTAGTTAACCAGCAGTCTACTTCTTTCTACCCCTACCCCCTAAAATTGCCTTATGACTGTCCCATGCATGCTTGAATTCAACCACTGTTTTTGACTCCACAACCTCCTCCGGAAGGTCGTTCCATGCATCCACAACCCTCTCTGTGAAAAAATACTTCCTTACATTACCTCTGAGCGCCCCCTCTATCTTCAAATTGTGCCCCCTTGTTCTTGCACACCTCTTTTTTTGAAAGATGCTACCCTCTTGGACTTTGTTGATTCCCTTGAGGTACTTGAAAGTTTCTACCATGTCCCCTTCTCCCTCCTTTCCTCGAGGCTATACATATTAAGCTCCTTTAGTCTCTCTTCATATGTCTTCTGGTACAGACCCTGCACCATTTTAGTTGCCCTCCACTGGACAGCTTCCATCTTGTCTATGTCCTTGCGGAGATTGGGTCTCCAGAACTGCACACAGTACTCCAGATGAAAAAATTACTCACCTTAGTAATTGCTTTTCTTCTCATGGAGTCTTGCTGTATTAGGACTTAATGCAGTTAGCCACTGCACTCGAACTGCCCGGAGAGGATAGGGTTAACTCCAGAGCAGTCTGGAGTTCCACAGCCGAGGGCGCTGTTCAAAGCTCTATCTGGCTAGTTTCAAATGAAACTGCCAGGTTCTTACTAAGCTAAACTAATATAGCAAGTCTGTGGAAAAGCTCTACACTAGCCATTGGCTACCTACCAGTAGTAGGACAACAAAACACAACAACAATCATAGAATAATAACAAAATCACCTGTTATTGTTAGAATCACCCATGACAAGCACTAATAGGCCCCTCCCAAAAGACTCAAGTCCAGAGAGGGAGCCACCTATCACTTAACAAAAATAGAATCACCTAGTTCCTAACCCAAATGAACAAAAGGGGGAAACTAGAAGAAATTGAAATGGCATGACAGTGTTTGCACTAATTTGACAACCCCATACTCAAGTAGGAGTTCTGAGCGGGTAGGAGGGAGTTGTCCTAATACAGCAAGACTCCATGAAGAAAAGCAATTACTAAGGTGAGTAATTTTTCTTCAAACACCATGAAGTCCTGCTGCTATTAGGGACTTAATGCAGATTATACAGCAGTACCTCCATGGAGGAGGGTCAGAACCTACTAGGGAATAGGGTCTGAAGCACAGTTGTGCCAAACCGAGCATCTCTCCTGGACTGGACATCCAGGGAATAATGCTTTGTAAAGGTGTGGACTGATTTCCAGGTAGCAGCTTGGCAAATTTCAAAATGGGAATATCTCTAGCAGCCGCTAGAGATGCAGCTGTACCCCTGGTGGAATAAGCCCTCAGTCCTGAGGGAGGTTCTCTACCTAGTTTTTGGTAACAGAACTGAATACAAGAGACAATCCACCTCGCAATTGTCCTCTTAGTGGCAGGTCTCCCTTTGCCAACTTCTCCATAGGTAAGGAAGAGTTGGAGGGATTCGAACCTGTGACCCTGGGTGCATTCCAAATAGCAGCTTAGGGCTCTTTTGACGTCCAGACTGTGCAATCTCCTCTCCCCTGAGGAGGAATGCTCAGTGAAAAATACTGGAAGAGAGATGGATTGGTTGAGATGAAAATCTGAAACCACTTTAGGTAAAAACTTTCTGTTAGTCCTAAGGACTACCTTATCTCTGTGAAAAGAAATAAAATCTTCTTCTACTGACAAGGCCTGTAATTCACTTATACGTCTAGCAGAAGTGATAGCCACTAGAAAAACAGTCTTCCAAGTCAAAAACTTGAGGTCTGCCGAGGACAGAGGCTCAAAGGGGGGTTGCATTAGTTGAGCAATGCAAACATTCAGGTCCCATGCAGGAGCTGGTTCCCGAAAGGGGGGGGTTAAGGTGAAGTAACCCCTTAAAAAACTTGGAAAATACAGGGTGAGAAGAAAGGGAAGCAGGCTTCCCCGCTGACACAAAAGCAGAGACAGCTGCCAGATAAACTTTTAAGGTAGCTGGCCTAAGGCCTAAGGAATTTAAATGGACCAAATAGTCCAGTAAAATGGGCAGCTTAGCAGATTCTGGGATAATCTGCTTCTCAGAACACCAAATGGAAAACCTCTTCCACTTAAAATTGTAAGTGGCTCTAGTGGAAGGTTTCTAGAAGCCTTTAAAATATCCAGGACACCTTGAGAAAGGTGTAAATCAGCAATTCTAGCTCTCAAGAACCAGGCCTTGAGGTGGAGGGAATTGAGGTTCGGATACCACACTCTCCCCTGTGCACAGGTCAACAGGTCGTGGGTCCTGGGCAAGCTCAGGGGAGGGTGGAATGTCAGGGACAGGAGGAGAGGGTACCAGGGCTGTCTGGCCCAGTCTGGAGCAATCAGAATCACTCTGCAGGGCTGAGTTCTGATTTTTACTAGTACCCTGAAGAGGAGAGGGAAGGGGGAAAAGCATACAAGAACTTCCCTTTCCAATCCAACTGAAAGGCGTCCAGTGGGACTGATCCCAGAACTGGAGGCCTGCAACAAAACAGGGGAAGTTGGTGGTTGTCTGGGGCTGCGAAAAGATCTATCTGAGGGGTGCCCCATCTGGCAAAGACTGACCCCAGCACCAGAGAATTCAGAGCCCATTCGTGATGGCCCTGAGAAATTCTGCTGAGGGCATCCGCCAGGACATTGTCCTTCCCCGGAAGGTGAACTGCTATCAGGGAGGTGTTCAGGGAGTAAGCCAGAGACCACAACTTCATTGCTTCGGTGCACAAGGCTGATGACCGAGTGCCCCCTTGCTTGTTGATGTACCACATTGTTGTGGTGTTGTCTGTCCTGACTTGGACTACCTTGTTCTGGACAGTAGTCGAAAAAACCTGGAGAGCTAAGAGAACAGCTCTGAGTTCCAAAAGGTTGATGTGGAGCAGAGATTCCTGAGGGGACCACACTCCTGAGAGGAAAGGTCGCCTAATGTGCCTCTACCCCTAACAGGGAGGCATCCGTGTGAGGGTGAGGGAATGAAGAACGTAAGAAGGGGACCCCTGAGTTAAATTGCTTGATCCTGCCACCACTGAAGGGCTAGGATCAGGGTTTTGGTCACTGGGATTAACTTGGATAGAGGGTCCTTCCTTTGAGACCAGTAGGACCTCAAGTGGAACTGGATGTCTCTCATCTGAAATCTTGCTCCCTGCACAACAGCTGTGGAAGCAGCCATGTGTCCTAGGAGTTGCAAAAAGTGTCTTGCTGGTCGAGAGACCCGCAGGGTAAAGGAGGATGCCAGGGCAATGAGTCTGTCCACTCTTTCGGAGGGAAGAAATGCCCTGGCTGACTTTGTGCTCAATTCTGCACCTATGAAAGTTAGTACCTGAACTGGTTCCAGAACTGACTTTGGAAAATTCAACAGGAATCCCAGAGAAGTGAGAAGTTGCTGGGAGACTTGCAAGTGGATTTTACCTGATCTGGAGACTGGCCCACTATGAGCCAGTCGTCCAGGTAGGAAACACAGCAACCTTGCCTTCTTAAATGAGCCACTACTACAGCTAAACATTTTGTGAAAACCCTTGGAGCAGAGGTAAGGGCGAAGGGCATTGCTCTGAACTGGTAGTGGCCAGAGGGTAGTTCGAACCTGAGGTACTTTCGGTGAGAAGGCCTGATCAAAATATGAAAATAAGCGTCCTTGAGGTCCAGGGAAGCTAGCCAGTCCCCTGGCCTTAGGGAAGGCAGAATCATTGCCAGAGTTAACATTTTGAACTTTGGTTTCAAAAGATGCTTGTTCAGGAACCTTAAATCTAAGATGGGCCGCCACTCTCCTGTCTTTTTTGGGGTAAGGAAATACCTCGAGTACAGACCCTTGCCCTGATGGCAAGGAGGAACTCTTCCACTGCCTTGCAGCCCAGCAGAGAAGAAACTCTGCTTCTAAAGCAAGGGCTTCTTGAAGGATTTGTGGGAAATGTCTGGCTCTCATCTTTGGGAACTGTTTGGAAACTGAGAACCAGACCTTGGCCTACCACCTCCAGAACCCATTTGTCGAAGTTAGGGACAAACCAGTTCTGGCTGAAATAAGCCAACCTGCCCCCACCGGGTACAGGAGAATCGGCCCTGGGCACCCCATCAGGGTGCCTGCTTGGCAGCAGCTTTAGGCTGAGGAGAGGGAGATGGTCTGCCTGTGCCCGTCTACCCCTGCCTCTGAAAAAACCTCTGTGCAAAGGCTGAAGAGGCCTGAACTTGATAAAAGGCCTGTGGTAAGCCTGCCCCTACCCCTGGGGCATGCCTCTGTGGAGTGGCATGCCTCTCCTTAGCTTGGGCACTTTTGTGGGTAGTTCTGTATTCATCCATTTTCTTCATGTAATTTTCTGTTTGATCCCCAAACAGAGGTTTCCTACTACAGGAAAATCTATAGCCTTTGCCTGAGTATCTTGGGACAGATTAGTGCATCTAAGCCATGCCAACCCACGGAGAGCTACAGAAGTGGCCATGACCCTAGAGGAAACATCATTAACATCAAGCAGTATGAAATTGAACTTTAGAGGCTTAATGCCATCAGCAGCCACTTGTTCCAACTCACTAGCCAGCTGGCCCTGGGCCCTGCTTGGCTAACTGCAAAATAGTGTCCCATCTAGATTTCTGATATCTAGCCACATCAGCCATATAATTAGCCTGCCTGAGTCCCAATGAAGCTGCCATCATATTGTTTTTTCTCATGGCATCAATCTTCCTGGAATCTTTATCAGGAGGATGTGATGCCAGGGAAATATTAGCCTTGTCACAGGCTGCAGCTTGAACACCTATATGACTACACTGCTCGGTGAGGAAGTCTGTATCAGGGCCTGATAAAGTATACCTTCTGTCCATTTTCTTATCTACAGGAGGAACGGAATGAGGATTTTTTAAAATCTTTGTTGTTTGCTTCTAAATGACTTATGCAAAGCAATAGACAACCTTCTAGACTCTGGAATATCCATCATTTCTACATAATCAGGCTCCTCTTGCTCATCCACAGCCTCCTCTAAAAGGGAGCTGGAGGGTTTCTGCCACCTTTTTATAAAACATAAAATGAGAAGGGGACTCAGACAGCAAAGGGGAGATTCTAAGGGCTATCTGGAGAAATGCTCGGTTCAATGGGCACGTCCAGACCTTCCAGTCACAAATACACTGATCAAATTCCTCCTCCCCTCCTGTGGTTCATAAACTCCTCAACATCATAATCTTGAACCACTGGACCTGAAATCCAGCACCTTTTCCCAATTGTAGGGGCTCGACAAGTCCCAACACAAAAGACTGAACAATCTGAATGGCTTTTGCTATTTCTGCAGCAGTTGGAGAGCAATTTTGGACTCCAGACCTGCTGATTTCTTTGTCTTTTGCAGGAGCTGGTTTCTCTGAACCAGCTTTTCTTTTGCCTGAGAAGTCTCGCCCTGGTCAGAGGGCCTCCTCTGGTCCAGTGGGTACTGGACCAGGCTGGCCATCCGGGTCAGCGGACTTTTGGCCTCTACTTCCCCTGAGCCGCCCAATCTCTTTTCCAGGGTGGCTGCAGGAAATTTTACACACCTGGCAGTCTGACAGGAGATGGTCAACCCCAGACAATGAGACACAAGTGGTGTATGGATCAGCCTTGGCAAAGGCTTCCCCACAGACATCACAGTGTTGAAACCCAGTGGGCCAGTTTTTCTTTTGGGTTTCTCAGACATAATGCCAGCCCTAACCAACAAACTTGCCCTTTAAGCGGCCGTGCCAGGCAAGACACCTATCGGTTCCTAACCGTGTCAGGTATTGAAAAAAAACCCAAATAAAATTAAGGTTTTTTAGAACCGATAAGAACCGAATTACCACACTTCTAAAGCCCAAAATGGTAAAATAAACCAGCGATCGGTTCAGACTGAACCGATAATGTATTCACACAGACTTTAATTTTTAGTGCCCACAGTTACCAGATAGAGCTTTTGCCCATGCGGTAATTTTAACACTTTGCGGTTCAAATGAACGAGTAAACTCAGCTGAACACGCGAAATGAACCGAGCTAGGGAGCTGATCTCCGGGCGACTGTTCAGTGAAAGTGGGTAGAAGAATCTGGCAGTTTCATTTGAAACTAGCCAGATAGAGTTTTGAACAGCCTCGGGCTGTGGAACTCAGACTGCTCTGGAGTTAACCTATCCTCTCCGGGGCAGTTCGAGTGCAGTGGCTAACTGCATTAAGTCCTAATAGCAAAGACTTCATGGTGTTTATGGGGTCTCACCAGCTGTCTGTACAGAGGATAACAACTTCCTGTTTTCTACTGGTGATGCCTCTCCCTATGCATCCCAGTATCCCCCCAGCCCTCCTTACTGCCCTCTCACATTGCTTGCCCACCTTTAAGTCATCTGATATGACTACCCCCAGGTCCCTTTCCATTTTTGTTGTTGTTAGTATCTCACCCCCCATTGTGTACTCTTCCCCAGGGTTTTTGTTTCCCATGTGCATTACCTTGCACTTCTTAGCATTAAATCTAAGCTGCCATACATTTGACCATTCCTCTAACCTTGCCAAGTCCCTTCTCATCCTTTCCACCCCACCTTGTGCATCAACTCTGTTGCAGATCTTTGTGCCATCTGCAAAGAGACATACTTTTCCTTCCAGTCCCTCTGCAATGTCAGCTTATAAAGACATTGTAGCGGACAGTCAAATACTGAACCCTGCGGCCTCCACTAGTAACCCCTTTCTTCAGTGGACTCCATTTACTATTACCCTCTGTGTCCTATTCTCCAGCCAGTTCTTTACCCAGGCTATCATCTTGGGACCCACTCCCAGGCTGGCTAATTTGTATATTAATCTTTTGTGTGGGATTGAGTCAAATGCCTTGCTAAAGTTTAGGTAGACCATGTCCACAGCCCTTCCCTGATCTACTACTTTGGTCACCCAGTCAAAGAAATCTATTAGATTCGTCTGGCATGACCTTCCTGCTGCGAACCCATGCTGCCTTGGATCCTGTGCCCCACTGGCCTCTAGGTACTCAACAATTCTTTCTTTCACAAGTGATTTCATAATTTTCCCCATCACTGAGGTTAAACTAACAGGTCTGTAGTTTTCTGCTTCTGCCCTGCTCCCCACTTTTGTGAAGGGGAATCACATCTGCCCTCCTCCAGTCCTCAGGTACCATCCCATCCTCCCATGATTTGTTAAACAGGGTAGTCAGTGGTGTCACTAGTTCTACCCTTAGTTCTTTTAGAATTCTGGGATGAATCCCATCAGGCCCCATTGCTTTGTCCACCTTCAGTTTTAAGAGTTCTTTCAGAACCCTTTCTTCCGTAAATGGGCTGGTATCAACTTCTGTATCCAGAGTGTTTCTATTGTTTGTTTTAGGTGTCTCCCCCTCTTCATTTGTAAATACTGAGCAAAAATATTTGTTTAGTATCTCTGCCTTTTCACAGTCACCCTCTGCCCCCCCTCCTCTTTATTAAGCCTCACTATCCCTCCCTTAGTCTTCCTTCACTCCCTGATGTACCTAAAAAAGGTTTTATCCCCCTTCTTAACTGAGTTGGCTATCTTTTCCTCAGTTCGGGCCGTTGCTGTTCTGACTGCCTTCCCAGCTTCCTTTTGCTTTAACTGATACAATTCTCTGTCCTGCTCCTTCTGTGATTCCTTGTACTTTCCGAATGCTTTCTTTTTCTCTTGAACCTTCACTGCCACTTCCCTTGAGAACCATAGTGGTTTCTTACATCGTTTTGTTTTGTTTATTTGCTTCACACAAAGGCTTGTTACCTCTGTGATGGCAATTCTTATTGTTCCCCATAGTTCTTCCACCCCTCCATCCTGCCCATTTGCTAGTGCATTCCTTAGGCACTCACCCATTTTGGCAAAGTCAGCCCTCCTGAAGTCCAGTACTTTTGCCTTTGTATGGCTTGACTCTATTACTGTGTTTATTGTGAACCATATTGTTCGATGGTCGCTAGTTCCCAGACGGCTACCCACTTCTACATCTGTGATCCTCTCCCATCTCCATTTGAGAGGACCAGGTCTAAGATTGCTCCCTCTCAGTGGGTTCAATACTAGTTGTCTAAGGCATGTCCCTGTAGGGCATCTAGAATAACCCCACTCTTAAAGTGGCTGCTGCAACTGCACTCCAGTTAACATCTGGCATATTCAGATCACCCATCAGCAATATCTCCCCTTTACCTGCCATTCTAAGTATACTTTCTATCATTTCCTTGTCCATTTCCTCCCCCTGAGAGGGGGGTCTGTATACAACCCCTGTGCAGATTGTGATGCCATTGCCTGCCTCCAAATTGACCCACAGTGCTTCTTCTCCTCCCTGTTTACCCTTTTGTTCCGTTGCTTTGATTCCTTCCCTTATGTAGAGAGCTACTCCTCCTCCTCTTTTACCCTCCCTGTCCCTCCTATAGATAGTGTCTCCTGGTATGTTTATGTCCCAGTCATGGTTCTGTGTGTACCACGTTTCTGTGACTGCCACGATATCCAGATGTTCCTCCTCCTCCATCAAGGCCACTAATTCAGGAGTTTGTTACCCAGACTACGGCATTGGTACTCATTGTTCTCCATTTTTGATGGCTTTACCTTCTGTAACATCCCCACTGACCTTTCTACCTGGTCTTTTCTCATTTAGTACCCTGTTTTGTAGGGAGGCTGGGATTTTCCTGCTGCTTATCAGTGCCTCCCTCTTGACTAGTTTAAAGCTTCAGCAAGCATTTAAACCGACTGCCCAAAAGACTTGTTCCTTCCTGGACAGATGCAGATCATCCTGCCAGTATAGGCTGAGTGTCCCTCCAGGTGGAACCCCAGTCCCCAATGAAGCCAAACCCCTGTGCTCCACACCATTTTTTCAACCATTCGTTAAACTGTATGGTGCAAAGTACCCTCGCCTCACCCATGCCACTGACAGGCAGCACCTCTGAGAAGGATACTGTGTGTGCTACTTGTCTTAGGCCCCTCCCCAACTCTACAAAGTCCTTCTGCACTGCTCTAATCTCATGATGAGCCATGATGAGTCTTGATTTGAAAATGCCCATTGAAGAGGAGGAAGTGATACGAGCACTGAGGGCATTCATCCAGAAGGGAGCACGGTGTGCAAAGGATCTTTGACCCAGTGATGTGCGGCATCGAGGTACTTGGAGGAGTTGTTGTTCTGACCCTCTGGTGCAGCGTAGATTAGTGGTTGGACTCAGGAGGACTTGGACACATGGTGGTGAAAAATCCAGGATAGTTTTTTTCGCCATTAGACAAGTTAGATACTTTATACGACTTGTGAGTTGAAGCCATCCTGATTTGGCATAGAGTTCACATGTATGTGTGAGTCGGTGGGCTCCAGTGAACAGTCGGCAGGCCTTGTTTAGGGAGGTTGTATTGCGCCTAAGGGTGGTGGTGGTGGCAGAGCCATAGACAATGAGGCCATAATCTACCACGGACACAACAGAGCTCTGGATGGCCATCTTTAATGCTGCTTGGGTGAGGTGTTGCTTGTTTTGATAGAGAATTCCAATGTGTGCATTTACAACTCAGGCGACGTTATCGACGTGGGTCACACATGACAGACCATGGTCAAGAGTGATTCCTAAGTATTTAAAATATGACACTTGTTCAAGGGTATGACCAGCATTTGTTTTGATGTCAAGGGGGTATCGCCTATGTTTGTTTTTCGAGCTGCAGAAGAGCACTGATTTAGTCTTTTTGCGTATCCTGGTATGTTGACATCCCACTCATGGTTCTCTGTGTACCATGTTTCAGTGACTGCCACAATATCCAGGCATCCCTCTTCCATCAAGGCCACTAGTTCAGGGAGCTTGTTGCACAGACAGTGGGCATTGGTACTCATCACCTTCCATTTATTTTTTATGGCCTTACCTCTTTTAGCCTCATCCCTGTCCTTAACGCCTTTTTCTGCATTTATGCCTGTCCTGCTCCCTACTGACTTCTCTACCTTGGTGTTTACCTAACTACTGCGTTTTGTGGGGGGAGGCTGGGATTTCCCCGCTCCTTTTCAGTGCCTCCCCCCTTGGCTAGTTTAAATACTTGCCAATGAAGCATTTAAACCTGTCACCTAGGATCCTGGTTCCACCCCTGGACAGATGCAGACCATCAAGCAAGCATAAGCCTGCATCCCTCCAGGTGGCTCCCCAGTCCCCAATGAAGCCAAAACCCTGAGCTCCACACCAGTTTTCAACCATTCATTGAATCCCATGGTGCGGAATACCCTAGCATCATCCTTGCCACAGACAAGCAGCACCTCCGAGAAGGTTACCATACATGCTACTTGTCTAAGGCCCCTCCCCAACTCCACAAACTCCTCTTGCACTGCTCTGATCCCATTCACAGTCAGGTAATTTCCCCTAGGTGGACAATGACATCCAGCTCCCTCCCGCGTGCAGTTGCTCCCACAATCCTGAGGATTCGCTTCCTGTCCCTCCGAACCGTGGCACCAGGCAAGCACCTGACCTCCCTCTCCCCTTACTCCCCCACTTCTACCCCGTAATGATTGAGTCCCCACCAGGAGTTGTTTCCTTCCCCTGTGGGGTCTCGTGCCACCTTCTTGTGGATCTCCTTTGTGGAGGTTCCCAGCATCCTCCTTGGTCTCCACTGCAGGTGCCTCCATAGAGGAACCACTCTTTGCCAGAACAGCATATGAATTCTGGAGAGGTACAACTGGAGGGATGCACCTCTGTTCCACCACCCTTTCCCTCCCTGAACCCATCTTGGTCCAACCGCTCCTCTTTCTTGGCAACCTCTGAGGTAACGGTGGTGGCCCTGGTGGTCCCTGGGTGGGGGAAGAGGTTTCAAGAATCCTAGCCAGGTCAGCCTGGAGACGGGCAACCTCCTCCCTCAGACCAGAGAGGTGCCTGCAAACAGGGCAGCATCACAGCCTCCAGAATGTCTCCCAGAACACTGCTGCCCCACAACCATTGCACTGCACCACTCCCATCTTGACTTATTTTGTGTCCCCTCTCCTGTTGCTTTGTATGCTTACTGTCTCCTCCCTCTAATGATTTTTACACTTACTTTCCTACTGCCTATGTGCCCTTATAACTCTCGCCCTTCCTGTTCTGGGACAGGAACTTCCTGTAGTCTTCAATAGTCTCCTTCCTCCGTGCTTGGATTCAGACCTCCAGCACCCGGGGGGGGATAAAGAGTTTTTTTTTTTTAGGTTCCTTCAAGGTTGCTGAAACTAATGCGTCTCAGTGATCCTTCCCATCCTACTGCCAAACAGGAAGTTCCTGTTGTCAGTCAAATTCAGTAGCTATAAAACTAGAACTGGCTTTGGGTGGGAAAGAAAGCAATTAGAAAAAAAAGATGTAAAGTTCTAGACTGCTGTTATTTGCTGTGAAAGCAAAGCTCTCTGTCAGAAACAGCAGGGAGCTTAACTGGAGACAGCTGCTTTTGTACTGCTACATTGCTAAGCCACACCCCCAATTAGAATCACCCTCTGCTCTGACTATGAATTAAGCTGATACAGCTCCCTTCCTCAGAGAAACACACAGTGACTTTCTTTTCCTTTTTTTTTTTTTTTTTACTTAAATGAGACCCCCTTCTTCTAATAGAGTATATGTTTGCTTAATCCAAACAGGTACTAACTCCTGCTGAGATAGAACTGATTTTTCAGTAAAAACTTATAAAGACATTAAAAAGGACTGGACCCAGTATTGAACCCTGCAGTACCCCACTAGTAACCCCTCTTTCTTCAGAGTGGACTCCATTTATAATTACCTTCTGTGTCCTGTTGTCCAGCCAATGTTTTACCCAGGCTACCACCCTGGGACCCACTCTCAGGCTGATTAATTAGATTATTTATCTTTTGTGTGGGACTGTGTCAAATGCCTTGCTAAACTCTATGTAGGCCATGTCCACAGCCCCTCCTTGGTCTACTACTTTGGTCATCCAGTCTAAGAAATCAATTAGATTCATCTAACATGACCTTCCCGCTGTAAACCCATGCTGCCATGGGTCCTGTGCCCCACTGGCCTCTAGGTACTCAACAATTCTTTCCTTCAGAAGTGATTCCATCACTTTCCCTACCACAGAGGTCAAACTGACAGGTCTGTAGTTTCCTGCCTCTGTGTTGCTCCCACTTTTGTGAAGGGGAATCGCATTTGCCTTGCTCTAGTCCTCAGACGCCTCACCATCCTCCCATGATTTGTTAAACAGAGTAGTCAGGGATGTCACTAGTTCTCCCCTTAATTGTTTTAGAATTCTGGGGTGAATTCTGTCAGGCCCCATTGCTTTGTCCACCTTTAGTTTTAAGAGCTCTTTCAGAACCCTTTCTTCTGTGAAAGGACTGGGATCGACTCCCCCTATACAGAGTGCTTCTGTTAATTGGATTAGGCACCTCCCCCTCCTCCACTTTTGTGAATACTGAGCAGAAATATTTGTTCAGTATCCCTGCTTTTTCACTGTCCCTCTCTGCCCACCCACTGTCCATTCTATTCAGTCTCACTCTCCCTCCCTTTGTCTTTCTACACTCCCTGATGTACCTATAAAAGGTTTTATCCCCCTTCTTAACTGAGTTGGCTATCTTTTCCTCAGTTTGGGCCTTTGCTATTCTGACTTCCTTCCCTGCTTCCTTCTGCCTTAACTGATACTGTTCTCTGTCCTGCTCCTTCTGTGTTTCCTTATACTTCCTAAATGCTATCTTTTTCTCCTTAACCTCCCCTGCCACCTCTTTTGAGAACCATAGTGACTTTTTCTTTCAATTTGATTTGTTTATTTGCTTCACGCAAAGGCTTGTTGCCTCTGTGATGGCAGTTTTTATGTTTCCCCATTGTTGCTCCACTCCTCCTTCTAGCCTGTTTGCTAGTGCTTTTCTAAGGAACTCTCCCATATTGCCAAAGTCAGCCCTCCTGAAGTCCAGTACCCTTACTTTTGTATGGCTTGACCCTGGTAGCTGAGTTTATCGTGAACCACACTTTGGTGGTCACTTGTTCCCAGATGACAGTCCACTTCTAGATCTGAGATCCTCTCACTGTCCCCATTTGAGAGTACGAGGTCTAAGATTGCTCCCTCACGAGTGGGTTCCAAAACTAGCGGTCTGAGACATGCCACCTGTAGGGCATCGAGAATGGCCCTGTTCTTGGATGTGGCTGCAGCAAAGGTGCTCTAGTTAACATCTGGCATATTCAGGTCCCCCATCAACAGTATCTCCCCTTTCTCTGCCATCCTAAGGATGCCTTCTATCATATCCTTGCCCATTCCCTCCCCCTGACATGGGAGTCTGTATACAACCCCTGTGCGGATTGTGGTGCCATTTCCAGTCTCTAAGGTGACCCACAGTGCCTCCTCTCCTCCCTTGTTTACTCTTTTGTTCCATTACTTTTATCCCATCCCTTACATAGAGAGCTACTCCTCCCCTTCTTCTACCCTCCCTGTCTCTCCTGTAGGTTGTGTACCCTGGTATGTTAACATACCAGTCATGGTTCTCTGTGTACCATGTTTCTGTGACTGCTACAATATCCAGGCATCCCTGTTCCATCAAGGCCACCAGTTCAGGGAGCTTGTTGCCCAGACTACGGGCATTGGTACTCATTACCCTCCATTTCTTGATGGCCTTACCCCTTTTTGCCCCATCCCTGTCCTTGTTCCCTTTGTCATTTTCTCCATTTACCCATGCCCTTCTTCCTAGTGACATCTCTATCTTGGTGTTTACCTCACTTACTACCCTGATTTTTTTTTTGGGGGGGGGGCTAGGATTTCCCTGCTCCTTTCCAGTGATTCCCCCCTTGGCTAGTTTAAATGCTTGCCAATGAAGCATTTAAACCTACTACTTAGGATCCTGGTTCCCCTCCTGGACAGATGCAGACCACCATGCCAGTATAGGCCTGCATCCCTCCAGGTGGACCCCCAGTCCCAATGAAGCCAAATCCCTGAGCTCTGCACCAGTTTTTCAACCACTGATTGAATCCCATGGTGTGGAGCACCCTAGCCTCACCATTGCCATAGACAGGCAGCACCTCAGAGAAGGTTACCGTGCAAGCTACTTTCCTAAAGCCCCCTCCCCAACTCCACAAACTCTTCCTGCACTGCTCTGACCCCTTTCTCAGCCAGGTCATTTGCCCCTAGGTGGACAATGACATCCAGCTCCCTCCACCGTGCAGCTGCTCCAGCGATCCTGTGGATTTACTCCCTGTCCCTCCAAACCATGGTGCCAGGCAGGCACCTCACCTCCCTTTCCCCTTCCTCCCCAGTTCTACCCCCCTAACGATGGAGTCCCCCACCAGGAGTAGTTTCCTTCCCCTGTGGGGTCCCATGCCACCCTCCTGTGGGTCTCCTTCGTGGAGGTTCCCAGCATCCTCCTTGGTCTCCACTGTGGGTGCCTCCATAGAGGAACCACACTTTGCCACAACAGCATATGAATTGTGGAGATGTACAACTGGAGGGATGCGCCTCTCTTCCACCACCCTCACCCTCCCTGAGCCCACAGTGGTCCAACCACTCCTCTTTCTTGGCAACCTCTGAGGCAATGTCAGTGGCCCTGGTGGTCCCTGGGTGGGAGAGGAGGTCCCCCAAATCCTGGCCAACTCAGCCTGGAGATGAGCAACCTCCTCCCTCAGCCCAGAGAGGTGTCTGCAGATGGGACAACACCGCATCCTCCAGAACATTTCCCGGAAGACTGCGGCTCCACAGCCACTGCACTGCACTGCACCACTCCCACTGTGTCTTATTTTTGACCCCTTAACTGTTGTTTGAACTACTTACTCTTTCCTCTGTTTATTTTTTTCTTTATTTTTTTTTTCTCCCTAATTACTTACTGTCTCTGTGCTCTTTAAGCTTCAGATCTTCCTGTTCTGAGACAAGAAGTTTCTGTATTTCTCAGTAGTCTCCTTACTTGCTCAGAGTCAGACCTCCAGCAGCGGGGTGGGGTTGGGGGGGCGAGAGCTACTCTTTTCCTTCTAGGATGATGAGTCTTTTGTGGCTCTGTGATCACTCACTTCCTGCTCCCAAACATGAAGTTCCTGTTGTCAGTCAAATCCTGTGCATATAAAAGGATAACTGGCTTAGGAAGGGGGGAGAAAGGAGTGCAATATAATCCCAGTAGAGAAGTATAGTTATAACAGCAGCTCCTTCTTCTTGGTGTCCTCTACCTGTTCTCTGGCAGAAGCTATCTAGGGCAGTTTTTAAATCTGGCTTTAACATGACTTCCTTCTAGCTAAGTCACTTCCCCTACTTTACAGCTTTTTCAACAGTTAGTTAATTGCACAGATAACAATTTCCTTCAGCCACCTGAGACAAACACCTTGGTAATGCACAGATAATTCACTTCAGCCAAGTCAGACAAACACACTAACTTTTTTTTTTACCCTAAATTGAAGGTCCCAGTAGTAGAGTTCTAGTTCTTCAGCCCCAGTAGAGAAGTATAGTTATAACCGCAGCTCCTTCTTCTTGGTGTCCTCTGCCTGTTCTCTGGCAGAAACTATGACACTGGCACCCTCCATGAGGTGGGGTCCCTAAAGGCCATGTTGAAAATTTGGTGCAACATCTCCAAAAAATGGCCAAGTTACACAAGGGCATTCAATATTTTCTATGCACACATGTAACTTTAGTCATTTGGCAGCTTGTCACAGCCGTATTGGTGCTGGCTAGAACTTGTTCACTACTGTGATGGGTTTATTGAATTGAGGGCTTGTGAAGCAGATCCCCTCCCAGTATCTGTTTCATTTTATAGGTGCTTGGAGAGCCACACTGTTACTTGTTGTGGTACATGAGTAACTAAAGAGGCCTTTCTCGAAGCAATTAAGTCATGCCTGAGAACGGCTACTAAGAGTAACAGGCACAAGAGAACAATCTGTTTTTCTGAAAATATCAAGGAGGCGGTGAGGGCAAAACAAAGGACCTTTGTCAGATACAAAGAAAAACAGAGGGATAAGGAATGGAGTAACTACCAAGCAAAGATAAGGAAAGCCAAGAAGACAGTTGGGAATGTAAAAGCAGATGCTGAGCTGCATATTGCGGAGGCGATCAAGTGAAGGGAAAAACAGTTTTTAGATAACTAGGGGAAAAAGAAAGATGAGAGGAGGAACTGTAAGGCTGATGGAACCAGGCAGGATAATTGAGAAGGATGAACAGAAGGCAGCCGTGCTTAATGACTACTTCTGCTCTGTATTTACTATGGAGGATAGGAGGCCCTTGTCAGAAAGTGGCATAAAGGCTGCTGCAAGAGAGTCTCAGAAATGGGTTGAGTAGTAATCACAGGGGAAAGGGTCAGAAAAGGGAGTGAAAGTAGATAAGGACCTAGGGTGGGATTGGCTGAACCCCTGACAGGGCTATTCAGTAACTCAAAACAGTCAGATTTGTTCCAAAAGACTAGAAGGTAGCAGTAGTAGTTCCACTCTTAAGAGAAGTGACAAGGAGCAACCGGGTAACTACAGACCCATCGGTCCTACCTCCATTTGGGGTAAACTGACGGAGACGCTAATCAAGGAGGATCTAGAGAATCACCTGGCAAGAAATGGTCTCCAGGGTAGTAAGCAGTATGGGTGTGTTACAGGGAAGTCTTGTCAGACCAAGCTGACTGAATTCTTTGACTGGGTAACTAGGCCAGCACATAAGGGACAGTGGATTTACTTTACTTCAGCATCAGCAAGGCGGCCAGCCTTCGACTTGGTGCCAAACAAAATGTTGCTAGAAAATTAGAGGATTTAAGTGCAGCAAAGAACCTAGTAAAATGGGTGGGAAGTTGGCTGAGGTGGAGACAACAGAGGGTGGTGGTAAACGGGATCAAGTCAGGGAAGAGGGAGGTCACAAGCAGGGTGCTGCAAGGGGTTGGTCCTGGGACCAGTCCTTTTCAATATATGTTTATCAGTGACACAGGAGAAGGAATACAAGGCAGGTTGCATCTCTTCAGAGATGACAATAAGCTATAAAACTTGAAACACCATACCAAACTCCCCTCTTTTGTTGCAACGCACCTTTCCCCACTGTGTCTCATTTATCTCCAAAGTTTGGTTTGGCTCCTTCCCCTCATATCTTCCTTCTCTCCTGTCTTTCCCCCCTTCTACCTCCTACTCCAGTCATGCTTGCATTTGCTCTCTTGCTCTCCCTCAAAACAAATATACTGCTAGCCAACCTGCTTTTTTGTTCCACTTCCCTAAAATATGGGGCTCTATCCCCACTTCCATTGCTCTGCTTCTTCCCTTCGGCTCTATAAATGTCTCCTCCGTGATTTCTAGCTCCTTTAGTTGTTTCTGGTACTGGGGTAGACTTTTATCAAATGGCCTTCCTCCCTACACTTACACTATCTTATCTCCTCTCCCCTAGTTAATCAGTTATTACTCTACTGCTCATATTAGTGTTTTGTTGCTCACAGTTTAATGTTCTTTTGCCTGGTTGAAATTTACTGTACATTAATTTATAATATGGCAATTTTTATCCTGTAGTATTTTCTTGTAATTTGTATATAGGTTTATTTCCATACTGTTGTATTATTTTGTACATTGCGCCTTTGATACGTTCTGTGCTCTCCTCTTCCCCTGCCCCCCAGGATGCATCTGGAAACGAGCTGTTACCAGATCAGTATGTCTTTACTGGTAAATATTTTGAAATAAATAAAATAAGAAATAAACCCTAGGACCAATTGTCCAAACAGGGTTTAAGCATGTGCTATCCACCCCATAATCCCTGCCCTATTGCTACCATCCTGAGCAACCACTAAGCCCTCATATCTGTCCCAGCCATGCTTGAAACTATTAATGGTTTCAGCACCTACCACATCAGCTGGTAAACTGTTCCATGGCTCAACCATTCTTTCTGTGAAGCAAAACTTTCTCATGTCCCTCCTGAACCTCACCCCTGACAATTTCTACTTGTGCCCCGTGTTCTTGGTCCACTTCCCCTGCTAAACAGATCCTCACAGTTTACCTTATTTATTCCTTTCAGGAACTGGAAGGTTTCTATTACAGGGTTAGCTTTGGCTTTTTATTTTGATGGACCATTACCTTCGCCAAAATGTTTCCTTTTACACCAGTCAGCAAGAAGGTCTTATTTTAAGCTACAAAACATTTCTAAAATCATCACTAAAGAAAAAATATCTTTTTTGGCTCTGATGGCGAGTGGCAGAGCTAGCCCTTTCATCGTATCTCCCCTCCCTTGCCTAGCCTACAATGAGTACATATTCAGAGCTCTGAACTAATCCTCCTAAGATCTGCCCTGCTGGCCCTGAATCATTTTGGTCACCCTATATTGCATCATCTCCAGCCTGTTCTTATCTTTCCTCAGGTGAGGACTCCAGAACGGGGCAAGTACTCTAGATGCAGCCTCATTGGTGATCTATTGAGAGGTAGTAATACCTCTTTTCTTCCACTGCCAAAACCCTTCCTATTCACCTCCGCATCCTGATTGCCTTACTGTAGCCTTAGTACTGTACATTGGCCTGATTGTTTTAGGGAGTCTTACACATGAACATACAAAATAGCTAGCAGAAGGCCTTACGGTCTATTGAGTCTGCTCAACTGCAATTACAGTAGGCCCCTCCCTACCAACCCTGACCCTCCCCTTTATCCTGTCCCACCTCTCTTAAAACCACCACTGTCTTCTGAGTGATGACCTCTGATGGGATTTCATTCCACCCCGACTCCATCCTCTGTGTAAAGAAGTGTCTCTTACCTACTTCTTAAATCTTCATCCCGCCAGCTTGTAACAGTACCCCTTGTAGTCTTTCTTTCAATAAGACAGAACAGTTCCCTGCTACCTACCTTGTTTATACCTTTCAGCTACCTGAAAGTTTCAATCATGTCCCCTTTCTCCCTCCTCTCCTCTGGTGAGTACCTGATAAGTTATCTCAGCCTGTCCTCATGTGCCCTGCTATGCTGTACCTGGTACATCTTTGTTGCCCTCCTCTGAGCTGCCGCAAGCTGGCTAATCTCCTTTGTTAGGTAGGTGCTCCAGTATTGCATGCTGTATCCAGGTGTGCTCGCATCAAGGATCTGTACAGCAGCACAATAACCTCCTTCTTTCTGTGCATGAACCCTCTAGCAATACAGCCTAGCATTCTGTTTGTCTTGGCTGCTGTCTCCCTACACTGCATAGCATGTTTTGGGTAGTTGGTGATGGCTATCCCCAAGTCCTTTATCTACTCTGATTCAGTAAACATGACCCCTCGGCCCTCACTTTCTTTCTTCCCATGTGCATGAACTTGCACTTCTTCGCACTGAACCCCAGCAGCTAGATACCTGACCACCTCTCCAGCTTCGCCAGGTCCTTCTTTAGGTCCTCCACCCCTTCAATAACTCCTAGGACTCGTTCCTCAGAGGCAGTGCCCAGCTTTACCCTCCCATCCAGTACTCTGCCCTGAGTTCTTGTTTCTTATGTGCACGATGTATCACCTTGCACTTTATGAGCACTGTGGCAGGAGAGACGGTGTGGGCAGGGTAAGGAAGACACAGAGGAACCTGCAAAGGTTAGAAAGGTGATCCAAAATCTGGCAGATGAAATGGACCACCAAAAAGTGCAAGGTGAAGAACAGTGAAAAAGACCTCCAGGACCTTTCAAGTTTCCAGGACCTTTCAAGTTTCTGAAAGGAATGAGTAAGGTAAACTGTGAGGAACCATCCAGCAGGAGTGGTGAGTCAAAAACATAAGGAAATCAGTGGAAGCTGACAGGAGAAAGGAGGGATGTAAGAAAGTTTTACTTTATAAAGAGAGTAGCTGAACCATGGAACAGCCTACTGGCTGATGTAGTGGATGCAAAAACTATCAATGATTTCAAGCACAGTTGGGCAGAGTTAAGGGACTAATGGGTACTCAAAGGCATAGCAGTAAGGCAGAGGGTGGGGGAGGGGTCAGAGCATAAACCCAGTCTAGATATTAGGTCCTGGAGTTGCACAGGGTGTAACAGGGTAGACAAGATGGGCTGATGGTACTTTTCTGCTGACATTGTTTATGTTTCTATGTAACAAACCACAAAAAAATTCTGCTGTGCTGCCTATTGTGCTTTATGCACATTACAACTGCACCACCTACTGGCCAAAGCATAAATAACAATGCTTTTTTTTTTAAATGTACACCTACTTGCAGAAAAAAACATATGCATTTATGAAGCTTTTTTAATTATTAAATGAACAATCTACTGCATAAAAGATATAATACACTCTAGGGTGGGGATATCATAGATATCGCCACTTCTCGGGTGAACACAGCCATACTTCTCAACCCCACCTCAAAAATCAGGGACACATGACCAAAGACAGGGACACAGACTAATAAAGGGTGATATCAGTTTATGAAGCTGTTAAAATAAATGGTTTTGTAATAAAACCATTTTCTGTTGGAGAACTATACTGTAAAACTATTGTCTGGTATAATTTTATGATTCAAATCTCTACTCTTTAGTGGCAAACATACCAAACTTAGGAGGACAGGGGAAATTGGTAATGAACAATCAGGGACATCCTTGAAAATCAAGGACAACTAAGAGGTACTGTATGCATACAGCATAAGGTTGCTCACTACACACCCAAGTTGTGGCGATATCCTACACCCTGTTTAGTATTATTCCTTATTATTCAGTGGGATCTGTAAATCCAGTAACCAGACTGGTCAGCTGGGGTCTTCACCAATGGGCAAATCCCAGCATAACCCATGGGTAAAGATACAGTCGTCCAATGCACAAAACAAGAAATCCCTATACTTTTTTCTTTTCTAAAGCCTCCATTTTAGCTGCTATCTTGTTTTAGAAACCTGCCTACCAAAAACTACACTGGCCTTCAGAAAATGGAAATTACATACTTACCGTAATTATTGATCTTCTTGGACAGTCTCCATCACTCATTCACACTAGTGGGATAGCACCAGAGGCGCTAGGACCAAGCGGGAGCCTAAAATTTTCTGAAGGGTCAGCTACGAGACAGGACCAAGCATGCATGGTGCCACGAGACTAGCTCGAGCCTGTGTAGGCTATCTCGGTGTCGACCCTCCAACTGCCTCAGTACCTTTTCGACCGAGGAGGTGCAGCATAACTAATGAGAATAACTAATTTTGAGTTTCTGGGCCTCAGAGTGCCCAGATGGCCTTTGCAAGAAAGGTCAAAGAACAATGTCCTCACGGTCTGAACCATAGGACCATGAAGACCAGGAAAGAAAACAAGTGAACCCAGGGGATGGTGGGTGGGCGTGTGAATGAGTGATGGAGACCGTCCAAGAAGATCAATAATTACGGTAAGTACGTAATTTCCATATCTTCCTGGACTAAGTCTCCATCACTCATTCACACTAGTGGGAGAGTAAAGAGCTAAAACCAACAACCCTGAGAAGGGTGGTAGGAGATAGGGTTCACTCAGAAAGGACAGCCAAGGACTGTCCTGCTAATAAAAAGAGCTTTTCTTGTAAAGAGCATCTAGAACATAGTGCTTACAAGATAAGCACTCAAGTTGTAACTCACCACTTTGCAGACGACTGCAATGGGCATAAAATGAAAGTCTGCCAGGAAGCCGCAACCACTCTAGGAGAGCGGCAAGAACCTGGCCTCACAATTTGGTCTAGGACCAAAATTAATAGCGTCAAAGACATGTACTAATGTAATGTAAAGGGACCTCAGGAACTGAAAGAGTCGGAGGTAAAGTCTACTGGTTCGGGGTAGACCGGAAAGTGCAGATGGAACCCCCACTATCAAGTATGGCTGACCTGTAAACAACAGGTCCAGGAACACTTGAACCCCTTACTTGGTGAGCAAGGGGGTCCATGTGGGGTTAGTCCATCAAGGAGAATGGTCTCCACTTAGTCACAGAAACCTTCCTTATGGAAGGCCAAGCATGACTTAGAAGCCTCTTGTGGTGGTCTAGTAGAACCAGATCCTACCCACTGCATATTCCAAAAGGAATCATCTTGCCCCTGTGTGTACAACTGTAGTAGCAGTCTCTGAACTCAGGGAAGAAAGTAAAAAATGTACAGGAGGACATGTCCACTGTGGAAAAAAACATTTCGACAGAAAAAAAAAACAGGGGCTAGATTTCTAAGGCAAATAGAGGCAGATGTGTGTCGAGGAGGGACACAGCAGGACCAAGTTAGGGCTAACCCATTTGTTGAAGTGACTGAAAGAGGCAGTGACTTAATGCGGTGAGGCACTACCCACTCTGGCCTCCCTGAAGGGAGTAGGAAAGGATTCTAGTTTGTTTGCTGAAAAACAAACATCACAACTCCATCACGCACTTGGAGAGGATAGTTTCATGAGCGACTGGCATGGACCAGTGCGCAGGAACCAAAGGTGTGAATATTTGAGAAGCTACCTCAGAAAAAAGACCTACTTGATCTTCCATCAAGAAAGAGAAAATCGCCTGTTAAGTTAAAGCAAGCAAGGAAGTAGGAACCTAAGTTCCGACTCAGTGGAGAGTCGCTTCTGCTGCTGCAAGGCTCTGCTCAAGAGAAGAAAGCCTGATAAAAAGAAAGGAGGATTAACAGACTGGGCAGTTGCCTAGGTCTAGAAAATGTCTCTGAATAAGAGAAATCTCTCTTAGAGAAAGAGATGACCCATATCGCCACCGGATCGGACTCCCCTTGGGGGAAGAAGTCAGGTACTCTTTACCGTACTTTGGAGACGAGCACCTCAGGGCCTGAGGTGGAACCTGACCAGATCCAAAAAGGGGGCTACTGGGTAACTTCGGCTAGGCCCTGTGCTGTGATAAAAACATTTTTTAGTCCGAGCCTAACAAGGCTTTCAGGCTGCTATTTCGCAAGGATTGTCTTGATACAAAATGACGAAGATGTTCTCCATCTGAGTGTAGAAGGAGTCTGAGCATCCATACTGAAATCATGACCGGACTAATAATCACAGCTGGAGAGATGTTAACCACCTGTGCTGAAGAAGCCACCAAAGGGGCAATATCACAAGGGGGCTATATACCCATATCAAAGGAGTGGAAGAGCCAGAGCGGCTCCTGACCATTAAATTAGAATGTTCCACAGAGTGTAACTGTCTTGACGATTGAAAAAGTCTAGACACAGAAGTGTATGGTCCACGGATGCAATGTGAAATACTATAGTTGACCCCTTTACTGAGGAACTACTGAAAAGATTTTCCATCACGGACTCTGATGACAGAGAGGACGTGCCCTTCAGTATATATAAAAAAGTTGTCTGCTGTATTACTGACCAGAAGGACAGGAAAAGACCCATCTAGATGCACTTCTACCCCAGAAGGACCTCCAAGAGAGGTCTAGGTCAGAACCACTAGAGACTCCGCCATCAGGAAGGATGTGGAAGAGCCTGGTACCACATAGGGAGCCAAGAAAGTGCTGAGCTGAATGAGATTCCGCTGGCACAGCAGTACAGCAGTGTTTCATCAGCAGAAAACCGCTGGATGACACAAGATCCCACATAGACCACCACTCACTAAGATGTGTGGAAAAAATAATCCGCAGAACAGGAGTTCATTCTGTGGAAAACATCCCGCCACAAGTTCTGTGGAAAGAAAGTTCGAAAAGGAAAAATGTGTCACTAATTCTGCCATACAGCACCCACTAGCACCCATCCGGCACCAGCATCACTCATGGCACAGGAGGGCACCAAGCAGTGCCTATGCCAACCTGGACGATACCCAAAGGCACCCGTGGCAGTACCCACAGGCACCCCCGGCACCCATGTAGTAACGGCACCTGAGGGAACCCCCCCGACACCCATGGTACCATGATACCCATGGCAAGAATGGCACCCAAGGGCACCACCGGCACCCACAGGTGCCACCCGTTGGCACACGTGGCATCAGTGGCACCCATGGGCATTGACCGCATCACCCATGGGTGCTCTGGTGCAACCCATGGCACCCATGGCTGCCAGCCACAGTGCCCGCTGGTGCACGGCACCACCCGCGGGTGCACAGCGCCACCTAGACACCCATGGCACCACTGATGGTGCTGACAACCAACGGCAGCAACAAGAGCACCCATTGCCCTGCACAAAGAGATGGCGCCGACCCACAGCGCCAACTAAGGCATGGAGCCACGGCTCCGACCAAGGCACCGAGCCATGGTGCCAAAGGAAAATGACAATGGAAATCCTGAGAAGGGTAGAAGGAAAAAGGTGGGTGCCCGTGCCGGGCCCTGCATGGAAAAGGGAGAGGGGGGTAGGCACGAGGGGTCGACACGATGGCAAAGGCACCAAGAGGGCCCCTCGCCCATCGTGATCCAATCAACCCAGCTCCAGTCCAATGGCTCCGAGGCCCGGAGGTCCCGAAATCAGGAACAGAGCCAGGAAAAACTGGAAAGTCAAACCCCTGCTCCATAGGAGCGGCCCAGAGGTGAAACTGCCCACCGGAGCTCCAACCAGGACAGAGATGGAGCTCAGAGTCGAGAATGCAGCCATTAGGACCGGGGCCAAGAGGAACCCACCAAAGTCGGTTCAGGACCATCACCCCTCCCAACGAACAATCCTGTGCAGACGCATTCAACAAGCAACCTCGAAAGGCATCTGATTCTTCTTCCCCAACCAGGAAGAAGAGCCGAGGTTGCTGAGCCAGACATCCCGGAACCGCTAGATTTGTGCCTCGGAGGACTGTCCTCCCCCAGCATAGGGACTGTCCGTAGTCGGACCCCCGCTAATTAAGGGCGGTGGACCAGACACAGCCCCCTCTGCCATAAAAACTTTCAACGAGTCCTCCTACCGTCACCACTACCGGCTAAGGACGACTCCGTTGATGGCAGGAAAGAATTTCTTTTTCTTCTTCTTCATAATCTTCTTTTCTTGTTTGTAAAATAAGAAATTACTACTTAAAATATTTAAATTAAATGTTAAAAGCTGCTGTCGTATAGACGAAAACTTAGACTACGGCAGACAAGCGACGTCAACATCCAAGCGCACTCGACAGTGGGGAGAAAAGGAACTGAGGCGGTTGGAGGGTTGACACCGAGATAGCCTACACAGGCGCAAGCTAGTCTCGTGGTGCCGTACATGTGTGGTCCTGTCTCGGCACTGACCCTTCAGAAAATTTTAGGCTCCTGCTTGGTCCTAGCTCCTCTGGCGCTATCCCACTAGTGTAAATGAGTGATGGAGACTTAGTCAAGGAAGATCAAGCCACACACAAAGAAAACTTTGAAAAACTTTTACTGTTGTACAGTACCTCTGTTAAATTACACTGCTCATGACTCTGTCTGATGCATGCTCGCTCCCAGTTGTGTCGCTGTGACCAATGCCTCCCAACTCCACTGACATGACCACTCACTCCTGGCTCCATCGCAGCAGCGGATTCCCATGCTGCCCAATCACAAAATCACAAATTCTAAAAAAAAATCTCAGTTCCTGGTCAAGCTGCATTATCACTGGCAATCACGGTGTGCAAAATAATAAACCGTGTTGACTCTCACACTGCCTCTCTCTCAGGCCTCGCTCTCCCAGCCGCTCATCTCTGCCACATCACAGCTCTCTCCCTGCACTAAAACAAAAAACAAAAAGCACAAAAGGGGGACAAACACAACACAACACTAGCAAAAGGGATCTTCATTGAAAAGGGCATGGGGAGAGGCTTATTCAACCATACTGTACCCAGTAACAAGGCACTACTTCATGCATAGTGGAAGAACATTTCCATAAAAAAAAAAAAAAATTTAAATACAATTTTTTATTTTTATTTTTAATTTTAGGAATCTTCACATTGTAAAATCGCAATAATGTACTCCAGGAATAATTCTGGGATGTACTTACTTCTGGAGTGGTTAAAATCGCTTAGCCTGCAGCCTTGTGACACACCGCACACGGTGTGGGTAAAACCCAATATAAACCACACCCTGTCAAGCAAAACAACTGTTGGAAATGGAGATTAACTGGCAGCATTCTAAGCGGTATGGTTACTAGCTGGAAACCATAACATAACTGTTAGAATTTTATTTCAAACAATGAAAGCATTAAGGTTTCCTAACAGTGTTAAGGCACTCCAAAGGATGGGTTACTTTCATTTACCTAACCCTAGTAACATAAAGACCTGTGCTGCACCACATGCCTCATGACCATCTAGGATCAGTCGATTAACTGATGGCAACTCAATTCCTGGTCATTTATTTATTAAAATTGTTTCGCCAGGCAAACATACAGACTTCAGGGAGAGTGAAGGGACAAGGAAATGATAGAAGGCATCCTTAGAATGGCAGAGAAAGGGGAGATATTGCTCATGGGGGACCTGAATATGCCAGATGTTAACTGGAGCACCTTTGCTGCAGGCACATCCAAGAGCACGGTCATTCTTGATGCCCTACAAGGGGCATGCCTCAGACAGGTAGTATTGGAACCCACTTGGGAGGGAGCAATCTTAGACTTCATACTATCAAATGGGGAAGGAGAAAGAATCTCAGATTTAGAAGTGGGTAGCCAACTGGGAACAAGCGACCACCAAACAGTGTGGTTCACGATAAACACAGTCATACAATTAAGCCATACAAAAGCAAGAGTATTGGACTTTAGGAGGGCTGACTTTGGGAAAATGAAAGAGTGCCTCAGAAAAGCACTAGCAAATGGGCAAGAAGGAGGGGTGGAGGAACAATGGGGGTAATCAAAACAGCCATCATAGAGGCAACAAGCCTTTGTGTAAAGCAAATCAACAAAACACAATGAAGGAAAAAACACTATGGTTCTCAAAAGAGGTGGCAGGGAAGGTTAAGGAGAAAAGGATAGCATTCAGGAAATATAAGGAAACACAGAAGGAGCAGGACAGAGAACTTTATCAGTTAAAGCAGAAAGAGGCAGGGAAGGCAGTCAGAATAGCAAAGGCCCAAATCGAGGAAAGGATAGCCAACTATGTTAAGAAGGGGGATAAGACCTTTTATAGGTACATTAGGGAACGAAGAAAGACCAAAGGAGGGATACTGAGGCTTAATAAAGGGGAGGGAATGTGGGCAGAGGGTGACAGTGAAAAAGCAGGGATACTGAATGAATATTTCTGCTCAGTATTCACAACGGATGAGGAGGGGGAGGTACCTAAACCAAACAAGAGAAACACTCTGAAGACGGGGGTCAATACCAGTCCATTTACAGAAGAAAGGGTTCTGAAAGAACTAATAAAATTGAAGGTGAACAAAGCAATGGGGCTTGATGGGATTCACCCAAGAATTCTAAAAGAACTAAGGGTAGAACTAGTGACACCGCTGACTACTCTCTTTAACAAATCATGGGAGGATGGGGTGGTACCTGAGGACTGGAGGAGGGCAGATGTGATTCCTCTTCACAAAAGTGGAAGCAGGACAGAGGCCGGAAACCACAGACCAGTTAGTTTGACCTCAGTGGTAGGGAAAATGATGGAATCACTTCTGAAGGAAAGAATTGTTGACTACCTAGAGGCCAGTGGGACACAGGACCCAAGGCAGCATGGATTCACGATGGGAAGGTCATGTCAGATGAATCTAATAGATTTCTTTGACTGGGTGACCAAAATAGTAGACCAGGGAGGGGCTACGGACATGGCCTACCTAGATTTTAGCAAGGCATTCGATACAGTCCCACACAAAAGATTAATACACAAGTTAGCCAGCCTTGGAGTGGGTCCCAAGGTGGTAGCCTGGATAAAAAATTGGCTAGACAACAGGACACAAAAGGTAGTAGTAAACGGAGTCCACAGTGAAGAAAGGAGGGTTACTAGCGGGTACCGCAGGGTTCAGTACTGGGACCGGTCCTTTTTAATGTCTTTATAAGTGACATTGCAGAGGAACTGGAAGGAAAAGTATGTCTCTTTGCAGATGACACAAAGATCTGCAACAGGGTTGATACACAAGATGGAGTGGAAAAGATGAGAAGGGTCTTGGCAAGGCTGGAGGAATGGTCAAATGTATAGCAGCTCAGATTCAATGCTAAGAAGTGCAAGGTAATGCACCTGGGAAACAAAAACCCAGAGGAAGAGTACACAATGGGGGGTGAGATACTGACAACAGTAAAACTGGGAAGGGACCTGGGGGTAATTATATCAGATGACCTAAAGGTGGGCAAGCGATGTGAGAAGGCAGTAAAGAAGGCTGGGAGGATACTGGGATGTATAGGGAGAGGCATCAATAGTAGAAAACAGGAAGTTGTCATCCCTCTGTACAGACAGTTGGTGAGACCCCATCTGAAGTACAGTGTGCAGTTCTGAAGACCCCAACTCCGCAAAGACATAGACAGAGTGGAGGCTGTCCAGAGTAGGGCAACCAAAATGGTGCAGGGTCTGCACCAGAAGACATACGAAGAAAGACTAAAGGAGCTTAATATGTATACCATTGAGGAAAGAAGGGATAGAGGGGACATGATAGGAACTTTCAAGTACCTCAAGGGAATCAACAAAGTCCAAGAGGGCAGCATCTTTCAGAAAAAGAGATGTGCAAGAACAAGCGGGCACAATTTGAAGATAGAGGGGGGGATGGCTCAGAGGTAAGGTGAGGAAATATTTTTTCATGGAGAGGGTTGTGGATGCATGGAACAGCCTCCCTGAGGAGGTTGTGGAATCAAGTACAGTGGGGGAATTCAAGAATGCATGGGACAGACATAAAGCAGCCTTAGTGGGGGGTAAGAGGAAGTAAGCTGTTGGTTAACTAGGATCTGCAGCTTATCTGTTAGGTAGGAAAATGAGCAGACTAGGTGGGCCAAGCGGTCCTTATCTGCCGTCAAATTCTATGTTTCTATGTTAAGAATCTTGTCTACAGAGACCTGGGGAAGAGAGGGAAAAGGCTGAAACTTAATATCAGTCAAATTAAATACTATTCAAATCAATAATATTCAGAATATTATTTATTCACAATGGGTCCTATTTACGAAGATGGGAGGGGGTATGCATGAAAGGCACGTATCTCCCAAAAGCAGCTCCGCACCCACAGGGGATCCACAAGGGGACTGCATTCACAAACACCAGTCCCCGCCGGGCTCCCTTACACGGCCCTGCCCCCCTGGTGCACAAGTTCACGGGGGCAGTCTGGTACGGGGTTGCGGACTCGGCCACGTGGCCAACCAGCTGCCTAGACCGGGTCCTGGAGTGGATCCCTTGCGCCCGCAGGGTGCCATGATAGTCCCAGTGCGCAGAGCGCCAGGCACGATGTTGGGGGTGATGAAGCCGGCCAACTGCCCCCAGCCCACTCAGTGTGCCCCAATGGCAGGGGTGTCTCTATTGGGGGTGCTGATGCCCTCTGCCATGTCCGCTGCAGCCGGCGGCTCCATCCTTGGGGGGGGGGGCGCATAACAGGCTGCCTGGGTTTATGGCTGCCTCCAGATTACGTAGCCAACAGCCACCATGTGCAGCACTCTGCAGTTCTGTGAACTGCATGGAGTGCTGCCACAGCCCCCACCCCCCTGCCCGCCCCGGTGCGGAGCTGTGCGATCGGCCTTGGGCGTGTAGGTGGGGGCAGACCTGTGTGGTTATTACCATGGATGGGGCATAGTGTGCACGGCCAGGAGCGGGTGGGCCATGTGCCGGGGTTGCGTGGCGTGTATTCCATCTGCACCTTTTGTGAATAGGGCCCATTAAGAGCTATGCAAACTGCAAGGGGAGCAGTATACAACAGTATGTAGCAAAATACTATGCAAAACAAGGAGTAATGCTAACCATTTTCAGAAATGCATAGCACTAGACTGCCAACCATATTTTGAGTGCACTGCACAGTAGACATTAATAAAATTATATATACCTTAATTTTGTTAATCAAGCTGCATTTTCACAGATGATTAGCACTTTCATGTATAAACTGCCAATTAATTTTTCAGCTTATTTAATACCCTGTACAATTACTGTTACTATAATCTGTTAATGTTTCTCCTACCGTTTCCTCAAACTACGAACTCCCTCTCTCTTTCCATCTGCTCTGCCACTTCTCAACGCTCTCTGTCCTCACTTCTCCATAACTTCACCCTGCACTCCTGCAATTGCACCAGATACCATACCTTATTCTGCTCCTTTACTCCTACTTTCTACCTCCTCAGGGCTAGAAATTCATTTTAAAAAGTGGTGTTCCACACGGATTACCAGTTCCAAAGATTTGGTATTCCATCCCAAAAACGGTATACGACCCCCTTTTTTTAATATACTGCTTTCAAAATGTCACCATCAGTACGTCATTGTTTGAGTAAATAAAAGGTAAAAACAACTAAAATCTCCTTCATCATTTTAATTTCTTTGTTTTTCTTTCTCTTTACTTCATTAGGTAAGGTGTTGTACTTTGTCAGTTAACTTCTGTGCATGTACAGAAAAATGATGAACAGAATTATATTGAAACAGTTATAGCAATGCGTTACATTAAGTGATTTTGCAGCACTAACAGCAGATGGACACTTACATTACAGTAGAACCTTGAAGTTATGAACCTCAGTAGTCCGAACTGACCAGTTAACTGAACCTCCCCCCCCCAAACGCAGTCATCAATCAATTGTAAAACCTATAACACCTGTGGCTAGCTTTAGAAAAGGCGTTAATGGCAAGTGTTTGTTAAACACTAGCGCTAACGTGGTCATAATGATAGCAGTCAGTGTAAAGAGAAACCGAGTCACTCTGTCCATTGAAACTGAATTCAGGTTTAAAAACTGTCACGGGGGGGGGGGGACGCTGCTGAGCACACCCACCGACGAGACGAATTCAGTGAGAGCTCCTTTAAAACCTCACTAAAAAGAGCAATAAAAGAAAAAATCTAGAAAATGTAACTAATTTTACTTCAAAAACGAATTCAGCAGACTGAACTGCATCCAACAATACCTTTTTGGAGCAATGGGATGAACTAATAAAGCCACAGCAAGTACTTCCAAGAATCCACCTGTTAATACTGTGCTAGAGGAGGCCGCGGGGCCTTCCTCTCCAAACTCTGAACCACCATGGTGAGCATTGCATAAGTCCATGCAGGCGATCAATGCAAAAGTAGAATTGATCCTCACAAAATTCGCAGAACAAGACACTAAAATAGTGGCTGCATCTACTACAGCATCCACGGCTGAATCCATGGCAATGAAAGCCCTTACCACCACGAATAAATTTCAGCAAGAAAATACCCAACTAAAGTACCATTTAGAAGCTCTAGAGAACTCCCAATGGGCTTCTAACACTCGCATAGTGGCACTTCCTGAAAACATAGAGGGAGACAATTTACTTTATTTTCTTAAAGAATGGTTGCCTGGTGCCTTACAGCTTGACCCTAACATCACTGCTCAATTTGTCCGGGCTTACCGGATATCTTCTAGAGTGGCATCGGGCCTGAGCGAGTTACCTAGGACGGCCCTCTTGGTCACCACGAATCCAGAAATTTGGGACACTATCCTCCAAGCAGCAAGGAATACTGAATGGATAAACTATCAAGGATCCACGATCCACGATCCACATTTCCGGACATATTTGCCACCAGGGCGAGGAGGAAAAGGTTTGACGGTGTGCGAGCTAAACTACGAAGTTAGGGTGTCACGCACTCTCTCCTGTTGCCCGCTCGCTTGAGGATCCAGTACGGAGGCCATGTGTACCAGTATACAGATCCAGAGGAGGCCGCAAGAAGGTGGAGGCCCTTTCCCAGGAGTTTGATTGAGCTAGAAGGATGGTGGGAACGGATTCAAAATCAGAGAATGAGACCTGAGCAACACCAGGTTTTTTCTATATAAACTGTGTCCAAGATGCAACCAAATATAAAAGGGGACTGATGCACTGTCTAAAATAACAAATGCTAATGCTACTCCTGTTGGGTTGGGAGCTGCAGTCTGGGGACATTGCTTATTTAGAATAGCTCTACATTGAAGTTTTTTAAAATCAGCCGTTTATAATTGCCATAGCAACGTTTCTAAGTTCATGTTATGGGATTATTAGACTGGTTTATCTAGTTTCAATAAGAGATCGTCTTCGGTATTTAAATATTGATATAGTGGGCATTGGGGGGGCCTTATTGCTTTCTGCTATAACCGTTTGGATTTTATGTTTGGTAGAGGGTTATAACAACACCAGATTCTGTGTTACTGCTGTATGGAAATAACTTGATTTTTCTAAGAAATGACTGCTCAAAGTCTTGTGGGGTGCAGCTTTTCTTTCAGGACTCTATTTTTCTGGACTGATAAATGTGGAAATACCCCCGAATTTGTAAATCAGAGTGTTTAGACTAACAAAGCCTACTGCATTGCATGCATCCTATGTTCTTAATTGACCTGATATGAGATCTCTGACATGAGATAGCTTGCATGTAATTGTTTTACATGAAAACAATAAAATATAAGTACAAAAAAAAATAAAAACCATCACGGGATACAGCAGCTGGGCTTACAAGGTAAATCACTGTCTGCTGATTCAGTGGCCTCTAAGGCTTTTAAAACCACACAAACAATTCATTGAGCAGTACGAACTTACCAAGGACCAAGTTTTCAACTGCAACGAGACTGGTTTCTACTGGCAGTTGCTGCCAAACAAAACCCTTGCTGACGGATCAGAGAAGCAGGCAAAGAACTTTTAAGGTTTGCAAAGACAGAGTTACACTAATGGCTACAGCTAATGCTAGTGGAGATTTCTGCCTTCCACTTGTGTTTATTCATAAAAGTGCTAAGCCACATTGTTTTTTCGAATGTAACTATGTCAGCTCTGTCCGTCCATTATTACAGCCAACGAAATGCATGGATGGACAAAAATATCTTTACAGATTGTTTTTTCAAACTCTTCCTTCTCATAGAAACATAGAAGTTGACGGCAGATAAGGACCGCAAGGCCCATCCAGTCTGCCCATTTCTTTTTCTACCTTATAAATGTACCATCGGCCTTTGCTCTGTCAGTGACCTATCTATTCATAGTCATTTGTATTGCTCCCTTATGCCTATCCCATGCCTGTTTGAAGCCCTGCACTGTATTCATAGCCACCACTTCTTGTGGTAAGCCATTCCATGCATCTACCACCCTTTCTGTGAAAAGAATTTCCTCACATTCCCCTTAATCGGCCTCCCTCTAATCTCATGCTGTGTCCTCTTGTCCTGCTATTTTTCTTATATTTAAACATGTTAGACTCTTTCACCTTGTTTATGCCCTTAAGGTGTTTAAATGTCTCGATCATATCACCTCTCTCCTCCTTTGCTCAAGGGTATACATATTGAGCTCCGTTAATCTGTCCTTATATGTCTTCTGATGCAGTCCCTGCACCATTTGGTTGCCCTTCTCTGGACTGCCTCAATTTGGTTAATGTCCTTGTGAAGGTGTGGCCTCCAATACTGCACGCAGCATCTAGATGGGGCCTAACCAATGTCTTGTACAGAGGGATTATTACTCCTCTTACGACTTGTGATACCCTACTATACACCCCTAACACCCCTAGCCTTACCTACTGCTTTAGAGGTCTGCTTGGATGATTTTAGGTCATCAGTGATGATGATGCCCAAGTCTCTTTCTTCCTTTGTGACTGCTAGCAACTCCCTCCCAGCCTATAAGTGGCTTCAGGGTTTCTCTTCCCTATGTGCATGATTTTGCACTTCTTTGCATTAAATCCCAGTTGCCACTCTTCTGACCATTCTGCTAGTTTATCCAGATCTCTTCTCATTCTGCCCACCCCATCTGGATCATCTACTCTGTTGCAGATCTTGGTGTCATCTGCAAACAGACAAGCCTTACCCTCTAGTCCATCTGCGAGGTCACTAATGAAGATGTTGAATAGGACTGGCCCCAGGACTGATCCCTGAGGTACCCCACTTGTGACTTGCATCTCTTCTGACTGTATACCATTTACCACCACTCTCTGTTTTCTGCCAGTCAACCAGTTTGCCACCCAGTTGACCAACTTCTGACCCACCCCGAGCCTACCTAGCTTATTTATCAATCTTCTATGTGGAACAGTGTCAAAAGCTTTGCTGAAGTCAAGGTAGGCTATACTAACCTGCTCCCCCTTGGTCCACCGCCACTCTGGTTACCCAGTCAAAGAAATCTATGAGATTAGTTTGACAGGACCTTCCTTTAGTAAACCCATGCTGTCTTGGATCCTGTGCCCTATGGATTCCAGGTGTTGCACTATCCTTTCCTTAAGGAGTGCCTCCATAATCTTGCCCACTACTGAGGTAAGACTGACCGGTCTGTAGTTCCCTCGCCTCCCCTGCTACCACTCTTGTGGAGTGGGATCACATGAGCCTTTCTCCAGTCTTCTGGGACCTCTCCTGTGCTCAGAGACTCACTAAACAATTCTGCTAATGGCTCTGCTAGTTCCTCCTTTAGCTCCTTAAGTACCCTGGGATGTATGCCATCAGGTCCCATTGCCTTATCCACCCTGAGCTTAGCAAGCTCTTGTAGGACCCTTTCTTTTGTGAAGGAGTAGTGCTCACCTCCTCCCCTGTGTCCATGATGCTGAGCTGGGCCCTGCCTACCTTCTCTTCAGTAAATACTGAGCAAAAGTATCTATTTAGGATAGATGCCTTTACAGGGGTCCTCCTCCTCACATGCTCCCTTTCTCCATTAAGCTTAGCAATACCCCTCTGGACTTTCTCCTTTCACTAATGTATCTATAGAAAGTCTTGTCACCTTCTTTACTGTTCGTGCTAGTGTTTCCTCAGTTTGGGACTTTGCCTGCCTTACTGCCTTACCTGCTTCCTAGGGCAGTTTGGTATGCCTCCCTATCTTCATCCCGCTGTGTTCCCTTTATTTTCTGAAGGCCAGCCTTTGGCTCTGACCTTTTCTGCTACTATATTTGAGAACCAAAGTGGTTTCCTTCTTCTTTTGCACTTCCTTTTCTGTCTAACACAATGGGATGTTGCTTCAAGTATTGTATCCTTAATGCTTGCCCACTTTGCCTGTACCTCCTCACCTGTGTTTCTTTTTGCCAGGGCTAGCTTAACTCTGTTGGCCATCTTATCAAAGTGAGCTCCTCTGAAGTCCCATATTTTTGCCTTGGAATGGGATGATTTAGATGTAGTAGCCAAATTGAACCATACCATGTGATGGTCACTGGCCCTCAGGTGACCTTCTACCTGGAGATCTGTGATCCCTTCTTTGTTAGTCAGTACTAGATCTAGGATAGCCCTGTCTCTTGTGGGTTGCTGTACCAGTTGTTTGAGGCCCTCCCCTGCAGGAATCCACTATGAGTCTAGTTCTGGCAGATGTTCCTGCTGGTATTGACCAATCTGTATCTGGCATGTTGAAGTCTCCCATTATCAGAACCTCCCTTTAGCTGTCATGTTTTGTATATCTTCTAACAGTAATGTGTCTATGTCCTCCCTCTGGTCTGGGGCCTGTAGACAACCCCAGTTCTTATGGCTGTCCCATTACCTGTTTCCAGGGTGACCCACAGTTCTTCTGGCTCCTTATGTGTATTCTGAATTTCTGTGCTTTGATATTTTCATTAACATACAGGCCACCCTCCCCTTTTTGCACCTCGGTCTCTTCTGAACAATACATATCCAGGTATTGAAGTTCCCAGTGTGGTTACTGGTAAACCACGCCTCACTAATTGCTACTATGTCCAGTTTAGCCTCTGACATTATTGCCTGCAGGTCTGGGATCTTATTTCCCAGGCTGTGAGCATTGTGTACATGATTTTCCATTGGCCAGATTTTGGTGTGTTAGTTGTTGGGTGAAGTTTGGCATTACCCCTGTGCATCGTATGGGGAGACAAACCTTTTTTCTTACCTGGTGATGCAAATGAATGGCAAACACGCTGAATTCCTGTTTGACCACTAGCTGAGGGGGGAGGGGTGTTCTTCCCATTCGACGTATGGGGTGCTGCACCCCTCTCCCCATTCTCCTTATCAAAGATTACCTGTTGTCAAAGTCCTTGCCCGCCTGTGCAATTTTACTGAAGGACAATGCTCCCTCCCATCCAGCAATTGAAAACTTGGTCTCTCAGGATGGTAACATTCAATGTTTGCTTCTGCCCTCCGATGTCACAAGCATAGTCCAACCTATGGACCAAGGAGTGCTAGAGAACCTGAAAAGACGTTACTAGCAGAATTTGCTGCGTCGCTTACTGCTGGGGTCTTCTGACTCTGGTTGCTACACAGATTTCTGCAAACAGCTTTCAATACAGGATGCGGCGTACCTTTGCGCAAATTCCTGGGGTGAGATAGACGATGAAGCTTTAAAATGATCCTGGAATAAGCTATGGTCGTTTGAAGATGCAGATGACCAGGAGCATCTGGAGAACTGCGACGTCACTGAAATGAGTCAGGTGAATTTCACTGAAGAGTGAATGCAGCTCTCAATAACTGATGAGGAACAGGAAGACTGGCTTAATGCTGACCAAGATGAAACTGGCCATCAGATCAGAAAGACAACCCAACCTGACAGCAAGAGTAACACTGAGGGGGAGGACGAGACCACAAAGATCCCTCTCATCAAAGCAGAGGAGTGCTTCGCTGTCTGCATGCAGTGGTTGGAGCAGGACCCTGAAGCCACACTAATGAATCTAATGATGCTGCAGGAGCTGCACACTCTGGCTGCAAAAAATGCTACAGCACACTAAGGCAGAGTACAATTAAAAATGTCTTTAAACCTGCTGAGGCTTAGTAACAGCACTATATGTCTGCCAATACTTTGTACAGTACTGCACATGTACTGAGTTTTGTGGAACATTACAGTGCCTTTTTCTTAACTTTTAAAGAGCATGAACTGCAGAAAAGTACATTAATTGATGTTTACATTATTAAAACATAGCTGTCACGCTTTTATGATGCATGTATGACATGACTATGTGCTGTTATTAATTTTGTTCTTCCGCATTCAAAGTTATGAAATTTTCAAAATTATAAACACCGCTCATTCCCGAGGTGTTCGTAACTTTGAGGTCCCACTGTATTAAAAATGTAAGACACAAGCGGCAAAGGCAGAAAGTCTCTCTGAAATTCAATGCAGTTAAAAGATAGTCACAGAGTGCATCTGCAAAGTTACTTAGAATAAATGAAGCACAAAACCCTGACATGGATGATTTGATGGCATGATGAGTCATGACGTGAGCATAAAATTAATATAGCTCAAAATGAAGCGGCAATTGACATAATACTATGCGATGAAGTATCTTTTTTGCCTTGACTTTTGTCTGCCCCATGACAGATGACAGAAAAATGATCTTGGCCACATAAACAGAAGCTCGTTATTCAGTTATTGTGATCAAATGATTTGTTACCCGTGACAGAAGACAAGTGATTTTTTCAGAATTTATTCCGTGACATCCAATTTGGCCAGATTTGTACCAATTTTACCCTGCTCCTGACTAGTTTGGTTTGTGATTTTTTGTGATTTTTTTCCATGAAATCCAATTTGGCCAGATTTGTAGTACCATGTTTTTATCATAAAAAGTGCTGTGCCACTAGTATCCAGTGGTCCAATACGAGCCACTCTCATTGGTGGACTATCCATAACTTTAATTTTTTATTGCTGTTAGGTGGGAGTAGGGAGTCGGGGCAGTCTGTGGGGGAAGAAAATGATGAAGACTGAAAGATACTGAATTAGGTTATAAACACATACCCAGGTTCTGGATTTCCTTTGATGCTCAGCTGCCTCCCTCAGATTAAATTCCAGGCACATTAATTGCAAGATAAAAAACAGTACCTGATTCGGTGCATGTTTCAGCTCACTGACTCACTGCATGCACTTGATTGGCTGATGGGCTGCGCTAGGACTGGCTGCTCAGAATTTACTGTGCTGCTGCTCAAGCATAAACTGTCTGAGCATGTCACGGTCACATAACAAAACTGAAATTAGAACACTGAGAGCTCACAGAATGACAGTTAATCTGACTGAACTACAGTGATGAAGACTATTCCGTAACCTCCTGACTGACTGATAAATCTGGCAGGCAGTTATTTGCCACCAAACCTGGAGGAGTGACATTATACATTTTGCATAAAAAAGAATTTAAACTGCAAAACAGCAATAAATACAGGTTACTCACCTGTAACAGGAGTTCTAGGAATGGTATATGTTGTTCATCCACACTATCTGGCAGGTTCCTTGCCACTTTAAATCTTGCCGGAAGGTCTTCAAGCTGGCTCCTCCCACCCACCCGGGTGGTAGAACTCTCGGCTCCGCCCCATGATGCCAGATCTAGCCCGCTGAAAGCCAGGTTGTGCGTTGAAGCCGGGGAGGTCCAGGTGGGTCGTGTGGATGAACAACATATACCATTCCTAAAACTCCTGTTACAGGTGAGTAACCTGTATTTCTAGGGACATGGATATGTTGTTCAACCACACTGTCTGGCAGACTCCTAGCAGTTCTCCGGGAGGAGGGAGGCAGCGCACCCCCTACTTAGGGAATAATGACTGGAGAACCGAGGCCCCAAAACCAGCATCCAGCGTGACTCAAGGTTGATGTGGTAGTGGGTAATAAGGTGTGAGCTGACTTCCAGGTAGCAGCCCTGCAGATTTCCTGGATAGGGACATCCCTGGAAGCAGCCACCGATGCAGCGGTATGGCGGGTAGAATGAGCTCTTATCCCTCTGGGAGGCTCCACGCCTGCCAACCTATAGCAGAGATCTATGCAGGAGGTGACCCACCTGCCTATCGTCCGCTTGGCTGCAGGTCTGCCAGGTGCGGCTTCAGTGTAGGTGACAAACAGCTGGCAAACCTCTCCCCGAACTTCGGCCATCCGCTCCTTGTAATAAACGAGCGCTCTTCTAGGGTCCAAAGTATGGAGCCTATATTTGGCCTCCGAGGTGTGACTGGGGTAAAACACCAGCAGAGTCAACACCTGGTTAAGGTGAAACTCCAACACCACCTTCGGAAGGAATTTCGGGTGGGGGCGCAGGGTAACCTTGCCCCTGTGGAAGACCAGATAAGGAGACTCGATGGAAAGCGCCTGGAGCTCTCCCATCCTTCTGGTTGACGTGATAGCCACCAAGAAGGCGGTCTTCCACGACAGGTGAGAGATGTCACACCTGTGCATCGGTTCAGATAGCTTGCCCATGATAACCAATACCAGCAGTAGATCCCACAGAGGTGGAGGTTCTCGCACTGGAGGATATGTGATCAAGGCCTTTGGAGCGCCCGACCACCTTCTCCTGCGCCACCGACTGCTTCCCGGCCCACGCCCGGTAAGCAGAGATGGCTGCCAGGTGCACCTTAAGGGTCTTCGACCAAAGCCCTTGCTGAGAAAGGAACCACAGGTAGTCCAGAATGCTTGCCAAGGAACAGGAGGAAGGGTCCAGGCCCTTGCCCTGACACCAAATGGAGAATCTCTTCCATTTGAAGGCATAGCATTTTCTGGTCGACTCCTTATGGGACACCTCAACAACGTTGAGGACCTCGTCGGAAAGACCCAAGGCCTGGAACTCTAGCTGCTCAGGAACCAGGCCGTCAGGTGCAGGGATTGAAGGTCCAGATGGAATACCTTCCCCTGATTGACTGAGATCAGATCCGGGTGGGCTGGAAGCTGCCTCGGGAGCCTGGAGCTGAGACTGAGGAGATCTGGATACCAGAACTGGCGGGGCCAATCTGGGGCTACCAGAATCACCTGCGCCTTGTCCCTCCTCACCTTGAGAAGCACCTTGTGGATCAAGGGAAATGGGGGAAAGGCGTAGAAGAGGCCCGGGGTCCACGGCCTCGAGAAGGCATCCCCCTGCAGCGAGCCCTGCTGAGGGAGGCGGGCATGAAACAGTCTCAGCTTCGCATTCTCCTTGGAGGCAAACAGGTCCACCTGAGGCATGCCCCAGTGGGAGAACAGATCTTGTACTACCTCTGGCAGGAGAGACCACTCGTGGGACGCAAACCCCTATCCGGCTTAGGGCATCGGCCAGAATGTTGGAGGCTCCTGCCACATAGATGGCAAGGAGCTCCGCCTCCAGGCTGTGCACGAGTGACCAATGTGGAGAGCTTCCCTGCACAGAGGCATGGAGCGCGTCCCACCCTAGCGGTTTAGGTAGTACATGGTCGTGGTATTGTCCGTCTGGACCTGAACCACTTGACCCCATAGAAACAGAGCGAAGGTGGTGAGGGCTATACGAACCACTCGAAGCTCCAGCAGGTTGATGTGGCATGGGGACTCCCGAGGGGACCAGAGGCCGTGCGCTCTGTGCTCCCCCAGATGGGCACCCCAACCCAACAGAGAGGCAACGGTCGATAGAGAGACCGTCGGCTCGAGGCGGACAAACGTGATGCCCTCCTGCAGATGTGCTGGAATGGTCCACCACTGGACAGCGTTCCACATCCCCTGGGTCACTGTCACTAGCTGATCCAGGGGATCGAAGTACTGTGACCATTGGCTGGCCAGCCCCCATTGAAGGGGACGCATGTACCAACGGGCCCAATGGACCATGCTGGTGCAGGCCGCCATGAGGCCCAGGAGGCGCAGGAAGTCCCAGGCAGGGCGCAATTGCCCAAACTGAAACGATTGGGAAAAGGAGGAAAGAACCTCAGCCCTGTCCGCCGGGAGCCGTGCTCTGGCTCTGCCCCAATAAATTGTATCACCTGCTTTGGCACAAGTTCCGACTTGGCCTCATTGATGAGGAGGCCAACCTGAGAGCAAACCTGGAGGGCCAGATCTCTGGACCGCTCCACCTCCATTCTGGAGGAGGCTGCAATCAGCCAGTCATCCAGGTAGGGGTACACCCGGACCCTTCGGCGTCGCAGGAATGCTGTCACCACTGCCATGCATTTGATGAAGACCCTGGGAGCTAGGAAAAGGCCGAAGGGCATGGCCCAGAACTCATAGAGGGATCCCTCTGCCCTGAAGCGGAGGAATCTCTGGTGGGACGGATGGATTGGGACATGAAAGAACGCGTCCTGGAGGACCAGAGAACAGAACCACATGCCTTGTTCCAAGGATGGAATTATCTGAGCCAGAGTGACCATCCTGAAGGTTCGAGACCTTAGGAACCTGTTCCGGTCGTGCAAGTCTAGAATGGGGCGCCAGCCCTCCGTCCGTTTCAGGACCAGGAAGTACCTGGACACAAACCCCGGGTCTGGTGGAGGATCTGCCACCTTCCTGATCACCTCTTTTGAGGAGCAGAGCAATGTCGGCTCTCAGACGACAGAGAGCTGCGGACAACGTAGCCCCCTGACGGGCGACGGCTCGGAAGGGCGGGGCCTGCTCGAACTCCAGAGACAGGCCCTTTCCTACCACCTCCAACACCCAGTGGTCCATGGTGATAGCGGACCAGGTGGAAAGGAAGTGGCAGAGCCGTCTGCCCAGGGGGAACCCGGGGGGGAGTGACGAGGCTGGGGGCGACACCTCTCAACCCGTCACTGGGCAGGCTTGGAGGAGGGACCGCCGAGGGACCTCCTGAGCCTTTTCCTCCCTGCTTCCTATTAGAGGAAGCTACAGGCTTGGCTTTGGGATGCTAAGCGCGAGCCCGCTGGCCCTGATGCTGGTGCTGTTGGGCCGGACGTGCCGCAGGCGCAGAAGGGCGAAAGGGCTTATGTTGTTGACGACGGCCCTTGTCCTTCTGGGCGGAGGTGACCAAGTCCAGGGTAGCATTGGACTTTTCGATCAGCTGGAGGTGGCCTTCCACTCCAGGGCTAAAGATGTCAGTCCCCAGGAAGGGGACATCCATCAGTTTATGCTGGGTATCTGCCGTGAAGGTGGATATCCTCAGCCATGCCCTGCGGCACATGGCCATTGCGTCCGCAACTGATCTGCACAGAAGTCTCCAATGTCCAGAGCCGTTTGGAGCTGCTGCTTTGCCACTGCCCTTCCCTGATCCTGCACCTGCTTGACCGTGGTCTGCAGGTCGGCCAGGAGATGAGGGATCACCTCATCCAGGGAGCCCTTGAGGGCATGGGAGAAGTGTGCCATCAGCACGGCTGTGCAGGCCTGGTGGAGGCCAAGGGACGATGCAGCGTACACCTTGCACCCAGCATAGTCCAGCTTTTTGGACTCCTTGTCGGGGGGCTTATCCACATCCCTAGCGTTCCTGGAACGCCAGAAAACGTTATCGGTAACCAACCCCTCCGCAGAGGGGTGCTCCGAAAAACCGGACAAAGAGCCGGTAGGGACCGCATACTTCCTGGCCATCCTAGCCGAAGGCGCAGGACAGGAAGCCGGCTGCTGCCAAAGCTCCAAGGCTGGGTCAACAATGGCTTCAGCCACCAGAAAGACCTCCGTGGGTGAATCCCCTCAGTCCAGTATCTCCGTCAGGGGATACTTGGCCCGTTTGGATACGGGCTCGAGCTGCATCCCGGTGGACTCCGAAATGAGCTGAAGCAAACCCATAAAAGACGATGGGCTCTTGTCCATCGACTGCCCCCCGGAGGACTCCAGATCAAGGGGCCTGGAAAACAGGGAGGCGTCGTCGTCGGACTCCGAGGAGTCCGCGAAGAGCTGCCTGGGGCCTGAGCCACCCTCCACCTGCCGAGGACGGTTGGGAGTGAGGGTGACCGACAACCTATGGGGCAGACCCTGACCCGACCGAGAGTCCTTGGTCAGCGCCCCCGATTTCGGTTGTGGAGGCAGAGGTTCCACCACAATCGTTGGGGCAGCTGGCTTCGGCTGAACAACCGGCCCAGGCTTGGGCACCTTGACTACCATGAGGGGTTGTTTCGGCCATTCGGGTGACAGTCACTTGATGGCCGGGAAAGGCTACGGCGTCAGCTTGTCCCCAGACAGAAGTAACTGCTGCCACATTAGGTCCTTGTAGCATCGATGCAATCTGCGCGAAGCCTCTCCTCTTCGAGGAAGATGAGACGGCGGCACCGCCACTGCCGGTGCGAGACTGGGAACCGCCCGATGTCGGACGGATCGGCTGGACCGAGGCGAGGTCCAAGACTGAGACCGAGACCCTCGGTGTTTCAAGAGGCGGATCTGGGAAGGCGGGGACACCCGCTCTTCCCTCGGCTCGGGAGCCTTGACCAGGGACTCCGGCCCCTTGAGGCGCAGACAAGTCCTCGGTCTCCACCGGGGGAACCGGTGAAGAAGGGTTGTCGGCTTCACCAGTCGACAGCCCGTCCGACGGGTCGAGAAAAATCTCGACCGCGTCGACGGGTGTCTCAGCCAGCTGACCTGACGGGGACACCGTGAAGCCAGCAGCTTTAGCCGCAACCTCGACCAAAGTCGAGTGTCGACTGTCCGGGGAAGGGGACCTCTCCCGCTCCCACGAACGCCGACGGTGGGACTTACCTTTCGAGTCCTTCTTTTTGGACCGAGAAGAGTGTCCCAATGGCCCCTCTCCCTTCGGGGAAAGGGATTGGCAAAGCTCCTTAAAAGAAGCTGTGTAGGAGGATCCCAGAGAGCAGGATAAATGCTGCACCAAGGAAGATGAAGATGTGGCCTGGGCGCCTCCTCCTCCTCGAGGCGATCATCTGCTTGGGTGCTCAGCCAAGCCAGCTGCGGACACATGCCAGCCTCCTTGAACTTCACTGGCGGGTGGCGCTGCGCGCCCAAGCTGTAACCAGGCAGCGGTTCTCCAGACGTTATCAAAATGAATGGCATAACCGCAGGCCAGTGGGCCGCGATCCAGGCCGAGGCAGTAGACGCACATGGAGTGCGGATCCGTCCTGGACATCTTCTGCCCACATGGGCACCGTCGAAATCCGGGAGTCGATTTGTCCATTGCAGCCGCAAGGGAGTAATTAGACCAAAATCTTGAAAACTTAAGAACTGGTTTCAGGCGAACCGAAGAATTAGGATCCAGTCTATACGCAGAGCGTTAAGGAGGGAACCTGAGCTTCCAAGCGGTAAGGAAGATCTGGCGTCATGGGGTGGAGCCGAGAGTTTTACCACCCAGGTGGGTGGGAGGAGCCAGCTTGAAGACCTTCCGGCAAGATTTAAAGCGGCAAGGAACCTGCCAGACAGTGTGAATGAACAACATATCCATGTCCCTAGAAAACTGATTTGTAGAGAAGGAAGACATAGTCCAAGCAGGACTCAACAGTTGGGTGGCAAAGGCCAAACCCTCGATTAAATCTGGGACATGATCACAACATGTCAGCGCAAGCCTCAGTGATGCAATCCCCCCCCCCACAGTTTGTAACAGTTTCCTGCGAACTACTACTAGGGCACAACACTGACATGGGGGTATGTTGTCACGGCACAGGTCAGGAAGCACAGGAAAACCAGGAGCAGTTTCAAAATTCTCAAACAGCGTTTTATTTTTCTCAATAACAGCAAAATAAAAAAGTAAAAAATTATTCAGTATAACTATTTACAAAGGCAGTACAAACAGAGAAAACTAAGTTCTCCTTCTAAGGGTATCTCTTAATTCCAATTTTCAGTATCTCAGTCTCTCATTCTTCTTGTCTCTCTAGCAAAAGCATTGCTCTTTTATAAATCTTTGTCTGGGAATGCGTTAAGAGAGCCTGCTTCTCACAGAATGTTCTTGTAAGTTTGCAGAATGTTCTTGTCAGTTTCATTCCTTGCAGGTGCAGCAAAACAGTACATGGTATCCCTGAACTGACCTCTTGTTGACAACTCTGCAAAGGGCTTAAAAACTGCATCTCAGGTTAACCCCTTGAGTTCCAAATAGCTTTTTGCAATTATTTCAACAATATAACTACATACAGTTTCAAACTAAGGGATCCCAGTATCACTTATAGTGTCACACAAAAACTCACATATATTTTTAAAACTGCAGATAAGCAGGGGGGAAGAAAAGACAGAACAACAAGGGAAAGCAGAGAGATAGCGAGAAGCAGAGAATTGCAAAACCATCAGAGTGATCAGTTCCTAGGTCTCACAAGAAAATTTTGTTGTGCAACCAGACAGGGAAGAGACAGGGTATATTCAAATTCTTCATCAGATATAACATGAGAATCATCATCAGGCAATTTTTTCAGTATAAGGTTCAGATATTGTGAAAGATTCATCTAGTTCTAGTTCTACTTCTGAGTCTGAGCAGTCTCCCGCTTCTTCTTCCTCCTCCACCTCATTGCTTTGTTTTTTGTTCCATAGACCACATGGCTGCAAAGAAGGCCTTTTTTAATGTCTACCACTTTTTAACAAGTACTTAGCGACTGGAACTGGATCAAATTCCTGCTCACATGGTGTATGTAATGAGATCCTTATTAAGTCTATCAGACTCTCCTTTCCTAACTAACTTCACCGACCAGATTTTATTCTTTTCATTAGGTTAAAGCCACATTCACAAACAGCTGTACTTGCTGGTAGAGTATAAATGAAAGTTACTAGTCCCAAAATGCTGTGGCATTTGTCTTGGCAAGCCTGATGAATATCTGGCCACTTTGCTTCTATAGCATTGGTGTACCTGTTTTTAGGGTAGAAAAAGATGATGTACCTGTCCTGACCTGCCTGACAGTACATTGAGAATTTGCAGATTGTAGGTGGTAGAAGAAGAAATTCACCTTCTCTTTATGTGATTTTTTAGTTTGGTCTACTCTGCTACACACATGCCTGGATCTATTTTCTGTTCTATCAGGACTGGTCTAAACTCATCTACGCCAGCAGCTACTGCATCCTCTGCATATTCTGAAACAAACTGGAAAAATAATGCAGTCTCACCTCCACCTCGCTAAGCCAAAATGATTCTTCTAGTGCCACCCAGTCAGTTATTTGCCCACCCTAACACACTTCTCAAGCCCACATGGCTTGTTGGCCACTGTTTAAAGTTCATAATATGGTTCATGGCCACCATAAAGGAGTACAGCTGGTGCATGTCCTCAAACCTGTTAGTGACATTTAAGATCTAAGAATGCATGAGACAACAAGAATGCATGGGACAGACACAAAGCAGTTCTGGTGGGGGTAAGAGAAATTAGGCTGTTGGTTGACTAGAATCTGCAGCTTATCCAATAGGAAGGGAAATAGGCAGACTGGGTGGGCCAAGCGGTCCCTATCTGCCATCAAAGTCTATGTTTCTATGGCTTTGAGTAGTGTCTCTCAGTCATTGGAGAACTGGTCCGGCTCATCAACAGATAGGGTGTGTCCATGGAATTCAGTTCTCTCCAAAGTATCCAGATTTCGTAAGTGCTTTCCAGGTCTATAAAACAAGAAAACAAAAGGAAAAAAAAACACACTTATCTCCCTGACTTAACACTATCTTATCCTGAGAGAGAGAATAGAATCAGACTATTTTTCTGGATGAAGGAAACTAAAAATAAGCTACTAGGCATGATTCTGGAAAACAAATTCCTTGTTTTCAGCTTTACAAGGCTGTCCTTCAGGTCCTGAAGCGATTCACTCACCTCTCCCACTGAAGTATCATTTGCTTGCAGACGCAGGCTGACTTTGGTGAACTCTTCCAGGATGTCCACCATAAGATGAATGTAGGCATCTTCAAGTCTGCATGGTCTTCACGTAGCCCTTAGCCTTCACTGCTTGGTCCCCTCGGGATCCGCCAGTTGCATCTGAGAAGACAAAAAATGGCACAAGTTGTTGCTTTAGCAGTTTTGATTTTGAAAGCAGAAATAAATTCTGTGCTTAAAAATTAATACCTCGACACAACATACCTGTTGGAAGGGCAGCAGAATCCCAGGATAGTCCGTGATGAGGACTTTCAGTGCTGTAAGGTGTGTTGTGCACATCTGGTTCCTCCCACTCTGGTTGGAATAAGGCATCTTACGCCTGCCGCCTGACAGGTCTCTCTCAGGTTTTTACAATTTAGTGGTGAAAAATGATAAAACAGATATATCTCTAGCAGTAGTTGTTCTATTTTTTTATGATAGATAATGTTTTTTAAGACATCCTTCGAGGATAACTCCAGCCTATGTGCATTGCCGTGTATTGTGACAAGATGAGAACGATCCTTTTTCAGTAGTGCAGCCACCCCCACTCTTCTACTGGTCATCACTGCTGCCCCATCCGTGGTAAGCCCTACCAATTTGATTTTCCAGTCTGCTGACCCTGTCTGTGAGCATGGCCTGATCGATACATGCTGTGATTGATGCTGCATCAGCTTTATGTGGATTTACCAGGGACACAAAATAAACACATTGCACTCCCTTATTTACTGTTCTTATGTAAATTATTTCCTGTTCTTTTACACTGGAATCTGTTGCTCTATCTATCATTAGTGAAAGGAAGTCCGCGTTCTTCACCACATCCACAAGCTTCTTACGTTCCACTTCAGCGATATTACTAATGAACATGCGGCATGATATGTCATTGTGATAGGTTTCCCCAATATCAACCCCTTTACATTTGTCAAAGTCACACATCCACTGGAAGTCTGTATATGGCCTACCATATTGGACCAAGGCACATGCATTTCTAATTAACAGCTGCACACGGTGTGCCATATTGGAACTGAGCATTTCAATTGCTTTGTCTGCAGCAGATGCCAGTTGGCATTCAGCTATAAATTGGGCATCAGCAAGGGCATGCTTCTTAGACTTGGCGTGCTTTTGTAAAGACTGCTCAGTGAAATTATTGCAGCCCACTTCGTAATATGCGGATGTTATATCTGCAATGTCTGGGAATCTCCTACAGGATTTATAACACATTATGTTTTTCTCAGGGTCAAACTCAACCCAAACGTACTTTGTAACCCAGTGTTCTTGAAAAGTATGCAGTCGTTTACTTTTGTCATAAGCAGCATCTCTCTCCTTTTTCCTAAGCGCCTCCTTCTCTGCTGCTATGGTTTTAGGGTTCTTTACTTCATTCCAAAACCGCCACATGGCTGCTGGCAATTGGTATTAATGTAGCCTAGAAAGCACCAGACCATATACAGCCCAAGGGCCAGTGGATGCAGAACAGGGATAAAATCCATCCCACAAAACAGATACCCCACCAGATCATCCCTCAGAGAATTTCTGTTCAAGGTGAGTGTCAAGCAAGAAGATTATTATTTATGCATTCATTATGACAGAAATCAGTGCCCCCCCCCCCCCAATAAAATATTTTGTTGTGCTGCAGACTAGACCGGTTCAACCGCAGAGGTGTCTGCCGGGGAGGGTGCCACTGTTTTTTTGGAGTACTGAGTCCATCAGAATTCAGGTAAGAAAATATTTATCTTGTTTGCCCAAATTTTTAATTTAAACAGCCGCAGTCAAATTTTTCTTTTCCTTTGTTTTCACAGGTTGAAATGAAGTCTGCCCAGAAAAAATCAGTTGCATAAAATAAAATGCGGTTTGATATTCTTGTACAGCCTAAGTGTCTTTTTTCTTCGATAAATTTATGAAGAAAATGTCTGGAGTCTCTTTTTTGGTCCAAAAACAAGGGAAAACGTAGGATATTCATTTTTTGCTTCTAAAATCAGGGAAAATATTTGATCGTGAAACGTGTATGTACCAAGGCAAAATAATTTTTCCCTGCCTTGTTGCCTTGTTTTTATTTTTCTAAGCAGTGCCCTCCTTGAAAAGCAAAATTGGTTTTCCATTTGTTGCCTTTTGTTTTCTCTAGGCAGTGCACTCCCTGGAAAAGGCAAAGTTTGTTTTCCCTTGTTGTCTTTTGTTTTTCTCTAGGCAGTGCCCAAAAAGGCAAAATTCGTTTTTCTCCCTTGTTGCCTTTTGTTTTGTTTCTAGGAAGTGCCCTCCCTGGAAAACTAAAGGCAAAATTAAAGTTTTCCCTTGCTGGCCTTTATGTTAGTTTCATTTTTCAGGCAGTGCCCTCCTCAGTTGTCCGTTTTTTTAAGAAATTGGATAGTCTGCAAACACAGCCTAAACATGGCACAATTTATTTAATTTTGCCCTTTGTTCTTATTCCAAGGCCCCCTCTCTTTCCTTGAAGCTTACCGACGCTCTCATCAGTCGCACAGAAAATCCTCTCTCCCTGTTACCACAAACCCCCCCCAAATCCTCTCTGACTAGGTGCCCTGTTCCCTTCACCCTCCTGTTTCAGCCAGCCACCCCCCCACCCTGATTTACCAAGACCCAGATGGAGCAACAATGATATGTGCTAGAGGAGAAGCCCAGAAGAGAGAGTCCTATCAGCGTGTTTGCCGCACCAGGAGTGAGAAAACAAGTGTACAGTCAAGCTCAACCCAATCTCTCTAGTCACCATGAGATTTCGATCGGTCTCTGGGCTGGGCAGACAGCATGCAGCATTCCGGTTGGCTGGAGTATCAGGAAAGGCGCCAAATCGTCTCCGGTGCCTAAGAACCTGTGAAATGAACCAAAAAAAAAAAGTAAAGGCAATAGAAAAAAAAAAAAACAGGTGCCCAAGTTAAAATGGCGGCCTGCTTGAACTCAGCTCCCTTAAAGTGGTATATACCACGGATTACCTGGGGGCTGAATTTGGTATTCCGTACTTGTATTTTGGTGTGCACGGAACACCAAATAATGGAGAATTTCGAGCCCTGTACCCATTACTCCTCCTCACCTCCAATTCCTTGCCTCCTGCCCTAGCTTACACCTTCACTCCCCACTACCTTTTCACTCTAATCCAGCGGTTCTCAAATGGTGAGGCCAGCCTCCCTGGGGAGGCCCCAACCTGTTCCAGGGGAGGCTCAAGCAAGTTTGAAAAACTACTGTATTTAAATGTTGGGTTTTATATATTTTGTGTGAAGAGATGAAGCAAACTGAAAGAGAATAATAATAGTAGGTGAATTTTATGTATTTATTTGCTAATAGGTGACAAGGGAAGGTGAATGAGCCAAGGCTCATTTCAGGTGTACACGGGGGAAGGATAGGGAGTGAAAAATTTCAAAAGGTAACTGCAAAACAATCAAGAAATATACAAGGAGCAATAGTGCAAATAAATATATATGAACAATAAATTAATAATGAGTGGTGGTAATTGATGGCAGAACAGCCCAAATACAAGGGTTGAGCATAGACGTGTTAAGAGCAATAGCAGGAAGGAGCAAAGTGATCCTCGAGATGTTACTAAGAGCACAGAAGGAAGGAGAGGCAAAGTATGTAGGAAGGTTATTTCATATATAGAAGAAGCGGAGGAAGTAGTCTGACCCATGAAGGTACTGCAACAAGGGGTAACAATGGTTCAAGAATGAAAATAGCAGAACAAGTAGGTTGGCCTGTTGAGAGTTACAATAGGCTGAATAATAATATTTGTTTATTTAGCATAGGAGCTCTTTTTCAAAAGTTCCAACTCAGTATAAGACAAATAACTGAATCTGAGCCAGGTACTCAAAGGGGTTTCAATTTATTCATGGTGTACTGCGCAAAGTACAGTACATTATTTTTCTTTGGGGAGGCCCAAGATTATTTCAATTTTTGGGGAGGCTCAAAATCTTTTCCTTGGATTTGGGGAGGCTCACTGTGACAAAGTCTGAGAACTATTGCTCTAATCTATATTCCTATATTGATTCTGAGATTCTCACTAATTTAGCTCTCCCTACCTTTCTTCCTGTATAACTGCACTTTGTATCACAAACAGTGCTTCTTGTTATCTGCTGGAGTACATGCTGTGGCCTTATTTTGTATAAATATTTTTATTTCTGTTTTTTTTAATTTGATGCTTGTATACATTACCTGTTAGACTATGTAATCTGTTGGCTTGTATGGTCTAACTGCCCTCCTTTATCCCCCCCCCCTCCCCCCAGCCGCATCAGGAAACAAGCTACTGTCAACTCAGTATGTCCTTCCTGGTGAAACTTTTGAACTAAATATATAAATAATGTATTATTAATTTTTTTTTACCTTGTTATATTATCTCCCCCTGAAACATCTGGAAACAAACTGTTATCAGCATAGTACGTCTTTCCATGCAAAAATGTTTGAAATAAGTGCCAACAACTTCAATACAAAATCACTTGTCGTGATCATGCCTTAACACATTAGCAAAAAATGTTTTCACGGTTTTAAAATTCATATTGCAATTACCATCAACCATGTGATTCCTCTTTTACAACACACCTAATTCATGCACTATAGCTGCATATTTATACAGTGCTGTTTTTAATAGGTCAGGAAGAATCATTATAAAATGTATACCACGTCCTAACAATTTGCAGAATTGATTAAACTAATCAGTAGAGAATATTGCATTCTATTTTCAAGAGGGTTTTCTCCCATTTTGAGCCTAGGGACCAGTCCAAACTGCAGAGGTCAATCATGAGTCACTGACTAGCAAGGAAAAAGTTGAACTTGTTTCACATCAAACCAAATGTGACTTTTAGAGCAACATTAGCCTTTTTTGTCTATGGATCTGAAAGAGCTGGGCAATATCACAGTCAGTGGAACTTGTTCAACTGAACAATAATTAAATGAACTTGCATTTCTGCAAGGTACTGGCTGAAATTAACTGTTGCTCTTCTGTCCATAATGTAAAACTCAAGCCTTCTACTTGTCGGATGCTACACAGACATTTTAAGTTTGGGTACAGAGTGTATAACATTTATTATCAGAAAATCCAACTGAGACGAAGTATCATGTTTACAATGGGGTCCTGGGAAGGAGCAGCCAAAGGTTAAATCATAAATTACACAATTATATGGCATCTTAAAAGCCTCTATAACAAAAGCACAGATTATCCAAGTTTAAGAGCAACCATTTCTTGTCATTGTAAGAGTCAATAACTGATGTTCAGAAAGAGAATTTGGAATAAAAAGGATACAACCACAGTAGTTCGTCCTGTAAAACAAGAGGGGAAGAAAGGCGATTAGTCGAAGGTTGGTTCTTTTGCCTTACATAGTAATGCAAGAAACAGATACCAGAGGAGCAGCAGCCCACAAGGTGAGTTCTGCTCAGGCCATGTTTTAATGTTTAAGGGTGAGGGGACTGTGCAATGGCTCCACCCTCTATTAGGTAAGTATTCATTTTCATGACGGATAAACTTGCTACAAGGCTAAGTCAGTTAAAGTATGGTTCACTATAGTATGACTTGCTTGCAAAAGAAAATGTGAACATTTACGGATTCTGATCAATGGATACATTTAAATCTTCAGACAGCAATGGACTGGAGAGGGGTCAGAAAAATTCTGTCAAAGAGGATGTTGCCTAGCTGTGACCTTACCATTCTCAAATCTATAGCTCTGCCAGTATTATACTGGACTCATCTGGATGACTAAAATTATGGACATTGTTTAATAAAAAAACCTCTACTGTGAGAGAAGTAACTATAACATATTGAATCACAGTAGTCACAGGTTTTCAACTCTCCTGAACTGTAGGAGACATATGACAGTCGCATGGAAAAAGGAGGTTTCTGAGGGAACTAATACTTTTCTTAGAAGTCATACTTTTCCCTGTGTCAGCCCCATATACTGTACAAAGCAAAACATAATCTTAACTCGGTAGCACCTGTTCTGGCCCCCTGGGATCTCTCATGTCGATTCTGGAACCATCTCGAGACCGACATGCTACAGTAACCTGACTGTTGTCTGCTCCTTGTACTTTTAAATATATACATTTAGGGATACAAAAACCCTACTTCTTTCTTATAACAAAACTCAGTTACATATTTTAACTCTGAATGGCCCATACAGTGTATGGTGGGACGTTGTATTCAGTCGAAATTCATCATTTACCAGCATTTCTGTACCATCGATGTGACGTCAGGATGCTGTTGTACCATCTTGAGTACGTCACATAAATGGTACAACAGCATCGTAGACGTTGCGCATACTAACATACTAAAATGCCAGCATTATAGGCATATCGGTCTTTCGCGTCTGCTTGTTTGGTCAGCCCCCACCCTGGGAACAGACCTTGCTGGCCCCCCTTCCCCTCTTGGGCTTCTCCCTTCCCAGTCCTGGATATTCTCACCGCACTGGACTTTGCTTTCAGAATCTTTCCCCTGTACCTGTCCCACCCACTCTTAATTTTGTGGATACATTTACAGGCTATGAATGGGTCAGAAACAAAGGATTTCATTGCCTTCCTCCCAAGAAAGTTTGGCATTTCCACCATATTTTTATATAGTTTCAACCCCTTTCAAAACTTATTTACATTCTTGGCTATATCTGTACATTAGGGCAGTTTTATGCGTCAGTGTATGTGCAGTAGTGTGGTTGTATTGGCACATCTGTGGGCATTACCTTATGTGCATATATATGTGTGTGTGTGTGTGTGTGTTGCTATGATCTAGCATGTCTGTGTGTGTCACTGTTTGTGTATATTAATGTCTGTGTGCTCGTCGGTGGACACCAGTTGCTGTGTGTGTATTAGTGTGTCCATGTGAATGCATTATTTCTGTGTGTGTGTGCACATTACTATGTGTGTAGCTGTGTGTCTACCCCAACATGGGCATGGCCGCAATATATCACACACCTTCAATCACAACGTAGGACTAGCTATTAGTGGCACCAGCCAAAGCATTTTCTTCCTGTGTGTTTTTTGGAAATTAAACTTGCTTTATCTTTTTATTAACTTACTGATGCCACAACATACTGGACTCTGGATCCCTGCCCTGAAAACACAGTTTTGATGATCCTGGAGAAATGGGGCTACAGTCCTGTGAATGGAGTGCCATCAGGATCAGGGGTGCTCTGTATACTTGATTAATTACACATTGTTGGCCTCATTTCAAGCTTGCTGAGAATATTATGTACATATGGAGCTCACCCGAAGCTTAGCTGAAGAGGAGGAAAGCAGTGAGACTCCAGAAATAGTTTGCACCTGAAGCCCGGCTGAAGAGGAACAATTTGTTTTAACCTGGGAAAGCAGTGAGACTGTAACTTCCAGCACCACTGTGTCTGACTTCAGAGCAAACCAGGGTACTTTCTGGGGTGGTTGAGCAGGCCCGTGCTCCCCCTGCCCCAGAAACAGTTTGCACATGAAGCTCAGATGAAGGAGATGGTCTTGTTTTAACCTGGGAAAGCAGTGAGTCCGCAATTTCCCTGCGCCATTTTCTCTGACTTCAGTGCAAATCAGGGGAACATTCTGAGATGGTTGAGCAGGACTGTGCTCCCCCTATCGCCCAAAAAAAAAAATTACTCACCTTAGTAATGTTGTTTCTTCTAATGGAGTCTTGCTATATTATGACAGTAGCAGTTTGATCCAGCTCTAGAACTGCTCCGGAGGTGAAATGGTTAAAACCATTCCAAAATAGAATTTTGGCCACGAGCTCTAAGAAGCAGCTCTATCTGTGTTATTTCAAACCTGAACTGTCAGATCTTTACGAGCCAAAACTCACTAAGGTCTGTGTGGAAGCTGTAACCTACACTAGTCAAATGGCTACCTAAATAATAACAACCATTGCTGGTCCCAACACCCAAGACTCAAGTCAGGGGACCAGAAATACTAACACAATTTTAATAATATGAGAATAAAACATAAGTATAACAGAACACACACACACACACACACACACACCCAAAGCCCCAAAAGGGGACAAAAATGCTAACAGGGCATAAAAGGTGCCCACACCAAGTTGCCCACCCACCCAAGTAGAGGTTCTGAGAGGGGCAGGTTGGGAGGTCATAATATGCAAGACTCCATTAGAAGAAACAACATTACTAAGGTGAGTAATTTTTCTTCAAACAACATAAGTCTTGCTATATTATGACAGTAGCAGAATACACAGCAGTACCTCCATGGAGGAGAGGCAGAACCTACTTAGGGAATAGGCTCTGAAGAACAGCTGTACCAAACCGAGCATCTCTCCTGGCCTGGACATCCAGGAGTAATGCTTGGTAAAAGTGTGTACCGCTTTCCAAGTAGCAGCCTGGCAAATATCTAATATAGGGATGTCTCTGGCAGCAGCTAGAGGCATGGCTGTACCCTGGTAGAATGAGCCCTCAAACCAGGGGATCTCTGCCCAATTTCTGATAGCAAATGGATACAAGAGACAATCCACCTGGCAATTGATCTCTTAGTGGCAGGTTTGCCTTTCCCAACTTCACCATAGGTAAGGAAAAGTTGGAGGGATTCGAACCTGTGACCTTTGGTACGCTCTATATAGTAACTAAGAGCTCTCTTAACATCCAGGCTGTGCAACCTCCTCTCACCAGACGAGGAGTGATCAGTGAAAAATACTGGAAGGGAGATAGATTGATTAAGATGGAAATCTGAAACCACCTTAGGCAAAAACTTCCTATTAGTCCTAAGGACTACCTTATCCCTGTGGAAAGAAATAAAGTCAGTTTCCACTGACAAGGCTTGCAACTCACTTATCGTCTGGCAAAGTGATAGCCACTAGAAAACAGTTTTCCAAGTTAGGTACTTAAGCTCTGCAGAAGACAAAGGTTCAAAAGGGGTGCATTAACTGGGCAATGCAAACATTCAGGTCCCAAGCAGGGCGGTTCGAAAGGGTGGATTAGTATGGAGTAATCCTTAAAAACTTGGAAAACACAGGATGAGAGGAAAGGGGATGACTTTCCTGCTGACACAAAAGCAGATACAGCTGCCAAATGAACTCTCAGGGTAGCTGGTCTGAGACCCAAGGAATTAAGATGTACCATGTAATCTAACACAGTGGGCAAATCAGCAGATTCTGGGAAATATTTTCCCCTTTTACCAAATGGAAAACCTTTCCATTTAGAACTATAAGTAGCCTAGTGGAAGGCTTTCTAGAAGCCTTTAGGATCTCAAGAACACCCTGAGAGAGGTGTAAATCAGCAAACTCTAACTCCTCAGAGCCAGGCCTTGAGGTTGAGGATGAGGTCCGATACCAAACCCTTCCCTGGGCACAAGTCAACAGGTTGTGATTCCTGGGAGGCAAGGGAAGATGGATTGTCAGTGACAGAAGGAGTGGGTACCAGGGCTGCCTGGCCCAATCCGGGGCAATCAGAATCACCCTGCAAGGCTGAGATCTGATTTTGACTAATACTTTGAATAGGAGAGGAAGGAGAAAGCATAGAAACTTTCCTCCCAATCCAGAAGAAGGGCATCCAGGGGAACTGAGCCCAGCACTGGAGGCCTGCAACAGAACATAGGAAGTTTGTGATTGTCTGGGGCTGCAAAAAGATCTATCTGAGGGGTGCCCCATCTGGCAAAGACTATCCCCAGCACTTGAGGATCCAGGGACCATTCGTGATGGCTCTGGGAAATCCTGCTGAGAGCATCCGCTAGGACATTGTCCTTCCCTGGAAGATGAACTGCTAAGAGGGAAGTGTTCAGGGAATAGGCCAGAGACCACAACGTCATTGCCTCGGTGCACAAGGCCGAAGACCAAGTGCCCCCCTGTTTGTTGATGTACCACATTGTTGTGGTGTTGTCTGTTCTGACTTGTATCACCTTGTCGTGGACAGATGCAGAAAATGCTTGAAGAGCTAAAAAGACAGCTCTGAGTTCCAGCAAATTGATGTGGAGCAGAGATTCCTGGGGGGACCACACTCCCTGAGTGGAAAGGTCGCCCATGTGGGCTCCCCAACCCAGAAGGGAAGCATCTATAGTGAGAGTCAAGTCGTGAGTAGGGGAAATGAAGGAGACCCCCAATCTTAAATTGCTCTGATCCTGCCACCACTGAAGGGCTAGGATCAAGGTTCGAGTCACTGGGACCAACTTGGAAAGGGGGTCTCTTCTCTGAAACCAATAGGTTCTCAAGTGAAACTGAATGTCTCTCATCTGAAATCTTGCTCCCTGCACAACAGCTGTGGATGCAGCCATGTGCCCCAGGAGCTGCAGAAAGTGTCTTGCTGGTCGAGAGACCTGCAGAGTGAAGGAGGAGGCCAGAGCCACTAAATTCCTTACCCTTTCTAAGGGAAGAAGGCTCTGGCTAGCTTTGTCCAATTCTGCCCTATAAAGGTGAGTACCTGGACTGGTTCCAGAACCGACTTTAGTAGATTTGTAGAAAGCCCAGGGAGGTGAGAAGCTGCTGGGTGACCTGCAGGTGAGATTTTACCTGTTCTGGGGACTGACCTACAATGAGCCAGTCGCCTAGATGAGGGAAAACAGCAATCCTTTGCCTCCTTAAGTGAGCCACTGCCACTGCTAGACACTTTGTGAATACCCTTGGGGCAGAGGTAAGGCCGAAGGGCATTGCTCTGAACTGGTAATGACCTGAGGGGCAGTTCGAATCTGAGGTACTTTCGATGGGAGCTTCTGATTAGGACATGGAAATAGGCATCCTTGAGGTCCAGGAGGCTAGCCAATCCCCTGGCCTTAGGGAGGGTAAAATCATTGCCAGAGTTAGCATTTTGAACTTTGGTTTCAAAAGATACTTGTTCAGATATCTGAGATCTAATATGGGCCGCCATTCTCCTGTCTTTTTTGGGGTAAGGAAGTATCTGGAATACAGACCCCTGCCCTGGTGCAGGGGAGGAACCCCTTCTACTGCTCTGAGAGCTAACAGGGATGAGACCTCTGCTTCCAGAGCATGGGTCTCTGAAGCACTTGCAGGTAGAAAAAGTCTGCTTCTCAACTTGGGAAACTTTTTGAAGCTGAGAACCAGACCCTGGCTTACTGCTTCCAGAACCCACTTGTCTGAGGTTAAAGAAGCCCAATTCTGACTGAAGTAAGCCAGCCTGCCCCCTACCGGTACAGGAGAATCGGCCCTGGGCACCCCATCAGGGTGCCTGCTTAGCAGGAGCTTTAGGCTGGGGAGTGGGAGCAGGTCTGCCCACCCCTCGCCTGCCTCTGCCTCTGAAGAAGCCCCTCTGAGCATAGGCAGAGGAGGCCTGAGTCTGATAAAAAGGCCTGTGAAAAGGCCTACCCCTACCCCTGGGGGTATGCCTTTGAGGAGTGGCTTGCCACTCCTTAGCCTGGGCACTCTTGTAAGTAGTCCTATATTCATCCATCTTTTTCATGTAGTTCTCTGTCTGCTCCCCAAACAGAGAATTTCCCACCACAGAAAAATCCATAGCCTTAGTCTGGGTATCCTGTGACAGACTAGTACACCTGAGCCAGGCCAACCTACGAAAAGCTACAGATGTGGCCATGACCCTAGAGGAAACATCATTAACATCCACAGCAGCATGAAACTGAACCTAGAAGCCTCAATGCCATCAGCAGCCACCTGTTCTAGTTCACTAGCCAGCTGGCCATGGGCTTGCTTGGCTAATTGCATAACAGTATCCCATCTAGATTTCTGATACCTAGCTACATAAGCCATATAATTTGCTTGCCTGAGTCCCAGAGAGGCTGCCATATACTGTTTTGCCATGGCATCAATCTTCCTGGAATCCTTGTCAGGAGGATGTGAAGCCAGGGAATATTAGCTTTATCACAGGCTGCAGGCTGAACTACCTCAACATGACTGCATTGCTGAAAAAGGAATTCTGTATCAGGACCTGACAATGTGTACCTTCTGTCCATCTTTTATCTACAGGAGGCACAGAATTAGAGCTTTAAAATTTTTATTGTTTGCTTCCTAAAAGACTTATGTAAAGGAATAGACAATCTCCTAGACTCTGGAATATCCATCATTTCTACAAAATCAGGCTCCTCTTGCTCATCCACAGCTTCCTCTAAGGAAGCTGAAGGTTCAACAACTTTTGTAAAACATAAAATGAGATGAGGACTCAGACAGCATAGGGGGAGATTCTAAAGGTCTGTCTGGAGAGATGTCCGGTTCAATGGGCACACCCAGACCTTCCCAGCCACATTCATACTGTTCATAATCATCCTCCCCTCCTCTGGTTCATAAAATTCCTCAATATCATATTCATGAACCATTGGGACGGACGAACCGACCTTTGCCCGAGATAGTGGCGGTTGGACGGACCTGAACAGTGACTGGACAATTTGTATGGCTTTTGCTATCTCTGCAGCAGTTGGAGAAGGGGTTTTGGACTCCAGACCTGCTGATTTTCTTGTTTTCTTTACTGGAAGTGGTTCCTCAGAACCAGCTTTTCTTTTGCCCGAGGAAGTCTCGCCCTGGTCAGAGGGCACTCCCTCCGGTTCGGTTGGCACCGAACCGGGCTGGCCATCCGGGTCAGCGGACTTTTTGGCCTCTCGTTCCCTGAGCCTGCCCAATCTTTTTTCCAGGGTGGCTGCAGGGAAATTCTTGCATATCTGGCAGTCTGACTGGAGGTGGTCAAACCCCAGACAATAAACACATGTGGTGTGTGGGTCAGCCTTGGCAAAGACTTCCCCACAAACATCACAGTGTTGAAACCCAGTGGGCCCGGTTTTTCTTTGGGTTTCTAGACATAATGCCAGCCTAACCAGAAAATCCTGTCTCTTTAACGGCAAAAGCAGGCAAGACACCCTTATCGGTTCCTAACCGTGTCAATGGTATTGGAAAAACGTAATAAACTGCTTTTTTAGAACCGATAAGAACCGGGAACCGCACTCTAAAATGTTAATTTTTAGTTTTAAATGAGTTTTAAACCCAGCTGATCGGTTCAAAACCGAACCGATAACTTACAAGTTCCACACAGACAAAAACCTTTAATTTACTTACGGTTACCACAGATAGAGCTTGAACCGAACGGTTTTATGTTAAATAAAACTATTCGGTTGAATCCAACCGAGAAAACACACAAACTGAGAAATGAACCGAGCAGTAGGAGAAATCTCCGGAGCGACTGTTCACTGAGGCGGAGTAAAGAATCTGACAGTTCAGGTTTGAAATAACACAGATAGAGCTGCTTCTTAGAGCTCGTGGCCAAAATTCTATTTTGGAATGGTTTTAACCATTTCACCTCCGGAGCAGTTCTAGAGCTGGATCAAACTGCTACTGTCATAATATAGCAAGACTTCATGTTGTTTGAACAATTTGCACCTGAAGCTCTGCTGAAGGAAAGGAATTTGTTTTACCTGGGAGAGCAGTGAGGCTACAACATCCAGCACCAGTTTTTCTGACTTAAGGGTAAATCAGGAGACCTTCTATTTAAACTCTAGAGGTCTGTGACCCACAGGAGCATGAGGCCATAGAAGCAGGAGGACAGCATCTGTTCGGGAAGTCTGCAGGTAAATCTCTCCTTTCTGCATCGCTCTGGTCCTGCTTGCAGGAAACGGGCAAAGGTTCTTCCCCTCAACAAAGGGGATGATGCCTGTACCACTGGGAACTATCGCCTTATTTTCTCTCTTCCCCTCACTGGCTAACTGTCAGGAAAGAAAAAATGACTTACTATAGTAATCTTGTTTCTTCCCAGTGATACTCAGGTATTCATAACTTTCTGCAGTAAGCCTTCTAGGTAGGACTGCCCGGAGAGAATAAAACACATGCAAATGATGGAATTCTTTGCACATGATGACTTTTCAAATGCTGCCCTATACTAACTGCCAGTGTTCTAAAGCTATTCAGATTTCCTAGAAGCCTGGAAAGGCAGGCCCATGGAACCATAATACTGGAAGTATTAATGATCATTATAAATTGAAATAATAAAGAATTTAAAAACCCATAACCTCTTAACAGAAGCCCTCCAATACAACAAGGAACCCCCAAAATGTTAGAATCATCTGAAAACGGGGGGGGGAAACACATGTGAACCCTAGTTACCAAAAATTGTACTAGAAAGTGGCATATATATTTATATATATATATGGTAGCACTGCATGCAGGAGTGCAGAGGCTGAGGTTCTGGAAGGGGAGGCAGGGTGAGAAGTTATGAATACCGGAGTATCATTGGGAAGAAACAAGATTACTATGGTAAGTAATTTTTTCTTCTAACCCCAGTAATAAAGCAGTACCTCTAGAGGTGGGCACAGAACTTTATTTTGGAAACAGACTTTGCAGGACTGCTGTGCCAAACCTAGCATCACCCCTGTATTGAATATCCAGGTTGCAGTACTTTGTAAAGGTGTGTACTGTTTTCCATGTAGCTGCTTTACAAATGTCAACCAGCGGAACATCCCTGGCAGCTGCTAAGGTAGCAGCTGTCCCTCTTGTGGAATGAGCCCTCAACCCTGTTGGGGGCTCCTTACCTGCTTTAGTGTAATAGAACTGGATACACTGGACTATCCATCGAGAAACAGACCTTTTTGAGGCTGGATTGCCTATCCCCACATCCCCATAAGTCAGGAACAGCTGTTTTTTGTCCTGCCTATGGTCCTTAATGGCTGTCATGTAGTAGCTAAGAGCTCTTTTGACATCCAGACTGTGAAGTCTTCTTTCGCCTGAGGTGGAATGCTCACTGAAAAAGACAGGTAGGGTGATGGACTGGTTAATGTGGAAATCAGAAACCACTTTAGGGAGAAATTTCCTGTTTGTTCCAAGGACCACCTTGTCCCTGTGGAATGAGATGTAGTCCTGTTCAATGCAGAGAGCCTGAAGCTCACTGATTCTTCTTGCAGAGGTAACTACCACTAGGAAAACTGTTTTCCATGTGACATATTTTAGATGAGCTGAAGACATGGGTTCAAATGGAAGTCCCATGAGTTTGGCTGTGCACACACTTCGGTTCCATACTGGTACCGGTTCCCTATGGGGAGGGTGCAGATGGGCCAGACCCTTAAAGAATCTCCTAAATATAGGTTCTGAAGCCATTGTTACCTTTGCTCCAGCAGAAATGTAATCGGATACTTCGGCCAGGTGAACCTTCAGGTTGCTGGGCTGCAGTCCCAGGGAATGTAAGTGAGAAAGGTAGTCAAGAACAGCTGATACCCCAGCCTGTACTAGCACTAATTCCCTGATCGAACACCAGATAGAGAACCTTTTCCATTTAGAAGAATAAGTTTTCTTAGTGGAGGGTTTCCTGTATCCTCTCAGGATGTCCAGCACTGCTTCTGAGAGGTGTAGACTTGCATATTCTAGGTCCTCAACAGCCAGGCTTTCAGACTGAGAGACCTGAGAATCGGGTACAGCAGGGTTCCCTGACTGGAGGTTAACAGGTTGTGCCTCCAAGGAAGCTGTACTGGTTTGGCTACAGACATGGAGAGCAGAAGAGAGTACCATAGTTGCCTGGGCCAGTCTGGAGCTATCAAGATTAGAGATGCTGAGTGGGACCTAAGCTTGAGCAGTACCCTGAATACCAGGGGAAAGGGAGGAAAGGCATACAGGTACTTCCCTGACCATTCGAGAGCCAGGGCATCCAGAGGCAGTGTACCCTGATCTGGTGGCCTGCAGCAATACTGTGGCAGGTGGTGGTTCCGGTGGGATGTGAACAAGTCTATCTCTGGAGTGCCCCACCTCCTGAAGATCACTTGCAACACTTACCTGTTCAGAGTCCATTCGTGATGGGCCTGGTTGATTCGACTCAGGGCATCTGCCAGGGTATTGTCTTTTCCCGCCAGATGAATTGCCTGTAGGGATATTCCCAAGGAGTAAGCCAGGGTCCAGATTTTCATGGCTTCTGTGCAAAGAGGACCAAATCTGGTGTCTCCCTGCTTGTGTATGTAGTACATTGTGGTGGTGTTGTCTGTTCTGACTTGCACCACCTTCCCTTGCACCAATGCTGTAAAAGCTTTTAGTGCCAGAAACACAGCTCCGAGTTCCAGCAAGTTTATGTGCTGGAGGGACTCTGTAGCTGACCAAATATCTTGGGTAGTGTGATCCCCTAAATGAGCACCACAGCACAGGAGAGATGCATCTGTTGTGACAGCAACTGATGGAGACTCCCGGTGAAAAGGAACCCCCTCTCTAAGGTTAGGCTCCTCCTCCTTCTACCCCTGCCCCTGAAGTACCCTTGCTGTGGGTATTGCTGGTACTGGGTGTCGTCGAGGCACCGGTCAGAAAGCAGAGAGAAAACCCAGGAGCAGCTGTACAATTCCACAAAACTGTTTATTTGTAGTTGCAGTAACATAAAATAAAATAAACCTGTTCAGAATAACTATATACAGAAGCAAAATAAAATCTCTTGTAAAAAAAAAATCTCCCTTGCAGCTCAGTTTAGCTGTTTTTATAACTCTTTTCCAACCTCCATCCTTTGCAAGCATTCCTGTCCTTTGTAAATTTCAGGAGTTGCTAGAACATTGAGAACCTCCTTAGGTCCCCACAGCAACTGCAAAAGGCTCAGGCATTTGCACCCAAGTAACCTCTAGCTTTTTACAGTTATCTCAAATTATAAACATACAGGTATACATTTCAACAGTAACACAATTTTCTAAACAAAAGTGATCCCAATATCAGCTACATTTCCATACACTGATTCTCATATATTTTATATTAGCAGATACAGATATGCAAGGGAGGAAAAAACAGACAGCAAGAGAAAACAGAGACAGTGAGAGGCAAAGAATTGCGAGACTGTTTGGGTTGATCAAGTCCAAAGTCTCACAGGAAAATTTGGTTGCGCAACCAGACAGAAGAGACAGAAAAGGAAAGAATACAGATCCTTGTATTTAAACACTTTCTCCAAAACAAATGGGACAGAGTCCTATTCTACCCTGTCACACTGGGGTGTGGCCACTGGTTGAAATAAGGGCCTAGAATGACAGGACCGGCCCCAGCCTCCCCTTCCATAAGGCTTGGTGGATGGAGAAGCCTTCTCTTTAGCAGAGTTGCTTCCATATGTGGCCTTGTACTCATCCACCTTTTTCATACAGGCCACTGTTGACTCCCACATACAGCATTTCCTTCTAAAGGGAAATCAAGAGCCTTTGACTGAGTATCCTGAGTGAGATTTGTGGCTCTTAGCCAGGCAAATCTCCTTTATGCTACCGTATTTGCCATCCATCTGGCTGCAGTATCATTTGTGTCAGCAGCCATTTGGAACTGGTATTTAGCCCCTTCTAACCCAAATCTGGCAGTTTCTGCCAGGTCGTCAAACAGGGGTGAGGGGGCTTTCTGAGCCATGGCCAGAACCGACTGCCACAAGGACTTCTGGTACTGGGCAGCATAGGCCTGAAAATGTGCCTGTCGTATGGCTAAAGAAGCTGACAAACACCCCTTCTTTGCCATGCTGTCTATTTTTCTGGAGTCCTTGTCTGGTGGGTGTGAAGTTAGAGGGACCTTAGCCTTATCACAGGCAGCCGCCTGTACAACCCCTTGATGGTCAGGGTGGGTAAAGAGGAATTCTGCTCCTTCCCTTTCCATCCGATACTTTGTATCCATCTTCCTGTCAAGAGGAGGGATGGAATTAGGGGTCTGATGTATTTTCAGAACATCTGTTTTGAAAAACTTGTTAACAGGCAGGAGGAGAGCTCTGGTGGGGGTTAGCCCCATCATTTCTAGGTATTCCACCTCCTCTTCATCTTCAATCTCCTCCCTTGTGGTGATGTCCAGTGCATTAGCCATCTTCTTCTCAAAGGTAAAGTGTGAGGAGTAATCCTCAGATGTTCTGGGAGGAGAGCCAAATTCCTGCTCATGTTCAATAGGTTCCTCTTCCTCCTCCTCACATTCACTATACTCTTCTTAGTCTATGAAGGAAGATTTCCTTGTGCTTTTTTCTGTAGTTGGGGGTTCTGTGTGATTTTGTTTTTTAGTTTTTTTAGAGGGAACTGGGGAGTCAGCCGGTTCAGCAACCCTCTTGGTGCCCATGTCACCCGTCTAAGGGGTAGAGGCAACAACAGATGTGGTTTCACCCACATTAGCAGGGGATATCGGCTGGTCAGAGTCAGAGGGACCCCTAGGTGGAGGAAGTTTATTTTTTAGCCGTTCCAAGTGTTTTTCCACAGTTTTTTCAGGGAATGTTTTACAAATGTCACATTCCTCTTTAAGATGCTCATGACCTAGGCAGGCCACACATAAATTGTGCTTGTCTGCCTTAGCAAAGACTTCCCCACATTCAAAACAGTTTTTGAAACTGGGCTCACTGGTTTTCTTTTTTGTTTTTTTCTGACATTTTTATCGGTTCCCGATAAAAAAAGTAAACCACTATAAAATTTATTAAAAATTAGCGGTTCCGGTCGGTTCCGTAACCAATAAGGAACCAAACCGAGAAAACAAAATGAACCGGGATTAGCGAGTAAAATCTAGATATCTAACGGGTTTTTTTAGTCAGAAAACCCCGACTAAGGTAAACTAACCCAGTTCCTACCTGGTTAAACCGAACCGTGAGGAACCAATGAGAATTAACTAAATGACACTTAAACTAGCTTAATAAACAAAAAATATACAAAAAAACAATAAGTATAAGGCAGTACATGAAATAAAAGGATACTTATAGTATTTTATAAGTTTCTTCACGTCAGAAGGTAAAGTAGAAGAGCAACACTCAGAGCGACCAGACTTGTCAGGCGAACAGTGAAATCTGAGTAGCTTTAGAACACTGGCAGTTAGCACAGGGCAGCATTTGAAAAGTCATTACGTGCAAAGGATTCCATCATTTGCATGTATTCTATTCTCTCCGGGCAGTCCTACCTAGAAGGCTTACTGCAGAAAGTTATGAAAACCTGAGTATTACTGGGGTTAAAAAACTGTTTTTCTTTCATCTCTCTGACTTTCTCAGCTCCTCCTTCTTCTTCTTTCCCTTCCAGCCTGGCTATAAGAAAGCCCTCAGTACAGTCTTCTCCCTTCTGCATGTCACCGACTTCATCCTGAATGGGATGGATATCGGTTGTATATCGGCTATCTTCTTTACTGAGCTGGATAAGACATTAGATTCTGATGCCCTTCCTATCCTCCTTGATAAGTTGGGGTGTGCTGGACTCTCAGCAGCAAACAGTGAACTGGTTCCATTCACCGGTGTCAACAGGCATATGCAGTGTACACTGTTGTGCACAAACAAAATTTGCTTGGGGTAGCATGCAGCTGCTGTGCCTGACCATGACTAACTAGTGAGTAAGTGCGCCTGACTTCCAGACACATGGTACAGAGTTCCTTCTGTTACCCACTGGTCAGCTCAAGGGACATGATGGGGGGGGGGGGCGCTGGAGGGGATGATGTCACTCATGTTTTTGCAAGCTGGCGGCTGAGGGTCAAAGACTTAATGAGGAAGCATGCCTACTGCCTAAGTACATGCCACCTCTTGTGAGCTGGCAGATTTGTGAGCTTTATTAAAAAAATAAATACACAGAGATCTCTGGCAACATTTTCCTTTCTTGGATTTGGATCTGGGACTGGAGCAGTGGTTGAGACTTCAAGCAGCGAAGCAGGGACTAGTGGCATCAGAGTGAGCAGATCACATTCAGACCAACTCGAGGTGGGAGTCAGGTTCAGGAAAGAATCCAAGCTGACATTATTTTTTGGGGGGCAAGGAAACATCAAACAAAAGGCCGAAAACAACAGTGCAGTTTGAGTCCGAAAATGTACCAAAGCTATGTGAGGTAAAGAAAATCAAAGCTTGTTTTGTGCCCAATACTGTTTTTTTTTTTTTTTTATTCAGCTAAATGGGAAAGAGCTGCCTTCTTCATGCACTCGGGGATGGAGAGGGGCAGATTGTTGGGGAAACCATCCAATCTGGAAAAATGCATATTTTGCTGGTTTCCTTGTTAACCAAATAAAAAAAACAGGTGGAAAGTCACAATGTATATACAAAAATGGAGCATAGGAGACAGAGGACATGGAAACTGTACATCAAAAAGGAAAAAAAGCCTCAATGTACGGATGTTGCTTATGTCACTTACAGCTTTTTTTATGTACAAACTTTACTAAATTTTCTCTGGTTTCTGTTTGATTTTGTATGAGGTTGGGGGACAGGTGGTGTTGATGTGGTGAGGGAGCTATTTGTTGGTGGCCATAATGGTGTAGGGCTGGCTGCAATGGTGGGATGGAGACTGGTTGTGTTGATGCAGGGGTTGTTTGTGTTGCTGCGAGGGTGGGGAGCTGGCTGTGTTCATTTTGGGGGAGCTGGCCATGTAGGGTGGGAGCTGGCTGTGATCATTTGGGTGGGTTGGAAAGACTGGCTGTGTTGGTGCAGTGTAGTGGGTGGCCTGGCCGTGCTGGTGGGGTGGCATGGATTGGTTGCATTGGTGAAGAATCTGTTTGTGTTGCTGCTGGTGTGTTTGTTTTGAGGGAGCTGGCTGTGATCGCTCGAGTGAGGTGGGCGGACTGGCTGTGTTGGTGTGGTGAAGGTGCATGTATCAATATTGGATACTTGTGTTCAGCTGAACAACCAAGCCCATATCTTTGCTTGGCTCATTGATCTAAAGAACATCCCAGGGCAAACCACCCACACACAATACTGTAATTTCTTATATTTATTAATTTCACCAACAATGGCCTGCACACCAAGCCCAACATTCCGTCCCACGTGGGCGTCTTAAGGGGAGAGGGTGTAGATCAAAGAATTTTATAAACATATAATGTAAGACAAAGGTTGTGAGGCCTAAATGTCACCCCATTCCATTTGTAGTTATATTCACAAGCCACGGTAAAGAAGAAGAATGAGGTGACACTTAGACCTCACAACCCCAATAACACACCCTGGCGTCTAACCCAAAGGTCTCATTTCCTGACTTTTTGTGTTTTAACCATAAATGATGCATTAACGCAGTTTTTTGCATAGAATTTCCTTACTTTTTGAGAAAGCATAGAAAAGTAGAAAGTCGCGAAAATTGGTGGAAGCGTGGGGCCCGAAAACTTGCAAATTTCTGCCTAACATAACAGTACAAGTAGTGAATATCAAATCTATTGCTGGGAGCGCATATTGATGGGAGCATGGGTCCAAACCACCTTGAAACAAAACGAAGTTTCATTCATCGGAGTGGCATGATTCTGCACCTGTTTACATGTCAGGCAGCTAACCACTGAAAATTACCTCATGGTAGTAAGCCTAGCTACCCTATAAATGTGAAGCCACTACCACAATGCAAAACACTATACGCAAAACATAAAGTGTGTCACGCAAGATCTCCACAGCAAATTAATTTGCCAACACCTAAAAACCATACTTCACATGTACAGGACATCCCCTCAACACCATCCAAATTTCAAGTTAAAAGACCAACCCATATCCGAAATATAAAATTTTAAAGTTTGAGATTTTCATTCATCGGCGTGGCATAATTCCGCACCTGTTTATATTTTATGCACCTAATGACTGAAAAGTACGTCCTTGGCAGTAAGCCTAGCTACCCAATACATTTCAAGCTACTACCACAATGCAAAACGCCGTCCGCAAAATGTAAACTGTGCCACGCAATATCTCTGCAGCAAATGTATTTTCTGACACTTAAACACCATAATTCACATCAACAGGACATCTCATCAACGCCCTCCAAATTTCAAGTTAAAGCACCAAACCGTTTCCAAGATATTTAATTTTAAAAGTTGTTAAAATTTGGCTATCTGGTCCCTCCAAATCTGGCCATCTAGTCACGCCCTCATGATCAAAGATCGCGGTCAAAGACACTCGTGATCAAATAATTTGCAGACTCACGATCAAAGAATAAAAAATGTTAAAACTAAATTTTTACACATAAATACATGAAACCATAGCCATGACTCGATAGAACGAAGCCCGCTGAGCAAAACCCATCCTACTTTGCCTTTATAAGTCACCCCTGGGCTGAGAAATGTGATTTTTTAATCTGCCCATCTAGTCGCACCCTCGCAATCAAAGATCGCGGTCAAAGAATCTCGCCATCAAAGAATTTGCAGGCTCGCGATCAAAGATTGTTAACGAGCCGCGATCAAAGATTTTAAAACTTCAAAACTCTATTTTTTGACCAATTTAAAAGAAACCACAGGCATGGCTCGATACAGCGAAGCCCCCTGAGCAAAACCCATCCAAGTTTTACTTTAGGAGTCACCCCCGAGCCGAGATATTTGTTTTTTTCTGACCGAAAAATGAAAACAAGATGGCAGCCGTCGCAATCAAAGAATTCCTCACGATGAAAGATTCTTTGATCACGATCCTGCAAATTCTTTGATCGTGAGGAGAGACCAGATGGCCAAAACTCCACTCTTCTTTCGCAAAATAACCGTATACATTTTCCCATAGACAGGGCTAGAAATAATTTTTTGAGGATGGCTGTCCAACGGACAGGTGGTATGCAAATTTTACCTGTCCCACAGAAAAAGTACCTGTCCTGTAAATTTTTAAGTAATTTTAAATACCCGTTTCTGAATAGGGCTTTCAAACTGGTGCCTGCTGGAATGGAAACATATGCCTTAAATAGGGCTAAGTACTGTGACTGGCATCTGATGACTGGACAGATTTGTGCCCTAAACCACTGATTGTAGCTAGCACCCTCAGAGTACACAGACCAGTGCCCTCAGTTTTTTTAACTGACCCCCACCACACCCATTCTGCCTAGCAGACTGCTAACTTAAGTGTTGTCTGAGACCCCACCCCTGTTTTCTCAGTCAGCTCAGAAATGGTCTTTTAATTCCTTCTCCTTCATTTTAGCCTTGACAAAGGCTTTTATATTGACCTATTGTTTAGATTACATTTCTGTATATCTTGTCTGCTGCTAGTTGTTGTGTTGACAACCCTGAATTTTGTTTTTAATTTGCTTTTCCTTTTCATCAATTCTCTCAAGGGACACTGTCAGCTTCTGACACTAATGTTATGGTGTCAGCACTCAATAAATACATCTGTCAGTATTCAAAGCAGTGGTGGCATTATATTTTAAAATTACATCGAGAATGTGTGTTATTCTTCCTAATCTAAGAGTGATCCAATTAAAATCCATGCAGCGTGTGCCCATGAGCAGGAATGGCGCCAAGCTACGGGTACACTCGTTCATGAACGAGTTTGTCATTTAGTGTCATGTATCACTAAAATATTGCAGTGCCTACCTTGTATAACACTGATCAAGAGGAAGTAATTCTCCTGGTAAAAACGAGCAGCCTAACACATTTTATTTTAGTTATGAAAACTGAAGCCGGGATTCCAGGCATGCATGTTAGAGCTGACACTAATGCGCATGCCCGGAATCCTGACTTCAGCGTTCATAAATAAAATTAAATGTGTTAGTGTTCGCTTTTCTATGAGAATTACTTCCACTCGATCAGTGTTATACAAGGTAGGCACTACAATATTTTACTGATACTGATGACACTAAATGACAAACTTGTTCATGGACGAGTGTACCTTCGGCGCGGCACCATTCCTGCTCATGGGTGCATACTCCTTAGCCCCGATAGGGACTTTCTTGATTTTCTTCTGTGTTTTCATGCTGCTTTTGGTTAGCCCTGAAAATGTTTTTAAATAACTGCTCCCCAAGCCCGTTAGTGAAAGAAAAGTGTGATCTCTTCATGCTCACCTCCTGTTGCCTTTCCTCGGACTGACTGTTTCAACTAGAAATGCAGTGGAGGCAAGCAAGGACTGGCTACTGTGCATGCGTGATGGTGAGATCTACATATGCAGCTGCAGATTTGTCCTCCAAAATGCAAACTAAGTGCAGAACTGGAGCAGATCGGGTGAGGTTGTGTTGGACAGGGATGGTATGCACAATGTAACACTTGCGTGGTGCTTCTGTTACCACGTATTCTCACGGACGGTGAGAGGCAGGCCGACTGCTAATGTGCTCCAGGGTCCTAGTGCCCATAACGTACAGTAACGCTTACTGCCTGTCCCAGGGACAGGCAATGGGAACAAAATACCTGTCCTCTGTGAAAACTGGCTGTCTGGGACAGGTGGACAGCCGGTTATTTCGAGCCCTGCCCATAGACTTATAATGGGAACTTAAAATTGTAATAATTTTTGAATGGATTAATATTTTTTTCACCAAACAAAAAGCGGCATGTTCCTTGACACAAGTTCTTTCAACGTGCCAAGCTGCAGAGCAGCATGCCACACAACGGCCGCGCAGTGCCATGGACAAAATCCAAAAAACTGCCCACATAACTGTCGAAAAGTGCATTTTTGCAGGGTTTTGGTGCACAAAAACTGTAAGTCCGACCGAAACTAAATTTGGCAAATAAAGAGAGCTACCATGCCCCACATACCAAATTTTATGCAAATCCATTGAATGGGTCCAAAGTTATTAACATGCTATAATAACCACTAAAAAGCATGTACTGGTGGGAGAGGGCCCCTTGCTCACACCAACTTGCCCATTTCTGCATAACAATATGCATCTGAGGAAGCGCGGGCCCTCTGGGCCTGCGCTGCCACTTATGCATAGCTACAGAGCCATGCAGCATTCCTATTGGCCACCGAATGCTTGTAACAGTAATCTGTCCATATCTTAGGAACCATAACAACTAGAAAAAAAATTCAAGTGTCATTGTAACCGTGACAGTGAGTAGATCATGCCATGATCACCGAACAGCACTGGACAGGCACTCTTTGAACCCTTGTGAGTAATTTCACAGTATCTCATGAACCGTGAAACATAAGACAAAAATTCCACTGCAGGCTTACTCTACAATTTCAAATCTTTATCTAGTGGCATACAGCACCTAAAGGTGCTGTAAGCCACCTGTAGCACAAAGTCTGTATCTCGCATCGTTTCCGAGATAACGGCGCTGAAAAAATTTTTAAACAGATTAATATTTTTTCACCAAACAAATGATGGCGTGTTCCTTGGCCCAAACTCTTTCTACATCCCAGGTTTTGAACCAACAGACCACACGGTATTCGCGCAGCACCACGGACAAAAAGTGGTGAAAGAAAAAATTACTCACCTTAGTAATGTTGTTTCTTCTAATGGAGTCTTGCTATATTATGACATATGCAGTATAACCCCAGGTTAGAACTGCTCTGGAGGTGAAAGAGTTAACTTTCCATGCAGGGCATGGAACCTTGAGCGCGAGCTCGGTTGAACACTCTGTCTGTTGTAGCTCAAACTTAAACTGTCAGATCTTTACGAGCAAAAACTCACTAAGGTTCTGTGTGGAAGCCGTAAACCTACACTAGCCCACTGGCTACTAACTACAAAAACACATTTTTGTTCTTGATCCCAAAACAAAGACTCAAGTCAGGGGATTCAAGAAAGAAAAAATAAACATAACACCTAAGCACCCCAAGAAGGGTGAAAATAAAGTGGGCATCTATGAAGTGCCAACATTGCACTGCCCACCCACATCCCAAAAATAGAGGTTCTGAGAGGGGCAGGCTGGGGGGGAGGTCATAATATAGCAAGACTCCATTAGAAGAAACAACATTACTAAGGTGAGTAATTTTTTCTTCAAACAACATGAAGTCTTGCTATATTATGACATATGCAGATTACACAGCAGTACCTCCATGGAGGAGGGACAGAACCTACTTAGGAAATAGGCTCTGAAGCACAGCTGTGCCAAATCGAGCATCACTCCTAGCCTGGATATCCAGGGAGTAATGCTTAGTAAAAGTGTGAACTGTTTTCCAGGTAGCTGCTTGACATATCTCTAGGATAGGGATGTCCCTGGCAGCAGCCAGAGACGCAGCTGTACCTCTGGTAGAGTGAGCCCTCAGGCCTGAGGGAGGAACCTTACCCAGTTTTTCATAGCAAAATTGGATACAAGAGACAATCCACCTGGCAATGGATCTTTTAGTGGCAGGTTTCCCTTTACCAACCTCACCATAAGTGAGGAACAATTGGAGGGATTCAAACCTGTGACCCTTAGTACGTTCTATATAGTAACTAAGGGCTCTTTTGACATCTAAACTGTGCAATCTCCTCTCACCAGAGAAGGAATGGTCAGTGAAGTACACAGGAAGAGACATGGATTGATTAAGGTGGAAGTCTGAAACCACCTTAGGCAAAAACTTTCTGTTAGTCCTGAGGACCACCTTATCTCTGTGAAAGGAGATAAAATCAGGCTCCACTGACAATGCTTGTAGCTCACTTATGCGCCTGGCAGAGGTGATGGCTACCAGAAACACAGTTTTCCAAGTCAAGTACTTAAGCTCTGCTGAAGACAATGGCTCAAAAGGGGGTTGCATAAGCTGGGCAATGCAAATATTAAGATCCCAAGCAGGGGCAGGGTCCCTGAACGGAGGGTTGGTGTGAAGCAACCCTTGAAAAACTTGGAGAACACAGGGTGAGCTGAAAAAGAAGAAGGCTTACCTGCTGATAAGAAGACAGACACGGCTGCCAAGTGCACTTTTAGGGTAGCTGGCCTCAGCCCCAAAGAATTCAAATGCACCAAATAATCCAGGATCGTGGGCACGTTCAGCAGATTCTGGGGAAATATGCTTACCAGCACACCATATGGAAAATCTTTTCCATTTTGAATTATAAATAGCCCTGGTGGAAGGCTTCCTAGAGGCCTTCAAGATATCCAATACACCTTGGGAAAGGTGTAGGTCAGTGAACTCTAACTCTTCAAGAGCCATGCCTTGAGATTGAGAGATTTGAGGTTCGGATACCAAACTCTCCCCTGGGCACAGGTTAACAGGTTGTGATTCCTGGGAAGACACAGGGGAAGGTGGACTGCTAAGGACATGAGGAGTGGGTACCAGGGCTGCCTGGCCCAATCTGGAGCAATCAGGATCATCTTGCAGGGTTGAGATCTGATTTTGACTAGCACCTTGAAGAGGAGAGGGAAGGGGGGAAAAGCATAGAGAAACTTCCCTTCCCAACTGAGTAGGAAGGCATCCAGAGGGACTGAGCCCAACACTGGGGGCCTGCAGCAAAAAAAGGGGAAGTTGGTGATTGTCTGGGGCTGCAAAGAGATCTATCTGCGGGGTGCCCCATCTGGCAAATACTACCTCCAGTACTAGGGGATCCAGTGCCCATTCGTGATGGCCCTGGGAAATCCTGCTGAGAGCATCCGCTAGGACATTGTCCTTGCCTGGGAGGTGAACTGCCGTAAGGAAGGCGTTCAGAGAATAAGCCAGAGACCACAACTTCATTGCTTCGGTGCACAAGGCCGTAGACCGAGTGCCCCCTTGCTTGTTGATGTACCACATTGTAGTGGTATTGTCTGTTCTGACCTGAACAACCTTGTTCTGAACAGATGTGGAAAAAACCTGGAGTGCTAGAAAAACTGCTCTGAGTTCCAACAAATTGATGTGGAGCAGAGATTCCTGAGGGGACCACAACCCTGGGTAGTAAGGTCGCCCATGTGAGCTCCCACCCCAAGAGGGATGCATCTGTAGTAAGGGTCAAGGAGTGAGACTGGGAGGAAGGAATCCCTGTCTCAGATTGCTCTGGTCCTGCCACCACTGAAGGGCCTGGATCAAGGTTCGAGTCACTGGGATCAATTTGGTTAGAGGATCTGTCCTTTGAGACCAAAAAGCTCTCAAATGGAACTGGATGTCCCTCATCTGAAATTTTGCTCCCTGCACTACTGCTGTAGAAGCAGCCATGTGCCCCAGGAGCTGTAGAAAATGCCTTGCTGGCCGAGAGACCTGCAGGGTGAAAGAAGAGGCCAGAGAGACCAAAGTCCTTGCTCTTTCCAGAGGGAGGAAGGCTCTGGCTTCTTTTGTGTTCAGTTCTGCGCCTATGAAGGTGAGAAGCTGGACAGGCTCCAGAACTGACTTTGGAAGACTGAGAAGGAAACCTAGAGATGTAAGCAGTTGCTGAGTTACTTGTAGGTGTAGTTTGACCTGGTCTGGAGACTGGCCTACAATGAGCCAGTCGTCCAAATAAGGAAAGATAGCAATCTTTTGCCTTCTTAAGTGAGCAACTGCTACTGCCAGGCATTTTGTGAACACCCTCGGGGCCGAGGTGAGGCCGAAGGGCATTGCTCAAAACTGGTAATGGCCTGAGGGCAGTTCGAATCTGAGGTACTTTCGATGGGAGCTTCTGATGAGAACACGGAAGTAGGCATCCTTGAGGTCCAGGGAGGCTAGCCAGTCCCCTGGCCTTAGAGAGGGTAAAATAATTCCCAGAGTCACCATTTTGAACTTTGGTTTTAAAAGGTGCTTGTTTAGATACCTGAGATCCAGGATGGGCCGCCATTCTCCTGTCTTTTTGGGGTAAGGAAGTACCTGAGTACAACCTTTGCCTGGTGTAGGGGTGGAACCCTTTCCACAGCTCTGAGAGCCAGGAGGAAGAAACTTCTGTTTCCAGGGCAAGTGCCTCTGATGGATTTGCAGGTGGAAAGGACCTGGCTCATCTTCGGAAATTTTTGAAGCTGAGAACCAGTCCCTGGCTTACTACTTCCAGGACCCACTTGTCTGATGTTAAAGACTTCCAGTCCTGGACAAAGTAAGCCAGCCTGCCCCTCACGGTAGTGGAGAATCGGCCCTGCCACCCCATCAGGAGCCTGTTTCACAGGGGCTTTGGGTTGAGGGTAGAAGCAGGCTTACTAGAACCCCTTCTGCCCTTCCTCTAAAGAACCCCCTCTGGGCATAAGCAGAAGAGGAGGCCTGGGCTTGGTAAAAAGGCCTATGAAAAGGCCTGCCCCTGCCCCTGACATGCTGCCTTTGAGGAGTGGCTTGCCTTTCTTTGGCCTGTGCACTCCTATAGGTGGTCCTATACTTATCCATTTTCTTCAAATAATTCTCTGTTTGTTCCCAAAACAGAGAATTGCCAACAACAGGAAAATCCATAGCCTTAGACTGAGTATCCTGTGACAGGGCAGTACATCTGAGCCAGGCCATTCTGCGAAGAGACACAGATGTAGCCATGACTCTTGATGAAACATCATTAGAGTCTACTGCAGCATGAAATTGCACCTTGGATGCCTCAGCTGCATCCGCAGCCACCTGCTCCAGCTCCTAGCAAGCTGGTCAGGGGCCTGTTTTGCTAGGGCCAGCACAGTATCCCATCTGGATTTCTGGTACCTAGCTGCATAGCCATATAATTTGCCTGTCTGAGTCCTAAAGATGCTGCCATGTACTGTTTCTTTGCCATGGCGTCCATCCTCCTGGAATCCTTTTCAGGAGGGCGAGAGGCTAGAGGAATATTAGCCTTGTCACAGGCTGCAGCCTGCACTACCCCCACATGGCTGCATTGCTGAGAGAGGAACTCCGTATCAGAGCCTGATAATGTATACCTCTTGTCCATCCTTTTATCCACAGGAAGGATAGAGTGAGGAGTTTTTAGAATTTTTACTGTCTGTTTCCTAAATGATTTGTGCAAGGGAATAGACAGTCTCCTAGACTCTGGAATATCCATCATTTCTACATAATCAGGCTCTTCTTGGTCATCAACAGCTACCTCAACAGGGAGTTGGAGAGTTTCAGCAACTTTCTTATAGAACATAAAATGAGAAGGGGACTCAGATAGCCTGGGGGTTGGGGGAACCCCTGAAGGTCTGTCTGGAGAGATGTCCGGTTCAATGGGCACATCCAGACTTTCAAAATCACATTCACTCTCCTCATACCCCTCCTCCCCTTCCTCCGGTTCATAAAAATCCTCAAAATCATAATCTTGAACCGGTGGAACCGTCCGAACCGAGCGCTTCCCTGATGGTGTCGGTTCAGATGGAACCGGGGAAAGAGACTGGACAATTTGAATAGCTTTAGCTATTTCCTCAGCGGTTGGAGAAAGAACTTTTGGCTCCACACTAGCTGACTTTCTAGCCCTTTTAGTTGGAACCGGCTCCTCAGAGCTGGCTCTTCGTTTGCCCGAGGAAGCATCGCCCTGGTCAGAGGGCACTCCCTCAGGTTCGGTTGGAACCGAACCGGGCTGGCCATCCGGGTCAGCGGACTTTTGGCCTCCCTTTCCTGAGCCTACCAACTCTTTCCACGGTGGCAGCAGGAAAATTCTTACAAATCTGGCAGTCTGCATTGAGGTGGTCAAACTCCAGACAATATACACAGTGGTGTGTGGGTCAGCCTTAGCAAAGGCTTCCACAGAGCCACAGTGTTGAAACCCAGTGGGTCCCGGTTTTCTTTTGGGTTTCTCAGACATATTGCCAGCCTAACCAAAACTTGCCGATTAATGACAATCAGCAAGCAAGACTCTCTTATCGGTTCCCAACCGTGTCACGGGTCGTGAAAAAAAACGTAATAAAATCTGTTTTTTTTAGAACCGATAAGAACTGGGAACCGCACGCTAAAGGACTAGAAAGTTAATTTAAACCCAATCTGATCGGTTCAAACCGAACCAAAAAGACGTTTACAAGTTCCACACAGAAGAAAATAAACATAAGCCTATCTATTACTTACAATACCACAGACAGAGCTTGAACCGACGATTGCGGTTTAATTTCGGTAAAATAAACCGAGAATTACACTTTTTAACCGACAAACAAACCGAGCAGCAGGAGAAATCTCCGGAGCGACTGTTCAGTGAGGCTAAGTAAAGAATCTGACAGTTTAAGTTTGAGCTACAACAGACAGAGTGTTCAACCGAGCTCGCACTCAGGGTTCCATGCCCTGCATGGAAAGTTAACTCTTTCACCTCCGGAGCAGTTCTAACCTGGGGTTATACTGCATATGTCATAATATAGCAAGACTTCATGTTGTTTGAAAGTGCATTTTTGGGCACTTTGCTGAGCAAAAATAGTATGTCCAACTGAAACGCAATTTAGTAAATCAAGAGATCTACCATACCAGACTGTGCATTCCAAATTACATGCAAATCTGTTGAACAGTTGTAAAGTTATTAACGCACAAAATTTGAGGTTTAACATTAAAATGCCTACTCAACCCTAAATACAGGGGCGTGACGGCGCCCCTATAATATATATATTCATTGCAAAAACTTGATTAATGCATCAGTTAGGGTTAAAGCAACAAAAGTGGGGAAATAAGATGTTGGGGTTGAGCCCTTAAACCCCTTAACACCCCATCTTCCATACATTGACAGACGTCGGGATGCGCCATGGGGTCGACAGGCCCAACTCTCACCCCATTCCATGTGTAAACAGGTTCACATGCTACAGTAAAAGAGAATGGGGTAAGAGTTAGGCTTCATGACCCCATGGCACACCCCGATGTCTATCGGTGTGTGTAGGATGGGGTGGTGGGGAGTTAGGGGCTCAACTCTAACATCTCATTTCCCCACTTTTGTTGCTTTAACCCTAACTGATGCATAAATGAAGTTTTTTTGCAATGAATTTCCTTACTTTTTGAGAAAGTGTAATGTAACAGGTAAATGGTATGTGTTGGTGGGAGCGCGGGCCCTCAGGGCCCTGAGCTCCTACCAAGCTGCCCATTTGCACATAACAATATGCGTGTGTGGGAGTGCAGGCCCTCCAGGCCCTGTGCTCCCACTTACACATAACAACGGAGCCATACAGTAGCCCTATAGGGCTGAAAAGGAACCCTTGTAACACTAATTTGCCAATATCTCAGTAACCATACAAGCTATGAAAAAAATTCCACTGCAGTTGTAATCATAACTTCGAAATCTCCACACATGATTAGTCAAAGGTGGACTAAGCTGCAGGTAGCAAAAAATCCATATCTCGCATCGTTTCTGAGATACGGGCACCAAGTCGCTGTGGGAGCCGCAATGTTATCCTATGGGAAAATCTCAGCTCCGTGATGGCATATCTTTGTAACCGATTAACTTTTTTATACCTAAATAGCATAATTTATATCTCTGGGACATCCCCTTTATACCCTGCAAATTTCATGCCAAAAGACCAAACCATTTATTTACAATGCAGTGGCAATGTTTTTAAGATCCGAGTTCGCGAGGTGGCAAAATACCCATTCGCAAGGTCAGTTCCCATTCACGAGCTGTCAAAATCCCTGTTCATGAGGAATCCTTGATCATTAGATTTTGGCCATCTGGTCTGGAAGTCACGAAAGGAGATTGTGTCAGCTCGCGAAAGAGGATTGGCTCGCGAACAGGGATTTTGACAGCTCGCGAACAAGGAATTTTAAAAAATCCCCTTTCGCGAACTGACAAAATCCCCATTCACAAGCTGTCAAAATCCCCATTCGCGAGCCAATCCTCATTCACAAGAATGGCTATCTGGTTGCGAAATGATGATCAAGGATTTTGTCAGCTCGCGAAAGGGGATCGGCTCACGAACAGGGATTTTGACACCTCGCGAAATGGGATTTTATCAGCTTGTGAAAGGGGATTCAAAAACCCAGTCCCCTTTCGCGAGATTACAAAATCCCCATTCGTGAGTCGATCCCTTTCGTGAGCTGTCAAAATCCCTGTTTGTGAGCTAATCCTTGTTCGCAAGATAGGGCCATCTGGTCCCTAAGTCGCGATCAAGGATTTTGCTACCTCGCGAAAGGGGATCGGCTCGCAAACGGGGATTCTGTCACCTCGCGAATGAGGATTGGAAGCGAGTCGCGAACGAAGAATTATACAATCTAAAATGGCTGTTTACTGGCCAAAAGAAAGGAAACCAAAGGAATGGGTTTGTAGAAGGCATCACCCTGAACAAAACCCATGCCTTATCTGTGGAAGAAGTTACCCGTGAGGCAAGCTACAACATTTTATTTGGGGGGAAAAATGAAAGCAAAATGGCGGCTCGCGAACTAAGAATTTTTTCTCACGAACTGGGATTTTATAAATCCCCGTTTGCGAGTGGACAAAATCCTTGATCATGAGCCCAATCCCCTTTCACAAAACATACATATAAATCTTGACATGAACTGAACACGCTAAGAAACCTAAACCTTCAAAATTAAATAACTTTGGAACGGATTAATATTTTTTCACCAAACCAATGCTGGATTGTTCTTTGATCAAACCTCTTCCTACCCTGAAAATGTTAGACCAAAATACCAAATGGTGTGGCTGCAGTGCGATGGGCAAAAATCAGCAAAAAAGTGCAGAAAAAAAGCATTTTTCAGCGCTTTGCTGCACGGAAACCGTAAGTCCGCCCAAACGCAACTTAGCAAATCAAGAGATCTACCATATGAAACTGCACACTCCAAATTTCCGGCAAATCCGAATGCTTGCAAAGTTATTAAGGTGCAAAATTTGGGTTTAACATTAAACTGCTTACTCAACCCTAACTATACTGGCGTGGTATATACTGTATATCTATATCTAAATCTATATCAAAACATGCAATGGAGAAAGAGGACAACCCTGCCTGGTCCCCCTGGACAGAGAAAAGGTGTCCAATAAATCTTGGTTTGTCTTCATTTTGTCTTCACCCTAGCTGTTGGTTTCGTTCAGATAGTACTTATCCAATTAAAGATACGAACACCTAAGCCAAATGTTTCAAAGATTTGAAATAAGTAAGGCCAATGCATGCAATCAAAGGCCCTTTCTCATCTAATGAAAGAATTGCTGAATTGGTCTCTGAACAACAGTCCACCACATTTTTTGTACATCAAATATCATGATGCACCCTCCTTCCCTCAATGAAGCCAATCTGGTCCTCAGGAATAATAACAGATGGTACTATTTTGGCTAACCTTAATACTATCACGTTTGTAAAACTCTTACGATCCACATCCAGTAAAGATATAGGTCTATATAAATTTCCTAGAAGCAGACAATTTATCCTTTTTTTAAAATCAAAGACATTATGGCTTCATTGAAGGAAGCAGGAAGAATCCATACTGTGTCAAGTCTCTTTAAATACATTCAATAGTAATGGGGCTAATGCATTTTTTTAGTTTTTATAAAATTCTGATGGGAACCCATCAAGAGCAGGTGATTTTCCATTAGCCAGTGAACTAACTGCCTCCATTATTTCTTCATGCAGAAAATCCTTATTCAGTTCCTTTTTATTTTGAGAATCAATATGGTTAAAAATATAACTATTTTCTGTATAGCAGGTGAAAGTTCAGGAGTATACTGTATAATTCCCTACTAAAGTTATCAAAGGTTTGATTGTTTTCTTTTAGTTCTGTAATTCTTCTATTATTGTCTACCTCAGTAATGTTAATAGCTCCCTGACTCTGTTCACATTTGGTTTGCAATGCCAAATGTTTGTCTGGTAAATCTGAAAAATAATAGTTTCTGACCCTAGCCCTTAATATGGCCTTTTCCGCATCCAAATTTACAGCACTATCATACTTTTCTCTTATTTTAAGAACCTTCTTCAGATCTTGCTCTAAGCCAGTCAAACAGTGCTGGGATTAAGCCATACAGCAAGTATTTCCTGTTCCAAGGACTGAAGTAGTTTCTGAATTTGTTTCTTTCTAAAATTACCATATAATATTATCCAGCCATGTAGACAAGTCTTTAATGATTTCCACTGAACCCGATATGTAAAAGAGGATGTTGGATTCCATTACAAAAAGAAAAAAAACCTCTCAATCTCTGTCTAAAGTGCCTTTTTTCACATTTCTGTCTAACCAGAGCGTGTTATCCAACCTCCATGTTTGATAGCTACACCTCAGTTTTTCCAGAGAGAGGAAGTGAGGGCATTGGTCTGAAATTTTAATTGCTCCATAATTTACAGAAAAGGTCCTGTGTAATATCGCTTCAGAAAAACAAACAAAAAACTATCCTAGGAATTATGGACTGAGGAGAAGTAAGTATTTTTGTATGGTTTGGGTTTTCAAAATGAAAAGGATCCATTAAATTAAAATATTCTGTATAACCCTTGAGAGCTTGTACTGCCCTTATCCTATATTCAGATGATGAATGTGTTCTGTCCAAGGGGGCCAGGACCTGGTTGAAATCTCCCCCGATCACATAAGGAGCATGAAAAGATGCCAATTTAAGAAAAAAAAAACTGGAGAAAACTTGCACATCTTCCTCATTTGGAGCATACACTCTAGATACAGCTAGTTCTTATTGGAAGAGTTATTAGTCAAAGAAGAAAATACCTAGCCACAGGGTTCAAATATGACTCCACAATTTCTAGTCCGGTTGAAATCTCCCCATATTACATAAGGAGCATGAAAAGATGCCAATTTAAGAAAAAAAAACTGTAGAAAACTTGCACATCTTCCTCATTTGGAGCATACACTCTAGATACAGCTAGTTCTTATTGGAAGAGTTATCAGTCAAAGAAGAAAATACCTAGCCACAGGGTTCAAATATGACTCCACAATTTCTAGTCTTAAATGCATTTTAGTAAAAATACTTACTTCCCTTGCATTCCCTAATAGATGTTCTTATACCTATGGCTTGTGTAGTTCACAGTCCTATTCTACTCCTTTCTAGAAGGCTGTATCAGAAAGCTCCACTGTCAAAATATACAAGTGTAGAATGTATACTCCTGAGAAGAAGGACTGTATGGCACAGAGGAGCATGTGATGTCACTAGTGGTGAAGTCATAACCTCTAGGCGTTCGCCCCACTAGCATAGCCAATCGTTGCTAAGAAATTATGTGGCGTTGACAATAAATGCTGTATTTTCATATTGGGAGAGTGCCTGGGCATGATAACCTCACCACTAGTGACGTCACACACTCCTCAGCACCAAGTGGCTTCAGCCACACAAGCCCTCTTCCCAGAAGTATAAACAGATTCTGGCAGCAGCCAGCACAGTACAGCAGAGATACTACCCGTGGTAGGACTGCTACACAGAGTGGTGAGTAGACGGTTTCCCCTGACATTATGTGGAGATATAACCAAATCAGACAAATTGTCCAAAATGCTTGGAGCAAACCATGAAAAGGATTTTTTCCCCATGGTTAATTTATTTGATTTAACTGAAAAGAGTAAAGATGAATTGTCCCTGGTATTATGGGTCCTTGAGTTTGGGCAAAAGTCTGAATAAAGGATACTTGGTCCAAATTTTTCTAGACACGAAAAGCAAAGACTGCCGCATTATAGTCTATCCTCAATTGAGGTGGCAAAATCCCCATACCTAAATATAAATTACAGTGTAGAGTCTTAAATGGTGCTTTTAGAGCAAATGTTATTTAAAATATGTTGGTGCTTGTTAAAAAAAAATATATATATATATATATATTTTGATTCATAAACAGCACATTCCCATAATCAAGTGTTGGAATCAGAATTTGCTCTGATATTAAAATGTGTGAATATGTGCTTCTTCAGTTAAGTTATTAATATTTCTGTACAAATATCCTAACTTTAGAAACATCCCCCCCCAACAGTGTCAATATGTGATATTATACTACAGTTGGGGTCATACTAATGATTCCAATCTGTAATATAATTGTTTTGATGTCAGATCAACAGTATTATGGATTCTATATGTCAGAGCAATGACACTACGAGTTACAGAACCTCCCCATTGTCTATGGGAAAAAAAAATCATATATTACGCTGAACATTCAGAGACTGCTAACAAATGGCTTTAAAGGATAACCACATGTATTGTAGGGAGTGAGAAATATTAATTAGTAAAGTACTATGTGTTTCAAATATTAATAAGATTAGTAAAGTACAGTTATGTAAGAACTTACCGTAACAGTAGATCTTCGAGAACAGCTCTTGCAGCAGGTTACACCATTAGGACTAAAGCCGGCAGGCGTCAGGACCCCACGGAAATCTTCTAGCTAGCAGTCTTCAGCGGGGACCGTCTCTGACGCCAGTCCTGCCCCACATCAGGCGAGTACATAAGGAGGCGGTCCCGCCCAGAATCCCCACCTCCCACCGGAGACTTCCGCCGCTGGATGACATCAGAAGTGGAGACCGAGGATCCGCCATCAGAAGAAGAAAGGAAAGTAAGCTCCTGCCGGCCTGGCTGCTTTTTACCCTCCAAGGGGAATGGTGGATGGAGTATTCGCTGCAAAGAGCTGTTCTCGAAGATCTACTGTTACGGTAAGTTCTTACGTAACTGTACTATCTTACTTCGAGATACAGCTCTTGCAGCAGGTTACACCATTAGGACTGATTCCCAAGCAATAGCACCTAGAGATGCTCTAGGGAGAAGGCATAAAGGAGAGATCTTGAAAATCCTGAATCTAGGACAGGAGACCCTGCAGAACGGCGATGCCGAAACCTGCTCTCCGCCGTGAGGCGATGTCGAGGCTGTAGTGCCTAATAAAGGTGTGCACTGAGCTCCATGTAGCTGAGGCACAAATGGCCGAGATGGAGACGCTCCGCAGTGCTGTGAAGGAAGCAGCCACCCCTAGTCGAGTGACCGTGATCTGTTCGAAGGGGCTTCTGTTTATTGTTGTAGCAAAGAAATGCACTGGACAAGCCAGCAAGAAAGAGTCTGTTTTGAGACTGGTTGGCCCAACATCCTCTCAGCAAAGGAAATAAACAGCTGTGCGATTTGCGATGCTTGTTTGGTCCCGGTCCAAGTAGTATCTAAGGAGCGTGAACATCCAGGGTGTGAAGCAGTGCCTCTCCTCTGTTGGTGTACCTGGGGAAGACACCGGCAGATCGATGTCCTGATTAAGGGTAAGGGCTGAGACCACCTTAGGCAGGAATTTAGGATTCGTCCTCAGGGACACTCTGTCCTGGTGGAAAATTAAATAAGGTTCCTTACACATGAAGGCATGTAGCTCAGAGATTCTCCTTGCTGACGTAACAGCAAACCAAAATAACGTTTTCCATGACAGAAAACGTAGCTTGCAATCTGCGGCAGGTTCAAAAGGGGGCAGCGTGAGCTGCTCCAGGACAAAGAGTAGGTCCCAAGGAGGGACGGGATCCTTAATGGGTGGTCTAAGGTGTAGCACCCCCCTCAAAAAGTCACGAGAGGCATCGAGTTGAGCCACTGTCCGTTGGCCTATCGGGTAGTGATAGGCCGAAATCGCACAGAGGTGAACCTTAATTGAGGAGTAGGCAAGGCCTGAGTGAAAGAGGGAAAGCAGGTATTCCAGAACTGATTTTTCTAGGCATTCCAAAGGGGAGAGACTGCGTGCCTGAGACCACAGGCAAAACCGGTGCCATTTCATGGCGTTCGTCACATGCGTAGCCAGCTTTCTGGCAGCAGAAAGAACTTCTGCCACCTCTTGCAAGACCCCGTGTCGCAGAATGGCTATGTCTCGAGGAGCCAGGCATGCAGGTTCAGCGAGCGTAAGTCCGGGTGGACTAGCGAACCCTCCTCTTGGGACAGCAGATGGGAGCTGATAGGCAATGGGAGTGGAGGTTCCCGGGACAATTGCATCAGCATGGGGAACCAAATCTGTCTGGGCCAGAAAGACACTACCAAGATCATTGTTGCATGCTCCCTGCGAAGTTTGAGAAGGACTCTCTGGATCAACAGGAAGGGAGGGAAAGTGTAGAGGAATCTGTCCGCCCAGGAGAGGAACAACGCGTCTCGCCAAAAAACACCAGGCCCTGGATCTAGCAAGCAAAAATTGGGCAGTTTTGCATTGGATGGGGAAGCGAACAAGTCCAATTCTGGAGTGCCCCATCGAAGAAACAGATCCTCTGCTACCTCCTGAAGAAGCTCCCACTGATGGACTCTGGCCTGGGATCGACTCAGGCTGTCTGCGATTGTGTTGTCCACTCCGGGAACATGAACTGTAATCAGGCTCGCGCCGTGTCGAATTACTCGTTCCCACACTCTCATAGCTTCCCTGCAGAGGGGATAAGAGTGTGTGCCTCCTTGCTTGTTGAGGTAATACATCACCGCCGTATTGTCTGTTTGAAGCAGAAGAGTACTCGGTGGAATTTCTGACTGGAAGGCTTGCAGGGCATAAAGGACAGCCCTCATATCCAAAATGTTGATGTGGAAGTGAGCTTCCTGAGGGGTCCACGCTCCCTGAGACCTCACCCTGTTCAGGTGTGCCCCCCACCCCAGCCCTGAGGCATCTGTGGAGAGGATTACCTCCGGGGACGGTGCTACAAATGGAACACCCACGGAGAGTGTCCCTGGGTCTAGCCACCATTGCCAGTCTCGAATCACGGCCCTCGTGATTCTGACTGGCTGCTGCATATGGTCTTGCCTTTGGTCCCATTGCACTTTCAGCATCCACTGGGTTACCCGCATGTGGAGCCTTGCCATCAGGACGGTTGGAATGGCTTGCCATGGGTCCGAGCAGGCGAAAGACCAGTCTGGTGGGACGGGTCTTTGCCGAAGGTCCCGATGAGGACCTGATGCACTCCGCTCTGTCCTCAGGAAGAAAAGCTTTCCCTTGGACAGTGTCCAGAACTGCGCTCATGAACTGCAGCTTCTGGACGGTACCAGGAGAGACTTTGTAGTTGATAAGAATGCCCAGTGACTGAAAAAGAGCTTGGGTGTTCTGGATAGCCAACAACAACACCTCTCTGGAGGCGGCCATGAGAAGCCAGTTGTCCAGGTACAGGAACACGTAGTGGCCCTGTCTCCTTAGAGATGCTGCCACGACTGCCATGCACTTGGTAAAGACCCTGGGGGCCGATGACAGTCCGAAAGGAAGCGCCCGGAACTGAAAGTGGTGGCTGAGAAACTCGAAGCGCAGGAACCTCCTGTGCGCTTGAGCAATGGGGATGTGCAGGTAAGCATCCTGCATGTCCAGTGATGCCAAAAAAGCGTCTTTCTTCAACATGGGAATAAGACCCTGGAGGGTAACCATGCGAAACCATTTGTAGGCGACCAATATGTTGAGGTCGCTGAGGTCCAATATTGGACGGAGGTCCCCCGTTTTCTTTGGAACCAGAAAGAAGTGGGAATAGTAGCCTGCTCCTCTCTGGTTCTCCGGGACGTACTCCACCGCTCCTTTGTGCAGAAGCGCGAGTACTTCTTGCCTGATAAGCAATCTGTGCTGACCTGAGTAGCGGGACAGCAGAGGAGGCCTTGTGGGTGGCTTGTCTACGAACTCTATAAAGTGGCCTTTTTTGACCAATTGGAGTACCCACCTGTCGGTGGTGATAGACTGCCACTCTGGCAGGTGGTCCGCAATACGACCCCCGACCTTGGTGTCCCATTGATCCTGAGGGGCGGGGGCCAGAAAGGAGTCATGCAGTGGTGGCTGAGGGTATTGCAGGCTGGGCTGACTTGGCGGGACATTGGCCTCTGCCTGAGGACGACTTCCCCTGGGCTTTCCGGGAGAAGGAGCCCCTCTGTTGTGGGCCGGAACAGGACTGTTGTCTCAGAGTCCGGCCGCGAAAATGGCTCTGGTGCCTACGAAAGGAACCGGGCCTGGGTCTGTACATGGCCTGGACAGACCTCACGGCCTTTCCGGCCTCCTGAAGCTTGGTGAGGACCTTCTCCGAAGACTCATCGAAGAGAACTTCGCCGTGGAATGGGGCATCCAGTATGTTCTTCTGGACGTCCGGGGTGAATCCGGAGACACGGAGCCATGAGTGTCTCCGGAGGCATATGCCTGAGGCTGCCGCTCTGGCCGAGGAGTCCGTGGAGTCATACGCGGCTCGAAGCACCTGGGTTCCCACGTCTGAACCCGTGCAGAGAAGCTGAAGCAGTTCTTCCTTCTGCTCACCTTCCGGCATCTTTTCTGCCAGCTCTAGTCCCTGCTCCCACAAGGCATTCTGAAACTGGACCATGTGGGTGAGATAATTGAGGGACCTAATGGCACAGGTTGCAGCTGCGTATGTGCGCCTGCCCATCGCGTCCAATTGCTTGGACTCTGGGTCCGGTGGCAGGGTGCTCAGATGTTGCGGCCTCTGGGACCGGTCATGTGAAGCTGTAATGACCAGGGAATTGGCCAGCGGATGAGATGCCAAGTACTGGTCCTCCCTAGGAGCCTTGTACAGGTGGTCAGCCTTCTTCGGCATCGCCGGGAGCGAATGTGGACATTTCCACGCTGCCTTGGTGACGTCCACGAAGGTGTCCACCAAGGGTGGCACCACCACAGGCTTTGGATCCTTTTTCCGAAGAGAACGTGCAAGGCATAGCCTCTCGGGGTCAAGTTCCTCTGCGTCCCAGCCCATGTTCTCTTGGATATGCCTCATAATCTCTGAGAACGATGGGTCATCCGGAGGAGATCTTGGGAGCTCACGTGGGTCCGGAGATGGGACGTTGATGGGAGAAGGGGATCTGGATCTGTCTGAGAAGTCCGATCCCAAGTTCTCCGTCGAAGGCGAGTGGTGGCGTCTTCTGGCTCTCTTGGGGCTGGGTGACCCTGAAGAAGATCTGGACGGAGGTCTCCTCTTTTCCGATGGTCTGCCCCTAGGAGATTCAGCAGGCTCCTGGGGGGAAGGTGCTCGGCCTGCTGCCCCGGATGGGGTGGGGGGCGCTGGGGCCGGTGGAATCACGGGTGGAGGAGGAGGAGGAGGAAGAGGAAGAGGAGGAGGTGTGAACCACGTCCTTTTTTATGGTATCCCACCAAAAGGTAAACAGCTCCTTGACCTCAGAAATATTGAGACCCGACGACGGGCCGGGTGTCGGTGGTCGGTCGTCGGGTTCCAGCGTCGGCCCCCCAGGGGTCTCTGGTTCGGGAGAGGGTTCCCTCGGGGGCTCGACAGGACCGGGTTCGCCCGCCTGGTCCTCAGGCTGTGTCGACTCTTCTTCCGTAAGCGCCTCCTGGCTGACGTCGGTAGGTGGCGTAGTGGTTCCTCCCTCTGCTGAGACGGGCATTGGTCCCCCAGCCGGCATCCGCGGTGGAGAAGGCCTGGCCGGCGACGGGCGTCTGGCTGTCGTCGGGTCCCGGGACCGGTGGTGCTTGGCCGACGTCGGGTCCGACGTCCTCTTGAGCGATGTCAGCTCCTTGGTTTTCCGCTGGGGTGGAGGAGGCAAGGAGACCGACCGGACGTCGGGGGCCGAGTGGCGGGAGCCGGACTTGTGGTGATGGCGGTCCCCTGACTTCGGCGAGGCCTTGGACGAAGAGGAAGAAGGCCTGGAGGTCATAACAGGCTGCAGAGTGGAGGAACCGGAGGAAGACTTGACCGCGACCGGGGGAGGCTGAGAGCGGGCCCGGGAAGGCGAGCGGTCGGACTGGGAGCTGGAACTACGGGAGTCGGAAGCCCTAGAAGGGGATTTAGATCTCACCCTCTCCCTGTGTTTCTCGAGGTGCCGGCAGGCTTTCTCGGAGGATTCCCCCTTGGAGGCAAGATCCTTGGCCTTCAATCTCTCTTCCAGAAGGTAAGCTCGGAGGGCCTTCTGACGACGGATCCGGGTCCGACTATTAAAGCCTTGACAGAAGGAGCAGGCCCAGGTGTCGTGGTCCAGGCCTAAGCACCGCACGCAGGCCGAATGTGGGTCTTTAAAGGGAATTTGCTTCCCGCAGGCACACTTTGACGGATGGCCCTCCGCGGATGTTGGAGAGGACATCAGATGGCAGACAATTCATAGAGAATGAAGTTTCCAAACGAAGAAACGGGAAAATAACTTTTCCAGGCGTCGCGCACTAGACACTGACCGGAGGGTCAAGACATGCAAGTCGACGGCAGGAAAGAACTGGGGATTCTGGCGGGACCGCCTGCTTATACTTCCGCTACGATGTCGGGGCGGGACCGACGTTGAGGCGTGTCCCGCTGAAGACTGCTAGCTAGAAGATTTCCGTGGGGTCCTGACGCCTGCCGGCTTCAGTCCTAATGGTGTAACCTGCTGCAAGAGCTGTATCTCGAAGTAAGATCTGTGGCATTATGATACAGAGATGATATTAACGGACATGTAACTATGGTTGTGGCTGGATGTGGTTTGGCACAGTTAAATGGTGGACTACCAAAGTACTTAAGTAGTAATGAAATATAATATGAAATGTATCAAATACCTTCATCTTAAGTTACATTTTTTATAAAATTATTTCATTTACACCCTCCCCCGAAGAAGCCCATGTAGGGCGAAACACTGGGCTTCGTCTGGAGGGCACTGTTGGTGAAATTAATAAATATAAATAATGTGTGGACTTTACAGTGCTGTCTGTGGCTGCTTTGTCCTCGGACTTTTTATTGCTGAATATCGCCCACCAATCCGAAGAATTAACTTTATGGCATAACAACAGAAGGATACTCATTTGGATCTCCAATTCTGTCATTGCTATTTATTACATCACACAAGTTTGTTGCTGATGTTTGTAGGATGGTGTAGTCCTTTATCAAGTAACCATACAGGCTTACATTTACAAATAGCATATGACCCAATATTCCTGCTATTTGTCTGATGTTTTAAATTTGAGGATACTGTGTGTGTACTCAGGATACTCAGGTCGTCAAGAGGCGGGCTGTAGGGCTGGTCTTCCTTCGGGCATATGGATCGATGGAGCCCAGCTCTCGACCTCAGACCGGGTGCGTAACCTGGGTGTTATCATTGACGATAGTTTGACGCTAAAATTTCAGGTGTCATCTGCCGTCAAATCCTCTTTTTACCATCTGAGGAATATCGTTTGGGTGAAACACCTTGTTCCTCCGGCTGACCTCCCGACATTAGTCCACGCCTTTAGTTACTTGCTTGATTACTGCAATGCCTGTACCTAGGGTTGCGGGGGTTGATATCCGCGCTTGCAGCTGGTGCAGAATGCTGCAGCCAGGCTTTTGACGGGACATCAATTAGGAATCATATTACGCCTGGCGCGCAAACTGCACTGGCTGCCAGTTCAGTGGCGGATCACCTTTAAGGTCGGTTTACTGACCCATAAAGCTCTACATACGAACAGGGACCTCAATATCTGCAAGATCTACTTGTTCCCTATCGTCCCTCCCGCTCACTCAGATCCGCCGACGAGGGATTGCTAGAGGTTCCCAGGGTTCGCTTTAAAACATCTGGGCACGAGCGTTTTCTTATGCTGCCCGACCCTGTGGAATTCTCTACCTCGCCGGATACGGTTGCCTGACCGTTGAAAGCTTTAAATCAGAGTTAAAAACATATTTATTCCAAAAGGCCTATGGGGAGTAGTTATTGCACTGACATGAAATTGGAACTGTATTTTATTGTTGTTTATTATGTTACATGTATGTCTTATGTATTTAATTACTGTACAGCGCTTTGACTTTGAAAAGCGCTTAAAAAATAAATTTTTACTTTACTTACTTACTTATGTATGTGTGTGTGTGCACTCATGCATGTGCATTCAAGTGATGACGGGGACATGGTGGGTGGGTGTGTGTGTGTGTGTGTGTTCATGTGTATGTGAGATGAGGGGGTGAGGGGAACATGGGACAGTGCTTGGGGGGAGGGGTTCATCTGTGTGCCTAATTTGGGGAGGGGTTGACTCTTTCTGGTGTTTGCTGCTTTGGGGGTGGGTAACCTGTAAGCTGATTCAGTGCTTGGAAGGTGGTTAGATTCTGTGGCCTGTGTGAGATGGTCTACAGAAATTTCACTGCAAGGCCCAGTCGAATGCTGGTAAAAAGCAGTGCCACTATGTCTAAGTCCTCTCCTGTGGGCACTGCATAAAATACAGCAGATAGTTGAACTGTTGATGGGGGAGTAGTGTGAGCATATCTGTGTACAAATTTGAAATTCCTGGCTACACCCTTGGTTCCTTTCCTACCTCTCTGGTCATAGCCAGTCTGCCCAGGTCAGGGAATCTGTGTTGGCTCCCTTCCCCATAACCTCTGGAGTGCCCCATGGCTCAATTCCTGACTCTATCCTGTCTTCTGTTTTTCTGAATGACCTCTCCTCAGCCTATGTCTCAACTAAAATGCATATGTACGCTGATGACACAGTCCTTTATGCATCTGGAACTTCCACCTCTCAGCTGGAACAGCCCCTATGGCATGATTTTGATAATCTCCAATGCTGGTTCTGCACAAATCAGCTCTTAATGAATGCCAGAAACTGTCTCCATGCTGTCTGGCACACACCACTGGCTTAGTACACTTCGCCAGACCCCCATCTTCTCTATCCTTGACGGCACACCCCTTGAGTCAGTCCTCTGATTCATGTACCTTGGGTGTGGCTTGATAGTCATCTTGATTTTTCAATCCACAATGATGCCATCCTCAAGAAATTACACCCCAAGCTAGGTGCCCTTTACAGGAACAAATCCTGCCTTCCACCCCCAGTTCAGTGTGAGATTGTCCATAAAAGGATTCTCACGCTGTTTGACTATGCAGATATGGTCTATGGTGGAGCCTCCAGATCAACCCTCGCCAGACTGGATACTATCTTTCACGCCTTCTGTTGGGTTTGCATCTAGTTCTCAACCTCTTACTCACGACTGTTCCCTGTATCAACTCCTCACACTTCCATCCCTATCTTGTAGATGCCTATCCCTCTTCTCTTCTCTCTGGTTTGTAACCCTTCCCTCCTACCTGCCTGACCTTCTTTCCCTCTCCGCTCCCTCCTCTTACTCCCACTCGTTCCTTTAATAGCCCTCATTGCTCTACCTCAACTGGTAAGGCTGCTTTCTCAGTACAGCTGCCCTTTCTGGAAATCACTCCCCTCCTCCCTTAGGCTTGCTTCTGCTAATCTAACCCTTAAGCCCCTGCTGAGGCCCCATTTTTTTTCTGTAAACTCCTTTCCATATCCCTCAGGTAATTGATCCAGTCTTTTCTCTGCTTTCGTCACCCCTCCCCCCCCCGTGCTTCTTCAAGATTGCTTGATGCACTTTTTAAGTTTCATATTTATTGAACTCGAGTGTTTTAGGTTTTTCTTTATTTTCCTACCCACTCATTTGAGGAGTCATATTTTGTTGTAACTTATTGTGTTGTTTAGGTTGTTGCCCTGCTACTACAATCAGTAGAAGACTTCAGTTATTGCTTTTGACTGACTGTAGTATCATGGTGCTTTCATGTCAATTACTGTATCATCGTTCTCCCTTGTTCCCCTTTCTCCTGGGTCACACCTGGAAACGTGCCTTGTTCAGTGCACCTTTCCAAATCACCAATTTTTAAATACAAAAAATAATAAAAGTCCACAGTTCTGCAAGGAACTCTGCCTAGGGCAGAGGGGGCAGGTTGGTAGCCTGTACTAGGGGTATTGGTAACTCACCCGGATAGCAGGAGGAGTTAGATAGGGAAAAGTTGGACGCAATTGGCAAAACGGCTGAAAAAGGGGATGTGTTGCTGGAGAGGAACTTCAATCTGCTGGATGTAGCTTGGAGCCCCCCAGCTGCAGCTTCAGCTAAAAGCAGGGATATCCTGGACTCCCTGCAGGGGCGTTCCTCAGGCAACTAGTCAGTGAACTGAATTATGACGGGGGCAAAACTGGTCCTGGTGCTTACTAACAGGAACAGTATTGCAGACAACAAGGTGGATAGCCATCTGGAGATCTGTGATTGTCGTACAGACATAAGAACAGCTGTGGAATCCAATCACACAATGACGGGAGTCCTGGACTTCAGAAGGGCTGATTTTATAAAGATAGGTGACTGCCTTGGGAATGACCCGGCATGGGGAGATGACATGGGGGAGTGGAGGAACAGTGTGCCAGACTAAAAGAGGCATAGTGAAGGCAACAAATCTTTGCATTAAGCAAGTAAGCAAAAGGAAGAGGAGACCACTATGATTCTCGAAAGAGGTGGCTGGAAAGGTAAAGGCTAAAAGAGTAGCATTCAGAAGGTATAAGGAGACCCACAGAGAGGGGAAGGAAGTGTATCAGGAAAAACAAAGGGAGGCAGGGAAAGCAATAAGGAGTGCAAAAGTGCAAACTGAAGAAAGAATAGCTCAGGCAGTACTGAAAGGGGACAAGACTTTTTTTTTTCTTTTTTTTTTAGGTACGTTAGTGAAAAAAGAAAGCCTAAGGGAGGGACTGTACAGAGGTGGACCAAGAAAGGCAGACATCTTAAACAAATACTTCTGTTCAGTGTTCACAGTGAAAGGGGAAGGGGAGGGACTGCAAAAAAGCATCAAGAGTTTTGATGGCAGGGAAGTGGACTACTAGTCCTTTCTTTGAGGAGAGAGTCTGGAAAGCACTTTCTAACCTGAAGGTGGATAAAGGTGTGGGGCCAGATGAGGTGCATCCAGGTGTTTTGAGGGAGCTCAGGGAGGTACTAGCTGCACCTCTGACAGACATATTTAATGGCTCACTGGAGACTGGAGTGGTCCCGGAGGACTGGAAAAAGGCAGATGTAGTCCCACTTCATAAAAGTAGTAGCAATGAAGAGGTGGGCAATTATAGGCCTGTCAGCCTGACATCAGTGGTAAATTAATGGAAACACAACTAAAGTATTGTGGAACATCTGGAATACAACAGGTTACAGCATCCACAGCAGCATTAATTCACGGGGGGGGGTCGTGCCAAACAAATCTGATACGATTTCTTCGACTGGGTGACCAAGAAGTTAGATTAGGGCGGAGCGGTGGATGTTGCCTACCTGGATTTCAGCAAGCACAAAAAGTCCAGCACTACTCACTACAGACCACGTCCACACATAGTTGACTTCCCGATGAAGCCTTAGCAAAACTGGTAGAAGTTAGTGGGGTTCTGCCTTCTCTTCCTGGCTTGTGCTTGTGCATGTTGGGGGGGGGCATTCCTTTTTTTGCCTCAAATAAAACAGTATTATGGATTAACACTATGTGTGGACTTGGTCTGTGGCGAGTAGTGCTGAACTTTTTGTGTTTGCTGGTTATGTTTGTGAGTAGCACACTCAGCTGTGGGGTGGCCATTTCTGTGAATGAGACTACCTGGATTTCAGCAAAACTTTCAACTCCATTCCAGATGTGAGACTGTTAAGCAAGCTGTGTAGCTTGGGGGTGGGCAACAAGGTGGTAACCTGGGTAAGAAACTGGTTAGGGGACAGCAGACAGAGGGTAGCGGTAAATGGAGTTCACTCCAAGGAAGGGAGGGTGATCAGCGAGGTACCTCAGGGTTCACTGCTGGGACCAGTCCTCTTTAATATCAGTGACACTGCAGAGGAACTGGAAGAGAAGGTCTGCCTCTCTGCAGCTGTCACCAAGATCTGCAACAGGATTGGCACGGGGGGGCAGAGATCTGAAAAAACTGAAAGAGTGGTCAAGGTATGGCAGCTGAGTTTTAATGAAAAAAGTGGAAAGCACTTAGGCAATAGAAACCTGGGGGCAGAGTACAATGGGTGGTGTGATACTGAGAACAATAAGCCAGAAAGAGACATTGGGGTAATCATACTGGATGACCTAAAGGTAGCTAGGCAATGTGACAAGGCAGTCGGAAGGGCTAGTGGGATGCTGGGTTATATAGGAAGGGATATGACCAGCAGAAAAAGGGAGGTGGTTTTGTCCCTGTATAGACCACTGGTAAGATCTCACCTTGAGTACTATATCCAATACAGAAGACCACATCTCAGTTAGGACACAGACAGACTGAAGGCGGTTCAGAGGAGGGCTACCAAAATGGTGCAGGCTTTGCATCAAACACCCTATGAGGAGAGGCTAAAGGATCTCAGTATGCACACCCTGGAGGAAAGGAGGCGACGGCGATATGATACAGACCTTTAAATACCTCACCGGGAGTTAATAAGGTACAGGAGGGGAGTATTGTTTTTTGTTTTGTTTAGAAAAAAAGGTGTTCTAGAAAAAGGGGGCATACTATGAAGCTGGAGGGGGTAGGTTCAGGAGAGATGTGAGGAAGTATTTCTTCAGAGAAAGAGTGGTAGATCCCTGAAATAGCCTTCCAGCAGAGGTAGTGGGGGCAAAAATAGTGGTGTGGTTCAAAAAATGCCTGGGATAGGCAAAAGGGGTAATCGCCATTGCCTCCTGTGACTGCTGACCCTAGCCCTGCTGTCACAAATCCTATCCATATGCCAACAATCTACATGTCCCACCCACCCCCCTTCGCCCTTCTCATCCTTTGGACTCCCCCTCCACCTTGTCTTTCTCAACATTCCTCCCAGTAATAGCTTTTCTCATCTCCTCTGCCTCTACTCCAGTTTTCTACTTAGTCTCCCTTTCTAATCAACCTAATTGTTCCCTGTTTTATTATAGCGCAGTGGTTTAAGGCTCTGAGCTGCATACCTGGAGACCTGGGTTTGAATCCCACAGGCCCCCACTTGCATACTGTGTGATCCTGAGCAAGTCACTTAACTTCTTCGTGCTCCCAGGTCACACCTGGAAATAAGCTTCAGCTTAGTGTGCTTCTCCTGGTTAAACAATTTCCCCTTTCCCTTTCCCTTCCCTTTTATCTTGATTAAGTAGTCTTAGCTCCCTGTGCTTGACAAAGCCTCTAGCTGCTAAAGTTGTCATAGCCTCACTGTATGTATATTGCCTCTATGTTGTCTCATCCTATGTACATTGCCGCAATGTTGTATCTCAATGTCTGACGTGGAACCTTTGTAAAAGAGCCTTGGCTCAAAGGTGTTATCCGAAATCTAAATAAATAAATAAAAAAATATGGGTGGGGGCGGAGAACAGACAGCACTGTCGATCAAGTGGGTCTGCAGCATACATTAAGGTAAAAAATAAATAAATAAAATAAATTGGGCAGATTGTGTGGGACAAGCAGCCCTTTTCTGCCATTAGACTCTATGTTATGTTTTTGTGATGTAGCTTATCAGGAATCCCACAACAAGGACATCATTCTCGACTTGCACTCGGAAGACGTGGTGTGTGGGAAGGTGGCTGTCAGGAAACCACTGTAGTCCAGTGACTACAATTCTGCATGGTTTGAACTGGCAACGGGAAACACTGGCCCACCCTTGTGGGCAGTGTTTCTGGAACTCAAAACAGCAGATTTTCGACAGATGCGGAATATGGTTAGGGAAACTTGATGGATGTACACCGGATCAAGGGAGTAGAGGAAAAGTGGGGAAAGATTAAGGAAGTAATTCTGGAGGTGATCGTCTCTTAATGAACTAGTGGAACCAAAACAGACAGACAGGAAAATGATACAAATTTTAAGATGTAGACAGTTACAACTTTTTATTTCTGAAGTATTTTTTTTTTCCTTTTGCTTATTAGAAAGCGGTCTATGTGATAATATTGTGCTGGACGTGTAGAACAGCTCTCTGCCTGGCAGCTGAGATATTTGTCTATTACACCCACATCATCAGCATTGTGACCTCTCTGACTGACATCAGAGGTGCTCAGGAAGAGATAGTAGCTAGTGAGGTCACGGTGCTGATGATGCAGTGAGAGGAACAGAACTAGATATGTAATTGCCAGGCAAAGTGCTGTTCCATGCACCACACTTACTAACATCAGGTAAACAATCTTCTAATTACCCAAATGGAAAATAAAAAGTATCTCAGATATGAAAGGTAATGGTTGACTGATTTTATTCTTTATTCAGTTTTGATAAGTGGGTAAGCCCACTGGGCCCCAAGGGTCCCTTTTTCAGGTGTGACCTGGAATTAGTTACATAAAATAAGATCTCATTGTATATACAGTACATGTGTGAGCAGACAACATTAAAAACTAACATTAGTTTAAGGCAGTACCACCAGCTCTTTAAGCAGGAAAGATCACAAAAAGAAATGAAAAAAAAAGGCCCATCTGGTTCTCTAATGAAGTAAGGTAACCTGTGAGGGAGGAAAAGCAGCCCTTCATAGGGTACAAGGGAATACGGGGGAGGAAGATTGGGAGGAATACCAAACAAGGCAAAAAGGGATGAGGATAACAGTCAGGAGGGCAAAGGCAGACAAGGAACTGCAGACTGTGAGGGTATGAAGGAAGGGGAAAAAATGTCATAGGTATATTAGGGAGACATGGAAACTAAGGGGGTTATCAGGCTAATGGCGGGGGGGAGGTAGTGGAAGACAACAAGCAGAAGGCAACTATATTAAACAATTACTTCTGCAGTATTTATGGTGGAGGACAATGGGCCTCTACTGAACAGTGGGATCAAGGCAACCACACTGGGGTGCAAGAAATGGAGAGGTTAGTGATCATGGCTGAATGGAGTCCCTCAGGGTGAACAAAGCCCCAGGTCTAGATGGCCTGCACCCTAAGGGTACGAGGGAGTTGACGTCAGAAAAGAAAAAATTACTCACCTTAGTAATGTTGTTTCTTCTAATGGAGTCTTGCTATATTATGACATATGCAGTTTGACCCAGCCTTCGAACTGCTCCGGAGGTGAAAGAGTTAACTTTCCATGCCAGCCATGGAATCTTGAGCGCGAGCTCGGTTGAGAACTCTGTCTGTTGTTCTTCAAACTCAAACTGTCAGATCTTTACAAGCAAAACTCACTAAGATTCTTGTGGAAGCTGTAAACCTATACTAGCCAACTGGCTACTAAATATTAACATTTTTGGTCCCAAACAAAGACTCAAGTCAGGGGATCCAAAAATAAAGACACACCACCCATTTTCCTATGTAGCACTGACATCCCAAGGTGAGGCTCTCTGAGGGGCAGGCAGGTGGGAGTCATGGACATAGCAAGACTCCATTAGAAGAAACAACATTACAAGGTGAGTAATTTTTCTTCAAACAACATGAAGTCTTGCTATATTATGAAATATGCAGACTACACAGCAGTACCTCCATGGAGGAGGGACAGAACCTACTTAGGACATAGGCTCTGAAGCACAGCTGTGCCAAACCGAGCATCACTCCTAGCCTGGATGTCCAGGGAGTAATGCTTGGTGAAAGTGTGAACTGTTTTCCAGGTCGCTGCTTGACATATCTCTATGATAGGGATGTCCCTGGCTACAGCTAGGGACGCAGCTGTACCTCTGGTAGAGTGAGCCCTCAGGCCCGAAGGGGGAACCTTACCCAGTTTTTGATAACAAAATTGGATACAAGAGACAATCCACCTGGCAATGGATCTTTTAGTGGCAGGTTTCCCTTTACCAACCTCACCATAAGTGAGAAACAGTTGGAGGGAGTCAAACCTGTGACCCTTGGTACGCTCTATGTAGTAACTAAAGGCTCTCTTCACATCTAGCTGTGCAGCCCTCTCACCAGAGGAGGAATGGTCAGCGAAGTACACTGGAAGAGATATAGATTGATTAAGGTGGAAATCTGAAACCACCTTAGGCAAGAACTTCCTGTTAGTCCTGAGGACCACCTTATCTCTGTGAAAGGAGATAAAATCAGACTCCACTGACAAAGCTTGTAATTCACTTGTCGTCTGGCAGAAGTGATGGCTACCAGAAACACAGTTTCCCAAGTCAAGTACTTAAGCTCTGCTGAAGACAAAGGCTCAAAGGGGTTGCATAAGCTGAACAATGCAAACATTAAGATCCCAGGCGGGAGCAGGGTCCCTGAATGGAGGGTTGTGAAGCAATCCCTTGAAAAACTTGGAGAATACAGGTGAGCAGAAGAGAAGAGGGCTTCCTGCTGATATATAAAAGCAGAGACAGCCATCAAGTGCACTTTCAGGGTAGCTGGCCTCAGCCCCAAAGTATTTAAGTGGACCATATAATCCAGGACTGTGGGCAAATCAGCTGATTCTGGGGAAATATGTTTTCCAGAGCACCATATGGAAAACCTTTTCCATTTAGAATTATAAGTAGCCCTGGTGGAAGGCTTCCTAGAAGCTTTCAAAATGTCAGTACACCTTGAGAAAGGTGTAGGTCAGCAAACTCTAACTCTTCAAGAGCCAGGCCTTGAGATTGAGGGATTTGAGATCTGGTACCAAACTCTCCCTGGGCACAGGTTAACAGATTGTGATTCCTGGGAAGACACAGGGAAGGTGGACTGCTAAGGACAGAAGGAGTGGATACCAGGGCTGTCTGGCCCAATCTGGAGCAATCAGAATCATCTTGCAAGGTTGAGATCTGATTTTGACTAGCACCTTGAACAAGAGAGGAAGGGGGGAAGGCAAGAAACTTCCTTCCCAGTTGAGAAGGAAGGCATCCAGAGGACTGAGCCCAACACTGGGGGCCTGCAGCAAAATAGCGGAAGTTGGTGATTGTCTGGGGCTGCAAAAAGATCTATCTGAGGGGTGCCCCACCTGGCAAATACTACCTCCAGTACTAGGGGATCCAGAGACCATTCGTGATGGCCCTGGGAAATCCTGCTGAGAGCATCTGCCAGGACATTGTCCTTGCCTGGGAGGTGAACTGCCATGAGGGAGGTGTTCAGGGAATAAGCCAGAGACCACAACTTCATTGCCTCGGTGCACAAGGCCGAAGACCGAGTGCCCCCTTGCTTGTTGATGTACCACATTGTAGTGGTGTTGTCTGTTCTGACCTGTACCACTTTGTTCTGAACAGATGCAGAAAAAACCTGAAGTGCTAGGAAAAACTGCTCTGAGTTCCAACAGATTGATGTGGAGCACAGATTCCTGAGGGGACCACAATCCCTGGGTGGTGAGGTTGCCCATGTGAGCTCCCCACCCCAAGAGGGATGCATCTGTAGTAAGGGTTAAGGAGTGAGATTGAGGGATGAAAGGAACCCCTTGTCTCAGATTGCTCTGATCCTGCCACCACTGTAGGGCCTGGATCAGGGTTCGAGTTACTGGGATCAATTTGGTTAGAGGATCTCTCCTTTGAGACCAGAAGGCTCTCAAATGGAACTGAATGTCCCTCATCTGAAATCTTGCTCCCTGCACTACTGCTGTGGAGGCAGCCATGTGCCCTAGGAGCTGCAGAAAATGCCTTGCTGGTCGAGAGACCTGCAGAGTGAAGGAGGAGGAAACCTAGAGATGTAAGCAGCTGCTGGGTAACCTGAAGGTGTAATTTGACTTGGTCTGGAGACTGGCCCACTATGAGCCAGTCGTCCAGGTAAGGAAAGATGGCAATCTTTTGCCTTCTTAAATGAGCAACTGCTACTGCCAGGCATTTTGTGAATACCCTTGGGGCAGAGGTGAGGCCGAAGGGCATTGCTCTGAACTGGTAATGGCCCAAGGGCAGTCGAATCTGAGGTACTTTCGGTGGGAGCTTCAAATGAAAACATGGAAGTAGGCATCCTTGAGGTCCAGGGATGCTAGCCAGTCCCCTGGCCTTAGAGAGGGCAAAATAATTCCCAGAGTCACCATTTTGAATTTAGGTTTTAAAAGGTGCTTGTTTAGGTATCTGAGATCCAGGATGGGCCGCCATTCTCCTGTCTTTTTTGGGGTAAGGAAGTACCTGGAGTACATTCCTTTGCCCTGGTGTAGGGGAGGTACCCTTTCTACAGCTCTGAGAGCCAGGAGGGTTGAGACTTCTGTTTCCAGAGCGAGAGCCTCTGATGGATTTGCAGGTGGAAAGGATCTGGTTCTCATCTTTGGAAATTTTTTGAAGCTGAGAACCAGTCCTGGCTTACTACTTCCAGGACCCTTGTCTGATGTTAAAGACTCCCAGTCCTGGACGAAGTAAGCCAGCCTGCCTGAGGTAATGGAGAATGGCCCTGGCCTCCCATCAGGGTGCCTGTTTGGCAGGGGCTTTAGGCTGAGGGGTGGGAGCAGGCCTGCTTGCATGCCCCATCTGCCTCTCCCTCTGAAGAACCCCTCTGGGCATAGGCTGAAGAGGAGGCCTGGGCTTGGTAAAGGTCTGTGAAAAGGCCTACCCTGCCCCTGGAAAGCTGCCTCTGAGGAGTGGCCTGCTTTCCTTGGCCTGTGCACTCCTACAAGTGGTCCTACTCATCCATTTTCTTCATGTAATTCTCTGTCTGCTCCCCAAACAGAGGTTACCCACAACAGGAAAATCCATGACCTTAGCCTGGGTATCCTGTGACAGGCTAGTACACCTGAGCCAAGCCATTCTGCGAAAAGCCACAGATGTAGCCATGACTCTTGAAGATACATCATTAGAGTCCACTACAGCATGGAATTGCACCTTGGATGCCTCAATGCCATCAGCAGCCACCTGCTCCAGCTCCTTGGCAAGCTGGCCAGGGACCTGTTTCACTAGAGCCATAACAGTATCCCATCTGGATTTCTGGTATCTTGCAACATAGGCCATATAATTTGCCTGTCTGAGTCCCAAGGATGCTGCCATGTACTGTTTCTTTGCCATGGCATCAATCCTCCTGGAGTCCTTGTCAGGGGGGTGTGAAGCCAAGGGAATATTTGCCTTATCACAGGCTGCAGCCTGCACTACCCCAACATGGCTGCATTGTTGTGAAAGGAACTCCATATCAGGGCCTGACAATGTGTACCTCTTGTCCATTTTTTTATCCACAGGAGGTATAGTGTGAGGAACTTTTAAAATTTTTATTGTCTGTTTCCTAAAAGATTTATGTAAAGGAATAGATAATCTCCTAGACTCTGGGATATCCATCATTTCTATATAGTCAGGCTCCTCCTGTTCATCCACAGCTTCTTCCAAAGGGAGCTGGAGGGTTTCAGCCACTTTCTTATAAAACATAAAATGAGAAGGGGACTCAGAAAGCCTAGGGGCAGACACTCCTAAAGGTCTCTCTGGGGAGATGTCCGGTTCAATGGGCACATCCAGACTTTCAAAATCACATTCACTCTCTTCATAATCTTCTTCCCCCTCCTCCGGTTCATAAAATTCCTCTGTATCATATTCTTGAACCGGTGGCACCAACCGAACCGACCGCTTACCTGATGGTGCCGGTTCGGTCGGAACCGGGGAAAGTGACTGGACAATTTTGATCGCTTTGGCTATCTCTGCAGCGGTTGGAGAAGGAAATTTTGGCTCCACACCTGCTGATTTTCTAGTCCTTTTGCTGGGACTGACTCCTCCGAGTCAGCCCTCCGTTGCCGAGAAGTCTCGCCCTGGTCAGAGGCACTCCCTCCGGTTCGGTTGGCACCGAACCGGCTGGCCATCCGGTCAGCGGACTTTTGGCCTCTCGTCCCTGAGCCTACCAACCTCTTATCCAGGGTAGCTGCAGGAAATTCTTGCAAATCTGGCAGTCTGCATTGAGGTGGTCAAACCCCAGACAATAAGCACATGTGGTGTGTGGGTCAGCCTTGGCAAGAGCTTCCCCGACACTACAGTGCTGAAACCCAGTGGGCCTGGTTTTTCTTTTGGTTTCCCAGACATGGTTTTTAGCCCTAACAAAACTTGCCCGTTCACAGGCAATCCGTAACAAGACACCCTATCGGTTCCCAACCGTGTCATGGAAGCTTGTGAAAAAACGAATGAAACCGCTTTTTTTAGAACCGATAAGAACCAGGAACCGCACTCTAAATGCAATTTAATAAAGTTTAACAACAACCTGATCGGTTCAAACCGAACCGATAATATCGTTTGCAAGTTCCACACAGAAATAATGTAAAATCTATCTATTACTTACGATACCACAGACAGAGCTTGAACCGACCGGTTGCGGTTAAAATAAAGAAAATGCGGTTTAAAAACCGAGAAATTACACTTTTTAACCAACAAAATGAACCGAGCAGCAGGAGAAATCTCCGGAGCAACTGTTCAGTGAGGCGGAGTAAAGAATCTGACAGTTTGAGTTTGAAGAACAGACAGAGTTCTCAACCGAGCTTACGCTCAAGATTCCATGCCTGGCATGGAAAGTTAACTCTTTCACCTCCGGAGCAGTTCGAAGGCTGGGTCAAACTGCATATGTCATAATATAGCAAGACTTCATGTTGTTTGAAAGAGAAACCCTTGACCCAGCTATTTAATGCCTCACTGAAGTCTGGGGTAGTACTAGAGGATGAGAGGCCTGTGTAGTCTCACATCACAGTGGGGGCCGGGGAGGACCCAGACAACTACTGGCTGATCAGTGTTACCTCTATTATAGGTAAGCTGATGGAGACCATAGTTAGGGAAGTCTGGTGGCCTACCTAGAAGACAACAGGGCTACAGAACAGCACACAGCATGGGTTTGTGTTAGGCAGCTTATGCCAGACCAACTTGATGCTGTTTTTTTGACTGGGTCACTAAGACATATGAGAGAGAGAGAGAGAGAGAGAGAGAGATTTGCTCAGCTTTGACTTCAGCAAAGCCTTTGATTTGGTGCCTTGTGGGAGGCTGCTGAAAAAAGCTGGAGGACTTGGGAGTAGATAAAGATTTATTCAGGTGGGTGGAGATGTGGCTAGGTGTGAGGCAACAGAAAGTACTAGTTAATGGGGACAAATCAGGGGAACAGGGGGTCATGAGCGGGTGCTGCAGGGATCAGTCCCATGACTTGTCCTATTCAGTATGTTTATCAGTGACACAGGGGAAGGTATTCAGGGCAAGATGAATCTCTGCTGATGACCCAAACCTATGAGACAGGGTAGACAGTGAAGAAGGGGTGAGTGAGCTTCAGGATGACCTGGAGAAGCTGGAAGAGTGGTCAGAGTTTTGACAGGTAAGATTTAGGATTTAACGCCAAGATGTACAGTGTGATGCAGTTACGGAAAAATGAACCCAAGCACGCAGTACTGGACGGGAGAGGTTAGATTGACTACTAGTACTACAGAGGAGAGGGATCCAGGGGTTATCATTAGTGACTCATTCAAACAAATCAGTCAGAGCAATAAGGCATGCTATAAAGCACTGATGATGCTGGGGTGTCTAACAGGATGCTTGATAGCAGAAGTAAAATAATACTGCCCCTATACAGATCGCTGGTGAGGCCCCACCTGGAATAATGTACTCAGTTCTACAGTCTTCACCTGAGAAAGGACATAGGCAGGCTGGAGTCAGTACAGAGAAAGGTCACCAAAATGATCCAGGGCCAGCAAGGCAGATCCTATGAGGAATGGCTGGTAGCCCTGAACTTGGACTTACTGGAGGCCAGATGTGAGAGTGGGACATGACAGAGACACATATGGTTCTGAGGGAAACAGGGTGAATTGTAAAAACTTGTCTATAAGAAATAGTAACACAGTCAAAAGAGGACACAATTGGAGGTTTAGCGGGTAAATTTTGGAGGGATCTGAGAATGTTCTACTTCACTGAGAGGGAGATGGATCTGTGAACACGTTGCTAGTGGAAGTGGTGGGGACAAGTACCCTAAATGGGTTCAAACATGGCTAAGACAGAGCAGGAGGACTCAAAGTCCCATGGAGGAGTACCGGGGACAACCCCAAAAACACTAAGTCAGGGGTGAGGTAGTATAATATGGGCAGACTCATTGGACCATCAGTCTCTTTGTGCCAAAAGATTCTATGTTTCTGTACACTTCCTCCAAACATGATCTGGGCTGCAGGGCGATGGTACACTTGGTGTGTTAGCATGTGTAGTGAGGTTGGCCTCTGGTGTACAGGCCTGGTCCTACTATGCATACTACACAGGGCATTCTGTTTCTTTCTGGTGTACACATGTGATAACACTTGTGTACAAAACAACCAGATGTGTGCACACTATGGAATGGGTGGGCATGTGGAGTACTATATCGTGATTACATAGACATGTTTTTCACGGTTAATGTTTTTAGTTCACAGTTGGTGAAATTTTTCCACAAATATATATTTACAACTCATAATTATATGTTGTGGATACACTCTGGTGCAAGAGCTCTGAAGTGGTCCTAGAGCCCAAGCTTAAGATGAATATATATGTATGATATTACAGCTAACTGGGAATAAGCCTGTTTCCAGGTGCCTCCTGGAGGAGGTTGCAGAGACGTTATTTATGTATACAAGTATGTATGTTTGTATGTATGCATGTATTTATTTATAGTGTACAGTGGAATGTTGTTCTGTATAGAATTCCATCCCTTTCAAAATGTTGTTCTACCAAAGTTCCAAGGTCATGGAATGCTGTTCTACCCTACTGTGGTAGAACAGCATTCTAGAACCTCTAGAGCCTGCATGAGTCAGTTTCATTTTGAAAGCAAAAGAACTCACAAAACACATTTTTCACACAGTACTATACACCATAAAAAATACAGGATGAGCAACTCTATGCACAACCAGTGTGTTTTGCCACCTCAGGGTTCTGATTCCCATGGACCTCTCGAGCTACGCTCTCGAGGTCAGAGGTAATCAGAATCCCTCTGTGGCAGAACACACTGGTTCTGCATAGTTGCCCACCCAGTATCCTCTATATTTATTGGAAATCAGTAACCAGGAAAGGCACACTGAACCAAGGCTTGTTTCCAGGTGCAGAGCAGGGAGGGGTACAGCAAGAACAACTACAAACAATGAATAAAGTGAAGGCATGCTGCCAAAGTTGAATAACACCAGCAGGTATGAGTTACCGATAAAAATCAACAGTAGGTAGCATACAATATTACGGAGATATTAAGAATTTGTAAAATAAATACAATCAATGACAAATATATGCAATGCAAATAAATATCAGGTAAAGTGGATGAGACGGTATGGAACATAGCTTAAAATATGCCCAACAGGAGGCGGGGAGGAGGAGGAGTATTCAGGAATTTATTTGTAATGTTTGACCAGGAAAGGTAAATTAAGGTATTACAGCTTGTTTCCAGGTGAATCCTGGGAGTGGGATGTATGGACCCATTTTACTAATAGGGGTGAATTTTTGCCATGACACTGGGTAAACCCCCTACTCTTTTTCAATAAGTGCCATGGGGATCTAAATTTCCACTTGGACACAGACAAGAATGGACAGGAGGGACCTCAGTTTAACATCTCATTGTAAGGATGACACCTCAACAGTGCAGAACCCACCCTGAATTATACTACAGTGTCAGTTATGGTGTTGCTCAGTGCAACAGTGCAGTGCAGAGTGGTGGGGATTGAGAGAAAGCGAGGTGGTCAGTTACTGGGTGTGGGGGGCACTAACAGTGGGGGCAGGTGCTTTATCAGAATAGTGAGGACCAGAAGATGCCCTGGGGTGAAATGGGATCAACAGAGTTGAGATGTGTTTGATTCCCATACCCAGGGCACCCACTGAACTGAGTAGATAGGTAGCCATTAGGCCGACTGCCTTGCTCCATCCCCTGCAGGTGGTGCTTTGCAATGCAAGATCTATGAGAAACAAGACTCCCATTATGGTAGATTTATTTTCTGGCTCCTCAGTTGATTTGGCTTACATCACGGAGACCTAGCTGAGTGACGATGTGGGCCCAGTTCTGGAAGCGTCAGTCCCAGCCAGACTCCCATGGTATGCTGCCTGCTGAGGGATCATGGGGGGGGGAGGTGGAGTGGCTATCTGTTTTAGGTTCAAGCTGATCGTCATTGTATTTATTTTTATTTATTTTAAAAGTTTTAGCTAGGAAAGACACACTATGTCAAGGCTTGTTTCCAGATGCATCCTGGGAGCACAGGGAAATTAAATAGCTTGCTCATGGTCACACAATATGCAAGTGGTAGCTGTGGGATTCAAACCCAGTTCTGTCAGTTTGCAGCTCAATGCTCTTAACCACTACACTTTATTGCCCCACTGTGCACCCAGTGGGGGACACCTCATCGTTTGAATATGTGTCTGTGCAGTGGGGTCCGGGTGCAAGTTGCAGGATCCACCTGGTGGACTGACCTCTGGGGCATAAGGGGGATTTCCTGCAGGAAATCGTGGACTTCATCACTGACAGGGTACTGGAGTCATCCAGATGGACTGTTCAGGGCAATTTCATTGCCTGGTTCAGTGATAAATTCTCGCATTTTAGATGGATTTCCTCCAGCTGATGGAGTCACCGGACCTTGCACAAGTGATTACTTCTGCGATTCACCAACATGGACACACCTTGGATTTGGGTTTTCTCTCTGGGGCCTGAGATTAATAACCTTAAGACTGATCTGGTCAGCAAGTCGGGTCACTGCAAGGTGAAGTTCTCCTTCAGGGCCCCCCGTGGAGATGATTCATTAACACCTTTTAAGAGGGCTTAGGCCAGAGGGACTGCAGGCGGTACTGGATATCTTGGAAATCCTGGCAGTTTGTGAGGTGGGTTCAGGGGATGAGGTGTTGGCCTATAACAGGGTCATCACCAGGGCCATTGACTCCATAGCACCCACTTGCTTATTTCTCTGGGTCTCACACTTTAGAACCCCATGGTTTGATGGGGAGCTTAGGGAGTTGAAGTCCATTAGTCGGAGGTTGGAGCAACATCGAAGGAAGTGCAGGGCCCAGGAGGACAAAGTGGCTTTAAAGATTCATTATGACGAATGTCAACAGGCAATCTCACACAAGAAGGCAGTATTCCTGGTCAGAGAGACTGCGGCTGTGAGGAATCGACCGGCTCAGCTCTTATGTACTGTGGACAGGTTACTAAATTCAACATGTCTACATCCAGTAAGAAACAGGTCATCAGCTAAGTGCGAAGAGTTCACTCGATTCTTCTCAGACAAAGTGTCCTCTATTCGGGCTGGAATCTCACCCAGCAGGCTGTCACAACCCAGCAGGATCAAGTCTGCACATCTTACATGCACTCAGGAGTCTTGGTAGATTGGGGTCAAAACTGAAAATTGGTAAACAGATAGAAGACAGAGGGTGGTGGTTAACTACACACACCCTAATGAATGGAGCATGACCAGTGGGGTATCACAGGGTTCGTTACGGGGATCAGTACTCTTCAATATCTTCACTGGGGACATTGCAGAAGAACTGGAAGGAAAGGTATGCCTTTTTGCCGATGACACCAAAATCTGCAACAGGGTGGACTTTCAGGAAGGAGTGGAGAAAATGTATACGGATCTAGGGAAACTTGAGGAGTGGCCAGAACACTTTACTTTGTTAAAGGAAAGCAGCCCAAAACGTGGGCCCCCCCCCCCCCGACAGCTTACCCTCCGGTTTAGCTCTGACCAGCAAGAGTGGGATTTTCGTGCACCACAACTTGCTGTATTTACATTTTACAACTCGGAACCGGACATATGGAGAGGCAGGGGCGCTCCATTTTGCTGAAATATGCGGCGACACTGCACAGCTTCAATACTCTTGTATTAAAGTGGGCGTTGGACACCACGTTCATGATGGAACCCCTCTGCCTCCTCATACTCTGAGTTTCAGTTTTAAAACATAAGCCGCCAGGGTTGAAATACTAAAAATCACTCTTGCCTGATGGCTGGAGGAGTAACTATCGAGAGAACCGTTTTGGGCCACCTTTAAATGTGGAGTCCCCCAGGGCGCCATACTTGGGCCTTTGTTGTTTTTGCTCTTTGTTAACTCATTACCTGTTAATTTTACACAAACAGAACTAATATTGTACGCAGATGATGCGGTACTCTTTTGTTCTGGGGCCAGTTTAACATCTCTTCAAAAGACATTACAATGCCAGCCTGGTGGCACTGAGGGTTGAGGCACTGGACGCCACACCTCGCACCACGCCAGCGACTCGGGTTTGGGAGCGGACTCGGGCCACCGGGGGTTGGTTAGGAGGGAGAAGGATTGAGTGCCTAATGGCTGCTCACCTTCTCCGGGTTGGGAGGGACTGCACTCTCCCCTGCTATATCGCTGCCTGTTGGGGGAACTCAGAGATGTCGATGCGGCTGGGGGGATGTCAAAAAACATAAAGGTCAATGCTGGCAGATGACTGGATTCGACGTGCGTCTCTGCGCACGCTGGCATCCTTGCTTCTCATTGTACGCCAGCAACGAGAGTCCATAACAGAAAAAATGGAAAAACCCTGCCCTGATCTAGGCGACGAGCCTCAGCGTCAGTTCCAGGGCAGCTACCAGGTAGCAGACTCCGCTGTGCGTGCTCCCAACATTGCTGAGGGGGAGATGAGGGGGATCTCCGCTGCCCTGCCCGGAGGGTAATCCAAGGCCCTGAAGGTACGAGGGTAGCGTTAGCACTCTAGGGGCAGACTCCTTGGGGCTGCTAATTGGGATCTACGAAGGGAGCTCTGAGAGAGGGACCAGTGGCAGCAGTGTGGGGGGGGGGGAGACATTACAATCAGATTTCAGTCTACTGCATCACTGGTTTATAATTATAAACTAGTGTTAAATTCTGCTAAAACTAAGTTCATGGTCTTTTCCAGCCCCAGGAGATCAACCATATCGGAATTTACTATTGTTGATAACTCTGGTAATCACATAGAGCAAGTTATGGTATTTAAATATCTTGGGCTAATATTAGATTCTCATCTTTCATACGACCATCATATCATGGATTTAATTAGTAGATTACACTTAAGACAGGAGGTTCTATATTGCATAAGAAGTACTCTCACAGCTGACACCAGGCACTTGCCAACACATAGTCTATTATTTTCTAATACTGATTATGGATCCATAGTTTACTCATATACTTCGGTTAGACTATTATTAACAAAACTTCAGGCTACTTATCATTCTGCAATACAATTTGCTACTGGACAGCCCACATCAACACATCATTGTTCTCTTTACAAATCCTTTAATTTTCTTTCATTGTTGGAGTGTTCTAATTTTAGGTCTCTGATATTTCTTCACAAGATTCAATTGGGTTTACTCCCAAACAGTATTTCAAGTTTGTTTCCAAGGATTTCTAAACTTGGTTATACTGTACATGACTCCAATGTAAAAACTCTTTTTAGACTCCTTTTTATCATACTGTATTTGCTCAAAATTCACTTTTTCACCTACTAAGCTATATAACAAAATTTCGAGTAGTATAGCTAGTCGCTCAAAGTTAACACCTTTTAAGATAGCACTTAGAAATAATATGTTCGGTAATTCTGTGTTTTACCTAAACTCAGTAATCTCACTGTTATTTTATGGTGTTTGATGATATTGTTATAATTATTTTGTATGTAGGTTGTACATGTGTAAACTGGACATCTGTGAAAATAGGTTTTGAGTCCACAAACTTTTCAGTATAAAATAAAAATGAAATGAAACATGGCAGTTAGGGTTCAATGCCAAAAAGTGCAAAATCATGCAAAAGCATAGGAACCCTGGTGCAGAGTATAGGATGTGGGAGAGGGGAGTTACTGGCAGTCACTAAACAGGAAAGTGACCTTGGGGTTATTATATCAGAGGACCTCAGAGTGGCAGCACAGTGTGACAAGACTATAGGCAGGGTTTTTTTTATTTTTTTTTTATTTTGTTTAACCAGGTATAGCACACTAAGCTGAAAGCTTTTTTACAGGAGCGACCTGGGAGCACAAGGAGGTTAAGTGACTTGCTCAGGGTCACACAGTATGCAAGTGGAAGCTGTGGGATTCAAACCCAGGTCTGGTCTGCTGGATGTCACCAAATTTGCAGCTCAGAGCCTTAGACCACTGCGCTACACTGCCTCCTAGGGGGTTAGTGGTATGCTGGGGTTCATAAGGAAGGCATCACCAGTAGAAGAAGGGAGATGGTGCTGCCATTGTTTCACTCTCTGGGGTGTCCCCATCGGAGTGCTATGTCCAGTTCTGGAGACCGCACCTCAGAAAGGACACAGACATTGTGGAGGTGGTCCAGAGGAAGGCAACCAAAATGGTGCAGGGGTTGCAAGGGAAGCCCTACAAGGAGAGACTGAGGGATCTTAACACATGCGCCCTAGAGGAGAGGAAAGGAGAGTGAGAGGAGCCATGATCAAGACCTACAAGTACCTCACAGGGGTAAACAGGGTGGAGGGGAGCATTTTCCAAAAATAAAACGAGCTTCTGGACTAGAGGGCATGTGATGAAGCTGGGAGTAGGGGGCCGTTCAGAAGGTTTGTTAGGAAATATTTCTTTACCAGGTGGAAGATGTAAGGAACCAACTGCCAGCTGAAGTGGTAGAGGCTAGAAGAGTGGGGGGCTTCAAATATGTGGGGGATAAACACAGGGGTATATTAGACCCGAGGCAGGGAGAGGGGAGGGTCATCAAATGTAACTTTCTCTAGTACTCCTAGCATCACAGTTTATGGGGGTGCTTCATCAGACCAGCTAGTGGCCTCTGTCAGAGACTCAGCATCCAACAACAATGCCAGATGATTTCTATGGCTCAGGCACTGGTTTGGAGGTCCCTCATCAAGGAACCACCTATTCTCTGTATCCCTTTCAAAGGAAAAGATCTTTTTAGAAATGGGTTACTAAAATTACTCAAAACTCTCAACAAAAAGAAGCCATATCTGCCTCAGGACTCAGGGAAACCTACAGGGAACAGATTCTCATTTGGAAATAGGAAGTCCTTTCGTGGTAAGAGGAAATTGGGGAAGTGGGGGTAGAAGATTCTTCAATCCTCAAAACACTTCCTCCAAAACAGAGTATAACCCCAGATATAGAGGCTGAGGATTTTCCACATGCAGTAAGTTCAAGTCCAGTGAAAATCTGCATGACTACGGGACTCCACTGCAGAGCCAACTCAGAAAATGTCTCATGGTTCCTCGAGAGATGGGAGAACTCAGTGACAAACAAGGGGGTTCTGGGCATCATCCAAGAAGGATATGCCATCCAACTCTTTTCCAGACCACCAAACAACCTCTCCTGTATCTTCAAAGCAGAAGAAATTAGTAGGAACCAAGGATGTGCTAATGTACAGTTTAATTACTTAACAGTAACAGTAGATCTTCGAGAGAATCTCCTTCATACAGCCACATCTCTGGAACTGTAAACCATCAGTTCCAGGACCACTTGGAAACGTTTGCCTTGCTGGGGCTGCCCATGTTGGTATATGTTGCTGATACCTATATAATGTGGGCACTGGGCAGTCCCATATCGCCTTAGTTTCCCATTAAAGACAAGCTCGGACTTGTATCACACCTAAAGAAATGGGAGAAAGAAAAATCTCATTTGAAAGGGTGCAGAAAAAGAGAAGGTCAAGTGTGCAATAATGGTACATCTTCCATAGTATGCTACCCGAAATACAGAAGGGGCTAGTGGGAGCTTGACCTACTGTATGGCTCTGTGGAGGAGATTCTCTTTAATATCTACTGTTACCGGTAAGTAACCAAACGACATTCCATGACCTCTCTCTCCATAGAGCCATGCCTCTGGAATAATTCTCAAGTAGTACAAAATAGAAGCGTGGGAGGCAGGCCAGACAGTAGGGATGAAGAAGACCCACAAGACAGCAGGCCTTGGAGGATGGCTAGGACAAAACCAGCCCATCCATGGGACAACAGATGCAAACTGCAATGTTCAATAATGGTAAAAACAGAACTCCATGAGGCAGCACAGCATATATCAGCAAGTAGAAGTGTAAGACCCCATGGACATCAAGAGAAGGTAGGATAACTTCACCTGCCTTTTGAGGGGAAGAAAAAGAAAAAAAAAACAAAAGGAAGGTGGATAGTCTGATTTAATGAGAACTCCGAAACCATCTTCAGAAGAATCCTAGAATTCTCATGTAATGAAACCTGATCCTGCTGAAAAACAGGACAGAGGGGACCTGTAAGCAAAACCAGCAGCTCAAAAACTCTCTGAGTAGAGGTACTCACCAAGTGACAGCAGATTTGAAAAGAGCCCGTGTAAAAGACTCCAGAACCAAGTTAAGGTCCCATGTTGGCACAAGTTTACGAGTTGAGAAACGCAGATGCAGAAGCCCTTTAAGGAACCTGCAGGACAGTTCCAATTTGTCTACACTCTTGGGCCCTTAAAAGGGTATAAAAGGTCTAAATGGCTAAGTACGGGAGGCCTGAGTCCAACAGGGACAAGAGATAGTCCCAAGACATTCTGCACCTGACACGATAAAGGATCCAGGGAGTGAGAGGCACACCAAATAGTGAAACATTTCCATTTCGGAGAGTAAGTGTGCCAGGTAGAAGGCCTGCATGACACCAGCAGAACTTCCAAAACTGCTTGGGAGGCACCAATGCACAACAGTTCTATGTCCTCTAGAACAAGTCGTGAAGTTGCTAGGACTAATGGTAAGGGTGTGACAGACTGCCATTGTCCTAAGATGGCAGTCAAGCTCATACAAGGAACTGCATCAGGGATCCTAATGCAATCTCCCAGAGAAGAGGGAACCAAATTTAACCGGTGTAGAAGGGGGCTACTAGTATTTTGGTGGCCCCATCCACCCAAAGCTTGACCAGTACGCGGTGAATCAGAGGAACTGGTGAAAAGATTACAGAAACCTCCCCTTCCAATAAAGAGACAACAAATCTTCCCCCAAAACTCTAGGCCCAGGAGAAAGTAAGCTCCAATACATAGAAACATAGACTTTGACAGCACATAAGGACCACTTGGACCACCTAGTCTGCCCATTTCCCTACCTAGAGGATAAGCTGCTGATCGTATTTAACCAACAGCCTATTTCTTCCTACCAAAGTTTTGCTTTGCGTGGGGACACAAAAAATGTAGAATCCTGCATAACCCCAACAGGTGAAGAGGTCCTCTACCATATCATCCAAGAGTTCCCACTCGTGGGAATGAGCAATGGACCTGATGAGAATTTGTCAGAATGTTCAGAGTGCTGGGTAGAAACATGGCAACGATGTATACAGTGTGTGCCACGGCCCACTCCTACTGTATACTCATATGGCTCTCTGCAGAAGGGGTGCAGGAGTGGTTACCACCTTGTTTGCTGAGTCTTGCCACCAGCAAAGAACCCTGTATAAGGAGACTGTGATCAGAACAGGGTAATCCAGAGACTGGGAAGCGTGGGCTCACTGGGGCACAAAGCAGCCACTGGGGATTGCACATGTGGAAGCAGGCCACAGAAACAGTTACAATGGCAGCTACCATCAGTCCCAGGAGCAAAAGCATGGATCTCGGCTCCTTGCACTAGGGATAGGGTCTTCCTCCAACCAAGCTCCAGATCCGGGCATTGAAGGCGATCAGTGTTTCTTGGGCTATCACAGTGTCAGCATGGAAGTCATCCCTAAGTCTTGTCCAAGACAGTGCCAATAAAATGAAAGTGCTAACAAGCAGTCAGAACTAATTTGGGTTCAATAACCAGTATACCCAGTTGACTGAACAACTTCCGAGTCCATTACAATGTCTGTTGAACTGCTTCCCTGAATGGCACCTTAAGGGGCCAGTCTTTCAGGTAAGGGAATATGCATAGGGTTTCACAGCACAAAGCCATGGCCACCAAAGTGAGGCTCTTGGTAAGGACCCACAGCACTGAGAATAAGCCAAAGGGTGAGACACAAATGGTAATACGGCCCTTCCAAAAGAAAGTAGATGTACTGTCAATGACTGCACCAAAATGTGACCTGCAGATATATTTCAGCATGTCCTGAGCGCAAACCCTATCCCTTTGCAATAGCAGAGGGAGAAGGGAACAGGTTTCATGCAAAACTTTCCATACGCAATGTACTGGGTCAGTCCTCCGAGGTCCAAGATGAGGCACAGATTACCTGTCTTTTTCAGGACTAGGAAATATCTTGAATAGAAATCCCAGTTTATTTCAGCCAGAGGTACAGGCTGAATAGCCCTTTTATTTAAGCATGTATACCAACTTTAGTCAACAGGACTGTTAAGTGTTCCAAAGTATAGTGACACAGGCTGGGGGGATGCACAGGAGACAGTACTATTAATTCTAGGGCATAACCTTCCTGAATAATATTAAGGATTCATCCTTCTGATGTGACTGCCTGTTATTCTCTCAAAAAAAGAAGATATTCTGCCCCCTAGCTGAATGTTGGGGGACGGCGACGGCAGAAGGGAGTTAGAAAGTAGAACGAGTGGTAGCAGCAGAGCCAGCATCTGGACATTTAGGAGACATAAAATGGGCCCCTGAGAACTGTGGTTTGGGAATAGGCCCCAAAGGCAGACCAGCTAGGACCCTGCAAACAGAGAAGAGGAAGTCTCTACAAGAATTACCACCACCACGCTCATGTGCTGGCTGGGGAGCAAAGGACTTCAAAGAGCAAAAAGGTATTATTGACAACTGCAACTCCTTCAAGTATGTTTCACTGGTTGGTCAAAAAAATTCCCATCCCTGTTAAGGTGAGTTAAGGACCTCGCTGAACATCAATAGCAAATCCAGCAACATGCAGCTATTAAAGAGCCACCGACACCTTGAGAAGAACTTTGAAAAACATAATATTTGTACCAGCTTATATTTTTCATTAGCTCTGTATTTCTTATCCTCATTATTTATTAGAGAAGTCATATGTGTGAAATGTGAAAGTTGTTTCCTGAGGGTTCATCCGCTCCTACTGCTTCTTCCCAACCTGATGTCATAATACTCTGCTTATGACATCACAGTTATACCCATGTCAACAGACTGTGATGTCACAGCAGAGCATTATGGTTTCAAGTAGGGAGTAAGCTGTAGAGGTAGAGGAACTCTGAAGAATTAAAGTTCTTATTTTTATGGGAATTCCTTCAGTAATAAATAATCGAGAGGAGAAATATATAAAAGACATATGAAATACAAACTGAATTATGTCCAACTGTTATGTTTTTCAAAGTTTTCCCAAAGGCATCACCTGTTCTTTAATATCAGTGAAGACAGATGCCTGATGTAGCTGAACAAGTGGAAGCATCAGATGAGGCAGAACACAGTAAATGTTTACCAGCCTCTAATCTGTGCGTAACACAATGTTTGACTTTAGTCTTAGTATAGTAGATAAAGACTTCCACATGGTACTCTGATATTTAATCATGCACAACAGGTAACTGGCAATACAGAGGTCCAATGAGGTGGATGCACAAGCTTGTCTTCTCATAATGTTCAATTTTCTGCATTCTTTGTTATGGGCAAAGAGCTCACATGAAAGGGAGCCTGGATACATCATGAGCAGACACGATGAACACCAAGTCAGTTTTAGGCTGGGTCATACAGAAAGCCTTGGAAAAGGGAGCAAGATACTGTTTATCCGCTTTGTGAAGTGCAGACATACTGAATCTGTGCCCGGAAGCCATGGAAGCATCGTTCCAAGCAAGGTAAACAGGAGAAATAATCACAGAAGGAGATGTGGGGACTTGGATTTCTCTTCCTCATGAACAATGTCTAGCTTGTCCTGCATAAGGCAAAGTGCAAGACAGAAAGTAAGAATTCTCAGGGGGAGACCTGGGTATATACATTAGTGTCCTCACTACAGAAGGAGACAGTGGAACTATTGTCAAACTATAAAAAGAGTGCTCTTCCAAGAGGCTGAGGAAGAGTACAAGGGGCTGTAAGCTGCTGAAACACCAAGAGGTGGCAAGGCGTCAAGTACCACAGTTGCAGAGGTACCATCAGCTGACATTAACAGACGCAACAAGAATGGATAAGCCAATGAAAGAGTAATCGTTTATGCTAGGGAGAGCAAAAGTCACTAAACAGCTCAGAGATAATAGCCAAAACAACAGCGCTGGCTAAGAAGAAAGCAAAGACGAGACAGTGCCCATGGACATGGTGGGAACAAGCTGCATGTTACTGACAGTAGGCGAGCCAGACCCTACACCTAACACTGGTATCTAAATTACGGAAGAGCCTGCAACAGAGGCCAACAATGTGGCCTACGACTCACCCTCAAGAGGATTCAGATGCAACTTGTACTGGGAGGATGATTTGGAATGTCCGTGATAGCACTCCATCAAAGAAGCCTTTTATAACTACTACTTCTTCAACTGATGGCATTTTTCTTGGGAAAGTGACAAGTGCAGCCATCCAAGGAGACCTGCTGGGTTCCTCAGGAGCTGATCCAGTAAAACAAGGTGGAAATCCCGGCATAGACACCCATGCTAACCACTTAGGATTCTTCTTCATTTCCTTCTGGTCATTTTCTAAAGCCTTCCAGTGGTGTCTCCTTGTAGCCTAGTTGAAGCCTTGACAAATGGTGCAGTTTTTCACATAATAAGAAAGGTCCAGACAGCAAACACAAAGTGTGCGAGCATCATCTCTAACATCTTCACACTGTACCAAAAAAGCAGAGATTTCTTTGGAGGAACCAACGGTGGCATGCAATAATAATTATAAAAATAAAGAAAACTGAACTTCAAGTAGACGAAATTTATGAAGGCATTTTCCATGATCTGATGAGTAGCAGACAGCGGCAGAAAAAACTGAGAAATTATGTGGCTGCCGCACCCACATTATATAGGTGGCACTGATGTAAGTCAAGGTAGAAAGCCCTAGTTAGGCAAAAGTTTCTAAGTGGTCCTGATGCTGACATCTCACAGTTTCAAATCTATGAGTCAATGAAAGGAGATGGCCTTGAAGAACAGCAACACTGGGGCAATACAGGACATGGCACCAGATCACAAACAGCAGGGCCTCTATTCAATATACCTCTCAGTTCTGAAAAAGACAGGACGATTCTGGCCCATAGTCAACCTCAAGCACCTCAGCTGGCAACAAAAGCAAACCTACTTCAAAATGGAAATACTCAGGTCCGCAATCAAGGCCGTCTACCCAGGGGACTTCTTAGCATCCACAGACCTACAAGACACATTCGTTCACATGCCAATCAGCAAAACTATCACAAATTTCTGATACTCTTCATTCAGGGCAGCCATTTCCAGTACACTCACTTCCATTTGGCCTTGCCTCGGCTCAGAGGGTATTCAATAAGGTACTGGTGGCCATTAGCAGCAGAGGTCTGCAATAAGGGAGTCCACATCTATCCATACTTGAACAACCTCCTGATCCAGGCTACAACACTTCAAGAAGGCCCCAGAAGAGGTCTAGATAACATACTTGGTCCCGCCTCCTCCCTCTCTCTCTCTCTCTCTCTCTGAGTCAATGTCAGGTAACAAAACACGAAAACAGCCAACTCATGCCACTGCAGTCCTTGGAACACCTAGGAGTCTTTTTCTAGACACACCTGAAAAGAGTATGCTCGAAACCAAGAAACAATCCCCTATACTCTCGATGTGCAGATTGTTACTTCTCCACCAAGCCACAGCACAGGAATACATGCATCAACTTGGCCTATTCTCAGCAAGTATTAAAGTTGTTCTACAGGCAAGTTTACATATGAGACCGCTGTAGATATCAGTTCAGTTCTCCTGGGACCGTGAGTCAGAACCAAAATCCAAGCAAACACAGCTCGCACAGTCAGTCGTGCCCAGTCTGCAATGATGAGCCAACCCGACCAACCTCACCCAGAGGGGTCCTCTATGATCACCTAAGGAGATTATAATTATCAAAGATGCAAGCCTCAAGGGATGGATTGTAACCATAGACAACTAATCTACACAGGGAATATAAAGCCCCAATGAGAAGTCAATGTCTATCAACATACTGAACACGAAGACAGTCTTTTATGCATTACTACAACTCTAGGACTAGATCATTTGCCAATCAGTACAGATCAGATCAGATAGCTCACTTACATTAGCTTATCTGAACAACCACGGCAGCACTAGGAGCAAATTAATGCTCAGACTGGCCTACCAGGTCTTACGCTGGGTGGAAAGGACCCTCCTATTATTCAGGGCAATATACCTTGCAGGCAGGTTGAACTTCCAAGCAAACTGGCTTGGCAGGCAGCTGATCCATCCGAGGGGGTTGTACTTAACATGGGACAAACAATATTGGTGTGATAGGATAGAATAGGACCCTGTCCCATTTGTTAGGGAGAAAGTGTGTAAATGCAAGGATCTGTATTCTTTCCTTTTCTCTCTTCTCTGTCTGGTTGCACAACCAAATTTTCCTGTGAGACCTTGGACTTGATCAACCCAAACAGTCTCGCAGACCTTTGCCTCAGTGTCTCTCTATTTTCTCTTGCTGTATGTTTTTTCTCCCTTGCATATCTATATCTGCTAATATAAAATATATGAGAATCAATGTATGGAAATGTAGCTGATATTGGGTTCACTTTTGTTTAGAAAATTGTGTTATTGTTGAAATGTATATATTTATGATTTGAGATGACTGTAGAAAACTAAAGGTTACTTGAGTACAAATGTCTCAGCCTTTTGCAGCTGCTGTGGGGACTTCAGTAAGCTCACTGTTCTACCAGATCCTGCCCGAAATTGACGAGAACAAAATGTTTTGCTAGAACGGGATGCTTGCTAAGGATGGGGGGGTTGATAATCCTTATAAAATAGCTAAGCTGCAATTGTACAGAGAATTTTTTTGGTTTTGGAAGAACAAGAGAGATTTGTTTTACAAGAGATTTTGTTTTGTTTCTGTATGTAATTATTCCAAACAGGTTTATTTTATTTTATGTTACTACAACTACAAATAAACAGTTTTGTGGAATTTTACAACTGCTCCTGGGTCTTCTCTATGCTTCCTGACCTGTGCCTCGACGACAGTTGGCCATTATAGAGTGGTCCCTACACCTTTCTGCATTCCTGCTGATCTGGAGGCAATTTGGAAGACTGCATATCGGTCTCTTCATTTCAGCACACAACAAGAAAGCACCAAAACCAAACAGTCATTTCACGGACTGCAGAGCACTTAACAGCTGATGCACTACCTCAGATTTGGTCATTCTGGATAGTATATGCTTAACCCCTTGTTCTACTAATCCTGCAGGTCCTGCAAAAAAATTGCAGATCAGGCCTTTTCATGCTTGTGACATTATACTGTCTGAGAGGGGCATGGCTTCCCAATGTCACAGAGGCTGTGCTAAGTCCCCCTGTGTGCTACCAGCCCAGACTGAGCTTCTTTATCAAGAGCCAATATTTCATACAGACACTGAAACCATTGGCAACATAACCCCTGAGAGGGTAAGATACCAAGCATTAGGGTACTCCAATCAAGTTGAGGATATGGCACTAAATAATTTAAACCAGCTATATCTGTGGTTTACTTCATAAATTTAAAGTCTTTTTAGCATGTGCCAGGGTACACAAACTTGACTCATATTTGGCTGACATCACATGCCACATTTCCTGGAATTTCTGCAGACAGGAGTACATAAAGGTCTCAAACGAAACACCTTACAGGGACAAGTGTTGTCTGCTGATGCTATTCATGGTAATCATGTGTTTGGTCCTCTAAGGCAACATCCCTCTTGCAAATCTCAGATCTCAGCCTGTTTCCTGGTGGACATTTAAACCCATAGAGTAGGGGAAATTCAGGTGCTCCTGCCTCTCAAACTACTGCACAGAACACCAGGATTATCATACTCAGTCCTGTTACTGCTTTCATTCCTAAGATCCTCATAGCATTTCATGAGAACCAGTCTGTCTACATGGTACTGTTTCATTTTATTCCAATGTTGGAACCCAAAATCAACCTACAAAAACTGGGCCCAGAAGGGCACTTAAAGCAGGTCTAACCAGATCAGATTCTTACAAAATATGAATGAACAATCTATTTGTGCTAGTGGGGCCCCATGCAACAGGCATTCTAACTTCTAAGGATACCACACTCAGGTGGCTCAAAGACTGTATCTACCTTGCCTACACAGCAGCCAGCAAGCAGGTCCCTCAAGGAGTTAGGGCCCACTCCACTCGAGCTACCGTCAATTCATGGGAAGAAGAAATATGCAACACTTATGTGGACTTCTATCCAAACCTTTTTGAAAATTCACCAACTTGATTTGCACAGCTTGGGAGAGGTAGTGTTCAACAGAAGGGTCATATGAACAGCAATTATGTCACCATGGAGCTTTATGCCCTCTGAGAGGTATGGATCATCTGCTTGTTACAACCAATTCATAAGTTTACATCCACATCTGTGGCATGTCATATGGAACACTAAAGAAAGAGAAAATGAAAATTCATATTTACCATCATTTTTTTTTCTTTTCTTCTAGTTCCTATACGACATGTCATGGCCAACCCAGGAGAGAAGATAAACCATTCTTAGGTAACACTGTCAGTTACTGACACAAGAAACTCTCTAGTTATCACAAGTGTATATACAGAGGCTATCGTATAAGGAATATCTTAGGCCCTTCCTTTGGATGCACTGTAAAAATTATTCAGGGTTACTGCCTACAGTCAAAGGCAGAGTCTATTTCTTCTATACAAACATCTTACCTTTACTTTCCTCTAGCTAGTCTAATTATGAAACTAAGCACTGTGGGCAGTGGAGGGTTGAGACCTCTGCAAGAATGGTTAATCAAAATGCAGTATTACATCATACCAGCAGAAGCCCTATAATGTGAAATTACTCACATGTCCTTCCATGACAACTTTTGTGACACATCATGTAGGAACTAGAAGATAAGAAACTAACAGTAAGTATGCCTTTTGGGGGCGGGGGAATCCTGCAGAAAGGTAACAAAATATTCCTGTCAGGAACAGTTCTTCCTGCATAAATCTGTTTCTGGTATAGCTTACTATTCCAACTCCATGCCACCCTGGATCACCACACAAGTGTAATTATATCCCCAAAAAAAATGTTAGTGTTAGGACTCAAACCTCATTTGTTGCCTAAAATATGAAACCATATAGCATGTGTAACACTCTCCTCGTCCTCCACACTAGGTGGAGTCCGATGTTACTAATCCTCTGTGGGAAGTGCATGCAGTTGATACAGCAGAGCAGGCAGCACGGAGTTAACAGAAGTGTTCCTTAGTAGTGTAGACCTGCATGCCCTATGGATCCCCATGTAGGCTCACACACATGCTACTGCAATATAAGGTACACTTGTATTTACTCATACTTGCTATGATGTGTTTAGGAACTGTATTTAGCATGATTATTTTGTGGCGCTTGCCACCTACAACCATTTGCCATGATGCTATGATCAGCATATTTTATGAATCATTGTATTATAACCCAAAAGCAGCCAGAGTCAGCATAACGTGCAAAACCTAACTGTCTTGGGTGTGAGCTGCCCACCAGTCTCCACCAATGGAATTGCTGTATTTTGTTCTTCTCTCTTTTGCGAGAGTCTGTTACTAGTAATACAGTCTCTTATCTCATACTATAATAACTCAAGTAAGCCTGTTGTTCTCTGAGTTTGCAGGATGACATCGTGGTGTTCAGAAATCCCTGAACTCCCAGCAGGTAGGCTGTTTTCTTACATGTTTTGGGAATAAACTTTTTTCTGTGACACCTGGGCTTCTGTGTACTGTTTTGCCAACAGGTCTAGATTCCTGCCACCTAACAATATGGCAACTGCAGCAGGACCTGTTTGGACAGAACCATACCAATACTCTAAAAGGTACACAGGTGAACGGGACTGGAATCACGACACGTGCAAGAGCCTTCACCCCCCGTTCAACCCTTACGGACGGGTCTTGCAGGCCACTCCTGTGCCATAGCTAACGAAATTAGGAACCATGAAGGGGTCTGAACCTACACCCTTTTGTTCAACCAGCGGCTTGGGGTTTGTACTCCGTACTCAAACATGTGGCTGCCTAGCTGTTGAGGTCGAGGTTAAATGGTGTGCCTCGGACTTTCGGTTGGTGCAGAAAATGGGGGATTTTAAAAAAAAATACTGTATGCCCCGCCTACTAACTTGTCGTCATGAAAGGGTGACAACAGCAATGATGGAGATGTTCAAGATGGTGGACCTTGAGACACTGGAGGGTTAAGACCTCACCCTCTGGTAGCCGCCTTAAACAAAAAGGATAACGATGAGGTGCAAGCCTTAACCCAGCAAGCGATCTCGAATTCCCAGGCCAAAGTACTGAAACAAGCAGTCAGAGATACGCTGAAAAAGGAGGTGGAGAAACAGACCCTCCTTCAGGGAGTGGCCACCACTGTGGCCGAGGCGGTCACCAAAACCATCACTGGGCAGGGAGGGAGCCCAAATGCCCTACAGCCCACAGAGGCAATCCAGAACATTGTGGATAAAATAGGCCGCATGACCCCTAGTGACGACCTTTGTTGCCACTTGGAAAAATTGCAAAATCAGTGCAAAATGCTCAGCCTAGCACCTGAGCATTGGGTACAGGTCTTGAAACAGACTGTGGACCCTATGTTGTGGGCCAAGTTGCCAGAAGGCATACGTAATGACATCAGAGCCCCATTTGACAGAATCACAGCCCACCTCTTGGCAGTGCATGACCCTAACATGATCGGCATGATGCTAGCAACTCAAATTAAACAGCGCATCAAAAAAGACCTCAGCCCAGTAGAGAAGCCACTTGAGTCAATAAAATACAAATGCCTGTTTCTGAAGAACCTCCAACTGGTTCTCCGCAAAAAGGTGGCAGCGGACGTATTTCCCAGATGGGAATATTTCCGTGACATCATGGAAAAGATGGAGCATGTTTACCAGGTCTATGAGAGAGAGACCTTGGTTTGGGCCCTAAGCCCATAGTGGCCACTGTGCAGGGTGGAACAGATTCATCCACCCAGTATGTGGTGGAAGAGAAACCAGAGTATTCACAGCAAGGAAAGTCCTCATACCAGAACCGAGGCGAATACAACAAGCAGACATATCGACAGAAGTCAAACCAGAAAAACGCAAAGGACAAAGGCAACGGTCCGGGCCCATGTAAGAAGAGTTGAAGGAGGAAAATGCACAACTCCAGGATTTTCAGACCAAGGTTCAATCCCTTAGAGCCCAAACTCCTGCGAAGGTCGTGACAGCCATTCCTTCCGCTCCACTTTTGGAGGAGGACTCCAAGGTGGGCAGGCGATCAGAATCTCCATATGCTGCAGCATTGCAGATGCTCCGAGAGGTGGACCCTGCCCTTTATGATACCTCGCAAGAGCAAAATACATCGGACTAACAGTGTCAGGTCCCGGTTCAAATTCTCACCTTTTCAGTTACTGATGACTCCGGACGCCCATGTGTAGAAACGTTGGTTGGGGGCTGTCAACTTGAACTACTTCTGGACACAGGTGGTGCTGTTTCTGTGCTGCATCAGGATGATCCACAGAGCTCTTGTGGTTAACGGGGAAGGCCACTTCTACAAAGACCATTGAGGGAACTGTTATCGCAACCTATCGGTCCAAAGCAATACTCATAACCATCGGCACCTTAGAAGTGAAACACCATTTCAACCTCATAGTTTTACATCATCACCAAACTATCCTTGGGGTAGACTTTCTCTCTCAACATGGGAGCGTTGTGGACCTAGCCAACAGGCTCCTACTTCAGGTGCCTGGTCTGGACTACTTGATCTTCATCTCTGATTCATACATTATGGCAGCAGTAATGGCCAGTGACACGGAATATGATGTCATCCTCATATTCCAGCAACATGCCCTTTTTCCTCAATTGAGGCCAACTTTGGAGAGGCTCAGAGATGCCTTCACCAAGCACAAACATGACTGTGGCAGAATGCACACCCTCATACAAGTCATTGGCGTGGCTCCACCATGCCAAAGACAGTACCCTTTTCCAACCAAAGCAATCCCCTCTTTGAGGGGCCACGATAGACTCCCTTCTGAAACAAGGGGTCATCAGACCCTGTGTCTCCATAGTCAACTCACCTATATGGCTGGTTAAGAAGTCCAATAACAACTGGAGACTGACCATAGATTACAGAAGGCGCAACCAAGCTACCCCCGAGTTGCGCCCCCACTGTGGCATCTGTTCCGGATGTACTGAAACTCCTCAAACCACACCACCAGTGGTTCAGCACTTTGGACATTTCCAGTGGATTTTGGTCATTACCATTGGCCCCAGATAGTCAATATAAGTTTGCCTACACCTTTGAAAGACATCAGTACACGTGGAACTGCTTCCCAAAAGGGTTCCACAATAGCCCCTCCCTGTTCCACATCCACATGAGGGACACCATATGAGGCTTCTGCTCTCCCCTGACTGTCTCTTGCAGTATGTGGTTGACCTTTCTTTGGCAACATCAGACCTAGGAAAGCACGTACGGCTCCTAGAGGACCTCTTGACACTCCTACAGAAAGCAGGCTTCACGTGCTACCCTGCAAAAGTACAACTGTGCCTCCCTGAAGTCTCCTTTTTAGGCCTATTCAGTATGCATCACTGCCGAAGGAAGGGGGCACTGCCTTGGACAAGGTCCAGGGCATTCAAGATCTCCCCCTACACACCAGTGTCACCACACTGAGGCGCTTTCTGAGGATGGTCAACTATTCCAGGGGCTTCATTTGTGATTTTGCACAAAAGGCCATGCCTCTGTACAAGCTACTGAAAAAAGATGTCCCATGGCTATGGAGCCCAGAACATACAGCTGCTGTACATCACTAAAATGTGCTTTGGCTTTAGCCCCAGCTCTGGTTAACCCTAACCCTCAACTGCCGTTCGATCTGGAAACAGCCACTTATGATACCATGTCCATGGTACTGGCACAGAAGGTGAATGGCACCCTCAGGCCCACAGCCTACACCTCCCAAGTATTGTCCCCGGTGGAACAAAAATACTCTCTGTGTGAGAAAAATCTCTTAGCCACATTCTGGGCTGTCAAACACTTTACCTACATTGTGAGTTTTTCTCCCATTGTACTGCACACCAACCCACCATCTTCCTGCTCACAGACTGAATCAAAGATGGCAATATCTCCAACATGAGACTCACTCATTGGTCCCTCCTCCTACCAAACAGGGACATTATTGTCCTTCCAGCTAAAATGCTTTCAATTTTGGCACACAGACACCTTTATCAAGGAGACCCTCATGGATGCAGCCTTGAGCCACACACACAGCCCAGACTCAGGCCCCTTCTTATCCGCCACTAAATACACCCAAGCAGATCCTGCACTTCGTCGCATTTTCACAAACTGCTCTTCCTCCTATCAGAGGGGAGAGCAGGTGGCAGGCTGTGGAGTCCTGGTCCTCTGTACAACAGGAGACACTCTGGAGGTGTCCAAACAATGTGCCATTAAATTCTCACAGTATGCCGAATTGGTAGCAGTTGTCTGTGCTTTGGAGATCATCTGTGACCAGGAGGAGGAAGACACCATCATCTTTTCAGATTCCTCTTGGGTGTGTAATTCCCTCTCAGAGCTCCTTCCCTTCTGGAGAACCCATGACTATGCTTCTTCAGAGGGTACCCCTGTCAAATACAGGAATTTATTCCAGTGTATTGTCAACCTAACACTTTGCTTTCAGACTTTACGTGCATAAGTGCTAAGCCCACTCAAAGACTAAACTGTATCATGAATACAACAATCAAGTAGACACCTTAACTAAGGATGGTGCTCGACGAAGGAGGTATGAACTATGCCACTCCACCAACACACCAAGTCCCACATAATGGCAGCCAGCAAGAGGGCCAAGGTGGTCCCACTGGATCTGACCACAGTACAAATGGTAGATCCTGAGCTGCAAGAGGTGTTCGAATACCTATCTAAGGAAACAGAGAAGGAAATGTCACAGACTAATCCCTTCAAAAAACATTGTGACAATTTCCGGCTCTCCCCAGACCAGAAGGTGGTCTTGTACCAAGCTGGAGAAGAAAAACTATGGGTAGTTCCCAAGAAGCTCTGGACAGAGTTCATTCATCAGGTCCATGACACACCTACAGGTGGACACCAAGGTGTAGATAAGACCCTACAGAGACTGAGAACTGTAGGATGGTAGCCTGGTCAAACAACTGATGTCGAGGGAGGTGGCACTACAGAGCCGATCTCCAGGCTGGATGCTTTTTCATACAGCTCTGCATCTCAGCTTAGCAAATATCCAAAATAATAATAATAATACAGTCAGATAAAAGTTGTCAGAAATTACAGCTTTGGATTCCCACAATCAAGGGCTACAAACTGATCCTAAACTTGCCATGGGCAAAACTAAGCATGCAGCATCAGGATCCTCAAAGCTATCTGCACCAAAAACAGAGCAGGCTGGGGAGATCTCAAGCCACGAGGTAGTTACTATGCCAGACAGTTCACCAACTCCTCCTCAGCAGCAAATGATTGCAACGATGCAATCGATGGACAATAAAATTGAAAAAACACTGTCAAAACTAGAAAAACAAGTCGCTATAAAAAAAAAAAAAGAGTTATCTGGTACTACTGTAGAGGCTGAGAAAAGATCTATTTCAACCCAAGCTGCAGTCTCCACTTTAACCCGGGAGAACACACAACTTTGAGGCCAGCTAGAAGCTCTGGAAAATGAGGCGCGGGCCAGGAACTTGTGATTGGTTGGTGTTCCTGACAGCTCCGAAGGGGCTAGCTTGCTAGACTACCTGAAAGAGTGGATGCGGACATCGATCCCCATGCCAGAGGACTTCGACTGGGGTGTCCTTCAGCAAGCATACAGAATGAACCCCAGAGTACAACCCGCCAATACTGATCAACCCCGCACGGTACTGGTCCGGACAGCAGGTGTGGAGATACACAACCAGATCCTGGCAGCAGCTAGAACACTGTACCCGCTTACCATTCCTGGGATGGTTGTAAAAATGTTCCTGGACTTATCGTTCCAGATCTGAGCCAGAAGCAAGCAGTTTGATAGCATTCATCAACGGCTCTATGCCTTAGGAGTGGTGCATTGATTTCTTTTATCGGCTCAACTTCACATTATTTACGGAGTAAAAAGTTGTCAGTTTACTGATTCTAAAGATGCCGAACGCTGGACAGAAAAGATTGAAAAGGAATTTGTGGTTAAGGATGTAGAGGAGGAAGAAACAGATGGTGAGGACTGAAGGGCTACATGATTTCTTTTGGATTTAAATACTTGTGCAGTACCTAGTGATACTGAGACTATGTGGGACATTGTTTCTCTCTGTGCTTAGAACAGGGAGTTTCAATTTTATTGTTACCTTTAGTGGATCTTTAGCCATGGTCACCCCACCTCATCTATGCAGAGTGTAATTAGGTTAGCTAATCAAGGTAAAGGTACTGCACACGTTGTGTTCAGATCTCCAAGATAAAACATGTTGAGTTCTTTCTCTCTGCAATTTTAAAGGGTTGGAAGAATGGAGTAAATACTCAGTCCCATCTCAGATGCTCATTATTTTCTTAGCTGTTTGCCTGTCTGCTTATAATAGATACTGTCTTTACTCATTATTGCTGTATTTTCAGTGAAAGGTTATTAGATACCTGTATCTTTCTGGGTGCGGGGGCATTATGAATAAGTATTTTTACCTAATTGTTGTTACCATTATAGGACTACTTGAATCAATAGCAATCCATAGCGATTGTAGTTTTCTTTTCCTGGTTAAGTCTACCTATTATTGGACATTCCAATGCCACTGAGAAGGCTGGCACATGTGGACTTTTTACATGGACTTGTTTTTTAAATTTGGGTTCCCCCCATTTCCTCTTGTTCAAGATTAAAAATAAATATTTATGTAAATCAACTGCGCTGCTATATTATGTTATTACCTATTGCCTTGCATGAGGAATTGAGTGTATTGCTTTATTCTTAAAACAATAAAAACAAAGTACAAAACAAAATCTGATGTCCAGCACTATGTGGACAACTGTATCACCTGTGCTCAAAATAACACTATTCCAGGCAAGAAAAATGCCAAACTGCTTCCACAGCGGCAGTCTGAACCATGAAATGCAATACGAATTGATTTCATTGGACCCTTGCCCTTGACTCGAAGTAACAAGTATGCTCTTGTGATTATTGACCTCTTCCCTAAATGGGTGGAGGCCTTTCCATGCAGGATGAATACAGCAAAAGCCACCGCCAAGATTCTGGTAGAAGTATTTGCCAGGTGGGGCCTATCTCTCAAGGCAGACTCCAACAAAGGAACAAGTTTTACGGGGGCATTAATGCAAGAATGCTTGGAATTTTTAGGAGTCAGCCAGAGATTCCACATAGCTTACCACCCTCAGTCTTCTGGACAGGTAGAGAGAGTTAACAGACTGATCAAATTGATGTTGTGTAAGTTCGCAAATGAAAATGCAAAAAAGAGGGATACACTGTTGCCCTTATTCCTAATGGCAATCAGGGCCACCCCCATTGCAGCAACCAAGTGCACACCCTTTGAGGTGATGACAGGCCGGCAAAGGAGATTGCTGGAACATCTGTGGATAGATCTCAACACTCCCATGATGGACAAAGTGTCAGTAGACACGTCGCACCACTGAAGGACAATCTGGTCCAAACCCATCTCTTTGCTGCTCACAACCTGGGTAAGGCCCAGGAGCAGCCCACACTGTACTTTGACAAGAATGTCAAGGAAGTCAACCGGCTGGTTGGCGACCAGGTCATGGTACTGAAATTAGCCACACCAGCCCACCCTCTGACAAGTAAGTGGGCCGGTCCATATGATATAAATCAATAAATTGAGCCCTGCTATATACCAAGTACGGTTGACAGACCACTAGAAACCCTTGGACAAATGGTACCATGCCAGCCAACTGAAACTATAGAAGGGTAATTAATACTCCTTCCCCCGGTGGGGGAGGGAGATCTGTATGTTTACCTTTCTGCGTTTTGTCTTGCAGGATGATCCCAATCAGAACCTATCTTTTTCTGAACATCGTTGTAAGCACCCTGGATGCAGGTCCCTCAAGCCTCAAGAAACTCATTCATTTCTTCAACCCACCACCTACAGAGAGCCCTGTGTCCAAGTCTCTGGATGGGGGCGTAGCTATTCGTCTACCATCGGCCAGTGTGACTGTGCACGAAGGAAGAGACTATCTTAATGCCATGGTGGTTTCCCCAGACAATTCTGCTATTCAAATTGAATGGAGAACTAATAACTCTACTCAACAGGGCCTATCAGTGGCCCGCCTTGCTAAAGGAACTTTCCAAGGTTGGCCCAACTCACACATTTGTCCAAATGGAACCTTGTGCATATGCCAAGTTACCCAACATCATACAGGGCCATACAATGTTACAGCCATGTTAGTACCAGATTTTTATTAACAATTTCCTTACATCACAATGTGCCAGAACTGTTTAACACAATCCATTACAACTGCTGCTCTCTTCCTCACAGTTATACCAACGTCATCCAACAAACCCTTACAATGCCCACTCATGGAGCCAGGACCATCAAGCGGACTGGCACCCACTTCTATGCCTGGGACTTTGATTAACAATATTCAATTTATGCATGTTCCTGTTATTTTAAATTTGACATACTGGAATATGGCCGAATTCGGTCGTTGTGCTAATACAAATGTTTCTAAATTCCATGCTGTTATGTTAGTGGGTCTCACGGCAGTGTATCAGGCTCATGCACATGACCCTTTAGTTGGGCAGCACACTACTAAACACCAAGGAGTGCTCAGGCCCAAACGCCCCAAGAGGAGTTTGGGATTTTCTGACATAGCAGGCACAGCAGGCACTGTTACAGGTATGTTTGGGTCAGGAATGTCAATTTGGAACAGAACTCCCAGCAGGTATGCTGTTTTCCACATGTTTTGGGACTAAACTTTATTCTGTGATGCCTGGGATTCTGTGTCGTGTTTTGCTAACAGGTCTAGATTCCTGCCACCCAACAGTAGGAGGGGCTTAAGAACAGGGGTGTGCAAATCCTATTGCCCCCATCTGAGGCAAGTAAATTTCCTTCATGGGCAAGTATAAAAAGAGAACTAATTTCACTGTAATGAATAGGGGCAAGTGAAAATTCAGCTACAGTCATGGCAGGGCAAGTCCTAAAAGTTTTGATTTGAACACCCCTGCTTAAGTGTATAACTAGAAGGACCAGTCCTTTTTAAGGGTTGGTCCCCGTGGCATTGTAAGAGACAGAGTTCCCCAGAGAACCAGCAAAGACTAGGTTAGTCCACATCTGATGCAGGAGAACCTAAATGACAGCAGGCACATGGAGCAGCAAGATGCACTAGACTGCAGGGATGACAATAGGATAAAGGAAGGTGCTCCTTGCAATACAAGGAATAAAATATGCAGGTTCACGTCGCAATTTGCAAATCAAAAACCGGCAATTGTGAATCAATTTCAGTTTTGATTTGCAGTAGGTGCTAATCGAATTTCTCCAGAACCGGAGGGATTGGAATGCACGAATGGCACTATTTTTCACCATCTCCCCAACATTCTGAACCCCCCCCACTGCTAATCAACTTCGGCCAGTTGCTAATCATTTTTAACTCTGATTAGCAAAGGCTGCTGATCAAGTCTCTAACACTAATTTATGCCTTGTACTAGGGACAGACAAGGTCTTCTTCCAACCAAGCCCCAGCTGAGACTGGCTGGGGTGGGCTTGCCAGGTGGGGGGTGGTGTCAGGGTCTCGAGTCTGAGGTGGCACTTTTCCTGTCTTTGCCAAGTCTCTGGATTGCTGAATCAGGTTGAGATGTGAAGCTGGAAAAGCAAATACAATGCAGTGAGTGAAGCTCCAGAGGAGAAATGTGCTGACTACTGAGGTCTTGGCAAACCTAGAGAATTGTGTGTAATTCTTAAGAGGTGCTATACTCACCATAGTGTACCAATTGAGGACTCAAGGACAGTAAAGAAGCACTGATGCTGCACCCATCTTAGTTATTTGTGACTGTGCTAACTGTAGCCCTAGGGCAATCCATTCATCCACAACAAGGCCAGCATTCTAGCCCTGGGAACATGTGAATCATATAGAGGAGGTCAAGGAGAAGAGCCATCAGGAGGAAGATTTGGCTACAGCATAGCATTCGGTGAGTCCCCACACTCCCAAACCCATGGCAGAAAGGTAAGGTGAGAGATATGCCTGTAAGCCCCAACCCCCACCCTGGATGAGAGTTCCATCAAGCCCCTAGACACAGGTGGGGGTGGAGAATACACAGGTAGTAGGATAAGAACTCTGGTTTTCGGTTTCCTAGCTCATACACAAATCTGCTCCATACCTTTTGTTGTACCTCAGCATACTGCACTGGGTGTTCAATTCATGTGGTGTTGCTGCATCACCATTCAGAAAGCAAAACAAGTCCCTTACTGGTTCACCTGTTTCTCACTATGCCCCTGTTGCTGATCAATTCAATGAGTTTTTCACCACATGTGCTCCACTCCTTCCTCTCCTCTCTCCCATATCTCCTCTGGTTTCCATTTCCTCCTGTCACTACACATGAAACCCTGTATGACCTTTCGTCCCTCACTGTGGGAGGCATTACTTTTGGCTTAGCTCCATGCTCCTGTTTGGCATCCAGCACCATTTTCCAGCCATTCCAGTTGGGCTGTGTGGTAGCGCAAGAGCCCTACCCTGGCATGGAAAAGGAGGGGGGAGCTAAGGGACTCTGTGCTATCAAACTTTTAAGCCTGTTGCAACAGCACCTTCCTATCTTTTTTCCTTTTATTCTATCCTTTTTTTGTAGGTTGGCCACCTATGATTCTCCCTTTTACCTGTGATTTTCCTTTTTTCCTTTCTGTCCCCAGGTCTGCTCCTCTCTCATACTGGGGTACTTAGTTTTGTAGCTTGAAATGCTACTTATAAAACTGCTGCAAGCCATTAATAAAATAAAGCCTGTTTATCCAGTGTGATAAAGATATTAGTGTAATCCCTGTCATGAAAAAGTAGTAGCCCGTTATTGTCTGTGGAAAAGCACCTGGTGCTATGAGATGGCTATAAGGGGATTATAGCCAGGGGATAGGGGATTTGAAAAGATGTTTCCCTGAAGCTCTCACTGGTGGTTGATGTGCTCCAGCACACTAAAAATAATGGTAGGGCATTTCTTAAGGTACAAGGGCCCCCCCTTTTGAAAACGGTCCCTATAGCTTTCTACCGCTTAACTGGAATGAGCGGCTTGCTTTCCTTGTAATAACATCATGACTGGCTGTTCTAAAACCAGTGAGAAACCCCTTTGTTGTTTGTTTTTATTTTCATTTCTTGTTCTTTTGCCCATGTTAAAAATATTCTGGTGAATCCTGGCGAGCGGTAACACAGTGCTTTAAACTTCAAAGACAAAGCTACACTCCGTGTCAGCCTCACTCTTGCGCAAGTGGCTCACCCCCTTTGAAGTGCGCCCAATGTCGGCCAATGCTGCATAAGCCACTAGAAAATAAATAAAGATAATGCCACTGCTTTCTGCCTGCATGTAACAGGCTCCTACCCTTTTTTTTTTTTTTGCAGTCAAGCAAGAACACGGAGCCATCTAAGCCTCCGCTTCGCTTTCCCTGCTATTTAAGGCATACTGGGAAGCACCGAAGGAGCAGCGCATTTGAACATTTTTTAGAAATAAATAAAATGATTCAGGGCTGAAAACAAAAGCCGTCCAGGGAGAAAATGTCTGGGAGGGTGAGCTATCAAAGCGGGCATTGTCCCGAGTGCTCTCCTCCCATGTTTACAAGGGGAGCAGTTTTAAAAATAAAGGAATGGAGCAGCATGCCACTAAATCAAAGCTGCTCTGTGTCCTTTTTGGTGTGGCACATCTTCTCCTCGGGCAACAAGCAGCCCATGCCCACCTCTAAGTTTGGTACAGTTATTACTAAAAGCACCTTCTTTCATGCCATGAAAGAAAACTATGTAGGAGAGCTCTTTGGTCTTTAAAAAGGGTATTTATGCTATTTAATGGACTTAATGGTAAAATGCAGTAACAAACAAAAGCTGTCTTTTTGCTTTTCTTTCTCTCTCTAAACAAAGTGTGCCTTCCTCTCATAAATAAATAAACCTAAAAGCATAAATAAAACTGTTCAATTGTTATCATATTTGTCTAGCATTTTTCAGCAGTTTCTCAGCATAATAAAGGTGCCTATATGTAGCCTAGAAGTAGTGCCCTCCCTGAAAATACCTTGGCCTTACCCTGGACCAGGGCCTCACGCTGAAGAACCATGTGGACTCAGTCACCAAAACCTTACATGGGAAACTAGGCATCCTCTACCATCTGAAAGGCCAGCTTGTACCCAAAGCCAGGATCTCAATCGTCACCAGTGTCCTCCTCCTGACACTCACATATGCCGCCCCAGTCATGCAAGGGCTGGGGAAGCTGGAGAGGAACAGACTTCATGTACTTTACAACAAGGTGGCGCGCTTCGCCTCCCAGGCCAACCCTAGGGATCACCACTGCAACTCCCTATCCTTCCTAAACTGGCCCTCACTGGATGCACACCTGCAGTACCCTCTGCTCGGCCTAACCTACATGTTAGTCGACCCCCCCCAGCCACTCTGGCCTCATTACTCTAAAGGCCAATCCCCGACACCTCCGCACAACTAGCCGAACTCTCCTAGATGACCCCAGGGTTAGAACCAAGGTGGGCAGTATGTCCTTTGCTCTCGCCGCTCCCACACTGTGGAACCAACTCCCTCCTGGGGTGCAGGAAGCTCCCTCTATTAAAACCTTCCGTACTAGGCTTAAGGCCCACCTGGTGGACGCCAGTTCTTGCCGTTGCACCAACTTCCTGACAGGAACCCAGAGATAAATGACTAACCAGGTCCTATCCTTCACTACTGTTAAACTTCAAATATTCATACTGTTATCACTGTTGGTCAACCTATTTATTCCATTTGTACGGTTATATTCCTGTACTGCCATCGTAACTGTGTTGTTGTGATACCTGTAACCCGAATTAACGCTGTTTTAGTCTCTTGTGCTATGTAATCCCAGGTAGCCCCTGAAAAAGGGACCTCCGGGGCTCAGTGGGCTTACCCGGTCACCAAAATTTAATAAATAAAAGAAACACTTTTCTTAAAAAAACCTTATCTTTACAGCCAGAGTACTAGGTATTTTTTCCTTAGGGGCCAGCGCCCCATTCTGCATCATTTTTTATCTAGTGGACACTGTCCATCACCCTAAAAGGGGGAGGGGCTAAGCATGTCACACATGTTTAAGTTAAAGAGCCCTTTAAAACTGCATTCTAGACATAACAAAATTATTGTATATTAAACTGAAACTGTTTTTCTGTGTTTGCACTTATTTTTCTTTTTTTAGATTAGGAACTGCTTGTATTAGACTAGGGGCAGATCTTGTTGATCATGTGGCTGTCTAGGCAGTATAAATGGAGAGAAAAGAGAAGCGGGAAGGGGAATACAGATGTAGTGATAGAGGAGGACAGAGTGAGGGAGGGGCTGCTGGCATTGAAGGTGGACATATCACCAGGCCCAGACAGAGTACATCCAAGGGCACTAAAGGAACTGGCTGAGAAGCTGGCAGGGCCACTGGAAGACCTATTTGATAGTTCAATGGACACAGGCATAGTACAGCAGGACTAGAGAACAGCACATGTAGTGCTGCTCAACAAAAGCGGTCCCAAGGATGACCCAGGGAATTACAGACTAATCAGTCTGACCTCCATTGTGGGGAAGCTCGTGGAGACCATACTAAAGGAAAGGTTGGTGGAATATCTAGAGGAGCATGGTCTCCAGGATGCGGGGCAGCATGGGTTCATTGTGGGGGGGGGATCGTGTCAAACAAATCTGATTGACTTCTTTGACTGTGTCACCAAGACAGTAGACAGGGGCCAAGTGGTAGACATCCTCTATCTTGATTTCAGCAAGACCTTTGACTCTGTGCCCCACAAAAGGTTGATCAGGATGTTGGTGGATCTTGGGGTTGGGGAAAAGAAAGCCAGATTGGTGGAAAACTGGCTGAAGGACAGAACCCAGATGGTGGTTGTGGGGGGAGAGTTATCTGGCACAAGACAGGCAACCAGTAGGGTCCCACAGGGCTCGGTGCTGGGGCAGGTGTTGTTCAATGTCTTCATCAATGACACTGGAGATAGCATTAAGGGCAAAATGTGCCTATTTGTGGATGACACCAAGCTCTGTGGGAGAGTGGACACAGCTGAAGGGATACAGGACCTACAGGAAGATCTGGAAAAGCTAGGGAGGTGGTCCGGGATCTGGCAGCTTGGCTTCAATGCCAAGAAATGCAAAGTTATGCATATGCCAAGAATCCTAGGACAGAGTACTACCTGGTAGAGTCCGAGTATCTGCATCAGGGGAGGAGAAGGACCTGGGAGTGATGATCACTAGTGACCTGAAGCACTCCACGCAGTGCAAGAAAGCAGCAGCAAAGGCAAACAAGATGCTGGGATGCATATCTAGAGGGATCAGTAGTAGAAGAGAGGAGGTTATACTGCCCTTGTACAGGTCACTGGTAAGGCTGCATCTAGAGTATGGAGTTCAGTACTGGTGCCCACACCTAAAAGAGGACATTAACCTGCTGGAGAAGGTCCATAGGAGCACTACAAAGATGATAGCTGGTCAGCAGGGTAAGGCATATGAGGAGAGATTGAGGGCACTGAACATGTACTCCCTGGAAGACAGGGGAGAGAGAGAGAGGGGACATGATTGGGACCTTCAAGTACTTGAAAGGGATAAATAAGGTTGATAAGGAGAGTCTCTTTAAGCTGAGTGGCAACCATAACACGAGGGGTCACAGTCTTAAGCTGAAGGGTGGGAGGTTTAGGAGGGAGATCAGAAAGCACTTCTTCACAGAGGGTGGTGGACACTTGGAATGCGCTGCCAGAAGAGGTAATCTCATTGAAGACAGTGGGCAACTTTAAGAGAGGCTGGGACAGGTATAGGGAGAGGGAAAGGGTCACGAGTAGGGAGGATGGGAGGAATGGGGAGAGGGGGCAGGGACAGTAGCTCAAGCTGTGGACCCTGCAACATGAGCAAACTTGATAAACCAAATGGCCTTCTTCTGCTGGCTTCTTCGTATGTTCGTATGTTCACATAAATGTAGGTCCTTTGGGACCATTAGGGAGATAGGTACAGCCTGGGAGGTTGTGTAAAGACTGCTGGTTCCTTAGAGGCACACACGGTGGGACTATGCCTTGACAGTCCTAGCTGTGCTGCTGTGCATATTATTTTTCTTAATTAAATTTTTTTTTTTTGTATGTAAATAAAGTCACACGGTGGTGTGTTTTGCTTCACTTGTACTTCTGACTCCTGGGTATGTTTCCCAACCCACACAGTTCAGCCAACCCAGCCACAGTTGCCTACAATGCAATGTCAGGAGGGACAGCAGGGGCCTTAGACCACTAGATCGCACCCTCTCACGGACTTCACTGCACCTTCCTATCACGGCTGCAACACCAGCTGTTTAGGGACCTTTTTGCTTATTTTGGCCAGCAGCCAATCAGCTGGCTTCAGGACTCCCAAGGGCAGCGCTTCCCTGCCATTATGTTCAGTGTGCTACAAGTAGTCCTTCCACTTGCGATCCTCACATGAAGGACCAAGTGTTAAGGACATGGAGGAGTCTGCCTGGAGTCAGCCGTGAGGCTGCAATCTGACAGGCCACACTGCTCCCCAGACTCCCACTCAACCTGTATTACTTTGCCACTGGATTGTTTGGTCAGTTCACTTTATACCTAATTTGAACTTTTATCTGGATAGCATAAACAACTGTTACTGTTTAATGTAGCTGTAGTACCATTTCATTTGTTTTTCCTTCAGTGCCACCAATCTTACTGCATAGTGGTGTTGTGAGCAGTATTCATAGTAATGTGTCTGGTCAGAGTGGGTCCTTGTCGTCTAGCGACTAATTTTCAAAAGGGCCTCATTTCAGATTTTTGTTGCAGCCCCTGTTAGAGAAGGTTTGGCATGTTCATGAGTTAGGTATGACCTTGAGCCTTCAGGAAAAGTATGTTGTAGTGTTAGATCAATGGCAAGTACCGAGATACAATCCTGTCTTGGTTGAGCCCCTACCCCATGAAAGTGACATCCTGCACTGCCAATGAGAGAGGCTTAACTGGCACTCAGGGATCAATATCTCATAGAATCATATCAAAGAATCATAGAATCACAGACGTTTGATGGCAGAAAAGGACCCTTTCAGCTCATCTAGTCTGCCCATCCCTCCCCTTTCACATACCCCCCCTTCCCACCTGCCCCTGCACTTCCCCCAATACTCAGCCCCATATGCCTGTCCCATGCCCTCTTAAATTCCTTCACCATTCGAGCCCCCACTCCATCTGGCAGTCTGTTCCAGGGCTCCACCATCCTCTCTGTGAAGAAGCTCCCCCTCACTTTGCCCCTGTATCTATTTCCTTGCACTCTGAGGCTGTGCCCTCTAGTTCTGGCTCCCTCCTTCCTCTTTAGCAGACCTCCTCCTCCTACTTTATTTAGTCCCTTTACATATTTAAAGGTTTCAAGCATGTCCCCCCCTTTCCCTCTTTGTTTCCAGCATGCACAAATTCGATTCCTTACACCTTTGCTCATATGTCTTCCCCTGCATACCCTGCAGCATCTTTGTTGTACTTCTCTGAACCTTCTCCAATGCATCTATATCCTTGTGGAGGTGTGGTCTCCAGAACTGAACCCCATACTCTAGCTGCTGCCTTACCATAGCTTTGTAGGGGGCAGTATTACCTCCCTCCTTTTGCTAGTAATGCCCTTGCCTATGCATGCCAACATTCCACTTGCTCTTCCTGCCGCCCTGCTGCATTGGAACTCTACCTTAAGGTTTGAGGAGGCCAAGATCCCCAGATCCCTTTCCGGTTCCGAATTTTTGACCCCCCCCCCCCAGCATGTACCCTGCTTGCATATCTTTACTCCCTAGGTGCATCACAATGCACTTCTTGGCATTAAATTTCAGCTGCCACTTCCTGACCCACTCCTCGAGCATCTTAAGGTCCTTTCTCATGTCCTCTACCCCCTTCGGGGTGTCCACCCTGTTGCAGATTTTTGTATCATCAGCAAATAGGCACACCCTCCCTCTCAAATCCTCTGAAATATCACTGATGTAGATGCTGAAAAGGAGTAGACTCAAAACTGACCCCTGTGGCACCCCACTCCTTACCCTTGCCATCTCGGAGTGCACCCCCATTTAGTATCATCCTCTGAGTTCTCCCTGCTAGCCATGCCTCCACCCAGCTTGCTATTTTCCCTCCCAATCCCATGCATTCCATCTTGCTCACCAACCTCCTGTGGGAAACAATGTTGAATGCCTTGCTGAAGTCCAGATAGGCAATGTCCACCGCCCCTCCCTGGTCGATTACCTGAATCACCTAATCAAAGAACTCTGTTAGGTTGGTCTGGCATGATTTCCCCTTGGTGAAACCATGCTGCCTGCTGTCCTGCAAGCCACACTCCTATAGATAATCCACCACCCTCTCCTTGATTAATGTCTCCACTACCTTCCCCACCACAGACATAAGGCTGACAGGGTGGTAGTTCTTTAGCTCCCTGCTACCTCCTTTATGCAAGGGCACCATGTCTGCCCTCCTCCAGTCCTCTGGCACCCTCCCTGTATCCAGACACAGGTTGAAGAGCCTTGTCAAGGGTGTGACAAGTTCCTCCCTCAATCCTTTGATCACTCTGGTTTAAATATATGTGTTTTTTGGTGGTGGAAACGTAATAATGTCTTTTTCTTTTTCGGTTTATTACATGTTTAAAATAACTACTTGCTGTTTGAGTGCAGGACATGGCAAGTAAACAATGTATTGGACTTGTACCATCTCCAGCAAAACAGTTTCGTACATCACACTGAGACTATGCAACTATTTGTATTTTTCGCCAAGACAGAGATGCTTCACAAAATCTTGTTGCAGCCAAAGCCAGAGGTCAAGAAACTCTGTTCGGATGTATGAGAGAAGCAGATGAATCGTATAGAAGTGCTAAAACACCAGGGGTGCAGATGAGACAGGATTCATTGTTGCTATTCATTATCATCGCCAGGGCTATCAGATTTACATCAGCAAACAAAACCTTTCATACAAACACTATCCACAAGCAGATCATCTAGACTCAGAAAAGCCTGGAACAAACAGCCAGGAGGCGGCTATGAGAACAAAACTTACATCTACAACATTTGCAGCTAACAAATGCTACTGGTAAGGGCCGGACGGGCCAGTGAAACTAGCACTGAAAAGAGGAGAGAAATTATGTCTTCACAAGCACATTTGACATGCTTGTAATCCACATTCAAGATGACTTAACACGAGGCAGGACATCTGAAATGACATGCCTGTTGACAAAATACAGAGGATATTTGGATACATGTGGTTATGCTGAATCAGGGACATACATTGCTGAAAAGTTGAAGAAACATCTTGTTAGACACTTTGAAGGTTCAATTATATTCCATCAGCCTTATTCAGCAAACAAACCAGAGCTGGTGTATAATAGCAAAATAAATTTTAATGAAACAATCAACAAAATTGCTGAGTTTCAAAGAAAGGTCTCTGAAGAACTGATTGAGACAGACCTGGAGCTTCCTGATGATGAGTATAAGAATCTCAGGATTTTTCATGCAGCAACAACATGTCGTGCATCTACCCGAAAAGCATTGGGGATTTCCAGCAACCCATACATTGACTGTAGAGAGATTTGTTTTGAAAGAACATAGTCCCTAGTGCCTGCTGATCTGTACCAGTTTCTGAGTCTGCTCATGATGGGTAAACCAGCAGAACATATCCAAAACACTCCTGATGCACACAGAAGAGTCTTAGTAGTAGCCCAAGATATACACTACAGTGCTTCAAATTCTTGCTGTAAAACACCAAAGCATATTGGACTAGGTATATCACCACCATCTGGCTGGGACTTGTCAATTGTTGGATATGTTACACAGTCATGAGCATTCCCTGAGTTATGATGATATTTGCAGACTTGAGACAACCACAGCAAGTGCCGTCATGTCATCAATCACACAACAAGGTGGAACACTTCTTTCAACAAACATCATGCCTGGAATATTTGCAGATGTCACAATGGATAACACAGACATAAATGAAAAAACTTGGAGTGGTCAAGGAACAACACATGTTCTAGGCAGTTTGCTGTATCAGGACAATCTGGGGTCCAATGCGCCTGTTGGACCAAGACCTAAAGTAGCTGACATTAGGGGAAAAGCTGTGAGCAAACGTACATGCTTTGGTATTCTAGAATGTCCTAACCAATTCAAGTTTCAAGGGCCCAGTCAGTCACCTGTCTGGTGAAACGGATGTGAAGTCTTGGTTTTTAACAACTACACCAATCTTTGATGCTAAACAAAAACTGGTTATTTACTCATCTATGCCCCACAAAGATTTTCACTCTTGAGTTTGAACCCCTACAACCAGAGGATCAATGTGTACCAAGCTGGGGGTTTCATGCAATCATTCACTACAACTTCAGAGGGGAAAGATTCAAGACCACAATTAGTTCCAATCCTGTAGTTCCCACCCATAAGGATACTATATACACAGGAGTAAAAACAATCAAGAAACACATGCAGACGCTGGGCCAGGAAACCCCAGTGATACCTTTGGACCTTCAATTGTACATCAATGCCCAAGAAGTCTGCTGCTGCAACTGGGAGGAGCTGAAGCATCATCTTTTGAGAATGGAAGGATTCCATATAATGGATCTCTACTGAAAGATACTTGGAAAACATCAACCTACTAAGGTAGAAACAGTTTTGAAAGCAAGCAAAGAAGAATGACAGCTTGCCACCATGTATGGGCAGCCTGGTACAGCACATAAAAACAGCTAATTACCAGTGTGCTGTTTGGAAAGCAGCACTAGTGGCTAAGCTATTTATTGTGTCACCTGGTGGATGTGGCTGGACACAGACTGAGGATGAGCTTGAGCCTCAACAAATGATGCAAGAATCAGGTCCAAAAGACTTGACAGAACTTACCACATGCCTGTGTGCAAAGCCTAAATGCTCCTCAAGGAAGTGCAGGTGTGTGATGATAAAACTAAAATGCACACCAAGTTGTGGGTGTGAAGGATACACAAACACATGTGACAATACGCATGAAACAGGCGAATACAATATCAGTTATAAAAATGGTGATCTGGAATCAGATTATGACACTGACGATGATGCCTCTGAGTAAACAAGTTAAATGTGCCTCCGAATTAAAAATACATGCTATAGTGAAAAGTTGCATGATAATAAATATCGTCATAAGTCTTCATTAAAAAGTCATCTCAAACAATAACATATTTGTTATTATACTAGTTACTACATACTAGTTGTCTAAGGCATGCCCTACAGGGGGCATGCCTTAGACAACTAGTATTGGAGCCCACTCGAGAGCGAGCAATCTTAGACCTGGTTCTCTCAAATGGAGATGGTGAGAGGATCACAGATGTAGAAGTGGTAGCCATCTGGGAACTAGCGACCATCGAACAGTATGGTTCACAATAAACACAGCAATAGAGTCTGCATACAAAGGCAAAAGTACTGGACTTTAGGAGGGCTGACTTTGCCAAAAGGGGTGAGTGCCTAAGGAATGCACTAGCAAATGGGCAGGAAGGAGGGGTGGAAGAACAATGGGGAATAATAAAAACTGCCATCACAGAGGTAACGAGCCTTTGTGTGAAGCAAATAAACAAAACAAAACAATGTAAGAAACCACTATAGTTCTCAAAGGAAGTGGCAGTGAAGGATCAAGAGAAAAAGAAAGCATTCAGGAAGTACAAGGAATCGAGAAGGAGCAGGACAGAGAACTATATCAGTTAAAGCAAAGGAGGCTGGGAAGGCAGTCAGAACAGCAAAGGCCCAAACTGAGGAAAAGATAGCCAACTCAGTTAAGAAGGGATAAACCCTTTATAGGTACATCAGGGAGCGAAGGAAGACCAAGGGAGGGATAGTGAGGCTTAATAAAGGGAGGGAGGGTGGGCAGAGGGAGACTGTGAAAGGCAGAGATACTAAACAAATATTTTGCTCAGTATTTACAAATGAAGAGGGGGAGGTACCTAAAACAAACAGTAGAAACACTCTGGATATAGGAGTTGATACCAGCCCATTTACAGAAGAAAGGGTTCTGAAAGAACTCTTAAAACTGAAGGTGGACAAAGCAATGGGGCCCGATGAGATTCATCCCAGAATTCTAAAAGAACTAAGGGTAGAAATAGTGACACCACTGACTATCCTTTTTAACAAATCATGGGAGGATGGGGTGGTACCCGAGGACTGGAGGAGGGCAGATGTGATTCCCCTTCACAAAAGTGGGAGCAAGGCAGAAGAGGAAACTACAGACCTGTTAGTTTAACCTCAGTGATAGGGAAAATGATGGAATCACTTCTGAAGGAAAGAACTGTCGAGTATCTAGAGGCCAGAGGGGGCACAGGACCCTAGGCAGCATGGATTCACAGCAGGAAGGTCATGCCAGACGAATCTGATAGATTTCTTTGACTGGGTGACCAAAGTAGTATATTAGGGATGGGCCGTGGACATGGCCTACCTAGACTTTAGCAAGGCATCTGACACAGTCCCACACAAAAGATTAATATACAAGTTAGCCAGCCTGGGAGTGGGTCCCAAGGCGACAGCCTGGGTAAAGAATTGGCTAGAGAATAGGACACAGAGAGTAATAGTAAATGGAGTCCACTCCAGAAGAAAGGGGGTTACTTAGTGGGGCAAATTTAGGGTTCAGTATTAGGATCGTCCTCTCAATGTCTTTATAAGCAACATTGCAGAGGGACTGGAAGGAAAAGTATGTCTCTTTGCAGATGACACAAAGATCTGCAACAGAGTTGATGCACAAGGTGGGGTGGAAAGGATGAGAAGGGACTTGGCAAGGTTGGAGGAATGGTCAAATGTATGGCAGCTTAGATTTAATGCTAAGAAGTGCAAGGTAATGCACCTGGGAAACAAAAACCCAGGGGAAGAGTACACAATGGGGGGTGAGATACTAACAACAACAAAAATGGAAAGGGACCTGGGGGTAGTCATATCAGATGACCTAAAGGTGGGCAAAATGAGAGGGCAGCAAGGAGGGTGGGGGATACTGGGATGCATAGGGAGAGGCATCACCAGTAGAAAACAGGAAGTTATTATCCCTCTGTACAGACAGCTGGTGAGACTCCCATCTGGAGTATCATGGCAGTTCTGGAGACTCAATCTCCAGAAGACATGGACAGGATGGAAGCTGTCCAGAGGAGGGTAATCTAAATGGTGCAGGGTCTGCACCGGAAGACATAAGAGACGAAGGAGCTTAATATGTATAGCCTCGAGGAAAGGAGGAGAGGGGGACATGATAGAAACGCTCAAGTACCTCAAGGGAATCAACAAAGTCCAAGAGGGTAGCATCTTTCAAAAAAGAGGTGTGCAAGAACAAGGGGGCACAATTTGAAGATGGGGGGTTCAGAGGTAATTTAAGGAAGTATTTTTTCACAGAGAGGGTTGTGGATACATGGAACGGCCTTCCGGAGGAGGTTGTGGAGTCAAAAACAGTGGTGGAATTCAAGCATGCATGGAACAGTCATAAGGCCATTCTAGGGGGTGGGGGTAGGAAGAAGTAGGCTGCTGGTTAACTAGGATCTGTAGCTTATCCAGTAGGTAGGGAAATGGGCAGACTGGGTGGGCCAAGCGGTCCTTATCTGCCGTCAAATTCTATGTTTCTATGTTTGCTGCATTAGAATTAATAGTTTAATTTCTGCTTAGGATGGACCTTATTATGATAATAACATCTTGTACTAAAAATGTTGTGGCTCATTTATTGGCTAAAAAAGACATTTGCATTTCCATGGGTGCCATTATTATTCAAAAGTAAATTTTCTCACACTTTCTATTCAGCCCAGAAAACAAACTTATTGTTTGACAAGTTGTTGTTTCTCGCTACATGTGTACAGTGTATGCCTTCAGGAATGAGATTTGGTTACAGGAACGCATTCTTGGCCAGCAACCTTAGTGTGTACAAATCAATTATTACAAGGAAATTGTGGTATAATTTCTGAGCAAATAGAAGAAAATTGAGAGCACTAAAGAATATAATTACTTAATGCTATAGACATGATTACTGGACATAAGGCATGACAAATTGGTTTTAGATGTTATGTTTTACTTACATATAGAATTCATTTATGGGCATTTAGGTTCACTTTATTCAACTGTATTTCAGCAATTCATCAAAATTGGAAACTAATACCCAAACTCTACAAATATGATGTTAAAAACAACAGTTTTACAATTTATTTGAAATGCAAGATTTACTCGTTTTCATCTTTTTTCAGCTACATTGTCCAGACTTTCTCTTCAAACATCAATATTATCAACCATGTGATGAGCACCACAACATATCTTTTCTGAAAGCTGATGAGTAGAGCTATCTTATGCAACCATCAAACCTTCTCTAACGGGTGTATGTGTGTGTAACAGGATTTTGAAAATTGGCCACTACACTATTGAGCTGCTTGAATTCCTAGCTCACGTTCAATTACCTAATTGGTTTCTCCTGTGGAGCCATACTTCACCTTATAAAATGGGCCAGGAGTTTTCTGAGTCCTGACTGGCTGAGAGGCACCTCTGTCCATGTCCTTATCAGAGCATATTCATGCCACCGGCACCTCTTCAGCCAGTCAAGACTCATCACAATAGAAATCACTATGCTCAACAGTCTACTGCTAAGCTGTGTCTGCCAGAACCCCATCTGTACTCACCGACCCCCCGCTCTGTAACTATACTCTTATACAGAGAAATTAAAACATTGGTAAGCCAAAGTCTGACCTCCATTCCCCAAGATTCCAAAAATAAGACCTGCTCCCAATCTCCACTTCAGGAAGAGCAAGAGCTGCTGGCGATCTACTGAGCATCCCCGCATGCAACAAAGAAATGCCTTGTAAAATGAAAACTGACACACAGCAGAGACCTGTGGCTCCATTACCAGGAAATCGGAAAGGCATAAAATTAAACCAGAGATCTGATCCTTCATCAAGTACTTTAACTGACTGCCATTTAAAAAGCAGGACAGAGACCAGCTCTTCCATTGCCGTTCATGATAACACACGAAAATGAGAACCGCTCAGTCTGAAAGTAACCTGCACTTCAGAGCACAAACAGCAGCGCGATCTCCAAAGCTTCTCACAGAGCCGTTCCTCCATTCTGTCTTTCAGACCGAAAACAAGTACAGTAAATTATAAATAAAAAAATGTGATCTCCAACGGTGCCGCTCACTACTAACAGTTTCTAAACCGCAAACAAGGAAACCATTTCAGACAGCGTCCTCAAAGGGACATGCTCGGTGTCAGTGAAGCAGCACACAGAAAAAGGAAAAAGACTAAGGCAACAAAAAAAATCATTTGTTGATCTTTGGAGGGAGGAGGGTACGGAACACAAGAACTCCAGAACACAGGGACTATTTTTTACTATTTAAACTATTAAACTTTCAGTTCTATATTTTAACTTTCTTTGGTCTTTTTTTTTTTTTATAATTACTTGGGCCTATTTTATAGTAGTAAAACACACTTAAGGTGTGGGTTTTCTGATAAGAGTATGTTTCAGGTGCATAAGGGCACTTCATGCTCTTATAAGGAGATAACCCACACTTCGTCGTGTGTTATTGCTTGCTTATCGTCTGTGATCCAAAGGATTACTTTACAGGTTTACTGGTGCACTAATACTGGTTGCTGTGTATTGCATTAGGTCTACGATCTGTTATATTACTTCACCATCCTGTTTTGAATGTTTTATTTTATTCCACATTCTATTATTATGTTGGGTTACTACTGATTTCTGATTGCAGTCCTTGATACCAAGTTAATAATCAACCTGTTTTATTACAGTGTTTTTCTGTCTGTTGTCATTGTAGTGTTGCTGGTTTCCTCACCCCATTACCATGCTCACATTCATCCTCTACCTACTTCATTTCCCCTTACAACTTACCTCTCCCCTGTCCTCCACAAGCAACTTTCTCCCACACCCCAGCTACCCTCACCACTTTCCCAACCTCTCTCCTCCAGTCCCCCCACCTCCATCTCAGTCTTGCTTCCCCACTATTCATCCTTCACTCCCTCCCTCTCCCTCCCTTAACAGAGTTTCTGCACCACACCCTCCATTCTGCTTATCATCCCCCCTCCACCTGCTCTCTTTCTCGTGCAAATGGGAGGAAGTCACAGTTTGTCTCCTCATTCTTCTACTCCTCCCCCTGGGGAGCGCTGTGGAATCCAAGCCTGTTCCCATTTCTCCCTACCCATCTGCTACTTCCAAGGGCCTCTGCATATTTCACCTTAATTAATTTATTTATTTAAAAGCTGATAACTGGAAAAACAGCAAAGAGCCAAGACTCGTTTCCAGGAGCAACCAGGGAAAAGGCAACATGGGAAAACAGTAAGTTTACATATGACAAAAACACATCAGTAACAAGAAACAAGGGTCACAGTTACAAGACCCATAACAGCAGGCAACATCAAGGTAAAGGTGTATAACATTAAAGGAAAAAAAAAAGTGTATCCACAAATAGTACCACAGTACAGTTGCAGGACAGACCGTTGCACCAAATAATAAATAATGGGTCAGGGCAAAATGAAATACAGAGAGCAAGGTACAAATTACAACAATGGGGTTCATATTGGACAAGGAGATATGGCTGTCAGAGGTTTGTAATTGTAGGTGATTGGCTAACTAACGGTTAGGAGGCGGGGCTAGGGTACACAGGGAGCACTGTAGGTGAGGCAGAAGTCTAGGAGCCTTCTAACTCAGCTCGACCTCCTTTCTGTTTAGGTACTCCAGCACTCTCCAGAAATTCTATGTACAGTATGACTGATTCTTGGATCTCTTCTAGGAACACTGACTCTAGTTTGTCCCTTCCTGATTTCAATCTCTTCACACAGGACAGAGGAAAACATGGTGGAAAAGTAGCTATTTATGTCCGCCAAAGTCTCTCCTGCACCCAGGACTTTAGGGATGCCTCACCCTCCTTACATGAATTTCTCCTTGTTAAGATTTCATTTCCTTCATCTGTCCCTATTTTCATAGGGTTCTTCTATGCCTCATCCAAGATCTCACCCTCCTCGCTGACAGATGCTCTAACATTATCTCACATCCTTCCATTGGTGAATTCATTCTCCATAGGGATTTCAAGTTAAATTGTTTCTGCCCTTCCTCAAGACCTACTTTCTATAGGATTGTCTTTAAATGTGTCCCAGATTATCACCAAACCCACATAACTTAATCCCCACTCTCCTCCAATTACTCCCTGTTCAACTGTGTTCTGTCCTTCCACCCACACTGTACTGTGGCAGCAGGTACTCTGCCAGAGTCCTTCAGTCACCACTGTACGATGTACTGTGTTAACAGAGTCCACCCCCCACCTGCCCCGAAATATATCTGGTCTAGGTGACTCCAGTAGCTAAATGTAAGTGCTCTCGAGTGACCTAGCTACTACTGACTGGTCTGCCATCCCATTAGCCTTAGATATTGATGTGACCCTTTCTCTTTTTCATTCCAAACTTTTTTCAGTTTGGGACAAGCACGCACCCCCCTTCAGAAAAACAGAAGTTTAAATACCTGTAAATGTTCTTTCTCCGACTGCTGGTCTCATCACTTCTGGGAGGTCCTTCCTGGAACCACGTGACAGGCAGGAGGTATACAGACTTCTGTAGGAAGGTGGTACCCTCCCACTCATTTCCTCCAGATGTCAGTACTTCTATAGCCTTTGTCTTCTGAGGAAACACATAACTTGGAACAAATAAAAGAAAGGTTAGTGTAAGTTGCGACCGGAAGCCGACTTTCAGCATTCTGGGAGGGACGGAGCCCGGAGACCAGCAGTCAGAGAAAGAAAATTTACAGGCATTTAAATTTCTATTCCCGTCTCCTAAAGCTGGTCTCCGGGCTCATCACTTCTGGGATATACTAAAGCAGTACATTCCTCCACTTACTGGGTGGGAAGAAAGTTCATAGTCCCTTATAGGTCCACCACTGCCTGGAGGACCCTGCGGCCAACAGACGCCTCTGCCGAAGTGGCGACATCCAACTTGTAGAATTTTGAGAAAGTATGGACGGATGACCATGTGGCTGCTCTACATAAGTCTGCCAGGATAGCCTCTCTGAAGTCCACCCAGGATGTAGCTATCACTCGGGTTGAGTGTGCTCGCACTGGTCCCGGCCTTCTGGTAGGCCATGGTGATGGCAGAACGAATCCACCTAGCAATAGAGTCCTTTGATGCCTTCTTACCCATGTTCGGGCCTGAGGTAAGGATGAATAGGCTTGAAGTCTTATGGACTGAGTCAGATCTCTTGATGTAATTTTGATTGTTCTCCGTGGATCAAGCATGTGAAATTCTCTTTCTCATTCTTGGGGTGAGGACAGAATAAGAGAATGTTCAAGAGTTGGTTGCAGTGAAAATGAGACATCACCTTAGGTAAAAAGGCTGGATCTGTCCGCGTTACTACACAGACTTGATGAAATATGGTGTAAGGTTCTTTGGATGACAGGGCTCCTATCTCACTGATACATCAGGCTGAGGTGATTGCAATGAGAAAAACAGCCTTCATAGTGAGATGAAGTAAGGATGTCTCCTTTAAGGGCTCGAAAGGTGGTTTGGTGAGTGCTTTGAGTACTAGGTTGAGCCTCCAGGGAGGTACTACAGGTTTTAGTGGGGGACGCTTCAAGGTTGCTGCTCTCAGAAATCGAACATGAGGGAGAGCTCCTAAAGATTCACCTGAGTCTGCTAACAGGAGTACCCCTAAAGCAGACACCTGGACTCTTAAGGTAGCTGGTTGGAGGACCTTGTCGAAACCCTCCTGAAGGAACTGAAATATGGTAGGTAGAGACACAGAGTCGTCCGGTAAAGAGGTGTTTCATAACCAGAACAAGAATTTTCTCCAGATCCTATAATAAACCCTGGAGGAGGAGGCCAGCCTGGATTGAATCATCGTTTCTATGACAGGTGCAGAGAAACCTAACTCCCTTGGCAGAAAAGACCAGGAGAAAGGACTGTTGTGTGACTGGACTTCTCTGCTGGGACTAAAGTAGAAGAACTTTTGTACTTGGACCTTTAATTTAGGGTAAAAAACCAACACACAAAACAAAACAAAAAAGTGTGTGTGTGTCTGTCTGGTTAACTGAACTGAATGGGTATCTGAACAGTTATAGTGTAAATACAGGTGATTGAAAGGACTTAACTGCTGTGAGGTTTAAATTACTGGTAGAAAGATCTAGCAAGTAGGGGAGTGTTTATTAGAAGGAAGCTACATTTAAAGACTGCCTTAGAAAGATTCTGCTAATAGCTTGGCAGAAGACACCAGGAGAAAGGACTGTTGTGTGACTGACCTCTCTGCTGGGACTATATTGCCCTCCTTCCCCCCACCCAAAGCTAGTTCTATTTTTATAGGCACAGGATTTGACTGACAACAGGAACTTCCTGTTTGGGAGCAGGAAGTGAGTGATCACAGAACCACCAAAGACCCAACTTCCTAGAAGGGAAAGAGTAGCTCTCCGGCCCCTTCTAGCTGCTGGAGGTCTGCCTCTGAGCAAGTAAGTGGTCTACTGAGAAATATAGGATATTCTTGTCTCAGAACAGGCCAATCAGGAGCTTAAGGGCACACAGGCAGAAAGTAAGGAGCGAAGAAAAAAACAGAGGAAAGAGTAAGGATTGAAACAGTTAAGGGCCAGAAATAAGACATGATTGAGTGGTGCAGTGTAGTGGCTGTGGAGCAGCAGTCTTCCGGGAGACGTTTGGAGGATGCGGTGTTGTCCCATCTGCAGGCACCTCTCTGGGCTGAGGAGGAGGTTGCTTATCTCCAGGCTGAGTTGACCAGGATTTGTGGGACCTCCCTTCCATCCAGGGACCACCAGTGCCACTGCCGTGCCTCAGAGGTTGCCAAGAAAGAGGAGCGGTTGGACCACAGGGCCCAGGGAGGGTGAGGGTGGTGGAACAGAGGCGATCCTCCAGCTGTACCTCCACAATCCTATGCCATTCTGAAAAGTGTGGTTCCTCTATGGAGGCACCCGCAGTGAGACCAAGGAGGATGCTGGGAACCTCCACAAAGAGACCCACAGGAGGGAGGCAGGGGACCCTGCAGGGAAGGAAACAACTCCTGGTGGGGACTCTATTGTTAGGAAGGTAGAACTGGGGAGGAAGGGAGAGGGAGGTAAGATGCCTGCCTGGCGCCATGGCTGAGGGACAGGGAGCAACTCAGGATTGCCGGAGCAGCTGCACAGGGAGGGGGTGGATGTCATTGTCCACCTAGGGACAAATGACCTAGCTAAGAAAGGGATTAGAGAAGTGCAGGAAGAGTTTGTGGAATTGGGAGGGCCTTAGTCAAGTAGCATGCACGGTAACCTTTCCTCGGAGGTGCTGCCCATCTATGGTATAGGAGAGGCTAGAGTGTTCCGGTGACCATGGATTCAAATCAGTGGTTGAAAACTGGCGTGGAGCCCAGGATTTGGCTTCATTGGGGACTGGGGGTCCACCTGGAGTGATGCGTAGCTTCATACTGGCATGATGGGCTGCATCTGTCCGGAGGGGAACCAAGATCCTAGGATAGGTTTAAATGCTTCATTGGCAAGCTTTTAAACTAGCCAAGGGGAGGCACTGAAAGGAGGCAGGGAAATCATAGCCCCCAAATAATCACGGTAGTAAGTGTGGCAACACCAACATAGAGGTGTCGACAGGAGAAGGGCAGGGTAAATGGAGAAAGTGACAAAGGCAAGAAGGACAGGGATGGGGCAAAAGGGAGAAGGCCATCAGAAATGGAGGGTAATGAGTACCAATGCCTGTAGTCTGGGCAACAAGCTCCTGAGCTGGTGGCCTTGATGGAAGAGGGATGCCTGGATATCGTAGCAGTCACAGAAACATGGTACACAGAGAACCATGACTGGATGTTACATACCAGGGCACATAACCTACAGGAGAGACAGGCAGGGAGAAGAGGGGAGGAGTAGCCTCCATGCAAAGGAAGGATAAAAGCAACTGAACAAAAGAGTAAACAGGGAGGAGAGGAGGCACTGTGGGTCACCTGAGACTGGAAAGGGCACCACAATCCGACACAGAGGTTAGGTACAGACCCCATGTCAGGGGAGGGAATGGACAAGGATATGATAGAAGGCATTCAGAATAGCAGAGAAAGGAGATACTACTGATGGGAGACCTGAATATGCCAGATGTTAACTGGAGCACATTTGCTGCAGCCACATCCAAGAGCAGGGCCATTCTTATGCCCTACAGGTGGCAGGCATTAGACAGCTAGTTTCAGAACCCACTCGTGAGGGAGCAATCTTAGACCTCATACTCTCAAATGGGGGGCAATGAGAGGATCTCAGATCTAGAAGTGGTTGCCATCTGGGGACAAGTGACCATCAAACAGTGTGGTTCACGCGAACTCAGCTACAGAGTCAAGCCTACAAAAGTGAGGGTACTGACCTTAGGAGAGCAGACTTTGGCAAGATGGGAGAGTGCCTCAGAAAGGCACCAGCAAACAGGCTAGAAGGAGGTGTAGCAACAATGGGGAATCATCAAACTGCCATCACAGAGGCAACAAGCCTTTGTGTGAAGCAAATAAACAAATCAAATGAAAGAAAAGCCACTATGGTTCTCAAAAGAGGTGGCTGTGAAAGTCAGGAAGAAAAAGATAGCATTCCAGAAGTATAAGGAAACACAGAAGGAGCAGGACAGAGAGCTGTACCAGTTAAGGCAGAAGGAAGCAGGAGGGAAGTCAGATAGCAAAGGCCCAAACTGAGGAAAAGATAGCCAACTCAGTTAAGAAGGGATAAAACCTTTATAGGTACATCAGCAAGCTGAGAAAGACAAAGGGAGGGATAGGAGGCTGAACAGAATGAACGGTGGTGGGCAGGAGGGGACAGTGAAAGCAGGGATACTGAAACTAATATTTCTGCTCAGTATTCACAAAAGAGGAGGGGGAAGTGCCTAATCCAATAACAGCAAATTTTGATAGGGGGGTCGATCCCAGTCCTTTCACAAAAGAAAGGGTTCTGCAAGAACTCCTAAAACTGAAGGTGGACAAGCAATGGGTCCTGATGGAATTCACCCCAGAATTCTAAAAGAATTAAGGAGGAACTAGTGAAACCACTGGCTACTCTTTTAATAAATCATGGAGGATGGTGTGGTACCCGAGGACTGGAGGAAGGCGGATGTGATTCCCTTCACAAAGTGGGACCAAGACAGAGGCAGGAAACTACAGACCTGTCAGTCTGACCTCTGTGGTAGGGAAAGTGATGGGAGTCACTTGAAGGAAAGAATAGTTGAGTACCTAGAGGCCAGTGGAGCACACCCAAGGCAGCATGGATTGACAGGGAAGGTCATGTCAGACGAATCTAATAGATTTCTTTGACTGGGTGACCAAAGTAGTAGACCAGGAGGGCTGTGGACATGGCCTACCTAGACTTTAGCAAGGCATTTGACACAGTCCCACACAAAAGATTAATAGTCAAATTAACCAGCCTGGGAGGGGTCCCAGGGTGGTAGCCTGAAAACATTGGCTGCACAACAGGACACAGAAGTTAATTGTAAATGGAGTCCACCTGAAGAAAGAGAGGTTACTAGTGGGGTACCGTGAGGGTTCAGTATTGGGTCCAGTCTTTTTAATGTCTTCATCAGTGACATTGCAGAGGGACTGGAAGGAAAAGTATGCCTTTTGCAGATGACACAAAGATCTGCAACAGAGTTGATACATAAGGAGGCGTGAAAGGATGAAAAGGAACTTGGCAAGGTTGGAGGAATGGTCAGAAGTATGGCAGCTAGGATTCAATGCAAAGAAGTGCAAATAATGCACCTGGGAAACAAGAACCCAGGGAAGAATACACAATGGGTGGGGAGGTAGTAACAACAACAAAAAGGAAAGGACCTGGGGGTAATCATATCAGATGACCTTAAGGTTAGCAAGCAATGAGAAGGCAGTAGGGAGGGCTGGGGTATACTGGGATGTATAGGAGAGGCATCAGCAGCAGAAAACAGGAAGTTGTTATCCTCTGTACAGACAGTTGGTGAGACCCCATCTGGAGTACTGTGTCCAGTTCTGAGACCCCATCTCCGCAAGGACATAGACAGGATAGAGGTAGTCCAGAGGAGGGCAACCAAATGGTGCAGGGTCTGCAAGAGAAGCCGTGAGGAGGAGGAGACTAAAGGAGCTTAATATGATACCCTTGAGGAAAGAAGGAGAGGGGGACATGATAGAAACTTTAAGTACCTCAGTGGAATCACAAAGTCCAAGAGGGTAGCATCTTTCAGAAAAGAGACTTGCAAGAACAAGGGACACAATTTAAAGATAGAAGGATGGCGTGTTCAAGGGCAATGTGAGGAAGTATTATTTCACAGAGGGTAGTGGATGCAAGGAACAGCCTTCCTGAGGAGGTTGTGGGGTCTAAAACTGTGGGAGAATTCAAGAATGCATGGGACAGACATAAGGCAATTCTTGTAGGGGGTAGGAAGAAATAGGCTGTTGGTTAACTAGGATCTATGGCCTATCCTGTAGGTAGGGAAATGGGCAGACTAGATGGGCCAAGCGGTCCTTATCTGCCGTCAAAGTCTATGTTTCTACGTTTCCCTGAGAGTTTCCTGCTCAATCTCTACGCCGAGAGGGACAGATTGTGAGGACTTGAGTGCAGCACCAGTCCCTGATGTAGTATGTCTGGGCTTACTTGGAATGCTATGGGAGACTGAAGCAACACTTGGACTAATCGGGGAAACCATGGTCTGCGGGGTCAGTGTGGGCAAACCAGAATCACCTCTGCTTGATCTTGGGCAATCTTGTGCAGTACCCTTGATAAGATTGGAATTGGAGGAAAGGCATACAGGAGAGCGAACTGACCCCAGTTGATGGAGAAGGCGTCCTGTGCTATGGCCTTCTCATCCTTGCTAAGAGAACAAAATCTTGGAACTCTGCAATTTTTTCAGCAGGCGAAAAGATGCGGTTGGCCCCACCGCTCTGTGGTGAGCTGGTAGGTGCTGTTCTTGAGCTCCCCCTCCCCTGGTAGGATGTCCTTTCGACTTAGCGAATCTGCTGTTACATTTGCCTGGCCTGGGATGTATGCTGCCCTTAGACTTCCCAGGTTGTCTTCCGCCCACTAGAAGAGGAGAAGAAGAAGAGCCTCTTGCAGCACCTAAGAGCTATTTGTGCCTCCTTGGCGGTTGACGTATGCCATTGTTGTCCGATTGTTCATGAATATGAGGACGTCCCGGTGGAAAAGTTGCGTCTTGAACTGCTGCAGTGCCAGGCGGACTGCCCGCATCTCCAGTACATTGGTGCTGTAGAGGGACTCCACCTGAGACCACTTGCCCTGTGTCTAGAGCTGTTCCGAATGCGCCCACCCCAGCCCCAAAGACTGGCATCGGTGGTGACTCTGATCTGGTGAGGCTGTCCCAGACTGAGACCCCTCATGATGTTCTGCTGAGTCCACCATATCAGGGATTCCTTCACCTGGTGAGATACTTGAATCCTCTGGTCCACTGTGCCCCTCGATTGGAACCATTGCTGGAAGAGACCTGACTGGAGAGGTTGCATGTGGACTAGTGCCCAGGGGACTGAGTCTGCCAGAGAGACCATCGTCCCTATGAGTTGCATGAAGGAGCGGGCCAGCAGAGATTGGGCTGCATGAAATTTGAAGATGAGGGCCCTCAGTTCTTTAAATTTCAACTCTGTGGGGCAAACTGTTTTGGATCATGTTGATATTCACCCCCAGATGGCTCAGAGACAGAGACTGTCGCAGAGAGCTCTTCTTCAGGTTGATTATGAACTCCAGAGAGGAAAGGCACTGGGTGACCAACGTCACTACCCGAACTGCTTGATCGTACCCTGGGGCTTTGATGAGAATGTCGTCCAGGTATGGGAAGAGCTGGATCCCTTGCAATCCGAGGTGAGCGACCACTGTCACTAGGACTTTGGAGAAGACTCCGGGGGCTGTGGACAGGCTGAAGGGCAGTGTCGTGAATTGAAAATGGTGACCTTCCACTCTGCATCTTAGAAACTGATTGTGTGCTTTTCGGATGGGAATGTGCAGATAGGCATCTTGTAAATCTACTGAGGCCAAAAAGTCCCCCAGATGGATTTCTCGGATGATAGAGGACAGGGTCTCTATCTTGAATGTTCTGTAATGAAGTAATTTAGAAACTTTGAGATCTAACACTGGCTGGAAGCCCCCTGAGTGTTTTGGCACTATGAAGAACAGGGAGTACAACCTTCTATTCCTTTCTGGAGCGCGGACTTGTCCGATCACTGCTGCCTGTATGAGATCTGTAAATTGCTTGCAGGGTTGCCGCTCATTTTACTGGGTAGCTTGAGGCTGGTGAGGGCACTATGTGGGGCAAGGGGGGCCAGGAGTCGAACTCGATGAAGTAACCCTGGTGGATTACGTCTAACACCCACTTGTCCGTGGTGGTGCAGACCCATTCCTCGAAAAAGCTGGAAAGCCTGCCCCCGACATGAGGATGGGTCCATGAGTCCTCACAGTGATTTTTCTGGAGTTGCCCTCGGTATCTCGGGTGCCTCCCCTGCCACCTCAGAAGCTGCGTTGGTTGCACGAGTTGAACCAGGATCATCTGCCTGAATCCGATTTATTCTAACCCCTGGAATAATTTTGGGCACGAAAATTCTGCCTTTATCCTGAGGCCCAGGGCTTGTTCCTTTTCCGGGCTTGCGGCATTCGCACTTTCGCCGTTTCTCCAGATTCCTTGACTGCCTCCTTTAGAGCTGAGCCGAAAAGAAGGCCTCCTTTGTAAGGGGCATTTACCAAATGCATCTTTGAGGAGGCATCTGCCTGCCAAGCTCACAGCCATAAGTTGCGTCAAGCTGAGGTCTGGTAAAACATAGCCCTTGCTGCACACCTGACTGCCTCCTCAAATACATCAGCCGAATAGGCCGAAGCTAGTCCCATGAGCTGTAAGTGCTGTAAAATGGGTTGGTTCTTCTGTGGCTCATCAGTGAGCTGGAATGCCAGATCAGTGGCCCAGGAGAGCGCAGTTCTAGCTGAGTAGAGGTTAGCCGTAGCTGCCTTGAGGGAGGTTGTGGTGGACTGAAAGGCTTTCTTTAAGGAAGTGTTCACTTTCCTTTCCACCGGGTCCCGCCGGGAGGCTCCGCCTTCTGCTGGGATAACCGTCTTTTTCGTGAGGTTTGAGATAAGAGGGTCTATCCTAGGACAGTCGAGCCATTTCTCCGAAGGCTTCTTGTCGAATTTCAGGAGTTTGGTTAGGCAGCGAGGGACGGGGAAAGAACGCTCGGGTCCCTGTCATTCCTCCTTTAAGAGGTCCTCTATGGCCGGAGAGAGGGGGAAAGCCATCACTGGCTTTGAAGCTGACACTAGCTGGAATGTTGGCTTGGGCTCTGGAGGAGAAGGACAGCTCAAGTGGATCTCCTCAGACACCTTTTTAATGAAAATATCTAGATCTTACAAATCAAAGTTTCTGGCTGGTGAGGAGTCTGAGTCGGAATCTGAGTTTGGGAGTTCCCCCTCTTCTAAGGATGTATAGCCGGACCCTGTGGGTAACCTATCTTGCCTGTGCTTCCCAACGGCTGCATCCCTGGGTCTGGAAGTACTCCTGGATCTGGGTCTCTTCCTCTTCCTGTCATGCCATGAAGCTCGGGAGGGGGGTGTCCTCGTCCGATGATGGGGAGAGAATGCGCTTGCATGTGGCTTTCCTATGGGTCCTGGGCTCCAGAGACTGCTAATGGACATCGAAACGAGGAGTTGATGGTGAAGGCTCTATTCAGTTTCTCTGTTAGATCTGGGGCTAGGGCTCCAGCCGAGTGGTGACACCCCTCTAGGGTGGGGTACTGTCCCTGACCCCTGAGCTGGTCTTGTGGATCCAGAGATTCTGAGGCAGATGCCTCGTCTGCCTTGTCCCGAGCTGGAAAGGTTGCACTGTCCCATTTGACACACAGAGACCCTGTGAATGTGGCCAAAATGGGCGTTCTGAATTTGTGGCACTTTCTGCCTCTGGGGAGTCTGTTCTTAGTTGAGGCCATGATATTGTTATTTAAAGTATTTTGGAAAATGTTTTTATTGCCTTGAAAATGGAGCTTGGAGCCTTCCAGTCCCTTAAAGGCTTTGGCTTTTTAGTGCCTTGAACTCTGGGTTTGTGTATTTCAGGTCCCTTTAAGGTTTTGGTTCCCCCCGACAAGCTCCATCAACAAGCTGAGCAGATAATTCTCATCGAAGAGTAGAGGAATGACCTGCCCCCTTCCAACCCCCTAGTTGCCTGCCTCTCTGCCTACCTGAATAGCGCTAATGTTCCTGTGCTAGTTGTGTGGCGTCGGAGAGCCTGATGCAATCCCGCAGCTCTCCGACAGGCAGGCAGATCGACACCTAAGCTTCCCGCCCGTCGACAATAGAGAAGCCCGGCACCGCCGACAAGCTGAATCCTTGTTGTGCCTACTCCGACGCAGGCGGCTGCTGGAGAAAATGCCTGTGCACTGATCTCAATCAGGAACTGTCGGCCCAGCCATGTTGTAGACCGCCTCCGGGAGAGAAGCTTTCATACGCCTGATGTGTGTATATATATATATATATATATATATATATATATATATATATATACACACACGTGTTGTGTTGATTATTGTCACTCCATTTTGTATGATGCTTAATGCTTAATCATAGTTATATAAGATGTTTTGTACAAGATGTTATGAGAATACAAGATGTTGTGAGACTTTTCTTTTGGAATCTCTGGCATTGTTTGGCTCATGATGTTCTGGACACCTGGCCAGTGTTTAGGGCATGATGATCTGACGAATGCCAACTATTTATTATGAGAATAAGTAGTGTTTGTCATGCTGAACTCGTGATGTTCTGGGCACCTGGCCAGTGCTTAGGACATGGTGGTTCAGCATTTCTAAATACCAGATAAAACATATAAAATGGGACTTTCCAGATGCCTGGTTTGAAGCCTCTCCTGCAGGGTGGACGCATCGCTGTGGGGCCAGTTCCCGGTTCAAGAGACTCCTAGCCAGGCTGACAAGGGGGCTTCCCAGCCATTGGAAGAGGGCTTGGATGATGCTTTATTGAATCGGTGATGTATAACCTTTTGCATTACATTTTGTTATAATAAAGCTTTGGCTTGCTGTACTTATTGTATTGTTATTGTGTGTATGTGAGTGTGAGTGAGTAAATAGCTGCCTGGTTTGAGTTGGCAGAACAGCGCCCGTCAACGAGCTGAATCCTTGTTGTGCTCGTCGACGAGGTGGCTACTGGGGAAAATGCCTGTGCGCTGATCCTGCATGGCGCTGTCGGTCCCAGCCACATGTGACTGCTTCCTCAGGGGCTCTGAGCATGGGCAGAAGCTGAGGGTTGAGAGGGGAGCAGGAGTCCGCCTGCACAGCTTGCACGCTGAGACTGGGGTCCTGCAGTAGCGCTCTGGAGCGCTATAAATTTTGTCCAAAAATAGAAAAAGTTGACTCACGGAAGTCGTCTTCGGTTCTGTTGCTCCTGTGACAGAGGTCCTGCAGAGCTCCTACCACTAGACAGGCAGGAAGTAAACTGACGTCTGGAGGAAGTGAGTGGGAGGGTACCACCTTCCTGCAGAAGTCTGTATACCTCCAGCCTGTCACGTGGTTCCAGGAAGGACCTCCCAGAAGTGATAAGCCCAGACAGCAGCTTTAGGAGAGAGAATTCAGGGTGATGTCTTACCATCTCCCATGGATCTCACCTGAAATCATTGCTCAGCGCAAATCCTGCAACCCTGCCTGGCACACAATAAACTGTCACACTCCTTTTCTGATCAAATCCGCTACAGGACCCTGAGAAATAGTTGCACAAAAGCCATCCGTGCCGTGAAATCCCTGTATTTCAAAGCCAGCCTCTAAAAGAACCTCAACTCTCCTGCTAAATTCTGGAAAGTAATCCATTTCCTACTTGACCTGCCCAGTCTGCCCCCTTCCCCCCACATGATTAGTAGTTCACCCACATCTAACCCTGCTTCTGTTGCTGGTCAATTCAGTGAGTTTTTCACCACATGTGCTCTACTCCCTCCTGCTACTGACTCCCCTACATTCCTCTCCTCTTTCCCATGTCCCCTCTCATTTCTGTTTTCCTCCAGTCACTATACATGAAACACTGCATACCTTGTCATCCCTCAACCTGTCACAGTCCAGATCTGACATGATCGATCCCAAGCTCCTCCAACTCTCAGCCCCTCCTACTGCAGCTCCATTTTGCCACATTCTCAACCTCTCTTTCTCCCTCTGTTCCATTCCTCAGTCCTGGAAGGTTGCAAAAGACCTTTCATTTCACAAAGAAGGTGTCCCTTCCTCTCCAGGAAGCTTCCACCCCATCTCCCTTCTCCCCCTCCCTTGCCAAGCTAAGCAAGAGAGACTAGTCTACTCTAGACTCCTAGAGTACCATACCTCTTTCGATTTCCTCTCCCATTTCCAGTCTGCTTTCAGAAACACCATTCTACTGTTTTCTCATTGCTTTGTGTTACTGATTTTATCTTTTCAGGGATGGATTAGGGTCACTTAACAGCCGCCATTTTCATCGATCTGGCCAAAGCCTTTGACTCCATGTCCCACCCGCTCTCTAGGACAAACTGAGTTCTGCAGGCCTCTCAGTTCCTGCAGTCCAATAGTTCTGTCCCTATCTAACTGGCCATCAACAGTCAATTCAGACTGCAGACACCTTATTATCACCACTCCCTATCAAGGCTGAGGTCCCACAAAGTTCAATTTTAGAACCCACAAGGTTCCATTTTAGACCCTATCCTGTTTTCCTTTTTCCTAAACTACCTCCCTTCTGTCTACACCAACTAGTGACCAGGCTGGGTGACAAACTATCATCCATTTCATCCGGCATCTCCTTCTCTGAGATCCTGCCAGTCTGGGAGAGGGGGGCAGATGGACGGAAGGTCAGAGAAGGGGAGATAGCGGAGCTAAACACGTGGCTCAAGGGCTGGTGCCAGGAAAAAGGACACAGATTTGTAGGGAACTGGCAACAGTTCTGGGAGCGAAAGTTCTTTAAATTTGATGGACTGCATCTGACTAAGGAGGAAGTCAGTGCATTGGGGCAGAAGTTTGACGTCTTTGCAGAATATTTAAACTAGCAAAATGGGGAGAGGGGTGCAGCACCCCATACGTCGAATGGGAAGAACACCCCTCCCCCCTCAGCTAGTGGTCAAACAGGGATTCAGCATGTTTGCAGTTCATTTGCATCACCAGGTAAGAAAAAAGGTTTGTCTCCCCATACAATGCACAGGGGTAATGCCAAACCTCACCCAACAACTAACACACCGAAATCTGGCCAATGGAAAATCATGTACACAAATGCTCACAGCCTGGGAAATAAGATCCCAGACCTGCAGGCAATAATGTCAGAGGCTAAACTGGACATAGTAGCAATTAGTGAGATGTGGTTTACCAGTAACCACACTTGGGAGACTTCAGTACCTGGCTATGTATTGTTCAGAAGAGACTGAGGTGCAAAATGGGGGGGAGGAGTGGCCCAGTATGTCAATGAAAATATCAAAGCTACAGAAATTCAGAATACACATAAGGAGCCAGAAGAACTGTGGGTCACCCTGGAAACAGGAAATGGGACAGCCATAAGAAATGGGGTTATCTACAGGCCCCCAGACCAGGGGGGGGACATAGACACATTATTGTTAGAAGATATACAAAACATGACAGCTAAAGGGGAGGTTCTGATAATGGGAGACTTCAACATGCCGGATACAGATTGGTCAATACCAGCAGGAACATCTGCCAGAATGAGACACATAGTGGATTCCCTGCGGGGCCTCAAACAACTGGTACAACAACCCGCAAGAGACAGGGCTATCCTAGATCTAGTACTGACTAACAGGGAAGGGATCACAGATCTCCAGGTAGAAGGTCACCTGGTGGCCAGTGACCATCACATGGTATGGTACAATTTGCTGCTACATCTAAATCATCCCATTCCAAGGCAAAATATGGGACTTCAGAGGAGCTGACTTTGATAAGATGGCCAACAGAGTTAAGCTAGCCCTGGCAAAAAGAAACACAGTTGAGGGGAACAGGCAAGTGGCAAGCATTAAGGATGCAATACTTGAAGCAACATCCCATTGTGTTAGACAGAAAAGGAAGTGCAAAAGAAGAAGGAAACCACTTTGGTTCTCAAATACAATAGCAGAAAAGGTCAGAGCCAAAAGGCTGGCCTTCAGGAAATATAACGGAACACAGCGGGATGAAGATAGGGAGGCATACCAAACTGCCCTAAGGGAAGCAGGGAAGGCAGTAAGGCAGGCAAAGTCCCAAACTGAGGAAACACTGGCACGAACAGTAAAAGAAGGTGACAAGACTTTCTATAGATACAATAGTGAAAGGAGAAAGTCCAGAGAGGGTATTGCTAAGCTTAATGGAGAAAAGGGAGCATGTGAGGAGGAGGACCATGTAAAAGCATCTATCCTAAATAGATACTTTTGCTCAGTATTTACTGAAGAGAAGGTAGGGCAGGGCCCACAGCTCAGCACCATGGACACAGGGGGGAGGCAGGTGAGCACTACTCCCTTCACAAAAGAAAGGGTCCTACAAGAACTTGCTAAGCTCAGGGTGGACAAGGCAATGGGACCTGATGGCATACATCCCAGGGTACTTAAGAAGCTAAAGGTGGAACTAGCAGAGCCATTAGCAGAACTGTTTAGTGAGTCTCTGAGCACAGGAGAGGTCCCAGAAGACTGGAGAAGGGCTCATGTGATCCCGCTCCACAAGAGTGGTAGCAGGGAGAAGGTAGGGAACTACAGACCAGTCAGTCTTACCTCAGTAGTGGGCAAGATTATGGAGGCACTCCTTAAGGAAAGGATAGTGCAACACTTGGAATCCATAGGGGCACAGGATCCAAGACAGCATGGGTTTACAAAAGGAAGGTCCTGTCAAACTAATCTCATAGATTTATTTGACTGGGTAACCAGAATGGTGGACCAAGGGGGAGCAGTTGATGTCGCCTACCTTGACTTCAGCAAAGCTTTTGACACTGTTCCACATAGAAGATTGATAAATAAGCTGGGTAGGCTTGGGGTGGGTCAGAAGTTGGTCAACTGGGTGGCAAACTGGTTGACAGGCAGAAAGAGAGTGGTGGTAAATGGTATATAGTCAGAAGAGATGCAAGTTACAAGTGGGGTACCTCAGGGATCAGTCCTGGGGCCAGTCCTCTTCAACATCTTCATCAGTGACCTTGCAGATGGACTAGAGGGTAAGGCTTGTCTGTTTGCAGATGACACCAAGATCTGCAACAGCTAGATGATCCAGATGGGGTGGGCAGAATGAGAAGAGATCTGGATAAACTAGCAAAATGGTCAGAAGAGTGGCAACTGGGATTTAATGCAAAGAAGTGCAAGATCATGCACATAGGGAAGAGAAACACTGAAGCCACCTACAGGCTGGGAGGGGAGTTGCTAGCAGTCACAAAGGAAGAAAGAGACTTGGGCATCATCATCACTGATGACCTGAAATCATCCAAGCAGACCTCTAAAGCAGTAGGTAAGGCTAGGGGGATGTTAGGGTGTTTTAGTAGGGGTATCACAAGTCAAAAGAGGGAGGTAATAATCCCTCTTTACAAGACACTGGTTAGGCCCCATCTGGAGTACTGCATGCAGTATTGGAGGCCACACCTTCACAAGGACATTAACCAAATTGAGGCAGTCCAGAGAAGGGCAACCAAAATGGTGCAGGGACTGCATCAGAAGACATATGAGGATAGATTAACAGAGCTCAATATGTATACCCTGAGCAAAGGAGGAGAGAGGTGATATGATCGAGGCATTCAAACACCTTAAGGGCATTAACAAGGTGAAAGAGTCTAACATGTTTAAATATAAGAAAAATACCAGGACAAGAGGACACAGCATGAGATTAGAGGGGGGCCGATTAAGGGGGAATGTGAGGAAATTATTTTTCACAGAAAGGGTGGTGGATGCATGGAATGGCCTACCTCAAGAAGTGGTGGCTATGAATACAGTGCAGGGCTTCAAACAGGCATGGGATAGGCATAAGGGAGCAATATAGATGAGTATGAATAGATAGGCCACTGACAGAGCAAAGGCCGATGGCACATTTATAAGGTAGAAAAAGAAATGGGCAGACTGGATGGGCCTTGCGGTCCTTATCTGCCGTCAACTTCTATGTTTCTATTAGTGTATACACATGTATGCAGATGACACTGTTATCTTTGCCCCTGGTCCATCGACTGCTTCTGTGGAAAAACTGCTTCTGCAGGATTTTCACTACACCATGCACTGGCTCCACACCAGCCATCCAAGTAAACACCAATAAAATGGTGTCCATGATCTTTGGTACCAACCAGAAACTGGCTAGGGCCTCAAGATTTCCTGTTTTCTGCATGCTGGATGACTCACTAATTGAAGCTGTGAATTCCTTCAAGTACCTTTGCTAGATAATAACCTCGACTTCTCTGCCCACACAGATGACATCCATGCGAAGCTTCTTCCCTGGTTGAGTGCCCTGTACTGAAATAAAGACTGCCTTAGCCCTGCCACTCCACCATAAGCTACTCATCAAAATGGTGCTTCCGGTTTTTGACTATACTGACGTTGTCTTTTGTTCAGCCCCCTCTACTTCCCTCACCAGACTGAACACCCTCTGCAGTGCCTTTTGTTGGTTTGCAGCAAGCTCACCTCCTTGCACACACCAAAGCTCCCTCTACTCTTCCCTTTCCATTACCCCCCAACATATCATCGTCAGTTACACTGTTCCTCTTTTATCACCAAATACTGGTTTGGTTCACTTCCCTCCTACCTCTTATCACTTCTCTCTCTAGCAACACCTGCCCTATGCTCACTCCATTCCAGGGACCAGTGTACATTCACCATTCCCCATCCTCATTCCTTTGCTGGCCAATCCACCTTCTCTTATTGACTCCCAGCTCTATGGAATCAGCTCCCCTCATCCCTCCATCAGGGTTCATTTCAGATAGTTATCTATGTGGGTCACTGACCCACCAGGTATAGAAAATCAGGGTCAAATGAAAAAAGAATAGCTCATATTGTTCAGCCAAACCCAGATTTATAAAACAGCATTTATAACAGTGAGCAGGTTGACCCCAAGGTAGAAGAAAAGGTGGTTCAAAATGAAAAACTGTGTGTCAATTGTCCCAGTCCCCCACCCAAAAATGAACCCTGCTCCATCCCACCACCACTACAGGCTCCTTCAGGCATCAGCTGAAACTCTGCCCATCCTCAACCTGATCTTCTTTCCCCTAATCAGCCCACTAGGCTTTACAACTGCAGCAACCCGAGCTCTAGGTCTTCCCCTGTCTAAACCTGTTGATATAAATGTATTGCTGTTCACTTTTACTTAAATCAGCAGTGCAAAGAAGTTATGCAAAAAATTGTCCCGCTATAAAAGATTACAGACATCTTCCAATTTTACTTGGTGGCACAGGTTCTACTTTGACCAAAATTTGAGTATTTTATAAATGTATTAATTTAATTTTTTTCTCAAGAAAAAAAGATGGTCACCACATTTTGCATAGAAATAGCATTGTAGACCTGGACTGAAAAATTAAAAAAGACTCATGGTGCAGAGCAAAAGAGGTACCAAGACAAGTACATTTTACAGGTATGCTAATATCAACATACAAAATTGCCAGCAGATACAGGCCATTCGGTCTATCTAGTCTGCTTGAGTTTGCAGCACTTCAGTCCATTGGACTGCAGCTGCCCCACCCCCCCCGCTAGTCTGTACCTTCCCCTTAAATCTGTCCCACCCCCTCTTGAACCCCAACACTCTGCAGCGACACACTTCCTCTGGCAGAGCGTGCCCACCCTGCCACCACCCATTCTGTGAAATAGTGCCTCCTCAGTTCCTTCTTGAACCTGCCCCCTTCCGACTTCATAGTGTCCCCTGGTTTCCCTTCCGCCCTTCAGATTGAACATACACCTGGTTTCTACTCTGTTCAAACTCTTCAGGTACTTGAAGGTCTCAATCATATCCCCTCACTCCCTTCTTTCCTCCAGGGTATACACACTTAGATCTCAGACTCTCCTCATATGGTCTGTCCCCCAACCCCAGGAGCATTTTCGTTGCTCTGCGCTGTACCCACTCCATTAGTTTGATGTCCCTTTTCAAGTAGGGGTGCCAGAACTGCATGCAGTACTCTAGGTGCAGTCTCACCAGGGACCTGTACAGGGGCAAGATGACCTCCCCACTCCTAGAAGTAATCCCCCTTGCTATGCACCCTAGCATCCTGTTTGCCTTTGCTGCTGCCTTCCTGCACTAAGCAGAGTGGTTCATCTAGCCAGTTACCAGCACTCCCAGATCCTTCTCCTCCTTGGATTTTGTTAATGGGATACCCTCCAGCCAGTAATTGTGTCCTGGGTTCTTGCCTCCTAAATGCATCACTTTGCACTTCTTGACACTGAAACCAAGCTGCCAAGTGTGAGACCATTCCTCCAGTTTTGTCAAATCCTCCTGAAGTACTTTTGCTCCCTCCCCCATCTACTTCGGTACAAATCTTTGTGTCATCTGCAAAGAGACTGATCTTGCTCTTAATCCCTACTGCAATGTCGGCTATGAAAATGTTAAACAGAACTGGTCCCAGCACTGAGCCCTGTGGTACACCACGTGTTACTGCCCTGGGTGAGGCAATAATACCTTCTGCTGTCTATCCTGCAGCCAGTTCTCGGCTCCTCTGACTAGTTTCCTCCTTGCTCCCAGACTCTTCAACTTGCAGATCAGCCTATCAGATGGCACCGAGTCAAAGGCTTTGCTGAAATCCAGGTAGAGGACATCCACGGTATGTCCCCTGCAGTTTTCTTAATTGTAGCTGAAACTAGATTTTTTGGGGAAAAAAACATTGTTCATTGCACTGCTGCTTTAACACTGCTACAACAGAGTTTCTTTGCTTTTAACAAGGGCACTTTGGCTTCACTTGGTTTTTGCATTATTGCACTTTATAATATCCCATGATATACCTGTATTTTTATGTTCTTAAATATTTTGTATTGTGACTGCACTTTACTGCTGTAACTTGAAATGCACATAATTTGTTTCTTGTTCCTCCTGTTTCCCTCTCTCACAGGTCACACCTAGAAATGAGCCTCAGCTCAGTGTTTATTTATTTATTTACGCGTTTTACCAGGGAGGCATACTAAGCAGAGTACCGCTCGATTCCAGATGCGCCCTGGGGGGGAGGGGATGGGGAAAAAAATACAGAGATACAAAGCAGAATTACAGAAAAAATACAATCAGCAAATACAACTGTACAGCTAGCAAAGGAAGAAAAAGATAGGCAAATACGAATATGATGGAGTGCAAATTAGAATATATACACCTACATGTTGTTGGCATTGAAGAGCAAGAACAATAATGCACCAGTAAAGGAAGTCACATAGGACAGAAAAATAGACCCCCACAACTACCACCTAAAGGGCCTGAAATGCACGGCAAGTATGTATGTCTGACTGGGTTGTAAGGAAGCAACATTTTGTATTGGCAGCAATAAGGTCTGCGGATATGAGTGAGGAGAGAGCTGTGCAGCAGAGCAGACCTGATGCCAGGACCAATTAGAGCTATTTGCACGAGCAAGTAGTGGAGAAGTGCATCTTTAGGAGGGGGTTTAGATGGAGTGGGCTGGGGGCGTGTTTAATGATGGCCAGCAAGGAGTTCCAAATCTTTGGCATACGCCAGAGGTGGTTGACATGTGGGGGATGTGGAGTAGCCGGGAATCAGTGTTCCTGAGCAAGTAGGCTGGTGCCAGGAGGGCTGCTAGGGTTGCTGCAAGGTAAGGGGGGAGGGTCTGTGCCCAAAATTTGGCTGTGGTCCTAACACAATGTGACAGTCTCCGATCATGGAGGGAAGGGAGGTCTAAGGACCAGTAAAGGATGCAGTAATGGGTTGTGGGGGGGGGTGCAATCTAGGGCGAAGCGATAGAAGGAGTGGAAAAGAGGATCGAGTCTGGCTAGGGAGGACTTGGGAGCTGCACTGTAGACCACGTCCCCATAGTCCAGTATTGGGAGGATAATTTTTTTGACAATTTCTGAGCGCGTTTGCAGGGGGATGCAACTTTTGTGGCGCTATAGAGCACCCAGCATGGGGTGCAGTTTCTTGTGGATAGAATCGATATGCTCCGAAAAATCTAGATTTTGGTCAAGCCAGACCCCAAGGTATCTGAAGGACTTACAAGCCTCCAGAGGGGAGCCATCAAGGGTGTGGAAGATAAAGGGGGAGGGTAGTCTAGAGAGTTTAGCCCTTGTGCCGAATGTGAGGGAGACGGTTTTCTTAGGATTAAGAAAGAGCTGATTTGAATGAAACCAAAGTTGGACATTCTCAAAGTCCTGTTGAAGCCTGGTTGCTGCTTCAGAAGGGGATGAGCCTGAGGCATACAGTACTGTATCGTCTGCATACAAGTGAATGGAAGTATGTGGGCAGGCCAGAGGCAGATCGTTCAGGAAGATGGAGAACAGTATTGGGCCAAGGACAGAGCCTTGTGGGACCCCTGTAGTGACAGGGAAGGGGAGGAGGGGGAGGAGCTCATTCGGACCGATTGGGACCTGCCTGCGAGGTATGAATTGAACCAACTGGTGGCCAAGTCTGAGAGGCCGGCTAGGGAGAGCTTGGACAGTAGCAGTGCCTTTCCCAGTCACCAGTTTTCAAGAAATAAATAGCAAGTGTCCCAGATTCTGCCTCAGAAATTCTTCAGTGATACGACACATTTTTGAGATGCATCCCTAATTTGGGTAATTTTCTTCTGATTTTTAAGCCCTGTCCCCAATTTTTAAGGAGGGAGGCTGAGAGGGATGTTCTCCAGCATTACAAAGTTGCTCTCAGATCAATGGAAGGCTGTGTGGAGTAAAGGTCAAGTCAAACCTATGAATCAGGCAACCGGATTCAAGTCCAAGAAAAAGCATACATAGCTACGTCAAACAGAATATTCCTAACAAGTCCATTTCGAGCCGATGTACCTTTTGGCATACTGTACTGAGGGCTCATGCAGAGTAGCTGGATTACTGTTCAGGCAGCGTTACAGTGTTCCTTCATCACCAGCTGGTACAGCGCAGCAAGCTGTGCTCAATCATAGTTGCAGCAGTTTGCATGCATTAGGAGACAGCTTTTAGCTAATAGGAGACAGATTTTAGCTTAAGCATTTCAGTATTTGTGCTACAAATTACATCGTTCAAGTAAACTGCTAACAAAAAAAAAGTTTATATGAGCAGCAAAACCATCAGAGCATGCAATGGTTTTAAATCTGGCTCTAGAACTTTAAATAAGTAAATGAATTAATATCATATTACAGTCTAAGCTGGAAGTCTAAAACCCTATCCATTTTGGCTAATGACCATCAAAAATATTTGCCAAACTTTACATAGAAACATAGAGGTCGACGGCAGATAAGGACCACAAGGCCCATCCAGTCTATTCATTTTTTCTAACTTATGAATGTGCCCTAGGCCTTTACTCTGTCAATGGCCCATCTATTCATACTCCTCTGTATTGCTCTCTTATGCCTATCCCATGCCTTTTTGAAGCCTTGCACTGTATTCATATCCACCACTTCCTGAGGTAGGCCGTTCCATGCATCCACCACCCTTTCTGTGAAAAGGAATTTCCTCACATTACCCCTTAATTGGCCTCCCTCTAATCTCATGCTGTGTCCTCTTGTCCTGCTGTTTTTCTTATTTTGAAACATGCTAGACTCTTTCACCTTGTTAATGCCCTTAAGATGTTTGAATGTTTTGATCATATCACCTCTCTCCCTCCTTTGCTCTAGGGTATACATATTGAGCTCCATTAATCTGTCCTCATATGTTCTCAGATGCAGTCCTCCCATTTAGTTGCCCTTCTTTGGACTGCCTCCATTTTATTAATGTCCTTGTGCAGATACGGCCTCCAGTACTGCATGCAGTACTCCAGATGGGGTCTAACCAGTGTCTTGTAAAGAGGGATTATTACCTCCCTCTTACGATTTGTGATACCCCTACTAATACACCCCAACATCCCTCTAGCCTATCCTACTGCTTTAGTGATCTGCTTGGATGATTTCAGGTCATCTGTGATAATGATGCCCAAGTCTCTTTCTTCCCTTGTGATTGCCAGGAATCCCCCCTCCCAACCTATAGGTGGCTTCAGGGTTTCTCTTCTCTATGTGCATGATCTTGCACTTCTTTGTGTTAAACCCCAGTTGCCACTTTTCTGACCATTTTGCCAGTTTATCCAGATCTCTTCTCATTCTGCCCACCCCATCTGGATCATCTACTCTGTTGCAGATCTTGGAGTCATCTCCAAACAGACAAACCTTATCCTCCAGTCCATCTGTAATGTTACTGATGAAGATATTGAAGAGGACTGGCCCCAGAACTGATCCCTGAGGCACTCAGCTTGTGACTTGCATCTCTTCCGACTGTATACCATTTACCACCATTCTCTGTTTTCTGCCCGCTAACCAGTTTGCCACCCAGTTGACCAACCTCTGACCCACCCCGAGCCTACCCAGCTTATTAATCACTCTTCTTTGTGGAACAGTATTGAAAGCTTTGCTGAAGTCAAGGTAGGCAACATCAACTGCACTCCCTTGGTCCACCACTCTGGTTACCCAGTCAAAGAAATCTACTCCTGTTGTAAACCCATGCCGTCTTGGATCCTGTGCTCCTATGGATTCCAGGTGTTGCACTATCCTTTCCTTAAGGAGTGCCTCCATAATCTTGCCACTACTGAGGTAAGACTGACTGGTCTGTAGTTCCCTGCCTCTTGCCTGCTGCCACTCTTGTGCAGCAGGATCACATGAGCCCTTCTCCAGTCTTTTGGGACCTTTCCTGTGTTCAGAGACTCACTACACCGTCCTGCTAATGGCTCCGCTAGTTCTGCCCTTAGCTCCTTTGGTACCCTGGGATGTATGTCATCAGGTCCTATTGCCTTATCCACCCTGAGCTTAGCAAGCTCTTGTAGGACCCTTTCTTTTGTGAAGGGACTTGTGGACACCTCCACCCCCCCCCCAGTGTCCATGCTGCTGAGCTGTGGACCCTGCCCTACCTTCTCCTCAGTAAACACTGAGCAGAAGTATCTATTTAGGATATATGCTTTTCCTTGGTCCTCCTCCACACACTCCCCCTTATCCCCTTTGATCTTAGCAGTAACCCCCTGGACTTTCTCCTTTCACTAATGTATCTATAGAAAGTCTTGTCTCCTTCTTTTACTGTTTGTGCTAGTGTTTCCTCAGTTTGGGCCTTTGCCTGCCTTACTGCCTTCCCTGCTTCCCTTAGGGAAGTTTGATATGCCTCCCTATCTTCGTCCTGCTGTGTTCCCTTTATATTTGCTGAAGTCCAACCGTTTGGCTCTGATCTTTTCTGCTACTGTTTTTGAGAACCAAAGTGGTTTCCTCCTTATTCTGCTCTTGCTTTTCTCCCTAACACAATGGGATGTTGTTTCACGTATTGCATCCTTAATGCTTGCCCACTTTGCCTGTACCCCCTCACCTGTATTTCTTCTTGCCAGGCCTAACTTAACTCTGTTGGCCATCTTATCAACATCAGCTCCTCTGAAGTCCCATACTTTTGCCCTGGAATGGGATGATTTAGTTCTAGTGCCCAAATTGAACCATACCATGTGATGGTCACTGGCCCCCAGGTGACTTTCTACCTGGAGATCTGTGACCCTTTCCTCGTTAGTCACTACGAGATCCAGGATAGCCCTGTCTGTTGTACCAGTTGTTTGAAGCCCTCCCCCTGCAAGGAATCCACTGTGTATCTAGTTCTGGTGGATGTTCCTGCTGGTACTGACCAATCTGTATCTGGCATGTTGAAGTCTCTCATTATCAGAACCTCCCCTTTAGCTGTCATGTTTTGTATATCTTCTAACAGTGATGTGTCTATGTCCTCCCCCTGGTCTGGAGGCCTGTAGACAATCCCAGTTCGTATGGCTGTCCCATTTGCTGTGTCCAGGGTGACCCACAGTTCTTCTGGCTCCTTATGTGCATTCTGAATTTCTGCAGTTTTAATATTTTCATTGACATATAGGGCCACTCCTCCTCCCCCCCCCCTTTTTGCACCTCTGTCTTTTCTGAACAGTACACAGACAGGTACTGAAGTCTCCCAAATGTGGTTACTGGTGAGCCATGTCTCGCTAACGGCTACTATGTCCAGTTTAGCCTCTGTCATTGTTGCCTCCATGTCTGGGATCTTGTTTCCCAGACTGCAGGCATTTGTGTACATGATTTTCCATTGGCCAGATTTCGGTGCATTAGTTGTTGAGTGAGGTCCAGTGTTTCTCCTGCACGTTGTATGGGGAGCTGGAGTCAGAACAGCAAAAGCCCAAACTCAGGAAAAAATAGCCAATTCAGTTAAGAAGGGTGATAAAACCTTTTATAGGTACACTAGGAAGCATAGAAAGGTTAAGGGAGGAATAGTGAAGATTAATAAGGGAGAGGGGAGGTGGGCAGAGGGAGACAGTGAAAAGGCAGAGATACTGAATGAATACTTTTGCTCAGTACTCACAAAAGAAGATGAGGAGGAGTTACCTAAACCAGACAATAGAAGCACTCTGGGTAGGGGGTTGACACCAGTCCATTTACAGAAGAAAGAGTCCTGAAAGAACTCCTAAAACTCAAGGTGGACAAAGCAATGCAGCCTGATGGGATTCACCCCAGAATCCTAAAAGAACTAAGGGAGGACCTAGTGACACCACTGACCACACTTTTTAACAAATCATGGGAGGATGGAGTGGTACCTGAGGACTGTAGGAGGACAGATGTGATTCCCCTTCACAAAAGTGGGAGCAAGGCAGAAGCAGGAAACTACAGACCTGTAAGTTTGACCACAGTGGTAGGGAAAATTATGGAATCACTTCTGAAAGAAAGAACTGTTGAGTACCTAGAGACCAGCGGGGCACAGGACCCAAAGCAGCATGGATTTACAGCAGGAAGGTCATGTCAGACGAATCTAATAGATTTCTTTGACTGGGTGACCAAAGTAATAGACCAGGGAGGGGCTGTGGATATGGCCTACCAAGACTTTAGAAAGGCATTTTACACAGTCCCGCACAAAAGATTAATAATCAAGTTAGCCAGCCTGGGAGTGGGTCCCACGGTGGTAGCCTGGGTTGCAAACTGGCTGCACAACAGGACACAGAAGGTAATAGTGAGTGGAACACATTCCGAAGAAAGGGGGTCTCTGGTGAGTACCTCAGGGCTCAGTACTGGGTCCAGTCCTCTTTAACATCTTTATAGGTGACATTGCAGAGGGTCTGGAGGGAAAGGTATGCCTCTTTGCAGATGATACAAAGATATGTAACAGAGTTGATACACAAGGGGGGTAGAAAGGATGAGAAGGGACTTGGTAAGGTTGGAGGAATGGTCAGACATATGGCAACTTAGACTCAATGCAAAGAAGTGCAAAGTAATGCACCTGGGTAACAAAAACCCAGGAGAAGAGTACACAATAGCAGGGGAGGTACTGACAACAACAAAAATGGAACGGGACTTGGGGGTAGTCATATCAGATGATCTAAAGGTGGGTAAGCAATGTGAGAAGTCAGTAAGGACAGCCAGGGGGATACTGGGATGCATAGGAAGGGGGCATCATAAGTAGAAAAAGGGAAGTGGTTATCCATCTGTACAGACAGTTGGTGAGACCCCATCTGGAGTACTGTGTGCAGTTTTGGAGACCTCATCTACGCAAGGACATAGACAGGATGGAAGCAGCCCAAAGGAGGGCAACTAAAATGGTGCAGGGTCTGCATCAGAAATCATATGAAGAGAGACTGAGAGAGCTTAATATGTATACCCTTGATGAAAGAAGGGACAGGGGGGACATGATAGAAACGTTCAAGTACCTCAAGGGAATCAACAAAGTCAGGAGGTAGCATCTTTCAGAAAAGAGATGTGTAAGAACAAGGGACACAATTTAAAGATATAGGGGGACGGTCTCAGGGTAATGTGGGAAATCTTTTCATGGAGAGAGTGGTGGATCGTGGAACTGCCTTCCTGGGGAGGTTGTTGGGGCTAAAACAGTGGGGGAATTCAAACATGCATGGGACAGACACAAGGCAATTGTAGTGGGGGATGGCAGGAAGTAGACTGTTGGTTAACTAAAATCTGCAGCTTATCCAGTATGTAGGGGAAATGGGCAGACTGGGTGGGCCAAGTGGTCCTTATCTGCCGTCAAAGTCTATGTTTCTATCTTTCTATGACCTTTTTCCTTACCTGGTGATGCAAATGAACTACAAACATGCTGAACTCCTGTTTCATCACTTGCTGAGGGGAGAGGGCTGTTCTTCCCGTTTGATGTATCGGGTGCTGCACCCGTCTCCCCATTTGCTAGTTTAAATATTCTGCAAAGACATCAAACTTCTGCCCTGATGCACTGACTCCCTCCTTAGTCAGATGCAGTCCATCAAATTTAAAGAACTTTCGATCCCAAAACTGTTGCCAATTACCTACAAATTGGTGTCCTTTTTCCTGGCACCAGCCCCTGAACCACATGGTTAGCTCCCCTTCTCTGACCTTCCGTCTATGTTACCCCCCCCCCCCCCCGACAGGATCTCAGAGAAGGAGATGCCAGACGAAATGGACGAGTTTGTCTCCCAGTCTGGTCAGGTGTTACTTGGTCTCCACAACTGAACGGCTGGCAAGATCGTTAGTCCCTATGTGTACCAGGACGTGGATGTTTTCTCCTGCTCCGTTGAATTTAGATCTGCAGCCTGTGAAACTGCAGTAATTATTTGGGTACCTGAACAACGATACTTGCAGCTAAACACAGAACTGCTTAGCACAACCCTATTTGGCTAGTGACAACTGAATTACTGTGCTGACCAACTGGGACGTTTCCCACCAAATCATGCAATGTATCCCATCTTATTCACAACCGAACAAACTGTGTAGTAACACAATAAAAGCGACAGCTCTCTGTCCCTTCCGCTGTAAATAAGAATGCTGCTGTGCCTCCTGTTACATTAAACAAATACGACTCTTATCAAATGAACTCGGTACGCAAAACAGCACCGATTTTTTATTACACATGAACTCTCCGTAGATGTCTGTAACTATAGCAACAGCTTCTCTCACCTCCTTTCACTGCCGCCATCTTTGGTCTGCCACTCAGTCCACCAAGGTCCCAGAAATCCCCGTAATACTATAAGCCCCCACCAACGTCAACGTCTCTATTCCCGAAGCAGTTTTACGTTCCGGAAATCTTCGGAAATTTCCGTCCCAATGCAAACTGGCTTGACTGCTGCCGCTAGGGACCCTTCTTGAATAGGTAGTGCGCCCTTCGTGAAATTACGGTGCCCGATTCGGGCTTGTCCGGAAAGCCCGCTTCTGTCCGCTCGGGCTAGTTCGGGCGTTCCTTTCGGCCACGCTCGGGAGTCGCCGACCGCGGTCGGTCCTGCATTCGTGACCCTCGCCGTTCGGCCTCACTCGGAGCGGTCTGTTCCTCGGATCAGCTCGGTGTCCCCTCGGAGAATGGAGGAGTCGGACTCGGACTCGGCGGCGAAGCAACTCGGGTTGGCCGAAGCGGCAGCTGTGGCGGCTGCGGCTGCGGCGGTGGCGGCCGTAACTGGAGAAGAGGTGGAGGATTCGGAAGCCGAGGCCGGAGTGACGGCCGTGACTGTAATGGCGGATCCGGAACAAATCGACCTCGCGGCCGATTCCTTGCCGAACCCGGACGAGGCTGAAACAGCCTTCGCAGGCAAGTTTCTCCCCTATAATAAAGTGGTGAAAGTCAGCTCAGAAACAGCAGTGCAAACTGTAGTTGAACATAGCCACAGCGCATAGCATACACTGTTGCGTAAAAGCACCAAACAGTGAGGAACATTCACTTCCAGTTGTTTCCATGCATTATATTTTTGCGTTGCATGCTTTTTTTTCACACGTTTCATATTTCCATAATTCATAATAAATTTTTAAGTAAGTTGAGTAACACCACCATAATGCATATTATTCGGGGGGATTATTGACAAACTGGGATAATTTAAATTTTATCACCCAAAGTTGTCAATGGTAATTACTTACAACATAGGTAATCATGTGCACCCCGAAGGCTCACTGGTAAACAATTATAACTTTTGTTATAATAAATATTTTTATTAGGCGTTTTAATAAGAAAACTATGCATAAAAAACATAAATGAAAATACATATGTAAGGAATAAGATATGAGTTGTGGTTTATGGGCAGATAAGAGAACGCCCCAGGTGCATAATAAGGCAGGAGGCACTTGCACTGAGTGCCTTTAGCACCTGGGAAGTGCTCTTATCTGCCCATAAACCACACCTCGGAGTGTCTTACTCTGCTTATAAAACGGGTAGAAAATTTTCAACATAATATCCAAACAGCAAAATTGTATTGAATTATGGTTTTATTTCAGATTTCTTTTATGTTAGAAGAAAGTAGTTCCTTTTTTTGTAATTGTTTTAACATTTTAGGGAGGTGATGTCTGTTGGACTATCCTCCCCATACACACACACTAATAAATAGTTGTATGTTTTCCTGTAGTTTTATTATTTTTCTGTTTTTAAGCTCTGACAGTGAGCAATAGAGTGGCCAGTTCCTGAGGACGTGCATATTTGCCATGACCCCCTCCCCCCACACACACACACACACCACAGGAGACACACATACAGGGGCAGTTTATTGACTTATTGTAACCCCTAGGTGGCGCTATCCCAAGGGCTACTACCCCTACCTGCTTGTCCAGTAGCAGGTTAAGGGGCTTGGCTAATAGAACGGGTGCCTCCACCCGGAGGTCAGGGTTGTTAGTGGTTAAGCTAACCTGGCTCAGCCCTCCGGGACACTAACCTCCCTCTTTTCCTTCTAGTGGCCTGAGCAATATACAATAATGACTTTAACAGTACTCCTTGTACACCATACAAGTGCCCACACTGTTTGCACTTACCACCAGGGCTGGTTCCTCTGTCTCGACCCTGGGGATCCCCTGTAAAACAAGGTTATGCACAGCAAATAACAACAGTACTTTTGGCACAAACTGGAACCACAGGCAAGTTAAATGCAGAAAAAGTCAGATCTGATTTATTCAGGGGACTTGAACAAGGAAGGGGCATAATCAGGTTAATTGGCTCAAAGGCTATATTAATCAAACGGTTATGCATGCGCTTTAAGTCCCCACACAGTCACATCTCTGGGTACCCAGGTAGGGAGACAATGGGCTAGCCAGGAACGTTGCAGCTGATTGGGGCCGTGTGACGGAAGAAAGCAACATGCACAACACATAGTATTTGTAATCCGGAGCCGGAGGGCTCAGTTCATGAAAGAAAAAGCAACCAGACAATCAGATGACAACACTTTAGATGTAGCTGTTGCAGGGAGCTACCCTGATGTTTACTCACAAAACCCAATACAGAACACAGGCAGGATGGAATTGAGACTGCAGGTTGTTGAGCTGGAGTGCCAGGAGAAGCAGGGCTCACATGAATCACCAAGGCGTCGTTCCTGTTCAAGTGTTGAGCAGGGGGCTGATCCCCAGGCAGGTCTCCGTCGATGGCTTTCTCCGTGCAATGGGTAGTCTGGCTGGGCCAGTGTGGCAAGGCCCAGGCGAAATGGCAGTGAATTCGGATTCAGTCCATTGGAGCTGGATGCAGCCTCCAGCGAGCAGAACACAGTTCAACACACAGTGGGGAACCAAATCATGACCCACTAGCAGCACACAGCACATTTACATGTAAGAAATTCCACTATACTAGGCAGATTGCTATCTATCAGCCAGCAATGAGCAGAACACAGTTCAACACACAGTGGGGAACCAAATCACGCCCCACTAACAGCACATAGCACATTTACATGTAAGAAATTCCACTGTACCAGGCAGATTGCTATCCAGTCATAATTACAGAGTCTGTGCACAAACCGGGAGTTCAGAGGTGGCTAGAAATCCTGACAGGCCAATCACATTCAGCAAATCTTTGATCTTCTTCAGGTTAAAGCCTGGTCACAGTCCAGTGGCTTAAATAGTCCTCACAACTCGGATTCAGTCCGAAGAAACTCACTTTTCCCTTTCAGGGACAGCAGGCAGACAGGCAGGCCAACACCCAGCTCTTTCACAGTTCTCCCACGCAAAACTACACAGAACTGCTGCTCAAATCACTTGAGCTGTTACTCATTTCACTTCCCAACTCAGAACTAACAGAAAACTGCAAGCAGTCCCCAAGATCCAAAAGGTTCGGTTGGCTGGTCTGTCTGTCAGTCACGACAAGGGCTTCCCCTTCAGGTTCATTTAGGCACCAAAATGCAAAAACTACAATTCCTACAAGTTTTGACCCCACCAAGCCCCTGTAGGCAGGCTCCATTTTAGAGTCCCAACAGTACTGATTGGCCCATTCTGACAGTCCCGGGCCAAGTTTGTGGAGATAAACAGAACAGTCCTTGCTGCAAAGAAAACAGGTTAGAACAAACTGCAATATTATTATCACTCTAACAGATATTCAGCAAATATGCATATCTTATAACAGAGCTCCCTGTGCGCCAACAGCAATGGCAGAACGGAGCAATTATCTGGCAACCCGGGCGGGGCTTGAGCATAAAAACACTCAGCCCCCTCCCAGATTAATTATAACTGCAATCCAGGCAGCTCTTAAAGAGATAGTACACAGAGGCTATACAGGCACTCTCTGGCAATACATTTAAACTGCTAAAACACAGAACACCAGCCTGGCATTTAGGCAAGCTCAAGGAAGACTTTTCGGTAACCCCCATTTGTAGGGGGGTTACATCCTTCCCTGCCTGGAGAAAACTTGGCGTCCGTGTCAAGTCTGTACCATCTCAATATCAAAAATGCGATATAAACAAGACTTATATATTATTAGCTTGTTACATTACTATACGTTTCAATATACTTCACATTATTACATCGATATTGACAATATTTATGCATGTTTCATACGAGTAATACTGATTCATTTAGTAACTTCTTGTACATTAAACAATGTAAGAGGGGGCCCTTCCCTATCAGCTAACTTGGGGCTGGATGGGGCAGGGGGCACCATGGTAAGAGGGAAGAACAAGTAACCTAGAGTTGGCCATCAAGCTCAATTTGGGCAGTGAGCTTGGCAAAATATAAACCCCTTGTGAACCACATTGAGAGGCAAATCCACTGGCCTCCCAGTGGAATTGTAACTAAAGCGTAGCACTGGCTTGATAGCTTGGACAGTTTTTCTTGGGGAGCAGCCACAGTCTTTGTACTTTCAGCACTAACATTGGAGCTTTTGTCACTTGTGAGGGGTGCCTCTGCATTGATGGGAATGTCCAAACTTGGAGCACTGTCAGCGTCTGACTCTGTAGTCTCTGTTTCCACTACACTTTGCTCATTATCTTCTGACTGGGGCCCAGGTTGCTCATTTTGAGGAGGCTCTGGCACAGTTAGGCTTCGCGGCACTGAAGGGGGGCTGTCAACACTCTCACATTGTTCTTCAAGTTCTGGTGTGTCACCAGAGAGACTCAGATCATCAGCCCCTTCTTCAGGCAATTCACACAGTTCCACAAAACACAGAGTCCGCAACCTCAGACGTAATACTTTACACTTCACTTCCAGGGATCATTGGCTCCAAGGACGAAGCTGTGGGGGTTAGGCAGTCCAGAAGGCCCAGCTTCATCCCCACAATTAGTCATAGGGTTACCTTGAAACAGCTGACTCAATTCATAGGAGAGGTAATAGAAATTGTCACACTCACTTTCGTCAGAGGTGCACTGACAGTCACTATTATTCTGGGCCTGCTGCGGAGAAACCTTAAATCTGTAACTGCTGGGGTAGGTTGACTCTGTCTCTTTTTTGCAGCAGCATGAGTCACCGGCCCAGGGGAGGCCATGTCTGTTGGCTCAGCTTCAATAATAACTTGGCCGATAGGCAGCAAGTGGTTACGGTGCATGGTCTTGACATCTTTGAAGTTATTCTCTGGGCGTACCTTGTACACTGGTAGATCATCCAACTTTCCAACTACTGCATGAGGAAGATGGTGCCACCTATCAGGAATTTTGTGCTTGCCATGTAGTCCCAAATTGCGTAACAACTCCCGGTCTCCGGGCCGTAGCTCTTGAGCCTTTACTTTCTTATCGTGCCTGTCTTTGTTGACGAGATTTCTCTTGGCGGCATTGTCTGGGCCTGTTGATATGCATGGTTCAATTGAGCTTTCAGTTTCTGTACATACTGCAGGTAGTTTTCGGCTCGGACCCCGTCTGGAGAGACCCCAAAGCAGACATCAACTGGCAGTTGAGCCTCCCTCCCGAACATGAGGCGGTAGGGGGAGAACCCAGTAGCATCATTTTTGGTGCAATTGTATGCGTGTACCAAGGTGCTAATCTGCTGGCTCCATTTATGCTTGTCTTTTGGATGGAGGGTGCCCAGCATGTCTAGAAGTGTGCATTTAAAACGTTCTGGTTGAGGGCCCCCCTGCGGGTGACAAGGGGTGGTTCTTGACTTCTGCACCCCCCACAGAGAGAGCATTTCTTTGATTAGCCTACTTTCAAAGTCTCTTCCTTGGTCAGAGTGGCTCCGCTGGGGGGCACCATAGTGGACGAAGAATTTTTCCACTAGCACTTTGGCCACAGTAGAGACCTTTTGATCTTTAGTTGGAAAAGCTTGTGCATACAATGTGAAATGAACCATAACCACTAACACATTGCCAATATTCCGCTGATCAGGTTCTAAAACCAAAAAGTCTGTACCAACCAGTTCTGTGGGTGTGCTGGTAGTAATATTGACAAGGGGGGCAGCCCTCTGAGACAGGGCTTTCCTTTGCATGCAATGACTGCAGGTCTTTACATGGTGCTCAACATCGGCCACCATCTTGGGTCAGTAGAATCGAGATCATACCAGGTCGAGAGTTCTGTCAATACCAAGGTGCCCCATGTGATTGTGGAGGGACCTCAGTACCAAATCTTTAAAGGCCGTGGGCAGGACCAATTGCTGCTTGTCTGCTTGACCACTGTGATCCACTATCTCTCTGTATAACGACTGATTGTGTAACTTCAACCTGAGGCCTTCTTTAAACCATAGGGCAGTTCGCAAGTCGGGAATGCAACTTGGACACATCTTTCCCCCCCACACAGAGCATCAAATACTGGCTGAATCATAGGATCTTGGGATTGAGCCCACTGAATGCTGTCATTGTCAAATTGAGGTAGGGCACTAATATCTATAGCAGAGAAATGGCAATTGGCAGCTGGTATGCTGGTATCAGGAGGGCCCAAGCAATCTACTAAACAGTCCACTGTGTCCGCAGACATCTGTTCATCTCTACCAAACTTTTGGCACAATGCTCGGATGTCAGGTTCAGACAGCCTGACCCAATCACTCTTGGGACTGGCCTTTGTGATAGGGTGTCAGCAGGAATATGGTTCAGTCCTGGTCTGTATTCGACAGCATAATCATAGGTTGATATGGTAGAGAGCCACTGGTGCCCAGTGGCGTCCAACTTAGCTGAAGTCTGTACATAGGTTAATGGGTTATTGTCGGTCTTCACCAATATCTTTGCCCCATAGAGGTACTCATGAAACTGGTCAATGATGGCCCATTTTAGGGCAAGGAACTCCAGCTTGTGCACAGGATAGTTTCGCTGTGACAGGGTCAAGCTCCTGCTGGCGAAAGTCACTGGTCTCAAACCATCTTCATGGTCTTGATACAGCACAGGTTCTAGGCCCTGCAGACTAGCGTCTGTATGCAGCACATAGGGCTTGGTAGGGTCAGCATAGGCGAGGGTGGGGGCGTGGGTGAGCTGGTATGTGACTTCGTGGAAGGCTGCTTCACATTCGGGTGTCCAGCGAGCCCCAAAAGGTTCACCTGTTCAGAAGTATACTTTCTCAGGTTCTGGGACAGCCCTTTTTTTGTATTTATGGTTGGCAGGGGGGTAACCCTGGGTAAGGTTCAGGAGTGGGCGAATCACCTTTGAATAGTCCTTGATGAACCTACGGTAGTAGCTACAGAACCCCAGGAAATGTTGTAGTTCTTTCAAGTTATGGGGCTGGGACCAAGTAGTCAGTGACTCAACCTTACTGGGATCAGTCTCTATCCCTTCTGCAGATACTATGTGCCCCACATACTTCACGGAGGTTTGAAAAAACTGGCACTTGTCAATGGACAGCTTGAGGCTGAAGTCTTCCAATTGGTCTAGGACTTTAAACAGTCGGGTCTCATGCTTCTCTAATGTGCGCCCAAACACAATGACATTGTCTAGGTACACTAGACATTTTAGCAAGTTCATATATCCCACCGCACGTTCCATCAGTCGCTGAAAGGTGGCTGGGGCACCTGAAAACCCCTGTGGCATTCTCAGGAATTCGTAGAACCCCAAAGGACAGATGAAGACTGTTTTCTCATGGTCTCCGGGGCCATCAGAATCTGGTAATATCCGCTGCGAAGATCCAATACCGAGAACCATTTGCTCCCATTCAAGCAATCCAGGGCATCTTGTATACAGGGCATGGTGTATTGATCTGGGATGGTCTGCTGGCTCAGGGTTCGATAATTAACACACATCCTCACCGACCCATTCTTCTTACGCGCAACCACAATGGGAGAGGCATATGGGCTCCTTGATTCTTGTATAACGCCAGCAGTGAGCATTTCCTGCAGGTGCTTCCTAACATCATCTATGTCCGCTGGGGTGAGGCATCGGGATCTCTCTCTAAATGGCCAGTCATCATGTAAGCATATGTGATGCTCTGCACCCTGGACACACCCCACGTCCCATTCTTTAATGAAAACACTTGGTCTCTCTGGGCGAGTTTCTTGCTAATCCTAGTCTTCCACTCAGCTGGCAAAGGGGAATCACCAAAGTCAAATAGGTCCGGGGTCACTCTCTCCTTTTTGGCCAGAGTACTTGTTATTAGGTAATGCTGCAGTGTCTGTGCAGTGTACTGTAGCTAAAGTGCACCCTCTGTTCACCCGGACCACCCGATCTGACACAGTTCAAATCTGGACCATCACTCGTCATGCATAGGCATGGGCACGGGCAGGCAAGGTGCTGGGTTTAACCAATAATCCTTCCTGCAACTTTCCATCACCTGGTGCATTCAACATTAATATTTTGTTCTTTATGTTTCTCTTTAGGCAGACTTCTCCATGGATTGTGCACTGGGCGTTGGGGGCCAATACCAACGAGTCAGGTTCCTTTTTCCACACTATCCCCACTGGCTCATCTGGGTCCTCTTCATTGGGTTTCTGTTGTAAGTCATATGCCTTTTTTACTAAGGCTGGAATTCTTAGGGCCCATCCAGCCAGTTGCCCTTGTTTCTCATGGCAGAGTTGTGCTAGTTTCCCAAACGTGTATGTTTGTTCCTATTAACTGGGGAACCGCATCATACAGTCCAGTGGGGGGACACACTAGAGCCAGTGTCTCTACTTGCTCCTCTACACGAGTTACAGTTGCAGGAAAAGATAACCAGAGGTGGACATATCCTTGGTAGAGATAAGACTTGTCGCTCAGCCCCCACACATGTAGGCCTTCCAGGGATTGTAATGGCACATCAGATAAGTGTTTGTCATACCAGTTCTGAAATACAGTGGTCACTTGCGACCCACTGTCAAGCACAGCCTGAGTAGGAATACCATTCACAGCCACAGTAGTCTTCATTGAAAGGCCCACTATTTTAGACGAGTCTGGAGGGACAACAGCAGGGGCCTGGACAGACGATTTAGCCACAGAGGGGTTTGAGTTAGGATGGGCAAAGCCTTCACCGCAGTCATTTCATGCACCTCTTGACCACTGACTCGTTTTCGGAAGCTCTCCTTGAAGCTGGTTCACCACTTTCTCTAAGGGCTTCTGAGACCAGCATTCCCTCTTCATATGGCCATTCTTGCAGCAGTTGTGATAAATGACAGGCTCTTGGGGTGTCCTTGGGGAAAACGTAGCAGGGGATGCTGGAGCATCAATGGGAGATTTGTGATCTGACTTCTGGTAGTGTACCATGTCTCAAATGTTCCTTTAGGATGGCAGTTAATTCCTTGAGTTCAGCTGAGAGGCCACCCTCAGTAGAGGATGCCTGAGGGTGCACCACCACACCCATAAGTCACGTCCTGACAGAGGCCAGGGTCTCTGTCAGCAGGGAATACCTCAGCGACCGCACCTGGTTGTACTTTTCTGACTTCCTTCAGCAGCTCCTCCCCCCACTGTTTAACCCATGGCGGGACACTCTTAGTGGTCTCCATTTCAGAAGGGCCTTTCGTGCCATGATCACTTGGGCTGCACTTACCCCATAATTACAATCTCCCGCTTCACCTTCTACCTCCCGGAGTTCTTTCATCAAGTCACAGTTGTCAGGTGGGTTACCTCCCCTATCCTGGAGCCTTAACTGGATGATCTGCAGTTTAGAATGCTTGACATGTTGCAGTATGTGCCCCAGTCTCACATGGTTCAAATCACTGGCGGTTACCCCACCTTTCCGGTAAGCTTTCTGCAGAGCTCTTTCTAGGCGAGTAACATACGTAGACAAACTTTTCCCCTTCCATTGTTTGGTACCTTGGGATTTCCACATCAAAGTCTCCCCTGACTCAGTGCTACCAAAATTTTCTACAAGTACAGATAGGTACTTCTGAGCAGATGCATTAGGGTTTGTGGACCTCAAAAATGTAATGGCTTCAAGGGCAGGGCTCCTCAAACTTTCTATGATTCTTTTCCGCTTCTCAGCCTCCGCACACTGCCACTCGGGTACCAAGGAGGCAACATAGTTGATCCAGGTCTCCCAGTCATCCTCCCCTTGGGGGGTGAGGAGAGTGCCCGGGAAGAGTCTCAGCCTTTGGCAGGAGTTGTGACTAATGGCGGGTACATATAAAGGGGCCAGCATTGGCATGGGCACAGAATGCGGGGCAGTAACAGGTGCTGGAATGGGAAGGAACACCCCCAAGTGGCAGGATTAGTTTCTTAAAGTCCTCTACGGTTTTCCCTTCCTCCAGCAACAACTAAGCAAATTTCTCCTCAAAAGTCTCAGATAATGGTGGGAGCTCATCCTCCCCAGGGTCTTTACCATCTTTTATCACTCTCCAGGTGGCTGGGACCCCTTCTGAGGCAATAGTATGTGGCACTTTAGAGCGGTCCACGAGGTCACTACACTGTACCAAGGCTATGAAAGTTTGGGCGATCAAATTAGCCTGTCGACCCACCACCACAGGGTTTTTTAAACATTCAACTTTGGAAAGTGCTCCGTCTATAGTGCCCTTACTGGTACCCAGGGGAATATCCAGTATAAACAGAGCATTTTGGAGGTCGATCTCCTGCCCAGTACACCACCCCACCAACTGGTGTACAGCCATTTCTACTGGGGTAGCCATTAATCTTTAACAATAATTCATAATTTTTTTGGCCACTAGAAGGCACAAAATCCCAGTGGTGAGCCTCCAATATGTAACCCCTAGGTGGCGCTATCCCAAGGGCTACTACCCCTGCCTGCTTGGCCAGTAGCAGGTTAAGAGGCCTGGGTAATATATCGGGTGCCTTCACCCGGAGGTCAGGTTGTTAGTGGTTAAGCTAACCTGGGCACAGCCCCCTGGGACACTGTAACCCCCCTCTTTCCCTTCTAGTGGTCTGAGCAATATATGATAATCACTTTCACAGTACCCCTTGTACACCATACAAGTATGCACACTGTTTGCACTTACCACCAGGGCTGGTTCCTCTGGCTCGACCCTGGTTATGGTTATGCACAGCAGATAGCAACAGTACAGTACTTTTGGCACAAACTGGAACCACAGTCGGATTAAATGCAGAAAAAGTCAGATCTGATTTATTGAGGGGACTTGAACAAGGAAGGAGCGTAATCAGGTTAACTGGCTTAAAGGCTATATTAATCAAATGGTTATGCATGCGCTTTAAGTTCCCACACAGTCACACCTCTGGGTACCCAGGTAGGGAGACAATGGGCTAGCCAGGAATGTTGCAGCTATTTGGGTCCCTGAGATGGAAGAAAGCAACATGCATAACACACACTATTTGTAATCCGGAGCCGGAGGGCTCAGTTCGTGAAAGAATAAGCAACCAGACAATCAGATGACAACACTTTAGATTTAGCTGTTGTTCCAGGGAGCTACCCTGATGTTTACTCACGAAACCCAGTCCAGGACACAGGCAGGATGAAATTGAGAGTGCAGGTTGTTGAACTGGAGTGCCAGGAGAAGCAAGACCCACATGAATCATCGAGGTGTCGTTCCTGTTCAGGCGTTGAGCAGGGGGATGATCCCCAGGCAGGTCTTTCATCGATGGCTTTCTCCATGCAATGGGTAGTCTGGCTGGGCCAGTGTGGCAAGGCCCAGGCGAAATGGCAATGAATTCGGATTCGGTCTGTTGGAACTGGATGCAGCCTCCAGCGAGCAGAACACAGTTCAGCACACAGTGAGGAACCAAATCATGACCCACTAACAGCACATTTACATGTAAGAAATTCCACTATACCAGGCAGATTGCTATCCATTCGCAATTACAGAGTCTCTGCACAAACCGGGAGTTCAGAGGTGGCTAGAAATCCTAACAGGCCAATATCATTCAGTAAATCTTCGGTCTTCTTCAGGTTAAAGCCTGGTCACAGTCCAGTGGCTTAAATAGTCCTCACAATTCGGATTCAGTCTGAAGAAACTCTGTTTTCCCTCTCAGGGACAGCAGGCAGACAGGCAGGCCAAATCTCAGTCCTTTCACAGTTCCCCCATGCAAAACTGCATAGAACTGCAGCTCAAATCACTTGAGCTGTTACTCATTTCACTTCCCAACTCAGAACTAACAGAAAACTGCAAGCAGTCTGGGAATTTCCCCAAGATCCAAAAGGTTCAGTTGGCTGATCTGTGTGTCAGTCACAACAAGGGCTTCTCTTTCAGGTTCATTTAGGCGCCAAAATGCAAAAACTACAATTCCTACAAATTTTGATACCACCAAGTCCCTGTAGGCAGGCTCCATTTTAGAGTCCCAGCAGTACTGATTGGCCCATTCTGACAGTCCCGGGCCAAGTTGGTGGAGATAAACAGAACAGTCCTTGCTGTAAAGAAAACAGGTTAGAACAAACTGCAATATTATTATCACTCTAACAGATATTTAGCAAATAAGTAAATCTTATAACAGAGCTCCCTCTGTGCAAATAGCGATGGCAGAATGGAGCAGTTATCTGGCAGCGTGGGCGGGGTTCGAGCATAGAAACACTCAGCCCCCTCCCAGATTAATTACAACTGCAATCCAGGCAGCTCTTAAAGAGACAGTACACAGAGGCTATACAGGCACTCTCTGGCAATACATTTAAACTGCTAAAACACAGAACACCAGCCTGGGAGTGAGCATTTAGGCAAGCTCAAGGAAGACTTTTCGGGAACCCTCATTTGTAGGGGGGGTTACATTATAATTACTGGGTAGTGCTTTTCCCATAGGGAAACCTGATTATAATTTGCCATTATAACTGGTTCTAATGGCAGATTATAACCGGGTTTCCTTGGGATCACGCATGTGCCACTCGTGCGGTCTTCCTTCAGTGTGCACGAGGGTTGGAACATCGCCCCGTCGCACTTGGCGCTGAATGTTTGTTAATTAAAAAAAAAGTCTCTTTCTCTAGTCACAGGCAGGGATAACCAAACATACGAAATTTGCCAGCAGATAAAGGCCTAGAGGTCTATTAAGTCTGCTCGAATGTGCAGCTAGCACCCTTTATTCTGCAATTGCCCTTCCCTTCCACCCTTCCCCTTCATTGACCCTCCCTTTTGTCCTGTCCCATCCCCTTTTGAAGCAGTCCACTGTTCTACTGGATACCACTTCTGCAGGTAACGCATTCCACCCAGCCACCACCCTCTCTGTAAAAAGTGTCTCCTCATCTCCCTCCTGAACCTTCCTCCTCAATCTCATATCATGGCCCCTGGTGTCCCTCCCCTCCCTTGCTTTGAACAGCCCCTCTGTGCCTGTCTTGTTTATTCCTTTCATGTACTTAAAGGTTTTAATCATGTCCCCCCGTCCCTCCTCTCCTCCAGTGAGTACATGTTCAACTCCCTCAGTCTCCTCTCGTATGATAAGTCCCCCAACCCCTTGATCATCTTTGTCGCCCTGCGCTGCACCCCCTCCAGTAACTTAATGTCCCTCTTCAGATACGGGCGCCAGTACTGCATGCAGTACTCCAGCTGCGATCTAACTAATGACCTATACAGTGGCAGAATCATCTCCTCCCTCCTCAAGGATATACTCCTTGCAATACAACCTAGCATTTTGTTGGCCTTTGCAGCTGCCTTCCTACATTTTACTGAGTTGTTCATTGACCCTGTAATGAGCACCCCCAGATCCTTCTCCTCCTCTGTCTGGGCTAGCTGCACTCCCCCCAGCTGGTAACTCCTCCTTGGGTTCTTCATCCCAAAATGCAGCACCTTGCACTTTTTGGCATTAAGCCCCAGTTGCCAGGTGTTTGACCAGGTTTCAAGCTTTGCCAGATCATCCTGCAACCCCTGCCATCCCCCTAGGTCATCCACCACTGCTCCTACCTTGGTATCAGCAAACAGACTGATCTTGCTCTTGATGTCCAATGATATGTCTGCAATGAATATCCCAAACGACACTGGTCCCAACACCGAGCACTGTGGAACACTGCTTGTCACTACCCTTGGGTGTGAGAGCTCCCCGCCCACCACCACCCTCTGTTGCCTTCCCTGAAGCCAGTTCCCTACCCATCTCACTAGCTTTGCACCTGTCCCTGTGCCTACTAACTTACTTCCCAGCCTTCAATCTGGCACCGAGTCGAATGCCTTACTGAAGTCCCGATACAGGACATCCACTGCATGGCCCCTGTCCAGTTGCCTAGTTACCCAGTCCTAGAACTCCACCAGGTTGGTTTGGCAGGATCTGCCCCATATGAAGCCATGCTGTCTGCTGTCCTGTAGACCTTTGGCCTCTAGGAGGGCCACCAGCCTTTCCTTCAGGGTAGTCTCCATTAGCTTACCCACGATGGATGTGAGGCTCACTGGTCTGTAGTTTCCTGGTTCATCCTTGGGGCCACTCTTGTGGAGGGGCACCACATGAGCCATCCTCCAGTCCTGACATACACACCCCGAATGTAGTGAGATATTAAATAGGTCTGCCAAAGGTCCTACAAGGACCTCTGCCAGCTCCTTCAGTACCCTAGGGTGGATGCCATCTGGGCCTGGCGCCTTATCCACCCTCAGTGCCTTCAAACCCTCCCGAACTCTGCCCTCCATGATTTCCCTATCTGTCACCCTCCCCATTTCTGCCATTTCTCCCCTTGGGTGTCACCCCCTCTTCTCTTTAGTAAATACTGAGCAGAGTACTCATTTAGTGCTTCTGCCTTATCGCACCCTGCTTCCACCCAACCCCCCTCCTTCCTAGTCCTTACTATGTGGTACTTACAGCTCCTTTTCTCCCTGATGTACCTAAAGAAGTTCTTCTCCCCCTTCTTAATGCCTAGTGCCAGCCTGAGTTCCATAGATGCCTTGGCTCCCCTTACTGCCCTTGTCACCTCTTTCGATTCCGTCAAGTACTCCTCCCTGTCCTCCCCCTCCCTGTTTTCTTGTACTTCCTAAAGGCAGCTCTTTTACCTTACCTTTTCCATGACCTCCTTGCTCAAGCAGCTCAGTTTCTTAGCCCTAGCCTTCTTGCTCTGGGCCTTGCAGCAGGTTTTGGTTGCCTCCACTATCCCCAGTTTTATGAGCTCCCACCTCTGATTAGTGTCCATACTAGTTTGAATTCTGGCCAGGTACCCTTTTACCACTTCCCCCATCCTCCCAAAGTCTGCCCTCCTGAAGTCCAGCACTCTTGTGCCAGATTCCACTCCTTCCTTGCTCACATCCAATGTGAGCCATACTGAGTGGTGGTCACTCCCTGACAGCGGTTCCTCCACTGTAAGTTCTCTCACAAAGTCCCCATTTGCCAGCACAAGGTCAAGGGTATTCCCTAACCTGGTTGGTTCACTGACCATTTGCAGCAGGAAGCTGTCCAGGAAGGCATCCAGCAGTACCTGCTCCCTTCTGTTCATGGTTGTTGGGGTACTCCAGTCCACTCCTGGCATGTTGAAGTCCCCCACAATCACCACACTACCTTTCTTGCAGGTCCTCCTGATCTGTCCCGCTAGTTCCCTGTCTAACTCCTCTGTCTGAGATGGTGGCCTGTACACCACTCCCATTCTAAGAATCCTATTCTTGGAATCCTGGATTCGCATCCCAGTTGACTCCATACTACCCTCCTCCCCTTCCTCCCTCCCTTACACACTTCAGTCCTTCCTTCACATATAGTGCCACACCCCCTCCTTTCCCAATCACCCTGTCCCTACGAAATAACCTGTACCCTGGTACAGGCAGGTCCCAGTCATTGTATTGGGTGGCCCATGTTTCTGTGATGGCTGCAATGTCCACCTCTCCCTCTGCCATGAGCACCTGTAACTCTGCAGTTTTCCTCCCAAGGCTCCTAGCATTAAGGGTAACCACCTTCCACCCTTTCTCCCACTCCCATCCTGCCCTCCTTTACTAGCATCACCAATAGTACTTGCCATTTGTCCTTTGTCACTGTTATGGGGGGTAAGCTCATATGGTTTCCCAGCCTGTGGTCTCTGCATGTCTCTTGCCCAATTGCCACCCCCACTCCTAATTTAAATTCCCTACTTCCTCTATGTACTCCTCCATCCTCTGTTTCAACACTTTCTTTCCCTCCTCACTCAAGTGTAGTCTGTCCTTGGCATAGAGACTACTGTCCTCCCAGGTCCCTCCCCACCCCCCCAACAGCCCATACCCTTTAGCACAACACCAGGTTCTTAGCCATCCGTTAAATTCCTCTATTCTCAGCTTTCTTGTTGTGCTTGCCTTGGGCACTGGAAGTATCACTGAAAACATTACTGATCTTCCTGCCCCCTCACTTAATTGTCCTAGTTCCTCAAACCTTCTCTGGACTATATCTACTGTCTTGTCAGCCAGGTCATTCGTCCCAAGATGTATAATTAAATGAGGCTTGTCCCTACCCCTTCTAGCATATTTCAGAACAGATTGTCCCACCGTTTGTGCTGTCATTCCTGGCATGGCCTCTACCCAAATGTGACTATGCCTCTCCCCCTTGCTACCCCACCTGACTCCTCTTAGTATTGAGTCCCCCAGCACTAAGATTCCACCACTGTTACTCCCTGCTTGCTTCCATTCATCTCCCTCTCTCATTTCCGGCTCCTCCTCTTCTTCCTCCTGCACATTATTTCCCCCTTTTGCACCTTTTGCCGTTCTCCAGCAGAACTTCCCCCACTCCGGTTTAGTCCAGGCATTTATCAATTACTCCTCTAATTTCATCATTTCCCTCCTCCACCTTCTTCCTCTCTAGCAGTGCAAAACTATTTTCTGAAGACCCTTAACAAATGCCCGCTCCCTCTCTCTTCATAGTAACCTGTTCTCTCCTTTCCACTCCATGACTTTTGCCACTTCTTCATCTCCCCTCACAAGTCCCTATCTCCTCCTTCCATTTGTCTTTTGTCTCCTGACCTGGTTTCCTCAGCAATCGTTTTTCCTGGCCTGGGCCTCCTTGTCCCTGCTTCTCTTCTTCTGACCCTCTCCTCACCACTGTTGGCTTAAATCGCCCTCCCTCAACTCCCATTCTTCCTCCCTCCAGTAATGGGCTAAACCCACCACCAGTCTGCCTTGCCTGTCTTAGTTTCTCCTGCAGACCCTCAATCTCCTTTCTGAGTTTCTCTATGTGGTTGCACACTAAATATCCTCCCACACTCCAGGTAATTTTTAGAAAGACTGGTGCACTGCAGTTGTTGCAGCCTACCACCCTACCCATTGCTGTCGTTGCCCACCAGCAACCCCCCCCCACCCTTTCAGATGCAGGATACCAAAAACTCCCCCAAGTCTCCCCTCTCCCCACTCTATTAGTGAAAAACATTCTTTTCTTAATTTCCCTCACCCCCTTTGTTGTACACGTTTAGATAGATTGAGCAACTGCTTTTTGTATTCCTAACCTTCCTATCCAAACTCAAAAAGAGACTTTAAGTAGTTATTGCACAACCTTCTTCCAACTCCTACTCCTCCTTTCCACAATGCAATAACAATGCAAAGAAGTAACAATGAAAGCTCCTAGATTAAACAGAAAATATTTAAACATACATATGGTTTCGGTTTCCCTGCCAGCACGCGAGAGCCAACGGATCTATCCACCTCTTTCTACTGGAAGCACTCCACAGCTCAGCAACTGCCGTTCGCTGGTAAGTTTCAAAAAAGAAAAGAAAAATAGCGTACTTGTTCTGACTTGTCAAATTAGCTGCTCACTGTAAGTTGGCAGACCACGGACCAGGACACCACAGAGTCCTGACTAGTCTGTGGCTGTTTTTTACAATTGCTGAGGCGAAAAAGTGTATGCCAGCAATGATAAAAAATAAGATATGGGGTGGTGTGAAATCTCGATTTTACACACACTCTCGTTATGGATGCTTTTAGACCTCGGGCTTCCCCTCGGGTTTATGCGTCGCATCCCACAACCTCGTGTGTAAAATCTCGTTACAAACACCACCCCATATATATTCTCTATTTACTGCGCCTTTTGATCTGCCTGATGTTTTGTCATTGTGTTTGTACATCTAGTTTTCCTACATACTGTGATTTGATTGCGGGTGAACAGTCAGCCGGCTTCATGGGGAGCGTGCGCGTCCCTCAGCAGCCACCTTTACATAGCGGTTTCATCCTTTTTGATGTTCAGATTGTAGCACTAACATGCTACAGTATGATAACTACTTCTGGTTTAAGGATGAGCTGTAAAGCAGAGTATTAAATAAGCTGAAAAAAATGATTAGCAGTTTGACACGTAAAAGTGCTAATCAGCTGTAAAAATGCATAGCACTTAGCACAAAATGGTTAGCAAAATGTAAAACTATGTATAATTTTATTTATTTTGTCTACTGTGCCATAGACACACTGAAAAAAATGATTAGCAGTTTACTGCTGTGCATTTTTGGAAATGGTCAGAATTACCCCCTGGTTTGCATAGCATTTTGCTATGCTATACCAGCTATTTAAAACCCAGTAAAGAGATGAGGGAATACTGGATACCACGTTTTGAGGGGGAGTACTGGAGATCGAAGATGGAAAAGAGGGCAGTTTGTACTGGACGTGGTTTCAGATGGAGTCAAAGCTGTGGATTTTTGACCGGAGAAGCAGGCAGCACTGACAAAAAGATAACAGGTACAAACACTGCACTGTTTAAATATATTTTCTTATAAAATGGGGTAGAAAATTATTTCTTGCTTGCCTATCGAATAGGAATGGGGGACCTTGGATACAGTGACTTATGTTGTGGTGGAAGAGCTCTCCTGGTGCAGCTGTTGCGGTTCCAGCTTATTTCAGTTGTGGTGCTACAGCGGGAGAGCCATGACATGCATTGATTTCAGAATGTGCTGCATTTTGGTTGGCATAAGTAGTACCAGTTGCCAGTATATGCCCTGATAAGGAAACAGCAAATGGTACCTCTTAGCCAAACAAAATGCAGGAAATCTTCTACCCATTTTGTAAGATTTGATAAACAAGATTCGATCATTACTGTACTTTAACAGTAAATGAATATCCAAACATACGTAGTGAATTGTTAGGCGGCTATGAGGCATTGTTTTTATCTTCATGAGTGATCAGTGACTTCTTGATCCTCATGAGTAGCGACATGACGAGGTAAGGTTCAAGAGGTCACTGACCACAAATTAAGTTAAAAATCAATATCTTATAGCCACCCATCACACGTGTGGTTTATACAGGTTACAGTAGTTCTTTAAAAAGCACTTTAAAAAAGATCATTTTGTTGACACCTGCTTATTTTAACATAACCGCAGCTCCACATGGTTCATCAAAGGCTGTTCTCACATAGGCTCATGGTTCAGCTGAGCAAAAGGCACAGTGCTCAGCATGAGGTGCGTAGAGTCGCGTACCCTACTAGGCAGTTAAACAGCAGTGACAAACTCTATCAACATAAAACATTTACTTAGCTAGAATTCAATATGTTAGCACTTTTGTCTTAACTAAAAAGCACTAATGCACATTGTAGAATGAGAACTTACAGCATCATTCATGCAGCCCCTCCTTGACTAACATAAACCTGCAATCCACTCAGCAGCTGCTGTACGTCTCTCATCTGAGGCTGGCACCATATGGTAACCCTTTCTTGGTGTCATCAGGGGCCGGGCATAATTCAGGGAGACCCTCTGAGTCTAGGGATAAGGTGGTATACTCGCCGGTGGGTTCCCTGAACATCAGTCATACATCTGTACCCCCTTTCACTGGCTGTGGGGTGAGTTTAGTCCAGACATGTGTTCTGACAGAAATTATCACGATGCAACAGTATTTTAAGCAGTAGTCCCTGTTTGCTGACATCTGCTCCATTACATAGTGAGAGCACCAGTCCCCAAAAGCTTTCCTGGTAGCATTGTACAGACAGGTTTGATTATCACCACTGACATGAATAAAGACCTTAGGATCCCTTTGAATAGGTTGTACCTTCCTCACACATCTCAGGAGCCACACAACCCCTGCTATTCTCTTTTCACATCAGTGGTTGAGGTAATACTTCAGATCCAAGCATCTGCTCTGCACTGAATTACCAGAATCTTTCACCTTGCTATATGCTTTGTTTTACTGCTTTCACACAAACTCTGTGATGCAACAGTGTCTTGTCAGTGGGTGATACAGAACATATCCCTGCTGAAGGAGATTTCACTCTTGGACTTCACATGCTGACAGCATCCAGGAGATATGTAGAAAGACAGAAACATGGAATTTGTCAGCTTGGCCCACCCAGTCTGCCCACGTGGTCCATGGAGTGCACATCAGTATCCCTGGTCCTGCGAGAGCCATAACTCCACCCTGGCCAGTTTCCATCTCTGGAGCACAGTGGCCACCAGTAGCTTAACAATCCTCCAGTCCCTATGTTTCAGCTGCAGGGCAAACGTGAACACCAAAGCTTAAACATTAGAATCTTGTAAGGATAGGTCAGTATCTGAGTAGTGTCAATAAAATTACTAGCAGACAGCATAGCATTTGGAATTAAGAAGAGAAGCTAAGGACAGTTATCAGACATTGAAACTGCAGACATAAAATAACAAGAAAGTAACTTCTAACTAAGTGGGAGGGGAAGGGGCTCAAAGCCAGCAAAACCAAAAAACAGTAGTCTGAACTTCCAAGGTAGGAGAGCTGTAGAGGGAGCTCTCTAGTGTCCTGAGTGGGCAGGTGTCGAATGCTACCTGGCCCTTAAGGCCAAAGGTGCCATGGACCTCTTGGGTTTGGCAGGGACTGTAAACAGTTGGGAGAAGGGGAGAATTATTAGGAGTGTCACCATCCATGTTGAAACGGATCACAAGTGAGGCATCAGAGACAGAGCCACTCACTCCACCTCCCTATCAGGTATCATTTCCTTTCTATTTGTAGAGCAAGGCTATCTAGAAGAAACCAGGAGCTCAAGCCCAGTGACTCTTTCAGTGGGCAGCATTCTCATGCTGCACTGCACACTCAGAGGCTATGATTTCCTGGCACCTTTCCTTATAATTTCATGTAAAACAAGTCAGGAGGTCACCTTCCTCCTAGACAAAATGCCATGGAGAGCATCCCCCCACCCCCCAGGGAGCACTAGTGTCTGTCACAGCGGCAGTCTGGGATAAACATTGATGGCCCCCTAAGTGATGGGAGTTGAGCAAAGAGGGATATTCTTGCAGGGCATGAAATCTGGCATGTCAAGGATGGTGTATGCCAAGGGCATCCCCCCTCCCCGCCGGCCAGCCCCTGTGGTTTAAAGGGGCATTGTCAATCCCTGCCTGTCCCAGAGTATCCTTAGTCAAAAAAGACACATTCCAAGATTGCCCGCACCCCACGGTAACCCGCAATGCAGCTAGCAGCCAAACTGCAGCTAGCAGCCAAACCCCCGCCCCTTCTTTTCCGCTTTCTTTCCCTTTCTTAAAATACAATAATCAGCCTGCTTATCACACTGGTGTCATTACATAGACACATGCCTGTTCACCCTATCCGACTAGCTCCCACCGAACAACCCTCCGCTGGGTCCACACACACCCCCCAGAACAGCACAGCCATGATCATACATTTACAGCGATGACAATTAAAGTAGCATGAGTGGCTGCACTGCCTGGTGGTACCCCTAGTATCCAGGGAGCATGCACCGAGTGAGGACCAATGACTGGGAGCAAGGCTGGATATAGCTATACTTTAACGTGCATTTCCTTGTCACCCGGTAGGGAGGCAGGCAAGACCACCAGTAACACTAATGGACACCACAGCAGGCAGGCAGCCCCAAGCATGGTCATCCAACTAGGGTAGTATAATGTCAGGAGGGCCATTGGCAACACCCCCCCGAGAAAAGCATTATAGCCCCATTATAGCCAAATTATCCATTATGCCAGTAATCATCGGCCTGTCCTCAGGGTTTGTTCAGCAGTAGAGAGTGGGAAGTATTCTAGGTAAGGACTCCCCCACCCCATACATCTCCTACAATTTATACACCATAAACCAAATTGAGTAAATAAAGGTTTGATCCCTGAGTAACAGCATTGTCCCACTTTGTGCAAAAGTCTCTGGTAATAGGCAGATATGCTGTTCAGTTTGTAGCAGCAATCAGCGCAGCATCCTGAGAGATTTACAAGGCATGTGAGCAGACTTCACGATGAAAAAACCAAGGGGCAAGACACATTACAAACATAAATAGTGGGGGAAGGAGCAGGGAGGTCTGCCTTGCCATCAGTTGTCTGGATATATAGGGTCCGTTATCACTAAAATTGACCTAGTCGGGTTTGATGCTGCATTAGATGATTGCAGCAGAGCTTGTACATCCTTGATTATGGTTGCTGCTTGAGCTTGGTGGCTCTGTTTGGAGAAATCTCTGAGGTCTGACCATCGCGATACTTGACCTGCCGCAGTAGATGTGTGAGGTGGTTTAGGTACTGAGATACCCTTTTTTGGAGCCCTTCAGTAGCATCTGCGATTGTATTGTAGAGGATGGGGCCATCGGGAAAGAAGACTCGCAGGTTGGCTGGGAAAGGGGTTTGATAGCGTAGCTTGTGTATATGAAGCACTGCGAGAACTGGGCTATATGTTTTATGTTGCTTTGTGACACGCAGGGAATAATCGTGGTCTACATAGATTCTCTGCCCCTCGAAAAACAACTCCTTGTTTCTGCCACAAGCACAGTAGAATCTCTTCTGCTTAATGGCATAGCTCTGAAATCATAAAATAATTAAGCATGGACATTGCTGGTTGTTCGGGGGGGGGGGGTGGCAGCAACACTGCACGTGCCTGCTCAGTATCTACTTTGAAATCCTATGGGAGATCCAGTCGGGAGTGGAAGAAGGTCTCCAGAAATTAGTGCAAATTAGATCCCTCTTCCTTTTCTCAGATGCCACAGATAATCATGTTTTTTCTTCAGGTGCAGCTTTCCAGATCCTCACATTTGTTCTTAGGTGTTTGAATTTTTTGTAGGGCTTACCAAAAAAATCGGTCTGTGCAACTGGAATGAGAATCTAACTCTGTTAGTGTGGCTTGCTGCCTAGTGACCATCTGCTTAAGGTTAGTAATATCGGAGCAGATTTCTGCCAGATCGTGTGCATGTTCATCCCTAAGCTGACGTAGCCCTTCAAGATTAGGTCAAACTTCTTCTGTTTTGTGAGAGATTCCTGTGGGAGTCCTGCTTTACCGCCACCACACGCCATGGCTCTGGGGACAGATGCCTCACTTGCAAAACTATTGGAGTCTCAGCCGCTTGCTTCTGCCACCTAGTCAGTGAGAAAGGTAGCAGATCTTTTGCCCATGTAGTTAGGAAGTACCCGGTTTCAAATTCTGCCTGTTTTACTTTGGTTATTTCTAAATTTGGGCCCTTTTGTAGGGAGAGGAGCATGGAGCCAAAACTCACACTACCATTGCAGGCGGTGACATCACCAAAAGTGTAGGAGCATGTATTAAATGCTTTTTATTATACCTGAGAGTTCCAAGTATGACAAATCAAGGCCACCCTTGATTTGTTATAACCAGAACTAGGGCTGAGTGGACTGTTCCGCCTGAAATCTGAATCTCCGGATCGAACCCGTTAACCACAGACCGGGATACATACGGACTTTGCAGAAGAAGACCGGGTCCATGGTAAGCCCCAGAGCCCGTCATTTCCGGCTTTACGGCTGCATAGCATATTTTTCCTTGCTGTGTTGACTGTTGCCACGGGAATGCCATCGGCATGCTCGCGTCACGTACAAGCAGCCGGTGATATCCAATCAGAAAACAGTCACATGATGCTGCAAGGGGAAAGTCATGTGATGCACTCACGGTGTATAACCAAGGTGAGTCTGCAACATGACTGAGAGGTGCAGCAAGCGAGAAGGAGTGGGGAATGCTCTCTTGTTGTCAGAGAGTGGCGTGCTATATGGAACCTGAAGGAGCCATAGGGGAGGATTTGTGAACTAGTGTGTGTGTGGCTGTGACAGGCGACAATAGTAGTTCCTGGAGGGCACTGAGAAGAAAGAGAGAGACTTGGAGGGGAAGAGAGAAAGTCATCAGGTGAGAGAGAGGATCGGACGGATTAGAGAGAGTGGGTTGGGTCCGATTAGAGAAATCACAAGAAAGAAATACAATACATCTCGGCATGTGTAGGGGCAGGCTAGCAAAATACATCTTTGATTTTATGTGTTCCATCCAGAGGAAAAGGAGACAGAGAGAGACTTCTGGGTGCCAATACAGACATAGAAATCTTAAATAAAGAAATTCATCTTGGCCTTTGTGTGGCTGTAGTGTGTACAGGGTAGGCTGGCAAAATAAATCACTAACTTTATTTGTTCCATCCAGAGGAGAAAGAGACATAGAGAGAGTACTGGGGGCCAAATAATAGTACAATTACAGAAATCACAAATAAAGAAATTCATCTTGGCCTCAGTGTGGCTGTGTACAGGGCAGGCTGGCAAAAGAAATCTTTGACTTTATTTGTTCCATTCGAAGGAGAAAAGAGAGAGAGAGAGAGACTACTGGGGGACAATACAGTTCCAGAAATCACAAATAAAGAAATACAACTTAGCCTCCATGTGTACAGCCCAGGGCAAGCAGGCAAAATAAATCTTTGACTTTAATGGTTCCATCCAGAGGAGAAAGAGACAGAGAGAGACTACTGAGGGCCAAATAGAAATTACAGTCACAGAAATCACAAATAAAGAAATTAATCTTGGCTTCAGTGTGGCTGTAGTGTATACAGAGCAGGCTGGCAAAATAAATCTTTGATGTTGTTTGTTCCATCCAGAGGAGAAAGAGACAGAGAGAGACTAACTGGGGGCCAAATAATAAATAATACAGTCACAGAAATCACAAATAAAGAAATAAAATACATCTTGGCTTCAGTGTGTGTAACTGAGTCCAATCAGAAAGAAAGGCGCATAAAGCAACCACAGACAGTAGTCTTCAAACTGTTTTTCTTTTTATTCAGTATTCAGTCGGCTATAATTCTCAAGTGTTTCACCTATGTAAAATGGGCTTCTTCAGGAGGCCTTCATGCCTATTTATAAACATACAGATATATTTTATTGATTATACTGTTTATAAAACAGAATTAATTTGCATAATATATATACCAAAGTAATGCATCACTTACTTCAGGTATGTGTTTAATAAATATGTGTGCAAATTGTGCTCAGAATTTCTCAGAGAAAAACCTATAATTATTAAAACAAAGTATATTGTTTTTACTGCTGTTTTTTGGATTCTGCCATCAATTAGCTTTCAACAACATCAATTGCTTATCTCCCTCCCCCAATTTACCATAAAGTGCTCAATTATATAGTAGCATGTATGTCCTCATACCCATTAAGTTTCAGCACATAACTGCAACTTTAGTTAATACAGTCTATACATATTTTCTCCTGAATGTCTTAAAGAGAACCACCAAGATATAAACAGACACTCCTACGTCCTTGTTAGTCGACCGGTGCCCACGTTTTATTGCCCAGTGGCCATTATATTACAAAAAACAGATGGAAAAGTCACTGCCCATTGAGTTTAATGGAGCGCGCCCCACGCTCTCACTGGCATCTAGTCATCACTTCCCTGAGTGTGGGGGCAGACCCTGGGCAGCAGAAAAAAATTGAGTAGTGCGTTGGACCCAGTTTACGGTATTTTATGGAGGAATTTACTTTTTCTGTGTAGCACATTTTTCGGGGAGATATTCAAATGGAGAATCCTCTGATGGTAAGGCATCAATATATATGGTGCAGGGTCCCAGCCTGGTGAATCCCTTTAACTTTACAAATTTAAATACTTCTGCTGTGAATTAGACCACCACCTAACGTTCTCAGCCCATATCGCTTCACTCGCAAAAAAACTAAGGCAAAGACTCGGTTTCTTTTTCAGGAATAAATCCCTTTTTTCAACAGAAGCTAGGCTAAGATTGGTACAGATCATGTTCATCCCACTCCTTGATGATGCCAACATAATCTATAGATGTTGCTCAGACTCCCTGCTTCAGCAGCTTGATGTACTTTACCATAGGTCTATACGATTCATCGCTAATGCCCACCATCGCACACATCACTGTGATTTATACATCTCCCTGGGCTGGACTTCCCTATCCACAAGATGGCTCATCCACTCACTCACATGGCTTTACAAAGCCCTCCTGCTAAAACTCCCCTCCTACATATCCTGCCATTTTCAACGATCTACCAGCCACTATCTGCTACAGAGCAGCTCACTCATTTTTCTGGATGTTCCACACCCCTGCTCCCGTTTCGGCCAACTGGCTATATCCAGTACCCTTCCAGCTGCTTGGAATAAAGCACAAGCTCCCCCTCAAACTTCAAAATATTGTATCACTAAATATTTTTAAAAACCTTGTCAACAGGATATTGTACAACTCCTGTACGCGCCAGTCTCAAAAATAACTTTATCATATACTTATTCTCCTAATTATGTCACTATCACACCCTCTTCTCATTAGAGATGGCTACAGCATCAACTTATTACAAAGAGGATAAGTACACACCCTATATTCACGTCTTCTGTCCTTCTGCCTATCCCCTCTGTCGCGTCACCTATCTTCATGTCTAGCTCACGACCAAACTCCTGCCTGAACATACCTATCTCCCTTGCCTGCTCTGGTTGTAAAAGCTCCCATTATTCAGGTTAAGACACTTACCTCTGAAAGTCTGTTACTTATACCCTTGCACTTGTTGCCGACCTCATAATGACTAAAGTGACTGTTTCAATTGTAAAAACGAAGTAAAAAGATTTTTTCTCCATTGTTCATCCACATGTCTAACATATCTAACATGTTCTATTGTGTTGACTATTGTATAATATTTCTGTAATTCTATCATTTGCTAGTTGTATATTTTGTACCAAATTGTCAGTTTAGCACCTCCTTGTAAATGAGCATGCTCAATGGAGTTATTCAATTCAATTTTATTGGTTCGGAAGATACCTTTGAGCCCAAGCTCTTTTACAAAGGTTCCACATCAGTGACAAGACAAGGTACAAAGTAGTAATCAAGAGAAGAACATAAAAAAACACCATCCTGTTTAACATATGCACAAAAATATTGTGGGATACAAGATAAAGTGGTGGGTAACATGTGTACAGTTATAAAGGCAGAAAATAGTGCAGCCCCTAGGAGCCTTGTCATCAGGTATGGGGAGGAGGAATGGTCAGAGAGGTAGTAAAGCAATAGGTTGGTGTTAAGGGTAGGCTGTGGGGGGCCTTGTCTTAACAAAGTGCAGCCAGGGGGTGCGAGACAAGGGGAGACAAGTGCTGCATTAGTCATGGAATGGCAGAGGATTGAGATACCCAAGATTATTTGCAGGAGCATTTAGAGATTGTACTTAGATGTTGTTTGAGGTGAGTTTTGAATTTGGCTAGACAGGTGGTGGCAAGGAGGTACTCAGGTAATTCATTCAGCCACAAGGGAGCACGGTAGGCAAATGCCCATTGCCCGAGCGAGATACGGCAGAAAGGGATGGACAGGGTCCCTCTTGTCCTCCCCCAGTGGCCTGTGGTGTGTTTGCAGCCACTACCAGATCGCCAACGCAGGGTGGAGTTTTCCCTATAAGTGCTTTTTTCCCTAGGGTACATGTCTGATGAATGACACTGTTTTTAAGGGATAGCCAATTTGTGAGTTCATACAGTGTACAGGTGTGTGTATCATGCTGTAAATCAAGGGCTAGCCTACAGCCTTGTTTAGAGCCACCTGTACCCGTTTCAGTGCAGTGTCCATTGCTGCCCCATCTATCATTATTCCATAGTCCATGTGTGATTAATATGGAGCTATGTACTGCAAGGCGGAGGGCCTCGGGCGATAGGTATTTCCTATGTCTGTAAAGGACACCAATCTTAATGTTGACTGTCTTGACCAGGGAGTCAATATGTTGAGCAAAAGTTAGGGTTTCATCCAGTGTGATCCCCAGATACTTGAACGTGCAGACTTGTTCCAGTGGCCCACTGTAGGAGTTTGTAATGATGAGGGGGTTTAGTTTGATTTTTTGTGTGTACTGTAAATAAGCATGGCCTTGGTCTTTTTATAATTCAGAAGCAGCTTATGTCTGTAGAACCATGTCTCCGATGAGGAGAAGGATGTCTGAATCTCAGTTTGCAGACTACCAAGGGACGTGCTACTTCCCAGGAGCACCGCATCATCAGCGTAGAGTATCAGTTTGGTTTTGCAGGCAGTGGGGAGGTCATTTAGGAAGACACTGAAGAGTAGGGGCCCATGACTAGATCCCTGGGGCACCCCCATCGATACCTCTCTTGCACTAGAAACTATATGTCCAATTTTGAAACACTGAGTTCTGCTTGTAAGGTAGTCTTGTAACCAACGTAGTGCACTGGGTGCCACACCCAAGTTTGACATTTTGGTCAGTAACAGGCGGTGATTGACTGTATCGAAGGCTTTGGTGAGGTCTGTGATAATAGACCCCATCAGCTTGCCTTTATCCAGGGCCTTGTGTGCATAGTTCGTAAAATCCAGCAGGGCAGTGGTTGTTTTGTGGCTTTGTCTGAAACCATGTTGATTAGGGAAGAGTAGGTTATTTTTGTTGAGGTAGTCAATGAGCTGACCAGCCACAATCTTTTCCAGTGCTTTGGACAGCGGAGTGAATATTGAGATGGGCCTATAGTTGGCCAACAAGGATTTGTCACCTCCCTCATGCACAGGTGTGACTAGGGCCTGCTTCCAGACCTCCGGGAATTGAGCAAGAGTCAGAGATTTGTTGAACAGTTTGGTGATGGGCACTGTGAGGACATCCAGGGTGCGGGATAGCAGTTTCATGTCGATCCCATCACTACCCTGTCTTGTCTTACCCAGTACTTTCCTGACCTTAGCTAGTGTTTCCTTCACAGTCACCCTTTTAAGGTAGAAGGGTGAGTGGGAGTGTTAGGAGGGTCCATTGTTGGACTGGCTCTGCTCAGGGTGGAAGTGTGCTGGTGGTAGTACTGCTGTGAGATCAGTGAAGGCCTCGTTGAAGGCCTCCACTATGACTAGGGGGTCTGTGATGTGATTGCTACTGATATCAAGTAGACGGGGATGCATCTTGTCCTCCTTGCCCAGGATGCTCTTGATGCTATCCCAGCACCTTTTGCCCTCTCCCCAGGAGTTAGCAAGCTGTGCTTTGTGATAATTGGTTTTGGCGAGCTGGATTAGTTTAGTGCAGAGATTCCTGGCCACCCTGTAACACTGGTAGTCATGCCTGTCTCCCATGTTTCTTACCTTCTACCATAGTGAATCCCTATCATTCATGAGGGAGAGTAGTTCTCCATTAATCCACCCATTAGCCTGCCCTTTAATTTTCTTCTTTGAGAGGGGGGCATAGATATCACAGATGCTGTTAAAGCCGTTTGTGAAGTAGCTGAGTGCCTGATTTAGGGAGGATGCCTGAATGATTGGGGTCCAGTCATAAAGGTTGAGTGCCGATTTCAAACAACATGAAGTCTTGCTATAGTATGACAATTGCAGTGAGTCCCCATCTTCAAACTGCTCCGGAGGTGAAATAGTTAACTTTCCATGCAGGCATGGAACTTAGAGCACGAGCTCAGTTGAAAACTCTGTCTGTTGTTCTTCAAACGCAAACTGTCAGATTCTTTACTCCCGCCTCACTGAACAGTCGCTCCGGAGATTTCTCCTTCTGCTCAGTTCATTTTGTCGGTTTAAAAGTATTATTTTGTCGGTTTTTCAACCGAAATTAAACCGCAACCGGTCGGTTCAAGCTCTGTCTGTGGTAATGTAAGTAATAGATAGGTTTTACATTTAGTTATTCTGTGTGGAACTTGTAATTCATTATCGGTTCGGTTTGAACCGATCAGGTTGTCTTTAAATCTACTAGTCCTTTTTTAGAGTGCGGTTCCCGGTTCTTATCGGTTCTAAAAAAAACGGATTTCATTACGTTTTTTTCCACGACCCGTGACACGGTTGGGAACCGATAAGGGGTGTCTTGCTTGGCGGATTGCCATAAACGGGCAAGTTGGTTAGGCTGGCATTATGTCTGAGAAACCCAAAAGAAAAACCGGACCCACTGGGTTTCAACACTGTAGTGTTTGTGGGGAAGCTTTTGCTAAGGCTGACCCACACACCACATGTGTCTATTGTCTGGGGTTTGACCACCTCAATTCAGACTGCCAGATTTGTCAGAATTTCCCTGCTGCCACCATAGATAAGAGAGTTGGTAGGCTCAGGGAAGGGAGACTAAAAGTCCGCTGATCGGATGGCCAGCCGGTTCGGTACCAACGAACCCGGAGGAAGTACCACCTCTGACCAGGGTGATGACTTCCTCGGGCAAACGAAGAGCCAGTTCTGAGGAGCGGTTCCAGCAAAAGGACTAGAAAGTCAGCTAGCGTAGAGCAAAAGTTCTCTCCCCAACTGCTGAAGAAATAGCTAAAGCAATTCAAATTGTCAGTCTCTCTCCTGGTTCGACCGAACCGACACCATCAGGGAGGCGTTAGTTCGACGATTCCACCGTTCAAGATTATGATTTTGAGGATTTTTATGAACCGGAGGAGGGAAGAGATATGAGGAGAGTGAATATGGTTTTGAAGATCTGGATGTGCCCATTGAACGGACATCTCTCCAGATAGGCCCTTAGGGGTTTCTCCTCCAAGGCTTTCTGAGTCCCTTCTCATTTCATGTTTTATAAAAAAGTTGCTGAAACTCTCCAGCTCCCTGTTGAGGAAGCTGTTGATGACCAAGAGGAGCCGGACTATGTAGAAATGATGGATATTCCAGAGTCTAGGAGACTGTCTATCCCTTTGCATAAATCTTTTCGGAAACAGACAGTAAAGTTTTAAAACTCCTCACACTATACCTCCTGTGGATAAAAGGATGGACAAGAGGTATACCTTATCAGGCTCCGACACTGATTTCCTCACTCAACAATGCAGCCATGTGGGGTGGTGCAGGCTGCAGCCTGTGACAGGCTAATATTCCCTAACTTCACACCCCTGAGAAGGACTCCAGGAAGATTGATGCTATGGCAAAGAAACAGTACATGGCAGCATCTTTGGGACTCAGACAGACAAATTATATGGCTTATGCTGCTAGGTACCAGAATCCAGATGGGATACTGTGCTGGCCCTAGTGAAACAAGTCCCTGACCAGCTTGCCAGGGAGCTGGAACAGGTGGCTATGGATGGTATTGAGGCATCCAAGGTGCAATTTCATGCTGCAGTGGACTATAATGATGTTTCATCAAGAGTCATGGCTACATCTGTGGCACTTCGCAGGATGGCTTGGCTCAGATGTACTACCCTGTCTCAGGATACCCAGTCTAAGGCCATGGATTTTCCTGTTGTGGGCAATTCTCTGTTTGGGGAACAAACAGAGAATTACATGAAAAATGGATGAATATAGGACCACCTATAGGAGTGCATAGGCCAAGGAAAGGCAGGCCACTCCTCAAAGCAGCTTCCCTAGAGGCAGGGGCAGGCCTTTCATAGGCCTTTACCAAACCCAACCTTCCTCCTCCGCCTATGCTCAGAGGGGGTTCTTTAGAGGAGGCAGGCAGGGGTACAAGCAGGCCTGCTTCCACCCCTCAGCCCAAAGCCCCTGCCAAGCAGGCACCCTGATGGGATTGCCAGGGCCGATTCTTCTCTACCTGTAGGGGGCAGGCTGGCTTACTATGTCCAGGACTGGAAGTCTTTAACATCAGACAAGTGGGTCCTGGAAGTAGTAAGCCAGGGACTGGTTCTCATCTTCAAAAAATTTCCAAAGCTGAGAACCAGATCTTTTCCACCTGCAACTCCATCAGAGGCAGTCGCCCTAGAGGCAGAGGTCTCTACCCTCCTGGCTCTCAGAGCCGTGGAAAGGGCTCCTCCCCTACACCAGGGCAAAGGTTTGTACTCCAGGTACTTCCTTACCCCAAAAAAGACAGGAGAATGGCGGCCCATCCTGGATCTCAGATACTTAAACAAGCACCTTTTAAAGCCAAAGTTCAAAATGGTGATTCTGGGAATTATCCTACCCTCTCTAAGGCCAGGGGACTGGCTAGCTTCCCTGGACCTCAAGGATGCCTACTTCCATATTCCCATCAGCAGCTCCCATCGAAAGTACTTCAGGTTCGAGCTGCCCTCAGGCCACTACCAGTTCAGAGCAATGCCCTTCGGCCTCACTTCTGCTCCAAGGGTATTCACAAATGCCTGGCAGTAGCAGTTGCCTACCTAAGAAGGCAAAAGATTGCCATCTTTCCTTATCTGGACGATTGGCTCATAGTAGGCCAGTCCCCAGACCAGGTCAGTTTACATCTTCAGATAACGCAGCAACTGCTTACCTCTTTAGGTTTCCTTCTGAATCTCTCAGTCAGTTCTAGAGCCTGTCCAGCTTCTTACCTTCATAGGCGCAGAACTGCAGACACACAGGAAACCAGGGCCTTCCTTTCCCTGGACAGGGCAAAGACCCTAGTCTCCCTGGCCTCCTCATTCACCCTGCAGGTCTCCCGGCCAGCAAGGCGTTTTCTACAGCTCCTGGGACACATGGCTGCTTCCACAGCAGTTGTACAGGGAGCAAGATTTCAGATGAGGGACATCCAGTTCCATTTGAGAGCTTTTTGGTCTCAAAGAAAGGATCCTCTTACCAAGTTGATCCCAGTAACTCGAACCCTGATCCAAGCCCTACAGTGGTGGCAGGATCAGAGCAACCTGAGACAAGGGGTTCCTTTTGTCACTCAGTCTCACTCCCTAATCCTTACTACAGATGCATCCCTCTTGGGCTGGGGAGCTCACATGGGTGCTGTCACCACCCAGGGTCTGTGGTCTCCCCAGGAATCTCTGCTCCACATCAACCTGTTGGAGCTCAGAGCAGTTTTTCTAGCACTTCAAGCTTTTTCCAAATCTGTTCAGAACAAGATTATACAGGTCAGAACAGACAACACCACTACAATGTGGTACATCAGCAAGCAAGGGGCACTTGGCTCGGCTTGTGCACTGAGCTTGATGAAGTTGTGGTCTCTGGCTTACTCCTGAACCTCCCTCACGGCAGTCCACCTCCCAGGCAAGGACAATGTCCTGGCAGATGCTCTCAGCAGGATTTCCCAGGGCCATCCACGAATGGTCACTGGATCCCTAGTCTTGGGAGTAGTATTTGCCAGATGGGGCACCCAGATAGATCTTTTGCAGCCCAGACAATCACCAACTTCCTCTTTTTTGCTGCAGGCCCCCAGTGTTGGGCTCTCTCCCCCTGGATGCCTTAGCCCTCAGTTGGGAAGGGAAGTTCATCTATGCCTTCCCTCCCTTTCCTCTCCTGTTCAAAGTGCTAGTCAAAATCAGATCCCAATCCTGCAAAATCATTCTGATAGCTCCAGATTGGGCCAGACAAACCCTGGTATCCACTCCTACTGTCCTTAGCAGTCCATCCTCCCCTGTGCCTTCCCAGGAATCACAATCAGTTAACCTGTTGCCCAGGGACAGGTTTGGTATCCGAATCTCAATCTCTCAATCTCAAGGCTTGGTTCTTGAAGAGTTAGGGTTTGCTGATTTACACCTTTCTCAAGGTGTAATGGATATATTGAAGGCCTCAAGGAAGCCTTCCACCAGGGCTACTTACAATTCCAAATGGAAAAGGTTTTCCATATGGTGCTCGGAAAAGCATATTTCCCCAGACTCTGCTGATCTACCCACAGTCCTGGATTATATGGTCAATCTGAATTCTTTGGGGCTGAGACCAGCTACCCTGAAGGTGCATTTGGCAGCTGTGTCTGCTTTTATTTCAGCAGGTAAATCCTCTTCTCTTTCAGCTCATCCTGTATTTTCCAAGTTTTTTAAGGGATTGCTTCACACCAACCCTCCATTCAGGGATCCTGCCCCTGCCTGGGATCTTAATGTTTGCATTGCTCAGCTTATGCAACCACCCTTTGAACCTTTGTCTTCAGCTGAGCTCAAGTACTTGACTTGGAAAACTGTGTTTCTGGTAGCCATCACCTCTACCAGATGCATAAGTGAATTACAAGCGTTGTCAGTGGAGCAGGAGTTTATCTCCTTTCACAAAGATAAGGTGGTCCTCCGGACTAACAGAAAGTTCCTACCTAAGGTGGTTTCAGATTTCCACCTTAATCAATCTATTTCTCTTCCAGTGTACTTCACTGACCACTCCTCCTCTGGTGAGAGGAGGCTGCACACCTAGATGTGAAGAGAGCCCTTAGTTACTACATAGAGCGTACCAAGAGTCATAGGTTTGACTCCCTCCAACTGTTCCTTACTTATGGTGAAGTTGGTAAAGGGAAGCCAGCCACTAAAAGATCCATTGCCAGGTGGATTGTCTCTTGTATCCAATTCTGCTACAAGAAGTTGGGTAAAGTTCTCCCCTCAGGCCTGAGGGCTCACTCTACCAGAGGTACAGCTGCTTCTCTGGCTGGTGCCAGAGACATTCCTATTCTAGAAATATGTCAAGCAGCTACCTGGAAAATAGTTCATACTTTTACCAAGCACTACTCCCTGGACATCCAGGCTAGGAGTGATGCTCGGTTTGGCACAGCCGTGCTTCAGAGCCTATTCCCTAAGTAGGTTCTGTCCCTCCTCCATGGAGGTACTGCTGTGTAGTCTGCAATTGTCATAATATAGCAAGACTTCATGTTGTTTGAAGAAAAAATTACTCACCTTAGTAATGTTGTTTCTTCTAATGAGTCTTACTATATTATGACCTCCCTCGCCTGCCCTCTCAGAACCTCTGTTTTGGGATGTGGGTGGGCAGTACAGTATTAGCACTTTTTGATGCCCACCTTGTTGTTTTCACCCTCCTTTTGGTTGAATTGGTGTTGTGTTTTTGCATTTTTGGGTCTCCTGACTTGAGTCTTTGTTTGAGGCCAAAAATGAGTGTTATGTTAGTAGCCAGTTGGCTAGTGTAGGTTTACAGCTTCCACACAGAGCCTTAGTGAGTTTTAGCTCGTAAAGATCTGACAGTTTGCGTTTGAAGAACAACAGACAGAGTTTTCAACCGAGCTCGCGCTCTAAGTTCCATGCCTGCATGGAAAGTTAACTATTTCACCTCCGGAGCAGTTCGAAGATGGGGACTCACTGCAATTGTCATAATATAGCAAGACTCCATTAGAAGAAACAACATTACTAAGGTGAGTAATTTTTTCTTGAGGGCTCCAAGCATGCCCTTTCTTGGGACCCTGCTTGTTATGAGTTTGGGTGGGCTTCTGGTGTATTTGTTAGACCACAGCAGTGTAATATGGGAATGGTCACTTAGCATGTCAGCCAGAACCTTGACCTCGGAGATTCGAGACGGTGATCTTGCAAGTACCTAGTCAAGAAGGGTGCTGCTACCGGTCTTATAATTCTGTCTGGTAGGATGTGTGACTAGTTGTGACATATTGGCGGTGGCAGTCATGTCCTTAACTGGTGCAGCCTCCTTCCCATTCCAGTTTATAGTAAAAACTCTGGTAACCATGAGCTGCAAGCCGTGAGGGAAGGTGCCTATGACTTCCATCACTTTGGTTAACCCTGTAGTGGCTCCCTTTGGGGGTAGATGTACTGAGGCAAGGATTAGGGATTTGCCATTCTGTCCGATCTGAGCTTTTAGTATTAATATCTTGTGGTCTTCAGCCACCCTGGTTTCAGGGAGAACAGTTCACCTTAGAGAGTTCTTAGCATAGATAATGTAACCCTTCCCCCTTTCTTTCCCGTTCTGTCGATTCTGTAGGTTTGGTAGCCCGACAGGGCAATTTCACTGTCTTTGATTCTACCAGTCAGCCAGGTTTCTGCTAATAAACTTGACTTGATTTATATTTAGTATATATGAGATCTTAATTTAATATTTGATAAGAGAAAATTAGTGCTCTACCAAAAAACGTTTAATTGCTACACCACTCGGTACTGTAACAGGAAGCTCCTGCCACTCTTGAGGACCAACCTTTTTTTAAATCTGCTGCAACAGTTCTTCTGTGTTTCAGTACAGTAGCTGCTTCTTGTTGTTTTTACAGGGTTTCTTGTGGATTTTACTTGGTAGAAGGTTATTTCTTTTCTTTCTTACTACTTCTAAGGGGCTAGCAGGGTATTGTTTTTGGGGCTGTTGGAAGTTTGAAAACTGGTTTGGTGGCTGTAAGTGGGCTCATATGTTGGATGTTTCACTGTGTAACAGGCTGCGCTGGTGGAGGCCTATTTCTTCTGATTTAAAACCTATTTGGTAGGATTTGCTTGGGGCTGTTTCTTTGGTTGCAGGGCTTGGAGGGGCAGACACAGGGCTGATACACTCGAGAGAGAGTCGGGTGTAGGCCCTAATCCCACCCTCCACCACCCCTCCCTCCCTCCCCAGAGCTCTGCTTATTTATAGGGGAACACCTGCCCTGCAATTGGAAGAAAAGGCTGCAGGTGCAGCTCATGTAGTTCTAGCCACTGGGGGTTGGATTTAAAGGCTGGGAGAGAGGAGCTTGGGGAGTTGTTCACTTCCCTTATAAGTTTACTGCGTTGTACTGCACCTAGTAACAGGGTAACCGGTTTACTGTGGGACTGTATCTAGGATTAGTGGGTGACCTGATTGGTCAATAGGGGTGTGTCTTGGACTAGTGGGGAACCTGGTGGCTCACCCAAGGAAACCTACTTGGAGGAGGGATGGGACCACACGTCATTAGGGACGGCATTTTTGGGAGGGTGGTGGGGTGTACAGAGTGTGGGGCAGCCATGATACTGGACTGTGCTTGGAAGTTCGGTGGTTGCCCAGTGTGCTACCAGCTGGCACAGCTTAGGGAGGAGGTTGCGGGGATTAGGAGACAGCTGGGGGAAGGGGGAAGGTATGGTTGGGGAAGAGGGCAGGGGATCTCCCACGGGGTTGCACCAAGCTCTAGAGGCGGGAGCATGGGGAAAGGAGTGCAGGAGTATACTCTAGGGTCACATAGGGACCCTGGCAGAGGGGGCCCAAAAGGAGGACACTACCAAGAAAGCAGGCAGGTAACTGGGGACCCTCACAAATGGGGGCCAGAGGGACAACATTCTCAGGGAAGTAGGCAGATGGCTGGGGCTGGACAGAAGGAAGCAAGGTGGGGAGGTGGATCGGACCTTACGGCTCAGTAACCGCTTCAGTTCTCTTCTTCTGCTTGAGGATGAGAAGGTGATGTAGCCATGACAGGGGTGGTTAGAGATGAAAGGGTGGGGGCAGGAGGCGGGGGCGGATAGCAGGAGGAACTGGGGAACCTGGAATGCAGGAAAATGGGGGAGCAGTGGATCAGAGCAGGAGGGCAGGAGAAGAGGAGAAAGCAAGGAGAAGGACCAGTTGAGAGGAAAGGGCAAGGAGAAGGACCAGAAGTACAAGGAGGATACAGTAAAGGGATCTGAGGGTTTAGGCCAGGGGAGCACGACAAGCAAGGAGGGACTGAACGGAGACAGGAAGGAAGGGAGGACGAGCCAGGCTAGTTTAGTGGATGGGGGAAAAGAACCAGTCATGAGCAGTGAGGGGGGAGTTAGCAAGGCACAGAAGGATACTCGGGAGGAGGAGGAGAGGCATCAGATTGGAGAGGAGGGTGTGGCCAAGGTAAATGAGAAGGTGGCATGTGGCACCCAGATAGGGGGAGGAAGAAGGAGCCGGCTGGGTGGAGGGGCCGGTAGAAAGGATGAGGGACATGGAAGGGGGGAATGGTGAAAAGGAGCAGTCAGAGTGTTCCTGTTGGGGGATTCTATGATCGGGGTATTAAATGAGATAGGAAGGGGGAAGCCTGGCCAGTTAGAACAAAATGCTTTCCTGGACTAATGGTGCACAGGGCCAAGCACGAGGTATATCAGCTGGCAAAGGATTGTGGGGGTTCCCCAGTCATACTGGTCCACCTGGGTACAAATGACATTGAGGGAAATAGCGAGCTAGAGATACAGGCAAGGTTCAGGGAGCTTGCCAGGGTCTGTCATGACATAGGGTGCATGATTTCCTTCTCAGAAATGCTGCTGGTGCCAAAGGCTAGTGGGGAACACAAAATAAAAATTAGGGAGATAAACCAGTGGCTCAGGGAGTGGTGTGAGGCCAGAGGGTATGGGTTGATGGGGGATTGGGGAGACCTGGGAGGATAAAGAGCTGTATGCTAAAGATAAGCTCCATCTCAGTTTGGAGGAGGAATCTTTAAGTTGAAAATAGAGGTTCATTGGTGAAAAGTGGGGTTTAAACTTGTGAAGGGAGGGATGGGAGAAAAGGCTACCGAGGGGTCCGATAAAGGAGGGACTCTGTCTCCAGCCCCTGGGGAGCTGGAGGAATGTGGGAAAAGGCCAACTGGTAAAGTGCAGACCAGGGGAAAACGGAATCCCCATGGGAACACGAGCAGGGGAAATGGAAGTATAGGGAAAGGGTAGAAGGTAGTCCTGCTAAATGCCAGGAGCTTGGGCAATAAAATGCCTGAGCTCCAGGCAATGCTAACTGAGGGAGCGGTGGATGTGGCAGTGGTCACTGAGACCTGGGTCACCACAGGACATGACTGGGACCTGAACCTGGAGGTTACACCATGTTCAGGAAGGACGCGGGAGGGAAGGGAGGAGGGTAGCAATAATAGTCAAACCTGCATTGGGTATAAGGGGCAGTAGGAGGAGGCAGAGGGAACCGTGGAGGCGATTTGGGTCACCTTGATAACAAGTGGGGCAAGAGAGTAAAAATAGGAGTGGTGTATAGACCCCCTGCGCTGGTGGAGGAGCTGGAGGAGAGTCTGGTGGCAGATGTTGGGAGACACTGCAGATTGGGCAGGGGAAGGGTGGTGGTGTTGGGGGACTTAAACATGCCAGGAACAGACTGGGAGACTATGACATCCTTGTGGCCAGGGAACAGAGGTTGTTGGATGTCTTTCAAGACGCGTTCCTAACTCAGCAGGTGGGGGAACCAACCAGGGAGGAGCGGGTACTGGATGTGGTCCTGGCAGACAGTGACCAGATTGGGGAGCCTGGATGTAAGGAACCGTTGTGAGGGAGTGACCATGCCACGGTCTGGTTCTGCCTGGACCTAGGAGGGGTAAAAGGCTGCACAAAGATGGAGGTAACTGACTAGGGCGGTTTTAAGGAAATGGGAAGGATCCTAAGGAGCATTTGGATGAGTTGGATCAGACATGGACACTGACAGTAGGTGGGAAATAATCAGAGGGGTGCAGGATGCTACCAGCACCTGTGCCAGAGTAAGACTAAAATGCTGTAGGGCCTAAAACCCTGTTGGTGGACCAGGGAGGTCCAGGAGGTGGTGCGGGAAAGAAGCAGCCTATAGGCAATTCAAGTGCTCAAGGAGTGAAAGGGATCGAGGGATGCGAACTGATGGCTAGAAGGGCCACTAGGGTGGTGAGGGTGGCTAAGGCAAGGAAGGAGCAGAACCTGGTCAGGGAAATTAGGAGAGGAACAAGGGTTCTTTAGATACATTGGGGAAAAACGAAGGGTGATGGGGCAGATTAGCAGGATTAAAACAGGGAGAGATGGGCACAAGACCCGGGAGCAGGCTGAGGTATTAAATGAGGTACTTCACCTCAGTTTTCACAAGAAAATTGGGGGTGCTGCATCATACATGGGAGGAGACAGTGATACTGAGGAGGGGGGCAACCTGACCGATCGGCGGGTCTGGGGAGAGGGGGAGGCATCACTGGTGGGAGAGGGGAAGGCTAAGCAGGGAGAAGAGGTAGCAGAGGTGGAAATCACAGCAGAGAGAGTGAGGGAAACCCTCAGGTTCCTTAAGATGGAGAAAGCACCAGGGCTGGATAAATTACATCCCAGAGTGCTGAAGGAACTTGCGGATATCCTGGCGAAACCCCTGGTGGAGCTTTTCAACTGCCTCTGAGGACAGGGTGGGTGCCCCAGACTGGAAGGTGGCGCATAGAGTGCTTATCCACAAGGGGATCAAGGGAGGTGGCAGGGAACTACAGGCCTGTCAGCCTGACATTGGTGGTGGGCAAGGTGATGGAGGGCATTGTCAAGGAGAGGCTAGGGAGGGACCTGGAAAAGTCAGGGTGCCTGGACGATAGACAGCATGGGTTCGTGCCAGGGAAATCGTGTCAGACAAACATTGTGGAGTTCTATGACTGGGTGACGAGTGCCTTGGACCTGGGTAGACCAGTGGACGTCCTCTTTCTAGACTTCAGCAAGGCATTTGACTCTGTTCCTCACGAGGGCCTGTTGGATAAGCTGGGAGAAATGGGGGTGGGGAACCAGATGATCAGATGGGTAGACAATTGGCTCCAGGACCGGACCCAGGGGGTCGTAGTTGGCGGGATAGTCTCGTCCCCAAGGAGGGTCATTAGTGGGGTCCCACAGGGATCAGTCCCTGGGCCCCTCCTGTTCAACGCCTACGTCTCTGACATAAGGACAGGTATCAGGAGTGAGATGAGTCTCTTTGCGGATGACTCAAACCTGGGAGCGGTGGTGTATGGGGAGATGGGGAGGGTGGCCCTACAGGGGGACCTGGAGGCTCTGGAAAGATGGTCTAGAAAGTGGAAGCTGAGGTTCAATGCAGGGAAATGCAAGGTACTGCATCTGGGGGCCAGAAACCCAGGCCAAGTGTACACCCTGGTACAAGTCTCGATGGCTGAGAGGGACCTGGTGGTGGTGGTGGTGGTGGATGTCAAGATGAACAACTCGGAAACTTGTAGGAGGGCAGCAGCCAAGGCCAACAGGATGCTGGGATGCATCGCTAGGGGGATCACCTCCAGAAGGAGGGAAATGATACTCCCTCTGTATAACTGCCTGGTGAGGCCACACCTCGAGTACTGCATGCAGTTTTGGAGGCCACACTTAAAGAGGGACATTAAACTCCTGGAGAGGGTCCAGAGGAGGGCAACCAAAATGATTTGGGGCTTGGGGGACAGGACCTATGGGGAGAGGCTCAAAGAGCTAAATATGTACACATTGGAAGAGAGAAGGGACCGGGGGGACATGATAGAGGTCTTCAGGTACATGAAGGGGGTAAATAGGGGAGGAGCAGTCAGGGTGCTTCGAAGGAAGGAGAAGGGGGCAACTAGAGGGCATGGGTGGAAGCTGGAGGGGGGAAGATTCAGGGGAGAAAGGAGGAGGTGCTACTTCACTGAGAGGGTGGTGGAGCCATGGAATGCGCTGCCCAGGGGGCTGGTGGAGGCAGAGATGGTGCAGGGGTTCAAGATGGGGTGTGACAGGTACAGGGGAAGGGTTCTGGAAGCAAAATCCAGTGCAGCGAGAATATCCGGAACTGGGAAGGGGGAAGTCAGAGAAGGCGATGGGGGCAGCAAGGTCAGCTCCCAGGATGGGGGCTGACCAAACGAGCAGACACGAAAGACCATTAGGCCTATTCTGCTGGCGTTTTAGTATGTTAGCATTTCTTAGCCTAATCTGTCCTTTGCAATTTCTAGTCCATAAGGTTGGCCACCTATGGGCTCCCCCTCCGCTTTCTTGACTATGCTATAGTGTCGTCTTTAATTTTTCTTTTCCCTCTCAGGTCCTCGTACAGGGAGGTTATTGTGGTGACCTCTGAGCGTATGTAAAACAGGTTGTGTTTATTGTTGTTGGATTTAGTTTGTAATAGCACTATATCATAAAATACCTTGATGTATATACCTTACGTTTATGAAACCTGTAAATGCTGAAAACATAGAAAGATGGAATGTGACAGCAGATAAGGACCGCTTGGCCCACCTAGACTGCCCATTTTCCTACCTAACAGATAAGCTGCAGATCCTAGTTAACCAACAGCTTACTTCCTCCTACCCCCCACTAGGACTGCCTTATGTCTGTCCCATCCATTCTTGAATTCACCCACTATTCTTGACTCCACGACCTCCTCAGGGAGGCTGTTCCATGCATCCACAACCCTTTCTGTGAAAAAATACTTCCTCACATTACCTCTGAGCCGTCCCCCCTCTTTCTTCAAATTGTGCCTCCTTGTTCTTGCACATCTCTTTTTCTGAAAGATGCTACCCTCTTGGACTTTGTTGATTCCCTTGAGGTACTTGAAACTTTCTATCATGTCCCTCTCTCCCTTCTTTCCTCAAGGGTATACATATTAAGCTCCTTTAGTATTTCTTCATATGTCTTCTGGTGCAGACCCTGTACCATTTTGGTTGCCCTCCTCTGGACAGCCTCCACTCTGTCTATGTCTTTGCAGAGATGGGGTCTCCAGAACTGCACACAGTACTCCAGATGGGATCTCACCAACTGTCTGTACAGAGGGATAACAACTTCCTGTTTTCTACTATTGATGCCTCTCCCTATGCATCCCAGTATCCCCCCAGCCTTCCTTACTGCCTTCTCACATTGCTTGCCCACCTTTAGGTCATCTGATATAATTACCCCCAGGTCCCTTTCCATTTTATTGTTGTCAGTATCTCACCCCCCATTGTCTACTCTTCCCCTGGGTTTTTGTTTCCCAGGTGCATTACCTTGCACTTCTTTGCATTGAATCTGAGCTGCCATACATCTGACCATTCCTCCAACCTTGCCAAGTCCCTTCTCATCCTTTCCACTCCATCTTGTGTATCAATCCTGTTGCAGATCTTTGTGTCTTCTGCAAAGAGGCATACTTTTCCTTCCAGTTCCTCTGCAATGTCACTTATAAAGACATTAAAAAGGACCGGTCCTAGTACTGAACCCTGTGGTACCCCGCTAGTAACCCTCCTTTCTTCACTGTGGACTCCATTTATTACTACCCTTTGTTCCTGTTGTCTAGCCAATTTTTTATCCAGGCTACCACCTTGGGACCCACTCCAAGGCTGGCTAACTTGTGTATTAATCTTTTGTGTGGGACTGTATCAAATGCCGTGCTAAAATCTAGGTAGGCCATGTCCACAGCCCCTCCCTGGTCTACTTCTTTACCATGGCACTAGGTGTTTTTGATAATGGTGAAAAGTACTAGATAACTGTTATAGAAATTGTTAGTTGTGCTGTTTAAAATGCATGTAAATTGCTGTAAACTGAACAACTCTGAAATTCCATGGTGATTTGCATATATCCCATGATGCTTTGCATTATGGAAGTATGTATGATGTTGTAGTTCTTTGAAACTTTATTTGTTGCAAATGCCCTTTGGAGTAACCCTTCTTTCAGTGATTTTGCATTGAGGTTCTTTATCTATAGCTTGTTCTGTTTTTTTTTTTTTTTTTTTTGGACGCCCTCTACCCAAGCAAACTGGGCCCGCATAGGGGTGGAGGTTGCATCTCAACTGGTAAGTGAGATCAGAGATCAGTGTTAGTAGGTGCTGGCTACGTGCTGAAAAGGACATACGTAGTCTGTTGCTGCAAACTGATGTACTGAAGAAGGAATATGCTGATTGCTGGAGCTTATTTCCTGTATTTTGAATAAACATCATACAGAGATTGTGTGTTGAACCTGAAGTTCAGTGTCCGGTCCGTCTGTTATCCCACAACCCCTCCACAAGTGCTAAGCATTGAGGGCCACAACAAAATCAGAAATCATTTGTTAGAATTGTTTAAAATAAATTTCTGTACCTTATATTCCAAAGCAAAGTGTACACATTCAGAAAACTTTTTTCTTTTTCTAGATTCCCTTGTTCCTAAGTCTTCCAATACTCTGTAAAATCAAGGGGTACTTATTAGGTTAAAAATACTTAATATATTTAATATAAGACATCTGTCTTTTTCACCCTAGTTGCACCTTAGTTTGTTAACTTCGCTCCGGAAAGCTTCAGTCACTTTCGCCCATATATTTCTATAGTTTGTATAACCAATGTCCTGAGCTGCCCAACACTTTCTCAAGCTAAAACATTAAGTGTTATTTTTAATATCTCAAGATAACTGCAAATACACCGTAGACATATTTTATACAGGGCTCTAAACTTAGCCTACTGTTCCTAGTGCAGGTTCACCTGTTTCAGATACCACATTGACACAGTATTTGGTCGTGCAGCTCAGAACACCTCGGTAAAGTTTTTGTTCAGTTTGCTTACTTTGCTTTCTGAAGTCACTCTAGTGCGGGATGCGTTTTTTATTGTTTGTTTATTTATTTATTTATATGATATCCGCACTAACCCAAATGTTTTACTCCATACTTTATCTGTTATTTTCGAGTTTCCTTAGTGCACAGCAGTAGTTATTAAGAATCCCATCCCCATATGCTAGGTTCTCTCTACCCTCTTCAGTACCATGTCGTCTACTTCATCAAAACCTGACTGATATAACACTTCACTTTCATTTCTTTCTATTACCCCTTTTTCCAATGTGTAGATAGCTAATATAATCGCTCACCTCTCCGATGCTGCTCTGCTGTTCTAAATACATCAAACGTCAGTTTCAAATGGTCCAGCTTTTAAAGCTTATATCTCCTCCTCCCCCTTTTCCAATGTCATTTATCCTGGCTGAAATTTCCTCTTCCACGTCACATGCTATCTCCAGAGTAGCAAGTGGACGTGCAGATGTTTTGTAAAAATCTAGGATATTTTTTATTCTGCACTCTATATTGCTTATGAATTGTTAATGTTGTACCCATTCCAATATATTCAGTCTTACTAATGTCCCTCCTACAAAGTTTCTATAAATCGTGTGGTCAAATGCTATGATGTACTGGGAGTGTAACTAATCTTATTAAAGGCATAAAGCAGGAAAGAATGCCACTAGCAACCCCTCAAAAATGTTATATGCTTCAAATGTTTTTATACTCTGTGTATTACCATAATTTTTCTCATCTTGGCCTCAGTGGGGTTGTGTACAGGGCAGGCATGCAAAATAAATATTTAACTTTATTTGTTCCATCCAGAGGAGAAAGAGACCGAGAAAGAGAGAGAGAGAGACACTATTGGGGGCCAATACAGTAACAGAAATCACAAATAAAGAAATACAGCTTAGCCTCTGTGTGTACAGGCCAGGGCTGGCAAGTAAAATAAATATTTGACTTTATTTGTTCCATCCATAGGAGAAAAAGACAGGGAGAGAGGCTACTGAAGGCCAAATAGAAATTACAGTCACAGAAATCACAAATAAATAAATTCATCTTGGCTTCAATGTGGCTGTAGTATGTACAGGGCAGGATGACAAAATAAATATTTTACTATATTTGTTTCATCCAGAGGAGAAAGAGACAGAGAAATCACTGGGGGCAAATAATAATACAGTCAAATAAATCACAAATAAAGAAATACAATACATCTTGGCCTCAGTGTGTATAGGGCAGGCAGGCAATATAAATATTTGACTTTATTTGTTCCATCCAGAGGAGAAAGAGAGTAGAGACAGAGACTACTGGGGGCCAAATAAAAATTACAGTCACAGAAGTCACAAATAAATTCATGTTGGCCTCAGTGTGGTTATGTACGGGGCAGGCTGGCAAAATAAATCTTTGACCTTATTTGTTTCTTCTAGAGGAGAAGGAGACAAAGAGAGACTACTAGGGGCCAAATAATACAGTCACAGAAATAATAAAAAAATACAAATATTTCTTTATTGTTCTTGCTGGTCCCTCAAGAGGAACCAGGAGAGAGAGACATAGAGAGAGAGAGAGAGACAGGGAGACTTAGTGACCTGGTGGAGCTAGAGATTACAGGTCAAGCAGGCAAAATAAATCTTTGACTTTATTCTTGTTCCATCCAGAGGAATCGCCACAACAAAAAAAGAAAAGAAAACTATTATCACCGTGAGCCAAAGGCTAACCCTGTTTTAGGGCAGTCATACTGCTGTTGGCTGGGGTGTCCTGTGGAGGGCAAAGTGACAGACTGGTACTGCTGAGTGTCAGAGAGACTGGGCACTGTCTGCTGTGGACCATCACATTAGCGTTCACGTATTAAAAAAATACTTTTCTGACAAAAACAGACAAGTTGCTGAGCCTGTGCTGCTGGCTGTGGGGGGCCATGGGGACATTGTGGCTCGTAGCAGTTTAGTTTCTTTATTTTTTTGTTTAACTCAGAGAAGGAGAAAGCGAAAGCCACAAGGTGTTTTCAATAATTAATTTATTGCAGCTAAATAGACACAACAACACAAGCACACAAGTGTCATCACTCATTCCATTCATTATTCCTTCTTATCCTTTTTTATCATATAACCATTAACCAGCCCCAGTGTGCATGCGCCAGATGTGTCTGCTGCACCCGTTTAAATTCTGAGGAGGCGAAACACTGTTGAGTAAGAGTTGCTGAATATAGTTGGTCATTGAACAGTAACAGTAGGAGTCACTCAGTGAGCTAAGCTGGGAAGGAAGTGGCAGTGGACTTGTGTCGGTGTGCTGTGTACAATAAATTTGACCCTGGCCTGTACTGTAGGTGTGGGAGTCATCAGAGGATGTTGGATAGAGGGATCTTTTTACAGGTTACAATTAAGAATAAGAAAAAATGGATCAAAGTGTTGAGGCGCCTTCTCGGGTAGGCAGTGGCACTGCAAAGGACAGCAGTCAGCCTGCAAAGAGACAACAAAATGAAACCTCAAAAAGTGCATTTACATCTAAAGTTTCATCTTCTAAGCGAATGCTTGAATTAAAAAAAGGTGCATCTGTCAGGTCAGTCATAATTTTTTTATTGCCTAATTGAACTGTTCTTACAACCGGAATTACTGTCTAGGCATCTGTATGCAGATAGCTTCCTGTTCTACAGGGTAGCACTGTGTTGCAACACTGTTGAATGAAGATTTACCTGTGTGCAGTCGTGACTCAGTGGGGGAGGAGATATCTCCATCTTGTCTCCTTGTCTCTTCCGATAGTTGGCACATGCATGTTGGAGAGTGAGGTAGCTGAATATGCCTAGGAGCCTGTGCGTGCACAGTACAGCCTTTGCCCTCCTGCTGCATACTAACAAAGTCTTTCCTTCCCATCCCTTCTTTAGGCCTCCCTGGATCCCTCCTTCAGCATAAGCTCAGCTGCCTGCAGCAGCACACAGACTAGGAAATTCTCCCCCAGAGAGGCCTAAGAGGTAACTACTGACCTCCCTGCACTGCTTTGTTAGGAGTGTTAGCCCACGAACTGCCCCAGCCACCCTCCCACCCAAGCCTCGACCCTCAATTTATTGTCTTCTCCTGTCACGTGACTTCCTGCTCCTCTTGAAACTAAGTCCCCATTTGCAGCTTATACTCTTCGCCCACTAGAGGGTTTTTTTCCTCCAATCATGCCAAAGCTGTTCTACATCTCATCTCCTTACTCTCTACTACTCTTGGACACTCAGCTTCCTCTACTTCTCAGCTGCTCAGTCCCCCTGCCTGGAAAACCTCAATGCACCTCCCCTGCTACCCTACTCTGCTCAGTACTTAACCTCCCTACCCAATCCCCAGACAACCACACCCCCATAGCTGCCCCCAACCTACTCCTTTTGTGACCACTAGGAGTCGTTATTTCCACCCCTTTTTTCACTGCTAACCTAGCACTCCCCAGCCTTCTCGGCAACCCCAGACAACCTCCCCGCTAGGCTGTAAGTCCCCCACCGGGTATTCGAACCTGGTACCTTCTGCACCAAGGTCGGCAGCACTACCGCTACTCCACAGTAGCAGTCACCCTCACTGTAGGTCAGCCAGCACCTTTATTGTCTGTTATAGGCATAAAACTATGGGTATCTATACTCCATTACTACGTCTGCTCTACTTCACCCTTTTGGTACAGACCTCTCACCGACCGGGGCACCCGTCCTCCACACTAGGCACCTCATCCCCATACTACCCCACAGTGGCTCGGCCTTCCCCCACTCTCGACCCCGCCAGCACCCCCACCCTGCCAACACCCCCACTCCCTCCACCCTCCTAGGCCCGACCTGGACCCAGCTCTCCCCTGCCATTCCCACCCTTTGCGCTTTATCTATCCCATGAACCCTCATTGTAAAGTCCTCAGCTGGGTGTCGACCCAAGGGTCTCCATCGCCACCGGCCACTAACCAGAATAATCACACTGCTGTTATTATTATCTGGAAATGTATACCCAAACCCGGGACCTATGGCTTCTAGCCCTCCCAAACCCTGTACTGCAACCGGCCTCTGTTTTGCATCCTTAAACATTTGCAGTCTCCTAAAGAAATCCGCTGCCATCCAGTGCTGGGTCATTCAAAATCAACCTGACATAATTGTACTGGTAGAGACTTGGCTCTCCAAATCCACCCCTGACTCCGCTATTGCCCTCCCTGGATAAACCATCTACAGAGAAGACAGAGTAGCCAAATGCGGCGGTGGTTGCGCACTACTCATACGGTACTCCCTTATAGGTCAGGCACTCTCTGCTCCAAAACTTGACTATGGAGCCCAAGCCCTCACTTTAAAAATCACACCTGGGGTGGAGCTAGCAGCCCAGCCAGAAGCAGCCATTTTCTGAAGCTCCTGAAAAAAGCTCATTCTAACTACTAAATTAGTAACTTTTTGCCTCGGTAACTAACTGAGAAATACACCAACATCTATTGAGAGGTCTGCTGCACCTTCGGATCCAAAATCAAGCCAGCATGGGTCGAACAAAACCAATTAAACAAGATTTCTTCCAACCGCGGGCCTCGGCTGCCAGACACCCAGACCATGCGGAGGAAGTGACCGCCACCAACAGCATAGAACAGTCCGCAGCCTCGTTGAACTCCCTGCAAGTCGCGGTTAATGCACTTACCAAAACGGTTCAACAAATTGACCAGAAGCTGGACACTTTTACGCAACGCTTTCAGGCAGTGGAAATGTGACTTGATGCTATGGGGGAGATCACAAAGAGTGCTGAAGCCACAGCGGGTAAGGCCCTCGCCACTACAACCACTTCTCTTAAGGAGCAGGCAACCCTCCGTAGCCGAGTGGAGCAACTCAAAAACGCAGTCCAGGCTGCAAATATAAGAGTTCTGTGTCTTCCTGAGGGAATTGAAGGAGAGAGCTTGGTACAATACCTGAGTCCTTGGCTCGCCGAGATTACAGGACTGTCTGAGTTCAGAGTGGTGCGTGCATACAGGATTTCCCCTCGTCGATTGAACCTCACCGATGGAACCCTTAGGACTGTGTTATTCACCCTTGCCTCGGCAGCAGAGCGGGATTTAATTCTAGGGCTCCTCAGAAATAGAGGTCCCGTTTATCAGGACGAGACTCGTGTGCTGTTTTTCACGAATCTCGCCTGTGCCACAAGAATGAGGCGCAAGGCATTCGTCGGAGTGAAATGCAAGCCAAGAGAACCCGATATCACTTACTCCCTGGCCTTCCCTGCATGTCTCTTCTTCACCGATGATGGAAAACAATATCAATTCATGGACACACAAGAAGCAGGATTATGCGTCGAGAAGATCGCAAGCCGGCAAGCATTGGAACCACTGTCTGAGGCCGAATCAGAGGAAGACTGAGTACCAGAAGCAGTGGACTCTTTAAAAATCTGAATGTCAGACTGGTTTGCAAATATTTAATCTTAGTAGTTGTTATTAGTGGCAATCTATCCATTGGACTGATACACATTTTTGGGGGGGTTTCATGAAGGAGTGGGTCTATTTCTGAAGCATAATTATGCCAATACAAGTGTGTCACTAGAGCAACTCTTACACTTCTCATGGACAAATGATTTACTTTTCTTTCATAGAGACTCGTGGTCCAGTGAACAGCCCTAATGGGATAGTCATTTCGAACGCAGACAGCAGTTCTGACATTTCCCCCTGTGTCCTCATAGTTAAGAGGTATTTCAGGGTTAGTTAATTTGTTGTTCAAGTTAGTAGTTTGTTAATATTATATTATAACAGTAATCCAGTAATTTAATTTATGGCTTCTTACTTGGAGGAAGTACATTCTTTATCTGGCATTCCCTAGTATTCGCATACTTACATGGAGGGATGGACTAGGGCAGGTCCCTGGTCCCTTAAGGAACCTCAACTAAATCAAAATACTTGGGGTGCTCATTATATCTTGGTCGAATAAGGCATGGGCAACCTCCTGGAGCATTAGCCACTGTAGTTTTCATCTTTAAAACTACAAATAATCTGGGTTTAGGAGTTCTGGAAAGATAATATTTCGTTTTTCTTTATTTAAAATTGAACCGATCTTAAAGGACCAGTATGGTCGGCCACACATCATTTGTTTACACATAGGACTTGTTCATTTTGGTCATTGGTTGCATTATAGTTCCTGAAGGATGTCTATACTTGATAATAATTTGATATTCCCCTCAATGCTATACCATCAGTAGCATGTAATCACCATCAATAGTAATGTACTTCATCAAGCTATTGTCGACTTATATGATCAGCATTCCTGTGTTTTATGCTTATGTATGAAATGCTAAATAAAAAGTAAAAAAAAAAAAATCACACCTGACCCCACCAGAGGCCCTCTCCTCCTCACGGTCTCCTACGTACCCCCGAGGAATCAAAACCAAGCGGTCCAATCCCTCATTGACTACCTCACATCCCTCCCTCACAAAGTGGAGCAAGTCCTCCTAGGTAATCTCAATGTTAACTGGCTTGCCTCCACTGCCTCCCATATAAGGGACTCCTTTGCTGCCCTGGATGTGCCCCAGTTAGTCACCCAGCCCACCAGATTCAACCGCTCTACTGGCACCAGCACCCTCCTAGATGTTGTTATATCTAACTGCCCCTACAAAATCTGGGATGTCACTGGCCTCCCCGACTCTCTTAGTGATCACTCCCCAGTCCTCTGTCTCTGATCAACCTCCACTCTGAAACCAATGTCCCAGGGCACTCTGCACCGGCGGCCTCAGAAAATTAAAACAATACCTAGCCCAGCTAGACTGGTCCCCTATCCTGCGTGCTCCCAACATTGACTTAGCTCTTGACCACTTCATAAATGCCTTCTGTAAGACTTGTGACCTTTTTGGTCCCCCCACCAGGATCCACTCCAAGAAACGCAATGCCCCATGGATCACCCCACCCTTCCTCCAGAGACTCAAAAACAGAGATAATCTCTGGCACATTGTTGTAAAATCTGGAATGGCATCTGATAGACAAGCCTATAATGCAAAACGTAATAAGTGCACTTGGGCCATTAGGCAGGCCAAGGCAGAGCACTACCAGACCACCCTTGCTTCCACTTGGGGTTCAGCCCGGACCTTCTGGGATAATATGAAAGAGCTAAATGGGAAGTCCCGCTCCCCCCACCATTCCAGCTGTCCATCGATGGCACCCCCACCACAGATCCGCTCCTTATAGCCGATTGCCTTATCACCGCCTTCTCTGACCTAAGCTCGGTCCTCCCCAGCAGCTTCTTTGACCCAATCCCATCCTCTCTCCCTCCGGTCCTGCGTCACCCACCATTCTACCTGCGCACCCTATCCCCCTAAGAAGCCAGGTCGCACCTGCTAAAAGCCCTGGGCAGCAATAACCCCAGCAGTGACCCCCTCAACTCCAGGATCCTCTGTATGGTCTTGGACGAAGTCCTAGTCCCTCTGACTGACCTTCTAAACTGGTCTGTATGCCTGGGTCAGTTCCCAAGTGCTTGGAAAAAAGGCTGAAATCACACCCATACATAAGAGTGGGGACCAGTCCACCCCCAACAACTACCGGCCGATCTCCATCCTCCCCCCACTCTCTAAAGCCCTTGAAAAAGTGGTGTCTATCCAGCTCTCTGAATACTTAACCAAGTATGACATTATGTGTCCTGAGCAGCACGGTTTCCGCCCAGGACACGGTACAACCACGGCTATCCTGGAATTCTACCAACACCTGCACACTGCTCTCGACTCTGGCAGCTTTGCAGGAGCAGTCTTCGTTGACCTCTCCAAGGCATTTGACACTGTCTGTTACTCCCTCCTATTCGACTCTCTCCACCAACTTGGTTTCTCTGACGGTCCCATTTCCTGGTTCTCTAGCTACCGTCTGCTAGATCCCAGCGTGTTAAGATCAGCAGCTCCCTCTCCAGCACTCTTCCCGCTCGCTCCAGGGTCCCTCAGGGCTCCATCCTGGGTCCAGTATTTTTTAGTCTCTACCTCAGCACCCTCCCCAGCTCCAGTACCGTTAAAATGCTCCTCTACCCCAACAATGCGGTCCTCTTTGCTTCACATCTCAATCCTACCTCCCTCCAATTATTCCTCCAGCAAGCTTACAACCAAGCCGAAAGGTGGTTAGGTGTCGGTGTAGACTGGTCATTAACCTAAAGAAAACCAAATCAATGCTCTTCTCCCACCACCAAAATAAAGCTAAAAATACCCCCCTCTTGATTATCCCCAGCACTCTGCACCCGCTAGAGCAAGTGACCACATACAGATACCTAGGCATCACGTTCGATACTGCCCTCTTCTTCCACACCCACATTAATGCCCTGTCAGCCACCATTAACTCTCGTATTGGCCTGCTATACCGACACAGGGACTGCCTGTCTCAGGTTGCCCTCAGGCTGGCCATCACCTCCTCCGTCTTGTCCCTCATGGACTATGGCTTGCCCATCTACACCAAAGCTGACAACACTGCCATCTCCAAAATCCAACTCTCCATCAATAAGGCCTGTAGGCTCCTGACCGGTGCCCCCAGCCGCACTCACACCTGCCTACTCTATTCTACCACCAGTCTGCTCAACTTTGAGGAGCGACTGCACTACCAGACCTGCCTGTTTGCTAATACATCCCTGCTTGGACTCTTCCCCTCCCCAGGGGTCTCCACCTCCCTACAGCAGTTGTCATCGTCCATCACCAACCATAACTCTGTTAAGGCCACCTTCCAGGTGCCCAGAACCAAGACCTGTCTTGCTGAGAGATCTTTCATCTACTGAGCCCCCCACCTGGTTCAACTCCCTCCCTAGCTGCATTCTCCAGTTTACCCAAAATTGGCTCCTTCAAAACAGCCCTTCGGAACCGCATCTTTAATACCCGCTGTTGTAGGTGCAACTAACCCCCTGTTGTAACCTGCGGTACCAGCCCGCCTTGCTTCTCTGGCACGACAACATCCACTGGACAGCCTGTCCTTCTCCCAAAACCCACTCCTTCCCTACTAGGTCCAAATAGGGATGTAACCCGCTGTCTTCTCTGAGGACCTACTATATCCATGTTTGTAACTTGCAATTTGAAACATTGTGTAACCTAAGTAACATACAAACTGCAACATTATGTAACCTAAGTGTATCTATGTTAAATGTTCCTTTTACTGCACCTGTAATGTTATCCACTGTTGTAATATGCACTGTTATAACTGTCATGTTGTCTGCCCTCCCTGCGACGAGGTGCCTTTGTAAATGAGTCTCTGACTCAAGGGTTGTAAACCCGACTTTAATAAACAAATAAAACCAAAAAAAAATTTATTTAGTTAAAACCAAAGGGTTGGCGGGTACCACCCACAGAGGCACTCCAAGGAATGGAACAGTTACATACTATGCTACTGCCACTCCCTCACAGTCATCCGATTCTTCTGAGGTTGAACCCAACGAGAGTAATAAAGATGAAGATGATGAAGAGAATGATCAGGCAACAGAGTTTACTGGAGGGGATAGAAATTGCAGATGAGGAAGAAACAGAAAGAAATGTTTCGGTTGAGGAGAAGGGCAGTGGGTTACAGAAAGGGAATAAATCACAACAGGAATAGGCCCAAGAAAAGTCTGTGGGGAAAAAAAAACTAAAAAGGTGACTGAGGTGCGGTGCCTTCCTGGGGAAAAAACTCGAAAGATATCATCTTTTGTTTGGTCATATTTCTCCATTAGTGCTTCTAGTGAGTTGGTGGCAAAACGCACTATTTGTAAACAGCCAATCAGCAGGAGTAAAAAGAAAGATGCGCTGGGAACTTTAGCGCTGAAAAGACAGATATCATAACATTACTGAGATCTCCAGTTGTGAGACTCAAAGAGAAAGTGACAGTGATAGCTCATTACACTCAAGGGTCACTCCGATAGGCGAAAGCAGTGGCAGCCCCTGCAGCACTACAGAAATACCTCCAGCAGTTCCTCCCATTCAAGGGACTCTTACTGTTACTGAAAGGGACCATGTGTTTAAAAGCCAATCTTCTTCAAGGAGACAGCTTACCATCTCAGAAACATATGAATGTAAAGCCAAATATGCCTCGACCCACCCTGTTGCTGTTACAATAACCAGGAAAATTTCAGAAATGATAGCTGTTGATTTGCTGCCATATAATGTGGTTGAACGTGTAGGATTCAGGTGGCTGCTTGAGTACGTCGCACCTCAATATACTTCTTGTCAACAGAGATTCCAGAACTCTACGAAGTTGTATATAAAAAATTGAGACAAGTTTTGTGCAAAGCTGTTGGGAGGGTGGTGCATCTCACAACAGATATCTGGACATGCTGTCAGCCTGAACCCTTCATGTCTGTCACTGCACATTGTGCATGTATTGATAATTATTGTGGGGACAGTGAATCACAGTTTACTGTTCTAAGAATGTTTTATTTTCCATCTGAACATACCTTATACAACATCAATGAAGAGCTCCAAAAACCAGTACAGCAGTGGCTCTTTCACAGGGACTGTCAGTTGGCTTTATAGTTGTAGATAATTGGTCCAGCATAAGGATGGCTTTGGGAGAAGGGGTCTTTGTTCATATCCACTGCTTTGCACATTGCTTAAATTTAGTAGTTCACAATTTTCTTGATGAGGACAGGGACATTAAGGCTTTTGTTAGCACTTCTAAAAGAATATACACTCATTTTAGTCACTCAAGCAAAGCCCGTCACTTGTTTGAAACAATTACAGCAGGAGCACAATTTATCTTGCACAGACTGTTTCAAGACATTTCTATTCAATGGAATTCGACCTTTTTTATGTTCAAAAGGCTGCTGGAACAAAAGAAAACTGTCAGACAATACCTTGGAAAATAACATTGGTGATACAGACATCTATATTACTCCACCACAGTGGGCCATGCTGGAGTTTCTAATTTTACTCCTCCAGCCATTTGAGGAAATCACCAGAGAGGTGAATGCAAACACAGCAACTCTGAGCCAGCGTATACTCCTAATAAAAATGTTAAAATTCAGATTGAATCTGATTGGGGAAAGTTAGAGAACCAAGACAGTTCCATTATACAGGCTGCCAGTGGTGCTGCTGACACACACAGGTTGCCCACCAGAATACAACAAGATCTAATGGAGACATATGACCAAAAAAGTTGATGAAGATGACAAAGCATGTAAAACGTTTCATTCTGAATACTACATTAAAGCAACACTCTTGTCCCCACTATACAAATCAAAGCAACTATTGAGTGATGATGACACTTCTTTTGAGATAAACAAACATGAAATAATTGATGAAGTGCATGCTGTCATGGAACAGAATACGACAGCACCACATTCAGAATCTTCTTCACAACACAGCACAGCATCAGGTGTCCCATCTTCTAGTGTTGCAGCATTTTCTCCATCTTCCTTGGCCACTACAACAGGATCTTTTTCAGCACCATCCAAACATAGCACTGTCCCACAGTCACTTGGTTCAGCTTCATGTCTTTGGAGTCCTTTAAAAGATGTAGTTATAACATCTTCTTCATCTACATCTTCTAACACAGCCTCAGCACAGACCATTGTTGAAATGTAGCCATCCAGGAGGGGAATAGCAGTCCTCAGTGGATGGTTTAAATGCTACTTCAATGGACATTTAAACTAGCCAAGAGCGGTGGCGAAGACAAAGGGGAGGCAGTGATAGAGAGTAAAGAACTCCCGAGAGGTGAGATTCCCACCGGGATGCAAGACGGTCAAGGTAGCAAGGTAGGCAGAGAGGAGGAGGCAAAATAAAAAGGTGAGGAAGGGGGAACAGCTAGAAAAAGAGGGAAGGGATAAAAAAGGGCTAACAAAATCTGGACAGCCATGTGTACCAACGCTAGGAGTCTGGGAAATCAGATCCTAGATCTGGAGGCCACCATGGCGGAGGCAGCCTTGGATATTGTGGCCATTACCGAATCATGGTGAACTGACAACCATGTCTGGGAAATGATCATAGACTCATACCTAGCTACACAATATTTAAAAGAGGCAGGGTAGGAAGGAAAGGAGGGGGAGTGGTGTTCTGTGTTAAGGAAAACATAAAAGCAACAGAGATACAGGGAATTCAAAGGGGGGCTGAGGAGGTGTGGCTCATCCCCCAGTCAGGAAACAGAGCCACTGTTTGGATAAGAGTGGTCTACAGGCCTACGACACAGGGGGAGGACCTAGATAAAGAAAAGCTAGAAACTATTGGCAAAATGACTGAAAAGGGGGAAGTGGTGCTGGTGGGGGACTTTGATCTGCCAGATGTAGATTGGAGCTTTCCTGCTGCAGCATCATCTAGAAGTAGAGACATCCTGGACTTCCTGCAGGGGGCATTCCTCGGGCAGCCAGTCACTAAACCCACTCAGGGTGAGGCAGTCCTGAACCTGGTGCTTACTAACGGGGACAGTGTTGCAGACATCCGCATGGGGAAGTCATCTGGGGACCAGTGATCATCACACAGTATGGTTTAATAGAAGAACAGTAGTGGAATCCAACCACATAAGGGCTAGGGTCCTGGATTTCAGAGGGGCTGACTTCATAAAGATGGGAGAATATCTCCGAAAGGACCTGGGGGGGAGATGTCCTTTATGGGGTGCAGGGCAAATGGGCCAGACTAAAAGAGGGTATAGTGAAGGCAACAGACCTGTACATGAAGCAGGTAACTCAAAGCAGCAGGAGGAGGAAACCATTACAGTTCTCAAGGGAGGTAGCAGAAAAGGTAAAGGCAAAAACAGTGGCATTCAGAAGGTATAAGGAGGCACAGAGAGAGGAGGATAGGGAATTGTGTCTGGGGAAATGGAGGGAGGCAGGCAAAGCAGTAAGGAGCACAAAGTCGCAAACTGAGGAAAGAATAGCCCAGGCAGTATCAAAAGGAGATGGGACATTTTTCAGGTATGTTAGTGAGAAAAGGAAGACAAAGGGAGGGATTGTACAATTAAAGGGGTGGGGGGGCTGTATGGAGGAGGACCAAGAAAAGGCAAACATCTTAAACAAGTACTTCTGCTCAGTGTTCACATTAGAATGGGCATGGAAGGGAACACGAATAGGCACCAAGAGCTTTGAGGGGAGGAAAGTGGACACCAGTCCCTTTTCTGAGGAGTGGATTAGGAAAGTGTTCACTAATCTGAGGGTGAACAAACCCATGGCACCAGATGGGGTGCATCCAATTGTGCTAAAGGAACTCAGGGAGATACTGGCTGTACCCCTGGCAGACCGGTTTAACAGTTCAAACAAATTAACTCCAGAGCTGGATGGTTGCACTCAGAAGAGTCAGTAGGGTGCATTCAGAAGGGGTGGCTACCCCAGTACTTCAGATGCTGTCCAGAACCTGCTGCACTCCGGGAATAAACCAGGGAGTTCACTTGATAGTACCTAGAAAACTTTATTGTATCAATACACAATTAAAATGTGGACAAGATATAATGTTCAGTATAGTATCCTTTTTTATATGCAGTCCATATAGTGATCAATTGGGTAAAATCTCCTGATAAATAGTGCCAACCGTGAGGTACTAGGCAGTAGCACTGTGAATATTTGACTCACTACTTTGCAGAGTTACATCTTATGGTTAGATCATAACCCTTGATGCAGACTTACAGGTTTCTTCTTATCATCTATTACTGAATTATTTACAAAGTTTGTTAAAGTATTATCTGAAGCGTCCTTGGGGGTTAACTAAGGGGTTGTGCCTTTTCTGCACTGTTTGTAATGTTTTACGGGTTCTAGTTTGCTGATCAGAACCATATAATACCTATTGATTTAGAATAGTACAGTAGATTGCGGGATCAATGGCTAGGTTACGCCATATTGAATATTGTCAGATCTTTCTCTGTTCTTGTTTGTTTCACCACATGTCATAGTGAAGCTATCTTCCTTAAAAATGTGAATGACTCTTCTCGATGGGTCTCTTTGAATTTTCGGCTGGTACCCCACATGTGGTATCACTATTGAATGGACTGCCTGTTACTGTTGTTAACATATACTCAGGGCCCCTGGTGTTCCGCGGCAGAATTTTCTGATTTCTGCGGCAGGGCTCCTTGACTTCTGCGGCAGCATTTTCTGATTTCTTCGGCATGATTTATTCATTTCCCTGGCAGAATGCAGTCCTGTCATTGGCTAAATATGATGTTGACATCATATGCTGAGCATAGAGGAGGGACTTCAGGATAAACGAGGTGGGAAAGAAAGCCTGACACAATGGAAAAACAGTATATTTATATAAAATTCACCAAAAACAATGAATTCTTCGGCACTATATATATTCTGTGGCATGATGCAAATTATGCGGCAAATTCCTCAACCGCAGAACTGCAGAATTCAAGGGGCCTTGCATATACTGTAACCTGTAGTGATTTCCATTAAATGTATTTTTAGTGATTGTTCATGCAAAAATGAATAAACAGAAAGTACAAAAAAAAGTGGACAAGCATCTTGCATCCATACACAGGGAATGTGCCCCAGCGCTTCGCTGTTAAGTCTTCATCAGGAGGTGGGGACTATCTGTCAGCCACACAGTTAAATATAGCATTATCTATGACATCAGTGTTTAAAAACTCCAATGAATGATCCACAATAATAGTACCGTATTATACAAAAAAACATTTCGTGTAAAGAAAACAACACATCTTGAGTGCATGACAGGTAATTATACAGACTTGAGCTTAAAGATCCAGTAGCTCTCACTTCTTAAAATATTTTAACTTGTCACCACCTCGTCTTGATACTTTAGCTTGCTCTAGCCCCACAAACTTCATTTGCTTGGGATCACAATTACGTTTTTCTTCCAAAGTACCTGCCTACTGGTGAGTCCACTTTCCCATGGAAGGGACACTGGGGGGGCACGGTCTGAGAATGGAGAGTGGAAGATTCAGGAGGGAAATGAGAAGGCACTATTTCACAGAAAGAGTAGTGACAAGATGGAATGCACTGCCCTAAGAGGTGGTATCCTTAAAGTCTGTGGGCAGATTACAGAGGGGATGGGACAGGGTCTAGGGGAAGGTCATCAAGGGAACACCAGGAGGGGAGGCGTGGCAGCAAGCACAGGCATGAATTCGAATATGCGGGTAGGGGTGGGAGGGGCAGCTGCAGTGTAAGGGACTGCTAGCTGCACAATCGAGCAGACTTGATAGACCATCTGGCCTGTATCTGCTGGCAGTTTCGTATGTTTGAATGTTCGTATTTATTATGGCTCTCACATGTTCTTGTACCCTCTCTTTTAGTGTTCTTACTGTTCTTCTCACACAGTACAGGTTACAAGTACACCACAGTACATAAACAATGAAATTAGATGAACAGGAAATAAATTCATTGATTTTGAACCCGTCTGGCAGATAATGGCACCTAATTCTGTGGCATTCCACATTGTCAATGGGTAATCATAACAACTGGGTATATTGCACCCTACCAGGGGAATGGCATAGTCCAAGCTTTAGAATGTTGGGCATATGAGGATTCCATGCAGGGTCGGACTGGCCCACCCGGATACCTGGAAATTTCCAGGTGGGCCCCCCTCAGTTAGGTACCTGGTCACCTTCTGAACTCTGAAAACTTTTGTATTTATCATTTTTTTCTAATTAAATGGGTTATCTGGGGCACTGTAGATAAATGTAACATGTAATCACAGAGCTAATGTATCAAGTTGAAGTGGAATATTGATTTGAGTGTCACCCTGGGCCCTCCTGTATTGATTTTCCAGGTGGGCCCTTGCATCCTCTTTCCAGGTGGGCCCTCTCTACCCCAGTCCGACCCTGATTCCATGCAGCAGCAACTTCCCAGTTTAGCTGTGCCTTTTGAAGGGGACAGAGCTACTTTTATCTCTTCTCAAGAATTTCAAGTTTCAAGATTTCTATGCTTCTTTGGAGCTGCAATTCTGCACAGCAGGTTGGGGCTGCCTGTTTCAGGGAGCAACCCTAAATTAAAATCATGCATGTTAAGCTGTGGCTTTCAAATTGAATAACCTGCCTTTTTTTTCATTCCTTGTATGAATTGGGAGCCACTTCTGCCTTGCTAGGGTGTTTTAATGGTCTCCGTTAAAAAAACAAAAGGTGCCACAGGTAGGTACAACTTTATTTGTTGGTAGTGTAGGGTCTTGGGGGTCCTTCGGCTCTGGCATAGCTTTCTTTTCCCACCCCTCCCCAAAGCCCCAGGTTTTGTTTTTCTCTGTTTTACAGCTAATGTGTGCTTTGGGCACTTTTTAGTGGTGCTTTGGTGATTTTTCACCTCAGACCTTCGTTTTTCTGTTTGTGCAGCTGCCATTAGGGCTAGGCACACGATCTTTCTCAAGCAGGCTTCCCACCATTGTTTAAAGCGAGTGCCCATGGTGCGTGCACAGTGTTAAACCCATTTGTGCAGCATGATGCCTATTAAGTCTGTTGCACTCTTGTGTTAGTACACTCACAAGTGTGTGGGATCCATGATAATCGCTCAACAAATTCGTTGTTGACCGACATTACAGTGACTCCTTTATGTCAACCGTATTTGCAGTCTGCATAAAGGCAGTCACTTCAGACTGTTTTCTTCGGGGGCTAAGCCCCCAAACTCCCCATGCAAGGGCTTTGCCTCATGCTTCCCATAACCAAATCATCTCTGAGTCGGAGTTGATTCGGGAGGGGTGTAAGACCCCAGAAAGCAGTGCCGGGTCCTGCGCCAACACTACAGTGACCTAGCACTGTTGTTGGCGTAGTGTTGAGTCATGATAAGGTTGTCACCATAGCATAGTATACCAAGTCTTTGCACTACATCCGCTTCAGCACGTTTTCATGCCCTGCATGCACCCGTTAAGAAGCATGCATGTCCTTTTCAGTGTTTTTGCGCGCTAATACAGTTTTACATCTTCTCTAGTGCATTTTAGCCCAGTGAGCTATAGGTCTAATAGTTATTCTTTTTTTATATAGTTTTATATAGTTATAACCTGTTTTTTTTTTTTCTCTGTGGTGATTTCAGTTATTGTCACCATGGCTTCAGCTTGATGCATTGAGCAGTCCTGGGTTTGATTCCTACGACCTCCACTTGCATGATGTCTAACTTTGAGCAAGTCATTTAAGACAACTCAGTGGATAATTTTAGCCCAGAAAAGATATTGGGGTTAATTATTATTTTTTTTTACCTCACAATTGTTATTTGGCACAATTGTATTTCTCTTTGGCACCATGACTTATCAGAGACCATTAATCAAGAAATTATGTAAGCCCTGCAAGAAGGATGATGAGTCCCTCCCCATGGGTTCCTTTTGCCATCATTGTGTTGCTCAGCACCCCTCAGCTGGTTCCTCGGCCTAAGGAGGGGGAGCACCTGGTTCTTTAATTGGTAGTGGCAGCAGAATTGCAAAGAAATTACCTTTGTGGCTCTTGAGTGAGCTTAAGCCCCAATGTCCTGCAAGACATCCATTCAGATACACTCGACCCTAATTGGGCCCCTCAGGTCAGGGGGAGCCCATCCAGGCATGTCCAGGTGTGGCACAGCAAGCTTAGGCTGCGATAACAGATGTGCGGACAGACCCTGACCCTGCCTTTTTGAAGGCCGGGATGGCGATTACAGGGATCTTGGTAAAGTTCATGACCTTATAGACAAAAAAAAAAAGGAGTCCAAATCAGGGATGTCTTTCTCCCTTGTTTCTTAATAAGCCCTTGTCTTTTTGGGTAGCTGAGGCATGTAGTCCCTTACAGCTCAGGAGGTACAGTCTGTGGAGATGGTGGATGTCAGTCTGACTCTGTCTGCATCTTTTTTTGGCTAGTATGTGACCAAAATTATTGAGCAACATTGGCCAGGTGTGGATCAGAAAAGTGTCTTCTCAACCATGTCATGAATCTTCCTTTTTTGAGGAAAAGGTCTCACAAGTGGTAAGCTCCTCCACTGAAAGCACTGACAGGAAAAGCCATTTGTATTTCTGAAAAGACACTGCCCTGCCTATAGAAGGCTCTGGCCCTAATGATCTTTCATGTTAAGCGGGTGGACACCGCGTGCAGGAGGGGTTTCGAATGTATCAGCACACAACAGTTGTATGTCTTATGCTTCTTTTATTGGCCAGAGCCTTCAACATATGGGTCACTATCTTGGCCGGTTTCATTCCACCTTTCTGAAGGTGCAAGCCTTTTTAGCGATTCTTGGCCCTGGTTCCACCTTCCAAGTGGTCATTCACTGGAGAATTTCATGTCAGACCACTAGGTCTACTTCATTGTTTTCGGCCATGACGGCCATGTAGCTTAGTCATTGGGTGTGGTCAGCCTTCTTAAGATAAGCTGTTTAACCTCCCCTTGAGGGAGGCCTGTAGTTTGATTCCACCCTGGATACTATTTAAAAATAAAAATAAAAATATGTGGTGAAAAGGGCTTTCTGCAGTGTCAAACAACAGAGCAAGACTACCGAAACCCAAAGGGGTCAAGGTAAAGGCTGGCACAGACAGTTCCGAGGGGGGGGGGTCTGTTCTTTCCGAAATTAGTTCCTGAGAATGGAGGAGCCTACTTAGGTGACACAGTTACAGTATCAGAGGAGGACTGGCGAGGCACCATGCAGGAGGCCCAGCACCACAAGCCTGATGCCTCACAAGAAAGCACACAGGCCCATCCCTGACTCCTTTTCTTGGTGGTAGATTAGAGGAGTTTTTCCTCAAGATGGGCCAAAACAATGTCAGACGCCTTATTAGGGGTCACTTCTCTGCCCCAGTTCTCAAGGCCAGATGTCGTCAGAGCTCCTGATCCCCTTATTCCTTCGGGGCCATAGTACAGGTCCCACTAATCGAACAAGGTCAGGGGTCCTATTGGCTTTATTTTATGGTCGCCAAAAAGTTGGGGTTGTCAGGCCCATTCTAGATTCAAGCACCTGAACAAATTTGTGCTCCACAAAACTTTCAGGATGGAACCCCGGAGATCGATCACTGGACTGCTCAGTTAAGGGGTTTTCTTAAGCCCCAGTACATCTGACGGATGCCTGCCACCACATTCCTTCCATCAGTCCTACTCAGAGTACCACAGGTTTTTGATACTGGACCAGCCCTCCAGCATAGGGCGCTTCTCTTCGCCTGAGCATCAGCCCCACCGAGTTCATTGAAGGTGTTGGTAGTCCTGTTGGCTTAATATTTATCCTGATTGAATGACCTGCTTATTCATGCACTGACCTTGTCCCTGGCAAGAGGTTAGTACTCAGCACTCTAGATATGCCAGAGTTGCATGGCTACGGGTGAACTGCGAGAACAGCTCTCCCAAGTTGTCTCAGACCTTGGAATGTCTGGTGATAATTTTTCAGCACAAAATCAGGAAAGGTTTTGCCACCTTCCCGGAAGGTGACCTTTTGTCAGAAGTCTGCTGGCTCAGACTAGCCAACAATAGTTTAATCCCATGGGTTTGCTTCCAGATGCGGCCTATTCAAATGGGATTACTGTTGGCCTGACAGAGAAAGTCCTGACAGTGGCAGCAGATGTATTTTTCATGTCTCGGGGGGCTTTATCCCCTGCACCCCTCTTAATTACTGTAACAAACTCCACTGTGGGCAAAATCCCACTGTCAGGATTTTTGGTGTCAGGTTTACGGCATTGGGATTTCAAATGTCGGGCAACCAAGTTTCGGTCTTTCAAAATACTCCACCCCCCCATGCCTATCCCATGCATTATTGAACCCCACCGCTGTTTTCTCCCCCACCACATCTGCTGGAAGGCTGTTCTAGGAATCCACCACTCTTTCTGTGAAGAAGTAGGTCTTCACATCTCCCCTGAATCTACCGCCTCCAGCTTCATAGCATGTCCCCTTGTTCTTCAGCACCTTTTCTTATGAAAAATACTTCCCTCCTGTACCTTATTAAACCCCCATTAGGTATTTAAAGGTCTCTGACATATATACCTCCTTCCCCCCACTTTGTCCCAGGGTGTACATATTGAGTTCCTTTAGCCTCTCCTTATAGGGCTTTTGATGCAGACCCTGCACCAGTTTAGTTGCCTTCTCCTCGACTGCCACCACTCTGTCTATGTCATTCCAGAGATGTGGTCTCCAGTACTGGATACAGTATTCTGGGTAGGGTCTTACCAGCGATCTATACAGAGGGCACAAGACTGCTGAATGTTTTAAGCTGTGTCAGATATTGTAAGTGAATAACTTTTTTTTTTATTGCAGCTTGAGAGGATATGTGAGCATAACAGTCCAGAAGCAGTCGATCTGAAGATGCATATATCACAGACAGCTTATATTCCCCTTAGCGGTGCTACCAGATACACATTACGCGATCACTCAGCTGTTATTGTTGCAATAAATTATGTATTCTACTTCCATAGTCTGATTGGATGTTATTATGTTCCAGTTTGGAATGAACTGGGAAGTTTTTAAAGGAAATTTCAAAGATCTTGTATTGGGCTTCATAGCCCTTTAGCTTATAGCAGCCGTAGTCCATTCGGGTAAGGGATCGGCTGGCCATCAGTTGGGCCAAATTACAATTCCTTCTCTCCTGACTTGGGGTGACAGAAAATTTCTGAATATAGTGCTAATGGACTATCGCACTATAAGGTAATGGGCTGTAAAGCCCCAATCCGAAATTAAATACATTTGTAATTTACTTAAAGCTTATTTTGCGCATACTTACGCAATTATTTGCACTTTATAAGCGATACCTTCCTGCACATCTGGGACTCCTGAAGAAGCAAGTAGCAAAATTGGTAGAATGGGTTCATCCATTGCTGGTTGCTATTTTACATGTGCCCTGATATATGTGGTAAGTGTAGTAGTCTCTGGCCCCCATATTCAGAAGTCCCCTGCAAACATGCGCAAGTGTCTCTGAAATGCGCCAGCCTAAAATAATGAGATATTCAGAAGAGGTGCTGTGAGATGCGCTCGTGCATGTCCTGCTGAGTATCCTGAAGATGCGCAATTGGGCAGTGGGAGATGCGCGATGCAGCAAGTGACCTGAGCCCCATGTGGATCGTGGGGAAATGCGCAATGCCAAGCCACTTTCACAGTGCGCAAAGTTGCAGTATTCAGCCTGGATGTGCAAATGACCTCATTGCACATTCCAAGCCCATCTCCCACATGCGCAGTTCATTACTGGAATGTATTCAGGCTATTTGCATACCCCGGGCTTGCTGAGTTCCAGCTGTGCAGGGCTGCCGCACCACTCCACAAAGGTGAACAGGAGGTGCTGCAGCCTGTCAGGCAGGTGTGATGAACTGTTTGTGTGTGGGTGGGTGGACTGCATTGGCCTGGGTACAGTACTATTGCCATAGCCAAGTATAGGGTCAGATTGTGGTACAGGAGACCCATGACCTGGACAGTGGTCACAGGGCCCACCTGGACAAGCAACAGGGGAGGGCACAGGATGACACAGTCTGATCGGTATACCACATGCATGTGATTCACCAGTTCCATATGCAGTTTATGGTCACCTGCAGTGCCCCACACCCCCCATATGAGTGGAACATAGTGATGACTGCAAGGAATGGCAGTGTACAAAGGGTGACCACGTACACTAGAGGGTGGGTCCCACTTGTGTGCACCTATGGTATACCACTGTGGGTGTGTGCCACAGGTCAGTCCCTGGCCTGTGCCAGGCTGCCACACATCCACCAGGCCACCTGGTCTCACCATTGTCCCAGATGGCACCCTGGGTGCATGCCACCGCTAGGTGGCACCTTGTAGGCTGCATAGGTGTAAGCCATGGCCCCCGGTACAGTTGCTGCATTGTGGCTGTCTGCTCCTCTGCTGTGTCCGGGGGGGGCACTCGACAGCACTGCCATGCGGCTGCGGGGTGTCTACATCCAGGGTGCGGTGTGGGGGGGGGTTGCTTCCTGGATGGTGCCGGTAGTGACATGGCACCTGTGGCTCAGGGTTCGTCCATCCCAGCATGACTGCTGTGTGTGGGTGCCTGGAGCATGTCCTAGTGCACCTCCATGGGATGTCTTCGGACGGCTTGCCTGCAGTTCTGCGGCCTGCCCGTGGATGGCTGGCCATTTAGGCATGCTTTTTCCATGCCTAACTTTGGGTGGCTCATCTTTGAGATGTGCAGCAGATGCGCCGCACATTGTGGCTGAAGATAGGGATGTGTGGCACATTCATGGGAATGCCCTTTCTACATGTGCAGCATACATTATAGATGCGCAATGGCGCATCCGGAGATGCATGACTCATCTCTCCCTTTTGAATATCGTGGTTCTGCTCATTTTCTGAGATGTGTGGGGCATCTCCATTTTGCCCCACGCATCTCCTTTGAAAATGCGGGCCTCTGTATTTTGCACTTTATTGGCTTTTGCACATTGTTCTGCATGTAAAGCACTTTAATAAATTTCAGTGTGCTTAATCTTGTGGTTGGTACCATTTTCTGTTGTTTATACTGTATATTTTAGTACTGTAGCAGTTAGGGCATCCAAAAGATGTTAGCACTATATTGCACTTTTTGCAATTTATAAACATCTGCATGCAGATGACCTCAGTCCCCATGGAGGGTCCTAACGAGTAATCAGTATCTCATTATGGACCCGTTTCATCTGAGGAATGGGTCCTTTGCTCTTTGGATTGCATGGAGGCTGTGCAGTTGTTGTAACAGAGCCACAAATAGCTTAGTTCTATAGATCTGCTGTTTAGGTGTTTTATTGTGGTATCCTTGTGGTCCAGCCTCTAGTTCAATCACACCAGCCCTGAGACGGCAGCCGGCACCTACCCTCCACTCACTGTAACAGCTGACCACCATCTGCTGAACTCAAGAACTGTATGCTGTCAATACAGTTCTTAAGTTTGGTAGCGTATACTCACCCGACAGCGACACATCTACAGCGACCGATACTACAGCGCCAGGTCGCTGTAGTGTCGGCGCAGGAACCCAGCACTGTCTGTCGGGTGTACACCCCGATTAGCTCAGATTCAAAGTTGATTACATTTAGTGGGGAGGCGGGGGGTGAAACTTCCGATAAAACATGTTGCCCCATAGGAACTCATCTTCCAACCGTGAAATGCGGTTGACTTGACAGGTTTGCTGTCTGGTCATTCGACAAAAATGTTGTCAACGACCAGTCGTGGATCCGTTTGGTAGACAGTTGTGGTGGTGAGCAGATAGACAGCAGTGGTGGTGAGGGCCACTAAACTACATTTGTTTTATTTATACTGGAACTGGTTGGGGAGGGAACCACTGACACCAGAGTTTTTTTTTTAACTGGGACGTGGTGGTTTTAGAGTGTATGCCATTTGCACACCATTGAAGCATGCTTCCTGGAAGTGTTAACTAGTGCATCAGTGGTAGCCTGTTATTGCTTCCAGGAAGCATTAACGGTACCAGTGCAGCCGGTATGCATGGGTGACCCTCTCATTTGCATGGGTGCTGGGTTACCAGTGGTTCTCTTACACTAACAGATTAACACCATGCTGTGTAATCACAGTTAGCGAACACTAATTTGTAAAAAAAAAATCATGGCCTGTAAATTAGGACATTATGGAGGATCGTGGAAACCTGTGGATAACAGCAGAGTAGGTGTGTTCTGCATTTATGTAGGATTGTGGATACCTGTAAATATCAGGTTTTTATTGAGGATTATAGAGACCTTTTAATACTCCATTTATATGTCCCGATTTTTGGAGGTTTGTGGCAATGTGTGGATAACATCAGATACGATAGTTTTTGAATTTACTGAAGCCATTGAAGACCTATACCTAAAAGCAGATTCAGTATGTTCTGACTTTTAAGAGGTTTGAAGACATCTGTGAACAACAGCAAATTCAGAATGTTCTTTACGGAGGTCTGTCTTTATTTCATTACAGAAGTGACCACTGTGACTGTGGCAAATGTAGCTGCTGCTGCTGCAGACAACGTCTTTACCACTTCTGTTGCAAATGCAGCTTCCATTTCTGAGCATGTGCTGGTAAGTCTGCTTTGCTGTACTTGGGGGTGGGGGGGGGTGGATTACTTTGTGTATGTGTGGTATGGAGTGCGTCATCCGATGGAAAAGTAATTTCTAGCAAAAATTACACTTCTTAACTGTATATCTCGATACAGGATAGCAGCTAGTCTCCCAAAGATTGAGTTAGTGGTGGGGATTTATAGAGTGTGACTTCATGTGGCAAACTGAATTATTTTAAAAGAACCAGTTATTCTGTTTTACTTACGAAATGCTTTGAATTTTTTTTTATCAGATATTTGAAGGTGTTCTGCCATCTTGCAGAAATGCTATTTGTTGAACAGTAGTTTACCTGGAGGCAGATTTTTCAAATAGTGTCCCCCATTACAGCACATCTTCAGTACTGCAGCCTCTTTGACTTGGCACAGGATGTGTGGTGGCAGAAGATTATGTATCAGATTTTTGCAGTATGAATTACGCGCGTGGGGTGTGATGGACATCACTTAATACTGCTGTTTGGTCTGTTCCCAGTCTTTACCAGTGATGTAAGCAAAGGCCTTCCAATAGGGGGTTCTGTGTGCTTCAGTTTTTTTAGTTTTGTTTTTTTGAGGGAACCAGGGAGTCAGCCAGTTCAGCAGGCCTCTTAGCAGTCACTTTATCACTTTTATCAGGAGTTGAGTGTAAAACTGCAGTGGTTTCACCCACAGCAGGTAGAGGGTGTCAGTTGGTCAGAGCCTGCGGGACCCTTAGGTGGAGGAAGTTTTTTCTTTAGCCATTCCAGGCATTTCTCCACAGTTTTTTCTGGGAAAGTTTTACAAATTTCACAGTCTCCCTTTAAATGGTCATAGCCAAGGCAGGCAGCACACAAACTGTGCTGATCTGCCTTGGCAAATGCTTCCCCACAGTCTGTACAGTTTTTAAAAACCAGGTTCACCGGTTTACTTTTTAGGCTTTTCAGACATTTTATCAGGAAACCAATAAAAAAATGAAACTGCTAAATAGTTTTAAAATGTAAGTATTTTTTAACAGTTGCAGTCAGTTCCGGAACTGATAAAGCAACCGATCGGGACCAGGAACCACAAAAACATGAACCAAGGTTATCGGATCAGTGACCGATAAAGCAGTTACTAAAATAATGGTTTTAAACAAAAATAAACTAAACTAATTGAGTTTTTTTAGTTAGAAAACTCCAAAATAAGGTAAAATAACTCTGTTCCCCACTGGTTACACTGAACCGGGAGAAACCAAGAAAAACAACAATTTAACACTAAAACTACGGTTTAATTAGAAATATAATAAGTAAAAGGCAGCAAATGAAAGGAAAAAAATATTTACATGTTTTTTATAAGTTCTACACATCACAAATAGAAGTTGAGGAACTCCGAGCGTCTAGACTTGACAGGTGGAGAGTGAAATCTGAGGGGTTTAGAACTAAGGCAGTTAGTTCAAGGCATCATTTGAAAAGTCGTCACGTGCAAAAGGTTCCATCATTTGCATGTGTTCCATTCTCTCCGGGCAGTTCTGTTGTAAAGGGTCACTGCATAAGTTATGAATACCTGAGTATTACTGGGGTTAGAACTCTTGCTTTCTGCTGTCAAACCCTCTATCAGTGCACCCTGGCATCCTATTAGCATTGCTCAAGGTCTTGTTACATTGACTGGTTTGTTTAAGGAGTCATTGTTGATGACTCCTCTAAGTCCCATTCCTCTAATATTGTGTCCAGCTGACCCTTCCTGTCCACTACACTGTTCTGGGGTTTTTGTTCCCCAAGTGCATCACTTTGCACTTATTGGCATTGCATTTCAGTTGCCAGAATTTGGACCAGTTTTCCAGCCTGTTCAGGTCTCTGCAATTTCCTAATCTCCACATTGCCAGCTCTACTACAGAGTTTAGTGTCATCTGCAACTGGACACAGCCTGCCCTGGATTCCCTCTCATATGTCGCTGATGGACACATTGAAGAAGGCTGGGCCCAGGACAGATCCTTGTGGTACTCTGCTGGTGACCCCTGTTTCCACTGATCTGACCCCATTCACAACAACTCTCTGCGGCCCCCTCTTCAGCCAACTCCCTACCCACTTCACTATTTCCCTAACTGTACCCAGATCACCCATTTTCTTCAGTAGACTTCGGTGTGGCACAGAGTCAAATGCCTTGTGGAATTTGAAATATAGTAAATCTACTGCATGCACCTTGTCAACTACCTTGGTTACTCAGTCAAAGAATATTATCAAGTTGGTCTGATAAGACCTCCCTGCCACACGCCTGTGCTGTTTACCATCCTGAAGCCTACTGTTTTCCAGGTATTCTTCTAGGTCCTTTTCGACTAGTGTCTCCATCAGTTTCCTTACCATAAAGGAAAGGCTGACAGGTCTGTAGTTTCCCAGCTGCTACTTGTCACCTCCCTTGTGTAGTGGAACTACTTCAGCCATCTTCCAGTGCATGAGAACCACCCCTTGCTACAAAGAGGTATTGAATAGCTCCAGTAGTGGTTCAGCTAACACTGATGCCAGTTCCCTTAGTACCCTCGGATGAATCCCACCTGGCCGCATGACCTTGTTTAACTTCAGGGTTGTTAACCCTTTTCTAACTCTTTTGCTAGTATATGTGACAGAGTTGAATAAGGCCCTGCCCCATTTGTTATGCAGAAAGAGTTTAAATGCAAGGGTCTGTTCTATCCTCTCCTTTTCTGTCTCTTCTCTGTCTAGTTGTGCAATCACATTTTCTTGTGAGACCTAGGAACTGATCACTCTGACGGTCTCACGATTCTCTGCCTCTTGCTATTTCTCTACCTTCCCTTGCTGTTCTGTCTTTTCTTCCCCCTTGCATATCTACAGGTATAAAAACATATGTGAATCTTTGTGTGAAACTGTAAGTGATGCCAGGATCCTTTGTTTGAAACTGTATCCCTTTGTTTAAAAATGTATATAGTTTTACTGTTGAAATGATTGCAGAAAGCTATGTGGAACTCAAGGGGTTAATCTGAAATGCAGTTTTTAAGCCTTTTGCAGAGGTGTAAACAAGAGGTCAGTTCTGGGTCACTATGTTCTTTTTGCAGCACCTGCATCGAAACTGACAAGAACATTGGAAACTTACAAGAACACCGTGTGTGAAGCATGCTGTTTTCTTAACAAGTTTCCCATGCTCAGACTTCTAAAAAGAGCAGCAATGCTTGTGCAAGAGAGAGACAGAGACTCAGATTTGAAATTGAGAAGAAAAAATTCAGAAGAGTTTTCTATGTTTGTACTGCCATTGTAAATAGTTATACTGAACAATTTTAATTTTTTTATTTTGCTGTTTTTAATAATAAAATGCTATTTGCGAATTTTACAACTGTTCCTGGTTTTCCTATGCTTCCTGACCTGCGCCTCGATGACATTACACTTCTGCAGCCTCATCTCTGGTAAACCTCTATCAGCTGCCTAAGTGCTACTCTCTGGCAAGGGCCCACTGTTCTCCGTAATTAATAAGTCTGCTTAATGATCCATTTCAAAGGTTTATTGCCTTTTTGCCATGTTATACAGTTATGAACACTATTCTAAGAAAGACCCATGTTGGAGGTTTAATGTTCATTCTCTTAAGTTGTTTTCATGTTTCATGATACATGAACAAATTTAATTATAAAAAAAGGCAGCATTCATCTTTCCCCATAAATCATGTGCACTAAAGAGCTTCAGACTAAAATGTGTCTTTGTTATTAAGGCTGTCTGTGCTGTGCCAAAATATAAAAGCTCATGCAGGTAAACCAGTGCAAACAAAAAACGCCAGTATCTTCATTCTCAAACAAAGGGCAGGATTCACAAAGCGGATGTGCTGGGTGCACATGAGATGCGCCGTCCCCAGACAGTGTGATTCACAGAAGGATGCGCTGCAAGATGCACTATGCGCATCCCCACTGTGAATCACACAGAAGTGCCACGGCACAACATGAGATGCCCCAGCACAACAGGGGTGCGCAAAAGCACCCTAGGCAGAACAACACTGAATATGGAGCAAGTAAGCAAGGGACAGAGGAGCAATAGGGGGATACTGCAGTGGCACAAAGGATGCAGGGGAACACTCCAGCTGGGACTGGCCAAAGGGCCAGAGAGTGGCCATAGCAGATAAGGTGCACAGACAGAGCACACATGGACACATGGAAACACCAGGAAGCACCTGACACTCCCCCACACAGGAGCCCAACAGACCCAGATGCCGTGCCCAGGGATGCCTGTTAAGGTGTGCCACAGCTGCAGAGGGACACTGTGCATCATGGCAGAGGGCGCTGTACATGGCCTGGTGCACAGGAACCCAATGGTGTGGACAAGGGAGATGCCACACAGGTGGACAGGCACAATGGCAGACAAGCTGAAGGCCACGCTCTGCACAGGTGTAACATGCCCACAAGCAATGTGGGGACCTCAAGTAGAGCAGCACAACAACAGGGCACCAGCGCAACAGATGCAGCCGACATCCACCACATACACAGAGCAGGGGCACTGAGAAAGGCAGCATGCCTCAACGCCCACCCACACGCCACAGGCAACAAGGAGGATACACACTGAGGCTGGCATGACAGGGGAACAGGATGCATGTGTGCGCAGTACTACAGGTGCACACATGTGGATGGGAACAAGAAGACAGCGGAAAGCTGCAAGCAAAACAGAGCACATGCACAAGGTACAGTGAATGACCACAGACACAGTTAGCAGTAGAAAATAGTTTAGTAAGTAATGAACGTGATAGCAGTAACTGTATTCAAAAACAACTGGCAGTAGGTACAGGGAAAGTGAGGTGTGGGGATCTGTACAGGAGCAATACCAATGGTAAACAGGAGGGTGATGGTATGGTGGTGGGAGAACAGGGGACAGCAACAGACAATGGGGACGGGCAAGGATTGTGGGTAGAACAACAAGGGGCTATTTACAGAAGTCCATCGCTCAATGTGCTAGATGGGCTGCAGCATGGCAGCCACCCCTCCATCCTCTGGCACTCAGCACTCAGACCAGCATAGTGAGTGCCTGCAGGAGCTGTCCTTGGCGCCTGTACAGTGGACGTATTGTCCTCCTCAGCGCCCTCTGGACCTGCATCCCTGCAAGCCGGCCAACACCCTCTCGCCTCCGTCGACCTTGCACACCTGGCTGTACTCCTCGTGAACCTACAGTGGGGGACACAGAACACAGGTACTAAGTGCCATGTTCCACACTGGTGCCCCCCCCCACCATGCAAGTGTGTGGGAGGTATCCACCACGGCAATGGCCGGCATGCCAGCAACAAGCTGGCACACAGTGCCACACTGTGACCGTGCAGTGGTACTCTGACAGCACAAGGCCCACATGTGCATGTAGAGGTAGGCACTGAGGGACATGCAGCCATGTCCCACACAGCATGTGCAGATGCCAGCAGGCTGCACAGGCATGCAGGCCCCATCTGAACACCACTGGAGCACCACAATGTGCCCATGGTCCGCATCAGACACACACAAGGTGGATGGACACACAGGGGTCAAGTGCACTGTGGCCCAAGAACACATCACCATGCCTACACCCCATGCATGTGCGCAACCAGCAGCACATGGATATGCACAAGAGACCGGCAACGGCCTGCAGAGGGCACCCCTCCCTGAACACACAGAGGATGCACAAGACGGACACTCATCTGCACTAGCACAACCTTGTCCATGGGCTCCAACACTGGCCCTAGCATGTCTGGCCTCCACCGCTGCCGTGGCCCTCCGCCTGTCTTCTGGCCCTGCAAGAGGAAAAAAAGCATAGATCACCGTGAGTAGATGGTAGGTGTGTCAGCACCAAACCAATGCCAGCATGCAGTGATGGTACCACCCCCACAGTGCCCCAATGAAGGTGCCCCTGTCAGCGTGCAGCAATGCACAGCACCCCAGCCTGTGCCCACCATGTGTGTGTGCAGCTAGACATGTGCCAAGTCAGCAGCTGTACCACACCTCGCCTGCCACAGTGGCCATACACCCCCCAATCATGCACCATGATGTGCACGGCTACTCCCAGTGGTGTTGCCTTCACACCACATCCTGAAGGTGCACCGCAGTCCACGTGTGTGTGTGTGTGTGTGTGTGTGTGTGCGTACGTGTGTGTGGTGGTGGGCAGTGTCGCAGCCCCCCCCGGACACATACCCCACCCTGCCTGTGTATCTGTAGTGTAATGTGACTTACCTGGGCATGACACTGCACCCCTGCGTGCATGTTCTTGGAGGCTCCTAAGCCTGTCCTGGGACCTGCGCTGCAGATCACCGTAACGGTGCCTGCATTGCTCACCAGTGCGGGCAACCCCTGTCCTGTGCACCAGGCGCTCAGCAACCTTTGCCCACACCGCTGAGCAAGGCTCCTTGAGGTCATCCAACCCAAACAGCTGTCCCTCCACCTGCAGCACCAGTGCCACAAGGTTGAGCAGCCCAACCTCCCCCCAAATTCATGGCCCTGGGCCCCGTTCCCTGCGCATGTGGCATGTGTCCTCACTGTGTGCCCTGGTCAGGTGTGCACAAATCAGGCTGCTGGTGTGCAATGGCACAGTCGCGCCACATGCATGATTGGCCATCGTGCAGTGCACTACGCAACACAGTACTGCGGCATGTCATTGTGCATTTGCCGACAATTGCGCATCACCGTGCACAACGCCACACATGGGCAGGAACACAGAGTCATGGGTCACAACCATTCCTTGCAGATCCACCATATTGTGAGTGGAAAACAATACCACACACAGTGGACTGTTGTCATGCACACTGCCAGTGTTGCACCATGCACTACAGGTGTGCATTGACGCAATGTCACACCGCAGCGCAGTACACATACACAACGAGACAGGCGGCACAGCGGCAATCACACATGTGGACATGGATGCACACCCGTACTCAATCGTGTGATCAGGAACACCGGACCAGTTGGACTGCACCTGTCGTGCCACTAACTTGGCATCGCGCATCCACGAAGATGCGCTGTGACACTTGCGCTGCATACAGGAAATGCCCCATGTCGAACGCACATGCGTGGGGAATGCACCATTGGGGGATGCCCTCAACACAGCAGTTGCGCATTGCTGATTGGGATGAGCTGTGGGGCAATTATGCAGTTCACGGACAATGCTCCCAGATCAGCTCATTGCCAAATTCAGGGGCATCTCACCTATTTAGCATCTCATTACAGAGGCTCCCAATCTCATTTGCATGCTCTGAGCCATAAATACTCCTGAATGCACCTCCATGGAGCTCAGGTGGTCGACAGGAATTGGATCCTTAAAGTTAAGTCTGTTTGCATTCTACCATAGTCGGTGTGTAAGCTCACAATGACAGTGTGCGGTTTAGGGCATACAGCCATAACTCTCAATTGTTCCTGTTCAACAGGCATGTCCCTGAGAGTGCCCCACAGTGTTCCACTGTTCCAGCTACAGTGTGTGTGTGTGTGTGGGGGGGTGCTGTTGCCAGTGTGTTAGGTAGCATGGTACAGAAGACTGCGAGACGTGTGTTGCAGGCCAGCCCACTATCTGGTGGTACCTGGTAAACAACGCCAGACACGTGTGCAGGACATGTTAGCTACGAGTACCATTGATACATATTTGTACCTGACATTGGCCAGCTGTCCCTGACCGTCCTATGTCCTATTCCAGATATGCACTGCAGGCGGTTGAGAGATATTCATACAGGGTGCTGTGACCCTGCAACAGCCAGACACTTTGTTTGCACACATACATAGTTGCCTGTTGTGTGCTAATGCCTGCATATTGTCACCCACAGAAACCACTATGTCTGGAAAGGATGCAGCTGCGGGATGTAGACATCCAAATTTCACCTCAGATGAGGACACGGGGCTGATTGAGGCCTACTTCATCCGGAAGAACATCCTGGCTGGCAGGGGTGGCAGCCGCCAGCTGAGGGATGAGGACTGGGAGGCAGTGGCAAGGCATGTCAACGCCCATGGGAAGTTTAACCGAACACCCCAGGAGTGCAGGAAGCACTTTAATGATGAGAAGAGGAGAGTGAAGGAGAAGGAGAAGGTGGCACATATTGAGGCCTCCCTGTGTGGGACAGGGGGTGGGCCGCAGACAGGTGTGCACCTCACACCCAAGGAGGAGCTGCTGGTGGCCAGCATGGGCTGAGTGGCTATGCAGGGAGTTTCGGGAGGAGGCTTCCAGACAGGTGGCAGTACATCACAGCACTGTGAGTATACATGTCCCTGGAACTGTGCCTGTCCCTGTGTGTGTGCCATGGGTGCCCTGACAGCCCCACTGTGGGTCACTATGCGACCACGTGCTTGTGTGCACCAACCATTGGGCTATACACCCCATCCGTGTGGCACAATCGCACAACAAGCTGGCCATGTGCAGGCTGTGTGGGGGGGGGCACCTGTGGTGTGTGGGTCTGCAGCTCCTCTGTGATGTCATCCCTGTAGGTGGTGCCCAGGGTGTTGGTCCGGTCACAAACATGTCCAAAAGTGCACGTACTGGCGCAGGTGCAGCCCTGCTGTAGCCAGTGCCCTGCCGCATCAGCAGAACCTTTGTCGACTGTCGCCTACATGGCATGTCAGGTGCACCACTAGCACACATGCATGACCACCTGTACATGCCTGTCTGATCATAACTGTCACACATGTTTGTAACCATGTATCACTTCTTTCTGTTACAGCTGCATCACATCTCAGGGGTGCTGCCATGGCGGGCACACCTCAGGATGGCCTTGCAGGGAATGTTGCCAGGCCATCACACTGGATGCAGCTGAGGAAAGTGCCAGTGGTAGCAGTGCCATCTACCCCTTGGTGACCAGTGCCATGGCTGGTGACCAGGACAGCTCATGGCTGGTCAGCATTCTGGGATTGGCTGAAGATGACCCAGAGGACAGGGTGGACATTGCGGATGCCCTGCTGGTGCTGTCATCCAGTATGCAGGGGGCATATAATGATGATGCTGCTGCTGCTGCAGCTGATGATGATCCAGATGCTACTCAAATGTGGGGGGACATGGCAGACAGCAGACTGGCCGAGGTACAGGTACTTGCACAGGTGGCACCATCTGGCATTGATGGTCCTGCGGCCCCTGACACACTCACAGGGCCTGCACAGCTGCCCACGGTGGCAGTTGCTGTGGGCTTTGTATCTGGTGCTGCTGTGGGGATGGGGACCACTGGCACAGGTCACCAGGGCACTGTGATGCTGCAGCAGGCGGTGGTGGACCGTGATGTAGCCATCCCTAGATGCACAGCGGTTGCCCAAGCCCAGTCCCCACCCATTCAGTGGCCTGATGTAGTGCGTCCGCCTATGGTGGCTGCGCCACAGCAGGCTGGCGCCCCACCTGTCCGTCGGTGCCATCCCCTGCCAACACAGTTGGCAGCTACGCACGCCTCCTGCAGGACACCGTGGGGGGGCAGGCATCCCTACGGGTGGAGCTCAGAGGCATTCAGATGCTGCTGGCCATAGAACATGAGTCGTCGGCTATGTGGCACACCCAGATGTTGGCAGAGACTCGCCTGCTGCGGGTGGGCATGACCGCCGCTCTGGAGCATATTGCGCATGCTGTCAAGGTGGCATGTGCAAACAGTGTGCCATTTGGCCGCCAGGCCTCTAGCCGCACCCCCAGGAGTGCCTTATGCATGCCCAGGTCATGGCATCGGGTGGACCCTTTGCTGCTGATGCCGTCCTCATGCATCCCCATCAACCCCATATCCAACATGGATCACGGGGACGACACAACAATGAGCACCCATTCACTGTCTCACTGCAGTACACCTCCAGGAGTGGTGGTCATCCCCCCATGGTCAGTGGTGCTGACTCAGTGTCCACCAGGCATGGGCATGACCACCCACGTGTCTGTAGCAGCCATGGTGCCTCCCACTGATGCCTGGGTGATAGCTCACATGGCCCATGTTGCCTGCACCCATTTGTGGTCCACACACCAGGCAACCTGTGCCTGGAGTGGCGTGGGTGGCATGTGCCTGCCCCAGTGCAGTGCCTGTGTGGGTCACCTGTGCATTGCACCATGCATGTCCGGGAACGCCGTTGTGCTGTGTGGCTTGGGTGAGATGAATGCGGTCCTGTGTCTGCTGTGCACGTGTGCCAGCAGCTGTACACTGATCCATGCCATCCCCAGCACATACATTGTGACCCCCTGGCCATATGTGTCCTGGTGTGCATGTGTGTGTGTGCAGCATTGTCGCCCCTCATGGTTGTGCTACACGGCGGCAGTGTTGCCATCGACTGCCCTGTGGTGTGGTTGTGGGTGTTTGGGTGTGTGTGGGTGTATGTGTGTGGATGTGGGTTGGGGGGGCTGCCGTATTTGACCCACCAGTGTTACTCACCTACAGTCCCCGAAGTGCTCTTTGATGATGGTGTTCCTGTGCTGCCGGAACCTGACAACCAGACGTGGGTCCCTGTGAGCCAGTGGCGGTCTGCCACATTGCCCGTGGGCTGCTGCATCCTCCTCCCCAGAATTGTTGCCCCTCCCCAGCCTGGACAGCTATTCCATGGTCAATGGTCATGTTGTGCAACATAGTCAGGCCAAGAATGTGCCACAGGCCTTCTCTGGGCTATATTGTAGGGCACCACCCAACCTATACAGGCACCTAAAGCACATCTTCAGCATGCCGAAGACACGCTCGATGATGGCACGCATAGCGATGTGTGCCTCATTGTAGCGCTCTTCTGCCTCCATGCCAGGTCTCCAGAAGGGTGTGATGAGCCAGGGTCGGTGGGTGAACCGTGCATCACCTGTGGGGGCAGGTGCAGTCTGTTACACCTCTGCATACTTGTGCATTGTGTCCTATAGCACACACCCCCATCCGCCATGCCGCAGTGCTGTGTCTGCTGACTGTCCTCCCCTGTCCCTGTGGCAACCCTCCCGGTGCGTATCTCTCCTGCTCACACCGGCAACAGCTTGCTGTGGCTGCATATGTCACCCGGTACCTGCCCATGGATGCTGCCATGGCTGCCCACACCTGTTCCATTCAGTATTGCCTGTCCTCCATTGCCCAGCGGTCGCTCATGCATGGCTGCGTGTGGTGCATTCTGTCCTGCCAATGGTGCCTGCTGTTGCACATCAACCCGCCTCCCATGCTGCACTGTTATGCTGTACTGTCCCCCTTGTTGCATGCGCAGTTCCCTCGGCATGCTTACTTCCATTGTCTCACTTGTGCAACTCCCGCTGCACAGTCCCTTCTGTGGCCCATGCACACCTGCTCCCCCTTCCATCGTTTGTTGTACCATGGTGCCCTGTTTGGGGGCATGTATGCATGCCCCACCCACCTACTAGTTGGCTGATGGTTATGTTCCTGGTCTCAAACAGGTGGCACAGGGTGGACTGGTGCCATATGAAGGCATTGTGTGTACTCCCAGGGTGTGTGGTGAAGAGATTGCTGATGCACCCAGTGGCATTGCACACCACCTGGCAGTTGACGTAGTGGTACCCCTTGCGGTTTACGTATGTCATGTCATCCTCACCAGGTGGTGCATGGATTGCCACATGGGTGCAGTCAATGGCACCTATGACGCCTGGCATGCGTGCCACCCTGTGGAACTGCTTCATGGCTTTTGTCCACTCTGCCTGTGTGCTTGGGAAGTGGATGTATTCAGAAGCATGTGGGAGCAGTGCAGTGAGGAATTGTGTGAGGAGATGGGACATGGATGGCTGGGATATGCCAGTGGTGTCTCCAGCAGCCCTCTGGAAGGTTCCTGTGGTGAGCAGGCACATTGCTGTTGTCACCTTGGTCTCCACTGATATGGCATGACCCCTTCCATGGGTGCTTGCATTTTGTCATTGCACAGCTCACAGAGCTGCCTGAGAATAACCATGTTCAGGTGGTATCGGCCGACTGTTTCAGTGTCCGTGAGTTGTTCAAACGTTAGTCTGGCATGATAGCACCATGGGGCTGGCTGCCTATGGTGTCTTCCACCGCAGTGTTGCTGGTTCACCCATCTCTCATCCCCATTAACATTCCCACCATCAAGAATGATGCTCCATCTATGTCTGTGTTCAGCTGCTGCTGCTGTATTCCCAGTTGCTGCTGCTATCCTGCGGTCAGCCTGCTGGGGGCTTGCACTGAAGTCTACTTCTTTTATACTTACAATGGCACATTTGGTACTTGTGCTGTGAATATTCCATATTTGCACATTCATTTTGCTCTGTGAATGACTCTGTGCTGTATATGCAGATGTACACCTCCTCCAGATGCGCCGCATGTCATTATTTTTGATCTCCAGCGCATCTGGTGCAGCGCATCTGGGTTGCGCCGGGGTATCTGTGCCCTCTCTGAATGGTACCATGGCGCATTTCCCTGTTGTGCCAGTGCATCTCATGTGTGCCCAGCGCATCTGCTTTGTGAATCCTGACCATAATGTTTTACGCATAGTGGTTTATCAGAGGTGCGCGACTTATGTTAGCAATCTTATATACTCAAAGCATGCAGAATTTCAAAGCACAAGTGCATGTTAAAAAATGTTAAATTTGTAATACTTAGCAAAACTACATAGCAACTGGACAAAAAATATAATGCAAAACTAATTATCCCAATTTATATTATAGCACCTTCAAGTATTTTCTAATGCTTGTTCTCCCTCAGAATTACAATAGAGAGTGAAGACCAGTCCCAAAAGAAATAAAACAGGGAAGCTTTATATTAAAGAATCACAAAATGTTTTGTGGGGAAGGGTTTCTACTTTGGGGGGTGTTTTGAGGTGGGGTGGACAGTGGACAGGAGGGACCAGTGAAACGGCTCATTGAAACCAACAAAATATAATATGCCTAGGTTATTGAAGCATAAAGATGGCTGGAAAAAGTGAAGCACTCCAATTCAATATATATTGAACATTGAGGAGACAAGCATAAGTAAAGAAAAAACTGATGCCAATGAACACTTGTGCATATTAATTCAGGAAATAATAACAGCAGAACTTATTAAACTGCTGAAACAGGTCACGACTTGACTAGAAAGGACCTTTACGCAATGAACGGAATGTAATTTGCCCCAGAAATCACTGGGATTCTATTCAGAGTAGCTAGTTTGGACCCGGTTTTAAACTGTTTGCAGTTACTAGCTTTGGCACCCCGTGGTCACCGCAGTCCCTTAGTGTCACACTGTAGATTGCTAGCCCATCAAGCTATGCTCAGCGGTAGCTGCATAGGTTTCCTGCATTGTTGCAAAAGTGTGTAGTCATGTGGGAATAGGGGCCACAATTCGAGTAAACAAGGCTTAAGGAGTGAGGTACCACTGGTGCCATAGACTCAGTAATATAATATTCAGAAAGTGGATGGGGATTCCACTGGACCCTGGAACAGTTGGCACTGGGCCAGAAATGTCTGGAACCACAGGCCTACTGGGGTCATAAGGTAAGGGAGGGGGAATTTCCAGGCAAAGTCACAAAAACCAGATGCACAAAGCAAGGAGGCTGTTGTCGGCTAAAATTCAGTGCAGAAGGCAAAGGGAGTTGCACTTAGTGAGGCCAGTTAAATAATGCATGAAGTACTTAAATAATGCATGAAGTACAAAGATGCTGAAAAAACACATGCTTTATTACAAATGAGAAAGCATTGTACTAAACTTCCATGGTTTGGTTCCTTGATATGACCATTCGTCAGGGGGTATTGCCATGAGGCCACAGGCAAATTAGTTATACTGATCATCCAAAAGAAACAGTATAATTTGAGTGACTGGTACCATATAGCACATCATGCACCAAGTATATTAATTAAGTTGTAAACTGATGAAGAGGTGAATCTACCTATGAAGAGTAAAGAAAGTAAACTCATTGTACAAAAAAAACCCTAGAAGTGAAGAAATTAATGTAAACGGGGTGGAGCACTGAAAATGGAGCAGGAGTCAAAAGGGTCACGGGGGATCACGTGACCGACATGCAACATGCAGTACAGTGCCAAAGCTACTACATTTTGGTAAAAAGCGCTAGTGGCAGGCTACAACCAATCTGTAATCTACAGTGTCTAGTAGACAATTCAGAATTCAGGAATGAAGCAGATTGTGAAGTAAATTTAATACAGCTGTAAACTGAGGAGTGCATAGAGTAGCACATCAAAGGTAAAGCCTAGAGGTCTTCCTTCACCAGGCAGAGACACACAACAACATGCTGTTCCCATTTCAAAATTCAGGTACTGAAAACAGTGTAGCCCAAAGGATCAGTGCATTTCCTGCAGTCCACGAGAGCCTAAATTGGAAAAAAGAATGAAAAAAATAATAATGTCACTGAACATTCAATTATCCACTGAAACTGTATACAGCAAAATATTCATAATCTGAATATATAATATGAGCTAAATCAGTCGCACCATCAATACAAATAAGAGGGAAGGGGGAAGGACTGAGTATATGTATATAAATATAAGTGTGCACATATATGTACATACACATCTATATTTTCACTCAGGATACATATCTGGAAATGAGCTGTTACCAGCTCAACATGTGAACCAGTTATGCAAAAGCGCAAGGGAAGCACACAATTATGGAAAAGGGAGTCAAATCAATACTGTCATTGACGCCATGCGGTGCCAAAGCATCAAGTATGTCAGTCCATTTTGATTTTGTTTGCAGAAGGGTTTTCACACAGTCCCTGCCCCAAGGAAAAATGGATGCATGTTCAGTTTTCATAAATTTGATGGGTTGTGGACTCTTGGTGTAGAACAAAAAATGGGTACTTAGTGTGGTATCAGGTATGACTTCTGCGACTGAGTGTGAGCGAATATCCGTGCAACATAGATTTTCTGACATGAGCAAGTAATGGCATACGCCAAAAATGGTGTGGAACAACTAATAAACTCCTCTAGAGCATAGGAGACATATGTCCAGTCACCTAATACAAAATTCAATACATTTAGTACCATACAGACAATATCTACTGTATCCCACCAATATTTCATGGAAATTAACCACTATCCTTAGGATGAACAAGTAGATGTACAAACATACATTTCAGATTCACCTTCATATTACTGTATGTCATATTTGTGGACTGTGCAGTTTAACAGATATATCCACTCAGACCCCACGAAACACAACTTGATTAATGTGCCACCACGTGCATACTTTGAACTTCAATTATTCCATAGAAGGTAAAACTTGATTAATACCTCGGTTCTATACTTAAATCAGTCACTGAAACTAAAATTCAAAAGCTGAAAAATAAAAAAAAACCTTCCTTAAGTTGCTAAAGTGTACAGCCAGAATCTTAACTCTGATTGTATGTACCAACACCACTTGTACTTACTGGTCACAATTCTTATTTCTTGTGGTGCTGCAAAAATGAGCAGTCTGTGCTTAAAGTGATTTTACGATCCTAAGGTACCACTTGTAAGATATGGTACCTTAGGTCAGTGATAGTTGTTTTGTGGCATTTTTAATATTTCATTCTCAGCCTTTATTTAGCACGAAAGGATCGTAGTTTGGCACCGACAAGGTTGTCAGCCAACCCCTTCCATTTCCGGAGTCATCTACATGCCCCTGCATTCAAGCACATTATGACATGCAGCAAGGGAGCGTGCCTTATTGAAATGAACTATTTAATACATTATCATAGCAAGCTGGAGATAAACGAAGACCACCGCTGATCTAACAAGGCCCTTATTAGTCAAGTGGTGGCCTTCATTAATCTCCAACTTGCCATTATAATGTATTGTACAGTAACGAAAATTGAATCCCATTTATTTCAGTGGGGCACACCCCGCTGTCTCGCTGTACGTCATAACGTGCCAGAGCACTGGTGCATGTCTATTAATCAGGAAGTGGAAGGGATCGGCTGCACCTTGTCAGGGCCAAAATACAGTCCTTTCACACTAAACAAAGGCTGACAAAAAAAATATTACAACTTCCACTAAAGGGCTATCACCGACCTAAGGTACCATATCATGAAAGCGGTACCTTAAGAGAGAAAAGTTACAAAATCACTTTAATATCTCTGCTAGGACCCTTGAATGGGCTATGTGTTGTATTGCCAAGATTTTTACCTCCACAGTATGTCACACGAGGACTGTCACCAACAGATTGAAAGTGCCTCCTTTCCAAACAGACCAGAATTTCTTCACAATGAAAGATATTTAAGGGCTAGGTAGGTGTATTCAACGACAAATGTACCTCCTGAAAATAGCTCAATAGAGTGATCTTGAGGTCAAAAGAGGATATTCTTGTCTAGCAGTCTGACCCTGTTATGGACAGAGTCTACAATATCTTTTGAGTAGCTACCTTCAAGAAAGTGAGATCTTAACTGCATACTTATCGAATAGGGCTAGATAAGAACAGTTTCTACAGATGTGTACAAACTGTCCATAAGGGACAGCTTGTATCAAATGACTGGGGTGGCTCTTTGGACCTGCAGGAGTGTATTTTCTGCTGCTGATTTTTAAAGATTTTTTTACCACTTCACTGCCACCTGTAGCATGTAGTGTCAGATTGAGAAAAGTGATCTCAGGGGGTGAACGTTTGCAGCAAATCTTAAAGATCATGTGCAACGGTTTTTGCATATTTTTAATAAAAGCTTTAAAAGCTGAAATTCAGGTCCTTGTGTCATGATTAGTGTTTCCTGAAAATTTCATCCTGTTTGGTTTTGTGGTTTTCTTTAAATCGGCATTTGTTAACTTGCTCTACAGTGGCTGAAAACAGTGGAGTTATTTCTGTCCTCTCAGTCAAACTTAAGAGTGTGATGACATCATTTTGGAGTAGCTTGCTGTATCAGATTCCCAATCAGAGAAGCACTCTGTAGATTTTATGGTTTGCTGAGCTCTCCAGGTTCCTTACAAACCCAGTCTCTGGTTTGTGTTTAGATAGATCAGCTTAAAATATATAATTCTCTTCCTTTAAAAAAGCTGATCATTTCAGTTTCAATGCTGAATTGAAGTAGTGGAAATCTTTTTCTGTGAGAAATCAGCTTGTCTGTATCACAGCTCTGTTCTTTCTAATCAAACCTCATTTTTTTCTAACTATATAACACAGGGCTGTTTAATGAATATAAAATAAATCTAAATGTTGTTCATTCACAGAAAGTTTGTCTTTAATGTAGTCTTCATAAATACAATCATGTAAGAACATTTTTTTTCATGTCAGATTGAAAAACAGGTGCTTGTCACACTCTGCTACAGTATTTCAAGCACATGTATTGTTAGAGCTTACAAATTTAAGCTCTTTGGTGGTTTCTGTGTGAAAATACATCATGTACGTGTACAACTAGAACCACTATGTAGCATCCTGATGCACTCTCTCTGCCCCACAGTTGAGGCAGCTGCAATCTACTGCCTCCAGTCCCCTGCCCCACAAGCCCCCTGCCTTCTGCTCCACATTCAAGGCTGCTGCACCCTGCTGCCCACTGTCTTTTCCCACACAGTCATGGATTGTGCACCCTGCTGCCTCCATCCCTTGCCTAAAGAATCAGGACTACTGCATCCTGCTGCTCCCTGCCCAAACAATTGGGGTTTCTGCACCCTGCTGCCCTATCTCCCCACCCTCACAGTTAGGGAAGCTGCACCTGTTGCCCCCTGTTACTGTCTCCGCAGTCAAGGTTGCTGTGCTGCGCTAGGCCCTAAAGTGCCATGTTCCTTGCCTCCATGGGCAGGGCTGCTGCACCACGTGTACCCCATCTCACAGTCAGGGCTGCTATACCCTGATGCCCCATGTGTCCTGCCCGACAGTCAAGGTTTCTGCACCATGTTGTTTTCTATCACCGATCACCACAGACAGGGCTGCTGCACCCTGCCCCTTTCTACACAGTTGTGGTTGCTGTGGCCTGCTGTGCCCTAGAGCCCCATGCCTCTGCAGTTAGGGCTGCTGCACCATGCTGCCACTTGCCACAAGATTCAGGGCATTTGCTGCACCCTGTTGCATGCCTCCACAGTTGAGGCAGTTGCACCCTGCTGTTCTCCTGCCACCAGAGTCAGATCCTTTGCTACACTCATCTGAGACAGGAACAGGGGGCAACATGTGCAGTGTCCCTGACTGTGAGGGTGAGAGAGAGAGGGTAGCAGGGTGCAACAGCCCTAACTGTTTGGGGAGGGTACAGCACAAGAGTAAGGGCATTTACTGCACCCTGTCCCCTGCTTGTGAAGGCAAGGGGCTTTGTGGTGCAGCAGGACACAGTGGTGGCAGGGGTCAAAGGACAGCATGGTTCAGAAGCCTTGAATGTGGGGCAGGACACAGGTGGGCACAAGGATACAGCAGCCCTGACTGTGGTACAGGGAGTACATTGTGCAGCAGTCCAGCCCATTTGGGGCAATGGAAATGTGTAGCAGGGCTCAGCAGACCCAAAGGTGGATGGAGGCAGCATGAGACTCTAGGGTGTAGCACAGCACAGCAGCCCTGACTGTGGAGACAGAGACAGGGACAGGGGGCAACAGGGTGCCATGGTCCTGACTGTGAACATGGGGACAGAGTGCAGCAGGGTATAGTAGCCCTGACTGTTCGGGCAGGAGATAGGAGTGGCATCAGGATACAGCAGCCCAAACTGGGGGACAGGGTGCAGCAGCCATGCCTGTCTGGGACAAGGGATGTGAGCAGCAGGGTATAGCAAAGGCTCTGACTCTGGTGGCAGTGGACAGCAGGGTGCAACTGCCTCAACTGTGGAGGCATGCAACAGGGCACAGCAAATGCCCTGCATCTTGTGGCAAGTGGCAGCATAGTGCAGCAGCCCAAACTGCAGCAGCATGGGGAATTAGAGCACAGCAGGCCATGGCAACCCCAACTGTGTGTAAAGGAGCAGAGTGCAGCAGCCCTGTTTCTGGTGACAAGGGATAGAGGACAGCATGATGCAGAAGTCTCAACTGTGGTGCAGAACACAGGAGGCATCAGGGTACAGCAGCCCTGACTATGAGATGGGGTATGGATGGTGCAGCAGCCCTGCTCATTTGAGGCAATGGAAGTGGGTAGCAGGGTGTAGCAAAAGCCCCACCTCTGGTGGCTAGGGCAGCATGGTACAGCAGGCTCAGCTGTGGAGGCAGGGGACCTTGCACACTAGGGCTTAGCATGGCACAGCAGCCCTGACTGTTGAGACAGGAATAGGGGTCAACAGGTGCAGCTTCCCTAACTGTGAGGGTGAGGGAGAGAGGACTGCAGGGTGCGTCATCCCCAACTGTCTGGGCAGGGGGTGGCAGGGTGCAGCAGCCCTGATTCTTTAGGCAGGGGATGGAGGCAGCAGTGTGCACAATCCCTGACTGTGTGGGAGAAGTCAGTGGGCAGTAGGATACAGCAGTCTTGCAGGTAGAGCAGAAGGCAGAGGGCTTGTGGGGCAGGGACAGGTGGCAGTAGACTGCAGCTGCCTCAACTGTGGGGCAGAGACACAGTGCATTTGGGATGCCGCATAGTGTTTCTAGTTGTACACGTACATGATATATTTTCACACAGAAACCACCAAAGAACTGACATTTGTGAGTTCAGACAGGTGCTTGTCACACTCTGCTACAGTATTTCAAGCACATGTACTGTTTGTCAATCTGACATAAAAAAAAGTTCTTACATGAACATATTTATGAAGGCTACATCAAAGACAAACTGTTTATGTGAATGAACAAAATTTAAATTTATTTTATATTCATTAAATAGCCCTGTGCTATATAGTTAGAAAAAAAATCAGATTTTTGATTAGAAAGAACTGAAAGCTGTGATACAGACAAGCTGATTTCTTACAGAAAAAGATTTCCACTACTTCAATTCAGCATTGAAACTGAAATGATCAGCTTTTTATCAGAAGATAATGATATGTTTTAAGTTGATCTATCGAAACGCAAACCAGAGACTGGGTTTGTAAGAAACTCGGAGAGCTCAGCAAACCATTAACTCTACAAAGTACTGCTCTGACTGGGGATCTGAAACAGTAGCTACTCCAAAATGATGTCATCACACTCTAAGTTTGACTGAGAGGACTGAAATAACTCCACTGTTTTCAGCCATGGTAGAGCAAATTAACAAATGCTGATTTAAAGGAAAACTACACCCAAAACCTGAAAAAATATATGTTGTGCAGAGTGTTTTAATTTGTATGTGAAGTTCTAGTGTTTCCTTCCCTCTGACTGGTATTAGGAGTTTTTCCCAATTTAGCCTGCTAGCTTTATGCTAGTTTTATGACCCCTGGGGATCTCCATACCTGATAGTGTAATTGTATTTCTGGTTCCCACAGTGCATTTTGTCTCATGTGACTGTGATGTAAGAGAGACCCAACATTCAGCACACGCATGCCAAACAAACTAAATATCTTGGAAGCTTTACAAGCTGCACAAAAATTACCAGCAGCAAAGTTTTTCAGGACAGTAAAACCTTTAGGATGAGGGTGGTCACCAAGCTGAATTCTACAGATTTTAAAATATAGCAATCTCTGTTGTTGTGAACTGATTGTAATGCAGTGCTTTCTGCTGGATTTATGGGCTCTGCTACATCACCATTACATGAAACAAGGTGCACTGTAGGACAAAGAAATGCAATAAAGCTATTTGATATGGTGATCTCCAGGGGTCGTAAAACTACCCTAAAGCTAGCAGGCTAATTTAGGAAAAACTCCTAATACCAGTCAGAGGGAAGGAAACACTAGAACTTCACATACAAATTAAAACACTCTGCACAACATATATTTTTTCAAGTTTTGGGTGTAGTTTTCCTTTAAAGAAAACCACAAAATCAAACAGCATGAAATTTTCAGGAAACACTAATCATGACACAGGGACTTGAATGTCAGCTTTTCAAGCTTTTATAAAAAATATGTAAAAACCATTGTACATGATCTTTAAATTGTGATAATTTCTGGTCAGAAATTGAGCAAAATCAAGTGCTGAAGTAGTGCCACCCTCCAAATCACAATATCGTCAGTGTGCCTGCCCCACAACATAATTTGGGTAGGTACGGGTTAGTGCAATGGGCAGACACAGCCTCCACCCACCAACCCCAAAAAAGGTTGGCATAGGAGGGTGCCTTGGTAGCACTACATATTTGGAGCTGGAAGTTTGGTCAAAACAAAATAATTAGAGGTAAGGATTAGACGAGTGCCATCTGAAAGAAAATTCTTGGGAAGGATCTAGCCACTTGGTTGGCGGTCACGTGATAATAACTGTTCATCAATACTCAAGCCGTGTTGAACTGAAGTAAATAATGAAACAACGTGTACTGAAGCCAAATGTATTCAGAGGAACTTCCAGGCAACCCTGCCTGTTTGCACAGATGCATAGCATGGCATAGCGCTATGTGACTAGTGTATGTCATGCTGCGACCCTGTGGAGCCTCCAACCAGTATGTTATTGGGTACAAACCCAATTTACAACCTCAGACATATAGAAAATATATTTGTATTAGGACTTAGTTGCAGCTCCAACCTGTAACTAATGAGAACCTTAGTGTATGGCATAAAAGGATTGCGGCACACTTAGGTGACAAAATCCTTGCATCACCACCCTTTGCGACTGAGTGGTTTAAAGTTGTCTTGATCTTTTCTTTCTAGGGATGTGCTAATACTGCTGTATCTTGTACAGAGTCCCCGTTTTGTGAGAGGGTACAGTACTTGTGTGTGTGTGTGTGTGTGTGTGTGTGTGTATACATGAATTGTTAGAACAGTGCTTGTAAGTTTTGTGTACATAAAGTGTGAGATATAGCTTGATTTCTGATTTTATTTCATATTTTACAGTCAGGGAGAACAACTCTTCAGATTGGAGACAGCTTGAACACCGAAAAAGCAACCCTGATTGTGGTTCACACTGATGGCAGTATTGTTGGGACTACTGGACTTAAGGCACCAGCTACACCTATTACTTCGGGTAAAGAAAAAAAATGGCATTTAGCTGTGTCCTAAACTGTTACATATTGTCTCCCATATTATAAGGACTTCATTGAGTTTCTGGTTTTAGCCTTTATACAGGTAGATAATCTGGGCTCAAAAGATCTGGAGAATGTTTGAGTGTGCCACCAAAAAGCACAGACTGAATAACTTTTATTAGGGATGATACCGTTATTATTTATTTATTTATTTATTTAGCTTTTGTTGACCGGGTAAGTGCACTAGACAAATCCTGCCTATTTTCAGGCACGACCCGGGGGAGAGGGATACAGCTGAATGCCAACTGACCTTGAACCAGATTAAGCTGTTGGTGGTATTTTTAGTGAATGAGGGAAATTTGTCCAGGACACCGGGAAATTCCCCTGCTCTTTTCGATAAGTGCCATGGGATCTTTAACATCCACCTGAACTACCACCAATCCAGGCAGATGGGACCTCGGTTTAACGTCTCATCCGAAAGACGGCACCTCAGAAGTGCAGCACCCCTCTCATGCTGCACTACAGTGTCAGTACTGGGATATTAACCCAAGTGCCAGATGTGGGAACTGAACCCACAGCCCTCTGATCTCCCGGCCTCAGAGGCGAATGTGCTACCTACTGAGCCACTGACATTAGGTTAATGAATGGTTTAGAATTCTAAGCTTTCGAGACTTCTGAAGTCTGTTCCTCAGGTATCCTTCAGAGTCAGAACTGAAATTCCTTTAATAGGGATTTGAGTTTTACAGTTTAGATACTCCCCCCCCCCCACCACCACCACCCTTTGGATGGTTCTTGAGAGCTTTGGGAAATTGTCAGCAAAGTTCCTAAATAAAGAGAAAACAGAATTTCCATCAGATGCCATGCACACCCTTTTTAAATTTCGATGACACCTGCTTCCTTCAAAATATCTAAGAGTCACTATTTTAGTCCGCATGATATGAAGCCATTCGTATGAATTTCTTCCCCAGATTTCTGTACTTCTTCCGTACTCTCTGAATATGTTTGTCAAAGGCTTCATTTAATGCATGAGATGACGATTTTCTGATTTATTTGGGCAAGGAAGAAAACAAGCCTGAAATATGCTTATTTACAACTTCTTAAAATTAAGAGAAGACTCTCCTTGCCCAGGCTGCAGGCACACCGTACAACCACGCAACTTCACACAGCTGTCTGTTCTCGCCAGACTATGTAACTGCAGCAGTTTTAAAAGCATTAATTTTTAAGCAGGATAAAACACTTAGGCCCTGAGACGGACCTGTTCACAAGGTTGTCCTGACATGGGTACTCTCAGTTGCAGGTATGAAAAATATATAAACAATATTTGTACCAGATCACAAAACACACCCATACTGTGCAAAATTAGACAAATAGCTAATAACACACAGATCATCAGTTTTCAAAATAAATAATGCCACCAATGTAATCCCCCATTTCAACAAAATTGTAGAAGGAAAGCATCTTAAAGCTCCCTTCCCCATTTCCTAAATCCCAGATTCAGTGTGCTAAGACACTAAATAATGTATCTAATAATTAATAAAGCATGTATATTGTTCTGTCATTTGCAGATTTATAACATGTTTAAAGCTATCTAATTTCTCTGCTTTTTTATGTTTTGTTTTTTTGTTTCATATCAGGATGGATATTGTTCCATATTGTTGGAATCTGATTATTGTCATCTGGCCGTCATTATTTCTAATCTTGGACCCCAACCACCACCACCACTTATCTCGTCTTGTATCTTTTGATGTTACATTCTTGAGTTTCAAAACTTTTTATCATTCGTTTCAATAATTTAAACACCATAATTGCAAGTTTTTTCTCTCATCTTTACCCCAAAGAGTCCCATCCCAATTTTTATATATATATATATATATATATATATATGACAGTAATGTTTATCTAATGGTCATTTCATTGTAAACCTAGCCAGTCTGTTATACAGCGTCCCCAGCTTATCTGTAAGATATTTACTTACATACTTAAAAACAATGTTAACCATAGTCTAGCAATGGAATTAGAAGTTGACTTACAATTGAACATCTTGCTTCTCTAGTCAACACATGAGAATTTCTACACAATGCTCCTAGTCGAGAATTTATCTTCTTTACTGTGCTAAAAATATGTACAACACCATTTTAGGTGGTTATCCATCAGAACACCAAGGCATTTATATAATTTGGTATTGATTATTTGAATTATTTTTTTTGTTACTGTATTTAATTTTTAGATAACTGGAATGAAGTAGGGTGCCAGGAAGATCATCTCTTAATGCCGTGGTGTGTGCTTTTCTTTAACCTACTAGCTGATCCTGCCACTGTTTCAACGAGTTCCTATACTTTAGTCATCTTCAAGGCATAAAACTATGCCCTGGCATCCTAAATTGGTTCTTTCTCTATTTCAGTTCAGGTCTATTTTGTATGATGCTTCCTTTTTACCATCCTCTTTAGATGATTGGGTTTCAGTACTGGGAGAAATTAGGGCTTTGTCAAGGCTCTCAGTTTTAACAAGTTGAGAGTAGTGGAGTTTGAGACCTTGTGCTAGAGAGATTTAATACTGAGGCAACATTTCTACTGCTATCTTCAGGAATGTCACTACTTAACAGACTGTTTACAAACTCATAGAGAGGACATGCTGGAGTCTTGTTTCAGTGACCTTATTCACTAGACACATATGCAGTCATGCTTCAACTTTCAAGCTTGTATAATTCACTTATGCAACATCTTACTGATTTGTCAGTAGTCTTATCTTTATTAAAATTAAGTTGATGAAGTTTTAACAACCTCTGATAACTGTAATTGCCTGTAAATATTGTTTTAATTTTTTATTATGTGATTGTGAATGTTGTTGTTAGAGGGTTTTTTCTGTTTATATCTGGTCAGACATGAAAACTGGCAGAATTTGCTCATGATTTACCAGATTTTAAATAAAACAAACCAAACCAGTCTCCACCAAAAGATTTACTATCATAGTTATACCAAGTTATACTTCACACACAGTTAATTTCCATGGCCCCAATTCGATTAAAATGGGAAACAGAAGCAAATACTGAAATGTCAGAATTGGACTGGGAGGGGCCTGCCTCTACTGCTTGCATTATCACATCCTCCCCAGTGCAGAGAGAATTTACGTGGAAATCTACGATGAGATTTTTATCATACTAGTTTAACAATATAAATACTCAACCAAGCATGCAGTGTCACGTGTGAGGCTGTGCTGGACCTCACATGACACATACATATTTTGGACATGTCCCTGTGGAATGTCTTTATGGCTGAAAGTGGAAAGAGATCTTGGAAACATAATGGGAACTTGTATGACTGTCTGAAATTACATTATCCATTTCCTATAGAAGATAAGGCTTTGAAACATCTTTCTGATATTTCCATTACAGCTATGAAGAAGGCTATAACTAAAAATTGGCTTTCATCTACAGGATACTGAGGCTTAATAAAGGGGAGGGAATGTGGGTAGAGGGTGACAGTGAAAAAGCAGGGATACTGAACTAATATTTCTGCTCAGTATTCACAAAGGAAGAGGACGGGAAGGTACCTAAACCAAACAAGAGAAACACTCTGTAGACGGGGGTCGATACCAGTCCATTTACAGAAGAAAGGGTTCTGAAAGAACTAATAAAATTGAAGGTGGACAAAGCAATGGGGCCTGATGAGATTCACCCAAGAATTCTAAAAGAACTAAGAGTAGAACTAGTGACACCACTGACTACTCTCTTTAACAAATCATGGGAGGATGGGGTGGTACCTGAGGACTGGAGGAGGGCAGATGTGATTCCTCTTCACAAAGTGGGAGCAGGACAGAGGCAGGAAACTACAGACCAGTTAGTTTGACCTCAGTGGTAGGAAAATGATGGAATCATTTCTGAAGGAAAGAATTGTTGAGTACCTAGAGGCCAGTGGGGCAGGACCCAAGGCAGCATGGATTCACGATGGGAAGGTCGTGTCAGGCAGATCTAATAGATTTCTTTGACTGGGTGACCAAAGTAGTAGACCAGGGAGGGCTGTGGACATGGCCTACCTAGATTTTAGCAAGGCATTTGATACAGTCCCACACAAAAGATTAATACACAAGTTAGCCAGCCTTGGAGTGGGTCCCAAGGTGGTAGCCTGGATAAGAAATTGGCTAAACAACAGGACGTAAAGGGTAGTAGTAAATGGAGTCCACAGTGAAGAAAGGAGGGTTACTAGTGGGGTACCGCAAGGTTCAGTACTGGGACTGGTCCTTTTTAATGTCTTTATAAGTGACATTGCAGAGAAACTGGAAGGAAAAGTATGTCTCTTTGCAGACGACACAAAGATCTGCAACAGGGTTGATACACAAGATGGAGTGGAAAGAATGAGAAGGGACTTGGCAAGGTTGGAGGAATGGTCAAATGTATGGCAGCTCAGATTCAATGCAAAGAAGTGCAAGATAATGCATCTGGGAAACAAAAACGCAGGGGAAGAGTACACAATGGGAGGTGAGATACTGACAACAGTAAAAATGGAAAGAGACCTGGGGGTAATTATATTAGATGACCTAAAGGTGGGCAAGCAATGTGAGAAGGCAGTAAGGAAGGCTGGAGGGGGGATACTGGGATGCATAAGGAGAGGCATCAGTAGTAGAAAACAGGAAGTTGTTATCCCTCTATACAGACGGTTGGTGAAACCCCATCTGGAGTACTGTGTGCAGTTCTGGAGACCCCATCTCCGCAAAGACATAGACAGAGTGGAGGTTGTCCAGAGGAGGGCAACCAAAATGTTGCAGGGTCTGCACCAGAAGACATACGAAGAAAGACTAAAGGAGCTTAATATGTATACCCTTGAAGAAAGGAGGGAGAGAGGGGACATGATAGAAACTTTCAAGTACCTCAAGGGAATTAACAAAGTCCAAGAGGGTAGCATCTTTCAGAAAAAGAGATGTGCAAGAACAAGGGGGCACAATTTGAAGATAGAGGGGGGACAGCTCAGAGGTAATGTGAGGAAGTATTTTTTCACAGAGAGGGTTGTGGATGCATGGAACAGCCTCCCTGAGGAATTCGTAGAGTCAAGAACAGCGGATGAATTCAAGAATGCATTGGACAGACATAAGGCAGTCCTAGTGGGGGGTAGGAGGAAGTAAGCTGTTGGTTAACTAGGATCTGCAGCTTATCTGTTAGGTAGGAAAATGGGCAGACTAGGTGGGCCAAGCGGTCCTTATCTGCCGTCAAATTCTATGTTTCTATGTCCCATCTGGGACGCTGTGGCAGGACATCAAAATGAATATTTACAGGATGGAAAAAAAAAACAGCTATAATATGGGATGGGTACTACCAAAATTTGAGAAGCTATGAAGATTATTGCTTCATGTAATGGCTTGTATGAATGATTTCATACCTTGATCCAGGGTTGTTGGAGGAGTACCCATACCATTGGCCAAATCGCACCAGTCCTTTCTACCTTACTGTAATCTGCTGAAGTGAAGCATGGCCTTTAGATAATTTTTTGCAGCTCAGATAATACTGGCTGGAGCAGCAAGAGCATTTGAATTCAGTCATCTTACTGAATGTTCCTTGTACTCTGATTTTGTTATTTGTACTCGCATCAGAGTTTTTGTTCTTGCTTTTTATTTATGCGGTTTGTAGGAAAAACCTTACAACCTTATCCTGTAGAAGGGTTACACAGAAAACATAATGCTGAACATTTTCCTTACAGTGAATTTCCAACATTTTGTTGGAGGATTTTGAGCTTCATAGCTTGTTACCTTAAGGCAGTAAGTCCTCTGAGACAGAAACAATTTTTTTTTATTAGTCCTTTTAGGAAGGGAAGGGATTGTAAATTGGGCCAAACCCAATGGCCAGCCAATCCCTTCCACTTCCAGATCCACCAGCCACGCGCCCCCCATGCTCAGACAGTTTTTGATGCCTAACCAGGGAGAGAGCTGGGGTGCACCTCATTGAAGTCAGTGGGGCTCCATTTCAAAACTTTTTTATTTATTTATTTTTTATTTATTTATGTCTAGGATTACAAATACCTTTGAGACGGGGCTCTTTTACAAAAGTTCCACGTCAGTTAACATTTCGGATACAGCAAGACAACATGATAACAGTGTGAGCAAAACAGGGACAATAATCTGAAAACATGTAGTTACAAGGAATATAAAAAACAAGCGAAATTAGAGGTTAGTAAGCGGGGATAGTGGAAGAGGTGTGAAAAGGTAAGGGAGCACACAGGGAAAAGGTAGGAGGAGAGGGAAGTGGGAACAGGGAGGGATAAAGAGTAAAGGGGGGTAGAGTGGTGGGAGGGGGGAACAACTGGGGAGTAAGAGCAGCCAAGGGCTTTGTCAAGACAGGCAGGGGAAGTGCAAGCAGGAGGGAGAGGGCAAGTAGGGAGGCTAAGTGCTGAATAGGAATGTGAAATGAATGCAGCTAAAGCAAATATTACAGGGGGGGGGTCAGCTAGTCAAGGCAGTCACAGGAGCCAGAGGCAATGAGAGAGAGGTGGAGCCTTGGTTTAAAAGCACCAAGTGAGGGAGTGGAGGAGATGTCACTGCAGAGTCCATTTAGCTAGCTAGGAGCCCTATAAGCAAAAGCTCTTTCACCTTGTGTTGTGCGACAGTGGGGAACTTGCAGGAGCTGTGGTTTAGACCCCCTGGTGTTGGGGGAGTTGTTGCTAGGGCGTAAAAGAGCACAGACTCCAGGGGGTGCTAGGCCCATAGTTATTTTCTTCGCTACGGTGAACATTTGGTACTTTATCCGATTGGTGAGTTGCAGCCACCCAGTTAGAGCATAGAGGTCACATGTATGAGTGAGATGGTGGGATCCAGTGATGAGCCGACATGCCTTACTGAGGGAGGTGGATACACATCTGAGAACGATATCGGTGGCAGAGCCATAGATAGTAAGTCCATAGTCAGTCATGGAGATGATAGAGCTCTGGACAGTGACTGACAAGGCTTCTGGGGTACGATGTTGCCTGTGCCGGTAAAGTAGGCATAGAAGCAGCTTTGGCTACATAGTCAATGTGGGCACCATAGGAGAGATGAGGGTCTAGGGTGATACCAAGGTATTTGAAGGTTTGTACTTGTTCCAGAGGGACTCCTTGGCTGGTTTTGATGGAGAGGGGGTGCTGCTTATGTTTGTTATGGGAGCTGCTGAAAATCATGGACTTTGTTTGTTTTTTTTTGATTTAGGATCAGTTTGTGCTTTGTAAACCAGTTTTCAACCGAAGTAAAACCAAGCTGGAGATTGTCTTGTAGCAGTTTGGGATCCTTGTGTGAGGCAATGATTACGGCATCATCAGCATGAAGGATTATTTGTTCTGGGCAGGAATTGGGAAAGATGTTCAGGAACAAGCTGAAAAGTAGGGGGCCCAGAATGGATCCCTGGGGGACTCCTAAATGGACTGGTCTGGCATCAGAGAGTACATCTGCGATTTTCACTCTTTGTGTACGGTTTTCCAGGTAACTTTTGAACCAGGCTGCTGAGTCGGGGAGAGCCCCGCATTCTGAAGCTGAACAAGCAGGAGGCGTTGGTGGACAGTATCGAACGCCTTGGTCAGATTAATAAAGATAGACCCAGTTAGCTGACCTTTGTCCAGTGAGCTATGAATGGCACCAGTGAATTCCAGCAGGGCCGAAGAGGTATTATGTCCTTTTCTGAAGCCATGTTGCTGCATACACAAATGATTATATTTATCCAGAAAGTCAGTGAGTTGGTCTGCTACAATACCTTCAATGGCCTTGGAGATGGGAGGTAATATGGAGATCGGGTGGTAGTTCCTATGGGTGGCCCTGTCACCACTTTTGTGGATCGGAGTAATAGTGGCAGATTTCCATTTGTCGGGGAACTGGCTTGGGCTAAGACAGAGGTTGAAAATACTGGTCAGCAGCCCGAGCACCTCTTTAAGGGTGAGGGACAGCAGCTTAAGGTCAAGTGTATCATTGCTAGCTCTGGATTTGCTGGTTGCTTTGGTAACATATTTGCGAACTTCATGCACCTTGACCACTTTAAAGTAGAAAGGCGGGTGACTAGCGGAGGCTGAGGAGCTGGGAGAAGTGGGAGCATCATGTTCATTGAAAAAATCTGGGGGGAGAACACTGCTGAGATCCGTGAATGCAATGTTGAAGGTATTAGCTATGATTTTAGGCCCTGTACACATCAGGCTAGTTAAAAGCGTTTAAGGCGCTAAAATGTTTTAACTAGCGAAATCAATGTGATCCGCATTTAAGCATGGTTTCAGCGTGTTAGAAACTGTGCTTAAACCCTGCTGGAGCTAGTCTGAAGTCCGCTTTTAAAAACGGTTTGATGGGGGAAAGCGTGTTACCTTGTGGTGTGGACGGGCATGTGATTCTTTTTCCGTGACCGTGCCACGTTGGGAGCTTTGGTCCTCCAGTCTCAGCAGAAAGTTCATGCTGATCAATCCCATAGTGCTGCTGCAGTGAGGCTGTAGAGTGTTCATATACAGCACAGCGTCTAGCGGCGGGAAATACAGTGCTCGTGGAGGTTGACAGACGAACTGTCTGCAGCTGTTAGCAGGATTTACTGCATTTTAACTAGACACAATCAGCCTGTGTGCTGAATCCTCATTTATTACTTAATTAGTGCTAGTGCTTCCCCGCATAGTGCCCTTCAAGCTGATTATAGCGCGAGTGTGGTATTTCAGAATGAGTGACTGTTCTGCAAGCTGGACAGAGGATGCCACTAAACTCCTAATTGAATACTGGTCCCAGGAGCGGGTTCAGGAGGAGTTGGCTAACTATCACAGAAACACCAAGATTTATCACAAAATAGCAGCCTTCCTGTTAGAGAATGGCATAGAAAGGTCTGCAAAGTGATGCAGGGAAAAGTTAAAGCAGCCAAAAGTGAAATATCACAAAGTTAAAGACAACAACAGCCGATCTGGTGGCAAGAGGATCACCTGCCCATTCTTTGATGAACTTGACAGAATTCTTGGTACTCGGCCAACCTCAAACCCTGTATTTGTCCTTGAGGGAGCGTCTGTTAAACCACCGTGTCCAGCTGTTGAAGAATAGTACCCAGATCTGGAACCCCTGCAGTCAGGTATATGCACTATGATGCCACACATGTATCCCATTATTGGTGATCACTGTAGTCCCTCCACCCACAGATACACACCCTACAGTCACAGAAGTCTGTGTGTAATGCATCGTCACTGTGGCGGAATCCGCAGACATGATGTTGTGCACTGCTTTGTCTGCACAAACTCTTCTCCATTCGTGTACATGCTGCCTTTAACAGCGTAACAGAGTTGTGTTGTCGCTGTGGCTGGGTGACGTTGGGGGGGGAGATGCACAGAAAGCATCGCCACATGGAACTGCATTGCCTGGCACTTATCATGCAGCTGTCATCAGACACATTTTCATTTAAATGAATTTACATTACAAAATGTGATTCGTTTTGTAGACCATGAGGGTGGCCAGGACTCATCAGTGGAGGAGTCTTCAGCTACCATCCATGACCCATCTGATGATACCCTAGATGTATTAGAAGAAGAAGAACCTGGATGCAGCCATGCATCACCACCATCAGCTGTCTCGTCTGCGAAGAGAACCTTCAGCAGTGAGCCTCTTTTCAATCTACGAAAGAAAAAGAGACTGACAAAAATGCTTGAGATAGTTGAGTCAGTGTTTGAACCAACACATAAAATGTTGATTGAGCAGCACAATCAGTTGCTGCAACAAGAGAAAAAAGGGACAGGGAAGACAGAGAGAGAGGGAGGAAAGGCTAAGAACACGGGAGATGGAACATACTGCATCATTGTTCCATGTCATAATGGCAGTGTTTGCACCTCTGGTTGCACAGCGACCAATGCAGATGCAAGTTGCAGCTGCCACAGTCCCTGCCAATGCCATGTAATCACCACCCCCTTCTACTATAATGACCTCGGGAAATACTTCTGCTGCCCATCCTTTTAACACTAGAGGGGTACTGTTTCAGCAACCAAATGTCATGCAGGACAGTCAGCCTATCAACAATAATATGACTCCCACACATGAAAATGTTGGTTATATGGGCCGTACTATTCCCAACATACTGCTGCTGATGAATGTAGACCAAACAGTACTCGTGCAGTCATACAGTGAACAACTGAATTCTGATGATTTCACATGGACACGTCTGTGACATCTCAACTGTTATGTTCCATAAAATAGCAAACAAACACAATGTGTGCAACTAATGAGCAGATCCTTGTTGTGTTTCACGTGTTTGATGTGTGCTCCTCATGTGCACAGATGTTATATTTGTGTTTGTTTGCTGTTTCACGGACCTGACAGTGTTTTGCCTTACCCCTCACCAGGTTCACCTGGCTGCATACATCAAGATATGTTACAGCACCAGTTGTCACTTGCCATGTGTCACTGTTTGTTATGGCCAAGAAACACATGTGTTTCACTTGCGAAAATGAAAAGCATCAATATTTGTTTGTGGTGCTGTTGTCCAAGGCACAGTTTCAAATGATTAATAATAGGAGTGCATGATTTAATAAAGAGTTTAAAGACAGAAAACGTGTAACAAACTTTAATGCTATCACATAACATCAGAAACTGCTATTCAGTGTTACAAATCAATTTAATAATATGAAAAGGGTTACTATTGTTGAGATAATGAAATGCTACTTGCAGTACCAGAGAATATATATATATATAGTTCAGCTGCTGCTCCATTGACTGGTGTAGCAACATTTAGGTTTGCACTTCGCATTGTAAGGAAAAGTTTATGTCATTCATGAATTATAGGTTGTAAACCACTGGTACTATCAGAACTACAAAAGTATCTTGGGTACTGCTGTTCCTTTGTATTGTTACCACCATGTTTTTTTATTGAACAGTACATATTTTTAAAGACCCTCCTGAGTGTCACTCGTGAATTCAATGTACACAGTTCATAACAGGTTTTTTAAAGTCTGCTACTTGCAGAAATACAACTTCGCATTGAAGTACTGTTGTTCCCTTTCATGGGACAATAACATTTGTTATTTCACAGTAACAATGTTTGTTTGCAGATAAAACTAAACATTTTTTAAGAAACAAACTGCTTCATACTTGCTACTATATATATCATAACTGCATTATGAGCAACAGAGATTGCTTTGTGAGGCAGGTTTGGTCGGTTCTATGAATAAATGCAGCATAATACCAATATTGGTTGTGTGACACAGCATCAGCAGGGTTAGTATTGGTGCACTGCAGTTATTACCTGACTGCATTTACTGGAGTGTAACATGACAGTATCCACCTCAGCAATATGTTAATGCACATGTGGCATTGTAACAAAATGAGCACACAGGGCATCATGGATCAAGACTGCCTGTCTTGTTTGCGATGCAACTGTTGCATCATATGCCTGCCGATGTTCAGTGTCAGGTTGAGGAGCAACACCACCATCTGTGTCAGCCAACCACCCAGAGTCGAACAACTTCCCCTTACTCTCACATATATTGTACGGCACGCAGCATGCAGCAATAATGTATGGAATGTCCTCCAGGCTGAACTCACTTCTTTTTAGCAGACAACGCCATCTGCTTTTCAGTCTCCCAAAGGCGCATTCAACTACATGCGTGTCTTACTCAGTCTGTAATTAAAGTTCCTCTTATTAGGGTCTGTATAATCAGCATATGGCTTCATAAGCAATGGTAGGAGGGGATATGCAGGATCGCCCAGAATCAAAGCAGTCACCATCATATCATTTATTTCCCGATCACTGTTTGGAAAAAGATCTCCACGCTGCCCTCTACCATACAGGTCACTGTTTTTAAGTACTCTAGCATCATGAACTTTACCAGGCCAGCCAACATTTATGTCAATGAATCTGTAATGGTAATCAACAACCGCCTGCATCACCAAGGAATAGCAGCACTTCCAATTGTAGTATTCGGTTGCATTACCAGGTGGGCATAAAATGGAAAAATGAGTGCCATCAACAGCACCGACGCATTGGGGAAACCCCCATTCTTTATCAAAACCTGCCATTATTTCATCACGGTTTTGAATGACAATCACTTTGGGTAGGAGGACTTGCACAATGGCACGACACACTTCATTTATGATCTCACCCACGGTGGAGTGTCCAACCCTGAACAGATGTCCAAGTGTACAGTACTCACCATTTGTTGCTAGACACCATAGGGTGATCCCAACATGCTTACTAACACTGCTTGCCGAAATCTTGTATTGCTACATGCAGTGTAAGGTGACAGCTCATCACATAGCAATGTGAATGTCCCTTTACAGAGACGGAAGTTAGATATCCACTGCTCATCATCCCAGTGGGTCAACACAGCATCATTCCACCAAGATGAGGCTTGATCCACACACCATACACACCTATGTAGGGAATTAGAGACATACCCAGAGGCAGAATACTCTGCATGACAGCTAGAGATTTGATAATGTGCTGCCGTCTCATTCTGGAACGTACTGTGCTAAGCAATAATCTCTGCCTCATCTCAGAAATTCTCCTCTTGAGAGCAAGTGCTGACAGAGTCTGATAAGCTGCCAGCAAGCATAAAATCAGACTATATATGTCCCCTCTGCAGAACTCCATGTCTAAACAACTGATCACCAAGGTGATACTTGACATGGATCATGTGACGGGGTCAACTGCTTGCTGGGACAGGCTGTCAAAATTTAACATTCAGCAGTTTTTGGCCATTTACAATGCTGTAGCACAAATTAGCACCCACTACTGATGCACTAATGAGCAAACACACACTGCAGTTACAAACACTTCCTGAACGGCAGTTTGCATCATTTGTTTACAGTATTGCCGAGATGCAGGCTGGGAGTAACACGGATGCATCCTGGGTTAAATGCCACAACATAAGCGTGCTGCAATCGCGGAGGATTACTGGGTTTGAAAACGTTACTTGCTGCTGATGCAGGCGGGAGTCAACCATGTTACAACTGAGTTCAAACTCGGTGAAAAATAATGTGGTCGGGCTGCTGTGGTGAGTTTGAAAAAGTTTTTAAAACGTTTTTTAAAATAGTGCAAATCTTCAGCTCTAATGTGTACAGGGCCTTAGGGTCAAGCACAGTACTCCCATTTATGTTTAGCAAGGTAGGGGAGGATTTGGACTGCTTCCCAGTGACTTCTTTAATATTGTTCCAGAAATCTCTCCCATTACCCCAGGTGTCAGTGAGAGCATTCTTGAAGTAGGCGGATTTCTTTTGTCAGATAGATTTGGTGCAGTCATTCCACGCACGTTTGTAATTTGTAGTTTTGGATGTCAACTTGCTTGCCCCTAGTGTACTAAGTCATACAGTAAGAAAAATTTCCATACAGGTCTACAACGGGGAACTCTATGGGGTGAATGTAACACAATAGTTACTAGAATTACCATGCGGACCTAATAAGTTCGCCAACTTCAACCAAACAAAATTAGAATTAAATATTATAAAACAAAATATCCCCAAGAGAGACCCAGGCAGTATACAAAACAATTAAGAATAAACATAACCTTGACTTCCGGTTGAGCCTGCAACCAAGATGGCAGATTAACCTCGAGCTCCGGAGCCCCTCTCAGCTATCTTACCTGCACCTACAGAGTTTTGCGTTGGAGGTTATAGAAAATCTGTTAAGAAGTGCAGGGAATACTACCTAGATGATTCAACATCGTGCAATTTCAAACAGCAGTAATTTGGAGCTTTTCCACGATGACCGAGATGTCGGCCCAGGAGCCCTCGGACTCGGAGCTTTCGGTCGCAAAGACTGAACTATCTGACTCGGCGGCCCGATTCTGTAATAAAGAAAAAAACAAATGGGTGAAACTTGATACAATATACAAAGAACTGCTTTCCTTCAGGGCTGAAATCAAAGATTGATATAGTGAGCTGCGAAGAGACGTGGTCAGTCTTGAACAACGCACTGATGCCATGGAAAGGCAAATAATGATGGCCGAAAACAGAATAGATGACCTTGAGGAATCTATCCAGGAGTTGCAGGATCAGTATACCTTACTCCAGTTGAGACAAGAGGATGCTGAAAATAGGGCCCGTCGTAAGAACTTAAGGGTCTATTGTATTCCTGAGGGATCAGAGGGCCAAGGCCTTAAAGACTTTATAGTCACGGTCCTGAAAATGGCCATGGAACTGCCCCCAGATATGCCGTTGGAGCTGAAGCGAGTGCATAGGGCACTAGGTCCATGTCCCACTGATCCGAAGGCCAGACCACGATCCATTATACTCCGTTTTCTCAGCTATGCTATTAAGGAGAGAGTTCTGACTACAGCATGGCGTAAAGGAAAGATCTTTTACGGCCAAACACGTATATGTGTAGATAATGACTATGCACCCAAAACCATGCAGAACAGAAGAGCCTATGAAGACATACTCCCAACATTGAAAGACGCCAGTATTAAATTCACTACCCCTTACCGGGCTCGTTTGCTGGTGCAGCTTCCATCTGGCAGAAGGGAGTTTTGTTCAGCTGAGGAGGCCAGGGAGGAGCTGCTTAAGCTGGACATCAAGCAGCTGAAAGAGTAGAGATTTGAGACCTGAAAACCTGAAGAACCATCTTGCGGTGTTCCGCCGGTCTGCACGTGGCAGAACCTGACTGAAACCAGGGGAATCAAGCTAATTAGCTCTGTTTGGAGGCCTAGTGATTGAGATCCCTAATATCCTCCTGCTACTGGGACGCTTCTTTGGACATTCAGGCCTGTAGTTCAGACTGATTTTTGTAAGCCTGTTAAGTATCAGAGGATTGAGAGGGAGGGGGAATATCTATATACAATCCTTCCTTACTTTGCGCATTAAGAAAAGAGCAGGAGTGGAGAGAGGGGGGTGCTTAAGGTTTAAACTGTTGAAGTAAATTCAAAATAATGGAATAACCTAATGTTTATAATAATTTACATTACAATGATAGCGGTTGGGGGTCTGCTAACACCACTATGTTTGCAGGCTCATGTTTGATTTTGAAGGACAGAAGGACTTTTTTGGGTGGATTTTTGAACCTACTGCCTGTATTTTGTTTGTTTTTTGTTTCTGTATTAGAAGAAACCTATACCCTCTGGAGGCCCGAGAGCCTACGGCACTCGGGATTTCCTCCTGTTCCTCCTGATGTTCTGGAGGCACAACTAGGGAGTTGGACTACATTCTCTCCTACCTTGGAAGTCACAGTTGATGTAAATAGTTATGATGTTCAGGGGTGTTCATCCCCCAAAGTACAGTTAACACAGTTTGATTTAATTACTGAATTTAGTTTACATAACGATCTTAAGAAAATGGTTGATCAGTTCCTCCAATATACAGTTCAGCTACAGCAGGAATGTACACTTAATAGTAAAGCTAGAGAAATGTTAGAATACATTTAAAGACAGAGAGATGGGCATTTTGGAAATATACTTGATAATAGAATTTATAATAGGGGAGAACTATTGAACTTGGTGTTAATCTATAATAAGATAGGGAGTTTAATATCTAATAGGGTCATTTTGATTGGATGGGGTGTATTGGGGAGATCTTTACCTTTTTAAATAATTTAAAATGGCGTCCCAAATAATTAGGGCTTTGTCCCTTAATATAAATGGATTGAATAATCCGATTAAAATAGCAAGACTCCTTCAATATTTAAAGAAACATCCAAATGATATTGTTTATTTACAGGAAACCCATTTGACAGACAATGAACATTCCAAATTATCATGGGAGGGGCCGCTTTCAGATTTTGCCTCGTCTTGTCCTAAGGGGAAGCGCCATGGAGTGGCGGTAATGATTCCCCGGACCTCTCCTTTTCATTTGTCCTCTCAATTTATTGACCCTCAGGGACGGTACATCATTTTAACTGGGACATTATTTGGGAAACTGGTTACACTGGTAATTGTGTATTCCCCCCAATGATGCCTGTTGCAGCTAACATACTAACATACTATTTGCCAGCAGATTAGGCCTTATGGTCTATCAAGTCTGCTCGAACCTAGATCCTTAGTTGGGTGCCGAGACCCTCCCATCCCTTGTGCTCCAGAAACCCCTATTATCCTCTCTCCCTCTAGCTCTGAAGGGATTTTTGGGGAAATTAATAGATAATCTCCAGGGCTGTTTGATAATGGGCGGTGACCTTAACCTCACCCTGAATCCGCATTTGGATTCATCCTCTCCACATAGATAAAGAACCTCAACTGCACTGAAATGTTGTTGTGCTAACCTGGAGAACTTGGGTTTGACAGATGTTTGGAGATTTTTTTTTCCCCTTCCTCAAGGGGCTATACATTTTATTCCCCCCGACATAACTCTCATTCTAGACTGGACTATTTTTTTATTTCTAGGGAACATATAGACTATTTACATGACTTGACTATTGGCCCTAGATTTCTTTCAGACCATTCCCCTTTATTCTTAAAATTAGATCTTAAAATACCTAGATCAACCACGGGGTGGCGCCTGAATACTTCATTCTTAAAAGACAAGGCTTTTAGAGATAGCTTTAATGCTAAAATTGCTCAGGTGATCACTGAGAATTCTGGGTCACAGGTTTCTGCATCCATTTTATGGGATACGGTCAAGGCAATGATCCGGGGGGGAGATTATAGCCTACGCTGCAGCACGAGGAAAAAATTGGGAACAGCAATATACAAAACTCCACAGTGAACTGGGAAAACTACAGACTCGCGCCCCAGTAACTGAGGAGACTAGGCTACAGATAAACCAAATCAAAGCTAGTCTTCAGAAACTCACAGATGAGAAAACACAACAGGCCTTATTTTATTTAAAATCTTATGGGCATGAGGGAGGTCCAAAAGGGGCTCGGCGCCTGGCTGGAAGATTGAGAGGACAGAGGATGGCCACATACATCTCTCACTTAATAGACCCGACATCTAATTATCGAGTCACTCATACAGAACAAATAATGGAATGCTTTAAGAAATATTACTCCCAGTTGTATACTGCCTCGGTAACCCCAGACTTTTTTAAAGTGGAAGATTTTTTTCCAATCCTTGACCCTTCCCCACTTGACTGTAGAAGTGGCAAAAAGTTGGAAGGCCCCAATTAGATTAGAGGAACTTGAAAGAGTGGTCTCAGATAGCAAAACATTAAAAACCCCGGGACCGGATGGGATGCCTGCCAAGTGGTATAAAACTTTTTATAAACAACTGGCTCCAGTGCTAGTTAAGACGTTTCATGAGATACAGGATGGAGGAACCCCACCACCCTCATGGGACTATACAAATATCTCTCCTATATTGAAGCCAGGCAAACCCTCTGAATTGGTTACATCTTACAGGCCAATATCCATATTAAATGTGGATTATAAGTTATTTATGGTTATATGGGCCTATAGGATTGAATACATAATACCTGGTTTAGTAAACTCAGACCAGTCGGGGTTTGTTCAGTCACGACAGACATCAGATAACACCCATAGAACCATCCATTTACTTGACCATGTTAATCAGAGACAAATTCCGAGTGTCTTTATTAGTTTGGATGCCGAAAAGGCATTTGAGCAGGTTAGTTGGCACTTTCTGTGGAAGGCCCTCTGTAGGTTTGGGTTTCCTGAGGAGTTTGTCTCTTTATTGCAGAGAATTTATGCCACCCCAAAGGCCCAAATCAAGGTGAATGGACAGCTCTCGGCCAGAATCCCTCTAGGGAGGGGGACGAGGCAGGGCTGCCCACTATCACCGCTCCTATTTGCCTTATATATCGAGCCACTGGCTGAAGCAATAAGACAAAACATTAACATCCAAGGGATACCTCTGGGAGGGAGAGAATTTGCTCTCTCGCTGTATGCAGATGATATACTTTTGACCCTGAAGTCTCAGTTCCGGCTACTTTACAGGTAATTGAGCGGTTTTCGGATATTGCCAGATACAAAATCAATATTCAAAAAACAGAGATTATGGCCCTCATCTTCATTCCATCTCAAGGATTAAGAGCACAGCTTCCGGCTAGATGGCGAAATAATAAACTTAAATACTTGGGGGTCTCTATTCCTAGGGAGCTGGATCTTTTGGAGCTTTTAAATTTAGAGCCTTTAACGTTAAACGTAGAACAGTTAATTTGGGAAATGGGCACACCTCTCTTTATCATTTTGTCAGCGCATACAAGCTATACGTATGACAGTGTTCCCTAAGATTTTATATTTTTTTCAAACTTTACCCTTGATACCCTCTAAATTTTATTTCTGTTCATGGGACAGAATTCTCTCTAGGTTTCTGTGGACGGGCAAACACCCGAGGATCAGATGGTCATTATTGCAATTACCTATTGCTAAGGGAGGCTTAAACCTCCCAAACCTGAAAGAATATCATACGGCGGTGACACGTATGGTTGTTCTGGCTTGGCTTAATCGACATATTACACCCCTGTGGAAGTTTATAGAATTTACTTTGAATGATTTATACGATACTCTCCCAATTTTATTTGCCTCATTGGATTTTACACCACGTTTTAAGGATTTTTCTTGGGGAACACACAACACTTTAAGGGTATGGTATGAGGTGAGGGCTGACCAGAGGATGACAGAGGTTTTTTATTTCTTCCGATTGATAGCTAAAGAAAACCAATTTAGTACACCTCGATTAGTCACATATATGAGGAATGGCACAGAATCGGCTTATCTATGATATACCAATTCTTAGATTCACATGGAGTAATTCCCTTTGCCACATTACAGGCGAGGTTTGGACTTCCTTTTACACACCATTTTAGATATCTACAGATCCACTCGTTCTTGCAGAGTCAGGGCCCATATCGAGCAACTTTACCTTCCCCGATGCCAGATTTCATGACTTTGATTATTGAGGCAATTGAGGGAAAGTGGCATGCACATTTAATTGGCCTTCTGTATCGATACCTCAGGGATCACTGGAAGGAGACCACTGGAAATGTCTTGGCCAGATGGAACAAAGAATTAAACACTCAGATTTCTTATGATAAATGGATAGAACCAATTAACGTCTCCATGAAGGCCTCACAAGCCCCTTATTGGTGTGAATATATTTGGAAATGTTGTATGCACTTTTTTATTTCTCCAGATAAACTGACCACATTTTTCCAGAAAGCTTAGGGGTGCTGGAGAAAATGTGGACAGAAGAAGGCTAATATCTCTCATATATTCTGTTTGTGCCCAAAGGTTTCCCAGTACTGGGTGGACATCTCTAGGAGCCTCCAGTTTTTAATTGACCCTGCTTTTGTCCTAACAAATCAAATGATTCTTTTATATATTGGGGAAGATGGTTTTGTTCCCCCGAAAAAGAGTTTACTGTGTCTGTACTTAGCTGCAACACAAAAGGTGATAACCTGCCTTTGGCAGACACCCACTATTCCTACCTTGACACATTGGCATTCCATAATGTCTGAGATTTATTGTCTGGAAAGGTTAATTGCAAGCAGGACAGATCGCACTTCTCAATTTGAATTGTATTGGGAGGCCCTGGGTGTTGTATATCTCCCCACTGGATGATGCTTTTATCCCCTAAAAAGGTGAAGTTGTTGTTTAAATATTTAGAAATATGTATAATTCCCCACTTATGTATAAACATATCTCCACTGCACAAGTATATTATATGTGATGATAATACTGAATAAGTGTATGCCAGCTGTAATACAGACTTGATAAATAAAGAATATAAAAAAAAAGAATAAACATAACCTTAAAGGTTAGAATTATCTACCCCAATTTAGTAGCAACAGTAACACACACAACACTGATAAAAGAAAAACAATTGATTTAATTTGAACCATGAGAAAATGTACCAAGTGACTTAATGCTTCAGCATACTAATTCTAAAAGGAAAAAAAAAAGCATGATTTGTAAGCATGCTTTATCTTTTAAAGAGCACCTTTCTTGAGAGTGCTCGGAGCTTGTAATAAAGACTGGGGGGGGGGGGGGCTCCCTTACCTGAATAGAAACACCTCTGTGGCATGATGTAAGTTTTCTGTGCAGCCCCCAGAGGAAGGGAAGGGTTCGTAAATTGCCCCTGAGGGGCTGGCAGCATGATCCCTTACCACTTTCTACTAGCTTGCTCCATGCCCGCGCTTCAGTGCTTTATGACATCTGTATAGGGAGAGCACAAGGGCACGCTCCATTCACTTCTTTTGAGCATCATTTCTAAAGCAGATTTACCAATTTTAAACTTGAGTTTTGGGAAAGATTAATGCCAGAGTTCAACTAATAAGACTCTTGTTAGTTGAACCTTGCCGCCGATCTTTACAAAAAACAGATTTAAAAATCAGTAAATCCACTCTAGAACTAATGCTCCGTAGAAGTGAATGGAGCATGGCTCTGCGCTGTCCCTATACAAAATCCTAAAATGTCGGAGTGCAGGGACAGAGCAGGCTAGTAGGAAGTGAAAAGGGATCATGCTGCCAGCCTGTCTGGACCAAATTATGATCCCTTCCCTTCCTTTGGGGGTTGCACAGAATTTTTTTTTTACACCACAGAAAAGCTGCTATTCAGGTGAGGGAGCTCCCTGTTCTTTGTTAAAAGCACTGAGAAAATGTACTCTTAAGGCTAGAAGTTATAGAAAAAGCAACATTGAAAAAGAAATAATTATATGTAGAATATTACTTGGTGATGCATGCATAGCAAGAATTTTATGCTCACTCAAGGTGTGGGATGATACATAAACCCCGAGAACTAAGCTTGAGAGGTTTATAAAAATATCCCACCCCGAGGGTGGGCAAAAACTTCAAATTACCACTCCTCCCTTCACTTCATTTTATGTAATTGCTGATCTTTGCTTTTATTGCCCTGCCAGAAAAAGCTGGCTGCTGCAGTGAGAGTGGTAGCATCATCAGGAGGCACAACCGGCAGCAGCGCAACCTTTGCCAGTGACCACACACAAAATGCATTTCTCCTTAACCTCAGGAGAATTACTTAGTTGGGTGATGAATCAGCACTCAGAATTCTTTCGATGTTTTTTCTTAAAAAAAAAGACTGAACACTAAGGCATTGTGTTTGGGGGGGGGGGAGGTCATGAAGAAATTAATTCAGAGAGTGTTTTTGTTGGTAGGTGGGGGCCAAGTCATGAAGAAATTAAGTCAGAGAGCATCTTTTGGGTTTTATTTTGATTAATGAGTGAAAAAATTTGCATGTAGAACTGTGCGTTGAACATTCACCGCAGACCTCCATTAAGAAAAGCTAGCGTGCGTTCACCGTTACAACCTGCAGGTTATAACATCTAATTCTAACCTGCTTTTTTTTGTGGAGAAAAAAACAGTGACCAGTTATTACAGTCCAGTAACTTGTCTTCATAAGAAACATCAAACCAAAAGGAAAGTCCCAAGTTAGAAGTCTTTTCTAATAATGCACTCCCACAGACTGAAAATAATGGCAGCAGACACTATGGCCGAAAAAACCCCCACCAACAATTGAAATGAAAATCACCACAATGGTAACAGAAAATTCAGATAATACATCAGAATTGTTTGCAAGAATCAAAGGCTGTACAATCAGTCAAAAGTCTTAAATTCACAACTCCTTTACAGTTCCCTGCTGCCAGCAACAAGCAGAAAATAAAAAAAGTCATTTTGTCTGCTTACAACCAACGAGTCCAAAGTAAAAACCAGCCACCAGCCTACTCCATCTCAGAAGCTTCTGAATCTTTGCCCTCTGCAAGGGCAAACCTTTTTTGTCTTTTTTGGGTTTTTTTGTTTAATACCATCATGTCAGCACCTTTACATTGTTAAACAGAAACGGTTTATCATGCCACACCACACAGAGTTGGGCCGGTAGAAGTATTTGATGAGGTACCTTGAGGTTTTTAGAGCACCCCCACCCATCCAGTCAAAGGCCTTCCTCTAAACATATGCAATAGGATAGATCTGGAAAGAGTGATATCTCCGACTCTCCAGTGCGCAGATTACGTCTCTTTTGTGCAATTGCGAGGCCCTGTCCTGGTCTCCCACTCCTGAACACACTGTTAAAAAGATACAGGAGCAGTTAACACCACAATGGTAACAGAAAATTCAGATAATACATCAGAATTGTTTGCAAGAATCAAAGGCTGTACAATCAGTCAAAAGTCTTAAATTCACAACTCCTTTACAGTTCCCTGCTGCCAGCAACAAGCAGAAAATTAAAAAAAAAGTCATTTTGTCTGCTTACAACCAACGAGCCAAAAGTAAAAACCAGCCACCAACCTTCTCCATCTCAGAAGCTTCTGAATCTTTGCCCTCTGCAAGGGCAAACCTTTTTTGTCTTTTTTGTTTAATACCATCATGTCAGCACCTTTACATTGTTAAACAGAAACGGTTTATCATGCCACACCACACAGAGTTGGGCCGGTAGAAGTATTTGATGAGGTACCTTGAGGTTTTTAGAGCACCCCCCCCCCCATCCAGTCAAAGGCCTTCCTCTCTAAACATATGCAATAGGATAGATCTGGACAAAGTGATATCTCCGACTCTCCAGTGCGCAGATTACGTCTCTTTTGTGCAATTGTGAGGCCCTGTCCTGGTCTCCCACTCCTGAACACACTGTTAAAAAGATACAGGAGCAGTTACATCTGCTGACACTCTTCATGGCATGATTCGATACACCTTTTCGATGGCAAAGGCTGGCTCCAGTTCCACTATCCTCAAAATCTGTGGTAGAACCATATTTTTTTTTTCCTGGGCTTGGTTGCCTGACATTTTTAGTGTTAGCATAGCAATCTGTTCTTCCATACTAGTTGCCCAGTGACGTCCACTGATTTTAAAGCAGAGCCTTCGGAGCACTGAACAGCCTACTTCATAACATCATCTAGGGTCTGCAGAACTGTAACTGTCGTGGTCAGACTGTTGATATCTGTAACTGTCTTTATGAATTGACCCATAGTGGTGTTGACAGTAGTCAGCAACATGACCTCCTCCCTCAGGAGCCATACTAAGCTGCCTGGTCTAACTGGTTCAGCCTTGCATCATTCGCTTTTGACTTCAAAAAGTCCTGGTTATCAGCTGTTTCCTTTGGCTTCCCCATTCTAATCCAGGACCAGCACATACAGCCATCAAAGGAAGTTGTTTGGTACTGGAAAATAAAGTTTAAAAAGTTTTAAATCAGTTTGTTTATAGGTCTCTCTCAACAGATCTGAAGAAACATGTCTATTCCTGTCTGCTGCCTAGCCGCACCCCTCACTTGTATCAGGTTGCTACTGTTATGCAACAGCATTACACAGGTAGTAACATACTAGTTTATAATATTAATAAAGTACATATTTAAAAAAAGTGTATAGTTTCTTTGGTGTGCCTTTTGCTCTCTGTTCTTGGTGACACCTAGGCAGTGGAAGGACAGCAGGACTCGGCCTTGTTAATGTTCCTGTTTTTGCCCTGAGCTTGGCTGCAGTGGAACTGACTCACACATAATCAGGATGAGCCAAAGTCAGCACTGGGAAACTAGTAAGTGACATAGCCCTGCCAGGCACACGACAGATGTGAGTACTTGGAGAGTGTTTTGGGGAATTTGAGGCCCCCCTCCGCCCCTGAACACCACACATAAAAGGCATTGGTGAGTGGCTCCCTTATGGGGCTCACCATAAACTTTCTCCTTTCCCTGCCCTCCACAGGGAGTTCACTCCAGGAGTTGTAACTGTGACGTCAGCAGACTGCTGTAGAGCCCTAGTCTGTTTTCCACTGGGCAGGAAGCATGATGTTTGGGCATTGAAACCTGCTTGGATGGCCAGAGGTGTAGAGCCACTTCTCTTTACCCGTACTTATTTTTTCATACAGGTTCATGGCATACCTCCACTTCAGAGTTGTGTGGTGCCAGTTCACGTGCTGAAAGGGAACAGTTCATCCCTGCTGTGGTGAGACTTTCTGGAGAGATGGTCCTCACAGCATGGTGACTTGGGTCATGGAGGTTCTGGGCAGTGAGCAGCTATGCTGGTGGGGCAAGGTAATACATTAACTAAAAAAGGTTTATGCAGCTTGTGGAGAATTATTTTCTTTTTTGAAATTTGATCTCTGTAGCTCCTCCATCTAAAGTCTACATTTGCCAAATCTCCTCATCATCTGTGCACCTCCCCCCCCAAAGAAAGGCACTACAGATGTCCATAAAAGCTTCATAGTGTCCATTATAAGCAGTGTTTCTGTCCACTATAACCAGAGAAAAATGCATTGGATTTGATATATTTGGTTTGGGAAATGAGTTTTTGTCCACTATAACCAATTGTAAACTATTATTAAACACCAAAAAAACAAAAGTCATGTTCTTCCAACCCAATAATCATCCTACTATGTCTAAAAAACCCACTTCCCCATTGCCTGTTGTAACCCTGTTAGTTGACACCCTAATAATTGTGGATAATTTTAAATATCTGTTTCCTATTGGACCATAACCTCTCCTTCTCTGCCCATATTGAAGCTCTTGGGAAAAAGCTAAAGATGAGACTCTGTTTCCTTTATAGGAATAAAGTCTTACTCTCCAAAGAGTCCAGGACAAGACTGGTCCAAACTACATTTCTTCCTCTGTTGGACTATGCAGACATCCTATAAGGCTGTTGCTCGATTACAAGTCTACATAAGTTAGATGTCCTATACCATTGAGACATCTGCTTTATCACTAATGCACTATTCAGGACGCAGCATTGTGACCACTATGCCGCAACTGGGTGGACATCCTTTACCACCAGAAGTTTGCTAAATATTTATGTCTGGGCTTACAAAGCCTTGCTTTGTAAGCTACCACCATATATCTCAAGCCTGTTTCACCACACCTTGTGCACCTATGCCCTTAGGAAAACTTCGTACATTATGCTCAAGGTCACTAAATTCCACACCAGCTACGGCAAAGCTGCCATCAGTCATGCTATCCCCCTTGCGTGGAATAAGCTACAGTCATCCCTCAAACTATCCAGTCTAGTCCCATTAAATGCCTTTAAAAGCCTGGTTGCCAAATATACAAACGACTGTTGTCATTGTTTCTTAGCATAGACCTTTTAGTCTTTGACCTCCTTCTCGTCCTCCCTCTGATCTTATCATGTAACTCCTCCCTATTCTCCCTCTGATCCTGTCGTTTAACTCCTCCCTATTCTCCCTCTAATCCCTCAATTCTCCCTACATGTATGCCCCCACCCTTTCCTCCCAGGTCCCCTTTGGCCCATATTTTTCCCTCTATACTTCAACTACCAGCTTAGACTATATCATTACTTTGAGTTACTTGTTTAGCATTATTATCACATTAAGTGTTGCTGGCGATCATTGTGTACCAGTATGTAACTATTGCATGTTTTAATTGCTTTATTGCCTTTTGGTACCTGCTGTTCTTTATATATCACACTGTATTGTTGTGTAATGTGTCCGCGTGGGACCTCCTTGTAAATGAGCTTGCTCAATGGAGTCTTCCTGGTTAAATAAACTTAAAAGTAGTTTATTCTGCCTTCTTCTTAGTGCACAAAAAATCAGGTGATTCCTGACTGCTGCTGGACCTCAAATATGTGAACCAGTTTGTCTGATATTAGTAGTTCAAGGGGGAATCATAGCCTTCCATAATGAGGGTGATCTTCTGTGGCAAGTCCCTGTACTTGATAGATCTACACGGTGTTTTTCTCTGTATACTGATCAGACCATGCTATTACAGTTTTCTCCAGTTCGCTGTAGACTAAAAACACTACTCACTCTGGGCACATCCCTTCAGACCACCCTCCATTCCCAGAATGCTCCAGTAAAGTCCTCATCATCCTAATGGTGCACTTCATGAAACAGAGTAGCTACCAAAGTCCACGTTTGGACGACATTCTAATCGCAACACTGTCCTTTCAAGAGGTAAAGTGCAGTGGCCTTCAGTGTCTAGACACTGGATGCCTTTGGTATGTGATCTGCCACCAGAAGAGCTCTCTCAGGCCATTAAGAGCCTTAGTCCATCCTGCAGCCCACTTTGGCACCACCATGTACTGGTGGAACACCTAGAGCCTTTTGAAAGGGACATTATTATAACAGGTTCATACCATCTGAATGTTAAGGGATTTCAGAAACCATATCAGCATAGTGGAGCTTGTTGCAGTCTGCTTGGCTGTGCTGCTGTCACCCTCCTGATGAGCAGAGTAGTGCTAGGAATTAGTGACCGTAGAATGGTGATGACTTTTCTGAACAGCAGAGGGTACCCATAGTCAGACCCTACTAAAAGAAGCATTAGAACTTCTTATCTGGGTAGAAACTCATTAGCAAGTGACATCAGCAGTGTATTTCAGGGAACGCTGAACAGAAGGCAGACTAGCTCAGCCAGCTCAAAGCCTTAACAGTAGATGGTCCCTACAGCCAAAGGTCTTCCATTTAGATGGGGGATATTTGGTTATTTTAAGAAGTAGACCTGTTTGTGTCAAGTAGACCTGTTTGTGTCAACGGTAATCAACAAACTTCTGCAATCCTAAGCAAGGAATCAGGATAGTAAGGCAGCAGCAACAGACTCTTTATATTTACTATTTTATTTACAGTATTTTAATGTGTTAGTTTTAGCCTTTGCTTTCCACACTGCTAGTGAAAAAGAATTCATTAGAATTCTGGTATTGGGATGTCAGAAACTACCAGCTACTTAGGAGCCTAGTGTATATCAGTGAGAAACTAAATATATTTTTCTGTCTTTTTCTGAACAAATAGATACTTCTTTCAGGAACAGACATTTCCTTTTATATGTTCGCACTATTGTGGTCCATCTGTATGATTTTACAATTAGTTTATTTATGTTTTATTAATTTTTTCTCCTTCCTCGGACTCCTCAGGGGCTATGACCCCTCCCTTGGAGGGTTCATCCTCTGGTCCAATCTGGTCCAATCCCTAGCTCATCCACCCCTGTGGTTCCCACGTGGATTCCCCTTCTGCGGCAGGGCCAGGTGGGGGGGTGCCGGCGTACCCCTGCCACCCTGGTATGTCAAATCTGGTGGCGGGGGAGCAGATTTGCCGGCACGATCAGACCATCATATGTCCTGTGGAGCCTGAGGCATTTTCCGTTTTCTCCCACCCTTCCCTTCCGAAGTGAGGACGTCGGCATTAAGCCTCCTGACCTGTACTGCCCTCCAGCTATCGCCAGAGAGCAGTCAGCGAGCAGGATGACTAGTCCCCTTCTCCCGAAAGAGGAGAGCAGTCCTCTGAATGCTCAATCCTCTCTCCCCCTGCCAACCCTCGGCAGCCCAGGTTAGTTCCCAAACCCGGGTCACCGGCATGGCGTCCAGCGCCTCAACCCTCAGTGCTACCGGGCCGGCTGATTTTACAATTTTTGAAACAGAAGTTGGCTTCTCTTTCCAAGTAAAATCTACTTATGAAGAACATGTCACCTGCTAAATTATAACAAAAGATCATAGGTTATCAAAAATCACATATTTCTATTAAATATATGTAATGTAGCTGACAAAATTATAATTGTAATGTAATTTCCTGATTTTATGCATAAATGTATATTTTACCCTGTTCCCCCTAATTCAAACTCTGATGTACTATAATGTAATGTCATGTCCGGATTTTATGTATAAATGTATATTTTCACCGTATACCCCCCACCTGATTGTTCCCCTGGGTCGCACCTGGAAACAAGCCTCAGCTCAGTGTGCCTTTCCTGGTCACAGACTTTTAAATAAATATTTCTTTTGTGAATCCTGCCCATAATATTTTGCTGGTAAAAAGTGTTATTTCTCTATAAAAACCTGAAAACAGATTAGCAGTTTCTCATTGAAATGAACTGCCAGCCTTGCAAGTAAAACGTTTCTGACATCATAATTCAGGAATTCAATTGGATTCTTTTTTTACCAGTAGTTGGTAAAATACAAATAAATTGTTAAAAAGGTAATTTAAAAAAAGCAGACACAATGATTACAGAGGCATCTAAAGGCTCCAAACCGTCATCATTCTTTCACATATACATCCTTATAAGTACTTGGTCTTTAAAGAGGGTTTACGCTGTGACTCATTTCAGCGACCATGAAGGTACAAGTGACAGTATTAGGACCTTGCCTTAAGTGGTTCCTTTGCTGGAGATGCACTTTATCATAGCAAGATTTTTCAAAGCCAGATGTCGCTCATTCATCTAGCAGTAAAGTCTGAGATTCCAACTTGGGTTTTTGACTTTAGTCCTCAGTATGCTTACCAGGCCTCTTTGTGAAACTCTGTCTTTAGTATCTTAGATGGCACACTCTTGAAAGTTTGCTCTCTGTGGGCTTCTCCATTGGCAAATATGATGAGAGAACTCGGCACGCCTCCACACAGGATCCATACCTGTTTTTTCACCAAGATGAGATGGTACTCTGAACATCTCCAAGGACTTTTTTTCTTTGTAAGTCAAATCAGTCTTCTGCATCAATCTGGAGATTTTACTCCTTTCTACCCTCATCCAAAGAATAATCCATACCTTGGAAGTCAGGAGAGCCATCAAGCACTGTCTGCACAGAACCCATACTCATATGAAGTTGTATATTCTTTTGGTTCTGCACAACATCAGAAAGGGGGATTACAAAGTCTCTAAACCATCTACCTTGATGTGAGTTACAGATTGCATTTCTGAGCATACAAGGATTCAAGGTAACATACACATGAGACACTTAAGGTGCATTCAGCCAGAGCCATGGCAGCTATGTAAGCTACAGAGAAGTAGGGTCAACTACTGTATGTGTGCAGCCTAGTAGTGTAGAGGGCTGAGGCACTGGGCACCTCGTCTGCCACCATGCTGGTGACCTGGGTTCAGGAATGGACCATGATCACTTGGGGGCTGGCCAGGGAAGGAGGACTGAGCATCCATCAATTGCTCTCCTCCTTTAGGGTGGGGGGGACAGCATGTACTGCTTCTTGACTGCTGTCTAGCAGAGGCTAGGTGTCACAGCAGTGGTCACCAGAATCGCAATTCAGAGGTGGGCGTTGACAACATGCAACGTCTTTACATTGTACGTGCATGCCATTGCATGCTTGCCTGCTCCACCTGAAGCAAGGAATTGTCTACCTACTCATAGGGAGTGACAGATGCAAAGCTGAAAGAAAAGAAATTGCCAGAAGGTAAATATTCTTTAAGCAACAGATGTCATTACTGCTCAGGCACCAACAAGGAGTAGGTACTTTAGAGTAGGGGTAGTAGGAGCCAAGCATCTTACCTGCATGCCACACTTGGTGCCCACCTGTTTAAGCAGTGCTACTGATAAGATTTTACAGAGCGAATACCTTTTTCTCCATTTTTAAAATGAGGTGGGTAAAACCAAAATTTAAAATCCTTGTACTGAAGAGTACTTTTCTGTTATTGTTTTCTGTATGTCAGTTTAGTGCTCATGAAAGGTGCCAGATTGTCAGCACTTAAACTGAGACCCTCTTGTTAACCACATGATGGATACAGCATGGGTGATGACAGTGCATGCTTCCCCACACTGCCCTGCCAATGTGCCTCAACCCTGTCATGTATTGACCACTACGTTGGTAAGCAGTTTGTTCAGACTCCATACCCGTTCAGTCCTTGACCTCTTATGTGAGACTGTAACAAGGTACAAGTTAGTGCCAGTTGTGTTGGTGGTTTTGTGATGTGGACAGACACCTGTTCTCTGGGAACTAGACTGAGACCACCACAACTCATTTCAAGTAGGCCCTTGACATCTACCAACCTGGACTGGATTTGAATCAGTGACCAAGATGTGACAGGTTCTTTTTTTCTATGGAACGATTTCTCTTCAGGCTATGTTTGTGAGGTCCCAGGAATATACCTTGTTTGGGCGTGTTTATCCCCTGTCCCCTTGGGTCTTGCAGCCACCCTGATGTCTCCCACAGCATTCGCTCCACAGCAGAGGTTCTGGGGTGCATGACTGTTGCCCTGCTTTCCCCAAGGCAGTCTACTGGTGTGAACTAGGATCCATTATTGGCAGGCACTGCAGGAACCCAGACTGTCATGGAGCCTTCTGACAGTCTTGGCAGCCCACTCTTCTTGAGGAGGGTAACAACGAGAGTGTATTTCTTCAAGATAATTTACATGTGCCTTTTTCTCCGATTAACCTCTGCTTAGTGGGGCAAAACTGAGGTGGGGTGCAGAACGCATGCTCCAAAGAATAACCACTGTGCTTGAAAATATTGAGTTTTATGATATTCCTCAGACCAGGAGCACAGAGGAAATTTTTAAAGTTTGGAACTATGAAAGAACCCCTACTTATTGCACTGGAGTTACAAGCAATTCTTTTTTCTTTGACACTTATGAAAAGTAGTAGTTTTTATTTATTTATTTATTTGCTTTTGTTAACTGGGTAAGCACACTAGACAGCCAAGTGCCTATTTTCAGGTGCGACCCGGGAGATTACAAGGTACATACATGAACATCAGGCAAATACAAGTGGAGGATTACATTACATAGAATTAGCACAACAGGGACTTTACAAGCATCAGATTTCATCAGGCAAATAGTAGTGAAGAGTTAATATAAAGTGACCAGAACACAGGGACATTGTAAGACAACAATACCAAAAACAGGTATTACAATACAGTATTAAACATTGCAGTCAGTAGGAAGAAGTGCAGTGTGAATTCATTGCTCCAGGCAGCAAGTTGTAAGGCTAGCAGTTAGAATAAGGAGGGGTCACAGTTGGGATAGAGTGTGGGCCCAGTGCGAGAGAAAGGAGTGCACAGTTATAGTGCTCACCCTGTTTTGCCGGTGGGCCTAAATGGTCCATTTTTATATATGCTGTGAGAACAGGAGGAGTATGAGCACAGTTGTGCTCTGCCCAAGTCGTAATGTTTAGGTAGCATCTCAGTTAGTTGGGGCATCTCAGGCTGAGAGGGTATGTCTAGTGCAGAGACAGGTGGCAGCCGTTTTGAGAAAACCCCAGAGGGAGGCTTTAAAGCTCTGGTGTGAGGGAGAGGAGCGAGTGCTAGTTGGACGAGAGTTCCATTTGCTAGTTGGAAGAGAGTTTTATTTGTATGACACCCTCTTCCAAGACACATGGTGCTTTTACAGATTTATTAATAGTACAGAATAAAATAAAAATAATATAAATAGTATATCAGTTGGTGCTGGTAGGCAGGAGGGTAGAGGAAAAAGAGACAACTGGAAAGAAATAAAAAATCCAACAGAACAACATTGAGGTAATATTGTCTATTAAATATTTAACAAATAGCAGTACTAATTCAGATAAGTTAAAGGCCTGTTTAAAGTAATGCATTTTCAGATTTTGCTTAAAGGAGGTGATCGAGCAAAAAAGGCAGACTTCTACCAGAAGCGAGTTCCAGGGGGTCGGGACTGACAACGCAAAGTCCAGTTTCTCCCTGGAAAGAATAATTGACAGCTGAAATATTCTGGGGTTCTCGTTAAAAAATGTAGCTTTCCCATTATAGTGACTAGAGGAATGGGAGGGATATCTTGCCTGGAAAGCTTTCTGTTTCACGACAGTACTCTTTAACAGGTCTTGTTTTCATAATGCTATCCATTTTCATTCTGCTTCTATCCTTTTCCTTTACTTACTGCAGGCCCTCAGACACCTTCTACCCCTTTAAGTCCTAGTCCCGAAAAGGATGGAATGAAGTACAACTGGGATCCTTCAGTATATGAGAATGAACTACCAGTGAGATGCCGGAACACCAGTGGGCTTTTGTATAAAAACAGGCTTGGCTCGGGTAAGAACATCCTTCCCAGATGTGTTCTAGTACCATTTCACTCCTAGATAGGTCAAAATATCTGTTAAACCTCAGTGCTCTGGTGAAGCATATGGATATTGTAACACTAGAGAAGGATGCTTTTGACACTAAATGAAAAAACTGTGGTATTTAGCACCCTCAGAGTAATTAATTTTGTTCCTTAAGGTAGTACCTTGAAATAAAGAAATCTAAGGAGATATGCAAAGCTGGAGGAAAAGCTAGACGGTTGTATCTGACTAGTGCCCTATCCCAGGATGCTCTAGGCACTGTGCAAAGAAGCAAGAGTCATCAGTATAGAAACAAATGTATAACAGAGCATAATACTAGGATGCATATAATAAACAGCAGTGGTAAATAAGTTAGCATTGTCAGTTGCTCAGAAACATGAATAGACAATCTAAAACAGGTGGGACTTGTAACATCTTGACCATAGGTTTTGAATGGATGATGGCTGGCAAATTGTACCTGAGATTTAGTGCTACCACCCCAAAAGCTTTTTTCCAGAAGATTTCAAACAAAAACGTGGAATCATAAGTGCTAGGCATTTGGTGGAACAGAAGGGTAGAGGTGGTTACTGAGGTAGCATGGACTCTGTCCATTCATGGTCTTTTTTAAGACAAATCCTTGAAGTCAATGTGCCACCAAGCTGCAGGCAGCACATTAAGTTCACAGATAGACCTAGATACAGAGTATTATTGTAGTCCAGGCATAGTGTCATAAATGTGTGCAACAGTATGGTTAGGTCCAAGTTCTCCTGGTAGGGCTTTAACCCTGTGATATTCAGATACAAAACACTGGCTGATGCAACCTAAGTTTCCAGGAACACCTTGCAGTTAAGTACGAGTTAGCCAAATTACCACGTTCTTAGCTGTATTCACAACTCTCAACAATGTCCCATCCAGTACCAAGGCACAGTTGTTCATTATTGTAGAGAGAGAACCCAGTCCAAAGGACAGCACTTCTATATTCTCCGAGTTAAGACACAACCCATTCTTAACCGTCATCTAGTCTTTCACCTCAGACAAACACAGATTTAACACAGCTGTTGCATCTGCCCTCCAAGAGGCAAAAGACAGATACAGTAAAGTACAATATGCTATAATTTGTACAGCAGTAGAAATCCTGTTGAACTTCTTGTGCTTTCATACAAAGACAGCATGTACACAGAGAATAGTAATGGGGAGAGGCTGAAAACTTGTGATACTCCACACAGGAGAGAAACTAGACTAAATGAGACATCGTCCACACTAACCTACTACTTTCTGCCAGTTAGGAAAGACTCAAACCAGAATTTAAATAATTCTAGTAAACCTGCTGTAATACCACTCAGAAAATCCACCAACATAAGTAAATACAACCTGATAGTAGAAGAAGACTAATGGTCTATCAAGGCTGCCCATATTTATGACTACCTTACCCCCTAACCTAATGTCATGGTTGGTCACCCACCTCCCCCAATCCCAGCAGTGACACTTTAAGTCCCCTAGCCCTCTACTCTGTGTGAGCTCATTTTAGGATCCTTAATGCTACCACTTCCATTGGCAGTCTGTTCCACGACTCCACCACCCTTTCAGTGAAGAAGGACATGCTCACATCCTTCTTGAATTTTCCCTGCCAGTCTCCAGTTGTGTCTTCTCATGACAGAAACACTTATTAGTCTCTGCTATGTCCCCACTTCCCTGTCTGGCCTCCAGCAAGTACATGCTCAGAATGTCTAGCCATTCTTTATAGGATCTGCCCTGCTGGCCTTGAATCACTTTTGTGACCTTTCATTGCACTGACTCTAACCTATTGATGTCCTTTCTCAGGTGAGGATTCCAGAACTGGGCATAGTATTCTAGATGAGGCCTTAACAGTGAACTGTATAAGGGCATTATTACTTCTCCTTCCTTCTGTCAAAACCCTATACACCCCAGCACCGTTGATGCCTTGCTGCATGTCTTTTTTGCATTGGCTGGCTAGCTGGAGTGAGTCTCTAATAAGGACTCCAATTCCCTCTCCTCTGCTGAAGTGGCCATCTGAACCCCTCCCATCCTGTACTCTGTATGTGTTCTTATTTCCTAAGTGAATCACCTACTGTCTGATATCCCCGATAATAGGACATTAGAATCAGTTTGTCAGTCTTGGAGCAGTATCGCCTCTAGGCAGTCTCAGTTCTCTGCCCTTGTGGCTTCATCTGCCTAACGTCACCATCCAACTACAGAGAACTGTAATTGAGGTTCGCAGGGTGCTAAGGGATTAATGGCAGTTGATAAGACCCTATTATAGCCAGCCATCCTTTAAACTCCCACTGCCCAGGCAACTAACATGCTCAGATTCTCAGCATCCCCAAGAGCTTAACCAGCTCAAGGTTACACTTTGACCTACAGAGGACCATCTCCACGGTATCCAGAACCAAGCATGTGATCCAAAGGACACCACATAATGATCTGATCAAGCTATCAATCTTTTTTCTTTATCTGCCTTCATCAGAGCTACCCTACTCAGCATAGTTACCTTCACCACCCCTTCCTTCTGTATCATTTACCTGCCTTCATGGGGTCCAAGTAGTCCCTGTTCTTCCTCCTGGTCTCCACTGGGATTCCACCAAGGATTGGGGCAGCTTCATTTCAGGTTTATCATACATATAAGGGGGGGTGGGCGATCTGGTCAGTGGACAAGAGCATGTCAGCGTCATGCTGCTGCACTACCAGGGTTTTCAGCCTTAGGTTTCTCCAAGCCCAAAGTATGGTGGCGGTGAGGGCACCATGTTCACATGCACACACAGATTTGTGCCCATACATGATTTGTCAGTATCCTGCCTCGCACAAGCAGCTCTGACTGCACTGCCTCCTGCAACCACCCAAGTTTATAGTACTGCAGCAGACCCTGTTGCCCTCCCTCACAGGAGGAGCTTAATGCTTCACATCCCAGCTGGTCCCTGATATCCCAGGCTATCAGATCAATCATGATATCAGAATTGTGAAGCCCAATTTCAAAGATCAGGTCCAAAGTGTGGCCCTTTCATGTGTAGCTCAGGTAACTAGTTGCACATAGTCAAGTACAGACATCTGCTGAAGAAGAGACTGTAAAAAATATTCAGTCTTGTCAATTTAGGAATTGAATTTCCCAAGCACTAAAGCTTTTGGGGACTGCCAACACCACTCCAGTGATAAATTCAGAAAACTCCTGCAAAAATTCCCCCTCATGTCACCATGTCAAATAGGGCCTAAGTGAGAAGAACTTTCTTTAGCACGTGTGCCTGAAATCCACTTGATAAACATACTCATAACACCCGTTATGTCAAGTGATAATGCAGTGTATCCAAGTTCAGATCTATACAGATTGCCATGACACTGCCTCCCCCCCCATGCTCCTGTCTTAGGTAGTGCACCACAGAAAGGTCCGGCCAGATAGTAGTGACCAGCACTGACCCCACTTTGTCACCCAACCATGTCTGTACTGCACACAAGCTCAGCTGAGGAATCTGCCATAAGGTCCTGAATTATCACCGTTTTATTACTACATTATCTTGCTTACAAAGAATGGCCTGGACAGGAGGAACATGGCTGTGCAGTCTCATGCCAACTTAGTTTCTGATAACAAATGGCATTAAGTGAATGCAGCCACATGAGCAGACCCCTGTTCATGACCCTCTTTCCTCTGATACACTTCCCTATGCAGTCAAACCAGACCCAGTCACTGGAGGAAGCACTGGTACTGCATCAAAAAAAGTTAAATTAAGAAACGGTGATCTTGCCAAGGGTATTTGAAGTTGGAACAGGTTGATGCTTTGTAACAACTGAGAGCTGCATGGGAGTTACTATATTGGACTAGGAATCTGCAATAAATCTCACTCTTGCTTAAATCTGTGGGAGGTGTACCTTACTTTACACTCTTACAGTGGTATTGCTTTGTGTTTAATTATTTTAGTTTTTAAATCAAGAAGGGGGGTTGCAAAACTGCTTATCTTGTGAGTAACTTCAGAAGGATTGAAATACTGCATATTTGGTTTTCCCTTGTGGGTAACTGGACTGTCTACTAGTAATCTATGACAGTTTGCATCAAACTAAATAATTTACTGGTGGCTGATTAGTTGTCATAGCAAAGGCTGCAGTTTGTGTATTTAAATCCCAGACAGAGCCTCAGGTGGGGGAAATTGTCTTCCCCTGATTGCTTTCAGAGCCCAAAACACCAGGTTTTACTGGGTCAGGGAGGCTTACCTGTGTTAGGCTGAACTGCTTGATTTTTCTCTGTTTTTTCCTTTGCTGGGTATTTTCTCTGTTAGCTCGTTGTGCAGGTTGTCATGCTGAAAGGAAGGTCAACACTCATAGTGGTGGTCAGAACTTGTAGTTGATTGTGTCTGGAGGGCACGGCTTAGGCCCTACCCCCCACTGCCCCTCACCCAACCCCCCTTCGGTGTGTCTTCCTTTATACCAGGGGTTCTGACATCATTTCCTCTAGGGACATACAACTGTCATAGCCTTACCAGCACAGGACACTGCATTGACAGTGAAAGTGCACACTTTATTTAAAAAAAAAAATAATTTACACAGGGTAAACTGGAAAGAAGACAGATATGTGGGGAGTAGTGCAATGCACTGGCTGTGGGGTAGCAGTCTTCCGGGAGACTTTCTGGAGGCTGAGATGCTGCCCTATTTGCAGGCAACTCTCTGCTCTGAGAGAGGAGTTGCCCATCTCCAGGCCAAACTGGATAGGAGTACGGTAACCTCCCCCACACAGGGAACACCAGGGCCACTACCTCCGCCTCAGAGATTGCCAAAAAAGGAGCAGCAGTTGGACCACAGTGGGCTCAGGGAGGGTGAGGGTGGTGGAACAGAGGCGCATCCTTTCAGATGTACCACTCCATAATCCATATGCCATTCTGGTGGAGCATAGTTCCCCTATGGAGGCACACATGGTGGAGACTGAGGAGGTTGCTGGCAACCATCACAAGGGAGGTCCACAGGAAAGTGGTACAGGACACCACAGAGAAAGGAAACAGCTCCTGGTGGGGGACTCTGTTATCAGGGGATAGAACGGGGGGGGGCAAGGAAAAGTGAAGTAAGGTACCTGCCTGGTGCCATGGCTTGGAGGAACAGGAAGCAGATTCTAAGGATCGCGACAGCAGCTGCATGGGAGACAATGCTGGATGTCATTGTCCACCTAGGGACAAATGACTTGACTGGGCATGGGATTAAAGCAGTACAGGAGGAGTTTGTGAAGTTGGGAAAGTGCCTTAGACAAGTAGTTCATTCAGTATCCTTTTTGGTGGTGCTACCTGTCTATGGCATGGGTGAGGTGAGGGTACTCCACACCATGCAATTCAATGAATGGTTAAAAAACTGGTGTACAGTACAGGGTTTTGGGCTTCACTGGGGACTGGGGTTCCACCTGGAGGGACACCCACCTATACTGGCATGATGGTCTGCATCTGCCCGGGAAGGGAACCAGTCTCCTAAGTGATTGGTTTAAATGCTTCATTGGCAAGCTTTTAAACTAGCCAAGGGGGGGAGGCACTGATAAGCAGCAGGGAATTTCCAGCTTCCCCCTACAAAGCAGGGTACTAAATGAGGTAAAGACTAAGGTAGAAAGGTCAGTAGGGAGCAGGACTGGGGTAAATGTAGAAAGTAAGGGCAGGGATGGGGCTACAAGAGATGAAGCCATCAAAAAATAGAGAGTAATGAGTAATGAGTACCAATGCCTGTAGTCTGGGTAACAAGCTTCCTGAACTAGTGGCCTTGATGGAAGAGGAACATCTGGATATTGTGGCAGTCACAGAAACATGGTACATATAGAACCATGACTGGGATGTAAACATACCAGGGTACACTATCTACAGGAGGGACAGGGAGGGTAAAAGAGGAGGAGGATTAGCTCTCTACAGAAAGAAAGGAATCAAAGCAACAGAACAAAAGGGTGAACAGGGAGGAGAGGAAGCACTGTGGGTCAACTTAGAGACAGGCAATGCTACCACAGTTCGCACAGGGGTTGTATACAGACCCCCATCTCAGGGGGAGGAAATGGACAAGAAAATGATAGAAGGTATCCTTAGAATGGCAGAAAAAGGGGAGATATTGTTGATGGGGGATCTGTATATGCCAGATGTTAACTGGAATGCATTTGCTGCAGCCACATCAAAAGAGTGGGGTCATTCTAGATGCCCTGCAGGGGGCATGCTTTAAACAACTAGTATTGGAACACACTCAGGAGGGAGCGGTCTTAGACCTGGTACTCTCAAATGGAGATGGAGAGAGGATCACAGATTTAGAAGTGGGTAGCCATCTGGGAACCAGCAACCATTGAACAGTATGGTTCACGATAAACGCAGCAGTAGAGTCAAGCCATACAAAGGCAAAGGTCCTGGACTTTAGGAGGGCTGACATTGCCAATATAGGTAAGTGCCTAAGGAATGCACTAGCAAATGGGCAGGAAGGAGGGGTGGAAGAACAATGGGGAATAATCAAAACTGCCGTCACTGAGGCAGCAAGCATTTGTGTGAAGCAAATAAACAAAACAAAACGATGTAAAAAACAACTGTGGTTCTCAAAGGAGGTGGTAGGGAAGATTAGGGAGAAAAAGATAGCATTCAGGAAGTACAAGGAATCACAGAAGGAGCAGGACAGATAACTGTATTAGTTAAAGCAGAAGGAAGTGGGGGAAGGTAGTCAGAACAGCAAAGGCCCAAACCGAGGAAAAGATAGCCAACTCAGTTAAGAAAGGGGATAAAACCTTTTATAGGTACATCAGGAAGCGAAGGAAGACCAAGGGAGGGATAGTGAGGCTTAATAAAAAGGGAGGTGGGGGTGGGCAGAGGGTGACTGTGAAAAGGCAGAGATACTAAACAAATATTTTTGCTCAGTATTCACAAATGAAGAGGGGGAGGTACCTAAACCAAACAATAGAAACACTCTGGATAAGGGGTTGATACCAGCCCATTCACAGAAGAAAGAGTTCTGACAGAACTCTTAAAACTGAAGGTGGACAAAGGAATAGGGCCTGATGGGATTCATCCCAGAATTCTAAAAGAACAAAGGGTAGAACTAGTGACACCACTGACTACTGTCTTTAACAAATCATGGGAGGATGGGATGGTACCTGAGGACTGGAGGAGGGCAGATGTTTTCTACTTCACATAAGTGGGAGCAGGGCAGAGGCAGGAAACTACAGACCTGTTAGTTTGACCTCAGTGATAGGGAAAATGATGGAATCACTTCTGAAGGAAGGAATTGTTGTGTACCTAGAGGCCAGAGGGGCACAGGACCCAAGGCAGCATGGATTCACAGCTGGAAGGTCATGTCAGACTAATCTAATAGATTTCTTTGACTCGGTGACCAAAGTAGTAGATCAGGGAGGGGCTGTGGACATGGCCTACCTAGACTTTATCAAGGCATTTGACAGAGTCCCACACAAAAGATTAATATACAAGTTAGCCAGCCTTGGAGTGGGTCCCAAGATGGTAGCCTGGGTAGAAAATTGGCTGGAGAACAGGACACAGAGGGTAAACGGAGTCCACTCTGAAGAAAAAGGGGTTACTAGTGGGGTACCGCAGGGTGCAGTACTAGGACTGGTCCTATTCAATGTCTTTATAAGTGACATTGCAGAGGGACTGGAAGGAAAATATGTCTCTTTGCAGACAACACAAAGATCTGCAACAGGTTTGATACACAAGGTGGGGTGGAAAGGAAGAGAAGGGACTTGGCAAGGTTGGAGGAATGGTCAAATGTATGGCAGCTTAAATTCAGTGTTAAGAAGTGCAGAGTAATGCACCTGGGAAACAGCAACCCGGGGAAAGAGTACACAATGGGGGTGAGATACTAACAACAACAAAAATGGAAAGGGGCTTGGGGGTAGTCATATCAGATGACCTAAAGGTGGGCAGGCAATGTGAGAGGGCAGTAATGAGGGCTGGGGGGGATACTGGGATGTATAGGGAGAGGCATCACCAGTAGAAAACAGGAAGTTGTCATCCCTTTGTACAGACAGCTGTTGAGACCCCATGTGGAGTACTGCGTCCAGTTCTGGAGACCCAATCTCCGCAAGGACATAGACAGGATGGAGGCAGTCCAGAGGAGGGCAACTAAAATGGTGCAGGGTCTGCACCAGAAGACTTATGAAGAGAGACTTTAGGAGCTTCATATGTATACCATCAAGGAAAGGAGGGAGAGGGGGGCATGATAGAAACTTTCAAGTACCTCAAGGGAATAATAAAGTCCAATAAAGTTTTCAGAAAAAGAGGTGTGCAAGAACAAGGGGGCACAATTTGAAGATAATGGGGGGGATGGGTCAGAGGTAATGTGAGGAAATATTTTTTCACGGAGAGGGTTGTGGATGCATGGAACGGCCTTCCTGAGGAGGTTTTGGAGTTGAAAATAGTGGGGGAATTCAAGAATGCATGAGACAGACATAAAGTAATTCTAGGGGGTGGGGGTAGGAGAAAATAGTCTGTTGGTTAACTAGCATCGGCAGCTTATCCATTAGGTAGGGGAAATGGGCAGACTCAATGGGCCAAGCAGTCCTTATCTGCCGTCCAATTCTGTGTTTCTATGTATATTAATTTGGGACCCTATTTATGGATGTGGCATCTGATGAGTCAAATCAATAAAGAACATCAGTGGGCGGAAAACACAACCCTCCATTTCATTTAATTATGTTTTATGTTGGTAACTGGGTAAGCATACTGGTACTTAACATTCCTTTTTCAGAAGCAACACGGGGTCAATAAAATATAGAAATACAAAGTTACATAAAAACATATACAATGTAAAAAGAAAACAAACAATAAAACAGCAGGTCTCAATTAATGTGAAACATATACAAGTACATTGTTTCGTACAGTGAGATGAGGCATCAAAATCATTTTTTATATTAGGAAATCTCTTAGGCCCTGTCCATACTACCCCTCCGTAACGTTACAGAGTGCCCAAACCATTACCGCAACGGTTTGCGTTTACACCTGTAACGTTACAGAAGGCGTTTTCGTAACCGTTGTTGAAACCACATATGAAGTGCTTTCAACAACGGTTATGAAACTGGTTACACCTCGTAACGCTACCAGGCGAGTGTGGACGGTGGCACCTGTCCCCAGCGGAGTGCGAGCTGCATTGTGGGATCGGTGCCGCCATGGTAATGGTCGCCTGCCCGAGTGTGGACCGCACCTGAACGGACACCGCGGTAGTGGACACACTGCACCGCCCCTCAAGTTGTAACGGTTTCTATCTGTTACGGGGTCTGAGCGGTGCAGTGTGGACGGTGCCTTAAAAACTGATGGTGCTTATGTCACAGTTTATTGTGAATTTTAAATCTGGATTTGTTTCCTCCTAGTGTATCACAAACTGTTGCAACTTCTGCTCTGACCTAAGCCTCATAACCTTTTTTTCTCACTGAGCAGCAGATATTTATAGTTCACTGCATTTTTTTTACAGCACATTGCCTATTATTCAAAACATGTTTGGATAGCCCAGTAGTTGCAAATTCTCATGATGACCCTGGAGACTGTGGATTGCCATGTTTTGCATGAAAAAAGTGTTTTATCATTTGTATGAGTAACCCAGTTGTTAATGAAAGGTTCTGAACATTAGGCTTCCTCTGTTTAAACTAACCATTACTTTTCTTACAGGGGGTAGAGGGCGCTGTATCAAGCATGTAGACACCTGGTACACCCCTACTGAATTTGAAGCAATGGCAGGGCGAGCTAGCAGCAAGGACTGGAAAAGGAGCATCCGCTATGCCGGGAGGCCATTACAGTGTCTCATACAAGTAAGTAAAAGTGAAAATGTACTACAAAAAAAAAAGATTGCACTGGGATGGGGTTCTATGGATAAACTTAATTCCATGTACACACAAAAAAATCCAGCACTCGCCACCTCTTGAAGAGAAATGCTGTTCTTAGTAATGTGTAGAAAAACTGTGCCAATTTTATTAAAGTACCCAGTTTAAAAATACACCTTGACATTTTTCGGACTAGCTCCTTTTTCAAGATGTACTATACCACTGAGCTTTCTGTTGTTTCAGTTCAAATCCCATCATCAGATTCTTATATCAGGCTTGCCAACCACAGGTGCGTGTTCTGAATCTGTGTGTTAATAAGGATGGTAGGACTAAAATGACCGGTGGGCAACAACTTTACCCCCTTTCCCCTATTTCCCCTTTTACTGCACCCCCTCAGTCACTGCTGGATCACTGCCTTGTGCAGGCAGGATCACCCAGCACACTGGTGGGGTACTACCCCCCCTACTATAGTTGACCTCTGCTACACCCTTTCCCAACACCCCCCCTCTCTCACATCACTATATATAAATAACTCTCATTGCCTATAACTGGTGTCCTACCAGTAGGGCTGTCCACCGCCCTGCCCACAAAGGGATAACAGGATACTGTTGAATTTCAACTCCCCCCCCCGGGATACCACCCACCTACTATACCTCTCTCTCATCACCCTGCCACACTCTACCTCTCCTATGCTCCTAACCCCCCTTTCGGTTAACATAGACTAACACTGGCCTACCCCTACTCTCAATTAAGCACTTACAACCTACCCCTATACCCCGCTTATATGCACTTTAGTCCACCCTGTCATCTCTGTTTGCCTCGAAAATCGTGTTCTGTCTGCATCTCTATATAAATTTCCTTGCCCTTCTTCCATTCTACCCTCCGCAATATTTCGTTCCCTTCTTCCATTCTTCCACTCTTTACTAATGGTACCCTGACAGAGGTGATATCAGGGTTTGTAGAGGCTTTTTTCAAACCGCTGGTTATACAAAGGGATAGTTACATCAAGGACACTACTCACTTCCTGCATAAACTTTCTGGTTTTATGGACTTACCACCTGATACCCTTTTAGCCACAATGGATGTAATATCCCTCTACACTAATATTCCACACACAGATGGCATTTCAGCCTGCCTCAAATACCTGCATGACAAAGAATTGGACCCCAACATTAACCCTGGAGTTGTGGGTAAACTCACTGAATTCATTCTGACACATAACTTCAGCTTCAATGGTAAACATTATGTTCAAACTATGGGAACAGCAAAGGGAACCAGGATTGCTCCACAGTATGCTAATCTTTCTATGGCGAATTTAGAAGAGGATTTTCTAAGGCACTGTACACATAAACCACTCGCTTATTTCCATTACATTGATGATTTGTTTATAATTTGGACAGAGGGCACTGACACACTTAAGGATTTTCATCGGGAACTTAATAACCTCCACCCAACTGTAAAGCTTTCCCTGGAATATTCTGCCACCAGTGTACATTTTCTGGATACCACTGTCACTATTAAGGATGGAACCCTACATACCTGTATTTACAGGAAACCAATAGACAGACAGAGATACTTACATAAGAAAAGTAATCACCCGAGCCACACAAAGAAATCTGTCATATATAGTCAAGCACTTCGGTATCACCGCCTCTGTTCAAACGAGGAAGACAGAGACACATATCTGGTGATGTTGAAAAACACCTTTATTGAGCAGGGACACTCGTCCAGAGAAATTAACAGAGCAGTGGAACGTGCAACACAGGTCCCAAGAGAACAACTACTGCAATATAAAGAACGGATGACTACCAACAGAATACCCTTAGTAGTCACATACCATCCTGACCTTGAACTTCTGCGTAAGATTATTAAGGACCTCCATCCAATAATTAGTGAGGGTGAAACCCTTAATTGTATTCATCAAGAACTACCACTACTATCTTTTAAACAACCTCCTAATTTAACCAACCTGATTATTAGGAGTCAACTTGAACCGGAACAGAATACCATGACATCATATGGTACACGACCCTGTCATCAACACAGATGTAAGACATGTAACCTCATTTCCACTTCAGACTGTGTGGTTACATCACAAAACAGACTATTCAGGATACAGGGGAATTATACATGTACATCAAGTAATGTGGTCTATTTTATCCAATGCAAGAAATGTCCTCGCACAGGTCATGTGGGGGAGACAAGCCAACAACTCCGCACTAGAATGAATTCACACAGACATTCTATTAATAAGAAGACTACCAAACCAGTAGCCCAGCACTTCTCCCAGGATGGCCACTCCATCTCAGATATGTCTGTGATGGTCTTAAAAGGACATTTCAACAGTACACAACAGAGACTGGCTTCTGAAATTAGACTTATTTTACTTCTCAGTATGGTGGTGGATGGAATGAACATTGATGTTGGCTATATGACACATTATTCCACTTAAACTCACACAGACCTTTACTTTAAAAGATGGACATAAATACTTTAGTTCTTCAGCGGGCCTTTGATTTTGTAAGTTTATGGTTATCTACATGTTGACTTCTCACCTTAACACTGTGGTGAGTGTGTCTGCGTGTGTGTGTGTGTGTGCGCGTGTGTGTGTTTTGCATGTGTTGTGTTTGTGTGTTGTGGGTATGATGTGTGTGTGTGTTTTGTTTGTGTGTGCGCGGTGTGGTGTGGTGTGTGGGTTGTGTTTGTTATATTTGTTGTGTGTTGTGGTTGTATTGGGTGTGCTGGTGTGTGTGTGTGTATGTGCTGTGGTGTATGTACACACGTATGTGTGGGGGAAGCGTCGCATGGGACAACTGCTATGTGGCTAGGACACTTAGTTTTCACATATAGTGTACATTTACTTCCTTCTACTAGTTGTCAGTGGTTGGATTACACACTGTCACATTTTTAAATCTGTTCATATTAAGATGCATATCTCATTTACTTGGGAGTTCATAAAAGGCGTAATTTCTTTGGGTAAATATTAATATTGGTGCGAATGATGCTGTATTATGACTCTTGTACATACAGTATATTTCATTCCGACTAGTTACAGTATTTTTCCCAAGGAGAGAGAGAGAGAAAAAAGGAAGGGGGCCTGGAGGATTTCATCCTTGGAAGTTTTTATTTAGATTTCTTAGACTGATTCTGTGCATTTGTGTTATACACTTACTCTGTGTTGAAATCTGCACTTATCAGGCTCATGGCCTCATTTTCTTGGGGGTCCTTGACAAGTATTTTTATTTGGCACTTATACTTACAAGTGGTACTATCATGCATCATATATATGTGTGTCTGTTTAATTTGGGGCATGTTTTCAACTTGCAGTTCTACCTAATTTCAGGATTTTGTCTTTCATTATCTGTTCTTTAATCCACCAGGACACTTGGAATGTACGTTGTAAGCTCATCTTACATGTATTAGAGAGAATGCTATCCCATGTTTTTTTTATCACTAGAATGCTTTCTTAGCATACTGAGACATTTTAAAATTTATGTGAGAAGAACTCTCTGGTTGTTGATAATTCTTGATAACCTTTGTCCTTCTGAGGCTTCTCAGTTAAAAGCATACTGGTGTTAATTAGCTTCTCTGACGTAATCTTCTGTTATGTTTTAAATGTATATGTTAAACCAATGAGAATTATTTCTGTTTTTTCAACATTATCTGGTGTTAATAGTATGGGATTTTCAAAATAACTGCAATAAAGCTTCTGAAGAAGGTCCTGGTTGGTTCGAAAGCTAGAACACTTTGTTCTTTTGTGTAACATCCATGTTGGTCCAATAAAAGGTATCAAATCATTTGTTTCTGGATCTTTCTTTACTCCAGCCACTGTAAATCTTGGAATATCTATGTTACACTAATGGCTATCAATTACTATTGGGTCACCTTACCATCTAGTGCTATACTGTTGCCAACTTATTATATGTGTTCTAGTGTTACCAACTTGCTATATGTGTCTTCATATCTGCTATACTTAACTGTTGCATTGTTAGCCAATGTTATTCACCTGTAATCCCTCCAGCTCTCATTGTATGCAAGTAAGCAAATTGTATTCCAAAATTGTAACATTTCTCTATATTCAAACAACATGAAGTCTTGCTATATTATGACATATGCAGTGAGTCCCAACCTTCGAACTACTCCGGAGGTGAAAGAGTTAACTTTCCATGCGAGGCATGGAATGCTGAGCTCAAGCTCGGTTGAAACTCTGTCTGTTGTTCTTCAAACTCAAACCATCAGATTCTTTACTCCGCCTCACTGAACAGTCGCTCCGGAGATTTCTCCTTCTGCTCGGTTCATTTTGTCGGTTAAAGTATTGTTTTTCTCGGTTTTCCACCGAATTTAAACCGCAACCGGTCTGTTCAGACTCTGTCTGTGGTATTTGTGAGTACTAGATAGGTTTTACATTAATTCTATTCTGTGTGGAACTTGTAAACGGTTTATCGGTTCGGTTTGAACCGATCAGGTTGTTTAAAATATCTTATTCTGTGATTTAGAGTGTGGTTACTGGTTCTTATCGGTTCTAAAAAAAACAGATTTTATTACGTTTTTTTCCACGACCCGTGACACGGTTGGGAACCGATAAGAGGGTCTTACCTGGCGGATTGCCATGAACGGGTAAGTTTGGTTAGGACTGGCACTATGTCTGAGAAACCCAAAAAAAAAACCGGGCCCACTGGGTTTCAACACTGCAGTGTCTGTGGGGAAGTCTTTGCCAAGGCTGACCCCCACACCACCTGTGTTTATTGTCTGGGGTTTGACCACCTCAATGCAGACTGCCAAATTTGTAAAAATGTTCCTGCAGCTACCCTGGAAAAGAGAGTTGGTAGGCTCAGGGAAAGGGAGGCCAAAAAGTCCGCTGAATCAGATGGCCAGCCCGGTTCGGTTCCAACCGAACCAGAGGGAGTGCCCTCTGACCAGGGCAAGACTGCTCGGGCAAAAGGAGATCTGACTCTGAGGAGTCGGTTCCAGCAAAAAGGACTAGGAAATCAGCTGGTGTGGAGCCAAAACTTTCCTCTCCAACCGCTGAAGAAATAGCCAAAGCGATTAAAATTGTCCAGTCGCTTTCCCCGGTTCCGACCGAACCGGCACCATCATGTAAGCGCCCGGTTCAGCCGGTTCCAGCGGTTCAAGAGTATGATTTAGAGGAATATTATGAACCGGAGGAGGGGGAAGAGGAGTATGAGGAGAGTGAATGTGGATTTGAAAGTCTGGATGTGCCCATTGACCCAGACATCTCCCCAGACAGACCTTCAGGAGTGTCTCCTCCTAGACTTTCTGAGTCCCCTTCTCATTTTATGTTTTATAAAAAAGTGGCTGAAACCCTCCAGCTCCCTATAGAGGAAGCTGTGGATGATCAAGAGGAGTCTGACTATGTGGAAATGATGGATATCCCAGAGTCTAGGAGACTGTCTATTCCCTTGCATAAATCTTTTGGGAAACAGACATTTAAAATTCTAAAAACTCCACACACTATACCTCCTGTGGATAAGAGAATGGACAAGAGGTACACATTGTCAGCCTTTGATACGGAGTTCCTTACACAACAATGCAGCCATGTTGGGGTAGTGCAGGCTGCAGCCTGTGACAAGGCAAATATTCCCTTGGCTTCACACCCCCCGGACAAGGACTCCAGGAGGATTGATGCCATGGCAAAGAAACAGTACATGGCAGCATCCTTGGGACTCAGACAGGCAAATTATATGGCTTATGTTGCTAGATACCAGAAATCCAGATGGGATACTGTTATGCCTCTAGCAAAACAGGTCCCTGGCCAGCTTGCCAAGGAGCTGGAGCAGGTGGCTGCTGATGGTATTGAGGCATCCAAGGTGCAATTCCATGCTGCAGTAGACTCAAATGATGTGTCATCAAGAGTCATGGCTACATCTGTGGCACTTCGCAGAATGGCTTGGCTCAGATGTACTAGCCTGTCACAGGATACCCAGACTAAGGCAATGGATTTTCCTGTTGTGGGTAATTCTCTGTTTGGGGAGCAGACAGAGAATTACATGAAGAAAATGGATGAGTATAAGACCACCAATAGGAGTGTACAGGCCAAGGAAAGGCAGGCCACTCCTCAAAGGCAGCTTCCCAGGGGCAGGGGCAGGCCTTTTCATAGGCCTTTTTACAAAGCCCAGGCCTCCTCTTCTGCTTATGCCCAGAGGGGGTTCTTTAGAGGGAGGGGCAGAAGGGGTACAAGCAGGCCTGCTTCCACCCCTCAGCCCAAAGCCCCTGCCAAGTAGGCACCCTGATGGGGTTGCCAGGGTTGATTCTCAGCTATCTGTAGGGGGCAGGCTGGCTTACTTTGTCCAGGACTGGGAGTCTCTGACATCAGACAAGTGGGTCCTGGAAGTAGTAAGCCAGGGACTGGTTCTCAGCTTCAAAAAGTTTCCAAAGATGAGAACCAGATCCTTTCCACCTGCAAATCCACCAGAGGCACTTGCCCTAGAGGCAGAGGTCTCTTCCCTCCTGGCTCTCAGAGCTGTGGAAAGGGTTCCACTCCTACACCAGGGCAAAGGGTTGTACTCCAGGTACTTTCTTACCCCCAAAAAGACAGGAGAATGGTGGCCCATCCTGGATCTCAGATACTTAAACAAGCACCTTTTAAAACCAAAATTCAAAATGGTGACTCTGGGAATTATTCTACCCTCTCTAAGGCCAGGGGACTGGCTAGCATCCCTGGACTTCAAGGATGCCTACTTCCATATTCTCATCAGAAGCTCCCATCAAAAGTACCTCAGGTTTGAGCTGCCCTCAGGCCATTACCAGTTCAGAGCAGTGCCTTTTGGCCTCACCTCTGCTCCAAGGGTATTCACAAAATGCCTGGCAGTAGCAGTTGCTTCTCTAAGAAGGCAAAAAATTGCCATCTTCCCTTACCTGGACGACTGGCTCATAGTAGGCCAGTCCCCAGACCAAGTCAAGTTACATCTACAGATAACTCAGCAACTGCTCACCTCTCTAGGTTTCCTTCTGAATCTTTCAAAGTCAGTTCTAGAGCCTGTCCAGCTCCTCACCTTCATAGGCGCAGAGCTGAACACAGAGAAAGCCAGAGCTTTCCTTGCTTTGGACAGGGCAAGGACCCTGGTCTCTCTGGCCTCCTCATTCACCCTGCAGGTCTCTTGACCAGCAAGGCATTTTCTACAGCTCCTGGGGCACATGGCTGCCTCTACAGCAGTAGTGCAGGGAGCAAGATTTCAGATGAGGGACATCCAGTTCCATTTGAGAGCCTTTTGGTCTCAAAGAAAAGACCCTCTAACCAAATTGATCCCAGTTACTCGAACCCTGATCCAGGCCCTACAGTGGTGGCAGGATCAGAGCAATCTGAGACAAGGGGTTCCTTTTGTCACTCAGTCTCACTCGTTAATCCTTACTACAGATGCATCCCTCTTGGGTGGGGAGCTCCACAAGCCTCACTACCCAGGGATTGTGGTCCCCTCAGGAATCTCTGCTCCACATCAATCTGTTGGAACTCAGAGCAGTTTTTCTAGCACTTCAAGCTTTTTCCAAATCTGTTCAGAACAAAGTTGTACAGGTCAGAACAGACAACACCACCACAATGTGGTACATCAACAAGCAAGGGGGCACTCGGTCTACGGCCTTGTGCACCGAAGCAATGAAGTTGTGGTCTCTGGCTTACTCCCTGAACACCTCCCTTACGGCAGTTCACCTCCCAGGCAAGGACAATGTCCTGGCAGATGCTCTCAGCAGGATTTCCCAGGGCCATCACGAATGGTCACTGGACCCTCTGGTCTTGGAGGTGATATTTGCCAGATGGGACACCCTGCAGATAGATCTTTTTGCAGCCCCAGACAATCACCAACTTCCCCTTTTTTGCTGCAGGCCCCCAGTGTTGGGCTCAGTCCCTCTGGATGCCTTAGTTCTCAATTGGGAAGGGAAGTTTCTCTGTGCCTTTCCCCCTTCCCTCTCCTGTTCAAAGTGCTAGTCAAAATCAGATCTCAACCCTGCAAGATGATCCTGATTGCTCCAGATTGGGCCAGACAACCCTGGTATCCACTCCTACTGTCCTTAGCAGTCCATCTTCTCCTGTGTCTTCCCAGGAATCACAGCCTGTTAACCTGTGCTCAGGGGAGGGTTTGGTACCCGAACCTCAGATCTCTCAATCTCAAGGCCTGGCTCTTAAAGAGTTAGAGTTTGCTGATCTACACCTCTTCCAATGTGTAATGGATATCCTGAAGGCTTCTAGGAAACCTTCTACCAGGGCTACTTATAATTCCAAATGGAAGAGGTTTTCCATATGGTGCTCTGGAAAGCATATTTCCCCAGAATCTGCTGATTTCCCCACAGTCCTGGATTATATGGTCCACTTAAATACCTTGGGGCTGAGACCAGCTACCCTAAAAGTGCATCTGGCAGCTGTGTCTGCTTTTATTTCAGCAGGTAAGCCCTCTTCTCTTTCAGCTCATGTATTCTCCAAGTTTTCAAGGATTGCTTCACACCAACCCTCCTTTCAGGGACCCTACCCCCCTGGGATCTTAATGTTTGCATTGCTCAGCTTATGCAACCCCCCCTTTGAGCCTTTGTCTTCAGCAGAGCTTAAGTACTTGACTTGGAAGACTGTGTTTCTGGTAGCCATCACTTCTGCCAGACGCATAAGTGAATTACAAGCTTTGTTAGTGGAGCCTGATTTTATCTCCTTTCATAGAGATAAGGTGGTCCTCAGGACTAACAGGAAGTTCTTGCCTAAGGTGGTTTCAGATTTCCACCTTAATCAATCTATATCTCTTCCAGTGTACTTCACTGACCATTCCTCCTCTGGCGAGAGGAGGCTGCACAGCTTAGATGTGAAGAGAGCCCTTAGTTACTACATAGAGCGTACCAAGGGTCACAGGTTTGACTCCCTCCAACTGTTCCTCACTTATGGTGAGGTTGGTAAAGGGAAACCTGCCACTAAAAGATCCATTGCCAGGTGGATTGTCTCTTGTATCCAATTTTGCTATGAAAAACTGGGTATGGTTCCTCCCTCAGGCCTGAGGGCTCACTCTACCAGAGGTACAGCTGCTTCCATGGCTGCTGCCAGGGACATCCCTATTCTAGAGATATGTCAAGCAGCTAGCTGGAAAACAGTTCACACTTTTACCAAGCATTACTCCCTGGACATCCAGGCTAGGAGTAATGCTCGGTTTGGCACAGTTGTGCTTCAGAGCCTATTTCTTAAGTAGGTTCTGTCCCTCCTCCATGGAGGTACTGCTTTGTAGTCTGCATATGTCATAATATAGCAAGACTTCATGTTGTTTGAAGAAAAAATTACTCACCTTAGTAATGTTGTTTCTTCTAATGGAGTCTTGCTATATTATGACCTCCCCTGCCTGCCCCTCTCAGAACCTCTGTTTTTGGTATGTGGGTGGGCAGTGCAGTGTTGGCACTTAGTAGGTGCCCACCTTGTTGTTTTCACCCCTCCTTTCTTGGGGTGACTTGGTGTTGTGTTTTCATTTTTTGGGTCTCCTGACTTGAGTCTTTGTTTTGGGACCAAAAAATGTGTTCTTATGTTTAGTAGCCAGTTGGCTAGTGTAGGTTTACAGCTTCCACACAGGACCTCAGTGAGTTTAGCTCGTAAAGATCTGACGGTTTGAGTTTGAAGAACAACAGACAGAGTTTCAACCGAGCTCGAGCTCAGCGTTCCATGCCTGGCATGGAAAGTTAACTCTTTCACCTCCCGGAACAGTTCGAAGGTTGGGACTCACTGCATATGTCATAATATAGCAAGACTCCATTAGAAGAAACAACATTACTAAGGTGAGTAATTTTTTCTTCTATCCCATTGTTCCCTATCTCCCAGGTCACACCGGGAGACAAGCAACTTGTTGCTCAGTGTGCCTTCCTGGTGAAACATTTCAATAAATAAAAATATTACTGCTAATATTTACAGTAAGGAGAGTGACCATAACACCCTTTTAATAGTATGCAGTTGTCATCCCAGGCACACAATAAAAAAACACATACCGAAAGGGCAATACCTAAGGTTAAAATGTAACTGCAGCACAGATATGAATTATGAACAAGCAGATGAGGACCTGACCTCTAGGTTTGAAGAAAGGGGTTACAGTAAATATGATTTAAGGCAAGTGTATGATGATGCTAAAAATACAGAAAGGTCTAAATTGCTGGTTGAAAGAAATAAGAATAGGGGATAACCACAATATATTCAGTTTTGTGATGACCTATTCAGTGCATGTCTCTAGGTTTGAGCAGATCATTAAAAAGAACTGGCATAATTTAAAGGGGGACCCCAGTCTGAAGGAGATCAGTTATGAACCTCCATGGATGGCATAGAGGAGGGCTGTGACATTAAGAGACATGTTAGTTCATAGTAGGCAGACCAAACCAACTATCTCTTCTTGGTTGACTCACAATACTACAGGATGCTTTACTTGTAAAAATGTATTTACTGTAAAGTGATATCTGTGGGGAACGTGTTTGAGAACCCACACAATGGTAAGCAGTACTTGATCAGGCAGTTCATCACATGTGAAAGCCAAGGCGTTGTTATATGTGGCTGTATGCAAGTGTGGGGCATTCTACTTTGGAAAAGTTAAAAGGCAGTTTTAAGTTAGAATTGGTGAACGTTGCAGAGCGATCCAAAATTGGGACGTTAAGTATGCCACAGCAATGCATGTCAGCCACATGAGCAGAGCCATAGACAAAGTGTGTGCTAGATCTGAGGAGGCGATTTTGATAATTTATTGTTAAAGGAAAACTGTACTTTGCGGGTACTCTCGCCCCTGCAAAGCTTACCCTCCAGTTTAGCTTTTGGAAGAAATGTGGCTTTTTCCTCGCGCCACAAAGTAGTTTAATTTACTTATCAAAAGTACGCTACCCGGAAGTATGGGAAATGCTGTAGCAGCTCCATTAACTGTAAAGGTGCGGTGCTGTACTGTGCGCTTCAATGCATTTGTATTGACGCGCATGATGCGGCGCCACACCTCTACAGTTAATGGAGCCGCTACATCATCTGCCATACTCCAGGTAGTGGACTTTTGATAATTAAACTACTTTGCAGTTCAAGGAAAAAGCTGCTTTTCTTCCAAAAGCTAAACCGGAGGATAAGCTTTGCAGGGGCGGGAGCCCCTACAAAGCACAGTTTTCCTTTAAAGCGGGAAGGATTCTGGATATACACCCTAGGGTCATGCAAATATCCGGGGCTCAGTGGTAATTTTGACATAATTAAATAATCATTTTTATGTAAAACAAGTCTGATTAGTTCACAAATGAATATAGATCAACATTGATATTATGCATATCTTTATGCTTCTGGAATTGAATTTGTTGAAAATAATGAAGTTTTTACTTAAAGCTGATTGTTTTCTCTGTTCACAGATAAGGGTCTTCACCAGGACTAGAGCCCATTCCAGAAGTAGGGACTAGATTAGAAGCTCTTACAAAAGTTGTCACTTGTCCTAGTGACAACAGGAAACTATTTGCTTTTAATGTTGTACGCTGTATTTTATTTATGTAATAAGTTTTACGTATTTACTGTTTTTTATTGACCACTGTCAAAACACTTGTGTGTTTGTTTGTGACGATTGTTGATGACATCATATTATATGTATACAAGGTGACTCGATAAGTGGTATAGCACGTCTTTTGAAAAAGGAGCTACTCTGAAATGCGTCAAGCCGTGTTTTTAAACCTGGTACATTAGTAAAATTGGCACAGTTTTTCTATACATTAGTTAGAGCAGTGTTTTTCTTCAAGAGGTGGTGAGTGCTGGATTTTTTGTGTGTGTGTAAGTAAAAGTGTAGCATTCAATTGAAAAAGTCACTTTCCTTTATTATTCATCTATGAGAGAAATAGATATTCTGACTGCCAGCTGAAGGTCGAATAGAAGCAAACCTAAATTAGTTTAAATCTATAGAGTTCAAACTCCTGAACATATTTTGCTCCTTTAATTAAATACCAAATTCTGTTAAAATCTTTTTTGTGGCTGACTGTGTGTGAGCTAGTTCCCTATCCCCAAAATTCCTGCTCTAGCTAGTGTGTTGTTGTGCGACATATAAAATACAAAAAAATTAAAGGGAATTGTGTTTGCTGCTTTATTGCTAGGAGATAGCACTGTAGGGGTTGGGAAGTGTAGTCACTGGAGTTGTCAGAAGGGACTACAACTCTACAAATGCACTGCTGTTTTTTATTTAGTAACTTTGTAGCATGTTATCCTAAAGCTGTGAAGGCTTGTTGTGTTCGCGTGTACAAGGAACGTCTTGTACTATTAGCACATTTCAGAGATGTGTCTGTGTTGGCGAATGCAGGGCACGCTTTAGTAGTTGCGTCCCTCCGTATCACCCCTTGTAGTAGACACCCCAATGGTGAAACACAGAAAAAGACATTACGGCGACATTCATAGTAATAGTCCTTTTTCTGTGTTTTGCCTTCCCCCAGTGTTCCGCCCCCTCCCCAGACCAACTCCAACCTGGAGTTGGAATCCTAGAGTCCGGGGGGTGCCAGGGGCAGAGCCCATTGCATGGGGGGTGTGGGGGTACAACCACCCACAGAAAACAGCCCGGCAAGAGGCAGCACAATATCTACGTCAGTATTGTGCCGTCGCTGTGGGGGAGGTCAGCATTCTTGCCGACGAGATATCTTGGTACTTCCGCGTCCCTCATTCACCAATTAACCAGCAGGTTAGCACTGACACACATATTATGTAAAGTGGACACAACTTGTAAGAAAAGTGCCGCTGCAATCAGAGACAAGCTCGTCATGCAGTGGCACAATGACACGCTTCCCGATGTGCCTTTCCTTGCGAAACATTTCAATAAACATGGTGGCATAGCCACTGTTCAGTGCCTTTTGTAAAGTCGGTAGATTGTGCCGAAGATGCAGGATACATAACATTACGTGATGCAAAGATGAAATAGTAGGGCTTGACTGTGGAATTTCACTTTCACACGTTTGCAGATTCAGACATCTGTTTAGGTTCAAAACTTGATGCCTCAATGATGATAAACAAATTCATACACTTACTGTACAGACCAGTCAAGTCAACGAACTCAGTGATAAAATCAAAGGAACAGGAGTAGTTGAACATGTACTCACTGGAGGAGAGGAGAGACAGGGTGACATGATTGAAACCTTTAAATACATGAAAGGAATAAACAAGACGGGTACAGAGGGGCTGTTCAAAGTAAGGAAGGGGAGGGCCACCAGGGGCCATGATATGAGACTGGAGCGAGGAAGGTTCAGGAGGGAGATGAGGAGACACTTTTTTACAGAGAGGGTGGTGGCTGGGTGGAATGCGTTACCTGCTGAAGTGGTATGCAGTAGAACAGTGGACTGCTTCAAACGAGGATGGGACAGGACAAGGGGGAGGGTTAATTAAGGGGAAGGGTGGAAGGGAGGGGCAGCTGCAGAATAAGGGGTGCTAGCTGCACATTCGAGCAGACTTGATAGACTTCTAGGCCTTTATCTGCTGGCAAATTTCGTATGTTCGTATGTTCATAATGCATAATATCTGTGGGAGTGTTCTGTTTTAAATAAAGATCATTCTTCAAAGGAACACCACATGTCTGCTTGTCAAGAACCTATCATAAGTCTACAAGCTTACTGTGGAGGCAACAGATAAGGTATTTGTTCTCGGCCTAAAATATTTCGTTTTCCATTAAGACGAGACATTAAATGTGAAAATGGGGTAGAATGAAATAACAACCTACTGCAGGCTGTATGGGTATAAAGGCAGCCATTTGTTCGTCATGATGCTAATCTGAGTTTATAATTTAGCCCCACCCCACCCCCAAACTTGTGGTATCAGCATTGAGACACCTACTGGTGACTTTCCTGGCTGTTTAAACTTCTTTTAGGGCTACAGTGTCCCTTCCTTCTCTGGTACACATAGAACATTGTTGTGCATTAATGCCCCCAAGCCGATATTAGAGTTACTGTACCTGAGTACACTCCAGTCCTTGAATGCAGAGAGGCAGTAACGAGCAGAGCTGTAAGAAATGCATGTGTTTTTTCTTTTTGTGGCCATGTACAGTATATATTGAACTATAGTTCTGCATGTTTCTCTACCTATTAGATGCCAGTTTGCACAGCCACCCGAAGTACTGAATTCTTCATCTTGTTAAAATGGTACAGACTGTTTATGAAAGCCCTTTTCCATCACCGCAGTTTCCTGAAACTTTCCGGTATCGGAACATGTTCTCACAGTGCATGCATAGAAACATGGTTTTGAATGCAGACAAACTTTTTAATAACATCTACTTTTTTTGCATTTCAGTTTCCCTTTATGTTATTGTTAATTGAAAATGGGGTATTTAAAAACAAAGGCCAGACTCATGTGTTCATGGTTAGATTGTCCACAAATAACCAGAGTGGGATAACAGTTCCCATCTCCAGTAGAGCTGGGCAAGCCTTGGTTCTAGGGACATGGATAAGTTGTTCATCCACACTCTCTGGCAGGTATCCTTGCCACTTTAATTCTTGTCGGAAGGTCTTCAAACTGGCTTCTCCCACCCACCCGGGTGGTAAAACTCTCTGCTCCGCCCCATGACGCCAGATCTTCCTTACCGCTTGGAAGCTCAGGTTCCCTCCTTAGCGCTCTGCGTTTTAGACTGGATCCTAATTCTTCAGTTCGTCCGAAATTGGTTTTGAAGTTTTCTAAACTTCGGTCTTCATCTTCCCTCGCGGCTGCAATGGACAAATCTGTTCCGGCTTTCGGAGGTGCCCTTGCGGGCAGAAAATGTCCAGGACAGATCCGCAGTCCATGTGCGTCTACTGCTTAGGCCTAGATCACGACCCGCAGGCTTGCGAGTTGTGCCGTTCTTTCTCGGCCAACGTTCTGGATGATTGAGCTGCCCGTTTGAAGCTCGGGCACCCCGAGAAATGTTTTCCGCCGGTAAAATCCAAAGAGGCTCGTTAGGCGCTGTCCGAGGTGGCTGGCTCGGCTGAGCAGCTCTAGCAGATGATCGCCCTCGAGGAGGAGGCGGCCCAGGCCGCATCTTCCTCCTCCTTGGCCACGGCATTTATCCCGCTCTCTCTGAGTTCCTCGTATACAGCTTCATTCAAGGAGCTTTGCCAGTCCCTTTCCACAAAGGAGAGGGGCCTTCGGGACATTCTTCTCAGCCCAAGAAAAGGGAGTCGAAAGGTAAGTCCCACCGTCGGTGTTCGTGGGAGCAGCAGAGGTCCCCTTCCCCGGGCAGCCGACCGTCGACTTGGTCATGGTTGCGGCTGAGCGCGCTTCTTCCTACAGTGCCCCGTCAGGCCAGCCTGCGAGACTCCCGTCAACAAAGTCGAGATTTTTCTCCAATCCGTTAGACGGGCTGACGACTGGAGAAGCTGACAACCCTACTTCACCGGTTCCCCCGGTGGATACCGAGGATCTGCCTGCTCCTTAGGGACCGCAGTCCCCGGTTAAAGTTCCTAAGCCGAGGGAAGAGCGGGTATCCCCCGCCCCTTCCCAGACACACCCTCGGTCCCCCTGAGGGTCTCGGTCTCAGACCTCTTCTCGGCCCAGCCGTTCCCGCCGACATCGGCGGTCTCAGTCTCGTTACCTAAGTAAGCGGCGACAACGTTCTTCCTCGTCCTCCTCCTCAGGTGAGGAGAGGCTACAGCGCAAGTTGCGCCGCCGCTACGAGGATCTTATGTGGCAGCAGTTGCTGTTATCCGGGCCTAAGCCTACCCCGGCCAAGACCCCGGCCATCAAGTGGCTGTCGCCTGAACGCCTGAAGCAACCACTCATTCCAGTCGAGTTGCCCGCTCCAGGGCAGGTTGCTAAGCCGAAACCAGCTGGTCCACCAATTGTGGTGGAACCTCTGCCTCCACAACCGAAGTCAGGGGCACCGACCAAGAATTCTCAGTCGGGTCATGGCCTGCCCCACAGGTTGTCGGTCACCCTCACTCCCGACCGTCCTCGGCAGGTGGAGGGTGGCTCAGGGCCAAGGCAGCTCTTCGCAGACTCTTCGGAATCCGACGACAATTCCTCCCTGTTCTCCAGGCAGTGCAATCTGGAATCCTCCGGGGGCCAGTCAGTGGACGATAGCCCATCGTCCTTCTTGGGTCTGCTTTGACTCATCTCGGAGTCCACCGGGATGCAGCTCGAGCCCGTGTCCAAACGGGCCAAGTATCCCCGATGGAGATTCTGGACCGAGGGGATTCTCCCACGGAGGCCTTTCTGGTGGCTGTGGCCATTGTCGGCCCAGCCTTGGAGCTTTGGCAGCGGCCTGCTTCCTGTCCTGTGCCCTCGGCCAGGATGGCCTGGAAGTATGCGGTCCCTACCAGCTCTTTGCCCGGTTTCTGGGAACACCCCTCTGCCAAGGGGTTAGTCACCGACAGCATTTTCCGGCATTCCGGTAATGCTCAGGATGTGGACAAGCCCCCCGACAAAGAGTCCAAAAGCTGGACTTTGCCGGGCGCACGGTGTACGCTGCGTCCTCCCTCAGCCTCCGACAGGCCAGCTCGGCCGTGCTAATGGCACACTTCTCCCACGCCCTCATGGGCTTCCTGGATGAGGTTGTTCCTCACCTCCTGCCTGACCTGCAGACCACGGTCCGCCAGGTACAGGGCCAGGGTAGGGCGGTGGCAAAGCAGCAACTCCAGACTGCTCTGGACATAGGTGATTCCTGTGCCAGGTCAGTAGTGGCCGCGGTGGCCATGCAACGCAGGGCGTGACTGAGGATATCCACCTTCACGGCGGATACCCAGCACAAATTGGCGGACGTCCCCTTCTTGGGGACTGACCTCTTCGACCCTGTAGTTGAAGGACACCTCCAGCAGATCGAGAAGTCCAATGCCACTCTGGACTCGGTCACCTCCGCCCAGAGGGACAAAGGCCGCCGTCAGCAGCAGAAGTCCTTTTGTCCTTCGGTCCCTGCTTCTCGACCGGCCAGCAGCACCAGCAACATGGTTAGCAGGCTTGGCGCTACGCCCCAAGCCTGTTTTATGGCTTCCCTCCAACAGGAAGCAAGGAGGTAAGGCCCAGGAGGTCCCTCGACCGGTTCTTCCTCCAAGCCTGTCCAGTGACGGGTTGAGGGGTGCCGCCCCCAACCTCGTCACTCCTCCCGGGCTCCCCCCGTGGGGGGACGGCTCCGCCACTTCCTTTCCGCCTGGTCCGCTATCACCACGGACCGCTGGGTGTTGGAGGTGGTAGGAAAGGGCCTGCCTCTGGAGTTCGAGCAGGTTCCGCCTTTTGAGCCTTCGCCCCTTGGGGGGCCACGGGGTCCGCAGCCTCGCTGGCGGCCCTCCGGGCCGATATTGCCCTGCTCCTCGAAAAAGAGGTAATCAGGAAGGTGGCGGATCCTCCTCCAGACCCAGGGTTTGTGTCCAGGTACTTCCTGGTCCCAAAATGGACGGGGGGCTGGCACCCCATTCTCGACCTGCACGACCTGAACAAGTTCCTAAGGTCTCAGACCTTCAGGATGGTCACTCTGGCTCAGATAATCCCATCCTTGGAATGAGGCATGTCGTCCTGCTCCCTGGACCTCCAGGATGCGTTCTTTCACGTCCCAATCCATCCGTCCCATCAGAGGTTCCTCCACTTCAGAGCGGAGGGATCCCTATACGAGTTCCAGGCCATGCCTTTCGGCCTCTCCCTAGCTCTCAGGGTCTTCACCAAATGCATGGCAGTGGTGACAGCATTCCTGCGGCACCAAGGGGTCCGGGTGTACCCTTACTTGGACGATTGGCTGATAGCAGCCCCCTCCAGACTGGAGGTGGAGCGGTCCAGAGCTCTGGCCCTCCAGGTTTGCTCTCAGGTTGGCCTCCTCATCAAAGAGGCCAAGTCGGAACTCATGCCAAAGCAGGTGATTCTGTTTTTCGGGGCAGAGCTCGACTCTCTGCGAGCCAGAGCACGGCTCCCGGTGGACAGGGCCGAGGTTCTTTCCTCCTTTGCCCAATCATTTCTGGTTGGGCAATTGCACCCTGCCCGGGACTTCCTGCACCTCCTGGGCCTCATGGCGGCCTGCACCAGCGTGGTCCGTTGGGCCCGTTGGTACATGCGTCCCCTTCAATGGGGACTGGCCAGCCAATGGTCATGACGTCGCGATCCGTTGGACCGGCCCGTGACAGTGACCCAGGAGATGTGGAATGCTCTCCAATGGTGGATCATTCCAGCACATCTGCAGGAGGGCTTCCCGTTCATCCGCCCCGAGCCGATGGTCTCTGTCTCGACCGACGCATCTCTGATGGGTTGGGGTGCCCATCTGGGGGAACACCGAGCGCATGGCCTCTGGTCCCCTCGGGAGTCCCGATGCCACATCAACCTGCTGGAGCTCCGAGTGGTCCATCTAGCTCTCACCGCCTTCGCTCCGTTTCTACGAGGTCAAGTAGTTCAGGTCCAGACGGACAACACCACGACCATGTACTATCTGAACCGCCAGGGTGGGATGCGCTTCATGCTGTTATGCAAGGAAGCTCTCCGCATTTGGTCCCTAGTGCGCAGCCTGGAGGCGGATCTCCTAGCCATTCACGTGGCAGGAGCCTCCAACACCCTGGCCGATGCCCTAAGCCAGATAGGGGCTGCGTCTCACGAGTGGTCTCTCCTGCCGGAGGTAGCACAAGATCTCTTCTCCCACTGGGGCATGCCTCAGGTGGACCTGTTTGCCTCCAGGGAGAATGCGAAGCTGAGTCTGTTCCATGCCCATCCCCCTCAGCAAGGCTCGCTGCAGGGGGATGCCTTCTCGAGGCCGTGGACCCCGGGCCTCTTCTACGCCTTTCCCCCATTTCCCTTGATCCTCAAGGTGAGGAGGGACAAGGCGCAGGTGATTCTGGTAGCCCCAGACTGGCCCCGCCAGTTCTGGTATCCAGATCTCCTCAGTCTCAGCTGCAGGCTCCCGAGGCGGCTTCCAGCCTGCCCGGACCTGATCTCAGTCAATCAGGGGAAGGTATTCCATCCGGACCTTCAATCCCTGCACGTGACGGCCTGGTTTCTGAGCGGCTAGAGTTCCAGGCTTTGGGTCTTTCTGACGAGGTCCTTAACGTCGTTGAGGCGTCCTGTAAGGAGTCGACCAGGAAATGCTATGCCTTCAAATGGAAGAGGTTTTCCATTTGGTTTCAGGGGAAGGGCTTGGACCCTTCTGACTGCCCCTTGGCAAGCATTCTGGACTACTTGTGGTCCCTTTCTCAGCAAGGGCTTCGGTCTACGACCCTTAAGGTGCACCTGGGAGCCATCTCTGCTTACCGGGTGCAGGCCGGCAACCAGTCGGTGGCACAGGAGAAGGTGATCGGGTGCTTTCTCAAAGGCCTTGACCACATTTCCCCTCCGGTGCGAGAGCCTCCACCTCCGTGGGATCTACTGCTGGTATTGGCCAAGCCATTCGAACCAATGCACAGGTGTGATCTTTCACACCTGTCATGGAAGACCGCCTTCTTGGTGGCTATCACGTCAGCCAGAAGGGTGGGAGAGCTCCTGGTGCTTTCCATTGAACCTCCCTACCTGGTCTTCCACAGGGACAAGGTTGTCCTACGCCCCCACCCGAAATTCCTTCTGAAGGTGGTGTCAGAGTTTCACCTTAACCAGGTGTTGACTCTGCCGGTGTTCTACTCCAATCACACCTCGGTGGCCGAGTATAGGCTCCATACTTTGGACCCTAGACGAGCGCTCGCTTACTATAAGGAGCGGATGGCTGAAGTTCGGGGAGAGGTTCACCAGCTGTTTGTCACCTACGCTGAAGCCGCACCTGGCAGACCTGCAGCAAAGCGGACGATAGGCAGGTGGATCACCTCCTGCATAGAGCTCTGCTACAGGTTGGCGGGCATGGAGCCTCCCAGAGGGATAAGAGCTCATTCTACCCGCCATATCGCTGCATCGGTAGCTGCTTACAGGGATGTCCCTATCCAGGATATCTGCAGGGCTGCTACCTGGAAGTCTGCACATACCTTTATTACCCACTACCACATCGACCTCGAGTCACGCCGGGATGCTGGTTTTGGGGTCCCGGTTCTCCAGTCTCTCGTTCCCAAGTAAGTATCGGGGGTGTGCACCTCGCCTCCCTCTTCCCGGAGAACTGCTAGGAGTCTGCCAGAGAGTGTGGATGAACAACATATCCATGTCCCTAGAAATACAGGTTACTCACCTGTAACAGGAGTTCTAGGAATGGTATATGTTGTTCATCCACACGATCAACCTGACCTCCCCAGCTTCGACGCACAACCCTGAGCTTCCAGCGGGCCAGATCAGGCCATGGGGCGTGAGCTGAGAGTTTTACCACCCGGGTGGGTGGGAGGAGCCAGCTTGAAGACCTTCCGGCAAGAATTAAAGCAGCAAGGATACCTGCCAGAGAGTGTGGATGAACAACATATACCATTCCTAGAACTCCTGTTACAGGTGAGTAACCTGTATTTTTTTGAAGAAGAGCCAAGCCAGAGCTGAGCCAAGGCTCTGGCTTGGCTCTTAGAGCCAATCACGAGCCGAACCAAATATTATCGGAAATTCAAAAACTGATCTGTTTTTTCGATTCTCATACTGCAGTAAATTTCCACAATATATTTTGCATAGATAGGCAAAGAGAATAGCAGCAGGAGGACAAGCTAACAAGAGCAGTGCCAGTTATGGCCAGGCAGTGACAGCACATGGCAGGCTGTGAGCTCTAAGTGAGGAAGGAAAGATAGGAGCAAGGACAGGAGCCTGGGCTTATGAAGGAGCATCCCACCAACCTCAGCGCTAACAGGAAGACACACTGAACTGAGGTTCATCTGTATGTGTGACCAACAGGAAGGGAATGGTTTTACAGAAGAATAGGAAAGGAAAACTTTGACCCATCCAACAAAATGACAATATAGACAGTGCACCAGCAAGAAGCATGTGAAAATGGATTATGCAATGAATGCAAACATGCCCAATGTCTTATACAGTGGCAAAATGTAATGTAAGCATGCCCAATACTGTATACAGTGGCAGAAATGTAAAATGTTATATCTAACTGTTATGCTTACTGTCTTGATTTTTGCTTCATGAAAGGAAGCAGCCCCCTAGTTGCATGACTCAACCTGTCAGAATTAAAAATGCATTACCACTTCTTCAAAATTCAGATCAAATGAGCAGAATGTGTAATGATTTCTTATTTTAAGATTTACTATCAAGTTAGTTCAATGTTTTAATAGTCTGTGCATCAAAATAGCTCTTACAGTATAAGGAAGGTCAGTAAACCTTTGCTGACCAAGGCAAGGGTAACCTTTCCATAAAACTCAGAACGCTGTGCACAACAGTTGAGATGTGTACCTAGTTGAAAATTAAGTTCTGAATGTCACCATTATATTCAACGAGCATGCAGGATTCTACGAACTTATGCATAAACTCGAAGTCATTCATATACATTAAATGTAGTGTAATGCTCTGTAGTCATCAGAACCCATACCCCAAGCTCAACAGGACACTGGTGGTCAGCGCTGCTTTTTGGAGGTGGTAGGGATATAAAGACATTGTCGGCAGTCATACTTTGAAAGTGAGCCCCAGTGTCTGCAATTTAAGCAACAGTCTACCATCATTTACAGTACTTAACAGAAGTGTGGGTAAAAGATGAAGCACAATGTTAAACACGGAAGGAGAGTTGCCTCCTCGTGCAACGCAGGCCTATTTGAAAGCAAAATTCCAGTTTAAGCAGCAATTCAGCCTGAGTGAAGGCACAGAAGGGTCACCCAACTGTGACTCCAGCATTGTCCATTGAGAAGGGCAGATCATGAGGTCTAGGTAGCACAGGGCACCACCAAAAAATGTTCTACTGGGAATTTTAAAACCCACTTCACTTCTGCCTTTTTTCCCCTCACATAAACACTTAAAGTTTCACAGTACATGTACTGTATGTGAAAGGAAAAAAAGGCTTCAGCTGGTAATTTTTAGCATTCTTGCACACCGTTGAAAATTTTGCTTTTCTTGCAAATGAACAAATCCTGAGCAAGATTATTGATGTTGAGGAAGGAAAGACCACTTGTACAGTTTCAGACAGTAATCAGTCTTTTTTTTTTTTATCAGTTCTATAGACTCTCCAAACCAAATCCCTTATTTTTGTATTTCTCTCTAGAAGCTAGCTAGTGGCCAAAGATTCTATACTATACATCCTATCACACTGTGATAAGGTATGAATAAGACTAATTGCTGACCTGAAATAAATAATTAAAAGCAGAATATAACTTACTTTAATTAGAGTAACCACGGGGGTGAAACCCTTTAATTTGCAGTAGAATTTTTGATTTCACACTGACAACCTGCTGTGCTTTGTCAAGACTTCTGAGGCCCACGAGGGAATATATCACACAACACACAGTCTGTGACATGGTTGCACTTCACAGCTAGAGTCTGTGGTTGCAGGCAGTATTGAAATTTTTTATTAATTTACTTGGCAATTTTTTTTATCACTTTAAACTGCCTGCTGAACCGTGCTGCTAACTTAACTTGACAAGAACGAAGAGACACATAGTATACTGCTTCTGTAGGATTTTTAATGATCGACCCTATAGCTAACTGATAATGACGCTGACTGCCACACACCATTCTCATACTCCTCTCAATAAACATATATTAAATCAGATATATAAGAATTAGTACTAGCCAATAATAAGGTAAAACCAAGCCGTGACTGACATATTTGTTTGGTGTCGATACAGACGCTGTTTCCAATTATTTTGTGCCATATTATACAAATTTTTTTTTTTTTAAATTAAATGATCCATCGGCTCGGCTCATGGCTTGTAATTTAACAATACGGTCGAGCCGAGCCGGGACACGTCTATGGCTCGAGCCTGTACAGGCTCACCCAGGTTTAATCTCCAGGTACTATTTTAACCTTTTCATTTCAGTATTTGTGTGATATTATAATCATCCTACACAGTGTGTAAAGTCAAGTGATGTCAAGAAAATAAAAGCATTTGTGCAAAACATGGCTGGGAGAAAAGATCTGCATAAATAAGCGAATGCCACAGAATGGCTATGGTTGACTGTTTTGCTTTTATGCAAATTAATGCAAATATATGTCTGTCTATCTGCTGTCTATCTGTTTGTAAGATACAGTGACTACCAGGACTGACCTGTGTAATACAATACCTTGTTTTCGTGAGGGTCTTGTGGAAGCAGCAACAGCACATTTATTAATTCGACATGTATTATATTCTGACACTTTCACAGGCGAAGCTTGCTAAAACAAAAAAAAAGTAGGGGCTTCTTGGGGGGAGAATAAAGTGTTTGAAGGACATAAAGGGTTTAAGATTAAGGGTTAGAAGTTTAAAACCAGCACAGTTCCTCAAAATTCACTAAGAATTTCAAACAGTGTTTGTAAAAAAATTTGTTTTTTTTAAACATCATGGGGTCTTATGTAGCAATACAAAAATTAGTACTGATAAATCTGTTGGTACAAAAATAGTGTCTTTGCAAAGTTTTACATTTTGTTTTGCCTGTGTCACAACATATCGTACATATTCAAGCATTCAAACAGTACTTTTAAAATGGTATCACTATATATATACAAATAGTATCAAGGCATAAAAACTGATTCAGTAGAACAGGTTATTAACCTTATTTATAGCTTTCATTAACAAAAAAAAAAAAAGATTCCAGCCCGAAGGTTTAAAACAGACATTCTGAAAGATTATTTAAACTGGGCTACCTTTAGAGCTATTGGGGCTATGGAACTTAAGTGTTTTAAATGAAAGCTTGGTGTCAGCTAAGCTGGTATATCATGTAGCTGCAACTTACATATTTATTTATAAAAATAACCTGTAACAAAATGTTAAAGTAATTTTTTGTTTGCCAACATATTACAGTATATCAGTATGAGTAGACTTAAGTGTTGACACATTAAAACTGTGTTGTAATAATCTATTCATGTTGATCTGATTCCAAGCTTGCATTTTAAAAACAAAAGTAAGTTTCTAGCCCTAAAGGTTTTGAAGTGAAACATTTGGAAAGATCATTTCTTTGAATTGGACGAACTTGTAGAACCAGTAAGGCTAAGAATTTTAACTAAGATGTTGCACTGATATGTTACTACCATTATTATATTAATAAACTTCAATATACAAAACCAAAAAATGCTTTAAAACATTTTTAAATCCTTTTAATTTTACCCACATTTTGTAGCAGGATACCTAAACACATTTAACTGTTCCAAAAAACAAACAAGCAAAAAAAAAAAAAGGGGGAGGGGTTCCCATTAAAGGGGCACGGTCAACCCTCTATGCGTTATTTCTAGTTGAAAACTTACATTTTATCATTGCTTACCTTTTCTAAAATTATTTGATGTTGCTGGTTGTTTTATCTGCATTCTTTCTTAGTAGAACCAGAATGCATGCTTTCCTGAACATTAGGGACACCCCCAAACAGTGCAGCCACTCCTGATGCAATGTCACCTCTCCTCCCACTGCATTTTGAGTGTCTAGTCTGTACTGGGGGTGTTTCCAAGTCCAGGAAATATGCAGTGAAAGTAGATCAATGAATTAAACACTTTTTTGTCTGGTAACACCAGTATAGCGGGCAGTCTGTTTTTCACTTTTGAAAGAAAAAGGAATCAATTAAAATGAGCAGCTGCAGTACATCGCCAATCTTTACAGAATGTGTGGAATCCTAAAATGTGTTTTTTGCTTTCTCTTGCATGCTTGCGTATGGAACGTCTTGTGCTAGTATCACATTTCAGAGGTGTTTCTGTGTTGGTGAATGCAGGGCATGCTTTAGTAGGTGCGTCCCTCATTCAGCAATTAGCCAGCATGCTAGCGCTGATACACACATTATGTACAGTGGACATAACTTGTCAGAAAAATGCTGCTGCAATCAGAGACAAGCTCGTCATGCAGTGGCACAGATAACACACCTCCCGACATGTTTTTCCTTGTAAAATTTGCAATAAACATGGCAACGAAGCTACACCACAAAATCCCAAAGGAAGCCAACATTGAGGGTGCAATCCTCATGTCGGCATGTCCAGCCCACCCACCCCCACACTGGGAGCCCACCCCAGCGTGCTGCCAGTGACAGTAAGATGACCCTGTCGGCATGTTCCTGCACCTGGCCCTGCCCCAAATTCCATTGTGTGGCACACTGGGAGCCCACCCCAGTGTTACCAACATCAGCCTCAGGCCCACCCCCAGAAAGTCATGGGGCACATTGGGAGCCCACCCCAGTGTGCCCAAAATTTGTTATAATTCACCTGTAATAAAGAAAACTGTCCCTGTGTTTTTTTTTGTTTTTTTATTTCACCTGAAACAAGAAAATGGTCCCTCGTTGTTCACAGCGCCTCCCTCCCCCAACCCACGGCCTGCGCACCCCACCTCTCCACACCCCTCACACCCCAAACTTACCTCCGAGGTTGGTGCCATTGATCTTTGGTGGAGCAGGAACACATCTGCACTCTTGAAAGCCACCCTGCGAACTGAAGAAATGCTGGTAAGCTGTATAATGGCATAAATGGGAGGGGGGGGTCAACTTAGGTGGATAGCTCAGCCATTTTTTTGAATTTTGCCTCCAAATTTTCGACTGGGGTGCCTGGGACACAACCTCATGAACACATGCACTGTCATGTCATTACTCTGTCCCAAAAGGTAATTTCGCAGTCACTGCATGGAATCAGCTTTTGGGACCAATTAATGAAATGACAGTGCCACTGTTCATGAGGTGGGGTACCAAAAAGCCTATCTTGCAAATGTGGTGGAAAAATTCAAAAAAAATGACTGTGTTATGAGCATGCGTTGCGCAGTTTCAACGCACGCCGTAACTTTGACAATTTTACTATTTTCACTCCAGATTTTCAACGTTGCCATTTTTCACACCTCCTTATCAACAGTACAGCTGTCATTTTCACATCCTGTCCAAAATGTGTTTTTACATATGTGGCGCACAATAGCATGGTCGCTGTGTGAAATCAATGTTCAGGACACATTAACAAAATTACAGTGACAGTGTTCATGAGTGGAGGTCCCAAATGCCTATGTTGAAAATTTGGTTAAAAAAATCCCACAAATAATTGCATTATGGGCATGTGTTGTGCAGTTTCTATGCACGCTCGTGACTTTACCAAATTTTCATATTTTCACTCCAGAGTTTCAACACTGCCATTTTTCTACAGCTCTTTGTGAACAGTACAGCTGTCATTTTTCATATCCTGCCTGCCCAAAATGTGTTTTCACACATGTGACGCACAATGGTGCAGTCGCTGTGTGAAATCCATGTTCGGGACAAATTAACAAAATCACAGTGACACTGTTCATGACCAGAGTTCCCAAAATGCCTATGTTGAAAATTTGGTTAAAAAAATCTCCCAGATAATTGCGTTACGGGCGTGCATTGCACAGTTTCTACGCACGCTCATGACTTCACCAATTTTTCATATTTTCACTCCAGATTTTCAACAATGCCATTTTTTTACACCACCTCATTAACAGTGCTGCTGTCATTTTTCACATCCTGCCTGAAATGTGTTTTCGCACCTGTGGTGCCAAATGGCACAGTCACTATGCAAAATCACCTTTTGGCTAACAAACTCACAGTGCCATTGTTCATGAGGTGGGATCACAAACAGCCCATGTTGAAAATTTTGAGTGAAGACACCAGCACACGCCCGGGGTGTTACAGTGTCTACCCATAAAATGAAACATAGAAACATAGAATTTGACGGCAGATAAGGACCGCTTGGCCCACCTAGTCTGCCCATTTTCCTACCTAACAGATAAGCTGCAGATCCTAGTTAACCAACAGCTTACTTCCTCTTACCCCCCACTAGGACTGCCTTATGCCTGTCCCATGCATTCTTGAAGTCCCCGCTGTTCTTGACTCCACAACCTCCTCAGGGAGGCTGTTCCGTGCATCCACAACCCTCTCAGTGAAAAAATACTTCCTCACATTACCTCTGAGCCGTCCCCGCTCTATCTTCAAATTGTGCCCCCTTGTTCTTGCACATCTCTTTTTCTGAAAGGTGCTACCCTCTTGGACTTTGTTAATTCCCTTGAGGTACTTGAAAGTTTCTATTATGTCACCTCTCTCTCCCTTCTTTCCTCAAGAGTATAGATATTAAGCTCCTCTAGTCTTTCTTCATATGTCTTCTGGTGCAGACCCTGCACCATTTTGGTTGCCCTCCTCTGGACATCCTCCACTCTGTCTATGTCTTTGCAGAGATGGGGTCTCCAGAACTGCACACAGTACTCCAGATGGGGTCTCATCAACTGTCTGTACAGAGGGATAACAACTTCCTGTTTTCTACTATTGATGCCTCTTCCTATGCATCCCAGTATCCCCCCAGCCTTCCTTACTGCCTTCTCACATTGCTTGCCCACCTTTAGGTCATCTGATATAATTACCCCCAGGCCCCTATTTTTACTGTTGTCAGTATCTCACCCCCCATTGTGTACGCTTCCCCTGGGTTTTTGTTTCCCATGTGCATTAACTTGCACTTCTTTGTATTGAATCTGAGCTGCCATACATTTGACCATTCCTCCAACCTTGCCAAGTCCCTTCTCATCCTTTCCACTCCATCTTGTGTATCAACCCTGTTGCAGATCTTTGTGTCATCTGCAAAGAGACATACTTTCCTTCCAGTTCCTCTGCAATGTCACTATAAAGACATTAAAAGGACTGGTCCCAGTACTGGAGCCCTCAAGTGTACCCTTAACTAGTAACCTCTCTTTTCTTCACGGTGTACTTATTTACTACTACCCTGTGCGCCCTGTTGTCTAGCCAATTTTATCCAGGCTACCACCTTGGGACCCACTCCAAGGCTGGCTATCTTGTATATTAATCTTTGTGTGGGACTGTATCAAATGCCTTGCTAAAATCTAGGTAGGCCATGTCCACAGCCCCTCCCTGGTCTACTACTTTGGTCACCCAGTCAAAGAATCTATTAGATTGGCTCTGACACGACCTTCCCATCGTGTGAATCCATGCTGCCTTGGGTCCTGTGTCCCACTGGCCTCTAGGTACTCAACAATTCTTTCCTTCAGAAGTGATTCCATCATTTTCCCTACCACTGAGGTCAAACTAACTGGTCTGTAGTTTCCTGCCTCTGTCCTGCTCCCACTTTTGTGAAGAGGAATCACAACTGCCCTCCTCCAGTCCTCAGGTACCACCCCATCCTCCCATGATTTGTTAAAGAGAGTAGTCAGCTGGTGTCACTAGTTCTACCCTTAGTTCTTTTAGAATTCTTGGGTGAATCCCATCAGGCCCCATTGCTTTGTCCACCTTCAATTTTATTAGTTCTTTCAGAACCCTTTCTTCTGTAAATGGACTGGTATCGACCCTCGTCTTCAGAGTGTTTCTCTTGTTTGGTTTAGGTAATTCCCTCTCCTCTTCCTTTGTGAATACTGAGCAGAAATATTTGTTCAGTATCCCTGCTTTTTCACTGTCACCCTCTACCCACATTCCCTCCCCTTTATTAAACTTCAGTATCCCACCATTGGTCTTTCTTCACTCCCTAATGTACCTATAAAAGGTCTTATGCCCCTTCTTAACAGAATTGGCTCTCCTTTCCTCGGTTTGGGCCTTTCCTATTCTGACTGCCTTCCCAGCCTCTTTCTGCTTTAACTGATAAAGTTCTCTGTCCTGCTCCTTCTGTGTTTCCTTATATTTCCTGAATGCTGTCCTTTTCTCCTTAACCTTCCCTGCCACCTCTTTTGTGAACCATAGCGTTTTTTCCTTCGTTGTGTTTTATTGATTTGCTTTACACAAAGGCTTGTTGCCTCTGTGATGGCTGTTTTGATCACTCCCATTGTTCCTCCACCCCTCCTTCTTGCCTGTTTGCTAGTGCTTTTCTGAGGCACTCTCTCATTTTCCCAAAGTCAGCCCTCCTAAAGTCTAGTACTCTTGCTTTTGTATGGCTTGATTGTATAGCTGTGTTTATCGTGAACCACACTGTTTGGTGGTCACTTGTTCCCAGATGGCTACCCACTTCTAAATCTGAGATTCTTTCTCCATCCCCATTTGAAAGTACCAGGTCTAAGATTGCTCCCTCCCAGGTGGGTTCCAATACTAGCTGTCTGAGGCATGCCCCCTGTAGGGCATCAAGAATGACCCTGCTCTTGGATGTGCCTGCAGCAAAGGTGCTCCAGTTAACATCTGGCATATTCAGGTCCCCCATCAACAATATCTCCCCTTTTTCTGCCATTCTAAGAAAGCCTTCTATCATTTCCTTGTCCATTCCCTCCCCCTGAGATGGGGGTCTGTATACAACCCCCATGCGGATTGTGGTGCCATTTCCTGTCTCCAGGGTGACCCAAAGTGCCTCATCTGCTCCCTGTTTACTCTTTGGTTCTGTTGTTTTGATCCCTTAATTTACATAGAGAGCTACTCCTCCTCCTCTTTTACCACCCTGTAGAGACTGACAGACATCAGGGGTGTGACTTTGCATTGTCAACTGTAATGCTCACACCATTCCATCCCACCCTGCAGCCAGTGACAGGCATCGAGGTGTGCCTTGGACTCTTTGGACACAAAGTTCACCCCATTCTCCTATACTGCACCCATCTCAGCATATTTCCTTATGGAATGGGGTGAGCGTAAGGGCCAAAGAACCCAAGGCACACTGCGACACTTCTCGGTGTCTGTGGTGTAGGATGCAGTGAAATGGTGTGAGCATTATGGCTGATGACTGAAAGGCACACCCCATTGCCTGTCACTCTCTGCAGGGTGGGGCCAGGGCTGGCGTCAGTTCAGTACTTCACTGCTAATCCTATTATGCATCTTTCTAACTCCTGCACTACTAGTACCAATGCCAGCAAGCCAACATTCAGCATTGACAAATGCTTGTTTGCTAAGAAAGACAGAAGGGGAGAAGACAGTGGTAGAACAGGCATATGCACAGAGTTTGATTATAAGTTACATGGGGAAACAGCAAACTTTACTATTTTCTCTCTCACATACGGAAACATGGGGATAGCACCTGGTGTGTTGCCCCAAACAGCATTCACAAGGTTAGTGAAGGCAGTGGTAAACGTCATTAAGTTCACAAAAGAGTTGAGAATTATATCTACAAACAGAGGGTACCTTACAATAAGGTTGAGTGTGAAGGTATATTTGAAGAAAATTACAACAGCTGAGGGGTTAATTATGCTGTGTTTAATACTGGCAGGGGATGTGCAATTAAATCCAGGCCCACAAGTAGGTATAAGGGAAGCCATACACAACTTAGAGGGTAAAGGGGACATTTTTATACATTTTAATGTACATAGCCTGCCCCTAAAATGAGCGGGGTTAGAGAATGTATGTTGGAACATAATCCCAGAGTGGTGGTCATTACTGAAACCTGGTTAGGTGACAGAATAGAGAACTCAGAAATCTAAGTACACGGTTATCAAAGTTGGAGGTAGGATCATAGTAAGAGGGGAGGGGAGAGGGGTGCTGATATACAGGCAAACGTTGCTTGATTTATCCTTTATAGATTCTAATTGTGCTTACACTTTACAGATGGAAAAGACTGTATTAGAATTAAGACTACCTGAAAATAAACCCATTTTGATTTTGAGGTGTTACTTGCACCCTAAGAGGAGGGAGGGAGGAAAATGTTGATGTGATCCAGGATTTTTATATCCATATAGGGATCGCCACGAAATATTGATGGTGGAGGACCTAAATGTAGACTGGTCTAGTCCCTCCCTAAGTGGTAAGCTGTTGGATCTGACACTAGGAGTAGGGTTAACTCAGTTGATTACGACCCCAACTAGATTGAATCCCAGAAACACAGATCAGTCATCAATTCTGGATCCAATCTTAACTTCTGATTCTGATAACTGTACATGGTATGGTGTATTGCTGGACTCATTTAGTGACCATCAGGTCATGTACTGCGCCTGGAAACAAAAGAAAAGAGGGGAAAAACACGTTATTAAAGAATCACGACAAATGAAGTATTTTGATTACCCGACGTTCATGATTGACTTAGAGGGTAGGAATTGGGAGAGGCTATCCCTTATTCCTGATGTAAACAGCACCTAGGATTATTTTTATACAGAGTTTATGGCAGTGTGTAACTTTCATGCTCCAGTTTAAAAAAAAAAAGGAGTGAAATCAAAAAATGCAGAATGGTACAGCGGGACTCTAGGTGCAATTAGGAAAAACAGGGACAGATTATGGAAAAGGGCCAGAAAGGTAAACACAAAAAAATGCATGGGGCAGTTATCGTCAATCAAGGAACAATTATTTAAAGGAGATTAAAAAAACTAAAGATTGTTATTTCAATAACCTATTTGAGACAAGGAGCACAACAGATCCTCGTAGGTTCTGGACACTATATTCTAAATTAAAAGGTGAGAAATCAAAGGATTTTAATATTAATGGAAATAACATCTCTACATCTGATCAGGTGGCAAATGCTATTAATAGGTTTTTTTTTATAGATTTTGGAGCTCCAGCTGAGGGGGCTGACAAAGGCAGGACAGGGAAAAACATCTGCATGGGATAACCAAGGTTGATAGTAAAAAGGAACTATTGAAGGAAATAAAAATTAGAGAGAAAACAATAAATAAACCAAATTTTACTTTCTCTAAGATTAGCTCTGTAGAAATTATGGAAGAACTATTAAAATTAGATGTGAAAAAAAGCCACTGGTTTAGATGGTATTCCCACTTTATTTTTGAAATGTGCAGCCCCTGTTGTAGCACAGCAAATTTCTGATATTTTTAAGTTGTCTATGACTACCGGAACATACCCAAGCGCCTGGAAGATGTCGAAGGTAATACCGGTATACAAATCTGGAAGAAAAACGACATACAGAATTATAGACCTGTATCTTTACTACCAATAATATTGAAACCTTTTGAAAATCTAATATGGAATCAGTTACAGGCTTACTTAGAGAATAATAAAATATGCAGTTTATATCAGTCAGGTTTCCGCTCCAGTCATAGTACAATCACAGTTTTAACAAAGGTTACATCTGATACTCAGACTTCACTGGACAAGGGCCTCCTGGTCGGGGCCATATTTATAGATCTGTCCAGAGCATTTGACATGCTTAATCATCTGGCTTGGCTGGATACATTGAAGGACACTGGCCTCCACCATGTGGCCCTGAACTGGTTCAGGGAATATCTGACCAGTAGGACCCAGCTAGTCACTTTAGGAACGTTTACATCACAGTTTGAACATGTTAAATCTGGGGTCCCTCAAGTATCGGTGTTGGGCCCGATCCTATTTAATCTGTATATGAGTGGTGCCGGTGCCCTCATTCGAGGGGCAGAGCACCATTCGTATGCAGATGACATGATTTTGTATGCAGAAGGAGCTTCCATTTCAGAAATACAGAAGGTACTCCAAGGAGACTTTGACACTCTACAGAAGTGCTCTAAATCACGAAATTTAATATTAAATAATAAAAAATCACAAGTTATGCTCTTTGAAAATAAGCAGGTGGCTACCACAAACACACTTTAAATTAAAACATCTATAAGCTATAAGACAGCATGGATTCATTAGGGTCTGGTTATGCATGACCAGCTTATTATCCTTGTTTAAAATAGTGAGCGTGCGCAGCTTTGGACAGTAATCTATCAGTGGATGTTATATACATCGACTTCGAAAAAGCATTCAATACTGTATTACATAGGGAATTGTTGTATACTTTGGGGGGATTGGGAGTGGGTTCTCATTCTGTTAGGTGGATTTCTGCTTGGTTGACTGATAGGAAGCAGCGGGTCTGTATAAAGGGAGAGATGTCTGACTGGACTGTGATGCCCAGTGGAGTCCCTCAGGGGTCTGTACTGGGCCCAGTCCTGTTTAATATATTGGTTTCATCTATAAATTGCGATGCCAAAGCATGGCTTGCTAAATTTGCTGACGATATGAAACTTGGAGCAGTTGTTACTAATGAATTAGATGCAGAGCAATTACAGAACAAAATCGATCAAATATATAAAACAGCTGTAAGGAAGCAATAAAAACTGAATTTATCAAAGTGCAAGATCATGCATTTGGGAAGGAATAACCCCAAATTTAGCGATACTGCAGATGGAGTCCATTTATTGGAAACAGATATAGAAAAGGACCAGGGAGTTTGGATAAATAAAGATCTAGAGTTTACTCACCACTGTAATGTTACTACCAAAAAAGCCTATGGCATGTTGGCCTCTATACTGAGAAATATAAAGAGTAGGGAAAGGGACGTGATTATGCCTCTTTATTGGTCCCTTGTTAGACCCCATCTGGAATATGCTGGTTGTGTATGGAGACCTAGACTGAGGTGGGACATGAGGAGGTTGGAGGGGGTTTAGAGATGGGCAATGAGGAGGGTGAGGGGCCTGGGGGGACTCTCCTATGGGGACAGGTTAAGAGAGCTGGGTCTGTACTCTTTGCTGTATAGGAGATCTCGTGGGGATATGTGCATGATTTACAGGGCATGTAGAACTCCTGATATGTGAGAATGCCTGGGTTTAAAAGCAAAATCTAGTTTAATTGCAAACCGGACTCACCAATACCAACTCATAGGGGAGAAATATAATAAGAATCAGAGAGGGGCTTGGTTTTTGCAACGTTTAGTTGATCAGTGGAATGCTGTGCCCAGTCAGGTGGTCTCTAGTGAAACCATGAACCAGTTTAAGACAGCTCTGGATAAATATAAAATCAGTTACCTTTATGATGTGAGTCTATAAAGGGTGCAGGACAATAATGGCCTGACAGCTAAAGTACCTGATCTCTTCCTATGAATCCTATGAAAAACATTAACACTGGTGAACTCCTATATATACTTGGGAGTATGGTTGGATGTACAGTTGAAATGGGACATACACATAGATAATTTGATTAAAAGATTACATGGTAGGTTGGGGGCATTATACAGATTGAGACAGTGTATACCACATAATGATAGAAAATATATAATCAGATCTACAGTAATTCCATTGTTTGACTATGGTGATATAGTGTATGCAGGGGCATCAAGAGCTGTACCAGAGAGGCTGGAAACAGCCTTGAACAGATTCACTAGGTTTTCCCTAGACACACCCCGTCTGACACACTGGTGCACAATGTATAGATCTTTAAACTGGATTAGTTTAATGGAGCGTAGAAATTTACACATATTGCATTTAACTCACCCAGCACCTAAAGAAAAAGACTCCACCTTACTTGGACAACTTGTTTAAGATGCACGCACCTAGAGTAGGTTTGCGAATAGCACAAAACCTGGAACTGGTAATCCCAAAATGAGAACAGCAAAGAGGAACTCTGCTTGGTAATTGCCCCACGGTACGAGATTAAAAGCTGGTTATGCCAGAATCCCATACAACCAAAAAATTGTGGTTGTTGTTGACACACTGAACTTTTCCCTCTATCACCTTGCCCTAGGGCTGTCTTTTCTATGGTCATCTTATAAACAAAGAAAAAAGGGGAATTTGTAAAACCGAGTACAGTGGTTGCTGCCTGAACCCTGCACTCTCAAAGGCTAAAATTATTTTTGAGAATGTTTGTGATTATGTAGGTCATTCTTTGTAAGTGCTATGTAGTATCCTGTATAATATGTATCTTATATGCTGTAATTGATGTGTATATTTTATGAAACTGTTTTGTATGTAGTGGACCTCAATGTAAATAAGCTAACACTCAATGGGTTACCCTGGTCCTTGAATTTTATAAGGAATAACCTTTTACAAAAAGCAAACAGAAGAGGGGAAAAAGAGAGAGAGACAAAGGGGGAGAAGAGATAGAGAGAAACGGGGAGAAGGAGAGAGAGACAGAGGGAGAGAAAGACAGAGAATGGGGAGTGGGCGAGAGAGACAGACAGTGGGGGGAAGAGAGAGAGGGGAAAGATGGACCATACCTCTCAGCTTTCCATGATTTTCAGGGATGTCCCTGATTTTGCCTCACAATGTTCCTGTCCCTCCTAAAATTTGTGTTTCTGTGATTGAACAGTAGGTATACCGTATGCTCACAATATTGTCAGAGTTACAGACTTGCCCTTCTGCAGACAGAGTATTTTACACCAGTACTCTTACACTGCCTGCTTCAGGAGATGGAATCAGTTGTTAAACGGTGTCCCTCATTTTACTTCTTTGTCACTGATTTTTTTTAAGCAATGTCCAATTGCCAAACACCACTGCAAATACCTGCAAGCGAACATTCAGCATTGACAAATGCTTGTTTTAGGTTATGTATTATTTTACCTCTTTTTTTGCAGAGTTCATAGCGTGACCTAAGATGAGCTACTTCTGGGTCCCCTGGCATATAAATTCAGCCCCTAGCAAGCGGGGGTGAGTGCACAGAGGTGACGCATGCAGAGGTAACCACACATTGTGCATGTGTCTGCTGGTGTCATCCAGGGCAGAGGGGACAACAGACACTGAAAGTTTGACTCCCCTCAGACTGGTATAGCAGGTTAGCAACTGAATCCCTACAACTTGTAGGCCCATAATCCTTTATAGCAATTCAGTTTGCTGAAATTGCTGTTATAGGTTAACTAGCAGCAGGACCTATACTGTGTTAGTACTGGACATACTATCCTTTTTCCTGTTGCACTGCAATTGGATAGTTACTAGTGAACGATCCGTGCACTACTCAATCAACTTATCATCATTGTTAAACAATAACTATATCTAGCTTGAACATGGAAACAGGGTTTGTAACCCTAGTAACTGAAGAAATAAGGATTGCTTGTGTCATATACAATAAATTTAGCCTATTACCAATTTCTAATTTTGAAGCCTTCAAGTACCCTCAGTGTGTTGAAATACAGCAACTCAAAATTAAAATTGTTGCACTGGAAATGGAGTTAGGAAAAGTATGTAGCAGAATGTTACTAAATAACCTTACTACCCCTAGAGAAAAGGAAAAGTCAAAAGTCATTAAAGACAACAGGTGCAAAGCTGGCTTGCAGTCTGAGGGACCTTGCAGGAAAAGACAAAGAGGACGAGGAAGCAGAGGAGTGGGTAGCTGCAGATAATAGGAACAAAGTTGGCTTGCAGTCTGACAGACTTAACAGAAACGGACAAAGGGAGGATAAGGAGGTAGAGGAGGGGGCAGAAAAAGATTGGGTTGTAGGTAACAAATGCAAATTAAAAAAGGTATGAGAGCGATGAATTTTGAGATCACCACAGCAAATAGGTACGAAGCATTGGTAATTTTGGATAATAGTTTTGGATAATGAAACTAACTGATACCACTGGCGAAGCACATCCTAACCTTCCACAACCAGCTGTGCTTCCCCCCGACAAAGTTATGTATTAGGAGACTAATAAAATTTGCAAATTCATATTTGAGTCTTTAAACTAACATCAGTAGGGGTTCAGGAGACAAAATCTGTTTGTGGGTCCAGAGTAAAGCAAGACAACACTGACACATGCCAAAAGGTTCCCTTAACAATTATAGGATAGGCTAGACGACTCTGGAAGGAGAGGCAGGAAGCTTACTCAGTGACCAAGATGCAAAAGGTTTATTTACCAGGGACAATAAAAACCAAGATAACGGTGTTCCACAATGTTACAGGATAAAAAATAAAATAAAATAAACAACAAAACAATGCAATTGGGACCAACAACTGGTCGCACCATGAACAGGGGGTTAACCCCTTTTGGTCCAAGTCTTGCGTGGCACTTGGCCAAGATGACGCAGCTATGGACAAACCTATCAGAAGGTGGGCATTGACCCCACAAAGCGCTTGTTACCAGTAGCCCATTACGGGGCGTCCCCCAGAGGAATAAAACACAAAGAGGAACACCGCTAGCTGGATGGTGAAGAACTTGGCAGTCCTCTGTGACTCTGGGCAAGACGCGGAAGACCTCTGATCGACAGGTGGTTTCCGGGACAATCCACTGCAATGACCGTTGGCAGGTCCGTGGCACCCAGATGACCTCTCAACAAGAAGACTGCTGGCAATTTGATCTTTGGATGGCCTCTATGAAGCGACACAGGCACATTTACAGACGGTTGGCAAAATAAAAAAGGAATGGGCATGCACAACGTTAACAATGGTCCCTCAAGCTTGAGCCGGGGCAGCTCCTAAGCTGACTTACTACTGGATATTCACTAGCGGCTCTCTACCACTTACCGTCGCAGGGCTGATGCTGCAACACTTGTGGCAGGACTTTGACACATGTTGACGTCACTGGTGGTGGTCCTCCCGCAGATGGTGGGTGGGCCGGGGACCTCCCTGGGTCAGTGTCAGGCTTTGGTGACGCTGCTCCAGGCAACAAAGGCGATGCTAGAAGTCCAGTACAACAGAGCGTAAGTCAATAATACAGTCAGTAGCAAGCAAATAATTCAGTTTCTGGCAGACAGTTCAGTTTATGTAGGAAATACAGTCTGTAGGGGGTGCTGGGCAGGCAACAGCACAGTTCAGTTTGGGTACTAGGCCACTTAGGCCATAGGACCATCCCTCCCCATTTTTGGCTATTTTTGTAGATCCAGACCACATTATTAGTGTTAATATCCACCTCTGGCCATAGGTGGGACCTCGTCTAATCCCTAAGCTTGAAGGCCTGGGTGCTGAACCCTCACAGCCAGACCCTCCCTCCCTCCCGGCAGCCATCCAAGGGCCTTTGGGTTTTGCCCCTGCCGTTTGGTGCAGAATATCACCGATGCAGACCTCAAGGGCCTTAACCCCACTCTGCCCCAGGTCTGCTCCTTTTCTTTACTTAGCTTGAGGCAAGCTACTACTGGCTCGGCCTACCTGTTTTGGAGCCACATTTGACCATATCAAAAAAAAAAAACATAACTCAATGATCTCTGGCCACTCCTGGGGCCGGCCTTCCCCTCTGGGCATTCAGCCCGCTGCCTGAATATTTCCCTCTCCCTCAGGGCTGGCAGCTCCCTGCAGGCGCCCACGGCGCCCCCCCCCCCTTTAAATTTTTCCTTTGGCTCTTTGCCTGTTGCCCCTTTCTGTACTAGGCTCCGACCCTCCAGTCTTCCCCTTTTCCCTCCCCTGGCACGTATGGCACAAGTTAAAACAAAAGGTTTGGCACTCGGCCCACTCACCACCATGGCCCAGGATTTAAGGGCTGCTGGAAGGTTCAAGGAACCTGGCTGGGGAGCCGTGATCCCACCCGGCTTCTCTCTGGCCTGCACAGCTGCTGGGGTGAACTCCAGGTCCGGGAAGCGGTTTCCGCCTGGACCTGTTTTTAGGTGGCACCACCTGGTCCGGCTGGCAGCTACTTCGCCCCAAGCCACTTGGTGCACTGGGGAAGGGAGACAGTTTGCATTGGGGAGCCAAGCTCTCCCACCAGACCGACCCTGCCACTGCTGCTGCTGCCACCATCGAACACCCCAGGACAGAAGAGGGAGGGGAGCAATGGTGGAGGAGCCATGGACATATTGCAGGTACCTTTTCTTTGTCCGTGCTCCTCGCATCCTCCACCCTCCATGTCTAGCAGCCGACCCCCTCTCTGGCCACTCCCTGGCCCTTTTGAAGGGCAGGGGCAGTCCTGGCAGCTGGCCAGGAGATTGGGCTGCACAAACCCTGCAGGGAGGGTCTCTTGCTTGTCACCACCAACGGGGGGTCTGAGGCTGAAGGCAAGGGGAGGGGATGGAACAGAGGGGAACCAGGAAAGAAAAAAAAAAGAAAATTTCCAAGTATGGGGGTCAATTATCATTTCGAGTTTTAAAACACAACCAGCATTTTAGTGCATTAAACCTTTTACCTAGTCTACTTGAAAACATTAAGGTTTGACTGGTCTGCTGTAACATTTTTAACTTACTGCCACAATAACCCAAGAAAAGGGATGGACGGCCTTGAGGTGCCTTTTGGGAGTGGTTCCTGCCTCTCCTTGTTGATCTGTTCATCTGTCTTGACAGGGACTGGGCAGGACTTTAGATGCATTCAGTGCACCAGCTTTTGCGTTCCATCTGAGGCTTGGAGTTGGTAGCTTTGCATTTTGGGGAAAGGTTTGTCCACGATGACATACGGGTTCGGTTCCCACCTTGAAGATGACTCTTTATCACTCCCAGATCTGACCAGCACTTACTGACCTATGGATAAGGGGCATTTTCTGGTCATCGGTGTCATCCGACTCTTCCTCGTCTTCTTTTGTTATACACTCTCTTTGACTGACCGGTGACCAAGGCTCTGCTTGAGGAGCTGTTTTTTCTTCCATTTGGTGGTGCAGTTCTACTTCCAGGACTGACATTTGGATGGCGGGACATGCCCTGCATGCTCTGCCAACTGATATCGGTTACAGTGGCCCGAACTGGATCTGGTTCTTGGTGTGGTTTGGTCTTCGGTGCCGGATGAACTCCAGGTGCCTCGGGACTCAGATGCTGGCTGGTTGGCTTAGTTAACAGTACTGGGGTGGTGAGCCCTGGGGGTCCTAGCAATTTCTGGGCAGTTAGCTGGGTGTACTCCTCTTTCCGCAAGGATGCATGTAGCTCCTCCAAATGTCAGCTGAGCTCCTCCTCCTCATTTTGCATCTCAATGAGCAGCGCACAGCTCAGTTTTGCAGTCATAACATCGTAGCTTTGGATAACTGTGGTGCACCTGGCCGCTGCCTCTTTTTGGCGGAGGGCTTGCTTGGCCTGTTCCTTAATCTTCTGATCCCACTGTCAGAGGCTCTTCTTGAGGTCCTTACATTCTTTTCACAGCTCGGTGTTCTGCTTGGCGTATGGTACAACCCGCTGTATAAGCACCTGGTACCAGGCCTCCCTTTGTGCTTTCCACTCTGGAACCAGCTGACGAACCTCACAGATGACAGCACTTTCCATGTGTACAGGCTACTCCACTCGGGCATCAGGAAATCTGGATGGACCTCCTGAAGGTGCCACAACAGCCCAGTTGTGTTGCTTGATTCTCTCCATCTCACGCCTGGTGTCTTCATACAGCTGGTGCCAAGCTCTTTTGATTTTGCTGTTCCTGGGGTCACTCTGCCACATGGTCATGGAACAAGCCTCACAATTTCTTTGCCTGGGGGCATGGTCCTGCCCTGCCCTGCTCCACCCATCAATCCATGCGTCCTCGCCCTTGGCTTCTTCTCTTTCTTCTGGGCCAGCGTGGATGTGGTCCAACCTGGGTCAGGGCCCCTTGCCTCATCTCTGCAGTGAGTGCTGCCAGCTCCAACACTTGGCATGCCACATGGGCCAGCTCTTTTTGCACAGCACGGTGGGGATCCCACTTTATACTGTATAATGCAGAATGTTAGTGCAACCTATATTCCGAGCTCCAAAGGTCGAAGTCAATATCAGCGTCAATTTATATTAGCGGATTATATGCTGGTAACTGCTGATTCGAACTACTGTATGTGGCAGAGTCTGTGCTGATAGAGCTAGTAGCTCCCCCAGCTAAGAACGCTGGACTGAATATGCCAGAAAAGTCTCATCTGATCACCACCCACCTCCCCACTTCACCACCTCCCCAATTTCACCATTCAACTCTCATGGGAGATTCGAACAATGAGGATGGGATTCGACCAGATGGACGGGCTATTCTAGCCACTGAGGAGAACCATGAGGTTGGTGCAGTATGCACGCCGGGTGGGGGGCATGGTGATACGAGGGGGAATACAAATAATGGAGCGAGCAGGGGGAAACAAATGGAGTGAGGGTAATATGAGGGATAATACTAATGAAGTTAAGGAAGTATGAATGAAAGAATGGGGTTAAGGCAACGCAAGGGAGCTACTGACTGGAACCATGCGGACCGGACATTTGCAGGACATTTATAAGATAGCAGTGCAAGGAAGACAAGGAGAATGAGGAGGTTAAAGAGAGAAAGAAAAAAGGACAACGTAGGTATTTACTTGCACACAGTGAAATAAAATGTTAATGTGGCTCATGGGTAATAATACTTTTGCTAAAAAAAAATATTAGCTGTCTTTATATTTCTGCGCTTTACTACAGTCCCGCAGATACAGCTAATATTAATTGTCAGCAAAAATAAGCAGTTATACAGTATTTTCTCTTCTTCTTGGTGTGGGTAGCTTCAAGCTTTGGGCTCCTTGATGTTTTTATCCTGCTCGCAGCACCAAGTTGTGGCAGGCCAAAAGGTTCCCTAAACAATTATAGGACAGGCCAGACAAATGTGGAAGGAGAGACAGGAAGCTTACTCAGTGACCAAGATGCAAAAGGTTTATTTACCAGGGACAATAAAAATCAAGACAACTATGTTCCGCAGTGTTATAGTATAATAAAAAATAACAAAACAGTGTGATTGGGACCAACAGTTGGTCAAACCAAGAACAGGGAGTTAACCCCTTTTAGTCCAAGTCCTGCGTGGTACTCGTCTGAGATGATGCAACTACTGATGAACCAAGCTTGGTCTTTCCTACACGTTGGCTGATCAGCGGGTGGGCATTGACCCTGCAAAGTGCTTGTTACCAATGGGCCATAACAGGGCATCCCCAGAGGAACAGAACACAAAGAGGAACACCACTATCTGGAGTATGGTGGGTGGGCCAGGGACCTCCCTGGGTCAGTTTTAAGCTCCGGTGAAGCTGAACATCCAGTACACCAAGGCACAATTCGATAGAAACAGAAACATAGAATTTGACGGCAGATAAGGACCACTTGGCCCACCTAATCTGCCCATTTCCCTACGTAACGGATAAGCTGCAGATCCTAGTTAACCAAAGGCCTACTTCCTCCTAACCCCCCACTAGAATTGCCTTATGTCTGTCCCATGCATTCTTGAATTCTCCCACTGTTTTTGACTCTGCGACCTTCTCAGGAAGGCTGTTCCGTGTATCCACAACCCTCTCTGTGAAAAAATACTTTTCATATTACCTCTGAGCTGCCCCCATCTTCAACTGTGCCCCTTGTTTTGCACATCTCTTTTTCTGAAAGATGCTACCTCTTGGACTTTGTTGATTCCCTGAGGTATTTGAAAGTTTCTATCATGTCCCTCCCCCTTTCCTCGAGGCTATACATCTTTAGTTCCTTTAGTCTTTCTTCATATGTCTTCTGATGCAGATCCTGCATCATTTTGTTGCTCTCCTCTGGACAGCCTCCACCCTGTCTATGTCTTTGCGGAGATGGGGTATCCAGAACTGTACACAGTACTCCAGATGTAGTCTTGCCAACTGTCTGTACAGAGGGCCAACAACTTCCTGTTTTCTACTGTTGATGCCTCTCCCTATGCATCCCAGTATCCCCCCAGCCCTCCTTACTGCCTTGTCACATTGCTTGCCCACCTTTTGGTCATCTGATATAATTACTCCTAGGTCTCTTTCGATTTTTGTTGTTGTTATTAACTCACCCCCCATTGTGTACTCTTCCCTTGGGTTTTTGTTTCCCAGATGCATTACCTTGCACTTCTTTGCATTGAATCTGAGCTGCCACATATTTGACAATTCCTCCAACCTTGCCAAGTCCCTTTTCATTCTTTCCACTCCACCTTGTGTATTAACCCTGTTGCAGATCTTTGTGTCGTCTGCAAAAGGACATACCTTTCCTTCCAGGTGCTCTCCAATGTCACTTATAAATACATTAAAGAGTACTGGTCCCAGTATCGAACCCTGAGGTACCCTGCTAGGTACCTTCCTTTCTTCACTGTGGACTCCGATTACTATTACACTTTGCATCCTGTTGTCCAGCCAGTTTTTTATCCAGGCTGGCTAACTTGTACATTAATCTTTTGTGTGAGACTCTGTCAAGTGCCTTGCTAAAATCTAGGTAGGCCATATCCACAGCTCCTCCCTGGTCTACTACTTTGGTCACCCAGTCAAAGAAATCTATTAGGTTCGTCTGACATGACCTTCCTGCTGTGAAACCATGCTGCCTTGGGTCCTGTGCCCCACTGGCCTCTAGGTACTCAACAATTCTTTTTTTCTTCAAGACTTCATGTTGTTTGAAGAAAAAATTACTCACCATAATGTGTTTCTTCTAATGGAGTCTTGCTGTATTCTGCCTCCCCCCACCCCACCCCCGCCTCCCCTCTCAGAACCTAGTTTTTGGGAAGTGGGCTGGCAGGCACAGTGTTGCACCTCAGGGGTGTACCGTGCACCCCCCATCTTGGGTGGGTTAATTGTTAATTCTGTTTGTATTATAAATCTTTTTACTATTGTCACTACCTTTTTCTTCTTGGGTTCTCGACTTGAGTCATCTGGGCCTAAATTGTTGCCTTTTGGCTTATACTAAAACAATTTCCACACACACACACACACATATATATATATATATATATACACATATATATATATATATATATATATATATATATATATGTATAGTTTTATTATTATATCTAGAGTCAGCTAGTTAGTTGCTTGTAAGAATCTGACTGTTACACTGGGAAGTACCACAGACAGAAGTTTGAAAACTGAGCTCGAGCTCAACGTTCTATGCTCTTGCATAGAGTTTAACTCCTTATTCTCCAGGGCAGTTCAAGTGCTGGGGCTAACTGCATTAAGTCAGAATACAGCAAGACTCCATTAGAAGAAACAACATTACTACGGTGAGTATTTTTTTCTTTGTGGGGTATGTCTTTCTGCTTTGTAGCATTCCTAGTATTTTGCCATCTTGTTCTGGAATGTTTTCGTTTACAGCTTCTGTAAGAGTCTATATTACTAACAGTGATCCTTTTGGTAATACTTACAATTTGCATTTATTTTGCTTTTGCTTTTGATTTTTCTTCAACGTGTGTTGGATGCCCATTGATCTTTTGTACTGTCGTTTAAATTTTTCAAATAAAAAAAAATAAAAAACTGCCCCAACTTCCTGGTAAATGCAGAAAGCAATAGGTGATGTGGAAGCCTGCACCATACTGCTCAACTCGTGACCAAAAAAAGCAGGATGATTCAAAAACTTTGGTGATGACAGGCGAGTTTATTTTTTTTTATTGTTAAATTTACCACAAACTGTGAGTGGCGGTTAACTGACTGAGAGCGGCACTGAGGAAGGGAAGAGAGGCAGGCCAGCATAGGTGTAGTCCAAGGGAAACACAGCTCTTGTTTGCCATTATAATCAGCTGGTTATAGTTGCGAAATATAACTGTGTTTCCCTTAGGAAAAAAACGCTCACCAGTTATTAAATTTTTATATTATTATTGCTATTTAAAAAGGTAAATATGTGGCTATAAAGGACATGTCCAGTATTTTGTAACATAGAAACATAGACTTTGATGGCAGATAAGGACAGGTTTGGCCCACCCAGTCTGCCCAGTTCCCTACCTGTCGGTTAAGCTGCAGATCCTAGTTCTACCAACATTTAACATTTGTTATTTATAGCACAGTGCTCCTTCGCTATGGTGAACACCTCTGGAGCCAGCTGAAGTGTTCACTATAACGAGGTGCTAATACGCCTACTTAGTGAACAGTGGGAGCCATCAAAGGTGTTCACCATAGACCCTATTCAGAAACAGTGGGGGGATATGCACGAATTGCACATATCCCCCTACGCAGTTCTGCACCCACCAGAGATCCACACAGGGACCACATTCATGAACAGCAGCCCCCGCCCAGCTGCGTTACGTGGTCCTGCCCCCACGGTGCACAGCTACGGTCCGCTGTGGGGCTTCTGACCCAGCCGCACAGCCAGTCGGCTGCCCAGACCAGGACCTCAAGTGGATCCCTTGCACCTGATAACCATGTTTCCGATGGCCGTGTACATGGACAAGGGTCCGAGGTGTGGGGGACCCCATCTGCCATTCCCCCACCCTCCCAAATGTGCCCCACTGCCAGGGGCAGCTACAATGGGGGGTCCGTTGACCTCCGCCATCCCCGCCACAATCAGCAGCAGCATCCGGGGGCAGGTACGTAACGGCTGCCTCCAGAGGACATAGCCATCACCCTCAAGACAATGCATCCATGCCATTGTGCATGGCACGGAGTGTTAACAACCCCGCCAAGACCTGTCTCCTGGTCCACCCCCACATGGAGCTGCATCGCCCACGGTGTGCCATGTGTGTAGGGTGTACTGGATCCTGAATGAGTAGGGGAAGGAAAAAGGGTTAGGTAAGAGGGCTGTGTGCCGATTACGTGAATGCATAACCCATCCACACCATTTGTGACTAGGGCCCAATAAGAGGGAGTTTGTTATAGAGGGGTTCTTCATAGAGAGGGAGCACTGCAATACTTAACATTTTAAATTTATAAACTTCAATAAATATTTAGTCAAGAGAAAAAAGTGAAACAAAATGCTTGTGGATACAGGTGTGAACTAACTTTAGAATGTCATGTTAACTCTGTTGCCTTTTCAGGATGGCATTCTGAATCCCCATGCTGCCTCTTGCACTTGTGCTGCCTGCTGCGATGACATGTCCTTGGTAAGTTAGCAGTTAGTAGACAGCAGTCTTAGAACATTATCATTCATTGAATTTTGTTCATTAAAGTGAGAGACAGAGAAATATGTGAGCAGCTGTGAGTTCAGGATATCCGCATCTGGTTGAGCTTTAGGCATGAACTCTAAATAGGTTTCTGAGATAAAAAATGGTTATGACTTTGCTGCCAGCTGATGAATCAGAGTTCAGAAAGACTATGGCCTCAGTTTCCAGAGCTTGGCGAAAGTGCAGCTCATTCATTTATACTATGCTTGCGCTCACCCAGCTTTGGCGATATTCAGACAGATAGCGCCACTCTATACTCGCTTGCCGACTGAGCAATGCTGTCTGACTGAATATCGGTCCATGTCAGTACAGCACTAAATGGATCTGGCTACCACAACGTGGACCAAGGCTGAATATGGCCCACAGGAATAGCGCTGCCTGAAATGGGATAGCACTTGTTCCCCTGTGGGCCTTATTTAGTCCGAGTTTGCAGATGAGGCCATTGGGCATGGAAGGTACTAAAGGCCACTGGAGAAACTGACTTACTGCACTCCGGAACAACAATTACTCAAACCAAAGTTGTAGCTGAATTAGTGAAATTTATTTATGCATCCAAGAACCTGGAGACAGAATAGCTTTTCAGCACTTCGGCCATTCAAAATGGCCTTTGTCAGGGGGAAGTATACAGCCAGGTGATGGGCGGAGGGGGGGCCTCTAGACCATAAGGGCATATTACAAAGTATACAGCTGGACAGTTGAGGAGTGGGGGTACCACCAGACCACCAGAGTGTGTTACAAAGTTTACAACTGGGTGTTCGGGGGGATAGTAAGGTGGGGGGCAGCTAGGCACGGGGCAGACTGCTCCAGTTCAGCCACCCTGTTTTCAGGGATGGGGCTTGGATTTAGCACCCAGGTTAGATGTGGTTTTCAGTGGCGGTACACAGAGCCACTTGGGGTTGTTTACCGCCACTGCAAACCTTTGAATACAGCTCTGCTCCAGTATGCATGAGGGAACCCCTTCATTTGCGTAGCTGAAGCGATATATTTAGCACCTTGGTGCTGCCTGGTTTGTGGGTGCTCCATGGGTCTTTGAATATGTCTCCGCCTGGAGTGCGAGAGCAAGGTTTGCACTGACGCTAGCCTTCGAATATTTGGCCCTATATGTAGTTGTATAGATAATTTGATTAATTATTGCATTCGATTTTATAAATGAATGAACTGATTCCTGCTCTTGTAATCACATCACTGCATTTCATGGGGAGGCATCTCTCATACTGTCCCGAGTCATCCCTTTCTGTTTCACATGAAGTATAGAATTTCAAAAGGTGACAGCAAAATATTTAGAGTGCTTAGAAAGCAGCTATATGGAGTACAGGTCAGAGAGCATTTAAAGAAACTTTTTTTCACACAAAAAGGCCACACTGTGTTTAAGGTGGAACACAGAATTTAAAATTTCAGAGACACAGCTGGTCACAAGCATGAATCTTCCAGCAGTGGATATGACAGTTGAAGCAAGAGGCTATTTTTAAAAGCAAAAGTAATGGAATGTTGTGGTTAACACATTTTAAAGTAGTGTGTGTAGGGAAAATTAAAATCAACCACAGTATCCATATTTAAAAGCAAAGTCCCCTCAACCTATTTTCTGTATACCTGTGTAGTTTGTAGGCATGAACAATGATTCCCTCTCTTGCATCCCTCTAATTTCATCTTCATTTAATTAAGGTTGCTTCACTCTGAGTTGCCCTGGAGTGAAAACCTGTTTGTCTCCATTCAAAAGGTTATGACCCCACTCATGCAAGACGTCACAGGAGTTGATGATGCATGCATACACAAGCCAACAGAAAATATACTCAGTTCTGTTACATATCTCATGCAGTCTGAAAGCATTTTTCCTAATGCATTACAACTTTAAAACTACAGAAAACAGCAGGATATTTACTATGCCTTGAAAGGTTTTATGGCCAGCGTAAGACAAGAACATAGGGACTGCAAAGGACAGCAACAGCACTGACTAATGTATAGTAGTGTAACTGTTGTAGGCTTTAGCAACAGAACATCCTAAAATTCCACAATGCCTTGCATACAGCAAGTCAGGTCATGACCATTGCAATGGAGTCAAGCAGGATCTTACTTCAAGGGGGCTCTTGCAGCCGGCAACACCGTTAGGACTAAGCCGCCAGACGTTAGGACCACACAGAAAACTTCTAGCTAGCAGTATTCAACGGGTAGACCACCCTCTGAAGTCGGCCTGCTCCAGCATCTGCCTATGGTATAAAAGGGGTGGTCCCCCGGCCCATCCTTTGTTCTTTTTCCGCCGTCGATCCATGCAAGTTGGACCTCCATGGACTCCTGCTTCTAGTCGACCGCCATTTACCGTGTTTTACCCACGCTTTGTTATTTTACTTACCTTTTCAGTAATTCTTTATTTTTCATACTTTTTGCATGTCTTCTCCAGCAATGTTCAGACCAGCGAACAAAGTGTGCTTGCAGCAAGCAGCTTCCCTCCAAGGTCAGTCACTCTTCTTGCCTGCTCTACTTAGGCCCAGACCATGACACTGAGGCCTGCCAGCACTGTCAGGACTTCAACCCGATCACATGGAGATGCCGTTTAAAGACCCTGCACGGTTCCCTACTGCAGCAGAAGTTAGCCGTAATGGAGAAAGAGCTCCAGGACAAAAGTTCTTCTTCCTCCCTGGTCTCCAGGGCCTCGACTTCTTCCCCCCCTCTCAGCTCAAGGAGAAATCCAGCAGAAAGCACAAACACTGGGACAAGCAAAGGGATCAGCCCCAGTCAGCTTCCCGCTCTCGGTCACCACATGAGTCGGTGGCCGTCTCCAGGTCTTCCTCCCACAGGAGGTTGTTTCCTCCTCCTCCACTAGCTGCCCCTTACTCCTGGGCTTCCCGTGGTTCAGCCTCCTGCCCTACTTTCTGTCTCGGGCAGTGGCTTCTCTGGGCCTTGGACTTTGTCCCCAGTCCTCGGCCCCTGAAGCTGAGGCCCTTTCAGCCTGTGGGTCTTCAGCCAGGTGGCTCAACCAGTTCTCCGGTCTTGGCGTTGCATACATTCAGACCGACACCCCTAAGCGATGCCAGGGGCATGTGTCCACCCCCTCACATGTCCCTTTGGGGAGCAAGCCCCCCTTTGCAGGACCCTTCAGGGCCTGCACAGGCGACTACGCCAGACCGGTGTCAGCCTTCTCCTTATCAGACCCCAGTATCACTGACATTAACACTGGTGACACTTCAGCCATCATCACCTATGGGCAGCAACCTGAAGCAGACTTGGTCATAAATGCAACTCATGACCGGACAAGCACCTTAGCACTCATCCTCCGGACAAAGAGTCCCACCAAGTAGACCAGTTTGAGAACAAGGTCTATGCAGCACCTGAGCCATGAGGCACCAAACCCTCAGCACCATCAATTTCACCTATAGATTGTACGCTGAAAGGAAGTTCTCCTCCCTTCTAAAGAAACTTAAGCCAAATGGCTCACCTGGCCCTGACAGCCTTGTACCAAGATTACTCAGGGCTGCCGCACCTGCCATAACCCTACCAGTTACATGGCTCATCAACAGGTCCCTGAGGGAAGGAGCAGTGCCTAACACATGGGAAAAGGCCCATGTAGTTCCCATCCATAATGAAGGCCCCAGGGAGCTAATAAGCAACTATAGGCCTATCTCCCTCCTATGCATCCTAGCTAGACTACAAGAGCGGCTTGTATACTACCAACTCCGAGACTACTTGGAGACAAGCCACTTACTGGTTAGCACCGAGCATGGATTCAGACGAAACCATGTGACCATTACAGCCCTAATCAGATACTTCTCTGATATCCTTACTGCCCTCGACAATGGCACCCCAACCGGTGCTATCTTCATAGACCTGACCCAGGCCTTTGATTTAGTGGACCACAAGCTTCGGGTAAACAAGCTTTGTCAATTCAGCCTTGATCAGCACTCCCTAACTTGGTTCAGCAGTTACTTGACCAACCTCTCCCAACAGGTCGAGTGGAGAAGTGCCACATCTAAATCTCTCCCTGTCACCGAGGGGGTACCACAGAGCTCTATACTAGGCCCCCTTCTGTTCTCACTGTTTGTCAATGATCTAAACAATCATTGTGAAGGCAGCTTTGTGGTCCAGTATGCAGACGACGCTGTGATATACAGAACCTCAAAGAGCATGGGAGAACTTAGGACCCCGAGTACAGTCAGATTTCGCAACCCTTGAAAGGTGGCTCTTAGACAACAGACTGGTACTTAACACCAAAAAAAACAAAGGCCGTTTTGTTTGGGCTCAGGACCCTGGGCACTGACAGAAGCCCTCTGCTCCCTCTGGTCGCCTCCTCTGGCACACCAATAGAGGTAGTGACAGCATTCAAATACCTGGGACTTACACTGGACCAAGGCTTCTCCCTGAAACCCCATGTGGATCAAATAACCAAAACCATACACCAAAACTGGGCCTGATCTACCCCTTGGGTGCTCAACTGATCCCTGAAACCAGGATTACCATAGCAAAAAGCATCCTTCTTCCCACACTAGCCTACGCTGCTCCAGTAACACATGCAATGACGAAACAGGAGCACAATAAGATACACATGCTATATAATAAAATCGCACGCTTCGCCACAATGTCCCACCCGAGGCGCCATCACTGTGATGTACTTGCCTTCCTAGATTGGCCTTCCTTTAGCCACTGGCTACAGTACCCCCTACTATGCTACACTTACAAAATCATTAACGGCCACTTCCCAGACAGGCTGCTTGGCTTGCTAACTACCAAGCATATGGGCAGACATCTCTGAATTACTTGAGAAAAGCTCCTGGAATAACTCCGGATAAAGACCACAGGAGGTAGCAGATCCTTTGCTTATGCAACACATGCACTGTGGAATAAGCTCCCGTACCACCTACAGGAAACCACCTCCCTGAGAACCTTCCGCAAAGGGCTGCTCCTGCACTTGAGCCTTATTTGTCTAAGATAGAATTGCTATTGTGATGAAACTGTGCTGTCAGTTGCTGTTTCTGTATTCTTCCCCCTCCAGGTCATATGGCTAGTCGTAATGTGACTGTATAACTAACTGTCAGCTGATGACTGTCCGATCCCCTGCTGTGTAACTAACTGTCTTGACTATAACTTCTGCCTTCTCATGTACTGTAAATGCAATTTGTCTTTGTACTGTCTATGTAAAATTCTATACAATGTGTAACTAACTCCGGGTTGCCCCTGAAAAAGGGACCTTCGGGGCTCAGTGGACCTACCCGCTTACCAAAACTGAATAAATAAATAAATGCTTCGGCCATCCTGACCATTCAGTCCTTGAATTTCCTAGCCCACATGGTACAGTATCAGAACACTCTGTGGAACAAGGCCCTAGAGATGGTACATACTCTTCCAGATGCCCCTACCAAGCCAGAGTTGATCCAGCTCCTAAAGTCGGGATCAGATGTGGGCAGTCACATTCTTAGAGCATCCAGCTGGCAAGGCAGCGGCTACCGGCATATGTATCTGTCATTACTCCTGGCTGTGGGTTTCAGGCTTCGTCCCAGATGTGCAAGTCAAAATCCTGGATGCGACCGGCCTGGTGGCGCAGAGGGTTGAGGCGCTGGACGTCTTACCTCATGCTACGCCGGTGACCCGGGTTCGGGAATGACCTAATGTTGTCGGGGTGCCAGTGTGGGGGGAGGGCAGAGCAGGACTGAGCATGCAGATGGGCAGCTCTTCTCTTCCAAGGGTGCTAAGGATGGGTTTGCAACCCCCCCCCCATAGTTCTGTTCCCACCAAGTGGAGGTCCGGTGGGTAGTGTAGGTGGAGAGGGGGTGGCAAATAGTTACGAGATGTGAAAGGGGCTGAGATGGCACCACAGGGTGCTTGCATGCTTCCACATGCTCGCATGGCTGTGTACCAGGGCCTGGGGGGGCAAGGGGAGAAAAAAAACCTTTACAAATAGCTGTGTGTCCCCGTCGCTAGTTGGTGGGAGGAGGTGATGGGGACCAACTAGCTCTAAAAAAAAAACCATCCTGGATGCCCCCTTTCAGGGTGCCATTCTTTTCGGCAAGGATAGCCAGAGCATCATCTCTCGCCTGCAAGAGTCAGGCAAGGCCTTTAGACCAATACACTCCATGTGCCACTCCCAGCCTAAACCTCACCAATGTCAGTCCTTTTGTTGGCCCCAGCATCAGCAATCCAAGGGCCAGCAGCCCTGAAGTGCCTTCAAACGCAAGGCCCCTTCCCAGGGAACTGGGAGCTCAGCCCCTAGAGTACCTAGAGCCTCCCCTGCTGCCTTGCCTGTCCCTGGTTCCTTGACCAGACTCCCTGGTGGGGGGTCACTTTTCCCTATACCTAGAAGGATGGCGCACCATAACCTTAGACCAATGGATTTTTGCAGCTTGTGGAAAGGGAGCACACTCTAGAGTTTACAGAGATCCTCCCAGACAATGCTTTCTTGCACTCCCATTACCCTCAGGCTCACATTGCCCTCATACAGGAGGAGATTCAGGCATTGCGACACAAAAAAGTCATAGGACCTATCCCACCAGCTCAGAGAAGCATAGGGTTCTACTACCACTTCTTCCTGGTTCAGAAGAAGACAAGCAACCTGAGGTCGATACTCTATCTCAGGTCTCTGAACCTGTTCATAGACTACAAGCATTTCAGAATGGTCACCCTTCATGGCCTGCTTCCCCTCCTCCATCAAGGGGACTGGCTTTGCTCGCTGGACATGCAGGATGCTCACCTCCATATCAGGGTCTTTTGGCCTCACAGAAGGTTCCTACGCTTCTGCTTTCAAGGGAACCATTTCCAGTTCAGGGCCTTCCCTTTTGGGCTTTCCTTGACCCCCAGAGTTTTTACCAGGTACCTAGCATTGGTTGCTGCGGCCCTTAGGAGAAAGGGGTTTTATGTCTTCCCATATCTGGATGACTGGCTGTTCAAAGCCCCGTCCAGAGTGCAGCTGATCCGGACAATGGAGACTACCTTCAGTCTATTCCGGAAATTGGGGATTACTCTGAACCTGCCCAAGTCCTCCCTTTGGCCATGCCAGCAACTGCAGTTCATTGGGGCGATCCTAGACTCTGCTCAGGGCAAAGCCTTCTTGTCTCTAGACCAGGCGGAATGCTTTCAGGCACAGGCCCAGCTGGTCTCCTCCTCTCGCCAGATCCCAGCTAGGGCATTCCTAAGACTCTTAGGCTACATGGTGGTGGCCATAACTATAATTCCCGAAGCCCACCTGCACATGAGAGTACCCCAATGGTCTCGGAGTCCAGTGGGACCAACACACAGATGATGTGGACCAGCCAGTATTGGTTTCAGACCTAGTGCTACAAACCTTGGCATAGTGACAGAACCCCCTCAACTTTCCGTAGGGGTTCCTTTCATGGCAGACTTGCCACTTCAGATTCTGATGATGGACACATCAAACTAGGGCTGGGGAGCCCATCTAGTGGACCATCAGACACAAAAGACTTGATCTCTGCATGAACAGCATCTCCACATAAATGTCTTAGAGATGCGTGTGGTCCTTTATGCCCTGCAGACTTTCTAGATGCACCTGCACCCAGGCCTCTGCTAATTCAGATGGACAACATGTCAGTCATCTGCTACCTCAAGCAAGGGGGGACTCAGTCTTACCCCTTTGCAGAGAGACTGTGGGGGTATGGTACTGGGCCATAGGGCACAACCTGGAACTACAGGTCGCCCATGTTCCAGGCGCCCAAAACACCTTGGCAGATAGCCTAAACGGGTCCAGGTCAAAGGTACATGAGTGGGACCTTTTTTTTTCTTTTGAACTCTTTTTATCTTCTCCTGGCCCCCAGGTAACTCTCTCCAGCATCCGTCTAGGCTCCCCATTGTCAAGGTCTTCTGCCATAAGCTACCCTATGACTGCAGGGTTTTCCTCCTCCCAGCTGACTGGGTCAGATCCTTCACTGCTTGGGATTCAGTCCTAATGGTGTTGCCTGCTTCAAGAACCCCATCGAAGTATAATAGTACAAGTTACGTAAGAATGTACCATAACAGTAGATCTTCGAGAGGAGCTCTTACATCAGGCATGCTTTCCTTCCCCCTTTCCATCCCCCTCTGCTGTTTCTCCATCACAGCTTTTCTGCTTTCCTCACTTTAGAGGAACCTCCTTGGTTCTCCAATTTCAGAACATGCCGGGGTCTCTGGCGGGAGAACTGAGGATGGGCTAAGGGAACCGCCCCTTCAAACAACATGAAGTCTTGCTGTATTCTGACAATTGCAGTGATTCCCAACCTTTGAACTGCCCCAGAGAACTAAGGATTAAATTTCCGTGCAGGGCATGGAACACTGAGCTTGAGCTTGGTTGAAGTCTCTGTCTGGAGTGTTTTGAACTCAAACCATCAGATTCTTTACTCTGCCTCACTGAACGGTCGCTCCAGAGATTTCTACTTCAGCTCGGTTCAAACTTGGTTAAAGTTTTCAGTTTTTCATCGGTTTAAACTGAAAAAAAGTATCCGCATAGTCGGTTCAGTCTCTGTCTGTGGTGCCGTGAGTACTAGATAGTAATTGTTCTATTTTTCTGTGTGAAACTTGTAAAAGTGCAGTCGGTTCAGCTGAACCGACCATTTGATTGTCAATTTTGCTATATTTAGTTTGTGGTTACCGGTTCTTATCGGTTCTAAAACAAACGTGTTTTAACCAGTTTTTTCCAATACCTGTGACATGGTTAGGAACCGATAAGGGAGTCTTGCCTGGCGGTTGCGGAAAAAAGGGTAAATTTGGTTAGGTTGGCCATGTCTGAGAAACCCAAGAAAAAAAAAAACGGGTCCACTGGGTTTCAACACTGCAGTGAGTGTGGGGAGGTCTTTGCCAAGGCCGATCCCCCACCACCTGTGTTTATTTTCTGGGTTTTGACCACCTCGATTCAGACTGCCAAATATGTAAAAATTTTCCCATATCTACCCTTGAGAAGAGATTAGGTAGACTGAGGGAAAAGGAGGCCGAGAAGTCCGCTGACCCAGATGGCCAGACAAGTTCGGTTTCGACCGAACCAGAGGGAGTGCCCTCTGACCAGGGCGTTACTTCTTTGGGCCAAAGGAGAGCCAATTCTGAGGGAGCAGTTCCGACAAAAAAAAAGCGCAAAGATAAATTGACCAGCTCGGATCCAGAGGTTCATGTTCCAACCGCTGAAGAGATAGCCAGGGCGATTCAGATTGTGGAATCGCTCTGTCAGGTTCTGACCGATCCGGCTCCTTCTGGCAGGGGTTCAATTCGGTTGGTTCCCCCGGTTCAAGAGCATACCCTTGAAGATTTTTATGAACTGCAGTTTGAAGAGGAAGGGGAATTTGAGGATTATGATGTAAGTGAAAGTGTGGATGTGCCTGTGGAACCGGACATCTCCCCAGACAGACCATCAGGTGTTTCCCCTCCTAGGCTTTCTGAGTCCCCTTCCCACTTTATGTTTTACAGAAAAGTGGCTGAAACCCTCCAGCTTCCTACGGGGGAGGCTGTGGAAGATCAAGAAAGCCTGATTATTTAGAGATGATGGATATCCCAGAGTCCAGGAGACTGTCTATTCCCCTACATAAATATTTTGGGAAACAGACACAAAAAATCTTAGTGTCCTAACACTATACCTCCTGTGGATAGAAGAATGGACAAGAGGTATACACTTTCAGGCTCAGACACGGAGTTCTTACTGTATATCAGCAATATAGCCATGTTGGGGTAGTACAGGCTGCTGCCTGTGACAAGGCAAATATTCCCTTGGCTTCACCCCCCCGACAAGGACTCCAGGAAGATTGATGCCATGGCAAAGAAGCAGTACATGGCATCTTCTTTGGGACTCAGGCAGGCGAATGACATGGCCTGTACAGCCAGGTACCAGAAGTCCAGGTGGGACACTGTACTGGCACTGGCTAAACAGGCTTCCCCCCAGCTAGCCAAGGAGCTGGAGGCAGTGGCTGCAGATGGGATTGAGGCATCTAAGGTTCAGTTTCATGCTGCTGTGTACTCTGATGATGTCTCATCAAGAGCCATGGCTACATCTGTGGCTCTTCGGAGGATGGCTTGGCTCAGATGTACTAGCCTCTCGCAGGACACCCAGACTAAGGCTATGGATTTTCCTGTAGTGGGTAATTCTCTGTTTGGGGAGCAGATAGAGAATTACATGAAGAAAATGGACGAGTACAGGACCACTTACAGGAGTGCTCAGGCCAAGGAAAGGCAGGCAACTCCTCAAAGGCAGCAGTCTAGGGGCAGGGGCAGGCCTTTTCAAAGGCCTTTTTACCAAGCACAGGCCTCTTCTTCCTTTTCGCAGAGGGGGTTCTTCAGAGGGAGAGGCAGAAGGGGGATGAGCAGGCCTGCATCCACCCCTCAGCCTAAAGCCCCTGCCAAGCAGACACCCTGATGGGTCTGCCCGGGTCAACTCTCCTATTCCAGTGGGGGGCAGGCTGGCTTACTTTGCCCAGGACTGGATGTCTATTACATCAGATAAGTGGGTCCTGGAAGTAGTAAGCCAGGGACTAGTTCTCAGCTTCAAAACATTTCCAAAGATGAGAGCCAGATCTTTTCCACCTGCAAATCTTTCGGAAACCCTTGCCCTAGAGGCAGAGGTTTCTTCTCTCCTAGCTTTAAGCGCTATAGAGAGAGAGTACCTGCCCTACACTGGGGCAAAGGACTGTACTCCAGGTACTTCCTGACTCCCAAAAAGACAGGGGAGTAGCGACCAATCCTGGACCTAAGATATCTGAACAAACATCTTTTAAAACCAAAGTTCAAGATGGTAACTCTGGGAATAATCCTTCCCTCTCTAAGGCCAGGAGACTGGCTAGCCTCCCTGTACCTCAAAGATGCCTACTTTCACATTCCCATCAGGTGCTCCCACAGAAAGTACCTCAGGTTCGAGTTGCCCTCAGGCCACTATCAGTTCAGAGCAATGCCCTTTGTCCTAACCTCAGCCCCAAGGGTTTTCACAAAGTGCCTGGCCGTAGTAGTTGCCTTTCCAAGAAGGCAAAAGATTTCCATATCTCCTTATCTGGACGATTGGATATTAGTGGGTCAGTCTCCAGACCAAGTCAAGTCTCACCTGTAAGTGACCCAGCAAGTGCTCACTTCCCTAGGATTTCTTCTCAACCTTCCCAAGTCAGTTCTCAAACCAGTCCAGTTCCTTACCTTTATAGGGGCAGATCTGGACACACTCAGAGCAAGAGCCTTTCTTCCTCTAGAAAGGGCAAGGGCTCTTATGGAACTAGCTTCTTCCTTCAGCCTTCAGGTATCTTGACCAGCAAGGCATTTCCTCCAGCTCTTGGGCCACATGGCAGCTTCAACAGCAGTGGTCCAAGGGGCAAGATTCCAGATGAGGGATATTCAGTTCCACCTGAGAGCTTTCTGGTCTTAGAGAAAGGACTCCCTTACCAAACTGATTCCAGTGACTCTGACTTTGAACTAGGCCCTCCAGTGGTGGCAGGAGCAGGGCAATTTTAGGCAAGGTGTTCCTTTTGTTGCTCAGCCTTGTTCAGTGGTCCTTACCAGGGGTGCTTCTCTTCTGGGCTGGGGAGCCCACCTGGGGTCCCTTACTGCCCAGGGCCTGTGGTTCCCCCCAATAATCCCTTCTCCACATCAATCTTCTAGAGCTCAGGGCAGGTTTTTCTAGCTTAAAAGTGTTCTCACAGTCAGTTCAGAACAAGGTGGTTCAAGTCAGAACAGACAACACTACCTCCATGTGGTACATCAACAAGCAGGGAGGCACTCGGTCCACGGCCTTGTGCACAGAAGCCATGAAGTTGTGGTCCCTGGCTTATTCCCTGCAAGCCTCTCTTGTAGCAGTTCACCTTCCAGGCAAGGGCAATGTGCTAGCAGATGCACTAAGCAGAATTTCTCAGGGCCATCACAAATGGTCCCTGGACCCTCAAGTGTTGAAAGTGATTTTTTCAAGGTGGGGCACTCCAGAGACAGATCTCTTTGCAGCCCCAGACAATCACCAACTCCCTCTCTTTTGTTGCAGACCTCCAGTCTTGGGCTCAGTCCCCCTGGACCCTGATTCTGAATTGGAAGGAAGTTTCTGTATGCCTTCCCCTTCCCACTCCTGTTCAAAGTTTTAGTCAAAATAAGGTCTCAACCTTGCAAGGTGATTCTAGTTGCTCCAGATTGGGCCAGACAGCCTTGGTACCCCTGTTGCTGTCCCTAGCAGTCCATCTTCCCCTGTCTCTTCCCAGGAATTACAACCTGTTAACATCCTCTCAGGGGAGGATTTGGTACCCCAGTCTTCAATCTTTCAATCTCAAGGCATGGCTCTTGAAGAGTTTGCAGATCTGCATCTTTTCCCAAGGGGTTCTGGACATCCTCAGGGCTTCTCAAAACCTTCCACCAGAAAGACATACAACTCCAAATGGAAAAGATTCAACATTTGGTGTTCTAAGAAGAAAATTTCTCCAGACACTGCTGAATTGCCTACGGTTCTGGATTATATGGTCCATCTTAATAGTCTAGGCCTCAGACCAGCTACTCTCAAGGTATACTTGTCAGCTGTTTCTGCATTTTTGTCTGTGGGGAAGCCTTCCTCACTATCTTCCCATCCTGTGTTCTGTAAATTTTTTAAAGGATTGTTTCACACCAATCCCCCTTTTAGAGACCCTGCCCCTTCCTGGGATTTGAATGTTTGCATTGCTCAGCTTATGCAACCCCTCTTTTGAGCCTATGTCTTCAGCAGAGCTTAAGTACTTGACTTGGAAAACTGTGTTCTTGGTAGCCATTACCTCTGCCAGGCGTATCAGTGAATTGCAAGCCTTGTCAGTGGAACTTGATTTTATCTCCTTTCATAGGGATAAAGTGGTCCTTAGAACCAATAGAAGGTTCTTGCCCAAAGTGGTTTCAGACTTCCATTTAAACCAGTCTATGTCTCTCCCTGTTTTCTTCACTGATCATTCTTCCTCAAGAGAGAGGAGGCTACACAGTTTAGATGTCAAAAGAGCCCTTAGTTACTACATAGAGCGTACCAAGGGTCACAGGTTTGACTCCCTGCAGTTGTTCCTCACTTATGGAGAAGTGGGAAAGGGCAAACCTGCCACCAAAAAGATCTAGTGCCAGGTGGATTGTGTCTTGTATACAATTCTGCTATGAAAAACTGGGAAAAACTCCACCCTCAGGCCTGAGGGCTCATTCCACAAGAGGTACAGCTACTTCCCTGGCTGCGGCCAGGGATATCCCTCTTCTAGAAATTTGTCAAGCAGCCACCTGGAAAACAGTCCATACCTTTACCAAGCATTACTCTCTGGATATCCAGGCTAGGAGTGATGCTCGGTTTGGCACAGCAGTACTTCAGAGCCTATTCCCAAAGTAGGTTCTGTCCCTCCTCTTGGAGGTACTGCTTGGTATTCTGCAATTGTCAGAATACAGCAAGACCTCATGTTGTTTGAAGAGAAAATTACTCACCTTAGTAATTATATTTCTTCTAATGGAGTCTTGCTGTATTCTGACCTCCTCCTGCCTCCCTCTCAGAACCTGTTTTTGGGAAGTGGGTGGGCAGGTGCAGTGTTACCTAGGGGTGTGTTTGCACCCTCCTCCCTTTTGTTTGGGTGCTTATTTATTATTGGGGTTTTGAGTACATTGGGTTTAGTTTTTGGGTTTCCTGACTTGAGTCTTCCTTGGGAATCCAAAACTTTTCAGCCATTTGGCTAGTAGAATTTTTACAATTTCCACATAGAATTTTTAGTTTAGTTGGGCATGAAAGAATCTGATGGTTTGAGTGCAGAACACTCCAGACAGAGACTTCAACCGAGCTCGAGCTCAGCACTCCATGCCCTGCATGGAAAGTTAACCCTTAGTTCTCTGGGGCAGTTCAAAGGTTAGGAATCACTGCAATTGTCAGAATACAGCAAGACTCCATTAGAAGAAATATAATTACTAAGGTGAGTAATTTTTTCTTTTATACCATACGCAGACGTCGGGGCAGGCCGACATCAGGGGTCGAGCCCTCTGCTGAATACAGGTAGTAATAAGTTTTCCATGTAGTCCTAGTTCCTGGCAGCTTAGTCCTAACGGTGTTGCCTGCTACAAGAGCGCCTCCTAAAGATCTACTGTTATGATAAGTTCTTATGTAACTGTACTTTTTCACCTTCTTTACATTTAAATCCTGATGAAATTAAGAGGGTGCAATAGGGGCAGTCATGTGCATGCCTGAAAACTACACAGGTAAATAAAGTAAAAGGCTGAGGGGAGCTTCCCTTAAAGGTGCAGTATTAAAGAGCTGTGTCATGTCCTGCAGTTTGGGGGATGGATGAGAAGTGCCTGGCCTGGGGCATCAGTTACGTGATAATAGTAAGAGGGACTAAGTCACATGCCTTAGTGAAAGTTGGTTTTAGATTTTGTATACAAGTCTGACTTCCGCAAGTTTCAACTTTAAGAGTGAGTCTGCCAGCAATAGGTCAGAACAGAAGCAGAAGGAAGAGGTTAATTTTAAGACAAAATAAAAAGATTAAGTTGTGTGACTCCACGCAATAAAAGTTTTTTCTTTAAACCACTAGATCTTACTTCAAGAAAGGTTCTTGCAGCAGACCACAACGGTAGGACAAAGCCACCAAGTGCTAGGACCACATGGAAAACTTCTGACTAGCAGTCTATCACAGGGGACCGCCCCCCTCCGACGTCCGTCAACTGACGTCAGCACAGACTGTATAGGAGGGCAGTCCCTGCACCACCTCAGTTCTTTTCCCACCTCCGACCCGTGCACGTCAGACCTCACTGCTTGCCGCAGCTACAGTCAACTGCCATTTCCCATGTTTACAACATTTTTTTATTTTTATTCATCTGAGCATTAAACATCGGATTCTTCTGTGGTTTTCAACGAGTTTTTGTCTTCTCTACCAGCCTCATCTTCTGACAGCTCCACTAAGTGTGCCTGTGGTAATAGATTCCTGAAAAGGACAGCCATTCTGCGTGTCTGATCTGCCTAGGCCCCAGCCACAACACCGAAGCCTGCCAGCATTGCCAGAAATTCAACCAGGCCACTCGGGGACATCATTTGAAAACCCTGGAGAACAACCTCTTAAAGCAGAAGTTGGTTGCTCTGAAAAAGGAGCTGGTGTCCAGGAGCTCTCTGGCCTCTCTGGCCCAGTCCTCAAGGGCTCTCTTCTTCCCATAAAGAGAAGTCTGGAAGCACAAACACCGGACAAGCATCGAATGGGTCCAGTCAGCTTCAATTGCGGTCACCCCAAGCCTCGATCAAGTGGGGGTTGTCCTCCCATGGGGGGGAGGATCGATCCCACCAGCCTTCTCTTCCTCTGGGTTCCTGGTGGCTCAGCTGCCCACCCTCATCTCTGTTTCAGGTGGTGACTCCTCGAGGCAGTGAACTTCGTCTTCCATCCCCCAGCCCCTGACACTTACGCCCTTATCCTCCGTGGGCTGTCTGCCAGGTGACTCAGCCAGTCTTGGTTCTTTGGGCAGAAGCTCTTCCACTGTTGCCCACACCAGCCCTGGCATTGCCTTCGCCGGCTCTCATCGTGTTGGCTGCCACCAGTCCAGCTAGGCAGTGCCCCCAGCTGGCTGATGCCGTCTCCTCCACTCTGGCATTGCCTCTGCCTCCTTTTTGGGGGTCTCCTACCCCCCCAGCACCGGCTTCTCCTGTAGAGCCGATGTGCCGCTGGACCCATCACCGAGCTATGTTAGACCGGTGCCCGCTTTGCTGGTTCATCAGCTGATGTTTCCTAACCCGCCATCACTTCCATTTCTGCTAGTGTATAATATTGCACTCCAGGTAAACTATAACACCCTTTTCTCAGCGTGGTGGGCCTTCATGCAGAAGCAGACCCCCACTCCTCAGGGCCCGCCTCCAACATCCCCCACCACCCTCTGCCGGACCCACAGCCCAAGAATTCTGACCAGGCTGGTCCCCAGCGAACCCCAGACATCGGGGTCTTTGGAAGCACAACCTGACATCAGTTCAGGCTCTAGGAGGAACAATCATCAGCCTCCGATGCCAGTCCCTGATAGTGAATCTACAAAGGATGATGCTGAATCTTCAGGGGTCGTCCTCTTCTCCGGGCGAGTCTTCGGAGGGAGAGGACCAGGTCAAGGAGGTGCCCAAGTCCCCCTCTGACAATCCATCCTTTATGACTGTTATGCATCACATTCTGTTTGATAGGTTGGGAGACCGAAGAGCAGAACCCAGAGAGATAACACTTGGCTGTCTACCTCAGGCAGCGAGATGCCCTTCCTTTGGTGGTACCTCTTATGACTGACTCCTATGAGGATGTCACCAAGGCAGCCTGGGCCCACCCCTCTACTACTCCGCCTCTGCCTAAAAAGGCGTATCGCCTTATCATGCCCGAAGTGAAAGAAAGCCTTTACCTGGGCAGTCACTCCTAAGGCAGATTCTGTGATGATTATTACGGCCCACGATTGTACTAAGAAGCTCAAGCACCTCAGTACTGTCCCCTTAGACTGGAAATCCAGGTAGCTGGATCATATTGGCAAGCGTGTTTTTCCTCTACTACACTGACCATTAGGGCCATTAACTCTTTGACTCATATAGTCCAATATCAGAATGTCCTCTGGGACCAAGCCAGGGGTTTGGTCCAGACATTGCCTGAAGATTCCACTAAGACGAAGCCAAACCAGCTTTTAAAGTCGGGCTCAGACATAGGTAATCATGTCCTCCGAGTGGCTTATGATGCTGTCAATGCCTCTGGGCATGGGGCAGCTGCTGGAGTCTGCCTCCAGTGCCATTCCTGGCTTCAGGTGTCCAGTTTTGCCCTAGCTGTGCAGGCTAGTATTTTGGGCACCCCCTTCCGTGGGGCGGTCCTTTTTGGGGGTGATATCCAGGACGTGATTTCCACATTGCAGGAATCTGGGCAGGCCCTTAAGTCAGTCCACTCACTCTATCAAACCCAGCCTAGAGTGGGCCAACGTCAGTCCTTTTCGTCGGCCCTCCTTCAGGCAGGGACCTTGAGAGGTTGGGGGACCAGGGGATAATTCCCATGGCGCAATGCCAGTAGGGGCCCAGGTCTCCCAGCATTCTGTATACAGGGAAGGGGCTGTGAGCTGGTAGGGGCCCCAGAGTCTGAACTTTCCCTGTGACCCAGTATTCCTCTCAAGAGCCTGCCTGCCTGCAAGCAAACTCGGGGTCAGCCCACCGAGCGATAGCAGAAGCATAAGGCCACAGCTGCCGCTGCCACCAGAGCCTCTAGGGCTCCCACAGCCCCTCTGCCCATGCCCACCCCCACTTCCTGAAGCTTCACCTCCTTCCCCAGGCGAGAATCAAGGGAGGTGGTCGGGAATCAGTTTTCTCTACACCTTTTCGGATGGAAAGAAGTGACAACATACAACTGGGTGCTCCAAATCTTCACTCACGGTCACAAACTGGAATTTCTTTTTTGTATTTTAGTTTGCTGTTCTCGTTTTCTCCCTGTTCCAAGTCCACGCATCCCCAATGTGATGCACATGTGTGGAGACATGCGCACGTCACGCCCTATGGGACACCCCACCCTACCAGTCACTCCATTACCGTCTACGCCTGCCACCTGACCTCCATCCAGTGATGGCGGGACTGTGGATAGACAACCCCCCACCCCGGGAGAAGACAGCCAACACTCAATCCTGCTCCCGCCCTCTCTCCTCACCCCGTGCCAGCACCCCGGTGACCCGAGGTTGTTCCTGAACCCGGGTCGCCGCGTAGCATAAGGTAAGGCGTCCTATGCCTCAGTCTTCAGTGCCACCGGGCCGGCTCACTCTGGAATTTCCAGAGTGGCCACTGAAAATCCTTCTGTCCACTCTTTTTACTGTCCAGCACACCTGTCTGTGGTTTAGGAGAAAATTCAGGCTCTTCCTCAAAAAATAGCCAAAGAGCCTGTTCCCAAGTTCAGTGGGGAAGCGGGTTTTACTCCCACTTCTTCCTCCTCCCCAGAAAGGCCAGGGATTTTCGGACAATCCCGGACATCAGCCACCTGAATCTGTACATCGAGTACAAGCGATTCAGGATAGTCACTCATCAGGGACTATCACCCTTGCTGCTCCTGTGAGATGGGTGAAATGATTTTTGTGGGAGACCTAAATTTCAATGACATCAACTAGGAATCAGTGACAGCCACAAAGCATCAGAGTAAAGAATTCTTAAAAATAACTGATCAATTGTGCCTAAAACAACACAAACATCTACCTACAAGGGGAACAAACACTTTAGATATTGTACTAAGTAGTAATGAAATAAACGTTATAGACTGTGAAACTGACATACTTCTGGGATGTAGTGTGTAGCTGGTTCATTCCACTGGGGTGTCAAACAGACGAGGCATACTGATGAGTCCTGGTAGGACGAAACACGTGTCTATGTCTTTTGTTGGCACCCTTTGCAAACTGTGTGAGAGGCCTTTTGGTACCATGCATTTCTGCTTAAAGTTGAACCAGCTTAATATTCTGTGGTGATTTGCATATGAGACCATAATGTTTTGCATTGTGGGGGCATATGTGATTTTGTATTTCTTTGAAACTTGGCTTCCCAGCCAAATGCCCTTTGGGGTAAACATTGCATCAGTGCTTGCGTACAGAAGTTCTTTGTCTTTTAAATTGTTTTTTGTTTTAATTGGGTTCACCACAACATAACCCAGATAGACCATCTTAGGGTAGCTGGTTCATTCCACTGGGGTGTCAAACAGACGAGACATACTGATGAGTCCTGATAGGACAAAATACGTGTCTCTGTCTTTTGTTGGCACCCTTTGCCAACTGTGTGAGAGGCCTTTCGGCATCATACATTTCTGCTTAAAGTTGAATCAGCTTAATATTCTGTGGTGATTTGCATATGAGACCTAGATGCTTTGCATTGTGGGGGCATATGTGATTTTGTATTTCTTTGAAACTTGGCTTCCCAGCCAAATGCCCTTTGGGGTAACCATTGCCTCAGTGCTTGCGTACAGAGGTTCTTTGTCTTATAATAGTGTATGTTTCTCTTTCCATGAATATCGATAAACAAGGGATGTAGAGAAGTTTATAATTACGACTCCGCAAATCAGACCCTCCTTGTTGAGGATTTAAACAAGTTACAATGGGACTCCCTACTCAAAAATAAAACAACAAATGTAGTGTGGGAAACTTTCAAAACCCAGCTATTTAAAACATGTGATAAACATATAAAAAAACACAAAGAAATATAACAGAGGCATCAAACCAAAGTGGCTCACAAACAGTTTAAATAAGTTACTTAACAAAAAAAAGAACTTTCTACAACACATATACTAAAGACCCTCGCACCCAGACCAGGTGCTCACGTCAGTGGTGTGGCTCCATTCCAGTGTTCCGCCCACTTGCACACCTGCTCACCCTGCCCCAGGAAAGACCCTCCTGCACAGGCCGGGTGCTCACCTTAGCGGTGCGCCTCTACTCCAAAGCCACTGCCCGCGCGCCTGCTCGCCCTGCCCCAGGAAAGACCATCCTGCCCAGACCAGGCGCTCACCTTAGTGGTGCGGCTCCACTCCGTACGCTGCTGCATGCCTGCTCACCCTGCCCCAGGAAAGACCCTCCCAATCAGACCTGGCATTCACCTTAGCGGTGCGGCTCCACTCCAAAGCTGCCACCCACCTGTACGCCTGCTCGCCCTGCCCCAGGAAAGACCCTTCCACCCAGACCACGCGCTCACTTTAGTGGTGTGGCTCCACTCATAAGCCATTACGCGCCTGCTCGCCCTGCCCCAGGAAAGGGCCTCCTGCCCAGATCGGGCCCTCACCTTAGTAGTGCGGCTGCACTCCGAAGCCGCTGCATGCCTGTGCGCCCTGCTCCCATTTCAATTCCAGTGCTTTTCTCCAGCTTGCCTCTAATTGACTCTCTCTCTCTCTCTGCGGCTGAACAACAGACCTTTTCAGCTCAAATTATTAGTGTAGTGTGACTGGTCTGCTTGCTATTCTGTTAAACTTGAATTTGCTCTGCTTAAGAAATAATAATAAAACTATGCAGGTCTCCAAAGTTAAAAACAAATTTGGAGAAGTGACTTTCAAGTATAGGTCAGTGATTACGTGGCATAACCTTCCAAGTCATTTGCGGGACCAGGATATGACTACAGAAACACTCAAACATAAATTAACTTCGGCCTTGTATGTGACTGTTATTAGTTGTCGATGCCTTATGTGACTGTTATTAGTTGTCCATGCCTTTGAACTGCTGTATAATATGTTAGTTTGTTCAAACACCATGAAGTCTTGCTATATTATAACAATAGCAGTCAGCCACTGCAGCTGAACTGCCCCGGAGAGGAAGGAGTTAACTCCAGAAGATCTGGAGTTCTACAGCGCGAGGGCGCTGTGCCCAAAGCTCTTATCTGGCAGTTTCAAATGAAACTGTCAGATTCTTTACTCTGCTTCACTGAACAGTCGCCCGGAGATCAGCTCCTTCAGCTCGGTTCATTCTTGGTTCAAGCAGTATTTTTCGTTCATTTGAACCGCAAAACTATTTTTTTACCGATTTTGTTTTAAAGCTCTATCTGGTAACCGTAAGTACTAAAATTTAAGTCTGTGTGGAAAATTAATTATCGGTTCGGTTTTGAACCGACGGGTTGGTTTTTTCTGCATTTTAAAAGTGTACAGTGGGTTTTAGAGTGCGGTTCCCGGTTCTTATCGGTTCTAAAAAACGAATTATAACGGTTTTTTCTAAATACCCGTGACACGCGTTAGAACCGATAAGGGTGTCTTGCCAAGTACTGCCATCAAAAGGGCAAGTTTTGGTTAGGCTGGCATTATGTCTGAGAAACCTAAAAGAAAACCGGCCCACTGGGTTTCAACACTGTGATGTCTGTGGGGACGCCTTTGCCAAGGCTGACCCACACACCACTTGTGTTTATTGTCTGGGGTTGACCACCTCCTGTCAGACTGCCAGGTGTAAAAATTTCCTGCAGCCACCCTGGAGAAGAGATTGGGCTGCTCAGGGAACGAGGCCAAAAAGTCCGCTTGACCCGATGGCCAGCCCGGGTCCAGTACCCACTGGACCAGAGGGAGTGCCTCTGACCAGGGCTAGACTTCCTCGGCAAAGGAAGGCTGGTTCAGAGGAACCAGTCCCAAGTAAAAGACAAGGAAATCAGTAGGTCTGGAGTCCAAAATTGTGTCTCCAACTGCTGCAGAGATAGCTAGCCATTCAGATTGTCCAGTCACTGTCTCAGGGATCTGTAGAACCACCAACAGCTGGTAAAAAGGTTGGTCTGCTCAGTCCCAGTGGTTCAGGATTTTGAAGTTGAGGATTTTATGAACCACAGGAGGAGGAGGAATTTGATCATATATGTGTGGCTGGGGGGTCTGGACGTGCCCATTGAACCGACATTTCTCCAGACAGACCTTTAGAATCTCCTCCTATTCTGTCTGAGTCCCTTCTTTCTTTATTTTTACAAAAGGTTGCAGAAACCCTCCAGCTTCCTTTAGAGGAGGCTGTGGATGAGCAAGAGAGCCTGATTATGTGGAAATGATGGATATTCCAGAGTCTAGGAGGTTGTCTATTCCTTTGCATAAGTCATTTAGGAAGCAAACAACAAAGATTTTAAAAATCCTCATTCTGTCCCTCCTGTAGATAAAAAATGGACAGAAGGTATACTTTGTCAGGCTCGGATACAGACTTCCTTACTGAGCAGTGTAGTCATGTAGGTGTGGTACAAGCTGCAGCCTGTGACAAGGCTAATATTCCTCTGGCCTCACATCCTCCTGATAAGGATTCCAGGAAGATTGATGCCATGGCGAAGAAACAGTATATGGCAGCTTCTTTGGAACTCAGGCAGGCAAATTATATGGCTTATGTAGCTAGATATCAGAAATCTAGATGGGACACAGTATTGCAGTTAGCCAAGCAGGCCCATGGCCAGCTGGCTAGTGAGTTGGAACAGGTGGCTGCTGATGGCATTGAAGCCTCTAAAGTTCAATTTCATACTGCTGTTGATGTTAATGATGTTTCTTCTAGGGTCATGGCCACTTCTGTAGCTTCCTCAGAGGTTGGCATGGCTCAGATGCACTAATCTGTCCCAAGATACCCAGTCAAAGGCTATGGATTTTCCTGAGTGGAAATTCTCTTTGGGAGCCCGTCTCCCTCAGCCTAAGGCTGCTGCTAAGCAGGCACCCTGATGGGGTGTCCAGGGCCGATTCTCTCCTGTACCAGTGGGGGCAGGTTGGCCTATTTCAGTGGAACTGGCTGTCCCTAACTACGGACAGATGGGTTCGGAGGTAATAGGCCAGGTCTGGTTCTCAGCTTCAAACACTTTCAAAGATGAGAGCCAGGCATTTTCCACCTGCAAATCCTTCAGAAGCCCTTGCTTTGGAAGCAGAGGTTTCTGCTCTGCTGGACTGCAAAGCAGTGGAAAGGGTTCCTCCTTGCCATCAGGGCAAGGGGCTTTATTCAAGATACTTTCTTACCCCAAAAGACAGGAGAATGGCGCCATTCTAGATTTAAGATACTGAACAAGCATCTGTTGAAACCAAAGTTCAAAATGTTGACTCTGGCAATGATATTGCTTTTCCTAAGGCCAGGGGACTGGCTAGCTTCCCTGGACCTCAAGGATGCCTATTTTCATGTTCTGATCAGGCCTTCTCACCGAAAGTACCTCAGGTTCGAACTGCCCTCAGGCCACTACCAGTTCAGGACAATGCTCTTGACCTTACCTCTGCGCCAAGGGTATTCACAAATGTCTGCTGTAGTAGTGGCTCACTTAAGAAGGCAAGGGGTTGCTGTGTTTCCCTACCTGGACGACTGGCTCATTGTGGGTCAGTCTCCAGGTCAGGTGAAATCCACTTGCAAGTCACCCAGCAGCTCTCTCACTTCCTGGGATTCCTGCTAAACTTACCAAAGTCAGTTCTGGAACCAGTTCAGGTCCTAACTTTCATAGGCGCAGAATTGAACACAAGGTTAGCCAGGGCTTTTCTTCCCTCGGAAAGGGTGGACAGACTCATCGCCTGGCATCCTCCTTTACCCTCGGGTCTCTCGACCAGCAAGGCATTTTCTGCAACTCCTCGGGCACATGGCTGCTTCCACAGCTGTCGTGCAGGGAGCAAGATTCCAGATGAGGGACATTCAGTTCCATTTGAGGGCCTATTGGTCTCAAAGGAAGGACCCCCTTACCAAGTTGGTCCCAGTTACTCAAACTCTGATCCTAGCCCTCCACTGGTGGCAGGTCCAGAGCAATTTAAGACAGGGGTTCCCTTCATTTCCATTTCTCACTCCCTCACCCTCACCACGGATGCCTCCCTGTTAGGGTGGGGGCTCACCTAGGCGACCTTGCCACTCAGGGGTATGGTCTCCTCAGAGTCTCTGCTCCACATCAATCTTTTGGAACTCAGAGCTGTCTTTTTAGCTCTTGGGTGTTTTCAGATTCTGTCCAGAACAAAGTGGTTCAAGTCAGGACAGACAATACCACCACAATGTGGTACATCAACAAGCAAGGGCACTCAGTCTTCAGCCTTGTGCACCGAAGCAATGAAGTTGTGGTCTCTGGCTTACTTCCTGAACACCTCCCTGATAGCGGTTCATCTCCCAGGAAGGACAATGTCCTGGGCGGACGCTTCAGCAGAATTTCTCAGGGCCATCACGAATGGGCTCTGAATCCACAAGTGCTGGGGTCTGTCTTTGCCAGATGGGGCACTCCTCAGATAGATCTTTTCGCAGCCCCAGACAACCACCAACTTCCTCTTTTCTGTTGCAGGCCTCCAATTCTGGGCTCAGTCCTCTGGGCCTTTCTGTTGGACTGGAAAGGGAAGTTCCTGTATGCCTTTCCCCCCTTTCCTCTCCTTTTCAGGGTACTAGTAAAAATCAGATCTCAACCTTGCAGAGTGACTCTGATTGCCCCAGATTGGGTCAGACAGCCCTGGTACCCTCTGCTCCTGTCCTTGGCAGTCCACCCTGCCCTGAACCTGCCCAGAGTCCACGACTTACTGGCCTGTGCACAGGGGAGAGTGTGGTATCCGGACCTCAAATCCCTCCACCTCAAGGCTTGGCTCTTGAGGAGCTAGAATTTGCTGACTTACACCTTTCTCAAGGTGTCATGGATATTTTAAAGGCTTCAAGGAAGCCTTCCACTAGGGCCACTTACAATTCTAAGTGGAAGAGGTTTTCCATCTGGTGCTCTGAGAGGCAGATTATCCCAGAATCTGCTGATCTTCCCATTCTACTGGACTATTTGGTCCATCTGAATTCCCTGGGCCTTAGACCAGCTACCCTGAAGGTTCATCTGGCAGCTGTCTCTGCTTTTGTGTCAGCAGGGAAGCCTGCCTCCCTTTCTTCTCACCCGGTGTTCTCCAAGTTTTTTAAAGGGGTTACTTCATACTAACCCTCCTTTTCGGGAACCAGCTCCCGCCTGGGACCTGAATATTTGCATTGCTCAGTTAATGCAACCCCCCTTTGAGCCTCTGTCTTCTGCAGAGCTCAAGTATTTAACTTGGAAAACCGTTTTCCTAGTAGCTATCACCTCTGCCAGACGCATAAGTGAGCTACAGGCCCTGTCAGTGGAAGAAGATTTTATCTCTTTCCACAGAGATAAGGTAGTCCTTAGGACTAATAGAAAGTTTTTGCCTAAGGTGGTTTCTGATTTCCACCTGAATCAATCTATCTCTCTCCCAGTATTTTTCACTGAGCATTCTTCCTCAGGTGAGAGGAGACTGCACAGCTTGGATGTCAAAAGAGCCTTAAGCTACTATTTAGAGCGCACCAGAGGTCATAGGTTCGAATCCCTCCAACTCTTTCTTACCTATGGCGAGGTTGGCAAAGGGAAACCTGCCACTAAGAGAACAATTGCAAGGTGGATTGTTTCTTGTATCCAATTCTGTTATCAGAAACTGGGTAGAGTACCCCCCCTCAGGATTGAGGGCCCACTCCACCAGGGGTACAGCTGCGTCTCTAGCGGCTGCTAGAGACATCCCCATTCTGGAGATTTGTCAAGCTGCTACCTGGAAGACAGTTCACACCTTTACCAAGCATTATTCCCTGGATGTCCAGTCCAGGAGAGATGCTCAGTTTGGCACAGCTGTGCTTCAGAGCCTATTTCCTAAGTAGGTTCTGACCCTCCTCCATGGAGGTACTGCTGTGTAATCTGCTATTGTTATAATATAGCAAGACTTCATGGTGTTTGAAGAAAAATTACTCACCTTAGTAATTGCTTTTCTTCTCATGGAGTTCTGCTATATTATAACCACCTCCCTCCTGCCCTTCTCAGAACTTCTACTTGGGTAGGGGTGGTGAATTGGTGCAAGCATTGTGTCATGCCATTGTAGTTTTTCCCTTACCCTCTTTTCCTTTGGGTTAGGGATCTAGATTGTTTCATTTAGGTTATTTATATTGCCCCTTCCTGGACTTGAGTCTTTGGGGAAGGGGGGTTCATATGTGCTTGTTAGGGTGGTAAAACGAAACCATAATACCATCAATTTTTGTTATTATGGCTCTGAGTGTTTCTTTTGTTCTTTATATTGTTGTTATTACTACTAGTAGGTAGCCATGGGCTAGTGTAGTTTTTTCCACACAGACTTTCCGTCCTTTGATGTTAGCTTCGTAAAGATCTGACAGTTTCATTTGAAACTGCCAGATAGAGCTTTGGGCACAGCGCCCTCGCGCTGTAGAACTCCAGATCTTCTGGAGTTAACTCCTTCCTCTCCGGGGCAGTTCAGCTGCAGTGGCTGACTGCTATTGTTATAATATAGCAAGACTCCATGAGAAGAAAAGCAATTACTAAGGTGAGTAATTTTTTCTTCTAACCCCAGGAATCCACTAATATTATTACTCTTGCCATGCTCCCTTAAGTCAGCACTACCCCAGAGAGAATAGAATGCTATGCTAATCATGGAATGTTCAGCTGGTGCATCTATTTTCAAACTGCCCAGTGTCAACTGCCTACATTCTACCTCAGATTTCTTCTCTCTGCTGCAAAGATCAGATGCCCTGGAGATCTCTCTCAATCAAGACAGATTCCTGTAGTGCACAGAGCAAAAATATGTAAGTATTTTTGTATTATTTTTCGTTACTGCCTAGTGTCATTGTTCTTTAGTGTTTTATGCCTCATTAGTTTTAAATTTAAACTTGTTTATCAGTTCCTCACGGTTCCTTTGTACTGAGGAGCAACCAACCTTTTTTTTTATTTATTTAATCAGAACCTTTTTAGAGGGTTTCGGTTACTTTATTCTTTAATTTTATTTAATTTTAACTGCTTTTGAATCAAGGTTTATTGGTTTTCCTCAGCAGCTACTCGATTCTGAATCCAATCAGAATCAATAGTTTTTTTCACTTTATTGGTTCTTGAACCAACCGTTATTCTATTAAAACCGACCACAAATATTTAAATGTAGTCTATTTTTCAGTCGGTTACTGGTTCCTGTCTTCTATAATGTCAGACAAGCCTAAAAATAAAACTGGACCTGCTGGGTTCAAGAATTGCTTGAAGTGTGCAGAGGTGTTTGCCAAGGCAGACAAGCATGATCTTTGTTTGATCTTATCTGTGTCAATCTTCACCATTCATCACTGTTGGGTATCTGGCCGGGGGTGCTGAGTTTCTTTTTAGTCACCCAGACCACCAGGGTATTATACAGCAGGCTGCCTGTGAGAAAGCCAAAACTCCCTTATCTTCTCACTCCCCTGAGAAGGATTCGAGAAAGGTGGACAGCATGGCAAAAGAGGGGTACATTTCGGCATCCTTAGCAATTTGTCAAGCCAGCTACAAGGCCTATGCAGCCCTTTATCAAAAAGCTCTCTGGCAGTCCGTAGTGGACAATGCTAAGGCTAACCCCTCTTTAACAGTGTCAGAGCTGCTAGACACAGCAAAACTGGGCTTAGAGGCTTTCAAATACCAGTTTCAGATGGCAGCTGACACCAGTGCAAGGTGGATGGCTGGTACCATTGCGCTAAGAAGATTTGCCTGGCTGAGGGCTATCAACCTCACCCAGGACTCCCAAACTAAGGCAATGGACTTTCTTGTTGAAGGCCACTCTCTTTTTGGTGCCCAGACTGAGGCATATATGAAAAAAGTAGACTAGTATAAAGCTACTTTTAGGAGCAACTCGACAAGAGACAGGCCCTCTACTTCAACTTCGTCTTATTCTAGGGGGGGGAGGTAGGGGCAGGTCCTCTTTTAGGAGGCCTTTCTTTCATGTACTGGCTGTTTCCCCAACAGCAGTATCAACCACAGCAAACTGGATTTTACAGAGTTAGAGGTAGAAGGGGTTCTCGGAGAAGATCCCAATCTGCTCAGCCTCAGCAGCAAGCAAAACAGAACCCCTGACTTTTCCCTTCAGGCTGGCTCTCCACATACTGTAGAGGGCAGACTCTACCACTATTTCCAGGAATGGTTAAAACTAACCATAGACAAGTGGGTCCCGGAAATGGTGAGTCAGGGTCTCTCCCTTTGCTTCAAGTCCCTTCCTCCTCCTCCTCCAAGGTTAAAACATTTTGCACCAGCTCCCTTCTCAGAAAGAAAACTGCTTGAGCAGGAGGTACAGGCCCTACTGCTGGCAAAAGCAGTGGAGCTTCTAGGGACGTGGATATGTTTTTCAATCCGCACTGTCTGGCAGGTTCCTTGCTGCTTTAATTCTTTCTGGAAGGTCTTCAAGCTGGCTCCTCCCACCCACCCGGGTGGTAAAACCCTCGGCTCCGCCCCATGATGCCAGATCTTCCTTACCGCTTGGAAGCTCAGGTTCCCTCCTTAGCGCTCTGTGTTTTAGGCCTTGATCCAATCTCTTCAGGTTTTCTGAAAATTATTTTAAAGTTTAGTAGACTACAGTCTTCATCTTCCCTCGTGGCTGCGATGGACAAATCCACTCCCGGCTTCCGTCGGTGCCCTTACGGGCAGAAGATGTCCCAGACTGAGCTGTACTCCACGTGTGTTTACTGCCTGGGTCTTGCCCACGATCCACAGGCCTATGATCTGTGCAAGTCCTTCATGGCTTCGGTTTTAGAAGACCACGCTGCCTGACTGCAACTCGTCGAGAAGCGGTACCATGGTGAAGTCAAAGGAGGCCCATTGGGCGGTGTCCGGCTCACGTAGCTCCGCAGGGCAGCTGGAGCAGTTGATCACCCTCGAGGAGGAGGAGGCGTCCCATGCCGCTTCTTCTTCCTCCTCGACTGCAGCATTTATCCCACTCTCCTTGGGCTCCTCCTACACTGCTTGTTTTAAGGAGCTTTGCCAGTCCCTCTCCACCAAGGGAGAAGGGCCATCAGGACATTCTTGTAGGTCCAAGAAAAAAGAACCAAAAGGTAAGTCCCACTGTCGACATTCGTGGGAGCAGGAGAGAGCCCCTTCACCGGACCATCGGCTCTCAACTTCGGTCGAGGTTGCGGCTAAGGCTGCTGGCTTCATGGTCCAGGTCGCATAGGTCCAGCCGACATCAGCGGTCTGGGTCTTGGCACCATGGAAAGTGGCGTCGCCACTCGTCCTCTTCATCCTCAGAGGATAGGCTCTGACATAAGTTACACCGGCGCTACGAGGACATGATGTGGCAGCAACTTTTGTTGACCGGTAATAAGCCAACTCCGTTGCCTTCTCTGGCAATTAAGTGGCTGTCACCGGAGCAACCGAAGCAACCCCTTGTAGTTATTGAGGAGTCGACCCTGGCACCAGTTGTTCGGCCGAAACCAGCTGCCCCACCCATTGTGGTGGAACCACCGCCTCCTCAACCAAAGACTGGAACCCCGACCAAGGATTCTCAGTCGGGTCAGGGCTTGCGCCACAGGTTGTCAGTCACCTGCACTCCTGATCGACCTCGGCAGGTGGAGGGTGGCTTAGGCGCTCAGCAGCTGTTTGCAGACTCTTCGGAGTCTGACGACGACTCCTCCCTGTACCCCAGGCCCATTAACCAGGAATATGCAGGGGGTCAGTCAGTGTACGAGAGCCCATCCTCGTTCTTGGGTATACTTCGGCTCATCTCAGAATCCACTGGGATGCAGCTCAAACCCATTCAGAAATGGGCCAGGTATCCCCCTCACGGAGATACTGGACCAAGGAGACTCCCCTACGGAGATCTTCCCTGTGGCCGAAGCCATTGTTGGCCCAGCCCTGGAGTTGTGGCAGTGGCCTGCATCTTGTCCCTTGTCCCATGCCTTCGGCCAGGATGGCTTGCAATTACGCAGTCCCCACCGGTTCACTCTCCGGTTTTTCGGAGCACACCTCTGCGGATGGGCTGGTGAACGACAGTGTTTTCCAGCGTTCTGGGATCACTAGGTATGTGGACAAACCGCCCGATAAAGAATCCAAAAAGCTGGATTACTCGGGGCGGAAGGTTTACACTGCTTCCTCCCTAGGCCTTCGACAGGCTAGCTCGGCTGTACTGATGGCACATTTCTCACATGCCCTTATGGGTTCCCTGGATGAAGTGATTCCCCAAATCCCGGCTGACCTTCAGACGATGGTCAAGCAGGTGCAGGATCAGGGAAGGGTGGTGGCTCAGCAGCAGCTCCAGACTTCTTTGGACATTGGTGACTCTTGTGCCCGGTCAGTAGTGGCCACAGTAGCCATGCGCCGCAGAGCTTGGCTGTGGATCTCCACCTTCACGGCAGACACCCAGCACAAGCTGGCAGACGTTCCCTTCCTGGGCACCGATTTTGTTCGGGCTGGGGTGGAAGGCCATCTCCAGAGAATCAAGAAGTCCAATGCCACCTTGGACTCGGTCACGTCTGCCCAGAAGGACAAAGGCCACCAGCAGCAGTGTAAGCCCTTCCGCTCCTGCAGTACGTCTGGCCCAGAAACACCAGCAACAGGGCCAGCAGGCTCACCCTTGGCACCCTAAGGCCAAGTCTGCCACTTCCTCCAGTAGGAAGCCTGGAGGGAAGGGTCCAGGAGGCCCCTCGGCCGGCCCTTCCTCCAGGCTTGCCCAGTGATGGGTTGTGGGGTGTCGCCCCAAGGCTTGTCACTCCTCCCCCCCATGGGGGGACGGCTCCACCACTTCCTTTCCTCCTGGTCCGCTATCACCATGGACCACTGGGTGCTAGAAGTGGTCGGCAGGGGTCTGTCTCTGGAGTTCAAGCAGTTCCCTCCCTATCGAGCCGTCGCCCCACGGGGGGCAATGGGTTCCACAGCCTCTCTGTCGGCTCGTTGAGCCGACAGTGCCCTGCTTCTCCAGAAGGAGGTGATCAGCGAGGTGGTGGACCCTCCTCCAGACCCAGGGTTTGTGTCCAGGTACTTCCTAGTCCCAAAGCGGACCGGGGGCTGGCGCCCCATTCTCGACCTGCATGACCTGAACAAGTTCCTAAGGCCGCGCACCTTCAGGATGGTTACTCTGGCTCAGATCATTCCATCCTTGGAACTAGGCATGTGGTTCTGCTCTGTGGATCTCCAGGACGCGTTCTTTCACGTCCCAATCTGTCTCATCAGTGATTCCTCCATTTCAGAGCGGAGAGATCTCTTTACAAGTTCCGGGCCATGCCCTTCAGCCTCTCTCCAGCTTCCAGGGTCTTCACCAAATGCATGGCAGTGGTGACAGCATTCCTGCAGGGCCGAGGGGTCCAGGTGTACCCTTACCTGGACGACTGGCTGATTGCAGCCCCCTCCAGGTTGGAGGTGGAGCGGTCCAGGGATCTGGCCCTCCAGTTCTGCTCTCAGATTGGCCTCCTCATCAACAAGGCCAAATCGGAACTCGTGCCATCGCAGGTGATTCAGTTCATCGGGGCAGAGCTCGACTCTCTTAGAGCTAGAGCTCGGCTCCCGGCGGACAGGGCTGAGGTGCTTTCCTCTTTTGCCCAATCATTTCTGGTTAGGCAGTTGCATCCTGCCCGGGACTTCCTGCACCTTCTGGGCCTCATGGCTGCCTGCACCAGTGTGGTCCATTAAGCCCACTGGCATATGTGCCCCCTGCAATGGGGGCTGGCCGGCCAGTGGTCGCAGCACTCCGGTCCTGTGGACCAGCCTGTGACAGTGACCCAGGAGATGTTGGACGGCCTGCAGTGGTGGCTCGTCCCAGGTCATTTGCAGGAGGGTATCCCGTTTGTCGGCCCCGAGCCGACGATCACGGTAATGACCGACGCCTCTCTGATGGGTTGGGGTGCCCATCTGGGGGATCTGTGGGCCCACGGCCTCTGGTCCCCTCACGAGTCTCGATGCCACATCAACCTGCTGGAGCTTCGAGCGGTTCGGCTAGCCCTCACCGCCTTCACTCCGTTTGTACGGGGTCAGGTGGTTCAGGTCCAGAAGGACGACACCACGACCATGTCCTACCTCAACCGTCAAGGCGGGACACACTCCTGGCCTCTGTGCAAAGAGGCTCTCCGCATTTCATCTCTCATGGTCAGCCTGGAGGCGGATCTCCTAGCCATCCATGTGGCAGGAGCCTCCAACAGTCTGGCCGATGCCCTCAGTCGGATAGGCACTGCATCTCATGAGTGGTCACTCCTGCCAGAGGTAGTGCAAGAACTGTTCTCCCATTGGGACACCCCTCAGGTGGACCTGTTCGTCTCCAGGGAGAATGCGAAGCTGAGGCTGTTCCACGCCCGCCCCCCTCAGCAGGGCTCCGCTGAAGGGGGATACCTTCTCAAGGCCGTGGACCCCGGGCCTCTTCTACGCCTTCCCTCCATTTCCCTTGATCCACAAGGTGCTTCTCAAGGCAAAGAGGGACAAGGCACATGTGATTTTGGTAGCCCCAGACTGGCCTCGCCAGTTCTGGTACCCAGATCTCCTCAGCCTCAGCTCCAGGCTCCCGAGGCGGCTTCCAGCCTGCCAGGACCTGATCTCGGTAGACAAGGGGAAGGTTCTCCATCCAGACCTTCAATCCCTGCACCTAATGGCCTGGTTCCTGAGTGGCTAGAGTTCCAGGCCTTGGGTCTTTCCAACGAGGTCCTCAACGTCGTTGAGGCATCCCGTAAGGAGTCGACCAGAAAATGCTACGCCTTCAAATGGAAGAGATTCTCCATTTGGTGTCGGGACAATGGGTTGGACCCTTCTTCTTGTCCCTTGGCTAATATTTTGGAATACCTGTGGTCTGTTTCTCAGCTAGGGCTTTGGTCGACGACCCTCAAGGTACACCTGGCAGCCATCTCTGCTTACCTGGCGCGGGCCGGCAAGTAGTCGGTGGCGCAGGAGAAGGTGGTCGGGCGCTTTTTCAAAGGCCTTGATCACATATCCCCACTGGTGCGAGAACCTCCTCCTCTGTGGGATCTACTGCTGGTATTGGCTAAGCTCATGGGCAAGCCATTCGAACCAATGCACAGGTGCGATATCTCCCACCTGTCGCGGAAGACCGCCTTCTTGGTGGCTATTATGTCAGCCAGAAGGATGGGGGAGCTCCAGGCACTTTCTCTCAAGTCTCCTTATCTGGTCTTCCGCAGGGATAAGGTTGTCCTTCACCCCCACCCGAAATTCCTTCCGAAGGTGGTGTCGCAGTTTCACCTGAATCAGGTGTTGACTCTGCTGGTGTTCTACCCCAATCACACCTCGGAGGCCGAATATAGGCTCCATACTTTGGACCCTAGAAGAGTGTTCGCTTATTATAAGGAGCAGACGGCTGAAGTTCGGGGAGAGGTTTGCAAGCTGTTTGTCACCTACGCTGAAGCCGCACCTGGCAGACCTGCAGCCAAGTGGACGATAAGCAGGTGGGTCACCTCCTGCATAGATCTCTACTATAGGTTGGCGGGCATGGAGCCACCCAAAGGGATAAGAGCTCATTCTACCCGCCATACCTCTGCTTCGGTGACTGCTTCTAGGGACGTCTCTATCCAGGAAATCTGCAGGGCTGCTACCTGGAAGTCAGCACACACCTTTATTTCCCATTACCACATTGACCTAGAGTCACACCGGGGTGCTGGTTTTGGGACTTTGGTTCTCAAGTCCTTATTCCCTAAGTAGGGGGTGCGTGCCTTGCCTCCCTCCTCCCGGAGAACTGCTAGGAGTCTGCCAGACAGTGTGGATTGAACAACATATCCACGTCCCTAGAAATACAGGTTACTCACCTGTAACAGGAGTTCTAGGAGTGATATATGTTGTTCATCCACACGACCCACCCGACCTCCCTGGCTTCGACACGCAACCTGGCTTCCAGCGGGCTAGATCTGGTGTCATGGGGCAGAGTGGAGGGTTTTACGACCCGGGTGGGTGGGAGGAGCCAGCTTGAAGACCTTCTAGCAAGAATTAAACTGGCAAGGAACTGCCAGACAGTGTGGATGAACTACATAAACCACTCCTAGAACTCCTGTTACAGGTGAGTAACCTGTATATGTCTCCCACAACCAAAGAGGGCAAGGGTTCTATTCCAGATATTTCCTAACAACAAAAAAGAATGGAGAGTGGCGGCCTACACTAGACCTCAGACTGCTAAACAGGTACCTGGTAAAGCCCAGGTTCAGAATGGTCACAATGGCCATGATTTTGCCAACTCTGCAAAAAGGGGACTGGCTGGCCTTCTTGGATCTAAAGGACGCACATTTCCGTATTCCTATAAGGAAGTCACATAGAAAGTATCTCAGATTCAGACTCCCCTCAGACCACTACCAGTTCTCAACACTTCCCTTCGGCCTTACCTCTGCACCAAGGGTCTTTACCAAACGCATAGCAGTAGTAGTGGTACACCTCAGAAGACTGGGTGTCACAATTCTTCTTTTTCTGGACGATTGGCTAATCATAGGGAAATCCCACCAACTGGTGTCGGACCACCTTCAGGTAACCCAGGATCTGCTGCACTCCCTGGGATTCCTTCTCAGTACCAAAAAGTCAGTCCTGACCCCTGTGCAGGTTCTGCAGTTCATAGGTGTAGAACTGAATACAGTAGTGGGAAGAGCTTTTTTCCCTTAGGAGAGGGCAGAAAGCATTCAGCTTCTGGCAGGCTCATTTGTCCTGGGCAGGCCAAAGCCAGCAAAACAGTTTCTTCAACTGTTAGGGCACATGGCTGCAGCAACAAGCACAGTCATAGGTGCCAGGTTTCAGATGAAAGATATTCAGTTCCATCTCAGAGCTCACTGGTTCCAAAGGCGGGACCCTTCTCAAAGCCAGTACCAGTCACACAAACGTTACTACAGGCCCTCCAATGGTGAAGGGACCCGGAACATTTAAGGGAAGGGGGTCCATTTTTGCAAGCGTCTTCCTCCTTCCCTGGTTCTCACAACCAATGCTTCTCTTCTTGGTTGGGTGCCCACTTTGGGGATCACACCATCCATAGTACTTGGGAGAGTGCAGACTCACTCCTACACATAAACCTGCTGGAGTTAGCTGTTTATCTGGCCCTTCAGGGTTTCTCTCATCTCATACAAGGAAAGGTGGTACAAGTCAGAACAGACAGTACCACAACAATGTATTACATCAACAAACAAGGAGGAACAAGGTCCACTAATCTATATACAGAGGCAATGAAGATATGGAGCCTCGCTTACTCTCTAAATGCCTCTCTATAGTCAATTCATCTGCCAGGCAAGGACAACACCTTGAGCAGGATAAACCAGGCCCATCATGAATGGGCATTGAACAAGCAAGTGGTGAATGCTCTATTCAGGAGGTGGGGGACCCCAGAAATGGACCTTTTTGCTTCCCACCAAAATCACCACTTACCTCTTTATTGCTGCAGGACCCCAGTGAAGGGGACAGTTCCAGTGGATGCCCTGATTCTGGACTGGACAGGTAGGTACCTCTATGCCTTTCCTCCTTTTCCTCTGATTCTCAGGGTGCTCCTCAAGCTCAGGTCACAACCAGCTTCGATGATTCTGGTAGCCCCAGATTGGGCAAGACAGCCTTGGTACTCCCTGTTGCTCTCAATGTCTGTGAGCAAAACAGATTCACCTCCCTCAGAGGTACAATCTACTGACTTCCTTTCAGGGAAGGGTAGTGTACCCCAATCTCAGGTCTCTCAAGCTCAAGGCCTGGCTCTTGAGGACTTAGAATATGCAGATTGCCAATTCTCTGAAGCAGTTTTAGAAGTCCTTAAGGGTTACAGGAAGCGTTCCACCAAGAACACCTATACCTCAAAATGGAAAAGATTTTTCATTTAGTGCAGTGACAACGGTATAGTCCCAGTCCAGGCCAGGATCCCAACCTTTCTTGATTATTTGTCTCACCTGCACTCCCTGGGGTTGCAGCACTCAACTCTGATGGTGCACCTGGCTTCAGTTCAGCATACCTTTCAGCTAGAAAGGATACCTCCCTGGCCTCAAACCCCATATTCAAAAGATTCTTTAAAGGGCTCTCTCATTTGTTTTCCCCTCACAGGGAACCAGTGCTAGCATGGGACCTTAATATTTGCACTGCCCAGCTTATACTTCCGCTCTTTGAGCCTATGGCATCTGCAGAGCTTAAATTTCTTACCTGGAAGGTAGTTTTTCTGGTAGCAATCACTTCTGCCAGAAGGATAAGTGAGCTACAGGCCCTCTGTGTGTGGAAAAGGACTATGTTTCTTTCCACAGGGACAAGGTAGTGTTGAGAACTAATAGGAAGTTTCTCCCCAAGGTGGTTTCTGACTTCCATTTGAACCAGTCTATAATATTGCCAGTTTTCTTTACTGAACACTGTAGCTCAGGTGAGCGTAGATTGCACAGCTTGGATGTAAAAAGAGCACTGAGTTATTACATGACTCATACCAAAAATCATAGGCAGGACAGTTAACAACTGTTCCTCACCTATGGGGAAGTAGGTAAAGGTGCTCCTGCTTCAAAGAGGACTATCTCTCGATGGATAGTCCAATGTATTTAGTTTTGCTACTTAAAGGCAGGCAAGGTTCCTCCCTCTGGTCTTAGGGCCCACTCTAGAAGGGGCACAGATGCCACTTTTGCAGTTGCCCAAGAGGTACCTCTAATGTAAATATGTAAAGCAACTACCTGGAGGTCAGTCCACACCTTCACTAAGCATTATAGCCTGGTCAACCAGTCCAGGAGTGATGCCAGATTTGGCACAGCAGTCTTGCAGAGTCTTTTTCCTAAATAGATTCTGGCCCACCTCCTTGAGGTACTGCTGCATAGTCTGCAAGAGTAGTACTATTAGTGGATTCCTGGGGCTAGAAGAAAAAATTACTCACCTGTAGTAATCTTGTTTCTTCCAAAGGTATCCACTAATATTATTACTCCCCACCCTTGCCTCTCCTTTCAGAATCAGTAACAAGAAAAATCCTCTCCACAGCTGTTAAGATGTATAGTTGGAGTGGCATGCCACCTGCTGGCACCTTCTAGTAATGTCTTAACTTGTAGGTTCTTTTCTAAAGATGTAAACCTTGGGGAAAAACTTCCTATTAGTTTTCAACACTACCTTGTCCCTGTAAACCAATTTTTACAAATAAATAAATAAAGGCATATCTGACTTCAGAAAAAAAGGGGACATTTGTTTATACTAGTCCTTTTGTTAATGCTGTTATTTGGCCAGTTGGGCATTATTTTTCCATAATTATTTAAACAAGTGATTCACATGTTGTTAAGGCCTCTTTGCAGTCTTCTAGGAAATCTGAAGTAGAATGTAGGCAGTTGACACTGGGCAGTTTGAAAACAGATGCACCAGCTAAACATTCCATAAATAGCATAGCATTCTATTCTCTCTGGGGCAGTGCTGACTTAAGGGAGCACTGCAAGAGTAATAATATTAGTGGATGCCTTTGGAAGAAACAAGATTACTGCAGGTGAGTATTTTTTTCTTATTGACTATACTTTAATTTGTTCAAAAACATGAAGTTTTGCTGTATTCTGCCATATGCAGTCAGCACCTGAGGTTGTACTGCCCCGGAGAGGAAAGAGTTAACTCTGTGCAAAAACATAGAACGTTGAGCTCAAGCTCGGTTTTCAAACTCCTGTCTGCGGTACATTCCACATAACTGGCAGATTTTTTACTCCACCTGACTAGTGAAGATGCTCTGGAGATTTCTTCTTCGCTGCTTCGTTTGGTTTTTCAACCGTTAAAAAAACAAAAGTCAATTTCATCGGTTCTTCAAGCTTCTGTCCACGGTACAGGTAGTAGATAGATAGACTGATAGATATTTAGTGTATCTCAGTTTCTTATCGGTCGGTCCAGTAAGGAACCGATTAAATCAGTTTTTTGTGTGTTTCTGTGTGTGGTGTTTGGGATCCAGCGCTTTCGGTTACTTTAAACCGACCTTTTTCACTTTAATTTTTCTCAACCCATGACACGGTTGGTAACTGAAGGTTTTATTACCTGGCCTAACTACCACTGGGGTAATTTGGCTTCTAGTGCTATGTCTGACAAACCTAAGAAAATGACCAGACCCACTGGGTTTCAGCACTACACTGAGTGCGGGGATGCAATTGCCAACGCAGATCCCCACCTTATGTGCATTTATTGTCTGGGGTTTGACCACCTAGAAACAGACTGCCAAATTTGTCATAACTTTCCAAAAGCTACTCTGGAAAAACAGTTGCAGAGGCTTAAGAAAAGGCAGGCTGAAAAATCTGTTATCCGAGATGGCCGGCCCGGATCGGTTCCAACCGAACCAGAGGAGGTGCCCTATGACCAGGGTGATACCTCCTCGGGCAAGCGCAAGGCCGGGATCGATTCTCCGGTTCTGGGAAAGAAAAAGAGAAAATCTGCTGGTTCGGATCCGAAAACCCCGACCCCAACCACGGAGGAAATTGCTAAAGCGATTCAAATAATTCTATCGCTTCAAACCGAACCGACCGCACCAGCTGTTTCTTCTCATCAGTTGGTTGATTCTGTTCGGATCAACACAGATTATGATCTGAATTCTTATTATGAGATTTGGAGTGAGGAAGAAGAAGAAGAGGAGGAAGGCCTAGGTGATTTAGTGGAGCCTGATGTCTCTCCGATAGGCCTAACTCTGTTTCTCCCCCAGGCTTGGTGAGTCCCTTCCCCACTATGCTTTTTATAAGAAAGTGGGTGAAACTCTGCAGCTGCCTACTGTTGAGGCATCTGAGGTGGATGAGGAGCCTGACTTCTTTGAAATGATGGACATCCCAGAGTCCAAAAGATTGTCTATCCCGCTTCATAAGTCCTTGGGGAAACATACAAACAAAATTTTGCAGTTGCCTTCTATACCTCCGGTAGATAGGAAGATGGACAGAAAGTACATGCTGTTCCTGGGACGGAGTTCCTTTACAACCACAGCAGCCATGTTGGGGTTGTGCAGGCTGCAGCCTGTGACAAGCCTAACATACCCTTGGCTTCACACCCTCCAGACAAGGACTCCAGGAAGGTGGATGCCATGGCCAAGAAACAATACTTGGCATCCTCCTTGGGACTCAGACAAGCTTCTTATATTCTTTTTTGTTTTTTTTTTGGCTTTTATAAGTGTCCAGGACCACTTTGAAAAATAGCTTGCTCAATGGTGTATTCGCTTGGTTAAATAAAGTGATTGATTGATTGATTGATATGGCATATAATGCTAAGTATCAGAAAAGTCCAGATGGGAATCTATCTTGGACTTAGCCAAGGATGCCCCATCCCAGCTGGCCAAGGAGCTGGAGCAAGTGGCTGCTGATGGAATTGAGGCATCTAAGGTACAGTTTCATGCTGCTGTTGATTCCAGTGATGTTTCATCCAGGGTCATGGCTACATCTGTCTCCATTAGGAGATTTGCTTGGCTTGGATGTACGAACCTTTCACAGGACACCCAGGCTAAGAACATGGATTTTCCTGTTATCCAAAATTCTCTGTTTGGGGAGCAGACAGAGAATTACATGAAAAAAATGGACGAGTATATGACCACCTATAGTAGTGCTGTGGCTAAGGAAAAGTCAGCTACTCCTCAGAGGCAGCAGTCTAGGTCTGGCAGGGGAAGGCCTTTTCACAGGCCTTTCTACCAAGCACAGACCTCCTCTTCCTTCCAGCAGAGGGTTTTTTTCAGAGGGAGAGGCAGAAGAGGGATGAGCAGGGCTGCATCCACTTCCCAGCCTAGAACCCCAGCCAAGCAGACATCCTGATGTGTCAGTTTGGGTCACCTACCATATTCCAGTAGGTGGCAGGCTGGCTCACTTCTTCCAGGCCTGGAAGTCTGTAACTTCAGACAAGTGGATTCTGGAAGTGGTGATCCAGGTACTTGCTCTGAATTTCAAAAAGTTCCCCAAATGCAGAGCAAGGTCTTTCAAACCTTCCACTCAGATGGAAACAACTGCCTTAAAGACGGAAGTTTTTTCCTTACTGCTATTAAAAGCAGTGGAACGGGTTCCCATCTTCTTCAGGGGAAAAGGCTTGTATTCAAGGTATTTCCTCACCCCAAAGAAGACAGGGGAGTGCCGACCCATCCTAGACCTCAGGTACCTAAACAGACATCTTACAAAACCAAAGTTCAGGATGGTAACTCTGGCACCATCCTTCCTTCTGTAAGGCCAGGAGACTGGTTAGCCCCACTGGACCTCAAGGATGCCTATTTCCATCTACCCATCAGGTGCCTCTCACAGAAAGTACCTAAGGTTCAGATTGCCCTCAGGCCATTACCAGTTTAGGGCTATGCCCTTTGATCTCTCTTCTGTCCCCAGAGCATTCACCAAGTGCCTAGCAGTGGTGGTGGCATTTCTCAGAAGGCAAGGAATAACAGTGTGTCCTTGCCTGGACAACTGGCTCATAGTAGGGCAGTCTCCAGAGTTGGTCAGGACAGTTCTAGCAATCACTCAAAAACTCCTAGCCTCTCTGGGGTTTCTGTTCAGTCTTTCCAAGTCAGTACTAGAGCCAGTACAGGTCAATCAATCAATCAAAATCTTTATTTTGCCAGGCAGAACTTCATTGAGACAAGCTAATTTACAAGATGGACCTAGAGCAAAACAATTGCCAACAGGGTTAAGACATAACAGGTTGTGTGAACGTACATAACAATTACATAGTAATAATAACAACCTAATAACATATAACTGTCACATGTGACAAGATACTTGCACCAGAACATAGCAATAGGCTCAACAGGAGGTAGTGTCATTTAAATACAATTGCATGGATATAGATACATGGATGTAAGGTAATGAGCTAAAGTTTATACAGTAAACATCATTGGAGGAGTCATAGTGAGCAGAAGTGGCAGTTCCTCTAGCGTCAAAGTGCAAAGAAGATACTCACCTTTATAGGGACATAAATGGACACTGTCCAGGCAAAGGCTTTCTTCCCAGTGCAAGGGTGCAGGCCCTAATTTCTCTTGCAATCTCATTCACACTTCTGGTTTCCAGGCCTGCCAGACATTTTCTTCAGCTTCTGGGCCACATGGCAGCATCCACTGCAGTGGTCCCAGGGGTCAGGTTTCAGATGAGGGACATTTATTTTCACCTCTGGTCCTATTGGTCCCAGAAGAGAGATCAATTGTCCAAGATGGTTTCAGTCACTCAGACATTTCTCCAAGCTCTGCAGTGGTGGATGGACAAGGACTGCCTCAGACAGGGAGTCCCCTTTCTTCAGCATTTCTCATTAGTGATTCTTACTACAGATGCTTCCCTACTAGGGTGGGGAGCCCACCTAGGGAGTCTTACTGCTCAGGACACCTGGTCAGTTCAGGAATCCTTCCTTCACATCAATCTTCTGGAACTCAGAGCAGTATTTCTGGTCCTCCAGGCTTTCTCAAAGGAAGTTCAAGGGAAGGTGGTGCAGATCAGGACAGACAACACCACCACCATGTATTACATAAACAAGCAGGGAGGGACAAGGTCCACAGCTCTGTGCACAGAAGCCATGAGGGTTTGGTGTCTGGCCTATTCCCTTCAGGCTTCTCTAGTGGCAGTGCATCTCCCAGGCAAAGACAATGTCTTAGCAGATGATGCCCTCAGCAGGATATCTCAGAGCCACCACGAGTGGGCTCTGAACAAGCAGGTCCTTCAGATTATTTTCAGGAAATGGGGCACTCCAGAGGTAGATCTCTTTACAGGCCCAGGCAATCACCAGCTTCCTCAGTTTTGCTGCAGGCCTCCCCTAGTGGGGTCTGTTCCCCTAGATGCTCTGGTTCTGGATTGGGGGAACAGGTTTCTGTATGCCTTTCTCCCATTTCCTCTCCTGTTCAGAGTACTGATAAAGATCAGGACTCGGCCCTGCTCAGTAATTCTGATTGCACCGGATTGGGCCAGGCAGCCCTGGTATCTGCTGCTGATGTCCCTCTTAGTGGCACCTCCAATATCTCTTTCCAGGAGGCACAGTCTTCTGTCCTTATCCCAGGGGAGGATCTGGCACCCCAACCTCAGCTCCCTCAAGCTCAAGGTCTGGCTTTTGAGGAGCTAAGCGTATGCAGGCTTGCATATTCCTCAAGGGGTGCTGGATTTCTTGAAGGTCTCAAGGAAACCAGCCACCAGAAAAACATACCACTCTAAATGGAAGAGATTTACCATTTGGTGTTCACTGAATAATCTAGATCCAGATTCAGCTGGTCTATCTGAAACTTGGGATTACTTAGTCCATCTGCACCTTTTGGGCTTACAGTCTTCCACTTTGAAAGTCCACCTGGCAGCTGTGTCTGCTCTTCTTTCAGCAGGAAAATCTGTTTCCCTAGCCTCTCAACCGTTTTAAAAACATTTTTTAAGGGACAGTTGAATTATGTCCCCCTCACAGAGAGAGCCCACTTCTGCTTCGGACCTGAATGTCTGCATTGCTCAGCTTATGCAGCCTCCTTTCAAACCCTTATCCTCAGCTGAGCTCAAGTATTTAACTTGGAAAACTGTTTTTCTTGTAGCTATCATATCTGCTAGGAGGATTAGTGAGCTGCAAGCCCTTTCAGTTGAACCTGACTACATCTCCTTTCACAGGGATAAAGTTGTTTTCAGAACAAATGGAACATTTCTTCCCAAAGTAGTCTCAGATTTTCACCTTAACCAAACTAAGACTCTTCCAGTGTTCTTTACTGATCACTCTTCTTCAGGTGAAAGGAGATTGCATAGTCTGGATGTCAAAAGAGCCATTAGCTACTATTTGGATCAGACTAAGGCCCATCGTAATGACTGTTCTCAGTTGTTCCTCACCCGTGGAGAGGTAGGCAAAGGTAAGCCTGCCACCAAGAAGACTACTGCTTGATGGATAGTCTCTTATATTCAGTTCTGCTATGGTAAATTGGGCAGAGAGCCGCCTTCAGGACTGAGGGCTCACTCAACCAGAGGTACAGCTGCTTCAGTGGCAGCAGCTAGGGACATTCCCCTCTTGAAAATCTGTAAAGCAGTCACCTGGAAGACTGTTCACACCTTTAGTAAACATTACAGCCTGGACACTCAAGCCAGAAGTGATACCAGGTTTGGTACAGCAGTGCTACAGAGCCTGTTCCCTAAATAGGTTCTGTACCCCCTCCTGGGTATACTGCTGGTAGTCTGCAATTGTCAGAATTCAGCAAGACTTCATGTTGTTTGAAGAAAAAATTACCATAATAATGTTTCTTCTAATGGAGTCTTGCTGTATTCTGACCTCTCTCCCTACCTCCCCTTTCAGAACCCCATTGCTTATTTAGGGGATGGCATGTGCTAGTGCTGCACCTTAAAGGGTCTTTATTGTTATTACTATTTATTATTATTATTATTAATAAGTATGTTTTTCTGGGTTTTTTCGACCCGAGTCTTTTTACCCAGATGGTTGGTTTTGGCTTTACTTTTTCTTGGGATTTGGTTAGTTTTAGTTAGTTATTAGTTAGCGCTTGTAGAAATCTGACGGTTATGTGGAATGTACCACAGACAGGAGTTTGAAAACCGAGCTCGAGCTCAACATTCTATGCTTTTGCGTAGAGTTAACTCTTTCCTCTCCGGGGCAGTCCAACCTCAGGGGCTGACTGCAATTGTCAGAATACAGCAAGACTCCATTAGAAGAAACAACATTGCTATGGTGAGTAATTATTTCTTGTTGACTGTTCATGTTATAACATTTTTATTTATTTATATTTGTAACCTTTGTAAGATGATAACTACAGGACCACCTTAAAAACAGGGATTTTTTGGCCCTATGGTGTATTTGCTTGTCAAATATTTTGCCTGTATAAATAAATATATTTTCACTACTATTGCTCCTCCTAATTATCTTTAATCTGCCTCGCATTTTCTTTATGCACTGTAACTTTTACTTAATTTTCCTCAGTCTACTGCAGAGTTACTGGATTTTACAACTGCTTTTTTTGGTAGACTACCCCACTGTAACTGGATACCATAGTCTAAATTAATTGAAGTTTACCTCTGCTTTTCTAAAAAAACTGATACTTGTTTGTTCCCACCTTTTAACTTACTACATACTTACTATTTGCCAGAAGAAACAGGCCACATGGTCTATCAAGTCTGCTCGAGTGTACAGCTAGCACCCCACTTGCAGCTGGCCCTCCCCCCTTGACCCCCCACATAGATGAGTGCCAACTGAGCTTGAACCAGATTAAGCTGTTAGTATTTCCAGTGAATGGGGGAAATTTGGCCAGGACATTGGGGAAATTCCCCTACTCTCCAGTAGGGGGAACCCTTGGCCATCTGTGACAGGATGGCCAGTCCGGCAGAAACGTTCTAGGTGATGAATGTGGAGGAGATAGTGGAGCAGACCTCCTTCCCTGTTATCACTACGCAAGAGGCTATAGATGCGGCTTTAGTAGCAGCAGATTTTTCAGAAGATGAAAATACAAACTAAATTTTCCTGTCATCAGAAGAGTTAAGAGAGGAAATTGTTGTGACTACCAACCTACCGGAGCCTGGTGACTCACAAGAACGGCTGATAGATCGCAAAACGCATTTACAGGCCGAGAGAGAGCAACATCTGAGGAAAGCCCGTGAGCTAGGGCTAGAACTTGCCACTCTGACGGAATGTAAACTGCCTGTCAAGTCTGCGGAAAAATCTGTCAAGCTACGATGAGTCAGCAGGCAGTTGACGCTCAGTCTTCCGAATCAGCAGACACTTCAATGTCAGCGAAAGAACCAGCAATGGACACTGATGTTTGTAAAATCATTAGAAAGGCTAGTAGTTTAAATGGAGGTAACACCATGTGCCAACAATCTGCATTGACAGTGCAAGAGAAAACATCGGAAGCCCACAAAGCCTCCAAACATAGATTTGGTGCAGGACGCCGGTCTCTGGCAGCATCCAGTGAGTCTGTTGCTCCTGTTAAGGAAATGGTGCATAACCAAGACAAAAGAGAACTTTGCTCTTTTCCTAAGGACCAAAATGTTCAAGGCTAGAGTAAAATTACCCAAAAAAATGATTGACACTAGGCCTCAACCTGAAACCCACGAGAAACAGGGAGCTCAGGGGACAAAACTGGTCACCCACTCACGTGCTAGAAGATGCGGGATGGATTAAATCTACAGATGGTCACTGTGTACCAGACCTGCAGGATTCCTCCTTTCTGCAAATGCTGACAAATTCTGCTCCGATTGTGGCCACCACCCCTGAAGCAAGTACGAGCTCCAACATACCCCGGGGTAATTCTGACTCTGTTGCTAATAATTCTAACACTGATGTTGAGGTTATTGAACAGAATTCTGAGGTTAATACTTCTAGTAATGGTACAGTTATGGAGAATAATGTTATTAATGTAAATCCTGATGCAGAGGGCCCTGTAAGGTTAGGGCCCCTGAATGAATTCCTGCAGGACTCTACTGAGTGGGCAAGGTCAGATGCCAGATTCAAAATGTCAGACTTGTTTCAAAATAGGGACAAACTTACCCCTAGGCGCAGTGCAGCAAGGCATTTGTACACGGGAGGCCTAGAGGTACCTCCAGACAGGGTACATATTGCAAAAATGTTATTGAAGGGATCCATGATCCTCGGAGATCTTTGCTCTAATTAGTATTGGGCATGCCAATTGTGATATTAGTTTTAAAAATGTATCGAGCTTAGATCATTTTTGGGCCCCATACAATGTGCTGAAAAATAATCCTGTCTGGGTGCCCTTTCAGGCAGTACCTCTAACCAAGCCCCAGTCAGAAATATCACAATTATGTTTAAGAATGAAGGGGTTAACATAGAAGACATCCTTTTTTGGTTAAGGCAGTGTTGTGAGATCTTAGGCAAGCCCACACCCACCCTCGATAGCGAGAAAATCTGGCATGCAGGGTGGAGGGTGCAAGTGAAACTCTATTTCACCAAGTCAGGGCCAGTTCACCTGCCCAGTACTTTCTTGCTGGGGAGAGACCGGGGTCAATATTTTATGCTGGCCAGCCACGGTCATGTTTTAAATGCGGTTCTCAGGCCTACCTCAGCTCTGCATGCGACACATCCAGGTGCAGTCACTGTTTAGAGTTTGAGTTAATTCCGGCAAGTGTTTGAATTTGTTCAAATGTAATTTGTGTGAACACACTGAACATGCCTATGGATGATGTCCGTGCGCCTCCCATAGTAGGGAAGGCTGCCCATCACATGAGGGGATTATAAATATGGCTCAGCAACAACAAGCCAAAAGAGTGTCAGAACAAAGCCTGAGAGCAGGTATAGCTTCTTTGTGAGAGGATTCACCCCCCCAGGACAAAAACTTTTAGGTGCACAGGCATCTGACTCTCAGCAAACCAAGGTTCCTGTTTCCTATTTTGGCTGAAAATCACGATCCAGATACCCCCCATAGATGGGACAGAGAGACCACCCACAGACATGCCCCCCGCCTGTGGAGAAGCCTTTCAAAGCAGTAACTTAGAAGAAGAGTTCCAAGCATGGGAAAATTGTTTCCAAGAAGGTCGGAGTCACTATTACAAAGCAGGACCCACCCCCTGGGTCTTGGAAATCAGGAACCAAATATGTAGCCCTCACGTCTGAGGGCACAGAGAGGGAATCGGAGGAGGAAGGCGCTGACACGTCTTCCATTATGTCCACCCCAGATACAGAAGAAGGGGGAGGAGAAGACTCCATTGCTAAACGCACCAGGCAGAGACAATTTTCTAAAACCCTGTAGTGTTAATCCTCTGGTGTCATGAACCCTCTCTATATTTCATAACCCATGAATAATTTATCATTTACCACACTCAGCATTAATAGTATTAAAGGGGAAAGGAAACTAGCTGGAGCTATGTGTACTTTACAAAAGAGAGCTAACGATATCACCTGTATTTTAGATACCCATCTTAAAACAAACTGGGAACTCCAGCAGGCCTCGAAAGCATGGTCTTTGGGACCTTCATTTTGGTCCACAGGGTTGGACACCTGCGATGGGGTAGGTGTACTTTTTTCCAATCCCCTGCTGCAAGTTTCCAGATTGGTTGCTATCTGCCCCGGAAGGGCCTTGCTTCTGGATATCACATACCTTTCAGAAATGTTTCGTCTAATAGCCATATGTCTCCTCAGACTACGGCCTAAGGACCATGCTGTTTAGAGAAGTCCAGCCTTACTTCCACACTTCTAGGCTTGTAATTTGGCTAGGAGATTTTAACTTTGACCTCCAACACTCTGACAGGGGCTTGCAAACCCCAAAACTCTATTGTGACTCAGAAATGTTACAGCAAATTATATCCACGGCTGGCCTTAAGGATGCTTTCTAAAGTACTCATGCCTCTGGGGGATTCACATACTTCAGGGGCACCCTTAAGACCTGGATAGATTTTATATTTGTATCCTCAGTCTTGCACATCATAGATATAGTGACACAAGCCAGTGAATTTTCTCACCATGTAGCCATAAAAGCTAATACTTCATAGAATGATGTACCACTATGTAAAAAGAATAAATGGAGATTAAATGCATCAGTCCTGAAGGACCCCAAGGTACAGCATATGTGGACACTAGGGCCACCGCCGCTGCCTCAGAGGTTGCCAAGAAAGAGGAGTGGTTGGACCACAGTGGGCTCAGGGAGGGTGAGGGTGGTGGAACAGAGGTGCATCCCTCCAGTTGTACCTCTCCACAATTCATATGCCATTCTGGCAGAGTGTGGTTCCTCTACGGAGGCACCTGCAGTGGAGACCAAGGAAGATGCTGGAAACCTCCACAAAGCAGCCCCACAGGAGGGTGGCATGGGATCCCACAGGGAAGGAAACAACTCCTGGTGGGGACTCCATTATTAGGAGGGTAGAACTGGGGGGGGAGGGGAGGGGAGAGGGAGGTAAGGTGCCTCCCTAACGCCATGACTTGGAGGGACAGGGAGCAAATCCTCAGGATCGCGGGAGCAGCTGCATGTGGGAGGGAGCTGGATGTCATTGTCCACCTAGGGACAAATGACCTGGCTGGGAAAGGGATCGGAGCAGTGTAGGAGGAGTTTGTGGAGTTGGGGAAGGGTCTCAGACAAGTAGCACACATGGTAACCTTCTCAGAGGTGCTGCCAGTCTATGGTATGGGTGAAACTAGGGTACTCCACACCACGGGATTCAATCAGTGGTTGAAAAACTGGTGCAGAGTTCAGGGTTTCAGCTTCATTGGGGACTGGGGCTCCATCTGGAGGGATACAGGCCTATACTGGTGTGATGGTCTGCATCTGTTGGGGAGGGAAACCAGGATCCTATGTCATAGGTTTAAATGCTTCATTGGCAAGCATTTAAACTAGCCAAGGGGGCCCCCTGCACAGCAGCAACCTGTCCCAAAGCTCAGGCACAAAGTGAAAGCCTCGGCTATAGGAGGGAGCCCCCTGCACAGCAGCAACCTGCCCCGAAGCTCAGGAACAAAGTGAAAGCCTCGGCTACAGGAAGGAGCCCCCTGCACAACAGCAACCTGCCCTGAAGCTCAGGCACAAAGTGAAAGCCTCGGCTACAGAAGGGAGCCCCCTGCACAGCAGCAACCTGCCCCAAAGCTCAGGCACAAAGTGAAAACTTCGGCTACAGGAGGGGGCCCCCTGCACAACAGCAACCTGCCCCGCAGCTCAGGCATAAAATGAAAGGTAATTTGCCTGCTTGCTCGAACTGGCCTTTGTCTGTAACCTGTTTTTTCCATCTCTCTCACTCCCAACTGTTGTCTCTCTCCATCCTCCCTCCTCTTACACTCTCCACCCACCTCCCTCGGCTCAGCAAATCACTGCTTTCCTGCTTCTCCAGATTAAGTACTTAACTAACCTGCTCACCTTTCTCCTTAGCCTCGGCTACAGGAGGGAGCCCCCTGCACAGCAGCAACCTGCCCCGAAGATCAGGCCCAAAGTGAAAGGTAATTTGCCTGCTTGCTCGAGCTGGCCTTTGTCTGTTTGTATTTCGAACTTGGCACCCTTTTTCCAGGGACTGTAACCTGGGACTCAAATGGGCTAACAAGCCTGCTACTCTGCCACTAAATCACCGGACTTCAGATCCAAGTGTGTGCTCACCAGACGGGAACATTTAGGATTCTGTCCACAAATCGGCCCTTTATTTTTCTGCTGAAGCGCTGCCGGCTTCTGAACTGAATACAATCCGGCGCCAAGTTTAAAAAATCAGATTCTCCTGCAGTTAACTGAATTTCTGCTTCACCATGCTGGTGACTGCTTCGGCTAACATTTTAAAGCTGCCTGTAAATTAATTAGTCTGTCAGCTAAGCTATCATCTTTTGGATATCATTTTTTGGAATTACTGCGAGGACACTGCAGCCTAAAGCGCAGCTCCTCCCCATAAAGTTCCCGCTTGCTGAAACTGGGCAAAGCGCTTGGAGCTTTTCCCACAGATGCTTCGTTTCTGCTCCACCCCCCCCACCACTCCCACCCTTAACAACTGTTGTTATATAGTGTAGGCTAGCTAGGGAACGCCTAGTAGGCGTTGCTGATTTTATACTATCTCCTCCTTTTCCCATCTGCAGCCTATTGTTCTTCACCATTAGGGGAGTCTGCACACTCTGTTAGTAATCTGCTGCCACCACTCCCATTGGCTTTAAACCACACTGATTTTTACAGCATCCCAGTCCAGTCCCCTTGATTTGACCATCGTCCAGTCCTCTTGATTATCCACAAAGCTTCCACCCAAGTGTAAGCCATACCTTACCAGGTTCCAATCTTGAGTCAGGCAGAAATGGCTTTCGTAGTCAAAAATCTACATTCCATAAATTCCTACACACTCCTCCTTCTTTGCTTCTTGCTTGCATCTCTCACAAGGATAACTATGTCACGCTGCCCACCATCTCGGAATTTTCACCACACACATTCTAGGGACCATTTTAATCACAGTGGGGTTACACAATTTTACTTGCCCTTAGCCAGTACACCTCTCTTTATCCCTAACAGGTTCTTTTACCATGTAGCTTTCACCCTTCATAAATCCCTGTCCTGCAACCCCACACTGCCGACACCATTCGTCCACTGTAAACTGTGGTATCTGCTCCTACTAGCACTATTGTTAGCTGGAGATATTGAATTAAACCCAGGGCCCATAGGTATTCCACCTTACTCCGGCGCAGCCTCAGCTCACACCAAGGGCCTCTGCATTACTCACCTGAATATTAGGAGCCTGTCCCGCAACCTAATTGAACTTGAGGCTTGGGTTGCTTTGCATAACCCTGACATTCTCTGCCTGTCCGAAACCTGGCTGAAACCATCCAACCCTGATTCCCAGTACATGTTACCTAATTATAAACTAATGAGGCAAGACAGGCCCCTAGCTAAGCGCGGCGGTGGTGGTGTTGCCATCTTCTACAAATCTCATCTATCTCTATCTAGGTATGTCCCTTCCCCTCCCCTCTCTTTTTCTGTGAATCAATTCATGCAATTCTCCAACTCGGCTCCAAAAAGCTGCACATAGTGTGTGCCTACAACCCACCGGGTGTCGGCATCTCTGGTCTAAAGGAACTTCTCTCCCAGGTGGATACTATGATCGGGCAAAATGAGGTTCTGATACTAGGGGATTTCAACTTGAACTGGACCAGTAAAGCAAACCAGCCCTTCCACACCTTAGTACAGGGCCACAACCTTCACCAGATTATCACGGACCCAACAAGGGTCCTGCCTCCCCCCCTGGTCTAACTCACTAATTGACTGGGTCCTTACAAACCACCCTGACAGTATAGCCATGACCGGTACCCTTGCAGATGCAATAAGTGATCACTCTCCTATCTTCTGCATCTGGCGCGTCCCCAAGCGACCATCCCTTCCTCCAAAACTTATCACCTTCCGCAATCTCAGTAACTTTAATCAGACGCAGTTTATGTACGATCTCTCTATGACTGATTGGTCCCCAATCTTCACTACCTCTAATGCTCACTGAGTCTGACCTATCAAATCATATGGCTTCCTTCCCCCCTGGAAGCTCTACGTCCTCCCCCACTGACACACAATCCATGCCCTCTCATCCACCTTTTCGGTTCTAGGCTATCACAAGAACTGAAGTACTAAAGCTACTACTGGCTATCCCAGACAGCACTAGCTCTGTGTCTGATGGGCTTGAGCCTCGGCTTCTGAAAGTAGCTGCCCCTATCATTGCCTCCCCCCAACCAAAGTCTTTAACTTATCACTGTGCCACGACACCTTTCCTGATATCTGGAAAATAGCCAAAATAACACCGATACCTTAAAAAGGTGATCCAAAAGAAATTGGCAATTATTGACCCTTTGCCATTCTTTCGGTGCTCAGCAAAATCCTGGAAAAATTAGCAGCTACTCAAACCATTGCTTACCTACAGAAATTCAGCCTCCTCTCTGGTGCTCAGAATGGCTTCCAAAAAGGCCACAGTACCACCACTGCCATCCTAAAGCTAACAAACGATATCTATGCTGCCATGGATATTGGCCTCTTGACAGGTGCGGTTTTCATTGACCTGACAAAGGCTTTTGACCTGGTCAACCACAGCCTTCTCCTCTCTAAACTTCGCTCCCTTGGTTTCTCTGCCAAAGTGGTGGCATGGTTTAAGAGCTACCTCTCAAACAGGAAGCAAGTCGTGGTTTTCAATTCCGCCATGTTGGATCTCTCCTGTATTCAAGTCAGTGTTCCTCAGGGCTCTATACTGGGCCCTCTGCTTTTTTCCATCTTCATCAATAATCTCCCACTGCTAGCCCCAACCTGCTCATCTCTTCTTTATGTGGACGACCTAGTCATCTACTATAGTGCTAAAAACATAACAGATATAAACCACTTTCTTGTCTCTGACTTCCATAGCATACAATCCTGATTGACAGAGAACAAACTAGTGCTCATTGTTAGCAAAACACACTCTATGCTCTTTGGCTGTTCTGTCAGACTTAAAGGAAATCAAAACTCCCTCAAAATCTCGTGCGCAGATGGCTCCCCACTTGTACCTTCCAGATCCTTTAAATACCTGGGGATTCTCCTGGATGAATCCCTTGATTTTGATCAACATATTACCGCTGCCTGTAAATTTGTCAACTCGAAAATTGGAGGGGCCTACCGTACTAGCTATGCCCTCACCCCGTCTGCCAGACTTGCTGTTGCACAAGGCCTCCTACTCCCATCCTTGGCCTATGGCACGGTCACATACCTAAATGCCACAAAGTCCTCCCTCCATAAATGGGACACAACCTATAACAACATCTGCCGCTATGCCTCTGCATCACCAAGATTTAAACACCACTGCCAGCTCTATGCTAACTTAAACTGGCCCTCTCCCACTGCCCATCAACTTCAGTCCTATGGCTCCCTAATTGACGGGATAGTTAGATCAGGGCTCCCTCAATCCCTTGCTTCCATACTTCACTCCTCATCCCCCTCTTATGGGCTCCGCTCTGCTGACCTAGTCCCTTTCTATATCCCAAGATGCAAAACCTCTATGGGTGCATGAGCTTTCTCTCACTCAGCTCCGAAGCACTGGAATGCCATACCTTAAGCTGTCCGCCTAGCTCCCACCCATGCCAGTTTCAAGAAACTCCACCAAGATCATCTACGTTCTTCTAAGCCCTGCACTTGTTTCCACCAGCTGTAGATCCCTCTTTCCATTTTTCTTTCCACCCATCCTTTATCTACTCCCTTCCAATCTGTCTTATCTTCTCTCTCTCTATATTGACACTCCCATTTCACACTCTCTACCTCCCCCACCCCGCCTCTATTTCATCCTCCTCTCCCTTCTCTCTAAAGCTTGACTACTACAAAAGCACTTATTGTATACTGTATATAATCTATCTCATCTATTTTTTGTACTCAGTATTTCAAGTTATTTTGCACTTGTTCATATTTTATTACCTTGTCTAATGTTATACTGCCTGTACCCTGACCTTGTTCTAAACTGTATTTTGCTCAACCTCTTTCATTTGTTCTGACCCCCTACTGTATTACCTATTTCATGTGCTGCATCACATGGTATGCTCATGTATTGTCTACCTGTATTCTCCTGGGTCGTGCCTGAAAATAGGCATTCCCATGCCTAGTGCACCCACCCTGTTAACAAAAGCAAGTAAATAAATAAATAAAAGAAGAAGAAAAATCCTAGCCTCCCCCACCCCCAAAAAAAAAATCAGGGTAGTTAGTGAGGTAAACACCAAGATAGAGCAGTTGATAGGGAGAAGGGCAGGGGTAAATGGAGAAAAAGACAAAGGCAGTAAGAACAGGGATGGGGCAAAAAGGGATAAGGCCATCAAGAAATGGAGGGAAATGAGTACCAATGCCTGTAGGCTAGGTAACAAGCTCCCTGAATTGGTGGCCTTGATGGAAGAGGGATGCCTGGATGTCATGGCAGTCACAGAAACATGGTACACAGAGAACCATGACTGGGATATCAACATACCAGGGTACACAATCTACAGGAGGGACAGAGAGGGTAAAAGAGGAGGAAGAGTAGCTCTCTATGTAAGGGAAGAGATCAAAGCAATAGAACTAAAGGGTAAACAGGGTGGGGCAGAGGTAATGTGGGTCACCCTGGAGACTGTAAATGGCACCACAGTCTGCACAGGGGTTGTATACAGACCCCCGTCTCAGAGGGAGGAAATGAACAAGGAAATAATGGAAGGCATCCTTAGGATGGCAGAGAAGGGGGAGATATTGCTGATGGGGGACCTGGATATGACACATGTTAACTGGAGCATCTTTGCTGCAGCCACATCCAAGAGCAGGGCCATTTTCGATGCCCTACAGGGGGCATGCCTCAGACAGCTAGTGTTGGAACTCTCTCGGGAGGGAGCAATCTTAGACCTGGTACTCTCAAATGGGGACGGAGAGAGGATCTCAGATCTGGAAGTGGGTAGCCATCTGGGAACAAGTGACCACCAAACAGTGTGGTTGAAGATAAACTTAGCTGTAGAGTCAAGCCATACAAAAGTGAAGGTACTGGACTTCAGGAGGACTGATTTTGTCAAAATGGGAGCGTGCCTCAGAAAAGCACTAGCAAGCAGGCAAGAAGGTGGGGTGAAGCAACAATGGGGAAACATCAAAACTGCCATCACAGAGCCAACAAGCCTTTGTGTGAAGCAAATAAATCAAAACGAAAGAAAAAAAATGCTATGGTTCTCAAAAGAAGTGGCATGGAAGGTTAGGGAGAAAAAGATAGCATTCAGGAAGTATAAGGAAACACAAAAGGAGCAGGTCAGAGAACTGTACCAGTTAAAGCAGAAGGAAGCAGGGAAGGCAGTCAGAATAGCAAAGGCCCAAACCAAGGAAAAGATAGCCAACTCGGTTAAGAAGGGGGATAAAACCTTTTATAGGTACATTAGGGAGCGAAGAAAGATTAAGGCAGGGATACTGAGGCTGAGTAAAGAGGAGGGTGGTTGGGCAGAGAAGGACAGTGAAAAAGCAGGGATACTGAACAAATACTTTTGCTCAGTATTCACAAAGGAAGAGGAGGGGGAGGTACCTAATCCAGTCAATAGAAGCACTCTAGATAGGGGGGTTGATATCAGTCCTTTCACAGAAGAAAGGGTTCTAAAAGAACTCATAAAACTTAAAGTGAATAAAGCAATGGGGCCTGATGGGATTTACCCTAGAATTCCAAAAGAACTAGTAACATCACTGACTACCCTTTTTAACAAATTGTGGGAGGATGGTGTGGTACCTGAAGACTGGAGGAGGGCGGATGTGATTCCCCTTCACAAAAGTGGGAGTAAGACAGAGGCAGGAAACTACAGACCTGTCAGTTTGACCTCAGTTGTAGGGAAAATGATGGAATCACTTCTGAAGGAAAGAACTGTTGAGTACCTAGAGGCCAGTGGGGCACAGGACCCAAGGCAGCATGGATTCACAGCAGAAAGGTCATGTCAGATGAATCTAATCGATTTCTTTGACTGGGTGACCAAAGTAGTAGACCAGGAAGGGGCTGTGGATATGGCCTACCTAGACTTTAGAAAGGCATTTGACACAGTCCCGCACACAAGATTAATAAACAAATTAGCCAGCCTGGGAATGGGTCCCAGGGTAGTAGCCTGGGTAAAACATTGGCTGGACAACAGGACACAGAGGGTAATAGTAAATGGAGTCCACAGTGAAGAAAGGGTGGTTACTAGTGGGGTACTGCAGGGTTCAGTACTGGGTCCGGTCCTTTTTAATGTCTTTATAAGTGACATTGCATAGGGACTGGAAGGAAAAGTATGTCTATTTGCAGACGACACAAAGACCTGCAACAGGGTTGATACACAAGGTGGCGTGGAAAGGATGAGAAGGGACTTGGCAAGGTTGTAGGAATGGCCAAATGTATGGCTGTTTAGATTCAACGCAAAGAACTGCAAAGTAATGCACATGGGAAATAAAAACCCAGGGGAAGAGTACACAGTGGGGGGTGAAATACTGACGACAACAACAACAACAATGGAAAGGGCCCTGGGGTAGTTATATCCGATAACCTAAAGGTGGAAAAGCAATGTGAGAAGGCAGTAAGGAGGGCTGGGAGGATACTGGAATGCATAGGGAGAGTCATCACCAGTAGAAAATGGGAAGTTGTTATCCCTCTGTGCAGACAGTTGGTGAGACCACATCTGGAGTACTGTGTGTAGTTGTGGAGACCCCATCGCCGCAAAGACATGGACAGGGTGGAGGCTGTCCAGAGGAGGGCAACCAAAATGGTGCAGGGTCTGCACCCAAAGACATATGAAGAAAGACTAAAGGAGCTTGATATGTATAGCCTCGAAGAAAGGAGGGAGAAGGGGGACATGATAGAAAGTTTCAAGCACTTCAAGGGAATTAACAAAGTCCAAGAGCGTAGCATCTTTCAGAAAAAGAGATGTGCAAGAACAAGGGGGCACAATTTGAAGATAGAGGGGGGACGGCTCAGAGGTAATGTGAGGAAGTATTTTTTCACAGAGAGGGTTGCAGATGCATGGAACAGTCTTCCTGAGGAGGTTGTGGAGTCAAAAACTGTGGGGGAATTCAAGAATGCATGGGACAGACATAAGGCAATTCTAGTGGGGGGTAGGAATAAATAGGCTGTTGGTTAACTAGGATCTGCAGCTTATCCATTAGGTGGGGAAATGGGCAGACTAGGTGGGCCAATTGGTCCATATCTGCCATCAAATTCTGTGTTTCTATGTGGTCCGCCAGATTTTCGGTAATTGAATGTTATGATGATGTCTTAGAGTGGTGGGAAGACACAAAAAAATGTTTGAGGACCCAATTTCAGAAAAAAAGCACATTTTGATTCAAATAAAGAATATCTTCACTATTTGCAACTACGACAGCAACTTCAGTATCTAATATCTCAAGCAGAATCATCCTCTTTTGACTATAGTCAACAGATTAATAGCAGGAAACAAATGATGGGTATCCAGTATAATCGAACTAAATCTTTAGGTTAGGAATTCCATTTTGGCACACGGGTTAAGAAAGGATCAATGGGTCCGTTCAAGGAGTGCAAAGCTAGAGTGGAGAATAGAATTATAACTGATCTTGTTTCTCCAACAGGTTGTAAAGTCACCACACCACAGGGATTATTAAAGATAGTTGAAACTCAGGTGACAAGGTTATTTGGGGAAAAACCTTCGCGTCCAGAGGCAACAGAATATCTGAAATCTTGAATTTTCCCTTAAGTTTCTGAATTAGATGCACAAGAGTTAATTCAAGAAGTGACTATGGAAGAAGTCTCTAAAGCCATTGGTCAATTAAAAACTGATTCTGCCCCTGGCTCTGATGGTCTGTAGGGCAGGAATTAATAAGCAATTCAGTAATGATTTAGCTCCCGCTTTAACTATCCTATTTAACCATATGTTGGTTAACTCTAAATTTGCCCCTTCCATGCAGGAAGCAATTTTAGTTTTAATCCACAAGAACGGCCAAAAATCAGATATTAATAATTGGAGACCTCTCAGTTTTTTAAATACAGATCTTAAGCTTTTAGTCAAAATCTTATCAGCTAGGCTTTCCAAATTATCTACTTATTTGATTAGCCCAAAGCAAGCATGTGCAGTTCCAGACAGACAGCAATACGATAATCTAATAATTTTGAGAGAGCTCTTCTTTAGAGGGGAGTATAATGAAGTACAAGGAATAGTAGTTTGGGTGGACCAGGAAAAAGCATTTGACAGATTGATACATGAATACCTGTTTTCCACGCTGCTGGCCTTTTGGATACCTTCTACCTTAGTGGATTGGCTAAAAACCATGTATCAAAGTGCTGTTATAATCTCCAATATTAATGGATGGTATAGGAAACATATCAGGGTACGTGGAGGGGTACGACAGGGATGCCCCCGTAGTCCCCTCCTGTACGCCTTTGAAATTGATACTGTCATTAGGGCAATACTTCAAGCTCAGGAAGTCAAGGGTATTACAGTTAAGGAGGACATGCCTCCCATCAAAATTCTTGCCTACGCAGATGACCTGGTCCTCACCATAACTCCTGATACTAATGAAGCCGCCCTGTTAGAAGTACTGCATAATTTTTCAGTCATGTCTGGGTCTCAAATTAACTCTGGGAAAAGTAAAGGGATACCGCTGGGGTCCACGCCCCTGCCTACTTCAGGCACCTTGGGAGGTATTAAAATTTTACAAGATCCCATTACAGTCTTAAGTTTGGAATTTGGGACTAGAAATACCCATACTCGAAACTGGGAAAGAGGGATCAATTGGGCCAGTAGGCTTTCTTTTTTATTATTTTTTTGTTTTGTTTAACCAGGAGAGACACAATAAGCTGAAAGCTTGTTTACAGGTTCGACCTGGGAGCTCAAGGAAGTCAAGTGACTTGCTCAGGGTCACACAGTATGCAAGTGGGGGCTGTGGGATTCAAACCCAGGTCTCCAGATTTGTAGCTCAGAGCCTTAAACCACTGTGCTACACTGCCTCTGGCTAGTAGCATACCGGAAGGGCAAGCAACTGTCTTAAGAAAAAAAGAGTAGTTTTAATTAAAACATTGTTGGTCCCTATTTTTCTGTATCTGAGCCACACCTATCCTCCCCAGAAGATAATAACCAGGCTGTGTAGCGTCTTTTTTCAGGCTTTTTGGGGATCTCGTTTGAACTCCATAAAAAGAGAATATACATATCGCCCTGACACAGAAGGAGGGGTAAATATGATCCACCCAGTGGCCTACTTGATGAGTATATTCATGTGCTGTAATATTGGTTTTGGTTTAAAACCTGGATATAAAGTATGGAAGCCATTAATAAACGTATGGCTGCAACCTAGTATTTCCACCTGGGAACAGGGCAGGCCAAGATCGTTGGGAAGTAATATAATTTTCCCTCAGTATGGATCTGAGAGTCTGAAACAAGCAATACAATAGAGATTGCTCCCGCATCACTTTCAGACTTATGATAGAAAAACTGTGTATAACACCATCTTACAGACAGAAATGCCAATATCTAGTGAAATTCCCTATGTGTACAGGTGAACAGAGAAGCAGGGTCCTTAGGCAATTATTTAATCCCAGAATTCCCACATACGTGTGGGACAGCCTGTGGTTAGGGAACTATAGTAGGCTGAGTATCCAGGGGAACAATAAACACAAACAAATCTCAGCAAGATATTGCCCTAGGGACTCCTGCATACAGCTGATAGAATCACAGCAGCATTTATTTGTAGACTGTGTCTGTGTGAAACAGTTTTGGTTATTGTTGGCACAAGAATGGCAGGAACCCCTTTTTTTGCAACTGACCTAACAGAAATAATGTATGGTGCACACATGGTCTCATCCAAAAGACAGCACCTCAGAAGTGCAGCACTCCCCCCATGCTGCACTATAGTGTCAGTATTGGGATATTAACCCAAGTGTCAGATGTGGGAATTGAACCCACAGCCTTCTCATCTCCCGGCCTTAGAGGTGAGTGCGCTACCTGCTGAGCCACTGACTAACTTCTCTCCTTATTGTCCTTTGGCCCCTGTTTTCTCCACAGTAACCCCCCAGCTATCTCTTTCTCCCCACTCCCTAGCTAATCCCTCCCACCAATTAACCTTCACTCCACTGTCTCCTGCCCCCTGTTGTTCAGTCTCCTGTTGCCTGACTCTCCCTGCAGCTACTACCACCCCCCCCCTTCCGTTTGCTAATAAATTAATTGCACTCTCCCCTTTCTTTCTCTTTAGACCCTCCCGCCCAGACCGGGCGCTCACCTTAGCGGTGCGGCTTCACTCCAAAGCCGCTGCACACCTGCTCACCCTGCCCCAGGAAAGGTACACTTCCTGCTGCTCCCATTTCAGTTCCAGCACCTTTCTCCAGCTTGCCTCTGATTGGCCCTCTCTCTGCTGCTGAACAGCAGACCTTTTCAGCTCAAATATTTCTCCTGCCCGCCCACCCTCAGCACTCTTTAAATGGGCTTTCTGCCCAAATGGCTCCGCCCCACCAAGCCAACCTTCCAATCGGAGTAACAGCTAGCAGCCAGTCCTTAAAGGGCCTCCACCTCTAATCTTCTGCAAGATTAACTGTATCCTTTTCCTTCTCTTCCTTACCCTCACTTACACCCTACTTTCCTCTCTGTTTCTCTTCCCTCTCCATGCAGTCCATGTTTCCCTCTATCTCTTACTTCTTGGCTCTACATTAGTCTATTCCCAAGAGCTAATTCGGCTACTGACCCTCTCCCAGAGTTATGAAGTTACACAGTAGCATTGTCTCACTTGTTCTGATTTGCATCATCACCACACCCCTTGAGCCTCCAGAAAAATTTCCACCCAAAATTAGTCCCCCCCCACTACAAAAGACCTCACCTCGTGGGGCCAGAAACAAGGAGCAGCAAAATGGATCCCCATCTCTGCGCAGCTCCACAGCCCAGACTCCTGGCACCAGCACAGAACATAAATACCCTCTCCCTAATAGCCCTACTTATAAATACAAAATACGTATGTAATGCTGTTAAGGTCTGGCTGTGTAAACCCCCCACCATGCTAAAATTGCTATGTCAAGCACTACCATTGATCACTCTGCTACTTCTCCTACTAGCAAGCAACAATCACCCCAACCCCAGCCCTCCCCAATCCCCACACTACATTAATAATAACCATTGAGCATTAAAGCTGGCATCCATAATATTAGCCTTCTGCCAAAGCTGGCTGATCTCCAGATCTGGGCTACACAGCAAAGATCTGACATACTGAGGATTCTACTCCCACTCTTCCTTGTACTCAAAAAGACAGGGGATCTACGTCCCATTCTGGACCCAAGCCATCTGACCAATTACATAGAGTACAAGCGGTTCAGAATAGTCACCAGGTCTAATCCCTCTTTTTCACCAAGGGGATTGGCTCTTCTCTCTGGATATGCAGGACACGTATCTTCATATCCTGGTGATCCAGCCCCACAGAAGATACCTGCACTTCCTCTTCCAAGGGCATCATTACCAGTTCTGGGCACTGCCATTCGATCTGTCCTTGGCTTCCAGGGTCTTTATCAAGTGCCTAGCAGTGGTTGCTGTGGCCCTGAGAAGACAAGGCCACTACGCCTTCCCTTACCTAGATGACTGGCTTCTGACGGTGCCCACAAGGGCCCAACTGCTCTGCTTTCTCGAAGACACCTTTACCCTCTTCTGAGAGCTGGTAGTTACCCTAAACCTGCCAAAGTCATCCCCATGGCCCAGTCAGAGACTCCAGTATATTGTGACAATTCTGGATACAGTTCAGGGTAAGGCCTTTCTGCCTCCAGACAGGGCAGAGTGCTTTCAGACTCAAACTCGGTCACTGACTTAGTTACGCCAGCCCTCCACCAGAAATTTTCTGAGACTGTTAGGTCACATGGCAGCTGCCATCCCAGTCATTCCCTTGACTTGATTGCGCATGAGGGTTCCTCAGTGGACACGCAGGGTGCAGTGGGACCAACATTCCGATGACCTGGAACTACTGATTATGGTCTCGAACCTAGTATGTCAGACTCTAACCTGGTGGATGACTCCATCCAATTTGGCCAAGGGAGTCCCCTCCAGAAGAGAGCCCCCGAGGTAAGTCTCACTACAGATGCCTTGGGTCAGGACTGGGATGCCACTTAGCGGATTGACAGACTCAAGGATCCTGGTCCCCTTTGGAGCGGACAATGCACATCAACATTCTGGAGACAAGAGTGATCCTCTATGCTCTTCAGGCATTTCAGACGGACCTGTTTCCAGGCCCCCTGCTAGTCCAGACAGACAATATGTCAGTGGTCTTTTACATCAACAAGCAGGAAGGCACCCACTCATATCCTCTCTGCAGAGAGGCCATGGTGGTTTGCTGTTGGCCACTGGAGCGCCATCTGGAACTCACAGCTGTGCATGTTCCAGGCGCCCAACATGTCTTAGTCAAGAGCCTAAGCAGGTCTCGGTCACACACCCACGAGTGGAAACTACTGCAGTCAGTCACAGACCGACTGTTCGACAGGTGGGATTAGCCAAAGTTGGACCTTTTTGCGTCCCCACTCAATGCCAAGCTGCTCGGTTTCTGCTCGCTAGATCCAGGGCCTGGTTCTGGTGAAATACATTGTTCCTCTGTTGAACAGGGAGGTTTCTGTATGCCTTTCCTCTTCTTCAGAAGGCACTTCTCAAACTGTAGGTGGAAAAAACAGAAATGATCCTCATTGCTCCTTATTGGCCTCATCAGATCTGGTTTCCTCTGCTCCAGCTGTTGGCAGTGCAACCTCTGATCCCCTTACCCCTGAGCTCTCACTTGCTGTCTCAGGACAGGGGCACCCTAGTCAGTCTGGACCTCAAGTCTCTGCACCTGCATGCCTGGCTCCTGCATACTTAGCAGTTTCCAGGTTCAAGGTTTCTCCCAGGGTAGCAGATGTCCTAGTGGCTGCAAGAAAGTCTTCCACTAGGTCCACCTACACCATGAAGTGGAAGCAGTTCTGCCTTTGGACCTCCACCCACCACCTTGACCCTTTTACTTGTCCAGGGAACTTGGTTCTAGAGTATCTCTTCTCACTGTCTGATTCCAGTCTGAGTTACTACTTTTTTTTAAACTCATTTTTATTTCAAGTAAATACAGTACACATTGCATAAACATGCAGACAGGGAAAACAAGATCCACAAGATACAGTGTCATACATTCTGGTAAACAGGTGATGCATTGGGGTGCCCTTCGACAACCCCCTTGAATCTGAGGCGCTACCCTCTATTGATACCCCACCACCCTTCTTCTCTTGGTTCTAGAATTTATTCTTTTGACTGTACCAATCCAACCCTTGCAATGTGCACCTCTTCTTCTGATCCTTGTGTGTCTTCATCACCACCCAACATCAGTCTTAAAGAAATTAATGTTTTTTGGCTAAGGTGGCATCTGGATGATCTCGATCCACTGTGTCTTAAATTTGCAGGTAATCTAAATTAAGAGCTAAAAGAGAAAACTTCAACTTGTGACTCAACTGGAGTCCCAAAACAGTTTGGAGAGACTCTGCTATCATAGTGCCTGACCGTCTCTACTATGCCAGGGGCCCCTGCTTGTATACTTGTCCCATCTCCATGATTGTTAGTAGAGTATGTTGAGATGGGGGTGTCTAGTGAGGTTCGTCTGGGCAGTCCCACATTCATGTCTCTCATCACAATATGCATCCACTTAATACTAAAGGCTTGCACTGCCACTTCTGTCCCTGGGCCCTCACCCATAGAAACATAGACTTTGACAGCAGATAAGGACCGCTTGGCCCACCTAGTCTGCCCATTTCCCTACCTAGAGGATAAGCTGCAAATCCTATTTAACCAACAGCCTATTTCTTCCTACCCCCCACAAAAATTGCCTTATGTCTGTCCCATGCATTCTTGAATTCTCCCCCAGTTTTAGACCCCACAACCTCCTCAGAAAGGCTGTTCCAAGCGTGCACCACCCTCTTTGTGAACAAATACTTCCTCACACTGCCCCTGAGCCATCCCCCCCATTATCTTCAAATTGTGTCCCCTTGTTCTTACACATCTCTTTTTCTGACAGATGCTACCCTCTTGGACTTTGTTGATTCCACTGAGGTACTTAAACGTTTCTGTCATGTCCCCCCTCTCCTTCCTTTCCTCAAGGGTATACATATTAAGCTCATTTAGCCTCTCCTCGTATGGCTTCTCTTGCAGACCCTGCACCATTTTAGTTGCCCTCCTCTGAACTGCCTTCATCCTGTCTATGTCCTTGCGGAGATGGGGTCTCCAGGACTGGATGCAATACTCCAGATGGGGTCTCACCAACTGTCTGTACAGGGGGATAACAACTTCCTGTTTTCTGCTGGTGATGCCTCTCCCTATACATCCCAGTATCCCCCCAGCCCTCCCTACCGCCTTCTCACATTGCTTGCCAACCTTAAGATCATCTGATATGATTACCCTCATTTCCCTTTCCATTTTTGTTGTTGTTACTACATCCCCCCCTGTTGTGTAATCTTCCCCTGGGTTTTTGTTTCCCAGGTGCATTACTTTGCACTTCTTTGCATTGAATCCAAGCTGCCACACTTCTGAAGATTCCTCCAACCTTGCCAAGTCCCTTCTCATCCTTTCCATGCCTCCTTGTGTATCAACCCTGTTGCAGATCTTTGTGTCATCTGCAAAGAGGCATACTTTTCCTTCCAGTCCCTCTGCAATGTCACTTATAAAGACATTAAAATGGACTGGACCCAGTACTGAACCCTACGGTACCCCACTAGTAACCCCTCTTTCTTCAGAGTGGACTCCATTTACAATTACCTTCTGTGTCCTGTTGTTCAGCCAGTGTTTTACCCAGGCTACCACCCTGGGACCCACTCCAAGGCTGGTTAATTTGACTATTAATCTTTTGTGTGGACTGTGTCAAATGCCTTACTAAAGTCTAGGTAGGCCATGTCCACAGCCCCTCTCTGGTCTACTACTTTGGTCACCCAGTCAAAGAAATCAATTAGATTAGTCTGACATGACCTTCCGCGCTGGAACCCATGCTGCCTTGGGTCCTCTGCCCCACTGGCCTCTAGGTACTCAACAGTTCTTTCCTTCAGAAGTGATTCCATCACTTTCCCTACCACAGAGGTCAAACTGACAGGTCTGTAGTTTCCTGCCTCTGTCTTGCTCCCACTTTTGTGAAGGGGAATCACATCAGCCTTCTTCCAGTCCTCAGGTACCACACCATCCTTCCATGATTTGTTATAAAGGGTAGTCAGTGGTGTCACTAGTTCTCTGCTTAGTTCTTTTAGAATTCTGGGGTGAATTCCATCTGGCCCCACTGCTTTGTCCACCTTCAGTTTTAGGAGTTCTTTCAGAACCCTTTCTTCTGTGAAAGGACTGGGATCGACCCCCCTCTCCAGAGTGTTTCTGTTAATTGGATTAGGCATCTCCCCCACTTCCTCTTTTGTGAATACTGAACAGAAGTATTCATTCAGTATCCCTGCTTTTTCACTGTCACTCTCTGCCCACCCACCATCCATTCTATTCAGTCTCACTATCCTTCCCTTTGTCTTTCTATGCTCCCTGATATACCTATAAAAGGTTTTATCCCCCTTCTTAACCGAGTTGGCTATCTTTTCCTCAGTTTGTGCCATTGCTATTCTGACTACCCTCCCTGCTTCCTTCTGCCTTAACTGGTACAGTTCTCTGTCCTGCTCCTTCTGTGTTTCCTTATACTTCCTAAATAGTATATTTTTCTCCTTAACCTTCACCGCCACTTCTTTTGAGAACCATAGTGGCTTTTTCTTTCATTTTGATTTGTTTATTTGCTTCACACAAAGGCTTGTTGCCTCTGTGATGGCAGTTTTGATATTTCCCCATTGTTGCTCCACGCCTCCTTCTAGCCTGTTTGCTAGTGCTTTTCTAAGGCACTCTCCCATCTTGCCAAAGTCAGCCCTTCTGAAGTCCAGAACCCTTACTTTTGTATGGCTTGACTCTGTAGCTGAGTTTATCGTGAACCACACTGTTTAGTGAACACTTGTTCCCAAATGGCTACCCACTTCTAGATATGAGATCCTCTCACTGTCCCCATTTGAGAGTACAAGGTCTAAGATTGCTCCCTCATGAGTAGGTTCCAAAACTAACTGTCTGAGGCATGCCACCAGAAGGGCATTAAGAATGGCCCTGCTTGTGGAAGTGGCTGCAGCAAAGGTGCTGCAGTTAACATCTAGCATATTAAGGTCCCCCATCAACAGTATCTCCCCTTTCTCTGCCATCCTAAGTATGCCTTCTATCATATCCTTGTCCATTTCCTCCCCCTGATATGGGGGTCCGTATACAACCCCTGTGCGGATTATGGTGCCATTTCCAGTCTCTAAGGTGACCCACAGTGCCTCCTCTCCTCCCTGTTTACTCTTTTGTTCAGTTGCTTTTATCCCTTCCCTTACATAGAGAGCTACTCCCCCCCCTTGCCCTCCCTGTCTCTCCTGTAGGTTGTGTACCCTGGTATGTTAACATCCCAGTCATGGTTCTCTGTGTACCATGTTTCTGTGACTACTACGATATCCAGGCATCCCTCTTCCATCAGGGCCACCAGTTCAGGGAGCTTGTTGCCCAGACTACAGGTGTTGGTACTCATTACCCTCCATTTCTTGATGGCCTTACCCCTTTTTGCCCCATCCCTGTCCTTATTGCATTTGTCACTTTTTCCATTTACCCCTGTGCTTCTCCCTATTGACATCTCTATGTTGGTGTCTACCTCACTTAGTACTCTGATTTTTTTTGGGGGCTAGGATTTCCCTGCTTCTTTCCAGTGCCTCCCCCTTGGCTAGTTGAAATGCTTGCCAATGAAGTATTTAAACCTATCATCTAGGATCCTGGTTCCCCTTATGGACAAATGCAGACCATCATGCCAGTATAGGCCTGCATCCATCCAGGTGGACCCCCAGTCCCCAATGAAGCCAAATCCCTGAGCTCTGCACCAGTTGTTCAACCACTGATTGAATCTCGTGGTGTGGAGCACCCTAGCCTCATCCGTACCATAGACAGGCAGCACTTCCGAGAAGGTTACCGTGTGTGCTATTTGTCTAAGGCCCCTCCCCATCTCCACAAATGCTTCTTGCACTGCTCTGATCCCTTTCTTAGCCAGGTCATTTGTCCCTAGGTGGACAATGATATCCAGCTCCCTCCCCTGTGCAGCTGCTCCTGTGATCCTGAGGATTCGCTCCCTGTCCCTCCAAGCCATGGTGCCAGGCAGGCAACTTACCTCCCTCTCCCCTTCCTCCCCCAGTTCTACCTTCCTAACAATGGAGTCCCTCACCAGGAGTTGTTTTTTTCCCCTGTGGGGTCCCATGACACCCTCCTGTGGGTCTCCTTTGTGGAGGTTCCCAGCATCCTCCTTGGTCTCCACTGTGGGTGCCTCCTTAGAGGAACCACACTTTCCCAGAATGGCATAGAAATTGTGGAGAGGTACAGCTGGAGGGATGCGCCTCTGCTCCACCATCCTCACCCTCCCTGAGCCCACTGTGGTCCAACCGCTCCTCTTACTTGGCAACCTCTGAGGCAAAGGCAGTGACCCTGGTGGTCCCTGGGTGGGAGAGGAGGTCCCACAAATCCTGGCCAACTCAGCCTGGAGATGAGCAACCTCCTCCCTCAGCCCAGAGAGGTGCCTGCAGATGGGACAACCCTGCATCCTCCAGAACGTCTCCTGGAAGACTGCTGCTCCACAGCTACTGCACTGCACCACTCCCATCATGTCTTTTTTCTGTCCCAATAACTGTTGTTTGGAATACTTACTCTTTCCTCTGTTTGTTTATTTTCTTTTTTTCCTCCCCTACTTACTTACTGCCTCTGTGCCCATTTAGCTCCTGATCTTCCTGTTCTAAGACAAGAAGTTCCTATATTTCTCAGTAGTCTCCTTACTTGCTCAGAGTCAGACCTCCAGCAGCTGGGGAGGGGACGGAAAGCTACTCTTGCCCTTCTAGGATGGTGAGTCTTTGGTGGCTCTGAGATCACTCACTTCCTGCTCCCAAACAGGAAGTTCCTGTTGTCAGTTAAATCCTGTGCCTGTAAAAGTAGAACTGGTTTAGGGTGGAGGGAAGGGAAGGAGGGCAATATTGTCCCAGTAGAGAAGTTTTAGTTATACCAGTAGCTCCTTCCTCCTGGTGTTCTGTCTGTTCTCTGGCAGAAGCTATCTAGGGCAATGCTTAAATCTGGTCTTAACCTGGCTCCTTCTAGCTAAGCCACTCCCCCTACTTTGCAAATCTTTCTACACTTAGTTAATTTTACAGATAACAATTCCCTTCTGACACCTGTGACAAGCACCTAGATTAGTACACAGATAACACAGATAACAATTTACTTCAACTACCTCTGACAAACACACTCTTTTTTTTTTACCCCAAATTGAAGGTCTCAGTACAAGATTTCTAGTTCTTAGTCCCAGTAGAGAAGTTTTAGTTATACCAGTAGCTTCTTCCTCCTGGTGTTCTGTCTGTTCACCCCCCTCCAAAGGTCTCCAAACACTCCAGAGCTCATTGTGTTTCTGTCCTGAAAGTCAGAGACTGACTGTCAGGCTTTCCTTATGCCTGATGCCAGGAACCCAGCACCAGTGAGGTCGGGCTCAGCCATTTTTCTGTTATTTCTTTCAATGCTGCTAGACATAGTAGCCTGAACAGGCCTTGTTGCCCGCTATTTCCTATCTCCGACAGCTCCAGGCCCAATACCATTGTGGCAAATGTGAAGGGGATCCAGACACCCCACATCTGACCAAGTGTCGAGTGTATTCCCTGCCAGAACTCTAGTATAGCTGGGTATGTCCAGAAGATGTGGCTGTGGGTGCCCACCTGGCTACACCTCCTCCAACATAAATCTGTATTACCCCACTGGAAGTGCTTTGTGATTGAAGGTGTGTGGAAAAAGAGTCAGGCATTTCCAGTGGAATTCTCTCCAGCTGGGAGATGTTGTAGTTCGCCAGCCTCTTTTCCAGGCAAGTTCCCAGTGTTCCCTGGGTAGTGGAGTGTCCCGCTCCCCTTCCCATCTCTCCCTAAGAGCCTGAAATTGAGAGCAGTTCTCGCCTTGGAGAGTCTTGTAGGCTCCTGAGATCACCTTCCTCAGTCCCGTCAGCCTGGCTGACCAGTACAAGAATTCTTCAAGGCCCATGAGGTCTCTTGTGATCATAGGGACCAATTGGTTAGCGGTCAAAAAGTGTCAGATCTGTAGGTATTTGTGGAAGTCAACTCTTCCAAGGCGATATTTATGTTGTAAGGCACCAAATGTCATGAGGCCTTTTCCCTGCACCAGGTTGTGAAACCTGATGAGGGCCAGGGTGTTCCATGTCCGGAACTTGGGATCCGAGCAGGGCAAAGCCCGGATCCCCTAAAATGGAAGTGAGGGGGCCAGTTCCCTCTGGCGTTGGGTTATGTCTAGTCCACGGGTTTGAGAGACTCCTCCAGATGGCTGGAGACGTTGGGGCATGTGGGAGTGAGGTTAGAGGGAAAATCTGTTAGCGGAATCTCTCTATGCCCTGCCAACCTGTCTCCTCTCTGTGTTTCATCCAGGAGATCACTGGGGCTAGCTGGGCTGCCACATAATAAAGTTTTAAGTCTAGGTAGGCCAGGCCTCCCATCTCCTTTGGTTGCGAGAGGAGTCTGCCCCCCTGCCAAGTAAAGTCCAGCAAAGCAGTGGTCACCTTCTTCCAAAAAACTATTTGGGATATCCTCCAGAAGGGCCTGAAACAGGAACAGGAAGCGAGAAAGGATGTTCATCTTCACCGTTTCGATCCTTCCACCCAGGGACAGGGGGAGCAATTTCCACCATGCTAGGTCAGAAGAAATCTCGCCCCACAGCTTCCTGTAATTTAGATCAAACAATGTAGTTATCCGTGGGGAAATCCTAACAGCCAGGTATCTCTCCATATTTGCCTTGGCCCATTTATACAGAAAATCCCTGAGCTCGTCCCTGGGGATTGTGCCACCAAATTTGATTGCCTCCAATTTCTCTAGGTTTACCTTGTAACCTGAAATCAGGCCATACTCACTGAGTTCCCTTTCCAAGGCCGGGAGGGAGGTACCTGGGGAAGTCACATAAAAGAAGGAGTCATCTGCATAGAGTGAGATCTTGTGATCTATGTTGCCCACTCTGATCCCCGGGTGTCTTCAACTGCTCTAACTGCCACTGCCAAGGGTTCAATGCATAGAGCAAAATGTAAAGGGGAGAATGGGCACCCCTGTCTCGTGCCTCTCGTGAGATAAAATCTCCCTGAGGTGAATCCGTTGACCCTGACTGTAGCCTGTGGGCTGCATATAGGGCTTCCACCCCATTCCTGAATTTGGGACCCAACCCCATCTTCAACAGGGTTCTGTGGTGGAATTTCCAGTTCACCCTGTCAAAGGCCTTCTCAGCATCCATAAAGACCGCGACTGTGGATTCCTGGGAGGCCTGTTGATGGGTGATCAAGTTTAATAGGCGTTTCACACTGTCATGCAAAAGTCGTTCGTTGATGAATCCTGTCTGATCCCAGTGGACCCTACAAAGTTCTGCAACCTGCGGGCCAGAAAAGAGGTGTATATCTTTTGATCCACATTTAACAGGAAGATCGGTCTATATGACCCACACTCGGTTGGATCTTTACCTTACTTGTGAATTATTGTTATTTGTGCATATTGCCAACTTGGTGTGGCCCCCCAACCCCCTTGTATCTCCCAACATGTAATCCCAAGCAGCGGAGACCAGATCTCTTTTAGAGCTTTGTACATTTCAGCTGCCATCCCGTCCAACCCAGGGGTTTTCCCTGTTTTCAGGGCTTGTATGCTTGAGAGGACTTCCTCATCCTTGATCTGGGCATTGAGGGCATCCCTTTCCTCCCTGGCAAGTCCTTGTAGTTTGACCCTCCCATAGAAGGTGTCTAGTTTACTCTGGTAGTCATCTATAGGGTCTTGGGAGTAAAGGTGTTTATAGAACTCCTGGAATTGTGCCGCGATAATGCTCTAGGTCAGAGACAAGTCCCGTCTTGCCCTGTGATGCCTTCAGTTTAAGAACTGTTCTGGACGAGGCCTCCTTCCTGAGGGCCAACGTTGGGGGCAGTCCCCACTAAAGACTGCTTGCTAGAAGTTTTCCATGAGGTCCTAGTGCCTGGTGGCATAGTCCTTATGGTACTAACCTGCTGCAACAGTTCTTCTCGAAAATCTACTGTTACAGTAAGTTCTTACATAACTGTACTTTTTCCTTTTAACTTTTTTCATTTCATCAAACTATACACTGCCATAAAAAGGACACAAATCACCCCAGATTATCAGTGCTATAATTAGTAAACACTGTAGTTGTTTTCTTACATAATAATTCACTCAGTTAGCCCTCAGGTATTTGCTAAACTGTAAATGTAGCTACTAGTGCTTACCGGATAAGGAAAGTTACTTAATGTCACAGCTCTGCTGTTGTAAAATTGACCCTAAACCAGTGCTTGCTGAATCCATGGTCCCAGATACAGCACTGTCACATGAGACTGCTTACATTGTAGGAACATGAAGCAATAAACCATGCTAAGATGCAGATTCCCAGGAGCTATAAAACTACCATAAAACTAGGTTAATTTAGAAGAAAAAAACTAATAGTAGACAGAGGGAAGGATACACTAGGAATACACGCACAAATCAAAACACTCAGCACAACATATGTTTTTACAAATTCTGACTGTAGTACTCCTTTAAGCACATGACCTCCAGTTGACCTGCTGTTTTTCAAATTGAAGGGCAATTAAACAAGCAGTTTGGGGAGGGGGTGCATGATATCGCAAACGGTCCCATGTAATGGTAGAAAAAGGATGCCGATTTAAGCTATGCCACGGTTTACCTTTATTTTGCTGATTTACATTATTTTCGTCATTGTTGAAAGTTGCCCCGAAATGTAAAGAAACCCTCCGTTTAGTCCCACTGCCAAGCTGCCACTCGGCTCACAAAATGGTGATGACATGCTACATGATGATGTCATCATAGCGAGTCTGTTCTACTTCTTGCATTAAAACCTATGGGCAGTGTTTCAAAACACTGGATATTGGTGGTATATGTAAGTATCAGCATGTGTATCGATGTCCTCCAAATGGTGAGCCCCATCTTCCATGGAACCCTGCTTGCACAACCAGGCTGCCAGGGACTCACCTTAAGGTACAGCCCCCTCAACACCCTCCTGGTATCTCCTTTACATACTTACAGGAATTAACAGTTATCTAGACTAAATGACCACAGATACCAGGGCCCTGGAATCTCCACTTCTGTCATGGGCCTGTCCCTGGAAGCTACCAGGTGACTGGGCATTCCGATGAGCTGATCACAAAAGCTGGATCCATTGACAGCTGCTCTGTGTAATGCCCCTGTGTCCTCAGGCAGTCTGGCAAGCAACCTGAGGCATGGTGCCCCAAAGGCATAATTGGCACCCTTCTGTCACACTGGTATTCTAAGCTGCTCCCACTGGACTCCCTAATCAAGGCTGTACCAGTCAGTATGCTCCAGGCATGGCATTCTGTTAACTAAACCCTGCCCTTTAGTGGTAGGGGGTTGTTACTCAGGTCCTGGTTCAACCACACCTGGAATGTTGTATGCAGTTTTGAAGCCTACATCTGAGGAAGGGTAGAGAGAAATTGGAAACAGTATGGAGAAGGGCAAGGAAATAATCATGAGCAACAGGGTAGGTCCTAAAAGAGTTTGGAGAGTCTGAATAGGTACTTTCTGGAGGACAAAAAGGAGATGGGCAGTTATAGAAACATTCAAATATATACAGGACTACAGTAGGGTGAACTCCACAAAGTTGTGGAGCAGTTTGTTAACTAGTTTGCACAATCTTAAGCTGGAAGGGGGAATTTTAGAAAGACCCACTAAGTAGGTTGTTGATGGGTAGACTAGTCTATTAATGTGGTCAGTGGTTGTACTATAGCTGAATTAAATACACAATGGGACACCTTTAAGAGGGTATCAGTAAGTAATCAGTCCTAGGGCTTTAGGATAGACTTAATGGACTGATGGTCTTTTTCTGTCCTTGTTCTTTTATGTGTCTTTGTAAATAGTGGGGGTATGCAATGACCTGCTAAGCTTGATGGTAGAGTCAGAAACTATTCCAAGGTAAACTTAGACCAATACATGAGGGAACTAGAACTCCTGTACTGTAACTGTGGAAAAGTGGGGGTGGTCCCGATGGGCTACATGGCCTACTTTCATCTTAAATTCTTATGTTCATATGTAGTGTTTATTTGACAGTAGGGCTATATAGAGTAACCAGGAAATAAAATTAAAGTCAGGCTATATTTATTTATTTATTTATTTAGTTAAGCAGGTAAGGCCCACTAGGCACCAGTGCCCATTTTCAGGGGGGGACCTATGAGCACTGGGGAGGTTAGGTGACTTGCTCAGAGTCACACAGTATATGCAAGTGAAGGTTGTGGGAATCAAACCTACATCTGCTGATGTACCAAGCTCATTCACAGTTTTGGACATGTCTTCTGTGTCTTACAGAGACAAAAATATACTGGCATAGTTCCATGTTGTTTGGAACTGCAGCTCAGAATGCAAGGGCAGAAATGAAACAACAAAAAGCTCCAAATGAGAGCTAAGGACACACATGCAAATCCAGTGGCAATTTATTTGAGTAGGTATGCAGAGGAGAAGAATGGCACAAACACCTCAGTGCTTCAGACCATAGCAGTTCTTCTTCAGGGGGCCCCCTGAAGAAGGACCATTCTAGTTTGAAGCCATTTTTCTTCTCTGCACACCAGGAACTGAAATTCACCACTAACACTAAAGATAACAAAAAGGCCTTTAATAAATACATAAACAGTACAAGACGGGGGACAGCAGATATTAGGACCAATAAAGATAGGAAGCAAACAGATCAGGGAAGGTACAGTCATGACTGATATCTTCAATGCTCATTTTTTTGAGTATTTTCCAACCTAAGGATACAACTTCAGTGTATACAATTGTAACTGGGGAGACCAGAAAAATATTATTAAAGGAAAATTCTAGCCAGCCCGGTGGCACTGAGGTGTTGGACGTCTTACCTCGCACTACACTGGCGAACCATGTTCGGGAATGAGAACAGGCTGCCGGGGGTTGGCAATGTTGGAGAAGGATTGAGCATCTTGGAGGACTGCTCTCTTCCGGAGAGGGGGGATATCAGTGGTCGGCGCTCAGCTGGCCCCTAGTGGAGACTGGGGGGCAGTTGACACTGCAAAAGAGGGGCGGAGGGGAAGACACCGGGAGGAGCACATGTGGACATGGGTGCGTTGCTTCCACTGGCGTCACTGCACGCCTCTTCCCGCAGGGGAGAACCACAAGAAAATCTCTCTGCAGCATGAAGGCTGCCCGGCGCCGCCACGGTCACACACAAGTTAGCTCCCTCCTGGGTCCACCTTCCAAGGTCTCCGCAGTGGTGGAATAAGTACCCACTGCGATGTGGCTGGGGGGGATGTGACGGGGAGGTTTGATCTCTGTCCGCGACTGGGGTAGCAGCCGTAGCGTTGATTGATGAGGGGGGGAGACAAAGGCACAACCCCCCCTCCCCCAGCCGAGGACATAAAATAAATAAACCAATAAAGGAAAATTATGTTAAAATAAAACTTGCAAAGTTGGATCCGAACAAATCCCCGGGGCCTGATTGTCTTCATCCAAGACTTCTAAGGGAACGGGCAAGAAAATTGGCTGGACCCTTAATCAAAATTTTTTCAAGTTCTTTTTCAGAAAGTAGGTTGCTACCTGCTTGGAGGGAAGCAAATTTCACTCTTATCTTTAAAAAAGGTTCTAGAGAAGATTACAAAAACTACAGGCCAATAAGTCTGACGTCAGTTATTGGTAAAGTTATGGAGGAATTTATAAAGTGAATAAGCATATGGTTAAGGAGGGTTTAGTTGATATTACCCAACATGGGTTTAGAGTTAAAAGGTCATGTCAGACCAATTTATTTCAATTCTTTGAGCCTATAAGTAAAGTTTTGAACATAGAACTTCCTGTAGATGTGTATTGGGACTTTTCAAATGTGTTTGACCTTGTGCCTCACCATGACCTTATTGAGTGACTCATAGAATTGAAATTTGATGCAGATATCATTAGCTGGGTGAAATCATGGCTGATGGACAGAAACAAAGAGTCTGTGTTAGAGGTTTTTATTCTGAGTGGGATGATGTGATTAGCGGTGTCCCACAGGGGTTAGTTTTGGGGCCGAACCTATTTAATATATATACATCATCAATGCAATCTTTGTCAAATTCCTGGATTTCACAGACAATGCTAAGATAGGTGCAATAGTTGATAACAACAATGTAGTAGAACAATTACAAAGCGAAATCCATAGAGATCTGGGCAAGGACGCACAAACTATCATTCAGCTTTGAAAAATGCAGGGTAATGCATTTTAGTAGCAGAAACAAAATGGCAAAATACAAATTAGATGGAGAAGAATTATTGGAAACAGAAAAAGATCTTGGCGTTATTATTACAAATAAGTTGTAATTTGACGAACACTGCAGAGGTAGCAAAGAAGGGAAATAAGATCCTGGGATGTATTATACGTAACATGAGGAGTAGAGACAAGGAAGTTATAATTCTCTTACATAAAGCACTAATGCGGCACCATCTGGAGTATTACTTCCAGTTCTGGGTGCGGCATACCAAAAATAGTATAGGTTTACTGGAGAAGGTTCAGAGGAGAGCCACGAAAAGGGCCAAGGCATTATCTGAAAAGGCATACAAGAACAGATTGCCAGAGCTAAATTTATATTCCCTTGAATATAGAAGGCTCAGAAGAGATCTACGTTTAGTGTATAGGGCATTCCGTGAGGATGATATTTCGGAATGCCTAGGGGCTCGAGGAGAAAATAATTGAAAGAGACACCCGATTTCATAAATACCAGCTGAAAGGTAAATTATGTAGAACAAACAAAAGGGGTGCATGGATTAATCAAAGGGTGGTGAACCTTTGGAACAGCCTTCCCGTGGTAGTGGTCCATAGCACCTTTATGGAGTCCTTTAAAAAAGTGCTAGATGAACTCTGGGTAATAAAACCATTGCATTTATCCATTGAGAAATGGTGATTCAAATAGGCTTATGGCTAACCAACTCTTATCATTCCTATGAATCCTATGAACCTACTCAAATAAACCACCACTGGATTTGCATGTGTGTGTCCTCAGCTCTCATTTGGAGCATGGCTTGTTGTTGTCTCATCGTCTCTGTCTTAATATCCCTTGATTAGTGTTCACCTCATTCTATAGCCTTTGTAATCTATTTTTGCTGAATATTGTATGGTGTTTGCCTTACTTTCTCTACCTTGTTATCTCCTGTGCCATACCTAAAAATAGGCATATACTTGTCTAGTGTGCTTACCTGGTCAGTAAACATGAAATAAATTTTAAATTCCCTTTCTAACAATACCCTTCTGTGTTCAAACATTTGAGAGAGAGGAAGCATTGGAATTACCTCTCCTCACCACCAGCAGTGAAACCATACCTTTAATGGAATACAGTAGTAGTGCAGATCTTCATTGCCAATGTAAAAGGAGAAAGAGCAGGACATCAAATTGCCTGAAGGATTTAAAGCAGTCCCCCCCAACTGCCAATCACCCCTGAAATATGAAGCGAACCCCCTCACTGTAGTCCATCACTCAAAGAAGAAAATTTACCTGCTTTACTACTACTGACTCCTTTACCTTCCACCACGCATACTGTGATTGGTGAGGCATGCCTCCCCCAACTGTGCCATCAAGAGAGGACTAGACTCTGGCTCATCTGTGTTACATAGAAACTGCAGTACCACTTCATCTTCAAGAGTGGTTCCCCCATTAAAGATTCCTGAGGTGCTCTATACAGGACCTTTGGGCTGGCCCTTGGTCCCAATACAGTTCCAGTCTCTGATCAGTCATCGGTTAGTGAAGGAAGACATTGTGGTAACAGTCACCAGCTTAACAAGTAGGGCAGCACAAAAAGGAAAATAGTGCTGACCAAGGTGTACAAGGTACTAAATTGAGCAGAACTAAATCTTGCATTAGTTTCAGTGATTTTATTTATTTTTTTCTATATAGCTTTTTATCCCCTGGAGACTTGGCAGGCAACTACTTTCGCGCCTCGCACGTTCCCAACCTGAAATTCCCCTGTGGCTTGCCCCCCTCGGTGGGGCCAGAAAGGGGAGCGTCGACGTTCTCCCCTCCCCAGAGCACAATCCAGAAATTGGGGCAGCTGCTGGGGATGCAGTGGGCCATCATAGAGCCTGCCCACTCCAATTTTACTTTTTCTCCCGTCCACCCTCCCCACTGCATAATGATGCAGGTACGTGCCTCCTGACCTGTACTGCCCTGCAGCCACCGCTTGAGAGCAGTCAGTGAGCGAGACGACAAGAGCTCCTTCCCTGAGAAAGTAAAGCAGTCCTCCGGATGCTCGATCCTCTCTTGCTCCTGTCGACCCCCAGTAGTCTGGGCTCGTTCCTGAACCCAGGTCACCAGTGTGGTGCGAGGTGTAGCGACTAGCGCCTCAACCTCCAACGCCACTGGGCTGGACGTGATTTTATTTATTTAAACATTGGTAACCAGGAGCATCACACTGAGCCAAGGCTCATTTCCAGGGGTGATCCAGGGGTAAAGTGGAGAAGCATAATTACAAACAAAATACAGCCAGTCAGGTGATGCGGTTACAATGAGGATGAAATAAAGAACATAAGTTGAGTGCAATACAAAATGGCAAAACATTGCAAATGGAGGACAAATAAATTAAATTAGAATACAGATCATCTGTGCATATTGGGCAGACTCAAAAAATGTATAGTTCCAGAGTGAAGGGAAGCTGAGATGGTGCTGAAAGTAAGAGCCAAAACAGGTTGATAAACTTCAGTGATGTTGCTGGAGTGTGTGTGGGGGTAAGAGGTAAAAAGCCAGACAAGGAATCAGGAAAAGGGTTGGCAGGAACAGGGGGGGTGGAGTAGTTTTGGCTGGCTTCTAGTAGAGGGAAGGAAGGGGGAGAGAAAGATGGAGGAGGGTAGCTGGTTCCAAGGGAAGGGAGGCGGTATAAGAAAGTAGATTTCCTGGCTAAGGAGTGTGGGTGGGAAAGGGAGAATGTGCACGGATCCCTTGAGACCAGGGATGGGAGGAGGAAGGGATGGGGAAGAGGAGATGGGATGAGATAGATATGAGGGGAGGGACCCAAACCAGTATTTAGAGATGAGGGAAGCACAGTCGGACTGGCAATGTGAGGGGGAAGGGTGGATGGATAGCTAGGTGTAAAGGGAGCAGTGAAAGGCATTCCAAAGGGTGTGCAGTCTGGCAAGGGAGGTGGATGAGCAGTGTCGAAAACCAGAAGACTCATTTTGGTGACCAGCTTCTGGCAGACCTGGGGAGAAAAGCAGTTCTTATTGCGGTACAGGACACTGAGTTTTGGGTGGAGATTGGCATGGTTGACATCAGCGTGGGCAGAGAAGTTAAGCCTGCTATCTAACCACACACCAAAGTATTTAAAACTTGGAACTATTTCAAGTAGTGTACCATCCAGTGTGAAGAAGATTAGGGGGGTGGGGCTAGCTGGGCCAGCCTCTGGCTGGTTCTGAGGGTCATAGACAGTGTTTTTTTTGTTGTTTTTTTTTACCTGAAGTTGGTTGGTCTGGAACCAGCGCAAAACATTGTGAAAGTGTTGCTGAAACAAGACTTCCAGAGATGCAGCCGAGGGACCGGAGGTGTAGAGAACTGTGTCATCGCTATACATATGACTATGCAAGTTGACATAGGTGGACGGGAGGTCTTTTAGGAAGAGGGAGATGAGGATTGGACCCAGAATGGAACCCTGTAGGACCTCAACCTGGATAGGAAGGAGTGGGGAGATGGTGCCTCCTACCTGTACTGACTCTTGACGGTCTGAGATGTAGGAACAGAACGTCAGCAGCAGGGACTGAGAGGCCGGCAGAGCTCAGCTTATCCAGGAGGAGTGTGTGGGACACTGAATCAAAGACTTTGGCCAGATCAAAGAAAATGTTTGCTGTGATGTTCCCCTGATCTGTTCCTGAGAGGATGGAGTCAGTAACCCTAAGTAGGGAGGAGATGATGGAATGATCCTTCCTAAAGGAAGTGGGAGAGTTGGCTGGAGGAGTGGAGCAAATCTTCAAGTGGTGAGTAGACTAGTTTTTCCTGCAGCTCCACAAGAGAAGGGAGGAGGGAGATAGGGTGGAAGTTGCCAGGATTGGAGTGATCACCCCCTTTGTGGAGGGGGAGAACCTTGGCAATCTTCCAAGACTGAAGGACAGTGCAGAGTGAGAGAGATTTAGGGGGTAAGGAGGAGGCAATGGCAGGAACTGACAGATGGAGAAGTTTAAGGTCTAAGCCATCCGGACTAGATTTGGAAGTGTTGAGTGAGGAAAGAGCAAGTGGGGTCTCCTGGGGAGTGACGTGGGTAGGGGGAGGATCAAAACCCGGTGACATTTAAGCTGCAGGAGAACCGAACTCCTGGGCACATTGGCTTATCTGCCAGTATGTGCAACTAGTTAACAGACAGGTGTTTCAGCATCTGTGTTGCTAGTTAAGAAAACCAGTAGACCTCCTTGCATCCCAGGAGAATGCTTAGGACGAGAAATTCTTCAGTTGATACAGATGACCACGAGTAGAGGCTTTGGATGCTGTGTTTCAGATGTGAAATTTCCGAAGACCATACCTCTTCTGCTCATACCTCTCTTCCCAGCAGCTCTCAGGAGGATTTACTTGTTACCAGAAACATTCCTCTTGGTAGTTCTAGAATGATCAAGGAGACTTTATTTCTTTAATGTACAGTAGTCAGTTTATCAGTGTTGGAACTGTTCCAGATCCAGCCTCAACAAGAGTATCTTTTCTACTGATCTGTAGTTCAACTTCAGCTGGTTGGTTGGTTCCTGAACGGAGAAGTCTCTTCAAGTTAAAATATTCTGAATAAAAAGATATATATTCTTAAAAAATATTCTGGATAAGTGGTAGACACTCTCATGTCTTTCAGGAAACAGTCCAGTTCCACAGCCTATAACAGAATTTGGGTAACCTTTATGGAATATGCAGAAAGACTGGGGTTTCAACCGAGAAAGGCTCTGGTGGTGCACACCATTGAATTTCTTCAAGCTGAAATAGATAGAGGGTTTATACGTCAGCACTATATGGGTTCAGGTATCTGCTTTGGGCACCGTATTCGGACTGTGATTGAGGATGTCTCCTCCTTTAAAGTATCTCAGGGTCTGGTTGGACTGTCATCTCAGTTTCTCAGTGTACGTAGATACCATCCACCACAAGCTCCACCCCAAACTGTAGTGTGCTGTATAGGAGCTGAGTGAGTATCCTGCTTCCTTCCCTTCAAGATCAACTTGAAGATGATCCATCCTACCTTCAGCAATTTAGACACTGTCTATAGCACTGCTTCCAAGTCCACCATTGCCAGACTGGACCCCTCTTTCACTCCTTCTGTCATTTTGCATTTGACTGTCATCCCAGTACCTACCACTGCTTTCCATATTCCTCCAACCCTTCACTCCCACTCCTTGATGCCAGACGCCTAACCCACTACACCTGCATATCCAAATAGTGATTTGGCTTGGCTCCCTCCCTTCCTATCTTTCCTCTCTCCTCTTCTGTTCTCTTCTCGCCCCACCACCACCTACCTCTTACCCCCCTTCACAACACTTGTTTCTCATTCCCTCTCCCTCCCCCGCAGGAAATCCATTGTTGGCCAAACTGCCTTCTCATATTGTTTCCCTGAGCTCTTTTCCTCACTTCCATTGTCCATCCACTCAGCCTCTCCCCTGTCTCCCTTAAGTCTGTACTTTGTGACTTTATAGCTGCTACCCAATATTGTCCCTGATCCCTGAACTTGGTGCCTTCCACTGCCCATGGCTTACACAAACTGTGCTTCACTTCTCTGGGTGTTCACCCCCCCCCCCACACACACACACACACCAGTAGAGACTCACTCTGATTCAAGAGTAGTTCTAGCTACCTTATGGACTCTACTGAATGGTTTTACTGTGCACCATATTTCAGATTTGCCAGGAACTAAATGGCTCAATAGATTGGTAGTGGGTGATCCAGCACAAGTCAGTAGTGGCCAAAAGTCATTATCACCTGACGGATATTCAGTGTTCTGTGTGAAATGAATTGTGGTGGTCTCAGTCCAGTTCCCAGTGGACAGGTGTCCACATTACAAAACCACCAAACAGTTGAAATTAATTGGCATCCTTGTTGGCAGTCTCACATGAGAGGACAAGGACTGAAGGGGCATGGAGTCTGAACTACCCTCTCACCTATGTGGTGGTTCCCCGTGGCAGAGTTGAGGCACATTAGTGGGGCAGTTTAGGGAACTTTGCACTGTGATTGCCCCTGCTAAACCTGTTATGTGAACAAGCAGAGGACTTTGAGTTCCAGTGCTGTCAATCCAGCACCATTCACGGGCAATATGTTCTCACACAGAAAAAACAAATCTTAACAAACCTCAAAAAAAAAAAAAAACTGGATTTGCACCTTTCATTGTGTTGCAATTTGCTCTTTATTTTATTGCATCTATTTGATCTTACCTGTGTCAGTCTTCACCTTGCATCACCGGTGGATGTCTGCCGGAGACTGGCACCCCGTGAGACTTTTTTTTGTTTGTTTTGGAGGAGGGGCTGACATTGTCGGCACCGCCTGCGAGGCCAACGTATTATGTGGCACTCGCGGGTTGGCCACTAACGGCTGTTGGGTCCTCCTCCACCAAGGTTCTGCTTCTTCCGCCGTCGAGACAGCACCGCAGCCGACTCGAGACTACTGCGGCCTAGTAGATCCTATGACGCCAGAGTTTAACATCGTTTGCCGCCATTATATCTTCGACTTCGCCTTGATTCTGCTACTCAACGCCGCTCCAGACTGGTAAGACCTTTCCTTTTATTTTGTGTGCGGTGTCGAGTCTTTCCTGAATTTAAGTTTTGTTACTGTTCCATCATGTCTGGTCCTTGGAACAAAGAAGCGATCCAAGAAAACAGATTGGCCCACTATGCGTTAGTGTCCCTGTGGCCGACAAGATTTCCATGACCGACCGACATGACGTGTGCCTCTCCTGTCTTGGTCCCCAGCATGATATGGATGCTTGCGATGCCTGCTTGCTGATGGACCATTGAGTTTTAGAACAGTGCGCATTAAAGGTTGGCAGGGCCCTGCCGACTTTTGGGGGGCATTGTTGCTCATGCTGATCCAAGCACAGGACTCTCTGCCCTACCTCCGCGTCCCTTCCCAGGCCTATATGGTCCAGCGAAGAGGGGGCCTCCTCCTCTTCTAGCCTTGCCGTGGAGGAGGTCCCTGCCATGGTGCCAGAGGGCTGGTCTGGCTCTGTTCAGTGCCGGACCGGGAGCACCGCCTTGGCAGTCACCTCCTTGGAGGTGCAGGCTCCCCCTTGTCGGGGCCCACGGTTGCGGGTCCCAGCGTGGGGCATTCCTCGGTGCTGCCTGTCGGCACCATTTCAGATCCTAGAGCCACCCGCAGTGTCGGTGCTTGGGGCAGTGCTGTGAGGGGTGCAGGGCCTGGTCGCGGTGCTGTTCGTGGCGCCGTGACTGGGGGATCCCTCAGGGCTGCTGAACCGGAACCCTTCATAATTGTCTTCTCCTTGGAGGCAGATGATTCTGAGGTGGATCCGGATTGGCTGCCTGGTTCCTTGGAATCAGAAGGATCCCCACAACCCAGCACCCTTGCATCTCCCCAGGTGCCCCCTCTGGTGGCTCAGGCGACTGAGGTGCATATGGATCTCCCAGTCACCCCTGGCTCAAGAGGCCAGCTGTGACCTTCTGGTCCCTCTGCTGCTGGTGTGGCAATTGTGTTCTTGAGTGGGGGGGTGGCTGCCATCCCCAGTGCCATTTCCCCTTTCAGGATCAAGATTGAGCCCCCTCCACCTGAGGCCCTCCCCAGGAGGCCTGTGGAGTTGAGGGAGCCCTTGGCACAGGGGTCAAGAAAGAAGGCTTCCTCGGAGTCCTCAGGGTTGTGGATGAGGGGTAAGGGACCGTGGCACATTTCCATGACCCTCTGGGGTTGGGGGAGGAGCCGTAGTTCTGAGCCCTTTGTTCTCCCCTCGGGTTCTCCCTTGGAGGTTCCTCTGGGTGGGGCTGGGGTCCACCCTTCTGGATCATGCAGCCCCAGTCCCCTCGTAGGTTAGCTCACCCTACAGGGTTAAGCCCTCACTGTTTTGATTTCCAGGATAGGACGGTGAATCCACAGACCTGCGGTTTTTCTCTGATGCCAGACTCTCCTGTGGATTCTGCTAGCCCTGGCAGAGGCACGTCACATTGAGTGACAGACTTGCCCATGCCTTTGCGCCCAACTCCCCTTTTCCCAGGCCACGTTGGGCCTGTGGGACCTTTGACCTGGGTTCAGTTCAGGTCTCAGGCGGTGGCATTCCCTCAGTACATTAGGGCCATGGATGAGCAGGTCTTCTGACCAGTTCCCCCGCCGCAGCCAGAGTCTGATTCGTCAAGCTCCTCGACCTCCTCATCTTCCTCCACTGAGAAAGAGGAACCTTCAGTCCACCTTACTCAGATGCCGATCAAGCCCAGTATCAATGCTTTCTGTCGAGGTTGATTAGGGACTTGCACATCTCCAGCTATGCTTGGGACAATACCGAGCGTGCAACACAGGCCTTCCTAGGCGAATATGGGGTGCACTATTTGGTAGTCCCATCCTGGCTGGTTCCCTTTGTACAGTGCCTGGCAGCGTCCATACTCCCAAGAACCAGCCCCTGTGGACTGCTGCAGGAGGTATTGTGCAACCCACGGATCTCCAGGTGCTTTGCCTCATCCAACTTCTGGACTGATGTGGCTGGACACCCATTTCAGGCTTCGATGCCCAGTCCACAATAGGACCCCGAGACTGACTCTCAAGAGTTGGATCTGATGGGACAAAGAGTTTTCTCTTCAGCGTGGAGCCTGTTGGTAATCATCTCACATCGGGTGCACCACGCTGCCTACAACAGGCATCCGTGAGCAATGCTGGGACAAGCTCTAGCATTGCTGCCTGATTCGGAGGCTACCCGGCAAGCCATGGCCCTCTCCGCTATAGGCCTGGAGTTGGCGAGGCACCAATCAAGGGCATCATACGAAGCCAATGAGGTCACTTCACGGCTTGCGAGGACAGTGATCTGCATTAAGTGGACGGCATGGCTTCTCCTGTCGAGGTTGTCACCTTTGGCTTGGCACAGGTTATTGGCCTCCCCCTTCCAGGGGACCCATCTATTTTCCCGCAGGGCAAGACGGGAGCTTCAGGGGTGCCTTCCTTCCCCTAAGGTTCAGGGGACCCCATCTCACTCTGATAAGTCCCAGCCTTAAACTGGGTAGTGGAGGGTCCCTCTCCCCCCCCGGGGGGGACTGGGGATGTTTCCATCAGGGTAATTGGGCCCCCTTCAAGGGTTCTTGGTACTCACCCACCAGTGATGAATGGTGAAGACTGACACAGGTAAGATATGAAAATTACGTACCTACAGTAATTCTTGATCTTCCTTTTTATCTTCACCATTCATCACTGAATTCCTCCCACCTTCCCCTCTTGAGGCCTCAGTCCCTGAGACGTGTTGCCTCCCTTCTACTCCGAACCCCCCGCCCGAAGTTCTCTACTCCTTACGGTTGTTGGGGGGGGAGGGGAGTCTCTGGGGTGGGGTCAGGGTTCAAGCGAGTCTCGAACTATTCGGGGTTCTACTTCTTGGGTCTCCGGGGGGGCCCGTCCTCTACTGGCCCCCCTTAGTTGACCCACACTCTGGGTCTGTCGGTCTGGGGGAAGTGCCTCGGCCTCCTGGGACTCCCTTACCCTACCTCCATAATGTAGTTTTTCTCCCCCCAAACACTTTGGTGTTTTCAGGGGGTTGGGGGGTCAAGAACTGTGACAGTCCTCGATCTGTTGGGATTGAGGCTGGGGGGTGGCCTCTCCCCAAACTCTGTGGCGCAACCTTCTGTTTTCCTTGTGCTCCCTCTTCAGCCTCCTAGCAGTGCTGGCTCTGCCTAAGTCTGGGGGCTCAGCGGTAAATATTTGCAGCTCTGCTGCATTCTTGCTAATCAGAGCACTTAGGCCTCCAGGTTGCAGCTCTTCTCACCAGGGTTCTTACCCTGGTGTTCATCCAGAGCCACCTCTGTTTGTTTGGGGACCAACCCCCCCATCTCATACCTACTTCCTCTCTCTCTCTTCTCTCTCTCTCTCCTTTCTCCTCCTTTGGTCGCTCGGGGACTGGGGCCTCCTGGTCCACAACCCTCAGGTCCCTCCTTCTCTTTCCTGTCCTCTCGTCATCATACTGTTTTCATTTTATGCCTTTCCTTTTACTGTCTCTTGGGCTCCCTTGCCCTGCCCTCCTTTCTCTTTACTTATTTCTCCTGTCTCTCCTTAGCGCAGAACTGAGGTGGAGGAGGACCCAACGGCCGTTACTGGCCAACCCATGAGCACCACATAATACTTCGGCCTCTCCTCTCCCGCGGGGTGCCTGTCAATGGTAAAGATACACAGGAAGATCAAGAATTACGGTAGGTACATAATTTTCATTTTTGCACTGTTTCAATTGATCTCTCTTTGAGGTAGTGCTCTTGCAGCAGCTAACACCATTAGGACTATGCTGCCAGGCACTAGGACCCCACAGAAAAATTCTAGCTAGCAGTCTAAGGCAGGGGACTGCCCCTGACATCACCCATGGTCTAAAGGGGTGGTCCCCTGGCACCACCTCAGTTTTTTCCCCGCCATTGACCTGCGCAAATCAGCTCCACGGATGCTGCCTGCTTCCAGTCGATCGCCATTAAAGCGTTTCACGCAGTTAAAGTTTTTTCATTCAAAATACAAGTTCATCATGTATGTCTTCCCAGCCATCTTCCTCTTCGTCATGTATGTCTTCCCAGCCATCTTCTTCTTCTTCAGAGCGTCGGAAATCGAAGTTTGCATGCGGTGAACAGATCCCAGCAAAAGATGGCGATTCGGCCTGCCTGCTCTACCTAGGCCTCAACCACAGGCTTGACAACTGCCCACATTGCCAAGGCTTCAACAGGAGGACCAGAATCCACCACCTGAACACCTTGAAAGCATACCTCCTTGAACAGCAAGTGGCCACCATGCAGAACACCCAGTCAGGGCACAGCTCGTCTTCCTCCTCAGTGAAGGACTCCTCCCCTAGAGAGAAGAAATTGAGCGGGAAACACCATCATCGGGAAATGGACCAATTCAGGTCACAATCCCATCTTAGGTCCCCACACAAGACTTCCAAGTCTTCAACCTCTGGCACAAGGTCAGACTCAGCCCCCCCCCATCTCACTGGCTCTCCCGGGGTCACAGTTGAGGAAGGCCCCCCTCTGCCTCTTCTCAGGTCCACGGCGGGGAGTCTTTTGGCTTTCTCAAGCCCCCATGCCCCTGGCTGTCTGACCGCACAAGCATGCACTAGGGTCTCAGTCAGCAGGACAGGCATGCTCGGCATCGGGTGGCAAGTCAAACCTGTCATCTGCAAGGCCGTAGTCCCTGGGTCGTCAGACAGGGCTACAGGGTCAGACGACTCCAGGAGTCACCAGGATAGTGAGTGCTAGAAGAAGCATCACCCACCTTCCAGGCGGTCGGCAGTCGAGGCTTTGGACCAACATCAGGCCTCAATGCTCTGTGAGTCCACCACAGAGATGGACCAGTCACTGCCCTGTAAGCCACCATCTGCTCCACAGGACCCCATTGAGACCCTAACTACAGACCAGACATCAGGGGACCTGATGCTCGCCTCCAGGGATAACTGAGACCGGGCGGCACCCCCTCTGCCGTCACCTCCTCCTTGAGAGCCCAATTACTAGATGTCAGAGCACCCGACACCAGAGGACACAGTCCCACCACGGCCAACACCAGACAAAGCAGTACCGTCAGACTGTGACAGAGTTGAATAGTATCCTGTCCCAGTTTTAAGGAGAGTTTGAATGCAGGGATCTGCTCTGTTCTTTTCTTTCCTGTCTCTTGTCTGTCTGGTTGCACAACCAAATTTTCCTATGAGACCTAGGACTTGATCACCCCGGCAGTCTCACAGTTCTGTGCCTCTCAGTGTCTCTCAGTCTTCCCTTGCTGTTTCTGCTTTTTCCTCCCTTGGATATCTGCTGGTATAAAATATATGCAAATCATGATGTGGAAATGTAACTAATATTGGGATCCCTTTGTTTAGAAATTATATAGTGTTACTGTTGAAATGTATATAATTATAGTTTGAGATGATTGCACAAAGCTATTGGGAACACAAGGGGTTAACCTGAGAGTAGTTTTTAAGACATTTTTCAGAAGCTGTGGAGAAGGGGCCTCAGTTAGTTCTGGAACATTGTGTTCTTGATGCACCTGCATGAAACATGCAAGAACATTTTGGAAAAAACAGGATGCTTCTTAAGGGGGGGGTTGCAAGGACTTATAAGAGAGAGAGCTGCAATGTCTTGGGAGACACAGAGATTGAAGGAAAACTCAGATGGATCTTCTCTGTTTATTCTGCTTTTGTAAATAGTTATTCTGAACAATTTTTTTTTATGTTACTGCTAGTACTAATAAACATTTTTTGTGAATTCTACAACTGCTCCTGATTTTTCCTATGCTTCCTGACCTGTGCCTCAATAACACGGACGGGACGCCAGAGGACACTGTGCCACAATGGCTGATGCCAGAGGCCCCTAACACTCCTAACCCTACGCCAGCACCCCTGCCAAGCCCTGTTGTCCCTTTGGCTGAGGTTGAGGCCTTGTTTACTAGCTGGTGGAACACCATAAAAAAGGATCTTTTGCTTAGGCCACCAGAGTTGTCCCCCAACCCCACAGGGACCCCAGCCCCGCCTTCCGCGCAGCGGCCTCCTCTGCCACTCCCCGACTCCAGACCATCCAACGTCAGGGGACGAGGAACATGGGTTACCCGTGCAGTTGCGGCATGGTCGCTACCTGTTGTCCAGATCCTTCTCAAGGGGACACCTCTACACGTCCTCAGAAGGATCATCAGGAGGCTTATCCTCCTACGACTCTTCAGAGGAAGACCTGTACCTGCCATCACCAGACCTTAGGAGGGACTCCCCGAGATCCTCTCTGGACGACTCCTCCTTCCTGGATATAATGAGACATATCCAGTTCTTAAACCAGCGGGAGATGGAGGAGTTGGACCCTGAGAGGAGCCATTTGGTGAAGTTCTTAGGGGCTACTGACCCAAAGTCCTTGGTCATCCCACCCTTAGTGGAACCCTTCCAGGATGTTACTAAAGTAGCCTAGAAGCACCCCTGTATTACCTCGGTGGTCCCTAAAAAGGCTGACCGATTTGTATAGGACACCAAGGGAAGAACCACATTTGAGCAAGCAGCCTAAGGCAGACTCGGTGGTCCTCCCGGCTGCCCATGGGAGAACCCAACAATTGAAACACATGAGCTCTCAGCCACCGAGTAAGGAGTCCAAGAAAGTTGACACTTAGGATGCAAAGTATATTCCACAGCCACCTGTATGGTCTGGTCACTTAATTTGTTGGCACACATGGTGATGTACCAAAAATCACAATGGAACAAGGCCATAGACCTGGCCAACAAGACTGAACTGTTAGCAGTACTCCATTTTGGTGCTGATGTCGACAAGCACGTTCTTAGGTGTTCATATGACTCGGCAGACACTGCCGCCAGGGCTGCGGCCACTGGAATGTGCCTAAGGTGCCACTCCAGGCTGATGGTCTCAGAATTCTGCCAGGACCTACAGGACGCCATCCTGGATACCCCTTTCCAGGGTCCAATCCTTTTTGGTCAGGAAGCCAAAAAACTGATAACCGGTCTACAGGACTTGGGTAAAGCCATTTTCGGAGGTCCAAAACATGTACAAATCCAAACCAGCCACGTCTAAATGACACTCCTTTCGTAAGCAGCAGGGCCAGCAAGGAAGGAGAGAGCAGTACAGAGGGGGCTACAAGAGAAAGGGTGCACCCCTGTCCTCAGGTACACAGGAACCTAAGAGCGCTAAGAACGCCAGAGCTCCCTTGCCCACTTCCATAACCTTGGCTTGACTCCCTGCCTTCTCCCCCTCCTCTAGTGGAGTTGCAGGGGGAGGCAGTAGGTGGGAGATTCTCAGTTTACCTCAACGGCTGGTCCAATATCACTGCAGATCAGTGGGTACTCCAGATCATAGAGTGGGGTTATGCTCTGGAATTCAGTCAGATCCCTCCAGACAACCCACCTGTTCTCTCCCATTGCTCCTCATCCCATGCAGGTCTTATCAGAGCAGAAATCCAAGCCCTCTTGAACAAGAGAGCGATCCAAGCAGTGCCACCATCTCAAAGAAGAAATGGGTATTACTCCCACTTCTTCCTCATCCTTCGTCCCATCCTGGACCTCAGTTAGCTGAACACTTTCATTCAATACAAAAGGTTTAGGATGGTGACACTGCTGGGATTGCTGCCCATGCTTCGCCAAGGGGATTGGCTCTGCTCCCTGGACATGCAGGACACCTGTATGCATATAAAGATTTTGCCGTCCCACAGGAAATACCTCCACTTTACCTTCCAGGAGAGCACTACCAGTTCAGAGCGCTACCATTTCAGCCTTTCTTCAGCACCCAGGGTGTTTACCAAGTGCCTGGCAGTAGTGACAGCAGCTCTCAGGAGGCAGGGACATTATGTCTACCACTACCTCGATGACTGGCTATTATAAAATGGCAGGGTAAAATCATGTAATCTGATTGGCTCTTATTTATGTGTAAAATACGGTTTACACATGGGTAAAAAAAGGACTGCTCAGCAGTGAAGAGTCTGCAACACAGCTCAATGGGCATTTGGAACACAGGCATTTCAGTTAGCCCTCTACTGCCAGAGCTGATCTTCCACCACAAACATGGCTGCTATCTTTACACTGTAAAAAAAAAACTTCAGCTGGGCCCTGAAAGTAAAACTACCTTAAACAAAAAATAAAACAAATGAATTAAATGCTGTTTGCCTGATTATCACCCTCTCCTTACATACATAAACAAATTAGAAACAATAAGTATTGTTTATAGTTTTCACTACAACTGTTTCTTTGCTGACAGTCAAAATTCCCCCTTCTGTCTTTAACTGCTTATCAGGGAACTCTCTTCTTCTTGCCGTGACAGTGAGATAACTGAGTCTCTGGCTGTAACAAAGGCCTTTGTTGTCTGTGTGTACAATATGTTGGGAGAGAAACATTCTGCCAGTGGAACTGAGCAGAATTTTGAATCCATGTATTCCATGGTATACATTCCATGATGAACATTCCATATCTTGAATGTGGGGAACAACAGAGGAAAAAAAAAAACAGGAAGAAGAAAGTAGGCAATAATACAATGACATCATCAATGACATCACTTGCAGTGGGCGGAAGGATTATGTTATCACAAATGCACAAAGTAAATCTATTTTTTAAACATGCTTTTCCCAATAGTCAAAAGTGAAAAAAAAAAAAAGAGTACATTTTATAAGCACAATAAGGCACTCAGTGGTGTGTTTAAACTGTATTTGTGACCAGCAGCTGATCCTTTCATTCATTGGCCTCATGCCTCTACTACGCCCCTGGCCGTGCTGTAAAATATGGTTTGCACACACCCCTTTGTGCCTTATTGCTTACTTAACAGCTCCCACAAAAGAGTAGCTATGTCACTCACTGGAAGACACCTTCCACCTGTTCCAAGATCGGGGGATTACGTTAAACCTTCCCAAGTCATCCGCCTGGCCCACCCAGAGGCTACAGTATATAGGGGCAGTCTTGGGACACTGTCCAGGGGAGAGCCTTTCTTCCCTCAAACAGGGCAGGTTGACTAAGGGCTCTGGCTCAGAGGATCAGCTCCACAAATTAGATTACATTCAGAATGGTACTGCAGCTGCTAGGCCATATGGTAGTCACCATTGTAACAGTTCCCTTAGCTCATCTGCATATGAGGGTTCTCCATTGGAACCTCAGGGTTCAATGGGACCAGCGCCTAGGCAACCTTGAACAGCCAGTCCAGGTCTCCAAAGCTGTGGGTCAGACTCTGGAATGGTGGCTCAAATCCAGGGCTCCCTTCAAAAGCGCCAGTCCTCAAAAGATCTTGACAACGGATGCCTCAAGATTAGGGTGGGGTGCGCATTTCAGAGATCATCAGACAAGCGGGACTTGAACCTTTTTGGAATGCAATCTCCACATAAACATGTTGCAGATAAAAGCCATTCTGTATGCCCTACAGGCGTTCCAGATGTTTCTCCTGCCAGGGCCCCTACTGATCTAGTCAGACAACATGCCAGTAGTCTTCTACATCAACAAGCAAGGGGGCACACACTCATACCCCCTCTGCAGGGGAGCCATGAGAGTCTGATACTGGGCAGTGGAGCACCACCAGGAACTCACAGCGGTTCACGTTCCAGGAGTTCAGAACCCCCTAGCCGACAGCCTCAGACGCTCTCAGTCTTAGGCTCACAAATGGGAGCTGCTACAGGACGTAGTAGACAAACTTTTTGAAAGGTGGGGCCTTCCAGAACTGGACCTCTTTGCATCCTCACTCAGCGCCAAACTGCCCAGTTTCTGCTCACTAGATCCAGGACCTGGTGTTTTCTGGTGAGATGCTTTGTCCCTCTCTTGGGCAGGGAGGTTTCTGTATGCCTTCCTTCCCTTCCCACTGCTTCAGAGAGAGTTACTCAACCTACAAGCGGAACGAGCCACCATGATTCTCATAGCGTTTTTTTGGCCTCGACAGATCTAGTTCCCACTGCTCCAACAGCTGACATCAGAACCTCCGATTCCCTTGCCCCTGTGTCCTCGCTTTCTCTCACAGGAACAGGGAACTCTAATACACCCGAGTCTTCAGTCTCTGCACTTGCATGCATGGCTCCTGCAGACCTAGTTGGGGACAGATATGGGGTGGCTTCAAAGGTAGCGGAGGTCCTAGTGGCTAGGAGGAAGCCCTCGACTTGGGCCACATATGCCATGAAATGGAAATGTTTCTGCCTGTGGGCATCATCACGTTTACTGGGTTCTTTCAACTGCCTGGTGAATTCGGCACTGGAGTACCTTCTTTCCCTATCTGACAAGGGTCTCAACTATTCGTCCATAAAGGTACACCTTTCTGCACTGTCAGCCTACAATGTACCTATGGAGGGCAGGACCCTGGCGTAGTTGGACTTTTCCAAGACCTTTTTGCGCTATATCATGCATATCAAACCTACCAGGTGGGACCCCATTCCCCCTTGGGACCGTTTATGTATGTTGGAAAAACTTACATTGCCTCCCTTTGAGCCAGCCGCAAGTCATGCTGGAAGTTATAAGACAACAGAAAGCCTAGGCTTATTTAAGTTGTCCCCACTATTCAGTGGAGGTAACCAAGATTATCAACCAGAATGTAATTATCCAACTGAACCTTGAAAATGTCAAGGCTATTTGCTCCTATGACTTTGGCCGGTAATTTGTTCCATTCCAATAAAACTGGCCTTGGTATATAGCTATTCTGCCCCAACTCGGTTCTGCATTGTGGTTCTACTAGCTGATATTCATGTCTTCTTAGGTTATGCTTCTGTTCTTTCCACCACAAGCTCATATCCTCCATTAGATTTTCCTGTCTTAGGATTCTATGTATCAGCAATAAGTCTCCCTGGGCCCTTCGTACCTTCATTGCAGGGTTTTAAATAATTGATTAGCATTTTTTTTCTTGGGACGATACTAACTGTACAGAATGCATTCATATAGGTTTTCTAGACGTGTTATGTTTGTTAAACACAGTGAGGCAAGTGCTATGCATTTCACAATGTTTTAGAACTTTTATGAGCAAAATAAAGTTAGAGTTAAATAAAACCCTGCATTGGCCATAGTCCTGACTTTCTTAACCTGTCCTTGTATGGTACATTCTTTAGACCCGATATTAACTTGGTAAATGATCTTTGAGGTCTCTCAATCATGATCTGGTCCTTCTTGAGAAAGTGGCTCCACATTGGGGAACATTAATCCAAATATGGCCTTATATATGCTTTATTCAGTGGGAAGAGTACCCCCTTATTTCATGAATAAAAACTTCTTCGGATACAGTTTTTTAAATGGATCGCCCTATTAGAAACCCTAGCGCAATGAACACTACTTTTTAAGTTATTGCTAATATAAATCCTCAGATCCCTTTCACCTACCGAAGCTGCGTATTTTAGTCCTCTGCATATAATAGTCTTGATTAATGTTGTTCCTACCCATATTCATCAGAGCACATTTATTCATGCTGAAATCCATTCTATTCGTTTTTGCCCATTCACTTATTAATAATATATCCTGTCCCAACTTAAGCCTGTTATAAAATGTATCTACTACTCCCCCTATTTTTACATCGTCTGCACATTTACTTAATTTGTCTCAGCTACCAGTATTTAAATCACCTATATAAATGTTGAACAACATGGGCCCCAGTACAGATCCCTGCAGCACATTACATACAACTTCCACCTCATCTGAAACATAACCTAAGATTCTGACTGTCTGTGACCTATCTATTAGCCAAGCGCCCCACGGCGCTAGGAAGCTACAGCACCAGCCCCTGCGTTCACATCCCCAGGTACGGAGGTCAGCATAACAAGCCTCGTCTTCTCAGGGAATTTTCAAACCTTTGGCGCCGCCTTTGGGGAACCGTGCTTATTGGCTGTCTGGTCAAGAAGCTCATCCTGATTGGCCTTGTCCCTTACCCGGGATTTTCAAGCCCTAGCATTGTTTTTTTTCTGTTTCTTTCTCTCTCTCACACTGAGCCTGCTAATACTTGTTTAGTTCTTGTTAAGTTTGTGGAACGTCTTGCTTTGACTGCCACTGCCAGACTTGGGCCGATTTCTGTGTTTGCTGCGAGCTGACCGAACTCGAGCTGGATACTCCTCGAGCCATTCAGTTCATGGCTGTAGCTTTCCGGAATCACTTGGCTCCTGGGCAGCGGCGGTCTCTGCAAATAACCTTCATTACTAGTGCTGTGCAAAAAGCGTTCAACAATATTGTGATAGAGCATTTGAATTTGTTCCTTTTGTCCCTTCTAGTTAAAACTGTTTAGAATTTGTCTGTGGTCAAAAAAGACTAGATGCTTGGTTTCTGCCTGCCATTACCCTTTGTCTTACTCAGACTATTCAGCCCAGTTGGCACCTTGCCATATTTTGAATCCGCGCCCCCCCCCCATTTAAAGGGGACAAGAACTGAATATATGAGCATGTTGAATGTAATCGGAGAAACAGTGGTGTTACAGTGCACCAGGCAACCTATGTTGTAGTGGAAAATCAGTACTAAATAAAAATGTCATGCACCATGGTCTGCACCCATGTGTTTCTCTAACATGTGGCACTGTCTGTTGTTCAGCGCGAGAAGCAGGAAGTAACAGTTAGGTGACGTATTGTCATGGTTCATTTCCATGACGTCCATAATGTGAACGTGTGCAGCAGCAGTCAATAGCACAACTCCAATGGTGGGTTCGTAGCACATGAGATGGAGAACATATCAATTAGGTTTTGTGTGATGTAATCGAAATGCTATGTGCTAGGGTACAGACATCGTGGCTGTGTGGCACGTCCCCCGGCCGAGTCCCGTGAACAAATATCAAGGAAGACCTTCATGCAACAGCTCTGGGTCATGTAGAAGCACTGCTGACATCGAGCAATAGACAAAACCAGCATGCCACTCTGTAATAGCTATACGTGATGGATTGTATTAGTAAGCACGTCTTGGTAGATGTGTGCTTCCAATGTGTCTTGCAGCCCGAGGCATGTCAGTTGACTCCTGAACAGTATGACTGCGGCATATACCCGCATCCGTCTGCACAACCGCATGCCCAAACGGACGGCTGTGCACAGCATTCTGTCCATGTAAACGGAGCCTAATGTGCATGAAAGAAAAATGAAATGCACGGAAGAGGTGCTAATTGCATTCTACCATATTCCAGGATAGAACCCACAACCCTACACACTGCAGTCCAACACCTGTGCCACTTCACCACTGTCTGTGCTGGATAGCTATGTTACATCTTGTACTCATATGACATAACCCACAGAGCAAGCCTATGCAAGCAACAAGAAGGCAGTGAGACACTGTGCCACATTTGTACCCAACAGCCAGTGTTGGTCTACGTCCGTACTGATGCACATCACCAGGATTCTGTGTACTTGTCTCTGGACGTGTATTATTGTTGGGGTTGATTAGTCTCCATTTTGACATCTCCAATGGTTGCTACACCATGTGTGTGAATGCTTGCTCATTAACACGCCATCGTCGCCTCCTGTGGCTCAGCTGACCCAAGGCCAGAGAAATGATGATGTAGCTGCTGGTAGTTTACAACACACAATAGAACATACATGTTCGTATGCCTCGGTTACACAAGTGCAGTAGAGCCTGTGGGGAATCACCTCTCAGGGATGAGTCCTTCACCTGGAGGTGGAATACAGTCTACTAATGTCAGACGACAGGTAGTGGATGTATGATGCCATCATCAGTTGCTAGATACATAGTGTGTGTAATACTCAGTAATGCCACATACTCATTGATCAGTATATGGGCTAACCGGAACATTGAAGGATGAACAACTGTATTAGCCGATACATATATACGAATATACGAAGAAGCCAGCAGAAGAAGGCCATTTGGTCTATCAAGTCTGCTCGTATTGCAGGGTTCACAGCTTGAGCTAATATCCTTTCCCTCCCACCCCACTCCTCCCATCCTCCCTACCCATGATTCTTACCTTCCCCCTATGCCTATCCCAGCCTGTCTTAAAGCTGCCCACCATATTCAACGAGATGATCTCTTCTGGCAGCGCATTCCAAGTGTCCACCACCCTCTCTGTGAAGAAGTGCTTCCTGACCTCCCTCCTAAACCTTCCACCCTCCAGCTTAAGACTGTGCCCCCTTATGATATGGTTGCCACTCAGCCTAAAGAGACTCTCCTTATCAACTTTATTTATCCCTTTCAAGTACTTAAATGCCCCAATCATGTTCCCTCTCTCTCTCTCCCCTGTCTTCCAGGGAGTACATGTTCAGTGCCCTCAACCTCTCCTCGTATGCCTTGCCCTGCTGACCGGCTATCATCTTTGTAACCCTCCTTTGTACCTTCTCCAGCAGGTTAATGTCCTTTCTGAGGTGTGGGCACCAGTACTGCACTCCATACTCTAGATGCAGCCTTACCAGTGACCTGTACAGGGCAGTATAACCTCCTCTCTCCTACTACTGATCCCCCTAGCTATGCGTCCCAGCATCTTGTTTGCCTTTGCTGCTGCTTTCTTGCACTGTGTGGAGTGCTTCAGGTCACTAGTGATCATCACTCCCAGGTCCTTCTCCTCCTCTGATGCAGATACTCGGACTCCACCCAGGTAATACTCTGTCCTGGGATTCTTGACTCCAATATGCATAACTTTGCATTTCTTGGCATTGAAGCCAAGTTGCCACATCATGGACCACCTCCCCAGCTTTTCCAGATCTTTCTGTAGGTTCTTTATCCCTTCAGCTGTGTCCACTCTCCCACAGAGCTTGGTGTCATCTGCGAATAGGCACATATTGCCTTTAATGCCATCCCCAATGTCTTTGATGAAGACATTGAACAACACCGGCCCCAGCACAGAGTCCTGTGGGACCCCACTGGTTACTTCTCTGGTGCCAGATAACTCTCCCTCTCCACCACCCTCTGGGTTCTGTCCGTCAGCCAGTTTTCTACCCATCTGACCATCTTTTCCCCCAACTCCAAGATTCACCAACTTCCTGATCAGCCTTTTGTGGGGCACAGAGTCAAAGGCCTTGCTGAAATCAAGGTAGAGGATGTCTACCGCTTGGCCCCTGTCTACTGTCTTAGTGACCGTAGTAACCGTGATGATGCATAACGAATTTAGCTACAGATGGTGGTGACATACTACGTACCATAACTGGTGAGGGCTGTACGATGGAGTGTGGGGGGGGGTGTTAGACGATGTGCCGACATTCATGTATTGCGAGCCTGGCAGTATTGTTATACTCAGGAAGTCTGTGGAATGATGCTTATGATCCAGCATGCACATATGTGCATGCATCGCAGCCTCACTAGGATGTTGCTTTCACCTCGTCAGGTAGATTTTTCAATGTGAGCAGCTGAGACGTTCACGGGACCAAGCCACTGCGACGTACATAGGTATCAGCACTCACCACCATGACTCACTGTCGCACAATGCGCTCACATTACAGTTCCTGTCTCATATAATCTCAATACAGGGATAAACTGTGCCATCGTATACCATATTTATACATCCCACTTCACAGGCATGTATGCCTGCTGCTCGAGCCCGATAACTAGCACAGTAACAGGAGCCCTTGTATGCGTTTCCATACAGATGTACCACTTCACTGGATGTATGCTCACTCGGTACATTTGTATTTTGACCATTTTGACACTTATCGCCATCAGCCCCAGTATATCTGCTAGTATTTCCCACACCACTTATTGTAGTACAGACCTGGACTTCCGCACAATTCTGACAGGACTCAAACTGTCAGTATTCAACAGTGACACTCCAGAGCGCCAACCATGACATGATGTCATGGACTATGCACGAGACAACTCTCGGTGAATAGACATGCTGGATACAGACAACTCGGACACACATTGCCGGCCATGACAGTACACTGCAGTTTTACGCAACTCACCAATACAGCACAGCTTAATGGTGGCAGGACAGTTTGTGAGCATGGTATGTGCCAAAGGCTACATATACATAGATCTATGTGGCATTGTTGGGGATCGCACACACTTCCTGTCCACTTTAAGACACAATAAAGTGTCACAGCTCCTTTGTGTGATTTTGTTTCCTTCAAACCTTCCCCCCATTTCTAAGCCCTATCTAAAATGTGTCCTTCCTTCCTTCCCTCTGCAGGAGACCAGCAAGCCCATTTGGGTTGTGACTGTTAACAAGCATCCCACAGCACTAGGAAGCTGCAGCACCAGCCCCTGCGCTCACATCCCCAGGTACGGAGGTCAGCGTAGCAAGCCTTAACTTCTCAGGGAATTTTTAGCCCACCTCTCCATCCCCTACCTAGGACACCTTAAATGCTCGATACTCCACGTCTACTCTGCTAAGCCTCCCTCCATTGGCTTACTTTTCATCCTACCTTGCCCTTCGCTCCTCCCCCCTTTTTTAATGCCACTCCCTAGCTATATGTCTCCCTAATTTTCCAGTTCTGCCTCTAGATGTATCTTCCTCCTACAAATTTCTAGACATCTCAGTCCTCTCTTAAGATCTCATGTACAGTAAATCCTACATCCTTACCTATTACCAGGCATTATAACCTCACTCAAGTATAGTTGAAAATCGTCCATTATATCACTGGACCATGGATACTAGCCCAGCACTGCGTTTGTTGTGGGCACTACTCTGCCTGTCCCTGCTCCAACTTTTTCCCTTACTCTCACAATCGGTAGCTCCAATGACTCCTTTTGAGACAGGGGGAAACACCTTCAAGCCTGATTGTGCTGACATCTCAGGAATTATTGATTATCTCAAATGCCCCTTCAATTCCACCCTCCTGATCCTGGATGCATACATACCTAACCCAATTTAGTATTACCCTCATCAAACACACTTCAAAGGACACTATTTTTTCTCCCCACTTTGCTTGCTGTACCCTGCCTTTCAAACAACATGAAGTCTTGCTATATTATAGACATTAGCAGTTTGATCCAGCTCTAGAACTGCCCCGGAGTGAAATGGTTAAAACCATTCCAAAATAGAATTTTGGCACGAGAGCAGCTCTATCTGTGTCATTTCAAACTTGAACTGTCAGATTCTTTACTCTGCCTCAGTGAACAGTCGCTCCGGAGATTTCTCCTTCTGCTCGGTTCATTTCTCGGTTTAAAAGTGTTTTCTCGGTTGATTTAACCAAGAATAGTTTTATTTTAACCGCAAAACCATCTCGGTTCAAGCTCCATCTTGGTAACCGTAAGTAAATGAAGGTTTTGTCTGTGTGGAACTTGAAAGTTATCGGTTCGGTTTTGAACCGATCAGTGGGTTTAAAACTCATTTAAAACTAAAAGTTACTATTTTAGAGTGCGGTTCCGGTTCTTATCGGTTCTAAAAAGCGGATTTATTCGTTTTTCCAATACCTGTGACACGGTTAGGAACCGATAAGGTGTCTTGCCCATGCCAAGCAGGCAAGGGCAAGTTTTTGCTTAGCTGGCATTATGTCTGAGAAACCCAAAAGAAAAACCGGGCCCATGGGTTTCAACACTGTGATGTTTGTGGGAAGTCTTTGCAAGGCTGACCCACACACCACATGTGTTTATTGTCTGAGGTTTGACCACCTCCAGTCAGACTGCCAGGTATGTAAGAATTTCCCTGCAGCCACCCTGGAAAAAGATTGGGCAGGCTCAGGGGCGAGGGTAAAAAGTCCGCTGACCCGTTGGCCTAGCCGGTTCGGTGCAACCAGAGAGGGAGTGCCCTCTGACCAGGGCCAGACTTCCTCGGGCAAAAGAAAAGCTGGTTCTGAGGAACCAATTCCAGTAAAGAAAACAAGAAAATCAGCAGGTCTGGAGTCCAAAATTCCTTCTCCAACTGCTGCAGAGATAGCAAAAGCCATACAAATTGTCCAGTCACTGTCTCAGGGTCCGTCCGAACCACCACTATCTGGTAAAAGGTCGGTTCGTCCGGTCCCAGTGGTTCAGGATTATGATATTGAGGAATTTTATGAACCAGAGGAGGGGGAGGAGGATTATGAACAGTATGAATGTGGCTGGGAAGGTCTGGGTGTGACCATTGAACCGGACATCTCCCCAGACAGACCTTTAGAATCTCCCCCTATGCTGTCTGAGTCCCCATCTCATTTTATGTTTTATAAAAAAGTTGCTGAAACCCTCCAGCTTCCTTTAGAAGAGGCTGTGGATGAGCAAGAGGCCAGAGTCTAGGAGATTGTCTATTCCTTTACATAAGTCTTTTAGGAAACAAACAATTAAAATTTTAAAAGCTCCTAATTCTGTGCCTCCTGTAGATAAAAAGATGGACAGAAGGTATACATTGTTAGGCCCTGATACAGAATTCCTTCCTCAGCAATGCAGTCATGTTGGGGTAGTTCAGGCTGCTGCCTGTGATAAAGCTAATATTCCCTTGGCTTCACATCCTCCTGACAAGGATTCCAGGAAGATTGATGCCATGGCAAAAACAGTATATGGCAGCCTCTCTGGGACTCAGGCAAGCAAATTATATGGCTTATGTAGCTAGGTATCAGAAATCTAGATGGGATACTGTTATGCAATTGGCCAAGCAGGCCCATGGCCAGCTGGCTAGTGAACTAGAACAGGTGGCTGCTGATGGCATTGAAGCCTCTAAGGTTCAGTTTCATGCTGCTGTGGATGTTAATGATGTTTCCTCTAGGGTCATGGCCACATCTGTAGCTTTTCGTAGGTTGGTCTGGCTCAGGTGTACTAGTTTGTCAAAGGATACCCAGACTAAGGCTATGGATTTTCCTGTGGTGGAAAATTCTCTGTTTGGAGAGCAGACGAGAATTACATGAAGAAGATGGATGAATATAGGACTACTTACAAGATGCCCAGGCTAAGGGCGAAGCCACTCCTCAAAGGCATGCCCCAGGGGTAGGGGCCTTTTCACGAGCCCTTTCTACCAGACTCAGGCCTCCTCTGCCTATGCTCAGAGGGGCTTTTCAGAGCAGGGGCAGACGAGGGGTGGTCAGACCTGCTCCCACCCCCCAGCCTAAAGCTCCTGCGAAACAGGCACCCTGATAGGGAGCCCAGAGCCGATTCTCCTGTACCAGTGGGGGGCAGGCTGGCTTACTTCAGTCAGAACTGGGCTTCTTTAACCTCAGACAAGTGGGTTCTGGAAGTAGTAAGCCAGGGTCTGGTTCTCAGCTTCAAAGTTTCCCAAATTGAGAAGCAGACTTTTTCTACCTGCAAGTGCTTCAGAGACCTCGCTCTGGAAACAGAGGTCTCATCCTGTTAGCTCTCAGAGCAGTAGAAAGGGTTCCTCCCTGCATCAGGGCAGGGTCTGTATTCAGATACTTCCTTACCCCAAAAGACAGGAGAATGGCGGCCCATTTTAGATCTCAGATATCTGAACAAGCATCTTTTGAAACCAAAGTTCAAAATGGTAACTCTGGCAATGATTTTACCTTCCCTAAGGCCAGGGGACTGGCTAGCCTCCCTGGACCTCAAGGATGCCTATTTCCATGTCCTAATCAGAAGATCCCATCGAAAGTACCTCAGATTCGAACTGCCCTCAGGTCATTACCAGTTCAGAGCAATGTCCTTCGGCCTTACCTCTGCTCCAAGGGTATTCACAAAGTGTCTAGCAGTGGCAGTGGCCCACTTAAGGAGGCAGAGGATTGCTGTTTTTCCCTATCTAGACGACTGGCTCATTGTAGGCCAGTCCTCAGAACAGGTAAAATCTCACCTGCAGGTCACCCAGCAGCTTCCTCACCTCCTCCTGGTTTTCTCTAAACCTACAAAAGTCGGTTCTGGAACCAGTCCAGGTACTCACCTTTATAGGGGCAGAAGTGGACACAAAGCTAGCAGAGCCTTTCTTCCCCAGAAAGGTAAGGAATTTAGTGGCTCTGGCCTCCTCCTTCACTCTGCAGGTCTCTCGACCAGCAAGACACTTTCTGCAGCTCCTGGGGCACATGGCTGCATCCACAGCTGTTGTGCAGGGAGCCAGATTTCAGATGAGAGACATTCAGTTCACTTGAGAACCTTTTGGTCTCAGAGAAGAGACCCCTTTCCAAGTTGGTCCCAGTGACTCGAACCTTGTCCTAGCTCTCCAGTGGTGGCAGGATCAGAGCAATTATAGGCGGGGTCCCCTTCATTTCCCCTTCTCCGACTTGACTCTCACACAGATGCTTCCCTTCTGGGTTTCCGGGGCCCCATGCAGTTTCTGTCTGAACATCTGAAATTTGCCAGCAGATAAAGGCCTAGAGGTCTATCAAGTCTGTTCAATGCAGCTAGCACCCCCTTATCCTGCAGCTGCCCCTCCCTTCCACCCTTCCTTCATTAACCCTCCCCTTGTCCTGTCCCATCCTCGTTTGAAGCAGTCCACTGTTCTACTGCATACCACTTCTGCAGGTAATGCATTCCACCCAGCCACCACCCTCTCTGTAAAAGTGTCTCCTCATCTCCCTCCTGAACCTTCCTCGCTCAGTCTCATATCATGGCCCTGATTGCCTCCCTCCTTACTGAACAGCTCCTCTGTACCTGTCTTGTTTATTCCTTTCATGTATTTAAAGGTTTCAATCATGTCCCCCCTGTCTCTCCTCTCCTCCAGTGAGTACATGTTCAACTCCTTCAACCTCCTCTCATATGATAAGTCCCCCAGACCCTTGATCATCTTTGTCGCCCTGCGCTGCACTCCCTCCAGTAACTTAATGTCCCTTTTCAGATACGGACGCCAGAACTGCACGCAGTACTCCAGGTGTGGTCTAACTAATGACCTATACAGTGGCAGAATCACCTCCTCCCTCCTTGAGGATATACCCTTGCAATACAACCCAGCATTTTGTTGGCCTTTGCAGCTGCCTTCCTACACTGTGCCGAGTTGTTCATTGACCCTGTGATGAGCACACCCAGATCCTTCTCCTCCTCTGTCTGGGCTAGCTGCACCCCCTAGCTGGTAAGTCCTCCTTGGGTTCTTCATCCCAAAATGCATCACCTTGCACTTTTGGCATTAAAGCCCAGTTGCCAGGTGTCTGACCAGGTTTCAAGCTTTGCCAGATCATCCTGCAACCCTGCCATCCCCCTAGGTCATCCACCACCGCGCCAACCTTGGTATCATCAGCAAACAGACTGATCTTGCTCTTGATGTCCCATGATATGTCTGCAATGAATATCCCAAACAACACTGGTCCCAACACGAGCCCTGTGGGACACCACTGTCACTGCCCTTGGGTGTGAGAGCTCCCCACCCACCACCACCCTCTGTTGCCTTCCCTGCAGCCAGTTTCCTACCCATCTCACCAGCATTGCACCTGCCCCTGTGCCTACTAACTTCCTTCCCAGCCTTCCATGTGGCACTGAGTCGAATGCCTTACTGAAGTCCAGATACAGGACAATATGGGCGACCTTTCCACTCAGGGAGTCTGGTCCCCCCAGGAATCTCTACTCCACATCAATTTGCTGGAACTCAGAGCTGTCTTTTTAGCTTTTCAAGCTTTTTCTGCATCTGTCCACGACAAGGTGATACAAGTCAGAACAGGCGACACCACAACAATGTGGTACATCAACAAACAGGGAGGCACTTCGGTCTTGACCTTGTGCACCGAGGCAATGAAGTTGTGGTCTCTGGCCTATTTCCTGAACACTTCCCTCATAGCAGTTCATCTTCCAGGGAAGGACAATGTCCTAGCGGATGCCCTCAGCAGGATTTCCCAGGCCATCACGAATGGTCCCTGGATCCTCAAGTGCTGGGGATAGTTTTTGCCAGGTGGGGCATCCCTCAGATAGATCTTTTGCAGCCCCAGACAATCACAAACTTCCTCTGTTCTGTTGTAGGCCTCCAGTGCTGGGCTCATTTCCTGGATGCCTTCTTCTGGATTGGGAGGAAGTTCCTCTATGCTTTCCCCTTTCCTCTCCTGTTCAAAGTACTAGTCAAAATCAGATCTCAGCCTTGCAGGGTGATTCTGATTGCCCCAGATTGGGCCAGGCAGCCCTGGTACCCACTCCTTCTGTCTCTGACAGTCCATCTTCCCCTGTGCCTCCCCAGGAATCACAATCTGTTGACTTGTGCCCAGGGAAGGGTTTGGTATCCGGACCTCAAATCCCTCAACCTCAAGGCCTGGCTCTTGAGGAGTTAGAGTTTGCTGATTTACACCTCTCTCAGGGTGTTCTTGAGATCCTAAAGGCTTCCAGAAAGCCTTCCACTAGGACTACTTATAGTTCTAAATGGAAAGGTTTCCATTTGGTGTGCTGGGAAAAATATTTCCAGAATCTGCTGGATTGCCCATTTTGTTTGATTACATAGTACATCATAATTCCTTAGGTCTCAGACCAGCTACCTTGAGAGTTCATTTGGCAGCTGTGTCTGCTTTTGTGTCAGCAGGAAAGTCATCCCCTCTTTCCTCTCATCCTGTGTTTTCCAAGTTTTTTAAGGGATTACTCCATACTAATCCTCCCTTTCGGGAACCGGCCCCTGCTTGGGACATTAATGTTTGCATTGCCCAGTTAATGCAACCCCCTTTTGAACGCTGTCTTCTGCAGAGCTTGTTCCTAACTTGGAAAACTGTTTTTCTAGTGGCTATCACTTTGCCAGACACATAAGTGAATTGCAAGCCTTGTCAGTGGAGACTGACTTTATTTCTTTCCACAGGGATAAGGTAGTCCTTAGGACTAATAGGAAGTTTTTGCCTAAGGTGGTTTCAGATTTCCATCTTAATCAATCTATCTCCCTTCCAGTATTTTTCACTGATCACTCCTCTTCGGGTGAGAGGAGGTTGCACAGTGGATTGTCTCTTGTATCCAATTTTGTTATCAGAAAGTGGGCAGAGCCCCCGGTTTGAGGGCTCATTCTACCAGGGGTACAGCTGCGTCTCTAGCTGCTGCCAGAGATATCCCTTTATTAGAGATTTGCCAGGCTGCTACTTGGAAAACGGTACACACCTTTACCAAGCATTACTCCCTGGATGTCCAGGCCAGGAGAGATGCCTCGGTTTGGCACAGTTGTTCTTCAGAGCCTATTCCCTAGTAGGTTCTGTCCCTCCTCCATGGAGGTACTGCTGTGTATTCTGCTAATGTCTATAATATAGCAAGACTTCATGTTGTTTGAAGAAAAATTACTCACCTTAGTAATGTTTCTTCTAATGGAGTCTTGTTATATTATAGACCTCCCAACCTGCCCCTCTAGAACCTCTACTTGATGGGGTGCGGGCAACTTAGTGTGGGCACTACTTATGCCCTGTTAGCATTTTGTCCCCTTTGGGACTTTGGGGGTGTGTGTATGCAGTGTGTGTGTTTTATTATACTTATGTTCCATTTTCATATTATTAGAATGGTGTTAGTATTTCTGGTCCCTGACTTGAGTCTTGGGTGTTGGGACCATCAATGGTTGTTATTATTTAGGTAGCCATTTGGCTAGTGTAGGTTACAGCTTCCACACAGACCTTAGTGAGTTTGGCTCGTAAAGATCTGACAGTTCAAGTTTGAAATGACACAGATAGAGCTGCTCTCGTGCCAAAATTCTATTTTGGAATGGTTTTAACCATTTCACTCCCGGGGCAGTTCTAGAGCTGGATCAAACTGCTAATGTCTATAATACAGCAAGACTCCATTAGAAGAAACAGCATTACTAAGGTGAGTAATTTTTTCTTTGCTGCCAAGATACTGCTATATGTAGTATTAAATCAGCTAGGTACTGGCCTTAGGGCTCCACCATGCTATACTTGCTCTCCTTGCAAACGGGAGCGCATCAAGCTTTCAGAGTTGCTCCTAGTACTTACTAGGAGGCTAATTCTTCTCTTACTACTGTGCCCAGGTAATGTCAAGCTGAACCTGGGCCCACCAGTTCCTATTGGATCCCCGGCAGACTTACCTACCCTTAAAGGGTTACGCTTCATGCATGTTAACGCGTGCAGCTTATTAAAAAAGTTTACTTCCATCCAGGCCTGGGTTTGTCACACTGCCCCTGACATATTGGTCATCACAGAAACCTGGCTCTGTCTGACAACTAGCAACAATGAAATAAACCTCCCTGCCTACTCCTTGTTCCGAACTGGCAGGCAGTCCAGAGTCAGTGGGGTGGCTATTCATGTTAAAGACAAATTCGCTGTCTCTATCCTTTACTCATCCTCTGTCCCAAAGCAGTTCGAAAGTCTCTCCCTGCTGGTTGAGATTTCAGCTGGAGTCTCACTTTGTGTGACAGGCTGCTACAGGCCTCCATCAGCAGGGTTGCAGCTGCTAAATTACTTAAGCCTTATACTGGGGAACAGGCCCACTGAGTCCATATTACTAGGTGACCTTAACCTGGACTGGTTGTCCAGTGTATCCTGTCCCTTAAAAATGCTCTGTGACTCTCTCTGACTGACCCAACTCATCAACGAAACCACATGTCCTAATAAGACAAACCCTTCTAATAGCACTTTGCTGGATATTATCCTCGTCGGCAAACCTTACCTATTCAATCATGTTGATATCTTCTTTCCAGACATCAGTGACCACTGTTTCATTGCCTGTGTGAGGTTTAACCACACCTCCCCATGTGCATCTACCTTCTCTTGAGAAGGTGCCTTGAATTTGTCCTACAGCTTATATCTCAGGCTAAAGCACTCTGTAAACTGGTCAGACTTCTACTTAGCAAAATCAGTGACCTCTGCCTATAACATTTACCAAGACATAGTATTAGGCACTATCAATAGGCATGCACCACTAGTGAAAACTCGCACCAGGAACAAGTCTTGCCGGTGGTTCACCAGTGAGCTGAAGGAAGCCATGCACAATAGGGACGCGCTGTGGAAAAAGGCTTGTAAGTCCAAATATACGAACGACTGGAACCTATTCAGGAGTGCAAGGAACCTTTGTACTCAAATGATCAGAGAGGCAAAGGCTAATTTTTACCGCTCTCAACTTGAACTATCTGCTAAATGCTCCTCAACATTCTGGAAACTTATTAAAGACATTGAAGGCCATCCTGCCAGGGCCTCCTTGCTGTCAAAAATTTCATCTGGCTCCACCATACTTACAGACAAAGTGTCAATCCTTGATTCCTTCAACAATCACTTTGCCACCGCAGGCTTAGCTTTTGACACCTCCCCTGCCAGCACACTTCGCTCACAGCTTGGAGTCAGTAATCAAGGAATCTCCTTCCCTAATCCATCCTTCTCTTTTCAGCCCACAACACTGAAGGAAGTCAAAGATCTCTTGCTCCAGTTGGATGTCAGGAAAAGCGCTGGAGCAGACCTTATTGAACCTTACTTCTTAAAGCTAGGCAACCATGTCCTTGCAGTGCCCATTATATACTTGTTTAACTTATTCCTCTCTCAGGGTGACCTTCCAACCGCCTGGAAAATGGCTCATGTTATCCCCTTGTTTAAGTCGGGAGATCCCAGTGATCTGAACAATTACAGGCCAAGCTCCCTTCTACCAACCCTGTCTAAGCTATTGGAAAAAATCGTGAAAGCCCAGCTCAGGAGCCACCTGGAATCAGCAAAATTGCTCAACCCGTTACAATCTGGTTTCAGAGCACAACACAGTACTATCTTGGCCCTAGCTAAGGTAACTAATGATTGGCAGTGTGAATTGAATAACAAGAACGTTGTCGGTGCAGGATTTTTGGACCTAAGCAAGGCCTTTGATACCGTTGATCATGACCTGCTCCTCACTGCTCTCCGGCACATTGAACTATATGCTCTGTCCATTAAATGGTTTGAGAACTATCTCATAGGTTGCTCACAGCAGGTAACAGTTGAAGGCAAAGTCTCACCCCTAAAACCCCTTCTGAGGGGTGTACCTCAAAGTTCCATCCTGGGTCCCCTGCTATTCGCAATTTATATTAACGGGATAGATACCACTATCACAAAGACCCAAATACACCTATTTGCAGACAACACAGTGCTTTATGTCAGCGGTCCCTCCCCTGATGTGGCACGCTTAGCTCTCCAAGATGAATTCAGTTTGCTGAAGCATCAGCTTATAAACCAAAAGTTGCTTTTGAATGCCAAGAAAACAAAAGCTATGTTCTTCTCACCCTTCCCCAACTTACCGAACCCAGCCATGACTGGGACTTTCTCCTTGATATCTACCATCCTTGGCGAACAGTTGGAGTACGTAGCTAAATTCAAATACTTGGGGGTATGGCTGGACAATAGACTCTCCTTCCTAGAACACATAGAAGAACTGACAAAGAAACTTCTTCAAAGGCTTGGCCTTTTCTTCAGGATAAAAAAACTTCTCTCTTCGGACGCTAAGACAAGACTAGTCCAAATTACTCTCCTCTCCCTTCTAGACTACACTGATTTCCTCTATAGTCAAGGACCCACCGGCTCACACTCAAAAGTAGATAAGCTTTATCACAGAGCCCTAAGGTTTATAACAGATCTTCCCTATTCCACCCACCATTGTGCGCTATACACTGCAGTAGGTTGGTCCTATGTTAGCTTCAGACTCAAAAGAAATGCCACTATCTGAACTTATAAAACTATCATCAACAAACTGCCTGACTACATCACTGCCTGCCTACCGCTTTGTACCTTAAGCAGATACGCTTTGAGAAGTGCCTCCTACTTTACCATTAAGGTATTTAATGCCGAATCCCGCTTTGGCAGGGCCTCTATTAGTCACGTGCTGCCCCAAATATGGAACAATCTACAAAAAACTCTGAAATTAAAGCACAAAATTAGCATAGCAGCTTTCAAAACACTTTACTCTCATCATAACAAGCAATCCTGTGCTTGCTACCCTTGAACTCATGATCCCCCTTCCCGATGGAGCCCCTCATCTACTCTTGCCCCGGCCTCCGCCTTCGGTTCCTGCTCCCAGCTACTGCCTGACCCTTTTTCTCCCTTCCCCCCTTCATGCCTCCTTTTCTTTTGCCACCTGTCTTTCCCTAGTATTGCACCTGCATTCTCCCACGCACTGCCCCCGCCATCTAGTTCCCCTCTAATTCTATCATATTTTATGAGTTGTTTCCATGGATCCTTATCCCCTATCCGCTGCTGTCTCTAATATAGGCCCTACTCCCCTGCTCATCCTCCCTTCTCCCTCCTCCCCTAGTCAAACCCCCTGTCTTTTCTTCTGGGGTTCCAGTTAGTTACCTCCTTACTTGCCCCTTTAATCCCACTAAGACTTGTTGAACTCATCTGCACTATTGATGTTTGTACCTTTTCACTCTGTATCTTTTGATGTGTTTAACCTGTACTCCCTTACGATTGTTGTTGCCTGTTGTTGATTTACCAGTGAACTGGAACCATCATATACTTTCTTATCTTGTATTTGTTGCACCCAGGTCCACCTCGAAAATGAGCCTGCTCAATGGTGAGCGCCTGGTTAAATAAAGATTTTGATTGATTGATTGATTGATTGATAACCAGTGCCTTATCCAATTAGTAATAGAATAATCTATTCCTAGTTTAACTAACTTTGACAACAGAATCCCATGGGACACCTTGTCAAAGGCTCTGCTGAAATCCAACATGACAACGTCCACTGCTTTACCTTGATCAACCAGTTTTCCCACATAACCATAAAAATCGACCAAATTAGTTACACACGATCTATTCTTAGTGAAACCATGCTGCGTTGTATCCTGAAGGCCCTTATCTTCCAGTACTTTTGTGATTTCATCAGAGATGATCCCTTCAATTAACTTTACCACCACAGAGGTTAAGCTGACCAGTCTATAATTATTTACCAAAGCCCTATCACCCTTCTTAAAAATTGGAACAACTGTCGCTAACCTCCAGTCCTTAGGCACATATCCCTCATTCAAAGATTTACAACCTGTGTCCGCAATTATTGGTGCCAATTGCACTCCTAGATCCTAAATTAATTTTGAATTTAGGCCATCTGGGCCTGCTACTTTATCAGAATTTAAATTCCTGATTTTTGCAAGGATTTTATCAACTGTAATAACCTCAGCTGATAGCCTATTACCCCCAGCTTGTGCAACAAATAAATTATTAGGATCATCACTAATGAAAACATTTCCAAAGAATTGGTTAAACTCCCTGGCCATATCTTCTGGTTTGGTATAGACCATACCATTAATCTTAAGTGGACCGATATGTCTATTGTTGCCCCTCCTATTATTTACATAGGCATATAAGCCTTCAGTATTATTCTTTGTCATGGCAAGTCTAAATTCCAATTGTTTCTTGGCCTTTCTCACCTCAGTCTTTAGTAGATGCAGTATTTTGTTATAGTTAGCTCTATCATGGTCTGTCTTTCTAGCCTTCATTTTTCTATACTGTATGTATTTCTTGCAACTTAAATTAACAATTCTTTTGTTCAACCAAGGTGGCCTTTTTCCCCTACTATTATACACTACTCTCTTTGGAATATGTTCATTTTCTAGATTCCTAATTATTCCAATAAACTGATCCCAGCTTTCCTGAATTGTTAAGTTCCTTGTCAATGTTTTCCACTCCACTTCAACAAGTTTCTTCTTTATTGTTTTGTAGTCTGCCTTGTTATAAAATATCTGAGTAGTGACTCCCTTACATTTTCTAGTGGCTCTATTAATCTGAAAATGAATCAAGTCATGATCACTATTATACCATGGACATAAGTGAACAGCCAATGAAATCGTCAGACTGGCAGTTTACCACCCGTTGTAAATCCTCTGATAACCAATGGCTGTTGAGGAGTATATAATCTATAATATCTGCAGCATAGGAATAAATATAATAAAAATAAAAAATAAATCAACCTCTTTAATATTTGTATTTTATTATAGTAAAAAAAAACGAACCTTGGTATAATCGCAATAAGCCACTCAGAGGATATGGTTATCAGGGGATTTACCACGGCTGGCGAGGATTTACCCACGAGGCGCACCACTCCAGCCATGGTAAATCCCCTGATAACCCACACCTCCTTGTGGCTTATTGCTTAAGTACCCAATGGGGGTAATATGCTGATATTTGATATATCATCTGGTATGTTAGTTAACAGTACATCCAAAAAAAATGTTCCTCTTGTAGCTTGCTACATATTATTATAAAGTCATGCTCAAAATTTGAGCCTTCCCAGTCAATGTCTGGAATGTTTAGATCTCCTAATGCTAAAATATCAAAGTTCTCAGCCACATCTGCCACACGTCTTACAAATGCCTCTGTGTTTTCTACATTTGCATCTAGTGGTCTGTAAAAAATGACTGATTTAAGTTTTTTTACCTAACAGTCCTAAGACATCCACCCGCAAGCCCTCTATATTGCCATATTCTTTACCATCAGTACTGACTGTGCATTCTATATCATCCCTGACATAAAGGGCTACCCTCCCCTCCCCCCCGAGTATCCTATCATTATTGAATAAACGATATCCTGGTAGCTGCTTGCTCCAGTTTGAATCATCCCACCACCATGTTATTTCTACAACCCCTATTATCTCATATTCTTTGCTGCTTAATATAATTTTTACATCAGCTAATTTCTTCTTATTCAAACTCCTAGCATTGAGAAACATGATGTTTGCCTTATTATGTTTTCTTGAATTCCCTGACAATCCTTTTGTTTCCCTACTTGGATCATACTGCAAGTCTTCTCCCCTCGTCCCCCATTCAGTTAGTTTAAACAGTTATCTATTTCACTTCTGATTTGCTTACTCAGGATCCTGCTCCCCCTGTAGCTTAAATGCAGTCCATCCTTACAATACAAATCTCTCTTATTATTGAATGTGTCCCAATGTTTAAGAAATCGAAATTGATTTTCCTGTGTCCAGTTTTTTAGCCATGCATTTGCCAGAATAATTTTCTTTTGTTTATAGGCTGATGCCCTTGGCTCTGGCAACATTTCTGAAATCATTATATCACAATCCTTTTCTTTCAGTTTTACTCCTAGCTTTTTAATATCTGCCTGGAACTCTGGTAGAGATTTTTTACTCAAGTCATGTATTCCTATATGTACTACAGCAATTGTTTTTTGTCCTGCCCCACTAAAAATATTATCTGCCATATTATACAAATCCAACGCACCTGCACCTGAAAAGCTGCTCACCATTTTATTTGCTTTATCCCTGTGACACACTTACTTACCAATGTATTTTGTAATGGAATCACCAATTGCTATCACCTGCCTCGCTTCTTGCCCAGAAATGGGATCCTGTTCTGTACTGCTACCCTGGTTTTCCATTTCATCTTGTTGGAGATCAGATAATATCTGATAACTATTACTCATATGTACTCTACTTTCATTTATCTAATTTTCCTGCTCATTTTCAAGTGTTTCTTAACTCATTGGATTGCTTAATTGCTGGCTATCTGATTCCTCCTGCCTTAATTCCATGTGTACCAGCTGTAAAGGACTCCTACCCCTTTTCTTTCTTTAAACCGTTGAAACCTCACACCAATCATTTCCCCCAACATTAACCTTTTCTATTTCTTTCTTTCTCTTGCCCATTCCCTGTATTGATTGCCTGCTATTGCGCCTATGTTTATCTGTATTAAAACTCGACATACTTTTTAACTTGTGTAACTCCATCTGGCTCTTTTCTAGACATTCTAGTCATTCAATGAATGTATTTAAATTGTGCTCCATCCCCTTATTACGTACACATTTCTCACATTCAAATTCAAATTCCCGATAGGTCGACCGTTCATCCACTATCTTGTACATATGACAAAGTTTACATTTTACACATAGATCCCCATTCATGGTTAATATTGGCTCTGCCATTTGCTGCATTGTTTTACTCTATCTTGTATTGTATCACACCCACTTAACTGCTACCTACCCGACACAGTCCCCTGTTCCCTGTGAACACGCTAACACGCGCAGATGCACGTGTCTCGGCACGTGGCTCATGCTCATGCCGCTCATTAAGCAGCCTAATTTAAGCACTCCCGTGACTCAGATGTGCAATTTTGGGTCATGTCATGCTCGGGCTGTATCTTAACGTTTAAAACAGTAAATAATGCCCCTTTAGATCTTTCACACAGTTTCTCCAAGCTCCCTTCTGTGTAAATGCTATATTTATCAGAAAGAGCCCCCAGTAAGGAGACCCGTAGATCTTACTTTGAGAGGGTGCTTACAGTAGGTATTTACATATAGGACTGACCCGGCAGGCATCAGGACCCCACAGAAAAATTTCTAGCTAGCAGACTCTGGTGGGGGACCGCCCCCACGTCAGGTGACCGATGTCATGCGATGTCAGTATAAAGGGGCGGTCCCCCACGTCCGCCTTCCAGTTCTTTCCCGCCATCGACTTGTGAAAGTTCCTCGCGGTAGAATTCATCGCTCGTCAGTCTTTCGTTGGTTTGTTTACAAACTTTTTGACCGATTTTTTCATCTTTTCTCTCAAAATATCCCTGCATGTTGTCCCCGACGCCTTCCGAATCGCATAAAAATAAGTGCGACCAGTGCGGTTCCCAGCTGCCGCATAAGGAGGGACACCCCCTGTGCCTTTTCTGCCTAGGCCTGGACCATCCTGGAGAGAAGTGTCAGCACTGCCAGAAATTCAATTCAGCCACCCGAAAATGGAGGCAGCAGTCCCTGGAGGCCCATATTCTGAAGCAAAAGATGGTTTCCATAGAGAAGGAGTTGAAAAAGTTGAGGCAGGCTTCCACTTCCCCTGAAGGCCACAATAAGAGGGAGAAGGACCGGGACCAGGACTCGACCTCCACAGCCTCTTCGACTCCGGCTAGAGTTGCGGTCCTAAAGGTAATGTTCCCTCCGTCTTGGCAGTGTCCAAGAAGGTGTCGCCCCTCCCGTCGGGCTCGCGCTCGAGCCCCTCGGGTACCTCCGGGATAAAGGAGGCCTCCGCTCCCAGGAAGGCCACTGCCACGTGGCCCTCTGGGTCGAGCAGGTCTGTTAAGTCAGATGCCGGTGCCACCAATGTCTGCCTGGACAAGACCGGTAAGTCGCTGGCTCCTTCGGGAGGGCGCACAGTCATTCGTTCACCCAAAAAGGCTGCATCTCCAGCGCGACCTTCATCAGGTAAGGGTTCCAATAAGTCAGACGCCGGCTCCTCCAGTGCCCGCCCGGATCCAGCTGATAAGCCGGACATCGGCCCCTCCAACGACCGCCCAGCTAAAGATCCTGTGTTGGACCCCTTCAACCAGTCCAATGTCCCAGGCTCCCTACAACGCTAACCGTTGCCCTCTGAGGCTCCTGCGTCTTCTCTGCTGGACCCTGGGGATTCCAACCCTCCATCCCCAGTTGTCATGGAGGAGCTGGATATGCTGCCATCAGGGCTCCCTCCTACTGGGCCAGACCCCCTGACGCCGGACCTTCAGACGCCAGCCTACCGAACGCCAACTTACGTCCCTCTTATGGATGATGCTCTCACGTCAGGCCCGATGCCCACGGGGCCACCCTTACCTGTCCTGCCTGCTGAGTTTTTGCCAGGTTCCTCTGCTCCATCAGAGCCCCTGGCACCCGGGTATCTGACACCGCTAAATCCAGTACCGCCTTACCCAGTACCACAGTGTCCAATGCCACAGTACCTGACACCGCTTTATCCGATGCTGCAGTACCCGGCGCCTCAATACCCAATGCCGGGTTTCCCACCGTCGGGTTATGGATACTCACCATACGGATATCCCCAGTATCTGTATCCCCCTCCTCCTCCTCCTCCTCCTCCACCGCCCACACCACAGCCGCCGGCAGACTTGAAGGAGACTCTGGCTGCTTGGTGGGCTGAGGCAGGCTCAGCTCACCAGGAGGAGGAGAGTCATCTACTGGTGTCTGACCCTGCACAGGATCCCCTACGCCGGAGGCGGAGACTCCCTCCCTTACCCGACACCAGAGGTGAACCTCAGGGTGCCAGGGGCGGAGGACACGCTTCCCAAAGAGATTGTTCCTCCCCCGTGTCGGGAGGAGTCTTCCTTTTCTGTATCAGAGACCTCTAACTCTGACTCAGGGGGATTCTCCAATCCAGATGACGAGCCTCTTACTCCAGAACAGCCAAGGCCAAGGACCCCTCCAGAGTCTCCGGAGGATCCTTCTTTTCTGGAGTTACTGAGAAAGATCCAGGAAGTTCATCAGTGGTAATCTCTGGGAGTCAGATCCACAGTGTAAAAAGCTTGCTGCCCACCTGGATCTGCCCGAGACCGCTCCACTCTGGATAGAGCCTCACGCAGATCTTGTTTCCACTATTTGGAAACAACCATCTGCGTTAGCCCCCCCTTCCAAGGAAGGCAGATCAGCTGTATCAGGCTCCTGAGGAAGTAGAGTCTCTGAATATACACCCCAAGGCAGACTCGGTCGTGATTAATGCCGCTCACGGCCGCTCCACTAACCCCAAACATCTCAGCTCGGTTCTGCCTGACAAGGAGTCTCTGCCTCTGGACCAGTATGGGAAGAAGGTTTATGTGTCGTCTACCCTGGGTATTAGGGCCCTGAATTATGTAGCACGTATGGGGGGACTACCAGAAGACCATGCTGAGTCAGTTGGAATCTAAATTGGACTCCCTTCCTGAGTCTCAGATGAAACAGGAAGTGACTGACCTTGTCCATTCTGCTCATTCGGCCAGTCGGCACATGCTTCATGCCACTTACAATGCAGTGGACGCAGCTGGACAGAATTCAGCTTTCGTCGTAGGTCTTTGGCATCATGCCTGGCTCCGGGTGTCAGATTTGGTCCCTGAAGTGCAATCCGCTATTCAGGATGCGCCCTTCAGGGGTTCGGTGCTGTTCGGTGGTGATGTCAAGGACATCATAACCGATTTGCAGGAGAGGGGCATTGCACTTAAGTCCATGGACTCTTTGTACAGACCCCCTCAGGGACAGCGACGCCCTTTTCGTCGACGTAACCGACAGAAATCTAAACCACAAGGCAAGCGGGCCAACAAGCATCGGGCCCCTCCAGCAACCAAGACTCCCCCTCCCAAAAAAGCCATGGGAGCCTCGGCTGCTGCGCTGCCCCAGATCTCCTGACTTCTCACCTCTCCCACAGCCTCTGGACATACCAGAGGAACCCGTAGGAGGGAGGTTCTCCTTCCATCTACTGAGTTGGGAGAGGATAACATCAGATGCTTGGGTGCTCCAGCTGATCGCAGCAGGACACTCAATAGAGTTTGTTCAGAAACTGCCCCGGACCACCCCCCAAGTCGTCTTTCTCCCTGGAACATCTTCCTCTGGTCCTGAAAGAAATCCCCTCCCTTCTCTCGAAGGCGGCGATAGAACCAGTTCCCAACCACCTTTGGGGGATGGGTTACTATTCCCATTTCTTTCTAGTTCCAAAGAAAATGGGAGATGTGAGGCCTATTTTAGACTTCAGTTCCCTGAACATGTTCGTGGAGTACAAACGCTTCAGAATGCTCTCCCTGCAGAGCCTTCTGCCTCTTCTTTGGCCGGGACTGTGGCTGTGCGCTTTGGATATGCAGGATGCTTACCTGCACATCCCCATTCACCCTTCCCACTGCAAATTCCTTCGGTTTTGTTTTCAGGGGAACCACTACCAATTCAAGGCCCTCCCATTTGGTCTTTCCTCCCCAAGTATTTACCAAATGCCTGTCTGTGGTAGCGGCCCACCTGCATACCCAGGGAGTGCAGGTATTCCCATACCTGGACGATTGGCTCCTGGCATCCCCGTCCAGGGAGGAGCTTCTACACTCCCTTTCCCTCACCCTGCAGGTTTTCACCAGCTTGGGTATAACCATCAACCAGGCAAAGTCCCATTTGGTCCCTTGCCAGAGACTCCAGTTCATAGGGGCGATCCTGGACACGACCATCGGCAAGGCCTTTTTGCCTCCAGACAGGGTGGACACCCTACAGACTCAGGCACGTCTTCTGTCCAGTCGCAGAAGGGTCGGTGCAAGGTCAGTCCTTCATCTCCTCTGGCTAATGGCGGCTGCTATCCTGACAGTCCCACGCACTCGGCTCCATATGAAGATATCTCAATGGACGCTTCGGTCTCAATGGGACCGAACATTGGATGACCTAGACCAGGAGGTTCTAGACTCCGATCCCATGGTCAGGGACTTGCAATGGTGGATGATTCCAGAGAACCTTTCTCGGGGTGTTCACTTCAGTATTGAACCCCCCTCCTAGACATTGACAACAGATGCCTCAGGAGAGGGCTGGGGAGCCCACCTAGGGTCTCACAAGACTCAGGGCAGCTGGTCCAGGCTCGAGCAGAATCTGCACATAAATGTGCTCGAACTCAGAGCAGTCCTGTATGCCCTCCAGGCCATGCACTCCTCCATTCTTCCCGGTCATCTAACCATTCAGACAGACATGTGTGTGGTCTGGTACATCAACAAGCAGGGAGGAACTCCTTCCTACCCTCTGTGCAGGCTAGCAATGAGAATTTGGAGCTGGGCTATCCAGCACAACCTTCTGGGAGTAGAAAACACGCTGACAGACCACCTCAGTCGGTCTTCAGCCAGGGCCCACAAATGGGAACTGGATCAAGAGGTAGTAGACGACACCTTCTTGCTTTGGGGAGCCCCTCAGGTAGACCTGTTTGCATCTCCTCAAAACGCAAAACTTCCAGCCTTCTACTCTCTCGCTCCAGGGCAAGACATTTTCTGGCGGGTCATTCTGTCTCTTGACTGGAGGGACAGATCCTTCTATGCCTTCCCTCCAATTCTCTTAATTCCGAGGGTCTTGCACAAGCTCAGAACAGAAAGAGCCGGATGATCCTCATTGCTCCATTCTGGCTCAAGCAAGTTTGGTTCTCTCTTCTGCAACAATTTTCAGAGGAACCTCTGCTTCATCTACCTCTGTCACAACACTTGTTGACCCAGGATCAAGGGACCCTTGTTCATCCAGGTCTCAAATTCCTTCAGTTGCATGCATGGCTCCTGCAGACGTAGCTCAAGTCCGGTTCTGGGTTTCTCCGCTCGTAGCAGATATTCTGGTGGAGGCCAGAAAGCCTTCCACCAGGTCCACCTACGCCATGAAACGGAAACAATTCTCTATTTGGGCCTCATCAAAGGACTTTGAACCTTTCTCTTGCCCAGTTGAAAGAGTCCTGGACTACATGCGTCATCTCTTCGATCTGGGTCTCAGCCATTCCTCTTTGAAGGTCCACATGGCAGTGATTTCGGCCTACCATGTCCCCTTTGGAGACAGGACTTTCACTCAATTGGAAGTCTCTAAGACATTCCTCAGAGGGGTTCTCCATTTGAGAACCCCCATCCGCATTGCTGCTCCTCCTTGGGACTTGAATTTTGTTCTTGAGAAGCTTACTCTGCCCCCTTTCGAGCCGGCAGCCTCAGCAGATTTGAAGTTCCTCTCTTGGAAGACTCTCTTCCTAGTGGCCATTACTTCAGCTCGATGGATTTCCGAGCTTCAGGCCTTGATGTGCAAAATCCCATATTTTTGATTTTTCACAAGGAATGTGAGGCTCCGCGCACCAACCCTAAGTTTCTCCCTAAGGTGGTGGCGGAATCTACACTGAATCAATCCATTGAGCTACCTGCTTTCTTTACGCAACACTCCAATCAAGGGGAGTACCTCTTGCATACTTTGGATGTTCATAGAATACTGAGATACTATACCACTAGGACTAAAGATCTCAGGAAATCTGATCAGCTTTTTATCTCTTTTGCTCAAAAAAGAGAGGGCAATGCAGTTTCCAAGCAATACCTATCTAAATGGTTGGCTCATTGTATCACTTTCTGTTACAAGTACAACAAGACCCTGCCAGGTTAAGTCAGAGGTCACTCCACCAGAGGAATAGCTGCCTCTGAGGCTTGTTTCAAGAATGTGTCAGCAGTAGACATCTGCACAGCTGCAAATTGGACTTCCGTCCATACCTTTACGAAACACTGCAGTTTGGATATTGCCTCTCGCCGTACAGCAGGCTTCATGTAGGCTGTACTCCAAGGTCTTCTTTCATAAGACCCGTTCAGCCGGAGGTTCCATTAGTTGGATCGTTTTCCTCCTCCTGAGTGCTTTTCCTTGTTCCAGACTGCTTGGGATTCAGTCCTCTATGTAAATACCTACTGCAAGAGCCCTCTCAAAGTAAGATAGTACAGTTACGTAAGAACTTACTGTAACAGTAGATCTTCGAGAGAGGCTCTTGCAGTAGGTATTGCCTTCCTGCCCACCACCCCCCTTAGCTTTTTCAGCTCCTTTTCCATGAAGGGAAATATCCGCTTCTCTCTCCTCATCTTGCCTTTTTGGCCCTTGGCGGGATAGAACTGAAGCGGCATGGGGACTCACTTCATACTGACGTCGTCAGCATGACATCGGTCACCTGACATAGGGGTGGTCCCCCGGCAGAGACTGCTAGCTAAAAAATTTTCCATTGGGTCCTGACATCTGCCGGGTCAGTCCTATATGTAAATACCTACTGCAAGAGCCTCTCTCGAAGATCTACTGTTACGGTAAGTTCTTACCTAACTGTACTTTCTCCAGAAACTGTGAGGAGACTACAGCTCCCAAAGTCCTTCCGGAATGCTATCAGGCAGCCTAGCACCAAGAGCAACACAATTTAAAACAATAAATCCACTGAGTCAGTACTGCTTATTGGCCACTGATTCCCTGTCACATCGCTTTTGACGGTCACACAGGTATCTCAGCAGTCCCCTATCTTGGAAAGTGTTGTTTTTGGTTGCAGTTACTTCTACTCGGAGGATTTCCGAGCTTCAGGCTCTGATGTGTAAAGAGCCTTATTTGATTTTGCACCAGGATAGTTTATCTGTGTACCAATCCCAAGTTTCTCCTGAAGGTAGTGCCCGAGTTCTCTCTTAACCAGGATATTCAACTTCCAGTTTACTACCCAGAGTTCTCAGGCAAGGGGGAGGCCCTGTTGCATACTCTGGATGTTCACAGAATTCTTCGTTACTATATAGATCACACTCGATCTTCTAGAAAGACAGACCAGTAGTTTGTCTCCTTTGCCAAACGAATGTTAGGGGCACCAGTGACTAAGCAGACATTGGCTAAATGGTTGGTCAATTGCATAGCTTTCTGCTACCAAAAGTACAATAAACCTTTACTAGGACTGGTTAAAGGTCAATCCACTAGGGATGTTGCCACTTCCTTTGCATCCCTAAGGAATGTCTCAGCAGTGGATCTTTGTGCAGCTGCTACTTGGAGTTCAGTCAGCACCTTCATAAAACACTACAGTCTGGACATTGCTTCACGGAGGAGAGCAGGCTTTGGCCTCGCCATCCTCCAGGGACTACTCTCCTAGGCATATCAGTGGTTTACTAGCTCTCATAACCACCACCCTTCTGACCTGGATTCTATCATTGTACTGCTTGGGACTCACTCCTAATGGTATTACCTGCTGCAAAAGCTCCATCTCAAAGTGATATAGTACAGTTACGTAAGAACTTACCGTAACAGTAGATCTTTGAGAAGAGCTCTTGCAGCAGGTATGCTTTCCCTCCCTCCCTCCTACCCCCAGGGTTTTGTAACTGTATTTTTCTCTGGGAGATGTGAGAACCTCTTTGGTTCCCCATCCTTTATGCTGACCAGTCTACGACGGGCGAACTGACGTGGTGCCGGGGGACTTCCTCTTTATACCATGGGTGACGTCAGGGGCAGGACCAACGCCAAGGGGTGGTCCCCTGCCTTAGACTGCTAGCTAGATTTTTTCATTGGGGTCCTAGTGCCTGGTGGCATAGTCCTAAAGGTGTTACCTGCTGCAAGAGCTCTTCTCGAAGAGCTACTGTTGCGGTAAGTTCTTACATAACTGTACTTTACTAAATATGGTGACTGTTCAACTGTTATTGTATCTTTATCTTTTACTTTACTATCCCCGACACAATTGGAAATGAGCCATTACCAGTTCAGCATGTCTTTCCTGGTAAAACTTTTCAAATAATTATTTTATAGTTTATTTACTCAGGATAGCCCAACTTATATGCAACCTATTTGCTCTGGGGTCTTGCCAGTTCTCAGTTTTAAAGTTGGAAGGACTGAGGCAGTGAGAGGCTAAATTAGTTGCCCAAGGTCATACAGTGACAGTTTTCGGATCAGAGAACCTGGTATCTCCTAGTTTACAATTTTGTGCTCTAATCAACAGATGTGCTATCTTGCATTGTAAGAAGAAGGGTAAACCTAGACCTTTAGGTATGTCTGCAGAAATTTCAAGGGATATCCAGAGGACAACCCCACTCCAAATATCCCTGAGGATAAACCCCTCTAAAGATCTGAAATGAAAAAGGCCATCACACTTTGTTTTTATCTCTACAGAGTGGTCCAGTAAGGCTATTTGTGCCATACAAAAGGCGGAAAAAGGAAAATGAGCCACCTACAGCCCCTGCGAAGAAGGACTCACCCAAAAATATAACCTTACTGCCAGCCACTGCAGGGACCACATGTAAGTTCTGATGAGAAATACAACACTGTTTTCACATGTGCACTGTTTCTGTATTGCTTCGTGTTGTCAATGGGAGTTAATATATATGGGTAATGTACTCCCCCACTGGTGTAGGGGTGCAGCCCAAAAAGCTGTGACTTAAGCCAGTGGCGTGGAGGGCTGAGATATCATGCCTTACCTCCTGCCACACCGGCAACTCGTGTTTGCGGTGTGAGTGGGTCTCTGGGAGTCGGCCGGGTGGGAGAGGATTGAGCATCCGGAGGACAGCTGTCCTCTCCCAGGGATGTAGGGACATGGAGGCTGGCCCAGGGATGGAGGGGGGGATATGGAGGCTGGCGTATCTCTAACACCTAGCAGTGGCTGGGTGTCGGAGTGCCTGAGTCCCGTACATTAGAGATGGGGCAGAGTAGTCGGCCGGCATGCTGTGGGCGGAAGGCACAGCTCACCCTCTGGGGGTGGGAGGGAGAAAAGCCAGAGGAGAAAATGTCCTGGGCAGCTGGATGAATGCCGACCGCCACAGGCGCCACTCCCGTGAATGGCAGGCACCTCCCGAAACCGAATCCATGTTGGCAGGTTGAGGGATCCCACCGCCCGCCCCACCACTGGGGGTAAGCTGTGGAGGACGACAGGTGGTGCACTGCGAGTGGGGAGCACGCAATTGGGGGGGGTCATCGAGATGGAGGGCAGCACAGGACAGGGGATAAAGAAAGTACGAAAAAAAAGCTGTGACTTCAACATAGAACCCTGGGAACATGGAACATTCCGAATACAGCAGTTATTTTCTGCTGTACCAGTGAAGGAGTAGCACAGCACAGATAGAGCTCTTGGAAGATTTGTATTTTCTGCAGGGTGTTTATTATTTTTATTCATGAATTGTGTAACATGTAGGCAGGTTGGGCCCCCTAATGAAGTCCTGTGGTGAAGCGCGCTGGGGCATCTGAGATCTAACAGCCAAGTGCAGCTATGTATTCATGCTGTTAGCTCTTAGTGTAATTACACTTTATATAGAAGCTGTCAGCAGAAAAGGACCTCCTGGCCCACCTAGTCTGCATCCCCACCTACTGTGCTACCATAGACCGTAATTATTTCTGCAAAAAAACAAGCCTAAACAGCAAACAAAAAAAGTGCTAAACAAGCTGTAACCATGCCGAATCTAGTAACCAGAAACCGTAAAAACAAAAGGACTGGCACCAGCATATGAATCATAGAATCATGTTGGTAGAAAAGGACCCAGTGGCCCATCGAATCTGCCCTGCCACCTTTTTACTCATGTGCCTTGCCACTGACCCTCCCCTTCCCCCTACATCTCAACCCCATATGTATGTCCCATGCCTTCTTGAATACCTCCACTATATCAGCCCCCACCACCTCCTCTGGCAATCTGATACAGGTCTCCACCACCCTCTCCATGAAGAAACGTCCCCTCATATTCCCGCTGTATCTTCCACCCTCTAATCTTAGGCTATGCCTTCTTGTAATAGCCCCCTTCTTCCTTTTAAGTAAGCTCCCCTCCTTTACTTTACTTTATTGATCCCTTTTACATATTTAAAAGTTTCAGTCATGTACCCCTTGTTACACCTGGACAGCTGGTTCTGATTAACCTATGCTTTTTGTAATATAAAAATGTGTTATTGATGGTCTCTCATGAGAGATGCTGACAGTCTATGGAATGACAAACCCCCCTCCCAGGTTTTAGCTAATAGGTGTTACCTGGAAGGCCAAGAGATAATTACAGGCTAGAAGAGGCCATCATAAACTTTTATAACGTTCAGAGGAAACACAGTTAAAATTCACATGGTGATACAAAGCATGTTGCACCTCCGTGAGATCTGGCACAGAGACATAACCAGTCCTTTGATGTCCTGGAAAGGGGAAGCTGCTCATAAGATCAAAGAAAGTCATATGAGAAAATGAGTTGTGCTGAGAACACAGAATTTACCTTTGATAAAACATCCTGGGTGTATGATTTTTAATAAACAGAGGAGGAGGAGCTAGGTGACCTCACGCAAAGGGGTTGGCAAAGACAGTTTTTTAAACAGTATTCTGTTTTCCTTCAGAGACACGCTTCTATCCACACTCTGAGAAAGACGCATCTTTAAGCACTTTAAGCAGGTATTTAGAGAGAGAGAGAGAGAGAGAAATCTAAGTACTGTAGAAGGAACTGCACTGTTAAAACCTTGTTCTTTTAAAAGATTGTATGGTTCTTGTGATATATGTTTCTGTATTTTTATGTCTTACATATTTTTATCTATTTTAGTAAAACTCTATTTTTAGAGCCTACTTGGTCTATCTTTGAATTTCTTTCTTTAACAAGTGAGGTATTTGTGGTTACAGCTGACACTATACATAAGCTTGAATGGTGATACCAAACTGGAAAAAGGTAGAGTTAAATCTGAGGTCTTTTATTAGAGTTTTTAAAGGAACATTTTTGTACACCTGGTTAGGTGCCCATAGGCAAAGATATCTGACTCCCAGAAGACAGAATTGTCTGAGCCTGTGCATTGGGTACGCTAGCAAAAGGTTCACAGTTTGAATCCCTCCAAGACTTGAGACCAAAGGTTGATTCGAACCCACACAACAGACAGGAGGGTTACCCTGTTTCTGTTAATTGTTCACAGGACTGCACTTGCAGGTTGGCACTTTGGGAGTAGAGGGCCTGACCTGCTGAGTGGGTTTGTGACACCCCCCTTCCTCCTGGTCTCAAGTGTGTTCAGGTCCAACTCCTTACATCTCTGCTCGTATGTCTTCCCCTGTATACTGTGCACCATTTTGGTTGCCTGTCTCTGTACTTTCTCTGTACCATCTATGTCCTTGCATAGGTGTGGTCTCCAGAACTGTACCCCATACTCTAAGTGTGGCCTCATCATGGCTTTGTAGAGAGGCATTAGTACCTCCCTCTTTCTGCTAGTGATGCCCCCTCCCTATGCATGCCAACATTCTGTTTTCCTTCCCCACTGCTTTGTTGCATTGGTTTCCTACCTTGAGGTTGCTGGATATTATGATCCCCAGATCCCTCTCCTGCTTGGTTTTCTTGATCCTCCCCCCAGTGTATACTGCTTGTGTGTTTTTATGTTCTAAGTACATCACAGCGCCATTTTTGGAATAAACTTTAGCTGCCAGGTTTCCGACCACCCCTCCAGTCTCTTCAGGTCCTGTCTCTTGGGTAGGGTGTGACCCACCACCCATGGCCATGCAGGAGACAGGGACATGGCAAACAGGCCTAGCGCACACAAGGGCACTACCCAGGGAACAATTCAGTGGGACAGCAGGGGATACGCCCATGGACACAAATAGACACCTGCAGCACAGCGCAACATGCTGCCTGCAAAGGAAACACAGACGCAATCATTGTAGAAAAATAACAGCTTTTTACTGGGAAAACAAAAACAAAGGTGTGCCAACAGGGCACCCAGGAACTGCAACAGGGGGAGGCAACAGTGAAAGCAGGGGACATGGACTGGGTGAAGGTACAGAGGTGTGGAAGGAGGACCCAGAAAACGGGGTCGGCAGGGGAGAGAGAGAGGATCGATCATCTGGAGGACTGATCTCCTCTCTTGGTGAGGGATCCAGGGGTAGCCCGGCGCAGCAGTGGCCCCCGGTGGAGACCAGTGGCACTGCGACGCATAGGGGCTCACAAGCGAGGGAGACGTTGGGCAGCTGCCTTCCAGACATGGATGGGAGCACCCACATCGCGGGCTGGGCGGCATTGCACGTCCAACATTGAGGGCGTAAACATGAAATACCCCTCTGGCTCGGATAAGTAACGGCCCTGACAGTGCCACCACCACACGCCCAATGCTGGTTCCCCGTCACTGCCCCCTGCAGCCTCTCCAGGTTGCCGTCCCCCGACCTGGGGAGCCGTGACAAAACTGAAGATGTAGGGGAACACAACGGGCAGTAGAGTGAGTCGGTGTGCACAGTGGTCTGAGAGAGTTCCGAGCTGGAGGGCCAGAAAGACAGTTGAAAAAAAAAAAAAAATGAAGTATATATGGTTACTGCTGACACTATGCATATGCTTGAATGGTGATACCAAACTGGAAAAAGGTAGAGTTAAATCTGAGGTCTTTTATTAGAGTTTTTAAAGGTTCATTTTTGTACACCTGGTTAGGTGCCCGTAGGCAAAGATATCTGGCCCCTCGAAGACAGAATTGTCTGAGCCTGTGCATTGGGTACGCTAGCAAGAGGTTCACAGTTTGAATCCCTCCAAGACTTGAGACCAAAGGTTGATTCGAACCCACAAAACAAACAGCAGGGTTACTCTGTTTCTGTTAACTGTTCACAAGGCTGCGGTCGGAGGTTGGCACTTTGGGAGTAGAGGGCCTGACCTGCTGAGTTGGTTTGTGACAGATTGGTTGAGAGTGGTGCGAAAATTTTGGTTTTACAAGCTTTTATTGTCCAGTGTGTCATCCTGAGACCATCAGCTCACTTGCAAAGAAAGAAAAAGGCAGTGATTTATTTTTAACTAAGGAAACAGAACTATATCACTTGGTGTACAGTCAAATTCCGACCCGTTGTTTTTTTTTTTTTCTAAAGTGCAAGTCAGAGTAGCCATAGTTAGGGAAGAAGATGGCTTCCAACTACAGCAGGCACACTGTAGACTACTTAAAGCAGTTGTGCGGGGACAGAGGAGTCCCGTTTGAGGTGAAAGCCAGCAAGCAGAACCTCGTGGATGCCCTGATGGTAGCAGATACCCAGAGCAGCGAGTCACAGACCATGACTGAAAAGGACCAAACCTCGAGTGTGGCAGGGCTAGCGGCCAGTGCAGTGTTCAGATCCAGGAGGATGACAGCAGGGCCACTGTCAGTGAAGGGCCACAGCAGCAGGGAAAGGTCACCAGTATCCTGGATTCAGAAGCACTCAGGCTGCAAATTGAGTTGCACAGAATGGAGCTGACGTTCCAGAGGGAGAGGGACCGTGAGGCAGAGTGAGAACGCCGAGAGGCAGACCCTGAGGAGAGTGAGCGCCAGAGGCAACATGAACTGGAGAAGCTACGACTCTAACCAGTGGCACCAGAGCAGGTAAGTGGCTTGGGTTTAACTGGGACTGCAGGACTGGGTTACAAATTGAACTCCAAATTGATAGCCGAATTTAAAGAAGGGGGGATATGGATGCCTTTTTAAATTCTTTGGAAAAAGTTTGTATTCAGGCTAAAATTCCTAGAGAGTCCTGGAACTTCCAGCTATCCCCGCTACTTACCGAGAAAGCTCAGGATGCAATGGGTCAAATGGACAATGAGGACAGTGATGATTACAGTAAACTTACTGCACTGTTAAAGAAATTTGAATTAACTACTGAATCATACAGAGCTAAATTCTGTAAGCTCAGGAGAAGCCCTGACATGAGCTATGAGGAGCTAGCCACGAAACAACGTCAGTTTTTAAAATGTTGGTGGGAAGGAATTGAGGCAGACTCTGTTGATAAAATTGAAAATGTGATTTTGTTAGAACAGTTTTATTGGGCATACCCAGCAGAGCTAAAAACCTGGCTGGAGGACCAACATCCCAAAACAGTGCAAGAGGCTGCTGAACTTTCGGACCGATATGCCAAAAGCAGACCTGCTCTGAGAGCGAATGGGGCGGGCGTGGCAGCACAGAACGGGAAGAGCGCGCCTTCAGGGCAGCTAAAACCCTCACGGCCTCCACTGAAACCAGTTAACCCCAGGTTTCAGAGAAAAGATTACTCTGAAAAGAGAAGTGAATGTTGGTTATGTAAAGAAACTAGGCATATTGCCAGACAGTGTCTCAAAAGAGTGAGCAATAATATGCAGAATGGTACTAGAAAAGAAGTGGGTTGTTTGTGTGTCCCTGGAAGCATGCCAGTGAACATGAGGGAACACAAGCACCCAGTGGTGAATGGTATATAGACGTAGGGGTTAAGGGACAGAGGGGCATCCCTGACATTGGTAAAAGGGGATCTGGTACAGCCTGGTCAGCTTATACCCAATAAATACATCACTGTACAAGGGTTCACTGGTGAAGAGAAAACATTGCTACTGGCCAGTGTTCTCCTGGACTGGGGTGAAAGGGGGAACTGTGCAACAGGTGGCAGTAGCCAAAATGGTAACAGTGGATGTGATCCTGGGCAACAGTCTTAAACGGGATGGTATGTGCAGTTACCCGTAGCCAAGCGGCAAGGGAAAATTGTAGTTTCCTGAACCCACAGAAGCCATTGTGGAAACCATTGAGAGGCTGGTTCCCCAGCCTGTGACTCCAGATGGGGAGACTAACGAAAAGGGGGTAGAAATTTCCTCAGCAGCAAGTAACCACACAGCTACAGAGGGTTACTCCGAAGAGGGAGGGGTGAAGCATTGTCAGAGGGTTGGGATTGACAGTGATCCTGAGTGCCCTGATGCTTGTGCTAGGGGCCCTAGTTTAGCGACTGAAGGGGACCTGTCCCATGCCTTGGGAAGGTATGAGGGGTTTGCAGCTGCTCAGAGAAGTGACCCTAGTTTAGAGAAGCTGAGGGCTTGGGCAGACTCTGACGGCACACAGGGAGGTGACAGCAGACATAAGGTTTATTGGGAAAATGGACTTATGGATACTCAGGCTGTGCAGACAGCGGGAGGGGTGCTAGGCAGGCAGCTTGTCATTCCCAAGGGGTGTCATGAGCAGTTGCTCAAGATTGCACATGATATTCCCTTGTCTGGTCATCTGGGAATTGCACCCATGATGCAGCGGTTGGCCCAGAATTTCTACTGGCCTAACTTCACCCAGCAGGTGAAGGAGTATTGCAGGTCTTGTCACTGGTGCCAAGAAATAGGGAAGGCGGGCAAGAAAACCCAAGCTGCCCTGATTCCATTGCCCATAGTGGAGGAGCCATTCCAGAGGGTGAGAATGGATATTGTGGGGCCTTTAAATACTCCCAGCTCCTCAGGGAAGAGATTCATCCTGACTGTGGTGGATTATGCCACCCGGTACCCAGAGGCAGTCACCCTATCCTCACTGAGAACAGACAAAGTAGCAGATGCCTTACTTGGGATTTTCTCCTGTGCTGGGTTTCCGCAGGAGGTTATCACTGATCGAGGGGGTTCCTTCATGTCGGACCTGATGAAATGTTTATGGGAGAAGTGTGAGGTGGTGCAGAGATGCATGACACTGTATCACCCACAAGCCAATGGTCTTGTGGAAAGATTCAATGGTACCCTGGAGTCAATGCTCCGGGTATTTGCTGAACAGTATGGGAGGGACTGGGAGAAATACCTTCCCCACCTGTTGTTTACATACAGGGAGGTGCCCCATGAGTCGACAGGATTTTCCCCCTTCGAAGTCTTATATGGGCGCCGGGTACATGGGCCCCTAGACTTGATCTGGGAGGACTGGGAAGGCAAGCACGCCACCCAGGGAACTCCCATTGTGGATTACGTTCTTAGGTTTATGGAGAGGCTAAAGGAGCTTATGGGGACAGCCAAGAGCAACCTAGCTGCTGCCCAACAAAAACAAAAAGTGTGGTACGCCCGCAGAGCTAGAGCTCGCTCGTACATGGTGGGTCAGGAAGTCATGGTCCTTATTCCAGTCCAGAAAGACAAGCTGCATGCTGAGTGGGCAGGACCATATAAAGTGGTTAGGAAGGTAATTGACGTGAACTACATTATAGAGTTACCTGACAGAAGACAGACAGAAAGGATGTACCATGTCAACATGATGAAGCCATATGCAAATAGGGCTGACATGGTGTTTGCAGTGTGTAGTCATGGGGAGGGCACGGACGAAGGAGAACCCCTTCTGGACTTGCTGGAAGAAAGTAAGTGGGAGTCCTTTGTGGAGGCAGTAAAATTGTCTCCCCAGCTGGCACTGGACAAGATCCAGGAAGTAAGGGAGGTTTTAGCAGACTTTGCCCCATTATTTAGCTCCAAGCCTGGACTAACCCCCTTAGTGACGCATGATGTGGAGATAGGGACACAGACACCTATACAGCGGACAGTATATCGGGTGTCAGAAGCTGTCCAAAAGGACATTAGGAGGGAAGTGGAGGAGATGCTGGATTTAGGGGTTATCCAGAGATCCCACAGCCCCTGGACCTCACCCGTAGGCCATGTGCCCAAGCCAGATGGCTGTACTCGTTTCTGTGTGGACTATCGTGGACTGAATGCAGTCACGAAGTCAGATGCCCACCCGATGCCCTGGACGGACGGACAAACTCCTGGACAAGTTGGGAGGGGCGACCCACCCTACGATCATTGACCTGACAAAAGGGTATTGGCAGGAGAGTTGACAGACAGAGCTAGGGAGAGGTCGGCCTTCATCACTCCGATGGGCTTATTTGAATTTAAAGTAATGCCTTCCGGAATGAAGAACGCCCTGGACACTTTCCAAAGGTTGGTGAACCAGGTGTTAAATGGTGCTGAGGAGTACGCCATGGTGTACCTGGTTGACATTGCCATCTTTAGTGCCAGCTGGGAGGAACATCTTTCCCACCTTAGGGAAGTGCTGGGCAGGATACAGAGGGCTGGGCTCACTGTCAAAGCCGAGAAGTGCCAGGTGGCCTTGGGAGAGGTGGCATACCTCGGGCATGTGGTAGGCCAGGGACAGCTCCGTCCTAACCAAATAAAAATAATGGTAATCCAGGTATGGCCCAGACCAGAAACACAGAAGCAGGTCAGGAGTTTTCTCGGGACAGCAGGGTACTATAGAAAATGTCTACCCAATTACAGTGCCCTGGCTGCTCCCCTATCTGACCTGACAAAGAAAAAGATGCCAAAGAAAATTACCTGGGGCCCAGCCTGTGACGAAGCCTTTTCCAAACTAAAGGAGGCACTGTGCAGTGCTCCTGTTTTGACAAGTCCTGACTATAGCAAACCCTTTATAGTTCAGACTGACGCCTCAGACAAGGGTATTGGGGCAGTAATGAGTCAGACATCCAGCCAAGGGAGGGATCACCCAATAGCATACCTGAGTAGGAAGTTACTTCCCAGGGAGCAGGCATACTCCACTGTGGAAAAAGAATGTCTTGCCTTATTGTGGGCCCTAAAGAAGTTGGAGCCATACTTGCGTGGGCAGCATTTTGTGGTGCAGACTGATCACAAGCCCCTGGTTTGGCTGACGCAGATGGGAAAGACGAATGGTAGATTGCTAAGGTGGAGTCTTGCTTTGCAAGGGCATGATATGACAATATTACACAGGGCTGGAGCCAAAAATCAGAACTCAGATGGCTTGTCTCGTGTCTACGAGGAGTGAACTAAATTGGGAAGCTCATCCCATGCAGGGGATAAGAGCCCCCAAATTCAGTCTAGGTGGAGAGGAATTGTGACACTTGGACAGCTGGTTCTGATTAACCTACTGTATGCTTTTAGTAATATAAAAATGTGTTATTGATTGTCTCTCATGAGAGATGCTGACAGTCTGTGGAATGACAAACCCCCTCCCATGTTTTAGCTAATAGGTGTTACCTGGAAGGCCAAGAGATAATTACAGGCTAGAAGAAGCAATCATAAACTTTTATAACGTTCAGAGGAAACACAGTTAAAAATTCACATGGTGATACAAAGCATGTTGCACCTCCGTGAGATCTGGCACAGAGACATAACCAGTCCTTTGATGTCCTGGAAAGGGGAAGCTGCTCATAAGATCAAAGAAAGTCATATGAGAAAATGAGTTGTGCTGAGATCACAGAATTTACCTTTGATAAAACAGCCCTCGCATGGAGCCTGCGTAGACATCCCGGATCCCTCCGACGAAGTTCACCATACCTGTGCCGACACTGCTGTCCCATGCGCAGCATGCCCATGTGGCACTCAAGGCCCACCGCCACTCTGTCCCACATCTGGGACCGTGGCACCTGAAAACTCACATTCCCAAACAGCTGGGGCACATAGGGCTCCACCAGCGCAACAGAGTTGCACATTTCAGCCTCTGACCAATTCACAGCACGGTGTGCACGTCTCCCGGAACCCGCCATATCACACTGTGTCGTGAAGCGAGTGCTGCAGCCTATACTGCATGCACATGGTAATGCTCATTTACCTTGCGCAATAGCGGGCTAATGTACATGACCATACATGACCATACAGCACGCGGATACACGACTGATGTGCACAGTAGTGGCCTATTGCGCAGCACCACACATGCGCACCGTGGCATGGCCTGGTGGGGGTACGGGGTCACGTCCGTGACCCTGTAGGTGCCATGCATGACCCTGTGCAGTGGCATGCAGGCCCCAGCCTGCACCATGGGTCCTGGTATAGCAGTGCGCCCGGATGCGCGGTAGGCACCCGGTGCAGCATGCACAATGGTGGAGCATCGCGCAATGCACACAGCCGTGCGATTGGACACTGGATGTGGTTCCGCCAATGGTGCACATGTGCACCATGTGGCTGCGCACTGCACATGTGCCAGACATGCGCCGCACAGATGCTCCTGTGCATTCCCATTGCGCAAGACGCAGTATCTCAGTATTCAACTGGCATATGCAGAGAACCTCATGAGGCCATGCATGGCACAGTTGGGCTCATTTGCATCACATTACATTTGTGCAACAACTCATTTGCATGCATTACACCTTAAAAGCATCATGCCGCAGCACAGGCCACTGACAGGTATTGCAGCTATTGAGGTAAGGGGATGCATATGCAGGGAATGGGATGGCCATGCTGACAGAGCAACACAGCTCCTGTGTGGGCTTCCACGCCACTGACGGGCCTTTCCTTCACTGTCTACAGGTAGCATCATGTCTGAGGTTGAGGGAGCGGAGGAGCAGGGACCTGCACAGAGGCGTAGGCCCAATTTCATGAAGCGGGAGCAGCAGGCCCTGTTTGAGGCCTACCTCGACAGGGAGGCCCTGTTGAGTGGTTGCATGGGCACCCCACCGGAACAGTCGGCTGGGTAGGCTATGGTGGCCACCTATGTAAATGCCCACGGGAGGCATCAGAGGTCTGCACAGGAGTACAGGAAGAAGGTGGGGACTGACAGATGTCACATCAAGGAGAAGGTGGCAGCCATCATGGCGTCCCACAGCAGGATGGGTGGGGCACCCGGCAACGCCCCTGCACCGTCCGTGACGGAGGAACTGGTGGTGGTGGCTATCAGCCATCCTGCCATTGAGGGCATCCCGAGCGGAGGTTTCCAGATGGGTGGCAGCCCCTCACTGCACTGTGAGTCACTGTGTGGCACCCATGGGGGGGGAGTGGCCTGTGCCAGCTTTTGTGTTGCGTGGACCATGTGTGTGTGTGGCATGTGACAGTGTATGGCGCACATGGGGCCGCTGTACACGGCATTGTGCACCCCAGGTCAGTGGGATGGCTGCATGGCCACTGTACTATGGCCGGAGCACATGCTCTAGGGTGTGTCGCGCAGCCGCACAGACACATAGTGCTGCATGCCCAGCATGCCAGCGGCAATGTGCTGTCCACCGGGGCACCCTCTGCAGCACGCCACTCCAACGCTGGCGGCGCTGTGTATAGTACTCCACATGCCAGCCATGGGCTGTAGTTGCGCCATGCACCCCCGCTATCCAACACAGCTGGCCTGTCATGAGCAGCATTGGTGTCATGTACACTCTGCTGTTCATCACTGCCCGGGTGTACACCGCTGTATGCCGGCATGGGTGGGCCACACAGGCACCGTCGCTGGGACCAGGGCCCAGCCTGCAAAGTGCCATCCCCACCACTGATAATGCCTTTTTGTCTTCCAGCGCCATCATGCCTCTGGGGTACGTCACAGGATGCCACCGCTGACACTGGACCAGAGGAGGACTTGTCATCCACGTCCATGGGAATCCAGAATAGGGACCATCCACATTGGGACAGTGTGGGGCTACTGGACCTATTGGTCCTCAATGATGATGATATGCTGTCAGACATACTGCTCAGTGAGGGCCTGTCCAAGCTGGTCCCGGGCACGCAGCTTGGCAGTGCGTCCGACTCAGATGATGACATGACACTGATCCTGGATGGCACAGACCAGGCGGTGCTGCCCAGGGTACAGGGCCAGACACAGGCGGCGGTGGACACCGGTGGCGTGACAGCATCCACACAGCTGCACCCTGACAATGGCCGCACAGTGGCGTGTGGCGCCGCTGCTGTTATGGCTGGGGGGGCACTGCTGAGGATGCCAGTGCCACAGGGACGGACCAGTAGTCAGCTGGGCTGCAGCAGCGGGATGCAGTGACCACCGTGCAGCACATCACAGGGGCTGCCACAGGTGTGCCCCCACATACACCACCCCTTGCACGGTCCCCGAGCAGCGTCCACCGGAGCAGGGCATTGACCAGCATACTGCGACACCCCCAGCAGGTCAGCGCCCGCCCCAGGCAGTGCAGGGTGATGATCGGCTGGACGAGCACACCAGGCTGCTGCGGGCATCTGTAGAGCACCAGGCAGCACCCGGTGCAGGGATCTGTGCACTGTGGGTTGAGGTGCATCAGTTGGTGAGCTCCATCAACTGTGGGAGGCCACAACTGCATCGCTGAACCGCATCGCCGCCAGATTTGCATCGCTGGTGTCCACTGGGCATGGCCATGCACATAGGATTCCCCTCAGTGGCACATCCACACCACGGACACAGTGTCTGGTGATGCCTGCATGGCTGAAGCCAGGATCCAACCTGGCCATTCCCGACACCCCCGGTGCTGATCTCTTTGCCGGTCTTTTCATACCAGCGAGGACCCAGTCACGTTCTTAGGCCTCCATCCCCGCGAGTGTGTTGGACACACCTGCGGTGGCTGTTGCACAGCCAGTGACTGTCACACAGTCTAGGCGGAGCCACCCACTTGGCCGTGGCAGCCGTGGCACCGCATGGTAGGCCTTCTGGGTGTGCTGTCCTATCCTGCTGACCGCAGCTGTTGTCTAGTGCACACGTGTGAGTGACACCCTGTACATACGGCGGTCCACATGTGTGGTGTGTGGCACGTCCTCCATGTGTGCATGCTGTGCTGCTGGGCCTTGTGGCATGGGCATGATGATGGCAGCACCATGCCAGCCCTGCCTGTGTGCCGGTGTCTTCACTTATGCCATGTCCCACTGCTCGTGTGTGTGTATGTGCCTATACCTCTGCACTGTGCTGTGTGCATGTGGCTGTGTGGTTTTGCAGTCCCTGTGCATACTGTATGTGTGCCAGTGTTGGTGCATGTGTCACTGAGTGCCCTTGCACCCCCGTGGGTGGGTGGGTGGAGTGGTGGTCCGTACAAGCATGGCAGGCATATCTATTCACTTACCTCCGGTCCCCAAAGTGTTCCTGTGTGATGGTGGCCCATTGCCTCCTGGCAAGGCCTGCTAGCCTGGGGTCCCTCCTTCCCATGGGTGGTTGCACACCCCCTTCTGGCCTGTCCTCCCCATCCACTTCGCTGCTGTCACCCTCATCCACCTGGACAGCTATCCCACGGTCAATGGCCATGTTGTGCAGCATACAGCAGGTCAAGAATAGGCCACAAGTTTTCACCGGGCTGTACTGTAGGGCACCACCTGACCTGTCTAGGCAACGGAAACACATCTTGAGCATGCTGAATACACGCTCAATGACATTGCATGTAGCGGTGTGTGCCTCATTATACCTCTCCTCCGTAGCTATGGATGGGCACCGGAAGGCGGTGAGCAGCCAGAGTCTTGGGGGGGTAGGTGCCCTGTGTGGGTTGAGGATACGGTTATCATTCTGCATTGGTTGTCCCCCCCCCCTCACCTCTGCCACCTTCCACCACCCTCCCCACACACACATTGTGTATCATGGGCCTCTACCCACGGCACGGCTGCAGCCACGTCCCACCCCATGCCATGCTCACCTAACAGGTGCCCCATGGGGATCTCCCCTCTCTCAAATCTCCGGCACAGGCTGGAGCTGTGCCAGATATATGAGTCGTGTGCATTCCTGGGGTGTGTGGTGCAGACATTGGTGATGTGCCCCGTGGCATTGCACACCACCTGGCAGTTGACTGAGGGGCCCCCTCTGGGCCAGGTGGTGTGTGAATGGCCACGTTGGTGCAGTCTATGGCCCCATCATGCCTGGCATGTGTGCCACCCTGTGGAAGTCCTGCATGTTTGCTGTACGCTCTGCCTGTGTGCTTGGGAATCGTATGAACTCCGAAGCATGTAGCAGCAGGGCATTGAGGAACTGTGTGAGGAGGTGGGACGTGGCTGACTGGGTGATCCCAGTGGTTGCCCCCTTTGGTTCTGGAAGGTGCCCGTGGCGAGCAAGCACATCGCTGTTGTCACCTTGGTCTCCACCGATGTGGCATGACTCTTTCTTGTGGGTGACTGCAACTCATCATGGCAGAGCTCACAGAGCTGCCTCAGAATTGCCCTGTTCAGCCAGTACCGGCCCTCGATCTCAACATCCCCATAGTCCTTGAAGGTGTGGCGGGCATGGTACCGTCTGTGTTGGGCATACTGCTGCGGGGCCCTTCCTCGGCCACGTTGCTGTTCCTCACTCCTCCTCACACCCCTCATTACCGCATCCATATGGAATGGCCCTGCATCCATCACTGCCTGTCTCAGTGTTGCACATCTGCTGTGTGTGTGTTTGAGCCTCTTTTTATATGCTGAAGTCTGTCTGGCGCATTCTGTGTGTTCCTCCTGACTTGCGCTGTGTTTTTTCGGCTGAATATGCTATTGCGCTGCTTATTCATGGGAATGCCCCCTTGTACTTGCGCCACATATATTACTATTTCGCCTCAGCGCAGTGTGTTTTGAGGTGCGCATTTTGTATTGGTTGAATGTGGCTGCAGAGCTCAAGTCTGTGGTTGCGCCTGAGCATCTCGGTTGCGCCTTCCACAACTGCTCTGAATATCTGGACCCATATGTATAAAAAAACTAAATCAGCTTTAAGCAGTCTGCTGTAAAGTTAACCATTTGGTATCATTTAGATGCTTAAACCTATAATCAGAAATCAGCCTATACATTGGAACTAAGCATAGAACTATCAGCTTTGAAAAAACTTTTAACAACTGTAACACTTATACAAACAGTATACAAATAATTGCTTAAAGAAAAACTACACCTTCATATCTTCTAAATGTTATTTGTTTCCATGTCAACAGACAACTCTTTTCATGTAGCTGTTAAAAGATGTATGCAACCGATTTAGACAGTTTTCGCAGTTCATACTAGGCCCTGTTACTGTCTGAGGCTCCATTTCGTGGTTGTTGAAATCTCATTGTCCCTGAGAGCTACATTAGCATATGAGAGCATGATGCATAATCACCCTTTAAACTCCCCAGTATGCCTGTCTACCTAATTAGTCTTCAAAGAAACAAGCTCCAAGAAGGTGTGAAATACCACATTTACCTTGAGTAAGCTTTGCAAACTATCTGGGTTATAATGCAGTTTTTTCCCTTTAAACTCCATTCAGTTTATGAGTTTCCAGAGAGTTTTTGCAGGGTATTTGTTCTTTCAGCATAGATACACATAATATAAATGGTTGATCTGACATCATGTTCTCATATGCTAATGCACTTCTCATGGACAATGAGATTTCAACAACCATGAAATGGAGATCCCCAGGACAATCATAGGGGCTACCATGAGCAGTGAAAACAAACTAAGCCTAACACATATAGCCCTAACAGCTACAGGAAAGGAGTTGTCTGTTGACATGGAAACAAATGAAATTTAAATTATATGAGGGTGTAGTTTTCCTTTAAACTCGAGAAAGTGTGGAACTAACTTGTAGAGGTAAAAAGTACCTGAAAGGGTTTGTTTATCCGATTTAAAAGCAGAATTCAAACATTAAGCATGACTAACAGTAGAGATCAGCAGTGATGAAAATAGCCTGCAATTCAAGTCTCTTTATCTGAACTCGTCTCTCCCTGATCAGTCAGTCAGAGCCAGGCAGCTCCCCACGTGCTTCTGTGCCCATTTCAGGGCTTTTGAGGAGTCATTGAACAAGAAAGTTTGCCATCATGTACAATCCTTAAGCCTGCTGGGAACACTATTCCATGGATTATGTCAGCCTCCCATAGCATGGCTCAAATGCTGTCAAATCTTTCTTCTTTTGCCATATGGCAAAGCTAAGATCAGGAAATATCCTGATCGGGGACCCATCCTGTAGCACAGTTTTCTTTCTTCCAGCCAAGGCCAACACCTGATCTCTAGACACCAACTCCATCTGTAACCATCACAATTGCTCAAGATGCATCGGGGTTGTCAGTCCTTCCTCTCGATGAAACACGGTAAGCTTTCTGCATACCCACAGGTCTGGTAAGGCGCTCCTCTCCAAACTGCTGCTGGAACCAGTCGCTGAGGAAGAGAAGTAAATGGTCACCCTGGCATCCCTTCAGCTTGCCTATGAGATGCAGATTGGCCACTTTAGCTTGATTTTCAAGGGTTTCAAGCCTGGTACGTAAGTGCTGGTTTTCTTTAATGATGTTAGCTGCGGCTTCCATTGCTGAATCTGATCTTTTGGTAGCCTCCGTTGTTGCTGTTTGAACAGCCTCCATGGTCGTCTCTAAAGTGGATACTCAGTTTGTGAGCATATTCAGTATATCTGAAAGCCCCACAACTGATTTAATCAGAGTTTTAAGTTTAGCGCCCACAGTTTGTAGCATCTCCACTTCTGGCCCATCTGGAATGGTTGGTGCATGGCCTGGGGCAGTCCGCATGATCTGAGGCATCCCAATATTTTTGCCAGGAATTCCATCCTGCAGCTGTTTCTCTGTCTGAGTTTTACCCATATTATTGCTTGAGGTTTCCAACAGCTTCTGATGTAGTTTCAGTCCAGTGATGAGAGCAAAAAATAAAGAATTTAAGCTTTTTCTGTAATCTATTGTGCAGAGCTTAAAACTGGAGCATCCATGTTGCTTGGGCTCCACAGTCCCCCTCATGGAGACACCTTTCGATTAACTACACTGGAGCACTTGAAACTGCATTCCAGTGAGAGAGTGTGACTCACTTTAAGGACTGGATTTCTCCACAGCTTGCTTTTATCTTGCAGTAGCTTGGGGATAGCGTGGTTCCTCTGGGTTGAGTGCATACATTTTTCTGTTTCTGTGTTTGTTGTTTGGGCTGCTGCCTCCATTTGCACCCGCCTGAAACAGGAGCACAGAACAGCCATTGTTCAGTGGGGGTTCTTGGTCACAGGGAGCACTTCTAAATTTAGAAATCCATGCCTATTAAGCTGAGGCTTTCAAATTGACTAACCTGCTAACTAAACTCCCATTTTCAGTGCCTAAAGTTCCTGAATGGAGACCACTGCCTTAGGGTGTTTATTTACTTAGACTGGTCTGTTCTACCTTTTTTCTTAAGCCTTGTGCCTCAGGTAAGCGAGTTTTATCATCAGTTGTTCCCAGTGTAGTAGTGTGTTCTAGGGACATGGATATGTTGTTCTATCCACACTTACTGGCAGGTTCCTTGCCGCTTTAAATCTTGCCGGAAGGTCTTCAAGCTGGCTCCTCCCACCCACCCGGATGGTAAAACTCTCAGCTCCGCCCCATGACACCAGATCTTCCTTACCACTTGGAAGCTCAGGTTCCCTCCTTAGTGCTCTGCATTTTAGGCCTGGATCCTAACTTGTCGGTTAATCCGAAACTCATTCTCAAGTTTAAAAGGCTTCAGTCTTCTTTTTCCCTCGCGACTGTGATGACAAAAAGACTCCTGGATTTCGGCGGTGCCCATGTGGGCAGAAGATGTCTCGGACCGATCCGCACTCCACGTGCGTTTACTTCCTTGGCCTCGAACACGATCCACAGGCCTGCGAATTGTGCAAGTCCTTTTCGGTCAACGTTCTCGAAGACCGTGCTGCTAGGCTTCAACTTGGGCGCCCCGAGAGACGTATTCCTCCAGTTAAGTCAAAGGAGGCCCATTGGGCGGTGTCCGCGGCGGCGGGCTTGGCTGAGCAACTCGAGCAAATGATCGCCCTCGAGGAGGAGGCGGCCCAGGCCGCTTCTTCCTCGATCACGGCATTTATCCCGCTCTCCTTGGGCTCCTCCTACTCAGCATCTTTTAAGGAGCTTTGTCAAGTCCCTCTCTACTAAAGGAGAAGGGCCATCAGGACACTTCTCTCGGTCCAAGAAAAAGGACTCTAAAGGTAAGTCCCACCATCGGGACAAGTCAGGAGCGGAAAGGTCCCCTTCCCGGATAGTGGCAACTCAACTTTGGTCGAGGTTGCGCTAAGGCCGCTGGCTTCACGGTGTCCCTCACTAGGTCAGCTGGTCGAGACACCTGTCGATGTAGTTCATATTTTTCTCGACTCCATCAGACGGGCTGTCGACTGGAGAAGCTAACAACCCATCTTCACCGGTTCCCCATTGGAAACCGAGGACTTGTCTGCGGCCTCCTGTGCCGGAGTCCCCGTTAAGGTCCCTGAGCCGGGGAGGAAGGTTTCCCTGCCCCTCCCAGACCAACCTCAGAAACACCGAGGATCTCGGTCTCGGACCTCCTCTTGGTCCAGCGATCCCGCCGACATCGGCGGTCTCAGTCTCAGCCCCGAGGGAAGCGACGGCGCCGCTCATCCTCGTCCTCGTCCTCCTCAGAGGATAGGCTGCGGCGCAAGTTGCATCGGCGCTGCGAGGATCTTATGTGGCAGCAGCTCCTTTTGTCCAGGAGCAAGCCGACTCCGTCGCCTTCCCCGGCCATTAAGTGGCTGTCACCTGAGCGGCTAAAACAACCACTAGTGGTCGTCGAGGAGCCGAAGCTGGCATCGGTTGTTCGGCCAAAACCAGCTGCACCACCCATCGTGGTGGAACCCCCGCCTCCACAACCAAAAACTGGGGCTCCGACCAAGGATTCTCAGTTGGGTCATGGGTTACCCCATCGGTTGTTGGTCACTCTCATGTCTGATCGCCCTTGGCAGGTGGAGGGTGGCTCAGGCCCTCGGCAGCTGTTTGCAGACTCCTCGGAGTCTGACGATGACTCTTCCCTGTTGTCCAGGCCTCTCGACCTGGAGTCCTCTGGGGGACAGTCGGTGGATGAGAGCCCATCCTCGTTCATGGGATTACTTCGGTTCTTCTCAGAATCTACTGGGATGAAGCTCGAACCTGTGTCAAAGTGGGCCAAGTATCCCCTCACGGAGATACTGGACCAAGGGGATTCTCCTACGGAGGCCTTTCCCGTGGCCGAAGCCATTGTTGGCCCAGCCCTGGAGCTATGGCAGCGGCGGGCTTCTTGTCCAACTCCCTTGACCAGGATGGCCAGGAAGTATGCCGCTCCCACCAGCTCACTCTCCGGATTCTCGGAGCACCCCTCTGCGGAGGGGTTGGTGACCGACAGTGTTTTCTGGCACTCCGGAAATGCTCGGGACATGGACAAGCCACCGGATAAAGAGTCCAAGAAACTGGACTACTCTGGGCATAAAGTTTACGCTGCGTCCTCCTTAGGCCTTCGTCAGGCCAGTTCGGCCGTACTGATGGCACACTTTTCCCACGCCCTTTTGGGCTCCGTGGATGAGGTGATTCCTCATCTCCCGGCTGACCTCCAGACTACGGGCAAGCAGGTGCGGGATCAGGGAAGGGCGGTGGCAAAGCAACAGCTTCAAACTGCTCTCGACATTGGAGACTCTTGTGCCCGGTCAGTAGCGGCCACAGTGGCCATGCCCCGCAGAGCTTGGCTGCAGATCTCCACCTTCACGGCGGATACCCAGCACAAGCTGGCAGACGTTCCCTTCCTGGATACCAACTTGTTCGGCCCCGGGGTGGAGGGTCACTTGCAGAGGATCAAGAAGTCCAGTGCCACCTTGAACTCTGTCACATCTGCCCAGAAGGATAAAGGCCACCAGAAGCAGCATAAGCCCTTTTGGCCTTCTGCCCCTCGCGGCACGTCTGGCCCAGCAACACCAGCATCAGAGCCAGCAGACTCACACTTGGCACACCAAAGCCAAGCCTGCAGCTTCCTCCAGCAGGAAGTCGGGAGGAAAAGGCCCAGGAGGTCACTCGGCTGGTCCTTCCTCCAAGCCTGCCCAGTGACAGGTTGAGGGGGTGTCGCCCCCAGCCTCGTCACTCCCCCCTTCCGCCTGGTCCACTATCACTGCGGATCACTGGATGTTGGAAGTGGTAGGGAAAGGTCTGCCTCTGGAATTCGAGCAGGACCCACCCTAACAGGCTGTCGCCCCACGGCGGGCTATGGGGTCCGCAGCCTCTCTGTCGGCTCGTCGAGCCGACATTGCTCTGCTCCTCCAAAAGGAGGTGATCAGGGAGGTAGCGGATCCTCCACCAGACCCAGGGTTTGTGCCCAGGTATTTCCTGGTCCCAAAACGGACGGGGGGCTGGTGCCCCATTCTAGACCTACATGACCTGAACAAGCTCCTAAGGTCCTGAACCTTCAGGATGGTCACTCTGGCACAGATCATTCCATCCTTGGAATGAGGCATGTGGTTCTGTTCTCTGGACCTCCAGGATGTGTTCTTTCACGTCCCAATCCATCTGTCCCACCAGCGATTCCTTCGCTTCAGAGTGGAGGGGTCTCTTTACGAGTTCCAGGCCATGCACTTCGGCCTCTATCCAGCTCCCAGGGTCTTCACCAAATGCATGGCAGTGGTGGCAGCATTCCTGCAGCGCCGAAGGGTCTGGGTGTACCCTTACCTGGACGACTGACTGATTGCAGCCCCCTCCAGGCTGGAGGTGGAGCGGTCCAGGGATCTGGCCCCTCCAGGTCTGCTCTCAGATTGGCCTCCTCATCAATGAGGCCAAATCGGAACTCATGCCAATGCAGGTGACTCAATTCATCCAGGCAGAGCTCGACTCTCTTCAAGCCAGAGCACGGCTCCCAGTGGACAGGGCCGAGGTTCTCTCCTCCTTTGCCCAATCATTTCTGGTTGGGCAATTGCGCCCTGCCCGGGACTTCCTGCACCTCCTGGGCCTCATGGCGGCCTGCACCAGCGTGGTCCAGTGGGCCGGCTGGCACATGCCTCCCCTTCAATGGGGGCTAGCCCGCCAATGGTCACAGCGCTCCGGTCCTCTGGATCTGCCAGTGGCGGTGACCCAGGAGATGTGGAACGCTGTCCAGTGGTGGATCATTCCAGCTCATCTGCAGAGGGCATCCCGTTTGTCCGCCCCGAGCCGACAGTCATTCTAACAACTGATGCCTCTCTGGTGGGTTGGGGTGCCCATCTGGGGGAGCACAGAGCGCATGGCCTCTGGTCCCCTCAGGAGTCTTGATGCCACATCAACCTGTTGGAGCTTCGAGCGGTCTGACTAGCCCTCACCGCCTTTGCTCTGTTTGTATGGGGTCAAGTGGTCTAGGTCCAGATGGACAATACCACGACCATGTACTACCTAAACCACCAGGGTGGGACGCACTCCTTGCCCCTATGCAAGGAAGCACTCCGTACTTGGTCCCTCATGAGCAGACTGGAGGCGGATCTCCTAGCCATCCATGTGGCGGGAGCCTCTAACACTCTGGCCGATACCCTAAGCCAGATAGGTGCTGCATCTCACGAGTGGTCTCTCCTGCCGGAGGTAGTACACGATCTGTTCTCCCACTGGGGCACACCTCAGGTGGACCTGTTTGCTTCCAGGGAGAATGCGAAGCTGAGGCTGTTTCATGCCCGCCTCAGCAGGGCTCGCTGCAGGGGGATGCCTTCTCGAGGCTGTGGACCCCGGGCCTCTTCAACGCCTTTCCCCCATTTCTCTTGATCCACAAGGTGCTTCTCAAGGCGAGGAGGGACAAGGCGCAGGTGACTCTGGTAGCCCAAGACTGGCCCCGCCAGTTCTGGTATCCAGATCTCCTCAGCCTCAGCTCCAGGCTCCCGAGGCGGCTTCCAGCCCACCCGGACCTGATCTCAGTCAACCAGGGGAAGGTACTCCACCCGGACCTTCAATCCCTGCACCTGATGGCCTGGTTCCTGAGTGGCTAGAGTTCCAGGCCTTGGGTCTTTCCGACGAGGTCCTCAACGTTGTTGAGGCGTCCCGTAAGGAGTCAACCAGAAAATGTTATGCCCTCAAATGGAGGAGATTCTCCATTTGGTGTCAGGATAAGGGGTTGGACCCTTCCTCCTGCTCCTTGGCCAGCATTCTGGACTACCTGTGGTCCCTTTCTCAGTAAGGGCTTCGGTCGACGACCCTTAAGGTGCACCTGGTAGCCATCTCTGCTTCATCCGGCGTGGCCGGAAAGCAGTCGGTGGCGCAGGAGAAGGTGGTCGGGTGCTTTTTCAAAGGCCTTGATCCACATATCCTCGGTGCAAGAACCTCCACCTCCATTGGATCTACTGCTGGTATTGGCTAGCTTATGGGGATGTCATTCAACCGACAAGGCATGTGCGATATCTCCCACCTGTCATGGAAGACCGCTTCTTGGTGGCTATCATGCCAACCAGAAGGATGGGAGAGCTCCAGGTGCTTTCCATCGAGTCTTCTTATCTGGTCTTCCACAGGGACAAGGTTGTCCTGTGCTCCCACCCGAAATTCCTTCCGAAGGTGGTGTCGGAGTTTCACCTTAACCAGGTGTTAACTCTGCCGGTGTTCTACCCCAATCACACCTCGAAGGTCGAATATAGGCTCCATACTTTGGACCCTAGAAGAGCGCTCTCTAATTATAAGGAGCGGACAGCTGAAGTTCGGGGAGAGGTTCGCCAGCTGTTTGTCACCTACGCTGAAGCAGCACCTGAACCTGCAGCCAAGTGGACGATAGGCAGGTGGGTCACCTCCTGCATAGATCTCTGCTATAGGTTGGCAGGCATGGAGCCTCCCAGAGGGATAAGAGCTTATTCTACCCGCCACACCGCTGCTTCGGTGGCTGCTTCCAGGGATGTCCCTATCCAGGAAATCTGCAGGGCTGCTACCTGGAAGTCAGCACACACCTTCATTACCCACTACCACATCGACCTTGAGTCACGCCGGGATGCTGGTTTTGGGACCTCGGTTCTCCAGTCCTTATTTCCTGAGTAGGGGGTGTGCGCCTTGCCTACCTCCTCCTGGAGAACTGTTAGGAGTCTGCCAGTAAGTGTGGATAGAACAACATATCCATGTCCCTAGAAATACAGGTTACTCACCTGTAACAGGAGTTCTAGGAATGGTAAATGTTGTTCATCCACAGAACCCACCCGACCTCCCCGGCTTCGACGTACAACCTGGTTTCCAGCGGGCTAGACCTGGCGTCATGGGGCAGAGCCGAGAGTTTTACCACCCAGGTGGGTGGGAAGAGCCAGCTTGAAGATCTTCCGGCAAGATTTAAAGTGGCAAGGAACCTGCCAGTAAGTGTGGATGAACAACATATACCATTCCTAGAATTCCTGTTACAGGTGAGTAACCTGTATTTTTCTTTTCTTCCTGTAGTTACTTCATCCCTATGTCTTTTTATTTAGGCAGTTTTTTATTAGCCAGGTAAGATGCACTAGACAAACATTTGCCTATATTCAGGCATGACCTGGGAGAGCACAAACCAATAAGCAATACAGTGCATGACAATGACAAGATGAAACAAGAGAATAATATCACAAAACATAAAACAAGTAAGCCTTAATGACTGAGACAGGAGGTAATTTCCCAGGCATTAATGCATGGTTGGGGGGGGTGCTCAAGGCCGTAAGCCGAGGGCTTCCCACCACCCAACCATGCATTAATGCCTGGGAAATGTCCTCCGGTCAAGGTCATTAAGGCACTTCTAATATGGAAGTGTTACAGAAATTGACTGCCAAAATTATTATTTAAACCGGGAACAGAGATATGTATTTTTGTGTGAGTTACTGTATGCTAGTAAGCACCATATGTTTTGGACCGTCTAAGATTAGTTTATACTGTGGATGCAGCCTGCTACCAGTTCAACATTTCGTTTGTTGATCTGTAGTCTAATAGAGCCCATGTGTCGCTGTCGGGTAAGACGCCGTTTGCGCTGCTGCTCGAAACAGCCGAACTATCGTCACGGCTGAGTGATTGGAAGCTTTTTCTTCAAAGTGCTCAGGTAGCACTTTTCATGTGGAGAGTGTTTGTATTACAAAATGAAGCAGTCATTTCTAGGGAATTAATGGCCACTTCATTTTGTACCACGGGGTGTGTTTCCACCTATCGTTGTGTCAGATTTATGGCAGAGATTTTTAGCCATATTACAAAATGGTATAAAGCAGTTGTACATTCAACAGCAGAGCATGTTGGCTTCCCAGGTGCGAATTTTATGTTGTAGCCTGCTGTATTTTGTCAGAGGGACTTGAGATTTTATTTTATTGTTTAACAGACACCCCCAACACTTTGCCTGTGTAGGCTAGTTTATTTTGTAGATGTCAGCACCCTGACTGTTTTCAGGGCTGTGGTGCTTGCAGAAAATTTTTTTTATTTCCTTCAGAAGCAAGTGCCTGCTTATTTGCTTTGTTTTGAATGGCTGGAGGCTACTTTGTGTTCCTCCTGTTCAGAGTGCCATTTTTAATGCGTGACTGATTGCGCGCCCTCTTTGTGCTGTTTATTGTCTGCCTGAGTGCATGGCGATTTGTGCCATTTTCTCTTCACTGGGCTCAGCTCTGCCAAGACGTGGCTAGTGCTTAGCAGTTTGTGCTGTCTTTTTTCTGTTCCTGGAAGCCAGCTCTTCCAACTTTGTGAGCTGACGAAGCTGTAGGGAGTGTGCATGTGCTCAATAATTCCCACTGATGTAAGCATGCTGAGTGTACTTATGTGATGTCAGCAAGTGCGCACACATCAAGCATATGCACAGCAGGCATTCTGCATGGTCAGCCCTCCATTCAGAATGGAGCAGTCTTTACTTCTGTCCACAGATTATTATAAAAAAAAATCTGTGCTTTTGTAGAGTTGTTGTGCTTCTGCTGTAGTGTGGTTTTGCCTGTCAGACATTTCTCCTTAAGGTAAGTGAGGTCAGAAGGATATGGTCAGCAATAGGCTGGAATAACTTCAGGAAGCAGCTTTTACGGGGGAGGGTTATTGTCCATGTATGGCAGCACTGGAAATTGACTATTTTTTGTTCTGTCTGTCTGCATTCTAGAGCACCTCCCTCTTGGTTTCTGTCCAGCTGTGAGAGAGTTAGCTGCGGGATGCAGAGGTGAAAATAGTTGCCTGAAAACAATGTTATTCCATGAGGGGCCGGCCTGTCGGCTCAACAGTTGGATTTCTGCTTGCAACCCCTTCAACCCGAGTTCGGATAAGAGCTCAGGAGTTGAAGGGACAGCCGGGGGGAGGAGGATTGAGCATTCAACTGGCTGCTCTCCTCCTCCTCCAGGGGAGGGTGAGGGGGAAGCACTCGTTTTATGATCGGACCCTAGCGGAGGCTGGAGACTAACGCAGGCAAGGCTTACCAGTTCCGGGAGGTGTGCCAGACATGGGCATGTGTGTCAGTACATCATTGCACGCCACACCTCCCGTCATTAAGGGAATAAAATGGACGTCGGAATCCAGTAGCCCAGCCCCATGAAGCCGAGCACGGAGATCCACAAGCCACTGGACTAGACAACGCGGCACCGTTCAGAGGGGTACTCTGGGAGCTCCTCCCAGTGGTCCCGCCCTGGGGTGCAATCCGTAGAATGCGGTGGGGAGTGACAACGACTCGGGGGGGATGGGGCGAGGCGAATGGGAGGAAAATGAGTCACCCCCAAAAAAATACAAAATGTTATTCCATGAGAGCTCTTGTGGTCCAAAAGGCAGTTCATATTTTCCTGTGATTTAACAGGGTTATGTGTGGCACCATAGCCTATTGCAGCATCATGGCTTAGTCAAGAACAGTACCATTCCAAAGATATAAGACCTGCCGCAGGATTATGAGATTCTTGTCCTAGGGACCCTGGTGTCTGTGCTTGTTATATAATTTAACATGGCTATTTTGGTTCCCTCCAGTCAGACCCTCAGATTGTTGGGAGGGGGGTGCACCTGTGATACCGTCTCGCAGTGATAAAGATGAGTTGCACAAAATCCGTATTTTCACTTGCATGGGATAGTGCCATTCTGGTGAGCTGCAAGAGCTTCCTGCAAAGACTTCTGACCCAAACAATGCATCCTTTCAGGTTGGGGGGGGTGGTCTGTACAGGCACATCCAAGTACACCAGAGTAAAGCGACCCTCCTCACCCAGATTTGCAGGCAAGACCTCACTCTTGACAGTGTGGAAGGTCAAGAGGAGGAACCGGGGCCTTTGGGGGAAGATCCTGACCCGAGGTACTTGGGCCCATCACATGCATAACAGTATCCCTCTGAAGAGGAGGGGGAGTGGACAGAACCTGCGGTGAAGATTCTGATCCCCCTGTTTGGTTCAAACCCCATCAAGCTCAATGTCTGAGGCTGGCATTGCAGTTAAATGGGGCTCAGGATTTAGAGACTTCAGATGCGAAGTTGTAAAACCTATGTGTTCCACCGGTACTGGCTTTGATGGATCACCCTCACACCTCCATCACTGTCACTGAATTATAGGTGAGGAATTGGCCAGGTGAGCACACAACAATGGCAGCCAGGTCCGGCTCCCAACAAGTGAGTGGAACAGCAAAGGAGTGGAACTCGTGCTGGTGTCTTCGGCGTCGGTAGGCATCCACGTGAGGCTGCAGGGAATCTGGAGACTCTGTTGGTTGACCAGGGTAGAGTACGTGGTCACTTTTGTTGTTACACTCATTGCAGGGAAAGGGTAAAGGGTAGAAGACAGGCCACTAGTGGTAATAGGAGGGACACCCTATCTAGGGTACGGTGAAATAAGGTTCCTAGAAGGGTACTAAGGGGAAGGGTCTAAAAATAATAAAGAGACAGAGGGGAGTAAGGGGGAAGTTAAAGAAGGTAAAGAAGAAATTTAAAGAAGGGCTGGAAGATTAGCCTAGAAGTTAGAGTAATGAGCTGTGAATGAGTTTGGTACATCCAGCAGACCTGGTATGATTCCCACAGCCTCCACCTGCTTACTTTGTGACCATTAGCAAGTCATTTAGCATCACCAGTGCTCCCGGGTCTCCCCTGAAAACATGCACTTGTGCCTAATGGGACTTACCTGGTTACCAAAGAATAACAAAAAAAAAAAAAAGTAAAGAAAGAAAAAAGGTAGTAAACAGGAAAGCAAGGGCAAAAGGGAGAGACACCCTGTGTGGGGTACAGTGACACAGGAAGACTGCTAGAAAAGACTGCTAGGAGGTTCAAGGGGGGTAAAATCAAACATACGGACAGGGTACAGTAAGGAGCAGGAGGGAGAACATATAACCAGAAATGGGAGTGGTGCAGTGGGCAAGGAGCAGCAGTTTTCAGGGAGGCATTCTGGAGACCAAGGTGCTGTCCCATATGTACACATCACTCTGGGTTGAGGGAGGAGGTCACTAGACTCTGAGCCAAGCACACCAAGATCCATATGGCCTCATCCCTCACCCAGGGGCCACCAAGTCCACCGCCACTGCCCTAGAGAATACCTAGGGAAAAGAGTGCCGACTGGGTAGTGATGGGCTCTGGGAGGGTGTGGGGTGGCAGGGCAGGAGCACATTCCTTCTCCTGTGCCAATTTGCAACTCCTTTGCCATTCTGACGGGGCAGGACTGCCAAGAGTTCTGACAGGGTGGGACTTCCGGGAGCTGGTGCACATAGTAGTGGCAGGGGAGGATGTAGGGGTTCCCCAAAGGGGGGAACCTGTGGTGGAGGACCCCAGCAGAAGAAGAAGCAACTGCTGACAGGGACTTGATCCTTAGGGAAATAGATTTGAGAACAGATAAGGGAGGTGGAGAAGGAGGTAAGGTGTCTGTACGGTGCCACGGCTCAGAGGGATGGTCAGCAGATCCTAAGGATCACTAGGGCAGCAGAGCAGGGGGAGAGCTGGATGTCATTGTCCACCTGGGGACCAGCGACCTAGTTAGGGATTCAGGTGGGATTGTTCAGAGAGAGTTCAGGGATCTGGAGAGGGGCCTAACACAGGTAGCACACACGGTGGCCTTCACTGTTGTGCTGCCTGTATGTGGCTAAGGGAAGGACCGGGAACTCGAGGAACTTCAACTCATGGTTGAAGCAATGGTGCAGAGAGGAATGGTTGGGCTACATTTGGGACTGGGGGCCAACCTGGGTAGATGTGGGTCTGTACAGAGGTGATGTCCTCTGTGGGCTGTTTAAATGTTACTTTGGCAAACATTTAAACTAGCTGAAGAAGTAGAGGAAGGACAAGGAGGCATATACTGTCCCCCACACACACACACACAATGAAGCAGGAGGAAAGGAGAACATAGAAAGTGATGGCAGATAATGGCTACTGGGCCATCCCAGTCTGCCGATTTTTATTATTTTCATTTTTGCTTCAGACCTTGCTTGATGATGTTGTCTGTCATTACCCCAACGATTCCCTTTTGCCTAGCCCAGGCATTTTTGAACCCCACCGTTTTAGCCCCTACTACCTCCACTGGAAGGCTGTTCATGAGTCCACCATCCTTTCTGTGAAGTGCCTGAATCTACCTCTCTCCAGCTTCATAGTGTGTTCCCTTGTTCTAGAGCACCTTTTTTCTCTGAAACACATACCCCATCTGTACCTTATTAACCCTCATGAAGTATTTAAAGGTGTCTGTCTTATCCTCCCTCTCCCTCCTCTCCTGCATGTGTACATACTGAGCTCCTTTAGCCTTTCCTCATAGGGCTTTTGATGCAGACCCTGCACCGTTTTGGTAGTCCTCTTCTGGACTGCCTCCGCTCTGTCTGTGCCTTTCCAGAGATGTGGTCTCCAGAACTGAACACAGTACTCAAGGTGGGGTCTTACCAACGATCTATATAGGGGCAACACCACCTCCCTCTTCCTGCTAGTAATACCCCTGCCTATGCACCCTAGCATCCCTCCCTCCTGACTGCCTTGTCACACTGCCTGGCCACCCTTAAGTCATCCAGTATGATTACCCCAGGTCTCTTTCCTGCTTGGTTGTTGTCAGTATCACTCCCCCCATTTTGTATTCTGTCCCTGGGTTTCTATGGCCCAAGTGCATTGTTTTGCACTTTTTTGCATTAATACCCTTGACCACTCCTCCCGTTTTTTCAGATTCCTGCCACTCCCCCCTCCACACATACCTTTGGAGTGTATACTGTGTTGCAGATCTTGGTCTCATCTGCAAAGAGGCAGACCTTCACTTCTAACTCCTCCGCTATGTCACTTATAAAGACATTAAAGTACTGACCCCTGAGGTACCCCACTGGTCACCTTCCCTCCCTCGGAGTGAACTCCGTTTACCGCTACCCTTTGTCTCCTATCCCTCAACCAGTCTCTCACCCAAGTTACCACCTTATTCCCCACCCCCAAGCTACCCAACTTGCTTACCAGTCTCCAATGTGGAACAGTGTCAGAAGCCTTGCTGAAATCCAGGTAGGCACCTCCACTGCTCCTCTCTGATCTAGCTCCTTGGTCACCCAGACGAAGAAATCTGTCAGATTTGTTTGGCATGACCTTCCCCCTGTGAATCCATGCTGCCTCAGATCCTGTAACCTGTTCGGTTCCAGGTACTCCACAATCTTTTTCTTCAGTAGTGTTGTTTCCTTTAACTTACCCACCACATATAATTGCCCACCACCTCCTTGCTACCACATTTTTGTGAAGTGGGACTACTTTGGCTTCTGTCCTTCTCCAGTCCTCCAGGACCACTCCAGTCTCCAGTGATCTGTTAAATAGGCCTGTCAGAGGTACAGCTAGCACCTCCCTGAGCTCCCTCAGCACCCTTGGATGCACCCCATCTGGCCCCATAGCCTTGTCCACCTTCAGGTTAGTGAATGCTTTCCGACTTTCTCCACAAAAAAAGGACTAGTGTCCATTTCCGTTCCCTTAAAGCTCCTGCTGCCTTTTCGTGGTCCCTTCCCTTCCCCTTCTACTGTGAACACTGATCAGAAGTATCTGTTCAAGATGTCTGCCTTTTCTCGATTCCCTTTTCGCTAACATACCTAAAAAATATCTTGTCCCCTTTTGATGACTGCCTGAGCTATTTATTCTTCCATTTGCACCTTTGCGCTTCTTACTGCTTTTCCTGTCTCCCTCAGTTTTCTGTAGCCCTCCATATTGTCAATGGGTAATCAGAACTGAGTATAGTGCACTCCTGCCGGGGAAATGGCACAGCCCAAGCTTTAGAATGTTGGGCACATGAGGATTCCAAGCAGCAACAACTCCCCAGTTCTGCTGTGCCATTAGAAGGGGTAGCAACTACTTTTATCTTCTCTCAAGATTCAAGTTTTCAAGACTTCTTTTGGGGCTGCAGTTCTGCACAGTTGGTTGGGAATGCCTTTTTCAGGGAGCACCCCTAAATTAAAATCGTGCCTGTTAAGCTGCGGCTTTCAAATTGACTAACCTGCCTTATTTCCAAATCCTCGTGTGGCTTGGGAGCCACTTCTGCCTTGTTAGGGTGTTTTTTAATGGTCTCAATTTAAAAAAAAAAGTGCCAGAGGTTGGTACAGTTGTATTTGTTTTCTAGGAGTGTAGGGTCTCTGTGGTGGTCCTTCGACCCTGGTGTCAGTCCCCCCAGCTTCAGGTTCTGTGTTTATTTGTATTTTCTTCAGCTAATTTGTGATTTTTGTGTACCTCAGAGGATTTTGTGTTTTCTTTGCTCCACAGCCCTCTGTTTTCCATTTTGCATGGCCAGCATTCAGCCGTGATAATGGCTGGGGGCACTCTCCTCCTTCAGGCCATTTTCCAGCACACCCATGGTGCACGCGTTTGCGCAGCATGTGGCACATTAGCATGGCGTAATCGCCTATTACTTGCATTGTGCTATTATGCTTGGGCATTTGCCGGTGCGCGCACACCTGCTCTGGTGTGCTAACGTCATGTGACACGTTATGATGTCCTGCGCGCAGCTGCTAGTGAGCACACACGCCTATTCAGCCCTGTTTGGCGTGCTGATTCCTACCTACAGCTCAGTGGAGAGCATTTAGCCCAGCCAAGCTATAGGGCTAGTTGTTTATTGATCATAATAATTTTTAAATGCGTTTTCAGTTGTAGCCTTTTCTTTGTGGTGCCATGGCTTATCAAAGACCATTAATTATGAAACAATGTAAGACCTCCAAAGGGTGATGAGGCCCTCCCCCATGGGTTCATATTGCCCTCATTGTGTTGCTCAACATAATATTTCTCTTATGGTTCCCCCTAGCCAGTCCTCCAAGCTGGGGAGGGGAGCACCTGGTTCTTCAATTGGCAGTGGCAAAGCGGAATTGTGAAAATCACTTTTGTTGCTCCTGAGTGAGCTTTTGGGTCCCAGTGTTCCACAGGACATCCAAGCAGATACACCTGACCCCAAACCAGACCCCTCAAGTAAGGGGGGCCTGCACAGGCATGTCCAGGTGTGTCGCAGCAAGAAAAGGCTGCGGAATCAGATGTGCAGGCCGACCCTGACCCTGATTTCTTACAAGGCCAGGATGAGGATTTTGGGGATCTTGGGGCAGCTCCTGACCTTAAAAAATTGCTCTCTGATGAGGAGGACATCCTGTCTGAGGAAGAGGAAGGGGACTGGACGGAGCCCAAGTCAAGGATCCCGATGCTCCCCCCGCCCCGTTTGACAATAAGTCCATGTCCTTTTTGATAGCTGAGGCATGTTGATCCTTACAGCTCAAGGAGGAGCAGTTCATGGGGGAGCGTTTTAAAAGACCAACTGTCGGAATCCCTAGTTTCAGTAGCCTGAAACTAATAGCCCGAAGCTTCGATATCCCGACAGCTGGTAATTACCTGTGGCGGAGTTTGTTATATATAGTAATGGGGGTACGAGAGGCGAAGTCCCCCGAAACATGAAAAAATACTCAGCCATGGGCAATTATCGACTGTCAGGATATCGACTGTCGGATAATCTGTCTCGGGCTACGGAAACCCGGGATATCAAGTTTCAGTCTTTCGTCATATATCCGTCCATGGAGATGGTGGCTATCAATCCAATTCTGTCTGCATCCTCCTCTGCTCCTCAGTGTTTCCCAGGTTTTACTCACTGTGACCAAATTATTGAGCAAGATTGGGCAGGTGTGGATCAGAGAAAGTATCTTCCTAAACCAAAGACATGGACATTCTCTATTTTAGAGAAAAGATCTCACAGATGGGCAGCTCCTCCACTGGCAGACAAGGCTATTTATAATTCAGTCAAACACACCACCCTGCCTATTGAAGGCTCTCTGGCCCTAGCAGATTCCTATGACAAGCGGGTGGATACCACATACAGGAGGGCTTTTGTCTCCTTTCTCCTTTTTTCTGGATACTGCTTCTTAGAACCCAGTTGTTTTGATTACCCATTGACAATGTGGAGCGTCACAGAAAGAAGAAATTTCTTCATACTTACTGTAATTTCCTTTTCTGTTGGCTCCAACATTGTCAATGGGGCTTGCCCAAAAGCCTGGCTCCTGCAGAAGAATCGTATTCGGTATGCCAGGAGGGATGTCCTGTTTGATAAAATCCCTACTGTTTTGCGACACCTCTAATTTGCTGCGCTTGCACTCACGACAAAAAAAAAAAAGATCTCACTTCAGCGGGGCTCTTGCAGCAGGCAACACCATTAGGACTGAAGCCGGCAGGTGCCAGGACCCCATGGAAAACTTCTAGCTAGCAGTCATTAGCGGGGGACCACCTCCTGACATTGGCCTGCCCCCGACATCCGCCTATAGTATAAAAGGGAAGGTCCGCCAGTCCAACCTCAGTTCTTTTCCTGCTGTTGACCCACACAAGTCTTACCTTTACGGATGCCTTCTGCTCTAGTCATCCGCTATTTTTTTGCAATTCACCTGCACTTTATTTGATTTCTTCAATTTTCAGCAATTTCTTTGATGTCTTCTTCTCCATCCTCTTCTTCAGAGTGGCAGCGGACGAAGTGTGCTTCTGCCAAGCATGTTCCTCATAAGGACAGCCACACATCTTACTTGTTCTGCCTAGGCCCGGACCACGACACTGAGGCCTGCCAGCACTGCCAGAACTTCAACCAGCGCACTAGGATTCGCTGCCAGAAGACCTTGGAAGCCTTCCTGCTATAGTAGAAATTGACTGCGATGGGAAAGTAGCCCCAGGGCAAAAGCACCTCTTCTTCCCCGGCCTCTGGGGCTTTGACTTCTTCTTTATCCACCCACAAAGTGAAGAATTCCAGCGGAAAGCACAAACACTGGGACAAGCATAGGGACAAATCCCCGTCAGCTTCTAGCGCTCGGTCCCCACACAAGTCGCTGCTCATGACTGCTCTAAGTGGCTCAGGCACCTTAATACTCTGCCTTCAGACAAAGACTCCAGACAGGTGGACCAATTCAGAAAGAAGGTCTATGCCTTGGCCACCTGCACCATCTGTTCCCTGAACTTTTTAGCCCACATTGTCCAGTACCAGAACACTCTGTGGGAGAAACATAGAAACATAGAATTTGATGGCAGAGAAGGACCGCTTGGCCCACCTAGTCTGCCCATTTCCCTACCTAACAGATAAGCTGCAGATCTTAGTTAACCAACAGCCTACTTCCTCCTACCCCCCACTAGAATTGACTTATGTCTGTCCCATGCGTTTTTACATTCCCCCACTGTTTTTGACTCAATGACCTCCTCAGGAAGGCCGTTCCATGCATCTGCAACCCACTCTGTAAAGAAATACTTCCTCACATTACCTCTGAGCCATTCCCCTCTCTATTTTCGAATTGTGCCGCCTTGTTCTTGCACATCTCTTTTTCTGAAAGATGCTACCCTCTTACACTTCGTTGATTCCCTTGAGGTATTTGAAAGTTTATATCATGTATCCCCTCTGCCTCCTTTCCTCGAGGCTATACATCTTACGCTCCTTTAGTCTTTCTATATATGTCTTCTGGTGCAGATCCTGCACCAATTTGGTTGCCCTCCTCTGGACAGCCTCCACTCTGTCTATGTCTTTGCGGAGATGGGGTCTCCAGAACTGTGCACAGTACTCCAGATGTGGTCTTACCAACTGTCTGTACAGAGGGCCAACAACTTCCTGTTTTCTACTGGTGCTGCCTCTCCCTATGCATCCCAGTATCCCCCCAGCCCTCCTTACTGCCTTCTCACATTGCTGGCCCACGTTTAAGTCATCTGATACGACTACCCCCAGGTCTCTTTCCATTTTTGTTGTTGTCAGTATTTCACCCCCCATTGTGTACTCTTCCCCTGGGTTTTTGTTTCCCAGATGCATTACTTTGCACTGACTCTAAGCTGCCATACATTTGACCAATCCTCCAACCTTGCCAAGTCCCTTTTCATCCCTTCCACCCCACCTTGTGTATCAACCATGTTGCAGATCTTTGTGTCTTCTGTAAAGAGACATACATTCCCTTCCAGTCCTTCTGCAGTGTCACTTATAAAGACATTAAAAAGGACTGGCCCCAGTATTGAACCCTGCAGTACCCCACTAGTAACCCCCCCTTCTTCACTGTGGCCTCCATTTACTATTATCCGCTGTGTCCTGTTGTCCAGCCAGTGTTTTATCCAGGCTACCACCCTGGGACCCACTCTCAGGCTGGCTAATTTGTTTATTAATCTTTTGTGTGGGATTGTGTCAAATGCCTTGCTAAAGTCTAGGTAGGCCATGTCCACAGCCCCTCCCTGGTCTACTACTTTGGTCACCCAGTCAAAGAAATTAATTAGATTTGTCTGACATGACCTTCCTGCTGTGAATCCATGCTGCCTTGGGTCCTGTGCCCCACTGGCCTCTAGGTACTCAACAGTTCTTTCCTTCAGAAGTGATTCCATCATTTTCCATACCACTGAGGTCAAACTGACACTCAGGTTTGTAGTTTCCTGCCTCTGTCTTGCTCCCACTTTTGTGAAGAGGAATCACATCCACCCTCCTCCAGTCCTCAGGTACCACACCATCTTCCCATGAGTTATTAAAAAGGGTAGTCAGTGGTGTTACTAGTTCTTCCCTTAGTTCTTTTAGAATTCTGGTGTGAATCCCATCAGGCCCCATTGCTTTATCCACCTTCAGTTTTAAGAGTTCTTTCAGAACCCTTTCTTCTGTGAAAGGACTAATATCAACCCCACTATCCAGAGTGCTTCTACTGACTGGATTAGGTATCTCCCCCTGCTCTTCCATTGTGAATACTGAGCAGAAGTATTCGTTCAGTATCCCTGCTTTTTCACTGTCACTCTCTGCCAACCTCCTTCCTCTTTATTCAGCCTCAGTATCCCTGCCTTAGTCTTTCTTTGTTCCCTAATGTACCTATAAAAGGTTTTATCCCCCTTCTTAACCGAGTTGGCTATCTTTTCCTCGGTTTGGGCCTTTGCTATTCTGACTGCCTTCCCCGCTTTCTTCTGCTTTAACTGGTACAGTTCTTCATTCTGCACCTTCTGTGTTTCCTTATATTTCCTGAATGCTATCTTTTTCTCCCTAACCTTCCCCACCACTTATTTTGAGAACCATAGTGTTTTTTTCTTTTGTTTTGATTTATTTGCTTCACACAAAGGCTTTTTGCCTCTGTGATGGCAGTTTTGATGTTTCCCCATTGTTGCTCCACTCCATCTTCTTGCCTGTTTGCTAGTGCTTTTCTGAGGCACTCTCCCACACCTGGGTGATTTACAGATCTCCAGCATGGGGGGAGGATCTAGACAAGGAAACAGGGGAAGCTGTTAGCAGTGTAGCAGTGTGGTAGATAAGGGAAGGTACTGCTGAGGGGCACTTCAGTCTGCCAGATATTGATTGGAGCCTTACAGCCGTGGCCTTGGCTAGAAGCAGGGTCATCTTAGGCTTCTTGTAGGGGGTGTTTCTAAGGCAACTAGTTAAGGAACCCACTCATGATGGGGAAATACTGGTCCTGGTGCTTACGAACAAGGACAGTGTTGCGGACATCAGGGTGGGATGCCACCTGGGGACCACTGATCACTGGACAGTGTGGTTTAACATTAGGATAACAGTGGAGGTGAACCACACAAGGATGAGGGACTTGGACTTCAGGAGGGCAGATTTAAAAAACATGTGTGAATGCCTCAAAGATGCTCTGACAGTGGGGGATTACCCTGATGGGTTGGAGGGATAGTGGGCAAGATTAAGAGATGGAAGAGTGAAGGCAACAAACCTTTGCACAAAAGAGGTGAGCAAAAGCATGAGGAAAAAGAGACCAGTATGGTTCCCAAGGGAGGTGGCAGCAATTGTAAGTGCAAAACCGCAGAGTTTATGAGATACAAGGAGACACAGAGGGAGGAGGACAGAGAAGTGTACCTGCAAAAACGAAGAGGCATGGAAGGTGGTGAGAGACCTTTTTTAGGTATGTAAGGGGAAAAACACATAACGAGAGGAATTGTGAGACTGAGGGGTGCAGAGGATGATCAGGCAAATGCAGATATCCTGAGCAACTACTTTTGTCTTAACAGTGGAAGGAGATGTGACAAATATAGATTATAGAACCACTGGAGTGAGGGAAGCAGACACAAGTTGATTTGAAGAGAAAAGAGCCATGAAGGGATTTGCGAATCTTAGAGCGGACAAGGCTATGGGGCCAGATGGTGTACATCCAAAGGTACTGAAGGAGCTCAGAGAGGTACTGGCTGTGACTTTTGATAGCCCTGTTCAGTAACTCACTAGATACTGTGGTGGTCCCAGAGGACTGGGGAAGGGCAGCTGTAGATCTCCTTCGGGGGTATCTCAGTCATCAGATCACACCGTAGGAACTTCACCATCTGTGAAGCAGGATCCAGACGGAAGATTTTCAGCAGTGCAACTGGGGCCACCTACGCCGATGTTGTCTGCCGACGTCATCAGCCCTATAAAGGCGTGAGCGGCCCTGCTCTCTCTTCGATTCTTTCCCATCGTCAACTTGTTTGCATGGGTCTCCATGGAAGCTCTGACGCAGTTTCACGACAAATTTTGCCTATAGTTTTTTCAATCCTACTACTTTAGAATCCCTTTTTTAAAAGAGATTCCTCTATTTTGTTTATGCCAAGAATTAATCCTTCGACTTCTCTCTTCCATCGCTGCTGCTGTGGAAAGAATATTGCCTCCACATACGAACACTCTCTCTGTGGTTGCTGTCTTGGGCCTAACTACGAAGTCTCCGACTGTGAGCTCTGCCAGAAGTTTAATCAAACAACCCTCAGGCAACACAAGAAGGCTCTTAAAAATGTCCTCATGGAACAACAGGTAGCCAGTTCTGGGCAGGGGTCCTCTGGGGTCCCAGCTTCCCAGTCGCCAGCAGGGTCGTCGAGCTCCCAGGCCACTAAGGCCCGACACAAATTATCGGGGAAAAGTTACAAAAAGGACCAAGATCAGGACCACTCTCCCCGGCGGAGGCCCCGCTCCTCTTCCTTGTCCGGGGATTCTTCATTGGCTGCAGCTGCACCAACGCATAAACCTGCTGTCTAGGTCTCTATGCCTACTAGACCCATACCAACAGCACCTCCGTCTGATATTCAGGGTGGCTGGTCATCGACCTCCGGGTTGTCGTCCCCTTCATCATTGATGACAGGATCATCATCGACAGCCCTACCATTGAGGCCTAATCCAATCCCAGGCCATCGGGCTACAGGCTCTTCAGGTTCTCAGGGCCCATCTGGTGGGTGTCACTCCCTGCACCGCTGACCCCCTGCCATCAACGCAGTCCTCGACTGTCATCAACCTCAATGAGATTTTGACTAAATTCACCTCGGTTATTGTTCACCAGTTAGGTGCTTACAATCCTACATTGCCTGCACTGTCGACAGCATTAACCCCTCCTCGACAACTACAGGCTGCCCCCCGCAGACTGTTGGCAGTGCCTCAGACATTGGACCTTGACCTGGAAGAGGTTTACATCGAGGAGGAGTACCACCCTCACCTTATTCTTCCTGGTGAGGAAGAGGAGGAGGATGAACCCTTCACCTCAGACAGATCCACAGCTTTCTCAGTCAGTGAGGATTCTGTCAAACACACTCCTAGGTCTCCTCTAGAGGATCTTACCTTCTTCGATATCATGAAGCAGTTGTCCTCAGCCATGGGCTTCCACACTGAGGAGGAGGATGCCACCAGAAAGAATTTGTTAGTTTTCCTGGAGATCCCAGAGCCTCCTCCCAAGATCATTCCTCCTATTTTACCTGCTTTGAGGAATGCAACTACTACAGCCTGGCACAGGCCTGACATGTTGCCAGCTATGCCCTGCAGGGCAGATAAACTTTATCAGACCTCTTAGGGGGTTTCCACATTATGCTGCCCAGCCTGAAACAGATTCAGTGGTCATAAAGACAGCTCATGACCGGTCGAAGGTGCCTAAGCATCTTAGCTCCCTCCCCCCGGACAAAGAGTCTTGCAGAACTGAACTTTGGGGCAAGAGGGTTTTCGGCCTCCTCCTCCACCCTTTGGCTGAGAATCACCAATTACCATATGGTGAAGTACCAGAATACCGACTGGAAGATGGGCAAGGCCACTTCCTAGGCCCTCCTAGAATGTATCCAGAAGCAGGAGGTTATCAAATGCTTGCAGACTGCTAAGGATGTTAGAAGCACCTCCTGCGGGCCCTCTATGATATCTCGGACACTATTGTCAGGGCTGCTACCACCAGTATCTGCCTCTGTATGCACTCCTAACTGAGGGTCTCTGACTTTGCCGCTGATGTGCGGTAGAAGGTGCTTAATGCCCCCTTCAATGGCACTAAGCTTTTTGGGCCAGATGTCCAAAAAATCATTAATGATTTGCAGGCATCTGGCAGGGCTATTAAATCTGTCCACTCGCTCTATCACACACAGCCAAAGAGCAGGCAGCACCATCCCTTTCGCAAGGCGTCTAATGTATCAGGAGCAGCCTCTCAGCCCCAGGGCAAACATAGAGCCTCTTCCTCCCCCCGCCCGCCCCTCCGCCATGGGATTGGCAGCCAAGCATCCTAGAGGTGACAGACCAGCCCCAGCAGCTGGATCCTTCTCCGCTTGACTCCTTGCCAGACCCCTCCCCCTTCTAGTCCCTGACTAAGGTTGGAGGTCAGTTCTCCCTCCATCTCACTAAATGGAGAACCATCAAGTCAGATGCCTATATTCTTCAAATCATAGAAAGAGGTTACACTGTGGAGCTCACCGTGCCTCCCCCAGAGACTCCCCCTCTGCCCTCCAGCTACGCCCCGGCCCACCTGTCAGTTCTCTGGAAGGAGGTACAGTCCTTTCTGCACAAACAGGCATCGAGTCAGTGCCCAGGTGCCAGAGAAAAAAGGGGTTTTATTCCAGGTTCTTCCTGGTACCTAAAAAAGATCAGGGATCTGAGGCCCTTTTTAGACCTAAAAGGCTTCAACCTGTATGTCCGGTATGAAAATGTCCAAATGGTAATTTTGCCAGGTCTAATTCCCCTTTTCAACAAAGGCAACTGGCTGTGTTCTGTGGACATGCAGGATGCTTACCTGCACATCTCAGTGCTTCCTTCCCACAGGAGGTTCCTCCCGTTTCTTTTCCAGGGTGAGCATTACTAGTTCAAAGTACTGCCCCTAGGCTTGTCCTCTGCGCTGTGGGTCTTTACCAAGTGCTTAGCTGCAATAACTGTGTCCCTCAGAAGTTAGGGAATGTACATTTTCCCTTATGTGGATGATTGGCTCCAAAGGACCCCATCCAGGGAACAGCTCCTGGGAACTTTAGAGTGAGCTCTTCAATTATTTCTCTCCCTGGGCATTACCGTTAACCTGCCCAAGTCGGTCCTGGTTCCATCCTAAAGGCTACAATACATAGGGATGGGTCTAGATTCCGCACAGGGGAAGGCTTTCCTGCCTCAAAACAGGGCAGAGTGCCTTATTGTGCAGGCTCAGTAGGTGTCCCAGAGCTGTTATATTCCTGCCAGGGTGTACCTGAGGCTGTTGGGGCTGATGGCAGCTGCTATGTCCACTGTTCCACTGGCCGGGCTCCACATGCACGTCCTCCAGTGGACTTTCCGAGTACAGTGGGACCAGCGAACAGACGAAGTAGATCAGATAGTGCTGATCTCTTCCCCAGTCCTCAGAGTGCTCCAGTGGTGAATGGAGCCACTGAACCTGTTGCAAGGAGTCCCATTCTGGATCTCCTCTCCACAGCAAATCCTCACCACGGATGCCTCCGGTTTGGGCTGTGGGGCTCATCTGGGTCCCTCTCAAACTCAGGGCTCTTGGTCCCAGATCAAAACCTCCTTGCATATAAATGCCCTGGAGATGCGGGCGGTTCTGTATGCCTTTCAGGCTTTTCAGAACCATCTTCTTCCAGGTCAGCTGTTGATTTAGACAACCTCAGTGTAATGTACTACATCAACAAGCAGGGGAAAACCCATTCGTACCCCCTGTGCAGGGAAGCCAAGAGAGTGTAGTATTGGGCGATAGACCACGGTCTGACCCTCTCAATGGTTCACATCCCAGGAGTGCGAAACACTCTGGTGGACAGCCTCAGCCGGACTCAGTCCAGCATGCACGAGTGGGAATCCATCGCAGAAGATTTATTTCACAGATGGGGTCATCCAGAGCTGGACCTTTTTGCATCCCCACAACACAAAACTGCCCAATTTCTGCTTGTTAGATCCAAGACCTGGAGTTTTCTGGTGAGACACATTGTCCCTCTCCTGGAGTGGGAGGTTCCTTTACGCCTTCCCTCCATTTCCACTGATTCAGAGGGTGCTCATCAAATTGCAGATGGAGGGGGCCAACATGATTCTGGTAGCTCCGTTCTGGCCTGGCCAGATATGGTTTCCATTACCTCAGCAGCTGGCAAAGGAACCTCTGGTCCCTCTGCCCCTCTGCAGGAACTTGCTGACTCAGGCTCAGGGGACCCTGGTCCATACCAACCTCAGGTCCCTCCATCTGCATGCTTGGATCCTGAGGACATAGCCATTGCCAGATTTGGAGTCTCCAACAGAGAAGCGGACACCCTTGTGGTTACCCGGAAGCCTTCCATTCGAATCACATATGCCATGAACTGGAAGCAGTTTGTTATTTGGGCTGCCAAACCTAATCTAGCCCATTTCACCTGTCTGGTGAGCCAGAGAGATACCCCCGAAGAAGGCAGAACAGTTACGTAAGAACATAACGTAACAGTAGATCTTTAAGGGCATCTCAGTCATCAGGTCTGCTTTCCCTCCCACCATCCCCCTTTTTGGGGGCTCCTTACTGGAACTGGCTATCTGGTGTATCCAGCCTTTCATATCTCATTCACACCACAGGAGCTCTTTGAGAGTTCCACCACTTGTGTCCTGTATACTGTTAGCACTGCATCCAGCATGGGGTCCATTATGTCACGGACGAGACTGCGCATGTCAAACACGCGCATGGAAAACAGCATGTGGCAACAGAGCGGTGGCACATAATGCCGCCACAACAGAAATGGCACACAGCTGAATGGTCTCTTTGTTTTTGGAGGGTGCTTCATCCCCCGGAATTATTATAATCAACTCCGAGGGGGTGTAGACACAGGAGCAAGAAGAATATCTTGATCAGCACTTGTCTTCTGCACACAAACATAAAAAAAAGTAAAACGGTTCCCTAGCAGGTAATCAAACCCTGGCCCTCCCCACCTTTCCACTGCTGGGTCGGGTGCTCTCACCACTGTACGGGAGCGGCTCGACCGAGCACCCGACTGGCAGTGGTTACATTCTCTTCCCCTTCCTGTGCAGAGCGACAGGGGTAGTGATACTGTGTATTGCTCATACACCCCTGTCGTTCTGAAACACTTCACGCTATAGACCACGTGGTTCTTCATGCGTAGTTTAGTCCATGACATAATGCCCCGCTACCCTGCATCCTGGGCCATTCTAAGCAAAATCAAGCCATAATCAGCATGCCACAAACAAATGCAAATCACTCCTAAAGTATACGTGACAGACACAAAGTATCAGTGGCAAAGTTGTTTAGCACAAAATTACCTTTCTGACAGTGCTATGCAATCAATTGTAATCAATTCAGTTTTTATTTTATACTAGCTGAAATACCAAAAAACTGTATTTTTTTTTGGGGGGTTAAGGTGTTTAGGTGAGGCTTGAGAGACAAATGTCAGTCATGCACACCATACCATAAACTAGGGTTGCCACCTTTGGATGAGATGAAAACAGAATACTAAACCACACCCCCAAACTCCACCCCAACCCTGCCCCTTTTATGACTAATGAGGGCATCGCTTGGACTCTGATTCGCTTGATTTATTCAGAATTGTTGCTAATACAATATTGCATTGTGTACAACTTCTTTAAATTACATCATGATTATTATTTTTGGTTTGTTTGATTTAGATTTAAATATTTTTAATATCAGTGTATGTTAACATTTGGTGGGGTCAGAGAGGGCGTTCAGGGGACTTTGCATCCTGTATACACAGCCTAGCTCACACATCGAGTGACTACAAGGACACCTCTGACAACTGGCTATTTTGGATCAGGTGGCCTTTTCTGGTAAAACTCTTTCAATAAATAAATAAACTACACCAGTAATGGTGGATGAGATGTAATTATAAATATCATCAGCCATTTTAAAATGTGTTACTGTCCCTCCCAGTGCTCCTACTCTAAAGTTATTTGTAATGTCAGAGAACTTTTTAAAAGTGGTAGGAACTATTCTATGCTGTTAAATACCTTATTTCTTTTCATGTCAGTCATGCATAGCAGATAGTATGATATGTGATATGTAGCGTGGAGGCAGTATAGTGCACTAGTTTAAGGCTCTGAGCTACAATCCTGGAGACCAGGGTTTGAATCCCACAGCCCAGACTTGCATACTGTGTGACCCTTAGCAAGTCACTAAACTCCCTTGTCCTCCCAGGTTGCACCTGTAAACAAGCTCTCTTCTGGTTAAAAAAAATAATATTTTGAGAAATGTTTGATAAATTACCAAAATTTGCAGTGCCATCAAATCTAGATTGTGTTCCTTTCACCTCATCAGCCACTACTCTCTTTCTGTTCTCATTTCTGTGGCTTAGCATGACATTAGCCACACTATTCTGTGTTGTTCATCTGAAAGGCCTGGAATGGTCTTCCTGGAATATCCAAGTAGTATTAAAATTGACAGCAATAACTACTGAGGAGAGAGGGGTGTAGTATTGCTAGAAATTGAATACAAATTATATTATTAATTTAACAACAAAAGGGGTAACAAATATTAACATGCAGGACAGACCCTAAAAGAAAAACTGGTGAGCATTTAAAGGTATAAAAGTATTCCCTATCACAGCAAAGACCATACTCACAATGCAGCCTGGAAAGGATTAAATTGATTTCCTGCAAATAGTCTTAATGGCCCTACTTTATACCTCCTCAGACTGACTGGTATACAGACAAAGGTCTGCATGACATCAGAATTTGTTGGTAATCTGAACATAAAAGTAAAATGGTGAAAGATTTAACAGAATCTGTTTTACAAGTATGTGAGCATTCAAAATGACTGAAAAAGTACTACTTCTGAATAAAACTGGATTAGCAGGTAAAGTTTCTGAAACACAGATTATACAGTCTACACTGGGACAGGAGGCTACCCTAATGTGGTACCTGTCTGAACGTCTAAAGGCTTCAGAAAAATGAAGGTGTTAATTAAGGTGGTATTGTTTACCCTCCCCATGAATAATCTTCCAATTTGCTGAAGTGAAGTTAGAGGTGACAACAGACAGGGACACATTTGGCTCTTTTAAATGCTCTGCTCTTGAAGGCACTTCCTGATTAGCATGCACTGCAAGCAAGCAAGCACACTGAAATGTCAGACACTTGCTTATAGTCAGATGAGAAGAAAATTTATTTATTTAGTTATTTAGTTTTTGTTGACCGGGTAAGTGCACTAGACAAATCCTGCCTACTTTCTGGCATGACCCGGGGGGTGGGGGATACAGATGAATGCCAACTGACCTTGAACCAGATTAAGCTGTTGGTGGTTTTAGTGAATGAGGGAAATTTGGCCAGGACACCGGGGAAATTCCCCTACTCTTCTCGATAAGTGCCATGGGATCTTTAACATCCACCTGAACTACCACCAATCCAGGCAGATGGGACCTCGGTTTAACGTCTCGTCCTGTTAGTGGAGGATCTCACAGATGTTGCTTGACCCACCATAAAAAATGAATTTGTAATGGTGAAAACAGGAGGACCGAATCTGGACCTAGAAAACCAAATCCATTTGGTCAAAAACCGAGTAGGTGGTAACCTTACCATAAACAAATGCAAATAACTCCTAAAGTATACGTGATAGATACAAAGTATCAGTGGCAAAGTTGTTCAGCACAAAATTACCTTTCTAACGGTGCTATGCAATCAAGTCTAAGCAGTTCGGTTTGTTTTTAATATTTAGGTAAAAACTGCTGACTTCCTCAGATATTTCCAGGCCTCTGTGAAAGCCTGCTGAGTACGGCTACAGTAGTTATTGTCCTGAGTGGATGTGCTTTCAGATGCCTCTAGGCCTCAGTGAGATATAGGCATGGGCACCCCTTTCTCTCTCTCTCTCTCTCTCTCCCTCAGTCTCCGGGGGAAAGAACTGAGGAGGGAGCGGGGCCACTCCTGCCTTTATAGGGTTGATGACATTGACAGACATCCACTTCCGTGTGGATCCTACTTCGCCAACGGTTAAGTTCCTACGGTGTGACCTGATGACTGAGATCCCCTCGAAGATCTACTGTTATGGTAAGTTCTTACTTAACTGTTATATTCCATAGCATCATCCCAGAAGGACCCAAGTGCACAAAAACTTAAGAAAAAGACCTTCCAGTACAGGTCCTTTCCCTTTCAGCCATAGCCGCCTCGGCAGCAGCCTTAGCAGGAGCAGTACCAGCAGTGGTGCCCAAAGCCCAAGTTTGGTAGCCAGGGACCAAAAAGAACCAGGGGCAGGGGAAGTGGTGCCCCTCCATCTCCAGAAGCGGATGTCCCCCCCCAAAGCCGCCCAGTGATGGGTAGGGGGTGTCATCCTTCTGCCTGTCTTGTCCCTGACTCAGCTCCCAGTGGGAGGTCAGCTGCACCACTTCTGGCCACAGTAGCTGGTCAATACTACAGTGAAGTGGGTAGTAGAAGTGGTAGGCAGAGGGTTGCCTCTGGATTTCAAGGCTATTTAGCCTTACCAACTACATGCTTATTGGGAGTCCAGGGTGTCACAGGACACACTGTCCATCCTCAGGAAGGATGTAGATCAGCTCCTTGCCAAAGGGGCCATAGCCCATATCCCAGATACCCTGTCAAGTAAGGGGTACATGTCCAGGTACTTCCAGGTCCTGAAACAGATGGGGGGCTGGCACCCAGTACTGGATCTATAGGATCTCAATCAGTTCACGCTGAACAGCCTTCCTGAGGCACAGGGACATCAGGGTGTATCCCTGCCTGGACGACTGGCTGATAGTTGGCTAATCCAAGAAAGCCATTGAGCGGTCCAGAGATCTGGCCCTCCAAACCTGCAGACAATTGGACCTCTTGGTCAACCCAGACAAGTCTGAATTGGTCACTTCACAGGTAATCAAGTTCATTGGTCCCTGCAGACCAGGCTCAGGATCTTACCTCCTTTGTATACAAGCATTTCAGGTTGGGCTCTCATGCCCTGCCCGGGACTTCCTGAGGCTGCTGGGTACATGGCATCCTCCACCAGCTTAGTTCACTGGGCCAGTTGGCAGATGTGGGAGCTGAGAGGCCAGTGGTCTCAGTGTCTAGGTCACCTGGACCATCTGATCATTGTGACCTAGCAGTGTGGGATGCCATCCAGTGGTTAGTAGACCCACAACATCTGGAGGAAGGAATTCCATTTGTCCACCTAGAAGCATTCGTCACGCTCACAATGGACATGTCTCTGGTGGGGTGGGGAGCACACTTGGGAGACCACAGAGCCCATGGGTTCTGATCACCCCGGGAGTTCTGTCACCAAGAAAAAAAAGGGAAAACTCATATATAGGGTTCAAACCAGTCTCAACACAATAGAATATAGGACTTGTGTTGTGAATCACATTTATATTTAAATATGGATAATTCTGTTCTAGCTTTGAATAATGGAAATCTTGGAATAAAGTGCATCACCTGTGAAAAGTTTACTGTTGAAACAAACACTGATTTTGGACAATTCACATACCTACAATGTTTGGAGATCAGAGATCTAAAATCTAAGATTTGGATTAGACCTAGAAATAAAAAATCTAAGAAAAATAATAGCAGTTAATAAAGTAAATGGTGATGAAATGATACAAATAAAAGAGAAAAATGATTATCCAAACAAAAGACAGAGAGAGAGAGAGTGATGACAATGATGGATAGTTTTATATAAATAACAATGAGGTATATAAAAAAAAGAGGAAGGAAAGAAGGGAAAATGAAGTTACAATAGAGCTGCATGACCAATTTGCACCATTATTAAATTTAATGGATAATCTAGAACAACACACAGATGACCTCCTGAATTTGGTAGCAGATAAAGAGACAGGCACAGATAACAATGCAGGAAATAATATGGACATAGAGAACACAAAGCAGCTACACCCAAGCAGATTTTTATCCTGGGTGATTCCATGATTAAGTATACAGATCAGTATACAACAAGAGGAAACAAGGAAAACATTGCAAACTGTAGTCTCTCTGGTGCCACAATCAAGGATATTTTTTATTTATTTATTTATGACTTTGATAACCGGGTGAGTGCCATGATCCCAGGGACCGTTTTCAGGCACGACCCGGGCCATGACACATGGCACAGGGTGACAGTGGAGTACAAGGTAACAGTAATACACATGAGACAGATTTGATACAAGCAACAATAGTAAGCACAATATACAGGTTTGATGCATAGGTCCATTTGAGAACAGTGAATACAAGGTTTCGGTATTGGACATGAGAAGACTTGGTACAAAACAAATAAATCGTAGGCACAGTGTACAATGTGTGACTGCATCGTCCAGTGAGCAAGTAATACACAGAATACTCAGTAAAAATATATATATATACAATATGTACAGGCAAGGAAGTCAAATATTACTGTGAAAAATATGATATAACAGTTGTAGGCAGTGGAGTTGGTGTGGGTAGGTGGGTAACCCCTGGGCTGGGGAGTTGACTAGTGTGGGTTGGGGTCAGACCCCAGGGAGCAGTGGCAGGATGAGTTTGCCAGGAACCAGACTTTAAGGCGGGACTTGAAACTGGAGCGTGTGTCAATGGAACGGAGTTCAGCTGGTAGTTTGTTCCACTGCAAAGGGGCAGCTGCAGACCAAGCTCTGCTACCCATGTTGGTGGATACCCTAGGAACAGCTAGAGGGGGAGTACCATTAGAGCGGAGGTTGCGGAGGAGCATTCTGGTTTTCAGAAGGGCAGTTAGGGGGGATTCTGGAGCCGTGCGGATGACATTGTCTCCCATGCAGCAGAGGGCTAGGTCAAAGCGACCTTGTAGCGGTAGCCATCCAAGGGTATTATAAAGGGTACAGTGGTGGGTGGAGAACGGGGCCAATAAAGCAAAGTGACAGGCGCTGTTGTAGGCAGCGGAGAGTTTAGCCAGGGCAGTAGCTGAGGTCCTTGCATAAATAAGGGAGCAGTAGTCAAGAATAGGGAGAAGATTACCCTGGACAATGGCTAGTCTGGCTTCAGGGGTAAGGTATTGCCTGAATCTATAGGTGGCACCTAACTTTTGATGGAACCTTCTGACAAGGGAATTTGCATGCTCAGTGAAGGTGAGGGAGGGGTCTGAGCAGTACTCCTAAGTATTTGTAGGTGTTGACATCCTCCAGGGCTGGGCCATTTGGGGTGAGAATGCCTAAGGGGGCATGGTTTTTAGTTCTGGCCAGAAAGGGCTTAGATCCGAACAGCATGGATTTAGTTTTTTTGGCATTTACTAAGAGGAGTTTTTTTGAGAACCAGCTGTGTGCTGCAGCATAGTTGTGTGAGAGAACTGAGGAGATTGCGGCCGTGGATTTTTCACTGTGGAAGAGGACAAGGTCATCGGCATACAGGAGAGAGTGACAGTTGAGGCAGTTGAAGGGAAGCACAGTAACGAATAAGGAGAAAGGAGGGACTAGGATTGAGCTTTGGGAGACCCCCACAGAGACAGGCAGGGTGGGGGAGCAGGTTTGACCAATGCACACGAATTGTGAGCGATCAGTAAGGTAGTTAGTGAACCAGCTTGTGACTTTTTGTGAACAACCAAGGAGGCTAAGCTTGGAGGTAAGGAGAGCATGGTTAACCATGTCAAAAGCCTTTGAGAGGTTGATGAAGACAGCCCGGTGGCTTTACCATTATCCATGTTAGGATGTGGTCGGTCAGAAGGGCGAGGGCAGTGGCAGTGTAATGATTCTTGCGAAAGCTGTGCTGTTGGTTGCATAGGAGGATGTATTTGCCTATGTACTCAGTGAGCTGATTGTGGACTGCTCTCTCATGTAGTTTACTGAGATGAGAGAGGATGGATATCAGACGGTAACTGTTGGAGGATTTGGGGTCACTAGATTTAAGAATGGGGATAACCTTAGCTATCTTCCATGGGTCAGGCATGGAGGAGGTGGAAAGGGCAAGGTTAAAGACGAAGGTGAGTGGCCTGGCAATCGCTGGAGAGATCAGCTTAAGGAAGACTGGAGATAGCCATCAGATCCGGAGGAGCCTTGGTTAGGTAGACTTTTGAGTAGCTTCACTGTGTCGTGTATGAAGAGGGCTTTAAAATAGAATGGGGGTATTTGTGAGTGAGTGGCAGAGCTGGAGGAGGATGGCAGTGTATCAGGTATTAGGGCTGAGCTTTGGTTGGGCAGTTGGCAGCTTATTTAGGTACATGGATAAGTTGGTGAACTTAAGTTGAAGACACTGGCCACATCATGAGGGTCGGTCAGCAGTACGTCCTGGGAGTTGAGATGTGGTGCAGCGTAGCTGGGGTGGGGGTTTAGGAGGGAGCTGTCTGAGTCCTAGAATTTTCGAGGGTCTCCAAGGTTGGCCTTTTGCAGATTGTGGAAGTGGGTCTGTTTCAAAAATTTGGCCTGTTGTTTACATTTGTTCCTCATGCGCCTGTAAGCATCCCAGAGGGCAGGAGAGGGGGTTGCTTTGAAAGTGGACCAGCGCGGTCTCTGGCCTTCATAAGGGTTAGGAGATCTTTAGAGACCCAGCACGAGCACCCGCCTCTGACCCCTCTGGTGGTGACAGGGAAAAAGCAGTCCTGGAGTGTTAGTAGAATCCAGGTAAATGTGGAAACTTCTGTGGCTGCATTGGAAAGGGAAAAAAGCATGGACCAGTCCAAGGACTGGGCCTCCTCGAAGAGATTTATGGAGACTGGGCAGCTGAAATTTCTGAGAGATAGGTATTTGGGTGGGGGGCGCTTTAGTTTGGAAGACCAGAGGAGATAGGTCGGTGAGTGATCGCTTATAGAGTCAGCCATGGTGCCAGCGTGTAATGCTCGGTCTTCCCTGTTTATCAGGATCCAGCATGGATTAAGTCTGGTGAGGAGAGTGATCGCCTGCATCAGGTTGTGCTGCTTTAACAGGAATACATAGTCAGGCTGGTGGCAGCTCAGCCAATTTAGATTAAAGTCGCCAAGAAGGATAGATTCCCTATGAGGAGTTAGAGAGCTCAGGCCTTGGAGGAGGCTGGTGAGCCCAGTGGTTCTGGTCGCGGGGGGGTGTAGTAGCAGCCAATATAGAGCTTCTTGCAGGATCCCAGGGTCAATTCGGAGAGTAGCCATTCACTAGGTGAGGAAGGGTCAGAGTGTAGGACAATGCCAGCTGAGGGGGGTTCCCTAAGGAGCAGGGCCACACCACCACCTTTTTTCCTGCCTGGTCTGTCGAGGCGTAGGTAGGAGTAGCCAGGTATTTTGAAAGTGTTTTTGGTGTGGTGTGGCTTTAGCCATGTTTCAGTGAGTCCCAGACTATGGGGCTTTTGTAGCTCAATCCAAACCTCAAGGTCAGTGAATTTAGATGGAAGGCTACAGACATTGATATGTGTGATTTTTAGACCAGGGGCATTTATCCAGATGCTGGAGGAGGGGGTGATATGGGGATTTGTTGGGCCAGGGTTGCACTCCATGTCCCCAGCAAGGGAGAATAGTGATAGTAGAAGAATGTATGGACAGGAGGGAATAGTAGGAGACCAGGAGAGGTTAGCCAGGTAGTGGCCAAGGAGGCGGCGTTCTCCTTTAGTGAGTAGGATAAGAGAGATGTACCCCAGGGTGGACTTATCCCTAGTAGTGAGTGAAGAGGGCTGAGACAGGGGTTGAGGGGGGAATGAGAGGAAGGAGAGGTACTGTTGATCGCAGGCCCGCACCGTAGCGCAGAAGTCGGTCAATACCAGTGCAGTAGTTAGGGAGATGGCCCATAATATAGGCAGTGCCAGCTTCATCTTTCCGAGGGAGAATAGGGAACAAGGTGAAGTAGTAGGAGAGAATTAGCATGGTCAGCCTTATGAAGGGGGAGAGGAGGGAGTGGTGAGGCAAAGGGCTGTTAGAAATGTAGTTCTGTGGGGCAGGACCATACTCTAGGAGGTGTTCTGTAGCTTTAAATTAGTGTAGGGCAAGATGGCCAATGGGAGGAGGTGCACAGAAGGGGGAGTGGTTTAGGTGTATTTAAGAAGTTGTGGAGGAGGCGCTTGGGGGAGGGCAAAAAAATCACACAAAGAGACACACAAAGGAGAGAATGGGAAGATTATGGAGTCTGGCTAGGCTAAAACACGGAAAATAGCAAAGCAAACAAACAGTATTTTACTCTCTTTTTTTCTACCAGAATGAGCAAATACAGGCTAGTAACAGTCCTTAAACAAACAAAAAATCAGCAGTAGGAATCCCGGTTTTTCAGTTTAGTTGTAATTGGTATTATGTACACACACTAGTAGCGAGGGCCAGGCAGCACAGACTACAAAATTTGTGCACAGGCATGCAATTAGGCAAGAAGTGTGTGACTCTGTACCAGAGCACGGGAAAGTCGTTTCAAACTTGGCGGCACAATCCTGGGACATGTTACTAAATATATTGCAAGATGCAGGGGAAAACCTCTAGTAGTTATCCATGCAGTGACTAATAATACAAACAGGCAGAATGTGGATGAGCTAATGAAAGAATAGAAACATATATGCAAAATCATTACAGATATGGATGGCGAGATTATCATTTCAGAAATATTACCAGTACCAAAAGCTGGCTATAGATGAACTAAAAAATGAAAGCATATAAATAATAACCCGAGGCAGTGGTACTTTGCAGAAAATATCAGCTGTCTTAAATTTTTTTTGTTTTTCCAATTGTTTAACCAGGAGTGGCACACTAAGCTGAAAGCTTGTTTACAGGTGTGACCTGGGAGCATAAGGAAGTTAAATGACTTGCTCATGGTCACACAGTATGCAAGTAAGGGCTGTGGGATTCAAAGCCAGGTCTCCAGATTTGCAGCTCAGAGCCTTAAACCACTGCGCTATACTGCCTCCTTGGAAAGTGTTTGATGGTAATTACGATTTGTTTGAAGTGATGGACTGCACCTAAACAGGAAGGAAAGTCAATTATTAGGGAACACTTTCTGTGCTGTGATAACGAATAAAACTTTAAACTAACAAAACAGGGGAGAGGAATTTACCTTTTGCACACACCGATTTTAGAAGTACATAAAACAGATGATAAAAAAACAAAACACCACAAAAATGTATAATAGTGGCAGTTCCAGTCTAATTACATCAAAGGAAATTAATGCATTTTTTCCTTTTTTTTCAGTAATTGTTTAACCAGGAGTAGCACACTAAGCTGAAAGCTTGTTTACAGGTAGGACATGGGAGCACAGGGAAGTTAAGGGACTTGCTTAGGGTCACACAGTATGCAAGTGGGGGCTGTGGGATTCAAACCCAGGTCTCCAGATCTGCAGCTCAGAGCCTTAAACCACTGCTCTATACTGCCTCTCTTATTGGTCAATGCTAGAAGTTTAGTTAATATAAAAGAGGAGCTGCATCTCCTACTTCAACATGAAAACATTCAATTTTGTGGGGTAACTGAAACATGGTGGAGAGATGACAACTGGGTAAAGATATATCAGGTTTCAGGTTACTGTATTTAGTGTAAACTGGTCTGGCAAAAGAGGTAGGGGCGTAGCCCTATTCATCAAAGATACATTTGAAGCATATGAGATTAACCCCAAAATAGAGGATATAGATAAGGTGGAACAAATCGGGATACATTTAATACAATCGGGAAACAAATAAATCACCATAGGGTTGTGTTATAGGGCACCTGGTCTAAAAACAGAAGACAACATGACGTTTTTAAAGAGCACTGAATCAGTGGAATTAAGCGGGAGGTCAGCCATGCTGAGGTACTTTAATTTACCTAACATAGATTGGACAAAGCCAGCCGGGTCTATGGATTTTGAAAGGAGGTTTATTGACATGCTCACAAGTAATAACCTTGAACAGTATGTAAAACTTAATACAAGGGGCCAAAACATATTGGACATAGTTTTAAGCAATACGGAGAATGAAATATTTCCTTGTATGGTAAGAGAACCAACTGGAATGAGCGACCATGATATAGTTCAATTTAAGATAGTGTGAAACAGAGTTACCAGTAAGGGTAAAACAAAGGTTAAATATTGGAACAAGGCAAATTATGTCGATATCAAGAACTACCTGCAAAAATGGGATTGGAAAAAAGAATTATCAGGGCTGAACGTACCGGACACAAGGAATAACATAAAAAGTAAAACTGAATACTGTACAACCAGGTACATCCCTGAGAAAACTAAATATAATGTAAAGGGCAAGATCCCTGTATGGTTTACTAATAAGATTAAAAGGTGTATTAGAAGGAAAAAAAGGGTATGTGGTAAATATGAAAAAAAAACATCAACCAGTAGATGGCAGAACTTTAAAGATGTAGCCAAGGATTGTAAAATAGCTATTAAAAAGGCAAAAACAAATGAAGAAATTAGACTTGCAACCAAGACCAGGGACAATAGAAAGCCTTTTTTATATAAGCAATCAGAAAATGGGATGCATAAGGCAGGACCGCTACTAGTAGGTAATATGATTACAACAGACGAACAAGTAATAGCTGTACGTTCCAAGCTAAAGGCAGGGATTATAGCAAATTAGATAACATAGGCTCTGAGGACAGAAGAAATATAGTGTTTGAGGAGAGCACAGTCAAGAATAAGCTGAAAAAACTAAAGGTGGATAAATCACCTTGACCTGATAGTGTCTATCCACGGGTGTTGAGTGAGTTGGCTGAGGAACTGGTGGGTCCAATGGCAGTGCTGTCCGATGAGTCACTGAACAGGGGGGAGGTCCAGATGACTGGATTACTGCAAATGTAATTCCTATCTTCAAAAAGGGAGCAAGGATCGACTGCCAAAATGCAGACCTATCAGCTTAACTTGCATAACAAGTAAGGTTATGGAGGAATATATTAAAGAATATCTGGATAAACATATGCAGAAAGAGGGTCATGTAGATATTTCACAGCATAGATTTACACCCAAAAGATCCATGTCAGACCAACCTAATCCAATTCTTTCAGTAGGTCACTGGAGGAAGGGCTGCCAGTTGACGTGATTTATCTGGGTTTATCAAAGGCATTCGACCCGGTGCCTCAAATGGAACTAATAAATAGAATGAATGAATTAAAAGTTGAAGTATCAGTAGTTAGATGGGTTGCAGCATGGTTGAATAGCAGAAAACAGCGGGTGTGTATTAGGGGATTCATGTTCTTGTCGAGCTAGCAAAGTTGAAAGACTAGACAAAGGATGCCACACTGCACTGCCCACTGCAGTCAGAAATTAGAACTGAAACATACAAAAAGGCCTGCCAGCAAATAGTGCAGTACCACTGCCATGGCCCATGATTTAGCTGCTTTTTTTCCTGCTGACCTGCAAAAATAAATAGGACTCACCTGGCTTCTTTCTTCTCTCTGCAGTCTCTTGATCTCTGCTGGCTTCTCTAATGTAAAACTAAGGCAGCTCAATGGCTCTGCCACTGCTGCTGCTGCCAACCCCCTGTCCATGTCCATCGTACCATAGAAATATGACCCCAGACCCGACCCATTCCATTCCCGCACAGGCAGACAAGGCAGCCACAGTAGCCAGTGAGTCACAAACAAACTGGAAATGGGTCACAGACTTATGTAGATTGGAGAAAAAAAAAAACAAAGCAGGCAGACCGGCACTGTAGACTAGCGACAGACTTGAAGAGTGACGAGAATCTCCATGGCGACAGCACGCTCTCTATTTGAAAATTTTGAGCCAGCCCGGATGGATGATGGGAGCCTATTCCTAAAGCACAGCACTGCTCGCCTGCCATTGGTCATTCACAGTAGATGGAACTGAAGTCCAAAGCCCTGTGTTCCAATCAGACCCCTAAAGCCCAGCACTTGCTCTGGATAATCAGATTGGAACTTTCTAATTGGTCTCCTCACCTGCCATTGGTGTTTTTATTTAAAGGGCCAAAGACCAGCAGATGGCAGGTAATTAATTGGATGTCTTTGGGCTGACACGCAGCAGCGGGGAGACAGGGAAGTGTGTGGTGGATCGGATCACACAGCCAGTTCAACCCATCAGCTGGGACCAAATTTGCAAACCGGGACAAAATCCTAATTTCAAGAAAAGCTTCAGGACACCGGGACAGCCTTTTGCATACCAGGACTGTCCCGGTCAAACCGGGATATTTGGCAGCTTTACCTGTATCTCTCCTATTATCTCAAACCACTGTCCCAACGTGGGTGTTTCTGGTGAGAGCCACCTCCTGGTGACAGTTTTGTGGGCAGCCGCCACCAGAATGTTCCACAACTAAACCTGATCCCTACCCCACACCCCAGACAGAGTCAGGCCCAGACTATTACACAAACTGGGGAATATGGGTGTGGGCAACACAGTGGTGTGGTGGGTGGGTAACTGGCTGGGCGGCAGGACACAGAGGGTGGTGGTAAATGGCTGTCACTCCACAGAGGGAAAAGTGACCAGTGGGGTACCAAAGGGATCAGTGCTGGGACCAGTCCTATTCAACATCTTCATCAGTGACGTTGTGCAGGACCTAGAAGGCAGAATTTCACTGTTCACTGATGACACACACCTCTGTAACAGAGTAGACACACCAGAGGGTGTAGACAGAATGAGAAAGGACCTGCAGAAACTTGAAGAATGGTCAGGGGTTTGGCAGTTGAAATTCAATGCAAAGAAGTGCAAGATAAGGCATATGGGGCACAAAAACCCTGGCACAATATATCAGTTGGGGGGTGAGGATATAGAATTCACCAAGCAGGAAAGGGATCTTGGGGTTATCATCTCTGATTACCTCAAGGTAGGGAAACAGTGTGACAAGGCAGCAGGTAAAGCAAATAGGATGCTGGGATGCATAGGCAGAAGCATCACCAGCAGGAAAAGGGAGGTCATAATTCCACTATACAAGACACTAGTGAGGCCCCACCTGGAGTACAGTTTACAGTTCTGGAGACTTTACCTACGTATGGACATAGACAGGGTAGAGAAGGTTCAGAGGAGGGCAACAAAGATGGTACATGGATTGCATCACAAGTCCTATGAGGACAGATTGAAGGAATTGAATATGTACTCCCTGGAGGAGAGGAGGGAGAGAGGGGACATGATAGAGACATACAAGTATCTTACAGGGAGGAACAGGGTGCAGGAATACACTATTTTTAAGCAAAAAAGATGTTGCAGGACTAGAGGGCATGGGATGAAGTTGGAGGACAATTCAGAGGAAACGTGAGGAAGAATTTCTTCACACTACAGGTGGTGGACAACTGGAACACCCTGCCAGAGGAAGTGGTGGGGGCTGAAACAATCACGGGATTTAAGAATGCATGGGCTAGACATAAAGGAATTCTGGAGGTCGGGGTAAAGGGCAGCAGACTTCTAAGAAAACATAAAGTGAACTTACAAGCTCAAATGGGCAGACTGGGTGGGCCATAGGCCCTTATCTGCTGACACTGTCTATGTATCTATGTAACTAGGTGTTTTAATGTTAGGGCATCAGTGAGAGAAAAAATAGTTTCCATAGCTTCTGCTATTCCCTGCCAGAATCGGGTGAGGCATGGGCACTGTCCTAATATATGCAGGTGGCCCACCTGTTCCTCCCCACACTCTCTCCAACATTTTGGTTAGTGCTCTGTGTCCCATTTGTTCTTCACTACCAGGGTAATAAAAAACCTTGCTCGAATCTTCCATTGGAATTATTTCCATCTCTGGGAATAGGTAGTTTTGTGAGCTTGTGTAAAAGTGTTTTCCCACTCTTTTTCCTTGAGTGATTCCCCAACTCCCTCTCCCATCTGGTCTTGATGGGGGTGGTATGTTCCTTTCCTAGCTCTCGCAGGGCTCCATAGATAGCTGAGATAAGGTCTTTGCTCTTTTGGGAATTCAGAATGTCCCCCATAGTACCCTGGATACCTAAGGGTTCCAGTCTATGTCCATATTGTCTCTGTAGTTTTTGAATATGGGTGCGAATTTGAAGATATCTGAAATGGTCTGGTTGCCTTAGTTGAAATGATGTTTTAAGATCCGCAAAGTCTCTGATCTTTGCCCCATCCAGAAATTGCCCAAAAGTATTCAGGCCTAATCTGCCCCATCTCCGGAAGGTGAGGGCCTATCTAGCCGACCAAACTCTCCATCCCAGGCAAACCATCGATGAGTCCACATGTCCCCCTGGATTTTATGCTTGACCCATATCCTTTGTACTGCTTCTATAGTGTTTTTAACTGATTTTAAGGAAATTCCCTTGCCCTTCGTCCCTATTGTGGGAGTGAATACTCTGGCCAGCAATGGGGCTCCTTCTGTATCTTTCTTTTCTATTGCTTTCCAGAGAGCTTGGTAATCTGGTACTGCCCACAATAAGGTATTCTTTAGTTGTGCGGCTAGGTAATAATCCTCTAAATTTGGGACTGTTCTGCCCCCGCATAATTTATTAGTTTGCATTGTCAGGCTTTTTATTCTTGTTTTTTTGTTTTCCCAGATGAACCTCATAATTATAGTTTGCCAGGTCTTGAATTGTACCGGGTGTATTTTTATAGGTAGGCATTGAAAGAGGTACAGAAACCTCAGTAATATATTCATGGAGATTGTTTCTATCCTAGAATAAAGGGGAAGTTTGAGAAGCTCCCATTTTTTGATGTCCTGCTTAATTTGTCCAACGAGAGGGTCAAAGTTATCTGAAAGACGGTGATTTAAGTTTTAAGGGATATATGTCCCTAAGTATTTTATTTGGGGGGAATTCCACATTTTTTTTTTTTTTTTTATGTGTGTGATCTTTTTACCTCCTCCAACGCTCCGGTGACTGCCTCTCCTTTGGGCCTGCAAGCATTTCCCATCCCCGGCCATCCTGTTTTCCTGAGCCCTGCCATTCCACCACACAATGTAGCCGACCCTCCGAGACGTCTCAGAGTAACCCATCTCCGGGTGGGTCCCCCTCCTCCGAGGGGAAGGCACCGGATAAGGGGAAACCCCAGCACTCTATTATTCTGCTTGTCTTGTGGTGCTGCTGTGGAACCTCCAGGCGAATGCGGAAGCCGTCATCTGGCGGCCACTGAAGTGTTTCCGCTTTCTTGTTGGATGTTCCTCCTCGCTATGCTTGGTAGTGCCCTGGTCTCCACCGGGCACTAACAGAGCGGAGCTGCCCACCCTACTCACCCCAGAGAGGAGAGAAGACAGTCCTCCAGACGCTCAATCGTCTCCTTCCCCAGCCAGCCCCCGACGACCCGAGTCTGTTCCTGAACCCGGGCCGCCGGCATGGTTCGAGGTGTGGCGTCCAGCACCTCAGCTTTCTGCGCCACCGGGCCAGCGAATTCCATTTTAAAGGAAGCAGTTCTTTTATTTTAGAGGAGGGGGTGCAATAAAACTTTAATACTTCTGTTTTGTTTTTATTTAATGCGTACCCTAATAGTTGTCTGAATTTATTTAATAGGTCCCATACCCTGGGTAAGATTCTTCTGGCTTTGTTACATAAAGCCGGACATCATCTGCTTACAAGGAGATTTTTTGTTGCCCCTTCCCCGTCCTCAAACCACTGATGCCCTGTTCTTTTCTGATTGCCTGAGCAAGGGGCTCAAAGTATACAGTGAATAGCAGTGGTGATAAGGGGGCATCCCTGCCTAGTTCCTCTCCCGAGTGTAAACCTTTGTGATATCCCACCATTTATTCTGATGTAAGCTTGTGGGGCTGCATACAAGGCATTAACTGCTGCCAAAAAGCTAAAAGGGAAGCCAAACCTCTGAAACACTGCGAACAAAAAGTTCCAGTCGACCTTGTCGAATGCCTTCTCTGCATCTAGTCCGAGGAGGCATGCAGGGGCATGATGTCTGTGTATGAGTACAATTATATTTAATGTCCTCCTAACCCCCTCTTGAGCCTGTCTCCCCTCAGCAAAACCCATCTAATCTAGTTGTATGATCTGGGTCAGTATAGGGCTAACCCTGGCTGCCAAAATGGCCGTAAAGATCTTATAATCTATGTTCAGTAGGGATATGGGTCTGTATGAACCGCATTCTTTGGGATTCTTTCCCTCTTTGAGTAATACTGTTATAGTGGTATAGTTCCAGGAAGGAGGGACAGGCTGTCCCTCTGTCCAGATCAAGTTGTAAACATTTCTGAGCATTGGAGCTGTTTCTGAGGCAAAGTTTTTATATAACTCCCCACGGAATTCATCTGGACCTGGGCATTTACTTGGTTTTAAGGCCTTTATTGTGGCCTGAATTTCTGTCATGGAGATTGAGGCCGTTAGACTCTGTGTGTGGGTTTCATTTAGTCTAGGTAACCCAGATCTCTCAGAAACTCAGATGTCTGGGCCATAGGTGCCCCTTCCCCCACCTTGTATAGGGTCTTATAGTAAGTGACGAAGGAACGAGCGATTTGTTCCCATTTCTGCCTAAGTGCACCTGTACGTGGGTCTTTAATCCCAGTTATCGTGGCCTTAGCAGCCCTTTGTCTGAGGCGTATACCAGTTGTTTGGTCTCTGCCACCCCCATAGTAGATCTGCTTTAGATAGTGTAGGCTTTTTTTTTTCTGTGTTATTCAGTTTTGTATTTTACTTTTAATAGCCTTGATTTCTATGTCTCTTTCTTTATTCCAAAGTTTTTTCTTTTTTTTTTACCCACTACGTGCTCCACGGCAGCCACTCCTTTGGGCTTACCAAGGCTGTCCTCCGACCCATCCATCCTCCTAGATTCCGCCTCAGATCGCAGCCAACCCCTAGGGTGACCCAGCGTAACCCTTCGCCAGATGGGTCCCTCTCCTCCGAGGGGGAAGACACCAGCCAAGGGGAGCAGACCAGCGCACCACTTTAGCCCCAGAGATGCTGCTGAGACGGAGAGCTCGGTAGGACCTTGATGGCCTCAGAGCACCATGCAGCTGTCATCCAGCTGCCGTGAAGCGGTATTTCCGCTTTTCTAGTTACTCCCTCCTGCGTGCATCAGCAGTGCTCCTGGTCTCCATCAGAGGTCGCTGCAGCGCGACGACAACCCACTACCCACCCCCAGGAGAGGAGAGCAGTCCTGCGGACGCTCGATCCTCTCCTGCCCCTGCCAGCCCCAATGTCCCAAGTCCGTTCCTGAACCCGGGTTGCTGGCGTGGGATGAGGTAAGGTGCCAGCGCCTCAACCCCCTGCGCCACTGGGCCGGCTTCCAAAGTTTTTTCTGGCGTGTTTCTTGAGATTGCAATTGTTCTGTGAGGCTGTGCAACTGCTTTAGCCTCTCTCTTTTTCTGTATGAGGACAAAGAAATCAGCTTTCCTCTGACCATAGTCTTTATTGTGTCCCATGGAATCTGGGGGGTTATTTCTGGTCTATCATTAAAGGGGCACTGTCTGGTTTACCCCTCCATTTTTAGTAATCTCTTTGCAGTGTGCCTTTTGGCACACACCTAAGTAATTATCACAGCAGAATAATCCCATGAACTTAGAAATACAGCACAAATACCTGAAATATAAGTATTTAGCGAAGTTAGTCTTTCCCTTGGGTCATCCAAAACTCCATTGTCACCGGAAGCATAACCCATTGAGACGGCGCACCAGGACTGGTAGCGGTCCAAAAGCGACATTTATGCCAAGTCAACTTCAGAACATGCTGCTCATATAAGCGTGTATGTAAGTAGACTAATCCTGGTAATTTAAAAATTATAACCAAACCTTGCATAGCTGTAATTTACTTTTAAAACAGATGCTGAAATCCCGCGATGTTTGGAACACAGATGTGTTGAGATCCGTGCATGCAAGAAGAGCGCGTGCCTTCACATGTGTGTGCGGATTTCGCATTGGTTTTGGGGGTCAATTAGCAGCCATGCAGGGCTCGGTTTTAATTTTAAATTACCAGGAGCAGTTCGCGACATACACGTTTATATGGGCAGCATGTTCTTAAAGTCGGTTTGGCATAAAATGCCGCTTTGTGATCGCGCTTGGCCCTGGTGTGCATCCTCAATGGGATTATGCTTCCAGTATCACTGGAGTTTTGGATGACCCGAGGGAAAGACTAACTTTGCTAAATACTTATATTTCAGGTATTTGTACTGCATTTCAAAGTTCATGGGCTTATTCTGCTGTGATAATTACTTAGGTGTGTGCCAAAAGGCACACTGCACAGAGATTACTAAAAACGGAGGGGTAAAGCTGACAGTGCCCCTTTAAGTTCTATAGTTTGTTTAATCACCTGTCGTATCTCCTCTTTTACTGCTTCCTGCCTTAAAAGACTTGTGTTCAGCCGCCAGTGGGTGAGTTTCTTAGGGAGGTGCTGATCTGGTTCCCGAAAAATGGGTTGGTGATCTGATAGGGTAGCTGTACCTACCCACATTGAGTTAAAGAAGGGGACATCCTTGCCATATGCGAGGAATCTATCTAATCTAGAATATATCTTATGTCTACTCGAGTAGAACGTATATTCTTTGGCTGTAGGGTATTTTTCCCCAAAAATATCCACTAAACCACTGTCTCTCATGAGTCTGACAAAATGAGCTGCAACCTTCCTTTCTTGTGTAGGGATCCTTGAAGTGGAATCCAGTCATCTATTTAATACTAAGTTGCAGTCTCCCCCAGCCACTACCACATCCGTAGCCTTCTGGGCCATTAAGTGGACTAGTGTCGAGAAAAAGAAGTATGGGGACCCAGGCAGTGCATATATGTTGACTAGTGTGATCCAAGTCTCCTGGACCTTCCCCACCACTGTTAAATAGCAGGCCTCCAGATTGACCACCACCTCCTCCTCCTCCTCAAAAGGAAGGTTCCCTGACAACAGGGTCACTACACCCCTCTTCCCCCTATTCTCTAGAGAAGCCTGATAAAGAACCAGGAAGCCCCTTGTTTTGAGCTTAACAGTTTCGGCGGGGGATAGATGTGTTTCCTGCAGAAAATTGATTTCACATCTTTGGTCTCTGATAAATTTTTGTATTTGCTTCCTTTTAATGGGATGGTTAATCCCATTAACATTATAAATAACACTTTTGTTGTAATTGTAGGCATTTTTTTTCGTATGGTGGGTTTTAAATACTCAGAGGGACCTCCCAGCCCTAGCCAGTCTCTGAGTGACAGCTTTTCATCATACTAACTCTACAACTGTCCTTGTGTCGACCAGTATATTGCCCATGATTCAGTCCATAAAGTGATGTACCATTACCTTTCCGTATGCAAATGTGCCTTTCTTTGTGTCTGTAACATCTTAAACAAAAACCAGAATTCATCCTGGCACTTATTACATTTTAAACAGATATAACAATACCAACTTTCTCCACAAGAGGGGAGTACAACCTTTATAAACTTAAAAACCTGTTTTCCAGCTTTTAAAACTCTAGCTGTAAAGTTAAACTGAGTACAACTTTTTTGTGCTGCACTTAGGAGGCTCCTCCTCCTCTCCTTCCTTCCCCAACAAGGAGAGGGAGCCAGCCATGCTCAACCGGCTCCAGTGGAAGCTTAGAGAAACTCCATCCCCTCAAGGGGGGCAGTGAGATGAGTAATAGCAACCTTCCAAGTGAGTTCCTCCCCAGCATCACACTTTACTATCTTTCACCATAATGGAATTAATTTGAGCCACAGAGCTGTACGGCTTGAGGGTAGAGCAGATGTTGGCTCGCAGAGTCGAGGTAAAAGGACCATCAGTCTGTTGAGAGATGGGGGAGCCCTTTCGAGCCATTGCCCACACTGAACGGACCAGTTCCTTCTCGAGCCTCTCTTTAACCAGATGTGGGACAGAGATTCCAGTGCTTTCTAGGTACTGCAAAGCAGCCACCAGGTCCTCGAAACTGTTGGTGCCTCCCTCTGTCTCAATTCGCAGTCGGGCCGGATAAAGTATTTGGGCCTTCAGGTTTTCGGCGCGTAGCTGTTTCATGATGTGCCATAGGGCCTTTCTGTTTTCCTGCACCAGGTTGGCATAGTCGTTGTTGATCTGTATCCTATACTCCCCATGCTTAAATGGATTCCTTCTCCAAGCAAGCCTTAAAATTTCTTCTTTTGCCATATAAGAAGTTAGTTTTGCTATGAAAGACCTTGGTCTAGCCCCAAGGTTGGTCGGCCTCTGAACTAGCGAGTGATGAGCTCTGTCCATTGAGAGGTTGAAGTCCATGGGGAGATTCAGGGCTTCCCTAAGCACATTTTGTAGGAGAGTAATCAGGTCAACTGCTCCATCTTCCGAGCCCTCTGGAATTTCGTAAACCCGAAATATTTTGACGACTCCTGCCTTCTAGGTCATTGAGTTTGTTTGTGAGTTCTCGTTCCCTGGCAAGCAAGAATAGGAGGAGCCGGTCGCAGCAGTTGGCCTGCTCAGTGGCATTTGTAAGACCAATTTCAACCTGGCCTGCCCTGTGCTCCATTTTATTGATATGCTCCTTGAGTTCGGTTAAGGTATTATCTATCTTTTTCACAGTCTTCGCCATTTGTAGAATAGAGGACACCAGTTGCGAACAGTCATCCTCATCCATGGTGACCATCTCCGTCCCCAATTCTTCTCCCGCGAGGTCCGAAGCAGAACCCCGTTTTTCCTGCTGAAGCATATGGTAGAGTTTTTGTACAGGAGTCTGTGAATTCCTGCTGAGGAGTACCTTCGATCAAGTCCCTTTGGCAGGGGGATTGCATGCTTATTTGCGGTGAATGCGAGACGGAGCTCAGAAGTTAAGCTGCCATGTTGCCGCTGACATCACAGGAAGTTCTCACACCCCAGTCCTTGATGCTTAGGTTGATTTTTTTCCACGGGCTCTCAGCCAGGTGGCTTGGCCGGTGTTGGTTCTTTGGACATCGGTTCCTCTACTGTCCCCCCTCCCCAGCACTGCTGTCATCAGTCCTTACCTCTAGAACTGATGCCAATCCTTCAAAGTAGCACCTGCAGCAGGCTACCACTGTTTCGTCCTCCTTGATGTCCCCTCTGCCAAGGGGGTTTCCTTCTCCCCAGGTTCCTGCTTCTCTGGCTAGGCTGGCGCCAGCGGACCCATCCCTGGACGCTCTCAACTGACACCCACTGGGCTGCTGCCACTACTGCCACTGCCTCAGTCTGTGGGCCCAAGCCGGCATCACCCCTACCACAACCCAAGCCGCAGCAGATGCCCACTGGCCCAATGCCTGCTCCTCAGCAGACGCCAGGCAGCCCTATCCTTGGGTACCCAGCGCCGGCCCCACCACCATCAAACCCTTACCTGGTGCCTTCCTATCCCTACCCATCGGTGGATTATAGTGCACTATTTTTGGCATGGTGGTCCTTCATCCAGCGGTAGACCCTCGCCCCTCAAGGGCCATCTCCAGCATCCCCCCAGCATCTGCCTGGGGACCCACCACCTCAGGGTCTGGGCCGGGCTGGCCCTAGTGAACTCCAAATGTTGGGGTCTTCCAGGTTTCGACCCGACGTCGGCTCTGGCTGTCTCCAAGATGAGCGTATGTCACTGGCATCGGACCAAGATAGCAAGCCCAGTGAAGAAGACTTGGACTATTCCGAGTCTTCCTCCTTGCCCAGGGAGTCTTTGGACAGGGAGGACCCTTCTAGGGAGGTCCCTGAATCCCACCCCCAATGACTCAACATTTATGGATGTCATGCACCACATTCAGTCCATTATGGGCTGGGAAAGGGGGAGCAGGACTCAGAGCGCCATCACCTGGCCATATATTTAAGGCAACAGGATGCCCTCCCAGTGGTAGTGTCACCCAGGATTGACTCATACAAGGATATCATCAGTGTGGCATGGAATCACCCCTCTGCTGACCAAGAAGGCGGACAGCCTTTACTGTGCCCCGACTGGTAAGCCATTTGTAGGGAGTCACCCCAAGGCTGATTCCGTGGTCATAAATGCAGCGCATGACCATACCAAAAAGCCCAAGCACCTTAGTGCCCTTCTCCCAGACAGGGAGTCTCGGCAGCTGGACCACCTGGGCAAGCATGTGTTTGTGTCAATTACCCTGGCAATCCAGGCCAATAATTACCTGGCCCATATGGTCCAATATCAGAATGTCCTCTGGGACCAGGCCAGGGACCTGGTACAGGCATTGCCAGAAGACCCCATCAAGACGCAGCTCCCCCAACTCTTGAAGTTGGGTTTGGACATTGGCAGCCATGTTCTCCAGGCTGCTTATGATGCCATGGATGCTTCTGGTTGCGGGGCGGCTGCTGGAGTCTGCCTCCAGGGCCATTCTTAACTCACTATCTCCAGCTTTGCCTTGGATGTGCAAGCCAACATCTTTGACGCCCCCTTCCGGGGCTCTGTCCTTTTTGTGGGAGATGTCCAGGACATAATTTCCACCCTGCAGGATCCGGGGTAAGCTCTTAAGTCAGTTCTTTTGCTTTATCACACTCAGCCTAGAGTGGGACAACGTCAGTCCGTTTGTCAGTCCTCTTGGCAGCAGTCCCAAAACAAGTCTGCCAAGGTCCAGAACAAGCAAAAGGCCACAGCAGCACCAGCAGCTGCTGCTGTTAGAACCCCTCGAGCACCTGCGGCCACCCTGCCAGCACCCACCCCCACCTCCTAACTACTTTGTCAACCCCCCTCTCTGGCCGCGACTCTGGAGGAGGTGGTCAGGGGTCACTTCTCCCACCACCTGGTTGGGTGGCGGGGAGTGAATACAGGCAGTTGGGAGCTCCAGATCATAGAGCATGGGCACATGCTGGAGTTTCTAGAATGGCCTCCAGAAAATCTTCCAGTAAGCTCCTCTTATCTCCCAGTCCATCTGTTACTCATATGGGAAGAAATTCAGGCTTGCCTACAAAAAAGAGCCATAGAGCCTGTACCTCTGGCTCAATGGGAAAGGGGTTTTACTCCCTCTTCTTCCTCATCCCCAGAAAAACTGAGGACTTTTGGCCCATCCTGGACCTGAGCCATCCGAATCTGTACATCGAGTACAAACGCTTCAGGATGGTCACTTTCCAGGGACTGTTACCCTTTTTGCACAAGGGGGATTGGCTCTGTTCTCTGGATATGTAGGATGCTTACCTGCATATTCAGATTTATCCATCATCATTTCTTCCTCCACTTCTATTTTCAGGAATCCCATTTTCAATTCTGGGTCCTCCCTTTTGGCCTTTCTTTGACCTCCTGGTGGTTGTGGTGGAGGCTCTGAGGAGGCAGGGCTTCTATGTGTTCCCTTATCTGGACAACTGACTACTAACACCCCCCCCCCCGGATGACCTGGACCAGTTGGTTCTGGTTTCTGACCCGGTCCAGAGGGTTCTGTCATGGTGGCTGGATCCAGCAACCTCCTTCAGGGAGTCTCCTTCCAGTTGTTGACCCCCGGTCAGATTCTCACGAAGATACCTTGTGCCTGGGATGGGATGCTCATCTGGCCAGTCACCAAACCCAGGGTACCTGGACAAAATTGGAACCAGGTCTCCTTATCAACATCCTGAAGATGCAGGTGGTCCTTTACACCCTGTAGGCCTTTCAGACTCATCTTCTTCCTGGTCCACTGTTGGTACAAATGGACAACATGTGTGTGGTGTATAACATCAATAAGCGGGGGTTGGGGGAGACCCATTCTTACCCCCTGTTTTAGGAGGTAATGAGAGGCTGGTACTGGGCCATTGAGCATGGTCTGGAGCTCTCAGCCGTACATGTTCCAGGTATCCAAAATGTCTTGGCCGACAGTCTCAGCCACTCCAGGTCACAGGCTCATGAGTGGGAGCTTTTAATCTCAGTGGTCGAAGACCTGTTTGACAGGTGGGGTCGTCCAGAGTTGGACCTTTTTGCATCCCCAATCAACGCAAAACTGCCACTTTTCTGCTTGCTCAATCCTGAGCCTGGAGTTTTCTGGCGAGGCGCATTGTCCCTCTCTTGGAAGGGGAGGTTTCTGTATGCCTTTCCTCCCTTCCTGCTCCTACAGAGGGTTCTGTTCAAGCTCAAGTTGGAAGGGGCGGAGATGATTCTCATAGCTCACTTCTGGCTGCATCACATTTGGTTCCCCTTGCTGCAGCAGCTGGCGATGGAACCTCTGTTGCCCCTGCCCCTGTACACCGGCTTGCTCTTCCAGGACCAGGGCACTCTAGTCCATCTGGACCTGAAGTCACTGCATCTCCATGGGTGGCTCTTACAGACGTAGCTGTCGCCAGCTCTGGAGTGTCATCTAGGGTTGCAGACGTCCTGGTGGCTGCTAGGAAGCCTTCCACCTGAGCCACTTACACTATGAAATGAAAGTGTTTTTCCCTCTGGGCTGCTGCTCACCATTTGGACCCTTTCAACTGCCTGGTGAATCAGGTGTTGGAGTACCTTCTTTCCCTTTTGGACTCCAGCATGCACCTATCGAGGGCAAAGCTGCCACTCAGCTTGAAGTGTCCCGAACCTTGCTGCGGGGCATCTTGCATCTGAAACTTCCCATTCGGGACCTGGTCCCTCCACGAAACCTCAATTTTATGTTGGAGAAACTCACTTTACCTCCCTTTGAACCAGTTGCAAGTTGCACTTTCTGTCATGGAAAGTGCTCTTTTTAGTTGCTGTTACTTCTGCTCTAAGCATTTCCTAGCTCCAAACTCTTATGTGCAAGGAGCCTTATTTGGTTTTTCACAAAGACAGGATGTCTTTGCACACTAATCCTATGTTTCTACCAAGGTGGTGTCAGAGTTCACTTTAAATCAATCCATCCACCTTCCAGTTTATTTTCCTGAGTATTCCAATCAGGTTGAGGCTTTGCTGCATACTTTGGATGTACATAGGATTTTGCAATACTATACGAACTGCACAGAGCCTTTAAGGAAATCGGATCAGTTGCTTGTTTCATTCACCCCTAAGAGAGAGGGCGCTTCTGTTTCCAAACAGTGTTTGTCTAATTGGATATTGAATCACATTGTTTATTGATACCGCAAGTACAACATGGCCCTTCTGGGAGTAGTTAAGGGGTCATTCCACCAGGGGTATGGCTACTTCTGTGGCTTCTTTCAGAAATGCATCTGCTGCGGACATCTGTGCAGCTGCCTCCTGGAGCTCTGTCCACACCTTCAGCAAGCATTAGTCTGGACATCACCTCTAGGTGCAGGGCCAGCTTCAGCTTAGCTGTACTTCAGGGCCTTATTTCCTGAGCTCTTGGCTGCTGACCTGTCCTCCTCCAGTCTTGTTCTCCTGGTGATACCTGGTACTTCTTGCGACTCAGTGTACCAGTGTGGCCTGCTGCAAGAGCCTTCCTCGAAGTAAGATAGTACAGTCATGTAAGAACATACCGTACCAGTAGATCTTCGAGAGAAGCTCTTGCAACAGGCCCTGCTTACCTTCCCTCCTTCCCCCTGCTGCTCTTTGTCCCACTCACACTGCTTCTGCCTTTCTTTTGGCTCTTGGGAACCTCCTTGATTCTCCTTTTGCTGCCCATTTGGGGTCTCCAGCAGGAGAACTGAGGTTGGTGTGGGAGACCACCCGCCTTTACTGGATAGGCTGACGTTGGCAGTGGGCAGTCCCCCATGGTAGACTGCTAGCTAGAAGTTTTCTGTGTGGTCCTGGCCCCTGATGACTTAGTCCTACCGATGTGACCTGATGCAAGAGCTTCTCTCGAAGATCTGCTGTTATGATAAGTTCTTACATAACTGTACTTTTCCTTGATAATGTTCATAGCACCATTGAAAACCTCATGCACCCAGTGAGCCTCAATTGCACAAGCTCCCCAGCTAGCAGCAGGGGTCATTACAACATTCTCCCCAAGCTGGCGCATTTTGCCATCAGCAGCACTACTCCAGCCTTAACTCCCCAATCGCAAATGTCCCAGACACTCCTGTGTGGTCACCTGTATGGTAGCACAGTGTGATACCATTGGGCCATCAGGTGGCCTAGCCTCTCTGTTGCAGTGTTTTAGCAATACCGTAGTCGAGTGCCAGTATTCTAATAATAGCTGGTAATGTTCTAACAATACTCAGGCATCTGCTTCTGCCTTCTGGCAACAGCTGGATATCTGTTACAGTGTTGTAGAAATTGCTAGATGTCTGTTACAGCATTCTAGTAATTAGGGTTTATCTTATTGTTTAGTTACAGTGACGTCATCTGGGCAGATTACAACCTCTGGAGCGCTGACCTTTGACCGAGCATCCACAGCCGAAGCTACAGCCATCATTTCAGAAAGTCCTGCCCAGGGGGATGTTTTCACAGGAGCAACAGGTAAGATACGAGAACAGCTTCCAAAAAAAACTTGCCAAAAAAATAAAGTGCATGTGCCAAAATACATTAATAAAATGCCAGAAAAGGCTCGCACACTAGGTGTACAAATACCATGACCATATATATACTTTTTAAAAATTATTTTATTGCTCACCATAAAAAGTTTGAGTTGACAGAGAAAGGACACTCCCACAGCCTTTTATGGTGAGCAAAAAATACATTTTAAAAAGTGTATCTATGGTCACGGTGTTGGGCACCTAGTGTGTGAGCCTTTTCTGGCTTTTTCAAGTTGCTAGAACACCACCTTTCTCTTAGGAGTTTGACAATAAAGAAATGGGGAAAAGTGAGCTTTTTTTTTATTTGAAAATTGGTGACTCGGGGCCGGCCTGTTGCGTGCAGTATTACTTTCCTCAAAGTGCATCCAGTGACCTGAGTTCAGGAACAAGCTCAGTCATTGGGTCAGACAGAGGGATTGAGCATCCAGAGGACACTCTACCTCCAAGGAGGGAGGGCTCACTGCAGTACTGCCACCCCAGTGACTACAGGTGGCAGTGCAGTCGAAGAAGGAGGAGGGAGGATGTCATGAAGATGCACACACAATGTGTGCAGCCACACTTTGATATCATGGCATGTTGTCTCCTGTGACAGTGTCCAGGGGAGAAAACTGCTGCGGCCCCCAGCACCTCTCTTGATGATGACAGCCCCTGGTATATCTGGGTTACCATACCTTAGGCAGCACAGAGCAGCACCACCTGATGAGAACAGGAAAGTTTGGGGGGTAGTCCCCCCCCAACCCCACCTTGGGGGAGAGGGCTGAAGCCAAGGCTACATGGAGGTAGGTGCCCAGGACTGGAGGCAGGAGGGGATCGGGAGGTGCCTGGGGAACCCTGGGGGGTAGCAGAAGGAGCTTGTGGGCTGGAGGGGGAAAAACAGAAAGTGGAAAAAAAAAAAAGAAAGAAAGAAAACTGGTGATCAAGAAAGGCACACTGAGCCAAGGTTCATTTCCAGGTGCAACCCAGGGAACAGATGATATAAAATTCATGGCACAGGCACAACTCACAGTTACAATAAAATGCAAGTCGAAGTACATGATGAAATTGGAATAAGTACACAGTGGACCGTACTTACTGCTCAAGTGCCCTTTGGTGTCTGCATTTATCTGGCTTCATATACCTGGTAGGTTTTGCTGCAGCTGTTATAATGCATGCTCGAGCTAGAAACAGAAACAATTTTAGACATATTAGAACATGTTTGATTCACATCCAGAATGCAAGAGTTCTGATAAGTGACGTAAATCCTCCAGTCTGAATTTTCAAAGCACTGGAGGCAGTATTTGTGTGCATGTTTCTGATAAGTGCTGCATCCATGAAAATATGTTAGGGTGTGTGTCCTGTTTTCATACATCCTGCGACATTTTATGCAGTTTACAACACTTTTGGCCGCAACTGCGGTACTTGTGTCCATTACCTGGACAGAACTGTGGTACTTGCACCATAAAGTTAGACTACCATTTTGTGTCCTAACTTTTCTGACAGAAGTGCAGAATTGCTTCCAGGAAATGGGCACAGTTCTTTAAAAATGCCCCCCCCCCACACACAATACACACCCACCTTGCCCCTTGTTTTACCACCATTGTTAACTGCTGCTTTACCTCTGGTAACATAAATATGCCGCTGCTTTGAGTCTAAGTTCCTCTACAACAACTCTATTTGTAGTGTCCCCTTTATCTGCAGTCTCCACTTGTCTATCTCTGACCACCTTTTAAACAGCAATATTTTGACTTCTTTCAGTCTGGTACTACATAGCCCACAAAACAGAAACTGCCCTCATCCATGTTGTCAAGGGCTTTCTCCTTCATGCTAATGACAAATATGCCACCATTGTATTCTTCTTGGCCAGAAAGTCTTCAATCTTCTTGATCACTCCATCCTTTGGGATTGCATACATCAGTATGCTAGCATACAGTATCTGGACTACTCAAGTGTGTTTTTTCCAAATCCTACATCGCAAACTGTTCATTCTTTTCTGGGGGCAGCTTTTCCTCTGTGCCTGATAATCTCTATGGAAACCATTTTATTCTCCTTCCCCTCTTGGTAATATGAGGCAACATTTTTTTATTACAGTATATGGTGTTGGAATTGCACCACAAGCACTGACCCCAGAGTCCATTTTGTTGTGGAATTCTAAGTGATTTTCCAGTTATACCATTACAAACGTACACAATTGTCAGCAGAAACAGGCCTCACGGTCTATCAAGTCTGCTGGAGTGTGCAGCTAGCAACTCATCTCGCAGCTGCCCCTCCGATCCCCCTCTTCCCAGTATCCCTTCCCCTTCCCCTGTCCCAACAACGCTTGAAACTGCCTACCATCTTACAGGATACTATCTCGTCTGGTAAGGTGTTCCATTTGTCCACCACTCTTTCAGTGAAAAATGTCTCCTCATCTCCCTCCTGAATCTCCCTCCCTCCCCAGTCTCAGTCCATACCCTCTTGTGTCCCTCCCCTTCTCATCTGGAAAATCCCTTCTGTGTTGGTCTTGTTTATCCCCTTCAGATACTTAAAGGTCTCGATCATATCCCCCGTCCCTCCTCTCCTCCAGTGAATACATATTCAGCTCTCCCAGCCTGTCCTCATAGGGCTTGCTCTCTAATCCCTGGATCATATTTGTGGCTCTTCACTGCACACCCTCCAAAAATCTGATGTCCTTCTTCAGGAATGGGCGCCAGTACTGCACGCAGTACTCCAGGTGGGGCTTGACCAATGACCTATACAGGGGCAGGATAACCGCCCTCCGTCTGGAGGAGATCCCTCTTGCAATACACCCCAGCATTTTGTTGACTTTTGGTGCCGCCTTCCTGCACTGAGCAGAGTTGTTCATGTTCCACGTAATGATCACTCCTAGGTCCTTTCCTCTGTGGAGCCTCCCCAACTGTACCCCATTCATGGATAATCCTCCTAGTTCCTGGCTCAAGTGCAGAACTGCACTTCTTGGCATTGAACCCCAACTGCCATGTTTCCGCCCACTCCTGCAGCTTAGTCTGGTCCTTCTGCAACCCCTTCCACCCCTCTGCATCATCAACCACAGCTACCGAATTGGTATCATCTGTGAACAGACTGATCCTGCTCAAGATCCCGAGTGAGATATCTTCAATAAAAATCCAAAACAGCACCGATCGCAGTATCAATCGCTGTGGTACCCCGCTTGTCACCACTCTTGGTGACGAGAGGTCCCCACCACCACCACCACCACCCTCCTTTGCTGCCTTCCCTTTAGCCAGTTTGTGATCCATTTCACCATTTTTGGTCCCACCCTCACATATTCCAGTTCTCCCCCCAACCACCCATGCGGCACTGAATCAAAGGCCTTGCTGAAGTCTAAATACAGAACATCCACTGCATGGCCCTTGTCCAGTTCCCGCATCACCCAGTCGTAGGATTCTACAAGGTTTGTCTGGCAAGATCTGCCCACTAAAAACCCATGCTGTTGACCATCCTGGAGACCATTTTCCTCCAAGAAGCTCACTAGCCTCTCTTTTAGGATGGTGTCCATGAGCTTTCCCACGATCAATGTGAGGCTCACTGGCCTATAGTTTCCTGGTTCATCCTTTGGACCACTTTTGTGGATGGACACCACATGGGCCATTCTCCAATCCTGTGGTACACATCCCATGTCCAGAAAGGTATTGAATAAGTTGGCCAGTGGCCCCTCCAGGACCTCTGCCAACTCCCTCAGTATCCTAGGGTGAATGCCGTCAGGTCCCAGTGCTTTGTCCACCCTCAATACCCTCAATCCATCTAGTAACCTGCTCTCTGTAATCCCTACATCTGTCATCTCCTCCCCACCCCTCACCTGGGGTATCTCCCCCCTTCTCCTGTGTGAATACAGAGCAGAAGTATTCGTTCAGTGCCCCTGCCTGCTCCACCACTTTCTCCATCCACCTATCCTTCTTAATCCTCACCAGCTGATCCTTGCTTCTTCTTCTCTCTCCAGTGTAGCAGAAGAAGTCTTTTTCTCCACTTCTGATTCACTGCGCCAGTCTCAGCTCCCTGGACGCCTTGGCCACCCTGACCAGTCTGGTAACCTCCCTGGACTTCTCCATGTATGCATCCTTATCTTCGCCCTTCCCCAACTGCTTGTACTTTCAAAATGCTGCCCTCTTGACCCGCACCCCTTCGATAACCTCCTGTGTCAGCCAGCTGGGTTTCTTTGCCCTTTCCTTCTCTTCTTGCTTTTCTTCCTAGTGCAAGACTTCGTAGCCTTCACCAGCCCTTCCATTATGGTGTCCCATTTCTGGTGTGCATCCATGTGTGGTTATATACCTGCCAGGTGCCTGCCCAAAAATTCCCCTATCTTCTTAATTTGCCTCCCCCCGAACTCAATCACCGTTGTACCCATGCCCCGTTTCCCTCCCCATGTAGAGCATGAACCACATTGAATAGTGGTCACTCCCAGCTATTGGTTCCTCCACTTCCAGATTCCTTACAGCTTCCCCGTTATCCAGTACAAGGTCCAGAGCCCTTTCTAACCGAGTTGGACCCTGGACCAGCTGTGTCAGGAAGCTGTCTTGAAATGCTTCTAACATGACCTACTCCCTTGCACTCATGGTGGATGGGGTGCCCCACTCCACCCCTAGTAGGTTGAAGTCCCCCACCACCACTGTGCTCCCCTTCCTGCAGACTTTCCTAATTTGTTCAGCTAATTCCCTATCCAGGTCACTCCCCCCGAGCTGGTAGCCTGTACACCACCTCCATCATCAGTATCCTACTTTTTGCATCTTGGAACTGCATCCATAATGCTTCTGTCCTCCCCTTCCTCCCTTTCACAGTTTATCCCTTCCCTTACATAGATTGCCACTCCCCCCCTCCCCATTCCCCTTAGCCCTATCCTTTCTGAATAACCTGAACCCTGGGATCATCATATCTCAGTCCTGGTACTGGGTGGCCCATGTTTCCACGATGGCCACAATGTCCACCCCTCCACCACCATGAGAGCCTGTAACTCTGCTGTTCTATTCCTTAGGCTTCTTGCATTCAGTGAGAGCCCCCCCCAGACTGTCTTCTCCCATTCCCTACCCCTATTCTTCCCTCTCTTTATCCCTCCCTGTGCCACTTCCCTACTGCCTTTACCCATAATTAGGGGGGTGAACTCACTAGGCTCCCCTTTCCAGACCCTTTTCCCTTCAGCGGTCCCCTAGCCACCCCCCCCCCCAGTTTAAATCCACGTTTGTTGATATATACCCCTCTATTCTTTGTTTTAGTACTCCCTTCCCCTCCCTGCTCAAATGTAACCTATCCCTTGCATATAGGTCACTATTGCCCCAGGTCCTGACCCAGTCTGACACTGTCTGTGCTCCCTGATATGGCACCAATCCCGCAGTCACTCATTGAACTCATCCATCCCTTTTTTTCCTCACTGTACTCGAACATGGTACCGGGAGTACCTCAGAGAATGCCATCGACCCCAACCCCCCAACTCCTCAGACTGCCTACCTAAATCCTCGAACCTCCCCTTTACCACCTCTTCCGTCTGCCACCACCAAATCGTCTGTACCCACGTGCATCACTATGTGAGGTTTCTTCCTCCCTTCTGTGTGCACTTGAGAAGTGCCTGCCCCGCCCTGCCTGCGGTCAACCCTGGAATAGCCTTGACCCAGATAGGACTGTGCCTTTCTCCCCTTCCTCCCCATCTGACCCTTTTCAGTACAGAATCCCCCAGTACTAGTACCCCCCAGTCTTCTTGTCCCACACCCTCCTCCTGTTTCCACTGTCCACATTTCCAGAGTCCCCACTGCCCTGCTCCTTATTACCTCTATCTGCACCATTTGCAACTCCTACATCTTTCCACCATTTTCACCTCTCCCTCTGCTTCTGCCCTGCTCTTCCCCATCCCTCTTCTTTCTTTCCCAGCCTGAGTTCTGGGCCTTCACTACCCTTCTCCTTCCCCCACCACCTATCTCTGACACCTCCCCTACCACCTCCGATGCCCATCTCCTCCTTCCCCCTGTTCTGAGCCTTCCCTCCACTTACTACCCCTCTGTTCTCTTTACCCCATCCCCCTCCCTGCATCCTCATGGGATTTAGCCTTGCTGTTCCTCCTCTGCTTCTCCCAGCTACTCCTCTCTGGGGTCCCTCCTGCCCCAGCCCCTCCCACCCTCTCCAGCTCCCTCCAGAGCCCCTGTTCCTCCTCTTCCAGTCTGCTCAGCCTGTAACAAATTGGAAAGCCTCCCAGGTTCCATAGCATATTCATCCAAACAGCCACCCCACAACCACTGCACCATACAGTCCTCCCTGTGCCTGCCACCCTCACTCCATGGTGCCCCTCATTCCATTTACTATTCTGATGTCTCCAGCCACTCTTATTCATGCCCCTCCACCTCCCAGTGCGATCCCTCCCATAACGCCCCATTTTCCTTCCCTCCATTACTCACATTTAACCTAAATGTAATCTCAATTTCTTATCACACAGTCTGTACAGCAATAGCTAGATACCATATGTGACCATACTAGTTTGCTTCTGAGTACTTCTTTACACTGTTGGTCCCTAGCTTGCTAGCTCAGTAACTCTAGTTAACACATTTATACATGCCTTGCCAGTTTCAACTTTAAACTTTCAGCTTTAAATATGCAGTTACCCCTCCTTAACACAAATGTGTCAGTTTGCCTTTCAAACTTGCAACTTTAAAACATTTAAACCTTAAAATCCAACTAGTACAAGCTTGAGTGTATGAGCTTTTCACCACCTTTTAGCTTTAAGAGTTAGCTCATACAGGAAGTTTGCAGCTCCCCAAGCTACTCCCTCACAGCCTTCAAGCCCAACCAGCAGTGACTTTTCAGTATTTAAAAAACATCCAGCCACAGTCCCCAGACAAGCCAGCAACTGTTAAAGATTTAATCTAAATTAAAAAAACATTCAGCCACAGTCCCCAGACAAGCCAGCAACTGCTAAAGATTTAATCTAAATTCAAAAACCACCAGCAAAACTTACAAAAAAACTCAGAGATAAATAAACTCCCAGAGACAAAATCACCTCATATTCTAACTCCCATCTAACCTCTCTCCATAGCAAGTAGAAATGGCAAATGACACAGCACAGTATAGGTAGTTTGAAGTGGCCATCCTGCTAGACATGGTTTATTCACATTTGATGGATAGTTCTTCAGATGTTAGGGAAAAAAGTGAGGTGATCCTTTCTGAGTACAGCAAGAAAGATGTAGATGATATGAGGAAGGGGGCTAAGATGTGTGTGATGCATTTAGAGATTTAACATTTGGTTGAACTCCCTTCCAATAAACACAGCAGAACTTGCTTTCATAAGTGGAAGTTAAAGCAGACAAAATCAGAAAATATATAGAAATGCACATATATGAAAGTTGGGCCCCATTAAAAAAAACTGTTGAACAGCAATGGTAATTTGATTTAGATTGGGGTTATCGTGCATGTACCATGTCTCTGTAGCAGAGAGGAGAGAGGTAAGGAATCTGGGTTGCATATACACACTGTGCGGTGTAATTGTATTTTGTGCACTTCTGATGGAATATGCTATGCAATAACTTTGCTGTTGTCTTGCACTCCACTGTACTGTAACTCTTATTTGGGACTTTTCTGTACTGTATTTTCGTACTTTGTACTTGTATTTATCCTGTACTGTATTTTTGTGCCTATGTACTTGTATTTACCCTTGTGCCATCTTCATGGCTTGGGTCGTGCCTGAAAACGGTCCATTGAATCAGTTCTCCTACCAGGTTAACAAAAACATAAATAAATAGTGGACAACACTCGAGAGGCTATTGGGGTGATTGTGGACTGTAAGTTGGAGCCTGGTAAATTTGCTGCTGCTGCAGTTAAATCAGCAGTACTACCAAATCAGGAAGTGAGCTATCAAAATTCTGCTTTTTGGCTGTAAGCACGTGGCCAAAGTTCCAGTTTCCATACCTGTAAATGTTTTTTTTCAGTCCTCTTTAGTTTTTTAGATATTTGCAATTTATTTGAATTGTTGTAGCACTACAGCAAATATGGCGGCTGGCTAATTTTCAGCTGCACTTTCTCTGCAGGTCACATCACGTCTTTTGACAGCAGCAGAGGGACCCTCTGCTGACCATTCCCAATGTCCATGCAAGTCATACACATGTGCAGTTGGCAGCAGAGGGGGTTCCAGTGCAGCATGATTAGTGGCAGAAATGTAAATAAAAGCAGAGAATAAATGAACAAATTACTCTGTGATAGTACAATGCCGGCGAGAAAGAGTACCAGGTATATGATTAGTAGAGCACAGGGAATAAACTTTCTAAAAAGCACAATTTCTTTTTTCCTAGTACTGCTGCTTTAAGAGAACAAGCATAATGTTACATTGCATTAGAAAGTTGATAAAGAGCAGGTCAAGAGAGGTGATCCTCCCCTGTATAAGGCCTTAGTTAGATCATGTCTGGAATACTGGGTCCAGTACTGGTTCTCACATTAAGGAAAGGACATTAAAGAAATTGTGGCCTAGGGTCACACAGTGGGTAAACAGCTCTGGTGGAAGTTAAATCTGGGTTTCCAGGTTCCCAAGCCTGTGTTCTAAGCAGTGGACCTCATTGCCTTCCTTGAGTATAGAGAGGAAAACTATATTTATGTCAATGATTTTTGTCTTATAGTGTTGACATCACTTCCAGCTCTGTCAGTGCCTCCTTCCACCCCCACGAAAGCCATTTCTCCCACCACAGTGAATGGGCTGGAGGTAGCTGAGCAGCGGAGTTGGCTGTACCTGGAAGAAATGGTCAACTCCTTGCTGAACACAGCACAGCAGCTCAAGACTCTGATTGATCAGGCAAAACAGGCCAGTTTAGCTTCCAGGGAGGCTGCGGTCACGCAGGCTAAGATGCAAGCTGACGCAGAAAGAAAAGAGGTAAGAATACTGGACATGGCAAAGGACTTGAATACAAGTCATATACTGATTGGTTGGGACGTTGAGGTTATTATTTAAGGTAATAAATACTCTTGTTTTCTTCTGTAGTATAGTGATATCATCTTAGAAACCAAGGTTACATTATCAACCTCAAGGTGAACTCCTACCCTACACTAATATGAAGCAGTCATCTAGATTTCCTACTTTCTGTGTAACCTACGTCACCTTTGCTTTGTAACTTGTTTTAAATGGACACTGTCTGCCCTTTTTGCATCATACTAGTTCTAGTTGAATCACAACATTTTATGATTACCTACCTTCTCTAAAATTCATTGACGTTGCTGGTTGTTTTATTTGCTTCCTTTCTTGGTAAAATTAAAATTTATGCTAATGTTGTAATAATACCCCACCTTGTTTTCTTTCAAATCCTTAAGCTACTCTTACTTAATACTTCCTGAACATTGGGAATATTCCCAAACAGTGCAGCCACTTATGTTGCTATTTTCTTCTCTCCTCCCACTGTGTCTTGAGTGGCTAGTCTCTGCTGGGGGTGTTTACATGTCCAGGAATGATGCAGTTGGAGCTGATCAGCAGTTGTAAGCAAGCATGTTTTTATATGGTAACACCAATATGGTGGGCAGTCTGTTTTTCGCTTTTAAAAGGAAAAAAATAATCTGAATCAAACTACCAGCTACATCAGCAAGTTCTATAGAATGTGAGCATACATGAAATGCATTTTCTTAAATTAGGGACACTTTTAGGCCTAACTGGATTGGCAGTGTCCCTTTATCTCACTACTTCCTTCTGAAAATGTGGAGCCAGTGTGGTCTGCTGGTTGTAGCACTGGTTTGGGAAACAGGAGAGCACAAGTTTGAGCCTCCTGGAGCCAGATGCTCGCTGTGTAACCTTGAGCAAGTCACTTAACCTCCCAGTGCTGTAGTCCAACGAGCAGTGGAAATGGGCAGAAGCAGGACACCATTAAAAACAAGATAACATATCTCAGTGGGGCTATCATGGGTAAATAAATTGTTAAAAAAGTTATTTTTAAAAGTGTTACACATGTAGAATGATGTAATTGATCAGATCTTTCTGCTGGTAAACTCATCAGTGACACAAGATCTTCTAATGATTCATTTTTTATTTATTTACTTTTATTTATGACTTTGATAACCGGGTGAGTGCACTGATCCCAGGGACCGTTTTCAGGCACGACCCGGGCCATAACACATGGCGCAGGGTAACAGTGGAGTACAAGGTAACAGTAATACACACGAAACAGATTTGATACAAGCAACAATAGTAGATACAATATACAGGTTTGATGCATAGGTCCATTTGAGAACAGTGAATACAATGTTTCAATATCAGCCTTGAGAAGACTTGGTACAAACAATCAAATCATAGGCACAGTGTACAATGTGAGACTGCATCGTCCAGTGAGCAAGTAATACACAGAATACTCAGTAAAAATATATATATATATATATATATATACAATATGTACAGGCAAGGAAGTCAAATATTACTGTGAAAAACGCAATAGTACAGTTGTAGGCAAGACATTCTTCATTGAAATGGTATAGTTTCATTCTTCATACTTTTATTTTATTCACTCAGGAATCAGGATATTGCTTCTGTATCAGTGCAACAATTTGGCAGTCTCCCGAGAAACCCGCAGATGTGAAAATTATAGTACTGTTTTAGGAAAAATGATCATGGAGGAGTGCTCCAGCAGGGACCATAGTGCTCACTGTACAAAAAAAATAAAATGCAACCTCTACGAGCTAAATTCAGGGCACTCACACTAAAAGAGATACAGTCCAAACAGCAGCTTTTATAAATTTCTAGAGTCAGTCATTTTCATAGAGTTATACTCGTCGTTCCTATGGCTAGATGTACTAGGATCCCACAGGAGCAAAACTTATGGGGCTGCCAATGTCTAAGTGAGGCAGCGGAGCATGCAGAGAATGTGCTGCTAGCCTTTAAAAGGCATCCTCAGTCCCAGTCGCCTCAGTACCTTTTTACACACATTGGGAGCACATCCTTATGGGACTTGGAAGCTCAGTGTTTCACTGCCTAGGCCATTTCGTTCCTCAGTATGTCAGATACAATAAGCTTTTTCATCTGTGTCATTGCTGCCATAAGCATATTGCTCATTCAGACTTTCACCAGTTGTGTTTCCTGTGCCTCTGTCCACAGCATAACATTGAGGGCTTTCTAGCTTCCTCTAACCATACCATTTCAAAGCATGCAAAGTTTCCTGCTGGCACTCCCCTGTCAGTGCTGCCAGTCAGTACCCCACGTGATTTCATTGGGTTTCTTCATGGGCGCTGCCGATATACTTTTGTGTGATCTCCACTATATGTTGAGAAGGTACTGTGCCTATATCTTCTGCATCGGGCTCCCTTACCTCTCTCAGAGTAGCCATTGCTCATGCCTTCCATTACCACAGCTGTCATTGTGCAGTCGTCGCCATGGTACGAACACCATTGAGATATGCTCTGACCCACTCAGGGATATCGTCACAGTTGGTATTGTCCCCACTGGAGACCAGTTCAGATCTTGTCCCAAGTCTGTTACCTCTGTGGCAGCTGATGCCCTTGGAGTCATTAGCGGGGACTGTGCACCAGACGTCAGTCCTGTTCCCTGTCTCAGATTCAGCAACAGTATTGTCCATGGCACCAACCCCAACATTTTCTCCAGACTCTGCACCATTGTTTTTCGAGGTACCACCTCTGGGTTCTGCCCCAGTTCTTCAGTGCCATACACCGGACCTCTGTCAGTGTCTTCTTCATCCTTAATATGATGCTCAGCACCAACAACACCAGTCCTGGCATCCAACACTTTGGTGTTGAGTGCCTTGGTAGCATTTTTTCAGTCACTGAACGTAAAGTCTCCTTTTGAGCAAGTCTTGGTCCCTTCCATCTCTGCTCTGCTTCTGCCCTGCAGCGATTCAGATAGAGGCTGTGTCCCAGGTCTCTCTGTCCTGTCTCCTACAGACGCAAGTTTCCTGGGCCCTGCTCTGGAGCTCTTCCCTTGACTTGCATGTGTATCTTATGCCAGATGCACCATAACTTCTGTCACTTGTCCTAGGCACCATTATTACCCCTGTAAGGTCCTCCCAGGGCACACTTCTACAGTAGGTTGACATCTATGGCCTTCACTAGTTTTTTTTTCTGGGAAAAACCTCATAGACCCCCCTGTGTTTTTTGACAGAAGAAAATTTCTTGTCTGGGTGGATCAAGGTTAGGTCAAAGATATGAATCCTTCTAGTGAGATAGCCCCCTTTTTTTCTTAAATCTATTTTTGCACCGACCTGTGGAACTCTCTCTTGCATCCTCCAGTGCCCCCAGCTCTACCTTTGTGCCTGAGAGGCGTCCGATTCCTGGCACCAGCCTGGCTAATCCCCCTGCTCTAAGACCCCCGAGGTAGGGACGCCCTATCCTCCCAGGGTGCTCTATCTTGAATTTGGGCTGGGCTGGGCTCAGCCCAGGAGAGGCAACCAGTGGTGGAGTGTGGCTGGGTGGGAGGAGGTGCCATCGCCTATCCCCGTGTCGGAGATTTTCTGTATAGGTTTACCCTCAGGAGTGCAGTGTGCAATGACATCTGCGCAAGGCTGCCTGCTGACGTCTGCCATACTCCCACCCCAACGTTTCTGGCTGGTGATCCTGCTATACCCCTGATTTCCATCGGGGTCGCAAGGGCACCGAGCAACCCCAGGATCCTTCCCCAGGGAGAGGAGAGCTGTCTTCTGGACTCTCAGTCCTCTCTCTTCCCTGCCAATCCCCGGCTCCCCAAGTCCGTTCCTGAACCCGGGTCACCGGCGTGGCACAAGGTGTGACGTCCAGCGCCTTAACCCTCAGCACCACCGGGCCAGCAAGAGATAGCCCCTTTAACCATGCTCCTGCTCAGTTGTCCCATTCAGAGTCCACGTCCTCCTCGGACATGAGGTGTTCATCTGTTTCCCCCTTCTAAAGAGGATGCCCTTTCTCAGTATTTTGTGGAGGACATGAGGTTTGCCAGGGGATGGCTGGCCTTGACTGCAGACAACCTTTGATAGAGCACATTTACCTACCTTGACCTGCCTCTTCATTTTGTGGTTACCATACTCCCCCTCTAACCTTCCTTGATTACAGGCTTACTTTCTGTGTACTGTTACCCTTTCATCCTCCCAACAGTAGTTAAACAAACCCCACTCAGATATCCCATCCCTTCAGGATATGCGGCATCATGATCACCATCAGGTTGGCCTCCATGTTTTTAATACACAGTCTGGCCAGTATTTACTCCCATCCTCCTTTCATCCTTTGTGATGGAGTGTGTGTCCATCATGCTGCTTTCACACATAAACCTCTTCACAATCCTGCAACAGAGGCAATGCAGGTTATGAGAGAGGCTTTTGGGGGGATTTGTACCAGACCCCTTTTGTTTTAAAGTTGCCCTTTAAGGCCTCAGTCCACTGGAAGGTTAACCTGTTGGCTGCTTTTCGGGGGGGGGGGGGTTAACAAGCAACACCTGAGCCCAATAAAGGGAGGAGGGTGAACAAGCAGAAGAAGGTTTCTGTTTCAGTAAGATACATATGGAGACAACAAGAGACAGAGCTGCAAGAAGTTTCTGTTAAGCTGAATACAAGCTATTTATTTTTTTATTTTTATGGAAGTAAAGCAGATTTCGGTTAATTTAAACTGATATCTGGAGTGTTATCTTTGAGAGTGTTCCCCAGAAACCAGCCAATTCGCTACCCTGTCACACGTGGTTGGCTTTAGCAGTGGGATCAGACTCTCCCTTGTGTAAATAGTGGTAAAATTGACTCGGAAATGGCTGGCACAACAGACCCAGATGTAAAGTGACTGGATGGCTCAGCAAGTGCAACAGCAGGCTCAGAGAGACCAACAACTGGTGCAGTAGGTCCATATGTGAAGAGACTGGATGACCCAGCAGGTGCAGTTGTAGGTACAGAGAGACCAGAAGCAGGAGCAACAGCAGGCACAGAGACCAGCACCAGCAGGAGTTTAGGAATCAGGTGCTGCAAACCCAGAAAGAAATTGTGCCCTAGCTCCAGGGCCCAGGGAATGCTGCCACTGTAGGAGCCCACCCTTTGCTAACAAAAATGGGCCCCGAGGATGAACCTGAGGCCGGCCTTATGACTTTGAGACAGTTGCCAGTACTGCTGCTTGGCCACGAGAAAGCTGAGCTACTCGCATTACTCCATACCTGACTGGAGATGCCCAGGCTGCATACGGAAGCCTAACTGACACCACTGCCAGATACTGTGTTCAGGTAAAGGCAGCTGTCTTAGAGACATGACTAATTGGTTATTAAAACCAGAGGTATGCACTGAAGAGGAGATTCTGGATTTGATTTTATTGGAGCAGTACTGGAACCCTTTACCAGATCGAGCCCATGACAGGTAAGCCAATATGAACAAACCACTCTGGCTGCAGTAATGAAAATTATGGAACACTACCTGGAAGCTGAAAGACCAGAGATTGGTAAGAAGAGTGAAACCCATGATGTACTTCAAGCGGCGACCCAAGGAGATGATCCCTGCAGAAAAGGAGAGAAAGGACTTTGGGGGATGTGAACAAACATGCTGGCATGGGTACGTGGCAAGTGGTGAAATATTGCTTACCCCTCCACTTCCAAAAGGTATGACTCCTGGGCCTTGTGTACTTTCCCAGTCTCAAGATCCCACTCTCTGGTGACCCAAATTGGGGGCTAGATCTGTGATAGGTGGAACAGGACTCTGTCCCAGATGTTATGGAAAGAGCTTGAATGCAGGGATCTGTTTTATTCAAACAACATGAAGTCTTGCTGTATTCTGACAATTGCAGTGATTCCCAACCTTTGAACTGCCCCGGAGAACAAAGAGTTAACTTTCTATGCAGGGCATAGAATGCTGAGCTCGAGCTCAGCTAAAGTATCTGTCTGGAGTGTTTTGAACTTAAACCATCAGATTCTTTACTCCGCCTCACTGAATGGTCGCTCCAGAGATTTCTCCTTCAGCTCGGTTCGAAAGTCGGTTAAAGTTTTCAGTTTTCATCGGTTTTTAAACCGAAAAAAGTATCTGCATAGTCGGTTCAGTCTCTGTCTGTGGTGCCGTGAGTACTAGATAGGAATTGTTCTGTTTTTCTGTGTGGAACTTGTAGTGTGGCTCGGTTCAGCTGAACCGCCATTTGTTAGTGAAATTTGTGTGCTTAGTGTGGTTACCGGGTTCTTATCGGTTCTAAAAAAAAACGTGTTTTGAACCGTTTTTTTCCAATACCTGTGACATGGTTAGGAACCGATAAGGGAGTCTTGCCTGGCAGTTGCAGAAAAAAGGGTAAGTTTGGTTAGGTTGGCCATGTCTGAGAAACCCAAGAAAAAACCCGGGCCCACTGGGTTTCATCACTGCAGTGAGTGTGGGGAGGTCTTTGCTAAGGCTTATCCCCACACCACCTGTGTTTATTGTCTGGGGTTTGACCACCTTGATTCAGACTGCCAAATATATAAAAACTTTCCCAAACCTACCCTTGAGAAGAGATTAGGTAGACTGAGGGAAAAGGAGGCCGAGAAGTCCACTGACCCGGATGGCCAGCCCAGTTCGGTTTCGACCGAACCAGAAGGAGTGCCTTCTGACCAGGGCAATACTTCTTCAGGCAAAAGAAGAGCCGATTCCGGGGGATCGGTTCCGACAAAAAGAAAACGCAAAGATAAATTGACCGGTTCGGATCCAGAGGTTCATGTTCCAACCGCCGAAGAGATAGCCAGAGCAATTCAGATTGTGGAATCGTTCCATCCGGTTCCGACCAATCCGGCTCCTTCTGGCAGGGATTCGGTTTGGTTCCCCCAGTTCAAGATTATGCCCTTGAAGATTTTTATGAACCGGAATTTGAAGAGGAAGGGGAATTTGAGGATGATGATGTAAGTGAGGGTCTGGATGTGCCTGTGGAACCGGACATCTCCGCAAACAGACCTTCAGGTGTTTCCCCTCCTAGGCTTTCTGAGTCCCCTTCTCACTTTATGTTTTACAGAAAGGTGGCTGAAACCCTCCAGCTTCCTATGGAAGAGGCTGTTGAAGATCAAGAGGAGCCTGACTATGTAGAGATGATGGACATCCCAGAGTCCAGGAGACTGTCTATTCACCTCCATAAATCTTTTGGGAAACAGACACAAAAAAATCTTAGTCTCCTAACACTATACCTCCTGTGGATAGAAGAATGGACAAGAGGTATACACTTTCAGGCTCAGATACGGAGTTCTTATATCAGCAATGCAGCCATGTTGGGGTAGTGCAGGCTGCTGCCTGTGACAAGGCAAATATTCCCTTGGCTTCACATCCCTCTGACAAGGACTCCAGGAAGATTGATGCCATGTCAAAGAAGCAGTACATGGCATCCTCTTTGGAACTCAGGCAGGCGAATTACATGGCCTAAACAGCCAGGTACTAGAAGTCCAGGTGGGACACTGTACTGGCACTGGCTAAACAGGCCTCCCCTCAGCTAACCAAGGAGCTGGAGGCGGTGGCTGCAGATGGGATTGAGGCATCTAATGTTCAGTTTCATGCCGCTGTGGACTCTAATGATGTGTCATCAAGAGTCATGGCTACATCTGTGGTTCTTCGGAGGATGACTTGGCTCAGATGTACTAGCCTCTCGCAGGATACCCAGGCTAAAGCCATGGATTTTCCTGTAGTGGATAATTCTCTGTTTGGGGAGCAGACAGAGAATTACATGAGGAAAATGGATGAGTAGAGGACCACTTACAGGAGTGCTCAGGCCAAGGAAAGGCAGGCAAGTCCTCAAAGGCAGCAGTCTAGGGGCAGGGGCAGGCCTTTTCAAAGGCCTTTTTACCAAGCACAGGCCTCTTCTTCCTTTTCTCAGAGGGGGTTCTTCAGAGGGAGAGGCAGAAGAGGGATGAGCAGGGCTGCATCCACTCCTCAGCCTAAAGCCCCTGCCAAGCAGACACCCTGATGGGCCTGCCCGGGTCGACTCTCCTTTTTCAGTAGGGGGCAGGCTGGCTTACTTTGTCCAGGACTGGATGTCTGTTACATCAGACAAGTGGGTCCTGGAAGTAGTAAGCCCGGGACTGGTTCTCAGCTTCAAAAAATTTCCAAAGATGAGAGCCAGATCTTTTCCACCTGCAAATCTCTCAGAAACCCTTGCCCTAGAGGCAGAGGTTTCGTCTCCTCTCCTCCCTTTAAAAGCTATAGAGAGAGTACCTACCCTACACTGGGGCAAAGGACTGTACTTCAGGTACTTCCTGACCCCCAAAAAGACAGGAGTGGCGACCCATCCTAGACCTAAGATCTCTAAACAAACATCTTTTAAAACCAAAGTTCAAGATGATAACTCTGGGAATAATCCTTCCCTCTCTAAGACCAGGGGACTGGCTAGCTTCCCTGGACCTCAAAGATGCCTACATTCCCATTCCCATCAGGTGCTCCCACAGAAAGTACCTCAGGTTTGAGTTGCCCTCAGGCCACTATCAATTCAGAGCAATGCCCTTTGGCCTAACCTCAGCCCCAAGGGTTTTCACAAAGTGCCTGGCAGTAGTAGTTGCCTTTCTAAGAAGGCAAAAGATTTCCATTTTCCTTATCTGGACAATTGGCTAATACTGGGTCAGTCTCCAGACCAAGTCAAGTCTCAGCTACAAGTGACCCAGCAAGTGCTCACTTCTCTAGGATTTCTTCTCAACCTTCCCAAGTCAGTTCTCGAACCAGTCCAGCTTCTTACCTTTATAGGGGCAGAACTGGACACACTCAGAGCAAGAGCCTTTCTTCCTCTAGAAAGGGCAAGGGTTCTTATGGAACTAGCTTCTTCCTTCAGCCTTCAGGTATTTCGACCAGCAAGGCATTTCCTCCAGCTCTTGGGCCACATGGCAGCTTCAGCAGCAGTGGTCCAAGGGGCAAGATTCCAGATGAGGGATATTCAGTTCCACCTGAGAGCTTTTTGGTCTCGGAAGAAGGATTCCCTTACCAAACTGATCCCAGTGACTCTGACCTTGATCCAAGCCCTCCAGTGGTGGCAGGATCAGGACAGTTTAAGACAAGGTGTTCCTTTTGTTGCTCAGCCCTGTTCAGTGGTCCTTACCACGGATGCTTCTCTCCTGGGCTGGGGAGCCCACCTGGGGTCCCTTACTGCCCAGGGGCTGTGGTCCCTCCAAGAATCCCTTCTCCACATTAATCTTCTAGAGCTCAGGGAAGTTTTTCTGGCTCTAAAAGTGTTCTCACAGTCGGTACAGAACAAGGTGGTTCAAGTCAGAACAGACACCACCACCATGTGGTACATCAACAAGCAGAGAGGCTCTCGGTCCACGGCCTCAGGCACGGAAGCCATGAAGTTGTGGTCCTGGATTATTCCCTGCAAACCTCTTTTGTAGCAGTTCACCTTCCAGGCAAAGACAATGTGCTAGCAGATGCGCTGAGCAGGATTTCTCAGGGCCATCACGAATGGTCCCTGGACCCTCAGGTGTTGAAAGTGTTTTTTCAAGGTGGGGCACTCCAGAGATAGATCTCTTTGCAGCCCCAGACAATCACCAACTTCCTCTCTTTTGTTGCAGACCTCCAGTCCTGGGCTCAGTCCCTCTGGACGCCCTGATCCTGAATTGGGAGGGGAAGTTTCTGTATACCTTTCCCCCCTTCCCACTCCTGTTCAAAGTTTTGGTAAAACTAAGGTCTCAGCCATGCAAGGTGATTCTGATTGCTCCAGATTGAGCCAGACAGTCCTGGTACCCCCTGTTCCTCTCCCTAGCAGTCCAACTTCCCCTGTCTCTTCCCAGGAATTACAACCTGTTAACATCCTCTCAGGGAAGGATTTGGTACCCCAGTCTTCAGTCTCTCAATCTCAAAGCATGGCTCTTGAACAGTTAGTTTGCAAATATGCATCTTTCCCAAGGGGTTCTGGATATCCTCGAGGCTTCTCGGAAGCCCTCCACCAAAAAGACTTACCACTCCAAATGGAAAAGATTCAGCATTTGGTGTTCTAAGAAGCATATTTGTCCAGACACTGCTGAATTGCCTACGGTTCTGGATTATATGGTCCATATTAATGGCCTAGGCCTCGGACCAGCTACTCTCAAGGTTCACTTGTCAGCTGTTTCTGCGTTTTTGTCTGTGGGGAAGCCTTCCTCACTATCTTCCCATCCTGTGTTCTGTAAATTTTTTAAAGGATTGCTTCACACCAATCCTCCTTTTAGATACTCTGCCCCTACCTGGGATTTGAATGTTTGCATTGCTCAACTTATGCAACCCCCCCTTTGAGCCTATGTCTTCAGCAGAGCTTTAAGTACTTCACTTGGAAAACTGTGTTCCTGGTAGCCATTACCTCTGCCAGGCATATCAGTGAATTGCAAGCCCTGTCAGTGGAACCTGGTTTTATCTCATTTCACAGGGATAAAGTGGTCTTTAGAATCAATAGAAGGTTTTTGCCCAAAGTGGTTTCAGACTTCCATTTAAACCAGTCTATGTCTCTCCCTGTTTTCTTCACTGATCATTCTTCCTCAGGAGAGAGGAGGCTACACAGTTTAGATGTCAAAAGAGCCCTTAGTTACTACATAGAGCGTACCAAGGGTCACAGTTTGATTCCCTCCAGTTGTTCCTCACTTATGGAGAAGTGGGAAAGGGCAAACCTGCCACCAAAAGATTTATTGCCAGGTGGATTGTGTCTTGTATACAATTCTGCTATTAAAAAACTGGGAAAAACTCCTCCATCAGGCCTGAGGGCTCACTCCACAAGAGGTACAGCTGCTTCCCTGGCTGCTGCCAGGGATATTCCTCTCTTAGAAATTTGTCAAGCAGCCACCTGGAAAACAGTCCATACCTTTACCGAGCATTATTCCCTGGATATCCAGGCTAGGAGTGATACTCGGTTTGGCACAGCAGTACTTCAGAGACTATTCCCAAAGTATGTTCTGTCCCTTCTCCTTGGAGGTACTGCTTGGTAGTCTGCAGTTGTCAGAATACAGCAAGACTTCATGTTGTTTGAAGAAAAAATTACTCACCTTAGTAATTATATTTCTTCTAATGGAGTCTTGCTGTATTCTGACCTCCCTCCCTGCCTCCCCTCTCAGAACCTGTTTTTGGGAAGTGGGTGGGCAGGTGCAGTGTTGCACCCCAGGGGTGTTTTTTGCTTGCACCCTCCTCCTTTTTGTTTGGGTGCTTATTTATTATTGTTAATTTTAGTACATTGGGTTTTGTTTTTAGGTTTCCTGACTTGAGTCTTCCTTGGGAATCCAAAACTTTTTTCAGCCAGTTGGCTAGTAAGAATTTTTACAATGTCCATATGGAATTTTTAGTTTAGTTGAGCTCGTAAGAATCTGACGGTTTAAGTTCAAAACACTCCAGACAGAGACTTCAACCAAGCTCGAGTTCAGCATTCTATGCCCTGCATAGAAAGTTAACTCTTTGTTCTCCGGGGCAGTTCAAAGGTTGGGAATCACTGCAATTGTCAGAATACAGCAAGACTCCATTAGAAGAAATATAATTACTAAGGTGAGTAATTTTTTCTTCTTTCCTTTCCTGTCTCTTGTCTGCCTGGTTGCTCAACCACATTTCCCTGTGAGAACTAGGATTTGATCATCCCAACAGTCTCATAATTCTTTGCCTATCACTGTCTCTCAACCTTCCCTCGCTATCTCTCAGTATTCCCTTGCTGTTTGTCTTTTCCTCCCTTGCATATCTGCTAGTATAAAAATATATATGCAAATCATTATGTGGAAATATAACTGATATTGGGATCCCTTTGTTTAGAAATTATATATAGTGTTAATTTTTGAAATTTATATAATTATAGTATGAGATGATTGCAAAAAAAATTATTGGAAACTCAAGAGGTTACCTGAATGCAATTTTTAAGCCATTTGCGGAAGAGCTGTGGAAAAGGGACCTCAGCTCAGGCACACTGTGTTCCTGCCAGCACCTGCCTGAAACATACAAGAACACTTTGGAAGATGCTTGTTAAGAATGGGGGGTTGGAAGGTCTTATAAGACATAGCTGCAGTTGCTTGCAAGATGGACACAGAAATTGAAGGAAAACACTGATGGATCTTCATTTTATTTTGCCTTTGTAAATAGAAACATAGAATTTGATGGCAGATAAGGACCACTTGGCCCACCTAGTCTGCCCATTTCCCTACCTAACAAATAAGCTGCAGATCCTAGTTAACCAACAGCTTACTTCCTCCTAACCCCCACTAGGACTGCCTTATGTCTGTCCCATGCATTCTTGAATTCCCCCACTGTTCTTGACTCCATGGCCTCCTCAGGGAGGCTGTTCCATGCATCCACAACCCTCTCCGTGAAAAAATACTTCCTCACATTACCTCTGAGCCGTCCCCCTCTATCTTCAAGTTGTGCCCCCTTGTTCTTGCACATCTCTTTTTCTGAAAGATGCTACCCTCTTGGACTTTGTTAATTCCCTTGAGGTTCTTGAAAGTTTCTATCATGTCCCCTCTCCCTTCTTTCCTCAAGGGTATACATATTAAGCTCCTTTAGTCTTTCTTCGTATGTCTTCTGGTGCAGACCCTGCACTATTTTGGTTGCCCTCCTCTGGACAGCCTCCACTTTGTCTATGTCTTTGGGAGATGGGGTCTCCAGAACTGCACACAGTACTCAGATGGGGTCTCACCAACTGTCTGTACAGAAGGATAAAACTTCTTGTTTTCTACTATTGATGCCTCTCCCTATGCATCACAGTATCCACCCAGCCTTCCTTACTGCCTTCTCACATTGCTTCCCCACCTTTAGGTCATCTGATATAATTACCCCAGGTCCCTTTCCATTTTAACCGTTGTCAGTATCTCACCCCCATTGTGTACTCTTCCCTTCCCCTGGGTTTTTGTTTCCCAGGTGCATTACCTTGCACTTCTTTGCACTGAATCAGCTGCCATACATTTGACCATTCCTCAAGCCTTGCCAAGTCCCTTCTCATCCTTTCCACTCCATCTTGTGTATCAACCCTGTTGTAGATCTTTGTGTCATCTGCAAAGAGACATACCTTTCCTTCCAGTTCCTCTGCAATGTCACTTATAAAGACATTAAAAAGGACTGGTCCCAGTACTGAACCCTGTGGTACCCCACTAGTAACCCTCCTTTTTTCACTGTGGACTCAGTTTACTACTACCCTTTGCGTCCTGTTGTCTAGCCAATTTTTTATCCAGGCTACCACCTTGGGACCCACTCCAAGGCTGTTATACTGTTATAAATAGTTATACTGAACAAGTTTATTTTTTTTTATGTTACTGCTAGTACAAATAAATATTTTTGGTGAATTCTACAACTGCTCCTGGTTTCCCTATGCTCCTGAGCTGTGCCTCGACGACAAGGTCATATACTTGATAGTAACAGTGTATGTTTTCATTGTGGTAAAGTGGGGCATATCATGAAGTTTTGTGACCACATGGACTGGGATTTTGCAGAATGCATAGCTACCATCCACATACCAGTGCAAGTGTGAAACAAAACAGTTAAAGCTCCTGGTGGATTAGGGTTGTGGGTAGACATTGGTTAAAGAATATGTGGTAGGGTCCAGCCTTGATCAGTAGGGAGAGCCCATAAATATTGCCTGCATGCACGGGGATATCCGTAAATACCCTATGGCCCCGGTATGGTTAAAAGTAGGCAACTGGGCAGGAATAATAAAGATGGGAATTTCTAAAACCTTACCCTGATCAGTAGTCTTGGGCAAAGATTGATAAGGGTTTCATACCTTCCTGCAGAGCAATACTAAAAGTCCATGCCTGCAGAAGAACAAACAGACAGAGGGACTAGTACATGTATTTCTCTTTACTTACTCTGAACTATTTGGCCCAGAAGGGAAGCCTAAGAAGTCCTGGGGTCAGAAATGGAGGGCAAAAAAGGAAGCGACCACTCTGTTTGAGATTGTAGTGGTTGGGGACTGCAAGGACCTGGGTTCAAGGAAGATCTAGGATGATTCCGATGAGGAAATGGCATCCACATCTACAGGTCACAAGATCCTTCCATAGGTCAGACTTGTCCTTTTTCAAACCTCAGCCAGCATAATTTCTAACTAAAGGGCTGATGAGGTTGTCAGGAATGCCTACCAGAACTTAAGTTGTGGTATGGTAAAGCGATGGATGAACAAAAATCACAACGTTTTCCAAAGCTTGAACTGAAAGCTGATATTTTGTACCAGGTAGAACCCGACAAACAAACTAGGACTTTAAGTTACTAAGGAGCCAGGGCTAATTACCGACCCCCTGGTGCAGCTATCAGGGCCAGTCTCAAGTACAAGGCTTTCAGCTAGACCATTGCAGACTGGCAATCCTTCCAAAGTTTCCACAACTTCGGATAAATCAGGATCTAGCCTGGTCAGAGTAGCAATACATAGTGCAGGCAATGGGAAATCTGTTTCCTGATCTATAAGTCCTCCTGCCACCACCACATTATCAGTTATCTGACTGACCAGAACTGTTTGATCTTGACGAACAAATACTGTATGTGCATTATAGTCCACAGTACTGTTATGGCCGTGACTGGTCACCATAGGACAGTGGACCTGTCCTAATTCTTATAATATTCTTACTAGTATTTTAAAATCTCCTGTCTCTTTGTGTCTCGGGCAATTAAGTGTTCTGCAGTTGATTGTTTTATTGGGATCTATGTGGCACCACCCCAGAAATTTATGTATAAATTATGGATAGTTTAAATCTGTACAATTAATTATATAAATGTACCCTGCAATGGTGATCTTAATTGTACCCATGTGCTCAATAAAGCAGTAGTCGAATTCAGGTTTAGTCCCTAATGTTGAATGTTCTAGATCAAAGGTCCTTAACTGTACTGGATTCAGGCGAGAAGCATCACCACTACATCTGGAATTCATGTTTCTAACCCCAGTAATACTCAGGTATTCATATCTTTCAGCAGTAAGCCTGGAGGGTTGGACTGCCCCGAGAGTATGCAAATGATGGAATCATCAGCACATGATAACTTTTCAAATGCTGCCCTATACTAACTGCCAATGTTCTAAACCTTCTCAGATTTTACTCTCCGCCTGAATAATCCGGTCGCTTGGAGTGTCGCTCTTCATCATCTATCAGAAGTGAAGAAACTTATAAAAAACATATAAGTATTGCTTTATTTTTTCAATTGCTACCTTATATTGATTGTTTTATTTAGCTAAACTTGTTTTTGTAGTAATTTAGTTATTTTTGCTGGTTCCCATCGGTTCGGGATAACCGGAAGGGAACCGGGTTAGTTTTTATAGTGTATGGGTTTTCTAGCACGAAACCCACTTTATTTTTTGTTTTAAATGTTGTTTAAAAGTGTTTTTTTGTAACTGATGTTATCGGTTACTGAACCGCTAGTACCAGTTCCAGAATTTTTATCGATTTGGTTCCTTCGGTTCCCTTTCAGTTCCGGAACCGAACACAACCGCATTGTTGTTGTTTAAATTTTTTCCTTTTGCGGTTCTCTTTTTGTCCATTTAAATGGCAGAAAAAACGAAGAAAAAGACCGTCAAGCCTGATTTTAAGAATTATACTCAATGTGGGGACGTTTTTGCAAAGGCAGATAAGCACACTATGTGTGTTGCTTGTCTGGGATTTGAGCATCTTAAACAGGATTGTCAAATCTGTCTGAATTTCCCTGAAAAAAACAATTGAAAAACGCCTGGAATGGCTAAAGAAAAAGCTCCCCAAGGGTCTCTCTGGCTCTGACTAGCCGATACCCTCTGCTACTGTGGCTGAACCCACACCTGTTACTTCCACCCCTGATACAGGTGATAAAATTACTAAGAGGTCTTCTGAACTGGCTAGCTCCCCAGTTCCCTCTAAAAAAGCACACAAGCTGAAGTACACAGAACCCCCAATTGTTAACCAGGGGACTTCTGTATCTGCTAGTGTCATGCAAACTCCTCTGAAAATTGCACAGGCTTTAAAAGTTATTCAGGCTTTGCAGGGTTTGGTGTCCCCTGCACAGTACCCACCTGTCATGGCAGGACAGCCTGGCATTATTCCCCCTATTGAAGAGGAGGAATGCAGTGATTATGAGGAGGATGAAGGGGAACCCATCTTGCACGAGGTCTGCCCTGAACAGGACTTTGGATCACACCCCAGGACATCTGAAGATTTTTCTTCTCACTTTACCTTTGTGAGAAAGATGGCAGATGCCCTTGACATCTCCACAAGGGAAGAAGTGGAGGATGAGGAGGAAATAGAATATCTGGAGATGATGGGTTTAACTCCCACCAAAGCCCTCCTCCTCCTCCCAGTCAATACATTTTTAAGAAAGATGCTCTAAAGTGGTTGCAGAACCCAAATTCTGCATCCCCCGGATAAGAGGCTGGACAAGAAATATCAGTTGGAGAGGGAAGGGGCAGAGTTCCTTTTTTCCCATCTGGATCATCAAGGGGTCATTCAACAGGCAGCCTGTGATAAGGCTAGAGTCCCTCTGGCATCCCACCCACCAGATAAGGCCTCTAGGAAAATAGATAGCATGGCAAGGAAAGGATACCTGTCAGCCTCCCTAGCCATGCGACAGGCTAACTTCCAGGCCTATTTTGCCCAGTACCGAAAGTCCCTGTGGCAGTCAGTACTGGACATTTCGCAGAAAGCTCCCTCACCCCATCTGATGACCTAGCAGAAACAGCTAGGTTTGGGCTAGAGGCAGCTAAGAACCAGTTCAAGATGGCTGCTGATACCAACGATACTGCAGCCAGATGGATGGCAAATATGGTAGCCCAGAGGAGGTTTGCTTGACTGAGGGCCACAGATCTCACTGCTGATACACAGTCTAAGGCCCTGGATTTTTCTTTAGAAGGAAATGCTCTTTTTGGAGAATCCACTGTGGCATACATGAAGAAGGTGGATGAGTACAAGGCCACCTATAGGAGCAACTCTAGTAGACAGAGAGCTTCTCCATCCACCAGGCCTTATGGAAGGGGAGGCCAGGGCAGGTCCTTCCACACCAGGCCCTTTTTCCAGCCAGTGGTCATACCCCAGTACCAACAGTACCCACTGCAGTGGTACTTTAGGGGCAGGGGTCAAAGGGGATCTAGGCATGGAGCTCAAGCACAACCTCCACCCCAAGCTAAGCAGACTCTCTGAAGTACAGGCCGCCTCCTCACTCGAGGTCGGAGGCAGACTTTCCCACTTCCTCCAAGCTTGGCTGACCATCACCACAGACAAGTGGGTCCTGGAGGTAGTCGGTCAGGGTCTGTCTCTGGGTTTCAAATCCCTTCCTCCTTTAACAGCCAAGGGTTTCAGTGCACCTTCCCTGGCAGAAAAGATTCTGCTGGAGGCAGAGGTCCAGAAACTGCTACTTTTAAAAGCAGTGGAACCTGTCCCAAGCTCACTGAGAGGAAGAGGCTTTTACTCCAGATACTTCCTCACCACAAAAAAGTGGGGAGTGGTGGCCTATATTGGATCTCAGAGCCCTATATAGGCATCTAAGAAAGCCAAAGTTCAAAATGGTCACTTTAGCATTGATTCTGCCAACAATCCAAAAAGGGGATTGGTTGGCATCACTGGACTTGAAAGATGCCTATTTGCACATTCCCATAAAGGGGTCTCACAGGAAATACCTTTGATTCAAACTCCCTTCAGGTCATTACCGATTTTCAACCCTGCCTTTTGGCCTTTCTTTGGCCCCAAGGGTGTTTACAAAGTGCTTAGCACCAGTTGTAGTACACCTTCGAAGGCAAGGTGTAACAGTTTTTCCATATTTGGGCGACTGGCTGTTGGTGGGCAAATCACCACAACAGGTCATTCAGTACTTAAGCCTTACTCAAGGCCTTCTGGAATCCTTAGGATTCAATATCAGTCTCAAAAAGTCAGTCCTCGCTCCTGCACAAAGGTTGCAGTTCATAGGGGCAAAGATAGACACCCTGCAGGGTGGGACCTATCTCCCTCTGGACAGGGTCAGCAATCTTCAAGAGGTATCAGATTCCTTCACCTTGAACATGAGCAAGCCTACAAGACAGTTCTTGCAACTTCTGTGACATATGGCTGCATCCACAGCCACAGTGCTGGGTTCAAGGTTTCAAATGAGGGACATCCAGTTCCTCCTCAAGGCTCACTGGAGTCAAAGAAAAGATTCTCTGTCAAAACCCATTCTGGTCACAAGAACCCTGCTGCAAGCCTTGCAGTGGTGGAAGGAAGTACCCAATCTAAGGGAAGGTGTTCCCTTTCAGAAAGACAACCCCTCAGTTGTTCTCACTATAGATGCATCCCTTTTGGGCTGGGGCACCCACTTGGAAGATCATACAGTACAGGGCACCTGGTCAGCCTCAGAGTCCCTCCAGTACATAAACCTGTTGGAACTCAGGGCTGTTTTTCTGGCTGTAAAAACGTTTTCAGGACTGGTACAGTCAAAGGTGGTACAGGTCAGAACAGACAATACCACCTCAATGTACTACATCAACAAACAGGGAGGCACCAGGTCAGGGCCCCTTTGCACAGAGGCCATGGAAATTTGGACCCTGGTGTATTCTCTGGGAGTCTCCTTGAAGGCAATAATACATCTACCAGGAATGGACAATACCCTGGCAGATGCCTTAAGTCAAATCAACCAGGCCCATCATGAATGGACTCTGAACAAACAGGTGGTGGACATAATTTTCCGAAGGTGGGGCACTCCAGAGGTGGACTTGTTCACATCCCACCAGAACCACCACTTGCCTCAGTATTGCTGCAGGCCACCAGATCAGGGCACTTTGCCACTAGATGCCCTGACTGTAGATTGGTCAGGGAGGTTCCTCTATGCTTTCCCTCCTTTTCCCCTGGTCTTCAGAGTGTTGCTCAAGCTCAGGTCCTATTCAGCATCACTGATTCTAATAGCCCTGGACTGGCCCAGACAGCCATGATACTCTGTAATGCTCTCAATGTCTGCAGCCAAACCAATAAGACTCCCTCTGAGGCACAATCTATTGCCCTCCAACCAGGGGACCCTGTTATACCCGAACCTCAAGTCCCTCAATCTCAAAGCTTGGTTCTTGAGGAGTTAGAATGTGCTAACTTGCAACTCTCTGAATCAGTGCTTCACATTCTGAGGGGCTATAGAAAACCCTCTACTAAGAAAATGTATTCTTCTAAGTGGAAGAGGTTTTCCATCTGGTGTTCGACTAAGGATTTGATTCCATTACAGGCTGGGGTCCCAGCTGTTTTGGATTACCTCTCTCATTTACATTCTCTGGGTCTACAACCAAATTCACTCAAGGTACACCTTGCAGCATTGTCTGCTTACATTTCTGCTGGTGCTAGGGTATCACTAGCTTCAGACCCCATTTTTAAAAGGTTCTTCATGGGTTTGGCCCATTTGCACCCTCCTCACAGGGTACCTGTGCCAGCATGGGACCTTAATGTTTGTATAGCCAAGCTCATGAGGCACCCCTTTGAGCCTTCAGCTACAGCTCAACTTTTAAATATGTCACTTGGAAAACAGTTTTTCTAGTGCCAATTACTTCTGCAAGAAGAATAAGTGAACTACAAGCTCTTTCTGTGGAGCAGGATTATATCTCTCTTCACAGAGATCAGGTAGTTTTGAGAACAAATAGAAAATTCCTACCAAAGGTAGTCTCTGATTTTCACATCAACCAATCCATTACCCTACCTGTCTTTTTCACTGAGCATGCTACTCCTGGTGAAAGAAGATTTCATAGTCTGGATGTGAAGAGAGCCCTTAGTTTTATTTTTATTTATTTATTGATAAATATCGGATAACACCTTTGAGTCAAAGACTCTTTTACAAAGGTTCCACGTCATACATAAGAAGAGACAACAGTGTACAGAGTAACAAGTAACATAGTAGTTAAACACAGCAGTTACAGAATGGTTGTAGATGATTACAGAAAATACAAAGAATACACAAAAATAGCAGCTGGGAATAAAGGTAGCAGGTATATGCATAGCATTTCAGGGCAATGGCACTAGCCATGCCCACACGTTATTCATTGGCCAAGGCTGGAAAGAGATGTCCATTGTCATGGTATAGGCACACTCAGGGGCGGCAGACCAGAGTTAGGTCCGTAGACATGGGAGATGGGAGGTGGTAGAAAAATGGAGGGTCAGGTTTAGGGGCAATCGCATACTGATCCTTGGGTAATAAGGTCCCTTAGTTGGTACTTGAACTGACCAAGTTTGGGTTCAGTGAGAAGGGAGTTTAGGAGTGAGTTGAGCCAGGTTGGGGTCAGATATCAAAACGTTCTTTGGCCAGAGGTGGTTTTGCAGCAAGGTACCCTAAAGTGAGTAGTTGCTGACTGCCATGTGAGGCGACTGGAGAGTGGGGCCTGAAGTAGTGGGGTAAGGGCCGGAGGGAGTAATCCAGAGGTGATTTTCTTTGCGAAGAGGCAGGCCTGGTACTTTAGCCTCCCATCGAAGTTGAGCCAGTTTGCTGAGGCGTAGAGGGTGCATGTATGAGTGAGTCTAGGACAGCCTGTAGCAAGTCTGCAGGCCTTATTGAGGGCCAGTCTAATCTTGTGTAGGTGGGTGGTGTCAGCCACACCATAGATGATCATATCATAGTCAGTTAGGGATAGAATAGATGTAGAGATGGCTAGGCGGAGAGATTCAGGAGGCAGGCAGTGCTTATAGCAGTGAAGGAGACCAATACATACATTGACGGCGGTGCTTAGTAATCGGATATGGTCATGGAAAGTCAGACCTGTGTCTAGGGCGATGTCTACTGTATTACAGCCACTAAGGACCATAGGCAGGACAGAAAACAGCTGTTTCTGACTTTTGGGAATGTGGGAAAAGGTAATCCAGCTTCTAAAAGATATATTTCTCATTAGATAGTCCAGTGTATTCAATTCTGCTACACAGAAGCTGGTAGGGAGCCCCCAACAGGGTTGAGGGCACACTCCACCAGGGGATAGCTGCTATGCTCGCAGCTGCAAGGGGTGTTCCTCTAGTGGATATCTGTAAAGCAGCTACCTGGAAAACAGTACACACCTTTACAAAGCATTACAGTCTAGACATCCAGTCCAGAAGTGATGCTAGGTTTGGCACAGCAGTTCTACAGAGTCTGTTTCCCAAGTAAATGTTCTGTGCCCACCTCCAGTGGTGCTGCTTTGTAGTTTGCAGAAAGTTATGAATACCTGAGTATTACTGGGGTTAGAAGAAAAAATTACTCACCTTAGTAATTCTGTTTCTTTCCAGAGATACTCAGGTATTCATAACTTCCCACCCTACCTCCCCTTCTAGAACTCAAGCCTCTGCAGTCCTGCATGCTGCTCTACAACAAAAGGGTACACCACAATGTGTATATATGTTGCCACATAGTGGTACAAGTTGGTAAACAAGGCTCATGGTCTTTATTCTTCGTATGTTTTGCTGGCATGCTGACTTTTCAGTAGTGTTTCTGTGTTTTCTTCAGTTGGAGTTTTTCTCTTATGACCAAACTGGGGTCATTTTGAATTATTTTTCTCTTTTTGAATACTTTTCGTTTTTTACTGGGTTGCTTGTCTATTCGGGCTCCTAGAAAATCTGAGGAGGTTTAGAACATTGGCAGTTAGTATAGGGCAGCATTTGAAATGTTATCACGTGCTGATGATGCCATCATTTGCATATGTTCCATTCTCTCGGGGCAGTCCAACCCTCCAGGCTTACTGCAGAAAGTTATGAATACCTGAGTATCACTGGGAAGAAACAGAATTACTAAGGTGAGTAATTTTTTTTCTTTCAAGAAATATTTTTACTTAATATTAAATTCAAAAATCACACAGTAATCTTAACAGTAACATGAGTAAAAAAGATATCAATTCTCTGAACAGCAGTGCAAGTGGAAAAAATATATAAATTTCCTGTTGCATGAAATTAGTTGCAATAAAAGAATAAAAACAGAAATAAATAAAAAAAATATGCAGGCATTATTTTTACCCAGTTCCAAATGCCTGGGTTAAAAGGCAAAACTCACCCCACCAGTTTTAACCAGATGTCAACCTGAGGCCCTGGACCAAGGATGGCTCTGTGTCCTCCTTCTGCCTGGTCTTACCTTTGCTGGGATAGCTGCAGATTTATATAGTCTTGTCAAGGCAATTAATTGGGCTGGTACCTCTGCAGTTTCTAATTTTTGGGCAGGGTTTAAGGCAATAGTCTTCTATGATATAAAGTAATTTTCTATATCAGAAGATCATCAGTTAATAACTTCATGTATTAGAAAGCTATCAGTAGCTTGAAGCATCTGATTAAAAAGGAGCTTTTTAAGTGAACATATGGGCTGTCACTAACAGTTTGACGTCATGCTACAGCATCTAGTATGACCTTGGAATTTTCATCCAAATACAAGAATGTTTTTTTCTAGGGACATGGATATGTTGTTCATCCACACTGTCTGGCAGGTTCCTTGCCGCTTTAAATCTTGCCGGAAGGTCTTCAAGCTGGCTCCTCCCACCCACCCGGGTGGTAAAACTCTCGGCTTCGCCCCATGACGCCAGATCTTCCTTACCGCTTGGAAGCTCAGGTTCCCTCCTTAACGCTCTGCGTATAAGACTGGTTCCTAATTCTTCGAATTTTCGAAATTAAAAGGTTTTTGCTAAAAAGACTTCGGTCTTCTCTCCCTCGCGGCTGCGATGGACAAATCGACTCCCGGTTTCCGGAGATGCCCTTGCGGGCAGAAGATGTCTCGGACGGATCCGCACTCCACGTGCATTTACTGCTTGGGCCTTGAGCACGACCCGCAGGCCTGCGACCTGTGCTCTTCCTTTTCGGCCTACGTCCTCGAAGACCGTGCTGCCTGTTTACAACTAGGGCGTCCCAAGAAGAGATTTCCTCCGGTTAAGTCAAAAGAGGCCTGGTCGGCGGTGTCCGCGGCGGCGGACTCAATGGATCAGCTCGAGCAAATGATCGCCCTCGAAGAGGAGGCGGCGCGGGCCGCTTCTACCTCGGCTGCGGCATTTGTCCCGCTTTCTCTCGGTGCCTCTTATTCGGCTTCTTTTAAGGAGCTTTGTCTTACCCTCTCGACAAAAGGTGAGGGTCCAACTTCTTCTGGACCATTTTCTCGGTCCAAAAAGAGAGACAAGAGTAAGTCTCACCGTCGACGCTCTTGGGAGCGGGAAAGATCCCTCTTCCCTAGTTGTCGGCCGTCGACTTCGGTCGACCCCTCGGCTTCGGCCACTGGTTTCACGGTGTCCCCGTCAGGCCAGTTGACCGAGACTCCCGTCGACACGGTCGAGATTTTTCTCGACCCATTGGACGGGTTGTCGGCCGGAGACGCTGAGAATCCCCTCTCCCCGGTTCCCCCGGTGGGAGTTGAGGATCCCGTCGGCTCGTCTGTGCCTCCGGTTCCGGAGCCTTCGGTGGAATCGTCCGAACCGAGGGGAGTGCCGATTCCTGCGACACCTCCCCGCACCGTCCTTGGCCTAGCCGAGGTTCTCGGTCTCGGTCTCGGACGTCTTCGCGGTCCAGCCGATCCTGCCGTCATAGGCAGTCTCGAGTCTCGGCACCACGGCAAGCGGTGCCGCTGCTCTTCCTCTTCCTCCTCCTCGGACGAGGGGAGGCTTCGGCGCAAGTTGCGTCGGAGGTATGAGGAACTCAAGTGGCAACAGCTCCTTCTGACCGGGAATAAGCCGACGCCGTCGTCTTCCCCGGCCATTAAGTGGCTGTCACCAGAGCGGCCGAAACAACCCCTCATTTTAGCCGAGGAGCCTGTTCCCAGGCCGGTTGTTCGGCCAATTCCAGCTGCCCCACCGATTCCGGTGGAACCTCCGCCTCCACAGCCGTTAGTTGGGGCTCCGACCAAAAATTCTCGGTCGGCTCAGGGACTGCCTCATAGGCTGTCTGTCACCCTCACTCCCGATAGACCTCGGCAGGTGGAGGGTGGCTCAGGCCCAAGGCAGCTCTTTGAGGACTCTTCCGAGTCCGAGGATGATTCCTCCCTTTTCTCCAGGAATGGACTTGGAGTCCTCAGGAGGACAGTCGGTGGACGATAGCCCTTCGTCCTTCCTAGGATTGCTTCAGCTCATCTCGGAGTCCACCGGTATGAAGCTCGAACCTGTTTCTAAACGGGCCAGGTATCCCCTCACAGAGATTCTGGACTGAGGGGATTCCCCTACGGAGGCCTTTCCAGTGGCCGAGGCCATAGTGGGTCCGGCCTTGGAGCTCTGGCAGCGCCCTGCTTTCTGTCCTGCGCCTTCGGCCAGGATGGCCAGGAAGTATGCGGTCCCTACCGGTTCCCTGTCCGGTTTTTCGGAACACCCCTCGGCTGAGGGGTTGGTTACCGACAGCGTTTTCCGGCGTGCCGGGAACGCTAGGGATGTGGACAAACCTCCCGACAAGGAGTCCAAGAAATTGGACTATGCCGGGCGAAAAGTCTATGCTGCATCCTCTCTCGGCCTTCGCCAGGCCAGTTCGGCCGTCCTCATGGCACATTTTTCTCATGCCCTGTTGGGCTCCCTGGATGAGGTCGTCCCTCATCTTCCCACAGATCTGCAGACTACGGTCAGGCAGGTGCGGGACCAGGGCAGTGGCCAAACAGCAGCTCCAGACCGCTTTAGACATTGGGGACTCATGTGCCAGGTCTGTGGTGGCCGCAGTGGCTATGCGTCAGCAGGCTTGGCTGAGGATATCCACCTTTACTTTGGATACCCAGCACAAGTTGGCGGATGTTCCCTTTTTGGGGACTGACCTCTTCGGCCCTGGGGTGGAAGGTCACCTGCAGAGGATCGAGAAGTCCAATGCTACCTTGGACTCGGTCTCTTCCGCTCAGAAGGACAAAGGCCGCAAACCACAGCCTAAGCCCTTTCGTCCTTCTGCGCCCGCGGCGCGTCCGGCCCAGCAACGTCAGGGCCAGCAGGCTCGGGCTTGGCATCCCAAACCCAAGCCCGGAGCTTCCTCCAACAGGAAGCAGGGAGGTAAAGGCCCAGGAGGTCCCTCGGCCGGTCCCTCCTCCAAGCCTGCCCAGTGACGGGCTGAGGGATGTTGCCCCTAACCCGTCACCTCACCCCAGGTTCCCCCATGGGGGCGGCTCCGACACTTCCTTTCCACCTGGTCCGTTATTACCATGGACAGGTGGGTACTGGAGGTGGTGGGAAAAGGCCTGCCTCTAGGGAGTCGAGCAGGCTCCGCCTTCAGAGCTTGACCTTTCTCGGGGCCTCGGTCCGCAGCCTCACTGTCAGCTCGTCGGGCCGACAGCTCTCCTCCTCCAAAGGAGGTGATCAGGGAGTAGCAGATCCTCCCTCAGACCTGGGGTTTGTGTCCAGGTACTTCCTGGTTCGAACGGACGGGGGCTGGCGCCCCATTCTCGACCTACGACCTGAACAAGTTCCTAAGTGTCTCGAACCTTCAGGATGGTCACTCTGGCTCAGATAATACCATCCCTGGAACACAGCGCGGTGGTTCTGCTCTCTGGACCTGCAGGACGCTTCTTTCACATCCCTATCCATCCGTCACATTGGAGATTCCTTCGTTTGACGGAGGGATCCCTCTTCGAGTTCCGAGCCATGCCCTTCGGCCTGTCTCCAGCTCCCAGGGTCTTCACCAAATGCATTGCAGTGGTGACAGCTTTCCTGTGGCACCGAGGGGTCTGGGTGTACCCTTACCTGGATGATTGGCTGATAGCAGCCCCTTCCAGACAGGAGGTGGACGCGGTCCAGAAATCTGGCCCTCCAGGTTTGCTCTCAAGTCAGCCTTCTCATCAACGAGGCCAAGTCGGAACTCGAGCCGAAGCATGTGATTCTGTTTATCGGGGCAGAGCTCGACTCGCTTCGAGCCAGAGCACGGCTCCCGGTGGACAGGGCCGAGGTTCTTACCTCCTTTGCCCAATCATTTCTGGTTGGGCAATTGCGCCCTGCCCGGGACTTCCTGCGCCTCCTGGGTCTCATGGCGGCCTGTACCAGCGTGGTCCATTGGGCACGCTGGCACATGCACCCCCTTCAGTGGGGACTGGCCAGCCAGTGGTCACAACGCTGCGATCCATTGGACCAGCTAGTGATGGTGACCCAGGAGATGTGGAACGCTCTCCGGTGGTGGACCGTTCCATCTCATCTGCAGGAGGGCATCCCGTTTGTCCGCCTCGAGCCAACGGTCTCTCTTTCGACCGATGCCTCTCTGATGGGTTGGGGTGCCCATCTGGGGGAACACCGAGCGCACGGCCTCTGGTCCCCGCGGGAGTCCCGATGCCACATCAACCTGCTGGAGCTCCGAGCGGTCCGCCTAGCTCTCACCGCCTTTGCTCCGTTTCTCCGGGGTCAAGTGGTCCTAGTCCAGACGGACAATACCACGACCATGTACTACCTAAACCGCCAGGGCGGGACGCGTTCCATGCTTCTATGCAAGGAAGCTCTCCGCATTTGGTCACTCGTGCGCAGCCTGGAGGCGGATCTCCTAGCCATTCATGTGGCAGGAGCCTCCAACACCCTGGCCGATGCCCTGATCCAGATAGGGGCTGCATCTCACGAGTGGTCTCTCCTGCCGGAGGTAGTACAAGCTCTGTTCTCCCACTGGGGCACACCTCAGGTGGACCTGTTTGCCTCCAGGGAGAACGCGAAGCTGAGGCTGTTTCATGCCCGCCCCCCTCAGCAGGGCTCGCTGCAGGGGGATGCCTTCTCGAGGCTGTGGACCCCGGGCCTCTTCTACGCCTTTCCCCCATTTCCCTTGATTCACAAGGTGCTTCTCAAAGCAAGGAGGGACAAGGCGCAGGTGATCCTGATAGCCCCAGACTGGCCCCGCCAGTTCTGGTACCCCGATCTCCTCAGCCTCAGCTCCAGGCTCCCGAGGCAGCTTCCAGCTCGCCCGGACCTGCTCTCAGTCAATCAGAGGAAGGTGTTCCATCCGGACCTTCAATCCCTGCACCTGACGGCCTGGTTCCTGAGCGGCTAGAGTTCCAGGCCTTGGGTCTTTCCGACGAGGTCCTCAATGTTGTTGAGGCGTCCCGTAAGGAGTCGACCAGGAAATGCTATGCCTTCAAATGGAAGAGATTTTCCATTTGGTGTCAGGGCAAGGGCTTGGACCCTTCCTCCTGTCCTTTGGCAAGCATCTTGGACTATTTATGGTCCCTTTCTAGTCAAGGGCTTAGGTCGCGACCCTAAGGGTGCACCTGGCAGCCATCTCTGCTTACGGGCGGGCCGGGGGCAGTCGGTGGCACAGGAGAAGGTGGTCTGGCGCTTTTCAAAGGCCTTGATCACATTTCCTCCAGTCACGAGAACCTCCACCTCCGTGGATTTACTGCTGGTACTGGCTAAGCTCATGGGCAAGCCATTAGAACCAATGCACAGGTGTGAACTCTCTCACCTGTCGTGGAAGACCTTCTTCTTGGTGGCTATCACGTCAGCCAGAAGGATGGGAGAACTCCAGGCGCTCTGCATTGAGTCTCCTTACCTGGTCTTCCACAGGGACAAGGTTGTCCTGCGCCCCCACCCGAAATTCCTTCCGAAGGTGGTGTCGGAGTTTCACCTTAACCAGGTGTTGACTCTGCCGGTGTTCTACCCCAATCACACCTCGGAGGCCGAATACAGGCTCCATACTTTGGACCCTAGAAGGGCGCTCGCGTATTATAAAGGCCATGGCTGAAATTCGAGGAGAGGTTACGCCAGCTGTTTTGTCACCTACGCTGAAGCCGCACCTGGCAGACCTGCAGCCAAGCCAGACGATATAGCAGGTAGGTCACCTCCTGCATAGATCTCTGCTACAAGTTGGCGGGCATGGAGCCTCCCAGAGGGATAAGAGCTCATTTACCCGCATACTGCTGCATCGGTGGCTGCTTCCAGGGACGCCCTATCCAGGATATCTGCAGGGCTGCTACCTGGAAGTCAGCACACACCTTCATCACCCATTACCACATCGACCTTGAGTCACGCCGGGATGCTGGTTTTGGGGCCTCGGTTCTCAGTCTCTATTCCCTAAGTAGGGTGTGCGCCTTGCCTCCTGCTCCCCGGAGAACTGCTAGGAGTCTGCCAGACAGTGTGGATGAACAACATATCCATGTCCCTAGAAACACAGGTTACTCACCTGTAACAGGAGTTCTAGGAATGGTATATATTGTTCATCCTACCCATCCGACCTCCCCGGCTTCGACGCACAACCTGAGCTTCCAGCGGGCTAGATCTGGCGTCATGGGGCGGAGCCGAGAGTTTTACCACCCGGGTGGGTGGGAGGAGCCAGCTTGAAGACCTTCCGGCAAGATTTAAAGCGGCAAGGAACATGTCAGACAGTGTGGATGAACAACATATACCATTCCTAGAACTCCTGTTACAGGTGAGTAACCTGTATATTTTTACCAATAGTAGACACTACTTGGAGTAGTGCCCCAGGGATGTGGTGACTCACGTAGACATCTTAAGCCTTCCTACAAGAAGGACATGTATCATGTGACTTACGAGAAGAGCATTTAAAAGGTTTTGGTATATAATCCTTATTATAAGCATTTAACATTTATCAAGTAAAAAGTTCACACTCAGTTATAAGCATACAAATTAATAAGTTGGCCAGTAAGCCTTGAATATGACTTAGGCTTATAAATAAACTGAAAATATATATCCAGACACTTGGTTATAAGATATTCCTGTTTTAGTCTGTTTGTTAGTCTGTCACAAGAGGAAGTGAAGCCTGACCTTTAGTTGATTATGTGGTTAATCCATTTACAAGAAAAAGTATCTTGTGATTTATCAGAAAGGTGCCCTTCATGTTATCTTATTGTAAATGCAAAAAATGTTTTTTAAATCTACACTCAGTAATCATTTTAATAGATAATACAGAGCTAACTTCATATTAGTAAATATTGAGCACAAATCAAACTACAAGTGAACCTAACTGTAAGTAGTTAATCAATAATAAAACACAATCCTAAGTATTGAATTTAGCTGTAACTATATGTTTAGGCAGGAAAAGCTATGAGGTATTAATGCTTAAATATGCTTATTGGTTTACTGCATTTTAAAACACACTGAACAAAGATTGACTTTATCTGATATTGTTCAAAATTAATTTATGATGTCCAGCAGAGGATCCCTTGGTGGGATATCTGGGATAGCCATCTAGCCATTATTTCCTCAATCTCTTGATTCATCTCTTCATTGGTTAGGAGTGATGGGGTGAGCAGACCCATTGGGGGGTGAAGTGGGGCGCAGACTGAGTATTACCAGTTCGTGGTTCCCAGGTCTGCAGGATGGGAGTTACCCATACTGTACCTGCTGCGGGTCATTTTGGCAGGGAGAAAATCGAGAAATGAATACTTGCCCAGATCTTCTGGCCAGGTATATGGAAGGAAGTAGCAGACTTGTGTGCTTTCTGCCATGAGTGTAGTTGGTGGCCCCCAGAAATATAAAAAGGGCCCCTTGGAACCCTATGCCCATAATAAATACACCATGTGAAAGAATTAGACTTGATATGGTAGGACCCTTGATAATGAGTACATCTGGGTGTCAGTATTTATTGGTTATATTGGATTATGCCACCCATTACCTCAAGGCTATTCCACTACGTTCCACTACAGCACGGTCAGTGGCAAAATAATTGATAAAAGTATTTTCCCAAGTTGGGCTGCTGAAGAAGATCCTAGCTGATCAAGGCACCAACTTTATGTCAAAACGTATGTGGGTGGTGTGTGCTTTACTGAAGGTTAAGTCCATCTGGACATCAGTGTATCACCCACAGACTGACAGCTTAGTGGAACGCTTTAAAAAATCATTAAAAGTTACGCTGTTTAAATTCATGTCAACTGAGGTCTAAAACTAGAATGAATTGTTACCTTGTTTAATATTTTCCATTTGGGATATGCCACAGTCATCTGCTGATTTCCTGCCCTATGAGTGAAAATCTCGAAGGATGTTAGATCCTATAAAAGAGATGTTGGAAGAACAGGTACATAGTCTGCCTAACGTGATCCAATATGTATTACAAAAGAAAGAAAGATTGGACACGGTTGGCAACTTTGTCAAAGAAAATTTAATAAAAGCACAGCAAACCCAGACAGGAAACTATGACCAAGGGGCAAGGCCATGGGAGTTCAAGTCCAGCGACAGAGTACTCCTTCTGTTGCCTAGCTCTGAGAGTAAACTCCTAGCTGAATGGCAGGGACCATATGTGGTCCTCAGAAAAGTGGTGGGGCCAGTTGATTACAAAGTCTTACAACCAGACAGGAAAAAGGAAAACAATTCACCTTGTTAATTTATTGAAACCCTGAAAAGATGGGAGATATTGCACATTGACCCAGAAGATCCTAAAGGTGCCCCAAATTCAGTGATGAATGAGGACATTGATGATGGAACCCTGGACTTTGGACCTAAACTTGCAAAGGAACTGAGTACCATCCAGATGGACCGTTGTCTCAATCATGCCCAAAGGCAAGAAGCCCAGATGCTGGTAGAGGATTTTGGGGATGTATTCTTCCTGAAGTCAAGATGAACCTATGTTATCCAGCACCACATAGACACAAACCTAGGTGTCCAGGTCCACCAAAAACCATACAGACTACCGGAAATAATTCGACAACTAGTACGGGAGGAAATCCAGTCTATGTTGGTGGTGATTGAGGAATCCCAGCGTGAATGATCTAGCCCTGTTATGCTAGTCCCAAAACCAGTCGGAATCACCCAGTTTTGTGTAGACTTCCAGAAAGTTAATGCGCATCCAAGTTCAGTGCACACCCTATGCCAAGGGTAGACGAACATTTGAACCGACTGAAGAAGGCTTATTACATTAGTACCCTGGACTTAACTAAAAGGTATTGGCAAATCTTGTTAACTCCTGAGTCCCCTGAGAAAATGGCCTTTGCACCCAATCTGGGCTGCATCAATTTACCATCCTTGCATGAAGCCCTGGCCACATTTCAGAGAATAATGGACCATATTCTCCATCCTCATGGGCTGTATGTAGCAGCGTACCTGGACAATGTTGTCATATTTAGCGCTGATCGCTCGGGGAGGCAGGTCTCACAGCCAGTATTGCGAAATGTGCCCCTGGGTGGCAGGAGACTAAATACTTGGGGTATGTGGTTGGGAATGGCCACATATGCCCTGTTATTGACAGAGTAAAGGCCCTAGCTGGTTGCCCCATCTCAACTGCTAAAAAGCAGGTTAGGTCCTTTCTTGGACTTGCAGGGTGTTATTACCAGTGTTTCATTTCAATATTCTCAACCTTTGCTTCCCACTGACTGACCTAACCTTTCTACTTCAAGGAAATCTCTGTCACTGAGGCTAAAAAATACCTTAGTAGAATCCTCAGTAAATCACGGTACAGCAATGACAATCTCGATCTCTAAATGATTTTGCTCACACTAGAGGAAGTACTCCATCCAATCACAATAATCTTCAACCTCTCCTTCGAACTGGGGCAGTTTCCCACAAAATGGAAATCAGCTGCAGTATACCCAGTTCATAAAAGTGGGGATCGTGCACATCACTCAAGCTACTGCTCGATCTCCACCTTACCACCGATATCTAAGGCCTTTGATTGGATAGTCTCAGACCAGCTGGTAGACTATCTGGAAAAATACAATATCCAGTACCCACTACAGCACAGGTTTCACAAACCTCACAGCACCACTACTGCCCTCTTAGAATTCATAGAATGCATTCATGAGGCCCTGGACATAGGGAACCTGGTGGGGTCAATATATATATATATATATATATATAGTGACCTCACCAAGGCCTTGGATACAGTCAACCACAGTGTCCTCCTAATAACATTACTTGCCCTAGGTTTATCTTCTGAGACAACTGTGTGGTTCCAGAGCTACCTAGCTCAAAGAACCCAGCAGATAAAAGTACAGAATGTACTCTCTGAGGAAAGAAAGGTAATGTTAGGGGTACCCCAGGGATCCATCCTTGGTCCGCTATTGTTTAGCCTTTTTATCAGTTCCCTTCCTAAGAGCTGCCCAGCCGAGCTTCTCGTCTATGCAGATGACACTATCACCCCCACCTAACGGCCTTAACTAACGAATTACAGGAGTGTTTCTCTAAGGTTGAGGAGTGGTTCACTCAGAACAAACTTCTAAACTAAAAAAAAAAAAAAGTGTTATTCTGTAACCATCGGAGCAAGAAAAAATCTTGCCTCCTTACTATCAACCACAGTAGGGATGAGCTTTTGGAACAAGTGAACACCTTCAAATACCTGGGTGTCACCCTAGACAGCGCCCTCTCTTACACGTAGCACAATGACCAAGTTGTAAAAACAGTCAGCACCAGGTTAAAACTGCTCTACAGGCACCGCTCCTTCCTGACTGATGAGGCCATCTCACTAGCAGTAAACAGCTCCATTCTTTCCATTGTTGATTACAGCCTTGTGGTGTACAGCCCAGCCATGAATACCGCACTGAAATGTGTTAGAACTGGATTAAATAAGGGCTGTAGACTGGTGCTAAGTGCAGGTGCCCACACGCACACATGCAACCTCTATGCCCAAACAAAGTGGCTCAGCCTACATGGTAGAGTACAGCACCAAGTCTGTCTCCTTGGGGAAAAAAGCCCTACTATATATGACTCTGAAAACCATCCAGAATTTACTCCAACTTGCACACAATTCTCACCGGACCAGAGGCAAGGCTAGGAATTCATTGCACGTCCCGTTTCACCACACTGCTCTAGCCCAAAGGACCTTCTCCTACAAGGCCCCATTCTGGCTCAGCGAGCTTCCTGCCAACACTCTGAACTACTCCAAACATGAGCCATTCAAAGTGATCTAAAACAACACCTTTATGACCGAGGGGGATGCGATTCCTCGGACTAATCCCTCCCAGTTCTCACCCCTCCCACTTCCTACACCTTGTAGCATTGTATGGATATCCACATCCATATTCCTGCCTCACTTCCTACCTCCTGTACTATCCCTGCACTGACTCCCAATTACTCCTCATATCTCCCCTTTTTCTTTCTCTCTTCTGCACACCTTCCTCTTCTTAATCAGCCCTTCCAATCAACATAGCCCTTATGCTGGTTTTTACTCTCTTGCCTCCTCCCGCCTCCCCCCCCCAACATCTGCCTCCCTAGCAGCAAACCTAGCTTTACACTTGTTTTTACTCATATGCCTCTCCCCCTCTACATCATCCTCTCTCCACTCCTCTGTTTTGTAAATCCATACTCCTACCACTGCCCTGTTCTTTACCCTGCTGCATCCATACTTTGATTTGTCAGTTACCTCCCCCCCCCTTTTTCCACTCCCACTCACCCTACCCAGTCCCCTCCAACCCACTGGTGATCCCAGGATTATGCTATGGCTCCTCACCCCACCCTCTCCCCCTATCCTCAATCCTGTATCCCTGCTGACCTCCCCCACAAGTTCCCTCTCTATTGCCCCTTCCCTTTCCTCTAACACATTAACCCCCTCTTCACCTTCTGCCAGTAGCTCTTGTTATTTATACATTTTTGCTGAGCATTATTCCTGTCTTGTATTACTGTATACTGTTTTAATCTGCGACCTGATCCTGTTCTGTTTATATATTTTTTTGCTTTATTGTTGTTTCCTTTGTGTGTGTGTGTGTGTATATATATATATATATATTGTGTGTGTATATATATATATATATATATATCTGAAAATATTCTCACATGCTACTCTACCACTTATTGTTATTTGACTACCTGTTGTTCTGTTCTCACTCTGACGTGGAACCTTTGTAAATGAGCATTTAGTGCAAAGGTTGTAATCTGAGATGATAAATAAATAAATAAATAAAACTGCCCTGAATAAGATCTGTTGGTCACCTGAGTGTCAGATATAATTTCAGGCCATCAAAAATGTGCTGTGCAAGGGGCCAGTCATACAAAGTCCAGATTTCTATCATCCCTTCATTTTGTACACAGACGCCTCTGAGTTGGGGTGGGGGCAGTGTTATCACAAGACTTTGAGGATGGGATTCATCCCATCCCGTATCTCTCTTGAAAACTTTTTCCCCGGGACCAACACAATGCCACACTGGAGAAGGAGTGTCTGGCAGTAAAGGGGGCGGTGATAGCCTTACATTACTACCTGTTGGGACCAAAGTTCACCCTCTTCACTGACCATGCCTCTCTCAAGTGGTTACATGCTATGCAGGATACCAGTGCCCATTTCACCAGTTGCTGTTTGGCACTGCAACCTTTCTTGTTTGTGTGCCACAAGGCAGGTGCCCAGCATGGTAACCCCCCTCTCCTCCTGACTGGCATCTTCCACCAATAACCCATCAGTGATGATGTGTTGACTATGGTACTGTCATACACAACCACTGTGCACCGAGCTCACTTTCAGCACCTGCAGGACAGTCCCTCCCCTAGTCCCTATGCCAGCACCTAAGTTAAGACTGTAACTACTAACCAGTTTGCACAACTCATGTTTATATGAGGAACTGCATTATGTTCAAATATGTATTGGGTGTACAGCTGCAGTTCTCTTCCTATTTACTAATTGATACCCAGACTGTGTTATTGACGTCTCTCCCCCCCCCTCGCCATTCAGTGTATACAGAATATTGTGATTGTTACAGTATTGTCCCAGACATACTGCCTTGTTTTGCTTTACCTGACTGCAGTATGTTATCTCTGTGGATAACTGTAAAGTGTGTCAAGCACTTACAAACTGTAAACTCTTATTGTACTACTTCATGTAAAACTGGCTGTTAGTGTAATGCTGTCTGATCGTCCTGTTTGTTCCCCTTTTCCCCCAGGACGTACCTGGAAACTAGCAATGTCTGCTCAATGTGCCTTTCCTGGTGAAACTTTTTAAAATAAAAATTAAATAAAAAAAATGGTAAAGAGATTTTTTTTTCTTTCAGGAGGGTGGGTCTCTGATGGTCCAGGCATGACTCTGATGGAGAGAGTATGTGACAGAGTGTATGAACATCATGCTCCTTTCACATGTAAACCATTTCACAACACAACAACACAGGCAACTCAGGTTTTGACAGGGGCTATGATGGGATTTGTACCAAACCCCTTTTGTTTTAAAGTTGGCCTTTTAATGCATCACTGCACAGGATATTCAACCTGCTGGCTCTCTCTTAGAGAGAGGAGGAGTGTTAAGCAACACCTGAGCCCAGTCAAGAGAGGAGAGTGAACAAGCAGAAGGGCTCTCTTTCAGTGAGATGCATGTGTAGACAACAAGAGACTGAACTGCAAGAAGCTTCTGTTAAGCTGAATACAAGCTGTTTGTTTCTTTTTTATTTTAATGAAAGTAAAGCAGATTTAACTGGTATCTGGAGTGTTCTCTTTAAGAGTGTTCCCCAGAAGCCACCTGGTTCACTACCCTGTCACAGCCCTTTTCCACTGAAGCAAGGTGCTTGGATCACTTTGGTTGAAAGACTTTCTCTTATGACTCCCTGAGTCTTAGGGTAGCCAATTACTAGTCTTATAAAGCTCAGTACCAGTTACATTTATGACAACAGGTTCTCTGGGCTACCTTAGGTTTATAGTCAGGGGACACCAAGGATGTCTTTTGGATCAGGCAACCAAGGGGGTGGATGCTTAGAAACACAGACGGTCATGTAGCATGCATTTACTGTCTGGGGGTTGACCACAATGTTAGGAATTGTCTGTGCTCCCAGGCAATGCATCTTTGATCCATCAACGAGTGCAGGATGCAGTTCCTCAAAGGTAGGCAAAGTAAAGAAAGGTCTCAGTGGCCGTGGGTTCAGCTGAGGGCACCTTTTGGATCTGACAGCCAAGGGGGTGGTTGCTTAGAAATATCAACTCCATGCTGCCTATGATGCTTTGAGGTGATTGACTGCACGAACCACAGCCCAAGCTGTCTGTCTCAGGAGACATGTATGACTCCACATTTCTAGACTAGGTTTCCCTGCATTAAGAAAGGTCCTTAATTTTGTTTCTAGCAACAAAAACCAAAAACTGCAGGGCACTAAAGGTGAGCTGTGCCAGCGCTGTACCGGTTAGCCAACCCACTAGAATGAATGAAGAAAAAGGTACGCACTTGTAGGAAAAATCAAACACTTCACAAATTTGAACTCCCAAAAGTGTTATTTTATTGTGAACTCCACATAAGGACACTACATATCATGCTTAGGCACTTCAGCCACAGAAGACTCCCATGATAGGTCTCCTCCTTCACAGATCTTGCTGCGTGAGAAAATTCTAAAAATATTCAAACTTTATTTTGCTAGTTCTTTGATTAAAAGATTCAGCTTTCTACTGATTGTGTGCACCTTGTCTTATGGTTACTACTCCATTGACACCTGCAAGATGGAGTATAAGAAGCTGGGAATGAAGCATTGTTTTCAATTCAGACAGAAAAAGTCTGTCACAGACTGTCATGAAACATGGATTTACTGCCTGGGGGTTGACCATGATGTCAGGAACTGTCTGTGCTGCCGGGTGATGCAGCTCTGATCCATCAATGAGTGCAGGATGCAGTTCCTCAAAGGTAGGCAAAGTAAAGAAAGGTCTCATGGCTGTGGGTTCAGCAATCCAGCTACAGGCAATGAAGAAAGAGTCAGTGGGGGCTTCATCAGCGCTGATCTTGTTCCCTGTATCCAAGCAATGAAATGGATTCTGTTCTAGAAGTGCCTGATTTTCAGAAGCTCTTTCCATGAATTCACGGTTTCGACAAATGTTCTCCACACCGAAAGAAGCATAAGAAGTACCATCAGTTGTGGAAGATGGAACATTCTCACTCTTCTTGATTCCTGGGCTCTCCAGAACAGTAGAATTTGGTGAGGATGGTTCAAGTCAAGGAGTCGGTCAACACTAAGGCAATATGTCTGAAGGAGTTGAAGACCCAGTCGACCTGTTCAAGATAGTCATCGATCCATTTGGAACTGAAATTTATTGGGCAGTGGCTGCCCTATGAGATCTGCCAGCACTCAACTAGCTAAAGCTGTGGATAGTGCTTCTGGCACTGGTAGAATTTGCTCCACTGATTATGGGTCTGTTCGTGCAGGTCCAGACTGACAACATGACCACCATGTTCTACCTGAACTGAAGTGGTGGGTGCGCTCCTTTCCCTTGTGTCAGGAGGTACTTTGCACCCGGTCCCTGGTACGTAGTCTGCAAGAGGATCACCTTGCAGTGTACTTAGCAGGGGAGGACAGTTTGCAGATGCTCTCAGTCATGTGGGCAAGATGTCTCAGGAGTGAACCTTGCACCAGGATGTTGCAACACAGCCGTTCACATGGTGAAGCACACCTCTAGTGGACCTTTTTCATTTTCATTTCATTTTAATTTTTTATACTTGTAAGCAAGATGGGCAAATCACCCGTTTTCACAAGCGACAAGTTCAAAATAAAAAAAACACACACATCATAGAAATTCAGGACACGATACAAGCACATATAAATACATTAATATTACATTTCACAATCAAATAACTCATACCATTAGTGAAAGCAGTTACACTCTGATTTAGTAGCCAACCATTGTACCAACCCATTCCTAAAAAATCCTCACCTTCTTTAAATTAATTATGGTTAAGGGAATACTATTAAAAAACATAATAGCCCTATATATCACTCATTTTTGACCTATTACTTTCCTATATAAAGGAAAACTAAACAATTCCTTAGACTGAAACCTGGTGTTCCTTTGACCCATGGAAACTGAAAAAAGATTAAGAATGGGGGGGGAGAGACCAAGAGTAACCTGTTTGCCTCCTGGGAGAACAGAAAGCTAAGGCCCTTATGTGCCCACACCACACAGAGGAACATTGACTGGGATGCCTTCTACCAGCCCTGGACTCTGGCTTCTGTACATATTTCCTTCCTTTCCCTTGATCCACAAGGTGGTGCTCAAGGCATGCAGAGGCAAGGCAAACCTGATTCTGATGGTCCTGTATTCGTTAAGACACTAGTACCATGAACTCCACAGCCTCAGCAGCAGGTCTGTAGTGGCTTCTCCTCCTTTTTAAAGGATGTACTTGTTCAAGTGAAAGAAGTTCCTGCTTTGTGCAGCTAAACATAATCGATCCCTTTGCCTGTCCATGGGTGCAGATTCTCAACCGTCTCTGGTCCCTGCTTCGACTGGGTTATAAGCCACAACCCCTTAGGTGCACTTAACTGTTATCTCTGTGTACCATGCACAGGCCAGTATCCTGACAGTGTTCCAAGAGAGAGTTTGGGAACTTTTTCAAAGGCGTGGACCACCTATCCACACCGTTGCATGAACCTCTGCTTCTGTGGAACTTACTGCTGGTGCTAGCCAAGCTGATGAGCAAACCACTGGAGATGATAAACAAGTGTGAGACATCACACTTGTCGAAGACTGCATTTTTATAGGTATCTCCTCGGCCAGATAGGTGAGTAAGCTGCAGACCGGTCAGTCTTACTTCTGTAGTGGGTAAACTGATGGAGTCACTGATCAGAGAGGAGCTTGTGGACTACCTAGAGAGCAGCGGTCTACAAAACAGTGAACAGCATGGGTTTGTGGGTGGGAGGTCTTCTCAGACCACCTGCTAGTTCTCTTTGACTAGATAACAAAAGACCACACTGGAATTATTTTGATTTCAGCAAGGCTTTTGACTTGGTGGCACACAAAAGATTAATGAAGAAACTGGAGGACATTGATGCAGCTAGGGACATAGTTAGATGGGTAGGAAACTGGTTGAAGGATCGACAACAGAAGGTAGTGGTAAATTAGGTCAGACCGGAGAGAGGGAGGTCATGACTAATACGGTGCTGCAGGGATCTGTTCTGGGTTCTGTCCTCTTCAACATTAACATCAGTGACATTGGAGAGGGCATCTGGGCAAGTTGTGTCTCTTCACAGATGACACGAAGTGTGCAGTAGGGTAGCTGGCAACAAAGGGGTCAGGGAGATGCAGCGGGGATCTACAAAGGCCAGACAGGTGTTCTAAGGTTTGGCCATTGAAACTGAACACCAAAAAATGCAAGGTTATGTACCTAGGAGGTAAAAAATAATACAGGACAGAGTACTGGATGAGAGGGGTTAAACTGAGCACTACGGCAGAGGAAAGGACCTGGAAGTCATCATTAGTGACTCCCTCAAATAATCAAACCAGTGTAACAAGGCCTATAGTAAGGCTAGTAGGATGCTGAGGTGTATCAGAAGGGGTACTGACAGCATGAAAAGGGGGTACTACTACTACTACCTCTGTATAGGCCACTGGTGAGACCGTATCTGGAATACTGTGCTCACCTCATCTGAGGAAGAACAGCAACAGCCTGGAGATGGTGCAGTGCAGGGAGACCAAGATGATTCAAGGCCAATGGGACAGATCTTGCAAAGATCATCTCAAGGCACTAAACATGGGCTCAATGGAGACCGGACAAGAGAAGGGGGATATAACAGAAACCTTCAACTTCCAGACGGGAATAAACAAGATGAACTGCGGGGAACTGTTCAGCAGGATTACAGAGTCAAGAACCTAAGGTCACGAGTGGAAACTGGCAGGGGAGAAATTTATGAGGGTTGTGAGGAAGTTCTATTTTATGGAAAGGGTGGTGGAGCTGTGAAACAGTCTGCCAGCAGAGGTGGTGGATGCCAAGACCGTAAATGGTTTCAGGGATGGCTGGGACAGAGTGAAGGGCTTAGTGGTTGCTCAGGTCAGGAGCAGGGGGTGGACTGGGAGGGATGAAACCCTGTACAGACAGTAGGTCCCAGGGCAAATTGGGAATTCTGGGCAGACTAGATTGACCTTTGGTATTTTTCTGCCATCATGGTCTGTTTCTGTTTCTGGGGGTGTCAGGTGAAAATAGCGAGGTAAAAACAGCGTGTCAAAAACCATGACTCAAGCATAGCGAAGGTAACTTCAGCAGCTGTATTTTAATACTGTAGTTACTCGAGCAACATAAGCAGTATTAGGGTAAGCGATCTAAGCAACTTGCTGTGCACTACATTTCATGCTGGCACCGTAGTGTATAGGTTAGGATCAGCTCCTCTGAGTGCAGCTGCTAACCATGGCAGACGTAGGTTCAATACTCCTTACTTTTCCTTTTTTTATTTTGTTAATTTCTTCTAATGATTGGCTTCCTGCACTAATGTACCCCCCCCAGTAACACTTACCCTCTGACTTGGCCCCAGAGTGTTATATTTATTTAGGGGAGATGAGTGCCTTATAAAATATTGGTGTAACGGACAATTTTTTTCCACTGTTCCACCACGGGTTTCACAACTTGTCACTGTTTCCTCTGGGCAGTTACTTGTGTAACCCCTAGGTGGTGCTATCCCAAGGGCTAATACCCTTGCTGGCTTGACTAGTAGCAGGTTAAGGGGCCTGAATTCTGAAACGGGTGCCTCCACCTTGAGGTCAGGATTGGTAGTGGTCAAGCTAACCTGGTCACAGCCCTCCAGGACACTGTAAACCCCCTCTTTCCTTACTAGTGGCCGGAACAATACACAATAATCACTTTCACAATACCCCTGATACACCACACAAGTACTCACACTGTTTGCACTTACCACCAGGGCTTTCCTCTGGCTCGGCCCACACAGCAAATAGCAGCAGTACAGTACTCTTGCACAGACTGGAATCACAGACAGGGTAAATGCAAAAAAGAGTTAGATCTGATTTATTTAAAAGACTTGAACAAGGGAGGGGCGTAATCGGGTTAATTTGCTTAAAGGTTGTATCAATCAAACAGTTATGCATGCACTTCAGGGTCCATAAACAATCACACACCCTGGGTACCCAGATGGAGAATGGTGGGCTAGCCAGGAACGTTGCAGCTGGTTGGGGCCCTGTGATGGAAGAAAACAACATGCACAACACACACTTTTTGTAATCTGGAGCCGGAGGGCTCAGTTTGTGAAAGGAAAACAACAAGACAATAGATGACACACTTTTAGATTAGGCTGTTGTTGCAGGGAGTTACCCTGATGATTACTCATGATACCCAAGACTGGACACAGGCTGGATGAAAATCGAGACAACAGGTGGTTAATCTGGAGTGCCAGGAGAAGCAGGGCCCACACAAATCGCCGAGGCGTGATTCCTGTTCAAGCGTAGAGCAGGGGGCTGATCCCTAGGCAGGTCTCTCATCGATGGCTTTCCCTGTGCAGCGGGTAGTCTGAATGGGCCAGTGTGGCAAGGCCCCGGAATAATGGAGACAAATTCAGATACAGTCCATTTTGGGCTGGATACAGCTTCCAGCAAGCAGAACATAGTTCACACAGTGGGGAACCAAATCACGACCCACTAAAAACTCCCAGCACATTTACATGTAAGGAAATTCTACTGTACCATGCAAACCGCTCTCCGGTCATGTTTGCAGAGTCTCTGCACGAACCGGGGATTCAAAAGCACAGTGGTTTAAGGCTCTGAGCTGCAAGCCTGGTGACATCCAGCAGACCAGACCTGGGTTTGAATCCCACAGCTTCCACTTGCATACTGTGTGACCCTGAGCAAGTCACTTAACTTCCCTGTGCTCCCAGGTTGCGCCTGTAAAAAAGCTTTCAGCTTAGTGTGTCTCACCTGGTTAAATAACTAAAAAAAAAAAAAAAGGCAGATGGAAACCTGACAGGCCGATTACATTCAGCAAAATCTTCAGTCTTCTTCAGGTATGAGCTTGGTAAAAAAAATCAGTGGCTTGCTTTGTTCTCACGAACTTGGATTTTGTCCAAAATAATTCTCTTCTCTCCTTCTCAGGGGCAGCGGGCAGACATGCAGGCCACAACTCAGGCCTTTCCACAGTTCTCTAACGCGAAACTACTCAGACGGCTGCTTGACTGTCTCAAATTGTTGTTTCTTCAGCTTCCAACTTAGATATGACTCAATTGCCAACAAGCCTGGGACTTTCCCCAGAATCCAAAAGGTTCAGTTGGCTGATCTGTCCGTCAGTCATAACAAAGGCCCCCCTTTCAGTGCAAAAAGGCACCTAAAGCTCAAAAGTACAACTCCTACAGATTTTGACTCCAGACAGCTCCTGTAGTCTGGCTCCATTGTAGGTCCCACCAGTACTGATTGGTCCAGTTTGGCAATCCAGGATCAAGGTAGTGGAGATAAACAAAACAGTCCTTGCTGCAAAGAAGGCAGGTTAGACAAACTACATTATCATTATCACTCTGAATGATTTTCAGCAAATAGTTACATCTTTCAACAGAGCTCCCTCTCAGATTACTTATGACTGCAATCCAGGCAGCTCTTAAAGAGACAGTGCACAGAGGCTATACAAGCACTCTCTGGAAATCACATTTAAACTGCTAAAGCGCAGGACACCAGCCTGGCAGTGAGCATTTAGGCAAGCTCAAGGAAGACTTTTTGGGAACCCCCATTTGTAGGGCGGGGTTACACTTGGCTTCTTATTTTTACTTAGGTCACTTTCTCACCCTTGTCACCGTGTGACCTTTCTTGTCCACGCTATATTGGACTCAGTCTTTTAACTGTTGCTGATTTATCCTCGTTCTTATCACCTAATACCATTTCTGGGCACTCTCATTGCAGTCTCTGTATCTGTTTTTTCACAAAGACAAGGTAGTCCTTCGCCCCCATGTAAATGTTCCTGCCCAAGGTAATCTCAGAGTTTCACCTTAATCCAGTGTTGTACCTCCCAGTCTACTTTACAAAGCCTTCTTAAGAAGCCGAGGGTGCACTCCACACATTCAACTCTTGGTACTCCTTTATTATAAGGAATGTACAGCAGGGGTTCACAGCAGAGCTGCTCTAGGCAGACCAGCAGTTAAGCAGCCAGTTGGTAGGTGGATCACATCCTGCCTTGATCTTTGTTATAGGCTGCCTGGTAGTGAGTTACCCAAGGGATTCAGTGCACATATTACCAGACATAACAGACATACTGCTGCCTCCTTTGCTGCTTCCAGGTACATCCTAATCTGCAGTGAAGCCCACCAGGAAGATGCCCAAGTCTACAGAATTCTGTAGTAGAGTTACTGCAGCAAACAATGCAATTTCAATGGGAGTTAATCCCTTTTATGAAATGGGCATCACAAAATGAGAGCTCTGATCGGCTGCTAGCGATGTGATATTCATTCTCATGCACAGGAAAAAGGACCAGCAGTGCCCTGTGGGCATTGATCTAGGTGATGCTGCCCACTCAGAACATTAAGAAAATAAAACACAGCCATCTTGTTTATGCCACAAGTGGTGCCAGCCTAACTGTAAAAAATAAGTACTGCGTTGAGCCTGCAGGTCCACTCTAGGTAATCCAAACTCCCTCATAAGAATAATTTTAGTATTTGTTTTCCTTCTTGAAAAATGTGGGGATTTCTGACCGAGACTGAGCGCAGTTCAGTAACCCCAGCCGAGAGCCCAGTATCAACAACACACTTTACTGACTGTCGTCTACTCTTGAGCTCGAAACGTGACGAATATAAAACTACTTCACTTTAGAACATTTCTTCAGTCTTTTCGGTTGGTGCTTCCCATCCCTGCACACAGAAACATTTCAAACTGCCAGAAGAATTCGGGTAGAAATGGACCCGCAAAACATGCTCGCTCGGCCGTCTGCACGCTCCCTGTCCTGATCGTAGGCTGATTTGCCAACTGCTGACAACTTCCTCACAAAGTCTCCTAATGTTTTCATTATTTAAAAAAACTCTGGTTAACGTTCTCTCTTTAGAAACCTCACTTCTCTGTGCCGTTCCTCACTTGACATTAAGCTCCGTTTTCATTTGCTCGCTTCGCCCGACTGCTCCCCCGCCTCCATCCTCATCATAGGCTGAGTATTGCTACCTGTTACCATAAGGTAGAAAATTCTAAAAAAAGACAGCGTAATCTCCTGTTCAAACTAAATGAAGTAAGAATACTGCTGGGGGGGGGGGCATAACAACTACACTTATACAAGTAAGGATGCCTTAGCAGCTCAAAAGTCCTGAAATAAAAAAAAAAAGGCGGAGGAACTATTTTATAAAAAATTAAGACAAACATGTAAGTGTTTCACTATTAAATATTATGTATTTTAGTTATGAAATACATCTGTATTTTAGATAGCCATTTCATAAGTGCAATAGCCATCGGTGGGGTTAGACACTTTAACACACGGCTAGGAGAGACGCACTCGGCCAGTGGCCTCGTGCCTCACTACGCCTCCTAGCTGTGTGTTAAAGTGTCTAACGCACACCCTGTCGTGGCTTATTGCTTACTTGTCATGCAGGAAATCTGTGACACTGCGCTTCACCCTGGTGGGCTTCACTGTAGATCTGCAGGGCTACTGCCTGGTCCAGCTTGCATACGTTTATATCCCACTACAGCACTGACATTTTCAATTGTGATGAGGGTACATTTGGAGCCTCAGTCCTCCAATCTCTCTTCACCTAATAGCTGTGGTACGCACCTCCCTTGTACTCCCAGAGGACTGGTAGGAGTCTGCCTAAGTGTGGATAGTGAACTGAATCCAAGATGGTAGAATAAAGGTTACATACTTCTTATTTGTTTAGGAGGAGCACCAGTTCATGGAGCATGCTATGAAACTTGGAAGGGGGGGGGGAGTCAGAAGGATGTGAAGAAATACTTCACAGAAAGGGTGATAGACACCTGGAACTGCTTGCCAAAAGAAGTGGTAGGGGCGAAGACAGTGGGAGCTTCAAACATTTGAGGGAAAGGCACATGGATATTACAAGTAGAGGGACACCTGTGACCAGGTAGAGTCCAGGATGTAGTTAGGCAGGGAAAATAGGGCAGACTAGATGGGCCTACCGATCTTTTTCCTGCCAACATTTTCAGCGTTTCTACCGGTGTTCAGTTCACATCCACACAACCCACCCGACCTTCCCTTCCTAGCCAGGTGCTACACGGATACCTGCTTCCAGCGTGCTAGATCTGATATCTGACATCAGAAGGGGCAGAGCTGAAGGGTGACATCACAGCTGGCGGGAGGAGCCAAGCTTAAAGCTGTCTAGTGACATAGCAGAAACAGAGAAACATAGAATTTGACAGCAGATAAGGACCGCTTGGCCCACCTAGTCTGCCCATTATTCCCTACCTACTGTATCACTACACACTCTCCTTGATCTGTGGCTTATCCCTCCCCCCCCCCATCTTATCACTAAGGTTCCCTTATGCCTGTCCCATGCTTTCTTGAAACCCTCACCACCACCTCTATTAGGAGGTTGTTCAAGGGAACCACCACCCTCCCCGTGAAGAAGTATTTCCTCATGTCTCCCCTGAGTCTACCCCCATCCAGCTTCATAGCATGACCACTTGTCCTTGAGCATCTTTTTTTTCTGAAAAATGCTTCCTCTTGAACCTTATTTGTACCTGTGAGGTATTTGAAAGTTTCTGTCATATCCCTCTGCTCCCTCCGTTCCTCCAATATATACATATTAAGGTCCCTCAGTCATTACTCATAGGGCTTTTGATACAGACCCTGCACCATTTTGGTTGCCCTTCTCTGGACTGCCTCCACTCTTTCTGTGTCCTTCCAGAGATGAGATCTCCAGAACTGGACACAGTACTCCAGTTGAGGTCTTACCCATGATCTATATAGGAGTAACACCATCTCTCTCTTTCTGCTGGTGATCCCACTCCCTATGTACCCCAGCATCCCGCTAGCTCTCCCGCCTATGTTGTCACACTGCTTAGCCACCTTTAGGTCATCGGATATGATTTACCCCCAGGTCTGTTTCCTGTGTGGTGGTCGTCAATACCTCTCCTCCCATTTTGTACTCCACCCGTGGGTTACTGTGCCCCAAGTGCATGATTTTCCACTTTTTTTTTCCACAGAAGCCCAGTTGCCATACCCTTGACCACTCCTCTAAGTTTTTCAGATCTTCTGTCATTTTTTTCATTTTTATACCCCCCCACCCCAGAGTGTCTACCCTGTTGCAGATTTTAGTGTCATCCATGCAGGGTCAGACTGGGGTACAGAGGGCCCACCTGGAAAGAGTATACAAGGGCCCACCTGGAAAATCAATAGAGGAAGACTCCGGTTGACACACTCATATCAATATTCCACTTCAATCTGATACACTAGATCTGTGTTTGCATCCTATATTTATCAACAGTGTCCCAGATACCCCATTTAATTAGAAAAATGATGATATATGCAAAAGTTTTCGGAGTTCAGAAGGTAACAACTTATCCAACTGATGGGGGCCCACCTGGAAATTTCCAGGTATCCAGGTGGGCTAGTCTAACCCTGCATTCATGAACAGACAGTCCTTTCCATCCAGCGCCTCTGCGGTGTCGCTGATAAAGACATTAAAGAGTACTGGTACCAGTACAGATCCCTTTGGTACCCCACTGGTCACCCTCACTTCCTCAGACTGAACTCCGTTTATCACCACCTTCTGTGTCCTATCCCTTAGCCAGTTTCTTACCCAGTTTACTACCTTTGGTCCTACTCCTAGACTACCCAGCTTGCTTACTGATCTCCTGTGTGGAACGGTATGGAAGGTTTTACTGAACCCTAGGTAGGCCACATCCACCGTTCCTCCCTGATTCCAATTCCCTGGTTACCTAACCAAAGCACTCTATTAGATTCGATTGACAAGACCTCCCCCCTGTGAATCCATGCGGTCTTGGTTCCTGTAAGTCACTGGATTCAAGGTATTCCACTATCCTTTCCTTCAGTAGTGATTCCAGTAATCTCCCCACCACCCAAGTCAGGCTGACTGGCCTGTAGTTGCCAGCCTCCTCTATACTACCACTTTTGTGAAATGGGACTACATCTGCCTTCCTCCAGTTCCCCTGAACCTCATTCATCTCCAGTGAGAGGTTGAATGGGACCATCAAAGGTGCAGCCAGCACCTCCCTAAGTTCCCTCAATATCCTTGAATGGACCCCATCTGGCCCCATTGCCTTCTCCACTTTCAGATTTGTGAGTTCCTTCAGGACTTTCCCCTCTGTAAATTGACTAGTGTCCACCTCCCTTTCTGCGATGCTCCTGTCACTTTTCTGTGGCCCCTCTCCTTCCCCTTCTTCTGTGAACACTGAACAAAAGTATTTGTTCAAGATGACTGCTTTTTCTTAGTCCCCTTCCACACAATCCCCCCCTCCTTAGTCTTACAATCCTCCCTTGTCTTTCTTTTCGCTAATACCTAAAAACTGTCTTGTTCTTCTTTACTTCTGGGGCCGTTTTCTCCTCTGTTTGCGCCTTTGTGCACCTAACTGATTTCCCTGACTCATTCTTTTTCTCCAGATACAGCTCCCTATCCTTCTCTTCCTGTATCTTCTTATAACTCCTAAATGCTAACTTATTTCCCCCTTACCTTCCCAGCTACCTTCTTAGAATACCATGGGGGGGGGTCTCTTTTTCCTCTTGCCTTTTCTTACCAGCTTGATGCAGAGGATTGTTGCCTTCTGTATACCCCCTTTTACTTTTGCCCAAAGTTCCTCCATTCCACCCAGGTCCCTTCCCCCACCAGGGCAACCCTGAGGCATTTCCCTTCTTTTTAAAACTGGCTCTCCTGAAGTCCAGTACTCCTCGCCCTTGTGTAGTTTGATTCTGCCTCAGTCCTATTGAACCACACAGTACGGTGATCACTGGCCCCCAGGTGGCCAACCACCATGATGTCTGCAACACTGTCCCTGTTTTGTTAGTACAAGAGCCAGTATTGCCCCCTCATGAGTGGGCTCCCTAACTAGTTGCCTGAGGAACAACCCCTGTGGGAAGTCCAGGATGTCCCTGCTCCTAGCTGCAGATTGAAGTTTACCACCAGCAGCACCTCCCCCTTATTTGCCATCTTTTGGATTGCTTCCTCCAGAACCTTATCCAACCCCCCATGCTGGAGGTCTGTAGATCACGCCAGTGTGAATAGTGGCTCTGTTCCTCATCTTTAGGGCAATCCACAGTACCTCTGCCCCTCCCTGTATTCCTGTGTCTCTGTCGCTTTTATGCTAGCCCTCACATGAAGAGCAACTCCTCCCCTTTTTTCCCCACCCTGTCCTTCCTGAACAGCGTATAGCGTGGTATGACTATATCCCAGTCATGGTTCTCAGTGCACCATGTTCCTTTAATGGCGGCAGTGTCTATGTCAACCTCTGCCATAATGGTCTCTAAATCCAAAACTTTATTTTGCAGACTTTGAGTGTTGGCACACATGGCCTTCCAATATCTAGTACCACGCTGCTCGTCAGCCTCCCATTTTCCCTTTTGCCCTCTCTCCTTACCACCTCTGTTCTCATACCGATCTCTCTTTTTTGCTACTATCTTGTTTTTCTTTCTGTCAGGGGCCCTTGGGGATTTGTCTCCTTTCAGGTTCTCCCTGCTGGCTACTCCAGTTTTGGGGGGGGGGGGCAGATTATGTCCCCCTGCTTCATTCCACCATCACCCTTGGCTAGTGTAAATGCTTGCCAATGTAACATTTAAACCATTCACTGATGACTGTGGTCCCCATTCTGGATGGATGCTGGCCATCTCCCCTGTACAGGCCTTTATTCATCCAGGTGTGACCCCAGTCATCAATGTAGTGGTAGCACCATATAAGGACGAGTATTATTGAGTGGCTCAATACGAGCCACTCAATATTACTGCAATGGTTTAGGCCTACCATCACAAGAAAGCTAATGATCTTGTATAGCAAGTGTAGCAGTGAACTAAACCCGCTATAACAGGATATGGGAAGGTGTGTGACTGAATCCCACCGAGCTGGCCATTTGACGTAGTGGCTAGAACCACTGCCTATACAGCAGGATACTGTATTTTCTTTCTTTTTTAAGTCCACCCTCCCCAGAGTTGATTATATTAATTTGGGGGGTACGGGGTGCTTGCCCACTGCAAGAAAAAAGTAACTGTATTGCCTTTTTTTTGACAGAGCTGAGGACCATCACTGTTTGCGGCAGTCAGTGTTTTACTCAGTCGCCCTTTTGTTGCGGGTGATATTTGCATTGCAGTTTGTGTGGCACACAATAAGGGAATTGCCCCTACCACATAAAACCAATTTAGCCAAACCCCTTCTCTCTGTACCATTCCTTCAACCACTGGTTGAAGCTCCTGGTATGGAATATCTTACTCTCCCCCCCACCCCGGTCATAGACAGGCAGCACCTCAGAAAAGTCCACTGAGCTTCCTGCTTGCCTAAGACCCCTCCTCCACTCCCTGAACTTTTTCTGTACTATCCCCTCCCCATCCATAGCCAGGTCATTTGACCAAAGGTGGAAAATGACACCCAGCTCCCCCTCTTGTCCTACTGCCCTAGGGATCTCCAGGATCCACTTTCCATCCCTCTGTACCGTGGCACCAGGTAGGCACATAATCTCCCTCTCCTCTTCCCTTCCTGTCCCCAAATCTATGCTTGCCATGATGGCGTCCCCCACCAGGAGTTGCTTCCTTCTCCGGGGTCCTCTCCCACTCTCCCTGGAGTCTACATTATGGAGGACCCCACATCCTCCTTGGTCACTACCTTGGGTACCTCCATGGGACAGTCCTGCCCGCCAGAGTGGTGTAGGAGTTGCGTAGTGTTACTGTATGGGGGATGTGCCTCTCTCTCACTGCCCTCACCCTCCCGGAGCCCACAGTAGTCCAGTCTCTCCTCCTTCTAGGCATCCTTTGAGTTAGTGGTGGAAGACTTGGTGGCCCCTGGATGAGGGAGAAGGTTCCCTAAATCCTAGCCAACTCGGCCTGGAGTCTAGCAACCTCCTTAGCCCAGAGAGGTGCACTCAGGTGGAGCAGCACCGTAGTCTCCAGAAGGTCTTCCTGAAAACTGCCACCCCAAGGCCACTGGACCGCACCACTCCTATCATACTCACCTTCTACTCTGCCTGTTTTTCTTTTGTCTTCTGAAACCCTTTTGTTCCCTTACCCTATACAGGGTGTTTCACCTACTCCCAACCTTTTGTGTTTCTTGAAGCCTTTTTGTTCCTTTACTCTCTATAGGGTGTTACATCTACTCCCACATTTCTGTGTACCCCCAACTCTTCTCACTCCTGTGCAAAGAGAGTGCTAGAATGTACACCTGCTGCTTCCAGACACCTGTTCTCCTCCTTTACTTACCTACTGCTGAGGTGCAGAGTTCCCAGCTGCCGGCTGCCTCATTGGGCTGACTTCGGTGGGCAGACTCTGCTGTGATGTCCTTGTCTTGGGGGTCCTTTGCATGGGGGGGCTGCTGCTTGGTGGTCTTGCCCTTTAGTAGTCCCCTGCCTGCTTCCTGGTTCCTCCAGCTGTGCCCTGATTGGTTGTGGCAGCTGCTGGAGGCATGGCTTCCTCGTTGATTGGCTCCTGCTGGGATACAAAACATTACAAGAGTGTATAACTAGAGAAGTTGCAATACATGTGGCATTGTACAATATATGCCATGGTGCATATTTGATTAAAACCTGGAATTCAAAGGGTCATATTAGAGAGGGTGGGGTCTTATGAAACGATCCTTTACAGGAAAATGAGAACAAACTAATAATCAGCAAGGTAAGGGATGGCATCAGCCCAGGGGCCTTGTCAGAGGGGAGAAGGTATGGGACAAAGCATTTTAAAGTGAGCAAGGGAGCTCAGGAGATATAACAGGGGGAGTGGGGATAGGGGGAAGCCATAGAGGGATGAGGGGAAAGAGTGGAAGGGATCAAGAGGAAATGTGAAGGAGAATAATGAGCAACTTAAAACAGTTATTTACATGCTGCGAAGTTATGCATAAGGTCTGGATAGCTTAAGGTTAGAATAAGTGCTGGTCACAAGAAGGAAGGTTATTAGAAGCAGTCACAACTGGGAAGGCTCCTGATGGGGAGCCTTCCCAGAGCTGCTAGCTCCATTCTTCAACTGTCCCTCGGTGTCATTGGGATGGCGCTTGTCTAGCGGTGTGAGCTTAGGGTGCGAGAGCCCTTTTCTGGTGTAATTGTAGCTCTTATTGTCCAGCTGAACTGCCTACATGTGGATGTGAACTAAATACCAGTAGTAGAACTACACATAGAAACATAGAATATGACGTCAGATAAGGACCAACCGGTCCACCTAGTCTGCCCATTTCCCTACTTGGTTTGCCAATCCCTACCCTTATCTGGACTGTCGTTCCCCTTCTCTGATGCACAGCAGGGTGCCTATATGCTTATCCCATGCACTTTTGCTTTTGCAAAGGCTTGTAAGAGGATCATTTTCTCTTGCTATGGGTCTGCTCCTCCCACCTTTTCTCACACCCACTCTATCTATACACTTCCCTAACTTGACTCTTCCCCCTCCTCACTTGATTTTTTTATTGATGAAAAGTGTTCATTTGGTATTTATCTGTCCTTGCACAAATGTTTAGATACTTGACTGTCGCCTATGTTTTTTTTTACCACAGCGCAATTTGTTGTGCCACTCAATGTAACCTCTTTGTTTGTACTTAATTTGATGTGGAACCTTTGTAAAAGAGCCTTGGCTCAAAAGTAATAATTCCTAGAACAATAAACTAACTTTTGAATCCATGTACTGTTTTCATTTCCACCACCTCCACTGGTAGGCTGTTTCATTGATCTACCACTCTCTCTGTGAAAAAAATACTTCCTAGCATTCCTCAAAGCCTCCCTCCAGCCTCATTATGTCCCCTTGTCCTTGTGCACTTTCTTGTGCTCCCCTCCTGTACCCTGTTTATTCCTCTAAGGTATTTGAAAGTCTCTATCATATTCTCTCTCTCCCTTCTCTCTTCCAGTGAATAGGTAAGCATACACAGGTAAGTAACCTTTATTTATACAGTGTCAGTGTACATAAAAAATGTGCAATTTAAAAAATAAATTTCCAACAGAAAATACATACATTGCTTCTAACACTCTGCTTCAACCGTTGTATTATTGCGTCATTAAGTCACAATCTACAGTTGTAAGTAGTATTCTGCTCCCCTACCAACAGGTACATGTTTCTGATTCCATTCAACAAACCACTTTTTGATTCTGCCAAAAGAGTGAGGATGGGTGCAGAGTGTGGTCTAAAACAGCTGGGTCACTGATACTAATTGTTCACTTAAGTTCTGTTTTCTCTCAAAGCAGTATCCAAATCAGATGTCATTCCAACAGACGGAAGATGTGGATGGGAAAACAGAGATCATAATTAAGGCAAGTGGATAGAGGTTTTATGAAAATGATCATTTGTTTTTTCATGAAAAATAGTGTGGGATTTCATATCTACCATCATACAGTAAACATATTTCATCCAGTAGATTACATTTATCCCAGCAGCCAGTGGCCACGGCAGAATATACGTTGAATGCACATTGCTGCAGGCAGTATACTGTACATACCCAATATGTATGGGGGGGCTGCCGCTTGGTGGTCTTGCCCTTTAGTAGGCGGCAGTATAGTGCAGTGGTTTAAGGTTCTGAACTGCAAACCAGGGGACTTGGGTTTGACTCCCACAGCCCCCACTTGCATGCTGTGTGACCCTGAGTAAGTCACTTTACTTCCTTGTGTTTCCAGGTTGCACCTGACCTGTAAACAAGCTTTCAGCTTAGTGTGTCTCTCCTGGTAAAAAAAAAAAAAATACTATTGATCATCAGCTCCCAAAATTCCTGTATTTGTTTCAGTCCCTTTTCCTGCCTATTACAAACATTACGTGGAGAAACTGGAACTGTAAGTTATCCCATTTCTTCTGAAATGGCAAGCCCCCAAGAGTTAAATTCTCAACTCTCTGCTTACCAAAGCAACAGGGAGGCTTAGGGCTTATACACCCACTTAGATACTTTGACGTAGCACAAGTATAAGTAATAGTGCATTGTTTCCAGAACTCCCCCACACAGCAGTGAGTGCAGCTGTAAAAAGCAGCCTGGAAAGAGTAGCATTTCAGGATGCCTCCCTGGAAGAAATCCTCCTCTTCCATACAGGGAGCCCAAATCCTGATGACGAATTGTTCTAGGGACATGAATATGTTGTTCATCCACACTGTCTGGCAGGTTCCTTGCCACTTTAAATCTTGCCAGAAGGTCTTCAAGCTGGCTTCTCCCACCCACCGGGGTGGTAAAAATCTCGGCTTAGCCCATGACGCCAGATCTTCCCATGGAAGCTCAGGTTCCTCCCAGCTCTTGCATTTAGACTGGATCCAAACTCTTCAGTTAACCCGAAACTAATTTTTCAAGTTTACTAGACTTCAGTCTGTTTCTTCCTTCACGGCTCGCGATAGTACAATCGACTCGGTTTCGGCGGTGCCCATGCGGGCAGAAGATGTCTAGGACCGATCCGCACTCCACGTACGTCTACTGCCTCAGGCTTGACCACGATCCGCAGGCCTGCGATTTGTGCAAGTCCTTCTCGGCAAATGTCCTCAAAGACCATGCTGCCAGGCTCCAACTTGGGTGCCCTGAGAGATGTGTACTGCCGGTGAAGTTGAAGGAGGCCCATTGGGCGGTTTCCACGGTGGCTGGCTCGGCTGAGCAACTTAAACAGATGATCGCCCTCAAGGAGAAGGCAGCCCAGGACGCATCTTCATCTTCCTCGGTCGTGGCATTTATCCCACTCTCCTTGGGCTCCTCCTATACAGCTTCTTTTAAGGAGCTTTGCCAACCCCCCTCTACGAAAGGTGAAGGTCCATCGGGACATTCCTCTCGGTCCAAGAAGAAGGACTCGAAGGGTAAGTCCCACCATCGGTGTTCGTGGGAGCGGGAGAGGTCCCCTTCCCCAGACAGTCGACTTTCGACTTCGACTGAGGTTGCAGCTAAGGCCGCTGGCTTTACAGTGTCCCCATCAGGTCAGCCGGCCAAGACAGCCGTCAACGCGGTCAAGATTTTTCTTGACCCGTCAGACGGGCTGTCGACTGGAGAGGCCAGCAACCCTTCTTCACCAGTCCCCCCCGGTGGAAACCGAGGACTTGCCTGAGCCTCCTGTGCCAGAGTCCTTGGTTAAGGCTCCCGAGCCAAGGGAGGAACGGGTTTCCCCCTGCTCCCTCCCAGACCCACCATCAGAAACACCGACGGTCTCGGTCTCAGTCTTGGACCTCTTCTCGGTGCAGCCAATCCCGCTGACCCCGGCGGTCTCGGTCTCAGCACCGTGGAAAGCGGCGACGCCACTCATCCTCGTCTTCTTCCTCCTCGGAGGAGGAAAGGCTTCAGCGCAAATTGCATCGACGCTACGAAGACTTAATGTGGTAGCAGCTCCTTCTGACTGGGAACAAGCCAACGCCATTGCCTTCCCCGGCCATTAAGTGGCTGTCACCTGAAAGGCCGAAACAACCCCTTGCAGTGGTCGAGGAGCCCAAACTGGCGCCGATTGTTCGGCCAAAACCAGGTGCCCCACCGATTGTGGTGGAACCCCTGCCTCCACAACCTAAATCTGGGGCTCCGACCGAGGATTCTCAGTCGGGTCAGGGACTGAACCACCGGTTGTCGGTCACCCTCACTCCTGACCGCCCTCAGCAGGTGGAGGGTGGCTCAGGCCCTAGGCAGCTATTCGCAGACTCCTTGGAATCAGATGACGACTCTTCCCTGTTCTCCAGGTCCTTTGACCTGTAGTTCTCCGGGGGACAGTCTATGGATGAGAGCCTATCCTTGTTCATGGGTTTGCTTCGGCTCATCTCAGAGTCCACTGGGATGCAGCTCGAACCCATATCCAAGTGGGCCAAGCATTCCCTCACGGAGATACTGGACCAAGAGGATTCTCCTATGGAAGTCTTTCCAGTGGCTGAAGCCATTGTTGGCCCAGCCTTGGAGTTATGGCAGCAGCCGGCTTTTTGTTCTGCTCCTTCGGCCAGGATGGCCAGGAAGTATGCAGTCTCCGCTGGGTCGCTGTCCGGTTTCTCGGAGCACCCCTCTGCAGAAGGGTTGGTTACCGATAGTATTTTCCAGTGTTCTGGGAACACCAGGGACGTGGACAAGCCCCCTGACAGAGAGTCCAAAAAGCTGGACTATGCCGGGCGTAAAGTGTACACGGCGTCCTCCCTCTGCCTCCCTCAGGCCAGTTCAGCTGTACTGATGGTGCACTTGAGGTGGTCCCTCATCTCCCGGCTGACCTCCAGGCTATGGTCAAACAGGTGCAGGATCAGGGAAGGGTAGTGGCAAAACAGCAGCTCCAAACGGTACTCGATATTGGAGACTCCTGTGCCCGGTCAGTAGCGGCCGCAGTGGCCATGCACCGCAGAGCTTGGCTGCGGATCTCCACCTTCACGGTGGATACCCAGCACAAGTTGGCAGATGTCCCCTTCCTGGGTACCGACTTGTTCGGGCCTGGGGTGGAAGGCCACCTCCAGAGAACTGAGAAGTCCAATGCCACCTTGGACTCGGTCATGTCTGCCCAGAAGGACAAAGGCTGCAGGCAGCAGCATAAGCCCTTTTACCCTTCTGCCCCTGCAGCACGTCTGGCCCAGCAACACCAGCATCAGGGCCAGCAGGCTCGCACTTGGCACCCCAAAGCCAAGCCTGCAGCTTCCTCCAGCAGGAAGCCGGGAGGAAAAGGCCCAGGAGGTCCCTCGGCCTGTCCTTCCTCCAAGCCTGTCCAGTGATGGGTTGAGGGGTGTCATCCACAGCCACATCGCTTCCCCCTGGGTTCCCGCTGTTGGGAGACGGCTCCGCCACTTTCTTTCCGCCTTGTTCGCTATCACCACGGACCACTGGGTGTTGGAAGTGGTAGGAAAGGGTCTGCCTCTGGAGTTTGAGCAGGCTCCGCCCTTCCGAGCCGTCGCCCCACGGGGCGCTGCGGGGTCCGCAGCCTCTCTGTCGGCCCGTTGAGCTGACATTGCCCTGCTCCTCCAGAAGGAGGTGATCAGGAAGGTGGCGGATCCTCCACCAGACCCAGAGTTTGTGTCCAGGTACTTCCTGGTCCCGAAACCGATGGGGGGTTGGTGCCCCATTCTAGACATGCACGACCTGAACAGGTTCCTAAGGTCTCAAACCTTCAGGATGGTCAGCCTGGCTCAGATCATTCCATCCTTGGAACGAGGCATGTGGTTCTGTTCTCTGGACCTCCAGGACATGTTCTTTCACGTCCCAATCCGTCTGTCCCACCAGCGATTCCTCCTTTTCAGAGCAGAGGGGTCCCTCTACGAGTTCCGGGCCATGCCCTTCGGCCTTTCTCTAGCTCCCAGGGTCTTCACCAAATGTATGGCAGTGGTGACAGCATTCCTGCGGTGCTGAAGGGTCCGGTTGTACCCTTACCTGGATGACTGGGTGATTGCGGCCTCCTCCAGACCGGAGGTGGAGCGGTCCAGGGATCTGGCCCTCCAGGTTTGCTCTCAGGTTGGCCTCCTCATCAACGAGGCCAAGTAGGAACTCATGCCAAAGCAGGTGATCCAATTCATCGGGGCAGAGTTCGACTCTCTGCGAGCCAGAACACGCCTTCCGGTGGACAGGGCCGAGGTTCTTTCCTCCTTTGCCCAGTCACTTCAGGTTGGACAATTGCACCCTGCCCAGGACTTCCTGCACCTCCTGGGCCTCATGGCGGCCTGCACCAGCGTAGTTCATTGAGCCCATTGGCACATGCAACCCCTACAATGGGGACTGGCCAGCCAATGGTCACAGCGCTCTGGTCCTTTGGACCAGCCAGTTGCAGTGACCCAGGAGATGTGGAACGCTCTCCAGTGGTGGATCATTCCAGCTCATCTGCAGGAGGGCATTCTGTTTGTCCGCCTCGAGCCGACGGTCTCTCTATCGACTGACGCCTCTCTGATGGGTTGGGGTGCCCATCTGGGGGAGCACAGAGCGCACGGCCTCTGGTCCCCTCGGGAGTCCTGATACCATATCAACCTGCTGGAGCTTCGAGCGGTTCATCTAGCCCTCACCACCTTCGCTCCATTTGTACGGGGTCAAGTGGTCCAGGTCCAGACTGACAATACCATGACCATGTACTACCTAAACCACCAGGATGGGACACGCTCCATGCTTCTGTGTAGGGAAGCTCTCCGCACTTAGTCCCTCATGCGCAGCCTGGAGGCGGATCTCCTAGCCATCCATGTGGCAGGAGCCTCCAACATTCTGGCCGATGCCCTAAGCCGGATAGGAGCTGCATCCCACGAGTGGTCTCTCCTGCTGGAGGTAGTACAAGATCTATTCTCCCACTGGGGTATACCTCAGGTGGACCTGTTTGCCTCCAGGGAGAATGCGAAGCTGATGCTGTTTCATGCCCGTCCCCCTCAGCAGGGCTCGCTGCAGGGGGATGCCTTCTCAAGGCCGTGGACCCCGGGCCTCTTTTATGCCTTTTCCCCATTTCCCTTGATCCACAAGGTGCTTCTCAAGGTGAGGAGGGACAAGGCACAGGTGATTCTGGTAGCCCCAGACAGGCCCCACCAGTTCTGGTATCCAGATCTCCTCAGCCTCAGCTCCAGGCTCCCGAGGCGGCTTTCAGCTTGCCCGGACCGATCTCAGTCAACCAGGGGAAGGTATTCCATCCAGACCTTCAATCTCTGCACCTGACGGCCTGGTTTCTGAGCGGCTAGAGTTCCAGGCCTTGGGTCTTTCCGACGAGGTTGTCATCGTCATTGAGGCATCTCATAAGGAGTTGACCAAGAAATGCTATGCCTTTAAATGGAAGAGATTTTCCATTTGGTGTCAGGGCAAGGGGTTGGACCCTTCCTCCTGTTCCTTTGCAAGCATTTTGGACTACCTGTGGTCCCTTTCTCAGCTAGGGCTTCGGTCGACGACCCTTAAGGTGCACCTGGCAGCCATCTCTGCTTACCGGGCGCGGGCTGGAAAGCAGTCTGTGCCGCAGGAGAAGGTGGTCGGGTGCTTTTTCAAAGGCCTTGATCACATATCCCCTCCGGTGTGAGAACCTCCACCTCCGTGGGATCTACAGCTGGTATTGGCTAAGCTCATGGGCAAACCATTCAAACCAATGCACAGGTATGACATCTCTCACCTGTCGTGGAAGACCGCCTTCTTGGTGGCTATCACATCAGCCAGAAGGATGGTAGAGCTCCAGGCGCTTTCCATCAAGTCTCCTTATCTGTTTTCCACAGGGACAAGGTTGTCCTGTGCCCCCACCTGAAATTCCTTCTGAAGGTGGTGTTGGAGTTTCACCTTAACCGAGTGTTGACTCTGCCGGTGTTCTACCCCAATCACACCTTGGAGGCCGAATATAGGCTCCATACTTTGGACCCTACAAGAGTGCTTTCTTACTATTAGGAGCGGATGGCTGAAGTTCAGGGAGAGGTTTGCCAGCTGTTTGTCACCTACACTGAAGTCGCACCTGGCAGACCTGCAGCCAAGCGGACGATAGGCAGGTGGGTCACCTCCTGCATAGATCTCTCCTATAGGTTGGTGGGCATGGAGCCTCCCAGAGGGATAAGAGCTCATTCTACCCGCCATACCACTGCTTTGGAGGCTACTTCTGGGGACATCCCTATCCAGGAAATCTGCAGGGCTGCTACCTGGAAGTCAGCATACACTTTCATTACCCATTACCACATCGACCTTGAGTCACGCCGGGATGCTGGTTTTGGGACCTCGGTTCTCCAGTCCTTATTCCCTAAGTAGAGGGTGTGCGCCTTGCCTCCGTCCTCCCGGAGAACTGCTAGGAGTCTGCCAGACAGTGTGGATGAACAACATATCCATGTCCCTAGAAACACAGGTGACTCACCTGTAACAGGAGTTCTAGGAATGGTATATGTTGTTCATCCATGCGACCCACCCGGCCTCCCCGGCTTCGATGCACAACCTGGCTTCCAGCGGGCTAGATCTGGCATCATGGGGCGGAGCCGAGAGTTTTACCACCTGGGTGGGTGGGAGGAGCCAGCTTGAAGACCTTCCAGCAAGATTTAAAGTGGCAAGGAACCTGCCAGACAGTGTGGATGAACAACATATACCATTCCTAGAACTCCTGTTACAGGTGAGTAACCTGTATTTCCTCCCCACACATTCCCACAGTCATCCGCACATAGTTTAAATTACTCAAAAACTATGAACTTAAAGGGAGGCTGCTGTGGCATTTACCCCTCCACCTACATAGGAGCTTTACCCCAGCAAAGGTAGACCTTAGTTACAAACGCTGCAGGTCTGCAGACCCCAACGCAGCTGCTAGAGGAATGGGAAATAATCACGTTTCAGGCACTCCAGGATCTGTTGGGCCTCCCAAACTCTAACCCCTTTCAATATTTCCAAGTATATCTGTGATGCCTGCTACATAGAACTCCCCCATCCCCTGGTCACCTCCTTCTATTACTGCTGATTAGTGCCATAAAAGGAGTTTTGGGCAGCCATTTGGTGTCCCTTATTTACCAGATACTACAAATGGAGGGCCTTCTGATGCAACCCAAAGCTTTACAAGCTTGGAATGCAGAACTGAAGCACCCCTTCTCCCCTGAACAATGGATTTGCCAGTAAACTCTGAAACTCATTTCCACCTAATCTCAGGAACACTCAGATTCACTTAGTTTTCAAGAATGAGCTTCATAAGTCTCTACGGATTTTGGACATGTGTTGCTGTACAAGACACCCTGTACCACTACTTATACAGTATATACCTTTTATGTGTTTTTTTTTCTGTTGTACAAGGATGTTACTCTGTACATGAGTTTCTGCACATCAATAATGTCTGACTTTTACTGATGTACATACGAACATACGAGCATATGAAATTTACCAGCAGATAAAGGCCTAGGGGTCTATCAAGTCTGCTCGAATGTGCAGCTAGCACCCCTTATTCCGCAGCTGCCCTTCCCTTCCACCCTCCCCTTCATTAACCTCTCCCTTGTCTTGTCCCATCTCGCTTGAAGTCGGCCCACTGTTCTACTGCATACCACTTCAGCAGGTAACGATTCCACCCAGCCACCACCCTCTCTGTAAAAAGTGTCTCCTCATCTCCTCCTGAACCTTCCTCGCCTCCAGACTCATATCATGGCCCTGGTGGCCCTCCTCCTCCTACTTTGAACAGCCCTCTGTACCCATCTTGTTTATTCCTTTCATGTATTTAAAGTTTCAATCATGTCACCCTGTCTCTCCTCTCCTCCAGTGAGTACATGTTCAACTCCTTCAACCTCCTCTCATACGATAAGTCCCCCAGCCCTTGATCATATTTGTCGCTCTGCACTGCACCCCCTCCAGTAACTTAATGTCCCTCTTCAGATACGGATGCCAGTACTGCACGCAGTACTCCAGGTGTGGTCGAACTAATGACCTATACAGTGGCAGAATCACCTCCTCCCTCCTCGAGGATATACCCCTTGTAATACAACCCAGCATTTTGTTGGCCTTTGCAGTTGCCTTCCTACATTGTGCCGAGTTGTTCATTGACCCTGTAATGAGCACAGCCAGATCCTTCTCCTCCTCTGTCTGGGCTAGCTGCACTCCCCTAGCTGGTAACTCCTCCTTGGGTTCTTCATCCCAAAATGCAGCACCTTGCACTTTTTGGCATTAAAGCCCAGTTGCCAGGTGTCTGACCAGGTTTCAAGCTTTGCCAGATCATCCTGCAACCCCTGCCATCCCCCTAGGTCATCCACCACCACGCCTACCTTGGTATTCATCAGTAAACAGACTGATCTTGCTCTTGATGTCCCATGATATGTCTGCAATGAATATCCCAAACAACACTGGTCCCAACACTGAGCCCTGTGGAACACCGTCTGTACTGCCCTTGGGTGTGAGAGCTCCCCACCCACCACCACCCTCTGTTGCCTTCCCTGCAGCCAGTTTCCTACCCATCTCACCAGCTTTGCACCTGCCCCTGTGCCTACTAACTTCCTTCCCAGCCTTCCATGTGGCACTGAGTCGAATGCCTTACTGAAGTCCAGATACAGCACATCCACTGCATGGCCCCTGTCCAGTTGCCTAGTTACTCAGTCATAGAACTCGACCAGGTTGGTTTGGCAGGATCTGCCACGTATGAAGCCATGCTGTCTGCTGTCCTGTAGTCCTTTGGCCTCTAGGAGGGCTACCAGCCTCTCCTTCAGGATAGTCTCCATTAGCTTACCCACGATGGATGTGAGGCTCACTGGTCTGTAGTTTCCTGTTCATCCTTGGGGCCACTCTTATGGAGGGCACCCATGAGCCATCCTCCAGTCCTGAAGTACACACCGAATGTAGTGAGGCATTAAATAGGTCTGCCAAAGGTCCTGCAAGGACCTCTGCCAGCTCCTTCAGTACCCTGGGTGGATGCCATCTGGGCCTGGCGCCTTGTCCACCCTCAGTGCCTTCAAATCCTCTCGAACTCTGCTCTCCATGATTTCCCCATCTGTCACCACTCCCCCCTGCTTCTGCCATTTCTCCCACCTTGGGTGTCACCCCCCTCTTCTCTTTAGTAAATACTGAGCAGAAGTACTCATTTAGTGCTTCCGCCTTATCACACCCTGCTTCCACCCAACCCCCCTCCTTCCTAATCCTTACTATGTGGTCCTTACAGCTCCTTTGCTCCTGATGTACTTAAAGAGTCCTTCTCCCCTTCTTAACGCCTTGTGCCAGCCTGAGTTCAGAGATGCTTTGGCTCCCCTTATTGTCCTTGTCATCTCCTTCGATTCTGTCAAGTACTCCCTGTCCTCCCCCCTCCGTTTTCTTGTACTCTTAAAGGCAGCTCTTTTCCTCCTTACCTTTTCCATGACCTCCTTGCTCAATCAGATCGGTTTCTTAGCCCTAGCCTTCTTGCTCTGGGCTTTGCAGCAGGTTTTGTTGCTCCACTATCCCCAGCTTTATAAGCTCCCACCTCTGGTTAGTGTCCATACTAGATTGAATTCTGGCCAGGTACCCTTTACCACTTCCCCATCCTCCCAAAGTCGGCCTCCTGAAGTCCAACACTATTGTGCCAGATTCCACTCCTTCCTTGCCCATATCCAGTGTGAGCCATACTGCGGTGGTCACTCCTGACAGCAGTTCCTCCACTGTAAGTTCTCTCACAAAGTCCCCATTTGCCAGCACAAGGTCAAAGGTATTTCCTAACCTGGTTGGTTCACTGACCATTTGCAGCAGGAAGCTGTCCTGGAAGGCATCCAGCAGTACCTGTTCCCTTCTGTTCCTGGTTGTTGGGGTGCTCCAGTCCACTCCTGGCATGTTGAAGTCCCCCACAATCACCACACTACCCTTCTTGCAGGTCCTCCTGATCTGTCCCGCTAGTTCGCTGTCTAACTCCTCCATCTGAGATGGTGGCCTGTACACCACTCCCATTCTAAGAATCCTATTCTTGGAATCCTGGATTTGCATCCAAAGTGACTCTGTACTACCCTCCTCCCCTTCCTCCCTTACACACTTCAGTCCTTTCTTCGCATATAGTGCCACCCCCCTCCTTTCCCAATCACCCTATCCCTACGAAATAACCTGTTCCCTGGTACAGACAGGTCCCAGTCATTGTATTGGGTGGCCCATGTTTCCATGATGGCTGCAAAGTTCACCTCTCCCTCTGCCATGAGAACCTGTAACTCTGCAGTTTTCCTCCCAAGGCTCCTAGCATTAAGGGTAACCACCCTCCACCCTTTTCCCCCCCTCCCATCCTGCCCTCCTTTCCTAGCATCACCAACAGTACTTGCCATTTGTCCTTTGTCACTGTTATGGGGTGTAAGCTCATATGGTTTCCCAACCTGCTGTCTCTGCATATCTCTTCCCCAACTGCCACCCCCACTCCTAGTTTAAATTCCCAACTTCCTCTATGTACTCCTCCATCCTCTGTTTCAACACTTTCTTTCCCTCCTCACTCAAGCATAGTCTGTCCTGGCATAGAGACTACTGTCCTCCCAGGTCCCTCCCACCCCCAACAGCCCATACCCTTTAGCACAACACCAGCTTCTTAGCCATCCATTAAATTCCTCTATTCTCAGCTTTCTTGTTGTGCTTGCCTTTGTATGTATGTAAGATTGTCTGTGTACCATTGTGCCACTGTACTACTGTTTATTGTTGTACTTCTCCCAGATCGTGCCTGAAGATAGGCATTGTATTGTCTTGTGCACCTGCCTCATAAACAAAAAAAAACTAAATAAACAAACATGTTTCTCCATGCACAGAATGACAAGTTTGATGGTTTAGAGGGAATACAGCTGGAAAGTTTTAGTAAGGTTTTTCCTTACTCCTGTTTAGCAGGTGCACCACAGGAACCTAGATCCCCCCCACCTGCCACATCATGTGGGCTTGTCCTGCATTGCAGACTTTCCACAGGAAACTTGAGACAGCTATATAGACATAAAAACATAGAAGATGACGGCCGATGAGGACCACATGGCCCACCTAGTCTGCCCAATCTGCCCGCCCAACTTACCCTTACTATCCCTACTCATCCTGCAGCTGTCTTCACCCTGAAGACCAAACTCACAGACAGTATATTCCAATTTCTATGGACATGGATATGATGTTCAATCCACACTTCTAGCAGTGTTCCTTTCCCCTTTAAGCCTTGCCGAACGTCTTTAAGCTGGCTCCTCCCACCCACCCGGTGGTAACTCCCGCAGCACCGCCCCATGACGTCATATCTTCCTTTCTGGAAGAAGAAGGTTCCCTACTTACCTCTCATGCACTGAGAAGTCCCTTTGCTTATTAAACTTCGTAAATCTTCAAAAACAGTTGTCTTCAGGCTATTTCTTCTATTCTTCGGTATGGACAGTGGGAAGTCGGCACCAGGATTTCGAAAATGTGCCTGCGGGTAGAAGATGTCTTGGACAGACCTGCACACAAAGTGCATCTACTCCCTGTGCCACGAGCACAATCCTCAGGCATGCGGCCTGTGCCGCACTTTCTATCCAGCCACATTGGGGATCGCCATGCCCGCTTGCTCCTGGGTTATCCGGATGATCGAGATCTACCCGTTAAATCAAAGGACCACTGTTGGTTGGTCTCCATGGCCGCGGGGTCCGCCGAACAGCATATGGCATTTGAGGATGCCGTGGCCCAAGCCCTCAGCTTATGCTTCCTCATCTTTGACCTTTTTGCCACTCTCCCTGGGTGCCTCCTTCACAGGGGCAATCAAAGATTTGTGCCAGGCCCTTCCCACCCATGGGCAGGGTCCTTTGGACACTAAGTCTAAATCCAAGTCTTAAATAGACCAATAAATGGTTTTGCTGTCATTCATGGGATTGGGAGCGCTCTCGGGCCTCCGATTCCCACACTTCTCCGGGGGCTTCAACTTTTTTTGGTTCTTCAGCCCAGGCCACTGGCTCTACAGTCTTCATATTGGGCCAATTGGTCGAGATGCAGGTCGATCTTCTGGCTGAGATTTTCTCAAGCCAGTCGACCCGTTGTCACCGGAAGAGGCCGATACCTCCCTTTCTAGGACCCCGGTCCTACCACTCAGGAAGGGACAGACCAGTCTGCTGATCCACCACATCTCGACCCAGAGCCTCTGGACCAGGAGGAGACACGGCTTTTACTGGCCCCCTCTGAGACCCACCATCAGGAGCCCTGATGGTTGAGGTCGCTGTCCTGCTCTCGGAGTCCCAAGTCGAGCAGCCCGCATCAACGCTTGTGCTCTCGACGCTTGGATAAGCAGTGCCACTGCTATTCCTCAGACAAGGAGAGGCTCCAGTGCAAGCTGTGTTGGAGCTGTGAGGACTTGTGTGGCAACAGCTACTCTTCACCAAGGTAAAACTTGTTCCCGCATTGACCCCAACCATCACTTTTCTTTCGCCACAAAGGCTACAGCCATCTCAGCTCTGTAGGAGTCGGCCTCCCCCGGCCTCTCTGCTGATTTTAGTGGAGCCACTACAGAAACAGCCAAAGTCCAGTGCTCCGGCTAAGGAGGCCCACCTGGCCTCGGGTCTTCCCCTGGTTGTTGGTCAACGCTACCCCAGACCGTCCCTGGAGGGTCAGCAGGGACTTTGGCGGTCAACCTCTTTTCCATGAATCATCAGAATCAGAGGGTTCTTCCTTTCACTCCCGTCCAGTGGACTTGGAGTTAGCCGAGGATCTGTCGATGGAGCAGGCCCTACATCTTTTATGGGTCTTCTCCATCTTATCTCAGAATCTATGGTTCACCCGTTGGAGCTCATTCAGAAGCATGCTCGGTACCCACTTACCGAGATCCTTGACTTGGGAGACGCCCCTGGAGAAGCCTTCCCAGTAGCAGATGCCATTCTTGGTCCTGCCCTGGAGCTGTGGCAGCACCCGGCCTCTTGTCCTGTGCTGTCGGCCTGGATGGCCCACAAGTATGCAGTCCTTACCGGCTCCCTTTGGGGATTTATGGAGCATCCCTCGGCTGAGGGGCTCATGGCCGACTCTGTTTTCAGGTGCTCTGGCAATGTGGGTGACATTGACCAGTCACCCAATAAGGAGTCCAAGAAATTGGATCATTTGGCCAAAAAGGTATATGCTGCCTCCTCTCTCGGCCTTCAGCAAGCGAGTTAAGCGCTTTTGATGGCCCACTTCTCACATGCCTTCTTGGGCTCGCTGGATGAAGTGCTCCCTCATCTCCCAGCAGACCTGCAGACCATGGTCAATCGGGTCTGGATCAAGGCAGAGCAGTAGCCAAGCAACAGCTCCAGACTGTCATGGACTTCAACGACTCTTGTGTTCAGTCCGTGTTGGCTGCAGTGGCAGTGTGCCACAGAGCCTGACTGAGGATCTCAACCTTTACAGCAGATACCAAGCACAAGCTGGCTGATGTCCCCTTCCTGGGCACTGACTTGTTCAGGCCCGGGGTCGAGGGGCACCTCACTCGTATTGAGAAGTCCAGTGCCACCTTGGACTCAGTGACATCCACTCAGAGAGATCTCAAGGGCTCTAAGCAGCAGAACAAAAAGTCCTTTCGGCCCCTCTCTGCCCCCACAGCCAAACCAGTCCAACCTCAGGCTGGCCAGCAGGCTCAGGTCTGGCAACCTTGACTGAAGTCTGTGGAGACAGTCATCCTTAGGCCAGGAGGACAAGGCCCTGGTGGACCCTCTGCTGGTCTCTCTGCTGCCTCCAAGCCTGCCCAGTGTCGAGATGAGGGGTGCCTCCCTCGTGTCCGTCCTGACTCCCCTAGGTCCTCCCATAGGGTTCCGGTGCTACCACTTCCTTTCCTCCTGATCCACTGTTATTACTAACAGCTGGGTTCTCAACGTGGTCGGCCAGGGTCTGCCTCTGGAATTCAAGCAGTACTTGCCTTGCCGAGCCCGTGCCCCACAAGAGGGCATTGTTGTCCACAGACATCCTTTGGGAAGACATTGCTGAGCTCCTCCACGAGGAGGTCATGGCTTCTGTCGTGGACCATCCAGAACACCTAGGGTTTGACTCCAGGTACTTCCTGGTACCAAAATGGATGGAGGACTGGTGCCCCATCTTAGATCTGCACGATCTGAACAATTTTCTAAGGCTTTATACCTTCAGGATGGTCACTATGTCTCAGATCATACCGTCTCTCAAGCAAAACATGTGGTTTTGCTCTCTGGATTTCAGGTCGCGTTCTTTCATGTCCCAATCTGTCCATCCTACCACCGGTTCCTTCAGTTCCAGGCAGAGGGGATCCTCTGTGAGTTCCAGATCATACCATGTGGCCTGTCCTCAGCCTCCAGGGTCTTCACCAAATGCATCGCAATGGTGGCAGCCTACCTGGGGTGTTGAGGAGTCCAGATTTACCCCTACCTGGATGACTGACTGATTGTGGGTCCCTCCAGGCAGGAGGTGGAGCGGTCCAGGGACCTGGCCCTCCAGACCTGCATCTCTCTTGGCCTCCTGCTCAACGAGGTCAGGCTGAAACTTGTACCCTCTTAGGTGATCAACTTCATTTGGGCGGAACTTAACTCTTGCAGAGCCAGGGCTCAACTCCCGGTGGACAGGGCAGAGGCTCTGTCCTCTATTTCCCGATCATTTCAAGTTGGGCAGTTGCGCCCTGCTTGGGACATCCTGTGCCTCCTGGGATACATGACGGACTGCACCAGCATGGTCCATTGGGCCCATTGGAGAATGCACTGTCTGCAGTGTGAGCTGACCTGCCAGTGGTATCAGTGCAATGGCCACTTCGACAGCTAGTCACTATGACCCAGATGATGTGGGACGCCCTCCAATAGTGGCTAGTCCTAGAACATCTTCAGGAAAGTATCCCATTTGTCCACCCAAAACCAACAGTCATCCTGATGACCAGTGCCTCTCTCATGGGCTGGGGTGTCCACCTGGGGGAACACAGGGTGCACGGACTCTGGACCCCTGAGGAGTCCCAATGCCATATCAACCAACTGGAACTGCGGGCAGTTCAGCTGATACTGACAGTCTTTGCTCCTCATGTTCAGGGTCAAGTCATTAAGGTCCAGATGGACAACACCATGACCATGTACTACCTCAACAAACAGGGCCCTTCTGTTGTGCAGGGAAGCTCTCTCTGCATTTGGACCCTCATGTGCAGCTTGGAGGCCAATCTCTCGGCCATCCCTGTGGCCGGTATCTCTAACCAGCTGGCAGATGCCCTCAGCCGTGTGGGCGAGGTGTCTCACGAGTGGTCTTTCCACTCAGAGGTAGTACGCTGCCTGTCCTCCCAGTAGGGTACCCCTCAGGTGGACCTGGTTTGCCTCCAGGGAGAACACAAAGCTGAGGGTGTACTGTGCCCATCCCCCTCAGCAGGGAACACTGCAGGGGGATTACTTTTCCAGGCCCTGGACCCCAGGCCTTCTCTGTGCCTTCCCTCCATTCCCCTTGATCCACAAGGTGTTGCTCAAGGCCAGGAGGGACAAGGCATGGATGATCCTGGTGGCTCCAGACTGACCTCACCATTTCTGGTACACTGATCTCCTCAGCCTCAGCAGCAGGCTCCCGAGCTGTCTACCTCTACGCCCAGACCTGCTCTTGATCCATCAGGGGGAAGATTCTCCACCTGGACCTTCAATCCCCACACCTTATAGCCTAGTTCCTGAGTGGCTAGAGTTCCAGGCTTTGAGTCTCTCTGATGATGTCCTCACCATCCTAGAAGGGCAAGAGTAGCTCTCTGCCCCCCCCCCCCCAGCTGCTGGAGGTCTGACTCTGAGCAAGTAAGGAGACTACTGAGAAATATAGGAACTTCTTGTCTCAGAACAGGAAGATCAGGAGCTAAAAGGGCTCAGAAGCAGTAAGTAAGTATGGAGAGAAAAAAAAAAGAAATAAACAGAGGAAAGAGTAAGTATTCCAAACAACAGCTAGGGGGCCAGAAAAAAGCCATGATGGGAGTGGTGCAGTGCAGTGGCTGTGGAGCAGCAGTCTTCCAGAAGACATTCTGGAGGATGCAGTGTTGTCCCATCTGCAGGCACCTCTCTGGGCTGAGGGAGGAGGTTGCTCATCTCCAGGCTGAGTTGGCCAGGATTTGTGGGACCTCCTCTCCCACCCAGGGACCACCAGGGTCACTGCCGTTGCCTCAAAGGCTGCCAAGAAAGAGGAGCAGTTGGACCACAGTGAGCTCAGGGAGCGTGAGGGTGGTGGAACAGAGGTGCATCCCACCAGCTGTACCTCTCCACAATTTGTATGCTGTTCTGGAAAAGTGTGGTGCCAATAGGGATATTTAGGAAGTAAAAGAGCAAAGAAGCCTCACAGCTCACTCCCAAACAGACTGCACATACAAAAAAGAGGCACAAAAGCACCTGGTGTGTACAAAACGATTTTGTCCCTTGACAAAGCTCCAGCTGTAGGAGCGAAATGCCATCGGGAGTTTGGTAACAGACTGCGGAGGGTAGCACCTTATCCAACACTTCAGTCATATTTTAAGTGGTGCGTGAGTACAAAGATTAATAAATTGTAATTGTTTTTACACTCTTGGTGCTTTTTGCCTCTTTTTGCTTGTGCAGATCCTGTTTGGGGTGAGCTGCAAGACTTTTTTGCTTTTACATTGATTGTGTTAGCCTAACACAACTCTTGTCTGTGGCCAGCCTCTTTTTTGGTGTCTCGTATTCAGGAAATGCCTGATGAAGAAAGGCAAGGGGTGATTCTGTACATATGTTGCCATCTAAACAGTTGCAGCATTCTGTAGAATTTGAAGTAGCTGTAGCCATTGTTTAACTGGAAGTGCTACTAGTAACCTGTACGGCATTTGGCACAATGTGGAAAAGACTGCTATTATACAATGGACATGAAAAAGAATACTGTAACTTGATTGCTCGGCTAAGGTCTTTACTCGGGGGGTAAATCCTGCAGTACCCCCACAGCTGAGGAAGGATATTTTTAAAAATAAAACATCATAAATACATTTTAAATTTATTTTACACATGGATTCGCAGTCTAATTACAATAAAGCCCTCCAGAATGTTGATAATTGGAGATTACCCACTTCTTTTGTGGTTAAGTCACTCAGCTGTGACTTATGACACACTACATGAGGCGTGGATATATCCACTAATAACCTATGCCGTTATGCCTTATTGCTTAAGTCTCAGAAACTTCCAAGAACCCAGTTCTAAGTGCTCCATTTTTTTCTGACAGTCATAAATGTGTTCTCCTTGACAAGCAAGCACACTTTTGTAGGTGTGTGTTCTTTTTTAACATCATGATCTTTGATGTGTGTGAGATTAAAAACCAAAGTAAAGCATTTTTGTAGTAGAATGTACTACAAAACCAAGTGACTGCCAGCCACTGACCTCGCAGCTGCTGGGTTTGAGATATCACAGTCTGTTGTCATGGAAAGGACTGCAATGTCATAACTTTCCTGTGAGGTTATAAAATCCTTCTTCAAGAGGACCCTTCCTGGATGTAACAAAAAAAAAAGAACCCTTACCCCCAGCCCCACACACACGCAAAGTTCCAGGCTTCCAAAAGTAATGTTTTATAATCTATTTGGTGAGCTGAGGGATCGTATTAAGGCTCCTTGGAGCTGAGAGCTCAGTCCCTTCTTCACCCCCGTGCTTGCATGTTTTGGATTTTCTTTGCTGTTAATCTCTTTCTTCACCTTCATCCCCTGGTGCTCCTTCTGCCATGCGTAGCTCCATCTCCTGCTCACATATTGCCCTCTGCTTTCCTCCACGGCTTGCCCCCCGTGGTGGGGCGGTGGGGATCCCTTAACCCGCCGGTATGGATCTGGTGCAGGGGGCTGCCGCCTATCATGGGAGCGCGGACTGAGGCATTCGGCTAGCATCCTGCCGAGGGGCCATTATCCATTTTTCTCCCCCCCCCAAGTGGCACAGCGACATGCAATGACACCAGTGGCCGAGCCACATGCGCTCCTGCACGCAACATGCCGGGCAATTGCCCTGTAACTTCCCCCACATGTGAGCCACCGGTGTCGACCCACAGCCTCCGCTAGTGGTCAGGCATGCAGCGGACTCCATCCCAACCCCTCCCCGGGAGAGGAGAGCTGTCCTCCAGATGCTCAATCCTCTCCCTCCCCAGCCAACATGGGTCGCCGGTGTGGCAGGAGGTAAGGCATGATGCCTCAGCCCTCCACGTCACTGGGCCCTCAATGCTTGCATGTTTTGTGATGTAATAGTCTAGAAAGTGTGAGGGTGCACTCCATATACTCCATAGTGTTTTTTTTCCAAAAATACTTTTTTAGACATTTTAGAGGTCTGAACTGAAATAATCAAAGCTACTGCTCAACTAACAAAGGTCTTGAGAAAAAGTAAACACCACTGTTCTGATGAAGTGGCTGTTAGGCCAAGAACAGTGTCAATCTGGCACTATTTTAGTGGAAAAGTAATACATTTACTATATATGGATGACACAACAGTTGATCATTCATTGCTTCAATTGTTGATTTTATTTCTGCATTAAAAAAAAAACACTTATGGAATGTGGATTGCGTATATTCTTGACAACTGCATACCCCACCATATGTTATCACTTACCTGTTTCACTGCAGCTCATTATAGTATATCTCCATATTACTTCATGAAACTGCCCAGAGCTGGTTTTATTCATATTTGCATAATAGACAGCAGTGTGTCAGAGTAAACAGCATTTGTTCGGAATTTATTGGTATAAGATTAGGGGTACAACAAGGCTCTGTCCTGAGTCCCCTATAATTTTTGATGTACATGAACAATCTTCCTGAATGTTGTTCACCTGACACCAGTATGTATCTTTATGCTGATGACACCATTATGTACACTGTAGGGAGAGAGATATGGATGAAGCAACTGAGGTGTTACAGAGGGACTTCTTAAAAGTTCAGGGTATGCTTCAAGATTTGAGGCTTTTACTGAATGATAAGAAGTCACTCTGGATGATATTTCAAAAAAAGAACAGCAAAAAGATTTCCAAAGTGTATATCCATACATTATCTGGATTTGCGTTGGGACAGGTTACCTCTTATAGGTACCTAGGACTGACGCTTGAATGTCATTTGACTTTTAATTTGCATATAATTAATATCTCAAATAAGTTAAAAAAGCTGCTTGGATTTTTTTTACAGGAATAAAAATATGTTTGCATATAAAATAAAGAAAATGATGGTTACTTCTTTATTTTTGCCAGTTTTGGATTATAGAGATTGCATTTATAAAAATGCCAGAAAATCAGTGTTGGGATCATTAGAACTGCTGTATAAAAGTGCGCTTAGGTTCATTACAGATTTACCATATAGAACACAGAGCTGTATCCTGTATAAGGAATCAAGATTTACATTCTTGCAGGATTGTCGTAATACCCATTGGAATCTTTTTGTATATAAATTTGTTCTACATTCATTACCGGTATTCTTACTGGATTTATTGAACATTAGGTTAGATCCAAATTATTCTCTTAGATCTACATTTTGGATCACCTTTTATGTTCCAAGATGTAGTTCAGGATTTGGTGAAAAAACACTGTCCTCATTGGTGTTCAGGACATGGAATTTTATATTAAAGGTACAGGAATTAATAACATTGGCACACTTTAGGTTGTATTTAGCTGGTCTTTATAATAAATACTGTAATTGCTATGGATGATTTAAAAACCTGATGTGAGTTTTACACTGTAATGAAGATTTATGTAACAGTTTGTTATTTTGTGTAGCTGCTTGTTTGTTGTATGTAAAATGTTTTTAAGTGTTGGATGCAATTGAAAATGAGATATTGTTATCTCAATTTGATATCCAATAAAAAGTTGAAGTTAAGTCTTATGTTTTGGACTCATATCTCCTATAAACAGCAAAAAGTCTGTGCAGTCACTGAGATTGAGTACAAATACATGGTAGGGCACATGAACGCAACTCAACTCCAATCTTCCATTCTTGGGGAAGGGAGTGGAGAAAGTGGTGGCTTTGCAGCTCAAGGCTCAACGATGGCCTTTGACATGTACGAGTCACTCCAGTCCGGATTTAGGAGAAGGCATAGCACTGAAACAGCTTTGGTCAGGGTACAAAATGATCTCCTCAGATCAAAGGACAAAGTGGAATGGTCAGTTCTCATTCTCCTGGATCTTTATTCAGCATTTGACACCATAGACCACATGGCGCTGCTTGGTTGCCTTAGAGAGTGTTGTGGACTCACCAGCAAAGTCATCAGCTGGTTTGAGTATTTTGTGACAGGCAGGATGCATCGGGTATTGGTGGGGAATTTCTCCTCCTGCCCAAAGCTCCTCTGCAGAGACCCTCAGGGCTCAATCTTGTTGCCCATGTTGTTTGTGGAGTACATGCTATCCCTAGGTGACATCATTAGGTGTTACAGTCCGGGTTTTTACTGCCACGTAGATGATACCCAGCTATATATATGCTTTATCTCTTGGACATCTAACGCCATGGAGGTGCTAAATAAATCCCTATCTGAGATCCAGGATTGGATGTCCTCTAACTGGTTGAGGCTTAACCTGGACAAGACGGTGGTACTAGTGAATGAGTCTGGTCATCAGTGGGACATGGTCACCACTGAAGCAGGAACAGGGTTGTTCCTGGGTGCCACCTTACTGGTGGTGGCCACTAAGGTGCAGAATCTGGGCGTCATCCTTGATGATGTTTTGACGCATGATGCTCAGGTGTCTGCCATCATCCAGAGTGGTTTTTACCACTTAAAGAATGTCACCCAGAGTAAACCCCTAATCCTGCCTGATGACCTGCCCTCACTGGTGCATGCTTTTGTTACATCTAGGCTCAATTACTGTAGTGCTCTGTACTTCGTTGTCAGTGAAGTTAACCTCCATCAGCTACAGCTAGTGCAGAACGTGGTGGTCAGGTTGCTGATGGGCCTTTCAAAGTCCTCTCACATAACCCCAGTCTTGCATGAACTGCACTGGCTGCCTGTCATGTGGAGGATTGCCTTCAAGCTGGGTGTGCTCACCTATAAGACCCTATATGGTTCGGGTCCTGGATATCTGGCTGACCTCTGGAAACCTGTCTGCCTGGTGCGCTCATTCCATTCCTCTGCAGAGAGCCTCCTGATGATCCCAAGGGAACAACTTAAGATATCAGGAGACCGTGCCTTTGAGGTTGCAGGACCAGCCCTGTGGAGCTCCCTGCCGCGGTCATTAAGGGAGGTTTCTTCCATGGAGATTTTTAAGTAGGGCCTCAAAGCACACCTATTTAAGCAGGTGTTTGATGTCCACTAAATTTTAACAGAATTTGAAGAGGTTTTTCTATTTATTTTTCATTATTTATCATGTGTTTTATAGTTAACTGACCCAGGTTTTAAATTGTGTAAATTGTTTGCAAATTGTTCCACCTCTTTGTAAAGTGCCCAAAGCCTCCGGGATTGGGTGCTCAAGAAATAAATTTGACTTGACTTGACAGCCCCAATAGTAAATCATATCCTTTTATTGACAATAACTGGTCCACCAGACCTGTTCTGACCACCTATGTTTCACCTGAAAAGGCTTCCTTAGGGCAGCTGGTTTTGTGTGAAAGAAGTTATCTGAGCACTAAAGTATTGGCATTGATCCTGTTTTATCTGTTTCCATATATTTCAGTGACTTTGTTAAGTAGATTCTTTCCCCTTTAAAACTTTTAAATCCAGTGCAATCTTGAGAGCCAAGATGAGGCATTGGGAGTTGAGCTGGATTTAAACGTTTTAAAGGGGAAAGATCAGTTGTCTTTGTCAGTAAATAGATTGTATTTACTATTGGGTCTGAGCTGAGTCCATTTGTGATTCCATATGTTTTCAGTTGCACTGCTTGTATGAACAGGACTCCTTCCTAGGGATGTCACAGTATCAAATTTTGATGGTATGATAACCGTGACATGTACTGTAATACTGCGGTTATCATGAATACCATGGTATAATGAAAGTGGTGTGCCGACTGCACATTGAAACATTTACGGCGCAATTCCCCACAGCAACAATTTCGACAGATTTAAAAATTGTCGCTGTGGAGGACCTGAGGGTGAAATTTTGCCCTTTCGCCATGTGTCACCCCACCTTCAAATCAACTCCAACTCAAAGCTGATCATCTTTTAGAAGGGAGGGTGCAGGGGTGTAGCCCCCCGCATGAGGGTTTGAGGGCACAGCCCCCCAAGAGAAACACTTCGATATCGGACAGGTGAAATTTCACCTGTCGGCATTGGGGATCTTGCTGTCCCGAACTTCGACAACAGTGTTGTCGATTCGGCATAGGTAAACCAATGGAAGTAGTCATATTTGTACAAAAAATTACTTCTCAAACTCCATGGTCAGGGAGAGTTCATATAGAAGGGACAGCTGCTCTAGAAACAGCAAACAAAAAAATCCATGCCCAGCTCTGGCCATTCGAAGGTGCTACTCTTACTTGAAAACAGTGTAAGGCAAAAAAAAAAAAGCCTGCACACACTACAGTGGAACTTCAGTAAAACTGAACGATTATTAGGTGTTGACATTGGAAGCGCAACACCCCTACGAAGCACCAAAAAGGGCTCCTATGGGGGACGGTGTTGTGAAATTACAGCCTCCATTAAATACACAATGTCATGAATATGCATTAGTGCTACATTCCTCGTAACCATGTGCTTTCAGATCAACACGTGAGTTGTTAAAGACACATACAACCAATAAATCCACAAACTCAGTGCATAGCAATTGTTTTATAAAGTTCAACATTTTCATGTCTTATTAAAAAACTCTCTCTGTAGTTACATATACATACAGTAGAAGCACATAATCACCATGTACTTTAAATATTTATATATAATCATACTCATAATTATATAAGTACAGATGATGATGTCTATACATTAATTTTATATGAAATTCATGTCCCAGGGAGTCAAAATGTTGGGAAAGTGTTGAAAAGAAATTTTCTCATCCAGTACCGTATCAGATATATTTTATTTTCTTATGAGTAGATACGTCAACCTAGAAAACAGAGACAATTCTCCATAGAAACATAGAATTTGACGGCAGATGAGAACCGCTTGGCCCACCTAGTCTGCCCATTTCACTACCTAATGGATAAGCTGCAGATCCTAGTTAACCATTAGCCTACTTCCTCCCCCCCCCCACTAGAATTGCTTTATGTCTGTCCCATGCATTCTTGAATTCACCCACTGTATTTGACTCCACAACCTCCTCGGGAAGGCCATCCCATGCATCCACAAGCCTTTCCATGACAAAATACTTCCTCACATTACCTCTGAGCCGCCGCCCCCTCTATCTTCAAATTGTGCCCCTTGTTCATGCACATCTCTTTTTCTGAAAGATGCTACCCTCTTGGGTTTTGTTGATTCCCTTGAGGTACTTGAAAGTTTCTGTCATGCCCCCTTTCCTTGAGGGTATACATATTAAGCTCCTTTAGTCTCTCTTTGTATGTCTTCTGGTGAAGACCCTGCACCATTTTAGTTGCCCTCCTCTGGACAGCCTCCATCCTGTCTGTGTCCTTGTGGAGATGGGGTCTCCACAACTGCACGCAGTACTCCAGATGGGGTCTCACCAACTGTCTGTACAGAGGGATAACAACTTCTTATTTTCTACTGGGGATGCATCTCCCTATGCATCCCAGTATCCCCCAGCTCTTCTTACTGCCTTCTCACATTGCTTGCCCACATGTGGGTCATCTGATATGACTACCCCCAGGTCTCTTTCTATTTTTGTTGTTGTTAGTATCTCACCCCCCCCCCAATTGTGTACACTTCCCCTGGGTTTTTGTTTCCCAGATGCATTACTTTACACTTCTTTGCGTTGAATCCAAGCTGCCATATATTTGACCATTCCTCCAACCTTGCCAAGTCCCTTCTCATCCTTTCCCCCCCCCGTGCATCAACCCTGTTGCAGATCTTTGTGTCGTCTGCAAAGAAACATACTTTTCTTTCCAGTCCCTCTGCAATGTCACTTATAAAGACATTAAAGAGGACCGGTCCCAGTACTGAACCCTGCAGTACCCCACTAGTAACTCCCCTTTCTTCAGAGTGGACTCCGTTTACTATTACCCTCTGCGTCCTGTTGTCCGGCCAATTTTTTACCCAGGCTACCACCTTGGGACCCACTCCAAGGCTGGCTAACTTGTATATTAATCTTTTATTTTTATTTATTTATTTTGTGAGAATCAGTTTACAACCTTTGAGCCAGAGGTCGCTTCCAAGGTACTGTCACAGGTGAGACATATACAGTATTAGATTACATAGTACAGGTTTTTCAAGTAGGCTGTTGAGGCGCTATCAACACACTGTGGTCAAACAACATACATTTAAGTTACAGGACACTTGTAATAGAAATAGGTCTGACACAACTGGTTTCATTTGCTGTGCAATCAACTGGCATGAGACAGCATGCTCTGGCCAGGTTATACTTAGAATGGCGTGCTGGGTAAGGGTTGGGGCTGGACTAGGTGGGAGCTGCCCGTGGGCATTGTCACGGGTGGAGTGGTCGAGGTAGGCCTTATTCAGAGACAGGAACAGCTACGAGTGTTGAGGAGTTGGCTGTGAAGGGTGGTTTTGAATTTGGAGATTGTGGTGGCATTGGAGGTGGTGGCAGGGAGAGAGTTAAACCAGAGTGGGGTTCTGTACCAGAAGGACCTCTGACTATGAATGGTTCTTGATCTGGGGACCAGTAGAGTGGTCTTGTTGGAGGACCTTGTGGCAACAGTGGGCGGGATCCGGTGGATGGATGCAGTTACCCCTGGTGGAGAGAGCCCGAGTAGGATTTCTTTTGTGAGTAGGCAGGTATGATAGCGAAGTCGTTCATCTAGTGTCAGGAGTTTAGCATCGTTATACAGTTGACAGGTGTGTGTGAGCCTGGGGCACCAGTAATCAGTCTGCAAGCCTTATTTAGGTTATGTGAATTTTTTGAGAGCGGTTGTGTTAGCAGCACCATAGATTGGTAGCCATAGTCCACCAGGGACAGTACTGAAGATGTGACAGCGAGCCGGAGAGCATTTGGGGGGAGGCAGTTTCGATGGCGGAAGAGGATGCCAAACCGTATGTTGGTGGCAGATGCAAGGGCTTCTATGTGTTCGTGGAATGTGAGGGCTGAGTCGAAGGTAATCCCGAGGTATTTGTACGAGCAGACTTGTTCCAGAGGTTGCTTGGCACTAGGAAGAATATGGAGTGGGCGGTTTCTAGCTTTGTTTTGGGGGTGGGCAAAAAGCATAGCTTTGGTTTTTTTTAAGATTAATGGTGAGTCTGTGCTCTTTAAACCAGGCATCTGCCTCATTGAAGGACTGTTGTAGGGAATCCTGAAGGGAGATGGGGTTGCGGTGAGTGGCAAAAATGACAGCATCGTCCGCATACAGAAGCATTTTGCCTGAGCAGGCACTGGGCAGGGTGTTCAGATAGAGCGAGAAGAGGAGGGGGCCCAGGATGGAGCCTTGGGGAACTCCTGAGTGTATGGGACGGGTATCAGAGAGTGTTCCACTGATTTTTACACACTGTGACTGAGCGCTTAGGTAGCTTGAGCACCATGCCAGTGGGCCAGCCGCGAGACCAGTGTGACAGAGGGCGTTCAGCAGAAGAGGGTGGGAGGCAGTGTCAAAAGCCTTTGATAGGTCAATGAACACTGCACCAGCTAGTGAGCTGGTGTCCAGGGAGGAGTGAAGGAAATTGGAGAATTCAATTAGCTCGGTGCTGGTACTGTGGCCAGCACGGAAGCCATGCTGCTCAGGGCATAAGATGTCATGCTTGGATAGATATTCGTGATTTGAATGGCCACGATTTTTCCAGGGCTTTTGAGAGGGGCGGAGGATGGAGATTGGTTGGTAGTTGTTGGTTGCAGACCTGTCACCACCTTATGAATGGGCGTGATCATGGCTGTTTTCCAGGCAGAAGGAAATTGTCCCAGGCAGAGGATCGGTTTGTAGGCTGGTGAGCGGGCTAGGACTTCATCTAGCACCAACCTGAGGATACTGGGATCCAGCGAGTCGCTACCGGGATTGTTGCCATTTAAAGCTTTGATAAGGATGGGTCTGGCCTCCGGAGCAGATACCTTAGGAGATGGAAGCTGGGGTGGTGGCAGACGGGGTGTGGTTTGGGGGGGTTCAAGAAATTACTTGGGAGGACTGAGCAAGGTCGGTGAAGGTGGTGTTGAGGCAGTTAGCTTGAAGGCAGGATCGGTGGAGGTAGTACCATCACTAGAGAGCTGGGATGGGGAGGGACGGCGTCTTTCCATTTAACTGCTTAATATTATCCCAGAACTCATGCGGGCGAGCCCCAGGAGGAGGTGAGGGTGGCCTGGCAGTAGTCAGCCTTGGCTTTACGGACCGCCCCAAGAGCACTGTGTCTGGCTGCATTGTAGGCTTGTCTATCAGCCAGCCGGGCCTGTTTCAGTGGCACGGTGCCAGAGGTTATCACAACTTAAGCAATTGTAGGAGGGCCGGGCTGACCCAGGGTGCATTCTGTTTTTGGATCGGTTTTTGTGAAGGGTGCAAGAGATCACAGGCATTGCTGAACGTTTGGGGAGAAGAAAGCGAGGGCAGTGTCAACGCCTGGTGCATGCTGAATGGGGGACCAGTTTATCTGGGTGAGAAACTGCCTAAGTTTTTTCAGCCCACCGGGGTGAAGGCACCTTCTGAGGGTGGTTCGTGCTTTGGGTTTGGGATTGGGGGTTGCCCATAGAAATAGGATGGGGGAGTGGTCACTTAGGGAGTCTGGTAGGACCTGGATGTTTTGGATTTTGGGGTCGATTGTGATGAGTACATCCAGTAGGGTGCTGGTTCCTGTTTTTGGGTTTATTCTAGTCGGTTGGGTGACGAGTTGTGTCAAATCTTGGGCAGCAAAAGTGTCCTGGATTGAGGAAGAGGAGGGCTGAGCCAGTTTATGTTTAGGTCACCAACAGGATTTGCTCCTACGCATGGTGAAGGGGTAGCCAGATAGTGTTAGTGATACCAAGGCTGGGTTCTGGTTTTTGGGGGAATGTAGGCAGTGGTGAATAGAAAGGGCCCCTAGAGGGTCAGGGGTGAGCTTGAGGGTGAGGCCTGGGCCCTCATTTACAAGGGCAGGGGTAGGGAGAGCTTGACCAGTAATTATGTCCCTAGTGTAGATTGCACAGCCCCCCTCGCTTGTTTACTTCCGGTCCTCCCGGTATAGGATATAGCCAGGAGGAGACAAGAGAGTCAGGGTGGATTTGGACAGCCAGGTTTCTACCAGAGCTATGATGTCTGGTTGGTGTGCTGTGGCCCAGCATTGGAGGGCATCAAATTTTTTCAGCAGGCTGCATATGTTCATAGAGGCTATTTTAAGGCCAGTGGGCCAAGTTGATAGGTGGGAGGGGGCTGGTCCTGGGTTGGGATATATGTTGCCAGAAAGTAGAAGCAGGAGAGCCAAGGCTCTGATCTGGGCGCGGCAGCAAGTCAGCTTCTTTGGTGTACGCTGGGGGTGGCCATGGTGGTGAAAGGAATGGGCAGGGTTTGAAGGTTTGGGAGGGCATGGATGAATTCCAACCATGGGGTGTCAGGGTAGACGGGGGGATGGATAGGGGTGGTGCCGGGGGCCAGGGTCCATGGTCAGTGTAGGGTGTGATCGCATTAGATCAGGGAGAGTTGTGGGCACCGGATGCGTGGCCTGTGAATATGTTTACTGATGGGATGTATGTACTAGCAAGAGAACCGGGGGGGGAGACATTTGAGGAGAAGGGGCACAAACATAATGCCTATTGTAAGGAGCAAGGTAGGAAGGGTACAAGTATCTTGTATGCCCTCAGGAAGTGTGGATACCACTTTGGATTAGTGGTAGTGTCACGGACTCTGGTGGACAGGGTACAAGGTTCTAATCCCTGGTGGGGCAAGAGGAAAATGGACCTGGGCAGGTGTAGGTTCCACTATCCAGGTGGTTCAAAAACGGGCTAGTATTGGGCCAAAACCAGGGTGGAAATAGCGACTCCTAGTGGTCACTGAAGGTTAGTGTCAGGCTAGGGTGTGGTCTGATAGTTGGGTCAGATCAGTGTGCCAGGCTAGTATGATGTCTGGGTATAGGAATGTAAAGTTCAGAGACAGGAGTGGGAGTAAGGGGAGAGAGTACTGCACACGGGTAGAGGGTTCCCAGGAAGTAGGAGGAGGGAAGTTCGGACAGTGAGAACCAATGTGTGTAATCAGGGGTCCCTCTGTTGGCAGGCTGGTATAAGCTGCTAATGGGAAAGTGGGGACTTAGTAAATTTAGCAAAGGCAAGAGACTATAAAAGTAAAGCCGACCCAGGGTGGGCGGGGCAGTCGACATGTGCAGCGCGCAACGGGCTAACACCCCTCCCTAGAGTGCACTTCAGGAGGTAGTTTAATTACCTCCGCGCCCGTCGGAGCTTCCGATAGCTCAGCTGCTGCTGCCGCTCCTTGGGGTGATTGTCTGGGCCAGGATCAGGATCGGGCCTATATGAGGGAGAGGACAGACTTGCTATTGCGCCTGCGCGGGAGAATGTCCCGACCGACACTAGTTCTGGCGATACTGGGTTAGGTAAGTTTGCAGTTTCAACTAATATGCAGATTTACAGACTTCAGAAACACTCGCTAACATTCAGTAAAAACAGCACAAGAACTACAGTTGCTGACCCCAGAAAGCTCTCGCTAGCATTCATTCCATTGTAAAACAGCATGGAGAATACAGCGGTGAACCCCTGGGACAGTCGCTTGCTCCCCCGACTCACAGACCCTTCAGGTTCGAGGAAAGGCATGTCGATGCTATGTCCACACTGATTGGGTGCATTTCCCTGATTCTAGTGCCGAAAAATAATATCTCAGTTGCCAACCCCTCCCTAGGGTGCACTTCAGGAGGTAGTTTTATGTGGACTGTGTCAAATGCCTTGTTAAAGTCTAGATAGGCCATTTCCACAGCCCCTCCCTGGTCTACTACTTTGGTCACCCAGTCAAAGAAATCTATTAGATTATTATAACATGATCCTTCCCACTGTAAATCCATGCTGCCTTGGGTCCTGTGCTCAGCTGGCCTCTAGGTACTCAACAGTTCTTTCCTTCAGAAGTGATTCCATCATTTTCCCTACCAGTGAGGTCAAACTAACAGGTCTATAGTTTTCTGCCTCTTCCCTGCTCCCACTTTTGTTAAGTGGAATAACATCTGCTCTCCTCCAGTCCTCAGGTACCACCCCATACTCCCATGATTTGTTAAAGAGAGTAGTCAGTGGTGCCACTAGTTCTGCCCTTAGTTCTTTTAGAATTCTGGGGTGAATCCCATCAGGCCCCATTGCTTTGTCCATCTTCAGTTTTAAGAATTCTTTCAGAACCATTTCTTCTGTAAATGGGCTGGTATCAACTTCTGTATCCAGAGTGTTTCTACTGTTTGTTTTAGGTACCTCCCCTTCTTCCTTTGTAAATACTGAGCAAAAATATTTGTTTGGTATCTCTGCCTTTTCACAGTCACCCTCTGCCCACCCTCCCTCCCCTTTATTAAGCCTCACTATCCTCTCCTTGGTCTTCCTTCGCTCTCTGATGTACAGTGGTGTGAAAAAGTATTTTGCCCCTTCCTGATTTTCTCTATTATTGCATATTTGTCACACTGGATGTTTTCAGGTCTTTAGACAAAATGTAATATTAGATAAAGGAACCTGAGTGAACAAATAACACTTGTTTTTTTTTATTTCACTTATTTAATGAAAAAGTTAACCAACACCAATTGGCACTGTGTGAAAAGTAATTGCCCTTACACTTAATAACTGGTTACGCCACATTTAGCTGCAATGACTGCAACCAAACACTTCCTATAATTCAATATCAGTCTTTCACATCGCTGGAGGAATTTTAACCCACTTTCCTCGCAGAACTGCTTTAATTCAGTAACATTTGGTAGGTTTTCGAGCATGAACTGCTCGCTTCAGGTCCTGCCACAGCATCTCTATTGGGTTTAAGTCTGACTTTGACTAGGCCACCCAAAACTTTAATTTTACTTTTTCGCCATTCTGATGTGGACTTGCTTTGTGTTTTGGATCATTGTCTTGCTGCATGACCCAACCACGCTCAGCTTCAGCTGACGGAAGGATGACTGACATTCTCCTTAAGAATTTTCTGGCACAGAGCAGAATTCATAGTTTCTTTAATTATGGCAAGTCATCCAGGTCCTTAGGCAGCAAAGCATCTCCACACCATCACACTACCACCACCATGTTTGACTGTTGGTATGGTGTTCTTACTGTGGAATGCTGTGTTTGCTTTACGCGAGACATTATGGGATCCATGTTGTCCAAAAATTTCCACTTTGGACTCATCTGTCCATAGAACATTTTCCCAAAAGGCTTGTGGATCATCCAGGTGCTTCTTGGCAAATGAGAGACGAGCATTTATGTCCTTCTTGGTTAGCAGTGGTTTCCGCCTTGCTACTCTCACATGAAGCCCATTTTTGCCCAGTCTCTTTCTGATTGTGGAGTCATGAACACTGACCTTAGCTGAGGCAAGAGAAGCCTGCAGTTCTTTGGATGTTGTTTTAGGATCCTTTGAGACTTCTTGGATGATTTTACACTGCATCCTTGGAGTAATTTTGGCAGGCCGCCCACTCCTGGGAAGGTTCACTACTGTTCCAAGTGTTCTCCATTTGGAGATTATGGCTCTCACTGTGGTTTGATGGAGTCCCAGAGCCTTAGAAATAGCTTTGTAACCCTTTCCAGACTGATAGAGGGTAACAAAATGTTTTTCTGATCTTTTCAGGAACTTCCTTTGATCATGGCATAATGTGCTTGTTGAATCTTTGTCCTGGCAATGTGACTCTGATGGTAAGGGCCAAAATAAGTGAGGTTTATATTAAGCAGGCTGGCTGTAATCAAGCCTGGCTGTGTTCAATCAGCTGACTCTAATTATCCCTTTAATTGGGTTGATTTAACTAGGGGCAATTACTTTTCACACAGTGCCAGTTGGTGTTGGTTAACTTTTTCATTAAATAAATGAAATAAGTAAAAAAAGTGTTATTTGTCCACTCAGGTTCCCTTTATCTAATATTATATTTTGTCTAAAGACCTGAAAACATCCAGTGTGACAAATATGCAATAATAAAGAAAATCAGGAAGGGGGCAAATACTTTTTCACGCCACTGTACCTATGAAAGGTTTTATCCCCCTTCTTAACTGAGTTGGCTATCTTTTCCTCAGTTTGGGCCTTTGCTGTTCTGACTGCCTTCCCAGCTTCCTTTTGCTTTAACTGATACAGTTCTCTGTCCTGTTCCTTCTGTGATTCCTTGTACTTCCTGAATGCTTTCTTTTCTCTTGAACCTTCACTGCCACTTCCTTGAGAACCATAGTGGTTTCACCTGCTTCGCTTTGTTTATTTGCTTTACACAAAGGCTTGTTACCTCTGTGATGGCAGTTTTATTATTCCCCATTGTTCTTCCACCTCCTTCCTGCCCATTTGCTAGTGCATTCCTTAGGCACTCACCCATTTTGAAAAGTCAGCCCTCCTAAAATCCAGTACCTTTGTCTTTGTATGGCTTGACTCTATTGCTTGTGTTTATTGGAACCATACTGTTCGATGGTCGCTAGTTCCCAGATGGCTACCCACTTCTACATCTGTGATCCTCTCTTCATCTCCATTTGAGAGAACCAGGTCTAAGATTGTTCCTCTCGAGTGGGCTCCAATACTAGTTGTCTACAGGCATGCCCCTGTAGGGCATCTAGAATAACCCCACTCTTAGAAGTGGCTGCTGCAACTGCACTCCAGTTAACATCTGGCATATTCAGATCACCCATCAGCAATATCTCCTTTTTCTGCCATACTAAGTATACTTTCTATCATTCCTTGTCCATTTCCTCCCCTGAGAAGGGGGTCTGTATACAACCCTGTGTGATTGTGGTGCCATTGCCGGTCTCCAAATTTACCCACAGTGCTTCTTCTTCTCCTCCCTGTTTACCCTTTTGTTCTGTTGCTTTGATTCCTTCCTTATGTAAAAAGCTACCCTCCTTTTACCCTCCCTGTCCCTCCTGTAGATAGTGTATCCTGGTATGTTTACATCCCAGTCATGATTTTGTGTGTACCATGTTTCTGTGACTGCCACGATATCCAGATGTTCCTCCTCCATCAAGGCCACTAATTCAGGAAGCTTGTTACTCAGACTACGGGCATTGGTACTCATTGCTCTCCATTTTTTGATGGCTTTACTTTCTGTTGCAGCATCCCCCACTGACCTTTCTACCTCGGTCTTTTTCCCATTTAGTACCTTGTTTTGTAGGGAGAGGCTGGGATTTTTCTGCTGCTTATCAGTGCCTCCCCCCTTGACTAGTTTAAAAGCTTGCCAATGAAGCATTTAAACCGATTGCTCAAAAGACTTGTTCCTTCCTAGACAGATGCAGACCATCCTGCCAGTATAGGCTGGTGTCCCTCCAGGTGGAACCCCAGTCCTCAATGAAGCCAAACCCTGTGCTCCACACCATTTTCAACCACTCATTAAACTGCATGGTGTAAAGTACCCTTGCCTCACTCATGCCATTTACAGGCAGCACTCTGAGAAGGATACTGTGTGCTACTTGTCTTAGGCCTCTCCCAGTTCTACAAAGTCCTTCTGCACTGCTCTAAGCTCATGTTGAGCCAAGTCATTTGTCCCTAGGTGGACAATGACATCCAGCTCAGACTCTGTGCAGGTGTTCTCGTGATCCTGAGGATGCGCTCCTGTCCCTACAAGCCATGGCACCAGGCAGGCACTTTACTTCAGTTTTCCTGCTCCCCCAGTTCTATCCCCCACATTGAGTCCCCCACCAGGAGCTGCTTCCTTTCCTTGTGGCATCCTCTGCCTCCTTCCTGTGGGCCTCCCTTGTGACAGGTGTCCTCAGCCTCCTTAATCTCCTCCGTGGGTGCATCCATAGGGGAGCTGTGCTCTCCCAGAATGGTGTATGGATTGTGGAGTGGAATAACTGACTGGGTGTGCCTCTGTTCCACCCTCCTCACCCTCCCTGAGCCCACTGTGGTCCAACTGCTGTGCTTTCTTTGCAACCTCTGAGGTAGTGGTGGTGGCTCTGGTGCTCCCTGGATGGGGGGTTCCTTCCTACCATCCAGTCTGGCCTGGGGGAAGGTTTTCTTACTGCTGTCCAGTGTGGCCTGAAGACGGGCAACTTCCTCCCTCAGGGCAGAGAGTTGTCTGCAAATAGGGCAGCATCTCAGCCTCCAGAAAGACTCCCGGAAGACTGCTGCCCCACAGCCATTACATTGCACTACTCCCCACATGACTATGTACTTTTTTTTTTTTTGTGTGTGTGTGTGTGCTTGTGTGAGTGATTGGTTTGTTATATAGAAATATATATATATTATACAATGTGTATGCGTATATTTTCAGTGCTGTGTGCTAGAGAGGATATGACATTGATATGCACCTTGCACTCTTGAGGAAATGATGTCAGAACCCCAGGTATAAAGGAACTATTTCCAGGTGGGTGGGTGAGGCGGGAAGGTTGGGCCTAAACTGTGCCCCCCACAAACAATCAGCTAAGAGCTCTGACCCACCGCTGCGATGAGTGTCTTCCCATCTGCAAGATACTATATACAACAGTTTGACAGAGAAAATCCCCTGCTAATCAAACAGAGAAAAATCCAGACATCCAAGTCAGACACAGGTAAACCTCCCCAGCCCTAAAACAGCCTGGTGGTTTGTGCTCTGAAAGCAGTGAGCCCCAAAATAAGTCAGCTGTGCTTTGAACTCTTCCTGCACTGAAAATCTTAAGAATTGTAACAAGACTGTCTTTTCCTGATAATTGTAAATTCCTTCTTTCACCTTTCAGTTAGAAGCAGCCTCCACCTGCAGTATATCTGCTACAAAGCAAAGACAATTGAAAGGTTCCCCTCCCACTCGCTTTCTTGCAAATCCTATGTTCAGTATTGCAGCTCCCAACAAGGTTGGCCTGAAGGTAGAGGCCAGCCCGGAGTTGGGAGAGGCAAAAAAAAAGTTTTATCAATTGGTTGAAGCACACCATTCTCTACACTTGGATAAAAACTCTCTCAATGTTAACCACAAATATTCCTATAACTTTATTTGAAACACCCCTCATTGTGCACAAAGAGAAGAGCTATATATTTAATTTAGAAAGATTTATAGAATAGTGTACATATCATAACCAATATTTGCATCATTGTACATAAATATTAATGTTTGTGCTAAACCTAACTAGACTCCTGGGGAAAAGCTTCCCATGTTGGAATGCAACTAACAATAAAACTACAGGTGCATGCAGCTAATACCATACACTGTAGTTCTAAAACTCAAACACATAAAAACAGTTTGAAATTAATTTAAGTTTTTCTAGAAACATCAGCCAAATTTAGTTAATAGGCTTAAAAACCACAGTATACCATTAACTAGAGATCTTACTTCGAGATACAGCTCTTGCAGCAGGTTACACCATTAGGACTGAAGCCGGCAGGCGCCAGGACCCCGGAGATTTTTCTAGCTAGCTATCTTCAGCGGGGACCGCCTCGACGCCGGCCTCCCGCCGCCAGGCGTAGTATAAGAGGGGCGGTCCCGCCAGAATCCCCAGTTCTTTCCCCTCGTCGAAAGTGCATGCACTGATCTATGGGTTGTTCTAGCTTACATTAAGCGTGGTTTTCAAATAGAGATTTGCTGTGGAAGTTTTCTGCAATCAAGAGTTACCTGTCTGATGTCCTCCCGACCGCCACTCTTCCAAGTGCTGTATGGTAAACAAATTCCATTCAAAGACCCACACCCACGTAAGGTCCGTGCCTGGGCCCAGACCACGACACTAAGGCCTGCTCCCTGTGCCAGGGGTTCAACAGCCGCACCAGGATCCGGCCGCAGAAGGCCCTTCAAGCCTACCTCCTGGAAGAGAAACTTCAGGCGATGTCCTCCAAAGGATTGGGCGACCGCACGCCGAGAAGAAGAAGAAGTCCAGGGATCCTGCCCGTCGCGGTTCGGGCCTCCGAGTCCCGGAGCTCCGGGTCTCGGTTGGACCGCTCGCCTTCCAGGGCCTCTTTGTTCCCCCCTGCTGCGGTTCCTGCTACTAAGCCCGCCCAGGCCTCTGCCGCCAGGCTGTCGTCTTCTTCATCTGCCCAGAAGGCCTTGGCGAAGTCGGGGGAACGCCACCACCACCACCACAAGTCGGGCTCCCGCTCCTCGGCCCCCGACGCCCGGTCTTCCTCTCTCCCCCCCCCCGGAAGACCTTGGAGCTCACTCCGCTGAGGAAGCCGGTGATCCGCGCCGCCAGACCACCGTCGGCCGCTCGCCACCGTTTCCTCGAGCCGACGCCGCCGGCTGGCTTCACGGCCTCTTCTGCGCATCGGATGTCGGTGGGGGGACCGACGTCCGCGCCGCCTGAGCCGAGGGCTCCTGCGCCTCCGACGCCGATCGGACAGGAGTCCCTCACCGAGGAGGATTCGGCCCAGCCCGATGACCAGGCGGGCGTTCCCGGCCGTGAGGAGTCTCCCCAGGGTCTCTCACCACCGCCCGAGGCCCCCATGGAGCCGTCGCCGGGACCCGACGTCCGGCCCTTGACCTCGGAGCCGACGTCGGGACTGTCCTTGGCCGAGGTGAAGGACCTCTTTACATACTGGTGGGATACTATCAGGAAGGATGTGGTACCTCCAGTCCTTCCTCCTCCACCACCTCCTCCTCTTCCCGTTGCTCCGGCCCCACCTTCACCTGTGAGGTCAGCTGGCCATTCTGTCCCCAGGGAGCCTGAGACTCCTCCCAGGGGCCGACACTCTAAAAGGAGACCTCCATCTAAATCGTCGTCCTCCAGATCGCCCAGCCCCAAGAGGTCCAGGAGGCGACGTCGGTCACCATCAACGGAGGAAACGGGATCATCTTGCTCATCGTCCAGATCCCCATCTCCGGTCTCGCTTCCCTCGCCGGACCCACGTGAGACTCCAAGGTCTCCTCCGGACGATCCATCCTTCATGGATATACTCAGACATATCCAGGAGAATATGGGTTGGGAAGCAGAAGAACTCGACCCGGAAAGGCTACGCCTGGCGAAGTACCTTCGGCAGAAAGACCCTAAGCCTGTGGTGGTGCCACCCTTGTAGACACTTTCGTGGGCGTCACTAAGGCTGCGTGGAAGCGTCTACACTGCTCCCCAGCGGTGCTGAAGAAGGTTGACAGGCTGCACAGGGCCCCCAAGGGGACCAGTACCTGTCACAGCACCCTCTGCTGACTCCCTGGTGATTACTGCTCACATGATCGGTCCCAGAGACCGCAACATTTGAGCACTCTGCCATCGACCCAGAGTCCAAACAGCTGGACTCTCTGGGAGGGCGACTTACGCTTCGCGACTTGCGCCCTAGGTCCCTGAACTACCTCACCCACAAGGTGCAGTTTCAGAACGCCTGTGGGAGCAGGGCCTAGAGGTGGCCGAGAGGCTGCCTGAAGGTGAGCAGAAGGAGGAGATGCTTCAGCTCCGGACGGGTTCAGACGTGAACCCAAGTTTGAGAGCCGATATGATTCAGCGGACCGCAGCCAGGGCGTGCTGCTTCAGGTGTTTGCCTCCGGAGGCACTCTTGGCTTCGTGTCTCCTGTTTTCACCCCAGACGTCCAGAAAAATATTTTGGACGCTACTTTTGAAGGTGAGGTATTGTTTGGTAACCCGTCAGAGCCGAATTACCAAACTCCAAGAGGCTGGAAAGGTGGTCCGGACAGTCCAGGCGAATGTACCGGCCGAGGCTTGGTGCCTTTCGTAGGAGCCAAGGTTGCCTGCGGCGGACTCAGAGGCAACAGCCCTGCCCCACACAACACAGGGGCTCTGGCTCAAGGACCCAGGGAAGCAGCCCGCCAGCAGAGGTCAGCGCCCTTCCAAGGCCACCCAGCCGGCAGGTCCTTCAGCCGCCACAGCATGACTCCTTTCCGGCCCCCGCCCCTCAGGATCAACGGGACTTTTCGGTCGGGGGTCGCATTGCGAACTTCCTGTCGGGTTGGCAGGCAGTAACCACCGACAGGTGGGTTCTTCAGCTGGTCAGCATAGGCCACTTTTTAGAGTTCGCAGAACAGCCACCCTTGAGGCCTCCTCTGCTTTCCCGGTACTCGGGTCAGCACCGCGACTTGATTTGGCAAGAGGTGATCGCTCTCTTGGACAAGGGAGCAATTCAACCTGTCCCAGGAAACCAGAGAGACTAGGTATATTCTCACTTCTTCCTGGTTCCCAAAAAGATGAGGGACCTCGTCCAATTCTGGACTTAGCGACCTCAACCTGTCGGTCGCTTACAAAAGTTTTCGCATGGTGACCCTTCCGGTCTCATTCCATGCTAAACAAGGGCTTATTTAGCGCCCTTAGACATGCAAGATGCCTACCTGCACATCCCTGATAGCTCAAGCGCATCAGAGGTTCCTGCGCTCGAAGTTTTAGCACCATTTCCAATTCGAACTCTTCCCTTCGGACTGTCATCCGCTCCAAGGGTTTTCACCAAGTGCATGGCGGTCGTGGGCAGTTGCTCCAAGGAGGAAGGGCCACTATGTGTTCCCATACTCCCCGACGATTGGCTTTCTCATGGCGCCCAGAGAGGCGCTTCTGCAGGCGACTCCAGGACACCTAGATCCTGTTCAGATCGCCGGGATTTTGATAAACCAGGAGAAGTCGGTCTTGGTACCGCCGCAGAACCTGCAGTTCATAGGCGAGTGCTGGACACGGTCCAGGGGAGGGCCTTCCTCCCAGGCGACAGGGCGAACGCATCAGGTCCCTCCAGAGGACCTCATCAGCTAATCAGACCGCCTCCGGCCAGGTTGGTCTCTCTTGCTCGGCTCACATGGCTGCGCCATTCCCACGGGTCCCTCATGCTCCACATGCGTAACGAGTGGACGCCAAGGCGCAGTGGCACCAGAGGCAAGACCATCTACAGCACCCAGTCAGAATCACAAACGAAGTGATTCAGAACTGGCAATGGTGGTTAGCCCCGAGTCGCTTACAAGGGCGCCCTTTCGCAGCGCCTGCCCCAGAGATTACCTCACCACGGACGCCAGGTCTTGGGTGGGAGCTCACCTGGATGGGGTGAAGTCTCAGGGCATATGGAGTCCGCTGAAGCTCATCTGCACATCAATGTTCTGGAGATGAGAGCGGTATTTCACGCCTCCAGGCTTTCCAGTCCATAATCCCACCGCGGTACCATCCTGCTGCAGACGGACAACACGGCGTGTGATGTACTACCTCAACAAACAGAGGAGGCGCACTCTACCCCCTTTGCAGGAGGCCATGAGAGTGTGGGATTGGGTAATCGGACACGGCTGAGTCTAGTCAAGGGTACACGCCCCGCTGCGGACAACACTCATCGTGGATGGCCTTGAGTCGCCCCCAGGCCAGAGTCCACGAGTGGAACTTCAGGAGGTCGAGGATCTGTTCCTTCGATGGGGAACCCAGAGTTAGACTTATTCGTATCCCCATCCAACGCAAAACTGCCCACTTTCTGCTCGCTAGATCCAGGGCCTGGAGTTTTCTGGCGAGACGCTGTCCATCTCCTGGGAGAACAGGTTCCCACGCTTCCCTCCTTTCTCCGCTGATCCAGAGAGTTCTGCTCAAACTGCGCAGGGAGCGGGCGCGTTTGATTCTGGTGGCCCCATTCTGGCCCAGACAAATCTGGTTCCCATTGCTGGCGCAGCTGTCTCGGGAACCTCCACTCCCACTGCTGCGCAGTTCTCACCTTCTGTCTCAGGAGCAAGGTTCATTATTACATCCGGATCTGCGGTCTTTGAACCTGCACGCTTGGCTCCTAGAGACGTAGCCATCATGCGACACGGGGTCTCGCAGGAGGTTGCAGAGGTACTCTCTGCAGCCAGAAAGCCGGCTACTCACGCTACTTACGCCATGAAATGGCGCCGATTCTGTCTTTGGTCACGGGCTCGTGACCTTTCTCCTTTAGGTTGCCCTGTGGGGCAGTCTTGACTACCTCCCTCCCTTTTTCACTCGGGTTAGCCTACCTCTATTAAAGTACACCTTTGTGCTATTTCGCCTATCACCAGCCGGGTGGCCACCGCACTATTGCTCAACTGGACGCTCGGGAGTTCCTGAGAGGGTGCTGCACCTTAGGCTTCCTATTAAAGATCCGATTCCTTCATGGGATCTCCTTTTGTTTTGAGCAACTCACGCCCTCCCTTTGAACCAGCAGCGGATTGCGAGCTACGTTTTCTGTCTTGGAAGACGTTGTTTTTAGTTGCAGTTACTTCAGCCAGAAGGATTTCTGAGCTTCATGCCTTGATGTGTAAGGAGTCTTATTTGGTTTTTCACTGAGACAGAGTGTCTCTGAGAACGAATCCTAAGTTTTTGCCTAAGGTGGTTTCAGCTCTGACCTTAAATCAGGATATTGACCTTCCGGTCTACTTCCTGAACTATTCCAATAGAGGAGAGGCTTTGCTCCATACTCTTGATGTTCACCACAGCCTGAGGTATTACCTCAATAGAACTAAGTACTTTCGGGCTTCGGAGCAACTTTTTGTGTCCTTCGCACAGAGAATGAGAGGTCGGCCAGTGTCTAAGCAATCCTTATCCCGCTGGCTTGTGCAATGCATCTTTCATTGCTACCAATCGAACAAAGCCCTCCCGGTTCCGTCTCAGCAATACTACTAGGGTGTAGCCACTTCTTTGCAGCTCTCAAGAATGTCTCAACCTCAACTATTTGCGCTGCAGCTACTTGGAACTCTGTGCATACCTTTATCAGGCATTACAGTCTGGATATCGCCTCTAGGCGAAGGCTGGTTCGGCCAGGCCGTGCTGCAGGCCTCCTGTCCTGAATCAAAGTTTGGGCAGCTGCTCCTCGGTTCTTCTTTTCCTCCTCCCGAAGTGGAAGGGTCAAGCTTTACTGCTTGGGAATCAGTCCTAATGTGTAACTGCTGCAAGAGCTGTATCTCGAGTAAGATAGTACAGTTAGTAAGAACTTACCGTAACAGTAGATCTTCGAGAACAGCTCTGTGCAGCAGGTACCTTCCCGCCCACCGATCCCCTTGGAGGAGGTCTGGCCGCAGTTGTTCCTCTAGGACGGAGGAGTGAGGGAAGAAAGATGGTGAGTATTGTAGCCAGCCAGTCTGAATGATCAGACAGCAGGATGTTGCTTTCTTCCGCATGGCTGGGCGAGCGGGAGTCAGTTTTTTCACTTGTAAGGAAATTCTTTTCTACTCAGGGTTTTCGTGATTCTTTTGCCTTCTGACGGTGGATCCTCGGTCTCCCCGCTATTGCAACCTCTGGCCGGGAGTCTCCGGGCGGAGAACTGGGGATTCTAGGCGGACCGCTCTCTTATACCATGCCTGACGCCGAGGCGGGTCGACATCGGGCGTCCCTCGCTGAAGATAGCAGCTAGAAAAAATTGGGTCCTGACGCCTGCCGGCTTCAGTCCTAATGGTGTAACCTGCTGCAAGAGCTGTATCTCGAAGATCTACTGTTACGGTAAGTTCTTACGTAACTGTACTTTCTCGTGGTATCAGAAATTCACCACAGTATCAATACCGTGGCTTCTGATACCACAGTATACCATGAAACCTTGATATTGTGACATCCCTTTCTTGCTGTTTTAATTTGTATTTTTTGTAGGTAAGGTGATCAAGAGGATTTGCGTCTTGTGTGCTTACTGAGATTGAACACAGAGCACAGTGTGGGATACAAAAAAAGTGACATTTTTTGTGGCTCACCAGTGACAACAGAACTGTGGAAAAATGCCCCAGTGCTTTGACACCTGCTAGGTCTTCATAAGGGGGCCATAGTATGATGTTCTAAAAGACATTGATCAGTTTCTAAGTAGTCTGCTCATTTTTTCAGCAATCCTGTGTCAACTGTGGTCGAGAGGCTATGAACGAATGTACTGGCTGTCACAAAGTCAATTATTGTTCAACATTCTGCCAGCGTAAGGTACAAACTCCTCTATCATTTTAATATTGTGTGTGTGCTTTATACAGTAATTCATTCTTTGTGACAGATTGGCACCTGTTTAACTAGTTGCATTTAGGATTCGATAGAAAATTTTCTTTATGGTTTGAACCCAAGAAACACCAATGTGCACTTATTTTGAACTCTTACATCTAGTCTTACTTTTCGGAGTATGCCTTGCAGTCTTAATAAAAACACTGTAGAAGTTGTTAAAGATAGGGTCAAGGAGTTAGGTAGAAGGTTGAGGTCTAGGAGTGACACAGTTGCTGTCTCAGAGGTGCTACCTGTATAACAGAGCAGGCAGACAAAAATCTCACAGTTTAACACCTGCCTTGGGGGATGGTGTAAGGAGGGGTACCGCTTTTCAGGTAACTTGGGAACCTTTTGGCAAGAAAGCCTGCTGTTTGCTAAGGATGGCCTGCACCTATGCCAGTGGGGCACACTGGGGCAGAATTTGGATGTTGTTGCAAGTCAGATTTTAAGCTACATAACAGGGAGGGCAGTGTAGCAGATAAGTTGCTGAATCATTCGCAAAAACACAAGGGAACCATGCAGGCTCTTCCCCATCACATACTGGACAAAGGGATACGAAAAGAACAGGACAGGTTCATAGTAAAAACAACAGAAAGCCAGGCATGAATGCTGTAAATGGGAAGAAAGAATGAGAATGGACAGAAGGTTTTACAACAAAAGAAGCATAGATCTTCGAGGCTATCTCTTTCATCAGACCACACCTATGGAACTATAGCCATCAGGTGCCAGAACCACATGAAAACTCTTTTTTGCTAGCAGTGTACTAGAGGCCGTCCATGACGATATTCTCCACTATATAATCATGAGCAGCCCTTGCCCTTCTCAGTTCTTTTCCCGCCATCAACCATACCCATACTCACCAGACTCCACAGAGATGCCGTTGTTAATTGACTGTTAATTCTCGATTTTTCTAAGTTTTGTTATTTTTCTCGTCCTAGTAAGTTATCACTTTATTTTTAAATTGATTTTATTGTGTATGTCGATGAAAGATCCCACTAATTTTTTTCATTACTGCAAGTACAGTGGAAAAATCTGTTCCAACAATGACACGACTTCTGCGTTAGCTGTCTCGTAGAGGCCCACAATCCTTAAGGCTTGCGAGCACTGTCTGAAGTTTAACCAAGCTACCAGGTGATGCCACCAAAGAGCCCTGTAGTCTTTCTTCCTAGAGGAGAAGGTAGCCAGAATGGAGAGCTCCAGGTGAGAAACTCCTCCGCATCGCCAGTCCCATCCTTAGGCTCCCTGTCCTTCAAGGCCTGGGACAAGTCTTCAGGAAAGCATAAACACCGGGAGAGGGAGCAGAGTAAGGATAATTCCCCCTCCCCAGTATGTTCTTGGTTGCCACTTTGCTAGCCATCAACTGCTGCAATGTCATCGTCCGCTTCGGCGGTGATGTCTCCTGCCACCCAAACCCTCGCTCTCACAGGGTCGGCTCTGGCAGTGAGTTCTGCCAGACCGCCCATGGCCAGCAAAGGCCTGTCAACATCGGGCCTGCTGACACCCCCGTCGACATTGCAAGCCCTACCGCTCAGACCTCAACTTCCTCAGGGTCAGCTGGCAGTAGGTTCTGCCGACCTCCTGCGGCCCGTGATGGCCCATTGACATTGGGGTTCCAGCCTCCCCCCCCCATTGATGCTGCATGGCTCTACTGCAATGCAGGCTACCGTCAAATTGCAGACAGTGCTGTCCTCCTTTGTGGAGACACTACAGCACCTTGCGCCTCCACCAGGCATGATGTCTACGGGGCCTGCCAGGCTGGGCCCTGCATCAATGCCTGCCACGTTGATGCACCCTGTTTGTTCCAGGGCATTGATGTCCTGGTGTCCTTCTTTGCAGCCTTTAGGGCCCGTTGACGAGGATCAACAATACAACCCTGACCTCATCTTAGAGGAGGAAGAAGAGGAGGAGGAAAATATGGATGGGAGCCCATCTAGGTCTAGCTCCGCTGTTTTCCCCAAGAGCGAGGACTCCATGCTGTATACCCCAAGACCACCTCCTGAAGACCCCTACTTCATCTCTATGATGAAATAACTCCAAACTGCTATGGAGTTTGATGCTAAGGAGCAAGACATTACCAAGAGAAACCTGGTAGAGTTCCTGGAATTACCAGATTCTTCCCCTCGTATTATTCCTCCTATATTGGCTGCATTAGAGGATGCCACCCAGGCTGCCTGGCCCAGACAAAGTCTGATCCCTGCCATGCACAGAATGACAGACAGACTGTGCCAGGCTGCCTCAGGGATGCCTTTTTTCGGAGGACAACCTCAGGCTGATTCAGTGGTGATAAATGCAGTCAATGATAGATCTAAGAGACCTCAACATCTCAGTTCTCTTCCGCCGGTAAAAAGTTGAGAAAACTGGACCTCATGGGAAAAATAACTTTTACCTCTGCCACACTGGGCTTCAGAATAGCAAATTATCAGGCCTGTATGGTCAAGTACCAGAATACCCTCTGGAAGGAGGCTAAGGTGGCATCCCAGGCACTCCCTGAGTGCCTCCAGAAACAAGAGATACTCAAGCCCCTCCAGACTGGGGCTGACATGGGTAAACATCTCTTAAGGTCTACCTACGACATCTCAGACACTTCAGCTAGAGCAGCTGCAGCTGGCATCTGCCTAAGAAGGTATTCTTGGTTGAGGGTTTCAGGATTTACTACTGATGTCCAGCAGTCCATTCTGAATGCTCCTTTCAGAGGATATAAGCTCTTTGGGAAGATGTGCAGGACATCACTTTGACCTGCAAGCCTCGGGAAGGACTGTAAGGTCAGTCTATTCCCTTTACCACACCCAACCGAAAAGTAGACAGAAGGTGCCGGGCTACCAGTAGTCCTAGGTTGGGGGCCAGGCAGCAAACCAAAAGCAGAGCAGCTTTACCGGCCACACCATCCTCCTTAGGTATGCACTCTAAAGCCCCTGAGGAGGTGTGGCTGCAACCACTGGTTCTGCTTTAGCGTGACTCCTTATTAGACCACCGTCCTCCAACACTCAATCTGGAGGAGATGGTAGGGGGTCACTTCTCCCTCCACCTGGACCAGTAGAGAGAGGTCACAATATATGATTGGGTCCTGCAACTAATAGAACAGGGCCACACTCTAGAATGTCTGGAGTTGCCTCCATAACTTCCACCAGTTCCCTCAATTTATCCTTCAGATCACATACCAGTGCTACTAATAAAAGTACATACTCTGCTGCACAAGAGGGCCATATAACCAGTTCTCTGGGAACAAAGGAACAGGAGGTTCTAGTCTCATTTTCTTCTAGCCCTGAAATCTACATGGAACCTAAGGCCCATTCTGTATCTGAGAGATCTGAACTTCTGTGTTCAGTACAAGAAGTTCAGGATGGTCACTCTGCAAGGCCTGCTGCTACTCCTGCAGAAGGGGGACTGGATATGCTCCCTGGACATGCAGGATGTTTACCTGAATATCAAGATTTGTCCACCCCACAGGGGGTACCTCGGTTTCCTGTTTCAGGGGGAGCATTACCAGTTCAGGGTATTGCCCTTTGGCTTGCCGTCTGTGCCATGGGTATTTACCAAATGCTTGGCAGTTGTGGCAGCAGCTGTCAGGAGAGAGAGGAACTGTATGTCTTCCCCAGTCTAGGTGACTGGTTGCTCAAAGCTCAGTCCAAGGAGCAACTGTCTTAAAAGCCCTAGGGATCATGGTCAATCTGCCCAAGTCAGTCTTGACCCTTTGTCAGTGCCTGCAGTATTTAGGAGCAGTATTGGACACCGCTCAGGGCTTAGCCTTCTTGCTCGGGGACAGGGCAGATTGTCTCGTGGCCCAGGCCCAGCTGCTTTACAACAAGTATGTCACAGCCAGGACATTCCTGGGACTATTGGGCCTGATGGCAGCAGCCATTGTCATGGTACCCCTGGACAGGCTGCACATGAGGATCCCTCAATGGACACTGAGAGTCCAGTGGGATCAGCGCACTGACAATCTGGAACAACAGGTTCTAGTAACCTCTCCTGTCCAAAAGGTGCTCTAATGGTGGATGGAACCCCACAATTTGCTGAAAGGGGTTCCCTTCCTGATCCCTTCCCCTCAGCAGATTCTCACCACAGATGCTTTGGGGCTAGGATGAGGAGTAAATCTGGGACCTCATCTGACACAAGGAACATGGACCAGAGTGGAGACTTCCCTCCACATAAACGTCCCAGAGATGAGGGCCATTCTGTATGCTTTGCGAGCCTTCCAGAGCCATCTGTCTCTGGGGCATCTGCCGGTGCAGACTGACAACATCAGTGTAGTACACTACATAAACAAGCAAGAGGGGACCCATTCATAGCCCCTGTGCCAGAAAGAGATGAAGGTCTGGTATTTGGCTCTAGAACATGGTCTAGAACTGTCGGCCATCCATGTTCCAGGTGTCCAAAACGTCCTGGCAGACAGGCTAAGTGGGTAGCAGTCTCAAATGCATGAGTGGGAACAGCTGATCTTGGTAGTAAAAGACCTGTTCAACAGGTGGAGTCAGCTCAAAACTGCCACGTTTCTTCTTGTCTACTCCAGGGCCTGGAGTTTTCTGCTGAGATGTGTTGTCCCTCTCCTGGAAAGGGAGATTCCTTTATGCCTTTTCTCCCTTTCCTCTGATTCAGAGGGTGCTAATCAAGTTCCAAATGGAGGGAGCTACCCTAATCCTGATGGCTCCCTTCTGGTCTCGTCAGATATGGTTTCCCTTGGTGCAACAGCTAGCAGTGAAACTCTTAGTATCCCTGCCCCTGTACAAGGACTTGCTATCACAGGAACAGGAAATCCTGGTCCTTCCAGACTTCAAGTCACCCCATCTCCATGCCTGGCTCCTGAAGACATAGGTGTGGCGAGATCTGGGGTATCCACTAAGGTGGCAAATGTCCCGGTGGCTGCCAGAAAAACTTTCACCTGACCATTTATTCCATAAAGTGAAAGTGGTTTGCATTGTGGGCGGCTTCCCATTAGTTTAATCCCTTCATTTATCAAGTGAACCAGATTCTAGAGTATTTATTGTCCTTGTCAGATGCAGGACTACAGTACTCTTCTATCAAAGTGCACTTGGCAGATATTTTAGCTTTCCATGTGCCTACTAATGGGCGTATGATGGCTCAGTTAGAGGTGGCCCATATAGTCTTGAGAGATATCCTGCATTTGAAGCCTACCATCTGCAATCCAGTCCTGGCTTGGGACCTGAATTCTGTGCAGGAGAAACTCACCTTGGCTCCTTTTGAGCCAGTCGCGACTTGTGGCTTGCGCTTCCTTTCTTGGAAAGCAGTATTTTTATTTGCCATTACTTCTGCTCAAAGGATTTTTTAGTGTCATACAGTGATCGTTTGAATTGTCTAGAAAGCACTCCACCTAGTTGGGGGGAGTTTAAACCAATGAAGGTTGCGGAGGTCATTGGGGTTGCTTCCAGTTTGAAGCACACATATTGAGAACTGGACCGTGTGCCGACGCGTTTCATGATGAGATGTGTCGACACTGTTGGCCCAGTATTCACCTTGATTGTCCGGTGCTCTTTGATGGAGGGGATTTTTCAAGATGCCTTGAAGGAGGCGCTGGTTCATCCCCCCCCTGAAAAAAAACATCATTAGACCCTGACGTCAAGGCAAATTACCATCCAATCTCCAACCTCCCATTTTTGGGAAAAGTTGTTGAGAAAGTTGTGTCGCAACAACTCAAGGAGCACCTCATGGCCTTCGATCTCTGTGAGCCAGACCAGTCTGGTTTCCATGCAAGGCATAGTACAGAAATCGCATTGCTTTGGGTGCATAATGACCTCCTCAGGGCTAGAGATCTGGGAAGGGGACAATTCTAATCCTTCTCGATCTCTCTTCAGCTTTTGACATGGTAGATCATTGCATGTTGCTTGACCACCTGAGGGAATTTTGTGGGCTCACCGGCTCTGTCATCTGCTGGTTTGAGCCCTACCTCACAAACAGGAGGCAACGAGTAGTGATGGGGAATTTCTGCTCCTGCTCTAGCCTCCTGTCATGTGGAGTACCTCAGGGCTCAGTCTTGTCACCAGTGTTGTTTGCTGTGTACATGCTGCCCCTGGGTGAGCTCATTAGAAAGTACGACTTGGGTTTTCTTTGCAATGCTGATGATACCCAGCTGTATCTTTCCTTTGCCCTGGGACTTCTAGTGCGGTGGAAGTACTAAACAGCTGCCTTGTGGAGATAAATGACTGGATGTCCTCCAGCTGGTTGCGACTGAACCCTGACAAAATGGAGGTACTGGTGGTGGAGTCGAACAGAAGTCGGAACAGGTTGCCCTCTGGCACCAAAACCGGTTTATTCCTCAGATCTGTGCCATTGAGGACTTCCTCTAGGGCGCAAAACCTTGGCATGATCTTTGACAACGGATTGTCATTTGACGTTCAGATGTCATCCGTTGTCCAGACAAACTTTTACCATCTTAGGAATATCGCCAGGGTCAAGCACCTGGTTCCATCTATGGACCTCCCCACCTTGGTGCATGCCTTCGTGACATCCAGACTTGATTACTGTAATGCACGCCAGCCCGGTGGTGCTGAGGGCTAAGGCACTGGATGCCTTACCTTGTAGCATGCTGGCAACCCGTGTTTGGGAACGAGCACGGGTTGGCAGGGTTGGAGAAGGATTGAACGTCCAGAGAACTGTTCTCCTTCTCCGGTGAGGGGATACACTGGTGGTCAGTCCTCGACTGGCCCCTGGTGGAGACTGAGGGGCAGTGTACCTATCCTACAGTAGAGGGGCGGAGTTGGGGCAGATGCCGGAGGAGCACATGCGGATGCATGCGTGCTTCCTCCGTTGGCGTCAATGCATGCCCCTCCCCACAGGGGAGGAAAAAAATAGAAAAGAAATGTCCCTAGGCAGCATGAAGGCTGCCCTGACAGTGCTACCATGATCACACCCAAGTCAGCTCCCTCAGGAGCCCGCCATCCAGGTCTCTGCATTGGTGGGCTACGTACCCGCCATGATGCGACCTGGAGAGGTTGGGACAGAGAGGTACAAGCTCTGGCTTTGATCGGGGTGGCAGCCATGAAGGCAGCGCTTGATACTGGAGGGGAACCAAAGGTACAACCCCCCCCCCAGCTGAAAGGATGCAGAAATAAATAAAGATTACTGTAATGTGTGCTGTCTCGTGGGGGGAGGGGCATCCGCCAGCTGCAGCTAGTGCAGAACGCGGCCACTAGGCTGCTAACTGGGCAGCCAGAATTCTGTCATAACACCCCGGTCTTGTGCGGGCTGCACTGGCTGCCAGTAAGGTGGAAGATTCTCAAGATGGGTTTGCTCACCTTTAAGGCCCTACATGGGCAGGGTCCTGGTTACCTGTCAGATCGTCTTACACCTGCTGTCCCGGTCCACTCCCTTCGGTCCTCCTCTAGGGGCCTCCTGGCGATTCCCAGGATGAGGCCCAAAACCACTGGTGACAGAGCATTTAGTGTCGCTTGCCTCATCCTGTGGAATTCGCTTCCTCCACCAATTCGGGAGGCCCCTTCGGTCGAGGTTTTTAAGGCACACCTCAAGGCCTTCCTGTTTAATTGGGCCTTCTCGGACTTTAGGCATTAGTCCTCCCTGGATACCCTGCTTTTCTGATTGAGTTTCAGCTTTTATAGAGATATTTATTAATTATATTTATGTATGCTGATATTTTATTGTTTTTTTACTGATTTGTATTATTGTACTGATAGTATGTTTCTGTTGTTCGGCACCCAGAGCCTCCGGGATTGGGTGCCAGAAAAATAAAATTGCCCTTGTCTTGCCTTGCTTAAGGCTGTTATGTGTGAGCCTCCTTATTTGATTTTCCACAAAGACAGGGTGTTTTTGCATACCAGCCCTAAGTTTCTTCCAAAGCTGGTGTCTAAGTTTACTTTAAATCAAACCATCCACCTGCCAGTCTATTTCCCTGAGCATGCCAATCCAGGGGAAGCATTGCTTCATTCCTTAGATGTACATAGAATACTCAGATATTCTGTTTATCATACAAAGAACCGAAGGGAGTCCTTGCAGCTTTTTGTTTCCTTCATCCCTGGGAAAAAGGGAATTCTGGTTTCTAAACGGTGCCTACCCAAATGGTTGGCCAACTGTATTATTTTTTGTTATAGGAAGTACGGTAAGGAACTTCCTGGGGTTGTGCTTGGCTATTCAACCAGAGGCATGGCCACTTCTGTTGCCTATCTCAGGAATATATCAGCTGCAGAAATTTGTGCTGCTGCAACTTGGAGTACTGTCCACACTTTCACTAGTCAGTACTGCTTGGGACTTGTTCCATAGGTGTGGCCTAACGAAAGAGATTTCCTCAAAGAAGATAGTACAATTGCACAAGAACTTACCATAACAGTAGATCTTCGAGAGAATCTCCTTCATCAGGCCATGCTGTCCCACCCTCCATCCCCCTTAGACTCAGAGCTTCTTCGCACAGTACCCACGCAATAGCCATCAGCATTAAAATTTGGTAATTCAGTGCCTAGAAAAGGAGCCAAATCCTGTCCAGCAATTGGAAGGGAAGATAATCTGAGACCAAGGTAAACTGCTGGCTACACACCAGCTCCATCCTGTCCAGACTTGGACATGGGCGATTCCTGTGCCCATGCCATGGCTGTGGACATCTCCATGCATCATAGGGCTTTTCTGTGTCTGTCCATCTTCACAGTGGATACTTAGTACAGGGTCAGTGTCCCTTTTCGTCAGCACTGATCTCTGTGGCTCTGGCCTCGGTGGACATCTCATCCACATTGATAAGTCCAGTACTTCCCTTGACTCTGTGTCATCATCCCAGAAGAACCAGAAACAAACACCCAAGAAAAAGGCTTTTCAGTGTTGGCCTTGTCAGCCACAGGCTTCTCAGCAGCAGCAGCCCCAGCAGGGTCAGTACCAGGCCTGGCACTTGAAACTTCAATTCAATGGCCAGGGCCCCATGAGAAAAGGGGGGCAGGGGTGGTGTAACCCCTCCTGCTGCAGCCCCACATGAAAGCTGTCAAGTAATGGGTTAGGGGGTGTGATTATCCCTTCACCCATACTGTCCCTGTCAGTGCTCTCCATTGGGGTCAGCTGTCACTTATTGCCACGTTGGTCTGCTATCACAGTGGACAAGTGGGTGCTAGAGGTGGTGAGCAGAGGGTTTCCTCAAGACTTCGAGGCGATCCTGCCTTACTGATTCCACACTCCTCAGGAGCCCAGGGTTTCACAGGGCATACTGTCTGCCCATCAGGAGGACATTGCTGAGCTTGTCTCAAAAGGAACCATAGTCCATGTCCCTGATGCCCTAACCAATCAGGATTATGTATCCAGGTACTTCCTGGTTCTGAAAGGGAAGGGGTCTGGCATCTCATTCTGGATCTGCATGATCTGAATCAGTTTGTGTTGAAGCACAAGTTCTTGATGGTCACCCTGAATCAGATCATCCCCTCTCTGGAGCAGTACATCTGGATCTTCTTTAGGGGTATCTCAGTCATCAAGTTACACCATAGGAACCTTCACTGTCAGTGAAGAGGAATCCACATGGAAGATTTTCTTTCGTCCTACAGCCTTTTTCCTTAATACTTACCTAAAATCTCTTTTTTAAGAGATTTTGCTTTTTGTTTATGTCGAGAGTTGATCCTTCCTCTTCTCTTTTCCATCGCTGCCACTGCAGAAAGAAGATTGCCTCTACAGATGAACATTAAGTTTGTGTCTGCTGTTTTGGCCTGACCATGATGTCTCTGACTGTGAGCTCTGCCAGAAGTTTAACCAAACAGCCCTCAGGCAACGCAGGAAGGCTCTCAAAAAATTCATGAAACAGCAGGTAGCCAGCTCTGGGCAGGGATCCTCCAGGGCCCCAGCCACCCAGCCACTGACCAGCTCTTCGAGCACCCAGGCCTACAAGGCCCAAGACAATTCCTCGGGGAGAAAAGTCATAAAAAAGACCGGGATCACGACCACTACCCCCAGCGGCAATCCCGCTCCTATGCGACCTCTCCTTTTGGGGGGGCTTGAGACAGGGTTGAATACGGCTCTGTCCCAGTTGTTATGGAGAAGGAGTTTAAATGTAAGGATCTGTTCTATTCTCTTCTTTTCTGACTCTTCTCTGTCTGGTTGCGCAACCAAATTTTCTCATGAGACCTAGGACTTGATCACCTTGACAGTCTTGCAATTCTCTGCCTCCCGCTATCTCTCTACCTTCTCTTGCTGGTCTGTCTTTTCTTCCCCCCTTGCATATCTACTGGTATAAAATATATGTGAATCATTTTGTGGAAATGTAATTGATGCTGGGATCCCTTTGTTTAAGACTGTATATAGTTATAATGTTGAAATGATTGCAAAGCTATTTGGAACTCAAGGGGTTAACCTGAGATGCAATTTTTAAGCCTTTTGCAGAAGATGTAAACGAGGTCAGTTGTGGGTCACAATGTTCTTTTTGCTGCACCTACTGAAACTTACAAGAACACTGCGTAAGAAGCATGCTGTTTTCTTAACGAGCTGCTGCACAGACTTATAAAAAGAAGCTGCAATGTTTTGTAAAAGGGAGACACAGATACTGAGAGACTGAGACTGGAAATTGAGAAGAAACCCAGATGGACTTTCTATGTTTGTACTGCCATTTTAAATAGTTATACTGAACATATATATATATATATATATATATTTCTTTTAATTTTACTACTGTTAATAATAAATCACTTGTTGCAAAATTTACAACTGTTCCTGGTTTTCTTATTCTTCCTGACCTATGCCTCAATGACGGTGTCTAAAGTGGGATTTACGCCGTGCATACTGTAAGCCAGGAGCTTTGTGCTTGGTACTAGACCTGGTACCAGGGAGGCATAGAAGAAAGGTATGGATTCTGCAGCAGCAAGCCCAGGTTACCAGGAGAATGGCAGCCAAACTAACAGAGACAGAAGACCATGCTAAGACTTTACAGCTGGCACCATTTATGGAAAATGAACAGGCAGCGACAGAACCTGAAAGCCTGACTGCCTTTTTCAAATGGTGGGCTATAGAACTAAAAAAGAGATGGAGAAACAGAGAAAAGAAGAAATGTAGCAACTTGAGAAGCAGAGAAAAGAGGAGATGCAGTGACAGGAGCAGCAGAGGAGAGAAGAGATGCAGCGACAGGAGCAGCGATGGTTGGATGCCCTGCAAGCTATCAAAGGCAGAGGAGCTGGCACAGATCCAGATGAGCAACAAAACACAAGCAACTTAAGACATTAAACTTACAAAGCTGTGTCCTTCAGATGATATTGAAGCATACTTGACAACTTTTGAAAGGGTTGCTACAGCTTGCCAGTGGCCAAAGCAGCAATGGGCAATCAGACTGGTACCTTACCTAACAGGGAAAGCCCAATTTGCATACAGCAATATAGACATTGCACAGTCAAAAAACTATAACCCAGTGAAAAGCAAAATCCTGAAAAGGTATGATACCTCAGGAGAGACCTACAGGCAGATATTTCGATCTCTGAAGTACAACTCATTCAATAATCCTTGAGAAACCTTCACCCGACTCTGTGAACTCCTGATAAAATGACTCCAACCAGAGGGCAAAACAGTCCCACAGATCATTGACACATTTGCAGTAGAGCAATTCATCAACATTCTGCATACAGATGTGCAGCTTTGGGTAAAAGAATATGGACCAGAAAGTGGCAAAAAGGCTGTTTCTTTGGTGAAGACTACCAAATGGCCAGACAGATGCCACAGCAGCGAGGTAACAGCCAAACACCGGTAAGACATCCTTTTTCCCATTTAAATTCCAGGTCTGAAAAATAATTCTGGTGGGGGTAACAAATCTGTGCCCAAAGACTTTATTTGCTGTAACTGTAATAAGCCAGGTCATATTGCAAGAAATTGCCATAGTAAGAAGAGTAACTCTGGAGCAGATTTGTCCTTAGCAAATTGGGGCAAGTACTTAACAGATGTGAAGGTGGGAGATAAGGCTGTGAAGTGCTGGGAAAACAATGTCCAAAAGGAACAGGCACTGGTGTCATCTGCATCCATGGGGACACTCGGTACTATCTCACCACCCAAGTGACTCTGACTGTTAATGGGGTGTCACACCAAATGAAAGTTGGGGTAGTACCTAAGTTACCTGTACCTGTGATTATTGGTAATGACTTTCCAGGATTTACTCCTGAGTTAATCAAAGAAGGAGTAAATCCTGATGTTTCAGCAGCTGTGGTGACAAGAGCTCGGGCAAAGAAAATCTCAGATGGTGAGGACTCTTTTCCTTCCACTGATTTTGATTCGGACTTGTCTGAGTACAGCTCCAAGATTCAGAAGCCCAGGAAAGAAAGACATTGCCTGAAGAAACAGTGGCAACAAAACACGGATGGACATAAGGGGTTAACATATGAAAATGCTGAAACTAAACTGATAACTGGTTGTGATTTTCTTTCAGAGCAAGCTAATGATGTTTCTCCCCAGGGTTATTTTAAGCAGCTGGGGGTGAAATCAAGACAGAGTGAATATATGTTTAAAAAATATAATGGGCTACTGTACAGAGTTTGAGTTAAAGGAAATCTGTACGTTTCCCTGTGAAATTATTGTAAAGGTTACTAAGAAGATCCAGTATGTAAATTGCTGGGTTATATTTAAAAAATGTTTTCAGTAAGACAAAAAATGCTTTTTAAATAAGGATGTGAAGGCATCCATCTTGTGGACAGGAAGGGTGTTGTGAAGATGTCATTGCCTCATCAGTGTTAACAATGTACAGTGCAGCAAGTGAGAACAGTTTGACTGTGCTATCATGAACACCAATGAGGTATCCTCCAGAGCTATAGGGGCAGCGATCTGCATTAGGCAGATGGCATGGCTTCGCCTATCCCGGTTGTCACCCCTGGCCTGGCATAGGGTGATTTCCTCCACCTACCGGAGAACCCACCTCTTCTCCCACAGGGTGAGGTGGCGGCTTTCGGGGCATTTTCCCTCCCGCACTGGGGGCTCCCCATCTCACCCGCACCAGTCTCTAACCTCCCCAGGCCTGTAAGGGTTCTCTCTTCCAATGTCTCCCCCCCCCCCGACTGGAGGCTAAGGGACTTAGTCCGCCAAGGAAGTATTAGGCCCCTTGAGGGGAGGGGCTGATACTCACCACTAGTAATGAATGGTGAAGAGTGACACAGATAAGAAATGAAAATTACGTACCTACCGTAATTGTTGATCTTTCTGTATATCTTCACCATTCATCACTAAATCCCGCCCACCTTCCCCCTGGGGCCTCAGTCTCTGGGCTCCCCCTTCCCACTGTTTGTCTTTCTGTTGTTTTTCTCCTTCCTCCCTCTCTCTCTCTCTCTCTCTCCTCCTCCCTTGCGGACAGGAGGAAGTTGGCCCTGGAGGCACGCAGGGAGGAGTTTTTCCTGTAAGGGGTCCTTGTTTTTGGGTGGGGAAGGGGTCCTCTCCCCCTTCATTGGCCTTATCTTCTCCTCACTTCCGTTCTCAAATCAAAATCAAATCAAAATTCATTTATAAAGCGCTTTTCAATAAATCAAAGCGCTGATACAAAACAAGAAATAAAACATCAGCAATAATAAATAAAAACATAAAACAATAAACTAACCATAAAATAAACTAACCAAATGCCAGTGAAAACAGATGACTTTTCAGGGATCTCGTAAATGATTCCACGGACAGGCAGTCTCTAATCTGACGAGGTAGAGAATTCCACAGGGTCGGGGCCATAAAAGAAAAGGCCCTTGCCCCAGATGATTTAAGACAAACCCTGGGAATCTCTAGCAATCCTTTGCCAGAGGAGCAGAGTGGGCGGAGAGGACGGTAGGGACAAAGGAGATCTTGCAGGTAGCCTGGTCCCTGACCGTGTAGGGTCTTATAGGTCAGCAATGCGACCTTGAAGGTGATTCTCCATCGCACTGGCAGCCAGTGCAGTTCGCGCAGCACAGGTGTGACATGACAAGTTCTTGGTAGCCCAGTCAACAACCTAGCTGCCGCGTTCTGCACCAGCTGCAGGCGACGGAGATCTACCCCCGGCAACCCTAGATATAAAGCATTACAGTAATCAAGACGGGAAGAAACAAAAGTGTGGACCAAGACAGGAAGGTCATCATGTGGAACAAGGTGTTTTATCCGGGCGATATTCCTCAGATGGTAAAAGGAAGATTTGACAGTGGCCGACACCTGCATCTTTAGTGTCAGCGCACTGTCAAAAATAACGCCCAGATTTTGCACCTGTTCAGAAGGTCTTGACTGGGTATCCCCTAATAAAAGACCAGGGGGGGGACCCCAGGTGTCAACTTCTTTGCATAATGACCCGGGTCAACAACTAATACCTCAGTCTTATCTGGATTTAACCTCAACCAGTTCGCACTCATCCAATCCTGAATCTCAGTGAGGCAGTTCTTAAAAAACCGACACTGCATCATTTTGTTCAGGTACAAAGGACATATAGAGCTGAGTATCATCTGCATAACAGTGAAAACTTAGCCCATAATGCCTTATAATGTCTCCCAACGGCAGCATGTACACCGTGAACAACATGGGGGAAGCACAGAGCCCTGCGGCACCCCACAAGACAGAGCAAAGGGATCAGAAGAGAATATTCTGGGGTGAAGTGAGGGATCAAGGGAAGACCCCCTCCCCCCCCTTTTTTGCTTTACTTTACCTGAAAACCCTTTATTTTCCTTGTACCAGTTTGGATATCCCTTGGCTATCCTCCCTAATATTTTTAGGTTCTCCCTTTATTTGGGGGGGGGGGAGAAGGGGAGAGAGGCACCCTTATTCCTGCCCCCATCTCTTTAAGGTTTTGGCCCTTCTTGAGCTAATGTGGCTCATTCAAACCCAGGCTTTGCCTCCTGGCAGCTCTTAACCAAGTCAGATAGTCTAGATGTTCTGGTCTGTCATCAATCACTAAAGCCCTGGGGTCCAGGATCGTCTCTAGGGGGTGCAGTCCTCTCTTCTCACTCTCCTCTTCCTTATCCCTCTATTTTTTCTCTTCTTTCCTTCTTCCTTTCCAGAGACTGGGGCCCCTACCCCTTTTCTCCAGTTCCTTGAAGCTAGCTTCTCCTTCCTGTCTCCTCTGTCATTTACTTCTCCTTTAGTTTTTATATCCTTTCCTTTTATCTATCCCATGGGCTCCCTTGCTCTACCCCTCCTCCCTTTTCTTACACTCTCTGGTGTCTCAGAACTGTGGCTAGGGTGGAGTCGACGACAGATAATGGCAAACCCATGAGCGCCACGTGGAACGTTGGCCTGAGGGCGCACCGCCCCATGGCCGACTCTGCTCATAAGAAAAAAGTCTCCCACGGGGTCCTAGCTCCAACACTGTACCCTCTAGTGATGAATGGTGAAGATACACAGAAAGATCAACAATTATGGTAGGTACGTCATTTTTATTTCTGGTTTCTTTATGTGTAAACATTTCTCTGTTGCGAGCTTTAGTTTTTTAGATATTTAAATGTTATTTTGATTCTTGTGGATCCACAGAAAATATGGCTGGTACCTAATTTGCAGCCAAGCTCCCTGCTCACATCGCATCACGTCTTTTGTTTACTTCCATGGGACCCTGTGCTGCACATTCCTGCTGTCTTTGTGTAGTACTGCGAGTCATGTGCATGCGCAGTCGGCAGCAGAGTTCCAGTTCAACATGGCTGTTAGGAGAAATGTAAACAAATACAAAGAAAAAACAGAGCAAATTACAGAGTGATAGTACAGCAAACACAAGAAAGATTATCAGGTAGGTGTTTAATAGAGCACAGGGAACAAACAGTTGCAAAAGATCCAATTTTCTTTCTCTAGTACTGATGCTTTAAAGAGGACTAGTCCCAGAACTGATCCCTGTGTCACCCCTCTGGTCACCCTCCCTTTCTCTGAGTGAGCTGCATTTACCACCACCCTCTGTTGTCCTTTCCCTAACCTATTTCTTACCTAATTTACCACTTTTGAACCCACCCCTAAGCTACCCTGCTTGCTTACTAGACTCCAATGTGGAATAGTGTCAAAAGCTTTACTGAAATCTAGGTAGTCCACATCCACCACTCCACCCTGATCTACTTCCTTGGTCACTCAGTCAAAGAACTCTATCAGATTCATTTGACATGCCCTCCACCCCACCCCCATCCCTGTGAATCCATGCTGCCTCAGGTCTTGTAACCCATTAGATTCAAGACATTTAACAATCATTTCCTTCAGCAGTGACTGCAGTAACTTTCCTACCACCAATGTCAAGCTAACTGGCCTATAGTTGCCAGCCTCTTCCCTGCCACCACTTTTGTGAAGTGGAACTACATCTGCCCTCTGCAGTCCTCTGGAACCACTCCTGTTTCCAGTGAGCTGTTAAATAGGACTGACAGAGGTGCAGACAATGCCTCCCTGAGCTCCATCAGTACTAGTGGATGCTTCCATCTGGACCCATTTGTTTTGTCTACTTTCAGTTTAGCGAATCCCTTCAGGACTTACTAGTGATCTCTACAGAAAATGGACTGTTGTCAACCTCCCTCGCTCCATTACTCCTGTTAATGTTTTTGGCCCTTCTTCTTCTCCCTCTGTGAACACTGAACAAAAGTATTTGTTCATGATGTCTGCCTTTTCCTGGTCCCCCTCTGCACGGTCTGCCCCTTCCCGCCCCTGCTCTTCCTTCTTTCACTTATATACAGTACCTTGAAAAATGTCTTGTCACCCTTCATCACCACCTGGGCTATTCTCTCTCTTCAGTTTGTGCCTTTGTGTCCCTTACTGCTCTCCCTGGTTCCCTCTGTTTTCCATTATACTCCTTCCTGTCCTTCTCTCTCTCTGCATGTCCTTATATCTTCTGAATGCTGCCCTTTTTGCCTTTACCTTTTCCACCACCTCTTTTGAGAATATCATCCGGCAAGATCATGGCAAGAGAGGAGGTGGCGTCACTATGATCATAAGGCAACATCTCTCTTACTCGCAAATGGAAAAGAATCCTGCCTTGGGTCCCACAACATGATTCTAAACAAATTGTCCTTTCCCCACACTCTTCCCACCTTCATTGGGGTAGCCTATGCTTCTCCTGGACTCAGTCAAGATGCTCTTGCAGCATGCCTCTCTGCCCTCCCTCCATTAGCTCATTCTGGTGAAGGCTATAACCTTGACTGGCTTTCCCCCTCATCTAAGCCCACAGCCTCCAAAATAGAATCCTTAAATCTCACACAGCTAATCGTGGAACCAACTCCCTACAACTCCTGTTCTTCCAATCACTCCCTCATAGATTGGGTACTGTCATGCCATCCTCACCGAATATCTGCAGCTGAAGTCCTTGCCCCCTCCTTAAGTGATTACTGCATCACCTACTTCATTAGAAAAAAACACCTACCCAAATCCACACCAAAGTACATAAAAATATGCTTTCTAAACTCAGTAGACACTAACTCCCTCCTCTCAGACTTGCATAATGCAGTAAATGTCGATACTGCCCTAGCCCAGTTCACAAAAATTTTCAACAGCGTCTGGGATTTCCATGCCCCCCTTAGAAAAGCCAGGGTCAGAAAATGTCACCACCCCTGGATTACTGCCCCTACTGTCACCCTTTGCAAAGCCCATGACAAGGCCTGGTCCACCTTCAAAGTCTCCCTAACCCTAAACTCAAGACAAGCATATAACTCCATGAGAAATGCTTGCACTAAGGCCATTCGGTGTTCAAAGGCTAACTGCTTTAAGCACTGGCTCAGCACAGCACACACCTCCTCTTTCTGGAATATAATACATTCCACTGTCGACCCACCTCCTCAATCAAATACCCCTACTCTTAAGCACAACAGCATTGAAATAATGGACCCCATCCAAGTTGTGGATATCCTCAAAACTTTCTTCACTACTTGTGCTTTCCCTGACTCAACCCCCCATTTGCCGCTAAACCCACTCCACAGCACATGCCAAATAAAAACCTCCTGCTTCCACGAACGAAGTACTGCTTGCCTTTCTATCCCTCAACACATCTAAATCTAGCTCTGATGGCTTACATCCCAGTCTCCTGCGCCTTTCTGCCCCCACCATCACTCTCCCTCTCACCTTCATTTTAAATATGTCCTTCTCCTCAGGCTTAGTTTCAAAAGCCTGGAAATCTGTGTGTTTCATCCCTCTCCACAAAGGCGGTGATCCCACCTCACCTGGAAACAACTGTCCTATCACCCTCCTCCCTGATTTGTCAAAACTGCAGGAATGCCTAGTTCAACCCAGACTGACTGAGTTCCGCATTGCCACCAACTTCCTATCCCCCTTCCAGTCCAGCTTCAGTAAAAAACACTCCACCATATCCTCCCTTCTCTGTGTCGCTGGTCACATTCAAGCAGCTGCCAACAAAGGCCACCTCACTACCGCAGTCTTCATCGACCTGGCTAAAGCCTTTGACTCAGTATTCCACCTTCTTCTTCTGAACACACTCAAGGATGAGGGGCTCGCCCCTTCTGCCATACAGTGGTTCAACTCATATCTCACTGACAGGCATCAGTCCTCCCCCTCCCTCCCTATCCTAGCAGGCATCCCTCAAAGCTCCATACTCAGCCCCATCCTGTTTTCTGTATTCATAAATAACCTCCCATCTGCCTGTTTCACCTCCGTCAACCATATGCACGCAGATGATACCATACTGTTCATCTCCGTCCTGGACCAGCCACTGTCCACTCTGCTCTGCAACACAATTTCCACTCAGTTCGAAACGAAACAACTCAAACTAAACACATCTAAAACAGTCTCTCTGACTTTCAGAACCTCTCAAAGTCTAGCCAAAGTTCTCAACACCCCACCCATCACCTCTCTCTCGATGCCTCCCTCTAAAGGTAGTCCCTTCCTACAAGTACCTATGTGTCTGGTTTGACCCACAATTAAATTTCTCAGTTCATATTGGCTACATAGCTACCAAACTCAGTCCAAAGCTCAGTATCCTGTATCGAAACAGAGACTCTCTCCTTCCCCTCCCCCGGTCATCGGGAACTTCTGACCAAAAAGATTATACCAGTCTTTGACTATGCTGACATTGTGTACTGCACTGCACCCTCCACCTCACTCTCTCGACTTGACTCCCTCTACTATGCTTTCTGTCAATTCGCCTCCAACTCTCCCTACAGGACCCACCACTGTTCTCCACTTTCCTGCCTGGACCTCTCTCCCCTCTCTCACAGGCGTCTCATCCACTCTTTATCCTTCATCTCCAAATTCTGGTTCAACCTGCTCCCATCTTACATCTCCACCCTCATCCTCTCTCCTGCCCCATCCCAAACATATTCTTTACACTCCAGGGATTCCCACTCTTTCTCACTTCCAACTCCCATCTCCCAACGTGGCCAAATCTGCCTTCGCCTATCGTCTCCCCTCTCTATGGCACTCTCAAACTCATCTCCTACGCTGCTCTCTCTCTCACTTCTCTGTCAGATCACTGCTGCACCTCCTGCCCTTCCCTTTTTGTTCCCATAACAACACATAGCACTTGGAAAGTTTGTACTTTGTAGTACATATAATGCTCTAGGATATGTCTCCCTTACCCAGTACCTTAACTATTTGTGTAGCTGTATGCTGTTAATAGTTATCATGAAATATTATGCTTCCTATTGTGTACTACTGTATTTGTATACTTTGATCCCATGCTCTCTGTTCCCCAGGTCACACCTAGAAATGAGCCTTGGCTCAGTGTGCCTAACCCAGTCACCAAATGTTTAAATAAAAATAAACCATATCAGTCACTTTTTCCTCATTCTTTTGCTTACTTGCTTAACACAGAGGTTTGTTGCCTTCCCTATGTGCTGTTTTTAGCTTCATCCACTGTTCCTCCACCCCACTTAGGTCTTCCCATCCACCAGGTCATCCCTGAAGCATTTTCCGTTCTTTTTAAAATCTGCTGTCCTGAAGTCCATGACCTTTGTCGTTGTGTGGTTCTATTTTGTAGGCGTTCTTATATTAAACCACTTTGTATTGTGATCGCTGTACCCCAATGGCCTCCTATCTTGACATCTGCAACACTGTCCCTGTTAGTGAGTACCAGGCCCAAAAATTGCCCCATTAGGAGTAGGTTCACTTATTAGTTGCCTGAGGAACACCCCCTGTAGGAAGTCAAGGATGTCCCTACTTCTAGCTGCAGCCACAGCTGGGAGGTTCCAGTCTACATCCGGGAGATTGAAGTAGCCAACAGTCAGCACCTTCCCCTTTTCTGCTATCTTGCCAACAGCTGCCACCAGTACCTTATCTGATTCCTCTTCCTGTTTTGGAGGTCTGTAGGTCATGCCAGTTCGACAGAGGCTCCATTTCACATTTCTAGGGTGACCCACAGTACCTCTTCTCCCCCTTTATTCCCTGTATCTCCGTTGCTTTTATGCCTTCACTCATATAAAGCACCTCACACCCTCCTTCCCTTCCCACCCTGTCCCTCCTGAACAGAGTATAGCCTGGTATGGATATGTCCCAGTAAAGGTTTTCAGTGCACCATGGCTTGGTAATGGCTACATTATCCAGGCCAGCCTCTGCCATTATGGCCACTATGTCTGGAATCTTATTTCCTAGACTTCTGGCATTCACATATAGTCTTCTAGATTTTGTTGCCACTCTGCTTTTAACCCCCTTCTTTCCTTTTTGCCCTCTCTCCTTCCCCCCCCCTCTCTTTTTAATGGTCCTGTCCCCTCCCTTCCTTTCTAGCACCCTGCTTTATTAATTTACATCCTGGGGGATTTCATTCCCCTTGGGTTCCTCCTACATTCTGTTTTAGTATGTGGGGGGGGGCAGGTACTGCCTCCCTGATTTCTTCTACCAGCTCCCTTGGCTTGATTAAATGTTCATTAGAGTAGCCAGCCCAGTGGCATGGAGGGCTGAGGCATCACTATCTTACCTCCTGCTATGCCACTGACCCATGTACGCGGTGCAAGCGGGTCGGTAGGGGAGGGAGAGGATCAAGCATATGAAGGACATTTCTCCTCTCTGGGGAAGGTGGCTTGGCAGCCCCGTCGAATAACTGCCCCCAGGTGGAGGCCTGAGAGTAGAATGGGACGGGGGCGCCAACGGAAGGGTGGGTGCTGCGGGACTCCACAGCATGCATACTCTTCACATACACACACTGATGTGTTGCACCTTGCAGTGGGGAGATCAAGAGAGCAAATGGTGGAAAAACACACAGTTAAAGATCAGACCCCCCCTCCCAGGCTCCGCACTGGTGGCCAGGCCAGCTGGATCCTGTGACCAGGACAACTGAAGGTAAACTTCCGGAGAAAGGGGTGATGGGGCTGGGGGGGGTTGATCAGATGGGGGCCACCAGTGAGATAAGGAGCAGAAAGTACATATTGAAAAAAAATGTTCATCAAAGTAACATCTAAACTGTCCACTGAGGACTGCGGTTCCCCTCACAGATGGATGTAGGCCATCACCCCATTAAGGCCCTTGTCTCTCAAGGGAGATCCCCAGTCTCTAGTGTAGCTGAACCCCTCCTTTCTGAACCATTCCGTCAACCATGGTGTTAAGTGTCTTGGTGCAGAGTTCCCTCTCCTCACACCCATCGTAGACAGGTAGCACTTCAGTGAAAGCCACTGAGTGCACTAGCTAAGACCCTTCCCCAGCTCCTTAAAGCAGCAGTACTAGTTAACAAAAATTTAAATAAGTTAGTGGGCAGTTAGGACACACCAAAATATCAACATATCTGGTTTTCCTTTTGCTTTATTTCATTCCCGAAGCAAGATAAAGGATTTTTAAGTTCTTAAAAGTTATTGGTCTTTTGCCACGTCAGCAATCATGGATCTAAGCAAATCAGGATGGTGCTGTGTTGTTAGCCATCAGAAATATGTGCTGGCAACACCCTGACATATTTGCATTATAAATACAGTGGGTGCAGTTAGTGTATGCTCTCTGGGGAAAATATTTTTGAAAGTTGCTGGGTGCTGCCATCTTTATTTTAGAGCCACGCAAATTACAAAAGTTGTAATCAAACATGGTCTTAAAAATAGCTGATTGAATTTAAAATACCCAAATAAAGAATTTAAGATTATCAGGAATACATTACTGCTAAAAAAGGTAGGATGATATTTTTTGCGGAATAACTAGTACTGCCGCTTTAAACTCCCCCTGCACTATCACATCCTGTCCCTAGCCAGGTCATAAATCCTCAGATGGACATTGACATCCAGCTCTGCCTCCCATCCTGCTTCCCTAGTGATCCTCTGACTCTGCTTCCCATCCATCCAGACCATGGTGCCGCATAGGCACTTATCCTCCCTCCCTCCACCCATTTCCTATTCCCAAATCTCTCCCACTCACAGTCAAGTTCCCCACCAGAAGTTGCTTCTTCCTCCTCCTCTGAAGTTCTCTTCCTCCCTCCTTGGGGTCTCTTCTCCAGAGAACTTCCATATCCATTCCAACCATTGTTAAGGGTGCCTCCTCCTGGCAGTCCCAGGAATTGCGTAGTAGTACCAGATGAGGAATGTGCCTCTGCCTCCCCACGACCACCCCCACCCTTCCAGAGCCCTCCATAATCCAGCCATCCCTCCTTCCTGGCATCCTCTGAGGTAATAGTGTCAGACTTGGTGGCCCTGAGTGAAGGAAGTGGTCCCCCGAATCCTAGCCAACTCAGCCTGGACTCTAACATAGAAACATAGAATGTGATGACAGATAAGGACCGGTTGGCCTATCCAGTCTGCTTATTTCTTCCTACCTATGACCACAGAGCATGGCCAGTCTAGAGCTATTTTTCCTTCCCTTACTCCTTTCCACTATGACTCCCTTGTGCTTATCCCATGCATTCTGGAATCTACCACTGTTTTAGCCCCCTCCCCCCACCTCCATTGGAAGGCTGTTCTAGAAATACACCACTCTGTGAAGAAGTATTTCTGGACATGTCTCCTGAATCTGCCCCCCCTCCACCCCCACCCAGCTTCATCTCATGTCCCCTTGATCTTTCCCTTGTCAGTCTTCACCATTCATTACTGCTGGGCATGAGCTGGAAACGCGCACCTGCCCAGGAGCTTTTTTTTGGGGGGGTAGTCGACACCAATGGTGCCACCCACTAGGCCAACACACTGCTTGGTGCTCGAGGGTTGGCCATTAGGCACCACAGACTCCTTCTCCACCCCAGTTCTGTTTTCTCCTGCCATCAAGGTAACACCTGCTGTGCGAGTGACCAAAAGTTTGCCACATCAGAAGGCTCTTTCTTTGATTTGATACCATTTTTTCCTGTTGTGCCATTTTTGCTCCATCCTGGTTCTGAAGTACTCACCTGATGCCGTTACCGGTAAGCTCGTTCCTTTCTTACATTTCTTACCGACGGTGCCGGGTCTATTGCTGTAGTTTTTTGTAAGTTGTTTTTGGCATCATGTCTGGTTCAGGGGCTAGGAAGAAATCCAAAGCGGGCTGCGCCCCCATGCATCGGTGCCCCTGTGGCCTCATTATTCCATTACGGATAAGCATGACATCTGCCTTTGTTGCCTGGGTCCCAACCATGATATAGATAATTGCGATGCCTGTTTCTCCATGGACCGCTGCGTTCTTCAGATCTGCTCATTTAAAGTCGGCAGGGCCCCGCTAACTTTTGGACGGCGGCGTCATTCTAGGGGTGCCATGGCAAAAACTCTTGACCCTGCCTCTGGGTCCCTATTCAAGCCTTGCCGTAGAGGAGGTTTCTTCCGTGGTGCCAGAGGAACAGCTCGGTTTCCTTCAGAGCTGGGTCGGGAGCACCAATACGGCAGTCACTTCCTCGGAAGTGCAGGCTCCCCTGGTGTTGCAGCCCACGGCTGCTGGGCCCAGCACTGGTGAACCCTCAGCGCCAGTTGCCAGCACCATCTCAGATCCTAGCATCATTCACAGTGCCAGTGATCGGGCCGGCATCATGGGTGGTGTTATGTCCCATGGCGGTGCCGTTCACAGCGCTATTCATAGGGGAGCTCCTGGGGTCGCTAGTCTGGTGGTGTGCATGGTTTCCTCCTCTTTGGAGGGGCATGACATGCTGGCCAATCTGGATTGGTGTACCAACTCCTCGGAGTCAGGGAGCCCCCTCGGACATGACACCAGGTGCCCCAGTGCTCCTCTTCTGGGGACCCTGGATTCTGTGGTCTCTGCAGGCTCCCACTTCGACGCCGATGTCGGGGGGCCAGCGGCGGATAGCAGTCCTGGGGTGCCTGGTGTGATGGTCCTGACCTCAGAGGCCGGGGCAGCTGCCATTTCTGGTGCTCTCCTAGCTACTGCGGTTGGGATGGGAACCTCCTCTTCTGCGGCCTCCCTCGGGAGGGGGGTCCCGTGGGATTGGGGGACCTCTTAGCACTGGGCTCGAGGAAGAGGGCGGCCTTGGAGTCTGAGGGGTTGAGAGGCCGGGGTGAAGCACGGGGGCCCTCTTCCACTACCCTGTGGGGGTTGGGGAGGAGTCACAGTGCCGAACCCCAGTTCTCCTCGTCTGAGACTGCGGAGGTGCCTTTAGTGGGTGGAGCTGGGGTTTGCCCTTCTAGAACCATGCAACCCTGGTTGCACCACAGGGGAGAATCTCCTTCAGGGCTCAGTTAGGATTTGTTCTTAAATCTGCAGCATCCACTGACTGGGTCGACCACCAGATTCCCCTGTGTGAGAGGATATACTGTGAGGTCTCAGAGCCCTGGCAGAGGCCAGACACTTTCTGTCAGGTGCCCTTCCCCAATCCCTCTGTAGACACCACCACCTCTCCCCAGCCATGTGGGCACTATAGGACCCTTAACCTGGGAGACATTCATTGCTACTGCAGCAGCCTTCCCTAGGTATGTTCGCGCCATGGACAAGCAGGTCTTTTGCCTGTCTCCACCACCGCAGGAGGACTCTGAACATCCAAGCTCCCCTACTTCCTCTGCTTCCTCATCTGAGGAAGAGAAACATTCTGTCCACCTCTTCTCTAATGCGGATTTCACTGAATATCAACGATTCCTTTCGAGGTTGGTTCAGGAGCTCCAAATTTCTCATGTAGTAAGACGCAATACCGAGCAAGAGACGTGCTCCTTTTTGAGTGAATTCTGTGTGAACAATCTTGTGGTATCTTCCTGGCCTATCCCCTTCCAGGAAGGATCAGTCCACACCTGGCAGTCACCAGCTGCCTCATCCCCAGCTCCAGTGGACTACAGGAGGAGGTATTGTTCACCCCAGGAGTCTCTTGGTTTTCTGCATCACACACCCTTGGGGCTGATGGCTCTAGATACTTCTTCCGGGCTACAACACCCAGTGCACGACCAACCACGGAATTCGGACTCCGCTGAGTTTGACCAGTGGGGAAGAAGAGTTTTCTCTTCATCTCGTGAGCTGCTCTGCATCATAGCACATCAGGCTCACCACGCTGCCTACAACAGGCATCTGTGGTCGATGCTGACACAAGTGTTAGCATCATTGCCTGATTCGGGGGAATCTAGGCAAGCCATTGTCCTCTCTTCACAGGGTCTAGAGTTTTCAAGGCACCAGGCAAGGGCATTTTATGATGCCAATAAGGTGGCATCCAGATTGGTAGGCACAGCAATCTGCATTTGGCGGACGGTGTGGCTTCGCCTGTCTAGATTATCACCCATTGCCTGGTGTAGGGTGATTTCCTCCGTCTTCTGGGGTACCTGTCTTTTCTCCCGCAAGGAAAGGAGGAATTTATAGGGGCGTCTTCCATCACCCTGGCCATGCGGGAGACCAACTCAGCCTGACAGCCTTAGCCTCGTATGACCCGAGTAGGGCAATAGGGTCTCCTCCTGCCTCCCCACAGGAGGCTGAGGAAATTTTTTCCTCAGGGCATTGCCAGGTCTCCTCCGGGGGGCTTGGTACTCACCAAGCAGTAATGAATGGTGAAGACTGACAAGGGGAAGATATGAAAATTACGTACTTACTGTAATTGTTGATCTTCTCTTGTATCTTCACCATTCATTACTGATTCCTGCCCACCTTCCCCTCTTGGGCCTCAGCATCTGGGCGCCACCTCCACCCTGCTCGCCCTCCCCCTCTTCAAGGCCAGTTGGGGGCAGAGTCTCACTGGTACCTCAGGGCCCTCTGTTTCCTTCTCTAAAAGTCACAGAGCACCCAACTTGAGGGTGGCGAGTAGGGTCTTCGCCCTGGCCTTGCAGGGAACTCCTTGGGGTTCTCAGTGGGATACACTGTGGGGTCCATGACATGACTTGGCACAGACCTGTCTAGTCCGTTGTCAAGTCGTTTAAGGGTGGGGACTTCGTCAGTGCATCCTGTGGGAGGACCCATAGGGACTCCAGCCCCCCCCCCCTTTTTCCTTTCTTGCTGTCTCCCTACTTTATAGGGGTTGCTTTCTGGACAGGGTCCTCTCCTGTTTAAGGGTTTTTCCCCTTGGCTAAACCCTCAGGTGGTAAGCTTGAGAGGGCCATGCTGCAGGACTTTCTCCTGAATGCAGGTTTAGGGGCAGGAAGGGTCAGACCCCGCCATGCTTTATATTCTCCAAGACCAACTCAAATTCTGTTGTTCTGGACCTATGTCCAGTGGTTCCTGAAGTTGACAGGGTCCTTGCACCTGTGTCTTCATACCTCCCAGATTTTGGAGGCTAAAAATAAGCCAATGGTCTTTCGGCTGATCACGGCTAAGATCTCTCCTTCTTCCCCAATATCTTCTATCTTTCTCTTCTCATTCCTTTCTCTCTCTCTCTCTCTCTCTCTCTCTCTCTCTTTCCTGTGCTGCCACCCAGAGGCTGGGTCCCTAAGGCCAGTTAGCAGAATTCTGTTTCCCTCTGTCCTCTGGTCGGCTTATTCCTTTTTCAGTTGTTATCCTTTCCTTTTCCTATCCCACGGCTCTCTTGCTTCATCTTTAAATTTCTCTATCCCCCTTTTTCACTTCTCTCTGTCAGAACAAAACTGGGGTGGAGAAGGAGTTTGCGGTGCCTAACGGCCAACCCCTAGCCGCCACGCAGGCATTGACCGCGTGGGCAGTACCAAGGCACCCACTTCAAAAAAAAAAGCTCCCGGGTAGGTTACGCTTCCAGCTAACACCCAGCAGTAATGAATGGTGAAGATACAAGAGAAGATCAAGAATTACGGTAGGTATGCAAGTTTAATTTCTTGAGCATCTTTTTTTCTGAAAAACCTTCCCTCCTATACATTATTCCCCCCAATGAGGTATTTAAAGGTCTCCTATCATATCCCCCCTCTCCTTCCTCTGTTCCAGGGTGTACATATTGAGGTCCTTTAGTCTCTTTGCATAGGGCTTTTAATGTAGACCCTGCAGAGTTTTCCTTACCCTGCTCTGGAACACCTCCACTCTGTCTATGTCGTTCCAGAGATGTGGTCTCCAGAATTAGACATAGTACTCTAAATGGCGATCTGTACAGGGGAAGCATCACCTCCCTCATTCTGCTAGTGATACCTTCGCTATCCACCCCAGTATCCCACTTGCTTTCTTCACTGCCTTGTCACACTGCCTGACCACCTTTAGGTCATCCGATATGATTGCCACCAGGTCTTTTTCATGTGTGGTGGTCATCAGTACCACTCCACCCATTTTGTGCTCCCCTTGGGGTTTCTGTACCCTAAGTGCATTATTTTGCACTTTTTCGCGTTGAAACCCAGCTACCATACCCTTGACCACTCCTCTGGTTTTCTGTTCTCTGCTCATCCCCCACCAGTAGCCACCCTATTACATTTTGGTGTCCTACGCAAAGAGGGCAGACCTTCTCCCCAGCTCCTCTCCTCTGCAGTGTCACTTATAAAGACATTAAAGAGAACCAGTTCCAACACTGATCCCTGAGCTACCCCACTGGTCACCCTCCCTTCCACTGAGTCAACTCCATTTACCACCTCACTCTGTAGCCTATCCACTAACCAATTTCTTAGCTAGTTTAACCACATTTGTACCTACTCCTAAGCTACCCAGCTTGCTTACTAATCTCCTTTGTGGAATGATATCAAAAGCCTTACTGAAATCTAGGCAGGCTGTGTCCACTGCTCTACCCTGACCTAACACCTTTGCTGCTCAGTCAAAGAAATCTGTCAGATTCGTTTGACGTGACCTCCCCTCTGTGAAACCATGCTGCCTCAGGTGTTGTAACCCATTGGATTCAAGATATTGCACAATCCTTTCCTTCAGCAATGATTCCATTAACTTTCCCACCACCGATGTTAGGCTGGCTGATCAATAATTGCCCGCCTCCTCCCTGCTACCACTTTTGTGTAGTGGGTCCACATCTGCCGTCTTCCAGTCCTCCATAACCACCCCTGTTTCCAGTGGGCTTTTAAATAGAACTGTCAGAGGTGCACCCGGTATGTCCCTTAGCTCCCTCAGTACCTTTTGATGCACCCCATTTAGCCCCATGGCTTACACCAGCTTCAGATTAGCAAGTCCCTCTAGGACTGTTGCTTCAAAAAAGGACTAGTGTCCACCTCCCTCCCTCCCCTCAAAGCTTCTGTTACTTTGTGGCCCTTCCTTCCCCTGTGAACACTGAACCAAAATATTTGTTCAGGATGTCTGCCTTTCCCTGATCCCCCTCTGTACAGTCCCCCCCTTTCCCTTTTTAACTTTACAGTCCCACCCCTGGTCTTCCTCTTTTCTCTTGCATACCTAAAAAATGCCGCTACCTCCTTGACTATTCTCTTTTCAGTTTGCGCCTTTGCACTCCTTACTGCTTTCCCTGCTTCTCTCTGTTTCCCTTGATATACCTCCCTATCCTCTACCCTCAGCACTTCCTTATACCTCCTGAATGGTACCTTTTTTGCTTTTACCTTTTCAGTCACCTCTTTCGAGAACTATAGCAGCCTGTTTTTCCTCTTGCTTTTGCTCACTTGACTTAGAGGTTTGTTGCCTTTACTGTGCTCCCTTTTATTTTCACCCACTGTTCCTCTACCCTTCCCAGGCCCCCTCCTCAGGTCATCCCTGAGCCATTCACCAATCTTTCTAAAATCTGCCCTCCTGAAGTCCAGGACCCTCACCCTTGTGTGGTTTGATTTCACATCCATCCTTATATTGCACTGCACCATATGGTGATCACTGGTCCCCAAGTGGCCTCCCACCTTGACATCTGTAACAGTGTCCCTGTTAGTGTGTACCAGGTCCAGTCTTGCAGCACCCTCCCTCCATCCAGATGGGGTAGCACCACAGTCTCCAGACAGTCTCTCTAAAAACTACTTCCCCACAGTCACTGCACTACACCCACCACTCCTAGCATTCCCATATTTTGTACTTCCTGCGTTACCTGGAAATACTTATGTACTGTACCTTACCCTTGATATGGTATTCCTAGCTTCCCCTTTATTAGTGTGTTTGTGTTGCTACTTGTGTTCCCCTGTACGTGGTATAATTCCCCTTATGTTATTACCCTAGATAGGTTGAGTTTAGGCCTACCTTTTGCCTTCTGCCCTTCTCAGCAGTGAATACAACAGGAGTGATCAGGTGCCTTACCTTAGTTGACTAGCAGAGTCCCCTTCTTTCCTGCTTCCTTCTGCTGACTCCTAAAATGCCAGTCTTTCACCTCTTCCACTCCTTCTCTGTTCAGCTCACTCACAGGGAAATGAATGTGTGTGGGGACACATTAGAGGTGGCTACCTTACATCCTTCCTGTGCAGCCCCCTTAAGGCAGTACTTCTGCCTTGACACCAAGATCTGCAACAGAGTAGATGATCCAGATGGGGTTGGCAGAGTGAGAAGAGATCTGGATAAACTGGCAAAATGGTCGGAAGAGTGGCAACTGGGGTTTAACGCAAAGAAGGGCAAGATCATGCACATAGGGAAGAGAAACCTTGAAGCCACCTATAGGCTCAGAGGGGAGTTGCTGGCAGTCACAAGATGACCTGAAATCATCGAAGCAGACCACTAAAGCAGTAGCTAAGGCTAGGGGGATGTTGGGGTGTATTAGCAGGGGCCATCACAAGTCGTGAGAGGGAGGTAATTATCCCTCTTTACAAGACACTGGTTAGGCCCCATCTGGAGTACTGCATGCAGTACTGGAGGCCACACTTTCACAAGGACATTAACCAAATTAAGGCAGTCCAGAGAAGGGCAACCAAAATGGTGCAGGGACTGCATCAGAAAATGTTTGAGGACAGATTAACGGAGCTCAATATGTATACCCTAGAGCAAAGGAGGGGGAGAGAGGTGATATGATCGAAACATTCAAAGACTTTAAGGGCATTAACAAGGTGAAAGAGTCTAACATGTTTCAATATAAGAAAAATAGCAGGACAAGAGAACACAGCATGAGATTAGAGGGAGGCCAATTAAGGGGTAATGTGAGGAAGTTCTTTTCCACAGAAAGGGTGGTGGATGCATGGAATGGCCTACCTCAGGAAGTGGTGGATATGAATACAGTGCAGAGCTTCAGACAGGCATGGGGTGGGCATAAAGGAGCAATACAGATGAGTATGAATAGATAGGCTATTGACAGAGCAAAGGCCGATGGCACATTCTTAAGGTAGAAAAAGAAATGGGCAGACTGGATGGGCCATGCGGTCCTTATCTGCCATCAACTTCTATGTTTCTTTGTGGATTACCGAGTCCCTGCTCATGGGCAGGCAGTTTGAGCCTGTGCACAGGTATAAGATGTCACACCTGTCATGGAAGAAGGTGTTCATGGTGGCCATCATGTCAGCCAGAAGAATCAGTGAGCCCCAGGTGCTCTCGGTGGAGTCTTCCACAAGGACAGGATTGTTCTTCGACCCTACTCAAAGTTCCTCCCAAAGGTTGCAGTGGAGTTCCAGATTAACCAGGTTATGAAACTCCTGGTATGGTTTGCCAGCCCTTCTTCGGAGGCAGGCTGCAGGCTCCATACCCTGGACCTGCAGAGGGTGCCCTCTTATTACATGGAGTACGCTGCTGAAGTTCAGCATGATGCTCGCCATTTGTTTGTAACATACCTGAAGTTGCACCTGGCAAACTGGCAGCAGAGTGGATGATTAGCAGGATGTTTAGCAGGTGCATAACATCCTGCATTGACCTCTGCTATAGGTTGTCTGGTGGGGAGCCTCCTGTAGGGCTTAGAGCTCATTCCACCAGACATACTGCTGTCTTTGGGGCTGCTTCCAGGGACATTCCTATCCAAGAAATCTGTAGGGCTGCCACTGGGAAATCGGCACACACCTTCATTTCCGATTACAGCATCAACCTTGAGTCATGATGGGATGCTGCTTTTGGGACCTCAGTTCTCCAGTCTCTGTTCGCTAGATAGGGGTGTGTGCCTTGCCTTTTCCTCCAAGAGAACTGCTGGGATTCTGATATCCACACCCCTAGAAAAATAGGCTACTCACCTGTAACCGTAGTAAGAGTCATCTGTAGTACACATGCACACAACTCACCCGGCTTCTACTGGCAAGCGGCACACAGATCCCTGCTTCCAGTATGCAAAGATCTGACATCACAGGGCGTATACCGCTCAGCTGATAGGAGATTAGCATCAAGACATTCGACAAATCAGCAGTTCCAGTGAAACTGCCAGAGTGTGGATGTAAACTTTATACTAGTCCTAGAACTACCTATTTATATGGGCTACTGGCCACCACCAAGAGAACATTTGTGAGAGGAAGAAATCTTTGTCGTGTCATCCAGGGGCTGCCAAGATTATGATCTGCAGAGGACCAAGTCTTCACAGTAGTGGTCCCCAGATTTTTGAATGCCATTGTTTGGTTCATAGGGATCATAGATTTATTACAAGCCAGGACAGGCACAGGCCCTTATACAGTTCACCCTGAACTCAAAGGGAATGACCCTTGATAGAATGTGAAGAGCAATATTTATCTAGGCGGTTTTTAAAGGTAGTTCTATTGTTACTACCAACTACCTCTGGTGGAAGTCTGTTCCACATTCCCACCACTCGTTGACTAAAAAATCCTGCCCTTCTCTTAGTTTTATTTGTATGCCTGTGAAGCTGCAAACCATGTGATCGTGTAACATGTTCAGTATCTTTGAACATTAGTCCTGAAGTTTCCCATAGATCATCTTTGATAAAGGCACTGTAGACAAAACATGTCTCCTCTTAGTTTCCTGTTCTCAACCAATCAGTCATCATTTATTTGTAAAATAGCACTATTCCAGAACCATAGCGTTAGTACATAACCATAAAATCCATAAAAACCATTGCACATATAAAAAACAGCTACAGCAGATCAAATAAAATCAGGAAACGCCAAAGTAAATAAATTAGTTTTTGATGCAGATTTAAAATTCTTCACCGTCAGGCACTGTTGAATCTGACGAGGTAAAGAATTCCACAGGGACGTGGCCACAAATTCAAATGCACAGGCCCCAGATGACTTCAAACGAACCCTGGGAATCTCTAGCAATCCCTCGTCGGTGGAGCGAAGTGGCCGGGAGGGGCAATAGGGATGAAGAAGATCTTGCAGATAACTCGGTCCCTGTCTATGTAGGGCCTTATAGGTCAGTAAACCGACCTTGAAGGTGATCCGCCACTGAATAGGCAGCCAGTGCAGATCGTGAAGCACTGGCGTGACATGACAGCTACGAGGTAGCCCAGTCAACAACAGAGCTGCTGCATTATGCACCAGCTGCAAGCAGCGGATATCAATCCCTTGGTAGCTCTAGGTACAGGGCATTACAGTAATCAAGGTGTGAGGTTACAAAGGCATGAAGCAAAACTGGTTGGTCATCAGGCGGAACTAAGTGCTTGATCCCCGGGCTACATTCCTTAGATGGTAAAAGGCAGACTTGACAACGGACGACACCTGATGTTTAAGTGTTAGTCCATCATCGAGAACCACACCTAGATCCCACACCCATTCAGAGGTCATCAGCTGGCAGCCACCGAGCCAAAGCCCCGAAGCTTGCCTCTCTGAGGACCCCTCTACCCGACAGCCCAGGTCCACCACCAAAACCTCAGTCTTGTCCGGATCCCAACCTCAGCCAACTGGCCCTCATCCAATCCTCAGTCTCAGAAAGGTAGTCATTAAAACTCAAGATAACTCCCCCTTGATTGGGCACAAAGGACAGGTAGTGCTTAGTATCATCTGCATAGCAGTGAAAACTCAGCCCATACTGCCTTACAGTGTCTCCCAACAGCAGCATATACACTGCAAACAACATGGGGGATAGTACAGAGCCCTGCGGAACCCCACATGGCAGGGGAAACCTTGTCAGAGAAGTAAACCCCACAGACAACTCTCTGAAACCTGCCAGTGAGGAAAGAATGAAACCATCTGAGGACTGTACCAGACAGTCCACAGATTTTTTTTTTTTTATATTTTCCTCTTTTTCCTGGCCGGGCCACTGATCTTTATCTGCCCTGGTCACGGCCCCCGGAGACCTCCACCGCCACCTATTGCTGCCAGGGACCCACGGTCACCCCCGGCTTGCCCCCCGGAGGGTGGGGCCTTGGCCACCTTTGTGGCCACGGAACTATGACTAGTTGGGGTCCCGCAGCGACGGTGGTGAATCGAGGACCTCCGGGGAGGGCTTCATTCTCTCATTGGCCCAGCCCGCCATTCTTTTTTCCTGGTTTCTTCCCCCAGAGGAGGCGGGGACGTGCAATGACGCCAGCGTCTGCCCCGCCTCCTCCCCCGTTGAACGTTGGCAGCGCGAGGTCTCCCGGCCTCCACCAGTGGTCCTCCGTGCTCCGACTGTTGTCCCCACCTTCCCTCCGGAGAAGGAGAGCTGCCCATCGGATGCTCCATCCTTTTCCCCCCAGCCGGCCCTCCGACAACCCGGTCCGTTCCTGAACCCGGGTCGCCGGCGTCGCAAGTGGAAATCCCACCGCTGCGCCGACGGGCCGGCAACAGTCCACAGATTGACTGCAGGCGCCCAACCAACACCCCATGGTCCACAGTGTCAAATGCCGCCGAGAAATCAAGAAGAACCAAGATGGAACAGCTCCTCCGATCTCTTACTGTTAGGAGATCATTGAGAACCCGAACAAGGGCCGTCTCGGTACTATGACCTTTCCAGAAACCGGGCTGGAGAGGATCGTAGAAGTCATAGATGGTCAGATGATCCTCCAGCTGCAGTGCGACCACCTTCTCAATAACTTTACCCACAAAGGGAAGGTTAGAGATGGGTCTGTAGTTAGCAAGACAGTCTGGGCTGAAAGATGATTCCTTAAGAAGGGGTACCAATACCGCCTCCTTCAGGGTGTCCAGAAACACCCCAGAATCTAACGAACACCAGACTATCTCAGCAAGGACTGGGCCGATGGTCTCAACGCACCCCACAAGGAGGAGCGTTGGGCCAGGATCCAAACCACAGCAGGTTGGCTGCAAGGACTGGATAATCTTCAAGACATCCCCGATCCCCGGCTGGTGGAAGTCAGACCAGACAGACTGAGGAGCTGCCACCTCCCACCGATCACTGTCCACCCCATTGAGGCATCCTATGCAGCTCTCAGACCTGATGTCGGCAACCTTATTGGCAAAAAAGCGAGCGAATTTGTCGCACTTCCCTTGTAACAATTTATTTATTTATTTGCTTTTGTTAACCGGGTAAGCACACTAGACAGCCAAGTGCCTATTTTCAGGTGCGACCCGGGAGATTATAAGGTACATACATGAACATCAGGCGAATACAAGTAGAGGATTACATTACATAAAACTAGCACAACAGGGACATTACAAGCATCAGATTTCATCAGGCAAATAGTAGTGAAGAGTTAATATAAAGTGACCAGAACACAGGGACATTGTAAGACAACAATACCAAAAACAGGTATTACAATACAGTATTAAACATTGCAGTCAGTAAGACTGCAGACAGACTGGATTGCACAGTCTGTCCACAATTCGGAAGAGCTGAGATGGTCGATTTTGTGCCACAGCAACCAACCTGGACAGGAACTGTGCCTTCTTATGGGAAATAGCCGATTGACAGTCCCTATAGTGGGCTAGTAATCTAAGTCTGTTAACATCCAGGCCCAATTTTCACCAGCGACGCTCCAGCATTCGTCCCACTTTCCTCAGCTCCCTCAAGGTCCCATTAAACCAAGGGGACCGAGGGCGCTGGGTAAGAGGACAAACTTGGACAGGAGCGAGGCAATCCAGAGCCTCGTCACAGTGTCATTATAACCTTGGACGAGGGCATCCGGGTCACCACTATTCCTCAGCAGCCCCAATAGGTCCAGCACCGCCAGCAGGCCATCGGGGGGATAAACCCTCTAAAGGGCGGTACCCGACCATCTCTGTAGGGGTAGGCCTATGTGGGGGGGCCTGGAAATTGAACCTTATGGTGTGATGGTCCGACCAACTGACTGGCTCCACCACCAAATCAGAGGTCTTCATATCCAGAAGGAAGACTAGGTCCAAGGAATGACCGTGCCTATGAGTACAGATTAAGAACCCTCAATCTATCCTCATATTTATGTTCTTTGACCATTCTAATCATTCTGGTTGCCCCCCTCTGAATTCCCTCCAATACTTTTATATCCTTCTTGTTAATTGGGGCAGAAAACTGCGAGCAGTACTTCAGATGTGGTCTTTCGAGTGTCTTGTACAGAGGAAGAATCACCCTTTTATCCCTGTTGGTTATATGTCTGGCTATGCAGGTCAAGATACCCCTAGCCCTATTGGCCTTTACTTGGCTGTTTAAACTATTCTTGTGATCCTTTGAAATAATAATTCCCAGGTCCTTTTCTTCATTGGTAACTCTGAGTTTTGCCCACCAAAGAATATGATGCCATGATACTTGAATGACCCAAGTGCATAACTGCATACTTGTCCAAGTTAAAGGTCTACTTGTATTCTTGCACCCATGAGTGTGTTCTGCCAAGTTTCTTCTGCAAATTTACAGCATCTAATTCACTCTGAACCATACAACTAGGTTTAGTGTCGTCAGCGAACTTTGACATGCAGACTTGATTCCCACTATTCATTGAAGCAATATAGATGTTAAACAATATTGACCCCAAATCTGAACCCTGCAGCACTCCACTGGTAACCCATTCCGACATTGTACCCCTAATATTGACCATTTGTCTTCTACCTGTCAGCCATGATCTAATCCATTTGATGATGTTAGCATTTAAGTTGATCTTATATAATTTGTCAATGAGTTTTTTGTGTGGTACCTTGTCAGACACTTTACTCAGGTCTAGAAACACCACATCCACTGAGAAGCCCTTCTCCAATTGTTCGCTCACAGTCTCAGAAAATTGGAGTAATTTAGTTTGGCAGGACCTACCCAATCTAAAGCTGTGTTGTAAATGGGGGAGGAAGGGGAGAGGGAGGTAAGGTGCCTTCCTGGCGCTACGGCTTGGAGGGACAGGAAGCGAATCCTCAGGATCGTGGGAGGAGCTGCACAAGGGAGGGAGCTGGATGTCACTGTCCTCCTAGGGACAAATGACCTGGCTAGCAATGGGATCAGAGCAGTGCAAGAGGAGTTTGTAGAGTTGGGGAGGGGCCTTAGACAAGTAGCACATACGATAACCTTCTCGGAGGTGCTGCCTGTCTATGGCAAGGGTGATGCTAGGGCACTCCCCACCAGCACATTCAATGAGTGGTTGAAAAACTGGTGTGGAGCTCAGGGTTTTGGCTTCATTGGGGACTGGGGAGCCACCTGGAGGGATGCAGACCTATACTGGTGCAATGGTCTGCTTCTGTCCAGGGGGGGAACCAGGTTCCTAGGTGAGAGGTTTAAATGCTTCATTGGCAAGTATTTAAATAGACAAGGGGGGAGGCACTGAAAAGGAGCAGGGAAATCCCAGTCTCCCCCCACAAAACATGATAATTAGTGAGGTAAACACCAAGGTAGAGAAGTTATTAGGAGCAGAACAGGGTAAATGTAAAAAAGGCAAAGGCAGTAAGGACAGGAATGGGGATAAAAGGGTAAGGCTATCAAAAGTGGAGGGTGATGAGTACCAATGCCTGTAGTCTGTGTAACAAGCTCCTGAACTAGTGGCCTTGATGGAAGAGGGTTGCTTGGATATTGTGGCAGTCACAGAAACATGGTACACAGAGAACCCTGACTGGGATGTCAACATACCAGGATACACAATCTACAGGAGGGACAGGGAGGGTAAAAGAGGAGGAGTAGGAGTAGCACTCTATGTAAAGGAAGGGATCAAAGCAACAGAACTAAAGAGTAAACAGGGAGCAGATGAGGCACTCTGGGTCACCCTGGAGACAGGGAATGGTGCCACAATCCACATGGGGGTTGTATGCAGACCCCCATCTCAGGGGGAGGGAATGGACAAGGAAATGATAGAAGGCTTCCTTAGAATGGCAGAAAAAGGGGAGATATTGTTGATGGGGGACCTGAATATGCCAGATGTTAACTGGAGCACCTTTGCTGCAGGCACATCCAAGAGCAGGGTCATTCTTGATGCCCTACAGGGGGCATGCCTCAGACAGCTAGTATTGGAACCCATTCGGAAGGGAGCAATCTTAGACCTGGTACTCTCAAATGGGGACAGAGAAAGAATCTCAGATTTGGAAGTGGGTAGCCATCTTGGAACAAGCTACCACCAAACAGTGTGGTTCACGATAAACACAGCCATACAATCAAGCCACACAAAGGCAAGAGTATTGGACTTTTGGAGGGCTGACTTTGGGAAAATGAGAGAGTGCCTCTGAAAAGCACTAGCAAACAGGCAAGAAGGAGGGGTGGAGGAACAATGGGGAGTAATCAAAACAGCCATCACAGAGGCAACAAGCCTTTGTGTAAAGCAAATCAATAAAACACAACAAAGGAAAAACTGCTATGGTTCTCAAAAGAGGTGGCAGGGAAGGTTAAGGAGAAAAGGATAGCATTCAGGAAATATAAGGAAACACAGAAGGAGCAGGACAGAGAACTTTATCAGTTAAAGCAGAAAGAGGCTGGGAAGGCAGTCAGAATAGCAAAGGCCCAAACCGAGGAAAGGATAGCCAATTCTGTTAAGAAGGGGGATAAGACCTTTTATAGGTACATTAGGGAGTGAAGAAAGACCAAAGGAGGGATACTGAGGCTTAATAAAGGGGAGGGAATGTGGGTAGAGGGTGACAGTGAAAAAGCAGGGATACTGAATGAATATTTCTGCTCAGTATTCACAAAGAAAGAGGAGGGGGGAGGTACCTAAACCAAACAAAAGAAACACTCTGAAGATGGGGGTCGATACCAGTCCATTTACAGAAGAAAAGGTTCTGAAAGAAGTAATAAAATTGAAGGTGGGCAAAGCAATGGGGGCTGATGGGATTCACCCAAGAATTCTAAAAGAACTAAGGGTAGAACTAGTGACACCGCTGACTACTCTCTTTAACAAATCATGGGAGTATGGGGTGATACCGAGGACTGGAGGAGGGCAGATGTGATTCCTCTTCACAAAAGTGGGAGCAGGATGAAAACTACAGACCAGTTAGTTTGACCTCGGTGGTAGGGAAAATGATGGAATCACTTCTGAAGGAAAGAATTGTTGAGTACGTAGAGGCCAGTGGGGCACAGGACCCAAGGCAGCATAGATTCACGATGGGAAGGTCGTGTCAGATGAATCTAATAGATTTCTTTGACTGGGTGACCAAAGTAGTAGACCAGGGAGGGGTTGTGGACATGGCCTACCTAGATTTTAGCAAGGCATTTGATACAGTCCCACACAAGATTAATGCATGGGTTAGCCAGCCTTGGAGTGGGTCCCAGGTGGTAGCCTGGATAAAAATTGGCTAGACAACAAGACGCAAAGGGTAGTAGTAAATGGAGTACACAGTGAAGAAAGGAGGGTTACTAGCGGGGTACCGCAGGGTTCAGTACTGGGACTGGTCCTTTTTAATGTGTTTATAAGTGACATTGCAGAGGAACTGGAAAGAAAAGTATGTCTCTTTGCAGATGACACAAAGATCTGCAACAGGGTTGATACACAAGGTGGAGTGGAAAGGATAAGAAGGGACTTGGCAAGGTTGGAGGAATGGTCAAATGTATGGCAGCTCAGATTAAATGCAAAGAAGTGCAAGGTAATGCACATGGGAAACAAAAACCCAGGGGAAGCATACACAATGGGGGGTGAGATACTGACAACAGTAAAAATGGAAAGGGACCTGGGGGTAATTATATCAGATGGCCTAAAGGTGGGCAAGCAATGTGAGAAGGCAGTAAGGATGGCTGGGGGGATACTGGGATGCTGGTATCAACTTCTATATCCAGAGTGTTTCAGAAGTTGATACCAGCCCATTTACAGAAGAAAAGGTTCTGAAAGAACTCTTAAAACTGAAGGTGGACAAAGCAATGGGGCCTGATGGGATTCATCCCAGAATTCTAAAAGAACTAAGGGTAGAACTAGTGACACCACTGACTACCCTTTTTAACAAATCTTGGGAGGATGGGGTGGTATATATAGGATTTGTTGCATTGTTTACATATCCCTGGATAGTATTTTTAATATCCAGGACTTCTGCTCCTGAGAGGGAAATGACCTGTGTATTAGTTTTTCTGCCTTCACATATTATTATGTCAGTGAATTTTAGCATTAAATCCCCAATTATGACAATATCGCTGTTTTCCTCAGAGGGGTTTTCCATACTGTGCTCTTATTGTATATCCATACTTTCTACTTATTGGATATCCTGCACCTGGTGGGTACTACCGTGGTCTGAAGGTGGGGTGCTTTTAGAATTGTCCCTAGCAAGATCTTGCTCATATGTTGTGGGTGAATTAGTATCCCTTATGCCTGACACTGAGCCCTCGGATTTGTTAGAAGCTGTTCTCCTACTTGGCACTGATTTTTTTTTCTCTCTCTTCAGTGGTAACAATGTTTAAACTATTGTCATTACTTCCTTGTTCAGATATGCCATCCTGACTGTTGGTAGCCAAAATATTCATGTCTGTGTGAACATAAGAACATAAGAAAAGTGTTGGCAGATGTGGACCGTGTGGTCCATCTAGTCTCTTCAAGGTGGCTACCCCCCCCCAAATTATATTTTTTCCATAAGTTGCCCACATTGCCTGTCCCAAATGAGTATGAATTCCTTTGCTGTCTTCAATGCCACCACTTCTGGTGGCTGGCTGTTTCATGGGTCTACCACTCTTTTGGTGAAAAAGTACTTTCTAGAGTTGCTTTTAAATTTCCTCCCACCAGACACAAGTTGTGCCCTCTTGTATGCACCACCCTGTTTTCCTGGAAGAGGTTTTCCTTTTGAGTTAATTCCCTTTTCGTACTTAAATGTTTCTGTTATGTCCCCCCCATTTCTTCTCTGTTACAGAGAGAATAAATTCAACTTTTTGAGTCTTGTCATGTATGGCTCATGATGCAGCCCATGCACCATCTTTGTGGCCGTTCTCTGCACCATCACCAGACAGTCGATGTTCTTTTTTAGGTGAGGCCTCCAGAACCGGACACAGTGCTCGAGGGGTGGCCTCCCCCACGATCTGTAGAGGGGCATGATAACTTCCTGCTTTCTGCTCGTAATACCCCTTCCTATGCATCCAGGGATACCACTTGCCTTCTGCGCTGCTTTTTCGCATTGTTTTCCTACCTTTAAGTCATTGGTAATGATCCCGTTCCATCTTTGCCTACTCTAATTGATGCCCTTCTAGTATGTACTTTTTTTCTGGGTTCCGCTTCCCCAGGTGCATTACCTTAAATTTCTTGGCGTTAAATTTTAACTGCCAGTTTTTGGACCATTCTTCCAGTTTCCTTAAGTCAGCTTCCATACCTAATGACCCCTGTAATGTATCCCCCCTATTGCAGAGCTTTGTATCATCTGCGAACAGGCAAACCTTCCCCTCCAGTTCATCACTGATGTCACTGATGAATATGTTGAAGAGGACTGGACCCAGCATTGATCTCTGTGGAACACCACTTGTCACACCTCCCTCCCTTGATAATGCCCCATTGACCAAAACTGTCTAGGTCCTATTCTGCAGCCAGTTTCTAATGCAGCTTACTATTTTCTGTCCAACTCCTGCATGTTCTAGTTTGTTAGTAAGTCCCCTGTCAGAAACAGTGTCAAAGGCCTTACTGAAGTCTAGGTAGACCATGTCCACCACCCCACCCTGGTCCACTGTCCTGGTAACCCAGTCGAAGAAATCAATCATGTTTGGGGGCAGGTTTTCCACTTTTATTTAATTACTCAGCTATTCTCTCCTTTAGTAATGTCTCCATACTTTTTCCCATTATAGAGGTCAGGCTGACTGTGCAGTAGTTTCCTGATTCTTCCTTGCTACCACTTTTGTGCAAGGGCGCAACTGTTGCCCTTTTCCAGTCTTGGGATGGTAGCATCCCAGGTGTGGTTCGTGGTGAACCAAGTTTCTGTAACCATGACCCAGTCCAGTTGTGCCTCTGCCACCAAGGCTGTGAGCTCAGGGATTTTGTTTGGTAAACTGTGAGCATTGATGCACATAGCCTTCCACCCCTGGTAGTCCTTTTGTTGTGTACCATTTCCTTGTTCTGATCTGAATTGTTTGTGTCTTAATCACTTTATGCCTCTCCCTAGTGGATTAGGCTGGGCAGTGCCTTTCTATCACTGTTGTTGGTATCTCTGTGGTATCTAGGCGATGCGGTAGCTGATGCTGGGGGAGGGGTAGTTGGTGACCTTTGTGATGTGAGGGTTGCCTGCGGCTCCTCCCTGTCCACTAGTTTAACTGATCAATATGGACGTTGAATTTCTGTCCATACACTCGAGTCCCCTCCTTAGTGAGGTGCAGGCCATCAAATTTAAAGAAGTCCCTTTCCCAGAAAGTCCACCAGTTTCCTAGAAAGTCACACCCTCTTTTGTTGCACTAGATTTTTAGCCAGCGGTTAAGTTCGGTGATGTCCTTCTCTCTGATCTTCTGCCTGCTGTCTCCTTATCCCTAGACAGGCAAAATCTCCGAGAAAGAGATAGTGGATGAAAGAGAAGCTAGTTTTTCATCTAGCCTGGTAAGATTTTGTTTTATTTCTTCCACAGATTGACTGGCTAGGTCATTTGTACCTATGTGGAGAATGACCCATCTGTCCTGTTACACATTGCGTACAATTTTCTTGATGTGATCCATGTCCCTCTATACTGATGTGCCAGGGAGGCACCGGACTGCAACATTGGCCTTGTTGTAATGCTAAAGTTGAGACTCTACTCTCCTTATCATGGAGTCTCTGACTATCAGTACTGGATTTTTAATGTATTTTTTAGTGATCTTTTTGGTGGAGTGCACATCCTTGTGCTACATTGGGCTCCTACTGCCCTCAATGCCTGCTACTTTAGTAGTCCTGGAGGATAGTGGCATGTATTTATTTGATGTGTATATAGGTGTGCTTCCCTCCTTCATTATAGGTTTAGGATTTGTCCTCGAGTTCCCACTATTTGCCAGACTCTCCGGACGGTTTGTCCTTTGGGACAGGGTAGCTGTGAGGCGGTTTTCCGATTGTTGATGTTGTATTGTTGCCAATTGATGATTGTTGCACTTTGGTCTGTTAATGGTGAAAACCTATTCCATAATGTTATATCCACCACACCAATGGAGTGCCTCCTTCTTTGTTTCCGTCCCTTCCCCCTTTCACTTTATACCAGTCATCTGTTGTTCCCTCCTTGGACTCATCCACGCTGTTATTAACCTCCCTCTTTCTCTCATCATATACAGCTTCTTGTCTGACATTGCTGATATTTTCAAACTCCCTGTGTTCAACAGAACATACTGTTTCATCTGTAAATTTCTCCGGTGCCTGTATTTCCTTATTACAGCCTGTGTTATTTTTGGCATTATTTAACCCGTTTGTTCCAGTTAAAATATCATAGTGGTCTAGTCTATTTCTTAATTCATCAATCTCCTTTTGCTGCTCTGCAATCAGTATATATTTCCCACAGGTATAGTTGGTTAGATCTTTAATGGCTTTATACATGTTACATGAAATGCACTTGCTCCACTCCTTCCCTGTAGCCACTTCACAAGTCACAGATCTCACAGTATACTTGATCTAATATAAGTATTATGAATAACTATCAACAGTTACTACTTTATAATCCCAAGAGCTGTGGCCACCTTCCTCGGCAGACGCAGGCAGACGCGGCTTGCCTCAGCCTGCGTCGTCTCCGCTCTGTGCTCATCTCCACTCTCTAGTTGTGCTGATTTTATATGACTTTCCTGGTCTCTTCTGCTCACTCTGGAGAATAAAAGTGTAACATGTAGACACTACATCAATTTCCTGCCTTTAAAAGGCAAACAGTAAGTGCCTGGATGCGCTAAATGGCAGTCCAAACTATTTTGTGTACAGCAGTGCTTGTTCATCATCCCCATGGTATCTAGGGGACAGAGTTAAGTTGCTATAGTGATGGTTCAAACCCCAAGGTTTCTGTGCGTGTCTCAGCCTTTGCTGCCAGCCCTTTAATAAAAGATTTTCAGAAATGCTCCATGCTCATTCATAGAGCTCCCCTGTAAAATGCAATAGTGGTTCATCTGTACTGCTCCTTCAGTTGAAGTTTTCAAATCCTGTCCCTTTTTTCAATCAGGCATTTCCTAACAACTGATATATGTGCAGCTTACATCGATCCAGACCTGGGTCATTCATACCGACCCAGATGTACTGGTAGTCTCAGAATCCTTGCTTAAATCTTCTACCCCTGACAGGGAGGTTAACATCCCTAACTATTGGCTGTCCAAAGCCGACAGACAGACTAGGGGTGGTGGGGTAGCCATTTATGTCAAGGACAAATATACGGTCACTACCATTGACTCCTCATCTACTCGCCGATATGGCTTGAATGTCTGTCCTTAAGGTTGAAACATCCCGTCAATGGCTATCAGGGTTATAGGGGTGTTACAGGCCTCCATCTGCTGTGTCCAAGCTCCTGTCTTACCTATCGATCTATTATGGGACATGAGACCCTCAAAACTATTATTCTGGGGGTTCACAATTATGACTGGTTATCCAAGGCTTCTTTACCCCTCAAATCCTTCTGTGACTCTCTTGGGCTCACACAACTCATTGAAGAACCTATGTGTCCTAACAAGAAAAAAGACAGGAATAGCACCCTATTGGATGTCTTTCTTACAAGCAAGCCACAGTCCTTTTCCTACGCTGGAATATTTTTCTTGGATGTCAGCGATCACTGCTTCATCGCCGGTGTAAGATCTGACTCCAATCCCCCCCTCCACATCTAAGCTGTCCATCAGAAGGTCCAGACACAACTTTGACCCATTTGCCTAAATCAATGAGCTAAAATCGTCTGTACACTGGTAGAACTTTTACCTAGCCAAATCGGTCAGTATGGCATATGACATTTTTCATGAAATAGTGTCTTGTGCCATAAATAATCATGCTCCCTTGGTAAAAGTCCACGTAAAGACCAGAACTTGCTGTTGGTTCTCTGCTGAACTCAAGGTTGCATTACTAGTGAGAGATAAACTCTGGAAAAAAGCCCACAAATCAAAAACTGCCGAGGACTGGTGCCTCTTCAGGAAAGCTAGGAACTTCTGCACCAAATTGGTTAGAGAGGCTAAGGCCAACTTCTACCGTTCTGAGCTTGACTCTGTCTCAAGGTGCCCAGCTAAATTTTGGTTCACAATCAAAGAGCTGTCTGGCAGGGACACTGGTTTACTGGGATTGAGAAAGGGCATATTCCATTTTGCACATTGTAAAAAACGGTATTGTCACCGGTGTCTACTAAGCCAAAATCCAGTTTTACCGGTGTTTGGCTTTGTGTACTTTATTTAGCAATTTTTAACTCTGCTAACATGCATTTTAGCAATTTAGACCTCCACTATTACACATCCTTCCATCCTTGTACCAATTTAAAGTTATTTTAGGTACAAGATGTGATGGCAGCAGCAACACTACAATCTCCATCCCTAAGGTGTGATGGAAGCAGCACTACAGCCTCATCTCTCAGGTGCGATGGCAACACCCACAGCACTATGGCCCCATCCCTCTGGTGTGATGGCAGCAGCAACAGCACTACAACCTCCCTCCCTCAGGTGTGACAGAAGCAGCAGCACTGTGGCCCTCATCCCTTAGGTGTGATGGATGCAGCACTATGGTCCCATCCCTCAGGTGTGATGGCAGCACCACAGGCACTACAGCCCCCATCCCTCTGGTGTGATGGCAGCAGCAACAAACACTACGACCTCCATCCCTCAGGTGTGACAGAAGCAGCAGCACTGTGGCCTCGTCCCTTAAGTGTGATGGCAGCAGTACTATATTCACCATTCCTCAGGTATGATGGCAGTATCAGCACTATGGCCCCATCCCTCAGGTAGGACGGCAGTACTACATTCCCTATCCACCAGTGGTGATGGCACAAGCACTGCAGCCCCCACCCCTTCGGTGTGATGGAGTAGTAACAATGCAGTCCACATCCTCTGGGTGATGGGCAGTAGTGACGCACTATGATCCCCTTTCTTCAGCACCCACACCCCACATGCACAAGTTACAAATGACTTGGTCACTTTGCTTGTTAGAACTTCGGATGTGAATTAATCTGAACCATCACCGCTAAGGTGGACTACCTTTGTTTTTCCCATCTGTAATTTTACTGCCTGAATTGGATTTCTGCCTGTGACACCACTGACCATGGTTAGGGAACAGACTTGGATGTTTGAGGGCCAGCTGGTGGGTGAAGGATTGAGTGTCCAAGACCATTCACCTTTTCCTGGGAGAAGGTGGGTTCACTGCTCAGCATTTGCTAACCCCTGGTGGAGGCTAGAAGCACAACAGCATGTCAGCCCTTACTGCAGGAGGGAGCGTGACAGATATCAGCTTGTGCCTTTACACCATGTGGCCTGTCACACTCCAAGAAAATGGGAAAACACTCACTGACCAACCGAAGGACAGCTGTTCGTCCCTCCATAAGCCGGAAGCCCCAGACATGTGTCTGTTCTGACCCCTGCCATGCCCAGGACACACAGGAAGCTCTTTGGGGCAATTCTTCTCCCCTGGTAGCCTCCCACAGGGGTAGAGACCCACTCAATGAAGGGTTACTTTGGGTTATCTAGTAGCATGGCAATAAGTGGCAGTGGCTGGTGGTCAGGACTCAGCAGCGGTGGTAGGGGGGCCTTGGCAGGCCTGAAGGAGTGGATGGCCGGGGGTAGGAGGAGCAGAAAAAAAACTGCTTGAATTTGCTTCCTTGAAATAAAGTGTCTTCGCCTAAAAAATCCAGAAGTGATTAGTGGAGGACCTTCAATGGATTCATGCATCTCCCAGACATGTGGAAGTTTTTTTTTTTTTTACTTGGTGTCCATGAAAAGGGTGTCTCCCAGTTTTCATGTCTTTGTTCAGATGTGAATTGAGCACCACTCTGCCCACCAGCATCATACAGCCCCCTGGGGTCTTAACTTCTGTGTGTCATTGACTGTGCTTTCAAAATCCACTGGCCAAACATAAGTACACTTAAATACTTAACATTTGCTTTTTGTTGAAGCAGTCTATCAGAAAACTTGTTGTTGTCACAGAGACTGAAACAGCAGGTGGGAGAAAAGGTGCAAATCATCCAATTCACCTAACTGGGGTGCTGACTGTGAAATCTTTTCATAAGTAGTAAGGCAGTTTCTTCTTTGTGAACATACTTTCATTCAGACTAGTTTTCATTCAAACAACTGAGGATTTTGGATGGCCCTGCTGATTATAAACTTGAATAAGCTAGTTGGTAACAGTGATCCTGCATTTAGCAATCTACAACCTAGATGCTTATATGCAAAGAATACAATAAAAACCTGACTAAAATCTAAACACAAGCTTATAAAACACAGAAAATGTATCAGAACATTTATCTTTACCTATATAAAATCATTGCAGCCCAAGTAAAACTCAGGCAAATGATATGGTACCCTGACTACTATTCTATGATGTAGTAAACATATATTGGTATATTTTTTATATTCTTTGTAAAGCAGGTAAGGCCCACTAGGCAGAACTGTCTGTTTTCAGAAGTAACCTAGAAGCACTGGGGAGGTTAAGTGACTTGCTTGAGTCGCACAGCATGCAAGTGGAGGTTGTGGGAATCAAACCCAAGTCTGCTGGATGTACCCAGTTCAAGCACTGTTTGTTACTCGAACCACTAGGCATGGGTGCTTAAACTGAATGGCTGATTACAACAAAGCATTGTGGGTGGTTTCCTTACTGACTTTATATGCAGCAAAGCACAGCAGCATTCATTTTAAGATGCTGAAATCTGAGTCAGCCCGCTGGTGCTGCAATAGCACTACTGCTTGCAATGCCAGCAACCCAAGGTCAGAAGCAAACTTGGGTTACTTGAGGTCTGGCCAGGGGAGTAGGATAGAGCACCTGGGGGACTGCCCTCCTCCTCCGGGGAAGGTGGGCTGCAGGTCCTGCTGCTTTACCACCACCTGTGTGACCATGAGTGGTGGTGCAATGGTGCTGCAGAGTGATCAGGAGGGAATGACGCTAGCCAGGATCTAGAGCAGTGGCATGTCTCTATGTGACCTACCACCTTTGATCTCCTCTAGTGCCAGTGCCCTCAGGGACAAAGACCAGAAAACCAGAAACAATCACCCCACATCGGCCACTGGCAGAAGGCACTCGATGCCCCAGACTTCATAACCAGGCTCAATGAGGGACCTACTGAGCTGCCCAACACACACTAAGGAGTGTGGAGGGGTGACCTGGGATTCCTTCCTTCCCGCCTGTGGGGTACAATCCAGGCAGGATAGGGGCAGGCCCACAGGAGCTCCTGAGCATTACCTGGGGATGAAGCTAGGGGATACCCAGCCTAGGGATCTCTGAAAAGTGGAGACTGATGCTGTGAGAAGGGGACTTAGAAAGAGAAAATAAAAAAAATGTTAAAAGATGCTGAAATCTTAGAGATTCTGTGCAGTGACATGCAATTTCCGTGAGGCACCGGTACAAGAATTCAAAATCCGCAAAACAAGCAGGATTCCGTGATTGTTACCGGTGTTACCGGTAAAAATGGAAAACCAGGGTCCCTGGCTGTCTGGTCATACAGCTGGAAATGTACTTCCCTCGAAAATCACCTCTGACAATGTTACTATCAACGATAGCAAGGAGATTCTCTAGGCCTTCAATAACCACTTTGCTATGGCAGGCCTAGCATTTGACAGTTCACCAGCATCCGTGTTATGTTCTCAGATTAGTGCACAGATTCCTGAATCTAGCACCACTAATGCAGTCTTCTCATTCCTTCCTGCTTCGTTGAAAGTAGTCGAAGACCTTCTTCTACAGTTGGACACCAAGAAAAGCGCTGGTGCTGACTCTCTTGACCCCTACTTCTTAAAGATTGCATACCACATCCTAGCTGTACCAATCACACACCTATTTAACTTATCCTTGTCCCATGGGACTCTTTCACACCTATGGAAAATTGCCCATGTCATTCCTCTGTTTAATTCAGGAGATCCCTGCAACCTAAATAATTACAGGCCGATATCTCTCCTACCAATATTGTCTAAACTGCTGGAAAATAATTGTGAATGCTCAGTTGAGAACCTACCTAGATAACAAGAACCTTCTAAACCCTATGCAGTCTGGTTTCAGAGCCAAGCACAGTACCATTACGGCTCTGGCCAAAGTGACTGATGACTGGCAACGAGAGCTGCAAAACAAAAAATTTGTATGTGCTGTGTTCCTGGACCTTAGCAATGCCTTCAACGCTGTCAACCACTGCCTGCTTCTTTCCACCCTAAAAGTGATAAGTCTGGACCCAACCTCTCTGTGCTGGTTCAATAATTACCTTACAAATAGGCTTTAGCAGGTCAAGGCCGAAGGGGAGCTCTCTCCACTCAAACCACTAAAAAGAGGCATTCCACAGGGATCCATCCTGGAGCCTCTGTTTGCCATTTATATAAACAATATTGATGTTGGCATCAAGGAGGCCAATATTTACCTTTCCATTGATGATACAGTGTTGTACCTAAGCCGCCCAACTCCGGAAGCCGCCTGTGGCGATTTACAAACATAATTCAACTTGTTGCAGAATCAGCTCCTAAATAAAAAACTCTTACTTAATGCCAAAAAAACAAAGGCTATGCTGTTCTCTCCGGCTACTCATTAGGTGAATCCTGCTATCTCTGGCTCCTTACCTCCCATAAACACTTTACTAGGAGAGAGGTTGGAATTTGTTACGAAATTCAAGTACCTAGGGGTCTGGCTAGACCACAGACTCTCCTTCGTGGAGCATGTCGAGGATCTGCTGAAAAAGTTGAGGCAGAGGTTTGGTCTCTTCTTCAGAATAAACCGCCTCCTGACCAAAGATGCAGTTAGTTCAGTCCACGTTTCTATCCCTAATTGGTTATGCCGATTTCATTCATAGTCAGTGTAATGCCTCCTGTCTTACTAAACTGGACACCTTATACCAAGAGCCTTTAGATTCATAATTGGCCTACCTATAGCCACCCGCCACTGCTCCTTATATGCAGCTGTGGGGTGGACCTCCCTTCAGTACAGAAGGAATAGAAATGCAGCTCTCTGGACTTACAGAGCTATTAGCAACAAATTACCTCAATACATTTCCGACTGTTTGCCATTATACATGGTAGGCAACTACACACTGAGAAGCTATTCTCTGCTTCTACTGAAGGTACCTATGGCCAATACACACTTTGGGAGAGCGGCCATAGGCTTTGTGTTGCCCTCAGTCTGGAACAAACTACAGAAATCTATTAAAAAGTGAGTCTCCCTGTTAGTCTTACCACCTTCAAGACCTTGTATGCCAAGGCTATTAAGGAGCTATGCAACTGTTTCCAGCACGCTTAGCGTGCTAGGGTGCCTGCTGCTTACCTGCCCACTACATCTCCACCTAACCCAGCCCCTTGATTGTCTCCACCTATACCCCCCTTTTTTTCTGCTAATCCACTACCTTTCTTACCCTCAGACTCCTAACATATATGTTCCCAGTCCATATACCATAGCACCCCTCCTAGAACAGCTGCAGTCCTGAAACCCTACCCTTCATATCTGCCCCTTAAGTGTGTGTATATGTCCTGACCAATGATATGCCATGCTGTTTGAAAATGTTTTAATATGCTGGCTGTTTCAGAATGTTTTAATTCCCCTTCTCACACTATTCTCTCTAACCTTGTTAACCCTATACCTGAAATACTTGTTATTGCTCTGTGTATTTTTTTTTCTATTTCTGTATAATTGTATCTATTTATTATCTGTACATAATAGTGTTATTCTTGACCTTGTGTAACACAGGTCCACCTTGTAAATGAGCCTGCTCAATGGTGTTCGCCTGGATAAATAAAGACTTGATTGATTGATATTTTAAAATTCCCTCTGCTGATTAATTGTGTTGGAAGTCATTCATATTGGTTTTATGTTTACTCATATTTGTTTTGTATAATTTTTGTTAGGTGTTTTGAGCCAGGAAAGGTACTTAAAAATAAAAACAGGTTACTCATCTGTAACAGTAGTTCTAGGAGTGGTATATGTTGCTCATCCAAATTGTTTGGCATTTCTTTTCGCTTTAAGAATCTTGCCGGAAGGTCTCGAAGCTGGCTTCTCCCATGCACCCGAGTGGTATAACCCTTAGCTCCGCCCCATGACACCAGATCTTTGCCCACTGGAAGTTCAGGTTGTGCATCAAAGCCGGGGAGGTTGGGTGGGTTTGTGTGGATGAACAACATAAACCACGCCTAGAACTACTGTTACAGGTGAGTAACCTGTTTTTCAAGTGTAACCCCCCTGTTACCCGAGGTTACTGGAATCCCAGTAAGACCTAGTGGTAGACAGGGAAGGCAGCTTGTGAAACTCCAGTTAAATGGATTTCATACTGTCTCACTCTGTTCTCAGTCTCAGCTGACACTGAGGGATGACATCACCATAGAACTCTCGCAGCTGTATGAGCCACACTGGAATGCTGCAGTTGGAAGTTCGGATAGAATGTTGAGATTTTGAACAGAGTCTGTGTGCAGTCTTGGTGAGAGACAGCAGCACAGCAGTCTGTGTGCAGGCTGTCAGAGCTTTAAGCTCTGTTTTAGAGCTACTGTTTGTACTGTAGGTGTGTGTTTCCACTGTAAGAGGGACACAGAAACTTATTGCTGAAGTGGTAGAGACCACTGTCACTGGTCCAAGTGCCCCCCTCCCTGAGGGGATGGGGGGGAAGGTTTGCCTGTCTTCCAGGGGCAACCCTCCTGGTTCCGGCTAAGGGAAGAAGCTGCTTATTTCAAGTTGTGCTGCGGCACCAGAAGTTCTGAGAGAGAAATTCCTGTGGAAGAATCATCTGTGGGGCATCTGCAACCAAAGGGTGAGTTCACTCTGACAGAGGGCCAATGTTTTTCACCTGAACTGTTGAAATGTGGGGATTGGACTACTTAATCTGTAGGAGGTCTAGTGTAATAGACATTGCCGGTTAACTCAAGTAGGTTCAAGTCCAGCACAAAGAGTGAAGTAAAGTGGGGATTTGACTGCTTAATCAGTGGGGGGGGCCTAGAGCAATGGGCTATGCCAAGTAAAAGTATGTTCAAGTCCAGCACAAAGGGAAAGCAAGACAAGTAGAGGAAATGTGACATACATTTAGCCTTAATCTACATTGCCAAGCTTTACAGTATGAGGTGTTTACTGTCCAGAGAAATGGCCGGGTATGAATTGTGGAAGCGAGAGATGGGAGACCCCCCCATCAGTAGTAACCAAATTCACCTCTATGGATTTGCTCTGTGGCACCTTTACTTTCAGGCCAGTGCCTGAGGAAAGTACCCAGACGTGGGATTAAAAGGAAGTTTCCCTGATAGAGCTGAGGTGCTCTTAGGTGGTTTAGGGAGCCACCAGAAAATGTTTCTATGACATGTGGAAGATGTTCGAGTGGCTAGCAAGGGAGCCGAGCCTGGGAAATCCCAGAACAGTATACAAGTTTGGGCTGTGTACCCAAAGCAGTGTGCAAGTACGGGCTGTGTGCCCGGTGGGTTCAGAGCCTGAGGGCTGAAGTGTTGAAGAAGGGTTCTTGTTTCTCTTTATCTGCATTACCGGGAATGTAGTCCCGTGGGGGTCCATCTATGCTTTGTTTATTCTGTTTGGATGTGAATAAAAGCCACACTTTAGAATCCCATTCCTGGTATTGGACATTACAGTTATTGCTTCCTGTGTTTGGAGTTACTTGAGTGTCCCTGTGCAGAGTAGCCAAACCTAGCCTTTGTGCTGAGTGACCTATTCCTCCCCGAACCCAGTCCCCACCTGGTATGGCTGTCAGATTCAAACAGTATACCACCTGTCGTTTGCAAAAAGACAGGGGTGGGGGGCTTACACAAGGACTGTGGATATGTTGTTCTATCCACACGGTTTGGCAGACTCCAAGCAGTTCTCCGGGAGGAGGGAGGCAAGGCGCACACCCCCTCTGATATACTTACTTGAGGAACAGAGATTGAAGAACTGAGGCCCCAAAACCAGCATCCCGGTGTGACTCTAGGTCAATGTGGTAGTGGGTAAAGAAGGTATTTGCTGTCTTCCAGGTAGCAGCCCTGCAGATTTCCTGGATAGGAATGTCCCTGGAAGCAGCTCCCAATGCAGCAGTATGGCGGGTAGAATGAGCTCTTATCCCTCTGGGAGGCTCCTTGCCCGCCAACCAGTAGCAGAGACCAATGCAGGATGTTCTCCATCTGCCAATCGTCCACTTTGCAGCAGGTCTGCCAGGTACGGCTTCAGCATAGGTGAAAAACCTCTCCCTGAACTTCCGCCATCTGCTCTTTATAATAAGAGAGCGCTCATCTCAGGTCCAGAGTATGGAACCTGTACTCTGCCTCCGAGGTGTAGTTTGGGTAGAACACAGGCAGAGTCAACACCTGGTTAAGATGGAACTCTGACACCACCTTCAGAAGGAATTTCGGTTGGGGGCGTAGGACAGCCTTGCCCCTGTGGAAGACCAGGTAAGGAGACTCCACCAAAAGTGCCTGGAGCTCCCCAGTCCTTCTGGCTGACATGATAGCCACCAGGAAGGCGGTCTTCCATGACAAATGTGACATCTCACACTTGTGCATTGGTTTGAATTGCTTGCCCATGAGCTTTGCCAGTACCAGCAGTAGATCCCACAGAGGTGGAGGGGATATGTGGTTGAGGCCTCGAAAGAAATGCCAGACCTCCTTCTCCTGTGCTACCATCTGCTGACCAGCCTGCACCCAGTAAGCAGAGATGGCTGTCAGGTGCACCTTAAGGGTCATAGACCGAAGACCCCACTTTGGACAGAGACCAAAGGTAGTCTAGGATGCTAGCCATTGGACCGGACAAAGGGTCCAGGCCGTTACCCTGACACCATGATCTGCCATGAGACCCTAACCCAGGTCTCCACAAATATTTACTGCTGCAGAGGTACAGGGCCACAGCTATCCAATGCTTCAACCTAGTCTACTGCACAAGGCTTTGTTGCAAAGCTTTTGACAATGTTAAAAGTAGCCTGAAACTTTTGAAAATTCAGCACCACCTTGTATTGCCTGCCAAGCTCCATTTAATCTGGACTGGGAAATCCTATCTTTTTAATGAAGCCAGAGACACAGACACGCTGATTACAAAAACTGATTCAGAAATGGTGGAGAGGGAAGGGGAGGGGGGGCAGCTCCAAGGATGAAGCTTGAACTTTGACAACAGCTCTTGTGAGTAGTCAGTTGCTCGGGACTTCTGTATATTAAAAGATGTAATTCGTAATCATTGTGAACAATCCTAGTGTTTTCTTGCCTGTTGCACTGCTGTTCAGGTTAACTATTTTTGGGCCTGAGAGACATGCACTTAGACTTAAGAGCACAATCTATGATGGTGCCAGTTCCCACCTCTGTTGGGGGGACGTGGACATTGCAATACAGCCATGGTTATGATGATCCATATTGCTAAGGTCTGTGCTGCAATCTTGGGACACAAAGCACTTTTTGACTTTTTTCATTCATAATTCCACTTTTGTGGTTATTGTTCATGTCAGGTTTTTTTCTTGGGTTCAGGGGAGAAATCTTTGAAACATGGAATGTGGGTTTTGGGGGGCATTGTAGATCTCTTTGATCATTATGGTTAAAGGGACTGTGGGATCTATATTTTCTTTGATAACTACAGCCCTCTTTTAGAAACCAGCTTGTGTAAGAACTATTTCAATTACCTGTACCCTGTAACTCAAATGTATTTTGTTTGATCACAGTGTGATGTGGCGCCTCTGATGAGCGCCTGTTTGAGAAAACCTGTACTATGTAACCTAAAATGTTATGTATGTCCTCAGTGTGATGAGGTACCTTTGGAAACGCGCCTCTGGCTCAAAGGTTGTAAACTGATTCTCACAAATAAATAAAATAAATTAGATTTATTGGCTGTATGTAATACTCTACCTTAATTGGTCTCTAATAACTGCTGTTTCTCCCAGTCTGGTACCTACTGGGAGGTGTCTGAATGATACTTCTTTAAGCCTTCATTTTATTTGTCAAATGATGGTGTTATCACTCTGTTCATGATTTTGTGTTTCTTGCTAAAATAAATAAAAATTAAACTATACAAAAAGATATTTAATCCGTAAGGTCACTGACTGACTGGTAGGTATGATTAAAAGGAAATCTCCCATTCTTCCTACAGGACTGGAAAGACCATCAGCACATCTGCGGCCAGCCAGCAATGGTCTCCGTACAGGCAGAAGAGGTGCAGGTCACTGACGATGAGATTGACAAAGTCAAGGGCTAAATGTCAGTGGATAGAAGCAAGGCATGACCATGGCTGTTCACTTCATGGACTATAGCACTGTATCAGGCATGCTCATTTTGTCTAGGCCCTTTATTCAACTAGACATGAGATAGTAAACTTATTTCTATCTGTTGTATATTATTGTGGAAATAATATTGCAGGTAAGACAAATCAGCAAACAGAAAGGATTATGAGCAATGGAAACAATGAAGTATTATCTGTTACTGTGGTATATTACAGTACTGACTGTAACTAGTCATTTGTTGTAACGGAACAAATGAACTCTAGACCCAGTAACATTTGGTTAATTGACAAACAGTGGTAGTACTTTGAATACTCTTGTCTACAACTCAGTGTTTCAGTGTTGGTATAACCCCCTGTATCATGCAAGGCCAAGAGTGCTTGTAACAAGCATCAGAAGGTTAAGTGGAATTTCCCAGTTGGATTGCAACCTCCTGTTTCTATTTGTCGGTATACATAGGTGTGCTATAATAAAATGTATTAGTTGGGCAAAAGGGAATTTGGAGAAGGTATAAGTGGAACATCCCCTACACCACTGTTGGGTATCAAAGAGGAAAATACCACTTCATAGAGCCACCGTATTTCCTTTGCATTTGACTTAACACAGTTGTTTCTTAAATTATGTTTTTTCAGGAGCCTTTAAAGGGGAATCAGAAACCTTGCAGCATTCCACATTCATATCTATTTACACCCTATTCTCCCTCTGTAGTTGTCTCACTTTTTGTTGTATGTGTCTCTCCAGCCTTTAATTCTGCTCTGTGTTTTGTCTCCACCTAACTGCATCATTATGGATGCTTAAACCAGTGACAATGTCAGTTGCAGTCAGTCAGTGGCTTCTATCCCTGATATTGCTACTCGCATGGCCTGCTACATTTAGAAAAACTGCATGTATTAAGGAGCTGTTTCAGTTTCATCAAATTAGCCCATGAAGGTAGCGGTACCACCTCAGAAGTCAGTGACTGCATGGAGCTTATCATGCCGCTGGTTGAAGGACCTGTACTGGCACCACAGGGGGCCACATGCAGCGCCGCTTGTAAAGACCAGGGAGACAGAAAACAACACAAGAAAAATATACAGAATGAGTACACCAGTACACAAACATAAACTGGGAAAGCTGTGTCGTTTCAATCCCTTTTCGGCTAAGAATTCCACGTCATCTTCTTTTTTTCCCAAAGCTTAGAATAGCGGCTTTGGGGACCATCAGGTGAATTAAAAATGATCCTTTCTTGAAATCCCCGATACATAAAAAGGCTTCAAATCATGAGGGTATTCAAACAGAGGAAGACAGTGGGTTGTAGTGGCTAGAGTACAGGCTTTGGAGCCAGGAGTCTTGGGTTCAAATCCGTCCAAGGCCAGTTGCGCAATGTGTGACATTGAGCAACTTACTTTTAGTTTTTCAGTCCTTCTAGGTGTAAAAATGGATAAAAAGAGGATCCTACTGAAGACAAGATATTGCATCTCAGCTGGGCTATCCCAACTAATTAAGGTTAAAAAAGAAATATTAACCCAAATGCAGGGGTCAAAACTGGCACTGGCCCACTAGCCAAATGCTGGTAAATTTTTGTATTGGGCTTGTAGGATTTTCCTATAACTAGCTGTGTGGGCTTATACTTGAGAAGGCAACATTTCAGTAAGTTCATCTGCTGTGCTAGTCGAAAAGTCTGTGAGACTAGTGGATTTTCCCAGTCACTAGCTGGCTAATGGCTGCAAAACTTAATTTTGACACCTGCAAATGTCACTGTAAACTAATAAAAAACACTTATCTAGTGAAGGGATCCCAGGAGTAAAGTAGTACATTTCTGTCTGTTACAGGTTAGATTACTAAGCACAAGCAAGAGGAAGGTAGCCCTGTTATTTGTATGTGGTCATAACTGAGAAAATGAGAAACCTTAAATATGTCAAACTTTCACATTTTTTTTACTCAAATACAGTTTACTTAATGTATTTTGTGTATTTTATCTCTAGGGAGAGTTCCCTGTTACTGGTGCACAGAGGCAACTGCTAGTACAACTGAAAAAGCCACTCCCCATAGAACCCTGCGCCGTGCCAAAGATACAGACTCCTGCCTTATGAGCTTCACAAAATTAACTTTTCCCACCCTTCCCTTTGTGTCAAACTGATCCTAGCAACATGAGAACTTGTCCTGAGATTTTCACTGTAGGGTCCTAGTATTAGTCAGTATTCCACAATACCAAGATATATCTTGTACGCTTTTTCTTACAGACTCTGTCCCAGTATCAATTGGGGCCTAGCTCAAGAACTTATCCTGTAAACTTCTCCAGAGAAACAGTTCCACTACAGTCCTAATCCCAGCAAAATGAGAACAATTTTGAGATTTCTTCCCCAGAGATGCTCTCAGTGCTGGCTAGAATTGAATAATAAGAGAATCTGTGTTACGAACAGTGCCATAGAGACACCCTTCCAAGGGATCCCATGGTATAACATTGACTCGGAACTTTCTCTTTTGTATGGGTGCAGTGGGCGGAGCCTGCAGTCGTCTTGCTATTTATAGCTCAAAAAAGGGGATACCAAAGAACACATTTGGATTTGGAGTTGCAATATTTCCTTATGCAACTCCAAATCTGTGCGCTCTACCCCTTCCCCTCATGGGCACACTGTTTTATCTGCTGTTGCTTGTATGGCAGAACACAGCACAGTCTGATGAGTCCAAGAGGGGTATGAGAGCTCAGTGTGCATGCATGACTTCACCACATGCATGCACAACTATTCGCGCATGCACAGTGAGCTCCAGTGGTGGCCATCTTAGACACAGCCGACTGCACCAAGTTCTGTCGTGAGTTCACTGAGCTCAGCTGCAGCTGTCACAGCTCTGGCCAGAATTTGTTTCATCTGTCTTTGCTTTCCTTCCTGTTTTCTGTTTCTTGTACTATCACAGCATCCCATTTTTTTTCTTAATGTATCAGTCAGCACTCCTCTACAGTACCTCATTAACCCTGTGTATGGCATCTTCTTCATCTCACACTATCCTGTTGATCACCATTTGCTCCCAGGCATAAATTGACAGGTATCCTGAGCTTATCAGAGTACTGTATGGGCTACTCAAAATGGATGGTAGCCCAGCATTTAGCTGAGGGAGCCTCTGTCTCATTATTAGAGAAAATTGTTTTACAGTCGCTTTCATCACCGTAACCACAGCTTTCATTTTAATAATGATCTTTTGTTGAAGATAGCAGCTGAAATCAGCTTCAATTAATCCATTAATGCAGGAGATACTGTACTGCACAGGCCCACAATCTAAAAAAGCAAACCTAAAAAGATTTCTGAAATAACATATATATTTGCATAAATCCATAAATGCTTTTGTTGGACATGGCAGTGGCCTCAGCATACCCTACTGTTATTTGATAATGATTTCCTCTATTGAGGACAATTCTCTTTATTTCTTAAGAAAATAGTGTATAAAATATATATATAATACAGAGACAAACTATCGAAAGAAGAAAGAAAGGTAGTGTTCATAATGTTTAAGATAATGTTAGGGTTGTAAGACGAAGCCAAAAAAGTAAGTCAATTCAAAAGTTAGGGTTGAAACACAGTACTGTGAAACTAATGTCACAGTATTTCTAAGGTAAGCACCAGAGCATTAAATGTGGAAGACAACTGAACTGCTGCTCTGTCTGAAAGCACAGAAGTGTAAACACATATTACAAAACCCTTTTACCACGTATTAAATGCCAGAGTAAGGCCTACCTTCCTTAATTATTCCTGTGGTTTTTAACCCTGAAAAAAATAGCTCTATTGGACACAACTGTATGTTTTGGCTTGCACTGTAGGCATGCACTAGCTTTTTCAGCACTATCATTGATTCACCATTTCCCTTTCTTCTAACTGTTCTTGGTCCAAGGCTATGCAGCAGTCACGCAGCTGTTAGTATGTCCCATTCCTTGATCAAGAGCAGCCATTATGCGAAGAATTGTAATTAAATTTGCTGTGGAAGTCAAGATGACCACCTACTGAGCAGTATGTAGTAAGGCTGACTGTTGAAGAGTTTTGGTTGTGCAAACTATCTGCAAATCTAGATCGGATCTATTATCTGGACTAAATGGAGTGCATATGTTCATATTGCCCCCTGTGCACAAAGGGGGAGGATTGCCTAATAGGCAACCCTATTACACTGAGCCCCACATTGGGGGGTCCCACAGAACCAGGCAGCATGCACAGAAGGGACGCACATCCCTTCAACACCAGATCCCCTGGCCGTTTGCACAGCTATGCATGGACAGTCTGGGGGCATGTCATGGAGCTTGCCTGCACTCCACACCATTCACAAAGGCATGGAGTGCCAGGTGAGAGAGCGCAGGATATGGCAACAGGGATGCTGCCATAGCCGTTGCACACCGCCCCTAGAAAAACACCACCTCCCACAGTGTTGCCCCAACCCTCTAGTTAGAAAGGGAGGGCTAGGGTCAGTCAGTCCAGCATTCACCCATCTTTTAAACTTTACCCTCCTGCATCCTACCAGAATCCCCTGCTCGCACAGAGCAGAGGATCCACTTTGGGACCCAGGACAGGTATCTGAATGGATGTCCGCCTGTATCCTGCAATCTGCCCCCCGCACAGTAGTGTCCAGAGGTGGGACTGCAGACAGGCACCACACAGTGGCACACATACATGCATGCCCACCACCGTGCACCTCTCTGTAGGTGCACAGCTGCGCAGCCAGGATACGCACCTCTTGGACGTACTCTGCACTGCTTGGTGCATAGGCACGATTGTGCATTATTGCAGCTTTGGAAATACTTGTGGATTTGATTGTGCTTTATCTGCACAACCCTATCACAGAAGTTCCAGGTAGCAGTGCACTCTACAGAAAGGGTGTGGTACAGGTGCACAGCTGTGTAGCTAAAAGGTGCCTCTCAAGTCTGCAGTTACCACCACTGGCTAGTTGATTGGTAATGAATCGCCATTTGGCAAACAAATGCTGTACTCAGAGCTTCTAATTGCATATCAACAGATAACAGCAAATGCAGCTGTACGTAATACAAAACAAGTTCTCACCATCAGTGGCTGCCCAACACTTTCCTCGGCTAGAGCTTCATCAGTGGACTCCATAGAATGTGCTTGCCGAGTGGCAATTCAGCACCAGTCAGCAAGTCAGTAGTGTTAAATACTGACTTTAGAGATGCTTTTTAGCTACATAGCTGTGCATCTGCATGATACCCTTCCCCTACAGTGTGCTGCTGCCTAAACCTTGTGCTTATGGATTAGGAGATAACGCCCCCCTGCAACAGCACCCAGCCCAGCACCATACGAGCACAGTTTCTACCTTCGACCTTCAGCCCTACTGCAGAGATGGCTGTGCTTCTTCAAGTACAGTGGTGCACCTGAAACTCAGTCAATGCCACCCATGCCCCTTTACCCATACTCAATGGCTGGCAGGTTGCTGCAGCCACTCCTAGTGTTTGTACACACTATCCCTACTCATGGCAGCTTCTCCTGAGGTCACCCCCACAGACTGCCAGTGTAGGATGACTGGAAGTTTAAGAGTACTACTGTGGCCATGAAATACATTTTGATGTTGTAATGTCTTTCTCTTGCCATTTCAGGACAGCTGGGCATACACTGATGTCTTGCCTTATCCGCTTCTGTTCCTACAGCTGTAGAAATGAGAACTGGTGAGATGGTGACTATACAGAATGCCCAGGATCCTACAAAAGGTGCTGCTGCCTAAGTGCCAAGAGTAGCTATTAGAAAATCAGTCAATCATGCACTTACCAGCCTCAGTGGACAGTTGAGTTCAGGCAACACAGAAAAGCACACACCTGTTTCATTTTAAAGATGCACATTTCCAGTAAGTTTTCAATGTTTTGCATCAGAATTGAGAATACTTGTATGTTACCCTCCTAACCTCCACATGACAAAATGTATCCTGGTGTATTGATGATATCTTTCAGTTTTAGAACTGTCTTTAGTTAAGGTTTTGAATCTGAGTGAGAAGCATATTCTTCCCATATCACGCCCAGAGAGATACTGCAATACTCATGTATCCAGTTTTATGGAGCCTGTAGTATGTTACACCACCTTGAACAAGCCAGGTAATTTACAGTGGCAAAAGGTACTTAGCAGACTGTCTTCGAGTTTGTATAACTGTGAAGATAACAAGATCATTTTCTGATTGGCTCTCAAGCTTTCTGTACATCGTCCCAATTTGTTTGTTTAAAAAAGACATTTTATAAACATAAAAATCAAAGATATATTAATAGCAGCAACTGCAGGGTATAACTCAAGTGGAGTCAGTTGTGCCTCATAACACTCAGAACTTCTTTAAGGATATCATCATCCTAGAGCCCCACACTTTAGATTGTAAGCCGCTCATTAGAACATGGAACTGTGACACAGGATATCACAGGTTTCAATCCCACCGCATTTGGTGCCTTATTGTGTGACCATGAGAAAGTCGTGGGACTCCACAACCCCCAATTGCTTCAGTCCATCACAGCTGTAATACTAGGTGGAAGCAGGACAGTATCATAAATGAAATGTTAAAATAATGTCCCCAAAGGGGTGTGGTTATGAAGGATCATTAAAAACTATTGAAAGCATGAGATCTTACTTTGAGAGGGCTCTTACAGTAGGTAATTACCTTGCAGTAGGTAAGTACTTTGAGGACTGGACCCCTTGGCATCAGGACCACACGGAAACCTAGCTAGCAGTGTCTGACAGGGAACCGCCCACCCGACGTCACATGACTGACGTCAGCATAACACTATATAGTGGGCGGTACCCACACCCACCTTCCAGTTCTTTTCCTTCATCGACCTGAGCACATCAGGCCTCGCAGAAATCATCGCTGCAGTTCGACCACTTTCTTCGGATGAGTATCTGTTTTTCTTCCTTTTATTTTTATTTTGTGCATGTCTTTGCTGTCTTCCGCCAAGTTGCATAAAAAGAAGTGCAATTTGTACAGTGTGCAGCTACCACAGAAAGACTCTCACTCCCTCTGCCTCTTCTGCTTTGGCCAAGAGCACAAGGTTGAGGATTGGGAGGCTTGTTCCAGCTTCAACCAGGTAACATGGAAGCATTGCCAGCAGGCCTTCATGGCTCATCTGCTAAAGCAAAAAATGGCCATGATGGAAAAAAAGCTCTAGAAATTCAGAAGTACTTCCTCCTCTCCCACAGACTCCCACGAGCATAAACAGAAACAGAGGGACAAAGAGAATCACAGGGATCAGGAAAGGTCCTCCTCTCACCCACAGCCACCCTCGGGCCCCTCAGGTGAGCAGCGACCCTCTTCCTCCGGGAAGTCGGCTGCTGCCTCCAAGCCTGCCCCACCTACGGGAGAAGCCCTTGGATCCCGCGCTGCTACTGGTTACTGTGGCCGTGGGCACCTCGGCAACATCCAAGGCCTCTGCCACTCTTAGGCCCCTTTTAGCTGGTCGGTCTAAGCCGTCTGGCAGGGTTGGTATCACTCGGCAGATCCTTCAACGAGCACCCGGCCCAAGCTATGAGGTGGGGCTCCGGCATCTCCAGTACCCGCCCGGCCACGGTTGATAAGCCAGTCGTCTGTCCATCCGATGTCCACCTGATCGATCAGCTTACGTCGGGGTCTGGCGAGGGCCCCGATGATGCCGATTTGACGGATTTACCACAGCTGTCTTCGGTTGGGTCACCACACCAGGTCACCCCCACCTCTCCTCTTGAAGAGCTTCCTCTACCCTCCCCAGATCTTCAGAGAGCAGAGGATGGAGGTCGTCCATCAGGTGCCACATTCCCCAGTTCACCTCCGGACCTGACGTCAGGTCTCCCAGGGAACCCTCTGGACCCTCTCCCCAGATTGTCTGACGAGGACTCTGGAACCAACATCAGGCTTGCCTCCTGTTGATCCAGCATCTAACCTTTTTTTCCTGGGTCCTTCGGGGCCAGGTTTCAGGCCACCTCAGGGTCCTCCTTTGGGCCCCCATCAGGTTATTCTCCATCAGGTCACCTGCCACCACATTTTCCTCCAGCCTACATCCCTCCAGGCTACCCACCATCAGCTGCCAGATGCCGGGGTGTTTGCCCACCTACCCCTTACCGGGTTACCTGATCACACCTACCATATGTCAGGCAACCCACCATCAGGGTTCTCTTAGGGGTACCCTCCAGCCTACTAGTTCCCTCCGCCCCCTCTGCCTCAGGCAGACTTTCGACTATCCTTCAGTCCTGGTGGTCGGAGACCAAGACCCAGCTTGTGTTGGAGCTGGATAGCCGCAACCCCCCCAAGGGATGTCACCTGGGTTCCGCTGGACCAGACGCTCAGCTCTGCCCCTATGCTGGACATACATCAGCCGGAGTCGGGCCTGATGAAAGAGCCTGCGATAGAGCGATCATCAGACAAAGCCCTTTCTGGCTCTAAGGAAGTTTCCCGTCCTGACGTCCGGTCTTCAGAGTCCTCGGATCCAGGCTCGGATTCCAACTCCTGTTCCTCTGCAGGGTCTGGGTTTGAAACTCCTCCAACTGAGGAGCCTAGGCCTAAGGAATCTCCAAAATCCCCACTTTCGGAGCCTTCTTTCACAGACTTCCTGAAAAAGATGGCGGAGGTCTACAAATGGAAGCCTGATACTCAGGATCCTAAACACCAAAGGCAGGCTGACCACTGGGACATTCAGGAGTCATCTCCCATCCTCACACCTCCTTGGTTGGAGCCGCATGAAGATCTGGCGTCCACCATTTGGATGATGCCTTCTTCAGTCCCAGCAGTAGCCAAAAAGGCAGACCGGACATAAAGAACACCAGAGGGTAGAGACCACCTCAGTGTTGACCCCAAGGCAGACTCGGAAATCATTGCATCTGCTCATGATAGGTCCACTATACTGAGACATATGAGCACTTCTTCTCCTGATGAGTCAAGACAGCTGGATCAATTTGTGATGAAATATTATTCTTCCTCCACTTTGGTCATGCGTGCCTTGAACTATGTGGCACACATGCTGGTCAACCAGCAGTCTCTCTTCAGTCAGCTGGAACCTGCCATTGAAGCTGTGCCAGACTCAGAGTCCAACACTCTCCTGGCCAAAAATATTAGGTCCACTAAGGTTGATTGTTGGCACTCGCTGAGGGCCATGTATGACGCCGTGGACTCCTCGGCCAGGGGCACCACCACGGCTAAGGGTGTCTGGATTGGCACCAGACATTCAGGCAGCCATCCAGGATGCTTCTTTTAGGGTCTTTTTCCTCTTCAGAGGCGACGCCAAAGACATCATCACCAGCCTTCAGGAAAAAAGCAAGGCCCTAAGGTCGGTCCACACCAAGTACCACCCTAAATTTCAGGCCAAGAAGCCTTTTCATCGACAGGCTAAAAGTCAGAAGAAACAGCAGCAGATAGCCAGACATCAACCAAAAGTGGGGGCTCCTGCAGCAACAGCCACCCCTCCAGCCAAAGTTCAAAGGGCCTCAGGCACAGCTCTCCCCAACCCTCCCTCCCTCTCTTGACTTGCGGTCCACCCCCCCTCCCTGTTCTTCGGAGGAGCCAATGGTCAGAAGGTTTGCCTGTCATCTGCCAGGGTGGGAGGCAGTCACCACTGATTTGTGGGTCCTCTAGTTGGTCAGACAGGGCCACACTCTGGAGTTTCTGGAAAAAAAAACAGACAGGCCCCCAGGGTTGTCTCACTATCCAAAGGTGCACATTCCCCTCTTAAGGAAAGAAATCAAAGCTCTGTTACTAAAGGAAGCAATAGAGCCCATTCTGTCAAACCAGGTAGGAAAGGAGAATTACTCCCACTTCTTCCTGGGCCCCAAAAAGATGGGAGATTTGTGCCCCATCTTGGGCCTCAGCACTCTAAACCAGTACATAGAGTATAAACAGTTTCAAATGCTGACCCTCCCAGGCCTGCTGCCCCTTCTGCACAAGGGGCAGTGGCTGTGTGCCCTGGATATGCACTGTGCCTGCCTGCATATCCAGTTTGTTCAAGCTCATCGCCGCTACCTCAGGTTCGCCTTTTGGAGGGGTGGCATTACCAGTTCAAGGCCCTCCCCTTTGACCTGTCCTCAGCACCTCAGGTTTTTACCAAGTGCCCTGCGGTAGTGGCAGTGGACCTGAGGTGACAGGACCATTATGTGTTCCCCTACCTCAATGACTGGCTTCTGTCAGCCCAGTTGAGGGAGCAGTTGAAACTTTCCCTCTCATCTACCCTGGCCCTTTTTACACAAGTGGGGATTACTGTCAACCTTCCCAAGTCCCAACTTGCCCCTTCTCAGCACCTCCAGTTTATTGGTGCGGTGCTGGATACAGCCCAGGGTATGGCTTTCCTCCCTTTGGATAGGGCTGAAACTTTGGTGAACCAGGCTTGTTTAGTAGCCTCCAGCAGGTGGGTCTCAGCAGGTTGGTTCTCCGACTCCTTGGCCTTATGGCATTGCCCATCCCCACTGTCCCTCTGGCCAGGCTCCACATGCAAATTCTGCAGTAGACACTCAGAATGCAGTTGGATCAGAGGTCAGATGATCTAGACCACATGGTCATAGTCTCCAGTTCAATGCAGTGAAATCTCCTCTGGTGGCAGGATCTCGGCGACCTCACCAATGGGTCCCCTTCCAGTCCCCTGCTCCTACCCAGACCCTGACTACAGATGCATCAGGGATGGGCTGGGGTGCTCACTTAGAGAACCACAGGACTCAAAGGCTGTGGTCTCAGTCAGAGCTCTGCCTGCACTTAAACGTGCTGGAGATGAGGGCAGTGCTGTATGCTCTTCAAGCCTTCCAGCATTTGCTTCACCAGGGCCCACTATTAGTCTATCCGAACAATATGTGTGTGGTCTGGTACCTCAACAAGCAAGGGGACACACTCTTGTATCTCCTTTGCAGGGAGACAATGCGGGTGTGGGATTGGGCAGTACTTCATCGAATTTGCCTAACAGCTGTTCGCGTTCCGGGCATGCAAAACATCCTAGCTGACAGTCTCAGCCGCAGCAGAGTAAGAGCACACAAATGGGAGCTCAAACAAGAGGTGGTCAAGCACATTTTCGACCTATGGGATCTGTTCACCTCCCCATACAGCGGAACTACCCAGGTTTTGCTCGCTCGCTCCCAAGCATGGTGCTTTCTGGTGAGATGCGCTACCTCTATGCTGGACAGAGAGGTTTTTATAGTGTATGGTGGAATGCTGTTCTCACTCGAAATTCCACTATACCAAAATGCTGTTCATCCACACACACAAGAATGAATGTAATGCTTTTCTGACTGTACGTGCAGGACAGCATTCCATTCATTTAGAATTGATAGCTCGAGCCAGGGTTTAAAAGCATACACAGAAAACCGCAAGTGCGTAAACATCACTTATGGGTACACGTTCATTGCAGCAGCAGTTTTCTGAAAGGGAACAGATCATTTGCCATTACATAGACTGGAGGATCAACCAGATATGAAATGTTAACTTAGTTTTTGCCATGGTGTCTGTTTCTGCTCTTGCTTAGCGAGAGGTTCCGCTGCCATGTTTTTTTTTTTTTTTTTTTGTAAATCCCGCCTATAGCAAAGCGCCAACCAGTGGGCATATGCGCTGCAATGTTAGGGAAGCCCAGTCCCTAGCAACCACCCAACTCTGTCTCCTAGCAAGGGGAGACAACAGTTTCTTTATCCATAATTTAAATACATGTTGGAAGCCTAAAAATGTTTTAAAAATAATTTGTGGGGCACCATACACTATAAAAAATACAGGATGGGTAACCCCATGCAGAACCAGTGTTTCTGTCATCGATCTGATTTCAAGGACCTCTTGAGCTTCGCTCTCGAGGTCACTGGGAATCATACCCCTCTGTGGCAGAACACATTGGTTCTGCATGGTTACCCATCCAGTTTTCTCTTTGTATACCTTCCCTCCCTTTCCAGTTCTGCAGAGGGTGCTGCTCAGGCTTCAAGCAGAGGGGGCCCATATGGTTCTGATTGCCCCGTATTGGCCTCGGCAAGTTTGGTTTATGCTTCTTCAGCAGCTTGTAGTGGAGCCTCCAATCCCACTGCCTCTCTGCCACGATCCCCTGACTCAGGAGTTGGGGCTCGCTGGTCCATCCAAGGCTGAAGTCCCTTCACCTTCACACATGGCACCTTATGACATAGCAGCTTCATCACATTTCCTCCAGAGTGGCGCAGGTCCTGGTAGAGGCCAGAAAGTCTTCTACAAGGGCAACATATGCCATGAAGTGGAAGCGTTTCTCCATTTGGGCCACCTCGAAGGGTTGGGACCCCTATTCTTGCCCCGTTCCTCAGGTCCTGGAGTATCTACTACACCTCTCTGACCAGGGTTTGAGTTACTCTTTGTTGAAAGTTCACCTGCTGGCTATTTCTGCCTACCACACCTTAGTGGAAGGCAAAGCTGTGGCTCAGCTGGAGGTTTCCAAAACCTTTCTAAATGGGATCCTCCACTTGAAACTCCAGGTGCGCAGTGCAGCCCCACCTTGGGACCTCAATTTTATTTTGGAGAAACTGACCTTGCTTCCTTTTGAGCCGGCTGGCAGTTCAGGTATGCGCTATTTGTCATGGAAAGCACTCATTTTGGTTGCAGTCACTTCTGCTCAAAGGATTTCCGAGCTTCAGGTCCTGATGTGTAAGGAACCTTATTTAATTTTTCACAAAGACCAGGTGGCCCTGCATACTAATCCTCTGTTCTTACCAAAGGTGGTTTCTGAGTTCACTTTAAACCAGTCGATTTAACTGCCAGTGTATCACCCTGAGCATTCAGATCAGGGGGGAGGTGATTCTACATACCTTGGTTGTTCATAGAATTGTGTGTTATTTTACTAACAGAATCAAGTCTGTCCAGAAAATGGACCTATTTTTTGTTTCTTGTTTATCCAAATAGTTGGCAAACTGCATTGTTTTCTGTTACCAGAACTATGGCAGAACTCTTCAGGAGGAGGTTAAGAGGCATTCTACCAGAAGCATGGCTGCCTCTACTGCTTACTTCAGGAATCTGTCAGCCGCTGACATTTGTGCCGCGGTCACTTGGAGCTCTGTCCACACTTTCACAAAGCATTACAGCTTGGACATTGCCTCAAGGCGCAGGGCTGGCTTTGGCCTAGCTGTCCTCCAAGGACATCTGTCCTAAACTTTCTGCCTTCCTGTAGACCTTTTCCTGCCTCCCGTGTTTCAGTTCCTTCTGATTCACACTGCTTGGAACTCAGTCCTCAAGGTAGTTACCTACTGCAAGAGCCCTCTCGAAGTAAGATAGTAGAGTTACTTAAGAACTTACCATAACAATAGATCTTCAAGGGAGGATCTTGCAGTAGGTAACTTTTTTCCCTCCCTCCTTCCTCCATCTTCTGCTCTTTTTCTATTTCTTACTTTGGCTTCAGGAGCCTCTGTTTCCATTCTCCTGTTGCTCCCTTGGGAGGTCTCTGGTGGGTGAACTGGAAGGCGGGACCACTCACTATATAGTGTCACATTGACATCAGTTTAGTGACATCAGGTGGACAGTCCCCGTCAGACACTGCTAGCTAAAGTTTCCATGTGGTCCTGATACCAGGGGGCGCAGTCCTCAAGGTAATTACCTACTGCAAGGTAATTACCTACTGCAAGAGCCTCCCTCAAAGATCTACTGTTACGGTAAGTTCTTACATAACTGTATTTTACTGAGTCACTCAAGGTTTTATGATAAAAATAACCTCCACTAAGTATTACCAAGTCAGCAATGTCATAATGCTTTAGCTGCCTTATTGTAGTCTTGTTTTGCAAATCTTTATTTTTGTATTGATTTATTATCTTCCACAGTTAGGGAAGATATTGGGATTCCTGAACCTGAAATGAGGAATTTTATGTGATTATTGTACTTTGCCAATGAACTACAGTTGCCAAAATAAGTGGAAACTTGTTTATTTGGTCTAAATGTGAATCAGCTGTCTGAAAAGTTTGAAAACATATGTAAAGGAAATGTTGAAGATTTGATGGCGCCATTATTAATACTTTTTCAGATGCATACAAAGCTTCCTTACCTTTGTGAGAGTCCAGTAGAAAATGTTTAGAATTTTTCATTTACTGTCCTCCAGGAGGGAAGGGATTGTACCTTGGCCCCAACTAGGTGTCCTGCCAGTTTCTTCCACTGCCAATGTGGTCCTACAACTCTGCCTCCGCTGCACTTGGATCTTTTTGCTGTAATGAACTGATATCTGCTGTCATAGCTCCTGTTCATAGATTAACATTCTGATTAGTTTTCAGGCTAATTTGAACATATTATCAAAGTGTTCATTGATTTCTTGATTCAGAGCTTTCACTTCATCTCAAGCTTCTCCTCTGGGCTGCCTTTCTCACCTCCTTCATTATAGAAGTCTCAGCAGTGGGTGTCTCCACCCGATCCTCTGCTTGGGCGAGGGTGTCAGTGGAGACTCAAGGTTTCCCTCAAGATATACTGTAGGTGCTGCAGCCCAGACGTCTGCCCCATCTCCCCTAAGGCCTTTGCCTCAAATGTCTCAAGCGTAAATAGGTCAGATGTCCACATTCTTTAGGTCACCAGGCCTTTAACGTAGGAACAGAACCACCTATGAGGGAGCACTATAGAGTCCTATTACGGGGAGTTTAGTAGAACCCAGTTCAGGGCCGTTAACCCTGGTGCCACACCCAGGCAGTTAACCTCACCTCTTCTCCATTGGTGTCCTCCTTAGAGGACAACAAATCGTCTCTCCACCTGGCCTCATTTGCTGAGTACATTCTGTACCAGCGATCTGTATGAGAGATCTTGCACACATTAAAAATCCTTGCATACACCAGTCACTATCCTGGCTCCCTGCCTTTGGGACTCCTAGAATATTCCTCCTTGGCACAGGGCCCTGGGGGAGGCAATGGTGGCACTATGGAAGCATGAGTACATCAAACTTCTTGCCCAGGGACCTCATAGCTGGGTATTGCATTCCTACCAGCTCTGCGGGAGCTGTACCTTTCCCCACATTTGGGCTGCAGGCCCTCCTGACCTGGGCTGGTCCTCATCACTCGACCTGCAACCATCTTCTCAGTCAGGACTCCAGAGCATTCGATGCTCTGGGTAGGAAAATGCCAAGTTACCATACAGCAGCTTACTAGCACTGTCTATAAATTGCAGGTGCACAGTCTGCTTGCTGCTATGCCTACCTGTGAAGTCAGTAGGCTTGACATAGGCATTTCTGTCAGAGACCTGGAGGCAGCATGGCACCAATTGAGTGCATGGTTCGATGTCAACAAGGTGGCCCCCTGGTTTGTGGGATCATCCCCCTGGATCAGGCAGATAGAAACATAGAATTTGGCGGCAGATGAGGACTGCTTGGCCCACCTAGTCTGTTCATCTTTTCCCTGCCTACAGTGTCGTTGCAGAGCCTACCTGATCCCTGGCCTATTCTCCCTGCCCCCCCCCCATTCCTTTCCCCAAAGATTCCCTAATGCGTATCCCATGCATTCTTGAACCCCACCACTGTTTTTGTCCCCACATCTTCTGCTGGAAGGCAGTTCCAGGAATCCACCACTCTTTCTGTGAAGAAGTATTTTATCACACCTCTCCTGATCCTGAATCTACTCCCTCCAGCTTCATATCATTTCCCCTTATTCTTTAGCAACTTTTTTTCTAAGAAATATTTTTCTTTTGTATCTTATTTACCCCATGAGGTATTTAATGGTTTCTGTCATATCCCCCCTCTCACTCCTCTCCTCCAGGATGTACATTTTGAAGTCCTTAACAGATGCCCTGGCTTGCACTGTTGGCACAGCGAAAAGTGCTGAATTCTTAGTTCTGGGGGTTGATTTCTTTTCTCTTTCGGACTAGGTGGACATTGTCAGGTACCTTCTCACTGCCCATGTGTCAGAAGTCATCACCTCGCCCCAACTAGTCCTTGGTCCTTTCAGATGAAGAACAGCTGCCTCCCTCAGGTGTTCTGCCCCCACGTGGAGGACTGAGACAGTGCTAACTTCAGGATGAACACGCTCCATCCTCACTGAAAGGACTTCTTGGCACTCAGTCTCAAGAGTAGATCTCTATGGAGAAGATTGATTCTTGGAAGGTAGAAAAGTTATACTTAACCATAACTGATGATCTTATCTTTTACATAGAGTACTAGTCACCCACCCACTACCCCCCCTTCTCTACAGAGCCAGGGCTACTGGGCAGCTCAACCCCTTTAAAGGGTATCAAGCTTTGTTGTCAGTCCTTCTCCCTGTCTTTCTTTACCACAAGAGTTTTGATAAGTAAGAAAAAAAGAAAAAAAATGTTTTTGATCATTTAAAAAAAAACCTACTAAACCAAAAACTTTTTTCTGTTACCTATTAGCACCACCCCACCCTGCCCATGGTGCATCACCTTTGTCTTAAGTATCTCTCTTTTAGTTGCTACATGCAGCACTGCACCCTAGTGGTGTCATGACTGCCCAGCCTAATTCTATCTGATAGTAGCCCTGTCAGTGTAGGCAAATTTTAATTTTTCTGTTCTGTTTGAACAGTCTTTTTTGTTTCTGGTCACTTGGTATCCAGCTTCATAGTGGGGTAAATCCCCTTTCTCCTTGCTGTTGCAGAGGAGCCAGCTGGACCTAGTCCGTGGACTAGCACCATAGGTGCGACTGGTAACAGGTTATTAATTTTGTTGCTATCTATCCATTCTAACAAATTTTACTCCAGCTGTTTTGGCTTTTCCAGCTAGAAGAGAGAATGGTTCCCTTGTTTCCTTGTGCCATCTTGTCACAAACCTCTTAAACTTAGAGGTACAGAAGGTGCCTTGCTTATGAGCAGTCACCTCTCAAGTGGCTATCTTGGTTTCCTTTTCCGGGTGAGGAAAAACTGTTAATGAATGCTTCCATGATTCCATTATACACTAAATTCTACTTGAATTCCACTTGTGAGTATTTAGGTGACTAGCCACTGCTTTCTTTTGGAACAGCTACAGGATTCCAGCCAGATCCTTTTCCTAGATCGAGATAGAGCTTAGGCTGTCACCACTCTTGGGGCTGCTGCCCATGTTACCTGCTTTTTCATGTCCCCTTGGTCAGCAAGGCTGTCCTTGCTATGGAAAGGGTAGCAGACAGTAGCTCTGTCTATTCATTTTTCAGACTCCCTCTTAGTCCCACCAGAGGTGTATGCCTCATCTCTTTTCTTGCTTTTCTTTCTCCGAAGTTGGTACCTGGATTACATTCAGTTGTTTCTTTTCTCTTTCTATATATTTTTTTCTATCCATTAACACTACTTATCCAGTAAGTGTAGCTTGTATCTGCGTTTCTCACACTGCTGGCTAACAAAACTGAGGTGGACAAGTGATTCAGCAATGGTTATTGGCCGGTGAGTTTCCATACGTAGAGTACATATTCATTTCTGTTCCTTAACACTACCTAGCCTGTAAACATAGCTTATACCTCTGTTTCTTACTCTCCTGGCTAACAGAACTGAGGTGGGCGAGGGAGTCAGCAACATTTATTGGCAGCTGCATGTCAACACCCGGAATCATGCAGGCGCCCAAAACAGAATCTGTTGCTGACCTTTGGCCAAAAGATTTGTTCCCACAGGGTCCTAGCATCTCTGTCTTAAACCAGAGCTTCAGTTATGGTAAGTACGTAACTTCTTTCTATGCTTGTCCCCCATATCAGCGTACTCCACGAGGGATGCATTAGACTGGTCCTTAGCTCAAGACCTACTATATACTTTCCCTTTTTTTCTCTCTGGTCCTAATGGTAGTACTCAATGCCTGGATGAACAGGATTTCCTTGATCCTGATTGCACAAGACTGGTTGCACCAGTTCTGAATATCTCCTGTGTCTCAGCAGCAGCCCACTGCAATTGCTTCCACTCCTGCCAAACATGCTAATGCATTCAGGAGGGACTATCAGGCACCTGGACCTGCAGTCCCTGCACCTGACACCTGGTTCCTGAGTGGCTGAAGTTCCAGGCCCTTGGGCTTATGCCCTCATGCAAAGCTCCTACCCAAGGATAATTTCTGAGTTTCACATAAATCTGGTGCCTTTTCTACTGACCTTCTGTAAACTTCACACTTCAGATGCTGAGTTAATGCTTCCCACACTAGATGTTTGCAGGGCTCTGCTCTTGTACAGTTTTCATACAGTGGAACTTTATGGTTAGGCTTGCCAGCTGTTTAATTCTACATTGATGCCACCCTAAGCAGATCAGCAGCCAAGCAGATGATTGGCAGGCAGGTGGCTCACATCCTACATCCTGCTGTGTTATTAATTAGCTGGGGAGGAACCACCCATGGGGTCGAAGGCTCACAGCACCAGACATACGGTGGCCTCTGTTGCTGCTACTACCAGATAATGTCCCCATTTTAGAGATTTCTGTGGCTGCTAGGTGGCAAATGCATGCACATTCATATCCCATTATATCATTGACTTGCTCAGTCAAGACACTGCTTCTAGGTCCTCAGTCCTCCACATACCGCTCAACCTCTTGCCTCATGAATCAGGGACAAAGACCCCAAATCAGGGACACATCTTAAAAGCTGGTACTATTCAATCAGAAAGCTAATAGATTAAAGTGATTTGTGTTAAGATACATTTTTTGAAGAAGAACAAGTTTTTAGTTTTAATGTTTGACATGATTTTGTGCTTTTAATCCCCACCGTTCTGTCACAAAAACTCAATTTTACGAGGGACAGAGGAAAATTTTGAGGCAAAATCAGGGACGTCCCTGAAAATCAGGGACAGTTGAGAGGTGTGGTCCTCCAGTGTCTGTTCACCTAAATTTTGTTGCATCCCTTGCCCCCTTCTCCAGACTTCTGCTAGGAGTCTGCCTAAGTGTGGATAGTGAACAGAATCTAGGCTGTTAAATATAGAGGTTACTTTATTGTGACCATACTTCTGCTTGTATTGTTCCGTTCACATCTACGTAATCTAACCACCCTGCCATGGAAGGGCTTGCCTTGGATTCTTGTTCTAGAGTGCAGATCTGAGTGCAGTGGAGGCAGAGCCAGAGGACTACATGGCTGGGTGGTAGGAAGAGTTGAACTTGAAGACTGTTCCTGTGACACAGAATGATCAGTGAAAGGCTGCCTAAGTGTGGCTGTGAACTGAATACAGTATGCGCCACTTAAGACGTCCATGTATAAGCCGGACCGCTGTTTTATATGTCCGATTCCCATTTGCCAAATGCCATTTGCCATTGCAGTACTGTAAAAAAATATCTTTAATATGAACTTTGGCAGCCGTGTATAGCACCCATTTTGAAGCCTGTGACATGCAATTTTTCTAGCTTAAGCAGTGTTACCACTGTCAATTATCACCTGTTCCACTGTCCACTTCACCTGGCCAGGTGTTGATCCATTTTAGTTAGTGGTTGATAAGCACTGCTCACAATTGTTTGTGTGCAGGTATCCAGTGGCAGTGTTCTGTGTGCTCTGTGCTGTGATAAAATGAGCAGGTCTCACCTTAGCCAGAAACAAAACCTGAAATCCTTGACGAGATTGAAACTCTCCCAAATCTCCATGATCTGTCACTGTTTGAGATGTACAGAACGCACTTGTCACCCTAAGACATGCGATGGAGCAATGGGAGGACCTGCTGCCAGACTGGGAAGTTATGATGTGAACAGCCAAGAAATGGGGAGAGCTACACACAGCAGCCAAAGTCTGTGAAGAAGAGTTTTTCAAACAATCTGAGCCGAAGCCTGAGGAATAACTATGCAGCACGCAGCATGCAAGTTCTGCCCCCCCCCCAAATCTTTTAAACCTCATTTTAAAATATTGATATAAAAGAGCTATAATCACTGCAAGTACTAATGCTGTGCACAAAACTGTCCAACATTATTTGCTTTCTTTTCTGGTACAATACAGTACAGTACCGTCATCGGGAACTCCGTTTGCATTTAAAGGGACAATGCTTATAACGGATGAAATACCTTTTCACATTTCAGTCCGTTATAAACGGCATGCACTGTACTGGTAGCAGAACTACATAAAAAACAGAAGATGATGGCAGATAAGGACCGCAAGGCTCATCCAGTCTGCCCATTTTTTCTGCCTTATGAATGTGCCATAGGCTTTTACTCTGTCAATGGCCTATTTATTCATACTCATCTGTATTGCTCCCTTATGCCTATCCCATGCCTGTTTGAAGCCATGCACTGTATTCATATCCACCTCTTCCTGAGGTAGGCCATTCAATGCATCCACCACCCCTTTTTTGAAAAATAACTTCTTCACAGTACCCCTTAATCGGTCTCCCTCTAATCTCATGCTGTGTCCTCTTGTCCTGCTGTTTTTCTTATATTGAAACATGTTAGACTCTTTCACCTTGTTAATGCCCTTAAGATGTTTGAATGTTTCAATCATATCACCTCTCTTCCCCCCTTTGCTCTAAGGTATACATATTGAGCTCCATTAAGCTGTCCTCATATGTTTTCTGATGCAGTCCCTGCGCCATTTTGGTTACCCTTCTCTGGACTGCCTCCATTTTGTTAATGTCCTTGTGCAGGTGAGGCCTCCAGTACTGCATGCAGTACTCCAGATGGGACCTAACCAGTGTCTTGTAAAGAAGGATTATTACCTCCCTCTTACGACTTGTGATACCCCTACTAATACACCGTAACATCCCTCTAGCCTTACCTATTGCTTTAGTGGTCTGCTTGGATGATTTCAGGTCATCTGTGATGATGATGCCCAAGTCTCTTTCTTCCCTTGTGATTGCCAGCAACTCCCCTCCCAACTTGTAGGTAGCTTCAGGGTTTCTCTTCTCTATGTATATGATCTTGCACTTCTTTGCATTAAACCCCAGTTGCCACTCTTCAGACCATTTTGCCAGTTTTTCCAGATCTTTTCTCATTCTGCCCACCCCATCTGGATCATCTACTCTGTTGCAGATTTTGGTGTCATCTGCAAACAGGCAACTACGGTTACAAGTAAGTCACCTCTATTTCTACTGGACTTCTGCAGAGGTAAAGGAACAATTTATTCATCTGAAAAAGCAATGATTTTTGGTGCTGTCATATCTTAGACATTCCTTTAAAAATGTTTTTTAAATGTCATGTAATTATTGATAATACTTTAATATACTGCTATTTGAAAATTGTATCAATATAACTGTTATATGTTGCCCTGACTCCAAGCTTTCATGTAAAAAATGAAGTTTCTGCCCCAGACAGTTCCAAAGTTTCCCCTTTGTGAAGGTAATGCCTTAGAAAATAGTTAAATGTTATGGCTAGAAATATTGATCAACTTTTAAAATTATCAATCTTTTTAATTGTTGATAATTGAAAACTGTATCAGTAAGGCTAGTGTGTGTTGCCCTGACTCCAAGCTTTCATTTGAAAAGAAAATACATTTCTAGCCCTAATGGATTCCAAGTTAGCACTTGCTAAAGATAATTTATTTTAATAGCACTAACTTTGGAACCATTATGTCTAGAAATGTCATTTTTTTAAATGAAAACCTGGTGTCAATGCAACATAGAATATACTGATACAGTTTACTATTGTCAGTGTTTAAAAATATCAGCAAGTATAAAAGTTATCAATAAATATTTCTAGCCCTAACACTTCCAAAGGTAGCCTTTTTCAAAGAAAGTTTCTAAAGAAAGGGCTAACTGCAGGGGTTTGCAAATCCTTTTGCTTTCTGTCCAGGACAAGTAAATCTCCTTGAAGGGCATGTACAGGGAGCTGATTTCATTGTAAAAAAAATGGGGTAAGAAGAAATTAAGCTAAAATCATGGTTGGACAAGTACTAAAAGTTTTGATTTGAACACCCCTGGCTACCTAACCTGCTCTGTGGTACCAGGCTGTAAGGGATTGGTATGGCATGCTGGTAGCCTTGTTTCATACCCTGATCCCAGGACATCATAAGCAGAGGATGGCAGGAAAGATTTAGCACACTCCTTGGACTGTTTTTCTCTTGAGGTATGAGAGCTCTGTTGCATCACTACTGTATGCATGGAGTCTTGGTAACCAGCTTGGCAGTGGTTCCTTAGGCAGCACACAAGTGACCACGCTTTGCTGGGCATCCACCCAGGACATTGTAGTAGGCATGTACTGGGGTGATGAGCTGGGAGAAAAAAGTGAGAAAAGCAGCCCATTGGGCTCATGTGTGACATCATGGGATGGCAGAGGACCCAAGGAAGTCAGGAGACAGAGCCAGGTGGTGAAGCTTGTGTTGGGTGGCTGGATCCAGCCTTTTGAAAGAATTTTCATTTTAAACAAAAGCTTGGAGTTCTCTTTGCATGGTTTGTCCTGTTAAAACAGTTTCCATGTGCCGATGCACTTCAGTACATACATACCTACATGTATTGAAGTACATGTAAGTATGCAATACATGTACTTCAAAACGTGCATACCCACATGTATTGAAATACATGAATTGCATACCTACATGTACTTCAATACATGTAGGTATGCATCAGTATACTTTGAACAATAATATTATGCTTGAAAGTGTATTGATAGGTACTGTTGCTGTATTTATAGGACTTACCCTTATGAAGCTGACCTTGTATCTTTGCCACCTCTAATGTTTTATTCCTTTGACAACAAAAATGGGGAAAGTGATGCATCCCTAAATTGCTGGGTTAAAGTATGTGGAAGATACTAGTGGTATTCTGTCACAGGGAACTACAACCACTTTCTAGTTTTTAAGTTGTATTTACATAAAAATGGGTTGCATCTGTCTGTGCTTTATAACTGAAATGTTTATTTTTGTCATTTAAACAGAACACTGTAAAGAAGCAACTTTTGTTTCAGTTCCTGTATTATTTTCTGATAGTTTTTAAATATGGTCTTGTTTTTAATTATTTCTACTGGCTTGTATCAGTGCCTGCCTGTCTAGCTGTTTATTGTCAATGCAAATCTGTTTAAGACAGCTGTACAGTACTAGTATTTGCTAACTGCTTCTGTGGAGCAAGTGTGGTCTGATCATCTCAATGAGATGCAAAATAAAAAAGTTTATCAGAAACTATAGGCTACTGTGTTCTGCTTTCTGTCACTTAAAGATCTGATGGTCAGGTCACCCTTGAAAACAGGCCTTGTACCTAGTGGGCCTTACCCACTTAACAAAGAATGAAAAAAATCCCAGTTGGACTTCAAAACATTATTAGCCAGCTATAGACCAAGGAGAGTTGAGCAGCTCTTCCCGTGAGTGGCCCTCACTGGAGTGGTGAGACTCACCAGTGAGTGTCTACAGCTGCAGTAAGACTGCTTTTTAAAAAAAATGTCTTTTTAATTATTGTGATCTGTTTAGGTATACATTTGAATGTTTGGTAGTACATCCTGAATCATCATTGTTTCGTTTTGTTTCTTTTAATTGATTTGTTTTATATTTATTTTTTATTTTGTTGGGTAAAACATTTGATCATTAATATTTTAAGGATTGTTTTGTTCAGTATGTATTTACTGATTGCAAGTCATCTTTCCTTGAAAGATGATAGACATATTGCTTGACCTGATAATAATCTGTAATTGTCTTGTCACACCAGGCCCTCCTTGTGAATGAGCCCGCTCATTGGAGCCAATCCTATAATAAAATTGAAATTGAATTGAATTGAGAAATCAGTTGCCACACCTCCGACCACCTTTCAAGCTTCTCCAGGTTACTCTTACATCTACAGTGCCTTCAGAAAGTATTCACCCCGCCTTGGATTTTGTCACATTTTGTTGTGTTACTACCAGAATTTTTAATGCATTGAAATGATTTGTTTCCCCCTTGATTCACACAGCATACTCAACAATTTAAAGGGGCAAAAATATTTTTATTGTGTAACAAAAATGTATGAAACATTAAAAACTGATATATCTTGTTTACTTAAGTATTCACCCCCGAGTCAATACTTTGTAGAAGCACCTTTGGCAGCAATTACAGCTTTGAGTCTTCTTAGGTATGTCTGTGTCAGCTTTGCACATCTGGATTTGGGGATTTTCACCCATTCTTCCTTGTAGATTTGCTCAAGCTCTGTCAAGTTCGATGGGGAGCGTTGGTGAACCGCAATCTTTAAGTCTTTCCACAGATTCTCAATGGGATTCAAGTCTGGGCTTTGGCTGGGCCACTCAAGGACATTCACCTTCTTGTTCTGAAGCCACTCCAGTGTTGCTTTGGCTGTATGCTTGGGGTCGTTGTCCTGTTGGAACGTAAATCTTCGCCCCAGTCCAAGGTCTATTGCAGACTGATGCAGGTTCTCCTCAAGGATGTGCCTGTATTTGGCTCCATTCATTGTTCCCTCTATCCTGACAAGTGCCCCAGTCCCTGCCACTGAAGAGCATCCCCATAACATGATGCTGCCACCACCATGCTTCATGGTAGGGATGGTGTTACACGGGTGCTGAGCTGTGTTCAGTTTGTGCCAGGCATAGTGCTTTGCATTCAGGCCAAAGAGTTCAATTTTTGTTTCATCAGACCAGAGAATCTTTTGCCACATGGTCTCAGAGTCTCCCATGTGCCTTCTTGCAAACTTCAGGCATGCTATTATGTGGCCTTTTCTCAGGAGTGGCTTCCATCTAGGCACTCACCCATAGAGGCTACATCTGTGAAGCGCTGCAGAGATTGTTGTCCTCTGGACAGGTTCTCCCATCTCAGCCATGGAACTCTGTAGTTCTGTCAGGGTGGTCATTGGGTTCTTGGTCAGTTCCTGACCAAGGTCCTTCTTCTTGATTGCTCAGTTTGGGAGGACAGCCTGCTCTAGGAAGAGTCTGGGTGGTTCGTAATCTTTCTATTTCCTAATGATGGACTTGACTGTGTTCCTGGGACTTTCAACACCCTGGAAATGTTTTTATACCCTCCCCAGATCTATGCCTCCTCACAATTCTATCACGGAGTTCTACGGACAGCTGCTTGGTCTTCATGGTAGAGTTTCTGCTCTGACATGCACTGTCAACAGTGGGACCTTATATAGACAGGTGTATTTCCTCCGAAATCATGTCAACCATTTGAACTGACCACAGGTGGACTCCATTCAAGTTTTAGAGTGATCTCACAAGGAAATTGCATGCACCTGAGCTCAATTTGGAGTGACATAGCAAAGGGGGTGAATACTTATCAAATCAAGATATTTCAGGTTTTTATTTTAAATTACATGTACAAAAAAATTCCAGAAGTTTCACTTTGACATTATAGAGTAATTTGTGTAGCTACGTGACAAAAAAAAATCCCATATAAATGTATTTTAATTTGAGTTTGCAACATCACAAAATGTGACAAAATCCAAGGGGGGTGAATACTTTCTGAAGACACTGTATTAGTCAGTGGCATCCAAGCAAAGTCCAAAGATATTGGGCGGGGTTTACCATGAATGTATACTGCGTTATCTGGCTGAATCTTGTGTATTAGCAATAAAATCACACTATGAAAAGAGTGAAATTAGAAGGCTGAACACTATAAAGTTTAATCATATTCAGATTTTATTGATGTTGCTTTTATCTGGAAATGTATAATCATGGTCCCAATTGCACAAACCAATCATTTTCTTCTGCCCCAGCACAAAAGGTGCTATATCAATTATTCATACTAATAGCTGTAGTCTCACAACCAAAATGGATGAATTTAAGATTTGGGTCACTAATCACAATTTTGATATAATATTACTTTCGGAGACCTGGTTGAATCCCAGGATTAATGACAATACTGTGGAGCTACCTGGATATATCCTATTTGGAAAAGACAGATTAGGCAAACGGGGGTGTGGTGGGGGGGGTGAGTCCTAATGTGTATTAAATCTAATTTCACAACTATTCAAGAAAATGTTTTTTCCACTGAAGCTGAAGGCTTTTGTTTGTTGTCTCATTATGTTACTACATATGGAACTGCAAAAGAGCATATCCTAAAGGGAGATACAAATGCTAATTGAGCTGATAAAACAAATTTTAAATTAAAGGACCTGATTGCTAGTTTGAGTTTATTTCAGTTAATCAAAAGCCCTCTACTCGTATTAATTACAAAACCAGTACCTTGTCTATTATTGATTGGGTTTTAACTAATAAACCTGAACATATTTATTCAGCTGCAGATTCATTGAGTGCTCATAGCTCCGTAATATGCTATTGGAAATCTAAAAGACCTTGTTTCTCACATAAATGTATTTATACACGCTCACTGCGTTCTTTGGTTTTAGATGGCTTCAGATCCCAAATTGTTGCTTTGGATTGGACATCCTTTTTTAGTATTCCTAATATTGACTCTATGCTAGATGATATAGCTTTTGAATTTAATCGTATCTGTGAGCTATTTGCCCCTATTCATAAACTGAGGGTAACAAACACATCGAAACTATGATTGGATAACCCCTGATTTATTAACACTGATGACAGAAAGGGATAGGGCTTGGAAGGTGTATAGGTCTGTAAAACTACCCAGTCTTGTAATATCTATAAGAATTTAAGAAATCAATGTAAATCTCCAGTTAGAAGATGTGAATCTGATTACTGTCTGGATAAACAGATCAGTAATTCTCATAATTCATCTAAGAATTGGAAAGCTCTTACTCAGTTATTGGGTAAATCTCAAAATCAATATATTACTTATTTAAATACATCCTCTGGTCTTTTAACTGATGTTAGAGAAATGGCTAATGAGTTTAATCAAGTTTTTTGTAATGTTGCTGGCTCATCAACAATAGTGGATGATAACAATTGTTTACCCAATTATAATCTTGTTGGTTCTTCTTACCGTTCCTTTACATTTCATTCAGTTTTGTTGGACGAGACTGCTCGATACCTTAATTCTATGAATTGGAAAACATGTAATGGTAGTGATTTGATTGAGTTGAGATTATTATTTTTAGTGAAGGATCTCATGCTTTATCCTTTAAATGTCTTTTCTTTAGAAACATAGAAATTGTCGGCAGATAAGGACCACTAGGCCCAGCCAGTCTGCTCATAGGCCCTATACATGTATGCGTCCACTCATCCTACGTAGTCAGTGGCTTTCATCACTCTCTTCCCACCCAGGGTTCCCTTGGACTTGTCCCAGGCATGTTTAAACCCCTCCACTCTGCTTGCCTCACCACCTCTTGTGGCAGACTATTCCAAGCATTCACCACCCTCTCTGTGTAGAACAGCTTCCTCACATTACCTCTTAATCAACCCCTCCTACAATTTCATATCGTGCCCCCTCATTCTGGTATCTTTTCTACATTGGAAAAGATCCCCTACCTGCACCTTTTTTATGCCCTAGAGGTATTTAAAGTGTCTATCATATTGCCCCTTTCTCTCTTCATACATATTGAGGTCTCTTAGTCTCTCCTCATATGTTTAGTGGTGCAAACCATGCACCATCTTTGTCGCCCTTCTCTGGACAACCTCCACCTTGTTTGTCCTTACGCATGTGTGGTCTCCAGTACTGCACACAGTACTCCTGGTGAGGCCTTACCAGTGTTTTATACAATGGCATCACCACCTCCTGCCTCTTACTAGCAATACCTCTGCCTATGCACCCCAGCATGCCACTGGCCATCTCTGCAGCCTTTGCGCACTGCTTTGATACCTTATCAGATATGATAACCCCTAGGTCCCTTTCCTCTTTGGTGACAGTCCGCACCTCCCCCCATCCTGTAGCTCTCACTAGGGTTCCCCCTACCCAGGTGCATTATCTTGCACTTTTTTTGCATTGAACCTCAGTACTTTTGCATTGTAATACTATATACTATGACTTAATTTATATGTCTGTTGAACGCACACTTGTTTGTAATTGTCTTGTCACGCCAGGACCTCCTTTTGAATGAGCCTGCTCAATGGAGCCAATCCTATAATAAAACTGAAATTGAATTGAATTGAGAAATCAGTTGCCACACCTCTGACCACCTTTCAAGCTTCTCCAGGTCCCTCTTCATTTTCTGCACCCCTTCTAGAGCATCCACTCTGTTGCAGATCTTGGTGTCATCTGCAAATAGGCAGACCTTTTCTTCCAGCCCCTCTGCAATGTCACTGATGAAGACGTTGAATAGTACTGGTCCAAGTACTGATCCTTGTGGCACTCCTCTGGTCACCCCTCTCTTCTCGGATTGGATCCCATTTACCACCACCCTCTGCCTTCTGTCCGTCTGCCAGTTTCTAACCCAATGTATCACCTTATGCCCCATGCCCAGACTACTCATCTTGTTAACCAAACTTCTGTGTGGGACGGTATTGAAGGCTTTGCTGAAATCTAGGTAGGTGACGTCTATGGCCACTCTCTGATTCAATTCCCTAGTCACCCAATAAAAAAAAAATCTATCAGATTTGTTTGACAAGACTATCCTGATGTGAAACCGTGCTGCCTCAGATCCTGAGCACCGATGGATTCCAGGTGTGCCACTATCCTTTCTTTCAGCTGTGTCTCCATGATCTTCCCCACCACTGAGGTGAGGCTGACTGGCCTGTAGATCTTACTTCGAGAGGGCTCTTGCAGTAAGTAATTACATATAGGACTGGCGCCAGCCATGGCAGGACCCTGAGAAGGTCTCTGCCCTTGGTCCCTGGCGGCCGCCCCCACGTCAGGTGACTGGCGTCATACGACGTAGGTATAAAGGGGTGGTCCCGGACGCCCGCCTTCCAGTTCTTTCCCGCCATCAGCTAATGTAGCGCCTCACGGTTAAGTTCATATCGCTCAGTCCTGTTACTTCGTCAGTTTTTCCGAATAGTTTTCAGTGTAGAATTTTATTCCTCTTTCGTCAGGTGAACATCAGTAAATGTCGTCCCCTTCAAAGAATAAGTGCGACTCGTGCGGTGTCCAACTGCCTCACAAAGACGGTCACTCCCTCTGCCTTTTCTGCCTAGGCCCTGACCATGTGGTTGACAAGTGTCCGCACTGCCTCCGGTTCAACGCGGCCACCCCCAGATGACGCCAGCAGTCCCTCGAAGCCCATCTCCTCAAAAAGAAGATGTCTGCAATGGAGAAGAGCTGAGAAAACTTCAGCAGGTGTCAACCTCCCCTGAAGGACATAAGAAGCGGGACAAGGAAAAGCACCGGGAGAAGGCCTCCTCTTCCACGACTCTGGCCGGAGTCATGGGCAAGGTAACATCCCCTCCAGGGGATCACCCGACGACAGCCTCCAAGGCTTTGGAGGAGGCATCAGCCCGCCCAACAGGTTTGAGTTTGAGCCCGCCGGGCGTCTCCGGGAAAAAGGAGACTCCAGCCCCCAGTACCACCGCAGACCTACGGCCTACTGGTGCGGGCACCTCCCTTAAGCCGGACGTCGGCTCCTCCGACGTACAGTACGTCAGGAGAAGGCCTTGAAGACACTCGACCCTTCGGGGCGGCGCTTGGCAGTGTCTCCCTCGGACCGGGCCTCCTTTCATCCTCAGCCCGCCTCCGATGAGGGACCCCTGAAGCCGGACGCCGGCTCCTCTGGTGTCCGCCGGGACTCGGCCCATAAGCCACACGTCGGTTCCTCTGACGTGCGCCAGGCCTCGGAGCCTACGGCGGAACCTGCTGTTTCTGTCATACCAGGCTCCCCGCAGCCTTCGCTGCCATCAGGGGAGCCCCAGTCCCCCTGCCTGACCCCGGGGATTTTTCCCCTCCGTCCCTGGATGAGACTCGGGACCCTGGGCTACCGTCCAATCCTCTTCCTGAAGAACCGGATCTGATGTCGGTTCCCCTGATGCTGGCTCCGATGCCGGCCCCGGCACCAGTCCCTCTGACGCCGGTGGGGGATTTTCCTCTTCCTTCGGGCCCTCCACCCCACCGGCCTATCCCGGCTGATCCACCCATGGAGTACCTGGCTGGGCCATCTGCTCCGGCAGCTGCTCCAGTGCCTGGGTATCCACCGTCATATCCAGCGCGGTCTTCCCAGGTCCGCAGTATCCTGCGCGCCATACCAGTGCCCCCCCTCGGCGCACGGTACCCGGCGCCACAGTACCTGACTCCGGGATACCGCGGCGGGTTCGGATACTCCCCCTACGGATTTCCTCCATACAACTATCCCCCTCCTCCTCCTCCTCCGCCCCCTAGGCCGCCGGTGGATCTTCAGGAGACTCTTGCCTCCTGGTGGGCTGAGGCCAAGGCTCAGCTCACCATGGAAGTCGAGAGCCGTCTTACGGCGATGGTGCCACCCCCGGCTCCCATACGCCCTAGACAGCACTCTCCCTCTCCTCCTCCGGATTCCCAGGTTTTGCCCTCAGGATCCAGAGTGGGGCAGGACACACGTTCTGGGATCTCTCCCAAGGAACCCGTTCCTCCCCCTAGACGGGTTAGGGAGTCTTACTCTGCTTCAGATTCTTCCTCCCCTTCTCTCTCGGACTCCTCGGACGCTTCCGATGGATGTTCCGAGAAAGACAACGAGCCACGCTCTCTGTCCAAGCCCCGGTCAAGGACTCCTCCAAAGTCTCCTCCGGAGGATCCTTCCTTCATGGAGTTGCTCAGGAAGATCCAGGAAGTCCATCAGTGGCATTCCTTAGAACCAGATCCTCAACGGGTAAAACTCGCTGAACATCTGGACTTGCCCCTTACGGCTCCTACCTTAGTGCCACCCTGGATCGAGCCTCACGCCCACCTTGTTTCCACTATTTGGAAGCAACCCTCGGCTTTAGCCCCACTTCCCAGGAAGTCAAACAGGCTATACCAGGCTCCGAAGGGTGTAGACTTTTTAGACTCTCACCCCCATGCAGACTCGGTTGTGATTAGCGCCACTCACGGCCGGTCAGCACACCCGAAACACTTGAGCTCGTCTCCCCAGGATAAGGAATCTCGCCTTCTGGATCAGTATGGAAGGAAGATCTATGCTTCTTCCACACTAGGGATTAGGGCCCTTAACTATGTAGCACATATGGGGGATTACCAGAAGGCCGTCCTTACCCAGGCGGAATCCGAGATCGACTCTTTGCCTGACTCTCAACTCAAGCAGGAGTTGGCCGACCTGGTCCGTTCTGTTCATTCAGCCAGTCATCACATTCTGAGGATGACCTACAACGCAGTGGACACTGCAGGACGGAGGTCTGCGTTCACCATAATTCTTCGGTGTAACGCATGGCTCCGTGTGTCAGGTCTGGTCCCGGAGGTGCAGTCAGCCATCCAAGAAGCACCTTTCAGGGGTTCTGTGCTTTTCGGTGGTGATGTCAAGGACATCATCACTGATTTGCAGGAGAAGGGGACGGCCCTTAAATCCGTTGATCAATGTACCGTCCCCATTCCCCACAGCGCCGTCCCTTTCGCAGACACAGCCGGCCTCAAGCGAAACCTCAGGGAAGGCGGGCCACAAAACGTCGGGCTCCCACAGCTGCCAGGCCCCCGCCACCCAAAAAAGCAATGGGTGCCCCAGCTGCGGCGCTGCCTCACACCTCCTGACTCCTTTCCTCTCCCACCGCCTCCGGACGCCCCGGAGGAACCGGTAGGAGGGAGGTTCTCCCTCCACCTTCCGGGTTGGGAGAGGATAACTTCAGATTTATGGATGCTTCAGATCATAGCAGAGGGGCACTCCATAGAGTTTCTACAGAAACCTCCACGTCACCCCCCTCTGAACTCCGCTTACTCAAGGGACCGTCTTCCTTTGGTCAGGGAAGAAATCTCAGCACTCCTTGCGAAACAGGCTATAGAGCCCGTCCCTCCTCACCTCTACGGGACGGGGTTCTATTCCCACTTCTTCCTTGTACCAAAGAAGATGGGAGATCTCAGACCTATTCTCAATCTCAGCTCCCTGAACCTGTATGTGGAATACAAGAGGTTCAGGATGCTCTCCCTTCAATCCCTTTTGCCCCTGCTTCGGCCAGGCCAATGGCTTTGTGCACTAGATATGCAGGATGCGTACCTGCACATCCCCATTCGCCCTTCACACCGAAAGTACCTCAGGTTTGCATTCCAGGGGGTCCACTACCAATTCCAGGTGCTCCCAATTGGTCTTTCCTCGGCCCCCCGAGTCTTTACCAAATGCCTGGCAGCCCACCTGCGTTCTTTGGGAGCTCAGGTTTTTCCCTACCTGGATGACTGACTCCTGGTGGGCCCATCCAGGGAGGAACTCCTGAATTTTCTCTCCCTCACCCAGCAGGTTTTCACTGGCCTGGGTATTACCATCAACCATTCCAAGTCTCACCTGGATCCCTCACAGAGGCTCCAGTTTTCGGGGCAATTCTCGACACAACTTTGTGCAAGGCCTTTCTGCCTCCTGACAGGGGGGCCTCCCTCCAGTCACAGATTTCCCTCCTATCGGAACACAGGAGGGTCCAGGCGAGGTCAGTGCTCCGTCTACTGGGGCTTATGGCAGCGGCCATCCTGATGGTTCCACGCGCACGCCTCCACATGAGAATCTCTCAGTGGACTCTTCGATCTTAGTGGGATCAACGAGAGACGACCTAGATCATCTGGTTCTGATCTCCTCGCCGATGGTAAGAGACTTGCAGTGGTGGATGATTCGAGAGAACCTCTTCCGGGGGGTCCCCTTTTTTCATCCTCCCCCCGTTCAGACTCTGACCACGGACTGTTCACGCGAAGGTTGGGGAGCCCATCTGGGTCCTCATCGAATCCAAGGCCTTTGGTCAAAGTTGGAGATAGTTCTCCACATCAACGTGCTTGAGCTTCGAGCAGTGCTGTATGCACTCCAGGCCCTTCACCAATACATCCTTCCCAGTCACCTAGCTGTCCAAACGGACAACATGTGCATGGTGTGGTACATCAACAAGCAAGGAGGAACTCGGTCCTACCCGCTGTGCAGGGAAGCGATGAGGGTTTGGGATTGGGCAACACTCTACAACCTTCACCTCACGGCGATCCATGTTCCGGGAGTCGACAATGTCCTGGCAGACAGACTAAGTCGCTTGTCGGCTCTTCCACACGAGTGGGAATTGGACGAAAAAGTTCTAAAAGGCATCTTCCAGATTTGGGGGACTCCTCAGATAGACCTGTTTGCTTCCTCCCAAAATGCAAAGCTTCCAATCTTTTGCTCGCTCGCTCCAGAGCGAGGCGCTTTCTGGAGCGACGCTGTATCTCTAAGCTGGAAGGACAGATTCGTCTATACTTTTCCCCCAATTCCTCTGGTCCCTCGTGTGCTACAGAAGCTTGCTTTAGAAGGAGCGTGAATGATTCTGATCGCTCCTTTCTGGCCCAGGCAAATCTGGTTCTCTCTTCTACAACAATACTCAGAGGTTCCTTCTTTTCTTCTTCCTTTATCTCCAGGATTGCTGACCCAGGATCAGGGGACCCTGGTCATCTGGGACTCAAGTCCCTTCAACTTCACGCATGGCTCCTGCAGACCTAGCTCAAGCTCGTTTTGGCGTTTCTCCTAAGGTGGCCGAGATTCTGGTGGAGGCTAGAAAGCCCCTCCACTAGGTCCACCTATGCCATGAAATGGAAAAGATTTTCTATGTGGGCTGCGTCCAGAAACGTGGAGCCCTTTTCCTGCTCTGTGACCATTCTGCTTGAGTACATGCGTCATCTTTTCGACCTGGGTCTCAGTCATTCCTCTTTGAAAGTCCATATGGCGACTATTTCAGCCTACCATGTCCCTTTCAATGATAAGGCATTTGCCCAGCTGGAGGTATCCAAAACTTTCCTCAGAGGGGTCCTTCATCTCAGGCCCCCGTCCGGGCTCCAGCGCCACCTTGGGACTTAAACTTTCTCCTCGAGAAACTTACCCTTCCTCCCTTTGAGCCTGCGGCTTCCGCAGACTTGAAGTTTTTATTGTGGAAGACGCTCTTCTTGGTGGCCATTACTTCTGCTCGCAGAATTTCCGAGCTCCAGGCCCTCATGTGCAAAATCCCTTATTTGATTTTTCACAAAGAACGAGTAGCTCTTTGCACGAATCCTAAGTTTCTTCCGAAGGTGGTAGCAGAATCTACCTTGAATCAGTCTATTGAATTACCTGCTTTCTTCACGCAGTACTCCAATCGAGGAGAATATCTGCTCCATACCATGGATGTTCACAGGATTCTGAGATACTACACCGATAGGATGAAGGATCTGAGAAAGACTGATCAGTTGTTCATCTCTTTCGCTCACAGAAGAGAAGGCAATGCTGTCTCTAAGCAATGCCTATCAAAATGGTTGGCCCATTGCATCACTTTCTGTTACGATAAGTACAACAAGACCCTCCCGGGTCAAGTCAGAGGTCACTCCACTCGTGGAGTTGCCGCCTCTGCGGCTTGTTTTAAGAACATGTCTGCGGCAGACATCTGTGCTGCTGCCGCCACTTGGACTTCTGTCCATACATTTACTAAACATTACAGCTTGGACATTGCCTCTCGCCGTAGAGCAGGCTTCGGGTTAGCGGTCTTGCAGGGCCTCCATTCTTGAGGTTTGCAAGCTTTCTTACTACTTATTGGAGTAGTTCCTCCTCCGGTGCCTTTTCATTTGTTCCAGACTGCTTGGGATTCTGTCCTATATGTAATTACCTACCCAGAGCCCTCTTAGTAAGATAGTACAATTCGTAGAACTACCGTAACAGTAGATCTTCGAGAGAGCTTGCATATAATATCTCCCTCCCCTCCATCCCCTAGGCTTTTTCAACTCCTTTTCCATTGAGGAAATATCTGCTTCTCTCTCATCCGGGCCTTCTGGGCCTGTGGTGGGAAAGAACTGGAAGGCGGGCGTCCGGGACCGCCCCTTTATACCGACGTCGTATGACGCCGGTCACCTGACGTGGGGGCAGTCCTCGCCAGGGACTGCTAGCTAGAAATGTTTCTGTGGGGTCCTGCCGCTGGCCGGCGTCAGTCCTATATGTAATTACCTACTGCAAGAGCCTCTCTCGAAAATCTACTGTTACGGTAAGTTCTTACGTAACTGTACTTTCCTCGCTTCCACCCTACTGCCACTTTTGTGCAGTGGGACTACATACCGGTAGAATCCCTACTTTGTGGAAACAAACTACAGTAATTCCAATTTTTGTTAGTTAGTAATTATTGACCCTTATCTTTATTATCCCCTTTACCCAACGTTTTGGAAATAATTGTAATGGATCAACTGAAGGAGAACTTAGACCATCAAAATGCACTCTCACCTTTTTAACACAGGTTTCAATCTGGATATAGCACACTTTCTGCCTTGACTGCTTTACTGATTACATGCATTCCACCTTGAATAAAGAGGAGTAAGTTGGCTGCAGCATTATTTTTAGATCTTTCCAAGGCTTTCAGTGCCATTGACCATAGACTCTTAATTTCTAAATTTCATTTGTTAGGGTTCTCCGAGTTGGTGGTTGCCTGGTTTGCAGATTATTTGACCCACCGAAAACAGAGGGTAGCTTTGGGTTCAATTACTGCTACTTTTCAAAGTGTGAACCAAGGAGTTCCACATGGCTCAGTTTTGGGCCCTATTTTTTTTAGTTTATTTGTTAATGATTTACCCACAGTGGTTCAAAACACTCAGTCACTCATGTACACAGATGATATTGTACTATATGTGAAAAATTCATCTGTGCATTCTCTGATAAATCAGATGAAACATGACTTCTCACTGGTACAGGAGTGGCTAAATGTTAATAGGTTAATTCTGAAAGTTAGTAAAACAAAATTTATGATTTTCAGCACCTTATGAACTCAAGTCATAAATTATCCATATTTGGTAGTTAGGGCCTTAAAAGGAGTTATAATTGAAAGGGTAGATGGCTTTAAATATTTGGCTTTTGTTGTAGATAGCACCTTGTCTTATGCGAACCACATTGATTCATTAATTTAAAAAATCCATTCAAGACTAGATTTACTTCACAAAGTGAAAATTTGTTTAACCTTTAAATCTAAAAAAACATTAGCACAAACAATGCTCTTGTCCCTTATGGACTATGGTATGCCCATCTATGCTGCTGCAAACAAAACTACATTAAAATGGGTAGAAGTAATATATAACCAAATCTTTAAATTTGTAACCTCTTATCCACAGCTTACACATCATTGTGCATTATATCAGAAATTAAATTGGTCCTCTTTTGCATTTAGATGCTCATATGTAAGGCTTCTTGCCTTTTTGAAATTCTATTAAGGATCTATTCCTTTCCATTTTAAATCAACTTAAGGTACTCCAGTTTTGAGTTATGTTACTAGGTCAGCTATTACTGGTAAAATCAAAACTTCTTTATATCATACTGCTACAGAACAACAGTGCTTTATATTTAAGTCCATTGCTTATTGGAACTCTCTTCCAACGGAATTTTATCTGCCTATGTCCTACTATAGGTTTAAGACTCATCTGAAAAGCTATTTTCTAGGATTATCTAATTGTTGTTGCTTTGGTTAATGTGATTATATAGTCTACACTAATAACTTTGTATTTGTAACTTTGTATGTATTGTATTTTGTCTATGTTGTACCTTTGGTATTCCTCAGGTCTCCCATGAAAATGGGCATTTAATGCTCTTGAGTTCTTGCCCGGTTAACAAATAAAATAAAATGGTCTCTGCATTGTAGAGTGCTGCAGCATGAGGGTGATAGTGGAAAAACTTCCAATGATATTGACAACTTCCTCCATCTTGTCTGTTAACCTTCTGTTAGTGATTGATGTTATTTTCTTGATACAGTACCAAGAGGTGATCTGTACATGTGACTGTAAAACCATGTATTTAGTATGCATGGATGGGTACTGAAATACCCAATCTGAAATACTACCCATGGGTACCTCTACACTACCAGAAATTATCCTAAAAATACCCTAATGAAAAACGGGTAGTTGGTTTGAGTCGGATAGTTACTATCCTATTCTACTACCCAATTACCCTACCCTGACCATAACAAAAATGTGGAAGACTGTTTTTGACTGTAGACTGTATATTGTTACTCTGTTTCTTAGGTGTCCTGAGCCCTGTCATTTATGAAGCAGGCATGAGAGGCGCAGCTGCTCTGATTGAGCCTGCTGCCATTTCCAAAAATTATACCCATGGCAGGTATTGCTGAGGCAGGTACAAGAGGTGCAGGTGTTCTGAGTGAGTCTGCTGATGTTTCCAAAAAATTATACCCATGGCAGGCATTTCTGAGGCAGGTACAAGAGGTGCAGCTGCTCTTAGCAAGCCTGCTGCTGTTTCCAAAAATTATACCCATGGCGGTCATTGCTGAGATAGGTACGAGAGGTACAGCTGCTCTATTTGAGCCTGCTGCTGTTTCTAAAAATTATACCCATGGCGGGAACTGCTGAGGCAGGTACAAGAGGTGCAGCTGCTGTGAGTGAGTGAGCCTGCTACTGTTTCAAAAATTATACCCATGGCAAACATTGCTAAGGTAGGTATGAGAGATGCTGCTGCTCTGAATGAGCCTGCTGCTGTTTCCAAAAATTATACCCATGGCAGGCATTGCTGAGGCAGGTATGAAAGTTGCAGCTGATCTGAGTGAAGCTGTTGCTGTTCCAAAACATTATACCCATGGCGAGCAACATACATAATAAACAAATGATTGATGAAACTAAGAGTAGTGCGGCACATGTGACTAGCATGGTAGCAGTGGTGAAGCGGGGATCTAGCAACATAGCCAACACATAGGTGTCATTCTTAAACATGGCATTTATTCTCTGATTAGCCGACAGTCTGAGACTCAAGTCATCTGCTGGCATAACAGTGGTGGTATCCTCTTTTGACTAAAAGTCTTGGGCCGGGATATTCAAAGCAGTTGCGCATGGTGCAACTGTGTTGCACTGGCGCATGTACAGAAATGCATCAAGGAGCGATATTCAGTGGGAGCCAAAGTGCAGCGCAAGCCCCAGTGCACCAATGCACAACCATAATGAATGCATGCACAAGAGCAGGGATCGTGCCCATGAATATGTGGTGCACTGCGATATTCAACAGCTGAACCATGGCGCAAATGTGGAGCAAGTCCCAGATGCACCGAGCAGACTTGAGCCGGTAAATACAGGGTGCAAGCACACCAACAGCAGATGTGCCAGGGGCGAGGGAGAGAGTGAGAGACAGTGGAACAGGACGGTGGAGGGAAAAGATCATGAAGTGTAAGGGAGACAGAGCCTGAGAGGACAAGGTGACCTGCACAGGCAGCCATGGGCATGGGAGTGAGGTGGCAGTGGAGAGTGAGCTGGGGACAGAGCGTATGAGAGGGAGAGGCAGTCAGGGTGCCATGCACAACACCAGGGAGGCAGACAGCGCACAGCACAGCAGCCGACCGCCCAGGTGGTGACAGGACAGCAGGGGCCATGGCCAGTGCATCCTTTCAGATGGAGGCCATAATGAGGGGTGTGAGGAGGCAGGAGGAACAGCGACATGGCCGTGGAAGGGCCCGTCGGTGGTATGCCTGGAACAGGTGGTACCGTGCCCGCACCACCTTCAAGAACTTCAGCGATACGGAGATAGTGGGCCGGTATCATCTGAACCGGGCTATTCTGAGGCAGCTCTGTGAGCTGTGCAGTGAGGAGATGCAGGCACCCACAAGACGGAGCCATGCTATGTCAGTGGAGATGAAGGTAACAGCTGTCATGTGCCTGCTCGCCACGGGCACCTTCCAGAGACCAACAGGGGACACAACAGGCATAACCCAATCGGCCACGCCCTGGCTTCTCACACAATTCCTCTACGCCCTGCTGCCATATACTTAGAAGTATATCCATTTCCCCAGCACACAGGCAGAGTGTACAACAACCATGCAGGACTTCCACAGGGTAGCACACATGTCTGGCATGCTTGCGGCGATTGACTGCACTCACGCGGGCATCCACATGCCACCTGGCCCTGAGGGAGTGGCATACGTCAACAGGAAGGGGGTACCTAGTGTCAATTGCCAGGTGGTGTGCGATGCCAAGGGGCGCATCACCAGTGTCTGTGCCACACACCCTGGGAGTGCACATGATACATTTATCTGGCACAGCAGTGTGCTGTGCCACAGGTTCAAGTGTGGGGATGTCCCCACAGGTCACCTAGTGGGTGAGTATGGGATGGGCAAGGGGTCCGGGCAGAACATGGGATGGGGGAAGGCAGAGTGGATGCGGTGGCAAGTGCACCAGGGATGGACAAGGGGCACAGCAACACAGGACACAGGGCTAGCCATGTCAATCTCCACACAGGTGACAGTGGATAGCCACTCAGGCCATGGCTGCTAACCCCCTACCGGCACCCGTCGTCCCCAGCAGAAAGATGGTTCAATGAGGCACACACCAGCATGTGGAACATCATTGAGCGTGTGTTTGGGATGCTGAAGGCACATTTCCATTGCCTAGACAGGTCTGGTGGTGCCCTACAGCACAGCCCCTCAAAAGCCTGTGGCCTATTCCTGGCCTGTTGCATATTACACGACATGGCCATTGACCGTGGGATAGTTGTTGAGGCTGAGGAGGGGGACAGTAGTGGGGACAGTGAGGGCAAGTGGCAGGAGGGAGTTGGGCAGCTCCCCCGGGCAGAGGGACACCCGGCTCCAGCACATGGCACGCCAGCATAGAGACACCATTGCATGGGAGCACTTTGATGCAGGCAGGTAGGTTGCACCACACCCACACACTGGCCACACACACACACACAGGGACAGCACACAGGCAGGGGCATGCATGGCAGTGGGCATGCACACATAATTGCATGGAGCAGGGGTGGGAGTGACAGTGCCACACAGTCACACACAGCAGCAGACGGCAAGGACCGGCAACACACCCACACAGACATACACACACACGTGCCCAGGCACTGGCAAGTGGCAGGGATCAGATGCAGTGCACCGGTACACAGGCATAGCCAGCACTGATCCACCCTCATCACGCCCACGCCACATGGGCCAGCAGCCGGGCAGGCACCGACACAGGCAATGTGCGGTGCGACACACAGGAACCACACCTGTGGTATGCAACTACACACACCACCCATGTGTGCACAGGGCAGCAGACTGCAGGCAGGGCCACATGCACCTCAGGTCCGTCATGCAGAACCATGGCCACCACAGCCACGAGGTGGCTGCGCCGGGGCTGATTGGTAGCCACAGGCTGCACATCGGCCACAGGGGGTGTCTGCAACAGCCCCCCAGGGGTTGACCCACGGGGCCGTGACCGGGTCCATGCAGGTGTGTGTGTGTAGGCACCCAAACAGGCCCACCCCAGGCGTGCCTGGGATGCCGACAGCAGAACCCAGCATCAACAGGGAGGGTGTTGCATGACGCCGGGTCCATGGGGTGGACAGTGCACTACGCGATATGTGAGGTGGCCAGCCATGCCCGGTGGTGGCCAGCGGTGCAAGGCCATCCCTGATTGCATTGGCAATGCGATCCTGGGATGCAGACATGTCCTCCCACAAGCACTGAAAGGCCTCCAGGAGCTGCGCAGTGCCTCACTCGCACTGATCGACTGCCTGGCACACCTCCGCACACAGTGCACACACCCCAGCTACTAGCAGCACCTGTTGCTCCACGGAGGGCCACAGCAATTGGGTGTGCTCTGACAATGGGTCGGCACCCAGGGGAACCTGGGTGGGCTGCTGACCCACTGGTGGTGTACGGCCGCGCTGCGCAGCCCCCTGCTCAGGTGGACATTGCACAGTGGGGTCCACTTGTGGTTGGTCCCTGTCTGGTGTCCCAGCGGTGGACGCTGCATCCGGCTGCCCCCTGCTGGAACATAGCCAGGGCCTCGTCCGACCCCATGCCCAGGACATCCGGCTGGACAGCGGTGGTGTGCTGCCGCCGATCAGGCCCCTGGATGTCCGTGGAGGTGGATGGCTATTCCTCCAGGGCTGGGCCCACCTCCACGGCTGCTGCTGGCGCCCCTTCCACTGCATGCTGGCGTGCTGGTGCTGGAAGAGAGAACAGAAGTGTCAGTGATGCATGTCCCGAGGCCAACCCCACCCCCCATTTGCATGCTGTATGTCCATTTTACTTACCATGCAGTGATGGGCTTCCACCAGTCTGGAACCTGTCACCCGGCACACTTTCAACCGTGCTACGTCGCATGGTGGCCGCCACCAGCTCATGCTGGGGTGTGAGCTGTGCCACATCAGCAGGCCCCCCTCTGGTAGCTGTCCGTGCTGCACATATGGCTGCCAACTTTTCCTGAATGTGGCATTTGTTGGTGCCCACCTTCTTCCAGTACTCCTGCACCGATCACTGGTGGCTGTCCTGCTGGTTCACACTCGCCGCCACCTCCACCCAGGCTGCAACCCTGGCCTATGGTGTGCCTGTGGCACCACTCAGCAATGGCTCCCTGTCCAGGTAGGCCTCGAACAGGACATCAGCCTCCGCCTTGGTGAAGTTGGGCCTGCGTTTGCGTGCAGGCCCACGCACCTCTGCCTCATCGCATTCTGACATTGTGCTACCTGCGGACATCGACATGTGTGTCAGTGTCAGCAGCAGCCTACACTGTCCCCTCCTGCTGTGCTGGCTGTGCTCAGCAGCATGCGCAACTGGACGCAGAAGGTTGCAATACCGGTCCATGGCCTGTGCCGATCCGCAGCACTTTTATAGCGGAACACATGCAAATGAGCAGCTGCGCAACAGTAATGACATGTTAATGTCCATTGTGCACCACGCATTAACTGATTAACTCATTAGCATGTGGTGAGCTGAATATCGTAATTGTTGTGCCTTCGCGCGGTGAGATTGCTCCGGGCAACTTGGCAGGCGCCAATGCGCTCTTTCATTGAGTTTGCAGTCTTGTCACGCTGGGACAATGTGCTGCTGCCTATTATGCACTGTGCGCAATAGGGATCGTGGCGCACATTGTGTCATGGCTGCTGTTGCGCATGTGCACACCATGCGCTGGCTGTTCCCTGAGCCCTGTTGTGACCTCTGCCCCTGGGTGACCCTCATACCCGTGACCCTGTCAGGCCACGCCCATTGCACGCATCATCATGACTGCGCGATAGCATATCACAGCGCATTGCCACTCAGCCCCGCATTTGGCGCATGCACATTCCATGTGTGCTACATGCCGCCATTTTGATCCGTGGTTCACAGTGACCAAAGATGGTGCAGCCACAGCGATGCCGTGCTCGGGCAGCCAACTGGAGCCAGGTTGAGCTGGCAGATCTTGTGGCCTGCGTCCTGCCACACACACCCCAGCTCTTTGGGCAGGTGCAATTGCAGTAGCCCAGGGTGGCTGTGTGGCAGGCGATTGCTGCTGCACTGTCACAGCACACAGGGGTGGCCAGGAGTGGCGAACAGTGTTGCCACCGATACGGGGACCTGCAGTGGAGGGACCCTGAGTGCCTCTGGTGGATGGAGGTGCATGCCCGGCATGGGGGCTGTGCCACAGCCAGGTGAGTAGGCCCAGCGTGCATGTGTGCCCTGGTGCTGTACAGTGGTGTTGGCTACGCTGCCTGGCATGTCCTGCAAGGTGGCATGCTACCATCGTGCGCAGTGCGTTGTGGCTTCATCCTCCACCACTTGCATTGCGCTGCCACCCTGTGGGCCGTGTCAGGCAGGTTCTCACTCTGTGCATAGGGATGGGGGTGGTGGGTAGCTGCTGTGCATGGTTACTAATGTGTATCTGTTCCTGTTTCATTCCCAGGGCCTGAAGACAGGCGTCGGGTGGTGCTGGCAGGTCACCAGGCCGTGGCAGCTTAAGGAGGAGGTGGTGGATGTGGAGGAAGAGGTGGATGAGGAGATGGTATTGGAGGAGGTGGGGGTGGGAGAGCAGCGGCACCACCGCCTGTGGGGCCACAGAGGGCAGGTAAGCACTTCTGTAGTTCTGCTCACCATCTGTAGGGGGGTGGCAGTGGCATGGCAGCCTGTGCCATGGCAGCTGTGTAGCACTGTGGGTGGTGCCCACCACTGTGGCACATCTATCAGTCACATGTGCCTGCTGCTGGTGGGGTGGGTGTGCACACGGCCGCCACTGATGTTGCTGTGGTGCAGGCGGGGCACTATGCCATGTGACTGCCATGTTGCAGTCGGATGGCCACTATGCGGCACAGACCACTGCTGAGCACTGATGTGATGTGTCACCTTGCCAGCAGGCATTGGCCCGCAACCCTGTGGATGGCCTGTTTGGGCCCTCCGGGGGGGTGTTCCCCCTGCACGGTTGGCACGCTGGTTGGGCTGAATTCCTTGGGACATTGCACTGATCACATGTTCTGTCCTTTGTCCTAGGTGTCTGTAGGGGATCACGGATGCCACTCTACTGCAGGCTCCTTCGGCAGATCATACTGGTGACCTCGACGACTATGGAGTCCATCTTTCAGGTCCGAAGGCAGGTCCTGGCAATCCAGAGGCAACTGTGCCAGCTGGGGGTGGCTGGGCATGGGCATCACTAGCCCTCATTCTTGCTCCCCTGTATCCACCACCATTCTTCCCCCTCTTGTCCCCCATCCCATTGTACAGTCCCTGTTCCCTGTCCCCTTCCCTCACTATTCTACCCTTTCATACTCCCTTGTTACTGTACATAGTTTATTTCATTATAAGTTTATTTTGCCTTATCTGCCTGTGTCTGTGTCTGCTTTGCAGCTGGCATGAGGAGTCATGCTGTAGTGGCATGGTGTGTGTCTGTGTGCTGTGCCTGTGTCAGTCTTCGGGTCATGTATTGTGGTGTCCTATCCCTTGGTCCATGGCTGTGCCTTGGGGTGGCCTTGGGGCAGCTGTCCAGCATGTGTGTGCTTGCCAGCATGGTCCTGGTTGTGGCCTGCTGGGGTGGGTGGGGGCACAGCATGCGGGGAGGCTCATCTATTGGCCCTCCATTGGCCATTGGTGCCCCCTGTTGCCTGCTTTGTGTGCCACAGGTGTGTTCCAGGGTGGGGGTGTCTGGGTGCCTGTGTGCCCTGCTGGTGGTGGCCACCTGTGGCCTGTCACTGTGCATCCCTGGCACTGTCCCGGGGTGTCATCCTCTGCCATGGCCCACACCTTCCCACTGCTGCTGTGCTCCCACCAGTGCCTGGGGCTTGTCTTTGGGCACCATGGTGCATGTCCGGTTGTGCCCTGGCACATCTCTGGTTGTGTTATGGGGCTAGTCTGGTTGCACATTGGCGCATGTTTGGTTGTGCCTCTGTGCAAGTCTGGGTGCGCCGTGGCACATATGTGTGATATTCAGCCATGTTGCGCTGGTGCATTTCACCTTGTGCAGTCTTTGAATAGCGCACTCATTGCACCTTGGCGCATCAGAATTGTGCTGCACCGGACTTGCGCCACACTGTGGCGCATTTCTGAATATCTGACCCCTTATGTCATCAAGGAAAATGTGAGGAAATCTGATTTGAGGAAGAATTTGACAGAGTTGCACTGCCCACACTGACATCATGTGTGGCAGCCTCAAATGGCTTCAATAAGGTGACCAAAGATTCAAGTAGACTCCAACTGCTGGGACTGAGCATGATGTCTACTTTACCTATTTGATTCTGCATGGTGTAGTCATGTACAACAGCTTTTTTTTCTGTTTAAGAAGCCTTTCCAACATGTAAAATGTTGAATTCCAGCAGGTTGGAACTTTCTGCATTAATGTATGCAGTGGTAAATTGTTAGACTTCTGAAGCCCCTTCAGGATTTTTTGTGCTTTCACAAAGTGGCTGAAATGCACACATATTTTCTTAGCAAGACCTAACATGTTTTCAACATTTCTGTTTCTCTTTAAGAAATTATGGATGAAAAGATTTAAACAATGTGCAAAACAAGGTATGTGTTAGTAGTTGCCATCTGTAACAGCTTTGACTATGTTGGCACCATTAACTGACACTATGAACTCTAGAGATATGGAATTTGATATGGAAGATGAATATGGTAAGCCATTTCTGGAATTGTTTTTGCAGTTCCTACAAAATATTCACAGCAGTCTGGTTTTCCTAAAAAGTGGTGACACATAATACAGCCCTGCTTCCTGCTGTTTACAGCAGAGCTGGGATTATTACTTTCTGACTGAAAACTTGCTCAATGAGCTATAACAGTCTGTAGCCAATTGTTTGGTTGCTGGTCCATTTATCTATAGTTATGTGCACCTGATTCCCCTCAGAGAGTTTCAACTGCTTAATGACTTCAATGCACACCAACTCATACAACTATGGAACAGCTTTTTTCAAGAAATTTGTTTGACAGGGAACTGTGTACCATGGTTCAATCCGGTTCCTGAACTTGAGTAAACCTTTTTGGGCAACAAAAGCAAAAGGGAGTTAATTGGTCAACAGCTCTGCAATGGCTCAGTTTAATAGCTGCCATGTTGGATGCTTGTGGGTAATTTTGATGTCCTTGCAACACTTTCTTTTAATGTTAGTTGAGATATTTTAAAATTTTGGGGGGAATGTATTTTTCATGCCTTTTTCACGTGGTGTACTACTTTGGGATTTTCCCGTACATGATGGTTTCAGAAAACAATCTGTTTGTCAGGGAAGACTACAAGGGCACAAGTGCGTCAATGTGACTTACTGCTTCCATTTGTGTATTTTTATTTGCACACCCTTTTTTCCATGTTTAGAAAAAGAATCCCAGGATCTTGCCTCCTGTGTGTTTTTGCCTGGCTTCTTCATGGTCCATGATGCCAACTGAGGTGGTCATCGTCACTGTGTACCCAAACTCACAAGATGATAGCAAGTTGTTCAGCCATTTCTTCAGATTTCGTAGTTGAACATCAAATCTGGGTCTGATAACCCCACACTTGTTCAGTCTACCAGTTTAACAACAATTTTCTTGGCTCTGTGATTGTTGATAATCTCAAACTCACCAATGTAACTGCGTTTCATCATTACAGTCAAAAACCTCACAATTACTTTGGAGCATGGCCTAATGATAATCTAGCATTTGCCCCTTTTCTCTGCATTGACAAAGCTTTTAATAGTGTCAGCAAGAACGTTCAAACTTCATTTGCACCATGGTGACAGTTCTGCTTCCAGTTTATTGTCACTATGGTCACCGCCACCAGCACCTACACTTCCACCCATACCCACCACACTGCCCCTTACCCTGCCACACTCAGCTGGGTGTTTTGCCTTTGCATGTCACATCATAACTGATGTTCCAAAATGTTCCCCTTTGCCATGACTGATGCTTGTTTTGCACAGACTGCATACAGCTTGAGAGTTGTCTGCAATGTCACTGTATATAATAAATTCAGGATCCATACTAATTCCCAACAGTCGATCGCCCAACTGTCAAATTCCCGACACCACAGTCCTGATGGAGTCAAGCGCCCGACATTTAATTGCCCGAATTATAAATTCCCAACTGTAAATCACCTGACATATGTTAACGCGGTTGAGCGAGATGAGGAAGGTTTAAACACTGAAACTGATGATTGCCTGCATCCCTGGTAGTGAGAGAGCTTTACACTCCCCAAACCCCACTATTGGCAATTGTAGTTGCAATGCAAACTGTACCTAAAGTGGACAGTTTTCACACAATGTAAATGCAGGTAAAGTTTAAAAGTATAAATGCAAGCTTTACTGTGACAGTCTGACAGTGCTCCCAGTCTCTGTATTTGTTTACTTGTTTGCAAACCAAGAACAGAGCACTGGAGAACTGGACTTCAGGCAAGACCAGGTGAAGTTTACCCTTTTTCTTCTTCTGAAAAAAATGCTGCAGTAAGATGTGATGCTTGAAAAATGTCCACTATACTTTGCTGCGTTACTTTGCAGCTTTTTCGAAGCTTCCGTCATCATCCTGCATACTGACATGCATGAACAAATACGGCATGCAACTGTTTGCATTTGTACTGTCCGCTTTAGTTAGTCAGTTTACTTTGCAGCTTCTTGTGACAAGATAACTTCTTCTGACAAGACAAGTAAGTAAGGAATAGGGAAGGTAGTGAGAGTCACAGCAGCTCACATTTTTAAGAGATGGAACCTCAGCCACTTTACTTTGCAGGTCCTTCATAAAAAAATACAGACAAAGCCAGACACCGCAAATGTCAGGGTTTCAAAGGTTGGGTTTGTGTACTCGCCGGGAAAATAATTTTCAGGAAAGCGGAGTCAGGAAAGTAACAGTCAGGAATTGGTACCTAACCCATAAATTCGACACTAAAGATTTACATTTTTTGCTTTGTGCCATGGTGCCTGACACTATTCCTTGTTTGATCTAGGGAAATGGAGGAAATCCTACACTGCCATTTCCTTGCTGAGATGAATTGTTTTCATTCATGCTCATCTTCTTATTCATACATTTAGCATATGATTTTTTTTCTGCACTTGCCTCTCATGCCTTACAGCGGCATCCTGTCCTACTACTTTATCAAAACTACTGACCTCATCGCCACAAGATTCAGAAGAACTGGAAGTGCTGTCATCATTATGTGGGACATAGCCTGGGCTATCCCATTCCAGTCCCCACTTTCACCACCATCTCTATCAGCATTCGCTGCCTCAGCTTCTGAGCTTATATTTGAGGAGGTGCCTCCTTGCATGCTACTTCAGCAGCTGGAAGTCTCCTAGCACAAGTGACAAAATGATCAGTATCTCTACAAGTAACTCTAGTCAGTCCTTTTTGAAACTCTACTATCATACTAACATGCTTTTTTTTTGTTCAGGACATTTAGTGCCGGTCCTGGTGATATTATTCTTGCCAATATGTTCTTCATTAGTGCTATGATTCATGTTATTAACAGTCACACATGCAGCAGCACTATGCTTCCCTTTAGTAGACTTAGACTGGGAAGTACAAGACAAAGTAGACTCTGCCGTGAGCAAGGATATTGTTTCACTAACTGCCAGACAGACAGTGTAGCTGACTATGTCACAATAATAATGACATAGCTCAGGCCTCAGGGGCACCTCACAAACAGTGTAATACAGCTGTAGAAGGATTTCAATATGCTGCATAGACAGACAGTGTAGATGACTGTGTTACAGTAATAAATGACAGGACTCTGGCCTCAAGGGTACCTAAGAAACAGTGTAATACAAGCGTAAAAGGATTTCACTATGCTGCAGATACAAAAAGTGTCACTGACTATGTCACAGAAACAAATGACAGGGTTCCGGCTGCGGGGGCACCTCACAAGCAGGATAATACAACTAAAAGGATTTCACTATGCCTCAGAGACAAAATGTGTAGCTGACAATGTCACGATAGTAAATGACAGAGCTCGGGCCTCAGGGGCACCTCACAAGCAGTATAATACAGCCGTAAAAGGATTTCACTATGCTGCAGAGACAGACAGTGTAGCTCACAATGTCACAGTAATAAATGACAGGGCTCGGGCTTTGGGGGGGCACCTCACAAACAGTGTAATGCAGTCATAATAGGATTTCACTATGCTGCAGAGACAGTGTAGCTGACTATGTCACAGTAATAAATGAGAGGACTCGAGCCTCACAGGCACATAACAAACAGTGTAATACAGCCGTAAAAGGATTTCACTATGCCGCAGAGACAGGCAGTGTAGCTGACTATGCCACAGTAATGAAAGAGAGGACTCGAGCCTCACAGGCATATTACAAACTGTGTAATACAGCCATAAAAGGATTTCACTATGCTGCAGAGACAGGCAGTGTATCTATGTCACAGTAATAAATGACAGGGCTCAGGGGCATCTTACAAACAGTGTAATACAGCTGTAAAATGATTTCACTATGCTGCAGAGACAGTGTAGCTGACTGTGTCACAATAATAAATGACAGGGCTGGGGCTTAAGTGGGGCACCTCACAAACAGTGTAATACAGCCATAAAAAGTATTTCACTATGCTGCAGAGACAGTGTAGCTGAATGTGTCTCAGTAATTGTGGCAGAGCTCGGGCCTCAGGGGCACCTAACACGAACAGTGAGATACACCCGTAAAAGGCTTTCACTATGCTGCAGAGAAAGACAATGTACCTGACTATGTCACATTAATAAATGACAGGGCTCTGGCCTTGGGGGAGGGGGGCACCTCACAAACAGTGTAATACAGCCATAAAAGGATTCCACTATGCTGCAGAGACAGTGTAACTGACCATGTCACAGTAATAAATGTCAGGGCTCAGGAATCAGGGGCATCTCACAAACAGTGTAATACAGCCAAAAAAGCATTTCACTGTGATGCAGAGACAGTGTAGCTGACTGTGTCTCAGTAATAAATGACAGAGCTCAGGTCTCAGGGGTACCTAACACAAACAGTGTGATACAGCCATAAAAGACTTTCACTATCCCACAGAGGCAGTGTATCTGACTATATAACAGTAATAAATGACAGGGCTCGAGCCTCGGGGGTGCCTAACAAACAGTGTAATACAGCTGTAAAAGGATTTCACTGTGCTGCAGAGACAGACAGTTTACCTATGTCACAGTAATAAATGACAGTGCTCGGCCCTTGGGGGCACCTAACAAACAGTGTAATACAGCTGTAAAAGCCTTTCACTATGTTGGAGAGACCGACAGTGTACCTGACTATATCACAGTAATAAATGACAGGGTTCGGGCCTCAGGGGCCACTCACAAACCGTGTGATACAGCTGTAAAAGGATTTCACTATGCTGCAGAGACAGACAGTGTATCTGACTATGTCGTAGTAATAAATGACAGGGTTTGGGCCTCAGGGGCACCTAACACAAACAGTGTAATACGGCCATAAAAAGATTTCACTGTGCTGCAGAGACAGACAGTGTTACTATGTCACAGTAATAAATGACAGAGCTCGGGCCTCAAAGACACCTTACAAACAGTGTAATACAGCTGTAAAAGGCTTTCACTATGCAGCAGAGACAGACAGTTTAGCTGACTATGTTACAATAATAACTTACAGGGCTCAGGCCTCACGGGCACCTAAAACCGTGTAATACAGCTGTAAAAGGATTTCACTTTGCTGCAGAGACAGACAGTGTAGCTGACAATCCACAGTAATAAATTACAGGGCTCATGCCTTAGGGGCACCTCACAAACAGTGTAATACAGCCATAATAGGATTTTACTGTGCTGCAGAGACAGACAGTGTAGCTTACTATGTCACAGTAATAAATGACAGGGCCCAGGCCTCACGGGCACCTAACAAACAGTATAATACAGCCGTAAAAGAATTTCATTATGCTGCAGAGACAGACCGTGTAGCTGACTATATCACAGTGATAAATGATAGGGTTTGGACCTCAAGGGCACCTAACACAAACAGTGTAATATGGCCATAAAAGGATTTCACTGTGCTGCAGAGACAGTGTAGCTGACTGTGTCACAGTAATAAATGACAGGGTTTGGGCCTCAGGGGCACCTAACACAAACAGTGTAATACAACCGTAAAATGATTTTACTGTGCTGCAGAGACAGACAGTGTAGCTGACTATGTCACAGTAACAAATGACAGGGCTCGGGCCTCAGGGGCACCTCACAAACAGTGTGATACAGCTGTAAAAGGATTTCACCATGCTGCAGAGACAGACAGTGTAGATGACTATGTCACAGTAATAAATGACAGGGTTTGGGCCTCAGGGGCACCTAACACAAACAGTGTAATATGGCCATAAAAGGATTTCACCATGCTGCAGAGACAGTGTGACTGACTATGTCACAGTAATAAATGACAGGGCTCGGGCCTCAAAGGCACATCACAAACAGTGTAATACAGCTGGTAAAGGCTTTCACTATGCTGCAGAGACAGACAGTTTATCTGACTATGTTACAATAATAAATGAAAGGACTCAGGCCTCACAGGCACCTAAAAAACATGTAATACAGCTGTAAAAGGATTTCACTTTGCTGCAGAGACAGACAGTGTATCTGACAATCCACAGTTATAAATTACAGGGCTCAGGCCACACGGACACCTAACAACCAGTATAATACAGCCGTAAAAGGATTTCACTATGCTGCAGAGATGGACAGTGTAGCTGACTATGCACAGTAATGAATTACAGGGCTCAGGCCTCAGGGGCATCTCACAAACAGTGTAATACAGCCAAAAAAGCATATCATTATGCTGCAGAGAAAGTGTAGCTGACTGTGTCTCAGTAATAAATGACAGGGCACGGGCCCCGGGGGCACCTAACACAAACGGTGTAATACAGCCATAAAAGGCTTTCACTATCCTGCTGAGACAGTGTATCTGATTATGTCACAGTAATAAATGAAAGGGCTCGAGCCTCGGGGGCACCTAACAAACAGTGTAATACAGCTGTAAAAGGATTTCACTATGCTGCAGAGACAGACAGTTTACCTATGTCATAGTGATAAATGACAGTGCTCAGCCGTTGGTGGCATCTCACAAACAGTGTAATACAGCTATAAAAAGATTTCACTATGCTGCAGAGACAGACAGTGTAGCTGACTGTGTCACTGTAATAAATGACAAGGTTCGGGCCTCAAGGGCACCTAACACAAACAGTGTAATACAGCCGTAAAATGATTTTACTGTGCTGCAGAAACAGTGTATCTATGTCACAGTAATAAATGACAGGGATCTGGCCTCAGGGGACCTCACAAACAGTGTGATATGGCTGTAAATGGATTTCACTATGCTGCAGAGACAGACAGTGTAGATGACTATGTCACAGTACTAAATGACAGGGTTTGGGCCTCAGGGGCTCCTAATACAAACAGTGTAATATGGCCATAAAAGGATTTCACTGTGCTGCAGAGGCAGACAGTGTCACTGACTATGTCGCAGTAATAAATGACAGGGCTCAGGCCTCGAAAGCACCTCACAAACAGTGTAATACAGCTGTAAAAGGCTTTCACTATGCTGCAGAGACAGACAGTTTAGCTGACTATGTTACAATAATAAATGACAGGACTTGGGCCTCACGGGCACCTAAAAAACGTGTAATACAGCTGTAAAAGGATTTCAATTTGCTGCAGGGATGGACAGTGTTGCTGACAATGTCACATTAGTAAATGACAGGGCTCTGGCCTTGGGCACCTCACAAACAGTGTAATACAGCCGTAATAGGTTTTACTGTGCTGCAGAGAAAGACAGTGTAGCTAACTATGTCACAGTAATAAATTTCAGGGCTCATGCCTCACGGGCACCTAACACACAGTATAATACAGCTGTAAAAGGATTTCACTATGCTGCAGAGACAGACAGTGTAGCTGACTATACACAGTAATGAATTACAGGACTCGGGCCTTGGGAAGGGGGGGCACCTCACAAACAATGTAATACAGCTATAAAAGGATTTCACTATGCTGCAGAACAGACAGTGTAGCTGACTATATCACAGTAATAAATGACAGGGCTTGGGCTGCACGGGCACCTAACAAACAGTGTAATACAGCCTTATATGGAGGAGCAGAGCAGGCATATAAAACCATTTTGATGTAATTTTATTTGTTGACTGTTTTAAAACATGAACTGTATGTGTCATTCATTGGAGCCCTGATTTCCTATTCAGGAAGCAGGCAGAGGAGCGAGTAGTCCACGTGGTTTTGCGGGAACTACAAGTAGCTTTTTTTTTGTGCAAATTACATTATTTACTCCCTGGAGCTAATACCCCTTCTGATTCACAGTTCTAAATACTGTTTTAGTGCTTTTTAGCACACGTTTTTAAACTTTGATTCAGCGATCATCTGTGACCCTGGAAAGCCACTTCCAGGTCACTACTAGCTATATTTAATCAGCATACAGCGAGCGCATCACTTTTGTCAGCTCCTTATATGTTGGAGGAGCAGAGCAGGCATACAAAACCATTTTGATGTAATTTTATGTGTTGACTGTTTTAAAACTTGAACTGTATGTGTCATTCATTGGAGCCCTGCTTTCCTATTCAGGAAGCAGGAAGAGGAGCGAGTAGTCCATGTGGTGTGGGAACTACAAGTAGCTTATTTTTGTGCAAATTACATTATTTATTCCCTGGGGCTAATATCCCTTCTGATTCACAGTTCTAAATACTATTTTAGTGCTTTTTAGCACATGTTTTTAAACTTTGATTCGGCAATCATCTGTGACCCTGGAAAACGACTTCCAGGTCACTACTAGCTGTATTTAATCGGCCTGCAGCAAGCAGGGTGAGTTTGAGCAGGATATGCACAGCTCATCACATTTAAAGACGCACACATACACACGCACATCTGCGCATGTTAGGCGTGTTGGGAGGGTTGGAGAATGATACAAGTCCAAGCTATATGGTAAAACCTATCTACTGCAGGTAACATAACTCAATTCAACCGTTGTTTGGCTAGACTTCCTTATAGCAGTGTATAAAATGAATGATACCCTTGCAACAAGAGATGGCAGGTTTCTATTGAGATGTAACAATTGTAAGATATACTGCATAGAAACTGCTCATGTTAAAAATACACAGTTTATCTGCCTAAAATGTAAAGAGAATGAATATATAGGACAGGAAATGTATACATTTAATAATAGATTAACCATCCTCAAAAAAAGCTATGCTTACTCTTTAGCTCGTCTTAATAATTCACATTCATGCAGTGAGACCTCACCCATTGAAATAAGTGGACATCCCAATGATATATCCAATAAAAAGAGTTTAGTAACTCATAATAATGGAACTGAAATGATTAGTTTTACTCCTAACAGGAAACGGGCAAGGGTTGATGAAGATTCTCCAGATGGTGATAACCTCTGGTGCTATCGGGTTCAAAATAAAAAAGTCATTAAAAAGGGAAGAAAAGCAGCCCTGTTTCATATTGAGACACATAATAGCTTTGATCCACTAGTCGCATTACCTGATGAAGGCACCATATTACATTCTAGTACTACATCACCCGTAGGACTGTTAATGGACTCTGAGCAACACTGTCCAGATAAAATTGTTCCAAGTCACATAGATGTACAGGAAAATTATATTAATCTTATGGACCAGAACATTACTAATATGACAAAACCACATTTGATATCACCATGTTGTATACCCCCTTTGAACCAAGCTGTGAATTTTGTACAAAGCATCTCAGATGTCACAAACTCAGGTCTTATGACCACACAGGTTAATTCAGAGGATCTAATGGACCTGAATGACACTTATACCCCAGAAACCAGGCAAATATACCTCTTGGGTGACTCAATTATTAAGACTCTAGACATAATAATTTGCAATCTGGACAAGAGTAATAGAACTGTATCTTGCTTCAAAGGGGCTAAATTACTGGACATAACTAAAATAACTAGTAACATCCTCAAGAAGAGTGGGGAAAACCCAGCTGTGATTATTCGTGCAGGGGTAAATAATGTTTTTAATCAAGACATGCAAAGTATCAAGGAGGAGTTTGTAGGGATGTACAACTTACTGACAGAACGGAACTGCCATATTGCCTTTTCCGAAATCCTTCCAGTCCCAAGAGCAAGCTGGCACATTAATAATAAAATTAAATTACTAAACAATTGGCTACGACAATGGTGCCTAAAACAAAATATAGTGCACATCACACACTGGGAAGACTTTGTGTATAAGTATGAATATGTCTGCAGGGATGGTCTACATCTGAATAAAAACGGGTCTACCTTGTTAGGGAATCACATAAATGGTTTCATGTCTACTTGTTTAAACTAGCAAAAGTTGGTACAATATATGTTCATCATAAGGTTATCATGGATGAGAATATCAATAAGCCTAGTGTTCAACATTCTAGCCCCTTATTAATAAACAATATTTTTAATGTATGTTGTCAATAATTGAATATTTTGTTAGTTAATGCCAGCAGTTTAAACAATAAATTAGATGAACTGAAATGTATCTTACATAATGATAAAACTGATATATGTGGAGTTACAGAAACATGGTTTACAGATACTTGCTAGGGAACAGAAATCCCTGGCTATTCAGTTATTATTAAGAACTGTCAAAAGTTTAAAGCAGGTGGGATCGCTTCATATGTAAACAAAAACTTAAACAGCTTTGAAATCCCAATTGTTATAAATATAGGAACTGACACTGAAATCATTTTGGCTAAAATACAGAGTGAGAGAAATATCACACTAGCACTGTGTTATAGTTCACCAAGTTTAGACAGCTCATGTAATAATTCATTTATGCAAGTTCTTGAGAATTTGGAGAATTATCAAGACTTAATACTAATGGGAGATTTTAATTTCCCATCTATTTGTTAGCAAACAATTATCAGGAAATACCCAGCTGGAAAAAAGATTTATTGAATTTACCTTACTGCATGATTTGGAACAATTAGTCAAAGAACCTACTAGAAAGGATAATATTTTGGACCTCATTTTAACAAATATTAAAGATATAGGAGAACTACCAAAAGTCACAACACCTCTGGTGGATAGTGACCATAATATGGTTCTATGGGGTATTAAATATTATTCTATAAAAAACCATGGAGTAACAAGAACAAAGAATTTTCATAAAGCTAATTATGAAGCTATTCAAAAATTCATGAGGGCTTGGAATTGGAAGACTGAATTAAACAATCTAAACAGTGATTAAATATGGTCAGCTATACAAACTAATAGTGACTATTGTATTAAGACTTGGGTCCCTGAAAATAAGAAATATAAATATAATAAAAGAGTTCCACCTTGGTTAAACTGTAACATAAAAATATTGCTTAAAAAAAAGGGGGGAGCATTTAACAAGAACAAAAAGGATAGAATTGCAGATAAATGGACCAAATTCAAAGACAGGGCCAAACAGTGTAAAGTAGCTATAAAAAAATGCAAAAAAGAACCAAGAACTAAAACTTGCTACTATTACAAAGGATAATAAAAAAAAAAATTACATTGGTTCACTTAAAGGGAAAGAACCATCTGTTGGTCCCTTAGTTAAAGACAATGTGCCGCTAGTCAGAGACATTGATATGGCCAAGGAATTTAATAATTACTTCCTGAGTGTATATAAAACCAAGGTTAATGCAAGTTTGGATAAGATATCTTCCAATCTCCCTTACCCAATAATAACTACAGAGGAAGTTAAATTAGCTATACAAGCAACCAAAGTTAATTCATCTCCTGGCCCTGATGGAATTCCAGCAAAATTCATTTTAGAATTGGCAACAGAACTCTTAGAGATCCTTGTATTGTTATTTAATGTATCTCTACAAGAAGGAACTGTTATATCTAAATGGAGATTAGCAACTGTAGTGCCTATTCATAAAGGAGGTAGTAAACATCTTGTAAATAATTATAGACCAATTAGTCTCACCTCATGCTTAGACAAATTAATGTAAAGGATACTACAACACAAAATGGTAGATCACCTACAAAATATGAATATTATATATAAGATAAAGTATGGGGTGTAGTGTGTTAAGAGAATTTAATACACACCTGAGTTGTTGGATGGCACATAAACCCCAAGGGCGAAGCCTGAGGGGTTTATGGTAGCCATCCAACAACGAGGGTGTGTATTAAATTGGAATTTATACACTGCACCCCATATTTTGTTTTACATAATTTAAGGGGTTACATTTTTTTGCTGACTCCCGTCTGCCCCCTGAGTACACTCTGCAGTGCGAAAATAAAAATTTTTTATTTAGTTAGTTTGATCTAGGTGGTCAGCACCTGGCCAGTTGTGCTACCACCTACTCTCTGCCCTGGCTTGGGATGAAGTTAGAAGAGGAGGAGGCAAGAGATGCTGGTTGGCGAGGGGCACTGGAGACAGGCAGTAGGAGGACAACTTAGAGGCCTTGATGCTCTCGATGCTCCTGTCTTGTCCAGCCTTGACCATGTGGCTTCCCTTGTGGGTGCCACCAATGTGAGACCAAAGCTATTTTTAAAATAAAAAAATGAGGAACCTTAGTGCGCAACAGGGATCCGGACCACTTGCTCTTCTCAGGTACCGCTGACAGTCTGACACAAACAGCCATGTATTAAAAAAATGCCATCATACACATACGTGTATTATGGTATTTAATACACAGCTTTTTCAATGGCAAAAAAAATGCAACCCATTAATTATAGATATTTCTCAATATGGCTTTGTTAGGGGAAGATCTTGTCAACAAGACTTGATACATTTTTTTGAACCCGTTAGCATGGCTTTAGACCAGGGATTACCAGTAGATGTTATTTTTTTGGATTTCCAGAAACCCTTTGACTCCGTTCCTCATGGAATTCTAATTGAAGAATTAACAGGGTATAGTTTTCATGCCAATATTATTAAATGGGTCGACTCCTGACTTAGTAATAGGATGCAGTGAGTAAGCGTTAAGGGACACATATCTGATTGGGGAATAATTACTAGTGGCATCCCTCAGGGCTCTGTCCTGGGACCTTTGTTGTTTAACATATTGGTTATTAGCTTGCAGGTAAACAATGGTGCCTGGATACATAAATATGCTGATGATTGTAAAATTGGTTGTATTATTAATAATTCTGAAGCAGTTAATTCCTTACAAACTAATTTAGATAAGCTAGCAGAGTGGTCCACAAGAAATAAAATGTCCTTTAATGTTACTAAGTGTAAGGTGATGCACCTGGGAAAGAATAACAGGTTAGCCACCTATTCATTAGGAAGTAATATATTACAAACTGCAAAAACAGAAAAGGATTTAGGAATTACAATTACCAACGATCTGAAGTTTACAACTCGTACAAATAACATTGTTAAAAAATGTCACAGAACACTCTCCTGTATACTGAAACATATTAAGAGTAGGGAGTCAGAGGTGTTGATTCCCTGATACACTAGTCTCGTTAGGTCGCATATCGACTATTGTGCTCCATTCTGCTCCCCCACTACTTTAGGATATAAAAGCATTATGGAAAAGGTGCAGAGAAGATTTACAAAGAAGGTTAGAGACCTATCCAATACTAACTATAGCAGTAGACTACAAAGTTTAGGCCTGTTTTCACTGGAATATAGATCACTGAGGGGTGACCTTTGCTTGGTATATAGAGCATTCCAAGGTCCAGCCCTGTGTGAGGCTATTTGCCTGGAAAGAAATGTACTAATGCTGAACATCAGATCACATACCTTAAGGTTAAAAACCATGGTTCATAAAATGACCGAAAGAAATAATTATTTTACTCAGTGGGTATCAACTATTTGGAATGCTTTACCAGCAGATGTCACAAGCAAAAGCCTGGTGGAATTTAAACAGAGATTAGATAGCCACATCAAGAATAAGAAATTCAATTATTGCCTCTAGGCAAAGAGTTCTGTATGGGCACATCCTTTGAACTCATATCACACCTATGAACCTATAAAAGGATTTCACTATGCTACAGAACAGAAAGTGTAGCTGACTATGTCACAGTAATAAATGACAGGGTTCAGGCCTCAGGGGCACCTAACACAGTGTGATACAGCTGTGAAAGGCTTTCACAATGTTGTAGAGACAGACAGTATTTCTGACTATGTCACAGTAATAAATGACAGTGCTGGGGCCTTGGGGCACCTAACAAACAGTGTAATACAGCCATAAAAGGCTTTCACTAGCCTGCAAAGACAATGTATCTGACTATGTCACAGTAATAAATGACAGGGCTCGCACCTCGGGGGCACCTAACAAACAGTGTAATACAGCTGTAAAAGCCTTTCACTATGTTGGAGAGACAGTGTAGCTGACTATATCACAGTAATAAATGACAGGGCTCAGGCCTCATGGGCCTCAGGGGAACCTCAACAACTTTGTAATATAGCCATAAAAGGATTTCACTATGCTGCAGACAGTGTAGCTGACTGTGTCACAGTAATAAATGACAGGGTTCAGGCCTCAGCGGCACCTACCACAAACAGTGTGATACAGCTGTAAAAGGCTTTCACTATGCTGCAGAGACAGTGTATCTGATTATGTCACAGTAATAAATTACAGGGTTTGGGCCTCAGGGGCACCTAATACAAACAGTGTAATACAGCCGTAAAAGGATTTTACTGTGCTGCAGAGACAGACAGTGTAGCTGACTATGTCACAGTAATAAATGACAGGGCTCTGGCCTCAGGGACGCCTCACAAACAGTATGATACAGCTGTAAAAGGATTTCACTATGCTACAGAGACAGTGTAGATGACTATGTCACAGTACTAAATTATAGGGTTTGGGCCTCAGGGGCACCGAACACAAACAGTGTAATACAGCCATAATAGGATTTTACTGTGCTACAGAGATAGACAGTGTAACTGACTATGTCACAGTAATAAATGACAGGCCTCACAGGCACCTAACACACAGTATAATACAGCCGTAAAAGGATTTCACTATGCTGCAGAGACGGACAGTGTAGCTGACTATGCACAGTAATGAATTACAGGGCTCGGGCCTTGGGGAGGGGGGCACCTCACAAACAGTATAATACAGCCATAAAAGGATTTTACTATGCTGCAGAACAGACAGTGTAGCTGACTATGTCACAGTAATAAATGACAGGGCTTGGGCCTCACAGGCACCTAACAAACAGTATAATACAGTGATTAAAGTATTTCACGATGCTGCAGAACAGACAGTGTAGCTGACTATGTCACAGTAATAAATGACAGGGCTCAGGCATTGGGGCACCTAACACAGTGTGATACAGTTTTGAAAGGCTTTCACCATGTTGCAGAGACAGACAATATTTCTGACTATGTCACAGTAATAAATGACAGGGCTTGGGCCTCAGGGGCACCTAACACAAACAGTGTGATACAACCATAAAAGGCTTTCACTATCCTGCAGAGACGGTGTATCTGACTATGTCACAGTAATATATGACTGGACTCAAGCCTCGGGGGCACCTAACAAACAGTGTAATACAGCTGTAAAAGGATTTCACTGCGCTGCAGAGACAGACAATTTACCTATGTCACAGTAATAAATGACAGGGTTCGGCTCTTGGGGGCACCTCACAAACAGTGTAATACAGCTGTAAAAGCCTTTCACTAATCTGCAGAGACAGATACTGTAGTTGACTATATCACAGTAATAAATGACAGGGCTTAGGCCTCACGGGCACCTAACACAAACAGTGTGATACAGCTGTAAAAGGATTTCACTCTGCTGCAGAGACCGACACTGTACCTGACTATGTCACAGTAATAAATGACAGGGCTCAGGCTTTGAAAGGAGGGGACCTCAAAAACATTGTAATATAGCCATAAAAGAATGTCACTATGCTACAGATACAGTGTAACTGATTGTGTCACAGTAATAAATGACAGGGCTCAGGCCTCACAGGCACCTAAAGAAATGTGTACTATAGCTGTAAAAGGATTTTACTTTGCTGCAGAGACAGTGTAGCTGACAATGCACAGTAATAAATTACAGGGCTCAGGCCTCAGGCACCTCACAAACAGTGTAATACAGCCGTAATAGGATTTTACTTGCTGCAGAGACAGACAGTGTACTGACTATGTCACAGTAATAAATGACAGGTCTCAGGCCTCATGGGCACCTAACAAACAGTATAATACAGCCATAAAAGGAGATTTCACTATGCTGCAGAAATGGATAGTGTAGCTGACTATGCACAGTAATGAATTACAGGGCTCGGGCCTTGTGGGGGCACCTCACAAACAGTGAAATACAGCCCTAAAAGGATTTCACTATGCTGCAGAACAGACAGAGTAGCTGACTATGTCACAGTAATACATGACAGGGCTTGGGCTGCATGGGCACCTAACAAACAGTTTAATATAGCCATAAAAGGATTTCACTATGCTGCAGAACAGACAGTTTAGCTGACTATGTCACAGTTTGGTTCCAATATCCTTCTCCTAGGATCAGGTGTTCTCAATTCTAATCTGATTGCCATTTGATGGCAGATCCTCAGTCTACTCTTCTGATGTCATCCAGCGGCTGGAGAGTCTCCAAAGGGAGAACTGGGGATTCTGGGGGACCGCCTTCTTATATACTATGCCTGACGTCGGAGGCGGGACCAACGTCGGAGGCGGTCCCCACTGAATACTGCTAACTAGAAAATTTCCGTGGGGTCCTGGAGCTTGCTGGCTTCAGTCCTAATGATATAACCTGCTGCAAGAGCTGTTCTCAAAGATCTACTGTTACGGTAAGTTCTTACATAACTGTACTTTTAGCTGACTATGTCACAGTAATAAATGACATGACAGGCCTCAGGGGCACCTAACACAATGTAATACAACTGTGAAAGGCTTTCACAATGCTGCAGAGACAGACAGTATTTCTGACTGTGTCTCAGTAATAAATGACAGGGCTTGGGCCTCAGGGGCACCTAACACAGTGTGATACAGCCATAAAAGGATTTCACTATCCTGCAGAGACAGTGTATCTGACTATGTCACAATAATAAATAACAGGGCTCAAGCCTCAGGGGCACCTAACAAACAGTGTAATACAGCTGTAAAAGCCTTTCACTATGTTGGAGAGACAGATAGTGTAGCTGACTATGTCACAGTAATAAATGACAGGGCTCGGGCCTCAGGGGAACCTCAAAAACATTCTAATACAGCCATGAAAGGATTTCACTATGCTGCAGAGACAGTGTAGCTAACTGTCACAGTAATAAATGACAGGGTTCGGGTCTCAGGAGCACGTACCACAAACAGTGTGATACAGCTGTAAAAAGCTTTCACTATGCTGCAGAGATGGTGTATCTGACTATGTCACAGTAATAAATGACAGGGCTCGGGCCTCAGGGCACCTCACAGTGTGATACAGCTGTGAAAGGATTTCATTATGCTGCAGAGACAGTGTAGATGACTATGTCACAGTAGTAAATGACAGGGTTTGGGCCTCAGGAGCACCTAACACAAACAGTGTAATACATCCGTAAAAGGATTTCACTGTGCTGCAGAGACAGACAGTGTAACTAATTATGTCACAGTAATAAATGACAGGGTTCGGGCCTCACGGGCACCTAACAAAATGTGTAGTACAGCTGTAAAAGGATATCACTTTGCTGCAGAGGCACACAGTGTATCTGACAATGCACAGTAATAAATTACAGGGCTCAGGCCTCTGGGGCACCTCACAAACAGTGTAACACAGCCATAATAGGATTTTACATTGCTGCAGAGACAGTGTAGCTGACTATGTCACAGTAATAAATGACAGGGCTCAGGCCTCATGGGCACCTAACAAACAGTATAATACAGCCATAAAAGTATTTCACTGTGCTGCAGAGATGGACAGTGTAGCTGACTATGCACAGTAATGAATTACAGGGCTCAGGCCTTGGGGGGCACCTCACAAACAGTGTAATGCAGCCATTAAAGGATTTCACTATGCTGCAGAACAGACAGTGTAGCAGACTATGTCACAGTAATAAATGACAGGGCTCAGGCCTCAGGGGCACCTAACACAGTGTGATACAGCTGTGAAAGGCTTTCCCAATGCTGCATAGACAGACAGCATTTCTGACTATGTCACAGTAATAAATGACAGGGCTCAGGCCTTGGGGGCACCTAACACACAGTGTAATACAGTCGCAAAAGGATTTCACTGTGTTGCAGAGACAGTGTAGCTGACTATGTCACAGTAATAAATGGCGGGGCTTGGGCCTCAGAGACACCTAAGACAAACAGTGAGATACAGCCATAAAAGGATTTCACTATGCTGCTGAGACAATGTAGCTATGTAACAATAATGAATGACCGTGTTCAGGGGCACGTACAAACAATGGTAATAATTTCAAACCAGCTGATGTGTTTTTGTCTGTGTATTTCCCCCAACCCCTTGCTCCTTCTAAGGATTTCACTATGCTGCAGAGACAGACAGTGTATTTGATTATATCACAATAATAAATGGCAGGACTTAGGGGCACCTAACAATCAGTGTAATACTTAATTTCATACCACCTGCCTTCTGTTTTTGTCTCTGTCTTTTCCCTCAGCCCTTGCTCCTTCTCTGTTCTCTCCCCAACAAACCCTCCTCGACTGACACTGATCCCACTCCCCCTGGCTGAGATAATTTCAGCCTTCCCAACTGTGTCTCCCTTTGCTCCTTCATGTACTTAGTGTAGGTTTTCATTTCAATTGATTCCACTCTTCAAGACAAGTCAACTCTTTTTGGCAGCAATTTATGCTGCAGATCGAGTGGCCATGGAGCTGTTTCCAGAACAGACTGCTGCCGGCTCAGTTCTGCACCACACAGGTTCATGGCAGATGGAGCACAGCCCTTTAGACACCACTGACCAATCAGTTATCAGCCCTGTGTCGTGCTCCAATTCTGCTGTAAACTCCGTGAATGACCTGACAGGCTGCTGGTAATGCTTGTTTCTGAGTCCTTTGCTCATTACCCATTTCAAATTACCTGACCTGAGAATTACACTAATCTTCAAGGATATCTCTTGCAGTGATCTGCTGCAGATCACACACTAGGAACCTCCACTGTCAGGCACCAGAATCACATGGAAGCTTTTTCGCTAGCAGTCTGCCTGGGTCCACTCATGACATCGCTGTCACCTCATCGGCGCTACCCTATATAGCCATGGGCTGCCCCATACACTCCTCAGTTCTTTTCCCACCATCAACCATCGCACCTCAGACTCATAGAACACCGTTCCTACAGTCGACCGTCATTTCTATTTCACCTTTTATTTTTCTCACCCTAGTAATCCCTTCACTTCAACCTCCTGAAGTGATCTTCCTCCTCGGTGTTGACAGAAGATCTGCAACAAAGAACTCCATGAGGCCTGTGTTTGTTACCTGGGTGCCGCTCACGATGTTCAGGCCTGTGACATTTGATGAGGGTTTAACAAAGCCACCCACTCCCGTCATTTGAAGGAGCTCAAGGTCTTCTTGGTGGAGCAGAAGGTCACCATTCTGGAGAAAGAGCATCAGGATCGGGACTCCTCCACTTCCCTGGCTCCTTCCTTGGACTCCATTTCCTCCAAAGCCCGGGACAAGTTGTCAGGGAAGCACTGCCATTGGGACAAAGCTCATAAAAGCTTCAGTGAGCAGTTTCAGTTGCTGCACACTGCGCAGGCTGCTTCGGGTCATCATCAGAATTGACAATGACCCCCTCTGCCTCTGTAGCCCTCTTAGCTGCTAGGAGTCGGGACGGTGCTGGCAGCCTTCTCTGCTGAGGCTTCTCAGTCTGGTGGTACTTTATCATTGACGGCCTCACCCAGTTTCCCTTCAATGATTCCCACTGTCTCCCTCACCCTGTCTGGCACAGGGGGGACGTTGGCAGTGCAGTCTGTGAGCTCTGTCAACCCTAGGACCTCATTGTTGGGGCTTCCCCCATTGCCTCCTCCAATGCACCTGCCCCTGTTTAATGCCCTCTCCTGAAGGGGTGCACTTAGGAGGCTGCACTGGTCCTTTGCTGGCTGGTGACAGCCATTTTTTGCTGGCACTCAACTAGCTCTGTCGTTGCCCTTGGCTGTTCCTTTGACAGGAATGCTGGTTCCTCAGCTGGTGCCTCAGCCAGACCCAATTTCATTAATTTTACCACTGTCTTTCCTTTCACCAGGGCCACAGTATCCCCTTCCTCAACCTCAGGGGCTCCTGCCCTCCTCAGTGATGGTGGATGTCCAGGCACTGGTTTATTCGGTCCTGGATCTGGTTCAGAAGGTGGCCCCCCATTCGGCACCTTCCACAGTGGGACCCTCTCACACATCGGTGCTGCCACACTGCTCATTGATGAGACTGGTCCCCTCATGATCATCCCTGTCCTTGGCTCCCCCTCTGAACCTGGGGATGGTGATAACAACTACCACACTGATTTCCTTCTCCCAGAGGGTGAGGATAATGAGGACAATGGGTATGTGGGAGCAAGAACCCCCTTTAGCATCTGCACAGTCTGTTCTGTGGGAGACAACTCCCTTAAAAATGTCCCATGGTACCCCTTTCCCCGGACAACCCTTCTTTCTCCTCGGTCATACGCCAACTCCAGGCAGCCATGGGTTTTGAATCTGCTGAACCAGACATGTCCAGGCAGAACCTGGTGCATTATTTGCTCCTTCCAGAGTCCCCACCCCGGTCATGTCACCTGTTATTGATGCTTATGAGGATGCCATCTTAGCTGCCTGGTATAGGCCTCATTTGGTCCCTTCCCCATGCCTAGGAAGGCAGACAAACTATACCAGGCAACTTCGGGGAGGCTCTTTTTCTCCAGACCCCCGGAGGAAGACTCGGTTGTCATCAGTGTGGCCCATGATTGCTCTAAACAGCCTCAGCATCTTAGCTACCTCCCTCCCTCCTGACAAGGAGTCTAGGAAGCTAAACTTTATGGGGGAAAGGGTTTTTGCCTCCTGTACCCTGGCCATTAGAGTCTTCAATTATATAGCCCACATGCTGTGGTATCAGAATGACCTTTGAGACTCAGCTAGAGCTGCCACACAGTCTCTCTTGGACGGGCCTCAGAAACAGGAATTGCTTAGGATCCTTCAATAGGGGGAAGACATTGGGAGGTGCCTGCTGAGAGTCGCCTACAATGCTGTGGATGCCTTGGCTAGAACTTTGGCCTTCAGAATCTGTCCCAGGAGCCATGCCTGGATTAGAGTTTCAGGCATCGCGACTGATGTTCGGCAGTTGATCTTGAATGCCCCTTTCAGGGGCCATAAATTATTTGGGGGTGATGCACAGGACATCCTCAATGATCTCCAGGCTTGGGTAGGACCATTTACTCTGTTCACTCTCTTTACTACACTCAGCAAAAGAGTGGACAGTGTTTGCCCTTTTGGCACGCAACACAACGCCCATGGCCTGCCTCCTCCAAGCAGCCTAGCAAGCATAGAGCTTCCACAGCCCTGCCTGCACCCCCTCCTCTGCCGCCAAGTCCTCCCGGGGTGGTGGTGCAGCCCCAGCCATTGGTCCAGCCTCTGACTGACATGTTGCCTGATCCCCCCCCACCAGGCCCCCAGTATGCAGTGGTCAATAGTAGTTTCTCCCTCCACCTAGATGGGTGGCCGGAGATCACCATGGATGCATGGGGGCTTCAGTTGATCGAACAGGGTCATGCTCTTGAGTTCCTTGAGATTTCTCCAGAGTCCCCTCCAAAACTGTCTTTTAATCCCCCAGACCACGTCCTTCATGCTGCTGGGAGATATAACAGTGTTGCTTCAGAAACTGGCCATAGAATCAGTCCCGGAAGACCAGAACTGGGGATTCCTTTCCAATTTTTTCTTGTCCCCAAATCCTTCAGGGACCTGCGACTTATCCTGGACCTGTACAATCTGAACCTCTTCATCCAGTACAAGAAGTTCAGGATGGTCACCCTTCCAGGCCTGCTCCCTTTGCTATGGTGGGGAGATGTAATCTGCTCCCTTGGTATACAGGGCGCATACTTGCACAGCAAGATTTGCCCTGCTCACCAGAAGTTCCTCAGGTTCCCCTTCCGGGTCCAGCATTTCCAGTTCAGGGCTCTCCCTTTTGGCCTCTTCTTGGCACCTCAGGTCTTTACCAAGTGCCTGGTGGTTGTGGCAGTAGCCCTCATGAGGGTGGGCTTCTGTGTCTTCCACTGTCTGGATGATTGTTGATAAAAGCCCTGTCCAAGGAACTGCTGTCCATGACCCTGTCATGCACCCTCCAATTGTTTGCCAGCCTGAGGATCACCATCAGTCCCTCTAAATCAGTGTTCTTCCCCAGCCAGCATCTCCAGTATATTGGGGCCATACTGGACATGGCCCAGGGCTATGCTTTCCTTCCCCTTGACTGGGCAGAGCACATTATTGCGCAAGCCCGGGAGCTCTACAATAGTTGGTATGTCACGGCCACGACATACCTCCGAATGTTAGGCCTGATGGCAGTGGCACACACCACTGTCCCTCTTGCGCGCCTTCACATGTGCATCCCCCAGTGAACCCAGACGGTGCAGTGGGTCCAGAAAACTGACGACCTGGAGCAGCATATCCTGGTGTCATCTGCAGTTTAGAAGGTTTTCTAATGGTGGATGGAACCCAACCATTTGCTAAAGGGGATTCCTTTCCTGCTTTCCTTCCCTCATCAGGTCCTCACCTCAGATGCCTCGGGGTTGGGCTGGGGTACATTTGGGCCCTCACCAGACCCAAGGGACATGGACAGATGTGGGTGGAGACTTCCTTCCACATCAACATCCTTGAAATGATGGCCGTTCTGTATGCCCAGTAAGTTCCAGAACCACCTGTTCCTGGGACCTCAACTGGTGCAAATGGACAACATGAGCATGGTTCACTACATCAACAAGCGGCAGGGGACCCACTCCTTCCCCAATTCTTGGAGATGATGAGGGTTTGGTATTGGGATCTGGAGCACAGCCTCGAACTGTTGGCCACACATGTTCTAGGTGCCCAAAATGTCCTGGCAGGCAGTCCAAGCAGTTTGCAGTCTAGAACACACAGGCAGGAGCTGTTGACGTTGGTTGTCAATGACCTGTTCGAGCATTGGGGTCATTCAGAGTTGGACCTTTTTGTGTTCCCACACTACACAAAACTGCCACTTTTCTGCTTACTTGATCCTGGGCCTGGTGTTTTTTGGCACAATGCATTGTCCCTCTCATAGAAAGGGAGGTTTCTCTACACCTTTCCTCCTTTTCCCCTTGATCCAGAGGGTGCTGGTAAAGCTCCAGATGAAAGGAGCCACTATGATTCTGGTGGCCCCCTTCTGGCCCTGCCAGGTTTGGGTCCCGCTGTTATAGCAGCTGGCGGTAGAAGCTCTGTTCCTCCTCTCCCTGTCCCCGGGCCTCCTGTCTCAGGACCAGGGGACTCGGGTTCATCTGAACTTCTGTTCTCTTCATCTGCATGCCTGGCTGCTGCAGACACAGTCATTGCTCAGTTCTGGGTCACCCTGGAGGTCACAGAGGTCCTGGTGACTACCAGAAATCCATCAACCAGGGCCACTTATTCTATGAAGTGGAAGCACTTCGTCTTATGGTCTGCTTCCCACCACATGGACCCGTTCACCTGTCCAGTAACTCAGATCCTAAACTACCTGCTGACCTTATCAGATGCTGGCCTGAAGTATTCCTCCCTGAAAGTGCATTTGTCTGCCATTTCAGCCTCCAATGTGCCCATTGATGGCCGTACGGTGGCCCAGTTGGATGTGTTCCATACTTGTCTGTTGGGCATCCTTCACATGAAGCCTCTCATCCCATAACCCTGTCCTGGCATGGGACTTAAACTTCGTTATAGAGAAACTTACTTTGGCCCCTTTCAAGACCCTTGCCTCTTGCGCGCTCCGCTACTTGTCATGGAAAGCTTTGTTTTTGGTTGCTATCACTTCCGCTCAGAGGTTTTCCAAGCTACAAGCCCTCATGTCTGAACAACCTTACTTGATTTTTCACAAGAAGAGGGTGTCCTTGCACACTAAGTTTCTGTCCAAGGTGGTGTTTGAATTTACCCTAAACCAAACCATCCACCTTCCAGTTTATTTTCTGGAGCCTGCCAATCCAGGGAAGCATTGCTCCATACTTTAGTTGTACATGGAATTTTTAGATATTATGTTCACCGCACGACTACAGGAAGACCCCACAGCTCTTCTTTCCTTCACCCCAGGAAAAGAGGGCATTCCAGTTTCTTAGCAGTGCCTGTCCAGATGGTTGGCTAACTGCATTGTCTTCGGTTGCAAGAAATTCGGCAAGACCCTTTTGGGAGCTGTTAAGGACCATTCTGCCAGAGGCATGGCCACTTGGGTAGCCTGTTTTAGGGGGCTGTCCATGGCTGAGATTTGCACAGAGGCCACCTGGAGCACTGTGCATACCTTTACTAGACATTACAGTCTGGACATCTGCTCTAGAAGGTGGGCAAACCTCGGCCTCACAAGTGCTTCAGTGCCTTTCTTAGGTCCCGGTTTTCCGCCCCCCGCTTAGAATTTTGCTATTTCACTGCTTGGGACTCACTCCTAGTGTGTGACCTTCTGCAAGAGATATCCTCAAAGAAGATAGAACAGTTACATAAGAACTTACCATAACAGTAGATCTTTGAGAGAATCTCTTGCAGCAGGTCATGTTTCCCTCCCTTTCCCCCTTGGTCTCCCCTTCTGTCTTCCTCTCTCCAGGACGGACGGCCTCCCATTGCTAGGCTCCTTTCAGTGGTTTCTCTAGCTGTCCTCAATTCCCTTGGGGGCTTGTCCTCACTGGATGGTCTCCGGCAGGGAACTGAGGAGAGTATGGAGCTGCCCAAGGCTATATAGGGTAGCGCTGATGGAGTGACGTTGACGTCGTGGATGGCCAAAGGCAGACTGCCAGCAAAAAAGCTTCTGTGTGATCCTGGTGCCAGATGGTAGAGGTTTCTAGTGTGTGAACTGCTGCAAGAGATTCTCTCAAAGATCTACTGTTAGGGTAAATTCTTATGTAACTGTTCTATATGTCCGGTAGGGTGGTGCATTACCCGAACTAGCCCGCTTGGCCAAAAATAGGCGATACCCATGTCACAAATGCACTCCGCAGGTCAGGCCCTCTGCTCCCACAGTGCCAACCTCAAAGTGCAATAGTGTGAACAGGGGACAGACAGGGTAACCCTCTTGTCTGTTTTGGGTCTGAATCACCTACTCGCCTCGAGTCCTGGGGGTCAAAATGTGAACCTTATGCTAGCATACCCAGTTAACAGGTTCAGATATATATTCTCTTTGGGGAAATGCAATATAATCTTTTGCCCAGTGGCACCCAGCCAGGTTCCCAAACTGTACCCTTATGACTCAATATGGGACCTAGGTATATTCTTACCTTTTAGCAAGCTTAGTAACACATTCAAGTCCTTAACAGCTGTCAGACTTAAACACAGGTTAAGCATTCACATGTAAAAGAACTGAGAAAATACACAGGCCGTATTAAAGAAAATTATAGAACAGGTAAAATCAAACACAGAACAATTATATCAATAACTTGGTCATATAAAAAAATGGGAAGTTACAGAACACAAATATGCCTACCACTAATACTTAAGTTCTTGCCTAGGTAGATGTTACCATTAAGCGCCTTCTTAAGTCTAGAGAACTGTGTCTCTCTTGAGTCCAGAATAATAAGCAATATTTCCCTCAGATGTCTGATCATTTCAACATCCATCTCCCCACCCCCTTTGGTGAGGTCACAGTTAGATCCTCCTGTAACTTTAACTTCTACATAAATATCAGCAAGGATGTATGTTATTATTGTGAAAAATCAGCAACTAGTAATTTTCCAAAATATGAGTCTCTTTGATCAAAGCATTTCCTTTGACATTTCGTAACCTCACAATCTGTCACTGGTTCTCTTCTAAGTGAGAAAACCATACGGGATCAACCAAGTGACTTCCCTTTCTGCTATGTCATAAAATGCATATTTAGATTCCAACTTCAAAAGCAGGAGCAGGTTATAAGGGGTAATAAACTGTCCCCTGGAAGGGTGTCTTAATTAGTGGTTTCCCTGGTCTTTTTCTCACCTCCTGCTGCTCTAGCCACACTGACACCTGAGGTCAAAGGTCAAGTGTACTTGCTGACTGGAGTGTCTTAGGCAGACCATCACAATCACATATCATTTATTTATGATACAAATATTATACAGATAACCATAAGCAGGGGGCAGAGTGTCACAGTCCTCCCCACCTAGACTGAATTTGGGGGCTCTATCCCCTGCATTGGATGAGATCCCCAAATCAGTTCATTGCTCATACTGACATGACAGTCCATCACCATTTTCACTGGCTGCCCTGACCCTGTGTGAGACAGTCATGTCATACCCTTACATAGAAACATAGATTTTGATGGCAGATAAAGACCGCTTGGCCCACCCAGTCTGCCCATTTCCCTACCTAATGGATAAGCTGCAGATCCTAGTTAACCAGCAGCCTACTTCTTCCTACCCCAACCCCCTAGAATTGCCTTATGACTGTCCCATGCATGCTTGAATTCCACCACTGTTTTTGACTCCACAACCTCCTCCAGAAGGCCGTTCCATGCATCCACAACCCTCTCTGTGAAAAAATACTTCCTTAAGTTACCTCTGAGCTGCCCCCCTTCTATCTTCAAATTGTGCCCCCTTGTTCTTGCACACCTCTTTTTTTGAAAGATGCTACCCTCTTGGACTTTGTTGATTCCCTTGAGGTACTTGAAAGTTTCTATCATGTCCCCCCTCTCCCTCCTTTCCTCGAGGCTATACATATTTAGCTCCTTAAGTCTCTCTTCATATGTCTTCCGGTGCAGACCCTGCACCATTTTAGTTGCCCTCCTCTGGACAGCTTCCATCCTGTCTATGTCTTTGTGGAGATTGGGTCTCCAGAACTGCATGCAGTACTCCAGATGGGGTCTCACCAACTGTCTGTACAGAGGGATAATAACTTCCTGTTTTCTACTGGTGATGCCTCTCCCTATGCATCCCAGTATCCCCCCAGCCCTCCTTGCTGCCCTCTCACATTGCTTGCCCACCTTTAGGTCATCTGATATGACTACCCCCAGGTCCCTTTCCATTTTTGTTGTTGTTAGTATCTCACCCCCCATTGTGTACTCTTCCCCTGGGTTTTTGTTTCCCAGGTGCATTACCTTGCACTTCTTAACATTGAATCTAAGCTGCCATACATCTGACCATTCCTCTAACCTTGCCAAGTCCCTTCTCATCCTTTCCACCACACCTTGTGCATCAACTCTGTTGCAGATCTTTGTGTCATCTGCAAAGAGACATACTTTTCCTTCCAGTCCCTCTGCAATGTCCTCATAAAGACATTGAAGAGGACCAGTCCTAATACTGAACCCTGCGGTACCCCACTAGTAACCCCCCATTTCTTCAGAGTGGACTCCATTTACTATTACTCTCTGTGTCCTACTCTCCAGCCAATTCTTTACCCAGGCTGTCATCTTGGGACCTACTCCCAGGCTGGCTAACTTGTATATTAATCTTTTGTGTGGGACTGTGTCAAATGCCTTGCTAAAGTCTAGGTAGGCCATGTCCACAGCCCCTCCCTGATCTACTACTTTGGTCACCCAATCAAAGAAATCTATCAGATTTGTCTGGCATGACCTTCCTGCTATGAAGGTCAAGGCAAGGCTCCATCTTAGTAGCCTATCATTCGTTTTACCCATTTGGCCTAGCCAAACCAGGGGGTTGTGGTCAGTTAGTACCTCAAAATGCTGCCCATATAGGTATGGCTCTAACTTCTTTAGGGCCCACACCATGGCAAGACACTTTTTTTCCACAGTAGAATAAGCTTGCTCCATGGGAAGTAACTTTTTACTGAGGTACACTGTGGGGTGATCTTTCCCTTGGTTGGATGTCTGACTCAACACTGCCCCAATACCCACATCTGAGGCATCAGTCTGGACTACAAAGGGTCTACCATAGTCTAGACTTGTCAATACAGGAGCACTACACAGTTTGGTAAAGGCTTGTTCACAGGCTGGTTCACAGGTAATTTTCTTAGGCATCCTTTTCTTTAACAGGCCAGATAGGGGAGCAGCCAGGGCACTGTAATTTGATACAAAATTCCTATAGTACCCTGCTGTCCCCAGAAAACTCCTGACCTTCTTCTGTGTTTCTGGTCTGGGCTATGCCTTCATTGCCTCTATTTTCACTTGGTTAGGACAGAGCTGTCCTCGGCCTACAATGTGCCCAGGGTATGCCACCTCCGCCATGGCCACCTGGCACTTCTCAGCTTTAACAGTGAGCCCAGCCCTCTGTATCCTGCCCAGCACTTCCCTAAGATGGGATAGGTGTTCCTCCCAGATGGCACTAAAGATGGCAGTGTCATCCAGGTACGCCACGGCGTACTCCTCAGCACTATTTAACACCTGATTCACCAACCTTTGGAAAGTGGCCGGGGTGTTTTTCATTCCGAAAGGCATTACTTTAAATTCAAATAACCCTATCAGAGTGATGAAGGCCGGCCTGTCCCTATCTCTGGCAGTTAACTCTATCTGCCAATACCCCTTTGTTAGGTCAATAGTTGTAAGGTATGTCGTACCTCCCAGCTTGTCAAGGAGTTCATCCGTCCATGGCATTGGGTGGGCATCTGACTTCATGACTGCATTGAGTCCACAATAGTCCACACAAAAATGAGTAGAGCCATCTGGCTTGGGAACAAGGACTATGGGTGAGGCCCAGGGGCTGTGGGATTTCTGGATTACCCCTAAATCCAGCATTTCCTCCACCTCCCTCCTAATGTCCTTTTGGACAGCCTCTGACACCCAATATGCTGTCTGCCATATGGGCACCTGCGTCTCTGTCTCCACATCATGCGTTGCTAAGGGGGTTAGTCCAGGCTTGGCTCTAAACAGTGGGGCAAAGTCTGCTAAAACCTCCCTTACCTCCTGGATCTGGTCCAGGGTCAACTGGGGTGACATTTTAATTGCCTCCACTGAGGACTCCTGCTTACTTTCTCCCAGCAAGTCCAGAAGGGGGTCTCCTTCATCCATCCCTTCCCCAGAACTACACACTGCAAACAACATGTCAGCCCTATTAGCATATGGCTTCATCATGTTGACATGGTACATTCTTTATGTATGTCTCCTGTCAGGAAACTCTGTAATACAGTTTACATCATTTTTCTGTCTGACTACTTTGTACGATTCTGCCCACTCAGCCTGCAGCTTGTCTTTCCGGACCGGGATTAGGACCATGACCTCCTGACCCACAGTGTACAAGCGAGCTCTGGCTCTGGGGTCGTATCACACCTTTTGTTTTCATTGGGCAGCTGCCAGGTTGCTCTGGGCTGTCCCCATAAGCTACTTCCGCCTTTCCCTAAACTTAAAGACATAATTCACTATGGGAGTTCCCTGGGTGGCGTGCTTTCCTTCCCAGTCTTCCCGGATCAAGTCTAGGGGCCCATGTAACTGGTATCCATATAAGAGCTCAAAGGGGGAAAACCCTGTTGACTCTTGGGGCAAACAACAGCTGGGGAGGTATTTCTCCTAGTCCGTCCCATGCTGCTCAGCAAACGCTTGGAGCATTGACTTAAGGGTACCATTAAATTTTTCCACAAGCCTATTGGCTTGTGGGTGATAAAGTGTTGTGCACCTCTGCACCACCCCACACTTCTCCCACAAATATTTCATCAGGTCCGACATGAAGGCACCCCCTCAATCAATGATAACCTCCTGCGGAAACCCAACACGGGAGAAAATCCTTAGTAAGGCATCTGCCACTTTGTCTGTCCTCAGTGAGGATAGGGCGACTGCCTCTGGGTACCAGGTGGCATAATACACCACAGTCAGGATGAACCTCTTCCCGGAGGAGCTGGGGGTATTTAAAGTCCCCACAATATCCATTCCCACCCTCTGGAATGGCTCCTCCACTATGGGTAAAGGAATTAGGGCGGCTTGGGTTTTCTTACCTGCCTTCCCTATTTCTTGGCACCAGTGACAAAACCTGCAATACTCCTTCACCTGCTGGGTGAAGTTGGGCCAATGGAAATTCTGGGCCAACCGCTGCAGAGTGCGCGTGATTCCCAGATGACCAGACATGGGAATATCGTATGCAATCTCGAGCAACTGATCATGGTATCCCTGGGAAACGACAAGCTGCCTGCCTATCACCCCTCCCTCTGTCTTAGCATCCTGAATATACAGCAGTTCACTGTCCCAATAAACTTGATGTTTCCCGTTACCTTCCTGTGCTCTGTCAGAGTCTGCCCAAGCCCTCAGCTTCTCTAGACTAGGGTCACTTTTCTGGACAGCTGCAAACTCCTTGCATATTCCCAAGGCATAGGACTGGTCCCCTTCAGTGTCCAAACTAGGGTCCCTAGCTCTAGCATCAGGGCATTGAGGATCAATGACATCCCTAACCCTGTGACTATGGGTCACACCTACCTCGGAGTAACCCTCTGTAGCTGTTCTGTTAACTGCTACCTGGGGAATTTCTACCCTCTTTTCATTATTCTCCAAATCAGGAGATACAGGCTGGGGAATCAGCCTCCCAGTGGTTTCCACAGGGGCTTCTATGGGGTCCAGGGAACCACAGTTTTCCTTTGCCTCTTGGCTGTGGGTCACTGCACACACCATCCCCTCTTTGAGATTGTTGCAAATAATTACATCAACAGCCAAAGTCTCGGCTACAGCAACCTTTTGCACAGTTCCCCCTTTCTCACTCCTGTCCAAGAGAACACTAGTGAGTGGCAAGGTTTTCTCCTCCCCAGTGAATCCCTGTACAGTCACAAATTGATTGGGTATAAGCAGACCAGGCTCTACCAAATCCCCTTTTGCCAAAGTCAGGGACGCCCCCGTGTCCCTAAACCCATGTGTCTGTACACCATTCACAGTGACTGGGTGCATGTGTTCCCTCATGTTTACTGGCATGCTTTCAGGGACATACAGACAACCCACTTCTTTCCTAGCACCACTTTGTGCACTGCCTGTCCTTTTGGGACACTGTCTGGCCAGATGACCAGGTTCTTTGCAAACCCAACATTCATTTCTTTTTTCAGGTAACTCTTTTCTTTGTAACCTGGGGCTACCTGGTTTCAGTGGAGGCAGGGAGGGTTTTAGCTGCCCTGAAGGTATGCTTTTCCCTTTCTGCGCTGCCACACCCACCCCATTCACTCTCAGAGCAGGTCTGCTCCTGACATAGCGGTCTGAGAGTTCAGCAGCCTCTTGCACTGTTTTTGGATCTCGGTCCTCCAGCCAGGTTTTCAGCTCTGCTGGGCATGCCCAAAAAAACTGCTCTAACAGTACAGAATTTTCAGTTCTCTCTATAGAGTTTGCTTCAATTCCTTCCCACCAATGTTTAAAAAAACTGACGTTGTTTAGTGACTAGCTCTTCATAGCTCATGTCAGGGCTTCTCCTGAGCTTACAGAATTTAGTTCTGTATACCTCTGCTTTTAACTCATATTTTTTTTAAAGTGCAGCTTTAAGTTTACTGTAATTATTACTGTCCTCATTGTCCATTTGACCCTATGCATCCTGAGCTTTTCCGGTAAGTGGTGGGGATAGCTGGAAGCTCCAGAACCCTCTAGGAATACTGTATTTGCCTGAATGCATACTTTTTCAAAGGCATTTAAAAAAGCATCCATATCTTCCCCCTCTTTAAATTCAGCTGTCAATTTGGAATTTAATGTGTAACCTAGTCCTGGAGTCCCAGTTAACCCCAGGCCACTTATCTGCTCTGGTGCTAGTGTTTGGAGTTGTAGCTTCTCCAGTTCATATTACCTCTGGTGCTCACACTCTTCTCACTCGGCCTCTCACTGCTGTCATTCAGCCTCTACTGTTCTCATCTCTCTTCTCTCTGGAACTCCAGCTCCCTTTGCTGCTGTGCTTCGAACCTTTTCTGTTCAAACTCCAGCTCCATCCTTCACAACTCCATCTGCAGCCTGATCCCTTCTGGCTCCAGAATGCTGGTGACCTTCCCCTGCTGCTGTGGCCCTTGGCTTACACTGGCCCTGCTGTCATCCTCACTGGATCTGGACACTGCACTGGACCCTGGACCCTCCACGCCCAAGGTTCAGTCCTTTTCAGTCACAGACTGTGGCTCGAGGCTTTGGGCATCGACTGCTACCAGAGCCTCTATGAGGTTCTGCTTGTTGGCTCTCCCCTCGTGCTGGACTCCTCTCTCTTGGCACAACTGCCTCAGGTAGTCTGCAGTGTACCCGCTGTAGTTGGAAGCCATCTTCTTCCCTAACTACGAGTATACTAACTTGCTCTCAAGAAAAAAAAATAAAACAGGTAGGGAACTTAGTCTGTAAATGCAATGATATAGTTCTGTTTACTGTTTAAAAATCACTACCTTATTTTGCATGTGAGCTGCACAGTATTATCTTGACACACTGAACTGTTAATGCTCGTGTTACCAAATACTTTTTCAAGTGCACTGCTGCCAACCAAATCTGTCAGAAATGCGCTCCGCAAGTCAGGCTCTCTGCTCCCATAGTGCCAACCTCGAAGTGCGATAGTGTGAACAGGGGACAGACAGGGCAACCCTCTTGTCTGATTTGGGTCCGACTCGCCTACTAGCCTCAAGTCCTGGAGGTCAAAATGTGAACCTTATGCTAGCATACCCAGTTAACAGGCTCAGATATATATTCTCTTTGGGGAAATGCAATATAATTTTTTGCCCAGTGGCACCCAGCCAGGTTCCCAAAATGTACCCTTACGACTCACAATATGAGACCTAGGTATATTCTTACCTTTTAGCAAGCTCAGTAACACATTCAAACCCTTAACAGCTGTCAGACTTAAACACAGGTTCAGCATTCACATGTAAAAGAACAGAAAAGGCACAGGCAGTATTTTTAAAGAAAATATTCATTACTAAAAATTGCAAAACAGGTAAAATCAAACACAGAACAATTATATCAATAACTTACAGTCAAATTAAAAAAAATGGGAAGTTACAGAACACAAATATGCCTGCCACCAATACTTAAGTTCTTGCCTAGCTAGATGTTGCCATTAAGTGCCTTCTCTCTCTCTTGAGTCCAGAATAATAAGCAATATTTCCCTCAGATGCTCGATCATTTCAACATGCATCTCCCCACCCTCTTTAGTGAGGTCATAGTTAGAGCCTCCTATAACTTTATCTTCTACATAAATATCCACAAGGATGTATGTTATTACTGTGAAAAATCAGCAACTAGTAATTTCCGAAAATATGAGTCTCTTTGATCAAAGCATTTCCTTTGACATTTCATAACCCCGCAATCTGTCACTGGTTCTCTTCTAAGTGAGACAACCATAAAGGATCAACCAAGTGACTTCCCTTCCTGCTATGTCATAAAGTGCATATTTAGTTTCCAACTTCAAAAGCAGAAACAGGTTATAAGGGGGCAATAAATTGTCCCTCTGGAAGGATGTCTTAATTAGTGGTTTCCCTGGTCTTTTTCTCACCTCCTGCTGCTCTAGCCACATTGACACCTGCGATCAAAGGTCAAGCTTACTTGCTGACTGGAGTGTCTTAGGCAGGCCATCACATACCATTTATTTATAATACAAATACTATACAGATGACCATAAGCAGGGGGCAGAGCATCACAACCTGCACTACCCCACCCAGCTTCCCAGCAGGTAGTCAATGCCCAGTATTTAGAATTGTTACTCCCCACTATTGTTGTTTATAAGTATAAGCACTGGCATAACACAGCAGGACTCAACTTCTGACAGCTTAATCCTTCCATCAAAAACCCAGGTTTGTAAAATCTAAAACATATTTTTTTTTTATATTTAAAACTTTTTTTTTTAATTGCCATACCATAAACATAATATGCTGACTAAAAAATGGTAAACCAACATATTTCTGTTTTCTGCTTTATGGCATTGTGGTATCAACTCTTATTTATCTATCTAGGGCTCTTTTCAGAATCAGCTGCCCATGAGGTAGTGTGTGGCCTTCTGGGTGCCATATTCATGGAGCCAGCACACCTTGTCCGAATGCATGTTGACTGTATAAATATGGAGCGAGGTTAGCGCTGCGCAAAGTGTATGTGGCACTAATACAGAAAACTTCCATGAGCAAAGTGAGAGAGCACATTGCAACTAGGGTTGTGTCTTCGCATCAGGCAGCTATATTCAGTGGATGGAATGTGTCACCACCACTACAGCACAAACGCTGGTGGTTGTAGCTATCAGAGGTTGAGTCAGGTTGACTCAGGTGTTGATGGGGGTTGGGGTGGTGAGGGCTGAGTGGGTGTGGCATGGAGGGGGGTGAGGGTATAGTTGATATACCTGAACCCAGACAGGGGGTGCCACATGGTAGCCAGTGTAGGGTAGTCCATTAACATGCATAGTCTGATGGCAGTTCAGGAGGGAGGGTGAGAATGAAGTGGGCCACTGGACTGCCAGGTAATTAGAGCTCATGTTGTCAGTATGCTTCTAGGGGATCAGACAGGGGGTGATTGCACACCACTGTATGCAGTGTTAAGGGCAGGGTTTTGAAAGTATTAAATAATACTGCCACGTCATCATTTTATTGCTTCCCAAATCATTTCAGTGTACTACCACACCCTATATGTTGGAAGGTTACCTCATTTCCATGGGCATAGTGTTGTAATCAGTATGATCAAGCTATCCACTGAGCACCACAGACTGGGACACTCTGAATTTGGCCCTGTACCACTGGAACACACACAGACTGTTTAGAGTGGTGATATTCTTAATAACGCTGAGCTAACCTTCTGAAAATAGTGACCCTAGTCATCTTAAAAGATGCTGCAGCAAAAACAAAACAAAATGAGAAAAATGCAAGAGTGAATCTCGCTCAGTTTTTGGTTTTTGCTTTTGGATTTGGTTTATGAGAAGACTCCTCTGCATGGTTTTAATCTTTTGGGTCCAAGCTTTCGAGGCTCCCAGAGAGTTGCTGTCAGTATACAACAGCAATAATTAAAAGTATGAGTATAGCAGGGTTTGAAACCCTATTTATAATGCTTAGAGAAAACATTGGGTAGAGCAACAGTTGTCTAAATACGTACAGTAATAAGAGTGTTACAGCCAGCACTTAATACAGCGACAACAGAAACCTTAAACCAGCGGAGATGGGGGAACAACAGGAGAATTTACAAATTAGTAACACAGGATAAAAAGTTAGATCTTCTTCAAGGATATCTTTTTCATCAGGCCACACTTATGACTATAGCACTATAGCCACCAGCACTGGTCACTGCACCTCGCACCACGCCAGTGACCCAGGTTTGGAAATGAGCCCGGGCTGCCGAGGGTTGGCGAGAGGATCGAGTATCCAGAGGACTGCTATCCTCTTTCTAGGGGAGGGAGACTTGTTGTCCCGCTTGTTGACTGCCCTCTGGAGGTGGCAAGAGGGCAGTATGGGTTGGGAGGCTAGATGCGACATCCTTACGTTGGTAGGGGAGGGGCGACAGGGCAGAATGGAGGAAAATGAGCCTGGCAGGCTTGATGATGGTTCACCGCTCCCAGAAGCCATCCATGGATTCTGAATTAGGTCTCAAGGGGGAGGGGGAGAAGCCGGTAACCTCCTCCCTGGCTGTGCCAAAGGGGGCAATCTGCAGGGGAACTACCAGGGATTGGCAAAGCACGGGAGCAGCAGGACCAGAGAGAAAGTCCCTCCATCAGGAGGGCCGAAGCCACCTGCCAGGGCTCCCGAGGATAAAAACCTGAATGAAAAAAAAAAAACTATAGATGCCACGTACTAGGGCCACATGGAAACTTTTTAGCTAACAGTCTGCTAGGTAACGACCACAACAACGTCATCCGACGATGTCCCTCCCATATAAATGTGGGTGGCCCCGCACCCTCCTCAATTCTTTTCCTGCTGTCGACCATCACACTTTGAACTCCATGGAGACACTGCCACTTCAGTCGACCACCAAATCTTCCATTTTTAACTCTGTTTTCTTTTCCCACCCTAGTTAGTTAATCACTTTATTTTTTATTTTTATATAGGAGTTTATTTCTTTCTCTGCCCCCTTCTAACTGACCCCCCCAGCCCTGTCACCCTGGTCTCTCCGGGACTTACCCAGAGCCCGCCTGGTCACTGGGTGCAGAGCCAGCAAGGGGTCAGTTGTCATCCGCAGTTGGAGGTGTTTTTCCTCAATTTTTTCCCTTCCCCATTGCTGGGGCGCACATGCAGGATGTGTGCATGTGGAGTCATGCGTGCGTCCGCGGAAGTCCCGCAGCACCCTCTCTTCCATGATGCCCACAGTCCTGCACTGCCCTCAGGCCTCCACCTGGGGGCAGTCGTTTGGTTGGAGCACCAGTCCTCCCTCTCCGGGAGAGGAGAGCTGTCCTCCAGACACTTGATCCTCTCCCTCTCCCTCCCCTGCCAACTCCCAGTGGCCCATACTTGTTCCTAAACACGGGTCGCTGGCGTGGCACGAGGTGTGGCGTCCAGCGCCTCAACCCTCAGTGCCACTGGGCCAGCTAATCACTTTATTTTTTAAAGTGATTTCCATCATTGTTTATATTGATTGACCCTGAGAAACTCTTTAGATACTGCGGGTGCAGTAAGAAGATCTGCAACAAAAATGTCCATGACGCCTGCATCTGCTGTCTCGGCGTGGACCACAACATTAAGGCCTGCAAGGTCTGCCATGGATTCAACCAGGCTCACTGGGAACACTGCCAGAAGGCACTAGAGTCCTTCCTCCTGGAATACAAGGTCACCAGAATGGAGAAGGAACTCCAGGCAAGAAGTCTTCCACATCGCCAGCTCTGTCTGCAAGCTCTCACTCTTCCAAGGCCCAAGACAAATCTACTGGTAAATACAAACTCCAAGAGAAGGATAGGAGCAAGGGTAAATCCTCCCCAGCTAGCCCTTGGTTGCCGCTCTGGACACCGGCTGCTTCTGGGTCATCATCCGCCTCAGCGGCGAGCCCCACTGCCGCCCACACCCTCTCTTCCACTGGGTCGGCTCTGGCAGTTATTCCTGATGGTCCTTCTTTGGCTGGCAATAGCTCATCGAAGTTGGACCTTATTTCAGCCCTGCTGATGTTCTAGCCCCTGCCATTCAGGCTCCTTCTTGCTCAGGGACAACAGACAGGGAGTTCCGCTGGACCTGCTTCAGCCGGTGTTGGCCTGTCAATGTCAGGGTTTCTGACCCCCCATAGATGCCTTTGGCCATTTCATCGATGCTGAGGATTCAGCCTCCCCCATCTATGCCCTAGGTTGTCATGTTGACACCAGAGCCTCAGTCTCTCTCATTGACACTTCAGGCCATACTGCCGACACCAGGGACCCAGCCTATCCCATTGGCACTGCAAGGTGCTCCAGCGCTGCTGATCACCATCAGTGTCCAAACCATGTTCTCTTCTTTTTGGGAGTTCATGCACTACCTTGCTCCTCCTCTGGGCCTGTCAATGCCGGGGCCTACTTGGCCAGCTCTCATGCTGACACCTTCCACGTCGATGCACCCTGCTCGCTTTAAAACATCAAGGCCTTCTGTCCTTCTGTGTCCTATTCAGAGCCAGCTAATGAGGACAAGTACAATCCTGACCTCCCACATGAGGAGGAGGAAGGGGGGTAGGAGCCTCCCTCCACGTCTACCTCCACTGTTTCCTCAGGGGGAGAGGACTCCACCAAATGTACTCCAAATATACTCCACGGTCCCTTCCTAATGACCCCTCCTTCATCTCGGTGATGAAGCAGCTGCAAACAGCAATGGGGTTTGATGCTAAGGAGCAGCATATTACCAGGAGGAATCTGACAGAGTACTTGGAACTGCCAGTTTCTCTCCCTCTGATTATTCCTTCTTTGCTGGTTTAATTTGCAGATAATACCATGGCTGCCTGGTACAGACCAAATATGATTCCTGCTATGCCCAGAAAAGCAGACAGATTGTAACAGACTCCTTCAGGAAAGCCTTTTTTCACTGGGCAACCACAGGCAGATTCATTGGTGATAAATGCTGCCCATGATGGGTCCAAGAGACCTCAACACCTCAGCTCTCTTCCCCCAGATCCAAAAAGCTGGATCTTATGGGCAAGAGGGCCTTTGCCTCTGCAACTCTGGCCCTCAAAATTCTCAGTTAAGCCGGCCAACCAGCACAGCGGTAGCACTACTGCTTGTGATGCCAGTGACCCGGGTTCAGTAGTGAGCCCAGGTCGCTGGAGGGCTGGCCAGAGGGAGAAGGATTAAGCACCCAACAGGCTGCTCTCCTTCTCTGGGGAGAGTGGGCTGCAGTCTTTGCTGCCATTCCATCACCTGGGTGACCACAGGTGGTGGTGCAGCAGAGGATGCAGAATGACAGGGAGGGGCGGACATCAGCTGAGGACCGGAGCAAAGGCACATCTTTGCATGCCTCCGTCTCATTGGTCCTCCCTGAGTGTCATTGTTCACAGGAGGCAGGGACCAGAAAAACAGGAAAAACACAATGTCTGGGCCAGGTGACGGGTTCCCACACCAAGTAACCAAGAAGGAGCCGGAGGTGCAGCTCCAGGCGCATACTCCCATGAGGTTTTGGAGGGGAAAGGGGGACTCCGCCTCACCCAGAAGGTCATCTGGGATGCCTAGAATACTCTAGCGTGGCACTAATGGAGCATGTTCCTCCAGTCCTCATGGTACAGTCTGTGTGGTGCATTGGGGAACCCCAAGGGAAGGACCAGATGTGGTGACGAAAGGGGCATAAACAAAAAGTTTAAAAAAAAAAAAGAATTCTCAGTTACGTGGCCCATATGGTCAAATTCCGGAACACACTCTGGAAAAAGGCCAAAGCTTCAGCTCAGGCCCTTCCAGAGGGTCCCCAGAAGCAGGAGCTGCTTAAAGCTCTCCAGACTGGGGCAGATGTGGGTAAGCACCTTTTAGGTCTACCTATGATGCTTCAGATGCCTCGGCTAGAGCAGCTGTGGTTGGCATCTTCCTCAGAAGGTATTCTTGGCTCGGGGTGTCCAGCTTTGCTACTGACGTCCAACAGTCCATCCTTAATGCTCCCTTCAGGCGGCTCCAAACTCTATGGAGTGGATGTGCAGGACATCCTTTCTGACCTGCAGGCCTCAGGAAGGACCTTGCAGTCGGTCCACTTGTTTTATCATAACCAGCCAAAAAGTGGGCAGAAGGTGCCTTTGTGTTGGGCATCACACAGACCCACATCAGCCTTAACAGCCAGGCAAGTGCCAAGCAGGAACAGCCCTGCCTGCCCCTACCTCCACCACTGGGAGGGCCCCTAGAGGTGGAGGTGCAGCCCCGGCCACTGGCTCCACCTCAGCATGACTCCTTACTAGATCCCCACCCTCCAATACTACAGGAGATTGTCTTAGGGGATCGCTTCTGCCACCACCAGTCCAGGTGGAGGGAGATCACAACAGATGCTTGGGTCCTGCAGCTCATAGAACAAGGCCACACTCTAGAACTTCTGGAGTGGCCTCCAGATCTAAATTCAGTTCATTCAAGCTACCCTCCAGACCACATTCCATTGCTGCTGGAGAAAGTTCACACGCTACTGAAAAAAAGGGCCATAGAACCAGTCCCCAAGGATCAGAAGAACAGAGAGTTCTGTTCCCACTTCTTTCTAGTCCCCAAATCCACAAGGGACTTACAGCCCATCCCGGACCTGAGAAATCTGAATTTCTACATCCAGTACAAGAAGTTCATGATGGTGACCCTAAGAGGCCTGCTGCCCCTACTACACAAGGGAGACTGGATATGCTCCCTAGACATGCAGGATGCATACCTGCACATAAAGCTTTGTGCTCCTCACAGAAAGTACCTCAGGTTCTGGAGGAGCACCACCAGTTCAGAGCACTGCCCTTTGATTTGTCATCTGCACCACAGGACTTTACCAAATGCTTGGCAGTGGTGGCAGCAGCCCTCAGGAGAGAGGGGTTGTACGTCTTCCCTTACCTGGACAACTGGTTGCTCAAAACTCAGTCTGAGGAGCAACTGCACCTTAGTGCATACCAGACAGCTGTTCCACACACTAGGGATTATGGTCAACCTGCTCAAGTGACCCCCTGTCACTGCCTTCAGTACATAGGAGCTGTACTGGACACTGCCCAGGGTGCAGCCTTCCTGCCCCAAAACAGGGCAGAATGTCTGCTAGCACAGGCCCATCTGCTCAACACCAACTGGTATGTCACAGCCAAGACATTCCTGCAGCTGCTGGGCTTGATGACTTCAGCCATTGTCACAGTTCTCATGGTGGGACTACACATGCGGATCCACCGGTGGACTTTAAGAGTCCAATGGGATCAGCACACCAACAATCTTGAGCAGAATGTTCTAGTAACTTCATCAGTAGAGAAGGTGTTCCAATGGTGGATGGAATCCAGCATATTACTCAAAGGGTTCCCTTCCTGATCACCGCCCCTCATCAGATCTTCACCATGGACACTTCAGGAATGGGCTTGGGAGAGCATCTGGGGCCTCACCAGACCCGGGGTACATGGACCGCAGCAGAGGGTTCCCTCCACATAAACATCCTAGAGATGAGGGCCATTCTATATGGCCTGCAAGCCTTTCAGGACTAGCAGTCCCCAGGGCCTCTGCTAGTCCAGATAGACAATATCAGTGTAGTGCACTACATTAACAAGCAGGGAGGACCCACTTATACCCCCTGTGCAGAGAAGTGATGAAGGTTTGATACTGGGCTCTAGAATGTGATCTAGAACTATCAGCAGTCCATGTTCCTGGCACCCAAAACATCTTGGCAGACAGACTAAGCTGGTTGCAGTCTAGGGTGCATGAGTGGGAACTGCTGACTTTGATCATAGAAGACCTGTTCGACAGATGGCGTTGTCCAGAGTTGGACCTCTTTGCATCCCTACTCATCACAAAACTGCCAAGTTTTCTGCTCACTCACTCCAGGGCATGGCATTTTTGGGCAGGATGCATTGTCCCTCTCTTGGAAAGGGAGGTTCCTCCACACCTTCCCTCCCTTCCTGCTGATTCAGAAGGAGCTGATCAAGCTTCAGATGGAAGGGGTGACTATGATAATCATCGCTCCCTTTTGGCCACATCAGATCTGGTTCCCCTTACTGTAGCAGTTGGTGGTGGAATCTCTAATAGCCCGGCCCTGTGCAAAGGCTTGGTATCACAGGAGTAGGGCACCTGCACCCTGGTCCATTTGGATCTCAAGTCACTGCACCTCCATGCCTGGCTTCTGAAAACATAGCTATGGCTAGATTTGGGATATCCCAAAAGGTGGCTGATGTCCTGGTGGCTGCTAGGAAACCTTCCACCAGGGCCACTTATTCCATGAAGTAGAAGCGCTTTGATCTGTGGGTGGCTTCCCATCATTTGGATCCTTTCACTTGTCTAGCGAATCAGATTCTGGAGTACTTGCTGTCCCTGTCAGATTCTGGCCTGCAGTACTCCTCCCTAAAAGTGCACCTGGCTGCCATTTCAGCCTTCCATGTGCCAGTTGATGGCCGTACAGTGGTACAACTGGAGGTGTCCCTTACATTTCTGAGAGGCATTCTTCCTCTGAAGCCTCCCATCTGCAATCCAGTCCCACCTTGGGATTTAAATTTTTTGTTAGAGAAACTTACATTGGCTTCTTTTGAGCTGACCGTGATATGCGAGCTATGCTTTCTGTCATAGAAAGCATTGCGAGCTACGCTTTCTGTTGGGGATGGCAGGGGTTGCAGGATGATCTGGCAAAGCTGGAAACCTGGTCAGACACCTGGCAACTGGAGTTCAATGCCAAAAAGTGCAAGGCGCTGCATTTTGGGACAAAAAAACCCACGGAGGAGTTACTAGCTGAGGGGGAGTGCTGAATGCCAAGACAGTGGAAGAGAAGGATCTGGGGTGCTCATTACAGGGTCAATGAACAACTCGGCACAATGTTGGAAGGCAGCTGCAAAGGCCAACAAAATGCTGGGTTGCATTGCAGGGCTTATATCCTTGAGGGGGGGGGGTGATTTTGCCACTGTATAGATCATTAGTTAGATTGCACCTGGAGTACAGCGTGCAGTACTGGCACCCGTATCTGAAGAGGGACACTAAGTTACTGGAGGGGGTGCAGTGTAGGGCAACAAAGATGATCCAGGAGCCGAGGGACTTACCATACAAGAGGAGGCTGAGGGAGTTGAACATGTACTCGCTGGAGGAGAGGAGGGATGGGTGATATGATTGAAGCCTTCCAAGTACATGAAAGGAATAAACAAGACAGGTATGGAGGGGATGTTCAAAGTAAGGGAGGGGAGAGAAGCCCGGGGCCATGATATGAGACTGGAGGGAGGAAGGTTCTGGAGAGAGATGAGGAGACACTTTTTTACAGAGAGGGTGGTAGCTGGGTGGAATGCATTACCGGTGGAAGTGGTATCCAGTAGAACAGTGGGCTGCTTCAAAAGGGGCTGAGACAGGGCAAAGGAGAGGGTCAAGGGAAGGAGATGGTAGGAGGGAGGGGCAGCTGCAGAATAAGGGGTGCTAGCTGCACAGTCAAGCAGACATGACAGAACCACTAGTCCTTTATCTGCTGGCAAATTTCACATGTTCATATTATTTTTAGTTGCCATTACTTCTGCTCGGAGGATTTCCAAGCTTCAGGCTATGATGTGTGAGTCTCCTTATTTGGTTTTCCACAAAGACAGAGTGTCTTTGCTTACCAACCCCAAGATCTTCCCTTGTCAATCTTCACCATTCATTACTGCTGGGTGTAAGCTGGAGGCGCACACCTGTACAAGAGATTTTTTTTGTGGGAGAAGGAGTCGGCACCAATGGCGCCACCCACGAGGCCGACGCATTGCATAGCACATGAGGGTTGGCCATTGGTGCTGTAGACTCCTCCACCCAAGTTCTGTTTCTCTCACCGTTGAGGTCGCACCTGCTGCATGAGTTACCAAAAGTTTCATCTGCGTCATTAGGCCTTTGCCATTCTATGCTGTTTCTGCCTGCTTCATCTCCATCCTGGTTCTGAATTTCACCCGACACCATTGGAAACCGGTAAACCCGTTCCTTTTATTTTCTTCTGATGGTGCCAGGTCCTTTTTTTGTGAAGTTTTGTTAAATTTCTTTTGCGTCATGTCTGGTTCGGGGGCTAAGAGAAAATCCAAAGCGGGCCATGCCCCCATGCATCAGTGCCCCTGTGGCCAGCATTTTTGCGTTACGGACCGACATGATGTTTGTCTGCATTGCCTGGGTCCCAACCATGATATGAACAACTGCGATGCCTGTTTCTCCATGGACCACCACATTCTTCAGATCCACATGTTTAAAGTCGTCAGAGCCCCACCAACTTTCGGAGGACAGCGTTGTTCTAAGGATGCAATGCCAAGATCTTTTGACCCTGCCTCTGGTCCCCTCCTGGGTCTATACAGCCCAATGAGGAGGAAACCTCCTCAGAGTCAAGCCTTGCCATCAAAGAGGTTTCTTTTGCAGTGCCAGAGGATTGTCTTGGTTCCCTGCAGAGCTGGGTCAGGGGCACTGCCACGGCAATCGCCTCCTCGGAGGTGAAGGCTCCCTGGTGTTGCTGCCCATGGCTTCTGGGCTCGGCACTGGCGGACCCTCAGTGTCACCTGCCAGCACCACTTCGGATCCCAGTGCCATTCTCAATGCCAAGATTGAGGTGGTGCCACGGATGGTGCCATGTCACTTGGTGGTGCCGTTCATGACACTGTTGGTAGGAGAGCTCCCGGGGTCACTAGTCTGGCGGTTTGTGTGGTCTCCTCTTCTTTGGAGGCGGATGACTCACTGGCCGATCCAGACTGGTGCCCCAACTCCTCGGAGTCCAGGAGTCCTCTTGGATGCGGCACCAGGCAGCCCAATGTTTGCCTCACGGACTCCCTGGAGTCTGTGGTCCCTGCAGCCCCCCACGCCGACTCTGGTGTTGGGGGCGCTGTGGTGGATAGTGGTCTCGAGGGGGCCTGGTGTTGCAGTCTCGACCACAGGGGCCAGGGCAGCTGCCATCTCTGGTGCTGCCATGGCCTCCTTGGTGGGGATGGGAACCTCCTCTTCTGTGGCATCCCTCAGGGGGCCTGCGGGATTGGGGTACCTCTTGGCACTGGTTCAAGGAAGAGTGCAGCCTTGGAATCCGAGGGGTTGAGAGGCCTGGGTGAGGTGCGGAGGCCTTCTTCCACTACCCTGCAGGGGGTGGGAAGGAGCCACAGTGCTGAGCCCTGCATCTCCTCCTCTGAAACTTCAGGGGTGCCCTTGGTGGGCAGCACTAAGGGTTGCCCTTCTGGAGCTATGCAACCTTAATCTCACCACAGGGGAGATTCTCCCACAGGGCTCGGCCAGGTTTTGTTTTCACATTTGCAGCATCCGCTGACTGGTTTGACCCCTGGATCCCCCCACATGGGAGGATCTACTGCGGGGTCTCAGAGACCAGGCACTTTCGGTGAGGTGCCCTTCGCCATCCCTTTGTAGATACTTCCCCCTCTCCCAGGCCATGTGGGCCCTGGGAGACATTAAGAACCATTGCAGCGGCCTTCCCTGGGTATGTTAGAGCTATGGATGAGCAGATCTTTCACCTGTCTCCCCCGCTGCAGGAGGACCCTGAACATCCGAGCTTCTCTATCTCCTCGGCCTCCTCATCTGAAAAAGAGGAACATTCTGGCCACCTTTCCTCCAACTCTGATTTCACCGAATATCAACGATTCCTTTCGAGGTTAGTTCAGGAGCTCCACATCTCCCATGTGGTAAGACACAATACTGAGTGGGAGAAGAGCTCTTTTCTGAGTGAGTTCAGTGCCAACCACTTAGTGATGCCTTCCTGGACCATTTCCTTCCAGGAAGCATCTATCCATACCTAGCTGCCTCATCCCCGGCCCCAGTGGACTGCAGGAGGAGATACTGTGCTCCCCAGGAGTCTCTTGATTCTCTACTTCACCCATCCTCAGGGCTGATGGCTTTAGACACTCCTTCGGGCTCCAACACCCAGCACACAACCAGCCACTGGATCCGGATTCCATGGAGTTTGACCGGTGGGGAAGAGTTTTCTTCTCAGCTCATGTGTTACTCTGCATCAGCTCTCATCTGGCTCACCAAGCTGCCTACAACAGGCACCCATGGTCAATGTTGGCACAGGTTTTAGCATCCTTGCCTGATTCAGAGGAATCTAGGCAAGCCATTGCCCTCTCTGCACAGGGTCTGGAGCTTGCAAGGCACCAAGCAAGGGCATCATACGACGCCAGTGAGGTCACTGTCCCTGCTAGTCTTGAAGCCATCTGCATCAGGCGGACAACACAGCTTCACCTATCTAGACTGTCACCCATTGCCCGGCATAGGGTGATTTCCTCCACTTTCCCGGGTACCCATCTTTCTCTCGCAGGGTGAGAAGGAATATTCAGGTGTGTCTTCCATCCCCTCCGACCATGGAGGACACCTCCTCAGCCTGACCAGCCTTAGGCCATATTGGCCTAGTATGGCAGAAGGGTCTCTCCCTCCTGTGTCTCCCTCACAGGAGGCTGAGGAGATCTGTTCCCTCAGGGCAGTGCCAGGTCCCCTCCGGGGAGCTTCGTATGCAATCAGAAGTAATGAATGGTGAAGACTGACAAGGAAAGCGATGAAAATTCTGTGCCTACCGTAATTCTTGATCTTCTCTTGTATCTTTTCCATTCATTATTGATTCCCACTCACCTTCCCCTCTTGGGCCTCAGCTCTTGGGCACCGCCTCCACCCTTCTCACCCTCCCTCTCTTCTAGGCCAGCTGGGGACAGAGTCCCCCTGGTACCTCAGGGCCCTCTGTTTCCTTCTCTACAAAATCACAGAATGCCCATCCTAGGAGGGTGGCGAGTAGGGTCTTCTCCTGGCCTCGGAGAGAACTCCCTGGGATTCTCAGAGTGGTGCACTGTTGTGCCCTCCTTAACTTAGCGTGGATGTTCCATTTGTTCTCATCTTTCTGAAGTGGAGACTGCATCAGTGCATTTCGTGGGTGAACCCATAAGGATTTTCCTCCCCCTTTTCTCCTTTCTCGCTTCAATTTTCTGGTGTTCCTGTCCTCCAGGACACTGGCCATAAGCTCAGGGATGCACACTCAGAATGCATCAGAGCTCATTAATATTTTCTCTCCCTGTGCACCAGCTTCAACTGCACAACCACCCATGATTACCCAGTTGGCAGCAGTGCAGCAGAGACTGCGAGACCACCTTCCCCCCAAGGAGGAGAGCACCCTATGGTACACTCAGTCCTCTTTCTCTGCCAGACCTCCAATGATTCAAGCCCATTCTCAAACCTGTCCATACATTTCTTATGCACATGAAGAAACTTTTGTATGCAACATGGATTTGAGAGACCGATTGACATTAAAACTGTGTGGAATGCAGAATTGCACCAGTGGAATTTACGCAGAAGGGCAATTCCACTTCCAAAATGCTTGTTAGAATGTCTTATTGAATGCTGCAGAATTCCAAACTGTATTTTTATATAGTATATAGTGGAATGCTGTTATGCATGAAATTCCATGCCTAGAATATTCTGCTGCAGTAGTGATGTCATTATGTTGTGATGTCACTACTGCAGCAGAACCAATTGGAATGCTGGCACATTGTTACTTTCCTCTATTTAATTCTGTGGTGACAGTATTCTAGAACCTCTACAGACTTCACAAGTCAGTTTCATTATGAAAAAGAGAAAAGAAAAACACAATGCACACATTTCACATAATACTACTATACACTATAAAAAATACAGAATGAGCAACTTAATCGGGTTCTGATTCCCATGGACCTCTCGAGCTTCGCTCTCGAGGTCAGAGGGGATCAGAACTCCTCTGTGGCAGAACACACTGGTTGTGCATAGTTGCCCATCCAGTATTCTTTATGTAAACCTCTTAATAACTTTCCATGGAGTACGTAAACCATAAAATATTTTTTTGCTGCAGGAGGACCCTGAACATCCGAGCTTCTCTATCTCCTCGGCTTCCTCGTCTGAGAAAGAGAAACATTCTGTCCACCTTTCCTCCGACTCTGATTTCACCGAATATCAGTGATTCCTTTCGAGGTTAGTTCAGGAGCTCCACATCTCCCATGTGGTAAGACGCAATACCGAGCAGGAGATGAGCTCTTTTCTGAGTGAGTTCAGTGCCAACCACTTAGTGGTGCCTTCCTGGACCATTTCCTTCCAGGAAGCATCTATCTGTACCTAGCTACCTCATCCCCAGCCCCAGTGGACTGCAGGAGGAGATATTGTGCACCCCAGGAGTCTCTTGATTTTCTACTTCACCCACCCTCGGGGCTGATGGCTTTAGACACTCCTTCGGGCTCCAACGCCCAGCACACAACCAACCACCAGATCTGGATTCCATGGAGTTTGACGAGTGGGGTAAAGTTTTCTTCTCAGCTCGTGTGTTACTCTGCATCAGCTCTCATCTGGCTCACCATGCTGCCTACAACAGGCACCTGTGGTCGATGCTGGTGCAGGTTTTTAGCATCCTTGCCTGATTCGGAGGAATCTAGGCAAGCCATTGCCCTCTCTGCACAGGGTCTGGAGCTTGCAAGGCACCAAGCAAGGGTATCATACGATGCCAATGAGGTCACTGTCCCTGCTAGTCCTGAAGCCATCTGCATCAGGTGGACAACATAGCTTCGCCTATCTAGATTGTCACCCGTTGCCCGGCATAGGGTGATTTCCTCCACTTTCCGGGGTACCCATCTTTCTCTCACAGGGTGAGGAGGAATCTTCAGGTGTGTCTTCCATCCCCCCCGACCGTGGAGAACACCTTCTCAGCCTGACCAGCATTAGGCCATATTGGCCTAGTATGGCAGTAGGGTCTCTCCCTCCTGTGTCTCCCCCGCAGGAGGCTGAGTGAATCTGTTCCCTTAGGGCAGTCCCAGGTCCCCTCCAGGGGCCATGGTATGCACTCAGAAGTAATGAATGGTGAAGATTGACAAGGGAAGCGATGAAAAGTCTGTGCCTACCATAATTCTTGATGTTCTCTTGTATCTTTACCATTCATTATTGATTCCCACCCACCTTCCCCTCTTGGGCCTCAGCTCTTGGGGCGCCGCCTCCATCCTTCTCACCCTCCCTCTCTTCTAGGCCAGTTGGGGACAGAGTCCACCTGGTACCTCAGGGCCCTCTGTTTCTTTCTCTATAAAATCACAAAATGCCCATCCTAGGAGGGTGGCGAGTAAGGTCTTCATCTTGGCCTCGGAGAGAACTCCCTGGGATTCTCAGAGTGGTGCACTGTTGTGCCCTCCTTAACTTAGCATGGATGTTCCGTTTGTTTTCATTGTTCTGAAGTGGAGACTGCATCAGTGCATTTCGTAGGTGAACCCATAGGGATTTTCCTCCCCCTTTTTCTCCTTTCTCACTTCAATTTTCTGGTGTTCCTGTCCTCAGGACACTGGCCATGAGCTCAGGGATGCACACTCAGCATGCATCAGAGCTCATTTATTTTCTCTCCCTGCACCAGCTTCAACTGCACAACCACCCATGATTACCCAGTTGGCAGCAGAGCAGCAGAGACTGCGAGACCACCTTCCCCCCAGGAGGAGAGCACCCTATGGTACACTCAGTCCTCTTTCTCTGCCAGACCTCCAACGATTCAAGACCATCCCCAAACCTGTCCATACATTTCTTATGCACATGAAGAAACTGTTGTATGCAACATGGATTTGAGAGACCGACTGACATTAGAACTGTGTGGAATGCAGAATTGTACCAGTGGAATTTATGTAGAAGGGCAATTCCACTTCCAAATGCTTGTTAGAATGTCTTATTGAATGCTGTAGAATTCCAAAATGTATTTTTATATACTATATAGTGGAATGCTGTTATGCATGAAATTCCATGCCTGGAATATTCTGCTGTAGTAGTGATATCATTATGTTGTTCTGCTGCAGTAGTGATGTCACTACTGCAGCAGAACCACTTGGAATGCTGGCACATTGTTGCTTTCCTCTATTTAATTCTGTGGTGACAGTATTCTAGAACCTCTACAGACTTCACAAGTCAGTTTCATTATGAAAAAGAGAAAAGAAAAACACAATGCACACATTTCACATAATACTACTATACACTATAAAAAATACAGGATGAGCAACTTAATGGGGTTCTGATTCCCATGGACCTCTCGAGCGTCGCTCTCAAGGTCAGAGGGAATCAGAACCCCTCTGTGGCAGAACACACTGGTTGTGCATAGTTGCCCATCCAGTCCTCTCTATGTAAACCTTTTAATAACTTTCTGTGGAGCACGTAAACCATAAAATATTTTTTCACTGCTTATGGAAACAGAATCTGCAATTTATGTAAACAGTGGATTATTAATCCACAAGGAAAACAAAAAAAAAATCCAGCACACTTTCCTGGAAGGAACTGGTGCTGCAGCTGCAAAATCAGACAGAGTAGAAAAGCAAAGAAACACCACACACAATAACAGAGCTGAAGTTGTAGTAGTTGAAGTTAATGTGTGGTGGACAAGCTGTGGTGGTTCGTACCCCTATAGTTTAGGGTGATGCCAGATAAATCTGGAAGGAGAGGCTGGAGGCGTACTCTAGAGCCAAGATGTAAGGTTTATTAGCAGCAGTTGGAGCACACAGAAAAGACTTAGCATTCACTATCACACATGAGAAAGAATGAATAAGATTACCGGGACCACAAACTGGCCCCACTAATGTCATACAAACGTCCAGATGATTCAAGTCCTAAGGACGTAGCAATCTGATGCACCAAGCTTGGGTTTCTAGTATTTTGGTTCACCAACCGCTGAGTGTGAACCTAAGAAAGTGCTTCCTATACAGGCCATAAAATGGGGCGTCCCCCAATGAACCAGAAACAGAGTAAAACACTGTAGGCCTCCTGGCCCTGGGAAGGTGACTCCTTGTGTCACTGAGGCAATGTCGAAAGGGAAGTGCCTGGTTGAGGATGGGTGTTGACGCTGGGTTGTAGGTGAAGAGAACCCTTATCTGGAGTTGTTAGCTGCAGTGACCTCAGGCAGGAGGGCAGGTGATATCCAGTCGAGGAAAGGGTGCTGGGTGTGATGATCCACTGGACGACCTCTGGGTCGGTCCATGGAACCCCTACCACCTGATCCCTGCAGCTTCAGAATCTGGGAATCTTCAGTGTGACCTCTTGATGAGCCACTGGAACATGAGCCACCTATGGACAGTACAATCAAGAGTGTGGTGACCCTCGGTGTGCCGCTTGCATGGGCCACCAGTATTTACACCACTTTGGGGGATGAGGCACAGAGCCTGGCAATCCTCAGCCAGGCCTTGGTATAGGTCACTGATACTATTGCCACCTTGGGACAATGTCTATGTGGGAGAATGGGCACCATGACTCTGAGTTCAGTGGACAACTGAAGTCCCTCAAGCTACAGCCAGGGCAGCCCCTAACCTGACTCACTTTGGTGGGCCCTAGCTACCAGCTGGCTACCACTTATGATCATCAACTCAAACCTGGGGCATTGTAGTGAACACTTGGAGTTGGTGGAGGTCGGAGGTGGGTGCAGGTGATACTGGGCTTCCCAGGGACCTTCCCTGAGTTGAGGAAGAGGCACCGGAGGAATCCTAGATGAGGTGTGTGCAGGAGCCCCTGGAGTTCAACAAGGATTTCTGTACCTTGGGGAATGCACAACCACAAGGGAGTGATAAGGCCTCTTCTGCTGGAGACTGCTGCGTAAAAGGTTCACTGGGTCTGTTTCCTGGCCAAATAGACTGACTCGCCACACTGGGGGACCCAACTAGGTGGCAAATTTCTGCAGAAAATCGACCGAAGCTGCTACTGGAGATCTTCTGGAGGGGAGCTACACTGAAGGGACCCAGGGGATTCGCTTCAACCTCCTAACATGGAAGCCGACATTCATTGCCTTACCATCCTTCACCCTCCCTTATCAAAACCTTTCTCCTGCCTCCAGCCTGTGCAGAGCCTCCTCTATGCTGGGACGGTCCTGGCTACCTGCCAGGGGATTGGCTCCTTCATCCAGAGGTCAGCCTCCTGAGGCTGGGTCAGTGACATAAAAAAATAGTCTCCAAATTTGAATCTACCCTGGCCACAGGGATTGGCTGAGAGGGCTCAGCCTGGCTTCCTTCTCCCCTGCTGAGACAGGAATGTGGACCAACTGGTTTGACCTTGGCTGACTAGGTGTCGATCTTGAGCAGGGGGAAGGGAGCAAAAAGGAAGGAAAAAAATGGTTTTCTTTTAAAAGTCTGAATTTAAACTGCTAGGACTGTCTGCTGGAGAGGGGCCTGTTCTGTGCTTCAAAGGGTCCCCTAAGCTTTTCAAGGGTTTCCCATTAAGCTGCCAGGGTCCCCATAACTGTCTGACCCGTCATGTCTCTGGGGATCCCCTATTTTCTGTGATGCCCCCAGTTCCACTATTTTCTGTGGTGCCCTCAATTGCCCTGGGGCACTACAAATGCAGTGCTTTTAATCCAGTGCAGGTAACAAACAAGAAGGTTCCAAACTCCAGCGCTTGGAACCTTGATGGTTCTTCCTGGGGGCAGAGTCTTCAGGTACCTCCTGCAAATTTATAGGTAGACATTAAAGGTGAGCGTACTTGGAGACTCCGTCATAGAAGCGCACCATCAGATACAATTATAATATCAATAAAACAGTATACATAAATGTATTCTAAGTATACCATTAATACCTCTGTACTATACTATGGAACAATGTGATCAGAAAGCAATGAAAATTAATGAGAATAGCACCAAAAGTGCAATGGTAGAAATGGGAGGCAGCAATACAGAAACATAGCACACCACTGAGTCAATGTCTCTCAGTAACATACAGTATTCAGGCTGAATACACAACCAAGAATTAGTATCACAGTGGTCAAATTGTTCTGTGCTTCTGAGTTAGCTTCCAAAGAACCAATGTTTCAAGTACAGTAATCTAAAAGCAAAATAATGAACAGTGGTTTAAAATGTGTGTTCATTTAGAGCACTGAAGGAATACTTGGGAGAAGTATATAATGGACAACATCTCAAGTACAATAATCCAAAAGAAAAATAATGAACTGTGTTCAGAACAGGTGTTCATTTAGAGCACACAGAGTACGTGGTAAAAGTATGTAGTGGACACTACAGCATAGAGAAAAGGGCAAAAAGATTCACAGGTGAAGTAGTATTGAATTGAGTAGAAAATGTCACTGTGTTAAACTGCATAGGTGGTGAAACAGCTAATGATTATTAATCCACAAAAGACAGTCTACATTCAGAATTTCAGAATTCGGCTACAGATGGAATTTTGTAGAATTTGGCAGAATGTTTAGAAATTCTGCGGAATTTTCACTACTTTGGAATTTGAAAATGCTGCACAACATTAACAAAGTGCACAGAAAAGTGCGAGAGAGAGATTGATAGGGGTAACCACTTAAACGAAGGCAAGACCCCAAAGATCAGAGTAGTTTTGCAACATATTCTTATACTCACAGAATGTTAATGGCTTTCTTACTAGAAACAGGAAGCTATTACATACAGACACCACTCACATACAAGGAGAGACATTTAATAGCACACAAGAAAGCTCCAACTTTGATCAATAAGTTGGTACACACTGTGCATGAGATGCCCTTGGACGATGATGCAGGTAAATGTGTCCTATTCCCCCTGAAACCAGGAAACTTTCCATGTGGCAGGTGTGGTCAGTGAAACATTACCAAACAAAAAGAACATAAAAATGCAGTGATGACCACAAAACATGCCAAAGCAGTCACATTGTCCATCTTCTCATTCGTCCCTGTGATAGGATATACATAGTAAAAACTATAAGGGCCCTTAAAACCCATATTATTGAACATAAAAGTGCAAATAGGAGAAATGAACTCTGTGGCCTGATATTTTAACAACCCTAGCCACACTTCAGCTTTACTCAGTTTTGGGGTTTGGAGGAGAACAGAGAACCTCACAGAAGTGATAGTTGGGATAGAGCAATATTGTGGAGGGAACTGTACTGGACACACAGATTGGAAACGCTAGACCCTGAAAGGGGTATAAATGAAAAAGCCAACTAAGCCTACTAGGTTTTCATACTGGGCACCAGAACCTGTGGTTTTATTCACTTTCTCCTTGTTCTAGTCCTATTTTAATTTTCATCTGAATTGTGCATGGTTACATCTTTGTATTTTTATGCCAGTGTGTTTTTATGCCGACTGTCTTAGCAGTAACACCCAGTTTCATTGGTACCAGATTAGACACACAATCCCATTGGTATGTCTCTGGGATAGGCAGAGTTCAACAATTAGAATATTGTGCTAAGATTACTATTACACCTAGAGAAGGAACCTGTGTAGCCTGAAAGCGGTAGCCTGTGATGTGAGCACCTGTACTAAGGTGACGTCTGAAACGGCGATGCTTGATGGGTGAAAGCCTGAATGGCGATGGGAAGGGTAGGGTGACTGGATGTGGGGGGGTGGGCAAATCTGGCGACAGGATGCGTATGTGTACACATGGGGGCGAGCATGGCGGGCATGGCGATGTATGGGCTGGGAGGGCGGGGGATGTAGGGAATGGCGCTGCAGTGGGTTGCCGAGCTGCACCGTGGCATCGGGGTTGGCCTGCAGTTATGGTGGGTGAGTACCAGGTTCGGGTCAGGCGCTGGTGCAATTTTATTGTGCCAACCTAAAACTTTATTTTTCATGCTTTTGCCCCCCAACATGCAGCCCCGGGTTGAGAATCCTTTAGTAGGGGTTTGCAGGGCAAAGCTCCTACTGCAGGTGGGGGCACAGCCCCACAGAAAGCATGAAATCAAGTCCCCGGCGCCGTTCTTCTGTGCGCCCAGGATGTCAGAGTGCCGAAAATGTTTCCACTGCTCTGACGTCACGATAACTCGGCTCGCCTTTCGGCAGTTGCCGTTATCACATAGAACATCTGAAAGCTTGAGCTTGAAACCTGAAAGCTGTAACATGTAAGTACAATTTCTTTCTTGGTCCAATAAAAGGTATCACAATATTCAATGAATCCTGTAGGGAACTGTCATTAATTCCCTGAAAAGTTAACCCTAGTGGTGCCAGGGACTTCTAAACACATCCTGAATTCTTATACGCTCCCAGTTGTCTGGCAGCCTAAGGGTTAACCCTGTTCTAAGTGGGGGATCTCCCAAACAAATGTAACCCCACTATTATCCCCTAAGTTCATTTTAGAATGTTGTAGTTTTTTATGACAGACCAGCTCCGATATGGCAATAATAATAGATCTTCCTCGAGGATATCTCTTTTATCAGGTCACACCTATGGGATTATAGCCACCAGACTCTAGGACCACATGGAAACTTTTGCAAACAGACCACCAGGGGATGCCTATGATGATGTCCTACGTCGCCCTTCTGTATATAAGTGTGGGCAGTCTCTTCCTTTCTCAGTTCTTCTCCCACTGTCGATCAGCTCATCAGACTGCTGTGGAAACGGCGCTGCTTCAGCTGCCTTTTTTCTCCTTTCAGCAATAAAAATGCATTTTAATCACTGGCATGTCATCGAAAGACTCAGTGGGATGTGCCTGTAATGGGAAGAGAGGAACGTATCCTCTGAGCAGATGCCAGCCTTTTCCACACTAACCAGCCTGCCAGTTACTTCATGCTGTGGGAATGTCGAGCACCAGCCCCTGGACTAAGGTAGGGGAAGGCCTTCCTGGGTGTGTCGCAGGTCACCTTTCATCTTCTGGGGTGATTTCTCTAACAAACTGTAGGATTTTCATTGAGGATATCTCTTGCATCAGGATACACCTATGGAACTATAGCCACCAGGCACTAGGACCACATGGAAACTTTTTCACTAGCAGTCCACTAGGATTCACCCATGATGACATCAGCTGATGATGTCCTTCCCATATAAACATGGGTGGCCCTGTGCCCTCCCCAGTTCTCTTCCCACCATCAACCGTCACATGTCGGACTCCATGGAGACACTGCCACTTCAGTTTACTGCTTTGTTTTACATTTTCTTTAATTTCTTTTTTTCTTCTCCTATAGTGATTTTGATCGAAGTTTATGCTGATCAAAGCCACCACCTTGTCATTTGTTTCCCGCTAGTGTGATGGAAGCTCCCCAGTGGACTTATGGATGTTAGGCAAACCAACCCCTGCCTGATCCCTCAAGCTGCGACACAATGGACCAGCCATGTCTCTTCCTCAAATGAGCAGCAGGTCATCTTTGAGGAGGGCAAGTGTCTAAAAAGGCACTCCCCTATGTCACTGGTCCTCTCCTCTGTCACCCCAGGCCTCAGGGACCTGAGGGGCAGCTTTACTCCTTCCCAAGCTCTGGGTGGAGGTGCCCCCAGTATCTTCCTGGTCGCTGCTTTTTTTAGCGATGACCACAGCTGCATCATCATCTGCTTAAGTGGTGATGCCTCCTGCCATCCAACACCTTTCCCACAAGGTATGGCTCTGGCAGTGCTTTCCACTGGCCCTTCTGCATCTGATGCAGGCCTGTCAATGCTAGGGCTGCAGGCATCCCCGTCGGCATTGCATGCTTAGAAATGCTTCTGGCTGGAACTTCTTCGGCCAGCACAGGCCCATCGACATTGGGGATCTGGTCTTTTCCCATCATAATCTCATCTCCTGCCTTTTAGACCTCCCTTCTTTCTCGGTCAGCTGGCAGCGAGTTTTGCCAGATCTACCATGGCCGGCAAAGGCCTGTCAACGCCAAGGCTGCTGACACCCCCATCAACGTTGTGAGCCCTTCTGCTCAGGCCTCACCTCCCTCACAGCCAGTTGGCTGTGGGTTCCACCGAATCTGCAATGGACGGTGTTTTATTTATTTATTTATTAGAGTCTAGGATTACAATTACCTTTGAGCCAAGGCTCTTTTACAAAGGTTCCACGTGTAAGGTCTAAAGTGTTAGCCCATCAGCATCAAGCCTTGTGTCATCCTGCCAATGTCACAAGGTGTTCCATCAATGTTAGGGTCTCAGCCTCCCATGTCGACGTTACAGGGTGCTTCTGTTATGCAGGCCACCATTGGCATGCAGACTAGGTTTGCTGGCCAAGGCACCTAGCGTCACCTGAACTCTTTTCTTCTAGGGTGCTTGAAAGGACAGAACAAAGAATCTTACCAGATCAACAATAAGGATTAAGGCTTCTTTTGGCTAGGCAGGTTTACTGTGTGTTGTTATTTTTATTTTGTACTCACAGGGATTGTTACTGTTTGTTGCTATCATTTTATTGCTTTATTTTTCTCTGATTCAAATTGTTGTTGCTGTGTATACCTTCTGCTGCATTATTACAGGGTGTGCTTACAGGTGTGTGCTTACAGATTACTGCTGTAATCTCCTGATTCAAATTGTCTTTTGCAAGGTATATCTTCTGTTACTGCTTTTATTTCTCTGTAGCAAAGTGTTTCTTACAGGGTATATCTTCTGTGAAATTATTACAGGTGGTGCTTTACATGTTTCACAGTTTTATCTGTCATTAGGAAAGCTTTCAGGGCTAACGTGTTTGTTGCTGGCTGATTGTTTCTGCTCTTACCTCCTTGTTTCTTTCGTCTGTGGTTCTTGTTCTTCAGCAGGGGAAGGGCCCAGTCACCAACCCCCCTCCCCAACCACCCCACACTACACTCCTTTTATAGGGTAGCACAGTCGTGACATTTCCTGTAGCAAAGCAGAAAGGGGCAGATCAGAGGGGTATCCACACAGTGACCTCATTTACAGGGGCACTAGTAATTTAACTTGTTATAACAAGTTATACAAAAACAAACAGACAAAACACAAAATCAAATTTTGCTTTCATTTTCTTCCTTCTAATTACTCTGACCAGGTGTATAAACCCAGCAGCTTACCTGGAATGGATATCATTAACTGCAGGTACTGTGGAACACTTTACAGAAGGGCAGTTTTACAGGATTTAGGACACTGTAGTACATGCTGAGCCATTGGAGATCTAAGGGCTCAGCTCCAGGCAGCGTGGGCAGATATTGCACACCTCAAATTGCATATTCAAGAGGAAATATATTATAAGAACCACCTGCCATTTCCCCAACATCAAACAGAAGCACCTCAACCGCAGAGGGTAGTTGGTCTGGGATGTTGGCAGGTGGTTAGGAGGGGAAAATCGGGTGCCCCATCACTCGCTGCTCTCCAACATATAACCACCACAAACCATATAAAAACTACAAACAGGTATTTGCCTCTATCTCCAAAATCAAACAAACGGGCAGAGGACACTGCAAAGCAGGATACTGCAGCACAGGAGCTAGCACAACAAAACTCACCCAAAACAGGAACCAAAACCAGAAAAGCAAAAAGGAAATCCAAAAAACTTCTGATCATAGGAGACTCCATGATTCAGGGAGTTGATACATATCTCCAGCCAGGGGTAATGGTTAGATGTCTCCCAGGTACATCAGCGTGGAGAGACACTGACTGCATTGCTAAAATTGTTCAGGAAGCAGGAGAAAACATTGATGTCCTGGTACACATAGGGACTAGCGATCTTGCCAGCCGGTCAGTTGTGGAGACCAAGGAACACCTGAACAGGCTGGGTGACAAACTATCATCCATTTCATCCAGCATCTCCTTCTTTGAGATCCTGCCAGTCTGGGAGAGGGGGACAGATGGACAGAAGGTCAGAGATGGGGAGATAGGGGAGCTAAACATGTGGCTCAAGGGCTGGTGCCAGGAAAAAGGACACAAATTTGTAGGGAACTGGCAACAGTTTCGGGAGCGAAAGTTCTTTAAATTCTATAGACTGCATCTGACTAAGGAGGGAGTCAGTGCACTGGGGCAGAAGTTTGATGTCTATGCAGAATATTTAAACTAGCAAATGGGGAGAGAGGTGCAGCACCCAAAACGTTGAATGGGAAGAACACCCTTCCCCCCTCAGCTAGTGTTTAAACAGGAGTTCAGCATGTTTGTAGTTCATTTGCATCACCAGGTAAAGAAAAAGGTCCGACTCCCTATACGATGCATAGGGGAAACGCTGGACTTCACCCAACAACTAACACACCGAAATCTGACCAATGGAAAATCATGTACACAAATGCTCGCAGTCTGGAATATAAGATCCCAGACCTGCAGGCAACAATGACAAAGGCTAAACTGGACATAGTAGCCATTAGCGAGATATGGTTTACCAGTAACCACACTTGGGAAACTTCAGTACCTGGCTATGTACTGTTCAGAAGAGAATGAGGTGCAAAAAGGGAGGGGGGGTGGAGTGGCCCTTTATGTCAATGAAAATATCAAAGCTACAGAAATTCAGACTACACATAAGGAGCCAGAAGAACTGTGGGTCACCCTGGAAACAGGAAATGGGACAGCCATATGAACTGGGGTTGTGTACAGGCCTCCAGACCAGGGGGAGGACATAGACACATTACTGTTAGAAGAGATACAAAACATGACAGCTAAAGGGGAAGTTCTGATAATGGGAGACTTAACATGCCAGATACAGATTGGTCAATACCAGCAGGGACATCTGCCAGAACTAGACACATGGTGGATTCCCTATAGGGGGAAGGCCTCAAACAACTGGTACTGTACAACAGCCCACAAGAGACAGAGCTATCCTAGATCTAGTACTGACTAATAGGGAAAGGATAACAGATCTCCAAGTAGAAGGTCACCTGGGTGCCAGTGACCATCACATGGTATGGTTCAATTTGGCCACTAGAACAAAATCATCCCACTCCAAGGAAAACATATGGGACTTCAGGAGAGCTGACTTTGATAAGATGGCCAGCAGAGTTAAGCTAGCCCTAGCAAAAAGAAATACAGGTGAGGGGGTACAGGCAAAGTGGGCAAGCATTAAAGATGCACTACTTGAAGCAGCATCCCATTGTGTTAGTGAGAAAAGGAAGTGCAAAAGAAGAAGGAAACCACTTTGGTTCTCAAACACACTAGCAGAAAAGGTCAGAGCCAAAAGGCTGGCCTTCAGGAAGTATAAGGGATCGCAGCAGGATGAAGATAGGGAGGCATACCAAACTTCTCTAAAGGAAGCAGGGAAGGCAGTAAGGCAGGTAAAGGCCCAAACTGAGGAAACACTAGCACAAACAGTAAAAGAAGGTGACAAGACTTTCTATAGATACATTAGTGAAAGGAGACAATCCAAAGGGGGTATTGCTAAGATCAAAGGGGATAAAGGGGTGTGTGAGGAGGAGGACCATTTAAAAGCATCTATCCTAAATAGATACTTCTGCTCAGTATTTACTGAAGAGAAGGTAGAGCAGGGCCCACAGCACTGCACCATGGACACAGAGGGAGGGAGGTGTGCACTAGTCCCTTCACAAAAGAAAGGGTCCTACAAGAGCTTGATAAGCTCAGGGTGGACAAGGCAATGGGACCTGATGGCATACATCCCAGGGTACTAAAGGAGCTAAGGGTGGAACTAGCAGAGCCATTATTAGAACTGTTTAGTGAGTCTCTGAGCACAGGAGAGATCCCAGAAGACTGGAGAAGGGCTCATATGATCCCGCTCCACAAGACTGGTAGCAGGGAGGAGGAAGGGAACTACAGACCAGTCAGTCTTACCTCAGTAGTGGGAAAGATTGTGGAGACACTCCTTAAGGAAAGGATAGTGCAACACCTGGAATCTATAGGACCACAGGATCCAAGACAGCATAGATTTACAAAAGGAAGGTCCTGTCAAACTAAACTCATAGATTTCTTTGACTGGGTAACCAGAATGGTGGACCAAGGGGGAGCAGTTGATGTTGCCTACCTTGACTTCAGCAAAGCTTTTGATACTGTTCCACACAGAAGATTGATTAATAAGCTGGGTAGGCTCGGGGTGGGTCAGACATTGGTCAACTGGGTGGCAAACTGGTTGTCGGGCAGAAAACCAAGAGTGGTGGTAAATGGTATGCAGTCAGAAGAGATGCAAGTCACAAGTGGGGTACCTCAGGGATCAGTCCTGGGGCCAGTCCTCTTCAATATCTTCATGAGTGACATTGCAGATGGACTGGAGGGTAAGTTTTGTCTGTTTGCAGATGACACCAAGATCTGCAACAGAGTAGATGATCCAGATGGGGTGGGCAGAATGAGAAGAGATCTACATAAACTAGCAAAATGGTCAGAAGAGTGGCAACTGGGGTTTAATGCAAAGAAGTGCAAGATCATGCACATAGGGAAGAGAAACCCTGAAGCCACCTATAGGCTGGGAGGGGAGTTACTGGCAGTCACAAGGGAAGAAAGAGACTTGGGCATCATCATCACCAATTACCTGAAATCATCCAAGCAGACCTCTATAGTAGTAGGTAAGGCTAGAGGGATGTTGGGCTGTATTAGTAGGGGTATCACAAGTCAGAAAAGGGAGGTAATTATCCCTCTTTACAAGACACTGGTTAGGCCCCATCTGGAGTACTGTGTGCAGTACTGGAGGCCACACCTTCAAAAAGACATTACCCAAATTGAGGCAGTCCAGAGAAGGGCAACCAAAATGGTGCAGGGACTGCATCAGAAAACATATGAGGACAGATTAACTGAACTCAGTATGTATACCATAGAGCAAAGGAGGGAGAGAGGTGATATGATTGAAACATTCAAACACCTTAAGGGCATTAACAAGGTGAAAGAGTCTAACATGTTTCAATATAAGAAAAATAGCAGGACAAGAGGACACAGTATGAGATTAGAGGGAGACCGATTAAGGGGTAATCTGAAGAAGTTATTTTTCACAGAAAGGGTGGTGGATGCATGGAATGGCCTACCTCAGGAAGTGGTGGATATGAATACAGTGCAGTGCTTCAGACAGGCATGGGATAGGCATAAGGGAGCGATACAGATGAGTATGAATAGATAGGCCATTGACAGAGCAAAGGCCTATGGCACATTCATAAGGTAGAAAAAGAAATGGGCAGACTGGATGGGCCTTGCAGTCTTTATCTGCCATCAACTTCTATGTTTCTATGTTTCTTGCTCTGGAGAGGGCTCTCCTGAGTTTTCCCTTTTGACCACTGCTATAAGGTTATCTCTTTTGCTCTTGTGTATACTATGGTAATCCAACATCCCTATGCAACTGCTCTGTTTGTATTTGACTCATGTTTGTATCATATATTTTGTATCTTATGTTCTAATGATGTGGGACCTTTGTAAAAGAGCTCATGCTCAAAGGTTGTTTCTGAATTCCTAAATAAATTCCTTTGCAGAGACACTCCAGTGCCTTGTGCCTCTTCCAGGCACAATGACAACGGAGCCTATCAGATCAGCTACATCGCAGTACTTTGCCCATTCCAGGGCATCGATGTCCATGCTTCCTTATTTACAAAGCCTTCAGACCCCATCGAAGAGTATCAGGAATACAACCCTGACCTCATATGGCCAGAGGAAGAAGAAAATGAGAAAGATTTGGATGGGAGACATCTAGTATGTTTGGCTGTACCTTTCCCAATAGGACTGCAGACTCTACATAGTATATTCTGAGGTCTCCTCCCACAGACATCTCCATCATCTTTATGATAAAGCAGCTTCAAGCTGCAATGGGGTTGACTGCTCAGGAGCAACAGTATCACTGGGAGACATTTGGTAGCATTTCTAGAGCTACAACACTCCCCATTTCTTACCATACCCCCTCTATTGGACTCTAGAGGATGCCACACTGGCTGCCTTGCACAGTCCAAGCATGATCCCTGCCATGCCTAGTAAGGCAGACAAAGCGCCAGCTAAAATGGAGTGTAATAACAATTTGAAGATAGAGGGGGGACGGCTCAGGGGCAATGTGAGGAAGTATTTTTTCACAGAGGGTAGTGGATGCATGGAACAGCCTTTCTGAGGAGGTTGTGGGGTCTAAAACTGTGGGAGAATTCAAGAATTCATGGGACAGACATAAGGCATTTTTTCTGGGGGGTAGGAAGAAATAGAATGTTGGTTAAATAGGATCTGCAGCTTATCCTCTAGGTAGGGAAATGGGCAGACTAGGTGGGCTAAGCAGTCCTTATCTGCTGTCAAAGTCTATGTTTCTATGTAATGATGCTAGAGAAAGGAAAAGGGGGTCTTGGGGCACCAGACCTTAAAGTGTATTATCAGGCTGCTCAACTCCAGCATATCATAGCCCATCTGAGATAAGGACAAGAATTAGAGTGGGTGGCAATGGAAGAGGCTAGAATAGGGGAACTAGCTGCAAAACTGAGCAGACTCAATAGACCAGATGGCCTTTTTCTGCTGGCAATTTTCGTATGTTCGTAGTTTAGGATGAAAAAAATTAGAGGACTATTTGTTTAACAAATTGGAGGTAAAAGAAATAAACTCTCTACCAAACCTCTGGGTAAAACCCTTCTTATGACTTGGAAGGAAATATTGAAGAAACCAGGGATTAGTAATGAAATGAGTAGACTAACCAGTATCAGGGCCTGTAAAGATTTTGCTCTGGGCAGCACTAATACAGTATATGCTAGGTGGGAACAAAGGGGGCTGGTAAGATTGGGACAGTTTCTAATAGGAAATACAGTGAAAAGCTGTCAGCAATTACAAGTGGAATTTGGCTTACCCCAGAGAGACTTCTCACTGCTATCTCCAAGTCAGGCATTATTTGACCACTGAACCTAGAAAACCATTATTTAGGGAGGCTGCTGAGCACTCATTACAATTATTTTGTGTGGGGGCATCAAGGGGGGAAAATGAAGGGATGCTGGTCTCAAGACTATACAGAATCTGTAAGGATAATAATTCCCAGCCCAGGTTAGATATTCAACTCAAATGGGAAGCAGAGTTGGGTGTTGCACTCCCTGAAAACGTCTGGAATCAGATCTGAGAATGAGCCAACAAAACAACGGCATTGCCGTCATGGCATGAATTCAGATGGCAAGTGATCACAAGGTATTTCAAAATACCATTGATCACCAAATACTATGGTAACCACCCAACTGATACCTGTTGGAGAGAATGTGGTCTGGTTGGCACCCATGAGCATATTTTTTGGAGTTGCCCAAAAATTCAGGCCTTTTGGGAGAAGGTTCTCCAGACAATGACCACTATAGTACATACTTAAATCCCTAATAGCTGTGACACATTGGTGTTGGGAAGATTTCCACTAGGGATTCATAGCCCTGGGAGGAAATACTTGTTTAAAATATTAACAACAGCAGCAGCCAAAACTATCATCAGAAAGTGGCTTTCAGATCAGCTTCCAGATGAGTTGCAATGGCTAGCTTGCTGCTCACAGAGCAAGGAAATGTAGACACTAACATAGAAACACGGAAACTTAGAATCTGTCAGCAGATGAGGACCACAAGATCTATCTAGTCTGCCCTTTACCTTCTATCCCCTTCCCTGAGTTAGTTTTATTTTTGAGGATACCTGTCCCTAACAGCCCATCTACGCCTACAAAAAGAGAAATTTACAGCAAGATGGCTGTCCTTTAATGAATTCTTGAGTGACAGAGAGTGAATACCACTTCTAGAAATATTGGTAAGAGATGCCTAATTTCTATCCTAGTTAGTCGTGCCAGCCCTGGCCCAATGAAAGCAGAAATGCTCCTAAGATTATCCCTGATCAGTAAGATTGAGATGAGTAATCCATGTAGCCCAGATATATACATGCTTGGTACTGTTTTGGCAATGTTAAAACATAATTGTAAGATGCATCTTTCGAAGGGGGAGTATTTGTGAATCTAGTTATTATATGTTATCATATGTTGTCTAGATCTTAAATGACTGGTTCCTGTTTGAATTACTTACAGTAGCTGTGACAGGGTGGAATAGGACTCTGTCCCATTTGTTATGGAGAAAGTGTTTAAAATGCAAGGATCTATTCTTTCCTTTTCTGTCTTTTCTCTGTCTGGTTGTGCAACCCAATTTTCCTGTGAGACTTCGGATTTGATCACTCCAACAATCCCGCAATTCTTTGCCTCTCACTGACTCGCAGTCCTCACTTGCTGTCTGTCTTTTCCTTCCCCTTGCATATCTAGATCTGCTGATATAAAAATATATGCAAATCAATGTGTGGAAATGTAACTGATGTTGGGATTCCTTTTGTTTAGAAAATATATAGTGTTACTGTTAAAATGTATATATTTATAATTTGAGATGACTGCAAAAAGCTGTTGAAAACTAGAGGTTACCTTAGTACAAATCTATGAACCTTTTGCAAAAGCTGTGTAAAAGGGGCCTTAAGAAGCACACGATGTTCTTCCTGCCTGATAGTTACAAAAACAGGATGCCAACAGATACCAAATGGCCAGACAGATGCCATAGCAGTGAGGTAACATCCAAGCACCAGTAAGACACTCTTTTTACCCATTTAAACTCTAAGCCTGATAAGAACTCTGGCAGGGGTTACAGATCTGTGCCCAAAGACATTATCTGCTATAACTATAATGAGCCAGGCCATTTTGCAAGAAACTGCCATAGTAAGGAGAGTGGCACTGGAGCAGATTTGTCCTTGGCAAATTGGAGCAAGTACTTAACAGATGTGAAGGTGGGGAATAAGACTGTGAAGGAACTCATTGATTCGGGAAGCAGACAGACCCTAGTGCATGTTAAAGTGCTGGGAAAACACTGTGCAAAGGGACCAGGTACTGGTGTCATCTGTATCCATGGGGAGACTCAATATCCCACCACCCAAGTGACTCTGACCATTAAGGGTTTGTTGCACCAAATGAAAGTGGGGGTAGTACCTAAGTAACCTGTACCTGTGATTATTGGAAATGACTTTCCAGGATTTACTGAGTTGATCAAAGAGGTAGTAAATCCTGATGTTTCAGCAGCTGTGGTGACAAGAGCTCAGACAAAGAAAATTTCAGATGGTGGGGACACTTTTTCTTTCAGTGATTTTGATTCAGACTTGTTTGAGTACAGCTCCAAGATCTGGAAATCCAAGAAAGAAAAATGATGCCTGAAGAAACTGTGGCAGCAAATGACTGATGGACATAAAGGGTTAAAATATGAAAATGCTGAAATTAAATTGTTAGCTGATTGTGATTTTCTTTCAGAGCAAGCTAACGATGTTTCTCTCCAGGGTTATTTCAAGCAGCTGGGAGTGAAACCAAAACAGGGTGGACCAATGTTTAAAAAATGTAATGGGTTACTGTACAGAGTTTGGGTTAAACCTCAGACACAGGAACAGACAGAACAGTTGGTTATACCACAGAAGTATAGAACAGAGTTATTACAGATAGCACATGATAGTCCTATGGCTGGTCACTCAGGGAGGGATCACACCCTTGCCAGATTGCTGTATAGATTTTACTGGCCTGGAATTCATGAAGATGTTGCTACCTATTGTAATTCCTGTGCTGAGTGTCAGAAACTAGCCCCAGTCACTAGAAAAGACAAGGTGCCCCTGGCACCCCTACCCTTGATAGATGTGCCTTTTGAGAGAATTGCAATGGATGTAGCTAATCCTTTAGACAAAAGTAAAAAGGGTAATAGATTTATCCTGGTAGTATACAATTATGCTACTCGATACCCAGAAGCAGTTCCAATGCATACTGTTACAGCCCCAAAAGTTGCAGCAGAGTTTACCAGATTTTTCAGCAGAGTGGGTATACCTAAAGAAATTATTACTGTTCAGGGTAGTAAATTTGGTGCTGCATTGCTTAAGAAGCTGTACAGACTACTAGGTATCACTGCCCTCAGACAGACGGTCTTGTTGAGCATTTTAACCAAACCCTAAAACGCATGTTAAAAAGGTTTGTTAAAGGGGAAGGGAAAGACTGGGACCAATACTTGCCTTACCTACTTTTTGCCTACGGAGAAGTGCCACAGGCATCAACATGGTTTTCACCATTTGAAATGCTGTATGGTAGGCAGCCAAGGGGGCCACTGGATGTGATAAAAGAAACATGGGAAGATAATCCCACTCAGAAACAATCTATAACATCTTATATGTGTGCACTAAGAAAGAAGCTGACAAATATGTTGAAATTGCCCATAGTAATCAGGAAGAGGCTCAAAATCAGCAGAAGGTATATTATGACCATAGGGTAAAAGAAAAAGTATTCGAACCAGGTGAAAAGGTTTTGTTACTGTTGCCCTCAACAGAAAATAAGCTGTTAATGAAGTGGCAAGGGCCTTATAAGGTTCTTAGATGTACTGGTCCTGTATATTATAAGATTAAGACCCCTGACAGGAAAAATCCTACTAAGATATACCATGTTAACCTCCTTAAGAAATGGGTTGAAAAAATGTCAAAAGCTGCCTTGCTAGTTTTACCAAAAAACAATAAGAAAGATATTGATGTAGCTTATGACAGACTGGAACAAACTGTCAATGCTGATGCTGTAAAGGTGAATGTTTTCTTAACCTCAGAACAAACTGCAGACATTCATAATGTGCTAAAGACATTTAATAGTACTTTTACCACAGTACCAGGCCGAGCAAAAGGGGTTGAGCATGTAATAGTGACAAGGAATGCTCACCCTATAAGGCAAAAGACATACAGGTTACCAGAGCAGTTAAGAGCTAATGTGGTTAAAGAAATGCAAAAAATGAAAGAATTGGGTATCACAGAGGAGTCCTTGGTCATCTTCCAGGGTAATTGTTAACAAAAAGAAGGGGGTGTTAGAACCTGCCTTGATTTTAGGAAACAATCAAGTGTCAGAATTTGATAGTTCTCCTATGCCCAAAATCGATGATTTGGTGGACAGACTGGGGAGTGCAAAGTATATCAGTACCCTCGATCTCACCAAGGGTTGCTGGCAAATACCTTTAGCTAAAGGATCTAGAGATAAAACTGCATTTGTTACCCCTATAGGATTCTATCAGTTCACCACCATGCCCTTTGGTTAACATGGTGTTCCAGCTACATTCCAGCAGTACATAGATGTCATTTTATCACCTCACACTGGTTATTGTGCTGTGTACCTGGATGATGTGGTGTACAGTCCAGACTGGAAAAGCCACCTGGAACACCTATGAGCAGTTATCCAAGCTATCAAAAATGCAGGTCTGACAATCCTACCAAATGTGCTTTGGGCATGCAGGAAACCAGATATTTGGGTTATGTTTTGGGAAATGGAGAAATCAAGCCAGAGGTTTATAAGATATAAGCTGTAGCTAACAGCCCTGTACCTAAAACAAAGAAACATGTCAGATCATTTTTAGAGCTGGCTGGTTATTATCGGAGATTTGTTCCCAGCTTTGCTGAATTAGCTGCTGTCCTCACTGAACTCACAAAGAAACAGTACCCAAATAATGTGAAATGGATCCTAGAGTGTCATGAAGCTTTTCAAGCCATAAAGGCTGCATTATGTTCTGCCCCTATTTTAAGAAGCCCAGACTTTGAGAAACCATTTCAGCTACAAACAGATGCATCCGAGGTAGGCCTAGGTGCAGTCCTAAGTCAAAATATAGATGGGATGGAACATCCTATTCTGTACATAAGAAGGAAATTGCATGACAGAGATAACAGGTACTCCACTATAGAAAAGTAATGTTTAGCAGCAAAGTGGGCCATGGAGTCCCTCAAGTTTTATTTGCTAGGAACTGATTTTGTTCTTTAAACAGATTACAATCCTCTCTGTTGGCTTAACCAGATAAAAGATTAAAATTCCAGAATCACAAGGTGGTACCTGGCACTACAACCATTTAAATTCACGGTGATAAACAAATCTGGTAAAGAGAATAGCAATGCTGATTTCCTGTCAATATATGGACCAGGAATTGAGGGTTCTGAAGGTTGAAAACAAATGTACTGTTTGCTGTACTGTTATACACAAACTGATAATGTATATGTGCTTAATGTCTGAAAGCAGCAATTGTTAGTAAAGAATTAATACAAAGTTTTGGAAACCTGTTTAATAAAACAGGTTCCCTCTTAAGGGGGGGAGGTGTGTGTGACAGGGTGGAATAGGACCCTGTCCCATTTGTTATGGAGAAAGTGTTTAAATGCAAGGATCTAGTCTTTCCTTTTCTGTCTCTTCTCTGTCTGGTTGCACAACCCAATTTTCCTGTGAGATTTTGGATTTGATCACCCCGACAATCTCACAATTCTTTGCCTCTCACTGTCTCTCATTCCTCACTTACTGTCTGTCTTTTCCTCCCTTGCATATCTAGATCTGCTGATATAAAAATATATGCAAATCAATATGTGGAAATGTAACTGATCTTGGGATCGCTTTTGTTTAGACAATATATAGTGTTACTGTTGAAATGTATATATTTATAATTTGAGATGACTGCAAAAAGCTGTTGTAAACTAGAGGTTACCTTAGTGCAAATCTTTCAGCCTTTTGCAAAAGCTGTGCAAAAGGGGCCTCAAGAAGCATACAATGTTCTTCCTGCCTGATATCTACAAAAGCAGGATGCTTGCTAAGAATGGGGGTTGGAAGGTCTTATAAAGGAGCTAAGCTGCAACTGCTGAAGAAGAAAAAGGGGCACAGAGACTCAAGGAAAACTACTGTTTTTTTCTCCTTTGTACATAGTTATTCTAAACAAGTTTATTTTTTTATGTTACTGCTACTGTAAATATTTTTGGTGAATTCTACAACTGCTCCTGATTTTCCCTATGCTTTCTGATCTATGTCTCGATGATAGTAGTGTATTACTCTTGGAAGACCAGGTATAATGTCTTCAGTTTTATTGCATGCCTGTGAAATGTGTCCTGTTCTTCGTTTCTCCCATACATGTATAAAAATGGTCTGTGTTGCTTAAGTTTTGTGTTTGTGTCTATATGATAAAATAATGAATAAAAATTAAAATTTCAGAAAAGGAAAGGCAGACAAGCTGTACCAGGCCCCCTCAGGAAAACCATTTTTCATGGGCCTACCTGAGGCTTGTTGGGTTCTGATTAAGGCAGCCTTTGATAGGTTTAGGGTGCCTATATATCTCAGCTTTCTCTACCCCCAGATAGCGAGTCAAGAAAACTGGACCTCATGGAGCAGACAACCTTTGCCCTTGCCACTCTGGGCCTCAGGATAGCAAATTATGCAGCCCATATGGTTAACTACCAGCATTCCCTCTGGAAAAAATCTAAGGCAGCAGCCCAGTCTCTCCCAGATGGTCCCCAGAAGCAGGAGATGCTTAAGGCTTTCCAGACTGGAATTACCATGGGTAAGCACCTTTTCAGATCTCCCTATGACTTCTCAGATGCCTCAGCCAGAGCAGCTGTGGCTGACACCTACCTAAGAAAACAGTCTTTGTTAATCAGGATTTGCTAGGCATGTATAGCAATCCATTCCACATGCCCCTTTCAGAGGGTACAAGCTCTAGGATCTCCTCTCTGACCTGCAAACCTCAGGTAGCACTCTAAGGTCAGTCCATTTCCTCTACCATCCACAACCCAGCAGTGGATGGAGGGTGCCATTTCTCAGGCCTATCAACAGGTCTAGGTCAGGGACCTGACAATAGAGCAAAGCCAGAGCAGAATCAGCTTTGCCGGCCCCACCCTCCTCCAGAGGTTCCCTCTCCAAAGCCCCTAGATGTGGAGGTGCAGCTGCAGGATATGCTTCAGCATGTCTCCTTCTTAGACCTCCACCCTCCAATACCTAATCTGGAAGTGATGGTAGGGGGTCACCTTTTCCTCCACCTGAAACAGTGGAGGGGACATTACATCAGATGCTTGGGTCCTGCAGTTAATAGAACAGGACCATGCTCTAGAATTTCAGCTGTTGCATCCAGAACGTCCTCCAGTTCCCTTTTCTTCTCCTCTAGACCACATACCAGTGCTACTAGAGGACATGCATTCACTACTGCAGAAGTTCCCTGGGATCAAAAGAAAAGGGGATTCTATTCTCATTTCTTTCTAGTCCTCAGGAGAACAGGGTACTTGCAGCCCATTCTGAATCAGAGGAATCTATATTCAGTACATGCAGTTCAGGCTGGTCACTCAGCAAGGCCTGCTGCCCCTCCTGCAACAATATCTATCCAGAGCCGATATGGCTGTGGTGAGCTTCCAGAGCTCAGAAGAGTGAGTGCTGCTGAATGACAGTGACGCAACTGCACATGTGTGGCATTCACACATGGAGAATGCTTTTGGTTTTTAAGTCAACAAGAGATACAGGGCACCTGGTCACATATCCTGTCACAGTGACATTTTCACAGAACTTCTCATTTTTCTGTATGTGGAACACTGACCTTACCTCGGGATTTCCAGTTCCAGATGGTGGTTGCACACTGTGTTGCTGTGGAGTAGTGATTCAAGCAGGGTCTGCTCAATGCGAATAACTCACTTAGAACAGGTATGCCACCTTTGCCTCAACAGTGAAATGAGCATATCTTTCCAGTTGGTCTTGTGCCATCATCTTGAATACTGTGCTTGTGCCATCTGTGTTTTGTGTTTCAGCTCGTCTCCCTGGAATGCTAGAGGTGGAGTAGCCCAGTTTACCAGCTGAAGCTCAACCAGCCCTGTAGGGGGTCAGAAACTGAGGACTCAAGCATACAAGCTGTGTGGAAAAAATGAGGGAGGATTTTACAAGAAACAAGAAGCAAGAAGCAGCTTACAAAGAAGTTGACTTTGTTTTTGAGATGTGTTACGGTGGAAAGTGGACACAGGTCAAAGATAAGGATCAGAGACTGAGAGAAGCATAATGTAGAAAATATCTTATACTTTTTAAAACAAACAATTATTGGATTGCGTCCTCCTTAAAGTGATACTATGTCTGAATTTTAATAAGAATGTCATACCAAAGTGACTAAGTGTGATACTCTGATTATTGTCACAAAGTGCTTTAACTGTGACTGGCGTTTTCCTTTTTTTAGTGTTTTTAAACTCTTCGTTTTATGTTTTATGTTCTATTTTCTGAATTTTAGATGAATTAGGTTAAACTCTCCTTATGGTTTTCATTACAGAGTAAGTGGTTGAGTTGTTGAGAAACTAAGAGATATAGGGGGTTCTACAGTTCCCTTGACCAGTGTTCATATACCGGTAACTTGTAAGGTACCTCAACTGCTAATTAGTGATTGAATTGTTAGCACTCTGATTTCATAAGTGCCTAATTTCTCTAATTTTCTAATTACTTAATTGAGAGTTGCATTCTCCCCCTTTTATATCAGCTGTTTTCCTGATGCATTAATGCACTCGCGTGCAGGCTGCAGGTTTAGAAAATAACTCTTTTGTTTGGACTCCATACGAGCTATATAGGTTGGTTATGGATACAAGGTTGGTTAGTGACATCTTATGAGTGGGTTTCATTTCCGAATTTGTAAATCTATATGGCCTCAAACTGTTTTATTTCTGACTGTTGGTCAAGAGCAGTCATTTGCGTTGATTCCGCTTGCTATTCGGCTGAAGTTCTTCTCTTGCTGTTATTAGTAGTTTGGTTAATAAGTAGAGTCCAGAAAACTGTGGGCTGTTTGGGAATCTGACTTCTAATAGTATTAGCAGTCTGTATAATACCAATAAATAGATAATCCAGTTACATTTTAGAATTAGAGGAAAATCCTATTGTATTACAGTTAAGAGATTCTGCTAGAAGGAGCTACATCATGTATGTGTGACTTTTATAATTGAAAATGACTGTTATCCAACAAATCCTGTTAAATATTGGTTTGTAGTGATTTTAAGGACTGCGGTTGCAAGCTCTCTGTGATATTTAAAGTCTTGGCTCCTGTAGATTGGCTAAGCGATCTGTCTAGCCTCATCTATGATGGACTGATGAGTATTAGTCCTCGAGTGAATAGAATTCTCTGTCTGGCTCATTCCATTGTACTGTATTCTATAGTCGAACTATAGTCACCAGGATATTCGACGAAGGGAATCATGTTTTTTACTAGGCAACAAAGAAGGAAAAATGGGGCATCACCCCTGAAAGAACCCTTAGGTAGAGACAAAGGTAGAGAGAAAGGTAGAGACAATGAGGGAGCAGTAGATGTTAAAAAGGGGAGTTTTCAAACCAAAATTATGGACCATTTATTGATCTGCTGTGGAAAAACTTCAACCCCTAGACTAACTCTGTCTGCGGCATTGCATTCTATAGCTCCGGCTGCCTTAAGTGAGCCAGTTGGAGGATTTGGCCCAAATTCAGATGAACTTATGTCCGAGGAGTATTTAAATGAAAAAATGGAAGGCAGCAGGAGGGAAATAGGCTCAAACCATGAAGGGTTTCAGGAAGAAGACAAGATCCTAGATATACCCTCCTGTTCCTTTCAGCTTTCCATTTACCGCAAGAGAGTACTCATGAGAGATCATTGCCTTTAACCAATTCATTATATGACTCTAAGGAGTTGGGGGAAAAAGGGAAGATTAGTGCAATACAGTCTATGTCATAAGAAAATTAATTGGAGTCAGTAATAGAGGACTTACAGTACACCATAGCAGGATTAAAACAACTAGATGAGCAAGATCCTTATATGGGGTTAAATGTGGGACAAGATGGGGAGAATTTTGTGCTGAGGTACGTAAATAAAGAGATAGCAGAATTATTGAAGAACCCAGCATTTGCTTTTCTTATTATTATGGACCAGCTACTAACTAACAAAAATGCAATAGAGAGTGTGAGCAATGAGGTCGCTCTTATTAGAGATAAGATGGACCAGATTTGTCAACATAGGGCTAGCCCCCCGAGGGGGGAGGATACTTCACAAATTTCTGAAGGTACAAGAAAAGAAAAAATAAGATCAGATTTTAGTATTCTATCTTTCCCAGAATCCCTTAGGACAACAGAGAGGAAAAGGAAAGCTGATAGACCAACTAGAAATAAGAAAGAAAAAAAAGAGGAACAAACAGAAGTGTAAGAAGCGTGAGAAGTCTCAGAAAAGATTAGACTGTAATAATAGTGTAAACAAATCGGGAAATGCAGATAAGCTAAATATGTGGGAAATACAGAGCGAAAATAAATTTGAACAGCTAGTGGGTGTGGCAGAGTTAGATAGAGAAGGTAAAGTAGGAAACAAATCAAATAAAGATTCATTGAACTTGGCCTCGCAGGTAGAGAGACTGGAACAGGAATTGATGAAGTTCAATCAGCAAGTTGATGCAACTATAAAAGGTAATCATCAGCCTAATAGTCAGCAGGTCTTTTACCAACAAATGCAACAAGAACAAGTATGCCAGCCAAAGGGTGGGAGTAATAACAAGTTACATTATAATGTTGTCCTATTTGAACAAGGTGAGAAAGGTGAACTGGCTTTACATGAAGATCAGATTCCGGACTTGTTCCCATGCATCAGATTATATGGTCCTAAGAACTGGAGGAATTGGGGGAATGATGATGATGGAAGGAGAAGCACTAAGGTTTTGGAATACCTGAACAAAAGGAATGGGACTGATTTAATTGAGGATGATATAATAGAAATAAAGAATACTCAAATAACCTCTGCAACTATTATAGACATTTTCTTGGTTTCACCCAGATTGGCAAATTACATCTGGATTAATAGTGAGATGACTCAGGAAAATGGTATTTTACTTTTATATCCAAACAGAGAGAAGTTTAATAAAAATTACAAGTGCCAGACTGAGGAGGGCAAGCAGGTTATTTTAAATATGTTTGGAATGGAGAATTTAAAACATGAAAATTAACATAAGTTAACAAATGTGATAAGTGACTTTTTTACTAACTTTTTAGCTATAGAAGTGGAAGAGTTATGGACAATCTTGGCCAGAAGAGCTAACTCAGATAGTCAGGTGGTCATTCAAGTTTCAAATCGGAAGCTAGCTGAGGCCATACTATCCAAAACGTCTCAGCTGGATGCGTTGGGTCTTTTCCTAATGGATTCATGTTTTTGGGGAACTACTGGGATGACTAGACATACACTAAGTGATCCCAGCCAGGCAACAGATAATGGTCTCTTGTCACCAATACCATTAGCAAATAGGTTTACATACCTTGCCAGGTATCAGGAGGAATGACTACCTAGCAATAATGAAATGGCAATAGATCCTCGGATCCAGCTAACCACAGGTTTTCTATTTCTATCTTGGAATATTGCAGGATGGCAAAATAAAATGAAGGGTGAGGAGTGTAGAAAAGTTTTGTATAGTTTTGATGTAATCTGTATCCAAGAAACATGGCATACTATGAAGAATAATTTACAGTTTAATGGTTATGAGTGTTTTTAGACCCCGGGAGTTAGAAATATGAATTTTGGAAGGAACTCAGGTGGTTTAATTACCTGGATTAAGGTGGGAAGTTTTATGATAACAACAAGCTGGAAAATCTACAAAAATTTTCTGGGGACTCATTTAAAGTGAGTTGGGCAAGAGACAGTGATTATTAATGCCTATATCCTTCCAGAGAATTCGTTATACTATTCAGAATTACTTTGGAAAGACTTAAATGAATTTATAGTGGAAGTTTACCATGATTTTCCAAGGGTGGCGCTCATGGTAGTGGGTGAGTTTAATGCTAGAATAGGTGCCTTTGATGGCACCTTAGAAAATTCTCTGTTCTCTTATGTTTATCAGGAGGCCATAAGTGGACAGAGGCAAGCAAAGGATCAAAAAGTGAATAATATAGGTAGAAAGATTATCAAGATATTAAAGGAACATAACATTTATCCTCTAAATGGCAGATTCCCGGGAGATAAGGAGGGTAAATATACCTTTGTTTCTTCAAGAGGTGCATCTACTATAGACTATATTTGTTGGACAGGATCTGTGGATCTTTGGAAAGATCTGACAATATATATGTGAGCAGAAAGTGACCATTTTCCTATAGTGTTGGAAACTAGTAGTCCTAAAAACACTGAATTGACCTTAGCTGTTGACCCCTTTAGGTTTACAGAAATAAGAGCAGCCAAAAAGTTAGTAAGGAGGAAATGTTTTCAAGGTGATATTTCTTCCCTGATTAAAAAAAAATCATCCCTGAATAAACCAGTATAAATACTTAAGGCCCAGGATTGGACAGTTTTATCCAGACAAATGTGCCTATTATTTGAATAAATAAAAAACAAAATGGAAATATCAGTAACTGGAAAATCTATTGCGGGAAAAAAAACTTGGTTTGATAAAGAATGTAAGGACCGGAAAGCAAATATTAGGAAATTACAGAGATTTTACTGTAAACATAAATCTAGAGAAAAATTGAGGGAGTTAAACCAAGAAAAGCAAAGTTATAAGACTCTGTTGGGTGAGAAGAAGAAAAAATACTTTGAGTTGCAATGGGAGCAAATGCTAAAGGCAGTAGAGAATAAAGACGCTAAAACTTTCTGGACATTGGTGGCAAATTTAACAAATAATTATAAAGCCAATATTGATACACACATTTCAGAGAATAGATGGATTGAATATTATGGGAATATATTCTATGATCAAGGGGAAACACTACTTACTTGCTCTTTGCAGTTATCCCTAACCGATCTGGTATCCATAAATTTTACGTTCGATGAGGAGCTTATGGCTATTTACTCACTGAAAAAAAATAAAGCCCCTGGGCCAGATGGGATCCCCGCTGAAGAGTATTTACTGGATCCCATTTTATGGGGCAGTTATTTAATGGTATTTTACAATGAGTGTTTGGAGGTTAATAAATATCCAGAAATGTGGAATGGTGCAAACCTAGTTCCTCTTCATAAAAAAGGCAGTTTATCAGATCCAGCGATGTAAAGGCCAATCAGCCTCTTAGATATAAATCTGAAGATTCTTACTCACAAAGGAAGAAAGAGACTTGGGCATCATCATCACCGATGACCTGAAATCATCCAAGCAGACCTCTATAGCAGTAGGTAAGGTTAGGGGGATGTTAGGGTGTATTAGTAGGGGCATAACAAGTCATAAGAGGGAGGTAATAATCCCTCTTTACAAGACACTGGTTAGGCCCCATCTGGAGTACTGAATGCAGTACTGGAGGCCACACCTTCACAAGGACATCAACCAAGTTGAGGCAGTCCAGAGAAGAGCAAGCAAAATGGTGCTGGGACTGCATCAGAAGACATATGATAACAGATTAACACAGCTCAATGTGTATACCCTATAGCAAAGGAGGGAGAGAGGTGATATGATCAAAACATTCAAACACCTTAAGGACATTAACAAGGTGAAAGAGTCTAACATGTTTCAATATAAGAAAAATAGCAGGACAAGAGAACACAGCATGAGATTAGAGGAAGGCCGATTAAGGGGTAATGTGAGGAAGTTCTTTTTCACAGAAAGGGTGGTGGGTGCATGGAACGGCCTACCTCAGGAAGTGGTGGCTATGAATACAGTGCAGGGCTTCAAACAGGCATGGGATAGGCATAAGGGAGCAATACAGATGAGTATGAATAGGTAGGCCACTGATAGAGCAAAGGCCAATGGCACATTTATAAGGTAGAAAAAGAAATGGGCAGACTGGATGGGCCTTGCGGTCCTTATCTGCTGTCAACTTCTATGTTTCTATGTTTACTAGAATAATACTCCAGAGGCTCCGAAAAGAAACGCAGCGGACAGGAGGGATTTCTATATATCAAGCGGGTTTTAGGCCCAATTATTCTACTATTGACAACTTATATGTATTGAATCATCTAATAGAAAAATATGTTAAACTAAGAGGCCAAAAATTGTATGCGGTCTTTATCGATTATGCAGGTCCTTTCAACAGTGTATCAAGGAATATTCTGTGGGAATCACTGATTAACCAAGGTATTGATCAAGAATTAATAAGAATCATGGCGTAATTCTATTCTAATACTTGGGCCAAGATTAGATTAGGGTGTGAGGGGCAACTGTCTATCCCTTTTGTTAGTAATAAAGGTATAAGACAGGGTTGCCTGCTTGCCCCTTTACTTTTTGTACTGTATATTGAAAAAATGCTAAATGATGTTATTTATGCAGATCAGGACTCCCCAAAAATTCAGAATATCCTGTGTCCGTTGTTGGCCTATGCGGATGATATTGTTATATTTTCACTAACAAAAAAAGGATTACAGTCTAAATTGACTTTCTTATATAAAACTTCGAAATGTTTGAAACTAAAGATAAATGTGAATAAATTGAAAGTTCTGGTATTTGTCCAGAAGGACCCAAAAGGTAAATGGTTTATTGGTAAGGATGAAGTTATGATAGTACCGTTCTGTATGTACTTGGGAGTAATGGTACAGGCAAATCAGGCCTGGTCCAGACAAGCAGACTTGCTCCAAGTTAAATTAAAAAATACTGTACAAGGCTTGAGCAGGTTTTATCGTAATTATGAAGGTATGAGTACCAGACCCTTAATTCAAACTATTAAGATGAAGTATCAAACTCAACTTCTTTATGGTACTGAAATCTGGGGGATTAAGGATCCGAATAGACTGATGGTACCACTTTTTAAAGTCCTCCGTTATCTGTTTAAACTGGGGAATTCCTGCCCTGCGGCCTATCTGAGGTCAGAATTCAGCATTTCAGATATAAATGCTTTAATGGAGCAAAAAAGGTAAAACTATTGAATTAAACTAACAAGAAGTGAGAAGACCAAATTGATATACCACTGTTTAAAAGAAAAGGAAATGTGGCATAGTCTGGGATTCCGTTATGGATATTGGTACAATGGTATACAAAAAGTATTGGAAAAATATAAATTATTTTATCTCGGACAGGCCATGGAACAAGGAATTGTAATTAGTTTTAAATACAAAAAGTATATTGCCAAACGAATAAACAGGCACTGGGATGAGACTGATATGAAAACCATCTCAGCCTCTCACTATTCATGTTGGTTTGCAAGTAATAATTTTTACCATGGTTATAAACCCTACCTAGATTTAATTGCAGAGCCAAAATTGAGAGTGACTTTTATGAGATATAAATTTCAGCAGTTTGACAGTAATGTTCTGGACTTGAGATATAGGAAGTCAGGAATCCAGTCAGAAGAATGTGACTGTGGGATTGGTCAAAGAGAAGATTTACTTCACATTCTGTGGTACTGCAAATGGTATGAGCAACAAAGGACTTATTGGCTGAGTCCTTTTTTGTCTGTACTTTACAACATAGATAAGGTTTTACTAACAAATATTTTAATGCATACAGAAGATTTGTGGTCCCTGTTAAGGCTTGCAAAGTACTTCTCCTCCATTGGTCAACAAAAAAAACAAATTAAGATTATCTAAGGATGAGTAATTAACTGGAACTCTGATGAAGAGTTATTTGTAGTATACATTTTTACAATTTTAAGAAAGATATTTAAGCTGTGATAATGAATGATAAATATCAGATCTTATGTTTTACTATTGATATTGTAACGTGTATCTTGCTATAAATTAATTGTAAAGGCTGTTTAGCCAAACAATAAACTTGTTTACTTACACAGAACTTGTAACAGAGAAATATTTTAAACTGACAGAAAATAGTAATAAATGCATCTGTTCCTCTGTCCTGTCACAGGAACTAAGACACACTTTTTGATGGTAGTAATTTTTTTGTTGTACAGTTTTAAAACTGTGTACCAGCACCTTCCTAATGTATTTACAGTATGACTCCAGCATGTAAAGTTACAAAGTAACCTGGAGAGAAAGGATTTTAAAAAAATTGCTACTGGCAGCCATCTTTAATGACTTCAGTCATTAATTGTAATGAGTAATAAAAACTGTTTCAAAAAATCAGAAAGAAGCTAGCCCGGTGGCACTGAGGATTGAGGTGCTGGATGCCACACCTTGCGCCACACCGGCAACCCAGGTTTGGGAACGATCTCCGGTTGTCGGGGGTTGGCAGGGGCAGGAAAGGATTGAGCATCTGGAGGACTGCTCTCCTTTCCTGGAGGAGGGTGGTTTTGCTTGCTGCAGCTCAAGTGGCCCCTGGCAGTGGCTGGGGGGGGGTGCTGCAACTTGTGGCTTGCTCACAGGAGTGGAGCAGCAGCGGACGCTTTCTGCACAGGTGCAGGTGCAAGCCCATCACATACAAGGCATCACTGTACATCCGTGCTCCTGGGGAAACTTCAGTACAAAAAGCCCCCACCTTGCTGGTAGGCAAAGGAGGGATCAGTGGCTGGTCCCATGTCCAGTGCCGAGCTTTCCCGGCCCCTGCTTCCAGTCTCCCTCCTCCTCCCAGTCGTTCCACTGAATTATAGATAGAGAACCGGGAGGATTTGGCGGCGCCGCAAGGGGTTCAGAGCTGGGGGGTCATGCGGCCGGGTGAGGTTGGAGGAAGGGCCCATCCGGAGAGCAGATGGTCGGAGGCTTCAGGCGGACAGCAGAGCCGTGCTGAGAATCTACTCAGGAGAGAGAGTGTGGGCGATAAAATATACCAAAAAAGAACCATCAGAAAGAAACACAACTAATGATTACTCTAAATATGTCAGAAATATATTATTGCTAACAAAACAAAACAATACAATGACATTATTTTCTAAGAAATGCTGGAGTTTTTAACCAAGGTCACGTCTGCCCATCTACTGTGGCTGTCCAAGTGGAAGTTTAAGATGTGATGGCACTAATAGTATCCTAAACTTTGCTAGCCAAATCATTCCACCAGATAACATGGTCCATTCATTCCACCCACCCCGTACGCACTGGGAAAAGAGCTTTCACAGCTAAGCGTCTTTCCCGATCAGATATTAGAAATAAATACACGGATTTCAAAACTAGATATTATTTTGTGCTTACAGTCCCTGGACTTCAGTAATGGGAACACCGATTTCAGGTGGGACAGAGGAAAATGAGTTGGCAATATCAGGGACAACTCCGAAAACCAGGGGCAATTGAAAGGTTTACCTCCGAGTCAGCACAGAGCCAGGCTCCTTTCCTCTCAGCTACCTGACGGACCACGTTCCTACAGTCTCTCGGCCGCCACCTTCCCTACCTAACTTAAGGAGGCAGTATAGTGCAGTGGGTTAAGGCTCTGAGCTGCAGATCTGGAGACCTGGGTTTGAATCCCACAGCCGCCTAGGTGCATACTGTGCGATCCTGAGCAAGTCACTTAACTTCCTTGTGCTCCTAGGTCACATCTGGAAACAAGCTTCGGCTTAGTGTGCTACTCCTGGTTAAACAATGTTCCCTTTCCCTTTAACTTGGGAGGGGATGGCTGTGTGTTTACTGAAAGTATCTGTCATTTCTCTGTGACTCTAAGGTGTGGAGTGCACATATACACTGAAAAGCATAGTGTGTGTACAGCAACAGCAGCGCACAAACCTGCTAGGTGAGTCAGGCTTCCAGCCAGCAGCCCGCCATAAATCACAACCTCAGTCTTTGCAGGATGCCCTGACATGCAGGGCGGGGGGCCATACGTTACAACCTGCAACAGTGGTGGGGACTTGTGGGAGACGCCCCCACACTTGGTCCAACACACCCAGCTGGAACTCGACAACCAAGCTACAGTTCACTGAGGAAGAAGACCATGGACACCCCAGGCAAATGACAGCCAGTACTCCGGGATTAAAGGATAAACACCATTTCTAATTGATTGTGGTGGCAGGAGGGACCCAGTTTCACAGACACCATGGCTTTGAGCGTCAACCTGAAAGTGTCCAATCTCCCTGGGAAATACGAGAGGTGCATGGAGCTCACCTTCAGAGGTGTGGGGTATGGGGGGGGGTGTTGCTGCTCTAACACATGGCATGCTATACTTTTATTGTCATTATTTGCTCCTCAAATGGGCAGACAGTTGACTTCAAAAAGCAAGTGTTTCATCCTGATAAAAAGGAAGGAAAAACTTTGTGCAGTTTGGAAACTTGATGGACACTTTCAGGTGTCTCACAACGACCAATGTTCACCTGTTCTTTCTCGGAAGCATGTTACTACTGAGGTCACGTGATGCAAGTGAGCTAGAAGCAGCACCGATTTGGAGCTCCCACTCCTCTACTCTTTCCACTAATATTTATGCTATTTTCTACACATTTTACTGCTAAAATAACTGCTCCATATTAGGGTTCCTGCTTTCAACAATAGATTTGGGCATTCTTATGCATCACTATTGGGACGTCTGCCCCACGATGGATGTTGAAATGAAGCAGACCCACCTGAGGCATACACTGCCTCCCTCACCTGAGAAAATCCACCCTAAGAAACCCAAAGTGCAGGGGGATAAAAGCATAGCATCACTGATTCAACCAATTCCGCTTACGGAGGAGCGGCTCTTAAAAGAACTTGAACCCTTCAGAGAAACTCTGCATGACATTGCCACCGAATTAAAATCTCTACACAGTGACATGACTGATCTCACCCAAAGGATTGCTGATTCGGAGGCCTGAATCAAATTGGTAGAGAACTGGAGAGACAAACAAGATCCTGAGATAGCACTATTGCGACAAAAAGTTCAAAAACTACAACTGAAAACTGAAGATCTTGAGGGAAGGAGTAGGAGGAATAATATCTTAATCATGGGCCTCCCAGAGAAAGAAGAAGGCTCCAATATTGTCTTGTTCCTCCAAAAGTTCCTGGAGAAAGTGGCAAGCCCCTCACCACTCCATTCCTGCTACCAGATTGAATATGCCCGCTGCTCACTCAGACCCAGACCACAGCCGGGAGATCCACCTCGACCTTTAATCTTGAAATTTCTGAGCTGCATAGAAAAACAGCATGTCCTCTCAAAAACCCAGGAGCTAAAAGCAGTAATGTGGGAAGGGAATAAACTTTGCATTTCACAAGACCTACCATATGAAGTCCACCAGAAGCGATCCACCTTCCACCCTACAGTAACCAAGTTAGTGGCAGCCAGCATCCCTCTTAAGATGATATATCCTGCAAAATTAAAGGTTTCCATCTCAGGTAGTTGGGTTTCCTATGAATCGCCACAACAAGCCTCGACTGATCTCGCTACCAAGCTGCCAGAACTATTTAAACCAGGCTAAACGCTTCACTTAACATTTTCTGGGGTCTACTTACTATGGGACTTATAGTCTCTTCTTATTTTGTCAGAATTGTTTTCATTTTTGCTGACAATCATTTTGCAGTTGATCAATAGGAATCTTACCAGGGATCTGAGGTCTTCGTGGGGGGTGATTCCCAGGCGTTCTGCCCGACCATTTTCCTGTTGTCAGTACTAGGGGCAGTAATATATGCTTAGAGTTTGAGTCACCTGGATGGAACCCCTGTCTGAGGGCAATTTGCTAGGGGACAGATTTTGCCTAGGACTGTTTTTGGGTCCGACCTGTTAGCCTTCCCCTGGGCACTTCCACTTTTTTGACCCACCAAGCAGCCCATATTGATAAACGCACCCCACACCACGCTAAGTAAGTGAACTCCTGTTTCTTTTTACTCCCTTTCCTACACCTAATGTTTATTTTTTCTTTTCTGTGGGATGTGCTACTACGATTGATATGCTTACTGTTTTGCAAACCCAATGCTGACAATGCGAGCTGTTTGGGAGGGACAACAAGCTGTTGTTTCCTGTGGAGTAGGGTTTTCTTAAGTAGTTAAGGTTTAAACTGACACTTTGTGAATCACTCCGGGTCTTTGAGGTTATCTCTGTCATTATTTTCATGCCTCTAAGAGTCTGACACCTGCTTCTTTATGGCGTATTTATTTTCTCATTAGTTGATAAGAGGGACTCATTATCTTTTTATAAATAAGCAGAGGGGAGGGGGGAGCGGGATGCTCTGGATGGTGCAGGCTCAGGTAGAGCTGCACAGCGGGCTAATTTTTTTGGAGTTTGGCCTCACAACACTCCATTTATTTCTATTCCACTGGAATAGTGATGGTCACTGTTATTTATTTAAGTTTACACCTATCCTATCCTACCATCCCTATGGGTGGTTTTCAGACCTAGGAAGAGTGTTTTTAGAGGCCATAGTGGGTTGGTCTCCCGTGCTTGTATTACTCAAATCTAGTTTTTCCATTTGGAACCAAGGTGGGACCGGTGTATATAGTTACAGTTTATTGAAGTGGGTAGGAGGGAGCTTTTTATTTAGGAATAAGCTAATTGTTAAGAGGCTCCTGAAAAGTGGGGTGGGGCGGGTTTATTATAATGATATACAGTTTGTATAACTACTCCAAAATGTCTCATTTTTGCCTACCATACAAACATCTCACTGACTGTTTTTCATCTGTTGAAAACTTGTTTATATGGGAATCATTGCATTGTGTTATTATAGAAGGTATATGGAATACTTCACGTTGCAGAGAGGGTAGGGTGGGGAAGGCGAGGCAATTATTCTGAATCTGGTGTACTGGTCGTTCATTACTTTAAACACTGACTATGGCTAGTAATATAACCAAACTTCTGTCATGGAATGTCAGGGGTGCTCGTAAGTGCACCAAGAGGTATCAAATTTTTAAGCATCTTTCATTGTTGCAGTCTACTATTTCCTTTATTCAGGAAACCCACCTGCTCCCATCTGAGACCACTGTTTTCCGTAGGCAAAACATTGGCCAAGTTTTTGTTTCGGGAAACTCGACTGCCAGTAGAGGGGTTGCTGTATTGATTAGTTGGTCCATACCCTTTCAAGTGGACCAAATCATTGCAGATCCACGGGGGAGATATATTCTAGTAATGAGCACACTGAGATGCACAAAGTTACTACTGGGAAGCGTTTATGGTCCAGTGGGAGGAGATACCAGTTTTTTTACAGATCTCATAGACAAATTATCCCCCATCATGTCCTTATCAATGATCTTAGGAGGAGACTGGAATCTCCCTTCTACTCAGGACCTAGATCGTTCCAATGGCGCCTAAGGCCAATATCAGTGGCACAACGAGCCCTACATGAATTTTTAGGTTGCTTAAGCCTATGTGATCCATGGAGATCACTGAATCCATTGTCCCGTACCTTTTCCTTCCACTCCTCAGTCCATCACGATTAGATTACATAGTAATCAGCCGTTCTCTCCTTCCTGGTTTATATAATGCAGGGATAGAATCCATTGTTCTCTCTGACCATGCCCCAGCATGGATCTCCCTAATACTGGGTCCCAGTTATCAAAAGGACTCGTCATGGAGACTGAATACCCAACTACTTAAAGACGAGTACACGGTCTCTAGAATCTCCTTTCTCATTCTGTATTTTGTGGAGAACAATTACAATTCAGTTCCAAGAGAAGAACATGAATGGTGTGCCCTAAAATGTTTTCTTATGGAAGAATTTATAAGATTAGTGTCCACTAGTAAATGATGGAGAGAAACGCAAGCTCTCTCTCTTCTAGCTCAGATCCACACGTTAGAACAATCTCTCTCAGCTACTTCCCCCACCATCCTCATTAAAAACCCTCCTATCCCCTACAAAATAAATATGCTTCCATCCTACAGGAAAAAGCTGAATTTGCCATCTTAAGAACTCAGGTGAAGTATATAGATCATGGAGAAAAGGCGGGTCATTTGTTAGCCGTACGTCTCAGGAAATTAGAAGCTTCCAGAAACATACCTGCGATCCAGGCTCCTGATGGTACAATTAAAACCCATCCAAGGGATATTGTTACCATCTTTGAACAGTTCTATTCCTCTCTCTATGGCCCGAGGGTATCTCCCCATCTAAAGAAGATCTTACAGCATACATTGCCTCTGCAGCCTTACCTTCTTTGTCACCCATGCATCAGGAATTCTTGTCCTCTGAACTTTCCCAACAAGAAACGGAATTGGCTAACAACACCCTGTCTCTAGATAAAGCCCCAGGTCCTGATGGCCTTCCTTCCAACTTTTACAAAACCTATATCAAGGAACTAACCCCCATTCTCCTCCGTCTCTATAGATATCTGCTCTCTGGTGAGGTCTTGGACTCTTCATTATTGGAAGCCACTATTATTATTCTTCTTAAGCCAGATAAACCCCATTCCTGTCCTGCCAGTTACCGGCCTATATCCTTACTAAACTGTTACATAAAGATTCTAGCAAAAATTCTGGCTAATAGAATAGAAAAGGTTTGGACCTGTCTTCTTAGTCCAGAACAAGTAGGTTTCATATCAGGCAGATCATTGTCAGACCATATCCACCAACTTGCACATATTTTCCAAGCAGCAGAATCTTACCCCCTTCCAATGGCATTAATTTCTCTAGATGCAGAAAAAGCTTTCGACAGGGTAGATTGGGCTTTTTTGTGGGCAACACTTCAAAAATTGGGGCTCCCTTCCCAGTTTATTCATTGGATCCGAAATTTATATTCCTCCTCCTCAGCTAAAATTCAATGTAATGGGGTATATTCTTCTTCCTTTCCTCTAAACATTGGTACACATCAAGGCTGCCCACTTTCCCCTTTTCTTTTCAACCTCTGTTTAATTAGGCAATTAAAATCTTCTCCCTTCATTGTTGGAATCCCTATTGGAAATCAGTTCCCACAGTTATCACTTTACGCTGACAACATTCTACTACACCTGTCAAATCCAGTTTCCTGCTTCGTAGAAGTCCTGGAAATAATTCACACTTTTGGTAAATACTCAAATTACAGATTGAATTTGAGCAAGATGGAAATTTATCCCTTTAATCGTATCACACACAGGCAATCCTTTGCTCAATTTGGCATGAAATGGTCTCCCCGGTACATTAAATATTTAGGTTTTTGCCTTACTACAGATCCATTTCTACTGCATAAACTTAACTTCTTAGATCTCTGGAACATTATCGAGCAATATCTCTTGCGCTGGAGAAGTCTCTCACTCTTATTGTGGGGTAGGATTAACATTATTAAAATGAATGTCCTCCCGAGATTGTTCTACCCTCTCAATATGCTCAATGCTTGGTTGCTCTTAACTTTCTTTAAATGTATACATTCTGATGTTGCTTCCTTTATCTGGCTTGATAAAACTTCCAGGAGGTTATATCATAAATTATGTTTACCCAAGGAATTTGGAGGGCTTCATCTCCGAACTTCATGTTATACTATTGGGCGAGCCATCTTTATAAATATGGGAAATGGTTTTCTATAACCAAAATGCAGCAACACGCAGATTACGTACCCATCTGGCTTCAAGTTGAATCCAACCTACTCTCTATTAATAAGTTGAACCCTACTGGGATTGTTTATTCCCCGGCAAAAGTTTTACCAAAGGACTTATATTCTTCCACAATTGGTATTTCCCTTAGAGTTTTATCTCAGCTAGGTGGCCATATCAAGCTATTCCCTGCCAAGGACTTCTCTCAGCCCTTTTTTTCTAATCTGAATATTAAGATAGGGGGTCAGTCTCTCTCTCTCTACATCTTGGTTAAGAATGCCTCAAGACTCTAAAGTCTCAAACTTCTATTCCAACACCACCATTCTCACTTCACAAGAGTTATTAACTAAATTCGGTCTAAAGTCAGCTTCATCTTTCAAGGTATACCAACTCAGGCATTTACTAATTAAATTATTCGAGCAAGGGTTACAACCCTCTGTGTTCGGGGAGCTTTTACAACAAATCTCCGGTTCAGCTTGTCGACCTAATGGAATCCCCACAGTATATAAAGTTTTGCTCATTAGTCCACAACCCCCTTCCCCAGTAGGTTCTAAGGTATGGGACAATCTCTTACCTGATATAAAACTTAATTGGCTGCAACTCTGGAAGGATATCTATACTTATATTTCTCAGGACAGGTTCAGATTGACTCAATATAGAACATTAAACAACATGTACTACACCCCAGTAAAGTTAGCAAAAATGGGCCATCTTAACTCTTCATTATGTTCTAGATGTAATAAAGAAGAAGGCTCCTTAACACATATTTTTTGGTCTTGCGAGAAGTTATCCCACCCATGGACATAAACTGAACACCAGCTTGACCCGCTTTTAGGTCTTCAAGGACTGTTTACCACACTTATTTGCATTATCAGGGATTTTTCGCAGATAAGTTAGAGAAAGAAGGTACCACATGGCACTTATTTCTCTGGCAGTCAAGAAGCTTGTCCTTCGGCACTGGATGAATCAGGTAACTATCACATATTCAGAATGGTTGCATGAAATATCCTTTGCTCTTAGAGCAGAGCAGTTAATCGCCAGTGTTAGACACCGTACTCCCTCATTTAACAAAAAATGGAGGAAACTGTAGGCGTTGTATACGTCTTAATTGCCCCTTGCTGGTCACGATGAGCCCCCGACAGTTTACAAATGTTTAAGGCATAGTTTGCACTTTGACCTCTTAACCAGATTCATATGTCTTAAATATTTGATTTATTATACTGTATACCTCGCCGGAGGTGGGGGTATTGGGGGGAGGGAGAGGAATGTGGGGGGAGGCCGGGGGGAGTCTAGGGGTGTGTTTTTTGATTTATCCCATTTTCTGTACCATGGTTTAACCACCAAGAATGTTTTTTTTTTTTCTTTTCTGTTGTGCTATGTTTGTAAAATCAATAAAATGTATTTGATTTAAAAAAATAAAGCATGTTACTACTATCTGCCTTTCCTGCTGCAGTCTTGTTCTTTGGCCAGAACTGTATGGAGCATGATGTCTAACTCCCAATCAGTAGTGGAAGACAACCTTAGTGTTGGGGGTTGTTTAGCTTCAGACAGGCAACAATAATGGTGACCTCCCTTACTGGCACGGTGCAGGTGCAGGTGAAGGTGGAGGTGGTTCTCTGCAGTGTACAGGGCTTGAGCCACACCTTTCTTTGCAGTAGCTCCACTCACAACAGAGAAGAACTCACCTTTAATCATGACACCCATAACATAAAACCACCCACCGAGAATGTGAAAATAGCATGGGATAACAATGCATGAGGGCTTTTTTAAGATGAGGAGAGTGTATACATTTTGTCAATTAAGTTATAATTGTTAAGTTAGATGTCCAGCAGTGTCAAAGAAAATGCCACCTGATGTGCGGTAGGGGGATCAGAACACCCCGCCCTTACATCTGGACACAGCAATTTTCATCAGTGGGGAATGGCTTGGTGGCTCGGTAAAGCCAGTCAGTACAGAGCTGCACCTTCCTCACCAGCAGTCAGCCAATCAGAACAACTGCAGGGCGATACAGGATGAAAAGGAAAGGAGTTTAAATAGCCTCATGGACCGATGGTGGTGGGAACAAGGAGCTGCATTGCCCGATCTGCAGCAGGGGGATCCGAACAACCCCCTGCACCTGGACTCAGAAATTTTCATCGGTGGGGAGCGGCACTTCTTGGCTCAGTAAAGTACTGAGCTGCGCCTCCCTGACCAGCAGACAACCAATCAGAGCAGCTGCAAGAAGATACAGGAAGTTGAAGGGGCCTACATAAGAGGTAAGCCACCAAGCAGCCCCTTGGGCTGCATCCCCATGCTAACGTGGCCCCAGACAAGGACATCACAGTGGAGTCTGCCCACCAGAGTCAGCCCAATGAGGCAGATGTCAGCCAATCACTCTGCAGCTGGACAGACAAGTAGGGGAACAATGAAGGAGGAGGAAGAAAAGACGAAGCAGGACACCCAGACATGTTTGGTAAGCTTCCTGTTTAAATTCCTGTGACTACACACACATATAGCAGGGGAGCGAGAAGGGTCAGGGACATGCAATACATAGGGTACAGGTGAAACACCCTATCTAGGATAGGGAAATGAAAAAAAGGCAGGGTATTGGCAAGTTAAGGTCTAGAGTTAGGGTCAACAGTTCAGGCAAATGTGAAACACCCTATCTAACGTAGGAGTAAATAGGGTTTAAAAAGGGCAAAACAAAGATCAGCAGGGGAGAGGCAAGTTAGAGTCAAACAATAGTTTGGGTATAGGTGAAACACACCTTCTAGGGAAGAGATAAAAGAGGCTCTAAAGGGAAGCAAAAAAGGAAAACAGGCAGGGTAGCACAGTTATGCTGGGAGTGGTACAGTGCAGTGCAGTGGCTGTGGGGAGGCAATCTTCAGGGAGACTTTCTGAAGACTGCAGTGCTTCCCCATCTGCATGCATCTCTCTAGGCTGAGAGGGGAGGTTGCTAGACTCCAGGCTGAGTTGGCTAGGATTCAGGGTGCCTATTCCCCCACCCAGGAACTGCCAAATCTACCACCACGACCTCAAAGAATGCCGAGGAGGTGGAGGAGCAGCTGGACTGCAGTGGGCTCAGGAAGGGTAAGGGTGGGAATCAGAGGCACATCTCCAGCATGGTACCATTACACAACTCCTTTGCTGCTCTGGCAGGGCAGGGCTGTCCCACAGAGCCACCCACAGTAGTGACCAGAGAGGATGTGGGGGTCCTCCATAGTGAAGACCCCAACAAGGTGGAAGAGGATCCCAGAGGAGGAGGAGGAGACAACTCCTGGGGGGGACTCAGGTGTTATGAGGATAGATTTGGGACTGGGAGGGAGGGGGAGAGGGAGGTTAGGTGCCTACCCAGAGCCACAGTTCAGAGGGACAGGAAGCAGATCCTGGGGATCACAAGGGTGGCAGGACAGGAGGGAGAGTAGGATGTCATTCTCATTGTCCACCTAAGGATCAATGACCTGGCTAGGGAAGAGGCTAGCATAGCACAGGACAAGTTCAGGGAGTTGGGGGAGGGGTCTTAGGCAGGTAGCATGCTCAGTGGCCTTTTCTGAGGTGCTACCTGTCTACTACAGGGGGAAGGATAGGGTACTCCTCACCAGAAACTTCAACACATGGTTGAAGGAATGGTGCAGAGAAGAGGGGCTCTGCTACATTGGGGAATGGGGTCCCACCTGGAGGGATAGAGGCCTGTACAGTGGAGATGGCCTATGTCCATCCAGGAAGGGAACCACAGTCCTCAATGAATGGTTTAAATGTTACAGTGATGGCATTTAAACTAGCCGAAGGGGGGTGGCAGGAGGAAATGGGGAGACACAATGTGCCCCCCAACTCGAACTGAAGTAGGCAGTAGGGAGAATCCTAAGGGAAAGAAATCCCCAACGGTACTCATCAACAAAAGAAACAGTATGGGAGAAGTGAAGAGAGATGGGAACAACAGCAGAGGGAGTACAGAGAGAAGGCAAAAGGGGACAGAGGATGTTGACAAACAGGATGGTAGCAGATTCTGGAAGGCCATGTGTGCAAATGCTTGAAGTCTGGGAATCAAAATCCTGGCCCTAGAGGCCATCCTGGCAGAGGCTGACCTGGACATTGTCACCATTACTGAGTCATAGTGCAATGAGAACCATGACTGGGATGTAGCCATACTAGGCTACACTCTGTTCAGAAAAGACAGGATAGGAAAGAAAAGGGGAGGAGTGGCTCTTTATGTGAGGGATAGCATAAAAGCTACTGAGATACAGGAAATCAGGGGGGGTGAGGTACTGTGGGTCACCCTAGAAACAGGGAAGGGAGTCGCTGTGATCTACAGGCCTCCAGCACGGGGGGGGGTGGATAAGATTTTTATGGAAGGGACAGGTGCTGCTGGTGGAGGACTTCAATCTGCCAGATGTAGATTGGAGCATCCCAGCCCATTTGTGAGGGGACAATACTGGGCCTTGTACTTACCCACAGGAATAGTGTTGCAGATGTCACAGTGGGTGGCTACCTGGGGACCAGTGATCACTGTATGGTGTGGTTCAGATTAAGTACTGTGGCAGACTCGAACCACACAAACACGAGGGTTCTGGACTTCAGGAGGGCCAATTTTAAAAAGATGGGAGAATGCCTCAGGGATGCCTTGGTGGGTGGAGGGGAGGACTTGGGAGTGGAAAAACAGTGGACAAATCAAAAAGGAGGGATAGAAATGCAACAAACCTCTGTGTCAGACAAGTAAGCAAAAGCAGGAGAAAAAAGAGACCATTATGGTTCTCAAAAGAGGTGGCCGGGAAGGTAAGGCAAAAAAGTTAGCATTTAGGAGGTATGTGGAAACACAGAGAGAGGAGGATAGTGAGGTGTATCAGGAGAAACAGAGGGAGGCGGGGAAAACAATTAGGAGTGCAAAGGTGCAAATGGAGGAGAAAATAGCCTAGGCAGTACAGAAAGGGGACAAGGTATTTTTCAAGTATGTAAGCAAAACAAGAAAGATCGGGGGGAGGGATAGTAGGGTTTAGGAGTGAAGAAGGAAAGTGCATGGAGGGGAACCCAGAAAAAGTGGACATCTTGAACAAATATTTTTGTTCAGTGTTCCCAAAGGAAGAGGAAGGTGAGGAACCACAGATAAGGACCAGGAGCACTGAAGGAAGGGAGATGGACACTAGTCCATTTACAGAGGTGAGAGTCCTGAAGGCACTCACAACTCTGAAAGTGGACAAGGCAATGGGGCCAAATGGGGTACATACTAGTATTTATTTTGTTTGTAGATTCTGTTTTTCTCTGGAGGTCCTGGACATCCTTCCGGAATATCCACTTGACAGCTGCCTCTACTCCCAGTCTGAAACCCTCTGCATTGGTCTCCCTCCTGACCCCATGGCAAGTCCAGCCCCCCAGACCACCCCCCCAGGAGAGGGTCCGCCCACCCTTGGCAGCCTTTCTGAAATTAGAGGGACCTACCATGAGATCAAGTCAGACACAGGAGATCCTTAATGCAGGTGGGTCCGACGGCGGGATGTGGACAGGTTCCCAGGGTCTCCATCATCTCTACTGGGCCTCCTGGGTGTTTGTGCTTTTCAGTTTCCCCTCAGAGCATGGACATGCCATGACATCCAGGCAACTCTGTGCTGACGTCCACCGCTGCTCCGTCCCCTTTACATGGCACTGCTTATGCTGGGTCCCCGATCTCCATCGGGGGCCGACAGAGAGTGATGCAGTCCCCAGTACCCACCCTGTGAGGGGAGAGCAGTCCTCTGAACACTCAATCCCCTCCTTCCTCTGCCAATCCCAGATGACCCGAGTCCGTTCCCGAACTCAGGTCGCCAGCATGGCATGAGTTGTGGTGTCCAGTGCCTCAACCCTCAGAGCCACCAGGCTGGCCCACATTCTAGTATATTGAGGGAGCTCAGGGAGGTGCTGGCTGCACTTCTGACAGCCCTATTCAACCACTCACTGGAGATGGAATTGGTTCCAGAGCACTGGAGGAGGGCAGATGTAGTCCCACTTCACAAAAGTGGGAGCAAAGAGGAGGATGGAAATTACAGGCTAGTCAGCCTGATTTCAGTGGTGGGGAAGTTAATGGAATCACTACTAAAGGAGAGGATTGCGGAATATCTTGAATTCAGTGGCCTACAAGATCTGAGGCAGCATGGATTCACTGGGGGGAGATCATAACAAATCTGATAGACTACTTTGTCTGGGTGACCAGAGAATTAGATTAAGGTGGAGCGGTGGATGTGGCCTACCTAGATTTCAGTATGACCTTCCACACCACTCCACATAGATTCATAAACAAGCTGGGAAAGCTTGGGAGTGAGTCCAAAGGTCGTAAATTGGGTGAGACATTTTTTCAGAGACAGGAAACAGAGGGTCGTGGTAAATAAAGTTCACTCCACGGAATGGAGGTTGACCAGCAGGGTGCCACAGGGATCAGTACTGGGAACAGTCCTCTTTAATGTCTTTATTAGTAACATTGCAGAGGAGCTAGAAGGGAATGTATTCCTCTTTGCAGATGACACTAAAATCTGAAACAGGGTAGACACTCCAGGAGGGGTGGAAAATGAATAGTGATCTAAGAAAGCTAGAGGAGTGGTCAAGGGTGTGGCAGCTAAGTTTCAATGTGAAGAAGTGTAAAATAATGCACTTTGGGCACAGAAACCCAGAGTGGAGTACAAAATGGGGGGAGTGGTATTAGCCATTGCCAAAAAGGAAAGGGATCTGGGGGTAATCATATCTGATGATCTAAAGGTGGACAGACAGTGTGCAAGGCAGTGGGGAGAGCTAGTGGGATGCTGGGCTGCATAAGGAAGGGTATCACCTGCAGAAAGAGAGAGGTGGTGTTACCGCTGTATAGATCACCGGTGAGACCTCACCTAGAGTATTGTGTCCAGTTCTAGAGACCTCATCTCTGAAAGGCCATAAACAGGGTAGAGGCAGTCCAGAGAAGGGCAACCAAAATGTTGCAGGGTCTGTATCACAAGCCCTATGAGGAGAGATTGAAGGACCTCAATATGTACACCCTGGAGGAAAGGAGGGAGAGAGGGATATGATAGAAACTTTCAAATACCTCACAGTATAAATAAGGTTAAAGAGGGAAGCATTTTTCAGAGGAAAAGATGCTCAAGAACAAGGAGAGATGCTATGAAGCTGGAGGGGGGGAGGCTCAGGACAGACGTGAGGAAGTACTTCTTCACAGAGAAATTGGTGGATGCCTGGAACAGCCTCCCTGCAGAGGTGGTGGGGGCAAAAATGGTAATGGACTTCAAGAATGAATGGGATAGGCATAAGGGAACCTTAGAGGTAGAGAAAGGTGGGGGGGAGCCAGAGATCAAGTAGGGTCTGCGGTGTTACAGTAGGTAGGGCTGGGCCAAGCGGTCCTTATCTGCCATCAATATATCTGTTTCCTTGTCAGTTTTGTTGGCCTTTAAAGGTGGAGGAGTATGTATACATTCTTGCCATAAAGTTGTAACTATTAAGATAGATTTCCTGCACTGTGAATCAGTTGACAGTTGGAAGGTTTTAACACATATTTCTTTTCTACAAAAATCCCCGCATTCTTCAATTACTATGACCATTGGGGCTTAACACATTTTCTTTTTAATTTGTTTCTGTTGAATTTATGGTCTTCATCGAGTGTATTTCTTGCATCAGGCCACACCTATGGAACTATAGCCACCAGTCACTAGGATCACATGGTATTGATAAGAACCCAGCACCTAAACAGCAGTGAATTCAGTTCTAAGTTATTTTTACTGAGAGATTTAATAAAACAAAGTACTTACAAACAGTAAGCCAGTACTGCACACAAAAAAGTGCCAATTGCTACCCCCACACATGTGTATGCTCTGCCTCAGCGCTTTGAGGTGTAGTACTCCTTCCTCAGGAGGATCACATGGGAACTTTTCTAGCTAGTAATCTACAAGAGGCCACCCATGACCATGTCCAGCGATGTCGCTCCTCCCATATAAATATGGGTAACCCCACGCCCTCCTAAGTTCTTTTCCCACTGTCAACCATCGCACGTCAGACTTCAAGTAGACACCACCGCTTCAGTCGACCACCAAATCTTCGATTTTTATTTCATATTTTCTTTCTCACTCTAGTTTCCTCATCACTTTATTTTTAAAATGATTTTTCACTTTTCATTTATGCTGACCGACCCCAAGAAACTCCTCAGATACTGCAGGTGCAGTAAGAAGATCTACAACAAAGATGACTGTCGTTGAGGCACAGGTCAGGAAACAGGAAGACCAGGAGCAATTATAAAATTCTCAAGTGGCATTTTATTATCAATAACAGTAAAATAAAAAAATAAAAATGGTGCAGTATAACTATTTACAAATACAGTACAAACAGGGAAAACAAAGTCTATTGTCTGAGGACATCTCTAATTCCAAGTTTCAGTTTTTCCCCAGCAAAAATATTGCTGCTATTTTTATAACACGTCTTTGCCAGGTAATTAACTTTTTCATCCCAAAGTCATTAAGGTGCGGTGTCAGTGGTTCAGTAGGTAGCACACTCACCTCTGAGGCCGGGAGATCAGAGGGCTGTGGATTCAGTTCCCACATCTGGCAATTGGGTTAATATCCCAGTACTGACACTGTAGTGCGGCACTTCTGAGGTGCCGTCTTTCGGATGAGATGTTAAACCGAGGTCCCATCTGCCTGGACTGGTGGTAGTTCAGGTGGATGTTAAAGATCCCATGGCACTTATCAAAAAGAGTAGGGGACATTTTTATTATATGACAAAAACAGATACAAGAGAAAAAAAAACAGAAACAGAAGACAATAGCATAATGTACATGTCTAGTAAACTAAAAAAAATATAACCAAGTAATAGTACAACAAAACATAGAAACAAAAACTCACCACCCACATGATTACATAATACAATACATTCATAGTACCCATAAGTCAGTAAATCAAAGAAAAAGAAAAATAGTACATAATAGAATAAAAAAAACAAAGCAGTGGAAAAACATTATCCCACCTAATCCACTCCTTTCCAAAAAACTTACATACGACCTCCCCCATTGTACGAAATTCATAATGAAAAATCTTATCTAATTCTGATTGTACCTGACATAACATATCTCAGACAGTTGCCTCTTTCTGTTGCAATACCCTAAGGCATCTAGCATGCCAAATTACCCATTTCAAACATGCAAGAATCACCCAAATTGTACCATTCAGCCATTTATTCCATCCCTTTCCTAATTGTCCCAATACCAAAATGTTATAAGTCATCTGTAGAAACAAAGGTTCACCCCATAAGGTGGCTAAAGAAGACCAGAAACCTTGTACACAAGTGCAGTCAAAAAATAAATGATGCAGAGTTTCAATTTGTCCTGAGCAAGTTCCTACTGAACATAACCGGTTGTTCAGCATTTTATGTTTTTTAATTCCCTTAACATTCAAGCGTTGATGCCCACACAGCCAAATCATATCCTGCATTTTTAACAGGATTCGAGGTTCAGTGATACTAGCTAATAATAAGAGCCAATAAAAAGTAGCAGGAATATGAAAGACTGGTTTTTCCAGATAACAATGCACAAGAATAGCTTTATAAAATTTCTTCTGATCAGTATCCACAAACCAATGAAGCACTATGTGCCCCAGTCTAATATATTTCAATGAAGTCTGTACATAAGTAGGCAAACTTTTGTCAGAAACATGCCACTTACACCTCCCCCATGCATCCAAAAACTGAACCTCCCAATGTCACATACTATCAATTCCCAATCCCGCTGACCTAACAATAGTGGACGAATATTGCTATTAAAAAAATTACTAAAGAGACATACCAAAGGCTGTACCATAACAAGACCTCCTTCCTTCCTTGCCCTATAGGTATGCACTCTTTTTACAGGATTCAGGTGACTATCCCATAAAATTAAAAAGAACAGCCCCATTAACTTAGTATGCATACTAAATGGTACCAGATAGATATGTGAAACATACAAGAAAATAGGTAAAATATAAGTCTTCATCAAATAAATCCTTTTTTTTCTAGTCATCTTCCAGGATTTCCAAGACAAAACCTTTTTATGAGCAGTATCATAGACACTATCCCAATTCCTCTGTTCCGCTTGTCTAGTACCAAAGAATAAACCCAGCAACTTAATCCCCCCAAGTTGAACTGGAATGGAAAACTGTACAGGAATGAATGCATTACCTAAAGACAGCAATCGACATTTAGCAATATTTAACGAAATACCTGTCATCTCATGCAGAGTTATGAACACATCAAGTACCCCCTTACCTGAGCCCAAATCTTGAACAACAACCGTGCAATCATCCGCATAAGCAGACACTTTTGGATAAATCTTACCAAACATATTACAAACAGGCTTAATCCCATCAGTATGCTCTATAAGTCTTAAAAGTGGGTCAATAACAAAAACATACAAAAGCAGTCTCAATGGGCATCCCTGTCGCACACCATTACACAGCTGGACCAGAATCCCCAAATGACCATTCAATAACGGAATCATCAATGCACTCTGATGAAGTCTCTGCAACACACCAACAAATTGCTGTGAAACTCCATATTGTAAGAGCGTACCCCAGAGATGATCATGCTGTACTGAATCAAAAGCCGTCTCCCTGATCAAAGGATAATAAATACTCATCCAGGCGCTTAGCTAAACTAAGTTCCATAATCTCTCTAAAAAATATTGAATTCTGATGGACATTCCTACCTGGCACAGCACATGTTTGGTGAGGCAATATCATATGGGTCACTACCTGTGCCAATCATGACATCAAAATGTTGGCAAAAATCTTATAATCGGAATTTAACAAACTTATAGGTCTACAATTCCGAATATTTTGTGGATCCCCTTTTATATATAAAAAGGACATAACTACCTTTAGCATACTAGGAGGTAAATTCCCACCATCCATTATCTCCTGATACAGTACTTGTAAAGCCGGGACTAATTCAGATTTAAACAATTTATGAAATTCATTAGATAACTCATCCAACCCAGGAGCTGTATGGGCCGACAAATGGTCAATTGCCACACGCCAACCTCTTCATCTTTTATGGGCTGCATAAGGGCTGCAACGTCACAATCTGGAATTACAGGCAAGAATCCAACATTCAAAGGGACATTCCTTAGTGTGGTTCGTGGTTTCTGATAGGTATAATATAAATGCTCATTAACTACCTTATGGATACCAGATTGCGTATCTCGCACTATCCCATCATTCCCTAACACTTCATAGTCAATTTCTGTACCCCTTGCAATTCAAGATCAAAAGGGTTGACCACCTCTTTCCTACCATGTCACAAACTGTTGACATTTTGCAATCTCACTCTCCCGCTGTTTATGATATTCACACATCAGATTTTTAAGGACTTGTAATTGTACCAGAGTATCATCCCCAGCTTCCCAGGCCTGTGATAAAAGCTTTAAATATCGAGCCCTTATACTTAAGTAATCCAAATATTTGGAACCCACAAAAGCCCTTGATGTGCGTTTCAACAAATCCCTCAAACCTTGTTTCATATCTTCCCACCATACTCCCCAAGAGTCATATAAGAAAAGCATATCCTGTCGAACAAGCAAAAAATTTCTCACCTCCTGTTGTACCAACTCCTGATTTAAAATAGAAGTATTTAATTTCCAATAACTTCTACCAAAAGAAATTTTATGCACCAAACCACACTTCGCTTGAACCTGTACATGATCTGAAGTTTCCAGTGGAACAATGTTAATGGCCATATCATGCAATCTGCGTGAAACAAACCAAAAATCAATACGTGTCGACAATTTGCCCTTATAAAAGGTATGATCCGGACATTTGCCTACGAGAACATAGAAATCACTTAAATCCGCTGTATTGAGAATTTTTGTCAAAGCATTTGTATCACAATAAACCTTCTTTGTTTGTCATTCCCAATCACTAGATAATAAACCACAATTAAACCCCCCCCACACAAAATCTATTTAGATGTAGAGAGGAAAGGCTCAACAAGACGAAACAAAGCTACCCTATCCGCCTTAGTTTGTGGGGCATAGATATTAATCAGGCGATATGCAATACCACCAATAAGCACATCAACAAGTAATACCCTTCCGGGGAAACATCTAAGACTTTCAGAATTTGTATAGGCAAATCAAAACACAAAATACCCACTCCGGAACAAGGTACTTCTCCTAGCGACCATAATGAGGTCCAATCCTTTTTTGCTTGTTCTATCTCGGAAATAGTGTGCAACTTAGTGTCTTGTACAAAGGCAATCTGGACCAAATCTCTATGCAAACTGGCAAAAGTAATAGCACGTTTCTGATGATTATGAATGCTGTTAACATTAACAGTAGAGATAAGGACAGAAGACAGCATGAAAAGAAAAATTAGAATGCAGAACTAGAAAATCCCAGTCATTTCCTTTTCTTTCACTTCTTAGGCTTGGGCTTATCAACAGTTCCAGAACAAACTGGAGTTTCCAATTGAGATGATACGACTGAAGAAACATCAGCTTCACCACCCCCTCCTCCTCTGGAACCATCCATGAGAGTGTCAAAAGGATTCTGAACTGCAAGGTCTTCTACCACAGGGACTCTCTTCTGAGCTGCCTTAGACTGTGTGACACATTTAAAGGATAAATCCTCCCCTCCCCCAGGCGAGGGCATTACCACCTCCATTTTGTCCAGCACCAAAACATGGGCAGACTCAACAGCAGGGCTCTGTGAGGAATGTTCATCCAGCCCATGGTAAGACAAGGCATGTCCCGAACTTTGAGAAGGTTCCACATCCACTGGGTCCTGTGTACCATCATTTGAAGGCACAGAAGGATCCTGGAGACAATCAGGAACATCTGCTATTTCCACAACAGGATCAGAAGAAACTCCCGAACTATGATCAGTAGCAGGGATTGAAACCTTATCATCCATCTGAGCCATTAAGTTACTGAATTTCATTTTCTCTTTTTGTGCTGTAGCAACATAGACATCCTGTTCAGCATGAACAGATAAATCAGCATTATTATGAGAAGCCCAAGAACAATGTTTAAAATTGTGACCCTTTTCATCACATAGATTGCATTTCTGGGGTTGCCTATAATGTGCTCCAATATGCCAAAAGTCTCCGTAAAGGCCACATTTTTGTTTATCGCAAACAATACTCAAATGCCCAAGCTCACCACATTTATAGCAGGCTCTTGGCTGACCTGAATAAAAAATTACACTCCTATCCCTCCTCAGAAAAAAACAATTAGGGAGATGCTGTATTGTCCCCTGTACTTGTTTGAGTGTGACTCTATATTTCCAGCCTCCTGTCCAGAGGTATTCCTCATCCAGGATAGGGTCTGGGAAACCAGTCACTAAAAAATGCTGCTTTAACCAATACATTATGTCCGTCACATTAACCCCTTCATTGCAAAAGAGGACAGTAATGGTTTTCGACATGGGTTTAGTCAAAGGGATAGCAAGAAACGGCCGCCACACAGGATAATTTTTTAGGAGATTATATTGTTTCCAAAAGCGTTCCAACCCATTAGGATGTTAAAAACTCACATCATAAATGGTTTCCCCAGGCAGATGAATCAAGGCACAAATTTCATATGCATAAAACTTCATGCTATTCCTAATTATACAATGGCAAGAAAGAATCCTGGCTTCTGATTGGTCAGTTGGCCATCACAGAAGGGATGTTATCCTGGCATAACATCCCTGCTGATGATCTGGATGATGATGATGATCATTTGCTCTATCATTGTTTGCATCTTCTCTAAGAAACAAAAATATTTTTCCAGTCTAACAAAAACATTTTTAAAAATTATTTTTTTAATTATAAAACAATAAGCCATTGTATAATAGGAATAATGCCCTCCAGGGTGGGTGTTATGCTGGAATAACATCCCTTCTCGGGTGTTGGACGCCCTCGGCCTATGGCCTCGGGCACAACCACCTGAGGTGGGATGTTATCCCAGCATAACACCCGCCCTGCCAGGCATTATTCCTTTAGTAACACCATCCCCACAAACAATCTATCAGGTGTTTCAGAGGCATCACCCCTAAATTTCAACCGGACAGCATTTCTTCTCATAGCTGGCTCCAGAGCATTCTGAACATTAGAGAGGAAGAGTTTCTCATGAGCCCCAGCATGCCAAACAGTGGGAGCAGGGACCAAAGACCATTCAGTGGGTTTACCAGGTGTAGGTACTCCTGGATCAGACAGGTCAGTGCATCCATCAAAAGGAGTAGATAGTGAGGAATCCAGATGAGGTTTTGAAGGGACTAGGGCAAGGGGGGTGGGGGAGAACTAGGTTCTAAAGCAGGCATGAATTCTTCACTTTCCATAGCTTTAATATCCAACAGAATACCCCTCGACCCAGAATTAGCAGAAGACTCTTGATCTTTACAGACCTGACCTGGTGTAATCTGGGAAGGAGAAGCAGAAGATCTAGTCCAAGCATAGCCCTCTCGGTACCCTGATACATCATAGGAGGCCTGCGATGCGGGGTTATTAGTGTCCCAACCAGTGACATCTGATTTTTGAACCCACCCCACCGCTTCAAGAGATCGAGTGACCCAGTCAACCGGAGGTGCAGTGGAACATACAGACTCCTCCATACAAACAACATTTGAAGATCGTAATGTGGTAGAAACAGCCTCGCTAGCCTTTCTAGCTACCCCACACAGTAGCGAAATATCAACAGAATGCAGCTCAGAAATCCCATCCGAGGGAACACCAGCAAAAGCACAAACGCTAGAGGTAGCAGGCACAGGGAAGGGAGTACCAACGTTCGGGCCAGTTAAAGAAATACCTCCAGTTACCGAAGCCGTTCTCCCCGCCACCACACCCACACCTTTGGCAAGTACCTGTACCTGTTTGGGGAAAGCGCAATCCCGTGAATCCAACACCGTCATCCCATGAGGGACTTCAGAAGCCACAGTCGGCCAAGCAAGTTCCATAGCTATGCACGCACCAGAAAGAGCAACAAAAGTGCAGCCATCCCTCACTCTATCTTGTCGCATGTGCACCAGTAACAAAGCCTCCAGTTCCTGCCGTCTGGCAGAAAACTTTCGTTCCTCAGCTGCAAGCAGCTTGCAAATACTTTCAACATTGTCCATTTGACAAGTAACATCATTCTGCAAAGGTATCTTCCCAGGTAAGGAAACATCTTGTGAAGAAGATCCAGTGTCGCTAATAGCAGGGTTGGCCAAACAATCATGCAAGACTGGGGAATCGGCCTTTTCCCCTGCCCCCAGAGACGTCCATCCTCTATGAAGTATCAGCCGAACTGGCCATCACAGCACCAGTCACAGCGCCATCTCCCTCAGAGTAGGGGAATTTCCCCGGTGCCCTGGCCAAATTTCTCTCATTCACTAAAAATACCACCAACAGCTTAATCTGGTTCAAGTTCAGTTGGCATTTATCTGTATCCCTTCCCCCGGGTCGTGCCTGAAAATAGGCAGGATTTGTCTAGTGCACTTACCTGGTCAACAAAAACTAAATAAATAAATAAAATAAATAAATAAGGAGACATCCCATTTCTCACAAAATGTTCTTGTCAGTTTCTTTGCAGGTGCAACAAATAGAAATGGTGACCCAGAACTGACCTCTTGTTGACAACTCTGCAAAAGTTTGCGAACAAGCCTAGAGGAGGTCAAACTGCATCTCAGGTTAACCCCCTAAATTCCAAATAGCTTTTTGCAATCATTTCAACAGTATAACTATATACATTTCAAACCAAGGGATCCCAGTATCATATACAGTTTCACACAAAGATTCACATATATTTTTATAACCACAGATATACAAGGGGGAAGAAAAGACAGAAATAGCAAGTGAAGATAGAGAAATAGCAAGAGGCAGAGAATCGCGAGACTATCAGAGTGATCAGTTCCTAGGTCTCACAAGAACATTTGGTTGCGCACCCAGACAGACAAGAGACAAAAAAGGAGAGACAAAACAGATCCTTGCATTGTTTCCATTGCTATTCTACTGCATTTAATTTTGTATTGTTCTGCCTGGAATGCATGTGTTTTGGACTGTTGCCTTAAGAGTGGGATCTTAGCCTGGTGTTTAATACAGGGATGTTCGGGGAACTTTAAGAGGACCTGCACTGTATGTTTTAGCAAGGTATATGTGTGCTGTTCTGATTAACTGACTCATGATAGCTTTACCTGGCGTGTTCCTGTAGTGTTGTTTCTGCCGCCATTGTCTTCGGGCTGGGAGTCCCCTCCCTCCAGCTGTCCTGATTCCCACCCTGACCCCTGCAACTCTTCTTTGTCTTGCAGGATGACCCCATAATCCCCTGCTGCCTATACTAACCATCTCCTTTCATTCTTTCACTACAGGACATGGACAGCAGCAAGCCAAGAAGCCTAGAGGCAGTGCTCCTCTCCCCATGGGACGGCTGCCAGCCTGTCCCCCCTCCCCAATGCAGGTACTTGTCAGCTGTCTTAGCTCACCACCGCTACCATGACAGCTGCCCCACCAACCCACCTACCTCCCATCCATGGTACCGGGTCAATACCACATATGTAAGACAGCACGGCATTAACCTCGCTGTGTAGAGCGCGAGTGAATTTACAGTAACAGGGGTATAACAACGTTAGGGAATTACTCCTACCTCTGTACACTGTTTACCTGGAAGGATCAAGTTTTCATGTGCTGGGTGCCTGGTTGAGCCACTCCCGTGGTGGAGTGGCTAAGGCGCCAGTACATGGTAGAACCAGGAGACCGGGGACCATGGTTCAGTTCCGCCCAGGTCTGCCCATGGTACTACTTTTGCGCTTTAAAAAAAAAACAGTTCCTCCCTCCCGGTTTCTCCCCATCCCCTAAGTCAACCCCCCCCCCAGAGTTTGTTATATAAATTCCAGGGGGGGTGTAGGCAGTGCGGGGTGCAAAGCCCCTGCAAAAATACAAGCACCCCTATTGTTTATAAGGGCATACGCTGTTTGTGTCATGTCTGTGTTTTACCCAACATTATTGCAGCGCACCCTTTGCTTGCAGCATTAATTGCCGTGTGGTTTTTGTTTTAGGCAACATGACGACATGCCCCTACCCACCCACCCATGGTGGGCATTACATTTATAGGTTCTCAGTGTCACATGACTAGTCACATGCTTGCCTGCAACTGGTACTAACACCCCAAATCTCCCATTGCAGCTTATACTAGCTGACCACTAGGGGCCGACCACTAGGGGTCACTGCTGGACTACTCTCAACCATTACGCACCCCTATTTACCTATATAAATTTACCATGTTGTTTCAATTTATGTTCTGGACCATAACAGTTCCTCTCTAATCAACCTCGATATACCCTATTCCCACTCCTCCAGTTCTGTGCATTCAATGAGTTTTGAACCCCTGGCCCTGCCATCCAGACCTAATACACATGGTAATCGGTCACCCTAACCACTAGGCCATCCTAGCAGTTACAATTTTTGACCTGGCCTCTAAGACTCATTACCTTTCCAGGTCACCCCTCCCCCCTACCTACTAGCTCTGGTTACTATACTTCTACTCAGAGTGTCATACTTTCCATCTCCTTGCTTTTGCTAAGACCTATACGACCCCCCACCCCACCCCCTGCCTACTAACTCTTGTTACTATACTTCTGTTCTGAGTGTCACATTTTCCATCTCACTTCAGTCATGACCTATCCGACCCTCTGCTGGGTGCCAGAAAGAATCAACCTAGCTTGCCATTAGATCCATATAGAACCCTACCACTGAGGACATAACTTTAATCCTATGCTTTTAATTGTAAGGGAGTATTACTCTTTCCCATGGATGGAGGTTATTTTAAATGATCAGTAGAGGTTATCTCGGCTCCCCTCTGACCTCTTTATATCAAGGAACTGCACCTATTGTCCTCCCACTATGGGTAAGGCAAGTTGCATGGCTACCCTCTCCTGCCTTCTGATCCCAAATACCACTGACTACTTCATTGCCTTCTGCCTGATGCATCCACCTCTGCGCAGTGCGCACCCACTGCCATGGCAAGTGCCCATGGAACCCACACACAGACATCTCCTTATTCCCTGCCTCCCCAAAATGGATGTTGCTTACCTTGAACAGTGGTTCCGCCAAAGTATATTTGCAAATATGCCATTTGACTGCATTAACCTGAAGCAGCTCCTTTCCCCAGTCTGGACTTTACTACCCCTCCTCATCCTCCTTACCCAGACAGGTGATATAGAGCTCAACCCAGGCCTTACATGCCCCTTATTCATACCCTCCCCCCCCCAGTAATTCAACATCAGTCATCCAAAGGGTTGATGACTGTCCATGTAAATGCCCAAGTCTGTGCCCCAAGATGGCCAAACTTGGGGCGTGGGTTACTCAACACACCCCAGACATAGTAGGCATCTCGGAGCCTGGCTAAAACCTAGCATCAAACAGCATGAGGTAGCACTGCATGGCTACAACTGCTTCTGGAAGGATCGGCTGGGAAAATGGGGCGGAGGTGTCTTCATGTATGTCCTGTCTGGTTTAGATGCCACTGAGATCCCTACCCCAGCACCTGGACTCCCGGCGACTGAATCACTGTAATAATAGTAGGCTCTGTCTACCTGCCTCCCCAAGAGGCCTCTGTCTGCCTCTTCCTTTCATAACCTCCCTTGCCAATTTCCACTGTCATGACTTCATACTTTGTGGCGACTTTAATTTGGACTAGTTGAACCTCAGCACTGACAAGATACGTGCCACCCTTGCTGATTGTAACCTTGCTCAACTTCTCACTGACCCAACAAGAATAAACACAAAATTGGGCAACCACTCCTTACTTGATTGGATGGTCACCAACTGTGCCCTCAAGGTGAAATGTGAGTCCTTTCTGACTGCATCAGTGATCACTCCCCTACCTTCTGTATATGGCAAAATAACTTCCCAAACCCCCTCCCAAGGTCACCACGATCCGGAATATGTCCTGACTTGATCCCACAGACTTTCTCACATCAATTTCGGTTGCAAAACTGGAAACCTATAAACACTCTCTAGGATATCAGCCAGGCCTCAATTTTTGTGACCACCTTCTGTGTACTAATCTCGTGCCCCCTGAAAAGGTGTAGATCAAAAGGACTCAAAGCACCCTGGCTCACTAAAGAATTAAAGAAGCTCATGACTGCACATGATCGGGCTTGGAAAATCTTCAAATGCAGCGGACTACCCATGGACTGGCAAGCCTAGAGGCAGCTCAGGAACACGTGTAAGAATTCACTTCAGAAAGCCAAGTGTACCTATTTTAGGGCACTACAGACCAAGCACCTCTGCAACCCCAAAGAATTCTGGAGGCAGGTGAACTTCCGGAAAGCTGTCTAAATGTCTTTTGCTGTACATAGTAGTACAATTACATCCCGGTTAAGTAAATGGTAATATTATTTTTTTCCCCGTACTAAACTTAATTAATGTTTTTCTTTTTCTTTGTAAGGATCAGTGCCGGCTCCTTCCCTGCTAACTAGTGTTATTTCGGACCCTGTGCTGTATCGGAAGTCTAGTGTGAGCTCTTTCACAATGTTTCTTCCTGCTCACATTATGTTCCTGTGCCCATGCCCGCTGCTGCTTTCCTGCATGCACTTAGGAATCGGCACACACTTTAAAGCAGCAGCTGTCATTTATCCCACCTTATGTCATTTCGCCACAATCACTGAACTTTAGTGTCAGGTACTGTTTTGTGATCGATTGCCAGTTCGTTGCTGCCTTATTCTTTGCAATGCCAATTTGTATGGCAGTCAGCTGTTCCAACACTTCTGGTAAAACCAAGTGTGATCACCCAGTAAGTTTTCATCAGATGCCATCGGAACCCTATCTAAAAAGGCAGTGGCTGCTTGCCTTGAATCGAGCTGACATCGATGTTGAAAATTTTCAACCAAAAAGACACAATGTAATTTGTTCTGAGCACTTTACAAGCTCAGATAACTTCTTGAAAAGTATAAATACTTTATATTCTGTGTGCCTTGCTGTAAGAGTTGTGTGTCCAAATGTAAATTTGTAGTTTGGCTGTTGGTAATGCTGTATATCAAATGTACTGCATTTGCCCATATGCTAAGTTCAGGATAGTATGCCAGATGGACTTCTATGACCCACTGAGGTGTTTGTGCACCAAATGTAATATTTCTGGCCAGGGAAGACATTTCAGAACCCCACCACCACTTCCCCCCTCAGAAGAAATGAGAATTTATAGAAATGAGAAGAACTGAATCACGTTTTCAGTGCTGAAAACTGCAGTCACTCCTTGAGACGTGAGATAAGTAGTCATTAAGCCTGTCAAAGAAATTGCCCCAGTCCTGTGTTGTCTCTGCCGATTTAGCAGATAAACCGCAAGGCAAAATCCTGATCTTTTTGTGGACTGGCTGTTCTGTGTTCCTTCTTGACATCCACCAGTCCATGCTACGGCCAAAGTCCATCTTCATCTTGTCCATGGCAGCAGATAAGCAACAGCAAAAATGTGGTGCATTCCGCAAGTCTGCAACACCATGGCCAGCCAGCCCACTGACCCCATGTTGCATTATGCAGCAGCAGATGAGGAAGGTTTTTGACCTCTGTGTCCTATTACTCTCACTCCTTTGCCTGGCTGGCCATAAATTAATCAATTTGTGGGTGTGGGGGGGGGTGGCTCTGTGCCTGTGATGACGTTTGTATATTGAATATTAAATGTGCAGCACCTTAGTTGTGGAAGGGCGCTATATAAATAAAGATTTACCTTACCCGCAACATTGACAGAGGAGCAGAGCATCAGGTCAGGAAAGCAGCAAGTGGGGATTGAATCTGGATGATCAGTCGGATTCCTTCCTGCCCCATCATCACATTCGCGCATGGCACCTCGCTTACTGAGTGACTGAAGGCTGGATTAAAAATGGGGCTAATTACATCTAGGGGGACAGGGGGTGGACAAACACACACAGACAGTTCAGTGCCATACCTAGTCCGGGTGGGGAGGGGTTGTGTCACGGGTCATGCACTGGGTGGGCAGGCAAAGGCAATCAAAAAGATGAGTAAATTTTGTAAAAACAATCCCTGTGGCAAGCACATCAAGATGGGAATAGCCATGCCTCCAAGAGACATTGGTCCTGGGACAGTTACCCTTGCTGTCCCCCCTGTTGGCAGACCAGTATAGCTTGCTACCCACATCACGTACTGGCATACCTTGATGTGCATCCTTGCATTGCTGAGCATTGTGTCATGCCTTCAATAATAAAGTTGTGGCAAGGGTATGGGGATTGTGGGGGCTGACAGTAAGGAATGGCATGATACTGATATGGCAAATTATGATTACTGCATCGATAATATTGAAAGTACATAAAATAGGTATCAAAGCAGTAGGTAGGGCTAAAGGGATACAGCCCATTACCTAAACATTGAAGTACTGATGTTTAGGTCATGGGCTTTATTCATGTGACCCTACATACAGCTTTAATTTGTGACAACCCACTGGTAGCCTGTGATGATGGCACTGGGGAAAGGGCGCCTACAATAATGGCGACCCCTTCCCAGCACATAACGGGGATGGCCATGGTCTGGTAGGGTGACTGGATAGGGGTGGGTGAATATAGCAACAGGATGTCTCTATCATTGTACACGTGGGGCGGGCATGCACAGCGAGGGGTGGGAGGGATGTGAGGGAGTTGGTGCCGCGGTGGGTTGCTGGGCAGACCCTGTGGCTTGGTGGGTTGGCTGCTGGCGTCGGTGTGGGGGGTATTGGGTGCAGGTCCAGGTGCCTGTGCCATTTTGTTGCACCCGGCCTGAACCTTTTATTTTTAATGTTCACACACACACACCCCCTCACTCACATGCACCCTGGAGTTGAGAATTCTTTAGTAGGGGAGTGTGGGGCGAAGCCCCCCGCATGGGGGGGTGTAGTGGGGCACAGCCCCCCACACAGAAAACATTAAAAACGAAGTCCCTGGTGCCATTTTCCTGTGCGGCGGGGTGTCACAATGGCAAAAGAACATTTTAGGCACTGTGACTTTGTGATAATGGCGATCGCCTTTAGGCTTTCACCGTTATCAGATGGAACCCAGCCCACCTCTCTCTCTGGACTGTAACAGCTTTCAGAGAGGTGTCTGTCTTTGGGCATTCACTGCCACCAGCTGGGTTTGCCCAGCGCTGAACTCTCCCTTTCTCCGAACCGGGAGGTCAAACATGCAATTGCACAGAGCAAAGCCTGGTAGTGTGTCTCTCAGGTGGCAGATGCGAAACAGAGTTTTGCCTCAGCCAGTGGAAACCATAAATTACCTTAGAAATAATTGAAATCACAGCCACAACTGTTGAGTGAATAAATAGTTTTTTACTTAATAGAAGATCAAAAGTAGCACTACATGATATATATGCTTAACACAAGAGAATAACACTGTTACAGGAAAAATAAACACATGTTTTTAAATAACATGACAAAAGAAAAAGGCTATCACTGAGACATGCTATTATTATTCTTACCCTTCCCTATTCATCAAGAGACACTGGACACTATGCTATCTGCCAGCTCCTACGGACATAGCTTGAAGGGTAGGCCCAAGTGTAGCCTTTTGGATGTAGCTTCCCCCAATTCCAAGAGCAACTCCACTACTGTCTTTCAGCATCTTATATTCTCTCGAGAATAGGTGATTCCTATTCCCCCTTTGAATGCACCAACCATCTCCCATGTATGTATTTAATTGTCCCAATCAGATTGAACACCTGTCAGTGACCAATTATATTAATTTCTAACCTTAAGTTTATATTTGAGTGATCCGATCCCTTTAAACTGTGAGTCTGTGTGTGTATGTGCACTCCCCTTCTTGGCCACAGTGTCTGAGATTTATTACTCAGCTCTTATCTAGATCATGGTGGACAGTGGAATCCCAGCCTGTGTGGGTTTTTTTTCAGACTGCTAAAAAAAAAAATACCAACCTGAAAATCCAAGCCATTAACTCCTTCCTTCCCATTTTTGTCACATCTCCCCCTCCCCCCCAACCAGGTGATGAAGGCATGTCTTTGGGCCACCCCAAGTGACACAGCCATTCATACAGCTGCTGAGAAGTGCCCGAAGTATCCAGTCATGCCATTAGACCTGCCTAGATGGCCCATCCGCATTGACATTTTGTTTACCACTGCAGTGCTGGATGGTTATGTTGTATGTCTGCAATACCAAACTCCAAAGTAGTAGTTTTCCATTTTGTCCGCTTGACCTATGAAGCCAGATCATTGGATTATGATCTGTAACCACAGTAAATTCTCTCCCATATAGGTAAGGCTGCAGCTTCTGAAGGGCCCACACTATTCCCAAGCACTCCTTCTCAACTGTGACATAGGCCTCTTCTCTGGGCAGAAGCCTCCAGGTGCACTTCCCCTGCTGGGTAACCTGGCTCAGCACAGCGCCCAGTCCATGGTCTGAGGTGTCCACATGGACAATGAACTTTAGACTGTAATTGGGGCTGGCACACTTAAGGTCTTCTTTAGCTCCTGAAAAGTGACCTCACAGCCCTCTGTCCACTGCACCTTATCTGGCTTTCCCTTCTTGGTTAGGTCTGTCAGGGGCTTAGCCAGATCACTATAGCAAGGAACAAACCTCCGGTAGTACCCTACTGTTCTCAGAAATGTCCTTACCGGGGGTGTGGCTTGGCAGCAGAGTGGAGCAGACGCTTTCTCTTAGAGCTCCTGAGGATTAGAGCCAAAATCCTATTTAAAACTCTAACATTTTTATAATCCTGATCGCCCGACAAGAGTTTAACCTGTTTGTGTTGTGCCAACTGTAGAAATGGGCAAACAAAGAAGCACAATGTCCTCTGCTGACTTTTTTAAGCCTAAGATGATGACCACACGAGGAGGAGGGCCACAGCAACCTGAAGAAGCCTGCGGTGGTGGTGGTTCTGGGACTGAGGAGGTGTCCTTAGGCACAGTTAATGCTACTCTAGCCCAACTGGTGAAAACGGTGAGGGATATGGACAAAAAACTGGATGTCCTCACTCCCCGAGTAAGTGCTCTGGAGACCCGGGTTGTCGAATGTGAACGAACGGTGCAGCGTGCTGAGGGGGCCTCGCTCAAATCAGTGGCTGCCACTAAACTCGTGAAGGAGAATTCCTTACTCCATCAGTGCCTGAAGAATGTAGAAAATCTTGCAAGAGAGCACAACATAAGAGTTATTGGGCTGCCGGAGAGGTCTGAAGGTGAGGACCCCCTTTCCTCTGCCTTCACTATGTTACCACAACTACTAGGACTATCAGAAGACTATCCCCCCATGGCCCTTGGAAAGGCATACCGTATCACCCCTAGGTACACAGAGCCTACTGTTATTGGACCTCACACCTTCCTAGTGGTATGCACCGGGGTGGGAGTTCGGGATAGGATCCTAGCTGCCAATAGACGTAAATGACACCTGAAGTATGGGGATGCAGATCTCTCTTTATTCCCCGATCTTTCTTACTCAACCAGGCAATGCAGGAAAGCTTTTGACCGGGTGCAAAGCACATTATGGTCTCTGAAGATACCGCATCAACTTCTTCTGCCTGCTAAACTTAAAATACAATGGAAGAGACACACGTACTTCTTTAACGACCCATCGGAGGCATGCAGACTACAGGAGAGGATCGAGACCGAGTTGGCGGAGAACGAGGACAACTCATCGGATGATGGGGCTCTGTTAGGCGATTGAAGAAAATTGAGGGTCAGTGAGTACTGAGCAGTGATTCCTACAGGATGCCCATGGAACTCTAATTTAAGGCCTTTCTAGTTGACTTTTACAGCTTTAAAACTAGCTACCTAATCGTATACTAGACTCTCTTGATTTGGCCTCATGGACATTACCTGGTTTTCAGTGTTTATAATTATGATTCTCTATGAGTTTGATGCTAGTGAGGCTTCCCTCAATGTTCATATAGGACTTATGAACCTTTACATTTGGTTCATCCTTGGGAACTATTCCTTTTTTTTTAGTTAACAGTATACTAATAATGTGGGATATTGTGGGCAGGTTGCCTAAATGTTAAAAGTTGGCATTACTTTATATTTTATCCTTGAATTTATCCCTATCAAATGCTCTATGCTGTTATAGGCTGTTATTTACATGATTTTCCTACTAATGCAACTTAAGGTATTTCCCCCAGTGCTGTAACTACGGGGAGGATGTCTTTTAATACCTTAGTAAGTGGATGATTTTGGATAATTTAACCCTGTATTCCTCTGTGTAAACTGTTTGTAAGTTTTATGCTGAACACTTATAAATAAATAATATAAAAAAAAATGCCCTTACCTGTTTCTTGGTGGTAGGAGTGGGCCAGGCCAAGATGGCATCGACCCTGGCAGGCTCCGGGCAGATGTGTCCACTACCCACCTGCCCAAGGTAGGACACTTCTGCCATACCTATCTGACACTTTTCCGCCTTTACTGTCAGACCTGCATTCTTCAGCCTTCGGAACACGTCCCATACATTCTTGATGTGCTCCTCCCAGGTCTGGCTATATATGGCTATATCATCCATATATGCCAATGCAAACTCACCTACCCCAGACAGAATGCGATACACAAGCCATTGAAAGGTTGCAGGTGCATTCTTCATTCCAAATGGCATTACCTTGAATTCGTATAAGCCAAATGGAGTGATGAAAGCTGATCTCGTCCTGGCAGCAGGGGTAAGAGGTACCTGCCAGTAGACCTAACGAAGGGCTACTGTGGTCAGATACCTGGCTCCCCCAGTCGCTCCGGGGTCTCAACTGTTCTGGGCATGGGATAGGCATCAGACTCCATGCAGCCATTAAGCCTCTGGTAGTCAATGCAGAATCGTGTGGTACCATCCTTCTTGGGGATCAATACCACGGGCGAGGCCCAGGGGCTGCTAGATTCCTGGATTACTCCCAGTTCCAGCATCCCTTTGAGCTTCTCTTTCACGGTCTGCTTAACCTGCTCAAGTACCCTGTAGGGAGACTGTTTTAGGGACACCTGGGTCCCAGTATCCATATGGTGCTCTGTCATCATGGTGTACCCCAGTTTCCCTGTGAACATATCCTCAAATTCTCTCAGCACACCCCGAATCTCCTGCACCTGGGCCAGTGTCAGCTGTTCGGAGAGGGTAAGGTTGTCCATGGAGGATGCGAACCGGGCCTCCCCGAGCAGGTTCACCAGTGGCTCCATCTCAGTTTCCTCTTCTGGGGTGCTGCACACAGCAAGAACCAATTCCTCTCTGTCATAGTAAGGCTTCAGCATGTTAACATAATAAACCTTTTGCCTGCATCTCCTGCCCAGTAACGCTAGCATGTAATTGACATCACTAACCTTGTGGACAATAGAGAATGACCCCTCCCATGCTGCCTGTAGTTCATTCTGTCAGACAGGGATGAGTGCCATCACTCATTGTCCCACTTCGTATTCTATGGCTCAGGCCCCGCGGTCATACCAGACTTTTTGCTGCTGTTGCACAGTGGCCAAGTGCTCCTGAGCAAGCCCATGAGCTCCTTAAGGCAGGTCCTGAAATTGAGGGCATACTCCACAACAGACTCCGCTTGGGAGGCATGGTCACCCTCCCATTCATCACAAATCAAATCTAGGGGCCCCCTCACCCTATGGCCAAACAGGAGCTCGAAAGGTGAGAACCCTGTGGACTCCTGTGGGACTTCTCTGTATGTAAATAGGAGACGAGGCAAATATTTGTCCCAATCCCTCTTATGCTGGTCAGCAAAAGTCCTTAGCATGGTCTTAAGGGTTGAATTAAATCACTCCACCAAACCATTAGTTTGGGGATGGTATGGGGAGGATTTGACCTGCTTTACCCCACACTTCTCCCTCAAACTACTCATCAACCCTGACATGAAATTGGCACCCTGATCTGTTAGTATCTCCTGGGGAAAGCCCACCCTGCTAAATATTCCCAACAGTGCGTCAGCTACAGGTTACACCTCAGAGGACGATAGAGCCACTGCCTCTGAATATCTTGTGGCATAGTCAACTACCACCAGGATATATCACTTGCCAGTGCGATTTGGGGTGCTTAGTGGCCCCACTATATCCACTGCTACCCTCTTGAAGGGTTCATCAATAATGGGTAGAGGCACCAAAGCTGCCTTGGCCTTGTCCCCAATTTTCCCCAGCCTCTGGCACTGTGGACAAATCCTACAGTAATTTGCCACATCCTTGCCAATACCAGGCCAAAAGAAACTGTCGGTCAGACGTTTTTCCGTGCACCTCACACCCAAGTGGTCTGAAAAAGGGATATCATGGGCAAGGGCCAGAAGCTGCTGGCAGTGAACCTTAGAAACTACCAGTTGCTGGAGCACCTCACCGTCTAGCCCTTCCTCTGTTGTACATTCTTTGTACAGCAGCCCATTGCCCCAGTAAACTTACTTTACCCCCCCCCGAGGACCCTCAGCCCTATTAGCTATTTCTCTCAGTTTTTGCAAGGTAGGGTCAGTCCGCTGCTCAGTACTCAGCTCCCCTCATCTGACCCTTCCCAGCATCCCTTCAGAAGGAAGTCCTGTGGGCTCCTCCATTCGTGACTGGGGTTCAGGACTGCTGCTTTTAGCCAGCCCTTCCCCCGTGCTAGCCACTTCCTCAGCTGCTGAGGAAGGGGCTGGATCCCATTGAGTCACCCCCTCTTCACCTTCAGAAGCTTGCCCTTTTGCCTGGCTATGGGTTGCAACACACACCAGAGATTCCCTGTGGTCAAAATCATTCACCATGATCACGTTTACAGGGAGGTCTTCTACAACCCCCATCTCCTTTTCTCTCTGTGGCCCTGCTCCCAGCTCAGGAAGACTCACGCCATTGGTATTTGGACTTCTGGCCCTGTGACTCTCCGGATCCTGGAGTATTTCCCTGGCAACATTTGCTCTGCCCGGATTAGATCCTGCCTCACCAGGGAGATGTAAGTGCCTGTATCCCTCAGTCCCTGGATTACTGTCCCATTAACTACAATGGGGTGCATATTCACATCAAAGGAGAGTGGCTCTTCAGGTTGCACACACCTCACCAACAGACCAGTGCTATGTTGATCACCTCCTCCCCTAGGCCTTTGCCCCGAACCATTTTCTGAGGGCAGTTATATCTCAAGTACCCCACTTGATTGCAAATATGACATTTCCTGGGTCCTGTCTCTTGGGTTCCTTTAGAACCAGAGGGTTCTGCTTTGGGCTCAAGTGCAGGCTGATTTCCTTTGGGCTGCACCCCATGGGACCCCTTAGAACCATGTGCTGCCCTCCACCACCATGAGACTTATGCTTTGTGTATGGCCTGCTAGACATGCACATGTCAGCGCTTGCTGCTACCTCCTTTGAGGAGGTGTATGCCCTGTCTAGGAGCCATACATGCATATCCTCGGGTACAATTTTAAGAAATTGTTCCCTCACAAGCAAATCTTTGATTTGTTCCACAGTGTCTCCTTTGGCCCCCTCCACTCACCTATCAAGGTAAGTACACAATTGAACCTGCAGTTCCACATAACTGTCTTCTGGGCTTTTCTTTAACTCTCTAAATTTCCTCCTGTAAGCCTCAGGAGTTAAATCAAAACATTTTAACAACACTGTTTTCACATTATCATAATCAGCATAGTCTTCATCACTCATTTTAGTAAATGCCTGCAAAGCCCTCCCGGTAAAGTAAGGGTATAAGATAAGTTGACCACGAAGCCTTAGTCAATGGGAATTGCTCACATACTCTCTCAAATTACCTTAAAAATAGATCAAGATCATCTCCCTCTCTAAACTGAGGGAACAATTTAGAATTAATTTTGACTTCATGAGGAGAACTCACTCCACCATTACTCACAGTTTGCTGGTTGCGCAGGGTCATCATCGCCTTCTCATGCTGTTGTCTCTGGATTTCATGCTGTCGTTCTTTTTCTCTGTCTGCCAGTCTTTTTTCTTCCATTTCTTTCTCTGCTTCCAATCTTTTTGTTTCTACATTCAGACTTCTTGTTTCTGCTTCTGCTCCTAGTCTCCTTGTCTCAAAGTCTAGCTTATTTGCCTCGACATCCAGTCTTTTCTCCTCCAGCTCCTTGTCTTGCAGCAACAGTTGCAGTCGCAGTGCATCAAGCTGGTTTGGGGGGTCTGCTACCTCAGCTCCTTACTCACCCCCAGGGACCGTCTGCTTCTGGTCATGTGCCATCAGGGCAGCTATGAGGTCTGCCTTTTTCTTCTGTTTTAGACCTTCAAGCTGAATTCCCTTTTCCTGGCACTTTTCATAAAGCTGTTGCACAGTAAGTGAGTCGTAGTCTGCGGAGCTCATTCTCTCACCCTACACAACACTGTGCAAACTATAAACAAAAAAAAAACAGTTGTACAAGTGTATTCTCTTATATATCCTGTTTTGTAACTGCTAAGGTAAATGTTCCACTGCAAACTCTGTATCTCAGTGTGCTAGAAAGTCCGCAGTCACCCCACCACTGCCAACCAATTTGTGACAACCCACCTCTTTCTCTGGGCTGTAACAGCTTTCAGAGAGGTGTCTGTCTTTGGGAATTCGCTGCCACCAGCTGGGTTCAACCAGCACCGAACTCTCCCGTTCTCCAGACTGGGAGGTCACACATGCAATTGCACAGATCAAAGCCTGGTAGTGTGTCTCTCAGGTGGCAGATGCTAAACAGAGTTTTGCCTCAGCCAGTGGAAACCATAAATTACCTTAGAAATAATTGAAATCACAGCCACAACTGTTGAGTAAATAAATAGCTTTTTACTTAACAGAAGGTCAAAAGTAGCATTACAGGATATATATGCTTAACACAAGAGAATAACACTGTTACAGAAAAGTAGACAAATGTTTTTAAATAACAGATGACAAAAGAAAAGTGCTATCACTGAGATATACTATTATTATTCTTACCCTTGCCTATTCATCAAGAGACACTGGACACTATGCTATCTGCCAGCTCCCACGTACATAGCTTGAAGGGTAGGCTCAAGCTTAGCCTTTTGGATGTAGCTTCCCTCAATTCCAAGAGCAATTCCTCTAACTGTCTTTCAGCATCTTATATTCTCTCTTGAGAATAGGTGATTCCTATTCCCCCTTTGAATGCACCAACCATCTCCCATGTATGTATTTAATTGTCCCAATCAGATTGAACACCTATCAGTGACCAATTATATTCATTTTTAACATGAAGTTTATATCTGAGTGATCCATTCCCTTTAAACTGTGAGTTTGTGTGTGTATGTCCACTCCCCTTCTTGGTCACTGTGTCTAAGATTTATTACTCAGCCCTTATCTAGATGCTGGTGGACAGTGGAATCCCAGCCTGTGTGTTTTTTTCCAGACTGCTAAAAAAATACCAGCCCAAAAATCCATACATTAACTCCTTCCTTCCCATTTCTGTCACAGCTATGTTATGTACTCTCAACATTATCACAGAGTTAATCATCATATGCCACATGTCACTGTCATGCAGTTCCTTACTGTCAACCCCCCACCCAGAACAACTGTGGTCCGACAATGTGTCCTGCCTGCCATGACAGTGTACATGACTCTCTAACCTGTGCTGCTGCTCAGACTCCAGTCTCTCCGTCAACATGCATGGTCATTCACCCCCCCCCCATGCAAAATACTGTTGTACTGTGCAGGTCAGTTCTCACCCATGTCACATAAAACTGTCATCTGAAGAGTGATATGCCAGTACACCCTCCCCAATCTGTGCTGTGACATGTTAATTCTGCATCTCTCCCCTCTTGCCCAATCTAACACCTGAAAATACACACCCCTTCCCTTCACTGGGATGGTGCACATATTTCAGCCCACCCTTCCACAAGATCGCACAGTGCATGTGTCTGCTGCCAACATCTCAGTGACCTCTGGTTCCTCAGACCTGACCTGACAGACAACCCCCCCCCAGCCCACAGTGTGACGGCGCAGACATTGCAGCCACCACTGAACAGGATGGCACAATGCATGTTTCTGCTGACACCATGTCACTGACTTCCATTTCTCCAGAGATGACCTGACAGCCCCCCCATCTGACAGTGTGACATCAAAGATATTGCTGCCCTCCCCCACAATAGGATGGCACAGGGCATGTGTCTACTGCCACAGTGTCACTGACCTCTGCTGCCCCTGACTTGATCTGACAGCCTCCCACCTGGCCTACAGTCTGTCAACGCAGACATTGCAAACCCCACCCTCCACCACCAATGAGACAACACAGTGCATGTTTCCGCTGCTACCATGTCACTGACCTCCAGCGCCCCAGACTTTACCTGACAGCCCCCCACCTGGCCTACAGTATGAAGACACAGACATTGCAGCCACCCCCCCAATAAGATGGCAAAGTACATGTGTCTGCTGCCACCATGTCACTGACCTACATTGCCCCACACCAGACTTGACAGAACCTACCCCAGACTACCTTCTGATGGTGCAGACATTGCAGCCCCTCCCCTAATTGGATGGCACAGTTCATGTGTCAGCTGCCACCATGTCACTGACCTCCGATGACCCACACCTGACCTGACAGAACCCTCCCCAGCCTACAGTCTGAAGTTGCAAACATTGCAGCCCACTCCCTCTCCGATAGGATGACACAGTGCATGTGTCTTCTGCCACGATGTCACTGACCTGACCTACGTCGACCCACACCAGACCTGACAGACCTCCCCTCCCTGGCTGACAGTCTGAAGTCACAGGCATTGCATCCCACCACCTTCAATTGGATGGCACAGTTCATGTGTCTGCTGCCACAATGTCACTGATCTCCACTGACCCACATCAGACCTGACAGACCTACCCCTCAGCCTACAGTTTGAAGTTGCAGACATTGCAGACCACTCCCCCCCCAATAGGATGGCACAGTGCATGTGTCTGCTGCCACAATGTCTCTGACCTCCATCAACTCTCACCAGGCCTGACAGACCTCCACCGCGGCCGACAGTCTGAAGTCACAGACATTGCATCCCACCACCCCCAATAGGATGGCACAGTGCATGTGTCTGCTGCCACAATGTCACTGACCTCTATTGACACACACCAGACCTGACAGACCTGCCCTCCGGCATACAGTCTGAAGTCACAGACATTGCATCCCACCACCCCCAATAGGATGGCACAGTGCATGTGTCCACTGCCACAATGTCACAGACCTCTATTGACACACACCAGACCTGACAGACCTTCCCTCTAGCCTACAGTCTGAAGTTGAAGACATTACAGACCACTCCCCCACAAATAGGATGACACAATGCATGTGTCTGCTGCCACGATGTCTCTGACCTCCGTTGACCCACACCAGACCTGACAGATCTGCCCTCCGGCATACAGTCTGAAGTCACAGACATTGCATCCCACCACTCCCAATAGGATGGCACAGTGCATGTGTCCACTGCCACAATGTCACTGACCTCCGTTGACCCACACCAGACCTGACAGACCTCCCCCCAGCATACAGTCTAAAGTTGCAGACACTGCAGACCACTCCCCCCCCAATAGGATGGCACAGTGCATGTTTCCACTACCATAATGTCCCCCACCTCCATTGACCCACACCAGACCTGACAAGACCTCCCCTGGACTAAAGTCTGATGGTGCAGACATTGCAGCCCTCAATAATAGGATGGCACAGTGCATGTGTCAGCTGCCACCATGTCACTGACCCCCATTGCCCCGTACCTGACCTGACAGACCTCTCCCCCGGCCTACAGTCTGATAGCACAGACATTGCAGCCCACCCCCAAATTGGTTGGTACAGTGCATGTGTCTGCTGCCACCATGTCATTGACCACCAGTACCCCAGACCAGACCTGACTCTACATCCCACTGGCCCACACTGTGTTGGCTCAGACATTGCAGCCCCCCACCCCTCCCAGATTGGCACAGTGCTTGTGTCAATATATATTTGTATTAATGCCCACATTTTCAAAAAAGATGTGTGCTACATTACAGCTGGTCACTACATTGGCAGTATTGTGTTGACGTGCAATACTGACAAAGGGACTGATGCATAGCACCTCATCAAATGGGTCTTCATGTGTAAATTATGTATGTTTCCATCAAAAGGGGTAGTTTCACAGGAATATGTTGTGCATCACTATATATTCAGACTAAATGTCTGAGTCAGCTTCTGCTCATCCTTAAAATGTGCAGCACCAATAAATGCTTTCAAAAGGTGGCTTAAATTGTTGAGCCACATATAGACCGGCCCCAGAGACAGCCCTTGTAGGTGCACAGTAACATGCTACAGGTATCAACGCACAGAAGTTCCACCAGGAGGCAAACACATTGTGTCACAGATGCCGTGTCAACAACTGCAACATCAGTGGATCTGCACTCCACATCACACCCATCTTGTATATAACCGGCACCCACATTCCACTGGCAATTGATGCCACCAGTCAGGGGCCATGGCCATCAACCATGATATGTGAAACCCACCCCCATTGGCCCCCCCTTGTCTGACTAGCAGGGCTGCTCCTCTCATCACATGGCACCAAAGAGAGGGATGGGGGTTGTCACTACAGTTCGGTTTGCTAGTACATCTACTTCTGAGCCTGCCATACACAGACAGGCAAATCAAGTGTGGCAACTACCTGGCTAACACCTGGTGGAACCATTTACCATGGCCATCAACCTAGTTCCCTGGGAGAATATGTTTGCTCACAATTATGCTAGGTTTGCACTTCTGGACAGGGGCACCCAAGTAAATCCATCCTCTGATTCATCTGCACAGATCCTCCGAATAAGGATCATTCTTGGAGCCCACGGCAAAGTACTCACAATCTCTGTAGTCTACATTCCTCTTAAGGAGCAAGTGAAAGGACTCAATGCCGCACTGGACTTCGCCCAAGCACAACCACCTAGATCAGAGCTCATCATGTTTGGTGATTATAACATCAACTGGCTTGCCCCAGATCCAGGTGGACTCAAGGATGCTATCTCCGCTGTAAACCTAACCCAAATGGTTGACTCCCTTACTAGGCTTAACTACAGAACCAGAACCAGCTCCCTACTAGACTGGGTTCTTACCAGCCACCCTGCCCAAATCTCTAATATCTCCATCCTACCAGACTCTCTCAGTGATCATTCCCTGTTATCGGTGAATGGTCTAACAAATTCTGCAAACCACCGCCATCAACCATCAACAGCAGAATCCTACCCCATGGAAACTTGCACCTCCTTAAATCCTACCTCAGGCAGTTGGACTGGTCACCTGTCTACAATGCGATGGATGTTAACTCGGCCTTGGATTCCTTCATCTCCATCTTCAACACAGCCTGTGACATCTACGCCCCCCCACAAAAAATGTAAAGTCAAGGCACTATGCAATCCATGGCTTACCGCTGATTTACTAGCACAGCTAAAAGCAAGAGACCACCTCTGGCTTTTGTCCAGAGACACCCAGTTGCCAACTGGTACTCAGAACTATAAACGGGCACGCAATGACTGCACAAAAGCTATCAGACTCCACAAAAGCATGTACTATAGGGATGCAATCACTAATATATGGGACAATGGAAGAGCGTTCTGGAATAATATCAAAGAAATAACTGGAAAGCAGCCAAAAACATCCACCACAGTGATTGCTATTGAAGGTGATATAACCCTGGACACTATGGCTATCGCAAATGCATTCAATACCGCCTTCACAGACCTCAGCACTGTTCTCCCGCCTGACTTCTTCAATTAAATTGACTCTTCTGATAACTCTACCGGCACTCCACACTCTCCTTCACTCCCATCTTTCTACTTCAAGGCAGTCAACAAACATGAAGCATACAAGTACATTAGTAAGGCAATTGCCAAATCAAGAAGTAGCGGGGACTCCCGGGACCTAAAACTACTGTCCCTCACTCTTGACAAAGTTATTAGTCCACTTAATAAGATATTTAACCTCTCCCTCAGCCTAAGCCAGTTCCCAGACAGATGGAAATCTGCTATCGTAACCCCGGTTCACAAAAATGGTGACAAGACCAACCACGCAAACTATAGACCAGTCTCCATACTACTTCCCCTCTCAAAAGCTCTTGAACGCCTTGTCGCTGACCAATTCACTGACTACCTAGTCAACCACAACATCTTATGTACACAACAGCATGGCTTCAGAAAAGGGCATAGCACCACATCTGCCCTCTTGGAACTAACTGGAGCCATCCACAAATCACTGGATAATGGCCACCTAACTGGTTCAGTTTTCATTGACTTAACTAAGGCCTTCGACACGGTTCAACACAGTCTGCTCCTGGACCAGCTCTCAATTTCTGGGCTCTTCTCGGTCTCCATATCCTGGTTTCATAGCTACCTAGAAAACAGAATGCAATGGGTAAAAATTGCTGGTGTTCTCTCCAACGCCATGTCGGTCATCTCTGGAATTCCCCAGGGCTCTATCCTGGGCCCCCTCCTGTTCTCTCTCTCTTTCTAAATAAACTCCCTCAATCCTGCTCTGAACAAATAATACTTTATACTGATGATGCCATAATTCACTCCACCCAAAAGGACCCCCAATCTCTGCAAATATATCTCCAGCTCGCTTTCGCTTCATTGGAGAACTGGTTCAGTAAACAAAGACTCATTCTCAACTATAAGAAAACAAAGACCATGCTTTTTTGTAATTCCCATAGTAAGCACAGACTGCCCCCCCCCGACCATCACAAACCGACTAGGAACAACCCTCGAACAGGTTCAAACCTTTCAATATCTAGGAATCACCTTTGATAGTAACCTATCCTATGGAGCCCACGTTGACAATGTTGCTAAGGCTGCCAACACGCTACTCAGCCTTCTCTACAGGCACAGGTCTTGCCTAACCTCAGCCACCCTAAACATCGTAGCGCAGAGCTCTGTTGTATCCATTATCAACTACGGCCTCATCATATATGGATCGGCGACGTCAACTGCCCTTAGACGCATTTCTATATCACTCAACAAAGCCTGTCGACTTACAACAGGATCCCATTGACTAACCCATACATGTGATCTATATGCGCAAACTGGCTGGCTCCAACTCTCCAGTCACCTAAAATACCAAACCTGTACTATGGCTAGGAAGATAACCAAGAGCCTTGCCCCTCCAGGGGTCCAATCCCTCCTTTGCGCTACTGATAACCTCCGTTTGCACAAGGGACTCTGAATCTCACCTCCTGTGGGTCCCTCACTGCAGAACCTCCCTGGGTCAATGTTCATTTGCCTACAGGGCCCCTAGCTGGCTGAATAATCTCAACATCGAGATCACCTCTGCTCCAACGCTAGGACTTTTCAAAAGAAGGCTCTGGCTATACCTCACTGCTTCCAGCACCTGTGACTGCCACACCTAGCTAGCCCTCCCATCTATCCCCTAGCTCTGCTCCACCCTGCTTAGCACTTTACCTCCTTCTCCTCACTTCCTTGCACTTCCTCCCCTCTCCTTCACCCCCCAGCCCCATATACAGCACTTCTCTATGTGCTGACAATTGCCTCTGGCAGCTCATATCTACCACTGTCCCTCCTGTAACACCCTGTACTCCCTACTTGCCCTATCTGTTCTAGCTATAAGTTTACTCTCTCCTTTCATGAAATGGTGTGTTTACTCAATTCATACTGCCTTTTACTGTATTTGCTATGTCTTGTAATGTTGTAATGTCTCTACTGACGTGGAACCTTTGTAAAAGAGCCTCGGCTCAAAGGTACTTGTAATCCTAGAATTAAATAAATAAATAAAAATGAAAAAACAGTGGAAGTAGTAACAGTACTGTCCAAACCAGGTTGGGATTCTAGAGTGTGGCTTTTATTCACATACACAGAGAATAATCACAAAGTGAAGATGGACCCCCACAAGGCTACTCCTACTGGTAATGTAGATTACTGAGGTGCAGACATTCCTAAATTCCCATTTAGCATAGACATACTGAACACACACAGCGAACCCTCAGGTTCTGACTTGAACAGTGAATACTCTGGTTCTGAATTACACAGTGAACTCTCTGGTTCTGAAATGAAGACTGGCACACACGGCCAGAACTGGTACATTTCCTCTTGACTAACCACTCGCGGCCAATACTAGGAGACTTTCCCATATTTCATGAGGAATTACTGGTGGCACCCTTGACTACCAAAGAGCACATACAGGCTCACCAAAAATCCAACCACACGTCTGGGTAAACTATTTTCTTCAGGCACTGGCCAAATGCACTGAGAAAAAACACAGGTGCCCAGACTGAACCTGGAGATGGGGGTCTCCAACCTTTTGCTTCCAAATTTATACTCGCCCATTCATCTGGTTAATAACACCCTCACAAAAAACTTGTAGATGCTATCTTGAAATGTCTTTCACACTTAACATACTGCATTACACACCTCTGAGGTGTCAGAAAGTGAAAAGTTCCGTAATTGGCACTGTCTCTTCACTAAACTCCAACTTTAGCAGACACTTTTAAACAGAAAACAGTCTAGGTGACAGGATCCCTTTGACAGAGAAAATTCATGAAGGAATGCAGGTGCCACAGGGCTTTTCCAAACAAAAGTCACAGGTACTCACAGAGCAGTTGAATCTCAGGCAGCTTCAACACAGTCCAGACTGGACCAGGGGATTGCCCCTGAATCCTGGAATCACATTAGGCAACCTGACGACCATTGCCACATACAACAATTTCTGTTCATTCAAACACCATGTTCCACCATGCATATGTAACCCCCTTGTTCCCAGGGGTTATTAGAATCCCATTAGAATCAGTAGTAGGCAGAGAGAGGCAGCTAGTGAAATGCCAGTTAAATGGATTTCACACTGTCATTCTCTGGTTTCAGTCTCAGCTGAGCTGGAGGATGATGTAATCTTGGAACTGTTGCAGCAGCATAAGCCACACTCAAGCTAGCTGCAGGGAGTTAGCTTTGGAATGTTGAGTTAGAGTGGGAGAGTCTGCAATTGGAGTCAATGGAGGAGGTTGCAGGTAGAGCATTTCCTCTCCTCAGCTCTGTCAGAGAGCTACCAGTAGTGTTTTTGTTTGTTTCTCACCCTGGTGTGAGCCAGTACAGCCTAGTGGTGAAAACCAAGCCAAGTGGTTTTCACAGTGCACTATCCCAGGAGGGATGGGGTGGATTCCTGGTACCCTACTGCCCCGGGCGATCGCTCCGCTCAGCTGGCGAGGGGTTGCTAGAGATTCCAAGAGTATGTTTAAAATCTTTTGGGGCTCTGGCATTTATGCATGTGGTCCCTTCCCTCTGAAATTCTCTACTCTACCAGTTACGTGAGTGCATGACTGTGGAGGGCTTTGAATGAGCCTTAAAAACCCATCTGTGGCACCAAGCTTTCGGCGACTGACTGATCGATTGTTTGTATACTTTGTTATTTTTAAATCTGTTAGTTATTTGTTTAGTAACTATGCTGCTGCAATTGTGTGTAATTATGCTTATGATTTTAACTGTTGTTTGGCACCTTGATTTTGGAAAGGCACCATAAAAATAAAGTTTTATTTATTATGTATGACCACTGCATTGGTTCTTGGTTCTGTTAATCACCAGTGTCCTTTTCAGTACTTCTTAAATATGTGTGTAACCCCTAGATGGCGCTATCCCAGGGGCTACTACCCCTGCCTGATTTGCCACTAACAGGTTGAGGGGCCTGGATCCAATGGCGGGTGCCTCCACCCAGAGGTCAGGGTTTGCAATAGTTAAACTTACTTGGTCACAGCCCTCTGGGACACTGCAACCCCCCTTTCTTCCCACTAGTGGCCCACACAATATAGCAGAATTACCTTCACAGTATACACTTACCCCAAGGCTGGTTCAGGCACGGGACATCCTGTAAAATAAGATACAGTGCAACAATCACAGTACAGTACTTTAACATAGACAAATACCTCAGGCAGTATAACTTTGTTGAAACAAACAGCTCTGATTTATTTAGGGGATATAACAAGGACAGGGAAATCAGGTTAATTAGCTTATCACTTTTACTATCTACCTATGGCTCTGTACAGGCCTATCCCTACCAGTTACTGTCCCCAAAGTACCCAGGCCCTAGTGGCTAGTCCAAACCGTGGCAGCTGGTAGGGGCCCTTCACACAGAGAAAAGGAAAATTAAACAGTCAGCAGTACAGTAATTCCATTTGGATTTAATGTGGCAATTCAACAGGAGCGACCCAATTAGTACTCACGACCTCCAAAGAAGATATGGTCCTTCAATGTCAGCAGGGCTACTTTTGATCTCAAGAGACTCCTCACACATTTATATGGTAAAAAGAAAGCACTATACCAGGCAGGCTGCATCTGTATCCCAATGCAATTACTGCACAATAACCAGGAGAACACACAGCAGATTCAGTTCCTGACAGACCGAGTGTAATTCAACAATTTCTTCAGTCTTCTACAGGGTGAGCCTGGTTTCTACTCTTCAGAGATCCTTTGATTCTTTTCACAGGACGGATTCAGTCCTAACAAGCAGTTACACAAGTTGTGGACCGGAACTCTGGGCCTTGCACGTTTTTGACTGAAACTGTGCACTGAAGGAGCACAGGGTTTCTTCCCCTTCACTTTCAGATCTCAAACTGAAACTCCCAACAGACAAAAACCGGGCACTTCCTTTGAGTTCCTCCCAGTTCTTGACTGGATTGGCTGTCACTCACAATAGACTGCTGCTGTTGGTCCAAAAGGCACGAAGTCTAAACTACATCTCCCAGAGTCACTGCCCATACAATCCTCTTGTGGCTGGCTCAGATTATGAGTCCCAAGTTCTGATTCGTCAAGGCATCATTTTAGAGCTAGTTTACCCCACACTGATTGGTCCAGTTCAGCAGTTCAAAACCAGAATGGGAACTAGGCAGACAGTTCTGACTGCAAAGAAAGCAGGTTAGACAAACTGTAATTTTATTATTACTGTAAATGATTTCTGGCAATCAGTTACATCTTTCAGACAGGTTCCTTTGCACTCCTAGTGACTGCAAAATGGGGTGAATTGGCAGCAGCTTGAGTGGTACTCAATCAAAAAACACACAGTCCCCCATACAAACTAATTATGTCTGCAAGCAGACAGCTCTTAAAGAACAGTACCAGAGGTTCTAAAACACTCACTGATAAATGGCTAGCATAAACACCATTCAGGCTTGGAGCATTCAAGCAAGCTCCTGGAAGTCTTTTGGGAACCCCCATTTGCAGAGGGTTACACCTTCCTGGCCTGGGAAAAGCTAGCGTCCGCGTCAAGCAAGTACCATAAGTTTCAACTGCAACCATATACATTTGCATTAGGCTCACACATGTAATCATCAGTCAATACATCATTTTACCAAGAACCATTTCTGAAACATTGCAGTACGTCACTCTTTACACAGTATAACACACATTGTACCATAACTCAAGTTATTACCTCTTGTACATGAAACCTGAAGAGAGGGACCCTTCCTATCAGTTACCTTGGGGCTGGATGGGGCAAGGGCACCATATAGAGGGCAACACAAGTAACTTGGAGTTAGCACTGATGCTCAGTTTGGGCAGTGAGCTCGGGGACACATACACTCCTTTATGGACAACATTGAGAGGCAAATCCACAGGCCTCCCAAGGGAATCATAACTGAGGTGCACCACAGGCTTTACAGCTCGACCAGGCTTTCTAGGGGAACTGTTACAGTCTCTGCACTCTGAGCCTCATTTTCAGCATTGTCCACACTTGTCAGGGGAGTCTCCATGGGGGTAGAGGGCTAGAACTTGGGGCACTTTCAGCTCCAGGAGTTACAGTTTCTGAGTCCACAACATTTGGCTCGCATGGAGAGCTTTGGACACTGGCAGTGGACTGTCAGGGCACTCAAAATACTCTTCTTGTTCGGTGTATCACCAGTCTGCCCCAATCTATCATTTTCCTCCCTAAGCTCAAACAGTTCAACCATGCACAATGATTCCATTTCATCTGATCTGATGCTTTGCACTTCACTTTCTGGGAGCATTGGCTCCAGGGATGAAGCTAGGGGCATAGACAGTCCAGAAGGCCCAGCTTTGTCTCCAGTATTGACTGGGGATTGCCCGAAACAATTGACTCAGTTCGTAAGAAGGATAGTATTCAAAGTCACTCTCACTTTCTTCTGATATGGACTGACAGTCATGCTCAACTGGGACTTGTGCAGGGGAACACTTTAACTCTGCTTCTGTAGGTGCAGACTTCCTTGATCTTTTCTTAGCAGCAGCTCTAGTCACTGGTCCAGAGGGGCATCTTCTGGGGCTCAGACTCAATCAGGATTTGTCCAATGGGTAGTAAATGATTTCTATGCATTGTTTTACATCTTTTGAATTGTTCTCAGGCCTTACTTTGTACACTGGCAGATCATCTAGTTTGCCCACTACAATGTGAGGAAGATGGTGCCATCTGTCAGCAATCTTATGGTTTGCCATGCAGTCCCAGATTTCTTAGCAATACCGATCTCCTCCTGGAGTTCCTGTGCTTTCACCTTTTATCATACCTTTCTTTGTTAGCCAGATTTCTTTTGGCAGCCATGGTTTGAGCCAGTTGATACGCATGAGTTAGCTGGGCCTTTAACTTTTGCACATACTGTAAATAGTTGTCAGCTTGAACCCCATCAGGAGACCCCAAAACACACATCTACGGTGGTCGAGCTTCTCTTCCAAACATCAAGCGGTAGGGAGAACCCAGTGGCATCACTTTGGTGCAGTTATAGCATGTACCAGGGTGCTAATTTGTTTGGCTCCATCTACAAACATCCTTTGGGTGCAGGGTGCCCTAGCATATCTAGCAAAGTGCGGTTGAAGCGTTCAGGCTGTGGGTCCCCTGGGTGGTAAAGTGGTTCTGGACTTTCTCACTCCCCACAGAGAAAGCATCTCTTTGATCAGGCGACTCTCAAAGTCTCTCCCTTGATCAGAATGGATTCTTTGTGAGCCCCATAGTGAACAAAAAGTTTTCTCACAGTACTTTGGCTACAGTGGATGCTTTCTGGTCTTTGGTGGGAAAGCTTGGGCATATCTCGTGAAATGGTCAGTGACCACCAGCACATTACTGATATTTCTTTGATCTGACTCCAAACTCAGAAAATCAATACAGACCAGCTCCATGGAGTGCACTGGTGGTTATGTTAACAAGGGGCAGCCCTCTGGGGCAAAGCTTTCCTCTGTAAGCAGCGACTACAAGATTCGATATGTGTTGCTCCACATCAGCCCCATCTTAGGCCAATAGAATCTGGATCTCACCAAGTCAAGTGTTCTGTCTATACAAGGTGCCCCATGTGGTTGTGCAAGGACCTCAATACTGGTCTCGAAGGCAGTGGGCAGCACCAGTTGTTGTTTGTCTACTTGTCCCCTCTGTCTACTGTTCTCTATATAACAGTTTATTGATCAGTTTCAACCGGACCTTCTTTGTATAACAGTGCAGTTCTCAAATCAGTGGGCGTAATTTGGACACATCTTTTCCTGCATAGAGGGCTTCTAAAGCTGATTTGATCATAGGATCGCGGGATTGAGCCGCGGAATACTGTCATTGTCCAGCTGAGGCAGTGCACCAATGTCTATTGCAGAAAAGTGGCAATAAGCAGCAGGTATGCAATTCTCAGAGGGTCCCAAGCAATCCACCATGCAGTCCACTCGTCCGTGGACATTTGTTCCTCCCTGTCAAACTTCCGGCAGAGTGCCCGAATGTCAGAGTTCTGCCAATCGGACCCAATCATTCCTGGGGAACAGGCCTCGGGAGAAAGCATCAGCATCTATGTGGTTCAGACCTGTCGGTGATTCGAGAGCATAGTCATATGTAGATATGCAGAAAGCCACCTGTGGCCAGTGGCATCCAACTTAGCTGAGGTCTGCACATAGGTCAAAAGGATTATTGTCAGTTTTACTAGTATTTTAGCCCATACAAGTACTCATGGAATTGGTCAACAATAGCCCACTTCAAAGCTAGAACTCTAACTTATGTACAGGATAGTTCTTTTCGGATGGGGTCGAAGCTTCTACTGGAAAAGGCCACTGGTCTCAGGCCATTCTAGTGCTCTTGGTACAACACAACCCCCAACCCTTGAAAGCTAGCATCAGTGTGCAGGGCGTAAGGTTTTCTTGGATCGGCATAGGCCAGCACTGGAGCATGGGTAAGTTGATATATGATCTCATGAAAAGCAGTCTCACAATCAGGAGTCCAGCGGGCCCCAAATACTTCACTCGGATGAAAATACACTCTTTCAGTCTTGAGGGCGCTGACTTTTGGTATTTTTGTGGGTTGGGGATACCCTTGAGTAAGGTTAAGTAAAGGGCGGATCACTCTTGAATAGTCCTTGATGAAGCATGATAATAACCACAGAATCCCAGGAATCTTTGCAGTTCTTTTAGATTTTTGGGCTGTGGCCAGGTGGTCAAGGCCTCAACTTTACTTGGGTCGGTCTCTATTCCTCGGTGGATACTATGTGTCCCACATACTTACTGATGTTTGAAAGAATTGACACTTATCAATGGACAGTTTAAGGCCAAAGTCCTCCAGTCGATCCAATACCTTAAATAATCTGCTCTCATGTTCCTCCAGTGAGCTGCCAAACACAATAACATCATCTAGGTATACCAGGCACTCTAGTAAGTTCATGTCCCCCACTGCACGCTCCATCAATCGTTGAAAAGTGGCTGGGGCACCTGAAATCCCTTGAGGCATCCTCATGAATTCATAGAAGCCAAGCGGACAGATAAAGGCTGTCTTCTCACGGTCCTCTGGGGCCATCGGGATCTAGTAGTACCCATGCGGAGATCCAGCACAGAGAACCACCTTGCTCCCGTTTAGGCAGTCCAAGCATCCTGAATGCGGGGCATTGTGTACTGATCAGGATAGTCCGCGGTTTAAGGTGCGATAATCCACGCACATCCTGTCCCATTCTTTTTCCTCACTACCACAATGGGGAAGCATAAGAGGCTTCTGGATTCTTGTATTACACCAGCCGCTAACATCTCTTGCAGATGCCGTCTCACATCATCTATATCAGCAGGTGCCAGGCGTCCGAGACCTCTCACGAAATGGTCTTTCGTCATGCAGCGGATATTGTGCTCAGCTCCTTGCACGCATCCTACGTCCCATTCCTTTAAAGAAAACACCTGGTCTCTCTGGGCAAGCTTCTCACTGATCCTCACTTTCCATTCAGCTGGCAGCGGGAGTTGCGAAATCAAACAAGTCAGGCGTTACTCTGTCATTCTTCCTTGAACTCTTGCTGCTGGGTAGCACTGCAGTGTCTGCACAATGCACATTAGCCAGGATGCAACCTCTATTTACTCGAATGTCTCTTTCAGACACATTATGAACTTGGACCATTACCCTTCTGGCATAAGCATGGGCTCTAGCGGGCAAAATACTAGGCTTGACCAGCAGTCCCTCTGGCAATTTTCCATCGCCTGGTGCATCCAACATTAATATTTTATTCTTAACATCCTTTTAATCGGACCTCTCCTGTAAGGTACACTGGGCATTTGGTGCCAGGATCAGAGACTCAGGATCCTTCTTCCATACAATTCCGACCGGTTCCTCTGGTTCTATATTTTCAGCATCTCTCTGCCCTCATAGGCCTTCTTAATTAAAGCCGGAACTCTTAAAGCTCTACTAGTCTTTGACCCCTGTTTTTCATAACACAAATGTGCCAGCCTTCTGAACATATGAGCATTTGTTCCAATCAACAAAGGGACACCATCATACAGTCCAGTGGGGGACACACTAAGGCTAGGGTCTCTACTTGTTCGGCCACTCCAGCCACGGAGGTGGGGAAAGACAGCCAAATTCGGATATACCAGAATAGGGTAGGCCTTCTCACTTAACCCCCCATACATGCAGTCCTTCTAATGGTTGTAAGTACGATCTGACAAATGCTTCTGATACCAATCTTGAAACATAATTGTCACTTGGGAGCCACTGTCTAATACAGCTCTTGTAGACACTCCATTTACCTTTACAGTGGTCTCCATGGAAGGACCCACTATTCTGGACCAGTCTGGAGAGGCGGTAGTGGGGGCCTGGGCAACTGACCTTGCCACAAAAGGGACGTGAATTAGCATTTTGGTGCCCTCACTGGGATCATTTCGTGCACCTCTTAACCACTGATTTGTTCTCCGAAGCTCTCCTTGTAGCCTATATGCAACTTTGTCAGTGTCTTTTGGGGATTGGCATTCCCTTTCATGTGCCCATCCTTCCCATATATAGCAAAACATACTTTTTGGAGTTTGAGCTGGCCGAGGTGCCACACTGGGAGCCAGGGCGGGGTATTACTAACTGGAAACCTTGGTGCCATCTCTGTCTACGGCGTGATAAGCATTTGGAGACATCTCGTCAGTTTCTCCACTTCCATGGTCAAGGAATCGAGTTCGGAGCTGTTATCAGCAGGAGATACATGGTGGGTATCCCCACCCCATAGCAGATGCAGTCGGATATAGGTCGGGGCCGTACTTGCAGGCGTGGCTTCATAAAGGGACTGTTTTGAATTCCCGGATCTCTCTCAACAGTTCGCCCCATTGTGGCATATCTTTTCCTTATCAGAGCACTCATTGACTGCCAACCTCTGCCCCTGAACTTCACTTGATGGGCCACCCTCAGTCACTCGGGTCATAGCCACAGCTATTGGTGCAGGTCCCTCCGGTCGCCTTTTCTCAACTCCTCAATTTCTCTCATTAACTCATCATAGGAGGGTGGGGATTCCAGTCGATTTGCCAGGCGTAACTGAAGCAACAGCAGTTCTGAGAAGGGGCAGACTTAAGGATTCTGTCCAGTCTGGTTCGGTCCAGTTCAATCGCTGGCAAACTACCCTTTCTGAGGCATTCTTGCAACAATTTTTCCAGCCGAGACATACACAGACAACTCCTCCCTTGGTACTGTTGTGCATTTCTTACTCTCCACCATAGGTCCTCATCAGAATCTGGGCTCCCTGCATTCTCAAGGCCTCAAGATAGGCTTGTGCAGTCGCTTCAGGGTTACTGGCCCGTTTAGCACGGATGGTAGCCAGGGCAGGACCTCGAGGCTCTCACTAACCCTCTTCCGCTTCTGCTTCGAGCATTGCCATTCTAGCACTTGGGGGCAACATAGTCTATCCAGGTCTCCCAGTCATCCTCCCCTTGGGGGTTGGGGAGGGTGCCAGAGAAGATCCTCAACCTTCGGTAAGAGTCGTGACTAATGGCAGGTGCAGAAATAGGAGTCTGCATTGGTTCAGCCACCATTACGGGTACTGGAGCAGGAGAGGGTGTTGGGGGAGGAACACCCCCAGGTGGCAAGAATAGTTTCTTCAAGTCCTCCACAGTTTTCCCTTCTCCCAGCAACCATTTAGCAAATTTCTCCTCAAAAGTTTCAGATAGTGGTGGGGCTCATTTCCCCCGGGTCTTCTGTCCTTAGTTATCACTCTCCAAGCAGTGAGGCTCCCTCTGGGGTAATGGTCTGTGGCACTTTGAGCTATCTATGGGATCCTTAAACTCTACTAGGGCCAGGAAAGTGTGGGTGAGCAGATTAGCATGCCGACCCACCACCACAGGGTTTTGTAAACCTTCCACCTTGGAAAGTACTCCCTGCACAGTGTCCGTATTGATACCCAGGGGATGTCCAGGATAAACATAGCATTTTGAGGTCGTCCTCCCCAGTACACCACTCCACCAGCCGGTGCACAGCCACTTCTGTCGGGGTACCCATTTTTTTCTTAACAGTGGTTCGTAAATATGGCCACTAGAGGACACACAATCCCAGCGGTGAGCCTCCAAGATGTAACCCCTAGATGGCGCTATCCCAGGGGCTACTACCCCTGCCTGATTTGCCACTAACAGGTTGAGGGGCCTGGATCCAATGGCGGGTGCCTCCACCCAGAGGTCAGGGTTTGCAATAGTTAAACTTACTTGGTCACAGCCCTCTGGGACACTGCAACCCCCCTTTCTTCCCACTAGTGGCCCACACAATATAGCAGAATTACCTTCACAGTATACACTTACCCCAAGGCTGGTTCAGGCACGGGACATCCTGTAAAATAAGATACAGTGCAACAATCACAGTACAGTACTTTAACATAGACAAATACCTCAGGCAGTATAACTTTGTTGAAACAAACAGCTCTGATTTATTTAGGGGGATATAACAAGGACAGGGAAATCAGGTTAATTAGCTTATCCTTTTACTATCTACCTATGGCTCTTGCACAGGCCTATCCCTACCAGTTACTGTCCCTGGGTACCCAGGCCCTAGTGGCTAGTCCAAACCGTGGCAGCTGGTAGGGGCCCTTTCACCAGAGAAAAGGAAAATTAAACAGTCAGCAGTACAGTAATTCCATTTGGATTTAATGTGGCAATTCAACAGGAGCGACCCCAATTAGTACTCACGACCTCCAAAGAAGATATGGTCCTTCAATGTCAGCAGGGCTACTTTTGATCTCCAAGAGACTCCTCACACATTTATATGGTAAAAAAAGAAAGCACTATACCAGGCAGGCTGCATCTGTATCCCAATACTTAATTACTGCACAATAACCAGGAGAACACACAGCAGATTCAGTTCCTGACAGACCGAGTGTAATTCAACAATTTCTTCAGTCTTCTACAGGGTGAGCCTGGTTTCTACTCTTCAGAGATCCTTTGATTCTTTCACAGGACGGATTCAGTCCTAACAAGCAGTTACACAAGTTGTAGACCGGAACTCTGGGCCTTGCAACGTTTTTGACTGAAACTGTGCACTGAAGAGGACACAGGGTTTTCCCTTCACTTTCAGATCTCAAACTGAAACTCCCAACAGACAAAAACCGGCACTTCCTTTGAGTTCCTCCCAGTTCTTGACTGGATTGGCTGTCACTCACAATAGACTGCTGCTGTTGGTCCAAAAGGCACAAGTCTAAACTACATCTCCCAGAGTCACTGCCCATACAATCCTCTTGTGGCTGGCTCAGATTATGAGTCCCAAGTTCTGATTCGTCCAAGGCATCATTTTAGGCTAGTTTACCCCACACTGATTGGTCCAGTTCAGCAGTTCAAAACCAGAATGGGGAACTAGGCAGACAGTTCTGACTGCAAAGAAAGCAGGTTAGACAAACTGTAATTTTATTATTACTGTAAATGATTTCTGGCAATCAGTTACATCTTTCAGACAGGTTCCTTTGCACTCCTAGTGACTGCAAAATGGGGTGAATTGGCAGCAGCTTGGTGGTACTCAATCAAAGAAACACACAGTCCCCCATACAAACTAATTATGTCTGCAAGCAGACAGCTCTTAAAGAGACAGTACCAGAGGTTCTAAAAACACTCACTGATAAATGGCTTAGACGCCAAACACCATTCAGGCTTGGAGCATTCAAGCAAGCTCCTGGAAGTCTTTTGGGAACCCCCATTTGCAGGGGGGTTACATGTGTTTGTTATAGCATACGTAGACAACAGTAATAATTACATAAAGATGGACATCTTGGATACAGATTTCTCAGTGTTGTAAGTGTCCATCAAGGTTAACCGTGTATAACAAATTCTAATTCTTCTTACAAGTCCATGAGGCTCGCTGCGTACGTGCAGTACATGCACTGGGTGGACGACATCCTTGGAAAAAAAGGTTAGAAGAGTTATACCTACTTGTGCTGTTACTGCGATTCATGCGAAATGGCTGGAATTAAGTGGACAATACACGGGATGCCATGAGGTGGATGAGAACAACAATGACATATGGACACAGTCCTTCCTGTAGGAATTATCCTAACTTTGGTTGTTAGCAATATTTGGTATACAATCTTTGTTTCTCTGCTGTATTTCATCATGTTCTAGTTTTTAAAAGAAAAATGTTTGTTGCACTCACTGCATGTTCTTATTCATTGTGTAAAAGTTGCTGAATTTCTGTTGAACTATGTAGACATGTGAGCAGACACCTGTAATGTTCACTGGTTCACTTCAGATGTTGATGTGCGGTCATAGCCAATGTTCTTTGTCCCTCCCCTTGTCTGGGCAACCCCTATCCAATAAGTCCCGCTTGAACACCAGGATATAGAACAGTCAGCGTTCTTGAAGGCAGGAACAGACATTACCAAGTTCTTTATTGAGTCTCATCAGGGTACTGTTCAGAGATAACTCAGAGATGATGAAATATGTTCCTTTATTTCAACCCCACATTTCCAAAACTGTACTGACAAAATTAGTATTCTTGGCTATAATAAAAACATTTGCAGGTCATGTAAACTTATCATCTTCTGTTTGTCAAAACTCCATGATCAGCAAACATGGAGGAGTCAGTGGGTATGCATGTGGTGTTACAGTGCAGCGCATCACTGCTTGCCTCCATACTAGCATACTGAGGCAAGCTGTGAGGCGTGTGATCATCAGAGGAATGTGACCAGCACATCATGAAACATGTTTGCTGATCGATGAGTTTTCAAGCAATGCAATCCATTAAATTTCAGTCAGCAGTAGTTTTGTTATGGTTGAAATCCATAACTGTGGGTGGGGTGGGGGGCTAGGTGTGGTGTTTGTGTTCCACAGAAGTACTGCTTTCCTGTAACATTGACTGTCAATGGTGTACTTTTCTGTCTGCCACACAACTCAGACAACTTATGGTACATTGATGTTGCATGCGGCATCAACTGCAGCAATGCAAATATTTTGTCAGTGTGGTGGTTTCCAGGTCATCATTCCTGAAATGCTTTATGAACACCATGCATTGCTATCGATACTTGACACACTAATAAAAAAAAAAAAACACAATCTGTACACAACTTTGATAACCATCTTGACTTCGGCCTACAACAATCTGTTGATCAACATTGAAAAGTATGGCCTTGGACACAAATGCAGATGCGGTTCTTGTGTACACACTGCCAGTAAGTTGCATGACATTATTTGCAGTTTGAAACACATTAACTGTTTCTGTGTCAAATAATGATGCAGTTCTCCACCCACAGTTAGTGGTGACCAACAAACACCTAATCTGCTAAACTTTGTAATATACTTTTCAGGTTCTGATCAGGAAACGGGTTTGGTTGTTAAATGGTGTGGGAAAATTAATATTGGTATTCATTATGAGGGGTGTCTGGGGAGGGATGATGTACCTCAGTCATGGGTACCTACGTTGGTGTGTGGTGGCAGCTATGCGTCTGTCCCTTTACTGTGCATGACAGTAATTCATAACCTCACTGAAAAGACTGGCTGATAAGTAATGTGTGCCCATTTCACTTGGTATATTCTGTGTTTCATTTGTAGAAACACTTCCCTGTTTAAAATATGTTTATCAATCACCACAGAGAACTACATCTGTATAAGTCAGATGATTGACAATTGTTACTTGATGTTTTCTACTGCTTTATTGGTTACAACAGTCATCAGTGAACAGTTAACTCTATGTTCTTCAGTTTACAAACTTGAAAAATCATCATAAAGTCAATAACTGTGATATTTCTGTGTTCTGAAGATTAAACTTTTAAGGTTACATAGCAAAAGTTGCCTGAGTAATTTTAAGATCATAACAACGACTGCAGTTTCTGTTCCTGTATGCTACTTTGAAGAGCATTCTACTATGTAAGCATTAAATCTCAACAGATCATGGTTCTACTGTGGCATTAATCCATGGTTGGGCTGGCTGGGGCACGAGCCCAAAGGCCAAGTGCGTCCAACTGGCCAACCATGGATTAATGCTACAAGAGGAACCATGCTCTGGAGTGTCTAATGCACTTGTAACATGGCAAGCACAGGAAAAAGTAGTGTAAAACACAGGAAAGTAGTATAACAATTTTCCTAACATATTAATTTACTTCCTAGAGTATATGAGTAGAGTGTTGTTTATCTATATTGTAATATTAACATACTAACATACCAGCAGAATAGGCCTAACGGTCTTTCGCATCTGCTCGTTTGGTCAGCCTCCACCCTGGGAGCTGACCTTGCTGCCCCCCTCGCCTTCTCTGGCTTCTCCCTTCCCAGTTCCGGATATTCTCGCTGCATTGGATTTTGCTTCCAGAACCCTTCCCCTGTACCTGTCCCACCCCCTCTTGAACCCTCTACCATCTCTGCCTCCACCAGCCCCTAGGCAGCACATTCCATAGCTCCATCACCTCTCAGTGGTAGCACCTCCTCCTTTCTCCCCTGAATCTTCCCCCTCAGCTTCCACCCTTGCCCTCTAGTGGCCCCTCCTCCTTCCTTGAAGCACCCTGACTGTTCCTCCCTATTTACCCCCCTTCATGTACCTGAAGACCTCTATCATGTCCCCCCGGTCCCTTCTCTCTTCCAATGTGTACATATTTAGCTCTTCAAGCCTCTCCTCATAGGTCCTGTCCCCCAAGCCCCAAATCATTTTGGTTGCCCTCCTCTGGACCCTCTCCAGGAGCTTAATGTCCCTATTTAAGTGTGGCCTCCAAAACTGCACGCAGTACTCAAGGTGCGACCTCACCAAGCAGTTTGCTTATATCAGTTGGGGGGGTGAGGATATAGCATGCACCAAGCAGGAAAGGGATCTTGGGGTTGTCATCTCTGATGACCTCAAGGTAGGGAAACAGTGTAACAAGGCAGCAGGTAAAGCAAATAGGATGCTGGGATGTATAGGCAAGGGCATCACCAGCAGGAAAAGGGAGGTCATAATTCCGCTATACAAGACACTAGTGAGGCCCCACCTGGAGTACAGTGTACAGTTCTGGAGACCATGCCTACGTAAGGACATAGACAGTGTAGAAAGGTTCAGAGGAGGGCAACAAAGATGGTGCATGGATTGCATCACAAGTCCTATGAAGACAGGTTGAAGGAACTGAACATGTACCCCTGGAGAGGAGGGAGAGAGGGGATATGATAGAGACATACAAGTATCTTACAGGGAGGAACAGGGTGCAGAAAAACACTATTTTAAGCGAAAAAGATGTTCCAGGACTAGAGGGCATGGGATGAAGTTGGAGGAGGGGCAGATTCAGAGGAAACATGAGAAGAATTTCTTCACAGAACAGGTGGTGACAGTGGAACACCCTGCCAGAGGAAGTGGTGGGGCTGAAACAATCACGGGATTTAAGAATGCATGGGATAGACATAAGGAATTCTGGAGGTCAGGGGTAAGGGGCAACAGACTTCTAGGAAAACAAACTGAACTTACAAGCTCAAATGGGCAGACTGGGTGGGCCATAGGCCCTTATCTGCCGACACTGTCTATGTATCTATGTATCTATGTATCTATGTATCTATGTAGTTATACAGAGGGAGTATCACTTCCCTCCTTCTGGAGGTGATCCCCCTAGTGATGCATCCCAGCATCCTGTTGGCCTTGGCTGCTGCACTCCTACAAGTCTCTGAGTTGTTCATCTTGACATCCACCACCACCCCCAGGTCCCTCTCAGCCATTGAGACTTGTAGCATTTCCCCAGGGTGTACACTTGGCCCGGGTTTCTGACCCCCAGGTGCAGTACCTTGCATTTCCTGCATTGAACCTCAATTTCCCTTTTCTATACCATCTTCCAGAGCCTCCAGATCCCCTGTGGGCCACCCTCTCCTCCTCCCCATCCACCTCCGCCCCCAGTTTTGAGTCATCCACAAAGAGACTCATCTCACTCTTGATACCTGTCCTTATGTCAGAGATGTAGGCGTTGAACAGGAGGGTCCCAAGGACTGATCCCTGTGGGACCCCACTAATGACCCTTCTTGGGGATGAGACTATCCCACCAACTATGACCCTCTGGGTCCGGTCCTGGAGCCAATTGCCTATCCATCTGATCATCTGGTTTCCCACCCCCATTTCTCCCAGCTTATCCAACAGGCCCACGTATGGAACAGAGTCAAATGCCTAATTACTTTAATACTTTTTTTGTGTTCAGAACACAGGACAGCAAAGTAACACAGCTCCTTTCCTAAAGTAATCAATAAAATATGTTACAACATCTGCTTTACTTGCTTTTTAACGTATGAGAGAGAATACATTACTTCCATAACTTGCAAGTACTGTATTGTGGGTATGTAAATAATACGGGTAATACAGTACCTCTGTCATTCTCTAACCTTCTGCACAGTAGTGCATATGAAGAACCTAGCACCAGTCCAGACAGTAAGTTAGGAGATTGTACTATATTAGTAAATGTAAAGATAATATGTATAGGTTTGCTTGCTGAAAATTGTTCCATTTCTACTCAGAATATTAATTATCAGCCACATTTTTCTGCATCACCACTACACTACATCTGTGGGTGGGGATATTAATCAATAGTAGTATAACTATGTATAATACTTCATATAATTTGCTTCCATGAGTATATGAGTAGAGCGTTGTTTATTTATATTGTAATATATGGATAAGCCATAATAATACTATCTTATCCCATACAAAAATTTCCCTATAATACAGTACTTCAGTTCTGGTAATACCACCGTTGCTCAAGTGATAATACCATCGTTTCTTGGTGATAATACTATCGTTCAGAGCTGATAATACTATTGTTGCAGTCTGAACGATAGTATTATCACCAAAACTCCAAAGCGCAAGCGCATGACTGTCTCGTGCAGACTCGGAGCCGGCTTTACTGTATCGCTCACGCATAGAATAGAGACGACTCGCTGCTAGCCAAAAACATCAAAACTTTCCCAGACTATTACCTTAAAACCACACAGGAATAATTCCTCTCCTCTCTCCAATCAGTCAAACTCCGCATGCTGAACCATCAGACACCTCTCAAGCCCACAAGCATAAACAAGCCGCCATTTTCCCTTGAAAATTATGTGAAAAGCACATCTACAGCCAATCAGAACACACGCTGTGCACTTTACATGCGTGTGAGCGCAGTGGTGTCAACAGCAATGGCTGGCAACCACGGGAAAAGAAAGTGCTGCGATACAGGCATGACTACTGTAACAGGCAAATGTAAAAACATTTAAAATGCCTCGGATCCATATATTACAAAAAGTAAATTATAGCGGACTGAGTATTACGAGGCTAAATAAGCATCTCGAGGTTCTGGGGACATGTTGGAACCTCTCGAGCTTCGCTCTCGAGGTTCACATGTCCCCAGAACCTCTCAATGCTATTATAGCCTCGTAATACTCAGTCCCCTATCATTTATTCTATTTGTAATGACCTAAATGCTTAATACTTTTTTGTGTGTTCAAAACACAGAAAAGCAAAGTAACACAGCCACTTTTCTAAAGCAATCAATAAAATATGTTACAACATCTGTTTTACGTGTTTTTTACCATGTATGAAAATAAATTACTTCCATGACTTGCAAGCACTGCAATATGGGTATGTAAATAATATGGGGAATGCAATAGCTCTGTCATTCTCTGAGAAATCAATGTCTGAACAGTAGCTCATATGAAGAACTTAGCACCAGTCCTGACTTGTAAGCATACCTCTCAACCTTTCTTCACTGAAATGTGTGACCAGATGTGTGACGACCAAAATATGTGACATATCATCAAACATGGCACTGCAAGCTCAGAACACTATGGCTACCAGTGCACTAATGTTCTTAATGTTTGCTGATAACTGAACATAATAGAATATTATGAATTTCTGCTTTAAAGTCTCAGTGGGAAATGTGGAATATCACCTTCCCCATGTGGGACAAAGAAATTCTGAGGGGAAAACGAGTGCCGTACCTCGTAATGTGTGACAGTTGAGAGGTATGCTTGTAAGTTAGGAGAAAAAGTACTATATTAGTAATTGTGACAGATGGAGATCAATAACTTCTTAAGCTAGTCTCACATTTATGGCCAGTTATGCTCAAAGATCAATATTTAGCCAGTGAATAGAGTCCACATGGGTGTATGTCCCTGATGTCAAGATGCCCTCGCCAATGTCCGCCGTGCACTTTCCCCTCACTGTAGGGCAAGGAGCATGCTGTACCTCAGACCTCCGCCAGAGGCCATTCAAGCTCCGAGCCATGGGTTCCCCTCCCTCCCGAGAGAGGAGAACTGTCCTCTGGATGCTCGATCCTCTCCCTCCCCTGCCGATCCCGGCGGCCCGGGCTCGTTCCCAAACCTGGGTTGCCGGCATAGTGCAAGATGTGGCGTCCAGCACCTCAACCCTCAGCACCACCGTACCAGCCTTTGCTGACACTTTTAACGTGCAGCAGCAAAGTATTCTGAATAGTGTTAGTAGTCGCAACATCTTTGTTTCCAATTACCCTTTCACTGTCATGGTGCAGCCATGATTCATGATTAACAGACATTGCTACACAATTGTTGCATTTACTTCATATTCACTTACATTACAAAATACAGAACAGTCACTGTTTATTATTTATTTAGGAAATTGGAATTACAACCCTTTGAGTCATAGACTCGTTTCCAAAGGCTCCACCTCAGAATAAAACATTGACATTCATACAGTACATACATAGAATAAATGTAGGTGAGCAATCATACAGAGTATAAATACAATGAGCATGGGTTAATGCCTATACATTTGGTAGCTAAAACAGGGCAGAGCTATCAACATATTTACCTAATGAGCGGTTAAGACCTATACAATTGGTAGTTAAAGCAATGCATGATGTGAGTTGGTAGTAAGCCACCTCAGGGAGGCCTTGTCTTATACATAATACAATGCATTCATAGTCCAGTGCAGCTATATGATAACCAAGGGAGGTGAGGAGCCTGTAGGCTAGAAATAGTGAGGGCTCTCCACTGCCTGGCCAAGGGCGGATGCGTGGCCTAGTGGCATTGGTGCAGGATCCACAGGTTACCAGTTACACTGGCATTGATGTGAGGAGAGGATATGGACCCTTAAGGCAGCTTTAAAGGTACCTAGATTGGTTATTGATGTGACAGCTGGTGGGAGGGCATTGTACCAGAATGGAGCTCTAAGGGGGAAGGATTACCGGGCCAGGGTGGTCCTGACCCTAGGCACCTTCCAGATAATTTTTGGGGCAGCCTGTGTGGACACTGAGATGGTGGCTGCCTGAAGAGAAGCCATGACACCTATTGGGGTTAAACCCAGGTGGATTTTTTTTGTGAAGAGACAGGTCTGGTATAATAGACTTTCCTCAAGGGAGAGCATATTGGTGAGCACGTATAGGGTGCAGGTATGTGTATTTCTGTTGGCACCAGAGAGGAGCCGGCAGGCCTCATTGATGACTACTTGTATTTGATGAAGCGCCGTAGGGTCGGCTGCTGCATAGATTATGAAGCTATAGTCCACCAGTGATAAGACTGAGGAGGTAATGGCTAGGTGAAGTGTTTCAGGTGGCAGGCAGTCTTTAAGTATGTAAAGGAGACCAATGCGGGTGTCAGTGGTGGAGGTGAGGATTTCCATATGCTCGTGGAATGAGAGGGAAGAGTCAAACGTAATACCTAGATACTTATACTTTTGGACCTGTTCCAGTGGGATGAGAGAGGTGGACAGTATTTCCAGGGGGAAATCCTTTGATCTGTTTTGGCAGTGGGCATAGAGTATCATCTTAGTTTTTTTAATGTTGACCACCAATCTGTGTTCAGCAAACCAGTGTTCAATCTGAGAGAAGGAATTTTGTAAGGTACGCTGGAGAGAGAGAGAGAGGATCAGGATGTGCAGCATGAAGAACAGGGTTGTCTGCGTAGAGGAGAAGGATGCCAGGGCAGGATTTAGGCAGGGCGTTGAGGTAGATGCTGAATAGCAGGGGACCAAGGATAGATCCCTGGGGAACTCCTGAGTGCACAGGCAACATAGCAGATATGGTATTATTAATTTTAACACATTGGGTTCTAGATGAAAGATAGCTGGAGAACCATGAGAGTGGACAATGAGAGACCCCAATTTGTTGTAATGTGTTAAGAAGGAGGGGACGAGAAACCATGTCGAAGGCCTTTGAGAGGTCTATAAACACGGCCCCCGCAAGGTGCCCCTTGTCAAGCGTGGAGTGCAGGGAGTTAGCAAATTCTGTGAAGGCGGTCATAGTGCTATGACCAGCTCTGAAACCATGCTGTTTCATACATAAGAGGTTGTGTGCAAGGAGGTAGTCAGTGAGCTGACTGGCCATGATCTTTTCAAGGGCTTTAGAGAGTGGGGGGAGAACTGAGATGGGCCGGTAGTTGTTTGGGAGGGAGCTGTTGCCACATTTCAATATTGATGTTATCACTGCCATTTTCAATGAGGTTGGGAACTGACCCAAGTGCAGGGGCAGATTTAGAAGGTCCATGAATGTGGAGATAATTGAGTCTAGCACGAGGTATAGAATACGCATATCGAAGCAAAGGGAATGATGCGTAGTGCACATCAAGTCTGTCCACAATTTTGAGGTGTGTTCATTAATGTAGCCGGTCACAAGATTGATTTTACTGTGAACAATGACAGACCATCTCTGCATACCCAAAACTTCATGATGAAGTGGTTACAGCTGAAGGATACACTTTGTCAACATGTAGCGGATGCATGTTGACACAAGATAGCAAGCATGTTCACTGTATCAGTGCTGTGATGGGGTTGAGGACATAAGCATGTTTCAGTTAAAAGTTATATATATTGTGATTTCAACAATTCATTTTCATTACTTGCCGCATGGGAGGCTGGTGTGGAAGAAGGACCATATAAGGTTGAGAGCAAAGATGGTCGAATGCATCACCAACTGGCTGAGGAAAAAGTAACAAAGGGTGACCAAATTGTTGTACATTGTGACATCAAAAGTCATTATATGGCCATCCTGGTGGTGCTGAGGGTTGAGGCGCTGGACATCACACCTCGCACCATGTCGGCGACCCGGGTTCAGGAATGAGCCCGGGACATCAGGGGTCAGCAGGGACGGGAAGTGATTGAGCATATCCAGAGGACTGCTCTCACTTCCCGGGGCTGGGAGGAATGGCTGGTCTCGTGGCCTCTAGCAGTAGCTGGAGGTCACAGCATCTGGCAGCAACAAGAAGAGGGTGAGCTGCAGTGGACATCCAATAAGTGTGCATGGGTGCATGTACACTGCATGCAGGAAGTCACTGCATGTCCAAGCTCAGGGGGAACAGAAAAATCACTGACCTCTGATAGACGATGGTGGGGACCAGGGACCACCCCCCATGCCCAACGCCAAGTGCGTTCGCTACTGTCGGTGCTCCTCCACTTCCCAGGATGCTCATCCAGATTTACAGATAGGTCACTGGAGAAGAGTGGTGGTCCTGCCCGGGGTGTTTAATTCTGGGTGAACGGGCACCAGTGAAATTGGAGTGAAACTGAGCCAACCGACTGGTAGGACTGAGCCTTCTGTCTGGGCGGGTTGGAAGGTGAGTCGAGTGTCCCCACTGGATAGAGTCTCGGGAATGGTGTAAGGAGGGAAATAAAGTCAACAACAACAAAAAAAAACAGTAATTATATGATAGGCCGATGCCACACAACATTTTACAGTCTCTATCATCATCTCTGGGATACTTTAATGTACACCACATTGCCATTACTAGGCCGTCATGAAAAGATGCTGAGAGTTACAAAGGTTTTTTCACAAAGTGTGTGAAGAGCTTGCTCAGCAACTCCTCTTTTTCTGGTCGTGGTGCAGGTGTGATATTTTTGGGTAGTATCAGCCTTGGAATGGGCATAACCGTAGCTAACTACCCATTCTTCAATCTCACCACATCCAGCATCATACTATCTAAAAATGCATAGCTCTTTCTTTCATAAACTGGACACATAATCCACTGTTTGGTCAGCTTGGAAAGCAGAAACTCATACTTGGCAGATCCTTTACTTGGGCAAACGACGTTCCGTGGTTGGGGGCAATTACAGTTTGCAGAGTAATCAAGCATCGCACTCTGTATACATGCCACCATGCCTGAATATGAAAAGCGTTGCCACTTTGGACAATACTTATTAAGAAGCGAATGGAACACTTCAAGTTGTCCGGTGTGATAAATTGTGTCACTTTAGATATGTCATTGAGAAGTTGGATATCCATGACAATGGACTTTAATGCGTCATGGGCAGGTTTGCCCTTCTCAAGCCAGCATGTTTCTTGGTCTGTGATGTCATCAATTTCTTGGTGTTCACATGCCTGAAAAGCAAACCCACCTCCCACCTGTGAGTATGGGTGGTGTGCTCCAGGACCGATATCCATTTCTCCCATAGAAGGGTGGCATTTCCCTGACAGGTGGATGCCGACCACCAGAAATTATTAACAATGGAGCAGATCCAGTGAATAAGATCCTGCTGTGATGCTGTTTTCCTTTGGCAACAATCTTCTTGATGGTGGGCTTAGCAAGATGCCAAATGTCATACTGATGAGTTACACCAGGGAACATGGCTCTCCTGGACATCAGTGCCGCAATTTGAGGGTGGCTATCCATCGCAATGGTTGCAAACTGTATACTGCTGTCAATCAATTTTGAAGTGCTCTAATGAAGCCTTCTTCTTCTATACTATTTGAGTTCTCCACCTCAGTGACCTGCACAACCTGGGACTGGAGAATGACATTTGAATCCATGTCCATCACCGTGTACGTACAGTATTTGGCATTGAGTCCAGGGGAGTCACAGCGTCCATCACCAATTACTGTCAGGCACTTCCCCATCAACAGCTGGACATTGCTTTTCAAACGCTGCTCCCAGTTATAGTTAATGACCGGAAACAAGTACTGATGCTGAACTCTGTGGAACTGGGTGTCTGACAAGAAAGGTACATGTAAGCACCTGAAAATGTCTGAGATGCGACAGCATGTATTTTCTGTGAATAAAATTGCTGCAGAACACAGCAAGGTCCCCACACTCATTTTTCCAAGCATTGGTGCACTCCTCCAGGTGTACATATGTGACTTAGGGCAGCAAAACTCTACAAGGAACATAGTGGCATGCACACCTGAGTGCGTAACCATATGGGGAAAGAGACATATTTCGCAGACTAGCAATTGAAATAGCAGGTACAGTTGGGAACGGAAGACTAGAAACTTCTCCTCAGTGCCGATGTTGTCATTCCTGCGGATGCTGTTGTCTTCATTATCATCACTGCTGTCTGGGGAACAATTGTTACCAGTACCCAATGTAAACAGTGAGTCTTCTGTTTTGGGGATGTCACTGTGTTCGGATGACAAAAAAGATAGGTGCTTACTTTTAACGTCAATGTTTTGCTGTCTGCCCTTCACAGGAGTTGATGTCTGCTTTGGTAACATTTGCATAGTTGTAGTTGTTTCAGTAACATTCAGTGCCAATTCCTTATTTGGCCTCGTGACAGTTGATAGCACCTCTGAACCAGGCAAGCTGTACTGTCTTGCATAACGGTGGTCTTTAAAGATACTGTCGGTAGGATCCGGCCACTGGCAAGCAAAGTCAGAGGTGTCTGACTTACATTGGATTGCAACACAGGTATTGTCGGTGATTCGTGATGACCCACCGGGGATGCTAATTTCCACATATTCCGGATGTGCCAAACTGTGGCTAAACTCAGGCTGAATGCTGCCATCAGGATGACAGTAGACTGGTGAAGAACACAATGTGTCCTCCAAAATCATCATGCAACTACCGCTGTCACTGGAGACCTGCAAAAAATAGTAAGAACAGACCATTAGATATGTTTACAAACCCAGTGTATTATTTCTTCATGCCTAAGTAGAAATATAAATGCTTCAGTGCTTCACTTGTGGCAATGTCAAGAGACGTGTCATGATACCATCCGGTCACACAATTTGAATAAAATACACTGCAGTGTGCCTTCGGTGTTATGATACCGTGCTGTGACTGGAAAGGTGTGGCGATAAAAATGGAAGAGCAGCACTGTCAGTTGAGTCGTGTCATGAAACACAACACTTGTCAAAGGGATGTAGCATCACAGTGTAATGCCACCACACATTATACATTCTGAGGATGCTAAATGTACATGCTGGTGTACTGTGACCTTACACTACAGTGACTTGAACTGTAAGGAATGTGTCAGCAATGGGACTCTGTACAATTTCCTTAAACTGTAGACACTGCTAAACTACTTGTGAAACAATGCTGGCAAATTGAACTGCTGAAACATAGTAATTATCGACTTATAAAGACCATTATGCCCATCCAGTCAGCCTGTAACTCCTGTACTCAATTACAGGTTTTGACACTCTGCCCGCTTCACCTAGATGGTAACACACTGCATTGTCCATGCATTTTCGAATTGGTAACTGTGAGTGCTTTCTGCATTATGTAGCTTATCATCACATGAAGGTGAAAGGGTAACTTTCAGTGAAGATGATCATTTCTTGCATGTATGACAGCATTCGGTTAGGAGTGACAGACGGTGTCACACACAGCAATACACACCATGTGATGGAAAGGTGGGCATTTCTTCAATATACCTTATGACAGTTGACGCACAGGCAGAAACTTACCTTGCGACATTTCTCAGTGGCACTCACTAAGCAGTCTTCCCCACGGTGATGAAACAGACTGGGCACAGCATCAGGTTTCAGTTTTCGGGATTGCATCACTTCTCCTGAAAATGAGCATGAAAGAAACAATATTACTCCAACTGGCAGTGCCACAATGTAATCATGCAAAGTTGTACTGATGAGTTTGTCTCAACACACAGTCAAGAATGAACAATCTGACATTGTCTGATGTTTACAGACATCAGTAATGCAGGTATGACTATGCGCAGTACAGTCTGTGCTGTCATGTGTATCCATGGGCATGCTGTTTGTATATCGAGATACATACTGGTTATATACTGAGATGGATGGATACATTTTTTTGTCTGTCACTGTCTCTGCATATTGGTAAATGTATATATGTACATATGTTTCTATGTATGTATTTCTGTAGACGCCTCAATATGTTATGTATAATACATACATGCATTTGGATACTGTTTATGTATGCTTGTGTTTATATGAACATGGACACGTTGATATCTGTAACAGTCTCATAATATGTATCTCTATATATTTATATAGACATACCTATTCATGCGTATGCAAGTTAATTTTTTCAAAATGTAAAATCACTTTTATCTGTACCTGTGATCAACCCACATATGACTGTGCCCTTGATCCTTCTGATTGGAACTGTACATGTCACTTCAGACACTGGGTGCCACAATGTAATTCTGCAACATGGTGGTGTGCTGATATTGCTGTCGTCAGTTCCAATGATTCAATGATGGTTAACGATGTCAGCTGATGACTATGCGAGTACCTCTGTGTGACATGACTCACTGTGGACATGAAAACCTTGGCAATGCCTCGAATAGCATTGCATGGAATGATGCATAAGATAGTGGCGTTGACACCCGAAACAAAATTGTGATGATACAGTGGTGTAAATCATTGTTGAGATGTCAACCATGGTCCTGTTTCCACACACAAATCGATGTACAGAAGTTCGTGGTGAAAGTACATCTTGTACGTGGAATGTAAAAAAATGTGGCTGCACATTCATGTGGATATGGTACAGAAACCACGTAAATGGATTGTGAAGGAAAGTACTGAACGTGGTGCATGATGTCATTTTGCAAACCGGTGACGGGCGTAAATAGGACACAAGTATGTAAATGTTCCTTCGGACATACAGAAGCTCCATAACTCTGGGTCATGCTAAGAAGCGGAAAGGAAAGGGATCAAGGGGAAACAGTACGAAATAATTCATAGCGCTGCATTGTCAGTGGTATGATGAAACATTGTAGCAGGATTCAGGAACACATTGGATTGTCATACATGAACCCTATGCCATGTGACAGGGAGGCTAAAGCCATACACATACCACTACCAATGGCGGGCGATCACTTGTAAAACTATAGGAAGTTTTAAAAGGTCATGGGAGAGGACACAAGGGAGGGGGCTGGGTGTTGAGAGTGGAGAAAGCACTGAATGTGAGGGAGGGGGAAAGGGTGGGGCAGCTACAATGTGGGGTGCCATCTGCACACTCAAGTACAAGTGATAGACCATGATGCCTTTTTCTGCTGGCAATTGCATATGGTTGTATGTTTAAACCCGTTTACTGTAATTGCCCCAACCACCTCTTGTGGCAGAGTAGAAAAAGTGTCCACCGCCCTGTCAGTGTAGAAAAACATCCTCACATTAACTTTTAATGGAACCCACCTTCCGTGTCATTTTATTTCCCCTGGTTCTGATATCTTTCCTAATTCAGAATCTTGCACCAAGCAAAACCTTGTTTATGGCCTTGAGGTACTTAAAAGTTAGTAACATGTCTTCCCCTTTGTCTCCTATAATACAGTGAGCACATATTGATGTGCTGTATTCTGTCCTCATCTGTTGTCTAATGCAAGCAATGCACCATCTTTGCCTTCATGCTCTGGATAGCATCCACCTTCCGGTATGTCCTTATGCACATGTGGTCTGTAGAGATGCCTGCAGTATTCCATGTGAGGCATCACCAGTGCTTTACACAATGGCATCATCACCGTCTTCTGTCTCCTGCTACTACTGCCTCTGCCTATGCACCCCAGCGTGGCAGTTCACCTTCCTGCAGCATTTTCGCACTGCTTTGATACCTGCAGGTCATTGTATGTGACAACACCTACCGGTAGGTTAATTTCCTCTTTGTAGATAGTCATTAACTCCCACCCATCCTGTAGCTCTACCCATGATTCCACCCAGAAAGGAGCATCATCTTTGCAGTTTGCGGAGACAAGCTAAGTTCACAAACCGCAGGCCATCTCTAAAGCTTCTCCACCTCTATGTTAATTTTCATCACCACTTCTGTAGTATCCACCCTGTTGCAGATCTTAGTGTTGTCTGCAAATAGTGAGACTTGTCCTTCCAGCACATCTACAATGTCACAAACAAAGACAATGAACTGCACTGGAAACAGCAATGATCCCTGTGTTACTCCGCTAGTATATGTCAACAGGGGACACAGGCATACAGAAACATGACCCTGACTGACTGAGGCCTACCAGGCAGGTGTGTTGTGATGTGAGTATGTGACCACATTGGCCTATATTCACTGCCACAGCACATTCGCATGTAGGAGGACCACTGTCACTGTAGCACTAGGAGAAAGCTGGACATGAAAAAAGGGGTGAGCATATGGTGACCATCGCTGATCGTGACAGCACAAAAATATGATACAGCACCTCCACATGGTACTTACACGATGCACATCACTAGATGTTCCAGTTTGGAGACAGTGAACATGTACACAGGTGGGTGGATCACACCTGTGTGCAAACATGCTGTACCACCGTGTGTGTCCCATTGTTTATTCCCTGCCCTGTGCTATGCTGCCAGAATGTAACATTAGGGTGGATGGTAGATGAGAACGATCCTACAACCTACACCTGCTACCACAGTACATTTGAATGACTCAGCCTCCTCAACTGGTACAACTCCTGTAGTGTCATACCTCACATGCTGTGAGGCCATAGTGGCATGGTCTGTGTCACATTGTTATACATGAAAGCTATCATGTGTACCAGTATTGGCAATGATCACAAAAATATGCCTTTAAATTTATGTAGCGCACATTTCAAATGTGATGACAGTGCTACACTTACTGGCCTAACACTTGAAGAAGACTGTGTCAGACAAACCGGGATTGAATTCTTCTATGAAATTACAATGGCTGTTGATCAGGGTGTAGCAATGGACATGGCCTACCTGGACCTCGAGAAGGCCTTCAAGATGGTGCGATACAGAGGAATGGTACATAACTTGTGGAGTGTAGCGCTGGTGCATAAAATAACAAAATGGGTCTAGAGCTGACAGGCACAATGCAAAGGGTGGTGGTCAATGGGGTGCACTCTAGGAAGACAGGGGTGATGAATGTGGTCACCCAGGGGTCGGTGCTGCTGCCAATGCTGATTAACATCTACATCAGCAGCATAGCAGAGGGGTGTCAGGGGAAGGTATGCCTTTTCACGGATGACACAGGACTCAACAACAGGGTGGCTATACCGGATGGTGTGGGAGGGAGGCAATGAAAAATGATATATGGTTACAGCAATAATTTTCAGAAAAATACCAGCTGATGTGGAATGCAAGGAAGTGCACAGTGATGCAGCTGGGGAGGAGGAATCAAAATACCACATACTTCAGCTCCCAAGGTGGTCACAAGGGCTCTTCAAAGGTAGCCCTCTCCTGCGCTGCTGTAGGATCCACTGGAAGCAGCTCCAGAGGTGGTCGCGAGGGCTCTTCAAGGTAGCCCTCCCCTGCACTGCTGTAGAACCCGCTGGAAGCAGGTACGATCCCAGCATGAAGCCCCCAAGCTGTGTGGCGAGGCCGCGGTCGAGTGCTGTGTGCACCGCATGGATAAAAGAACAGTACGACTGTTAGTTTGGTTTTTGGCGCCAAGTTCAAATTTGCACTTCTGGCCCACACAGTGTCGGCCTACAAGCAGAGATAGTTTTATCCTGCTGTTTTAAGCTATTCCTGCTGTGTTTCTTTAAGGCTCCACAGGGTGCTTTAACTTGCATACTGTCTGATTTACTTAGTTTTGAACTGCTTTTAAAAATTCCTTTAGGCAGCATGTTCGAGCTATGACGCAGTGCAGAGTAGCATACTGAGCCCAGGCTTTACAGGTCTCGACCTACAGTCATTTTTAAAGCAACTAGCCTTATAACCAATTGCAATGTTGCTGTAGCAAGTAGCTTTGCTGAATCAGCCCTAAAATTATTTCTTTCTCTGCACTGCAAGGAATTTTATTGTACTACCTAGAAGATGCTGAAGCACATGAATTAAGTCTTGTGAAACAAAAAAAAAAGTATTTATTTAAAAAAGAAAAAGTCCTCATTGTGCCCCCCTGCCTACTCTGCGTAAGTCCCTCCCTTTTCAGAGTGCATATAGCTCACCTCCATGTCTGTCTTTTTCCTCAGCTCCCGAGGTGGTCATGAGGGCTCTTCAAGGTAGCTCTCCCCGTGCTGCTGTAGGACCTGCTGGAAGCAGGTACGATCCCAGCACAAAGCCCCCAAGCTGTGTGGCGAGCCGCGGTCGAGTGTTGTGTGCACTGCATGGATAGAAGGACAGTCTGACTGTTAGTTTGTCCCTGCCGACACGTTGCTTCGGCTGCCCCACCACCCCCACCACCCTTGGTGAACTCGGCCATAAATAGCTGGATACAGATCATATGGTCTTGGTGTAAAAAAAAATCAGCCCACTTTCCCATCTGCAGATTTCCTAAGCTCACCACTAGTGGCCACCCGAGTGCATTTCCCAACTACAAATACCCTGCCAACAATATGCTGCACTGGTATCTGGCAATATTATGCCTGCTAACACCCCTAGTCTCCCTCCCACCTTCCATCTACCCTCTACCTCAGCCATGCCTCCTTATTTTTTATTCCGGAGATGAGCCTCCCCCACATCGGGCCACCTCCTCCTTATGGCTGCCGCAACCATGCCCCCTGAACGTTTGGCCGCTAACATCCTCCATCCTGCCACCCTCCTCTCATGCTGGGCTGATGATAATAAACATCACCGATACAAGAACACCTCGTCCTACCCTCCTCCCCCCTACAACCAGTCTCCCCTTGCCTCTCCTATTCCTTGTCATTCCCTCTCTCTGATCCCTCCCCATTCCAGTCTTGCTCTCCACTACCCCCACTCAGGGTACTGTCCCCAGACGTCATAGGCATATCAGTGCTCCTCTCAGGATGATTTCACTACTACTCCTTTTATCTGGTAATGTCCACCCCAACCCAGGCTCGCTCACTGGCAGTAAATCTCATCTCTCCACAACCTTAGGACTCAGACTTGCCTCCATTAACGTCTGCAGCCTGTTAAAGAAATTTGCTGGCCTACAAGCCTGGGTCGCTCAGCACCAACCAGATGTGCTGGCACTAGTCAAAACATGGTTATCCAAGGCAACGCCTGACTCGTTCATCTCCCTCCTGGGTCACTCACTCTACAGGGAGGACAGAAGTGGAAAAAGAGGGGGGGGGGTTTGTGCCATCTACCTACGGGACTCCCTCCTAGGCCTCCCCCTCCAAAAACCACTACTAGAGCACGGTGCCCAGGCTATCTCTCTAAAGGTCACCCTGGGCCCCTCAAGATCCCTACCCCCATCATCACAGCTGCCTACATTCCCCTACGTCACTAGAACCACACCCTGCAATCTCTACTAGATTACATCTCCCATCAACCCAGCAAGATGGAACAAATTATCATGGGCGACTTAAATATTAACTGGCTCGCCTGCGTGGGGAACAGTGCCAAAGATGCCTTTGCTGCTCTCAATCTTACCCAACTTGTCTCCTCCCCCACCTGCCCCCATCCAAATGGTAGTGCCACTCCAGTGGACCTGGTATTCTCAAACAGGCCTCATAAGATCACCAATTTGACAGTACTGCCAAATGCCCTTAGTGATCACTGCCCAGTCATTTTTCTTTAGTCATATAACCTTGAGAAGCCCAAGCCCATCCTCATATCCAGAAGGCACCTGTCCGTGAGTAACCTTGCCTTACTACGTGAACACCTTGCCAGCTGGGACTGGTCTCCAGTAAAACTGGCCCCCAATATTGACGCTGCCCTCAACTATTTTATTTACCACTTTAACAGGGCCTGCACTGCATATGCACCCATACCCAAAACTATACGTAGGAAACACAACTCTCCCTGGATCACCCAAGCCCTCATAAAGCAAATGCGTCTCAGGGATGATCTCTGGCACAGAGCCCTGGAGTCCAGGAAGCCTGCCGACAGACAAACCTACAGATTGGCATGAAACCAGTGCACCTGGGCTATCCATAGTGCTAAGGCGGCATACTACAGAAATACCTTTGCATCCACCTGGGGTTCCTCACATAAGTTCTAGGACTACTTAAAGGAACTCAACGGCAAAACCCAGTCCCCCCCTCCCAACTCAATATCGATGGGGCAATCACCATCGACTCACACAGTATTGCAAAAGGGCTGAATGATGCCTTCTCAGATCTCTCCTCTACCCTACCTATCAACTTTTTTGATCCCGCCCCTGATCCCCCTACCACCTCTGCCTAACACCCACACTTCTACTTCCAAGCTCTCTCCCAGTCTGCTGCCAAACCCTCTGCTCAAAGCCCTAAGAGGTGCCAGGCACAGTAGTGACTTACTTGATCCCTGCCTTCTCTGCTCTACCCTGGACATTGTTCTCGCCCCCTCACTGACCTTCTCAACCTCTCTCTCTCTCTGACTTGGCCAATTCCCACAAGCGTGGAAAAGAGTGGTCATCGTCCCCATACACAAGGGTGGTGACAGAACAACCCCAAGCAATTACAGACCGATCTCCATCCCCCCCCAAAGCCCTAGAAAAGATTATGGATGACCAGATAACAGACTACCTCAATGTGCACAACCTACACTGCAGGGACCAGCATGGTTTTCGTCATGTTCACAGCACCACCACTGCCCTCATCGAGTTCTCCACTTTCATTCACACTGCCCTGGACAAAGGGCATCCTACCGGGGCAGTCTTCATCGATTTGTCAAAGGCCTTTGACATGATCTGCCACCTGCTTCTCATTAACACCCTCACCCAGCTTGGTTTCACCTCGGCCCTGTAAGCTGGGTTGCCAATTCCCTTGCTGCCTGCACTCAGTGCATCAAAATCAAAAATATCCTTTCTAGCCTACATCAGGTCCACTCCAGTGTCCCCCAAAGCTTTATCCTGGGACCACTACTCTTTAGCTTATACCTAAAAACGCTGCCCAATGTCTCCCCAGAAAACATACTGCTTTACGCGGATAATGCGGTCCTCTTCACATCCCACCACGACCCCGCCCAACTCCAGCTTGCGCTACAATCCACTTTTACCCAGACTGACCAGTGGTTCCTTGACCACAGGCTTGTGATCAACCTTAAAAAACCAAAAACCTCGCTGTTCACCCACAATCAGAACAAACTCAAGGGCTCGGCACTGGCCATTCAATCCCTCTCCCACCACCCTCTCGAGCAGGTCACCTCATACAAATACCTAGGTATCATCCTCGACTCTTCTCTCACCTTCCATGAACACATCCACACCCTCTGCTCTGCCATAAACTGCTGCATAAGCTTCTTATATCGGCAGATTTGGCACAGAGTCTGTCTCCCCCCAGAAGCACTAAGACTAGCCATTGACTCATCAGTCCTGTCCCTAGTGGACAATGGACTCCTAATATACGGTGCTGCAGACAACACTGCCCTTGGCAAAATCAAGCTCTCAATCAACAAGGCCTGTCGGCTACTCACTGGGGCTGACAGGCTAACACTCACCTGCGCTCTTTATGACTTGTCTAACCTCCTCTCCCTTGAAGAGTGACTACACTACCAGACCTGTTTGCTCACCCAAAAAATCTGTGTCAGCTTAACCCCCCCAGGTCTGTCTAAATTTATCAGCATGGCCACCCCTCCTGCCCACATTTGTAGCTCCACCAAGCCCCTACTAATAGCCCCCAGGGTTAGGACGTCCCTCGCTCAGAGGTTCTTTTCCTACAGGGCACCCTCCTGGTTCAACACTCTCCCTCCTGGTACCTCGTCTGATCTCAGAATTGGACAGTTCAGATAATCCCTGTGTAGTCACCTTCTCAGCTCCTGCCATTGCAATTGCAAATAATTGCACCTCTACTGCTCCACATCCTACCATCTGACCCAACCCACCCATCTCTGCTTATTTGTTCAGTGTGCTTAGCTCACGATTGCTGAGCCACAATTATGTTTGGGCCTGTTCCTGCAATTTTGAGTTTTTTCTCCGCACCCCTGCTGTCTACCCCTACTGTATGTAAGGTCTTCGAAGTATATGTGCTTAATGGTCACTCCTTCTTGTTTAGCTACCATCATGTATAGGCCTGTCTCCTGCAAGAAGGGGCATTTCTCTTGCTGGCATGGCCCTCTCAACCTGTATTTTAATTGTACACATTTTTATTGTAAATATTATTGCCATACTACTGGTCCTGTACTACTGTCTGTTTTCCTCTCACTGTATGTTTCTCCTGCCCCGTCCTATTCTGTGTATGATGATGAGCCTTTGTAAATGAGTTCTTGACTCAAAGGGTTGCAATTCTGATACTGTAATAAATAAATAAATAAAAAGCATACACAATAGGGTTCAAGATAATGGCTGCAACTAGGCAGGAGAATGATGTAGGAGTTATAATCACTGATGATGTTAGGATGGGGAACCAGTGCAGCAAGCGAAGGGGCAAAGCTAACTGGATGATGGCGTGCATGCTAAGAAACAAAACCACCCAAAACAGGGAGGTGCTGATGCCACTGTAAAGTTCCATGGTGAGGCCACACTCGAGCTATGGGGTATGATACTGGAGGAGCCATGTACAGAAAAACATAAATGCCGTGGAAGATGTGCACAGCAGGGCCACTGAAAGGTGGCATGGTCTAGGTGGGGTGACTTATCAAGATTGGTTGAAGGAGCTTGATTTGTATCCTCTGGTGACAAGAAGAGAGAGAGTGGACATGATCAAAAAATTCCATTATGTGCAGGTGATCAACAGTGTGTGGGAGAGCTTGTTTTCAGTGAAAGTAGATACAAAAACTAGGGCTCATTGACTGAAGGTGGAGTGTGGAAGGTTTAGGGGTAAAGTTAAGAAGTATTACTTCACGTTGAGATTGGCTGAGCCCTGAAATGCACTGGCGTAGTGGGCTGTGATGGCCGGTACAGTGGAGGTTTTCATGAAGCCATGTGACAAACACAAGGGGTTGTTAAGGGGAGGAAGGGGTGAATCTTGTGGGGGGGGGACAAGTACAGGGTTGTGAATGGGCAGACTCGATGGCCATTGAAGTTCCTATACTGACATCAGATTTGTACAGTATGAGTCTATGACATGTGCACATCAGCAACTACCCACAACAGTTAAATACTGTATCTGAAACTGGACGAGAAGGCAACATTTGAACAGTACAACAGCATTCTAATAAGTGAATGACTAAGGGATACATGTGGTCAACCATAAACAGATGTCATTGAAATCCATAATGCATTGTGCGACTGCAAGGCACATAACTTACATTCCCCTCCCACTCTGACATGGACACATACATGATGGTACGGAGTATGATAAGAAGTGCTACCACCTCATTATGCTTGATGTGACCCCAATCGACTTGCTCAGCTCCATCAACCTGCGAAGACATTCCTATAGCAGTCATTAAAGAAATGTGGAGTAGAGGTCACATGTCATGCATGAGAGTTACTGCAAAAGCTAAACTATTCACCAATGCAGGAAGACCCAGGACAAGAAGTACCAGGTATACACGAAACATTCATCAGAACAAAAAATAACCTCTGCACCACCACCTTTCATTCCTTGTTACAGGCATAAACGGTATCAATGTCCACAACATCCTCTTACCACTCCCACCTCCCACAGAAGGGTGTAATCACCAAATGGCACCAAATAAACTGACGGCATCTTTGGACAAACAAAAACCACATATGCGGTGTTGACTGCAGGTCATAATCATATATGGGGGGGATGTGTGGTGTGTCTTTTATTGGATTGTGCCCATTAACATTGCAAAGACTTTATAGACTCAAGAAATGAGCATGTGTCTGAGGAAGTAGAGGAAATACAGACAATCAATGTGTAAGTCACAGATAGTGCATGTGCCACCTTCTCACCAGACAGTGTTGAGACACATCAATGCTGTTTCAGCGTAGCAGGCCGCAGGTAGTGTGAAGGTCGGAAAACATAATGTGGTATGTGGTTTGGTGGCAGCGTTGCTGGAAGTGTGACATGGACTGCAGGATTTGGGGATATTTTATTGTTTGTGATCATGACAGTTTAAAGCACCGCATCCACATGTGGCGACTGCAAAGTCACATGGGTGACATCACCCATCCACTGCAAGGATGCATGCAGTGTATAACAGCACCATCTGCAGACATTGTCTCTACTGCTGAAAATAGCATGCTTTCGTGTGATGCAATGCAGAACAAAAGTAAAGAACTGTGTCACAAACACCACAGGAAAATGACACTTTATGCTGTCAGTCCTCTCCTCCCAGTGAACACAACCTGCTACATCATGTTAACGCAGACATGGGAAACAGGCACAGCTACGGTGCCTCAAGGATACATATTAAGTGTGATTATTGACATTGTGTGCTATTTTAAAAACTAATGATGGACTCACCTGTTAGGAGCTGGATCTGGTGGATGTGGATGCCAGTAGCATGCGTATATAGTTGAAAGGGCCAAACGAACAACAAATTCATCCATTCATCCAAGAATGAACTGCAGGTGCTCTGAAATGCAATTCAGACCATCAAGCTTGTCACCCAACTGCTGAGAGACTTCGTTGCAGCAGAGACACTCCTGCAGGGTTGGCATGATGGCGCGATGCCCACACAGACACCATGAATTGACATCCTCCATTCTGCGTAGCATGGACTCATCACCAACATTAGCAGTGCCTTCCTCTGTTGATGGGGTAGTATCATCTGTTGTTGCTACCTGTTGATCCTGTAATTGGTGCCATGGCTCAAACCTGTATGGCTGGATCCCAGTGGTCAGGGACATAGTAAGCATCTCCTGCAGCACATTTGTCATGTCGCTGTCATGACCACTGCTGTAATCGGTGTCATACAACACATGCAAGTCAGAAGCACTGGGGTCATTGTAGCTTGTGTCTTCTCCTTCTATGGTCAGTAACAGATGTTAGGGTAGCACAGAGAAGTTATCAACTGATGTTTCTTGTTTGCTAACTTGCGAGATGGAATAACAGAAGCACAATGATGTCAGCGTGGGAAGTATTCAGTCAAGAAGAGGACAGTTGCCCTCAGTGTGAAGACAGAAAACCTTTTCATAAAATAATTTTTATTTAGTTATGTTGACCAGGAAGGAGGACTAGACAATTGTTTGCCTATTTTCAGTCTCGTCCCGGGGGCATACAGATGGATGCCAACTGAAACTGAACCAGATTTTAAGCTGTTGGTGGTATGTTTAGTGAATGCAGAACAAAAGTAAAGAACTGTGTCACAAACACCACAGGATAAATTACACTTTATGCTGTCAGTCCTCTCCTCCCAGTGAACACAACCTGTTACATCATGTTTTTTTTTTGTCAGTAAATTTTTATTACATTTTTCTTTTTCTTTTTTCATAGTAAAAATGAACAGTTACATGAAATACTAGACATCAATAAAATATTCCTTGACATGAAATGCATTACATAGATAAAATATTAGATCATACTCAAAAACTTTAATCCAGACATTTATGTAAAGAAAACCATTTAGAATATATTAGCTATATGAAAATTAATAACTGTTGAGAATAGTGGATAAACATATTATATAGACTAAGTAATATTGAAATTGTAACTTGAATAAACATATACCATCTGTACATAAGGTATTGTAGGGTAGGTGTGTGGGGTTGGCCTCATCACCTGACCTTTATAATCAAAATAGAGCGTAACAGTAATATAAAAAATGTCTACTATGAGGGTATTATATGTCAAGGGTCTAAATACTCTGTAGAATTATAAACACACAGCCTTCTTGAGTTATGAAGAATATTTATGTTCTCATCATAATCTGATAAATGGTGGTCCATTTTTTGTCAAACTTCTTGGACAAGTCTTTTAATGTTAGCACTAAATGTTCTGTTTTGAGTATATCTATAATTGCATTTCTCCATTCTTGTATTACAGGTATATCATCTTCTAACCATTGTTTTAAGATAATCTGTCTGGCTGTAACACCTATCAGCATGAGTATATTTTTTTGTTCATAGTATCACACAGTTGTTCTGTTCACAATGGTTCACAATGGTCTGGTGGAGAAACTGACGGGGTTGGGAGTAGGCCCTTTGATGGTCAGATGGATTGAAAACTGGTTAGCTGGATGCACCCAGAGAGTAGTGGTCGGTGGGGAGCTCTCAAACCCTAGAAAGGTCGGTAGTGGGGTACCGCAGGGCTCGGTCCTGGGTCTGATCCTGTTTAATGCATACATATCGGACATCAGGGAGGGTATAGGGTGTGAAATGAGTCTCTTCGCTGATGACTCCAAGATGGGAGCAGTAGTTGAGGGGGAAGAGGGGAGGTTGGTCCTGCAAGGGGACCTGGACACCCTGGAAAGCTGGGCTCACACATGGAAATTAAATTTCAATATCACCAAGTGCAAAGTGTTACATCTTGGGCGGGGAAACCCTAAACACAGGTACACCCTGGGAGAGGAGGCGCTGGAGGTCTCAACAGGGGAAAAAGACCTAGGGGTCATGGTGGATGCATGTATGAATAACTCTGAGCAGTGCAGGAGAGTGGCTAGCAAGGCAAACAGGATGTAGGGATGCATTGTAAGAGGGATCACCTCTAGGAGCAGGGAAGTGATTCTGCCACTGTACAATGGACTGGTTAGACCACACCTTGAGTACTGTGTACAGTATTGGAGACCACACTTGAAGAGGGACATCTAGCTCCTGGAGAGGGTACAGAGGAGGGCAACTAAGATGATACGAGGACTAGGGGATTTGACGTATGAAGACAGACTTGAGCTCTGCCTGTTTTCATTGGAGGAGAGGAGAGACAGGGGGGATATGATTGAGGTCTTCAAGTACCTCAAGGGAATAAATAGGGTAAATATGGAGGGGATCTTTAGACTAAAGCAGGAAGGTATCACCAGAGGGCATGGTTTGAAGTTAGAAGGTGGAAGGGTGAGGGGGGAAAAGAGGAGGAGGTTTTTCACTGAGAGGGTGGTGGCCCCTTGGAATGCGCTGCCTGGTGAGCTGGTTCAGAGATCCACAGTAGAGGGCTTCAAGAGAGGGTGGGACAGACACAGAAAGCGGATGTGCCAGATGATGGCCTGGCCCAGAGGGGTGGGGATGGATGATAGGGGTTTCTGGAACACAAAAGGGGGAGGGCCTCGGCACCCAACTAGGGATCTGAGGTTCGAGCAGACTCGATAGACCATAAGGCCTAATCTGCTGGCAATTAGTATGTTAGTATGTTGGGTCAAAATGGACTATAATGCATGAATTTATTATTATATGATCATAAATCATAGGATAATTTATAAAAACGTTTTTAATTTCACTCCAGAAGGTTTGGATATGAGGGTAGTTCCAAAACATATGTAACACAGTGCTTGCTACCGATTTGCACTTATGACAGACCGGGGTGACCGCCAGGCCTATCTTATGTCTCTGATATGGTGTATAATAAAGATTATGGATTGTCTTAAAATGTATTAACTTTAAATTGACTGTGCTAAAGAATGTAAAAAGGGAAGACCAAATGTTATCCCAGTCCCAATCCCCCGTATCTACTTGGAGTTCTTGTGACCACCAACGAGATGATTCTACCGATGAACCTCTAATTAGATCTACATATAATCTATACATGGAGGAAATGGACCAAGATAATCGCAGACATCCCAACCAGGATTTAGAATTGTCATTAAGGGGGATGGATAAATCTATTTTATCTTTGATGATATTCTGTAATCCCAAGTAAAAATCCCTATCAGTAGGAGGAATATCATAGTGCTGTATTAGCTCATTAAAGATTATAAAGTCTCTGTCCCTTATTAAGGTTTTAAGTGTACTAATCCCCTGTGACTGCCATATTGTTTTTTTTTATGTAATCCATTATGGGAGAAGTTAGAATTATTCCAAATGGGCTGATTTCAAAGAAAATTTTAAATTTAGCTGCAACATGTGACTAACTTGTTTTATATGTCTGATTGAATCTATTATTATCTTATTATTTATTGGTCTAGCAGGTCTAGAATAAATCAGAGATCTAAGATCAATATTCCATTTCTCTAACAATTCCCTTTCAATACCTACCCAATCTGGGACACATTCTCCTGTTATATCAGTCTTAAGCCACCAATTGAGTTGAGCAGTCCTGGCCACTAAAAAGTATAGATAAAAATCTGGGGCTCTCAATCCTCCTTTATTTTTTGCTCTACACATCTTAGAGAATGCTAATCTATTCCATTTACCTTACCACAAATATTTGGAGACAAGATAAGTTATACCCTGTATCCACTTCCTGGTGAAACTACAAGGTATCATCATAAACAAGTATAGGAATTTAGGTAATAGGATCATCTTGACAGAGTCCAGTCTCCCCCACAGTCCCAAAGGTAGTTTATTCCACTTGCTTAGATCTTCTATCACCCTTCCTCTGAATTCACTAGCATTCTTAAGTATAGTTTTGTGCAGGGTATTATGAATTTTAATTCCCAAATATATAATATGATCTTTTACCCATACAAGACCCAGAGGAGTTATTTCTTCTTTACAACATAATCTATTAAGAGGTAGGAAGTTTGTTTTATTCTTGTTAAGTTTATATCCTGAGAGACAACCAACATCCTGGATACTTTTTAAAATTTCTGGTAAAGAACTATAGGGATTAGAAACCATCAGCATGATATCATCTGCATGTGCTGCTACCGTGTGTTTGCTTTGTGCACCATTGATTCCCATTTTGTCTTTCTCGTGTTCCAATTTTTTTTTATGAGTGGGTCTATTGTGAGGTTGAATAACAGAGGAGAAAGAGGACACCCCTGCCTTGTTCCTCTGCAAATATTAAAGAATGGTGACATTACTCCATTTGTTACCACTGCAGAACTTGAGTTTTTGTATAACAAGTCTACCCACCGAATAAAAGCATCAGGGAATTCATAAAACCATAGGGTTGAGGAAATGTGAGACCAGGAAATTCGGTCAAATGCCTTTTCAGCATCAAGTGAAAGGAGGCCACAGGGTATTGAGGCTTGATTGGCAGCTTGTATTACATGAAATAATTTTCTTGTATTGTCTGCAGACAGTCTACCTCTCAAGAATCCAGTTTGTTGCTTAGAAATGATACCAGAGACGACCTTCTCTGTTTGACATTATTTTCACTAATATTTTGGTATCAGAATTTATTAGTGAGATAGGTCGATAATTACCACAGGAGAGAAGATCCTTTCCCCATTTGGGAATTAAGGTAATATGACTGCTAGTCATTTCACTTGACATATATCCCATCTCTCTAGAGTCATTGAAAACTTCCACAAGTATCTGCGCAATTTCCTTTTCAAATTTATTGTAGAAATTAGATGCATAGCCATCGGGCCCTGGGGCCTTATTTCTCATCATTTGTTTTATTGCCTCAGTAACTTCTTCAATATGAATATTGGACCTAATCATATCATGGTAGAGAGGAGAAACTTTGGGAATATTTAGACCATCACAGAACATATGTAGAGAATCTGTCCCTTTGTAGCCATTCTCTCTACAGGTCTGAATAAAACTTCATAAATTAGTTGTTAATTTGTTGATGACCTGTTAAGATATTGTTTGAGTTACTACCCCTAATGGTAATGTTAGTAACACCCTTATTTTGTCTCAGACAAATTGACAATATTTTGGCTGCTCTCGGACCTGAGTCAACATAGTTAAGTTTGGCTCTTCTTATAGAGAAAATTGCTTCACCTCTAATTGTTTCATCATATTCTATTTTAAGTTTTGACCATGTATTCCATATAGCAGAAGAGTCAGTATTTATTTATTTATTTATTTATTGAATTTTGATGACCGGGTAGGCCCGCTGGGCCCCAAAGGTCCCTTTTTCAGGGGCGACCCGGGAGTAACAATTATTACAGGTAACAGATCAGTACACTCAGATGATTATAATGTTATATGCTAGAAAAAGACCTCATAGTAGAAGTTTTTCCTGTTCTTTAATTTTTCTTAGTAAGTCGTTTTGTTTTTGAACGTTTTGTTTCTTAAGGGCAGCAGCTTCACTAATAATGATTCCTTTGAGGTAACACTTAAGACAATCCCAAGTATTATTCCAGGAGGTGTCTTCGGGATCGCTTAATAGTATAAACTCCTTTATGCTATCACTAATTTTTTCTGAGATATTATCTTTTTCAAGAAGGAAGTTATTGATCTATTATCTCCGAGTCCTGTAAGGGTTGTTTGCTTTACTGAAGGTTAGAGAGACTGGACAATGATCAGAGATAACCTGTGTCTCTTTCTAAGCCTTAAGAATCCTGCCAACATGTATTTTAGGGAAATATATCTGATCAATTCTAGAGCCTGAGTGATGGCAATGGGACCAGAAAGTATAATCTTTAGCGTCAGAATGTAATGCACACCAAGCATCAATTAATTTAAGGTTTTCTGTGAGGTCAGCTAGTTCTTTGTCAGCTTTGTTCCTTCACAGCCTCGAAGATGACCTATCTAGCGTAGGGTTTAGAATACAGTTTGTATCACCCACTGGAATAATGGTGCTATCTAGAAAAGCCCCAACACTATTAAAAAACTTTTGAAATATTTCATGTGAGGTGTTGGTGGGACCATATACATTAACTAATGTTAAATATTCCTCACCTAGTTTCCCATTAAGTATTAGATAATGACCATCTGGATCCCCTAGTACAGTACATGGAGTAAAGGTAATACCTCTTTTAAATAGTATAAGTACCCAAGCTTTCTTAGAATTGTTCCCAGCCCCAAATACTTGGTCTACCCATTCTCTATGCATCCATGAATAATGTTCTTTTTTAAGGTGAGTTTCCTGGAGAAATACTAATGAAGGACTTAGTTTCTTAAGATGCCGCAGCACAGAGTATCTTTTAATCTTGTGATTTAGACACCTGACATTCCAAGTAATTAGTTTTAAGCTATCTATGTTAGCCATTGTGAAAATATAATAATGTTAAAGAACTGATTAATGATCTAAGCAGACAATTGAAATGAGGACCTACCCATTTAAGGAGGTGGGGGAAGAAAGAAGCAGAAATAAAGAAGGAGGTGTATATATACATAACACATTTTATCAGGATGTACCTAAACAAAAAAACATGTGCACAAGAAATCCTAACTTCTCGGACAGTCAAAAAATAAATATTTGTAAATATGTCAGTATGTACCCAATCTAGTTTCTTTCAAAATTCGTTTTTCTGAAAACAATAATAGCGTACACTAAAACCCTAATCCAATACATTCTAGGATGGTAAATTAACATGGCGGCCATCGCCCCTCTCCTCTTTAAGATAACCTAAGTTAGAGGGTTCTTGTCTTTAATTGCAGTGTTACTCTTATCACATAAAGAGGAATCCCATCCTGTTAAACATTTCTCACATAAAAACTTTTCATACTTGTTTAACTACATAGAGAAAGTAATTAAGATGTAGTATTATAAATTCTAGAAATAGCTGAATATCCTTTTCAACTAATGAATGTGCTTTGTTTAACTCACATTTAATTCTATATGCATAAACAACAAAAAACAATAAAAATAGAAAGAACCCCCCTTATGAAAGAATATATTTTGATTAATTAAAGATCAAAATATTACTATAAATGTATCCTATGTAAGCTATTCTTTAGTAAAATAAGACTGTTTGGACTCAGCTACAGAGGTTTTCATCAAACAGAATTATTTGCATAAGCATACTATAAATAACAGCTAATGATGAAAAGACAAGTACCAGATGTTGTTTTAAAGCCAAGTAACTGTATGACCAAATCCATCCCCCTTTAGAATGGGTAAGTGATCCAAAAACCGGAGGAGATAATTAAAATTCAGCTTACCACCTGTGGGGTAGCAAGATGTCTGGGGTTGTATAATTTTCTGGATCTGTGAAATCCGCTTGCCACTCTGGAGTATTCTTCTGTGAATTCCGATGACATACAGCAAGAGCTGCACAAGTTTGAACATTAATAAGTGATTAAACATTAATCAAATAGCTGTTTTAAATATTTGAAATTAACCTTTGTCCCAACTGCTTAGATCCAGTGCTTTTCCCATGCATCACCCTGGTTTACCCAGTGCTCCCTGGAGAAGAACAAGGGTAGCTAACCATAATGTAATGCTCACATTCATTTTTGCAGAGCACGAGCATCTCTTGTCTCTTCAGCTCAAGAAAAAATAAGGCACGAGACAGAGAAACAATCTTTTAACCCTTTCAAAAGTAACTTTAGTTAAGTGTAGCTGAGATTCCAAGTATGCTGTTATGAGAATAAATATGTTAAGTGATTCACTCCCCCAAGCATTTAAATTCCCAAGAAACCATTCACTTGGGGTATCAGTTCCCTTCCCCTCCCTCCAGCCCACAGGAAAAAACATTTTGTAAAGGTAAATTCAGAAGTTATTAAAACTTTTATATAAATGTCTTGTGTTATTTCACCCCTGTCAAGCCACAGCTACTAGAATATGACATTCTTGGGCAAGAAGTCACCTGATGTACCCCCAATACAATAATTTGAAACTGACACCCATTCATTGTAACCTCTAATTTGTGCAGAAGTCAGGCAGAGACAAGCATAGGCTGCACATATGCTTGCTGCAACCAAAGGCAGCTACCAGCCTACTAAATATTATTGCTTTTCTTACCTAACGTTTTCTGTCAGGTTTATTGTAGCTGTCTGGACATCAAAGGGCTACATATTCTGTGTCAAAGGTCTAATCACATTATTTTAAAAAACAGAATGAAACAAGAAGTACAGCAGTACATCTCCACCAATTAGCAGTAATAGACTACAAACAGGGGTGAACAAAACAGCAACTTATAAGAGCAGGTCAGTAATCATTGTTTTTTTTTTTTCTCAAAGGCCAGCTAGATAAAAGGACAACCACAGACTCCAAGTTTCCTTTCAGCTTAAGAGAGTGGCTCTACTTTGAATTAGTTACTACTCAACTACCCCAAAAAAGTAGGATATTGCAGGATTACTATTGCAAAGACTGAAGACCCCCGGGGGGGAGGGGACACTGTAATGATGCATGGTACTCAATCAACTTCAAACACCAGATCATTCATTTAGAAACAGACAGAAAAATCATCAAGAAATACTATAAAATAAAGAATTATTACTGAAAGTCAAATGACTGACAAAGGTTAGGAAAGTCTTTCCTAAGCCCACATTGTGCAGCTGTATATCCGTTGTATTCTTTAACACCCTCAGGGGCCCATATCTTAAGAAGTGTTGGAAAAAAACAAGCTGTATCTCAAACCAACTTCTTGGAGCCGTTTTTTGATGGGGAAGAATGCGTCTCTTTTCAGTAAAGTTTCAGGGGCAAGATCATTAAAAATCTTCAGCTTACAACCCTCGAAAAGGATATTGGCTTTAAGTCTAAGAGCTCGCTGTACATAGATTTTTTGTTGAAAATTGAGAAATCTGAGCACGAAGGACCTTGGTCTCTCAGAAGCAGCAGGTTTGGCCTTGAGAGATCTATGTGCTCTTTCAATAATGTAATATTTAGTATCAGGAGGAGGGCCAGTGAGGTACTGCAGTAGTTTGTTTGTGAGGGCAATTGTGTCCGCACCTTCTATTCCTTCTTTTAAACCAAAGATTCTCAAATTATTCCTACGATTTCTATTTTCAATATCTTCCATTTTATTTTCCAATTTAGAAATCTTACGGCTATCAATAACCCTCTCTTTGTGCTCTTTACAGATAGTGTCTTCCAGACTACTTGTTCTGACCTCCACATCAGAAATCCTTAACTTATGCTCAGCTAACATCTGCTTAACTTCTTTTAGGTCTGCTGACATGTCACTGAGAGTTAGTTTTAAACCTGATATTTCTGAAATTATGATGTCAAAGTGGGAAGTATTAAGGCTATTATCAGCCACCAACCTCTTGGCTATTGCCCCTTTTTGTTCGTCTGAGCTATTGTCAGATGAAGGAAGCAGTCTCTTCATGCTGCAGACTTCTGCCTTCATTTCTATTAAATTTTCCCCAGTATTCATTATGGCAGTGATGTGATCAAAAATAAACTGAAGGTATGCCTTTTTCTCTCTTTTACCAAGCTGGCACTTATTGAAACAGTGTATTGTGTTTTAAGTTAAAGTCGAGGTGTTTTACTCACTCAGACTCGAGTCACTGGGAAACCACTGTTAGACAGAGCATCTGGTCACCAGAGTAATCTTTCCCCAAGCTATACCTACGGAGGCTACACTGCTTCAGCTTCCGTTTTTTTCAAAGTCTCTGAAATTCACAAATTGGCACCAAATTACACGTAAATGGGGTCAGAAGCACTGTATTCATTAGCGTTGTCATCCAAAACAAAACGAAACCCCTAACATTCGGTTTAACTTTAGATAATTGCGTTTAAAAATTTTGAGGAGTGAGACCAAGATGGAAATCAGCACAGAACATCCGCACAGACTACAGCCATCTGATCGAATCCTGTTACATCATGTTGATGCAGACATATGTCATATGGTTATGAAGAAAAAACACACAATTTTGCCAGTGTTGATTCAAAAGTGTTTCAACAAGTGACAAAATGTAGGCATACATAGAGGTACACTTGAATGAATGTCATCACCGAATAGCAGATCAATAAATGTCACACCACATTATTGTTTGGTCGGACAAGGTGCTACATCAATTATCCAGTGTACTAAGTTCTTTATCCTCTGAAGTTATTATTACGGCTGACCTTAATATGGACTGGCTATCTACTTCATCCCTACCCATAAAAGAATTATGTGACAACCTTGGCTTGTCTCAACTTATAATGGAAGCAACCCGCCCCAACAAAAAAAACCCTAAGAACAGCACCCTGCTTGATGTCATATTGATCAACAAACCCCATCTTTACTCTCATTCTGGTGTATTTTTCATTGACATTAGTGATCTTTGTGTTATAGCCTGCGTGTGGACATCCCCTAAGATTGCATCCTCCTGTAGCTATGCCTTTAAGAGATCAAAACAGAATTTTGACCCTAATACCGTCCTATTTTATTTACAACATGCCAGTTGGCAGGACTTCTAATTTGCCTCCTTGGTAGCCGAAGCCTACGAAGTCTTCCAAAACATTATCCTTGGCTCCATTAATAATTTTACCTCTCACCAGAGTTCACACTAAGAAGAAAACATGCCCATGGTTCACCACCAGTTTGACAGCAGAGCTACTTCATAGGGGACTCACTCTGGAAAAGGGCGAGGAAGTCCAAACAACCTGCTGACTGGGCAGCCTTCAGAGCTGCTAGAAACTGATGCACCAGACTGACTACAGACATGAAATCTAGCTTCTACTGCTCTGAACTTGAATTCTCAGCAAATAGCACATCTAAATTCTGAAAAACTTTAAAGGATATTCAAGGTCACAGCTCATCTAGCCTATTCCCTTGTAAAATCTCAACTGGCAATTCTGCCACCACCGACAAGCAAGAAATCCTCGAACTTTTCAACAACCTCTTTGCCACAGTGGGCTTAGCTTTTGATGCTTCACCAGCCAACAACCTTTGCGCACAGTTATGTAACTCAAACCCTGCTTGCCCAGTCCCAGACTCAACCTCCCAAAGCAAAGTATTCTCTTTTGCCCTTGTCACCATGAAGGAGGTAGAGGACCTCCTGCTCCAACTGGATAGCAGAAAGAGCACAGGTGCAGATCTGATTGAGCCATACTATCTTAAACTTGGCTACTATGTCCTGTCACCCCAATAACCCATCTTTTTAACATGTCCCTTGCCCAGGGCACACTCCCTGCCATATGGAAAACTGCTTGCGTCATTCCACTTTTTCAATCAGGTAGCACTAGTGACCTAAACAACTACTGCCCAGTTTAACTACTCCCTACCTTCTCTAAGCTACTCAAAAAGGTTGTTAATTCCCAGCTCAGACAGCACATGGAGGACTCTAACCTGCTAAACCCAGCCCAGTCCGGCTTCCGGCCCCACCATAGCACCATCACAGCACTTGCCAAGGTCACAAATGATTGGCTGAATGCTCTAGATGTCAGAAACTATGTATGTGCACTGCTCCTTGACCTTAGTAAAGCCTTTGATACGGTGGATCACACCTTCTTCTTGGCCCCCCTAAGGAATATTGTCATTAACAATCTTGGATGTTTTTCCAGCTACCTCACCGACTGATACCAACAGGTCAAGGTGTGGGACGACCTCTTTCCCTTGAAAACCCTCCCAAGAGGGGTACCCCAAAGGTCCATCCTTGGGCCACTCTTGTTTGCCATTTATATAAATGACTGAAATGCCAGACTCAGATCAGCAAATATTCACCTATTCACTGACGACACATTGTTGTTTGTAGCGACCTCCAAGCACCTGTAACAGTTGCCTTATGATAACATACTAACATAAGAGGAAGCAATCATAAGGCAATAGCAGCTATGCAGTTATCTTGAAGTATTATCCTTTCAGAAATCCAGAAACCTACCATCATGCACACCCATTTGCCGTACCTCCACCCTATGTCTATACAGCCTTTATGCAGGCGGTCTGCTGTGTGTGATATGTGCACTCACAGCAGCACGTTGGAAGTCTACACCACAGTATCTGTGTAGGGTTGCTTCCTTACCTCCCTCCTAAACACAACATTCTGCAGCTGCAGAGTTAGAACACCAAGAACACATAAACACTGCACCACACCTGATTCGTGGCTGATGTCTGGACCACCCTCTGCAATCCTCCGATGATCCAATCAAAGGAGTTTTAACTTCAGCACATATAAACCAGATCTTGTCTTACACCAGCAAACTGTGTTCTGCAAGATCAAGTGTTCCTGCAGCAAGTGCCTACCACCCTGTCTATGAAGAAATGCTTCCTGACACCACTCTTACACCTCCCACTGTCTGACCAAAAACACTAAATTTAAATTCATGACATGACTGATTATTTCAAACTGTTCTTGGATGGACTGGTCAGCAGAGCTAAAATTGTTCAGTGGCCTTACAGTCTTTGCTGCAACTGAGTGAAGGTTATGTGGTCATTTTTGTCACCTCAGTGAGTAAGATAACATCAGTGGCATACGAAGAGGTGGAGACCAGTGATTCACAGAACACAGTGTATCAGTCTCTGACAAAAAGTGCAAATGAACTTCCATTACAGTGTTTATAAGGGGCAGTCCCTCGAGGGAGGGAAAGACCATCAACGGCCTTGACAGGAGACAGACAGTGCATCAGCTTTTAAGCTATTGAAAATAACATTGAAAAATGTTTCAGTGTAACATCTGTCACAAAAGGCAAAACAAAACCTTCAGTACAGAACTTTTATAGTACTGCTGTTTGAGATTTGTCTGGTGCTGTATGTGACCATAGATAAGGACATTTATTTGTTTATTCATTTATTGCAATTGTTTTACCAGGAAAGACACATAGAGCAACAAGATGCTCGTCTCCCTGTGCGACCTGGGGGGGGGGTACACATGGATATGATAACACGCAGGTTATCAAGTGAACAGTTAGCAGAAGCAAATAAAAAGCAGCATAAGGATACACGATTGCATGAATATACAAGCAGCGCACATTGAAAGCTTAGGATATTATAGTATCAAATAACAATTTTTGTGACAAGAAGCAGTAGACAAGGTAAATTAGCACAGTAGTAACAGCTGTAAACAACAGAGGACATATATCACAGTTATACAGTTATACACAGTACATAGGGCAAAATAGGCCCAGGACATAAGTACAAGGTTGGGGTTATTCATAATACCCCATAAAGACACACAGAATCACTGCAAACATATCATGAATGTTTGATTAACTGTGAATACCTTTAGCATCCTACATAGGTTGAAGGATCATGTATGTAAGCACATACTAATGACATAGGCCTAGCTTGGCTAGGGTGGGAGTAAATGCACATTACAATGGCGGTAGTGATAAATGGTGAAAGGGAGGTGAAGAGGTGATCTTCAGGTCAGGAGGATATATATTTAATCGTGTAGCGACCACTGTGTAACAGACAGTGATGTACAGTACATGGTGTAACAGACCCGTGTAACAGACAATGATGTATCACAATGAAAGACAATGAATGGTTGTAGTTGCTGGGAAAGTACTGTACATGTATATCTAAAGGACTGGAGGGACAAAATGTTCTTGATATTCCTACAGAAAAAGTGTGAATGACAAACGTTTCTTCAGGTGAAAAAAGTAGTGTTTTGCCTGACCATGTCTGTAAAGCAGAGACACAAACTGGGTGGGCCACCATAGTCAGTTTTCCCCCCAGTTCATAATAAAGCCATAATGTACAATCACATTTATAGTGGGGGACATCACATCTGTGCTTCATAGTGCCAACTATTTATGGGCACCCTGAAACAGGATGGTTAGCATATCCATAGCACCTGTGTACCAGAACATGGAGTAAATATAAATGTTATTTGGTGCTCCAAACACAGACCTGTTCAATGTCAGAGAAAGGTAATTCCCACAGTTCAATGGGTAATACCTACTGTATGACAACTTGTGGTTTCATGCCTTATCTGTGCACAAGTTATGGTGGTTCTGTGTTCAAAGATAATAGTGCTGTTACAGGAGATGGTTGAAAAGTAATGCGAAAAATGTTCTCCGGTGATACTAATAGTAAAGTGATGTTAGTCAGTCAGGTGCGATTGAGTGCAGTGTTGGAGGAATGTAAGCGTGTCCCAGAAAAGATAGAATGGGAATACAGTCCATTGCTAATCACCTCACTGAAAAGCATCAAGGCACTTGAAAGGAACCATAAACACGATACCAATTGTATACGGTGACTGCATGACAGGAGTGAAATCCGTCCACAACAACAGTACAACTGACATGGGACACAAATCAGTTACCACTAAACATAATAAGAGTAAACGAAAATGACACTGCACACAAGGAATTAAACAATGCACAAATGCATGATAAAAGTCACGGCTGAAACATAAGTAGGCTGTGTGCAGTGCCATTTGGATTTCCAAACTGTGGTCAATCTGCTGGTCATTGGTAAAGTCAAACTCAACAATGGCAGATGGTGTTGTGACAAAACAAGACAGGTGTACACCTTACTGAAAATATTACCGAATGTCAGTGACCCAAGGATCATGGTCACAAAAGGCATAAATGGAACAAGGTGTATACACTGTCATCTCAGTGGACATACTGACCTCATCATGACAGTGTTTCATTGCCAAATGTGGTAACACAATGAAGAGCAAACACACAATGTAACTGAAAACAAACATTACACAACTGTGGAGTTATCAGACCTCCTCACAGAATTGCTTTGTGGTCACATATCTGCTTGGTACTTGGTACTTGGTAGTTTGGACAAAAGAAGGCCAAAGCCCATTGAGAATGTCAGAAACAGATAACACAAATACCACAGACCTCAACACCACCAGTTCATCAGAAGTACCCCAACAACTGTAGCAGATTCAGCCTCTGTTCATAATGCCATAGTTACAGCATCATATACAGGTCACATTTCAATACTTCCATGTAGCTGTGAGCATGATTCAGTGGGTATATAAGTACTCATTTAGAAACATTTACCACCTCACTGTCACATCCTTCATTGTGTGCCACACTATCTGTACCTAGACTTTCACCAATGTAAACTACATCTTATGGGCTCCCTATTGGCTGTGACCTTGACTGTGGGGTGATCAATGACATGCTTATCACTGTTCAGCAACACAGTACTGCTTTTACTTCACATAGCACAATACACCCATGCAACCATTCAATGCAGAAGACTACCAGGGGTGCCAACTGGTGGTGGGTAGTGGGGAGGGTGGATGGACAGTTGGGGCAAATGTACAGGGTCTGGTATCTCTTGGGTGCATGCCATGACCGTGCTGCTGTGCCTGCTACAGTCACAGTTTTTACCTAGTTTGCTCATCTGTGTGATACTCTTTGACTGCCTGCCCAGTGCATGACCTGTGCCCCCCCCCAAAGCTAGGTATGCCACAGAAGTAGTGGTTACTGAACTCTCTATGTGTGTTTGTCCACCCCCTACCCCCCCACCAAGACATAATTTGCCCCAGTTTCAATCCTGCCTTCACTCAATCTGTAAATGAGGGTGTATGCGGGAACGTGATGATGCAGCAGGACGGAATAGGACCGATCGTCCAGACTTGATCCCCACATGCCGCTTTCCTGACCTGATGCAGTGCCCGCCTGGTGCCCGACCCGTGCCCCACCACCCACCAGCTAGGTATGTCACGGGGTGGTCACTGAACTGTCTCTGTCTGTTTGACCACCCCGTGCCCTCCCCCCAGATGTAATTAGCCCCTTTTTCAATCCAGCCTTCAGTCACTCAGTAAATGAGGTGCCATGCAGGACTGTAATGATGCAATAGGAAGGAGTCGGACTGATCATCCAGACTCGATCTCCACTTGCCACTTTCCTGACCTGATGCCCTGCTCCACTGTCAATGTCGTGGGTCATCATGGGCACAGAGTCCGCTGTACCCACCCACAAATTGATTAATTTATCTCCAGCCAGGTAAAGGAGCAAGAGGAATAGGACACAGAGGTCAAAAACCCTCATCATCTGCTGCTGCATTATGCAACATGTGGTCAGTGGGCTGGCTGGCCATGGTGCTGCGTACTTGCAGACTGCATCGCATTTTGTTGTTGCCTGCCTGCTGCCATGGGCAAGATGGAGGTGGACTTTGGACATGCCATGGACTGGTGGATGTCAAGAAGGAGCACACCACTGCCAGCACACAAAAAAGTCAGGACTTTGCCTTGCGGTTTATCTGCTAAGTCAGCAGAGACAACACAGAACCACACTGACCAATGGTATTACCACCTTCTCCTGGTCAGGCCTTTCTGTTAGATAATGTATGGGGTGAGCACCAGCCCAGAAGTTGATAAAGAGCTTTGCAAGTAAAATTAAAAAGTCCCACATGTGGTAAAGACTGTATTACCTACAGAATGCTGCCACAGAAAAACAGTATGCCACAATCTAGCAGAAACATGTCTCACATAAGTGGCATGGAATATTATCAGTTTGTGGTAAAAGTTACCAAAATAGGAACACTTTATAATCCATAAACGCCCATGGAATACCTCGCGCACACATAAACACTGCTTCAACGAGGGAGAACAGGAAGCAGAAGTGCGGAAGTACTAGGTGGGACCATGCCTTCGGTTGCACAGCGATGTGGAGGTAAACAAATGGCACTGTAACAGGATGGCATGCTTGCTCAAGACCTGCTCATTAGCATAGCAGTTGTGGCTCCAGCTCCTCACAAATGTGAAATGGCACCCCACTCACAGCCAGGATTAAACTGTGAAAAATCACAACATAGGACTCCAACGAGATTACAAGGCAGGGATTTCAGCCTGCAAGAGGGTAAGTAAACACCTGGCAAAAAAATCACAGAAATTACAGCTTTCGTTTAAAGGCAAGTCCTCTGAGGCTTCTAACTCCCTTAGTGGCCAGGTAGCATCCTCTCCGACCCCACAACCATCACCACTGGATTCAGTGAGTTTTTTACTGACCTGAATAGATATACAGTGTTCTTTAGCAATTCCCCTGCCCCCCCACCAGTGTACACGGTGCTCGCCCAGCCTTCCACCTTAAACTTGCCACCCTCAAAAAAGCACGCCAGCTACTCGCTAATCTAAAAGCTGATAGCTTCCCAGGTTACAACACCCTCAAACCCAAGTTCCTCAAATTAGGGGCAGCAGCCCTTGCCCGTCCAGTTCATGACCTGTTTAACTGGTCCTTCCTTACAGGGTCTATCCCTGATAAATGGAAGGTAGCCGTGGTCATTCCCAGCCACAAGGGTAGACCCAACACAGCTATTGAGAATTATAGACCTATTTCTATCCTTTGCTCATTGGTTAAAATCCAAGAGCGAATACTCTATAACCAACTATAGGATTACCTGGATCTTCACCACCTCCTCTCAATTTTCCAGCATGAGCTCAAGATAAACCACAGCACCCTCACAGCACTCATGAAAGTTTCATCCAGCCAGTTCTGTGCTATGGGCCAAGGGCTTGCCATCAGTGTTATCTTCGTCGATTTGATGAAGGTATTTGACTTGGTTAACCACAATCTCCTGCTTCAGAAGTTTCACTCCTTTGGCATTGACTATAGCACCTTAACCTGGCTCCACAATTACCTTACAGGCTGCTTACAAAGGGTCAAGTGGTCCAGTCATCTCTCGGACCTCAGACCCGTAACCCATGGTGCCTCAGGGCTCCATTCTGGATCCGTTACTATTTTTCCTCTTTATTAATGAATTACCAAATAACTGTGGTGAGGCTTCTGTATACCTCTATGTGGATGATGCCATTATTTACCAATCCTTATCAGGCATCAGCTGGCTCAACAGTATGCTCGCATCAGACTTCTGAACACTTGAGGGCTGGTTCCTTGAAAAACAACTAGTCCTCAACACTAAGAAAAATGAATGCATGCTGTTCTCCAACCCCTCCTCCATACCTCATCTCTACCCTTCTTTTGCGATACTCTCCCATAATGGCGATACCCTGGAATCCATCCAATCTGTTAAATATCTGGGTGTCATCTTAGACACCTCACTTTCTCTGGACACCCATGTCACCCTCCTAACTAAGGCACTAAACCAGAAGGTGGGCCTGTTTTATCACCTCCGTCCCTTCCTTTCTTTGGCTTCTTGCCGTAAGATCGCTGCCACCACTCTTCTTCCCCACCTTACTTACGGCGCCCCACAACTACTCTCAACCAACTCAACCATCCTCTCTCACCTCAGACAGGCTTATCATAGGGTGGGGAGGTTTGCCTTATGGGCCAACACCCGTCACCACTATTTTAATGTCCTCTCTTCCCTAGGCTGGCTATCGTATGAATCAAAGCTCCAGTATGCCACCTTGAGTCTAGAGTACAAGCTGGTTCACCATTACAGCCCCCCTGTTTTGGAGAACTTATTCAGCTCTGGCACCCCCCATGTGCACTAAAGTCCGCCTCCCTCCCCTTTCTTGCAACGCCCAATCCCCAGTTAGCTGTGGGCAGGAGATAATTTGTCTTCTTGGCAGCATCTTGCTGGAACTCCCTACCACGTTCTACTTTGTCCTGCTCTTCTCTCCCTCAAATCCTCCCTTTTGCTCCACCTCTCTGCCTCTTCCCTTTGCTCTAATTTCTGATGACTCATGATCCTGCATTCCAAACATCCTGTATAGGTAGTCATACTGTCTGAACTTCATATGTACATGTATATGTACTTTGTAAATGTGACTGTAAATGATGTAATTGTAATTGTAAATGATGTAAATGTAACCATTGCAACTGCCATGTCATTGTACTTTATTTCCCAGGTCCCCCCTGAAAAAGGGACTAACTATACTGTCTCAGTGTGCTCACCCAGTTACCAAAATTCGAATTAATAAATAACTGAACTTGCCCCTGTGTCTTGATCCTCCGGTGAGAGGTTTGCTGTCTCTGTTGGGGGTGTGGTCCTGGTACTCTATTTCTAGGCTGTGTACTAGCAGTCCTCTACTGCGGTCCTTTCTCTAAAGGGCCGCAGCTTAAGTGTATCGTAGTGTGAACAGCAGCGTGGGTCAGCAGTCAGCAGGAGACGCTGCACCCTGAGTAAAACAAATAAATTATACAGCAGCTGTTCACTTGGGGTATACAAAACTGTATCCGAGTGCAAAATTGTTAGTGTAAGTGCTAAATCATTGCATTGGTTTTCTACATAAGTAGTATTATGTTTGATATTGCTGAGTATTGTAAAGAATAGCTACACTGCCTGTATATTAATTGTAATATTCTAAGCTACATAGCTGATCTTATAACCATTAGTAATAGTATTTAGGGCCAGAGCAGGTCATGTTGATTAAATAGTTAATATTCATACTTAGGGACGATGTGGAGGAGGCCAAGATGGCAGCGTGAGAGTAGAACTCTGTCTCACCCTTGTATTTATTTCTGCAATATTGCTCCTGGTATTACTGAAAATTAGACTTGGGCAGTGTAGTTTGTCTAGCTACAGTGCTTACCTGTACATAGCATTTTATTGTGGTGGACTGCTGGTTTTTGCCAAAATACTTTGTCTGCATCGCTGTCTGCAGTGGCCAAGGCCAATGCCATGATGGAGAGCCCCAGAGCAGCTATGGTGGTGGTAGACCATGCAGATCTGACTGCTATTCGGGAAATGTTCCATGCTTTAGTGCAAGATATTCCACATATTAAAGTTGTCAGAGACAAACTGAAGTTTTAGAAGTTGGGCAGGACACTGTTCATAGACACTGTATGTTTTGTGGATGATAAAGGAAACAAGACTTTCCATAATGTGAATTATGAGCGCCCAGACAGGGTCACAGTTCTTGCACCTGACCCATTGTGGTACTATCCCCAATGTTACCATCGTCCTGTGAGTGTGCCCATGCTTACCAAGTGGGAAGCAGAGCAGTGGTAGCCAGTGTCTGCCATCCAGCCATTGCCGTACCCGTGTTGTTTCGCCAGTCTGGTATTCCAGGATGCAAAAGTGCATCCAGATTCATCAGCCTTGTAGTGTGCCTTCCAGTTCCATTACCTGGCTTTCCAGATGACATCAATCCAGCTGTATTCCTGATTCATCGCCTGGGATTTCTGATGACATCACCTCAGCTATTCCTTTCCTGTTCCAAGGTTCCATCTCCTAGATGACATCAGCCAGAGATGACATCACCCCAGCAGTTTCCAGATATCCATTCTGTTTTCCAGAAGATTTCCTCCCAGCTGTTTCTAAAAAATGCTGCAAGGGAGAGTCTTCGGCCTGAGATCCAGGTGCTGTTCCATTTTTCATTCTTCAAGGGACTGGTAAGTCCAGACTTTTCTTACTTTATTGACATTGCAATACACATCCTACACCTGGCAGACTACAGACTGTTGAACTGTCCACAAAGACTATCCCCTTTGGGACTACAGTACTTCAAGAACTGTGCTTCAACGGGCTCCAGCCCAGGAGAGACTCTTTCATGGACCCTGCCTTCGGGCACTGTTTGTCACTAGCTGGGACATTTAGGGCCTTCCATACCCAAAAGGTGTATTGTACATAATGTTGATATTTTCTACTGTTTCGTACTTTTCTACTTTTTCTAAAAAATATTTTTTGGGATTCTCCAGTCTTTTGATGGTATTGGTTATTGTTGTACTGTGTGTTTGCAGATTTTGGGGTGTGTTTTGTCTCTTTTTCTCTTTCAGGTGGATCCTGGTGAAGAAAGAAGAGAAGACAAGAAGAGGATTGGAGGAACTCATAAGAGTTCCTCTGTGCTTTAGAGTGTTTTTAAAGTACTGTGTAGTTGTTAACGTGTTAACCTTTTTCCTTCAACAGATGTAGTTGTAGAGGAGTGTGGGAATGTAATGCTTGTGTATAGTGTTAGCTCTGGTGTTTGGTTTGCAGCTGTCCAAGGATAGGGGGAGGTTCCCCTGTATTGGGTAGGTTTGTTTTGGTTAGATAGACTTTCTCTAGAGGGCTAGGGGTATAGACAGGTTGTGGTCCTGACCAGCAGTAGAGGCCGCAGTGCTGGTCTATTAGGGCTATGCTCTGGACAGTTCTTCCAGGGTCACTGGTTTCCATAGCAAGATCATAGTGTAGGGGCTGATGTGTCATAAATGGCCTCTGGGCCCTTAGTGTTGCCTGCCTGCCTGTGCTTGGCACATGGTAGGGGAGGGCCTGGGCACCCCTCTCTATAGGTAGCACATAGGGTAGGATGGTCTGGTGCCGGGTAGGCAATGGCAGAGAAGAGTCATTTTCCTGGCTGGGGGTATAGCCTTGTGTTCCAGAGTTTTAAGTCCCGTAGAATCAATGGCAGGCAGGGAGAGGCAGCTAGTGAAATGCCAGTTAAATGGATTTCACACTGTCATTCTCTGGTTTCAGTCTCAGCTGAGCTGGAGGATGATGTAATTATGGAACTGTCAAAGCAGCATGAGCCACATTCGAGCTAGCTGCAGGGAGTTAGAAACATAGAAGCATAGAAACATAGACTTTTATGGCAGATAAGGACCGCTTGGCCCACCTAGTTAGCTTTGGAATGTTCAATTAGAGTGAGTGAGTCTGTAGAGTGGAGTTCCAGGAGGAGGCTGCAGCCTGCAGCAGCTCCTCAGTTTTAGCTCTGACAGAGAGCCACCACTGTGTGTTTAGGTAGTTTGTTCTCACCCTAGAAAAAGAACATAGGCAGAGATTGAAGTGGTGGAAACTGTTCCCATTGGGTTTTCCTTTACCCCATCCCAGGAGGGATGGGGTGATCTCAAGGATTCAAGGGCAATCCCCTGGTCCAGTCTGGACTGTGTTGAAGCTGCCTGAGATTCAACTGCTCTGTGAGTACCTGTGACTTTTGCTTGGAAAAGCCCAGGAGGGGCACTTGCATTCCTTGTGGTGAATTTCTGTCGAAGGGATCCTGTCACCTAGATTTTCTTTTTTTGTATATTTTTATTGAGCTTTAGCAAGACATTGCTTACAGAAAGCAAACAATCCTGAACAATTCACAGACAGTGTGCAAAGGCAGTAAGCATGCGTACAATTTACATGAGTCACCCATATTAAACTTCATATGGAGGAATTAGCCATATTGAAATCTAAAGCGAATCCTTAAGTCTACAACTCAGGAAAAACCCCAGAGGGAGATGAACACTAGTCAGCCCCTCAGAAGGCACCGCCCAGTGTGTGAGCCAGCCCACAACTCCTCCTGTAGGGTATAAGGGTAGAAAATATGTTGTCTCCAACACCCACAAAAAAAAAAAGACCTTATACTTCAAACCCGCTATAATATAATCCGATTACTTACTTTCACAGCTCCGTCTATTAGTATATCTCTTATACACCATTAAGAACAGGCAGTGTGATACATAAAATGAATGTTAATCTAGAAAGTACATATATCATCATGAAAACCATGTTGAGTAGAAAGAATGCAAATGATAGGCTCTAAAACATAAGAAGCATTGCAAGCCCCGATTTTGCAGTCTCAAGACAGTTCCAAATATGTGAGCACTCTGACTTGTGGGCCATGCAAACAACATAAGAACTTTCCCACTATCAAGGCCAAATCTATAAAATGTATACCACCCCAGCATAATTTTAACTTTAACCAAATCCATGTATTAATACTGTAAGAGCATATTTAAACAGGTTAATATAAAACACAGTCAAGCTCCCGCAATGTCCTTATGACCCTCAGGTTCCTCCTGCTCAATGATGGCCAAAAGCTTTTCATCATCTTTCCAGTCATTAAATTGATAAACTTTACTGCTCCATGAAACCCACAGCCTGGCAGGATACAGGAGTTGGTGCTGCACCTTCAAATTCCACAAAGGGGCCCGGACATCATCGAATAGCTTGCACCACTGTCTGGTACCAAAAGACAAATCCGGAAAGATGGAAATGTCCGAGTCCCCATACTTGATCTTCCTTCTTCTACATGCTGCAGCCAAAATCCGGTCCCTATCTCCAACTCCCAGGCAGACCACCACCAGTGCCTGAGGTTCGGTGTTGCCGCCCTGTGTCCTGCGAGGGGCAAGTTTGTAGACCCTCTCCAGGGACAAGGACAACTCCTCCTCACTGAGACCAAGTATTTCTGGCAAAAATATGTGAACAAACTCAAGGGGGCCTTCACCTTCCACCAATTCTGGAAGACCCAGGATCCTGAGATTCCTCTCCTGTACCTGGTTCTCCAACACCTCCAAACATTGGCACATCCACGTGTGTCTTTGTTGAGATGTCCATCATTTTATTTAGCTTGCCCTCTAGTTTTAATAGTAACTGGCTATTCAAGCCTGTTTGGGTTTCTAAAGTGGCAACTCTCGGGGTCAGTTGGTCGAACTTCAGATCCAGTTCTTGGACTGTGTGCACCAGACGTAGGAGAGTGGCATTAACTGTTGCCAGAGATACAGTATAGGGTTCTTCCATGCTAGAGGCCCCTGCTGCTCCATCGCGTGCAGGCCCCCCAACTCTCCTACCTCGCAGTTGAAAAAAGTCAGAGGAAGCGGCCGCATTGCCTTTTGTTTTACCCATTTTTGCTGTCAAGAAGTATTCACAACCTGAATGGATGCTTAAGAGGCAAGTTAAGTACAATAAAATTGATTTTTAAAACTTTAATTCCATGTAAGAGCAGGAGCTACCAAAAATGGCTGTTTTCCGGTGAGTTGCTCAACAGCGCCCCCCCCAGACTGTTTTCTGTTTAAAAGTGTCTGCTAGTGTTGGGGTCTACTGAAGAAACAGTGCCAATTACAGAACTTTTAACTTTCTGACACCTCAGAGGTGTGTAATGTAGTGTGTTAAGTGTGAAAGACATTTCAGGATAGCATCTACAAGTTTTCTGTGAGGGTGTTATTTAACAGATGAATGCCGAGTATAAACTTGGAAGCAAAAGATGGGAGACCCCCCCCATCTAGAGTAACCAGTTTACCTCTCCGGGTTCAGTTTGGGCACCTGTGTTTTCTTTCAGTGCATTTGGCCAGTGCCTGAAGAAAATAGTTTACCCAGACGTGGGTTGGATTCTCTTTGAGCATGCATGTGCTCTTTGTTGGTCAAGGGTGCCACCAGTAATTCCTCATGAAATATGGGAAAGTCTCCTAGTACTGGCCGTATGTGTCTAGTCAAGAGGAAATGTACCAGTTCTGGCCGTGTGCGTCAATCTCCATTTCAGAACCAGACAGTTCGCTGTGTAATTCAGAAGCAGAGAGTTTGCTGTGTAATTCAGAACCAGAGAGTTCGCTGTGTGTTTTCAGTATGCCTATGCTAAATGGGAATTCAGGAATTTCTGTACCTCAGTAATCTGCATTACCAGTAGGAGTAGCCCTGTGGGGGTCAATCTTCACTTTGTGATTATTCTCTGTGTATGTGAATAAAAGCCACACTCTAGAATCCCAACCTGGTTTGGACAGTACTGTTATTGCTTCCACTGTGTCTGGATTTACTTGGGTGCCCCTGACCAGAAGTGCAAACCTAGCATAATTGTGAGCAAACGTTTTCTCCCAGAGACCTAGGTTGATGGCCATGGTAAATGGTCCCAGCAGGTGTGTGCCAGGTAATTGACACACTTGATTTGCCTGTCTGTGTATGGCAGGCTCAGAAGAAGATGTACTAGCAAACTGTTTGTAGTGACAAGTGACAACCCCCATCCCTCTCTTTGGCGCCATGTGGTGAGAGGAGCAGGGTGGGTTACATGTGCATCTTTTTCAAGACTTTTCAAAAGAAGTTGTGCTGCGCAGAAAGGAATTTGGTCCAATTAAGAAGCAACTAGCGGCTCAGCACATGAAGTTTAATTTACGATATCCTATGGTCCTGCATGTGTGGTGGAGTAATGTCTGGCATCGCTTCAATTCCCCTTTGGTGGCACAAAATTTTGTGCACACTTGAGTGAATAAATCTAACCCGCACTCTCCAACTACTGTGCCACCCCAGGATCCTCCCACCAAAGATAAAAATAACAGAGTACCAACGGCTATTACTTTTACTAGTAATGAAGGAGGAGGTCTTGTCAAATGTGCGATTGGTGGCTGGCATTACCCCAAGTGTTAGAGGCATACCAAGAAAGGCTCTTTTTCCCAGAGATCATCTCCTAGTAGCGCTGCACTTGAATCACAGCTGTCTCAGGGCACTAATAGATTGGGCTCTAATTCTTCCATTGCTCCAGGCTTGTGTGTACTAACCAACCCTTTTTTTTACAGGGTTTTACAGGTAAATTTGGCATTATCACAAAATCCAGGAGTTATGGGGATAAAGGTGGCGGAGAAATCTTTCTCCACTTTATTATACGCCGATGATTTGCTGCTTTTGCTTTCGAGGGTGGAATCATCACTCCCAAAAGCATGGGGAATCACTGATTCTTTTAGTGCCATTTCTGGGTTGCGTATAACCTTGGGAAAAACAGAAATTTTACCATTGTTTAATGCAGATAGTAGTTGGGCGAGGCTGGGCTCCCATACATTAAAATGGTCTAGGTATGCACACAGCTTCCTTGAATCTAGGAAGTTATTTTCTAGGCTATACTGAACTGAATTATTATTTTTTGGACCTGTGTAAGTAACTAGTATAGATTCTGTTTTTGGGGTTGACTTTTCTTAGTTTTAACTTTAATTTGCCAGGGAGGAACTGTAGCTGGGAGATATTTGCAGTCATTTGTGACTAGTCCTGTTACTTAACCTCTGTGAAATAGGTGTCTGAAAGGAAGGAAGGCACTCACCGCTGTGGAGGGTCAGAGTTGTAGTTAATTGTTTCTGGACAGCATAGGTTTACTCCTTCCCACCTTTCCCCTCACCCCACACTCCCCAAGCGCATAACTTCCTTTATAGCAGCGGTTCTGATATCACTTCCCCCAAACTGCTAACAACATTCACCTGTTCATATCCTTAAAGGCACAGCACACTGAATAGGGGTAGAGACACTCAAAAGCTTGCACACACTAAAACAAGAACACAAAACAACAAAAGAAAAGCATCTGTAACAGGAAGGAACACAGACATGTGGGGAGTGGTGCAGTGCACTGGCTGTGGAGCAGCAGTCTTCCAGGAGACATTCTGGAGACTGCATTGCTGCCCTATTTGCAGGCACCTCTCTGGTCTGAGGGAGGAGGTTGTTCGTCTCCATGCTGACCTGGCAAGGATTTGGGAAACCTGCTCCCCCACCCAGGGACCACCCAGGCCACTGCCACAACCTCAGAGGTTGCCAAGAAAGAGGAGTGGATGGACCACGGTGGGCTCAGGGAGGGTGAGGGTGGTGGAACAGAAGCGCATCCCTCCAGTTGTGCCTCTCCACAATTCATTCGCCACTCTGGTGGAGCATGGTTCCTCTATGGAGGCACCCACAGTGGAGACCAAGGAGGATGCTTGGAACCTCCACAATGGAGACCCAAAGGAGGGTGGCACAGGACCCCACAGGGGAAGGAAGCAACTCCTAGTGGAGGACTCAGTTGTTAGGGGGATAGAACTGGGGCAGGGAGGGGAAAGGGAAGTAAGGTGCCTGCCCAGCGCCATGGATTGGAGGGACAGGAAACAAATCCTCAGGATTATGGGAGTAGCTGCAAGGAGGAGGGAGCTGGATGTCATTATCCACCTATGGATGAATGACCTGGCTGATAATGGGATCACAGCAGTGCAACAGGAGTTTGTGGAGTTGGGAAGGGGCCTTAGACAAGTAGCACACATAGTAACTTTCTCGGAAGTACTACCTGTTTATGGCATGGATGAGGCTAGGGTACTCCGCACCATGGAATTCAATAACTGGTTGAAAAACTGGTGCAGAGCTCAGGGATTTGGCTTCATTGGGGACTGGGGCTCCTCCTGGAGGGATGCAGGCCTATACAGGCACGATGGTCTGCATCTATCCAGGAGGGGAACCAGGATCCTAGGTGATAAGTTTAAATGCTCCATTGGCAAGCATTTAAACTAGCCAATGGGGGAGTCACTGAAAAGGAGAAGGGAACTCCTAGCCCCCCCAAACAAAAATCAGCTTAGTTAGTGAGGTAGACACCAAGATAGAGCAGTCGATAGGGAGAAAGGCAGGGGTAAATGGAGAAAAAGACAAAGGCAGAAAGGACAGTGATGGTGCAATAAGAAATAAAGCCATAAATAAATAGAGAGTAATGAGTACCAATGCCCGTAGTCTAGGTAAAAAGCTTCCCAAAATGGTGGCCTTGATGGAAGAGGGATGCCTGGATATTGTGGCAGTCACAGAAACATAGTACACAGAGAACCATGACTGGGATGTCAACATACCAGGGTACACAATCTACAGGAGGGACAGGGAGGGAAGAAGAGGAGGAGGAGGAGCTCTCTATGTAAGGGAAAGGATCAAAGCAGCAGAACTAAAGGGTAAACAGGGAGGAGAGGAGGCACTGTGGGTCACCCTGGAGACTGGAAATAGCTCCACAATCTGAACAGGGGTTGTATACAGACCCCCCATCTCAGGGGAAGGAAATGGACAAGAAAATGATAGAAGGCATCCTTGGGATGGCAGAGAAAGGGGAGATATTGCTGATGGGGGACCTGAATATGCCAGATGTTAACTGGAGCACCTATGCTGCAGCCACATCCAAGAGCAGGGCCATTCTCAATGCCCTATGGGGGCATGAATCGGACAGCTAGTTTTGGAGCCCACTCAGGAGGGAGCAATCTTAGACCTGGTACTCTCAAATGAGGATGGAGAGAGGATCTCTGATCTTGAAGTGGGTAGCCATCTGGGAACAAGCGACCACCAAACAGTGTGGTTCACGATAAACTTAGCTGTAGAGTCAAGCCACACAAAAGTGAAGGTACTGGACTTCAGGAGGGCTGATTTGTCAAAATGGGAGAGTGCCTCAGAAAAGCACTAGCAAACAAGGCAAGAAGGTGGGGTGGAGCAACAATGGGAAACATCAAAACCGCCATCACAGAGGCAACAAGCCATTGTGTGAAACAAATAAACAAATCAAAACGAAGACAAAAACACTATGGTTCTCAAAGAAGGCGGGAAGGTTAGGAGAAAAAGATAGCATTCAGGAAGTATAAGGAAACACAGAAGGAGCAGGACAGAGAACTGTACCAGTTAAAGCAGAAGGAAGGGGAAGGCAGTCAGAATAGCAAAGGCCCAAACTGAGGAAAAGATAGCCAACTCGGTTAAGAATGGGGATAAAACCTTTTATAGGTACATTAGGGAGCAAAGAAGGACTAAGGCAGGGATACTGAGGCTGAATAAAGAGGAAGGTGGTTGGGCAGAGAGTGACAGTGAAAAAACAGGGATACTGAACGAATACTTCTGCTCAGTATTCACAATGGAAAAGCAAGGGGAGATACCTAATTCAGTTAACAGAGGCACTCTGGATAGGGGGGTTGGTATTAGTCCTTTCACAGAAGAAAGGGTTCTGAAAGAACTCTTAAAACTGAAGGTGGATAAAGCAATGGGGCCTGATGGGGTTCACCCCAGAATTCTAAAAGAACTAAGGGAAGAACTAGTAACACCACTGACTACCCTTTTTAATAAATCATGGGAGGATGGTGTGGTACCTGTGGACTGGAGGAGGGCGGATGTGATTCCCCTTCACAAAAGTGGGAGCAAGACAGAGGCAGGAAACTACAGATCTGTCAGTTTGACCTCAGTGGTAGGGAAAATGATGGAATTACTTCTGAAGGAAAGAATTGTTGAGTACCTAGAGGCCAGTGAGGCACAGGACCCAAGGCAGCATGGATTCACAGCAGGAAGGTCATGTCAGACAAATCTACTTGATTTCTTTGACTGGGTGACCAAAGTAGGAGACCAGGGAGGGACTGTGGACATGGCCTACCTAGACTTTAGCAAGGCATTTAACACAGTCTCGCTCAAAAAATTAATAAACAAATTAGCCAGCCTGGAAGTGGGTCCCAGGGTGGTAGTCTGGGTAAAACACTGGCTGGACAACAGGACACAGCGGGTAATAGTAAATGGAGTCCACAGTGAAGAAAGGAGGGTTACTAGTTGGGTACCGCAGGGTTCAGTGCTGGAGCCGGTCCTTTTTAATGTCTTTATAAGTGACATTGCAGAGGGATTGGAAGGGAAAGTATGTCTCTTTGCAAATGACACAAAGATCTGCAACAGGGTTGATATGCAAGGTGGGGTGGAAAGGATGAAAAGGGACTTGGCAAGGTTGGAGGAATGGTCAAATGTATGGTAGCTTAGATTCAACGCAAAGAAATGCAAAGTAATGCACCTGGGAAACAAAAACCCAGGGCAAGAGTACACAATGGGGGGTGAGATATTGACAACAACAAAATGGAAAGGGACCTGGGGTTAGTCATATCAAGTGACCTAAAGGTGGGCCAGCAATGTGAGAAGGCAGGAAGGAGGGCTGGGGGGATACTGGGATGCACAGGGAGAGGCATAACCAGTAGAAAACAGGAAGTTGTTGGCCCTCTGTACAGACAGTTGGTAAGACCACATCTGGAGTACTGTGTACAGTTCTGGAGACCCCATCTCCACAACGACATAGATAGAGTGGAGGTTGCCCAGAGGAGGGCAGCCAAAATAGTGCAGGGTCTGCACCAGAAGACATATGAAGAAAGACTAAAGGAGCTTAAGATGTATAACCTCGAGGAAAGGAGGGAGAGAAGGGACATGATAGGAACTTTCAAATACCTCAAGGGAAGGGACATGATAGAAACTTTCAAATACCTCAAGGGAATCAACAAAGTCCAAGAGGTAGCATCTTTCAGAAAAAGAGATGTGCAAGAACAAGGGGCAAATTTGAAGATAGAGGGGGACGGCTCAGAGGTAATGTGAGGAAGTATTTTTCACACAGAGAGTTGTGTAGATGCATGGAACAGCCTCTCCTGAGGAGGTCATAGAGTCAGAAACAGTGGGGGAATTCAAGAGTGCATGGGACAGACATAAGGCAATTCTAGTGAGGGGTAGGAGGAAGTAGGCTGTTGGTTAACTAGGATCTGCAGCTTATCCGTTAGGTAGGGTAATGGGCAGACTAGGTGGGCCAAGCGGTCCTTACCTGCCATCAAATTCTATGTTTCTATGTTGCGGCACAGCTCACGGATATGTGTTCCAATAATGTAAACAGGATTTGGGAAGAGATTAAGGTGTATTTTTTTGTTACTCTGGAGGAAATTCAGTTTCTCTGTCCCAGGAAAGACAGCTACCATCAAATTGATGGTTTTCGCATGTTTTTTTTATAAAGTGTGTAATTAACCCTCTATTATCCCACAGAGATATTGGGTACAGTTGGATAGCGTTATGGCAGATTTTTGTTGGGAGGGCTACACCCCTCGTTTTAGCAGACGGACACTTTGGGCACCGGGGGTGTCAGGGGAATTGAACATGCCTTGTTTTTGGGCATACCACTTATGACATGGGGTTAAGCAGAACCTGAATTGGGTTTCAGCTTCTTGTATGGGTTCTCCCCTTTAGATGGAGATAGAACAGGTGTTGTTGTGGGGGGCCCCATTGGTGGTCTTACTAAAAGCAGTAGGGACACATTCGCAGACTCTTACAACCCCTATGTACAACTCTCGGTGGGCCTGGGGAAGGTTGTTTAAGATTTTAGGGCAAGATGCTTCTTTCTTTGGTAAATGGGAACTCTTGTGGTGCAACCCAGATTTGCAGATAGGGAATACCACTATTTGTTGGAGCTCTTGGGTGGCCCAAGGGGTGACCACTTTGGGTGATGTGGTGGATTGGGGCATGGGTGTGATGGTTACTTTTCAGGATTTGCAGTATAACTATAATTTAGTATTGAGAGAGTTTTGGTACTATTTGCAAATTAGGCACGCTTTGTCTAAAAAGTTTCTTAGGGATTATTGTATTGTGGAGACAGATTTTACAGCGCTGGTGGGGAAATGGTTAAAACTCTGTAAAGGTCATATTAGTTTTTTATATAAGGATTTGCAAAAATCTTTTTTGCCCAATTGGGATATGCATAGGTTAAAATGGATAACTGATCTACACTATGATTTGGATGAGGAGAGATGGCACCGTTGTTGGGTGGCTGTGCACACATCATCCCTAGATCCCAAATTGCAATTGATACAAAAGAAGATTTTATGTAGGTGGCATCGGACTCCGGTGCAGTTGATGAGATTAGGCCTGTTGGGATCGGATTTATGCTGGCACTGTCACCAGCTCCTGGTTCAGTTTTTCACATTTTATGGAAATGTGCCTTGTTAAAATCCTGGTTGGATAGTATTTTACTTGTTTGGAAGATGTTTTACAAATCCTCATCCCAAAGTCTCCTGTTTTTTGGATTTCGGGGAACCCAGGGCTTTTGGATGATTCTACTCAAAAATATAAGGGGTTCCTTTATGTTGCGGCATTAGAGGCTAAGTGACTGTTACTTTTGCACTGGAGGTCTTCAACTCTCCCTCCTTTTCAGAGGTGGAAACAGGTACTACTTCGAGCAGCCTCTTTCCATCAAGTATTGTTTCAAAGGTGGTATGCTATGTCTAAATTTCTGGGGTGTTGGGGTAAATGGTTGATGTTTTTAGTTATTAAGAATGGGGATTTAATTGGAATTGCTTCTGAGCAGTAGCTATATCTTGTTTTATTAAGGCGGTAAGTGATTGGGGGGGAGGGGCCAGCATCTAAAGTAGTTTTTTCTTTTGTTTGTAAACACTTGGAAAGAACTTTAAATGTTTCTTTTTGTTAAAATGTAGTTGACATTTGTTCATAGTAATCAGACTTTTGGTTGTATATTGTGTTTTGCCTGTCCTGGATCTTCAACTTAGCTGTTGTTACATTGTTTGTATTGATATTGATCTGAATAAAAATGTCTTTATACAGACAAAAAATATTCATACCTACAGGAGGTCTAAGCACAGGTTGAATAACCAGGGCTCTGGGATCTAATAAGTAGGTAAAGTAAGGCTAGCAAGGGAGTATGTGGGAACAAAGGAACTGGAGCAGGCATCATGACAGTTGGGAGGCACATAGGTGGAGTGGGGGTGGAACTAGCATGATGCAGGGGCATGTAGGGAAGGTGGTCAGCTGTAATGGGTGTGGAGCCACAATAGTCCTATATTCAATGTGATGAGCAGGAGGTTGTCAGATATGTAAACAGTTTGAGCATATTAGGGATGAGCTATGGAGGCTGAGATGAGAAGTGGGAAAGGAAGGTAGGTGCTGGGTGGAATCTCATATGCGGAATGGTCAGGGGTTGTCACCTTCTAACAGCATGGTAGATACTCTCAGGGTAGAACCAAGGAGAACAATACAGGATTTGGGGACATTCTGACCAAAGGGTCATCGGGGAAATGGTGGATACATGGCAGGAGGTGAAAGGTAGAAGTAGGGGAGGAAAGGTTTCAGGGCGAGGATGGTGGAGTAGGTAAAATGAAGTGAAATCAGAGGTTAATCTTTTTTTGGTGGGGGGGTTCCTCAAACAAATTTGCTATATTGTCAGGTTTGGAAGAGCAGGAGGAAGAGCATGTGGCCAAGGATCAGGAAGGGGATGAGGCTAGGAACAGAGCCAAGGGGAAAAGTAGGGCAGGATGGGATGTGGAGAGGAGGATCAGTGGCAGTGGTAAAAGGGAAGGAAGTTACATAGGGAAAGAGTAGAGACCTGAATAAGTGAGAAGTACAGCAACCCACACACACACTAACTCATCTGGCAGAACTTGTTCTTACACTCAATGCTTTTTCTTTTAATAACAGTTTTTTTCAGCAGGTCAGTGGAGTTGCCATGGGTATCAAGATGGGTCCCAGCTTTGTTAATCCGTTTGTGAGTTGAGTGGAGGAACAGGTTTTAACCTCATTCACAGAGACTGTGCCTGAAATCTACAAACATTACATAGATGACTGTGTGGGGGCCACCTCCTGCTCCAGGGAGACCCTCCAAGTCTTCCTCAACAAGTTTACCACAGCCCTTCCTTCCCTTCAATACACTGTTGAAGTATCCTCCTCTACACTGCCTTTTCTGGATATCCACCTGTCATTACAGAACACTGGTTTGAAGACATCGGTTTATTACAAACCCACTGACTCTCATAGTTTCCTCCTCCACAGCTCCTTCCATCCTAAACATGTCAAGAATGGCCTGCCTCATTCACAGTTTCTTAGACTTCGCAGGTTATGCAGTGAAGAGGATGATTTTGCTGAGCAGACCCAAATAATGTATAGTTTTTTTATCAACAGGGGATACCCTAAAAGCACAGTGGACAGAGCACACTCCTGGGTCAGTAACATGCCCCGTAACCTTGACCCCCGGAGGAAGATACTGCCACGCAAGAACAACGGCGAATTCCACTAGTGCTTCCTTTGCATCAGAGTACACCTTCTCTTTACAGGATCATCACCAGTAACTTTTCTATTTTGCAAACTGACCCCAACATTGGTGCTTCCTTTACAGAACCACTTACTGCCTCCTACCACCGGCCACCCAACCTGCGGAATCTCCTGATTAAAAGCAGCTTACCTACTCCTAACAGTTCCTCCCTACCAGGTACCAAACCTTGCAACAGAACTCGCTGCTACACCTGCAAATTTGTTTCTAGTGTGACTGAAATTCGGGGACCTGTGAGTGTTTTTCACATCACCAAGGAGTTCTCATGCACCTCCACTAATGTGGTATATTGTGCTCTTTGCAGGAAGTGTACAGCTAGTTACATCAGAGAGAAACTGGTAGACGCCTTGCTGACCATTTCAGGGAACATTACAGAGCAGTCAGGAATGGAGACACTGCGAAACCCATTGTATCCCACTTTATCTCCAGGGACCACGGTGAAAATGACCTTTCTGTTTCTGTCCTTCAGCAGGGCTTCCGGGACCCTGACCATAGAAAAAACAAGGAAGCCAAGCTGATCATCCACCTTGGCTCCCAGCAGCCCTCCGGTTTAAATGATAGACTTATTTTCTACTAACATCTTTCAGCCACCCCTTGTTTTCCTTAAAGTCTGTTTGTGTCTGCACACATTTAATTTCTTTTTCATTTTCACCATAATTCTCCATCTCTGTCTCCTTTCCCCACATTTATCACCTTTCAGCCTTCTTACTAGGCCCCGTTAGTTAGTTCCCACCTAAGGACTTCTCCAGCTCTTTCATTCCTATTATGCTTTGTCTTTCCCATCATCACCTTTTTGTTTCACAGATTCTCTCTTAATCTTGCCATTTATCACTTCTTCTCCCCGAGCCTCACCCTTTTTTCTTTCCCTGCATATATATCCCTTATTTTACTTCTCCTCTACACTAACTTTGTTTTTTGTCTCTTTTAGATATTTCCTGAAGAAGATCTAAGGTAGAAACGTAGAGTTTTAACTCTATTTTGTATTTTCAGCGTGCATTTAATATAACCATTTTGTTTTGCTTTCAGACCACATGGTGACGTAGCACCTTGTTTTTGTTTTTACATTTTGAAGAGAGATCTAGTCTGCAAAGGGAGATGAGTGGGATGAAGAAAGGGAGGATACCAGAGAAGGCAATCGTGAGTGTAAGCAGGTTGGGGGAGGAATCTGGTTGTATAGGAGGGAATGTGCCTCTAGGATGTGCATAGAATGATATGCTAAATGAGAAGGGAGAGAGGGCAGGATGATTGTTATATTGGGAGACTCAGTGCTAAAGAGTGTGAGATGGGGGAAGGGGTGCAGGGCGAAGTAGTTGGGGGGGGTACAGTGTATGTCAGGCATGGCGGCAGGGAGGGTGGGTCCTCTTATTCCAAAGTGTGTGGATCAGGATAGGGAGATATCTCATTCTGTGGTGCATCTGGGTACCAATGACATTGCAAGGTATGAGGTACAGGAGGTGCAGGATAGGTTGAAGGTGCTAGGAAAGATCTGTAGGGAAGCAGGACGATCAGTTTCATTCTCTGAAGTTCTTCCAGTCGCTAGGGCAAGCACTATTAGGAAGCAGAGGATTGAGGAGTTAAACACTTGATTGAGAGGGTGATTTGAGTGTAATGGGTTCAGGCTGGTGGGTGAGTGGGGAAGGACATGGAAGAATAAGGACCAGTATGCACCAGACAGGCTGCATTTAAGTAAAGTGGGCACAAAGGTCCTGAAAGGTAAGTTAGAGGAATATTTAACAGATAAACTTAATTTAAACTAAAGTGGGAGGGGCGCAAAGAGTGTGCTTCACTCATAGTCACCAGAAGAGGGGGACCATCATACCCCCCAGTAGTTCATCAGATGAAAGGGAGGGTAACTGGGAGTAGGAATGGGGTTGGACCCCAAGATGGAAGGGATTGTAAAGGGTTGATGGGGAACAAAGAGGCACAGCAGTCAAGATGGATGGTGGTGTCCTTGAATGCAAGGAGTCTGGCTAACAAAATGGCAAATCTTTATCCACTGATGGTGGAAGGAGGGGTGGCCATGGCGGCCATCACAGAGACATAGGAATCCCAATACCATGACTGGGAGCTTGTGATCCCTGGTTACAGACTGTACCAGAAGGACAGGGAGAGTGGGGGAAGGGGTAGCCTTACTCATAAGGGAAGGAATATCATGCACCAAGGAGGGGAGGAGCACGAAAAAGGTGGAATAGAAGCCTTATGGGTAACACTCTGGGAGAAGGCTTCATTTGGGTGTGGTGTACAGACCACCCTCACAGGATGTGGAGAGGGACAGGGAGATGGGGAATCAGATTAGGAAGTGAGGTGGCAGAGGAAACCTTATCATAACAGGTGATTTCAATCTGCCTGGAATAGACTGGAGTACCCTGGCTACCTCCTGTGCCAGAGAAAATGTCCTCCTGGAAGTTTTCCAGAACTGTTTCCTGGTGCAGAGGGTCTCACAGCCAACCAGTCAGACGGAGAGTATGTCCAAGATACAGCAGTGGAGGAACCTCTTGTGGGTAGCAACCATCGCACAGTGTGGTTTTAGCTCAGTATGGGTAAAGAAACAGCTAAGGCCAAGACAAGAGTGGTGGATTTCAAGAGAGCGGAGTTTAGAAGAATGGAGGACATACTTGTAGGGCATCTTGCAAAAATCAGGCTGGGGATGGAAGCAGAGCAGAAATAGTCAGTCATTAAGTTAGGGCTGAATGAGGCCACAAAAGACTGCATGAAGACCCAGAATAATGAAAGTCCAGGATCAAGAGACCAAGCTGGTTCAACAAGGATGTGGCAGAGAAGGTGAAGCAGAAGAGGGCAGCCTTTCAGAAGTACAGACGTACTATGAGTGAGGAGGACAGGGAGGACTACTCAGGAAAACACGAGAGGCAGGGAGAGTGGTCCGGGCAACTAAAGCTGCAAAGGATCTAAGGCTAGCACAGGGGATCAGGGAGGAGGAAAAGGACTTCTTCAGATATGTAAGGTACAGAAGAAGTAGTAAGGAGGGGATTGTTAGGATCAAGAAGGATGGGGGATGGGCAGAAATCAGTGAAGAATAGGCCGAGGTACTGAACGAGTACTTCAGCTCTGTATTCACTAGGGAAAAGGACGGACCTATGCTGCATGGGAATATAGGGGTAGGAATGGGGGGTGAAACAGATGGGGTGATCAAGGTGGATAGGGTCTTTGAAGGCCTCAGGGCCCTTAGGGTGAACAAGGCACCTGGCCCAGATGGCATTCACTCGAGGGTTCTGAGAGAACTGACAGAGATATTGGCAGCCCCCCGGCAGATCTGTTTAGCACCTCACTAGAGATGGTGTCTGTGTGCCTCAGGACTAGAGAATGGCTCATGTGGTGCCACTCCACAAGAGTGGTCCCAGAGATGAACCTGGTAACTACAGACTGGTCAGTTTAACATCCATTATTGGCAAATTAATGAAGACCATTCTAAAAGAAAGGCTGGTAAATTTTCTGGTGGTTAACTTTCTCCAGGACAATAGGCAGCATGTGTAACCCCTAGGTGGTGCTATCCCAAGGGCTACTACCCATGTCTGCTTGGCTAGTAGCAGGTTAAGGGGCCTGAGTTCTGAAACGGGTGCCTCCACCTGGAGGTCAGGGGTTTTAGTGATCAAACTAACCTGGGCACAGCCCTCTGGGACACTGTAACCCCTCTCTTTCCCTTCTAGTGGCCGGAACAATATACAATGATCACTGTCACAATACCCCTTGTACACAATACAAGTACCCACACTGTTTGCACTTAACACCAGGGCAGGTTCCTCTAACTCAACCCTGGGGACCCCCTTTAAAACAAGGTTATGCACAGCAAATAGCAACAGTACAGTACTCTTAGCACAAACTGGAACCACAGTCAGGTTAAATGCAGAAAAAGTTAGATCTGATTTATTCAGGGGACTTGAACAAGGGAGGGATGAAATCAGGTTAATTGGCATAAAGGCTGTATCAATCAAACAGTTATGCTTGCACTTTAATTCCCCACACAGTCACACCTCTGGGTACCCAGGTCGAAAGTGATGGGCTAGCCAGGACTGTTGACCGGGGTAGGCCGCCGTTGCAGCAGGTTGGGGCCCTGTGGTGGAAAGAAACAACATGCACAATACACACTATTTCTAATCTGGAGCCGGAGGGCTCAGTTCGTGAAAGAAAAGAAACAACAAGACAATCAGATGACACACTTAGATTAAGCTGTTATTGCAGGGAGCTACTTTGAAGATTACTCACGATACCCAAGACTGGACATAGGCTGGACAAAAATCGAGACTGCAGGTGGTTGATCTGGAGTGCCAGGAGAAGCAGGGCCCACACAAATCGCCGAGGCATCATTCCTGTTGAAGCATGGAGCAGGTGGCTGATCCTCAAGCAGGTCTCTCGTCGATGGCTTTTTCTGTGCAGTGGGTAGTCTGGCAGGGCCAGTGTGGCAAGGCCCAGACCGAATGGAGATGAACACGGATTTAGTCCATTTGAGCTGGATGCAGCCTCCAGCAAGCAGAACACAATTCACACAGTGGGGAACCAAATCATGTCCCACTATCAGCACACAGCACATTTACATGTAATGGATTCTACTGTACCAGGCAAACCGCTCTCCGGTCACAATCACAAAGTCTCTGCGCACACCGGGAGTTTAGGGGTAGCTGGAAATCCTGACAGGCCAATCGCATTCAGCAAATCTTCGATCTTCTTCAGGTTGAGCCTGGTCACAATTCAGTGGCTTACTTCATTCCTACAAACTTGGATTCAGTCTGAAAACAATTCTCTTCTCTCTCTCAGGGGCAGCAGGCAGACATGCAGGCCAAACTCAGGCCACTCCACAGTTCTCCCATGCGAAACTATGCAAACGGCTGCACAACTGTCTCAAGCTGTTGCTTCTTCATTTCCTAACTTGGATCTGACTCAAACAGCATGCAGTCTGGGACTTTCCCTAGAATCCAAAAGATTTGGTTGGCTGATCTGTCTGTCAAGTCACAACAAGGGCTCCCCCTCCAGGGCAGTTTAGGTGCCAAAAGCCCAAAACTACAATTTCTACAGATTTTGACTTCACTAAGCCTCTGTAGGCAGGCTCCATTTTAGAGTCCCAAAGTACTGATTGGTCCAATTCGGCAGTCCAAGACCAAGATGGTGGAGAAGTCCTTACTGCAAAGAAACAGGTTAGAACAAACTACAATATATTCACTGCTCTAATAAATGATCAGCAAACAGTTACACCTTTCAACAGAGCTCCTTTTGTGCAATTAGCAATGGCAGAAACACAGCAATTATCAGGCAGCACGGGTGGGACTCAAGTTTGGAAACACTCAGCCCCCTTCTCAGAACAATTATTACTGCAATCTAGGCAGCCCTTAAAGAGACAGTATACAGAGGCTTTACAGGCAGTCTCTGGCAATAACTTTTAACTGCTAAAACGCAGGACACCAGCCTGGCAGTGAGCATTTAGGCAAGCTCCAGGAAGACTTTTCAGGAACCCCCATTTGTAGGGGGGTTACACCCTTCCCTGCCTGGAGAAAACTTGGCATCCGTGTCAAGTCTATACCATCGTAGTATTGAATATACAATATAAACGAGACATATATAACATTAACATGCTACACAAGTACTATCTGATTCATCAATTAACACAACTTGTCACATTACTATAGATTTCAATGTACTCCACCATACTATATCCAGTCTGACAATACATTATGCATATTTCACACAGGTAATTTAAACATTACTATGCTGAATCATGTAATAACTTCTTGTACATTAAACAATGTAAGAGGGGGCCCTTCTCTATCAGCTAACTTGGGGCTGGATGGGGCAGGGGCACCATACTGATTAGGAAGAACAATCAGTCTCGAGTTGGCCCTTAAGCTCAGAGTGGGCAGTGAGCTCTGAGAAACATAAACACCTTTGTGGACTACATTAAGGGGCAAATTCACTGGCCTCCCAGGAGAATCATAACTGAAGCGTACTACTGGCTTGATAGCTTGGCCAGTCTTTCTGGGAGGGACAACCACAGTCTCTGTACCTTCAGCACTAATCTTGGGACTTTCGTCACTTGCGAAGGGTGCTTCTGCATGGCTGGGAATGTCCAAACTTGGGGCACTGTCGGCTTCTTGCTTTATAGGCTCTAGTTCCACAACACTTGACTTATTTTGTGGAGGTTCAGGTACAATCAAACTTTGAGGCACTGAAAGGGGGCTGTCAACACTCTCATACTGTTCCTCAGGTTCTGGTGTGTCAGCAGAGAGACTCAAACCATCAACCCCTTCTTTGGGCAATTCACACAGTTCCACAAAACACAGGGAGTCTGCGTCCTCAGACATAATTCTTTGCAATTCACTTTCAGGGAGGACTGGCTCCAAGGACAAAGCTGGGGGGTTAGGCAGTCCAGAAGGCCCAGCTTCATCCCTATGATTCAGCATAGGATTTCCACGAAACAAATGACTCAATTCATAGGAGGGGTAATAGGCATTGTCACACTCACTATCATCCGAGGTGGACTGACAGTCACTATCATTCTGGGCCTGCTGCGGGAGAAACTTTAAATCTGTAACCACTGGGGTAGGTTGACTCTGTCTCTTTCTTGCAGCAGCATGAGTCACAGGCCCAGGGGAATCAGTTTCTGAGAGTTCAGCCTCAATTATGACTTGGCCGATAGGTAACAAGTGGTTACGGTGCATGGTCTTGACAGCTTTGGAGTTATTCTCTGGGTGCACCTTGTACACAGGTAAATCATCCAACTACTACATGGGGAAGACGGTGCCATCAATCAGCAATTTTGTGTTTGCCATGCAGTCCCAAATTACATAACAACACACGGTCCCCAGGTCGAAGCTCTTGCGCCTTTACTTTTTTATCGTGCCTCTCTTTGTTGGCTAGATTTCTCTTGGTGACCATTGTCTGGGCCAGTTGATAGGCATAGTTCAATTGAGCTTTCGGTTTTTGTACATATTGCAGGTAGTTTTCGGCTTGGACCCCATCTTGATAGACCCCAAAGCAGACATCAACTGGCAGTCAGACCTCCCTCCCAAACATGAGGCGGTAGGGGGGAGAACCTAGTAGCATAATTTTTTGTGCAATTGTATGCGTGTACCAAGGTGCTAATCTGCTGGCTCCATTTATGCTTGTCTTTTGGATGGAGGTTGCCCAGCATATCTAGAAGTGTGCGGTTAAAATGTTCTGGTTGAGAGTCCCCTTGTGGGTGATAAGGGGTGGTTCTTGACTTCTGCACCCCCCACAGAGAGAGCATTTCTTTGATTAGGTGACTCTCAAAGTCTCTGCCCTTGTCAGAGTGGATCCGCTGGGGGGCACCATAGTGGATGAAGAAATTTTCCACTTGCACCTTGGCCACGGTAGAAGCCTTTTGATCTTTGGTGGGGAAAGCTTGTGCATACCATGTAAAATGATCCTTAACCAATAACACATTGCCAATATTTTGCTGATCAGGTTCTAAACACAAGAAGTCTATGCAGACTAGTTCCATGGGGGTGCTGGTAGCAATATTAACAAGGGGGGCAGCCCTCTGAGCAGAGCTTTTCTTTGCAGGCAGCGACTACAAGTCTTTACATGGTGCTCAACATCGGCCCTCATCTTGGGCCAGTAGAAGCAAGATCGTACCAGGTCAAGGGTCCTGTCAATACCGAGGTACCCCATGTGACTGTGGTGGGATCTCAGTACCAAATCTTTAAAGGCTGTGGGTAGGACCAATTGTTGCTTGTCTACTTGGCCACTACAATCTACTGTCTCTTGATATAACAATTTATTGAATAGCTTCAACCTGGGGCCTTCTTTAAACAATAGAGCAGTTCGCAAGTCAGGGGAATGCAACTTGGACACATCTTTCCCCGCACACAGGGTATCAAGTGCTGGCTGAATCATAGGATCTTGGGATTGAGCCCACTGGATGCTGTCATTGTTAAACTGAAGTAGTGCAATAATATCTAGAGAAGGGAAATGGCAGTAGGCAGCCGGTATGCAGGTATCAGAAGGGCCTAAGCAATCTACTAAACAGTCTACTGTGTTGGCAGACATCTGTTACTCTCTATCAAGCTTTTGGCACAATGCTCGAATGTCCAGTTCAGACAGCCTGACCCAATCACTCTTGGAAGTGGGCCTTCGTGATAGGGCGTCAGCATCAATATGGTTCAGGCCTGGTCTGTATTCGACAGCATAATCATAGGTTGATAATGGAGAAAGCCACTGGTGTCCAGTGGCATCTAACTTAGCTGAAGTCTGTACATAAGTTAGTATGTTATTGTCAGTCTTCACCAATATCTTTGCCCCATAGAGGCATTCATGAAACTGGTCGATGATGGCCCATTTTAGCACAAGGAACTCCAACTTATGTACAGGGTAGTTTCGCTCTGACGGGGTCAAGCTTCTGCTGGTAAAAGCCACTGGTCTTAAACCATCCTCATGGTCTTGATACAGCACAGCTCCTAGACTCTGCAGACTTGCTTCCGTATGCAGCACATGGGGTTTGGTGGGGTCAGCATAGGCGAGGATGGGGGTGTGGGTGAGCTGGTATATGACTTCGTGGAAGGCTACTTCACAGTTGGTGTCCAGCAGAGCCCAAAAAGTTCACCTGTGTGGAAATATACTTTCTCTGGTTCTTTGTCGGCTCCTTTTTTGTATTCACGATTGGTAGGAGGTAACCCTGGATAAGATTCAAGAGTGGGCGAATCACCTTGGAATACTCTTTTATGAACCTGTGGTAGTAACAACAGAACCCCAGAAAACATTGTAGTTTTTTCAAGTTATGGGGCTGGGGCCAAGTAGTCAGTGATTTAGCCTTACTGGGGTCGGTCTCTATCCCTTCTCTAGATACTATGTGTACCACATACTTCACGGAGGTTTGGAAAAACTGGCACTTGTCAAAGGACAGCTTAAGGCCGAAGTCTTCCAGTCGGACTAGACTTTAAACAGTCGGTTCTCATGCTCCTCTAAGGTGCTCCCAAACACAATGACATCATCCAAGTACACCAGACATTCCAGCAAAATTCATATCTCCTACCGCATGTTCCATCTGTCGCTGAAAGGTAGCCGGGGCGCCCGATATCCCCTGTGGCATTCTCAGAAATTCGTAGAACCCCAAAGGACAGATGAAGGCTGTTTTCTCATGATCCTCTGGGACCATCGGAATTTGGTAATACCCACTGCGAAGAGCCAATACCGAGAACCATTTGTTCCCATTCAAACAATCCAGAGCATTTTGTATACGGGGCATGGTGTATTGGTCTGGGATGATCTGCACGTTTAAGGTTCGATAATCAACACACATTCTCACCGACCCATTCTTCTTATGCACAACCACATTGGGAGAGGCATATGGGCTCCTTGATTGTTGTATCACACCAGCAGAGAGGATTTCCTGCAGGTGTCTCCTCACATCATCTATGTCCGCTGAGGTGAGGCGTCAGGATATCTCTCGAAATGGATGGTCGTCGTGCAGATGTATGTGATGCTCTGCACCCTGGACACATCCCACATTCCATTTCTTCAATGAAAACACTTAGTCTCTCTGGGAAAGTTTCTTGCTAAGTCTAGCGTTCCATTCAGCGGGCAACGGGGAGTCACCAAAATCAAATAAGTTAGGGGTCACTCTCTCCTTCTCACCAGAGCACTTGTTGCTGGCCAATACAGCAATTTCGTCGCAGTGTGGTGTAGCTAGGGTGCACCCTCTGTTCATCTGGATCTCCCGATCTGACACATTCTTGAATCTGGACCATCACTCATTGTGCATAGGCATCGGCACAAGCAGGCAAAATACTGGGTTTGACCAATAATCCTTCTGGCAATTTTCTATCACCTGGCGCATCCAACATCAATATTTTGTTCTTGACATCTTTCCGGAGGTGGACCTCCCCATGAATAGTACACTGGGCATTAGGGGCCAGTACCATTGAGTCAGGATCCTTCTTCCACATGATTCCCACCGGTTCATCCTGGTCTACTTCCACAGACTACTGTAGCAAATAATAGGCCATCTTGATCAGAGCCGGAATTCTTAGGGCCCACACAGTCTGTCGCCCTTGTTTCTCATGACAGAGCTGCGCCAGTCTCCTAAACATATGGGCATTTGTCCCAATTAACAGAGGAACCCCATCATACAGCCCAGTAGGGGGACACACTAAGGCCAGTGTCTTGACTTGTTCATCCACTCCAGCCACTGAGGTAGGGAAAGACAGCCAGATCTGAATATACCCTGAGTACAGATAAGACTTCTTGCTCATCCCCCACACATGCAGGCCTTCCAAGGGTTGTAGGGGCACATCAGGAAGGTGCTTTCGATACCAGTCTTGGAACACTATAGTCACTTGAGACCCACTGTCAAGCATGGCTCGGGTGGACATACCATTCACCTTTACTGTAGTTTCCATTGAAGGGCCCACCACCTCAGACCATTCAGGTGATGCAGACTTGGATGTCAACTTGACCGCAGCCTTTGAAAAATAACTTTTTCGAGCAGTTCCACCTCATGGGCAGTTATTGTTCCATCGAATCAAGGCCAACAGTCTAGTGGAAACCTTTCTCATGTTCTCCGGGGAGCAACAAAAGAAACGGGTGTGCCCATCCTCCCTGCAGTGGTAGCAAAAATTGGATTCTCTAGAGTCTCTGAGTGGTGGGGAGCCTTCTCCCTGCTTGGGTACATCAGGGACACCTCGGGGCAGTAGCACATCTGAAACGGCGACACGATATGGGCGAAAGGCCGAGGTGAGGGCAGGAGGGGTGACCAGATATGGTGGGGTGAAACCCTGGCGGCAGGAGTAATAGCTACGTACCTGCGATCGGGGGAGCAAAGCACTGGCGTCGTGGCCTGGGAGGAGGAGAGGATGTGGGGTGACACTGCAGTTGGTTGCGGAGCTGCTTGGCATCAGGGGTTGGCCTCACTGGCGGTGCTGGTGTTCCGGGTTCGGGGCCTGGGTCCAGGCGCTACTGTGCTTTTTCTTGCGCCTTGCCCAAAACCTTATTTTTTTTCTTCCGCCTAACCCCGGAGTTGAGAATCCTTAAGTAGGGGATGTGAGTAGGTAAACCCCCCATGGGAGTGTGGGGGCACAGCCCCAGAAAGCAAGTATTTTCAGTCCCCAATACCGTTTTCCATGCGAGAGGTTGTCAGGGTGGCGAAATGTGTTTTCGCCACCCTGATGTCAATCTTCTGCGGGTCACCCTTCCACGGTCACCCATCTCACATAGAACCCCTCAGGGGCCCTTCTTTGCCTTGTGGCTTATGCTCTTGACCCTCTGGACTTCCACCAAGGTCATTTGCCTGTGTGGCCCGAATTAAGTCCCCCACCAGGGCTATCAAGCCTTCGTACTTCCTTCAACAGGTTACCCTCAGTCTAGGTTTCTGAAGAGACAACATGCACCTCCACCCCACTAGGCAGGGCCTAGCTTTTTAACTTAGGAGGTGCCTGGTAGAGGTCACGATCTCTGGCCACCTTGGCGGCTTGTTGGCTGACCCTCATTTCTGTCAGTTCTTTAATCAGCTCTCTCATCTGCTGCGCCTCATCTTTGTCACTTCTCTCAGGGGTTTGGCAGGTACAAACAACCCCAGCATAGGGCTCCCAGCCCTCTTCATCATTCTCTGCCTCACGAATCTCTTTCATGAGGTGACAATATTCAGGAGGATTAGCCTTCCTGTCTTGCAACTTAAGTTTTAGCATCATCACACTGGAGTACTTGGCTGACTTCAGAATATGGTCTAATCTGACCCGATTCAGTTCCTTAGCAGGTACCCCTCCTTTTCTGTGAGCCCTCTTCGGAGCCCTCTCAATTCTGGTAACAAATATAGACAACTTCTCATTCTTCCATTGCTTTGCAGATTTGAATTTCCACAGTAAATCATCTCCCGACTCAGTGCTTCCAAAAACTCCCTCCAATGCAGAGAGGTATTCAGCCGCAGTAGCTTCTGGGCTAGTGGCCTATAGGAAGCAAATGGCTTCCAGTGCAGGGACCCTCAAACTTTCCATGAGACTCTTTCTTTTCTCCCCCTCAGTGCACTGCCACTCCTGGACCGGGGGGTAGCATAGTCCATCCATGTTTCAAGGTCATCCTCCCCTGTAGGCACTGGGACTGTGCCCGAGAAAAGTCTAAGTCTACAGATAAGAGTCCAGGTGCACAGAGGGAATTATTATGGGGGAGGTGACCATGGGAAACCTTTAACATATAGAAACATAGGCTTTGACGGCAGATAAGGACTGCTTGGCCCACCTAGTCTGCCCATTTCCCTCCCTAGAGGATAAGCTGCAGATCTTATTTAACCAACAGCCTATTTCTTCCTACCCCCACAAAAATTGCCTTATGTCTGTCCCATGCATTCTTGAATTCTCCCACAGTTTTAGACCCCACAACCTCTTCAGAAGGCTGTTCCATGCGTCCACCACCCTCTCTGTGAAAAATACTTCCTACATTGCACCTGAGCTGTCCCCCACTATCTTCAAATTATGTCCCCTTGTTCTTGACGCCTCTTTTCTGAAAGATGCTACCCTCTTGGACTTTGTTGATTCCACTGAGGTACTTAAAGCGTTTCTATCATGTCTCCCCTCTCCTCCTTTCCTCAAGGGTATACATATTAAGCTCCTTTAGCCTCTCCTCCTTATAGCTTCTCTTGCAGACCCTGCACCATTTTAGTTGCTCCTCTGAACTGCCTCCATCCTGTCTATGTCCTTATGGGAGATGGGGTCTCCAGAACTCGACGCAGTACTTCAGATAGGGTCTCACCAACTGTATGTACAGGGGATAACAACTTCCTGTTTTCTGCTGGTGATGCCTCTCCCTATACATCCCAGTATCCCCCCAGCCCTTCCTACCATCTTCTCACATTGTTTGCCAATCTTAAGGTCATCTGATATGATTACCCCCAGGTCCCTTTCCATTTTTGTTGTTGTTACTACCTCCCCCCCACATTGTGTAATCTTCCCCTGGGTTTTTGTTTCCCAGGTGCATTACTTTGCACTTCTTTGCATTGAATCCAAGCTGCTATACTTCTGACTATTCCTCCAACCTTGCCAAGTCCCTTCTCATCCTTTCCATGCCTCCTTGTGTATCAGCCCTGTTGCAGATCTTTGTGTCATCTGCAAAGAGGCATACTTTTCCTTCCAGTCCCTCTGCAATGTCACTTATAAAGACATTAAAAAGAACTGGACCCAGTACTGAACCCTGAGGTACCCCACTAGTAACCCCTCTTTCTTCAGAGTGGACTCCATTTACAATTATCTTCTGTGTCCTGTTGTTCAGCCAATGTCATACTCAGGCTTTAGGGGAGACAGGAGATGCTATTGGGGACTGCAATGGTGTGGGTTCCCAAGAAAGGTCTAACACCTTCATTAACTCTTGGGCAGATCGCTCCTCATAAGCTAACAGCTTAATCAGCTTGTCCTTGAACCCCTCTATACTGCGGAACCCTCCCAAGGTAGCCAGATCACTGTGTAAGTGGATGACCCTCCACCCCTTCTGGCCCCCTTCGGACAGAATAATAGGGGGTTTCTTCTCCAGATCTGTGGGAAAGTTGCAGGAGAGCAAAACTACCATGATCTGGTCAAACAGATCTGAATCCTTCCCCTTCACTTCAACTTTTCCCAAACACCTAACATGCTCCACAGCTTCTACAATAACAGCATTTGTGGTCCCTAATGGGACATCCATTAACAGGAGGGCCTGTCAGGGATCTAACCCCTCAGCCTCACTCCACCCCATCATTCGGTGTACTAACAGCTTATGAGGGGTGATGTTGAGCTTAAGCGTATCAAGGTCTTCCATTTTTTTCACCAATTCTGAACATAATGGGGTAATTCCCTCCTTTGGCCACTAGAGGATGTTAATCCCAGTGGCGCCTCCAAGATGTATTCCCTAGGTGGTGCTATCCCAAGGGCTACTACCCCTTCCTGCTTGGCTAGTAGCAAGTTAAGGGGCCTGAGTTCTGAAACGGGTGCCTCCACCCGGAGGTCAGGGGTTTTAGTGATCAAGCTAACCTGGGCACAGCCCTCTGGGACACTGTAACCCCCTCCTTTCCATTCTAGAGGCCGGAACAATACACAATAATCACTGTCACAATACCCCTTGTACACCATACAAGTACCCACACTGTTTGCACTTAGCACCAGAGCAGGTTCCTCTAGCTCGACCCTGGGAACCCCCTGTAAAACAAGGTTATGCACAGCAAATAGCAACAGTACAGTACTCTTAGCACAAACTGGAACTACAGTCAGGTTAAATGCAGAAAAAGTTAGATCTGATTTATTCAGGGGGACTTGAACAAGGGAGGGATGAAATCAGGTTAATTGGCTTAAAGGCTATATCAATCAAACAATTATGTATGCACTTTAATTCCCCACACAGTCATATCTCTGGGTACCCAGGTAGAAAGCCATGGGCTAGCCAGGACCGTTGCCTGGTGTAGGCCAGCGTTGCAGCAGGTTGGGGCCCTGTGGTGGAAAGAAACAACATGCACAATACACACTATTTGTAATCTGGAGCGGAAGGGCTCAGTTCGTGAAAGAAAAGAAATAACAAGACAATCAGATGACACACTTAGATTAAGCTGTTGTTGCAGGGAGCTACCCTGATGATTAATCGCGATACCCAAGACTGGACACAGGTTGGAAGAAAATCGAGACTGCAGGTGGTTGTTCTGGAGTGCCAGGAGAAGCAGGGCCCACACAAATCACCAAGGCATCGTTCCTGTTGAAGCGTGGAGCAGGGGGCTGATCCCCAAGTGGGTCTCTCGTTGATGGCTTTTTCTGTGCAGTAGGTAGTCTGGCAGGGCCAGTGTGGCAAGGCCCAGGCCAAATGGAGATGAACACGGATTTAGTCCGTTTGAGCTGTATGCAGTCTCCAGCAAGCAGAACACAATTCATACAGTGAGGAACCAAATCACGACCCACTATCAGCATAAAGCACATTTTACATGTAAGGGATTCTGCTGTACCAGGCAAACTGCTCTCTGGTCACAATCACAAAGTCTCTTCGCACACCGGGAGTTTAGGGGTAGCTGGAAAGCCTGAAAGACTGATCACATTCAATAAATCTTTGGTCTTCTTCAGGTTGAGCCTGGTCACAATTCAGTGGCTTACTTCGTTCCTACAAACTCGGATTCATTCTGAAAACAATTCTCTTCTCCCTCTCAGGGGCAGTAGGCAGACATGCAGGCCAAACTCAGGCCTCTCCACAGTTCTCCAACGCGAAACTATGCAGACTGCTGCTCGTCTGTCTCGAGCTGTTGCTTTTTCACTTCTCAATTTGGATCTGACTCAAACAGCATGCAGTCTGGGACTTTTCCCCAGAATCCAAAAGGTTTGGTTGGCTGATCTGTCTGTCAGTCACAAAAAGGGCTCCCTCTCCAGGGCAGTTTAGGTGCCAAAAGCTCCAAACTACAATTCCTACAGATTTTGACTCCACCAAGCCCCTGTAGGCAGGCTCCATTTTAGAGTCTCAAAGTACTAATTGGTCCAATTCGGCAGTCCAGGACCAAGATGGTGGAGATAAACAGAACAGTCCTTGCTGCAAAGAAACAGATTAGAACAAACTACAATATATTCACTGCTCTAATAAATGATCAGCAAACAGTTACCCCTTTCAACAGAGCTCCTTTTGTGCAATTAGGGATGGCAGAAACAGAGCGATTATCAGGCAGCCCAGTCTGGACTTGAGCTTGGAAACACTCAGCCCCATTCTCAGATCAATTATTACCACAATCTAGAAAGCCCTTAAAGAGACAGTACACAGAGGCTTTACAGGCAGTCTCTGGCAATAACGTTTAACTGCTAAAATGCAGAACAACAGCCTGGCAGTGAGCATTTAGGCAAGCTCAAGGAAGACTTTTTGGGAACCCCCATTTGTAGGGGGGCGTTACACATGGGTTTGTCATGGGAGATCCTGCCAGATGAACATGACAGAATTTTTTGACTGGGTCACAAGGTCGTTAGACAAAGGCCAGGCAGTGGATGTACTATACCAGGACTTCAGTAAGGCCTTCGACTCCATGCCACATGTGAGGTTGCTTAGCAAACTGAGTAACCTGGAGGGGGCGCTATGGAGCCCGAGCAAGATGGCAGCTTAAAAGAACTAGCACTACTACAACTCCGGAAAGCTTGCCCCCTGGTCGCTAAACCAGAGTGTGACTTACTACATTTCTTGATAGAACTGTGGCAGAGATCTTCTCCTCACCATGGGTAATCCTCGTAAGGATCAACAGCAAACTCAGGGAGAAAAAAGTCAATCTATCCCTGGCCCTCCAACTACAAGGTCTACTACTGGAGAGATGATGCAGGTCGTCGTAGATGAAAAAGAGGAGACACTGCAAAGCTTGGGACAGAAAATTTCTTTCTTGAACAGATCTGTCGTAGAGCTCTCTGACAAGTTCGATTCACTTACAAATCAGGTGAATGCTGCAGAAACAGAGATCGAAGCAGTCAAAATAGTGTCAGTGGAGAGTAAAAAAAGCTCTGCTGCCTCATTGGGAGCTACAGCAAATCTAGTTAAAGAGAACCATCATCTTAAAGCTTGCCTGGAATCCCTGGAAAATCAGGCTAGAGCTATGAAAATTCATTTACTAGTAGTGCCAGAATGATCTGAAGGCGATCATGTCGTGCTTTTTCTTAAGGACTGGATGGCTGAACAATTTGGGGAACGATTAAATGATCATCCATTTCATATCCAAAAGGCCTATCGTGTAGCCACTAGGGGGAGGCCAGTCAATTTGAAAGCACCTAGAGCAATCGTGATGGTGTTGGATGATGTTGGCTCAAGGGACTACATCCTAAGTTTGTCCCGGCAGCAGAAGTTTTTATTTTATAATGGACACCCTCTTAATATGTACCCAGACCTGAGCTATGCCACACAGATGAAGAAAAAGAGATTTTATGATGTCCATGCGATGCTGCAGATGGATGGAATAACGCACGGTATGGTGTTTCCAGCACGCCTCCAAATAACTCACCGAGGGAAGATATTTGTCTTTTCTGACCCAGCAGACACATTGAAGTGGGCCCTGCAGAATACGTCCACTTGTTCAGCACCAGAAGCAGATCTCGACTCCAACGAAGAGGAGGAGGAAGAACTTGCTTGAGAACTTTTCTTTAGTGTAGTGGGTTTGAGATTTAGTAATCTCTGAAGGGACTATATTGTTGACATTGATGAAATGCTATAGCCCTTTGAGGCAGCGAGATACCTTTCCTTAATCAGCAGTCACTAATGTTTCCTTTTTTAAAAGTTTAGCCTCTGTGTTATTCTGTGATTCTGGTGTTGAAACTGTAAGGAGCAAGACATTAGAAACAGCTATGTAGCTGCAAGTTTACCTATTTCTGTTTAGCCTTTAGGCTTCTATTATGGCTGAGTGCATGTATAACTCAGTTCCTTCAGGAACTAGTCATTTTTGTAACTTAAGTGTGATCTTTACTATTACTTTTTTTTTTTATTTCTTTTTATTAAATGGGTGTGACTACTATTCTGTTACAGTCAAATACATAAACATTCCGTATGATGTTTCATTTGTACAGACCTGTTATAAATAATTAATACATTAGAGATCTAAGCCAGTGTATCTGAATAAAACAACAATGTTATAATCTGACTGTGTCTTGTTATTTTCTTTATCCAGATCTTTTCACCCCCTACTTTATCTTGGCCTATATGGTTTTCCATTCCAGCAATTTATAGTATTCTTTATGATGGTTGCCCTCTGTACTTTATATCTAGGGTTCCTTACCATCCGTGCCTACCCAAACAACCCCTATTTTGATCTCAAGGTAAAAATTCAGGATCATGTCTCGAAATATACATACCCATGGCCTCCAGAATACCTCATATCTTGGGTTTTTACGTTGGCACGCGTGCGCAGCCAACATCTTGTGGCAGTGGGGATTTGGAGGCGCAGTTGCTGTTGGGCGAATGCAGGGCACGCACCAGTAGGTGCGTCCCTCATTCCCCAATCAGCGATGCCACACCATGCATACTAAGCTGGCGAGCACATCTAAGGAAAGGCCCACTGCAATCCGAGCAAAACTCATCACACGTAGCGGGCCCTTCCTACATGCTTGCCAGCTAGTAGCATGGCGGCACAGTGGCTGCTACTCTGCCGACAGTGCCGACTCCGGGGTGCCCAATCCCCCGGTCAGCTTCCCTGCCCCTTGAAGTATGTGCCAATGGGGGAGCCCACTCCCCGTCAGCAGAATGTGCCCCCCCACCTCGTTGTTTGCCGACGGGGGTGCCCAATCCCTGTCGGCATCCGCCTCACCCTTCCCGCTTGTATTGTGCCGACAGGGGAGCCCACTCCATCGGCATCATGTCTCCCCTACTTCTTCTGGGCTGATGGGGTGCCCAATCCCCCATCAGCTACTGTACCCCCTCAAACAAAAGAAATGACCTGTAAAAAGAAACCGTCCAGGTTTTTTTTTTTTTTTCCCTTGGTCCCTGTAAACTGAAAACGGTTCCTCGTAGTCTCCCTACCCACCACCAGCACCCACCACTGTGCACCCTGCCTCCCACACCCCCCACCCCACCCCATACTTGCCTCCGAGTCTGGCACAATGATCTTCGCTGGACTGGGAACACGCTCTACACTCTTCAAAGCTGACCGTGAACTGAGGAAATGCAGTAAACTGTATAATGGAATGAATAGGTTTTTCAACTTTGCTCCATATCTGGGCATTTTTGGAATTTTTGCACCAAATTTTCAACATGGGTTTTGGGGCCTCCTCGCTGAATTCTGTCACAGTTTGGCGTTAATCGATCCCGAAGGTGATTTCGCAGTCACTGCGTGAAATCACCTTTTGGGACCGATTAACACAAGGACAGTGGCAGTGTTCATGAGGTGGGCTCTCAAAAAGCCTATGTTGCAAATTTGGTGGAAAAAATCCAACAAATGGCTGTTTTACGAGCGTGCATTGCGCAGTTGCTATGCAAGCTCGTAACTTTGCGAATTCACAATATTTTCATGCCAGATTTTCAACATTGTCATTTTTCTATACCTCCTTCTGAACAGCACAGCTGTCATTTTTCACATCCTGGCCGAAATGTGTTTCTGTACTTCTGACACACAATACCGCGGTCACTGTGGGAAATCAGTGTTTGGGCCAGACTGCAAAAATGACAGTGACACTGTTCATGAGCAGAGGTCCTACAATGCCTATGTTGAAAATTTGGTGACAATACACCATAAAATGATTGTGTTATGAGCGTACATTGCGCAGTTTGCACGCACGCTTGTAACGTTGTGCATTTGTAATATTTTCACTCTGGATTTCCACCATTGGCATTTTTCCACACCTCTTGATGAACAGTAAAGCTGTCATATATATATCCTGCCCGAAATGTGTTTTCGCACGTCTGGTGAAGAATAGCACGGTCACTGTGCGAAATCACTTTTTGAGACAGCTTGAGGACATGACAGTGACACTGTACAAGAGTAGAGGTGCTAAAATGCCTATGTTGAAAATTTTGTGCCAAAACTCCATAAAATGCCTGTGTTACAAGTGTGCGTTACGCATTTCCCACGCACCCTTGTAACTTTGCATATTTATAATACTTACATGCCACATTTTTACCACTGCCATTTTTTTACACCTCCTTATGAACAGTACAGCTGTCGTTTTTGACATCCTGCCAAACATGTGTTTCCACAATGCACTACCAAAGGCAATGCCAGCTCGACAACATTCGGCATTGACAAATGCCTTGTTTATTGTGTAATGAAGCAGTAAGGGACTCCAAATGATAGATGTTAGAGACCACCCCCCTCCAATTCTGTACTGTAGGGACATGTGCTGACATCCAACATCTTGTTATTGCCTTTTTGGCTGCCAAAATATAAATTGGTAACAGCGTTCGATACCAAGATGGGCGATGGAAGGGGAAAATCGCCAATAAGACCACCTCAGCAGTTAACTCTGTCTGTTCTCCCAGGCATTCGGTTATATCTTGTTGTATTTTACACCAAAAGGGTGTCAGTAATGGACATGTCCAAAAAATATGACCGAGATCAGCACACGAGCATGTGCAATTTCTCCAACACTTCCCAAATGAAGATGGAAGGTATTTTATAAGCATAGCTGGGGCACGAAAGAATCATGCTCTACACTTCCAAGCGAATTCTCGCCATATGGTAGAATGAGTTACTCTATAGGCCATCGGGGAAGCCTGCAACCATTCCTGATCTGAGAATTCTATTCCAAGATCCCTACACCAGCCTCTCAGAACAGAAACAGATGAATCACCCATCCCCTCTCTAAGAAAATCGTACAGGTGTCCTACTTGGTGGCCCCAAATATGTCCTGTCAAGGTGTCTTCTAAATATTTCCAGAACTTGGGAGTAGGGTCTGGTAATTTAGGTATCCTATCCCTCTGTCTCAGGAGATAATTTTTAACCAGTGTATATCTGTACATGTCATTTTCTAATAAACCATAGGTTTCTTTAAGTGTTTCAAATGGAATTATGCCTTCCCAAGAAAGGAACTGTCTAAAGAATTGGAGTCCCAGCCTTCTCCACCTTGCAAATGTATGATCCATGATAACGGGGAAAAACCTCTCATCCTCTGAAATTAATGTGCAAAAGAAAAAGAGGTCACCAAATCCTTGATGCTTCTTTAAACGATACCATTGTTTTAAGATCTGAGCAGAAAAAGGTGTAAAGTTGTGTAGGTGAGGGGTTCTGCCCAGGGAAGTCATAGTTTTTTTTGTTATATCGTATAAGTCATTCAGAGAAAATTCTATATCTTTCAAGGGGGGCCTCATAGGACGGGGCCAACCATAAGGTAAGTATTTTCAGGAAAGCAGCCAGGGCATAGAATTTCAAATTTGGGAGGTTAGCTCCCCCCGGGAGAGCAGGAGTTGCAACAGTGACAACTTGATTCGGGGTCTTTGATTCTGCCATATAAAGTTTGAAATAATCTTGTCCCAAGATTTAGAGTAAAAAGGGGAGGGAAAGGTAGGGATATTCTGAAATAGGTATAATAATTTCGGTAAGATAATCATTCGAATTGACTCTATTCTCTGAAAAAAGCCCAAAGGGAGCCGAGACCAGCGGGACAGGTCTGACTATATTTGGATCGAAAGCGGTTCATAATTTAGTAATTCCAGATTATCCAAATATTTTGGGATAATAATGCCCAACTATTTAAATTTTGTTTGGTGCCATTTTATAGGATATTTATCTTTAAGGGCTTGGGTCGGGATAAAATATAATGGGAGGAGGTCTGTTTTAGCTATATTTAGTTGGAAGCCCGAAATTTCTGTAAAGGTCTCCAAGGTTTCTCATAAGGCCTGAAAGGAAGTCTCCAGAGAAAGAGTTGTCACCAGAATATCATCAGCAAAAAGGGCCACCTTGTATTCCCTTTGGCCAATCAGGACTTCCTCTATCTGTATATTTCCTCGAATGGCCTCTGCCAGAGGTTCAATGCATAAAGCAAATAATAATGGGGATAATGGGCATCCCTGTCTCGTGCCCCTCTGTATAGATATGGCCTGGGAGAAAGACATACTGTATTTATTCTGATATACGCTTTAGTGGACATATAGATATTTCTCAAGATAGTGAGAAAGGAGTTTGGGGAGGAGAATTTCAAAAGTGTTGCCCATAGAAACTCCCATCCCACCTTATCAAATGCTTTGTCAGCGTCTAGACTTACTATCATAGAAGGGATTTTCCTAGCATGAATATGTTCCATAAGTATTAAGGTTCGGCGCAGGTTATCCAAAGTACTTCTCTGTTTAATAAAATCGGCCTGATCATGGTGTATTAACTGGAGAAGCATTGGTCCCAATCTTTGGGCCCATATGGCCATGAATATTTTATAATCCACATTTAGAATCGAAATTGGGTGATAAGAAGATGGTTGTGTGGGATCTTTGTCGGGTTTCAGTATAGGGGAGAGTATGGTATAGCTCCAGGAGGAAGGGGTAGTTTCTCTGTCCGCCACTGCCCTGCAAGCCGGCAGGAAGCTGAGAAGCAACTGAAGGATGAAAGCCTTGTACCATTCAGGGCCAAAGCCATCTGGGCCCGGGCATTTTTGGGGTTTAATTTGTTTTACCTGTTGTAAGATTTCTTCAGGTCCAATGGGGCATGACAGATTTTCAATTTGGGGTTCTGACAATTTAGGTAGGGTGAGTGTATTCAAAAAGTCTAACATTTGGGAGATTTGTTCCTGGGATTGTGGAGGGACTGTATATAAAGCTTTGTAAAATCGCACAAATATTTGCTTAATTTGTTCCTCTTTATAAGTAGGGTTGCCCTTTGTGGTAGGTTTGAGTTTTAAAATTGTTGATGCCCTTTTATTGGCCCTCAGCTTTCTTGCCAATAGTCTAGCCCCCGGCTCCCACCTCATAATTATATTGTCATAGGTATTCTAAGTTCTGAAGAGTGTTATAATCCAATATTTTTTATATTTCCTGTTTCAAACCCCTAATCCTCCTCTGGAGCACTGTATCACCTTCTCTACAAAGCAGTTGCTATGAGGCCAATTGGTCTTCTAAAAATTTAAACTGTGCTCGTTGTTTTCTTTTTTTCCGGGACGCATATTCCAAAATGTCCCCTCTCAAGACCGCTTTTAGTGTGTGCCATTGAAATGGGTGGGAGACTTCAGGAGTTAAATTGTCTTGAATTACCTGGGAGATACGCTCCCTTATGGAATTCCGAATCTTTGAGAAGGGACATATTAAATCTCCAGAACCTGAGTTTTTTTTGTTTACCCAAGTCTATTTTAAGAATCAATGGGTTGTGATCAGATAATATCCTGGGTTCAATTAGAATATTTTGAACTAAGGTAAGATGCTCCCCTGTTACAAAAAAATAATCCAACCAGGAGTATGTCCTATAGCACCCAGAAAAAAACATGAAGCCTGGGGCCGAGGGGAATAATCTGCGCCAAACATCCTCCATTCCCAGAAAAGCCAAGTTTCCCCTTTAAATATTTACCAGCTTTGGTCAACCTATTTGGTTTTGGGTTAGAGGAGTCTATATGTGGATTGAGGGAAACATTAAAGTCCCCTCCAATAATCAAAATGCCTTTGAGCCTCTCCACCACCTTATGTAAAAAGGTCTGCATCACTGAGAGCGATGTTTGTGGAGGGAGATAAGTGTTTACCAGGGTTATCATTTGAGAATAGAGTTTTCCTGTTATAATGACATATCTGCCCTGTGAATCTTGATAGGAGTCCAATATTTCCAGTGGGGTTGTGGAGGGGCTCAAGATCACCATTCCCCTTTTATGACCCCTCGGATGTGAGGATGCCATTACCGTATATCTCCTTCCCCAGTGTAATTTGGAGTCTTCTAGTGAAGAAAGGTGGGACTCCTGTAAAAATTATATATCTGCTTTCTGTTTTCCTAAATTATTCATTATTTTGTACCGTTTAACAGGAGAATGCAAACCATTCACATTTTGAGTGAACATTTCTACCGGAACATTAACCATTGTCCTTTTGAAAGATAGTTATCTTGGTCAGGCTGGTAGTGTCCCCTCCGGATAGCGCCCAAATAGATAAATTCTGTATTTTTTGGAGTGTCTCTCCCCAGCTCTGGTGGTCCTTTAAGACGAATTTCAGCATTTTCAGAATGGGGCAGCACCCTCTTCTTGAGCACCCTTCGGATCCCTGACCCACCAGCCAGTATTGGGGTGATTAATTTCCCTTTAAGAATAGTGTCACCATCCTTTTCAACAGTTATTTGAACCAATAAATCTAACCAACAAAATAACTGCCATAACTTTTGAAGAAAAACCTGGCTCCTAATGGAGCAACTTTTATACAAAAGGTCTTCCATTTGTGGGAAAAGAGAAAATCATCTCTCTCTCCCTAAACCCCAGGCCCAGAAATTCTAAGCCCTAGGAAGGAGGGGCACCACCCACCAATTGGTGGGTTTAGACCCACCTGAGAGGAAATCCCTCTCTAGAAGCAGTCACTATTACCAACAGGAACTGCTCCTGGATTGGTTAAAACATTCAGATTTATATATAGTAGAAGTAGTATTTCACAACTTTTCCCTATGGAGAAAGAACCCCCGCCCCACCCATTCAATATAGTATTTATCGGAACTTATTACAAATCCCTAAGGGAGTAGCCTTTATGCTCCACCACCTCTATATCCCTGTTTGGGAGAGCTTAATATAGCCATAAAGTGTGGATAATCATTTTTCCCTTGTGTCTACACCAGTTGTATTGCTGACCACTGCAGCCCAAACTTTCCCATTAGTCTGGATACATCGGCAGTGTTGTCCCTCTAGTTGTTCCTATACAACTGATATTTCAAAATCTTATATGTCCCAACAGACCACTCTTCTAATGGTCTTAGTCCCTCATAGACTTTTTGTGATCTCTCATTCCCATAGATCCTGTCGAAAAGACCCATCTTGGATATTTTTGGAAGGTGCCTTCACCAAAGTCCACGTTCCAGTCCAGGCCGCCAGCACTCAGCCAATGACCATATGTCTCTGGAGCATGATCTTCAGTCGATGCAAAAGTGGATCTCCTTAGAGGTGGAGAGCAAGGGGGGAAGAGAAGCCCACCTGTGAGGGCACCTTGCAGAGGGGGGAGAGAAAGACGCTCCAGGGCTCCCAGCCTACTGCCAGATTAGAGGCTCCATAAGCTAACTTCAGTTACTATATCAGAAGGAGCCTATTCTGGAGCTATTACCTTCCCTCGACCCCACTCAAATCCAGTCTGCTGGGGGGGGAGAAAGGCACTCTGGCGACTCCTGGCTTAGGGGTCTAATACAGAACCATGGCCCTCCCTCAACCAACCTCCCCTGGACAGGAGGTCCCCAGGCAACCCCACGCAGGGGGGGAGAGAAAGGCATTCCAGAGGCTTTCAGCCAACCGTCAAATTAAAAGCATCAGAGATGATGTAATTTATATAGTGAATTGGAGGAGCCAAGTCCAGAGTTAGTTGCCCTCCCTCAACCCCCCCACACTAGGCAGTCAGGTCTTCCCCCCACTTCTCCCTTTAAAATCCCCCCAACCTCCACACAGTACCTGGTTTAGGATTCCAAACTCTCTGTGCTTATACTGTCGGATTCCGCAGGGAACGCACTGTGTCCAGAATCTTTTGTTGACATGGGTCCCCAATTGCTACACGAGGTTTGGCTTGAGCATTATTTCTAGGAAAAGGAGTTGAGTCACTTGTTGTCCAATTTGGATCATCTTTAGATAGGAGCCCTCATTGCAACAAGTCCACCTCAGCTTCTCCTGCCATGGAGTACGTTACAGGGCCATTAGGGAACTGGATTACCAATTTTGCAGGGTAAGGGGTACAAAATTTAAGGTTTTTGGCTCTGAGAAGTGGGACTAGAGGAGGATACTCCCTCCTCATGCATTGGGTAGCTGGTGCATAGTCGTTGTCGAAGATAATTCGCTGCCCTTCCCACATCACCTTTTGTTTGTGCCAGGCCCTGATCAGTAGTTGGTCTTTTTGACTGTAGCTCATAAAACGCATTACAAATGATCTTGGACGAGCCTCGGGCCTAGCTGGATGGGTGCCCAATGCTTCATGAGCCTTTTCAATTTCTATCTGAAAATCAGGGCCTAAATCCAGGGCCTGGCGCAACAAGTGATCCGCAAATGCTACTGGGTCACTCCCCTCTTCCCCCTCTGGAATGCCATATACCCTAATGTTTTTTCTTCGTCCCCAATTCTCCATGTCTTCAAGTCTCCTCAATGTATGAAGCTGCTTCTCTGCCAATTCGTGCACTGCTTTTTCCAGGATCTAAAGTTTGTTCGAATTCTCTTTAATTTGAACATCCGCTGTTTCAGCCCTTGTCTGGAGTTCCGTAAGGTCTGAATGAATGTCTTTAAGGGCGTCCCTCATTTCAGCTCGGAATTCAGAGATCACGGAGAGGATTGCCTCTGAGTTTGCCATCTCTGATGGCTGTTTCTGCTTATCTCTGTCTCTTTCCTTTTCCATTCTCCCTCGTTTGGTGTCAGAATGTGGGGGATCGGGTAAGGCTGTGTCCAAGCTGCACTGACCATTCTCCTCTTCTTCTGGGAGGTCTCATAGTGAATTGTATCGATTTCTGCCTTGGCGGGCCATTCTACTGCGGTTCATTAAGCAATGCAATGTTGACCCGATAGCTGGTAACGTCCAATAATTCTATTCCCCTCGGTGTCCACAGGTATTTTGCTAGGTTAAACTTGCGTATTTAGAGATTTTTTATTGCTAAATAACCTGTTTTTATTACAGCGGGGCGGGAGCTCGTTTTCCCCATGTCTTTATGCCGCCATGTCTCAACTGGAAGTCATCTTTACTATTATTGATTAACACATGCCACTCCTGGACTTATTAGCAGCAGGTAGTTACAAATATGGACAATCCATTGGGTAGTACCCCTCCAAGGATGTATCATATTAACATGGCTCGTATTGTTTCTCCACATTTTTCAATGCATGTATTAAGAGGAGTGACATCCTCAATGGTGTTATGCCCATCCTCATGTGCTTTGTCCAGATTTTTTATTGTATATGTTTACAGACACTCTAATAAACATAAAGTAAAAAAAAAAAAATCTGAGTAACCTGGGAGTAGGGGATAAGCTACTGGGGTGGGTTAGGAGCTGGCTGCAGGAAAGGAAAGAGAGAGAGTGATGGTAGGGGGTGAACTATCCAAGCCTAGACCTGTAACCAGTGGGGTACCACAGGGATCAGTACTTGGTCCAGTACTATTCAACATCTTTATTGGAGACGAAGAGGTAGGGTCAAAAATAAAGTTTGCCTTTTCGCAGATGACACTAAACTTTGTGGGAGGATGGACATAGAGGAGGGGAGACCGGAACTCAGGGAGGATCTAGCCAGACTAGAGAAATGGTCTGGCATCTGGCAGTTGGGGTTCAATAGAAACTGGTAGAAAATAAAGCCACTCACCCAACGTAATAAAAATACAAATATTCTTTATTATGTTTTTCTCTGTTGAAGTTACTTCTTCTTAGTCTTTTTCCTTTTTTTCACAAAAGCAAAGACACTATACAGTGTACTATATAAAACAAACATTTCAAGCAGCTGCTCTTCGTCAGTGAAGTACACTGTCTCTATAAAAAGGAGGCAGTATAGCGCAGTGGTTTAAAGCTCTGAGCTGCAAATATGGTGATATCCAGCAGACCAGACCTGGGTTTGAATCCCACAGCTTCCACTTGCATACTGTGTGACCCTGAGCAAGTCACTTAACTTCCCTGTGCTCCCAGGTCGCACCTGTAAAAAGGTTTTTAGCTTAGTGTGCTACTCCTGGTTAAACAACTAAAAAAAAAAAAAAAAAAAAAAAAGAAATGAACTTTAATTCACATATTATACCATAGATTTCATTTAATACCACTTTATAAATATTTGTGAAAAAAAAAGACTAAGAAGAAGTAACTTCAACAGAAAAAACATAATAAAGAATATTTGTATTTTTATTACATTGGGTGAGTGGGCTTTATTTTCTACCAGTCAGTTTCTATAGTATTTAGCCCTGTTGGTAGCTAGCACCTCCCCTTAATTGCATTTTATTTTTGCTTTATCGAGGTTGGCTGAGCTGGACCTTCTTATTAGTTGGGGTTCAATGCCAAGAAGTGCAAGGTCAAGCACCTGGGAGCTAGGAACCCAGGGGCCAGCTACAGGCTGGGGGGTGTACAGGTGTCCAGCTCAAAAGAGGAAAAGGACCTAGGGGTGATAGTCAAGGGTGATATGATCACTCTGCGCAGCATTGTAAAGCAGCATCCAAGGCAATTCAAATGCTGTGATGCATCTCCAGAGGAATATCCTCCAGGAGGGAGGAAGTTATTCTGCTCTTATATAGGTCATTGGTTAGACCACACTTCGGAGTATTGTGTGCAGTTCTGGTGCCCTTATTTGAAGAAGGACATCAAACTACTGGGGGGAGGTCCAGCATAGAGCAACCAAGATGATCCAGGGCATGGGGGACAGACCATATGATGAGAGATTAAAGGAGCTCAGTATGTATTCCCTGGAAGACAGAAGGGAAAGGAGGGATATGACAGAAACTTTCAAATATCTAAAGGGTACAAACAGAGTTGGAGCGGAGGGCATTTTCAATTTAAAAAGGAAGGGAACCACTAGGGGCCACAGTCTGAAACTTTTGGGGGATAGATTTAAAAAGGAAATGAGGCCAGCCCAGTGGTGCGTAGGGTTGAGGCATTTAATACCACACCTTGCACCACGTCGGCAACCTGGGTTCAGGAACGGACTCAAGATACCAGGGGTCGGCATAGGAAGGAGAGGATTGAGCATCTGGAGGACTTCTCTCCTCTCCTGGAGTGGGTTGTAGGGGTTGCCTCACTCTGTAGCGGACCCTGGTGAAGATCGGGGGCACTACAAGGAGTGGCACTGTAGACGGGGAGAAAACATGCAGAAAATGGACACCGAGCCAGCCGGATGATGGTGGCCCCTCCACAAAGCCAGGATGAGCCCCTGAGCTGCCCTCTCACCCGGTGCAGATGTGAGGAAGTTCCATTCTGGCACTTTGATCTCCTTTCCCAGTTACCCCACGGGTAAGGGGGGACCCCCCTCAATAAAGGGATACATCAGGTCAGCTGGGAAGTGAGGGCAGTGAACAGCAGGAATGGGAGAGCAGTAGGGGTGGATGGACGCCCGAAGGAGTGGGCGGCTGGTGGTAGAGGAGGATAAAAAGAACATGCAAAAAAAAAGAGAAGGCACTTTTTCATGGAAAGAGTGGTGTCAAAGTGGAATGAACTGCCCGAGGAAGTGATATCATTGAAAACAGCGGGATGTTTTAAAAGGGGATGGGACAGGGTAAAAATGAGAGTAACAACGGGAGGGAGGAAACGGATGGGGGAAGGGGGGAGAATCACTCTGGTGGGCAAGGGGGGGTGCAGCTGCAGTAAAATAGTCTGAGCTGCACACTTGAGCAGACTCAATAGACCACTAAGGCCTTTATCTGCTGGCAATTTTTATATATTCTATAACTCTTTCTGCATAACAAATGGGAAAGGGCTTTATTCAACACTGTCACATACCCACCAACTTTAAGAGGGAACCTGTTTTAAAAAACAGGTTTCAAAAACTTTCTATTCTCTTCTAACATTAGCTTATAACCTTTACAGTTCATTATAGATCAAGGGAGCACTCCCGACTAATCGGAGCGCTCCTTTCCTCCACGCATGAGACAGTCTTATTCTGTGAAGAGCGCCTCACATGCAGGTGCCCTGGAAATGTGCACGTTCAGGAATTTTTTTTTATCTCATTCACTCCACAGGAGCTCTTTGAGATTTCCGTCACCTGTGTCCTGTATACTCTTAACACTGCGTCCTGGGTCTTTCTAAGCAAAATCAAGGCATGATCAGCATGCCACAAACAAATGCAAATACCTCATGAACCGTAAGTGCTACACACAAAGTACCAGCGGCAAAGTTGTTCTGCACAAAATTTCCTTTCCAACAGTGCTATGCAATTAATTATAAGCAATTTCTTTTTTTTTCTATACTAGTCGAAATAGCAAAGAAAGTGTTTTTTTACAATACAAAAGGCAACATAAAACAGTTTTGGTAGGAAAATACAGTATGTAACATATCCACACCAAATTAAGCATTTATACATTATATGTAGATACGTAAGTAATTTTCATCTAAAAAGCTATTTTTCTTTTTTTTTTCCTCCCTACCTATCACCCTTCAGGCCAATTGCCCCAAGGACCTGCACCTCTCTCTATTCCGCTGCCGATCCCAACCGCATATTGCAGCCACCTCAGGGTAACCTGATGTTACCCTTCATCGGGTGGGTCCTCTTCTTCCAAGGAGAAGGGGTCTGGTGGCCTAGGTATTGGCCCTAGGTGCTGCTGTGGTCAGGTCAGTTGTAACGGAGTCACGAGGAGGCACCGATCTGGGGCAGCCATCATCCTGGTGGGTGGAGATGCCATGTTTCTTGTTTCCCTCCTGCTTCCCCAATTTGCGCTGCATCTGTGCTTCCCTTGGTCTCCACCGGGGGCCGGTACACAGTGACACCTTCCCCAACCCACCCCAGGAGAGGAGAGCAGTCCTCCGGTTGCTTGATCCAGCTCCTACCCCTGTTGACTGAGTCTGTTCCCGAACCTGGGTCGCCAGTGTAATATAAGATAAGGTGCCAGCGCCTCAATCTTCTGTGCCACCGGGCTGGCCAAAAGCAGTTTTTTTAATATAAAACATGTATTTTTTTCGCATTTTATTCAAGGTGCTTAGGTGAGGCTTGAGGGACAAATGTCAGCCATACACACCATACCACAAACAAATGCAAATAAGTCCTAAAGTATACCTGATACACACAAAGTATGCATGGCAAAGTAGTTCAGCACAAAATTACCTTTCTAACGGTGTTATGCAGTCAATTCTAATCAGTTTGGTTTGCAAGTAATGCAGAGAAATAGTGCTTATGACCTGATAAGTGTCTGGGGCAAACAGGAAGTCTTTTACTGCTGACTGAATTTGTAGTGGGAGACAAAAGGATAATTTGGCTGCCACCTACAGACATTTCCTGGAGGTAATGAGTTAATCATATTATTGATCGCACTTGATCAATAATATACTAATATATCCCCTGTCACCACTCTTTGCTGTATCAGAGTGGTTTCACTTGCCTCCAGCTTGAGCCAGAACAGCTCAGTTTCACTTTGGCAAGGCAAGGCAAAGTTTATTTAAAAATGCCCAATCCTGGAGGCTCTGGGCACTGTACAAATGAATAAATACAGCAACAAACTTTGCTTTTCTCACTCAAGCTGAACACGTGTGAAACCACTCTTATGCAGCAAAGAGTGGCTTCGGGTGACATATTAACATACAGTGCTTATGCAGTATAGCAGACAGAGAAGTTTAAACTTACACATTTAGTTTTTTCAGCCTTCAGAATTCTCAATTCCTGATCCATATCTTGACAGAAAATCAGCATTGACATTCTCTTTCCCAGATTTGTGCATAACTTTAAATTTAAATGGCTGTAGTGCTAGGTATCACTGTGTGATTCTGGAATTTTTATCCTTTATTTGGTTAAGCCAATAGAGAGGATTGTGATCTACTATAAGTACAAAGTCAGCTCCTAGCAAATAAAACTAAAGGGCTCCATGGCCCACTTTGTTGCAAGGCAATCCTTTTCAATGGTGGAGTGCCTTTTCTCTCTGTCATGCAATTTCTTACTGATACAGAGAATAGGATGTTCTTTCCCATCTATATTTTGACTCAAGACTGCACCTAGGCCCACCTCTGATACACCTGTCTGTAGCAAAAATTGTTTCTCAAAGTCTAGGCTTCTTAAAACAGGCTGAACATAATGCAGCCTTGATGGCCTGAAAAGCTTAATCACACTCTGGGGTCCATTTCACATTATTCAGGAACCGTTTCTTTGTGACTTCAGTGAGAGGACCAGCTAACTGGGCAAAGCTAGGAACAAATTTCCAGTAGTAACCAGCCAGCCCTAAAAATTACCTGACAGTTTTCTTTGTTTTAGGGATTGGACTGTTAGCTACAGCTTCTATCTTAGAAATCTCTGGCTTGACATCTCAGTTTCCCAAAACATAGACCAAATATCTGGTTTCCTGCATGCTCATTGCACATTTGGTAGAATTAATCGTCAGACCTGCCTTTTTGATAGAGTGGATAAACTGCTCGTAGGCATTTCGGGTGACTTTTCCAGGCTGGACCGTACACCACAACATCATCCAGATATGCAGCATAATAACCAGTGTGAGGGGATAAAATTACATCCATGTACCACTGGAAAATGGCAGGTGCATCATGTAAACCAAATGGCATGGTGGTAAACAGAATCTGTGGCAAATGCAGTTTTGTCTCTGGATTCTTTAACTAGGGGGATTTGCTAGTAACCCTTGCTGAAATTAAGGGTTCTGGTGTACTTGGCATTCCCCAATCTGTCCACCAAATCATCTATCCTGGGCATAGGATAACTAATTCTGACACTTGATTAAGTTTCCTAAAATCAAGGCAGATTCTTACACCTCCTCCTTTTTTATTTATAATCACCACTGATGATGACTAATCACTTCTCTACTCTTCTGTGATACCAAGTTCTTTCGTTTTTTTGTATTCCTTATCCACATCTCCTCTTAACCGCTCTGGTAATCTGTATGTCTTTTGTCTGATAGGGGCGAGCATTCCCAGTCACGATTATGTGCTTGACACCTTTCGTCAGCCTGGCAGTATGGTAAAAGTACTATTAAATGTCTTTAGCAAGTTGCAAATTTCTGCAGTTTGTTCAGACATTAAGGAAACATTCACCTTTACAGCATCAGCAGTTACAGTTTGTTCCAGTCTGTCATAAGCTATATCAATATTTTCTTTATCAGTTTCTGGTAAAACTAGAAGAGCAGCCTTTGGTGTTTTTTCAGCCCATTTCTTGAGGAGGTTAGCGTGGTATATCTTGGTATGATTTCTCCTATCAGTGGTCTCAGTTTCATAGTTAACTGTGCCAGTATGTAAGGCACTTTATAAGGCCCTTGCCACTTCATTACCAGTTTATTTTCCATAGTGGGTAACAGTAGCAAGACTTTTTCACCTAGCTCAAAAACTTTTTCTTTTACTCCATTGTCATATAATATGTCTTCTGCTGGTTTTGGACCTCTTCCTGATTACTGTGGGTGATTTCAACATATTTTTCCAGCTTCTTTCTCAGGGCACATATGTAAAATGTAATAGATTTTTTCTGAGTGGGGTTATCTTACCATGTTTCTTTTATTACATCTAGTGGCCCTCTAGGTTGTCTACCATACAGCATTTCAAATGGTGAAAAACCTGTTGATGCTTGTGGCACTTCTCTGTATGCAAAAAGCAGGTAATGTAAGTATTGGTCCCAATCTTTCCCTTCCCCTTTTATAAACCTTTTTAACATGCGTTTTGGGATTTGACTAAAACACTCAACAAGACCTTCTGTCTGAGGGTGATAAGGGGAGGTTCATATGGCAGTGATACATAGTAGTCGGCATAGTTGCTTCAGCAGTGCAGCACCAAAATTACTACCCTGATCAGTAACAATCTCTTTAGGTATACCCACCTTGCTGAAAATTTTGGCAAACTCTGTTGCCACTTTTGGGACAGTGACAGTATGCATAGAAACTGCCTCTGGGTATCAAGCAGCATACTACCATAGTCACATACTACCAAAATGAATCAATTACCCTTTTTACTTTTGTCTAAGGGGCCAACCACATCCATTGTCATTCTCTCAAAAGACACATTATCAAGGTGCTGGGCACCAGGGGCACCTTTATCTTTTTATGTTGTCTAGCACGTGCAGCTCAAGCAACATTTTGTGACAGCTTGCTGGAGTAGCAGGTTGTGTAGGTGTGGCCATGTTGTGGCCAATGCCACCACTGCTATTTCGGGCTGGTCTCTGTGGTACCAACGAATGAGCACTCTATCTATGACAGCAGTTCAGAAGTGTGCCACCAACTCAACAACATTTGCTGCCGCAATGAGGGAGTACCCCGTCATTGCAGGGCATGCCTTGCCTTCTGAAACATTACAGTAATTTTTGTTGTTGTGGAAAGACTGTATCGATGGCACCACATCTTCCTGGGAAAGAGCCTGCCCGCTCCTGGTATCGTGTCCATAGGCGTGTCTAAGCGAGCCACCATGGATCTAAAGATTGTCTTGTTCAACGTTGCCCAGGACGGCAAGCTGCTGCAGCTGCTGGATAAGTTGCTGTGCAGCAAGCCCCATCTGAGGTGATGGTGTTGATGTCGGAGAAGATGAATGGCATGATGCCGCTGCTGATGGCAGCCCACTACAGCCATCTAGAGGTGGTGGAGTACCTGCTGGAGCAGTGCAGTATGCCCATTGAGGATGGCTCTGTCAACTTCAACAGTGAGACAACTGAAGGGACCCAACCGCTGTGGGCAGCCTCGGCCGCCTGACACCCAGTGGTAGTGAAGCTGCTGCTGGAGCATGGTGCATCAGTCAACAGCATGACCCTGACCAACTCAATGCTGCTGAGGGTGGCTTGCTTCGACAGGCACATGGAGATCATTAAGTTCTTGGTGGAACACAACTCCAGCCTGGAGGTGGTGAACTGCCATGGGCACACCTGCCTGTTGATCTCCTGCTACAAAGGGCACCAGGACATTGCACAGTACCTGCTGGAGAATGGGGCCAATGTAAATCAGAAGAATGTGAGGGCTAAGCAGAAAGAAGCCCTCCCTAGGTTCCCCTCACTGCACACCCATCTGAAGTTCCCCAGCTGGCCATCAGAAGGGTCATGAGGGCTAAGCTGAAAGAAGCCCTCCCCAGGTTCCCCTCGCTGCACACCCAGTCCAAAGTTCCCCAGCTGGCCATTGGAAGGGTCATGAGGGCTAAGCTGAAAGAAGCCTTCCCCAGGTTCCCCTCGCTGCACACCCAGTCCGAAGTTCCCCAGCTGGCCATCGGAAGGGTCATGAGGGCTACGCTTAAAGAAGCCCTCCCCAGGTTCCCCTCACTGCACACCCGGTCTGAAGTTCCCCAGCTGGCCATCAGAAGGGTCATGAGGGCTAAGCTGAAAAAAGCCCTCCCCGGGTTCCTGTCGCTGCACACCCGGTCCGAAGTTCCAGAGCTGGCCATCGGAAGGTACGAGAGAGAGAACTGCGTCAGTTTAAATCTTGGTGATACTGCAGCTCACTCAGATCTGCTGCTGCTTGCTGGATTTTTTTTTCATTTCTCCATCTGTGAGGATTTTTTAGTGCAGTACTACAGTTCAAAGTCTAAATTATATTCTGCTCCTTTTCTAGCCTTGTTCCCTTGTGCTTTCAACTGATCTCTGTAAATTTTCTGTCTCCTTCCCTTCCCTGTAACTCCCTCCCCTACAGCCCCCTCATGAATTACCTAGTTTGCCTAATCTTTTACTGACCCATCCCTTTTTCTCTAAACCTGCTTAAGCATTGTTTTCTCCCTCTTTCCCCAGAGTTGTGAGGGCTAAGCTGAAAGAAGCCCTCCCAGGTTCCCCTCGCTGCACACCCGGTCTGAAGTTCCCCAGATGGCCATCAGAAGGGTCGTGAGGGCTAAGCTGAAAGAAGCCCTCCCCAGGTTCCCCTCGCTGCATACCCAGTCTGAAGTTCCCCAACTGGCCATCAGAAGGGTCATGAGGGCTACGCTGAAAGAAGCCCTCCCTAGGTTCCCCTCACTGCACACGCAGTCCGAAGTTCCCCAGCTGGCCATCAGAAGGGTCATGAGGGCTAAGCTGAAAGAAGCCCTCCCCAGGTTCCCCTCACTGCACACCTGGTCTGAAGTTCCATAGCTGGCCATCGGAAGGTATGAGAGAGAGAACTGTGTCAGTTTAAATCTTGATGATACTGCAGCTCACTCAGACCTGCTGCTGCTTGCTGGATTTTTTTTTCATTTCTCCATCTGTGAGGATTTTTTAGTGCAGTACTACAGTTCAAAGTCTAAATTATATTCTGCTCCTTTCCTAGCCTTATTCCCTTGTGCTTTCAACTGATCTCTGTAAATTTTCTGTCTCCTTCCCTTCCCTGTAACTGCCTCCCCCACTGCCCCCTCGTGAATTACCTAGTTTGCCTAATCTTTTACTGACCCATCCCTTTTTCTCTAAACCTGCTTAAGTGCTGTTTTCTCCCTCTTTCCCCAGGGTTGTGAGGGCTAAGCTGAAAGAAGCCTTCCCCAGGTTTCTCTTGCTGCACACCCGGTCCGAAGTTCCCCAGCTGTTCATCAGAAGGTACGAGAGAGAGAGAGAGAGAACTTCATCACTTTAAATCTTGGTGCCTTTTTCCTGCTCATCCCGAGTGCTCTACTGAGAGACTGTGTGGTTTTTATAGCTAATAGTATAGTCACAGCAGCCTGCAAATTTGTTACTAAATCCTGGCTGGTTTATGTCTTTAAACACAACTCTTGTTGCAGCCTGTTAGTTTTTAAAGAAAATCCTGTCTGCTGAGTGTAATTTAATGAAGTAGACACTGCAGCTTACTCAGACCTGCTGCTGCTTGCTGGATTTTTTCACCCTCCCACACCCTCACAGTACTAAATGCACCATCTAACTCCGCCCATTATGGCTCCCTGCCAGTGCACATTCTGTCTCCGCCTTCTGCTGCTCTCTGCCTGATATTCATTGGGCTAGGCAAACCTGCCACTCCTCTCATCACTCAAACCTATATGCCTCTGATTTTAGAACTGCACAAAACTCATACCATAATCTAATTTCAAAAGGGTGTTTCTTGTTTCCCTTCCTATTCCTAGGTTGGACTCGAACCAGGACTTGGCATTTCTTCTACTGTCTCCCATAATTATTTTAAAACATGCCTTCCCATTTGTCCAGTCAGTCCCTTAATTAGTTTTTTTTTTCTTTTTACTTTCAGTCACTGGATACTTTAGGTACCTTTACAAAGTGATAGCCTGAATAATAACATGCAGAGCTGCTTTACTTGAGTACAGGCAGTACTGAGATTCTGTTTACCTGCATATTTTGGCTTATTGTGCAGTACATCGACCTGTGTCTGCCACTCATTTTATCCTTAAGTGCCCCTATATTGTTGCATGGGATCTAAGAAAGGTCATTAAGCTAGGTATTGTGTGACCAGGTCCCAATTTACACTCCTATAGCGACACCTGATTGATGCTGGCAGCTGTGATCTTTTTCCCCTAGTCTTCCACTAGGACAAGACCGATGGCCAGGGAAAACAGCCACTAATATAAAACAAGGGGTTTCTCCCGCAGGCACCTACCCCAAATTTCCAACTTAATAACTGATTCCACCAGGAGATATACTGGTCTTCCAACATGGCCCCAGAATACTCTTTATACAACTATGGCACCACTTGCCTTAAGTCCTGCTGGACTAGTAACTCACCAGCCTCTCTCCCAAATAGGGGTGTACTCCTGGCCCTTGTATACATACTTTCTCTCCTCTGGGTGGGCATGTGCTTAAGGGAAGGACTTCTTGACCCCATGAAGCAAAATCTCAGCAACCCCAGAGCCTTGTGGTCATTACTACTGGACCTCTCCCACAATTAAAAATGAAAGCCTCATAGCACACGAGTTGGTAAAGAGTGGCTCCTACTACGTGGTGCTCCACAATGCATGCAGAAGGCTCTACAGCCTCTTAAAACCTTCAATTAGGCAAGTGTTAGCTCGACTACTTGTTCTTCTTCTGCTCCATGGAGGAGACGTTCAGCCTAACCCTGGGCCCCCTCTAGACAATTTCCTTGTATCCACCCCCCAGGATCCTTCCTGGGCATCATCGAAAGGCTTAAGGATAGTGCACATGAACGCATGCAACCTTAGACCTAAAATCCATGAGGTCCAAGCCTGTGTAACCCCTCACCCCTGCCTTCTTAGCAAAACGACAGGTGGCATGCTGTTGAAGCTGACAGCAGTACCTGGTGGTGACCTGGGTTCGGGGAGGATGAGGTTAATCGGCACAGGGGGACCTAGATTTGGCTACTCTGTACAGGGGCACCCAAGTAAATCTGAACACAGGAAGCAATAACTGTAATGTCCAGAACCAGGAATGGGATTCTTCAGTGTGGCTTTTATTCACATACTAGCTGAACAAATAAAGCATAGACGGACCCCCATGGGGCTACATTTCCTGGTGAATGCAGATTAGAGACTACAGAACACTTTATCACCATTTCCAGCCCTCAGGCTCTGAACCCACCAGGCACACAGCCCGGACTTGCACGCAGCTTTGGGTACACAGCCTGACTTGTACACACTTGGGTTTTCCCCACTGGCCCGGCTTCCCTGCCGGCCACTTGATCCACGATCCATTTAAGGAATGAACCAATTATCCTGTTCACGGTCCATTTGAGGAATGAACCAATTATCCTGTTGTGGCTCCCCACACCACACTAGAGTCTGCGACTCCTAGAGAGAATTTTCCTTACAATCCCACGTCTGGGTACTTCCCCCATCACTGGCCAAGTGCCTGAGGCAAAGTAGAAAAACACAGAAGAAATTCGTAGAGGTGGACCTGGTCACTAAAGATGGGGGGGCCACCCACCTCCAGCTCCCACAGCCCATACCCGGCCATTTCTCTGGAAAACTGAACAATTCCTTTACTGAACTTTAAAATGTAGATTAAGGGTAGACGTCTGTCACATCTCCTCTACATATTATTTGCATCCCAACCAACTCAGGAACTTGAAACTACTTTTACTTTGCATAGCCCATTTCTCTAGGCTTTCCAATATTTAGTAGTTCAATCCCCACATTGTAACACAAGTCTCAGGGTGAAAACATAGGCCCTTTTAACCAGAGCAGACACTCACCCCCACATTGCAGGTGCCCCACAGGTGACTCACAAATCTTCTTTTCTCCCAAAATAAATACTGGAATGAACAGGCAGCTTTTCATCCACAAGCAGGACTAGGGGGATTGCCCCAGGAATCTGCAGGGAATCCTTCTCATCCCCCCCAGAGGGAGGGGGCACCTAGACCCGAAAACAGCGGTCTCCACCACTTGAGTAACCTTCCTGTGTCTCTCTTTAAGGTGGAGACACACACCCTATTACTGAAAAGTAGCCCTCTGTCAGGGCTGAGGCTCCTAGAGCCTTTACTGAGCTGCTTAACAGCAAGCTCCCTACTTCCAACTTCACTTACTGAACACCAACTGCAGACTCTGGCTTCAAAACTCCCAACGTTCTATCTAACTCCCTTTGCTGCAGATTCCAATGTGGCTTATGCAGCTGTGAAAGTTCTATTGGTGATGTCATCCCTCAGTCTCAGCTGAGACTGAGAACAGAGTGAGACAGTGTGAACCCCATTTAACTGGAGTTTCTCAAGCTGCCTTCCCTGCCTACCACTAGGTCTTACTGGGATTCTAGTAACCCTGGGTAACAAGAGGGTTACACCTGGCTTAACCTTTACAAGCCAGACGTCCTTGCAATCGCAAAGACCGGCTCAAGGCCCATATTCATCACCACGAGATCATGATCCTTGGGTACAATACCTTCAGACAGGACAGGGCAGGAAAGAGAGGGGGAGGAGTCCTAATCTACACGAAAGACACTCTAAATGTGAGTCTACTAAAGCCCAAACTTGGGAGCTGCCAGGACGGGGAGTCTATCTTCATCCGTCTAACCCTTGGTAATGCTAAGCATCTCATCATCGGCTGTGTCTATAACCCTCCTAAGAATGCCCAACTTGCTCTTGAGGGCATCACCAAATTGGTTGGCAGTGAATTAACCAATGAACTCCTAATAATGGGAGATTTCAACCTGAACTGGGCCACTGGCCCCAACAAGGTCCTCAAGGGTGCAATCCAAGACGTAAACCTGAAACAGGTCATCTCTCTACCTACCAGGTTACATTATAAAATGGGAACCATACTACTCTTGACTGGGATCTGGTGTCTAACTCCCTCAACATACAGAAAGCAAGTATATTGGCTGACACCATTAGTGATCACTCCCCAATGTTCTGTATTGGAAGAACAGAGCACCAAAGATTCCCCCTAAGATACTCACAGTACGTGACTTCTCCAATTTCATGCCAGCAAAATTTAATGACTACCTAAGTAGCCTGGACTGGAGCCTGATTAGGCTCCTCCCGACATTGGATGAGGCCCTTGCCTACTTCCAAAACTCACTCCTCAATGCGGCATCTCTCTTTACCCCCTTCAAAAAACTTTGTACAAAAGGAGGCTGCCATAAATGGATCTCCCACTCTGTGACATCTCAGATGAAAAGAAGGGATAAGGCTTGGAAGAAATTATGGGTCTTCCACCTTCCTGAAGACCTGGTTACTTACAAAACCCTAAGAAATCAATGTAAGCTAGACATCAAACTTGCCAAAAGGGAGTATGTAACCCGCCTCCAACGGTCCACACTGGGGAACCCTAAGCTTTTCTGGGCACAAATCAATGAACTGCTTAAGGGCAACTCCAAGGAAACACAAGGTCAAATTGACGTACAAGGACAGTGTATCAGTGATTGTCAGCTTATAGTCTCAGCAATCAACCAGCACTTCACCAACCTTGATGCATACAAGGTAGGGCTACCAACACCCATGCCTGTACAGACCTTTGATGAATCCCCCTGTCTGAACAGACCCAAAATTTCACCTGAGAAAGGACAAGGTGAGCAAGGTCCGTAAACTTCTGATAGCCCTCAAACACAAAGGCTCTGGTGGCCCAGATGGAATCAGCCCGAGGCTACTCCAGAAAGGTGCACTGTCCCTGGCCAAACCTCTGACTTGGATCATCAACACATCTTCACTTGAAGGGTACGCTCCATACCAGTGGAAGGCTGCCAACATGGTCCCCATTTACTAGGGTGGCTCTCGTGAACAAATTGGCAAATACAGGCCCATCTCCCTGCAGTGTACCCTGGCCAAATTGCAAGAAAGGCTAGCTTATGGGCAACTGAGAGACTACCTGGAGCTCCACCAAATCCTAGCCCCTTCACAGCATGGTTTTCGAGCAAACCATGGAACAGACACGGCACTCATCAAACTCACAGTGGACCTATTCAGGACAATGGATGAGGGCATGTTGATGGGTGCTATCTTCATAGACCTGTCCAAGGCATTTGACCTTGTGGACCACAACCTTCTTAATACTAAGCTTCAAGGCATTGGGCTTGATGCCCAGGTCCTAAGCTGGTTCAAAAGCTACCTCTCAGGCCACTCCCAGAGGGTCATTTGGAAGGGAGAGCTTTCTGTCCCCTTTACCCATCAAGGAGGGTGTACCTCAGGGCTCAATTCTTAGCCCCCTTCTGTTCTCTCTCTTCACAAATGACCTAAACTGGCACTATGGGGATAGTTCAGTAGTTCAATATGCAGACGATACTGTCATCTTCCAAGCCAGGTCCACACCACATGATCTTGGCCCTCTCCTACAAGGGGACCTAAATACACTTGAGGCCTGGCTCACATCAAACAGAATGATCCTCAATGCAGCAAAAATGAAAGCCATGCTGTTTGGTCCTAGATCCCTTGGAAAGGATCAGACCAATTCCCCTAAAACTTACTATGCTTGGGGATAAATGAATAGAAGTAGTTGACAACATAAAATACCTAGGGCTAACTATTGACCAGGGTCTCACCTTTAAGCCCCACATTGACCAGGTAACAAGATCTATCCACATCAAACTTGGCACCATGTACAGGTAAAAAAAAACAACTTATCCCAAAGGCTAGATGAGCAATCGCCTCCAGTGTCCTCCTACTCACATTAACCTATGCTGCCCCAGTAATCCAGAGCATGGCAAAGGGTGAGGTTAGCAGGCTTCAGGTCCTGTACAACAAGGTCACGAGGTTTGTAACAATGTGTCAACCAAGAAGCCACCCCTGCATCTCACTAGCCCAGCTGCAATGGCCTTCTTTTGAGGCTCGTCTACAGTATCCCCCTGCTCTGCCATGCATACAAATTGCAGAGCCCAGTGGCCCCACCAAGCCTAACAGGAATAATCAAGGCTAAGCCTAACCTTCGAATGCTCAGGACCTCGGGTTGGTCCCTACTGGCAATCCCCAGAATCAAGACTCACAAGGGAGGCAATTCCTTCACTCTCACAGCCCCTAAACTGTGGAACACTCTCCCATCTCTAGTACAGGAAGCCCCCTCACTACCAATCTTTCACACTAGGCTTAGGTCCCATGTCTTGGGACAAACTTATGTCACTGTGAGGGTATAGGATAATCACCCCGATCCTAATCACAACACCCATCCCCCTCCTCTCTTCTCACCTTAACCTACATTAAATCATGCCTTAAATCCTTAAATCTTTTAAGTGTTGCACTTATGGTCTATGATTTGAATAATTTCCTGTACTGTTATCCTCATTATCTTGTCTACTTCTCGTAACCCTGTATCACCTGACTGTATGTATTGTATTGCTTCTGGATCACTTGATTGTATGTATTGTATTGCTTCTGTTCCCCGGGTCACCCCTGAAAAAGGGACCTTTGTGGGCCCAGTGGGCCAACCCGGGTCATCAAAATTCAATAAATAAATAAATAAAATGAATAAATAAATAAATGTGAAAGGTAACCTGCCCATTCTATTTTCAGTGCATGTTTTCTCATCTTGCTAGATAGGGCTTGTCACAACCCCACTCAGCAGGTCAGGCCCTCTGCTCCCACAGTGCCAACCTACAAGCACAGTATTGTGAACAGGAACAGAATAGAGTAACCCTTCTGGCTGTTTTGTGGGTTCGAATAAACCTTTGGTCTCAAGTTCTGGAGGGATTCAAACTGTGAACCTCTTGCTAGCATACCCAATGTACAGGCTCTGACAATTCTGCTTTTCGGGGGGGGCAGATATCTTTCGCCTACAGGCACCTAACCAGGTGTACAAAATGAACCCTTAAAAACTCTATGAAAGACCTCAGAATAAACTCTTACCTTTCCCTGTTTGGTAAACCAGTAAGCTTATGCACAATGCCAGCTTTAATCATATAGGCTTCACTTGTCAAAGAAAGAATTTTAAAGGTACACCAAGTAGTCTGTTAATACAGAGGCTTACTTTAAAATATAAAAATATGTAAAATGTAAATACAGAACAATATATCACCAAAACATACAATCACTTAAAAAGAACAAGGTTTAAAAAGTGCAAATTAATTCCTACCACCAGACAATTAGACTTGTCTATCTAAAGTAGATGTTTCTTCTTCAGAGTCCAAACGTGAATGTAACTAAGTGGAAAAAAGAATACTGTTTAAAACTGACTTTGCCATCCTCTTTGCATGAGGTCACCTAGCTCCTCCCTGACAGAATATAAAAATTATACAAAACAGGATGTCTTATCATTCAGAAGGTAAATTAAATAGGTGACATCAGCAACAACTCACTTCCTCGTAACCCTTTGATCTAGTGTTGTCTAGTTGTTTGTATTTTGACCATCCCGCTGCCTACCTTTCCTTGTGCTGCATCACATTGTACTGCTCATGTATTTTCCCCTTGTATTCCTCCCAGGTTGTGCCTGAAAATAGGCATCTCTATGCCTAGTGCACCCACCCGGTTACCAAAAGCAAATAAATAAATAAATAGTGTGTATTTTTGCCCTTCACAGACATCAAAGGAGCATTTATGACTTAGCACCTAAGTGACATAACCTGGTTTCTTCCTCTAAACGTCATAAAAGTTTATGATTTTCATCCTGGCAGCTGGCAGCTCCAATTAAGCCAGATAAACAGGAGATCCTTAATTTGTGTCTCTTCTAACCTGTAATTATCTTCTGGCTTTTAGGTTAACAGCTTGTAGTTGAAACCTGGGGGGGGGTCATCCCACAGGCTGTCTCAGCATGTCTCATTAGAGACACTCAATAACACATTTTTATATTACAAAAATCATAGAGTAATCAGAACCAGCTGTACAAGCATCACAATCCTCCCTACCTAGACCGAATTTGAGGGCTCTATCCCCTGCATGGGATAAGCTTCCCAAATCAGTTCACTCCTCATAGACATGAGACAACCTATCTGAGTTCTGATTTTTCGCTCCAGCCCATGTAGGATTGTCATATCATACCCTTGCAAAGCAAGACTCCGTCTTAACAATCTACCATTATTCTTCCCCATTTTTATCAGCCAAACCAGGGGGTTGTGGTCAGTTTGCACCACAAAATGTTTCCCGTACAAGTATGGCTCCAACTTCTTTAGGGCCTACACTATGGCAAGACACTCCTTTTCCACAGTGGAGTATGCTTGCTCCCTGAGAAGTAACTTTTTGCTCAGATATGCTACTGGGTGATCTTTCCCTTGGTTGGATGTCTGACTCAGTACTGCCCCGATACCCATGTCTGAGGCATCAGTCTGAACTATAAAGGGTCTGCTATAGTCAGAACTTGTCAAAACAGGAGCACTGCACAGTGCCTCCTTTAATCTGGTAAAGGCTTCTTCACATGCTGGTCCCTAGGTAATTTTCTTTGGCATCCTTTTCTTTACCAGGTCAGATAGGGGAGCAGCCAGGGCACTGTAATTGGGTAAAAGTTTTCTATAGTTCCCTGCTGTCCCAAGAAAACTCCTGACCTGCTTCTGCATTTCTGGTCTGGGCCACGCCTGGATTACCTCTATCTTTATTTGGTTAGGACGGAGCTGTCCTTGGCCTACCACATGCCCAAGGTATGCCACTTCTCCCATGGCCACCTGGCACTTCTCTGCTTAGACAGTGAGCCCGGCCCTCTGTATCCTGCCCAGCACTTCCCTAAGGTGGGACAGGTGTTCCTCCCAGCTGGCACTAAAGATGGCAATGTCATTCAGATATGCCATGGCGTACTCCTCAGCACCATCTAACACCTGGTTCACCAACCTTTGGAAAGTGGCTGGGGCGTTCTTCATTCTGAAAGGCATTACTTTCAACTCAAATAAGCCTATTGGAGTGATGAAGGCTGACCTCTCCATAGCTCTGTCTGTCAACTCTACCTGCCAATACCCCTTGGTCAGGTCAATGGTCATAAGGTAGGTTGCCCCTCCCAACCTGTACAGGAGTTCATCCGTCCGGGAAATTGGTTGGGTGTCTGACTTCATGACTGCATTCAGTCCATGATAGTCCACACAGAAATGAATAGAGCCATCTGGTTTAGGCACAAGGACTACGGGTGAGGCCCAGGGGCTGTGGGATCTCTGGATTACCCCTAAATCCAGCATCTCCTCCACTTCCCTCTTGATGTCCTTTTGGACAGCCTCTGACACCCAATATGCTGTCTGCCTTATGGGTGTCTGTGTCCCTGTCTCCACATTGTGCTTTGCTAAGGGGGTTAGTCCAGGCTTGGCACTAAACAATGGGGCAAAGTCTGCTAAAATCTCCCTTACTTCCTGGATCTCATCCAGGGTCAGCAGTGGAGACAATTTAACTGCCTCCACAGAGGACTTCTGCTTACTTTCTTCCAGCAAGTCCAGAAGGGGGTCTCCTTCAGCTGTCCCTTCCCCAGGACTACACACTGCAAGCACCATGTCTGCCCTATTTGCATATGGCTTCATCATGTTGACATGGTACATCCTTTCTGTCTGTCTTCTGTCAAGTAACTCTATAATATAGTTCACGTCATTTACCTTCCTAACTACTTTGTACGGTCCTGCCCACTCAGCCTGCAGCTTGTCCTTCTGGACCAGAATAAGGACCATGACTTCCTGATCCACCATGTATGAGTGAGCTCTGGCTCTGTGGTTGTACCACACTTTTTGTTTCTGTTGAGCAGCTGCCAGGTTGCTCTGGGCTGTCCCCATAAGCTACTTCAGCCTTTCCCTAAACTTAAGGATATAATCCACTATGGAAGTTCCCTGGGTGGCATGCTTGCCTTCCCAGTCCTCCTGGATCAAGTCTAGGGGCCCACGTACCCGGCATCCATATAAGTGTTCAAAGGATGAAATTCCTGTCAACTCTGGGGGCACCTCCCTGTATACAAACAACAGGTGGGGAAGGAATTTCTCCCAGTCTCTCCCATGCTGTTCAGCAAATGCCCAGAGCATTGACTTCAGGGTACCATTAAATCTTTCCACAAGCCTTTTGGCTTGTAGGTGATATGGTGTTGTGCATCTCTGCACCACCCCACACGTCTCCCATAAACATTTCATCAGGTCCAACATGAAGGAACCCTCTCGATCAGTAATTACCTCCTACAGAAACCCAACATGGGAGAAAATCCCAAGTAAGGCATTTGCCTCTTTGTCTGTCCTCAGTGAGGATAGGGCAACTGACTGTGGTGGCATAATCCAGTACACTCAGGATGAATCTCTTCCCCGAGAAGCTGGGGGTATTTAAAGGCCCCACAATATCCATTCCCACCCTCTGGAATGGCTCCTCCACTATGGGCAATGGAAGCAGGGTGGCTTGGGTTTTTTTGCCCGCCTTCCCTATTTCTTGGCACCGGTGACAAGACCTGCAATACTCCTTCACCTGCTGGGTGAAGTTAGGTCAATAGAAATTCTGGGCCAATTGCTGCATAGTGTATGCGATTCCCAGATGACCAGGCAAGGGAATATCATGTGCAATCTTGAGCAACTGCTCACAATACCCCTGGGGAATGACAAGCTGCTTGTCTAGCACCCCTCCCTCTGTCTGCACAGCCTGAGTATACATCAGTCCATTTTCCCAAAAAACCTTATGTCTGCCATCACCTCCCTGTGCTCCGTCAGAGCCTGCCCAAGCCCTCAGCTTCTCTAGACTAGGGTCACTTCTCAGAGCAGCTGCAAACTCCTCACACATTCCCAAGGCATGGAACAGGTCCCCTTCAGTTGCTAAACTAGGGTCCCTAGCACTAGCATCAGGGCACTCAGGATCACTGTCAATCCCAACCCTCTGACAATGGGTCACCCCTCCCTCCTAGAAGCAACCCTCTCTAGCTGTGTGGTTAACTGCTACTGGGAAAATTTCTACCCCCTTTTTGTTAGTCTCCCCATCTGGAGTCACAGGCTGGGGAACCAGCCTCTCAGTGGTTTCCACAATGGCTTCTGTGGGGTCCAGGGAACTACAGTGTTCCCTTGCTGCTTGGCTACAGGTAACTGTACACACCATCCCTTGTTTGAGATTATTGCCCAGGATCACATCCACTGCTAAGGTTTTGGCTATAGCCACCTGTTGCACAGTTCCCCCGTTTCACCCCAGTCTAGGAGAACACTAGCGAGGGGCAATGTTTTCTCCTCACCAGTAAAGTCCTGTACAGTAACATATTTATTGGGTATAAGCTGACCAGGCTCTACTAGATCCCCCATTTACCAAGGTCATGGAGGCCCCTGTGTCCCTTAACCCTTGCATCTGTACACCATTCACCATGACTGGGTGCATGTACTCCCTCATGTTACAGGCATGCTTCCAGGGACACACAAACAATGCACTTCTTTCCAAGCCCCCTGTTGTGTATTGCTCACCTTTTGGGGACACTGTCTGGCAATATGCCCAGTTTTTTTACCCAACCAACATTAATTTATTTTCTCAGAGAAATCTTTTCTCTGAAACTTGGGGCTAACTGGTTTTGGTGGAGGCAGTGAGGGTTTTAGCTGCCCTGAAGGCACGCTTTTCCCTTTCTGCACTGCCACACCAACCCCATTTGCTCTCAGGGCAGGTCTGCTCTTGGCATAGCGGTCCGAGAGTTCAGCAGCCTCTTGCACTGTTTTGGGATCTCGGTCCTCCAGCCAGGTTTTCAGCACTGCTGGGCATGCCCAGAAAAACTGTTCTAACAAAATCACATTTTCAGTTTTATTAACAGAGTTTGCTTCAATTCCTTCCCACCAATGTTTTAAAAACTGACGTTTCATGGCTAGCTCCTCATAGCTCATGTCAGGGCTTCTCCTGAGCTTACGGAATTTAGATCTGTATGATTCAGCAGTTAATTCAAATTTTTTTAACAGTGCAGCTTTAAGTTTGCTGTAATCATTACTGTCCTCATTGTATATTTGACCCAATGCATCCCGAGCTTTCCCGGTAAGTAGGGGGGATAGCTGGAAGTTCCAGGACTCCCTAGGAATTTTAGTCTGAATACAAACTTTTTCAAAATAATTTAAAAAGGCATCCATATCCTCCCCTTCTTTAAATTTGGCTATCAATTTGGAATTCAGTTTGTAACCCAGTCCTGTAGTCCCAGTTAAACCCAAGCCACTTACCTGCTCTGGTGCTGCTGGTTGGAGTCATAGCTTCTCCAGTTCATGTTGCCTCTGGCGCTCACACTCCTCACGGTCAGCCTCCCTCTGTTCCCACTCTGCCTCTCGGCGTTCTCGCTCTGCCTCTCAGTGTTCTCGCTCTGTCTCTCGGTGTTCTTGCTCCCTCTTCTCCTCTGCAGCTCACTGTTCTCACTTGTCTTCTCTCTGGAACTCCAGCTCCATTCTGCGCAACTCAGTCTGCAGCCTGAGTACTTCTGGATCCAGGCTACTGGTGACCTTCCCCTGCTGCTGTGGCCCTTCACTGTCAGTGGCCCTGCTGCTCTCCTCATCAGATCTGGACACTGCACTGGCCACTAGCCCTTCCACATTCAAGGTTCAGTCCCTCACAGTCACTGTCTGTGACTCGATGCTCTGTGTATCTGCTACCATCAGGGCATCCACAAGGTTCTGTTTGGTGGCTTTCACCTCGAATGGGACTCCTCTGTCCCTGTACAACTGCTTTAAGTAGTCTACAGTGTGCCAGCTGTAGTTGGAATCCATCTTCTTCCCTAACTACAGCTACTCTGACTTGCACTTTAGAAAAAAAAATAAAACAGGTAGGAACTTATTTATTTATTTATTAAATTTTGTTAACCGGGTAAGCCCACTGGTCCCTGAGGGTCCCTTTTTCAGGGGTGACCCGGGGTTTGTTACATATGGTTTGAACATACAGACAGGTATCACAGTGTCAGACATATCGTACAGGGTTACTAGGACAGTATACAATTTTGCAGTTTTTGTGTAAGAGGGCAGGAGGTACATGATATTAGTTGGTACAGTAGTAGTACAGTGCAGTGCATCTAATACAGAAGTACATCTATTATAGCAATACGGTACAGTACATCTAATGCCGGAGGTATATTACACTGATGAGTACAGCATGGCAGAGTAGTACATATAATACGGGGTTATGAGTGCAGTATACCTTTCTGTAGAAAATGGCAACAAATACATTACAGTATAGAGTACAGCAGTGATGACAGATGGGGGTGAGGGTGATAAGTGCTTTGAGTGCATATGGGAAGTTCCGTACGGAGTGGAGTACCCGCTTGTGCAGTCATTAGTCATTACACTTGTAGGAACTTGACTGTAAGCCAAGTGATATAGTTCTGTTTCCTTTTTAAAAAAATAAATCACTGCCTTTCTCTTTTTTTGGCAAGTGAGCTGACAGCATCAAGCCGACACACTGAACAATAAAGCTTGTAATACCAAACTTATGCACACCGTTGCCAACCCATCTGTCACAACCCCACTCAGCAGGTCAGGCCCTCTGCTCCCACAGTGCCAACCTCCGAGCTCAGTATTGTGAACAGGAACAAAACAGGGTAACCCTCCTGTCTGTTTTGTGGGTTTGAATCAACCTTTGGTCTCAAGTTCTGGAGGGATGCAAACTGTGAACCTCTTGCTAGCATACCCAATGTACAGGCTCAGATAATTCTTCCCTTTAGGGGGGCCAGATATCTTTCACCTATGGGCACCTAACCAGGTGTACAAAATGAACCCTTAAAAACTCTGTGAAAGACCTTAGAATAAACTCTTACCTTTTCCCTGTTTGGTAAACCAGTAAGCTTATGCACAATGTCAGATTTAATCATATAGGCTTCACTTGTCAAAGAAAGAATTTAAAAGGCACACCAAGTAGTTTCTTAATATAAATGTTTACTTTAAAATAGATAAAAATATGTAAAATGTAAATACAGAACAATATATCACCAAAACATACAATCACTTAAAAAGAACATGGTTTAAAAAGTGCAAATTAATTCCTACCACCAGACAATTAGACTTGTATATGTAAAATAGATGTTTTTTCTTTAGAGTCCAAACATGAATGTAACTAAGTGGAAAACAGAATACTGTTTAAAGCTGGCTTTGTCAACCTCTTTGCATGAGGTCACCTAGCTCCTCACTGTCAGAATATAAAAATTATACAAAACAGGATGTCTTATCATTCAGAAGGTAAATTAAATAGCTGACATCAGCAAAAACTCACTTCCCCATAACTCTTTGATTTAGTGTGTCTTTTGGCCCCTCACGGACATCAAAGGAGTGTTTATGACTTAGCATCAAAGTGACATAACCTGGTTTCTTCCTCTAAACATCATAAAAGTTTATGATTTTCATCCTAGCAGCTGGCAGCTCCAATTAAGTCAGATAAACAGGAGCTCCTTAGTTTGTGTCTCTTCTAACCTATAATTATCTCCTGACTTTTAGGTTAACAGCTTGTAGTCGAAAACTGGGGGGGGGGGGTCATCCCACAGGCTGTCTCAGCATGTCTCATGAGAGACACCCAATAACAGATTTTTATATTACAAAAATCACAGAATAATCAGAACCAGCTGTGCAAGCATTACAGGACTAACTTGAGATTCTCAAAGCACACAGACCCACTGAACTTGTTTGTTAATATTTCTCCTCTCCAGTTCCAGTTGGTCAGATTTAGATAGTCTGGTAAACAAAATTGTAACAATAATAAAATCACAGAGGTTGCACTCTTTCCCTTCCAGGCTTGGTAAGGATCCCTTTGACCTAAGGGAAGATTTTCGATGAACTGGTTGCAGAAAGGGTGCTGGAGCTTTGTTTGATAAAACTCAGAATAATAAGTTAAGATTTATAACTCTTTCTGACCTGGGGTAACTGAGGTTTTGGATCTATTTTGTTTTTTTGGTGGGTGTTGGGGCTAAAGAATATGCATGTAACTCTGAAAACTGATGTTATTCATTGGTATTGATTTATTGCAAGCAAAACATTTCTTGTAGACTGCTGTGAGTTCATTGCTGCACTAGACTTCATTTAAATACACTTCTATGATCCAGATCTTTTTATCATTATTATGAATTTAATTTCATTTAGTGATGGCCAGGTGTCTTTTCTGTCCAAAAACAAATATCAATGCCCCTTGGTCACTGATGCAGGAAGACAACAACTACTGTATGTTTTAAGTAAAGCATTTTATTGGACTAAAATAAAATTAAGACTAGCTTTTAAGAGTTGCAGTAATCTCTTCTTCAGGTCAGTAGAAGTTTAGCTGAATTTCTTGCCAGATATTCAGACTGGCTGGAAACAGACTCCACACTGTGAGTAAAGCTGATTTGGTATCAAACTGCATTGGTGCAGAGCAGCAGTACAAGCTTTTAACTTAATAGTTGAAGGAAAAAGCAAGATATTGCCTACATTTCTGGCCATGGTGTGCTGTCCCCCAGTTACGTTTTGATGATGTAATTCATGGCTGTGATGTTGACGGTCAGAGGTGGCTGGGGTCAGCAGAGGATTTTCAAGGGTGTAATGCTAGGGTTGGAGAAGGAGTTAAGTGTAATGCTGTGGTAGGTAAAGTGTTTTAGGGTATAATGTTGTGGTAGATGGAAGGTTTTGGGGGTTTAGTGCTGTGGTAGGGAAAGGGTTTCAATTAGGTGTAGTGCTGTGGTAAACAAAAGGAATTCAGAGGTGTGATGCCAGAAGAGAGTTTAATGGGCTTGAGATAGTGGTCAATAAGTCTTTGCAGGTGTAATACTGTAATCGGAAGGGGGCTAAGGTGCGATAAATGAGCTTGGGCACTGTGGGTTTGGGATGCTGGAAAACAAAGCTGTGAACATTGTGACCCCGGTTTTAATTCTACAACAGCCACTTTCTTATGTGACCTTAAGCAAGTTGCTCGGGGACGAGGGTAGTGTATAAAAGCACATTTGTACTCATGTTTGAATCCCACTACTGCCACTTACTGCCACTTACTTTCCTTGCGGGTTTTTTTATTTGGAGGCCTAGAAGGCATGCAGTACAAACTCCAGGAAAAATGCTCCAAAAAGAAATGCAGCAGCCAGTAATTCAACTATTGTTGTAATTTAATGTCCACCAAGTGCACAGCACCTAGTGCCTTGGCTACAAGCCTTCAAGGGGGCCTTGTACTTAGAATTCTAAGCTGTGAATGCATATTAGGTTGGAATTCCACAACTGCCATGTACTCACTTTGAGACTGTTGTGGGGGGGTGCACTGCAATAAATACAGGGTGATGGTTTGGTCTAAGGGGTAGAGTGCTGAGCTGTGAACCTGATGGCCCTTTGAATCCCTCAACCACAGAGTAGAACGGTTGGCCCAGGAATTAAAGCACAGAGCATTGACACTGCAGTTTTAAATCTCACAAACCTACTACTTGCTGTGTGTGACACAGGTAGCAAGGATAAAAGCAGCTGGCAGGCCCATCCCCAGAGAATAAAACGGAGAACCGCAAACCTGGAAATTCAGGTTCTAAACCCACAACTCTCACTTAATTCAGGGCTACCAGTTCCCAAATATATTTGCCATTTCCCTATAATTCTAGAATGATTTTTTCAGTGTGTTTATGGAGGGGTTGTGGGATAACAGATGGACCAGACACCAAACTTCAGGTTCAACACACAATCCCTGTGAGATGTTAATTCAAAATACAGGAAATAAGCTTCTGCAATGCCATATTCCTTCTTTAGTACATCAGTTTGCAGCAACAGAATATGTATGTCCTTTCTCTGCACTTAGCCAGCACCTACTGACACTGATCTCTGATCTAACCATTTTTCAGTGAAAACCCTTCATCCCTATGTGGGCCCCGTTTGCTTGGGTAGTGGGGGCTCAAAAGGAAAAAAACAAACAAAACAAGCTATAGACAAAAAACCTCAATGCAGAATCACTGAAAAAGGGTTACCCCTTAGGGCAATGGCAACAAATCAAGTTTCAAAGAAATACAACATCATACATACTTCCATAATGCAAAGCATCATGGGCTATATGCAAATCACCATGAAATGTCAGACTTGTTCAGTTTACAGCAATTTACATGCATTTTAAATAGCACAACTAACTTAATTTCTATAATAGTCACCTAGTACTTTTTACCATTATCAAAAACACCTAGTGCCATGGTATTTCAACATTTGTAAGTTTCATAAACATAAGGTATATTATGACATAGTGCTATTACATACTAAATCCAACAACGATAAACACAACCGGTTTTACATATGCTTGGAGGTCACAACAATAACCTCCCTGTATGAGGACCTGAGAGGAAAAATGAAAATTAAAGAAGACAATATATCACAATCAAGAAAGTGGAGGGGGGGTGCCCATTGGTGGCCAACTTTATGGACTAGAAATTGTAACCGATAGATTAGGCGAAGAAATATATTTATTGATTTATTTATTGAGCATATTGGAAATTAAACCTTTGAGTCAGAGATTCCTTTACAAAGGCTCCATGTCAGAGTAGTACAGAGATAAAAGACAGAGAACAGGCAACACAGTACAGGTGGTAATACAACAATTAGCAGGATACAATACTTTTACAACGGTTATAATGCAACACAAAGCTGTTTACAAACATTCAGGTTCAACACACAATCTCTGTGTGATGTTTAAAAATAGAAATAGAAGAACTGTTGCAACAGATTTTAAGAAAAGGTTGCTCATCAAGAGGGGCAGGAGCTCCCTGTCAAAGTGTTCCTGTAAATGACATAATTTCCTATGGAAAATTGATGTTTTCCCTTAGCAAAATGTATGTCTCTGGGAACAATTTCCCATAGATCAAAATCCCTGTATATCTGGGAACCCAGTTACTGTGCGACCCAGATCAGAGTAGATGTAAGGCAGTTTGGCCCAGTAGTTCAATACGAACATACGAAAGTGCCAGCAGAAACAGACCACCCGGTCTATCTAAGTCTGCTCGAGTGTGCAGCTAGCACCCCTAGTTTGCAGCTGCCCCCCTCCCCTTTGTCATCCCACTGCTGCTCCCCACCTCCCCCACTATCACTCTCCCCTGTTCCCTGTACCATGCCCTTTTAAAGCTGTTCACAGATTTACATGATACCACCCATTCTGGTAGTGTGTTCCATTTTGCTACCACCCTCTCCTCATTCCTTCCCATTCTTAGCCCAAGCCCCCTGGTGTCCCTCTTCCTCCTTAGCTTAAAGACCCCATCTGCCCCATCCTTATTGATTCCCCTCAGATCCCTGAATGTCTCTATCATGCCCCCCCCCGTCCCTTCTATCCTCCAGGGTGTGCATATTCAGGTATCCCAGCCTGCTCTCATGGTCTCTCCCTTCCATTCCACATACTGTATCATCTTCGTTGCCCTCCTCTGCACCCCCTCCAGTAGCCTGATATCACACTTCAGGTATGGCCTCCAAAACTGCACACAATACTCCAAGTGCGGCCTTACCAGTGACCTGTAGAGGGAAACGATCATCTCTCTTCGCCTGGACAAAAAAACCCTCACTATGCACCCAGCATTTTGTTTGTTTTTGCAGCCACTCTCCTGCACTGGGCAGTGTTGTTCATGGTCCCATACTCCTCCTCAGTGATCCCTGGCTTAACCCTCCCCCCTCCCCCAGTATTCTCTCCTTTGGTTCTTCACCCCAAAGTGCATAACCTTACACTTCTTTGCATTGAACCCCAACTGCCACCTCTCTGACCACTCCTCTAGTTTGCTTAGGTCCCCCTGCAGCTGCTTCCATCCCTCCCCTCCATCCACCACTGCTTCCATTTTGGTGTTGTCTTTGATCAGCTTTACCTTGCTCACCATCTGGTGACAAAGCTGTGAACCTGGAGTTACACAGAAACGTGCACAATGACGACAAAAAAAGACCAGAGGTCCATCCAGTCTGCCCAAGTTCCCTGTAATCTCTGAAACCTACTGTTCCTGCAGGGTACTAACCCTTCCTGTCTGTTCTCTCGTCTCCTCCTTGGTCCTGTTGCCCCCGGTAACCACTATTCTCTTTATTATGAACCAGCCCCGCTTGAATCCCCTGATTGTTTTTGCACCCACGACCTCAGCTGACAGACTGTTCAAAGGTTCCACCACCCTTTCTGTAAAGTAGTACTTCTTCACATCTCTCCTGAACTACCTCCTGTTAATTTCCATTTCGTGTCCATATGACCGCAAATTGATATTCAGGTTAAATAGTTCCCCACCGTTGACTTTGTTAATTCCTTTAAGAAACTTGAAGGTCTCTATCATATCTCCCCTCTCCCTTGTGGTCTTCAGTGAGCACATTTTGAATGCCTTGAGGCACTCCTCATAGGATCTGCCCTGCTGGCCCTGAATCATTTTTGTTATTCTGTACTGCACTGTCTTCAGCTAATCCTTATCCTTTTGAGTTCCATCAAATAATTCGTATGTACTGTATAAATCCATCATTTGTGTAATCTTAATTTTGTTTTCCTTTTCAGGCATCTCTCAGAATCCCATTTGATGAGCAGCTCACGGACTTGGATCAGCCAGGTAAGAAACATTACCTGGACATAGGGGATTGTGGTTGTGCTAATTGGGGACAAGGGCACATTATTCCTTGGGACTCCTACAGTATATCAACTGTTATAAAAGGCAGCATGGGCTAGGGTTAGAACACTGGCTTGGGAATTGCAGTATCACAGGTCAATACACCACTTGAGCTACATATTCATGGTTTACCTTGAGCAAGTCACTTAGGGCATGATCCGCAACACACACGCAGTTCCTCTACATATGTGAAAAGCCAGGAAATGCAGAAGAGTGCTCCCTATGCACTGGATGCATGCCTTCAGGCACCTGGCTGCATCCTCAACTCTGACTGCTTGCCCCTCCACACCTGATTCTCATTTATGCTTGCATCTTTGCATCTGGATGGATCATGTGGAGGGGGTGTACCAGTGCCTGATTGAGGGTGCTGCTGAGATTGCGAGTGCATCTGGTGGTGGGAGCAGAGCTACACAGTCAAAGGGGCTCCCATCTTATGTGCTTCCCTGCACTCGACCATCCTGATGTTCACTGGCCTGCCCCCCCACACACACCAGCCCAGAGCTGTAGATGCATCTATATGAAGTTGGAGTGTCAATGACACTATTCGGTGTCACTGTGTACTTTTGGTTTAGAGATATGGCAGTCCATAGAGAACTGACATGGACTGCCATATCCCATGGTCCCCCACTCCATGCAGAGCAGGGGTTCCACTGGAGCACTGATCTGGGAATCCTGGTGATCCTGGTCGCACCACGGTGCTGCCCATAGCCCCTGCACGAGGCTCCTGCACCTTCCGGGGGGGGATGAGGCTGTGGTTCAAGCCTTATCCCTGCGTGGTCACATGATGCACTGCTGCACAGCCAGTACATGCTCAATTTGAGCATATCCAAGTCACTGATGTGGACTGGGCACTTAATCTCTCTTTGCTCCAGTCCAACCAGCTGGAGAAATGGGTAGAAGCAAGACCCCTATCCTAGGTAAATAAACTGTAATTTAACAATGTTTTTATTTAGTTATCATTTGTAGGTTTTCACCAGGAAAGGTGCATTAAGCTATGCTAGCTTGTTTCAAGGTGTGTTCTGTGGGTGGTTTGCATGGACTTTTTTTTATTATTTTAAATAAGGTATAGATGACTTTTTTCAAAAGAGGAGCAGTAGTGCATAGTACAGAAAAAGATGGTGATAACACCATTTTGGATGACTTTACAAAAACCAATTAGTGTGATGGAAAAAAAAATAGTGTAGTGTAAACAAAAATGGTATTTGTGGCCATCGTGCCTCTGCCAGCTCTTGAACCCCCAACTACTCTTGGATAGCTGTCTGTTCTGGTGACAGGGGCTGCTTGGTGATCCCATGCTCACAGCTGAAGTGAAGTGGCATGGGGGGGGAGGGCATATATCAAAGGTAGAAATGATGCAACCTGTGGATGGCACTCCATCCTGGTAGCGCTACCTGGCAAAGATCAAGCCAAGTAAATCCCAAGAGGCAGACAGGACACACCTAAGAATCATAGTGGGCAACCAGCACAGACCCGTCTCTCACCTCCCTGGCTGACTTCCATCTGAATGAATGGGCCTGAGCGTTCTCTTATAGTAAAATTAGCTGTTTGTACTCTGCATGCACACTCAGTAACAGTTCTTCAATTTGCTGCCAGCGAAGGGGGTGAGTGGAGGGTATGTGCCAGTTGCCATCATCCTCTATGCTGACCAACATTGATGAGTTTGTTCTGGTGGGTCCTGTGCTATACTACTGAAGGATGGAGGGGGCTGAGTGGATAGAGGTAGGGGGGTTTATTTTGTCAGGCAGAGGAGGGTGGGTGTTGTATGTTTGCTGTTGAGCTGCTACTGGGAGAGGAAGCATGGACTTTGAACAACCAGGGATATATATTATACAATGGGGATCAGTGTGGAAGGGTGGTACAATTGGGCAAACAGATATGTTTATACTTAAATGAAAACACTACTAAAAGAGCCCTGGTGGGTTTTAAAATGCGGGAAAAACACGAAGGACACTAGGCACAGAACGTCACATCATCAGCCCCAGGCATGCCAAATCAACTCTAAGCTTGCATCTCCATGTTTGATTATAAGTTCCACATTATGAGGGCCAGTGTCTCAAATTTTTTTTTAGTCTACAAATTCATCCACAGTATGAGTCCTGTAAATAAAGTAAAAATATAACTTTGAGGGTGTGTAACAGTTGGTGGTCTCATCCTGCTCTGCTGGTGACCGATAAGTGGAGCAACATGGCTCCCCATGGAGATGAAAGTGGTCCCAGGAACGGTGAATTCCATCCACCTCTCACAGAGTGGCCTCCATTGGTAACCCAAGTCCATTTACAAACCAAGGTCACTGCTGTGGTTACCGGTATCACCCCTCCTGACCAACCCCCTTTTAATACTGCCTTGTTTGTCCTACTCTTATTAAAGACCTGCAGAAATTTGTTATCCTTCACTATTTTTATTTTAAAGGTATGAATGGATGTTCCTTTGAGACCCCAACCCTCTGATTCCAGAATCCCTAAGACCCTGGTAAGAGATCTTTTACTTATTATCCATGCTAAGATAAACAAAATGGGTCAGGTGATTAGTACCTTTTATTGCACCAGCTTACACTGTTGTGTTTAATTTGTTAGGTGGTTGGTGATGCAGGTCTTGAAATATCTCCACTGTTCTTTTTATTCCATTTCCAAAGGGACCTGAGTGAATTAGGATAGGATTCCACTATCATAAAAAAAGAAATTAATTGCAAAACACTATGTCGCTGCAGACAATAGAGTTGAAGAATGCAAAGTGTACAAAGTAAGGAAATGAAAAACATTAGTGGGATGGCTATGGTGGTGAGCGGAGGAGTTGAGCTAGTTGCCATCTCGGAAGATAGGTGGCATCTTTGGTAAGTGGGAGTTGGGGGTGGAGGGTCCTGAGTGTATAGGACAGGAAGAGGGTCTGTCAATCATTCAGGGGCTGGGGATTGGGGAAGTGGGGGACCCCTGAACAATGCAGGCTTGCTAATATCTGGACGGTTTATAACAGAGAATATCAGGACTCTGATCTACAGTGGGAGATCAGTAGTTGACAAATATGCAACGCCAAACATATCCTATGCCTAATACCCCTCAACATTGTACTGTGCAAATAAATATCTGGATGTCTGCATCAGCAGGAAGGGGTGAGGTGCACAGCTCTGTACAATGACACTATGCAGTGGTGCACAACAGTATTGTGCTGCATGCTCATAATCCTATATTGGGCAAGCAAATGGTCCCTTAACCCCTTGCATGCCTATTGGCTCCTTAACATATTCTGATTGAATATGGCTTGCAGGATCTCAGGCGCTATCCCAGTTGTCACGCGCTATCTCCATTCAGTTACTGTGGATCATATTATAGTAGCAGCAGTATCAGCACAGCTTATAGTCAGTATGGGCTGCAGACACAGCCCCATATTTAGACTACGCACTCTAGTCTGTGTGTGTTATGTGTGCTAACTGAATATTATAGCTGAGCTGCTGGCACAGCAATAGGTCTACTGCATGTGGCAGTGACAACCCGAGTTTGTGAGTGAGCAAGCCCAGGACATTGGAGAGTCAAATAGGGCAGTAGGATCGAGCATCTGATGGACTGCTCTGCTCCTCCGGAGAGGGAGTTGTGCAATGCCCAACAGAAGCCTGGTCTTTAGTGGCAACTGAGGGCAAGGAGCCAGGGCATTTGACCACACTGAGAAGTGGTGTGATAAAGGGAGTCACCAGTTATTATAGGCAAATTACAGGTTCCCTTTTACAGGCATAATACGGTCATAGTACAGATGTAAGACAGGTACTTAAACATGCAAAGAACAGGCAGTGTGCAGACATTGGACAGTTCTGACCAGGGAACTCCTGTTTTTATGGAAAGATTAATTTTCTAAGTCCTAGCCCAGTCTTAAGCAGTATACTTAACTTAAATATCCTAGTTTATAACAATTCAAGCTAGTCATAAGCAGTAAAAGCATACTGCTGCTAAATTATCCTTAACCATCAACCAGACTGCTGTGAAAACTGCTGCTTTAGCCTTCTAATTTGCATCTCACTTACATTTTTTGTGCTATAGGCAGACTAACGTAAGGCTTATTTATTTATTTTATTTAAAGTTTGGTAACCAGGAGAGGCACATTGAGCTGATGCTCATTTACAGATGCGACCTGAGGGAGAGAGAGGAGAACATGGTATGCAAACTGCATGTGATGACAACGTTAAAGTATAGTGTACAAAGTGCGTGTGTTAACCGCATAAATGTGATAGGAGTTGTCTCTATACAAAGAGTTCAATGCATTTATGACTGTTCTGATTTGCTCCAGGCGGTTTATATTTTGACTTTTATGGTACCGGAGGGTGTCCGGATTGATAGAACCAGTTACAGGCAAGTCACCCTACTTCTAATGGCCGCCCATAAGGCCATCACTCGTTTATGGTATTCTAAACAAGTTTCAATCAAGGGTGCCTGGCGTACATGGGCCACTGAGATTTATGCCCTGGATCGTCTTTCAGCCAGGCTTTCCACTCGATTAGAGAAATTTGGTTTTTGCTGGCGTAAATTGACTCACTATGCAGATTTTGTTCCCTAAGAGGATGGGAGATCAGGGGTTAGACCCAAGTCTAGAAAGGATGCAGTTGATCTCTCCCCATTTCTATTGGGGAGGTTGGGGCCTAGTCCGTCATATCCTGTTGTGATAGACCCCTCTTGGGTTTCCTTTGTTGGGACAGCTGTGGGGATTTCAGGCTTGTTTTGTCTTTGGACCAGTACTTCCTGAGATGCCTGTAGTTTTTTGCTTTAATGTGTTGCCTTGCACGTGCACAAGCAATATTTTGTGGTAGTAAGAGAAATGCAGAGGTGTGTCAGTGTTGGCGAATGCTGGGCATGCTTTAGTAGCTGCATCTCTTATTCACCAGTTAGCCAGCATGCTAGCACTGACACATGTACATGCAAAATGCCACCAACTTGAAACAAATGTGCAGCTGCAATCAGAAACAAGCTCAACATGCAGCAGCACAGATGACACACCTCCCGTACGTGCCTTTAATGTTGAAACATTTCAATAAACATGGCTGCAGATCCTGCCACCACCACACAATCCCCAAAAAAGGCCGACATGGGGAGTGTAATCCCCATGTCAGTATGCAGGGTCGGACTGGCTCACAGGGCTACTGGGAAAATTCCCGGGGGGCCCCAGGCCCTAAGATGTTTTTGGAATATTATGCTTTCCCCTCATTTTTTTTCCAATCCTCCCCCCCATGAAGACTGGAGACTCATCATCAGGATGGGGAAGGGGGGTGGTCATCATCATCCGACCGTTGGTCAGGTTGGGTGGGTGTGATTGTCCAGGCGACGGAGCAGCTTGCAGCGGATGAGGCTGGGATTAATTTGACCATCCGTCTGACTTTTGGTCATTTTCCTGTCCTCCAATCTCTTTTTGGATTGTCGGCTTGGCTTCCTCCCTCACTCGTGACCATCATCAAATCAATCTATATGTATATCTATTCTGCGTGGACAGTGTGGCTGTCATTCAGTCACTCTCAGATTTCCCTGAACCAGCCAGCACCATGCATGTGTGCGCACGTGCACCCAGCCTAGTACCTTAGTTTTGGCATCTGCTGCTGCCCACCGCCATTTCCAGCCTAAGCCATAACTCTCGATCGAGAAGGAGACAGAAGAGTGCTATGGTAACAGCTACACAGTGTTAGCACTACAACTGCAGCAGACACAAGACTGACTTCACTACTCGACTCGAGTGACTGAGACTACTGTCTGACATCTGTCAAGTCGCATCTCAGAGTTGCCACTCGAAGACTCCCGGTCAATCAGCTGGATGGATCTGTCTGGTGGGTCACAGGGGTTCAGAGGGAGGAAACCCGTGGTGCAGGAAGGGAGTTGGTTGGGTCCTGAGGACTGGTGAGAAGTTCAAGACAGTCACAGCAGAAGTGGGAAACTGAGTGAAGAAGAAGAGAACGGTCGGTCCGGATCACCGGAGAGGAAGGATCAAGCAAGCAGCAAAGTCAAGCCAGCCATAAAGCCAAAGGATTGGAGGAATAACAAAAAGAAGGTTAGTCAGAAGTTGGGGGTCAGCCCGGAGGAAGGGAACTGACTGTTGGAATAAAAAAAAAACAGCAGGCAGCATCTGGTTGGGGTCTGCATATGTGCCACCCATGAGGGGAATTCATTAACATTTTTTTTGGTGTACCCGCAAGTTGTAGTATAGCAAATACTTGTTCCATCTGTGGCCCATTTCAATTGGTTGTTGGCTAAAACTAAAAGATCCCATAGCGTTATTCACAAAGAACGTGATATGGTATAATAACTGCTGCATGTTTCAGGCCAAAAGACTCTCTCCCAAGGAAAACACGCCAGGCTCTAATGTGGTTGTCAATGACTAGTGTGGATGCTGTTTAGTGCACTGCTTAACTGTTGTATAGGTTTGCATGCAGTCACTGCACTACCTGTACCCACAGTATGTGCTTACAACACACTTTGAGATACTTCACATATGAAAGGCACTCCATGCAAAATCTAAAATCTAATTTTTAACACCTACTTAAAGCAGGAAAACCGAGGGTCAACTATTGCCTATGATGTATGGAAATCATTAAATGTTACTGTGATAAGCGAATAACAACCTTTACATTCTGTAATGTGTACATTCCCCAAATTGGGGTATGCTGACTGGTGCCAGACATGAGACATTTGGTAAATGCCAGGTTTGGGGTTTCAAACAAGAAAAACGCCACAATGGCTAGGGCATGCTAAAAATATATTATAGACATCCAGACAAGAAAACTCAGCACCATTCCCCAACCAACCAACCAAGTAAAAAGCAGAATCTCACCACATTTAAGGTGTATGCAGTGCTTATTCACTTTTTAAATGAGTATTATTGGCACTTTTAATTTTGGAGATATGTTTCACGTGAAGTAACACAATTAGGGTTTATGCCTTTAAGAGTCACATATAAAGGTGTGTATTAGCATACCTGGGGCACTCCCTGATGATGCCTTAGGGTGAAACTGGATGAAGGTCATTGCTGGTGGATGTCTGCCAGCATCCTCATTTGAGAAGTAGGGTATTCTAACTTACTTTTGTGGGCATATTTTGCACTAATAAATGGCTGAATAAGCACTTCATACACCTTAAATGTGGTGAGAATCTGCTTCTTACTTGGTTGGTTGGTGGATGGTGCTGATTTTTCTTGTCTGGATGCTAAAGGTTTGGGCCAGGCTACTGGCAGGCTACTTAAGGTTTGGGCTAGGCAGGCTGCATTGAGAGTGCTTAATGCTTTGCTTTCCTCAATCCTCTCATCATAATTTGTGACGACAGGTGGCAGCATTGTTGCTTAGGCTGTAGGCTTGGGATAACTGCATTGTTTCTGGGTGTTTAGAGATTGGGACAGGCTGTATTGTGAGGGGGCACTTTGTGTACACCTTCCCTGGGGACCCTTACATGCCCAGTCCAACCATGACCATATCTAATTCCTCCCGCTGTGCTGGAGGTCTGTAGGTCACTTCACTGCGACTAGTGGCTCCATTCCCCATCTCCAGGGCAACCCACAATACCTGTGCCACCTCCTGTATTCCCTGTATCTCTATTGCATTTATGCCTTCCCTCACATAAAGCACCATGCCACTCCTTTCCTCCCCTCCAAGTCATTCCTGAACAGAGTATAGCCTGGTATGGCCATGTCCCAGTCATAGTTTTCAGTGCCCATGAATTAGTAATGGCCACAATATCCAGCTCGACCTCTACCACGATGGCTCCTAGGTCCAGAATCTTATTTTTTAGACTTCTAGCATTTGCACACATTGCCTTCCAGATTTTGCATCCACTCTGCTTGTTGCCCCATTTTTCCCTTTTTGCCCCCTCTCTCTTTTTCTTAACTTCATTTTTATTATGGATAAAGGTATACACTACATAGTTAAACTAGGCAGAGGTAATTATACAAGATGTACATCAGTCATACGTCACTCCTCTGCAAGAGGGTGTTAAAGTGGTGTAGTTACATTATTGAGCATCTCATCACCTTTTGTCATACCTATGTAGCATAAATTATATGTATAACAGTGTCTTCTTTCTCTAGAACCAAACTAATAGAGAACAAAAAAACAACAATGTAAACTGGACTGTGGCTTCTCCAGGCCTATGAGACAGGCAATGGGGAAGGCCTGCAGGCACCCTCAACCACAACCATGGCTCTTCAACTTCTCAGTTGAATCCTCAAGTCTAACCAGGTCCTCCTATGACAGACTATGTAAGATCCCCACTTGCATCTCCTGAGTCTGAGCCAGGGGAAAGCTCCCACCTAGACCAGAGTTCTTGATGTTTGTTTACTGTGAGTCTTAGGGTAGCTGTTAATACTTCCATTCTTTTAATATTTGTGACTCTAGCTATCCAGGATTTGAATGAGGGGGGATTACGTTGCAGCCAATTTGCAGTTATTTCTTTTTGGGCCACTAGACACAGAATACAAAGAAGAGTATGTTGTTTGTGGTCCCGTAGAGTGGGCATCCTCAACCCCAGAAACATGGTATTAAAGTTTCATTGTACTTGTCTTCCTCCTCCCCACAATCCCATGACATGTTCATGTATTTTTGTCCAGAATTTAGAGATTCTTGGGCATGCCAAAAAGATATGAAAGTGAGTGCCCTTCTGTTCACAGCTCCTCCAGCATAGATCTGAGTTCCCTGCCTTAAAATGTTTAGTTATGGAGGGTGTGTGGAAAAACCTGGACATACACTTCCATTTAAACTGTCTCCACCCAGGCAAGGCCGTGATTCTCCACCCTCATTCGCAAGTCATTTTTTTTTTTTATCTTCCTGTATGGGTATCCTCGAATCCTCCTTCCGTTATACCCTGAGGTTCTCTAATGTTTGATCCCTATCTCCTCTTATGATTTTGTATGCCCCAGCTACCAGCCTACCTCTTCCCACCAGTTTGACTGCTCACTATAAGAAATTTTCTTTCGGAGTCAGGTCTCTGCTGATTTTAGGCACCAACTGGTTTGAGACCAGATAATGTCTAATTTGGAGATATCTGTGGAAGTCTGATCTGGATAGTGTGAATTTTGTTTGGAGATCATTAAAAGATAGGATCATGTTATCTGTGATGATGGATCTGTATAGTGCCAGGGAAAGCCTGTTCCATCTGACAAAACCAGGGTCAGTTCTAGCAGTAGTAAAGTTAGGGTCTTCTATTATGGATGTAAGCGAGCCTATCCCTTCTGGCATCTAAGTGATCTTCCAGACCCTGACCCATATTCTCATAGTATATCCGGACCATGGATTTATCAAGTCCTTCCAAACCTTTGTAGACAGTGATACATGTGGGAGAGTGAACAGAGAAATAATCCTTGACTGGTATGCCTCAATTTTCTGCCAGCCAGTGTCCCTCCTTTGCTTGACCCAGGTTACAATTGGAGCTATCTGAGAAGCAAGGTAACAGACTTTAAGATCTGGCATAGCCAAGCCTCCACCCTCCCAAGGCTGGGAGAGCACCGCTTGATGAATCCTTCTCCTGCCCCTACCCCACACAAATGCAAGGAGGGTCTTATTTATGCTTTTCCAAACTGCTCTGGTATATTGATTGGAAGGGCCTGGAACAGGAATAGAAAGCGGGGTAATAAATTCATTTTAGTTGTGTCTATTTTCCCTCCCAGGGAAAGAGGGAGCAGCCCCCACCTTAAAAGGTCCAACTTAATCTCTGTCCACAATTTCTCGTAATTCATCTAGAAAAGGATATTCATAGATGGGGACATTTTAACTCCCAAGTACTGGACTATGTTGCTTGGAACCCATCTGAATAGAAAGCCATGTAGTGCTTCCCTCCGGAAGGGGGCTCCAACCCTAATGGCCTCCGATTTATCTACATTGATTTTGTATTCCGAGATTTGGCCATAGTTTTCCAATTCAAGTATAAGGTCTGGCAAGGAGGTCTGCAGGGATGTAAAAAAAAAAAAAGAGAATCATCCGCATGTAGAGAAATTTTGTGAGTGCGGTCTCCAACTGTGATGCCTTCTATCTTATCATTGGCTTGAATCGCTATAGAAATGGTTCAATGTACAGTGCGAACAGTAAGGGAGACAAGGGGCATCCCTGCCTGGTACCGCTATTAAAGTGAAATCTATCTGATGTAATCCCATTAACTCTAACCATAGCTTGGGGGGTTATGTATAATGCATTAACACAAGCTCTAAATCCTATTCTAAGCCCCATTTCTTCCAAGGTTCTGTGTAGGAAGTATCAATCCACCCAGTCAAATGGATTCTCAGTGTCCATAAAGATGGCTAGAGATGAGGCTTTTGACCTTTGCTGGTAGGTGATTAAGTTAAGAAGGTGCTTAATATTATCATGGATTAATTTACCATTGATAAAGCCAGTTTGATCTGGGTGGACTAGCTTCCCACACATCCCTGGAGCCTATGTGCTAATATTGAGGTAAATATTTGTGGTCCACATTTAGCAATGAAATGGGTCTCTAGGAACTGCACAGCATAGGGTCCTTTCCCGGTTTATGAAATACTGAGATTTGGGCATACTGTCAGGACGGTGGCGCTCCTTCCTTGCTCAACACTCTCCCAAAGACTTGCCCCAAGTGAGGTGAGAGCTCATCTTTGAAGGTTTTTTAGAACTCCCCCGACAAACTGTCTGGTCCCAGGGCCTTCCCTGATTTTAGATTTGCTATTGCAACAGTTATCTCCACAGTGGTTAGGGAAGCATCTAGTGCGTCAGCTTCTTCTCTGGAAAGTTTGATAACCTTAACTTTTTGGAAGAAGGCTTTGAGTTTCCCCTCATGTCCCTCCATTTGTTCCTGGCCATAACATTTTTTTTTATAAAAATTTAAAAAAATTTTCTGTGATCTTTTGGGGGCCTGGGATTTGTTCTAAATGGTCAGAGTTCCCTTCAATCTAAGAATCATTCTCCCCGCTGCTTCTTTGTGAAGCTGCTAGGCCAGTAGCTTTCCTGGGAAAAAGCAAACTTTCAACCACTTAAGTAAAAATGCTGCACCAAAAAAGATTCAGAAGCAACAGAACAAAATGGAGTGTAAAAAGACAAGTACTCACAGCCAAATGAATGCTCAAGTGGTCTTTATTGTGCCAAACTCCACCAAACAAGTGCAACAAAACCCCTAGCACCTCAGACTCCTACGGGTTCTTCAAAGGAGGAGTCCCCCTTTGAAAAACCCACAGTGGTTTGAGGCTCATGTGGCAGTGAGTACTTGTCTTTTTGCGCACCATTTTGCTCAGTAGTTTTCATGCTCTGTTCCTTGTCTCATAGTATCCTTGATGGGAATATCTCAGCTGCCCCTCTATCCTCTCATCTAGGAGTTTATTTAACTTGTCTCTGCATTCCCTTAGATGTGCCTTTATTTTTAAGTACAATTCTATGTTCCTCCTCGCTGTCAAAGAGCTGTCTCTCTAGTTCCTCCTGCATTCTTTGATTGGCTTTCTTAAGACCAGCAGCATAGCTGATGGTTCTGCCCATGACCACCACCTTGAAACCATCCCACCAGGATGCCACCCCAGTGACCTGAGAAGGGTTGAGTGCTACATACTGCCTGAGGCCCTCTCTAACCATCTCTTTGTACTCTTCCATGTTTAGCAAGGATACATTTAGCCTCCAGGTGGAATTTGTTATTTGTGGGGTAACCCACAACATCATGACCACCGTACTGTGGTCTAATAACATCCTGGGTTGAATTTTTACCTTCCTCTACCTTGTGTAACCATTCGGTGGAAACATACAGCATGTCTATTCTCGTATATACTTTGTGTGGAGCTGCCAACAGGTATAATCCTTCACCCATGGGTAATCTCTGTTAGACCTGATTCCTGGGTTATTCTATCTAGGCATTTAGCTGCTGAGGTGTGTTGTCCCCCCATTACCCCTGACCTGTCTAGTGATGGGTTTAATATGGTGTTAAAGTCCCCACTGATCACCTGTCTCCTTTTAATGCTCCTGTTCCCTTCCCCTTCCCCCTCTAGCTCTACCACCCTGCTTCCTTTATTAAATTGCACTCTGGGGGATTCCACTCCCATTGGGCTCTCCTTACTCTCTACTTCAGCCTTTGGGGGGTTAGTTTCTGCCTTCCTGGTTACTTCCGTCCCACCCCTCAGCTAGTTTAAGTGTTCAATGAAGTAACATTTAAACCATCCACTGAGGACTGCAGTTCCCCTTCCAGATAGATGCAGGCCATCACCCCTGTATAGATCTTTATCCTCCCAGGTGGGTCCCCACTCCTCAATGTAGTTGAACCCCTCCTTTTTGAACCATTCCTTCAGTCATGAGTTAAAGCTCCTGGTGTGGAAATCCCTCTCTTCACTTCTGTCATAGACAGGCAGCACCTCTGTGAAAGTCACTGAGTAAGCTACCAGTCTAAGACCCTTCCCCAACTCCCTAAACTCCCCCTGCACTATCCAAAACCTGTCCCTAGCCAGATCATTAGTCCCCAAGTGGACAATGACATCCAGCTCTCTCTCTCTCTCTCTCTCTCATCCTGCTGCCCTAGTGATCCTCAGGATCTGTTTCCAATCCCTTCAGGCTGTGGTACCTGGTAAGTACCTAACCTGCATCTCCCCCCCTTTCTTAACAGTCAAGTCCCCTACCACAAGTTGCATCCTTCTCCTCTGGAGTCCTCTGCCACCCTTCTTGGCATCTCCACTATGGAGGGTCCACACTCCCTCTCTGGTCACTACCATGGGTGCCTCCTTTTGACAGTTCTGCCCCACCAGAGTGCCGTAGAAATTATGTAGTAGTACTGGTGGAGGAATGTGCCTCTATCCCACCACTCTCACCCTTCCAGAGCTCATCACAGTCCAGCCATTCCTCCTCCCTGACATCCTCTGAGATAACGGTGAGAAACACTAATTTATATTTAAGAGCTTACTCCACCACACAAAAATGCTGCCAGTCACGAATGAGTAACTTTTGTTGATTTGTGCAGATTAATTGGGTTGAAAGTATTTCATTCAGCAGTGACCTTTTCTGGCTCTTCTGGGTCATGAGGGGGTATTTAGGACATCCTGCTGTGAGCAGGGCAAGCAAGCAGGGCGCACATGGTGACAGGTGTAGAAGGAGGTGTGAAACAAGGCAAGCAGCTAAGGTAGGCACCCAAATAAATTCCTGTGATACTGTAGCCTAAAACTAAGTCCAGTTATTAAAGGGGCACCTTCTGGTGTTTACCTGATTTTGGCTACCATACCATGGCTGATACAATTATGACTCTTGAGGGAGAGGTTGGTCTAAAGTGTGGTACTTGCTTAATGTATGCTATTGAGTCTCAGATCCCTAGCAACAAGGGCTTTAAATGTGAGAAATGTAGATGAAATGAAGAAATGGAACAAGAAATAAGTATATTTAATATTAGGTTAACAGTGCTTGAAAATGGCCAGATCGAAATGGCTAAGAGGTTACTGGTTAATCAAGTTGTCTCAGACAAAGATAGTTTTCAGGCAACAAGCTCCACAATTAATTTACAAGCTAAGATATTACCAGTTACCCCTGTTTTGACATTAAATGAACCTATCACCACTGCCAGAGAATACCAGACAGGGCAAATAAAGAGAAAAAGAACAAGAGAGGAAGTATACTGGACAATCCAGATGAGGAATGGTATACAGTGAAGAACTCTAGGGTTACCAAAAAAGGACGTAAAGCAAATAACTTATATTGCCAACATCAAATTATTATGATCCAATAGTTATCCCAAGCAATGACAATCTACCAGTGGCACCCACCTCATAAGGTTATGAAGCACAGCACAACATTCCTAATATTCATACAAACAATAACAATGTAGACACCATCATTCGCATTCGGGAGATACAAGATGAACCTATGGTAAATACTTTCACCTCAGTAAATCAGGAGATAAGCAGCATAAATAATGACAGGGAAGAACAAATGGAAGTTGGTCATATAAATGCAATAAAGAAAAGGGAAGTCCCTGTGCTAGGAGACTCCATAGTAAAGCACTCAGACAGGGCAGTCTGTAACCCTGATAAGGAGACAAGAACACTGTCTAGTTACAGAGGGGCAACAATCTCTGACATTACTCATATGGTTTCTGACATATTGCATAATTCTGGTGAAAAACCCTTAGTCATAATCCATGCAGGCATAAATAATATTAAGCAGGACTCCTTGCAGAGGATTAAATATGGTTATGTCTCTCTCACAAATAAATTAATAGATCCGGGCTGTGATGTTGCATTGTCTGAAATATTACCAACACCAAGAGAATCTGATTATTATATTACTAAAATAAAGAAGGTCAATGAATGGATAAGAAAGTGGTGAATTAAACAGGATATATCATGTCTAACACATTGGGAAGAATTTGAAGGATGACTAGGATTATTCTGCTGGGATGGACTTCATCTCAGCAGAAGAGGCAGTGCACTGCTGGGTAAACAAGTATTCAAATTTATCAATGATACTTTAAACTAAAAGCAAGGGGGGAGGAGCAGGGGTTGCCTGTACCTCTTGGAATAATAACAAATACTAAACCAAAACCAAACTCCTTAAAGGTAATAGAAAGTCATTTTAGGAATAGAAACCATAAGACTAATCCTAGCAAACACAATACAAAGAGCAGAGGCATTAGAACACTTCTAGTTAACGCTTGTAGTCTTCATAAAAAAATTGATGAACTCAAACACAGGTTATATAAAAATAAAATTGACATATGCGCAGTAACTGAGACCTGGTTTTAAGAAGTTGAATGGGGCACCGATATACTAGGATACTCTAAATTCATACAGAATGGTGCAGGTAAAAGAGGCAGAGGAGTAGCATTATACATTAATGAAGCATATAAAGCTCACAAAATGTACCAGCATGCGGGGGAATTAAATAATAGGAATTAATTCATCTGGACACAGATTCAGCTCCCATCCAAATATATAACCATTTGTGTTGGATATCTTGAAGACAACATTTCCGTTCTTACTGAACTGGACCAAGTTGAAGGTAAGGGAGATTTTTTTTACTAATGGGTGATTTTAATTTTCCCCTCATAAATTGTAATACCATCCGTGGAACTGGTCAGCTGAAAAAATTAAAAAAATAGAATTAACTATTCACCATAATTTAAAACAACTAGTTAAAGAAGGAACAAGAGAAAAAAACATCCTGGACCTGGTATTTTGTAATTTTGAAGAAGAAATCAAGGAAGTAAAGGTCTTGATGCTATTAGGGGACAGTGATCATTGCACAATACAAACAAAGTTTATTAGCATCACTGAACCAACTAAGGGAAAAACACTGATTAAAAATTATCACAAGGCAAATTATGCAGAAATGAAAACATTCCTTCAAAACAGGGATTGGGAAAATAAGTTAGCGCATCTTGACATGAAACAAATCTGGGAAATGCTAGAACAGAGGCTACGCCACTGTATTGAATACTGAGTACCAGAAATTAAAAAATACAGTAATAACCAGAGAATTCCTCCATGGTGGAGTAAAAATTTCAGTAAAAGTATCAGGAAAAAGAAAAAACTATACATTAAATACAAAAGGCTGTCAAATGAGAACAATCTCAAATGATACAAAACAGCATTAAATAAAACCAGAAAATTAATCAGAACGGCAAAACAAAATAAGGAAATGCATTTAGCAAAGTTAACTAAGGACAACAAGAAACAGTTCTATATTTATATTGGAGCCATAAAAAAAGGGACAGATGGGAACTGGATCTCTTGAAACAGCAAAAGGAGTAATAGATAATCAGAATGAGATGGCCATAGAACTTAATAACTATTTTTTAGGTATATATAATGACAAGGAACCAATTGTACTGAACACTATTTAAAGTACACCTGATATAACACCCTTTACTATGGAAGATATAGAACAAGTCATAAAACAAATAAAATATAACAGCTCACCAGGTCCCAATGGGATACATCCCAGACTACTGAAAGAGTTAGTAAATGAATTAAAGGGCCCTATAACTGTACTGTTCAATGCTTCATTGAGAGAAGGAAAAGCCCTCCAAGATTGGAAGATGACCACAGTCACCCCAATACGCAAAGGTGGAAACAAAAAAGAACTAGGAATTTACAGGCCGATAAGTTTAACTTCTGTCCTGGGAAAATTAATTGAAAAATTAATACAACAACATATTATAGTGCATATGTCTGCTTCAGGTAGAAAGGATATAACACAAATCAGGGTTTAAATCAGGAAGATCTTGCTTGACCAACCTGCTGAATTTTTGAACCAGCAAGTGCACCATTGGTTAAGGTTTTGCCAGCTCTGGATTTTTCAAAAGCATCTGATGCTGTATCCCATAAAATATTAATTCAACATCTCACGGACATACAACTTCAACCCAGTATCATTACTTGGATAGTGTTGTGGCTTGATGAAAGACAGCAGAGAGTGAGGATTAGAGGAAATCTATCCCAGTGGGGGAATGTTACAAGTGGAGTCCCACAGGGTTCAGTCTTGGAACCAACCTTGTTCAATATACTTGTGTTAACAATGCAGACTAACAGCAGTACATGGATGTGTAAATACGCAGATGACTGCAAAATAGGCAGCATAGTTAGCAATAACCAGGCTAGACAAGATTTTCAAGACAACATACAGTAACTAAATTAGAAAATTGAGCAAAACTAAATGGAATGACCTTTAATGAGAAAAAAATGTAAGGTCATGCACCTTGGGCATAACAATCTTAAGCATCAATACATCCTTAATAATATAGTTTCAGAAGTAACATCTAGTGAAAGGGACCTGGGAATAACAATATCAGATAATTTAACTTTTGACTTACATACTAAAAAAGCAGTACGAAAGTGTCACAAAATCTTGGGATGCATATTTAGAAATATAAAAAGTAGAGACCCTTGGGTTATTATCCCACTGTATACCATCCTAGTTAGACCCCACTTGGATTATTGCTCCAATATATGTGCCCCTCATTCAACTGGGGGTAAGTGACTGGTTGAGAAGGTACAGAGGAAAGCTACGAGAAGACTAAAAGGACTCCAACATCTCAAATATAGTGAAAGAATTAGCAGATTTGGTCTATACTCACTGCACTATAGAAGAACAAGGGGTGATGTGTGCTTTACTTTTAGAGCTTTTCAAGAACCAGCAACACTAGATACAATTGACCTGCTCAGAGATAATAATATTAGAAATACAAGGTCGCATACATATAAGCTGAAAGGGGGGAAACTAACAGGACGAGCAAAAGGATGTAATTGGTAAATGCAAAGAGTTGTCAACATCTGGAATTCATTACCAGTTTATGTAGTCTCTAGTGAGACCATTCAAATCTTTAAAACTCTATTGGATCATTACATGGGCTCTGCGAAACAAATGTTCCACTAATGAAGGTGACGAGTTTGACCAGGGGTTAACAAACCCAAACATAATTCGAAAAAAAACATGAACCTATGAATGGTGGCAAACTTAATGGCCCCTGGGTGGGGGAGGAGGTCACTTGAATCCTAGCCAACTCTGCCTGGAGTCTAGCAACCTCCTACCTCAACACAGAGAGATGTGTGCAGTTGGGGCAGCAACGCAGTCCTCAGAAGATCTCACTAAAAAAGTTTCCATGTCACAACAGTGAGGGAATTACGGTGAGTGCAGTAAGGGTGACCACAATGCATGTAGTAATAACAGTGGCGATAATATTCAGGCCACTGCAATAAGGGCTGATTGTTTTTCTTGCCGGGGCTTTGCCCCCCGCACCACCCTTATTTATATAACCAATTCCAAGGTCATAGGACCCGGGAGGGGGAAATAATTGTTGCCCTTATTATGGTCACCAATCTTTATTATCGCCATTATTATTACTTGTTATTGTCACCCTTATTGCACTCGCCGTAATTCCTTCACCATTTTGAGATGCTACCTTCTGAAAACTGTCACCCCACAGCCACTATACTGCACCACTCTCAGCATTCTCAACTTCTGTTCTTCCTGTGCTATCTGGAAAATACTTTTGTACCCTTACCCTAATAGTTTTTCCCCTTTATATGCTTGTTTCTATTTGTGTTTGCCTGTGCCTTGTTTAAATCTTTTTTATACTGCTATCCTAGATAGGGTGTTGAAACTATTCAACTAGGAAAGGTTTTCTGAGCTATGTAACGGAATCTCAGGCTCAAACGGCACTCAGGCCTTTAACATTCTGTGATCTTAAGCAAGTCATTTGACCTCCCTGTATTTTAAGCCTCAAAGCAAGCTGTTTCATAATATGTGTTTACACTTAGCAGTCTATAACACTGTGAGTGGTGCACACACCATGACACAGGGTGAAAGACCACCAAATGCAACGCAAGTGTGTGCATATCACATGTATGTCTATTTGCAGGGTGTGTTATTTTTTTAATTAGTAAAATGTTTTACACATGATAGCCAAACTGATACGCAATATAACATTTTAAATTTAGAGCTGGTTACACTAAAACACTGAGATCAAGTGGTTTGCTGAGGGTACGTTGTGGCTTTGGTGAGATTTGATACTAGGTCTCATGGTTTCCATGCCATATTGATGATACTAGGCCAGTCAGTCTGTTTTGCATCATCAGCGATGTGGAACCCCCTTCTCAAAATTTGGATTGTGCATGCTGCTATTAAACGGCCCAGTCCACAAAAACTCTATTCAATGAAATATGGTTTACAATGCCTATCAATTTACATTACCTCCCAAACCTAATATCCTGTTCTTGGCATTTTGAAATTTACTAACATGCTCCTTCCTGCCCTGAGTTAATCATTCTAAACTGTATTGAATCCAAAACTATAGCAGTGATTCATGCCTGGCGGCAGCTGGCTGTGTGTGAAGGCAGCATTGTGGAGCCAAGAATGAACAGCCACCCCGGGCTCTGACTACAAGCTAATCAGTGTCATTTTCTCTCTGGTGCTCTGTTCACACACACAACTGTAGTACTGGCATTAACTAAAGCCGTTTGGTGGCATTTTGTCTTGACCACCCTGTTTCACACACAGCAACACCACCAGAATTAACTGAAGCTACTCAGAGGCATTTTCTCTCAAGTACCCCTCCTTCGCATATACCAGTAGGACACTCCAATGAGAACCACTTATGTGCTTTGGAGAGTTCGAGATGTACCATGGACTATTTGGGGGGGGGGTAATAAGCCCTCCAGTGTGCTTGGTTGGCAGCTCAACACAGAAGAACAGAGACTGCATTTCTTAATTTCAGAGTAACGGGCTGCCTCTACACTGCGTCAGTCATGGCTTTACTCCCACCCACTCAGTTATTCATCTGCTGGCACCAATTGCTCAATATTCAACTGAACAAAAAAAACTGTTTCTTTTAAAACAAAGAGAAGCACCTGTCACTCACTCTTCTGCATTACTTTATGTCTTGCTCCATGCCACTGTCCCCCACCTGCCCAGCTACCAGAAATTCCTGTACAATGTCCTGAGATACTAAACAATACAGTCATAGCTCTTCTGCTTGGTCACTCATCCAGCACAAGACACTGCCAGCAGTTCTCTCACGCTGTCCTGAGGAACTTAGAAAAAATAATGCTGCAGTACAGATAAGGAGCTCAGGAGTCCTGATGATTTTCTTATAATATAGTGTATGGAGGGGGCAGTGGAGCCATGACAACCAGTCACTAGCATATCTATGGTAGCCACAATAGGTCAACACATCTGCAATAAAAAAAAAACAGCTAATGTAGGCAGAGGAACTATTTTACATAAAGACATTTAGGATTTATTTATTTTTCACTATTTAAACATTCAAGCCCACATTTTCAAAAGAGATGGGAGGTGCATCTGTAAAATAAATGGAGATGAGCCACCCAGCTCAAAGGATGCTCCAAACACACATATTCAAAGGTGGTAGATGGGTTGCCCAAACCAAGATGGGCTGTGGCCCAAAGTTAATGTATGCAGCCCAAATATAGCGGGCATGCCCATGAATAAACCACATATTGGGATATTCAGTGGAGATGGGCTGTCCAAGTGCAGGAGATGAGCAGCATAAAGTTAGGCATGGTAAAAGCATTCCTAACTCTTGGTCACCCACAGGCAGACTGCGGTACTGCAGACATGAGTAGAGCAGCCTGACATCTTCCATAGCCCAGTGGCAACCCCCCCAGCCCCATTCCCCGATGGTCAGGGTCCATAAAACCCCTGTTCCATACTGCCTGACCCCCCCCGCCCAGCCTGTTCCCAGATGCCCAGTGTCCATAATGCCACCAGTTCTGTAATACATGACCCCCACCCGTCACCGATGGCCACAGGTATAAACAAATACCCTGTTCCAGCACTGCATGGCCCCCCCAAGCCCTGATCCCCAATGGGCATATATATTTAAAAAAAAACAGTCCCATTATTGCATGTGGCCCCCAAGCCCCGATCCCCGATGGCCATATATATAAAACTCTCCCAGTCCCAGTATTGCATGTGGCCCCCATGCCCTGATCCTTGATGGGCATATATTTAAAACATATCCCAGTCCAGGTAGTGCATGCCCCCCCATCCCTGATCCCTGAACATCACAAAAAGACGGGTGCCCCTGTAACACTTTGCATTAAAATGCACAATCCATGGATGGCCCGCTGGTACTGGCAGTTGAGGCACTGGTTGCTACACCTCACACCACGCTGGCAACCCGGGTTCGAGAATGAGCCCGGGGCGCCAGGTGTCGGCAGCAGGGAGAGAGGATTGAGCATCCAGAGGACTGCTTTCCTCTCTTGGGGTGAGGGAGACTTGTTGTCCTGCTTGTTAACTGCCCTCTGGTGGTGGCTGGAGGGCAGTACGGGTTGGGAGGCGTGCTTCAACGTACTTATGTTGGTAGGGAGGGGGGATGGGAGAAAATGGAGGAAAAGAGCCTGGCAAGGCTCTGTGATGGTCTTCTGCACCTGAGGGCCATCCCCAGCTTCTGGACTGGGTCTTCGGGGAGGAGGTGCAGCGGGCTGCCTCCTTCCTTGCCCCACCATGGGGGGGGAGGTAATCCACAGTGGAACTACTGGGGTCAGCAAGTGTGGGAGCGGCATGACCAGAGAGAGAGTCCCTCCATTAGGAGGGCCTAAGCCACCTGCCAGGGCTCCAGAGTAAAAAGTACGAATGAAAAAGAAATGCACAGCCCAATGCAATACCCAGAGAGCCCACACTCCCACCGGGAGGCTGGCCTCCCCACTCCCCCCAACCCCCACACCCGAGCCATGCTGATGACTGGCACATTCCTCCACACCCTGCCACATCCAGCTGCTGACTGAGTGGGACCACGATCACCTACTGTACATATAATGCAAGCGTGTCATATGTACAGTAGGAGATCGCAGTCCCAGTCAGTCGTTGGCTGGCTGTGGCAGGATGTGAAGGGATGTGCCAGTCACAGACATTGGTTGGGTGTGTAGGGGGGTGCGGGGAGGTTGTGCTCACTGGATGGGGGTTGGGGGCCGCCATTGGGTACCGAATTGGAATGTGCATTTTAATGCTTAAGTGTTACAGGGGTGCCCATCTTTGTGTGATGTTGGGGTTCGGGGATCGGGGTTTGGGGCATGCACTACTTGGACTGGGGTATGTTTTATACATATTACCATCGGGGATCGGGGCATGGGGCCACATGCGATAGGACTGTTTATATATATATATATATATATATACATCGGGGATCAGGGATCGGGGCTTGGGGGCCACATACAATACTGGGACTGCAGGGGTTATATATATGGCCATTGGGGGTCGGAGCTTGGGGGGCATACACTACTTGGACTGGGGTGTTTTCATATATATGGGAGACAAATAGTACAGAGCAGGCACAGTGCACAGGACGGGTGGGGTCCACTATGCTATGGAATGGGGGAAACATAGACATGAATAGGCATAGTGCTCGGGATGGGGTGGGGGGACCCTACACTATGGAAATTGGGGGTTTGTTTTTAACCATAGACATTGGGACATGGGACTGGGGGGGGAAGGCTGGCTCGGCACAACTTGCTGGGTGCAGCCATGCAAAATGCATGCAAATAGGGCCATAATGGGCATGCACATGGCCCTTTTGCACCTTGCTTGCCTGATGGCCCCATTTGCATATGCAGGCTGAATATCGGGAATTTGGGACCGGCTGGGATGCACCGTGCATCCCAATTCCTGGTATTAAGCCCATCCTCCAAGATGCGCTAGTGCATTGCCGGCCACCCTCATTTGCACCGGCTGAACGGGTTGCTATATTCAGACAGGATGCACAATCTGTTGGGATCACACATTGTGTTTGAATATAGCATTTTTTGCGGCGGCCCATTTATTTGGGCGACACAACTAGATGTGCCATACATCCCTATTCTTCTGAATATCCTGTCCACACATTCTAAATATTTCCTTCCCCATACTTTGACAATGAAATGTTATTGTGCTTAGTAGTTCAAGTACTGTAGCCTTATTCATGCATTGTATGCATTCCTATATTCACCTGTTTTATTAATTAAGATTTTCACTGCACTTACATTTTTGCACGATCCCATTTTTTCAAAATTCATGTGCTGTCATTTGTTTTCTGTTTGAATTGTCTGTAACTTGTTATTTTCTACTGAAGTGGAACCTTTGTAAACAAGCTTCCAGCTCAAAGGTGTATTCCTAGATCTCAATAAATAAAATAAATAAATAAATGAACAAATAAATAAATTTATGCAACAGGTGTGAACAATACATGCATGCCATAAATAATGTGTATTGTAGCTACTGTGTTAATAAAACCATTTACATGCATAGTAAGTATGTCATCACTCATTTACATACATAGTTACTATGTCATCACTCATTTATATACACAGTTGCTATGTCATCAGCCAATTTAGAATGTTCAGCTTCAGTAGCAGTACTAATCTTATTCAAATATAAATAACTTTGAAACGAAAACTGATAGCATTGTACATTGAGCACAAAAGTTGTCCAGCATAAAATTATCTACAAAATGACAGGTGTTTCATATATAGATGGCTTTTAGATTTTTTTATAATCAGCAAAAAATGGCAGACAATTCAGTTTATATTTACTTTTTCTTGATGAACAAATCCCCCCCAAAAAATGTAAAAACAAAAGAATTGTGCATCAAACTTTTTCATTATGTACTGTCCATAATGTAAAGTTGGAGCATCCATAGCAACTGCTTAGCAACCACTATGCTAAGCCGAGCTATCCTGGGAAAACTACAGAAATTCCATGTATGTTAACATGAAAAATTAAATAAACAATTTAAAACAAAACTCCTTACACAATCCCAAAGAATCCCTATTGCATAAATGAAATACGTAACAGGGACCTTGTGCAATACATGATTTATTTTCACTTGAGCTGTTTGACCTTGGGCACAGCACTCGTGGCTTACACCTCTCGTGAGATTACCCAAGGACAAACGGCTCTTGTGAAAATAAATCATGTATTGCACAGGTCCCTGTTACGTATCCCATATAAATTTCATCCACATAATATACACAGCCACTCCAGGGGTGTGCATTAGACATTTCTAATGCACGGCAAGGGGCCTAGTAAGGCATGAGGCCCACTAATGCACACGCCCTTGTGTCTTATTGCTAACTATTGCAGTGTAAGCCCCCCTTCCCACCGTCTATGGGTCCCGATGGTAAATATGGGGAGTGGGGTACAAATCAGAAACCTCCCAGGTATCCTAGTCTTCAGCTTAATTAAGGAAGGCCTTACCTCACCTGAAGGGCTTGAACAGCATGGATCAACAGATTTTTCTTACCAGCTGGAAGACCAACAAAATCAGCTATTATTCTTAGGCTAGGCCAGGGTGGACGGAGGCTAACTTTCTTAGAAGGAGCAGCATGGCTAGTTCATATAAATAATCCCAGCACACTCAGAGTGAAAATAAATAAAACGTGTTTTATTTATTTTCTTTAAAAATTCATAAATAAATAAAAAGCACTGCTCCATGGAGTGGAGGGTCAAACAGGGCACAGGGCACTTAAAGGAGCTATATACAGTACTGGGCTGAAAGGTACAACAGGCCAATATAAAGGCCAGCTCAGGTTCCATGCAGATATTTTGAGCTGGAAACAAGCTCAGAACCTACTGAAAGCACAAGCAAACCTGCAGACTGAGGGAGTGCCTTACTCCCCACCGCAACATAACCCAAGTCGGGGATGTGGCCTTTTGAATACTGCGGCCACGCTGAAACCTTGCCAGAGAACACCCTTTTCCAAAACTTTCTCAGACAGGGATACATTGCCAGGAAAATACCGCATTAGTAACACAGCTCCCACCTTACAGTTACCCATACTCCTGCATGTTTATGGGTCTAAATTGGGACCTTCCCCAGACACAGGCACTGCAGGCCCAATAACACGAGATCCCATGCAGGCCACCAGACTTACCTTGGTAGTGTGCCACACCAGGAAAGGCTTTTTCAGAACTGCCAGCACTGAGGGGTCCTGTCACAGCCCTATCAGTACTGCAGCAACCCCACTGCCATACCTTACCAATGGGTACCAGGATTCCCAAACCGCTCAGATGAATGAGGCTTACCTCTGCTTTGCTGTTCACCACCGCCTTTCACTTCTTCAGGACCCTGCTCCCCACAGTTGCAGTGCTCCTATCAATTTCCCCCCCAATGGCCTGTACACGTAGCGATCACCTCCACCATGTTGTCCGAATCTCCCGGGCCGGGGGGTTGAAATCCCTTCTCACGGGCCCTAACTTCTGCCCACCAACTCCTCTCCATTCCCTTCCAGTGGCCCATTTTAAATGGGATGGGGCAAAAGCAACACCCAAGGGGGTGGGCCCAAGCTGCCCATACTGGAAACTGGCAACAGAGGGAGAAGGTAATATAGTAAGCCTGCCCCGAGATAGGTGGCTTACAGTAGTATATAAAGATTAAATTGGTCAGGAATTATTCAGGAATCCAAAGGATCTCAGTTCTACTTACTCTACAACATTATTTGAGTGTTTTTTTTCTGACACATTTCTCCCACTTCCACCATCTTGCTCACCTTCTGTTCTTCTGAAGGCTGTATGCATAACAAAATCCATGAGCTGTGCCCCAACCCCACCCCACGTTGCCTAGATCTGGTGGTGAACAGAGCTGACTGGAATGTACCCATGAGTCCCATTAGTCTCTGCCTTCATTCTGATGTCAGGGTATTTTTAAACGTATATTTTATTATGTTTTGCATAAACAAATATAAGCAAAAGAACCAGGATCTAGTCTATGTAAAGTTATATTTTATGCTACAGCAGGATCTTACCTGCTCCCTGTATTACTTATGTCTTGTGTAGGGAGTTCTCAAATGACACGGACTTTTATGAATATCAATATGATACCAACAATGAGAACTAAGCCTCATAAAATTTATAGCCACATAGCACACATTACTAGATATAAATGTTCTCATACAGCATGTATCATGGAAAACTGCAGACAGTAAAACATTAATATTTCTTAGTACTGAACTATTTTGTGAAGAAATGAATTGTGAAACCTATAGTCTAATCAGTAAAAAAATAATCCATCACAACTTTATTAATGAATACATTACTAGTAACTGAGTTAGAGACCTACGACGACAGACATCTCAAATTCAAACCCTTCCCTTAGCAAGACTAACATGAGAAGTGGTAAAATCTGTTGATTATTGATGTTGTCCATAATCAATTTGAAGATAGAGGTGGGGAATGGCTCAGAGGTAATGTGAAGTATTTTTTCACGGAGAGGGTTGTGGATGCATGGAACCGCCTTCCTGAGGAGGTCATGGAGTCAAAAACAGTGAGGGAATTCAAGAATGCATGGGACAGACATAAGGCAATTCTAGTGGGGGGTAGGAGGAAGTAGGCTGTTTGTTAACTAGGATCTGCAGCTTATCCATTAGGTAGGGAAATGGGCAGACTAGGTGGGCGAAGCAGTCCTTATCTGCCATCAAATTCTCTGTTTCTGTGTTTCTCTTGAGAACGTCGCCTAAGGCAGTGCAACCTCCCCAGCTCCATCCACAATCTGAAATAGAAAATACATCATAAAGCTGGTGTTATTATCTCCGACAGACCTAAACTTGGCAGCAAGGCCTACTGGAGGAGAATGGCATCATTTTGCAAGTGCAGTGTGGGAGGAAGAAGCATATCAAGCATCCATTGTGCTTGAAAAACACCATTATAAAATCTGAAGAATAAGCTATTAAAAACACATTTCATAAGTCCTCACCTATTATACAAACACCCATTCACTTGTATTTTCAATTTATGCATCACACCTTTTCCCAACTTTAACAGTCTCATAACTCCAGTTAGATAAGGTTAAACAACCAAGAGCTGATTACTCAATACCAGAGATTGATTCAGATTGCTTCTCGTTGTTCTTAAACTCCTTTCAAAGTCTAGCCACCAGCTTATCAACTCCATTTGGATCTGTGAACACGTATGATTTACCCCAATAAAGGGTAAATTACATTAAAACAATTTCAAACCTTGCAGGAAGCATAAGAATGTGAAACAGAGAAACATAGACAATGACAGCAGAAAAAGATCAATGATCCATCCAGTTTGCCCATGGTTTCCTATCTAACACCAGGACCTAATATCCATCCAGGGTCCTAGCCCTCCCTATCCACCCCTATTCCCCTGCCAGTTCATGTCATCTGAGTAACCACTGTACCCTTTACTCTGTCCCAACTGTGCTTGAAACCATTAACGGTTTTAGCACCCACCATCTCAGCTAATAGAGTGTTCCATGGTTATACCACCCTTTTTGTAAAGTAATACTTCCCCAAGTCACTCCTAAACTCTCCCCTGTCAGTTTCCACTCATGCCCATATGACCTCAAACTGTTACTCATGCTAAATAATTCCAGAAAGGTCATCTTATTTATTCCTTTCAGGAACTTGAAGGTATCTATCATATCTTTCCTTTCCCTTCTGGTGTCCACTGAGTACCATGTTCATTGCCTTAAAGCACTCCATGTCAGACCTGCCCTGTTAGCCCTGAATCATCTTTGTCACCCTTCACTGCACCATCTCCAGCCTGTACTTATCTTTCCTGAGCTAAGGTGTGGCCTCAACAAAGATCTATAAAGGGGTAGTGTTACCTCTTTACTTCTGCTGTCAGTACCCCTCCTGATACACCCTAGCATCCTATTTGCCTTCCTATAGGTACTGTTGCATTGGCTTGATTTTTTTAGAGTAACCCTGGCCCAATCGATTCAATCACAGCTCCTTCAGAATTAGCTCACCTTAAGGGTACAAAGCTCCTACGTATTAATGCTTGCAGTCTTCTGAAGAAGTTTGACTCCGTACAGTCCTGGATCCTTCATGCCAAGCCAGATGTTCTGGTAGTAAATGAAACTTGGCTCAGACCTTCTATTCTGGATCTTGCCATAAACATTCCTTCCTATAACGTCTTCCAAACTGACAGACTTACCAGAAGTGGTGGAGTAGCTGTATGTATTCCAGATAAAATTTCGGCGACCATTACTAACTCGACCTGTCTGCCCAAGGAGTTTGAAAGTCTGACCCTAAAGGTTCAGCTTTTTTCTTCCTCCCTATCTCTTTGCATCACTGGATGCTACCGAACCCCCTCGGTGGGTCTAAAGGTGCTAGATCATCTGCGCAATGAACTGAACATGTTGTCTTCAGAGGTCATCATTATGGGTGACCTCAACTTTAACAGACTCTCAGCGAGCTCTAAACCCCTTAAGGAAATATTTGACACATTCGGGCTTGCGCAACTAATTTCTGAAGTTACACGTCCCAATAAGAAAAACCCTGCCAACAGCACCTTAATCGATCTTATCCTAGTCAATGAACCCCACCTCTTCACCCATTCAGGCATTTTTTTCACTGACCTTAGTGATCGTTGTTCCATTGCTTGTGTAAGGTCCACTTCTAAACCAGTTTCCTCTTCAAGATATATATACAAAAGAAGGAAACATAACTTTAATCCTCTTGCATTCTTCACTGACCTACAAAATTCGCACTGGCAAGAATTATGTCTAGCCAAGACAGTGTGTGAAGCTTATGAGTCCTTTCAAAACATTGTACTTGGTGTTATAGACAGACACGCACTGTTGGTTAAAGTACACTCAAAGAAAAAATCAAGCCCATGGTTTACGGTCAGACTGAAGGCCACCTTACTTAATAGGGACGTACTTTGGAAAAAGAGCATATAAAACTAAGCTTCCCTCTCACTGGTTGGCTTTCAGAATGGCTAGGAATATCTGTACCAAACTTGTGCGAACCAAAAAAGCCAGCTATTTTCAAAACAAGCTGGATTCATCCTCCAAGTGCGCTAAGTTCTGAAAGACCGTTAAGGATACAGAAGGTCACGGATCAGCTAATTCCATCCCGGCCAAAATCTCTTCTGGTGGCTCTCTTAATTACTGACAAACAGACAATCCTTGATCTCCTCAATAATCACTTTGCCACCGCTGAGCTCACCTTTGATTCCTCACCTGACTACAACCACCGTTCACAACTTTGCAGCCAGGATACTGTTAGACCAACTATTGTTACCTCAGTCCCTGATACAGCCTTCTCTTTTAGCCCTGTATCACTGAAACAAGTGGAAGATCTACTTCTAGCCCTGGACACTAGAAAAAGTGCAGGTGCCAACCTCGTCGACCCGTATTTCCTGATGCTCACCTCCCATGTATTGTCTGTACCTCTCACCCACCTCTTCAATCTGTCTTGCCCAAGGAGACCTCTTCTCTATTTGGAAAACTGCCCATGTTATTCCCCTATTTAAATCTGGTGATCCAAGTGATCTAAATAATTACAGTCCAATATCTTTACTTCCTAGCCTCTCCAAACTGCTAGAGACAGTGGTTAACATACAGCTTGGAAGTACTTGGACTCCACCAACCTGCTTAATCCTGCCCAGTCAGGATTCAGAGCTTGCCACAGTACAATATCTGCACTCACAAAGGTCACCGACTGGCAGAATTCCTTAGATGCTAAGAAATACGTATGTGCCTTATTCTTCGATCTAAGCAAATCATTCGATACAGTGGACCATAACTTGCTGTTGGATACTCTTCGGAACATTGGTCTAAACTCTTCTGCACTGAAATAGTTCACTAGTTACCTTACTGGGAGAGTCCAACAGGTTAAAGGACAAGGGGATCTTTCTCCCCTAAAATTGCTCCAAAGTGGTGTGCCACAACGGACCATTCTAGGACCACTGCTTTTTACTCTGTATATCAACAACACTGACTCAGGAATCAAATCAGCCAACATTCACCTCTTCGCTGATGACACGGTCATATACATTGCCAGGCCTACCCCAAAGTAGGCCTGTATGGACCTACAATTAGACTTTAATCAGCTGCAGTTAAACTTATTGAGCCAAAAACTACTTTTAAATGCAAAAACAACGAAATGCTATATTTCTCTTACCTTCTGTCCTAGGTCAAAATCCTTCCCTACATAGCCTAACACCTCAAATTCTATCGCTTCTACGTGAACCTACTGAATATGTGACTAAATTCAAATATCTGGGGGTTTGGATAGACCACAAGCTCACATCTTCTGATCACACTGAGGAACTTTTAAAGAAGCTAAGGCAGAGACTGGGCCTGTTCTTCCGAATTAAGCACTTCCTAACTTACATTGCCAAAAAAAGGCTGGACCAAACCACTTTTTCTATCTTTATTGGACTATGTCAACTTCCTTTTCGGCCAAGAACTGCCTCTGCACTTTCTAAACTAGATTTGCTTTATCACCAAGCTTTGAGATTTATTTCTGGGCTACCATACCTCACCACCATTGCTCCCTGTATTTTGCAATAGGTTAGACATCCCTCAAGTTCAGAAGGCAAAGGAATGCCGCCTTCTGGACTTTTAGAGCTATCACTCATAAGCTTCCTCAGTATATCTCCACCTGCTTGCCCCTATACGCTGTAGGCAATTACTCCTTATGCAGCCTCTCCTACATCTCCCTACCCATTCCTAAAGTTAACTTGCGCTTTAGTAAAGCATCTATAAGCTATGTACTTCCTCACCTGTGGAACAAATTGCAAACAAATCCTGAAGTTGGCTGCCCCGACAACATTTTTCTCCTTCAGAAAGCTATTTTCACACTCCTTCAATGAATCCTGTAACTGCCTCCCCCAGCGGCCAGTGAAATAAGTGCCAGACTTTCTCTTCTTCTCCCTACTAACCCTTCTACCCTTCTCCTGACTCACTCATGTATGACTTATTGAATAGTCCTACCAGGCATTGAGCCATTACTGCTGCCAGTTCCCTGAGCACCCTCAGATGCACCCCATCCAGTCCTGGGGCCGTATCTATCTTTTGCATGTAAATACTGGCTGCCTCATCTCTGGGACCCGCTTTGTGGGTTGCTTTGATGCCACTCTCTGGCAAGGGCCCAACGTCCTCCCTTGTGAAGACTGAGCAAAAGATTTTTTTTAAAATTCTTTTGTAACCAGGTAAGACCACTAGGCACACGTTCCTGTTTTTAGGGGAGACCCAGGAGCACTGGGGTGGTTAAGTGACTTGCTGATAGACACACAGTATATAAGTGGCGGTTGTGGGAATCAAACCCAGGTCTGCTGGATGTACTAGGCTCATACACAGCTCATTATCTAACCTTTAGACTATACTGCCAGCCCAAAGTAATCATTAAGGATGACAGCTTTTGGCACATCCTCCTCTATCACCTTATTCCCTGACAGCACAATGATTCCTCTTCCTTTCTTCCTTTTTTCCCTAATATACCAGAAAAAATGTTTTTCTCCACCCGTGACCCCCTCTGCAATATGCAGCTCTGTGTCTGCGTTTGCCTCACTAATTGCCCTCTTTACATCTTTATTTCTCAGTAAGTATTCTCCCAATTCTTCCTGTACCTGTTTTTCTTTGTACCTGGAGAAGACCTTTTTCTTGACTCCCATTGCTTCCCTGACCCTTGCCAAGAACCACAATGGCCTTCTTTTAGTTACTGTTCTCATGCATAACTTAGATGCCTTGAGAATGGCCCCTTTTATTGCCCAAGTCACCTCCAAAAGATGGTCTGCACTCCCACGGTCAGTTTTTTCTCAGCTTAGTAAAACAGTCAACAGGATGCCAAAATGCAGTTGTCAGAAATCTAGAAATTTATTCAGGTTTAAATAAACTTAACTAGACAGTGCTGTTGAAAAACAACAAACAATCCCTATTCCACAATCCGGTTGCCCTTAGCTGGAGCTTCATCAGGGGACGGATACCTGGGTTACCTGGAGTCCCTTTTATACTTACATCACCGTGACACCATAATGACATCAAATTGCATGATGTGTCAATCAAACAAGATGTTAGCATAGTATTGGCCAGATAGCAAGCCTAAGTGGCTCAAGCAGGATTTAAACATGAACGCCCGGTGTGACAAACTAGACAATTCAAAGATCAATGCATTAGCTCAAAAAGAAGAAAAATGGTTTCACAGAGCCTTTTGAGACAGTTCAAATAACTTGCTGTATTGCAAACCACTACTGGCTCATAAATATGTACATGCACAAACAGAACCAGCAAAATGCAGCAAATATTTCAAGAAAACACTTTTGTGCTATATATTGAAAATTGTAAAAAGTTACGATGACTGGCCAGTCAAAGATAGATGGTTAAGTTCAGGATAGCATTTGCAGTAGGGAGCTGCCCCAGTTTTGGTTTGTTCCATATAACTGGAGATTATGGCAGGATATTCTGCTCTCGCCAAACCTCCTGTTGCATCTGAAAAGAAAGAGGGGGGAAGGCAAAACTAAAATAATATCTGGGTAGCTTTTCAAATTATTTATTGTCATTCAACAATATTAATAACTCAGTTATTAAATCCAAAATCACTGATGCAGAATAACACCAAAGTTTTTAACACAAATGTTAATTACAGACATGATCGGGGGGTGGGGGGGAAATAGAATTCAGCTAGAGTGCTACAAGCCCATGTATAGGGCTAATACTTTTAAAAATCAAAGAAAAGAGGATGGTCCAGTCGCACTGGGGGTTGAGGTGCTGGATGCCACACCTCACAACACACAGGCAACCTGGGTTTGGGAATGAACGCAGGACATCGGGGGTCAGTAGGGGAGAGAGGGAATTGAGCATCTGGAGGACTGCTCTCCCCTCCCAGAGTGGTCTCTGAGGTAAGCTTCACTCCATAGTTGCCCCTAGTGGAGACCAGGGACCCTACCAGTAGGAAGGTTTGACACAACATTGGGGGACGGAGTGCCGGCGGATATCTGCATGCTAGGTGCGCTGATGTCATTGCATGTCCATGCTTCAAGGGGAGCAACACACTGAAATATCCTGGTGGCCCAGCAGATGCGAAGGGGTCCCTGGTGACCTGCCCACATCCCACTGCCGGACCTGCCTCATGGGATCTCCCGACCCTCACCCCAGTCCCACGGCTGTCCCTCTAATAACAGAAAGGCCACCAAGGGTGGGTGGGCCCAAGGGTGGGCAGGCTCTCCCCTGGGGGGTGATCTGGGGGGCTGGACAAGCCATGGGGGCTAGGTGGGAAACTGATAGAGGAGGTTTCAGGCTGGGAGTAATGGCAGTAGTCATGTGGGTACCCTGGAGAGATGCCCTAGACCTCCAGAGGCTAAAAATAGAATTCACAAAAAAAAAAAATCAAAGAAAAGGTTTGAGATCCCAGTTAATGTTCAGACCTTTAGACTATAGGCTGTTAAGGGAAAAGATCCAGTAGCTCTCTCTTTGTTAGAGTCTGTTGAGACTGTTCTCAACACGTTTCCTTACTTTCACTTGCTCAAGCTCCATGAAAGTCAGGTCAGATGGTCTGCAGTCATGGTGTAGCAGGAAGAGTTCTGCCACTGGACTGTCAAGATTACCCCTCCTGATGTCCCTTACATGTTCTTGTATTCTCTGATTGACTGGGTGTACTGTTCTGCTAATGTAAATTTTGAGACAGTTGCACCAGAATGCATATACTACAAAGTTAGTGCTGCAGGAAATAAACTGGTGAAGCTGGATTGTTTTCTCACAGACTGGTGAAGACAGGCCTGTGCCCTCATTGCAGTGGTTGCAGATATTATAGTTTCCACATTTGTACATGCCCAGTGGCTTTATTGGAATCCATGTGTGGGTCTGTTCTTTTTGTGTGGTAAACTGACTTCCTAACAGTTTGTCCTTGATGTTAGGACACTCACTAGACGTTATTTTGGGTTTATCCCCAAGATTCTCCAAGAGTAGCAGGAGAGTAGCAGATTCTCGGAGAGTAGCAGGAAGTAGAGCTGCACTGGGTATGGGTGCTCAGTGACAGGAACCTAAGTGACATATCAGTAACCTCATCGCAAAAAGGAGAAAGGCCAAGACATTGGTTACCCCAACCCCCAAAAGGGTGTAGAAAATGCAAACGGCAAATTCTGTGAGGTAGTGCATGAATGCAGTATGTTTAGAAACTCAAATAGTGGAAACATGCATGAGATAAATCAGTTCATTAACTGTAACACTATGTGATTGATATGGCTTTCTGCTCTTGTGAGGCATACTATATGGGAAAGACCAAATGAGAATGGAAGGATTCAAGAATTGGAGACCACCCAAGGGCTATAAAAAATGAAAATATGGAATATGTTTGGGCAATGCACATGAAGGATGTTGTGAACAGGAAAGAACATGTTTTGACATTTATTGGTTTAGAACAGGTTATACTGGGACCACGATGAGGTAATAGGGATGATTTACTAAGACAGAGAGAAAACATTTGGATTTTCAACTTGGGAGCCTGTTTAGGGAGAGGATTAAATGACCACATAGAACTGAAACCATATTTAAAGAAGAAATATTAATTTATGTGTGTATCTTGTTTTCTCTGTTCCAGGTAAATAGTTTATCAAAGAACTGAACTGGCACTTGTCATATAGCACTCTTCATTCCTTTAGAACACTCCTGTGGATGGAAAAACAATCCAGGTTTTCCTATTCCACTTCTGTCTTTCATTTAACAATCTATTTGATGTATTTCCAATTTTCTTGACTGATAAGCTGGTGAGATATCTCTGTACCCTTGGATAAAATATAGCCAAAATGAGAGAATAAGGTGTTATGACTTAAATATAATTCTGTCAGTAACATTTTGATAACCACGATTGAGGCAAAGTAAAAAAATTGCCCCCTCCCCCCATCCCTCTCATGGGTTAGATTACAGCACATTTCCTTGTTTAGTTACCTATTCCATAAGCTCTCTTCAACTCCACCAACCCTATTTTTAGTTTAAATATTTATAAATTAGAGTACATTTATAATAAACATAAATAAATCATGTATTCAAGATGAAATTATTAGATTTTATGTACTCTGGCATCGCCCTTCGGAAATGAAACTTGATCTGAACCATCTCTGTAGTCATTCTCCATGCCCCTTTATATCTGGGCAATTCTCTTGTTTTACCCCATATTTTCGAAACAACACTCTATCCTTTAAAGTTACAAGTACTAAAATGTGAGGAAAATTATTTTCCAAGTGTAGTAGCACATACCAGGAAGCAAGTGATTCATAAAAAATGGGGTAACTATTACTGTCTAGAAGAATGCCCACAATAAGGGGACATTTTTAATAGTGTAATAAAACTAGGATTTTGACATGTTATCACAGTTTATATATAGGTGGTTTTGTATTAGGTAATTTATAGTGTTTGCACAACTTGATATGTTATGTATATTATCACTCTAAAAATGAAACTGTTGTTCTGCTTATACTCCAGTTACAAATGAATTGACTATGAACTCTTGAAAGAGAAATATATTTCAAATAAAGGGGTAGTTGATAAGTAAAGTAACATAAAATAATCAGTATAAGTGTTGTAGATATTATGTATGTCCTTTTATAAACTGTTAACTTATAAGCACCTGTAATTAAGTAGAACATGTGACAACACCCTTTGGGCTATTTAATGGGATAACCACTAGTAGGTACTATCTTCGATAAAGACAATGTTTTGTTGAAACGTTAGAAGCAACTGTTGTAGATCTCTAAGCCTTGGCTGTACACTTATCTGGTGAGCATTAAATGGACTGTTTAAGTTGTTTGAAGCAATCCTTTGACTACCTAGTCTTTTTGAATGTGCGGGGTGTGCCGTGACTGCTGTTTCTTTATTCTTGGAGAGTACTAAGTCACCAAGGAGAACTGGCCAATACTGTGTTATTTCCATCTTTCGGATGAGACGTTAAACTGAGGTCCCATCTGTCTGGATTGGTGGTAGTTCAGGTGGATGTTAAAAATCCCATGGCACTTATCGAAAAAGAGTAGGGGAATTTCCCCAGTGTCCTGGCCAAATTTCACTCATTCACTAAAAATTCCACCAAAAGCTTAATCTGGTTCAAGGTCAGTTGATTTTCATCTGTATCACCCTCCCCCAGGTCGTGCCTGAAAATAGGTAGGATTTGTCTAGCGCACTTACCCGGTCAACAAAAACTAAATAAATAACATTGCCAATCATGCCTACCAATGGATTATATTCCATCAGAAAACAAACAGGGAGCCGTCTCAGTGGCGCTGAGTGTTGAGGTGCTGGACACCACACCTCGCGCTGCACCAGCAACCCGGGTTTGAGAACAAGCCCACCAGGTCATCAGGGATCAGCAGAGGGGGGAGGAAGGAGCTGGATTGAGCCATCATCAGGCAGCTTTCCTCTCAAGGGGGAGGGTTGGACACCGATCTGACCAGCGGATAGTGTCGTGAGGGGGAGGGCGCTGTAAGGTGCTTGGCGGAAGCCATGTCTCTGCACAGCTTCCTGCCTGGACCTTGGTCCTTCATGCTGGTGCCCTCTGGGATGGTTTAGGGCTTCCTGTAGCTGCTTCCATAACCATCAAAAAAACTCACACCCCCTGCCGTACCCTGTGATCCCTGCAAGGGAGGGATGGAGTAGATGGTCACTACGCTGCCACTGAGCCTTGCTGGCAGTCGGGGGAAAAATGTCTTCACAAAAAAAACAACAATCAGGGGGATTCATCTGTATGTTACTTTATTTTCCTTTTTTTGCTGTAGCAAAATGGGCCTGTCCTGAGATTTGGCATGTGTGAATACTGCTTCTTATATTTTACTGCTATACCCTCTTGTCAATAATTTTTCTCTTAATTCAGTAGCTTCCTGTTCAAAATCAGCCATGCTAGTACATTTACATCTATAGTGTAACAACTGCTCGAAGGGTATAGAAACCTTGAAGTTTTCCAGGTGGCAACTACTGGCCAGTAGTAAACTGTTTATAGATGTAGTTTTTTTTATACCCCTTTGAAATAACTTTATGTAACTTCATTTTCTTCATCGACTAATAAAGTGATGTGAAGGACACTAGTGCTTTTGGAGTCAATGCTGCATATGAATTTCAAATGTATATAGCTTCTGTTCTGCCAATTAATAAAATTGTTTGCCTCGGCAACAGTGCCATGCCACACACACATTATATTGTCAATGCAGAGATGCCATTCAATTAGGTTGTTTCTGAAGGGGTTCCATATTGTATTTAAAGCTACATCCTTTTCCCATAGCCCCAGAAAAAGATTCACAAATGAGGCGGCCATTGTTACCCCCACTGTGGTACTGCAACACTGTGGCTAGAAATCTCCATCAAACGTAAAGTAATTGTGCTTTAGCACATTCAAGCCCTTCTAAAATGAGATTTTTGGGCATACAGTCTTTGAGATGATCTTGGTTCAGAAAGTATGGGTATGCTGTAATATCATGATGATGCTGGATCAATGTGTATAAGAATTTCACATCCATCCCCAGCTATAGGTATTCTGGCTGTCAAGTGAAATCTGCAAATTTCTCCAGCACATGCATAGTATTGTGGAGATGGAATTCCAGACAAACCACATTCCTCTGCAAGAAAAAGTCAAGAAACGTGTAGAGGTTGTCTGTTCGGGACCCCATCCCCAAAACAATAGGGCACCCCGGTGGATTTTTAAGGTTTTTAACATCTTGGATAGCCTGGGTCATCGGGAGTCAGCTGGGGGAGGAGGTTTGAGTGTCACATATGATGTTCTCCTCCTCAGAGAGGGGTGGGTTGTTGCACCAGGATGCATGAGACACCTGGTGTGGGGAGGGGAGGACATCGTCAGGCACTTGGCTGGGATGTGCATTCGCATGTCCACAGTCTGGACCTCGGTCCTTGTGCCAGCATCCTCAGGGGGTGGGGTTTCAGGGGACCAGGAAAGGACAAGCAATGAAAAATCCAGCCCCCGCTACCGTACAGCATGATCCCCCATGAGGGGGAAGAACCAAGCTCCGAATGGTTGGCATAGCTGCCACCGAGCCCCCAGCTGGGAGCGGGTGAAAAAATGTGCCATAAAAAAAATGTACAAGGTTAGTGTCATTGGAAATTGTGGCCACAGGTATGCAAATTCCCTGTCACTTATTTCCCCCATGGAACATGCTCTCTCTAAAAGGTTAAGCAATTCTTGTTTAAAAAATTGGCAGTGGATCTGATGGTAATTTGCAATAGTTATCAGTGTTACTAAGAAGTTCTAAATCTAATACTTTTCCTTTGTAAAATTCACTCATCATCATGACAGTGTTTCCACTATTGTCTGCTGCCTTACACACTACGTTAGAGAGTTCCTGCAATTCCCTCAAAGCACACTGTTCTTGTTGGGATAACGTTTTAAATGTACTGTTAAGTTCCCCTTTTATGGTCTTATTGACATCTTTCATCAGTTTTTTTTTATATGCTGTAATTACTGGGTTTGGTAATGTAACCCCCCCCGTTACCCGGGGTTACTAGAATCCCAGTAAGACCTAGTGGTAGGCAGGGAAGGTAGCTTGTGAAACTCCAGTTAAATGGATTTCACACTGTCTCACTCTGTTCTTAGTCTCAGCTGAGACTGAGGGATGACATCACCATAGAACTATCGCAGCTGCTTGAGCCACATTGGAATCTGCAGATGGGAGTTAGATTAGAATGTTGGGAGTTTTTGAAGGCAGAGTGGTGTGAGCAGTGAAGAATAGAGGAGCACAGCAGTCTGTGCACAGGCTCTTGGAGCCTAAGCTCTGATATAGAGCTACTTTTAGGGAAAGGTGTGTGTTTCCGCCTAAAGAGGAACACATTACGCTGTTCTTGAAGTGGTGGAGACCGCTGTTACTGGTCTCTGTGCCCCATCCCTGGGGGGATGGGGGTGGAAAGTTTGCTTGCTATTCCAGGGGCAACCCCTTGGCTTCTGCTGGAGAGAAGCTGCCTTATTTTCCAGTGTGTTGGGTACCAGAAGCTGTCACGATTATGCCTGTAGGGCACCTGAAACCAAAGGGTGAGTTCTGCTCTTGTCAAAGGGCCTATGCTTCACCTGAACTGTGTTAAAGTGGGGACTGGACTGCTGAATTAGTGGGAGGCCTAGAGGAATAGGCTTAGCCAAAGTAAAAGTATGTTCAAGTCCAGCACAAGGAGAAAGTCAAGACATATAGAGGAGATGTGTTATACGTCTACCCTTTAATCTACATTGCCAAGCTTTCAAAAAGAGTTGTTTAATGTCCAGAGAAATGGCTGGGTATGGATTGTGGGAGCTGGAGGTGGGAGATCCCCCACCTTTAGTAACCAGGTCCACCTCTACGGATTTGCTCTGTGGATTACTACTTTGCCTCATGCACTTGGCCAGTGATGAGAAGTACCCAGAGGAGGTGGGATGGTAGGAAAAATTTCCCTTAAGGTCGAAGGCTCTAAGGTGCTTTAGGAGCCACCAACTGAAAATTTGGTTCACTGCCATATGGACAGGGATCGAGTGGCCGGTAGGGGGGCCGGGCCAGGGAAAAACCCAAATAGTGTACAAGTCAGGCTGTGTACCCAAAGCTGTGTGCAAGTCCAGGCTGTGTGCCTAGTGGGGTCTGAGTCTGAGGGCTGAAATAGTGAAGAAGTGTTCTGTTATCTCTTATCTGTATTACCAGGAATGTAGCCCTGTGGGGGTCCATCTATGCTTTGTTTGTTCAGTTTGGATGTGAATAAAAGCCACACTTTAGAATCCCATTCCTGGTATTGGACATTACAGTTATTGCTTCCTGTGTTTGGATTTACTTGGGTGCCCCTGTGCAGAGTAGCCAAACCTAGGCCCCTTGTGCCGAGTAACCTAGCCCTCCCGGAACCCAGTCCCCACCAGGTACTGCTGTCAGCTTCAACAGCATACCACCTGTCATTTTGCAACAAGGCAGGGGTGTAGGGGTTACAAAATGGAGGCACCACTGGGATTTTTAATTTAGGGAGGAAGGGTGCTCGGACAGGGGGCTAGCATTTCGGCTATCTGGCAGTGAGTAGCCCAAAAAAGCTGAAGCAAGTTTAACTAGTGTGTCGCTGTGTGCTGTGGTTCATATGCTGCTGTTAAAATGCCAACTGTTAACCAAGGAGCAGTAAAACTGAAAGAGTATGCCCTAGTCCTGCATCAAATATTTACAGTGTTTTTGCCAGCTTTCTGAAGAACTGTGTTTGATAAAGAAAAGTGTGGAAGACTAGGGGTAGCAACAGGAAAATTGTGCCCTGGAAGTTGGAAATGCTTTTGAGTAAACTGAGAGACTTGCTGTGTGAATGGACGTGCTAAATGGCTGAAATGGGCTCCCGCCATGGAGTAAGTTCGAAGGAAAAAAAAAAGTGTTCTGCAGTTTAAATTTGCCTGCTCGACAATCGCCGTGAGGAGAAGAACACTCGCGAGGGGAAAGAGGCTCATTTGCATGGCATCGTGTGATTGGTGAGGCTGCAATCAGTCCCACCCCCCCAGCCAGCTCTACAGTGACTGCCTAGCATTCGAGAGGGAGTGTGAGTGGAGTGCATGTACTGGCATGGTACAGGAGTGTCATGGTGATTAAAAAGCACTGTAAAACTTGTAAAAATAGACTTTTCTGTTTAAAATCAGGCTCAACGCACATCTCGATCGACTGGATTGTGAGTGTGGAGATCGGAGAGACAATCGGCAGGACTGCCCACCCGCTTCCTTTCTGAGGCCTCCAAGACTGGCTGCAGGCTGTTTTCCATTGCAGAAAACAGCTACTGATAACAGTGAGTACCAACAGTAATAATTGCTCAAACAGTGATTTTCTGCCAAAAGCCAGCTGAATATGTGTGCAGCAGTGTAGTCGCTTTGCAAATAAAGACTGTGTCAAGTTTTACCAGCTAAAGCAAGTCTGTTAAGCCATTGACTGTGAGCATAGTTATGAGTTCAGCATCAGTTTAAAGTTTTAAAGCCAGAGAGAGACTGTGCGTTGTAGCCAAATGTGCAGCACTAGTTACAGGCAATCCTGTGCTTGAAATCCTGAGGCTTTAAGGGACTGTGAGCTAAAGAAATGTTTTCAGGAAGTGAAAAGTCCGTGGCAAATCATATAAATGTGCTAGAAAAAGAACAGTGCAAGTTTGTGCAGTTTTGAGCCAAGTTATCAGTAGTGTGTGTAAATCGGATGCGCAGTGGCTTGACCCAATTTCTGAATGTTGATGCGCAGGAGTGCTACTGCTGTCATTACAGGGTGGGGTAGTAAAGTAAACACAGCAGCAGAGGAGCCATTTTAAAAGTAAAAGAAAGTGTTCAGTGAAGTGGGACTTTTAGTAACAGTGAGCATTTGTTTGTTTTCCCTGCAGTTATGGCCTCAGGACCAGCTCACTACCTGGATCATGCCCGGGCTGCAGTAACAGCAGAAGTAAATAAGTTAAGGGACATTGAAAGGTGTCATTATGGAGGACAACTGCCTTCTCATGTGGCGATTCCTGGATATCCAGTGCAAGTGTGTTAAATATGCTTAAATGCTGGAAGGGACATTTTCATGGTACCTCACTGTTCTGGATGCCTAGAGGAATATGGCTTGTATAAAGCGCCCAAGATTCGTTTGGCTCCCACATGGTCAAAAGTTCAGGAATCTGTAGTTGGCAGCACACAGCACCAGGCAGAGCCTGTTGAAGAAGGCCCCTCGGGGGAGTGTGGCACAAAGCTAGAGGGTGCAGATTTAGAAACAGAACCATATGCTGATGTTTCGGATGCTGGATCATAGAAGGATAATTCAGACAGAGCATCAGTAGACCCCTGGAGGTGGGGGGGCCTAGCCCAAGTCTCATAGGAGAAGATGAGATGAGGGAGGCCTTTGAATGGGATGTGTCGACCTCCGTGCCTAGTGATGAGTGGATAGTCTCAGGGGTGAGAACGACTGCTCACTCCTGGGCACAGATTCTCAGTGAGGAAGAAGAAGAGGGGGAACCTATGTGGCCTTGTGAAAAAGGAACGGGTACACAGCCTCAAGCTCTTGCCTCAGAAGAGTGCATGGAAGAGAGTGGTGATGCCACTGTCCTGGCTGTGCAAAAAGAAGAAGTCAGGGATCCATTTTTCATCTCGTTGAGAATGCGTAGCTGGCAGAACCAGGACTGGCCACCCCCAAGCCAGGCCAGCGGTCTCAGGTTGACCAAAGCTAGTAAAGAGGAGAGACTGGTTCGTAGGAAGGTGAATAAGATCTATGGGATGTCCTTTCCTACCTTTCCTCAGAGAGTCTGGGAGGAGATTGAGAACAGCAGGAAATCCTGGATCTGGGCTGAAGCAATGAAAGGTGTGCATCCTGGTGCAAACAAGCATGTCAGGAACAGACTGTTTCATGAAAAATACACCCAGTGGAAAAGAGGCAGGACACTGTTTATGGACACTGTTCGAATAGTGGATGGAGAGGGACCTGAAACATTCTACATTGTGAATTATGTGTGCCCAGACGGGGTAATAATTCAAGCTCTTGACCCCCTGTACTATTGGCCTCAATGCAAGGACCTCCCTGCAAATGTGCCCCTGTCTACCAGATGGAAAGCAGAGCAGTGGTAGTCAACACTGCCACACAAGCCATTGCAGTGCCTTTGTTGATCTGCCAGTATGGACATCCAGGACTCAGGTGCCCCACATTCATCAGTTCTACACTGTACTGGCCTTTCCAGAATCCATCGACTGGCCCACCAGATGACTTCATATCCAGAGAGGGCACCAGCCCAGCTGTATCCAGCTTCATCGCCTGGTAATCGGATGACGTCAGACCAACTGTTTTCCTTTTTGTTCCTATTCTAAGGTTCCATCTCCAGAGATGACATCACCCCAGCAGTTCCCAGATGTGCCCTCCTGTAGTTCCAGGAAGATGTCTGCCCAGCTGTATCAGAAGGATGCTGCCAGGGAGATTCTTCGACAGAGGAACAGGTCGGTGCCGATTTTTTATTCTACAAGGGGCTGGTAACTCCAAACTTTTCTATCCTTACGACACTGCAGTACACACCCTACACTTGCAGGCTCCAGAATGTGTGAACTGTCCTCAAAGACTCTCCCCTTCGGGACTTTGGCCTGCTAGAACTGTGCTTCACCGGGCTCCGGCCCAGGAGAGACTCTTTAATGGACTATCCTTTGGGCACTGTAGTCACTAGATGGGACCTTTAGGGCACTCCATCCCTCAAATGTGTATTGTAAATAATGTCATTGTTTTTCTACTGTTTTCTAGTGTATATACTGTTTTTCTACCTTTTCTAACAAAATCTTTTTGGGATTCTCCAGTGTTTTGGTGGTAGGGGTTTAGATAGACTGTGTATGCAGATTAGGAGTGTGTGTTGTCTTTCTTTTTTCTTGCAGGTGGTCCTGAAGAAGCTAGAAGAGAAGAGAAGACAAGAAGAGGAGGAGGAGGGGCTCATCAGAGTTCCTCACTAGTACTTTAGTGTGTAGTAATTTAAAGTACTGTTGTTGTTGTTGTTGTTACTGTAGTAACCCTTTCCTTCCATAGGTGTGGTTGTGGGGGTGGGAGGCAGTAATGTAATGTAATAGATGGTATTAGTTTCTTGGTGTGTGGTTGCAGGGTGCCCAAGGTCAGGGAGGTCCCCAGGTTGTTTTTGTTTTTGGGGTGTTAAGTTAGAGGCAGATAGGTTTTCCCTAGAGGGCTAGGGGGGATAGACAGGCTGTGGCCCTGACCTGCAGTAAGGGTTGCAGTGCTGATCTATTAGGGCTCTGCTCTGGACAGTTCTACCAGAGCCACTAGGCACCCATAGTTAGTGGGTAGAGTAGAGGCTGATATGTCAGCCAAAGGCCTCTAGGCCCTTAGTGTTGCCTGCCTGCCTGTGCTCGCACATGCTAGGAGGGGGCCTGATCACCCCCTTCCACAGGTAGCACATAGGGTGGGATGGCCTAAGCCGGGTAAATAATGACTGCGGACAGTCATTTTCCTGGCCCAGTGTGAGTGTAACCCACCTGTTACCCGGGGTTACTAGAATCCCAGTAAGACCTAGTGGTAGGCAGGGAAGGCAGCTTGTGAAACTCCAGTTAAATGGATTTCACACTGTCTCACTCTGTTCTCAGTCTCAGCTGAGACTGAGGGATGACATCACCATAGAACTATCGCAGCTGCTTGAGCCACATTGGAATCTGCAGATGGGAGTTAGATTAGAATGTTGGGAGTTTTTGAAGGCAGAGTGGTGTGAGCAGTGAAGAAGAGAGGAGCACAGCAGTCTGTGCACAGGCTCTTGGAGCCTAAGCTCTGATATAGAGTTACTTTTAGGGAAAGGTGTGTGTTTCTGCTTAAAAAGGAACACAGTACGCTGTTCTTGAAGTGGTGGAGACCGCTGTTATTGGTCTCTGTGCCCCATCCCTGGGGGGATGGGGGTGGATGGTTTGCCTGCTATTCCAGGGGCAACCCCCTGGCTTCTGCTGGAGAAGAAGCTGCATTATTTTTCCCAAGTGTGTTGGGTACCAGAAGCTGTCAAGATTCGCCTGTGGGGCACCTGAAACCAAAGGGTGAGTTCTGCTCTTGTCAAAGGGCCTATGTTTCACCTGAACTGTGTTAAAGTGGGGATTGGACTGCCAAATTAGTGGGAGGCCTAGAGGAATAGGCTTAGCCAAAGTAAAAGTATGTTCAAGTCTAGCACAAGGGGAAAGTCAAGACATGTAGAGGAGATGTGCTATATGTCTACTCTTTAATCTACATTGCCAAGCTTTCAAAAAGAGTTGTTTAATGTCCAGAGAAATGGCTGGGTATGGATTGTGGGAGCTGGAGGTGGGAGACCCCCCACCTTTAGTAACCAGGTCCACCTCTACGGATTTGCTCTGTGGATTTCTACTTTGCCTTATGCACTTGGCCAGTGATGAGGGAAGTACCCAGAGGTGGGATGGTAGGAAAATTTCCCTTAAGGAGTCGAAGGCTCTAAGGTGCTTTGGGGAGCCACCAACTGAAAATTTGGTTCACTGCCATATGGACAGGGATCGAGTGGCCGGTAGGGGAGCCGGGCCAGGGAAAAACCCAAATAGTGTACAAGTCGGGCTGTGTACCCAAAGCTGCGTGCAAGTCTGGGCTGTGTGCCTGGTGGGGTCAGAGCCTGAGGGCTGAAATAGTGAAGAAGTGTTCTGTTATCTCTTATCTGCATTACCAGGAATGTAGCCCTGTAGGGGTCCGTCTATGCTTTGTTTGTTCAGTTTGGATGTGAATAAAAGCCACACTTTAGAATCCCATTCCTGGTATTGGACATTACAGTTATCGCTTCCTGTGTTTGGATTTACTTGGGTGCCCCTGTGCAGAGTAGCCAAACCTAGGCCCCTTGTGCCAAGTAACCTAGTCCTCCCTGAACCCAGTCCCCACCAGGTACTGCTGTCAGCTTCAACAGCATACCACCTGTCGTTTTGCAAAAAGGCAGGGGTATAGGAGTTACAGTAAGGTTGGACAAAATTCTGAATTTGGACTAGAAAGTGTGTTACATGATTTCAGAAACATTCCTATTGACATCATAAATATTTATGCCACTATTTTTAAACATCAATATTTGCCTCATTTAGCAAGGAGTCCAAAGCAAAATAATGTTGCCAGTCCTTTAATGCCCAGTCCACAGTGTGCTCTTCTGTAGGCTGCAAATCCATGGAGAAATAAAAGATGGCCATGTCAATATCTGATGACAGGCTAGCCCGTTTTTTGAGGGTGATTTAATCCAGTATCTGAACTAGGAGTGACAAACACCCATATTGTTGCTTTGATTTGGACTTTTTGCAAGAAAATCTCTAAGATGTATCTTTCTGAAGATTTTTTGTAAGTCTTCTCTGGTGTTGTACTGGGGACAAATGAGGGACCTTTTTGTAGCAAATGTTTTTGTGGTTCTGTGAGGGTGTGGAGTTAGACTCACAATTTGCCACTCTTTGTCATCCTTGCAGTACTGGTATGTGTGCTAGCGCCTTCTTCTCCTCTTTTCTCTATGGGTTTTATTTTAATTTTTTTTTTTTAACTTTCGTTTTTTCTTACTCCATGGCTAGGGGGAGGTTGTACTTTTGGTTCCTCCCCCTACCATCCAGCCTACTGAGCCAGCAGCTGCCCCTGGTCTGGGACAGAGCTCGAACCTCCCGTATGCACCCGGGAGGGAGCTGACTTGCATGGGACCACGGCAGCACCGGCAAGCAGCCATCATGCTGCTGGTGAGGATTTTTCTGGTGTTGGTGTGGTTCCCCTGCTGGAGGAGGCGTGCAATAATGCCAAAGGATGGAGCACGCACACTCATGTATGTGCTCCTCCTGGCATCTGCCTCCTTCTCCCCTTTGTGTGTGCAGCGTTGGCAGGGCAGCCCCCAGGCTTCCACCAGGGGGCAGCCACATGCCGAGAGCTGATGTCCCCCCCTCCCTGGAGAAGGAGAGCAGTCCTCTGGATGCTCGTTCCTTCCCCATCCCTGCTGACCCCTAGTGACCTGTGCTCGTTCCTGAAAACAGGTCACCAGTGTGGCGTGAGGTGTGACATACAGTGCCTCAACCCTCAGCACCACTGGGCTGGCTATGGACATTATTTTTATTCTTTTTGGTGGTTTGGTTTTCTGTTTGATCTTGGTCCCTGTGTCTTTGACAGAAAAAGACACCCCCTTTGAAATGTTGGGTGCTGCTGTCTCCTCCGAGTTTCTTTCCTCTAATGTGGAAGTGATTACAACTCTTGCTGCAGCATGGGCAGTTTTTTCTGATTGATCTTGTTTTGCTTTAATTATTGCCATCCATTTGTCTTCTACACCTCTTATGCTGTCTACTCCGACTAATATGTCCCGGACCAATCCTCTCAGCATATTGAAATCTGAACTTCTGAAATCAAGGACCTCAGCTCTCTATTGGTTTTCTTGTTCCCCAGGGCCAGTTTGAGCCAAAAGGAGTTGGGGTCACTGTTTTCTAGTGGCTCCCCCACTTTCACAGCTTCTACCACATCTGAGTTGGGGAACACCACATTGAGAATGTTCTCTTGCCTTGTGGGTTCCTGAGCTAGCTGCACCAGTAGACAGTCCTGGAATGTATCCAGCGAGACTTGACTTCTGGTGCTCCTGATCACTGGAATATCCCAATCGATGTCCGGTAGGTTCAGAACAGCCACTACCACCACTTCTTCCTTTGCCAGTAAGGTACTGGTGGAAACCACTGGCAAGAAGGCAGAAAAAGGGGAGGTGCTCCTAGTGAGGGACTTCAGCCTGCCAGATGTAGATTGGAGCCTCCCAGCAGTGGCTTCAGCTAGAAGCAAAAACATCCTAGACTCTCTGCAGGGGGCATTCCTCAGGCAACTAGTCAGTGAACCCACTCATGAGGGGGCAATACTGGACCTGGTACTCACTAACAGGGACAGTATTGTGGACATCAAGGTGGGAGGCCACCTGGGGACCAGTGATCACCGTACGGTGTGGTTCAATATAAGCACAAATGCAGAACTGAGCCACACAAGGGTGAAGGTCCTGGACTTCAGGAGGGCAAATTTTATAAAGATGGGTGAATGCCTCAGGGATGACCTGGCAGGAGGGCATGGCCTGGGAGGTGTAGAGGAACAGTGGGCCTTGCTAAAAGGGAGCATAGTAAAGGCAACAAACCTCTTCATCAAACAAGTGAGTAAAAGCTAGAGGAAAAAGAGACCACTATGGTTCTTGAAAGAGGTGGCTGAAAAGGTAAAGGTAAAAAGGGTAGCATTCAGAAGATATAAGGGTACGCAGAGGGAAGAGGATAGGGAGGTGTATTGGGGGAATAGAGGGAAGCAGGGAAAGCAGTAAGGAGCACAAAGGCACAAACTGAAGAGAGAATAACCCAGGAGGTAACAAAAGGGAACAAGACATTTTTTAGGTATATAAGTGAAAAGACTGAGGAAGACCAGGGGTGGGATTGTAAGGTTAAAAAGGTAAGGGGGGACTGTGCAGAGGGGGGCAAGGAAAAGACAAACATCCTGAATAAATACTTTTGTTCAGTGTTCACAGAGGAAGGAAGAGCGGGAGGGACCACAAAAAGTAACAGAAGCTTTGCAGGAGGGAGGGAGGGAGGGAGGTGAACACTAGTCCTTTTTGGAGGAGAGAGTCCTGAAGGGACTTGCTAATCTGAACGTGGGCAAAGCAGTGGGACCAGAAGGGGTGCATCCAAGGGTATTGAGAGAGCTCAGGGAAATACTAGCTGCACCTCTGACTGTACTGTTTAACAGCTCATTGGAAACAGTAGTGGTTCCAAAGGACTGTAGGAGGGCAAACATTGTCCCACTACACAAAAGTGGCAGCAGGGAGGAGGCTGACAATCACAGGCCAGATAGCCTGACATCAGTGGTGGGAAAATTAATGGACTCTCAGCTGAAGGATAGGATTGTGGAATATCTTGAATCCAGTGAGTTACAAGACCCAAGGCAGCATGGTTTCCCAGGGGGGAGGTCATGTCAAATGAATCGGATAGGTTTCTTTGACTGGGTGACAAAGGAGTTAGATTATGGTGGAGCAGTGGACATGGCCTTCTCAGATTCCAATAAGGCTTTTAACACTGTTCCACATAAGGGACTAGTAAGCAAGCTGGGTAGCTTAGGAATGGGTCCAAAGTTAGTAAACTGGGCAAGAAATTGGTTAGGGGATAGATGACAGAGGATGTTGGTAAATGGAGTTCACTCTGAGGAAAGGAGAGGGACCAGCAGTGTGCCCAAGGGATCAGTGCTGGGACCGGTTCTCTTTAATGTCTTTATAAGTGATATTGCAGAGAAGCTGGAAGGGAAGGTCTGCCTCTTTGCAGATTATACCAAATCTTCAATGGAGTATACACATCAGGGGAAGTGGAAAGGATGAGCAGAGACCTGAGGAAACTAGAAGCATGTTCAAGTGTATGGTAACTGCGTTTCAATGCAAAAAAGTGCAAAAAAATGCTGTTGGGGCACAGGAACCCAGGGGCAGAGTACAAAATGGATGTAGTGGTATTGACAACCACCAACCAGGAAAGATGTCCTAAAGGTGACCAGGCAGTGTGACAAGGCAGTTGGGAGAGCTAATGGGATGCTTGAGTGCATAGGGAGCAGTATCACCAGCAGAAAGAGGGAGGGGTGTTACCCCTGTATAGATCTCTGGTAAGATCCCACCTAGAGTATTGTGTACAGTTCTGGAGACCACATCTCTGGAAAGGCATGGACAGAGTGGAGGCTATCCAGAGGAGGGTAACTAAAATGGTTCAGGGTGGGGGACTTCCGGTGACGTGACGACTGATATGGCAGCTTAGTCTGGTAGCTCTTAGCCTCAGGTGTACTAAATTCAATCATCCAGTGTCATCAGCCTCAGTAAATACAACAAAAAAGACTATTTACTAATTACAGTCCTGTAACTATGGGGAAGACTAAAAAGAAAGATAGTTTGCCTGTGTCCAGACGAACAAATGCTTTTCTGGAACAGTAGTCTGCAAGCCTCACATTGTCTTGCTCCTCAATGCGGACGGGGTCAGGAGAGGAAGAGAATGACTCGGGCTCACACTCTAAGTCTACCACTACATTTACTAAAGCAGACATGCGACGCATGTTGAAAATTTTGCACTGCATAGACTCTAAAATCTCTGGCCTACAATCTGATTTTAAGAAATTGGAGTCAAGCAAAACAGCAGTGGAGGCGCACATCGACTCAATTCAAAATGACCATATGGCCTCCGAGTGTTCAATTGCTTATCTCTTCTGAAGAGAAAGAGAACTCACTTTGTGTGCTGAAGGCAGTGAGGTGCTGGCCAGAAGAAAGAACATTCATGTTTTTGGAATCATGGAAGGAGTTGAACAGGATTATATTGCTCCGTACATTGATTGTTGGCTACATCAGGAGCTGGCCCTGGATGAGGATTTCCAGCTAGAAATCAAGAGGGCCCATAGGGTGGTGGCACCTAAGCCCAAGCCCGGTGCCCCACCCAGGGTGATCCTGGCTAAATTTCTTAAGTACCAAACTAAAGATAAAATACTCTGGATGGCATGGAACAAAAAAGATATTAACTTAGACAGAAAATGGGTTTATTTTGATCAAGATTTCCCCCACATATGTTATCGAAGCGCAAGAAGGTACTCTCAGTGGTGAAGGCGCTGTGAGACAGGGATCTGAGGGCTCAACTTCAATATCTGGCTAAGCTGTGGGTTCAATCAAAAGATGAGATTCAAACATTTGATACCTTACTGCAAGCAGCCCTCTTCCTGAGTGCTTTAGAAATTCCAGTTCCTGACATCAGTGACAAGCAAGCGGTGTGAGAGATTAAAGAGCTAATTTGGAGGACTGCACCTGGTAATAATAGATTCCTGAAGAAGCGAGCTAATTCACTGCTCTCCCTGCATCCCTGCATTCAGAGATGGTGAAATAGATCTCACCCAGACAACAAGCGACCTGAACTGAATACTGTGTAAGGCAGTGTTTTACTCACAGTCTGGAACTTCACTCCTTGGGCTTTTAAGCCTGTAGGATGGAGGGAACTGGGTGAGTGGGGGCTAAGATTCCAAAGGGCAGCTACTGGACCTGGGTCCTGCTTGTTCTTTATTATTTCATCCTGAATCCCTGCTGTTTTGGGACTAACAGTAAAAGGTATGTTTATATGTGGAGGTGGTGTTTCCCTCCAGATCGGCTGAGTCGGGACCTATTTTTGGTGCGCTCTGTAACATCTCTCCCCTCGATTTATGAGTCATCACGAACTGAAAGGACTGGGTAAATCGGACACCCAATGAACCCTCCCCTTCAGTGCAGTTCATTATTTTCAGGTGACTCTTCATATTTCCACTTGCTACCTGCTACCTGGGGCACGATTGAACTGATGTAAACAAGCACTGAACTATAATTGTTTTAGGGCCTGCGCTCATTTATGATAGTCCTGTACTGAATGGGGGAAAGTTGAGGTGGAGAGGCCCGTTTTAATCATCTAACTTACTGGGGGGATGGTCGTATGTTCCATTTTATTTATGATTTGTTAATATGCAGGATAAAGTGTTACTAATGGGATGGGGTGCTGGCTGCTAGATTCTACCCCCTATTCAGGGTTTGGGCACTTATAAACTTATAATCTTCAAATTTCTATCAGCTGTTATGTTAAGGGTGCAAAGTTAAGCTGGTAAGACAGTGTGACCAGGGCACCTGTTAATTTTTGGCATACTTGAGTCAGATTTGCACCTGGGGCCAATTGCCCAGACTGAGCTCCGGACAACCTGGAAGCCCCAGAGGAAGGAATGGTGTTCACTCATTGACAGCGGTCAGTGGGTGCACCCTCGGCACTCCTAGGTGCCTTCTTTTCTGATATTGATTTGGTTAGAGAGGCTTGTTATCCCCTGGACCCGCCCCCTGTGGGGCATTGGTCCTTTAGCTGCAAAGTTTCTTGGCTGCTTAGTGAGAATACTCACCTGTTTGCTGTTCTGGGCTGGCGTTCTCCAATTAGAATACCTCCCTATGTGTTCTTCATGGTTCAAAAATGTGTTATTTGTCAATTGTTTGGATTCTGTTAACTATTTGTTCTCTTGCCCAGCTTGTGACAAAGAAACTGTGTTATTATGTACGCTTTTCCTTATTACATTTTGTTTGTTTATGACCTTGTTAACCATTGACTAGCACGGTACAGGGTATGCTTTAGAAGGAGGATTAGTTGTATTCTGGGAGAAATGGGTGGAGGTGCAGCATCCACGGTACTGTATTTTTTCTTGGTTTAAATGGCCACCTTAAAGATTTGCTCCGTGAATGTTAAGGACATAAATAGCCCCATCAAGAGATCAAGGATTCTAGCAGAATTAAGAAATGCTAAATGTGATATTTTGCATGTCTCTAGGAGCCGAGACTCTCCAAGGTAGAACACTTAAAGTTGCGGAGGTCGTGGGTAGGGTTTATGCTGATTGTCATCCACAAGAAAAAAAATGGTTTCAGCAATTTTAATTCGGCGGGGCATCCCATTTCTGGTCCAAAAGGTCACCGCGGATGGATCGGGCAGGGTGGTAATACTTTCTGGTATTTTCAGTGGTCACCCCCTTCATATCATATCAGTCTATGCCCCCACACCCCCTAAGGGGGAATTTTTCAGGTCCCTGTTTATTGCAATCACAGGCCTTCAATAGGGTCAAGTGATTTGTGCTGGGGACTGGAACTGTGTCGAGGATAATGGATTGGATAAAAGTCCCTCTGGTCCCAAGGGTTTAAAAGCTTGCTCCAAACTGCTGAAAACGCTTTGCATTGAAGGGGGTTTGATGGATCCCTGGCGGCTTCAAAACCTGAATAAAAGGGATTTTACCTTCTTTTCTGCCTTGGCGGGGTCTTATTCCGGATTAGACCGGTTTTATACTCAAAAGGAGTTATCAGACTTCCGGTGACATCAACGTCACGATGGCAGCCTAGCTTCAGAGCTCCGCTCCCCAGCCGGTCTTAAAAAGTGTTAAATCGCCACAAATACGATGTCTTCGCTGGCCAAAAGCAAGAAAAACAGGTCAGGAAGACCCCACCTTACCCAGGCTCAGAAGCTGTGAGCCCTGTTGCGTGAGGAGCAAGGCAATGCCTCGGATTCTTCAGAAGCGCCTTTCGATTTCTTACAGGCCGACCCGCGTGGAGAGAGCACACAGGCTGACTTAGTGGCCACGATTAAGCAAACCGCCCAAACAGTGATAAAAATTGACCAGTCCCTGGCCGAACTTAAAGCGGACATTAACAACATCAACCACAAAACGGATCAGCTAGAATTATGCACAGCACAAGTAACCGAACAGTCAGATCACCAAGACCGACTGATCCTGTACCTGTTGGCGCAAGACCACGAGCTCACCCACCGTGTGGATGATTTGGAAGGTAGGAGTCAGCGGCATAATCTCCGGATATACGGGGTCCCAGAGAGCCTGGAAGATATGCACCCCAGCATGATAGCTTTTCTTCAGACCCTATTTAAGGACATACTGGAGTTACCTGCTGAATTTAAAATTGAAATGGACCGAGCCCACAGAGCCCTTCTGCCCAAGCCTACTAACCCAGAGGCAAAGCCACGCTCAATCGTTGCCAAAATCACCTCCTACAAAGTAAAGGAAGACCTGCTTCAGAGAGCCTGGCAGAAGGGCCAGTTGAGCTACTCAGGCTGCCGTGTCACCCTGGATAATGATCACACTACGGCTGTCCAGGAGGCTAGGAAGGTTCTATGGCAGATAATTAAGCAACTCTGGGCTAAAAGTATTAAGGTGCAGATTCTGTTTCCAGCCAGGCTAAAAGTCACTACAGATGCAGGTACTAAGGTCTTTCTGGATCTATTGGCTGCCTCCTCATTCCTGAATGCACATGGGATCGTTTCAACCCCCTCTTATCAAGGAAAAGCTAGAGAGGGACTTACTGGCTTCGGCGTGGAGGGTGTCGTAGAAGGGGGCTTCGGGGCCTGGTACACTACAGGGACCCTCAAGTACAAACCTGCGAGCAGACGTATCCACGTTAGTAAGAAGGTATGGAGACGCCTCCAAGATCGACAGGAATGAGGCGCATCTACAGATGGTGTCTCAAGAAACTGCTCAGCCGATCGGACAACAAGACTTGACAACTCCATGAAACCACATCGGAGTTGGACTGAGGTCCTTTGAATATCTTTCAAATGGAGCCCCGCTCCCTTCCTTCTTGTCTCCATCTCCCTCCCCAGGGTGGTTCCCCGGACAGTGTAAGAACTTTGGACTGATTTTCAGAATGCTGGATAAAGAAATAGTAAACTAAAAGCAATTTCTACTGCGGTTCTCTTGCTAGTCCACACAGTGAGTATTGTGTCTGGGGGCATGAGAGAGGTTCGGAGAAGTCTCGCTGTGGGTGGTGGGGTTGGGATGGAGGGGGGGGGATGGCAGTTGATGCTGGTTGAAGGCATGCGAGGGACTCCTCCGTGGGGCCTGACCACATTAATACTACAGGCACAGGTGGGAATATGTGAGTTCCTCGTGGTGCCACATACCAGTGCTACTATGGTGCATATCGCAACCTACTGGGTGGATTCCTGCCGCTGGCCAGGTGGGCTTGGACCCTCCCAGCACCCCTGCCTATAAAGGGACTGACCTTTACGCTACGAATAAATCGATGGAATCCCCACCTCCTCCCTGGACTGGGGTATTCATTGCAGGTTCGGGTGGTGGGGAAGGCTGTCAAGGTGAATTTTACTTTCACACTGGGGTGGGCGATGGGTCGGCCTGGGGTCAGGGAAGACCTATTTGCTGGGGGCTCGCAGCTTCCCCCGGAGACTCTATTTCCTTGTGGTCCCGGGTCTCCTGGGCCAGGTTGCTCCCCCCTAAGGAGGATCCCCCCCCCCATGATTTAATTGGATCGGCCCAGGTGGATCCTCTTTCTCCGGCATTACAACCCATGGGATGCTTGAACTGGTGACCTCACCTTAAGTGATACCTAGGATGACCCTGCTGGGATCTCAGGCAGATTGGCCGAGTTTGGCCCCCGCTGACTCAGAGGCAAGCTCTTTGCAGGGATAGTTCCCTAGAGCGGGGAAACCCCCCAGCTTAATTAGCTGGGAGACTCCCCATATACTGCGTTTAGGCAGTAGCCTCACTGCTGACCTTTCACCATCAGCAGCCCTTGGAAGTCATTTAAAATCCAGTGCCAGCGGAGAGAAGCACCCGGCTTACATGATCCGGATGTTCCTCCCCGTATCATACTGGTATACCCTGGCGTTATGCAGGGTTTTGTATATAGTTATAGTTACACCAGAAGGTTCACAGAGAACATTATTGACTCCTACACTACCCGTTGTTTCACTGTTTAAAGAGATCCAAGATGAGTGGTATACCCCTCTGGGGCTCTCCCGGAGTCTGGGGATACTCAGTGAACCTAGATGGTTTATGCTGTGTTTAAGGTTCACGGGCCCCGGGAGGGTACCGGGATTCGGAGAAACCCACGGGGTAGTTTGGCTGATAGTTGGTTAGCCAAGTTGGTAGTAGGTTTAGTTAAAACAAAACAGTTTAACCCACAAGGTAGTTATGTGGGCATTAGTTATGTTAAACAAATTTTTTTTGACATAATAGAGAAGAACAATACACAAAAGAAAAATTACAATCCAGACCCCATGCTAATTATATCAGTAACAAAAATACTGTATCAGAAATCTGTAAGGCTATGTTCAGAGGTAGAAACACCCCAACAGAGTAATAAATGGCTCATAAACATTTAAAAGTTTTCTCACTGAATGTAAATGGTCTGAGCAGTCCAGTTAAGAGGTCCAGAATGATAACGTTAGCTAGGAAGGCAAAAGCAGATATAGTCTACTGGCAGGAAACTCATTTATCTGCTCGGAACATGGAAGGCTTGGAGGAAGGGCTACTCCCAGATCTTTTCCTCAGCTATGCGGAGAAAAGGTAGAGAGGTGCAGCCATATTGGTCTCTTCGCTCCCTACTGTTCCGGAAAAATAAAGTGGAGTGATCCTGCCGGTAGATTAGTGATTGTCCAGGAGCCTATTTGAACAGGAATTGACCTAGCCAACATCTACCTCCCTCCAGCTTCAATTCCCCAACTATCTGGTTTTTGCTGGATAAAATAATCAAGATGACTGAGGACCCTGATTTTGAAGGCGACTTTAATATTGCCCCAAACCGGTTATGGACACCTCAAACCCAAGCTACAACACAGCAATCCTCGCATAAATTTTTCAAGCAGTTCGTAGAAGGGGTTGGGTGGATAGACACCTGGCGAACCTTACACCCTAGGGATAGGAGTTATACGTACTATTCCGCAACCCATGCAACATATACCAGAATCGACCACTGTTACACTCAAAAGGAGCAGATCGATTCATTAGTTGAGGTTTCAATGGGCCCAATAGCCCACTCAGATCATGCCCCGCTTATCACCTTATGGGATCTGGGCTTGGAGAGGTGCAACACAGGATGGTGCTTTAACCCGTTGCATTTAAAAAGTGAACAGTTTAAGGAGTTCCTCTCTGATAAAATAGCGGAGATTATTAGGGACAACTCCAACCCAGAGACCTCACTAACCATCTTATGGGATACTTTGAAGGTGGTACTGAGAGGCCACTTAATTAAGTACTCGGCCGGGTTGGCACAGGCTCGGAGGGGAAAAGCAATTACTGCTCGAACAAACACTTCGGTTCCTTCAAACAGCCCATCAGCAAGGGGATGAGTCGGTTCTCCCTCAGATAAAACAGACTAAGAATAGTCTGGACTCCCTGTGTCTGCAACAAACAGAGGTAGCACTTGCATACCTCCGGCAGAGATACGGCGAGGTCAGACCTCGGGCCTCCCGCCTGTTGGCCTACCGCCTCCGCCAGCACCATAAATTATCTACAATCGCAAGGATAAGAGACCCGGAGATGAGAGAATGCCACAGTAAGTTTAAAAACATATCACAAGCCTTCTGTAAATATTACAAAACTTTGTATACTCTGGATCACATAGAGGACACGGAGTCGACTGAGTATTTTTTGGAGGCTTTGAGGTTGCCTACCCTCGCTCCTGAATGACAAAACCATTTGATGAGACCTATTTCGTTGGAAGAACTAAAGCAGGTAATTTCGAAGTCCAAGACTCAGAAGGGTCCCTGGCCCAGATGGCTACGGGGCTGAGTTCTATAAAAACTCGACGCACCTACTGAGTAATATATTGTTGCCAATGTATAATGAGATTCTCTCAGGTGAGTCACCCCAACCCAGTTGGGAGTATGCTACAATCTCTGTTATCCCCAAACCAGGGAAGGATCCACTACTTTGTAGTTCATACCGACCGATATTGGTTCTTAATTCAGACTACAAATTTTTTATGTCCATCCTCGCCTCTCACCTGGACCCCATATTGCCGACTTTGATTGGACTCGACCAGACTGGATTTATAAGCTCTAGGACCACATCAGATAACACCCGGAGAGCAATGCATCTAGTCCACGCGATGCAATCCAGACAGGACTTGGCGGTCCTTCTCAGATTAGATGCTGAGAAGGCCTTCGACTGGGTCTCATGGTCTTTTTTGTTTGCCACAATGGCAGCCATGGGATTTCCGGAGTCCTTCATAACCATTCTGAAGAAGATATACGCCTCCCCCAAGGCATGTGTAAAAACATCAGGACATCACTCAGACTTTTTCCCCTCTATAGAGGTACGCAACAAGGTTGCCCCCTATCCCCAGGCCTCTTCAACATCTTTATAGAGCCCCTAGCCCAAGCAATTAGGGGATCCCCTGAAATTTCGGGAGTGAGAATGGATGGATCAGATCACCGTGATAGCTTTGTACCTGCGGACGGACGTCCTGCTTTTCCCTCACTAAACCCGAGCACTCAATCCCCTCAGTTTTTCGTCTTCTAGAAGAATTTGGCTCTTACTCAGGGTACAAATTGAATACCAACAAAACGGATGCCCTCACTTTCCATTTTACCCCCTCTGAAACAATCAGAACAAGATACCCTTTCTGCTGGGACCTCACTAAGATGAAATATCTGGGAATCTATCTTTCTCATCAGGCACGGGAGGCATTGAATAACAATTACCTCACATTCACAACACAGATGAAGCAAGATTTTGAGAGATGGAGCATTCTCCCATTGAATATACTTCAATGAGTTGAAGTAGTACGAATGGTGACCTTACCGAGAGCGCTGTACCTCTTTCAAAATGTGCCTCTCAGTCTCTCGAATAGCCTCTTCGGAGTCTGGAATAAGGCTCTGATGAGGTTTGTGTGGGCGGGTAGGCAACCAAGAATTAGACAGGGGATTCTTTTTCTCCCTAGAGAGAAAGGAGGCTTGGCCCTTCCCAATCTGAAGTTCTATTATTGGGCGACCCATCTCTTCTTTATACTGCACCGCTTGATCGGTGTGACCCCGGCCCGGTGGAGGGAAATTGAGGAGGGTATGCTCCCCGACCGTGAATATCTGAGGGTGATTCTATATAAAATACCACCCCCGGTGACTCGATCTTCCTGGGGTCCCTGGTTGACGCACCAGGCTCAGGTCTGGTGGGTGATGCGGAGGACCTTGGGGATTGTCCCTTTCCTGGTTATGCTCTGTCCAATAGACCTCTTGGAGGATTTCTCTCTGGCTCTTTTGGACCAGACTTTCCGGAATTGGAGACGCACTCGTCTTACGCGGCTCCCGCAATTGCTGATGGGCCCTAATTTCAAAGATTTCCAGACCATTAGCCAGGAATTCCATCTGAGACAGTCTGACTTTTTTTGATATTTGCAACTACGGCACTACTTTGAGTCCCTACACCTTACAGTCCGTACTCCTGAGGTGCACCCCCAGGTGATTCGAGTGGTCCAGCAGATACTTATATCTCAGGGAATACCACATATGGTTTCGGTATTATATAGGTCTCTGCTGGAAACAACGGGGGGGACACATCTGGTATCAGAGAAAGATGGAATGAGGAACTTGGCTCTCAAATCACACCACAGCAGTGGGAGGGTCTCTGTCGGATGGTATCAAAAATTACAAGTTCTTACACATGGAGACTTTTTGCATGGCAAGGTATTAATAAGATATTTCCGAACTCCGGTAATAACCGCACATTACGGGTCCACTCACTCTGCTGCATGTTGGCGCCAATGTGGCGAGACAGCGGCTCATCATGCCCACGTATTTTGGCCGTGCCCGAAACTGCAGCCTTTTTTGTTGGCCCTATTTGGTGAACTAGAAGATCTCCTGGGGTTTAGACCTCCCTATGAAGGCGACCTTTTTGTTCTTCGCTGTTTTCCACCAGATCTGCGAGACCCCCATACCCACTACCTCCTGAATATACTTCTCTTAGCAGTGAAGAAAGCCATTACTAAGCTCTGGCTCATGATTGAACCACCTACTCTCGGAGGATGGAGGGAGATTGTATCTACTATATATATAAATCCGAAAAACTGACGCATAATCTAAATAATCAAGTGGAACTCTTCTCCATGAAATGGAGGAGATGGGTTATTTTTGTCATGACTAAGGATCCCCACTTTGTTCCCTGAGAGATTACCGTCCTGGCTGGACTGCTCAATCCATGATATTGGGGCCTTGCTCCCCAGGCTGGATCTAGTAGCCTAACAGCAGTTATAATTGAGCTGAGGCGATAATAGGTGATTGAATGGAGTGAGTCTGTCAACCAGAGGATTTGCTAATTAAAACAGGAACAACAATTGAAATGTGAGCTAAGACAGAAGACCATGTGGGCTGAAACTGTCAGTATAGGACAAATATTTAGATAAAAGTGATTGCCTGTCAATGATTTGATAACTATGCTTGATGAATGAAATACTCTACCCTCTCTACCTCTGTTATTTAAAAAAGAAAGGAAAAATACGAAAAATGGATTGACTGTTTAATGATGTCATTGGATGTATACTACTGTATTGTCTTCTCTAATAAAAATTGATATTTAAAAAAAAAAGGGGTTATCATATATTTTTATGGACATGGTGATACATCTTGTGACTTTTTCAGATCATGCCATGATCTCTGCAATGTTAATTGTGTGGGGGGAGATCAGGTCAGTGGAGATTTGACCTGGGGCTGGTGAATGACAAATTCTGTGTTGAATCAACCAAAACACTAATTAAGTACTTCCAAAATTGACACGGACACTTGCAATTTCAAGAGTCTGAAAACTTAAAACGTTGACCTGATGTTATGGTGGGGTGCTACCATGAGTTTTTATAATAAAATTGAAATGTTTTAAATGTTCTCTAGAAGTGGGAAGGGTTGAGGTGTTGGATGTCACACCTCACGCCATGTCAGCAGGGGAGAGAGAGGATTGAGCGTCCATAGACTGCCTCTCCTCCCTCTGGGGAGGGATCCGAGGTCTGCCCGGTGCAACAGCGGCCCCCCAGTGGAAGCCGGTGGGACGTGCACATGTAGAGGGGCAGAGCTGCAGCGGATGTCTCCAGACATCATTGCATGACCCAGCTCTGGGGGGGAGGGCAAGCCGAGGAACACATAAGAAAAAAATCCCCTACCTTCGGGGAGGCGATGGAACCACCAGTGGCCTGGGTCCACATACCCAATGTCGGCCGCAGAAACCCAGCAGTGCCCTTGGGGACTTTTGGCCTCTCAAGGGGCCGAAGAGACTGGAGTCCTGAACCCGATATAGTAGTCGGGTGCACGCGGTTCAGACGGGCAGTCAGGTACTTAGCACCTGCTTACTTGCAGAAGAAGATATTTCCATGGATTATAACCTAGAGAGCTCAGTATTGTACTTAGATGGGAAAATGCATTTGGAGCCGTCTTCAGAGATTCTGTCAGAAGAAATACTGACATTGTAATTGTCCACAGGTTCCCCAGCTGATAGGTAACTCAGGAAACAATCCTCTGAGTGACATGAATGGTGTTTTAAACTTGAGAAGGGGCCATCTGCCTACAACACTGACCACTCCAAGAACATCCCAACACATGGATAGTAGGACTTCCAGTTCCGCTACGGCTTGGAGTAGCAACTGAAGGAGCTGCTCAACCCAATCTGCTACCAATCCTCCTCATAAATCAGTTAAAATCTCAGAAATAACTTACAATGGATCCCGGAGGACTGCAGAAGGACAAAGGATCAAGAAATTGTACCTCACACTTGTGGAATGGAAAAGAAACCCAGGGCTCTAGGCTGAGCTCACCAATGTGGGGCCCAACAGCTGAAACATTTCCTAACACCACGATGTCAGCTTATGACACAGATGAGGAATCAGAACAGCAGTCCCGCTCGAGATTTGAGACCCTTTTGAGGGAACTGAAAGACATGCGAGCAGAAAATAAATCTAAGTTTAAACAGTTAAACCACAAGCTAACAATGGTAGAGAATCACCTACAGGAAGCTAAGGATCGTGTAAGCACCACAGATGATGGTCTGCAACACATGGGTCGCACAGTCTCAGCACTCTGCCTGCATGCAATTAAGTCGAGCAAAAATACATAGATCTGGAGAGTAGATCCAGACGTGATAATTTATGTCTATACGGTTTGAAGGAGGGTGCGAAGGAGGGAGAGATGTCCAAATTCATAGCAGACATGCTGTGTGATGTCCTTAGCATCCCCCAGGGTTGCAAAATAAAAACTGAGAGAGCACATCGCACCCTGGCACCAAGGCCTAAAGATCCATCAGCCCGACCACGCTCGGTGATTATAAAATTTCATAGCTTCAAAACCAAAGAAAATGTATTAAAACGAGCCTGGCAACAACGAGAGGTCAAATATTTGGAATTGCGCTTGTTCTTTGACCATGACTATCCTCCTATTATACAGAAACAGCGCCAGGAATATGCCCCTCTCATTAAAATACTAAGCGCTGAAAACCTCCGTATTCAAACACCATACCCTGCTAAACTATGCGTCTTTTGGAAGGAAGGCACAGAGATCTACAATAATGTTGCAGAGGCACGACAGGCCATTCTAAAGAAGGGCATAGCGATTCCTGAACAGCTGATGTCATCGGGACAGAAGCAACGAGATCAAGACGGTGCTTGGCAGACAGTACAAGCAAAGCGAAACAAGCAACAAGCCATGGCCAGAAGTTCAGATTCCATCTCTCTCTCTTCAGAGATTAACTCAAGAAACTCCCCGGAATTACAGAACACGAACTTTCACTGATGGAGGGCTGAAATCCTAATTTAGGTACAGGACCCTACAATTTACTAAGTGCAGTAAGTAGCTCTGAGTACTTTCTGAGGTTCCTGCTTCACATCCTTGAACTGTGCTGGGCCGCATCTTGGTGGCTACCGGGACCGAACTCAGCTGTGGTTCCGACGATGCCTGCAGGTGACTATGCTTGGTCACATGCCAGCTGGACTTGTTGATCTGTCTTTCGGCTGTTGAAGCCTGCCAGAGTTCTGGACTTTAAACTAGAGACTAAAGACTATACATTGACTTGGGGGTTGGGGATTGTATTAATACGCTGATAAAGCTAGTCCGAGGGTTGTTCCTAGTATCAAGATAACTGAAAAACTCAGTTCCGGTTCTTCCTGCAGTGGGGCGTTACCCCTCTCCAGGGCTGGAGATGCCGGGGGGAATTAGGGAAGGGCATCATTGAGGCCTAAGAACATTACAACCTAGGGCTCAGTCTCCTGGTTACATCTCTCCCCTTTCCTCTTTCCTCCCCCCCATCTCTCCTTTCTTTCCCACTTTTTTACTTTTTAGCTTATTACCATTTTCTCTAGTCAGTCATTTCTTTCCTAAGAAAGGGGACAATCCCTTGAATCCATGTACTGAATTAATACAATAAGCAGATCAGGTTTGACAGGAATTAAGCCGCGATCACTGATGTTTAAAGGGTCGAATACCAAACTGACCCTAGAAGAGGTCCTCCCGCCAGAAGGAGCCAAGCCCTCTTCTATCCACCACAATGAACACCAGAGTGGGTGCAGAGGTCACTTGTTACAGTAGACCTCCTATCTTGGAAGCCATTAAGAGAAATGCAGTTTGTTGCCCTGTTGGCACCGCCAAGTTTGTTACTGTTAATGTCTGCGTGTCTTTTTCTGTTGAAATTCTATGTTTTTATGAATATAGAATTTAGAGGGTGTAAGTGTGATCTACAGAATATGTGGTCGCTTGGGGGGGGGGGGCTTATGACTACCACTGGAAAAAGGGTGTCTCTTCATTATGGAACTTTGAATATCTTCACTATGAGTTACACATTTTGTTCGTATAATGTCCACGGGCTGACTAGTCCCATAAAACACTCAAAAGTCTTTATAACACTTAAACGTGCTGGAGAAGATTTTCTATTGCTTCAAGAAATGCATTTATCTAATATTGAACATCGAAAGTTTGAGCATTTGGGGTTTAGCCAGGTCTATGCCTCATCATACAGGGGTGGGCGTAGAAGAGGAACAGTTATCCTTATTCCCTCTAGGGTTCCATTTCAGGCTACAGACCACATAATTGATAAGAAGGGTAGATATGTCCAACACATGGATAGTAGAAGCAGCCCTGCTAGCTGCAGGGTGGCAGAAAGCACCAGATGGCAACTCATGACTTCCAGAACCAATGTCCACAGCTGCAGACATCAGGGTGTCACTGCTAATTTATTTATTAATTTACATTTTGTTAACCGGGTAAGTAAACTGGTGACACCAGGACACTGTTTTCAGGAATGACCCAGACACCAATGAGGTACAGGATGCCAATACAAATGCAAACATTCACAGTACATTCAAAGGTTTACAGTGAAAAACTATGCATATACATGGGGTAGCCACACAGCTGGTTTGCATAGAATAAACAAGAATAGAATAAACAAGAGAATAATAGGTAGTCTGATTACAGCAGCATAGATTAGCTGAAACAGGTACAAACATGATCACCTAGCAGATAACTTTTATAGCTAAGAGTGAACACATTAAATGAGTGACTGCCTGAGGGGAATGTTGTTCCAGAGAGAAACTGTTCAGTAATCAAAAGAGCTTTGCCCCATAGGGGTCTGAAAAAGTTGGGTAGCCAAAAGATAATTGATTGTAGAGAGAGAGAGAGATCTTGGCAAGTTAACCAATTTGAGTGAGTTATATAGACAAGTTTTATATTTTTTTGAAAATGTGCTAAACACAAATTTTGTGAGTGTCCAGTGGACTTTGTCAGCAGGCTGGAGCAGGTTTAGTACACTTAGGGTCTAGGCCTATGGGATGTGGTGAATCTGGCTACCTTGAGATAAAGGCTACATTTAGCATTGACAACAGATTTTGAGGCAGCATCAACTACAATCAATGACAGTAGACTGCACTGTGCAGTGGCTAATCTGGTATCAGTAGTAAGATGTTTGCATACTCTTTACAGGGAACCAAGTTTCTGGTGGATTTTGGAGATGACATGATTCAGGTGGATATCAAAAGTGAGGCAAGGATCAAGATGAACTCCCAGATACTTGAAGGTTGCTATGGCCTCTAGCCAATCACCATCTTTGGTGGTAATATAAAAATCAGGTGTGAACTTCCTGAGCTTGGGGACTAAGCCAAGCAACATGACTTGTGTTTTTGGAATGTGAAGGATCAGCCTTTCTTTTAGAAATCAATCTTGCAGTGCATGGAGGCTGCTATATAGAGTGTCGTTGATAACATTGATGTCACTGTCATGTACAAATAATATTGCATCATCAGCATTATGAAGCATACTAACTGTGCTGCAGACTTTGGGCATGCTATTGATGAATATTGAGAACAGCAGGGGTCCTCATATAGATCCCTGAGGGACCCCGCATTTAATATCATTGTCCTCAGACAGAACAGCACCAAGCCTGACCTTTTGCCTCCTGTTTGTTAGACAATCCCTGAACTAGGAGATTGAGGGTTAACCCACCCCTAGACAATGCAATTTATGATGTAGAAATTCATGACTTGACAAAGTCAAAGGCTTTGGTAAGGTCCACAAACACTGCCCCCATTAGAGCACACCTTTCTCCATAGATTGATATAATGTGTCCATGGACCTAACCAAGGCCGTACTAGCCCTTTGTTCTTTTCTAAAACCTTGTTGGTCACTGCATAGCAGGTTGTGCTGATCCATGTATTGCGCAAACTGATTATGCACCACTTTCTCCTGCAACTTGATTAGAGCAGATAGAATGGACATTGGTCTGTAGTTATCAAGGGAGGTTCAGCTGCCCTTCTTACATAAAGGAATAACATGTCAGCTTCCAAATGTCTGGGACTTGCTGCATCATGAAGTACATGTTAATAATTTTGGCTATGCGAATGGCAGTTTGGAGACAGCCAGTTTTAGGAACTTTGCTGCTGTTCATCACTGCCAGGTGACTTGTTCACTTTTAGAGATTTAAGCATGACTAGGACTTCCTTGATGGTTACTTTTCTAAGGAGAAATTGTGACCAGGTTTTGATGCACTGGCCAGGAGGGTATTGGGGGAGCTCCCATGCTTAGGGGATTTCTGTATTTGTCGAGGTTACAGATGCTTTTATTGAAAATATTTGCAGTAGCACCTGGTTCTGAATATTTGTTGCCATCTAGTTTAGTGGTAGAGGGGCTGGTTCAGCAGAAGTGTTCAGGAGTTATTTGATGCTGTGCCTGAATGTTTTTTTTATTCCTAAGATTCTCTGCTTGTTGAGTTTTGAAATAAATGCTTTAGGCCTTATTGACAGATTTTTTGTATTTATTTCTAAGGCATCTATATGCCAGACAGTCATTTTGTGTGTTGAAGTCTGTATTTGGTCTACGCAGAGCCCCTGTCTTTCATCTCCTTGAACAGTTTTTTATTAAGCCAAGGTGATGATTTGTTCTTCTTTCTGCATTTAGTGATGGGGCACATTGATTTAGCACAAATGTAAACTCAAAGGCCCAGATATTCAAAAGGGTTGTGCCATGCGCAATAGAGATGCGCCAGCGCAAGTGTGAAATTGCGCCATTCTGCGATATTCAGCGGGAGGCAACTGCACCGCACAAGTCACAATACTCAAGAGCACAATGGTAATGAATGCATGCACAACCGTAGGGGGAGGAACCATGAATAAATGGTGCAGTGCGATATTCAACAGCATGCGCCATGCGCAATAGGGGAGCAAGCGGAAGTTGCGCGATAGTGGAAATGATCCAAAATAAAAAGGAACAAGAGAGAGACGCAAGAACACTACAGGGAAGCCACAGGTGGAAGCAAGGTGACAGCAACAGGGAAGAGGGTAGCAGTGAGTGGGACTGGGCAGGAGCAGGACAGGGCACACCTGGGAACGAACAGGAACAGGACAGGAGTGGGGAGCCTGTGTAACTGTGCAGGAGAGACAGGGAGGTGTCACAGTGGACTGAGGGCAGTGGCAGTAGGCAGGACAGCCAAACACTGGAGGTGTACCCGGTGCAGGGGGAGCATCACAAAGGACAGCGGGGGGAACAGGATAACAGCCGCCGGTGGGGGGGGACACCAGCCAGGGACATGGCCAGTGCCACCTTCCAGATGGAGGAGGTAATGACGGGTGTGAGAAGGCAGGCAGCAGGGGGGTGCGGCCATGGAAGGACCCATCGGTGGTATGCCCCCAACAGACGGTACCGAGCCCGCACCACCTTCGAGCACTACAGTGACACAGAGATCGTGGGACGGTACTGCCTGACCTAGGCAATCCTGAGGCGGCTCTGTGAGCTGTGCAGTGATGAGATGCAGGCACCCACACAATGGAGCCATGCTCTGTCAGTGGAGACAAAGGTGACAGCTGTCATGTGCCTGCTCACCATGGGCACTTTCCAGAGACCAACAGGAGACACAACAGGCATAACCCAGTCAGCCGCATCATACCTACTCACACAATTCCTCAGCGCACTGCTGCCACATGCTGCAGAGTACATCCATTTCCCCAGCGCACAGGCAGAGCACACAGCACACATACAAGAGTTCCACAGGGTAGCACGTATGCCTGGTGTGCTCGGGGCCATTGACTGTACCCATGTGGCCATCCGCATGCCACCTGGCCCGGATGGTGTAGCATACATCAACAGAAAGGGTTATGCCAGCATCAACTGCCAGGTGGTGTGCGATGCCAGGGGGTGCATAACCAATGTCTGTGCCACGCACCCTGGGGGAGCACATGATGCCTTCATTTGGCACCAGTCTGCACTGTGCCACAGGTTCTAGAGTGGGGACATCCCCACTGGCCACCTAGTGGGTGAGTATGCACATCACTCAGGATGACATGGGCATCTGGGTTGGGGGTGCATAGTCAGAGGTGCCATGGGTACCGGCTTTGACGGCCCATGGCAGAGCGACACTGACCACCATACTAATGTCCACCCTCTACACACAGGTGACAGTGGCTATCCACTCCATCCCTAGCTGCTCACACCATACCGGCGCCCCGCGACCCCATCGCAGCAACGGTACAATGAGGCACATGCCACCACACGTAATGTCATAGAGTGGGTGTTCGGGATGCTGAAGGCACGTTTCTGTTGCCTGGACATGGCTGGCAGTGCCCTATAGTACAGCCCCTTGAAGGCCTGTGGGCTATTCCTGGCCTGTTGCATCCTGCACAACATGGCCAATGACTGTGGGATAGCAGTAGAGGTCGAAGAGGGGGACAGCGATGGGGATGATAAGGAAGCCGGTCCAGATGGTGATGGGCAGCCACCCCTTGAGAGAAGGGACCCCCGCCTGATCTGGATGTCGCAGCTGCACTGGCACACCATCACAGAGGAGCACTTCAACCAACACAGGTAGGTCATGGGGCCATGTGCAACCACCAATGGCAAGGGCACAATCCACAAACACGCGTGGACGAACACCAGGGGCGCATGGCGGCAAGGGAATTGGCTGAGCATGGAACCGCACACGCCGTCAGGGATGGGCAAGGCCTAACACGACACGTGGTCACACACACACACCCACCACCCACAAGACATGCACAAGGGGTAGAAGGTACGCCGACCCGACTGCTACCCTTAGCCACACACAGGTCCACAAACGACCACGCCCAGTGCCCGTCATTGTGCATGTCTCAGACGCTGGGCACCATTGCACACTGGCGGACAGCGCAACGTAGGCATCATCATGCACACACCACAGCAGCCAGCAGCCAGGAGGGTGTGTACATGGACCGTGTGTGCGTGCAGGGCCGGGTACTCCAACCGTGCATCGCACGTTGCACAACACACTGCACACAGGGCAGTGTCAGACAGTAACCATGGTGGGAGACAGGTCAGTCATGTAGCACAGTGCCATGGCCACCACGGATGCGTGGGCGGCCCCGCCGAGACCTGCCAGCCATGACAGGCTGACCAATGGCCTCATGGGGTGGCACCGACGGTCCCCCAAGGTTGACGCTGTAGAAACACGACCGTGTTTGAGTAGGGGTCTGCAGCCCACCGAACATGCCAGTGCCAGGCGTGATCGGGATGCCCACAGCTGAACCCGGTGTTGACATGGAGGGTGTCGCATGACACCGGGAATGGGGGTGGACGTGACACTGCACGGTGTCTGTGGTGCATGTGCAACAAACTGTGTGCCCAATGTTGCCATGACAGCTGTGAATGCACATGTCTGCCTGTCAATGGCAGCGGTCACATCCTCCCGCTGCTGGGCCATCTCTGCCAGGAGCAGAGCATGGTCTCTGCTGTGCCACTCTTCTGCCTGGTGCAGAACCGCACTGAGTGCGTCCACTGCCCTAACAATCTGCGACTGCTGATCCACGGAAGCCTGGAGTAGCCGGCTGTGCTCATCAAAGAGGTCATCCACCGGGTCAGTATGATGTCCCTCATGGTGTTCCTGTCTGTTCTGGGCATCACCCCTTGATGATGGGCGCTGCACACCAGCCCATGCCGGGGCACGTCCACACACGGTGCACTGACGCCGCTCCTCGACATGTCCCCGCGTCGCCATTGGACGACTGCCAACACTGCCACTCCAGCTACCGCTCGCCAGGGCTCACCGGTGCCGCTACAGCGGCCACAACAGCCCCACTGGCCTGGATGCACACCAGTGCTGCCCCACTTGTGTATACAGGCACAGGCTGGGACTGTGATGTCACGCAGACCTCCATGGTGGCACCAACCATGGCTATGCCCATGCTGTCACCTGCTGTGGGGCCATCCTGCGGCCCACATGTATCACTGTCCATGATGTGTGCTCCATCATCATCATTGGTGTCGGATCCAGCACCAGTCTGTGTCACAGCATGCTGGCATCCATGGACGCTGTCACACTGGGACACGGGCAGGGCCTCCTCCACACCAGCACCACCAACTTCAGTACGGACAGACAGCCGGGTATACTGTTGCTCTGACCCTCGGATGCCTGTGGAGGTGGATGGTGCTCCTCCATGTCTAGGCTATCGCCCTCAGTGGACACACCCTCCACCACTGACCCATGGAGACGCTCAGGAGCTGTAAGGGAACACAGTAGCATTAATGTCTCTGCCCTACCCTGTAGCATTCCCCCAACCCCCCACACAGTGACAGAACAGGACCTACCATGCAGTGATGGGCTGCCACCCATCTGGAAGCCGCCACCTGGAATGCCCACTAGGGCACAACGTCGCATGCTGCCAGCCACCCTCTCCTCCTGTCGCATCAGGCATGGCACATCCAGCTGTCCACCACCAGTCGCAGCACGTGCTCCCCTGATGGCAGCCACCTTATCTTTTATCCTCCTCTTGTCCATGCCCACCTTCTTCTTGCACTCCTGCATGGACTGCTGGTGGCTGCCATGCTGGTTGACAGCACGCAGTACCTCATCCCATGCCGCAGCACGGGCCTGTGGTGTTCCCTGCTGTCCACTGAGCAGCGGTTCCCTGTCGAGGTAGGCCTCAAACAGAGCATCTGATTCTGCCTGGGTGAAGTTGGGCCTCCTCCATCTCCCACGTCTCTGTTCCTCCTCCTCCTCCTCACGTTCGGTCATTATTGATCCTCTGGGAATGACAGGTGTTACCTCTGAATGTGCAGTCCCATGCATCTCCCACACATACCACAGTCCACACTTCCAAACAGCATGCAACCCACCACAATAGACTGCAATACCAAACAATGACTTCTGAAGCCCCATGTCACATTTATATAGCACAAGGCATGCAAATAAGGTGAGGCGCAACTTTAAGTGGATGCTAATGCAGTGGCTGCGCCATGGAATTGCTGATGAGCTGATTTGCATATGCTGGCTGAATATCATGCTGTTGCGCCTTGCGCAATTGTGTTGAGCGTGCTCAGGCAAAGGTGCAGCTCTGTGACGTGCACAGTAGGCACAGCACTGCGCATGCCCGGGGGTGCTGATGCCGACACCTGCCACGCTGATGGTGTGCTGAGCACAGGAAGCTGTGCAGGGCATGACCACCACTGTGCCAGTGGTGCTAGTGTGCTGTTCACATGTATAGCGCTTGTGCCCTGGAGTGCCATAGGCGCCATGGTGCCACAGTGCGGTTGACCACTGCAGGGCGTCACACACAGGCACCCGACAGCGCTAAATGCAGGGAGTCCCAATCGTGCTGTGGCGATCCATGCGAGACAGACCCTTGACCCTCCATTTGACCTTTGCCCCCTAGGCACCATGCGTCCGCATGGGTGCATCCCTATCACGCTGTTCGGTGACAGCACGATGGGGAATGGCAGCGCTGTACAGCACAACATCTGCACGTGGCAGACGTGCGCTACAGAGCTCCTTTTTGTAATCCTAGCAGCTTTAGCAATGGTACACAGGAGAGCAGTGCTGTGGAGCCCTCTTGAGCTGGCCAATTTGGTGGCCATTGTTGAGCCTCATGCTGGGGCCCTGTTTGGGGATGTGCCCTTGGATAGGGCTAGGAGTGCAGTGTGGGAGGAGGTGGCAGTGTCACTTGAGGAGGCCACCGGCATCTACAGGACTCCAGAGCAGTGTTGCCAACACTATGGGGACCTCAGGCAGAGGGACCCAGGCAGGCTTGCCCGTCTACAGTCACGCGCCAGGCGAGGCGCAATGCCACATCCAGGTAGGTACTCCATCCATACACTGGTAGCATACGTCTGAGTTTCACGGTAGGCATGGGTCCACCCTGGGGGGGGGCTGTCCAGTGTGGGCAGTTTTGGTCATGCAAGGATTGTGGCATGGCTGAGCTGTGTGGGATCAGACACACCGGGGGGGGGCCTTTGCTACTGTTTTGTACTGATGTTCCCCTCTCCATGTTTGCTCCCTAGGCCCCGAGGAGAGGCGACAAGCCCGAGAGGCATGGGTGGATCAGGAGGCTGCCCGGCAACAGCCACGCGATGGCGGGCAACATGTCCATCAGCGCCAAGATGTTGCAGATGCAGGTGAGTACCTTACTTCATGGATATTCTGTGCATGCTGTGTTGCGGGGTAGGCAGCGGGGCATGGCCACCATCCAATGATGCCACTGATGTGCACGCCACACGGTACACTCAGCACTGTCCTGTGGCACTGCATGTGTGGGTGTGTGTCACTGGTGGTCCATGCATTCACCAGGTACATGGCTGTGCCACTGCCTTCGCACCGCATAGCCGTGTCACTGTACAGCCACGGTGGTGTTGTGCTGGACTTGGGCAGTGGGTGTGTGCAGCAGTCCACATGGCTGTGTGCACCTGGGTGGGCAGGTCTTGTGGACATGATCACTGTGGGTGGTTGCATACCATCACAGGGGTGTGGCCCACGGCTGTATGCCATGCACAATGGGTGAGCTGCAGAGGGATGGACATTCACACCTATTGACTCCGCTCCCTTGTCCTAGGTGGTCAGCATTTAAACGCTATGGAGAGGGCATTGCAGGAGTTGCTGCAGCTGTCAAGGGTGTCCCTTGAGATATTACAGCGGCTAGAGAGGCATGGTGTGCATAGGAGGAGGTCGCACAGACGCTACAGGACAGAAGAGCGGGGCAGATGTTAGACCCTCAATGCCCCCCGGATGATTTTTACCTCCCTGGACCCACCCTCACACCCCTTCCTCCCTCTCCCAGTTGTTCACCCCTGCCCCTTACCGGCCCCCACCTTGTTTGTGGCCCTATCCCCCACTTGTATATATATATATGTATATAGTTGTGTTCATTGGAAATTTATAATACATTTGTTTTGTTATGACAACTGTGGTGGTCTATGATTTGCAGTGGGCTACAGGTGCTCAGCTGCAGTGGTGTGCATGGCGTCAGGGTTGTTGCAGGCATGGGATGTGTGTGTGTCCAGAGGGGAACCGCCTAGGGGAACCGCCTATGGTGTAGATGAGGGAATCAGTCACTGTCTGTGGTTTGTGTGTTGTTCTCTGTACACTGGTTGCCTGTGCAGTGGTCCACGGTGCATGCTCTGTGTCCATGGCACCCCTGTGAGACTGTCCATGGGCTGTGCAGCTGACACCCTTGCATGTCTGTGATATGCACCATCTGCTGGCATGTCAGTTGTGGCTGCCCATGCTGGACAACCACTGTACCCGGCACAATGCCAGGTTGCCTCCTGTCACCGGTGTGGTGCACATCTGCCTCAGGTGGCACTGTGGCCTCCGCTGTTTTTGTTCCCCCTCCATGCTGTCACTTGTGTCTGTTGCAGGGATGTGCTCCACTGTCTGTCACTTGTGCTCCAGCCGTGTGCTGGTGGCGTACAGCTTCATGGTGCATGTGCAGGGTGGCTGGTACACCTGTGCCATGGAGGGGTGCTAGCCATGGGTACACGGCTGCTGTGGCCACATGCCAGCGGGTTTGTTGACCCACTACTGTGTCCCTGTGTTGGTGTGCACTTGGGTATGGGTTGGTGTTTGTCCATGCACTGTATTGCATCCTGTGTGGCGCATGCTTCCATGCACCACTGTGGGCTTCTTTGCTGGCTGTTGATGCCAGTGCTGGGACGGAGTGTGTCCTTGGGAGGGTGTGCAGGGTGCTGTACCGCTGGTGGTGGTGTCCGGGGTATGCCCTGTCACATGTGTGGCACCTCGTGTGCCAACGCATGGTCAGTCTCTCAGCTGTACATCGGGGGGGCCATGCAGGGCAGCACTGTGTCTGCAGTTGTTGCATCGGTGTCTGCTGCTGCATGCTTCAGGGTGCTCACGTTGGGGCTGCCTTGCATGTCTCAGTGGTGCACCGGGTTGCATTATCACAGTGGGGGGTGGCATGCATGGGGTGTCCTGCAGTGTTGGGCGCTGCTCCTGGGCAGGGTATCTGTGGAACGCTGTGCAGGGTGTGCTGTGCATTGGTGGGATGGTGTAGCATGGGATGGACAGACTTCCTTGTTTGCCGGTCACAGCTTGCCAGGGGGTGTGCTGGGGCACCATGCCCCAGCTGTGGGATTGTGGCTGGTTTCCATGGGCTGGTGGTTCTTCCAGCTCTCCTCTGGTTGGGCGGTTCATGGGGTGTGGGGTGTGCTGTCTGTTCTGCTGTGTGCTCCTCAGCCCATATCTTCCATTTGTGGGGGACCCCTGCATCATGTCCCTGAGCATCCCTGGTTGTGCTGATGCGCTGCTACCCTGCTCCACTGCGCATCCCTGGTTGTGCTATTCCGCACCAGACCTGCACCACTGCACATCCCTGGTTGCGCCATGGCGCAGTTGCTGCGATATTCAGTTGTGTGGTGCAAGCGCATCTAGCCCAGCGCAATGTTTGAATATTGCGCATGTTGCGCATAGGCACACTGTACTTGCGCCTGCTCCTGCTATTGTGCTACTTTGTGGTGCAGTTTGAATATTTGGGCCAAAGGAGAAAAAAATGCAAGGCAGTATTAATATCTGATATGGAATCCAAGCAGGACTAGTCAATCTAAGCAAGATCATGCAAGAAGTTATCCAAGACAAAATCTGAGCAATCTAAAAAGTGAATTACTTTGGTGTGGGTGTTTGGGCAGACCCATTATGCCAAAGACAACAAGCATTTGTCAATGCCGAATGTTTGCTTGCTGGTATTGGCATTGGTAGTGCAGGAGTTAGAGAGATGCATAATAGGAATGGCAGTGAAGTATTGAAGTAACGGCAGCCCCCACCCTGCAGAGACTGACGGGCTTTGGGGGTGTGAACAGTGGCAGTATCATTTTGTTACTCAATCCCAAAAGGTGATTTCACACAGCGAGTGTGCCATTCAGCTCCACAGGTGCGAAAACACATTTCGGGCAGGATGTGAAAAATTACAGCTGTGCTGTTCATGAGGCGGTATGAAGAAATAGCTATGTTGAATATCTGGAGTGAAAATATGAAAAAGTGGCAAAGTTACGAGTGTGCATAGAAACGGTGTAACGCACACTCGTAACACAGTCGTTTTTCGGAATGCTTTCACCAGATTTTCAACATGGCTTGTTTGGGACCTCCCCTCATGAACAGTAGCACTGTGATTTCGTTAATCTATCCTGAATGTTGATTTCACACAGTGACCGCGACATTCTGCGTCACAGGTGCAAAAACACATTTTGGGAAGGATGCAAAAAATAACAGCTGTGCTGGTCATAAGGGGGGTGTAAAAAATGGCAATGTTGGAAATTTGGAGTGAAAATATTAAAAAGTGATGAAGTTACGAGCGTGCATAGAAACTGCACAATGGACACTCGTGATGCAGTCATTTTGGGGAGTTTTTTCACCAAATTTGCAACAAGGACTTTTTGTGACCCTACCTCATGAACAGTGGCACTGACATTTCATAAATTGGTCCCAAAAGGTGATTCCACACAGCGACCGCAAAATCACCTTTTGGGACCAAGAAATGAAATGACAGTACCAGTGTTCATGAGTTGGGGTCCCAAGAACCCCACGTTGAAAATTTGGGACCAGAACTCCAAAAATGGCTGAGATATCAACCTAAGTTGAAAACCCCCCATTGAGTGCCATTATAGGGCTTACCATCTTTTCTTCAATTCCCAGTTGGTCTTTGATGAGTGCAGACATGTTCCCAGTTCACAGAAGATCGCTGCTCCTGCCCTCCGGAGGTAAGTATGGGTGAGGGGGGTGTGGGGAGGTGGGTTGCACAGAAGGAGGGTGCGGGTTGGGGGACGGGGACCGGTGGGAACAAAGAAGGACTGTTTTCTTTTTTTTTTCCCAGGTTTAAAAAAAAATACGGCGTGGGACTGTTTTTTTTTTTTTTTTTACAGGTGAAATATTAACAAAACAGATTTCAGCACACTGGGGTGGGCTCCCAGTGTACCAGAGTACTGGGGAGGGGGATCTATGCCACCCGGGGATTTGGCACCCCCAGAGGTCGGCTGAGAACATAGGGGCATGGGGGGAGCGGTGTATCCAACACTGGGAGTGGGCATCCCTGTGTTGAAAACATCAAAGAAGTATTTTTTGGCACACTGGGATGGGCTCCCAGTGTGCCACATTAACAGGGAAGGGGGCATACATGCTGGCATGGGGATTAAGCACCCCAATATTGTCCGGAGATGGAGAACGGAGGGTGTGGACCGGGCAGCAGCAGTGGAAGGGAGCTAACATTTAAATTTGTTGTCCTGTTGTGTACGTGGTTGGAAGGGAGGGGGGACTGCTGCTACAATGATGAAACTGCCCCTGATTGCAGCAGCAGATTTCTTTCAAGTGCAGCACTTGCTCTGAAACTGCTGTCATCGGCAGCTTCAGCATTAACTGGTGGCCGAGGGATGCGCCCATTAAAGCATCCGCTGCCTTGGCCACAACACTTCCATACCTCTGCAGTGCTATACTACCTCAATATGTTTCTTGTGCGCTGCGTGTACAACCAAACATAAAAAATGGCTGCATGATCACTAACAGAGTTTGGCAATTGGCCATACATGTTTAATCTATCATTTCTAACAATCAGACAGTCCAGAAGAGAATGGTTGCCAATTTTATTATTCATTCTGGGTTGGACTAGTGATCAGTTTCTTAAGGTGGCAAATATCTAAGATATCCCTGTACTGTAGTGTGTTTTTCAGCCAATTTAAGTTAAAGTCCCCAAGCATAAGCAATTCATGTGGTCCAAGAGTTAACCATACTGATCACAGCCTTTAGATCTTCGAGGCCTACCTTTGGTGGGTTGTAGATGTAGCAAATTAGCATTTTTTTATCTGGACCAATCAACAGCTGAATAGTAGCCCACTCACACTCAGCTACAGAGAGGGATTTGATGGCCAGAAATTCATCAGACAGATTGGATTGCACATAAAATAGGATACCCGCCTCCACTCCCCCACCTCCTTTTAGCTAGATGGTCTTTCTTGCATACTGTGTAGTTAGGGAAAGCTACCTCATAATCTTTGACATTTGGTTTTGGCCAGCTTTCAGTTATTGCGAGAACATTAAGCTTTGTATTTAATAACCAAGGCTTCAACTTCTGCAGGCTTTGGAATTAGGCTGCCCACATTTAGGTGCAGGATTCTGATTCCCTTGATTCCATTACAGATCTTGTTCTTGAGGGCAAAAGAAAAATTAGCACAGGGAGGGACAGGATTAGTCTCAATGATACCAGACAGGGAAAGCGACAAGGAGACAGTTTTCCACACATGTGAGGCAGAACAAGGCAAATGAATTAGGTGCAGGTGATAACACAATGTCCATGTTTTGTTAGCTCTGCAAGGGAGAAGCTGTGTTGAGACTGTGCGATCTCAAATGTACAGTTGCGGTCATGTATAAAGTGGGTATGATTAGGTCTCATATAGGTGGTGGCCAGTAACATATCAAGTAGTATAAACAAGGTGCAAAGCTCTGAATGAATGAAGAAACCTTTTGCTGCCATATCGTGAGTTAAGTTAGTACATTCAGCTTGATCTTGAGAACTTGGACTAACAGAGCAGGTTACGAACTATTAGTGCACTACGAGTACTCCAAGATAACAGCAAATGTAACCTAGAAGGAACAGTAATGCATCCTGTGCTAGCATTACAGATAACCAAACCAATTTTATTTTTAGAATGCTATTCCAAAAACAGATCATAGCTTTTTACACAATATCATCAAAACAATTTAAAACAGAACTCATTTCTAAAACACAGCAGGAATTTAAATGTCAATGCAAGCCACTTCAAATAAATACATTTTCAAGGCCGATCTGAAGGCCTCATTGGACAGGCATTCCCTTACCCAAAGAGGTAGAGAATTCCACAGGGTTGGAGCAGCAAAAACAAATGACCTAGCTCCCGCTGTTGTCAGACGGACCCTGGGAATCTCTAGCAATCCCTCGTCAGTGGAGCGGAGAGGGCGAAGGGGGCGGTATGGACAAAGAAGCTCTTGCAGGTACCGCAGTCCCTGTCCATGTAGGGCCCTATAGGTCAGTAAGTCAACCTTCAAGGTAATCCTTCACTGCACCGGCAGCCAGTGCAGAGCACAGAGCACAGGTGTGACATGGTCAGATCCACGTAAACCTGTCAACAATCTGGCAGTCACATTCTGCACCAGTTCAGGCAGTGGAGGTCCACCCCTGGTAGCCCTTAGGTATAGAGCATTGCAGTAATCAAGGCATGAGGTCACCAAGGCATGGACCAACATTGGAAGATCATTGGGTGGTACCAGGTGCTTTAACTGGGCGACATTCCTCAGATGATAAAAAGAGGACCTGACAATGTCCGACACCTGGGTCTTAAGTGTCAGTCCACTATCAAGTATAACACCCAGATTTCGCACCTGGTAAGAGGTCATCAGCTGGTTGCCCCCCAGCCAAAGCCCGGATGACTGCCCTGCCGATAAACCCGCTACCCAGTGACCTGGGTCCACAACTATCTAATAATGCAAATAAAACACTAAGAGAACAGTGATTCATCTAGTACTGATAGCACAAGTTACTAGCTAATAATGCACAAAAGAGGAGATACCTGCCAGAAAGCCCTGTGGAGGAAAAATAGCTGATTACTGTTAGCCTATATTAGCAGTGTTAAAGGAAGGCTGTATCTAGTACTGCAGCAGGCAGCAAATTGTATTTAGTTGAACAAAGCTAAGTTTATCAATACTGTTAGACTGAATAAGCTGTGATAAATGAAGCCCGTGACTAGTCCTTCAGCTAGCAAACTGCAACCTATGTTTAGCAGAGTGAAACACAGCTATGCATAGTGTGTAGCTGAACGTAAATCAACACAGGTAGAAGCAATTAGGCATTGCGTAAAAAGTAGAGTGTCTCTGGTCACTGCATGAGCTAATAGTTGCAACAAGTATATGAACAGTCATCATGTAAATTTCAAGGCTACACCAAGCACCATGTTGCCAAACTGCTCACTATACACAGGGAGTCCTGCCCTAGCCCTGTCTGCCTCAACTGACTTAGTAGACTGTCCACTTGGCTCATACCAGTCTGCACTGGGTCACTCGTGGAATGCCATATTAATGCAGAGGAGTGGGCGAGGAGATGTCTTCCCTATGGTAGGATTGGCTGCTGGTGGGAAGGTACGAAGTTCAAACTGCTGCTGCTATGAGATATCCGTAGTGGTTCTGTGGTGTGGTGGGATAGGGCTCCGCTGCCCTCATGAACCCCGTAGTGTGTTGTTGTTGGGTCACTGCTGGTGGCTGGAGCACTGGGGGAGGTTGGGTATTGTGCAGTCACCACCATGTGACAGGAGTGAGGGTCCATTCATCTGTGAGCCATGGAGTAGGGGAAGAGGACAAAGGTTCTCATCTTTATACAGATTGTTACCTCTGCTACTCATAAACACAGTCACTCTCTTGACTTGGTCTTCCTCCTGGGGATTGAAGCCTCTGATCTATGTGTGGAACCGGTCGGATTGTCCGATCACTACACTGTGGGGTTCAGTTTTTGTGCCCCCCTTCGTAGGCCGACCCCTGTGGAGATGGTCAGACATCGCCCATTGCGGATGTGAGCTCTGATGGTCTCTAGCGGCAGTACTTGACCTATCGGCACCTGAGGCAAGCAGGAGCCCAGAGGCCCTGGTCCTGGCCTATACTAAGGTCATTACTATGGCCCTGGACTCTATCACTCCTGTCCGAGTTCATCCTCTTTCCCTTTGCCCTCAGTTCCCTTGGTTTGATGGGAGTTTGAGGGAGATGCGGTGACTAGGACAAAGGTTAGAGCGCTGTTGGCGGAAATCCACCCTGGAGGCCGACCATCTTAAATTGATGGAACATTATCAAGTCTATCAATCAATAATCACCTGTAAGAAGGCAGAGTTCCTGTCCGGGGAGATTGCTGCTGCTCAGAACTAACTAGCTCAGCTCTTTTGAACTGTGGACAGGCTGTGAAACATGATCTGTCTGCAGTTCCAAAAAGCCTTTTCACAATCTGAGTGTGATGAGCTCGCTCAGTTCTTTGCAGATAAGGTGGCTGGCATCAGGGCAGAGATCCAACTGGGACATTCTATGACTCTATGGAGGCTGCTAGTGATCAGTGTTCGGTCACTTTCCCCCACTTTGCCTGGAGTACCTTCAACCAACTGGAGTCCAGGGATGTTATGCGGATTGTCCAGGGTATGTGCCCTACATGCTGCAGTTTGGATCCGGGCCTAACATCCCTGATCATGAGTTGTTGTGACATCATTGGCCTGGTCCTTGCATGGATGGTCTGGTGCTCCCTTGAGTCAAGTGAGTTCCTCAGCTCCCAGAAGGAGGCGGTGGTGACACCCCTCCTAAAGAAAGCTTCTCTGGACCCAGGCTGCCCTGCTAACTACAGACCCATCTCTAATCTTCCCTTCGTGGGGAAGGTGATCAAGAAGGTTGTGGCGCTACAGCTGGAGAACCATTTGACCATCCATGACATCTACGAACCTCTCCAATCGGGTTTTCAAAAGAGGCATAGTACCAAGACCATGTTGGTTCAGGTGCTCAGTGATCTCTTGATGGTGAGAGATCAGAAAAGCCGCTCCATCTTGGTACTTCTTGATCTCTCCTCAGCATTTGACACTGTGGACCATGGGGTGCTGCTCGAGTGCCTAAGGTCCATCTGTGGCCTGTCTGGTACAGTTCTCAGGTGGTTTAAGTCCTTCCTCACTGGCAGAACTTGGGGTGGTGTCGGGGATTTTTTCCTCTGACCCATTCTGTCTGCTATGTGGGGTCCCTCAGGGCTCGGTGTTGTCTCCCATGTTGTTCATAGTGTACATGCTGCTCATCGGAGACATTATAAGATGGTATGGGCTGAGGTTTCACTGCTATGCTGATGATACCCAGTGTCACACTTGGACCACTGATTCTGATCCCTGTATACATTTTGTTGTAAATATAAGAAATTAATGTATGATGACTGTGGCAGAGGAAAAGGCTGTCTTACTGGAACTGACACATCAAGACCCCCCAGGAATAGTTCAGAGGACTGGAGGTGGTTTGAGTCTGCAGCTATTTAAAAGGCAATTCCTTTATTCAATTTTCTTTGAAGGCAGGAAACAAAGTATCCACTTTATAATGCCCTTAGGGAGATCCTTTGACTGGCATAGTTGCCAGGAAGGACTTGTGGGGAGGGGTGTCAGAGAGGGGCCAGAATGGACATTGAAGAGGTTTGATGTCTGAGCCAGGGAGGACCCAGATGAATTTGGAAGGTCAAATACACATTCCCAAGAAGCCTTGGGAGGACATCACAGAACCTGTTTATGTGTGTCTGTGTGTATGGCAGAACAAAAACCAGTTCTGACCAGTTACCCTGAGGAGAGGAAATTGAGTATGTCACATCATTTTTAAATCTTGTTGGGACATCCTGTGTGGTAACATGTCACTTTTAATACACCAAGGCGGAGTTTAATGATCTCAGAGAGGAGGCTGGCTCAGAACTCTCTTATCTAACTGAGCAAGCCTTAGAGACGCAAGACAATATTATCTGACTGAGGAAGAATCATCACAGCACTGAAAGAGAGTAAGATTAGACCAGTCTGAATGTATGTATTGTAGAAACTTGCATTTTAAACCTATTTGTTTTAAGGCTGTATGTGTATGGGATATATTTTGTTCTGTAATTATTGTTCTGTTTTGATATTTTTTTTTGGGGGGGGTATTATTTTCTCTCCTCCAGAGCTCCGGCTACGACCAACGCCCTCCGTTGTTCCCCCCACGCCATACCCGGACATCAGACCCCTTCCCTTATGCACCCTGCGACTTACCCTTCATGGCAGGGTGGTGGGGAACGACTCAACCCACCCCAGCGGATCCATGCAGGAGGATCCCTTCCAGGAATGGCGCTGCGAGAACAACCCGTGCTGCGGGCTCGCTTTTTTCACTGTTTTCCTCCCAGCAGGGTCATGGCGTGCAATGGCGCCAGTGACTGGGCAGTACGACGCTCCCGTGCGTGCCCCAATCAAGCGCCTGCTACTACTTCCAAACTTGCAGCTACATGCTGTCAACCCCAGCCTCCGCTTAGGCCAGGCAAGCCCCAGCCACTCAAATCCCCCTCCCCGGAGATGGAGAGCAGTCTCTTGGATGCTCAATCCATCTCCTCCCCACTGACCCATGGCAAACCATGCCCATTCCCGAACACGGGTCGCCGGCGTGGCGCGAGGTGTGGCGACCAGTGCCTCAACCCTCAACACCACCGGGCCGGCCCTGTTTTGATATTTTTAAAGTAAAGAGATATTTTTACAACGGAACTGTCTGGAGTGCCTTGACATTTCTTTTTATTTAAGTGGTGCTTTTAAAGGTTAGAAGTAACACTGTGTATGGGCTTATTGTATACCAAACTGGGAAATGGATTGAGTTCTCTAAAGTCTTGCATAGAGTTCTAAGGGTTCATTTGAAAGACCTGGTTGGGTGCCCGTAGGCAAAGATATCTGGCCCTCCAAAGACAGAATTATCTGAGCCTGATAATTGGGTACGCTAACAAGAGGTTATCAGTTTGAATCCCTCCAGAGCTTGAGACTAAGGTGACTTGAATCCACAAAACAGGCAAGAGGGCTACCTTGTTCTGTTCACTGTACACAAATCATACGCTCAGAAGTTGGCACTTTGGGAGTAGAGAGCTGACCAGCTGAGCAAGTTTGTGACACCCAGCTCTACCTGTCTTTCACACCTGACCAGAATAGTGCACTTTCGGTATTTAATAGCTGCCTTGCTAAAATCCAGGATTGGATGAATTCCAGCTGGCTGAAGTTGAACTCGGGAAAGACTGAGGTGATGGTTGTAGATCCAGATCACCAGATGGAGGGATCGGGGGCTGGTCAGCCTACGGGGCTTTTCTTGCAGGGCTACCAGCTTCTTGCCTCTGAATGGCTGCGGGACCTGGGGGTGATTCTTGCTGACACTGCGATCTCAGGTGTCGGCTGTTGTCAAGTCTTCCTTTTACTATCTGAGGAACATCGCCAGGGTCAAGCACCTAGTTCTGTCCGGCAATCTCCCCACACTGATCCACGCCTTTGTGACCTCGCGCCTTGATTACTGCAACTCCCTTTACCTAGGGCTGCCAGGGGTTGATATCCGCCGCTTACAGCTGGTGCAGAATGCTGCAGCCTGGTTGTTGACAGGGACCCCTTGGATGTGTCATATGACTGTATGAACTGCACTGGCTGCCTTTTAAGTGGTGGATCACCTTTAAGGTTGGGCTTTTGACTTATAAAACCCTACGTGAACAGGGCCCAGACTACCTGATAGAGCTCCTGTACCCCTACTGCCTTGGGCAACCACTCTGCTCAGCTGACGAGGGGTTGCTAGAAATTCCAAGGGTATCCTTAAAGTCATCGGGGTCCCATGCATTCATGTACATGGTTTCAGCCCTGTGCAATTCTCTACCCCATCAGCTACAGGAGTGCACAACTGTGGGGGTGGGGGGGGTTCAAGCAGGCCCTGAAAACCTATTTGTGGCACCAAGCCTACCCAGATTGATTTTACTGATTTTACTGATTATCCATGATTATATTTAGTTTTATACTTTTATTTTGTGTTATCCAATTTGTATGTTAAAGTGCCTTGATAATTTGAAAGGTGCTCGATAAATAAAGTAATTATTATTATTATTTATTCACATCCCCTGCAGTCAGATTGGCTGTTGGCAGGGAGGCGCAAAGTTCAAACTGCTACCACTGAGAGAAGTCCCTATTGGTTCTTTGATGTGGTGAGGGGAAGGCTCTGCTGCCCTCACGGATCCCTAGTGTGTTGCTGCCAGGTCACTGCTGGTGGCCAGAGCACCATGAGGGTGGGCATTGTGCAGTCGCCACTACATGGGAGGTCTGAGGGTCCATTCATCTGTGGGTCTTGAAATAAGGGAAAGGACAAAGGCTCCCATCTTTATTCAACTTCCCACAATTGGAATGGCTGCTGGTGGGGAGGCATGAAGTTCAAACTGCTGCTGCTGAGAGATGTCCTTACTGGTTATGTGGTATAGTGGGGGGATATCTCCACTGCCCTCGTGGCACCCGTAGTGTGTTGCTGCTGGGTTGCCGCTGGTGGCTGGAGCACCAAGAGGTCAGGCTTGCGCAGTTGTCACTGCATGGCAGGTCTAAGAGTCCATTCATTTGTGAGCCATGGAGTAAGGGAGAGAACAAAGGCTCCCATCTTTATTCACCTTCCCCACAGTCAGATTGTCTGCTGGTGGGGAGGTGTGAAGTTTAAGCTGCTGCCATTTAGAGAAATCCCTGTTGGTTCTGTGGTGTGTGGGAGAGGGGGCTGCTGCCCTTGCAGACTCTGCAGTTTGTTGCCACTGGGTCGCCGCTGTTGGCCAGAGCATGGGGGGGGCTGGCATTGAGCGGTTGCCACCGCATAGCAGATCTGAGGGTTCATTCATCTATGAGCCATGGAGTAATGGAGAGAAACAAGGCTGCCATCTTCATTCGCCTTCCCCACGGTCAGACTGGCTGCTGGTGGGGGGGGGGTGCAAAGTTCAATCTGCTGATGTTGAGAGAAGTGTTTAGCAGCTGGTGGTGGGAGGACTGCACTGCCCTCTTTAACCCCCTAGTTTGTTACCTGCAGGTCACCAGAGCACAGGGGATGGGGTGTTGGGCATTGCATGGTTACTGCCACATGGTAGGTCTGAGGGTCCAAGAGCACCAGGGGAGTGGGGGGGATGATGGGTGTTGCACGGTTACTGCCACATGGTAGGTCTGAGGGTCCAAGAGCACCAGGGGAGTGGGGGGGGATGATGGGTGTTGCACGGTTACTGCCACATGGTAGGTCTGAGGGTCCATTTGTCTATGAGCTGGGTAAGCATGAGCCTGTCGTGGTTAGCAGTAAAGAACGTTAGCAGAATGGGGAAACGGGCTGAAATAATGACACTGCAAAATGCAGAACTGCAAAAAAATGAAAACAGGAAGGAAACATGATGAAGGAGGGAGGACACAGATAGAAACAGATTGTGAAGCACAGCAAGGCTCTAGATCTCCCCTCCCAGTTTCCAGTGTGATTGGCATTCTCCCAGTTGTGCAGCCCAGTACCCAGGAAAAAAACAGACTGTTGTGAATGGTGTAGCCCCCATAAGTGGTGGGGAGGAGAAGCAGAATAAGGGATTACCAGTGGGGTCACCTGTGACAGCAAGCTCTTAAGCACCTCCAGTAAAAATGGTTTTACAGAAATCCCAGCTTAATCAGTCTGTGGTGGGGAGATCTTCACAAAGTCAGTACAAGGTACTACCCCAGTTAGCTCACTGGTAATGAGGTCTTTGCCTCCAGTCTGAACCACAGATACAACAGTGCCTAACAGCCCGGTACCTGGGCCCTCTTGGATGAACAAAGTAGCACATCCGCTCACAGCATCATGAGGCCTTCTGCAACCCTTGTATCCATGAGTGCCCAGACAGGGGTATTTGGGGACACCTTCTGCTACTTCTCCTATAAACCCCAGCACTACTATGGACAAAGCTCCCCCCCCCACTTTAAAATATTCTAAACTTTTCCAAGCTCAAGCAGAACCAGCCCAGAGATGCAATGCAGTTTACCTACAATATGTAGGTAGGATGGAAACAGCCCCAGACAGGATCTATGTCATCAGACAACTGTTAAAGTAATTGATGCAGTTTTTAGCATCTGATCAAAATGTTTTCATTCATATCTCCAGGGAAGAGACATATGATGTCAGCCTTTAAACAAGTGAAATCTTTAGATAAATTCTGGGCACAGTATTCCACCATGAAAGATTCCCTCCTCTGGCCCTCTTTCATGATCATTCCATCGATGAAGCCAACAGTCAAAATAGTTACACTCTTGTTTTAAAATGGGAGGGGGGAGCATTTCGGACATCTCTTTCTGGCTTCATCAAAAGTATGAGATGTTGGACATACCTACTCCCATTATGGATGCAGAACATGTATGGACTGGCAGATAAAAATTTTGGGGTGGAATTAAAATATGGTGGTACTGGTCTTATCCACCTGCCAAGTAGCACTTTTCTTGAGATGAGACAGGGGTCTTTGTTTTTATCAGGGCCAGCTGCAGTCTTGCCATAAATGTGGGTCCTCTGGCCACCTGAGTTGTGTTTGTGATCAGCAAAGGTGTGGTTTATGCATGGAGTATGGGCATGGGACTAACAACTGTTCCAGTCTGTTCATATGTAATCTTTGCAAGGAAAAGACACATCCCTTCAGAAATTGCCCCAGGGCTTCCCACAGTAGGGAGGGTGGATTCAACCAGGACCATCTCACTGGGAAAGGAAAGAGCTCCAGATCAGCCAAATGAACAGCCAATATGGCTGTTAGAGGGGTTCCTAATAGAATAACCATGTCCCTGATACCCCAGAAAAATACTGTACTTAGGGAGGTCATCCCTACCCCTGACTCAGATCCAGCTGAATCAAGTGGGGAGCTCAGGCTATACCTTTTGATGGTGCAGTTCAAAAACAGCCCTCCCAGCAACTCCGACATAACTCAGGAAGGACTGATTCTGTATGAAAACAATCAAAGGGATCCTCAGGTGAGGGAGACATGGCTGGAAATGCCACCTCCACCCCAACCACCACCCTTGCCATCCTCCCCCATTCCTCCCGAGGGAAGGGAAGGGAAGAAACATGCAAGGTCACCAGGAAAAAAGGGGATGCAGTCATAAACTTAAATTGGCTAAGACTATCCCTATTATTGGGACTACAGGTTTTCTGCCTTGAAAAGGAAGAAAATGTGAGTGGGGGGCTACTGAGGAGGACAAAGAATACTCAGAGTTCTCATCCATCGCCTCACAAAGGGATATGTCTTTTGATTTGGAGGACTCTCGGTCAGAAGCTTTCCTGTCTAAAAAGAAAAGAGGCAGGACCAGGTTGCAGTATCTGCGAGTAAGGGGGGACTCACTTTAATAAAGAATGTTAATGCTATATTTCTTCTTTCTTTTCCCATAGATGGAACCTTTCACTGTGGTTTCATTAAATGCAAATAGCCTGAAATCCCCCCAAAGTGCTTTACAACCCTTTTCACCCTCCAAGAGCAATGAGGAGATGTCTTTTTAATCCAAGATACCTGCCTCAAAACATGTCATGGATCGGCACGCGTTAAAACCACCTAGACATTGGGGACTTCTTTCTGGTCGGTGGGAGAGAATACACGTGGTGGTGAGGGTATTATGTTTAAGGGTTATAACTGGAAATTGGCAAAACTGGTGGAGATACATCCAGGTAGAGCCTTAATGGTGGATGTATTTAGAGATGGGCAAGGTTTTGAGTCTTTAGCAAAAATCTCTCCACATTGAATTATTTCAGGAACGTCAACCTTTTCTGCATACATCAAGGATAACAGTATTAGGAGGAGATTTTAATTGTTCCCTTTAACATTTAACACAAGGAAATCAAGGGTAGAAGGTATATTGTGATGCACATTTTTTTATCTGATATGGTAAGCACATCTGGCCTAAATGACACATTCTGTATGCTTTACAACTCAAGAGGTTGTAGTTATACTAAGGGTCATTTTGCAACCCATAGAGGCTATGGGTTTTTATCCAGGCCTCTTCGGGTCACTAGTGCTGTCAATAAAGCCATAGAATCTTCCAACCATTCAATATTAATGTGTACATGTTCACCTAGTCTGTTCTCTATAAGAGGAAAGGGTGTATGGAGAATTAATGCATCATTATTACTGGATGCTAATTTTAAGTTAAAATGGGAAGTCCTGTGAAGATCAAGACTCTCAATATGCTGTGCTTATGATTCCTTACCTCTGTGGTAATTCTGCCTGATTCTCTCTAATTCTCTCCATTTTTGACTATGGGAACATCGTTTATAGTGCTGCTTCACCTTAGCAAGACTGAACTCTCTCTTTCACTCATTCTGTTGACTTGCCCTCGACAAACCTCTATGTACTCCCCACTGTTCTTTGTACACCTATCTCTCACTCTTTTCTCTTGAAGCCAGTCATCATACCCCCCGCATCTCCTTTATCTCCAAATTGTGGTTTGGGGCCCTCCCCTCGTATCTTGCTTCTCTACTCTCTACTTCCCCTTCTACCATTTACTCACTTCGTAATGCTTGCTCTCACTCATTCTCTCTCTCCCCCCAGTGAAATCCACTGCTGATCAAGCGGACTTCTCATTCTAATTTCTTAAACTACGAGTCTCTCTTCCCCCTTCAGTTCACTCTGCTCTGTCCCTTCATGCCCTGAAACTTCGCTGATGTTTCTCTACTCACGTCTGCAGTTGTTCCTGCTATGAGAGTGTACTACTGTCTGCAGCATTCCATCTTAAACTGACACTTTAACAATTAGTTTTGCCCTGTTGTCAATGACTACCTCCTACCCATCACATTGTTGTATTGTTGCTCACTGCTTATTGTTCTTCTGGTTTTCATTCTTCTATTCTTATAGAATTTCATTTTTATTCTTTGAAGTATTTTCCTGTAATTTGCTTCTTATATTATACTTATTTTTTCATATTATTCCATTGTTATTCATTATATTTTATATTTTCCCCATTTGTAACTCTTCCCCTTTCCCCCATGGCACATCTGAATACGAGCTGATACCAGCTCAGTAGGTATTTCCTGGAAACACTTTTGAAAACCAATCAATCAGTCAGTAAAAAGTGGGAAGACACAAAACAACATTTTAAAGAATTCTTTCAAAAGGTCTCTAATACCAGAGTCACAGTTGAATATAAAAAGAATGCTACATTAAGAACGTATCTACAAAAATAATACCCTGGAGCCTTTTCTGAGCATATACACCTGGTACAAGAGGACATGACAGAACTCCAGTATAACAGGGCAGCATTCTTGGCCAGAGAATTACAGTTTGGCACATGAGGGTCCTGTCAGACCTGTGATGTCTTTAAAGGTTGCCAAAACAAAGTTAATAATGGAATGTTTACTAACTTACTAGATTCAGATGGAATAATGTGCTTTTCAAAATCAGATTTGATTACCATCACAGAACAATATGCGGTTAACATTTAGCTTTTGGAATCCATTTGGGTCCCAGTACTACATGAAACTATCAAAAGCCAACTGTTGGTCCAGTAACTCCATTGGAAGTGACAGCATCTATTAAATCCTTGAATGCCAGTATGGCTCCTGGTGAAGAGGGTCTCCCTCCAGAAGTGTATAAGACTTTTAATGATTTGTTGAACCCAGCTTTAGCAGATCTGTACAATGAGGTACTGGAGTCACAAGTGTTGCCTCCATCCATGTCTTCAGCCTTACTAATCTTTCTATTTAAAAAGGGTGAAAGGTCACTCTTGCAGAACTGGCATCCAGATAACTTACTGAATGTTGACATTAAAATATTGTCTAAAATCCTATCTAGAAGATGTACAACAAGCAGCGGTATGCCTCATTTTCCCCCATCAGTGCTGCACTATACCCAGTAGATCAGTGTAAAATAGTTTAGTTATCATACAAGAAGATTTTGAATGGAGTAATATGGGATATCTGAATTATTTAGTGTTATTGACAAACCAGGAAAAAGCCACTGACAGACTTTCCCACATCAACCTGTTCAAAGTGCTAAGACATTAGGGTATCCTCAAAAACCATCAAGCTAAAATTTTCCTCCTGGCTAATGGGTGGCTAGGTTCCCCACATAAGGGAGTTGAACAAGGGTGCCCCCTTAGCCCTCTCCTTCATGCCTTTGGTATAGATCCTCTGCTGTGTAGCCTCCAGAACAGAGAAGGAATTCTTGGCATCAGTTTTCGCCCCACTCTGCCTTAGTGTATGCAGATGACATCAATAGTTTTTTACAAGATGACACTGTAAGTCCCATAGTAGAGCAAGTTTTAAATAACTTTATGTTAGCAACAGGGTCCACCATAAATCATGCAAAAAGCAGAAGAATTGATTGTGGACACTTCCAAAATACAGTGAGAACAGTGGCCAAGTTTCCAATAACAGGCTCCTCAATAACCCTTCTAGGGGTCCACTTTGGGGTAGGGGAACTAGCTATTTTAAATTGGGAAAGTCATCTATGGGCGGTATTGTCACAAGTCTAGAGGTGAAAAGCCTGGAAATTGTCTAAAAGGAAAAAGATCTCCCTAATTAATTCCTTGTTAGTTCCAATATTTTTATACACAAGTTCTGTTTCCTCTTCCATCTCTCAAGAAGTGAAACTGTATAACTTATGGAAAGCCCGTGAACCCCATTAAAAAAGGGGTAACTTACTTTAAAGATGGAGGATTTAATATTTTAAATCCAACTGTGTTCTTTTATAGCTTAGTTTTGGTTTGTAATTTCCAGAAAGGTTTTCACCATGAGGAAAAAATATGGGTACCACTAGTGGCTGAATGGCTAGAACTTTTGTACTCAATTTGGGCTAATGGTAAGATACGGATACCTGGGAAAGGTGCAGGTATACAACCTTCAAGTTACATTGCATTAACATTACCCAAACTTAGACAATGGGTATTGATTCCTGATAATATTGAAACCCTTACCAGGAAGCAGATATATGATACGGGGCAAGTCTGTGTTTTTATGCAAAGCCCCACTTTTCCGAGAAGTCCAGTGAACATAAATGCAGTGGTTCTTAGACATCTCATGAATGAAAGGGTCCCCACACAAATGTGGGATGTCTTGTGTCTGAGGACACATGGACAGTTGGGGGGGGTCAAAGGTTCCTTCGAGCACAAAAGGTTAGAAGAGCAATACTGTCCATGTCCAAGCTGTTACAACAGTAGAAACACAAGAACCCCTATTTTTAAACTACCCATATGTGAAGGGTTTATGCAATTACTTGCCTGCCAAGGGACATTTACCACAGGTATTGTCTTTAGACTACCAAACCATAGCACTAGGACTTCTTTCTCAGGAGTGGCAGAATTTTGATGCACAATCTATAATAGTATCTTTTTGTAATCTTGAAATCTTATGTATAGCAAGCAAGATATGCATTCACTTTGTAACAAGAAATGGTAACTTACCAATTTTTTTTTTATGGTCAAATGTGCCTGGCAAAGGCTTTGTCATGCAAATGTATCTTCATTATCAAAGGCAAAAGTTGCAGCTCTTTGGAAGCAGTTCTCAAATGTACTTACAACCTCATAAATAGAGTAGGTGAAGAGGACCGGGGTGTTTTCCTTTCTTTAATAATGGATTTTTTTTTTCAAATTATTTAATTTGTTTCTGCTCCATTTTTCTTGGATTGTTTTCCCCTTTTCTATATTTTTTGAAACTGTAATAAGATGGAGATTACCTTTATATTTTTGAGTCACAGATTGGTTTCTATTATGCTGATCTGATGATTTCTTCAATAAAAAAAAAAACTTCTCTTATGAAAAGTGTCTTGGATTCTTTTACTTCCACCTGAACACCAACCCAGACAGCACCAGAGATGGGCAGAAGGGATCTGGGTTTACCATTTCATTCAAAGGACAGCTGGCCCCGACAGTACAGCATCCCTCAGCACTGATCTCAAGTGTCGGCATTTCTGGCATGAGCCCAGTCCCATTATGGGACTAGAACCAATGATCTTCTGACCCAGTGGCAGGTGTTCTACCAGCTGTGCCATGTTAACACTTTGAATGTTAACATAATCTAAGATCATATGAAACACAATAATGATCACAATTGCAGAGATAAAAGTCAGAGAGGTTATACAATTTAACAGTAGCTAGAAGAAAACATTGTTAGTATAGTGCATAAGTCCAACCTAACTACTTCATCTGACATAATTAGAGGCTGCTCATATATTCAAGAGTGGCTTCTAAGTAAGCAATAATACCCGACAGGGTGGGCAGTATAGGAAAATATCGAACCGCCATGGGGCGTAATGAGGCCTGACGTCACAGGTGGAGGGTCTTATGGCACATGGAAGGTCCAGTATTGCCCATACCACCCACCCTGGAGGGTATTATTGCACTTAGAAAATGGGCCACCATACCATATGTATTTAAAGAAATATATTTTTATGTTTAAATGTTAAAAGTCTTAGCTATTTGATTTCTTTTGTAATAGAATAGTTCCTCCACCTTTACTTAAGAACTTTTGTGCTAGGTTGTAACTTTTAAGCAGGTTGCCATGGTTACCCCCCCCCACCGACAGGGCTTAAGTTAAAACCCTTTTGTGTAACTGTTGTTTTTTTAATATTCATTCGTTTGTGGGGGGTTTTGTTGTTAATTTGGTAGCCATACATAGTAAGCGTGATCACGATCTCTATCTGACCTCAGTAGCAAAAATAAACTTCAAGCAGCTCGGTTTACATGAGAAGAGTGAAGGCGGTTTCAAGTACTGCGCGGATGCTGGTGGTATATGATGGGTATGCAAGGCACTTGAAGTCCACGTTAGAGAGAGACGGAGAGGGGACACTTAGTTATATGACAGCAAGCAGTTTTCTGCATTGTTTGTGGTTACTGCCGTTTTTGTGGGTGATTTGTTTGTCTGCAGGGAAACAGCACAGAGGCATAGGGGCATAGATAGAGCCGCACTAGCCTACCACAGTGAAGTATCGGAGTAAAAAAAATATAATAATAATATTCATTTTGTTTGTGGTGTGTCTGTGTTTTAGGGAGTGGGAGTTCAGTCAGCATGAGCAGGTCAGAGTAGCGCTGATTACCGACATGCTAGCCTAGCGCTACTGCTTTCAATTGTAACAGCCATTTTTTAAGGGGAAAATGTAAACACTTTAACTGTGTTTGAAAAAAGAAATGAATGGCAGTGAAGTTGGGATAGATTTGTTTAGGGTTGATTCGGTGATGGCAGTTACTCTGTGTGTGAGCGGAAGATGAGAGCAAGTGGAAAGTGGCGCCTGCGATTAGCTGGCAAAGTTGATTTCATTTTCTTTTAGCGCTACAACTTTGTGGAGGACAAAACAAAGTTTTTTTTTATTGCTTGCATACTTACTGGCCCCTATTGTAGCTCGCCAGTGATCCTTAAGTGATTATGGTAGTTGTGGAGGGGGAGTCATGTCATCGGAGCAGACTGGGATTTTTAAGTTGTGGGTCTGATTCTGCATTTGCCGACAGGCAAGACTGAGTGAGCCGTGGCAGACAAGACAAAATAAAAAGAAAACAACTGTTTTAAAACCTGGGAATCAGGTACAAATTTAATTTGGTACTGGCTGTTGTCTTATCTATGGAGTAAGTGTGTGTGTGTCGCGCGCGCGTGAGGGAGGTATTCACTCTCTCACTAAGCAATGAAAAAAATGGCGGTAATTTGAAACTGTGTGCCCAATGCTTCAGCCAATGATGAAGCAGGCTGGGCACAAGGACACTGGGCTGGGCATGAGGCAGGTTTGGGCTGGGGCTTTTTATTTGGTGGGCATCTATTGAAAGTTAATGTACCCCTCTGGAAGGGGTACCAGCCAATCAGATGCCTCCAAATAAAAAGCCCATTTTCTAATCCAATCTATATGGTAGCTAGTCTGTAGCACCTAAAACAACTCATGGTATATCATTACCCTTTGTTGTCTATGCATTTGCATCCTAACTAAAAGCTGTTGTACCACAGTTCAAAGGTCATAGAATGATATTGTACCGCTAGTATAGTAAAGGTACCACAAGATTTTTATTTCAGGACAATGTTCTGACAGAACAATACCACCCCACAACATGACTGACTGGATGTTCTAACTGGAGAAATTATCCTTGCCATTCCATTTGCTATGTGTTCCTAGTCAGCCACTGGCTAATTCACGTTGCAATTTTCATTGGCAGCCTCATTCTCACAGCTCATTTGCCACTCTCCTCATTGTCGTTTGTGTTCAAATCTTAACTGAAGGAGTAATTTCACCTGTCATTTGGAGCCAAAATTCAACTGAAAAACTGATTTTCCTACCTTGCTCCATGAATTATTTTCATATGTAATTGTCTTTCTTTCAGTAGTTAGTTGAACATTACTAAATGCTCACTTCTTCTGAATTTCTGAATTGCGTATTTTACATTTACAGGTATGTGATTTATGTCACCCATCATCCAGTGAGCATTTCCTGACTTCCTGATTCCTTCATGTCCACAGTTCCCACTCCCGGTCCTGTCTTGTCTTATGGAGTTGGATGTTTACATTTCAAATTTATTTTCGCTGCCTCCCAACAAGACTTTTTGCAATTATCAGTCTATGCTGATAGCTTTATCTTGTGCTTCACATTTACCATAGCACCTGCAACCTTTACCTGCCTTCCTGGCCCCAGTATGTACAGAAAGTACAGTTAAGTAAGAACTTACCATAACAGTAGATCTTCAAGAGGATCTCTTACATCAGGCCACACCTGTGGAACTATAGCCACTAGGCACTGGGAGCACACAGAAACATTTTAGCTAGCAGTCTAGTTGGGGTCATCCACTATGGCGTCAGATGCCGATGTCCTCCCTATGTAAATATGGGTAGCCCCACACCCTCCTCAGTTCCCCCACTGGAGACCATATGCAGAGGACCTCCTCCTGGGGAACCAAGGGAGAGCTAGAGGTTCCCACCACTAAGTAATTGAAACAGAAGGTGGACCATCCTGGAAAGAGAGAGAGACAGGAAAAAAAGAAGCCCTGAAAGCTAAGGGGGATAGAGGGTGGGATGGCAGATAAAGCATGCCTCTCAAAACTGTATGGGACACCTCAACTGTTAAGGTAAGTTCTTACATAACTGTACTATCTTCATCGAGGGTATCCCTTGCATCAGGCTACACCTATGGAATGAGACCCAAGCAGTACTGACAGAGAGACAGTCTGGGTGGTTGGAGGCTATAGGCCTAAACCAGGAGGCCTTAAAGCACAGCTAGGCCGAAGCCTGCCCTTCTTCTAGAGGCAATATGTAGACTGTAGTGTTTAGTGAAAGTGTGAACTGTACTTCAAGTCACAGTGGCACAGATGTCAGTGGCTGACACATTCCTGAAACTAGCAACAGAAGTGGCCATGCCTCTGGTAGAGTGGCCATGTACCACCCTAGGAAGTTTGTTACTGCACTTCCTGTAACAGAAAATAATGCAGTTGTCCAACCATTTGGACAGGCACTGTTTAGAAATTGGTACGCCCTCTTTCCTAGGTGCAAAAGAAACAAACAGCTATGAGGACTTTCTGCAGTTCCTCGTGCAATGAACATATCTGAGTATTCCATGAACATCAAAATAATTGAGCAATGCTTCCCCTGAATTGCTATGCTCTGGGTAGTACACAAGCAGGTGGATGGCTTGATTCAGGGTTAACTCAGACACTACATTTGGTAAACACTTAAGAGTTGGTACACAAAGATACTGTGTCTTTGTGAAAAACCAAATAAGGAGACACACATCAGAGCCTGAAGCTTGGAAATCAGAAGTAATAGCAACTAAACATATCACATTCCACAACAGAAAATATAGCTTGCATGTCATGGCCAGCTCAAAATGAGCCAAAGAAAGTTTCTCTAACACAAAATTTAAGTCCCAACGTGGGACTGGATTGCGGATGGGAGGCTTCAGATAAAGCATGCTTCTCAAAAATGTACAGGACACTTCCTGTTGTGCCATTGTACAGCCATCAACAGGCACATGGAAGGCTGAAATAGCAGCCAGATGCACTTTAATGGAGGAGTATTGCAGGCCAGAATCTGAGAGAGACAGCAAATACTCCAGAATATGATTCACTGGGCAAGTAAAAGGTTCCAAATGATGGTAAGCAGTGCACAGAGCAAAGCACTTCAACTTCAAGGAATAAGTAGCCCACGTGGAAGGCTTCCTAGCAGCCACTAGGACATCATCCACTTCTTAGGATACCCCAAACCTAGCCATGGCTATGTCTTCAGGAGCCAAGCATGAAGGTGTAGTGATCTGAAGTCTGGATGGACCAGTGTGTCCTGCTCCTGGGAAAACAAACCTTTGTACAGGGGCAGGGGTACTGGAGGTTCCACTGACAACTGCTGTAATAAAGAAAACCAGATCTGACAAAGCCAGAAGGGAACAAAGAGAATCATAGTCACTCCTTCCATCTGAAGCTTGATCAGCACTCTCTGAATTAGGGGGAAGGTAGGGAAGGTGTTGAGGAACCTCCATTTCCAGGAGAGGGACAACACATCTCACCAGAAAACTCCAGGCCCTAAAGCAAGCAAGCAGAAAAGCAGCAGTTTTGCACTGAGTGGGGACACAAAAAGGTCTGACTCTGGATGACCCTACCTGTTGAACAGGTCTTCTCCAACTGAAGTCAGCAGTTCCCATTCGTGCATCCTGGACTGTGACCTGCTTAGCCTGTCTGCCAATTATGTTTTGAGCACCTGGAACATGGACTGCCAACAGTTCTAGACCATGTTCAAGAGCCCAGTACCAGACCCTTATCACTTCTCTGCACAGGGGGTATGAATGGGTCCCCGCTTGCTTTGTTGATGTAGTGCACTACACTGATGTTGTCCATCTGCACTAGCAGAGGTCTCAAAGACAGATAGTCCTGGAAGACTTGCAGGCCATATAGAATGGCTTTCATCTTGAGAACATTTATCTGGAGGGAACTCTCCACTGTGGTACAAGTAAACTGGGTCCGGTGAGGGCCCAGGTGTGCTCCCCAGCCCATCTCCGAAGTGTCCGTGGTGAGGATCTGCTGAGGGGAGGCAATCAGGAAAGGGACCCCTTTGAGTAAATTGCTGGGTTCCCTCCACCACTGGAGCACTTTCTTTATTGGTGAAGTTACTAGAACCTTTTGTTCTAGATCATCGATGTGTTGATCCTATTGGACTCTCACAGTCCAATAGGGGGTGGGGTTACCCATGCTGATGTTACAAGCAAAAGGGTGAGGGACATTAGGGCACCAGCACAATGCCAACAGTGATCATTGCACTAGGCCATTGTGCTGCCCCACCCCAGTTGTGCCCAATGTCCCGGGGCAAGCGTGGGTTGTTATCGGGGGGCTGTGCCCCCTGCACCACCCACTGTGGGGGGCTTCACCCCCACACCCCTGAAACTATAATATAATCACTGCCACATCAGAGGTTTATGGGGCAAGCTGTGCAACACCTGTAGAGCACCCTCCAAGCCACTTGCTGCTAAATCCAGTTCACTAGTATGACAGGTGAACTAGCTGCAGTGCCCACATTATGGCATCCTAATGAAAGCACCCCTCTAACAGTATGTGTTGGGGGATCTGCATGTGCAGCCTCACCAGGGGCACCGTGACAATGGCTGCAGCCATTAAGTCCAGCAGCTGAAGGAATGCCCCGGCTGTGACATACTGGTTGTGGTAAAGCAACTTGGCCTGTCCCATCAGGCATTCAGCCTTTTCTTGGAGCTAGAAAGCTGCAACCTGGGCAGTGTCCATTATGGCTCCTATGTGCTGAAGACACTGATAGGGGATCAAGACTAACTTGGGCAGGTTGACCATGATCCCTAATGTGTGGAACAGCTGTATGTAAGCAGGGTGCAGAGCCATTGCTCCTCAGACTGAGCTTTGAGCAACCAGTCATCCACGTAAGGGAAGATGTATAAACCCTACCTCCTGAGAGCTGCTGCTACCACCAACAAGCATTTAGTAAAGACCCGTGATACAGAAGATAAGCCAAAGGGCAAGGTCCTGAACTGGTAGTGCTTCCTCTGGAACAGAAACCTGAGGTACTGCCTGTGGTGGGTACAAATCTTTAGGTGCAGGTATGCATCCGGCATGTATAGGAAGCATACCCAGTCTCCCTTGCGTAGGAGAGGCAGAGGCCCTGTAAGGTTACCATCCTGAATTTCTTGTACTGGATGTAGAAGTTCAGGTTTCTTGGGTTCAGAATGGGCCAGAAATCCCCTGTGGATCTGGGGACTAGAAAGAAATCAGAATAGAACCCCTGTTCCTTTTATTCATGGGAACCGGTTCTATGGCCTTTTTTTGCAGCAGCATGTGAATTTCCCCCAGCAGCACTGGAATGTGGTCTGAAGGATTGCTTGAAGGAACTGGAGGTAAATCCAGGGGCCCCTCCAAAATTTCTAGAGTGTGGCCTTACTCTGTGACCTGCGGGACCCAAGCATCTGCTGTGATCTCCTTCCACCTGCCCAAGTGAAGGAAGCAGTGACTCCCTACCACCGCCTCCTGCAGTACTGGAGTGTGGGGATCTGGCAAAGAGTCAGGCTGAGGTAAGACCAGCAGTCGGGGCTGCACTTTCATTTCTAGGGACCTTCCCGGTAGTGGACATAGGGGTAGGCAGGGCTGTGGCTGCTCAGTGCTTACCTGCCTGTAGGGTACCCAGCTTGGATTTGTGAGAGGTCTGACAAAGAGGCACCTTCTGTCTACCTCTTGGCTGTGTATGGTAAAGTGAGTGGACCAACCGCAGGTTCCTCCCCAAGACCTGCAGTTCAGAAAGGATGTCCTCTATATCCGTCCTGAAGAATTTGTAGTCACTGAAGGGGGCATTCAAAATGGACTGTTGCATGTCAGTAGCAAAACCAGACACCCTGAGCCAAGAATGTCTTCTGGGACAACTGTGGCCGCTCTAGCAGCGGCATCTGAGACATCATAGGCAGCCCTTAAGAGGTGCTTGCCCACATCTGCCCCAGACTGTACAGCTTTAAGCAGCTCCTGCCTCTGGAGACAATCTGGAAGGGCCTGAGCTGCAGCTTTGGCCTTTTTCCAGAGGGCATTCTGAAATTTGACCATATGGGCAATGTAATTATTAATTCAGAGGGCCAGTCTGGAAGAAGCATCGGCCCTCTTGCCCATAACATCCAGCTTTATGGACTCCTTATCTGGGGGGAGAGAGCTGAGGTGCTGCGGTCTCTTGGACCTATCATTTTTTTGTAAATTTTATTTAGATAAAAACCAGCATTTTTTGGACTACTGTTACATACATATAAGTGACAGCATAGTTAATACATTGCTTCACATCACATATAGCATATATATCCAAACTACTTGGGATTTCCAGATTTTAGGGACATCATATTCAGTACACAAGTTACAATTGTATGGAACTCTTGTAATATTAATTTAAAGTTAGTAAGTCTCCTGCCCATATATGGAATGTCAACAGCTCACAAATCATTAGGACCTAAATTGCTGGGAACCAGTCACTTTTCAATGCCTCCTCTATAGGCATCCAAATACAATGGAACCTTTCCAGTTGACCTCGAACAGAGTACTGTGTATGCTCCAGCTTCATGCACTGGAGCAATGAGTGAACCTACTGAGCAATAGTGTGAGTCGAGTCCATTCTCCAGTGCATGACTAGGACCTGCTTCCCCATGACATATCCCAACCTCGCCAGGAGATGCATATCATTGCCTCTTCGCCTCCAACCCCTGGGCAGGCCCAGTAACACCTCTGTGGAGTCCTCAGTCACTTGTGTTCCAACAGTTAGTGCCAGTATTCTAGAGACCTCATTCCAGTAGGTCGCAACTTTGGGGCATGCCCAAACCATATGGAAAAACATCCTCCTGTGTGCCTTACACTTAGGGTAGGTCTCAGGAATTGATGGGTCCAACCTATGGGCTAGGGCAGGGGTAAAATACATTCTGTATAGATAGTTCAAGTAAATCGCCCTTAGTCTGTTGTTTACTGAGCATGTCAGTCCCATTTTTAAAATCCTGTCCCAATCCCCACCAATGAGGCCTCCTGGGCCCAAGTCCTTCTCCCATTTTAGTTTTAATCTAATCAATGAGTCTGACAGGGCCCCCTCCAGCAGGCTATAACATCGACTTACTGGCTGTGAGTTTAGTTTCAAGTTATCCTTAATAAATATTTCTTCTAGGGGTGAGTGGGTCAGGCACATGTCTGTGCTTCCCTCCAGCATAAGTATGGACCTTATTTTGCAATAGGTGAAAAAGTGAGCAGTTTTCAAGTCATATCTCCTGCGAAGCTGGGGAAAGTCCTGTAGTGTGCTGTCTTTGTACATCAGGGAAAGGAGAGACAGTCCCCTTCTGGTCCATTCCTTCAGAGTGCACGCCACCATAGCTTGCAGGTCGCCTTGTGCCCTCAGAGTTGCTTCTATTGAAGCCTCTGGCAAGAAAGTTTTCCCCGGCCTAGAACTGTATGGGCTTTCATCCAGACCTTAACCAGAGTTCTTGTTAGTGGATTCTTCATTACTGTTATCTGATAAGAAGCCAAGACAGGGGCCAGAAGAGAGTTATCCATAGGCCCTTCCCCTTCCTCAATGTCCAAGTCTGTCCACACTTGTCTGTGAGTGCTCCCTGGGGCCAAATTTTCTATAAACACCAATTGTGCCACCAGATAATAACGCTGTAGGTTGGGCAGTCCCAGCCCCCACCCCATCCCCTCACCCCCACCCCACCCCCACCGGAGACCACAGCACCTTTTTTTTTTATTCTGGGGCATTGGCCTTGCCACAGTAAGGAGGTAACCACCCCCCTCCAATGCCTTTAAATATTTCCTGGGGACCTGAGTGGGGACTGATTGAAATAAATACAAGCATTATGGCAGGATGCACATTTTGACCAAATTGGCCCTCCCCACTAAGGTTAGAGGCAAAGACTGCCACCGCGTACAGTCGCTTTTCACTTTATGAATGAAGGGCTTAAAGTTTACTTCATCTAGCCTGGATAGCTTACTCGTGAATTTAATCCCTAGATATTTTAATTTGTTTACTGGATTGATCTGGGTCCCTCCTATCCTAACCGAATCCCTTCACCTTCCCAGAGGGAGCCACTCACACTTGCACCAATTGATTTTATGCCCTGATACTGGGACATAGACTGAAAACAGTTGGGTAAGCCTCTGGAGAGCATTTACTGGCTTCTCCAAGAATAACAGAATATCATCTGCAAAGAGGGATAGCACATGATTCTTTCCCCCTCCACTTGAATCCCTCTAACTCCTCATGACTACGGATGGCTACAGTCAAGGCCTCTATAGTAAGAACATATAAGAGGGGAGATACAGGGCACCCCTGCCTAGTACCACGGGTGAGGGAGAAGGGGGGAAGAGGGTGTCATTCATCAGAATCTGTGCTTTAGGGGAGGTATCGAAAGAGCCAATTCAGGATCTGATAATTGGGCCAAAATTAAACTTTTGTAGGACCACAAACATAAAGGGCCACTTGACGTGATCAAAAGCTTTCTCAGCGTCCAGAGCAAGAAGACCTTGTCTGTCGCCTCCCTCCTTGACCAGTGGTGGATAATGTTAATGGCACACCTCAGATTGTCTTTGGCCTGTCTACCCCCTGTGACATGGACAGCCAGTTCTGAATGCTGTATAATTTTTTTTTTTATATAAAATGTATTACTGACTGTCTCTGCTGAGAAATCTGGTACTCTTGAAATGACCTCACTCACCTCCCCCCCCCCCCCAGGTTTCAGCTGAAAGATGAAAGCCATGAGAAAAATGCTGAAAACAACATGTGAGATCACACACACAGTTTTAGATACTAGGTGTTACATGGAAGGCCTTAATCAAGGACCTCCTGTTTGTCTCAGTTAATTGCAGCTGTAGTTGCTAAATCATATCCATTTTATGACGCTGGAGGGAAAACCCAGGTTATTGCATAGAAGTGCGAAATCATAAAGATGCTTTCATGTCCTGGAATGAAGAAGCTTATTATGAGATCAACGAAGTGTCATTTGAAGGACATGAATTATGCTGAAGTTGTAGAATGTAATACTTTGAAAAGACATCCTGTTTTTGTATAAGATATATATTTTTTTATATATAACCTGACAGAGGAGGAGCTAGATGACCTCACACAAAAAGGGTCGGCAAATACAGTTTGTTTAAGGATTATTCTGTTTTACCGTCAGACACACTTTTACCTAGACTCTGACCAAGAAACATCGGTGAGCACTGTAAACAAGTATTTAGAAAGAGAGTCAAATCTAAGTACTGTAAGTAGGAATTTGCACTGTTTAAACCTTGTTCTTTTAAAAGATTTGTATGTCTTGTGATATAACAGTTCTGCATTGTTGTGTTTTACATATTTTTATCTATTGTAGTAAAACTCTTTTTAGAGCATACTTGGTCTATTTTTGAATTTCTTTTAGTTGTAAGAAAAGTATATGGTTATAGCAGACAGCAGGTATAAACGCAAATGGTGGCACCAAACTGGAAAGAGAAACATTTTAAATCAGAGGTCTTTATTAAAGTTTTCAAGAGTTCATCTCTGTATACCTGATTAGGTGCCCATAGGCAAATATATCTGGCCCCCAAAGACAGAAATATCTGAGCCTGTGCATTGGGTACGCTAGCAAGAGGTTCACAGTTTGAATCCCTCCAGAACTGAGACCAAAGGTTGATCCGAACTCACAAAACAGACAAGAGGATTACCTTCTTCTGTTAAACTGTTCACAAGACTGCGCTCAGAGGTTGACACTTTAGGAGTAGAGGGCCTGACCTGCTGAGTGGGTTTGTGACAGATTGGTTGGCAGCGGTGGCATAATTTTTATATCACAAGCTTTTACTGTTCTGTGTCAGCTGAGACTGTAAGCTGTCTTGCAAAGAAAGAAAAAAGGCAGAGTTTTATTTTAAAAAGGACACAGAACTATATATCATTTGGCTTACAGTCAAGTTCTTACCCGTTTTATTTTTTTTCTAAAGTGCAATCAGAGTAGCAGTAGTCAGGAATGATGACTTCCAACTGCAGCAGGCACACTGTAGATTACTTAAGGCAGTTGTGCGGGGACAGAGGAGTCCCATTCGAGGTGAAAGCAAGCAAGCAGAGCCTCATAGATGCCCTGATGGTAGCAGATACCCAGAGCAGCGAATCACCAACCGTGACTGGAAAGGACCAAACCTCAAGTGTGGAAGGGCTAGCGGCCAGTGAAGAGTCCAGAGCTGATGAGGAGGACAGCAGGGCCACAGCAGCAGCGGAGGGTCACCATTATCCTGAATCCAGAGGTACTCAGGCTGCAAATTGAGTTGCGCAGGATGGAACTGGAGGCCGAGCGACAACAGAGGGAGGCAGACCATGAGGAGCATGAGCACCAGCGAGCTGCAGAGGAGAAGAGAGAGGAGCACCAGAGGCAACATGAACTGGAGAAGCTACGACTTCGACCAGCGGCACCAGAGCAGGTAAATGGCTTGGGTTTAACTGGGACTGCAGGACTGGGTTACAAATCAAACTCCAAATTAAAAGCCGAGTTTAAAGAGGGGGAGGACATAGATGCCTTTTTAAATTCTTTTGAAAGTTTTAAAAGCCGCACTGTTAAAAAAGTTTGAATTAACTACTGAATCATACAGAGCTAAATTCCGTAAGCTCAGAAGAAGCTCTGATATGAGTCATGAGGAGCTAGCCACGAAATAACGTCAGTTTTTAAAACGTTGGTGGGAAGGAATTGAGGCAAACTCTGTAGATAAAATTGAAAATGTGATTTTATTAGAACAGTTTTATTGGGCTTGCCCAGCAGAGCTAAAAGCTTGGCTAGAGGACCAAGATCCCAAAACAGTGCAAGAGGCTGCTGAACTCTCGGACCGCTATGCCAAGTGCAGACCTGCCCTGAGAGCCAATGGGGTGGGCATGGCAGTGCAGAAAGGGAAAAGCGTGCCATCAGGCAGCTAAAACCCTCACTGCCTCCCCGAAACCAGTTAGCCCCAGGTTTCAGAAAAATGATTTCTCCGGGAGAAGAACTGAATGTTGGTTGTGTAAGGAAACTGGACATACTGCCAGACAGTGTCCCAAAAGGCAAGTCATAATACACAACCGGGTACTAGAAAAGAAGTGGGTTATTTGTGTGTCCCTGGAAGCATGCCAGTGAACATGAGGGAACACATGCACCCAGTCATGGTGAATGGTGGACAGACGCAGAGGTTAGGAGACACAGGGGCATCCCTGATGTTAGTAAAGGGGGATCTGGTACAGCCTGGTCAGCTTATACTCAATAAATACATCACTGTCCAAGGGTTTACTGGAGAAGAGAAAACATTGCCATTGGCTAGTGTTCTCCTGGACTGGGGTGAAATGGGGGAACTGTGCAACAGGTGGCTGTAGCCAAAACATTAGCAGTGGATGTGATCCTGAGTAACAGTCTCCAACAGGGGATAGTATGTGCAGTTACCCATAGCCAAATGGCAAGGGAAAATTGTAGTTCCCCGAACCCCACAGAAACCAGTGTGGAAACCACTGAGAGGCTGGTTCCCCAGCCTGTGTCTCCAGAGGGGGAGACTGGTAAAAAGGGGGTAGAAATTTCTCCGGTAGCAAGTGACCACACAACTATGGAAGGTTACTCTGAAGAGGGAGGAGTGACCACTTGTCAGAGGGTTGGGATTGACAGTGATCCTGAGGGCCCTGATGCTAGTGATAGGGACCCCAGTTTAGCGACTGAAGGGGACCTGTCCCATGCCTTGGGAATGTGTGAGGGATTTGCAGCTGCTCAGAGGAGTGACTCTAGTTTAGAGAAGCTGAGGGCTTGGGCAGACTCGGACAGTGCACAGGGAGGTGAAGGCCAACATAAGGTTTATTGGGAAAATGGACTTATGTATACTCAGGCAGTACAGACAGAGAGTGGGATGCTAGGCAAGCAGTTTGTCATTCCCCAGGGGTATCATGAGCAGTTGCTCAACAGTGCACATGGTATTCCTTGTCTGGTCATCTGAGAATCACGCGCTAGCTTGCTAGTAGTTGGCCCAGATCCTACTGGCTAACTTCACCCTGCAGGTGAAGGAGTATTGCAGGTCTTGTCACCGGTGCCAAGAAATAGGGAAGGCGGGCAAGAAAACCCAAGCTGCCCTGATTCCATTGCCCACAATGGAGGAGCCATTCCAGAGAGTGGGAATGGATATTGTGGGGCCTTTAAATGCCCCCAGCTCCTCAGGGAAGAGATTCATCCTGACTGTGGTGGATCTGAACTCACAAAACAGACAAGCGGGTTACCTTGTTCTGTTAAATTGTTCACAAGACTGCACTTGGAGGTTGGCACTTTGGGAGCAGAGGGCCTGACCTGCTGAGTGGGTTTGTGACACCCCCCACAAATCCTCCCTGATCTGGGTGTACCAGTTCTGGGAGAACCCCTTCCAAGCGTTTAACCAAAATCTTGGCTATAATTTTATAATCTGCATTTAATAATGATATTGGCCTATCTGATCCACAGTTTTGGGGGTCTTTCCCAGGCTTGGGCAGCACCATTATAGTCGCCATATGCATGTATGGGGGGAGGGCTCCCTCATCAAGAACTGCACTCACCATTGTGTGCATTAGAGGATTTATCACCTCCCAGAGGGCTTTATAAAACTCAAATGGAATTCCATTCAGTCCGGAGGCTTTGCCACGTTTAGAGGCCAATACCGCCTGACAGAGCTCCAATAGGGTGATTGGAGAGTCCAAACATTCCAACTGCTCATGGGATAGTGTCAGGAGATCTATCTTGTCCAGGAAAACCCTTGGGGAGAGGTCGTTTGGGGCCTGGGTGGTGTAAAGATCCTGGTAAAAGGTGCAAAATACCAAATTAATTTCCTGTGGGTTGGCTGTAAGGGTGCCATCCCCCTTTCCTATTTTTGTGGATTGTTCTTTCCGCTCTTTTCTTTTTAATTTGCCAGGCTAAAAATGTCCCCGATTTGTCTCCCTCAAAATAGGAGTGGAACTGTGTAACTAAAATCTCTCTTTCTATCCTGTGAGAAGCTAACTGGTTAAGCCTTCCCTTCAGAAGTGTTAGTGTTCTAGTATTATTTGGGTTACTCTGAGCCATGTTCTGTTTTTCTCTGTCTCTAATTTCTTTTTGTAGTGACTCTTCTTCCTGTGTTTGTTTCTTTTTAACATAAGAAGCTTATGATGTGGACTCCCCTCTCGCAAACGCTTTCATGGCATCCCACACAGTTTGTATGGAGACCTCTCTGGTGTCATTTAAGGCTATGAATTCTGTGAGCTTAGAAGCCATGGTTGTCATAAACAGTTTTTCACACACTATAGTGGGGTCCATTCTCCATTGCCAGGCTGGATGGTCCTCTGGGTCAACCTCCACTACCGCCACTATGGGAATGTGATCTGAAACCAGTATACGACCATAACTTGCTTCCATAACCCCCCCCCCCCAGTAGTGTCACTGGGCAAAAAATATAATCTAATCTAGTATAAATTTTGTGTAAGTGGGAGTAAAAAGAATACTCTCACTCTTGTGGGTGTTTATACCTCCAGATTTCATTTAAACCCCTCTCCTTCATCAAATTTACTTAGGGCAACCACGCTCTTAGGAGCAGGCCTGCTGCGTTTGCCTGAATGATCTAGGGCATTGTCCCAGTATGTGTTAAAGTCCCCTCCAATTATTAAAGCACCCTTATATGCAGCCAGCCCAGTGGCATGGTGAGCTAAGGCATCATACCTTACCTCCTGCCATGCTGGCAACCGGTGTTGTAGTGCGAGCAGGCCGCCGGAGGCCGGCTGGGGAGGGAGGGAAAGGATTGAGCGTCCTGAGGACAGCTCTCCTCTCCCGGGAAGGGGGCAGGAGGGAGACCGCTGCATGCCTGACCCTAGTGGAGGCTGGGGCCAGGACCGTGGCTCATACGAGGGGCAGGAGGAAGACACCGGTGTGTTGCATGCGAGTGTAGGCGGCTCGCCATTGGCGTCATTGCACGCCACTGTGCCGCACTCAGGGAAGCAGAGAAAATGGAAAAATAGCTCCTCGGCAGGATGATTGCCAGTCGCCGCAGGCCCCGCTCCCACGATTGGCAGTAACCACTGCACTGGATCCGTCCCGGCAAGTTGAGGGATCCCTGCCGCCCCGCCATGGGGGGGCAAGCCAAGGAGGAAGCGGAGAGGTAAGCTGCGAGCAGGAGACAGGGCTGGGCAACCTGGCAAGAGTGAGCGCTGTAGGGAAAGGGGAGAAAAATAGATTAACTAAAAAGAAATCACCCTTATATGAGGCTAGTGCCACCAATAGGTGGTGGAAGAAATCTGGGAAGTCGAAATTAGGCCCATAGAGGGACACTAGTGTGTAGAGAACTTGTTCCATGGTCACTTCAGCAAACAGGTAGTGGCCCTGGGGATCTGCCATCACCAAATGAATCTCTACCCTGCGGGAGGGTCTGAACCAGATGGCCACACCCCAGGGCTGGCTCCAGGTTTTGTGGGCCCCGGGCAATGCACCGCCAGTGGGCCCCCCGGCCTCCCCTCACTCATCTGTCCATGTAAAAATAAAAATAAAAATGGCAATGTAAACAACAATCAAACCAGCCTCAGTGCTTGGCAGAGAGATGCAGCGTAGGCAGCCCATCCCCCCCCCATCCCGAGCCGTTGGTGCTGTTGTCTCAAGCTGTGCAAAAGGTGCAAAATTCTTTCACCAAATGAGAATAACAGCATATGGCCTGGGAGTGCAGATGGAACACTTATAGTTAAGCTATAGGCACCTGCCAACCAGAAATTAAATTTCTCCTGCCATTAGATGCACCCTAACTGCTCTTTTTGCTCCAAATAGGAGATTGAGCTGCGACAATATTTTGTTTGGTTCCAAACTTCCAGTTGTACTTCTGCATGCATTTTTTACTTGTATTTTCTTTCCTGGCTCGAACCAATGACCATGACCCCTTGCTTACCATTATTCATGAAACAGTATTATATTTAACAAAAGGAAGTCGGTATTAGAGAGTCTGACCTGTTGTTGCCACAACTCCAGAAGATGCTCCTCCAGGCCACCGACCATCCTCACTGAAGAACTGCTGCTGCCCCTGTTGATTCTGCTGCGTTGCTCTGCCCTCAATGCCAACCCACGGCCTGACCATCATGTTGCCATTTTGGAGCCCTGCCAGCCCCTGCTGCCCCAACACACAATGATTCAGAATGCCTCTCTCGGCTTTGGCTTTCATGATGACTCTCGTGCCCGCCCGCTATATTACCTGGCCCCGCGCCCGCGCTGCCCCGGACCAGATGACTGGTGCACTCCATTGTACCATGCCCCCGCCCACCCCAACTCACGCCTTTACATTTGAAACCGCATCCGCAGGATGTAATAGCTAACCAGCTTGGGGGGGGGGATCAGGCCCGCCCCTCCACCACACTCTCCAGCCAGTAATTGGCCACCACCAGCACATCCACACCCCACAGACAGGAAACGCTACCTGTTGGATCAGGGCCCTGCCACTCAAGCAGGGCTGACAGCCTTTATTTTTGGGGGGACCCGCAAGGGAATCTTTTGAGATGTTTTTGTTTCCACTCTCAGTGCCGCATCAGCATACTCAATCTTTACAGATTTAAATTGTACCAAGCTGGGGATGGAGGCAGAGCAGAGCCCGAGCAACATAGCAAGGGCCCCCCCCCCGGTGTTGATGCCCCGGGCATTTGCCAGGGTGCTGATGCCAGCCCTGCCACACCCCTCGCCCTTCAGGTGAAAGGGACTACCAAAAGCTGCCCACCCCATGAGGAAGCAAGTCTGTCCACCTCCTGTTGCATCATATACAGCTCCTGCAGGAAGTTAACATCTCCCTTCACTTACTTAATATATGTCCATACCCTTTTTCTTTTTACCACGGTTTTGAGGCCATTGATATTCCAAGTTAGAAAGGCTATTTCCTCCATTTTACCTTGTTATTTTTTTCTTTTATATTATATTTTTATTGATTTTGCAAGCAAGACTTACATCTCAGTTACACACAGGAGGATAGCATTATACAAGTTAAGACATTACTGCTCTCTTACAAAGTACTAGTGAAAGACACCCCCTCCAGAGATACATCATAGGGGGAGTTAACAACAGGTACATCGTATTTTAGGCTGGGTATAAAACTGCATGCAACCAGGAAGTCCCAAGGGGATTCATACCAAGGATGGAAAATATACCAAATACCCTATTATCATGTTGACTATAACAGTCTAATCGATTCCCCCAAAACTCCAGTGATTAGAACAAGCTAAAGAAATCTTAGACTCACGAACTCCCAGAAGCGAAAGCACATGGTAACATTGCTTTCATATTAAGGAATAAGCAGACATTTTAAAATGACTAAACATATAACTAAGCATGTCACTAAAGAGCATATTACAATGCAACAGGAAAGCATGACATTGTTTCAGCTGGGAGAAGAGAGTTTACCAGGCCTACAACCTGTTGAAAGGACAGGGATAATTACGCAAATGTGTACAGTCCCAACACATAAACAGCAACGCTGCAGATAGTCGCAACTGTCCAAATGAGAGAAGCTACAAATTTTAACTAAAATATGTTGAAACAATCACTGTATTGAAGTGGGAAGAGAGGCACCTGAGTCTCATGACCCATCCCCACAAAACCACAGTGTAAATTATTAGACCTGCCCAGTGTCTCAGTCTGCATCCGAGGATTCACCCTCAGCATCCTCCGCTATCTCCGATTCCATCCTGCAAATCATTCTCTTGGCTTCCCTCACTTCGTTGAACAAATATTGCTTCCCCTGCCAAACAATGCGGAGCTTAGCCGGTAACAGCACTTGATGAGGAATTTTTATGTTTCTCAGTCGACCACGAAGTCCATCAAAGGCTTTACGCCATTGCCGTGTACTGTAGGAAAGGTCCAGGAACATCTGTAGGGTATCCTCACCATAATTCAGTGATCTGCAATGTCTCGCTGCGTTCAGGGCCCGATCTCTATCACTTCAGGGCCCGATCCCTATCCGACCTTGTTATTTTTAATAACATCGCTTGATAGTCCCTTGAGGTATATAATATTACTTGTAACAGCTCCAGATTCACCATTTCGGTTTTCAAACATTTCCCCTCCCATCGCCACCCTAACCCCAACTTCTACAACACCCTTTAACAAACACAACAAGTTGGTTGAACCCAACTCTCCCCCCCCACCAATCCCCCAGTAACAAGTCAACACAACAAACTGCTATAATTCCTCTCTGTAGCTTTAAGAGAAGAGCTTTCCCCTTTTTAAGACCCCTTCCCCCAAATTTCCCTAGTAAGCCATGTCCCTTCAAAAGCCAAAGAAAAGGACACAGCCACCCGAGAAAGGATTCTTCCTTTCTCACCCTCCCATCATCCCTTTGTGAATTCATCCCACCCATAAGTCCCTCTACTTTTCATGGATGGAGCTGGGCCATCCATCCAGTTACCTTCTTAATCACTAGTTATGCATACTGCATCACTGCCAGTGGCCGGGGAGGCTGGGGAATCAGTACCCCCAAGAACAAGGGCGTCATTCCTCCAGTAATGCCTTGGCAAGTCGCTCCCCTTCGGATAGAGCGATCCACCCTTGCCCCCGGTCTACCTCCCCCATATTGTTGAATGAGTTGGGGGTAGGGGGGAATTAGGCAACTCCACTTGGAGACTTCAGTGGAAGAAAGTCCAATACCAGGTCCCTAGATGTTGGCCGAGGGGCTCACATTGCCCGAAAAGGCATCAGGCCCGCCCCAGTCCTACCTCAATATGTGTGGTTCAGACTGACTTTAATTGTGCATCTGTTTGAGTATTTAGGTACCCAGTCTACGCCCAAACTCTTCTTCAGCCTTCCACCTAGCAAGCTTTCCACTGAGCAATCACACTTAGACCACAAGGCCTGTTGATGTTTCATAAAATGGTCATATCTTGAGTTGCTTGCTTAAGTTCATTTCCCTCCTCCCTCCCAGTAGTAGTGTAAGGTGCCAAACCTCAAAGTAAACAGTAACAAACACATGCTGCACACACAGAAGAACAGGTAAAAAGAAGACTTTAAACATGTTAGCTCAGTAGGCTCTTACTGCTAAATCTCCCACTAGTGGCTAGCTGCTGATACAGTCCAAGTGAGCCTCCAAGATTGTTGCCAGATCCCATTGGGATACAGTATCTCTACTGTTTCCATAGTCAATGGTTCAGTATAATTTAACCCTCCTAATAGTTAATGGAGAAAATTTGAGGTCAACCAGCAGCATTTGATTAATAGTCTCCATGTCCGAGGGAACTGTGAAACCTGGAGAAAAGGCAAGGGTAGCAGGAAAGGATCACAGCCCTGCCTTATAGGCCACCACTGTGTTGCAGACCACGAAAATAGCATCCCCCCCAAACTCCCTTACCCCAGAGTTGCTGAAATTAGTACCTGAGGTTCCAGATCAATTCGCAGGGCCTGCTCTTCTTGATTCAGAGCGTGTTTCCTGTCAGCTTTTTCCCCCTCTTCCTCCACAAGCACCACTGCTGCATCAGGATCTGAAGACACATGTTGTTTTTCCACTGGCCTCCTGATCACCAACTTCGCAGGGTACACTAGGGCAAAAGGCCAACCCATCTCATTGAGCTTCCTCTTTACTGGTTGAAATGCCTGCCATTGTGTTTGTAGCAGCCTTGAAAAGTCTGAAAACACGCTGACCCTTGATTTCTTTACTGTTAATGTATCCACTTTCCTTACCGCCTCCAGCACAGCCTGCCTATCGTTGTATCTTAAGAATTTCACTATTATGTGCCTCAGTCATTGATCCAGTGCAGGCCTGGGATCGGGGAGTGGTGGGCTCACTGAATTTCTAAAGAAATTTGTTCTGGTACTTACAGTGTTTGCCGCAACCATTTCTTCACAAACTGGGCACAATCTGTTCCTTCCGATCCCTCAGACATGGTCACCAGCCGGACATTGCATCTCTGCTCCCTATTCTTGCGGTCATCCAAAGTTTGTTTTAGGTAGGCTATATCTTTCAAGGCTCGCTGAAGGTCGGCGGAAACTTGGGCAAGATTATCCTCTTGGTTACTTGCATGTGATTCCAGTTCATTCAGCCTGGTCTCATGTTGGTCTACGGTTTCGTTTACCATATTGTTTGCGGGAGATCCTGGAGTTGCGAAGACTTATTTTAAAATCCCACTTGCATCTTCATGGTGAGCTCATATTTTAGTTATTTGAATAACTTTTCCAGCATTTGGTAAGAAGAAGTCTCCGGCAGCCCTTTTCTCTCTGTCTGTGGGTCCCTGTTCGTCAGTATCCACTCAGGAGTTGGCTCAAGTTGCCGGAGCATCTAGGCCCAAATTTTTCTGGAGCTCTCTGGTGTTTTTAAAATTTAGCTTTGCCTGGGTTTTTGCAGATTTAGATGTGTTAACCATTCTGTATGTCTGTAGAGTAGATTTTTGAAGTGTTTGGCTTAGTTAGAAGCAGGATGTCTGCAATATATCGCAGATGGATGTGGAACTCTCGATTCAAGCTTCCATCACCTAATCCAGCCAGGCCATGCCCCTTCTTGGACCTATCATGGGTAGCATTTATCACTACTGAATCTGTCCTAGGTTGTTCTGTGAAAAACAGTTTCCCTGAGGGAGCCTGGTACAATTTGTCTGCCTTTCTGGGCATCACAGGGATCATATTTGGCTTATACCATGCAGCCATGGTGGCATTCTCAAATGCAGCCAACAGAGGAGGAATAATCAAAGGAGGGGAATCTGGCAATTCTAGATAATCCATCAGATTTCACCTGGTAACATCCTACTTCTCAGCATCAAACCCCATAGCTGCTTGCAGTTGCCTCATCACAGAGATGAAGGATAGGTCATCGGGGGGGGGCCTCGGGGTATACTTGGATGAATCCTCACCCCCTAAGGAAACAGTGGAGACCAACCTGAAGGGGTTCTAGTCACTCTTCCTCCTCCTCCTCATCAGGTGGGAGGAAGTCAGAATGGTACCTGTAACCCCTATGTGGCGCTATCCCAAGGGGTACTACCCCTGCCTGCGTGACTAGTTTCAGGTTAAGGGGCCTGGTACTGAAAACAGGTGCCTCCACTAGGAGGACAGGATTAGTGGTAGCGTAGCTAACCTGGGTACAGCCCTCTGGGACACTGTGACCCCCCTCTTTCCCTTCTAGTGGCCTAAACGATGAACAGCATACACAGGTACAATAGCCCCTAATCAGCATACAAATCCCCACTCTGCTTGCACTTACCACCAGGGCTGGTTCCACCAGTCCGACCCTGGAGACCCCTGTAAAATAAGGCTGGACACAGCAGGTAACAACAGTACAGTGCTTCTGGTACAAAATGGAACCACAGTCAGGTTCAATGCAAAAAGAATTAGATCCAATTTATTCAGGGGGAATGAACAAGGGAGGTGCATAATTTGGCTGATTAGTTCTGTAACTGATTCAATCAGGCAATCGTGCATGCACTTTAGAGTCCCTTCACAGTCACACACTCCGGGTACCCAGTTGGAACAAAGGGGGGTGCTAGCCTAATTCGTCGCCTGGGGTAGGCCAACGTTGCAGCTGGTCGGGGCCCTGTGATGGAAAGAAGAAGCATGCACAACCACACACAATTTGTAATCCGGAGCCAGGAGGCTCATTTCATGATAATTAGACCAAACAACTAAATCAGATGACACACTTTGATTGAGCTGTTGTTGCAGGGAGCTACCCTGGTGTTTACTCACGCTACCCAGTACAGGACACAGGATGGATGAAATTGAGACTTTAGGATGACTTGCTGGTTTGCCAGTAGAAGCAGGGCTCACATGAATCACCGAGGTGTCATTCCTGTTCGAGGTGTTGAGTAGGGGGCTGAACCCTGGGCAGGTCTCTCATCAATGGTTTTCTCTGTGTCGCGAGTAGCTGGCTGGGCCAAGTTGGCAGGGCCCAGGCTGGGTGAACAGTTCGGATTCAGTCTGGTAAATGCTGGAGGCAGCTTCCAGCAAGCGTGACACAGTTAGGCAGTGGGGAACCAAATCACGACCCACTAACAGCATTCAGCATACTTATAGTTAAAGAAAGGCAATACCACAGTTCAGATGACAATCCAGTTGCAATTTCAGCTTTCCAGAGCAAAACCGTGATCTCTGTGGTGATTCAGATGTCCTGACAGGCCAATCACATGGAGCAAATCTTCGGTCTTCTTCAGGCAAAGGTACATTCACTATTCAGTATCTTTTGTCACAATTGGTTCAGATACAGTCCGGTTACTTAAGTACTCTTTAAGGATCCCTTTCAAGGGACAGCAGGCAGACAGGCCAAACTCAGCCTTTCCACCAGTTTCCCGCACGACTACACAGGAGCAGCTGCTCGAATCACTCGAGCTGTTCACTCTCTCATTTCCAAACTCAGACTGCCTTTTGCTGCAGGCAGCACCGGGACTTCCTTCTGATCCAAAAAGGGTTCGGTTGGTTGATTTATCTGTCTATCAAATCAAGGGTTCCCCGTCCAGGTCCATTTAGGCGCCAAAGTGAAAAAACTACAATTCTTACAGAAATTCACTCCCACAAGACCCCTGGGGACAGACTCCATTTTAAGGTCCCCAAAAGGTACTGATTGGTGCAACACAGAAATGTCCATGCTGCAAAGAAAGGCAAGTTAGACAAACTATAATACCACTGTTATTTAGAGCAGCTAATCAGCAAACAATTACCAGTTCTATCAGAGCTCCCTCTACACAATTAGCGATGGCAGAATGGAGCAATATTACTGCAGCTCAGGTGGGACTCGAGCCTGGAAACACTCGGCCCCTACTTGGATTAATTATACACCACAAAAATATGCCTCTTAAGGAGACAGGCACAGAGGCTAGCTAGGCACTCACATGCGCAACACTTTTAAAATGCTAGGACACAGAACACCAGCCTGGCAGTGGGCATTAGGCAAACCCAGGAGGACACTTTAGGAACCCCCATTTGTAGGGAGGTTGCATACTCATCCACGTCTCCAGCCTCTGAAGAGGGTACAGAAGACATTGACGACTGCAAGCGTGTAGCGTGTGTCAATGTAAGAGGTTGTGGTGTGGGGGCAGGCCTAGCAGGCCCCGGCATCAATTAGCCCAGAGGAGGGGCAAGGCGGTGCATGAATTCCCAAAAGGAAGAGAGCATAGTCTGGATATCTTCAGTCAGTGGTGTCGCTGGAGCGCCTTGAGCACCAACAAGGGGATGGTTCCCCGGTATCGGCAGGACAGCCTGAGGAATCAATGAACTGGGCAGAGGACCTGGCATCAGTGGGAGGGTCAGAGATGGTGACAGAGGAGGCTGGGTCCCTGAAGTTGACAAAGTGGCCCAAGTAGGCAACAGGTGAGGCAGAAAGCCCGACATTGAAGGGCCAGTGCGGACTGAAGTAGGTCCGGCGGAACTCCTTGTTTGCTGCCCTTGAGTCAGAAGGGGTCAGAATGGCACGGATTTCTGAGGTGTCGATGGGGAGGTGGGAGTCCCAGGGTCAATTAAATGGTCAAAGGCTTCGACGAGGGAGGCAAAAATCCTAATGTTCATGGGCCAGCGCTGGCCAAAGCAGGTCAGTCAGCAAGTCCCGTCTGTTACCCCTAAGCTAGAAGGGGTTTAAACAACAGGGGTTGCAGCGTCAGCAGGGGCGTCAGTTGGCCCGATGTTGATGAGCCATCCCTGGCTAAGGAAGAACCAGTGGGAAGCACTGCCAAGGCCAACCATGTGGAAGAGAGGGTGTGACCAGCACTGGGGGTCACTGCCGAGGCGGTCAATGACCCAGTTACATCCAGCGCCTGATGCAGCAACCGAGACCGTACCTGGGAGAATTTCACCTTGCTCCACTCCCTCTCCCAGTGCTTATGTTTGCCAGATGATTTGTCCCAGGCCTTGGAGGAGTGGGAGCCCATGAACAGAGCTAGTGACGCAGAGGAACTTCTTGCCTGTAGCTCCTTCTGCATTTGGGAGACCTTCAGTTCCAGGAGGAGTTTTTTAAGGGCCTTCTGACAGCACTGAGGGGTAGCCTGGTTGAATCCGCGACAAACTGCACAGGCCTTAAAGTCATGGTCCATGCCGAGTCAGTGGATGCAGACACCATGGTCGTCCTTGTTAAAGATCTTCTTACCACACCCGCAATAACGGAAGAGTTTCTTGGGGTTGGTCAGCATAAACAAAGGTGAAAATCACTTTAATAAATGAAGTAATTAACAAACTAGGGTGAGAAAAGAAAATAAAGAAAGAAATCAAAGATTTGGTAGTCGACTGAAGCTGCAGTGTCTTCGTGGAGTCCGATGCGCAATGGGTGACAGTGGGAAGAGAACTAAGGAGGGCACGTGGCTGCCCATGTTTGTATAGGGAGGTTGTTGGCATCTGATGTTATCATGGGTGGCCCCAACTAGACTGCTTGCTAAAAAATTTCTGTGAGATCCTAGTGCCTGGTGGCTATAATTTCATAGGTGTGACCTGATGTAAGAGATAACCTTGATGGAGATCAATATTTATTGTTTAAAAATGGACCAAATGTCAGTACGTACAGACCAATATTTGTTAATTTATTTTTTTGTAATTTCTGTTTATGCTCCTTCACTCTGCCAGGACTCCTTCAGGACCCCCAAGGTCACCCAGCCATCCCCCCTTACCTGCCAATCCCAAGGTGCTGTTCCCCCATTAAGCCTTGACTTGCCTCCAGGCATGGATGAGAGGGGCAGGGACCACTCAAACACTTTTTGTGTCTCATCAAGATACCTTCTTCGGATGGCAGGAGGGGTACCTCGCTGATGCTGGGGGTCTGTCATCTCCTGGTTAGGGCTACTGCTCTTTTTTTTGTGGTAATGTTTCTCCCCAGCCTTCTCGGAATTGCATGTGCAAGAGCTGCAAGTGTGCACGTCACAAGATGACATCACATGCAGCCTGCATTGCTCCACCCACCCCTGGTCATGTCGGGCCCAAACATCCCCTGCATCCAGGAGGCAGGGTGGCAGTGACTGACTGGACCCTCCCACCCCAGGGAAGGAATGCTCAATCCTTTTCCCCCAGCCAGCATCTGATGACCCAGGCTCGCTTCAAACTCTGGTTGCAGGCTTTGCATGCGGTAGCGCTACCACTGCGCCCATGGGCCAGACTAATTTGTTATTTTAAAATGGACCAAATAACGCCATGTACAGAACAATATTTCTTAACTTACTGATCAAAAATGGTATGAATATTTATTTCATTATTTGAGTGTGGTCTGTGATGATGGCTTACCTGTTATGTGTGTTTTGTATGTACATGTACTGGAGCACCCTGTGAGCATTACCCGCCTTCCTGTTACCCTTTTCCTTTTTTTTCATGATTTAATCCTTGTTGTTAATATTGTAATAGTCAAAATGATGCCCACTAAATAATTCAATTCAATTTTCTTTATTTGTAAAAAAAAGGCACTATTCCAAAAGATCATAGCATCCTAAAAATTAAAATTCAATCAATAAAACATATAGGGTAGGATTCACAAAAGAGATGTGCTGAGCGTATCTGAGATGCACCAGCGCAATGCAAAGATGCAACGTAGGGTGATTCATACACAGGGTGAATGTGCTAGTGCAACTGAGATGCCCTGCAATAAACGAGATGCGCCATAGGTGCAACAAAATGATATGCGGCGCAAATACAGGGAGCATACCCATGCATACACAGAGCAATGCAATTCACAGTGCAAAACCACGGCGCAACTATGGGGCATCTCCAGCGCAAAGGCCAAATGCGCATAGAAAGATAAGTATAAAAGGAGTAGACTTAAGTCCAATCCACCTGCAGGTCGCTGACTGAACAGTAACAGCAACACACTGCCAGAGACAGGGGAGAGTGTGAGAGACAGAGAGAGAGAGAGAGAGAGAGAGAGAGACACACACACACACAATGAGAGACAGTGAGCTAGTGAGCCAGAGAGACTGAGAGCCAAGCAAGACAACACCAACAGCATGGACCCAGCACTAGTAGCTATTGTCGGTGTACTAATGAGGAGGAGGAGACAGGGTGGTAGTAGACACTGTAGGCGGCCAGCCCCACAGTGGTTTTGTGCCAGGCTGTCATTCGAGCAGCTCACAGATGTGGAGACAGTAGGCCGATATTGCCTGAACAGGGCCATGATGAGGCAGCTCTGTGAGCTGTGCCATGATGTGATGCAGGCACCTATTGCACGAGGTCATGCCATTTCAGTGGAGACCAAGGTGACAACAGGCATGTGCCTGCTTGCCACGGGAACCTTCCAGAGGCCCACAGGGGACACCACTGGCATATCACAGGCCTCCACGTCCTGGCTCCTCACACAGTTCCTCACCACACTGCTATCGCATGCTTCAGAATACATCCATTTCCCCAGCATGCAGGCAGAGCGGACAGAAGCCATGCAGGGGTTCTACAGGGTGGCACGCATGCCAGGTGTCATAGGGGCCATTGACTGCACCCATGTGGCAATCCGCACACCAACTGTGAGATCACAGTCTGCCAGGTGGTATGCAATGCCACAGGGCACATCAGCAATGTATGCTCCACACACCCTGGGAGCACACATGATGCATTTATATAGCATCAGTCAGCACTCTGCAGGAGGTTTGAGACAGGGGACCTACCAAGTGGCCATCTAGTAGATGCATGTGACATGGACCCAACAGCACAAGAAGGCACCAAGGGCAGGACACGTGGAGTGGGATGTGGGCAACCTGCGCAGTGCGATGCAGGTGCATGGGCCCTTGGACAGCCAAGGTGTGCAAGGGTACACAGGCAGACACAGGGTGGCACATGACACATGGGGGCATGCAAGTGCAGCAGGTGTAGAGATGCAGGACTGCATGAAAAGGGGACTCATGGGTGGTAGAGCAGGACAGGTGCACACATCACTGACGCCAGGGGTGATGACAGGGTGCATGCCATGGTGGTAACCGATGTACTAATGGTCACACATCTTCCCCCACAAGAGATGCGGCATACCCGCTGAGGCCCTGGCTCCTCACACCCTTCCAATGACCCAGAACAGAGGCACAGGAGTGTTACAATGAGGAACACAGCGAGACACGCGCCATCATAGAGCATGTCTTCGGCATGCTGAAGATGCAGTTCCAGTGTCTGTGTCGGTCAGATGACTCCCTACAGTATAGCCCTGAGAAGGCCTGTGACATATTCCTGGCCTGTTGTATGCTACAGACCAGGAATATGGCCTGTTGTATGCTACACAACATGGCCCTAGACCGTGGAATACCTGTCAAGGAGGAGGAGGTGGAGGAGGAGGGGATGGAGCACCACTAGAGGGCCATGGCAGTGACACCATACAGGAACGGAGGGACCCACGACTGGTGACTCAGGCAAGGGAACACCACTGCTGTGTGGTGGAGGAGAACTTTGGGAATCGCAGGTGAGTATGCAGCTATGTATGCAGGGTGTGCACCAAGGTGTGGATATAGACTATCATGGGCACAGTGGACACTGGACACTACACAGTGGTGCTCACAGGCACACACACAGTGAGAGACACACAGACACACACACACACACACACACACACACCAGGCATGCAAAAAACCCATACCAACTGGTCCATGGCAGAGATGTCATGGGTCTGTGTGCACTGCAGCCTGCACATGGGCACAGCAGACACTAGAATGCACTCATCATGCCCGTGACACATGGCACAACAGTGACACACACAGACACGCAGGTGGAACTGCACAGGTAGTACAGGGTGGTGCCAGGGCTACAGGGGGTGGGTGCCTGCCACACACACCGCCCCAGGCATCACCAGCAGGCCATCCAGTACACACAGGTATGACATGCCTTCACCACAGGACCGGGGACATGGGCATCACAGGGTGGCACCCCGGCTACCATGGACACGTGGGCGGCCTCTGCCATGACAGGTAGTGGCGCCTGTGCCACCACTGGCCACAGGGGGTGTAACCATCAACCTAGCAGGGGTGCTGCACCGAGACCATGAATGGGTGCTCAGTGGTGTTGCTGACCCATGGCCAATGTCCAAGCCATGGATGTTGGGCGTGGAGGCCAGCGGCGATGGTGTCAGCAGCAGGGGGTCCACCTGGCACAGCCGTCAGGGTGTGTGAGACATGCTCCTGGGCATCTGACTGGATGCCCAATGTCCATGGCACACAATGGAGCCAGCCACTGTCTCCACAGCAGCTGCGATCTGCTCCAGTGCTGTGGTCATGCCCACCCGCATGAGGCCTGCCTCTGCCAACATCTGTGCACGCCATGCAGCCGCAGACTCATGCTCCTGGACCATAACAGTCATGTGGCTATGGAACTCCAAACAGAGGGCCTCCCGCCCCTCCACAGTTGCCCACAGGAGGGTGAAGTAGGCCTCCATGTCGTCACTGGGTGATACTTCACGGTGGCGTCACCAACGAGCAGGGGATGGAACAGCCTGTCCCAGTGCATCCACTGGTGGTACTGTTACTGAATGCCCATGGCTGGCATGCTCCTGGGCCAATGGAACAGGTGCATGCACTGCGGCACCCTGCCCAGATTCCATTGACATCGCCAACATTGCACATGGCACTGATGCAGGGGGTACAGCATCACAGCAGTGGGCAGCTGTGTCATGGCTGCATCCGCAGCATGTGCAGTGGAGAGGTCAGCGTCAACCAGGTCCACATGCACAGGCACCCGCGTACTGTGTGTACCCCCATCGGCCATGTCCTCACTGGATGCGGTGGCACTGATGACCATGGTGGTGCCAAGTGCCCCCCCGTTCGCCACTGGTGAGCATAAGGAGGGCATCCGTAATGTCCACCGGGTCATCGGGGTCATCGTTAGATAACCCAGATGGGCACCCCAGCCATGGGATGTCCCCGCTGGCAGTCTTGTCAGCAGTGGCCAAGGTGCCTGTGGGGCCTGTCTGTGCTGGGGCCATGACCACTGTGTCAGACACAGTGGACATTCCAGGAATGGAGTCATCCACAGTGTTGCCATCGGCCCTGTGTAATGGACCTGCATCATCGCCTGCAAGGGCGTCACATGCAGCCATGGCCATGGCTGCACCCGAGAGGCGTGATGGTGCTGTGGAAAGAAGAAGGGGGAACATGGTTAATGCACAGTACACACAATTCACATCAGTTATGCACACCGTACACTGCCATCCACATGGCACCAGGGCTGTACAAGCCTGTCCACAGCTGGGCCATGACATACCAACGCTACACAGGTCATGCAACTGGCACGCCTGTCACTGTCCCACACAATGCACACTGTGTGGCATAGGTGGCACTCACCACATGGCTGTGCAGCAGACAGGGGCCCCTGGTGCAGTGGCATGGTTGCTGCAGCACTGCTAGTCATGTTGCATCTGGCCAGGGTCGACTGTCCACATGGTGCAGTGCCTGGGTACACAGTGACAGTGCACAGCACACAGGGACAGGCATGGCAGCTGTGGCATATGTAGGCCCAGGCACGCCAAGGGCACACAGCTACTCACAGTGCTGTGACAGGCTTCCACCGGTCTGGAAGCCACCACCTGGGACACCCTGCACAGCGGTCCTGGTGATGGTGGCACCCAGTAACGCCTCATTTGAGCTGAGCTGGACCTCTGTGCTTGGGCCACCACCAGTCTGCCTCAGGGATGCTTGTATGCTGGCCACCTTCTCCTTGGTCCTCCTGCACCCATCATTCCAGTGCTTCTTGCACTTCTGCACTGTGCAGTTGTAGGGGGCAACAGCATTGACCTGCCAGGCAACCTCCTCCCATCCATCTGCCCATGCAGTCCAGCTGCCACCCCTGCTGATGAGAACATCCAGGTGCAGGTTGCACGCCATGATAAGCATCCTCTCCTCATCCTTCGTGAAGTTGGGACACCGCCTGGTGGTGGTATTGGTGCCTTCCAACATCTTGGCTTCTATGTGGGGGCGCATACAGCTGTTAGTCATGCCTGTAGGGTACACATGTTCCTGCGGCCACCTGGCTCTGTGTGTTGTCCACCACCTGGAACCCAGCAGCTGGTGTGATGGGTGGGGGCCTGTGTAAGCGCAGCCTGGCACAGAGGCCAGTGCCCCACGGGAACTGTGTCCATTGGGTACAGTGCACTTGCCATGTATGGCCACCAGTCCATGGCTGGGGCACCATTGCTGCCGCCCCAGGGGGGGCAAGCAGTGCAGTTGGCAATGGACATGCACTAGTACCACAGCGGAGTGTGTGCACCTGCTTTGGTACCCCCATCCGTCCTGGGTACTGCCCTTGGCACGCCTGTGTGGCTGTGGGGGGGGGTCAGGCACAGGACAATTGGCCACAGGCCATGGTCCAGCTGGCTGCAGTATGTGGCATCACAACACTGTCAATGTGCCTGCACAGGTGCTGCTGTGTGCCTCAGACAGCCCTGTTGCACAATGCTGCTTCCACCACTCATGGCCAGTGACACCCATTCACATGGTAAATCCCCCCACTAAGTGCTGTAGACCTTTTGAAACTAGCTGTGTACTTACCTTCAAGGCTGTTTCTCCTCTCAGTCACCTAGATTCAGCCTGCTGAATTGGGAGCATTTATGGCTCAGGGCATGCAAATGAGTCCTAGGCCTCTGGTAATGAGATGCTAATCAGCTGAGATGCCCATGCATGTTGAATGAGGCTGTTTTAGGCACATTGTCTATGAATTGCAAAATTTCTCCCAGCTTATCTCACTTTACAAGGAGCATCTCTTAATTTGTGCCTATCATGTTATGGCACATCTCTGGCTCATGTACGTAGCATTCAGCCCATGTCTCTGAATCAGGGGCATTCGACACAGCGCATATGTCGGGCATGCACTGTCAGCATCTTCTATGATGTATCCACCCTCTATGTGCGACTACTATGCCTGTCTGATGCGCAGCTGCAGGGCTGCTGAGCATTGTGCTGTGTGCTCCTTCGTGCATTGTATGTCCACATGCACGATACATGCATCAATGGTTGTTACTATTGGCGGCTCACACGATCTGCGTGATAGTTGTCAATAGGACATGCTATGCACAACATGGCGGCCACGTGCACATCACGCATGTGCGACCTGAACATGACCCCGCCACACCTCTGCGGTCCTCATTGTGCATGTGTGGCCATGTTGCATCAGACCTATCATGCTTCACGCACTGTGCGCGGTGTGCTGCACATGCCACACACTGTCTCACGTGGCTCATATCACAGCCCACATTGCGTATTACAGCTTTGCTCAATAGTGCTGTGTAAAAATCTTGCACAATGCCTAGGGCAGGGAGACTTACACCTAGGGCCATGAACTGGTCACAGGTGGAGCTGCTGTCACTGGTGCTGCCTGTGGAGGGGCAGCTGTTTGGTCAGGAGGACCTACATGTGCCCACAGCTGCGGTGTGGGCCTCCATTGCCAGTCAGCTTGTGAGGTGAACGGGGATGCCAGGCACAGGGGAGCAGTGCAGGCATCACTATAGCGACCTCCAGAGGTGGGTCCTAGACAGACTGCAGCTGCTGTGTCGTCGTGCATGCAGGGGTGCACTGCCACAGCCAGTTAGGTGTTGCTCTTCTGGCTGATTTTCTGGCACGTACTGGGTGTGTGTGTCTCTACCCTCATGGGGCACCTGCATGGGTCACAGTCATCCTGCACACATGGCTGTGGCTGCACATGCCCAGTGTTGCCATATCCTGTGTGCCACTAGGGGTGGGCATTAGGCAGTGCTGTGTATGCATGCAGAGCACTGGTGACTGCATGGCTGGATACCACTGTGTGTTGCATGCACACTGGATGGCATCAGGGGAGAGGGCACTGTGGTTGTGCAGCCAGCGCCGTGGTGGTGTCTGGCTGTCCCTTCACTGCATGTGCACACTGGTGTTGTGATGTGATTCTGGCACTGCTCTGTTGACTCATGGCACTCTCTGTCTGTTGTGTTTTGCAGGGCTGTAAGCCAGGCGGTGGGCCACAGAGGCCACTGAAGTCTGGAGGAGGGGTGTCGCCGGTGCCAGGCATGGTGCCCATGCGGGGGAAGGTAAGTGGTGTATTCTGCTGTTGCTGCATTCCTGTTGCTCTGGGATAGTGCTAGGTGGGGGTATTGTCTACAGTGTGGCCCTCAGTGTGTGTTTCCTCTGTCATTGCTGTAGGTCTCCAGGATTGCCATGCTGTGATCAGGGGTTGTAGTAACCGTGACCTGGACCAGCAGATCAGTGGGGCCATACAGAGAGCACTTCAACCACTGTACCAGACAGTCTGATGCCTGACAGCAACCCTGCAGGGTGTCCTGTGGCTCCTGCCTGTCTGTGGCCACGTGGGGGTGGTACGCAGGGGTGCATGGCCACAGTAGTGGCCCCCTGCCATATCTATGGGCCAACATTTGTACATAGCCCCCTGTTTCTGTCCCCTTCCTACCTCCCATTCTGGTCCCTGCTGTTCCCACCCTGCTCCCTTTTTATTGCTTGTTGGTTATTGTTATGCTTTGTGTTGGTTTGACCTTGTGCAGTTTGTTTCAACTTTTATACTTTTATAAAATTGCTACCCTCAGCACCTGTGTCTGTGTGGTTTCATTGTTCCACCTTCCTGTGTGTGTGTGGTGTCTTGGGTGTGTCCCATGTGCCCATCCCCCCTTGGCTGTGTGTGCATGTAGCAGTGTGCAGCACCCCCTCCCCGCCCCCCTCTCTGTGTGGTGCTGCTGTTGCCCATGTGGTGTGCATGGTTCACTGTCCAGTGGCTCATGTCACTGCTCCTGGTCTCAGTATGTGCATTGTGAGTGTCACACGTACATTGCACTGCTGTCCATCTCCTGTGTACCTGTGTGCTGTTCCTCTGCTTGGGGTGGTGGTCTGTCTCTCTGGCACTGTGGCACCTCAGTCACCTGGTTGCAGGTTTGCTCTCAACCACCCTGTGCCATATCCCCTGTACTACCTTGGTGCTGGCCACATGCGGTATTTGTACTGTCTATGGCCCTCCAACCTGCCCTATGTCTGTCAGCACTGTTCTGTGCTGCACTGTGTGCCACGACGTGCCCCTTCTGTATGCTTGCCCCGACCCTTGTGTGCCATGGCCACAGTGTCCACTGTTCTTGTGTCTCTGTACTAGTTCCATGTCCCTTGTAGCCACTGTTGTACCCTTGCCTCACTAGCATGTGTCTGTTCCATTGACCCTCTGTCCCTCACTCCAGTGTATGGGCGCATTGGCCTTGTTGCCCCCTATTGCCCTGCTGGCTTGCTCCTCTTGCTCTGGGTTGCTCCCCTGTGTGGCTCAGCACATTCGTGATGTGCTGATGTATCTCCAGTTGCGCTGTACTGTTTCTGAGTGATTCACAGTGGGGCTGTGCTTGGTGCATCCCATGGTGGATGCCATTGTGAATCGCTCTGTCTCTGCTCGGCGCATCTTTTTGCACCAGCGCATCTCTTTTGTGAATACTGCCCATAAACTATATTCCCAGTACAAATAACAAACATTAAACTGAATCACAGAAAGAAAGTTCAAACAGATATGTTTTCAGTGCAGTTTTAAAGCTCTCCACAGTCAGGCACACTTATATCCAACAAGGTAGAAAATTCCACAGGGTTGGGGCCGTGGACATAAAAGCCCGGGACAAAGATGTCTTCAACCGAACCCTGGAAACCTCTAGCAATCCCTCTTTGGCAGAATGGAGCGGTGTGGAGGGGCAGTAAGGATACAGGAGCTCCTGCAGGTGGCCCTGTCCCTGTCCATGTAGGGCTTTATAGGTCAGCAAACTGACCTTGAAGGTGATCCATCACTGAACTGGCAGCCAGTGCAATTCGCGCAGCACAGGTGTAATATGACTGTATCGAGATGACCCAGTCAGCAACCTGGCCACAGCGTTCTGCACTAGCTACAGGTGGCGGATATCAACCCCCCGAATCCTTAGGTATAGGGAGTTACAGTAATTAAGGCAGGAGGTCACAAAAGCATAGATCAGTGTTGGAAGGTTGCCGGACAGAACAAGGTGCTTAATCTGAGCAATATTCCTCAGATGGTAAAAAGAGGATGTGACAACAACCGACACCTGTGAACAAAGCGTCAGCTCATTGTCAAATATTACACCCAGATTTCACACCCGTTCAGAGGTCAGCTGCTGGGTACCCCCAAGCCAAAACCCAGAGGCACTGCCAGCTGCCAGTCCCTCACTCTGATGACCTAGATCCATTACCAACACCTCAGTCTTGTCAGGATTCAACTTCATCCAGCTGTCATTCATCCAGTCCTGTATCTTGGCGAGGCAGTTGTTAAACACCGAGACTGCGCTATCCTGATCGGGAACAAAGGACACGTACAGCTGGGTATCATCTGCATAAAAGTGAAAACCCAGCCCATACCTCCTTACAATGTCTCCCAATGGCGGCATATATACCACAAACAATTTTGGGGACAGCACAGATCCCTGCGGGATCCCACATGGAAGTGAGAATGAGTCAGAGGAAAAAATCCCCAACACCGCCCTCTGAGATCTGCGATTGAGTAAGAAATGGAACCATCTGAGGACCATCCCAGACAGGGCACAGATTAACTGCAGACGCTCCAGCAGCACCCCATGATCCATGGTGTCAAATGCTGCAGAGAGAGATTGAGAAGAACCAAGATGGAACGGCTCTTCTGACCTCTCACTAGTAGGAGATCACTGAGCACCCGAACAAGGGCAGTCTCCATGCTATGCCTCTTCCGAAATCCGGACTGGAAAGGATCATAGATTTCATGGATGGTAAGGTGATTCTCCAGCTGCAGCATGACCACCTTCTCAATAACCTTCCCCATGAAGGGGAGGTTAGAGACTGGTCTGCAGTTAGCAGGGCAGTCTGGGTCGACAGAAGATTTCTTAAGGAGGGGTGTCACCACCGCCTCCTTTAGGGAGTCCGGAAACTCATCTGACTTTAACGAACATCAGGCTATCTCTGCAAGGACCAGGCTGATGACTTCAAGACACCCCATTAAGAGGCGAGTTGGGCCCAGATCCAAACTACAACAGGTCGGCTGCATACTCTGGACAATCTACATAATCTCCTGCTCTCCAGCTGGACAAAGTCAGTCCAACAAAACCAAGGAGGAGCAACCTCACACCGACCACCGCTACCCCCCACAGAGTGAGCCAAACAAATCCTGGACCTGAAGTCGGCCACGTTATCAACAAAGAAGCGAGCAAACTCATCACACTTTTCCTGTGAAAATGCTCTTCGAACTTGCAGACAGGCTGGATTGCACAGTCTGTCAACTGTTCAAAAGAGTTGAGCTGGTTGATTCTGAGCTGCGTCAATCTCCCCAGACAGGAACTCTGCCTTCTTACGAGAGATTGCCGATTGATAGTCTCTATAATGATCTACCAATCTGAGACTGTCAGCATCAAGGCACAATTTCTGCCAGCGTCACTCTATCCTTCGACCAACTCATCTTAGCTCCCTCAAGGTCCCATCAAACCAAGGGGACCGAGGGCGAAGGGTGAAAGGACGAATGCGGACAGAAGCAATAGCATCCAGAGCCCCCATCACAGCCCTATTATAGGCCATTAACAGGTTATCTGGACCCGTGATTGCACTCAGTAATCCTGATAGGTCCAGCACCACCAATAGGCCATCTGGAGTCACACCCCTCAAAGGGCGGTACCGGACCATCTCCACAGAAGCAGGCCTATAGGGGGGAGCACGGCAACTGAACCATATAGTGTGATGGTCAGACCACCCGACAGGTTCCACCACCAAGTGTGAGGCCTTCATCCCCAGAAGGAAGATCAGGTCCAATGAGTGACCGGAATTATGGGTCACCGAGGCAACTGCCTGTGAGAAGCCCAACAAGGTCATAAGTTGGAGGAAGTCCTGATGAAACTGCGAGAGTTCATCGTCAACCCAAGCATTGAAGTCACCCAGCACCATCAACCTGAGAAATTTCAACACCATGCCAACAATGAAGTCCGCGACTTCCTGCAGGAACTGCTTCACAACCCCTGGTGGACGGTAGACAGAAGAATCCTGCATCCCACATCTGTGACCACCATACACTCAAAGGATCAGGTCTCCCAACCAGTACAGCTACAAGGCCCAATTCTGATCTAAAACATATTGCTACACCCCCGCTCCTGTGATCCAACCTCGAATGGTGTATCACCGAGAATCTGGCCAGAATTGCTGACTCCAAAATGGGACCAGCATTTTCATTCAGCCAGGTCTCAGTGATGCAAGTCAGGTCCGCTGACACACCAATATCGGCTATTATAGCCATCTTGTTTTTAATGGACCTGGCACTGCACAACACCGTTCTAATTGGATAAGACACTGAGGCCGACTGGGCCACCGGCCCGCTAACCACAGAGTCCTTGGGTATGGGTACCAGGCAAGGCGGACCTCGATCTGGGACCCATTTTGCCCCAGGGCGTCTCCTGGTGTCACTACCCCAATCCAGCCACATAATGATATAGGGACAGTAGTGGGAAAGGAAACCAGGAATGGCAATGACTGAAGAAGGCAAGAAATGATTTATGTGTGATGATTGAGCATTAATTCACTACATTTTTCATCTGTTCATATTAAAGCCAAAGGAACAGCACATGAACACTCCACTCTCAAGCCTGTGCCTGATGTGTCCCTCCCCACCCGTTTGTGGCACTTACAGTTTCAGTATCTGTGCTGCTGTAGCATGCTCACTCAGGTCAGTGGTCTTTTCCTGGGGGGGGAGGGCTACAGACCATATAGCACTCTACACTTTGTCCCACTTGCAGTGGCAGTAAATGGGCTGCTGTCGCCTGCTCACTAAGGTCTGTTGTCTTTGCCTGGGTGGCTCCACAGGTCAAATAGCACTCCACATTTTCTGCCACTTGCTGTAGCAGTAACTGGGATGCTGTAGCCTGACCAATGAGTGCTGTGGTCTTGGCCTGAAAGGGTGAATCCACAGATCACATAACACTCCACAGTTTCTGCCATGTGCAGTGGCAGTAACTAGGCTGCTGTATCTTAGTCAGGGCGGAGGTCTTGACCAGGGGGAGGTGACAAGTCATGTAGAACACCACAGTTTCTGTCACTTGCAGTGGCAATAACTGGGCTGCTGTAGCCTGATCAATCAGGGCTGTGATCTTGGCCTGGGGGAGCCAAAAAGCCATAGTGCCTCACAATTTCTGCCACTTGCAGTGGTAGTAACTGGGCTGCTGTTGCCTGCTCACTGAGGTTGGTGATCTTGTGCTGCTAGTCTGCCAGAGTCCACATAGCACTCCACAGTTTGCAGTAACTAAGCTACTGTAACCTGAACAATCAGGGCTGTGGTCTTGGCCTGGGGGTGGTTGAACAGTCATGTAGTGCCATACACTTTCTGCCACTTGCAGTGGCAGTAACTTGGCTGCTGTAGCTGGATCACTCATGGCTGTGGTCTTGGCCAAGGGGCGGGGGGGCTCCATAGGTCATGTAGTACTCCATAGTTTCTGTCACTTGCGGTGGCAGCAACAGGGCTGCTGCAGCCTGCTCACTCAGGTCACTGATCTTGCCTGGGGTGGGGGTTCCACAGGTCACATAGCACACCACAGTTTCTGCCACTTGTATGGCAGTAACTGGGCTGCTGTAGCCTGCTCACTCAGGTTGGTGGCCCTGGACTGGATGGGGGAGGTGCTTCACAGGTCATGTAGGGCACAACACTTTCTGCCACTTGCAGTGGTAGTAACCGGGCTGCAGTAGCCTGATCATTCGTGGCTGTGGTCTTGAATGGGTGGGGGATCCGCGCATCATGTAGCACACCACAGTTTCCGTCATTTTCAGTGGCAGTAACTGTGATGCTCTAATCTACTCAGTTCTTTATTGTTTCCCTCCATTTAGGTTCTTTTGGACACTGAAATACCAGTTCCTGAATGGCAACAGCAATCGACATCTAGAGTACCTTCTCTATCTTCTTTCTAATAAAATACTAACATAGTTTGGTTAATTAGACATGCTTCAGCAATCTGGTCATGAACAAAATGACAGACGACTGAAAAATGTTGAAGTTTGTATAGTTGTTGAAGAATTGTTAAAGGACAATTGGAATGAAAAAGTGTCATAAATTTCTGAATTTATTGCCAGGGTTACAAGTCATTCTGTTCTGGATGTAAAGTACACTGTTACCTTTTATGAACATAGCTGTGACTGTGCTGTTGGTGGTCTTGGCAAGAAATGAAAACATTTGCAATTCATTGAGATATTGGTGGGGAAAAAACACAGCCAAAGAAGCATGTATCATACTTTATAAAAATGTTGCTGAGTTTGTGTATAAGGCTGAAACTTTCACATTTGAAGGGACACATTTGTCAGTGACCATCCCCTTCACTGGATTGACTAGTGTGGTTGATATCAACTTTAAATGTCCGTGTACTGTAAGCAGTTTGGGATTGACATGTGCCTCCATTCACTTACTGCTCATCTTGAAGGACTCCCTGCCACATCAATTTGGAACACATAGAACCACAAATTTAGACTCTCCATCAAGTCCAAACCTCTCGACAGATGTAACTGATATCACATCAAGATGCCATAACGACTGAGCATCTTTACCGGGACAGTCAGTCTGCAGACTTTACTGGATGGTTGCGTTTTATGCTATGTTTGCTAAACACCCAGGTACAGATGCAAGAAAATACTATATTGCATCTGTACCAAAAAGCCATCCAGAAAGCATATCTGAGTCTAAATCATCACCCACACCATAATTATGTTGTTCAACACAGTAGACTGCATGGCCGTCAACAGATATCCCAAAACAAACATAATTGTCTTTGCAGTGCTAGATGCTTATTTTCAAAACAGTCATAAGGAGTCACAAATAATCTGTAAAAGTAATTAATTAGCAAGCATTCTGACAATGGGCTGTGTACACTAAGGAACCATAACTGTTTGTGTGTATATTCTTACCCTTTCAATTATTTTTTACTGTGTAAGTCAGCTATGTTTTACATGAAATACAAAATCACATATGCCCCTATAATGCAAAGCATCATGGGCTGCATATGCAAATCATCACAGATATTATGCTGGTTTAACTTTAAGCAGAAATGCATGGTGTTGAAAGGCCTCTTACACAGTTTGCAAAGGGTGCCAACAGAAGACATAGACACGTGTTTCATCCTACCAGGACTCATCAGTATGCCTCGTCTGTTTGACATCCCAGTGGAATGAACTAGCTACCCTAAGATGGTCTATCTGGGTTATGTTGTGGTGAACCCAATTAAAACAAAAAACAAGTTAAAAGACAAAGAACCTCTGTGAGCAAGCACTAAGGCAATGGTTACCCCAAAGGGCATTGGCCGGGAAGCCAAATTTCAAAGCAATACAAAATCACACATGCCCCCGTAATGCATTATGTTTTACACATGCGTACAGAGCAAGTGTCAGCACAAATGGCCCTCCACTGAAGTGTGGTGCATGTCCTAATGTGCCCTTTTCTTGAAAAAATAATTTGGTGTACTGTTTAGTATAGTGTAGTATAGTAGATAGTATCACAGTACATTTGTTTATTTATAGTGTGACCTCTTCTGTAACTACAAATCACAGAATCACCTGCAGATGACATCAGTGCAGTAGTCCAGTACTCTAATACTCAGTAGCTGCATTGCATGTTGCAGGTCTTCGTTTTCTGGTTCTACTTATCTCCATGGGCTTTGTACAGTCCTTTGTGACTGTACTTAGCTTGTGGACAGTAGAAAGAAGATCAGTGCTTCAATAAACTATAACATGCATTGCAGGCTATGGAATATCTCACTGCTGCTGTACTGCTCTGATGTCAGCTGCAGGGGGTTAGGAGATGTGTTGTTACAGAAGCTGTTAGCAGAGAAGTAAGCCACATTACTGTGATACAATATACGGTACTATACCTCAGCAATAGCGATGTCTCTTTATTCTTTGAGCTGTACAAATTGAGTGTACAGTGTTTCCCACTGTCACCACTGCTGTTTCTGCTGGTGATGCAGACATTCGATATCACAATCCTGCATCATCATTGATTTCTGTGTATCCTGGTGGAATCCATCATGTACTCCACTATGCTGTGTGCATATGATGTGTTAGTCCTAAATGATGATGTGCCCATGAGTATACTCCACAGAGTGTGACTGCTGCTTTGTCTGGTCTCCAGGTAAACATGTTCAAAAATACAGATAATGCTCCTACAGCCTTCATGCCATGTACCACCTTTTCCTCCCTTGGACTGCAGTGTTTGGGCCATTTGTTAAAATATTTATGTATTTACATTACAAATCACTAGTCATGGATGTGTATGCCCAATCATCCTTCACTCCATGAAGACTGTAATATGCACTGCCAAGAAGGCTGTCGCTCCCAGTATCTGGAAAAATTGAAGCAGTCCAAATGATCTTGTACCATAACATCATGTATTGCTTGTCCCATATGCACAATATAATTGATCCCAAAATCATGGTTTAACAAAATCATGGTTGTCCTTCTGAGAGTTTTCTTCTGGGAAAGGAAATCTGCCAGTTATATTACAGCCAAACTGTGTATCCATTCTCAACAGGTCTTCTTTAAACTCCCCCATTCTATGGGTATTGTGTGTTCTTTTTGGTGAGCACAGGCATGCTGCTGTATTCCAAATCTCCAACACCTCTAACCACGCTTTTAGTCACATGGAACTTTATGGCTATGAAGGACCAGTATGTCAATACACCAGAATACTTCCTTTCACTTTACCCTGGATAGACACCCCACCATAACTGCCTCCTGTGCTAGGTGGCTCATCCTGTCCTGGTTAATCAAGGCTCCCCTGCCCTCCCTCCCAACTCTCCCGAGTTTTGCTCCAGTACTGGAAAACCCATCTCTACACATCAATAGGGGCAGTTTCCACTGGAGGTTATTGAAGCACAGAGGCATTCATCTGATGAAGGACCCCATTTATCTTGTACCAATCCATTTATTTATTGTTCCAAGGTCTGTGCAACATTTATGGCCTTATCCACATTGAGTTTTGTAACTTTGTACATATTTGTAGTTCAATTACAATTTTTTAGCTGTTTAATCCATGCCATCCTCCTCCGTAGTCTTCATGTACTTGCTGTTCTATCTGTCATATGATCCTTGCCGGATGTACTGCTGATGTGCTCTGTTGTTGGTTTTCAACTTTTTTTTATGTATTTTTTTTTTTTACAAAATGCTCACTGAAACACTAACAGCCACCAAAAGTACTTGCCAAAGTAATGTGTTTGTGTTATTAAAGGAATAATGCCTGACAGGGTGGGTGTTATGCTGGGATAACATCCCACCTCGGGTGGTTGGGCCCGAGGCCACCAGCCAAGGGCGTCCAGCACCCATGAAGGGATGTTATCCCAGCATAACACCCACCCTGGAGGGCATTATTCCTATTATACAATGGCTTGTTGTTTTATAATAAAAAAATAATTTTAAAGAATGTTTTTGTTAGTGTGTAAAAATATTTTTGTTTGCAAATCATGATAAAGCAATAAATGATCCAAATAATAATAGAGATACAAATGGTCCAAATAATCAGCAGGGATGTTATGTAAGTAATAATACACGATAGGGTGGGTGTTATTGGGATATAACAGACCGCCCAGGGGCATAATGAGGCCCGACGCCGCAGGCGGAGGGCCTTATAGCCCCTGGAAGGTCCATTCTATCCCATAACGCCCACCCTGGAGGGTATTATTACACTTAGATAATTGTATTAGGTTAGTTTTTTTTTTTTGTAATAATGTTTTTATTAAAAAAAAGTGTCAAATATTATTACAAATGAACAGAAATGTGGGTTTGTAAAATAGTCCCTTGCCACTAGAGGGTGCTGCTGTTGTTTCTTATAGGTAGGAGGTGATTGTGAGTGTACTTGGTAGACTGAGTAAAATACTACTGGCGAATGAGAAGAGGAGTGCAGGTAGGAGGAAATACGTGCGGCACTAAAGTAATTTTTTATTTAATACAGAAAACAAAAACTGAGTTTGGTGTTTCTGCTGTTTGTTTTGTGGGAGAGCATTGTCACAATGAATGTGACTTCAGAACAGAGTGCGTGGTGAAAGGAGGTAGTGTATGAGTGAAAGCGGAGTTGGCAGACTGCCTGAAATGGTGTTCACGGGTGAGAAGCAAAACAGAGCTGTGAGGCAGGAAAGTGTTTTAGTAAAAAATTTAATTATTTACTGTTTGGTGCTGCGGTTTGTGTTGAAGGCGAGCGAGATGAGTGAAATGAACGTGAAGTGGGCTATATCGGCCGAGCCACTCGCTTAGCAAGGAAAAAAGAAATGGCAGTGGCGAGTTCCAGAACTGGAACTTGTTTTACAGCGGGTCATTGTTCCCATGGTAGGGAAACAGTGCGACAAGGCAGCAGGTAAAGCAAATAGGATGCTGGGATGTATAGGCAGGGGCATCACCAGCAGGAAAAGGGAGGTCATAATTCCGCTATACAAGACACTAGTGAGGCCCCACCTGAAGTACAGTGTACAGTTCTGGAGACCATACCTACGTAAGGACATAGACAGGGTAGAGAAGGTTCAGAGGAGGGCAACAAAGATGGTGCATGGATTGCATCACAAGTCCTATGAAGACAGGTTGAAGGAACTGAACATGTACTCCCTGGAGGAGAGAGAGGAGGAGAGAAAGGGGATATGATAGAGACATACAAGTATCTCACAGGGAGGAACAGGGTGCAGGAATACACTATTTTAAGCGAAAAAGATGTTCCAGGACTAGAGGGCATGGGATGAAGTTGGAGGAGGGCGATTCAGAGGAAACATGAGGAAGAATTTCTTCACAGAACGGTGGTGAACAAGTGGAACACCCTGCCAGAGGAAGTGGTGGGGGCTGAAACAATCACAGGATTTAAGAATGCATGGGATAGACATAAAGGAATTCTAGAGGTCAGGGGTAAGGGGCAACAGACTTCTAGGGAAACATAAACTGAATTTACAAGCTCAAATGGGCAGACTGGGAGGGCCATAGGCCCTTATCTGCTGACACTGTCTATGTATCTATGTAAGAAATAACGGCCCGGGTGGCAGGCTGTTTCAGCCAATCAGGAACAGAGTTTTACTTTCACCATTATCTAAGCCAGGATAACATCCCTGCTGTGATGGCCAACTGACCAATCAGAAGCCAGGATTCTTTCTTGCCATTGTACAAAATTAATTATTGTCTTACTAAGAGCAATGTAATTTATTTTATAGGTAGAACAACAGTTGTACTTCAGAAAGTCAGTGTTATTATGCTTAATCAAGCATCCTTGGCAGAGGAATAAATGAGATTAGTATATGCTGTATAGGTGGGCAGGTAGTGAAAATCAGTAAACATCCATGTTAACATGAGGTTATCAAAGCTGCTAACATCATAGTGGCCGAGCACAGTCGCAAGCACTGAGCTATGATATTTGGATGCTGTTGTGCATAGTGATGTGCATGTCCAACAAGTGGGAGGGTGTGTTGCTTCTGTGTTACTTGTTTGTGAGACCACACCTCAAGTACATTGTACAGTTTTGTGGTACACACCTTCAAAAGGACATAGATTATCTTGAGGCACTTCACACTATGACAGCTGACATTGTGCAGTTTTCACTTAAAGCCTTGAAGACCCCTGTAACAGACTGCCACCTGAAGGGGTTGTATGCTGAAACAGTGAGTGGCTTCAAGCAGGTGCGTGTGATTGACAGTGGGATAGATCATACAAGATGAAGTAAACATGAGATGACACAGAGACAGGGGAGTGCCTCCAGAAGCAGATTAGGAAGGGCACATCTGTGCCAACTGTTTGCAAAGTGGTCCTGTTTTACTGACAAATGTTGTTTCCATGTTTAATATTTCTATCTAATATATAAATAATGGAGTATGGAAGCAGTGACAACCAACTGGAGCACTGCTTTTCTATTCACAAGGCACACAGTGATTCTGTCAAGTGTCTCATGCACAGCTGCCATGGAAACGTGCATGTACGTTGAAGGATATTTAAATATTTAAAATATTATTGATCAAGCTTGATAAATAATATATTAGTAAATGTGTCAACACCACTGTTACAGTTGTAATCATTTTATCCGTTACATTCTTAGGGTATAAGAACCACTCACTTTCTCTTTGTGATTCTTATACCCTAAAAACACTCACAAAAACACTCTTACAAACATAGTAACATATTAAAAGCCAGCAGAATAGGCCTCATGGTCTATCAAGTCTGCTCGGTAGCCAGCTCCCTACTCAGAGCTCCCCCCTCCCCCAAACCCAGAGGGCTTCAGCATCCTGCTGTACCTGTCCCAACCCTTCTTAAATCCTTCCACTGTGCTCTCTTCCGCCAGACTCCTGGGCAGTGCATTCCATGGTTCCACCACCCTCTCAGTGAAGTAGTGCCTCCTGTGCTCCCTCCTGTACTTCTCCCCCTCCAGCTTCCACTTATGCCCCCTGGTGGTTCCTTCCTTCTTAAGCCTGAACACCTCCTTGGCTCCACCCTTATGTATCCTCTTTACATACTTGAAGACGTCTATCATGTCCCCTCTGTCCCTCCTCTCCTCCAGTGTATACAGCCTGAGTTTTCCAGCCTTTTCTCATAGGTCCTACCCTTCATGCCCTGTATCATCCTTGTTACCCTCCTCTGGACCCTTTCCAGCAGTGCTATGTTCTTCTTAAGGAGGGGTCTCCAGAACTGCACGCAGTACTCAAGGTGTGGCCTGACCAGGGCATCATACAGAGGAAGGATCACTTCCCTCCTACTGGAGGTAATCCCCCTGGTTATGCAGCTGAGTATCCTACTTGCTTTTGCTGCAGCTCTTCAGCAGTTCTCAGTGTTATTCATTTTAATGTCCACCACTACCCGTAGGTCCCTCTCACCTGTTGTGGCTTGTAGTGTGACCCCCTCCAGAGTGTATGCATGGCCCAGGTTTCTGGCCCCCAGAAGCAGCATCTTACATTTCCCTGCATTGAACCTCAATCTCCACTTCCTTGACCACCTTCACAGGGTATCCAGGTCCCCCAGAGGGCCTCTCTCCCTTCATTCCGTCCGTCAGTGCTCCCAGTTTTGAGTCATCTGCAAAAAGATGCAGCCTACTCCTAACCCCACTCTGTATGTCCGAGACATAGGCATTGAATAGAAGTGACTCCAGGACCAAACCCTGGGGGACCCTGCTGGTGACCCTTTTGGGATAGGAGACTATCCCACCAACCACCACTCTGCATTCACCCTGTAAGCCAATTTTCCACCCACCTGAGCAACTGCCCCCCATCCCCCCTAGCTTTGTCAGCAGGCCATTATGGGGTACCGAATCGAGTGCCTTACTGAAATCCAGATAGAGGACGTCCACCAGCCTCTGTTGGTCCAGGGCACCTGTCACCCAGTCATAAATCTCCACCAGGTTGGTCTGGCACGACCTCCCTGGAACAAATCTATACTGCCTGTCGTGCAGGTGCCCCAACCTTTCCAGCTGACCCCAAAGTCTCTCCTTGATAATGCCCTCCATTACCTTGCCCACCACAGACGTTAGGCTAACAGTCCTATAATTCCCCATCTCCTCTCTGGACCCTCCTTTGTGGATGGGTGCCACATGATCCACCCTCCAATCCTGAGGCACCCACCCTGTCCTCAGAGAGATGTTGAAGAGTGCAGCCAGTGGAGCTGCCAGCACATCTGCCAATTCCTTCAGTACCCTTGGATGCAGCCCATCTGGCCCTGGTGACTTGTCAGTCCTCAGCAACTGGAGGGCCTCTCTCACCCAATCCACTGTGATTTCACCCTCCCAGTCCTCCTCCTCATGCACCCACCCATCCCCCCCTCCAGATTCAGCCTGTCCCCTGCCTTAGCCGCTTCCAATCCTATGGACTCTAACTGACCTCCCAAATCTGTGGGATCCCCTTCCTTCCCTTCAGGATAGAAGGAAACCCCTCCCCCCCAGTAAAGTCTGAGGCAAAGTACTTATTTAGTGCCTCTGCTTGTCCCCCTGCTTCCTGCGCCCATTCTTCCCCAGACCTAATCCTGCTGATCTATGCCCTAGTTTTTCTTTTCTCTCATATGTATCTATAGAACCCCTCCCTCCCTCCTCCGGATATCCCTAGCCAGGTTATGCTCCACTCTTGCCTTGGCCCCCCTTACCACCCTGGTGAACCTCCTAGCCAGTAACCCATACTCTCCCCTCCCCCTTAACACTTTGAGTGCTTTAAGCATGAGTAGGCAGCCTTTTTTTGCCTCACCGCCTCCTGCACCTCCCCGGATCCACCAACATGGCTTCTTGTTCCTACATTGCTTGCTCTCTACCTTTGCGCAGGACTTAGTAGCCTCCTGCATCCCCTGCTTTATGGTCTTCCACAAGCTACCAGCATCCATATCCGGCCTTATTTTGTCCAAGCACTCACTAAGAATCCTTCCCATGCCCTCAAAGTCCACTCCCCTGAAATCTGTTACTACAGAGTTAGTGCGATTTTTCTCTCCCCCTAGAAACAGGAGAAACCAGACTGTGGCGTGGTCACCACCTGCCAATGGGCTGCTCACGTCCAGGCCCCTTATCTGGTCATTTTCTGCCAGGACAACATCCAGTATCCGGTCCTCCCTAGTAGGCTCCCCCACATGCTGGACTAGGAAGGCATCCTGGAAAACATCCATCAACCTCTGCTCCCTGGCCACCGAGGATGTCATCATGCCCCAGTCTGCTCCAGGCATGTTCAGGTCACCCATGACAACCATCCTGTCCCTTCTGAGGCCATAATGACCCCTGATGTTCTCAGCCAGTTCATCCTCCCGATCTGCCACCATTACGGGGGGTCTGTACACCACCCATATTTTTAGTCTTTAACCCCCATAATGTGGGGTCAAATTGTTCATATTAACATACTCATAAATATACAGATGTGAACTAAAAAAGAAAGACACAGAGACCCAGTGCTTTAAATGGTTCAAACATGCAGACTGATGGGTGGTCTTCATACCTTCATTAATGTACAGCCATGTATGTTGTTACATTAATAATGTGTGACCCTCCAAAAGGCAGCAAACCTCCACATGCATGTCACTCACACATAGAAATGTGCTATTCTACTGTGTTGGTGTTGCTGCGTCACTGCAGTGTGTAATAGTGAGTTGAATTCTGTAACTCATGACATCAATTGTCCTCATGGCATCATCCTCAGAGGACGCATTTCATTTATAAGCCTTTGCTGTGCCACATGTAAAGTTTTAATATATTGGCAGGGACTAAACCCAACATTGTAATAATCTAAGTTGAAATATTTGTAATTTGTAGTTCATCTCTCTTGTGACCAGTCCCATATTCAGGAACTGCAAGAAATTGAAAGTACACCTCTGTGATGTGATGCAAACCCCTTTGAGACAGTATTACATTGTGGACCAGAATCGTCTAGGCTGTTTGGTGCGGTCTATTGATTCATTTCCAATAAACTGTGAGTTACAATTACTTAATCTTTTTGTCTCAAGTTCATGTCTGACTGCATGTTTGGTTGTTTACCCACTGGAACAGAAAGGGACTATCTGACCTTGTGCTGTTTAAAGGTGACCTGCAACGTTAGCTGCAGCCCACTCCCATCCCCACATACCTCGTCATAGTGCCACGGGAGACAGTGGCTGGTATGAGCAACATTATCAGAGCTATATTTCTATTTTAAATCACTGCCAAAGTAAATCACTGAACCCAGTAGGGCTGCGCAGATCCCAGTCAAGCAAACGCAAGGTCTCATGGATATTTCACCCATTTAGTGATGTAGATAACACCACTGCTGTGAATGTAGTAGCAGTGGCTGGAACGTAATATACTTATTTTGTTGCTTCCACCACCATGAGACATTGTTCATGCTCAATCGTGAATGGTGCAGTACTACCAGGTTTGGTGATTTACTTCAGCAGTGACTTAAAATAGAAATATAGCTCTGATAATGTTGCTCATACCAGCCACTGTCTCCCGCAGCAGTATGTCAAGGTATGTGGGGATGGGAGAGTGGGCTGCAGCCAACATTGCAGGTCACCTTTAAAGCAATGCAGAAACAGTTCTTCAGACAAATGAGGCTGGATCAGAAACAAAAACATGAATCACTTTTGTGGAAGATAAACATGTTGTTTATTCAGTACAAGACAAGTGCATGCTCCTCCATGACTGAACCCAATGATTTGATAAGTGCCCCATGACTAATGGTCAAAACTTTGGATTTGGTCATGGAAGCATGTGACCTCATTGTGTACTGAATAAACTATATGTTTATTGTGCAGTAAGTAACAGTGCTTCATGTTTTTGTTTGTGCTCCATCTTCATTGTGTTGTTTCCAACTCCATATGCCCCCCCAACAACAACAGGGTACCTGCACCCATGATGTGGTGAACAACTATGGAGACCTCAGCTTCTTTAACAGAATATCGGAAGCATTTTGTTTTGTCTTTGCACAAATGCAGACTACATGTTCCGTGGAGTTTTTTTAGATATTTAATTTATTATTGCTCTAGCTTTATCAATAATACATTAATACATGCAACAAGACCACTGTGACAGTTGTAAGAGTGTTCTCAGTTACATTCCTAGGTTATACCATCCACCATGCCCATGCTGTATTTATGTCACTGACTGAAGATGCTACAACTCCTCAATGGTAAATTCTGGGCTCCTCCATCATCTCATTCCACCATCAGTGATTGTGAAAACAGTATGTTTAGTACCTCTAATAGTTGTACCATGCATCATCCCTTACTTTGTTGCTTTAATGTATAATGTACTAATGTAACGCAAACAGGTTGTTTGATGCCACTGTTACACCAGCCAACATCATTCCAATAGTAACAAAACAAGAAACCAAATATCACTAAAACTTTTATTAGACAAATGTAAAAATCAACACGATGGGCTGGATTTTCAAAGGTCAGTGAATGACGGATGGAGCTTCTGTCAAACAGAAATGATGCAAGGGGTGGGGCCAGCCCGCTGGTGCAGCAGTAGAGTTACCGCTTGCAACACCACCAACCCAGGTTCAGGAACAAGCCTGTGCGGTCAGAGGGCCAGCCAAAGACTGTTTAAGACTGTTTTTTCTTAAGACTGTTTATTGTTCTAGGAATTATTACCTTTGAGCCAATGGCTCTTTTACAAAGGTTCCACGTCAATTAAATACAGACAAAAGGTTACATAGAATGGCACTACAACTTGTGTTGTGACAATAGCAAAAAAAACATAGACAGTAAATATCGAAACATTTGTGCAAGGACAGGTAATACCAATAAACACTTATCACACAAAAAATCAAGCCAGGTGAGGGAAAAATCAAGTTAGGGAAGTGTACAGATAGAGAGGGTAAGAGAAAGGGCGAGGGGAGCAGACAATAGCAAGAGAAAAGATCCTCTTACAAGCCTTTGTCAAGTAATGGACCAGGGTGGGAAAATGAATAGATAAAGATTTAATCAAGGCAGGCACAGGAGTTGGAGGCGGCAAGGTGAGAGTATAGCCTTAAAGGGAGGATAGTAAGGCATCCCAGAAGACGCTTTTCTCCTCTGGGGGAAGGGTGCAGAGTCTTGCAGCTTTACTGCCACCTGGGTGCAAATGGGTGGTGGTGCAGGGAATGTATGGCTTGTGGGCTGGGCTTAGGGAGCATCAGTTTGGATTGTTGCATCAGGGACTTCCAGCAGCCTATCGCTGTGCGCACTACTGGCCATGGGGCGGGATGACAAGAAAAGGGAAAATGATGGTGCAAGTATGGGAGGATGAAGCCTCTGCTAGCCAACCACCTCATCGTTAGATCTGTACCACCATCCATCAGAGGAACACCACCGGACTTCACCTCCACCATGAGAGGCCGGATGTCTGCAGTGGGGGATTCACCATGGTGCTGAAGGTGACCCTAGCCCTCACTCATATGCTGGGAAACCTGCCTTTTTCTGCTGCTGGTCCCGATGGATGGATGGTGGATCTCAGCCAGAGGGCATATGAGTAATGCAGCAGGTGAGCAAGTGGAAAGGGTTCCCGACCTGGACCAGAACATGGAGGATAAAACAAACAAAAGAAAAAAAGAAATGATGCAGGAGTCACACTGTGCAAAACCACGCATCAGTCCTGATTTTGTAACACAGCTTGCATCAAAAGTGAGGCTGCCTGCACCAGACAGGATTGTGCCAGGCTTGCAGCAAGCAACGGGCAGTATCATGATGGAAAGGGGACTTGTGTCACTCAACAGATGCACCATCCCCTTATTTGGGATTTTCAAGGCAGGCAGTGCTTGCCAGTGCTTAGACCATGCTGGGCTCATCTAATGGACTGTGGAGCAGTCACAGCAGTGTACAGCGGGCAGTACGTGGACAGTGGTCACTTGCATAAATTTTAAAACCAGTTTGGGCAGAAGAATATCTGGCCACCATAAAGTTCTAATGGCAAGTTATAAATATATTTATTTATTTATTAAAATGTTTCAACAGGAAGAGCACACTGAACAACAAGTTGTTCGTCTCATGGTACGTCCTGGGGGAGAGGGGAATGGGGAACATACATACAGCCAAACGTAGTACAAATTATATAGTAATTATACTGAGAAGCATGGCAATAGGTACAATACATAAGATACAGAAATTAATGACATAGAAAGTGCAGCATAGGAGTGATTAAATAGTAAACACAAGGGAAACAGTTAAGTGCTATCTGCTGAACAAATGTTACAAGATTATATCCGAGTGGGGCATGACAAAGAACCAGCTAGGGGTGAACGGAGGAGAGGAAGCAGATGGGGGGGGTCACAGGTATAGGAGTAGTGGGAGGAGGGTGAAGGAGATGAGGAGAGGAGGGAAACAGGAGGGGTCCACTGGGCACAGAAAGGATTAAATATAGGTATAGTAATTTGTAGAAGTTCTGATGGGGGGGAGGGAGAGTGGGAATTAGTTACAAGCACAATTGACCAAGAGGAAGTTACAGTATGCAGGCTGAAGAGATGGAGCGAGGGGAGGAAGAGTGGTGAATCTGGTGGGGAAGTGCATTCCAAAGTTTAGGGAAATGGTGTGCAAAAGCAGCCTGACCTACTGTGGATGACTGACAAGGGACTACCATTAAACAGGAGTCAAATGTTCTAAGTGAATGAGAGGGAGGAGGGAGGATGGATAGCGAGGAAGTAAGATAGGGAGGGAGCATACCGAACCAAAATTTTCACACAGATTTAGCACAGTGTAGGTAACGTCAGTTTTCTAAAGAGGAAAGGGCCAAGGAGTGGTAGAGGTTACAGTGATGGGTGACAGTTCTGGGACTGTTTCTGTATTATTTTACAATTTGCAACAGCTTCCACATTGTGCATGTAAATTCTCTTTTTCCCTCTGCTTCTTTTGCTCTGGAGGTCTTACTTGAATACATTGAAGGCTGACATCAGACCCGGGGCCGGATTTTCAAGGGCCAGGGGATGACGGCAGCCTCTGTCAATCCCCTTCCTTGCACCATCTGTTTGATTCAAGGAACTGCTTGTTGCAGCTTTGGGACTTTGTCTCAGGCCAGTTTTGTACTGGAATCCAGCACAAGGTCACTGACACATTGGATTTTGCAGCAAACTGCCTGTTGGATGCATCTTGCGTCGCTCTGAAGGCCCTTCAAAAATCTGACCTAATGTGAAAACTTTCAATTCATAGAAAAAAAGTAAAAACATTTTTCTGGAAAACATAAAACTTCAAAAAAAAGGACACTTGAAAGCAGCAGTAGTAGATCATAAAAAAGTAAGCTTTTGCATGTATTCTGTTCTTTATGCCTCATTATGCACTAATCTGATATTCTTTTTTTTTTCTTTTTTTTTTCCGGCAGTTTTGCAGAGTCATTCGTTTTACATTTTTTGTATTGTTGGTGGTTTCTTTATGTTTTGATACTGTGCATCATGTGCGCTGTAACACAAATGTACATGTCAGAGCTGTTTCTCTGCATTTAGGTCTCATCTTCCTGCCCTGTGTGCATGGTCATGGTAATTGGCCCTACCACATTAATCCTGCTGTCAACATTGCCGGAAGAATTAGTAAACAGCTCTTCATGAAGCTTTTCAGCTGTCAGTTCTATCACTTCTTGTAGCAATCCCCTCCCTTCTACTCTAAGTGCTAGTATTTACTAAACCCATGAGATCCCACTCCCTTCCCTGGTGTCCAGTGGAATCCTCCCCCATTGCACAGCCAACCATTGTAAACACTCACAAAATCCATGGTGCTAGCTGTTCCTCTCCCCTGATCACCACTCTGATCCCCACCCCTACACATGATGTAATGGGCCCCATTGATGTGCTAGCAACCCTCCCATCCCACCCAATTACTGCCCCCCCAACTACTACCAGTAGACCCCAGTCACAAATGTTCAATGTATCCTTTTGCCTTTGATGGTGACCAGCAAAGTGTCTCTGATCACAGCCTTGGCCAACCACCATCTGAATGACAGGTAGCAAATGTCACTCCTGTCATTCAGGTAGTGTCTGGCCAAGACTGAAACAGAGGAATTTGCTGGTGCCATCAGAAGCAAAAGGTTACATTAAACATTTGTGACTGAAAAGGGGAACAACTAGGACCAGAGAATGTATGAGACTTTACAATGGTTGAATCAGCAATGGGGGTGGGGGGTGCACACTGGACACCTGGTCAGGCAGTTGGATCGCATGGCCTTTGGTTTAGTAAATACCAGCGCTTATGTGTAGCAGAATGGAGGGGATAGCAGCAAGTGTAAAGGGAGGGCATGAGAGCAGAGCATAAAAACATAAAAAACAGAATCTTGACAAACTACAAAGTAGAAAAAATATACAGGACAACAAAAAGGTCTGCAATGTAGATATAATTCGCAGATGCAACTCAGGACATTATTTCGTCTCATAATGTGAGTGCAAAAAAGCACAATGAGAGCAATGAATGTGTCCTAGTAGGGTCAAAACGGAAATAAACAAATGGCATGTAGGAATGTAAAGGGGCAGCAGCTGTAGATACAGTGTCTGTTGTCTTTTACATAGATTCACAACACTAGCACTGCTCATTAAAAATATTAAAAAATAAATCATGGTTTCAAATAAAATGTAGCAATCCTTAAACCAGAATTGAAGCTGGACAAAGACATCAAAAAACTGGCTAAGTGAAAAACATTATCTACTTAATTAGTACTGCTGCTTGAAAACTTTGGTCCATACCCGAACCATCACAACATGTGGACAGTTATCAGGAAGTAAAATTCAGACATTAAACATCAGTACAGTATGGATGCTGTCTGGAGCCAAATGACCCCCAAAGATCATCAGTCAATATTGACTCTGTAATTGGTGTAGACCATTTGTGCATAATGCCATGCATCAATTTAAGATCTTGCTTGAACACCTGCTTCCCCATACCAGGGCTAAACTGGTCATAGCATTCCAAAATTGGTAAGTGCTGATATGTGCTCATAAAGTATTTTATTATGGATCTGGAAGAAATATAAAAAGAATATTACAATATCTGGGTTGATGCAGAATTTTGATATACACACATGCATTTCAGTCCAGTAGATGATTTATTGGCAAATCATTGTATTTAGCTCATAATGTATAAAAGGTATAATAAGGTGTCCCACTGCACCTCCTTTATTGTCAAATACTGGTTTGGCTCCATCCCATCTTACCTCTCCTCACTCCTCTCCCTCGTCCTCTCCTGCTCTTATGCTCTATGCACCAGAGATGCCAGAACCTTTGCCATTCCCCACCCTCACTCATATGCTGGAAAACCTGCCTTTTTCTGCTATCTCCCCTCCCTTTGGAACCAGCTCTCCTCTTCCCTTCACCTATCCCCATCTCTCCCTGCCTTCAAATGCATGCTTAAATCTACTCCAGCACCCCCCGTTCCTGTCACCCCATCTCGTGAACTCCCTTTCCACTCTCTCCTTCTAGTCTCCCCTCCTCCCCACTTGCATCCTATTACCTACCTCAGCCTGCTGTGCTTCAGCTCCCTGTCTGCTCTTCATTACGTTGGTTCTCCATACTGTTGCTCTCTAGCTCTCGGTTTTTTCCACTCTACCCAAGTACGTTACTACTAGACTGGCTTTTATGCCTTGCTCTGACTGTTCACTCAACTTGTGATCCTCACTGCCTAATAAAACAATTGATTTGTATGCTGCACTGTAAATGCTAACATCTGGTATTTATTGTATGCACCTCCACTCCCCCCGGGTCGCACCTGGAAATCAGCCTTGGCTCAGTGTGCCTTTCCCAGTTATCAAATTTCAAATACATTTAAAATAATTATGGTAAATAGCAACAATATGAATATCTGACAAATCTGAGAAGTGTAAAGCAAGCAAACACGTTTGCTGCTTCATGTTGTAGTACTACTAGTATTAGGTTTTATTCATATAGAAGCCATTTCTAAGCAGACCATGTAACCTTATGAACAGTGCAAAATAATATCATTTTACATAAAAAATGCATATTTAATGTGTTAAACAGTTAAAAACAAAAAGAAATAAAACTCAGAAGGGATGGCAGTTAAAGGAAAATGAGCGAGTCAACAACAACTGGTTGATAACAAAAGGTTTTTAAACCCCTGTTAGGTGCCACTATGCTGTCCTGTGGAGATTGTTCCATAATACCGGGAAAGTTACCTACAAGGTGCTATCACAAGATTTTTTTAACCTGGCAATAGGTATGACTGTAAGTCAAACACTGGTGGAGCAAATAGAGCACGTTGGCATGTAAGGATGCATCAGATCAGTCAAATATACAGGACATAATGTGTATATTATTTTAAGTGGTATGACCAACTATAAAGGAGATACGCCACTTTACAGGCACCCAGTGCAGTTCATGCAGACTTGGAGACGTTGGCCGGCCTATAAATGGAACTTATTAATGTAGCAGCTGTGTTATGCACATGTTGTGACACAGCACTGTAGCTCCCCTGAAACAGAGGTATATAGTGTAACAGTAGTTATGCCGTAAACGCACAATGGCATACAAGATTGTCTCAAGGTTGCAAGTATGGACTAAGTGGAGAGGAACAAACTTGAAGCCTGATCCCAATACAAGTAGCAGCAACTTCCCCCATGACCTTGTTCAATCACCAGTAAGTCATTGTTGTCAGGGCTGATCCTCAACCAGCTCAATGACATTGATTGCTGTATCTCAGCGTATGACTTCTTATGCATGTAATGGCAGTAGATGACTAGGGCACTGAGACCTATGCATTTCCTCAGTCATTACTGCAACAGCCTATAGTCGACAGTATCACAAGATGAGATGAGATGCAGAGAACAAGAATTTACTGTTCAGCTGTATCAGTACCCTGTTAAGTACTATTGACATCTTAGAGAAGCGCAATAACCCACTCAAGGTAATAAGCATATTGTGATGAAATGCATAGACCATGTACAAATGAGTTTCAAAATCATTAATCATACCACACAGAAATCAGGACATGATGATGCAATATATGCGTTTTCTTGGGTGATATGTTAGCTCAAATATGATGTAACAAATGTAAGATGACAAGGAATAAAAAGTATTGCTAAAAAGGTTTTAAACTTACTGAGCACTCTTGACCTCGAACAGCTCTTCTTGCGTGTCCTCTCTTGGATTTTGGATTGATTGTGCCATTTCCTTTACTGAGAAAAACTTTGCTGCATCTTGTCTGATAGATGCAGCTAAGTTGTTCCATTCCCCTAAACACTATTTCAATGTTTGGGGAATAGTAATTGGGTATATACTGCTTGTGTAACTTGTAGTACTTTTTGTGGCTTAACTCTACTCTCATCATTGAGTAGTAGGTATGTAGATAGTAATTTGTAGGGAACAGAAGGCCCAGGAACAAAGATGAGAAGAGCGCTGGAGAAGGAGAAGGAGAAGAAGGGGATGGCGGTGGACGAAAAACATTCCCTACGCAAGGGAGGTGCGGTCAGTAGAAGGCTTAAGTAGAGGTTGTGAGAGGAGCTATTCCCCACGTTGAACCATGGGCAAAGCCCTCCCATTCAATGTTTGGGGAATAGCAATCGGGTATATAGTGCTTGTGTAACTTGTAGTACTTTTTGTGGCTTAACTCTATTCCCACCCTTGAGTAGTAGGTATGTAGGCAGTAATTTGTAGGGAACAGAAGGCCCAAAAAGATACCTCCTCCAACTCACGGAGAGTATGAACCCCCTGGCACTCAGGAGAGGAAAACCCCCCAGGTGGAGAACCCATGGGCAGTGGTCTGCCCATCCTCTGGGCATACTAAAATGAGAAGGACTTAGGTTCTAGTAACCATAGCTAATTTGAGAAAGGTGAGCTTCTTGGAGATATGATGGTTCATCCGTAATCCATAGACAATGCAGACTGAATGATGATCCTAAGGTTGAAGAGTAGGTCTTTCTGAAGGAGTGGTAGAATCCAGTGTGAAGCAGATCCAGTTGAAGAAGAGTGAATGAAGTCCAGAGTTTTAAGATGTTGAAGGATGCTTGTCCAAAGGGATTGCATGGGAGTAATGAGCAGGGAGAGCATGAATTGGTCGATATGGTACCAGACAGTAATCGTTGGGAAATACGGTGATTTGTGAACTCATAGGTGAATAATCTGACTTGAATCAGGTTTGACTATCAAGGTAAAATCTGGAGGCAAATAATTTAGTAGTGAGCAATGAGGAGCTAGGTAAGCATCCATACAGTAAAAAATGAGTAGAGGAGAGTCTTTGGGTGCCAGATAGGAGTACTGCCATAAGTGATTCATGGACAAATAGAGGAACAGTTGCAAATGCAATCCAGATGGCAACTGAATATATATAGAGAATGATTGGAAGTTTAGTGTAGGGAATTGGGTGCTTAATTGGGAGTGATGTTGCAACTGTATTTGTATATGTTCTGCTGGTATGCTGGCTGAAGTAGATACAGGTATTTTTGTGGTGTGATTGTCCGTGAGATGCTCTGTGGTGGCTTATAGTTAGTTAGGTTATAGGTAATGTGATGCCAAAATACTTGAGAGATGCCTGGGAGTAGATGTATGGAACAGTCTGTAAGCTGAACTGGAAATCAGATTGAGTAGTGTGGAATGCCAGAGGATCTTAGTACTATGGCTGATTAAGACCAGTTAGGAGGCAAGACTGGGTTAGTGAATTTGCCTTAATGGTTACGGATTTACAGATGAAAATCAGAAGAGCCGTTCTTGGCGATAGTCTTTACTGGAGAGATTATTTAAGATAATTTGTGAAGAAGAGGCTATAGGGTCCGCTAGAAGAACAGCTGACTCAACTGAAGGTACTAGATGAAGACGTGAGGATGATTGTATAAGGAATGGTGATGTCCAGAAGCCAAAAAACGATGGTTTGGATGGGGTGGAGTTAGTAAGCAGCTAGGTGGTGGAGATCCCATGACAAATATTCTAGAAGGCAGCTGGGGAGGTCTTAGAACAAGCAATGTCTATTGAGGAAGTAAGAGTCTAATAACATGGACAACAAATCTGGTGATGGTAGAAAGCTGCAGAATGAAATTAGGTAATGTTCGAGGTATCGTTAGGTATTCTGCGATTCTGGGGATCCAGAGGAGCGATGATGGAGAGTAAGTCGGAGCATAACAGAAGAAGTTACATCCTTTCCGAGTGAGAAGGTAGCCTGTGAGGCACGGTAGACAGGAAAGTCCACAGAGACTGAATGGATTCTTAGGGAGTATCCAATGGAGAGAGACGGGAATGTTTCTAGTATCCAGTCAAATGAGGGTCCGGAATGATCGAGGGGAGCTGACTGGATAGTATGGAAAATGTTCAATTAACGTAATGGTTTCTGAGGCATGTTCGCCAAGGAATGCATACTCGAAGTAGTTCCCTCTAGTGAAATGAACAGTAATCCATGAGTAATGGATGGAAGCAGTGATGATGGCCAGAGTAGGAGTCTACGATGGATAAATGGGAAGCACAAGTTAGGTCGACAGTAAAATTGTTTAAATTGCCGCACAGCAACGGCTCAATACCAATGCAGTGTATTGTGCCACCCAATCTAGTGTTTTCTGTAGGGGCTGTGCTCCACACCCCATGTGGGGCTCTGCCCCTGCACACCCTGACATTAGGATTCTCAACTCCAGGTCAGAGTTGCTCTGGAGAGGGGGCAGAACACTGGGGGAAAGCGAAACACAGAGACGGACCATTACAGCGACTGCCGCTGTAGTAGTCTTTTTCCATGTTTCACTGTCGGGGTGTCAGACAAAAGGGGGCCACCCGATAAATGAGGGTAGTGGTTGGCTGAGTAGGAATACTAGCCAGGGATATGGTAGGATGCCCAATAGAGCCAGAGCAGACAGGACTAAGCCCTGAGCCTGCAAGGCATAGATGGAAAGGTCGCTATCCGAAGATGGGAGGAAAGTCCTGAGTAAATCCCGATGGACTGAAGGACAGATCCAGGATGGTGTTGAGGTGAACGAAACTGGATGACATACTGTGCAGGAAGGAACAGAACCAGGTCGGCTCCTCAGCGAATGGCAGCAGAATACAGGAAGGCTGTAGCAGTCACTAGAAACCGAGCCACGGAGGGCCAAGGAGTGAAGCAAAGTACTAGGAACAACAGGGTTGAGGTACATAGGTCCTACATCTGACAAAGGCTTCAACCAACCAGTGGAGGGATGGTAGGTGCTAAAGTGAAGAAGGATAAAGTTCCCACATCTGAAGGAGAAAATTAAACTCGGACATCAACTGGATGGGTGACCTGCAGCAAGAAAGTCCCAGAGGCAGTCAGACTGGATCGAGATAGATACCAGACCAGCTGGCAAGAGCCAAATCATGAGGGAAAGTAGGATAACGGGGTGAAGTATGATGGTCCATGAAGGAGCGGGATGGCGAATGGTGAGGAAGGCTGGAAGTTAGTCAGAGTACATGGGTTCCAAAACTGGCGGGGAAGTGGCAGTAAGGTAGAATATGGGTATTGCATAAGAAGGGACCTGCAGGTGCAGACGTTGGCTCCTACCCGAAGTAGGTCAGGTGAGACGAAGGTCATAATGCTCCAGATAATGATTACGGGTGAAGGCACGTTTGGGAGATGCTCAAGTCCAGGAGGGGGCAGCAATCGGTGAAGAGCAGCTAAGATCGAAACAGCTGATTGCAGAAATGAGCTTCCAGGCACAGTAAATGGGGAGAGAGAAATAGCCTTCGATAGCACTCTGCAGAGGTAGGAGGATGGAGGCAAATGAAGAACGGAGGTCCTCTTCAAACAGGAAGTGGTAACCCAGCAAGAGACAGAGGAGGGCAATAACCCAGTGGATCCAGGAACGGGCTACAATTCCAAGATGTCGATGAGATGACGTTCAGTCGACATTGACAGGCAAAGATGAGGGCAGAAGGCAGGTGGAGTGTGATGGTCCCGTTCCTGGAGGGAAGTGGCAATCTGTATCAGGTAGAGGAAGCAGACAGTGGAAACAGCAATGCAAGCTCAGGCTGTGGACCAGGCAAGGTAGTGCGATGAGGATGGAGGCAAGGAGGAATGAAGACTAATAGCAGGAGGATGTCCAGTTCCAGAAAGGTTATGGCATCAGACAGCAGGTGGAGAATGAACGCATGTGAAGTAGCAGAATGGTATCCTATGCATCCAGGCGAGACGGTGGAGATGAGATGATCCTGGCTAGATGCAGCTAGGAGAGGTAGGATGATGGGAGTGCATGGATGAAGAGGTTCCATTCCCAAAGGGAAGCGGCAACCCGCATCGGGTGTAGGATGCGAATGGTTGAAACAGTCGAATACAGATTCAGGCTCCCAGCAATGTAAGTCAGTGGATAGGACCATGAATTGGGGCTGCAGACCAAGTAGGAAGTAGAAGGCAAGTCGGGGAAACTCATATTTCTGAAGGGAAGCAGCTTTCGGGCATTAGGCTGAAAATATGGAAGGTTGCAGCAGTGGAATGGAGGTGCAGACACCCATTGGAGATGGCTGAGGTGGGATGGTCCCAAGCTGAGGCATCTAGGCATAGGCAGGATGAGGAGGGCGCATAGTGAAGAAGTTCTGTTCCCTAAGGGAAGCGGCAACTGATATGAGGTAGGTAAGGTATAGTGTAACTCAGTAGATTGTAGACATGGCTCTCATCCCTGGTGGTCGGGGCGAGCTAACCTTCACCCAATGCTGTCCAGCAGAGTTAGGGATGGAGGATGTCAAGGTGGTAAGTATAATGAGGTAGTAAATGTAATGGAATCCCATCCCCAGTAGACAGGAGAAGCCTACCTTTGCTCAGCACCATCAGAAGGCGCAAGTTAGGGATGGAGACCGGAGTATTGCTGGTATGGGCTGGCAGAAGCGCAAACGTTGCTGTAGAAGGAGAGTAGTGTAGGAAACATAAACGAAACAGAATGATAACTCGGTACAAGGTCATGGTATGAGATACATAACATGGTAGGAATAGGAGACACAGAAACGGGAATTGATGTACGAAGGGAAGGGCCAGCTGGGGAGGATGACAAATGGTGAAAAGGAAAACCCAGCAGGTAAGGCATGCACATGAGACATGAATTGGTTAATGGTAGGCAATTGAGTTGTAGGTATCAGGGAAGAGAAGGAGCACCCAAGGCCATTGGAATGGGAGCACAGGAGTAAACCCCCCCAGAAGGACTCCAGAGGTAGGGGCTAATGGCCGCACTGAGGGATGGCACTGGGACATGTAGCAAGGACAAGAAAGGGAATTAATCATGGTGGAGCAGGAGACAAGCAGATTACATCAAGGAAGCAGCCATGAAAGGCAATGTAAATAAGGTAGGCCTACCATATCCCCCGGTAGTCATCAGGAAAGAAACACAGCCAAGGTCAAAAGGTCATTGAAAACGTTTAAAGTACTGAGAATCATTATTCTGACAGGTGTGCAATTCAAAGCCAGTCAAATAATTTCAAATATATTACTTTTTTGTATCCTGATAAAATAACATAGTAGCACATATGATTAAGGTTGTAAGGGACTCGCATCTGTCCCTGCTCCAAATGCAGATCTGAATAAATAAGCCTTGCTTCAATGGCATGCACATTGGACAGGAGCCGTCCTGGGGTTATGTAGCATTGCTGCCTGTAGCGGAGGACCTAGCTTCAGAAGCGGGATTCAAGTGGGTGCAGGTCAGCTGTGAAAAACGATAGAGAGAGGTACTTACAGATCACACTGAGCTAGGACATGCAGCACTAAAGAGGACGAAGTAGTGATGTCCAGGAAAAGCAGTGTTCTACCGACACCATGGTGCTGCGTAGGTAGGGTGAACCTGCAAGCCGAAAGAAGCGAGGATGGAAAGGGGGGCGCCTGCAAGGAACAGCAGGAAGCAGGCACGCAACCAGAAGGGACCAGAGGAAGGACCGAAACGAAGGGAAGGAACAGGGACACTCGTAAGGCCAAGCTGTGGGTTGGAGTGTGCTAAGATGCCCAAAAAGAGACACGGAGGGGAGAGACCCCAGGACACATGGGAACAGAGGGGAGCACAAGAGAGGAGTGGGGAGGCAGAGGAGCCACCGAGAAGAAGACCCTCAGATGAAAAAAACAAGATGAGGGACAAACAAAGGGAATGCAGGACAAGAGGGAAGGGGGAGATGGATGAAGCAAGAGGACAGGAACCAAAGCAGCAGCAGGTAAGCACAGGAGGCACAGCCACACTAGCCACACAGGGAGCCCAAAGAAAAATATTCCCTAAGCAAGGGAGGCGTGGTCGGTAGAAGGCTTAAGTAGAGGTTGTGGGAGGAGCTATTGCCCACATTGAACCACGGGCAAAGCCCTCCCCAAAAAAGTAAAAATTAAGATACAGCATATGTGGTCATAAACTTTGAAGCACTGCTATCTATATTAATAGTAACAATGTTTGAGCAATGACAGATTTTTGCTTGAGTAAATGTCTTAAGCATGCCTTTCAGATAGTGCTACATCAGTGATTGTTATCCACATGAACAGAATTTCAATCTAAATTTACATTTAAAGTTTTTGTTGTTAGTTACATTGAAAACAGCTGGTATAGATATATCAAAATATGTACTGTAATGGTGCTTTAGTCAGTCAGCACTTCATTTTGCATAACTCAGATTGGTTAGAACAGTAGTACAGCCATGTAATTATGAGTCCATAATTATACAGCTGCATTTCGTTCAAGCTGGCAGCCTTATAACCTGTGGAAAAAAAAATATCACCACATTCCTAAGTGCAGACATGCATCAGCCAGTTAATGCAAGCCACAGACAGAAAGGAAGTGTTAAAAAGCTCTGTGCTATTACCGTACGCCTGATGTTTGCAATAGTATTTTGTGTAGTTATGCTTCTGTTTCAATGCAGCTGAGCTATTATGTTCAGTAACCACACTTCTCTATTGGGTGTTTACACACACCGGGTACAACTGCCTCATGCCTAACTTTCATGTTGTCTTGGTTACATAAGGCAATTCAATGGAGTGTGACATAAATATAACAGACAGGAAATCATCAGTACAAAGGCTGTCATTCCACTGAGGGATTCTGCTGCTATCAGAAACCACAATAGCAAAGCTCAAGTGGTTTACGTTGTAACCAGAATCCCTCAATGGAATGACAAGCCTAGTTACTGCTGGTTTGCTGTCTGTTGTTGTTGGTAATGTATGTAACCCTCCTAACATTTGCTCTTATAATACCATTGTTCTGATGTTAGATCAATAATATTATGACGTGCTGATGTCATAGTGATGGTATTATGAGTTACTGGTACACTGATGATTTATGGCAAAAATGGCACCCATATGCTACATGGTAATGATTGCACTGAGCATAATAGCAGAAGCCACAAGTGCACGGTACATAGGTACAAACCGAAGGGTTGTGTGATTATTGACAAAGAAATACAACACAACAGTCATGTATAAAAGTACTGCATACATATTCAACCCCTGAAAATTGTAACATAGCTGACAATATATACATACATATATATTGCTTGTCAATGGATAACATACAGAAATTAAAATTACACATTTGATCGAACTACATAAAGTTCATGAACAATGTGACTATTACCAATGCATAAATGAGTAAGCTGACTTTGCTTGGCCTGTGCAGAGGTTAGCTTCAGTCTCAGGTCCAGCAGTTTTTCACAGAATGTGCCACCTTACTTTTGTCCTGCTGTGCATATGACATGAGCAAGGAAACACCACATCTCTCCAGACTTGATGCTCAACATTTAAGCTCTGCATTGGTGACGACATACCTATGTGGCTGTTGGAAAAGTTCAACAAGCTTTTTACTTGGCAAAACTCTGTTGGATAAAAGAAAGAAAGAGTGTTACTGTCTGTTCACAATTCAGTCACAATACAAAAGTCAAAATACAAAAAGAAGTACAGTTTCAATCATGAGAATATAAAGTTCTGTTTCTATTTTTCTGCAGGAACAACATCCATGGCTCAGTATTCATGTTGTGGCTGAACCCTTGGTTTACTGTACATTTCATGACACTTTTCCTGGGACTGTTCATTGAAAGACCTGCCAACCTGGGGCTGTTCCGGAAAGGACATCAAAACAGGCTCACACTCTTGTCAGGACAGAACAGTTTGGTTAGTTCCTTTCAGAACAGTCAGTATACCGATGCTTCCTTAACAACTTTACTGCTACCGACACTACAGCGCTAGGTTGGTGTAGCGTCAGTGTGGGACCCCAGCATTGTTTTCTGCAGGTATTGCACCCCCTCTCCGAAACAACTCCAACTTGGAGTTGAATATTAAAGTAGCGGGGGGTGTGGGGGGCAGAGCCCCCCCACCTAGGGTGTTCATGGGGTAAAGCTCCCCGAAGAAAACAAAGTTTGATGCGACTCCCTTTATGCCACCCGCACATGTGGTTGACATAAAGGAGTTGCTGTAATGTTGGTCGACAACGAAATTGTCGACCAACTGTCATAGATCCAAATAGGCCATGATGTTCATTATCCTGGAACGCACAGGCAGCCCTGGCATGACAACCAGACATGGGCCAGGATTCAAGAAGGGAGCGCAAAGTGGGTGCAAAAGTTTGCTCTATAGTTCCCGGCTGCGCTGGTGAGCAACAGAGCTATTCATAGTCGGATAGCCCTATGGGCTATCCCACTTTGAATAGGGGCCAGCAGTGGCAGTGCTAACCCAGATAAAGCAGTGGAATACCTAGTAGTGCTGCCCCCACAACCAGCCAGGAAAATGGCCCCACAGCCAATAGCACTCAGGTGCTAAAGTGCTATTTATGAAATGAGGCATGCAAATTAGCTCATTAGGCATGGAAGGTGCTAGTGGCCATTATCATGCCCATTGTGGGCTCATTTGCATGCCATTAGTGTGGCGGTGTGTGCTCCCCCCACCAGCCCAAGCCCCACGCAGTCTTATTCCCCTATAGTGTAGTGGTGCCCACCCCAACCCTGGTCACGGACCTGCTGGTAAAAAAAAAAAAAATGATATTTCCATAGTGTAGGGTCCCTCCCCAGACCCCATCTGACACCAATGGGATTGTAGTGTATACTGTAAGCTGTCATTGACAGTTCAGTTGATGGGAAGCATGGAGCAAATCCTTTATGAATGGGATTGTGGGGATATGCAGGTCCCTGCCCCTTCATTTTTATTGCAGACCCCCTCGCTACTTTACACAGGCACAAACCGAGTTTGCAGGGGCAAACTAGGCTTTGTGAATACCAGCTATTCACAAAGCATTAGCTTTTGGGAAAAGCTTAGTGAACCCTGCCCGTGGTCTGTTCCCATGGGTTACTCTGTCAGGACTGCCACCTCAGCATGCTCCTTGCAGTAAAGGCCTCAGTCCTCACAAGACAGGAATTCCTGTCACAACAGTCCGCATAGGTCTGTTCCTAACAGGGCAACAGCTTGGTTGGTCCCTTGCAGACAACACCAAGATATGCAACAGAGTGGACTCCCCTGAAGGAATAGGAAGTATGAATTCAGACCTAAAGAAACTGGAGGAGTGGTCAGAGACTTGGCAGTTGAAATTCAATGCCAAAAAGTGCAAAGTCATGCACGTAGGCAGAGGCAATCCCAAAGAGGAGTACTACCTGGGGGGGGGCTAGCATCCACCAGCCAGGAACGAGACCTGGGGGGGTCATAATATCAGAAGACGTGAAGATGGGGAAACACTGCAAAAAGGCAGCGCTAAAGGCCAGTGGCATGCTAGGTTGCACTGGAAGGGGAATCATGAGTTGCTTGAGGGAGGTAGTGCTGCCATTCTACAAGTCACTTATGTGCCCCCACATAGAGTACTGCGTACAGTACTGGAAGCTGCACCTCAAAAGGGACATCGATAGACTGGAGACGGTGCAAAGGAGGGCAAAGAAAATTATTTGGGGGCTGCACCAGATAGCATACGGGGATAGGCTGAAGGAGCTGAACATGTACTCCCCAGAACAAGGGGGGTGGGGCATGATTGAAACCTTTAAGTATATTAGGGGTATAAATAAGGTGAAGGTACAGGAGCTGTTTCAGGCAAAGTAGAGCAGTAGAACTAGGGGGCACAATATGAGGCTGAAGGTTGGGAGGCTCAAGAGCAATGCTAGAAAATTCTTTACTAAGAGGGTGGTAGACCCATGGTACAGCCTACCCCAGAAGATGGTGGAGGCTAATACAGTGAGACAGTTAAAAATGCATGGGATAAGCACAAGCATATCATTTTACAGAAAGGCTTGGGGGGTAGCATCCTATTAAAAATGTTTTGGGCAGACTAGACTGATCTTGTGGTCTCCTTCTGCTGTCACTGTCTATGTTTCTATGTTTTCTAGTACCTGATGGTCATTGTTCCTGCAAGCATGGGAAGTCCTATCAGGCAACCAGCCATGGTCTGTTCCAGGCAGAACAATTCACCTGGAAGGACAGAACCCCTGGGTTACTGTGCCTGTAAGGACAGTCACCTTGGTCTGTTCCTTGCAGGATAGTCCAAGCTCCTGGCAAGAAAGGCATTCCTGCTATGACAGTTCACATGGGTGTGTTCATGCAAGGACAGCAGAACAGATTGACTGATCTTGGCGGTACAGCACATATGTTCCTAAAGGACATCATCTATGGTTTTACTGTTACTGACAGGGCAGCAGACAGGTAACGTACATGATAACAGGGGAAGAGGTGGGCGGGTGGTGTCAAACAGCATGGAAGGGTGGAGGTTGAAAGCAGGTAGAGAGGAAGTAAGGTGTGTATAACCATGTGTACCAATGCAAGGAGTATATGAAATAGAATTCAGGACCTGTATGCCATCATGGAGTAGAATAGCCTGGCTTTGCTGTCAATAATAGACTAAGGGCAGTAAAACCACAACTGGTACATGACCATACCAACATAGTGCAGGTTCAGGATACACAGTGAAGTGTGGAGTGGATGAGGTGTGGTACAATATGTAAGGGACCCCAGAAGTTAAGGGAACACATGGAGTAAAAGAAAGGGATGGGAACATGTGTAATGCTGTAGACAAGCACCAGGAAAAGTATCCCTACAGCAGTGTTATACAGACCCCCAGCACAGCTACTTGAGTTTGATCAGGTACTTGGTACCTCAAAAACTGACTACAATAGCTCAGCCAGCCAGCCAGTGCATGAGGTAAGTGGTAAGAAGAAGAAAATGGAGACAATCATGGTTCTGTGTGGAATCTGTCATGGTGGTGAATGAAAAAAGTGTGAAGATAAGGCATGATAAGGAAACGCCAAATGTGGAGGACAGGGAGGTGTAACAGGTAACACAGACTGAAGCAGGAAGGAAAGTGATAGGAGCAAAGGTACAGACAGAGGAAAGCAAAGCCAAGTGTGTAGCAAACGGGGAGAATAATTTGTTCAGTAACATGAAAGATGAGGTCACGGGGAACGATACTGAAGATAAAGAGATAATGGGGAGGGGGTGAGAATACACAGCAGTGCAACAAGAAAAAGCAGAGCTCATTAACCCATACATCTGTTTGGGCTGGCAGTATAGCCTAGAGGTTAGAGTAACGAGCTGTGAATGAGCTTGATACATCCAGCAAACCAGACCTGGGTTTGATTCTCATAACCTCCATTTGCATACTGTGTGACTCTGAGCAAGTCACTTAACCGCCCAGTGCTCCCAGGCCACCCCTGAAGACAGGCGCGTGTGCCTTACCCAGTTACCAAATACTAAAATAAAAAAATAAATAAAAATAAAAATCTGCTTAGTTTTCACAGTACAGGGAGTGGTACACAGAGCACAAGGTATCAGTAGGTACAAATTGTGGGTTGCTGGTGGTGATGCTGACCGTAGTCCATTATCAGAGGAAACAAGCATGAAGGGACTAGCACCTCTGAAACTGGACACGGTTATGTGACCAGAATGGATACACCCAAGGTTAATAAAGCAACTACAGCAGGTGATAGCTGCAACATGCTGCCAGCCTCATTCACCAGCTCTCAAAAAACAGGTATTGTTCTGAGGGACTGTACGAGAGAAGATGTGTTCCCTCGACATTAGCAGCAAGGATGAGGCTAGCAACTGTTGGATGGTAAATCTCAGTTCAGTGATGGTGAAATTAATGTAAACACTGTCAAAGAAAAGTTTTATACAGTATCTTACAGAGCACCTTTTTTGTCATCTACCCACAAAACACACCTACTCACCTGACACCAAGTATGCTGCTGAATAATTCTTAATTTTTTCATTCTCTGTTTTAGTAGGGGAATGGTTTTTATTTTGGGTCTGTGAAGTGGAGAGCATGATCACTTACATGTCCCATTCCTGAGCACTGTACCTGTATTAGCACGTTATGGCATGCAGTGATATTGAGTGGGGCATGGGCGAGCTCCATAGCCTGTTATCAAGACAGGTTTTAAAGTTTGACTTTTTTAAATACATTAAGGTTCCAAGTCGTAAAAATTAAATGCCAATGCTCAAGTAACAAGGGCCTGGTAAGTTAAGCAATGGCCCTGATTTGTCAAAATCAGAACGTCAAGGAATGAGAAACAAAACAATAACTTCGAAAAACTGTTACAATAGTAGTCTACATAGCATGCCCAATGTGCTATCAATATCATTACATCTAAATAAAATGAGCACATAGTGGCAGCACTCAGGAGTGGAATATTGAAGTTTTTGGGATCTCGGTACCACTGAGCAAAAGTACAATCCCCTCACTCACAAAACAGAAGCATCAAAAAAATTCAGAATTATTCAGCCGGACTTCAGACCAAGTAAGGGTCCTTATGTGGGTTTGGGTCTCAGATGGGAAAGAGACGGCAGAAAAGTGCTGTTTAAATACTGATTACCTGACTATATCAATATGGAAGGCAGAGCATATAAACGAGTTGCCTAACTTGAAGGTGTTACATGTCTATTATGTAAAGTATAAGTTTACATGCAAATGTACAATGGATTCACAATTTTCAGGGGGAATATTTAATGCAGATTTTGCACACCTTTGAAATCAACCAATGCATTATGTTGCCATCCATACATTTAAAACAATAAATCCTACCCATGCATTCTTCACAGTGATCCATATAATCATGATTGCCGTTGCTTTGTTGAGTTGCTGATGTTCTGCTTTCAAGGGTCACGTCCTCCAGTTCTGTGTTGCAGCTTTTTTGTTCTGTTGATTGTACGATTCCTCATCGTCAGGTGCAAATTCTGCTAGTGGTGCATCTTCATTCTCTTTATTGGAAGATTCTGGCTTTTCTTTCTGCAAGGCTTGATTTGATGCCTCTGTACCAGTACTCTCTTTTCTGTAGGGAACTGTTTTTCTGGCAATTCAGGGGGCTCAGAATGTTGCTCTGCAGTTGGTTGCTCAGCGGGATTATAATCAACATTTGGTAAATCCTGTTAAGTGAAATGAAAAACAGTATAAATCTGTTATAGTTGAAAAGTAGCTGTTATTAGGTAGGAGAATTTGATTATGTGTATTCTTATAGTATTGTTAAAATACAGTTACTATGGGGGCTATAAACTATCACTTGGCTGTGTATGCATGATTCCTGTGTACGCATGATTCCTGTGTACCCAGTCTAGGTAGCTCTGCATCCTCCAGACAGGCACATGGTGGCTGACATTCAGGAACACTGACTACAATCGAGTATCTGTCTGTAGCCCCACTCCCTGGTGCACAGCTGAACAGGCGCAGATCAGAGGACACAGGTGGGCGTCCAATCAAATGCTCATCCTGGTCCTTTAGTGTATCCTCTGCTCCACATGGAGCAGGGGATTTATTTACTTATTTCAAAGATTTTACCAGGAAGACATACTGAGCTGGTAATGGCTCATTTCCAGATGTGTTCTGGTGAAAGGGAAAGGAAATAGATAAAAAAACACAGAATACAAATTATAAAATACATAGAATGGAAAACATGTAACAAAAAAAAATATGACAATTATGCCTCAGAATCAATTGACTACAATTTACCAAGCAATAAATTGTGGAACTGCACAAAAGAACAATTAAATAGTTATCAACGGAAAATAAAACGGGGGGGGGGATGACTGATACAGGGAAAGAGGAGAAGTACTGAGGGACAGAGAATTAGGCAAGTTGCAGGTGAGAAGTAAACCCAGTATCAGAAGCAACTGCAGGAGTGAGTAGAGAACTCACAGAGGAGAGCTTTAAGGGCAGGAAAGATTGGAGCAGAGCGAATAGAAGGGGGAAGGGAACCCCAAAGTTTAGGGAAACAAAGTGAGAAGGCAGCCTGGTCAGCAGTAGATTTATTTTGAGGGAAGGCAAAAGAGTGAGAGCAAGCATTATGAAGAGAGCAGGAGGACAAAGTACGGAGGGAGAGGAGAGATGTTAGATATGAAGGGAGAGAGCCAAACCAAAATTTGGAGATAAAGGAGATACAGTGGCTGAAGTGCCTGGCATCAAGAGAGGGAAGGGGGAGGAAAAGGGAAGCATACAAGGTACAGTGATGAGTACACGCACAGATTCTGGTGAAGGCATGGTACTGAATATTTTTAAAAATATGGGTGAGTGCAAAATGGCTACCCCCAGCCCTCCTAGCCAGTCCAGAGGGCTGGGGCAGCATGGTGAGGGGATTTCTTGCCCTGCACAGTCAGCAGCTCCAATCAGGGAGACAAGCAAAAGATGTGGCAGGGTCCCCACTGCCATATCCTGCACCTCTCTTGCCTAGAACTCTGCGCCTTTGTGAATGGCACAGAATAGGGACATGCCCAAGACACACTCTCCCAGATTGGCTATGCGCATAGCTGTGCAAATGCCCAGGGGATTCTGTACAGAAGGGACATGCATCCTTTCTGTAAATTCTGCCAGGGTTCAGTTGTACCCCCTAGTGCACAGCATTCAGTCGTAGGGTTGTCTACATGCCATGGATCCGTGGTGCATAGGAAATCCACACATCAATAAATAGACCCCAATATGATCATGTAATACACGTGAAAATAATATTTCTAAAATTAGGAAATATATAATACAAAATGGACTAAAAATTTCCTGCAATCTGATTGGCCAGTATCAGAGCCCAGCCATGGTCTAGAATCAGCTTAATGCATGGCTAAAAAGAAGATCCTAGCCAGGCAGCACTCTGCATATTCTATATCATTGCTTTATTCTATTTTAGAACTTTAGCTTTTCAAACAGTCACCATTGTTTTCTCCACTAACTGTACACTCACAAACTATCTGCTAACTCACTAACATGACAGAGGCTGTTCCAGTCAGTTTTGAACTACAACTTACTCCATCCATGGAAAGGATCTTTTTCGAAGATGAGGCAAGAGACATCCAGAAGTCAAAACCTAAAAAGGCAAAAAAAAAGTAACAGACACCTTAATCTGATTAGTTCAGAAGTTGATCAAACAGAAGAGACCAGGGAAGAAGAGAATACAAAAAAGATAGCATCATGGGGACTTGAAGTTTTTAATGACTGGGCATAGAGCAAAAATAGACATTGACTTTAAAACTGTCACGTTCACTGAGCTGAACTGCTGCTATCTTAGAGAGTTTTATGCAGGAGTGAGAATTGGGGAGGGGCAAGAATACTCAATAAGCAGTTCTGTGAGCCTAAAGTAAGCTTCAAAAGACACATCAATTCAGGGTCTATAAATCGAACTATTAACATTGTTACAGCTGAGGATTTAAATCTGCCAACAACATCTTCCTAGCAAAAATTAAGAAATACAGAATGGTTAATCTGTCTCACTAAATCCAATTAATCTCTTCCTCCCCTTTGGAGCTTTCCGAAGATCTTTGGTGACTGCTCTAGTTATAAAGTTAACACAGTAAAGATGGAGGTGCTAGCCTGCCTGGAGGCACTGATTGCTAAGGCGTGGGTGCCTTACCCTGTGCCATGCCAGCGCCCCCCAGGTTTGGGAATGAACTCGGGTCGTCAGGGAGCCAGCATGGGGGGGGGGTCAGAGCAGGATTGAGCAGCCAGAAGGCAGCTCTCCTCCTCCTCTCTGGGGGGTCACATTGCCCTCGCTGTAGTCCCCGCTTCTTTTTTTTTTTCACCAGCATAGGCAGCAGGGATGACATGAAGTGGGTCAGTAACTCAAGACACGGCGTGCACATGCCTCCACACGCATGCATGCATCTCAGGTCGGGGGCTGGGTTACGGGGAGAAATTAAAAAAAAATACCATAAAACTACATATCAAAAAAAAAATGGAGATGCTTGAGTTTAATTATCACCCCAATACTAGCATTAAATGACCTTCCCCTTTAAGTGGGGCACAAATTCATTTAAATATTTAGGCATCCAACGCACTAATGACCTTACACAGTTATATGATCACAATTATCTCCCACTCACCCAAATTTTCCAAACAGTCCTAAACAGATGGAGCACTGTTAATCTCCCCTTTATTGCGTGTATCCGTATGAATATTTTACCAAGAGTACTTTACCTTGCACAAACCTTGCCCATACCTCTACAATCCCAGCTGCGAGTTTAGAACAAAATGATATCCCAGTTTATATGGACAGGGGCTCACCCTGGAATAAAGCTGGCCACCTTGCAACTTCCAAAAACCAAAGGAGGCTCAGCTCTCCAGCACTTAGTCCTCTACCAAACAGCGGCACAGCTCTGAACAGCCTTATATTGGCTGTCTCCCCTATATACAGCTATCTGGACAGATAGTAAAACGATGACAGGAGAATTATACCTGATAACTAAGGGAATACTACAACCCCAATCTATATCCCACATCTTACAAATGGAGAACAGCTTAACTGCAGCCTCATTAGCTGCCTGGCACACCACGCTAATGCACCTGGCACTATCCTCATTTTGATACCTACTGATCCCCCTAGCTTGAAATCCCAGATTTCTTCCTGCCACAATAGATAATTTATTTCAATGAATGGAAAGTTTACTAAGTCATGTCATGCAGGGCTCAGATTTTGCAGATCCCCAAACTCTTAACAACTAAATATAATTGGAGACCTGCGGATCACCTTAGATACTATATATACAGGTCAAGAGTTTTATATTCAAACAACAGGCAAGACACCCCAAAAAGCAAAATATTCCACTGTTCATAACTATCACCCTATCGACTATAGAAGGAACCCCAGTAGACTCTCTTATTTCCCAATTATATAGGCCTTTTATGGAACTGGCAGGTTCCACTACTAATTATCTGCAGCTTAGATGGCAGTCTGACCTTGATCTTGTGATACCCCATACTAAATGGGACAAGTACCTCACGTACATCCATTACCATACTTCTTCCTATATTTGGAAGGAATATTCCTTGAAGTGCATCGCTAGGTTTTTTTGTACTCCAGTACAACAAACAAATTTAACCACAAATTGGTCCCTTGGCCAATGGCGGGAAGCTAGGACCACACATACCCACATTTTTATTTTTTTTAGTTTTTGTTAACTGGGTAGGTACACTAGGCAGAAACTGCCCCTTGGGACATAACTTGGCTATTGCCCGAGGGTCATAGTATTCTGGGGTGCTTTACAACAGGAACTGCAGGAAATCTTTAACCCCTCCCTTCTTTCTTCCTGGATATGCGAGATGGTCATAGACAACCACAGATCAAGAAGCTATCTATATGTATAGTATTAGGTAAAAAAGTCATAACAAAGATGTGGCTAGCAGAGAAGTCTCCCACCTTACAACTCTGTCAATGATTAATGATAAACATGTATACTATGGAAAAAATTACAGGTCGTCTACGGAGCAGTGTGCCTAAATTCGAGCTGCTGTGGCATAGATGGGTGATGTACATGGGAATTAAGACAGTAGATTTTGTGCCATGGATAGTCAGCTACTTATTCATATTATATCGTATTGTGTATATGTCCAGAAAAGTATGTTTCTTTTTTAATTAATTCATATGCAATGTTGCAGCATGTTTTTGTTGCATGTTTTGAAAATTCAATAAAGAGTACATTATAAAAAAAAAATGAAATAAAGGAAGCAAAATATGTCTCTACCCCCGCCCATCTTGCAAACTGGCCTTGATAAACTGAAAGTGTCACCAGCTTTGCCTCCACTCGCAGCTTCCAGCCTCGTAAGAAATATTTGGCTGGATATACAGTTGGGAATGGCCAGGCATGGTAGAGAAGGGGTCCGATATTTGAAGGCTGGAAATTTTACAGTTCAAATGGATGAGAATGGCTGTGAGTACATAATTCTGACTCAATGCCCACACTAAAACCGCAGCAGCCACACATAGGTTAACTAGTAGCAATACAGAGGGTTGGTCCATGCAGTTTCAGACAGTGAAATGTGCCCAGTCAGGTCTTTTAAAAGATACTTTTCTAAATTGCTTCCAAATGCTCCAGCCCTGTACTGCAACCCATGATGTTTACCATGGGATTTCTTAAATAACAAGCAGTACTGGTACACATCTGAACTTACGAGTTTGAGCTACCTGAGCTCCATGATGAAAAGGCTCAGTAAAGAAGTAGGACTGAGTCAGGAGTATACAAATCATGCTGTCCTTGCAACTACCATGAAGCTCCTTTCTGACGCCAGATTCAAAGCACATCTGATCATGGCAGTAACGGGACATCACTGCAAGGCCAGCCTCAGCATCTGACAAGAAGTCATGAAGTGCAGTGCTATCAGGAGTGAAGAAGACTGAGGGTGACTCTAGGGCAGAAGAAAGCAGGCCACTCACTGAGAAAAACACCAATGGATCCTCAGGAGTCTCACAACCTTTGGTGCCACCTACTGAGGAGAACATGACTGCCGTAGGGAGAATCAAAGAGCCAACTCCAAAAGATAGCAACTGCAAGTAACCCAGGCTGGGAGGGGTGCAGGTAAGGGTTGCCAAACCTAATGCTGTCAATGGAAAATCCAAATGCCTGCTCTCCAATCTGGTCAAAATAAAGCTCCACATAGTAATATATTTTGAATGCTTTAATAGCAACTTGAATCCAGTGTGTTGTGGAAAGCACACCACTACCACAATACCCCAACACTTCGGGAGTGATCCCTTCGTCAGGAGCCATGGTTAGGGTGAGACACATGACAATTTATACATCAAAGAGCCTTCGAGGATGAAAACGTTTGATCCTGTCAGTTGCTATTTTGTATGTCCTGTACCAGTAATCAACAGAAATCTCTTCGTGGGAACAGAAGATGGTTCTTTATTGTTTTGTTCTCCAACTACTTAAAGTTAAACCCGTGGTGAACTCATTTTTATTTATTTGCACCCCCCAAGTTTTTGGAGAACCCTTTTTACAATCCTTATTTAATAAATAAATGTTTCTATTGAAAATTTACTACTAAGCAATCTCGGATTGTGTTTTATTTAATTCACTCCCTGTAGTGTATTTATCTCCTTACTTTCTACTGCTAAGTCTAAATTTCTGTCACTGATACAAACATACGAACATATGAAGAAGCCAGCAGGAGAAGGCCATTTGGTCTATCAAGTCTGCTTGTATTGCAGGGTCCACAGCTTGAGCTAATGTCCCTGCCCTCCCTCCCCACTCCTCCCATCCTTCCTACCCATGATCCTTACCTTCCTCCTATGCCTATCCCAGCCTCTCTTAAAGCTGCCCACTATCTTCAATGAGATCACCTCTTCTGGCAGTGCATTTCAAGTGTTCACCACCCTCTCTGTGAAGAAATGCCTCCTGACCTCCCTCCTAAACCTCCCACCCTCTAGCTTAAGACTGTCCCCTCGTGTTATGGTTGCTACTCAGCTTAAAGAGACTCTCCTTATCAACCTTATTTATCCCTTTCAAGTACCTGAAGGTTCCAATCATGTCCCCTCTCTTTCCTGTCTTCCAAGGCATATATGTTCAGTGCCCTCAACCTCTCCTCGTATGCCTTAACCTACTGACCGGCTGTCATCTTTGTAGCCCTCCTTTGGACCTTCTCCAGCAGGTTAATGTCCTTTTTGAGGTGTGGGCACCAGTACTGAACTCCATACTTTAGATGCGGCCTTACCAGTGGCCTGTACAAGGGCAGTATAACCTCCTCTCTCCTACTACTGATCCCCTTGATATGCATTCCAGCATCTTGTTTGCCTTTGCTGCTGCTATCTTGCACTGCGTGGAGTGCTTCAGGTCACTAGTGATCATCACTCCTAGGTCCTTCTCCTCCTCTGATGCAAATACTAGAACTCAACCCAGGTAGAACTCTGTCCTGGGATTCTTGGCTCCACTATGCGTAACTTTGCACTTCTTGGCATTGAAGCCAAGCTGCCAAATCCTGGACCACCTCCCCAGCTTTTCCAGATCTTCCTGTAGGGTCTGTATCCCTTCAGCTGTGTCCACTCTCCCAAAGAGCTATGTGTCATCTGTGACTAGGCACATTTTGCCCTTAATGCCATCCCCAATGTCACTGATGAAGACATTGAACAACACCAGCACCAGCACCAAACCCTGTGGGATGGGACCCCACTGGTTACCTCTCTGGCACCAGATAACTCTCCCCCCACAATCACTCTCTGGGTTTTGGCCCTCAGCTAGTTTTCCACCCATCTGGCCATCTTTACCCCAACCTCGAGATCCAACAACTTCCAGATCAACCTTTTATGGGGCACAGTGTCAAAGACCTTGCTGAAATCAAGATAGAGGATGTCTACCACTTGGCCCATCTACTGTCTTAGTGACACAGTCAAAGAAGTCAATCAGATTTGTTTGACACGTTCTTCCCCCCCACCCCAAGAATCCATGCTGCCTCGCATCCTGGAGACCATGCTCCTCTAGATATCCACCAACCTTTCCTTTAGTATGGTCTCCATGAGCTTGCCTACAATGGAGGTCAAACTGACTGGTCTGTAATTCCGTGGGTCATCCTTAGGACAGCTTTTGTGGAGGGGCACTACATGTGCTGTTCTCCAGTTCTGCATAGCACGCCTGACTCTAGTAAACTAGTAGGTCTGCCAGTGCCAGCTCCTAAGCCAGTTCCTTTAGTACCCTTGGATATACTCTGTCCGGGCCTGGTGATTTGTCCACCTTCAATGCCAGCAGCCCCTTCCTCACTGTGTCCTCCTCTATCACTACATCTGTGTTCCCCTCCCCCCCGCTCCTCTTTCCTCTCCCGAAGGCACTGGTCCGTCCTTCTCCTGGATGGAACAGAAGTATTCATTTAGTATCTCTGCTTTTCCCCATTATCCTCCACTCACTCCACCCTTTTCCTTTTTTTTTTTTTATCTTCTATTTCTGCTCTCCCTACCTCCAGACTCTCTCCAGCGTGGGCATCTCGGTCAACGGTGTCTCCCATCCAGCCTGAAGCGCAGTATACATGATTCCGGTCGGGAGGCTGTCCCCTTCACCCGCATAGCGTTCCCAAGCCCCCCTGGGTCTATGTCCTCCAGGGAAGAACCGCCATCTCCTCCGGTGTCCTCTGTACAGCATGGGTGGGGCAGCCTGTGGGGGGGAGCTGGAACATGCGTCCCTACATCCGGCATTGGATGTGAGGCCAATGCCACTGCCCCCACCTTCGCCTACTGGAGGGGGAGGAATTTTTACTTTATTCCTCCCCCAATGAGAGCAGTGCAGTGTCACCCAGCCCATTATGTGCGCACACCCGCACACATCCAGAGGGTGGCCGCCCAACATTGTAACCCTTACATTGGGTCCTGCGGCTGCAGTACACCCAGCCATCACTGGGTGTCACTACTTGCACGGGACAGTCCCCTTATCCCTCCCCAGGAGAAGAGAGCAGTCTACGGACACTCAATCCTCTCTTCCCCGCTGACCCCCAATGACCTGGGCTCATTCCCAAACCTGGGTCCCCTGCGAAGTGTAGCGTCCAGCACCTCAACCCTCAGCGCCACCGGGTCGGCCCACTCCACCCCTTTCTTAAGTCTAACAATCCTTTCCTTCTTGTCCCTTTTCTCACTTATATAGCAAAAGAAAGCCTTCTCCCCCTTCTTAATTCCTTCAGCTATCTGCAGCTCCTTCTGTGCTTTTGCTTGCCAGACTTCCTTACTTGCCTCACTAGCCAACCTTAGGTAATTTTCCCTATCCACCGATCTCTTGGTCTTCCTGAATTTTCTATAGGCCAGCCTCTTTTCCCTTACTGCCTGAGCAACCCCAGAACTAAACCAGCTGGGTGCTTTGGCCCTTGTGTTCTTCCCCCGAGCCTAACGCACTCATCTGTGCCTGCCTCAGGTAAACTTATAAGTACCTTGCCATGCTCCTGCCTTGGCCATTGACAAGTTTAGCTCCAACTCTGCCAACATCAGCACTTCCTTCTCTTCCCCGGTCTCTTCTGGCTCATATAGCAGCTCTCCCTTAAGTTGTTCCCCTAGCCTGTCAGCCCCCTCCCTCTGACCTGTCGAATTCCCTTATACTCATTGTACTTAGTTACCCGTATAATTTTCATTATTGTACTCCCTCCATGTGTAGATACACTGTTCCTTTACATTACTGGCACTGTATTGTAATTATCAGTCTCTTTCTTTACTTGTATGTTTTCTGCCCAGGACCATCTTGCCCCCAGACAGCCCCCATCTGACTGACCCCCCCCCAGCCCCGTCACCCGGTGTTACCAGGGCTTACCTTATGCCTGGCCCAAGTGCTGAGCCTGCAGGGGTTGGTTTGCCATCCTGCCTCGTAACTTTTTTCCTGTATGCGCCCACGGGCCCCAGGAGTGGGACGCATTAGTCCCACTGTCCTGGTAATGGCCCCTTTCCTCCCACCCCAGGCCTAGCCCCTGGCTCCTCCTGGCCCATGCTGACCCCAGCCTCCCCCAGATGGCAGTCATCAGCTGGAGGAAGCCATTACCCCACCCTGGCGAGGAGATCTTGCCTGTCAGCAGCTCCATCCAGTTCTGCCCTCCCCCCGTTTCCGGCCTCTGATGGCCCGGGCTCATTCCCAAACCCAGGTCGCCGGCGTGCCACAAGATAAGGCATCCAGCGCCTCAGCCCTCAGTGCCACCAGGCTGGCTAAAATAGAGTTTTTGATTGATTGATTTTAATTGATTGATCTGTGGCAACCAGTATTCCTTCCTTAATGATGGACCACCTTTGGTCCACCCCCATATCTACTCTAATGCCCACCAGATGGCTCCTTAGAACATTGCCCATTTTCCTGAAGTCCGCCCTCTTGAAATCCAAGATTTTGGTCTTAGTCAGGATGCTTTCCCTGCCCATATCCAACTGGAACCACACTGTGCAGTGGTCACTTCCACTCAGTGGCTCCCTGACCATTATTTCCTGTACATGCTCCCCATTTGTGAGCACCAGATCAAGAATTGCCTCAGCTCTTGTTGATTCAGTGATGCACTGAGTCAAGAACCCACTCTGCAGTCCTTCCAGGATCACCTGACTCCTAGCACATGTTGTGGATGCTATGCTCCAGTCCACCTTGGGCAGATTGATGCCTATTTGGTTATCCATGATTTGTTGTCAAGGCAACTACATGGGTTCTGTAAACACTTTGGTACAGGCACAGCCTTGGTTAGGTTCACGACCACCATCCTACGTGGGTTTCAGAAGGGTTTGATGAGCAGGGCGGTGATCGTAGACCTAACCAAGGCATTTGATTTGATTGATTACGGTTTGGCCTGCACAAAATTGAAAGATCTGGGGTTTTCTGATGTCGCTGTTTCTTGGTTTCATGATTATCTGAGTAACAGGTGTCAATTTGTTCAAGTAGGTTCTGTGGTTTCTGATGTCTTGCCAATTAGTTGTGGTGTGCCTCAGGGGTCCATTTTGGGACCCCTGTTACTTTCTATTTTTATTAATCAGCTTCCTGGAGTTTGTAAGTTTAGTGAATCACTGCTTTATGCAGCTCTTGTAATTTGTGCTCAGTCAAATTCTGTGTCTGAATTTTCTTGTTCCCTAGAAAAGGATTTTGGTGCCATCTGTTCTTGGCTTACTTTAAATACTATGGTTTTGAACTCAGCTAAAACAAAAGTTATGCTATTTTCTCACGCAATTTATGTTGGTGGATACCCCGGAACTGAGGATATCTGATTTTTGGGGTGGTCTGCTTGAACAAGTGTCTCCATTTAAGTATTTGGACACACTATTGGATCCCAGTTTGACCTTTTCACCTCAGATTCAGTCAATGGTTAAGAAAGTAAATCAAAGAATAGGGGTGTTATACAAATTCAAGTCATTCTTCTCACAAGCAACTAGATTAGCAATTGCTATTGGTGCTCTTCTTCCATATTTTCATTACAGTTCTTGTTTATATTATAACATAGGTACAAAAGAAATGCAAGCACTAACTGTGGCCTATAATAACATTTGTAAATTTATTTTAGGAGCCCTCAATAGGACACTTTGGTGTAATCTTTATTCTCAGTTGGGGTGGTTTTCCCCTAGTTGCAGAATAGAATATTTTGTTGGCTGTCTGATGTATAAATGTTTTTACTTTGGCTCCCTTTTTCCTCTTTCTGATCTTGTTGTAATGAGAGAATTGCTTCCCAGCCTGAGGTTGGCTGACGGCCCCTATATTTTGTCCCCAGTTCTCGGCTTAGATTAAGCTCTAGAGCTTTTTCAACAGCAGCACCATTGTATTGGAATTCACTCCCACTTGAAACATAGAAAAACAGAATTTGACGGCAGATAAGGACCGCATGGCCAACCCAGTCTGCCCATTTCCCTACCTAATGGATAAGCTGCAGAGCCTAGTTAACCAGCAGCCTACTTCTTTCAACCCCCACCCTTAGAATTGCCTTATGACTGTCCCATGCATGCTTGAATTCAACCACTGTTTTTGACTCCACAACCTCCTCCGGAAGGCCGTTCCATGCATCCACAACCCTCTCTGTGAAAAAATACTTCCTTACATTACCTCTGAGCTGCCCCCCCATCTTCAAATTGTGCCCCTTGTTCTTGCACACCTCTTTTTTTGAAAGATGCTACCCTCTTGGACTTTGTTGATTCCCTTGAGTTACTTGAAAGTTTCTATCATGTCCCCCCTCTCCCTCCTTTCCTCGAGGTTATACATATTAAGCTCCTTTCGTCTCTCTTCATATGTCTTCCAGTGCAGACCCTGCACCATTTTAGTTGCCCTCCTCTGGACCGCTTCCATCCTATGTCCTTGCGGAGATTGGGTCTCCAGAACTGCACACAGTACTCCAGATGGGGTCTCACCAGCTGTCTGTACAGAAGGATAACAACTTCCTGTTTTCTACTGGTGATGCCTCTCCCTATGCATCCCAGTATCCCCCAGCCCTCCTTACTGCCCTCTCACATTGCTTGCCCACCTTTAAGTCATCTGATATGACTACCCCCAGGTCCCTTTCCATTTATGTTGTTGTCAGTATCTCACCCCCCATTGTGTACTCTTCCCCTGGGTTTTTGTTTCCCAGGTGCATTACCCTGCACTTCTTAGCACTGAATCTAAGCTGCCATACATTTGACCATTCCTCTAACCTTGCCAAGTCCCTTCTCATCCTTTCCACCCCACCTTGTGCATCAACTCTGTTGCAGATCTTTGTGTCATCTGCAAAGAGACATACTTTTCCTTCCAGTCCCTCTGCAATGTCGCTTTTAAAGACATTGAAGAGGACCGTCAAATACTGAACCCTGCGGTACCCCACTAGTAACCCCTCTTTCTTCAGAGTGGACTCCATTTACTATTACCCTCTGTGTCCTATTCTCCAGCCAATTCTTTACCCAGGCTATCATCTTGGGACCCACTCCCAGGCTGGCTAACTTGTATATTAACCTTTTGTGTGAGACTGTGTCAAATGCATTGCTAAAGTCTAGGTAGGCCATGTCCACAGCCCCTCCCTAATCTACTACTTTGGCCACCCAGTCAAAGAAATCTATTAGATTCGTCTGGCATGACCTTTCTGCTGTGAATCCATGCTGCCTTGGGTCCTGTGCCCCTCTGGCCTCTAGGTACTCGACAATTCTTTCCTTTAGAAGTGATTCCACCATTTTCCCTATCACTGAGGTTAAACTAACAGGTCTGTAGTTTCTTGCTTCTGCCCTGCTCCCACTTTTGTGAAGGGAAATCACATCTGCCCTCCTCCAGTCCTCAGGTACCACCCCATCCTCTCATGATTTTATTAAAGAGGGTAGTCAGTGGTGTCACTAGTTCTACCTTTAGTACTTTTAGAATTCTGGGATGAATCCAATCAGGCCCCATTGCTTTGTCCACCTTCAGTTTTAAGAGTTTTTTTCAGCACCCTTTCTTCTGTAAATGGGCTGGTATCAACTTCTGTATCCAGAGTGTTTCTATTGTTTATTTTAGGTACCTCCCCCCTCTTCATTTGTAAATACTGAGCAAAAATATTTGTTTAGTATCTCTGCCTTTTCACCGTCACCCTCTGCCCACCCCCCTCCCCTTTATTAAGCCTCACTATCCCTCCCTTGGTCTTCCTTCACTCTCTGTTGCACCTAAAAAAGGTTTTATCCCCCTTCTTAACTGAGTTGGCTATCTTTTCCTCGGTTCGGGCCTTTGCTGTTCTGACTGCCTTCCCAGCTTCCTTTTGCTTTAACTGATACAATTCTCTGTCCTGTTCCTTCTGTGATTCCTTTTACTTTCTGAATGCTTTCTTTTTCTTTTGAACCTTCACTGCCACCTCCTTTGAGAACCATAGTGGTTTCTTACACCGTTTTGTTTTGTTTATTTGCTTCACACAAAGGCTTATTACCTCTGTGATGGCAGTTTTTATTATTCCCCATTGTTCTTCCACCCCTCCTTCCTGCCCATTTGCTAGTGCATTCCTTAGGCACTCACCCATTTTGGCAAAGTCAGCCCTCCTGAAGTCCAGTACTTTTGCCTTTGTATGGATTGACTCTATAGCTGTGTATTGTGAACCATACTGTTCGATGGTCGCTAGTTCCCAGATGGCTACCCACTTCTACATCTGTGATCCTCTCTTCATCTCCATTTGAGAGAACCAGGTCTAAGATTGCTCCCTCTCGATTGGGTTCCAATACTAGTTGTCTAAGGCATGCCCCCTGTAGGGCATCTAGAATAACCCCACTCTTAGAAGTGGCTGCTGCAACTGCACTCCAGTTAACATCCAGTTAACATCTAATTTGATGTTAGGATTGCTCCCTCTGTTTTAACTTTTAAACAAAGGTTAACAAGTTATTTACTACATAAATCTGTTTGTAACTGCAATTTGTAATTTGTATTTTTTGGTTTTGTATTGCTGTTGATTGTATTTGTGTATTTTTGTATGTTTTTTTGTTCTGGTCGGGCCTGAAAAGGGACCTTTGGTCCAGTGCCTTTACCCAGTTACCAAAAAATAAATGAAAAATGAAAATGAAAATAAAGTCCCCCACAATTACCACCTCTCCTTTCCCCGCAGCTTCCAATATTTGTGAGCTCAGTTCCCTGTCCTTCTCCTCATCCTGATTGGGTGGTCTGTAAACCACTCCCAACCTCACCTTTCTCCCTCTGTTGTACCTTAACTGAACCCACAATGCCTCCACCTCCCCTGACTCCTCCCTCATGCAAGTTATTCCTTCCCTGATATAAGCTGCCACCCTTCCCCTTTCCCTACTACCCTGTCCCTCCTGCATAGCTTATATCCAGGGATCGCAAGGTCCCAGGCATGGTGTGATGTTATCCAAGTCTCGATTACTGCAGCTATGTCCACCTTCCTGTCTGCTAATAGTGCCTGCAGGTTGCCTATCTTGTTTCCAAGACTCCGCACATTCAGAGACACCACCCTCCACCTAGAATCTGACCTTTCTTCTCTTCTCTCTGTTGTTCTATTCACATTTATCCCGTGTGCACCCCTCCACGTATCCTTGTTATGTGTTCCTCACCCCCTCCACCTTTTGCTAACTGTGTTCTTGCCCCTTCTACCTCCTCCCTCCAGACCTCTTCCATCACTGTGGGGGGAGGTTCACTGGCATCCTCCTCTCGGAGTCTATAGGCCTGCACACCTGCTGCACCCTCCTTCAGTAGTTTAAATTAAGCGTAGTGGTTATGTAGTCTCCCAGTTTGTACCTAAGTATCATCAAACCCTCCCTACTGAGGTGTAACCTGTCTGGTGAAAAGAGTGCTTTGTTTAACCAGGTCCCCTCCCAATCCCCAACACAAATACACATCTCCTCCCTGCACCATTTCCTCAGCCAGTCATTAAAATCCTCTATTCTTCTTTTCCTGGCTATGCCAGCCCTTGGTACTGGTATCACCTCTGAGAAGGCCAGCAAACTTCATTCCTCCCTGCAGATCTTCCCTTACTCCCTGAACCTACTTTGCACTACCTCAACCTCCTCCCCAGCTAGGTCACTAGTTCCCAAATGTATAACTAAATTAGGTTTTCCTGCAACCTCCCTTACTATTTCCCTTATTCTTGGGCCCACCTTCCCCATTGTCATCCCTGGCATACAAACCACCCTTCTGCTTGTATTTGGGGCCCCTTTCCTTCCCCAGTGAATACCCCTAATTATGGAGTCCCCTATGATTGCCATTCTTCCATCCCCTGCACAAGTGGTCCCCGTCCTTCCTTTCTTACCTTTGTTACTGGCTGCTTCCCCACCTAACTGTTCCCTCTGCACCCTGGTGAACTTATCTCCACATCCACAATTTATCGCCGTAACTGTTTTTCCATCTACAACTCTGCCCCTCCCCTTCTGACTATCTGTATCTGCGATCAGTTTTCCCTCCCCTCTTCCTTTCCTTTTCTCTCCCTCCTCCTCATCCTCCATTCCATTTTGCCTGCCGCCTCTTCCTTGCCCACCCTGATTAGTTCCCTCTCCCTTCCTCTGTACTCCTACTCTCAGCCCTGGCTCAACCTGACCTCCTACCTCACCTCCTGCTGCCCCCTTCCTCCATCCGGACAGTGGTGCAAATCTATTCAATAAATGCACCCCTTTAGAATTTCCCACCCCTGATGCTACTCTCACATTCCCACCCCTTCCCCTTACCACTTGCCATTCCTCCATCCTGGGCTCCCTAGTCCTCTGAGGAAGAGATACTCCTGTATACTGGGTGTTCCTCACCACTCCCATCCCCTGCCTGATGCCCTCACTCTCCTGGGCATCACCCCTCTGCCTTTCCCTCCACTGCTCTGCTCCTCTGACGTCCCACACCATCCTCCCCAGCTCCCATCTGAGCAGCCTTATTTCAGCCCTTAGCTGCTCCAGGCTGTTACACACAGGACATCCCCGTTTATGCCTCATCACTGCTGCCCCACAGCTATTGCAGTTTACCACTATCCTATTTCCCATACATGTACCTATTCCCACACATCCTCCCAGTCCAGCTTCTCCTAGCCTCCAGTTATACAAAACTATAAAATTCAAAAATATATACATTTCTGTCTCACTTTACCATCAAAATGTAACAACAATCTGAATAATCTAAAACTCTGTAGGCTGCTACTTCCAGTCTAATCACGGTATGGACCTCTGTTTCTCTACTTGATAGCTTGGTAAATGACCTGTAAAACCCTCCTTTAATTTCAAAATTGTCAATAATAATTTTGTTGCTTTCTGAAGCATGCAGCACTACAGACTGCTGTTAAACTAATACATGGAAAGTGTTTTTTTTTTTTTTTAAACGGGAGTATCTTCAAACCTGAGCATGTATTAGTGACCGGTGCTGGCTCAACTCCATCCTGGCAGCACGTCTCAATCTGTGAGGACTCATTCGAGAAAATATCAATGTTCTCATGTCAGGCTGGTGAGTGAAGCTGTTAGAAGTTAGTGAAGCAGCTTGAGTTATGCAGGCGATGGGCTAATGTAAAGTGGGAAACATGAAAAAAATGACAAAAAAGTAAAGACAGTAACATGTAACTCAGTAGACTAACTGTACTGTACTTACCTTCTTTTTAATTTTTTATTTTTCTCTCCTGCCTCAGATGGCCCCCATCCACCTGCACTCCCCAGCCCCATCACTTCTGTAATGAGTGGACCTACTCCATGATAGAAGTTCACAATTATCTTTATTGAACACTCTGAGAGTATTACAGTCAGAGTCTTGTTTCCCCAAACCTCCTGGGGCTCTATTGCCCCCTACCTGTCTGGACCCCTCATGACAGCGGTTACATCCATATCATTACATCTCCCCTTTTTTAACCAAAGGACTGTTTTTTTTTGGTTTTTTTTATCACTTTTAAGTTCTCAGTGTTGAAGTCCAGTTTTATATTGGGTTTGCGATTTGTGCTTGGATAATGTCTTTCAGTAGTTACCTGCGGTGCGGTCACCTGTGGGGTCATTATCTGCAGGGTTGTCACCACCTCCCGTTCCGGTGGTGTTGGACCTTCAGGTACAGGGTCTTCCTGTGTGTTTGTTACGATGTCTTCTTTTGTTTTGATGATTTCTCTTCTATTTCTTCTGAATTGTTGTCCTCCAGTTTCCACTATGTATGAACATGGCTCTGGGCTCATTCCAACTATAGTCGCCGGTTTCCACAGGGTGTTCTCCCTCAGTCTCACCGTGTTGCCTGGCTTCAATTCTGACAGGACTCTTGATTCTCTGTCATAGTATTTTTTCTCTCTGTCTTGATTTCTCTTTAGCCGTGTTTGTATGTTGTCCCAACTCTCTGGCTTAAGCAGCTTTTGTGCGGTAGGAAGTCTGGTTTTTGTTTTACGTCCCATCAACATCTGCGCTGGTGATGGTAATCCATCCAGTGGCATGTTGCGATAATCCAGCAATGCAAGATGGGGGTCTTGTTTGTCTGCTTTGGCTTTGTTCAGGAGGTTCTTTGCTATTTGGACTGCCTTTTCAGCTTTCCCATTGGATTGTGGATATTTTGGTGAGGACGTGGTATGCTTGAATCCGTAATCTGCACTGAACTTTCTGAATTTGTTCGATGCATAGGCTGGTCCATTGTCCGACACTAATTCATCCACAATTCTATGCCTGGCGAATTGCTGCTTGCAGATCTGAATGATGGTTTGGCTCTTTATGCTGCTTACTTTGTTGATCTCAATGAAGCTTGAGAAGTAGTCAACTAGCAGTAGGTATTGCTCTCTCTCAAACTCAAAAATGTCTGTGCCGACCTTTTGCCATGGTCTCTCTGGCAACTCATGCCTTATCATGGGCTCCTTACGGTTTTGTCTCCTGTATGTGTTGCATGTGGGCACTCTGGAAATAATGTCTGTACTTAGGCAGACATTCCTGGCCAGAACATTATGTCCCTCGCTAGCCTTTTTTGTTTTTCTATCCCTTGATGACTGGCATGCAGTTTTGTCAACATCATCTTTCAGAGGTTGTTTGGAATCACTATTTGTTACATTTGAATATTAGGCCGCCTTCAATAGTCAATTCACTTTTGTAGTCCCAGTACATCCTTTCGTGTGTGTCCGTCGCTCCTCTGGCCAACCTTGAGTGATTAGAAGTTTCACAGTTTCGAGGGTTTGGTCCTTTTCCGTTTCTGTTAGTATTTCCTGTAGCCTGTAGCCTGTGGGCTGCTATGGGTAGGCACATTACAGCACACACCTGAATGTCGTCCTTTGTGTCATCAGTTTTTGTGTTTTTCAGGTAGTTTGGGCTTAGGGTGTCTGCCACATATAGTTCCTTTCCTTTTTTGTATTTCAAAGTCATGTTGAATTTTTGGAGCTTAAGAAGCATCTTTTGTAGTCTGAGTAGTGTCTCAGCCAAAGTTTTTTTAAAGATCACTTCCAAGGGTTTGTGGTCTGTTTCAACCTTAAATTCTCTGCCAAAAATGTACTGGTAGAATTTTTCACAGCCAAATACAATGGCGGCCAGCTCCTTTTCGATTTGTGCGTATCGTTTCTGAGTGTCTGTGAATGCTTTTGATGCAAATGCTATTGGGCACTCTTCTTGAAGTAACACTGCTCCCATGCCGCAGCTGGAAGCGTCCACACTTAGTTTGACCGGCTTTGAAGCATCAAAGAATTTTAGGACAGGAGTTTCCATAATCATCTTTTGTAGCTTGTCAAAGCTTTGGTCTTGTTGCTTGTTCCAGGTCCATTCTGCTGTCTTTTCGAGAAGTACTCGAAGTGGGGCGGTGATGGTGGACAGATGTGGAATGAATTTTCCAAGGTACATAATCATTCCTAGGTACTGCTGTAGTTGTGTCTTGTTGCTGGGTTTGTGCATTTTCCTTACGGCCTCTACTTTTTCTGGGTCTGGCTTAAGTCCCTTGGCAGTTAGGGTGTGTCCCATATAGCTCACTTCTCTTGACTTGAATTTGCATTTCAGTGGGTTCAGCTTGATGTTCTTCTCCTTATTCTTTTCATCACTTTTCCAGTCTCTGATCATGTTGTTCTTCATTTTCGCCCCATATCAGCATGTCATCGATTATCACTTCCACACCTTCCATGTCCTCAAACATTTGCGTCATAATCCTTTGGAACATTTCTCCCGCACAATTGATCCCGAATGGCAGCCTTTTATAGGCAAACCAGCCAAAGGGACTGTTGAATGTGCATAACTTTGAGCTCTCTTTGTCCAATTTTACCTGCCAATATCCGCACTGTGCATCCAGCGTTGTGAATACTGCTGCTCTTGGCATTCTTGCCACCACCTCTTCAACTGTTCTCATTGGGTAATGTTCTCTTTCAATGGCTGCATTTAAATCCTTTGGATCCATGCATATTCTCACCTTCTTTTTTCAGGTTTCCACATTGTGACCATGCTGTTCACCCAGGCTCTTGGCTCCTCCACTTTTTCTATCACCTCCAATTTTTCCATTCTCCTCAGCTCTTCCTTCACTTTATCTCTGAGAGCCACCGGTACCTTACGGAGGACGTGTACCACTGGCTGCGCATCCTGTCTGACTTTAATGTATTGTTCTCCATCGATGCATCCAAGTCCTTCAAATACATCAGCGAACTGTTCCTGGATGTCTTTGCCTTGTAGGTTTTTTACCTCTCCAATCCTCTTAATGAGCCCCATTTGTACACATGTTTTTAACCCTAGCAATGGCTGTACATTCTCCTCCAGTATTTGGCATTCCATGTTGTGATATTTCCCCTTGTATTCTCCTAATAGTTTGCATTTCCCTTGAGGTTTTCAAACACTGCCTCATGAGGGTGATCAGTTTTGCCTTTGACTTCTAATTTGGTGCAAAAACGACTGTGCACTGATTGGGGAATCACACTGCATTGTGCTCCAGTATCAATTTTAAATCTTACTTTCCGTCTATTCATCAAGATGTCCACATCCCAGCCATCCCCATCATTTGATTTCACCATGTCCACATGGAATTCAGTTTCTGAATCTGACTGTTCTTCCACTCTGTGTACTTGTTTTCGGTATGACTGCTGTTTTGACATGCATTTATTTGCAAAATGATTCTTTTTTTCTGCAATTTTTGCATTTCTCTCCATATGCTGGACAATTACCTTTGTTATGTTCTCTGCCACAGTAGCTACAGTCTTGTATTGTTTCTTGGAGCACCATTTTCAGCCGTGTTCTGTGCTTGGACCCCTTAGTTGCTCTAATCTCACACACTGTGGGCTCCGCATGTGCTCCCTGCATCTGATCTATCTGTGCGCGGCTCGCCTCTGCTGCACGGCAAATTTGTACAGCTTTTCATAAGTCTAAGTCTTTTTCCCCTAAGTAGCCTTGCTCTTAATTGGTCATCATGAATTCCAACTACTATTCAGTCTTTTATTAGGCTGTCGCACAACTGTCCATATTCACATGACTTGGCTTTAGTCTTAAGATCCGTGACATATTGATCAAGTGTCTCCCCTGGTGCCTGCATTCGTGTGTTGAATATGTGCCTCTCAAACGTAACATTTCTTTGTGGGGTAAAGTGTTGGTTGAACTTTTCATTAAGTACCTTTACATCTTCTTTGTCTTCCGCTTCTTCAAAATCGAACGTGTTGTATATTTCCAGGGCTTCATCGCTGATAACGTGTAGCAACATGCAGCTTTGCACTTTTTTAGATTTTGTTTCGATACCTGATGCAGCCATATATAATTCAAACTTCTGTCTCCATTTCGTCCAGTTATCTGTGATATTTCCCCTCCACTATTAGTGGATTAGGTGGCCTTAGTCCTTCCACGTTAGGCTAGAATTCTTCCGTTTCTCTGACACCATGTAATGAGTGGACCTACTCCCTGACAGAAGTTCACAATTATCTTTATTGAACACTCTGAGAGTATTACAGCCAGAGCCTTGTTTCCCCAAACCTCCTGGGGCTCTATTGCCCCCTACCTGTCTGGACCCCTCATGACAGTGGTTACATCCATATCATTACAACTTCGGCATCCACAAGGAAGTGAGTGAAACCACTAGAATGGAGTGAAGCCACTAGAAGGATTGCAGCAATGGGCTTGGTCAGACAGTAAAGAGACTAAGGTAGTTATGTAAAGAAACACATTTATGAATAAATGCATGTGCTTTTGCAATAGTTAGAAGTGCAGTTGATATAAACAGTAAATTACCACAGCAACCAAAGAGTGGAGGGACTATTTTACTATTTGACTCTAATGAATGTAATCACAGATATGTATTTCAATGGGTTAATTGTTTTTTTTTATTTAATTTCTAAAATGCCTATTTTATATAATTTATTTATTTTATTTAAGTCTTTGGTAACTAGGTAAGTGCGCTGATCCAGGGGACCATTTTCTGGCACAACTCAGGCCACAGTAGCAGCAATAGAGAAGGAGAAATGTCTTATATGATGAGTACGAGCTAGTGCATATACAGACATCACTGGTGGACAAAGTAAGTTACACAGAAGAAAAGCAAATATGAAAAGTCTGTACAACTTATTAACTAAAACAAATCAGTTCATCAGGATAATCAAAAACTAACTACATTATTTACAGCAGGAAAAGTGATGAGTGTAAATAAGTGCATGACATAGGAACGCACTAAGACACTGCCAAGAGGGAGTACATGAAACATATTGAGGGAGATTAGACTGGACACATTGATAGTGGGAAAGAGCGCTTGGGGAGACCAAGCAGCCTAGATGAGAAAAGCTGGTGTGGTCAGTGGGGGGAGGGAGGTTAACCAGGTGAGCAACGGCACTTGGCCTCATCAAGCAGCTAGGATCTGAGACATACCTTGAAGATGGCATGGATGTCCAAGGAGCTGACAGACGTGGGGAGACTATTTCACAAAGTGGGAACAGATACAGATAATGCTTTTCCACCCATAGCCAAGGAGACTTTCGGGATTTCCAGAGGGGGACTGAGGATGCATGCAAACATCTCGAGGGAGCTCTGGTGTTGTGGAGAGACATATAAGGGGAAGCACCACCATGCCTGATGGTGCTGTCCAGAATGCAGCCAAGTGCATAGTCAAATCTGTGGCAGAGTGGGAGCCAGCCTAGTGTCCAGTAGAGGTGGCAGTGGTGGGTGGAGTAAGACACATGGAGAGTGAAATGACAGATGTTGTACGTCGAGCAGAGGCACACACGCATGGCCAAGGATGCATGCAAGTAAATGGGGGAGCAACAGTCAATAATGGGTAACAAGCTGACTTGGGCAATGGCTAAGCAGGCTTCCCTGGTCAGGAATGGTTTAATCTGATAAGCTGCGCCAAGCTTCTAGTTAACACAACGGATGACAGAGGTGACATGGTTGGTATAGGAGAGGGAGGGGTCCAGGATTACACTCAGATATTTGAAAGTTAATACATTTTCAAGTACAGTATCAACCAGCATAATTACTGAGAGAGTGGACCCTACCTTGGCAACCTTTGATAGGAAGGGTTTAGATCTAAACAGCATGGATTTAGTTTTTTTTTAGACGTTTACAAGTAGGTGGTGTGACTGGAACCAGGAGTGAGTAGAAAAGTGTTGTTTCTGGATGAAACTGTGGATATGCTCTCAAGAGCCTTGTCACTGGAGAAGAGGACAAGGTCATCTGCGTATAGTAGGGTGTCACAAGTAAGATCGTCAGACGGGAGAGAGTTTATAAACATGGAGAATACTAGTGGGCCAAGGATGGAGCCCTGAGGTACACTGGTGGTAACAGGGAGGGCAGGGGAGGTGGCAGAACCTACGCATACTGACTGAGATCTATTTGAGAGATAACTTTAGAACCACCATGTGGTCTCAGAGGAGCAGCCAAGGTTGTGGAGGGAGGACAGCAACAGGATGTGGTCGACCAGGTCGAAGGCTTTGAACAGGTTGACAAAGACAGCACCCATTGCTCTCCCAAGGTCCATGTTCCTGTGAATGTGATTAGTAAACAGGGCCAAGGCAAATGTGGTGGAGTGATGCTTACAGAAGTCATGCTGCTGTCTGGACATTAGATTGTGAGTGCTGATGTGGTCGGACAGTTTTATTTTTTTTATTTTTTATTTTAGTCTTTGGTAACCGGTTAAGGCCCACTAGGCACAAGTGCCTGTTTTCAGGGGCGACCTGGGAGCACTGGGCGGTTAAGTGACTTGCTCAGAGTCACACAGTATGCAAGTGGAGGTGGTGAGAATCAAACTCGGGTCTGGTCTGCTGGATGTACCAAGATCGTTCACACCTCATTCCTCTAACCTCTAGGCTATACTGCCAGCCAGTTGTTGGTGTACAATCCTTTCCAGGAGCTTACTAGGTTGGGGGAGCAAGGATATAGGCCGATAGTTGTCTGTGGATAGCAGGTCAACAGTTTTAAAAATCGGGACCACCTTGGCATGCTTCCAAGTGCTAGGCACTGAGGAGGTGGTCAATGCTGGGTTAAAGAGGTAGGTGAGTGGTTTTAAGATGGCAGGGGATATAAGTTTGAGCATCACAGGAAAAAAGACCATTGCTGCCTGGGCTGCCCTGGCTAGGCAGGCTTTTTAGTAGTTTGGCAGTGTTCTTGGGGGTGATGATCTGGAAGTAGAAAGAAGGGAGGGGTAGATTCTCAGGAGTTAGTGCAGAGGATGCTCAGTAGGATCAGGTCCAGGGCTAGGGGTTGCCAGGGGAGGCAGCTTGCTAAGGAGGGCAGATAGGTCTGTGAACTTTTTATTGAAGGCCTCAGCAACTTTAACAGGGTCAGTCAGCTGGCCAGAGGGAGTATCAAGGTGAATGGTAGAGTTCTGAGTACGTGGGTTGAGCAAGGAGCTGATCTCACCCCAGAAACGGTGAAGATCACCGAGGATGTCCTTTTGTTTGCCCTGAAAGAAGGCATGCTTTTGGGCAAGAGCGGTTTGCTTACATAGGTTCTGTGGGTTCCTGTATTCATTCCAAGAGGTAGGGGAGATGGCCTTTTTATAGGCTAACCATAATTTATCCCTTTCCCTCATCATGGACAGGAGATCTTCAGTAAGAAATGGAAGTACATTTTATATATTTTTTTTTCATTCATTTCAGTTTGGAATTAACACCTTTGAGCCAATGGCTCATTTACAAAGGTTCCAAGTCAATACATATTTCTGGATAGACAAGACACCATGAGACAGTACATATGCAAGGAGAACAGTAACGTACTTGAGATAACTTATTTTCAGATTACATGGGTTCCATAAACAAATATGCTTAATTTTCAGGTTACACTTTAGTTACCAGTTATCTAGAAATTTTCAACAAAATTTCACAGTCAGTTTAAATATACAGAGACATGCCAAAGTAGTTGAGATCCTGGCAGTAAACTGTCCATAAGCTGAGTGCACAGGTTGGCAGCGGGGTTGCAGGATCGTGTGCTAGGGAGGGTAGGGCAATCAGGGAGATAGTTAAATGAGGTTGGGCTTATGTGGCAGCCTCAGAGGGCAATGTCCTTGGTGGTGATGGTGAGGGTCAATTAGGGAGGGTAGGGAGGGAGAAAAATAGGAGGGATAGGGAAAAGGAGGAAGATGTGATGGGGAGTGAGGGGGGTTGGCAGTCTAAGGTGAGTGGGGGAATCATACGGGTGTGGGGTAGGTCAGGGGAGGGCAGAGGATTAGTGGGGGGTAAGGTAGGGCGGAGCAGAGGAAGGGGCCAGGGGGTAGAGGAGAGGGGTAGATCACTAGTAGTGAAGGACAGGGGGAGTTGGGGGCATTAATCATCAAGTACATGCAACATCCTTCTCAACACTGAAAACTCATTTGTATCTAGACTACATAAGAAGCCTTTGCCATCTGCTCTGCCTGTGCCACTTGGTTTTGGATAAATTCTGTGTTTCATAAAATAGTATCATGGTAAGCATATGGTTCGCTCACCATTACAACATCTCATTAATGTACATTCTCACAACATGAAAAATGGGAACATAAATAAGGCATGGAAGTTTATTTAAAGTTATTTACCAGATTTCTTGCTAGAGACAGACCTTGAAACTTACGCTATACTATCCAACAAGTCAAGCCACCCCCGCATAAATTCCTGTCTTTTAGAAACTTTGACTGCCCTGATCCCGAGCCTGTACTCGGTGCAGTTCGGGCAACAGATTGGGTGTCACTCTACCAACTTAGCAACATCTCTGATGCAGTCACCCTCTTTACCACCACCCTCTCTCACCTGTAGGACACCTACTTCCCCATCACAACCAGAAAAGTAAGAGGGGGATGTACCCACTGGCTGACCAGGGATCTACTGGTGCTAATGAAAGTTAGGGACAGCAAGTGGAAGGCATACAAGACATCACCCTCGCTCCAACTCTGGAATGCCTACTGTCAACTGTGCAACACCTGCAAACAGACAGTAAAGTCGCTAAAACACAAATTCTACCTCAGTCTGCAAAGCAACAGCCTTGGCAATCCACATAAGTTCTGGGCCTCCATTGGGTCCCTCCTCAACCCCAGAACCAACAGGCAAATCTCTTAGCTTTCATCCCCTGCTGGCCTTATCTCTGACCCTGCTGAGATTGCCAGTGCTTTTAATACTAAATTCACTGACCTATCCCCTTATCTGAATAAACTCCCTGCTCAGACTCCCTCAGCCCTAAACTCATAGTCAGTCATCCCCCCCCACCTCAACTACCACCGAGCCCCCTCCTTTCTATTTCAGAGTCATGGGGCACAAAGACACCATCAAACTCCTGAAGTCTCTCCCAGCCACAGGAAGTCCCAGCAGTGATGGCCTATATACCCCGCATTCCTAATACTTATCTCCCCCGCAATTGTCAAACCTCTCACATTCATTTTTAATCTTGCCCTTACCACATCTGCTGTTCCCGATTTATGGAAACATGAAAATGTGGTACCAATCTTCAAATCTGGTGATCCACACAACTCTGACCATTACAGGCCCATCTCCCTACTCCCCCACCTGAGTAAACTGCTAGAGAAAATTGTTCATCTCCAGCTATCTCAGCATCTTGATAAATACAAACTCTCCTCTGTGTTGGTCCTTTTTTTTCTGATCATGTGCTACGAAACATGGACCAGGATAAAGCCACAGGTGCCGTCTTTGTAGGTCTATCAAAGGCATTCAACCTAGTTGACCATCACCTCCTCCACTCAACCCTGCTTCTCTCTGGCTACTCTGTTGGAACTGCTGCTTGGTTCCGCAGCTACCTCACTAACAGGTCGCAGTCTGTTGTCATTGGTAAGTCATCCTCTGCTGCTCTACCTGTACACACTGGTGTTCCCCAGGGCTCCATACTTGGACCCCTGTTTTTCTCCTTGTTCATAAATGCCCTCACCAGAGATGGCCTCAATTGTAAAGCACTTCTCTATGTAGATGCTCTGGTCCTCTATCATAGCGAAAAATCAATCGAGTCCATCTCCTCCTCCCTCATGGAAAACTACAGCTCTGCCCGCCAATGGTTCCTCTCCAACAAGCTCCTAATCAACTAAAAAAAAAAGACCAAATTCATGCTTTTCAGCTCTATACCTTTCCTTGCCAAAGCTGCCAAATCCAACTCCACCCTTCTAGTACTCAGCCCAACAGGCCCCCCTAGAAAATGTTCTTTCCTTTAAATACCTAGGTGTCACTCTTGACCCCTACCTATCCTTCCTCGAACATGTCAACAACACCGTGCAGAGAAGCCACCAAAAATTAGGTGCCACTTTCCAACTAAAGAGCTTTCTGTCCACCAAAGCACACCTTGCCATCGTAAGTGGTAACCTGCTGACCCTCCTGAACTATTGCTCCTCTGTCTACTCCCCCGTATCCTCCTCCTTGCACTCACGGCTAACCACAACATACAACTCAGTTTGTCGGTTCATCCTCCAAGCACCTGCCAGCACCCACCACTGCTCACTCTACAAGTCCCTGGGGTGGCTCCCTCTCCAAGGACATTTTGATTATGCTATGGGCTGCCTAGTGGCCAGCTTGCTCAGAAACCAGTACCTGTCCCCTTACTCACAACACCTGATGGATAGAGTGGTTTCGAGGTCTCTTAGGGCACCCTCATTCCCACCTCTGGCAGTACCCCATGTCTCCACCAACATGGGAGGCAGGGCTTTCTCCATCTCAGCCCCCTCCATGTGGAATAAACTCCCACTGTCCATCCGCTCATCTCCCAACCACCTGACTTTCAAGCAGAATCTGAAAGCCTGGCACCTGAATGCTGCCCACTGTGACTGCGTCCCAAAATAAATTTGACAGAGCAGCCTCTATTCGTCTATAATATGTAGGATCTCTATCTACCTCTACCTTACCAGCCACTCCTCTATCATCTCACTCTTCTTACTGCCTAAACCCCCCCTTACAACCCTCAAACTCTTGAATATCTCCGACCCCAAGAATTAGTTGAAATGTTACTGTCTGAACCTGTACACCTATTGTTACTGCATTGACCCAGGAATTGTTACTGACTTTGGCCTAGTAACTGTACTACTGTATTTATAAAACTTGGATTCTAGGTTTGTCACATTGTCCCTAGCCAGCTCTAATGTATAGTAATGGATTTCTTGGCATCCTTGCTATTGTCCATATAATCTGCATGCCATGATTGTCACATTTTGTCCTCTAGCCTAACTCTACTGTGTTGTGTAAAAGCACTATCTACTGTATATATAAATATATTTTTTACATACTTATTTATTTTTTGTTTCCACACCACCTCATGCTTTGGGTATGTATTTACGGCTCTGTATGTATTGTTTGTTTTCCTGTAGCTGCCACCTGGTGGCCCAGGTCATGCCTGAAAATGGTCCACTGGATCAGTGCACCTACCTGGTTACCAAAGACATAAATAAATAAATAAATTATTTCAAAGTACTTGAACAATCTGTGAATACTTCTACACATAAAGTCAATTACATTAATTAAAAATAGAACATTGTTGTTAATCACAGAACAATGGTAGGACCGTCAGTACCCTAGCTGGAAACACAGGCTGTGGCCTGCTACATTTCTGGTGGTGGCCACCATAAGACCAAGAACTACCACCCGACTGATCATACTGCTGCAACAGCCCTATCAGTACTACTGCAAGTGGTGGAAACTGTGAGCAATACAGGACCTGTGTAGCCCCCAGGCAAGCCAAACTACATCACTAATCATACTTCTGTAGTAGCCCAGTTACTGCCTCTGCAACAGGCAGAAACTGTGGGGTGCTACTTGACCTGTGAAGCCCCCAAGACCAAGCCCATCTACAGGAGTAATCAGGGTGCAGCATCCCAGTTACTGCCACTGCAAGGGGCAGAAACTGTGGGGCACTAAGCAACCTGTGAAATCCCCCACCCGGCCAAGCCACCTATCACACTAATCAGGCTGCAGCAGCCCAGTTACTTCCACTGCAGGTGGCAGAAGCAATGAGTGCAACATGACCTGTGTAGCCCACCCTGCCAGGCAAACCCAACTACACCACTAGTTGTACTATGTAGTTGTGTTAACTAAACACCTAACCTTAACACAGCACACGCTGATGTCTAAGCACTCGGTCCCTCTTAAACAAATCCTGGCACACCTACACAGCTGTCTCCCCCCCTCCCCACCTCCCATTCTCATGTCAATTAACCCCTCCTCCCTCCTGCCTTTAACATCCCTTCCCCCACCCACTACTTACTTTTCCTCCCACCTCCCCTTTCTTGCCACCCCTTCACCACCCCTCCTACCCACCAGTCTACTCCCTTCTCCTCCCCACTGCCCCTCACCACCCCTTCCTCATGCCTAATCCCCAGTTCTCTCCCTTACACTGCCTACACTGCCATCCACCCCACCCCCACCACCCACTTGACAAAGCCAGCTCTGGCTGCATTAGTGAACATTTTTTTTATTTATTTAGCTTTTGTTGACTGGGTAAGTGCACTAGACAAATCCTGCCTATTTTCAGGCACGACCCAGGGGAGGGGGATACAGATGAATGCCAACTGACCTTGAACCAGATTAAGCTGTTGGTGGTATTTTTACTGAATGAGGGAAATTTAGCCAGGACACCAGGGAAATTCCCCTACTCTTTGCCAGTAGGGGGACCCTGTCGTTGTGAGAGGCAGGCAGTCAGTCTGTTCCTCGCTGTGGAGGAGGAAGAAGGTATGAATGGGGCTGCGTTGGCCCAGAGCATGCCTCAGGTTGAAGAGCCTATTGCTATGGAAACCACTGAACCGGCGGCTGAGATGCACCCGCAGGGTGGCCATATCACTAAAAAGGCACCCTTTGATGTTTCAGAAGGTACTTGCCTTAGTCTGGTGGAGAAGCAGTGCTGTCTAGAAGAGGAACTCTTGAGAGTAAGTGACCTATTGCAGAGGGAACATCGGAATCTTGTTTTGGAGGAAGACCAGAAACGGAAGAGATCGGCTGATTCACCGAGTGCTTTGGAGACTGCAGGGCCCAGTAAGCTACTTTCGGCCACTGAGAGACCGGCAGGGAAACTGAATGCGCCTTCCAAGGATTGGGGGGACTTGGTTGAAGAGTCCTGGTCGCCAGAGCGAGCGCTGCGTGGGGCAGGCTGGATCCCAATTTCAGGCGATATGTGGAAACCGGAGGGAGAAGTACAGGCTCCTGATGAGGATATTCAGATAAGTTCTGTAGACAAGGCTAACTCTTTGGGTGTTGACTTGAGGGATGGAACTGCTATTTCCCCTACTCCCCAGTCTAGTACTAACTTTGATTTGTCTTTGGGGACTCGAGTAGAGGTGGGGGCAAGGGATGTGACTACTCCCCCTGTCATTCAGGAGCCTGCTCTGGAGACTGTGGTAAAACCTTCCTATGCTAGTCATTTTAGGCAGCCTCTTGAGTTGGCCAAACCAGTAAATGCCATCCGATTAGCTATGTGGGTCCTAGGGATAATCCTCTGACAGGTTTTTGTTGGGAAGACATTGTTAAACAAAGTATGGGTTTTTTCCTTCTGAAGTTTACGCATTAATACATGTTCCGGGGAGTTTACGCTTGACATCAGCTTGCACCCTGCTTTGATGGAGCTATTTTGGAGTCAGTATTCAAACTTAAAAACGAATCCCTTATGGTCTGACTTCATTGTGTTGCCTTTGTCGAAGCAGGCCTATAGAGTCATCACAGTATTGTTTAGGAATGAAGGAGTTAATATTGTTGATATTGTAAACTGGTTATCTAAATCATGTGACATTCAGGGGAATCCAGTCCCTATCCTGGATGCAGAAGGGTTTTGGAATGGGGGTTGGAAATTTAGGATCAAACTCCATTCCACGGATTCTGAGTTGTTACATCTGCCCAATTGCTTCTTTCTGGGGAGGGATAAGGGGTTTCTTTTTTACCCTGGGCAGCCTAGAGTTTGCTTTAAATGTGGGTCTCGAACCCACATAAGCACCTCCTGTACTGTGTTTAAATGTTCTTACTGTGGGGAGACTGGCCATCCGAGTGCCCATTGTTTTCAGACCTCAAAATGTAATCTCTGTAATGTGGTGGGTCACTCGTTTGCAAACTGTCCCTTAGCTGCTAAAAATACTGCTGAAGCTGATTATGGGGTACAGGAACATTATATCCGTGAGGCAGTTAGACTTGGTCTTCCTACTAGGGGAGGGAGGGGACCCGATGCTGTTGGGGATGTTCCCCCCTTGGCTAAACCAGGTTTGTAGGAGGACTCTGATTTGCTGTTGGGTACCATGGCTACGCCTGGAGTAGGGGTTGAAGTGGTCTCTGGGATAGGTCAGGGGGAAGATGAGGGCCTTGCTCCCTTATTACCTGATTTGGAACCTCCGGATGATGGGTTTGTGGTGGTTAATGGGAAGAAAGGGAAATCTGCTAAAGGGAAGGGGAAATTGGGGAAGAAACCAGCCGCACCTGCTCCTGTCGTTTCCCCTGTTGACCCAAATATATTCTCAGTTTTAGTGCAGAGTCCAGTGGATGTCCCAGTCGGGGCTGGGCCTCCTGCACCCTTGTCAGGGTTGGAGTCTACTGTACCTGCTGCTGACCTGGTAGGCCCTAGGCCACCTGACGGTAAATGTGGTAGGATCACGAAGGCGTCTAGTAAGGTGAAGAGAATTTAGCTCCACTATGCTTCATGGTTCCCTTTCACTTTCGGGTGGCAACCTTAAATGCAAATAGTATTAAAACTCCTGCAAAGCCGGAAAACTTATTCACATTTTTGCATGAAAATCTGGATTATGCTTTTTCTGCAGGATGTACGATTGCATTCTTCTTGGGAGATAGAGGCTGCCACTACTGGTTGGATATAGGGGGATTGTTTTTGGTCCTTAGGTAATGACTTGTGCAGTGGGGTTGGGATTTGTTTTTTTCATTTTCACGTCACTGTGATACACCAGATAGAAATTCTAGCTGGCAGGGCCTTGCTTTTGGACATTAAATGGGGTTCATTATTCTTGAGATTGATTAATGTGTATGCCCCTCAATCTAAGTTTGAATGGGTGTCCCTCTTTAACTCATTATATCCCTTTTTATGCACCACTTATTACATTATTCTTGGAGGGGACTTTAATTGTTCCTTGCCTTTCAAAGTGACTTCTGGGAAAGGGAAAAAGGTGTATAGCGATGGGGCTAGTTTATTAAAACTTCTTACAGACACTGGTTTAGTGGATGCTTTTGGGCCCTCTAATGGAGGGTTTGGGGACACTTATTTCTGTGGACCAAGGGCTTCCAGAATCGACTATTTTTTTTTCACACCTGAGGTTGTTGTGCAATCTAAATCCCTGCAGGAAGTTGCTTCCTCAGATCACAGATTACTGAGACTGGCCTTAAGCGATGTTCCTAAAGCTCAGAGAGGGCCAGGTATTTGGAAATTGAACTCTGCCTTATTAGATATCCCCTGTGTGATGGGTGGGTTACGCTCTCTTTTTTTGGCAAGAAAGTCAGTCTCATTTTTATATGATAGTTTAAATCTTTGGTGGGAGGACACTAAAAGGGAAGTTTGGGTTTATTTTAAGGTTGTGGGTCATTTAAATGGGCAGTTATCACATGCTGGGTTATGGCATCTCAGGGACAGGCTTCATTTTTTGTCCACTCATAGACAGTTTCTTGGATCCGACTGTTTAGACCAAATTGCAGGATTGAAACTGGAATTGGTTAAGGCACAGTCTCAGGTTCTGCATGATATTGAAATGAAGCACAAATTTAAGATTTGTGGCAGGAAGAAAGACACTTTGCCTTTTGAGTATTTGAAATTTATTAAACATTCACGGGGTATGATGTATTTAAACACTCCAGGGGGAGGGTGGGTTACTGCCAATGATGATATCTTGGACACTATTCATGAATATGTTTCTACCTCGTTTCAGAGCAGGGCGCTCTCTGATACTGCTATTTGTGATTGGTTTGCTGGTAGGTCAGTCCCAGCCTTGTCTTTGGCTGACCGGATTGATTTGGTACGACCCATTACAGTGGATGAACTGAAGTCTGCGGTCTGGTCTTTAAGATCAGGCATTACTCCTGGATCTGATGGGTTGCCTCATGAGGTTTATAAGATCTTATGGGAGATTTTGGGTGTTGATCTATGCCAGGTTTTGAATGATGGGCTGCAGTCTGGGGTTCTTCCTCACAGTATGTTGCAGGATGTGTTGCTTCTCTTGTATAAAGACAAAGGAGATTGTGGGGATTTAGGTAATTGGAGACCTTTGTCGCTTTTAAACATGGATTACAAAATCCTGATGAAGATATTAAGTCTGAGGTTAAGGGGGGTTATGGGCTCCCTGTTACATCCAACACAGTTTAGTGGTGTACCTCTTAGAAGGGTTCAGGATGCACTGATTCTACTTAGGGAATTGGTCTCTAAGGGAAAGGCTGGGGAACTGTTTGGGCATCTGGTTTGCTTAGACCAGTCCAAGGCATTTGATCAGGTTGAATATGTTTATCTTTGGGAGTGTCTGAAACAGTACGGATTTCCTTCACAATTCATAGGATGGCTGCAAACATGCTATAGGGACATTACTCTGATTCCCAGTGTGAATGGTTGGATGGGGAGGGAGATTGGGGTACATAGGGGAGTGCGGCAAGGGTGTCCATTAAGTCCCCTGCTCTATGTGCTTTCTTTGGATCCCCTTTTACATGCCTTAAATGGTTCGGATGACGTTGTTGGTTTATTGGTTGGGTGTATGGACCCTCAGATAGTGACTTTGGAGTATGCGGATGATTTAATTTTGGTTTTATCAGATAAGGATTCTGCTATTTCGGCAAGGGAGTTATTACATGCATTTTCTGGTATGACTGGGTCCTCTATCAACTGGCTCAAGAGTGGGATACTGCCTTTGGGGTATGATGCGGCTGATGTGTCCTTCATTTGGGATATGCCTATAGTATTTGAATATAGGAAGATACTAGGTATTTACTTCGGGGGTCTGGATGACCAACGGTATAACTGGGAAAAGCAATTATCGGAAGCTCGCAACAGGGTTCAGCTTTGGAATAAGGGATGTATGTCTAAAGCTAAACGTATTTATTTAATTAAAACCTTTTTGCTACCATATTTTTTGTTTATTGCTGCAGTTTTTCCCCCTCCCATTTCTCTGGAGACGTCTCTTTATGGTGTATTTTTTCTTTGTTTATGGGGTAGCAGGTTAAATCCTTTGAAGAGGGGTGTTACATTTCTACCTCTTAGTGAAGGTGGTTTGGGGATGGCGAATCCGGTAGTGTTTTTACATAGTATTTTTATTTTTTATAATTTAGTACCCTTACTGAAAGGGATGGATAAGATTTGGTCCCCGTGGGTGGCAGATGGTGTTGATCCCCTTCTAACGCAGTGGGGCCTGGACTCCTTTCTGGCTGGTCAGGTTCGGATGGGTGTCTTAGCTAGTCATTTTTGCACAATGTTTCAAAAATTGAAAGCGTGGCATGTTGTTAAGAAATCTGTTCTTTCTCAGATGCGTCAACAATTCTATTATGCCATATTGCATGATTTCTTTTTTATTGAACCCTGGTTCCATGATAGGCCTCATTCTGAACAGCATGCTAAGTTACAGTTATTGATGAGTAAGCGGGTGCCTAAATATATGTGGGACTTTTTATGGCTCTGCCTACATAAAAAATTAGGGGTGAAAGGTAATATGAGGCATAAGGAAATATCAGAACGATTTTGTCCTAAGGAAGACACCTGTTTTGGAGTAGTTGAAACGATGGAACATTTTTTTGTGGAGTGTCCTTTTATCGTATCATTTTGGTCACATTTTCATGCTCCATGGCCTTTAAATCACTTTAGGGTTCTTACAACCGCAATTTGGGTGGACGGGGTTCTACCGAGCTCCTGGATTGTTTATGATGCGATCACGCCAGGCCTCTTGATGGGTCATATTGGTTTTCAGTTATGGCAAGCTAGATGCAATCTCACACTTAGGCAACAATTGCTCTCTGAATCTCAGATTGTTCACAACATTCGCAAACATGTCTTTAGTTGGAGATTGCAGGAGCAAGGAAAGGTGCATCCTGAACTGTTCAGATTGTGGTGGAGGAAAATGACCTGGCTTGATACAGGGTAGGGTCTTTGTGTATGCCTTGGTCCTAAATTGGGGTATAAAGGGTTTCCCTTATAGGGAGGGCAAGATCTCTTTTGCGTACACTGGTATGCATTATTACTACTTTTATGTGTATACGAATGTTCTACGGTTAATATACACTGTCAGTATTGGATTTGGTCATTTCCTGTATGTTTATTGCCTTTTTGATCAATGTAGATTACTGTGGGTTGTGTTATGTTTTTCTTTAAGAGGGTACGGCGGTATGTGGGGGTTGTTGTATTTCTTTCCTTTTGCTCCTTGTTTATTTCTTTATGTACTGTATCTATTCGGTTATGGCTTCTTCTTAGATATACATTGCTGGTGATTTTTGTATTTCTTTTTGTTTGTATGATTTGATTTTCAATCATAACTATGACTTCCTCTACTCTTTTGGGGGGGGGGTCCTTTCTGTCTTGGGCTTCGATTTGTATTCTACTTCTGTATTAGGCAGTCTGTTTGGATATGTATGACTATAATACTTATGTAACCCCCCTGCAAATGGGGGTTCCCAAAAGACTTCCAGGAGCTTGCTTGAATGCTCCAAGCCTGAATGGTGTTTGGCATTTAAGCCATTTATCAGTGAGTGTTTTTAGAGCCTCTGGTACTGTCTCTTTAAGAGCTGTCTGCTTGCAGACATAATTAGTTTGTATGGGGGGGACTGTGTGCTTTCTGAGTACCACTGAGCTGCTGCCAATTCACTTCATTTTGCAGTCACTAGGAGTGCAAGGGAACCTATCTGAAAGATGTAACTGTTTGCCAGAAATTATTTAGAGTAATAATGAAATTACAGTTTGTCTAACCTGCTTTGCAGTCAGAACTGTGTCTGCTAGTTCCCCATTCTAGTTTTGAACTGCTGAACTGGACCAATCAGTGTGGGGTAAGCTAGCCTAAAATGGTGCCTTGGACCAATCAGAACTTGGACTCATAATCTGAGCCAGCCACAAAGAGGATTGTATGGGCAGTGACTCTGGGAGATGTAGTTTAGACTTCAGTGCCTTTTGGACCAACAGCAGCAGTCTATTGTGAGTGACAGCCAATCCAGTCAAGAACTGGGAGGAACTCAAAGGAAGTGCCCGGTTTTGTCGGTTGGAGTTTCAGTTGAGCTTTGGCAGTGAAGAAGGAAGGAGCCCTGTGCTTTTTCAGTGTGCAGTTTTAGTCAAAAACGTGTGTAAGGCCCAGAGTTCCGGTCTGCAGCTTGTGTAACAGCTTGTTAGGACTGAACTGTCCCTGTGAAAAGAATCAAAGGATCTCTGAAGAGTAGAAACCAGGCTCACCCTGTAGAAGACTGGAGGAATTGCTGAAAATTGCATTCGGTCTGTCAGGAACTGAATCTGCTGTGTGTTCTCCGGGTATTGTGCAATATACTGATCGGGATACAGATGCAGCCTGCCTGGTATAGTGCTTTCTTTTATATGGATGTGTGAAGAGGTTTGTGTACCTCAAGTGAGCCCTCTGACATTGAAGGACCCTATCTTATTTGGAGGTCGTGAGTACTAATTCAGGGTCGCTCCTGTTGAATTGCCACATTAAATCCAAATGGAATTACTGTACTGCTGACTGTTTAATTATCCTTTTCTCTGTGTGAAAGGGCCCTACCAGCTGCCACGGTTTGGACTAGCCACTAGGGCTTGGGTACCAGGGACAGTAACTGATAGGGATAGGTTGCACAGAGCCATAGGTAGATTATTAGAGTGATAAGCTAATTAACCTGATTTCCCCTGTCCTTGTTATATCCCCTAAATAAATCAGAGCTGCTTGTTTCAGCAAAGTTATACTGCCTGAGGTATTTGTCTATGTTAAAGTACTGTACTGTGATTGTTGCACTGTATCTCATTTCACAGGAGGTCCCAGTGCGGAACCAGACCTGGGGGTAAGTGTATACTGTGAAGGTAATTCTGATATATTGTGTGGGCCACTAGTGGGAAGAAAGGGGTTGCAGTGTCCCAGAGGGCTGTGACCAGTTAGTTTAACTATTGCAAACCCTGACTCTGGGTGGAGGCACCCGCCATTGATCCAGGCCCCTCAACCTGTTAGTGGCAAATCAGGCAGGGGTAGTAGCCCCTGGGATAGCGCCATCTAGGGGTTACATCTTGAGGCTCACCGCTGGGATTGTGTGTCTCTAGTGGGCCATATTTACCAACCACTGTTAAGAAAAAATGGGTACCCGACAGAAGTGGCTGTGCACCGGTGGTGAGTGGTGTACTGGGAGGAGATCGACCCCCAAAATGCTATGCTTATCCTGGACATCCCCTGGTATCAACACGGACACTGTGCAGGAGTACTTTCCAAGGTGGAAGGTTTACAAACCCTGTGGTGGTGGGTCGGCATGCTAATCTGCTCACCCACACTTTCCTGGCCCTAGTAGAGTTTAAGGATCCCTAGATGGCTCAAAGTGCCACAGACCATTACCCCAGAGGAGCCCTCACTGCTTGGAGAGTGATAACTAAGGACAGTAAAGACCGGGAATCAGTCCTCACCACTATCTGAAACTTTTGAGGAGAAATTGCTGAATGGTTGCTGGGAGAGGGAAAACTGTGGAGGACTTGAAGAACTATTCTTCCACCTGGGGTGTTCCTCCCCAACACCCTCCTGCTCCAGTGCCCGTAATGGTGGCTGAACCAATGCAGACTCCTATTTCAGCACCTGCCATTAGTCACGACTCTTCACCGGGTTGAGGATCTTCTCTGGCACCCTCCCACCCCCAAGGGAGGATGACTGGGAGAGCCTGGATAGACTATGTTGCCCCTCAAGTGCTAGAATGGCAATGCTCAGGAAGGCAAAGCCAAAGAGGGTTAGTGAGAGCCTCCGAGGTCCTGCCCTGGCTACCATCCATGCTAAACGGGCCAGTAACCCTAGGGCGACTGCACAGGCCTATCTTGAGGCCTTGGAGAATGTGTATGGGAGCCCAGATTCTACTGGAGGACCTATGGTGGAGAGTAAGAGATGCACAACAGTACCAAGGGGAGTTGTTGTCTGTGTATGTATCTCGGCTGGAAAAATTGTTGCAAGAATGCCTCAGAAAAGGTAGTTTGCCAGCGATTGAACTGGACCGAACCAGGCTGGACAGGATCCTTAAGTCTGCCCCTTCTCAGAACTGCTGTTGCTTCAGTTACGCCTGGCAGATCGACTGGATCCCCACCCTCTATGATGAGTTAATGAGAGAAATTCGAGGAGTTGAGAAAAAGGCGACCTCGGGAGGGACCTGCACCAATAGCTGCGGCTACGACCCGAGTGACTGAGGGTGACCCATCAAGTGAAGTTCAGGGGCAGAGGTTGGCAGTCAGTGAGTGCTCTGACAAGGAAAAGATATGTCACAATGGGGCGAACTGTTGAGAGAGATCCGGAATTCAAAACAGTCCTTTATGAAGGCCACGCCTGCAAGTACGGGCCCTGATCTATATCCGACAGTATCTCTATGGGGTGGGGGGTACCCACCCATGTATCTCCTGCTGATAACAGCTCGAACTCGATTCCTTGACCATGGAAGTGGAGAAACTGACAGATGTCTCCAAATGCTTATCACGCGCAGACAGAGATGGCACCAAGGTTTCCAGTTAGTAATACCCCTACCCTGGCTCCCAGTGTGGCGCCCGCCAGCTCAAACTCCAGAAAGTATGTTTTGCTATAATTGTGGGAAAGATGGGCACATAGAAAGGGAATGCCAGTCCCCAAAAGACACTGACAAAGTTGCATATAGGCTACAAGGAGAGCTCGGAGAAGAAATCAGTGGTTAAGAGGTGCCGACATGATCCCAGTGAGGGCACCAAAATGCTAATTCACGTCCTTTTGTGGCGTGGTCAGTTGCCCAGGCCCCCACTACGCTCTCCAGACTGGTCCAGAATAGTGGGTCCCTCCATGGAGACCACTGTAAAGGTGAATGGAGTGTCTACAAGAGCTGTATAGACAGTGGCTCCCAAGTGACAATTATGTTCCAGGATTGGTATCAGAAGCATTTGTCAGATGTACCCTTACAACCATTAGAAGGACTGCATGTATGGGGGTTAAGTGAGAAGGTCTACCCTATTCCGGTATATCCGAATTTGGCTGTCTTTCCCCACCTCCGTGGCTGGAGTGGCCGAACAAGTAGAGACCCTAGCCTTAGTGTGTCCCCCACTGGACTGTATGATGGTGTCCCTTTGTTGATTGGAACAAATGCTCATATGTTCGGAAGGCTGGCACAGTTGTGTTATGGAAAACAGGGTCAAAGACTAATAGAGCTTTAAGAGTTCGGCTTTAATTAAGAAGGCCTATGAGGCACAGAGAGATGCTGAAAAACAGAACCAGAGGAACCGGTCGGAATTGTATGGAAGAAGGATCCTGAGTCTCTGATCCTGGCGCAAATGCCCAGTGTACCTTACAGGAGAGGTCCGTATCAGAAAGGATGTTAAGAATAAAATATTAATGTTGGATGCACCAGGCGATGGAAAATTGCCAGAGGGACTGCTGGTCAAGCTTCTAGTATTTTGCCCGCTAGAGCCCATGCTTATGCCAGAAGGGTAATGGTCCAAGTTCATAATGTGTCTGAAAGAGACATTCGAGTAAACAGAGGTTGCATCCTGGCTAATGTGCATTGTGCAGACACTGCAGTGCTACCCAGCAGCAAGAGTTCAAGGAAGAATGACAGAGTAACGCCTGACTTGTTTGATTTCGCGACTCCCGCTGCCAGCTGAATAGAAAGTGAGGATCAGTGAGAGCTTGCCCAGAGAGACCAGGTGTTTTCTTTAAAGGAATGGGATGTAGGATGCGGCAAGGAGCTGAGCACAATATCCGCTGCATGACGAAAGACCATTTCGTGAGAGGTCTTGACGCCTGGCACCTGCTGACATAGATGATGTGAGACGGCATCTGCAAGAGATGTTAGCTGCTGGTGTAATACAAGAATCCAGAAGCCCTTATGCTTCCCCATTGTGGTAGTGAGGAAAAGAATGGAACAGTAAGGATGTGTGGATTATCGCACCTAAACCGGCGGACTATCCTGATCAGTACACAATGCCCGCATTCAGGATGCTTTGGACTGCCTAAACGGGAGCAAGTGGTTCTCTGTGCTGGATCTCCGCAGTGGGTACTACCAGATCCCGATGGCCCCAGAGGACCGTGAGAAGACGGCCTTTATCTGTCCGCTTGGCTTCTAAGAATTCATGAGGATGCCTCAAGGGATTTCAGGTGCCCCAGCCACTTTTCAACGATTGATGGAGCGTGCAGTGGGGGACATGAACTTACTAGAGTGCCTGGTATACCTAGATGATGTTATTGTGTTTGGCAGCTCACTGGAGGAACATGAGAGCAGATTATTTAAGGTATTGGACCGACTGGAGGACTTTGGCCTTAAACTGTCCATTGATAAGTGTCAATTCTTTCAAACATCAGTAAAGTATGTAGACACATAGTATCCACCGAGGAATAGAGACGACCCAAGTAAAGTTGAGGCCTTGACCACCTGGCCACAGCCCAAAAATCTAAAAGAACTGCAAAGATTCCTGGATTCTGTGGTTATTATCGCAGCTTCATCAAGGACTATTCAAGAGTGATCCGCCTTTACTTAACCTTACTCAAGGGTATCCCCCAACCCCAAAAAATACCAAAAGTCAGCGTCCTCAAGACTGAAAGAGTGTATTTTCATCCGAGTGAAGTATTTGGGGCCGCTGGACTCTGATTGTGAGACTGCTTTTCATGAGATCATATATCAACTTACCCATGCTCCAGTGCTGGCCTATGCCGATCCAAGAAAACCTTACGTCCTGCACACTGATGCTAGCTTGCAAGGGTTGGGGCTGTGTTGTACCAAGAGCACGAGAATGGCCTGAGACCAGTGGCCTTTGCCAGTAGAAGCCTGACCCCATCCGAAAAGAACTATCCTGTACATAAGTTAGAGTTCCTAGCTTTGAAGTGGGCTATTGTTGACCAATTCCATGAGTACTTGTATGGGCTAAAATACTAGTAAAACTGACATAATCCTTTGACCTATGTGCAGACCTCAGCTAAGTTGATGCCACTGGCCATAGGTGGCTTTCTGCATTATCTACATATGACTATGCTCGAATACCGAGCAGGTCTGAACCACATAGATGTGATGCTCTTTCCGGAGGCCTGTTCCCCCAGAATGATTGGGTCCGATTGGCAGAACCTGACATTCGGGCACTCTGCCGAAGTTTGACAGGAGGAACAAATGTCCACAGGACGCAGTGGACTGCATGGTGGATTGCTTGGGAGCCTCTGAGAATTGCATACCTGCTGCTTATTGCCACTTTTCTGCAATAGACATTGGTGCACTGCCTCAGCTGAACAATGACAGTATTGGCGGGCTCAATCCCGCGATCCCATGATCAAAGCAGCTTTAGAAGCCTCTATGCAGGAAAAGATGTTCCAAATTACGCTCCACTGATTTGAGAACTGCACTGTTATACAAAGAAGGTCCTAAGTTGAAACTGATCAATAAACTGTTATACAGAGAAAGTAGACGAGGGGACAAGTAGACAAACAACAACTAGTGCTGCCCACTGCCTTTCGAGACTCAGTACTGAGGTCCTTGCACAACCACATGGGGCACCTTGGTATAGACAGAACACTTGACTTGGTGAGATCCAGATTCTATTGGCCTAAGATGGGGCTGATGTGGGCAACACATTCGAACTTGTAGTCGCTGCTTACAGAGGAAAGCTTTGCCCCAGAGGGCTGCCCCTTGTTAACATCACCACCAGTGCACCCATGGAGCTGGTCTGTATTGATTTTCTAAGTTTGGAGTCAGATCAAAGAAATATCAGTAAGTGCTGGTGGTCACTGACCATTTCACGAGATATGCCAAGCTTTCCCACCAAAGACCAGAAAGCATCCACTGTAGCCAAAGTACTTGTAGAAAACTTTTTTGTTCACTATGGGCTCCAAAGAATCCATTCTGATCAAGGGAGAGACTTTGAGAGTCGTCTGATCAAAGAGATGCTTTCTCTGTGGGGAGTGCGAAAGTCCAGAACCACTCCTTACCTCCCCCAGGGGGACCCACAGCCTGAACGTTTCAACCGCACTTTGCTAGATATGCTAGGCACCCTGCACCCAAAGGACAAGCCTAGATGGAGCCAACAAATTAGCACCCTGGTACATGCTTATAACTGCACCAAAGTGATGCCACTGGATTCTCCCCTACCGCCTGATGTTTGGAAGAGAGCCTTATCACCAGTAGATGTGTGTTTGGGGGTCTCCTGATGTGGGGTTCAGCTGACAACTATTTACAGTATGTGCAAAAGTTAAAGGCCCAGCTAACTCATGCGTACTAACTGGCTCAAACCATGGCTGCCAAAAGAAATCTGGGCCAACAAAGAAAGGTATGATAAAAAGGTGAAAGACAGGAACTCCAGGAGGGAGATCGGGTATTTCTAAGAAATCTGGGACTGCATGGCAAGCACAAGATTGCTGACAGATGGCACCATCTCCCTCACATTGTAGTGGGCAAACTAGATGATCTGCCAGTGTACAAAAGTAAGGCCTGAGAATAATTCAAAAGATGTAAAACAATGCATAGAAATCATTTACTGCCCATTGGACAAATCTTAATTGAGTCTGAGCCCTAGAAGATGTCCCCTCTGGACCAGTGACTAGAGCTGCTGCTAAGAAAAGACTCAAGGAAGTCTGCACCTACAGAAGCAGAGTTAAAGTGTTCCCCTGCACAAGTCCCAGTTGAGCAAGACTGTCAGTCCATATCAGAAGAAAGTGAGAGTGACTTTGAATACTATCCTTCTACGAACTGAGTCAATTGTTTTGGGCAATCCCTAGTCAATACTGGAGATGAAGCTGGGCCTTCTGGACTGTCCAAGCCCCCAGCTTCGTCCCTGGAGCCAATGCTCCCAGAAAGTGAAGTGCAAAGCATCAGATCAGATGAAATGGAATCATTGTGCATGGTTGAACTGTTTGAGTTTCAGGGAGGAAATGATAGATTGGGGCAGACTGGTGATACACCTCAACAAGAAGAGTATTTTGAGTGCCCTGACAGTCCACTGCCAGTGTCCGAAAGCTCTCCATGCGAGCCAAATGTTGTGGACTCAGAAACTGTAACTCCTGGAGCTGAAAGTGCCCCAAGTTCTAGCCTCTCTACCCCAGGAGACTCCTGACAAGTGAGGACAATGCTGAAAATGAGGCTCAGAGTGCAGAGACTGTAACAGTTCCCCTAGAAAGACTGGTCGAGCTGTAAAGCCTGTGGTGCACCTCAGTTATGATTCCCTTGGGAGGCCTGTGGATTTGCCTCTCAATGTTGTCCATAAAGGAGTGTATGTGTCCCCGAGCTCATTGCCCAAACTGAGCATCAGTGCTAACTCAAGTTACTTGTGTTGCTCCTTTCATATGGTGCCCTTGCCCCATCCAGCCCCAAAGTAACTGATAGGAAGGGCCCCCTCTTCAGGTTTCATGTACAAGAGGTAATAACTTGAGTTATGGTACAATGTGTATGTAATACTGTGTAAAGAGTGACGTACTGCAATGTTTCAGAAATGTGTTCTTGGTAAAATGATATATTGACTGATGATTACATGTATGGAGCCTAATGCAAATGTATATGGTTGCAGTTGAAACTTATGGGGGTACTTGCTTGACGTGGACGTCAAGCTTTCCCAGGCCAGGAAGGGTGTAACCCCCCTGCAAATGGGGGTTCCCAAAAGACTTCCAGGAGCTTGCTTGAATGCTCCAAGCCTGAATGGTGTTTGGCATTTAAGCCATTTATCAGTGAGTGTTTTTAGAGCCTCTGGTACTGTCTCTTTAAGAGCTGTCTGCTTGCAGACATAATTAGTTTGTATGGGGGGGACTGTGTGCTTCTCTGAGTACCACTCGAGCTGCTGCCAATTCACTTCATTTTTGCAGTCACTAGGGTGCAAGGAACCTATCTGAAAGATGTAACTGTTTGCCAGAAATTATTTAGAGTAATAATGAAATTACAGTTTGTCTAACCTGCTTTCTTTGCAGTCAGAACTGTGTCTGCTAGTTCCCCATTCTAGTTTTGAACTGCTGAAATGGACCAATCAGTGTGGGGTAAGCTAGCTCTAAAATGGTGCCTTGAAGAATCAGAACTTGGACTCATAATCTGAGCCAGCCACAAGAGGATTGTATGGGCAGTGACTCTGGGAGATGTAGTTTAGACTTCAGTGCCTTTTGGACCAACAGCAGCAGTCTATTGTGAGTGACAGCCAATCCAGTCAAGAACTGGGAGGAACTCAAAGGAAGCCGGTTTTGTCGGTTGGAGTTTCAGTTGAGCTTTGGCAGTGAAGAAGGAAGGAGCCCTGTGCTTTTCAGTGTGCAGTTTTAGTAAAAGCGTGTGTAAGGCCCAGAGTTCCGGTCTGCAGCTTGTGTAACAGCTTGTTAGGACTGAATCCGTCCTGTGAAAAGAATCAAAGGATCTCTGAAGTAGAAACCAGGCTCACCCTGTAGAAGACTGGAGGAATTGCTGAAAATTGCATTTGGTCTGTCAGGAACTGAATCTGCTGTGTGTTCTCCCGGTATTGTGCAGTAATTGCGATCGGGATACAGATGCAGCCTGCCTGGTATAGTGCTTTCTTTTATATGGATGTGTAAGAGGTTTGTGTACCTCAAGTGAGCCCTCTGACATTGAAGGACCCTATCTTATTTGGAGGTCGTGAGTACTAATTCAGGTGCTCCTGTTGAATTGCCACATTAAATCCAAATGGAATTACTGTACTGCTGACTGTTTAATTATCCTTTTCTCTGTGAAAGGCCCTACCAGCTGCCACGTTTGGACTAGCCCTGGGGCTTGGGTACCCAGGGACAGTAACTGATAGGGATGAAGCTTGTTACAGAGCCATAGGTAGATTATTAGGTGATAAGCTAATTAACCTGATTTCCCCTGTCCTTGTTATATCCCCTAAATAAATCAGAGCTGCTTGTTTCAGCAAGTTATACTGCCTGAGTGTATTTGTCTATGTTAAAGTACTGTACTGTGATTGTTGCACTGTATCTCATTTCACAGGAGGTCCCAGTGCGGAACCAGACCTGGGGGTGTATACTGTGAAGGTAATTCTGATATTGTGTGGGCCACTAGTGGGAAGAAAGGGGGTTGCAGTGTCCCAGAGGGCTGTGACCAAGTTAGTTTAACTATTGCAAACCCTGACCTCTGGGTGGAGGCACCCGCCATTGGATCCAGGCCCCTCAACCTGTTAGTGGCAAATCAGGCAGGGGTAGTAGCCCCTGGGATAGCGCCATCTAGGGGTTACACTTAGTTGCTTTTGTTATGATTTGTACTTTTCTTTTGTGTGAGGAAACACTGTTTCATATTGTTTTGCTTTTGTTATTCTAATAAAAAATTCCCCTACTCTTTTCGATAAGTGCCATGGGATCTTTAACATCCACCTGAACTACCACCAATCCAGGCAGATGGGACCTCGGTTTAATGTCTCATCTGAAAGACGGCACCTCAGAAGTGTAGCACCCCTCTCATGCTGCACTACAGTGTCAGTACTGGGATATTACCCCAAGTGCCAGATGTGGGAACTGAACCCACAGCCCTCTGATCTCCCGGCCTTAGAGGCGAGTGTGCTACCTACTGAGCCACTGACACTGCCTCCCTGACAGGTATCGCCTATCCTGTTGTGCTACATTGCACTTAACATCTAAATGGAATTTGCACATGAAGTGTTATACTGCTGATGCATATTACAGCGCACTGTGGAACTGTCATACTGTTGAATTCTAGATGCAGTGCATATATCCTTGCTAGCCTAATCCTTGGAAATGCTGTGGACTAGCCACTAGGCTCAAATCTACCTTGATAACCTGCAAACGTCTCCAAACTAATGTAACTACAATGAAAAGTACAGTTACGTAAGAACTTACCGTAACAGTAGATCTTCGAGAACAGCTCTTGCAGCAGGTTACACCATTAGGACTGAAGCCGGCAGGCGTCAGGACCCCAGGGAATTCTTCTAGCTAGCTATCTTCAGCAGGGACCGCCCCCGACGTCGGTCCCGCCCCTGACGTCAGGCGTAGTACATAAGGGGGTGGTCCCGCCAGGTTCCCCAGTTCTCCCGCCGGAGACTCCCGGCCACAGAATGACATCAGAATGGGAGACCGAGGATCCGTCATCAAAAGACAAAGGGCCAAAGCCCCTGCCCAAGGCTCGGTAGGCCATGCCTCTTCCAAGTGGGAATGGTGGGCGGGAAGGTACCTGCTGCAAGAGCTGTTCTCGAAGATCTACTGTTACGGTAAGTTCTTACGCAACTGTACTATCTTACTCCGAGAAACAGCTCTTGCAGCAGGTTACACCATTAGGACTGATTTCCAAGCAATAGCGCCTGTAAGCATTCTGGGAGGAGAAAACTAGGAAAGATCTTTGACAAGTCCTGACTCTAGGACAGGAGACTCTGTAGCACGGCCAGGCCGCGAAATCGGCTCTCCGCCGTGATGCAATATCCAGGCTATAGTGCCTAATGAATGTGTGCACAGAGCTCCAAGTAGCTGCGGCACAAATGGCAGAGGTGGAGACGTTATGAAGTGCTGCAAACGAGGTAGCCACCCCCCTTGTCGAATGGCCCTGTACTGTACCCGGGAGGGGCTTCTGTTTGCTGTCGTAGCAAAATGAGATACACTGGACAAGCCAGCAAGAAAGAGACTGTTTTGAGACTGGTTGGCCCAGCATCCTCTCAGCAAAGGAAACAAATAGTTGCTCCGACTTGCGAAGCTGTTTAGTTCTGTTCAGGTAATACCTTAGACAGCGTGAACATCCAGGGTGTGAAGCAATGCCTCTCCTCTATTGGAATATTTGGGAAAATATACAGGTAAATCGATGTCCTGGTTGAGAGTGAGGGCAGAGACCACCTTAGGCAAAAACTTAGGATTCGTCCTCAGAGATACTCTGTCCTTGTGGAAAATTAAATAAGGCTTCTTACACATGAGAGCGTGGAGCTCGGAAACTCTCCTTGCTGATGTGACAGCAACCAAAATAACGTTCCATGACAGAAAGCATGGCTCTAATCTGGCAGGTTCAAGGGGAAGCGTGAGTTGTTCCAGGACAAGAGTAAGTCCCATGAAGGAACTGGATCCTAATGGGTGGCCTAAGGTGTAACACCCTCTCAGGAAATCTTGAGAGGCATCAAGCTGTGCCACTGTGCGCTGTCCCACGGGAAGTGTAAGCAGAAATCACGAGAGGTGCACTTTAATAGAGGAGGTAGACCCGAATGGAATAGGAAAGCAGGTATTCCAACACCACTTTCACCAGGCATCCTAGAGGGGAAAGGCCGCGTGCTTGCGACCACAAGCAAAAGCGGCACCATTTCATGGCGTACGTCACATGCGTTGCCGGATTTCTGGCCGCGGAAAGAACTTCCACCACCTCTTGCGAGACCCCGTGTCGCAAATGGCTATGTCTCTAGGAGCCATGCATGCAGGTTCAGTGAGCGTAAGTCCAGGTGGACTAGAGAACCTTCTTCCTGAGACAAGAGATGGGAGCTGAAAGGCAACGGGATTGGAGGTTCCCGGGACAGCTGCGTTAGCAAGAGGAACCATATCTGTCTGGGCCAGAATGGGGCTACCAGGATCATTGTTGCATGCTCCCTGCTCAGTTTGAGAAGAACTCTCTGGATCAATGGGAAGGGAGGGAAGGCGTAGAGGAATCTGTCCGCCCAGGAGAGGACAACGCATCTCACCAGAAAACACCGGCTCTGGATCTAGCGAGCAAAATTGGGCAGTTTTGTGTTGGATGGGGAAGCGAATAAGTCCAGTTCTGGAGTGCCCCATCGAAGAAACAGATCCTCTGCTACCCCTTGAAGAAGTTCCCACTCATGGACCTTGGCCTGGGAACGACTCAGGCCATCTGCGATTGTGTTGTCCACTCCGGGAATGTGAACTGCAATCAGGCTCGCGCCGTATCAGATTACCCAATCCCACACTCTCATCGGCTTCCTGCAAAGGGGGTAAGAGTGTGCTCCTCCTTGTTTGTTGAGGTAATACATCACCACCGTATTGTCTGTTTGAAGCATGAGAGTATTCGGTGGGATCTCTGACTGAAAGGCCTGCAGGGCGTAAAGGACCGCCCTCATCTCCAGAATGTTGATGTGGAGATGAGCTTCTTGAGGGGTCCATGTTCCTTGGGACCTCACCCCGTTCAGGTGTGCTCCCCACCCCAGCTCTGAGGCGTCTGTGGAAAGAATCACCTCCGGGGATGGCGCTGTGAACAGAACACCCGCAGAGAGTGTTCCTGGGTCTAGCCACCACTGCCAGTCTCGAATTATGGCATTCATGATTCTGACCGGCTGCTGCATGTGGTCTTGCCTTTGGTCCCACTGCACCTTGAGCATCCACTGAGTTACCCGGATGTGGAGCCTTGCCAAAGGGACGGTTGGAATGGCCGCAGCCATGTGTCTAAGCAAACAAAGGACCAGCCTGGCAGGAGCAGTCTTCTCCGCCGAGAGGTCCCTGATGAGGGATCTGATGTGTTCCGCTCTTTTGTCGGGAAGAAATGCTTTCCCTTGGACGGTGTCCAGAACTGCGCCTATGAACTGCAGCTTCTGTGACGGTATGAGGAGAGACTTCTTGTAATTGATGAGGATGCCCAGAGACTGGAACAGAGCCTGGGTGCTCTGAATAGCCAGCAACAACGCCTCTCTGGAGGCGGCCATGAGAAGCCAATCGTCCAAGTACAGGAACACATAGTGGTCCTGTCTCCTTAAAGACGCTGCCACGACTGCCATGCACTTGGTAAAGACCCTGGGAGCCAATGACAGTCCGATCAAAAGAGCTCAGAACTGAAAATGGTGGCCGAGAAACTCGAAGCGCAGGAACCTCCTGTGCACTTGAGCCACAGGGATATGCAGGTAGGCGTCCTGCATCTCTAGGGATGCTAAGAAGGCATCCTGCCTTAGCATGGGAATGAGACCCTGAAGGATCACCATGCGAAATCGTTTGTAGGCGACCGCTGAATTTAGGTCGCTGAGGTCCAAGATTGGACGGAGGTCCCCTGTTTTCTTCGGAACCAGAAAGAAGTGGGAATGGTATCCAGATCTTATCTGGTTCTCTGGAACATACTCCACCACTCTCTTCTGCAGGAGCATGAGTATTTCTTGCCTGATAAGCAATTTGTGCTGACCCGAGTAACGGGAGAGCAGAGGAGGCCTCGAGGGTGGCTTGTCTGTGAATTCTATAAAGTGGCCTCTTTCGACCAACTGAAGGACCCACCTGTCGGCGGTTATGGACTGCCACCCTGGCAGGTAGCCTGCAATGCGACCCCCGACCTTGATGTTCCATTGATCCTGAGGGGCAGGGGCCCAGAAGGAGTCATGCTGTGGTGGCGGAGGGGCCCGCGGGCTGAGCCGTCTTAGCTGGGCGCTGACTTCGGCCCGTGGGCAACTTTCCCTGGGCTCTGCGAGAAACGGAGCCCCTCTGTTGTGGTCCAGTGTGGACTGCTGTCTCATGTCCGCCACAAAAGCGCTTTGGTTCCTAGTGAAAGGAACTAAGTCTGGTTGGTACATTGCCTGGACTGACCTCACCGCCTTCCCGGCCTCTTGGAGTTTGGTGAGGACCTTCTCAGAGGATTCACCAAAAAGAACTTCTCCGTCAAAAGAGGCGTCCAGGATGTTCTTCTGGACGTCCGGGGTGAATCCGGAGACACAGAGCCATGAGTGTCTCCAGAGGCACACGCCCGAAGCTGCACGCTCTGGCCGAGGAGTCCGCTGGAATCACACAAGCAGCTCAGAGCACCTGGGTTCCTACATCCCAACCTCGGATGAGGAGTTGCAACATCTCCTCCTTCTGCTCACTGTCTGGCAATTTGTCTGCCAGGTCCAGTCCCTGCTCCCACAAGGCATTTTGAACTGTACCATGTGGTCAAGTAGTTCAGGGATCTGATGGCGCAAAGTAGCGGAAGCATACATGCGCCTGCCCATAGCGTCCAGCTGTTTGGACTCCGGGTCCGGTGGCAGGGTGCTCAAATGTTGCGGTCTCGGGGACCGGTCATGAGAGGCTGTGATGACCAGAGAGTTGGCCAGAGGATGTGAAGCCAGATACTGGTCCTCCCTAGGGGCCTTGTACAGGTGGTCAGCTTTCTTCGGCATTGCCGGAAGTGAGTGTGGACACTTCCACGCTGCCTTGGTGACATCCACGAAAGTGTTCACCAAGGGTGGTACCACCACAGGCTTAGGATCTTTCTGCCGAAGATACCTGGCGAGGCGTAGTCTCTCGGGGTCTAATTCTTCCGCATCCCAGCCCATGTTCTCTTGGATATGCCTCATGATCTCTGAGAACGATGGGTCATCCGGAGGAGATCTAGGAAGTTCACGTGGGTCCGGAGAAGGGATGTGGATCGGAGAGGGGGATCTGGATCCTTCCGAGAATTCCAATCCCATGTCCTCCGTCGTAGGCGAATGGCGGCGTCTTCTGGGTCTCTTAGGGCTGAGTGACCCTGAAGAAGATCTGGACAGAGGTCTCCTTTTGTCTGGTCTCCCCCTAGGAGGATCCGCCGGCTCCTGGGGGGAAGGTACTCGGCCTGCCACCCTGGATGGAGTAGGGGGCGCAGGGGCTGGTGGGGTCGCAGGTGGAGGAGGAGGAGGAAGAGGAGGAGGGGTGGGAACCACATCCCTTTTTATGGTGTCCCACCAGTAAGTGAACAACTCCTTGACCTCGGATATGGAGAGGCCAGACGATGGACCGGGCGCCGATGGCCGGTCGTCGGGTTCCAGCGTCGACTCCCCAGGGGTCTCGGGTTCTGGAGAGGGCTCCTTGGGGGGTGCGACAGGACCGGGTTTGCCCGTCTGGTCCTCGGGCTGGGTCAGCTCCTCCTCCGTAATCATCTCCTGACCGACGTCGGTGGGAGGCGTTGGGGTCCTCTTCTCAATGGGTACGGGTACGGACATTGGTCCCCTGGCCGACGACCGAGAAGACGTAGGCCTGACCGGCAACGGGCGTCTGGTGGTCAACGGTTCCTGGGACCTATGGGGTAGGGCCGGCGTCGGACGGGCCGGCGCCGGGTCCAACGACTTCTTCAAGGAGGTAAGCTCTTTGGTCTTCCTCTGGGGAAGAGGAGGCAAGGAGGCAGACCTGATGTCAGGTTTGAAACGGCGGGAACCAGACTTATGGTGATGATGACGGTCCCCCGACCTAGCCAGGGCCTTAGAAGAGGAAGATGAGGAAGGCCTGGAGGTCTTGGCCTGTGAGACAGAAGAGGAGCCCGAAGGGGTCTTCACCGCTCTAGGGGGCTGAAGCGGGCCGGGAAGGAGAAGCGGTCAGACCAGGAGCCAAAGCTACGGAGTCAGAGGCCCTAGGCACGGGACTTGGATCTAACTCTCTCCTGTGCTTCTCGGGTGTCTCGGGCCTTCTCTGAGGATTCCCCTTGGAGGCTGCGTCCCATGGCCCTGATTTTTCTTCAAGCAGGAACGCCTGAAGGGCCTTCTGGTGACAGATCTGGGTCCGGCTGTTGAACCCCTGGCAAAATGAGCAGGACCGGGTGTCATGGTCTGGGCCCAGGCACCGGACGCAGGCAGAATGCGGATCCTTAAACGGGATTTGCTTCCCACAGGCGCACTTCGAAGGATGGCCTTCAATGGAGGTTGGAGAGGACATCAGACAGCAAAGAGCAACCGAACTTTCGAAGGAAGAACTTAACGGCGTCGCGTCGCTACAGAAAGCGAGCCGAAGGTTGAGACACTAAGTCGACGGCGGAAAGAACTGGAGAATCTATGACCGCCTCTATGTACTACACCTGACGTCAGCGGGACGTGACGCGGGCGGTCCCCGCTGAAGATAGCTAGCTAGAAGAATTACGTGGGTCCTGACGCCTGCCGGCTTCAGTCCTAGTGGTGTAACCTGCTGCAAGAGCTGTTTCTCGAAGTAAGATCCAATGTTCTTTGTTATGTTCATGTAACCAATGTTTTTTGATATGTCCACATCTTTGTATGTCTGACTTGGAGCCTTTGTAAACGAGTCTTTCAGCTCAAAGGTAGTAATCCCAAACTTAAATAAATAAAAATCATGCTGCTGTAGCTACCCAGTTACTGCCACTGCAGTGGGCAGAAACTGTGGGGCACTACATGACCTGTGGAGTGCTCCTCCAAGGCCAGGCCCAGCTACCACACTGATCAGGCAGCAGCAGCCCAGTTGATGTCACAACAAGGGGCAGAAACTGTGAGGCAGTACGTGACCTGTGGAGCCCTTCCCCCAGCCAAGTCCACCTTCAGGACTAATCAGGCTGCAGCAGCCCACTTACTGCCACTACGAAACTACAGGGGAAACATGACCTGTGGAACTGCCCCCAGTGGCCAAGCCCGTCTACCACACTGATCGGGCTGCAGCAGCCCAGTTACTACCAATGCAAGGGGCAGAACCTGTGAGATGCTAAATGACCTGTGCCCCCCCCCAAGGCCAAACTCACTTACAGGACTAATCAGGCTGCAGCAACCCCTTTACTGCCACTGCAAGGGACAGAAACTGTGGGGCACTACGTGGCATGTGGAGACCCCCCCCAAAGCCAACCCCACCTACCACACATATTACACTGCAGCAGCCCAGTTACTGTCACTGCAAGGGGCAGAAACTGTGGGGTGCTACGTAACCTGTGGAGCCCTCTTTAAGCCCAAGTCCACCTACAGGACTAATCAGGTAGCAGCAGCTTAGTTACTGCTGCTGCAAGGGGCAGAAACTGTGGGGTGCTATGTGACGTGTGGAGCCCCTCCAAAGCCCAAGTCCACCTACAGAACTAATCAAACTACAGCAGCCCAGTTGCTGCCACTGCAAGGGGCAGAAACTGTGGGGTGCTACGTGACCTGTGTAGCCCACCTCTCCAGGCAAGTCCAACTACAGGACTAATCATGCTTCTGTAGCAGCCTAGTTACTGCCTCTGCAACACGCAAAAACTGTGGGGCACTAAATGACCTGTGAAGTCTCCCCAAAGGCCAAGCCCACCTCCTGGACTAATCAGGCTGCAGCGGCCCAGTTACTGCCACTGCAAGGGGCAGAAACTATGGGCAAAACATGACCTGTGTAGCTACCTCCTAAGGCCAAGTCCATCTACCACAGTGATCAAGCTGCAGCGGCCCAGTTACTGCCAATGCAAGGGGCAGAAACTGTGGGGTACTACATGACTTTTGAACTCCCCCCCCAAGGCCAAGTCCACCTACCACACTGATCAGGCTGCAGCAGCCCAGTTACTGCCATTGCAATGGGCAGAAACTGTGGGGCACTACATGACTCATGGAGCCCCCAGCCACCCAGGAAAAGCACAGCTAACCGATTAATCATGTTGCTGGAGAAGCCCCATCACTCCCACTGAAAGTGGTTTAAACTGTGGGGACTACGTGATCAATGGAGGCCTCCCTAAGCCAAGACAACCTAGCAGACTGATCAGGCTGTAAAAGCACAATTAATGCCACTGCAAGCGGCAATTGTTTGGGTGGTACGTGACCTGTGGAAACCCCACCACCACAGCTAACAAGCACACATATCCAGCACTGGGGCTACTGGCAAATTATTATATGACAAGGAACTGTGGAGAACCACACTCCCACACAGAAAAGTACGGCAGCACCACCCTTGACTAACCACACCTACCTGACTGATGGGGGCCCTGTGAACTGTGTTGCCACTCAACCACTACATTCAATTGTGCCTGCAGAGGTGTGTACTTGCCAGGGAGCATGTGAGGTAAACTGCCTAACAAGAGTTCATAAGAAAACAAATTAGTTGCCGGGCTGGTGGCACTGAGGGTTGAGGCGCTGGACACCACACCTCATGCTACGACGGCAACTCAGATTCAGGAACAACCTCGGGTCATCAGAATGCCAGCATGGGGGGAGGGCAAAGCAGGATCAAGCATGCTGATGGGCAGCTCTCCTCTCCCGAGGGTGGTGAGGGTGGTTTGGTGCCCCCCCCATAGTTCTGCTCCCACCTGGTGGAGGTCTGGTGGGTAGAGTAGGCGGAGAGGGGGTGGCAAAAAACTACGGGAGGTGGAAGGGGCTGAGTTGGCACCACAGGGTGCGAAGCATGCCTCCACACTCTTGCACAGCCGTGTGCCAGGGCCTCAGGGGTCAGGGGGAGGAAACCAAGTGAAATACCTATGTGTACACGTCACCAGTTGGCGGGAGGAGGTGACGGGGACCAAATAGTTATAATAAAAAAAATTAATATTAACACATGTGCACATATTTTAATTCTTGTATAAGAAATGTAAGCACGGTTGTTGGCTGTAATAAAAAACAATAGAATACATTAGAGTGCTATCACTGAGGCACTACAGGGGCACAGTACACTAGCCAAATGATGGCAGATTTCATATTGGGCTAGTAAGATTTGGCTTCTGGCTTGTAAGATTTTGTTTTAACTAGCTCTGCAGGCTTGTACTATAAAAGGTAGCATTTCAAAAAGTACACCAGTTGGGATACTGGAAAATAATGTGGAGCGATTGCATTTTCCCACCACACTACCAAAATGATGGTCAATTTTGTATTGAGCAAGTAAGATTTTGTTTTTGGTTAGTGAAATTTTGCTTTAAATAGCCATGCAATCTTGTACTAGAAAAGGTAATGTTAAAAAGTACACCAGCTGGGACTCTGTGGAAAAGTCTTTGGGGCTACTGCTGGCTAGTGGCTGCAAAAATTAATTTCAGCAGCTGCACTATAAATGTTATAATAAGTAGAATTCATCAGTTAGAATTCAGTGAAGTTGCCTCCCTTAATTGTGGAGCACATGAGAAAACACCAATAACACACATAATTATTCATGGGGTGGTGTGTTTAACAAGATTTTACACACACCTGAGGTGTTGGATGCTACATATTTCACCACAGCAGTTATATAAAACAAACACACATCTCTGTGGAGCCATGGTCTGGTCAGGTTTCAGCATGATCCAAGGTCAGAAGTGGCTGGTAAAATGAAACGTTTCCCTTTCTTTTTTTTTTTCTTTTTTTTTTTAAAAGCTTCAGCATAGTATCAGAAAGTGTTATTGTTTTTTTTTTTTAATTAACTCACCACTGAATGTGAGTGGTGTGACGTGTCTGGCATTAAGGAATGACACAGAGGAAGAAAAGAGCTGTGGCTGGCACATACATGGACCGAGTGAAACTCGGCATCTGTGTGCCATTACAGCCCACAGGTTATAACAGTGAATTATAACTGGGTTTCCGTATAAGAAAAAATGCTAACCAGTAATTATACCACTATAATGCTCCAAAATGTTGTCTTTTTTTTTTTGGCAGGTCCAACAAGTCAAAGTAGTGCTGAAAGGGTGCTCTCTCCGGTACAGGGATGGGAGGTTGGGAAGACTGTGGAGCAAAAGAACAGGCCTTTAGACAACATATAGGATACTGTATGGGTAATCATACACTACAAGGCTATTCTTCCACCAAGTGGATACAATGCCAACTGATGACCTCGACAGCGAATCTCAAGAGGTCTCCAAGTTGGCATTGTACCTACGAGGTGGAAGAACAGCCAAGCAGTGTATGGGTAGCCATACACTGTTCTATACAGTGTATGGTGACTGAAAAACAGAAAAAAATGACTCACTTTTCTATAGTTTTAATCAGTTCAACCAACGCCCTTGATTCACAACTGCCGCTGCTCAGCACACTCGTGCGCCAACCTCACGAGGCAGGGGACAAATCACAATGCCTGCTGTGGTCCCTTGTATTATGATGTCCTCACTAACACAGAATGAAAAGTCATTCTGAGTTAGTGAGGACGTCACTACTGCAGCAGAACAACTTTTTGCGGTGTATGGATTTCCATATACAACTGCATTCCACTATACACTATACATATTTAATAAGTTTTGAATGATATATTTCAAAACTGGAAGGTGGGTACTGCTCTGCTCTAGTATGTTACAGAATGGGAGGGCAGGAAGACGGACAGAATACAATTTCAGATTCATGCACAAGTAAGATAGTGGAAAAAAACAGAACAAACAGTAAGAGAATAATTACTTTGCACAGTAAATTAATGTTTTGGGAATGGCAGGCTGGTTGGTACCAAAGTAGGAATGCATCTGTGCTCTTTGTAAATGCAACCATTTTAAACATTATTAAACATATACCAGGTAAAAAAGACAACAACCTGATTTGGTTAACAAAATATATTTTATTACAAGAAGGGAATATGTTGGTGCTCATCGGTGCTCCTCCATGATTGTGTTTTTCCTTCCTGAACGGACAATGTTTTTACCTGAACCGACAACGTTTTACAAACAGATTTTCAATATTTCCTAAGGACAAAAACTTGAAAGCCACATAAATGATGCAGGAACCATTAAGAGGATAACATTGTATAAATAAGTTACCAAAAATATGACAGGAACAAGTTTATCCAGCAATATAACACAGGACAACTATCTATGCCACAAGAACAATGTGCAGGAAGACTGCAGCATGTTGTAGTGCACATGTGAGTCCATTTTGTCAGAGAATGCACAGAACAGAGTAGCCAATAGGCTGCAATAAGAAGGCAGCCAACAGAAAGGGAACACTGAGTTGGCCAATGGGTGCATAGGAACAGGCTAGGAACAGTTGAGAAACAGCAGCTGGTCATGGAGGGAGATGGACTTGTTCTGTCAGGATAAAGTCCTGTAAGGAGAATCTCGTAATACCTTCACTATCCTAGCTGTTATTCCCTTCTGTGGAACAATAACTGATATTCTTCAAGGATATCTCTTTCATCATGTCACACCTATGGGACTTAAGCCATCAGACTCAAGGACCACACAGAAACGTTTCTCAAGTAGTACCACTAGGAGCCACCCACAATGATGTCTGATATCAACACCCCTACATAAGAGTGGGCGAACTCGACCCTCCTTAATTCTTTTGCCACTGTCGATCAAGACTTGTCAGGCCCTGTTGGAAATGTCACTACACTCAAGCTACGTTTTTCCTAGAAGTGACTGAAAAAGGATCTTCTACAGCGCTGGACATGAAGAGCTCCCCCGCCACCACCACCCACGACCTGGGTGCTGACTGCTCCACTCCTTCTTAACAAGCTGTAACAGAGCTCTGAAGTGGCATGGAACAAGGCTGTTTTGCCAACCAATTGTTGGGCCTAGACGGGCCTTTCCATATGGTTACCCAAACTCTGCTACACATGGGAACCACGCTGTTAACCGTGCAGCAACAGGATCTCTCCCCTGGCCCTTCATCGTTCTTTTGTTGCCAGGCTCAAAGTGACTCTGGGGCACTCACCTAGGCCATGCCTCTGCCCAGTAGTCTGGCTGTGGGGCCTCCCATCTGCTGGCGGCTTTTGAATTTGACTTTCTGTGGGAGCTGCAACATCTATTTTTTACCTTAAAACCAACACCAACTCCCCCAGCTCCCTTCCACAGGTTTCCCCAGCAGGGGGGCTCCAGAGCAGGCCTCAGTGGTCCAGCTATGGATGGCACTTTTGGGGAACAGTGACACCTCTGCCTCTCCCGTCTCTCCCTCCTCCCGTCCTCCTAATAGACAGGGACAGGAATTTTCTCCTGGGCTGGCCCGGGCCGGTCCAGGTCCATCAACGGTAGTGCCCTGTGCCTTCCTGTTGACGTGTTGCTCCCCATCACTTTGCAAGAATTGGAACACTGGCTATCCTTCTGGACTAGTCAGGTAGACTCATCACCAGGGGTGCCCTGTGCTTCCCCTGTCGCCTCCCTCTGGTGATGGCTGCAGTGGCTATTCTTACGGTGGCATATTTTCCTTTCTCCAACAGTAGCTCCTCAGGGCTCATTGATGGCATGGACATCGATGCCCTGTACTCTCTAGCCCTGGTCCCTTCTACTATGACCAGGCTTTGTGGATGTGGAGCTTTGTTGACATTCCATCTGCTCCTTTCCCATTGATGCTGGGATCCTACCCTGATTGGGGTGCATCTGCCTCCTACCTCCTCATCCCTCAGGCCCATTGATGGTGCAGATGTCAAAGTTGGGTGACTTTTGGTCATCAGTCTGCCCACAGGACCGGACTCCGGGCCATGTGTGCCATTTCTCTATTGCCCTATCCCCGGCACACAGGTAGGGTTATGGGCATTTTGCCCTGATCTCACCCCTATTCCAGGCTCCATGGTGGCCCCCACTGTGCTGGGCAATGTCTGGTACACCTGCATTCCCTTCCCCCTCCCCTCCTCTCTGGCAGGGTTGCAGGGCACCCCCTCTTTCCATGTTGACTAGGGGGCAGTGCCAGCTGCATAAGATTTTAGGTAAAACCATGTGTGGGCCTACTCTGGAGCATTTAGACCTGCGTTCACTTCATCCTCCAGGTCTCCCTATCTACCTTCAGCACCACTTCCAGTGGCTGTGGCAGAGACAGCCATTTTGTTGGGGTAGGGGGGGCAGCCTTGACCACTTATGCTTTGCCCTCTTACAGGACCTATTTCAGACTCCCGTTTCAGGGCCATAGAACTGGTTCTATACCAGAGACACCTGAACTCTTATATTCAGTCAAGGGGGTTCAGGATGGTCACTCCCTAAGGGCTGCTGCCACTTCTGAAACAAGGGGATTGGATATGCTCCCTGGACATGCAGGTTGCTTTCCTGCATATCAAGATTTGTCCTCCTCACAGGAGGTACCTTGGGTTTCTGTTCCAGGGGAACACTACTGATTCAGGATATTGCCCTTTGGCTTGTTATCTGTGCCACGGGTATTTATCAAATGCTTGGCAGTGGTGGCGGCCACTCTCAGGAGAGAGGGACTGTACATCTTCCCCATCTAGGTCACTAGTTGCTCAAAACTCAGTCCAAGGAGCACTTTCATACTCCAGCACATCCCAGACAGTTGTTCAATGCCCTAGGGATCACAGTCAATACTGGACATGGATCAAGGCCTACCCTTCCTGCCCCAAAACAGGGCAGGACGCCTCTTCACTCGGGCCCCCAGGGTGTCTCAATGCCAATATGTCCTGGGTAGGACATTCCTGATACTTAGGCCTGATGTCGGCAGCCATGGTCATGGTACTTCTGGCACAGCTGTACTTGAGGATACCCCAGTGGACTTTGAGGGTCCAGTGGGGCAAGCGCACCAATGATCTAGAACAATACCTTCCTCTGTCTGTAAGGTGCTCCAATGGTTGATGGACCCAGCAACTTGCTAAAGGGGTTCATTTCCTCACTCCCTCCTCTCAGCAGATTCTCACCACAGACACTTTGGGGAGGGGCTGGGGGGCACATCTCGGTCCTCTTCAGATTCAAGAAACGTGGACCAAAGTGGAGGCTTCTCACCACATCAATGTTCTAGAGATGTGGGCTATACTGTATGCTCTGCTGCCCTTTCAGAACCATGTACCCCTGGGTCCCCCACTGGTGCAGATGGCCGACATAGTTTGGTTCACTACATAAACAAGTTGGGGGGGGCTCATTTTAACCCCCTGTGCTGGGAAATGATGAGAGTTTGGTACTGGGCCCTAGGACACAGTCTCAACCTGTAGCCCTGCCAGGTTCCAGGCATCCAAAACATCCTGGCAGACAGACAATGCCGGTTGCACTCCAGATTGCACAAGTGGGACCTGCTGACCTCAGTAGTAGAAGACCTGGTTGACAGGTGGGGTCGACCAGAGCTGGCACTTTATGCGTCCCCACTGAATGCAAAAACACTGCTTCTCTGCTCCTTTGACCCAGTGCCTGGAGTTTTCAGGTGACGCAGGTCCCTTTCTTTGGAAGGGGGTTCCTGTATGCCTTTCCTCTAATTCAGAGGTTTCTAATCAAACTCCAAATAAAGGAAACCACTCTAATTCTTGTAGCTCCCTTCTGGCCTCATCAGGTATGGTTTCCATTGCTACAGCAGTTAGCAGCGGACCTCTAGTGTCCTGGTCCTTGTTCAGGGATCTGCTCTCATAACAGCAGAGAACCCTGGTCCCCCAGACTCTCAATGCCTGGCTCCTGAGAACATAGCTTTTGTGAGATCTGGAGTGTCCCCCAAAGTGGCTGATGTCCTGGTGACTGCAAGGAAGCTTTCTACCAGGGCTGCTTACTCCATGAAGTGGAACTGGTTTGCCTTGTGGGCAGCTTCTTATCACCTGGATCCCTTCACTTGTCCAGTGAACCAGATTCTGGAGTACTGTATTTACTGTTCTGGTCAGATGCTGGACTTCCACACTCTTCTTCCAGGTGCACTTGGCCACTATATCAGCTTTTCATGTGCCTACTGATGGCTGTACTGTGGCCCAACTGGAGGTGACCCATATGTTTTTGAGAGGGATTTTCCACTTGAAGTCTCCCATCTGCAAATCCAGTCCCACCTTGAGACTTGAATTTACTGTTAGAGAAGCTTACTTTGGCTCATTTTGAGTCACCTGCAACTTGCAGACTATGCTTTCTTTTTTTTTGGGATACTCCGCCAAGTATCCACCCTAGTCACGGCCCCCTAAGGTCCCCCATGCCAGTCGATCCCCCCAGTCACCCCTGGCTTGCCCCCCAGAGGATGGGGCCACAGAGCTGACTCTCCACATCCCAACCCGCGGTCCTGTAACTGGTTGGGAGGATCGGCGACACGGAGGAACCCCGGGGAGGGCTTCATAGAGGCGGAGTCCCCATTTTGTATTTACTGTATCCCTGGAGAGCCGACGTGCAATGACGTCAGCGTGCATGCGGCAGACGTCTCGCCGGCTTTCCTCGGTTGAACAAGGCGTAGCTAAGTCGCATTTCAGCTCCGCTGGGTGTCACTGCAGCGCCGCATGCATCCTCACTCCATCCCGAAGGAAGGAGAGCTGTCACTTGGGCGCTCAATCCTTCCTTCCCCTGCCAGCTCTCCGGCAGCCCGAGTCCGTTCCCGAACCCGGGTCGCCGGCGCAGTGCGAGGTGTGGCGTCCCACGCCTCAACCCTCAGTGCCACCGGGCCGGCGCAGACTATGCTTTCTGTTGTGGAAAGCCAGTGCTTCTGGTTCTTATGTGTGCCCCTCCTTTTTGAATTTCCACACAGACAGGTGTCTTTGCATCCAACCCTTAAGTTTTCCTAAAGGTTGTGTCTGAGTTTACTTCAGACTAAGCCATCCAACTGCCAGCTTCTTTTTCCGAGTGTGCCAATTCAGGGGAAGCATTGCTCCATGCTTTTGATGTCCATAACTCAGGTATTATGTACACCATGCAAAGGGCTTGTCCAAATGGTTGGCCAACAGTATTTCTTTCTGTTACAGGAGTACACTCAGGATTTTCCTGGGTTGTTCGTGATCATTCAATCAGAGGGCTGCTCTCTTCAATTTCCTGTTTCAGGAATGTTCCAGTGGCAGGAATCAGTGCTGCTGCAACTTGGACTACTGTCCATCCTTTCTCAAACTACTACAGTCTGGCTATCGCTTCTAGGAGCAGGGAAGGCTTAGTCCTAGAAAAACACAAAAGTGTAGCGCTACACACAAGTCTCAAAAAATACTATTTATTTAAGCTTCCACATGAAGGAAATGTCCTCAGCTCTTCAAGGGAGCAATCATTCTTTATCAGGGGCTGGAGTCTCAAACACAATCACCACATTTAAATACCAGTGAGTACATGATGTATTTCAAAGTGCAGTATGTCATAATCATGTGATGAAAAGTAAGCAATCAAAAATAAGAGTTTTTATAAATATCAAAAGTCATGAATAATGTTTACATATACATAATAAAATATCTTATACATGTAATTCTCCCCTCCCCCCGCAGGTGGGGCTTACCTGGATGCCCAGGAGCCCATTCTTGCTCCCGCTCCCGTTGGTGCCCTCCATCACCAGTCTGGGTCCTGGGTCATCCTGACATCTCTGTCCATCCCTCTGCATGGTGTGTTTTCCTTTTAAGGCCAGAGGAGCAAGTTAGGTGGCTGCACATGCGCAATTGTGCCTGGCCGTTTTCTCACCACTCCTATGACTTAACAATTGCCTCTCCAGTGCTCTCCCCTTCCAAAATAAGTTAATCCGGGGTCGGACACCTGGAGGAGACATATAAGGAGTCTCAATAGTGTTTTTATAAAGAGCGCCAATAGCACTGCTGAACATGGGGAATATATGAATAATAATGATGACTCCATGAAAATTGATGGACTGAGTCACCGCTCCTAGGGGGACTGAATGGTGGAGCAAGCGACAGGAAAACTAGAGGAGTTTAAGTTATAATTGTGTAGCTGCTTAACAGGAGACAAGGACAGTTGCAAAACCCTGGGGCAATTATGTATAAAAACTGCTTCATTTGGCTGCACAAATACTTTAAAGTTGGGACTGCCATGTAAACAGTGTGGGGCTGTTATGTTGGCAGCCATCTTTAGTATTTTGACTCCATTGGACAGCCAATCATTGACTTAGGCACCCAAAAGATAGCTGAAATGACTTATGGGAGAGATGTAAGCTAATTCTAAGTGCCAAAGACCCTGTACCAATCAATAATCGAAGTAGGTTAATGATTATTAAAATCTTTGAGGGACTGCAAGAATCACCCAATCTGAAGCTGAGATTTGCAGGTGAAACCCCTGGGACTTTGGGCAGTTTAGGCAGTCTGTTCTGGGCTCTGCTCGGTCAAGAGGGGCTCAGTGCTGTGAGTTGGAAAGGAAAGAGGCCTTTTACAGGACTTAACAGAAAAAAAGACCCCGCACCTGTATATAGCACCAATAATATGAAACCACTTCTGGAATACAGGAATAAAAACATATATTTATTGATTACAAAACTTTAAAAAAACAGCACCAACGGCATACCATATCTTGATAAAAGTGCCCCACAGTGCAAAAAACTTCCCCTTGAAAAAGCACCTACAGGGGTGCAAAAAGCCATCAAGAAAGTTTTTTGCACTATGGGTCACTTATATTAAGGTATGGTATGCTGTTGGTGCTGTTTTTTTAAGTTTCATAATCAATAAATATATGTTTTTATTCCTATATTCCAGGAGTGGTCTCATATTATTGGTGCTATATAGAGGTGCAAGGTATTTTTTTCTGCTAAATATTTGGCTGCTAGTTTTGATCCAGATGCACTATGAGCACCAGGATGACCAATTTACTTTTTTAACTTTTATAGGACTCAATTGCTCAAACAGGGAATCGTTTGAGGATTGGAATAAGGGATTTTCTCTGACAGAAAGAACTGTGGTGTTGCAGCTGAACGGTCAAGTTATTTGGTGAAAGCTCCTGGTATTATTGCAGATCAAGTGTCACAGTGAGCCTACATCAGTGTAGAAGGAAAAAACCCTGAGCCAGTGAAAAGGGTGGTTTTGGAACTGCATGTGTGTGCTAGAGCCAAAGGTTCACACTGTACCTGAATCTGAGGACTTTGGAAAGGAAAGGTTTGCAGGTGTCCAGTGTGCAGGAGCCTGTTGTTTTGCTGAAAACCAGCTGTGGAAAGGCAGAGGTTTGATCCAGAGATTGCACATCACTACCCAAAAGCCACTGGAAAGGTGGAAATTTGGAGAACTTGTTAGCTACACATTGGAGCTATTTGTTCTTGCCCAGGAGGAAGGCAAAAACTGAGACTCTTCACAGCTGCAACTTGTAGTCAGGTAGGGAAACTGTCAACCCCTATCGAGTGAGGCAAACATTGATTGCAGGGGGCCACAGGCACATGCCTGAGTGCTAGTGTACTCTGGACCTATTAGGGGAGCTGGACCATGGGGTCACTCCTGGGTCTGGGTTCCTTGTGGCCTTGTAGGCCTTGCATTTGGGCTCCATAATCTGGCCTCCTTGGTGGGCTGAAGGTAACAAGCTGTAAGAGTCTTCAAGCAAGTCAGACATTGACAAGCTATATGCTTCAAAGTATCTAACTTCTTGGGAAAAAAGGTCCCCCCCCATTTGCGGGCAGACCTGCTACATTAATCCCCCCCCTTACAATCCCAGGTTTCCTCATTAAAGACATGGCATACCTCCACTTGTAAAAGCAAAGATTTTGTAATGCACAGGGACAGACATGCAATTGGGATGCTGGAAATCCGCTAGATCGCTTGGAGGCACCTAGACATTTGTTGTACTCCCGTAGTGTTGATGCAAGATAGTAGCTGACCTTGGGATAGGCAGATTCTTCTTTTTTTTGGGGGGGGGTTCTGCAGCTCTTGGTTACATCCCGACTAGCACATGGCACTACTACTGGTGGATTAGGTAGTGGTGTGGGGGGGGCCCATGGTTCTACTGTGATTTGCCCCCATTGGGAGTAACATCTTTCTCCCCGAAAGGAGGACTGGCATTACCCTTCCAGCCTTGGAAGTTAATGTGGGGCTTAGTCCTGCTTATAAAGAACAAGAACAACCTTTCATCTTAAGATATATGACCCTATAAAAGTTACAGTATGTTTATGTAACTGCAGTTTTGACTTGCTCTGTTGGCAAAACTTTTGGTTTACATTGTTGTGCTTGCTGCACCTTTTTTCCCAATATATTGAGTGGTACTATTTAAAGTTAATGAATATAATATTTAGGTTTTTTTTCTTCTATCTTTCTGCTTACTCTTTTCATGCTATACTATCCCTTTTTCAATCACTATACTGTAACTGAGAGAGGGGCCATATTTCAGACCCACCTGTGCCAACCTTTCCCCAAATGGCTAACTCATCTTTAACAGTATCCCTTAATATTAATGGGATACACAACCCAATTAAGAGATGCCAGTTTCTACAATTTCTGCGTAGGGACAAACTTGAAATAATTTTTCTGCAAGAAACACATCTCCCTCAGACAGAACATGCCAAATTTATATATTTTGGATATCAGTGATATCCTCAGCTCGTAAATCAGGCTGGAGGCAAGGGGTGGTCATCTTGATTCCAAGAAGAGTTCCTTTTAAACTCCAAGACCAAGTGGTCGACCCCAAGGGATGATATGCTATCACAACTGACCAGTTATATGCCCATCCTGTGACTTTAGCATTAGTATATTTGCCACCGGGATCCCCAAAGGAAGTAGAACAAAAATTCATAAACAACCTCTTACAGGTCCTCCAGGAACAAATAATAATGGGGGGGAGGTGACTTAAATATCACCTTAAATCCAACCCTAGATACCTCTAAAGTTTCTTAGCATTGCCATACCCTTCTCCAGAAATACATACGGAACACTTTTCCTACTGTACTTAAGGCTTTGTACATCTCTGGAGGCATTTTTCCCTTCCATTAGAGAATATACTTACTATGCTACGAGGGCAGGTACATCCTCCAGACTTGATTATATCTTTACCACAGTTGAACACTTGGACACTGTCCCAGATGTCCACTGTGGTGCCACAGTCCTCTCTGACCACTCCCCACTGTTTGCAAAGCTGTCCCTAGGTAAAACATCTCACACAGCCCACTGGTGACTAAACTTGCAGCACCTTCGAGACCAAGAATTTGTTCAACTGATCAAAGATGCAATTGCTAAAATTCTCTCAGGAAATGAAAACCCCCTTGTCCCTCGACCTGTCCTCTGAGACACATTAAAAACTGTCATCCGTGGACACATTATTGTCTATTCAGCACAAAAGAAAAAAAAGATTGGGAGGCCCAAATGCAATAAATGATAACCATGCTCCATACTCTCCAAAATTTCCTGCAACAGGGGGATAGGTTAGTAGCAACGCAAATTCAGATTATTAAACAACGCCTCCAAAAGTTAACTGACCAAAAAATGTAACAACAATTACATTACTTAAAATGTACTTATCGGCTCTGACTTCCAGTGACACCACCTACATGGATACAGCCTAACCAGAGAGCTCTGGGTGACTCCTCGATTAAATCTAAAGTAGTCTCCTTGCATCTTTATATTTTTTCAGCAAAAGTGCAGCTGCATTTTCCGTTGAAATGGCAGGGAGACCTCCGAGGCAAAAAGATTTTAAAAATAATGTAGCAAAGCCAAAATTCAAACAACTTTCGATCGGAGCAGCAATGGAGGGCCTTACTACAAGCTCCTGGCCTGACAGCAGAGAGGAGACTGACTCAGAAATAGAGGAGAATGAGGAAACAGATCAACCGAATACTGCCCAAGCTATAAAGCAAATCTTAAAAACAGTTAATAAAATTGAACTAGCATTTTCAGACCTCAAAAGTGACCTCGAGAGCATAGACCAGAAAGTAATACTGAATGAGACAAAAATCGCTCAAGTCGCGGAGGCACAAAAATACACAGACCGAGTCCTACTATACTTACTTCGGAGAGACAGGCTGGTCCAGGAGCACTTGGAGGATGCTGAAAATGGAGCAAGAAAAAATTATTTTAGAATATATGGCATCAAGGAAAGAACAGAAGAGGGTTATGTGACTGGACCAGACTTCATTAAACAGGTACTGTGCTCCACAATCTCCATACCATCCGACTTAACCCTCGACATAGAACGGGCATACTGATCGCTGGGGCAAAAACCCACAGACCCAAATGCTCGCCCTAGGTCCTGGATAATAAGGATGCTCAGATACCAAGAAAAAGAGTATATTTTACAAGAAGCTTGGTGCCAAAAATCCCTTACCTATGAAGGAACCCAAATTTTCTTCAAACAGGATCTCTCAGCAGAACTTTAGGCCAAACAAAACATGATGAAAGCAGTTGTGAGAGAATTAAAGGAAAAACAAATCAAATCCCAAATAATGTTCCCAGCAAAACTTAAGATAAACACAACGGAGGTAGCTAAAGTCTACAACTCGCTGGTTGAAGCCGTGCCATTTCTGAGGGAGCACCGGGTCACTCTTCCAGACCTCACTATGGAAGCATTGGAGAAGAAGTTAACCACAGGATCATGGAGCACCAGTGCAAAAGGGAAAAAGCGAAATCCACAGTGGCAGCTTTCCAACCACCTTTCGATGGATGTTACTAGACTAGTGAAGAAAGTGGCAAAAGATTCTAATGTTAATGTCGATGCGCTCTCCAGAGTACCTAACCAGATAGAGAGTGAGACAGATGATACGCTTCTAGAGAATATGGATATGCTGCCTTTTCCTCTGGTACCAACAAAGATAGTCCAGGCCTGTTGTCAAGTCAGTGCAGTTGAAGGTGCAAAACCAGAACAGGAACCAGAATGTCCAGACAAATTTGTGGAACAGAATAACTTAAGGGTACAGTTGCAGGACCAAGACCCAGTAGTCCAACAGATCAAGACATATATCTCAACAAAGCAGAGTATACCCCCTCAAGAACAAAGAAAAATGGATCCAGAAGCCATAAAGTTATGGAGACACAGAACTCATTTGACCATAAAGAACTCTAGACTCATTCGACAAACCCGAGCTCCAGCTACTCACTGTGAGATCTCCCAGACCATTATTCCCAAAGGAAGTGCATCAGTAGTATTTGAGGCCTATCACGATCACTCTGGACATTTCTGTCACAAAAAGACTGAGGCCATCATTCAAAAGAAATTCTATTGGATTGGGATGAGAGGTGACATCATTAAATGGTGTGAAGAATGCCCGGCCTGTTGTTTAAAACGTCCTAGTAAAAGCAACCAGCAAGCTCCTCTCCATCCTACAGTTAGCAAGGCACCTCTATAATTAGTTGCTTTGGATCACCTCATGTTGGAACCCAGCACTAATGGTCAAACATACGTCTTGACAATGGTGGACCATTACTCCAAGTTCATGGTCGTCAGTGCTGTCAAAACTTTATCTGCCAGAACCATGGCTGAGATGTTTTTAAAACTCTTTGTCCATCCATATGGATATCCGACCAAGATATTGACTGATCAGGGAACTGCTTTTGAATCACAGCTCTTTAAGGAACTCTGCGCCTTATATGGTAGTCACACAGTGAAAACCACCGCATATCACCCTCAGTGCAATGGACTGTGTGAACGAACAAACCAAACACTTTAGGGAATGTTGACAGCCCTTCCTGAATACAAGTGTCCATATTGGCCAGCCTTACTCCCTGAACTTGCCTATTTGTACAATAATACTGTCCATTGTTCAACAAGATACACCCCACACTATCTGATGTTTGGTCGCCATGACAGACTCACCATGGAGCTAGTGCTTGAAGTCCAACTGGATGAATCTCCTGTTACAGACTGGGTACAAAAACACAGCAAAAGACTGCAAGAAGCTGGTCATATTGTAAGTCAATGCATGGATCAGGTACAACTAAAGCAAAAAGTGACTTATGATGCCAAAGCCAACGTGACCCCACTGCAGATTGGAGAATGGGTATTGTTAAGAATGACTCAGAAACATCACAAATTAGCTACCAGATGGGAAACAGAACCTTTCCTCATTGTTGAAATCCCCTACCCTAACTTACCCATGTACAAGATTCAAAAAGAGACTGGTAGTGGCACGAAAACAGTGCATTGAAATCTTCTTAAACCTTGTACCTTTAATGACAGTGTGCTAACCAACATTACAAGAAAAGCTACGCCAGAGGAGATGCAGGAGAACCGTACCCACAAAGTGATGGAACTGTATTCACCGACAAAATGGTGTATAGATCCTTGGGTTAGGTCTTCACATGTACACTCAGTTAATCACCCTTTAGTTGAACCAGTAGCAACTCCAGAACCTCCTGATTTACCAGAACCAGCAGTTAGTCCTTTACAGTTAGAGTGTATTCCTGTAGAACCAGCAGCTTTTCAGCCTCAAAGACCACAAGAAATCTAACTTTGGTATCCCTCCTAGGAGATACATATTAGAAACTCTTCAAGTAGCACCTCCCTTTTGTGGATAGTCCTGTTAAGAATAATCCCAAGACATGGTCACTTAGTTTAGTGAATAAGAAAGTTCTACTGAAAGATACTAGATATTTTAAGAATGTTTTAACTAGAGTACATAGGAATTTAAGTAAAATGTTAAAGTGTTAAGAAATGTTGTAAACACCTATAGAAGTGATAGTTAAGAAATGTTTTATAGAATATTTAAAAGGGAATACATGGGGACATGTATTTTTAGGCGGGCCTGAAACTGTAATGCCCCAAAGTTGGGGGCACTATAGAAATGGGGGCGCTACATTGGGAAAATGTGCCCTGGGGTGCCCCATTGTTAGTGTGGGCTCAGGAAACAGAAAGAGGGGTCTCTGTGAGTGCTCCCCCCCAGAGAATCATTAGGCAGGGCACAAAGAAAAGAAATAAAGGTTTTTTTTCTGGCTCTCTGTTGCTCTGCTGCTTCATTCCAAACCCCCACCCCTTGAGCAGGCAGCACAAGAGTGGGCACCCACGCGCTGGGACCGCTTCCCTGGCCGGTGCATGGTGCACATTTCAAAAATTCTGGCATGGGATTGGGGTTCAAGAATTGGAACCCCGAGTGCTTTTGAGGAGAAAAAAGGTTGTTTTCAGTTAGTTCTGGCTTAGCTGTGGAAAGAGAAGGACCTGCAGAGTATGACAGAGACAGGGCTTACCTGCTGAGTGGTTGAAGCCATCCTGACTCTGTTTTGGTGCCTCCTCATCCAGCCAGTGAAGACTCCAGTGTTCTGCTCCTCCTGTAGTGCATCCTGCCCGGTTTGCAGTCGAGTCCGGAGGTCAAAGGAAAAAAGAAGAAGCTGGTCCTTTGCAGCGGTGTGGGCTCAGTTTTGACCCTTTTATTTTTTTTATTTAAAAAACATTTAAGCACTCCGGTTCCTTGTCGGTGGCATTGCTAGAGCCACATCACTGGTAGAAGCTGTCAGCCCTCCAGAGGCCCCTAGTCGGTTGCCTCAGTGCCTATCGTGATCCCTCCCTCTGCCGGTGAGAACCTCCCTCTTCCTTACAGCTGCTTCATTCAGGCCAGGGTTGGTGAGTCGGCAGTAGCACATTGAAGAGTGATGACCTCCATAACTTTTAAATAAAAAAAAAAATGTTTAATTATTTAAAACACTGAGTTGCCATCATGGGACCGGGAGGAAAAGGGGCCTACTGAATTCAATTATTCCGGGCTCAGTGATGCCCACGGGGAGTGGCATGTCCATCAGCCTAGTGAGAAGGGGAATTTGAATATTTATGGAGGAACAGTGCTAAGGCGGGGTCAGGAGAGTGACTGGCATGTTGGCCCTAGACAGGCCTGAAAGAGATTTAAAGGGGCAGCACAGGGCCTAGCAGTAAAGGGGCATCACAAGTCCACTACAGGTTCAAGAGGGGTCCTAATTAAGCAAGCCCTAGAATAGTCCCAAAAGGGGCCCAGCTGTTGAGTCTATGATGGGGTATGGGCAGTTTAGGCCCACAGCTAAAGGAGCAGTGCTCCCAGATCGGCCAAAGCATTTTCCTGTAGCAGACCCTAATTTTTCATGTATTTTCCCTGTAAAACCTTGGTGAAATTCCTGTAGATTTTCCTGTATGCTCAAGCCAATTTATTTTTGTAATTTGCATCATTATAGTTGTCAATAAAATCACTACAACACATGTTATGGCTGTTTTAAGTGTTCTTGTTTACTTTAAGAATCAAAACTGACCTGAAAACATATTATTACACTACAACTAAAACATATTTACAAGTAACACGAAAAGAACAAACAATGGTGGGGGAAGAATTGACATAGAAGGGAAACACTGATACTGAATGGTGGTATAAAGAGATAAACAGGCATATATATATATATATATATATATATATATATATATAGTACAAAGTCTTAAAATGGACACCCGAGGAGTCCTGTGCAAGTGATGTGCAAAGTTACTGTTAGGATCCATCCGCTATGCAAATGTGTGCACCCTTAATATTTGTCCTTGGTTTTACAGCGCTCTAGCATTGTCTTAGTTGGCTTAAATTTAAAGCAGTCATCTTCTGTTTTATTGAAGGAAACATGCAGCAGTGCATTGAGTGTATTTCCTTTCATGCAGCTTCTGTCCTTTGTTTTTGTATGGTTGACATCACTAAATAAGCGCTCCACATCGGCATTTCCATGGAGCAGGATTAACAGTGCAGATGTAAGCCTGCCAAGTAGGGGGAACCTTAAGTCACTTGGAGTCCTGGGATTTTTCAAGTTCCTGATGTACTGCCAGTACTCGTCAACTGCTAAGGTAGTCTTTTCCTCTGGGAAGGTCATCATTTCGTATTCCAGTACTTCATCATCAAGTTGATCCCTGACTTCATCACTGGTTCCAACAATGTTGAGGAAGCGGTCTGCCAAGGCTTTGAATTTAGAACTCGAGACATGTTGTTTCTCTGGGTTCAGTGCCTCCAGATGTACATAGATGCCACAATCGTAATCTGCAAATGGCATTCTCCTTTTCACTTGCTGGTATGCCTCCATCCAGATCCTTTGCTAGCGAAAGAAACTGTAGAATGGTTTCTTCTTCTCCTTCCTCTTCCAGCTGCTGTACAAGTGATTTGCAATCAGATTTTCCAAATGCGACTGGGTCCAATGGAAGGTGGTAGTCTGTGTTTTGGACATCAATATCTTGAACACATGCAGCTTCTCGAATAGTGGCAGTGGTCATGACTTTTGACAGAAGTTTTTTGTACAGAACCTCTAGCTCATGGAGAACAATGTGAATATTTGGCTTTTCCTGCTGGAAAAGAAGATTGAACTCTAGAATGAGTGGTAATGCATAGTCCAGGAACATGAAGCACAGCTTTACTAGACTGGAACATAAAGCAGTCCGGATTCCCAAAACTGTTGCACTTCTTTCACTTGAACTGTCAAAATAAGACTTTAGTGCCTGAAACTGTTCCACAATTCTTCCAACCACTTGGTGCAGACTGAGCCATCTGGTCTGACATGGTTTCAGAAGTCTGTGTGGTTTTGTGTTCGTGAAGTCTTGAAAGGTCTGAAAGGTTTGCATTCGTTTAGCACTTTTCTTAAAGTAGTACCAGATGTCTACAGGTAGGCTCTGTACCTCATCAGGGAACACTTTGCAAGTGTCATTTGCTACGAGGTGGTTAACATGGAAGATGCAATAAATATTGAAGATGTACAGGAGCTCCTTTTTCAGTCTGGAGAAAACAGTATTTCTTACCCTATGACCACACTGGCTCCATCAGACCCAAGCCCTACAATGTGTTCTAGGGGAATTTCATCTTTTCGGAGTTCTTCAGTAATGGCATTGTATAAGGTCCATGCATCAAATGTGACTCCAGATGCAGAAGGTGTTCCCTGGATTTCAATCAGCTTGTAAAAGCATGACCTCACCCATCCCTCGGCATCAAGGATGCGAGCAAGTAGAGCCAACTGCTTTGAAACAGTCTGATCATTGCTTTCATCAATGAGAAGACTGAAATTTTTTTTCCTCATTTGCTCAACAACAGATAGCTTGAGCTCTTCTCCAATGACATTCACCAACAGGGTTTTTGTTTTGCTCTCCATACAGGCAAACTTCTCTGCAATCTTGGAGTCCTTGAACATCACTGGGAACATCTCACTCATGTGATTTGCTAGTGCAAATGGCAAGTGATGCTCTGCCACAGCCCTTGCCCACAATTCTGCTGATGCCACATCAGCATCCAGGGAGCATGCAAAAAACTTGCTGACCACTGCATTTGATGAGAGTGATGTTAGCAGCTTCTTATGTTTTTCTCCTCGACCACGATCGTGAAGATCATTCTTCCCTCCAGTGGCAACCTTGATGTGTTTGTTGCAAGGAATACAGAGAGAGACAGAGAGAGAGAGAGAGAGAGAGAAAGAAAAATACAGGATTAGTTTTGTAATTTACAACAAAACACAATCTCCTCCACCCACCCAAAATCCTGACTGATTATTACAGTTAGCACCCCTGTCTTACACTAGTTAGCACCCCTGTCTTGCACTAGCCGTCTATTTTAATAACAGTGCATGTACTCCATTACGTCTGTGCACTTCACACTTTTTGCAGCCCCCCAAACGCATCTCTTAGAATTGTGTGTGTATATACATATATATATATATATATATATATACATACACACACTCCACGCAGAATGCATGTTCTTCCCCTTTGTCACTCTTCTGGAGCCATCCTTTGAATTCTGGTTCAAGGTCCCAGTTTTTTCTGTAGCTCTAACGATACCTCATTTTCTTTGCAAGGCTGGAAGGTGATGACAGAGATCCAGATCAGACTCTTGTGGAAGACATGTCAACCAGTGGGATTCTGTCGCTGCTGCTGGTTCTGTTAAACATACTAAAAAAAAAAGGTGTCAGTTGTGTGTTTCATACTCTCGAAAGGAGTGAATTTTTTCTTAAGCATGTGTAAAGCATGATTATATGCTCACCAGGCTAAAGATCAAACTCTGGATCCCCAGGAGGCAGATGATGACAATATAGTATGCCACTGGATGGCATCCAACCAGGATTCATTAAACAGATGAAATCAGGATGAACGAATGAATGAATGAAATGATGGACTAAACTAGACAGACACGACAATATTTTTAGTGACATCCATTGACACAGCTCAGTACAATGCTGCAGTGCTTATTAAACACACTTACACACTGATGTTATTACCAGAACATGATATTTTTTTCATCCTGAATTGGCAACTTACCGATTTGATTTCAAAAGGAGTGGAGGTCTCTTAGTACTCACCTCAGGGCCCTGCTGTGAAGTCACCTAGCTACCACGTTGAGGTAGACCACCCATCAGCTGGGTCCCTTCTCTAAACTACATTAGTCTCAAATGGCTTACCTTTATGTAGGATGCATCAGGCCAAAATATGCTTAATCATGGTTTGGGTCCCCAGCCAATGTGCAGGTAACTGGTTGGGAGCTAGCTAAATCAATCATGAGAAAGCCAAACTTCATTTAAAAATATTAGCTGCTCACCCTTGCTCATACACAAATTATTAATTATTAATGGGATTCTAAATGAGATGTGCTACTGTATATGGCATACATCAAAAAAAAAAAGTCATAGTGAGGACACCTCCCCCCCACCCGGAAAGGTAAATGTAATGTTAAGCATATTTTTCCATCCTGAATTGGCAGCATACTAATTTGATTTCAAAAGGAGTGGGGGTCTCTTGGTATTCACCTCAGGGCCCTGCTGCGAAGTCACCCAGCTTGATGTTGAGGTCGACCACCCATGTAAGTAATTTACTGACCACTCAGCCATCACTCAGAGAAAAAAGGGGTTTTGCCAAGTCTCCCTTCCCCAACCCACACTCCCTTTACTCTGCTTTTTTGCTTTCTTATATTGTTTTTCTTCTAACAAACTTATTTTCTCTTTTCTTTTTTTTCCCCTACAGATCTGACAGGATGAGGGCACCCAATTTATCAGATCCTGTCCCTTCCATCCTTTTGATCCCCCTTAAGAGCTGAGGATCCTTTGTGACCCCTTTAGCCATCTTTTATTTTACAGGGACATGTACGCCACCTCTTTGGACTACTACTTTTGGCTCCTTAGGTCAGGTAAGTCACATGAGAATCACCTAGCATTGATAAAAAAACAGGTATAAACTACTTTCTTATTTCATAGTGAAAAGTAATTGAGCATACGCACAGCTTTCTGGTTCCATGATATGTACAGATAACAATGCACAAGCCTGAAATGCAATAGTCATGCTGTCGTATGCAAACTTTATAACAAAGTAACTACAAAAAAACAAAACACATCATGCAATGCACATCCTGAAGTATAATAAAAACACTGTCGGGTGGGACGACTAGGGTTTGGTAATAGTGGGAGGAAAACCAAAGTGAGAAGAGGTTGAGATTATCATAGAGTTTAATTTTTAATAACTGAGAAAACAGTAAACCAGGGTCCCTGCCTAGTATATTCAGCCGACTCTGAAACCAGACCGGTTCTGGTCATGAACACAGACCACCACCAATTGCACAGCCAGATTCCACAAACTAAAGAAACTGCCAAAAGCAAGCCACAACATAACAGGGAATGTGAGCAGTGAGTACAAAGTTTGTTTGTGCGGGGACTATGTTGAAACTGCCAAATCACTGATCTGCTTAGGCAATTTAGCTATACAACATGGCTGGTTCAGTCTGCCTGCTCAGAGAAAGATCAGGAGCCATCAGCCTAACTGTAGCTGTCTTATTTATTAATATCACTCATCAAAATGCAAACTCAGCACATCAGACCAATTGTGCTGCTAGACCACACAAACTAATTAAACCATCAAAAGCAAACCATACCATTAAAGTGAAAAAAGCTCCTCAGATGGAAGTCAGAACAGGAAACAGTGAGGGAGTATTACTGTGTGATTTGTATGCTACAGGAATCCACGCCATCAATAACTGGAGAGGAGACTGATACCAGAGGGCAGTCACGTAGAATGGCACTACAGACCTCCCTCCTACCTAGAGGAGAGAGTCCTCAGAAACCCTTCTGCTGCCAGCCATACCGCCATAGCTTGGGTCACCTGTATTACTATGCAGTACCGCTGCCACAGGCCACTTTATCAGCATTACATAGACATAGTGAAAAAGTTCAGGACACCCACCTACACATGACCCAAAATAAATACTAGTTCCTATTGGTCAGTAACATTAAAATACCTATATTTTACTAAACGAGTCAGTGTTTAGACTCAAATACTAAGTGGCACTGAAATAGCACAAGGAGGTTTCTTCAAGTTCAGGTTGTTAACATCTGTGTCATGTTATAAAAAGGCATGGTACCCTAAAGGAGACTGTCAATGAAGTACTATATACATATATACATATATATATATATATATATATATATATATATATATATATATTCACACACAATATGGCATATTTTTAAAGCACTAACCAAAAGTTTATGTCAAATGTTTAGCAAGAGCTCTGTACTGCTATGCACAACTGGTGGCACTGCACAGCATGAAGTTTTAAACTGTTTCAAGCCTAATGTTTCAAAATGTAGCTGCAATGTACAATTCTTTATATGTATATTTGGTAGTAATAATGATATTAAATAAGTGTTCTGCTGCTTTAAAACAGTGGACACAGAACGTCAAGCCATAAAAAATGTTAAGCATTGATCGCCAATGTATTAAAATAGAGCAGCTTTACAAGTCTGAAACCTTTAACAAATCACGTTCCATTTTCTCTTATAATGAAACGGAGTAATGCTTTTTTAGATGCTGTCACCAGTATCTCTTTCCGAGTTCTTGGCAAGTTAGTGTTATTGATTTCATAAGTTCACCACCACCTCATGCTACCATACACAAATAGCATAGATCTGAATAAAATGCAAAGATTCCAGCACAGTCTGCACTGTAACACATGGTTAGAAAACTTTTATGAGGACGATGATCCGCTACCCAAACGCGATGAATATCTATTCTACTGTATTATGGAAGCACTCTGTGAAAGGTTCTCTGGAGGCACTTAAAGTTTCCTGTGTGCTACTTTCACTCACACACACCATTTTAATATCAAGAATGAACATTCATTTCAATGTATTATAACTGTTTTTGTTGAAAACAGTCATTTTGACCAAAAATAAAAAAGTTGGTAACCAGGTGCCTTGAGACAGCAACAAATCCAGATGTTTCACCGCACAAACCTTTGTCATTCCATAAATCAAATATAGCATGGGTCTAATAAAAATATGTCTGATATTTCACTAGAGATCCGTGACCCCTGACTTCACCACTCATGATGTCATAGAGTCAAGGACTACAAGTAAAACACTAGACATATTTTTACTAGGCCCTTGCCATTATACATAATCCTAAATTATCTTGATGTGGGATGTACATTGTTAAATTATGTATCGAGACTTGAGGAAAACCAGGACCAATGAATCTGGAAGCAGAATACATCAAGAACTTGAACAATTCCAGTTGCAATATCCACTAGTACTATATGTAATTCCCACCCAAACCAGCTGGAACTGCTGAAATACCCACATCATCCCTCCAAAACTGCCAGAATGCCCACCAAAGCCCACAGAACCATCCTGCCATAACAGCCACAGTGCCAACCCTACTAGCCAGAATGCCATCATCAGCTTTCCCACCTCAACCACCAGAATAGTCAAGGCAGGAATTCTGGCATGACAACATTCTGGGGTTCAAGTGGGTCCAGCAAGTATTTCAGTGGGTCCAGCAGTTCGGGTGGGAATTTTGGTGGATCAGAATGCAGCATTCTGTGTAGTGTAAATACTGTAGGACAACTAGAATCATTTTAATTCAGGGCTTACTCCAGTTACAGAGCAATTCCATTTTTCACCTGTAATAGTAACAGTGCAATTTTAACAAGCATTTGTCAATGCCGAATGTTGCTTGCTTGTATGCGCTGTTTAGGTATTTGGAAGTGATAGTTCCATACCTTCCTCCCAAGACATCCACTGTGTCTTTCCATTCAGTATTCAGAGAAGAGTGGGAGGGGCAAGGGCCACAGCAGTACAGCAGTTGCCAAGAGGGTGAAGAGGTGGACAATAGTCCATTCAAAGGCAAAAGAGTCCTGCAGGAGCTCACTAAATTGAAGGTGGACAAAGCGATGGAACCAGATGGCATACTCCCAAGGATATTAACAGAACTGCGAAGGGAGATAGCAGTACCTCTGGCAGCCATGTTCACTGAGTCACTCAACATGAGTGAATTGGAGGAGGGCACATGTGGTCCCTCTACACAAGTCCGGCAGCAGGGAGGAGGCAGGGAACAATAGGCCGTTCAGCCTCACCTCAATAGTGGGGAAGATCATGGAGACATTGCTTAAAGAAAGGATAGTGGGGCATCTAGATGCCATCAGAGCCCAGGACCATAGACAACATGGATTCTCAACGGGGACATCATGTCAGATAAATCTGGTTGATTTCTTTGACTGGGTGACAAAGGAAGTGAATCAGGGTGGGACAGTGGACAACGCTTACTCTGATTTCAGCAAAGCCTTTGACACCATCCCATATAGGAGGCTGATAAACTAGCTGGGTAGGCTGGGCATGGGGGAAAGGGTGGTAAACTGGGTTAGAAACTGGCTAACAGACAGGAGGCAGAGAGTGGTGGTAAATGGTGTGCAGTCTAGGGAGATGGGGCGACCAGTGGGGTGCTGCAGGGATCGGTCCTGGGGCCAGTTCTGTTCAATGTCTTCATTAGTATTATTGCAGAATGTCTGAAGGGAGTTTTTTCACCAAATTTTCAACATAGCCATTTTAAGATGTCTGCTGATGAACAGTGTCACTGTGATTTTCTTAATCTGTCCCAAACATTGATTGCGCACACCGACTGCGCCACTGTGCACTACATGCATGGAAACACATTTTGGGCAACATGTGAAAAAGACAGCTGTACTGCTAATAAGGAGGTGTGGTAAAATGGCAATGTTGAAAATCTGGAGTGCAAATATAAAAAATTTGCGAACTTACGTTTATTTAGAACTGCTAATACCAGCATAACAGTCATTTTAGGAATTTTTCACCAGATTTTCAACATAGCCATTTTAAGACCTCTGTTCATGAACAGTGTCACTGTGATTTTCTTAATGTGTCCCATACATTGATTTCAAACACACCGACTGCGCCATTGTGCGCTACCTGGGTGGAAACACATTTTGGGTGAGATGTGAAAAATGACAGCTGTACTGCTCAAAAGGAGGTGTGGTAAAATGGTAATGTGGAAAATCTGGAGTGAAAATATTGAAAATTCGTGAACTTATGACATACGTAGGAACTGCATAGCATGCGCTGTAAAAACAGTCATTTTAGGAATTTACTGCCAAATTTTCAACATAGACTTTTGAAGCCCACCTTATGAGCGCTGGCAGTGTCTTTTCGTTAATGGTCCCGAAGGTGATTTCACGCAGTGACATAAAATCACCCATCGGGCCTGATTCTTATATGATAATGCAAGAATTCATGAGGGGGTCCAAAACCCCATGTTGAAAATTTGGGCCCAAAATTCCCAAAAATGCCTGAGATATGCAAAAAAGTTGAAAAAACCCTATCTATCCCATTATACAGCTTACCGGCATTTCCTCAGTTCGCGGTCAGCTTTGAAGAGTACAGACATGTTCCTGGTCCACCGAATTTCGTTGCACCGAGGTCCGGAGGTAAGTATGGGGTGAGGGGGGTGTGGGCAGGCAGGGTGCGCAGTCGGTGGGTGCGGGTTGCGGGGGGGGGGCAGGGAGAAGCACCGAGGGACAGTTTTTGTATTTACAGGGTTTTTTTTTTTTAATAAGACTACGAGGGATGAAGACTACGAGGGACATTTTCCACGCTGGGGTGGGCTCCCAGCATGGCAGCTGGAAGGCTGTTGGGGGGGCTGGAGCCGACGGGGGATTGGGCACCCCTGTCAGCCATAACATCATTTTGCCACGCTGGGGTGGGCTCCCAGAGTGGCACCTGGATGCTTTGGGGGGCGTGGAGCTGATGGGGGATTGGGCACCCCTCGTCGGCCATACAGTGTGGGGGAAGGAGCATGAGCACGCAGTGTGCATGCGCGTGTGTTTGAAGGGGGGAGCTCTGCTCACTGAAGCAGAGCTCTCCCTTTCAACTGTACGACCACTGCATTTTCAACTGCTGTCATAGACAGCTGCAGCAGTGATTGGGGAACTGGGGCTGTGCCTGCAAACACACTGACTGCATTGGAAGACGGGTGCCACACCTCTGAAAACTGTAGATATGGGGGCACTGAAGGGGGCAGCACAGGCCCAAATGACTCTGGAGGCCCTGGTATAAGAAAGGGGCCCAGAAGAGAAGGCCTACAGTTAATGGGGCAACATTAGGCCTGGTATAAACAGCAAGGGGTCCCACGTGAGAAGAGGGCAGTTACTCTGAGGGATGTCAGGGGTAGCCAGATCCTAGTGTAGAAGGACCCAGAAGTGTGAAGGGTCCAGCCAAGAGGTGCTTAGCACACAATCTGCTATTGAATGATGGTCAGCTGATGTGCTTTCTATACGAACTGTTTATTATTCCAGCATTTGAAATGTTATGTTGATTGCAAAAGCACCAAGATTGTATGGTCCTGGGACTTTGGTTATTAACCCCTGTATGAACAATTGCCCTACATTGTGGTTATTTACCTCTGTATGAACAACTGCCCTAAATTGTGGTTATTTACCCCGTATGAACAATTGCCCTTGATTGTGGTTAACTGCCCCTGCGCCAAGCAAATTGCCCCTGCTATGAACAATTGCCTTGGATTTCTGCAATTTGCCCCAGTTCCAGGGAAACTGACCCTGCAATGAACAACTGCCCAGATTTCTGCAATTTGCACCTGCTCCAGGCAAATTGCCCCTGCAAGGAACAGTTGCCCCAGATTTCTGCAATTTGCTCCTGCTCCAGGCAAATTGCCCTTGCAATTAACAATTGCCCTAGATTTCTGTAATTTGCCCCTGCTCCAGGCAAACTGCCCCTGCAATGAACAATTGCCCAGATTTCTGCAATTTGCCCCTGCTCCAAGCAAACTGCCCCTGCAACTATTGAATTCAAGTGCTCAGTGCAAAGTAGCAGTACCAGTATTCAGTGTAGTGTGTGGACTCAATCTTCAGCTGCAGCTGATTCTTCACCGAAGTAGTCTTCCGCCAGCAAAGAACTTTAGAGCATGTTCCTTCCCTGTCATCCGCCATAAGTCAAAATTGATGTTTCCTGGTGTGAGTCGCGGCTGCCGGTTCCTGGTTCTCCTTGTGGTTTAGTCAGCATGGAAAAGAAATGCCTTGGAAGAAACCTCAAACGCCACTTCCCATCTCCCGTCGAAAGTTGAGTCCATCGTGGCCAAAGTGTATTTGCGCTCGCCGATTTATTGTTTTGGTTTTGAACTCCTGGGACCTGGATCTTCACCTCTCAGCCTATTCTTCTTTCTTGTTCCATCCTGTATGCATCATGTGGTCTTCAGGGATCCAACTCAAATTTGGTGATCCTTTAGGTGGATCCTTCACCCAAGAAGCTTCAGCAGTTCATGTTCTTTATCTTCGGCAATCCTTGCAAGTGGATTCTTTGCCAAGTCTTGTATTCTTCACCTTTGGCAGCCCTGGTCAAGGGTTGGTGCCAGGAAACTTCAGCAGTTTGTGTCCTTTATCCTTGGCAGCCCTGGTCGACGGTTTGTGCTGGGGAAACGGCAGCAGAATCTTCACTCCTGGCAATCCTTTCAGGCGGATTCTTCGCCAAGTCTTGTGTACTTCATCCTTGGCAGCCCTGGTTGAGAGTTTGTGCCAAGAAACAGCTCAACGAAGTTTGGTCCTTTTGTGTCACAAGCATTCTGGCAACCCTGGAGAGTGGGTTAGCCGAAAAACAAGGGTCTGTTTAAAAATCTCTCCACTTCCCATTCAACCTTTCCTAGGTTCCACTGGTGTAGCTTAGTGGCAAGCAAAAGTCCCACTTTCCCCATTGCTTCACCCTCCTTCAGTTGCGCGCATGAAGACAAGAAGAAAATTTGGACTTCCTTTGATCCTATAGACTCTTAAGAGGTTCATGCCACCTAATCTTCCAGGATAATCCCTGGGGTTCATTGTGTATTGTGAAATTGTCTCATCTCTTGATAAAGTTGTAGATGCTTGCATTTGTTCTTAGGCATTCTAGAGAAACATATCATAGAATATTATAAGTAGTGGCCTTAAGCCAAGGTGCACCTTTTAGAGTTAGTTGAGAGTATCACTTACTGTTCTTCTGAGGTTTGGGCCCCTTTCTTCCCTTGTGACCATGTGTTCCTTCCCCTGTGGTATGAATAAAGCCCATTGGGCATCAAACTTATAGATTGTCTCCTGCATCTCCTTACTGGGTGTTTCCATCCACCCAACCCCATTGAAACCACAGTGTTGTCTCGCCAGTCCACCTGCTTGAGGCGATGCTGGGTGCGCAGCTGGGACAGGCGATCTTCGTGGTCAGCACCCAGTTGATAAGATCACCACACAGTTTTTCTGCTTTTCCTATAGGCTGCCCACTTTTCCCTTCTTGTTTTAGCTACCTCCCTACTGAACCAGCTAGGTTGTCTTGCCCCCTTTCTCTTTCCTCTCATTTTTATGCAACTGTCTGTAGTTTTTTGAATGGCTCCCTTGATGGTTCTCCATAGTGTTTCCAGCCCCGTTCCCTCTTCTAAGTTCCCTATTTCTCTGATCAATTCCTTCATTTTGTTAATAATAATACATTTTATTTCTAGAGTGCCTTGAAAGCACCAAGGCACTGTACGATAATAAACATATAAAAGCAATAAAACACATAACAGTATGACCAAATAATCAAATAGATAAAATAGAATAATAAATCTGGGTAGGTGCTAAGCCACAGATATGTCTTCAAGACCTTATTAAAGCTCTCCACAGTCGTGCACTCATGTATCTGATGGAGTAGAGAATTCCACAGGGTTGGGGCTGTATACATAAATGCATGGGCCCCTGATATCTTAAGATGTATCCTGGGAATCTCTAGCAACCCCTCGTCAGCTGAGCGGAGTGGTCGCCCAGGGCAGTAAGGGCACAGGAGCTCTTGCAGATAGTCCAGGCCCAGTCTGTGCTGGGCCTTATTGGTCAGAAGCCCGACCTTAAAGGTGATCAATCACTGAATATGCAGCCAGTGCAGTTCGTGCAGCACCGGCATAATGTGACTCAAATGGGGGAGTCCCCATCAGCAGCCATGCCGCAGCATTCTGCACTAGCTGCAAGCGGCAGATATCAACCCCCGGAAGCCCTAGGTAAAGGGAGTTGCAGTAGTCAAGGCGTGAGGTCACAAAGGCGTGGATCAATGTTGGAAGGTCGCCGAATGGAACAAGGTGCATAACCCTGGCAATGTTCCTCAGATGGTAAAAAGAAGACTCGACAACTGCCAACACCTGCAAATGCAGTGTGAGTCCATCGTCAAGAATCACCCCCAGGTCTCGCACCCCTTCAGAGGAAGGAAGCTGGATACCCCAAAGACAAAGTCCAGTGAGTTGGCCAGCCCCCCAACCCCTCTGTCCTGTGACCCGGATCCACTACCATCACCTCAGTCTTTCCAGAGTTCAATTTCAACCAGCTGGAGCTCATCTAGTCCTGGATTTCTGTGAGGCAGTTGTTAAATACCAAGCACGCACTGTCCTGGTCGGGTGCAAAAAACAGGTACAGCTGGGTATCATCAGCATAGCAGTGAAATCTCAGCCCATACCATCTTACAATGTCTCTGAGGGGCAGTATGTACACTGCGAACAACACAGGGACAACACCGAGCCCTGAGGAGCCCCACATGGCAGAGAGAATGGGTCAGAGGAAAAAATCCCTGACACCACCCTCTGAGTTCTGCCAGTGAGGAAGGACTTCAACCATCTGAGAACTGTACCAGACAGGCCACAGATGAACCTCAGGTGCTCGAGAAGCACCCCATGGTCCATGGTGTCAAAAGCTGAAGAGAGATCAAGAAGTACCAAGCTAGAATGGTGCTTCTGATCTCTTGCCATCAGGAGATCATTAAGCACCCGAACCAGAGCAGTTTCGGTACTATGCCTCTTATGAAAACCGGACTGGAGAGGTTTGTAGATGTCATGGGTGGTCAGGTGGTTCTCCAATTGTAGCACCACAACTTTCTCAATTACCTTCCCAACAAAAGGGAGGTTTGAGATAGGTCTGTAGTTTGCAAAGCAGCTCAGGTCCAGAGCAGCTTTCCTCAGGAGAGGTGTCACCACTGCCTCCTTCAGGGAGCCAGGAAACTCACCAGACTCTAAGGAGCACCAAACTATCCTTGCTAGGACCAGGCCTACGATGCCACAGCAACCCATTATCAGGGAATTTGGGCCCGGGTCCAAACTACGGCACGTTAGGTGAATACCTTGGGCAATCCGCACAACATCCACAATTTCCAGCCAGTCGAAGGAACTCCAAGTAAACCGAGGAGGAGTGACCGTGCACTGACCACTATCAGCTCCCATAGAGTGAGCCGGATGGATCTCCACCCTGATGTTGGCCACCTTATCCACAAAAAAGCAAGTGAGCTCATCACTCTCAATCTGTGAAAAGGCTCTTCGAACCTGAAGACAGGTTGGGTTGCACAACCTGTCCATGGTTCGAAAGAGCTGAGTCAGTCGATTCTGAGCAGCAGCAATCTCCCCAGACAGGAACTCTGCCTTCTTACAACTGATTGCTGATTGATAGACTTGATAATGTTCAATCAATCTAAGGTGGTCAGCAGCCAGAGCGGATTTCCGCCAGCGACGCTCTAACCTTTGTCTAAGTCGCCGCAACTCCCTCAAGATCCCATCAAACCATGGGGACCAAGGATGAAGGGAGAGAGGACAAACACGGATGGGAGTGATAGAGTCCAGGGCCATAGTATCGGCCTTATTATAGGTCTGAACCAGACTCTCTGGACTCCTGCTTGCCACCAGAATTACCGATAGGTCTAACACTGCCAACAGACCATCAGGGTCACATCCCACAAAGGGCGGTATCTGACCATCTCCACAGGGGCAGGCCTATATGGGGGGGCATATAAACTGAACACTACAGTGTGATGATTCGACCATCTGACTGGTTCCACCACCTAGTCGAAGGTTTCAATCCCCAGGAGTAAAACCAGGTCAAGAGAGTGACTGAACTTATGGGTAGCAGAGGCAACAACCTGTGTAAAGCCCAGTGATGTCATCAACTGGAGGAAGTTCTGCCCAAATCGCAAGAGTTCATTGTCAACCCAGGTGTTAAAGTCGCCCTGGAACTATCAACCCAGACAACTCAAATGCCATGTCAACCATGAAGTCTGCTACTTCCTGGAGGAACTGCGTCTCATCCCCGGGTGGACGGTAAATGAGAACGATCCTACAGCCTACACCTGCAACCACAGTACACTCAGACAAGCTGGCCTCCTCAACTGGCACACTTGTAAGGTCTAGTTCCATCTTGAAACAGATAGCTACCCCCCCTGCCCCTGCGGTCTGATCTTGAGTGGTGTATCACCGAGTACCCGTCTGGAACAGCAGCCTCCAATATGGGGCCAGCATTATCGTTCAGCCAGGTCTCAGTGATGCAAACCAGATCTGCTGTTCCAACAAGATCCGCAACTATTGCAGTCTTGTTCTTAATAGATCTGGGGTTGCATAACGCCACTCGAGTCGGATGGGATTCCGGGGCCACCCGAGCTATCAGCCCACCGATAGTGGAGCCCTTGGGTATGGGGACCAGACATGGTGGATCACGTTCCAGAATCCATTTTTCCCCAGGGCATCTCCTGGGCCTCACTACCCTGATATGAGCACCCTGCTCATGTTAAAGATAGTTGTCCTGAAGTCCAGCACCTTAGTCCATGTTTGGATATCCTCTTTTCCCATATCTATCTTGAATCATTCTCAGCTGTGGTCACTTCCACGCAGGGGTTCTCTGATGTCAATTTCCTAGATGTGCTCCCCATTAGTAAGCACTAGGTCCAGGATCGCTTCCCTCCTGGTTGGTCCCGCCACCGAGTCATGAAGCCATCCTGTATTGCATCAAGGATCACCTGACTTCTGGCACAGGACGTGGCAGGAGTGTCCCAGTCAATTCTTGGCAGGTTAAAGTCCTGTTAGCACTACTCCCCCGCTATGTCTGTCACTGCACACCTAGCACCCTGTCCACCTCTTCTCCCTGGTTCAGCAATCTACATACCACCCCTAACCTAATTTTTCTACCCCTGTTGCGCAGTAGCTGCAACCACAATGCTTCACTGCCCCACTTTTTCATCTCCTCCTCCCTTGCACACACTGTCCCTTCCCTGATGTATGCTGCAACCCCCCCTTTTCCTGTTTCCCTGTCCCATCTGTAAAGCTTGTACCCTGGGATTGAAAGGTCCCAATTGTGATGTACTGTGGCCCAGGTTTCAGTAATGGCCGTTATGTCCACTTTGCCTTCAGTTAAGAGGGTGTGTACGTCCTCCATTTTGTTCCCTATGCTGTGTGCATTCAGAGATACCATTGTCCACCTTGTCCCTTTTGTCCCTACTTTTATTTGCTTCTCCCAATTGTCCTTGTCTGCCCCTTCCCCCATTATTCGGTCTGTTACCCGTACCCCCACCCCTCCTGCCATTCCTGTCTTCATGGGGGGGAAGCTTTCTGGCCCCCCTTTTCTGTCTCCCCCCCACAGCAGTTTAAACCAAGTTCCTCTGCCATGTATACCTCCAGCATATCCTTTAGGGTTCTTTTCCCTACCCACTTAAAATGTAATCTGTCTTGGCTGTATAGTCTCTTGTTTGACCATGCATCTCCCACTTTCCCGATAAAGCCATGCCCCTCCTCTCTGCACCATCCCACCAGCAAGACGTTAAATTCAGCAATTCTTCCTTTTCTTGCTGTACTAGCCCTGGGGACTGGGATTATTTCCGAAAAAGCCATAGTTTACTGACTCCCCACATGACCTAGCTATGTCCCTGAATCTCTCCTGAACCACCTCCACTTCTTCCCCAGCTAAGCCATTGGTACCAATGTGCATCACCAGGTCTGGTTTTTCCCCCTACCTTGCTTAACAGCTCCTTGACACTGACTGGTGTTCTCCTTGCCTCCATCCCTGGTCTGCAGGCTACTATTGTCCTATTGTGTGGATCCTACTTTCTTCCCCAGTTTATACTTTTGATAATTGAGTCTCTGAAGACTATTATTTTTGTGTTCCTAGCATGCCCATTCCCTGCTACCATATCCTCCATTCTGGTGTTCTTACCTACTGCCTGTGTTCCTTTCTGTTCCTTTACCTCAGTTGTTGTGCATGTTTCAGTGCCCCCCCATCCCTGCATCCTTCCCTCCTAGTTTTCTCCTGTTGGTATTATTTACTTCTACTGTGCCTACTACCTCCTTGCTGGTTTGTAGACCTTTGCAGTCTTATTCCTTCTCCTGGTCTCCCCGCCCCCTTATCTTCCTTGCACTCTCTCTTTTACTCGCCCCTTCAACCATGGTTTCTACTTCCTGGTTGACCCTATTTGCCATCAGTACATCCTCCCCTACCCCCTTCTTCTCCCTTGTCTCCTTTGTCTTCCCTGTCCCTTGCCTCCCCTCTTCTAGCACTTCGTACCTATTAGAAGTAGGTATCTGGAATTGGGAGTTATTCTGTGTCTCCTCTATACTTTTTAAGTTATCTTTTTTGTGCCCCCTCCTTCCTGCCGTTTGCTACTCCTCTCTTTTAATTCTATTATTATTTAGAATGTTGCCTTGCTGGTTTGCTCTTTGCCCCTGTGCATCTTCATGCCCTCCCTCCCTGCACCTCAATATGTCGTTTTGTCATTTCTCAAATCCTCCCCCATAAATCCTATGATGATCCAGTCTTCTTGCACCTAGTATGCCTTGTATGATCCCATTTAGCCATCTTATTTCATTCTTTACAATGTAATATCTTCTGCACACCGGGCATTCTCCCAGTTTCCAGTGTTTCCATGAACACTGCAGTTCCACATGTTACATCCCACTATCCTTCCCCTGCTGCCCTGCTTAGACAGCCATTCCCCTTCTTCTCCCCCGTTGAGTTTCCTGTTTCTGTGTCCCCACATTTGTCCTTGCTCCTGTTACAATTTTAGTTTAAGTCCCTGACCTTTTTCTCATGTATGCCACTGTATCATCTTGTTTCTTGTCCCTCAGTCTAATACCCTGCAAATTCCTTGATCTGCAGTTTTATCCCCTTTTTTCCTTTAGACCAGTATAATCACCTTCAAATTCTTACATGTTTTTGGACCAGTATATTCACCTTCATACCGGGTCAATATGTCGAAGAAACAATACCGCATGGCAAAACCGCGCAACAGTAACAGATCGAGTCCCAGAGTTGCCCCCCCGGAGGAGGTTATTGTAATGGGGTGGGTCAGGGGTGTGCAGCCCCCCACAGAACACAAGTATTTAATTGTTTTCATGTGTTCGTCACTGTTTTGACAGCATGGTATAGTGCGTTTTTGTATGCGACAACATGACCCTGCGCCATTCACCTTCAGTATATTACCTGTAAATTCACCTGTCCATTTTATCCCTGTTTCTACACTATTACCATGTTTTACAATCTCAGTTCCCCAGTGCTATAAGTTCAGCCAGCACTGCACACTTTTTACACTTAAAATTCACTTTTAAAGCATGTAAGTTATTTGTACCACAATCTAGCTGCCCTCCTCCCACAGGTGTTGCAAGTTCAGCCAGTACTGTACACTCTTTTTACCCTTAAAATTCACTTTTAAAGCATGTAAATTATTTGTACCACAATCTATCTGCCCTCCTCCCCAGGTACTGTAGGTTTAGCCAGCCCTGCACCCTCTCTTAATCCTGAAAATTTTTTGTAACATGTAAGTTGTTTGCCCCAGTATCTTTAACTAATATAGTGAACAGTCCCTTCAGAATTAAGTCAAGACAAAGTCACAGTTGGGAAACCAGTTCAGTTTGCCCTTCTACAGGTCACTTGCTTGTAGAGTGCTTTTTAGTTCTCTGCAGTGATCAGCCCTTTCTAGAAAAGTTCCTTCCTTCATCTTTTCCTCTGTGTTGTTCAATCCCTGCTCAGTTACCTGAACATTTAAGAAGTTGTGGTGGTGGGGGACAGTGGGTGAGCTTTTTAGAAAGACAACTGCTCTTGTGGACTTGACTTTTATAGCAGAGTCTTGTGTTCAAATTTGATGCCCTGCACCTTGATTGGCTCCCCCTTTCCAGGGAGCCCCAACCAGTCTACCTGCGGCAACGGCTGCCAGTCATCACTGCGGCAAAGGCTGCCTCCTGGTTAGTGGCTACCACTGCCCTGTGTACCTGCGGCTCTGCTGCTGAAAGTCCTTGTGGCTTCTGCCGTTCTCCTTCAATGCAGCAACAGCTGCCTCCTGGTTTGTGGCTCTGCCATCGATAGCTCTTGCAGCTCCTGTTGCCCTCCATCAATGCGGCTCCTGCCACCGAACTGCTCCAAGTGCCAACTGCTCCTGTGGACTCCACTTTTATAGTGGAGTCCTGTGATCAAATTTGGCACCCTGTACCCTGATTGGCTCCCCCTTTTCATGGAGTCTTGACCAGCCTATCAGCGGCAACAGCCACCTGTCATCCCGTGGCAATGGCCGTCTGCTGGTTTGCATCTATGGCTGCCCTGTGTCCCCGTGGCTCTGCCGCCCTCCTTCAATGCATCAATGGCTGCCTCCTGGTTTGAGGCTCCACTGCCAATAGCCCTTGTGGCTCCTGCCACCCTCCTTCAATGTAGCTCCTGTCAATAACTGCTCCAAGTGCCAACTGCTCCTGTGGACTCCACTTTATAGTGAGTCCTGTGTTAAATTTGGTGCCCTGATTGGCTCCCCTTTTCAGGAGCCTCAGTCTATCTGTGGCAACGGCCATCATCCCTATGGCAATGGTTGCCTCCCTGGTTTGCGGGTATGGTTGCCCTGTGTCCCCAAGCGGCTCCACCACCAAAAAGCTCCTTATGGCTTGTCATTTCCTTCAGTGCAGTAATGGCTGCCTCCTGGTTTGCAGCTCTGTCACGATAGCCCTTATGCTCCTGCCACCCTCTTTCAATGCGGCTCCTGTCGCCGAACTGCTCCAAGTGCATTACATCAATGAAGGATACAACAATACAATATTCAATTACAAATAGAGCATATTATAGTCCCTTAAGATTAAAAAAGATGAAGGCATTACCAGACTCAGACTGTTGGCATTGTTGCTGTAATAATGCAGAGGTGGTACACTCCTGTTGGGAATGCACCATGGTTTCCAAATGGCAGCAAGGTATTATCAAAATCTTAAAACAGTTTAAAAATAAGTATGAACCAATTAACATTCGAGTACATTATTTTAAACCAGACAAATAATGTTAGCTATTTGAAGTATGAAATAAAAATAACTATGACCTACACTATCTTGTTGAGGCAAACTTCCTCCTTGTATCAGAAATGGAAGTACAGCTGTTATAGGAAGTGCCTTTATTTAGAAACTTTTATAGAACAATAATTTATGAAAAGAGGAAGGATGCTTCTGTATACCTGAAAAAAAAATGCATAGCAACTTCCCCAGAGTTAAAAAGTCAAAGGCTGTATTCAAATCAAGTCTTATCTCACAGCAACATACTTAATTTGGAAATACAAATGCTGAGAAGTGTCTAAATTAATGGGAACTGAATAAAAATACAAGTAAAGTTTGGAATGTTCCAACAGAGAGTTGTGTTTTACCTCACATTCCACTAAAATGCCCTTATGGTGGAGAGGTAAGAGCAGCTGGAGACTGAGATGGATGACTGCTACAAGCTCTGTGGTCTTGTGGAGGAAGACTCGGAAGCAGGGGAAATAAAAGTTATTTATTTTCTATAACAAGTATACCACCATTACCTGAATTGTTTCCCTTACCAGTTGAACTTATTGTGGTCCTCTGTTGCTACGTGTTCTGCCTGTTGTTTCCATGTTTTGCAGAAGGCCAGTTGGCCCAACGGTGGGCTCCCTGGAAAAGACCAGAGCGGAGACCTGAGCTGTGTGGTATTGTGCGGTGTTCAGAGAATTCATCGGCAAGAGTGCTGCAGAAAAGCATCAAGTATCAAGTACTGTACCCCCAAAAAAAAAAAAAACGAGAGACGAGGAGATGAGTTGTGATTGGGACAATTTGTGGAGGCTCTAGACGACTTCTAACAGGGGGACAGACAACATGCAAGAATTTAAAAAATTATATAAACAAAAACTGAGCATTCAGCACCTCACATAATATGGACACCAGTGATTAGAGCAAAAATATCTAGTTTATTGAATAAAATACGCCTGACGTGCTTTGGATCAACACAGATCCTTTAGGCAGCGCAGTTCTAGCCTGTTGAACACTGCTCCGAATGGCTTCTGCGATAGACCTTCACATAGGCTCTTTCCGATTGTTTTTTAAATTATTAAAAAAACATGTAGGTTTTGCACCGGGAAGCTGGTGCTCTGGTAAAAAACAAGAATTATATACACACAAACTGAGCACTCAGTACCTCACATAATATGGACACCGGAGATTAGAGCAAAAATATCTATTTTATTGAATAAAATACGCCTGATGCGTTTCGGATCAACACAGATCCTTTATCAAAGGCTAAAACATTTGAAACCACATACCATTTAAATACTGAAATCCACTGTGCTGTCATATTGACGTATAAAGTTCATTAAAATGAAAATTTTAATTACTTAAACACATACAAATTAAGCACACTTAAGGCACCTCTAAGCCCCACATATAGTGACCTACAGCTGAAAACAATCTAGTAAGCAATAAATAACTAAAGATTACAACCAACAAAGAACCTAAAATAAGGGGAAATAAAATAGAAAGGGAAGGGGGAGGAGTTGGAAAGAAGTTAAAAAGAAAAAAGGGGAGGGGTCATATAACAAAATATGATTAACATTTCACATCAAGAGGTTCTTTTGAACCCACAACTCTTATAAATATAAATATATAAAGCTAGTATATTTCTAACTAAATTTTTTATTGAAACTTAAACCAAACCGTCTTCTCTTCTATTTTTTCTTTCTTAAATAGGATTTAATATCCAAGCCTGAATTCAGTCCAGGTTCCCTATCTGCACCTAATTGCACAATCCAAAAGTTCTCCCTCTGCAGTACTTGATCATCATAATTCCCCCCTCTTGGCATTGCCACAACTCTTTCTATTGTCTGAAAGCTAAAGGTGTGTTTGATATCATTGCTCTGCTGCATTTTGACTATGTGAGCTGCAGTAGCATACGTGCAGTCCCCTCGCTGTATAGTACGTATATGTTCAACTACTCTAATTTAAAAATTTTGGCTTGTTTTACCCACATAAAATGAAGAACAAGAGCAGGCTGCTAAATAAATTACACCAGAGGTGTCACATGTCATAAGCTGTTCCATCTTATATTTCCTTAAGGTGTTAACACTCGAAACATCTTTACTATTTTGGATATTTTTACAATGTGTGCACCTTTTGCAAGTAACACAACCTTTAGCTTCTCTATCAAGCCATGTGCGTGCACACTCTGGACATATATAATGGCTATGTACTAGTAAATCCTTTGAGGTTTTCACCCTCCTGAAAGCCATTCAGGAGGCTGTTGTACTATATCTTTTAGCCCTGGATCGCTCGCTAAAACAGGCCAATGTTTTTCAAAATATGCTCTAACTGACTCATGTGCTGTAAAAATTGTAACTATGTTAAATATTTTACCTTGCATTGTAACTTTTTCTCCTTCTTTATTTTTTAACAAAGTTTCTCTATCTTGTTCCATTGCAAAACCCCTTGCCTGTTCTATTACTATACAACTATAACCTCTTTCTTGGAATCTAGCTGCCATTTGATCCATGCTGTTATTTGTTTGCATCTAGGTACTGCAATTTCTCCTGGCTCTTAAGAATTGTCATCAGGGTATATTTTGAATAGTGTGTTTCAGGTAGTAGCTAGATGCTAAAAGCAATGCATTGCCATCTGTGGGTTTTCTGAACATCCCAGTTTCAATATATCCCTCTGGTGTTAAACAGATATTCAAATCCAAAATATTAATCATAGATCTACTTGTAACACATGTAAATTTTAAATGCTCTGTAGTACTGTGTAAATAATCCATAAACTCTTTAAATAAAGTTTCCCCTCCAGTCCAGATGAGTAAAATGTCATCAATAAAACGTCTAAACATTAGGACATTACTAAAAAAAGGATTATTTATGGCATTCAAAACATACTTCAATTCCCATGAACCCACATATAGATTAGCAACAGTGGGGGCACAAGTGGCCCCCATTGCCATTCCCTTTTTTTGCAAGAAGATTTTTTTGCCAAATAAAAAAACTTTACACTTCAGTACAAATTCAAGTAACTTTACAATAAAGTCTGTAGGTGGAATTATAGTCTGATCTCACCGACTAAGAAATTCAGCTGCCACATCCAAAGCCCCTTGGTAGGGAATGTTCATGTATAGGGCTTCCGTATCTAGTGTACATAACATGGTGTCTGCTGGAAATTGAATGTTATTCAGTACCTTTAAAACATTCTTCATATCTTTTAAATAAGCTGAATGTTCTTGTACAAATGGTTGCAGGTGAAAATCCACTAATTTAGAAAGTGGTGCTGTTAGAGAACCCAGGCCACTAACAATGGGTCGACCCAGAGGTTTTTCTAAAGTTTTGTGCACTTTAGGTAGGGTGTAAAAAGTTGCTCTAATCGGATCATCTGTTGTTAAAAATTCCCTTTGTCTTTTTATCACTCTAACCCTGTTCCAAAGCGATTTGTAGTGTTTCATCCACTGAGGTTTTAAATTCAAAAGTAGGATCCACATTCAATCTAGAATAAAAATTAACATCATTTAATTGTCTATAAACCTCAGTTGTATAGTCACTACGATCTTGGAGCACTACACAACTCCCTTTATCTGCATCTTTAATAATCGAATTCTTGTCATCTTGCAAAGATTTGTATAGCAGTTCTTTCAGCATTACTCAAATTTTGATCACTCATTCTTGATAAGGCTTTAAACAGAATTTCTAGATCTTATTCAATTAAATCCTTGTAGACCTGTATCACTGGAGATGGAGGGGTGGGGCAAAAATCCGATTTAGGATGAAACATATGAGCTTCCTCATTTGTTACACCCATATTTTTATCACTGACTAAAAAAGGATTTAAGGCTCAGGTTTCTACATACAACATTAATGTTCATGATGGTTTCATATTTATTTAAAGTATTCATGGGTGCAAATCCCAGCCCTTTAATCAAAACTCTGTTTTCATCTTCATTTAAAATGTGCCGAGAAAGATTATTTTGATTTATTATTTATTTCAATCTAGGATTAGAAAATACCTTTGAGCAAGTTTAGCTCATTTACAAAGGTTCCACGTCAATAATGGGAAGGGGGTTACCAAACAGACAGACTATAAAGTACGGTATCATGTACAGATAATATCAAATACAGAGAACAGTAGTAACAGCACAATACATAGTAAACATAGGTGACTGCAATTAGATACATAGAAGGCATTCTAGGACTTTACAGGCGAAAAACATGGGCGGGTAATCCCATTTGGAAATAGTAAGGGATGGGTGAGTCAGGGGATGAGGAGTAGCAGCAGGACAGAGAATGGGGGGTAGATGCAGCCGGGTGGCATCATCAAGCATGTTCAGAGGGTAGGAAGGGGTAGATAGGGTGGGTGCGGGGCAGGCACAGGAGGAGAAGGTGGCAGGAGGAGGGATGGTGAGGTGTAGGGGAGGGAGAGAAGAGTGGAGGGGGAGGAAGAAAGGTGTGGAACAGAGTCAGTCAGGGTCATAGTGGGTAAGTTAGTGGGACAGAGTAGGGGGTTAGGATGTGAAAGGTAAGGGGGAGGGTGAGAGAGGTGATTGAGCAGGGGAGGAAGGATGCAGCCAGGGTCCTTGTCGAAGAGGCTGAGGAATGCAGGTTACCCGATGAAGTGCAAGTTGCATGGCTAATTAAGGCATGTACACTCACTTTCCTTTGAGATCTGCAGATGCAGGAGATGCTTGAACTGGGTAAGTTGAGGTATGCTAGTCAGTTCACAGCTTAGGCCATTCATACAGTTAGGAGCTCTGTAAGGGAAGGACTGCTGGCATTAGGTGGTCCGAACCCTAGGAACATGAAAGAGTTCAGAGACAGAGGACCGGGTGTGATGCGACTTTTGAGGCTTTGATAGAAGACTGGTGATGTCCGTTGGTAGGGCTCCAAGCAACACTTGTTTGGCAAGTATACATGAATGGTACTTGATGCGGTCTTGTAGTTTGAGCCACGCGGTTAGGGTGAATAGATTACAAGTATGGGTGAGGTGGCCGGCACCAGTGATAAGTCTACCGGCTTTGTTTAGGGCAGTATTTAGTCTTTTGAGAGATGTGGCTGTGGCTGCTCCATATATAACCAAGCCGTAGTCAATAACAGATAGTACCGAGCTGTGGATTGCAAGTTTAGGTGCTTCTGGGGTCAGACTTCTTCTGTGTCTGTACAGCAGTCCTAGTTTAGCATTTACATTCTTAGCAACAATATCAATGTGTGGCTCATAGGTAAGGTGGCAGTCCAAGGTTATGCCAAGGTATTTGAAATGCTGGATTTGTTCAATGGGGCTCCTTGGTTATTTTTAACTGTTGGGGTATGTGACTTGTGTTTATGGTGGGAGGATGAGAACAGCATAAGTTTTGCTTTTTTTGTAGTTTAGAACTAGCTTGTAGGATTGGGGCAATTTTACAACTTCAAGGAACCCATGCTGTAGGTTGTCTTCAAACACGGTGGGATCCGGGTGACTTGCAAAGAAGACCGCATCATCTGCTTAAAGGAGGGTCCTTAAATGACAGGACTTTGGTAGGTGGTTTAGGAAGATACTAAACAGAAGGGGTCCCAGGATGGACCCTTGGGTACGCTTGATCTGACAGAGCACAGTTCTGAGATGGTATTTGAAATCTTCACCCTCTGTGACCTGTTGGCAAGGTAGCTGCTGAACCATTTTAGTACGCTAGGTGAGAGACCAGTCTTTGTGAGTTGGTCAACACTGCTCCTACCAGACTGCTATTGTCGATGGACTGTTGGATGAAGCAAGTGAATTCTAACAGAGCTGTAGTCATGCTATGCTTTTTCCTAAAGCCGTGTTGCTGTGTGCATTGCAGGGAGTACTTATCAAGATAGTCCACAAGCTGGTATGCATTCCAGAACCTTTGACAGTGGAGGGAGGATGGATATTGTTCCGTAGTTGCTAGGTTCCATGTGATCACCTGATTTGTGCACTGGCATGATTAGTGCAGATTTCCAGACTTCTGGGAACTGGGACAGAGTGAGGGATCGGTTGAGTATTTTAGTTATAGGCAGGAGAACCTTTTCTAAGGTAAGTTTGAGGTCCAGCGAGTCCCCACTATGTCTGTTTTTCCCCAATACTTTGGATAGCAGTTTCCTGGCCTGGGTGGCAGAGACCTGTTTGAAGTAGAACGGAGGGTGATCAGGCTTCTCTGCATCCAAGCATGGGGCAGTTGATAGGGGAGCATCTTCAAAGAAGCCTTTTGGGAGGACCTCTGATAGATTAGTGAAGGCAGTATTAAAAGAATTTGCAATTGAGAGAGGGTCAGCAATGGGACTGCCTTCAAGATTTATTATAGTCAGAGAGACCTTCTGTTCTTTGCCGTGATATCTTTTACGTTAGCCCAAAATTTCCTGCTGTTACCTCAGGAGTTTGACAAAAGCTCTTTATGGTGTTTTTTTTTTTTTTTGCATGACGAATTGCCCTTGTACAGGCATTTCTGGCTGCTTTATATGCCTAACAGTCATGCTGCCTCCCTGTAGACTTGGCAATGAGCCAGAGATTGTCACGTTGTTTCATTTTGGTAATGAGTTCTGGTGAGATCCAAGAGTTAATAGTTCCTCAGATCTTCAACTTTCTAAATGGTGCTTGGGTGTCGCAGGCCGTATTGAATACCTTGATGAAGTGATCAAGAGCAACACTGATGTCACTGACAAAGCCCAGGAGGGACCAGTCATGGGACTGGAGTTGGCGCTTTAGTAGATCTAGATGCCCATGCTTTAACATTCGGTTGTAGATGGTTATCTTTAATTAATTACCTTTAATGTCGAAATTACCTCCTGCCCCTGTAGTTGTTCCATCTCCTGTTGTTGTTGCCACGCCAGCCAGTTTGGTAGCTGTTTTCTCTGCCTTTTGCTGCCCTGTCTGGTCTTCTTTTTTCTCGATGAAAACCTGTTTGAAATCAGGGGCTGCGCCTTGGTTGAAAGGGAGGGTCCGAATTCGGTCTGGCCTGTTGAAATGGGGGTGGTGTTCTAGTATCAATATTCTGAAAAATCCTCTCCATTTCATGCTCTGAATCACTAGCTTCCATACTATATTCAAAAGAGACATGTTGTTCTCTTGTCAGAATCCCCTTTGGCTGTGCTTGATTTGTTTTCCAATTATAGACCCTATGGTTCTCATAGTCCCCAATGTCGCTCCGAAATTTTGTCAGTGTAATAGCTTTTAATTCACTGTCTAGTTTATTAATAGTGTCCTTAAGCTTAGCATTCAAAATATTGAATTCTGTATGCTCTCTGTATTTTAAAACGTCCATTTCCATTTCTTTTAATTCATTCTTCAGCTTGGTTTCTCTCTCCTTACTAAAACGGATGATTAATTGCATCAGTTTTGTGCTAGCTTCAGACAAAATTTCTTGCCACAGTTTCAAAAACTCTGTATCTTCTCCCCCATATGCCAGGTTTTTAATTAGGTGTGGCTTCCAAAGACATGTTGTTTTAGGTACAATTTGGTGCAGATAGGGAACCTGGACTAAATTCAGGCTTGGATATTAAATCCTATTTAAGAAAGAATAAATAGAAGAGAAACATGTTTGGTTTAAGTTTTAATAAGAAATTCAGTTAGAAGTATACTAGCTCCATGTATATATATTTATAAGCGTTGTGGGTTCAAAAGAACATCTGGATGCGAAATGTTAATCATATTTTGTTACATGACCCTGCCCCTTTTTTCTTTTTAACTTCTTTCCTACTCCCCCACTCCTTCCCTTTCCGTTTTATTTCCCCTCATTTTAGGTTCTTTGTTAGGAGTAATGTTTAGTTATTTATGGCTTACTAGATTGTTTTCAGCTGTAGGTCACTATACGTGAGGTTTAGAAGTGCCTTAAGTGTGCTTAATTTGTATGTGCTTAAGTAATTAAAATTTTCATTTTAATGAACTTTGTACATCAATATGACAGCACAGTGGATTTCAGTATTTAAATGGTATGTGGTTTCAAATGTTTTAGCCTTTGATAAAGGATCTGTGTTGATCCGAAACGCAATAGGTGCATTTTATTCAATAAAATAGATATTTTTGCTCTAATATCCAGTGTCCATATTATGTGAGGTACTGAGTGCTCTGTTTTTGTGTATATAATTGTTTTTTACCAGAGCACCAGCTTCCCGGTGCAAAACCTACTTTTTTTATAATTTAAAAAAACAATCAGAAAGAGCCTGTGTGAAGGTCTATCACAGAAGCCGTTTGGAGCAGTGTTCAACAGGCTAGAACTGCGCTGCCTTTTAGAGACAATATTTTTTCTCCAAGTGCAAGGATATATGGATATTTTGTCTATATGGACATTTTGAGAAACTGTGGCATGCAGGTCCACTTTAGTCCATTTTAGACCAAAGGTTTTATGTATATGAAAGTGGTTTAGTGTTTTTGTGATTCCGTGCTTTTAAAAATTTTATTCAGCATTAGTGATTGAGTATTCTTGCTAACCCTATTATTATATTTGTTTTTATAGCCACTGCCATTGTTTATCTTTAATTTAGTGATATTAGTTGAGGGGATTTAAAATATTTATTTTACTTTTCTTGTAGTTTGTAGCTTTAAGCTTGCCAATTTCAATTAGTTGAAAAACCTGTGGGAATTACAGGGCAATTACAAAAAGGCACGTAGCGTGTGGTGCTGGTTGAATTAAAGTTTGCGCCATATGTAAATGAACCAGCTGTAGAGGATTAAAGGATGGATGTGAGTTGCGTTTTGATGAATGCGGCAGAATGCAGTGGAGCACAGCAAAAGGCGTGTAGTAATCTGCGAGTAGGCATTTAGACAGGTGCTGAAGAGCGGATAGAAAAGTCAATACTACACTGCTAAGTGTTGGGACTTTAGCAAGATTTTGGTGATACATCTGAGCCATTTTGTCTGCGTCTTTGACAAGGAATTGATGAGGAACTGACAGGGCTTAAAATGCCATAGATTTTGAAATAAGCCATGTAGTGAAGACTTAAAGCAATTTGCTGTGGCAGCTGAGTCCGGACCGTATAGTGGAGAAAATTCCCACAATGCAAGTAAGTGTTGTGGTTTTTATTATTTGTTTTATGTATGCTGAGAAGTTCTTGTTGCGGTGACTTTTCTATAGTGGTATTGTTTTGGCCGTGTATTGAAATTTCTGCATGGTATTGAAATTTGATTCTTTTTCTCCCTTTTTTCTTCTTCTTGTGTAGTGGAGATAAAGGAAGATTTGTTTTTGCTTGACCCATCTGAATTTGGGAAATATAACCAAGAGTGCACACTACGGCAGGACCCAAGAGGGACATTACAGTTCAAGACTGATTTAAGGGGCTTATTGCAAGAGGCTATCTTTCTGTGGCAGAGGAGATCAGATTTGCACAAGTTTAATGAGACTCCTCTTAGAAAGAAGTGTGTGTCAAACTCTTCAAGACTTAAGAAATTGGACGTTTTAGTTGGCCTAAAGTCTAAGTAGTTTTTAATAATTTTTATCGGATAACTGTGTATTACCGAGAGCAGGAAGAATTTAAGCTATCTTCTGACTGGTGTTAAATCAAGAAAGAGAACTGTATAATCTAAAAAAATTAAAATGACTAGCTTTTTAGAAATCTGAAGGAAGCCGTAATTAAGGTTTAGTGCAGGTTTTTATCTGCAGCCTGAACAGCAAGTAATGGGTGAGTGCTGCAGAGTGCTGCTGAAAAGGATAGCAGGTGTTTAAAGGATGAATGCTGTGGAACAAACAATGCAGAAAAAGGATAGAAAGAAAATCGAAGGCAAAGAGAGTTAACACAAAAGGCTAAGAAAAAGGGGGATTCTAATAAAATTACGCAGTTTTTAAATCGACAAGGAAAACATATAGAGCTTAGAGGGAATAAGAGGATAGTAAGAAAGTTTGATCCCAAAATGACGTCATCTCCAGTAATTACACAAAACGAGGTTGTATGCTCATGTACTCATCCACTAATGAATTTCATTAGGAATATGGAAGAAGAACCAGAAAAGGTGGAAGTAACTAAGGGAGATAATAAAACAAGTGAAACTGGGCCTGAGTTACATATTTCTGACTTGGATAGTATGGATGGGAATGTAGTGAAAGATGATGCTAATGTTAACTTAGTGACTAATGACATCTTGTTAGTTAACAAAGGAAAACCAATTCAAAGGAAATAAATCCTGTTTAATGAGCCAACTAGTTTAGTAAGCCTAATTAATAGAATGGAAAATCAGAGCAGCAAGAGAGGTACTTGCCTAGAAAAATATGAATCATTTTTGACACCCAACGGGACTATGAGGAGGTCATGACGGCTCCATGGAAGAAGCCCTCCCCCAGATGATCACTCCCTGAATCAAGCCCAAGCATCGGGATCATGAGGGCTCAACAGAAGAAGCCCTCCCCCAGCTGATCACTCCCCGAATTAAGCTCGAGCATTGGGACTGCGAGGAGGTTGTGAGGGCTCCATGGAAGAAGCCCTCCCCCAGCTGATCACCCCCAAATCAAGCCCGAGCATCGGGACCGCGAGGAGGTCGTGAGGGCTCCATGGAAGAAGCCCTCCCCCAGCTGACCACTCCCTGAATCAAGCCCAAGCATCAGGACTGCGAGGAGGTTATGAGGGCTCCACAGAAGAAGCCTCCTCCAGCTGATCACTCCCTGAATCAAGCATGAGCATCAGGACCGCGAGGAGGTCGTGAGGGCTCCATGGAAGAAGCCCTCCCCCAGCTGACCACTCCCTGAATCAAGCCCAAGCATCAGGACTGCGAGGAGGTTATGAGGGCTCCACAGAAGAAGCCTCCTCCAGCTGATCACTCCCTGAATCAAGCATGAGCATCAGGACCGAGAGGAGGTCATGAGGGCTCCATGGAAGAAGCCCTCCCCCAGCTGACCACTCCCTGAATCAAGCCCAAGCATCAGGACTGCGAGGAGGTTATGAGGGCTCCACAGAAGAAGCCCTCCCCCAGCTGATCACTCCCCAAATCAAGGTACTGAAGATGGCGTTCTTGGAGCGCGAGGAGACTCTCCCTCTTTGTCTTTAGATTTTGGTGCCATCTTGTAGTATATTGGGACTGGTTTAAACTCGCAACAGGACTGAGTGAAAGCACTAAATAAAGTAAAGCAATACCTGTCAGCATAGGCCCACTGATAGGTTTTCAGCACTAGATTTTTATGCCTTTTCTTGTAAAAACCTGGGTTTCTCTGAGGAGCTTTTATTTCATGTGAACAACCAGGGCTTCTCTGCGCAGCTTTAAACAGTAAATGTAATTACTATTTTTTAGGACACCTGCGTTTCTATGCATTTCTTTAAGCAGGTCTGTTTATGTGAAAAACCAGGGTTTAGTTTGCGAAGTTAATGAGAAAGCCTGTGTTTCTCTGTACTGCCTTAAGTAAACTTTTTGGTTTTTACTGTAAAATAGCTGCAAAGCTAATTCGTGGCTCCCTTTAGCTGTGCACTAGAAGCTTACTTTATTTTCCGTGAAAATCTGCGTTTTCTTTGCATTGCCTGCTGCTGCTATTGTGCCTACTAATCTACCCCCCCAACCTCCCCCAATAAGCTCACAAGCCAGGCTTGCCCTGTATTAAGGTCCACATAAATTGAATTCCCCTTGTGTTCTTGTTCCCGCAGTCCGAGCATTGGGAAAGCCCTCCCACAGCTGATCAGTCCCTGAATCAAGCCCGAGCATCGGGACCACGAGGAGGTCATGGGGGCTCCATGGAAGAGGCCCTCCCCCAGCTGATCACTCCCCAAATCAAGCCCGAGCATCAGGACCGCAAAGAGGTTGTAAGGGCTCCACAGAAGAAGCCCTCCCCCAGCTGATCACTCCCCGAATCAAGGTACTGAAGATGGTGTTCTTGGAGCGCGAGGAGGCTCTCCCTCTCTGTCTTTGTTTGAATTTTGGTGTCATCTTGTAATATATCGGGACTGATTTAAACTCGCAACAGGACTGAGTGAAAGCACTAAATAAAGTAAAGCAATACCTGTCGGCATAGGCCCACTGACAGGTTTTCAGCACTCGATTTTTATGTCTTTTCTTGTAAAAACCTGGGTTTAGCTTGCTAAGTTAATGGGAAAACCTTTGGTTCTCTGTACTGCCTTAAGTAAACTTTTTTTTTTACTGTAAAATAATCAGCAGCAAAGCTAGTTCGTGGCTCCCTTCAGCTGTGCACTAGAAGTTTACTTTATTTTCTGTGAAAACCTGTGTTTTCTTTGAATTGCCTGCTGCTGCTATTGTGCTTATTAATCGGCATCCCAACCCCCTCCAATCACCTCACAAGCCAGACTTGCCCTGTATTAAGGTCCACATAAATTGAATTCCCCTTGTGTTCTTGGGCCTATAGCCTGAGCTTCAGGATCGTGAGGAGGTCATGAAGGCTCCACAGAAGAAGTCCTCCCCCAGCTGCTCACTCCCTGAATCAAGCATGAGCATCGGGACCACGAGGAGGTCATGAAGGCTCCATGGAAGAAGCCCTCCCCTAGCTGATCACTCCCTGAATCAAGGTACTGAAGACGGCATTCTTGGAGCGCGAGGAGGCTCTCCCTCTCTCAGTCTTTGTTTGAATTTTGGCACCATCTTGTAGTATATCGGGACTGGTTTAAACTCGCAACAGGACTGAGTGAAAGCACAAAATAAAGTAAAGCAATACCTGTCGGCCTAGGCCCACTGATAGGTTTTCAGCACTAGATTTTTATGCCTTTTCTTGTAAAAACCTGAATTTCTCTGAGGAGCTTTTATTTCATGTGAAAAACCAGGGCTTCTATGTGCAGCTTTAAACAGTAAATGTAATTACTATTTTTTAGGAAACCTGCTTTTCTATGCATTTCTTTAAGCAGGTCTGTTTATGTGAAAAACCAGGGTTTAGCTTGCTAAGTTAATGGGAAAGCCTGTGTTTCTCTGTACTGCCTTAAGTAAACTTTTTTTTTTTTACTGTAAAATAGTCAGCTGCAAAGCTAATTCGTGGCTCCCATCAGCTGTGCACTAGACGCTTATTTTATTTTCTGTGAAAACCTGTGTTTTCTCTGCATTGCCTGCTGCTGCTATTGTGCCTATTAATCGACCCCCCAATTACCTCACAAGCCAGACTTGCCCTGTATAAAGGTCCACATAAATTGAATTCCCCTTGTGTTCTTGTTCCCACAGCCCGAGTATAGGGACCGCAAGGAGGTCGTGAGGGCTCCACAGAAGAAGCCCTCCCCCAGCTGATCACTCCCCGAATCAAGATACTGAAGATGGCATTCTCAGAGCGCGAGAAGGCTCTCCCTCTCTGTCTTTGTTTGAATTTTGGTGCCATCTTGTGATATATCGCAACTGGTTTACACCTGCAACAGGACTGAGTGAAAGCACTAAATAAAGTAAAGCAATACCTGTCGGCATAGGCCCACTGATAGGTTTTCAGCACTAGATTTTTATGCCTTTTCTTGTAAAAACCTGGGTTTAGCTTGCTAAGTTAATGGGAAAACCTGTGGTTCTCTGTACTGCCTTAAGTTTTTTTTTTTTTTTACTGTAAAATAATCAGCTGCAAAGCTAATTCGTGGCTCCCTTCAGCTGTGCACTAGAAGCTTACTTTATTTTCTGTGAAAACCTGAGTTTTCTTTGAATTGCCTGCTGCTGCTATTGTGCCTATTAATCAACCCTCCAATCACCTCACAAGCCAGACTTGCCCTGTATTAAGGTCCACATAAATTGAATTCCCCTTGTGTTCTTGTTCCCACAGCCCGAGCATCGGGACCGCAAGGGGGTCATGAGGGCTCCACAGAAGAAGCCCTCCCTCAGCTGATCACTCCCCGAATGAAGGTACTGCAGACAATGTTCTTGGAGCATGAGGAAGCTCTCCTTCTCTCAGTCTTTGTTTGCCCTGTCGCCCCCACCACCACCCTTGGTGAACTCCTGTATTTATTGTGGTGGTCACGTCGCACGCTGAGCCTATCAGCCCACTTTCCCCCTCTGCAGCTAATGACTTTCCACCACCAGAGGGCTTCTACCTCCTCTCTAACTCACTCACTGTAATTCGTTACCTCCACACTACCTCTGTACTAGGTTAAACGTCCACAGCTCACCTCTTATCCTCACTAGCGGATTAGCTATCAGTGGCTGCTTGTTTTGCCTCGCTATTTTCTGGTTCTTCTTTATCATCTGAACTCAATTTAACACTACCCGAGTTAACTCTAAATATGCTCCCTTTAACTCTCCTGCTGTGCACCCTGCTATCCATGCATTCGCACCCTCCTTATGTCTCTGACCTCACCCGACCCCCTCAACAGAGTCCCCCTGCAGCAGTGATAAGCAAATATAAACTCTACTTTGTATCTATAATTCCTTATCAGCAACTTCTCTCTTCACCTACTCCAGTGGCCAATACAAGTAACATATCCCAGACCACCTATGCGTCTGCTACGGGGTCCATCCCTATGGCATATTCTCCCTATATCTGCTCGAACGAGTGCCAACCCAGTGGTATTACCCTAAGCTTGCCTTACTACTCCTGGCCACTACAAAACCCGCAACTCCTGATGCTATCTCCCCTCCACTCGCATCGACTCCTCCTCCATGCTACCCCCTTATTTTAAATCTCCCCATTCCCACTTTCTCTATCCCGAAAGGGCCCATAGCTAGGAAATCCCTTTCCCACAAAAGGTTACACTGGAATCCTGTATCTTGGTTCATCCTCTTCCTCCTTCTCATCTCAGGAAATATACACTCTAACCCTGGTCCTCCTGCTCCCCCAGCACCAGCTCTCTCCCCTGCCCATGGGCTGTGCATTGCCACCCTTAATGTATGCAGTCTATTAAAAAAATGGGATGCCTTCTAGGATTGGAGAACAGCAACATCAGCCTGACGTTATAGCCGTGGGTGAAACCTGGCTCTCCCCTCGGATTTCTGACTTGACAATAACACTCTCTGGTTATAATGTATACCGCGCTGACCAGTTGGGTATGCATTGGGGTAGCTGCACTATTTACACCAGGGACACACTATGTGGGCAGTTGCTCCCCACCCTTCAGCTGGCTCCTGGACCCCAGGCCCTTACTCAAACTCATCTTGGGATGCTCCCACACCCCCCTTCTTATTATGGCTGTCTACATTCCTTCCAGGGACCAGAAAGTGGCCTTCCTCTCAGTACTGTCCTACTTGTCCACCCTCCCGCCCAGTACTGAAAAAATCATACTCGGTGACTTTAATATCAATTGGTTAGATAAAGCCGCTAAGCCACTAGCTGATGCTGCCACTGCCCAAGACCTAATTCAATTAGTCACTTCCCCCACCCACCTTAACCAACTTACAGGGTCGTCTTCCTCCCTGCTAGACCTTGTGTTCACCAATGGCCCGCATGAAATTAAAAGCACAACCGTTCTCCCAAATGCTCTTAGTGACCACTCCCCTGTTCTCTGCTCCTGGTCCAGCAAAGCACCCAGATCTCCTCCCAAAATAACCTTACAACGCAAACTGGGCCCTGGCAAACTTGCCCTTCTTAAATCACACCTCAGTTATATGGGTTGGTCCCTCATAATGAACACTCTTGACCCTAATAGGGCCCTTGACCTCTTCATCCTCTCTTTCAATGCCATATGCGACAAATTTGCCCCACCTACCAAAAGGATGGTCAAAGGCAACCCAGTGCTTGGATCTCTGATCACATCCTGGCCCTTATGCAGACTAGAGATTCACTGTGGCACCTCTTCAATGACATTGGCCTGCCTGCCGATAGACAGAAGTACAGGGAGGCCCGGAACAAATGCATATGGGCCTTTCGCAAAGCAAAAGCGGAGTATTATAAATCCTCCTTAACCTCTACCTAGGGCTCGGGTCGCAAATTCTGGAACAACATTAAGGATATCTGTGGTAAAGACCCCAACCTGGTCCCTAACCAGATTATGGTAGATGGGTGCATGACATCTGATCCTACCTGTATGGCCACTGCTTTCAATAAAGCCTTCACCAACCCTGATCACGTTCTCTCCCCCAGTTTCTTTGACCTGCCTTCAGCCAGCTCCTCCTCCCCCCTAAAGCCCCCTCTTTCACCTACACTGCATTACATCCAAGTCTGCGGAGCCGTACCTTAGAAAAGTCCTAAGTCACTCCAGCTACAGTAGTGACACCCTTGACTTGAAACTCTGCAGCTCACACTGCATGAGGTTCTCCACCTCCTCACCCATATCCTTAACCGCTCCTTATGTCAGGGTATACTTCCCTCTAGGTGGAAATCAGCTTACATCACCCATATATTTAAAAGTGGAGATGCTCATGCTTGATTCAGGGAGTGAGCAGCTAGGGGAGGGCTTCTTCTGTGCAGCCCTCATGACCTCCTCGCAATCCCAAAGCTCGGGCTGTGGGAACAAGAACACAAGGGGAATTCAATTTATGTGGACCTTAATACAGGGCAAGTCTGGCTTGTGAGGTGATTGGAGGGGGTTGGAGGGGTCGATTAATAGGCACAATAGCAGCAGCAGGCAATTCAAAGAAAATGCAGGTTTTCACAGAAAATAAAGTACTATCATCAATAACTACTGCCCCATTTCCATTCTTCCTCCCCTATCCGAAGCCCTAGAGCGGATTGTCTCTGATCAGCTCACTGACCATCTAAACAAGTACAACCTACTCTGTGAGTAACAGCATGACTTTCGGAAAGGCCACAGCACTACCACCGCCCTCCTCCAGTTTACGTCACACACATACACTCCGCCCTGGACAGAGGTCATATCACTGGCGCGGTTTTCATCTATCTCAATAAGGAGGCATTTGACACCATCAAACACTCCCTCCTGTTAACCACCCTGCCAACATTGGTTTCTCCCGGGACATCCTTGGTTGGTTCTCTATCTCTCTAACTGCTACCAGCAAGTCAAAATTGGTAACACCCTATCCAAAAGGCTGCCTGTCCTCTCAGGCTTCACACAGGGGTCCATACTAGGACCTCTACTTTCCGGCCTCTTTCTCAACTCCTTCCCCATGGCCTGCCCTGGTAACGTGTTACTATATGCAGATGATGCTGTCCTACTCTCTCTGACCCTGACCCCTCTCAACTCTACCGTTCCCTTCAATCCACCTTTAGCTGTGCTGAGAACTGGTTCTCTGCACAGCGCCTTATCCTCAACTATAAGAAGACCAAAGTTATGCTTTTCTCTCATCCTCTCAACACCCAGAAGACGCATTGCCCCCAAGTTCTGTCAATTGAAATACCTTAGAGCTTGTCGACTCCTTTAAGTAACTGGGCATCACACTAGACCCTGCACTAAACTTCCACCAACATATCCATCTCCTGTCTATAGCCCTTAATGTTAGGCTGGGGCTACTGCACTACTTCAAGCACCGCCTTACCACAGACACCCTTAGGCTCGCCGTCTCCTCCTCCGTCCTCTCACTGCTCGACCATGATATACTTATTTATAGTGCAGCTAGCACCTCAGCCCTACATAGACTTCGTCTTGCCCTAAATAAAGTGTGTCACCTCATACTGGGATGTGATCGTCTCACTAATACATGCTCCCTCTATAACACCACCAACTGGCTCAACCTGGACAATAGGATCAAATACCATACCTGCCTCATAGCTAAATAAATCACCCTCGGCCTCTCCCCCTAGTACACCCGGAACCAAAGCTTAAGCACACTCGAAGTTCTGCCAAGCCACTCCTCATGGTTCCATCCTGCCAAACCTCACAATTCCAAAGGTCCTTCAGCTTCAGAGCCCCCTCCGTCATGAACAGCCTTCCAACCTGGCATGTAAATGAAAATAGAATTGGCCCTTTCAAAACACATCTTAGGTACCACCTCCAGGCCTCTAATACCTGTGATTGCTACTTAACCCTTACCCTCCTCCCTTCCCAGCTGACCATGGCCACTGGCCTGCCTGCCTAGGCCTCTAGAATTATGACTTACTCTGAGCTTTACCATATATATCCAACTGTACTAGTTTACCATAGCTTCTGTTTGTTAGTCTTCACTGCCTCTTTGTACTCATTGCTGAACTGTGTTCTCATTGAATTGTTATGTAAATTTTGTTATGTACCTAATTTCTGTCATGTGGAACTTTTGTAAATGAGTCTTTGACTCAAAGGTATTTCTGATTCCTCAATAAATAAATAAAAATAAAAGATTATAATATTAATGCCTCAATAATTCATGAAACAGGAAAGAAAATTCCGCCCTTATGGGAAAAGAGACATAGGATAAGGCTGCTTCATCAGCTAATAAAATTATTAATGATGAAGAATGTGGTAGCTCCGGCCATATTTGCAATAACAGGCTGGAAGGTGGTGAATGGAATGAATCAGTGTATAGAATTCTTTTGGATTTAAAAAAAGAACAACACTTTAGCAATGTCCAACTCCTGGAATTGGTTACCCTTTTTCATGCATTTTTGGACCTCTATGTAAACAATAAAAATAAATGTGAATGTGGGAGAAAAAGTAAAACGCAAGTAAATGATGATACCTGTTTAACTCAAGAAGAGGATGATGTAAGTAAAAGCTTTAATCAGTCTTGGGAGTTAAGTGAAGAGGTAACTATAGTAAAAGGAACTGATAAAAATGCAATAAAGACAATAACTAGGGAAATTGCTGAAAATGATATAAAAAAATAGATCTCTTAGTTAAAGACCTAAATCAAAGGAAAAAACAGATTAAGGAAAGTAATGGAATACAGAAAGGAAAAGAGAAAGAAAGGGCAAGATCTATGATGGGTAGTAAAGTACAGCCAAAGGGGAAACTAGTAAGGCAAGATGGAGGGAGTGGTAAAAAGAAGGATGATAAAAAAGTGGCAAAGGAAAAGAAGATTGAATCATTAGCAAAGAAAAAGGTAAGATTCAGTGCAAGGGCCAAAAAGGAAGTACAAGCTAAAAGCGATGTGTTAATAGAAGAACAGAAGAATATTCCAATAGCTAAAGGTGATTTACTGCCTACAATATATGTGAATGGGTTACCGAAATCAAGAAATGAAAATAATTACACTTTGAAGTTAGCAGTTTATAATGTGCTTAAAGGCATATTGGGTCATAAAGTGAATTGGCATGATCTTTTTCCTTTTTTTTTATTTATTATGCTTTATGCAGATTCCTGGCCACCAGTAATGTTCACCCTAGTCACAGACCCCCAGACCTCTACGCCCAATTATAGTCTGCACTCACCCCAGTTACCCCTGGCTTGCCCCCAGAGGGCTGGGTTGCAGCACTGGGCCCCAATGCCACAAATCCAGTATCTGCTCAGGGGAGCCAGCATCAGAGGTGATAGGAGGTCTGGGAGCAGGGCATCATGTAGGTGAGCCAAACCCCAGAGTTTTTTTCCCCTGTAAGCAGGGGCAGGGATGTGCAATGACATCTGGCGTTCACCCTGCCCCTGAGGATACTGGCGTCGATATGCATATGGCAACTCAGCCTCCACTGGGTGTCGCTCGACACCGATCGCTCACACACCCCTTCCCCCTAGAGAAGGAGAGCAGTCAAGGGATGCACGATCCTTCTCTCCCCGCCAACTCTCCGATGACCCACGTCCGTTCCCGAACCTGGGTTGCTGGCGTCACAAGCGGAAATCCAACCACTGCGCTGGCAGGCCAGCGTGAATTGGCATGATCTTAAGTCTACCTATCGATATAAAGCAGCCCGGCAAAAGGTTGGATTTGTGTAGTATTTAAAGATGGGGACAAAAGAAGAAAAATATTGGCAAATAAAGAAAGATTTGCAGAAATAGGGGTTTTACTTGATGTTACTATAAGATAAAGTCAAAAAATACAGACAAAACAGGATAGTAAGATTATTAATGGGATATCATGTGAGAACATGGGAAAAATTAAGGACAGTTATAAACAACCAAGGATAACAGCATATATGACACTAATTGAGATAGTGCACAACATAGGAAGTGATGAAAAAGAAGTACTTAATAAAAGAGGTAGGAGACAACTAGGGAGCAGGATTAATAGCTTGGACATATTACAGCTAGATGAGAGAACAGAGGAGAATGATATATTGGAAAATATATATACAGTGAGCTCTGTTAGTAGCAAGAGTATGTTAAGCTTACAGGAAGTGTAATTGACCAGAGTTGGACAATAAAGGGAAAGATCTTATAAAGCTGCTTAATTGGAATGTGGCAGGGCTGAAAGAGAAATTAATAGATAAAGATTGCCATGCATGGATGAAAAAATTCTCAATATTATTATTATTACAAGACCTTGGTTGAAAAAAGGGGAAATTACATTATTGAAGGGCTTTACCTCGTGGCCGGTAGCAGCCACAAGGTTAAAAAGATTTGGACGCCCAAAAGGTGGCCTAATGATCTTGTTAGATATATCTTTAAAATGCAGAGCTATAGAGGTTAGTGTTGCTTCTGAGTATTTCATGTATATTGTTATAGTAAATGAGGAACAAATGTGGGCACTCTATAATATCTATATTGCCCCCAAATTAAAGTTACAAAAATAGAAGTCCATATTGAATTTGATAGGAAATAGTCTAGAGTCAGTTAAAGGAAGATTTATAGGCATTACCATAATAATAGCACGGGACTTTAATGCACATGTGGGGAATATGATAGAAGAACAGACACATGATTGGTGTCTTGATGATGTCATGAATATTCGGGTAAGAAACTCTAAAGATAAGGTTGTATCTAACAAAGGCAAGACTGTTACACAATTTTGTGAGAGATTAGCTGTTGACTGTTAAATGGAAGAACTAAAGGTGATTGGATTGGAGAATTCTCATTTCCGACAAGAAATGGAGGGAGTGTGTTAGATTTATGTATGGTCGAAGCTACTGATTATAATTCGGTTGAGATGTTTAAGATAATGAAACTTTGGGATCGTGATCACTTCCCTTTTATATGTAATTTAAATATAGGATTGAGAAAAAAATATATGAGTGTAGAAAACCAGGCAGATGGGCATATGTGTATCATGTATGTTAAAAGAATCAAATGGAATGGATATACAAAGCAGACAATGGACAATTTGTTTAGCAACGAGCAATTAGAAAGTATAGTCAAAAAAATTACAGCTGATAAATCAGGGATAGGGGAATATAGGATTGAGATGTATGATGAGTTAATAATTAACATTGTTGAAGCCCTAAGTGTCCAGGAAAGATCAAAAAAGTTATTAGATATAGGAGCACAACATCCATGGTATGACAAGGACTGTCATATATTAAGGAATGAAGTAAAAAAGTGGGGAAAATAAGAATAAAACAACCTTCAGTAGATGTTATGAAGGCTTTCAAGATGCTGAAAGCAGAATATAGATATACAATAAGGGAAAAAAGGCAAACTATAAAAATAGACTATGGTAAGAACTGCAAGTAAGTATAGTTAATAAAGACATGAAGTCGTGTTGGACTTTGGTTGCCTTTGGGTGCAATGAGGCTAACGTGCAATATAATACTTTGGGTATGATTCCTGAAGATCAATGGATTAAACACTTTACTAATATTTATGAATTAGTGAACAAAGATTATAAAGAGGACAAGTTGGATAAAGAAAGTTTAAAGATTATGGCCAATAATTATACTATTGTCTTTGAGTTTGAGAAAGTTAAAAAAGCAATTAATGCACAAAAAAAGAATAAGGTTGCTGGGGGAGATGGTGTCCCGGTGGAATTATTACAAAATAATTTAGACTTATGGGCTAGTATTCTTACACCAGTCTTTAATTATATAAATGCCTCTCTTTTGTTACCTCAAGCTTGGAATAAGGGAATAATTGTACCCCTTTTTAAAAAAGGAGATAAACAGGACCCACAATGTTACCGTCCTATATCTTTGTTGCCAGTAACACAGAAAATATATTCCAGATTGATTCTAGAAAGGTTGCTTAATTGGGTAGAGGAAAATGAGTGTATATCACCCACCCCCCAAGGACCGATTCCAGCGCCGCACAGGCAGACGCCAAGGAAGCGCTCCCTGCATCCAGGGGTGCACAAAGATTTGAATTGTGGCGCCTTTTCATTCATTTGTTGAAGCAAACCCAAAAGAGACTAAAAGTGATATTTGTGTAAATCCTGCCTTGCAACAGTGAAGCAGTGGGTTTGTCTTTCTTTGTGCTCCCTCTGACTTAATTTAAGTTTACCTGCACAGTTGCCATAATTTTTTATTTTTTTTTTTACTTTTTCTTTGACTGAAAGCCTACACCTGCCTTGTGATTTCATGCTAGCAACCTATTACGTTCACTTGTGCAATCGGACCAGCCCTTGTACAAATTGTGCTTAACTTGTCCTACCTCTCCTTTCCTCAGCAGTTGTTGGATCCTGCACAGGGTCAGGGGCTCACCCCCACCCTCCGGAGGTCGTGAAGGCCGTCGGACCGGAGGCTCTCCCCAACCCCCCAAGGACCAATTCCAGTGCCGCACAGGTAAACACCACAGGCGCTCCCTGCATCCAGGGGTGCACAGTTTAGTCCCGCGTTGCTGCGACTACTCCCCACCCGCCCCCAATACCCTCCCACCCTTTTCCAGCCTTAGTTATATAGGTGGAAACCTCGCGTTAGGTTGTACGGTCTCACAGGTTTTTTTTCTAACAGCACTGTTTTCCATTTGCTCGTTATAACGTCTGGCCACTAGAGGGACTCAAATTCCATCTGTACTCAAATACACACTTTGGTACTTCAACCCACCTAGCCTTCCTTTTTACTACAGGAACTCCTGACCTTCAGCGGATGCCTATTGCTGCAGGGGCTAACTAACTTTTATATTTTCCTACTTGCCTCTGCTCGTTTCATGCACCATCCCATTTCACCTCTTAAATTCTTCCACTCCTGCACAATGGCTTACACTGCTATCTTGACTCTACTATTGTGTGTCTTCTCCCTTCTGTTACTTTCTGCGCTTTCCAGCCCTGTCGCACTTACCTCACCTCCCAACGTTTACTCTCTGGACAACTTTAACTTTTCCAACCTACTGGCTTCCTCTTCACCATTCCCCATCCCCCCTACTGCACTTATTAGCAAGCGCCTGTTCCTGTTAACTAGGTTCTGCCCGGTCAAGTCAAAATTCTCCCCCCGAGATTCTATAAGGACTTGCTTCAGGATATCACTTTGGACTTGTATCATCTACCTCATGCTAGCTGGGGATATCGAGGCTGATCCCAGTCCTCCTAGGGCATCCAACCCAGGACAACCTCCCCTGTTGCTATACTTCCCTAAATCCAATGGTCTCACCCTAGCCCATATAAACACTAGGAGCCTTCTAGCCAACCTACCCGACCTTCAGGTCTGGATGAATGTAAACTGCCCAGACATCTTAGCGATCTCGGAGACTTGGCTAAAACCCACAGTTACAGACTCCCAGTGCTCCTTTCCTGGGTATAATATGCTCCAGGCCGACCGCTTGGGGACAAAAAGAGGTGGAGGGCTAGCGCTATACTACAAATCACACCTTAACATCACACTCGTACAGGACCCCCCTCTGCCAAATTCCGAAGTACTCCATGCCCTCCTTTTACTTGGTGGTGTAAAGAAACTCCATATCTTCTGTATATATGTCCCTCCCAAAAACTCCAAACAGGGTCTCTCTGAACTCATGGATAACTTGCTATCAGGTACAGGCAAAAACGACATTATCTGCCTCGGGGATTTCAACCAAGACTGGTCTGAGAATAACTCAGCCCACCTATCATCAATCACTAGTAAGGCCAACCTCTCCCAGCTCATTCAGAAACCCACAAGAGTCTCTCGGGGGGGCGCCTGCGCCACCCTGCTCGATTGGATCCTCACTAATAGGATGGAATACCTGAACACGGCAGGCATGCTCCCTGACACCATAAGCGATCACTATCCTGTGTACTGTGTATGGGACACCTCCACCCTTTCGTTTCCCTCTAAAGTCGTTTCCTTCCCTGACGTATCACACCTAAGGGTTGATGCTTTCATAGCTGATCTCAGCCTTGTTGACTGGTCGCCTATCTACTTAACTGAAGACATAAACCAGGCCACTGACTACTTTAACTCTGTCCTTCTCTCTCTGCAAAACTTACACATCCCCGTCTCTACTCGCAGGGTGGCAGGGAAGGTGACCAAGTGGCTCACGTGCCCCCTGCTTCAAATGCTGAAATGTAGGGACAAACTTTGGGCTGCGTGGAAAGTCTCTCGCCTGTGAACTGACTTTGAAGCCTACAGGGCTTCTCGGAACAACTGCAAAAACACGCGCCTGGCTCAAGCACCTACTTTAGGAACCTCCTAAAATCCTCTGCTGACAACCCTAAGATGTACTGGGCCCAAATCAAGGAAATTCTTGGCAATAACAAGCCTCGGACTCTACTGACATGATTATACAGGGCACTCACTGTAACAACCCGCTCACCATTGCCAATGCTTTCAATTCCCTCTTCTCCTCGCTACCAGCTGATGCTCCTGGGGATACAAGAGTTAACTGGCCCACCACCCCAGCTTCAAGCCCCACTCATCCCACCTTTGCATTGTTGCCAACCACATACCATGAAGTACGTAAACTTCTTAATTCCATACCAGCCCGAGGGGGCCCAGGCCCTGACGGCATCCATCCTGGGATTCTCAGGCAGTTTGCTCCCTGGCTTACCAAGCCGGTCACCAGGCTTTTCAATCTTTCTATCAGTACCTCCTCCGTCCCATCAGCCTGGAAAACGGCTAGAACCATCCCTATCCTTAAGAAGGGCAATGTCAAACAAATGTCCAAGTACCGTCCCATCTCTCTCTTGCCCACCCTTAGTAAACTTCTCGAGAAACTAGTTCATCGTCAGCTCTCAGAACACCTCGGCAAGTTCAATCTCCTGACCCCCTGCCAACATAGCTTTAGGCCTGGACACAGTACCACCACAGCTCTAACCCAACTTACCAATGACATAAAAAGCAATATGGATATCGGCCTACTCACTGGAACTGTCTTCATTGACCTGTCCAAAGCTTTCGACCTGGTTCATCACCAACTTATGCTGTCAAAGCTCCAATCCACTGGTGCCTCTGACCCCACTCTAACTTGGTTCCACAGCTACCTGGACAATCGTACCCAGGCTGTAGCTTTCCACAAGGCTTTATTCTCTCCCAGATGGATCACCCATGGTGTTCCTCAGGGGTCCATTCTTGGTCCATTACTTTTCTCCCTCTTCCTGAACGACATTCCCTACTCCTCCCAACTCAGCTGTATTCTCATGTATGCTGATGACCTGGTCCTCTACTTGGCATCTAAATCGATCGAGAACATCAACCTCTCACTCTCAAATGACTTTCATGTCCTTCAACAATGACTACTGAACAACCACCAACATCTTAACCTGGACAAAATACAAGCCATGCTGTTCGGCTCTACTAAAAAACTACCCCCCATGGCCTCAAAGCTTCTGGTTCAGTGCCAGGATGGCTCCCCAGTCACCAACATGTCCTCCTTCAAATACCTGGGGGTCATCCTTGATCCCTCCCTTGACTTTTGTACGCATAACAACTCAGTCTGTCATGCTGTTAATGCGAAAATTGGTGCTGCCTACCGTGTACGACACTTCCTCACACCATCTGCTAGACTATCAGTAGCAAGGGGGGTGCTTCTCCTGTAGCTCCAATATGGACTACCTCTTCTATACTCTGCTAACTCCAGCATGCTCAGCAGATGGGATACCTCTTATAATAATATCTGCAGATTTGCCTTATCCGTCCCATGCCTCACTCATCACTGCCTCCTTTACTCCGGGTTAAACTGGCTGTCACCCGTGGAGCTCCGGGCCTTCTCCCTGGGCTGCTTTATAGACTCCCTAACTAGACCCCCAAGACCTGACTCCCTGGCTCAACTGCTGACTCCTGTTTCCCCAACTCGCTTCCTCAGATCCTCCTCTGCACCCCTGCTCTCATGTAGATCTTGCACCACAAAAATGGGCGAACAGGCTTTCTCTTGCTTTGCTCCTAAGTTCTGGAACTCTCTCCCCCATCAGGTCAAAAACGCCAACTCCCACCGGGTTTTTAAAAATTCGCTGTTTTCTCACCTACTCACCCTTGGTCGCTGCCGATGTTCATAACACAACCTCATCTGACCACCGGCCTGTTGCCATGACCTCCTCCCATTTGTCGCAACATTAATGCTTTTTTTATGTTTGTATCCTGGAGTACCAACTTGTTGTTCTTTCCACTGTGTACTGCTGTTATATTTTTCTTTTTTCTTATTTTTTATTACTATTTTTTGCTGCAATCTAATGATTTATTTAATGTTACTATGTCATGATGTATCACTGTAATTTGTTGGCATCTTTGTCTTGTACTATCCCGGGTCGTGCCTGAAAATAGGCAGGATTGTTGCCTAGTGCACTTACCCGGTTACCAAAAGCTAATAAATAAATATCAAAATTCTAGTGTGGATTTAGGAGAGAGTGTGGAACTATGGATTTGGTGTTCACATTTAATTACCCTATTGATAATTATGTGAGGAACAAAAAAATAATTGTATGTTGGCTTCATTAATATTAAATCAGCATTTAATCAAGTAAATAGATATAAATTGTGGGATATTTTGGACAGTTTGAAAATTGACCAACATTTGCTGACTATCTTAAAAATGTTGCATATAAATACTACAGCAAATGTTAGGTATGGTCGAGATGGGGTGCTGTCTAAAGAAATTAAAATCTCTCGAGGTGTGAAACAAGGATGCCTGTTGGCACCACTTCTTTTTAATTGATATAGAGAAACATTGATCAATAATATTAAGCTGATTGATTCCTTTGCTTCTAAGATAAATAATGTGTTAATTCAAATACTCTTATATGCAGATGATGCAATAGTGATTTCACAAATGCCTACAGGACTTCAAAGAGCAATATTAAATATTATGGAGTCACTGAAGTCTTTAGAATTGGAACTAAATGTGAGTAAAACAAAAATCATAGTGATTAGACAAAAGAATGGGAATGACGGTAAAAATTGGGTAATAGGAAATAGTAAAATTGAGGAAGTAGCAGAGTATTGATACTTGTGGGTAATTTTTTGATAATAAAGCATCCTGGATACAGCATTTAACTGAGGTTAAGTCCAATGCATATAAAACATCTGGTACAATTAGAAGTTTTGCTTATAAATTCACAAATAATTCATTTGCAGCTTTAAAGTAAACATTTGATACCAAGTGCATATGTCCGCTGCTATATGGGAGTGAAATATGGGGGCTTTATATGATAAACAGAATGTAGAGGTGATACAGAACTCATTCTTGAGAACAACTCTGAATTTACCTAGAGATTTCCTGTTAATTTTATTAGAGCTGAAACTGGGACGCTACCCATAAAAATAAAAATTTGAATCCGTGCTACAAAATGGCTGGGTAAAACCCTAAAAATGAAGGATGATAGGCTTCCAGAGTTGTGCTGGAATTATTTTAAAAATAAACAAACAAATGGGGTAAATACTGGTTGGTTTGTGAAACTGAACGAGGTGCTGTCAAAGGCTGGCTTTGTGGAAATCTGGAATGGGAATATGGCAAATAACACTGACTCATTTGTGAGCGAGGTAACTGTAAAGTTAAAAGATACTGTAATGCAAGAAAATATGGGTAGAATCCATGCGATTGATACGCATGGGCTTTACTCTAATATTAAAATAAATTGGGGTATTGAAAAGTACTTAATAAAGGTGAAAAGTTTAAGCATAGGAATTTGTTGTGTATGATGATAAGACTGGCCAGCTTGGGCAACACATTCTTCAACTTACAAAATAAACTTTATGGTATGAGTATAGAAAAGTGTAAATGTGCTACCAAAAAGGATCTAGAAATTGAGCATGCACTAACTAAATGTATATTATGGCAAGAAAAAAAGAAATGTCTTAATCCATTAATTGACAGGGAGATGATTTTATAAAGATGGCGTTAAGTTTGCATGATATTAGGTATATGTATGGGTTAGCAAGATTCTTTATCACTAAAACTTAAATTAGCTGGGATGAGACATATTTTATGGTGTAATGTTTGATATACAAGAAGTGTCTATGTTTATTTATATTGTGATTTTATGGATGTTACAAACGTATGTTTTATACATTTTGTCTAGTCAATAAAAGAATCTGAATCTGAAATGCTGAGAAGTGTCTAAATAAATGGGAACTGAATAAAAATATAAGTAAAGTTTGGAAGGTTCCAACAGAGAGTTGTGTTTTACTTCACTATGAGCGGGACTGAATTGTTTTTTCAAATGGAAGCAGTCCCTTATACTCTTTGAATGTTTTTGTTTTCCAATGGAAAATGCCTTATTGTTTTCATGTTATTTCCTTTTAATAGTTATTATAAATAAAATAAATCAAGGAAAGCTAAAAAAAAAAAAGATATAGTCTGAAGTGGATTATTAGTTACATAGATACAGCAAGTATATTAATCCAGAGTACCTGGGTAGTAGTAGTGTGACTTTGAAGTGAATATTACAGTCCTGACTACAGACACAATCAAATTGCATTCATCTATTATCCGTTCATTGTTCTAAACCATGGTTATCAGAGTCTTTGCTGCAAGTACTCACATGCTCTTAAGGTTGAGGAAGGAAGGGATTGAAGTAGCGTGGCTGGCTGCTGGCTGTGTCCATGGCCGACTCCTGGCAGACTGCTTCGCTATCCCAGTTTCTTGTGGTTTTCAACACATGGCCATAATTATTTTTAACCAATTTATACAGTACAAAATTTACTTTTAGTTCAGGCAGGGTGGTTTAACTCTGCAGACTCATGTCTTTTATTTTGGAAATGATTACAGTGTATTTAGTATTCCTGTACCAAAAAGCCTCCAGATGACAATTTGAGTGATTTACACTGCAGGACTTTTTTTTTTATTTATTTTTATTGAACGATTTTTAACAACATTGGCAGAATCCATTGCAGTTACATACAGTGTATTTTTTTTTACATAATGGTCCAGATATTCAAAAGAGATGCGCCAGCGCGAGCCCGAAAATGCGCCATTCTGCGATATTCAGCGGGAGGCAGATGCGCCCCTCCCCAAATCACACTGTGCAAGAGTGCAATGATAATGAATGCATGCGCAACTGAAGGGGGAGGAACCATGCATAAATGGCGCAGTGCGATATTCAACAACATGCACCATGCGCAATAGGGGAGTAAACAGAAGTTGCGCGATAGCGGAAATGAGCCAAAATAAAAAGGAACAAGAGAGGCACAAGAACGCTACAGGGAAGGCACATGTTGCTGAACCATAGCCAGCCACACAGGCAACACACACACAGGGCAGGACAGAGACAGAGCACCTGGAACCCCAGGAACAGGGAAGGTGTGGGGAGCCACAGCCACAGTGCAGTGCAAAGGGGAAATGCCACACAGCACTGAGGCCACCACAGGAAGGTGTTCCTGCTGCCTGGGAAGTAGTAGCAAGGACAGTGGGGGAACACAGAAACAGCTGCCGGGGGAACACAAGCCAGGACATGGCTAGTGCCACCATCAGATGGAAGCAGTTATGAGGGTGAGAAGGCAGGCAGCAGGGGGGCGCGGCCATGGAAGGGCCCGTCGGTGGTATGCCCCCAACAGGCAGTACCAAGCCTGCACCAGCTTTGAGCCGTACATCGATACCGAGATTGTGGGCAGGTACCGCCTGAACCAGGCAATTCTGAGGTGGCACTGTGAGCTGTGTAGTGATGTGATGCAGGCACCCACACGACGGAGCCATGCTCTGTCAGTGGAGACAAAAGTGACAGCTTGCATGTGACTGCTCGCCATGGGTACCTTCCACAGACCAACAGGGGACATGACAGGCATAACCCAGTCGGCCACGTCATGCCACCTCACCCAATTCCTCAGCGTTCTGCTGCCACATGCTGCGGAGTACATCCATTTCCCCAGCACACCGGTGGAGTGCACAGCAAACATACAGGAGTTCCCCAGGGTAGCATGTATGCCTGGCGTGCTCGGGGCAATAGACTGCACCCATGTGGCCATCCGCACACCACCTGGCCCCTAAGGGGCTGCATACATGAATCAGAAGGGGTATGCAAGCATCAACTGCCAGGTGGTGTGCGATGTCAGGGGGCACATAAGCAATGTCTGTGCCACGCACCCTGGGGGGGCACATAATGCCATCATCTGGCACCAGTCAGCACTGTGCCACAGATTCGAGAGTGGGGACATCCCCACTGGACACTTAGTGGGTGAGTATGCAAACCACGCAGAAAGACATGGAGCTTGGGAGGGGCAAAGTCAGAGGTGACATGGGTATTGGCCTAGATGGCCCAAGGCAGGGCGACGCTGATCACCAAACTAACTTCCACCCTCTACACACAGGTGACAGTGGATACCCACTCCATCCCTGACTGCTCATACCATACCGGCGGCCCGCGACCCCATCGCAGCAATGCTACAATGAGGGACATGCCACCACATGCAATGTCATTGAGCAGGTGTTCAGGATGCTGAAGGCACATTTCCATTGCCTGGACACATCTGGCGGTGCCCTACAGTACAGCCTCTCAAAGGCCTGTGGGCTATTCCTGGCCTGTTGCATCCTGCACAACATGGCCAACGACTGTGGGATAGCTGTACAGGCCGAAGAGGGGGACAGCGATGGGGACGATGAGGACGCTGGTGAAGATAGTGATGGGCAGCCCCCCCTTGGGCGAATGGACCCCTGACTGATCCAGCTGGCACAGCTGCACTGGGACACCATCACAGAGGAGCACTTCAGCCAACCCAGGTAAGTTATGGGGCCATGTGCAACCACCAGTGGCAAAGGCACAACCCCCAAACACGCATGGACAAACACCAGGGGTGCATGTCATTAAGGGAATTGGCCAAGCATGGAACTGCACACGCCACCAGGGATGGGCAAGGTCTAACACGGCATGCGGTCACACACACACACACACACACACACACACACACACACACACACACCTCACAAGACATGCACAAAGGGTAAGAGGCACGCTGACCCCGACCACCACCCCTAGCCACACACACGTCCACAGACCACTACGCCCAGTGCCTGTCATTGTGTGTGTGTCAGATGCTGGGAACCATTGCACAGTGGTGGACAGTGCAATGCAGGCATCATCATGCACACGCCACAGTGGACAGCAGCTGGGAGGGTGTGCAGATGGAATGTGTGCGTGCATGCGTGCAGTGCCGGGTACCCCACCCGTGCATTGCATGCTAAACAACACAATGCACACAGGGCAGCATCAGACAGTAACCGTGCTGGGGGACAGGTCAGTCATGCGCCACAGCCACCATAGATGCATGGGTGGCCCCGCCGAGACCCGCCAGCAGTGACAGGCTGACCAATGGCCTCATGGGGTGGCACCGACGGTCCCCCAGTGGTTCCACTGCGTGAACACAACTGTGCTCGCGCAGGAGTCTGCAGCACACTGAACATGCCTGCGCCAGGTGTGCTCGGGATGCCCACAGCTGAACCCGGTGTCGACAAGGAGGGTGTCGCACGATGCCAGGAACAGGGGGTGGACATTGCACTGCTTGGTGTCTGCGACGCATGGGCAAATAACTGTGTGCCCATTGTGGCCATGACAGCTGTGATTGCCTGTGTCTGCCTGTCAATGGCAGCGGTCACATCCTCCCGCAACCAGTCCATCCCTGCCAGGAGCAGAGCGGTGTCTCTGCTGCACCGCTCCTCTGCCTGGCGCAGAGCCGCACTGAGTGCATCCACTGCCATCACAAGCCACACCTGCTGACTGACTGATTCTTGGAGTATGCGGGTGTGCTCATCTAAGAGGTCATCTGCCTGATCGGCATGCTGTCCCTCATGGTGTTCACGGCCCTGATGGTCAGCACCCCTTGAGGGTGGGCGCTGTATACCAGGGCCAGGCCTGGGCATGTCCACATGCGGTGCACTAACGCCACCCCAACACTGTACCCCCATGGCCATTGGCCGACTGCTGACACTGCCCCTCCGGCTGCTGTTCTCCAGGGCTCAACGGTGCCACCACAGTGGCCGCAACAGCCCCACTGTCCTGGACACACACCAGTGCTGCCCCACTGGTGCAGACAGGCGCAGGCTGGGACTGTGATGTCACGCAGGCCTCCACGGCGGCACCACCCACAGCCATGCCCGTGATGTCACCTGCTGTGTGGCCATCCTGTGGACCACATGTATCACTGCCCATGATGTTAGCTCCATCATTATCAGTGACGGATCCAGCACCAGCCAGATTCTCAGCATGCTGGCATCCATGGATGCTGGCACGCTGGGACACGGGCAGGGCCTCCTCCGCACCTGCTCCACCAACATCAGTCCGGACATCCAGGTGGGCCCACTGTCGCCCTGACCCTCGTATGCCTGTGGAGGTGGATGGGCCTTCCTCTATCTCCATGCTACCGCCCTCAGTGGAGAAGCCCACCACCGCTGACCCATGTAGATGCTCAGGAGCTGTAAGGGAAAAACAGTAGCATTAATGTATGTGACCTACCCTGTCCCCCCACCCATTGACAGACCAGGACCTACCATGCAGTGACGGGCTACCACCCGTCTGGAATCCACCACCCGGAACACCCTCGATGGCACAACCCTGCATGATGCCAGCAACCCGCTCTTCTTGTGGGTCAGGCGTTGCGCGATCGGCTGTCCCCACCGATGCGGAATCGTGCTGCTGCCCGATGGCAGCCACCTCTCCTTAATCCTCCGCCTGTCCGTGCCCATCTTCTTTTTGTACTCTTGCACGGACCGCTGGTGGCTGCCATGCAGGTTGACAGCACGCGCCACCTCTTCCCATGCAGCAGCACAGGCCTGTGGTGTTCCCTGGCGTCCACTGAGCAGCGGCTCCTGGTCGAGGTAGGCCTCAAACAGGGCATCTGTTTCTGCCTTGGTGAAGTTAGGCCTCCTCTTCCACCCACATCTCTGTTCCTCTTCCTCCACCTCATGATCGGTCATTATTCATCCTGTGAGAATGACATGTGTTACCTGTGACTGTGCAGTCCCATGCATGTCCCAAACACCACAGTCCACACTCCCAAACAGCATGCAACTCACCACAATAGACTGCAGAAACCGGCTATTGCATGTGCAGTCCAATGTCGCAGTTTTATAGCGCAACGCATGCAAATGAGGCGAGGCGCATTTTTAAGTCGATGCAAATACAGTGTCTGTGCCACTGAATGGCTGATTAGCTGATTTGCATATGCCGGCTGAATATCGCGCTGTTGCACTTTGCGCAATTGTGTTGAACGTGCTCAGCCAAGGGCGCAGTTCTGTGACATGTGCAGTACACACCTAACTGCGCATGCCCAGGGTGATGACGCAGGTGCCTGTGGCACTGCTGACATGCTGTGCGTGGGAGGCAATGCAGGGCACGGCCACCATTGTGCCAGTGGTGCTACTGCGCTGTTCACATATATGGTGCTGTGGCACTGGGGCGCCGTAGGCGCACTGAGGCTACAGCATTGTAGGCCGCTACAGGGTGGCACATCAGTCACCCAGTTGCGCTACATGCATTGGGTTCCAATTGCACTGTGGCTGTCTGTGCGTGAGAGACCCTTGACCCTGTGCCCGACCTTTGCCCCTAGGCGCCATGCGTCCGCATGGGTGCACCCCTATCACACTGTTTGGTGACAGCGCGATGGGGAATGGCAGCGCAGTACCGCGCAGCATCCGCACGTGGTGGACGTACGCTAGGGAGCGCCATTTTGATTCTGAATCGGTGGAAAGATGGCACGGAGACGAGCACCTATCTGGAGCCAGGTGGAACTGGCTAACCTTGTCTCCTTAGTTGAGCCCCATGCTGTTGCTCTCTTTGGTGAGGCACCCCTGGACAGGGCCAGGAGTGCTGTGTGGGAGGAAGTGGTGGTAGCCCTGAAGGAAGCGACAGGGATCCGGAGAACTGCAGAGCAGTGCAGGCACCAGTACGGGGACCTCCAGCGAAGGGACCCAGACAGGCTTTCCTGCCTGCGGGCAAGCGCCAGGAGAGGCATGGTTCCACAGCCAGGTAGGTGCCCCATCCATACACTGGTTACATCCGTACGGGTATCTCAGTGGGCATGTGTCCACCACATGGGGGGGTGGTCCGTCCAGTGTGGGCAGTGGTGGTGGTGGTATAGGGAAGGGGGCTGAATGATTTGGCTGTGTGGGATCGCACGCAACCGGGGTTGGGGGGGCCTTTGCTACTGGATTGTACTAATGTTCCTCTCTCCATGTTTGCACCCTAGACCCTGAAGAACAACGCCGTGCAAGGGAGGAGCGGCAGTGGCGTGAGGCACGTCCCAATACAGGAGGACCCTTACTGGCTCAGCACTAGGACCAGCCTGATGATGGTGAGTGCCTTACATCCAAGATTTTCTGTGCATGCTGTGTAGCAGGGCGGCCGGCGGGGCATTTCCACCATCCATTGACACCACTGCCATGCACGCCACATAGTACAGTCAGCACTGTCCAGTGGCACTGCATGTCTGGGCGTGCATCACTGGTGGTCCATGCGTGCACCGGGTACATGGCTCTGCCACTGCCTTCGCACCGCAAAGCCATGTCACTGTATAGCCATGGTGGTGCTGTGCGGGACTTGGGCAGTGGGTGTGTGCAGTGATCCGCGTGGCTGTGTGCGACTGGGTGGGCAGGTCTCATGGACACGATCACTGTGGGTGGTTGCACACCATCACAGGGGTGTGTCCTACGGCTGTATACCATGCACAATGGGTGGGCTGCAGGAGGCTGTGCATTCACGCCTATTGACTCTGCTCCCTTGTCCTAGGTGCATGGAGGATGGTCCATATAGAGAGGGTACTGCAGGAGCTGCTCCAGGTGGCCAGGGCCTCTCTGGCCATTCTAGAGAGGGTGGATCGGCATGGCGTGAGGAGAAGACATCGCAGGAGGCACCATAGGAGCAGGGAGCAGGGCTCCCACTGAAGACTGTCCACGTGAACTACTACAACCCCCCTGGACCCACCCTCACACCCCTCCTTCCCTCTCCCATTTGTTCACCCCTGCCCTTTACCCACCTCCACCCAGTTTGTGGCCCTCTCCCCATTTTTTACTGTAAATATGTACATAGTTTTGATTCTAATACATTTGTTTAGTTATGCCTACTGTGGTGGTCTCTGATTTATAGTGGGCTAATGGTGCTCAGCTGCAGTGGTGTACATGGTGTTGGGGGTGGTGCTATCATGTGTGTGTGTGTGTGTGTGTGTGTGTGTGTCCGTAGGGGAGGCAAGTTTGGTGTGGGCATAGCTCTCAGTCACTGTCTGTGGTTTGTGTGTTGTTCTCTGTGCACTGGATGACTGTGTGCAGTGGTACACGGTGCATGCACTGTGTCCATGGCGCACCTGTCAGACCATCCATGGCCTGTGCAGCTGCCACCCTTGCAAGTCTGTGACCTGCACAGTCCGCCGGCATGTCAGTGGTGGCTGCCCATGCTGGACTGCCACTGTACCCAGCGCGATGCTGGGTTGCCTCCTGTCACTGGTGGGGTGCACGTCTGCCTCAGGTGGCACTGTTGCCTCCGCTGTTGTTGTCCCACCTCGATGCTGTCACTTGTGTCTGTTGCAGGGGATGTGCTCCACTGTCTGTCACTTGTGCTCCAGCCGCATGCTGGTGGCATACAGCGTCATGGTGCCTGCACAGGGTTGCTGGCACACGTGGTGCCATGTGGAGGGTTCTGGGCCATGTGCACACGGCTGCCATGGCCACACGCTGGGGGCTTGGTTGACCTGCTACTGTGTCCCTGTGTTGGTGTGCCCTTGGGTATGGGTGGCTGTTTGTCTGTGCACTGTGGTGCATCCCGTGTGGCGCATGCTTCCATGCAACACTGTGTGTGTCTGTGCTGGCTATTGTGGCCAGTGCTGGGATGGGATGTGTCCTTGGGAGGGTGTGCAGGGTGTTGTACCACTGGTGGTGGGGTCTGGGGCATGCTCTGTCACATGTGGGGTACCTCGTGTGCCAACGCATGGTCAGTCTCTCAGCTGTACCTCGGGGGGGGCGTGCAGGGTGGCACTGTGTATGCTGTTGTTGCATTGCTGTCTGCTGCCGCCCGCTGCAGGGTGCATGCACATGGTGGGGCTGCCTTGCATGGCTACGTAGTGCACAGGGTTGCATTGTCACAGTGGGGGTGGTGGCATGCATGGGGTGTCCTGCACTGTTGGGTGCTACTCCTGGGAAGGGTGTATGGTGATCGTGGTGCAGGGTGTGTTCTGCATTGGAGGGATGGTATGGCACGGGGTGGTAGGCCCTCCTTGTGTGCCAGTCACAGCTTGCCAGGGGGTGTGCTGGGGCACCATGCCTCGGCTGTGGGTTGGTTGCTGGTATCCATGAGCCGGTGGTTATTCCAGCTCTTCTCCGGTTGTGCAGTGCATGGGGTGTGGGGGATGATGTCTGCTCTGCTGTGTGCTCCTCTGCCCATCTGTGTCATGGGTGGTGGGCCCCTGCATCCCTGGTTGTGCTGTTGCATTGCTGCCCTGCTCCACGGGGCATCCCTGGTTGCGCTATGGCACATCTGGATTGTTCCACTGAGCATCCCTTGTTGCGCTATGGTGCATCAGAAATGCACAACTGCACATCCCTGGTTGCGCTATGACGCAGGTGGTGCGATATTCAGTTGTGACCCGTAGGCGCATCTTGGCCTGCACAGTTTTTGAATATCGCACTTCTTGCGCATGGGCGCAGTGAACTTGAGCTTGCTCCTGTTGTTGCGCACTTTTTGGGTGCAGTTTGAATATCTGGGCCAATATGTTTATTGATTTTCAAATTCTTATGACATAAGACATATACAATTTCTACCAACCAGATAACAATTGGACAAACATTAAAAATGTGAAGAAAATATAAAACAAATTACAAACAGATTCATACAGTGCATCTTAAGTGCTCATTAAACAAAAAGGTAGTATATCACTCTATTGTACATTACAAGGCAAAAAGGGGATGAGGAGAAGAAAGAAAGAAAGCAACAGTTTGGGGAAACATGAGGCAAATATCACAGGTTAGTGTCTGCATATTGGACCACAGTGGTACAGAGGGACCATCTCACCCCATCACCCCAAGATATACCTTTGTGCCATTTTGTAACTTACTAAACCCATCTAGCCTAGGCGGAAGGCCATGTAGTTCCCATTCCGTATCCTCATAGGAGAATCATGGCGAGTAGGTCCCCAACCTTGCTGGGCAGGGTATCTCTGCTGCACCAAACCCAACCCCTGCCATTCGAATTTCTCCTGAAGGGACAAAGGTGCCATCCTTGGACATATAGAACAGCCATACTGTCCAGCAGGAGGAGCACCTGTTTGATCATTAAGCCTATATGTTACTTTTTCCATATGATATATTTGGTTTACTACAGCCCACCACTCCCCCATGGTAGGTACCCTAGGGGTGAGCCATGCCTTGATGATCTCTTTTTTTTGCTGCAGTGAGTAATATGCCCAATAGGTATCAGGAGTTCGGATCTTCGTTAGGTTTACTGAATTGCAAAAGCAAATAGGAATCAGGTGTAAGTGGGACATCCCTCCCAAAGAGTTCACTGAGTTCCCTCTGAAGTCCCTGGAAGAAGGGAGCTAGACGTGGACAGCTCCACAACACATGGGTATGATGGGTGTTGGTCTCACCGCAGTTACAGCAGCAGCTGGCATCCCCAGAGATGGAGTAATGCTTAGTAATGGCAGGAGTTAAGAAATACCTTATTATATGTTTCCAGGAGTATTCCCTCCATTGGTGTGAACTTGAGACTCTAACAGACCGTTGAGTGCCAGTTGCCGATTGGCCATGATGGGACCACTCAGCTCCTCCTCCCATTTCATCTTATCAGAGTGAGTTTGTCAAGGGACGCCAACATCGGCTGGTACAGGGTGGACACCAGGTGGCAAGCCTGCTGTGTCCATATGAGGAGCAACAGGCATGTCAGGACTGAAGGGTAGAGTGCAGGCTGCACAACACCCCTTGGCAGTTGCATGTTATAGTGTCTCAATTGTAGAAACCTATAGAAGTTCATTTGATTTAGACTGAACTCCTGTTGTATAGAATCAAATGTTTTAAAAGTCCCCAACATGGTGCACTGGTGTAGGTACTGAAGTAAGTGGATGTCCCACTCCCTAAACCCACCGTCTAGGGTTGCTGGAGCGAAGTCCAGCAAAAGGTAAATTAGGCATACTAGTGATAGAAAGGGTGTTAGTCCCAGGAGTCTCCTGGCTGAAACCCAAGCAACTTGTCTATGCTGAAACCAAGAGTTTATTTATTTATTATTTATTAAATTTTGATTACCGGGTGAGCCCTCAGAGCCCTGAAGGTCTCTTTTTCAGGGGTGACCCGGGATACAGAACAGAGACAGATTGTTGGGTACAACAAGTTACAGAGATAGTACAATCCTAACCAGGTTGCAGTGAAGGCAGTAACACAGTAAATGTAGTAATTCACATTAAGTAATTAAGTCAGAGAACATATTCAACATACGAGCAGTACTTTTATGAGACAAGACAAGCTTGATAGACTATTTGGGTGAGAGGGGTAGTGTTATTTGTTGGATCAGGGGGAAGACTACCCTATACCTTGACAGTGGCAAGTACAGGTCTCTAACATGTGAGTCTTGAGCCTAGTGCGAAAATTTGATAGGAAGGGGGCTTCCTGTACTGACGGTGAGAGATTATTCCACAGGAAGGGGGCACTGAAGGAGAAGTATCTGCCACCAGCATTTGTCCTGACTCTGGGGGTTATTAGTATAGACTGACCTGAGGTTCTGAGCGTCCAAGAGTTCTGCTTAAGGGAGATAATCACTTTTAGGCTGGGGGAAGCTGCCAGACTCAGTATTTTGAACGCGAGGCAGAGCAGGGGGTACTGAAGTCACAAAGCAAAGGAAGGACATTGCAGCTGGGAAAGGGAATCACAGGGGTGGCATCTTGGGTGACTTTGGGTATCAAACCGCACAACTGTGAGTTATCTGTAAGTAGATCTCGTGGGAGATAACCAGCATGGTAGATAACTTTAAAGTAGTTCCTGTCAGGAAACAATGCATGTTCAATTGAGCGCCAATGAGAGTTTGTTGTGCCCAGTTGCCTTGATAGTAGGTGGCCTAGTTGGAGAGCTACATAGTGTATCTGTAAATGTGGAAGGGAGAGGCCACCTTTTGCCCTGGGGAAGCATAGTATTTGGAAGTGGATTCGGGGTCTTTGTCCCACCCAGACAAACCTGGAGATGCTTCTGTTCCATTGACGGAAAGTCTCCAGAGGGAGAGAGATGGGTAAATTTTTGAATAAACACAGTGCTCTGGGAAGGACTATAATTCTGATGAGGTCTATTCGTCTAGTAAGACTGAGTGTGGCTGTGTGTTCCACTGGGTTAAGTCTGCATTTAGTTGCACCATAAAGTTGGTGTAGTTGTTTTTAAAATGCTGACTGGTGAGACCTCGCCGAGCATGTCCCTAGGTACTTTAGCTTTTCCACATCCCATCAGTATGGGTACCTCTACCTGATTTGTTGGGATGGCTGATAGTTAAAGGTTAACACCTCTGTTTTGGATGTGTTATGTTTATATCCCGAGAGTCGGCTAAATTCATCCAGGATACCATGTATCGCTGGTAGCGAGCTTTCCGTATTGGTCAGATATAACAGCACATCATCAGCGTACATGGCTAATCTGTGTTCTGTGCCCACTATTTGGATCCCCTCCACCAGAATAGATTCCCTAATCTTTTGTGCTAAGGGTTCTATATATAAGACAAACAGTAGTGGGAACAGCAGACACCCCTGGCGGGTGCCACTCTGAAGATGGAAAAAGTTGGAATGCTGGCCATTCACCTTCACACATGCTTTCAGGGATTGGTAAACGTTTTTGAGGACTTGTATTACTGGAGTTGGGAATCCCAGCCTGCCCAACTCTGCATACAGTAAAGGCCAGGACGCCCTGTCCAAAGCCTTCTCAGCATCAAGGTGGATCAGTGCTGAGGGACCCTGGCTCTTACCATTTCGTGAATAATATGTAGGGTGCGGCTGACATTATCCATTGTTGTCCTCGCCCTGATAAACCCAGTCTGGGGCAACTAGCTGAGGCATAAGAGGATCTATTCACCTTGCCAAAACAGTCATAAAGAGCTTATAGTCATTGTTGAGGACAGATATAGGCCTATATGAGGCGCACAGTGAGGATTTTTTCCAGGTTTTGGGAGTACAGAAATGGCTACATGGGCACATGACAGTGGAGGAGGGTCCCCTTCCATAGTAGAGTTATATACCGTTAGTAAGGTCCGTGAGAGCAAGTCCTGTGTGGCCTTATAGAACTCAGCTCCATAGTCATTCGGACCCGGGGCCTTCTGAGTTTTGGCACAGCTAATGGCCACCCACACTTCCTCCAGAGCAACTGGTGTAGTCAGCTGTTCTCCTTGTTCAGTGGTCAGGCTTGGGAGATCCAAAGATCACAGGAACATGTTGATCTTGTCCCTGGATGTCAGCTGCTCTGCCGCATACAGATTTCTATAGTATGTGCTAAAGCCCTCTGTTATTTCATGTAGTTTTGTTAGTCTTTGACCCTTCCGTGGGATGAAGTATCATGGTTATTGTGGCAAGGCATCTCTGTCTGTGGACTTGATAGGCAAGCAGCCTAGTGGCCCACCTTATAAAACCATTGCCTCAGATAAGTGACCACAATTTCAGTTTGTTGCTTGGCAAGGGAATCCAGCTCTTTTGTTTGTTGGAGCTGTGGTGTTACTGAGGTGTCACCCTGTTTGTGGGCAATCTGCAGGAAGTGAAGTGTCTCCTGCAGCCTATCCCATCTCTCTCTCCTCACCTTGATCTGCGCAGAGGTAAACTGAATGATATGCCCCCTAAGCACCGTCTTTACGGTGTCCCAGTAGATTGCTGGGTGGTGTCATCCCTGGGACTGTCAAGCCTTATCTCCTCAGTTTTCTCTAAGAGAAAATCCTTTAACTCCTGGGACTTGAGGTAGTGGGTATTAAGCCTACAGAAGGTGTTTCTACACTGCAACCCCATGTCCCAGGAGCTCAGTACCGGACCATAATCAGAATTCTGGATATCTGCAACTCCACATTCCACCAAACTGTGAATGTGTTCCACCTGTGTATAGCAGTGATCAGTCCTAAAATATGTGTTGTGGACTGCGGAGTAGTAATGTGTGTAGTTCCTGGTGAGCGGATGTGTCTGCCTCCAGGTGTCCACCCAACCCACTTCCTTAATGAATCTCTTGAAGAATTTTTGTGCTGCCATTTGCCTCCATGGAGATGGGTTTGAGGAGTCCCAGCTTGGGTTAGGAGCAATGTTGAAATCCCTTGCCAGCATGAGAGTGTCGCTTGGTAATTGGACAACTTTTATCCAGGAGAGGTTTCATCATTGCAACACTAGTCCCTGGCGAGAGGTAAAGATTGGCTAGAGTAACCTCTCTATCATTAAGAAGTCTTTGAGCGATCACCAGGTGCCTCTCAGGATCCACCCACTGTGAAGTGAGAGTAAATGGGGTTCTCTGTGGGATCAAGATGGTGACTCCCCATTTCCTCTCCCCGCCCAATGATGATGAAATAACCTCCAAGTAACCAAAGCTCTTTAGTTTAAGGTGTTCTCCCACTGACAGGTGGGTTTTTCTGCAAGTAGATCAAATCCACTTTAGCCCTCTTAATGTGTGCCATGACCCTAGACCTAGGTATTAGGGGTGGATAGTCCATTCACATTCAGTGAGCACAACTGCAGATTAGCTGACACCACATTTATTATTTAGGAAAAGCAGGTTGTTTGTTATGCAGTGATTAATTTTCATTCCCCCTATATGTACCTCTATGTATTGTTCCCCTCTTAGTTGGGGGATTCTATGCCAATGAGATTTCTTCTGGAATATGAACCTTGGGGCATTAACAGGTGCCCCAGCTGAGTATAAACAACTACTCAGAAAATGTACTAATAATGAAAAAGTTATTAACCTGCTGGAACTAGGGTTCAGGAATGCCAACTGGGCGTCTTCAAACCCATGAACTGAAACTGTGACTTCCATAACAGAGGATCTATTCCTACATCCAAGGCGCACGGCCACTACCCTGCCCGAAGGTACTGCCTCAGTTGAGGGGCCTTCTGACATCTATGATGTCAAGGACAGTTAAATAGGGATCATTCAGGATCCTCATTAGCTAGACACTTTATGGAAAACAGACATCAAGTATCCTCTCTAAATTTTTTTGGGCTAGAGAGGGTACAACATGCCAGTCTGGGTAATGACAGAGAAACCACTTTATTATGAAGGGAAGCTTGGTGGATCTACACTTTAAAAACCTATCATAGTAGATATGGTTTAAATGAAAACCTTATGCGGACCACATTTGTTTAAGCAGTGTATACAAATGTATTTTCCAGTACTTTGAAAACCTTACATGGACCGCATTTGATTAAGTAGTAAAGTATGTACATCTGCCCTTTTTTGATACCGCAGTTTGACTCCCCCCACCCATAATCTGCTTTTTTCAACTATATTCTTATAGGTTTTCCCAATAACACAATAGTTATTCTATCTGCAATTTAAGATTAGTATTTCCCTACACAATATCCTCTCCCCCCCCACACACACACACACACCGTCGTCTTTTTTCTCCCCTCCTGAGTTACTTTTTCATCTGGCTAAATAGTTTAATTTTTAGAAAGTAATGGGTTTTGTATTTTAACATCTCTTGTGTCATATAACATCTGAGTAGAAGGAAATTTTGCAAGGAGTATTTCTGCCATTTCTAACCCAAAAGAAGTAATAACACACAACACATTAAGTAATGATTGACCTTTGTTAAATATAATAGAAGGGGGACCTCTAATAGGTATATGTAACCTTAAGAGGTTTCTTTTGACGGGCCACACAGGGTGAAGTCATTAGTGACGTAAACACACCTACGCGTTCACCCATGGCCCGGCCCCTTCTTTATCCTTTGAGACTGTTAAGCCAAGTCAGATTAGCGTCTGAACTAATGGCGGCGGATTTGAAATGGGTGATGTGCTGCCGTATGTTGCAACTGTGAGTCTCTTAAAATGAGTTCAGCAAATGAGACCCTTATAGAAAGACAACCTTTCATCCATACAATTTTTCATTTAAGGTAAAACTTTTTAAATTCTGTGCACATACGCGATATATTTTGTGGAACAGACACGCAGCTTTTTAGCACACCCAAGATATAAGGGAGTAGCTTTTCAGTGGAGAATTTTTGTTTGCTGCAGGTCTCCAGAGCAACTGTAATATCAGCATTTTTGCGGTGAGACTTTAACAAGCATTGTGCCTAAGGATAGAAGGTAAAACATTAAGATGAGACTGGCAGCTGGCCTGGTGGTGCTGAGAGCTGAGGCACTGGATGCCACACCTCGCGTCAAGCTGGCGACCCGGGTTCGGTAGCGAGCTCGGGTCACCGTGGACTGGCAGGGGAGAGAGGAATCGAGTATCTGATGGCTGCTCTTCCTCTCCAGGAAGGGGGCTCTACATCGGTTGGCGTCCGACAGCCCCCTGGCAGAGGCTGGGGATCGGGGACGCACACCATATACAGGGGAGGAGTTGAGGGCAGATGCCTGGATAGGGACATGTGCGTGCCCATGGCTGCCGGCGTCACTGCACACCCTCCGACTCTGGGGAACTCTTAACAGGGAAAAAATGGCACCGGTCACAGTGGCTTGATGGCCGTTTGGCGGGACGCCCTGCTCCAAGGGCTCACTGTAACTGGATCCTGAAGTCAACGGAGATGGGGGGGGTCTCGCCGCGGGGGCAAGCTGCAGGGGTATACAGTGAAGCCCCAGGTGGGAGCCAGGAGTGGTCTGGACAGCGGCCAGTGAAAGGTGGATGCCTGGATGTGGTTGGCAGACCAGGAGCCAAGGTAAGGCAAAAATGACTAACTAAAAAAAAGATGAGACTGGCAGATGATGCTTTAACAAATATTGTGCCTATGGATAGAAATAAAAATATAAAGACAAGATTGGCATATTATGTTTTTTTTTTAAATTGATATAGAAATAAATAAAATAACCAAACTAATAAAAATTAAATATATGTATGTATATTGGTATTTTTCTAATTACACATAAAGTGAAAAAAAGTTTCTCTTTAATTTTAGAGAACTGTTCTTCTGGCAGCACATACCCCAACCCCCCAATTTTGGTTTGAGAAATGAAATGATTTGAAATAAGGTATGTTCCACCTTATGTACTATGTAACATATAATGATGTTTTTGAATTATGAATGAAATATAAGAAGTAGACACAGGTTACTCATTTAGTTTTCTTTTGTTTTAGAACTGAAGGTTCTGTCTAAAGAATTTGTAGTATGCTCCCATGTCTGACAAAGGAACTAATATGCAAGTTCTGAAACGTTACATTTATTGGAGCAACAGTGGAATTAATTGAATATTTTGGAGCAACAGTGAAATTTACTTAACTTGGAAAAAAATTATAGCACTACAAAGTGCTCAAGAAAAGCTTTGGTTTTCATTAGGGTTGAGTGAGATTTTCTTGGTGACTTGGACATTTATTCCGTTTGTTTCTCCCTTCATTCATGATTTGTGTAAAGCAACAAGAATTCAGTAAGGAACCTTGGGACACACTTGTTGGATTTACAGTCCAATGGATCCCCCATTCCTGCCCGTATCCCTGCAATGTACACAACAGTGCCACACTTCCCTGGTAGTGAATTGTTACCCCCACCCTGCCACGACCCGATCGCACTGACATCCAGAAGGCCAAAGTAACCCTGATGGCCCCACCCACTCAGGCAGCTCCTCCCAACCCCACTCCCCCCATCCCAGCAAGTGCCGAAGGTCAGCGGGCAGCACAACCCACCTGCAAACTGCCACGGCTGCCCGCCAACTGTGTTGTCAGTGAATGACAGCATACAGTATGCCTATAAGCCCATTGGTAGAATCTGTTGACCAATGGGCTTGCAGTGTGTACTGTAAGCTTTCATTCACAACATTATGAATGACTTGTATATTACAGGGATATGGGCAGGGAAGGGGCCACAGGACTACCAGGTATTTTGGGGTGTGTCTTTGTGAGGGCAGGGATATGGAGGAAGAAGTACCACTAGACTACCAGGGTTTCTTGATGTGATGTATGTGGGGATACGGGCAGGGGAAGAAGCTGGACTGCCAGGGCTTCTTGAAGTTTCCTATATCTCTCGAGGATGCTGGTGGGGGTGCTAAGCTGTCTGGGGTTTGTGATTGTGTCTACTGCTGTAGCTGCAGGAACCGGCGCATTCTGCCAGGCACATCCCTGCAGGCTTTCTGCAAATGGGGCCATATTGCAATGCAAATGGCTTCATTGCGCCTTGCATGCCTAATGGCCCCATTTGCATGTTTGAGGTTGTGAATAGCAACATTGGACGTAGCACAACTGGAGAGATGCTGCTTCATCAGTTTCCCAGCCTGAACAGGGGGATGAGCCGGTGCTTCTCGTGTTGGGTGCAACTGTTGTATTCACAGAGAGGATTCGCCGGGAGCATCTTTTGGCACATCTTCTGTGAATACCAGTTTGAACTTGGCACATCTCATTTGCACCAGGGTAGCTGAGATGCACCGAGCACAAATGCTTTGTGAATCCCTGCCCTTACATCTTAATTACAATTTACACAAGCAAGCAAATTAATCTCGGGTATGATATTTCTGCTATTACTATTCTGTCTGGCAGCACAATGTGTGCACTCTTGGATACAACTAGAACTCTGACAATTAAAATTCACCTTGGTTACTATTTTTCTGCTGCACAGTACACCCATCTCAAATACAACCACAATTCTAACAATTCAAATTCACCTTGGATACTATAATTCTGCTGTGTATTACTATTCTGTCTGGCAGTACAGTGTTGGCAGTCTCAGCTACAACTACAGTTCTAACAATTATGTTCTCAGATGTAGCCCCCTGCAAAAGCAGGGCTTATATTCCCATGTTTAAGGCATCCCTTTCCCTCCTCCTAACCCCCCCAAGCTAGGAAATGGGTTTAGTGCTCTGGGGATTAGTGCTCTGGACACCTCAATGTGACAGCAGAGGGCAGAAATAGGGTATATAAGGGAGCTGACAGGAAGTATCATGGCCTTTTCCAGCCCAGGCAGTAGGCCCAGGGCTGAGGGTGGGGGCTGAAGAGTAGAACCAGGACCAGGATAGGTGGGCAAAATGAGGGAGCTTGGTGATCCAGGAGGGCCAGTGGGGAACCCCCTCAAAGTAAAGTGCAGTCAGGACGGTTATGCGCCATGGCTGACAAGGAATGGGGGTATGGAGCCCTGGTGGGGATACAGGTAGCCAGGTCCTCTGTTGAGGGGGCTAGGGCATTAGGGAGGTTTTAGCAAGCCCAGCCGATAGACGTAGGAGCCCTTAGGAAGCCCAGAGGTGTTGTCCCAGGTCACCAGGGCTGGGAAGGCAGTGGCAGGGCCCTCCCAGGAGGGGAGTCGCTGGCAGAGGTGGCCTGGGGGGCAGGTCGAGGGAGCTGGGGAGCCTTTTACTCGTGTAAGGGGCCTATTTGAAGGGACAGGTCTTGAGGCGCCATACATTAAGGTGCGGGTGGGTTGTGGACTCAAAAAATGGTAGACCTTGAAGAGTGGTCCCCATGCTGATGCTTAATTCAAGCCCAGGGACCATTTGTAAGGGATGTGGGCCTGTCAGGAACTCCCCATAGTAAGTGGTGATGGTTGAAACAACCCCGTGAGTGAATTGGAGGGCTATGGAGAACTGAGGAGGAAGCAAGTAAGTAGGGTAGCAGGGGCCTCAGCGTGCTCATCAGAGTCAGCCATTTGGAAGGAGGGTCAGGATCTGGGTCATCAGGGAATAAACCCTGGATGCCCTTGGTGGTGTAGGCCAAAGCCACAGGGGTCCAAGTGGGGGAGACGGATCACTTTCCCACACCAGAGAAAGGGGGGACGACCAGTGCCACAGAGGAAAAGGGACCCTTAGGAAAACAAGTAAAAGGAAGGTTTGGCTTACCGGATCTTTATGTGCCAGGAGATTGCAGGGATCAAGGGTCTTGGGTAGAACACCGAATAGTGAAAGGGTAGAAAACGAGAGTCCTTCTGGTGTCCACTGATACTGTGGTTCTGCTGCTTAATAGGTCCAGCCATTGTGTACAAAGTTGTATCCCCATGGAGCTGATTATTTTCTGTGAAGAAATGGTGACCCCTGTGTAGCTTAAATCATTTGCCATGCAGGTGAAAATAAAAGTCAGTTGGGGAGAAACCGTGGTCTGCGCTTTATTTGATTGTAGAGGGGGATTTAATGAAATTATATCTTTTGTTCCCTCTCCTATTTGCAGTCATATTAATTTTGTCACAAGTTATATTCCGGGGCAGAGTTCAGCCTCTGGGGGCTACAGGGGCTCTGTTGGGACCTCCAAGAGAGAAGAGAGAGGTCCAGGTCCATTTGGTCTTTTCAGGGAGTGAATCCATTTCTGAGAATGAGGAAGTAAACCAGAAACCTTGAAGACAGCAGCAGGCAAGGACCATCAGTTTGCTCTGGTCCAATACTGTAATGTCTCATATGTTAGTTCTTTGGAGCACTCTTTTCTTCCTGCCCGGACCATCGGCGATGATTTAAAGTATGCCCCTAGATGAGGCAGGAAGGGGTTATACAGAGAACAGTCCTGCAGAGAACAACTATCATTTACAGTTTGTGAAGGTGAAAAAATAGAAAAAACACTTACCATTATTACCACCAATTACAGTCAGTGTTTTCAGTTGGGAGGCTGTGCCCACAACCCCCCATCACAAAAACTCAAACACACACACACACACAAAAAAAAAAAAAGGAAAAAATGTTGTGCATGGGAGTGGGGTGCTGAGCATGGGGGGCAGAGCTCCCCCAAATTTAACTCAAAAATAACTGTTTTTGGTTAAAAATTGAGGGGCAAAATCCCCACAGCCTCCTAATTTATGTTTTTTTTTAAGAATTTAGCATGATCTCCCAAGGATCAGTCTTAACCACTGATTCCCACTTTTGGGTCTGGGGCAGGGAGTCAACATCGGTCACTGATGGCTCCTGCACACTTCACGTGGTGCCGTGCACAGTAGCCAATAACTGTCACCAGCTCCCTCATGCATATTGTGGGAGCAACAGTGCATCAGTAAATTCATCATCACTGAACTGAAACTGTATCACCGCATAGTTTTTAGTCATCGTGCCTTCTTTCTTTGTTATTTTTCTTCTCCATTATGCCAAAACCCAAAAAGAAAGACAGGAAAGGGGCAAAGAAGATACGGCAGACCACCATCATGCATTGTTGCCCCCGTGGGAAGCAGATGCTGTGATGGACCGGCATCAAACCTGCTGGACCTGCCTAGGACTAAGTCACTGTATAGATGAGTGTGATGCCTGCTTCTCCATGGACGGCAACACTCTCAAGATCCACACAATGAAGTGGGGTCAACCAATCCCCACCTTCAGAAGCAGGCATTGCACTCGTGAGGCCAAGGTACAGTCCCTACCTCCCTGTCTTTCCAGGATGAGTCCTTCTCTTTGGACTGTTAATGCCATCTGAGGAGTCATCTGGGCTGCTGCCTCCTCCATCATTCCCATCCATTGGATCTGGAAGGAAGGGAACACAGGTTTATGTGTCACAAATCAGCAACAGCACAGCAGTGCTACACACCACAGACCACTCCAATCAATGCTACAGTCTAACGTCAGACCGCAGGCACCTGCGCCATACAGATTATCAGTGGTTGGTAAATGTATACTGTGCCATATCCCAGTGGCCCACAGTACTACCCTTATTATGGGAGTGTTTTAAGCCCGTGGTTCGATGGGTGGAGCAACTATGTCACTCCCCCATCAGGCTTAAAAGGTCACCACATCCTGGGCTTTGCCAGGATTCTTTTTCATTGCGGCCAGAGGCGCCGCTGCTCTCTCCAATTTTTTGCATCTTCTTCATGTCTTGGCAGCACCTCCGGCCACCAGATCTGCCCCTCGGCATTCTGCCTGTTCTCCTCACCTCCGGTTGTCTCGCTTGCAGCCCCTCCTTTGTTCCCCACCTCACCGGTGCCTGTGCTTGCTTTCCCATCCTTTGGTCTGTCCTACCTTGCTCTCCTTGTTCATTCCAGGGTGCATTTTCCTCTTTCCCTGTGTGACTTCCATGCTTGGCCCTAGTGATTAGCCTTGGAACCTGCCTTGTCTCGCTGCTGGCACTTTCGAGCATTCTGCTCCCACTGTGCTCAGCCTCCTGCTTCTTGTTCAGCATAGCTTTTGGCTGGGCAGCATCGGGATTCATTGCTGTCTTTCATTTCCGAAAAATATATATATATTTTTTTCCAGGTCTTCCGCCGACTCTACCCGGCAACTTGTTTGTGCATTTGCAGGTAAAGAGTGGTCTGTATTTCCCTGTTGTTTTGCCATTGTGTGTTCCCAGTTTTTGGTCCAGAGCAGGCGTTTCTGGTGGCCTTTCTCGGTGCTGTGTTGGGCGTCCATTCTGTGGCGCGAACAGTGGCCTCTGCTATGGGGACTCATACCCTTCCTCGGGACGCCTAGTACTGCCTGGTCAGTCTCTCAGGCTGCTGCTCAGATCTCAGATTCATGTGGGCTGCAATTTCTGTGGAGGGGCTTGTATGTCCCTTTCCTGTTTCCCATGCCATCGACCCATTCCTGACCTTTGGTACTTATTGTTTGGTTATGTCTCCTGTCAGTGCCTGACTGTTTTTTATGAAACCTCGCATTCCCTACTAGCTCTACTGAAGGCCCTCCTCATTCCCATTCCTTCCTGCTTTTGTGCCTGTGGCCACAAACAACACAAATATTTGTAATATATGGGACACTGCATACCTCATTACTAAATGGCTTTTCCTCAGCTCGGCTGCCCCTTTTGGGGTTCTACTGCCCTGCTACCTCATTTCCTATTTTTGCTCCCTATTGCCTCGTAGTCATACATTCGGGTTTGCTCCTCTCTGGTCTACAATACCTCATCTCGACCTGCTTATCTATTTCTATTGCTCTATCGGTATACTTCTCATCCCCTCCCACCTTGCTCATCCCAGCTGTCACGGACTCTCTCCAGTCAAGCCTGCAGCTATCCTGACTTCGCCTGACCTCCCTACCATCCTTTGTCCTTTTATCAGCACCTATTCCCTTTCCTTCCTCCTTTCCTCATCCTCAGTGCCATGCTGACCTCATTGTTCTCCCATTTCCTTAACTCGCTCAATGTCCTTCTCCTCATTTCCTCTGCTCCAACCCGTGCATTCCTTTTGAGCATACCTATCCTCAACTCCTCTGCCTTTTATTCTACTATCATACATCGTTCCAATCCACACCTCACCTCTACCTGTATCAGCCTTCTTGGCATTCCTTCCTTTATCGTACCTCATCCATCTCGTATCAGCCTCCATTTTGTATCTCACTTTCACTGTTCCAGCCTTCACGGCTTTCTCTCCGTTCTCCTATATCTCCAGGTTCATGACTTTGGTCTTCAGTCATTCATCCGTACCTTATGGTTCATCTATTTACAATGCTTCCTCGAGTATTCCTATCATTGACTCCTATGCTACCTCATCAAACCTGCTGCATGCCCACAGCAACCATCATCATCATCGTCAGTCTTCCTCATTCTCTAATCGCTTCTGGATACCTACCTCTCCCTGAAGCTACCCTCCTGTGGCGATCATCATCTTCAGTCTTCATCACTGCCTCTTGTTCCTTCTTCAATCTGTGCCTTCTTTTGGGGGTTTTTCCCTATCCCATTATCATCTTCTCTACTCATATCCTTCTCTATAAGGAATCCTTCTCTCTTCCCCTACTTATATCCCTCATCTATGAACCATTCTCTTTACCGACATACGTCCTCAAATCAAACGTTGTCAGCCTAGAGGGAAGGCGACCCAGGCCTTGAATCCCCAGAGGTTTCCTCCTGAAAGGGTTTTTTTCCTCTCCTCCATGCCAATGGTCATAATATTAATTAGAGTTAATGCTTTCTTCTCATTAGTTAGTTAGGTTCCGCTGTTGAATGGAGGCAGATGGTGGCCCCGGCTTTCCTCTCTCTGCTTAGGAAGTTAGCCCTTCTCTTCACAGAAATTATTCATCATCCTCGCCTCTTTGACGCTTGATATCTTTAGGTACTCTTTTTGGGCTTCTTCCTACCATATCTTTTGCCAGCGCATTCATTCCCGGCACCTGTAGGGGGAACCCTCCTCTAGGGTTCCTTGGGTTGTACTCCTACAGGGTGGTATATCCCATGGATAGAGAGGTGGAAAGCCACAAAGAAAACTCAAGTTATACAAGCATTATCTAATATTGTCTCATTCAGTTGCACAAGCACATCGAATGGGAGGGCTTGAAGCCCGAGGTTCGATGGGCGGAGCAACTACGTCATTCCCCCATCGAGTTTAAAAGGTCACTACATCCTGATCTTTGCCAGGATTCTTTTTCGTTGCCCACCATCCACCCCCCCTCCTCCAGCAGTTCGTCTCTCTTCCCCGTGGGCTTATTCCTACCCTACCTTTAGCCAACACATTAATTCCTGGCACCTGTAGGTGGAACCCTCCTCTAGGGTTCCTTGCGTTGTACTCCTACAGGGTGGTATATCCCACGGATAGAGAGGCGAAAAGCCACAAAGAAAACTCAAGTTACACAAGCATTATCTAATATTATCTCATTCAGTTGTGTAAGCACATCAAAATATAGTCAGTAACACAAAGAACAATGACTACATAGCTAATACACAGTCATGTGCATGTACTCACCCTGATGGCTGCTTATGGCCATGGTATCGATGCTGCCCTCCACACCTACCACCTGACTGCATCCAAAAGTGCCGGCAACAAGCTCCTCCTCCTCTTGTGGGAGGGTGCTTTGGGTTGGGGAGCCCCCACCCGTGGCAGGCAGGTCCTGTGTAGCCATGACTGGCTTCTCCTTTGTTCACCTCTTAAGGTTGCAGAACAGCCTCTGAGTCTGCTCTGTCATGCACCCACCTCCACACTCGCCATTTATTTCCTCTGATACCTCCTCCCACGCTGCCATCTGGCTTCATAAGGGGACGCCAGTGCAGAACCACTCCTCTCTTGTCAGATATTTTCTGACAGGAATCTGTGTTGGAAGGACAGTTCTGAGTAGACTGCACAACACAAATTATCACACCACATACAGCACACTATCCCCCCCCATGCACCTAACAACTGGTGCCTTTGTATTTGGTGGAGGCATACAGCATCCCTGCAATGGCCACACACCATGGTTTGTTTTGCCACAGGTGTAACCACACCTGGACCCTTGCCTGTGTCTACAAGCAATATGCAGTCTGTCAGAAAGACAGTACCGGTGGATCGTTCTCTATGTGCCTGTGACTAATGAGTGTGTCACACATACCAATAGGCCGAATAATGTGAATAGGCAGTACTGAACAGGGTGTAGACTACAGAGATGTTGATATGGTTCATGTTACAAAATGCATGCCTCGGGTAGTGGGACACAATAGTGATATGACTACTATGTGACCCTGAGCAGCGCATATAACCTCCCCACTGACCCCAATCTGCCACCAAATACAGATTACCTAGTATGCCTTACATGGCAACACAGACAGCGAAACATGTCAGGGATCACAGGTACTGTCCATACAAAGCACTGGCTGCAAACACAGGACCCCTTAGTAAATGAGCATCATGTATCTTTGTCATTTCTATTTTTTTTTAACTCAGCTTTATTGTTTAACATTTATTTATTTATTTAAATGTTGGTAACCGGGGTAAGCCCACTGAGACCAGAGGTCCCTTTTTCAGGGGCGACCCGGGATTAGTTACAATGAGTCAACGGTTACCTACAGTAGACGAGATACATTTTCATACAATAGACAAGATACATTTGTTAGGATTATTACATACAAGAGTGACAGTAATTATGGTTGACAATACTGCTAGTACATTAGGCACTATACTTTGAAGTAGCAAGGGTCATAGTAGATACATACATTGAAATAAGCAAGGGACGCAGTGGTCATGGTTGAGACCTGCATGGGAAGGGGGGGAAGAGGGGGGCTAACGACTGCAGCTGCAGAGGCCGAGTTCAAGGAGATATACTTTGAGGCCCGACTTGAAGCCTTGGAGAGAAGGCCTATTGACCAGATTAGCAGGGAGAGTGTTCCATAAGTGAGGGGCAGCATATTTAAAGGAACGCTTGCCTGGGTTGGTGCGGACCAGTGGAATGTCCAGGGGACGGCCAGCTGAGGATCTCATATTACAGCAGTGTATTCTTGGGTTGAGCAGGCCATGCAAATGGGGAGGAGGGCCAGTGGTGACGAACTTGTAGGTCAGGCAGATAGAGGAGAGTATGCTAATTTGTTCTGTAGCGTGGGCCAGTGGAGGTCAGCAAGGACCTCACAGTGACGCCTCCTGGGGGGATCGTGGGTGGCAAAGCGACCCACTCTATGGTAGAGCATGGTGAGTTTACGTAGCTCCCCTTCTCTGAGGGACTGAAGGAGGGGGGCCCCATAGAGGAGGATAGGGAGCAGGGTACTATTGGCGATAGCTCGCTGAGCCTCACCGGAAAGAGAGTGTCCCAGGCGGTAGAGGAATCCAGTCCTCTGGTGGATGGTCTTAGTTAGGGAGTCAATGTGAGGCTAACGGGAAAGCTCCTGGTCAAGGAGGATCCCCAGATATTTGATCCTATCGAGGACCTCGACTTTCTTCCCCCTGGGCTGTTCGGACTTGGAGCAGGTTACATCTATTGGTTCCAAGACGTCTGGTTCCAAACAAAACTGCTTTGGTCTTCTCCTCATTTAGTACTAAGGAGTTAGAAGAGAACCAAGCTCCAAGTGCCAAGAGGATGACTTGAAGCTTGGCAATGATGACACTAGGTAGTGGGTCACTGCAATAGACAACAGTATCGTCCGCATAGAGGATAAGTTTGCTCAGCCCACTAACCCTCTCAATGTCATTGACAAAGAGCGTGATGAGCAGGGGGCCCAGGATTGAGCCCTGTGGTACCCCAGAGACCACTGGGTGAGTATTAGATTTGGTTCCTTTCCAAAGAACTTTTTGGCTCCTGTTGAGCAGATAGTTCCTGAACCAGGAGAGGGAGAGCTCATCCAGTCCAAGGAGGCGGAGTTTGGAGAGAAGATGATTATGGCAGACCAAGTCAAAGGTTTTAGACAGGTCGATAAATAAAGCTCTCCTCTGTGAGCCCCTGTCCATAGCATCAAGGACGTCAGACGTGAGCCGGATAAGGGCCGTGTCTGTGCCATGGCCTTTCCTAAAGCCATGTTGTATGTCGGCCAGGAGAGAGTGCCTCTCAGGGTACACTTGCAGTTGGTTATAGACCAATCTCTCCTGTACCTTCCCGAGGGGACAGAGAATGGAGATAGGCCTGTAATTCCCCAATTGGTCCAGGGGCCCTTTTTTGTGGACTGGGGCTATAGTCACTACTTTCCATTTGCTAGGAACTGCTCCCTCAAGGAAGGACCTGTTGATGAGCCGGGTGACTGGGAGGGAGATGGCATGAGCAGCATCCCTCAGCAGCCTAGGTTCAAGCAGGTCGTGTCCTGGGAGTGGGAGAACCTCAGAGGGGGAGACAAGTTTCAGGTGAAATTGGGTCCAATCATGTTCCCACTTGGTACAGTTTAAGTGGGGAGCACCAGGCGGGATGAGGGGTGAGGGTCCATCAGGATTGGAGAAGGAGGCATTAAATGCCTCAGATACAATGGAGGGATCATTGGAAAAGGTATTCCCAACCAGTATAGCTCCATCCTGGGCATTGGGGGCACCCTTGATTAGGAGGTTTATTTGGCCCCAGAATTTCTTGGGATCCAGCAGGTGACTAGACTGGAGGTTACGCAGGTAGGTAGACTTAGCCTGCTTGGAGGTTTTCTTACAGTGGTTCCTCAGTTCCCTGTACTTTTCCCAGTCAGCACTGTGGCCTGAGGATTTGTAAAGTCTCCAGGCCCTATCCCTGAGCAGCATACTCCATTTGAGACCAGGGCCAAGCCATTTGTGGCACTTCCCCTGAACTCTCATTTTTTTCTGCGTAGCGTGAATGTTGGCCACAGACAGAAATGTATTAACGAAGTAGTCCAGGGATTCATCCAGGGTGGGGAGAGTGACATGGGATCCCAGTCTACAGCCCAAAGGTCAGAGCAGAAGTCAGCTGCTATGAATCTGCTGAAATTCCTGACTTCAATCTTTCTGGTAGCCAATTTGGGAGGTTTATTGGACCAGGTGCAGAAGATAGGTGAGTGGGCACGCAGCAAGTCTGCCATTGTCTCAGCAGCCATAACATGGTTCAGGCAAGAGACAAGGGCCCAGTCTAGTAGGGAGTGATTGCCAGATTTGGCATTATGCCTAGTAGGCAGGTCAATGATTTGAGTCAGGGTTGGAGTCGAGAATGGGGTTCTTGGTGTTAGAAGACCCCAGGGTAAGCAAGTTTTGATTGAAGTCCCCAAGGAGAATCATTTGCCCCAGGGGGTGCTCCGCTAGGGAATAGGTTAGAGATTCTAAGGAGGAGGCAGCTGTTAGAGGCATAAGGTAGGCACACCCGATGTAGACAGGCTTGGTGTCACCCAGGAGCAATCTAGTAAATATGATCTTATTTGCTGAATCACTGAGGGGTGGATAATCTAGCTGCATAGCACTGAGATGAGTCTTGCTATAGATAAGAACACCACCTCCTTTCTTTCCTACACGATCTCGTCTGAAGGCATTGTAGCCGACTAGGTCTATCTTGTGTGGAAAGATATATGGTTTGAGCCAGATTTCAGTCACTGCTAGTACGTCTGGCTTATACAGGGTGGTCCAGGCTTCAGGGTCATGAATTTTATGCCTTAGGCTGCCTATGTTCATATGGACCAGCCGGAGGCCCCTGGCCTCTCTGCCCATAGAGGGTTAGTGGGATCACTAAGAGCGAGGTTAGGAGAGTGGGGGCCAGGGTTGGGTTCAATATCTCCCCCAGAGCAAGCTTAAGCCTGGAGAGGTACCCAATGATTTTGGAGGGAGAGAGGGGGTACCATCGCCTGCTTCTCAGGTGGAAGAAGTAAAGGAGGTTGTAACAATTTCCATTGTGGGTTAATCCAAAGAGGGAAAGGAGCAGAGCACTGGGCTCATCCATCAGGGGATCAAGGGGACGGGGGTTGGACCAGTGTACCTACTCTGATTCTGGGGACAATATCCCCCAGAGTACAGCTGGTCATCTCCCATAATCACAGCTATGTAGGCAAAGGCTGCCATGAGTCCCAGGCCCCTCATGATTAGTTGGGGAGAGGCAGAGAGCGTAGAGACAAATCTCCTGGGAAGACGTGGTCAGTTAAGAGGCAAGCGGACACTGGTTGCAGAGCAGGCATGGATAGAAACAGAGGTAATAACAGCTCGGGGCTGGACAAAGGTAACAGCAGTAGTAAGCGGAGGACTGGAGTATAGCAAATGAGGTAGGGGTGAGGTTCCTGTAGTAGGACAGAACAGGTAGAGAATAGTAGGATACAAACAACAGTTCAGACCCAGGGAGAATAGTTATCCATGGGTACAGGGGGATGGGGTAGTAGGTAACAGACATACAAGGCTTGGGGCAGGCAGTCAAACAGGTGAAAAGTAGTGGAAGAATAAGCTTTGTTAGGGGTTAATATCTCTAGTAGAGAGGGTTTAATGAGGCAGAGCTGAGTGGTTAGACTGCTACAGGCAGGCAGGCAGTCCGGGCTGGAACTGAGAGTAGGGTTAAATGTGCAACAGCAGGCAGTCAGGGCAGGAGTAAACAGAAAGACTACATGGACCATAGGATTAGCTGTGCTATGGAAGGGAATCAAGGCAAAAACAAGCAGAAGAATTAATTAAACTGTAACAGGCTGTCAAGCAGAAGAATTAATTAAATTGTAATAGGCTGTCAAGGGTAGAGCAACAAGCAGGCAATATTTCAGGTTCAATTAGGTCAAGTAGCAAACCGCAGCTACAGCAGTGCTTGCCACAGATAGGTCCTCTCCTGAGTGGTGGGAGGGGTTTAGGTCCATTTAAGGGGAGGCGGGAATGGGGTGGGCTGGGAAAGACGAAAATTCAGCCCCGGGGAGCAAGGCACAGCAAGTTGCTCGGTCACAGGTCCCTCAGGCTTTCCTGCAGGCGTTTCGAGCTACAGGGGAGGTCGGCCACTGCAGGCACCTCACCCCGCGAAGAGAAGTCTTGCGGCTCGGCGATGGAGGAGATTGTTGCAGGGGAAGGGGAACCCGCGGGAATGGGCCACCCTCTCAAACCCCTGGGTCAGGAAAGTGTCAAGGTAGTTTGCAGCCAGCAGGGCTCAGATTCGGCTTTTAAGTCTAGCTGCCCGAGCATCACTGGCTGCCCATCCAATGAGCTGCAGATGTTATTTTTTGCAAATCACGTGCTCAGTTGTAGAATCCTCAAAGATTCAGCCCCTGGGAGAAAGGTACAGCAAGTCCTTAGGTCACAGGTCCCTCAGGCTTTCCGGCAGGCGTTTCGAGCTACGGGGGAGGTCGGCCACTGCAGGCGCCTCACCCCGCAGAGAGAAGTCTTGCGGCTTGGCGAGGGAGGAGATCGTTGCAGGGGGAGGGGGACCCACGGCAATGGGCCACCCTCTCAAACTCCTGGGTCAGGAAAGCATCAAGGTTCGTTATACAACAGCAGTTCATACTTATATTCCTAATGTACTTAAATAAAGTCTTTCTGGATAGTGTCAAAATACATAGGATCATGAATTTCATTTCTCTTAAATTTCTGTACTGACCTTCAGTCCCTCTTTGTATTATGACATTGCATTGTAAAGAAGCAATCCAAGACAAAAAGCTTATCCATACGTAACCTCTCACCCCTGCCTTTTTAGCAAAACGACAGGTGGCATGCTGTTGAAGCTGACAGCAGTACCTGGTGGGGACTGGGTTCAGGGAGGATGAGGCTACTCAGCACAGTGGGCCTAGGTTTGGCTACTCTGCACAGGGGCACCCAAGTAAATCCGAACACAGGAAGCAATAACTGTAATGTCCAGAACCAGGAATGGGATTCTACAGTGTGGCTTTTATTCACATCCAAGCTGAACAAACAAAGCATAGACGGACCCCCATGGGGCTACATTCCTGGTAATGCAGATTAGAGACAACAGAACACTTCATCACTATTTCCAGCCCTCAGGCTCTGAACCCACCAGGCACACAGCCCGGACTTGCACGCAGCTTAGTACACAGCCCGACTTGTACACTACTTGGGTTTTCCCCACAGGCCCGGCTCCCCCGCCGGCCACTTGATCCACGGTCCATTTTGGGAAATGAACCAATTATCTGGTTGTGGCTCCCCAAACCACACTAGAGCCTTCGACTCCTAGAGGGAATTTTCCTTCTAATCCCATGTCTGGGTACTTCCCTCATCACTGGCCAAGTGCACGAGGCAAAGCAGAAATCCACAGAGCAAATCCGTAGAGGTGGACCTGGTCACTAAAGATGGGGTGTCTCCCACCTCCAGCTCCCACAGTCCATACCCGGCCATTTCCTTGGAAACTAAACAATTCCTTTACTGAAAGCTTGGCAACGTATATTCCTGGGTAGACATATGTCACATCTCCTCTACATATCATTTTGATTTCCCAATAAGCACTGGACTTGAACCTACTTTTACTTTTTGGCTAAGCCTATTACTCTAGACCTCCCACTGTTTCAGCAGTCCAATCCACACATGTCACACAAGTGCCAGGGTGAAAAACATAGGCCCTTTCAGGAAGAGCAGACACTCACCCTCCGGTTGCAGGTGCCCCACAGGCGATTCAAAATCTTCTTGTTCTCCCAAAAACTCTGGAACAAATAGGCAGCTTCTCCATTAGTAGCAGAACCAGGGGGTTGCCCAGGAATATGCAGGAAACCCTTTCCTGCCCCCATCCCCGGAGGAAGGGGGCACTGAGACCCGAATCAGCGGTCTCCACCACTTCAAGCTACTTCTGTGTCTCTCTTTTGGTAGAGACACACACTCTTTTTACCTAAATGTAGCCCGTTGTCAGGGCTGAGGCTCCAAGAGCCTACACTGAGCTGCTGTGCTGCTTTCACATCAAGCTCCCAACACCAACTGACCTACAGACTACTGTTCAAACCTCCCAACATTCTATTCCAACTCCCTTGCTGCAGATTCCATTGTGGCTCATGCAGCTGCGATGGTTCTATGGTGATGTCATCCCTCAGTCTCAGCTGAGACTGAGAACAGAGTGAGACAGTGTGAAACCCATTTAACTGGAGCTTCACAAGCTGCCTTCCCTGTCTACCACTAGGTCTTACTGGGATTCTAGTAACCCCGGGTGACAAGGGAGTTACATATACAAAAGTATGTTCATTAGCTGCTGTCATTAGTCATATTGCAGTTCAGAAAACACCCAGTTACCTGGAAGTGAATTGTATAATTTTGATCTTACTGCTAAGTAATAATAAGAAGAAACTTCTCAATATTTAATTCGGTACCGGGTATTAACATTGCCGGCAAAATAAAGCCGGGCAGATCATCGAAGGCAACACATCGCGGTATATAACACCGCAGTTAATCAACATCATGGGCAGAAATACTGCAGACCATGATACAGTGAGGATAGACATCACAGGACAGTACAGCGCAGACAGGGAGCAGGACAACTGGCCAGCTGCACAGGAGGTAGGGGCACCACGGACACAGGTGGCATTGTCCGTGGCCTGAGTAGGCAGGCTGTCAGTTGGACAGGTTTGGGAGCTGTGGGTGGGTCTGCAGTCCTGGGGCTCACAGGGCTGTTTGGAGTGGTGCTCTGGAAGCACATTCCTCCATGAGGTGCAGGCACTGGGATCCATGGCCACAGTGTACCCTGTGGAGTCCCATCAGTGCCCGCCCCGTTTGGCTTCAAGGTGTTGGTCTTCGGCGGCTGTTGATGCGGCAGCAGGGTGGCATTGCGGCTGTTCTCCGCCGGTTGGTGTGGCACTGTACTCCCACGTCCTACATCCCGGTGCCATGCTGACTGGGTGCCACTCCATGTCTGCTGCCGTTGCCCTACCTCCATCTCCAATCAAGCTCCGTGGGGGTTGGCAGCACACCACGGGCCGGTAACATGCAGTATTGATGCCCGCGTTGTCAATTACCTGCAGTGTTATCGACCACGATGTGCTGCTTGTGATGTTTTGCCCGGCTTTATTTTGCCAGCGATGTTAACACCCAGTACCATTTAATTCAGCACAAATAACCTTAGGGCCCAACATGGCCCTGTTAATGGCTGCACGCTTATACCCCCTTCCCCCACAAGTTTTAACCACTGTCAATAGTATAATGTCTATCTTAAAGTTCCTATTGGCAAGAGATGCCACTTGTGTTCTACTATTATTTAATAACCTGACCCTCATTTATCCCTGAGCTTGGGTTGAGGATCCAGGCATCCCTTCTTTTTGCATTCTCCAAAGTTCCCAACCTCTCCACCTAACTTTGTGTTTGTTAAATCTTAGCCGAACTCTGGCTGTTAGAGCTTCCATTGTAAGGACCTATTGTGTCCCCCTTACCCAATCCTCTAAAACTGGAGGTTCAGGCCGAAGCCACTTCACTGTAATACATTTCAGAGCTATTACAATCAGTGTCAGGAGAACTCCACAGATCTCCCCCTTTTGGTGTGCGGCTGTGGGGAGCCCCAGAATCCACTCCTCAAATTCCAGAGGGATAAGTATTCCTGTTATACCCTGGACTGCCTCTTGTAATGCCCTCCAGTATTGTTTTAACTGTGAGCATCCCCAGAAAATATGCCAGTGACTGCCTTTCTGCCCACATGCTCCCCAACACATGGCTGATTTATTTGAGCTGTAGTGTTGTGTAATAGTGGGGATGTGAAAGTACCTGATGAGCACTTTCCAGAAGTATTCACACCATATGGGAGCTGAGGTTGCTTTCAATCCCCATTTCAATCTGTGGGCCCAGTCTGCCTCACTAATATTTTTATTTGCTTCTCTTGCCCAAGCCTCCCTGTGAGCCCCCAGGTGTCCCCGTACTCTGAAGCAGCAATTTGTATACCCCTGAGATATATTTCATTGGACCAGCTATCCCCACAATGTTATATAGGAGTGTTTCCCATCCTGATGGTGCCCTAGTAAGTTGGGTCAGATGATTTTCCAATTCTATAAAATGTCTAACCTGCATGTATCTAAGAAATTCCCTGTTTGGCCAGTTAAACTTCTCTTTAGCTCTTTGAAAAGATATACATTTGTCTTTTTCTAAAAACCTCGTAATACCTTGTGTTTCCCATTTGGAATAGTTTAAGTCCAGGGCAAGAGGAAAAAATTTAGACTCATACCTAATAAAGGAAAGGGGGCCCACACCTGTACAGGTGTGTGTCAATTTTTTCACATTGTTGATGACATAGACCCTTGTTTTACCCACCTGCTGGTGAGTGTTCTTTTATAATCTATAAGGGTCTCTGTCAATATCAATGTGAATAGAGGTCTGTCCCCTACTGTGTCATTTTCTATCTGATACTATTGTGAGGAGAGTCTCTGCTTAGCCCATGTGAAAAGCACAGACACCTGAGCTGTCAAATAATATAGATATAGATTCAGGAGAGCAAAGCCTCCTTCTTCCTTAGGGAGTTGTAGTATTTTCCTTGCAACCCTTGGTTTCTTATTATTCTAAACAAATTTATGCATTTGTTTTTTGAGCTTATGCCAAAAGGCGAGAGGGACCCTTATAGGGAGGCACTGGAACAAGAAGAGGAGATGGGGCAATATATTCATCTTTACAACATCTACTCTCCCCACCAGGGAGAGGGGTAGGAGATGCCATCTGGCCATATCCCTCTCCAGGGCCTCCCACAATTTGCCATAATTGTTACAAAAAAGCTTTGAGAGATCTACCGATACCTGAATTCCCAAATACCTAATTTGATTTCTAGGTGCCCACTTAAACGGAAAGTGCTGGTCAAACTGACCAGAAGATTTTCCACTCAGTACCAGGGCTTCTGATTTCGATAGGTTGATTTTATAACCTGAGAGCTCTCCAAATAAGTAACACGCACATCAAAAGTGGCAATGAGGTTTCAGGTGAGGAAATAAAAAATATGGAGTCATCAGCATACAGAGACAGTTTATGTTCACCCCCAGCCATTACTCCTCATATCTCCAAATTGTTACGCACTTTAGTAGCCAGGGATTCCAAGCACGGGCCAAAAAGAAGGGGAGACAGGGGTGCTACCTTGTCATGTTCCACGGGTCAGGGGGAAGAATTCTGAGCTGATGCCGTTCACCCTAAGGCCTCAGGGTTCTTGTATAGCTGGAGAATAACTTTCATAAATTTAGGGCCGAATTTCATCTTTTCCATAGATGTATTTAGAAACTGCCAATTAACCCTGTCAAATGCCTTTTCTGCATTCATAGAAATGGCTATCTGGAACTACCTGTGGGCTTTCTGAGAAGAAATTATGTTAAGCAGCCTCCTGATATTATCTGTGAGGAATCTCCCCAAGACAAATACTGTATGGTCCTCATGGATTAGCCCTGAAATAACCATCTGTAATCCAGTGGCCAATAGTCGAGTAAACAGTTTCATATCTACATTAAGTAAAGAGATGGGGTGGTAGGACCCACATTCCAAAGGATCCTCTCCTTCTTTATGCAATACCGTAATTTGGGCTAATTGCCATGAAACTGATGTCTCTCCCCCTTCCAAGACCTCCTGGCAGACCGGCAAAAGGACTGGGAGGAGTACATCTTCAAACCTTTTGTAAAACTCTGGGGTGAAGCCATCTAGGCCTGGAGATTTCCCATTTTTCCACTTCCTTATCTGATCTTTCAGTTCCCTGCTCTCAATTGCCCCCTCCAGCGTTTCCATGGACTGTTGGGAGAGGGTGCACAGTGCAATCCCTCAGAGAAGGCTTCCAACCCTGTTTGGTAGTTAGGGATCTCCTCTTGGCGATGTAGAGTCTTGCAGTAATTAGCAAATATATTTGTTATGTCCCCTGGTCTACTGGTCTTATGTCCTCCCTTCATGTTATCTCTCATCTGCAGTATTAATCTGCTTGCCTGTTGGGCTCTCGGAGTGGCATCTAGTAGCTTCCCTGCCCTATTACCATTTTCATAATATTATTGTCTAATCTTCCTATAGCTTCCCTCCATCTGGGTAGTAATGTGGGCTGTCAGTTTTTTTTTCTCTTCTAATGCCCTCTTAACTTCTGGGTTTAAGGTAAATTTATGTTGGAATTCCAGCTCCTCCAGTTCTAGCTCTAATTCCCTCATTTTATGTGCCTTTTTTCTTTAATTCGGCCGCAAACTTTATAATTGAGCCCCTTAGGACAGCTTTTAAAGTGTCCGAGTAAATTGCATGGGAGGTGGCCCCCACTGGGTTATTTCTAAGGTAGTCCTGAATGGTGGACTCTACCATGTCTTTAAAGTCTGGCTTGTTCAGTAGACGTACATTCAAACACCAGTGGGAGTTCCTTGCAGCAAGGACCAAATCCAGTATCAACTTCACAGGAGTGTGATCAGAGATAGTGTGTGGAAATATCTGGCAACCTGACACTGCGTGGGCCCACTCTTCTGGGATAAACAGCAAGTCTATCCTGGTGTAACAGTTTTGTCTGTCAGATTAGTGGGTATAGTCTCTTAGGCCCCATTAACCCACCACCAAATATCTAACATTCCTAGTGTCTGACTTAATTTATTTAGGGTTGAGCCTGCTGCTCCTATTTTCAATCCCATAGCTCCTCCATGTCTATCTAATGTCAGGGATAAGATGGAGTTAAAGGCTCCACCCAGGATGCAGAGGTGGCCATCAAAATCCGAGATGTCCAACATTACCTTTTTAATAAAGTGGAAAGCCTCCTTGCCTGTGTTAGGGGCATAAATATTCATTATTATACAAGGGATGTCTCTGTAAAGGGCTATACGTTTCACAAATCTGCCCTCTGTGTCCAGCTCCGTCTTTTCCACCTGTAGCGGACAGTCCTTATGGATTAGGACAGCCGTGCATCTCCGGTGTGGGTGTGCTTCGTAAGAAGAGGCATAAACAGATCCCACCCATTTATGGCACAGTTTTTGGTGTTCTGAGTCTGTGAGATGGGTTTCTAAGTTGTAACATTACAATGTGTGCACCCACTCTCCCCAGCTCCTGCAACATCCTGGCTTGCTTTATAGGGTTGTTAAGCCCATGTATGTTTTATGTAACTATGTTCAAGCTGTGCATCTCGGACTCGATGCCACCTCTCATCCTGTAGGCCCATCTCCAGTAGAGTCACTCTTAGGTTCCCAGTCAGGGTGGGGCGGGGGGGCAGCAAAATGAAACTAAATCAGTCATTTATTTATTTTTTTTGCTTACTTCTTTCTACTGGCTCTTTGGTCGGCACCTTTCTTCAGTGCATCCCACTCGTATCCGGCCACCGTCTAGTCAGTCCCCCAGCTTCTTGTGAGGCCGCCTTCTTCTCCTGTGGCTTGCCCCTCATGGTGGGGTGGTGGGGAGCCCCCATCTCACCTGCCAAGTTTGGATCCACTTAAGGAGATGCCCCTGAAGCTGGGGCACCCATAGGATGGCCATCAAGCCATAGCGACCAAGGACGCCATTTTTCTGATTTTCTCCCCTTTATGGGGTGCAGTGTGCAATAACACCTGCGACATGGTCGCACCCGCTCCCATGCCTGCCACATCAAGCATCTGCCATGCTCCCACCCCCTTGCAATTATGGTACCATGTTGCCAACCCCCAGACTCCGCTAGGGGTGAGGCGTGCAGCGACCAAAGTTCTCCCCCCTCCCCGGAGATGGAAAGCAGTCCGATAGATGCTCAATCCATCTCCCCCCTCCAACCCATGATGATCCCTGCTCGCTCCTGAACATGGGTCACCGGCGTGGCGCGAAGTGTGGCATCAAGCACCTCAACCCTAACTAAATCGGTTATAACATGTAAATAGTACATAACAGCAACAGCAAACTTTACCTGGGGAATAACACAGTCAGTTTTCAAACTTCCTACACCAGTACTTTTTGTGACCTTCCAAGGTGCCACTATGGTCACAACACACTTAAGGTACCCAGCGGTGATGGGATGTACAGGGTTGAACTCTGTACCGAGCTGTACTGGCCTTAGCCATTTAGACAAGTGCAGCAAATGTGAAGTCATCAACACCATGTAGAACTAATCCATCCCAACCCTTCCCCCACAAACTCTCCTAGTGAAGAGAACCTGTATGCCAACTGGATCTGCCAGTCTTTTATGTTAAACACTGTTTCTTCTCTTAAAGTTTATTTATTTATTTGTTTATTTATTTAGTTTTTGTTGACCAGGTAAGTGCACTAGACAAATTCTGCCTATTTTCAGGCACGACCCGGGGGAGGGGGATACAGATGAATGCCAACTGACCTTGAACCAGATTAAGCTGTTGGTGGTATTTTTAGTGAATGAGGTAAATCTGGCCAGGACACCGGAGAAATTCCCTTACTCTTTTCGATAAGTGCCATGGGATCTTTAACATCCACCTGAACTTCCACCATCCAGGCAGATGGGACCTCGGTTTAACGTCTCATCCAAAAGATGGCACCTCAGAAGTGCAGCACCCCTCTCATGCTGCACTACAGTGTCAGTACTGGGATATTAACCCAAGTGCCAGATGTGGCAACTGAACCCACAGCCCTCTGATCTCCCGGCCTCAGAGGCGAGTGTGCTACCTACTGAGCCACTGACACTGACAATCTCACAAGAGAAGACAAGACAATCTCATAGCTACAAGTTCAATTTTATGTTCCCGAGTCTCTGGAGCTTAATCGCCTATTCCAATATTTTGGCAGCTCAAAGAAAAAAGAAAAAAGTCCAAAACCTGTGCCTCTTGGTAACACCAGTCACATCTGTGAGCTGGATTCTCTGTCAAATTCTGGTAGCCCATGAGTTCCCTGGGTAGAGCTGTTCTCTCCATTGGCTGTTACAGATGAAGCGTTTACTCTCCGGCCTCACGTTGCATCGCTTCTGCACACCTTCATCTGGGTCCAAGGGCTTGTGTCCAAGGTTGAATTCAGTTTCCCCATCTGGCCATTCGGTTTCCTAGTTACTGCCATTGTCTCTTGTCTAGTTCCTTTGCTAATGAGGAGTTAATCAGTTCGTCCACGGAGATATCCAGAGAGGCCAGAAATTTCCGGGCCTCAGCAGCAAAATTGAATACTTTGGTCTCCCTGTCTGATGTAATCCTGAGACGGGCTAGAAAGTCTACTCTGGCCTTCAGGCCTTTCCTTCTTAAGGTTTGATCACCGGGAACCAGATTTTTCTATGCACCATTGTTGTTGGCGCGTTGTCTGGTTCTAAAAATTATTTAACAGCCCCAAAAATTATCTCTTTCATAGACCATGCTTTTTTCAAAACCATCTCTTTGATGCAGTAGTCTAAAAAGGCTACTATTAGAGAGCGTGGTCTAGCTTTTGGGTTTTTTGGGGGTGCTATCAGAGCACAGTGAGCTCTCATTATGTTCAATGGGACTGTTTTGTCGAGATCTAGAAGTTCCTTTAATAGCCCTCCCACATATTCTGCGGTTCTGCCTGTCTCTGTGTGTTCTGGGAGGCCGTGTATTCTGATGTTGACCCGTCTGGATCTGTTTTCAAGGCCCTCAATTTTATTTAAAAGAAACTGTGATCTGTCATGGAGTTGCAGGATCATTCCATTGTGGAAATCAATTGATTCAGAATATGAGGTAAGCTGTTCCCCCATGCCTTGAATTTGTTGCCCTTGTTGTTGGATTGTCCCTCGATTCTCTCCTACTGCCGCTCGAATCATCTCCAGGGTTTGACATAAGTGCCTGAGTTCTCTGCATAACTGCCAAGAGGTTATAGTAATATTCCCCTCTTCCTCATCGGTGCCACTTTCTGAGTCAGGGCCTAATAAGTCTGGAGGCTTCTGGGATGTGCTGCTTTTGGCCTGTGTCCGGGGAGCTACATTTAGTTTCTGCTGTTTGAGGCTCCCACTGGTCATTGATTTAGCTTTATGTCGACTTGCCATCACAAATTGCACTATCCGACACTGATTTTACTAAATTACAATCGCCAAATGTGGGTTAAATAACTTTTTAGCGGAAGGGTTCATGGGAGCTGTAAAGTAGAGCTACTGCATGCCTCGGTGATGTCACCGGAAGTGTATAATTTCTATTTTAAACAAGGTAGTGCAGGTATAGCAATATGAAGCGTGCTGTCTAGTACTGTATGGTCTGCAATAGATACCTACTGGTAGTTCACGTGGCCTCGTCTCCTTAACATTTTCCATTTTATTTTTGTGTGTTTTGGCATCATTCTGCAAAACAAAATTATACAACACATTATTAATGGACTTGTGCACAGTGCCTGTGGGGGAGGACTATAAATGTAATTCTGTTTCAACTTACCTTTTTCAATGGTATTTTCTCCCCTCCAAGTACTACTAATGCAGCTTCTCAAGCCAGCTATGTTAATAGAATTCATCTGCACCCATGGGGGAGTTACCCTTCTATAATAAGCCAGTAATGAGTACATAATGATATGCAAATTGGAGTTTGCACCTTGAATGATAAAGTAGGCTCATTTGTATGTTACCGTTCAATAGTTGGCTGTTTTTACACCTGCCACTAATGCACTAGCGATTGCTAATGACGTTTGTTCCAAATTTTTGGCAAACATATGCACTGGCAGCCGCACACTTTGATGATGTCATGGCCATTGTTAGTGACAAAGTAGGCATTTCCCACAAACATGCGCCATTGCTATTGCACGCAGACGCTAGCGATTGAAAACAACACAAAAGTACCTTATCCTACTGCGTCTGCGCATAGCAGCATGCACTTAGCATCATCCTCCAATGACATTTTGCAGATATTATGTACACAAGTCATGTTGTTTATGAAAGCAACATCCGTAAATGGCAGGTGATCCAACACACTGTGTGGAATAGGACACAGAACTAGAGCTGTGACATATCTTACAGATGCAGTAGAGTGCCTGAGAAGGAGAGGGTGAGGGACAGAAGTGTCAACTCTTGAGAGGTGCCTGTTCTGGTGAGGGAGGTCCTCGAGGAGAACTCACTGTTTGTGGAATCAGTTAAGTGATGTGCACAGGGCTGTGAAGGCCCAAATTTGGGCAAGTGTGGCAAAGAGGGTCTCCCAGGTGCATGGCGTGGACCACAGTGTCGCCACTGCTAGGATGGCCTCACCTGACATGAGGGTAACACCTGCAACCACTGCATGTACAGCATGCTGCTGGAGGGATATGGGCAGGTAAAGCAATGTCACCTGTTACACTGTCTTTGAGCCAAATGGCTACAATGGTTTGGGTGGGGACACACCTATTTGGGGCATTAAACTCCAATGGAAGCTGTTGGGATACAACACTGTGTTGACTGCTGTGATTGCATGTGACAGTGTGATGTGTGCAGGATATTCTGCGTGTATTAATGTAGTCATATCCTGTACAGTAGCATAAGTTTTTTTTTTTAAATAGTAATTTTTATTTTACTTTTATACAGAAAAATACATCCATTTTCATTCTCATTCATTATGCAATACATATGTTCCTTGGTTACATTCAAACAGCATAATACTTCTTCTAATTTCTGCACCCAGATCTTATTTCCTGGCCCCAGGCAGCACATAGCATTAGATCTGCAAGTCTTATAGTTCCAAGTTAATACCCAGAGTATTATATGAAAGCATCTGACCGGCTTTATATAGTCTCCTAGTGGGCACATCAGTACTGACTTAATCTGGTCCCAGGATGTCCCTTGCAAAGTAATCCAGATGCATAATGATAGTGGTCTTTGAATTATGTACATTACAAAGAAAATTTGTATTTTAGTATCCCTCGTTATGGTACAAATTCCAGGTAGTATTCTAATTGATAAGATACCCACTTCCCCCATCTACTGTTAAAGCTCTTTTTTCTATTATTCAGTTTGGATGAAATATGCTCCAAATTGTATACTTCATATGTAAGGCTTCTCCAGGATTCCTTTACCGGAGTTATATTCATGAGCCAAAGTCTAGTTATAACTTTTTTTGCTATTAGAACTAGTAATGCCACCATTCTATATTGTGTCCAGTTCACTTGCTTGTTCTTAGGGGGAGTTGCCATCAGAACAAAAGCTAGGGTAAACCAGTCAGAAACATCGAACATATTACTAAGCTCCTCTAAAATTTCTTTCCAATACTCATGAAGGAATGGGCATGAAATATATGTTAATTTCCTGCTTGGGGTGACCACAACCCCTCCAACAACAGCTCATATTTGTCTCCCCAAACTTAGCTAAAATATCCGGGGTTCTAAAAAAAACGAACCCTAGTTTTCCAAGCAAATTCCCTCCAATAAGTAACTGGTGAGACCCTGGAATAATAAAAGGTAGATTTCAGCCAAATATCTGCCCCCAGTTCCATATTCAATTCTTTAGCCCACCTTATTCGAACCAAATCAAATCTGGTTTTCTCTTTGAACGAAGTGCCTGATAGAGGTGGCTAACCATATGTTCTTGAGTTCCCCCTTTTATATTATGCATAATCAGCTTCATTAGGTCTGATGGGGACTCTGCTATTTTAGTAAGTGAATCCTCAATAGGAAGAAGTTTGTTTTTAAGGGCCAGGTAAGTTTGGAATTCACTTGATTGAAGGTAGTTTGTATAGAGATTGTAAGTAGAAGGAGTAAACTCCAAAGGGACCCACCAGCTGAAATGTAAAGTTAATAGAGTATTGTTCCCATCTTTGAAGTGATTGTATCAGGGTGGATGTGCTGAAATCTGCATTGTGAGCCAGGGCTGATAGGAAGTACTTCTCAAATGTGGATAGGTTAAACCTATCTACATGGAACCACTTTTTAAGGAATCCCCTCGAGGTTTTCAAAAATCATGTCAGGGGAAGCATCGTGACAGATCTGTCAAAAGATATGAAAAGGGGCGTTCTAGCCCATTTAAGATTAGTTCTGTGTCTTTCCAATATGCAGTATATGAGGTGCTCATGATCAGAGGAGCTGTACGGTTTGTGTCGCCCTAGCATAATCCCTCAAATTTGGTAAATTGAGCCCCCCTTGTGTCCTGGGAAGTTGTAGTAAAGTATATTTCACTCAGGGGGGGGTTCCCCCCTCCCCAGATAAACCTTGAAATCAGTTTATCCCATGACCGAAAGTAGAAGTCCGAGGGGAAACCGGGTAAAGCTTGTAAAAAAAAAAGTATACTGGGTAAAACATTTTGTTGTATAGCCTCAACTCCATTAACTACTCCCAAAAACAGCTGTGTCCATTTAGACAGATATGTAGCAATTTGTTGAGTAACTGGTTCGAGATTTACCAGTTCCAGGTGTATCAGTTTAGAGGGGATTTTTACTCCTAGGTACCTCATTTCCACCCTATGCCAACGGAATGGGAACTTGATTTTCATCTGTCGAGAGGGTGTAAACGAAAAGTTGAGAACCTCTTTTTTGGAACAATTTATTTTATACCCTGAGAGTTCCCCCAAAATATTCAATAGTTCCCATACTGCCTGGACAGAGGTCTCTGGCGAAGCAAGAGTCAAAAGGATATCGTCCGCAAATAGGGTGAGTTTATACAGTCTCCCTCCCAAAGGGATTCCCTCTATTCTGGTTTGTTTCCTGATACTGGAAGCTAATGGTTCTAAATGTAGAGCAAATAACAGCGGGGATAGTGGGCAACCCTGTCTAGTGCCTCTAGATAGAGGGAATGGGAGGAAGTGATCTGTCTAATTTAATATAAGCTACTGGGGAGTGATACATAGGTTGAATTTGGGAGATAAATTTCTCTGGGAAGGTGAAACGTTTTAATGTAGCCCATAAGAAGGGCCACAACACCCTATCAAAAGCCTTCTCGGCATCAAGTCCAAGAAGAACTACGGGGATTTTTCTTTGAGTTGCATATTCTGAGAGTAATAAGACCCAAACGGATCGCCTCATGTGCTTGGCGTTTCATTATAAATCCCACTTGGTCTTTATCTATGAGTTGGGGCAAAGGTGTGTCAATTCTATGGACCAAAATTGACATGAAGACCTTACAGTCACAATTTAGCTTTGAAATTGGGTGGAAAGAGACCACTAATGTAGGATCCTTTCCTGGTTTAGGGATAGCTGCAATTTCAGCATACTGCCAGGAGGGAGGGGGAAGATCCCCATTCTGGATTTCTAGAAAGGCCATCAGCATAGTGGGTAAAAGCAATTTCTGGAATTTCTTATAAAATTCGTTTGAGTATCCATCAGGGCCCGGTGCTTTTAGAGTCTTAGTCTGTTTAAGAGTTACTTCAATTTCATCTCCTGTGATAGGATGTAGTAGTCCCTCTGCTTGTTGTAGTGAGAGATGCGGTAGGGGAGTATTTCGTAAGTAAGTGGCCAACTGTTGGGAGGTAGGATGACCATCTTCAGTATATAGCAGCCTATAAAAATCAGCAATAGTTTGCCTAATTGCTGTAGGATGAGATAGGAACACATCAGTCTCAGGGTTTCTAAGTTTAGTAACCATAGCCTGTTGCTTAAAACCCCCGAGATGTCTGGCCAAATTCCTGGCCCCTCTTGGCCTTCCTCATAAGACTTCAATTTTAAGTACAATAGTTGTTGCTCTATGTTTTGATCTATCAAGCTCTGAAATTTCTGTTTAGTAGCCAGCAACTCAGGCTTAACTGATGAGTCCCCTTGAAATAATTTATTTTGTAAATCAGAGAGGGTCCCTTGTAATTCTTTTTCCAGGGCTTCTCTAGCTCTTTTTTTTACTGGTGGAGTACCTAATAATTTCACCTCATAAAACTGTTTTGAGGGTATCCCACTTAATGGTTGAAGAACTCTTAGGGGAGTTACAGTATTATCTGACTGAATAATTGGTATGTGATTTTTTTACAATTTGCACAAATTCCGGGTCTTGTAAGAAGGATAAGTTTAGTCTCCAGAAGACCTGCCTTTTGGGTTTAGCAACATCTAGTTTTAAAAAAAGGGGAGCGTGATCAGATAGTATAGATGTCCATAAGAATATATCCCTGATAGACTCAAGATGTTCAACAGAGGCCAGGAAATACTCTAACCATGCAGAAGTATTAGTTTTGGGGAAGTAGTGTGTATATGCCTTAATGGAAGGAAATAAATGTCTCCAAACATCTAACAAGCCAGATGTGGGGAGATTTTGTCTTAAGTATTTTTGAAGGGCTGAGGCCCGATGTTTAGTGGGGTTGGAGGAGTCCAAGGCAATATTCAGGGTCACATTTAAGTCTCCCTCTATTATGCAAATACCTTGCACCTGTGACAGCAACTCCTTGAGAAATCTCCGGGCTACTTGGGTTTTACTTCCAGGAGGGAGATAGATTGAGGCCAGTGTGATCTGTTTTGAGTAGAGTTGGCCTGTAACAATTGTGTAGTTCCATCCTTGTCCACTATCTGTTTCTGCATGTTAAACTGTACCCCATGGGGTATCAGAACTGCTGTGCCTCACCTTCATCCGGAGGCATGCGAGGATGCCACTATCTGGAATCCCAGGCCTTCAATTTAGCATGCTCAGTTTGGGAAAGATGGGTCTCCTGAAGGAGTATTATATCCGGGCTATTCTGTTTAAAAAAGTGCAGCAGGCATTTGCGTTTAATGGGGTTATGAATGCCATTAACATTAAATGACATAATTAATGACGTGCTAGCCATAAGTAATATGTGGTAGCAAGCTTCTCCCTTTATGAAAATCTCTATCCCTCTCCTCCTTCAGCCCAAAAAAGGGAGACCTCACACCCGGGTGCTTAATATTGTTCAGTAGTGTACAGGATATCCCGATAAATTCTTTTAGTTAATCCTAAGTCTAGTAATGCTATCTTGTGCAACCCTTTCATAAAACCAATTACCTTACCTCTGAGTGCCTTAGGCAGTATTGCATATAACCAAACATCTAATGTTAACCAGCATGCCAACAGAGCATGATAAAACTTGTATAAACTTAATAACCAAGTAATAGGTATCCCTACTAAGGTATCTCTAAACATTATAAAAAGAAAGGTTAAATGCTTCCAAGGTTGGGGAAACCTTATTTTGTTTCCCTATAGGTACTGGGGGAGCAAAGATGAATTTAAGCTTCGACCCATATTGGGGGTTAATTTCGAGACAAGCCTTGTCCCGGGCCATCCATGGGCTTATAAGGCCCCAAAAAATAGAAAGATGGGAAAATAAGATAGGGTCAGCAGGGAAGTAAAGGCCCCAAAAAGTTTGGTAAAACGGGTGCCTGGAGTGCTCGTCATACCATATTGTACCTCTTCCCAAAATAGAAAATAAAAGCATAAAGTTATGCAAAGCACGTGAGCCTAGCACAGTAAGCGGCAACCTTTTGTAAATAATTATGCTGTTTTTCAGGTGTAAAATAAAGTATTCAGTCTGGATGTGAGGACATCTTCAGGAAATAAGTCCAGGTATTAAAGTCATAGCCCTCTATATTATTGAGGGAGAGAGAAAAGGAAATACCACCACTTGTTTTCAGTCAAATTAAAGTTCCCAGACGGCTGAAAAAAGAAGGAAACATCCATCCCACTATAAGGGAAAAAAGTAACTCATCTCTAGGTAAATCTGTACCCAAATGTCCTATTTGCTTTGTATCATAAAGCTCTTAGTGTTTCTCTTTATATAAGTCCCAACCGAGATATGCGATGAATATGGTTGGGGGGGGGGGAGACACCAGGAGGAGACAGAGCCTCGGGTCTCGCCTCAACAGGTAACCGTGAGTCTCCCAGATTTAGAATGTCAAACAACGCGGTTTAGAGTCGAAGGCAATTCCGGGGCCCAGGCCAGGAAGATAACAGTACTCCCTACCTCATCGCCTCCTGCCCCCACCTCACTACCTCAGCCCATTACCTTATGTCATTGGGAGCACATAAAAGGTAGTCTGCATGTTTCAGGTATTTTTAGAAGTGGAAGCAGCTCTGCTGAATTTTGCCAGGCGTTGTTTAGTGTCAAGGGTGTTAAGGTTATTTCCTCCTCTCTCTGAGGTACGCGCCGATGTAGCCGCTTTTTGCCAACGTGGTGGTTGTGTGGCATGCGACGTTTTAGGTTGCACTTTCCCTGGAAAGATGATGCCTTTAGCGGTCAGATCCTCATGAGCCTCCACGGCTGTGGAAAATTCCAACTTCCCTTCCGGCATGAATACCACTAGCTTTGCTGGATACGGAGTATTGAACTTGATGCCCTGGGACTTCAGGGTGGGGTGCAACGGGAGATAAGCCCTATGCAGCTTCATCATTTGGGACGCATAGTCATAGTCTATATAGAATCTGGTTTGCCCAAAAAATATTTTTTGTTTACGTCATGCAGTTAGTTAAACCTGTTCCTTAACTGCATAATTGTTGAAGCGAGCTATTATTGAACGTGGAGGGGCCACAGGAGATGACAGTTTGGGCACTAAAGCCCTGTGTACTCTTTCTAAGTCTAGAGGCAGATCTTCAGGGAGATTGAGAGCTTTCTGTAGTAAGTTGGAGACAAATTATTTTATTTTGGAGCCTTCGGTCCCTTCCGAAATACAGTATATTCGAATGTTTTTGCACCTTGCCCAATTCTCTGGATCTTCTTAGTGAGCAGCTAGTGTCTCATTTTGTTCCTGTAACTGTTGAACAAGGCTTTCTAAATCATCAACCCTGTTCTCCGTGGCAGTAATTTGACATTCAGAGTCGTCTGCTCGTTGTTCTAATAAAGTAACATCTTTACGGATTTCTACATAAAGTTGTTTGATATCTGCCCTAAATGCACAGAGCTCAGCTTAACTTTTTTAGTTCTGTTCTTCGGTATGCGGTAGACCAAGGAGATAGCTTTAGCTCGTGAAGATGTAGGCTGCTGGAGTGCGGTATCTGACTCAGAGGCCTCAGATTCTGATCTGGCGTCATCCTCTATGTCATCATCTATTTTCCTGGTCTTCACAGGCTCGGATCCTTTGTTTCCCCTCTTATTTATTATTATTGCTTGTTTTTTTCTGCAAAACTAAGAAGACAGAGGAGAAATTGCTAAGGAAGATTACAGAGCGAGCTTCTTAGACAGCCATCAACCTCGGGGGCGGAAACGGAAATCTACAGTATCACAGTTCTGTACATGTATTGCATGTGGACAGCATTGTTGCTGGACTATCACATGTTCCAGCCATTTGTGTGCCACCTGTTATCCATGCTTATTCCTACTGCTGGACCTGTGACCAAGGGACCCTGCAAATCTCTCTACCCCACTGGGTATGGTGTATGCGACAAGCTGTACATTTGCACAGATTTCTGATCCCATCCCACATGAACATTAAGAGTGTCACAAGTGCTCCTTTTGGCTGTGATAAACACAGCCAATTGAGACCATCACTCATTGGTGGCCATGCGTTCAGGGTCACGATAGCTAAGATCTGCTCCAGCTCTGCCTTGTAGGACAACATGTCATGACCTGGTTGGAAGCAGCATAGTGTGTTTACCCCAGATCTGATATGGTGTACATATTACAGGACAGTCTTGTGCAGTATCTCCTCCAGGAACGAAGCCCAGGTGCCATCCTATGTACCTCTAGACACAGTGAAGATGCTCCTACACCTGCATCCATGTGTCACTACTGTATGCATACACAGCTACAAGTAGTATGAGCCATATGTGACATTGCGTGCACTCTACATACACTGCAGTATGTAGTTCACTGTTTTTATGGTGTATGCGCTGTGCCTGATGACCATACATGGGGCCTCCAGGAGGGGGAGGCCATGTGGGTCACCAGGCATGCATGCAGCATGTTCCATTCCACACCGCTGTATGCACCATACTGCTTGTGTAATCAAACCACATATCAGTCATGGCCCCGTGCCTGTGCATGGCTGTGCAGTGTTGTAAGTTACATGCCGTCCATGCCACATGGGTGTGCATGGCACATAGCTGGTGTGTCTCTCAGTGCCCTGTCATTCACTTATACTGTTTTATGTGTTCCATGTATCCATAGCTCCAGCTGCAGGGGTGTGATGACCCTGGGTCTAGAATGTAGAGGAAGAGGGACAGGTGTACCCACATCCCTAGCATCTGCATCTAGACTCACCTGAGGGAGATAACTGCCAATAGGCATGGGCCAAATGTGGGACACCACAGCCCATGGGAAAGGTCCAACAGCTGATTATGCAGAGGAGGTGGATCTAGGACATCCGAGATCTGATCCCAGGCAGGAACCCACTGGCACAGCCACATAGGGTGGCCTGCTCATGTATGTCTCCATTTGTTTGAATATTGCATCATCCACATCCATGTGTACCATATGGTTGCTGGGTAGTGTGCATTCCTCCTGTGTGTGGCATGCAGATTCCTGGGCAATCCAAGTCTAATGCCACTGTGCTGCCATGTGCAATGTTTGCTCATGGGACTTGCAAGTATCACCTGGTTTTACAGGGTGGGACATGCTAGATGCTTATGGACTGCATTGTGGCATCCAATCTAGACCTGTGTATTTTGTATTTATTTAGTGATTCAGAAAAGACCTTTGAGCGCAAGCTCTTTTACAAAGGTTCCATGTCATAGATTGCAAAACAAAGTACAATAAGAGAAAGCAAAGGTACATCACAATGAATGATACAGCTTTGATTCAGAACTTAGAGAATAACTCAAAACATAGGTACAAGTTAAAATAACAAGAAAAACACATTATGGGGGGGGGGTGGAATAAGCAGCCACAGAGTGCCTTGTCAGTAGTTCAGAGGGACGGGGATAGCTGGCAGTGGGGTGAAGAAAGGAGGTACGAGAGAGAGGTAGGTACTGCGGTGGAGGTGAAGGGAGGAGGAGGAAGGGCGACAAGGTATAGGGAGAAATGATGGGATGAGGGGAGGCTAAGTGGAGAAGACATGCTAGAGTAAATGGTGGGGTGTGAGGGGGCATGGTCAGGCAGCTTGCATTAGTAGTGACTGTATGGCATGGCATATACACTGCACCATCTGCAACGGTCCTTGCAATGGGGGCACATTTATACTGGCTTGGTGTGTGACCACTGGGTATGTACTGTTGGCCCAGAAATTCCACATACACTGCATATCTGCCTATGTTGGGCACAGCATAGACAGTTCTCCATACACCACAGCGGTGTCTGTTGACACAGGGTATCAATTTTGCTATGTCAGCATTCGCACAGATGTCCTGCTGTATGCCTGGCTGCCATAAGAGCCTATACGGGGCAGCAATGCTGCCACTGGTGGTGTCACTGCCTGCTACTGAGTGTTCCATGTGTGTTTGGTGCTCATCACTGTAGACAGTGTGGTAACCATGCAGGCACCATACTACCATTCACTGTGATGTCACACACCGGGTACACATGTTATACAGCCTTGGCTGCAGCATTTATATGGTGTGTAGTCCACTGTGCAACACTACAGCACTGTGGCAGGACTGTGTCTGTCAGTCCCTGCCACAGCCAAGCAATGCAGGCCAGCATCCACAGTAACATTCCCTCTGTCCCACACATGCATCATATCCATCAAGCGGGAAACACATGTCACCATCACTGGCCACAACACTCTCACATTAGCGGTACGCGTGACCTGTCTTTGCAGCATACAGGTGTAGAGGGGCTGCAAGTTAGCCCTTGTGTGGTACTGTATGCTTGGCCCTATGTCCAGCATCAAGCACCATTGTTTTCCTTGTACATGTTGTGCCCATGGTGTACCATTCACTTTCCACTGCTAATGGCTATTGTCCCAAGGACTGTCCTGCTCCCTGCATGTGATGCACTACTCACCATATGGCAGGTGCATGATGTATGTGTTGCCCAACTGACAATGTCCACAGGGAGGGGGGCTACAGGGGTGGCCAACAGGGTTGTGGCACACGTGTCGGATCTTCTTAGCTGTACCGCCATGTAGGTGTGTAGCATAGTGCTGTTTTTGCCATGGTTTCCCTGCTGCAATTGCTACATTTGTACAACAGTGCCTTGTGTCACTGCACACATTCCACCAAGGCCATATGCGTGCTGACCATTGAAGCACACTTCCCTATGGTGTTCCCTGGACGTGCTCCTACTGTGCCCTTGTGTCCTGCATGTGTTTGTCATACATACTACATGCTGCCATCCACACTGTAGCACTAATCTGTTACATACAACCCTCCCCTGCCTCACCTGTGTTACCTCTGTCACACAGCACACTATTGTCACATACACTCTTGACAATGTGGCATGTGACTTCTGGAAGTGGGGAGCCTTACATGGGGTGAATGACCATGGTGTCACACATAGCACTGCCCACAGTACCACAAAGGTACTACCAGCCTTATGGGTAGCAATGTCCTAGTATACACATAGTCATTGGCAGGACCTGTGATGTGCATACCTGTCATGGTCCATGTCTATACATGCCACTGTGCACTGCACAGGTGGTTTGTCAGGTGTGCATGTATTGTGTGCTGCCCCATAGAGGGCCATGTAAGCGCATACATGCTGGATGTACCTTGTGGATCACCTGGCACAGGTCTTTCCCTGTGTCACGTGTAGCACACATGTTGTTTATGTTTTCTTTGTCATTCCAGGTGTTCAAGGTAAGAAAATGTTTAAACCAAAAATAAATATGTTTAAGGATCCTTAACTGATTGAATATACTTAGTCATGGTATTTGATTATGAGAGATTATAGTAAAGCTTAGTTAATAAAGAACTTTCTTGTAAATATGCAAAAGGGGAGGAGCTTCCATCATCACATGGCACTGTAGTACTATAAATGAAGGGCAAGAACTGCTCTTATTCAGTTCGCTGTAGGGCTCAGCAGGGAGCTGACCCCTGTTTCACACTAGTATTTTCTAGTGGTTGTTTATTGTTTTGTGCTTTACAAAGTCGTGTTCTTAATGTTTATTTGGATGAACCAATCCTCTTTATTTCTTTGTCGAACAGTTCGCTTATAGCATTTTTGTTTTCTTTGCTGAATAAAAGCTGATTTACTTTGGTACTTCAACTGGTGTCTGACTCTCAATCCCACAATTCTATCACACTGGTGTCAAAAGTGGGATCCCTTTGAGACACTGTCTTGACGGTACAATACCAGACCTGGTATTCATAGTACACTATGTTGGAGCCATCAGCTGTCAGCCAGCCAGTTACCAGTCAACCCAGTCTAGGCGGAATCCAGACCCGCAGGATGGCAGAGTTATCCCAAATCCCTTTACTGATTGGATTGCCAGATGTGCGACGGAAAGAGACAAAGAGAGGGGAAAAGGAGACTGAAGGAGGTGCCACTGCTCCGGAGATGAAGGAATCTGAGGATAGACCCCCTGAAGAGGTACATGACCTATTAAGGTGGCTGTGTGTACGACAGATGGAACTAGAGAAACGACGGGAGGTGGATCGCTTACAGAATGAGGCCCGTTGGACTGACACTATTAGAGCCATCCAAACATTAGGTACAGCAAGACCGCCCGCACCCAGAGAACAAGAAGGACCAAAAGATATTAAAATATCTAAACTGACTGAATCAGATGACATTGAAGCATATATCACAGCCTTTGAAAGAGTGGCAGAAGCTTGTCGTTGGCCTAAAGAACAGTGGGTGGTGTGGCTCGCTCCCTATTTATCAGGAAAGGCACAATTGGCTTATAGCCATGTGGACAGTGTCCATGTTAATGATTATGATTATGTACGCCAAGTCATCCTTAAAAGATATGATATTAGTGTCGAGACCTATCGACAAAGGTTTTGAACCTTTAAATATCATTCTGCAGCCTCCCCTCAGGAAGCATATACCCAACTGCGAGACTTAAGTAATAAATGGTTGCAACCTACTTCAAGGACAATGGAGCAAGTAATGGAAGATATCACCTTGGAACAATTTATAAAACTTCTTCCACCAGATGTACAAATGTGGGTGAGGAAGCATCGTCCTAAGTCTGCACAAAAAAGCCATTGACCTAGCAGAGGATTACATAACGGCAAGACCTCCAAGAATGAGAGGACACTTGGGGGCTCATGGACCCTCACCCACGGTAAGAACTGTTCCCATCTCTAATACTAATCGTGTTGGGGTATCACCTGTCATTAGGGGAAGCAGTGAAGGGACACTAGGAACCACCAGGGTGGGTAGAGGACTCAATCCAGATATCATATGCCATGATTGCCAAGGGAAAGGACACATAGAAACATAGAAACATAGACTTTGACGGCAGATAAGGACCGCTTGGCCCATCTAGTCTGCCCATATCCCTACCTACAGGATAGGCCGTAGATCCTAGTTAACCAACAGCCTATTTCTTCCTACCCCCCCACAAGAATTGCCTTATGTCTGTCCCATGCATTCTTGAATTCTCCCACAGTTTTAGACCCCACAACCTCCTCAGGAAGGCTGTTCCATGCATCCACTACCCTCTCTGTGAAATAATACTTCCTCACATTGCCCCTGAACCGCCCTCCTTCTATCTTTAAATTGTGTCCCCTTGTTCTTGCAAGTCTCTTTTTCTGAAAGATGCTACCCTCTTGGACTTTGTTGATTCCACTGAGGTACTTAAAAGTTTCTATCATGTCCCCCTCTCCTTCTTTCCTCAAGGGTATACATATTAAGCTCCTTTAGTCTCTCCTCATACGGCTTCTCTTGCAGACCCTGCACCATTTTAGTTGCCCTCCTCTGGACTACCTCTATCCTGTCTATGTCCTGCGGAGATGGGGTCTCCAGAACTGGACACAGTACTCCAGATGGGGTCTCACCAACTGTCTGTACAGAGGGATAACAACTTCCTGTTTTCTGCTGCTGATGCCTCTCCCTATACATCCCAGTATACCCACAGCCCTCCCTACTGCCTTCTCACATTGCTTGCTAACCTTAAGGTCATCTGATATGATTACCCCAGGTCCCTTTCCTTTTTTGTTGTTGTTACTACCTCCCACCCATTGTGTATTCTTCCCCTGGGTTCTTGTTTCCCAGGTGCATTATTTTGCACTTCTTTGCATTGAATCCTAGCTGCCATACTTCTGACCATTCCTCCAACCTTGCCAAGTCCCTTTTCATCCTTTCCACGCCTCCTTGTGTATCAACCCTGTTGCAGATCTTTGTGTCATCTGCAAAAGGCATACTTTTCCTTCCAGTCCCTCTGCAATGTCACTGATGAAGACATTAAAAAGGACTGGACCCAATACTGAACTCATGTGTACCCCACTAGTAACCTCTCTTTCTTCAGAGTGGACTCCATTTACAATTACCTTCTGTGTCCTGTTGTGCAGCCAATGTTTTACCCAGGCTACCACCCTGGGACCCACTCCCAGGCTGGTTAATTTGACTATTAATCTTTGTGTGGGACTGTGTCAAATGCCTTGCTAAAGTCTAGGTAGGCCATGTCCACAGCCCCTCCCTGGTCTACTACTTTGGTCACCCAGTCAAAGAAATCTATTAGATTCGTCTGACATGACCTTCCGCTCAGACTCCATGCTGCCTTGGGTCCTGTGCTCCACTGGCCTCTAGGTACTCAACTATTCTTTCCTTCAGGAGTGACTCCATCACTTTCCCTACCACAGAGGTCAGACTGACAGGTCTGTAGTTTCCTGCCTCTGTCTTGGTCCCACTTTGTGAGGGGAATCACATTCGCCTTCCTCCAGTCCTCGGTACCACACCATCCTCCCATGATTTATTAAAAAGAGTAGCCAATGGTTTCACTAGTTCCTCCCTTAATTCTTTTAGAATTCTGGGGTGAATTCCATCAGGACCCATTGCTTTGTCCACCTTCAGTTTTAGGAGTTCTTGCAGAACCCTTTCTTCTGTGAAAGGACTGGGATCGACCCCCTATCAAGAGTGCTTCTGTTAATTGGATTAGGCACTTCCCCCTCCTCTTTTGTGAATACTGAGCAGAAATATTCATTCAGTATCCCTGCTTTTTCACTGTCCCCCTCTGCCCACCCACCGTTCATTCTATTCAGCCTCACTATCCCTCCCTTTGTCTTTCTACGCTCGCTGATGTACCTATAAAAGGTTTTATCCCCCTTCTTAACTGAGTTGGCTATCTTTTCCTCAGTTTGGGCCTTTGCTATTCTGACTTCCCTCCCTGCTTCCTTCTGCCTTAAATGGTACAGCTCTCTGTCCTGCTCCTTCTGTGTTTCCTTATACTTCCGGAATGCTATCTTTTTCTTCCTGACTTTCACAGCCACCTCTTTTGAGAACCATAGTGGCTTTTTCTTTCATTTTGATTTGTTTATTTGCTTCACACAAAGGCTTGTTGCCTCTGTGATGGCAGTTTTGATGCTTCCCCATTGTTGCTCCACACCTTCTTCTAGCCTGTTTGATAGTGCTTTTCTGAGGCACTCTCCCATCTTGCCAAAGTCAGCTCTCCTAAAGTCCAGTACCCTCACTTTTGTATGGCTTGACTCTGTAGCTGAGTTTAATGTGAACCACACTGTTTGATGGTCACTTGTCCCCAGATGGCAACCCACTTCTAGATCTGAGATCCTCTCACTGCCCCTGTTTGAGAGTACGAGGTCTAAGATTGCTCCCTCACGAGTGGGTTCTGAAACTAGCTGTTTAATGCCTGCCACCTGTAGGGCATCAAGAATGGCCCTGCTCTTGGATGTGACTGCAGCAAATGTGCTCCAGTTAACATCTGGCATATTCAAGTCTCCCATCAATAGTATCTCCCCTTTCTCTGCCATTCTAAGAATGCCTTCTATCATAACCTTGTCCATTCCCTCCCCCTGACATGGGGGTCTGTACACAACCCCTGTGGGATTGTGGTGCCCTTTCCAGTCTCCAAGGTGACCCACAGTGCCTCTCTCCTCCCTGTTTACTCTTTTGTTCAGTTGCTTTTATCCCTTCCTTTACATGAGAGCTACTCCCCCTCTCTCCCCTGCCTGTCTCTCCTGTAGGTTATGTACCCTGGTATGTTAACATCCCAGTCATGGTTCTCTGTGTACCATGTTTCTGTGACTGCTACGATATCCAGGCATCCTCTTCCATCAAGGCCACCAGCTCAGGAGCTTGTTGCCCAGACTACGAGCATTGGTACTCATTACCCTCCATTTCCTGATGGCCTTACTCCCTTTTGCCCCATCCCTGTCCTTCTTGTCTTTGTCACTTTCTCCATTTACCCCTGCCCTTCTCCCTATCGACACCTCTATGTTGGTGTTTGCCGCACTTACAACCGTGATTATTTGGAGGGGGCTAGGATTTTCCTGCTCCTTTCCAGTGCCTCCCCCCTTGGCTAGTTTAAAAGCTTGCCAATGAAGCATTTAAACCTATCACCTAGGATCCTGGTTCCTCCCGGGACAGATGCAGCCCATCATGCCAGTATAGACTGCATCACTCCAGGTGGACCCCAGTCCCCAATGAAGCAAATCCTGAGCTCCACACCAGTTTTTCAACCACTGATTGAATCCCATGGTGTGGAACACCCTAGCCTCTCTATGCCATAGATGGGCAGCACCTCCAGAAGGTTACCGCATGCTACTTGACCAAGGCCCTCCCTGATTCCACAAACTCTTCCTGCACTTCTCTAATCCTTTCTAGCCAGGTCATTTGTCCCTAGGTGGACAATGACATCCAGCTCCCTCCCCTGTGCAGCTGCTCTGGCAATCCTGAGGATTCGCGCCCTGTCCCTCCAAGCCATGGCGCCAGGCAGGCACCTTACCTCCCTCTCCCCTTCCTCCCCAGTTCTACCTTCCTAACAATGGAGTCCCCCACCAGGAGTTGTTTCCTTCCCCTGCCACCCTCCTGTGGGTCTCCTTTGTGGAGGTTCCCAGCATCCTCCTTGGTCTCCACTGCGGGTGCCTCCATAGAGGAACCACACTTTACCAGAATGGCATAGAATTGTGGAGAGGTACAACTGGAGGGATGCACCTCTGTTCCACCACCCTCACCCTCCCTGAGCCCGCTGTGGTCCAACCGCTCCTCTTTCTTGGCAACCTCTGAGGCAACGGCAGTGGCACTGGTGGTCCCTAGATGGAAGAGGAGGTCCCACAAATCCTGGTCAACTCAGCCTGGAGATGAGCAACCTCCTCCCTCAGCCCAGAGAGGTGCCTGCAGATGGGACAACACCGCATCCTCCAGAACGTCTCCCGGAAGACTGCTGCTCCACAGCCACTGCACTGCACCACTCCAATCATGTCTTATTTCTGGGCCCCTTAACTGTTTTCAATCCTTACTCTGTCATCTGTTTTTTTTTTCTCTCTCTCCTTACTTTCTGCCTGTGTGCCCTTTAAGCTCTTGATTGTCCTGTTCTGAGACAAGAATATCCTATATTTCTCAGTGGACCACTTACTTGCTCAGAGGCAGACCTCCAGCAGCTAGAGGGGGCCGGAGAGCTACTCCTGCCCTTCTAGGATGGTGGGTCTTTGGTGGTTCTGTGATTACTCACTTCCTGCTCCCAAAAGGAAGTTCCTGTTGTCAGTCAAATTCTGTGCCTATAAAAATAGAACTAGCTTTCGGTGGGGAGGGAAGGAGGGCAATATAGTCCCAGTAGAGAACTTCAGTCACACAGCAGTCCTTTATCCTGGTGTCTTCTGCCAAGCTACTAGCAGAATCTTTCTAAGGCAGTCTTTAAATGTAGCTTCCTTCTAGCTAAGCCACTCCCCCTACTTACTAGATCTTTCTACCAGTAATTTAAACCTCACAGCACTTAAGTCTTTTCAATCACCTGATATTTACACCTATAACTGTTCAGATACCCATTCAGTTCAGTTAACCCAGACAGACACACACACACTTTTTTTTTGTTTTGTATGTTAGTTTTTTTTACCCTAAATTAAAGGTCCAAGTACAAAAGTTCTTCTACTTTAGTCCCAGCAGAGAAGTCCAGTCACACAGCAGTCCTTTCTCCTTGCCTGATACTGCCCACACAAAAAGAAGGAACATTCACATCTAGCTCTTGCTAATTGGGGTCAATATCTGACTACAGTACAAATAAATGGGAAAGATGTCCATGCCCTTTTAGAATCTGGTAGCAAACAGACCTTGGTACAAGCATCTTTATTGCCTGAAAGAAATAGTAACAACACAACCAGGGTCACGTGTATCCATGGGGATGTACATGCCTATCTAGTACAACATATTACCCTGAGCGTTCAAGGGCAAGATCATAAAATGGAAGTTGGGCTAGTACCTAACCTGCCTGTACCGGTGATTACTGGACATGACTACCCTGCGTTTGATGCACTAATGGGTATGGACCGTCAAGTAACAGCTATTACCACCAGGGCATAAAGTAAGCAGTCACTAACATTTCCCCAGATGTTTCCTTTTGATGAGGACAAATATCATTCCCCCAGAAAGGACAGAAAGTCAAAGTCGAATGGATGAAGGGCCAGGATGTTATGGAACTGTAAAAAGGACACTCCAATTGCTGAAGACACCTTGATGTAAATGAGATGTTTAAAAATAAGCAAATTACTAATGTTAGTTTGACACCTTATTTTTCACAGGTTGTGGAAGCAGATAGTCAGACAGGATATCCTAGAATTGTGATGCATGACCAATTGCTGTAAAGAGAGTAAAATAATCCTAAAATGGGGTGTGTAATAGAACAATTGGTGGTGTCTATGCGTTTTAGACAGCAATTAATAACCATAGCTCATGACATCCCTATGGCAGGACATTTAGGGAGGGACAAAACCCTAAGTCGACTGCTAAACCGGTACTTTTGGCCAGAGATTCATGATCAGGTAGCCACTTACTGTCAAAGCTGCCAAGAATGTCAGAAAGTGGCTACTATAACCAAATCAGACAAAGTGCCCTTGCAACCACTTCCTTTGATAGATACCGCTTTTGATCGCATAGCAATGGACATTGTGGGACCTCTGCCAAAGAGTAATAAGGGTAATCACTTTATTTCGTGGTGTGTGATTATGCCACACGTTACCCTGAGGCAATACCCCTACGGACAGTCACGGCCCCCAGAATTGCGAAGGAACTCTTAAAAATATTTAGTAGAGTGGGAGTGCCTAGGGAAATCCTTACGGATATAGGTGGTAACTTTCGATCTTTACTATTAGCACGCCTCTATCAATCTTTGGGTGTTGGGGCTTTGTACACTTCCCCATATCATCCCCAAACTGATGGGATGGTGGAAAGATTTAATAAAACCTTAAAAAAGATGCTCATGAAATATGTTCAGGATGAAGGGAAGGTGTGGGATCTTAACCTGCCTTACTTAATGTTTGCATACAGGGAAGTTCCCCAGGTCTCTACTGGATTTTCTCCATTTGAATTACTCTATGGGAGGAATCCAAGGGGGCCTCTAGATATCATAAAAGAGAAATGGGAGAGCAAAAAGGGACATGAAGGTACCCTGACTCTAGAGTATATAATTCAATTAAGGCAAAGGCTAACCAAATACATTACATTGGCTCATCAGAATAACCTAGGAAAACAAAAAGATCAAAAGAAATATGATCAAGGAGTGGGACATAAAAATCTGCAACCCGGGGATAAGGTATAATTACTATTACCCTCCACAGAGAGCAAGTTGACTATGAAGTGGCAGGGACCGTATACTGTACAGAGACAAGTCGGTCCTGTCAATTACGAAATAGACGTTCCTGAGAGACGAAAAAGGTTACAAATATATCATGCTAATCTCCTTAAGAAATGGCATGATAGAGAGACTACAGAGACTACTCTTACTCTGTTTATATGTCCTGAACAATCTAATAGTGAAAGGGACCAAGCCTACCAGAGATTAGAAGGAACTGGGGGCTGTGAACTAATAACCATTAACCCTGACCTTGAGGAGGGACAAAGAATAGAATTAGATAAGATGTTAAAACCTTTTACAGGAACATTTTCCTGTGAACCAGGGAAAGCAAAAGGGGTGGAGCATCGGATACACTTGACCCAGGGGATAGTTATTAGACAAAAGCCCTATCAGATACCTGAGAAGGTAAGCGGGGATGTTATTAAAGAAGTACAGAAAATGCAGGCCTTAGGGGTTATAGAACCATCTACCAGCGAATGAGGTTCCCCTATGGTGGTCGTGGGTAAGAGGGAAGGAGGCATTAGGATTTGCTTAGATTTCCGCCGCCTGAATGCCATTTCAAAATTTGATGCATATTCCATGCCCCGAATTAATGATATTGTAGACCGCCTTGGAAAAATTAAATATATCAGTACCCTTGATTTGACAAAGGGTTACTAGCAGATTCCCCTGAGTAGACAAGATAAAGATAAAACTGCTTTCAGCACTCCCTTGGGTCATTTCCAGTTTACCACCATGCCCTTTGGACTTCACGGAGCACCAGCTACTTTCCAAAGATTTATAGACAATGTGCTCAGAACACATATGAATTATAGTGCCGCTTACTTGGACGATGTTGTGGTAATCAGCCAGAATTGGGAAGATCACTTACAACATTTGTCACAAGTTCTGTCAGCCATCTCACAGGCTGGGTTAACAATAAATCCTGGAAAATGATGGCTATTATAGGAGATTTGTACCTGATTTTGCAACCATAGCCCATCCCTTAACGGATTTAATGAAGAAAAATCACCCCTCTACAGTAAAATGGACACCAGACTGTGAAAAGGCATTCTGTACCATAAAGGGTTACTTATGTGCATCACCTGTATTAAAAAGTCCAGATTTTAACCTTCCTTTTATTGTACAAACTGATGCCTCTAACACCTCTAACAGGTGCAATGTTAACACAAATAACTGAAGGAGAAGAACATCCAGTAATATACACAAATTACATAGTAGAGAAACTAAATATTCCACCATCGAGAAAGAATGTTTAGCCCTAAAATGGGCTATAAGGCATTAAAGTTTTATCTTTGGGGAGTGGATTTCGAGGTGTGGACAGACCACAATCTGCTGTGCTGGCCACAGGCTATGAAAGATAAAAACCCTTGTATAATGCGATGGTATTTGGCTCTGCAGCCTTATCACTTTACTATAAAGCATAGATCAGGGCCTGTGAACAGAAATGCAGATTACCTGTCTCGTTATGGAACAGGACAGGACACTAATCAGGTAACAACAGACCTCGGGGTATTGAAAATATCAGCATCAGAGGATAGCCTTTGATACCTCTCTATTCTTTAGTTTGTTTTTGAATTGGGACCCCGAGGTGGAGCTTCGGAGAGTGGGTGGGCTGGAGGTCCATCTCTCTGTTGAGAGATCTGTTTGATTACAACCTGTTTAGGGAACTCTACTCTAAGTTATCTGAAAACCCTTATGTTGGGTTTTCTCTTAGGTGGGTAGGAGTTTGTGACAGGGTTGCATAGCATCTTTCGAGACCCCCCCTTAAAGTCTGTTGCAACAGTGCTCCTTTTCTCTCCCCTATCTTCACCCCTTCTTGTTTCTTTTCCCCATTGGACTGGAAGGCCACCTGTCTAATGTTCTTTCTGTCCCTGACTCCTTTTACCTCTGTTTCAGGTTTCTTTAAGTTCAGCTATGTTAATCCTGATCAATCTCCTTCTCGAACGTGCGCAGACCCATCTACACGAATGCTCGCACTATTCGCTTTGCGATTGTGCGAATGTTCCGATAGCGAGTCTGCGGTAAAACAAAAGGAGCAAATGCAAAGTTAAAACAGGAAAAGAAATCTCGGATTAAAAGATAGATGGTGTAAATTGCTCTTTGGTGAGGGTTTTGCTGCTTACTGTAACAAGTTCTCCTGTTTCTGAAAAGTAAAATTACCGGTAGCGAGGAAATTAAGCCTTCAGTTAACTGCAGCCTGCAAGCTCCAAAACGAACTGCTACTAGAGTTTAGGAACTTCATGCATTTAGAACAGACCCCCTTTCCCCGTTTAAACTCTGTGCTTAGAAAATCACTATTGAGGTAGGAAAGAGGTCTGTTCTGCAGTGAGTGTTTTTTGTTAACCGCGCTATGTAGTGCTTCAGCCCAGCATGAAAATACCGGTTACTCACCTGTAACAGGAGTTCTAGGAATGGTATATGTTGTTCATCCACACTGTCTGGCAGGTTCCTTGCCACTTTAAATCTTGCCGGAAGGTCTTCAAGCTGGCTCCTCCCACCCACCCGGGTGGTAAAACTCTCGTCTCCGCCCCATGACGCCAGATCTGGCCCGCTGGAAGCTCATGTTGTGCGTCGAAGCTGGGGAGGTCGGGTGGGTCGTGTGGATGAACAACATATACCATTCCTAGAACTCCTGTTACAGGTGAGTAACCTGTATTTCTAGGGACATGGATATGTTGTTCATCCACACTGTCTGGCAGACTCCTAGCAGTTCTCTGGGAGGAGGGTGGCAAGGCGCATACCCCCTACTTAGGGAATAAAGACTGGAGAACCGAGGCCCCAAAACCAGCATCCCGGCATGACTCAAGGTCGATGTGGTAATGGGTAATAAAGGTGTGTGCTGACTTCCAGGTAGCAGCCCTGCAGATTTCCTGGATAGGGACGTCCCTGGAAGCAGCCACCGATGCAGCAAGTATGAGGTAGAATGAGCTTATCCTCTGGGAGGCTCCATGCCCGCCAACTTATAGCAGAGATCTATGCAGGAGGTGACCCACCTGCTTATACCCACTTGGCTGCAGGTCTGCCAGGTGCGGCTTCAGCGTAGGTGACAAACAGCTGGCGAACCTCTCCCGACTTTCAGCCGTGGCGCCTTATAATAAGCGCAGCCCCTTCTAGGGTCCAAAGTATGGAGCCTGTATTCGGCCTCTGAGGTGTGATTGGGGTAGAACACCGCAGAGTCAACACCTGGTTAAGGTGAAACTCCGACACCACTTTCAGAAGGAATTTCGGTGGGAGCGAGACAACCTTGTCCCTGTGGAAGACCAGGTAAGGAGACTCAATGCAGAGCACCTGGAGTTCTCCCATCCTTCTGGCTGATGTGATAGCCACCAAGAAGGCGGTTTTTCACGACAGGTGAGAGAGTTCACACCTGTGCATTGGTTCGAATGGCTTGCCCATGAGCTTTGCCAGTACCAGCAGTAAATCCCACGGAGGTGGAGGTTCTCACACCGGAGGGGAAATGTGATCAAGGCCTTTGAAAAAGCGCCAGACCACCTTCTCCTGCACCACCGACTGCTCCCTGGCCCACGCCCGGTAAGCAGAGATGGCTGCCAGGTGCACCTTAAGGGTCGTCGACCTAAGCCCTTGACTAGAAAGGGACCATAAATAGTCCAAGATGCTTGCCAAAGGACAGGAGGAAGGGTCCCAGCCCTTGCCCTGACACCAAATGGAAAATCTCTTCCATTTGAAGGCATAGCATTTCCTGGTCGACTCCTTACGGGATGCCTCAACTACATTGAGGACCTCGTCGGAAAGACCCAAGGCCTGGAACTCTAGCCGCTCAGGAACCAGGCCGTCAGGTGCAGGGATTGAAGGTCCGGATGGAACACCTTCCCCTGACTGACTGAGAGCAGGCCCGGGTGAGCTGGAAGCTGCCTCGGGAGGCCTGGAGCTGAGGCGGAGGAGATCTGGGTACCAGAACTGGTGGGGCCAGTCTGGGGCTATCAGAATCACCTGCGCTTTGTCCCTCCTTGCTTTGAGAAGCACCTTGTGAATCAAGGGAAATGGGGAAGGCGTAGAAGAGGCCCGGGGTCCACAGCCTCGAGAAGGCATCCCCCTGCAGCGAGCCCTGCTGAGGGGGGCGGGCATGAAACAGCCTCAGCTTTGTGTTCTCCCTGGAGGCAAACAGGTCCACCTGAGGTGTGCCCCAATGGGAGAACAGATCTTGTACTACCTCCGGCAGGAGAGACCACTCGTGAGATGCAGCCCCTATCCGGCTCAGGGCATCGGCCAGGGTGTTGGAGGCTCCTGCCACATGAATGGCTAGGAGATCCACCTCCAGGCTGCGCACGAGTGACCAAATGCAGAGAGCTTCCTTGCATAGAAGCAAGGAACGTGTCCCGCCCTGGCGGTTTAGATAGTACATGGTCATGGTAGTGTCCGTCTGGACTCGGACCACTTGACCCCGGAGAAACGGAGCAAAGGCGGTGAGAGCTAGGCAGACCGCTCGGAGCTCCAGCAGGTTGATGTGGCATCGGGACTCCCTCGGGGACCAGAGGCCGTGCGCCCGGTGTTCCCCCAGATGGGCACCCCAACCCATCAGAGAGGCATCGGTCGACAGAGAGACCGTCAGCTCGGGGCGGACAAACGGGATGCCCTCCTGCAGATGAGATGGAACAGTCCACCTCTGGAGAGCGTTCCACATCTCCTGGGTCACCATCACTAGCTGGTCCAATGGATCACGCCAGGACCACTGGCTGGCCAGTCCCCACTGAAGGGGGCGCATGTGCCAGCGTGCCCAACGGACCACGCTGGTACAGGCCGCCATGAGACCCAGGAGGCGCAGGAAGTCCTGGGCAGGGCGCGATTGCCCAAACAGAAATGATTGGGCAAAGGAGGTAAGAACCTCGGCCCTGTCTGCCGGGAGCCGTGCTCTGGCTCGAATAGAGTTGAGGTCTGCCCCGATAAACAGAATCACCTGCTTCGGCTCGAGTTCTGACTTGGCCTCGTTGATGAGAAGGCCGACTTGAGAGCAAACCTGGAGGGCCAGATCTCTGGACCGCTCCACCTCCTGTCTGGAGGGGGCTGCTATCAGCCAATCATCCAGGTAAGCGTACACCCGGACCCCTCGGCGCCGCAGGAAAGCAGTCACCACTGCAATGCATTTGGTGAAGACCCTGGGAGCTGGAGACAGGCCGAAGGGCATGGCTCAGAACTCGAAGAGGGATCCCTCCGCTCGAAAGCGAAGGAATCTCCGATGTGACTGATGGATAGGGACGTGAAAGAACGTGTCCTGCAGGTCCAGAGAGCAGAACCACATGCTGTGTTCCAGGGATGGTATTATCTGAGCCAGAGTGACCATCCTGAAGGTTCGAGACCTTAGGAACTTGTTCAGGTCGTGTAGGTCGAGAATGGGGCACCAGCCCCCCGTCCGTTTCGGAACCAGGAAGTACCTGGACACAAACCCCGGGTCTGAGGGAGGGTCCGCCACCTCCCTGATCACCTCCTTTTGGAGGAGGAGAGCGATGTCGGCCCGACGAGCCGACAGTGAGGCTGCGGACCCCGAGGCCCCCCGAGGTGTGACGGCTCTGAAGGGCAGGGCCTGCTCGAATTCTAGAGGCAGGCCTTTTCCCACCACCTCCAGTACCCATCTGTCTGTGGTAATAACGGACCAGGTGGAAAGGAAGTGCCGGAGCCGTCCCTCATGGGGGGAACCTGGGGTGAGGTGACAGGGTTGGGGGCGACACCCCTCAGCCCGTCACTGGGCAGGCTTGGAGGAGGGACCGCCGAGGACCTCCTGGCCTTTACCTCCCTGCTTCCTGTTGGAGGAAGCCCGGGCTTGGGTTTGGGATGCCAAGCCTGAGCCTGCTGGCCTCAGACGTTGCTGGGCCGGATCACGGGCGCACAAGGACGAAAGGGCTTAGGCTGTGGTTTAAGTGCCTTGTCCTTCTTGAGCGGAAGAGACCGAGTCCAGGTGCAGCATTGACTTCTCGATCCTCTGCAGGTGACCTTCCACCGCAGGGGCCGAAGAGGTCAGTCCCAAAAGGGAACATCCGCCAACTTGTGCTGGGTATCCGAGTAAAGGTGGATATCCTCAGCCAAGCCCGATGACGCATAGCCACTGCGGCCGCCACAGACCTGGCACATGAGTTCCCAATGTCTAAAGCAGTCTGGAGCTGCTGTTTGGCCACTGCCCTGCCCTGGTCCCGCACCTGCCTGACTGTAGTCTGCAGATCCGCGGGAAGATGAGGGACGACCCTCATCCAGGGAGCCCAACAGGGCATGAGAAAAATGTGCCATGAGGATGGCTGAACTGGCCTGGTGAAGGCCGAGAGAAGACGCAGCATAGACTTTTCGCCCGGCATAGTCCAATTTCTTGGACTCCTTGTCGGGAGGTTTGTCCACATCCCTAGCGTTCCCAGCACGCCGGAAAACGCTGTCGGTAACCAACCCCTCAGCCGAGGGGTGTTCCGAAAAACCGGACAGGGAACTGGTAGGGACCGCATACTTCCTGGCCATCCTGGCCGAAGGCGCAGGACAGGAAGCAGGGCGCTGCCAGAGCTCCAAGGCCGGACCCACTATGGCCTCGGCCACCGGAAAGGCCTCCGTAGGGGAATCCCCTCGGTCCAGAATCTCCGTGAGGGGATACCTGGCCCATTTAGAAATGGGTTCGAGCTTCATCCCGGTGGACTCCGAGATGAGCCAAAGCAATCCTAGGAAGGACGAAGGGCTATCGTCCACCGACTGTCCTCCTGAGGACTCCAAGTCCATTCGCTTGGAGAAAAGGGAGGAATCATCCTCGGACTCGGAAGAGTCCTCAAAGAGCTGCCTCGGGCCTGAGCCACCCTCCACCTGCCGAGGTCTATCGGGAGTGAGGGTGACAGACAGCCTATGGGGCAGTCCCTGAGCCGACCGAGAATTTTTGGTCGGAGCCCCAACTAACGGCTGTGGAGGCGGAGGTTCCACCGAATCGGTGGGGCAGCTGGAATTGGCCGAACAACCGGCCTGGGAACAGGCTCCTCGGCTAAAATGAGGGGTTGTTTCGGCCGCTCCGGTGACAGCCACTTAATGGCCGGGGAAGACGCCGGCGTCGGCTTATTCCTGGTCAGAAGGAGCTGTTGCCACATGAGTTCCTCATACCTCCGACGCAACTTGCGCCGAAGCCTCCCCTCGTCCGAGGAGGAGGAGGAAGAGGATGAGCGGTGGCGCTGCTTGCCGCGGTGCCGAGACCGAGACCGCCTATGACGGCGGGATCGGCTGGACCGCGAGGACGTCCGGGACCGAGACCAAGAACCTCGGCTAGGCCGAGGACGGTGCGGGAGGTGCCGCGAAGCGGCACCCCTCGTTCGACGATTCCACCGTGGCTCCGGAACCGGAGGCACAGACGAAAGCCACGGATCCTCAACTCTCACTACAGGGGAACCGGGGAGAGGGGATTCTCGGCTTCTCCAGCCGACAACCCGTCCAACGAGTCGAGAAAAATCTCGACCGCGTCGACGGGAGTCTCGGTCAAATGGCCTGACGGGGACACCGTGAAACCAGTGGCCGAAGCTGAAGGGTCAACCGAAGTTGACGGCCGACAACTAGGGGAGAGGGATCTTTCCCGCTCCCAAGAGCATCGACGGTGAGACTTACTCTTGTCTCTCTTTTTGGACCGAGAAAACGGTCCAGAAGAAGTTGGACCCTCACCTTTTGTCGAGAGGGTCAGACAAAGCTCCTTAAAAGAAGCCGAATAAGAGGCACCGAGAGATAGCGGGACAAATGCCGCAGCCGAGGTAGAAGCGGCCCGCGCCGCCTCCTCTTTGAGGGCAATCATCTGCTCGAGCTGATCCGCCGAGCCCGCCGCCGCGGACACCACCGACCGGGCCTCTTTTGATTTAACCAGAGGAAATCTCTTCTCGGGACGCCCCAGTTGTAAACGGGTAGCACGGTCTTCGAGGACGTAGGTCGAAAAGGAAGAGCACAGGTCGCAGGCCTGCGGGTCGTGCTCAAGGCCCAAGCAGTAAACGCACATGGAGTGCGGATCCGTCCGAGACATCTACTGCCCGCAAGGGCATCTCCAGAAACCTGGATTCGATGTGTCCATCGCAGCCGCGAGGGAGAGAAGACCGAAGTCTTTTTAGCAAAAACTTTTTAATTTCGAAAATTCGAAGAATTAGGAACCAGTCTTATACGCAGAGCTTTAAGGAGGGAACCTGAGCTTCCAAGCGGTAAGGAAGATCTGGCGTCATGGGGCGGAGCCAAGAGTTTTACCACCCGGGTGGGTGGGAGGAGCCAGCTTGAAGACCTTCCGGCAAGATTTAAAGCGGCAAGGAACCTGCCAGACAGTGTGGATGAACAACATATCCATGTCCCTAGAACGCTTGTTTTAAGAAAACAAATATTTGAAAAGGTAAAGCAAGAAAGAACCTTCAAGGGGATATATTGAAGGGATGTAAACAATTTACAGTTTTTTTTATTTTTTATATTTTTTTGTTTACCTATTCTGTGTAGTCGACTCTGTGGAAGAGGACTGGACATACCTCATGCCTTCAGGACCTCCCTCTGTTTCTGACTCTTCCTTTTAAGAGCCAGCCGGCCGAATCAATGCTAAATTTATACAAAGAACCTAGGGGAGGAGCCTGTAGATCATGAGGACAGCCTACTTTTGCCTTAAGAAATTGTTTAAACCAAAAATAAATATGTTTAAGGATCCTTAGCTGATTGAATATACTTAGTCATGGTACTTGATTATGAGAGATTATAATAAAGCTTAGTTAATAAAGAACTTTCTTGTAAATATGCAAAAGGGGAGGAGCTTCCCTCATCACATGGCACTGTAGTACTATAAATGAAGGGCAAGAACTGCTCTTATTCAGTTCGTTGTAGGGCTCAGCAGGGAGTTGACCCCTGTTTCACACTAGTATTTTCTAATGGTTGTTTATTGTTTTGTGCTTTACAAAGTCGTGTTCTTAATGTTTATTTAGATGAGCCAATCCTCTTTATTTCTTTGTCGAACAGTTCGCTTATAGCATTTTTGTTTTCTTTACTGAATAAAAGCTGATTTACTTTGGTACTTCAACTGGTGTCTGAATCTGAATCCCACAATCCTATCACACAGGCCTACAGGGTAGCTAATGAGGCACTACGGCCCATAATACGAAGAACACTGTGCCACCTGAAGGGGATCCATGCCCTGCTGGGGGAGGCGATGGGCCTTCTCCATGAACTCATTGCCATGAAGTGGGTGCTATCTGTATCACCAGGATGACAATAGAAGCAGTAACAAGCACATGGCCCAGATGGAGGCCATTAGTGTTATGTTGGGCTGACATAGCCATTGGACAGTGGCAGCTGTCACTCTTCCTGCCCATTTGCCATTTTTTTAATGTGGCTTTTTGCTACCATTTTATCTGACGAGTTGCCAGTTATTTCATTTATGGCGATTTACCTTTTTCAAAATTTTGCAAAGCAGTTTGCCATACCTTTAGTTTACGGTAATTTCTTTTTTTGGCCCAGGATCCCCCCCCCCCGGCCCATACCAGTTGGAGGCTTCAGCTCCCTGCTCACCGCCCCCCCCATGCCCAGGCTTACCTGTCCTGGGTGGGGCTGTCAGGCAGGTGCCCCTTCCCCAAGGTAAATGGTCTCTTGCCCTGGCTTACCCCCCAGTGTGGGGACACAGGAGCAGAACCCCCACCGGCGGACATAGGTCACAGCAGGAGCGGCGACAGAGGTGAGGGTGTCATGAATGGGGCTGGATTTTTGTATGCTGGTAGAGATCCCTGGGAGCAGGGATGTGCAATGATGGCCAGCATCTGACCTGCCCCCCCTGACATGAGGTGCTGGCAGCGGGGGTACCCTCAGCCTCTGCTAGAGGTCCACAAAGTGCCGGACATTCTTCCCCCCTCCCCCTCGTAGAAGGAAAGCAGTCCCTGGGATGCTCAGTCCTAATCCCCAGCTGGTTCTCCAACTCCCGAGTCCGTTTCTGAACCTGGGATGTCGGCACCTCGAGCAGACACCTTGCCACTGAGCCAGCAGGCCAGCTAGTGTATGGCATTTTCAACTCTTTTTTTAGTTGTTACTGGCCGTGGGCCACCTTATTTTTATTAATTGCATCGTGCTACCAAAATTTCATTTGTCTTTTTGCCACATTTTTTATGCTATGGCATTTTTCAAATTATCATTTATTTAGGGGCTGTGTGCCACTTAGGTCTGTTTTTGGCAGTGTGCCCTTTTAGTGGGTTTTTTTCTGACCATTTGGCTGTTTGTTATTTTTCATATACGTATATTATTGATTGTTTCTACATACGCGTCTCTTGTGCTTTATAGTTCTGGATGTGCATTTTTGGGGTGGGGGATGCCTTTGGTATGTCATTCCTGATGTCATTTCTTTCTGTGGATTCTCTTTGCAGCCGCAAAGAGGGTTTTCAGGTACCACTGCAGCAGAATTTGTGGTTGCATTTGTGACTGTCACTATTATCTGCTATATTGGTACACATTTTTTTTTTAATGCTGTGCCAGTTTGTGATTATTCAAACAATCCATTGTTTAGCAGCTGGCGCTGATCTGCATTCAGTACCACTGGTTTGCGTAGCAATTATCAACTTTTAAAATATCCCACCTTTAATGTGTTATATTTGGTCTGCATTAAATATATTCAAGTCCAGTGTAAAATGTACAGCATTGTTTCTCTGGCCTGTAGACATTCAGGACACTATGGTACCATAAATATAAGTATATATTTCCTGAAACTGTACAAAACACTTGTTTTAAACACAGGTACCATTGCCTGCTGCCCAAATGTTTGCTTCCCATAATCCTCTGTATTTGGTGCAGCTGTGAAAAATAATGGACGATTAACATAAGTTTCACACTGTAGCAAATCAAATGTCCAAAATAGGTTTCAGGTACATGAACACCACATTTGTGTATTCTACAGAGTACTGGTTACACCTGTACCACATTTATGTGCTTTACCATGAACATCTAGTAGAAAAAAGGACCTAAACACATGGGATGCTAAGCAAATTTTTAATGGGGAAAATAGGGATCCATAATAAAGGCAAAGGCACAGCATTGCTTCCCTGGCCTGAAGAAACCCAGAACCTTAAGTTACCATAGGAGAAGCATATATTTCCTGAAGCTACATAAAATACCAGTTTTAAACATGGGTAACTCTGCCCATTATCCAAAGGTTTTTGAACCAATAATCCTCCTATATATTAGGTACAACTATGACAAATAATGGTCAGACACAGAACTGCCACACTTTGGCAACCACATATCTACATAAAATAGGAGGCAGTCACATGAACACCCCATTATTTGGATTGTACACGTAGTACCACATTTGTGTACCTATACCATGTTTCAGAGGTCTTGTTAAAAAAGCCCTAAACAAGTTTATTTTAAAGGGGAAGGAAATGGGATTCATTATTAAAAATGCACAGCACTGACTCTCTGTCCTGAAGACATTCAGGACACTATGTTACCACAGGAAATTTGTATATTTTCTGAAACGTCATAAATACTGGTTTTCAACTTATGTAACATTGCCGGATACCCTAACGTTTTGTACCCATAATCCTCCATATTTTGGTGCAACCAGATAATTTGCATCATTGTCACACTTTAGCAAACCATATATCTATGTCATATAAGATGCCAGTACATGTACACCATGTTTGTGCATTCTACAGAGAGTACTAGTTACACCGGTACCACATTAATCTGCCCTTACCACAGATGTCTGGCAGAAATAAGCCCTAAACATGGTGTGCAGGACTGTCAAAAGTTCCCCTCCAAGATGTGTCTGCCACAAATTTGCATCCAAATCTGCTGGATCATCTACTAGATAGCCTAACAGCTTCCAAAAACAGAGCAAAGGGTGACCAAATTGGACACAACTTACAATTGCAATATTTTCTGCCACAAATTGTGACTTTTTGTCACAAATGGACACAATGTCTGAAAATAGCAGCAGGGCTGCCTGGACACAAGCAGACAGATGCAGATGCAGGCTTAGCAAGCATTTGCATCCACGTTCAGCTCTTTTGAAAAATCTTCTCATAGGGTGCTAAGTGAATTTTTTTTTTTTTAACTTTCTTTTTATTCGCCCATCTGCCCTCTCCGTCCACTCCTTCGGACCGTTCAACCCCTCAGACCACTGTCATGCAGTCTGCCCCTAGAGTGCCAGGCATCTCCATTGTGCTTTCTTGGATCCCCGGACAACCCCCCCCAGGTGAGGCGAGGAAGGACCCAATTCCTCAACCTTCAGAGGACAGCCTGCACAACGGGGTCTTCCCATGGATTGGTAGCTGGGAGGCACGGATCGGTCATCATCTAGGACCAATGAGGTTTTTTTTTCCATTTTTCTGTGGTCCCTTTCCGCCCCCTGAGGACGCCGGCTTGGGTAGGTGATGCGTTGACGCACAGTGCCTGCCAAGTGCCTAACAGCGTCCTCCCCTCCCCAACTCCAGCACCATGGGAGCTGCCAAAGCCCTGAAAGTCGGTACTCCAACCAACCCTCAGGGATGTCGGGTGCATGAAGCACCCTTGGTAACCAACCCCGAAGGAGGAGAGCATCCATTGGGACGCTCGATCCTCCTTCCCCCTGCCAGCCCCTGGTGATCCAAGTTCGGTTCCGAACCCGGGACGCCGGTGTGGTGTAAGGTGTAGCATCCAGTGCCTCAACCCTCAGTGCAATTGGGCCGGGTGCTAAGTGTATTTTAAAGAAGAAGAATTTGTGTTCATAATGGAAAATGCACAGCATTGATTCTCTGACCTGTAGACATTTAAGGAAATATGTTACCATAGGAAAAGTATATGTTACCATAGGAAAAGTACAGGTTACCATAGGAAAAGTACATGTTTTCCAAAAATGCACAACATGCTGGTTTTAAACAACGGTAACATTGCCCACTGACCAAATGTTGGCTACCCATAATCCTCCTCTACATTTGGTAGAAATAAGAAAACTAATGGAAATTCGCATGATTTTCACACTTTAGCAAACCAATTGTTTATTTAACATAGGCTGCAGGTAGATACACAAACACCATATTTGTGTATTCTACAGAGAGTGCCAATTGCAACAGTACCACACTTACGTACCGTTACCACACAGACCTGGTAAAAATAATACCGAAATATATAGGATGCTAAGTGTATTTTAAAGGGAAAACATTTGGGTGCATACTGAAAAATGTAAAGCATTGAAACTGCACAAAATACTGGTTGCTAACTTGAATAACATTGCCCGCTGCTCAAATGTTCGCTACCCATAACCCTGCTCTACATCTGGTACAACTATGAATAATTGAAATTCACATAATTTTCAAATTTTAGCAGACCATATAGCTATCTAAAACAGGTGTACATGAGCATCCTAATTTTGGATACTAGAGGAAGTACTGGTTATATCAGTACCAAATAAATATACCTTTATCACAGAGTCTGGAGAAATAAGCACTAAACACATAGGTTGCAAAGTGTATATTAAATCCCTGGTATACACAGTGATAGCAGGTTTGGATCATGTTGTTCCAAGGATCCTGTGGTAGAGTTACAGTAAGTACAACCTGAAGAAGCCCAACATGGGATGATTTTGTACTTATAAAATGAGGCAACCAGATAACAAGGTCAAAAAGGGCCAAAATATATATTTTTTTTTCAATATTTTCAACTGTGGAACCCATTTCAATGGAGGATTATGGTAGCAGACATTTTGGGGGAAGTTTTCTTACACATCCCTGAAGTCTTCAAGTTGTCCACTTTAAAATAATGAAGTTCCCTGGGATACATAATAGTTTGACGTGTTCTGGGGGTGGGAAATGAAAGCAGGGAGGTGCCACATGATGTTTATGACATACTGTAGGCATATAGCAATAGGCTGGTATGAACAGAATTCCATGGTAAGGCTGCATGTATTTGACACCAGTTTTACCAGAATATGGTGGAAAAATCAGAGTTAGGGTGTTTTTGCCCATGCAATATAAACTGACCAGACATGTAGGCTGAAAAAAAGTCAAAATTGCATTTTTTCCATGTTTTACGGTATTGTGCATAATTCATAGGACGATTGTAGGTAGCAAACCTTTGGCCTGGAGGGTCATCTATGTCCAGAACTTTAATTTTCTACATTTTTAGAAAATAAATACTTTTCCTATAATGACATATTACCATTGGTTCTACATGCCATAGAAGTAATGCTGAGTACCCAATATTCGGGACCTATTTACTACCTTTAAATTGATATAAAAATTGCATATGACTCCTGCCTCCTTAGCTGAGATAGGTAAAATAATAATCTGCCCCCAAGTTTTTAACATATTAAAGAGCTAGTGGAACCAAAACAGGCAGAGGGGAAAATCAATCAATCAATCAAAATCTTTATTTATCCAGGAGAACACCATTGAGCAAGCTCATTTACAAGGTGGACCTGTGTCACACAAGGTCAAAGCACAATACATTTATAAGCAGACAATGAATAGACATTTGCATACGATAAAATGATACACACAGAACAACAGCAATAGGTCCAGTTAAGGAGTTAACAATATTACGTCAACATGTACATCAATTATTCAATGGAGAAGATAACGGTAACTGGTGTAGACAAGAGGTAATAAAACATTCTCGCTGTCAGCAATGCCCAGCACAAGTCAAGACATGGCATTCAGGCTTAAAGGGGGATGATTGTAAGACACTGACGGGGGAGAAGTGGGTTACAAGGTAAGGTAAAGGCTGCTCTAAAAGAGGGGTGTTTAGGACAACAGAGCAAGGGATAACACATGGTGGGAGGTCAGATAGGGTAAGAAGGAGTAAGCAGAGTGAACAGAAGTAAATTGAAAGGAAGATAGGCTTGAGGAAACCATAGGGCCAAGACTTAGGTAGCAATGCAGAGGACAGGAAAACTGCAGACACCGTTACATGCTAAGAGTAGTGGAAACAGTTGCAGACTTCCTTAACAGCACAGGCATATAAGGTCTTGAAGACAGTAAGACTGACAGGGATGTTAAGTTTCATTGATTTCTGCAATTTGTTAGTGATGTCAACACAAAGCTTATGGCCACTCTCCCAAAACGTGTATTAGCCCTAGGCACTTTCAAGGAAATCAAAGAGTAACTTCTTAGTGCAAAGTTTCCTAACAAACTTAGCGGAAGATGGTCAGAAATGTATTGGGGAAGTTTTTGGGTAATAGCTCTGAAGGTCCAGAGAGCCACATTTCTGTTCTGCCTGTACTGAAGGGAAGACCACCCCACAGCTGCACACAAAGAACAATGATGTGTGGTGAGGTGTAGGCCAGTTATAAATCTCAAGGCTCTGTGATACAGGCTGTCCAGCTTAGCAAGATAAGAGACAGTGAATTGACTATAAATGAAGTCAGCATAGTCAACTAGGGACAGGAACGTAGATTGAACTAACTGCATCTTAGCATCTCTGGTCATGAGGTGATTAATCCTGAAGAAGAGACCAAGTCTCTGCCTCAGCTTTTTCAGCAGATCCTCGACATGATCCATAAAGGAGAGTCTCTGGTCCAGCCAAACCATCAGATACTTGAATTTCATAACAAATACCAACCTTTCTCCTAGTATAGTGGTAATCTGAGGTGTAGAACCAACATTGGCTGGGTTTGCAGTATGAATGGCAGGTGAGAACAGCATCGCTTTTGTTTTTTTGGCATTGAGTAAAAGTTTTTTATTTAGGAGCTGACTCTGTAGCAGGGTGACGTCAGCTTGCAAGTCTCCACAGACGGCTTCCAGTGTTGGGCGGCTTAGGTAGAGCACCGTATCATCTGCAAACAGGTGAATACTGGCCTCCTTAATGTCATCAATGTTGTTTATGTAAATTGCAAATAGTAAGGGACCCAGGATAGATCCCTGTGGTACACCTCTTTTTAGTGGTTTGAGAGGGGAAAGTTCACCTTCAGCCTTAACCTGCTCTAGCCTATCTGTAAGGCAGTCATGGAACCAACACATGGATGCTGAGCCCAGACCTATCATTTTCAGGGTGGAAAGAAGCAGGCTGTGGTCGACAGTGTCGAAGGCCTTACTTAGGTCCAGGAACACGGCGCAGATGAAGTTTCTATTCTCCAGGTCTCGTTGCCAATTATTAGTCACTTTGGCCAGGGCAGTAATGGTGCTGTGTTTTGCTTTGAAGCCAGATTGCACAGGGTTTAGAAGGCTCATATTGTCTAAGTAGGTTCACAGCTGTGCATTCACAGTTTTTTCCAAGAGTTTAGACAGTATGGGGAGGAGTGAGATTGGCCTATAGTTGTTAAGATCACAGGGGTCCCCTGATTTAAACAGAGGAATGATGTGGGCAGTTTTCCATAGGTGTGGGAGAATCCCCTGGGATAGGAACAGGTTAAATAGATGAGTAATTGGCATGGTTAGAACATGGTATGCAATCTTTAGGAAGTAGGGGTTGAGGGAATCAGCACTAGCACTTTTCTTAATGTCCATTTGTAGGAAAAGATCTTCGACCTCTTTCAGCGATGCAAGTAAAAAGGAGAATATTGCATTAGTGGTGCTAGGTTCAGGATTCTGTCTGCTAATCTGGGAACGTAACGCGCATGCAGGTGAGTTGTCAAATGCTAGACCTGCAGTGGCAAAGTGGTTATTAAAGGCCTGCAAAATCTCCATTCTATCGCAAATAGTAGCGTTATAAGAAATAATTTTCGAGGGATGTACGTTTCCAGACATGTGGCCAGACAGCTCTTTGATTGTAGACCAAACTTGAGTTGGGCACTTTGTAGCAGAGTCTAGTTCAGAACCATAGAAGTTGGCCTTTGCCTCTCTAACCATCTCGGTGCAGGAGTTCCTGACTCTCCTGAAATGGCACCAGTCCTTGGGTGTTTTTGATTTGCGTGCTTTTTTCCAAAGCTTGTCCCTCTCTAACAATGCAGCCTTAAGTTCCATGGAAAACCAATGGCATGTTCTAGTCTTTGCACAGACTTTTACCAGGGGAGCATGCTTATTTAAGGCACATGACACAATTTCATGGAAAATGTCATAAGCCATATTCGCCGATTTAGCTAGGTAAAAGTTCTGCCAGCGTAAGAAAAATTTTACCTTGTCAATATAGGCGAATGGGTCAAAGTAACGTCTAGACCTCTTAGTAGAGAACTTAGATGCAGATGGAGGTTTAGAGGCAGATCTTACACCAGCAATGAAACAGTGATCACTGACATCCAAGGAAAAAATTCCGGCATGAGAAAAGAAATGAGGTTTGCTTACAAGAAAGACATCCAACAGGGTACTATTCCTGTTTTTTTTCTTGTTAGGACACGTTGGTTTTTCGATAAGTTGCGTGAGCCCATGAGAGTCACAGAAGGATTTGAGAGATATTGAGGCCTTGGATAGCCAATCAAAATTAAGATCCCCCTTGTAAAATTTTTTACAAGGGTCCCATGCCCCAGAATAGTCGATAGGTGGGACAAGAGCTGGGAACCAGCTGACAGTGGTCTGTAATATCCTATGACATGAAGAGCCAGGGGAGGGGATATTTCGACCTTAAGGGACAGACGTTCGAAACCATTTGCAACAGAGGAAGAGTCAAGAGTGGTGAACGTATATTTGTCCTTGACATAAATGGCAACCCCTCCGCCCCAGACTGCCTGTCGGCTCTAAACAGCGAGTAGTTGGGAACGTTAACTTCCCTATCAGGCATAGTTGGTCTGAGCCAGGATTCGGAAACCACCAATACATCTGGTTTGATATGGATACCCCAGGTCTGGATTGAGGTGAAATAATACAAATTTTAAGAAGTAGTCAGTTGTTACTTTTTATTTCTGAAGTATTTTTCTTTTTCCTTTTGCTCATTAGAAAGTCTTCTATGTGATGCGTATTGCTCAGATAAATATCCACGGCCTCCTATGTAACCTAACTGATCCTGAGGCATGGGTTGCGCTTTACAAACCTGATATACTTTGTATTTCAGAAACCTGGCTAAAGCCATCCATTCCGGACTCAGTTTGCTCTCTACCTAACTACAATCTCCTTTGCCAGGATTGTCTGTCCTCCAAAAGGGGTGGTGGGGTAGCTACCTATTTAAATCTCACCTAAACCTATCCGCTATCACAGCCCCTCCCCTCTCACATTGTGAATTACTGCACACACTTCTCTTTCATGGAGACACTAAGCAGGAGGCGCTGCTGGTCTAACTGAACTTCTCTCATATGCCACCTCAGCTGCTGGTCGTAATGATATTATCATTCTGGTGATTTTACTCTGGACTGGTCTGGCAAATCCCAAAAGTCCTATACCTACGTCATTCAAGAGCAAAATCTCCACCAACTTGTTACTGATCCCACCAGAATATCCATGAATTCAGTCTCTAAAACTTTAATTGACTGGATCCCAACAAATGGAACTGATCATGTAGCTGAACAAGGAACCTTCTCTGATGCGATCCCTAACCATTCTATTTTCTGCACTTGGTGTGCCCACACACTACCTGCTCCCCCCTCTTTAAATCATACCATTCCATGACTATTTCAAACTCAACAGCACCTTTTTTCTTAATGACATCTCAATGGTAGACTGGTCTTCCCTATATTCCACTGATTCTGCCTCCACAGCACTTGACTATTTCTTAACCTAGTTCTATGCTCTGCAGGACAAGCATGCTCCCTCCATATCCCGGCGGATCCATGAAGCCCCTACCAGATGGCTCAGCAAGGATCTCCTAGCCCATCTAAAAAAACATGATAGAAGTTGGTCCAGAATTAAATCCACTGGCCAACTGGCCGATCTGCAGAATAATTGAACAAAGAAAAACTTCTGCAAAAGAGCCATTTGCCTGGCCAAGAGTGCCTATTGTAAAAACCTTCTAATAAATGCGGCGGATGACCCAAAATAATTTTGGTCACATGTCAAGAATTTCATGGGAACAAAGCATCCTCAGTCCTCCAGTGACACGGTTATCAATAGCCATCACTGCAACAACCCTGTCACAATTGTTAACTCCTTCAATCATCACTTCACTGACATAACTAGTTACACTAGCTCCTTCCATATCCCTAATTCTACCACCCCTGACCCTGATCATCTCCCTCTATACACCTCTTATTGCTTTAATTTCCGGGTTTTAACTAATAAGGAGGTCTATGATCTTCTTAGATCTATCTCAGATAGCTGCAGTGCAGGTGCTGATGGTTTAGAGCTTTGGCTCCTCAAGTTAGCCGCTTTTCTCTCCTTGCTACACCACTGGCCAGAATTTTAAACTTATCACTCTGTTCCGAGATCATCCCCCCAATCTGGAACATACAAACATATGAAAGAAGTGAGCAGATACAGACCAAAATGGTCTATCTCGTCATCTCGAAATTGCAGCATGGTTTATTCCACTGCTGACACCCCCCACCCCTGCTCATTTTCCTCATCTGGGCTGAGCTCTCCCCTTGAGTCAAGCCACTACCTACAGTTATTTTGCACTTGACTCTATCACAATCCCGTTTGAAGTCGTCCACTGTCTTCTGAGAGACCAGCTCCTCAGGGAGTACATTCCATGACACCACCTCCCGCTCAGTGAAGTAGTGCCTCATCTCCCTTCTGAACCTCCCCCCCTCCAGTTTCATACTGTGCCCCTTGTGACCCCCTCCCCTTTTAACCAGAACATGCACCTGTACCAGTAGTATTTATGCCTCTTGGGTATTTAAAGGTCTTAGGCATATCTCCCCTGTCCCGTCTGTCCTCCAGGGAGTACATGTTCAGCTCACTCAGCCTATTCTCATAGGTATTCTCCTTCATCCCATTAATCATTTTGGTTGCCCCTCTCGGGACCCCCTCTGGGAGTTTGATGTCCCTCTTCAAATAGGGACTCCAAAACTGCATGTAGTACTCCAAGTGCGGTCTCACCAGTTCTCTGTATAGTAGTAGGATAACTTCCCCACTCCTTGAGGTAATTCCTCTTGCTATACACCCCAACAACTTGTTCGCCTTAGCAGCTGCCCTTCTGCACTGAACTGCAAGATTCATGTTCCCTGCTGTCATTACCCCAAGAGCCTTTTCTTCCTCGGTGACCTTCAACCTTTCATTGCCTAAATGGTAGCTGTACCTGGGGTTCTCTGCCCTTAAGTGCATGCATTTGCACTTTCCCACATTGAATCCCAGCTGCCACGTTTTTGACCACTTTTCCAGTGTGTCCAAACCTTTTTGGAGCACCTTCACCTCTTCCCCCTCGTTCACTAGTGAACCAGTTTTGGTATCATCCACGAACAAGCTCAACCTTCTTTCAACCCCCTCTGCTAGATCAGTAATGAAGATGTTAAAGAGTACCGGCCCCATAACTGAGCCTTGTGGTACCCCACATATGACTGCATGTGGTATTGAGAGTTCTCCGACCACCACTCTCTGTTGCCTGTTCTTCAGCCAGCTTGCTATCTATCCAGTCAGCCTTTTCCCAGCCCCCAGGGACTCCAATTTGCCCACTAGTCTTCAATGTGGCACCAAGTCAAAGGCCTTGCTGAAATCAAGGTACATGACATCAACTGCCTGGCCTCCATTCAGTGCCCTAGTGATCCAATCGAAGAAACCCATCAGGTTTGTCTGGTAGGCTCTCCCTTGGACGAACCCATGCTGCCAGTCATCCTGTAGACCATTCTCCTGCATGAATGTTACTAAGCTCTCTTTTATGATAGTCTCCATCGGTTTAGACACAATGGATGTGAGGCTGACTGGTAAGTAATTCCCTGGTTTGTCTGCAGGCCCACTCTTATGAACTGGTACATGAGCCATCCTCCAATCCATCGGAAAACACCCTGTCCTAAAGGAGGTGTTGAAAACATCAGTCAGTGGTATTGCCAGTACCTCTGCAAGCTCCCTCAGCACCCTAGGGTGTAATCCATCCGGCCCAGGTACCTTATCTGTCCGTATGGTTTTCAGACCCTCAAGTACCCTATCTACTGGGATATCACAATCAGTTATCCCTTCCCAACCCCCCATCCTTCCCTTTGTCTGTGGGGTTGGTCCTTCACTTTCCCTTGCAAAAACCGAGCAAAAGTATTCATTTGGTACCTCAGCCTGTTCAGCACCCTTTTCTGTCCACCCTCCTCCATTCCTGATTCTAGTTATCTACTGCCTTACATTTCTCTTCTCCCTAATATACCTAAAAAATTCTTTCTCACCTTTCCTTATCCCCTGTGCAAGCCTCGGTTCTTTCGAAGTTTTGGCTGCCCTCATAATCCTGGTCACCTCCCTAGATCTTGCAACAAGTTCCTCCTCATCTGCCTCCTTTCCAGTCCTTTTATATGTACTGAAGGCTGCTCCATTCTCCCATACTCTCTCCTGCACTACCGCAGTCCACCAGCTGGACTTTTTGGACCTTGCTTTCTTGCTGGCACTAGTGGCGTAACTGTTTGTTGCCTCCAACAGTCCTAGCTAATGATTTCCCACTTTTGGTGGGTGTCTATATCCGGTCTTATTGTGGCTACATGCTCCTTCATTGTGTCTGCCATCCTGCCAAAATCAGCTTTCCGGAAACCCACTACTCTGGTTATGCTCCTAATCACCTCCTTTCCCATGTCTAGGGTAAACGATACTGTATTGTGATCACTCCCTGCCTGGGGGTCCTCAACTGTTACATCTTGCATCTGGTCCCCATCCAATAAGATCTGCCAGGTTCTGCCAGGAAAGTCCGTATCTTTAAGAAAGGGGACCCCTAGTCCATCCTCAACTACAGACCTATTGCCATACTTCCTGTTCTTATTAAACTGCTAGAAAAAGTTGCCTCCGTTCAAACTACTGCTTTCCTTCATGATCATAATTTTCTTTTGGAGTCTCAGTATGGTTTCAGAAAGGGCCACAGTACAACAACGGCTCTTCTTAAATACATGAATGACGCCAGAACTGCTATGGATTCTGGCCTATTAAATGGGGCTGTCTTCTCTGACCTTACCAAGGCCTCTGACCTTGTGCACCACTCCTTACTTATGGCCAAAATAACTTCCCTAGGTTTCTCCCCTGGAGTTGTTGATTGGCATAGCAGCTACCTCTCTGACAGACAGCACTACGTTAAACTCTGCTCCACCTCTTCTGAACTCTCCACAACCAACATTGGGGTGCCTCAAGGCTCCATCCTTGGCCCTCTTCTCTTTTCCACTTTTATCAATGACATCTCGTTTAATGCCACACACTCTTCATCCCTTCTCTATATTGATGACCTCATTCTCTACTACAGTGCTAAGGACGTCACGGACATCAATTCTACCCTCTCCTCTGATTTTTGCCATATCCAGGACTGGCTTTCCCGGACTAAAATAGTACTTAACACTAGTAAAACTTAAGCCATGATCTTTTGGTCTGCCCTTAGACTGAAGAAACGCCTGAACCAGCTATCCATTCACTGCTCTGATGGCTCTTTTCTTGTCAATGTTCAATCCTTCAAGTATCTAGTATCACCCTCAACCCCTCCCTGGACTTTGACCTTCACATTTCTGTCACCTGTAAAGCTGTGAATTCCAAGACTGGACTAGCCTACAGAACTAGGCATGCCCTCATCCTGTCTGCTCGGGTTGCCAAACCACAGGGCATACTCCTGCCAGCCCTTACTTATAGCTCTGTTACATATGCTGGTGCCTCTAAATCAAGTCTACTCAAATGGAATACTACTTATTACAACATATGCTGATTTGCACTAGCTTTGCATTGCCAAACTCATCACTGCCATCTCTATAGCAGCCTTCACTGGCTCTCACCCATAGCACACTGTTACTACACTCTTGGTGTCCTTATTGAAAACATCTCATGTTGGCATTCCTCCTTCTCTAGCTCACCCGCTGAGCTCTCTAAGCCCCCACTATGCCCTCCATTCCAGTGACCAAATGCTTTTTCAAGTGCCCATATGTAAAACAGCCATGGGTGGCCAAGCCTTTTCACACATTGCACCTACACACTGGAACTCCTTGCCTACATATATTCACCTCGCTTCTACTCATGCTAGCTTTAAACACCACCTAAGAAATCACCTGTTACAATCTGAAAGCTGCTTCTGCTTCTGTCCCCCTGAACTCTCCTGACCCTACTACTGACATACTTGATCTACACCTCAGCCTCACTCATTGCACTTACTGCACTCTGTCTTATTGTGCGCTTACTTATCATATTACTCTTAGAGCTACACCCTCACACCTCCTTCCTCAATCGCTACCCCACTACTACTACACTCTCCTCTTCCTACTACTATGGGGTTTGGTAGCTAACTGCTCTGCATGCAATCTTTATGGTCTTGTCAGAATTATGTTATTACTATCCTTAAAGAGCTGCTGACACCTTAAAAACTTTTGAAAAACATAATAATTAGGTACAATTCAGCTTCTATTCCATATATATTCTAAGGATTCCTCCTCCCCAGTATTTATTACTAAGGACATTTGCATGAGTACATGATCTTTATCCCTCAGGGTTCATTAGCATCTACAGCTGATTCCCTACTTCAAGTCATAATCCTCTGTTGTGACATTACAATCGAATAACCTCCCCCATGTTCCTCTGAGGCTTACCTCCCAGGGCTGGGCCTTTGTGAGGGACCACTTCCCCTGTCAGTCCTCTAGTTCAGTGTTTGGGGAGCACCACAGGGCAATGGTGCGAGACCTGTAGAGCAAGGTGGGCGGCATACTGAACAGCTGACATTTTCCTTGTTCTGTCCCCAGGATGCATGACATGCAATGACATTAGTGGCAATCATGCCAACATCTGCCCTGCCTCCCCAATCTAGTGAGCTCCAGCTGTTGGATCCCTGGCTTACATGAGGGGTCTGTCGAGCACCAGCAGTTGACCCACCCTCCCCCCAGAGGAGGAGAGCAGCCATTCAGACACTTAGTCCCCCCCCCTCCGGCCAGCCCTCCAACTCTTGGGCTCGTTCCTAAAGCTGAGTCATTGGTATCGCAAGTAGTAGCTCTACCACTGTGCCGGCGGCCTGACAGGTAAACAATCTTCTAACTAAAGAAAGGGAAAAGAGAAAGTACCCAAGATATAAAAGATAATGGCTGACTGCTTTTAAAACATTAGTTTTAGGCACTACACTTCTGAAGGAAAGAATTGTTGAGTACCTAGAGGCCAGTGGGGCACAGGACCCAAGGCAGCATGGGTTCACAGTGAGAAGGTCATGTCAGACGAATCTAATTGATTTCTTTAATTGGGTGACCAAAGTAGTAGACCAGGAAGGGGCTGTGGACATGGCCTACCTAGACTTTAGCAAGGCATTTGACACAGTCCCATACAAGAGATTAATAGTCAAATTAACCAGCCTGGGAGAGGGTCCCAGGGTGAGAGCCTGGGTAAAACATTGGCTGGACAACAGGACACAGAAGGTAATTGTAAATGGAGTCCACTCTGAAGAAAGAGGGGTTACTAGTGGGGTACCGCAGGGTTCAGTACTGGGTCCAGTACTTTTTAATGCCTTTATAAAAAGTGACATTGCAGAGGAACTGGAAGGAAAAGTATGCCTCTTTGCAGATCACACAAAGATCTGCAACAGGGTTGATACACAAGCAGGTGTGGAAAGGATGAGAAGGGACTTGGCAAGGTTGGAGGAATGGTCAGAAGTATGGCGGGGGGATGTAGTAACAACAACACAAATGGAAATGGACCTGGGGGTAATCATATCAGAAGACCTTAAGTTTAGCAAGCAATGTGAGAAGGCAGTAGGGAGGGCTGGGGGGATACTGGGATGTATAGGGAGAGGCATCACCAGCAGAAAACAGGAAGTCATTATCCCTCTGTACAGACAGTTGGTGAGACCCCATGTGGAGTACTGCATCCAGTTCTGGAGACCCCATCTCTGCAAGGACATAGACAGGATGGAGGCAGTCCCGAGGAGGGCAACTAAAATGGTGCAGGATCCGCACCAGAAGCCATATGAAGAGAGACTAATAGAGCTTAATATGTATACCGAGGAAAGGAGGGGAAGGGGGGACATGACAGAAACATTCGAGTACCTCAAGGGAATCAACAAAGTCCAAGAGGGTAACATCTTTCAGAAAAAGATGTGCAAGAACAAGGAGGCACAATTTGAAGATAGAGGGGGGATGACTCAGGGGCAGAATAAGGAAGTATTTTTTCATGGAGAGAGTGGTGGACGCATGGAACGGTCTTCCTGAGGAGGTTGTGGGGTCAAAAACAGTGGGGGAATTTAAGAGTACATGGGACAGACATAAGGCAATTATAGTGGGAGGTAGGAGAAAGTAGGCTGTTGGTAAAACTAGGATCTGCAGCTTATCCAATAGCTCGGGAAATGGGCAGACTGGGTGGCCTAAGAGGTCCTTATGTGCCATTCAAATCTATGTTTCTATCTTCTCAGAATAAAAGCAGCTTTCATGGCAACTTCTGTTCTATGCTGGTGCTGAATCCCCTGGTGATGGCACTTTGGCTGCTATTAAGTCAATGTAGCCAAGTTTCAAGTTTATTGATCGACTGAAATGATATTTCACATTAGGGTCATTACAATTTCACAATTTTTTTTAAATGACTTTATAAAATATGGCATTCAGAGTTTCCATTGATACATAGCTGTTCAAACATATACGGATCAATAAATTTCAATTTGTTTAAATATTGATCCTTAATTACATCTATTATTTGTTACATAACTTTATTATTAAGAATGAAGGTAAAAAGACAGGAAATACCATCTCATATTACTTTTAAAAAAGTGAAACCATTATAAGGGGCCATTGCTCCTTATAGCTTTTTTAAATTTGTGCAAGGTTGCTAATAACTCTATATCTCTTTTTTTAACTAATGAGGTTAAAACATTTATTATCATTTCGGCATCTTCCATACATTTGGGGTGCAATAAGACAAACATTAGATATGTAAGTTTGGCATAAGTATGAAAAATGTTTTGCAGAAATTGTTCTCTAGGTTTAGCATATAGAGGACATATTTTAATGATATAATTTCATGTTTCTTCAAAACCCCTATTATACGGACATATTCTATTTATATGTTTTTCATCTTGTCCTTGTAATTTAGTATAGAATAGTTTCCTCTGTTCAGGCACAAGAGGGGTAATTTTTCCTTTGCTATCTCCTGGTGTTTGTTAGACCACCCAAGTGCCACCACCTCTGCTCTACCATGGATTACTCTATCCTCCTAGTTCTTCTATTCGCTGTGGGTGCCACAGGCTCACAGGCCCACGATGCCAAGCTGGACCACAACCACCCCTGCGAGAACCTGCTCTTGACAAAAATGGACTATATGGCACCCCAATGCCAACTGTGCCGAGGGAGCTCCAGCTTTCCACCACCTGCATCCCACCTGCTAGCCCGGGGCCCCTGACACCTGCCACAGTTATCAACATTACCATTTTCATGCACATAAAGATCACCCTGGTGAACGCTCGCCTCCCCCGTTGCAAGAGCAGGAGGCGCAAGATATGCTCCACCATTTGCATAAAACTCTCAGCCAGGAAAATAATATTCATGCTTTTTCTTCTATCGGGTAATGTCCATGCCAATCCTGGCCTACCACCAGTATCAAACGCAGGGGGAAACACGAGTAAAGGGCTGAATGTAGCTGCACTGAACATCTGCAGCCTCACAGCAAAGTTTGACCTACTCCAAGCGTGGCTGTCCCACCATGTACCTGACATTCTCTGTCTGACAGAGACCTGGCTGTCAAGCAAGATAAAAGACAATGAAGTGATTCTCCTGGGATATCAGACATTCAGGAAAGACAGGTGTGGCAAGAGAGGCGGAGGAGTCCTTATCTATGCCAGGGATTACCTATGCTGCTCGGTCCTCCCTGTTACTAGGGTTGAGGATGATCATGAACTACCAGCAATAAAAGCACAGGTCAGACGGCATGGCAAATCACTAATCTTAGCCTCGGTTTATCTTCCACCCACTAAAGCCAGGGATGGCCTCCAAAAAATACTGGATACAATTGCTACCCTTTCTCAGGGCACAGAGCTTCTCATAACAGGTGACTTTAACATCAACTGGGAGGGCAGGGAATCCACGCCTTTCAAGGACATGGTCGCTACTTCCAATCTGACCCAACTTGTAGACAGCCCAACAAGGCGGAACCACAAAACAGGAAAAGACACCCTCCTCGACCGACTCCTCTCAAGTTACCCTTCTCAGATCTCTGAACTTAAGGTCCTGCCTGACACCTTAAGTGATCACTCCCCAGTCACTTTCACATGGTCAAACAAATTGAGCAAGCCCCCACCTATCATAATTAATAGTAGGGTCTTGGGGAAGGGTAAGCTTGGGGCCCTCTCCTCTGCCCTCTCCCAGTATGACTGGTCCCCCATCGATCATGCACCTAATATTAACCAGGCCCTAAGTTTCTTTATAGAGGACTTCAACAAGATTTGCGATATCTTTGCACCACTGAGGAAAAGAAAAATTTGTGGTCAAGTTTATGGTCGGATCACAGGGGATCTCCTCACCCAGATGAAGGAAAGGGACAACCTCTGGGAAAAAGCCAGGTCCTCTCACAGCAAACACAACTTCCAATGCTATAGAGCTGCAAGAAACCACTGCGCCAACCTTATCCGCCAAGCAAAGGCCAACTTCCACAAGAAGCAGCTTAAAAAAACTTGGGGCAATGGGAAGAGTTTCTGGGAGAACATCAAAAACCTTCTTGAGAAGGACGAGAAGATGATCCCCCACTCGCTCAACATTAACAACGTCATGATTACTGACCCTTGGCACATCGCGGATTCTCTCAACACAGCGTTTACTGACCTGACTGGAGTGCTACCCTCCGACTACCTGCACCCTGCTGGGGAACAAACCAACTGCACGCCTCAAGGGGGCTCAATCCCTGTCTTCTACTTCAAAAAAGTGTCAGTGAAGGAGGCTTACAAATACATAAAAAAAATACCAGGCAAGACCAGAATGGGGAGTGATGGAATCGATATGAAACTCCTATTCCCTAACACTGGATGTCATCATCGTGCCAGTTATAAAACTATTTAACAAATCGCTGGCTCTTGCACAGTTCCCCAGGATCTGGAAACAGGCTCTCATGACGCCGGTGCACAAGAACAGTGATATGACATGCACCACCAATTACAGGCCGATATCCATCCTCTCTCCCTTATCCAAAGCCCTGGAAAAGATTGTGGCCGCCCAACTCGCAGATTACCTCAACAAATACAACCTGTTATGTCCCAACCAACATGACTTCAGGTAGAATCATAGTACCTTCACATCTTTGCTGGACTACACTGACTACTCGCACAAGGCACTAGACGAAGGAAAGCTGGTAGGATCAGTCTTCATAGACCTCACCAAAGCCTTCAACGCTGTCAATCACTCTCTCCTCCTGACTCAACTACAGAACCTGGGGGTTGCAACCAATGCTGTCTGCTGGTTCAAGGACTACCTAACACACAGAAGCCAACGTATAAAAATTGGGCACACAGTATCTAGCTCCAGTGAGGTATCTTTAATGGTCCCACAGGGGTCTTTACTATTCAGCCTCTTCCTAAATAATCTTCTTGAAGCCTGTGACATTAAACTGGTACTTTACGCAGATGACGCTGTGCTTCTCACCAGCAGTTCATCAATAGTCACCCTCCACTCCGAGCTACAGGCATCCTTCTACAAGCTGGAAGACTAGTTCTGTAGCCATAAACTTCTATTAAACTACAAAAAAACCAAGGTAATGCTCACAGCCAGCCCACAGCACAAAAAGAAGCTCCCTCCCCTCACCATCTCCAATAAAGTCAGTGAGCCGCTGGAACAAGTTCAGACCTTCAGGAACCTGGGGGCCACCGTTGATGACTGCCTCACCTTCACCCAACACATTGACACAGTGGTAAAGGCAGTAAACACCAAGCTGGGTGTACCATATAGGCATAAAAAGTATCTCACTCCAGAGGCCCTCCGTCTCTTAGTCTCCAGCTCCATCCTTTCTACCATTGACTATGGATTGGTGGTCTACGGCGCAGCAACAGACACTGCACTAAAAAGGATTCACATTGCCCTCAACAAGGCATGTAGGCTCACAATGGCTGCAGATCGAAATACCCACCTGCTCCTTGCAGGGAGACCAATTGGCTGCCACTAAAGAACAGGATTGTATTCCAAACATGTCTCCTTGGAAAAAAGGCACTAATGGGTAAAACGGCCCCATGCATTACTAGCATCCTAACACCAAGTGCTACCAGCTATACCACCAGAGGCAGGATGAGGGGGCCCTATCAACACCTTTCCATTGAACTGTGCAGGGACAGCATGCTTTCAGCTATAGGGCCCCCCAGTGGCTCCATGAAATCCCAGTGCACATTCTAAACTCCCAATGCATCTTGCAATTCAAAAATGGCCTAAGGCAACACCTTCTTACTAGGACAGTTTGTGACTGCCACTAGGACTCTTAACACCCATAATGCCCACTCACCCACACTCTCCTTCCCCTTCCTTTAAACCCCACTCTTCCCTCTTGCCCTATCCATCTGTCTTCCTCTCCCCTCTGTGCCTTTTCTCCCACCGGATCAACCTTAAAACCAACCTACTACCACTACCTCCCAACCTCTAGACAAAGCCACTTCTTTGGCCACCCTTTCCCCTCCCAATCTCCCCTCCCTTCCCCTTGACTCCTCCTTGGACTCTCACACTAGGTGTCACACCTCTTTATCTCCTTCGCTACATATAAACACTGTCCTTTACCCTAGTTGAATGCTCTTGACGCTGTACTATCACCATTGGTACTATGTATGACATTGTAACCTTATTGTATACTAGCTACTGTACCTACTATTCAAGTATTGTATGTAAACTGTTTGTTATTGCTGTCATTGTCACTGTTTGACGTGGAACCTTTGTAAAACAAAAACCATGTTCTTCACTCATCCCCAAAACAAGTCCTGTAACTTCAAACTCCTCATTCACTCTGGGTCCTCATTCCCACTCGAACAAGTTTGCTCCTATAAATACCTAGGGATCTATTTTGACCCCTCCCTCTCCTTCCATGGACACATCGCTGCCCTAGCCACTGCCACTAATATCCGATTGGGCATCTTACATCAGTATAAACACTGCCTCCCCGAGGCTCTTGACTTCAGATCACCTCCTCTATCCTGTCCCTAGTTGACTATGGACTGCGGTGTATGGTGCTGCTGATCAGACCGCACTCCATAAAATGCACTACTCTGAATAAGGCCTGCAGGTTAATTACTGGAGCACCTAGGATGACACACACCTGTCTACTGTATGCTAAGCGCTGGTACTTGATCTCGGGCGCCTCAAATATCTTACCTGTACCCTTACAAAAAGACCCTCTTGGGCTTTCCCCACCAGGATTGACCACCACCATCGCTCTGTTCCACTAGTTCATACTGGACCTCTGGGAAAACCTCTCTTGTTATCCCTAGAGCTAGGACCTCTCATGGCCAAAGAGCCTTCAGCTTTAGGGCCCCCTCCTGGTTCAACACACTGCACCCCTCCATCTCCGAAGCTCCAACTATATCGTGCTTCAAAACTTCCTTACATAACCACCTTATTAACACCCGATGCTGTAAATGCCACTAGTCAAAGCCGTACTCAATACTTATGACAAAGCTTATTACTAAGCTGCTAAGGATGACATAACTCTGGTATTGTTTGCATCCATCCTACCTGTACCAGCTTGTTTGTATCTATGTCTTAATTTTACTGTTATACTTATGTGTTGTACTGCTATACTGTGTATTTTGGTTTGTCTTACTGTGACAAGGTACCTTTGTAAATGAGCCTATGGCTCAAAGGTTTTCCAAACTGCTGTTTAAATAAATAAAAAATTAAAAAATAAAATAAAAAGAGCTCTGTGCTCAAAGGTATGATCCGAATCCCTAAATAAAATTAAAAATAAAGTATTCCTCAATGTTATGTGCCAAATTGTTAACCCTGTGCCATGGAGCATATGTTTGTTGTCTCACTGTCTCCATATCTGTCTTTTGTGCTAAAGTAATTAGTTTCTGTTTAATGATGTTATTATATAGAATTGATATATTTATATTTTTATTATAATCTGTCCATAAATGTAGGAGATCAATCTTTCTGCAATGCATTAACCGAGTCTGGCCACTTTGAATTTAAACCTTCATTAAATCAATTAAATGTTTCCTCTAGGCATTCTTTAAGTAAGTGATTATCTTTATTATTAATAATTCTCAGCCAGTACATTATCAGTCTATATTTGGCAAGGGTAGTAAGTGTAATTCTTCCCAACTCAGTTCTTACCGTTGAGGAGGGTGTAGATACCGGCACCCTTAGCAGTGCCATATAAAAATAAAGCACTGTCATCTCCATATTAGTCATTATATCTGCTCCCCAAATCTCTGCAACATATAACAAGGTTTAATTAATTTATATTTACTGGTTAGTGGTTATAAACCACTGCCAGCGAGTGCCCAAGAGCTCCGTAAACCACATATGTGGTTTAAGGAGCTCTGAAAACCATGGGCAGGACAGTACCGCAGCATCACCAGAAAAAATGCTGAACAAGCTGTCCTCACATTGGACTTCACAAGCATTACATAATCGGTCACTCAGCTCGAGACAAACTTGTCAGTGGTAACAGTTACCCTCACAAAGTGGCAAAAAAGACAATTTAAACCAAAAAACACCAAAAACCAGTAAATATAAAAAAATAAAACATGAAGAAGTGTGGTACAATGGGGATTTTATGCACCCCTTCGGAGTGTGCTGCCCATATAAACTCCTCAGGCTTTGCCCTCGGGGTTTATGAGGCATTACACACCTCAGGGGTGCATAAAATACCCATACACGGCCAGCCTGGTGGTGCCCAGGGTTGAGGCACTGGATGCCACACCTCGCACCATGATGGCGAACCGGGTTCGGGAGTGGACTCGGGTTGCTGGCGGGTCGGCAGGTGGACATGGCTAGAGCATCCTATGACAGCTTACCTTCTCCGGAGAGGGTACAGCCGATGCCCGCACACTTGCCTGACTCTGAGCAGAGGCTCGGAGTACTGCAAGCCCTTCGAGGGATGGCTGGCCATGGTACAGCGTGGACATCAGCACTCTGCACCATGACATCAGGGGAATAGCACGCTGTATGGGAAGGGTGAAAATGGAAACTGAGCCTGCCACCACCGGGAAGATGGGGAACTGTGCCGTGCCCATGATATGCCTCTGCCCGCCCGATAGACGCAGGACCGACAAAACATAAGTTATGGGGCATTCAGCCCCAGCCTCATCCCCGCCAAGGGGGCACAACCGTGGCTCCATGGGGATCTGGGGTCCATCTGGGTAGGGTGGAAGGCAGTGGGATGTCAGTTGTCTCCCCTGAAGGATCAGGGGTGGCAGGCTGAGGAAAGGAGGCAGAAAAATGCAATTTAAAAAAAAATCCACATACACCACACTTCTCCATGAATTATTCTGTATTATACAATGGCAAGAAAGAATCCTGGTTTCTGATTGGTCAGTTGGCTATCACAGCAGGGATGTTATCCTGGCATAACATCCCTGCTGATTGTTTGGATGATTTCGATCCCCATCACCTCCATGATCATCTCCTCTTTCTCTTAAGAAACAAAAATATGTTTACACACTAACAAAAACATTCTTTAAAATTATTTTTTTATTATAAAACAACAATCCATTGTATAATAGGAATAATGCCCTCCAGGGTAGGAGTTATGCTGGGATAACATCCCTTCTCGGGTGTTGGACGCCCTCGGCCGGTGGCCTCGGGCCCAACCACCCGAGGTGGGATGTTATCCCAGCATAACTCCCACCCTGTCATGCATTATTCCTTTATTTAATTTACCTGCCTTTAATGCAGGAATTATTGAATTCCCACCATATTGGTGGTTGAATTTCAACAAAGCTTTCCCTGTCAATTTTGCCTTCATACTTTGATTGATTAGACAAGGACACCAACTAGTGTTTGAAGTGAACTTAACTCCCAAATAAGCATACTCTTTTACTATCTCTATTTATCCTTCTCCAAGTACAGACTGTATTTCTTTATTTTTACTTTCTATTTATGCTCCTTCCCTGCCCCCTGCACGCCACCTCATCAGGAGATGCCTGGCATCTTGTCCCCTTTCCTTTCTGCCTGAAGCTCTCGGTAGTGCATGTATCCTTTGTGTCCCCCTCCCAGGTGGGGACATGGTGAGCCCATACTCCCTGAACAATCACATGTCATTGGGGCTACTGGTCAGGGCAGGCAGGGGACACTGGGGATCTGTGATGGCGCTCCGTCTTCCTGGAGCGCAGGAAGCCATTTTCCATGTTTTCTCTGGGTGTGACGTGAGCCCTGACATCAAGGCAGGACCCATCTGTCATGCCCCCCTTCTCTATGGCCAGGCACTTTCTGTATCTGGGGCCTCTGCCTGAGGTCAGTCAAGCACCAAACCTCGTCCCCCCCAACCCTAAGAAGACAAGCAGTCCACGGATGCTCAAGCCTTCTCTCCCTAGCTGGCCCTCCAACTCCTCGGGCTCGTTCACGAACCCAGGTCACCAGCATTGCAAGCAGTAGCGCTACTGCTGCACCGGCAGTCCGGCCTGTATTTATATATAATTTTTTTTTTTACTTTCTAACAAATATCACTGGTTTAGTTTCATTAAGGTTAATTTTTAGTTCCAATTGCTCTACATGGCCAGGGACCCAGCTACCTTCAAGATCTTCTTCATCCCTACCACCCCTCCCGCCCTCTCCACTCCACTGACGAGGGATTGCTACAGATTCTCAGGGTTAAATTAAAGTCATCTGGAGCCCATACATTTACTTTTGCAGCCCCATCCCTGTGGAATTCTCTACCTCGTCAGGTTAGAGAGTAACAGGCCATCAACCATTTTAAAGTTCAGTTGAAAACTTTTTTATTTAGCCAGGCCTTCCCTGATGAAAATTAAGTTAATATTTTAGTATTGCTGATTTTAAAATTGCTACATTTTTTTAAAACTCTTTATTTAGTTTATTTTCTGAGTTTCTTTTCCACACATAAAGACATTTACAATTACAAGACTTTAACATAGTTAAACAACACACAAAGGACAAAACATAGTACAGTACATTGGGTCAATCTTTTCATAAAGTTGATGTACACAATATATTACTTTCTGTTAGTGAGGAGAGGGTTGAATTCCCTGTTTTATAGGACTCAGCTCCCTCAAGGGATGAAATCATCTCTGTGGGCCATGATGTAGAGCACCCACCTTCGCCATTGTATTTCAAATTTCTCTTTATGTTTATTTATCATGGCTGTGAGCTTTTCCATTTTATATATTTGGGATACCAAATCCTTCCATTCTCTGATAGTGGGGGATCTTTGGTCTAGCCATCTTTTCGTTATGATTTTCTTAGCTGACACTAAGCAGACATGTATCAATTTTCTGTTAGACATTCTGCTTTGTTCCTTCTCTAAGGTATAGAAAATGTACATTTTCTCTGTTAGTTGGACTGTTGTTCCCAATACCTCTCCCATGGCTATCTCTAAGCTGTCAATAAAGGGCTTGATTTCCGCACATGCCCAGAAAATATGACTATGAAACGCTGGGGAATATCCACATCCTCTCCAACATATATCTGATACACTTGTATTATATTTTGCTTGGATTGCTGTCACCTTAAAAAATCTAATCATATTTTTCCATGCAAACTCTTTCCACTGATATGATCCTGTGCCTACTCTCAGATATTTCCGGCATGTGTTCTATTCTGTAGCACTTAGCTGCAGTCCCAAATCTCTTTCCTATGATAACTTAACTTTATTTAAGTCATGCTTAAACATTTGTGTTAAGGTCCTATACAACAGATATGATATCATATGTTGCAGAGGGGCTGTTCCCTGCAAGGCCCCTTTAAAGACCACTAGGAAAAAGGGATTCTCTTCCCCGGTGTCAAAAAGGCCGGAAATGTTTTGATATATGCTATAGCCTGCATGTATCTAAATCTGTCTCTGGGTCGCAATCCATATGACCCCACCATATCTTCAAAGGTCATTATCTCCCCTTTCTAGAAAAAATGCAGTATTGTATGTATTCCCAACTTTGACCAGGTACTAAAATTATGATCCAAACTGGTTGGCTGAAAAGTTTGTATATTTGGAAGAGAATATAATAAATGTTTATATGGAGTAGCCTGTTTAGCAGCCCATAATGTTCGCCAACTGGTCAATGTATTTTTTGTATATGGGTTATCTGTAATCTGGTCCATCGAAATTGGTGGTTGGCTGAGAAGGATTTTGTCTAGGTTGAATAGGTCCTCCTCTCTCTTTTCTAACTCACACCATTTCGCCTCATAATTTTTATGGAGCCATAAGAAGATTATTCTGAGTTGTGCGGCCAGGTAATATTTGTATAGGCAAGGTAGGGCTAAGCCCCCTTCCTCAGAGGGAAGCTGTAGCTTCTGGTATCTTACTCTGGGTGGATTTGAGTTCCATATATATCTGGAAATTCTTTTATTTATCTCTTTAAAGAAAGATAGGGGGTGCAATAGGTAAACAACAAGCCAGGTAAAGGAACCTTGGCAAGATGTTAATTCTCACAGCCTCCACTCTCTGTATTAGTGACAGTGGGACTATATTCCATCGTTCTAGGTCTGATGTTACCTGAACCAACATTTGGTTGTAATTTAGGTTATATAGTTGCCCCTGTTCTAATGCCAGCTGTATCCCCAGGTATTTTAGACTAGTGACCCCCCACTTAAAGAGGAATCTCTGCCTCGTTATTGCCGAGGGGGAATAGTTCACCGCAATAACCTCTGTTTTGTTAGTATTCACTCTGTATCCTGCTACCTCCCCGAAGTCCTGCAGCAATGACCATAAGTGTGACAGGGTCTGCTCAGGAGCCCTGAGATATATCAGCAGGTCATCTGCATAAAGTGCAAGCTTATGGTGCATGCCTCCCACCTCCATCCCCTGTATTTCTTTTGTCTGGCACAAAGCCTGAGCCAGGGGCTCCAGGTATAGTGCGAATAGTAGGGGGGAACAGCAGGCACCCGTCTCGTGCCTCTATATAGTGATATCGGAGGAGCAATGTTCCCATTTATTTTGATATAGGCTTTAGGTTGTCTATATACGGCCCTTATTAACAGTTGGAACTTTTCGGTGAATCCAAACCTGTTAAGGGACTCCAGCAAGAATGGCCACACTACCCGGTCGAAGGCCTTCTCCGCATCCAAACTTAGCAACAGAAAAGGGGACTTCGACCGGGCAGCGTGGTGCAGGAGGTGAAGTGTTAGCTTCACATTATCCTGCATCTGTCTTTGTGTAATAAAGCCACATTGATCTAGGTTGATTAGCTTGGGTAGAATTATTTCTAACCTCTTGGTTATAATGTATGTAAATATCTTATAATCGGTGTTCAACACCGATATGGGGCGATATGAACCACACTGACCAGGATCCTTCCCCAGCTTAAGTATACTTGAAATTATTGCATAATCCCATGTGGGGGACAGCCTCTCTTTCTAAAATCTCTTGGGCTGCTCTCTCAAGGGGGGGGTCAGTAAATCCTTAAAATGTTTACAAAATTTGCCTGTATAGCCATCTGGATCAGGTGACTTCCCAGACTTTAGATGTTTTATTGCCGCCTCCCATTCTCCTCGCGTTATTGGGGCCATCAGTCGCTCCATCTCAGTATGGGCAATCTGAGGCAATTCCAACTTTGCCAGAAACTCGGCTCCCTTTTGGGGATGATAATTAGTCTCTGGGGTGTATAGGGAGGTATAATGGGCCTTAAAGGCCTCCAGGATCTCAGATGGTTGTTTTACAGTTTTCTTTGTTGGGGGAGAGTAAATATGTGTAATTGTATTCTGTAATACCTGTTTCCTCAACCTATGTGCCAAAATGCAAGTGGCTCGAGGCCCTTCCTCATAATACTTCTGCCTAATATATTGCAAGGCCTGTTCTGTCTTACTCTGGAGTATCCCCTGGATTTTTTGTCTAGTGATTTCCATCAATGAGAGAACACTGGCATCTCCTGCCATATGTTGTGCCTGCAATTCTTTATATTGATTTTGCAATTTATCTAGCTGTTCAGTCTGTTGCTTTTTATGCCATGCAGCGTAACTGATTATATTCCCTCTTAACACAGTTTTTAATGTGTCCCATAATGTCGAGGGGCTTACCTCAGGTGAGGTATTTTCCTGTAAAATCTGGGGTATCTTGGTCTCTAGTAACTCTTTAAATTCTTTTATATTGAGTAAATAGTTATTAAACCTCCAGAGTGTGGATTTTCTCTCCCCTGTCCATTTTAAAGTAATTAAATTCTGGGAATGATCTAATGGTATAAATGGTAGGATTTCAGCCTTCTCCAAGAGATGCACATGCTCCTTGGATATGTGACACAGGTCTATGCGGGTATATATTTTGTGTGGGGCTGAGAAATGTGTATATTCTCTGTTAGTTGTGTTTAAATATCTCCAGATATCTACCCACCCCATTTCCTTGATATATTTCTGTGTAAATTTCTGTACTGCTGTCCATCTCGGAGGGTTACGATTAGTGGTATCCTTTTCGTTCAGTACTAGATTATAGTCCCCTCCTATGATCAATATTCCTTGTTGTTGTTCCGTTATTTTCCCCAATTCTATCCTTGCCATCTCAGTATCCATCTCAGGTGGTAGACACAAGCTGACTAATGTTAATAAAGTATCCTGATACCTCCCTACTACTATCGCTAGTCTGCCTTCTTTGTCAGAGTAGGAGGAGACTAATTGGAATGGCATGGAACTGGGAACCAGGATGGCCACCCCCCTCCATTTTCCCTTCTCATAGGAGGAGGCTATGACTTGTTGAAAGCCAAATTTCTGTAGTTTTTGATGTTCCCCCTTATTAAGATGTGTTTCTTGCATCAATATAAAGGTTGGCTTCTGTCTCTTTAATAGAGACAGGACCTTGTATCTTTTGATTGGATGGTTTAGCCCATTAACATTCTGGGAAGATACAGTGAGCTTTGCTTCAGCCCCCATATCTAATCACTGCACAGATCCCCTTTTGCTGTAGTCAATCATGGTTGCCATCCCGGTTAGCCCCTGTAATAAGTCTCCAGCACCATGCCTTCCCTCTCTTCCTATATATATGCATTTCTCTCCATTCGCCTATTAGATTTCTCCCTTCTTTTGATTCCCAGTTTTCCCCATCGTGTATTTCCCTCCTTGAAATCTCTTTTCAGAGATCGTTCCTCTCCAAACTTTTTGACCCAAACAATTAACCACATATAACAGAAAAGTTCCAGAGGTGTAAACCTTAAACCACCTGCCTCTGGAACTAAAACTATGTACAGATTCGAATAACTTCCAAACCGAGAGGGCATTATTATCTGCCCCTTGAGTGACTGCCTCAAGATGTCTTGGTGGAAGCAGTCAGGAGGAGAGGTAATGGCTATGACCATTAGGTCCTCCTTTCTGTGGGTCCAGTACCACAGAAGGCCCCATAGGGCCAAAGACATCATGACCCTCATTACCAAGCTGATTCCTTTAGCTATGGGGTTTCCCTGTTAACTTTAAGGGAGATAGAGTTCTTCGTGTCCCCCTCCACCCCGCCATATTTGTGTTAGCCCTTGTCAGATTGTTTCACGTTAACCAATTAGTATATATCACACTTGCTGTATGGTTATTTTATCATGTTATAATAATCAGAGCAATTAAAACCCTTATATTCGCTGTATGCTCCTGTTAAGAAAATATTGGTGGTCACCCCCCCCCCCAGCTCAGATACAGAACTTGACAAATAATGTCTTTTTAGTCTCTTCCTTGTTAAGCTGGAAGGTGATCAGCGGATCCTACTTGAAATCATGTAGTTATGGTGTTCCCATCACAGTCTTGGAATAGATATGACCCCAGAAGAACTACACTTGCTTAAAAGCGCTGTCTCGTGGGTCTTAATTTGAACACCATTGTTTCTTATCCGTATTTTCAGGTTTCAAGTTTGTGTTGTAGGGCCCATTCCATGCTGCCTTCTTCCCAACTCCTGTAACTGTTTATGCATAACCACATACTTCTTGCGGTTAGGCCTGTTGCTTATACACAGATTCCAGTTTTGATCCCTCTTGAATGGCCTCTGACGTTGTTCCATGGATCCTTCCTGTTCCTGATGAAAGGCTGCCTTCTCTGTGACGTGTGCACACATTCCTTTTCTGGCCTCCTGTGGTGAATCATAAATTTCTGTTCCAGAGTCCCACATAGTTTTTAGTCGCGCTGGGTATGGGGTGAAAAAAACGAATTTGTTTAGCTTTTAGCACTCTCATGATGTCTCCATATTCTAAACGCTGCTTTAATATTTCCAAAGGATAATCCTGATCAAATAGTAGTCTTGCCCCATTATATTCCATTTTTTTTGCTGCCCATGCCGCTCTCAGCACTGTCTCTTTGTCTCGGTAGCTGGAAAACTTCACTACCACCAAGCACGGCCTTGCTTTTGGGTCTGTAGGTCGAGGGATAAGTACGCAATGTGCTCTTTCCAGGCGAAATTGAAATGCCTCTGGAAGGGGGACTACATGCTTTAATAGATCAGTGATAAAATTTACCATCTGTCCTACCTCTGAGCCCTCAGGCAGCCCATGTATTCTCATGTTATCATGGCAGGAGCATGATTCCAAATCCTGGCATTTCTTGCTTAACCACTCTTGTTGCTCTAGCAAAAATTCCACCGCTTGTTTCATGCAAGACGCCATATCCTCCGAGGTAGACACTCGCTCCTCCACCTCTTGCATACGTGCCTCTACTGCTGTAAGTTTAGCATTTAGTTTTTTAAATTCTGCCTGATTCTCAGATCAGAATTGGTGAATCTCATGTATGATTGCTTCAAATCTTGATCTCATTAAAGTTTCTCTTTCTGTGTCGGTATCATTCTCTGAGGCCTGTTCACTATGGGGAGAGGAGCTCCCGTCAGTCTGGTTGTTTTGCTCTGCCGATCCTCGGTAGTCTGAGTATTTCTGAACTGTCTCCCCTCGATATTTCATCACTTTGTTGCTTTCTGCTTTCTTTGGCGACATTTTTAGAGATGGATCTGGTCTTTGTGTTAGCTGATTTAATGTTTTTTCTGCGGGTGGATGCGCAGCTTTGGGATCAGACCTCCATTCGGGGTCGCGACGTCACCGGAAGTCAAAATTGCTAAATTTTTAAAAATGTTTTAATAGTATGTAAAGCGCTTTGACTCCCCCAAATTTGCAGAGAACAAATAAAGTATTGATTGATTGATTGTTTACATCTATCTGAAAATTTATGGATCTTCTTTTGTAATCAAGAGCACGAAAGGGACAGAAGCACTACACTGTCTGCATAAACCAACATGTCACAGAGGTGCTCGTTTATTTTTGGAGAATAATCTTCGTTTGAATCTGTATATTCCACTAATGAATTAATGTGTAGATTAAACAATGTGGATGCTAAAAAGGCACCCCTGTTTTACCCCTCTATTTGTATGAAAATACTCTGTGACATTTCCTTGATTATCACATCTTATGGCAGTAGTTACGAACATACAAAACTTGCCAACAGAAACAGGCCTCACGGTCTATCAAGTCTGCTTGAATGCACAGCTAGCACCCTTATATTGCAGCTGCCCCACTCACCATCCCCCCACCCACCTTCAGAAACTGCTCAGCATTGTTTACCCAGCCCCCCTACCCTGTCCCAAGCTCTTTTGAAACGGACCAGTGTCCTGCATGCCAACACCTCCTCTGGTAGAGCGTTCCATTTCAGCACCACCCTCTCATTGAAATAATGCCTCTTCATCTCCCTCCTGAATCTGCCACCCTCCAGTCTTAGCCTGTGCCCCCTTGTATCCCTTCGCTTCCTCAGCTTAAACAACCCCTGTGCCAGATTTGTTGATCCCCCTCAAGTATTCGAAAGTTCCCTTTTCTCATCCAGGGTGTACAACTCAAGACGTTGTGTTAGTGTATAGGAAATAAATTGGTACTAAAAAAAGAAGAATTCAAGCCTTTCTGATATAAAATTCCACAGAATCTCTCTATTAATTGAGTCAAACACGGCAGTGAAATCCATTAATAAAGCAAATAGTGGCTGTGTCTATGTAGAGCTCCCTTAGATAAGAGAAAATTGTATATATTTTTTCTAGTTTTTAAATATTTTTGGTGTACAGTTTGTGGACTGAGAAGGAGGGTATTGTTGCATACAGGAAGGTGTGGGATGTGTATATTTCATGTTAGCTGGGAACAGTATAGTCAGCATGTTGTTCTCTGTGAATCATATCTTGTGTAGGTTTCATTTTGTACAGTAGATAGGCAGTTTGTTTGAGATTTTTGTGGGGTTGTCCTTGTCACCAGGATTAGCTGGTCCGTTGCTGGGTTGTGGCATGCTCTTTAGGTGGTACTGTGACTGTTTGTCAATGTTTCATGGGATTTCTGGGCTGATGATTTAAAAGGCATGTATTAAAAATATTATTGTTTGCTAGAATCAGGTGGTTGCTGAGTAACAGCTTCCTTGGCATAGTGTTCTAGTTTTGATAGAACACTGGAAGCAGCAGACTACTGAGTTCTAGATTGTTGCGATTAGGTAGATAGAAACAACTTTATTTTTATACAGAAAATTCTAATCATTAGGATTATGCAATCTTGTTCTCAAGATAGTCCTGTTTGTGTTTCACTAGGTTACATCTAAACATGTAACATATAACACTTCTTTAATAATTACAACATTTACACTAAACACAATATACAATATCATACATTCAAACACAAATACAAAAGAAAAATGCAAACATTCACAATAAAAACTCCCTAATCAAACAGAGTCATGTGCAACTACATTATATTTTATAAAATTACAAAATTTCAATTTTGAAAGTCGCATGGTCATCTAAGGATCTTATTGGAGGGGGTAGAATATTCCATACTTTAGCTGCCTGACATGAAAGGGTACCATTACCATATTTATTATGAATTTTAATGGGACAGACTCTGTGTCTATGCACAGATCTTAATAATTCAAGCTTGCCCTTACTAACTTTGGGAAAAAGTGTTTGTGTAATATTATAAAAATGGTCTGAGAAATGGAGCTTTCTGATTGGCTGCAAACATTCTAACAGCCTTATGTTAATCTTTTATTAACATACATGTAGAACTTAACCATATGCTGAACAAGGTTTAACACTGTTTAGAAACATGTTTTATTGTGATAGCAATAAGGCACTCCCAGGGATTATGTTAATGGTCAGCTAATCATCCTCTAGGGGCATGTGGCACTCGGCTACACCTCGTGCCACAGTACACCCCTAGAAGGTGATTAACAGACCATTAACATAACCCTTGGTCATGCCTTATTGCTTAATAATGGTCAGGGTAGAATATCAAATATTTATGTATCAGTATTAACCAATTTTTTTGAGAAACCAGTTCTAAAGACTGCCCATTTAATTGTATAAACATATTACAATGATGAGTTTGATATGCACACTGTAGAACATATCTAGCTATTCTATGTTGCACCCTAGCCAATCTAATCAACAGATGTTTATTCGCAGTTCTATAAATTAAATCCCCTACATCAGTGTTGGCATAATCAGCTGTTCAGCCACTTTTTTCCTATCCTTAATTTGTATACACTTGGTAGTTTGTCTCAAGGCTCCCAATTTCTTGGTCACCTTTTTTATAGTATTATTTATATGGGTGTCAAAAGTCAGCAAAGAATCAAAAGTCACCCCCAAATAGCAGTAACTATCCACCTGTTCAATAGATTTGTTTGCATTTATAACACTATGAATCTGTGACATAGTCTTCTTATTTGAAAAATACATTAACTTTGTTTTGTTAACATTCATCAAGAGCCTCGACCTGGTGAGCCACTCCTCTACCCTGGCAAAATCTGTTTGAAGCTTTAGCTGAAGATCCAAGACAGAGCTTCCGGTGGTGACAACTGCAATATCATCCGCATACAGCCTCACGGCTGAGTGCCTCACCACCTGGGGCAGATTATTATTAAACAAGAGAAACAACAACGGCCCTAAAATGGACCCCTGTGGAACTCCTCTACTAACATTTCTAAATGTAGATAATGTATGTGAGACCTCTACCCTCTGGGTACATCCTGTTAAATAAGATTTTATCCAATTTCTGGGCCCATCAACTATGCCTATTTCTTTCAATTTATCCAGTAAGAGGGAGTGGCTCACCAGGTCAGAGGCCTTGGATAAATCCACAAAAATAACAGCAGTTTCCAACCCCAAATTTAAAGAAGTACAAACCAGGTTTTTAAACTCTAATAAACGCCGTAGTTGTAAAGTGACCCTTTCTAAACCCTGATTGATAGGGTGTCAACAATTTATATTTATCCAAGTGTTCAGAGATCTGCCTATTGACACATTTTTCCAAACACTTGAATAATACAGATAGTAAAGCTATAGGCTGATAGTTATTCAGTTCTGCAGTATCACCTCCTTTATGAATGGGGATGATCTTACTTTCTCTCCAAGATATAGGAAAGCATTCAAACTCTAAGCTCCAATTAAAGATGTAAGTTATGATTGGGGCAATATAGTCTGCTGCTAACTTAAGAAATCTACCCTCAATTTCATCTGGCCCTGCTGACTTATGGGCATTTATGGACCTTAATTCCCTACATACTTCTGATATTTTCAAGGCTTTAAATCTAAATAGTGGCAAACTAGGTGAATTCTCTATTTGCATAGGCAGTATGTCCCCAGACATGAAACCTTCTAACTCATTACAACCTGGCAGGTCTATGAAAAAGTTATTCAAGGCCTCAGAAGTACTTTCTGGTTTATCTATTAAATTTACCCCAATCCATAAATTTAAATTTGCTTGTATTCCAGATTTACCAGGGGTTGTTAAATGATTAATAGTATGCCAAAACTTGCATGGGTCAGAATTACAATTCATCTTATTTCTATAATAATGGGCCCTAGTCTTCCTTATAAGATGCTTACATGCATTTCGTTTAATTTTAAACAGTTCCCAATCAGAGACTAATTTAGATTTTCTAGCCTTTTTCCACAATCTATTTTTTACTCTGGTCTGGATTGTTGTTATATTTTGATGGCAATGTGAGATACAGAGGATAATGTCTGGTCTTTGGTTAATAACCACGCTGTAAACACTTCGAGAAGTTGCAGTGACATCACTATAAACCTCAAGAAGTGTTTTCAGTGTGGTTGTTAACTAGGATTAGAAAATACCTTTTAGCACAGTGTAGCTCATTTACAAAGGTTTCACGTCAACAATGGGGGTGGGTTACAAAACAGACAGACTATAAAGTACGGTATCATGTACAGATAATATCAAAGACAGAGAACAGCAGTAACAGCACAATACATAATAAACATAGGTGACTGCAATTAGATGCATAGTTGGCATTCTAGGACACTACCGGTGAAACATGGGTGGTGAATCCCATTTGGAAATAGTAAGGGAAGGAGGAGTTAGGAGATGAAGAGTAGCAGCAGGACAGAGAACAAAAGGGGGGGGAGATGCAGCCGGGTGGCAATGTCAAGCATATTGAGTGAGGCAGGAAGGGATAGCCGGGTGTGGGCAGGCACAGGAGGAGAGGGTGACAGGAGGGAGGGGATGGTGAGGTGTGGGGGGGGAGGGAAGATGAGAGGAGGGAGGAGGAAGAAAGGTATGGAAAAGAGTCAGTCAGGGGTCATAGTGGGTGAGTTAATGGGACAGAGTAGGAGGGTCTGGACGTGAAAGGTAGGGGCAGAGGGTGGGAGAGGTGATTGAGCAGGGGAGGAAGGATGCAGCCAGGGGCCTTGTCGAAGAGGCTGGGGAATTCAGGGTGCCAGATGATGTGCAAGTCGCATGATTAATTAAAGCAGGTACACTCACTTTCCTTCGATATGTGCTGATGCAGAAGATGCTTGAACTGGGTAAGTTGAGGTATGCTAGTCAGTTCACAGGTCAGACCATTCATCCAGTTAGGAGCTCTGTAGGGGAAGGAACGCTGGCATTAGGTGGTCCGAACCCTAGGAACGTGAAAGAGTTCAGAGACAGAGGACCGGATATGACCCTCTGGAATTCTCTGCCATGACAGCTATGGGAGTGCAGGACAGTGGGCAGCTTTAAGCAGGCAATGAATACTTTTTTATGGGGCAAAGCCTTTCCTGAATTCCTGTGATTTTATTGATATTTATTAAAATTTTTGAATTTTATGTATTTGTGAAGCGCCTCGATATTTGAAAGGCACTCTATTAAATAAAGTTTGTTATTATTATTATATTTTATGGTGTATGGGCTACCAAGATTGTGTAATCAAACTGAATTACTTTACTGAATTACTTCACAGAACAATGATTGTTGTGAGCATTCTGTTTTGTTAGAACACTGATTGTCGTGAGCATTCTGTTTTGTTACACCATTGATATGACATACTCAAGGGTTAACAACAGAGCGATGTCATAACGATAGCATAACAAATAGAATAGATAGATTCCGATGTATTATGCTAAACAAGCAATAATACCCAACAGGGTGGGCGGTACTGGGCAATAACTGACTGTTTAGCGTAATGAGGGCCCGGGGACGCTGCAGGTGAGGACCCTATAGCCCTAGAAGGTCCGGGTAGTACCCATACTGCCCACTCTGGAGGGTATTATTGCACTTAGAAAATGGGTTAAATGTTTCATTTTTTTATAGGATTAAAAAAATGTAAGTAGTGCTATAAAAAAATTACTACAATTTAATTTTAAGTCCTTTTTGTTAAAGTAGTCCATCTCATGCTTGCAGCAGTTATCCACTAGTTGTTAGTAGGAGGAGCTATTTTGTACCATTGCATGCCTCACTGCTAACTGTCTGCACTGCTTTCTTTTTTATTTTGTTTACAGTTTCCCGGTCCTCGCTGTCTACCCTGAGGACCGGAACCAAATAATTATGTACAGCTATTACTTTTTCTTTCAGTCCCCACTGCCTACTCTGAGGACCGGAATTGTCGGGTTTCTATGAAGAACTTCCGATCCCCGCTATCTAGTCTGGGGATCGGAAGTAACTACTTTGTTTAATTTTACAGTTTCCGGGTCCTAGCTGCCTACCCTGAGGACAAGGACTAGGACCAAATCCACTTTGTTGTTTTACAGTTTCCAGGTCCTCACTGCCTGTCCTGAGGACTAGGACTGCATTATTACAGTTTTCTTTCTTTGGAGGAAATGTGAAGAGGAGCAGTGTGTGGAGAGAGAGCCAGCTCAGAACGGTGTGTGGAAACAAAGGGAAACAGAGGAGCCCCAAAATACAGCAGGTACTGCTGCTTTTGCTATCTGCAAGACGGGTGATTATTTAAGTAGGGTACCATATTAGGTAGCAGGGACACAGACGGCAAACTGTTGATCAGGGTCATACTGCAAGTGATCTGAACGTCTCACCCCAGTAACCCTGCCACCAGTCAGTTTTATGTACAGCGCTTCTATCCTAACGTTTTTCCCCTGAATAAAATTTTTTTTTTTAATCATGGTAGATTTTGGGGATGGGGCACTGGAATTGTGGGCAGGGTTGTGCGTGTGTGCCTAGTCAGTCCTTCCTGTCGCTTAGCGAGCGCAAAAAATGGCAGCGATTTTAAATTAAAATTATGTGGTTGTAGCCAGTTAGGAAGCAGGATTCTTCAGTGAGTGATGGGGCACTATAGGCAGGTACTTTTTATTTCCTGGGCATCTATTGAAAGTTAATGTACCCCCCTGGCAGGGGTACTAGCCAATCAGATGCCAAGAAATAAAAAGCCCATTTTCTAAAAGGCAGTAATTCATCTCGGGATCTGAGGACACAGCAAACCTCGAGAGCAAAGCTCGAGAGGTTTCTTGTGTCCCCAGATCCTCGAGATGAAGGACTGCCTTGTACCACCAGAACATATTTGTTATTTTTTGTAATATATGGATGTGAGGAAATTGTAAGTGCTTACTTTTGCCGTGAGGAATCTTTGGTTGGGGTGCTGAGGTGTTTTTTCTGAGACAGAGCCAATGACTGCAGCAAAAAAAGATAAGTTTTTAAATTGTATCGAAAGTTCAAACACAGAAACTGTAAACTGGAAAACAAACTGAAAAACAAAACAGCAGTAAAACAAGCTTTTTTCTTCTCGACTGTTCGACGGTTGTTGTGGAGACTTAGACTCCCGAGTCCGAGTACATGACGTAACGTCTTTTTTTTTTTTGCTGGTTATGAGGATTTTTGTAAGAGGGCAGTATTTGTTCCAATGGATTTTTCTATTTATAAAGTGCCATTTTTCTGTCAAGCTTTAGACGCAACGTGAATGTTTAGCCAGCTTTTACTGTATGTGGCAGTTACAGTAAAAGCCAGCATGCAGTCAGCGTGAACTGTCAGGTTGCGCTTGCACCTTGATCAGAGTGTGATAATACTATCGTTGAGATCTTCCATCAATAGTATTACAGGATCACAATGATAGTATTACGGGATTCCATAGATAGTATTATTGAGTTTGGAACGGTGTATTACAAGGAATTTTTTGTATGCTTTTTGGAGGTATTATTTACAGAATCCATATATTACAAGGTTTTAATCTGCTTGATGTCAGTTAATAATAAGGGTTTCCCATACATTACAGAAATGTATATATTTTTGAAATGTATACTTATTTTATAGTTGAGGCTAGGAGAAGCTGGACTGGGAGGATGTGTGGGAATAGGTACATGTATGGGAAGCAGGAGAGTGGTAAACTGCAATAGCTGTGGGGCAGTAGTCTTTCTGGGGGCAATGAGGAGTAAGCTTCAAGTTCAAGTTCACGTTTATTGCAGGAAAACTTCGTTGAACAAGCACATTCACAAGGAGGTCCTGAAGCAAGTATACAGGCAAATATACAATACATATCATGAATAAACATAACAGTAAGTAAAAGTGCAGTTTAGATCCATATGATACATAATACTCAAATAGGACATGACATATAGGTATAAGAAGCAAAAACCTGGGGGAGGAAAGCGTTAGAAGTGGAAGGTGTAGAGTCTACAGAAAAGAGAAGTAAAAATAAGATGGGAAAGTTAAGAGGTGAGAAAAAGGGGGGGGCATGAGGAGGGTTAGAGGCTTAGTGGGGGGATGTGGTGGGGAGAAAACAGATAGAGAGAGGAGAGATAAAGATACGAGGTCAGCCAAAAGAGAAAAAGAAATAAGGGGAAAGGGGAAAAAGAAGAGGGTTAGAGAGAGTGGAGGGGTGTATAACATAGGGGAAGAGAAGTAAGGGCAGGGAAGAGTTCAGAGGACAGATTCAGGGATTGTTTTGGTTGACTACCTTAGGCAAATAGAAGAAAAAAAGTAAGGTGTGAAGGATAGGAGGGTTCCATAGGGACTACAGCTGGTTCCAGTTAGGTGGGAGGGTGGGGTGGAGAATGATGGAGAGGAGAGAGTTTAAGAACAGCTACAAGTTTCTTTTAATTTAGAAGCAGCTAACCTTTTGAAGAAGTTGGCAGAGACAGTGCTGGTTAGTTTCAGTGAGGATTGAAGCCGATTCCAGATGGTTGGAAGGGCACTAGATATGGCACGTTTGCCAAATGAGGTGCGAGTCCTAAGCACATCGAGGAGGATAAATTCCGCTTTCCTAAGTGAGTAGGCACTGCGGGAGATACAGATGAGAGATGTTAGGTAGCTCGGGAGTTTGTTCAGGAGAAGCTATAAGGTCCAGATACCTGCATGAAGCATGCGTCTAAAGGTAAGTGATGTGCAGCAGCTGCATACAGATCACAATGGTGGGTTCAATAAGGGGAGTTTGTACTAAAGCGCATAGCACGATGATAGAGGATGTCCAATATGTTTAGGTTAGTGATTGCAGAAATGGTATAGATTATGTCCCCATAGTCGAATGGGGGAGGAATGTGGTCTGGACAAGCCTGATCCTTGTCTCTAGGAGAAAGAGAGACCTGTTGCAAAAGAAGAAGCTCAGCCTGGCTTTTAATCTCCTGGAAAGGTCGTCAAGGTGAACGTTAAAGGAGAGCTTGTTGTCTAACTAAATGCCAAGATATTTAAATTTGGAGATGAATTCCAAAGGTTCGCCTAATGAGGTGACAATAAAATCTGTGGGAAGGTCAAGGGGGACAGAAGAAGAGGTATTAAGAGAGAAGATCATGGCCTTGGTTTTCTTAGCGTTTAGGAGAAGTTTGGCATTAATAAGATTGTATTTAAGCTGGGTAAAGTTGGCTTGGAGAACATCCCTAACCTCGGACAATGTAGAACCAGATGTGTACAAAACTGTATCATCTGCAAAGAAATGCAGATTTGCCAGCCTGGTGGTGCTGAGGGTTGTGGCGCTGGACGCCACACCTTGTGCCACGCCGGTGACCCGGGTTTGGGAACAAGCCGGAGTCGTTGGGGGTCAGCAGGGGAGAACTGGGACTGAGCATCCATAGACTGCTGTCCTAGTCCTGGGGTGGGTTGAGGAATCTCGCCATGCTGTAGCGGCCCCTGGGGATGCTCAGGGGCACTAATGGAGTGGGGGATACTGGAGGAGGAACGTGGCGGACATCGGCATGCTGTGTCTGGGCATCATTGCATGTCCACGTTCTGAGGGACCAATCAGGAGGAAAAATGGCTGGGCATGACCATGCGACTTGATGGCCGTGCTCTGAGCTGCCTGGAGGACATTAGTGGAATCCTGTCGGGGAGGGTCTGGGGCTGTCCTGGCTGGCTGAGGCTGAGGGGGGCCCTCCAGTGGGATGGCATGATGGCTGTCCCAGATCCTCCTGGGTGCAGTTTGAGCTACCCAGTTCTCCGGGCAGGTGGAGCCGGCGGCTGGATGCCCCAAGCTGGAGAGCGCAGCAGCAGGTGACAAAGTGTTAAATGATAAGAAATGCAGATTTGGCTTGGTAATATGTGAACTGAGATCATTGATGTATAGGGAGAACAGGATAGGACCTAGTATGGAGCCTTGCGGGACTCCCCTAGGAATTGGCAAGGAGGGAGAGGACAGGCCGCCTGCTTTGATTTTCTCAGTCCTTCCCAATAGGTAACTTCTAAACCACAGAGTAGTGGATGGGGTAGCACCTATTTTGATAAGGCTATTCACTATTAGGTTGTGGTCTACGGTGTTGAATGCTTTACTAAGGTCTAAGAAGACTACACCTGTGATCTTCTTAGAATCTATAGCAGAGACCTAGTCATTGGTAACTTTGGCCATCTTTGGCCAACGCAGTGCTGGTGCTATGATTAGGGCGAAAGACAGATTGTGCTGAGTTTAAGAGTGAGTAGGTTTCAATGTGGTGTTTAACCAAGTGTATATCAATTTTTCGAAGACTTTTGAGAGGATAGGCAGGATTGAAATGGGCCTATAATTATTTATATCGCATGGATCCCCCGATTTAAATAAGGGAACGATGTGGGCGGATTTCCAACAAGAAGGAACTGTAGCAGTGGTAATCGAGAGATTGAATATATGGAGAATGGGGACAGTAAGATAAAGGTAGCCTCATTTTAGAAAAAATTGTTTGATTCCATCATCCCCGGTGCTTTTTTTGATATGAGTTAATGAGCGAATCTTCAACTTCCTTAAAGTTGAGAGGGAGCAGCTGGAATGGACAGGCTGAAGTCTGCGGGGCGATGTTAGTGTTGGCTTGATTATTAGCTCAAGTTGTGTACGGTGAGGAGTGAAAAGCTAGACCAGCTGTGATGAAATGGGAATTGAAATCTTTAAGGATGTGGCAATTATTTTCCACAACCTTGCCACTGTTGTAGATCTTGGTTGGAATAGAGAGGGCAGCCTGCCGTCCTTCGATAGACTTAAGTGTCCACCAGATTTTATGAGAATTCCCTTTTGCCTGTTCTAAGGCGGAAACATAAAAGTTTGCTTTGGCAGAGCGAATGCATTTAACGCATGCATTCCTGGCTGCTCTAAAAGCCTACCAATCTACCGGACTCTTGGTGCACCTAGCACAGGCCCAGATTTTATTGCAGTTTGTAAGTGCGGCCTTAAGCTTTGATGTAAACCAGGGGTGAGAGATATTGCGCATCCTGACCTTGATATAAGGGGCATGCTTGTTTGCTAGGATGATAAGGTTGTTGTTGAGGACAGTGACAGCCTCATTGACGGTTTTTGTGAGATAGAGATCTTGCCATCTAACCTTACTTAGGTCGGACAAATAGCTTGATGCACTGAACTTACGAAAGGATCGCTTTGTTATGAACTTGGGCTGATAGCGAATTTTGGCTTGCGATCTTATGCAGACTACAACTCTATGGTCATTCATGTCATTGTGGAAGACTGCCAGTGTAAAATTTTATGAGGATGGGTGGTTAGAATAATATCAAGGAGAGATTGGCAATATTTGAGGTGTTAATCCTAGTGGGTTCACTAACTAGCTGAACAAGACCAAGTTCGTCGCATAGCGTTTTCAGACTGTGCGATTTAGGGGAAAGACAATCCATATTGAAGTCCCCGAGGATTATTGTTTCTGTGTTGGCAGTGGTGGTTAAGGATTTAAGGATATTAAGGATATCTGTCCCACCAACTGGGAGCCTGTAACCACCAATGACAGTAATGCTTTCTGTGGAAGAAAGGTGGAGCTTTAGAGCTACAATCTCATATTCCTTTTGCTTTGATTTATAGTAGATATCACTAACTGTATTCTTAGCTTTGGTATATATAATTACTCCACCCCCCCGGAGTCCCTATCTGCCCTATACAGTTTATTGCCCATGAGAGTAATTTGTTGGTCAGTGTTGGCTTTTTGAGACATGACTCAGTAATGATAATGAGATCTGGCTCTTTATGTAAAGCCCTTGCTTTTAATTAGTCAAATTTCCTAGGCAAGCTTAATATATTGACCAGCATTATTTTGAGTCCTGGGGCGGCTGCAAATTCGGTGGATGAGGTAAGCAGAGATGGAGTGCCAGGATTTAGCTCCACATTACGTGAACAGAGTAGGAGTAAGAGGGGGATGTCCTGTGTGTAACAGCCTGGAGCAGCTAAGGGCTGAAATAAAGCTGCTCAGATGGGAGCAGGGTAGGCTGGTGAGGGAAGTCAGAAAAGCAGTGCAGTGGAGGGAAAGGCAGAGGTGTGATGCCCACAGGAGTAACTGCATTGGGCACAGGATGGGAATGGGGAGGAGCACTCAGTACACAGGAGTATCTCTTCCTCAGCAGAATAGGGAACCCAGGGTAGAGGAATGGCAAGTGGTAAGGGAAAGGGGTGGGAATGTAACAGCAGCATCAGGGGTGGTAAATTCTAAAGGAGTGCTTTTAAAGAACTGATTTGCACCAATGTCTGGAAAGAGAGAGGGGGCAGAAGGAGGTGAGGTAGGAGGTCAGGTTGAGCCAGGGTTGAGAGCTGGAGTACAGGGAAGGGGGAGGGAACTAATCAGGGTGGGCAGGGAAGAGGAGGCAGGCAAGATGGAGTGGAGGATGGGGGGAGGGAGAGAAAAGGAAAGGAAGAGGGGAGGGAAAACTGATAGCAGATACAGATAGTCAGAAGGGGGGACAGTTTGGGAGATAGAAAAAGAGTTAAGGGGATAAACTGTGAGTATGGAGATAAGTTCACCAGGGTACAAAGGGAGCAGTTAGGTGGGGAAGCAGCTAGCACTGAAGGTAAGAAAGGAAGGACAGGAAGCACAGATGCAGGGGATGAAAGGGTGGCAATCACAGGGACTCCATAATTAGGGGTATTCACTGGGGAAGGAAAGGGGACCTAAATGCAAGCAGAAGGGTGGACTGTATGCCAGAGATGATAGCAGGGAAGGCGGGCCCAAGAATAAGAGAAATAGTAAGGGAGATTGGAGGAAAACCTAATTTAGTTATACATTTGGGAACCAACAGCCTTGCTGGTGAGGAGGCTGAGGTAGTGCAAAGTAAGTTCAGAGAGTTAGGGAAGATCTGCAGAGAGGAAGGAAGTTCGCTGGCCTTCTCAGAGGTGATACCAGTGCCACAGGCCAGCACAGCCTGGAAAAGAAGAATAGAAGATTTTAATGACTGGCTGAGGAAATGGTGCAGGGAGAAGATGTTCATCTGTATGGGGGACCGGGAGGAGACCTGGTCAAACAAGGCACTCTTTTCACTAGACAGGCTACACCGCAGTAGGGAGGGTTTGAAGGTACTCAGAGACAAACTGGGAGCATACATAACCACTACACTTAATTTAAACTACTGAGGGGTGGGCAGCGGGTGTGCAGGCCCACAGACTCTGAGAAGAGGAGGTCAATGAACTTCTCCCCCACAGTGATGGAAGAGGTCTGGCGGGAGGAGGTGGAAGGAGCAAGATCACAGTTAGCAAATGGTGGAGGGGTGAGGAACACATAACAAGGGTACATGGAGGGGTGAACACAGAGGGGATAAATGTGAATAGAACAATAGAGTGAAGAGAAGGAAGGTCAGATTCTAGGTGGAGGGTGGTGTCTTTGAATGTGCAGAGTCTTGGAAACAAGATGGATGACCTGCAGGCACTATTAGCAAACAGGAGGGTGGACATAGCTGCAGTAAGCAAGACTTGGTCAACACCACACCATGACTGGGACCTTGCGATCCCTGGATATAAACTATACAGGAGGGACAGGGTAGTCAGTAAGGGGGGAGGGGTGGCAGCTTATATCAGGGAGGCAATAACTTGCACAAGGGAGGAGTCAGAGGAAGGGGAGGTAGAGGCATTATGGGTTCAGTTAAGGTCCAATAGAGGGAGAAAGGTGAGGCTGGGGGTGGTTTACAGACCACCCAGTCAGGATGAGGAGAGGGACAGGGAACTGAGCTCACAAATATTGGAAGATGCGGGTAAAGGAGAGGTGGTAATTGTGGGGGACTTCAATCTGCCCAAAGTGGACTGGAGCATACCATCCACAACATGTGCTAGGAGTCAGATGATCCTGGAAGGACTGCAGAGTAGGTTCCTGACTCAAGGTGTCACTGAACCAACAACAGCTGAGGCAATTCTTGATCTGGTGCTCACAAATGAGGAGCATGTACAGGAAATAATGGTCAGGGAGCCACTGGGTGAAAGTGACCATTGCACAGTGTGATTCCAGTTGGATATGGGCAGGGAAAGCATTCCGACTAAGACCAAAATCTTGGATTTCGGGGGGGGGGACTTCAGGAAAATGGGTGAAGTACTAAGGAGCCATCTGGCGGGCATCAGATCAGATATGGGGGTAGACCAAAGGTGGTCTATCATTAAGGAAGGCATGCTGGTTGCCACAGATGAATGCATTAAGCTAAGGGAGAAGAACACAAGGGCCAAATCGTCCAGTTGGTTCAGTTCTGGGGTTGCCCAGGCAGTGAGGGAAAAGAGATTAGCCTATAGGAAATTCAGAAAGACCAAGAGGGAGCTGGATAGGGAAAATTACCTAATGTTGGCTAGTGAGGCAAGTAAGAAAGTCCAGCGAGCAAAGGCATAGAAGGAGCTGCAGATAGCTGAAGGAATTAAGAAGAGGGAGAAGGCTTTCTTTCGCTATATAAGTGAGAAAAGGGAAAAAAAGGAAGGGATTGTTAGGCTTAAGAAAGGGGTGGAGTAGGTGGAGGATAATGGGGGAAAAGCAGAGATACTAAATTAATACTTCTGTTCCATCTTCAGGGAGAAGGACGGACCAGTGCATTCAGGAGGGAAAAGAGGAGCAGGGGGAAAGGAACACAGATGTAGTGACAGAGGAGAATAGAGTGAGGGATGGGCTGCTGGCATTGAAGTGGACAAATAACCAGGCCCAAACAGAGTACATTCAAGGGTACTAAAGAAACTGGCTCAGTAGCTGGCAGGGCCACTGGCAGACCTATTTAATAGTTCACTGGAGCCAGGCATGGTACTGCAGGACCCAGGGAATTACAGACCAGTCAGCATGACTTCCATTGTGGGCAAGCTTATGGAGACCATACTAAAGGAAAGGCTTGTGGAATATCTAGAGGAGCATGGTCTCCAGGATGATAGGCAGCATGGGTTCATGGGGGAGATAGTGTCAAACAAATTTGATTGACTTCTTTACATAGAACGATAGACTTTGATGGCAGATAAGGACCGCTTGGTCCACCTAGTCTGCCCATTTCCCTACCTTTTGGATAAGCTGCAGATCCTAGTTAACTAACAGCCTACTTCTTCCTACCCCCTACTAGAATTGCCTTACGTCTGTCCCATACAATCTTGAATTTCCCCACTGTTTTTGACCCCACAACTTCCTCAGGAAGGCTGTTCCATGCATCTACCATCTTCTCTGTTAAAAAATACTTCCTCACATTGCCCCTGAGCCGTCCCTCCTCTATCTTTAGATTATGTCCCCTTGTTCTTGCACATCTCTTTTTCTGAAAGATTTTATTTATTTATTTGTACATACTGGAATTACAATCCCTTGAGTCATGGATTCGATTCCAAAGGCTCCTCGTTAAAGAATACAGAGACATTAACAGCTACATAGTTCATGGACAAACACAGAATTGCATAGTTTCATAGAATACATTGTTAAATAGTTACAGTGCAGAAAATTTGTACAGACAGGTTGTAATGACAGGGTATTTTTACATGAGATAATGTCATTGGCCTATACAAGGTGATAGCTAGGCAATTAGTGTGAGAACTGTAAGTGGAAAATTGGAGTGATGTAGAAATTAGCAATCCCGGGGACACTGTCAAACAGGTTGTGGACTAGCAGTTGTGCCTACAAGTAGGAGGGTCAATGAGTGATGGGAATCAAGAATGGTTATACACACCTACTCTTGGACTTTGTTGATTCCCTTGAGGTACTTGAAAGTGTCTATCATGTCCCCCCCCCTCACTCTTGGACTTTGTTGATTCCCTTGAGGTACTTGAAAGTGTCTATCATGCCCCCCCAAAAGGTATACATATTAAGCTCTTTTTTTTTCCAATTGTTTAACCAGGTGAGACACACTAAGCTGAAAGCTTGTTTACAGGTGCAACCTGGGAGCACAGGGAAGTTAAGTGACTTGCTCAGGGTCACACAGTATGCAAGTGGGGCAGTGGGATTCAAACCCAGGTCTCCAGATTTGCAGCTCAGAGCCTTAAACCACTGCACTATACTGCCTCCCTAAAGTCTTTAAAGTCCTTTAGTCTTTCTCTGTATGGCTTCTGTTGCAGACCCTGCACCATTTTAATTACCCTTCCTGGACTGCTTCCATCCTGTCTACGTCCTTGTGGAGATGGGGTCTCCAGAACTGCATGCTGTACTCCAGATGGGGTCTCACCAACTATTTGTACAGAGGGACATCAATTTCCTGTTTTCTACTGGTGATGCCTCTCCCTATACATTCCAGTATCCTCCCAGCCATCCTTATTGCCTTCTCACATTGCTTGTTTAGCTTTAGGTCATCTGATATGACTACCCCAGGTCCCTTTCCATTTTTGTTGTTGTTAATACCCCTCCCCCGCCATTGTGTACTCTTTCCCTGGGTTTTTGTTTCCCAGGTGCATTACTTAGTACTTCTTTGCATTGAATCCAAGCTGCCATACTTTTGACCATTCCTCCAACATTGCAAAGTCCCTTCTCATCCTTTCCACCCCCATGTATCAACCCTGTTGCAGATCTTTGTGTCATCTGCAAAGAGGCATACTTTTCCTTCCAGTCCCTCTGCATTGTCACTTATAAAGACATTAAAAGGTACCGGACCCAGTACTGAACCCTGCGGGTCCCCACTAGTAACCCCCCTTTCTTCAGAGTGGAATCAGTTTACGATTATCCTCTGTGTCCTGTTGTCTAGCAAATTTTTTACCCAGGCTATCACCCAGGAACCCACTCCCAGGCTGGCTAATTTGTTTATTAATCTTTTGTGTGGGACTGTGTCAAATGCCTTGCTAATGTCTAGGTAGGCCATGTCAACAGACCCTCCCTGGTCTACTACTTTGGTCACCCAGTCAAAGAAATCCATTATATTCATCTGACATGACCTTCCCACTGTGAATCCATTTGGCCTTGGGTCCTGTGCCCCACTGGCCTTTAGGTACTCAACAATTCTTTCTTTTAGAAGTAATTCCATCATTTTCCCTGCCACTGAGGTCAAGCTAACAGGTATGTAGTTTCCTGCCTCTGTTTTCCTCCCACTTTTGTGAAGGGGAATCACAACTGCCCTCCTCCAGTTCTTAGGTACCACACCATTCTCCCATGATTTGTTAAAAAAGTAGTCAGTGGTGTCACTAGTTCTCCCCTTAGTTCTTTTAGAATTCTGGTGTGAATCCCATCAGACCTCATTGCTTTGTCCACCTTCAGTTTTAGGACTTCTTTCAGAATTCTTTCTTATTTGGAATGACTGGTATCGACACCCCTATCCAGAGTGCTTCTATTGATTGGATTAGGTACCTCCCCCTCCTCCTCTTTTGTAACTACTGAGCAGAAGTATTCGTTCAGTATCCCTGCCCATCCACCCTCCCTTTTATTAAGCCACAGTATCCCTGCCTTGGTCTTTCTTTGCTCCCTAATGAACCTACAAAAAGTTTTATCCCCCTTCTTAACCGAGTTGTCTATCTTTTCCTCGGTTTGGGACTTTGCTATTATGACTGCCTTCCCTGCTTCCCTCTGCTTTAACTGGTGCAGTTCTCTGTCCTGCCCCTTCTGCATTTCCTTATACTTCCTGAATGCTATCTTTTTCTCCCTAACCTTCCACGCCACCTCTTTCGAGAACCATAGTAGTTTTCTCTTTTTGATTTATTTGCTTCACACAAAGGCTTGTTGCCTCTGTGATGGCAGTTTTGATGTTTCCCCATTGTTCCTCCACTCTTCCGTCTTGCCTGTTTGCTACTGCTTTTCTGAGGCATGCTCCCATTTTGACAAAGTCAGCCCTCCTAAAGTCCAGTACCCTCACTTTTGTATGGCTTGCCTCTACAGCTGTGTTTATTGTGAACCACACTGTTTGGTGGTCACTTATTCCCAGATGGCTACCCAATTCTAGGTCTGAGATCCTCTCTCTGTCTCTGTTTGAGAGTACCAGGTCTAAGATTGCTCCCTCCTGAGTGTGTTCCAACATTAGCTGCTTGAGGCATGACCCCTGTAGGGCACTGAGAAAGACCCTGTTCTTGGATGTGGCTGCAGCAAAGGTGCTCCAGTTAACATCTGACATATTCAGGTCCCCCATATCTTCCCTTTTTCTGCCATCCTAAGGATGCCTTCTATCATTTCCTTGTCCATTTTCCTCCCCCTGAGACGGGGGTCTGTATACAACCTCCGTGTGGATTGTAGTGCCATTTCCATTTTCCAGGGTGACCCACAGTGCCTTCTCTCTTCCAAGTTTACCCTTCAGTTCCAGTGCCTTGATCCTTCCCCTTAAGTAGAGAGCTACTCCTCCTCCTCTTCTACCCTCCCTGATCCTCCTATAGATTGTGTACCCGGGTATGTTGACATCCCAGTCATGGTTCTCTGTGTACCATGTTTCTGTGATTGCCACGATATCCAGGTATCCCTCTTCCATCAAAGCCACCAGTTCAGGGAGTTTGTTACCTAGACTATGGGAATTGGTACTCATTACCCTCCATTTTTTGATGGCCTTACCCTTTTTGGCCCTATCCCTGTCCTTACTGCCTTTGCCTTTTTCTCCATTTACCCGTGCCCTTCTCCCTGTTGACTTCTCTATCTTGGTGTTTACCTCACTAACTACCCTGATTTTTCTTTTGGCGGGCTAGGATTTCCCAGCTCCTTTTCAGTGCCTCTCCCTAGGCTAGTTTAAATGCTTGCTAAGGAAGCATTTAAACCTATCACCTAGGATCCTGGTTCCCCTCCTGGACAGACACAGACCATCGCACCAGTATAGGCCTGCATCCCTCCAGGCAGACCCCCAGTCCCCAATAAGCCAAAACCCTGAGCTCTGCACCAGTTTTTCAACCATTGATTGAATCCCATGGTGCAGAGCACTCTAGCCTCACCTATGGCATAGACATGCAGCACCTCCGAGAAGGTTACCATGCATGCATGCTACTTGTCTAAATCAAATCAACCTTTATTTATAAAAGGTACCTTTCTAAAACCAAGGTGCCTGTACATAACATAATAAAATAAATCAATAAATAAATAATTAAAAACCATGTATCAATTAAAATTCATGACAGTGACATTTAAAAATCATTATATGCTAGGCTAAAAATAAATGTTTTTAATGCTACTTTAAAGCTTTGGATGGTTGGGCAATTTTGCACCTGAGAAGGTAGAGAATTACACAGGGTTGGAGCCATAAAACTAAAGGACCTGGCCCCAGATGTCTTTAAACGAACCCTGGGAATCTCTAGCAATCCCTCATCAGTGGATTGGAGAGGGCGGGAGGGACAGTAAGGATGAAGGAGATCTTTCAGATAACCAGGTCCCTGATCGTGTAGGGCCTTGAAGGTCAGCAAACCAACCCTGAAGGTGATCTGCCAGCATATTGGCAGACAGTGCAGTCTGCGGAGCACAGGCATTATATGACCGGTCCTAGATGAACCAGTCAATAGCCTGGCTGCAGCATTCTGCACTAGCTGCAAGCGGCGGATGTCAACCCCCGGAAACCCCAGGTAAAGGGCATTGCAGTAGTCAAGGTGGGAGGTAACGAAGGCATGGACCAAAGTTGGAAGATCATCAGAAGAAACCAGGTGCTTCACCTGGGCGATATTCCTCAGGTGGTAAAAAGAGGCTTTGACAACTGTCTAAGGCCCCTCCCCAACTCCACAAAGTCCTCCTGCACTGCTCTGAGCCCTTTCCCAGCCAGGTCATTTATCCCTAGATGGACAATGACATCCAGCTCCCTCCCTTGTACAGCTGCTCCCACGATCCTGAAGATTCACTCCCTGTCCATCCAAGCCATGGCACCAGGCAGGCACCTTACCTCCCTTCCCCCCTCCCCCAGTTCTACCTTCCTAACAATGGAGTCCCCCACCAGGAGTTGTCTCCTTCCCATGTGGGATCCCATGCCACCCTCCTGTGGTTCTCCTTTGTGGAGGTTCCCAGCATCCTATTTGGTCTCCATTGCGGGTGCCTCCACTGAGGAACCACACTCTGCCAGAACAGCATACAAATTGTGGAGAGGTACAACTGGAGGGATGTGCCTCTGTTCCACCACCCTCACCTTCCCTGAGCCCACTGTGGTCCAACTGCTTCTTCTTCTTCTTCTTGGCAACCTCCGAGGCAGTGGCAACGGCCCAGGTGGTCCCTGGTTGTGAGAGGAGGTCCCCCGAATCCTGTGTCACTAAGACAGTAGACAGGGGCCAAGCAGTAGACATCCTGTATCTTGATTTCAGCAAGGCCTTTGACTCTTTGCCCCACAAAAGGTTGATTGGGAAGTTGGTGGATCTCGGGGTTGGGGAAAAGATGGCTAGATGGATGGAAAACTGGCTGAGGGACAGAACCCAGAGGGTGGTTGTGGAGGGAGAGTTATCTGGCACCAGAGAGTTCCCACAGGGCTTGGTGCTGGGGCCGGTGTTGTTCAACGTCTTCATCAAGGACATTGGAGATGGCATTAAGGGCAAAATGTGCCTATTCGCGGATGACACCAAGCTTTGTGGTAGAGTGGACACATCTGAAGGGATACAGGACATATAGAAAGATCTGGATAACCTGGGAAAGTGATCCAGGATCTGGCAGCTTGGCTTCAATGCCAAGAAATGCAAAGTTATGCATATGCATATCCAGGAATCCCAGGACAGACTACTACCTGAGTGGAGTCCGAGTATCTGCATCAGAGGAGGAGAAGGACCTAGAGGTGATGATCACTAGTGACCTGAAGCACTCTACACAGTGCAAGAAAGCAGCAGCAAAGGCAAACAAGATGATGAGATGCATATCTAGGGGGATCAGCAGTAGGAGACAGGAGGTTATACTGCCTTTGTACAGGTCACTGGTAAGGCTGCATCTAGAGTATGGAGTTCAGTACTGGTGCCCACGCCTCAAAAAAGACATTAACCTGCTGGAGAAGGACCAGAGGAGGGCTACAAAGATGACAGTCAGTCAGTAGAGTAAGGCATATGAGCAGAGGTTGAGGGCACTGAACATGTACTCCCTGGGAGGCAGGAGATAGAGAGGGGGGACTTGATTGCGACATTCAAGTACTTGAAAGGGATAAATAAGGTTGATAAGAAGAGCCTCTTTAAGCTGAGTGGCAACCATAACATGAGGGGGCATTGTCTTAAGCTGGAGGGTGTGAGGTTTAGAAGGGAGGTCAGGAAGCACTTCTTCACAGAGAGGGTGGTGGAAACTTAGAATGTGCTTCCGGAAGAGAACATCTTGTTGAAGACAGTGGGAAGCTTTAAGAGAGGATGGGACAGTCATAGGGAGAAGGTAAGGATCGGGGTAGGGAGGATGGGAGGAGTGAGGAGGGAGGGTAGGGACATTAGCTCAAGCTGTGGATCCTGCAATACGATCAGACTTGATAGGCCTTCTTCTGCTGGCTTCTTCGTATGTTCATATATATGTAAATATTTTGGATTTTCTAATATGTGTGTAACCCCTAGGTGGCGCCATCCCAAGGGATACTACCCCTGCCTGCGTGACTAGCCGCAGATTGATGGGCCTGAGTTCTGTGAACAGGTGCCTCCAACCGGCGGGTTGGATTAAGGGTAGTGTAGCTGCTCTGGGAACAGCCCTCTGGAACACTGATCCCCCCCTCTAACCCCTCTAGTTGCCTATACTGATCAGCAAATAGACAATCACAATTAACACCGGAATACAATGCTTGACCCACACTTGGCACACTTACCACCAGGGCTGGATCAGCTGCATTGGCCCTGGAGACCCCCTGTTAAAATAAGACCTGCAATTGAGAAAGGCAATAGCAACACAGTATCTCCTCCACAAAGGCACACAATAGCCAGTTTAAATGCAGAAAGATCTGGATCAGATTTATTCAGGGGATGTGAACAAGGGTGGGGCAGTAATCTAGTGTTTGATTTTAGATCTGATTTAGTCAGCTTAACCATACATGCCATAAGAGTCCCTCTAGCACAGTCACACACACATTGTGGGTACCCAGCTGTCATGCAGGCTAGCCTGAAGCTTTACCCGGGGTAGGCCAGCATTGCAGCTCTTGTTGGGGCCCTTAGGAAGGAAAAACACAACATGCACTTTAACCCACAATTTGTATTCCGGAGCCAGATGGCTCAGTTCGTAAAGATCAACCAAAACAATTAAATCAGGTGACACACTTTGGTTTGAGCTTTGTTGCAGAGAGCTACCCTGATGTTTACTCATGCTACCCAAACCAGGATGCAGGATTGATGAGATGAAGACCTCAGGATGGTATGCTGGTTTGCCAGGGGAAGCCGGGCCAACATGATGCATCGTGGTGGTCGATCCTGTTCAATGGTGTTGAGGAGGGAGCCAAATCCCTGAGCGGGTCTTTCGTTGGATGAATCTCTGTGGTGTGAGCGGCAGTCTAGGCCAAGATGGTGAGGCCCAGACCAGATGAATGATTCGAATACAGTCCGGTAATTTGCGGGATGCACCCAGATTAATTATAACCCACAAAATAGATACCTCTTAAAGAGACAGGCACGGAGGCTAACAGGGCACTCACATGCAAGCACTTTTAACCTATTTAACACAGAACGCCAGCCTGGCAATGGGCATTAGGCAAGCCCAGGAAGACATTTTAGGAACCCCCATTTGTGGGGGTTACACCCTTCCCTGCCTGGAAAGAACTTGGTGTCCGCGTCAAGTCTATACTCACAATAACTTTATAGGAAAACATCATGCTATTTGAGACATATGTTTCATCACTATACGAGACAAAAATAGACTGATGTATCAGTAAACGTAAACTTATAGCATTACCATATTTATTCATGATATACTCTATATACTCTATAATGTTTATAATGTTAATAGTTATGCATTTACTATACATATTATGATTTCACTATGATTCACACATAATATTACTGTACTTATTCAATTTATTATTGTTTCCTGCACTCTAAATAACATAGATGGGGGCCCATCCCTATCAGCTAGATGGGGTCGGGGCACCATGTTCTGAAGGATGAACAATTAACTTGGAAGTAAACTTGCAGGTCAGATACTTTTACTTTTAACAGGGAAGTTGGGATGCTGGAACGTGTCAAGCAGTATTCCACATAAATGGCAAACTTGGTCTCCAGGTGTCTTAGGCAGTCTCCCACAGTAGGTTCTTGGGTCTCTCCACTCACCCCGAGCTCTTCAATGGAAACCTCAAACTGCCCCTCCCCGAAGGCCAGTCAAAGTAGTGGGTTTCAGAACTACAGTTGGGTCTACCTCCAGTGACCGCTCAGCCATCCTGGTCGCTCATAATGGTGAAAAAAATTGGGTGCATTATCAAAGCACTGCTGCATCTATAATCGAAACATCAAAACCGAGGGTCCTCGCCCGATGTCAATAGCTGGTCCATTCAAAACTGGTCCAACCCTGGAGGTGTGACCCTCCCTCGATTCACTAGCTCCTGCAGCACTACCTCCATTCTCAAAATGTACGCCAACAGCAATTCTCCCTGCTGCTGCCACAGTTTTAAATCTTTGTAACAAGTTCTCCACTTCGCGATCAGGGTTGAATATAGATGGTAACATATTCAAATATTTTTTGGCAGACGCCGAGGCTTCCTTAGACCACAGCCCCTGAGCAACATATAGTGCAGGCCCCTTGAGCGTGGCTAAAATTTCCTGCCACTACTGCTCATCAGTCCCAGGCCAGGCAAAAGCTACTGGCAGGCAATCCGACATATAAAAATACAAGCATGCCCGAAACAGCTGCACAAACTCTATCTGGCTAATGAAAAGTACATATTACAGGGATGTTCTCACCAATACCTGGGGAAATGGGAGAGCTTTCTGGGACAATATTAAAGAAGTAACAGGGAAGCAACCAAAAATCTCCCCATCTATGCTAAACGTTGATGGGACCACTACTCTAGACCCTACAGTCATTGCCAATACTTTCAATGCCACCTTCACTGACCTCAGTTCTGTTCTTCCTCCTGATTTTTTTGCAGTAAACGACTCTCCCTCAATCATAAACCCCACCACCCCGTCTAAACACCCACCTTTCTACTTCAAAGAGGCCAAATTGAATGAAGTCCGCATTACATTACCAAAGCATCTCCAAGTCCAGAACTAGTGGTGACTCCTTTGACCTTAAGCTGCTGTCTCTCACCCTTGAAGAGGTACTACGTCTGTTAACCAGAATTCCTAACCTCTCCTTTAGCCGCAGTCAGTTCCCTGACAAAATGGAAATCTGCCACTCTTACCCCGGTCTATAAAAGTGGTGACAAGACCAATCTTACAAACTATCAGCCGATCTCAATATTGCCCCCACTCTTTAGGGCCCTTGAGTGTATAGTTGCGGACCAACTCACTGACTACCTGGACAAATATAATATTCTGTGCGCACAGCAACATGGTTTCAGAAAAGGTCACAGCAACACCTCTGCCATCCTGGAGTTCACTGCAGCACTGTAGAGCAATCTGGACAGTGGCCACCTAACTGGGGCAGTCTTTATCAACTTGACTAAGGGTTTGATATTGTCCACCATCGGCTGCTAATAGACCAGCTGCTGAACGCTGGGCTCTCTCATGACTATACAGTGTGGTTTAAAAGCTACCCTGAAAATCATTTGCAAAGAGTAAAAACTGCCGATGTACTCTCTGATACTCGACCAGTTCATTCTGGTGTCCCCCAGAGATCCATACTGGGTCCACTTCTTTTTAGCTTTTTTCTAAATTCCCTTCCACAATCCTGCTCGGAACAAATCACCTTGTATGCTGACAACTCAGTTGTTCTCTCTTCAAACAAAGACCCTACACCACTTCAACTCAATCTACAACATGGTTTCACCTCTGTTGAGAATTGGTTTACCAATCATAAACTTGTCCTTAATCACAAAAAAAAACAAAACAATCTATGCTTTTTAGCAGCTCTCACAACCAGCACAGGCTACACCCCCTATCTCCACCAGCCAGGGGAATACCCTTGAATAGATCCAATCTTTCAAATACCTAGGGATACTGCTTGACTTCAACCTATCCTACGGGGCCCACATTGACAGCATAGCAAAAGCTGCTAATACACGACTAGGTTTATTGTTCAAGTACAGGCAACATCTCACCGTGGAAGCCTTGAAGATCGCTGTCCAGAGTTCCATGATCTCCATCACTGATTATGGCCTAATCATTTATGGCTCAGCCACGGCAACTACCCTCAGACGCATATCAACATCCCTTAACAAGGCCTGTCGCCTTATCACTGGAGCCCACCATCTCACTCATACCTATGATCTTTACGCTCAATCTGGATGGCTCCAACTCTCCAACCATATTAAGTATCTGACCTGCAACATGACAAAAAAAATTATCCTGGGCCTCGCCCCTCCTGGTGTCCAAGCTCTACTGTGCCCTAGCACTAATCCGCGGAGCTCCAGGAGATCCAAAACACAGCTCTTGCAAGTTCCCCGCTGTCGCACTACCCAGGATCAATGATCTTTCGCCCACTGGGCTCCCTCGTGGCTGAATGGACTTAGCACCACCATCTCTGCTGCTCCCAAACTTGGCATGTTTAAAACCAAGTTCAGACTCCATCTTACTGCCTCCAGCTCCTGTGATTGCCTCACCTAATCAGAAATACTTTCCACCACAAACAGCCTTGCCTTGCCACCCCCTCATAGCACTTATCTCCTATTTTACCTCTGCTCCCACGACCCCCCCTCCTTCCCACCTCCCCCTTTCCCACCCCCTCTCTCCAGAACTTCTCCCGGTGATGTCTGAGAATGCCTCTGGCTGCTTCTACTCCCATCTTGCCATCCCGTTTCTCCTCCATTGTTCTTTACCTCTGTCCTAGTTGATGTTTTCCCGGGCCATTCTATGTACTGAGCTCTCTAATGTGTTGCCTCCTCCCTTAATTTATAACTGTATAATGTACTGTTTACCTGCAATGTTGTTATTTCTGTTGTATCCCCTGTATATCCAACTGACGTGGAAGCTTTATAAAAGAGCCTCGGCTCAAAGGTATTTGTAATCCTAGAACCAAATAAATAAATAAATAAAGTGATATAGCATCCAGTCAGTGTGAGCCTTCTAAGTTTCCCAATCCCGCTCCCCACTAAGGGTAGGGACAACTCCAGAGAACACGCCCTCCATGATCTGTGCCAAAGACGGGAACCCAGCTGGTGCCAAATTTTCTCAGTAAGGTCAGGCATTGATTATTTAGGCCACTAGGGGTACAAATCCCAGCGGTGCCTCCAAGATGTAACCCCTAGGTGGCACTATCCAAGGGATACTACCCCTGCCTGCGTGATTAGCCACAGGTTGAGGGGCCTGAGTTCTGTGAACGGGGGCCTCCACCCGGAGGGTTTGTTTAAGGGTAGTGTAGCTGCTCTGGATACAGCCCTTCGGGACACTGATACCCCGACCCCTCTAGTGGCCTATACTGGTCAGCAAATAGACAATCATAATTAACACTGGAATGCAATGTTAGACCCACACTTGGCACACTTATCACCAGGGCTGGATCAGCTGCACTGGCACTGGAGACACCCTGTAAAATAAGACCTGCAGTGGAGAAAGGCAATAGCAACACAGTATTCCCTCCACAAAGGTACACAATAGCCAGTTTAAATGCTGAAAGATCTGGATCTGATTTATTCAGGGGATATGAAGAAGGGTGGGCAGTAATCTAGTGTTTGATTTCAGATCTGATTTAGTCACGTTAACCATGCATGCCATAAGAGTCCCTCTGGCAAAGTCACACACACTATGGGTACCCAGTTGTCATGCAGGCTAGCCTGAAGCATTGCCCAGAATAGGCCAGTGTTGCAGCTGTTGTTGGGGCCCATAGGAAGGAAAAATACAACATGCACTTTAACCCACAATTTGTATTATGGAACCGGATGGCTCAGTTCGTAATGATCAAACAAAACAATTAAATCAGGTGACACACTTTGATTTGAGCTTTGTTACAGGGAGCTACCCTGATGTTTACTCACGCTACCCATACCAGGATGCAGGATTGACAAGATGAAGACCTCAGGATGGTATGCTGGTTTGTCAGGGGAAGCAGGGCCCACACGACGCACCATAGTGGCCGATCCTGTTCGATGTTGTTGAGCAGGGAACCGAATTCCCAGCGGGTCTTTCATCAGATGAATCTCTGTGGTATGAGTGGCAGCCTAGGCCGAGATGGTGAGGCCCAGACCAGGTGAATGATTTGGATACAGTCCAGTAAGTTGCTGGATGCAGCTTCCAGCTAGCGTAACACATTCTAACAAGGTGGGGAACCAAATCTCAAACCACACAACACATTCAGCACAATTATAGTAAAGACAGGTGAATACCACAGTTTGGATGACAGTGTGGTTGCAATTAAACAGTGTCTCTGCGCAAACCATACGCTCTGCGGTTATTGCAGGTCCTGACAGGCCAATCACTCAGAAGCAACTCTTCGGTCCTCACCAGGTGAAATTCACTCTGTCACAATTTGGGATTCCGGTCACAATCACATCAATTTCAGATAAAGTCAGATATAATATTGCAGGCTTCTTCACTCGAGAAGATGGTAGCAGGCAAGCCAGACATAGCCTTCCCGCCGATTCCCCTCGTGCTACTATGCAGGAGCAGCTGCTTAAATGCCTCGAGCTGTTCACTCTCTCAACTGCAACTCCACATTGACCACTGCTGCAGGCAGCTCTGAGCTTTCCCAGTGATTCAAAAGGCTTGGCTGGTTGATCCATCTGTCTGTCAGAGCAAGGGTCCTCCCCCTCCAGGTCCATTTAGGCGCCAAACAGTAAAAACTACAATTCCTACAGAAATTCACTCCCACAAGAACACTGGGGACAGTCTTCATTTTAAGGTCCCCAAAGGTACCAATTTGGTCCAAACTGGCAGTCCAGAACCGAAATGGGGGTGCTTAGCAGAAAGACCATGCTGCAAAGAAAGGCAAGTTAGACAAACTACGATATCATTATTATTTAATAAGACAATCGGCAAACAATCACAGTTCCTACTAAAGCTCGCTCTACGCAATTAGCGATGGCAGAATGAAGTGGCTATACTGCAGCCCGGGCAGGACTCGAGCCTGAAACCACTCGGCCCCCATCCAGATTAATTATAACCCATGAAATAGATACCTCTTAAAGAGACAGGCACAGAGGCTAACAAGGCACTCGCATGCAAGCACTTTTAACTTGTTTAACACAGAACACCAGCCTGGCAGTGGGCATTAAGCATGTCCAGGAAGATATTCTAGGAACCCCCATTTGTAGGGGGGGTTACATGTACATATTTTTCTAATAGAAAAAACAAGTAGGATATACAGTATTACGAATACATGAAAATCCCTGCCTGAAACCTGCTTAGGCATGTGATAACGATTCATTTTTGAGCCAATTAGTTAATTTCCCTAGAAGCAGTCTAGTAAATATTTTTGAACAAATGTCCAATAAACTTATTGGGCGAAAATTAGCTGGGTTGTAAACTGATCCCTTTTTATGCATAGGGTCAATCATATTCCTTGCCCATGATATAAAAATATATTTTTGTGCTTAGCAAGTATTAAGTAAGAAAGCAGGAAGGGGAGCCCAAAAATCGTTATACTCTCTGTAAATCTCTGGTGGTATTAAATCCAGGCCAGGAGTCTTATTGTTTTTCAGAGTTAATATAGCTGCTTCTACCTCTCCCACTGTAAATATCAGTAGAACATAATTTATTTCTATTAACCATTTAGGAACTTTAGCATTCATTTCCAATGAAGGTATTTCTGTAAAACTAGTTCTCAAGTATTCAATCCAGTGTTCTTTAGGTACATATATGGCCAATGAAGGTTGAAATTCGTTAACTCCTTTTGCCACTAAACTCCCAACATTTTTATTGTCCTTTTTTGAATAACTTTATATATCTCCCACCACTGCCTTTGCTGATCTTCAACCTTCTTTAAGTTATTATACTGTTTCCTCATCTTATTTCAGTTGTTAAAATGTAGTCTTGAAAATAAATTTTTGTCTAATTAATTAGACTTTAAATCTTTTCAGCTCTTTTACAAGTTACACTATACCAATATTTACTTTTAAAAATAACTTCTCTATTACGGTATCATATGCACAGATTTTATTTACTACTATCTCACTAAGGAGAATCATTAGTTTATGTTCAATAACATAAGGTTGCTTGTTTCCAAGTATATTTTCTGAGTTTACCTTGTGTTGCTAGATTTCCATTATATTATTTACAATGCATGTATCTATATTAGCACATTTAAATGTTCTGTTCTTTACTGTTGAGACAGCAGCCAAGGGATTTTTTTTTATTAATCTCTCTGTTTATAGCCTCCTCTACTGTAATTACTTCTAAGCTTAAAGGAGCATGGTCACTTTCTGATCTCATCCCTATTAATAAAAAAGGAAAAAGATAGTAGCTTTCTAACGAACATAATATATAGTCTATAACACTTTATCCATTTGTGGTGTAATAAGTGGTATTTCCTATGGTATATCCTGTGATTCTTCCTTTTATTATAAGTAGAGTGTTCTTTTCAATAAATTGTTAGATTTTTTTACCCTGTTGGTTAGTGCTTTTATCTAAACTCTTTCTTTCAGAAACCTCTCTGACCTCCATGATTATGCCCAGTAGATTATAGTTATCATAAGTGGCAGTCCTGGCATTTAAGTCTCCAGCTATCAAGTTTATACCATGTGGAAAACATTTTTTGAACAGTATTTAAGTCCTTTGTTAAGTTCTCCCAAGTTCCATTTTGGACCCCAGAGTGATCTTTTTTTTTTTTAAAACGTTATTTATAATTTTGAAGTCACATGGACACAATATATACAGAATGCAATCAGCCTTCCAACATAGATAGTCACAAGGGGATTCACATAGGCAATTTCATCTAAGCAAAGTACTTGGTCAAGGGCAACAGCAGGGATAAATAGACGCCCCCATATCTCATCAGGTTGTCTACATATACAAATCACCTCTTCCTCAAATATTTATTACTAGGACCTAGTCCTTCTTTTTTAATCAGTAGAACCATATTGATCTGGAATAGACTCTCCGTGATGGGTTTGCTCGGGTCCAGCAAGAATTCTAATAATTAAGGAACAAAGTCAGGTCTTGCCCCTGCCATATATAAGACCCAACGTCTCCATAGGATTTCACACTGAGGTAATCTCTTATTCAAAGAAGCTGTCAATGCCTCCATCCTATATATATTTATCATAATTTCCTGCCATTTATTTAATGTGATAGGGATATTTAGCTTTTTAGGCTTTTGCTGGTCATATGACTAAGTGTCCACTTTTCCATTGGCTCCTTATACTCTCTAACCACTGGGGGCGTTAGTCCTACTCACTGCCAGAAAGCCCTTGCCTACAGTTCCCTAGAAGCTGCCCAGCCTGGTCATGGTCCCCTTCTACTATCGAACTCAATCCCACTCCACTCTCCCCACCTTGTTTGATCTCCTCTACATCGCTGAATCCTTGCTTCACCCACTAACCTACTGCCTACTCCCTAACTTGCCTGCTGCTCTTTTTAACAAAGCTCCATCTCCACTAAGCTCTATCATGTTCCTCCTCCTCGAGGGTACACCACCACCGTGTGGTAGATTAAAGGTACTAACCCCTATTATCTGCCTTCTTTTTCCTGCTCTGCCTAAACTATACCTCTCTGTCTCTACCTCAGGTCATACACCACAACACCCCCTCGCTCTGTGATTTTAGTTTTTCAAACCTACTCCTTACCAAACAATATGCCAAACCCGCCTTACATTACTTTTTAATCAAGAATGGATGCACGTATCTCGTCCTCACTACCTACCATCAGAATAGGAAGAAACTGTTATCTACCAATACCCTATACAGACTTCAGCTTAAATTCCTAGCCTCTCTTCTGCTACTACTAGCAGGCGACGTGAAACCTAATCCTGGCCCCCCCTACAACTGCACCCTGATCAACTCTCCTGGCAAATCTAAAAAGAAAAGGTCTACTTATTGCACATATGAATATTAGAAGTCTTCTGGGACATATGGCCAAACTTGAGGCTTGGATCAAAGTAGTTGGACCAGACATTCTGTGCCTCACGGAAACAGGCTTAAACCTCATATCCAGGATGCCCAGCGTCTCTTACCTGGATACACTATCATCCGACAGGACAGGCCTGGGTCAGAACGGGGTGGAGGTGTTGCCATCTACCATAAAAAACACCTCTCCATTAAGCCGGTTTCTGCCCACAACCCTCAATGGATCTGTGAGTCTTTACGTGCTATTCTGTCCCTAGGTGCTAAAAATCTGCACATAATCTGTCTCTACAATCCGCCCACCGGAGGGGTGGACAGTTTCCATGAACTGCTCCAGCAAACTTCACAAACTATTAATACGAGTGAAACCACCATACTTGGGGATGTAAACCCAAACTGGCTGGGCCCCTCCCATAGCTCCCTTGCATCCCTAGTCCAAGGTCTCAGCTTCCACCAGCTCATCACTGAGAACACCAGGATGATAAACTCCCAATCAGGTACGCTGATAGACTGGATTCTCACAAACAGACCTGACTGTATGACAAAGGCAGGTATCCTGGCTGATGCTATAACTGACCACTCACCCGCTATCTGCCACTGGCGCGCTAGTCCATCACCCTCTCCTCAGTCCCGCCTGGTCACATTTACCAACTTTGCTCACCTGGATCTAAATACCTTTCTCCTAGACGTATCCTGCATTGACTGGTCCGAAATCTACCAAGCAACAAAAGTTGAAGACACCCTAAACGTGTTCCTAACCAAGTTCAGTGATGTACAGAAGAGGCATGCACCGAAAGTGCAGAGAAGGGTCAGGGGTCAACAAATGAAATGGCTCCACAAAGACCTTCTCCGACAACTCAGAACCAGGGATAAATTGTGGAAGCTTTTCAAAAGCACCGGTCTGCCCAGGGACCGTCTGCCCAGGGACCATTCTATCTACAAGCAACATAGAAACTCCTGTAAAAAGCAGATAAGGCTAGCTAAAAGCAAATACTGCCAGAACCTACTAGCCAGCTCAGCCCATGATCCCCGCAAATTCTGGGGTCACATCAAAACCTTCCTGGGTACACCGCAATCCGTAACCCCCTCAGAAATGATTCTAGATGGTATCCACTGTAATGACTCTCTTACCATTGCAAGTGCTTTCAATAAGATGTTCTCTGATCTGTCCCATTACACATCTACACTTCCATCTGCACCTGTGGCATCTCAGCCCTCTGCAACTGGTGCACCAGCTGACCCACCAATCAATAATCCTGTGCCTGAATCAACCAAGCCCTTCTACTTCAAAGCTGTGTCCGAATCGCAAGTCTTTAATCTACTAAACACCATATCTGACACCACCAGCCCGGGATCCGACTTACTGGAACCCCGCCTTCTAAAGGCAGCTGCTCATCTCATCTCCTATCCACTAGCCAATGTGTTCACTCTATCCCTCTCCAATGGTACCTTTCCTGACATCTGGAAATCGGCAAGAATTACCCCCATCTTCAAAAAGGGAAACAAGAGCGATATCTCAAATTATAGACCAATAGTGATTCTCTCGGTCCTCAGCAAAATCCTAGAAAAACTTGTAGCCACTCAGATCATTGAGTTCCTTGAAACCTCAAACTTGTTATGTGCTGCACAACATGGATTCAGGAAAAACCACAGCACCACAACTGTGCTAGCTAAATTCACCTCAGATACTCTCACAAACATGGACAAAAGTCAGTTCACTGGTGCTATCTTCATCGACCTCACCAAAGCTCTCGACCTCGTGGATCACCCCTTACTCCTGTCCACCCTCCAAGAATTTGGCTTCTCACCTCCCGTCACAAGCTGGTTCAAGAGCTACTTAACAAACAGGACCCAAGCTGTCAAACTTAACTCCGCAATCTCTGACTGTACCACTATCAAAATTGGAGTGCCACAAGGCTCAATACTGGGCCCTCTCCTATTCTCACTATTTATTAACAACCTGCCAAGCTGCATTGTGTCCTGCCTCTCTTCTCACGCAGATGACCTGTTATCTACGCCGCCTGATAATGTTGACCAACTTAACGCGACATTGACCTCTGCTTTCCACACTGCTCAACACTGGCTAAACTCCCATCGCCTTATCTTGAACTCCAGCAAAACCAAAGCAATGCTACTGGGCACTGCCCACAAGATAAGGTCCTGCTCTCTCTCCTTTAAAATTCTGGACCTAGATGGGACCCCCCTTGAAGTCAGCACTTTCACTATCTTGGCATCCTACTAGATCAATCCTGGACCTAAACCTACACATTCAAGAAACCTGTAAATCTGTGAACTGCAAACTGGGGCTGCCCATAGAACCAGCTATATGCTTACACCTGCTGCCAAGCTGGCATTGCCAGGAGCTCCTCCTACGCCTCTTACCTACTGCGCTCCCATCCTGACCATGGCGCATAAATCTACCTTACAAAAATGGGATGTCACCTTCAACAATGTATGCCGGTATGCTTCAAGGCCCTCGGCTCAAGCATCACTGCCAACTGTATAGAGACCTTGGCTGGCTCTCTCCCTCCGCCACCAGACTTTATTATCTGGGCTGCCTCTGCGACTCCATCCTCAGACTTGACAGACCGGCATCCCTAACTGAACTGCTTCAGCCCGCCTTCTCTCCGCGCGAGCTGAGATCATCAGATAAATCCCTCCTGAAAGTCCCCCACTGCCGCACCTCAAAAGGGACTGATGCGTTCGAGTACACTGCCCCACAAATGTGGAACCTGCTGCCGCTCGATCTTAGACAAACATCGTCACACAACCTCTTTAAGCGTAGGCTACGTGACCACCTTATTTCAACGGACCAATGTGCCTGCTATGGCCCCACCTGAGCCTGTCCTACCATCCCCCTTGCTCCTGCCCCATCCTCCCCCCTATGCTAGCCCCCCTCTCCCCATACAACCACTCTCCCTCCTATCTCTGCATTACCCTATCTAGCTATTGGTTGACTACACTGACTTCTTGATATATGTTGCCCTCGCACTTTTAGTGATTATAACTTCTTGGTTATTTAAGTCTATTGCACTATTCAATGTATGTGTTATATGTAATTACACCCTACTGTTATAATGTCTGCACCTTGCCTTTTGCCCTTCACACTGTTTTGCCTGTTAACTGCTGTTCAAACTGTTACTTAAATATTTAGCTGACAATTTCTGTGTACTAGGTACTAGCATAGCTAAGGACTCAGCCTCTCCCCTCCCTACCCCCTTTATTTTCCTCCCCTGGTTTTCCGGCCCCGCCGGCCCGGCTCCACTCCCTTTTCTCCCCTCCTTCCTACATTTTTTCCTCCTATAACCTGCTATTGTGCTGCTGCTATGCCCCCCTATGGATTTGTCACCAGGGTGATTCAATCAGCTTCCATTGCCGGTGGACCACCATAACCCCCCCTTACCCCGACTGAGCACCGATCCCTCGCCCGGGAACAGAACCATGATCCCGGGCACTTGCTGCCTCCGGCGCTGAAGCCGCTCACCTGCCATTTCACCCCTGACCCCGCCCCTCGACTCTCTCCAGCCGGCGGTTCCATGAACCCGTCCCTCTCGCTGCTGTCTGCCGCTAAAGTTGCAAAGTCCCTTCTCACCCTGACTGATACCTCAACTCCCTGCCCTGTAACTGAACCTGTGACACTTTTTCTCCCTGGCTGCCGTTGCCGCAAGGTTTGCCAACTTTCACTTCCTACCCCCCCGCCGGTCTACGGACCCATGAGTCCGGTTACAAGTCCCTACCATTCAGCCCCCCCCCACCCTTGCTACTGTCCTCCCAAGGTTTGTCCGCATGGCCAGCCCGATCCACTTCCTCTTGTCCCTCTCATCGGTTCCCTACTACAAACCTCCTACACGCCGCTACCTTGCCCCTCTACAGACCCGCTACAGGGGGGCCTCTCCATTACTGCTTGACCGCTGATCCCCCCCACCCCGACTGTGCACCATTCCCATGCCCAGATACAGTATCGCAAGTCCGGGCACTTCCTGCACTCTCGACCACTCATTCTGCCGCATCTCACCCCCGACCCCCGCTTTTTGGCCACTCGCATACCGGTCAGTGGTTCCATGAACCCGTTCCCCTACAACAGCCTTCTGCCGCTAAAACCGTTAAACTCCCTTTGCACCCCCGACTGAATCATAGCTCCCATACCCGGTAACAGTACCAGTGGCCCTGACACTTTTCTTACTCTCGGCCACCGATGCCGCAAGGTTGCCTTCTCTCATCCCCCCCCCGGTCTAAATACCTCCCACCGGTTGGCGGACCCACGAGTCTGGTTCCTAGTCCCTGCCTCTTACTGCTAATGCCTCCAGAGAGCTGTCCCTACAGCTCTCATGGATCCCTAGCCCCTCCTTCACCATGCCCCCTTTTCTCCCTCACCTACCTGCCTGTACATTAGGTCTGTCCTGCTACCAGTACCTGCTCTCTTATGCTACCTGTAAACTGCAAATCAGTTGTCACACTTTGACCTGTGACCCTGCCTCATTGTCTTTGAAACTGTATTGTTACTGTGCCTCTCTGTATTTTGAAACTGTACTCTGTATTGTTACTGTGCCTCCCGGGTCGTGCCTGAAAATAGTCACCTGTTGGCTACAGCACTTACCCGGTAAACAAAAAATAAATAAATAATTAAAAATGAGACAACTAGTTTTTAGTTATAACCTTTTGAGCTGCTATAAAAGTTATTTTCAGAAACTTAATTGTAAGGAGGTCTCTATATTCTTTTGGTAATTGCAAAAACAGAAAGCATGTGGGGGACAATGTCAAATCTGGATCAATTACTGTCCTCACAGCTTGTTGCAAGTTTGACAGGAAGGTGGATAGGGTTGGGCAACTCCATAACAAGTGTAAATATGTTGCCCAGACTTGACCACAATTCCTCCAACAATCAGCTGGGTTGCCATTTAAGAACAGCCCCATGATCTTTGGTGAGCGGCAATACCTAATAAAGATTTTCCAGGAAAAATCCAGCCAACTAGTGGCTGATAAGCCCCAATGTATTTTAGTGTGTGCCCATGTCCACACCTCCTCCGAAACCTGACTCCCCAAATCCTTTTCCCAGGCTTTTTTATGGATTCTGTGGTGTCCCCTCTCCATACCAATAGGTCTTTGTATAGGTTGGAAATGATATGTGTCCTGGTAGGTATCCCCTCTATCACTCTTTTGAAGGTGAAGGCAAGCTGGGGAGGTAATGAAGTCCCCCACCTATACTCCGTGGCCAGGTTTCTCACATAATTCCTGATTTGGAAATATCTAAATCTATCTTGCCAGGGGATTTCATATCTATTAACAAGTGTTTCAAAGGGAACAACCTCTCCTTTTTCTATGAAGTGCCAAACTAAATGCAGTCCCCTTACCTCCCATCTCTTAAATCCATTATCCCACATACCAGGTACAAAGGTATCCAAATATGGAATAAACATCAACAAGAATTTCCAGTTGTTGGCCTTCTTGTCGTTCAGGATGTTATACCACGATTCAAGTGTGTGGGCTGTGAAGGGATTCTCCACCTGATCTATATAAGGCCTCCTCCCCTGTCTGAGGAGCAGACTGTTCATGTTAAACCAGGCCCCTTCTTTAAGTTCTAGGTTTTTCCACTTAGAGATGTATAGGTTGTCTAGCCAGTACATGATTGTCCTCAACTGTGCAGCCTGATAATACAGCTTAAAATTGGGTAATGAAAGGCCTCCTGCCTTTTTCGGGATCTGAAGTACTGAGAGCCTAATCCCAGGCTTGTGTGGCCCCCATAAAAAACATGAGACCATCCTGCTTAATACATTAAAATAAGATTCTGGAATTCTGATAGGTAATGTTTGTACTAGGTATAATAATTTGGGGAGAATTATCATTTTTATGGCCTCCACTCTCTGGGTCAAAGAAATGGGGACAGTTGCCCATTGCTCTAATTCTGATCTAATATTTTCCATGATTGGGGAGAAAGTAAGTGAGAATAGATTATTTACCTGAAATCCCAGTTGAACCCCCAGGTACTTAATATGGGACAGGTCCCACTTGAAATGGTACCTCTGCTTAATTTGCTCTGTTGGTTCATAGTGCATTTTTAAGACCTCTGACTTAGATACATTCATCTTATATCCGGCCAAGGAACTAAATTCTGTTAGGGCAGCCCATAATTTTTCTAAGGAGTGTTCTGGATCTCGCAGATAAAAAGATCGTCTGCATAAAGGGCAAGTTTATGCGTTTCCCCACCCAGTTCCCACCCCTGTATCCCCCCGTCCTGGTGCAGCGCCTGGGCTAGCGGTTCCTCGGTACAGGTTGAAGAGAAGGGGGGAGAGGGGACAACCCTGCCTGGTGCCTCGCTGAAAAGGTATCGGGTGACAGACTCTACCATTTATTTTTACATAGGCCCTTGGTCTAGTATATATCTTGTTTATGATTTTTACAAAGGCCTCAGAGAACCCAGACCTACCAAAAGTCAGCTCCAGAAATTTCCATGCCACCCAGTCGAAGGCCTTCTCAGCGTCCAATCTCAGGATCATACAAGGTGCCCCCGACCGGATGGCATGGAACATCACATGTAACGTTCTTTTAATATTGTCTTGGGTTTGTCTACCAGGGATGAACCCTGTTTGATCATAGTTGATTAACCTGGGCAGGATCTCCTCCAGTCATTTCGCCAGAATCGAAGCATATAGCTTATAGTCGATATTCAATACCGATATAGGGCGATAAGACCCACATTGAGTAGTATCTTTTCCTGGCTTGGGGATACTCTATATAACTGCATAATTCCAGGTATCCGGTATATCTCCTCCCAACTGTGCCAGTCTGCAAGCCCTCAATAGCAGATTGTCTATCTCCTTTCTAAAATATTAAAAAAATTCAGGAGTGTATCCGTCTGGGCCAGGAGATTTCCTAGTTTTCAGTCTTTTAATTGTTGCTGCCAATTCTGTTGGGGATATAGGGGAGTCCAAGGATTCTCTAAGTTCTTGGGATAACTCTGGTAGCCTCAGATTGTTTAAATAGGCTTTAATTCGGTCACAATCTGGTGAGTGATCTGCCCCATAAAGGTTTGTGTAAAATTCCCTGAAACCGGCAAGAATTTTTTCCGAGGACTTTACCAAGCCTCCTGTCTTGGGGTCCCTAATCTGTGTGATTGTATTTTCCGCAGATTGCCCTCTAAGCCTATGTGCCTGGAGGCGGGATGCCTGGGGGCCAAACTCATAATACCTTTGTCTTAAGCATTGCAGCGCCTGCTCTGTTCTAATATCAATAATTTTCTGGATCTGTAGCTTAATTTTTAAGATTTCTGATTGTACTGAAGCCCTTCCCGTTGCAGCTTGGTCCACCAAGACCTGCAGTTGCCCCTGAAGTTGTTCCAGCTGCTTATTTTGTCGTTGTTTAAACTACGCAGCAAATTTGATACAATCCCCCCTAAACACCGCCTTAATAGTGTCCCAGAGCACAGTATCGGGTATCTCTCCTGACTCATTATCTAGCTGGATTTGTGATAATCTGTTTTTAGCCATATCCATAAACTCCTTCAAGTTTAAGAAGTAATTGTTAAATCTCCAGAGAGACTGACCTCTTTTGGTCTTCCAACTCAGGGTTAATAACACCTGGGCATGATCTGAGAGGACAGAGGGGATATGCCTACATTCTATAACCTGGCCCTGATGTTCTCCCGATACTAAAATGTAATCAATCTTGGCATATGAGCCGTGCGGGTATGAGTAGTGGGTATACTCTCTTTTGTTACAGTTCTGGCGTCTCCAGGTGTCTATCCAGAATGCCCCCTTAGATGTCTCTTAATTAGGTAGGGCCCGAAAACCCTGCTGGTGGACCAGAGAGGTCCAGGAGGTGGTGCGGGGAAAGAAGGCAGCCTATAGGCAATTCAAGTGCTCAAGGAGTGAAAGGGATCGAGGGGAGTATGAGCTGATGGCTAGAAGGGCCACTAGGTTGGTGAGGGTTGCTAAGGCAAGGAAGGAGCAGAACCTGGCCAGGGAAATTAGGAGAGGGAACAAGGGGTTCAATAGATACATTGGGTAAAAACGAAGGGTGAAGGGGCAGATTAGCAGGATTAAATCAGGGGAGAGATGGGCACCAGACCCTGCGGAGCAGGCTGAGGTACTAAATGAGTACTTCACCTCAGTTTTCACCAAGGAAAATGGGGGTGCTGCATCATACATGGGAGGAGACAGAGATACTGAGGGGGGGGGACCCTTACCGATCAGCTGGTCTGGGTAGAGGGGGAGGCATCACTGGCAGGAGGGGAGAGGGCTAAGCAGGGAGAAGAGGTACCGAAGTGGAAATCACAGCAGAGAGAGTGAGGGAAGCCCTCAGCTCCCTTAAGATGGAGAAAGCACTGGGGCCGGATAAATTACATCCCAGAGTGCTGAAGGAACTTGGATGTCCTGGCGAAACCCCTGGTGGAGCTTTTCACCATCTCTCTGAGGACAGGGTTGGTGCCCCAGGACTGGAAGGTGGCGCATATAGTGCCTATCCACAAGGGGGATCAAGGAAGGTGGCAGGGAACTACAGGCCTATCAGCCTGACATCGGTGGTGGGCAAGGTGATGGAGGGCATTGTCAAGGAGAGGCTGGGGGGGACCTGGAAAAGTCAGGGTGCCTGGACGATAGACAGCATGGATTCGTCCCGGGGAAATCGTGTCAGACAAACCTTGTGGAGTTCTACGACTAGGTGATGAGTGCCTTGGACCTGGGTAGACCAGTGGATGTCCTCTTTCTAGACTTCAGCAAGGCATTTGACTCTGTTCCTCACATGGGCCTGTCGGATAAGCTGGGAGAAATGGGGGTGGGGAACCAGATGATCAGATGGATAGGCAATTGGCTCCAGGACCGGACCCAGAGGGTCGTAGTTGGTGGGATAGTCTCATCCCCAAGGAGGATCATTAGTGGGGTCCCACAGGGATCAGTCTCTGGGCCCTCCTGTTCAATGCCCACGCCTCTGACATATGGACAGGAATCAGGAGTGAGATGAGTCTCTTATGGATGACTCAAAACTGGGGCGGTGGTGGATGGGGAGGAGGGAGGGTGGCCTCACAGGGACCTGGAGGCTCTGGAAGATGGTCTAGAAAGTGGAAGCTGAGGTTTAATGCAGGAAAATGCAAGGTACTCCACCTGGGGGCCAGAAACCCAGGCCAAGTGTACACCCTGGGGGGGGAATGCTACAAGTCTCAATGGCTGAGAGGGACCTGGGGGTGGTGGTGGATGTCAAGATGAACAACTCAGAGACTTGTAGGAGGGCATCAGCCAAGGCCAACAGGATGCTGGGATGCATTGCTAGGGGGATCACCTCCAGAAGGAAGGACGTGATACTCCCTCTGTATAACTGCTTGGTGAGGCCACACCTTGAGTACTGCGTGCAGTTTTGGAGGCCACACTTAAAGAGGGACATTAAACTCCTGGAGAGGGTCCAGTGGAGGGCAACCAAAATGATTTGGGGCTTGGGGGACAGGACCTATGAGGAGAGGCTCGAAGAGCTAAATATGTACACATTGGAAGAGAGAAGGGACCAGGGGGACTTGATAGAGGTCTTCAGGTACATGAAGAGGGTGAATAGGGGAGGAACAGTCAGGGTGCTTCGAAGGAAGGAGGAGGGGGCCACTAGAGGGCATGGGTGGAAGCTGGAGGGGGGAAGATTCAGGGAGAAAGGAGGGTGCTACTTCACTGAGAGGGTGGTGGAGCCATGGAATGCACTGCCAAGGGGCTGGTGGAGGCAGAGACGGTGGAGGGGTTCAAGAGGGGCTGGGACAGGTACAGGGGAAGGGTTCTGGAAGCAAAATCCAATGCAGCAAGAATATCCGGAACTGGGAAGGGAGAAGCCAGAGAAGGCGAGGGGGGCAGCAAGGTCAGCACCCAGGGTGGGGGCTGACCAATCGAGCAGACTCGAAAGACCGTTAGGCCTATTCTGCTGGCATTTTAGTATGTTAGTATGTAATCTGCCCACTGGGGTCTGTCGAAAAGTCTTTGCTCTAGAGGTGTCTTTTTGGTCCCAGATCTGGTTCAGATCTCCACCCACCACCAGTGTTCCAATGTGGCTTTCTGCGATCTTATGCAGCAGGGAGCCAACTACTTCCTTTGTGGAGCCCGGTGGAGCATATAGTGAGGCCAGAGTGATAGGTGCACCCTCCAAGTTCCCCACATGAATAGCCAGGTGGCCCTCCAGATCTATATAGCTACTAGTCTTTTGAAATTGAGTCCCCTTAGCCACCAGAACTGCCGCCCCCTTCTCTTCTCCCCCACAGGAAGCCGCCACAATATTATCAAAGCCATATTTCCCCAACTTCTGATGTTCGGATTTATTGAGGTGTGTTTCTTGTAATAAGATAAAAGAAGGGTTCTCTCTTTTTAGGGTTGACATAATTTTGTATCTCTTTATCAGGTTGTTTAGCCCATTAACATTATGCAAGCTAATTCTGATCCTTTTACTATCCCCCATTGATATAGACAGATATATAACTCTTCATAAATACGGGGGTTAACTCCCTCCACTCCCATGGGTTGTTTGACACTCTCCAGGTTGTTCCACCCCAGCTTGCCTCCTCATTACTTCTCAAACCCCCTGTCGGACGCAACAAGCCCTGTATCTGTTCCTGATATATAAAGACCAAATGCCCATGTAACTGTATGTTTAACAAAGATATATGCAGTCTAACAACAACACAAACAAAACACATAAATTCATATAACTTAGGAGGTACCCTTAACTGCGCAACTTGTACGTCCTGATAACCTCTATATACAGTGTGACTCCCAAGGTAGGGGAGCAGAGTGTTCTGTTCCCTAAAAAATCGAGTAAACCAAACTCGAGTGGGAGGAGGAGAAGGAGCTATTTGTGAAACTCGATCTTCCAGGACCCTAAAGCAATTGAGTCCGTGCCAGATGTCGTGGCATATCAGCATCATCAGCAATCCTAATGAAATGCATAATGTGGATGACTCCATCTTGTCATGCCACCCTCGCATGGCCTCCCACTTACTCATCCACTTTCCCGCCCCCTCCCCCAAAACCCATAATCCATCTTGACAGTCGGGATTTGGAGATCCCAATTATCCAGAGACCCAACTAGTTAATGATGAGCCTCAAAACCTCTAATTTACTTCTGAGGGGCTTCTAGTACCCGGGAAGAGGCATCGGTGAACTGCCTCCTGTAATTCTGGGCGGGATTGTGACCATGCTTGTATGGTTAGCTCAGCCCCTAAAGCAAACCTTCCCGATCTTTCAGTCCCCCGATCTACCTAGCTTTGTGTACTTTTTAAGCTAATTCTCCCAGACTCCCCTCGTTTAACTGTAAGCTAGGTCCCGGACATCCTTGTCTTGATATGTCAGTCCCTATCTTGTCCATATGTCCGGCTGCTTGGCACCCTGCCCGCTCTAAATTACCTTTTCTCATCCCCCCAGGAATTATGCTTTATGCAAGGAATAAGTGCCTAGTAATGCCCCCCCCGCCTTGTCCCGGCGAAAATATCTCCCAGGCGCCGGAATGGGTATTAGATTTTACTTCCGATGTTCAGTCCGCCGCCTGCTATGTGATAGACTCCTTCCAATGAAAAAAAAAAAACCCTTTAGGTATCTGAGGCTCCCCCCTCCCCCCCCGTGCCTCCTCAATGTCCTTGGGCCTTTGATGCTTCCTACATATCTTGTAAGTTTGTCCAGATTGCTAGGACATGCTAGGTTGCCTGAGGTTCACTGCCTAACTACGATTCCCACTCGTGAGGGGGGCTCATGTTTTCGCTTGAAATTTCTAAACATGCAGTGGCTTCCCTGGCTATGCCCACGTGGTACTGATCTCCAGCTCGTCTGCCATCCACGGTGGCAGTCGGCTCAATCTGCAGCACTACTACCCCAACCCTGACTCACTCTTTTGAGCCGCTCCCCAGAAGATTCCCCCCTGCTTAAACCCTTCCTTCTCAACCACTCCCCTAAGGATAGGGAGGCTCAATGGGAATGCCATGACTTCAGTCCTCCAACACCCCATGATGCTTCCTCGAACTCCCCGCCCACCCCCAAGACTTTTCACGTTAATAAGCCCTCAAATTCACAATAACAGTGACCTTGTTATCATTTGAAGCAACCAATAAAGTCACTGAATCGAGCAGTTATTAATATTATATAATGTCTCTGCGGAGGAGGAGAAACCGGGAGAGAGGCCCAGAAAATATAATGGCAAAGATCTCGCCGGGAGAAGTGTTCCTTCATCTATTCGGTAGGCTATTCTGCTGTGAGTCCTCAGAGTTTTGACTATGCGTTAAATGGAATAGCATTTTTTTAATGTCCTTCAGGGTAGTGTTCACCGCTTTCTTTCCCTCTCGATTACCATCCCGAGAATTGCTGATACGCCAGGGGTTCTGCATAATCAGGGGTAGATCTCTACATCTGGGGGCCAGCAGAACTTCATGGCCTCGTTCCCCGACTGCCTGGAGCGCCTCCTCAGCTGAATGGTAGATCTCTGTTCCTAAGTCCCAGTTTACTCGGAGTCGCGATGGGTAGGGTGTCTGAAATTTTACCTTGATTTCTTTTAACTTCCTTAAAAGACGGGCATATGCCTGCCTTTGCTGTTGGATCAGCTGGGGGTAGTCCTGATTGAATAAAAGTTGAGCCCCATTGTAGTCCACTTGACCTTGTTTCCATGCTGCCCTTAAAATCTTTTCTTTATCCCGGTAGCTTGAAAATTTTACTATGATCAAACGCGGTCTGGCTGCAGCCGAGGTTGGTTTAGGAACAAGTGCCCGGTGCGCTCTTTCAACCTTAAAAGTGAAGGCCTGTGGCAAGTCCAGGACATGGCACAGTAGATCTTCGATAAAATCACTCATCTCCTCTACTTCAGCAGATTCAGTCAAGCCATATATCCTAATATTGACTCATCGAGAGCGCACCTCTAGGTCCAGACACTTAGCTGATATAGTTTCATTTTGCTGTATTAGGAATTCAATTGCCCTGGAGATCTGCTCAAGTCATCCTCAGCTGTTGACAGTCGGTTCTCCGCTCCAGTAACCCTGGTTTCTAACTTAGTCAAATCCAAGTGTAGCTTGCTGAACTCGAGTTTTGTTTCACTTCTGAATTGTTTGATTTCTGCCAGAAGTGTTTCAAATCTGGTTCTGGAAAGGCTGTCCATTTCGGCTTCAGTATCGCCTCCCGCCATGTTCACAGGGGATTCCCTCCTGCTCGCAGCTGAACTTGCGGGGCTCAATCCAGGGTAATCTTGCTTCACCTTCGAACTCCTAGATTGGGATCTCCTTCTGGATGTATTCCCATGGTTTATTTTATGCATTTTTGCCAAAATTAGCTAGGCTCAGGCTATGTGGGAATCGGTTAATGGATCTTGAGGGAGAGAGCTCTCTGATTAAGCTTCCATGCTGCCAATGACGTCATCGGAAGTCCCCCAGAGTGATCTTCTAGGGGAATATACACATTTGATAAGATAAATGTATGTTGGTCCCATTTCAGGATACATATTATGTAGTTTTATTTCACTTAAAATGTATTTAATAAGGTAATATCTTTTCTGATTTTTTATATATGCTACTAATCTCCCTTTGGCTCTGCCTAACTTTTTCCTTTATTGTTGGACAGTGCAGTGCCCGGTATTCATGTATGTCAATAGCATCTTGTGCCCAAGTTTCTTGAACTAGAACCACCTCATAATTTTGAAGAAACATCATCCAGTCTGGATCTAGTAGTTTACATGTAAGACCTGAGATAGAAACATAGAAACATAGAAACATAGAAGTTGACGGCAGATAAGGACCGCAAGGCCCATCCAGTCTGCCCATTTCTTTTTCTACCTTATAAATGTGCCATCGGCCTTTGCTATGTCAGTGACCTATCTATTCATAGTCATTTGTATTGCTCCCTTATGCCTATCCCATGCCTGTTTGAAGCCCTGCACTGTATTCATAGCCACTACTTCTTGTGGTAAGCCATTCCATGCATCTACCACCCTTTCTGTGAAAAAGAATTTCACATTCCCCTTAATCGGCCTCCTCTAATCTCATGCTGTGTCCTCTTGTCCTGCTATTTTTCTTATATTTAAACATGTTAGACTTTTCACCTTGTTTATGCCCTTAAGGTGTTTAAATGTCTCGATCATATCACCTCTCTCCTCCTTTGCTCAAGGGTATACATATTGAGTCTGTTAATCTGTCCTCATATGTCTTCTGATGCAGTCCCTGCACCATTTTGCTGCTCCTCTCTGACTGCCTCAATTTGTTAATGTCCTTGTGAAGGTGTGGTCCAATACTGCACGTAGTACTCCAGATGGGGCCTAACTAATGTTCTGTACAGAGGGATTATTACCTCCTCTTACGACTTCTGATACCCCTACTAATACACCCTAACACCCCCTAGCCTTACCTACTGCTTTAGAGGTCTGCTTGATGATTTCAGGTCATCAGTGATGATGATGCCAAGTCTCTTTCTTCCTTTGTGACTGCTAGCAACTCTCCCAGCCTATAAGTGGCTTCAGGGTTTCTCTTCCTATGTGCATGATTTTGCACTTCTTTGCATTAAATCCCAGTTGCCACTCTTCTGACCATTCTGCTAGTTTATCCAGACTCTTCTCATTCTGCCCACCCCATCTGGATCATCTCCTCTGTTGCAGATCTTGGTGTCATCTGCAAACAGACAAGCCTTACCCTCTAGTCCATCTGCTAGGTCACTAATGAAGATGTTGAATAGGACTGGCCCTAGGACTGATCCCCTGAGGTACCCCACTTGTGACTTGCATCTCTTCTGACTGTATACCATTTACCACCACTCTCTGTTTTCTGCCAGTCAACCAGTTTGCCACCCAGTTGACCAACTTCTGACCAACCCCGAGCCTACCTAGCTTATTTATCAATCTTCTATGTGGAACAGTGTCAAAAGCTTTGCTGAAGTCAAGGTAGGCGACATCAACTGCTCCCCCTTGGTCCACCACTCTGGTTACCCAGTCAAAGAAATCTATGAGATTAGTTTGACAGGACCTTCCTTTTGTAAACCCATGCTGTCTTGGATCCTGTGCCCCTATGGATTCCAGATGTTCCAAGACATGAACTTTGCCTTGTCCTTAAGCCATAATACAGTTGCGTCTGTGACTGAGATGCAGTAGCTGACCACCTTCTCGAAATAAAAGTAGCTTTCAAGGCAACTTCTTCTCTATTATGGTGCTAAAGCCCTGGTGATGACATATTAGCTGCTGGAAATCCCTGTTTCTGGGACTTCAAAGTTTGTTCAGTGACAAACTTCAGTCAGGCTGGCAGCATTTGAGAGCTGTCAAAAATACGTTCCCCTCTTTTCAGAGGTTTCTTACAGAACCCCCTCAGGATTAACTGTCAAAGTTTCTTAGAATGCACGATGTCCCATTGGCTAGGAAAGAGTCACTGGCTCCACCTCTGATTGGACTACTGCAGCTACCAAATTGGTCCTTGCTGTCCTTGAGGCAAAAAACATCCAACATGGTGGCCAAGGGCATCATTTAGGGGTAGCCAGAGGTTGCAGTTGAAACTCCTATGATTTCTTTGCAACCCTTATGCTGTACACTGCAACCACTAGGAACCCCTAAAACAAGTTTTCTTTAGCATTTATTTATGAAAATGTGGGGGGTGGAGGAGCTTTGCAAGCCATATGATTCTGCTGAAATGATGCCACTGACGTGGCCACCCAGACACAGTCTTGTTCAACTTTGAAAGATATATTTTAAATTAAAACACTTTGGCCAGCTTCAGGCTGCAGGATCAAATCCTCTTCTCTCTACTGGTGGTCACTGAGCTCAGGGGGCATATGGAGAGGACAGCAGCCCCATCATAAGCTCTGGTTTGTGGGCTCCTAGGCAGGAGCAAGTCTCTGTTTACAACTGACTGTTGTGCTGCAAAGGATCATGGGGCTTGTAGTCCCAGCATCATGTTGTCCTTTTCCTCTCTCTCTCTCTCTCTCTCTCTCTTCTCTCTCCCCCTGACCCACTGGAGGCTTGGATTGGGTCAGGGAGCTATTTAAATTTATTTATTTTATTTATGTCCCCAAGCCCTCATGCTGGTATCTGAAGGGGATGGGGAGGTGAAAGTGAAAGCGGTGCTTCTGCTGCAGTGGTGCTAGGCACTCTGAAGCACGGAAAACAATGGAGACCTTTTCCCCTGCTCCCTGCCCCACTTTGCAACTGTTCTAGGGGTTGGGGAAGCGAAGATGTGAGCAGCTTGCTGGCCACACTGTCGGTCACAGGAGGTGCTGGAAACTGTCCAGATTGCTCCCTGGCATCAGTGCAGGAAAGGGAAGCGAGAATGAAGAGAGAGTGGCTCCAGCTGTGGGAAGCAGGCACCAGTAGGGACTCTGGTAAGCTCCCAACTTACATAAACTTTGACGGCAGATAAGGACCACTTGACCCATCCAGTCTGCCCATTTCCCTACCTACTGGATAAGCTGCAGATTCTAGTTAACCAACAGCCTACTTCCTGCCACCCCCCACTACAATTGCCTTATGTCTGTCACATGCATGTTTGAATTCCTCCACTGTTTCAGACTGAACAACCTCCAAAGTAAGGTGGTTCCATGCATCCACCACTCTCTCTGTGAAAAAAATAACTCCTCACATTACCCCTGAGCTGTCCCCCCTCTATCTTTAAATTGTGCCCCCTTGTTCTTACACATCTCTTTTTCTGAAAGATGCTACCCTCCTGGACGTTGTTGATTCCCTTCAGGTATTTGAACATTTCTACCATGTTCCCCCGTCCCTCCTTTCATCAAGGGTATACATATTAAGCTCTCTCAGTCTCTCTTCATATAGTTTCTGATGCAGATCCTGCACCATTTTAGTTGCCCTCCTCTGGACTGCTTCCATCCTATCTATGTCCTTGCGTAGATGAGGTCTCCAAAACTGCACACAGTACAGTACACACATACTGAACTTGGAAGGGGGCTACACTAAGATGTGTAGAATAATAACCTGCTGCCCAAAGGTTTTCAACATTTTAAGTGACAGCCTTGGCCTTCTCTTTCCATAAAGGACAAAAGGCAAAGTGATACTGCCACCATACAGATCTCTGTTAAGGTCTCATTGGAATAATGTGCTCAGTTCTGCAGCATTTACCTGAGAAAGAAAACAGGCAGGCTTAAGTCAGTACAGTGAAGGGTCACCAAAATGATCCAGGGCCAGCAGGGTAGGTCCTATGAGGAATGGCAGCAAGCCATGAATAGGTACTCCTGGAAACCAGACATGGGAGGGGGAACATGACAGAGACATATACATTTCTAAGGGTGACTAGGGAGGTGGATCACAGGAGGGCAGTGGACATGGCCTATCTGGACTTCAGCAAGGCCTTTGACACTGTGCCACATAGAAGACTATTACACAAATTGGGGAATATGGGTGTGAGCAGGACAGTAGTGTGGTGGGTAGGTAACTGGCTGGGTAGCAGGACACAGAGGGTGGTGGTAAATGGCTGTCACTCCACAGAGGGAAGAGTGACCAGTGGGGTACCACAGGGATCAGTGCTGGGACCAGTCCTATTCAACATCTTCATCAGTGACATTGCACAGGACCTAGAAGGCAGAATTTCACTGTTCGCTGATAACACAAAGCTCTGTAACAGAGTAGACACACCAGAGGGTGTAGACAGAATGAGAAGGGACCTGCAGAAACCTGAAGAATGGTCAGGGGTTTGGCAATTGAAATTCAATGCAAAGAAGTGCAAGATCATGCATATGGGGCACAAAAACCCTGGCACAATATATCAGTTGAGGGGTGAGGATATAGCATGCACCAAGCAGGAAAGGGATCTTGGGGTTATCATTTCTGATGACCTCAAGGTAGGGAAACAGTGTGACAAGGCAGCAGGTAAAGCCAATAGGATGCTGGGATGCACAGGCAGGGGCATCACCAGCAGGAAAAGGGAGGTCATAATTCCACTATACAAGACTCTAGTGAGGCCCCACCTGGAGTACAGTGTACAGTTCTGGAGACCATACCTACGTAAGGACATAGACAGGGTAGAGAAGGTTCAGAGGAGGGCAACAAAGATGGTGCATGGATTGCATCACAAGTCCTATGAGGACAGGTTGAAGGAACTGAACATGTGCTCCCTGGAGGAGAGGAGGGAGAGAGGGGGATATGATAGAGACATACAAGTATCTTACAGGGAGGAACAGGGTGCAGGAATACACTATTTTTAAGCAAAAAGATGTTCCAGGATGAGAGGGCATGGGATGAAGTTGGAGGGAGGACGATTCAGAGGAAACGTGAGGAAGAATTTCTTCACAGAACGGGTGGTGGACAAGTGGAACACCCTGCCAGAGGAAGTGGTGGGGGCTGAAACAATCACGGGATTTAAGGATGCATGGGATAGACATAAAGGAATTCTGGAGGTCAGGGGTAAGGGGCAACAGACTTCTAGGAAAACATAAACTGAACTTACAAGCTCAAATGGGCAGACTGGGTGGGCCATAGGCCCTTATCTGCCGACACTGTCTATGTATCTATGTAAGGGGTATAAAGAAGGTGACTACTGAAGACCTGTTTGTTGGAAATAGGAATGCAATCACAAGAGGGCATGACTGGAGGTTAATGAGGGTTAAATTCAGGAGGGATGCGAGGAAGTTCGATTTCATGTAGAGGGTGGTAGAGCTACGGAACAGATTGCTGGTAGGAGTGGTGGGCCATGACAAAACAAAAGGACTAATAGCCCCACTCATGATAACCTGGGGAGCGTTGTAGATGGGGACAGAGGGCGACAACCCCAGGACACTAGGTCAGAGAGGTGAGGTAGTATAATATAGGCAGACTTGATGGTCCGTTGGTCTCTTTCTGCCAACAGAGTTTACATTTCTATGTTTTTTTTGTTTGTTTTTTTAATTTCTATTTTTTACCTCCTTCTGTGCCCAGTCTCTACTCCTTCGGGAGACACATGTGGCAGTCTCCCCCGCATCACGACCTGCCCGATTCTATCCCGGCAATCCCCATCAAGCCGTGGCTATACCCTCCAGGTGGGTACAGGGTGGGGCTGCAGCACCCCGAGAATCTTGCAGTTGTCAGACTCACCAGGACGTCAAGCAGGCACGAGCAATTAGGGTCTCTGCTGTGGATCTCCGTCATGTAGAAGATCGGGCACCGGTGTTTCCCTGTTCTTGAAGGAGTGGCATGGACCCAGATGTCATGGCATCACCGCTGATGTCGCCACTCCCCATCCCCTCGAGTTGGCTACAATGCTTCCTGTACCTCTAGCTTCCGCCAGAGGTCAAGCAAGTGCTCAGCAAGGACACCCCCCTCTCTCCTGGGAGAGGAGAGCTGTCCATCGGATGCACTATCCTCTCCCATCCCTACTGACCCCCGATGGCCTGGGCTCTTTCCTGAACCAGGGTCGGCGGCACAGATCGAGGTGTGGCGTCCAGCACCTCAACCCTCAGCACTACCAGGCCAGCTCCTGTTTTTGCATTTTTGTATGGTACTATGTAACTTTCTGATAATTTTCTAGGAACTGAATTTATTTTTCTGTCAGGGTTCTTGTTTTTTTTTTTCCAACTATTCGTATCCTCCGATGGCAGGCTGCCCTGATTGTCTGCCACCCTACTGGAGTGCAGGGTCTTTTGGGGGCTTGTGGTGCCATGCGCACTCTGGCAGATTCCCAGAGCCCGGCCCAGAGGCTTCATCCAAAGGTGGCCCCTGTATTTCCTCCGTTTTCTCTCAGAGTGTGTGACCTGTTCCTGAGACCCCCAGAAGCAGTGGCACATGTGTGTGGAGGCAGAAATGCGCACCGCAGCTCCAGTATAAGGTCTCTTCCAGCTGAGTGGCACCATCCCTCCGGCCTCCACCAGGGGACTGCCAAACTCCCAGAGAGCTGAGAACTCCCTCCCAAGGCAGACAGCTGCCAGCCGGAAGCTTGGCTCACATCCTCTCCTTCTCTCCTGCCGACCTCAGATGACCCTGGCTCATTCCCAAACCCGGGTCACCAGCATGGCGCGAGGTGTGGCGTCCAGCACCTCAATCCTCTGTGCCACTGGGCGGACAGCGTTCTTGTTTAGATGGTTTGTATTCTGGGTTACAGCACAATAAAGACTAAGTATTTCTTTAGATGTCTTGCTTACTGCCTTAGCAAGATGCGGTAGACTGGCTTTTTAGCAGTTCAGTCTGAGATTTTCTTGTTATATTTCATATTTGTGTAGATTGTGGGGGTGGGGGTAGGGAATGGGGATTCAGATACAGCGAGTGTGCACCACCAGGAATGTAGCCAGACATTTTAGGTTTGCACACAGTCTCTCAAATTGTTTCTCCCCACCACCTCCAGTTTATATATGGTCTTGTACGGTATCAGTGCGTACTTTAACACAAAAAATCAAACCAGTCCGCACAGCAGACATAAAGAGAAGCAGCCTACACAAACTGAATCTTGAAGAAACTGCTAGTGTGGAATAAGCACTCTCCACAAAAAGAAACCTCTGAAGTCAGGTAATGCAAAATCAAGTGAAAATATTTATTTTAAACATCATCCTTTCTGGCCAGCCCGCCGGGGCAGTGGTAGCGCTACCGCATGTGATGCCAGCAACCCAGGTTCGGGAACGAGCCTGGGGAGCTGGAGGGCTGGTCAGGGAGGAGAGACTGAGCATCCACAGGACTGCTTATCTCCCCTGGGGACGGGGGGAGGCCTGTGGCTGGACTGACCTCTAGCAGAGGCTGGGGGCACGGCAGCTTGGTGCCACAGCAATATGGGAGAAGCGTGACTGATGTGAGCATATGCCTTGATGTCATGGCACAACCACGTCTCCACAGAAAAATGGAAATAGCCCCTTGTCTGCTCCAGGAGATGGGCCTGGTGTTATGGTGGGAAACCTTTGCCCTGGTCTTTTATTTTTGTAGAATTCTGGCTATGGATGAGGAGTTTTTACCCTCTGCTATGGATGTCACATTTTGCAGATGGAGATGGTGTGGTCTCTTTATATATACATATACACATATATATATATATATATATATATATATATATATATATATGTATACAAACACACACACGTTTTTAGATAACTATGGTGTAGTCCCATTTGAGAAACTTCAACAGACTCATGGTCTTACAAACAGAGAACGTTACCGATACTTACAAGTACACACATACTTGTTACATAACCATAAAGAATATGCTAAACTTCCACTGTATGCTCTATATTACTAATTATGATAATGGACTTTCAGAATGACCACCCCTAGAAGCATGTGATTGGGAACATATATCAGGGATTGGAAGAGTTCAACACCGAATTAACCTGGTCGCTTCTGGACAAATGGAACCAGGAACTTCAAGTTTCCACTGATTATGCCCAATGGGAGAATTCAGTTATCACAGCCTACAAGATTACCTCATCTCCCTTATGGCGCAAATTTTCGTGGAAGTGTCGTTCATGGTACTTCTGCACCACTGCTATTATTCTACATTTTCTTCCACATCATTCTGGGGATTATTAGCGGCGCTGCAGATGCAAACCATCTGACCAGTTCGCATTTTTTATTTTTGTCCCATCCTACATCCTTTTTGGTCTTCTGTGCTGACTCAGATAGATCTGCTGACTACCTGGTCCTTTGAAGTGACTCCTGAATTTATTTTCATGTTGTTACTCCCTCCTAATCAACGTTCACCTTGTAAATCCTTGCTTTGGATATACATATTGGCAGCTAGAAAAGTAATTACTCGCTTATGGATGAAGCCTGCTTTGCTGGAGATGTGGCATTCTATTATGCTGGAGATATACTTCATGGAAAAATTTACAGCAGCTCAACAGAAACGCCTGAAGCATTTTAAGATATGCTGGAGGCCCTATTTTTTTTATTATGCCTCTGTAGATGAACAGTGGATCCCTTAAGACCATGCAGAAGTTCTGGACCCATGATTTGTTTTCATTTTGAAGGGGTATATAATAATGGGATCTTTTCTGCACAGAGCTTTATTTTTTCTTGCTCTGGTTGATAGTCCTGTGCCAGTGTACCCCCCCCCTTGATATAGCTACAGTATAATGTTTGAATATCTTTAGATAATGGACTCATTCAATTTACTTAATTGTTGCATGTTTATGTTTGGCACCTATAACGAGTTTGGGGCAAACTCCCTTATTCTTTTTTATTGTTCTTCCTTCTGAACCATCTAGTGTTCCATATATCTGATGTTTGCTCATTCATGTTCTTTGTTGTGTTAATAAAATTTAAATATAAAAAAAAGAAGATATTTATTGTGCGTCACGAATACAAAATGTACCAGCTGGCAACCACAGTACCCCAGCACTTCTAACCCAGTCTGGATTCTTCCTCAGGGGATCACGGCACAAAAGCAGTTCAGTCATTAGTTTTAAAAGTGCTAACTTAAAGGAATAGTGCACTTTCAATTCAGCTCTTTTCTGCACAGTCTGTCCATGCACATATGTACTAGAAAGGTGCCACATAAAAAAAAAAACAAAGTGCTCACGTGCTTACCGATTAAAATACATATGATTAAATAAAGTGTTACACAAATTGGAGAATATCAGATGGATCCGAAAACATAAACATATTACGATGATGATGCAACAATAGTAAACAAATTCATATCACTAATTAATAATTTAATTTTATAACCAGTATTGCATAGATATGGTTTTACATCCCAGTTATCATTTAAACCATCTGGACTTAATGCTCCTAACTCAAAAATCAAACAGCTTTCTAGTTGTAATACCTTTTGTTCCTTGTTTCCCCCTCTGCAGCTTCCCTTTATATGTGCAATACATGAGAAATGAAAAGCATTGACACTTGACCCATGACACTGGCGCCAATGAATGCCTACAGGAGTATCTGAATTTGGGGGTTTTATAGCCCTTACGTGTTTTTGCAAACGTTTTTATGCTGACCTGATTGTACATCCTATGTATAAAGTTGGACGGTCAGACCAAATTACATAAATTATAAATGGAGTTCTACAGTTAATAAATTGTCTGATGCTGTACTTTCTATTATTAATTGGACTGATAAATGCATTGCCCTGTGTCACGAAACTGCAAATATTACACACTCCAAATTTAAAGTAGCCCCACGGTAGATTGGTTTGATTACTTCCTATGGTAATATTTTTATTATCATCAAAATGGCTGTGCACTAAAAAATGCTTCAGACTTTTTCCTTTTCTATAAACTACTTTTGGGCAATTGCCAATTTTTACATTTTAAATCTGTATCTGCTTCCGAAAAGTGCAAAACATGCCAATAACGCTTAAGAATTCCTCTTTTGGGGGTTACTGCATTGTGTTATGCTATGAAATTAGTTTTCTGTTCTTCTTTTATTCGATTTTTAGGTATTAAAAGCTCATGTCAATCACTATTCAAACCATTTTGCTGAGCAGCCTTCAATACTAATGGATCATAGCCTCTCTCTACAAATCTACCACGAAGCTCTTCTGCACGTGTTAAAAAAGTATCCAACTCAGAACAATGCACCTTATTTGTAAAAGCTGCCCCGCAGCTATGTTTTCAATTAAATGTTTTGGATGCACACTATCATATCTGAGAAAGGTGTTACCTGCATTTGGGTTCCAATATGTTTTAGTCATCACTCTGTTATTTGGACCAAAACTCTAATTCAAATCTAAAAAATAGATACTTTAACACATACAGTACAAACAAGGCCTCAGATCAAACAAAAAATAAATCAAATTAGTAGCAAAAGATTGGTCTCACATTTTTCTGAATTTTCTTCAAGATGTATAACAATGTCTCACGTAATCTAAAAACAAATACTTAAATCCATGCTCTGAATATCATAATTTGAATTTAAACTGTCACAAACACTAGTCAGTGTCCAGTTTAAAATGAAAAAGTGTTATGTTCTCCTGTACCCAAATGAGAATGACAGCGGTTAGAAAAAGGCACATGGTTTGTAACAGATACTAAAAGAGTCTGTACGCAAATGCATACAATAAATTTGCCTGCCTACACCCCTGCATACAGCCCTGAGAACTAAAGAAGGTAACCACATTTCAAGCTAGCTGAAAATCCTTATTTGATTGTGTCACAGACAGGAAACACGGGAGCGTCATGAATTCTGCAAGATCTGCACCTGTGATTTCACCAAAATCCATGGACAAAGGCATGTTCTTCAGCACCATGCAGCTTCTGAAAATCACCGCCAGAATGCCAAGAATACAGCATTTGCATGGAAGCTCTCATAGTTTTTTGCCACACAGATCAGTATCAAAGTCACGGAGGCCAAAGATACTTTTGGTGCCATGCTTCCAGAGCACAATTTATCATTTTCATGTGGCAACCACATAACTAGGTACATGAAAAAGAGGAGGTGCTCAAAAAGATGACCTGTGGTGCAACAAAGCAACATGTATTGTAAAGGATGTCACGGGCCTTATGTACCAAGAGGGTGTTACTGTAAAGTGCCTAACAGTCCCATTTTGTATATAAATGGACCAGAGCACAGACATGGAAGACAAGAAACTTAGTTACTTTGGTGAGTTACTCCAATTAATTTAAAGGAAGGAATTCTAAAAAAAAAGCTTGGATAGTCCCAAGTGTGTTTCAGGGACTGAGCAAACTATGTTTGACTGTCTGATGAACACACTTAAATCTGAGATTCTGCAAACAACATAGTTGCATTTTTTTCAGACAGTGCTGCCTCCATCATCAGCAAGAGGATCTGGGTATTGTCCGGCCTGCAAACAGTTAACCCAGATATTGTTCATTTGGGGTGTCTGTGCCACCGGGCAGACACTTGCAGTAAAGCAGGAGTATTTTATTTATTTATTCACAATTTGGATTTACAACCTTTGAGTCAAAGACTCATTTACAAAGGCACGTCGTCACAGGGAGGGGAGAAAACATATTGGTGAAGCAAAACAATGGGGAACAATACAGGTGAGATACAAAAGAGCATACAAAGCAAAGCAATTTCTGTGAACAATACATGTGAGATACAGAAGAGCACACAAAGCTAAGCAATTTCAGTGTACAATACAGGTGAGATACAGAAGAGCACACAAAGCTAAGCAATTTCAGTGACACAGTTGAGCACGCAGGTTACAGTGCATGGTGTACAGACTTCAAGAAGCTATTCTAAATAAACTAGTACATATGTAATACTATAAGAACCCTAGGGGTACTAGGTGGTGGTTACCTGGGGGGGGTCTATGTCTGTAGAGTAGAGACACTCTCACAAACTGAAGAACTTGTGCCTGATGTTTACTGCCTCTTTGCTTCAAGTATGCAATGAAAACAGAAGTTGAAAGTATTTGCCGTTTATGGAAGGGGAGTTACTCAAGATAATCAAACAAGAGGTTTTTGATCTATTGGCCACCCTCAAAGAAAATAAAAGTCCAGGAGCTGATGAAATACCTCCAAGGATATTGAGGATAGCGACTGGACCATCAACTAAGCTAGTCATTTATTCGTATAACCTCTCATTATATACAAATATGATTCCAGTCTTATGGAAATCTGCCATAATTTCACCTATTTTCAAGTCAGGGGATAGACATCAGATTACAAACTTCAGACCAATTTTTGTATAGCTGCCATTAGTAAAATTACTTGAGAAAATAGCAGTAGTTAAACAACTAACAGACTACTTGGAGAAGAATCAGTTACTAAATGAAAATCAATATGGGTTCAGGAGGGGGTACAGCATGTTGACAGCCTTGGTCAGGTTAACTAGTGAGATCTATGATAATATGGATAAAGGATTATTGCTAAGAGGAATTTTTATTGACCTGATCAAGGCCTTCGACCTGATGGACCACCCTATCCTGATCTCAAACTTGAAGTACTTGGGAGTCGGAGAGTGTGCTAGCCCATGGTTTGAACATTATTTACTGGATAGAAAGCAGCAAGTCAGGATTGGTTCAGAAATATCTACTTTAAGGTGTATTCATACTGGGGTACCGCAGGGTTCGGTTCTGGGTCCGCTCCTGTTCTCTGTTTTCATAAATGACCTGCCAAATGTATGTATTGATGCATCTGTCATTATGTATGCAGACGATACAGTGATTTATTGTGGAGCAAGAACAGGGGTGGACCTGGAAGCTAGACTGCAGCCATTATATAATGAATTGCAAAACTGGTTTGCACAAAATAAATTGTTGTTAAATGAGAAAAACACAGTTACAGTGTTATTTGGCCTTACACGTAGGTTAGAGGGAAATTTGTTGTCTATAATTGGAGAAAATGGAGTAAAATTGGAGCAGGTAGGGGTATTTAACTATTTGGGGGTAAATTTGGATAGCAGATTGCCCTTAAATGAACATATCTCAAAAGTAACAAAGACAGTAAATAATAAATTGGGCTTCCTATATAGAAATATTAGTTGTTTGACAGTACAAGCTAAGCAGGTAATAGCACATCAAGTATTACTTTCAGCACTTGAATATAATAATATTTTATTTATTTCATTTATTTATTTATTAAATTTTGTTAACCGGGTAAGCCCACTGGGCCCCATTGGTCCCTTTTTCAGTGGCGACCCGGGATTTACATGACATAGAGTACATCACAAATATGGTACACGTAGTGCATACATACATGATACAGGTTTATACATAGCTGTACAGTCAGCAGGTTACATATGCTAAGTTTGGCATTAGATTAGTCCATTCATTATAGATACTACCCTAGCTGGAGGGGTATAGGCCCCAATTTGCGGAGGCGGGTATTGGGCTGTGAGGTTTTAGGCTTACGATAGTTGGACCCGTCCCTTCCCTTAGAAGTGCACTTGAGTGTAGCCATCATGTGCTCTTATGTCTTGTGCGCAAGCTTCTGATAGAGAGAGCTTCCTGACTCTTGGGGAAGGAGTTCCATAGGTGGGAGCGTGTATGGAAATCACTTGGCCCCTGCCTTGCTTCTGACCCTTGGAACAGCTAGGAGCATGCGTTCCATCGTACGGAGGAGCCAAGGGTTACTCTTTAGAGCGATAAGCCTGGAGAGGCTGGGAGGAGGAGAAGGGCTGAGTAATTTAAAGGTTTTGCAGAGTAAAGGGTACTGGAGGTGGGCTTCCCAGGAGGGCCAGTTTAGCTGGGACAGAGCATCGCAGTGATGGGTCCTAGGGTTGGATTGAGTGGCGAACCGGGCCACCTTATTGTAGAGAACTTGGGAGTCTATGCATCTCTTGTCTAGCTACTCCCTGGACCACTGGGGCCGCATAGGTAATGGTCGGAAGTAGGACGCTGGTGGCAATAGAGGCCCTAGCATCCGGTATCAACTGGTCTTTTAACCGGTATAGGATGCCTAGTTTTGCATGTACATTTTTCGTTACCTGGTCCACATGGTCCTTGAGGGTGAAGCCCTGGTCCAGGGTAAGACCAAGGTATTTTAATGATTCCACAACCTCTAGTCTGTTGTCTGATGCAGTGGTCAGTTGCAGGTGTTGGCTTCTGTCTCGACTGAGGGATCCTGGGCCAAACAGCATGGCCTTGGTCTTGTTAGAGTTAAGGACCATTCTGTTAGTGACAAGCCATTGCTCCAGAGATTTCAGGTCTTCTTGTAGACAGGAGCTGAGATCTCCTAGATTAGAGAAGGGACGATAGAGGATGGCATCGTCCGTGTACTGGACCACAGAGCTCCCGCCACAGTGTTCGCAGAGTTCGTTGGTGAAGAGGGAAAAGAGTAGGGGGCCAAGGATAGACTCTTGGGGCACCCCCTCAGTTAATGGGAGAGGCTCCAATAGGGAGTCTTTCCATTTTACCCTCCATGAGTGCCCAGTAAGGTAGCTGTCGAACCACGAAAGGGAGTGGCTGTCTAGGCTGACATTGCCCAACTTGGTCAGTAATAGGTTATGGTTGACCAGGTTGAATGCCTTGGATAGATCGATGAAGACCGCTCCAGTGGGGGTCTGCTTGTCCAGTTCTCTAAGCACATCTGTGGAGAATTTGGTAAGGGTGGTGTCTGTCCCGTGCCTAGTTCTGAAACCATGCTGGAAGGGTGCCAGGAGCTGATGGAGCTCTAGTTAATCACGGAGTTGCCCGTAGATCAACCTCTCTTGTATCTTAGCCAGGCTGCAGAGAAGGGAGATTGGCCTGTAGTTGCTAGTGGACTCCCTCAGGCCTCCCTTGCGGATGGGGACCATGTGGGCCAGTTTCCATTGTTCCGGGATTGCGCCCTCGATTAGGGATGGTTAAGGAGCAAGGTCAAGGGCTTGACTAGTGCCTGGGCTCCTTCTTTCAATATCCTGGGGTGAATCCCATCTGGTCTCATGGATCCAGACATTTTGAGGATCATTAGTAATGGGAGAACTTCATTGGATTTTACTAGTCTGATGTGGAAGTTTGGCCGGTCCAGTTTGGGGAGTGGCCGCCCATTCAGAACCGGGTGGAGGGGAGACAAGTCCCGCCTTGTACTGGTCCAGGTTCATGAATTGGCGGTTGAGAGCTATGGCAATGCTTTTGGTCATCATTTGTTAGCTGACCATTTACCTCGATGGGCGGGGCGCACGTCTCACTGCTCCCCTTTATTAACCCATTTATGCGCCCAGAAAAGTCTAGGGTTTCCTAGATTATTTTTCTGTAGTTGAGTGACATATTCTCTTTTGGCCACTTTAATGGCCAGTTTACACCTGTTTCTGAGAGTTCTGTAGCTCATCAGGTCAGCAGGTAGGGTGGAGAGCTTGTACTTCTTCCAAGCTTTGTCACGGTTTTTCATTAGGGATTTCACGGGAAGGGGGGTGATCCACTTGTAGCAGCTCCCCTTGGTGCGAAGTTTCTTCATGGGAGCGAGTTGCTCGGCAACCATGGTGATTGTTCACTGAAAGAAGGCAACCGCCTCATCCAATGAGGGGAGGAATTTGACTGGACTCCAATCAATGCTGTTTAGGCAGCCTGTTAGATGTTCGAGTAGTAGATGTGTGAAATCCCTTGCAGCCAGGATTCGCGGGCGGAATCTGGGAGCCCTATTTTTCCAGGTGCAGAATGTTGGGGAGTGATAACTCAGGGCATCCGTCAAGGTGCCTGCTGCCTGTATGTTAGCGGGTTTGCTCGTCAGCACCCAATCGAGCGTGGAATTGTTCCCTGTTCTGTGGTTCCTTCATGAAGGCCCCGCAAAGACCTGCACAAGATTTGCTTCCTGAACCAGACCTTTAAGGGAAAGGTTTTCGTTTGAGGCCCAATTTAGATTAAAGTCCCCCAGAATGAGCATCTCCGAGGCTACCTCTTCGGAGATGTCCTTAAGGACAGCCTCGAGTGATGTACGAGCATTCTTAGGAGGGTTATATATGCATCCGATGCTGAGATGTTTGCCTGGGCCAAGGGTGATGCGTACGAAAACCGATTTACCATCCGTGCAGGTAGAGTGTTGCAGGTTAACCTGCACAGAGTTAAGGGTATCTTTTATGTAGATTAGGACCCTTCCCCCTCTTTTGTTCACGCTGTCTTTTCTGTGGGAGTGGTACCCAAGGGCTGCAACCTCATGTGAGAGTACTTGAGGCTTTAGCCAGATTTCTGATACAGCAAGGATGTCTGGATTGTACCGGTCCAGCCAGGCTTGTACTTCATGCATCTTTGATCTTAGGCTACATATATTCATATGTGCAATCCGCAGACCCTTTGTGGATGCCCAGTGAGGGTCCTGAGGGGAGGAGATCAGGAGGTTGTTAGGAGGGGGTCCAGGGTTAGGCTGGATGTCACCTGCCATAAGCAGGAGGGCAGCAAGGAGGCAGAGTGAAGGGAGGCAACGGAGGGGGAGTAGCTTGGTGCAGGGTCTTCGCATGGTGAAAAGTAAGGTAGAGTACCAAATACCTCTCCTGCAGAATTCATGAGCAATCAGGAGTGACTGCGTATTGTTGTGGGGGGGGGGAGCATTGCCAGGAGTGGCGTGGAGGGGTCTCAGGTGGTGGGGGACTACTGGAGTCTGATTCTCCTGTGCAAATAATCATATCTTCCCAGAGGAGGGACAGAATGTACAGGGTGGCCAGGAGTAGCCCTCTGTTTAGGCAGCTGAGGTAGGGTGGTCCTTGCTTTATAGGCATCTTTGTGGGAAAGGGAGGCTGTAAATTGAGGAGGGAAGGTTCGAAAGAGGGTAAGGTTTTATGCCTTAGCGTTGTTACCCTGCATCGAGGGAGCTACATTACAATACCCTGTCTCGTAGAAACACTGAGTCCCTAGTGTGGCTAATCAGGGGAGATACCAGGGCCAATGGGATCACCTCCTAGAGTAGGACTGGTATATGCCACTAACACTCTAGGGTAGACGGGTCAGTACTTTGGAAGATGAGTGAGATTAGCAGTACCTACTAAGGTGCTAACCTCCTAACTGTAATTTTAATGCTACAATCAACTTGTTGCTGTCAATGCCCCTGTAGTCAAACTATCGCATTCATTTCAAGGAAAATAGGCAATCATGCAAGCTATCCAAGTATTTACAAGTTAGTTTATCTTGCAATGCAGTCTGAAAATCAATAGCTCTAATCTCAGCTTCAATAGATCTAATCTCAGCATATACTGCACTACACCCTGGGAGAGGAAATTACAGGCACCCTATTGGTGCCACTGTTCAGACTGGAAGGGTAACAATGTGAGCAGTATGGGGCAGTACAAGATTCCTGTACAGTTTCAGTTTGTAACTTTAGCTTAGGTTCATGAGGGTGGGGTTAAACTGACCAGCGCTCCGTTTAGGGAGTTAGCCTGTTTGTAGATAAGGAATCAGTTGTTATCGATGGAGTAGCTCCCAGAGGGGCAGTGAGAGAGGGGGCGTGCACCTGTTAGTGCTGCCTCTGCCCTGATTGGCTCCCTGTCCAAGGTGGATGTGTTAAGGGAGCATTTAATGGGAGGAAGGAACAGGGTGGGTGGGCTGAAAAATCAGCCCCTAGTAGCAAGCCCCCTGCAGTCCGTCCCCAGTGGATCTAAGTGCAATGCTCTGCTGGTCGTCAGGAGAGGTCTGCCCGGTTTGCGGTAGCTTACCGGCGCCTCAACCCCGAGGTTCACTACTTGCTGGTGCAAATTAAAAACAGTTCAAAAGTTCAGCAATTGTCTGTTTTTTGGGGGGGGGGGACGAGCAGCCTCAGCCACCCTCTCCTTCCCCTGCAGGCGATCGATGGCGATAGTGTTTGCCGGCGCTCCGACTCAGCCTTTTGTCCAGGCTGCCAGAGTGTCACCAGCTGAACAACCAATTAGGCACAAACGCCTTTTTTAAATTTGCTGCCTCAATTCTCAATGGCAGGGGCTCAGCGTGAAGAATCTGGTCGGCGGGGCAGAACAAAAGAAATCAGCCCCTAGTAGCAAGCCCCCTGCAGTCCGTCCAGAGATCTAGGTGCAATGTTTCTGCTGGTCAGTCGGGGAGGTCCGCCGGTTTGTAGAAGCCACTGCCGCCTCAACCCCCGAGGTTCACTACTGTTGGTGCAAATTAAAACATTCAAAAGTTCAGCGATTGTCGGTTTTTTTTTCGGGGGGGGGGGGACCAGCAGCCCCAGCAACCCTCTCCTCCCCTTGCAGGCGATCGATGGCGGATTTATTTGTTAATAAATGCTCCAGAAACCTCGTATAATAAATATATTTTTTAATTTTTTAAATTTTATTAGACTCTAGGATTAAAAATACCTTTGAGCAGGAACTGCTCATTTACAAAGGTTCCACGTCAAAGGATGTAGGGTAACATACATACAAAGGTCAACAATGGTTACAGTCTTAAAAACACAAAGGTGTCTAAGCATTTATTACAGAAACATAGAATTTGACGGCAGATAAAGACCGCTTGGCACACCCAGTCTGCCCATTTCCCTACTTAATGGATAAACTGCAGATCCTAGTTAACCAGCAGCCTACTTCTTCCTACCCCCACCCCTTAGAATTGCCTTATGACTGTCCCATGCATGCTTGAATTCCACCACTGTTTTTGACTCCACAACCTCTTCCGGAAGGCCGTTCCACGCATCCACAACCCTCTGTGAAAAAATACTTCTTAAATTACCTCGGCAGCCCCCCATCTTCAAATTGTGCCCCTTGTTCTTGCACACCTCTTTTTGAAAGATGCTACCCTCTTGGACTTTTTGATTCCCTTGGTACTTGAAAGTTTCTATCATGCCCCGAGGCTATACATATTAAGCTCCTAAGTCTCTTCATATGTCTCTTCCGGTGCAGACCCTGCACCATTTTAGTTGCCCTCCTCTGGACAGCTTCCATCCTGTCTATTTCTGTGCGGAGACTGGGTCTCCAGAACTGCACGCAGTACTGCAGATGGGGTCTCAGCAGCTGTCTGTACAGAGGGATAATAACTTCCTGTTTTCTACTGGTGATGACTCTCCCTATGCATCCCAGTATCCCCCAGCCCTCCTTGCTGCCCTCTCACATTGCTTGCCCACCTTTAGGTCATCTGATATGACTACCCCCAGGTCCCTTTCCATTTTTGTTGTTGTTACTATCTCACCCCACATTGTGTACTCTTCCCCTGGGTTTTTTGTTTCCCAGGTGCATTACCTTGCACTTCTTAGCATTGAATCTAAGCTGCCATACATTTGACCATTCCTCTAACCTTGCCAAGTCCCTTCTCATCCTTTCCACCCCACCTTGAGCATCAACTCTGTTGTAGATCTTTGTGTCATCTGCAAAGAGACATACTTTTCCTTCCAGCCCCTCTGCAATGTCCCTTATAAAGACAATGAAGAGGACCGGTCCTAATACTGAACCCTGCGGTACCCCACTAGTAACCCCCCTTTCTTCAGAGTGAGCTCCATTTACTATTACTCTCTGTGTCCTATTCTCCAGCCAATTCTTTACCCAGGCTGTCATCTTGGGACCCACTCCCAGGCTGGCTAACTTGTATATTAATCTTTTGTGTGTGGGACTGTGTCAAATGCCTTGCTAAAGCCTAGGTAGGCTATTTCCACAGCCCCTCCCTGATCTACTACTTTGGTCACCCAGTCAAATAAATCTATCAGATTCGTCTGGCATGACCTTCTGCTGTGAATCCATGCTGCCTTGGGTCCTGTGCCCCTCTGGCCTCTAGATACTCGACAATTCTTTCCTTCAGAAGTGATTCCATAATTTTCCCTATCACTGAGGTTAAACTAACAGGTCTGTAGTTTACTGCTTCTGCCTTGCTCCCACTTTTGTGAAGGGGAATCACATCTGCCCTCCTCCAGTCCTCGGGTACCACCACCCCATCCTCCCACGATTTGTTATTATACAGCCAAAAAGGGAGAGAGAGACAACATAAGCCAGCTTCAGACAAGTTTCAGGGTGAACAGTATATAGTTAGCATAGGGTAGGAGGGAGTCAGGAAGAAGTAGGCAGGCTAAAGGGCCATTGTTGGCAGGTAGAGGTGGGTGGCAAACGTGCAGGGTGGATGGGCTGGAGGGCCCCATATCTGAAAGTGGCATTAGAGAGGGAGGGTGGATGAGGCAGTGTGGTGTGGGGGGGGGGGGTAAGGGTGAGTGGAAACCAGTGCCAGAAAAGTGGAGCTCTAGGGGAGGTTACAGATCACCTTCGACTAGGGTAAAATGAGGAGACAATTACTTAGCAGAGGCAGTCACACTGAATGGTAGAGTCAAGGAATAGTCAGAGTTGCCTTTTAAATGGACCAAGCATTGCAGTTGTAAATGTTTCTTTGTTAAAGGTATTGTACCACTGAGGAGCCCTGTGCATTAACAACCTCCAACCCATTGTGTTCTGGCATCTGGGGACCTGGAAGGTTTGATATAGAGCACTGCGTGTAAGCTGGGTACTGCTGTTGGCAGTAAGGAGCTTTGCCACTCCTGATGGCATGAGCCCGAGAACTTTCTGGTTAACAAGCAGGTCTGGTATTGTATTCTACTAAGGAGTGGTAGCCATCCAGCCTGGGCGTACAGATCACAGGTTTGTGTTAGGCGGGCAACACCCGTTAGAAGCCTACAGGCCTTGTTTAGTGTCACCGATATCCTCCGGAGGGCAGTAGGGGAAGCAGAGCCATAGATGGCTAGACCATAGTTGACGATGGAGGTGACGGAGCTGTAGTTGGCCAGTCTAAGGGCATCAGTGGTCATGCAGTGTTTGTGCTTGTGAAACAGGCCGATCCGTATGTTGGCGGCCTTAGCTACATTGCCAATGTGCCATGTGTAAGAAAGGGAACTGTCCAAGGTAATGCCAAGATATTTATACTAAGGAACATGTTCAAGTGAAGTCCCCCCTGTGGTTCTTGATGGAGAGGGACAGAGGTTTATACTTGCTCCGTGTGGTGCAGAATGTCATGACCTTAGTTTTGCTGTAGTTCAGGATGAGTTTATGTGAGTTAAACCACTCTTCAACATGCCTGAAATCACACTGCAACTGACTCTCAAGTTGTTTAGAGTCTTGGTTGCTAGTAAACAGTACTGCATCATCCGCGCAGTGTAATATTCTCTGTTAGCAGACGTTAGGGAGACTATTCAGGAAGAGAGAAAAGAGTAATGGCCCCAGTATAGACCCCTGCGGGACGGAAGCACTAAGTTTTATCTGCAGTGACAATGCTGACCTCCGCCACAGCGACGGCACAATACCGACGCAGGTACTGTGCTGCCTATTCCATGGGTGTTTTCTCTGGGGGGCTGTTCCAGTTAGAGTGCTTAGGAAATCATCGACAAAATTGCTAGTAGAATGAAAAATAAATACTAACATTGCTGAGCGTTCTTTGATTAATTATGGTCCAAAATGAATTAATAAATTACCTCTATTTAACTTAGATATACAAAAAACAAGACGTGTATTTAAAAGAACGTTGGAAGATTACTTGGAAAGTGTTTCTGGCTGCAAATGTGTTGGGATTACGTGATGTTATTTGCACTTTGAGATACTGTGGATAGTGTATTGTACATGCTGTATGATTTTTATTTTATGATTGAATGCTGTTTATATAATTGTCAATTTACTGTGTCTACTGTATTGTGTTTATGTATCCTTTGTATTATTCCCCTTCCCCAGGCATAGTTGAAACAGGGTCCTTCTGGGCCCAATTCACTTTCCTGGTTAAACTAATAAATGAAATCACCACCTCATATAGCTCCACACAGTTGCTTCAAAAAAAGTTTATTGCAGCAGGGAACAACTGCCTGCCTGACACATTTCAGACATAATAGTCTAACTAATTAAATACTGTGCAGAGCAAGTAAAGCACTACATTTCCCTCTAACATAATAAGAGACCACAATGCACAGATAGACAATGAGATGATGGTGAAGGTGGGAATAAAAGGAGTTTTAAGGTGCGATGACTTCCTGATTAAATGACCACGAAAACATTTTTTAAAAAGTACAATACGGTACCCTTTACCAGACCTTCTGCCCCCCTCCCCAATTCTCCCCTCCTGAATCTTACTGGAAGCATGAGGGCGAGAGATTGTGCTGCCAGGAAGGCAGTACAGCACCATCTGATAAGCTGGCTGACTGGATCCCGTTGTGGTTCTTTGCTGACTTTTCACTTACTACAGTAACAAAGTTGTGGTTCCAGTCTTTACTCCGCCTCTGACTAGTGCTCTGCCCTAAACATTGTGATGTAGTACTTTCGGATTCCCCCCCCCAATGTCCAGCCCACCCTAGTGCCCCACTGCCAAGTCTACTAATCCCACTCTAATGGTCCCTGCCTGGCCCTTTGATGCAGCCTCCCTCCCCTCATCACTGTTCCCACTCTGGCCACTGCTGACGAGCTCCCCGAGTCACTTTCCTTCCCGTTACCAAATCCCGAGTCAGACCCACCTCTGTGGAGTGAGTGTGATCCCAGTGACTGGAACAAAACCCCTGGGAAAACAACTATGGTATGGCAGATGCATTTACCCAACAGCATCTGACTTAACTGCAAGGGTTTTGTTCTTGTCGGTCACAGTAATGGTTCCTCTTGCTTCCCAGGTCACGCTGGTGGTTATGGCAGGGACTGTGATGTGTAAACAGGACAATGAGTGGACAGGAGGACAGTGGTTAGACCTAGAGCCAGAGGACAGTGCACTGTGGTGTGGGCTAGGGCATGGGATCATCCTCTGGATGAGTCGGGAAGGGTTGGGTTGCTCACCTGGAGTGGTGGTGGTGGGTGCCAGAATGATGTGGGCTACTACTACTACCTGTGCCTGGGTTAGTAGGGCTGCTACAAGTATGGCAGGAGTCGGATTTGGGACTATACTGTACATCTCTCGGTCGGTCACTGATAAATGGGGGCATCTACAGTGGAGTGGGCCGTACAGACGTGCCAATGTGGTCGTACTTGGGGCCGTGATGTGGATGGACCAAGGCAGAAGAGGTCGGATGGACTCAGAAGAGCCATTTTTTACCAAAGGTAAGACCGTTGGGTGAAAGTGTAGGGGCACTTACTGGGTGGCGGGAGAGTTAACTAAATGTCATATGCAGAATTGGAATCGAATGATGATTCAGAAATCTGAACAAACATTTTCAGAGTCAGAATCCGAACATCCTAATTCTGTCTTTAGACGGGAATCGGATTAAATCCGATTCCGGATATTGATCATCTGTAGTCTACACCTCTGCCATTCTTCCTGGTTGACTACTATAGGAGAGTTCCAACACATAGAAATGATAGTTTCCTACCTAAAATATAGATGGGACAGTTCCCGCAATTCAACATTTCCAACTTATAACATGGCATTAATTGTGTGCACGAAATCCCGAGCACCGATAGGCGCAAGAGGGTCATGAGACGGCAGCCGGAGCGGGCATTAACCTATGTTATATGCCGTGCCCGCTGAGGCAGTACCTCGACCAGCCAGACCCCGAGGTTAGCAGCACTGGGTTCTGGGGCCAGGCGAGCTCAGTGAGGAGAGGCGCCTGCCCCACTGGGCATCTGAGGTGGAAGCGGGCCAAGGGGACCCAGTCTCATGGCGGACATCCCACGAGGAGCAGCAGGGGCAGACCCAGCAGCAGAAGGGACAGCCGAGCTGGAGCAGGGCAGCAATGACAGTGTCGCGGGAGGCAAGAGGAAGTGAAGCCCCCCCCCGCAGGCACAGCGCGATTGGAATCCTCCTCGCGGCGCTTAAACCTCTCACCGGAGACCTCCCGGGGCGGGTATCACGAGAAGAGCCGCACCAAACTGCTCAGAAGTGGGACAGCGATGTTGGGTGCATAGATCCGTGCAACTCCAGGGACAAAAGGTAATGACCGCATCTGTAGGTATGTAGTGCTATGCACCGTAGTGTGACAGCAAAGCACAGGTTGACAAGTCTCGCAGCCCCTCTGTCTCTCATGGTCCATCTCGCAGACTGGGCCCCCTCCAGATGCCTCCACCGACCCACGGCCCATGTTACAAGCGCTTTAAGCCACTCCGTCGGTGGCATCTAATGCGACTGATGCATGGGGGCGGGTGGTAGCCCTCGGCCTTCAGCCTCGGGCCGCCCGCCACCGCCCCCCCCCCCCAATGCATCAATCCAGCATTAGATGCCATCTTCGTCGTGGCTTAATGCTTACTTAATCACTGGTGATAGTAGTGATAAAGTAGCGTACCTATTTGGCCTCTACTTACGACAGGGATTGATGCTTGATGGCCCTAAAGTCTCTTCAGACCTTTAATTTATACGAACTTGCCGGTTAGCTCGCCTTGCAAGAATTGCGCGTGCCCGAAAGCGAAATCTGGTTGAGATCCCTGACCCTGCAACCCATACACAGAAGTCTTGATCCACATATTTACTATTTCTCCGCAGATGCGAACACACGTCTTCTTCTGCCAGCGCGTCGGAGGGTGTGTCCTGTCTGGTTACTGGCCGCGCGCTCACTGACTCTTCGGCACTTGCGGTCTGAAGGAATCGGTCGGGAAGAGCGGTACTCCACCGTGCCACAGTGTTGAAGTGTCAGCTCGGTAGTCGTAGCTCCAGCAGTTGTCAGACATGCCGGCTGTGTCGAAAGCAGACGGGATGCGGGGATTAGCGGTTTTCATCTCGGACATCAGAAACTGTGAGTGTCAGCTGCTCCTGCAGAACCCTAACCGTTACAGGGCAGGGGAGGAAATGGGGTCAGGGGGACCAGGCAGAGGGAGCCTCCTTTCACCCGGCTGCCCCAGTCTCCGTGGCGTAGGCCGCGGCTGGCGGAGGAGGCCGCCGCTCGACCTGAGCAAGAGCGGCCGGTAGCGGGTTGAGAGCGAAGAGACCCTTTAAGGGGAGCAGAAGGGCAGTGTGAAGCCATGGTCTCGGGGAGTCCTAGAGACCCCTCCGGCTTCAGTCGTAGTACGTTTTAATTGCAGTTTCTAACTTTTTGATAACAGTATTATAAAGTGCCTGAACAAGTAGACCCTAGCAGCGATGTAATATCAAGGCAGACTCCTTCAACACTTACATACACAACAAACATGCAGACACCGTTCCTCGAAATGTACTCAACATGCCTGCCTGTCCGTGTTTGCAAAGTTCAAAAGAACGATGCAAAGCGATCACACCGGGTTACAAATAGTGTCGAGTTACAGGTACAGAGCTCCCCTTTCATCCTACTGTGGTAGTGCCTGTTGCTGAATCCATGGAGTTAAGTAATATCCACAGGAATCTGAGTTTTAACTACCGATGTAGTTTAATGTCTGTAGACGAATGCTTACATGTTACTCTTAAATAATAGCTGTGGAAGGTGAAGCAGAAAGAGGACAGGGGCTGGATTTTCAAAAGGACTTAGACCTTGCATGTAAATTGCAAACAGAAATTGGGTACTGGGAATGATATGGAATCTTTGAATGACCAGAATGCTAGACCCCATACAAGTGGTAAGATTCAGAATGGCTGTTATGTTTACTACTGTTGTGTCTGTTCCTTCATCCCAACTCTTCTGGATACTGCTTGCATGAGTTCTTGGGCTCCACTTCCAAGAGTTACCAAGTCAGCCAGTCTTTACCAGAGCAGGATTCATTTTTGGGTGGGGGTTTGGGACAATTGGCACACAGGTTTTAATTTTGACTCACATTTTCTTCTACCTTAGGAACAACCTGTTCACTGTTATATAGCATTTAAACTGCTGCTTTAGGAATCTGGGCTCGGTTGAACAGTATGACCCATTATTTATTTTATTTGACCCTTACTTTTTATACCCTGTCGGTCGGTGTCCCACGTAGATAGATATCTGAAATGAACCCTCCCAGAGAATGACCCAGAATGGGCTAGAAGCTCTAAAGGTAGATAAGGTTCCAGGGTCTGATGAGATTCACCCAAGGGTGCTCAAGGAATTGGCAATGGAACTGGCTGAACCTCTAGTGGGGCTTTTCAGTAGTTCAGACAGAGGTATTTCCAAAAGTCTGGAGAATAGTGGACATAGTTCCGCTTAGAGGTGGACAAGCCAGAGCAGGCTCGAGCCTGGCTCGTCTCCACTCAATATCTATAATCAGCCGAGAGCCAAGGTCAAGCAGAGCCAGTTATGATCAAAGTAAGCATTTTTTGTCCGCCTGAGCAGTTCGTGTAGTATCTGAAATGTTCAGCTCCTCCTACACAGAGACCCGCCTGTGGCAACCAGTGCTCAGCTTGTGTTTTGGCTTGTACAGTCAAGCCAGACCCCTATTTCAGCTCTGTCTTGGAACTAGGTGAACAATTGGGGTGCTGCCGGGATCTGACCTGATCCTGTTCTCATCATTATGTTCATCGGTGTCATTGGGGAGGGCATCTGGGCAAGTTGCGTCTCTTTGTAGGTGACACAATGCTCTGTGCTAAGATAGATCATGATTTAGTGATCAGGGAGATGCAGAGGAATCTGCAAAGGCTAGAGAGGTGGTCTAATGTTTGGCAGTTGAAATGCGGTGCCAAAAAGTGCAAGGTTATGCACCTAGGGAACAAAAACCCATGGACAGTAATGAATTGGGGGGGGGGGGGAACTGAGTGTCACGGAAGAAGAAAGGGACCTGGGAGTCAGTAACTCTCTCAAACAATCAAGCGAGTGTAACACTGTTATACGAAGGTTAATAAGATGTTGGGATTTATTGGAATGGGTATTGACAGCAGGAAAAAGGAGGTGGTGGTAGTAGTTTTGTTTATTCAGCACCCAATCCCAGAGGCTCTGGACAGTGTACAACATAAGAACAAAAAATTCGACAAATGCTGTAGCGTATAAATTAGAACAACACAGGCCATCATAGTATAACCTCAGCAGGCAGACCAAATTAAACACTAAAGACAAGTGGTGATTAAATTAAATGAAACGCTTGTCGAAACAGGTGGGTCTTTAGGCCCCTCCTAAAGGCCTCTACTGAAGGAGCTTTCTGCAGAGACATGGGAAGTGAGTTGCATAGGGCCAGACCAGCTACCTCAAATGTGGGGTCACCTGATATCTTCAACCTGGCCCTGGGAACTGCTAGGAGGAACCCCTTGAAGGAGAGGGTGAGCAGGGCAGTAAGGAGACAACTCACTCGGATAACCCGGTCCCAGTCCACGTAGGACTTTATAGATCAGAAACTGATCTTGAAGGAGATTCGCCACTTCACTGGCGGCCAGTGCAAATCATGCAGGACTGGTGTCACATGACATGACCTTGGAAGGCCTGTTAGTAACCTGGCTGCTGCATAGTGCACTAGCTGCAGGCATCATAGGACCACCTCCACCTACCCCAAGATATAGGACGTTACAGTAACTGAGTCTGGAGATCACAAAGGCATGCTCCAGTGAGGGCAGATCTTCTGGCAGGATCAAGGCTTTTATCCAGGAGATGTTATGAAGATGGTAAAGCCATTCCAGACTACTGGCGACACCTGAGCCTTCAATGTCAGTCTTTCATCCAGAATGACACCCAGATTCTTCACCTTGGTAGAGGTCACCAGACTAGAGGAACCAAGAAAAAACTGGTCCTCTTTGCTGTTGCCTCCACACCGTGCCATCGACCAGGTTCAATCATTAGTAACCTCCATCTTGTCCCGGCTGAGCCATAGCCAGCAAGAGGACATCCCGTCCTGGATCTTGACCAGACATATTGACTGCATCAGGCATCCTGAGTGCACATGACGGGTACAACTGGGTATCATTTGCATAGCGTTAAAAACCCAAGCTGTGTCGTCCAGGGTTCATTTCAAATATTTATCTAGGTGGGACACTGACCCACTGAATATAAAAAGCAAGGGTCAAATGGAAGAAAAATAATGGGTCATTCTGATCAGCTGAGCCCAAATTCATAAAACAGCAGTTTAAAACCTCTGTAACAGTGTACGAGTTGTCCCCAAGGTAGAAAAAAAAAAAAAGGTGGGTCAAAATTAAAAACTATTAGTGCCGAATTGGTAATCCCCACAAAATGAACCCTGGCCGTCTGAGTATGTCACCCAGGGGCAGCATATATAGAATGAACATCATGGGTGAGAGATTCGCACCCTGGAGTACACTACAGAGCAGAGGCGTTGGGGATGAGGAAACATTTCCCATCACTACCCTCTGCATCCTGCCAGTGAGGAAGAACTCTCAAACCAGCCGATGACCCTGCCAGGGAGTCCGCAGGACTTGAAGCCCAGAGACGGTAGTGCGCTCACAGGACTCCCTGAGATGATCCAACAACATGCTATGGTTCACCGTATCAGATGCTGATGAGAGATTGAGTAGAAAGAGAATTGACCATTGTCCTTTATCTCTAGCCCTGAGAAGAGGTCATTATGTACTGTCAGTACTGTGTCTGGATCTAAACCTGGACTTGAGTGGTTCTTGGTTGTTAAAAACTGTGAGGAGGGCCTTTGAGCTGCAGAGCCACAATCTTCTCAATAATCTTTCCTAAAAATAGAAGGTTAGAGACTGGTCTAAAATTTGTCAAGCAGTTTGGATCTAAAGATAGTTTTTTCAGGAGGGGTCTCACCAGGGCATCTTTCAGTGTGCTTGGAAAAGACCTCTCTGAAAGGGAGCACCAGACTATCTCAGCAAACACTGGACCCAGGAGTCCAACACCACTCACTAGGAGGCATGTTGCACCCAGGTCCAGTTCACAAGAAGAGGGCCGCAGCTCAGAAATTGTCCTACATACCTCCTCCACCAAAACCAGCCTAAACTTTACCCAGACGGGGGAGTGCTCCCCGAGATGTCCCATCTGACACTGCTGGGCCGCAGCACTGGCCCAGTTGAGGTTTTCCCAGATCTCTTGGTTCAGAGACACACACAAGAGACAGGGTTCCCAGTGACAGTACACATATACCAAGGCATGAAAAAAGTCATGGAACTCGCTTCTCCATGTACACAAACTGATGTCCATCCACATTTGTTTAAAACTATGCAGTTTATTGACACAAAACACTTCCAGAAGGTGGAAAAAACAGAGACTCACGTTTCTGTGAGGCTTTATCAAACTGATCACCCTCTGCTGCTCATTCTGCCTTTATGGCAGTGAAAGTGTCATGTAACTGTTACAATTTAAAGGGACACAGTCATATGATGTAAACATTATCCTGGACCTAATGGAAGACACTCTGTCGGAGAAGACTACCTCTAATATAGGTTACTGGTGAGACCACGCCTGAAATACCATGCTCGGTTCTGGAGTCCTTACCTAAAGGACAAGGACTGGCTGGAGATGGTGCAGTGCAGGGTGTCCCAACATGATTCAGGGCCAACAGGGTAGATCTTGCGAGGATCGGCTCAAGGTACTGAACAGGCATTCACTGCAGACCAGGCAAGAGAGAGAGAGAGAGAGGGGAGTAGGGTATAGACCTTAAAAATCCGGTAAGGAATAAAGGTGAACTGCAGGGAACTATGTAGCAGGAGTAAAGATTCAAGAACCCAAGGTCATGAGTGAAATCTGGCAGGGGGAGGGTTTAAGAGGGATGTAAGGAATTTCTGTTTTATTTATTTAGTTTTTATAGACAAATCCTGCCTATTTTCAGGCACGACCCGGGGGAGGGGGATACAGATGAATGCCAACTGACCTTGAACCAGATTAAGCTGTTGGTGGTATTTTTAGTGAATGAGGGAAATTTGGCCAGGACACCGGGGAAATTCCCCTACTCTGAGTAGGTGGAGCCTTTGCTGCTGGCTGTAAGATGGCCAGTTCGCATGATCCCCTGGAGGAGATGGACGCTGTTAGCTCAGAGAGTCGGCCTCCTCCTCTCTGCTACCTTCTCAAGAGGCCCCAGATGCATGTCTTGCTGTAGCTGATGTTAATGTCGACTATTTTGAATTTGACTCGTTCTTCAAAGCGACCCTAAAGAAGTTGTTTCCAGTCTACCTGATGTGCAAAGTGGCTCCAGCGTTCAGTTCTAGTCTTCGGAGCAGCGCGGCGTTAATCCTGCAATTGCAGCTTTTAGATTCGGCATTGCGAGTTTCTGCGCGAGCATCGCCTGGGCCGCCACTTCCTTGTTCTCCCTCCTCGCGATATCGGCATTGAAGCCAGTCAGCGGCCTACCCGATGGATTCGGCTTCTGTTCCTGCTGTAGAGAATTCTCTCTCAACCCCTCTACTGCTGTTTTCGGACTACTTCAAACGATCCACTGACTACCTATATCGAAAAGCCAGATTCTGAAATCCCTGCAGCTATTTCCTGCTCTGTAAGTGACTTAGCACTACAACTGCTTCCTTGCTTGCTGGAGAAACCCACAGTATTTTTTCTCAGCTACACAGGAACCTGGCTGGTCCAAACGAGGGGTTCCTTATTCCCCAAAAAATTAAATCTGGCCAAAATACTGATTTAGACTGGTCACCAGAGTCAGCTTTATTACATGCTGGCTGGGAAAGAGATATTGAAGGGACTTGGACTCTGATTCTCAGGACTCTGTCTACATTAATATGCTTCAAAACTCTGCTAAGAATAATGACCTGAGCTCCACGAACCCGGGGTGTGACTCTTTCTTCTTCTACTGTTACTAGTGACACTATTGTTGTTCCTAAGTCTATTTCTACTGTACCTGAACCCACTCACTGTTTTCTCAGGACCTACTTTGTTACCTACTGTTGCTGCACTAAAAGTTCAACATTTAAACTTACTGATTTATTTTCCTCCAAAGGCGAACCTGCACCTAGGAGGAATGCAGTGCGTTGCTTTATAAGGTGGGATTAGAACCCCACCAGATCGCTTATATAGCTAAAACCCTCCTTAAGGGTTCCATGAAGTTTTTCTTCTGAGATTTTTGCCCTGATTAATATAGGTAATTCCAATTTTGATGTTAGTTTTAAACAAATGTCTGGGCTTGATAGATTCTGGGCCCAATATGACAAACTTCAGACTACACCCATTTGGTCCCCTTCCAGGCCATCCTCTCACCAAACCTGCCATTATGTAACATTACTGTTGTTTTAAAAATTAGGAGTTCACATTGAAGACATTTTATTTTGGTTAAACAAACGCTGTGAAGTCTTGAATAGGCCTACCCCTAATCTAGACTCTGAACAGATTTGGGATGGCAGTTGGAAGGTCCGTGTAAGCTTTTTTCCACTAACACTGGCCCACGACATTTGCCTAATTTTTCTTTCTAGGTAAAGACAAGGGCTTCATTTTTACGCTGGACAACCCAAGTCCTGTTTTAAATGTGGGTCACGACCCATTTAAGTTCGGCTTATGATACCCTTTAAATGTAGCCACTGCTTTGAATACGGTCATATTGCAGCTAAATGTACTAATTCATTTAAGTGTAACTTATGTGATGGGACTGGCGCATAGTGCAGGTGCCCCTGGGCCTCTCATAACAGAGAAGATTGTCCCTCTCATGATGGCATTATTACTATTGCTCAACAGTCACTTGCCCATAGTCTAGCTTCCTCTAATTCAGAGTTACCCTCCTCCGGTAGTTGGAGATGTCTCTTCTGTTCCAGTTTTCCAACCTCTTTCCTGTTATACCTACTCCTACTGCCATTGTGGTTTCCTGATACTACACCGTTATTCCAGATATGGATATGCCCCCCTCGGGTCAAGGGGAGATAATTTTAGTTTTACCACTGTTACCCATAAGCGGACTAGGAAGGGTTTAGCTGTTGCTACTCGTAGTAAGGAACCCCTGCACGGAACTGGCAAACCTCTAACAAATTTGCGGTTTAGCCTACAAATTTTCAGACAAAGACTTGGGGGTGAGGATACTGATTCCTCCTCTCTTCTTTCTTTCCCGGATGGGGGTGATGGGGCTGATCACGGATCCCATTGCAAAGCGTACTAGGCAGCGTATATAGGTAAGTCACCACCTATTACTTAAATCCTGTCTTCCTTAAAGATCTGCTCTTTAAATGTGAACAGCATTAAAGGGAAGAGAAAATTAGGGAGGATTTTTTTAACCCTTTCTGATTTACAGAGTGACATTATCTACCTTGTTGACACTAGATTAAAGACCCATGGGGAATTATTCCAGGCCTCTAAGGCATGGACTGCAGGCCCTTCTTTTTGGTCTGTTGGACCTGATACTTGTGATGGGGTCGGGATATTGTTCTCCAGCTCTAATTTTACAGTCTCTAGACTTGTAGATATTTCCCTGGTAGAGCTTTGTTATTAGATTTCTCATATAAATCTGAGAGATTTAGTATGATTGGGACCTCGCGCCTCAAACCAAGGCTCAGAGGGCTTCCCTTTTCACCAAATTAAGCCCTACCTTTTTCCTCCAGATTACTACTATGGGTCGGAGATTTCAATTTGGCCTACATCAAACAGATCGAGGCCTAAAGACTTCCAAGTTATTTTGTGACTCTGTGGCTTTAAATAGTGTGGTCTCTATGGCCAAGCTTGTGGATGTTTATAGACATTTCCATAAAACTGGTGGGTCCACTTTTTAAAGGGTCCTTACATACTAGGATAGATTTTCTTTTTCATCTAAGATTTTGATTTTACTTTCCTGTACAACTGTGGCTACAGATTTTGGATCACGTTGCCCTATGTGCCACTTTTTCCTGGGACTCTGCTCCTAGATGTAAGAAAGCCAGTTGGCGTCTTAATGATTCTCTACTTAATGACCCTCTTTTCTTAAACTTTGGCACAAAGAGTTTACATCTCGGTTGTCAGTAGTTGATTTTTATGATACTGGGATGGATTGGTGGGAGGAATCTAAGCTAAGCTGAAACAGTTTTTCAGAAGGTGGCGGCAAAAAACAGAATACTAAATATTTGTCTTATCTGTCACTACGGCATCAGCTACAGCACCTATTCTCTTTAGCTAGCTCTACTACTCATGATTTTAGCTCTCAGATTAGTGAGGTCAGCGCTAAAATGAGATTATCCAGTATAATCGTGCTGACTCTTTAGGTCAGGAGGCGCATTTTGGCACTCATCTTACTAAAGGTTGTTTAGACCCGTTTAAGGTCTGTAAAGATAGAGTTGAAGCTAATTAATTACCTCTCTATTGTCTCCATCGGGGGAGTTACTTAAGAAACCTGAGGATTTGCTTCACTGTGTTGAAAATTATGTTTTCAACATGTTTGGCACTAAAGCTGACCTTGACAATGCGGATCATTTTCTTTGCTCACTGTCCTTACCTCAGCTTTCGGACTCTGATCGAAACAAGCTTTCTTCGGTCATTACTGAACCAGAGGTATTGGCGGCCATTACTAGTTTAAAATCGCATTCTGTTCCGGGGTCTGATGGCCTAACCCCACATTTTTTCAAGACTTTCTCTGCTGATCTTGTTCCGGTTCTAACTATTCTCTATAATGAGATGTTACATTCTGATGCCTTGGCTACTTCTATGAAAGAAGCTTTACTGATTTTACTGTTTAAGAAAAAGGGATCCCTTTGACATTACAAATTGGAGACCAATCAGTCTGCTTAATGTGGATTATAAGATCCTTGCCAAAATTCTTTTATCTAGAATGATTACTTTGGCATCACAATGATTAGCCCAACTCAAACCTGTGGTATCCCAGGTAGGCATCTTTCTGACAATTTGATTTTATTGAGAGAATTGTTTACTCTGGGACAACAAAATGCTGTAACAGGATGGATTATAAGTTTAGACCAGGAAAAAGCATTTGATACAGTCTCTCATGAGTTCTTATTTCTAGCCCTGAAGGCTTTTGGGTTCCAGTATGCTTCCTTTCCTGGCTTCGTTTATTATATAGGAATGTTATGTCGTCCTAATGTGAGCGGCTGGATAGGCCATCCTACTATTCTGGCCCGTGGATGCGTCAGGGTGCCCGTTAAGTCCCTTATTATATACCTTTTTATTGATACTCTTTTGAGAGCCTTTTTCTTTGCCCACAGATTACTGGGTTGCTCTGTACTCCCTCCTCTTACCACTTAAAATATTAGCTTATGCGGACGATTTAATTTGGCTGTGGATTCTTCCACGAAACAGAGGATATTGTTCAGGTTTTACAGGCATTCTCTTCTGTTTCAGGTTCTAAGATAAATTTTACAAAAGTATTTGTGTACCACTAGGGCATACTTCCCTCCTAATGCAGGCCTTTATGCTGGTGTTTCTGTATCCACTAATGTTTTTTTATTTAGGTATTTTTTGGTTGTGATGATCCATATCTATAATTGGAATCTTGCCCTACAAAAGGCAGATAATGTGATTAATGGGTGGAAAAAGCATTTAATTGGGAAGAAGAAACGGGTTGTGCTCCTTAAAACTCTGGTTATACCGATTTTCCTGCATCTTTGTTATGTGTTCCCCCTGCCCATTTCCCTATTTTCCAGATTAACGGGGATTTTTTTCAAGGGATTGTGGGGATCCAGGCTAAACCTCATTAAAAGACATATTATTTACAGACCGCTCAAGGAAGGTGGACTTGGTATGATCCACCCCGTTGTTTTTTTTTTTTACAGCCTTTTTCTTCATTATAATTATGGGAAAGTGCTGAAACCAGGGACTGTTTTTTGGAAGCCCTATTTTTTAGCATGGTTCTCCCTCTGCCTTGATAACTGGCAAGCCCGTTATAAAGGGGTTATTTCAAATCCCAACTGATCCTCTTATGGGAAAGAGGTTTTAAGATGGCCTTGACCTGGTGTCTTCATCCTCAGGACTTTTGTATCTTATCTAGACCCCAACTATATGAGGCGACTTTTGAGGTTGGAGGCTCAGGAGGAGATTGTTTTTCTGTTCTGCCCTCTGGGCGTCTCCCTGGGTACTCCACCAACTGCTAAATCAACGGCTGCCATCGTATTTATAGGATATGGTATGGTTATGCAACTATGATAGACTAGGAGTTAATAACAATCATAAGCATAAAGCCTTGTCTTTGAGATATTGTCCTAGATCCTCTTGCCTCAATGTTTGTAAAACTCAGCAACATTTATTTTGTGAATGCCCTTCTCTTTGGAAGTCTGGTCTACCCTATCTGCTAACTGGGCAAGAACCCTTGCTGACCTCTTTCTTATGAACATGTTATGTTTTGCAGAATGACCTGCTTAATAAAGTATCATGTTGACAGTTTATATATAATTTTGCTATTATTTATTATTTATGGCAAGCCAGATGTTTGCTAGTGTTACACCAAAAAACTATTTCCATTCATGAAGTATTTTGTAATATTCGGCTGCTTTGTGTTCTGTAAAAGTCTGACTTCTTACTTTTTCTACTCATAAGCTGTATTGTTTTGGAAACATTGTGATACTTTCTTCTGTTAACTGATTTTTGCCTTGTTTGGATTGTTTCTGTTTATTGAATTGTTTTGTTTTTTTTGTAATGAAGCCCGCTTTATTACCAATAAAATTCCCCTACTCTTTTCGATAAGTGCCACGGGATCTTTAACATCCACCTGAACTACCACCAATCCAGGCGGATGGGACCTCGGTTTTTAACGTCTCATTCGAAAGACGGCACCTTAGAAGTGCAGCACCCCTCTCATGCTGCAGTACAGTGTCAGTACTGGGATATTAACCCAAGTGCCAGATGTGGGAACTGAACCCATAGCCCTCTGATCTCCCGGCCTCAGAGGCGAGTGTGCTACCTACTGAGCCACTGACACTGCTGAAAGGGTGGTGGAGCTGTGGAACATAGAAACATAGAAGTTGACAGCAGATAAGTACCGCAAGGCCCATCCAGGCTGTTCATTTTTTTTTTTTTTTAACCTTATGAATGTGCCATAGGCCTTTACTCTGTCAATGGCCTATCTATTCATACTCATCTGTACTGCTCCGATATGCCTATCTCATGCCTGTTTGAAGCCCTGCACTGTATTCATATCCACTACTTCTTGAAGTAGGCTCTTCCATGCATCCACCACCCTTTCTGTGAAAAAGAACTTCCTCACATTACCCCTTTATCGGCATCCTTCTAAGCTCATGCTGTGTCCTTCTGTCCTGCTATTTTTCTTATAATGAAACATGTTACTCTTTCACCTTGTTAATGCCCTTAAGGTGCTTGAATGTTTCGATCATATCACCTCTTTCTCTCTTGCTCTAGGGTATACATATTGAGCTCTGTTAATCTGTCCTCATATGTTTTCTGATGCAGCCCCTGCACCATTTTGGTTGCCATTCTCTGGACTCCTTCCATTTTGTTAATGTGCTTGCGAAGGTGCGGCCTCCAGTCCTGCACGCGGTACTTCAGATGGGGCCTAACAAGTGTCTTGTAAAGAGGGATTATTACCTCCCACTTATGACTTGATACTCCTACTAAAACACCCCAAGATCCCCCTAGCCTTACCTTCTGGTTTAGTGGTCTGCTTGGATGACTTCAGGTCATCTGTGATGATGATAATGCCCAAGTCTCTTTCTTCCCTTGTGATTGCCAGCAACTCCCCTCCCAACTTATAGGTGGCTTAGGGGTTTCTCTTCTCTATGTGCATGATCTCGCACTTCTTTGTGTTAAACCCCAGTTGCCACTCTTCTGACCATTTTGCCAGTTTATCCAGATCTCTTCTCATTCTGTCCACCCTATCTGGATCATCTTCTCTGTTGCAGGTCTTGGTGTCATCTGCAAACAGACAAACCTTATCCTCCAGTCCATCTGCAGTGTCACTGATGAAGATATTGAAGAGGACTGGCCCCAGGACTGATCCCTGAAGTACCCCATTTGTGACTTGCATCTCTTCTTTCTGTATACTGTTTACCACCACTCTCTGTTTTCTGCCTGCCAGCCAGTTTGCCACCCAGTTGACCAACTTCTGACCCACCCCAAGCCTACCCATCCTACTAATCAATCTTCTATGTGGTACAGTATCCAAAGCTTTGCTGAAGTCAAGGTGGGCGACATCAACTGCAGCCCCACCACTCTGGTTACCCGGTCAAAGAAACCCATGAGATTAGTTTGACAAAACCTTCCTGTTGTAAACCCATGCAGTCTTGGATCCTGTGCACCTATGAATTCCAGGTGTTGCACTATCCTTTCCTTAAGGAGTGCTTCCATAATCTTGCCCACTACTGAGGTAAGACTGACTGGACTGTAGTTCCCTGCCTCCTCCTTGCTACCACTCTTGCGGATCGGGATCACATGAACCCTTCTCCAGTCTTCTGGGACCTCTCTTGTGCTCAGAGACTCACTAAACGGTTCTGTTAATTGCTCTGCTAGTTCCACCCTTAGCACCCTGGGATGTATGCCATCTGGTCTCATTGCCTTGTCCACCCTGAGCTTAGCGAGCTCTTGTAGGACCCTTTCTTTTGTGAAGGGACTTATGCACATATCCCTCCCCCCTGTGTCCATAGTGCTGAGCTGTGGGCCCTGCCCTACCTCCTTCTCAGTAAATACTGAGCAGAAGTATCTTTAGGATAGATGCTTTTCCTTGGTCCTCCTTCACACACTCCCTCTTATCCCCTTTGATCTTAGCAGTACCCCCTCTGGACTTTCTCTTTTCACTAATGTATCTATAGAAAGTCTTGTCCCCTTCTTTTATTGTTCATGCTAGTGTTTCCTCTGTTTGGGCCTTTGCCTGCCTTACCTATATCCCCTAGGGGAGTTTGGTATGCCTCCCTATCTTTGTCGCACTACGTTCCCTTATATTTCCTGAAGGCTAGTCTTTTGGCTCTGAACTTTTCTGCTACTGTTTTTGAGAACCAAAGTGGTTTCCTCCTCCTTTTGCTCTTGCCTTTCTCCTTAACACAATGGGATGTTGCTTCATGTATTGCATTCTTAATGCTTGCCCACTTTGCCTGTACCCCCTCATCTGTATTTCTTCTTGCCAGGGCAAGCTTAACTCTGTTGGCCATCTTATCAAAGTCAGCTCCTTTGAAGTCCCATATTTTTGCATTGGAATGGGATGATTTTGTTCTGGTGGCCAAATTGAATCATACCATGTGATGGTCACTGGCCCTCAGGTGACCTTCTACCTGGAGTTCTGTGATCCTTTCCTCATTAGTCGTTATTAGATCTAGGATGGCCCTGTTTCTTGTGGGTTGTTGAACCAGTTGTTTGGGGTCCTCCCCCAGCGGGGAATCCACACTGTGTCTAGTTCTGGTGGATGTTCCTGCTGGTATTGACCAATCTGTACCTGGCATGTTGAAGTTTCCCATTATCAGAACCTCCCCTTTAGCTGTCATGTTTTGTATATCTTCTAACAGTAACGTGACTCTGTCCTCTCCCTGGTCTGGAAGCCTGTAGACAACCACAGTTCGTATGTCTGTCCCATTTCCTGTTTCCAGGGTGACCCACCCACAGTTCTTCTGGCTCCTTATGTGTATTCTGAATTTTTGTAGCTTTGATATTTTCATTCACATACTCCGCCCCCCCCCCTTTTTTTTTCTTGCACCTCTGTCTCTTCTGAACAGTACATAGCTGGGTACTGAAATCTCCCAAGTGTGGTTACTGGTGAATCATGTCTTGCTAATGGCTACTATGTCCAGTTTAGCCTTTGTCATTGTTGCCTGCAGGTCTGGGATCTTGTTTTCCAGACTGCGGGCATTTGTGTACATGATTTTCCATTGGCCAGATTTTGGTGCGTTAGTTGTTGGGCGAGGTCTGGCGTTTCCCCATCGCATCGTATGGGGGGACAGACCTTTTTCCTTACCTGGTGATGCAAATGAACTACAAACATGCTGAACTCCTGTTTGATCACTAGCTAAGGGGGGGGAGGTGTGTTCTTCCCGTTCAGTGTATCAAGTGCTGCACTCCTCTCCCTATTGGTTAGTTTAAATATTCTGCAAAGACTTCAAGCTTCTGCCCCAATGCACTGACTCCCTCCTTAGTCAGATGCAGTCCGTCAAAACAGTCCGCCAGCAGATGTGGGTACCAAGACCATAAATGGTTTCAAGCATGGCTGGCACAGAGTGAATGGGGTGGTTTCTTAGATCAGTAACAGTAGGAAGGGGAGGGGGTGGACAGGGAGGTATAAAATCCTGTATGGACTAGGTACCAGAGCAAATGGGGAACTACAGGCAGACTAGATGAACTTTTGGTCTTTGTCTGCCATCATTTTCCAAGGCTTGTTAGGAAGTGGTGGTCATTACTTAGGAACCAGAAATGCCAGAACCTGTGCAAGTGAGGAAATCCAGAGCCAATGCAAACAAGTATTATTTCTCAGAAACGAATGCATCCAGATAAATTAAACAGGAACATTCAGCACTAAGAGCCCTACACCCAAGTGTGGGGCTAGTCCCAATTTGCACTTTGTGTGCAAAAACACGTTAGTACTTACTGTTTATTGCAGTATAGTAGATTTATCAGACTGATTGTTCTGACTTCCAAGCTCACATTTTCTGTAACTACAAATTCCCAGAATTCTCTGCAGCTGATATCAAAGTGTAGCTGCAGCAGTGGAAGATTCAGTAACTTACGGTGCTGATGAATCTCCCATTGCTACAGCCCTGCTCTTATGTCGGCTGCAGGGGATTCTGGGATTTTTAGTTACAGAAAATGTCAGTTTGGAAGTCAGAAAAATCAGTCTTGATAAATCTACTAACAAACAAAACAATGGCGGTACACAGCAGAAGACAAATCAACTAAGAAATAATTAATCCCAACCTTTATTCCATTCCTAAGAGAACACGGCACTAAGCTTAGTGTCATGTTCTCTTTGGAATGGAACAAAGGTTGGATTCAATTACTTCTTAGTTGTCTTGTCTTCTGCTGAGTGCTGCCATTGTTGTGTTTGTTTGTATGTGCAGTTTGTTGGCTGGCACCCTTTTGGCCTAGAGCGCGTGGTGTGGTGTTTCACATGTACTACCATTATCGTTCTTTGCTGGCAGTTCTACATATATGGAGCTAGTGGAACTGCCAGCAAAGATAATTGTAGTACATTTGGACAACCTTCGATCATATTAATAACTTCATAAGAGCCATGGGCGCCTGCAGCTGGCACCCCTACCTTGCATCATTAAAGTGATGTTTTTCGGGATGGGGCTGCAGCGCTCAGCGATCGCTCGGCTCATACGCAGAGGTCACGAGCCAAGCAAAATAAGATAAAATTAACACCTTTACACTATTTAAAAAAAACTGTTCCAACTAGCTCATTTAGCTCATCGGGAAGGCAACTCTCTGGACTAAGTTGCCTGCCCAAATTGTGTCAGTGGCTATTTTGAGGCCATAAGGGTACAGGCTTTTTAATAGCACTATCCATTTGATTTATTTCTGCAGTACAGACTTTAGTCTGTCCCATCCCCTTGGCAGTGTACATATCCACTCCAGGGCTCAAAATCTAAAACCTTTTGTGTTAGAATTGCGAGCTTGCTTGAAGTGTGCACCCAGGGCATTGTTAACGTCCTTGAGAGGTGATACGTAGGGGTATTTGCCTCAGCATTCTCGTGCTCCTATATTGAAAAAAAATATTCTGATTGTATCTATGTGGTGTGTGCACAACTCTTTCTTCTAGCCCCTAAAAGACGAGGATTAAAAGAGGGTGCTAAATGGGTGTCATGTTAATGGTACAGTATTAAAGAAGCAGTGTTCAAGGGTAAGCTGCCAGGTGTTGTATTTGCTGCTTTGACTTTGTAGATAACTGTCTTTGTAACATGGCATAGATATGAATCAGGAAATCGGCACCGTGCATTGGACAAAATGCGTCAGGTGGTGTACTTTGGAGATGGCATTAGTCCACCAGCAATGCTGTCCTCAAACTGAAGTACTGATCTCTGCCACGGAGTGGAGAATCCGCAGTAGTGAAGGAGTGCAGGACACGCATCAGCATGGAAGGGCTTGTCTGTCTCACTCACTCACCCGAGTGTGCGCGAGTATGGCACACAGAATAGCAGTCTTGACAAGAAGGAAAAGGAATCCGGCTGACATAGGAGGCACATAATGGGCAACAGTGCTAAGTTGTGCACCGGTCATGGTAAAGTAAATGAGTATGCAAGGTAGAGGCACACTGCAGCATAGGGCACAGATAGGAGCAAAGTGGAGACACATAAGTACTCAACAACTGACATAGTGGCAGGTGGAACTGGTTGCACGAGATCAGACGATTGAGCTGAGCAGACTAACCAGGTGATCAGATATGCAAAGTACTTGGTAGCTGTTCGACAGGTCAGATCACGACAGTAAAAGAATGAACACAGTGAAACCTACTAAGCAGTGTACTCAAAGAACTACCGCGTAAAATTGGAAAAAAATTAAAAAAAAACAAAAAAAAACATGCCATGTCTTATCACATGCTACCAGATGAGTGGCCTCTTGTTGTGAGCATCAGTGGCTTAATAGATGTATAGACGTACATCCAAGGGATAACAAAAGTGCACTGAACATATTTCTAAAACCATGTTACAAGCGCGTTAAACCACTCCGAAGGTGGCATCTAAAGGTGGATTAATGCATGGTTGGGCCATTGTAGGCACTCGGCCTGCAGCCACATGCCACAACCCTCCCAACCATGCATTAATCCACCATTAGATGCCACCTTTGTCATGCTTAATGCTTACTTGATGTTCTAAGCCACTAGCTTTAGGTGCTCTTTCACTGCAGTATGTATCCTGGTTGAAAAGTTACCTGTATAGAAGCAACTTGTGAAACTTGATCGCTCTTTCTGATAGGACTGTCACCAGTGTTGGTGTCCTGCAAGGCTTGATCCTGAGTCCTTTGCTTCTCTCTTTTTTTTTTTTTTTAATTATTATTAATAATTATTCTCTTGTCACTTTCTCCTGATCCTGGTTAAACAATTTCCCCTTCTCTTTCTCTTTAATATACGCTGATGACCTGGTGTCGTATGTTAATTCACGTTGTTTGGTTGCTTTAAATAGGTGGCTAAATTCTGACTTCTTCAAGGTCCAAGGGTGACGTTATTATAATAAGTCTTAAACACTAAAAAGACAGAAACTGTGGGTTGGACTGCGGGTAAAGGGTTCCGTGCACCCAGCAGCCAACAACCAAAGCAGAGGCACAAAGGAGCACTATGGCATCTGTGCAAAAACTTTTATTATAAAGTGTCATTGAGTGACCAAATGTGCAACATACCAGATTAAAAGGCAGCACTGCCACCTTGTGCAGTATTATTTCTTTCTTTACTGTGTTGTTTTTTTTCTGCACCAGCATACCTCCAGGTTCTGCTTCAGTGTCCTGAACTGGCGGAAGGTGCCCACCTGGAAAATGAACAAGGGGTCTTAGGGGTGACGCACTCTTAAAACAGCATTACACTACAGTATGGTACATTGGCTTGTCCTTTATTGCATTTTATATGTATGTGCAGTGATTAAAAATAATTTTATTAAAAAATTGGTTAACATCTAAAAATATATTTTTTGTAATGAGGAACACAAGTTAAGGGGGTTCAAAAAAAAAAACTTCGAGTCAACTCCAGACATTTAAATGTCTCCAGTGTTGATGGGTCCCTGTTGGATACTGGCAGTCATTATACATATTTGGGGATCTCTCTTGACTCCACATTAGATTTTTTTTTGTGCCATATTTTTGCACTGCGTAAATTTATTAGCTTCAGGTTGGGCCTTGGCATATAGAATTGTTATAATCCTTCCCATTAGGCTTGCTTGGCAATTGTATAAGTAGTCCTACTGTTTAGCCTGAACTGTAATCTGCTTTTATTTTTTAATACATATAAAAGTAACCTGGCCAAGGTGATCTCACCTGTAGTGACATTTGTCATTGTCCCTTGCTACCCATCTTCTCACTCACCACTGTCTTTTACACTCTAGTTTGGGTTGGCTTTCCCTCGCTGCTTTAAGTGTTCTTTCTTCCTCGGTTGCTTTACTGACATGCCACTAGGAACACAGATGTCTCCTGCTTTGATGTTCCCCTTGTGTATCTACCCTCACAGATCCAGTGAAAAGTCATTGTTCCTAAGTGTTGGAATGTGTTGCTGCTGGGCTGCTTCTTTGCTTCCATTTGTTGGAACATTTTTCCTTTGGGAGTTCATAATGCTCTTCTCTCATTTTCTTTTCAGGGTGAACTAAGAAAATAGCTACACAGATTAAATGTCAGTCTTTGTGTAGTATTTTATAATTCATGCTTTTTGTAAAGTCAGTGCCAGAATCTATAACTACTGTATCTGTGATACATTTTTTGTATTTCTCACTCAGTTCTGTAAACGTGTGCTGTATTTTACAGTCCTGCATTTGTCATGTAGTCAATACTTTCCCAAGTCATGCCTGAAAATTTTCTGGTTAACAAAAGCAAAATAAATAAAATTATAAGATAGGTGAAGAGAACCAAGTAATACAATTGGTAAAACACCATCAGGTGACCATGCATTAAATGCCTGTATATGCCCAGTGCCTGTGATGCTCCCTGAAGCTGTATCCTGGGCAGTGCGGCACTCATTATTTAGTGGGGAATTGTAACATGAAAGGCAGCCATGTTCAACACTGCTTAAGTGAGAGACTGCTCTTCCACAGTTAGGCAAGTGAGAATGCTGCACTGCAGTCACCGGGGATAATGGGGAGTGCTAAGTGACTTGTGGCATTTATCCAGGTCACCTAATGGTGTTGCAGCAATGGCATGTTGTTTTTATTGGTTTTCCTAAGCCATGTTCCTTCCCTGTTTGTCAGAAGTTGGCGGCACATAACCTCGTTGTCTAAGGGAGCCCAGCAGCTCGTGTCACATTGTGGGGGAGAGAGTGACAGCAAGAGCGGGACAGATAATCAGCAAGTCCAGCAATGTCCTGTGTGCAGGAGATACAGGTCGAGCAGAGTTTCCTGTGGATGTCGATCTCCATCATGCACATTCTCCAGCCCCTCCCCCAGCCGAAAAGGCCACTGAGACGCAGGTGTTAGCGACTTGCCAGAGAGATGGACAACGCTAAGAGAGAGAAGCATAGAGCATGCCCCCCTCCCCCGGTGGAGTCATGCATCGTGCGAGACAGCTGGAGCTCTCACATCTGTTTCTGCCTGCCAGTACTCGGAGCAATGTCCATGGGAGTGACTGAGGGCACGAGGGAGACGGGGACAGAGCAGTGCAGGCACTTGCTTTGCTTCTGTGATCGCCACCTGTCCTGAGACTGTATCAGGAGAGTCCCCACCTTGATTTCCCATTTCTGGGGCCCCCCCAGTGAAACACTGTGGTCCCAGACTTTGCTTCACATCAGGAGTAAGTTCCCATTCTCGGGGGGCTAGTGATGACACACTGTGTTCCCCGACTGTGTTTTATCCAACGATCGCCCGAGAGAGAGAGGAAGACATACAGAAGTGCAACAGTGGACTGAGCGCTCACTCACTTTGTCTGCCCCAGTGCTGCACTCTATGTGCATTCCGGGCCACCACCCCAACCCCTCGAGATGCATTACAGTCACTGCCCATAAAGTGCGGAGAGATAGACATAGAAACGGAATCCCTGTCCGGCTGTATGTCTTTGCAAGAGACAGAGAGACATCACAGAAGAGAGACAATCAGCAACGTGTTCACCGTCACCAACAGCATACTGTGTTTGGGAGAGAGTGTAAGAGGCCCCCTCACCCCAAGCGATACTCGTCCGCAGTGCACCTTGCAGTTTGTGATCTGCTTAACTGTGGGTGCAGTCTGATCCAAGATCGGATTGCCTGCTGCAGTGTCCTTATCCAAGATCGGCTTGGCTACTTCAGTGCCTGTGTTGTTGTACTGTCCCTGATCATGTGGAGAGAGCACGGGTGATAGCAAGTGAGTGCTGAGTTGGGTGGGCAATCAAGCAGCTCCTTTGAGGCCGGCCATTGTAGCCGGAGTGATGGCTGGGGCTACAGGTCCAAAGTGGATATTATAGGATTCTGTGAGTGTGACATTCTTCAGTCATTGGGGGAGTTAGCGAGACCAAGGACTGAGGAGCAAGATACATGTCGTCGTAGTTTGTCTTTGCAGCGGCATTAATCTCTTCTGGGGAAGGGGCATATAGTCCAGGTGATATGCAGGGTACAGGGCATTCCTACACACAAGAAATGTCACAGATCATCTCAGTGGTTTGTGTGACATTTCTGTGTGCATCACAGCCATGCACTCTGGGTTCCTTCTCAGGGAGTTTTATGCAAGGCGGCAGGATATGGTCCCTTTTTTCACCTTTTCACTGGGGGGGGGGGACCCTTTTTGGGTATGTCATGATTGTTTTCTCATAACCCATGTTATAAGCGCAATAGCCCACATCCGGGTGCAAGTTTATAGGCATTTAATGCACGCTTGGTGCGCGTTGAGGACACTCTGCTGCAGCGCACTCTAGGTGTATATTAAATACCTATGAACCCACACCTTGTCATGGGTTATTGCTAATCAAGAATACAGCGTAGTGTTCCCCCCCCCCATAACCCCCCAAAATCTTGGAGGTCAGACCTGTTCCGCTGGCTGCCCCCCCATGTCCAGAGCTTATCCCGCTGGGTGGGGCAGCTGGGAGGCGCCTCCCCAACAGACACTGTGGGTGAGCTCTGACTTGACCCGGGTCGGGAGCCACCGGATGTGAGCCCAAGCAGATGTCAGAGGCAGTGGAGATGGCTTTTTCCCCAGTGCTTCCCTGGGGTGGGATGTACAATGTTCTCTCTCCTAAGCTGGTCTCCAGGCTCATAACTAGTGGAAGGTCCTTCCTGGTACCATGTGAAAGGCAGGAAAAAGATTTCTGCAGGGGAACCAGATCCTCCCCTCTGCATCCTGTAGCTCTCAGCTTACTTCCTGCCTGTCAAGAGGCAGGTTCTCTGCAGGGGCTCGGCCACTGTTTTGTCAAAGCTGAAGACATCAAACTGTAAGTGCAGTTTACTTTTTCACTCTGAAGAGGATTTTCAATGGGGGAAGCTTAACCAGCGTTTCCTCTCAGATTCTGTAGGGTCCCCAGTCTCAGCCGTGCATGCTGAATGGACTGCACCCCTTCTCTCCTACTCCTTGCCGTGCTTTGAGGCACGCATCTTCCCCGGTCACCTTATTAGGAGGGAGGCACATGATAGCTCGACAGGAGTCCTCTTTTTTTTTTTTTTGAAAATCACAGACCTAGCACAGGTATCCCAGCCTCAGCCCTGCGTGCTGTACAGTCTGGCTTCTCGTCTCTGCTCACAGATGTTCGCTGCCAGCACCCTTCGTCTGGCAAGACACAGGAATTGGGGTCTCTTGTGCTGCAAAATTATTTTTTGCTCTGGAGAGCCGAGCTTCATTCTCCTCGTTGATGGCCACTGCTGCTCAGGCAGTCGACGCTGCACACAGTTAACGAGCCCCCTAGTCCTCAGGCTCGTCGACAAACATGGGAGAAGCCTCTAGGAGTGATCGCACCCCGCAGCAACAGGAGGAGTCTTGGGGGAAGCCTCTAGGAGCGATCACACCCCGTGGCACCAGGAATCTTTTTCAGCTTAGGAAGAGCCAAGCTTCTCCTCTTCGTCGACGCCACGAACTTTCTGTCGGCGAGCCCTTGGTCTTCAGGCTCACCGATGATCGGTGGAGGAATACTGTTGGAGTGGTAGTGCTCTACAGCAACAGGAGCTTCATTTCGGCTCAGTAAGAGCCGTGCTACAGCCCCTCATCGACGGCCAGGAGGGAACAGGCAGTCAACTCTATGGCCTATTACTGAGTCCCCTGCTCATCAGGCTGTTTTATAAATGATGGGGGAAACTGGTCAGAGCGATAGTGGTCCCCTTACAGTCCAGTTCACAACACGTTGATGAGCCTGTGCTAATTTCGGTTCATCAGCGTCTTTGAAGCCCATTTGGACAGATAGGCCCTGACCCAGGTGTCAATGCTAATAGGACTCAAAATAGGGACTCATGCCACCCTCCAGTGCAAAAGGTCTACAAGGGCTGTCTGGAGCATAGCAGCCTAAGTGATGCAGCTACAAGGTCAGAGTAGGTTCGGAGACATCCACCATGCTCTCACAGGAGTACCAATCCCAGGCAGCGGAGACCCATCAGCCCTTCTCCTCCTCCATGGGGCAGTGCTGTTTTGCCATTAGACTTAGCCCCTGACGTAATAGGCAAACCTAACAGGGCCTTCGCCCTCAACCCGTCATGCCTTGATCTTCGTGCCTTAACTTCCTACATAGATCGTAGGGTCCACGGGAAGCCCACCCCAGTGCCTCCTCCCCATCTTTGGACCGGAGGTACATAGCTAATCTTGGCACCATAGGAGAAGAAGAGGTCATGAACTAGGAGCAGATTCAAGAATGTCCACAGTGGAAAACGTCCAACAGGACAGGCCCCCAGGTCCATCAGAGGTCAGTTAGTTCCCCAGAAGAAGGGGTGCTACCAGGTGACAATTCTCTCTCTGATAGCTCTCCGTCCAGAAACTAAGTCTTGGATGACTTAGATTTCTTCATTAGGCAGGTGATTTGAGGAGTTTCACTTGGGGTCTCTTGTCAGTTCCTAACCCCCACCACCACCATAAGAAACTAGCGCTAAGACATGCATCGGCCGCCAAGTAGAAGAGAGAAATAATAAAAAAAAAAATAAAAAATAAAAAAAGTGTGTGTGTGAGAGATATATCCCATCGGGGGTGGTGCCTCTCTGTGGGACCCAAGGGATACGAAGGTGGATGCATTTCTCAAAAAAGGCGTTTTAATCCTCCGCAACCTCCCTTAAAGCAGCTACAGTCAACCTGTTCTCAGCATGAGCAGCACTACCATGGGCCACTGACATGGCATTCCAGCGTGCTGACGAGCCAGATTTAACAAGCCCACCCCGCAGCAATTACAGCTTGGGACTAATTTCTGCATCCTCAGCTGACATCTCGAAGGAGGCTGCCAGATGCGCAGCAAGGGCCGTGTTTCATCTCGCCTCGCCTCACCTCAGCTTACCTAAGGCTGCAGGCATGGCAGGCAGACAGGTTGTCAAGGCACACTTGATGAATGCCCCCTACAAGGGAGATCTCCTGTTGGGATCGACTCTAAAGGAGGCGGTAAAAGAATCCAGGGAAATGATGAAAGCTTAAGTACCGCAATCCAGGAACAGGTACACACCCTGGTTGTCGGGATCCAGGTAGAATGTGCAAGCCCATAATTACTCAGAGGACAAATTAAATCTGCCTTTGGCAGATGATCCTGGGTCATCTCTCGCATCCATCATGGCTTCAGTAGAGGAAGAAGCAGCGTCTGAGATGCCAGGTTTCAGTAAAGGCCCCAGACCTATCCTCGAGTAGGGTGCAAGCTTTCCAGTTTCTTGAGGAAAGAGTTTGCACCTCTGCAATCAAGGGGGTGCCAGACATAGTGCACTGGGGTTGCTCCCCTAGAGTTTGAAGCAGGGTCCTCCCACTTCATGTGGTACCCTCACCTGCACAGAATATGTTGACTCCCCAAGCGCACTCAGACCACAAACAGGCTTGAGCAAGCAGTGAGTGCCAAGCGCAGAAAAGTACTTGGACATTTACTGACTATTCTTCATAGTCCCAAATCGCTCTGGAGTTTTCAGGCCCGTATGGTTCCTAAAATGTCTGATCGAATTCATCTACCACAGGACATTCTAAATGAGAACCCTTGCATCCATCTTCAGGGGAATTCCATCGGGGAGATTAGTTGGTCTTGGCAGATTTGCAGTGCATTTTTGCATATCCTGTCTGGGCGACACTCTGGTCAATGCTGCGCAGTGACTGAGGTCACCTAATGCCTCTCCCCTGTAGGATTCCTGATCAAAAAAAGAGCTCTCTTCCGCTATCCAAGAATCTGAATCATTGAGGAGTAATTTTCTGAACATCCCAAATTAAAGAGTTTCCCTACGGAGTCTAAGTTCAAGGACCTCTGGGTTCTTTTCAGCAAAGACCAAGCGGCCCAATGCCTTTCAGACCACCCCTCACACTGCTTTCGGGGATGACGGTCTTCCTGGCAGTCTCAGTTCCCTGGGCTCTGGTTCTCATGCGTCCCCAGCAGCTGAACCTACTACATCAAGCGTCCCAGTCAAAGGTCAGTCTGGGCCAGCAGATTCAAGCATATGGTCAGTCAAACCTACTCCATCAGGGGACCAGCCAAGGGTCAGTCTGAGCCAATGGATTCAAAGCTGTTGCCAGGTGGAAGCATCCCTGCATTGGGGGACTTGTTGCTCCAACTTCATGAAGGGTTTCAAGTGGGGGCATCCTCACCAGGGGAGAATTACTATCAATACCAGCCTCCGGGGCTGGCAAGTGTTCGAGGGTAGAGACCCACTACAACATCAACATACTGGAGATACCTCCTGACATTTCAGAGATTCTAAGCGCAGCTCTCCAACCAGGATGTCCTCATCCTCAGTCAATCGAACCACAATGGCCTGCACCTCTCACCAGGGAGGTACATGAGCTCTCGGATGGTACAAGAAAACCCTGTTGCTTTTCCAGTGGGCAGAGCATCATCTGGTGAATATAGTGGCCGTATACATACCAGGTCAGGAAAACATCATGGAGGACTGGCTAAGTCAGGATGTCCTTCCAGGAGAATGGGATCTAAAGGTCAGTGCCTTCCTCCTTCTCACTGCATGGTGGGGCCTCCTGCAGGTAGTTCTTTACTGGTTGGTGAAGCAGCAAAGTTTCCCAGCCCTGCTGTCTAATCAGGGTCAAGCTGACCGTAGCACAGGTTGCCGTCTCCCTAGACTGGGGACCCTGCAATCTCCTGTACGATTTTCCTGCAATTCTGCTAATCTCAAGAATCCAATTCTACTAATCCCAAGGCTCCTGCACAACATCACCCTGGATTAGGTGGTGCTATTCCAAATATGTCCTTGTTGGCCACACCAGCCATGGTTCTTGTGGTGGGCCCAGATGTCCCTATATCATCTTAGCTCTGGGTACTCTCCGAGGGTTGAGTCAGGGAGCCTTTGGGTGCTCACCCTCCAGTTACTCGGTTCCTGAGAGTAGAGCGCTGAAGCGTCCTACAATAAAGCCCATCATCTGACATTGGAAAATCAACCTGGTCCTTAGAACCCTCACCAAGACCCCATTGGAGCTCATTAAGGAAACGTCCATCGTCGTCCTCTTCACGATGAAGGTCGTCTTCTTGTAGCACTCACTTCAGCCCGCTGTATCAGCAGATAGGAGCTCTGTTTTCCAAGGAGCCATACACCATGTTTCTCCAGAACTCAGTGATTGTATGAACATATCCATCTTTTCTGCTGAAGGTGTTCTCTCCCTTCCTCGACAACCAGGAATTGAATCTCCCTGCCCTATCTCCTAGCCCTAAGAGTGAGAAGGAGAGGGAAATTCTCCTTCTGGACTAGAGGAGAGCACTCGAGCTTTACATCAGGAGAGTGGAAGTCCTTATATGACTTTTCAAGTCATAGAAACATAGACTTTGATGACAGATAAGGACCATTTGGTCCACCCAGTCTGCCCATTTCCCTACCTATTGGAGTCCATTCATCCTCACCTTCAGGGCCGAATTTGGGCCGGATAAAGACCTAGTCATTCTTCTTTGCACTGCTTCCACTCTTCTTATGTCTTCTTTGGTATATGGGGACCAAATCTGAACATAGTATTCTATGTGAGGCCTGACCAACGTTACATACAGGGGGAGCATCACCTCCCTGGCTCGACTAGAAGTGTGCCTGAAAATACAATTCAGTATTTGATTTGCTTTTTTCACTTGATCCCTGCAATGTGTGTTAAATTTAAGGTCAGAGCTGATCGTAACACCAAGACCTTTTTCAAAGAGTGTTTCATAGTGACGTTAGACTAATTGATCTAAAATGTTCAGTTTTTGTCTGAGGTCCTTTTTTTTTTTTTTTTTTTTTAGAAAGAGCACCACTGTGGCAGCCCTCCAACCCAGTGGTATATTACCCGAGTCCAAGGAGTGTTGGAATATGTGTGTCGGGTAAAAAATATATGATCCACAAGTTCATGCAGGCCTTGAGGGTGTATGTCATCTGGCCCAGGAGATTTATTAATTGCTAATTTTTTTTAGTCTTTCATGGACAGCTGTTGACCAATAATTTGTCATGGTATGGGTAGTGGTACGTCCTCAAAGGTGCTTACAGTACTATATAGTACTACAGTACTGTTATTAAATACTGTGCAAAAATAATTGTTTTGCAGATCAGCCGTCTCTTTATTATCAGTAGGTAGCCCCAAGCTATTTATAAATGGGCCAACTGAATTTGTAGCTCCCCTTAAGCTGTTGATGTCGGGGGCGGGGGGCTTTTTTTCTTATCACAAACCTTAGTGGGCAATTTTATTTCCTGTTGTGCTTTGGAATACTTAGTATTTGTTTTTGATTTTCTTAACCAAGGCCCTATAAGCTGGAATTAAATGATGATTAGCACCCTTAAGATGTTCAAATTGTCTATTCTTTTTATTGATTAATCTTTTGATAAAGGGCTTCATCCATCTGGGGGTTGTTTTTTATCAGTATATTTTTTATACTAGGCATAAATGTAGCTATTTCTCCTTTTAATTTAGAGGTCAGTAATTCCCAATTTTCATCAGCTGTGTGGCCTGAAAAATCACTGACCCAATCCCATTTAGCCATATTATTCTTGATAGCATTACAATTGGCCTTTCTAAAGTTTAAATTTTTTTTGTAACAATTTGCCTAACTTGGCCCTGAATCTGAAATTTCACACTGATCACTATTACCCACTGGAGCTATAGTGCTGACATTAGCCACTCTATTATTTATATTGGATAAAAAAAAACTAAAACTAAAATGATATCTAGTGTTTTATCATACCTGGTGGTGAAGGGCACTAATTGTAAAAGCCCTAATTGTGCTGTAAGATCGAGGTAGGAGTTCTGTTTTACTTTGCCCAGTGTGTGTTATCCAATCAGTGTTGGGCAGATTAAAATCTCCTAATATCAAAATATTATCGACTGGGTTCAATTCGCTGATATGCTGTGATAATTTGATGTCATTTTCTAAGGATATGGAAGGTGTGCTATGTACTAAGCCCAATCTTATAGAGGCATCAACCATGGGATGTAATTTAATCCAGGGTACTTCTAGATCTTCAACACTGTCGGGAATCTCCTCAGCTTTTATGGAATCATGGATGTAGATTGCCAATCCTCCACCTTTTTGTATTTCCTGTTTTTTTATGAAACACCTGTATCCTGGTATATTTTTTTCCCATGTGTCCTTCTCATTGCCCCAAGTCTCAGTGACACATGCTATGTGAATGTCCTGTATGGCCAAAAATGAGTTTGAATTCCTCAAACTTGTTAGACAAACTTCTGGCATTGGTTAATAAACCATTCCATGCGGTATTTAGGCATGTGTTATCATGGCTTAGTGTATTCCCTCCGGCCCCAATTCCCAGTTTAAATGGAACCTTAGTACTTCGTTGATTTTTTTTTTTTTATTTTTTTTTATTTGAATGCAACCCATCATTTTTAAAACAAGCTTTATTAGAAAAAGTGGTTGCATTATCCATGAAACTAATATTTTGTTGGTGACACATTTGACATAGCCAAGTATTTAAGGTTAAGATCGACCTGCTCCTGTAAGAGTACATTCCTCCTGTAGGTAATACCCCAGAGATTATTACCTTGCCCCACCTTTCTTGTATCCCGTCAACAATATTGATATAGTCGGTTTGAAGGTCCGACCAGTTTTTAGTGGGTAAATCATTAGTGCCTCTATGTAAAAGTACAACAGGTTCAGTGGTATTTTCCAACAGGCCATCTAAAAGTCTAAAGACATCCTTCACACAAGCCCCTGGAAGCATGCGGACTGTTGTATTAGCCTTTCTCCCATGACAAACAACAGAATCAAAACCTCTAAGATTGGAATCCCCAATTACCACTATATCCCTAACTTTCGGTGGTTGGGTAGAAGGAGATTCTCTGTCTAGCAGAATACAGGCTGGGACTATAGGCTGGGCCTGCACTATCATAGTTGATGTTTTTAGTTCGCCAATGTTTTCTTGGGTCACAACATCTTCCACCGACACTTCAAAGTTATTAGACAGGGGCAAGGGAGATGCAAACTGTACAGGCTCTGTATCAGTAGGTAGATTATTTAATCCAATGTCATTGTTAATGTCCATGGTACTCAAATTAGGTATCAGATTGATTGATTTTAGACATAGCTTCATCTATGAAGTTCTCTAAAAGGGTTCATTTCTCTGTGTGTTTCTAAGCGCTGTACTAACTGAGCTATTTCTTGTTGCAGGGTTTCAATCTGAAGACATTTGGTACAAGTAAAATCAGGACATGGTGGTTCCTATATACATATTGCACTGTACACAAATCTTTCTTTTTGCTTTGCACCGTTTTGCCTTATTTTGCAACATTTTTAGTTGATTAGTGTGATCTTGTAACACAAGCTAAATAATATTCGGTGAGGTCGGTTACCTTGATAGTAATCCCTGCCACTCCAAAAACGAGAGGTATCCCAAGTCCCAGTGTCCACAGCAGACAAGCGATGACGCGCGTGTCTCTGCGCACGCAAACACGCGCCCTGCTCACTGCAGGGTGAGTTTAAATGCTGCTGAACCCAGAAGTATTGGTTCGGGGTCACAGAAACCCTCTCAGACCAGTATGCAGAATTACCGTATATTAGGTGTTATGGTACTACAGACACATACTCCCATAAAAACAAACTTTTCCCAACATAAATTCTAGTCCTGTATAATGCCACAGCTACAGACTACGTGCAGGCACCAGAACTCTCTTCCCACATATATCGTAGGGCTCAGTAGTATTTCACACAAGTTTCATTTATAAAAACCTGTAGCTGCATTTAAAACGCACAACTTGTGTGCTGGGTATGTGTCTCACTGGCAACTCTCTTTTTTGAGTTGTATGACTAAGGTTTATCAATCAATCAATCAATCAAATCTTTATTCAGGCGATCATCATTGAGCAAGGCTCATTTACAAGATGGACCTGATAAGGTCAAGTTTCGAGTTGATACACAGCAATTACATCACACACTTATAAGACAGTTATACATACAGAAAAAAATGATGTTTATAACACAATGATATACAGTGAATTCACATGTTAAAACTCGGTTAAGAGAAGGTTAAACTAATATCTACAATATGTACAGTACACATATATCCCAATGAAGGTCAGGACAGTCACACACATAATGAGTACAAGGATGGTGAAGGAAATATTGGGTGCCATAAACTGGGGGTGTCTGACTGGAAGAAATATGTCATATATGATTGGAATATAGGTTTGTGGGATGACTATTCTATCTCTAGCGGTAGCAACTGCATTTCTCTGTGAAGAAGGCTGTACAGTGCTGCTTAAAGGATGTAAATGGAATGATAATGGACAGTTTTAGGGATTTTTGTATGGTGTTCCATGCTATATCTAGAGAATAGCTGATTGCTGCCCTCCCTAGTTTGGTGTTGACTTTGGGCAATTTGAGCAGGATGATATTGTTGCTTCTTAGGGCATAGGAGCTTGGGGTGGTCTGGTTGAAACAGTCCAGGATACAGCTTGGGAGTTTTTTTGATAAAGCTCTGTAGATCCATAGAGCTGCATTTCTGCTCCTCCTGACATGAAGGGAAACCCATCCAACTGCGTCCATAGAGAGAACAATGGTGGGTATTATATGGCAGGTCTGTAATGAACCTTATTGCTCTATGATACAAGGTATCCAACTTTTGAAGGTAGGAGATGGGGCAGTGACTATAGAGGAAGTCTGCATAGTCAATGACTGATAGAAAGATGGCCTGAACTAACCTCATCTTTGAGTCTGTTAAGGAAGGGTTTTAATCTATAGAGGAGGCCAAGCCTTAGGCGAAGCTTTTTTAACAGTTGTTCTAGATGCTGAGTGAAGTCAAGTCTGTTGTCAATCCACACACCTAGGTATTTGAAATTTTCAACATACTCCAGATTTTCTCCAAGTATAGTGCATCGCTGGGGGAGATTGATTGAAGAGGATGCGTTGGTGGAGTTTTGAGTTGTGAACATCATTGCTTTAGTTTTCTTTGCATTTAGCAGAAGCTTTTTCTCGAGTAGCTGATATTGTAACAAGGAGAATTCTGTTTGTAGGATTTCATGAGCAACTGTAGCGAAGGGTTGCTGACATACAGAACAGTGTCATCAGCAAAGAGGTGTACTGAGGACTTAGTAAGGGTTGAATCAATTGTATTTATATAAATGGCAAAAGGATAGGACCCAGAATAGAGCCTTGGGGACTCCTCTTGACAGTGGTCTTAATGGGGATAGGTCACCTTCAGCTTTTACTGCTGTGACCTACCGGAGAGGTAACATCTGAACCACTTAAGGGAGGGTGGATCTAGGCCAATGGAGTGTAGGGATGAGGGTAGCAGTTCATGGTCCACAGTGTCGAATGCTTTGCTTAGGTCCAGGAATACTGCACAGACATTGTTCTTTTATCAATTCGGTTTGCCAGTCATTTGTGACCTTGGCTAATGCAGTGATAGTGCTATGTTTGGCCCTGAATCCAGATTGAGCTGGATTTAATAGGTTAGCATTGTCAAGATATTCCCTTAACTGAATACTCACAAATTTCTCCAGCATCTTGGATAACACAGGTAGAATGGAAATGGGCCTGTAGTTATTAAGATCCATAGGGTCCCCTGATTTTAGAAGGGGGACCACTTGGGCTGTCTTTCACAGCGTGGGAATAGAGCCAGAGTTTAGGGAAAGGTTAAAGAGGTGTGTTAGGGGGACTGCAAGCACATGGCATGCAATCTTTAGAAAGAAGGGTCCAGAAGGTCTGCTCCTGCACTTTTTTTGGTATCCAGATGCCATAATAGATCCTCTACTTGTTTCAACAGTATAGGTTTGAAGCTAAAGGAAGAGTCAACTCTTTGATCACCAATGTAGTGGGAGCTTAATTGGTCCCTTAGTAGGTTAGCTGGGGAGGTGTCAAAGGCAAGGCCAGCTGTTGTGAAGTGGTTGTTGAATGCATCCAGTATTTCCATTTTGCCAGTAATAGGGCCATAGTTATTGTGTAGTTGAGTTGGAAGGGGGTTGTTAGCGTTCTGTCCCATCATACCCTTGATGGTGCCCCAAAACCTAGCAGGATTATGGTAGGAGGAGTCGAGCTCGGCCAGGTAGTAGGCAGCCTTTACATCCCTAACTTTCCTGGTGCATTTATTCCTGGCTTTCCTAAAATCATCCAGTCGTTTGTATTCTTAGTTTTTCCTTGCTACTTTCCAGAGTTTGTCTCTCTCCAGCAGTGCAGCTTTGAGGTCAGCTGAAAACCAGCGACAGGATTTGTTTTTTATTCGGATACTAGAGATTGGGGCATGGGTGTTAAGGGCATTTATTATAATGCTATTTAGCACCTGCTGAGCTTTTTCTACAGAATGTGCAAGATAGATCTTTTGCCAGTGTGGAGAGTAAGCTAGATCATGCAGATATCCTTAATATTGATGTTTTTCTTGCATCTCCTCAAGATGAATTTTGCAGGATTTGTTGTTATGCTGTTGGATCTTACCCCTGCGATGGGGCAGTGATCACTTATGTCGCATAGGAGCACTCCAGCATGTGTGAATAGATGTGGTTTACTCACTAGCACGATATCAAGTAGTGTACTGTTACTACAATTCTTTGTATTTAATCTTGTTGGTTTATTAATTAACTGTGTGAGCCCATAGGTGTCACAGAATGATACCAGAGGTGTAGCTGCCTGGGTGAGCCAGTTGAAATTCAGGTCACCTAGGATAATGACTTCTTCAGTACTGGACTTGACCAGGTTTCCCAGGTGGGATAAGAGCTTGTGTTCAGTAGAGGGAGGTCTGTAACATCCAATTAGTTGGAAAGCTGCTGTATTGGGGAGAGAGACTTTTAGAGATAGGCATTCAAATTCCTTGGGCATAGATGTTGCAGCAGTACAGGATACAACTATACTAGCTTTTGCATATATGGCTACTCCACCTCCCCTTGTTTGGCGATCAGCTCTGAATAGCTGATAGTTAGGTAGGTTAACTTCTCTGTCCATTGTGGTGGGTTTGAGCCATGTCTCAGTTATCACGAGAAAGTCTGGCAAGGTATGGGCAACCCAGGCTTGTATCAATGTAAATTTTTTCAACAGACTGCATACATTAATATGCAGGAAACTGAGGCCTTTAGTTGAGGTTAAGTCTGATGGAGAGGTGATACTTTCAAGAGGTCCAGGGTTGATTTCCACATTACCAATACAGAGCAATAGAAAGATCAGTAGTTTCATGAGGGCTGCCAGTGATAGGGAGAGGGGGCTGTCTTTGGTCCTCCTTCTTTTATTCTGTTGCCACTCTTTTTTATGGGTGCTCCCTGTGGTTTTGAGGTAGTGTGTCGGGATACCAATTAGCAGTTTGACAACTAGGCTTAGGGGGGATCTATATATCCAGCAGTGGGGCCTTGACTGAAACACACATGTGGTGATATGTGTATCTTTATGGTGATTGTACCACTGTAGTCGATGCAGCAATGGTAAAGCATATATGAGGGTTTGAGTGTCAGCCAAGGGGGATGTTCCAGAGAAACTGGGTGGATTGACCACTCTAAATTGTATAACAGGGTCATCTTCTTTGTGGAACCCTATGGCTGATAGTGACAGGAGTATCCAAGTAAGCTCCCCATTCTGAAGGGATATTGATAGTTGGCAGTGGGGAGTAATGGCGTTGCTGATTGGTTGGATCAACAGCTGGTGTGACTCTCTGTTGGTTTAGAAAAAATGCTGAGGCGGGAAGAGATTTTAGGGAAGATGCCTATAAATTAACACACAAGAAGGGGGAAGGCGGGTGGGTTTATGACTTTGGCAGCTGTTTGACTGCAAGCAGCTAGTCATTCTTTTTACTGATGCTGGAGAGTCTGTTGTAGCAGGGTAGGAGGACAAGGGTGAAAAAGGACTAGGCAGATGAAGTAGCTGTTGTTCTTGTCTTTCTGGCCTCTCACCTCACCCCTTGACTGACACCTGAGAACCCTGCCACAGAAATAGCAGCGAGATGCTGAGCTTATTGAGGGGCAGACTCTGATGGTTGCCCGGAATTATGACATGAGCAAGCCTTCTCTGTAGGTCACATTCCTGTGGTAATCCAACAAGAAAGGGTCCACTCAACTTGCTCAGATATGAGCACCCAGATGTACATGCAGTAAAGATGTGGAGATTTGCAAGCCACGTCAGTCAGACAAAATATGATCAGCCGACTTAGAAAAAAAGACCTGGGCAGCTCATCTAGTCTGTCTCAAGATTCCCTTTGTGAAATCTTTCTTCTTCTTCTTTTTTTTTTTTTCCTTTTTTTCATAGAGCTTTTTACTCTCTGGGCTCTCCTCCTCCTTGGATCTCAGTCTGCCTTGCACACAGGGCTTCATTGGGCCTCCCCTGTTATCTTGGGACCCCAGAACATGATCACGCATGCACATGGAGGTGCGCCTGTGCTCCATGACTCTGATGACTGCCTCTTCCTCCCACCCGGCTTAATGCCAGGTTCCTGACGGCTTGGTGCTGTCACCTGGCCTCCACCAGGTGGCAGCCAAGAGCCGGGGAAACCCACATTCTTCCTTGGGAGAGGAGAGCTGCCTTGCGACTGCTCAGTCCAGCTCTTACCCCCCCCCCATTCCCTAGTCGTGTTCCCAAACCCAGCTTGCTGGCGTGGGAGGAGGGAAGGGCGTCCACTGCATCAGCCCTCCATGCCACTGGGCCAGCCTACTTGGAATCTTTCTAACATTAATGATAGTCTTTAGTGACCACTGCATGACATTCTATGTTAGGGAAGTCTGGTGACTTCATCCCTCCCAAGTAATTTTGGTCCAGGTACCTGCGGTCACTTAACATAAATGTTGTACTGAGCGATCTTGCTGCCGTTGATTGGGCCCCTATCGTGTCCACCCCTGACATGGGTGTGGCTCTCTCTCTGTTCTGTTCAAAATTTACTTCTGTCTGGGACAAGCACCCCCCCGAAAGTCCAGGTTTCAGTCTTCACACCACCCCTGGATCGCATATGATCTCATTGATATATGCAAGTCCCATGATCAGGCTTGGGTCTGGTTCAAATTATACTGCTTCCTGTCTGACCTCCTCTCTGACAGAGTGTTTCAAAATACATACACAAAGGCTGTCCATGCCACTAAATCCCTCTGAGTTAATGCCAACCTCCAGAACACCTTAATTCCCCAGCCAAATTCTGGAAGGTGATTCTCCTTTTTTGACCCTCCTGCCCAGTCTGCTCTACCAATCCTCATAGTTAATGGTTCATCTGTCTCTGACCTTCCTTCTGTAGCAGCTTACTTCAGTGAGTTTTTCATTACATGTGCTCCTCTCTGACCAATCTCCACCCTCCTCTCTGCCCCACCTCTCCCTTGGGTTTCACTTCCTTGTTACTATTCAGAAAACTCTGCTTACCCTTTTCTCGTGTAACCTCTCTAAATCTGGCTGATGGCCTAGATCCTAAACTTCTCCGTCTTTCAGCTCCTACCATCACCTTCCCACAGACTCAACTCTTCAGTCTTTCCCCCTCCCGCCGCGCTGTCCCCCAGTCATGGAAGATTGCCAAAGTTCTCCCCCTTAACAAAGGGAGTGACCCCTCTCCTCCTCTGGCAGCTTCTGTCCTATCTTCCTCCTTCCCTCTCTCACAAAAGGGTGTGGCTCAGTTTAGCGCATTTCATTTCAGCGCTTTTCAGTCAGGTGCCGTTCATTTCAGCGCTTCCACAATTGGCAGGTGCTTCAGTTCAGCGCTGATCATTTCAGCGCTTGCCAATTCAGTTTTGTAATTCACTAGTTAATGCATTAACTGGCTCTGTTAGTTACCCAATTTATTCACTAAGTGGTCCTGTTATTTAACAATGTGCTACAGCTCATGTTCCACACATTACGCATTTACCATGAGCTGCACAGTTCTTAGTGCTCTAGGGAAGGAGCAGCTAATACATAATGATTATATCTACCGACTCGACAAGGTTATTGCTGGGGGTAAAAGTATGTGTCCCTGAACAGTCGCATGGCAGCTATAACGAAGGATTCTAATTCTGGCAACCGAACAGCTGATGAGCTATTAGAGGGGATCGCTAGGAATATCAGGGACTTATGTAGTAGTTAATGTACTGTATAATTGAATGTAAAGCCATATAACCTCTTGTACTTTGAATGAAATATATTTTTACCGTATTGGCAACTTTCATTTATTGACTCTGTTCTGAATGAGCTGAACTGCTGGCGCTGAAATCAGACGGTGCTGTACTAAGACAGCGCTCAGTCGGGTGGTGCTAGAATGACGGCACTATATTACCCAGCACTAAAGTATGAAGCACAGAAGTGGACTACACCCTTGCAAAGCTACCAGGGATAATAGTCTACTCCATGATTTCCTCCACTCTTTCAACTTTCTCTTCTCATTCCAGTCTGGTTTTTGAAAGCACCACTCCAGCAGTGTCTCTTCCCTGCTATGGGTTAATGACTCCATCCTCATTGTAATGGATAAGGGGCTCATAATGGCAGCTGTTTTCATCGATCTGGCCTAAGCCTTCGATTTAATAGCTCATCCACTCCTTTTGGACAAGCTGAGCTGTACTGACCCCTCAGCCCCCACTGTTGACTGGTTCTGTTCCTACCCTCTCGGCTGTCAGCATTCGGTACAGGTAGGAGGCATCCTGTCACCTCCCCTGCCAGTTCAGGCTGGGGTCCCACAGAGCTCTATCCTAGGTCCAGTCCGCTTCTTCATTTTCCTAAATGACCTCCCCTCTGCCTGTGCCAACTCGCATATTCATATATATGTAGATGACACAGTTATTTACACTTCAGGCCCCTTGATTGTGGCAGTGGAAGGCTTGCTCCTGTAAGACTTTCACAGTGTCCAATGCTGGTTCCACTCCAACCAACTCTGGGTCAGCACTAAAATAACCGTGTCCATGACTTTTGGTATCAGACAGAACTAGGCAGGCTCACCCCCGCTTCCTGTTTTCTTCACCATGGATGTCACCGCTCTTGAAGTGGTTCCCTCCGTATCTTTGTGTGGTGTGATATTAGACTTGACTTCTCTACTCACATCGATGCCTTCCACTCCGAGCGCTGCCGTATACTTGTAGACTGCCTGTTTTCTCATGTCCGTCAGGAGCTGGTTACCAAAGTGGTGCTCCTGGTCTTCGACTATGTGGATCTGGTCTATGGCAACATCCCCTCCTCTTCCCTTGCCAGACTGGACACCCTCTGTAATGCCTTTTGTCACCCATTCTCCCCCAATACTCACTACTGCTTCTACTCCCCACATGCTTCTCTTCCTACCCTCACGTTGCCGGTTACATGGTGCCTCTTTCATCTCCAAATACTGGTTTGGGTCCTTACCCTCTTACCAAGCCTCACTCCTCTCACCCATTCCCTCTGTGTTATACTCATTTGCTCCAGGGATCCTTGTCCCTGCTTCTTTCCCCACTCTCACTCCTCTGCTGGGTAGTCAATCTTCTCCTAGTGCCTTCTCTTCCTCTGGAACCCCCCCATCTTTCTCCATCCCTCCCCCTCCCATATTCCTTAAGCAATAGCTAAAACTCCTCCACGCCCCCTCCTACTCCTGTCACCCCCTCTACCTGACCCTCCCCCATGGAGTCCTTTCCACCCCTCTTGTTGGGCCTTCTCTGGGGTTCAGCCATTGTCCCAAGTACCACTGCATCGACATGTTTCAACTTGCTCTTTGTCACATTCATTGGGATTCAGAGTTGCTCATGGTACCACATTTTGGCACCTTTTATTATTATTTTACTTATACCATGTTAAGTTATACACAGTGTGCACTGTATTCCTTTTCTAGGGGTTGCACCTGGAAAGGAACCTTGGCTGAGTGTGCCTTTTCCGAGTTACCAATTTTCAAATAAACAACTAAATAATTTCCCTCATATGCCCTCGTCCTTTCTACATTTATGCCACCTTTTAACTTCTTTAAATACATCCAAATTTCACTTGAACCCTGATTTTGTCTGTATATCCAAAACCTTACCTGGAAGTTTGTTCAGCTCATTTTGGTCTAGTATCTTCTAAAATTAGTTTTTTATTTTACTCGTGCGCTCAGGGAAACTGTTCCGGTTTCATATGAATAACTGTGTGTATTATATTAAAATGATTGTTTAGGGACTCTGTTTATTATTATTACAGTAGTTTGTGGTGCTATGCATGCTAATCCAGGTCATTCTTCTGTTTCACTCTCAGATGTCCTTATTAAATACAAAATGTGGGACTGTAGTTTTTCCATGTGCATGTCCAGAGACATTCTTTAGAGATCAGCTGATTTGGGGAAAGGTTTCCCTCCAACCATCCTGATTTTATGGACTTAACAGAGACCTGGCTGAGTGGAAGGGTTCCTAATTCACAAACTGACTTTAGAGTCAAGGTCACAAACCACCCAAATCACCTCATAAGATATCGGTCATTTTGAAATTCTTGTACAAAAGCTATTAGGCTAGCAAAAGCTGAACACTTTGGCACAAATTTTAGCAGTACTATAAATAACCCTTCTAAATTCTGGAAAGTGGTAAACTCCCTCTTCTCTCCCCATCACATCCCCCTACACCTATTAGAAACATTAGTGGCTGTCTCACTGCTGACCATGCATCCATCGCAGAGACCTTTAACTCCTGTTGTACATCTTGTGCCGCAGCCCTCCTGTCCTCCCTCCCTCCCTCCACTTCGTCTGTCACTAACAACATTAATAGTACAACAAAAAATCACCCTCAGTCAGATGCTTCCCTGTTTACCTTTGCTAACATTTCCCAAACTGACACACTAAATGCACTCCTCTCCCTTAACCCCTCAAAAGGTTACTCCCCTGATGGTCTCTGTCTGCCCCAGCAATTGCGCAACAACTGTCCGCACGCCTAAATCTTTCCGTCTCAACAGGTACTATCCCATCCGCCTGAAAACATGCCACCGTTTTAGCCCTTACTAAGGGAAGGGGGGTGACCCTTCGTCCACAGGAAATTATCAGCCTCTTTCTCTACTCCCCATCCTTGCTAAATTACAGGAACACCTGGTACACTCCAAAATCTCCTCTTTTCTCCACAACACCTTTTTAACCCCTTTCCAATCTGGTTTTCAGAAGAATCACTCTACCACCACCTCACTACTTAGACTCACTGACTCCATCCTCTCAGGGATGGACATGGGGCATGTCACATTGGCCATCTTCGTCGACCTTGCCAAGGCTTTTGAAATGGTCTCCCACTCACTCCACCTTGACAATCTTACATCAGCTGGCCTTTCTGACTCAGCCACCAAATGGTTCCGGGCCTACCTTACAGGCAGGACTCTCTCAGTACGCCTAGCTGACTCCATCTCTTCCTCCCCCCCAACTTTTCTGTATTCCTTAACGAACTACAGTCTCTCTGTACCTCATCTTCCATCCATATGTATGCAGACGACGGTCCTTTTTGCCACCAGCCGTTCCCCTTCTGATGTAGCGGCTAGACTTCAGTAAGCTTCAGCACCTGCTTAGCTCTCATCAGCTATACCTAAATGCCAAGTAGACCATCTCCATGACCTTGTCACAAGGCAGAGACTGTTGCAGCGACCAACTGTGCCCTTCATCCCCAACACTGATGGGACAACCCTTGAGAACTCATCCTCTTTTAGATATCTTGGGGTTTGACTTGACCAACACCTCAACTTTTCTGGATATATAGACACCATCCTAAAAAAACTGTGCCCCAGGCTTGGTGCCCTTTATAGGAATCATAGCTGTATTCCGCTACTGGCTAGGCATGAGCTCGTCCAGAAGATGATCCTTCCTATACTTGACTACTGCGATGTGGTCTACAGTGCCACTCCCTGCTCCTCCCTAACCAGATTGGACACCCTCTTTAACTCCTTCTGGCATTTCGCCCTGGACTCTCCACCCCTTACAAATCACTGCAACCTTTACCGCTTATTGGCCTTCCCATCTCTTGCAAACAGGCGCCTCTCCCACTACGCCAAATTTACCTCCATTTTCTGGTTTGAAATCCTTTCACCCCCTCTCTCTCCTCCTCTCTATCCATCCTGCCTCCCCCCTCACTCCCTTAGATCCTCAGATGCTCGCATATTGGTGGTCCCTCGCTGTCTAACAAACGCAGGGCAAAGTGTATTCTTGCATAGATTCCCAAAGCTCTGGAACTCTCTCCCTCATCAGATTCAGCACTCCTTCTCCCCAGCATCTCTATCCGCTGCCCTAAATTTCTTTATGACAACCTGCTCTTGCTCTTAATCCGTGTTGCACAACTTTTATCTGCCCTCCCCAGCTCCCCACAGTCTTCCAATACACTACTTACCCCACTCGCCATATGTCCCCCCCATGACTTTGTCACCCCTCCAGTCCCCTGCCCCCGTACTACCTTTAACAACTTCATTTGACCCCACTTCCTACCCCTCTCCTACTCTCCCCTCCTGTTCTACTTCTTCCCTTCAGGTCCTTGCACACGTAAGTTCTACTTTTGACACCCTCATTCTTTACCCCGTGGTCTTCTACAAATCCTACGTTATCTCTTTCTCTCTCCATAACAACCAACTCCTGCACTTCCATACTAGGGCAGTCCTTACTCATGAGCACTTTCGACTATGGCTGATTGAAATGTTTGAAACTGAAACCATTAATGTTTTTATTCTAATCCATATAATGCTCTACTCACTGCATTCACTGTATGTACTTGCTTTTACCAGAATGTATTGCATCTCCTGTCCTCCTGCTTGCCTCATGCGTGATTTATTCAATCGTTCTTTCCTGTCCAGCACTGTACCAGACAAGTGGAAAGTTGCAGTAGTTGTACTGGTGCACAAAGGGGGGGGGGCCTGATACCATTGTTGAGCACTTCAGACAGATCTCCATTCTCTATCCTCTTGCCAAGATCCAGGAGCATATTGTCTACAATCATCTCCAGGATTACTTGGAGCACCACAATCTGTCATTTAGCAGCACGGCTTCAGAAAAAGACACAGCACCCTCAGGGCCCTGTTGAAAGTAACTTCGGAGATTTACCAAGCCATGGATCAAGGATCTGCAACTGGTGCCATCTTTGTCGGCCTAACTAAAGCGTTCGACCTTGTGAATCATGTTCTCTTGTTACAAGAGTTGCAAGCTATTGGTTTGGATTCCAGTGCCCTACTCTGGGTCCGAAGCTATCTCTCTTGCCATTCTGAATGAGTCAAATGGGCTGGTGCTCTCTCTGACTTCAAACATATTACCCACGGTGTCCTGCAGGGCTCCATAATGGGCCCACTTATGTTCTCACTGTTTATAAATGAGTTACCTAGGCATTGTGGAGGGACCTCTGTGCACCTTTACGTGGATGATGCTATTATTTACCGTTCCTCTGCAGATGTAGCCTTGATCAACAGGGAACTTGCCACTGACTTTGTGGACCTTGAAGGTTGGTTTCGATGTAATCAACCAGTTCTCAATACTAAAAATTAGATGTATGCTCTTTTTTCATCGTCCTCCCTCTTCTTTGCCCCTCTCACCTCTCCATATCACCTCCCGTAATGGTGACACTCTTGTCTCTGTCCCCACCTTCAAGTATCTGGACACCACATTATCTCTCACTGCCCATGTCTCCACCCTGGTCGAAACACTGAATCTGAAGTTGGGACTCCTTTCCCATATCTGCCCTTCAGTGTTCCCATTCACGCATAGATGTACGTGAATCACGTAAAAAAATCTAAATTCACGTCCATCTATGTGTGTAGGGGGTACACTGCACGTAAAGAAGCCTGTCTGCGTTTTGCGAATTTAGGCTTGTGAGCTGCTTTAGGTGCAGACTGTGCCATTGGAAAGGTCCCTCATTTAAAGCCAGGCAGTCAGCAGACAATTGGTCCAGTGCCGTTGGAAAGTTTGTTTGTTTTTCTCTCTGTAAAGCCATGGTACGATTGGTGCACAGTTCACAATTCACCCTTTCTCCTTCCACCAGTTGCAAGTGTGGGCGTACACCTATACTGCTGTAGGCGAGGAAATCGCAGGGTTCACATGCGAGAAGGTAAAAACCAGTGATTGCAGTGAGCAGCAATTGTGGAGAGAGGAGTGACACCACGTGACGGAGAAACCCCAACCTGGCCCGACGTCTTGAGAGATACACCTGGAGGAGTCCCAAAAAGAGAAGGCAGAGTACTTTACTACTGTATGCCTGAAATCAGGTATGTGTTTTTTTTTCCCCCAACAGTGAACTCTGTCGGAGTGGATCAGTGGGTTGATGCAGGCTCCTTCCCATCGGCGTTGTCCGACCTGAACATCCTTCCTGAGAATCTCATCCCCAGCAGCAGTAACTCCAAGGCCATCCTGTGACCTGTGCGACGCAGTCACTCATTTTAAATTATTCAGAGGCAGTCCCGTCCTGTTCTGTGTGACTGACAGTGAAGCAAAAGCTTCTTCACTCGCTCCCATCAACCAGCCATACAGAAAACCAAAGTTTATTTCTTTTCTGTGCAAACGCAAACTGTATGACGTGAATCCCCTTCCGAAGTGTGATCTCACATCACATGCAGCAGTTGAACATTGCCATCACCGTTACTGCTGGAGCAGTTTCATCCGGTGGCTCGGACTAGCACAGGCACAGTGCCTGTGCTAGTTCGAGCCACCAGATGAAACTGCTTCGGCAATAACGGTGATGGCAATGTTCAACTGCTGCACGCGATGTGAGATCACACTTCGGAAGGGGATTCACGTCATACAGTTTGCACAGAAAAGAAATAAACTTTGATTTCTATTCTATATGGCTGGTTGACAATGAGAACAGCACCCACATGTTGTTTGCTTCCCTCGGCCCATTGCGCATTCACTGGCCATCTTCTGTCCCGAGCCCCAACTCCCAGGCACAGTATCTGGAACACTTAGTTGAGTCGACTGTAACTGAACTATTTGGCTGGCAGTCCAATAATTGCAGTAGCATGCCACTGTGAAATTGTTAAACTTTTGGTGCTCCTGCATGGCATACTGGAAACAGGGAAATGGAAAATAATTGATAATTGCAGTAGTAGTCGGGATGGGGCTGACTGCTGAACCAGGCCAAGCTGCCAGCACCACCTGAGTCACCTGATTGCCTGTCTGGGATGGTGGGAGTAATGTGGGATTCACTCAAATGTACCCTAGCCTTGCCTCTTGACGTCAGTGAGACTGCTTGGTGTCTTACCGTTTTGATAAAGAAAAGATTTCCTAACTAAGTGAAAAAGTAAATTAATTTACTGTCTTGTTGTTTCTCTGATGATGATCTGGTTGCTGCTGTATAACAAGGTGTCTTGTCAGTATAGTTGTTTGTACTGTAGCAGAATGCTTGCAGATTGCAATGCAGAAGATGCAGATGTGTGCTGTGCAAGTGAAAAAGTAAGTTTTGCTGCCTTAATGTTCTCCCTGATCTGAGTGATGTGTATAGGGTCTCATGTCAGTCAGTTGTGCCTGCTGTCTGCTGCAGAATGCTGCTTGCAGATTACAGATGTGTGCAGCAGAGTAGACAGAGAGTATGCTGAGCTGTTGAATTATCTTTTTTTCTGTCATGAGCAGTCACATATTGAATTAATATTTATTATATTTTGTCTGTGACACTGTGAGAGTCTTCTGAGAGTCCAACTGAGACAGTCTTGTGTAAAACCGAGGTGTCCTGTTCTGCTTATATTGAGTGAGTTCATCCGTGATTACAGCTGTGTGGCAGGCATATCGCTTTAAAACAATACGTACCTCCACAGTTTTCAGCAGGGGGTGTGGTGTACCCTCAAAACATGATTTGTACCCCTGAAACATTTTGGAGGAGGGTACGCTATACCCCCTGTTACACTGACGTGGTGGGAACACTGCTGCCCTTATCTTACTTCTGCCTCTTGTGCCAAGATTGCCTCCTTGTCTCTATCTCTCTTTACAGTGTGCGCCCTTACTACTGTCTACCAACGCATCTAATATAGCACTGCTTGCCCAGGCCTACCATAGGGTGGGAAAGTTTGTGCTAGGGGTCAATTACTGCCACCACTACTGCAATGTCCTCTTACTCTTGGGTTGGCTCCCTTATGAATCTAAACTAAGGTACTCGACCTTGAGTTTTATGTATAAGCTTGTTCACAATTTTACCCCTCCCTGCCTCAGGGAGATTATTCCCCTTAGGAAAGCGGCCCATGCCCTCCGATCTGCCACACTGTCCCTTTTCGAATGGTCTAATCTGAGGCTTGCAATCGCACGCAAGTACTTCTCCTTTGCGGCAGTATCCAACTGGAACTCCCTGCTTCCTCCCGTCCTTGCCTGTACCTCTCTACCCAAGTTCCAAACCGCTTTATTTGCCTTTCTTTCCTCCTCCTCAGCTAACTGTACTTGTTTCCATTGACACTCTCAATCCATATTCTCCTCATCTTTACTCTATCCCCTTGTCCTTTTTTCCTCTTCTGCCCTCCTGTTTACCCACCCTACCTCTAGTCTGTAACCCCCTGACACTTCACCTTCCTTTGATTTAACCTGGCTAGTCCCCTCCCTGTTCTCACTCATTATGTTCGCTCAGTCTCTACTGACCTCACTGGACCCCATTCTCGTTTCCCCAGGCTATCTCTTTGAATCGTTTTGATTTTGAAACCATGGTATCGTGTGAATAAACCTAATTGTACTTATCTGTTTTACATATTTTTATTGAAATTTTTCAGTAGGCATTGTTATCTCTGTATAATATGTATATACGTAATGTATTCATTTGTTTACCTATATTGCAATGTGTATATCCATTGAAATCTTTTTTCACTAGGTTTTGCATTCTCTTCTAAATGTTTCCACCCTATGTATTTATCTGATTTACAAGGTCGATCTTACATGGTGGCTGTATGCACATTTGTTATTCTGTAACCCGTTTTGAATTATGTTCCACCTGTCTCCTAGTTGCCTCCTGTTCTCAGTTTTGTGCTATAGTTTTTTGAATCTCTTACAGAGATTCACAAAGTTACCCAATTATGGTATTCCACCCAATAGATGGGTGCCTTACCTCCAGGGGAATCTTTATAGGTACACATGGCATTATATAGTGCAATAGTTTGCCAGGGAAAACGCTCGTAATTTAGGAAAACTGGGTCCTGGAGGACTTCCCAGTCTGAAGAGCTGCTCAAGTTCTGCCCCCGTGCTCAGCAACGTTATGACGTGATGCCAGAGAGCGTGGGAGCACGCTTCATTATAGTGAATGGGCATCAGCATTCCGAGTGTTTATGTTGTTATGGTCAGTTTGTGGTGAAACGTGGGCACTGGTCGACTAACAAGGCGGGGGGGGGAGGTCATGCCAGATGACTGGATTTATTTGACTGGGTGGCCAGGGAAAGAGATCAGGGGAGGGCAGTGGACATAGCCTATCTGGACTTTAGCAAGGCCTTTTTTCACTGTACTGCACAGAAGACTGATAAAGCAATTGAGCAGCCTAGGGGTGGGATCCTGAGTGGTGAGTTGGTTTAGATACTGGTTAACGGATAGTCAGAAGAGGGTGATGGTAAACAGCAGTCACTGTAATGATATGAGAGTGACCAGTGGGGTGTTTCAGGGCTCAGTACTGGCACCAGTCCTCTTCAATTTTTTCATAAGTAACATTGTAAAAGAATTAGAAGGGAAGGTATGCCTGTTTTGCAAATTATACCAAAATGTCTAATAGAGTGGACACTCAGGAGGGGGGTAGAGGAAGTGTGCAGGAATTTTGGGGAAACTCAAGGAGTGGTTAAGGCTATGTCAGTTGGGGTTCAGTGCCAAAGAGTGCAAAATTGTGCACCTAGGGCATTGGAAGGTCAGTATAGTAATGGGGTGGGGGGGTATACTGACTGTGTGTTATGATAACCTTAAGGTTCCTCTTCTGCTTAGTGACCATCTCAAAGTGGCAGGGCAGTGTTACAAAGCTGTGGGGAGGGGTTGTGGGATGATGGTGTGCATTGGGAGAGGGTGTCTTAAACAGGAGGAGGTGGGTGGTGTTGCTATTGTTTTGTAAACTGATGAGACCTCGTCTAAAGCACTGTGTCCAGTCTTGGAGGTTGCACCTCAGAAAGGACATAGCCAGCATGGCGGCAGTTCAGAGGAGGGTAGCTAAAGTGGTGCAGTGGTTGCAAGAGAAGCCCTACATGGAGATACTGATGGATTTCTCATGTACAACCTGGAAGGGAGGAGAGCAAAAGGGGATACAATATAAACTTACAGGTACCTCACAGGGGTAAACAGGGTACCAGAGGGGGTAGTCTCTTTCAAATAAGAAAAAGCACCAGGACCAGGGCATGCGATTAAGCTGGGGAAGGAGTGTAGGAGTTGGTTAATTAAAACTTTATTTTTAGACAGGATAAAACTTTAGATCCGAGGACCTATCTACAAAGTTGTCCTGTTACATAACATACATACATTACAACAGTGTAGGTTACTTACATGTAATATTATCATAAATTACAACAAATATTGATCCAAACCTAACATGCTGTCAATTTTAACTTGATGTATTATATGCCCATTCATCATTACAATAACTATAGTAAAAACACTGAGATTACATAAGTGTACTAAGATACATACTTGTATGCAAGTGTATTCCTGGGTAAAACTCTTATCCAGTTGGGATTTAAAAGTAGATGTGCTTGTCGGATTCCTTATTGTTGGTGGAATCTCATTACAGATTTTCGCTGCTTGGTATTGAAATGTCATACAACCATACCTTGTGTTCATTTTTGGTATTTTTATTCCCCCTATGGACTATCTCCCACAGTTCATATCGTTGTGTTTCACATTCCAATTGGATATTAAGATTTCCCTTGATCAGCCCCCTATCGATTTTAAATATTAGCAGGGAATATTGTTTTTTTCAACCGAATCGCCAAACTGTCCCACTTCAGGTCTTTGTACATTAAACATTGATGAATTTTGAAGGGGTATCTCAAAACTAATCTTGCCAATCGGTTATAAGATTTATTAACCCTATCAAAATATTTTTGTTCAGCAAGACCATAAACTAGGTTGCCATACTCCAGGACTGGCAATATTAACTGGATTGCGATTGTTTTTCGCATCTGGTAGGTCACAATTAAAGATCTTTGTAATGCCCCTATTCTAGTGTTTACTTCTTTGTTATATATTCTGTATGATCGCCGAATGTGAGCGAACTAACTAGGACCACTCCTAAATCTTTATACTGGTTTGTAACAATTTTTTACTACTACTAGTTACAATCCCCTTGTACAATATTGAGCTATTGCTGTTTTTGGTTTTTTTATTAAAGAACATTACTTGTGTTTTCTTCTCACTCATTACAAGTTTCGAGTTATAAAACCAGTCCTGGAGGATGTCAAAATCCAGCTGAAGTTTCATTAACATTTGATCCTGGGTATTTGCTGTAGCTAGCAATACAGTATGATCTGCTTAGAGTCTTATATATGTATTTTGGATATTTTCTGGCAGCTCATTGACATAGATCAAGAATAACAGTGGCCCCAAAATTGACCCTTGGGGCACACCTCTTGATAAGTAACCTAAATCTGATAATTGATTACCTATTTTTACCCACTGTTTCCTTTCCTCTAAATAGGATTTGAACCACTATGTTGTCCTTGGCGCCATTCCGATCCTTTCCAGTCCAGCCTTGTTAGTTAAGCAGTAGCCATGATTTATTCCGACTTGCCATCTAAGCTACGAAAATGTGATCCCTTCCCTTCATAAATAGTGGAACTTAATAAGGAAAATTACAGAAGGATTTGATTTGGGGGTAGGTAGGTGTTCTTTATGCTTCTCGGGGAAATTCGATAAAGAGCATGATAGTTGCTCTTTAAAACCTGGCTATAATAACTGTTGCTGAGGGCAGCTACCACAATATGTGAGTAGTTCCCTCATATCGGACATTTCCTTTAAGCGTTGATTAAACAAACCTGTCAATACTGACGACAGTATGTCCTTTGCATCCTTCAGGAACTATATTTGTATTTTATCTAATCCATAGGATTTTTTTAGGGTTGAGATTTTTAATTTTATCTTTTACCTCCTTTATCCTTGTTTTTCTGAATTAAAATGAGGAATTTAATTTTTCACCTCCTTTCTTAGTTATTTCTGTTTGTTTTGTTATTCTAGGTGGAGTATTGATGACGGGCAATGTAATAAAGTAATGATTCAGTACTTGGACCACAGTTTTTTGAATCGAAAGGTTCCCCTCTATTATCTGACATTTTTATATTCCCTGATTAGCTCTAATAGGGTTATTCAGATTTTTTATTATATCCCAGTACTATTTGGGGTGAGTTACAGTTTCAATTTTATTGTTATAGTTTGTTCTCCTCTCTTGCTAAATTAACTTTTTGCATTTGTTGCGTTGTTTTTTTTATACTGATCCCAGTCTGCCCCATTTTATGTTTTGTGTGCTTTTTTTTCCAAGCTCTGTCTTTGATACATATCATTTTCTTTATGGATTTGTTTACCCAGGGCAGATGTTTTTTCCTTAATTTACTAGTTTTAAGGGGTGCATGTTGATTACAAACGTGTAAAGAGATCTTAGTAAAATCTTCGTCCCCCAGATTTATATCACATCCATCACAGGAGGGATGTGAGGAAGCACTGCATCGCTGGATGGTAGACACCTGGAACAGACTACCAGCAGAAGTGGTGGAGGTGAAAACAGTGGGGGGCTTCAAGCATTCACAGGATAGACATAAACATATATTACTACATAGGCAGGGAGGTTTGCTGGAGACCAGTTATGATCTGCAGAGACAGATTAGGTAGGAATCATCTGGGCAGACTGGGTGCTGGGCCAAGTGTTTTTTTTTTTGTGCTGACAGATGCTTTTTTTCTTTAACATAGTAGCTGACTTGGACAGCTAGCCAAATGTGAGAGAATTGTTTTACATTTTAATAAATACAACCAGTAAATCGTTGTCTGGCTTGTCCTCAGAGCTCTGCCTCTCAGCAAACATAAAAACAGAGATTTTGACGGCAGATAAGGACCACTTGACCTACCCAGTCTGCCCATTTCCCTACCTGTTGAGTAAGAGGCAGCTCCTAGTTAACCAACAGCCTACTTCTTCGTACCCCCCACCAGAACTGCCTTATGTCTGTCCCATGCATTCTTGAATTCCCCACTGTTTTTGACCCCATGACCGCCGCAGGAAGGCCATTCCTTGCATCCACCCCACCACCCTGTCTGTGGAAAAAATACTTCCTCACGTTGCCCTTGGGCCATCCCCCCCCTCTATCTTCAGATTGTGCCCCCTTGTTCTTGCACATCTTTTTCTGAAAATGCTTCCCTCCTGTTCCCTTGAGGTACTTGAAAGTTTATATCGTGTCTCTTCCCCCCGCCCCTCCTTTCCTTGAGGGTATACATTTTAAGCTCCATTAGTCTCTCTCTGTATGACTTCTGGTGTAGACCCTGCACCATTTTAGTTGCTCTCCTCTGGACTGCCTCCATCCTGTCTATGTCCTCGCGGAGTTCAGGTCTCCAGAACTGTACGCCGTACTCCCGATGGGGTTCCACCAACTGTCTGCACAGAGAGATTAACAACTTCCTGTTTTCTACTTGTGATGCTTCTTTCTATACATCTCAGTATCCCTCCCCCAGCCCTCCTTACTGCTTTCTCACATTGCTTGCTTACCTTTAGATCATATGATATGACTACCCCAGGTCCTTTTCCATTGTTGTTGTTATCTCCCAATTGTGTACTCTTCCCCTGTTTTTTTGTTTCCCAGATGCATTACTTTGCATTTCTTTGCACTGAATATAAGCTGCCATACTTTTGACTGTTCCTCCAGCTTTGCCAAGTCCCTTCTCATCTTTTCCACCCTTCCTGTATATCAGCTGTGTTGCAGATCTTTGTGTCATCTGCAAAGAGGCATACTTTTCCTTCCAGTCCATCTGCAATGTCACTTACAAAGGCATTAAAAAGGACCAGACCCAGTACTGAACTATGCGGTATCCTGCCAGTAACCACCTTTTCTTTGGAGTGGACTCAGTTTACCATTACCCTCTGTGTTCTGTTGTCCAGCCAATTTTATACCCAGGCTACCACCCTGGGACCTACTCCCAGGCTGATTAATTTATTTATTAATCTTTTGTGTGGGACTGTGTCAAATGCCTTGCTAAAGTCTAGGTAGGCCATGTCTACAGCCCCTCCTTGGTCTACTACTTTGGTCACCCAGTCAAAGAAATCTATTAGATTCGTCCGTGACCTTCCCGCTGTGAATCCATGCTGTCTTGGGTCCTGTGCCCCGCTGGCCTCTAGGTATGCAACAGTTCTTTCTTTCAGAAGTGATTCCATCATTTTCCCTACCACTGAGGTCAAACTAACAGGTCTGTAATGTCCTGCTTCTGCTTTGCTCCCTCTTTTGTGAAGGGGAATCCCATGCACCCTCCTCCAGTCCTTGGGTACTATACCATCCTCCCATGATTTGTTAAAAAGGGTAGTCAGTGGTGTCACTAGTTCTCCCCTTAGTTCTTTTAGAATTCTGGGGTGAATCCCATCAGGTCCCTATGCTTTGTCCACCTTCACTTTTAAGATCAGAGTGCTGCTATTGATTGGATTAGGTACCTCTCCCTCCTCTTCTTTTTTGTGAATACTGAGCAGAAGTATTCGTTCAGTATCCCTCCTTTTTCACTGTCACCCTTTGCCCACCCACTCTCCCCTTTATTAAGCCTCACTATCCCTCCCTTGGTCTTTCTTTGCTCTCTAATGTACCTATAAAAGGTTTTATCACCCTTCTTAACTGAGCTGGCTATCTTTTCTTCAGTTTGGGTCTTTGCTATTCTGATTGCCTTCCCCACTTCCTTCTGCTTTAACTGGTACAGTTCTCTGTCCTGCTCCTTCTGTGCCTCCTTATACTTCCTGAATGCTATCTTTTTCTTCATAACCTTCCCAGCCACCTCTTTTGAGAACCATAGTGTTTTTTTTTCCTTAGTTTTTATTTATCTGCTTCACACAAAGGCTTGTTGCCTCTTTGATGACAGTTTTGATGTTTCCCCATTGTTCCTCCACCTCTCCTTCTTGCCCGTTTGTTAGTGCTTTTCTGAGACACTCTCCCATTTTGACAGTCAGCCCCCACTAAAGTCCAGTATCCTCACTTTTTTATGGCCTGACTCTGTGGCTGTGTTTATCGTGAGCCACACTGTTTGGTGGTCAGTTGTTGCCAGATGGCTACCCACTTCTAAATTTGAGATCCTCTCTCCACCCCTGTTTGAGAGTACCAGGTCTAAGATTGCTCCCTCTCAAGTGGGTTCCAACACTAGCTGTCTGAGGCATGCCCCCTGTAGGGCATCTAGAATGACCCTGCTGTTGGATGTAGCTGCAGCAAAGGTGCTCCAGTTAACATCTGGCATGTTCGGGTCCCCTGTCAACGATATCTTCCCTTTTTCTGCCATCCTAAGGATGTCTTCAATCATTTCCTTGTCCATTTCCTTTCCCTGAGACAGTGGTCTGTATACAACACCCGTGTGGATTGTGGTGCCAATTCCTGTCTCCAGGGTGACCCACGGTGCCTCCTCTCCTCCCTGTTTACCCTTTACTTATGGTGCTTTGATCCCTTCCCTTATGTAGAGAGCTACTCCTCCTCCTCTTCTACCCTCCCTGTCCCTTCTGTAGACTGTGTAACCTGGTATGTTGATATCCCAGTCATGGTTCTCTGTGTACCATGTTTCTGTGACTGCCAGGATATCAAGGCATCCCTCTTCCATCGTGGCCACTAGTTCAGGGAGCTTGTTGCCCAGATAACTGGCATTGGTACTCATTGCCCTCCATTGTTTGGCCTTAACCCTTTTAACCCCATTCCCTGTCCTTACTGCCTTTTCCTGTTTCTCCATTTACCCTGCCCTTCTTCTTGTTGACTTCTCTGTCTTGGTGTTTGCCTCACTAAGTACCCTATTTTTTGGGGCTGGGATTTCCCTGCTCCTTTTCAGTGCCTCCCCCCTTGGCTAGTTTAAAAGCTTGCCAGTGAAGCATTTAAACCCATCCCATAGGATCCTGGTTCCCCTCCTGGACAGATGCAGCCCATCACACCAGTATAGGCCGGTATCCCTCTAGGTGGACCCCCAGTCTCCAATGAAGCCAAAATCCTGAGCTCTGCACCAGTTTTTCACCAATGATTGAATCCTATGTTGTGGAGCACCCTAGCCTTACCCATGCCATAGACAGGAAGCACCTCTGAGAAAGTTACTGTGTGTGCTTCTTGTCTTAAGGCCCCGCCTCAAATCCACAAACTCCTCCTTCACTGCTCTGCTCCCATTCCCAGCTAGGTCATTTGTCCTTAGGTGAATAATGACATCCAGCTGCTCCTGCGATCCTGAGGATTCGCTCCCTGTCCCTCCAAGCCATTTATTTATAGATATTTATTTATTGGAATCTCGGATAACACCTCTGAGCTAAAAGCTCGTTTACAAAGGTTCCACGTTGTAAGGCAGTAGATGGTACGTAGCCATTACAAAACAGATTGGGGTATATAGAGGAGGCAAGTACATTATGGTACATACAGACACAGATTCAAGCAAGTACAGTTAAAATACATCAGGTAGGAGAGGTCAACTTTATTGCAACAGTACTAAGAGCATACCTAAGGTGGACAAGCAATTTATAGTGGTAGCTGAGCTTTAGAGTGTACAGGTAGTTATGGATGGTCAGAAGTGGTGGTGACCAAAGGAGGGGGAGGACGGAATAGATGAGAGCAGGGGGAGGGTGGGGGCAGAGACAGTAGGAGTGACTGAATAAGGAGATTGAGTGGTCAGAGGGGTGGGATTGGATAAGAATCTACCCAGGGTTATGTAAGTAGGTGATAGGGCAGGGCTGGGTAATGTGGGAGGGAGAGAGGAATTAGGAAAGGGTTTAAAGTGTTGGGGTGGGGTGAGGGGGAAACTGAAGGTGAAGGGTGAATATTGGGGATTAATATTTGTGAAGGGAAAGCAGGAAGGCTTGGTGGGATAAAGAGGGGACGTGGGGATAAGTGCTCAGTGGGGTCACACCAGGCAGGGGAGGAAGTGGGGGGGGAAGATGGGTGCTATGCAGGACAGATAGGCTATCAATAAAAGTAGGCTTAGGCTCAGGTGACGCAGTCGCAGTTAAGAGTGGCCAGGTACTGCAGCAGCTTGGCCTTAAATGGGCGTAGTTTCATTTCCTCAATCAGCTCAGAGTTAAGGGAATTTAACCAGCAGGGGGCCCAGTATTCAAAGGACCGTTGCCCTAGTGAGGTCCGGTGGAATGGGATAATGAAGGCATCTTTACTCAACCCCTAGTTAGTCTGGAGGAAGTGGAGTTTCTTGGCAGTTGCCTCACTCCAGGAGGAGCAAGACCTGGAGTGGATTTTTTAGCTAATAGGCAGACTTGGTACTGAATTCTGCTATTCAAGTTTAACCAACTAGTGCTTGAGTATAGTTCACAAGTGTGAGATAGACTGTCCACACCCAGGACTAGTCTGCAGGCTTTGTTTAAGATAATCTTGATTCACCTAAGTGGTGTATCGGTACTGGCTCCATAGACTACCAGTCCATAATCTATGATAGAGAGCACGGAGCTGTTAACTGCAAGCTTGATGGCACTTTTGGTGAGGCACTGCCTATGCCAGTAGAGCTGACCTAGTCTGTCACTAGCTGCCTTGGCAACATGGTCTATTTTCTGGCTGTAGGAGAGAGAGAGAGCTACCAAGGTACTTAAAGGTGGTCATCATTTTGAGTGTATCAGACATGTTATTGTAGATACTGAGGTGATGTGACTCATGACGGTTTTGATGGGAGGCAAACAATATTGTTTTAGTCTTGGTGTAGTTGAGCAAGAGCTTAGACTGAAGGAACCATTTTTCCACAGCAGTAAAGTAGTCTTGCATGCTTTTTTCCAGCTCTTCCGGAGTAGAGTGGCACATGTAAAGAACAGCATCATCTGCATATAGAAGGATCTTATTCTGGCAGACTTTAGGGAGTTCATTTAGAAACAGGCTGAACAGCAGGGGGCCCAATATGGAACCTTGGGGCACCCTTGTGTTGATATGCCGATGGTCGGATAGAGCGTCAAGAATCTTGACCTGCTGGGCCCTGTTAGAGAGGTAACTCTGGAACAAACCTACAGAGACTGAGGATATACCAGTGTTAGAGAGTTGTGTGAGAAGCAAGTCGTGGTTGACTCTGTCGAAGGCCTTGGTGAGGCTGATGAAAGCGGCCCCCGGTCTAGTGCTTCATGGATATAGAAACATAGAAGTTGACGGCAGATAAGAACCGCAAGGCCCATCCAGTCTGCCCATTTCTTTTTTTACCTTATAAATGTGCCATCGGCCTTTGCTCTGTCAGTGGCCTATCCATACTCATTTGTATTGCTCCCTTATGTCTATCCCATGCCTGTTTGAAGCCCTGCACTGTATTCATAGCCACCACTTCTTGAGGTAAGCCATTCCATGCATCCACCACCCTTTCTGTGAAAAATAATTTCCTCACATTCCCCCTTAATCGGCCCCCCTCTAATCTCATGCTGTGTCCTCTTGTCCTGCTATTTTTCTTATATTTAAACATGTTAGACTCTTTCACCTTGTTAATGCTCTTAAGGTGTTTGAATGCCTCAATCATATCACCTCTCTCCCTCCTCCTCAAGGGTATACATATTGAGCTCTGTTAATCTGTCCTCATATGTCTTCTGATGCAGTCCCTGCACCATTTTGGTTGCCCTTCTCTGGACTGCCTCAATTTGGTTAATGTCCTTGTGAAGTGTGGCCTCCAGTACTGCACGTACTCAGATGGGGCACCTAACCAGTGTCTTGTAAAGAGGGATTACCACCTCCCTCTTACGACTTGTGATACCCCTACTAATACACCCTAACACCCCCCTAGTTTTACCTACTGCTTTAGAGGTCTGCTTGGATGATTTCAGGTCATCAGTGATGATGACGCCCAAGTCTCTTTCTTCCTTTGTGACTGCTAGCAACTCCCCTCCCAGCCTATAGGTTACTTCAGGGTTTCTCTTCTCTATGTGCATGATCTTGCACTTCTTTGCATTAAATCCCAGTTGCTACTCTTCTGACCATTTTGCTAGTTTATCCAGATCTCTTCTCATTCTGCCCACCCCATCTGGATCATCTACTCTGTTGCAGATCTTGGTGTCATCTGCAAACAGACAAGCCTTACCCTCTAGTCCATCTGCAAGGTCACTAATGAAGATGTTGAAGAGGACTGACCCCAGGACTGATCCCTGAGTTACCCCACTTGTGACTTGCATCTCTTCTGACTGTATACCATTTACCACCACTCTCTGTTTTCTGCCCGTCAACCAGTTTGCCACCCACTTGACCAACTTCTGACCCACCCCGAGCCTACCCAGCTTATTTATCAATCTTCTATGTGGAACAGTATCAAAAGCTTTGCTGAAGTCAAGGTAGGCGATATCAGCTGCTCCCCTTTGGTCCACCGCTCTGGTTACCCAGTCAAAGAAATCTATGAGATTAGTTTGACAGGACCTTCCTTTTGTAAACCCATGCTGTCTTGGATCCTGTGCCCCTATGGATTCCAGGTGTTGCACTATCCTTTCCTTAAGGAGTGCCTCCATAATCTTGCCTACTACTGAGGTAAGACTGACTGGTCTGTAGTTCCTGCCTCCTCCCTGCTACCACTCTTGTGAGCGGGATCACATGAGCCCTTCTCCAGTCTTCTGGGACCTTTCCTGTGCTCAGAGACTCACTAAACAGTTCTGTTAATGGCTCTGCTAGTTCCACCTTAGCTTCTTAAGTACCCTGGGATGTGCCATCAGGTCCCATTGCCTTATCCACCCTGAGCTTAGCAAGCTCTTGTAGGACCCTTTCTTTTGTGAAGGGAGTAGTGCTCACCTCCCTCCCCCCTGTGTCCACTATGCTGAGCTGTGGGCCCTGCCCTACCTTCTCTTCAGTAAATACTGAGCAAAAGTATCTATTTAGGATAGATGCCTTTACAGGGTCCTCCTCCTCCTCACATGCTCCTTTTCTCCTTTAAGCTTAGCACCCTCTGGACTTTCTCCTTTCACTAATGTATCTATAGAAAGTCTTGTCACCTTCTTTACTGTTCGTGCTAGTGTTTCCTCAGTTTGGGACTTTTGCCTTTTTGCCTTCTCCTGCTTCCCTTAGGGCAGTTTGGTATGCCTCCCTATCTTCATCCCGCTGTGTTCCCTTATATTTCCTGAAGGCTAGCCTTTTGCAATAAGCCTTTTCTGCTACTGTATTTGAGAACCAAAGTGGTTTCCTTCTTCTTTGCACTTCCTTTTCTGTCTAACACAATGGGATGTTGCTTCAAGTATTGCATCCTTAATGCTTGCCCACTTTGCCTGTACCCCCTCACCTGTGTTTCTTTTTGCCAGGGCTAGCTTAACTCTGTTGGCCATCTTATCAAAGTCAGCTCCTCTGAAGTCCCATATTTTCGTCTTGGAATGGGATGATTTTAGATGTAGTAGCCAAATTGAACCATACCATGTGATGGTCACTGGTCCCCAGGTGACCTTCTACCTGGAGATCTGTGATCCCTTCCCTCTTAGTCAGTACTAGATCTAGGATAGCCCTGTCCCTTGTGGGTTGCTGTACCAGTTGTTTGAGGCCCTCCCCCTGCAGGGAATCCACTATGTGTCTAGTTCTGGCAGATGTTCCTGCTGGTATTGACCAGTCTGTATCCGGCATGTTGAAGTCTCCCATTATCAGAACCTCCCCTTTAGCTGTCATGTTTTGTATATCTTCTAACAGTAATGTGTCTATGTCCTCCCACTAGTCTGGGGGCCTGTAGACAACCCCAGTTCTTATGGCTGTCCCATTTCCTGTTTCCAGGGTGACCCACAGTTCTTTTGGCTCCTTATGTGTATTCTGAATTTCTGTAGATTTGATATTTTCATTGAAATACAGGGCCACTCCTCCCCCCCTTTTTGCACCTCGGTCTCTTCTGAACAATACATAGCCAGGTACTGAAGTTTCCCAAGTGTGGTTACTGGTAAACCGTGTCTCACTAATTGCTACTATGTCCAGTTTAGCCTCTGACATTATTGCCTGCAGGTTTGGGATCTTATTTCCCAGGCTGTGAGCATTTGTGTGTATGATTTTCCATTGGCCAGATTTGGGGTGTGTTAGTTGTTGGGTGAGGTTTGGCATTACCCCCAATAAATCGTATGGGGAGACAAACCTTTTTCTTACCTGGTGATGCAAATGAACTGCAAACATGCTGAATCCTGTTTGACCACTAGCTGAGGGGAGGGTGTTCTTCCCATTCGACGATGGGTGCTGCACCCCTCTCCCCATTTGCTAGTTTAAATATTCTGCAAAGACGCTCAAAACTTCTGCCCCAATGCACTGATTCCTCCTTAGCCAGATGCAGTCCATCAAATTTAAAGAACTTTCGCTCCCAGAACTGTTGCCAGTTCCCTACAAATCTGTGTCCTTTTTCCTGGCACCAGCCCTTGAGCCACGTGTTTAGCTCCCCTATCTCCCCTTCTCTGACCTTCCGTCCATCTGCTCCCCTCTCCCAGACTGGCAGGATCACAGAGACTGAGATGCCGGACGAAATGGATGATAGTTTGTCACCCAGCCTGGTCAGGTGTTCCTTGGTCTCCACAACTGACCGGCTGGCGAGATCATTAGTCCCTATGTGTACTAGGACATCAGTGTTTTCTTCTGCTTTGTGAACAGTTTTAGCAATGCGGTCAGTGTCTCTCCATGCTGATGTACCTGGGAGACATCTGACCATTACCCTTGGCTGGTATCAACTCCCCGAATCATGAAGTCTCCTATGATCAGAAGTTTTTTGGAGTTCCTTTTTACTTTTTTTGTTTTGGTTCCTGATTTGGGTGAGTTTTGTTGTGCTAGCCCCTGTGCTGCAGTGTCCTGCTCTGCAGTGTCTTCTGCCTCTTTGTTTGATTTCAGAGATAGAGGCAGATACCTGTTTGTAGTGTTTATATTGTTTTTGGTGGTAACATGTTGGAGAGCAGATAGTGATGGGGCACCTGATTTGCCCCTCCTAACCACCTGCCAACCTCCTGGACCAGCTACTCTCTGTGGTCGAGATTTTTCTGTTGGATGCTGGGGAAATGGCGGGTGGTTCTTATAATGTATTTCCTCTTGAATATGAAATTTGAGGCGTGCAATCTCTGCCCATGCTGCCCGGAGCTGAGTCCTAAGATCTCCAAAGGCCCAGCATGTAGGACAGTGTCCTAAATCCTGCAAGACTGTCCTTCTGAAAATTGTTCCACAGTACCTGCAGTTAATGATATCCATTCCAGATAAGTTGCTGGGTTTATAACCTAGTCAGAGTAATTAGAAGGAAAAAAAGGAAAAAAATGCAAGTAATGGTTTGATTGTGTTTTGTTTTTGTTTAACTTGTTATAACAAGTTAAATTACTAGTGCCCCTGTAAATGAACTCACCTTGTGGAGGCCCCACTGATCCGCCCCTTCCTGCTCTGCCACAGGAAATGTCACAACTGTGGTACCCTATAAAAGGAGTGTAGTGTGGGGTGGTTGGGGATGGGGGTGGGTGGCTGGGCCCTTCCCCTGCCTAAAAAGAACAACCACGGACGAAAGAACAAGGAGGTAAGAGCAGAAACAATCAGTCAACAACAAATGCAGTAACCCTGAAAGCTTATCCTAATGTTAGATAAAACTGTAAAACCTGTAAAGCACCACCTGTAATAATTTCAGAGAAGATATACGCTGTAAGAAACACTTTGCTACAGAGAAAAATAAAGCAGTAACAGATGATATACCTTGCAAAAGACAATTTGAATCAGAAGATTACAGCAGTAATCTGTTAGCACACACCTGTAGGCACACCTTGAAATAATGCAGAAGAAGGTATACCAGCAACAACAATTTGAATCAGAAAAATAAAGCAATGAAATGTTAGCAACAAACAGTAGCAATCCTGTGAGTAAAAAATAAAAACACCACCACACAGTAAATCTGCTTAGCCAAAATAAGTCTTAATCCTTTTCCCCTTGCTCTGGTAAGTTTCTCTACTCTGCCTTTCAAGCAGTCTTAGAAGGAAAGAGCTCAGGTGAAGCTAGGTGCCTTGGCCAGCAAACCAAGTCTTCTACCATGACTGTTAAACTCAACCAATGCCATTGGAAGTACTATGTGCCTTCTGAAAGCCATGCTGTTCCTGGCATTGAAGGTTGTACTTACCAAGGTACGTACCTAACTGATCGTATACTATCCTTTCTAGTGCCTTGAGGGGTGGGGGGGCAGAATTGAGATTTGCCTGTAGTTGGCCATGCAGGTTCTGTCCCCACTTTTAAAGACCAGGGTGACCACCACCACAGCTTTCCAGCATTGAGGGAAAATGCCAGTGGTTAGTGAGAGATTTAGAATCCAGGTTAGAGGGGAGAGTAACACATCCAGGGTGAGAGCCACAATCTTTAGGTCACGCGAGTCCCCACTGGATCTAGTGTTCCTGAGAACTTTTTCCAAGTATTTTATTTTTCGCCTCAGTTGTAGAGATTACCTTCAGGTAGAAGGGAGGTGCTGTGTGTGTTGGAGGGATGTCGGTACAACTAATGGCGGAGCTAGGCACAGGTGAGAGATAGTATGGAGGAAGGACCCAACTAAGGTCTGTGAAGGCCTTGTTGAAGCCATCTCCGATAGTTTTGGGATCCTGGGTAATTGCTCCCTCAAAATTTTATTTGCGATGGTGGTGATTTACTTGCTTTGCCTTTTAAGGTTTTTATATTGTCCCAGAATCTGCAGCTGTCTCACCAAGAGTTGTCCAGTTCACTTTTAAAGTGAGATCTTTTTGCAAGGCAGATGACTTGAGTGCACTTACTATGTACTGCTTTGTATTTCTGCATGTCAGAGGGGGACCCAGTGCTCTTAGCCCTATGCCACAGGTTATCCCTGACCCCCATGAGCTCAAGGAGCTGTGGTATGATCCATAATTTGCTGGTTCCTTTGATTTTCCTAATTTTTAGAGGGGCAAAGATGTTGCAGGCCATGTTAAAGTTGTCGATAAAGCACTCGAGCAGCATTCACATCAGCAGCAGCGTAGACCCCCTCCTAGTCTAGCTGGCGGAGGTAGGATTTTAGTGAGGCAAGATGTTCATCTTTTATAATTCTGGAGGTTATTGTTTTTGTTTTTTTGGGGGTGTCAGGGTCTTGTTTGTCCAGGAGCATAAGACTGGCGAGTAGTCACTGATAGTCTGCTAGCACAGTGGTTCTAGTTATTCTTTGTGGCCAGTTGGTTAGTACCCAGTCTGAGAGTATTTGAACCGGTGCGATAGTTTACATGAGTGGGGGATTGAACGAGTTGGACCATGTCTATGGCTGCTGTTGCATCCTGGTAAGGTGCAGCATCTGTGGATAACCAATTTATATTAAAGTCACTTAACATTATGATTTCAGATTGATGGCGATTACTAGATAAATAATCAAGTGCTGGTTTGAAACCAGCCTCTTGATCTTTAGGGGGTATGTACACCGAGATTATAGTTAAACACTTTCCCTGGGATCCAGATTGAACCTGGATGGAGAGAATTTGTGATCTTCCACCCTGGGGTGGGATGCGGAGCACCCTGCACTGAATTGAGTCATTAACATAACTGACGCATCCTCCCCCTCGTTTCCCTCGCCTGTCCATGCTGAAAGTTGTGTAGCCCTCAATCTGGATAGCAGATTCAGGGGTTCTAGGAGTTAACCAGTTCTCCATGACTGAGATGACACCTGGTTTGTGTTGGGCCATCCATACCTGGAGAGCATCAAATTTTGCTTCTAGCAGGTTGCATATGTTAAGAGATGCAATAGTTATTGCACCAGCCTTGCGGTCTGTTGGTGGTACTGAGGCACTAGTACTAGGTCCAGGGTTTGGATGAATGATCCATGAGAGTAGGAGTAGCCAGGCAATTCTAAGAGGTTGTAGCTTTAAATGTTTCATTAGCTAGGACTTGCTGTGGGAGTTGACTATTTTATTCTTAACTTTTGTGGTGACTATCAGCATATTCAGCTGAGTCGTCAGGATAATGGACATGATTAACTGCGTCCCCTGCTCTTGTGGGATGGCAGAGGGGTGGCATAGTGGGATTGCCAGTGGTGGTCTCAGAGCGCCTTGTAGTTGGGTCCGGAAGTTGGATTGCATTCCACATAATTTTGGAGAAGGGTAAGTCAAGTGCATGATCCTGCCTATTGCTTAGGAAGGCTTTGTTTGGTTGTTTGCCTTGGACACTATCAAGGGGAGCGGTGCTGGAGTTTGGTGGGCAGCAGAAGTTGATCAGAGCAAATAATACTACCCTAGTGGAGAGGGTGGGGGGGGTCTGCTTGTAGAATGTTGGGCAGTAGGAGGTGTGAAGGGTTGGAAATGTATAAGGATTACTGCCTTTTGAGGGAGTTAACTGGGTGGCAGACACCATTGGGCTTATTTCCAGTCCTGTAGGAGTACTCTGGCAGAATGAATCTTTCCTGGGGTCCAAAACTGGCTCCACTGTCAGGAGGAGGATGTAGCCAGTGAGGAGAAGGGGGGCTGTGGAAACCATTTCTTGGATTTATAACAATAGCTAATGAAACAGTACTGTCTAGAGCTGTAAAACCACAGCCAGGGAAACAAAGAGCAGGGCTTTAAGGAGAAAGTGTCTTATAGTGAAGATGCCTTATAAGAGGAGGGCAGGATCAACAAAGGGGGTGTGGAGACAGAAAGCTTTAATCTCAGATCACTGGTACTGGGAGCCAGTGGGGTAGGGGAGGGAGGAGCTTAAGTGTATTTAAGGGTGGCCCGGGGGGGGTTGGTGAAACATTTGGCATCTGGAGCAGCAGCTGGGGCTGTGTATAGGCCATACCTGATGCTTGATTACAGGGGGCTGGTGGCAGCAGGCTCCTTGGCGCTGAGAGGCGCGCCATGATGCAGGGCAGGCACCTTACCTCCCTCTCCCTCCCCCAGTTCCACCCCCCTCACAATTGAGTCCCCCACCAGGAGTTGTTTCCTTCCCTTGCGGGGTCCTGTGCCACCCTTCTATGAGTCTCCTTTGTGAAGGTTCCCAGCATCCTACTTGGTCTCCACTGTGGGTGCCTCCATAGAGGAACCATGCTCCTGCCAGAACAGCGTACAAATTGTGGAGAGGTACAACTGGAGGGATGCGCCTGTGTTCCTTCACCTTCACCCTTCCCGAGCCCACTGAGGTCCAACCCACCCCTCTTTCTTGGCAAACTCTGAGGCAGCTGTGTTGGCCCTGGTGGTCCCTGGGTGGGAGAAGAGGTCCCCCGATCCTGGTCAACTCAGCCTGGAGAAAAGAAACTTCCTCTCTCAGTCCAGAGAGGTGCCTGCAGATGAGACAATACTGCATCCTTCCTGAACGTCTCCCGGCAGACTGCTGCTCCACAGCCATTGCACTGCACCACTCTCATCATGTCTTATTTGTGGCCCCTCGATTGTTGTTTTGTATGCTTACTCTTTCCTCTCTCCATTTACTTTATTTTTTCTCCCTACTGCCTCTGTGCCTTTACAGCTCCTACTGCTCCTGTTCAGGGACAGGAAGTTTTGTATTCCTCAGTAGTCTCCTTACTTGCTCAGAGATGGACCTCCAGCAGCTAGGGGGTGAGGGAGAGCTGTTCTTTCTAGGAGTGTGAATCTTTTGTGCCTCTGTGATCACTCTCTTCTCCCAAACAGGAAGTTCCTGTTGTCAGTCAAATCTAGTGCCTATAAAAGTGGAACTGGCTACGGGGGGGGGGGCTATATAGTCCCAGTACAAGAGTTCTAGCAGCTGCGTCCTTCCTCTTGCTGCTCTCTGCTAAAAGCTAACTAGGGAAGTTTAAAATACAGACACCTGGCTTTCTGTTGTCTAAGTCACACCCCTAATTTACAGCTGTTCTCTTTACCTAGCTTACAGCACAGATAACTGTTTCCTCCCCCCAACTCGGACGAGCACACCAACTCTTGTTGCACATTGCATCCTCAGGATCCATGTACTGTAAACGTGCTTTTTTATTACCAGATTGTACCTGCAAATGAGCTGGAAGTAGTAGCTGCTTTATGATGCTCTTTCCTGCCAATATTTTCTTTACAGGTTGCAGCCGACACTTGTGATTCTGTGTCAGGCAGAGATAGCCAAGAAAAAAAAGACTGTCTGCTCCCCTTCCAGTCAGTGTCTCCAGGTACCCTAGCGGCCTGCAGCAGGGATATCCTCACCTCTGAGCAGGACAAGGTAGTGATCTCTGTCAGCTGTTGTGGGTCAGATCTTGCACTAGGTTGCACTTTGATTGGAACTGCAAAGGCTGTCTTGATTTCTGTTTTGGCATCTGTTGGTAATGGCCTTAATCGGTGAAAATTACACACTTCTGGGAAGGGATCATTTCAAAGTGACTGGCGAAATGGGGTAGAAAACAGACCATTTTGATATTAGATTCACGCTGTGCATTCTCTGAAATTTCCACCTTAGATTCCAGAAAATGTACGTCCTTTTCCAGAATAGTGTTCAGTGTCTCTCTTGCCGCTCCGCACCATGCACTAGCTCTTAAGTTGATGCCTTAGTCTCCACAGTCCAGCCATCCAAATCCCCTAGTTTTAATTCCGTGGTGGTTAAACATCTGTTTGTTACTTCATCACTGGCGTGTATATTTTGTAATTTCGCTTTGCTTTGTGCTGCAGTTAGATTGGGACCAGTAGCTTTGGAAGAGGAGCCCACCTCTCGAAGTAAAATAGGCTTCAGAACCTTGAGACATGCTGCTGACTTTGTCAGGCCAGGTTTGACCACAAGCATGCTCTTCACTAGATTCTGCAGTTAAAGCCAAGTTTGCATAGTATTTATTGTACAGTAATGTAAAGTGAAGCAGTCAAAACTCGGAGGTGCAGAGCAGTGTTCCAAACTGGAAGGTGATCCATAGCACCCTCTGTCAGATCTGTTCTTTTAAAGGGGCACTGTCAACCGCTTTTGTATCATATTTTCTTAAGTTATTGGTCGTTTGATCCATTTCCTTTCTTAGTAGAACTGAAATGCACGGCAATTGTGCAGTTACAACACCAAACCTTGCTTTGCATTAATTACTCATTTATCAGTTAGAGAAATTAACAGCTGCCTTGCATGACAAGACTGCACAATTTAGCCTTAAGTGGCAAAAATGGGTTTGGTATATGGCCCAAATAGATGTAAGCATTAAGCCACAACGAAGTTGGCATCTAATGCTGGATTGATGCATGGTTGGGAGGGTTGTGGCCCGAGGCCGGAGGCCGAGGGCGAACAACTGCCCAACCATGCATCCAGTCTCATTAGATGCTACCACCGGAGTGGCTTAATGCGCTTGTAACATGGGCCGCGGGAGGACAGAATCGCCAGGAGCCTATGTCATGTGCGTTCAGCAGCATTACACAGGGGGTCGGAGTTCTGAGCATACATTTCTGCTGCACTTTCAAATGTTGAGACGACAGCATTAACATGCCGCTACGCTCCAATTATTCACAACGTCTACTTACAGCATATAGTGCGTCTCACATGACACTCCGGAAACTGTGCCGATCGGCGCTGCCATTTCTTTCCTGGCAGCCGTTGGAGGTCTCCGGTACACTGCTCACTCGCAGCGGTGTGTGATCGGTGCCAAATTTGCATGCCGGCCGGGTCACTTCCCTTTCCCTCTCGCACACTCGTCCGGCGTCGCCCACTGACTCTTGTCCTGCTAGTGCCTCTCCAGTGTGCTGCCTTCCGCTGTGCTCCACTCTACGTGCAGCTTGTCTCCCTCTCGTTCTGCCACACTTGCCTGTCCACAACTCGCTCCCCACCTGTGCCCAGTGCTGCTAAGCTGGGGGTCTGGCTGCTGTCAGTACTACCTCGGTGGGCACGGCATATACCCTGGGTTAATACCCGCTCGGAATTGGGTCCCGTGATGCCGTTCCGCCTATCGCTGCTGCCGATTTCCAGTGTGTGATTAATGCCATGTTACAAACAGATTTTGTACCGTAGAAATCTTTTGTTGGCAGGGGGAGAAGGTGCTGCTCTCACGGAGGGAGGGGAGAAGGTGTTACAAGGACAAAACAAACAGGGAAACCTATTATAACATTGTATAGTGAACTGTGAAAGTGCCTAAATGAATCTGTTAAGGATTACAAGTATATAGAACATCGTACATATTAAAATCTCTCCTTTGACCTATGACAGCATAACCAGGTGCTCATGCACCAATTTAAATGTGTGGATTTGTGCGTGCCCTGTATGTTGAAACTCAATAAAAGAATATGTTTACAATCCTTTGTCTATTCTTACTGCATATATACTGAACATTAGGAACACCCCAACCAGTGCAGCCGCTCTTAATGCAATAGTCTCCTCTCCTCCCACAGCAACATGAGTGACTAGATTGTGTTAAGGGTGCTCCCAAGTCCAGAAAAAATGCAGTGCAAGTTGATCAAAGAATGAACATATTTTTGTGTGGTAACACCAATATGGTGGGCAGTCTTTTTTTTTTTTTTCTTTCTTTTAAATTTTTCTTTAAAAAAAAAAAAAAAAAAAATCAAACTACCAGCTATATCAGCAGTCTACAGAATGTGAGCAGTCATAATGTGTTTTTTAATCTATGGACAATGTGAGGCCTAAGGGGGTTGACAGTATCCATTTACTAGGGTGGTGTTAGTCTTTCATGTTCTAATTTTGGGAACATTTCTGGTATTTTAGCTTCTTTCCTTGCCTTCCATGGACTTCTTTTCATGGGTAATTTGAATATGGATTTGCTGAACCCTGCTAAATCATTCAAATCATGCCCTTTGAGTTGCACTGGAGCCGGATCTCGCCAAATGATCTCCAAGCCTAGAAGAATTAATGTTGGAAACTTAGCTTCTCCTAGAAATACAGAAGCATGGACGTTGCTGGCCGATAAAGATTAAGGGTTCATCCGGCTATTTCTGGCAAACTAGACTTTTGTTTTTCCCAATTGTTTAACTAGGAGTGGCACACTAAGCTGAAAGCTTGTTTACAGGTGCGATCTGGGAACACAGGGAAGTTAAGTGACTTGCTCAGGGTCACACAAGTATGCAAGTGGGGGCTGTGGGATTCAAACCCAGGTCTCCAGATTTCCAGCTCAGAGTCTTAAACCACTGCGCTATACTGATTTGCTGATATAATTTTTACATCCAAAAAGAGTGTCTTTTTTTTTTTTTAATGAGGATTTGTTATCGGATCTGTTTAGTGACCGTAACTTAATTTACTGTGTTTTTTTTCAGTGCTCTCCAGCCTGCAGTCCTTATTTAGTCAAATTTTTCTGTTTTACAATTTTTTGTCCCCATAAAGATGTTTATTGGTATTTTCAGGTTTACATACTTACATAATATTCATCACATCAATATGTACTTGGGTTACAGGTAGTACCTTCTCATTATAGCAAACCAAGTTACTGCTGCATGTTTAGAACTGTTGCAATATAAACAAACAGTGTGTGTATAGTTGTGATCTTGAGAAGTACACAATAGTATTTAACTGTGGGTGAAGCGAGGTTTAGTCACTGGAATTGGCACGCATGAAGTGTAACTGCTATTTCCTCCCTAGGTGTTCTTTAAACTGTGTTTACATATTTTGTTACGTACATGCTCAGTTTGTACATTTATTCCGCGGACTGGCATAAGTAGTGGACTTAAGACAAGCTAAAACTGGTTATGCTAAGTATAAATGCTTCCTAATTGTGCAGCTTAACTTCCTCTTTCAGTGTGTTAGGTTACTTGGCGGTTGATCCTCGGGTTTCTCCATTCATGCGGACAGGGTTACTCTGCTGAACCCTACAGGGGCGGTGATAAGGGAGCAAGGGAAGAGGGATAAAGTCCCAGAGGTTTAGTGTCCTCTCTCATCTGTTGGGGGGAGAGTAATAGTTACTCTGAAGGTCTGTTGGCGGTAGAGGGTTCCTTTCTCTCTCTTCACCTATGGGGGTACTGTGGCATGCATTGTGTACACTGTTGTTTTAGATAAGGGCTCCAGATGTGCTGGTATAATGGCAATTGATTCATGGCCACATGGGCTGTGCACTCGTACTTTGCTGTCAGGTTTAATACATTTTCCCATTTCTGGTAGATTGGGGGGCACTCATCCCTTCAATGATGGAGAATCACACTCCTTGCCACTGCTAGCGCTCCATTGCACCATAGCAGCTGATGTGGGGTACAAGAGTGGATTTGGGGGGGGGGGGAGGATTCCCAGAACCGGTTCTCTAGCCGAGTGGAGTGGTACTAGCAGGGAGCATTGTCTCCAGATATTATCCCAGTAGCCGTCTAGCATGGAGCATGTCCATAGAATGTGGGTTAGGGAGACTTGTGGGGATGCACATCACCAGCAATCGCTGTGGGTGATCAGCCCCATTTTATAAAGCGTCTGAGGGGTACGATATGCTCTATGTAAGATCTTAAACTGAAGTGTTTTGGCCTGCAGCTCCCTTTGCTTTGTAGGCCTGACTCCAGACCCCTACCCATCCCTCCTGGGGGATGTTCACTCCCAGTTCCCCCTCCCATTGCTACTTAGTAGCCATGCAAGGCCCATGGTTCTGTGGAGATCCACAGTTTCAGTAGTTTGCTTGTCAAGTGCTGAAGTGTTTGTAGGCTATTCACCCTTTCATCTAACTGGCATGGAGGTAGGACACAGTCTGGTGTCAGGGTGGCTTTAAGTATGCTCCTGATCTGCAGAAATTGCCAGAAAGGGATGCTTTGTTGCCCCTGGGTGATGCATTTAACCCTGAGTGAATCAAATTGCTGGAGCACTCTTGTTTTCGGGTCATACAGGTCTCCTCCTGTTGGGATGCCCCCCTTTTGCCATGTTTTCCAGGCTATTGATTTGTGTTCTATTTGAAAAGAGAGGTTATGTCATATCTGGTGGTGTCCCGAGTAGGTCGTCCTCCAGGACATGTGTTTGAGGAACTTGTTCCACTGCATTCTCATGTGTTGGACAGGTGGGGGTGCCAGCCTAGTGATGTGCCAGTCTGTCAGGATCAGCGCTTGTGGTGCTGGGAGGCCCGTCTGGTGGAATTCAAGACCTACCCAGCTAGGCAGTGATGGCACCTATTCTGTCCTTAAGCAGAGCACTGCCTGGCTCAGTACCACACATGAGTGGAAAAGCTGAAGGTTACGGAGGCCGAAGACTCCGTTGGACCAGTGTAGTTGCAGTTTTGGGAGGCTGATCTTGGGTTTTGTGCCTGTACAAATAAACTTGGAAAGCTTGGACTTTAAAGCTGCGAAAAATGACCCTGGCAATGTGACTGGGAGGTTGGACAAAATATACTATAGCTTGGGAAGTGTGATCGTCTTAAGCATGTTTACTTTGCTCCGTAACAGTGACCACCAGTCATTGTGGTTTGAAATCACAGAAAGAGCAGAACCAAACCACACAAAAACACGTATCCTGGATTTTAGGGGGGCAGACTTTGGGAAAATGGGGAGATGCTTGAAAGAGGCATTAAGGGGAATGGGACAGGAATCAGGGATTGAGGAACAGTGGGCAGTATTTAAAATGGGGATTATAAGAACAACAGAATTATGCATTAAGCAGGTTAGCAAGAAGAAAAGAAAGAGGAGACCATTATGTTTCAAAGAGGTAGCAAAGAAAGTGAAAGCCAAAAAGATTGCATTCAGGCAATACAAAAAGACACAGGCAGAAGGGGATAGGGAGAAGTACCAGGAGAAACAAAGGGAGGCAGGGAAGTCAGTAAGGGAAGCCAAAGCTCAGACAGAAGAACACATTGCAAAATCAGTGGTTAAAGGGGACAAAACCTTTTACAGGTACATAAGTGAAAAAAGAAGGACAAAGGGAGGGATAGTGAGACTGAAGGGGGAGGATGGGAGCCGCGTGGAGGATGACAACAGTAAAGCTGACATATTGAACAGGTATTTCTGCTCAGTCTTTACTAAGAAGAGGGGGTAATGGGTCTGAAGGAGTACAAGGGGTGAGAATGGTGCAGAATGGACACAAGTCCCTTTACACGAAAAGGGTCCTGAAGGAACTGGAAGTAATAAGAGCTGATAAAGCAATGGGGCCAGATGGGTGCACCCAGGGTCCTTAAAGAACTAAGAGAGGTGGTGGCTGAACCTCTGGCTATCCTGTTCAGCCAATCACTGAAACAGGGGAGTACCCAAAGACTGGAGGACAGCAGATGTAGTCCCCTTATACAAAAGTGGGAACAAAGAGGAAGCAGGGAACTACAGACCAGTCAGCCTCACCTCGGTAGTGGGAAAGATCATGGAAGCACTACTGAAGGAGAGATTGGTGGAACATCTGGTTGTCAATGGACTACAGGACCCAAGGCAGCATGGTTTCACCAGGGGAGGCTGCTCAGACCAACCTCATTGAATTTTGACTGGGTGACTAGGGAGGTGGATCAGGGAGGGCAGTGGACATGGCCTATCTGGACTTCAGCAAGGCCTTTGACACTGTGCCACATAGAAGACTATTACACAAACTGGGGAATATCGTGTGGGCAGGACAGTAGTGTGGTGGGTAGGTAACTGGCTGGGTGGCAGGACACAGAGGGTGGTGGTAAATGGTTGTCACCCACAGAGGGAAGAGTGACCAGTGGGGTACCACAGGGATCAGTGCTGGGACCGGTCCTATCAACATCTTCATCAGTGACATTGCACAGGATATAGAAGGCAGAATTTCACTGTTCGCTGATGACACAAAGCTCTGTAACAGAGTAGACACACCAGAGGGTGTAGACAGAATGATAAGGACCTGCAGAAACTTGAAGAGTGGTCAAGGGTTTGGCAGTTGAAATTAATGCAAAGAAGTGCAAGATAATGCATATGGGGCACAAAAACCCTGGCACAATATATCAGTTGGGGGTGAGGATATAGCATGCACCAAGCAGGGAAAGGGATCTTGGGGTTGTCCTCTCTGATGACCTCAAGGTAGGGAAACAGTGTGACAAGGCAGCAGGTAAAGCAAATAGGATGCTGGGATGTATAGGCAGGGCATCACCAGCAGGAAAAGGGAGGTCATAATTCCCATACAAGACACTAGTGAGGCCCCACCTGGAGTACAGTGTACAGTTCTGGAGACCATACCCACGTAAGGACATAGACAGGGTAGAGAAGGTTCAGAGGAGGGCAACAAAGATGGTGCATGGGTTGCATCACAAGTCCTATGAAGACAGGTTGAAGGAACTGAACATGTACTCCCTGGAGGAGAGGAGGGAGAGAGGGAATATAGAGACATACAAGTATCTTGCAGGGAGGAACAGGGTGCAGGAAAACACTATTTTTAAGCGAAAAGATGTTTCCAGGACTAGAGGCATGGGATGAAGTTGGAGGAGGGACGATTCAGAGGAAACATGAGAAAGAATTTCTTCACAGAACGGGTGGTGGACAAGTGGAACACCCTGCCAGAGGAAGTGGTGGGGGCTGAAACAATCACGGGATTTAAGAACGCATGGGATAGACATAAAGAAATTCTAGAGGTCAGGGGTAAGGGGAAATAGACTTCTAGGAAAACAAACTGAACTTACAAGCTCAAATGGGCAGACTAGGTGGGCCATAGGCCCTTATCTGCCGACACTGTCTATGTATCTATATATGGAAAGAATGTGCTTCTCCCGTTGTTGAAGATCTTTGCCTAGTTTATCTAGCATCTTCTGGACATTGGCTTTAATGGTGCCCTTTGTTGTAGGGAGGATTTCCACCACCGGACAGGTTATCCCACTCGGTGCCCACTGGTATGTGTGGGGGTAGATTAGTCCTGGGGTGCAGCCCCCCATTAAGAGGGAGGACGTGAGATTTTGAGACATTTAGGTTGTAGCCCGCCAACTCTGAGTAGGCTGTTATTCTCTGCAGTGCCTCAAGAGATTGCGGAATTTTTGTTAAAAAGAGTGTAATGTCGTCCACAAAAAGTGCTAGTTTGTGACTGGTGGGTCCTCCTTTGCTCTGATTCTCTGAGCCAGTGGCTCTACGGCCAGTAGGAAGAGGTAGGGGGACAGTGGGCATCTCTGTCTTGTGCCTTGGTTAAGCTGAAAGCAATTCGATATTATGGAGTCTGTCAGTATTTGGACGGTAAGCGCTTGGTACAGTAGACCGGTCATGTCTACAAACTGCTCCGGGAAGCCAAATCTGCCCATGGCATCAAAGAGGTATGCCCACTCCACCCTGTCAAACGCTCGGTCAAGTGTTGGGCCTCCCAGAGTCGATCCATAATTCTTCTGGTGTTGTCCACTCCCAACCGTTGTGGCAAAAGATCCCACTTGGTCGGAGTGAATTATTTTCCCCATGACCCCCTCCAAACGTGATGGCAGGAGTTTAGCATATACCTTTACATCTGTGTTAAGGAAGGAGATGGGGCGGTATTGTGAGCACAGCACACTCTTTGCCCTTTTTTGGGATCAATGTAATCAGCGCCTCGTGGAAGGTACTAGGCGGTTGGTTTGTTCGGATAACCTCATTAAATATGGAGGCCAGTCGCTGTGTCAGTTGCAGTTAGAAGGAGCAGTAGAAATCAGAGGAGAAACAGGTCCAGGGGATTTCCCCCTAGTCATTGATGAGGTCACTGCCCCAGCCTCTTACTGGATGGGGGAAGTTAAAGTCCTATGGCTGGAGTGGGGGGTACCTGGGGCAGTTCCAGTGGGGCATAGTAAGTGTCAAATTGTTTCTGTGTAGGGGATACTTCAGAAGCATAAAGCTTCTTGTAGTATTCCAGGAAAACCTCATGGATACCCCCAGGAACGTAACTATCTCCGTCTCAGTTTTGTGGATGAGGGTGATGTAATTTCTCTGCCTCCTAGGCTTTCACCCTAGCTGCTAGCAGGCGTCCCAGCGGTTCTCCTGCCTCCCATTATGTTTGATGGAGCTTATTCAGGTTGTATTCTACTTGTTTATGAAATGTCCTCTCTAAGGCATTTTATCTGAGGCCTTAGTAAAGGCTCTCGTATAGGGGAGTGGGCTGCCTCTGCTTCTAGTAACTTTAATGAACCTTCCAGTTCCCTAACTGAGTTGTCCTGCTCCTTCTGTTTTCTAGCTAAATATGCAGTTATATTGCCCTTCAAAATTGCCTTTAGGGCATTCCATTGTATCTCCACAGACACTTCTGGTATGTCTTTGTTAAGGTAGAATTCTTCAGTCTCCGCCTGTATAAGTTTCCAGAAGGCTTCATCCTGCAGGAAGGATGTGTTTAACTTCCAGTTGTTCCGTGGTGTAGGCCCTCTTCCCACCCACCCCCATGAAAGTGACAGTGTGACCGAGGCATGATCTGATATCAAGATGTTCCCCATTGTGACATTCTGGACTTGGTTCAGCAAGGGCTGGGAAACCAGCATCACATCATTTCTGCTGTAGGATGTGTGGGGTCCTGAAAAGTATGAGAAATCTAACTCCCCTGGGTGTTGTCTTCCACACATCCCGCAACCCTGCCCTCTGGCACAGGTTCGTCACTTGGGCCGCCAGTGCAATCTCTTGTTTGTTTGCAGGCCCCGTTCTGTCAATAGCTGGATTGAGGGCCAGATTCGGGATCCCCTCCCAGTATTGTGTGTCCATGGGACTGTGCCAGGAACCCCAAAAGTTTTGTAAAGAAGATTGGGTCAGGTGGGTTTGGAGCATAAACAGTGCCCAGCTGCAATGTCTCCCCCTGGTAAGTCCCATCTACGAAGAGGTACCTTCCTTCTTGGTCAGCTTGCACTGCCCGTGCTCCAAATTGTAGTCCCTTTTTCAGTAATATGGCCACTCCCTTAGTTGTAGTGGCTGCACAGCTATGGTAGACCTCTCCCACCCACATACACTTCAGATGTGCTGCCTCCGAAGGCCCAGGTGTGTCTCCTGAAGGAAAGCCACAACACAATCCATATTTTTTAGTTTTGTGAGTATCTTGAGTAATCTGTTTTTCCGCCCCCGTGCTCGCTGGTCCTTCACTCCTTCGGGCCCTGTCAAGCGCCCTCTGACTCCTTCTGACCTTTCTCGGCCCTCCTCGGATCCCCAGATTGCAGCTGACCCCCGGGATATCCCAGTGTATCCCTTTTACCGGGTGGGTCCCTCTCCTCTGAGGGGGAAGGCACTGGGGGAGGGGAAAACCCCAGCGCACACTTTCTAGTGCCCAGGGATGCTGCTGGGGAACAGGAGGTGCCGGGAAGGCACTGGAGGCCCCTGAGGAGCAGAGAGCCATCATCCAAAGGCCAGTGAGCTATTTTCCTGGCTTTCTTAAGGTGCGTGACTTCCGGACGTCAAGGCAAGAGCTGACGTCTGTCACGCACCACCCCCAATGGCCCTGACGTGCTTCACTACCACTGGCCTCCACCAGTGGTCTGTTTGGCACTGGGTCACATCCTTCCTCACTGGAGACAGCGAGCAGTCGGGATGCTCAGCTGCCCCCGGCGTGCGCTTCAGCTACCCGAGCTCGCTCCTCGAACCCGGTCACGTGCGTCTCCAGCGGAAATCCAACCGCTACGCCGACGGGCTGGCCATCTTTTCATTTTTATATGGGGCTCGGCATCCCATTTACATTCCAGGAGATCACCCTAAGTGCATTAGGTGGCGCCATAACTGTAGTTTCATCCTGGTCAGTGTCCAATAGCTCCTTGGCCCCAGGCTCAAGTCCCAAGTCCCCCTTCCCCCACCCGCTCCCCACCACCCACTGCCAGTACTAAGAAGCCCCAATATGTAGAGCAACTAGCTCGAATACAGATGCTTTAATGGAAGTCCTATAACTGTACACACTTGTTTGTAAAGCCTGTTAACCACTGTGGGTCCAGATTTAAACTGTAAAATAAGCAGGAAGTGTTTATATAAAAAAAAAAAAAAAAAATGTATTCTTTTTAGAGTGTTCTTGTCTGGTTGGGGCACACCAGTTGCGTATTCTAATGACAGACAAAGGAGGCTAGTTAAGCGCAACACGCTCACAGGAACCAGACGAATGGCAGATACTACCCTTCGCTCAGGTTCCTCCACGTCCGTCTTTGCGACATTGTCCCTTTATCACATTTAGATTCTCTGGTGCAGGTAGTATTCTGCTTCCCAAACCCTACATCTGCTGGGGTCAAGGGGCAAATACTCCTTTAGTGCCACCTACAGGGGGTAGCGTTCATCTCTTAGTCCTCTGTCTCGGCCACAAGGAGCTCCCACCCAGACCCATCATGACGCAGTTACAGCACTGCCCCACCAGGCCTCGTTGCCTTATTCATGAGGTTGTTATTTTATTAAATGAATATGGGAGTTAAGACTCCAACAAGTAAACCCTTAAACACAGGCAAGAAAATGAAAACAAACAAGCAATCTTCCTATCTGCATGAGGCTGTAATCCTGTGCCTCATTTCTGTGTCCCCAGCGATGTTCAGCCCCCTGTTTTTCAGCAGTCCCTTGTATGGTAGGGTTGCACTAATCCCCACAACAGATTGTGGAGTAGGGTGCAGTATTTTCAACTAGACCAACGGGTCTCCATGTTCATCGGAGGGATTGTATTTAACTGCCCATTCATTGCCCCTTAAGGTAGTCTACCAGGGTTAGAGGGGCCATCTCCAATATTCTCAATGCTTGTGTTGCAATGAAGTCTGTGGAGGCCCATCCGTCTGTGTAGGAGAGGCCGCGTGGCTTGGAGAGCCCAAGGATTTTTGCAGAAATTCATCTGCAGCCACCGGAGAGTGGAAACTGTGGTGCTTTCCTGACAGTTTAAAGGATAGGATCGCTGAATATAAGAGCGCATACTTTGTCCCTCTGTTACGTAAGCCTGCTTTTATTTTATCAAACTGTCAACGCTTCTCTAGTACCTTTTTGGGATAATCAGGGTAAAAGGCAATACGGGAGCCATCTACCATTATTTGTTGGAGCTCCTTGGCTTTTCTGAGGATAAGTTCCTTATCCTGATAGCGAAGTAACTTGAAAATCAATGGTCTCGGTCTGTCTGAGACTTGGGGGCTTCTAGCATTGCGTATGCGGTGGGCCCTGTCAATTTTGAAGTCAAAGCCTGTCAGCTCGAGTTTCAGCCACGGGGAAGATGCTGCCTGAGGTATTGCACTGCATCATTCCCTTCCAGCCCTTCCTGTAAGCCTAGTATTCGTAGATTCTTGCTTCGCTCTCGCCCTTCCAAGTCTTCCACTTTTGGGGAAAGCCATTCAACCTGCTTTTGCACATTTTGTATTTGCGATGTGCTATCTGCCTGAGCCCCCTCTATTTCTAGGACTTTATTTTCCATTACTGAGACTCAGGTGGTCAGTGCAGATATTGCGGTTTGGGTTTCTGTTACAGTGTACCTGATTACTTCTATGCTGGCTGCCATTCAATCCCTCATCGAGCCTGGCGGGTCTGCCAGTGCTTGCTGCAGTGCATAGAGGTCCGACTCTAGGAGTGCTGCTGTTTTGGAGTGTGGCATGACTGGGCCTGGCAGAGATGCTTCAGTATCTCCCCATTTTGGCTGGGCTGTTGGAGACGTGAAATCACGAGGAGATGTTGACATCATCGTCCCACAGTACAGTCTTTCGGTTGGGCGGCAGTACAGATGGAAAAATCGATGCTTGCAGGCGGAAGGTTTAAGAGCTGAAGGGAGCTATGGGATTAAGCATCCCATTGGACCCCTCGTTTTACAAATTTTAATTATTACATGTTCTATTAATGCTCTTACTTCTATTAATTTGGCACTGATTAAAACTATTCCTTCTCTAGATGAAACATGGTCTTTTTATCTAAATTTTTATTGGTGTGTAGCAAACATTCCTCTGTAAGACATTACAGAGTAAAGTCAGAGTTGCCCCCGGCATTCTTCTAATCTCCCATATACTGGAAAATTGTAATGACAAGGCTTGGGCTAAGGCTTGCACCTCTACAATTTCCTATGACAGGCTAAGGGTATAGGTCTGTTTTATGAAAAAAAAAAAAAAAAAAGTATTCGAAATCTTTGAGGATTGCAAAATCCACATATTACCAAAAATTAACTTCTGATAATTTGAAGTCTGCATAAAAATTAAAAACAATAAAAATTCTGTAACATTAAGGAAATAAAAATCTAGGTCTGTCTCTAGACTCTCGAGTGTGGTATTGCTGCTTCCCTACTAGATCTTTCAGATATATTTCTTTTTGCACACTTTATTTCAACTAGTTGCCCGTTTGCTAGACATTGCTCAGTGAACACTTCTGATGCTAATTCTTGTTATACTTTATTATATCAAGATGAGATTGTCGAGCCAGGGTCTTCCTTTAGCTCATTTAACATGTCTTCAGAATTTAAATCATCAACCATTTACCCTTTTGAAGTTTTTGGAGCTGTTGCAGAACTTTAAGATCACAGTTTTAGGCCTGATGTTATATAGCCAACATTTTTGAAATCTTTGTGGTTTTGACTGACCATTTAATGAACCATTAATAAAGGTGCGCTTTCTTCCAGCTGGAACGTTGTTCAGAATATTCCCCTCCACAAAGGAGTCCTGAAATAATCTCGACAATTTTTTTTCAGTCTCTCTTCATCTCCAAACTGATGGAGAGACTGGTACTTAAGAGGCTGTCTTGGATGGCATGCCTGTCTTAAGAGATAGCGTTTTGGTTTCTGATCTCACCATTCTACAGTCACTGCAGTGTTTAGGGTCTTGGACAATATCAACTAAGCTGCTGATTCCAGTGGTTTGACCTCTGACCTCTGCTGTGTTTGTTTAGCTTGTCCAAAGCCTTTGACACTGTATATTATGTTTTGTTACTGAAGCTTGCAAGGCTAAATTTTGTAGAGGATGTTATAGAAACCTAGAATTTGATGGCAGATAAGGACTGCCTAGCCCATCTAGTCTGTCCATTTCCCTACCTACATAAGCTGCAGATCCTAAATGATCTGCAGCTTACCTTCTGCTATGGTTGCCTTCTGTCTATCCCATGCATTCTTGAATTCACCTATTGTTTTTTTTTCCCCTATGATGTCTGCAGGGAGGCTGTTCCATGCATCCACCACCCTTTCTGTGGAAAAATACTTCCTCCTGTTACCCCGAGTCTCTTCCCCCAACCCCCCCAACACTTCATATTGTGACCCCTTGTTTTTGCACTTCTCTTTTCCTGAAAGATGCTTCTCTTTTTCTGAAAGATGCTTCCCTTCTGAATCCTGTTTATTCCCTTGAGGTACCTGAATGTCTATCATATTCCCCTCTCCCTCCTTTCCTCAAGGCTATACATATTGAGTCTTTTAGTCTTTCCTCATATGTTTTTCTGGTGCATTCCTTTCACCATTTCTGTTGCCCTTCTCTGGACTGCTTCCATTCTGTGTATGTCCTTTCAGAGATGTGGTCTCCAGAACTGAATGCAGTATTCCAGATGCGGCCTTACCAATTGCCTGTACAGTGGCATCACCACCTCCTGCTTTCTACTGGTGAAGCCTTTCTCTATGCACCCCAATGTCCCTCCGGCCCTCCCCACCGCCTTCTTGCATTGCTTTGCTACTTTGAAGTCGTCTATTATAATTATCCCCAGGTCTCTTTCCAGTTTTGTTGTTGGTAGTATCCCCCCCCCGTATTCCTCTCCAGGATTCCTGTGCCCCAGGTGCATGATTTTGCATTTCTCTCTCCTAAGCTGGTCTCCAGACTTCCTTACGCCTAGGCTGTACCTCCTGATGCTGGATGGAGGCAGGATTAGAACTCTGCATCAGGGGGACAAGTAGCCCTCCACATCAGATTGTTTTCAGTTTACTTCCTGCCATCACCAGAGCAGGTACTCTTTAAAGCAGAGCTCTGTCACCAGTGGGAGAGCTGAAGACAGCAGACTGTAAGTCACACATTTTCTTTTTCTGGGGACATTTTCTTTTCCTGGACAGCAAGGGGCACTAGTTGGAGCGGATTTTCACTGCTCCTGAGTGGGTTCCCATCTCAGCCGTGCAAGCTGTACAGACGGGCCCCACTCCTCCGTGGCGCATTTTCCCACGGTTTTCTGAGCAATATCAGGCAAGGGACCAAGATCTGATTTGCGCTCATGAGGGGGCAGAACAAAACATTGAAAAAACATCCCCTCACTACCGCTAGCCTCCTCTCGCCCACTGCCGACTTCTTGACTGCCTCAGTCACCTGCTGACGGTGCTGTTAGTTGACTGAGCCGCTAATCGACAATAGCATTTCCCGTCAACGAGCGCTGCATTCTCTCATCGAAGCTTAGCAATAGGAGCACCATCATGCTTGTGCTGATGAGCGCAGCTCAGTGGGATTCAGGACGACACAGTTGGATTCACGATGGCACAGCAAGCCCCCCCCCCCCATCAAACTAGGGGACTGGGGGGAAGCAGTACATATCTTTACTGCACAGAAACAGGTGCCATCCTTTTCTGTCTCTCTTCCCTCCCTGCCCAATCTAAGGGGGCTTGAGAAAAGTCAGATATTGGCTTAAGGAAAGAAGTACTTTTCAACTAAGATATTGGCACTTAAAGGGGCCTGCTTCAGTTTTGTAGGTCTTCAGGGGCATAGCTGAATAAAGCCCAATTGTTGGGAGCATGGCTTGGGACAAGCCTGCCAGGGGCAGAAAATGCCAGTGCTGCAAATCCGCGCTCCTAATTACCTTTGCGGGCTTACTTTGCCTCACATGTGAAAAGGCAGTGGCTGCTCAGGGGGAGGAACCAGCAGATATATCCCCTTCCTTGGCTCTGAGGGATGGCCAAGACAGATCTGAGCGAGCGCTGGTCTTCAGAACAGAAAGAGCAAGGGCCGTCAGAGAGACCCAGCAGACTGCGGCCCCATCTCTAGACCCAGACCTCGTAGACAGGTTAAATGGGCCTTTTTGTTCTGGACCCTGCCTGCTTCAACTGGCAGCCTCCAGGGTCACCAGATACAAGACCACATAAGAAGGCAAGGCCGATGAGGGGCATATGTCCTCGTATTGCTGTGAGAAGAAGAAATAAATCCAGACGCAGGCACCGATCATCCGAGGAGGAAGATCACCATTCCTCGCGCAATAGGAGGAAGAAGAGGTCTTATTCCCAGAGTAGATCCAGGGTCATGCACAAGGGAAAGTGTTATAGGGACCATTCCCTGGACTCCTCAGATGACAGCTCCTCCCTGAGGAGGGTGAGATCATGGAGTCGTCATCTGATTCGGACTCCCCCACCCCAAATCCAGAAACTTTGACTTGGACGACCTAGATTTTTTTCATCCAAAAGGTCCTTACTGAGATTCACCTCAGCGTCTTTTTCACAGCCGAAGCACACCTTTCGATTAGCCTCTGCCTCCAAACTGGTCACAGCCTTCCCTATCCCTCCAGCCATAGAGGAATTGCTGAAAGAGGAATGCCAAGGTCCCAAACGCACGTAACCAGTTCCCTGACTGATCTCTAAACTTCTGAAGTTTGACAAGAAGCAATCTGAAAAGTGGTTAGACTGCCCCAGAATCGACCCCTTGATTTCTAACCTAACCAAGAAAACAGTCATCCTGGCTGAAGGAGGGGCTTCTTTAAGAGACCCAGTAGACAGAAATGTGGATTCCTCACTCAAAAAAGCCTTTTAAGCTTTGGCAACTTCTCTCAAGGCAGCCACTGCAATCCTATTCTCGGCCAGAGCCGCCCTATCATGAGCCTCGGATTTAGCTTTTCAATTCACGGAGGACCCAGAGAACTCACTGATTATCCATCAGCTACGGTTAATAGGGTTGGCCTTAGCCTATGCAGAAGGTGTGTCAGAAGAGGCGGTCAGGTGTGCTGCATGGACCATGTTCTGTCAAACCTCTGCTCGCCACAACCTGTGGCTTCGGGCCTGGCAAACAGACGCATCCTCAAAGAGCCATCTGGTGAACACACACTACGAAGACAATCTCCTGTTCAGGTTAGCCCTGAAGGAGGCGGTGAAGGAATCTGGTGAAATGGCCAAGGTACACATGCCCCAGTCCAGGGGCCAGGGCAAAGCATGGTCCTCGGGCTCGAGACACAATTTTCGTGACTGGGGATGCAACAAGGGACAAAATTCCAACTTTTCTGGGAAAAGAACATGGTTCTCACATAACCAGCGTAATTTCAGAAGGGGTGGATCCGGGTGGAGGTGGCAGCACCAGGGACACCGGAAAAAACAGGAAATCACAATGAGGCCATCCGGGCCCATCCTCGACCCAGGGGCAGGCTTTTAGAATTCCTCGAGGCATGGGTCCAAACCATGTTGGACAGATGGGTTCTAGACATTATCAGCAAGGGTTACCTGATAGATTCCAAGCCCCCTCTACCTCACATGGTGCCCTCCCCCAACTCTAACAACTCTGCCAAAGGACAGGCGATGTTGCAGGCTTTTGCAGATCTTCTACAAGTGGGGGCCATAGAGCAGGTTCCCCCCGAAGAGGTCATTTGGGGGGTCCACTCCCTGTTTTTCATCGTGCCCAAACGCACAAGAGAACACAGACCAGTCCTAGACCTCAAATTCCTGAATTGCTTTGTACACAGCAGACCATTCAAAATGGAAACACTGTCATCAATCAAAGAATTACAGCAAGGAGATTTTTTGGCATCCATCAACTTGAAAGATGCCTACCTGCATATTCCCATTCGCAGTCTACACAGACAGTATCTCAGGTTCAAGGTGGGGGAAGCAACACTTCCAATTCAAAACTCTTCCTTTCAGCCTTTCATCAGCCCCAAGAACTTTCTCAAAAGTACTGGTAGCAGTGGTTGCCCACCTTCGGAACAGAGGGATCCAGCTTTTTCCCTACCTGGATGATATCCTTATCAAGGCCCCACAGCTCAACCAAGCGTTATAGGCAGTGACAGTAGTAGTCTGGTGCCTCTCGGCACACAGATTTGTAATAAACCAGAAGAAGAGCTCCCTAATCCTGAGCCAGAGCTTGAACCACCTGGGAGCAGACTTCAGGACACAGGCCAACAAGGTTCCCCCAACCCCCCGGAGTCAAAATTCAGGGACCTACTGAAGCTCATCAACCAATTTCATACAACTGCTCAGCCACCCTAGGCCTTTATGCAACTGATCAGGATTCTAGTGTCACTAGACGATTCATTCCCTTGGGTTCTAATGCACATGTAGCCCATTCAGGCACATCTGCTCAGGCTGTGGTCACCTCCAGAAACAGCCAGCACCAGCTCATCCCAGTTTCTCAGCAGATAAAGACCTCCCTTTGCTGGTGGTCTTGGAGGGCAAATGTCAAGAGGGGGCGAAAGCTGGGCCATCCACACCAAATCAGAATCACAACAGATGCAAGCCTCAGGTAGTGGGGGGCCCACCTGCATCAGATGTCAGCACAGGGCAAGTGGTCGCTGGTAGAATAAAGATTCCGCATAAACATCCTAGAGATGAGGGCAGTTCGCTTAGCCCTCATACACTTTCAGCAGCGAGTACGCAATCAGGATGTACTGATTCTAACAGTCGAACAATGATGGCTTACATCAACCATCAGGGAGGCACAAAAAGATCAAAAATGCTTAGGGAGTCAGTTCTCCTCTTTCAATAGGCAGGCCACCACCTGTCAAGTATAACAGCCATGTACACACTGGGACAGAAAAATGTCACAAGAGTGGCTAAGTTGCCAAGCTGTCCTCCCAGGAGAATGGGAGCTGAAGGACAGTGCCTTCCAACTCCTAACAGAGCAGTGTGGCAATCCCCAGGTACAGCTGTTTGCATGCTGGTGAAACTCCAAGGCAGAGCACTTCTACTCCCTGGCCAAAGACAAGCTAGCAATAGCTCAGGACGCCTTTTCCCTGGATTGGGTCAGTTCGGCCTCCTGTATGGCGCGCCCCCCCCCCAAATTCCACTGCTATTCAGGGTCCTGCACCAGGTAGCTCAGGACAGGGCAGAGATGATTCTTGTTTGCCCGAGATGGCCTTGCCGTCCATGGTTCCCACTTCTCATTCAATTATCAAAGGGAGCACCTTCAACCTTCCAGCTCAGTCCAGACCTTCTCCATCAGGGTCCGGTCCTGCACCCCAATTTAAACAATCTGTCCCTCTCGGCATGGAGACTGAGTGGGAAATATTCAAAGAGTTAGGCTGTACTGCTCTGGTTATTGAAATGATGGTGAACTCGTGGTGCTCATCTTCCTCCAAGGTGTATTATAGAATCTGGAGAAAATTTTTGTTGTGGCTTCAGTCCAAAGATATACAACCTCACCCAATATCCTTACCGGTGCTATTGCAGTTTCTTCATGAAGGGTTTGACAAAGGACTGCAACCAGTCACCTTATGAGTTCAGGTCTCTGCACTTAGGGCACGTTGGCTGGTGGACTCGGGGGACTCGCTGGGATCACATCCTCAAGTCAGGAGGTTTCTAAGGGCAGCAACATTTAAAATGCCCCCCAATCAAACCAGCGGTACCACCTTGGAGACTTAATCTGGTTCTCAAAGCCCTAACAAAAGCATCTTTTGAGCCCCTAAAGGAGGTTTCCCTTATGCATCTTACAATGAAGGTGGCCTTCCTAGTAGCAGTTACTTTGGCTAGGAGAATCGGCGAACTGGGTCTACCAAACAGCCTTGTACTGTTTTTCATCAGGACTCTGTGGTGCTTCATACAGATCCAGGATTTTTACCTAAGGTTATGGCTCCCTTCCATTGCAACAAAGAGCTAATTCTTCCTTCCTTCCTTCTGCCCTCACCTGAAGAAATGAAAAGGAAAGGGAGATCTTACTTTGAAAGGGTTCCTTCAGTAGGTCATCACTTATAGGATTGGCGCCACCTGGTGTTGGACCACACAGCAGACTTTTCTAGCAATCCCTGATGGGGGACCACCCACCTGACATCACATGACTGACGTCAGCGTGACCGTATATAGTGGATGGTCCCTACGCCCGCCAGTTCTTTCCCGCCATCACCTCATGTCAGTTGCATTGCAGATTTCCATACAGCGATCATCGTAAAAGTATCTTGTGTCGGAATTTCCTTCGCCAAGAATTCTTCCTATTTTCAACTCTTCATTGCTGTCTTCACTTCAAGAAGAAGTGTCTCCCTGTGGCACTAGATCCCGCATAAAGACCGCCATTTAATTGTGCCCTCTGTTCTGCTTCCAGACCACTCTGTGTCCTCCTGCTCAGAGTGCCAGACCTTCAACCAGGCCACGAAGAAAAGGAGGCAGCAGGCTGTGGAGGCCCATCTTTTGAAAGCCTGCTTGGCTTCTCTAGAGAAGAAGATGGACCGTTTTGAGGGAGTCCTCTGCAGATAAATCTTCTCCATTGAAGAAGCACAAGGAGAAGTCTAGGGAGCGGGAGCGCTCTGCAGATGACACATGACCTTCGACAAGCAAGGCCCAGCGGATGCCCAGGGAAATCAGACGGTAAATCTGGTAAGACCACAGCAGGTCAGTCGATCATAGGCCCCTCCGACCGCATCACGCCAGCCAATAAGTCGACCCCTGGCTCCCACCTGATGCCACCTGCTAAGGTGCTCGTCCCTGATGGCTACACAGGTGTGAATGCCCCATTGGGGCCTAACGGCGCCTCACCTGACATCTGCGGAACCAGGGGGAGAAAGTCTCTCTTGCCCCCTCTTCCTTTGCCCGTGCCCTCCACTTCAACGGCGGGTATCTTTGGTGAAGACAGCAGAGAACCCTTCGACGTAGTCAATTCCATGGGGTCAACTCCACGTTCTCCTCTCAGGGTCAGAGGGAAGGAGGCTCCTCCTAAGCCAGCAGGCCTTAATGTGGAGGCCCCTCCTCCACCTTCAGGCGGGATCCCTGTAGCACCGACTCTGGCCAATATCCCGCCAGTGGACCCGGCGAATCTTACTCCCACATTGGATTTCCCAACGACTGTTGCTCACCCGAGACCTAGCGATCAGCCTCAGCCGTTGGCTGTGACGCCAGATCTGGTCCTGCCGTCGGGGGCCCCTTCGCCCGGTTCTGACGCCGGACCCTCAGATGTCAGACCCTTTTCTAGCGCCGGATTGGGTGGTGTCAGTTCAGACGTCGGTATCCCAGATGTGAACTGTCCTGACGCTGGACCCCCAGCCTATATATACACACAACAGCGGGTCCGACATGGGTATCCCTACCACCAGACCCAACGACCGGGATCTACTCTAGACCTCGAACTGTCCCTCACTACCCGCTGGGGTTCCTTGGAGATCACTACACGGCTGGCCCCCCTCCAGACTGGAGTCATTATGGACAGTTTTACCCTGGGTTCAGTCCCTACTGTCATTACCAGGGATTCCAGGGCTATCATTATTCTCCCCCCCGGTAATGCTGCCTCCTCCGCCTCCTCTCCCCCCACCTCCACCAGCCCCAACCACCACCCCCTCCACCTCCTCCGGTTGCACCGGATTTCAAGACCTTGATTCAGTCGTGGTGGCAGGGGGCTCGGTCTGAGTTGGTGTCAGACCTGGAGACGAGACTCCCTCTTCCATGGTCTCACTCCCGTATAGCCGTCACCGTCCTGATGAAGGGGGCGATGATGATGATGTTGTTGATTCTACGGAGGAGCCCAAAGGGCCTGTCAGGCAAGGTTTTCCCCGAAATCCCCTCCAGAGGACCCTGCCTTTTCGGACCTTCTGAGGTCCGTGAAGGATTTCTTTGACTGGGAGTCAGAGGATCAAGACCCTGTGAGACAGAGACTCGGAGAACACCTGGACTTAGAGTCTCTGTCTTCAGTCCCCATTCCTCCATGGATTGGACCTCATCAGGACCTCACCTCTACCATCTGGCAGATGCCTCCCCACTGTCCACGCGAGGTGGACAGACTTTACCATGCGCTAAAGGATGCCCCGTTCTTGAAAACTCGTCCTAAGGCTGACTCTGTTGTCATTTCTGCTGCTCATAACCGCTCCGCTGCACCCAAGCACATGAGCACCTCTCCTCCGGACAAAGAGTCGAGGCAGATGGACCAGTTCGGGAGAAAGCTCTATTCTTCGGCCACGTGTGCCCTTTGGTCCCTTAACTATGTGGCTCATATGGTGTCTCACCAAAAAGCTACCTTGGCTAGGTTAGAGGCTCGGGTCCAGGCCATGGATTCCTCGACCTTAAAGGAGGAACTTGACAAGGATCTTCTCCTCTCCAAGTTCTCTTGTAGGCATGCTTTGCGAGCCACATATGACTCTGCTGATTCTGTGGCTCGCACCTTGGCAACTGCCTTTGCCCTTAGACTGCACTCCTGGCTTTGTCTTTCTGGACTTGCTAACGAGGTCCAGTTGGCAATTCAAGATGCCCCCTTCAGGGGCTTGATACTCTTAGGTGGGGACACCAAGGACATTATCACTGACTTGCAGGACAGCGGTCTTGCCCTCAGGTCGATGAGGTCCATGTACCGATCAGGCAACCAACAGCTCTTTCAGAAAAGGACCTGGAGGCAGGGAAAGCATAAGGCCATGGGTACAGCCGCCCTTCCTGCCTCCAAGAACCAGAGACAAGCAGGGGGTCCTCCCCCTGAACATCCAGCCACTTCTGACTTCCCACCCCCACTGCCTCCTCAGTCTCCCGACAGGGAACAGGTGGGGGGAGGTTCGCCTGCCATGCGCAGGAGCGGAGAGCATTCATCTCTGATGAATGGATCCTGCAGCTAGTGTCCGTCGGACACACGATAGTTTCTAGACTTTCCTCCAGAAACTCCACTAAAAAGATCCTCCTACTCAAGGGATCAGGCTGTTCTTGTCTGAGAAGAGATGAACAGTCTCTTGCTCAAGGAAGCAATAGAGCACGTTCCCCTCCGGCAAAGGGGAACGGGGTTTTACTCCCATTTTTTTTTCCTGGTTCCAAAAAAAAGATGGGGGATTTCAGACCCATACTCGACGTAAGCAACTTAAACCAGTTTGTCGAGTGCAAAAAATTTCGGATGATAAGTCTCCAAAACCTCCTTTCACTCCTTCTGGAGAACCGTTGGTTGTGCACTCTGGACATGCAGGATACTTACCTGCATATCCCCATCTTCCCCAGTCACCGCCGGTTCCTGCGGTTTCAGTTCCAGGGGGAAGGTTTCCAGTTCCGAGTGCTCCCCTTTGGCCTGTTCTCGGCACCCCGGGTGTTCACCAAGTGCCTGGCAGTGGTTGCAGCCTTCTTATGCCACAGGGACATTGCGGTTTTCCCTTACCTGGATGACTGACTGATTTCAGCCCCGTCCAGGGACTCCTTACTAGAGGCTCTTTATTTCACTTTGGACCTATTCAACAGGCTAGGGATTACTGTCGGTATTCCCAAGTTCTTTGACCCCTGCCCAGAAACTTCAGTTCATTGGGGCAGTTTTGGATACGGTCTACTACAGAGCCTTCCTTCCTCCCTCCAGACAGGTTGGAGACACTGATCTGTCAGGCTTCCAATGTGGCTCCTTCCAGCAACATCCTGGCTTGGGAGATCCTGTGCCTTCTCGGCCTGATGGCGGCCTCCATCACCATTGTTCCCCTCACGAGGCTCCACATGAGTCACTCAGTGGTCCTTCCACATGCCATGGGATCAACTCCTGGATGACCTGGACCATCCGGTGCTGGTCTCCTCAGCGGTTCAGAAAGAATTGCATTGGTGGAGGGATACCTGCAATCTTTCTTTGGGTCTTACCTTCAGGAACCCAGCTCCCTCAGCATCCCTGACCACGGATGCCTCGAACATGGGATGGGGAACACATCTAGGGGAGCACCAAGCCCAAGGACAGTGGTCCAGCTTGGAGACATTACATATGAACGTTTTGGAGATGAGGGCTATCCTGTACACCTTCCAGACCCTCCTTCCCAAGGGATCACTGCTGGTCCAAATGGACATGTCAGTAGTTTGATACCTTAACAAACAAGGAGGAACCCACTCGTATCCCTTGTGCAGGGAGGAGATGTGGGTGTGGAGCTGGGTGGTCCGGCACAATCTGGCCCTCGTGGCGTGCACATGCCAGGTGTACTAGATGTCCTGGCGGACAGTCTTAGCAGATCTTGGACCCTAGCTCACGAGTGGGAATTACATCAGGAAGTGGCTGAATCCATCTTCCTACATTGGGGGCATCCAGCAATTGACCTTTTCGCCTCCAAATTCAACGCAAAACTTCCCAGTTCTTGCTTGCTCATTCCTGGGCATGGTGCATTCTGGCATGACATGCGGGGTCTCTCTTGGACAGGGAAATTTTTGCATGCCTTCCCTCCATTTCCCATTCTCCAGAGGGTCCCCCTCAAGCTTCAAGCAGAGAGGGCAAAGATGATTCTCATCGCTCCTCTCTGACTGAGATAGATCTGGTTTCCACTGCTGCAACAGCTTTCCAGGGAACCACCGGTTCCACTTTCAGTGGCTCACGACTTCCTGAGTCGGGATCAAGGGTCAACTGCTACATCCGGGGCTCAGGACTCTGCATCTTCATGCATGGCTCCTGCAGACCTAGCGATTTCTTGCTTTGGGGTCTTCTCCCAGGTTGCTCAGGTCCTCATCGAGGCCAGGAAACCCTCTACTCATTCCACTTATGTCATGAAGTGGAAACGGTTTTCCATCTGGGCGACCACTAAGGGTTGGAACTCCTTCTCATGTTCTGCCCCTCATGTCATGGAATACCTCCTTCACCTGATGGACTCAGGTCTTTCATATTCATCGTTTAAGGTCCACCTTTCGGCTATTTCGGCGTACCACGAGCTAGTGGATGGTAAACCCGTGGCTCAGTTGGAAGTCTCAAACTTTTCTGAAAGGGATTCTGCATCTGAAACCCCCCCATCTGCAGCCCAACTCTTTCTTGGGATTTGAATTTCATTTTGGAAAACACCCTTCCTACTTTTGAGCTGGCAATGAGCTGTGATTTGTGCTTCCTTTCCTGGAAAGCATTGTTCCTGGTTGCCATCACGTCAGCCTGGAGGATTTCGGAGCTTCACGCTCTGGTTTGTAAGGCACCCTATTTGATTTTCCACAGGGATCGGGTGGTCTTCGGAGCAAATCCGAAGTTTCTTCCCAAGCTGGTGTCAGAAGCCACGCTGAACCAATCAGTAGAGCTTCCTGTATACTATCCGTCCCTCTCTAACAGAGGTGAGGCACTCCTCCATACTATGGACGTACATCGAATTCTTCGGTGTTACACTCACTGGACTAAAGAATTCCGTAGCTGTGATCAGCTTTTTGTTTCTTTTGCCCCCAAATCGAAGGGCAGAGCCCTTTCCAGATGGTTAGGCAACTGCATTAGGTATTGTTACCAGAAGTATGAAAAATCTCTGCCAGGTTCCATCAGAGGTCATTCTACTAGGGGCATGGCTTCTGCTGCCTTTTTGCGAAATGTCTCTGTGGCTGATATCTGTGCCGCAGCCACTTGGAGTTCTGTCCATATCTTTACCAAACACTACAGTCTGGACATTGCTACTATGCGGAGGGCTGGTTTCGGCCTAGCTGTGTTACAGGGCCCTCTGCCCTAGACTGGGTCCATTCTGGATTCCAGTTTTTCTGTTGGAGTAATTTTTCCTCCTTCCTAGTTTCTCTCGGTCTCTCTTTGGAGGGTCTACTTGGGACTGTGTCCTATAAGTGACCTACTGAATGAACCCTCTCGAAGTAAGATAGTTCAGTTACGTAGGACCTTACCGTAACGGTAGATCTTCGAGAGAGGTTCTTTCAGTAGGTAATATTTTTCCCCCTCCCTCCTTCCCCTCATTTTATGTTTTACAGGGTCTCCAAATCCTGTTCGCTCCTGCTGTCAGGCCTCTTCCTGGCTCCAGCGGGAGAACTGGAGGGTGAGCGTGGGGACCGCTCACTGTATACAGTCATGCTGACGTCGGTCATGTGACGGGTGGGGGGCCCCCTGTAAGGGATTGCTAGAAAAGTCTGCTGTGCGGCATGATGCCAGGTGGCGCCAGTCCTATAAGTAATGACCTACTGAAGGAATCTCTCTCGAAGATCTACTGTTACAGTAAGTTCCTATGTAACTGTACTTTTCATACACTAGACCCGAGGAGAACGATCGAGGTATATTAAGAAAACAGATTAACTGCAGGCCAAAACGTGGGTAAAAAAGCTTCAAAAAACTCCATAGCCAGATGGATTAGATCATTAATCACTAAGGTTTATGATAAGGCTGGAGTATCGTTACCTGGACCAGTGAGAGCCCATTCCACCAGAGCTATGGCCACTTCATGGGCGAACTTCAGAGAAGCATCTCCTGCAGACTTGTGCATAGTGGCCACTTGGTCATCCATTCACACATTTACAAAATTTTGCAAACTGGATGTGATGTCTCCGACGGAGGCATCCTTTGGCCGCCGAGTGCTGAGGCGGTGGTGGAACCCTAATGACACTTGACATTCTTCCAACCCGGGAGATCTAGGGATGCACTGCTTTTGTATATCCCAAGTGTAAGGAAGCCCTGAGACCAGCTTAGGAGAGAGAAATCGAAATTTGAATACCTGTAAATTGTTTTTCTCTGGTGGCTGGTCTCCGGCCTTCGGATTCCCTCCCAGAATGTACATAGTTGGCTGGCCTCATGGCTGTTTATGCCTTAACTTCTTGTGTTTTTTATTTCCAAGTTCTTGTAGTATGGCCACATGGGGACTGTGTTAGAGACAACTGGATGTGGAAGGCTACTTGTCCCCCTGCTGCAGAGTTCTAATTCTGCCTCCATCCAGCATCAAGAGGTACAGCCCAGGCATAAGGATATGCCTGGGCTGTACCTCCGGATAAACTCTTGGCTACTCAAGGCAGGAGCCACCTCCTTATCCAGGCCCTTGACTTGGCTCTTAAATAGATCACTACGGGAAGGAATCGTTCCTAACCAGTGGAAACAGGCCAGTGTGGTCGCAATCCACAAAGCTGGCCCAGGGAAAACCTAACCAATTACTGCCCTATCTCCCTGCTCTGCACACTTGCTAAGCTACAAGAAAGGCTTATCTATGACCAGCTCTGTGATTACCTGGAGGCTCATCAGCTCCAAGCTCCCTCTCAGCATGGATTTAGAGCTACCCACGGGTCTGATACTGCCCTCATTAACTTCTCGGATGAAGTACTCGGAGTAATGGGCAAAAGGATACCCACAGGTGCAGTCTTCATAGACCTGTCCAAGGCATTTGACCTTGTTGACCACAGTCTTCTGCTACAGAAGCTGAACATTGTGGTCCTAGACCCCCACTCTCTCAAGTGGTTTGAGAGCTACTTAACAGGTCGGACACAGAGTCTCCTGGAAGGGAGCCATGTCAGGACCACTACCTCTAAAACAGGATGTACTGAAGGGCTCAATCTTGGGCCCCCTCCTATTCTCCTTATTCACCAATGACCTAAGTACCTACTGTGGGGAAAGCTCTGTCGTTCATTATGCTGATGACACAGTCATCTACCGATCCTTGGGCGACATGGCTGCTCTTGGTCTTCTCCTCCAAAAAGACCTCTCATCCCTTGAGGTATGGCTGAGTGAGAACAGAATGGTGCTGAACGCAGACAAAACCAAGGCGATGCTATTCATGCCCAGATCTTTGGGCCACGACAGGACTACATCCCTGCATCTTACCATGCTTTCTGGAAAATGCATCAATGTAGTGCCCTCCCCTAAATGCTTAGGCCTGACTCTCGACCAGTCTATCACATTCAAGCACCACGTGGACCAGGTCACCAAGACCTTACACCGTAAACTTGGAACCTTGTACCGACTCAAGGACCAGCTCATCCCCGAGGCCAGGCTGTTCCTTGCCATAAGTGTCCTGCTCCCTACCCTGACCTATGCCGCACCGATTATACAGGGCATAGCTAAACAAGAGGTCTCCAGGATGCAAATCCTGTAAAACAAGGTAGCTCGGTTCGCTACCCAGGACTATGCGCAATGTCACCACTGTGATGCACTGACCCAGCTACGTTGGCCCTCTTTGACCGCTCGCCTACAATACCCCCTGCTTGTCCAGGCCTTCAAGCTACTCAAACTGCCCGCCCCACCTAGCATACTAGGAACCATAGCAATAAAACACAACCCCAGGAGACTACGGACGTCGGAACGAATGCTACTGAAAGTCCCCAGAGTAAGAACAAATGCAGGCGGCAGATATTCAAATTTTGATTTTTTTGGTATTGAATTGAAGCTGCCACACTCTTGACCATTCCTTCAGCTTGCCTATGTCTCTTCTCATTCTTTCCAACCCATCTGGAGTGTCTACCCTATTGCAGATCTTGGTATCGTCTGCAGAGGGGCCTCCTTTCCCTTTTAGCCCCTCCACAGTGTCGCTAATGAAGACATTGAAGAGGACCAGCCACAGCACTGAGCCTTGTGGTACCCCGCTAGTCACCGTCCTGTCCTGGGACTGAACTCCGTTAACCACCACCCTCTGTGTCCTGTTGCTTAGCCAATTTCTGACCCAGTTTACTACCTTGGGAGCCACTCCAAGACTGCCCAACTTGTTTAACAACCTCCTGTGTAGGACGGTGTCAAATGCCTTGCTAAAATCTAGGTAGGCTATGTCTATGGCTCCCTGATCAAACACCCTGGTTACATAGTCAGACATCTTATCAGATTTATTTGACGGGATCTACCAGCTGTGAATCCGTGTTGCCTTGGGTCTTGTGCCGTGCTGGCCTTGAGATATACTACAATCCTTTTTTTTTTTTTTTTAAGCATTAACTCCATCATTTTCCCCACCACTGAGGTCAGACTGACCAGCCTGTAATTCCCAGCTTCCTCCCACTTGTGTAGTGGTACCACATTTGCCCTCCTCTAGTCCTTTGGCACCACTCCCTCCTCCATTGATTTGTTGAATAGGGCTGTCAGTGGTATCCCTAGTACCTCTCTCAGTGCTTTCAATATTCTGGGATGCATCCCATCTGGACCCATTGCCTTGTCCACTTTTAGTTTCGAGAGTTCCTTTAGGACTCTCTCTCCTCTGTGAATGGACTGGTGTCCACCTCTCCTCCATGTGTGTTTCTACCTTCTAATTTTGGTCCCTCCCCTTCCCCTTCTTTTGTAAATACTGAGCGGAAGTATTTGTTCAGAATTTCTGCTTTTTCTAGGTCCCACTCTGCACACTCCCCCCTCCCCTTATTTAGCCTCACAATCCCTCCATATCTTTTTCCTTTCCCTGATATACCTGAAGGTTGTCTCCTTCTTCTACTGATTGTGCTGTTTTCTTCAGTTTGCGCCTTTGCGCTCCTGACTGCTTTCCCTCATTTCCTTCTGTTTTGCCTGATACAGTTCCCTGTTCCCTCGCTCTGTGTTTCTTTGTACTTTCTGAATGCCTGTTTCTTCCCGTAACCTTCCCCGCCACTTCTTTAGAAAACCATAGTGTTTTTTCCTTCTTTTTGCCTTGTTGCCTCTGCTATGTCATATCTTGGTTTAGGAATGGTCTGTCTCTTGAATATCGGACTGTTTTCATAGGAGGACTAGAATGTTGTTTTGTTTGTTGGCAGTCTACTGTGGTAAAGTATGTAGAAGGCTCAGTATTTTGCAAAAGATGCTGCTTTAGTGCTTTGTGGCATAAAGAAAGCTTAAAGTGAACATTTTCTTGCTGCTGTAAAGCAGAAACATGGAGCTCCACCACAATGTTTAAAAACACTTTCTGTTGGCCCTCAAAGGAAGGGAAGGGGTCATAATTTACCCCCGAGAGAATGGCAACACAACTCCTTTCCAGTTTCTGACTCTGTGATCCCATCCACCCCCTGCGCTCCAACATTTTGTGACATCTCTGTGGGGAGAGGGTGGGGGCATGCTCCATTCATCTGAATGGAGTGTCTTTTTCAAAGCTGATTTCTCTATTTCAGATCAGATTTTGGTACCAATTGATGCCAGGGATCAATTAACAAGGTTCTTGTTACTTGAACCTTGGCATCATTATGTGTTTTCCCTATAGAGACAACACAAAATGTCGGGAGTGCAGGGGGATCACAGAGTCAGGAAGTGGAAAAGGATCATGCTGCTAGCCCCTCGAAGGCAAATTACAGTCTCTTCCCTTTCTTTGGGGACAAATAGAAAATTATTTTAAACATCGTTGTGGAGCTCCCATTAAGGTAAGGGAGCTCCCTTTAGCATCAGGGAAAGCTGTTCCTTAAAACACGGGCTCTGTCCATTGTGAAAGTAGTCAGCAGTAAACTTAACTGCTGCACTGTCAAGAATTGTGTGCTGGCTAAAATGACTGAACTGTGTTTCAGCAAAGAGCTATTGTAAAATTTAATGGTTTTCATGGCAAAAACTGATATGAAAAGTCAGGGCTATCTGTATTTAAACATAAGAGATAAGAAGTAAGTTAACCTGGGTGAAAGCTGTAAAAATTGATATTAATTGGACAGAGTTGACTGCAACTTACGAAACAAGAACCGTGCCTAGTGGACTACCAAGAAAATAAACTTAAAATAATTTCAGACTGTCAGACCATGTGGATAAAAACTGTGCAATTGGTTGTTGAGGACATGGGTTTTACATTTACCGTTACCAGCTCTGTCCTATCTGGGATTGATTACAGACTGGTAGTGTACGGCTCAGATGCAACCCTCAAGAGTGTCAAAGTGACCCTCAATAAAGCCTACTGGCTTGTCCTTGATGCTCCCCGCCTAACGCATAGCTGTGACCCTTATACCCAGTCAGGGTGGCTAATCTTGGACAGTATAGTTCTGTACCAGCTATGCCTTCTGGCTTAAAAGTCTGTGCTAATGCTTGCATCTCCTGGTGTTAAAAGCCTTCTCTTCCCCCACCAACAATACCCGCACCACTAGAGGGTCCAACATTCTGACCTTAGAAGTCCCTTTCTGCTGCACTGCCCAGGGCCAGCACGCCTTCTTATATCGTTCTCCCCTCTGGCTGAACTCTCTCAGCGAGGACATGCTATCCAATACTAAATGCATCCCATTTAAAGCTAAGCTTAGTGAGGCCGGCCCGGTGGCTCTGAGGGTTGCGGTGCTGGATGCCACACCTCATGGCATGCTGGCGACACGGGTTTGGGAGTGGACTGTAGCCAGGGATCAGCAGGGGAGAGGGCTCTCCTCCCTCTGGGGTGGGGAAGGAGTTTGTGTCGCTCAGCAGCTGCAACTGGCGGAAGCCAAGGGCACTGCTAGAAGCCTGCGTAGTTGAGGGATGGAGTACGGCAGGCGTCAGCATGTTGTGCAAGGACGCCATTGCACGTCCAGCTCTGAGGGAGAAAAAATCCAGGCAGAAAATTGTGGGGCGGTCGTGGCAGCTGATGGCTGTGCGTTGCACCTCCGGACATGAGTTTGAGAGGTGCGCCTACCAGGTGTCAGGATCCAGGTCCCCCCGAGGGGGGGGGACTCTGCATATCTGGCCTGTGTGGAGGAGAGCGTGTTGCTGGCCGGTCCGGGGATGCGGGTGCTGGCGGCCGGACGACTCGCTGCCTGCTCCGCAGGAGGTAGGTGAAAGAATATTGTGATTTGTAAAAAAAAAAAAAAGCTGAGCCTGGCGACTTGCTTGCAACCCTAAGCTGTTGTGATTGCTTCCTTTAACCTGCTCAAGCCTCTTTCAGCACCTCCCTTCCCTCCTCCCACATCCCCCCGGCCTTCATATTTCACTCAATCCCTCCCTCAGTTTCCCCAGCCATGTCCCTCCATCCAGATCTACATGCCTCCTCCCCCCTCAATCTACTCCCCATATCCGCTAAATTTTGACCAGGCCTACTTGGCTGCTCCAGTCCTCCCCTCATCCCTCTCTTAGTCTTTCCTTCACTATTCCTCTTACCCCTCATCCCCTGCTACCAGTTCCTTTCTATCCTTGGTCCTCTCTCCTTCTCCTGTCTTGCACTATTAGTGCACTTCTGTTGCATGTGATTTTGTTGCTGCATATACTGTACCATAATATCTGTGCTTTTATAATCCTACATGTTAAACGGCTGTATCTGAATTGCCTGTTTGTTTTCTTAACGCTGTTTTGACTTGTATAATTGAACTACTGTATCCCTGTTTTGTCATGATGTGGAACCTTTGTAAACTAGCTTCCAGCTCAAAGGTTGTTATCTGAGATTTCAATAAATAAATTTAAATAAATAAAGCAACATCAACAGATTTAACTGCTGTCAAAGTAGATCAGGCCTGCCATGCACTGAATCTCGTGTTGGGGGTGGGGGAGACATTGTTGTGAGTGAGACTCCTAGCTAGCATGTCGTTTGTTTAAATTAATACCTCTATAAAAGCGCATTAACACTGCTTGTCTCTCATAATACAAAAGGAAAAACTGGTATACAAAAAATGGGTTTATATACCAGCTTTTCAAATTGAATACCAAAACCTGTAACCTTGTATTCTGTGAAATACTCTGGGTTCATTTCAGATATTTATCAATGTGGGACATTGACCCACTGGGTATAAAAAATAAGGGTCAAATGAAAAAAATGGGTCATTCTGTTCAACCAAGCCCAGATTCATAAAACAGCAGTTTAAAACCTCTATAACAATCAGCAGATTATCCCCAAGGTAGAAGAAAAGGTGGTTCAAAATTAAAAACTGTGCCAGTTGTCCCAATCTAAAAGTAAAACAACAGTGGCCAGCTACACCTTTCAGTTTAACAACTTTTTCTTTATTTTCTTTTTTTTCTCTTTAATTCTTTACAATAGATCCTATGACCCAACGTTTCACCTCAATAGGCTTCTTCAGGGATATGATCTAATTGTAAATAATACATAAATCATGTTTAGTGTTTTGAGTTCAATAACATCAGTTTCTCACACTGACAACCTCAATTTTTACAAATATAGTTGGAATTATTATAAGTTCATGCCACAATGGTCACGTTGCCATATTCTATCATTCAATATCTAAAATATAAAAACTTGTACTATTATTTACATGATAAAAAAGCAATTTAATTCAGTGGTCTTGTCAACCTCATGGCAGCCTTCACTGAGAAGGTCCGTGTACATTAATCCCGCGACATCCCACTGTGTGCCACAGATCTCTTTTTTTTTTTTTTTTAACTTTGTTTTTATTGCATTTAAAAAAATACAGTACGAAATTACATCTAAATGTCAGTGATCAATACATTGTATAGGAACCATCCAATGGATAAGGAATGAGCAGTCTAGACATTATACAGTTAAGGATTGGGGGCATGAATATATTTTAACATCCTATACAAAATGGATGGCTGCACCCTACAGAACTTAGGTGGTCAGTCTGAGTAGAAGAAGGTAGTCCAAGCATGATCTTTCCTCAACACAGATGTTATGACTCCTTCCCTAAAATAAATAGATTAAAAATTATTTAACATTTAGCACTCACTCTCACAAAAACAGAGGGGGAAACGACTATATATATATATGCAATCATATATTTCTGATTAATTGTTGTAACAAATACAATGAATATCGTATTCCCAAATACTGGATAGCATCTCTAAACAGACCATAGCCCATCCAGCTTCTCTCAGGTTGCCGCCTCTGACATGTACGAGCCGCGATCCTCCATCCTGGACCCATGTGCATGCAGCCTTGAACTCTCTTCTTATTATTTCAGCCCTTTTCCCAGCTTCCGCTGGGTCTGTAAATTGAAATGTGTGGCCCCCATAAAAAATTAAACCGCACTGGCATTAACGAGTGCACCACTCCGAGACTTCTCAATTGGGCCCGAACCCTGTCAAATTGTTTGCGCTGAGCCCTCGTGGTATAGGATAAGTCCGGGAAGACATGTATGGTGTGCCCATCACAGTTCAACCTTTCCATTGTACGAGCGGTCTGGAGCAAACAGTCCCGAGTTGCCACCCCGTCTGTTATCAAGAGGATGGTGCGGGGTAAGTCCTGTTGTGCAGTCGCTGATCGTGGTGAGATCCCGTATGCCCGAAGGAAATGCAGAGCCTATTCAGAGTCAAGATGTAGAGCCCCTGGCAGCCAGGCTTTTAAGAAAATTAGGGGATCTGTGTTGTCCTCACTTTCCCCCAGTCCAACAATGTGAAGATTGGAGGCACGCTGAGCATTTTCTAGTGCCTCCAGTCTGTATCTAAGTTGAGAGTTCTCTTGGGTTGGTTTAGCAGTAGCAGAAAGAGCCTTAGTTGCCTAGGACTCCGCAGTATTAGCTGTTTTTGTTGCTACCTTTATTTTGAGGTCTTGTTCACCTATATGCTGCAATATAGCTTCAACTTTTGTGTCGATGGCCTGCATCAACAATTGTAGAGCTTTTCAAGGGGTTGGGGGGTCTGTTGTACTCGAGGTTGGCGTTGGTAGGCCTGTTGCTCTGTTGATGGAGGTTTGGATCCGCCTGGTCCACCTTTGTTAGTACGACCTCTTCTTGAAAATTGCAGTAGTGGAATCTTGAGGTAGTACTCTATCGAACAATGTCAATATTTACTTGAGATTTTAACTTTAAAGTTATATTTTTATAGTTTTAAACGTCTCTGGTGTGGAGAGCTGTGAAAAATACCACTTTGTAGGTGTGCTCTCTAGCGTACTCCACGTGCCACAGACCTCTATCAGCCAGGTCATATACTGGTTTAAATCAAGGATACTAACTAATTACAATAATGCATGATTCCTACTGCAGTTTATTACATAATGCATTTTTCTGGTGGGAGGCCCACATACCTTTAGTATCTGCAGTATTGAAAAGATACTTTAGACAGTATTGTGCAGTACTTGAGAATTCTCTCTGCTGTTTATATAAATTGAAAAGGAATCATATTAGGTGTAATCATTCCTGTATCTCAAAAAAATAATACAAAAACATTCATTTAATCACAAATAGCGCTGCTGACCTGTGTCCTTTAGGTTCAACAGCGGCTTTTCCTTTTGCTTTGCTAGCTTCACTCTATTCTGATCTGTAACACAGTATATCTTTATTTGGGCTTGTTGCACCTAACTTTCTCAGAATTCATAGTTCACACAAAACAAGCTTAACGTGTAGGTACTCTAACCTTACTAGCAAAGCACTCCTCCGCATGCTTAATAGTAAATTCCTTGCAATCAGTCGTTTCTCAGTTTTCACAACTATAGTTAAACGGGTTAAGCAGTTAATACTACATATCTGGCAAAACAGTCTAAACCATAATTCAGTTCAAAATGATCCTTTCTAGCTAAATTGCAGATAATAAAACATTACTGACTGTTGCGGGATACATCACCTGCTTCTGGGTTTTCAAACAAGGGTTCTAGTAGCTGCTTGCACTCTGCCTGCATACAAGGTTCATATTAAGCTTGCAATTAACTACGTTGCATATGTACAATGACTAGAATATAGTTATATGTTCCTATACAATCATTTCGAGCCAGGTTAGGAATGTTTTATTTTTATTTATTTATTTCAATCTAGGATTACAATACCTTTGTGCCGAGGCTCTTTTACCAAAGGTTCCACGTCGGCGTGTGCAACAGTCATCATTTTTAGTTACAGGCATATATTCATTGACTTACAGACATGTAATAACCAGTACAAAGACTTGAGCTATGAGCAAGACAAGGGAAGGGGGTGGGTGGGGGTGGGGAAGTGAGGGTAGGAGATCGAGGGGAGGAGGTGCAGGGGGTAGGGGAGTACAGGAGGGGCAGGAGGAGATAATGGGGAGGTGGGCGAGGGTGGGAGACAGTGCAGCCAGGGGGCCTTGTCGAGGGAATATGACAGGTAAGGTGCTAGGGGTGCAAAGACTGATTGTAAGTGCTGGGTGCTGGGGCATTTGCAGCTGGAACGGTGGAAATGTTAAGACGGGCAATCGCAAGATACGAGTAGTGAGAGGCACAGCTTGGACTTGAAGAGGCCGAGTGTTGGAGCGGTCAGTGTGTCGCTGCCAAGAGAGTTGAGCCAGTTGGATGCCTGATAGGCGAATGATCTTTGTCCTTGGGTCGTGCGACATCGTGGGATATGTAGTAGATGGGAATTGGATCTCCTTGTAGTGACATTCCTATGTCTAGGCTTAAGGAGGGCACAGACACCAGGTGGGGCCAGACCCATTATAATTTTCTTGGCCGTGATGCAGGTTTGGTATTTTATGCGTTTGTCCAGTTGAAGCCATCCAGATTGGGAATAAAGGTCACATGTGTGGTAAATGTAAAAAACTTGCAGGTTATTTCCAGCTGTGTCATACACTGCCAAGTTTTCAAGTGTCTATTTCATTTGTAGCCAGCACTCTTCCTGCACAGAGTTGTTGTATTCTGCTTCCTTTTAAACATTTTGTCTAACAGTAAACAGACCTGTTCTAGGCGGCAAACTAGAGGTTTGTGCTTCTTACTTTCACTGTTTTGCATTACTCTCACCGAAATGGTCTGGTCTTTGTTGCACTGTGCTTGGTTCTGGTAGAGTTTATATAGAGGAGTGGACCAAGAGGCGGAACTGCAGCTGTACTCAGGAAGGTCAGATGAAGAAAGTGCACCAGTCCTGGAGAGGCATGGCAAAAGGGCCATGGCAGCTGTAAACACACCACCAGGAAAACATGGGTGCATTTCGCCTCAAGGAACCGCAGTGTATAGTGCTTGCTAATGTGTTGTCATTACGTGGAACAGGACATGCTGACAGTGGTTTCACAGACATGCTTTTCTGTCAAACACCTGCTAACTATCTTAAGCTAGCATAAGTTAATCACGAATGCTTTTTTCATGTAGTGCTCAGTAAAAAAGGATTTTGAGTTCTGGATCCATGTCCTAGGCATCTACACCAGGTTTTATTGTTTCAATCTTCTTGTGTTGCATCTTAATGAAGGTGGAAGTCTGCTGTCCATGGCACTGCTAGGCAACAACACAGTCACAAGTATGTATTCATAATGCTAGTCATTTAATTTTGCCCAGTAGTCAGTCCTGCTTTCAAAGGAAGTTATTATTCTGGGTATATTACATTTCATATAATTATCAGGGCTTGTTCTCAAGTTCTATGTGACTTATACAGAACAGATTGTGGAAGGTCAGTGAGGCCTATGGGGGGGTCAGGTGGGAGGGACCCATCACACATCGGTGCAAGGGGTTATTATTTTCCATAGATCATTCTTAAGTATCTTTTATATCCACAGACTTAAATTTAAACAGAACACAAAACGGGGGTTGGGTTGACTCGAACACTGTTTAGAATTACCATTATTAATTACTGTCCCAATCCCCATCCAAAAATGAACCTTTAATACTTTTTTAAAATAAATTCTAGCCCCGCTAAACCTCCTGCAGAACCTTTTTCAACTTACCCAACTGTCACGGCCCACTGGAGCTATCTTATTACTCCCAGAAAAAGACCCAATAACCCAGCGCTACCACACATGTTCTTATCTATTTGACATAGAGACAAGGTTGAAATTGAACTGAATTAATTGTCGCTAAAGGAGCACATGAGAGGCATCAAATCATCTTTATTTTTATAGCACCTTTCAAAACCAAGGCGCTGTACATAAAAACCATATACATAAAGATAAAATCAGACATTAAAACAAATCATCCATAGCTAAAAAGCTAAACTAAATAAATATGTTTTTAACTCTATTTTGAACCTATCGACAGTTGAACGCGGGTAAGGATGGTAGAATAATCAATTTACTGGAGGGTTAGCAACTACAACTTTTTCCTGGACTGGAGTTATGCTGTACAGTACTACTAATGGAGGTTTGATGAAGTCTCTTCATAGCTATTTGGGGGGACACTGCGGATGTGGGTTAATTTACAAAGAAACCTAAACATTTGCAGAAAAAGACCCTGTGGCCCACTGTGTTTGCATAGCTGTTTTTTTGAGGGCCCTAGTGGCCCATCACTCCTATTTACTTCCTTCTCTGTTAGCGGCATTCACCAGCCCTATATACCTCTCCCATCTGTGTTTGAATCCCCGTCACTGAATTTCGCACAGTCTCCCGTGGAAGCCTATTCCACCCTTCTGTCACCCTTTACATGAAGAAATGTTTTCTGACGGCCATGTTTTATCCCCCCTTGCTAGCTTCATTGACTTCCCCCTTGCGCTTTTGTTCATACTCAGTTTAAACAACTCTCCACTGTTGTCTTCAGTAATCCTGTGGAGATATTTGTACATCTCTATCATATTCTTCCTCTCCCTTCTTGCCTTTCATTTCATTGTTTTTTTTTTTCTGCTAGAGATCAAGATGAGCTACATAGCTCTTTTCACAAACAAACAGTTGTACAGAAAGGTACAGGGTACGTAGAGTAAAAACGTAATTTTTTTTGCGGCACCATTCGCAGACTGGGCCAAATTATGAGGGTGGCGGTATTTAAGTGCATCACCTCAAACTAGCTCTCGCCTACTCCCCCTTCCTTGGGATAGTGGTGGGTGAAAATAAAAGAAATTGAGCAAATGGAATGTATCACCAGTACTCTTCACTTAGCTAAGGAGAAATTTAAAGCCATTTGACAGCCTTGGTAGATGGCTGGGGCCAAAGTTGCTACATAGATGGGACGGCCTTTGCCTCTAGGTAGGAGGCCATCCTGGCTTTTTTTAATATATATATATGTGCCTGTGAGGCTTGTTGGGGGGGGGAATGTACCGCCTATGTTTTTATTTATGTTCTTTGCTGTTTATTCGACTGTTATTACTGTTTTAATCAGAAGATATTGATGGTGCTCATTATATATTGCATCCTGATTTTTGCTGGTTCCACTTATGTCACTTTATAGCCTTGGCTCCTCTGGCAGCCTTGGGAGGACTTTAGTCATAACGTGGACTACATAAAGTGTGTCTGCTGTTTCAAAGATTGTGCCACTATAGGATAACTAGAGACTTTAAAGACTAGATGAGATCTGTTTGGGTGACCTATTAGTAACTTTTTGCTTCTGTCGCTACCCTGTTGATGACATACCTCTCTTAATGTACTATGAAAGGTTAAATGTATTTTATGTAATCATCTGTTTCTTCAAGCTGTACATAAATGTATTATTCATAAGTGGGAAGTTGATGAGATGCACCAATAAAATATTGAAGTTAAAAAAAGCTTTTTTTTTTTTTATACAGATTTCATGTCATTAGGAAATAAGTACCCCTGTTTTACAAGACTGTCTTGTGTATTAAACATTTCAGTTACTATAAAAAGAGCAATGCAGAAATATGTATCATAAGTAACATTTACTAGCTCTAGAGAAGCAGCTTTCCACTTCCTTTACAAAAAGCAGATACTGATGTCGGAGTAAGAACGGAATAGGGTAACTTGTTCCAGTTCCTTTTCACCAAATATAGTATTACACTTGGCAAAGCCAATTTTGTTAACATGCACAGATCTATTGTAGTGTAATGGTTTGACTGTAGAACAAATTCATATGTAACCCCCTTGTTACCCGGGGTTACTAGAATCCCAGTAAGACCTAGTGGTAGGCAGGGAAGGCAGCTTGTGAAACTCCAGTTAAATGGATTTCACACTGTCTCACTCTGTTCTCAGTCTCAGCTGAGACTGAGGGATGACATCACCATAGAACTATCGCAGCTGCATGAGCCACAATGGAATCTGTAGAAGGGAGTTAGAGTAGAATGTTGGGAGGTTTGAACAGACAGTTTGTAGTCAGTTGGAGTTTGGAGATTGTTGTGAGAGGAGCACAGCAGCTCTGTGCTCAGGCTCTTGGAGCCTCAGCCCTGAAATAGGGCTACATTTAGGGAAAGGTGTGTGTGTTTCCGCTTAGAGAGACACAGTAAGCTGTTTTTTTTTTTTTTTAGTGGTGGAGACCGAGGATTCGGGTCTCTGTGCCCCATCCCTGAGGGGATAGGGCAGGAAGGTTTGCCTGCTATTCCAGGGGCAACCCCCTGGCTACTGCTAGTGAAGAAGCTGCCTTATTTTGTCCACGAGTGTGGGGTACAAGAAGATTTCGTGATTCGCCTGTAGGGCACCTACAACCAAAGGGTTAGTTCTGCTCTTTGTAAAGGGCCCATGTTTCATCCTGAACTGTTAAAGTGGGGATTGGACTACTGAAGTAGCGGGAGGCCTAGAGTAATGGGTTTAGCCAAAAGTAAAAGCATGTTCAAGTCCAGCACATAGGGGAAGTCAAGACATGTAGAGGAGATGTGACATACGTCTACCCAGTAATCTACATTGCCAAGCTTTCAAAAGAGTTGTTTAGTTTCCAGAGAAATGGCTGGGTATGGATTGTGGGAGCTGGAGGTGGGAGACCCCCCCATCTTAAGTAACCAGGTCCACCTCTACGGATTTGCTCTGTGGATTTCTACTTTGCCTCATGCACTTGGCCAGTGATGAGGGAAGTACCCAGATGTGGGACTGGAAGGAAAATTCCCTCTAGGAGTCGAAGGCTCTAAGATGGTTTGGGGAGCCACCAATAGGAAAACTGGTTCATTCCCATAATGGACCGCGGATCAAGTGGCTGGCAGGGGAGCCGGGCCATGGGGGAAACCCCAAGTAGTGTACAAGTCTGGCTGTGTACCCAAAGCTGCGTGCAAGTCCGGGCTGTGTGCCTGGTGGGTTTAGAGCCTGAGGGCTGGAAATGTGAAGAAGTGTTCTGGTGTCTCTAATCTGCATTACCAGGAATGTAGCCCTGTGGAGGTCTGTCTATGCTTTGTTTGTTCAGTTTGGATGTGAATAAAAGCCACACTTTAGAATCCCATTCCTGGTTTTGGACATTACAGTTATTGCTTCCTGTGTTCGGATTTACTTGGGTGCCCCTGTGCAGAGTAGCCAAACCTAGGCCCCCTGTGCTGAGTAACCTAGTCCTCCCCGAACCCAGTCCCCACCAGGTACTGCTGTCGGCTTCAACAGCATGCCACCTGTCGTTTTGCAGAAAGGCAGGGGTCCGGGGTTATACATATGCACTGATTTCAACCAAGCTTTTTTTTTTAAATTGTATTTTTATTTGTTTTAAAATATGAGACATATGGGATACAGTACATTATAGTGTCAGTGGCTCAGTAGGTAGCACATTCGCCTCTGAGGCCAGGAGATCAGAGGGCTGTGGGTTCAGTTCCCACATCTGGCACTTGGGTTAATATCCCAATACTGACACTGTAGTGCAGCATGAGAGGGGTGCTGCACTTCTGGGGTGCCGCCTTTCGGATGAGACATTAAACCGAGGTCCTATCTGCCTGGATTGGTGGTAGTTCAGGTGGATGTTAAAGATCCCATGGCACTTTTCGAAAAGAGTAGGGGAATTTCCCTGGTGTCCTGGCCAAATTTCCCTCATTCACTAAAAATGCCCCCAACAGCTTAATCTGGTTCAAGGTCAGTTGGCTTTCATCTGTATCCCCCTCCCCCGGGGTTGTACCTGAAAATAGGCAGGATTTGTCTAGTGCACTTACCCGGTCAACAAAAACTAAATAAAATAAATAGAGATCATATAATACAATCAAGCATAGCTCAGGCAACAGACAATGCGTTACAGTTATGGGCACAAGACCATAAATCATATACAGCCATAGATAAATCCATTCTAATAGAGATCCTTGTATACTAGTACTAAAGTAAGTCTCCTTCCCTCCCCCCAAAAAAATCTCTCTCTCTCGCCTTTCTCAGCATCAGGCCACTTCTCTTAACACTCATTATGGGACAAAATGAGGATTTTGTACAGACATATAAAGGATCCATTTCCTCCATCTGAGTTCAAATTTATCTTTTCTATTTAAATGGCTGGCCGCCAGTCTTTCCAGATAGTATACTTCTTTCATGGCTGTAAAGCAGTCAGTTCTGTTCGAAGGTGAAGTCCGGCCCCATAATCTGGTAATTGCTTTCTTAGCTATCACTATATAAGTAATCAAAAGAGAGCCTCTTGGAATACGGAGGTATTGAAAGCAAGACCATTTCAGGAGTAAGGACAGCCTCTTCTCCCACCAACTGCCCCCAGGGTTTCCACCACCTCTCCCCAAAATGACCGGAGCACCGGGGATGACAAGAAAATGTGTACATGTCCAGATGTCTTTTCCCTACAAGATCTCCAGCAGCTTCCTACTGGTCCAGTTGCAAATGTTGCCAGTTTAGCAGGTGTATTGAAAAATCTAATCCTGACTTTCCAGGCAAATTCCCACCAGTATGGTGCTAGAGATTTCCTGAGATAACTTGACATGTTTAAACCAGAGATCTTCTGAGACTGGTACCAATAATTCCCGATTCCAGGCAGCTAGGACCCCCAAAGTTGAGTCTCTAGTAACCTCCTGTAATCCTTTTATATAGTGCTCCAGTCAGGTGGGTGCAGGTTATTCCCTTCATGGGAGATATAATAAATATCAATAATTGTGGAGATGGGGATGGGAGGCGACCTCATTGAGGAGCCTCATTCACCAGATAAGCTTGTATCTGCTGATGAGCTACATTAGTTTCTGGGGTTAGCCCCTAGGTGTCTCTTAATGTGGAAAGGGGTAGCGTACCCTGGTTGTCTAGTATCTGAAAAATGAAAGTTAGGCGTCTACTATGCCAGCCTTCTACCAAGTTTTGGCATTTCATGGAACCAAAGACTGCCAGTTAAATGTTTTAAACATTACGTAACGAGGAGTAGTAAAACTATAATCCAATGCATACCAAGCCAATTTGTAATGTAACTTATCCAGCTTGTCCAGCAACCCTTTTGTGGCAGTTTGGTATATCAAATTGCTATATGTCAGTGAAGGTAAAACTAATTGCATAGAAATTGTTTTCCTAGCAGATCTGTTCGGACACATACTGTAGTAGTACACCTCAGTGCCCCTAACTTCTTGTTGACATTATTAACAGTTACTATTCTATGTCCTAAAAAACATAACTTGGAGTCAAAAACCACACCTAGATACTTGAATTCACTAACCAAAGCAATCCGTTCACCATGACTTTTGAAAACATGTAATTGAGATTTATTTTTTAATCTAAAGTGAACCAGTTTCATTTTATTTTTTAACATTCATTATGAGCCTGGACTTGGTGAATCACTACTGCACGCTAAGGAAGTCTGCCTGGAGTTCCCCCGCCCAAGACCCGTTAAGTCCCTACCAGTGGCAACCACAGCAGTGTCGTCTGCGTACAGTCTCACCGAGGAATGATGACTATGGTACAGAGCAGATAACACCAGAGTAGATACAGGGTACAGTAATGAAATTAACAAGTGGATAAAAGGTAGTTTTAGAACATTGTACAGGAAGGTTATGACCTAAACTTAGGTACAGGGCAGCAGAGTATACTTCATTGGAAATATAGTTCATAAGACCTAGGCAAACTAATGGCTACTCAGTTTAAAGAAACATTTGTTAATGTTAATAATGACTAAATTAGCTATTCATTTCTTAATTTTGATGGTGTTTGTTGTGTTTGTGCCCAGTGTTTTCTTGCTAACTGACTTTCATATGTTGCAACCACAGGATCTCAATCCCTGAAACTACATAATGGAGAAAAACAGACACATTTATTAAACACGCATTACATTTACAATGATATTTCATACACAGTAACATCTGAGACCACTTACAATCTACACTGAATTCTGATACACATTATGAAATGGACATTTCCACAATATGTTTACTGTGGTAATGCCTTCGCATTGTAATCTAATAGGACGTGCTGTCATTTAACAAGTTGAAATATTCTTTTTAAGCACTGTCCACTGGAAACCCCACTTCTAGAGGTTTACTTAGGAAACTTTAGAAGTTGGTCCCACGTTTTGCAGTATAGATACTGCGGAAAGTGGTGGAAGTGGGAGAGCAGCAACAGAAATATAAAAAGGAGAATGGTTTATGAACGAACACTAAATACAGGCTTATTATATCAAGTTCATAAAACAAAGGAAAATAGAGATGGGGAAATAAAAACACAAGAAAACTGTACAACCTACTTATACTACAGAAAACTGCATGAACTAATATTACTAAATCAAACTGATTAACCACCATTGCTAACTAATGTTCAAGACTTTATTTGTAAATTGGTGACAGGGAAAGAAGGCACACAGAGCCGAGGCTCTTTTTTTCAGGTGCGACCTGGTAGAAGGGAGGAGAGGATACTTTAACACATAGGACAAGCACAGATACTGTTTGGCAGTTACAGTAAAGACCACTCAGAGACATGGTTACATACAGGAATAAAGTACAGAAATAAGTGTAAAATAGGCTAACAAGGCATGAGCCACAAATAAGTGTTTTCAGCTGACTCTACAGAAAAGGTTTCAAATCAAAATCTGTTCCTTGGATAGCTTTCAGTTTATAGATCTAGAAATCTTCTCTGAAAACTTTCTGAATCAGATCCCCCGATCTAATTTTAACTTTATCGAAACCCAAAAAATAATACCCATGATAAAAAAACCCTCTTATGTTTAATGTGAGATGCCAAGGCATTCACTTCATCCTCATGGCTACTGCAGCTGAGGTGTTGCCTATATGTTTTTTGAAAGGGTATTTTGCTTTTCCTATGTCACAACATTTACAAGTGCACAGAGCAAGATAGATGACATTGTCAGTATTGCAATTAATGAAATCATGTGCCTCAAAACATACCCTGTAAGGTCCTCACCAAAACAATCTGTTCTGTTAATCTCACGGCAGTACCTGCAGTGACCGCAAGGATGGCTGCCCTTTGATGGAGCTCGTAGCCAATTCAGTCTAATTCTACTCTTTACAGGGACAAAATGACTGTGGCCAATCTGGTCCTTCAGATTTTTACCTCTACGGTAATTGAACCTTGGTCTGGCTGCAGTACTGTCCCTGTGTTTAGGATCTGACTGTAAAATACGTCATTGTGAGTGGATGATTTGCGCAGTCTCTTCTGTCTGTTGTAACAAACTGTTTTATTGGATCAGATGGTGCATACTCTGGCCATCCCGGTGACTCAGGTTTGCATTGGGGAGGAAGGGCACCTCCATTTTCTGAATGACTGCCCCCTGGTGGTTTAGGGGAAGGGCATACTGTGTAGGAATTAATAAGCAGTCCCTCTGGGGTAGAGATGCAGTGAAGTTTTTTTATATCGATCGTGAAGTTCACTCGAAGTCATAGACTTGGACTTCTTAAAGTACTTTGTGAAGTTGGTCATTTTGTGGCAACTTCGATATCAATAAAACTTCAGAGGCAATTCGTCTCAGACGTTGCTTCATGGCGAATTCGGGCTAAGTTTATTCAGAAAGAGGCTATAGGTACTGGCCCAATGGTGAAGAGAGCGGAGGCGCTGGTGCCTTACCTCTTCCCACGCTGGCGACCAATGTTCGGGAATGAGCATGGATCGTGGGGGAGGGAAGGGGGGTGAAGAATTGACTTGAGCTGCTGCCAGGCAGCTCTTCTTTCCTGGGGCGGGATTTGGGGTTTCCATGGCTCTTGGCTGCCATCAGGTGGAGGCTTGGTGGCAGTGCCAAGCCAAGGGGCGGCGGGAACCTGACGATAGGCGGGGTGGGAGGAAGAGGCAGTCACTGGAGCCTCTGAGTGCGTACGCACCTCCATGTCTGTGTACCGGGTTCTCTGGTAAAAGAGGGAGAAAAATGGAGCACTGGGGCAGGGAGGGTGATGCCTCCGAGTTGTGGGGGTGGAATGAGTCCTTTCGAGGAAAGGACCGGAGCAGACCTGCCCGGTGCTCCCAACGGGTAAGAAAAACCTATATGGAAACAAATTACAAAACAAAAGAGGCTGTAGGTCACATGCAACAGCTGCTGCAGGTCATATGATATAGTTCTATGTACACAATGTTCTTTAGTTTCACTTTGCAGTCTGTGTGAGTGGAAGGGTGCAGATCTGCTTTTTGGGCACTGAGAGGAGCTTTAAAAACAATCTCTTTCAGCTTTTTTTCCTTGTTTCTACATCTTCTCTTTACATAGTTTGTTAGGAAGGTTTTTTGTGGTTTTGGTCTTTATTTTTCTGTACCTTTTTCTACAGCCTTCTGTCTGTATATTTGTTTTACTTCTATGTTCAGGTTCTGTGAATTCATGTCCAGTTATTTATAATTTTTTTCCATTCTTTTATCTTTTCCATATTCACTTTCTTTGTGTTATTTTTGCTTGTCATATCTTTCTAAGTAAAAATGAGTGGAGATGTAGAGGAGTGGAAGCTGGACAGGGAGGAGAGAGGTACTGTCATGCTCACGCGGTTGACATACTGGACACATCATCCCATCTGTATAAAGAGGACATCTTTATAGATGGCACCAGCGACACTGGTTGTTGAAAGATGGGCCAGCAAGAAACCTGTAGCAGCAGTGGCTTCTCTGTCTGGAACTTCCCCACCCTCAGCCCAGCAGCACCAATTGTTCCGCCACCAGAAGAACCTGCAAGGGATAAATCCCCTGTGGTACTACGGCCACTACAGGCTGATCCATGGGGAGGAGCCCCTGAGACAATTTACCTCTGGCTTCTTGACTAGGCAACAGCACAAGTGTATAGTTTAGGAAGTTTTTGATTTGGACCCTGCCAACAACAGTGTTGTGACATGCACATTGTACCAGACAGTTTGGTGTGGTGAATGGGGCAGCCACTTGGGTACTGGGGTAGAAACTGAGAAAATAATCTAGCGCAGGAGGCGGAATACCAAAAATGTAATTTTGATATCTCGCCTCTGGGCCTGGTATTTCATCTGTTCAAAATAGCAGTGCTACAGATTAAACTACCGAGCAGCAGCATGGTGGAATGGTACTCCAGTTGGAATACCAAAATAATAAAAATGTTAATTCTGCCATCAAAACTGGTATGTAAAACAGGGCAGAATACCGTTAAATTCGAGCCCTGGGGTAGCACACCCACCTTGAGTAAGGCAGCGCTGTGACTGGGAGGAATACAAGAAAGTGTCTGAGAGGGGTGGAGGTGGTGCATCTCCTAGTGGTTCTTTTGTGCTGCAAAGGGGGCAGTGCAGCAAGCGATGGCAAGGTGCACAGTTGCCTGGTTAAATAAAGTGATTGATTGATTGAGGGGGGGAACTGATGAGAAAGAAGGAAATGTGACCTTCAGCTGTACTCTGGGGATGTGGCCAGGGAGAGTATACGAGATCCCAGCTAAAGATCCTCCTCCTCCAATATTTCAGTGAGAGAGGAAGTGGCACAACTCCATATCGAGATAGGGGGAGCACAGATGCAGAGTTGTGTCCACGGATGCTGAACTCTGTGGTTGTGGTGTACCCTCTGTCCTACCCAGGCCATAGTAATGAATAAACACCATGGGCCAGATTTGGAAGCCCTGAGATTGCCATAAGCCGTGTGTGGGCCAAAGATATGGTGCATCAAGCTTGCAGAAGTCTAATGGGATCTTCTATCCCATGCGGCAGTTGGTGCAAGTTAGACCATCTTTTTGTGGTCTAGCTTGTCAGTCCCGGAGATCATTTTTATTGAACTTGCGCTCAAGATTTGGCACAAGCTGCTGTAAAGTGGGAAAGCTGTCGCAAATGTGCCTGAGCTTGTAGAATTAAGCTCAGTTGAGGCAGATGGGACTGGCATAGTGGCAGAAATAAGGTGGTGTGTCGCGACCCTGGATGCAAGCACTGCGCCACCCTTTGAGAATCTGGCCCCATATATGTTAAAAAAGCAGGTATCCACTGTCAGGTACATTAGCCTCCCCTCAAACACATATAATAGTGGACCCTGTTCACTGTTGAGGTATTAAACATTCATGTGCTTCTCCAGTTAAAAAGTTATAACACCGACTTGCACTTGTTAAAAACAGAGCCATGTTCGACATGCACCAGGCAGTAGCCAACCTTTAGATGTCAGAAAATGAATACTGTGTGCATTCCATTAACCTGTATGTGCAATATTTCTATGGCTTTTAGTACTATTTAGAAGTGCCTTGTAGAAAAATCAAAGCAGCCGCTGGAGTAACAGTCCCTGTTTACTGGAGTGGTCGCTTTCATTTTTCCAAATGGCAGCTCTAAATAGTACTAAAAGTCATTGAAAAATGGCACCAATACAGGTCTATGGAGCACACACAGCTTTCATTTTCTGACATCAAAAAAGGGGGCTGGGGGTACCTCCCTGCGGGTGTATCAGGCAAGGCTCTGTTTTATGGGGTGCACATTCGGGGTGCTATAACTTTTTAACTGGAGGGAAGTGCATGGAATTTTTAATACCCCTCAATAGTAGAGCAGGTATGCTATTATATATGTTTGAGGGGCCTGGGTACCTGACAGTGGGTTCCAGAAATTATATATGTTATGTGCTGCTGTGCTGTATTAGTCTCCAACTACAGTATCTCTCTTGAAGCACTTTAGTGAACAGAAATTTATTTATTTATTATCTTTTGGTAACCAGGTAAGTGCGTTAGGCAAGTGACCTGCCTATTTTGAAGCACGACCCGGGAAAGTACAAGATACAGTGGAATCCTCTTAAATGCATACCCATTTTGCACAGAGAAAATGTGCATTTAAGCGGATTGGGCATTTACCCGAAATTGCCATGCCGTCACACTTTTTAACCATAATGAGGACCACAGAACACATGTATATCAGGTTACTTAAACTTTATATAATGTTTGTTCATGCTGACTGTACACTGCATACTGCACATTAAGTTAAAATTGTAGGAATTAAATTTTTTAAAAATATAATTGAACAGTAATACTGTATTATTATAATTTGGACTCACCACTTGCACTTGCTGAGTCAACGAAGAACAACGTGATTTTGCTTTGACTTTTTTTTTTTTTTTAATGCCAGCTGAATCGAGTAGTGCTCAAAATCAAACAGTTTAGTGAGGTGCTGCTTTTCTCTTGCTCTCACAAATGATCCAGTTTTGTCCATGCACTGCATAGCTTCAAACAACGTTGCCTCAGGTCGCAGTTGAATATACATTCTGGGGGATAATCCTTGAGAAGTTGTAGGAGAAAAATCATTAGCCAGGTCTCCGCAGAGTCACCATCAGCATTTTTTTATCTCTCTCTGACGCCACTTGAAAATGATGCCGTTTGTTTCTTTCCAGCGGCTCAACCATCCACTGGTTGCTGTGAATTGAAGCCCCATTGCTGAAGCCAGGTCTTCAGCATTTTTGGCAAGAATAGGACCACTGACCGGAGCATCCATGATTCTAGCAGCTGAAAACCATCTTAATAGGGCAGCCTCTACCTCCTCACTTTTGCCCCCATGTTTCCATTTGCGAACCTGGTTGTCCATGTGCTGCCACTATCCTAGCAGTCGTTTTTTGTTTAAAATGATTCTTGCAATTGTCGCATCAACACCGAATTCAGAGGCAACATCAGAATGGTTCACATTTGGAATCTCGAGACGCTGCAGAATGGAGATTTTCTGACTGAGCGGTAGTGTAATTTTTTTCTCTGTCCATGCTGCTGCTATCAACAGGTTACTACATGAGTAGGGAGAGGCATTTAAATACAGCAACAGTACATAGTTAAACTAATTAACACTGCTTAACACCCATTAACAATTAACCTTAAACATGTCATTATCTGCATGCACTGTCATTAAAAAAACAATGTTCCTTAACAGGTGTTAGACATCAGCGGAGATGTAAGAGTGCTATGAGATTATGTGTTCTTAACCGAAATGTGTGTTTATCCGAAGCGCAGTAAAGCGAAGTAATTAACATTGCATGTGGGGGGAAAAAATGGGAAATAAAAAAGCTATGCATTAAAGCGAAATGTGCACTTATCCGAAGTGCATTTAAGTGGAATCCACTGTACAGTAAAAACAATTTAAAACAGTAAGCAAACAGGTAAAAGTCGATAACATCAGATAACAGGACCCCATGCAGGGAAGGTTGGAGACGTAATTACAAGTAGACATATGACGCCCACATAGGAGCGTTTACCCGAAACAGAGTTTACCTAAAACAGAGAATGTCATGTAGTACACAAAACAGTGATATTTACAAGATGACAGGATGAGAAGAGACCTGTGAAGAGTTAAATTATTCAGATGCTGGTCCACTCTCTGTCATGTCGTGTTACACCTTTAAAAGCAAAATTAAAATAAAGTATAAGATGTGACAGGGTTGAATAAGACCCTATCCCATTTGTTATACAGAAAGAGTTGAATGCAAGGGTCTGTTCTATCCTCTCCTTTTCTTTTCTGTCTCTTCTCTATCTGGTTGTGCAACCAAATTTTCTTTTGAGACCTAGGAACTGATCACTCCAGTGGTTTTGCAATTCTCCGCCTCTCGCTACCTCTCTGCCTTCCCTTGCTATTTCTGTTTTTTCTTCCCCTTGCATATCTGTGGGTATAAAAATATATGTGAATCTTTATGTGGAAATGTCACTGATACTGGGATCCCTTTGTTAAAAACTGCGTATAGTTATACTGTTGAAATGATTGCAAAACGTTATTTGGAACTCAGTGGGTTAACCTGAGAAGTTTGTTTGCAAACTCTCTGAGATAATGTAAACAAGAGACCAGTTCTGGGTCATTATCATCTTTTTCGTGCACCTGCAAGAACATTGGAAACTTACAAGAACATTTTGTGAAAAGCCTTCTGTTGTCTTAACGAGTTTCCCAAACACACACTTTTGCAAGAAGGAGAGACCGAGATTTAGAAGAAGGACTCTGCTTTCTATGTTTGTACTGCCATTGTAAATAGTTATACTGAACAATTATTTTTTTATTTTGCTGTTAATAAAAAGCTGTTTGTGAATTTTGAAACTGCTTCTGGTTTTCCTGTGCTTCCTGACCTGTGCCTCGATGACAGATGGTGCCAGCAGTGGGATATACACCATGCATACTGTAAGCCAGGAGTTTTGTGCGTGGGTACTAGACCTGGTACCAGGGTAGCATAGAAGAAAGGTATGGATTCTACAGCAGCAAACCCAGGAGTGGTTACCAGAAGAATGGCAGCTTAACTAGCAAATACAGAAGTCCAAGCTGATAATGTGCAACTAGCACCACTTATGGAAAAAGATCAGGCAGTGACAGAACCTGAAAGCCTGACTGCAGTTTTCAAATGGTGGGCTATAGAACAAAACGGGTGGAGAAACAGAGAAGAGAGGAGAGGAGTTGCAGGAGAGAGAAAGTGATTCAGTGTTTAGAGGCACAGAGAAAAGAAGAAATGCAACAACTCGAGAAGCAGAGAAGAGAAGAGATGCAACGACAGGAGTGGCAAAGAAGAGATGCAGCGATGGATGGATGCCTTGCAAGTCATCAAAGCTGGAGGATCTCGCACTGGTACAGCACAGCAACAAGACACAAACAACTTAAAATACATTAAACTTACAAAGTTGTGTCCCTCGGATGATATTGAAGCACACTTGACAACTTTTGGAAGGGTTGCTATAGCCTGCCAGTCGCCAAAGCAGCAACGGCCAATCAAACTGGTACCTTACCAGACAGGTAAAGCCCAAGTTGATTACAGCAATATGAGCACTGCACAGTCAGAAAACTATGACCTGGTGAAAAGCGAAATCATGGAAAGGTATGATATCTCAGGAGAGACCTACAGGCAGAGATTCCAGTCTTTGAAGTACAACTTGATCGACAATCCTTGAGAAGCCTTCACCCAACTCAGAGAACTCCTTATGAAATGGCTCCATCCTGTGGGCAAAACATCCCACAGATCGACACACTTGCAGTGGAGCAGTTCATCAACATCTTGCCTACAGATGTATAGTTTTGGGCAAAAAAACACCAACCAGAAAGTGGCGAAAAGGCTGTTTCTTTGGCAGAAGACTACCAAATGGCCAGATGCCACAGCAGTGAGGGAACAGCCAAGCATCAGTAAGACCCTCTTTTTTCCCATTTAAACTCCAAGTCTGATAGGAGCTCTGGTGGGGGTAACAAATCTAAACTAAACTGATAACTGATTGTGATTTTATTTTGGATCAAGCTAACAACATTTCTCTCAAGGGTTATTTTAAGCAGCTGGGGGGTGAAACCAAAAAAGGGTGAACCTATGTTTAAAAAATGTAATGGGCTACTACACAGAGTTTGGGCTAAACCTCAGACACAGGAACAGATGGAACAATTGGTTATACCACAAAAGTATAGATCTGAGTTGTTACAGATAGTCCTATGACTTGTCACTCAGGGAGGGATCGCACCCTTGCTAGATTGCTGTACAGATTTTACTGGCCTGGAATTCATGAAGATGCTCCTACCTATTGCAGTTCTTGTGCTGAGTGTCAGAAAGTAGCCCCAGTGACTAAAGACAAGGTGCCCCTACCCTTGATAGATGTGCCTTTTGAAAGAATTGCAGGGGATATGGCCCCTTAGACAAAAGTAAAAAGGGTAATTGATTCATTTTGGTAGTATTTGACTGTGTTACTCGATACCTAGAGGCAGTTCCAATGCATACTTTTACAGCCCCAAAAGTGGCAGCAGAGCTTGCCAAAATTTTCAGCAGAGTGGGCATACCTAAAGAAATTATTACTGATCACGGTAGTAATTTTGGTGCAACATTACTGAAGGAGCTGTACTGACTACTAGGTTTCACTGCCATAAGAACCTCCCCTTATCATCCTCAGACAGACAGTCTTGTAGAGCGGTATAATCAAACCTTAAAACACATGTCAAAAAGGTTTGTAAAGGGGGAAAGGAAAGACTGGAACCAATACTTACCTTACCTGCTTTTTGCTTACAGAGAAGTGCCACAGGCATCAACAGGTTTTTCACCATTTGAAATGCTGTATGGTAGACAACCTAGAGGGCCACTAGATGTAATAAAAGAAACATGGGAAGATAACCTCCATCAGAAACACTCTATTATATCTTATATGTGTCCCCTGAGAAAGAAGCTGGCAAAATATGTTGAAATCGCCCATAGTAATCAGGAAGAGGCCCAAACCAGCAGAAGGTGTATTATGACCAGTGGGGTAAATGAAAAAGTTTTTGAGCTAGGTGAAAAGGTCTTGCTACTGTTACCCACTATGAACAATCTAGCAGAAGAAGGCCATTTGGTTTATCAAGTCTGCTCATATTGCAGGGTCCATAGCCTGAGCTAATGTTCCTGCCGTCCCTCTCCACTCCTCCCATCCTCCATACCCATGACCCTTATCCTCCCCCCCCATCCCTGTTCCAGCCTCTCTTAAAGCTGCCCACTGTCTGTAATGAGATAACCTCTTCTGGCAGCGCATTCCAAGTATCCACCACTCTCTCTGTGAAGAAGTGCTTCCTGATCTCCTTCCTAAACCTCCCGCTCTCCAGCTTAAGACTCTGTCCCCTCGTGTTATGGTTGCCACTCTGCTTAAAGAGATTCACCTTATCAACCTTATTTATCCTTTTTAACTACCTGAAGGTCCCAATCATGACCCCCCCCTCTCATCTTCCAGGGAGTTCATGTTCAGTGCCCTCAACCTCTCCTCATATGCCTTACCCTGCTGATCAGCTGTCATCTTTTTTATAGCCCTCCTCTGGACCTTCTTCAGCAGGCTAATGTCCTTTTAAAGGTGTGGGTACCAGTACTGAACTCCAGTACTTTAGATGTGGCCTTACCAGTGACCTGTACAAGGGCAGTATAACCTCCTCTCTCCTACTACTGATCCCCCTAGATATGCATCCCAGCATCTTGTTTGCCTTTGCTGCTGCTTTCTTGCACCGCAGAAAATAAACTGTTAATGAATTGGCAAGTGCCTTATAAAGTGCTTAGACGTACTGGCACAGTTAGCTATGAGACTGAGACCCCGATAGGGAAAATCCTACCAAGATATACCATGCTAACCTCCTCTAGAAATTGGCTGAAAAACTCCAAAAGCTGTTTGCTTGTTTTACCAGAAACTGATCGAGTAAAATATTGATATAGCTTACGACAGACTGGAACAAACTAACTGCTGATGCTGTAAAGGTGAATATTTCCTTAACCTCTGAACAGACCGCAGAAATTCGTAACTTGCTGAAGACAGTTAACAGTACTTTTACCACAGTACCAGGCTGAGCAAAAGGGGTTGAGCATGTAATAATGACAAGTAATGCTCGCCCTATTAGACAAAAGACATACAGATTACCAGAGCAGTTAAGAGCAGATGTGGTTAAGGAAATACAAAAAAAAAAAAAATGAAAGAATTGGGTATCATAGAAGAGTCGAAGTGCTTGGTCATCACCAGTGGTGATTGTAAACAAAAAAAGAAGGGGGTGTAAGAATCTGCCTTGATTTTAGGAAGCTTAATAAAGTGTCAGAATTTGACTGTTCTCCTATGCCCAGAATAGATGATTTGGTGAACAGACTGGGAAGTGCTAAGTATATCAGTACCCTTAAACTCACCAAGGGTTACTGGCAAATCCCCCTTGCTAAAGAATCCAGAGACAAAACTGAATTTGCCACTCCTATAGGAGTCTTATCAATTCACCACCATGCTGTTTGGTTTACATGGTACACTCGCTACATTCCAGCGGTACGTAGATATAATTTTATCCCCTCACACTGGTTATTGTGCTATGTACCTGGATGATGTGGTGTACAATCCAAACTGGAAGAACGACCTGGAACATCTACAAGTAGTTATCCAATCAATCAAAAAGGCAGGTCTGACAATCCTACCAAGTGTGCATTTGGCATGCAGGAAACCAGATAATTGGGCTATGTTTTGGGAAATGGAGAAGTCAAGCCAGAGGTTTCTAAGATCGAAGCTGTAGCAAACAGCCCTGTCCCTAAAACCAAGAAACATGTCAGGTCATTTTTTGGGCTGGCTGGTTATTATAGGAGATTTCAAAATCGAGTCAAATCATACTTAATTTATAAAAAGTGCCTTTCCAAAACCAAGGCGCTTGCACAATAAATAGTTGAAATGCACAAAAATAAAACAATATAAAATCAAACCGCATAACATCATTAAAAATCAGGGTAAGCTAGGCTAAATAAATAAGTTTTCAAGGTTGCTTTAAAACTTTGGACGGTCAGGCAATCTCACACCTGAAGAGAATTCCACAGAGTCGGGGGCCATAAAACTAAATGACTTGGCCCCTGATGTCTTCAAATGGACCCTGGGAATCTCTAGCAATCCCTCATCGGTGGATCAGAGAGGGCGGGGGGGAGTAGAGATGAAGAAGATCTTGCAGGTAGCCAGGTCCCCTGGTCATGTAGGGCCTTATAGGTCAGCAGACCGACCTTGATGGTGATCCGCCACTGTTCCCAACTTTGCCGAGCTAGCTGACTGACTTTGATTTGTTTGTTGGAAGCTGAGAACCTTGCTACAATGCAAAGAACAAACTATAACTTGGTTTAGGACCTGGAAGCCTGGTAAGGCATAATATTGTTAGGGACTTGTTTAGAAGGGGAGCTATGCTTTCTACAAAAAGTTTCATTTTTTTTCCTTATTGGCATGAAGCAGAGAATTGCAGGATTCCATTAAAAGTGTAGTAATTTTATAACCCGAGGGAGTGAGATGCAACTGAATTTGCTGGACTCCTGGGGTTGAGACCTAGGATTTGGAAGGATATTTTTACAACATTTTAAGTGTCCTGCTGGCTGAGGAGTGAGTTCATTTTTATCCCTGGACTCAGAGTAGTTTGTGTAGGAGCAGTGGTCTAGTGAATTGTGGTGTTAGTTGAATTACTATAAAGGGCAGTACTCACCAGGGTGGTGGAGCAGTTGTGTATTTGATTGTTTCTAATAGTCACCAGTGGCTGTGGACTACCTACCCACCCTTCCCCACACCCCACTCCACCCCCAGACGTGTCATTTCCTTTATAGCCAAAGTTCTGACATCACTTTAACTGGTCTTGGGGCAGAACTGTCATATTCTTAATAACCCAGCACAGTGCATAAAGGGTAGGTACACACCAAAAATAATAAAAAAAAATATATATGTATGTTACATATTGTATATTACAAGGGAGAGGGACATGTGGGGAGTGGTGCAATGCACTGGCTGTGGGGCAGCAGTTTTCCAGGAGACATTCTGGAAACTGCGTTGCTGTCCTATTTGCAGGTAACTGTCAGCTCTGAGGGAGGAGGCTGCCCACCTCCAGGCTGAACTAGCAAGGACTAAGGAGGCCTCCCCCACCCAAAGAGCACCACTGCCTCAGAGGTTGCCAAGTATGAAGAGCAGTTGGACCACAATGGGTTCTGGGAGGTGCAGCTGGGGACCAGAGGTGAAGCCCCCTAGTTGTACCTCTACACAAATCAATGCGCATTCTGGCAGAACAAGGTTCTCTATGATGGCACCCCAGTGGAGACCCAAAAGAATGCTGAGGACATCCACAAGGGAGACCCACAAAAGGGTGGCAAGGGACACCACAGGGAAGAAACAACTTCTGATAGGGGACTCAATTGTTAGGGGGGTAAAACTGGGGAAGGGAGAGGAGAAGGAAGTAAGGTGCCTGTCTGGTGCCATGGCTTGGAGGGACAGGAAGCAAATCCTCAGGATTGCAGAAGCAGCATCACAGGAGAGGCAACTAGATATCATTGTCCACCTTGGGACAAATGACCTAGCTAGGCATGGGATCAGTGCAGTGCAGTGCAGAAGAAATTTATGGAGTTGGGGAGGGGCCTCAGACGGGTAGCAAGCACGGTAACCTTCTCAGAGGTGCTGCCAGTCCATGGCAGGGGTGAGGCTAGGGTACTGCACACTATGCAGTTTAATGAATGGTTGCAAAACTGGTGCAGAGCACAGGGCTTTGGCTTCATTGGGGACTGGGGGTCCACCTGGAGAGATAAAGGTCTATACTGGCACGATGGTGTGCATCTGTCCACGAAGGGAACCAAGCTCCTAGGTAACAGGTTTAAATGTTTCCTTGGCAAGCTTTTAAACTATCCAAGGGGGGAGGTGCTGATAAGAGGCAGGAAATTTCAAGCCTCCCCCCACAAAATGTGGTAGGCAATAAGGTAAACACTGAGGTACAGAGCTCAACACAGAGCAGGACAGGGGTAAATGGAAAAGTAGACAAGAGCAATAAGAGCAGGGATGGGGGAAAAAGGATAAAACTAACATTAAATGGAGGGCAATGAGTACCAATGCCCGTAGTCTGGGAAACGAGCTTCCTGAGCTAGTAGCCCTGATGGAAGATGAACAATTGGATATTGTGGCAGTCACGGAAACATGGTACACAGAGAACCATGACTGGGATGTCAACATACCAGGGTACACAATCTACAGAAGGGACAGGGAAGGTAAAGAGGAGGTGGAGTAGCTCTATACATAAGGGAAGGGATCAAGCTACAGAACTAAAAAGTAAAGGGGAGGACAAGAGGCACTCTGGGTCACCTTGAGACAGAGAATGGCATCACAATCCACACAGGGTTGTATACAGACCCCATCTCAAGGGAGGAAATGGACAAGAAAATGATAGTGGACATTCTCAAAATGGCTGAAAAAGGGGAGATACTGTTGATGGTGGACCTGAATATGCCAGATGTTAACTGGATGACATGTACTGCAGCCACATCCAAGAGCAGGGTCATTCTCTATGCCTGCAGAGGCAGGCCTTAGACAGCTAGTGTTAGAACCCACTCAGGAGGAGCAACACTAGACCTGGTACTCTCAAATGGAGAGAGATCACAAATTTAGAAGTCAGTAGACATCTAGGAACAAGCGACCACTGCACAGTGTGTTTACAATGAGCACAACCATGGAGATAAGCCATACAAAACAAGGATACTGGACTTTAGAAGGGCTGACTTTGGCAAAATGGGTGAATACCTGAAGAATGCACTAGCAAATGGCCAAAAGGAGGGTGGAAGAACAATGGAGAAAATCAAAACTGCCATCATAGTGGCAACAAGCCTTTGTGTGAAACAAATAAAGAAAACAAAGGGGAGTAAAAAAACACTATGGTTCTCAAAAGAGGTGGCAGGGAAGGTTAAGGAGAAAAAGGCTGCATTCAGAAAGTATAAGGAATCACAGAAGGAGCACGACAGGGAACTGTATCAATTAAAGCAGAAAGAAGTGGGGAAGGCAATCAGAATAGCAAAGGCCCAAACCGAGGAAAAAATAACCAACTCAGTTAAGAAGGGGGATAAAACCTTTTATAGGTACATTAGGGAGCATAGAAAGGTTAAGGGAGGGATAGTGAAGATTACTAAAGGAGAGGGGAGGTGGGCAGAGGGAGACAGTGAAAAGGCAGAGATACTGAATGAATACTTTTGCTCAGTATTCACAAAAGAAGATGAGGAGGAGTTACCTAAACCAGACAATAGAAGCACTCTGGGTAGGGGAGTTGACACCAGTTCATCCAAAGAAGAAAGAGTCCTGAAAGAACTCCTAAAACTCAAGGTGGACAAAGCAATGGGGCCTGACGGGATTCACCCCAGAATCCTAAAAGAACTAAGGGAGGACCTAGTGACACCACTGACCACGCTTTTTAACAAATCATGGGAGGATGGGGTGGTACCTGAGGACTGGAGGAGGGCAGATGTGATTTCCCTTCACAGAAGTGGGAGCAAGGCAGAAGCAGGAAACTACAGACCTGTAAGTTTGACCTCAGCGGTAGGGAAAATGATGGAATCACTTCTGACAGAAAGAATTGTTGAGTACCTAGAGTCCAGCGGGGCACATGACCCAAAGCAGCATGGATTTACAACAGGAAGGTCATGTCAGACGAATCTAATTGATTTCTTTGACTGGGTGACCAAAGTGATAGACCAGGGAGGGGCTGTGGATATGGCCTACCTAGACTTTAGCAAGGCATTTGACACAGTCCCGCACAAAAGATTAATAATCAAGTTAGCCAGCCTTGAGTGGGTCCCAGGGTGATAGTTTGAGTAGCAAACTGGCTGCACAACAGGACACAGAAGGTAATAGTGAATGGAACACATTCTGAAGAAAGGGGGGTTACTAGTGGAGTACCTCAGGGCTCAGTACTGGGTCCAGTCCTCTTTAACATCTTTATAGGTGACATTGCAGAGGGTCTGGAGGGAAAGGTATGCACCTCTGCAGATGACACAAAGATCTGTAACAGAGTTGATACACAAGAGGGGATAGAAAAGATGAGAAGGGATTTGGGAAGGTTGGAGGAGTGGTCAGACATATGGCAACTTAGATTCAATGCAAAAAAGTGCAAAGTAATGCACCTGGAAAACAACCCAGGAGAAGAGTACACAATAGCAGGGGAGGTACTAACAACAACAAAAATGTCAAGGGACCTGGGGGTAGTCATATCAGATGACCTAAAGGTGGGTAAGCAATGTGAAAAGTCGGTAAGGAGAGCCGGGGGATACTGGGATGCATAGGAAGGGGCATCACAAGTAGGAAAAGGGAAGTGGTTATCCCTCTATGCAAACAGTTGGCGAGACCCCATCTGGAGTGCTGTGTGCAGTTTTGGAGACCTCATCTACGCAAGGACATAGACAGGATGGAAGCAGTCCAGAGGGGGGCAGCTAAAATGGTGCGGGGTCTGCAGCAGAAACCATATGAAGAGAGACTGAGAGAGCTTAATATATATACTCTTGATGAAAGGAGGGACAGGGGGGACATGATAGAAACGTTCAAGTACCTCAAGGGAATCAACAAAATCCAGGAGGGTAGCATCTTTCAGAAAAAGAGATGTGTAAGAACAAGGGGACACAATTTAAGGATTGAAGGGGGACGGCTCAGGGGTAATGTGAGGAGTTTTTTTTTTTCACGGAGAGAGTGGTGGATACATGGAACCGCCTTCCTGAGGAGGTCGTTGGTCTAAAACAGTGGGGGAATTGAAACATGCATGGGACAGACATAAGGCAGTTATAGTGGGGGGTTGCAGGAAGTAGGCTGTTGGTTAACTAGAATCTGCAGCTTATTCAGTAGGTAGGGAAATGGGAAGACTGGGTGGGCCAAGTGGTCCTTATCTGCCGTCAAAATCTATGTTTCTATGTTTACTCCCCTCATTGAACTCACAAAGAAACTGCTCCCTAATAATGTGAAATGGACCCTAGAGTGTGACATCTTTTCGGGCCATTAAAGCTGCATTATGTTCAGCCCGTTTTAAGAAGCCCTGACTCTGAGAAACAGTGTTTGTTACAGACAGATGCATCAGAGGTAGGCCTAGGTGCAGTCTTGAGTCAGCATATAGATGGGAAAGAACATCCTATTCTATACATAGGTAGGAAATTACATGATAGAGAGGAAAGGTACTCCAGCATTGAAAAGGAATGCCTTTCAGCAAAGTGGGTCATGGAGTCCTTTAAGTTTTACTTACTAGGAACTGACTTTGTACTTGTAACAGATCACAGTCCTCTCTGTTGGCTTCACTTTTCCTCTGTTGGCTTAACCAAGTGAAGGATACAAATTCTAGAATCACACAATGGTGCCTGGCACTACATCCATTTAAATTTAAAGTGATGCACAAATCTGGGAAAGAGAATGTCAATGCTGATTTTCTGTCAAGATATGGATCAGGAATTGAGAATTCCGAAGGTTGAAAAAATGTGAATTTAAACTTCTCTGTTTGCTATGACGCACATGCACTGAACTGTAAAAGTTATAAGCTAATACTAGAAGATGATTGAAAGTTTTGGAAGCCTGTTTTTGTTAAATGGATTAAGGGGGTATGTGACAGGGTTGAACTGTCCCATTTGTTATACAGAAAGAGTTGAATGCAAGGGTCTGTTCTATCCTCTTCTTTTCTGTCTCTTCTCTGGTTGCGCAGCCAAATTTTCTTGTGGGACCTAGGAACTGATCACTCTGATGGTTTCGCAATTCTCTGCCTCTCACTATCTCTGCCTTCCCTTGCTATTTTTCTTTTCTTCCCCCTTGCATATCTTTGGGTATAAGAATATATGTGAATCTTTATGTGGAAATGTCACTGATATTGGGATCCCTTTGTTTAAAACTGTATATAGAGCTGGCCAGGTGGCGCTGAGGGTTGAGGCACTGGACGCCATACCTAGCACCACGTGGCCGATCCGGGTTCGGGAACGAGCCTGGGTTGGCAAGGGAGGGGAAAGATTGAGCGTCCAGAGGACTGCTTTCCTTCCTCGGAGTGGGGAAGGGTCCAGGGATAATGCCCAGCACCGTGGTGACCTCTGGTGGAGACTGGAGGTACCGCAACACTTCAGGGCTCAAGAAGAGGGTTGCGGAGCCACAGCAAGACATTCCCTGGTGTCATTGCACGTCGGGGCTCCGTTGGGGGAGGAAGTAACAAAAATAGTAAAAACTCCACTCCCGGAGATGGGCGAAGGCACCACCCTACAGCCACACTCCACTGGCTGAACTCGTCCAGCTCCTGGGCCGAGCCCATCCCGGCCCAAATTTGTAGATAGAGCGCCCTGGGAGGATAGGGCGGCCCCACCTCAGGAGGGCTCAGAGCCGAGGGGATAGCCGGGCTGGTGCCAGGAAGCTGGTGAGTTTCAGGCCTGGAGGTAGAGCTGGAGGTAAGTGGTTGCCCGAGTGAGTTCTCCGGGGTTCAAGCGGAGCTAGAAATAGAGTTCCAAAAAAAAATAAAACTGTATAGTTATACTGTTGAAATGATTGCAACAAGCTATTTGGAACTCAAGGGGTTAACCTGAGAAGCTGGTTTGCTACTCTCTGAGATACTGTAAACAAGAGACCAGTTCTGGGTCATTATGTTCTTTTTGCTGTACCTGCAAGAACATTGCAAACTTACAAGAGCATTATGTGAGAAGCCTTCTGTTTTCTTAACAAGTTTCCCAGGCACAGACTTATAAAAAGAGCTGCAGTGTTTTGTAAGAGGGAGAGAAAAACAGACTGAGATTGGAAATTGAGAAGGAGGACTCTGCTTTCAGTGTTTGTACTGCCATTGTAAATAGTTATAGTGAACAATTTTTTATTTTTTTTTATTTTGCTGTTAATAATAAAATGCTATTTGTGAATTTTGAAACTGCTCTTGGCTTCCCTATGCTTCCTGACCTGTACCTCGACAACATAAGAAAAAAAAAAAAAACAATGTTGGAAATAATTACCTTCACATTTGTGATGGCCATGGCACAGTGGTGGGGGGTGACGGAGGTGGCTTGCTGGCTGCTGGGGGTGAGGCAGCAGGAGAGGAGATCTGTGAACACAAGGGTGAAACTATTTAGACTCCAGCCCACTCACGGTCTTTTGTAGAAGAGTTAACAAAAAAAAAAAAAAAAGAAATGACACCATCACGTTAGTGATGGCCATGATGTGCAGCAGTGCTCCAAAAGTATAGGAGAAATGGGCATCTTGGTGGCTGGAGGAGACAGCGGGACAACAGAAGCAGGTTCACACAGTAGTCAATGTGTCTGCTGTTTCTGCAGGTATTCTGTCAGATATTTCTGGAGGCATGCATGGGACTGGAGGAGTAGGAGACCCATGCTGTTCCTGGGTGAGGAGGACTGGAAAAGAACACCATGCGGATAGGCATGGCAGCAGTTTCACATTAGGCTGATGTCAGGCATTTACATTGTTTTACAGGTCTGGGTGTTTCTGGAGGCATACATGAGGAGGAGGCCCATGATTTTCCTGGGTGAGGACTATTGGAGGACGGAGTGAGGAACATCATTGGTGGGTGCAGGCATGGCATCAGTTTCACTTTAGGCTGGTGTTTGGCATTTCTGCTTGGTTAAGAGGCCAGGTTATTCAGGAGGCATGCATGAGATGGAAGAGGCCCATGTTGTTCCTGGGTGAGGCAGGACAGAGCGAAGAGCGTCATCAGTTGGGGCATGTATGGCAGCAGTTTCACATTAGGCTGGTGTCCGGAGCATTTCTGTTTGGTTAAGAGTCTGGAAGTTTTTGAAGACATGAATGAGATGGAGAAGAGGAGACCCATGTTGTTACCAGGTGAGGAGGATGGGAGGAGGAGGAAGAGCGAGAGCGGAGGCCAGAGTGCAGAGTTGCATTCTCCTCATTAGTGTTCTCCAGATCAGTCGATCTACTGCTCCTCAGCCCTCTCAACGAATACCCCCTCTGCATTCTTAACATTTGAGTTTTCACCACATGGGAGTTCTGCATCCGTTAAGTCCATATCTTTCTCTATGGTGGGTGATTGCCCTTCCCCTGCTTCATTCTGGTGCATCTTCGGTGCCCACAGTGTTGCACTTCTATTTAAGATAAGTGCAATACTTATTTTAATGAATGTCAGCATAGTGACATTTTGGGGGATAGGTTTGTACAGGACTAGAAGTTCAGACATCTGATATTTTACAGAATACCAGATGCCAGGATTTGATATGTCGTCTAAAAATCTGGTATACAAACCCACTTTTTTTGCATACAATTTTTTGTTTCAATTACAATATGAGATATGCAGTATTAATGTTTTGATAGTATGATTTAATTAAATGAACTAACCAGAACTATAAACTACAAGTTTTGAGTATCCCAATGTTATTTTCTTACACATACCTCTCAGGATCATAGTTTGTATCCATCTATTTTCTGTGGCCACACAAGTAGCACTGTTGTTTTAACTTGTACATATTTTGATGCTTCTGTTTTACCTGGTATTTTTTTCACATAACATCCTGTACACCTGTAATGAACTGTTATTTCTTGTAATATGCCTGTTGTGCTTTCCCCAGTATGTGCATCAAACCCCCGGGTCACTCCTGGAAATAAGCCTTGGCTCAGTGCATTTTTCCTGGTTATCCACGTCTAACCTGTCTCGGTTACTTGTTCAATGATGTCTACTGCATTGCTCTAGTTCCTTATACTGTTTCCCATCTGTAAAATGTTTTCTCTACTAGGACATTTTATGTTGCTGCCCTCCCAATCGTTATGTTTTAAACCCCCCCCCCCCAACTGTTCTTGTATCTATGTACATTGCCCTCCACCTTGACTAGTGTATTGTTTGCTTTTTACCTTATTTGAAATGTACTTGTGTTTGCACTGTTTGTTCTATACTCTCCCGGGTCGTGCCTGAAAATAGTCATAATGTTGGCTAGTGCACTTTCCCGGTAAACAAAAACTAAATAAGTAAATAAAATAGCACAGTTACATTTCTTTTTCTCTAATGCACATCACAGAGCCACAAGGAGTGCTTGCTTACTTTTACTTTATTGTTAAGGTTCAGTCACAACATCTTTGTTTGTTTTTTAGTTGCAGCCAGCCTAGAAATAATTCATTAAATAACTTACACAATAAATCGTCACTTGGCTTTTTTCTTTTCCTTTTTTTTTTTAAATTCACAGCCCTGGGACCCGATATTCCGATAGACGCAAAGCATAGCGGAAATGTTTGTGCTGCGCTTTACAACTGACCAGGGGTCCCAGGATGCTATATTCAGTCGGGCGCTACCTGACTGAATACAGGGCCATGTCGAGGCAGCACTAAGTCAGGAAGCGCCACCCTGACATGGCTGCCGAAGTTGGCCCCAAGAGTTGATAGTGCTGGAGCTCTATATGCAATTTTCTTTTAAATTTGTATTTTATTTCTTTAGTGATAAAAGTTGTACAAAATACAGACATACCATGTAAGGAGCATCTACAGAGTCACTTGTCAATTGGAAATTACTTCCATACATATTACAGGTTAACAGTATCCATTACTTATGCCCCAATCAGGGAGGCAACCTATAATTATTAAATCTATTAGAAGATATGAAATATTTGCTATGGAACTGTAGCCCTGAGCACATGGCTATAAGACCAGTACGAGAGTTCGATAACGTTCAACAGAAAGTCCAGCGCCCTAGTAGTGCTTATAGTGCCGTGTATAAAACTACATGTATAATGCTAAATGTAAATAATCAGTCGCCATCAAGTAACTTCGGCTTGACATAGAGAACTATAAGAAATATGGACAGGCACAGTTACACCCGAGTTAACCCGTGTATCTAATGAAATATAGCTTTTTCGTTCCCCAAACTAGCTATGGGGGGAAGCATTAAATCAAAGTCTTAGCCAGTTGAAGATGCTATCAAAAGAGGTACTCACCCCTCCAGAACTGTTTCTATAAATTATTTAAAACCGTAAACGGCGTGTATCCCACTTAATAAAGGACCCAAGACTTGAGCCCAACAAGCCCTCCAGAGGGAAAGACACCCTCTGCAAAGAGACAGTATTATTTATATATCAAAATGAAAAGAAAAAATATCAGTCCTTCGCGTTTCATTTTCTGACTCCAGTTGTAGGGTTATTTTTGTGTATGGCAGCCATTTTTGTGGCTCACTTTCCCGCATCCCCTGGGTCTGAAAAGAGATAGACTTGCATCATGAATAATTCATAACTTTGCTGGAAACTGGATGATACGTGGTATGTTTAGCTCCCTAAGGACAGTGCGGACCCATCAAATGTTTTCCATCTGAGATGGGTCGCAAATGAAATATCCGGAAAAATATGCATAGGTTCACCTTCTACATTAAGTGGCCCATATGGTTTTGCCAGGTTCAAGATAGTGTCCCGGGTCCCCACGCTATCTACAATCACCATCATGACTTGTGGGAGCTCAGCTGTCAGCTTGCCTCTGTGTGGTATGCGGTAAGTCTTGTCCACTGAAAAGTCCATATGCTCCACATGAGCTCGAAATTGCTCAAGAAGCCAATCCTTAAAGAAAAGTCTGGTAGAATCCCCTTTCCGACCCCTCCACGAGGTTGATTATCCTTAGATTTTGACTCCTCACTTGATTTTCAAGGATCTCTAGTCGGGTGCTGGAATGCTGCCGATCCTTGGTTCGTAGTGTCTGGGCACTTTTACACACTTCCGAATGCCGTGTCATCTCATCCATCTTCCCTTGCAGCAATTCTGCTGTTTGCTCCACTCTAGTTATACTGCCAGTCAGAAGATCCAGCTTCTGATTTACCAGTGTTGATGATGCAAGCTGTTGCTTCATTTTGACCCCCAAAGACTGAAGGGGCTCTTCGAAGCATTCTCCTTCTGCTACACCATGTTGTGCAGACCGGGTACTTGGACCTACCACCAAACTTTCAACAGTCTCTTTTCGACCATCCACAAAAGGGTGATTCTTATGAGTTTTCCCCATCGCTTATCCAGAGGTGTCTGCTCACCAGGAAGGCAGGTTAGGTTGCACGCTGAGTCCAAAATCGTATAGATTTTATTGTTTTAATGTTAAGTATTCACGGAGCTGAAGTTTCAGGTGACCGCTCAGCTTGGGCTCTACCGCGCGCCCCCTCCCGCAGTTTTCAAAGGTGCCCATGCAAATGAGCCTGTTGGGCCTGCAAGGCACTAAGGGGCCATTTGCATGCCCATTATGGGTCCATTTGCATGGGTAGCAGAGGCAAGTAGCACGGTGCCTTCCCCCAGGCCAGGATAGGTGTAGCTATCCCTGATGCTAGCGGTCCCCCCACCCTCCGATTGCCATCCTCAGGTGTTTCAGTGTAATCCCTGGTGCTAGTGGCCCCCCCACCCTCCAGTTGGCAGCTCCAAGTGTTTTAGTGTAATCCATGGTGCTGTTGTTTCCCCACCCACCACCATTCTCCTTGCGCCAGCCCCAGCTGTATAATAACAAGAATCCCTGGTGGTATTGGCTTCCCCCCGCCCTCCGATCAGCAGCTCCTCACTTGGAAAAAGAATCCCTGATGCTGATGGTCCCCCCACTTCCCACCCCTGCCTCGGCACTGGGCACCCCACTCCACCCGTATCTGTATGCATGGTGCTGCGGGTGCCCTACGGTGACCAACACAGCCCTCCTCATTCCTCCTCGTCCGACTGCAGCCCCATGTACAGGCAGGGAGCATGGTGTGCCTCATATTTATAGACAGGCTGTTCTGTAATCGAGGTGGCGCTCTGCCTGTACATATGGAGGCGGCTGAGAGGTGAGGTGGGCTGCTGGTTGCCGTAGGCACCCGTGGGCACTGCATATAGATATGGTAATTGGGGTGCTGGGCAGTGCCGTGTCCAGGGAGGCCACTGGACTCCAGGAATGGTTTGTTTTTTAATTCTTGACTAGCAGTTAGAGGGAAGGGGAGACCACTAGCACCAGGGATTCTTGTTGTTGTACAACTGGCAGCTGGGGCGTGTGAACAAAGGGTGTGAGGGGGAGACCCAGTAGCCCCTGGGATTAAATTAAGGAATGTTACAACATGGATTGAGAAGAGTAGGAGGTTTGATTGGCTAAGGAGCAGCACCTGACCATGGATTAAATTCACTATTTAATCCACAGTTAGAGTGCCAGAACCTGTTAACTGGAGAGCAATGCTGTGAGCAGTCCTGTGCCAGCAGATCCCTACCCGGCTGACAGTACTGAAAGTGGAGAAGCAGCCATTGTTTCTGTGCTGAAGCAAGCGGTACAGAATGGGAGTCCTGACATGGAGGTTAACTTTTCCTTGTTCGGCTAGCTACCTCTGAACAACTGGCTGAATCTTCGATTCCTGGGTCATCAGGCTCTGACAAGAGAAGTTCAGAAAATATGGACCACTGACTGCACAGCAGCACCGTGTAACACTGACCATGTGCACTGTGCAGTGCATAGCACCGGTCAAGACAGCGTCCCTGACTTAGTGCAGTTTCAGTGCAGTCTGACAGTCCCAGCTGTGAAGTAACTGTTGAAATTCCAAAATCTGCAGTTCACAGACACTGCATAAAAGAGCAGCTCAGCATCGCACAGTAAGGTATGAACATCCATATGAACATACGAATTTGCCAGCAGATAAAAGCCTTATAGTTTTATCGAGTCTGCAGCTAGCAACCCTTATGTTGCAGCTGCCCCTCCCTCTTACCCTATCCCATCCCCTTTTGAAGCAGTCCACTGTTCTACAGGATACCACTTCTGCAGGCAACGCATTCCACCCAGACACCACTCTCTCCATAAAAAAGTGTCTTCTCATTTCCCTCCTGAACCTTCCCCTCTCCAATCTGAGATAATGACCTCGAGTGTCCCTACTCCCCCTTAACTTGAATAGTCCCTCCGTGCCTGTGTTGTTTATTCCCTTCATGTACTTGAAGGTTTCAATCATATCACCCCTCTCTTTCTTCTCCATTGGTACATGTTTAACTCCCTTAACCTGCTCATGTAGGGTATGTCCCCTAGTCCCTGGACCATCTTTGTTGCCCTGCGCTGTACCTCTTCCAGTAACTTAATGTCCCTCTTCAGATATGGTCGTCAGTACTGCACGCAGTACTCCAGGTGTGGCCTAACCAGTGACCTATACAACGGCAGGATCACCTCCCCTCTCCTTGGAAGATATACCTCTGGCAGTACAACCTGGCATTTTGTAGGCCTTTGCAGCTGCCTTCCTGTATAGTGCTGAATTGTTCATTGAGCCTGTTATCACCCCAGATCCTTCTCCTCCTCCTCTGTCATGGCTAGCTGACACCGCCCCCCCCCCCAAAGCTGGTAACTCCTCCTTGTTTTTTTTTGCCCCGAAATGTAGCACCTTGCACTTTTTGGCATTGAACCCCTAACTGCCAGGTGTCGACCAGATTTCCAGTTTTGGCAGATCATCCTGCAACCCATGCCACCCTCCTAGATCATCCACTACCTCTCTCATCTTGGTGTCATCTGCAAACAAACTGATCTTGCTGTTGATGCCCATTGAGATGTCTGATATGAATAACCCAAACACTGGTCCCAGCACTGAGCCCTGTGATACTCCGCTTGTCACTGTCCTCGGAGATGAGAGCTCCCCTAACACCACCACCCTCTGCTACCTTCCCTGTAACCAGTTTGCTACCCATCCCACCATTTTCTCCCCTGCACCTGTACTTACCAGCTTACTGCCCAGCCTCCCGTGTGGCACTGAGTCGAATGACTTACTGAAGTCCAGAAACTGGACATGCACTGCATGGCCCTTGTCCAGCTGTCCAGTTACCAAGTCATAATAATCCACCAGGTTATTCTGACAGGATTTGCCCTTTGCAAACCCATGCTGCCTAATGTCCTGCAGCCCATTGGTCTCCAGAAGGGACACCAGCCACTCCTTCAGGATTGTCTCCATCAGTTTTCCCGTGATGGGCATGAAGCTTACTGGCCTATAGTTTCCTGGTTCGCCTTTGGGACCGCTGTTATGGAGGGGTACCACGCGAGTCATCCTCCAGTCCTGAGGTACACTTCCTGAGACCAGGGATGCATTGAACAGGTCTGCCAAGGGCCCCACCAGGATTTCTGCCAGTTCTCTCAGTACTCTGGGGTGAATGTTCAGGGGAAATAGACTTCTAGGAAAACAAACTGAACTTACAAGCTCAAATGGGCAGACTAGGTGGGCCATAGGCCCTTATCTGCCGACACTGTCTATGTATCTATGTATCTATGTAATGTTATCCGGCCCTGGCACCTTGTCCACCCTCCGTGCCCTTAGGAACTCCAGTACCCTGCCCTCTGTGATTCCCCATCTGTCACCTCTTCCCACCCCCCCTTGATAGCACCCCTCCTTTCTCCTTAGTAAACACAGAGCAGAAGTATTCATTAAGCGCTTCTGCCTGCTCTGCCCGTTATCACCCACTCTTCATCCTTCTTAATCCTTACTGTTTTGTCCCTACAACTCCTTTTCTCCCTGATGTACCTAAAGAATTCCTTCTGCTCCTTCTTGATGCCTTGCACCAGCCTGAGCTCCTTAGACTCTTTGGCTGCCCTTACTGCCTTCGTCACCTTCTTCGATTCCTTCAGGTAATCCTCTTTGTCCTCCCCTCTCCCTGGTTTTTTTTTTTTTTTAACCTCCTAAAGGCAGCTTTTATTTCTTGCTTTCTCCATGACCCCCTTGCTCAAATAGCTCGGTTTCTTGGCCCTAGCTCTTTTACTCTGGACCCTGATGCAGGTTTTGGTTGCCTCCAGAAGTGGTAATGTGAGTGACAGTGGGACGTAAGAGCAGGCTGTCACTTCAGAGGTGTTGCAGTCTGCAAGGAACTCCTGAGACAGCATTACATATTCAGTGGCCAGTATTACACAACCTGCCAGGGTACCTACTACTGCTGCACAGTAGACAGAAATCAGCAAAAGCATGTGTCACCCAGTAGGCACCTTACGTTGTCCAGCAAGTAGCTGGACATGCTGGAGTAAGCAAAAGATGAGCATAATACTCCAAAAAGTTCTGCCTGGGCAATCTGTGTTCTTCAAGACTGGCTGCGTAGCAAAAATGAAGATATTAATTACAAGGAAGTGTCTGTTACCCAGCTCAGTGCCCGTCTATATGAGTGTTATGCCTATGTGCGTAGCTTTGAGGGGAAACCATCCACAGTAAGCATGCTGCTATGTTTGAGGGCAGGCATCAATTGATTTTTAAATGGTGAAAACAGCCAAATGCTCAGTATTACTAGTGGCCCTGCATTTAAGGCGACAGTGTGTTCATAGCTCTCCTGAAGCAAATCAGGAAGGAAGGCAGTGACTGAGCATGCTGTCATCCACCCGTAAGTCACAGTGACCTAGCAAGATTGTGATCATCACACGCTTTATCACCGGACACAGCTGGAGGTTTGGTGAGGCATGTCTGGTTTGAGCTGCAGTTGGGCCTGGCATGTTGGGGTCGCGACGGTGTCAAATAGTTGAAATAGGACTCCTTCACTATGAAACAAACTCTAGCCAGAACCGATATGGCTGTGGTGAACTTGCAGAGCTCCGAACAGCAAGTGCCACCGACCGGTGGTGATGCAACTTTGCATGCACGGCATTCGTGCATGCGTAGTTGTGGTGAATGATATTCTGCCATTCACAAGATGGTGGCGCCAGCAGAACTGCACATGCGTACGATGTGTGCATGCACAGTTCTTGCCCCAGAATGCGGAAGTAACAGCCAAAATAGTGTGGCTGTTACTCCATAGCAGCCAGTCGAGGCGTAGTATTGCAAGCTCCATTGAACTTTCGGAAGGATACTGCCAAAAGTCCAACGGAAGGTGCCACAATCGGCCATTTTAAGGCAACAGATTGCAAAACATCTGTAAGCTCCGCTCATAGCCGTAAAAAGAGAAGAATGGCAAGGAGTACTTAATGTTGACATACAACCCCCATACAAAAACCCATAGCAATATTCACAAACTAAAGAATGCCAGCGGGGGGTTATTTGCTGACCCTAGCAACCCGAACTGCCCAGTCCAGCTGTTTAAAAACTATACAAGCAGATGCCCTCCAAATGCACTAGCTCTATATCTGCATCCAAAACGAGTAATACACCCCAAAGTTGAGCACTGGTACATCCACCAACTAATGGGTGTGAACTGTCTGGGGGATTTAATGTCTCAAATCTCTGAAGAGGCACAGTTGAGTCAGCGGTACACAGATCACTCCATTCGTAGTACCGTTGTTCAGACATTGTCGCAAGCAGGGCTGGCATCCTGACAAATAATGGCCATAACCAGACACAGGTCAGAGACGAGCCTAAAGAATTACTAGACTGTGTCCAGTAGTGATAGAGAAAAGTGGAGCAAGCTGCTGTTATGTTCCAGAGGCAGCAAGTCTTCAGATAGCAAAGCAGTCGTACAGCAGTGTAGCACCATGGCTGCATCCAGCAGGCGAACAAGCAGTCACAGGACGGCGATCGCAAAGTGGAATGGCAGGAATTACTGAGCTGGGATGGCACTCCCTTACCATGGCCCTCAGGAGAGCATAGTGCAAAGTGCTATGTAAACGGCCATCCACGCAGCAGCCAGACTTTCTCCATCAGGAAGCGAATTAACAGTGAATGCCAGCAGTTCACAGAGCCAAGTGATGTTCCCTGCCTTTGATGTGAAACACTTCACAAATCATGGATGGTGAACTTCCGCTATGGCAGCAAGTGACCTAGGTGTCGTACTGCAGATATTAGTAGTGTCAGTGATGTCTTTCTTCATATTCCCAGTGAGTGTTTCGATAATGTACAGTTAACCAGTTTCTGTTTAGAAGTTCAGGATGCTGTTCATGTTGGCAAGCTGTTGTTGCCAGTGATTTATAGCATTCCTAGTAGACGTTTAAATGTCAGTGTTACCAGTTTGAGTATCACAGTTGAGTGCAATGATTGAGTGACACAGTGTGAGATGTCATGTTTCAGTGACCAGTAGCATTGTCTGCACTCATTTGTAGGGTGTGCCCTGAGGCATTATTATATTATTTTATAAGTAATAGTAGTAATTCTGGTACCAGTTGTTTCCCACTGTACTGTGCAGCCCCGGACTGTAGCGACTGTAGTTGACATTTACAGATTGGGATCACAGTTCAGTAAGAGGTGCAGCAGTGGTATGCATGGCTGTGCATATCCGACCAGTATAGTTCATGCACAGTCATTTAGTAATTTTTATAGTAACACTGCTAACCCAAAGTGTTTGAAAGTGTACGGTGGCATTGCAGTTTTAATGTTCATGTGCAGCTTGCCACACTATGATTAGTAACACTGTACCGAGTACTGTTGAAGTGAACAGTACCCTCCTTATCCTAATGTAGCCACTGACAGAGTACTGTGAAGTGAACAGTACTCTTGGCATGTACAGAAATGTGCAGACTATTGTACAGATGTGCATGTAGCCAGCAGTGTGGAATAAATGTTGCAACTCTGTCTCACAATGTCCGTGTGTTCTCTCCGGCACCATAGAGCCTGCTCTGAGTTGCTTGCCACTGCATGCATAACAGCAGTCTGACTGTTTGGAGTGGCGGCTGGTGGGACGTACAGCACAGCGAGATAAGTGTCTCAGAAGTGCTTGTGTATCTAATCAATTGACAAGATTTGTCCTGATCTGTAGATCTTACTTCGAGAGGGCTCTTGCAGTAGGTAATTACATATAGGACTGATGCCGGCAGGCGGCAGGACCCCATGGAAAAATTTCTAGCTAGCTGTCCCTGGCGAGGGACCGCCCCCACGTCAGGTGACCAGCGTCAGGAGACGTCAGCATAAAGGGGTGGTCCCTCACGCCCGCCTTCCAGTTCTTTCCCGCCGTTAGCCTATGCCAGTGCCTCGCGGAAAAGTTCCTTGCTTGTCAGGCTCCTTCGGTTATTTTACAGAGTTTTTTTCGCTTTTTCTTAGTAATCGTCAGTCATTCGTCGGTGTATGTCGTCCACTACACCCTCCGAGCACAAAAATAAGTGCGACTCATGCGGTGCCCAACTCCCACACAAGGACGGCCATTCCCTGTGCCTTTTTGTCTAGGCCCTGACCATCAAGTAGAGAAGTGCCAGCACTGCCTGAGTTTCAACGCGGCAACCCGGAGAAGGCGGCAGCAGTCCCTGGAAGCCTACATTCTCAAAAAGATGATGAGCTCCATGAAAAAAGAACTTAAAAAACTTCAGCAGGCGTCTGCTTCTCCTGAAGGCCATTGCAAGAGAAAGGACAAGGAAAAGCACTGGGACAAGGGCTCCTCTCCAACCGCAATTCCCTCGGGAGTTGCCGTGTTGAAGGTAACCACTCCTCAACGGCCGCCTTAGAGGCTTCTTAGGCGGCAGCGGCCCGCCCGTCTGGCTCGCTCAACAGAGAGGTGGAGAGTCATCTTCCGACGACTGTGCCGGTACCGGTTCCCGCACATCCACGACGACAAACTCCCTCCCCTCCTCCAGACACCAGGGCTAAACCCTCTGGGTCCAGAGAGGGGCAGGACAAGCTTCCCCGAGGGCATCCCAAGGGGTCCGTTCCTCCCCCTAGATGGGAAAGGGGGAGTCTTCTTCGTCAGTTTCTTCCTCTTCCTCCTCGGACGCCTCTGATGGCTGCTCCAAGAAGGACGACGAGCCTCACTCTCCGTCAAAGCCCAGGCCAAGGACTCTTCCGGAGGATCCATCCTTCACGGAGCTGCTATGTAAAATCCAGGCAGTGCATAAGTGGCAGTCCTTGGAGCCAGATCCACAGCGGTTAAAGCTCGCTGAGCATCTGGATCTGCCGTGACTGCTCCCACCTTGGTGCCACCCTGGATCGAGCCTCATGCCCACCTTGTTACCACGATTTGGAAACAACCGTCGGCATTAGCCCCTGTTCAATGGAAGTCGAACAGGCTATACCAGGCTCCAGAGGGTGTTGACTATTTAGACTCCCACCCTCGAGCTGACTCGGACGTGATTAGTGCTGCTTACGGCCAGTCAGCTAATCCAAAACACCTTAGCTCGTCGCCACCTGATAAAGAATCCCGCCTTCTGGACCAGTATGACGAGAAGATTTTCGCTTCTTCCACGCTGGGGATCAGGGCCCTGAACTATGTTGGTCATATGGGGGATTATCAGAAGGCAATTCTTTCCGAGGTGGAAACCAAATTGGACTCCCTGCTGGACTCTCAAGTCAAGCAGGAACTGTCTGAGCTCGTCTGCTGTGCACGTTCGGCCAGTCGACACATGCTTCGTGCGACTTACGATGCAGTGGACACTGCTGGATGGAGCTCAGCTTTCGCTATAGGCTTACGACATCATGCTTGGCTCCGTGTGTCAGGGTTGGTCCCGGAAGTGCAGTCTGCTGTACAGGAAGCGCCCTCCCGGGGGTCGGTGCTCTTCTGCTGTGATGTCAAGGACATCATCACTGATCAGCAAGAGAAGGGAATGGCACTAAAGTCTGTCGACTTTGTGTACCATCCCCATCAGCCACAGCGCCGTCCTTTTCGCAGATGGAACCGGCTGAAGGCGAAACCTCCGGGAAAGCAGGCCAATAAACGCTGGGCCCCTTCAGCTGCCAAGCCCCCTCCGCCCAAAAAAGCAGCGGGTGCTTCAGCTGCAGTGCTGCCCCATTCCACCCGACTCCTTGCCTCTCCCACAGCCGCTGGAACTGGTAGGAGGGAGGTTCTCCCTCCACCTTCTGGGCTGGGAGAGGATGACTGCAGATTCATGGGTGCTCCAGCTAATCGCAGGATGACACTCAATAGAGTTTCTACAGAAGCCACCTCGTCACCCTCCCCAAAGGTCATCATACTCTCGGGAACATCTTCTTCTGGTCCAGGAAGAGATTTCAGCACTTTTGCTGAAACAGGTGATAAAACCTGTCCCCCTTCCCCTACAGGGAACGGGTTACTATTCCCACTTCTCCCTGGTCCCGAAGAAGACAGGAGATGTAAGACCTATCCTAGATCTCAGTTCCCTGAACCTATTTGTGGAATACAGTAGGTTCAGAATGCTCACATTGCAGAGCCTTCTGCCCCTCCTCCACTCGGGCCAGTGGCTGTGTGCTCTGGATATGCAGGATGCCTACCTACATATAGCCATTCGCCCGTCCCACCGCAAATACCTCCGTTTTGCTTTCCAGGGGAACCACTACCAGTTCAAGGCACTTCCATTTGGCCTCGGCACCCCGAGTATTTATCAAATGCCTTGCGGTGGTGGCGGCCTACCTGCATACCTGGGGAGTGCAGGTTTTCCCCTACCTGGACGACTGGCTCCTGGCGGCCTTGTCCAGGGAGGAACTCCAGCGCTGTCTCTTCCTTACCCAACAGGTCTTTGCCTGCCTGAGTATTATCATCAGCCATTCCAAGTCTCACTTGATCCCATCCCAGATGCTCCAGTTTATTGGGGCGATACTGGAAACAACCCTGGGCAGGGCCTTCCTGCCATCGGACAGGGCGGCCACTATTCAGATTCAGGTAAGCCTGTTGTCTGGCCGCAGCTGACTCACTACACGGTTGGTTCTTCGCCTTCTCGGGCTCATGGTGGCTGCTATTCTGACAGTTCCTCGCACTCGGCTCCACATGATTGTTTCTCAGTGGACACTTTGCTCCCAATGGGATCAATTGGAGGACTACTTGGATCAGCTGGTCCTGGTTTCCTCTCCCATGGTTCGAGACTTGCAGTGGTGGATGGTCAGAGAGAACCTGTTTCGGGGGGTTCCATTCTCCCTTCCTCCCCCCTTCCAGACTCTGACCACAGATGCCTCGGGCGAAGGTTGGGGAGCCCATCTCTGTCCTCATCGGACCCAGCGTTCTTGGTCCAAGCTCGAACAAACACTCCACATCAACGTGCTCGAGCTCCGGGCAGTGCTTCATGCATTTCAAGCCCTAAATCTGTATCTCCTTCCAGGCCACCTAGCCGTCCAGACGGACAATATGTGTGTGTGGTATGGTACCTCAACAAACAGGGAGGGACTCTGTCCTACCCTCTTTGCAGGGAAGCGATGAGAGTGTGGGACTGGGCAACACAACACGACCTTCACCTTACGGCAGCTCATGTTCTGGGAGTCGAGAATGCCTTGGCAGACAAGCTGAGTCGCTCGTCCACCCTTGCCCACGAGTGGGGACTGGATCAAGGGGTCCTAGACGATATCTTCCTCTGTTGGGGAACACCACAGGTTGACCTGTTCACTTCCCCTCAAAACGCAAAGCTTCCAGATTTCTGCACGCTCGTGCACAAGCGAGGCATTTTCTGGAAGGACGCTCTGTCTCTAGATTGGAAGGACAGATTCGTCTATGCCTTTCCCCAATTCCTTTGATCCCACAGGTCTTACAGAACTAGGTTCAGATGGAGCACGAATGATTCTGATCGCTCCTTTTTGGCCCAGGCAAGTTTGGTTCTCTGTTTTGCAACAATTCTCAGAGGAACCTCCGCTTCCTCTTCCTCTGTCACGATGTTTACTGACTCAGGATCGGGGGACCCTGGTCCATCCACGTCTACATAGCCCAAGCCCGCTTTGGAGTTTCTCCCCAGGTGGCGGAAATTCTGGTGGAGGCTAGGAAACCCTCCACTAGGTCTACCTATGCCATGAAGTGGAAAAGGTTCACAATCTGGACTACTTGGAAAGACGTTGAGCCTTTCTCCTGCCCCGCGGGACATCTGCTGGAGTACCTGCGCCATCTTTTCGACCTGTGTCTTAGTCACTCCTCTCTGAAAGTCCACATGGCGGCCATTTCGGCCTATCACGTTCGCTTTGCAGACAGAACGTTTGCTCAACTGGAAGTCTCGAAGACTTTGCTCAGAGGGGTTCTCCACCTGAGAACTCCTATTCGAGTTCCCGCCCCTCCTTGGGATTTGAATTTTGTTCTTGAGAAACTAACTCTGCCTCCTTTTGAACCAGCAGCCTCCGCAGACTTGAAGTTCCTTTCTTGGAAGACACTTTTTCTCGTGGCCATTACCTCGGCTTGGAGGATTTCCGAGCTCCAGGCCCTGATGTGTAAAATTCCATACTTGATTTTCCACAAGGCACATGTGGCCCTGCGCACCAATCCTAAGTTTCTCGCCAAGGTGGTAGTGGAGTCTACATTGAACCAGTCCATAGAGTTACCCGCTTTCTTTACACAGTACTCCAATCAAGGGGAGTATTTACTACATACTATGGACGTTCACCGAATTCTGAGATACTACACTAACAGGACAAAGGATCTCAGAAAGACTGATCAACTGTTTGTCTCTTTTGCCCCCAAAAGAGAAGGCAATGCTGTTTCTAAGCAATGCCTATCCAAATGGTTGGCTCATTGCATCACTTTCTGTTATGACAAATACAACAAGACCCTTCCGGGTCAAGTAAGAGGCCACTCCACCAGAGGAGTTGCTGCCTCAGCGGCTTGTTTAAAGAATGTGTCAGCGGCAGACATCTGTGCTGCCGCCACTTGGACTTCTGTCCATACCTTTACAAAACATTATAGTTTGGATATTGCCTCTCGCCGTAGAGCAGGCTTCGGGTTGGCTGTCCTGCAAGGCCTCCTTTCTTAAGGCATTCACAGCTAAAGGATCTACTCTGAGTAGCTTTCCTCCTCCCGTGTGCTGCTTCTTGTTCCAGACTGCTTGGGACTCAGTCCTATATGTAATTACCTACTGCAAGAGCCCTCTCGAAGTAAGATAGTACAGTTACCTAAGAACTTACCGTAACAGTAGATCTTAGAGAGGCTCTTGCAGTAGGTAATACCTTCCCGCCCTCCATCCCACTAAGCTTTTTCAGCTCCTTTTCCAGTGAGGAAAATACTTGCTTCTCTCTCGTTCGGCCTCTTTTAGCCTTTGGCGGGAAAGAACTGGAAGGCAGGCGTGAGGGACCGCCCCTTTATACCGACATCTTCTGATGCCGGTCACTTGATGTGGGGGCGGTTCCTCGCCAGGGACTGCTAGCTAGAAATTTTTCTGTGGGGTCCTGCCACCTGCTGGCGTCAGTCCTATATGTAATTACCTACTGCAAGAGCCTCTCTCGAAGATCTACTGTTACGGTAATTTCTTGCGTAACTGTACTTTTTAAGGCCAACACCCTCGAGAGGGCCGAGCTGCGCCTGGAAATTTTCCAGCCAGGAGGCCTGCTGCTTTTTAAAATGGGTGGCAAACGTAATAACATCCCCCCTCAGGACCGTCTTAACTGTGTCCCACAGTGTAGCTCTGAAGATCTCTGGCCGGGGAGTCGTTTTCCTGCAATATCTGGCCTGTTCTTAATTGGATCATATCCGTAAACTCCTTCAAATTTAAAAGGTAGTTGTTAAATTTCCATAATATTTGGACATTTTTTGCTTTCCACTCCAATTTAAGTAACAGCTGCGAATGGTCAGAAATGACTGAGGGAACATGTTCACACCCAGTTATCTGGTGCTGATGCTCACCTGATGCCAAAAAATAATCAATTCAAGCATAAGAGACATGCGGGGGAGAATAATGTGTATATTCCCTCTGTCCAGGATTTAGTGACCTCCAAGCATCCACCCAAAAGGCCTCTCTTACATATGCTCTAGTAGCCCTGCTCACTGGATTAAGCTTGAACTGGCCTGTTCTTGTAGTGTCCGCCTGCTCCCAAATCTGGTTGAGATCCCCCCCTACCACCAGGGTGCCCCTATGGTACTAGGTGATCTTCTGGAGCAAGTCTTTTGTTGCTGAGACCGTAGACCCTGGGGGACCATAGAGTGATACCAGGGTAATAGGGGTCCCTCCCAAGTCCCCCGACACTATGGCCATACGTCCCTCTGGATCAGCATAACTGGCACTCAACCGAAATTGAGTTCTTCTCGGGACCAGTATAGCTGTACCTCTTCTCTTACCATTTCTAAATGAGGAGGCAACCACCTGAGCAAAACCAAACCTTCCCCGCTTTAGATGTTCAGACCTGCTCAAGTGCGTCTTCTGCAGGAGAACAAAAGTTGGAGATTGCCTCTTTAATGTGGCCAGAATCCTATATCTTTTAACAGGATTATTCAGCCCATTTACATTATGCGACACAGTTTTTACCATATTCTTACCATCCATCAGAAATCCACTTAGGTAGCTCGGAGTATACCATTCACCAAAAATTCTTATTCTGTTTTTAACCCCTGGCTATTGCTATTAGAATTGCTGTCCCTTTCTCCACCCCATTATTTATTGCAGGTATCTACTGCTGCCATGGCATCCAACCTGTTGCCGCCACTGAACTAGTAATTTCATTAACTTCCCTCTCCCACACAAGCAAGCTTTTTCTTCTAGGTGACTTTAACCTAAACTGGCTGTCTCTATCCACATCTAAAATCTGTAATGAAGTTTCAGCCCTAAACCTTGTCCGACTCATCCAAGAGCCTACTCACCGGAACCTCAAAACTCGAACCATTCCCTGATTGACTGGGCCCTCACCTCCCATCCCCACAGTTATCAAATCTGGTATTCTCTCAGATGCCCTTAGCGACCATCACCCTATCTTCCTGGTAAGGAAGGTCCACAGACTCAAAATCCTACAACTTTGATCCTACAACTCCTTAGACGTTGAACCTCTCCTACAAGATTTTGCCTCCTCCAACTGGTCCCCTCTTACCTCTGCCCCCTCTGCAGACCATGCCCTTACCTACTTTAAAGACAAATTCTTAGCAACATGAATACTCATGCTCCATTCAAACAAACTAGAGTTCTTGGTAACCATCTCCCCTGGATCACCCTGAACTTCTGGTCTGCCTCAGGGCACATGACAAAGCCCGGAAACAGCACAAGGCCTCCCAGCTCCCCACGGATTTTATAGCGTACCGCCGACTACGAATCACTTGCACCAAAGCCACTAGACTAGCCAGGTCTCAGTATTTTAGAACTGCCTTCCTCGATAATATCAACACATCCTCTAAATTCTGGAAGGTGTTCCAAGCACTCTTCTCTCTCCTCCCCCCCCGTCTTATCCCCCCATGCTAAATATTAACAACTTACTGGTCTCTGACTCCTGCCTTGTAGCCAAGGAATTTAACCCCTGCTACACCACATGCGCTCCGAACTTCTAAAGTCACTCCCCCTTCTCCCCACGCTTATATCCCTCCCTCTGGCACTGATTCCCCCAATCCTCCCCTTCTCCTTTCACAGCAGTCACCCCCACTGAAATGCTAACTGCCTTGCTCACTAAATCCTTCTAAGGGCTCCTCGCCTGATGACATAGACCTCAAGCTCTTGTACCTGTTTGCCCCAGCTATAGCCTTTCCACTATCACTCATCCTCAACCTCTCTTCCTTGATCACTTCCATCCTTCCACCTGGAGACGTGCAGTGGTCCTCCCCTTCCCCAAGAGCGGCGACCCTACTTCTGCCAACGTTCGCCCTATCTCTCTCCTCCTGACCCTCGCTAAGCTCCAAGAACATGTGGTCCTCTTCTAGCTTACCACCTTCCTCACAGACTTTTCCTTTTTAACCCCGTTCCAATCTGGCTTTCGGAAAAATCACTCCTCCACCACCTCCCTTCTCAGGCTAACTGACACCAGCCTTACAGAGGTGGACAATGGCCTCATCACCTCTGCCACCTTTGTCGACCTCGCCAAAGCTTTTGACACCGTCTCCCATACACTCCTTATAGACTCCCTCATGGCAGCTGGCCTGTCCACCCCTGCTACAAACTGGTTTAGGGCCTACCTCACAGGCAGAACACAATCTATCAAAGTCCAAAATTCCATCTCTCCTCCTCTCCCTATCACCACTGGCGTCCCCCAGGGCTCAGTACTTGGGTTCCATTCTAGTCTCCATTTTCCTAAATGGCCTCCCATTAGTCTGTTCCCCTTCTTCCTCCATTCACACGTACTCCGATGATACGGTCTTGTACAACTCCAGCAAATGCCCAGCTGATGTCGTAACCACTGTAGCATGACTTCCACCAGGTTCAGCTCTGGTTTGCCTCCCATCAGCTCTTCCTCAACACCAAGAAAACAGTCTCCATGACCTTTGGCACAAGGCAGAGACTCTCAAGGCTGCCCAGCCTACCCTTCTTCCACACCCTGATGGAACTACCTTAGAGGACACTTTCTCGTTTAGATATCTTGGAGTATGGTTAGACCAACACCTCAACTTCCCTGGACATGTTTATGCCATCCTGAAAAAATTACGCCTAAAGCTTTTTGGTGCCTTGTACAAGAACCATAGTTGTATCCCTCCTACTTCCAGGCATGAATTAGTCCAGAAGATGGTACTCCTGTTATTCGACTACTGTGACAGTTTATAGTGCCACCCCCAAGTCCTCCTTGGCTAGACTGGACACCCTTTTCAACTCCTTCTGTCGTTTTGCTCTTGATTTTCCCTCTCTGACCCACCACTGCATGCTCTATCATGCCCTTTCCTTCCCCCTCTTGCTAGCACATGCCTCTCTCACTGTGCCAAATTCACCTCTAAATACTGGTTGGGTGTACTCCCTTCCTACTTCCTCACCTCACTCTTTACCCTTCCCCTACCTCCACACTCACTCAGATCTTCAGATACTCATACCCTGGTGGTCCTTCGCTGGTCAACACTTATCGGTCAGTCTTTTTCCTATCTGTTCCCTAAAATCTGGAACTCTCTCTCCCCTCAAGTACGCCACTCCTCCTCCTTCTACTCCCTCGGTGCAGGCTCTGCAGAACTACCTTTCCTCTTAACTGCTCCTGCTATAATCCACCTTAATATCCTGTCCATACCCCATGCTTTCCTCAGTCTCTATCTCCAGTACCACTACTTCCACAACCTTTATTCTCATCCCTTTCCCCAACCTATTTTTCTTGTCTCCTTACCATAACTGTGTACAGTTCTGGAGACCTCATCTGAAGAAGGACATAGCGCTACTGGAGAGGGTCCAGAGGAGGGCGACCAGGATGATTCGGGAATGGAGGGGAGGCCTTATGAGGAGGGAATGGAGGAGCTTGGGATGTACACACTGGAGGAGAGGAGGGACAGGGGAGACATGATAGGAGTCTTCAAGTATGTAAAAGGAATAACTGAAAGTGGAACCAAGGAGCTGTTTAGACTAAAGAAGGGGAATAACTAGGGGGTATGAGTGGAAGCTGAGGGGGGAAATTATGGGGGGATCGTAGGAGGCATTATTTCACTGAGCTGGTGGTGGAGCCGTGGAATGCGCTACCCGGGAGGCTGGTGGAGGAGGGCACAGTGGAAGGCTTTAAGAATGGATGGGACAGGTACAGAGGGAAACTAAAGCCAAAGAAAACACTCTCTGGGCTGGGGAGGTGGGAAAGCGAGCACCCACTAGGTGGCTGGCTACCGAGCAGACATGAAAGACCATTAGGCCTATTCTGCTGGCTTTTTAGTATACCCTCTCCTCCCTACCAACCCCCTCCCTCTGCCTCCCCCCAGCCCTCTCTGCCTCCTACCTGCTACTCTCCTGTTGAGCTTTACCTCTGCCTTGCGTCAGCAGAGTTCGCTGCATCCTGGCAGACCTCTCCCCTCCTCCATTTCTCTTCCTCCTCTCCTCCATTACCTTCTCTGACCTCCGTCTCAGTTCTCTGCTCCCTACAGGGATTTGCCACCCTCCTGATATGTTCTACCTCTGCCTTATGCAGGCAGGGTTCTCTGCATCTTGGAGGGGACTAGCCCTTGCAGCCCTCTCCCCCTCCTCCATCTTTCTTCCCTTTCCCCACTGTTACCTGCCCTGACCTCTGGGCTCTCGACTAGCTACAGGATTTTAGCTCTTGAAAGCCCTTACCTCCCTCCCACCTTCTCTTTCCTACCCCCCTCACTACTTGGACTAAGCCACCTTATCCCTGACTTGCTCCTTCCCCTGGCAGCGTTCTCGGCATCCTGAAGGGGCCTGTTCCTCCTAAACCACTCGCCTCCCCATACACCATTTCATCCACCACCTCCCTGCCTTCCTCTTCTCCCTGCCTTACACTCATCACCTCTTTCCCACCAAACCGACCCCTGGCGGTGTCCTTAGCCCTTGCATGTGCTGGAAAATGTACTCTCTCCCCCGTCCTCTTCCCCCATAACCTAGCCCTAAATTTCTCTAAGCACTTGCAGACTATTTAGTACTTCTGTATACCCTAGTTAATTTAGCAGTGGCTGAACTACTCCTCACTAGCTTACCTGAACCAAATCTATAAGTACACCACTCAGTCATTTTCACCTACACAGCCATGAACCATTTAGTGCTTGCTATACAAATCTTAATTATTTTTATTTTTATTTTTATTTTTGGATCATTCTCAGTTGCTTAACTTCATATCCCTAGTTCAATGATGTCAGTTGCCACTTTCTCATTGCTCACTGTACAGCCTACACGCTACCTAACTGTATGTATTTAAATGTTTATCTTTATCTTTATTATTGTACCAAACCTATGTATTCAGTTATCGTGTTCCCCTACCCCCCCAGGTCACACCGGAAGAAGAGCAGCTTGTTGTAGATTGTGCCTTCCTGGTGAAACATTTCAATAAATAAATAAACTGAGAGAAGAGAGAGGCGCTCTGTAAAACTCTTATTTTCTGGACTTTGCTTCTTTACAGAAAAGGTAGAAATTAACCAGATAATTCACTAGTTCGTTTTGTATGCAGTTTCCAACTTTTTTTTTATAGTTATCCTGTAACCAAATATGTAAATCATTTGCCTGTATGTTTGTATGGTAATTAAGTAATCAGTAAACTCTCTTGCTTTTATTTTAAAGAATTACTACCTGGGAGTGATTTTGTTGCGTGTGATGGGTTTGGGAAGGTTTATTCAATCTGTAATATACCTGTTTAGTGTTAAGATGCCACAGGCTACTGAAACTAGGATCCTGGAAGGGAATCTGGCACCCTACAGTAGGGTAAAACAGCGTTTATTCTAGGAACCAAATTTGGTGGGTCAATGACCCACTGGCCACTGAAAAGGTGGGTCATTTCCGGAAAATGTGGGGTTATACATGACATTTCTTTAAAAAAATTGTATACAGAATTTTAACTAACGCGGCATCGGTATCATAAGCAAAGTTGATGAACTAGCAAGTGCAGATCAACAGGGAGGTGTAACTTGTGACTCAGAAAATAAATTGCATTTTATGATGTCGGAGGTGGATAGCAGTTTACAAGAGAAGGCACTGACATCTCTGTCACTGCCGAGCATCGACAATCAAGATCATAGGCCTCAGGCAACAGCCACAGTCTTGTGTGTCCATCCAGTAGTTGTGTCTGGAGTGTTCGCAATGTAGTAAACTGTGAATTTTTGCCAGCAAAAAAAAAAAAAAAAGGGCACCAGACGAGACCCTTGCACTCTTATGAGAGAGAGAGAGATAAGAGATATTATTAATGATCATTTTGGAAGAATACACAGGCATTAACAGCCCTAGTAGAGTCCTGATAGCAGTTTACAGGTCTAACATACAGCCTCCCTCAGGCTAACTATAATATCCCTATTATTACTTTAATATGGGGCAGCCGCAGCATGATATCAAGAGGGATAAATTAAAATATATCAGTCACAGTTCAGTTATGTGCTGTACTTATAAGTCAGTCAGAGTGCAGTCCCCATGCTGGAATAACCGCCTCTGTTTTTTTTCCCTCCAAATATTGATTGCAGAAAGAAAATCAAATTCAGCCTGGCAAGGTCCCTCAACCGCAACAGTCAGCAGATCATTGACTCTAGTAGCAGACAGTCTATTTCACATGCTAGTTTTTACAATGTTCTGGGCACTGAAGCCCCTCTCACAGTCTGCTGTATGGACTGGGGCAGTTAATGCCAATGCAGCCAGTGTCAAAAGATTTGGGAAGTCTGACATGATATTTGTTCATGAACCCCCAAAGAGTTTGCATGTTGTCCCTCAGGTATCCCTCTCTCGCAACAAGTGACTTCAGCAGTTCCAATTCTGCTTTGGTGCAGTCTACATCCACAAGTGGTGGTGCCACTGTCTCAAACTGTTTGTGTCTCTGCTCTTGACCGTAATGATCAAGCAGCATGTGAATTTGTTCATTTCCCCAGGTTTCAAGATCGTCTTTAGAAAGGCTGCTGACAGGCCTAAGACCCAGTACTCCAAAAGCAGCCAGCTTGTTTCTTTCATACCCAGGGAATCTGTCTTTTAAATTTGCAACCAACTGGTCAATGAAATGGTCCTTGATGGAAAGGTTTTTGCCTCCCCTTAGTATGAGATGCCCCTTGAACAACAGCCTTCCCTCCTCATCTTCCTGGATATCCTTCTCTACTTTATGTAGATAAATTTTTTCATTTGTTCCAGATTTTATTTTTTCTAAATCGGAGAAGCACGTCTCCAGATTGACATGGACCATCGAGATGTCCAGATCTCTTTTCTGAAACACTATACTAAGCTAGGTAATTACAGCAAGTACATCCATTAGCATATAGGTTGTCATTATAAAGTCATATTTGGACATTTTTAAGGCATAACCTTTTGCTCTAGCATCTGATTCATTGCAGAAAAAAGTGAGAAGGGAGTCTAGGGTGTGATGAACTGTCTCAACCGCTTTGTAAACTGCTATCCACCTCACAGCATGGACTTCTTTCACTTTTAGAGTTGGTTCCTCCAGCATTTCTTGTATTTGTTTTAGTTTGTCAACTCTTTTGGCTGATCTTTTAAAATGGTAGAAAATACCAGTTAGCACCTCTTGGTATTCTTTTAGGTAGGGGACAGAGTCTGCAGCTTGTGAACTATAGAGTGCAACCCTGTGAGCAACACCATGTATATTTACTAGCATTGGGTTTTCATGCAGCATGTGTCGAGTGACTCCCTCATCAGTCCCTGTCATGACTTTTGCTCCGTCACTTCCCAATCCCATTACTGTTTTCATGCTAATTTTTTTCCTGGCTAGGAATTGCTTTAATTCTTTAGCTATCCCTGCTCCAGTGGCATCAGAGATCTGTAAGTTCTCTAGACAATGAGTAGATGGAACAAAACTTTCAGGATCAAGCACTCTTGCATACAATACTAGTTTTTTGGCGACCATGATGTCTGTGCTCTCATCACAATTTAATGTGATGTATGGGCTATTTTCTAATTTTTTACTTGTCTCCTGCCTAATTACCAAGGCTATGCATTCGAGGATGTCATTGGCTGTAGAGTCTGATGAATATGAGGCATTCTTGGCCACAGACAGTTTGTCAACAAAAGGACAATCTAAACTAGACAAAAATTCCATTAAACTTGTATATTTACGAACTGGCAAGTTTTCTTTGGCCATCGAATAAACACTGTTCATGGCAACTAGAATAGCTTGTTCTTTTTCAGATATAGCTTTTCTGAATGCATGGTGCAAATCCCCTGCATATTTTCAGCTGCCATAGCATCTCTGTGATCTGCCGAGTCAGCATGCCTAGTCAGGGTGCTTGTCCTGAAATTGTCAGTGCCAAAAGTCAGAGTGTTTGTTTCTTTCTACTGATGCACACAGCACAAGTCATCACATTTTTTTCTGAATTATATCTCAACCACCTGTACATTGTGAGCCAGCGGCCCTGAAAATTATGTTTGGGACTGGCCACATGGGACTGGCTACTGAGTAGTTCACAAGCAGCAGACTCTGAGTCTAAATCGAGTTGTGACTGGCTAGCACTGTCACCTGGTCCCAACTGTGTGTCCACCACAGTGACGGACAACGGTCTGCTTCTCAGAGGACAGAACTGGCACCACATTGCTCCCATTTGAATTTTTAGAAGACCCTGATCCTGATGCAGCAGTACATAGTCTCTTAGGTGCAGACCACCTGAAAAATGTTTTAATGTTCACTTGTTTTTTTTGCCATGACTGCTTTATTTTATAAAAGCTCAACCGGCCTTGTTTTTTATATTCTTACAAGGAGGGTGACTGAGGAAGTAAGTAAGAATGCCCAATAATATGGTTGACGTGTGTCACTGACAAAATGTTTTAATAAAAAACAATTTGACAAATGTCTCTCTGACTCTATTTTATTTTTACACCATATGCAAACAAGGTAGTACAGTCAGAGGGAATTCAGAACTCTAGCAGTCAGTCACTGTCTGCTTGCAGCTCCTTTATTTTTTTCTGTCCCACCCACCCTGCTTTTTCCTAAAATTAAAGTTTCTGCCATCTTATTTCCTTTCTTTTCTATAGTAATGTAATTGCAGATATATATTTTTTTAACCGTTCCTTGTAATAATGCAACTCTCCACTCCAAAAATGTGTAAAAGCAAAGACAGAGCCCTGCCCCTTGCTTCTTTACTTCAAGTTCACTGACTTCTCACCTCAGTCTTAATAAACTAAGTTAACAAAAACACACTGCTTTTCTCTGCTTTATTTCTTTTTCTTGGCATATGTTATGTTTTCTGTTCACTGTGACTTGACTGCCCCCTTTTAAGTGAAAAAGAAATGACTAGAGTGACAGCCCCCTCCTCACACAGTCCCGCTCTCCTCTGCTTAAGTGTTATTTATTTTTTTGTTTTTCCTATTTTTTTCCTTCAGTTTTATCAACAGTCTGAGCCTGCTGTGGCTTTCTGTGACAAGAACCCCGACATCACTTCACACACTGCACAGCCACCAACTGATCTATTTTATTCTGCAGTTTCCTTGCTGATATTTTAGTTCTTTTAGTCACTTGACTTGTTGATGCTGCCAACCAACTAGCGACTTAGCTCCCCCAACACAAACTGTCAAGTGACCCTTCTTATCCCTGTTGTCTCATTCAAATAACCTTCCCTGTTCTCCTTAAGCTTAAGCTGCAGTCACCACTGTCCACAGTTCTTAGTCTTGCAGACTGACTCAATTCTCCAAAGTTTTATCGCCCCAATTTTTATTACAACAGTGAACACACTGCCTCCATCCAACCACTGATTTTTAGGAGCCTGGTCTGCCTGGAGATCGTTAAGGCAGAGGCCCCCCAGTCATCCCTGGCTCCTACTAAAAGTACTGTGCTGCTGCCCAAAGCCAAAATCTTTTACTACTGAGAGCCAAATGTAAAGTTATCGACTGGTGTGGCTCTAACAGCTGTTAATACAAGCTGAAATAGCCTAAAAATAAACTAGTGATCGAGTTTGAAGTGATTCTGAACTGTCGCCACGGGGATGTGCTGCCTGCTTTCTCCACGCGTCTTCAACCAACTGCGCAAGCAACTGTAAACCACGCGGTCTTGGTAGCTTGATCTGTACCATGTGATGTGTGTCTGTGCACATCACATGGTACAGACCGAAAGCGCCTGCCCATCAAACAATTTCAACCACTCCGTGCCTGATGAAGGCACTAACTCCTGCCCCAGTTTGCCCATCTCGGGCTGGTGATTGGTCCTCTCCAACAGACCTATAGCGGGCACCAATACTGTGACAGCTGAGAGCCGCGAGACTGAGCCGCGAGACTGAGACTGACACGCCCCACCAAAGCGCGTTCTTGCCTGGCACAGTCTGTCAGTGTGCTTCTCAAGCTCACGGAGGGCTAACTCCTCCAATCTGCAGCTGCTGAAGACTGCAACATGCCCCCAGCCCCAAGGGCATTCTTCGTTTAGCAGCTGCTCCATCCTGCCACCCTAAAATTCCTCCGGGATAAAAATATACAGTCACAGACTCTGACTGTCGTGGTGCGCGTGCACTGAGCGTGAGTTCTTAAAGCAACACAGACGCGCCTAAAAGGCTCACAGAGCAGTTTAAATAGGGACCAGTTTTGCTGCCAGGCGTGCCATTGGCGCGATCCCGCGGCCTGAAATGAACACTGGTAAAATTACACAAGTTATCTGGAGAGGTTCTGAGGGGTTTGAATCGGGTTCCTGCACCCCTGTGGGAGAAAGACACAATCAGGGTTGTGAGAGCAGCCCCGAAGGTCTTGTAACGCCTCGGTTTTCCCCGCAGCACAGCCACCAAGGAGGGTTCTCACCTGGCTATAGACTCGAGACTGTATTTTAGTGATACCCAGAGAGAGGAAGCCCTGGGCCGTTGTGGCGAGTGTTCAGTTGTGAAATCAGCGAGCACTCTAAAAAGACACGAGAAGGGTATTTCCTGACCCCCCCCCGTCATGGGTTGCATTTAGGGAGGCACTGTAGTTTAGTGGATCCAGCCCCCAGGAGTGGGTTTGTGACAGAAATTCGAAGCCAGTGTATTAGATTAGTAAACTGTAAACAAACAAGACAGAGACTGGAAAAAATAAAAAAATAAATTTGGTTACAGTATAACGTTCCTACCCTGTTTTTTTTTTGTTTTTTTTTTTTTTAACATTTGTAAGCTAGTGTAGCAGTAGTTGGGGAAAAGATGACTTTCAAGTACAGTGACTGCACTACAGACCAGCTAAGGCAGTTGTGTCAGGAAGGAGGAGTCCATTATGAGGGGTGAAACAAAAAGAACCTCATGGAGGCTGTCGTGGGAGCTGATGAGCAAGTAGCTGCTCAGGACCGTGAGTCTAGGCCAGTGACCTGAAAAGGACCTGAGCTTTGGCGTGGGGGTGCCAAGGGACATTGCAATGTCCAGTCTCAGGAAGGAGGACAGCGAGACCAGAGGGAATGCAGAGCCATGGCACCTGGTGAAGTCCACCACAGACAACCCAAAACGGGGAGCTGGAGAAGCTGAAACTTCAGTTGGAGTTGCAGAATGCGGAGCTTGCCATACAGGACAGACAGCTTGCCCTACAAATCCAGCAGCAGAGGGAACTCTAGCAGAAAAGACTTAAAATGGAGATGGAGGACAAGCAGCGCCAAAGAGAGTTCGAACTGGAGAGTCTGAAGCTTCAACCGCCAGTGCTAGGGCAGGTAAGTGGCAGGAGTGAACTTGAAACTCCAGGGTGGGGTATAAATTAAATTTCAGATTAATAGCAGAATTTAAAGGGGGAGGATATGGATGCATTTTTGAATTAATTTAAAAAGGTCTGTATCCAGGTCAAGATACCCAAAGAGGCCTGGAGCTTTCAGCTATCCTGCTGCTTACTGACAAGGGGTGTGAGGCACTAGGCCAAATGCACAATGAGGATGGTAAAGACTATGAAAATCTTAAAACTGCTTTACTGAAAAAGTATGACTTAACTCCCGAGGCATACAGAGTTAAATGTCTAAAGCTCTGAAATGAGCTTTGAGGAACTCACCACAAATCAACGTCAGTTTTTGAAACGTGGGTAGGAGGGGGTGGAAGCAAACTCTGGGGGGGAAATTGAGGTTCTGTTGGAACACTTTTTTTGGGCCTGCCCAGCGGAGCTAAAAACCTGGCTAAAGGACTGGGATCCTAAAACAGCACAGCAAACTGCTGAGCTCTCGGATCACAATGCCAGGAGCAGGCCTGCTCTGAAAGGAAGTGGGAGAGCTTGTGCTGCAGGGGCAAAAGGGAAAAGCGCACGTTCAGGGCATCTAAAATCCTCACTGCCTCTGCAGAAAGAGGAAAGCCCCAAGTTGCCAAAAAAGGATTTCTTGGATAAAAAAAGTGAAGAATGTTGGTTTTGTAAGCAGCCAGGGCATCTTGCTAGACAGTGTCCTAAAAAGGCACAGAGTGGACAAAGTATCCATCGAAAGGAGGTGGGTGCACTGTGTATCCCTGAGAGTATGCCTGTGCACATGAGGGAGCACATACACCCGGTTACCATAAATGAGGTGCAGACCCACAGATTAAGGGACACTAGGGTGTCTCTTATCCTGGTAAAAGGGGATTTGGTTGGGCCTGAACAACTTATACCTAATCAATTTATAACTGTGAAGGGATTCACTGGGGAGGAGAACCCATGCCACTAGCTAGTGTTCTCCTGGATTGGTGTGAGTCAGGAGAGAGGGTGCAAAAAGTGGCAGTGGCAGACACCCTCACCCTGGATGTGATTATAGGGAACAGTCTCCAGTAGGGGGTGGTGTGTGTGGTTACCCGCAGTCAGACAGGAAGGCCACTTGTAATTACCTGAACCCCACAGAAGCCCCTGTGGAAATGAATAGGAGGCTGGTTTTACCAGCCTGTGTCTCATGAAAGGGAGACTAGTGAAAGGGAGGTAGGACTTCCCCAAGTAGCTGTTCCCCAGACAGCTACAGAAGGTTACCCAGAGGAGCGAGGGGTAACAGATGGTCAGAAAGTTGGGGTTGGCAGTGACTCTGAATGCCCTGATGCTAGAGCTAAGGACACCAGTTTAGGAACTGAGGGGGACATGTCTGATGCTTTGGGAAAATGTGAAGATTTTGCAGCTGCTCAGAGGACTGATACTAGTTTTGAGAGGCTGAGTGCTTGTACGGAATCTGACTGGACATAGGGAGGTGACATAAGACAGGGTATTTTGGGACAAAGGACTGTTGTATACTCAGGACGTGAGGACAGAGGTAGGGGTGATGGGCAGGCAGCTTGTCGGTCCCCAGGGATATCGTGAGCGGTTGCTCAAGATTGCTCATGATATCCCCATGTCCGGACATCTGGGCATCGCTCGCACAGATTAGCCCAAAGTTTTTGTTGGCCCAACTTCACCCAGTAGGTGAAGGAATATTGCAGGTCTTGTCACTGGTGCCAACAGAGAGGGAAGGCAAGTAGTAAAACAAAAGCTTCCCTAATTCCCTTGCCCATTGTGGAGCAGCCATTACAGAAGGTAGGAATGGATATTTTGGGACCCTTATGTACTCCAAACTCCTCCTGGAAAAAGTTTATCATGACGGTTGTCTATTTCAATACTTGATACCCAGAGGCGGTCACCCTCTCCTCAATTAAGGCAAAGTGGCAGATGCCTTGCTAGAGATTTTCTCTTGTGTTGGGTTTCTGCAGGAAGTTATCTCTGATCAAGGGGTAGCTTCATATTGGACCTGATGAAGTGTTTATGGGAGAAGTGTGGAGTGGTGCAGAGACTTACAACATCTTATTACTCTCAAGTCAGTAGGCTTGTGGAAAGACTTAGTGGTACCTTAAAAAAGATGCCCCAAGCATTTGCTGAATGACATGGGAGGGACTGGGAGAAATACCTTCCCACCTGTTCACATACAGGGACGTGCCCCAAGAGTTGACAGGGTTCTGCCCCCTTCAAACTCTTATACAGACGTAGAGTGCGTGGGCCCCTAGACTTGTTCTGGGAAGACAAGCATGCCACCCAGGAAGCTCCTGTATTGGAGTATGTCCTTAAGTTTATGTAGAGGCTGAAGGAGCTTATGGGGGTGGCCCAAAGCAGCCTATCAGCTGCCTAGCAGAAGCAAAAAGTCTGGTACAACGGCGGAGCCGGAGCTCGCTTGTACAGCGCAGGCCAGGAATTAATGGTCCTAATTCCAGTCTGGAAGGACAAGCTGCGGGCCGAGCTGGCATTAACTATATTGCGGAACCGCGTGACAGAGACATACCCATAGAATGTACCATGTCACTATGATGAAGCCATATGTTAATATTCCAACATGTTGTTTGAAGTGTGTAGACTGGGGAAGGGGACAGATGAGGAAAACCCAATCCTGCACTTGCTAGAGGAAAGCAAGTGGGAGTCATCTGTGGAGATGAATCAAGCTGTTGCCCCAGCTGACCCCGGAACAGACCTAGTAAGTGAGGGAGGTTAAAGAGGACTTTGCCTCTTTATTTACGGCCAAGCACGGACGAATCCCCTTAGCAACTCAAGATGTAGACACGGGGATGCAAATGCCCATCTGACGGACAGCCTGCTGGGTGTTTGAGGCTGTCCTAAAGGACATTGGGGGGAGGAGGAGGAAATACAGGACTTGGGTGTAATCCAGAAAATTTACAGTCCCTGGGCAATGCCCGTATTTCTTATCCCCAAGCCGGATGGTCTGCTTGCTTCTGTGTGGACTGTCGTGGACTCTGTGCAGTCACGATGTTTGACGCCCACCCAATGCCACAGATGGACGAGCCACTAGACAAGTTGGGAGGGGTAACATACCTTACCACAATTGACTTAACAAAAAGGTACTGGCAGGTGGAGCTAACTGCCAGAGCGAGAGAACTGTCATCTTTCGTCACTTCAATAGGATTATTCGAATTCCGGATAATGCCTTTTGGAATGAAGAACACCCCAGCCACATTCCAAAGGTTGGTTAACCAGGTTTTACAGGGTACTGAAGAGTACACAGTGGCTTATCTGGATGATATTGCCATCTTCAGTACCAGCTGGAAAGAACACCAGTTCTGTCTGAAACAAGTGCTGAGCAGGATACAGGTGGCAGCGCTCACTGTAAAGTCTGAAATATGCCAGGTGGCTATGGCGGAGGTGGCATACCTAGACCATGTAGTGGGGGGCAGCTCCATTCCAGCCAAGCAAAGATCGAGGCAGTAGAGGCATGGCCAATGCCTGAAACCCAAAAGCAAGTTAAGAACTTCCTAGGGACTGCGGGGTACTACCAAAAGTTTATGCCCAATTACAGTACCATGGCAGCCCCCTATCTAGCTTGCTAAAGAAAAGACAGCCCAAAAAAGTAAACTGGGAGACAGCCTGTGTAAGTGCCTTCACACAGCTAAAAGTGGCACTGTGCAGTGCCCCTGTTCTAGCCAGTCCAGATTACACTAGGCAGTTTGTGGTACAGATGGATGCCTCGATGTGGGGATTGGAGCAGTCCTCAGCCAAACATCCAGTCCAGGAAGTGACCACCTGATAATATACCTTAGCAAGAAGCTACTTCCCTGGAAGCAGACATACGCCACGGTAGAAAAGGAATGTCTTGCGCTGGTATGGGCCATTAAGAAATTAGAGCTGTACCTCTACGGGAGGCACTTCAAGGTACGGACCAACCACAACGCTCTGGTGTGGTTAAATCTGATGGGTAAAACAAATAGATGGCTCCTCAGATGGAGTACTGCCCTGCAGGCGTGTAGCATGACCATTACGCACAGGTCAGGGTCTGCCAACGTGAACGCAGATGGCCTATCTCACCAATTGGAAACAGTAACCGAACTGTGAAAACCCTGCCATACAGTAGGGGCATGTTCGCACATATTCAGTCTTAGGACGGAGGGGTGTGGCGATTTGGCCACTGCTGTTATACTGCTGTTACATTTCTCTAAAAGTTTTTATGTTTATGTACAAAAAGGCCAGGACATCAGATTTGTCAGAAAAGATGCCAGTTTGTTTCTGCAAGGGTACTTGGGAAGAGTTGATGTGTATTTCGGTGTCTGACATCTCCCCTTGCCTAGGACAAAGGCTTGCTTATAGGGACACAGGAGTTAAATTTCAATAGAGGATTGGAATTTTCTGGTAGCTGATCAAAGGGGAAGATTCCATAAATGACAGGAGATGGAAGAGCCATCTCCTTTGTTTATAACACTTTGAATTTCAAAGAGAAAATAACTTTATAGCAGGGTCCTGCAGATGCCCAGGCAAGGAAGCTTTTGTTAAATTCCCTACCACCTGCCACAGTCTATTACCATTTTTTTAGGTGTCAGGAAGGTGATGTAGATCAAAGCCATCCCAGGGAGGTGGGACTGTGGGAAATCAAAATATTGTTTAATTTTGATTCACTTAAAATTTTGGGACAGAGCAAGAGACTTCTGCAGGCCTAAGAGATAAACAGTTGAACCAAGAAATACTAAGGCCACTAGCCAATCACAGGCCAGTTTTGCAGGCTGCAGAAAGGGATATATATTGCCCTCTTAGACAGAGACTCCTTTTGCAGAAGCCAAATTTCCTGACGCCTGAAAACCGTCAGACATGCTGAAGACCACTGCAAGAAAAGCTGGGACTCTGAGACATAGCAGAGAGACTTTGCAAAACTCTTTTATTTTCTGGATTTTGATTCTCTAGAGAAAAGGTAGAAATTATCCAGTTAATTTACCAGTTCGTTTTGTATGTATTTTCCAACTTTGTTTTGGTAGTTATCCTATAGCCAGATATCTAAATCATTTGTCTGTATGTTTGTATGGTAATTATTTAAGTAATCAGTAAAAGCTCTTGCTTTTAAAGTATTACTGCCTGGGAGTGATTTTGTTGTGTGTGAGGGGTTTAGGAAGGTTTATTCAATCTGTAATGTGTCTGTTTAGCGCTAAGGTGCCACACGCTACCGAAATTAGGATCCTGAAAGGGAATCTGGGGCCCTACAGTAGGGTAAAATTACACAACCTCTCCAGAGAGGGTCTGAGGGGTTTGAATCGGGTTCCTGCACCCCTGTGGGAGAAAGACAGTCAGGGTTAAGAGAGCAGCCCCGATGGTCTTGTAACACCTCGGTTTCCCCGCAGCACAGCAACCAAGGAGGGTTCTCATCTGGCTGCAGACTCGAGAGTGTATTTTACTGATACCCAGAGAGAGAGGAAGCTCTGGGCCCTTGTGGTGAGTGTTCAGTTGTGAAATCAGCAAGCTCTCTAAAAGGACACACTGAGGGTATTTCCTGACACCCCTGTCATGGGTTGCACTTAGGAGAGGACACTGTGCGCTCATTGGATCTGGCCCCCATGAATGGATTTGCGACCCTCAGCACTCTGTGGTCTCCGACAATGCATCCTCAGTCTTACCATATCAAAGTGACGAGGCCTCTGCTCCAATCACTTACGTGGTGGGCTCAGGAGGACAATCTCCTCCAAGGTCTGCCCTTCTTACCCTCAGAGACCCAGATAACCCTCACCATGGATGTCTCTGTTAGGGTGGGGAGCCCCTTGTCTCTGCCCCCCTACTCAGGGAGTCTGGAGCTCTATGGAATCTCATCTCCACATCAGTATCTTGGAGATGAGAGCAGTCCTCTATGCTCTCTGGGCCCTAGTAGATTGTGTCTGCAAGCAGGTAATCCTTTTGCAGACAGACAGCAAAATAGTCATGTACTACATCAACAAGCAGGGCAGAGCACACTCTTATCCCTTCTGCAGGGAAGCTTTGAGAGTGTGGGTGGTGTCTAGAGCACAGTTTTCTAATCCAGGCGATATGTTTTGTCAGAGGATCAGAACACTCCAGCAAACCAGCTCAGCTGGACAGAAGCAAGTCCTCTCGAATTGTCGCTAGCTCCAGACATCGCACAGGCTCTCTTAGAGTGGGGAATTCCCCAGGTGGACCTTTTTGTGTCCTCACTCAATGCAAAACTGCCTCTGTTCTGCTCCAGAAGTCCAGAACATGGCATTGTTTGTCAGGATTCATTCAGGCTGCGGTGGACAAATTTTCGTTATGCATTTCCACCTCTGTCTGCAATTCAGAGACTTCTGCGCAATCTGGAGAGAGACAGTGGTAAAATGATTCTCATTGTGCTGTATTGGCCTTGGCGGATATGGTTTCATGTACTTAACGACTTGTCAGTTTCCCCTCCAAGGCCTCTACCTCTATGGACAGACCTTCTGATGCAGGGGTCTCTGGTTCATCCCAACCTGCGCTCCCTTCACGTCCAGGCCTGTCTCCTGAAGAGACAGAGGTGCATGGTTTCGAGGTCTCTCATAGGGTCTCCGAGATTCTTCTGGCATCCTGTAAGCCCTCTGCAAGAAAGACTTACACCGCCAAACGGAGACGGTTCTCAGAATGGTGTGCCAAATCCCATTTAGACTCATTACAATGTCCATCTGACAAGGTTTTGGAGTATTTGCTTGACCTTTCGGATGTTGGTTTGGCAGTACTCCTCTGTCAGGGTCTGTTTGTGTTCTCTTTCGGCATATCATGTGCCTGTCCTAAAGCTTTCGCTGGCTCAGATGCTTCTTTCCAAGAGATTATTGAAAGGTATTTTGCATAACAGGCTCCCCTGTGCGTAAGCCTGTCGCTGCTTGGGACATTAACCTTGTATTGGACATATTCGTAAGCCGTTTAAATCTCTGGCTACCTGTGATCTCAAATTCATGACTTGGAAAGTGATGTTTCTAGTGGCCATCACCTCTGTGTGAAGGGTCTCTGAGATGCATGCTTTGATCACAGAATCCCTGTATACTGTCTTCCATAAAGACAACGTGGTTCTTCACATGCACCCCACATTTTTGCCAAAGGTGGTCTCAGAGTTCCATCTGAACCAACCACTGGTACTACTCACATACTTCTACAACTTCCAGAATGAAGGAGAGTGCACTCTTCATTCTCTTGACATTAAACAAGCCCTCCGGTTCTACGTTGATAGGACCAGGGACACCTGTCAATCCAGTCAGGTCTTAAGTGCCTGCTGGTTATGATCAGATGCATTTCCGCATGAATAGCTACTTGCCTTCGGCAGTGTTATTGTATGGCACAAATCAAGCCCATTCCACCAGAAGTGATTGCTACATCTTTAGCAGAGTGATCTGTTTTGTTCCCGTTGCTGAGATTTGCAGAGCTGCTACCTGGAGCACAGTGCACACTTTTGTTAAGTATTACGCCCTAGATGTCTGTGCTAGGCAGCATGCCTCTTTTGGCAGGACAGTCCTGAATGGACTCTTGTCCTGAGTGAGCTCCGGTTCCTACCGCCCTGCCTGGGGGATTTATTGTCTGAGCTTTGTACTCAACCCACCAATGCGAACCAGTGGTGAAGATCTAGTCCAGGAAGATATAAAAAAATTATGTACTCACCGTGGTTGTTGATCTTCATGGACATCGTCTCCATTGATTCGCACACCACCCACCATCCTCCAGGGTCACTCTTCTACCGTTCTTGTTGTTGATCCTTCTTAGTGGGTCCTAAGGGCTATTTTATGGCCTTGTTAGGTGTTTACTTAGTTAAATTATGCTGTACCTCCTCGGTAAAAAAGGTATTGAGGCAGTTGGGGGCTGTCGTTGAGATAGGTTATGCAGCATGAGACTAGCTCTCGTGGTGGTGCGCATGCATGCAGTCTACCTCGGTGACGGCCCCCTGAAGATTTTTGGCTCCTGCAGGGTCCTGGTGCCTCCCGTTTGAGAACCCATCAGTGGTGAACATGTCCAAGAAGATCAACAATTATGGCGGGTACGTACCTTTTATTTATGGCCACCCCCACCCCCTTTATAAATGGGAACAAAATACTTATCCTATCTCCTGTGCTCAAGTTGCCATCACAGTCATTTTTTGTCTCTGGGTCAATAGTCTGGGTCTGAAGCTAAAAAACAAAATCATAATTTAAGACAATTTTAAAACATCATTTGCTGTGCAGTCTAATGGTCTTAAATTTCTTAAGTGCTGGAAGAGGGTCACAGTCTTCAACTTCAGCGCCTTCTTGGGTTGTCTACATGAGTCTGCTTACAGTGTCAGCGTTTTGTTTTGTACAGAATAGCCTCTTTCACATACCACTGATGTAACAGGTGACACAAATAAAATCTTGGCCATTGTGACAAAATCTGGGAATACATCTAAATCGTTTGTGGCAGACACTGCTGAGCAAAGTCCCACACTAAGAGTCTCCTCGGGACGGACCTATTGCTGCTTCTTCCAGGGGATGACATCCCAGTTCGTCATCTACTTGGATTGATCTGTCATGTCCCATCCCCCCCTTCACCTTGGTTGTCTGCCCTGGTGTGAATGGCGCGGAAATAGCACCAGGTGACAAAGGGGGAAAGATGGGAAGAAGAAAAAAGAATTGAGCATTTTGCACGTATGCAGTAGTCTGGCTTGCTGGGATTCCTGTGCCTGCCATGCTGAGGGTCTCTGGGACTTCCTGGGGAGAAAGCTGCATTTCCCGAAGCACAAAATGTTAGTGAGTGACATGGGTACCCACGTCCCCGAGAGCCCTATTAAGAATAAAGCCTGATAAGAGACAACTGAGGTGTCTTGTTGCTTACTACACCTAGGAGCCCTGGCGCTATCCTGTGTGGGCCTTGCTTTCTCTGTTGGGCTACTTTGAGCCATATTTGGTCTGAGGCTGTCAGCATAACGCATGGTCCTGATATGCTGTGACCAACATAGCTTACTATGTAGACTGTTTGCACACTGTGGCCAGAGCACACTAATTCTCTTACTGTTGCCTCCAAGCCAGTTGTGCTCTAGTTACCGAGCATTGCTCCTGTCAGTGCAGCACACATGGCCATCTCTGAATATGGAGATCTGTGCTTCTTTTTCTGATGGAACCCAGACTCCACAAGTCAAATGCTACTAGAAGTAAGAAAGGTCTGCCCATAGCCTCAAAATACTGTTGTTTTAACTTGTAATATTTATTTATTTATTAGATCATCGGTTTACAGACCTTTGAGTCAAAGACTCATTTACAAAGGCACCTCGTCAAGAGAGCAATACATCACAGCAAACAAAACAGTACAGTACATAACGCTTAGATTAAAAAAGCAACCAGTGTTACAGGCATTCACTGGTGGTACACACTTGGTAATAGGTAGATCACAGTAGTCATAATATAGGTACACAAGTACCACGTCAGATAGCAACCGGAGATATTTTATTACATTAATCATTAGATGTTGCCTGTGACCCCAGTTATATACAGCAAAAGCAGACAGGGCAGACCCAGCCTAGGGGTGAGGGTAAGGGGCAGGTGGGGGATTATGTGCTGTTGCAGTAGCGAGTGCTTGTCAGATGGCTTCTAAGGGAGACATTGAAAGGACCAAGCTTAGTGGAGTCAGCTATGTTGGCTGGGAGGGAGCTGAACCATGAGGGAGCCCGATAGCAAAAGGATCTCTGTGCCATGGAGGTCCTTACCCTGGGGACAATAAGGGAGGTTTTGACAGTGCTGCATGTGGAGACTGAGGGGGAGGCACGCTGCAGGGAGGTGGCGACCCCATGGGGAGGAGAGCCCTAGCAGGGTCTTTTGTACAAGAAGGCAGGTATGGAAGCGGAGTCTTTCTTCAAGGTTAAGCAGGTTGGTGGTGGAGTACAGCAGGCACGTATGGGTGTGCCTAGGGGCTCCCAGCATTAGCCTGCAGGCCTTGTTTATAGGGAGCTGGATTCTTGCAAGCGCAGTGTTGTCGGCTGCAGCATAGATGGGCAGCCCATAGTCAATTTGCAACAGGACAGAGGAGGTGATTGCCAATCTAAGGGCCTCTTGTGGTAGGCCGTCCCTATGGCGGTGTAACAGTCCAATTCTGATATTGGTGGCAGCAGAAAGGGCATTGATATGGGAATGGAAGGAGAGTGCCGAATCAGAGGTAATGCCCAGATACTTGTAGGAGGAAACCTGCTCAGTGAGGTTTAGTGTGCTAGGCAGTATCACGAGTGGGGCACCGCTGGCTTTGTTTTGGCGATGCGAGAAGAGCATAACCTTCGCGATGTGAACCAATGCTCAGCTCTATCAAAAGCTTGTTGGAGGGTGGCCTGGAGTGTGTTGGGGTTGGCGTCGGAGGCAAAGAGCACAGCGTCATCCGCGTAGAGGAGGATCTTACTTGGGCAGGCCAAGAGGAGGGAGTTGAGGTAGAGACTGAAGAGGAGAGGGCCTAAAATGGAGCCCTGGGGAACCCCAGAGTGGACAGGTCGTGTGTCAGATAGGGTGCTACTGATTTTTACACACTTGAGTTCTGGCAGAGAGGTAGCTGGTGAACCATGCAAGGGGGCCAGAGGAGAAACCAAAGCATCTGAGGGAGTCAAGCAGGAGGGGATGGCAAACTGTGTCCAAGGCCTTGGAGAGGTCAGTGAACACGGCACTGTCAGGACTTCCGGCATCAAGAGCAGAGTGCAGAAAGTTGGAGAATTCATGTAACGGGGTTGTGGTGCTGTGACCTGCACAAAAGCCATGCTGTTCAGGGTACAGGATATTGTGCATGGCCAGGTATTCAGCAAGCTGGTTGGCAACTACTTTTTCAAGAGCCTTAAGAGAGTTGGGGGAGGATGGAAATAGGTCAGTAGTTACCCGGGGTCACTCAATCGCCACTCTTTAGGATGGGAGTGATGATGGCGGTTTTCCATGTGCTGGGGAACTGCTCCAGGCACAGAGAGCGGTTGAGCAGTTCGGTAAGTGGGACCAGGATAGCATCCAACGTCAGACGAAGTAGCCTAGTGTTCAGTAGGTCGGTGCCAGGGTTGTTACTATTGACGTTGTTTTGCAGAAGGGGTCTAGCCTCCAATGGGGAGATGGTACGTAGGTAGAAAGGAGGTTTCTGAAGAGGGGGCAGGGGAGCTACTGTGATGGGGTCAAAAAAGTTACTGGGCAGGACTGAACTGAGGTCTGAGAAAGTATAGTTTAGGCAGTCTGCAATGCCAAGGGGGTCAGAGCAGACAGTTCCATTAAAGGAGAGTTGAGAGGGAGGTGGGGAGCAGGATTTCCCATTCAGCTGCTTTACATTATCCCAAAAGTTTCTAGCTGACCCCCAGGAGGAGAGAAAAGCAGATTGGTAGTACTTGGCTTTGGCCTGTCGAATGGCCCAAGTACACTTATTGCGCTCAGCGTTGTACGCTTGCCTATCAGCTGGCTTGCCAGATTCCACGGCAATGTGCCATAGGTTGTCTCTCATTTTAAGTTTGTGAAGGAGGGAGGGGGTAACCCAGGGCGTGCTTTGCTTTTTGGTGCAGTTTCTAGTGAAGGGGGCATAGAGGTCACAGGCAGTGTTAAAAGTGCGAGTGAAAAAAATCCAGTGCCTCGTCTATGGACAGTGCAAGCCTGATTGGGGACCAATCCAGTTGTGAGAGGTACAGTTTAAGGCGACGCAGGCCGCCTGGGAGAAGGTGACATCACAGGGTGGTTTGTGGTACAAGTTTGCTGTCGGCAGCGGACCAAGTGGGTCACTAAGTGAGCTGGGAAGTACACTGATATCGAGCACCCTCTGGGGCAGTTGGTAATGGTGATATCCAGGAGGGTGCTGGAGCCAGTAGAGGAGTTGAATCTAGTTGGGGTGGTGACAAGCTGAGACATGTCAAGGGCGGCAAAGATATCTCTGGTTTGGGAGGCTGTGGCAGAGAGCCAGTTGATATTCAGGTCACCAACAATTATCTGGGCCATTTTGGGTGGTAGGACAGAGAGGTAGTCAGCAAGCACCTGAATGGCGAGGTCTTGCTTTTTGGGGGGAATATAGGCAACGGTGAGAGAGTGGACCCTTACCAGGGTTGGGGGAGCTTTTTAGCATGAGGGCTTGCACCCCGTTATCAAGCTTGGGTGGTGGAAATGCATGTCCAAGGAGAGAGTTAGACTTGTAGACAGCACAGCCACCTCCACGCTTACCCACCTGATCTCCCTTGAAAAGTATGTAACCAGGGAGGGAGACGAAGGAGTCTGGTGGATTTGGATAACCAGGTTTCGACAAGTGCGACAATGTCCAGTTGGTGCTGAGTAACCCAGCATTGGAATGCAGCAGCCTTCTTAAGGAGGCTGCAGATTTTCATAGAAGCAATGCGGAGTCCTTGAGCTTGGGCAGGCTTGTTCATAAGGTTGGGCACGGGGCCAGGGTTTGGATGAATGTTACCTAATAGAAGCAACAGGAGGGTGATTAGGCGCACCAAAGCATTGTAGTGATTGTGGCATCTCCTCTTGCGACTGGACACGGGGCCGGGTGCTGGGGTGCAAGGGGTGGGAAGAAATCCGAAGATGGGAAGCGTTGAGGAGAAGAGACCAAGTATGGGTGGGAAGTGAGGGGGGTACCGGGGAGGTTGTAGTGGTCGGGGGTTGTCTGGTAGAGGTGTTGTAGATATGCATAGAGGGTGACGGTCCTAAGTGAGGTGTGGCTGGTGTAGGAAGTAGGAGGAGGACCATAGTCAGTGTCAGTGCACTTGATCCCGGATGCGTTGAGTACAATAAGTTATTTGAGCACGAGAGAGGATCACCCCTTTAAGGAGTTGCTGTAATTGGCTAGTGTGAGGCCTCAGGGGGTGGGGATCACTGGGGAAGTGTACTTACTAAAGGAGGAGGTGGGTGAAAAAACTGTCCAGAGAGCAGTACAGCAAGGCAGTGGCCGAGCTGTGTTTTGAAAAAGGTGCCTTGTGTGCTTTCTTTCTCAATGTGGATCTGCAGCAGCCACAGTCCCCAGTCCAGTTATGGGGATTGAAGCCTGACAGCTCCGAGCTAGGAGCTGACCAAACGTACCTGCTTTCCTTGGTCAGGGGGTGGCGGGCTGGATGCAGAGGCCCGGCTACCAGCACGTAGCAGTGCCAGGGCCACTCGGCTGAAGTGGAGAGCCTGGTTTGGGCTTGTTGCTAAAATAGAGGAGAAAAAAAGGCGGTCCGTTAGTTAAAAAGTCAAAGACAAAGGTCAAGTAAATTGGTGGCATGTAAGCAGATATATTCAGCATTGGTAGATGCTTGTTTTAACAGGGAGTACCTGTCCCCCAAACAAAAACCCTACTGAGAACTCGGCTGCATGTAAATGCACTGTGTGCTCTTGGTTGAAATGTAATGCAAAGCATGTGAAGATTGGTTATAAGTTAGGAGAGCTTTTGCTAGAGAGCTTAGTTGAGTGAAGATCCCTCACTTAATAGATTTTAAGGGATCCTACTAGTCTCGCTCAAGAAAAACGTCTTCATCATGAAAATAATGGACATGAATATAACTGATGTGGAAGTTTGAAAGTAGTATTGGACGCCATGTTTTTCTGATCAGCAGCTTCAAGCAGTAATCAGGGGTCCTGTAATCTTCACAGTGTGGGTATGCATAGTGGAAGCACTGAGCCAGTATAGTTATTGACCTCAGAATACTGTAACTTAAGAGGAATTCTTGACAAAACACATACCAAGAATTGTAACACACTGGATGGAGTCAGTTGAAACTTTTCTGAGTAATAAACTGTTGTGTTGGTGGTCCCTTTTATCTTTGTCCAAAAAAAAAAAGGGGTGGGGAGGTGTTTACCTCTTATCTATAGTGCAACACAGCAGCTTATTTCTATGCTGATACTCCAGCAGATCTGCTGTTTCTTTTTTTCTGTTTTCTGTTTTAATTTCCTGAGCCTGAGAATTCATTAGAATCCAAAGCTTACTGTCCTGATGGAGGCAATACAGATCAGTCTGAATGTCATCTATTTCAGTAGATGCCAGACAAGTGCTTTAAAAATGTTTTTTTAAATCCTTCTGAATTGTGGTAAGAGATTGCTATTTATTTGAAAATTGATAAAGGGGAATGGTGCAGTGAGCCTGAGCTTGTTTCTGGGTATGACCCAGGGTAGAGGGAACATGATGTAGAAAGTCAGTAAGCAAATCGGCAAGGTGCACAAGTGACAAGATAAATAAGGTCCTGAGAATTGTTGGTACAAGAATTGAGATAAACATGATACTGTGAAGCCCTAGAGCAAAATTAATATATACAGTGGCAATGATGGGGCCAAAGATTAAGAAGTAAACATAAGGTACAAATCTAATTACAACAACTTAACTGACATGGGCCTAGGGTCACAGTTCATCAGGGTTAGGGAACAGCATGATGATTGCAGGTACAAGGGAAGAAAAGTGAGACCACAAAGAGGTTTAAGAGAAAGTGGGGGAGACAGAAAGAGTGTGGAAGCAAGTTCCAGAGTGAGGAAGGCAACCCTAGAAAAATAGATCTTCGTCAAGATATCCCCTTCATTGGGTCACACCTTTGAAACTGTAAGTCGTCGACATCAGGACCACTTGGTAATGTTTGCTAGCTGGGGGGCTACCCATGATGACATGCAGCATTGGCGCCTATACAGTCGTGGGCAGCCTCACTGCTCCTGAGTTCTTTCTTCTGACGTCGACTGCTCATCGGAGCTGTAGAGAAACAACATCGTTGTTGCTACAATTTGTTAGTTTTTTGCTGTGCTACAGTAACTTAACTGATTATGTGCTTTTTGCCATCGATCATCCAGACTGCCAGATGTTTTTTCTATGTCAAAAATACTCTTTCTTAGCTTTAGGTCCTTCAAGGTCTGCCGGTATCACTCACAGGGCACAGGGGATGATTCTGGAAACAAATTCTTCTTCACAAGATTTAAGTGATGGCATCCCTGATCCAGGCCATGGATCTCGAGCCAGCCTCTCAATCCGGTCCACCTATCACCAGTATAAATCCTCAGAGGCTGTCGGCCACACTGTCGCCGATACAATCAGTGGGACCATCAAGACCATGAAGTTCTCCCCAGAAGACTGGTAAGTCCCCACCATTGACTGTTCCAGCAATGACTGTAGCACCCCCGCGACCATCCTTGGGTTACCTAGGTCATGGCTCGGCTCTGGCACTGCAGTACCTACTGTGGACAGTTTGCTGCCTTTGTCGATGGGCTGCGTCTTTTCAACACTTACAGTCACCCCTTAGCTGGTGTTTTCAACTCACAGGATGTGATGGTATTGCTCTCGAACAGAGTACTTTGCTAATTACTGACATGGCATACACCATCATTGGTAACTACTGTCTCGTTGACTGGGCCTTCCTGGTTTGGACTCTTGTTGATGGGACATGGCAGCACACCTTATGATCCTCCTCCACAGTTGACGCTTGTGTTGCTAACTCCATCAGTGTCCTCCATCATCACTTGAGATGACAAGGTTTGTTTTTATGATGCCTTTTGGATACAGAAAAGGTCTTGGAGGATTCAGATGGAGAAGAGGAGCTTTATACAACAGGTCTACCCTCTAGCCCTACCCTGTCCAGGTGTAGGGCACCAGACACTGTGTTCATGAACCCCAGGTTTTCTTGTAACTGTTCCCCTTCTCAGAGATCACTCAGACAAATCAAAGAGGTCTTGAATGTCAAGGGGGAAGGAAAGGGCTCCAGGAATAATTGGAGTTTTTGGAGGTGGACCCTCCACCTCCCATGGTGATGCCTCCTGTGTACCAGAGTTGGCAGGAGGAGGCATTGTATACTCAAAAAATATCCCAAGTTCTGTTCCTGGCCCCAGGTGTTTTTGGTGGCTCGCCCAATTACTGCTCCTGAACACCCAGCTATTCCAGACTTCCTCAGGGCCATCACTGTCCTGGGTACCTGGCCTCCTCCTACAGTGCCAGATGGGCTAGATGTTATTGGCCATCACCCTATCACCTATGCATCTTTGGACGTGGCCTTAAACATGGTTCAGGAGCGTGTGGACTGTGCTGTCCACATATTCACGTTTATGCAGTAGGCATGGATATAAACTGCCGCCAATAAATCCATTTATCAGAGCAACTGTATGTATACGTGTAGAACCTTACATTTACATATGTAGTTGTCACATGAGACCCGATTTATACACCTAGTTAGTTCTTCATCAGATGGACGTCACCCTCCCCCCCTCGCTGGCCAGCACTACCTCCCAGTTTCACTTTTACTACCAGGCCATAAGATGTGCTGCTCACTCGCTCCCCCAACACACTCACAAAACCAGACCGACTTCTCTCAGCACATCTGGGGAAAAAAAAAAGAATAGATCGTCTTGAACTGCAGCTAAACTCTCTTGCCATCACTCTCTCTTCACTCAAGCGAGTCTTGCTCGCTACACTGGCTCCTTGTTACCAGGATATTGGCCACTCCCTACATACCAAGGTGTACCAAAAAAAAGTTAAACCATTTTCCTTTTTTCCAAGCCGAAGTACCTTATTTGCAGATTCCCTTCCGAAACTGGTCCTGCAGCCTTCATTTGCTCTGTCTCCTTAATTTCACAAAGGCCATCTTGCTACGGGAAACGCGCAGATGCCATCTTTTTGAAATAGAGCAACAACAATAAAAAAGCACACTGTTTATAACACACACAAAAAAAAAAGACCTGCAACTGATGAATGAACTTCAGGACCGGACAGCCAGCCACAGGTCTCCCCCATCAAAGATGCCTATTTCAACTGCTCGCTGAATGGCACTGCCATTTCCCCCCACCCCCAAACTTTTTTAAGAAAGCCAAATGTTCAAGTCAGTCAGCGGCCATACTCTCATGTCAGTGCGTCATCCTGACACCATGTCCTGTACTACAGTATAACAGCCAGGCTGACAGATGTGCACTTACACGGTACATCACAAAAAAATCCACATAAAATTCAACTCAATTTTTATTTTGCAGACTCGGTCAATAAAAATGGAAAATAAAGATACAGACTCCTACCTATTGCATAAATGAGATATGCAGTGGGGAGCTTGTTGGATAAATGACTTATTTTCACTTGTACTGTTTGACCTTGGGCACATCACTCGCAGCTTGCGCCACTTTTTAGGTTACTCAAGGTCAAACAACACCCGGGAATATAAATCGCTTATCGAACAGCTCCCCATTGCATATCCCTTATATCTCCGGCATGGTTTTCTGATACTTACCAGGCTGATTGCTTTCCTGGCCTTTAGTCACCTGTCAGTACTTCAGATATTTTGGGTGATAATTTCTTGTCCCATACAAATCCTCCAGGAAGTTCTTATACACTCCACCATTGCCACCGGGGGTACAAGTTTGGGGCAGGATCTCCTTACTTTTGTCCAGATGGAAGGAACTTGCAGTGGTCGAGTGGGTCCTGGACATTGTGGAGAAAGGGTATGCTTTAGAGTTTTTGTCTACCCCACCCTCCCCTTGCTTCTTTTACCCCAAAACGCTTTCCCTACTGCAGAAGGAAATACAGTCTGCTTCTCGACAAAATTGCTATTGAATCGGTTCCTACAGAGGAAAAAAACAGTAAGCTGTATTCAAGATGTCTCCCGATTCCAAAATGGGCAGGTGATTCGAGTCCTAGCGAGACCTGAATAAATTCATGGACAACAAAAAGTTACTACAGACTCTCATCCTCATACTACAGAAGGAGGACTGGCTCTGTGTCATAGACTTGGAAGATTATTGTGCTAATATAATACGAGCATAGTTATGTAATATTACTGCTGCCTTGAAAATAGATCATATAGTAAACTAAGCAACATTATTTTATTTTGTGACAGCCCATTCTGTAGACATACGTACAGTTTTGTACAGGATGTTTCAGATGTGTACATATAAATATATATATATATATATATATATATTCGATATTGTTTTCTGTTTATATGATGAACTGTTTTTTTTTTTTTCTCACTAGTTATGTGTAGATGAAATTGATGACACGCGTTTTAGATGCAGGTGCTGTGATGACGTGAGTTCTTGAGGACTTTATTTATTTATTTAGCTTTAGTTGACCGGGTAAGTACACTAGACTAGACAATTGCCTATGTTCAGGTACGACCTGGGAGAGTACAGGAATTACAGATTCAAAGTACGTAGGACAACATGATAAAGATTGAGACAATTTATAGAGTCAGGGGAGGCATATCATATTCAGTATGTACACAGCAGTAGAACACATGTAGAACTAAGGGCAGTACAATAAGTACAAATTGAGATACAGCAGATAAACCACAACTCCCCATCGGGGAATCGAACCCTTTAAAAGAGGATATTTGACAGTGTACATTTAACCCTTGAAAAAGCACCTTTGAAGTGTGAAATGCTATCGGGTGGAGTTTGCATCTCTGCAAGCAGTTTTGTTTGCTTCCTCAGCTATTTTCAAGGCCCCTGGAATTCTGCGGTTGCAGAATTTACCGCAGAATTTGCATCATGCCGCAGAATATATATAGTGCCGCAGAATTAATAGTTTTTGGTGAATTTTCATATAAATATACTGTTTTTCCATAGTGTCAGGCTTTCTTTCCCACCTCGTTTATCCTGAAGCCCCTCCTCTATGCTCAGCATATGATGTCATCGATGACATCGCATAATATTTAGCCAATGACAGGACTGCATTCTGCCAGAGAAATGAATAAATCATGCCGCAGAAATCAGAAAATGCTGCCACAGAAGTCAAGGAGCCCTGCCGCAGAACACCAGGGGCACTAGCTATTTTGCACCTTAGTATAGTTAGGTTTGAATATCAACTTCTAAGTTAAAGTTGAATTTTTGAACCTTAATAACTTTGGAGCTCTTTAATGGACCTGCATGAAATTTGGCAAGCATAATCTCTAGCAGTAAGTCTCAAACATGCCAAATTTCGTGTATGACTTCGCTTTCTTTTTTTTTTTTTTTTTTAGCTTATTCTTTCTTCCCTTGGCTCCAGATAGCTGGGACACCCCAACCAATCTCCCAGCCCATACACCCGACATCAGGCCACCTCCTCAATTCCCCACAGCTTACCCTCTGTGGCGGTGTGGTGAGGAGCTGCCCCCCCCCCCCACTGTAGCTCAACATCCAGAAGAGGAGGTGCCATTCAGGGTTGGGCCGTGGAGGTTGGAAGCTCATGCTGCTACTGACCAGAGCCATTTTTCCATTTTTGGTCCCCTGGAGATGAGGCGTGCAGTAATGTTGATGGGGCATCATCCGCGCGCTCTCCCTCAGGCGTCTGCCCGTCTCCGCCCCTCTTTCTGCAGCTCGCCGGCACGCTACCCCCCACCTCCGCTTAGGAGCCAGTCATGGACCGACCACTGATGTCCCCTCCCCAGAGAAGGAGAGCAACCTTGGACGCTCAATACTTCCTTCCTTGCCATCCTCGGTGGCCCATGCTCGTTCCCAAACACGGGTTGCCGGCATGGTGCAAGGTAAAGCGACCAGCGCCTCAGCCCTCAGTGCCACCAGGCCAAAAAAAGCTAAATTTACATGTTTTAGTCCATTTTTATCTACAGCTATTTCTCAGAAATGGCTTTGTGTCATAGTCTGCAGTTTTTAGGGTACACAGCCTATGGGCCACAGATGTGCCTTTTGAAGATTTGGTGAAAAAATATTGATCTGTTCAAAAGTTATGACTGTTTTAATTTCCCATTATTTCCTATGGGAAAAAGTTAAGTTTGCCATGCGACATCAAGCTTGCTTTCGCAAATTGTTATGTGCAAAAATGAGACTTTAAACTTTTCCTTTTTTTTATTAGTTTGCAGAATATTGGAGCAAACACCCATCCCCCGATCAGAGGAGTTACCGGCTACTCACTTCACACGTAATGGATTTTATGAGGCATAGCTACAAAAAGTCAATCAGTTTTTATTGGAAGGGGAGAGGATACTGTAAGAGTTCATGTCCAAACTCTCATGTACAAAATTCATAAAAACATTTAATGCTATGCCTTGGATTACATACACAGTACCGCCTCCCAGTGTTGGGTAAATTACTTTTTCTATTACTTTCTATTATGTTTAAAAACTTGTTCCAGGAAGCTCTGTGCAGTCACTAACAAGGATGGAGATGTACTAGAAAAAGTAATACACCTTACAGTTATAATTACTTATTTCTTTGTATACAAAAATAGCTATAACAGATTACATTTTTTGAAAGTAATAGGTTAGTTACTAGTTAGTTTCAAAATAAATGCCATCAGTTACAGTTATGTATTTCTTTTAGTATAAAAGGACACAAGCAATTATAACTATAAGGTGTATTACATTTTCCAGTACTTCTCCATCCTTGCTAGTGACTGCACAGAGCTTTCTGGAACAAGTTTCAAAAAGTAATAGAAAGCAATAGAAAAGTAACTTACCCAACACTGCCCCCCCAGCCCTGATCATAATAAGATGACAAGTTAAATTCCTGCCAGCTCCTGGTAATCTAGTGGTACTCCCCTCCTGGCTCCAGTGTATCAAATAAAATAATCATTCCCCGTGTTTGCCATAGTGTAGGGTCCCCCCTCCCATCGCCATCGAACAATAAACATACCTCAAACCCATTTCCGTAGCGTAATGGACCCCCTCCCATCCCTGATTGAACAGTAAACGTACCCTGAACCCATTTCCGTAGTGTAGTGAACCCCCCGCCCATCTCTGATCCCAAAATAAACATACTCCGAACCCATTTCCATAGTGTAGTGGACACCCCTCCCAGCCCCGATCCCCATGTATAAAATAAATACAAAGCCCCCCAGTATTTCCATATTGTAGGGTCCACCCACCCAGCCACAGTCCCTGACATATTTACAAAAGACCAACCCCGTTCCCCAGCTTTTCCATAGTGTAGTGGCCACCACCCTGTCAGGACGGGACCCCCACCCTGCCCCCCAACCAATCGCAGCAGAGCCGGCGACTATCTCAGCCCTCCACACACCGCGGCCAGCTGCTGATTGAACTGTCTATGCACAGGTACTGTACATAGTACGCACTCATTGGTTCAGGCAGTGAGCGCATACTATGTACAGTACCTGTGCGTAGACGGTTCAGTCAGCAGCTGGCCATGGTGGTGTACGGAGGGCTGAGCCAGTCGCCGGTTCTGGTTGGGGCGGGGGCGGTCCCGTCGTGATGGGTTGGGGGACCACTATACTATGGAAAAACCAGGGAATGTGGATGGTCTTTTGTAAATACGTTGGGGATCGGGGCTGAGGGCTGGGAAGTGGGGTCCACCACACTATGGAACTGGGTTTGGTTACGTTTATTGTTTGATCAGGGATGGAAGGGGGGTCCACCACACTATGGAACTGGGTTCGGTTTATTGTTCGATCAGGGATCGGGGCCGGGAAAGGGGTTACTCACTAGACTACCAGGGTTGGCAGGGGATTTAACTTTTTTACTTTATTATGATCTTGGCTGGGAGGGGAGTACTGTATATGTAATCCAAGGCACAGCATTAAATGTTTTTATGAATTCTATACATGAAAGTTTGGACATGAAATCCTGCAGTATCCTCTCCCCTTTCAATAAAAACTGATTTGATTTTATGAGACATAGCTACAAAAAAATCAATAAGTGTGACGTGAGTAGCCAGTAACTCCTCTAATCTCTGATCAGGGGATGAGTGTTTGCTCAAATATTCTGCAAAATAATAAAGAAAGGAAAAGAGTGTATTATGTGATGTATGAAAATACGAGACTCCTATTTTCGCACATAACATAATTTGAGAAAGCAAGTTTGCTTTCACAGGGCACACTTGAAGAGCCCCTGTCTTTGACTTTAACTGCTGGTTTAGTAGTATTTTAGCTGGACTTGGGCCAGTGTGTCAGTGATGCGTGACGATATAGGGTGATTTTTAAAAAGCATCCTCCTCCTTTTAACTTGCACAGCGGAGTCTGTCCGCCAGACGCTGAAGCCCCGTTTGGGGAACGGACTGGGACATTGAGGACCGCTGGGGAGAAGGATTGAGCATCCCGGGACTGCTTTCCTTTCCTTTTCGGGAGATTGTGTGTCGGCACACTCACGGACCCTTAAGCGGAGGCGGGGAGCCGCGAGTGCCCGGCCGTATCGACAGGGCAGGGCGGACGCTGGCGTCATTGACGTCCTCGCTCCCGACATAGTACACAAATAAAAATGCCGGTCCTGAAGTGTGAGCTCTGCTCCACCTCCACTGCCTACTGTGCCCGCCAGGTGGGGCTCTGCTTCCGAGGCCCCACTCTGGGGGGGTAAGCCAGGGCAAGCTACTGTGGACCTTGGGAAGGGGGTGCCCGCCCGGTAGCCCCACCTTGGGGGGTAAGCCTGGGCGTGGCGAGGTGGTGGGAACAGGAGCTGAGCTCCTGCAGGGGGATCGGGGCTGGAAAAAATAAAATAAATAAAATGAAAAAATTGCACAGCAGGGAACTTGTCATTATCCAGTGGGTTATCAGGCGATCGGGGACGGGGTGGGGCCCTATCCAAGATTTTTAAGATTGAAATGTTAACCGGTTAAGTTTAGAAAACGTTGCCAGTGCAGGGTTTGTGGGCCACTGTGCTGCTACCTAACATACTGCGGGAGCTCCCATCTGTAAAGACATTTTACCAGTGAGATACGGAGATGCTTTCACAAAAAGTAAGGAAATTCATTGCAAAAAACTTTGTTAATGCATTAGTTAGGGTTGTAACTACAGCTACAAAAGTAGGGGAATGTGGCGTTAGGGTTTCCAACTCTAATGTCCCACCACCACAACCTACAGTACACTTACAGACATGGGGGGTCTGCCTTGGTCATTGCCCCTCAACGCCACTCAGCCTCACTACCGACAGGTGCTGGAGCTGTCCCTTGAGATTATTCGCCCTAACGCCACCCCATTCCGTAAGTAAATAAGCTGGGATAGGCACAGTATAGGAGAATGGGTGAACGTAGGGCCAATGTTCCCAAGGGACAGTCCCAACGCCTGTCAGTGTCTGCAGGATGGGGGTGGGTGAGCATTGGGGGCAGTGACCCCAAGGCAGATACCCTGACGCCTGTTTAATGTATGCAGGTTGTGGGTGGTGGTGGGGCATTAGGGTTGGAAACCCTAATGCCACATTTCCTTACTTTTGTGGCTGTAGCTACAACCTTAACCTCGATGCATTAACACATTTTTATTGCAATGAATCTGTATATATGTAAGTTTTTTTTTTTTTTTTTTTTTTTTAATATAATGAAAGTATTTTCTATGTCACATCTGCTTTTGCTGTGATCTTTGCTTGGTGTTGCTGGGAAGCTGTTGCGACATTTTCTGTATTGGCTCGGTGACATAGGCATGAAAGATGCTTCTCTTCATGTAAAAATCAGAAAAAGCGCTAGACAGTACCTCTGCTTTACACTGGCAGGCGAACATGACCTGTTTCGTCTTCTGCTTTTTGGTCTCTCCTCTGCATCACAAATATTTACCAGGTGCTTCCGGGTGGTAGCAGCTACCCTTAGGAGAGAAGGGCTTTTTGTCTTCCCTTATTTAGATGACTGGTTACTAAAAAACAGTCCAGGGAGGTGGCCCAATATGCATTGTCCCATAGATCCCTTTCTGAGGACTTGGGGATTATGTTTAACATATGAAAATCAATTCTGACCCCATGTGAAAGGCTCCAGTTAATTTTTGTGGTATTTGAACAGAGGGCAGGGAATTCCTGCTCCTGGTAGGGCAGAACATGTGGTTGCCCAGTCTCCGCTAGTACCTGAGAGCCCCTCTGTACCAGCTTGAACAGTGCTCCATCTCCTGGGTATCGAGGCCACCTCCATCACAAGGTTCCATTTGTCCAGCTGCATATGTGCATTCCTCGTTGGACACTCCATGTACAGTGGGATCAAGAGAAAGATAACCTAGAATGCCGTGCTCTAGTTGTGTCTCGTTCTCTCTCTTTTTTTTTTTTTTATAAGTAGCTCTATACAGACATAGATTTCCATTCACTGGTACTTACCTGATGATCCAGTGTTGTTGTACTCCTGACTCATGAACTGTCAGGGGCCCCACTTAGAGGCATCCAGTATGCTTTTGAATGATTTGTGCACAAGTGTAAGCAATTACTAATCAGTTCCTCCTTGTTTCTACAGGGTTTGCACTTAACATTAATTTACTGGCCTGGGGCATAGTGCAAACTGCTTCGGGCCAGTGCGATTTCCCTACCACTTGCCCAATGGGGTTAGTGTACAAAAAAAATAAAAACTCCCCCATCCATCCCAACCCCACAACCCTCCTCACCCATGTCCACTTAGGCAGCAACTCACCAAAAATAGGCAAATAAAATCCTAAGGAAAGCACACTGCGGATAGTATCTTAACAGTCTCACCGGTGGGCTCAAATTGGCTGGCAGTATAGCCTAGAGGTTAGAGGAACGAGGTGTGAACGAGCTTGGTACATCCAGCAGACCAGACCTGGGTTTGAGTCTCGCAACCTCCACTTGCATACTGTGTGACTCTGAACAAGTCTCTTAACCGCCCCGTGCTCCCAGGTCGTACCTGAAAACAGGCACTTGTGCCTAGTGGGCCTTACCCGGTTACCAAAGACTTAAAAAAAAAAAAAAAAAAAACTTTCAGCAATCTCTCTCTCGTGTTATCACAAAGCACTACTGGGAGAGTGTGTACAGGCATTCGGGACCTTTGCTGAGACTGTTAAGATATTACAGGTGGCATGCTTCATTAAAGATTCTATTCTCATACTTTAGAACTTTTAGCAACTTGCTAAAGAATCATGGGGAGGGAGGGTGGCAGAACTGAGAAGGGTGGGGAAGATTTTTTTTTTTTTTTTTTTACCTTAGTTGTGAGAGTCAGATGGTGGCCAGAGAAGGTGAGTGGAGAGTTTGTTTGTCGGTGTCAGGGACTAGTATGGGCTTAGCATGCTGTGGGGTTGCCACTGGACACCTGGGAGAACTTATGGGGAAGGTAAGAGGAAGGGGATTGCCACTGGACGCCACGGAAAACGCATGGGTAAGAGGAGAGGGAGGCGGTGCCAATGGAAAACAGAGTAATTGGAAAGAGGTGAGGAGACCGAGTTCTTTCCTCTCCCCAGTAATCTCCGTTATAACTTGGGGCCAGTGTAAATCATTTTGTTTTGGGGGGGCAGTGCAAATTGGTACCATTTTCCTGGTTAGGTCAATGCAAACAAAAAGTTAAGCGTGACCCCTGTTCTAGTAAACATTTTATTTAAAAAAAAAAAAAAACTGATTTGTATCTTTCAGTTTATAACTCTGTCTTCTTCGAGGATCTCTCTTTCTTCAGGCCACACCTATGGAACTATAAGCCATCAGGCACTAGGACAACATGGAAACTTTTGTAAGCGGTCCACTAGGGGCAACCCATGATGATATCAGATGTCTACTCCCATATAAATGTGGGCAGCCCCTTCCCATCTCAGTTCTTATCCCGCTGTCAACCATTCTCATTGGACCATGCTTGGATATGACTATGTTACAGTCCTTGACTTTCTTATCGTTTTTCCTCACCTTAGTCACACTGTCACTTTCTTAAGTGATCCTCGATGGCATGTGTGTCGACTAAAGAACCATCAAAGCCGTTCTGTTATTGCGAATGTGGTGAAAAAATATGCTCTGGAGACTCGCACGATGACTGCTTGTGATGCCTTGGCCTGGACCATAATGTTTATGCGTGTCTGATCTGCGAGGGGCTTAATACAGCCACCTGGCAATTGTGAAAAGGTGCTTTTGGAAAGCTTAGGGTCTGCCGGTGGCACTGAAGGTTAAGGTGCTGAACGCCTTACCTTGCGCTACACTGGCGACCTGGGTTCAGTAATGAGCCTGGGTCGGCAGGCGTGAGAGAGGATTGAGTGTCTGTAGGACTGCTCTCCTCTCTTGGGGAGGGAGGGATCATCATCCCACCCATAGATAGCCCTCTAGTGGGGGTTGGGGAGGGGCATTGCAGGCAGGGAGACCAGCAGCTGGCGGGCGTGGCATGTGCCCCCACACACCTTGGGCCGGGAGGGACACAGAAAAGTGGAAAATTGTGGCTGTTGGCTGCATGAGGTCCTGCTCCCGTTCTGCCAGTCCACCGTCATGGCCTCCCCAGATTTGGATTGTGCTCAGGGGAAGGAGGTAGCTTCCTTCCTGGCCCCGCCATTGGGGTGTCATCATCTTCTGGGATGGTCGGGGCTGGTGGACTGGTGGTACAAGATGAAGTGTTTTTTTTTTTTTCTTGTTTTGTTCTTGTTTTCCAAAGTAGTACACCATGTAGTGGGTCAGTCTTTCCTGTTCCTGTTACATGCCGTTAGCTCCTGCTCATGCAGTCATCTCCTGCCTGCTATGACTGTCTTTGTGATTTTTGTGGTCTTCTTCCCTAAATTTCCTCTCTTATTATTTTTTGAGGGGAATTTGTCTTCATTAAAGATGTTAATTTGGGATATGACAGGGGGAACACTTTCAGCAGCTTTATATAGCAGCGCTGGCGAAGAATATCCTTTCCTGAATGAGGATACAGATCCAAGTGCAAATGGGACGGAGCAGATGCCATCTGCAGCTGAATCTATTTTTGACATTGTAGTGGCCTTTCAACAGCTCGGAAAATCAGTCCTCAGAGCTAGAAGTCGTCTGTGTAAAAGTGGGCCATGTGCCTTGATGACTGTGAGTGTTTAAAATGGCTATGGCCAGGAACGAGAAAATGTTATGAGTGACTGGCATGATGCAATGCAGCAAGCATCATTACTGTTTGTTAATTGCCATTTTTGAGGCTGTCAATCCCAGCAAGATGATTTGTAGGCCAATTTGAAATACAAAGAAGAGGCTTCTGCAAAATTTAAAGAATAACTGGACTTTACCTATGAAACAGTTAACCCTTTGGCTGTTGACAGAATTGGAATGTATAGGAATTCTGGACTGTTACATCGGCACAACAAGGGTTAAAGCATGTTATAACCACCTGGTATAATAGACATAAGGCACAGAAACTCCATAAATATGAACATGAAAAGCAAGACTGCCTGGCTGATTGTGTTTTTACTTGGAAGTATAACAGGAGAAGCATGCTGTGGATTTGCAGAGGACATCCCACCTTGAAGTCTACTCTAAAAAAAAAAAAAAAAAACACGAGTCATGATCGCTTTACATCTACCAGTGAGGTGGGGACATAGTCCTCAGAGGATTTTTTTGACAGATTCCTCCGAAGATTTTTAAAATCAGCCATCACAAGAGCCCTTGCTCCACGTCGACTCTGATACAGAGTAACAGACTTGTACGTTTCCAACAGGATACAAAGGTACAAGGAGAGGAGGGAGAAGGCGGAAGGGAAAAACAAGGATCAGTCCAAACCAGAGCAGAGCAAAGCCGAAAGGGAGACCGACCAAATCCTACAAGACAGAGAAGCTGTCAATATCATAAACCATTCATCTTTTGAACTTACTGTACCTAGCACAAATGAGTATTCTAAACAAGATGCTAAGCTTTGTCCCAGCCTGTGATATGTCAGTTTGATCTATTTGTGGACTTGAAAAAACTGATGAGAAAATTGAATTTAAAGGTGTTGTTTCATAAGGAGATTGGTACCACAGACACTACTTTCACGACTTAAACCACTTCCACATTTATTCCACCTTATTCACCAGCTGTCCTGGTGAAAGTCTGCATACAAGGACTTTGAGAATTTATACTCATGGGACTTAAACACCAGTTATATCAACATCACTAAACTGCAATTAAAGAGCTGTAGAACAACCCCCTAGTGACTATAAAATCTGTGGACATGGGCTGCTCACTTGTCCTACTAAATACTGCAGACTATGTACAAGAAATCCTTAGGCAATTGTCTAATAATTTTTATATGGGTTTGAAATCTGATCAGACGAATTTATTTGAGAGTGATCAATAATTTTCTTCATTAGAATCTGGCATCATTTCACAAAACACTTTTGATTATCTGTCAAACATCCTGTCAGACCTATAATCTGTGTCTTGCCAAAGTGCATGAAAGTTTGCACAGTCCCCCAGGATGCCCATTTGTTTCAGGCATTGCGTCTCTGACCAAGGCCTTTGTGGGCAAACATTACTAAGAACGCATTCAGAATATTGCCTTCTTTTATTTGAGACACTACACAAATATTGGGCACACTGGGAGACCTGTAACTTGAACCAGAGTGGCTTTCAAGTGATGATGGACGCCACTTTATCCAGATGTGTCCCATGAAGGTGGTCTTGACGCCCCTCAATAAGTGGCTGGATTCCTCTACAGATTACAGTACACCCTTCAAGAACTTATTATACAGATTGGCTGAATTTGTCCTTAAGTGTAGTACTTTCTTATTTCAGGGCCAGTATTTCCTACAGGTCAAGGGTATGGCCATGGGGGCAACTTTTGCTTCCAGCTGCGTCAATTTGTACTGTGGCCTGTGCGAAAAGGAAGCGGTGTACAACCATGGGATAAACCCATACTTTGGTGAGTTCCTGCAGTTTTCCTCATAAGGCTTCTTGAGATGGGTAGTCTAGTTAAAGGCCCTTGTTAGGGTTACAAAGTAGGGAGAGACTTTTATTTATTTTTTGAATATTCTTTTTTTACCTTCCTCCCCACCGCACTCCGTTGTCCTCTCTTTCAGGTGGCCATTCTCTTGTTGCTGCTTTGGCACTCCCTTGCATCTGTGCGGGGCGTGGACATGCAGCACGGGGAGGCAGGGCCACCGTCATCCAGACTGCATGAGTGCCATTTTCACGTTTCCTGTTGCCCTCTATTGCGCCGCTCATGTAGTGCTCCTGGTCTCCACCGGGGGCCACTACAGAGCAAGGCCACCCCACAACCCACTTGAGGAGAGCAGTCCTACAGACGCTCAGTCTTCTCCTTCCCCTGCCAGCCCCAGACGTCCCTAGTCCGTTCCCGAACCTGGATCGCCAGCGTGGCGCGAGGTGTGGCATCTAGCGCCTCAACCCTCAGCACCACCGGTCCGGCTGTGGGAGAGATTTTTAGTGTCTGGGCTATATACAGGGGCAGATGAAGCTATCGACTTGTCAGGGCAGAGCAGAAGGAAGTTAATTGAAGGACCTTTATTCAGGTTTTATACCTGTGGTTACAGGATTTACAAGGGCAATGCTCACACTGTTTGTGTTTGCTGTTTGGGCCTGTCCCACAGTGTAAAGACTTGCAAGATCTGCCAGGGGTTCAGCCAGGCCTCAGGTTGATGCTGAAATAAGGCTCTGAAGATCTCTGGATGGGAAATGGGTTGGTGGGGGGGCAGATACAGAAGTTTAGACTGGGAGCTGCACACTCGAACAGATTTAATAGACCATTATGGCCTGTATCTGCTGGCATTTTCATATGTTCGTATGTAAACCATCATCACCATAAAGGCCATGGAAGCTTAGGCCAAGGCTGGCGGTTTCAAGATGGCTTCTCCCTTAGCCTAACTGCCACCAGGAAGAAAACTCCCAAGACATTTAGCAGCACTGCCACCACTGTGGCCATCGAGCATTTCAGATAAGGGAAAAGATAAGTCGTCGTCCAAGTCCTCCTCCTCCAGCCATCCCCACAAGCATACGGATTTAACTCCTGCTTTGCTGGCGAGGTTGAGGCCTCTGTTAAAAGAGGGCAAGTCCTTTTCGTCCACTCCAGTGATGACTACAACCCTTCAGACCATCGTTGACACACCAGGGTCGGGACCTGGCTCTGGCACTGCTGAACCTACTACAGATGGTATGTAGGCCCAGTCATCTGATGGTTTTATCCCTTTCAATGCCGGTAGTCTTAGACCCTTTAATGGGCACTGTCAGTTCCCAGGTTGTGCTCTTATCATTCTCTGAACTAGTCTGATGCCTGTAAGCATCGCTTCCAATGATGACAACTAATGTCCCGTCGATTGGGCCTCCCCCGTCATTCCATCATCGATGGGATCTAAAAGCACACTGCTTATTCCTGCACTGCAGCCGCAGCCTCTGTCATCGGCTCAGTCGATTACCCCTGTCATCATTCCAGATGACAAGATGGAATGTGATCCTGATCTCCTTAGTATGGAGGAGGATGAAGATTCCTAGGAAGGGGGTTATGGGATTTACCTTTCGGTTCCACCCTGTCATTATATAGTGAGGACTCTGCGGTATATACCCTATGGTCTTCTGAAGATCCTTCATTCTCACCCCAGGAATTCTTTAGCATCTGTTGACAGATGTAGTGTGCCAGCTGGGTTCAGCTGCCCTTGAGAGGAGGAGTCCATGCAAATAAGGAAGGCATTGGCCAGTCAGGATAGAGTTAGAGTGCTGCCTGCGGTCAGCCTGAGGGACCTCAGAACTTTTTCTCTGCTGAACTGGCAACACTGCCCCGGAACTCTTCTCTTCAGAGATCTTCCTGTGCCATTTTCTTTCTTTTTGAGTGCTGCCTTTAAGGTATTTTGTATATTTTCTTCATTTTATTTATTTAGCTTTTGTTAACCAGGTAAGTTTTACTGCATCTGTGCTGGGTTCTGTGCAGTTGCTGGATTTTGTTCGTGTTTTTCCCGCTTCTGTGTTATTTTCCGAAGTAAACTTTGCCCGTGTGCACGATAAATTGCGTCGTTTTTATTTAACTTGTTAGTTTTTAGTGTTTATCGGTGGCTTTTAATGCTTTTGCGCTAAAATCAATTTTTTTTGCACTTGTGTGCAGTTTTTCTGTTACGCACCAGCGGAAATTCTTGAAACCCTTTTTTCTCTATTTAAATTAAAAATTGATTGATATTTGAAGGGTAATCCCCTCTCTTTTGAGGTGAGACTCTCTTGCTTGCTGTGCAGTGGGCTTTGTTGACAAGAGGTGTGGAGGTGGTTCTGTTTTTTTCCTCTTTGTGGGGAAAAAAAAAACTCTTAAAGTTGATTTTGATTTGTTTAAGCTTTTGCCTAATTATTATTATCTGGGCTTTCAGTCTACCTCCCCCTCCTGTAAAAGCGCTGATGAGGGTACCTCAAGTTAACACAAAAGAAATGACAAGTCCCCTTGGGACTTCTGTTATTACAAGTCTGGTTCTGTAGTAGTTGTTTCTCTGTCCAAGCCTTTAATTTGAAAATAGGCAGGGTGTCCTCTTCCCTGCACAAAGATAGAGATTAATCTCCTCTGACCCTCCCTCATGATGTACTTAGGGAGTCATCAGGGGTTGATAAAATTATGCCCTCTGCAACTGAATTTCTGAGAGCTTGGCAGTTATTCCAGACTTTTTTTCCGGGCGTGTTCTCGGCTCCTTCGTGTCCGAGTATGCCTCTCCATGTTAATCCTTATGTCCAAGGATGATATTGTTATTATTATTATTAGTAATTTTGGAGAGGAGTTTTCCTTCATGAACAACTCTCGGTACCCACTAATTCCAGTCGGTCACCCTGGGGTTGATTCAGGTTATGGTATAATGAGGCATTTACATTCAACCGGTGGACTCCCTGGACTTTTCCCTCCAGGACGACACTGATAAAGAGGTGGACGACGATGACTTCATAGATCTGGTGGTTGCTCTCCTCCAAAGAAGTTGACAACTCTCTGAAGACACCTACAGGTAGGTTCCGGAAACCCCTCCTTCTCTTTCGGGGTTGACAGAAGCATTCAGAGGAAATATCAGCTCAGTAAGTGTTCTGCTGTTTTTATCTGTACACTTTCAGATTAAAGAGAGTTAGTGCAAATGGCGGCCTGCTTCTCAGCCTTGTGCCACTGTCTGTTTTCCTTCCAGAGATGGACTCTAAATAATCATATGCCATGTGTAAGACATTTTACGTAATGCGTCCTACCTTTGTAGCATACGCTATTATATATTAAGAGTTTTTTGATGTATCCTAGCCTTGCCATAGTGCGACAGCTCTGGAGCACTATTCACAAGGAGGTTTGCTGAAATACCCAAGTGCATATAGTAGCACTATGCTCTCATAGCCTTAAGTTGTAACGTTACAGCTTCTAGAGTCTTGGCATAGGCCGTTTCCCTCAGGCCTGTCTGAAAAGTTCCAGCCTTTTAGGTTTTGCTTTGGTGCAAGTTTTGGTTTATCTTTATGGCAAACTAAAGCTGACAGGCATGTATGGACGAGTTTAAGTCTCTTAGTACTCAGTTAAAGATAAGTGTTCCTTCCCCAGAAGTCTCAGGAGGGGCTTTGGGTAGGAATTATTCTCCCTTTAACCTTTTTCCCCTTACACCAACACATTTGGAATAAATGTGAAGTTTTCCTGGGGTTTAGGCAGGAATGCTCTCTTCATTCCTGGTAATTCCTTTCTCTTCAGTTACTTTTCTAATTGGTTCAAGTTTTTATCCCTTCTTTGGTTGGTGTAAAAAAAAAAATAAATAAATAAAAGAAGATAGATGTATGCAGATATAGACGTATAAATATGTATACATCTATGTACATGAGTAAGTAAATGAATAACTAAAATTGACCTACAAGTGCTGCATTCTCTGTTTTTCTCCAGTAGCACGTCAGCAGTGGGAACTAGAGCTCTAAAACCTTGTGAGGGTCAAAGTCGTGAAAGGATTCCCTTCTCCTTGGGAGTCGGACTTTTTTTTCGGACTATTACCTGAATTTTAAAGGAAATGGGGAACAGCAAATCATTATCGACTTTCACAACCTGGGGTCAGGACGCTTCCTTGACTCGGGTCTTTTTATTTTGCAAACACGGGATTTTCTTGTCTCCCTCGATACATTCTATGTTCTCAGTTCCTTAGCCTGGGGTTTTTCTCAGGTGGCTACCAGTTCCCTTCCATGCCATTTAGACTGCGTCCAGAGTGTTCTCAGATACGGAGTAAAAATCAGGCTGTTCTCCAGGTATTTGGGTAGGTTGGCGGTTCTCATCTGAAGACAGGGAATCTCTGGTTTCCCTTCTCAGGGACTTTGCCATCCTTAACCAATTCTCTTTGACTTTAGTTTTCAAGCTCTGAGTCTGACATATTATTTCCTACAGTCTTTTTTTTTTTGTACCTACAAGAAAAAAGTTCACTAACTAACCATCTAAATCTCGGCAACTCCTAGGGGGCAATGCTCATCTCTTGTCAGGGGAAGTTTGTTCCCTGTGTATGGTGTATGCTTTTGTCACTAGAGTCCCAGGGACTAGACCTCTAAGTCAGATTCCAAATAAGATAATTTTTTGTGAAGCCTGAACCCTCTTACAAGCTGGACTGGTGTAAGGAAACAGTGAACTTAACACCTCTCCCCCTCAAATCTTCAGTACAGAGGCTTCCTTCCGGTGGGCACCCCCCCCCCCTTCGGGGGGTTCCTTTATTGGGTCTTAGTTTCTGAGAGTGTCCTTCTTTCATCAGTCCCTAGAATCTCAGAGCATCTCTGTCAGGCCTGCATGCTCTCAGTCCAGATGCCATTTAGTACAGAGATGACCAGATGATAATCCTGCCCTGTATCACACCAACGAGCATTTGGGACACAAGGCTTCCAATCTCTCTGCAGTAGCTACGAGTTTTGATCTCTAGCTGGCTTCCTTGGAGGTGTCTTAGTCACTCATCCATCTGTCGGGCAAGGACAACACTTTGACATAGTCAGGGCCACCGCAAGTGGGCCCTTTGGCAGATCCTCTAAGCTGCATTAGTCAAGGCCACTGCAAGTGAGCCCTTAGCACACAAGTCCTAGCTACATCATTCAGGGGGTAAGGTCAGGTCCTGATCTGAATTTTCACCTCCAGCCCGAACCACCATTTTTTTCCTTTTTCCCTGTTTCAGGCCCCAGCTCGGGTTCCTTCCAACAGACTTTCTTGTCTCAAGACTGGTCGGAGAAGTTTTCTCTCTCCCATATATCCCTTGTTTCCTAAGCACCTCTCTAAGTTCTCATCCACCACAATCCCAGTGGCTCTGGACAATTTTGGTACTTTCGGATAAAAAATGTTTCAGTTAAACTGCCTTCTGGCTGCTTTCGTTTCCACAAGCTACTTCCTGTCTTGCACAGGAGTAGTGTTTCTCAGCTCCCAGTCTTTTCTCTTCAAGGCCTGGTTTGTGAGAGGCTGGATCTCCTAGAGTCCCTGTATCCAAAAAAGGCCTGGAACATTTATGGGGGGAAAAAAAAGATTTAGTACTACGAAAACCTCAGTTTCCTAGTAGAAGGGTTTTTCCTGTTCATACAAGGACAAGAGCCTAGAGTTTTCAGTCCTCTTTCCTCTCATGACTGGATTATTTAGTTCATATCCAGGCATTACTGGCTTGTACATGGAACTAGTTTGGTCTTGGTGACTGGTTTCCTGTAAAAATATAAAGGTTTTCATTTTCTTACTTGAAGTAGGACAGCAGGCCTCTTTTTTTGGGAGCACACCTAGTGGTTACTTGGATTCTTTTTCTGTCAGGCAAGAGAAATCTGTCATTTCTCAGACCATTTTAAAGAATTCCGCAAGGGTCGTTTGTCTTCCAGACCGTTACAGGGACAGGAGTTTTTTCCCATGGAACACAAGCCTCTGTATTTTCAAGTTCATGGAGTGTCCCTTTGAACCTGTGGCAATTCTGTCCTGAAGCGAATAACATCGAAGAGTACCTTTCTGCTTGTCTTTTCCTCTGTCAAACGGGTTTGAGTTTCAGGTTTTTCTTTTAGGCCTTATCCTCTCAGTGCCTTTAAGAACAATTTAGTCCTCTGGATGGGTAGAAAATCCTTTTCCCAGGTGTCTACCATTTCCACCTTCATCAACCCTTTTTCTCTGCCTGTACTGCTCTCAGGCAAGTCCTGTCTAGGCTTTCTCAGGCTGCTCGGACTGGGCACGAGTTAGTCCTGCCTGTCTGTGTCAGCGGTCGTAGCAGTTCAGGTACTGTCATTATCATCTCTTCCTTTCCTGCGTTTTCACAGAAAAGGAGAAACCAGTGACCAAGAGTATTTTCCCATGGGACTGTTTTCCTGTATTTCAGGTCTGGTACAGCAAGGCTGACATTCAGCCCTTCTCGTGCTTAGGGTCTATTTCCTGGAGAACAGCTGCCTCCTGGGCAAAGTTTGAGGCTATATCCTTACTAGAAGTGTGCAGACCACTTATTTGAAATTTGCTTCTCACATTCAATAAGATCTTTTCTTGGATGTGTAGTCTAATAGGATGCCAAATTTGGCAGGATTGTACTTCAGAACCTCTTCTTAAAATAGATTTATGTGCCTTCCTCCCAACTATACTGATTCGAAGTCTGCATCTGTCAATAGATGCTAAAGAATTCCTGGGGTGAGAAGAAAACAATTACTCACCAAAGTAATATTACTTTTTCCAGGGTATTCTTTAGCATTATTGACACTCCCACTATTCCTACCCTGGAAACCTTGTCTAAAGGCTCTGTTAGGGGATTTAGCCAAATTTGACAACTGTCATTCATTCGTGTGATTTTAAAAAAAAAAAAAAAAAAAAAAAATTTCATAATAGTGGATTAGAATATATGGTGGGTTATTGTAACAGTTTTTTTTTTTGCCCTAGCGGGCACAGTTTTTGCTCTTTTTCAGCTCCAAAATGCATTCTGAGGTCCCGCTGGCTGACTGCAGGCAGCGCTGTACTCTGACTGCATCCTGATTGGCCAATGCCTTCCTCATTTGCATTGACTCCTCCTCTCCGGGGCAGCTGAACCCAGCTGGCATACTGCATCTGTCAATAATGCTAAAGAATCCCCTGGAAGAAGTAATATTACTTCGGTGAGTAACTGTTTCTTCCAGGCTTTGCTCAGGCAAACCCAGGATTTTGTGGGCTTTGAAGTTTAAGAAGACTCCAGTAAAAGCAATTTAATGGAGCTTTTGGAGTTTCCAGCTGCACCATCCCTTGCAGCGTTTCCTGTACATCCTTCATTAGAGGATGCCACCATTGCTCCCTGGTATAAGCCTAATACTTTGCCTGCAGTGCCTTTAAAGGCTGATAAACAGTACCTTGCTCTGTGAGTTATGCCTTATAATATTTTGCAACCTGAAACGGAGTCAGTAATTATCATGGCTGTTTGTTTTTTTTTTGTGTGGTTTTTTTTTGGCATGAATAATACAAATAGAGATGATGTCACAGCATAATTTCATAATATAGCCATTTCTTTTAAACAGCCATTGTTGAAAGTCCTACATTTATGCATTATATATACGTCGTTATTTATTTTTCAAAGACAGGTTGTGCCTGTTTTTGAATCCTATTAGCTACTTACTCCTGTGTTTCTCTGGTTTGTTATTTTAAAATTCAAGGCAATTTTAACAAAGGGATACCATATTTTATGAAGCAACTCTGTTTTCTCATTATAAAAATAATGAATTCTTTCCAGACTATATAACATACGAATATACGAAAATGCCAGCAGATACAGGCCTTACGATCTATTGAGTCTGCTGGATTGTGCAGCTAGCCCCTCTCCTTGCAGCTGCCACCCACCTCCCTTCTTCATAATTCCCCCTCACTCTGTCACATTTCCTCTTAAAGCCATCTACCGCGCTACAGGCTACTACCTCCTCAGGCATAGTATTCCACTTGTCCACCACCCTATCTGTGAAATACTGTCTCCTGACTTCCCTCCTGAATCTTCCCCCCACTCCAGTCTCATCTGGTGCCCCCTCATGACCCTTCTTTTTCTGATCTGGAAAATCCCTTCTGTACTAGTTTTGTTTATTCTCTTTAGGTATTTAAAGGTTTCGATCATGTCCTCCTCATCCCTCCTCTCTACCAGGGAATACATGTTCATCTTGCCCAGCCTCTTCTCATGGGAGTGTCAGTCTAATCCTTGGATCATCTTTGTCGCGCTACGCTGTACACCCTCCAGCAATCTGATGTCCTTCTTCAGGAAAGGATGCCTGAACTGCACGCAGTATTCCAGGTGCAGCCTGACCAGCTACCTGTAGAGGGGCAGGATCGCCTCCCTATTTCTAGAGGAGATTCCCTTCACTATGCACCCCAGCATTCTGTTGACTTTTGCTGCCACATTCCTGCACTGAGCTGAGTTGTTCATAGTCCCCATTATGAGCACCACTAGATCCTTCTCCTTCTCTGTGCATTCCAGCTGTACCCCCCCCCCCAGCTGATAGCTCCTCCCCTGGTTCTTAGCCCCGAAGTACAATACCTTGCACTTTTTGGCATTAAATCCCAACTGCCATGCCTCTGACCACTTCTGTAGTTTGGTCAGGTCCTCCTGCAGCCCCCTCCACCCTTCGATGTCATCTACCACCACTCCCATCTTTGTGTCGTCCGTGAAGAGACTGATCTTGCTCTGGATCCCGTGGGAGATATCAGCAATGAAAATCCCGAACACCACCTGTCTCAACACTGATCCTTGTAGCACCCTGCTTGTCACATCCCTCGGTGTTGAGAGTCCCACCACCCTTTGCTGCCTACCCTTCAGCCAATTGGTGATCCGGTTTACCATCTTTGGCCTCCCCCCCGTATATTCCAGCCCCCCCCCAAGCTTCCCATGTGGCACAGAATCAAAGGCCTTGCTGAAATCCAAATACAGGACACCCACCGCATGGCCTTTGTCCAGTTCCCTTGTCACCCAGTCGTAGTATTCAATAAGGTTTGTATGGAAGGATCTTCCCAAGACAAACCCGTGCTGCTGACTGTCCTGAAGACCATTGTTCTCCAGAAAGGTCACCTGCTTCTCTTTTAGGACAGTCTCCATCAGTTTTCCAACAATTGATGTGAGGCTCACTGGTCAATCATTAAATTAAACCATGTTCTTATGGAAGGTGGATTCTAGGATCATGGATATGTTGTTCATCCACACTCATTAGCATGTCCCCTATCCCTTTAAGGATTCACTGGAAGTCTTCAAGTTGACTTCTCCCACCCACCCGGGCGGTATATACCTTGGCTCCACCCCATGACGCCAGGTCTTACTATCCGCTGGAAGATTCATGTTGCCTCCCTCGTGCTCATGCATTCTATAGGCCCTGACTTTCAAAACTTAGATTTTACCAAAATTAAAAATCGTTTGAGTTAGCGATTGCATTTTTGCATTTTCGATTATGGAAGAAAAATCTTCCCCCGGATTTCGCCGGTGTTCTTGCGGCCAGAAAATGTCGTGTACGGCTCCTCCACGTCACGTGCGTCTACTGCCTAGGTGTCGGCCGTGACACCTCGTCCTGCAGCTTTTACTTGGCCTTCCATCCTAGTGTTCTGGACGACCACTTAGCACATTTGAAATTGGGAAGACTAGAGAAAAGGAACCCTCCCGTGAAGTCCAAGGAGGCTAGGTGGGCGGTTGCCATGGCTTCGGGCTCTGCCGAGCAATTGGAATACATGCAGGTGTTCGAGGAAGAAGCGGCTCATGCTGCCAACTCTTTGGGCTTCTTCGTTCTGCTCAACCTGAGCTCTACCTTCTCGGACTCCTTCCAGGAGTTGTGCCAGTCTCTCCCCACCCGGGGAGAGGCGCCTGCGGGCTCTCACTTCTCCTGATCCTGTAAGCGGGAGAAGGAACCAGGTAAGTCTTCGTCTCAGTGAAGGCGCTCTTGGGACCATGAGAAGTCCCAGGAGCATGCGGTCTCGACCTCAGTTGAGATCGCTTCTTTGGCCGCTGGCTTCTCGGACCATTCCGTCAGGCCAGCCGACCGAAGATGCGGTCGACGAGGTTGATATTGTTATTGACTCGCTTTTGCCGACTCCAGTCGATGACTTCTTAGAAAGGACTCCGGTCCTTGTCTTCCCCGATGAGGAGACCCAGCCCGCTGGTGTCCCCATCGAGGACCCGGTTCTGGACCCCTGGACATCACCGGTCCTGCCATTGTCCCCCGAGCGACTGAGTTGACCCGCCCGATCTCGGTCGAGGTTTAGAACCCCCTTGTCCGGCAGGCCGAGGAAGAGCCATAAGTGCACCAAAAAGGGGCGACGCCATTGGACATCCTCCTCAGATGAGGAGAGGCTCTGTCGGAAACTCCGGCACTACAAGGACCTCTTGTGGCAACAGCTGATCTTGTCTGGGCACAAGCCTGCCCTGGCCATTACTTGGGCTTTCGCCGCCTAGGCCGAAGCTGACACTTTCAGAGCCGAAATCCTTGGCTCCTTCGCCCATGGGACCAGCAAGACCACCTGTTCGGCCTAAACCAGTCTCTCCACCGATTGTGGTGGAGCCACTGCCTAAGCAGCCTGTGGGAGGGGCTCCTTCCAAAGAAGACAGACTGGACAGCGGGCTTCCCCGGCGTTTGTCGGTCACGGTCACCCCAGACCACACCTGGTAAGTCGAGGATGATTTGGGCGGCAGGCCGCTGTATCCGCATTTGTCGGATTCGGACATCGCCGGGCTTCATTCTCATCCTGGGGATAATGAATCGTTATTGGCTTAGTGATGGAGGAAGGTCCATCCTCCTTCCAAGGGATCCTTCGCCTCATCTCTTGAGTCCACTGGGATGCCCCTGGAACCCATTCAGAAAAAGGCGGAGTACCCTCTTATGGACATCCTTAAGAGGGGATATCCCTACAGAGGCCTTTCCTATGGCCGAGGCCATTGTTGGTCCAGCCCTTGAACTCTGGTAGTGTCCTGCCTCTTGTCCAGCTCCATTTGCCCACATGGCCCGCAAGTACGCGGTGCGCATGGTGTCCCTAGCGGGGTTCACAAAGCACCCTTCGGCCAAGAGCCTGGTGACCGCCTCTGTGTTCAGGCATACTGGCAGTTCTGCCAGTATGGACCGTTCTCCTGATAAGGAGTTTTGGACCACTCAGCTAGGAAGGTCTATGTGGCTTCCTCCTTGGACCTTCGTCAGGCAAGTTCGGCGGTCATCATGGCACACTTCTCTCACGCCCTTCTCGGGTCGCTAGATGAAGTCCTCCCACATCTCCCCTGGGACATGCAGATCACGGTAAAGCAGGTCTGAGACCAGGGCCGAGCTGTTGCAAACAGCAGCTCCAGATGGACTGGACATTAGGGACTCTTGTGCCTGCTCGATGGCTGCCGCTGTTGCCTCTCGCCGCAGGGCTTGGCTGAGGCTCTCCTCCTTCCCGGCGGATACTCGGCACAAATTAGCTGATGTGCCCTTCCTTGTGACAGACTTGTTTGGCCTAGGAGTGGCCGGTCACCTTCAGCGCATAGAACAGTCTAGTGCCACCTTGGACGCCACTTCTGCCAAGGGTTCTTTGGGCAAGAACCAGCAGAAGAAGAAGCCTTTTCGGCATTCTTCCCTTGCGGCTCAGCAGTCCTCCTTCCAGGGAGGACAACAGTACCAGCATCAGCAGCAGGCTCAAGCTTGGCGCCCTCAGCCCAAATCTGGACCCCAACAGGCCCGTAAAGGTCAGGTCCTGGAGCCTTCTCCTCCTCCAAGCGTGCTCAGTGACTGGGTGGGGGCTGTCACCCCTACTCCCGTCATGACGGCTCTGGATCCTCCTGTGGGGGGGGGGCTGGCCCTGCCACTTCCTTTCTGCGTGGTCAGTTGTCACTTCGGACAGGTGGGTTCTCGAAGTGGTCAGTCAGGGACTGCCTCTAGAGTTCAAGCAGTACCCTGCCAGCCAAACCCGCGCCCCTCGGGAGGAACGGATATCCACTCACACCCAGTCGGCTCTTCAAGACGACGTTGCTCAGCTCCTCCTCATGGAGGCAATAGCTCCCATGGCGGATCTTCCAGCAGACCCAGGCTTTGTCTCCAGGTACTTCCTGGTGCCCAAGAGGATGGGGGTCTAGCGCCCTATTCTGAATCTCCACGACCTGAATCAATATTTCAGGTCTAACACCTTTCAGATGGTCACTCTGTCCCAGATCATTCCATCCTTGGAGCGAAACATGTGGTTTTGTTCACTGGATCTGCAGGATGCGTTCTTTCACATTCCAATCCGTCCATCTCATCAGTGGTTCCTCTGCTTTAGGGTCGAGGGGACCCTGTATGAGTTCCGAGCCATGCCGTTCGGCCTGTCATCGGCCCCATGGGTCTTAATCAAATGCATCGCAGTGGTGGCGGCCCATCTGTGGTGTCGGGGATCAGACTTTACCCTTACCTCGATGACTAGCTTCTGGCAGGTCACTCCCTACAGGAGGTGGAGAGATCCGGAGATCTGGCCCTCCAGACCTGCTTCCAACTTGGCCTCCTAATCAACGAGGCCAAGTCGGAACTCATGCCTTCTCAGGTGAGGGGCTTCATTGGTGCAGAGCTCGATTCTTGTCAAGTCAGAGCTTGGCTCCCGGTGGACAGGGTGGAGATTCTTTCCTCCTTTGCCCAGTCATTTCTGGTTGGGCAGTTGCGCCCTGCCTGGGACTTTCTGTGCCTTCTGGGTTACATGGTGGCTTGCACCTCGGTGGTCCATTGGGCCTGGTGGCACATGCGCCCCCTCCAGTGGGAGCTGGCCAACCAGTGGAATCAGCACCATGGTTATTTCCACCAGCTGATCACTGTAACCCAGAAGATGTGGGACGCTCTCCAGTGGTGGACCGCCCCAGACCGGTTGCAGGAAGGGATCCTGTTTGTCCGCCCTGAGCCGACGGTCGTTCTCACGACCTATGCCTCTCTCATGGGTTGGGGAGCCCACATGGGGGACAAAAGGGCCTACGGGCTCTGAACCTCCGAGGAGTCCTGATGCCACATCAGCCTGTTGGAGCTCAGAGCAGTCAGACTTGCACTGTCAGCTTTCGCTCTTCTGCTCCAGGGTCAAGTGGTTAAAGTCCAGAAGGACAATACCACGACCATGTACTACCTCAACAAACAGGGCGGCATGCACTCCCATCTGCTGTGCAAGGAGGCGCTCTGCATCTGGACCCTCGTGAGCAGATTGGCGACTGATCTCCTAGCCATCCATGTGGTAGGTGCCTTGAACCATCTGGCGGATACTCTCAGCCATCTAGGCCAGACACCCCACGAGTGGTCTCTTCACCCAGAGGTAGCTTACAGACTGTTCTCTTGTTGGGGCAAACAGATGGTGGACCTGTTTGCTTCCAGGGAAAACACCAAGTTGAGGCTGTTTTCATGCCTAGCCCCTCAGCAGGGCTCGCTGCAGGGGGAAGCCTTCTCGAGGCTGTGGACCCCAGGCCTCCTCTACACCTTCCTTCCATCTCCCTTGATCCACAAGGTGAAGAGGGACAAGGCGCAGGTGATCCTGGTAGCCCCAGACTGGTCTCACCAGTTCTGGTATCCAGATCTCCTCAGCCTCAGCTGCAGCCCCCGGAGCGGCTTTGTACACACCTGGACCTGATATCACTCAATCAGGGGAAGGTTTTCCATCCAGACCTTCAATCCCTGCACCTCACAGCCTGGTACCTGAGTGGCTCAAGTTCCAGGCTTTGGGTCTTTCCGAAGATGTCTACACTGTGGTGGAGGCATCTAGAAAGGAATCGACCAGGAAGTGTTATGCCTTCAAACGGAAGCGGTTTTCCATTTGGTGTCTGGATAAGGGCCTGGACCCTTTGTCCTGCCTCGTGGTTAATGTACTCTACTACCTTTGGTCTCTCTCTCCAAAGGAGGTCTACGGTCTTCGGCCCTTAGGGTGCATCTGGCAGCCATCTCTGCTTACCGGGCGCGGGCCGGTCAGCCGACCTTGGCGCAGGAGACAGTGGTCGGGTGCTTTTTCAAAGGCCTGGATCACATATCCCCTCCGGTGCGTGAACCTCCACCTCCATGGGATTTACTGCTGGTACTGGCAAAGCTCATGGGCAAGCAATTTGAACCCATGCACAGGTGTGAGTTGTCACACTTGTTGTGGAAGATGGCCTTCCTGGTGGCTATCACTTCAGCCAGAAGGTCAGGGGAGCTCCAGGTGCTTTCGGTGGACTCCCCTTATCTGGTCTTCTACAGGGACAAAGTTGTCCTACGCCCCCACCTGAAGTTCCTTCCGAAGGTGGTGTCAGTTTCACCTTAACCAGGTGTTAACTCTGCCGGTTTACTACCCAGCCTACACCTCGGAGGCCAAGTATAGTCTCCATACTTTGGACCTGCGACGTGCTCTCTCCTACTATAAGGAGAGGACAACGGAAATTCGGGGAGCTGTTTGTCACCTACGCTGAAGCCACTTCTGGCCAACTGCAGCGAAGCGGACCATTGCTAGATGGATTACATCATGCATAGGTCTGTGTTATGAGTTGGCGGGCAAGGAGCTTCCCAGAGGGATAAGAGTTCATTCTACCCACCATACTTCTGCATTGGTGGCTGCTTCCAGGGACCTCCTTATCCAGGAAACCTGCCGGGCTACTAACTGGAAGTTGGCAAACACCTTCATCACCCACTACCACATCGACCTTGAGTCTTGCCGGGATGCTGGTTTTGGGCCTCAGTTCTCCAATCTCAGTTCCCTAAGTAGGGGGTGTGCGCCTTGCCTCCCTCCTCCCGGAGAACTGCTAGGAGTCTGCCAGTAAGTGTGGATGAACAACATATCCACGATCCTAGAACAACAGGTTACTCACCTGTAACAGTAGTTCTAGGAATGGTTTATGTTGTTCATCCACAGAACTACCGAACTCCCCAGCTGCGGACTTGCACAACACCTGGCCTGGCGGGCTAAGATCTGGCGTCATGGGGCGAGCCGAGGTATATATCACCCGGGTGGGTGGGAGGAACCGGCTTGAAGACTTCCGGTGGATCCTTAAAGGAAAAGGGGACATGTCAATAAGTGTGGATGAACAACATATACAACTCCTAGAACTACTGTTACAGGTGAGTAACCTGTTCTTACTGTCTTTCCAGGCCATTAAAATACTTTTTTTTTTTGTGACTAAAACGGCTAGGGATAGAAGTTCATGTTTATTTTATTTTAGTCTTTGGTAACCAGGTATGACCCTTATATGTAGTGATTTTGTGGCCAATCGGAATGGTTAAGGGGTCTTTGTTTATTTTGAAGCTTGTTGCTCGTTCTAATACTTCGTAATGGTATCCCAGTATTTTGTTGTTTTTTTTTTTATATGCAAAAACCATATGTATTAATGATCCCAAATTACTCTGACACCTTGGACAGTTTGGTTGTAAATTTGGATTGAATGTATGTAGTCTGGAGGGAGTTAAATACGTCCTATGTAAAACATTAAACTGGATCTGTTGCAACCATGCTGCATAAAATTCTCTCTGAGGGTATATAATAATCTCTTCCCAGTCTCTTTGTGGAATATTTAATCCTTCTTGTTGTTCCCATTTAACCCTTAATGAAAATAGTTCTGCATGTGAATGTTCTTGCATTAAGGTTTTAATTTTTGGATTTTGAATTCTTAAAATGTCTTCTAGTGGTGAATGCATGTTTAGAAATCGTGATTTTGCAATGTAATCTCTCCTTTTTTTTTTTCTGTCAACTATTTTCCCTCCGGTCGCCGGGCTGTGGGATTCCCCCTCAGGCATCAACCCTCAGCTAGCTCCATACCACCATGCCTGATGCCCTCCTGACCAGGAAATTGGGTGCGCTAGGTCCTCCACTCCACAAAGCTGTCTACTGACCCACCAGCTCTGTGCCCCCCCCCCAAAAAAAAACATTCTTAGGTAGCATGAGCTTATGATGGCTAATCCTGTGTTTTTTTTTTTTCTTTGTTTTTTTTTCTTTCCATATAAATCTTGTGATTTATCTAGGTCTTTTTAAAACTTTTCTGGCATTATTGGTGGTAGAGTTTGAAAAATACAGGTTACTCACCTGTAACAGGAGTTCTAGGAATGGTATATGTTGTTCATCCACACTGTCTGGCAGGTATCCTTGCCGCTTTAAATCTTGCTGGAAGGTCTTCAAGCTGGCTCCTCCCACCCACCCGGGTGGTAAAACTCTCGGCTCCGCCCCATGACGCCAGATCTGGCCCGCTGGAAGCTCAGGTTGTGCGTCGAAGCCGGGGAGGTCGGGTGGTCGTGTGGATGAACAACATACCATTCCTAGAACTCCTGTTACAGGTGAGTAACCTGTATTTCTAGGGACATGGATATGTTGTTCATCCACACTGTCTGGCAGACTCCTAGCAGTTCTCTGGGAGGAGGGAGGCAAGGCGCACACCCCCTACTTAGGGAATAAAGACTGGAGAACCGAGGCCCCAAAACCAGCATCCCGGCGTGACTCAAGGTCGATGTGGTAATGGGTGATGAAGGTGTGTGCTGACTGCCAGGTAGCAGCCCTGCAGATATCCTGGATAGGGACATCCCTGGAAGCAGCCATCGATGCAGCAGTATGGCGGGTAGAATGAGCTGTTATCCCTCTGGGAGGCTCCATGCCCGCCAACTTATAGCAGAGATCTATGCAGGAGGTGACCCACCTGCTTATTGTCCGCTTGGCTGCAGGTCTGCCAGGTGCGGCTTCAGCATAGGTGACAAACAGCTGGCGAACCTCTCCCCGAATTTCAGCCGTGCGCTCCTTATAATAAGCGAGCGCCCTTCTAGGGTCCAAAGTATGGAGCCTGTATTCGGCCTCCGAGGTGTGATTGGGGTAGAACACCGGCAGAGTCAACACCTGGTTAAGGTGAAACTCCGACACCACCTTCGGAAGGAATTTTGGGTGGGGTGCAGGACAACCTTGTCCCTGTGGAAGACCAGGTAAGGAGACTCTATGCAGAGCGCCTGGAGCTCTCCCATCCTTCTGGCTGACGTGATAGCCACCAAGAAGGCGGTCTTCCACGACAGATGAGAGTTCACACCTGTGCATTGGTTCGAATAGCTTGCCCATGAGCTTTGCCAGTACCAGCAGTAAATCCCACGGAGGTGGAGGTTCTCGCACCGGAGGAGAAATGTGATCAAGGCCTTTGAAAAAGCGCCAGACCACCTTCTGCGCCACCGACTGCTCTCCGGCCCGCGCCCGGTAAGCAGAGATGGCTGCCAGGTGCACCCTTAGGGTCGTCGACCTAAGCCCTTGATGAGAAAGGGACCATAAATAGTCCAAGATGCTTGCCAAGGAACAGGAGGAAGGGTCCAAGCCCTTGCCCTGACACCAAATGGAAAACTTCTTCCATTTGAAGGCATAGCATTTCCTGGTCGACTCCTTACGGGACGCCTCAACTACATTGAGGACCTCGTCGGAAAGACCCAAGGCCTGGAACTCTAGCCGCTCAGGAACCAGGCCGTCAGGTGCAGGGATTGAAGGTCCGATGGAACACCTTCCCTGATTGACTGAGAGCAGGTCCGGGCAGCTGGAAGCTGCCCGGAGCCTGGAGCTGAGGCTGAGGAGATCTGGGTACCAGAACTGGCGGGCCAGTCTGGGGCTATCAGAATCACCTGCGCCTTGTCCCTCCTTGCTGGGAGAAGCACCTTGTGTATCAAGGGAAATGGGGGGGAAGGCGTAGAAGAGGCCCGGGGTCCACGGTCTCGAGAAGGCATCCCCCTGCAGCGAGCCCTGCTGAGGGGGCCGGGCATGAAACAGCCTCAGCTCGCATTCTCCTTGGAGGCAAACAGGTCCACCTGAGGTGTGCCCCAATGGGAGAACAGATCTTGTACTACCTCCGGCAGGAGAGACCACTCGTGGGATGCAGCCCCTATCCGGCTTAGGGCATCGGCCAGGGTGTTGGAGGCTCCTGCCACATGAATGGCTAGGAGATCCGCCTCCAAGCTGCGCACGAGTGACCAAATGCGGAGAGCTTCCTTGCATAGAAGCATGGAGCGCGTCCCGCCCTGGCGGTTTAGATGGTACATGGTCGTGGTATTGTCCATCTGGACTCGGACCACTTGACCCCGGAGAAACGGAGCAAAGGCGGTGAGAGCTAGGCGGACTGCTCGGAGCTCCAGCAGGTTGATGTGGCATCGGGACTCCTGCGGGGACCAGAGGCCGTGCGCCCGTGATCTTACTTGAGATACAGCTCTTGCAGCAGGTTACACCATTAGGACTGAAGCCGGCAGGCGCCAGGACCCCACGGAAAATTTCTAGCTAGCTATCTTCAGCGGGGACCGCCCCCGACATCGGTCCCGCCTCCGACGTCAGGTGTGGTACATAAGGGGGCGGTCCCGCCAGAATCTCCAGTTCTTTCCCGCCGTCGAACTTGCATGCCTCGACCCTTCGGTCTCAGTCTAGCGCGCGACGCGTGGTTGCTGAACTTCCTACGGGAAATTGCTTCATTTCGAAGATTTTTCTTCTCTGATGTCCTCACTGACCTCCGGGCATACGTCTAAGTGTGCTTGTGGAAAACAGATCCCCTTTAAGGACCCTCACACGGCTTGCGTTCGGTGCCTGGGCCCAGAGCACGACCCAGGCCTGTTCCTCTGCCAGGGATTTAACAGCCGCACCAGGATCCGGCACAGAAGGCTCTGCAGGCGTTCCTCCTGGAAGAAAAACTTAGAGCCATGTCCTCTAAAGGGAATCTTCTCACAAGCACGCCAAAAGAAGAGAGGAGAAGGACCCTTCCAGGTCTCCGACTCGGCCTCCGAGTCCGCAGCTCGGATCGAAGTCGGACCGTCCCGTCCCAGGGCCTCTTCCTCCCCAGGCTGCGGTGGCCTTCGATCTTCTCAGGCCCCTACCGCCAGGCCGTCGTCGTCCTCCACCCCTAAGGCCGGGGCGAAGTCCGGGGAGCGTCATCACCATCGCCACAAGTCGGGCTCCCGCTCGTCGGTACCCGATGTCCGGTCCTCTTCAGTGCCGCCGAGGAAGACCCTGGAGCTTACCCCTCTGAAGAGGCCGGCAGACCCGACGCCGGCTTGACCTCCATCGGCCGTTCGTCACCGCTCCTCGGAGCAGTCGTCGGCTGTCAGACCGTCGTCGGTCAAATCTACCCATCGGACGTCGGCAGGGGGACCGACGTTCGTGGCGCCTGAGAAGACGGCTCCTGCGTCTCCGACCGTTGGGCAGGAGTCCCTTACGGAGGAAGACTCGACGCAGCCCGAAGACCAGACGGGCGATCCCGGCCTCGCGCAGTCTCCCAGGGCTCCCTCGCCGCCCGAGGTCCCTGTGGAGCAGTCGCCGGGACCCGACGTCCGACCCTCGATGTCTGAGCCGGCGTCGGGATTATCTATTGCGGATGTAAAGGATCTCTTTACATACTGGTGGGACACCATCAAGAAGGACGTGGCGCCCACCGCTCTTCCTCCTCCTCCTTCGGCTCTGGCCCCCCCTTCACCTGCGGGGTCGGCTGGCCGCTCTACTGTCCCAAGGGAGTCCAGATCCCCTCCCAGGGCTCGAAGTGCAAAGAGGAGACCTCCGTCTAGATCCTCGTCTTCCAGATCACCCAGCCCAAAGAGATCCAGGAGACGCAGACGTTCGCCGTCGACGGAGGACGAGGGATCTGTGTATTCCACTTCCAGATCTCCATCTCCAATCTCAGTCCCTTCTCCGACCCACGGAGACTCCACGGTCTCCTCCGGATGACCCTCGTTCATGGATATCATGCGCCCATATCCAGGAGAACATGGGTGGGAATCTGAGGAGTTAGACCTCAAAGATTGCGCCTGGCTAAGTATCTTGGCAGAAGGACCCCAAGTCTGTGGTGGTGCCACCCTTGGTGGACACTTTTGTGGACGTCACCAAGGCCGCGTGGAAGCGTCCACATTAGTTACCGGCGGTGCTGAAGAAAGCTGACCGTCTATACAAGGCCCCTAGGGAGGACCAGTATTTGACGCACCAACCTCTGGCCGATTCTCTGGTCATAACAGCCTCACATGACCGGTCCCAAAGGCCGCAGCATTTGAGCACCCTACCACCAGATCCAGAATCCAAGCAGTTGGACTCTCTGGGCAGGCGCACGTACGCTTCGGCGACCTGCGCCATCAGATCCCTGAACTATCTGACCCACATGATTCAATTCCAGAACGCACTGTGGGAACAGGGTCTGGAGGCAGCTGAGAAGCTTCCTGAAGGTGGTCAGAAGGAGGAGATGCTCCAGCTCCTCCGCACGGGTTCAGACATGGGGATTCAAGTGCTTAGAGCCGCGTATGATTCCGCGGACTCATCGGCCAGAGCAGCAGCTTCAGGCGTTTGTCTCCGGAGACACTCCTGGCTCCATGTCTCCGGCTTCACCCCGGACGTCCAGAAGAACATTATGGACACCCCTTTTGAGGGAGATGTGTTGTTTGGTAATCCTGCGGAAAAAATTATTACCAAACTGCAAGAGGCTGGAAAGGCAGTGAGGTCGGTCCAGGCAATGTACCGGCCTAGGCCTGGGTCCTTTCGTAGGCACCAAGGCCGTTTCCGTGGGCGGACACAGAGGCAACAACCTCGCCCGCCACACAACAGAGGGGTTCTGGTTTTCGTGAGAACCCAGGGAAGCAGCCCACTAGCAGAGGTCAACGTACCCTTAGAGCGACCCAGCCAGCGGGCCCGTCTGCCGCCACAGCATGACTCCTTTCCGGCCCCCGCCCCTTGGGATCAACGGGATGTTATGGTCGGGGGTCGCATTGCGAACTTCGTGCCGGGATGGCAGGCAATCACCACCGACAGGTGGGTTCTGCAGTTGGTCAGCATTGGCCACTTTTTAGAGTTCGCGGAAAAGCCACCCTCGAGGCCTCCTCTGCTCTCCCGGTATTCGGGTCAGCACGGCGCCTTAATCTGGCAAGAAATACTCACGCTCCTGAACAAGGGACAGTAGAGTACGTCCCGGGAAACCAGAGAGGACTAGGGTATTATTCTCACTTCTTCCTGGTTCCCAAGAAAACAGGGGACCTCCGTCTCAACTCTGGACCTGAGCGACCTCAACATGTCGTGGTCGATACAAAAGATTCTCGCGATGGTGACCCTCCGGGCCTGATCCCATGCTAAAGCAGGGCCTTATTTAGCGATCCTTAGACATGCAGGACGCCACCTGCATATCCCCATAGCTCAAGCGCATCAGAGGTTCCCTGCGCTCGAAGTTTCTAGGCCACCACTTCCAGTTCCGAGCTCTCCTTTCGGACTGTCATCAGCACCAAGGGTCTTTACCAAATGCATGGCAGTCGTGGCAGCTGCCTCTAAGGAGAAAGGGCCACTATGTGTTCCTGTACCTCGACGATTGGCTTCTCATGGCCGTCTCAGCGAGGCGCTTCTGCTCGCGATCCAGGACACCCAAGACCTATTTGGATCGCTGGGCATTCTTATAAATCGAGAGAAGTCCGTCTTGGTACCGTCGCAAAACCTGCAGTTCATAGGAGCAGTGCTGGACACGATCCAGGGAAGAGCTTTTCTTCCAGCCGACAGGGCGGAACGCATAAGGTCCCTCATAGGGGACTTATCGACGAACCAGATCATACCAGCCAGGTCGGTCCTTCGTCTGCTCGGACACATGGCTGCGGCCATTCCTACTGTCCCTCTCGCGCGACTCCACATGCAAATAACGCAGTGGATGCTCAAAGCGCAATGGGATCAGAGGCAAAACCATTTGCAGCATCCAGTCAGGATCACGAAATCCGTGGTTCGAGACTGGCAATGGTGGTTAGCCCCCGGGTCGCTCTCCAAGGGCGCCCCTGCTTGCAGCGCCCGTCCCCAGAGATAACCCTTACCACGGATGCTTCGGGTCTCGGGTGGGAGCACACCTAGACGGGTGAGGTCTCAGGTGTATGGACCCTGCTGGAGGCTCATCTCCATATCAACGCCCTAGAGATGAGGGCGGTCCTCCTATGCACTCCAGGCCTTTCAGTCATGATCCCGCCGTGCACGATCCTGTTTCAGACGGACAACACGGCGGTGATGTATTACCTCAACAAACAAGGAGGCGCACACTCTTACCCCCTTTGCAGGGAGGCCATGAGGGTGTGGGATTGGGTAATCGGACACAGCGCAAACCTGATCGCTGTACATGTTCCCGGAGTGGACAACACGATCGCGGACTGCCTGAGTCGCTCCCAGGCCAGAGTCCACGAGTGGGAACTTCTTCAGGAGGTGGCAGAAGATCTGTTCCTTCGATGGGGAACTCCAGAACTGGACTTGTTCGCATCCCCATCCAACGCAAAACTGCCCAATTTTTGCTCGCTAGATCAGGGCCTGGTGTTTTGTGGCGAGCAGCGTTGTCCCTCTCCTGGGTGAACAGATTCCTTTATGCCTTCCCTCCTTCCTGCTGATCCAGAGAGTTCTTCTCAAGCTGCATGGGAGCACGCAAGAATGATTCTGGTAGGCCCCGCTTTGGCCCAGACAGATTTGGTTCCCTTGCTGGCACAGCTATCTGAACCCCGCCTCCCGCTGCAGCCAACTCCCACTTACTGTCTCAGGGAGAGGTTCATTGCTTCATCCGGATCTCCGCTCTTTGAACCTGCATGCATGGCTCCTAGAGACATAGCCATTTTGGCGCCACGGGTCTCGCAAGAGGTTGCTGAGATTCTCTCCAGCCAGAAAGCCGGCAACGATGTCTACTTACGCCATGAAGTGGCGTCTGTTTGTCTATGGTCACGGGCTCATGACCTTTCCTTTAGGTTGTCCTGCTGGAGTGGTTCTAGACTACCTTTCTCTTTTCAGTTCTGGGCTAGCCTACTCCTCATTAAGGTGCACCTTTGTGCTATTTCGCCTACCATCTTCCGCGTGGGGCACTGTACTATTGCTCAGCTTGACGCTTCGGGAGTTTCTAGAGGAGTTGCACCTAGGCCTCCCATTAGGGACCCTGTGCCTCCGTGGATCTACTTCTTTGTCCTGGAACAACTTACGCCCTCCCTTTGAGCCTGCCGTAGATTGGTAGCCACGTTTTCTGTCGTGAAGACGTTATTTTTAGTTGCCGCTATTTCAGCCAGAAGGATTTCTGAGCTTCATGCCTCATGTGTAAAGAGCCTTATTTGGTTTTCCACCGACAGAGTATCTCTACGGATCTAACCCAAAGTTCTGCCTAAGGTGGTTTCGACACTTATTTTAAATCAGGATATTGACCTTCCGGTCTACTTCCGAGTTACTCCAACAGAGGAGAGGCTTTGCTTCAATACCCTGGATGTTCACCGCAGCCTGAGGTATTACCTTAACAGAACTAAACCCTTGCGGCTTCTGACCAGCTTTCTGCCTCTTTTCTCAGAGAATGGAAGGCCAACCGGTGTCCAAGCAGACCTTGTCACGCTGGCTTGTCCAGTGTATCTCGACTGCTACCAGATAAAACAAAAACCCTCCCGGTTCTATCCGGGTCTTTTCTACCAGAGGTGTGGCCACTTCTTTGCAGCCAGAAATGTCTCTATTTCAGCTGTTTGCGCTGCTGCTACTTGAGCTCTGTACATACCTTTATCAGGCATTACAGTCTGGACATAGCCTCTAGGCGTAGTCCGGTTTCGCCTAGCGGTGTTGTAAGGTCTCTTGTCCTGAGTCAGGACTTGGATTGTTTTTCTCTTGTCTCTATGCCTCCTCCCGATCTTCTGGCAGCTGCTACTGCTTGGGAATCAGTCCTAATGGTGTAACCTGCTGCAAGAGCTGTTCTCGAAGATGTACTGTTACGGTAAGTTCTTACGAATGTATCTTTCCCCAGATGGGCACCCCAACCCATCAGAGAGGCATCGGTCGATAGAGAGACCGTCGGCTCGGGCGGACAAACGGGATGCCCTCCTGCAGATGAACTGGAACGGTCCACCACCGGAGAGCGTTCCACATCCCCTGGGTCACCGTCACTAGCTGGTCCAATGGATCGCAGCGTTATGACCACTGGCTGGCCAGTCCCCACTGAAGAGGGCGTATGTGCCAGCGTGCCCAACGGACCACGCTGGTGCAGGCCGCCATGAGACCCAGGAGGCGCAGGAAGTCCTGGTAGAAGCGCGATTGCCCAACCAGAAATGATTGGGCAAAGGAGGAAAGAACCTCGCCCTGTCTGCCGGGAGCTGCTCTGGCTCAAGAGAGTCGAGCTCTGCCCCATGAAAAGAATCACCTGCTTCGCTCGAGTTCCGACTTGGCCTCGTTGATGAGAAGGCTGATTTGAGAGCAAACCTGGAGGGCCAGATCTCTGGACCGCTCCACCTCCTGTCTGGAGGGGGCTGCTATCAGCCAATCGTCCAGGTAAGGGTACACCCGGACCCCTCGGCGCCACAAGAAAGCTGTCACCACTGCTATGCATTTGGTGAAGACCCTGGGAGCTGGAGACAGGCCGAAGGGCATGGCTCGGAACTCGAAAAGGGATCCCTCCGCTCGAAAACGAAGGAATCTCTGATGTGATGGACGGATAGTGACGTGAAAGAACGCGTCCTGCAGGTCCAGAGAGCAGAACCACACGCCGAGTTCCAGGGATGGTATTATCTGAGCCAGAGTGACCATCCTGAAGGTTCGAGACCTTAGGAACTTGTTTAGGTCGTGTAGGTCGAGAATGGGGCGCCAGCCCCCCGTCCGTTTCGGAACCAGGAAGTACCTGGACACAAACCCCGGGTCTGAGGGAGGGTCCGCCACCTCCCTGATCACCTCCTTTTGGAGGAGGAGAGCGATGTCGGCTCGGCGAGCCGACAGTGAGGCTGCGGATCCCGATGCCCCCCGAGGTGCGACGGCTCTGAAGGGCGGGGCCTGCTTGAATTCCAAGGGCAGGCCTTTTCCCACCACTTCCAACACCCACCTGTCCGGTAATAACGGACCAGGTGGAAAGGAAGTGACGGAGCTGTCCCCCCACGGGGGAACCTGGGGTGAGGTGACGGGGTTGGGGGCGACACCCCTCAGCCCGTCACTGGGCAGGCTTGGAGGAGGGACCGGCCGAGGGACCTCCTGGGCCTTTACCTCCCTGCTTCCTGTTGGAGGAAGCCCCGGGCTTGGGTTTGGGATGCCAAGCCCGAGCCTGCTGGCCCTGACGTTGCTGGGCTGGACGTGCCGCGCAGAGGGACGAAAGGGCTTAGGCTGTGGTTTGGCCTTTGTCCTCTGAGTGGATGAGACTGAGTCCAAGGTAGCATTGGACTTCTCGATCCTCTGCAGGTGACCTTCCACCCCAGGGGTCAAGAGGTCGGTCCCCAAGAAGGGACATCCGCCAACTTGTGCTGGGTATCCGAAGTGAAGGTGGATATCCTCAGCCAAGCCCGACGAACATAGCCACTGCGGCCGCCACAGACCTGGCACATGAGTCCCCAATGTCCAAAGCAGTCTGAAGCTGCTGTTTGGCCACTGCCCTGCCCTGGTCCCGCACCTGCCTAACCGTGGTCTGCAGATCCGCGGGTAGATGAGGGACGACCTCGTCCAGGGAGCCCAACAGGGCATGAGAGAAATGTGCCATGAGGACGGCCGAACTGGCCTGGCGAAGGCCGAGGGAGGACGCAGCGTAGACTTTTCGCCTGGCATAGTCCAATTTCCTGGACTCCTTGTCGGGAGGTTTGTCCACCTCCCTAGCGTTCCTGGCACGCCGGAAAACGCTGTTGGTAACTAACCCCTCGGCCGAGGGGTGTTCCGAAAAACTGGACAAGGAACCGGTAGGGACCGCATACTTCCTGGCCATCCTGGCCGAAGGCGCAGGGCAGGAAGCAGGGCGCTGCCAGAGCTCCAAGGCTGGGCCCATTATGGCCTCGGCCACCGGAAAGGCCTCCGTAGGGGGATCCCCTCGGTCCAGAATCTCTGTGAGGGGATACCTGGCCCGCTTAGAAACGGGTTCGAGCTTCATCCCGTGGACTCGAGATGAGCCGAGCAATCCCAGGAAGGACGAAGGCTATCATCCACCGACTGTCCTCCTGAGGACTCCAAGTCCATTCGCTTGGAGAAAAGGGAGGAATCGCCTTCGGACTTGGAAGAGTCCTCAAAGAGCTGCCTCAGGCCTGAGCCACCCTCCACCTGCCGAGGTCGATCGGGAGTGAGGGTGCAGACAGCCTATGGGACAGTCCCTGAGCTGACCGAGAATTCTTGGTCTGAGCCCCAACTAACGGCTGTGGAGGCGGAGGTTCCACCGGAATCGATGGGGCAGCTGGTTTTGGCCGAACAACTGGCCTGGGAATAGGCTCCTCGGATAAAACGAGGGGTTGTTTCGGCCGCTCCGGTGACAGCCACGTAATGGCTGGGGAAGGCGACGGCGTCGGCTTGTTCCCGGTCAGAAGGAGCTGTTGCCACATGAGGTCCTCATATCGTCGACGCAACTTACGTCGAAGCCTCCCCTCGTCCGAGGAGGAGGAAGAGGACGCCAGCGGCGCCGAGACCGGACCGCTTTGGACAGCGGGATCGGCTGGACCGCTGGCAGACAGAGACCGAGAACCTCGCTTTCCCGAGGACGGTGCGGTGAGGTGTCGTGGGGAACCGCACTCCTCTGGTTTGAGGGTTCAACCGGCCCGGAACCGGAGGCACAGACAAGCCAACGGGTCCTCAACTCCCACCGGGGAACTGGGAGAGGGGCTCTCGCTTCTCCTGCGACAACCCATCCAACGGTCGAGAAAATCTCGACAGCTCGATGGGAGTCTCGGTCAACTGGCCTGAGCGGGACACCGTGAGACCAGTGGCGGCTTAGCCGGATGATCGGGGTCAATCAAGTCGACGGCTGACAACTCGGGAGAGGGATCTTTCCCGCTCCCAGAGCGCCGGACGGTGGGACTTACCTTGTCTTCTTTTGGACCGAAAACGGTCCAGCAGAAGTTGGTCCTCACCTTTAGTAGAGAGGGTCAGACAAAGCTCCTTAAAAGAAGCTGAATAAGAGGCACCAGAGAGAGCGGGACAAATGCTGCAGCCGAGGTAGAAGCTGCCCGCGACGCCTCCTTCGAGGGCGATCATCTGCTCGAGCTGATCCGGCTGAGCCCGCCCGCCGAAACCACCGACTGGGCCTCTTCTTTGACTTCACCGAGGAGAACGCTTCTGACGCCCCAGTTGTAAACGGGCAGCATGGTCTTCGGAGGACGAGGGCCAAAAAGGAAGAGCACAGGTCGCCGCCTGCGGGTCGTGCTCCAGGCCTGGACAGTAGATGCACATGGAGTGTGGATCCGTCCGAGACATCTTCTGCCCGTCCGAAGGGCATCTCGGAAACCGAGTCGATTTTGGTCCATCGCAGTCGAGGGAGGGAGAAGACCAAGTCTTTAAGCAAAAACTTTTAAATTCAAAATCAAGAATTAGGAACCAGTCTTATACGCAGAGCATTAAGGAGGGAACCTGAGCTCAAGCGGTAAGGAAGATCTGGCGTCATGGGGCGGAGCCGAGAGTTTTACCACCCGGGTGGGAGGGAGGAGCCAGCTTGAAGACCTTCCGGCAAGATTTAAAGCGGCAAGGATACCTGCCAGACAGTGTGGATGAACAACATATCCATGTCCCTAGAAAGGAATGATATATTTGGTAAAATATTCACTTTGATCGTATTATATCGTCCAGTTAATGATGTTTCATGCATTTATCCAGGTCTTTGCTGGTAGTGTTATAACATGGGTTTATTATACTCGTATATTAGATTACTCTTAGGTATTTTATCTTCTTTTTTTTTTTTTATAAACTTTATTTATTGAGTAATTTGTGCAGAATGTCGTCATTATTTACAATAGTTCAACTTTTCCATCAGTTTATATTCCTTCAAATAATCAGTATTGTTACAGGTCTTTAAGTCTATTGCAGTAAATGAGGAAATTAATTCTAACAATAACTGAAATCATCATTACTTTATACTGTTTTGTCCTTCATTCAAGTAGGTTTCATAAATAATATTACATTACTAAGAACCCAGTTTGACCCTTTTCAAGGGACAAAGGCATCATCTTCCCTGGAAATATAAAAGACCCTGGGCCTCCATATTAATTTGAATCTGGCCTGACACCCTAGGTGATGTGCTACCATTTGTTCTAGGTGATAGATTTCATTAACCATTTCTTGCCATTTGGAGAGGCTTGAGGAAGTAGCGATATACCATAGGCACGTTATAACTTTCTTAGCCGCCTCTATATATAAGTAGTGCATACTCCAGCTAGGGGGTATTGTTCCACCTTGGACTGTATACAGTAATATTAATTGTTTAGTAATGGTCAATTCAGATGTAAGTAATTGAGCTATTGCTGTACCAAAATCATTCCAAAAGGAGCCCAGTTTGTCACAGCTCCGGAAGAAATGGGCAAAATTGGCACTAGTTTCCCACAGCTCCTCTAGCACTGTCCATATTAGGTGGGTAAATATTTTAATAATTTGACTGGTGTAATAAAAAATCCACCATTTCCATATAGATATAATGATATAAATTCTTTCCAGTATGGGGCTTGAGAAATTAAGTGGGGATATGTTAACCCTGTCATTGTGTATGTGATAAGTTTTCAGTAGTTGTGGGAGTAGATTTGAGAGGTCCATGGTGTAAGCCCTTTTCTTGTAGAAAGGCTCGGACTTGCAAATAGTATGCATGGTCTGCATTGGGCAATTGATATGTGGCCTTTAAGCTGGCAAATGGGATAACTCCATCTGTGTCCAGCAAATGATATAGATAGGATAGGCCCAAATGGTGCCAGTTCTGAAATGTTAGGGTCACCCGAGCCGGAAGTAAATCGTCTCCTTTTTTAATAGCCTTACAAAATAAAAGGGAAATTTCAATGTCAGGGTAGCTCTTAGCTTCTGATAGTATCCTCAGTACCAAAGGTAAAAACATTAAACCTTGGTGGTGGGTTCAACTGTGCAAACAATATTTTGTCTATTTCGAAAAAGTCATTTGTCATGTTGGTTCATATTGCGGGTTGATCCACAGTAAGACCACTTTGACTATTACAGCCCTTGGATATTCTATTAGGTTAGGTAAATTCATACCCCCTTTTTCCTATTGGTAGCATCAGTAATGACCAATGAACCTTGGGGTGGGCACCCCCCGATAAAATGAGATAAATATCTATTCTAGGATTTAAAGTAATAAAGGGCTGGTGTCCGTGGAAGTGTCTGGAACAGATATAGAAACTTTGGCAGAATTGTCCTTCGTACTGCCTCTATCTTTGACTATAAGGATAGATGCAGATGTGTCCAGGCACTTAGTTCATCCTCTGTCGCTTGGGTCAGGGTTTCAGAGTTAGTTAATTTTAGATGTATCAGGTTTTTGGGTAGATATATTCCCAAACATTTTATTTTGGTGCAGCCCCATCTAGATGGAAGTAACCTTTTAAGTGCCATTGAGGGGGAAAACTTTAGGGCTTATATCTCTGTTTGTTTTTTGAATGTTTATCACATAACCTGAAAATTCTGCATATTTGTGCAGGATTTCAAGTACCACTGGAGTCGATTGTTCTGGATTCAATAGGGTGAGCAGGACATCGTCTGCATACAGTGAAAGTTTAAAATGCCGGCCTCCCAGTGGAATACCCTCTACTAATAATGAATCTCTATTTGCTGCTGCTAATGGTTTGATATAAATAGCGAAAAGGAGAGGGGACAGCCCTGACGTGTTCCCCTAGTTAAACTAATTGGTCTAGAGAGTTGGCCATTAATAATAATAAATGCCTTTGGGCTTCGATAAATGTTCTGTAGCCAAGTAAGGAGGCTTTCTGGAAAATCCATGTGTTTCAGAGTATACCATAAAAAAGGCCATGATACACGGACAAAAGCCTTGTCAGCATCTAAGCTGATCAAGGCCGCAGGCATTTTCCTTTGATTTTATGTATGCCGTTAAATGTATTGTTCGGTGTATATTGTTTGCTGTCTGTCTGCAACAAATTAATCCAGACTGCTCTGGATGGATTAACGTCGGTAAAGTGTTCTCCGATCTCCAGGCCCAAATGTACATACAGTATATATCTTATAGTCCATAATTAATATGGATATGGGTCTATAGGAGGAAGTCTCTTTGGGGTCCTTTCAAGGTTTTAAAATTGGTCACAGTGTGGCTTAGGCTCACGGGGGTCTCACTCTCCTGGACCTCCATGTAAGTGGTCAGCAGTCACAGGATCAGTTGTTTGGAAAACATCTTGTACCATTCAGACGGATAGCCGTCTGGGCCATAGCATTTTTGCATTTTTGCTTCAGCTATGGCCAATTTAATTTCTTCTGGCCTGATAGGGGTTAGTAATGAAGTCTGTTGATCCCTGGATAAGGTCGGGAGAGCCATTTTAGCTAGATACTGGTTTATCTGCTTGTGGTCAGAGGGGGCTGGAGCTCTATATAACTTGGAATAAAATTGTTGAAAAGCAGCCAGGATATCTTCAGCCATATGTGCTATCTGGGACAAAAGCTTGGAATTATTTATTTGGTAATTTGGATACAACCTTTATGTATACACTCTTTTTTTACAAACGTTCCACTTCAGGATGTAAAACAGCAGAGACGTAACACAAACTTGACAGTTAAAGCAAAACACAAGATTGTTATGTAATACAGAATATAGATAAATAATACATTTGAGTTTCCTAGACAACTGAAATTTAACAGCGGGAGGAGATTCCCAATTAGAAATGTATGCCATAGCTGCCCCAGGGGGGACCTGTCAAGGTAGAGTATCGCAAAGGGTAGGAGAAAGAAAGGGGGGAAGAATGCGAACGAGGTTTCCCAATTAGCAACGTGCAGCATATCTGCCCCAGGGGGGCCTGTCAAGGTAGAGTATCGGAAAGGGTTGGAGAGAAAGAGAGAGAAAGAAAGGGGGGAAGAGTGCAAATGAGGGGTAGATTAGAGAGCGAGAGAGAGAGAAAGGGATTGGGAGAAGGAGAATATTTAGGGGGGAGAGTGGGTAGAAGGGGGAGTTGGGGGTACAGAGGGGAGGGGATTGGAGGGAGCTTGATAAGGCGATGCAAGGGATGGCAGGTGGGGGTCCAGGGTAGGTAAAACAGTAGGAACGCTCAGACAGACGAGGGGGGTATCTGTGTTGAGGATATGGACTCTGGTAAGGGAGTCAAAGGCATTTGAGTTCAGCAGGTATTGCTTTAGTTCTCTTTTAGAGGACTGAACATTTGTTGTATTAAGAGCTGCAGCAAGGTTCTCATTCAGCCATAGTGGAGCTCTGTACATGAAGGATCTTTGTCCTAGGGAAGTTCTACAAAATGGGACATCAAGTAAGCATTAAGCCACGGCGGAGGTGGGCTCTAATGCTAGATTGATGCATTGGGGGTGGTGGGCTTGGGGAGCTTCCACTCGCTTCCATGCATCAATCGCATTAGAGCCCACCGACGGAGTGGCTTAATGCGCTTTGTAACATAGGCCGATGCTTGGTGGAGGGATGTCGAGGGGGCCCACTATGACACCTATAGAGTAAGAGGCGGAGCCGGTCAGAATTTTTCGCAACTTTAATGCAATGTGACAAAGCGGTCTAACACGTTACATACATACTGATGTGGTGAAGTCAGACTGTCCCTGTAGTGTCGCGGAGCGGGCTACCTAACAGTCCTGCGAGCTTCTGAACATTTTCATGCGGGTATTGTGCTCATACCCGCAGTGGGAGGTCTGCCTTGCACGGTTCCATGGCTGCGACCAGCGATGCCCTCGCGCTTTGCATCTCGGTCGCTCTCACTTCCGGCTGCTCCTGGGATTGTCGTCCGGCTGGGTCGTCCTCGACGTGCTCTGTGGATGATGCTGCCCAGGCTGCTCTCCGCTCTGCTGCTCTGAATGGGCACACTGTGCACCGTGGGTTCTCTCTCCTCTCCCTCCCCCCCCGGATTTCCTCCCTGTCTCGGCTGGCTAGTGCAGCTCCAGAGGCGCCGCTCATCCCGCTCCTCCTCTCATTTACCCATAGCACCCAGTGCTGCTAGGCTGGGGGTCTGGCTGCTGACGGTACTGCCGACGCGGGCACGGCATATAAGCTGGGTTAATGCCCACTTCAGCTGCCGTCTCGTGACGCTCCTCGACCTATGGGTTCGCTGGATCACAGGCAAAGTATTAATGCCATGTTACAAGCTGTGTTGTCACTGTTCTTCGTGTGTTGTATTTGGGAGCTTGCTTCCTTTACCAGATCTGAAATGCAGGTAGGGGTTAGGGAGAGCATGGCCTTTCTCTCTAGCAGGCAAGTTTGGTATCTGATTCTGGATTGAAGCAGTAGTATGTGGGCCAGACCATACAGGGTACAAGTGTGCGTGAAGCGGTCAGCATTTAGCAACAGTCTGCAAGCCTTGTTAAGGGCAGTGGCAACTAAGTGGGAATTAATTAGTGTTATGCAGGAAGCGGCTTTTTGTCTCCTAAGTCGGCATGCCAGATTTCTGGACCCCTTTGGACCTCCTTCGTACTTATATATTTTTAGTTAAAACCGGGTCTGCTGCACCTTTTGATCTAGAATTTTTAGTAGTTCTGCCCTTTAACTGACAAATTTTGGGTTTGCACTTGGGATGTTCCAGAGCCCTGGGCTTATTGGAGGGTATGCAACTCATTTTCTAGCCTTGCATTGGCAACTTCCCTTTGCTTTCATTTATATAATGCATAATCCATCATCTCTCCTCGAACAACTACTTTTAATGTATCCCATATTATACCTGCCATTACTTCCGATGTATTTGCCAGTATGTATGGAATTTTAGTTTTCATCTTTTGTTTTAAAGTCTCTGTCCCTAAGCATTGTCAAATGTAGGTGACACTGGAGTGGTCCCCGGGGGGTGGCTCATGTCCACTATCAACATTATAGGAGAATGGTCTGAAAGAAAACGTGGGCCTCTACTAATGTCCTGCAACAGTTCTGTGTGTTCCTTTATGGTGAAAAATAATCAATTTGAGAGTGAGTACAGTAACGAGGAGAAAAGTAATTATATGCTCTGGCAGTTGGGGAGGGCGGGGAATCTCCACACATCTACTATCCTTAATGCATTCATTTGAGTCCGAACAGTTTCTGTGCAGTTGTACGCCTGTGGCAGAGCAATTGGTGGGTCTAAAGTTATATTTGTCTCCCCCCATTAGGATTCTTGAAACATCTCCAACATTTTATTGAAGAACACCCAAAACCAATATTTTTTCTTATCATTAATGTTATTTGGATTTTGTGTTATAATATGTGAATTGCTAGGTGGATTTAAATTCATTGCTTCAGTTTAGTTCATGTTTATTTTGTATCCTGAAGTTTTCCCATAGTCTGCTAAGCTGGACAAACATAGTGGTAGAGAGTTCTCTGGGTTGGACAAAAACAGTAGGGTGTCATCTGCATAGAGACTGATCTTGTGGTCTCATCACCTCAGTTTTTATGCCTTTTTTTAGAGTATCTCCTTGTGAAGACACTGCCATGGGTTCTGTGGCTAGTGCACAAAGTAAAGGGGGGAGTGGGCATCCTTGTCTTGCTCCCCTAGCTAGTGAGAAAGTGTTGGAAATATTAGTTTGTTTGAATTACCGCGGTTGGAAAACAATACAATATTTTTATCCAATTAATAAATGTGTTGCCAAAACCAAACTTGTTTAGAGTTTCATACAAATATTTGAGTCTAGGATTACAACCTTTGAGCTGGGAGCTCATTTACAAAGGTTACACATCAGTTTAATACAAACAATGAATGAGAAGAACATCATCATCATCAGGTTACAACAGCAAAATTACAATACGTACAATAATGCACGAAGATTTAATACAAACAATGAATGAGAAAACGAGTACAACATCAGAATTACGATAAGTAAAATAATGTGCGATTAGGTAGGGGATAACTGTGAGCTGAGTATCTAAAGAAGAGGCTTTAAGTGTTGAGAATGAGGAGGTAAATTAAAAAGGTTCTGAGCAGGGAACTGAGACTTCAAAGATTCCCTTTGTCGGGGGAGTAGGTGGGGCGAGGGGGTTGTGGGAGACCTGAGGAGAAGTTGAAGAGGGAAGGGCAGGGAGGGGAAAGGATAGTTGGTGATGGGGGGAGGGGAGGTGGCAGAGGAGGGGAGGTGGAGGTAGGCTGTGAAGAAGGGAGGGTAGAGGCAGGGGACAGAGAGATAGAGGAAGGAGAACATGGGAGGAGTGAGAGGTGGAGGGTGGGATAACGGGGGCAGGTTGGGGAGAATTAAGTGCAAGGAGGATCTTCATCTTATAGAATAGTCCCATTCAACCTGATTAAATGCCTTCTCGGCGTCCAGTTTCATAATTAATGCTTCTTGGTTTTTACAGATATCAATCAAATTTATGAGACGACGAGTGTTTGTATCCAACTTTCTGTTTTTAATAAAGCCGGTCGGATCAGGTTGAATAAGAGAATGTATTACTTTTTCTAAACGGGTTGAAAGTAGTTTTGCTAAAATTTTGCAGTCTGTGTTTAGAAGAGAAATGGGTCCATATGACGAGACTAATTCTGGATTTTTATCTTTAAAAAAAACAACAAAAAAAACTGCAATCTTGGCTTGATAAAAGGATTGTGGTAAATGGCCTATGTGAAGTGAATCATTAAATGTTTCTAATAGCGGATTAACAAGTAAGTCAGTACATTTTGTAAAAAGATCTGCAGTTAGTCCATCCAGGACTAGGGCCTTACACTTTGGTAAATTTTTAGTAGTATATTGAATTTCCTCTATTGAAATAGGAGCATCCAGACTTTCCCTCTCTGTCTGGGATAATACGAGTTAGTAATTTTATCAAAAAATGTTTCTGTGGCCTGTGGGAATTTAGTCCTATTAGATGTGTATGCATTTTTATAGAATTGAAAGAATGTTTGGTTAATTAATTCTGGATTAGTTACTAATTGGTCGTTCTCCTCTCTAATAAACTAAATCAAATTAGCTTGTCTCTCTTTCTATTGTTGAAATGCCAGTACCTTATCAGGTTTATCCCCCAGGGCATAATAGTTTGCCCTGCTCATCAGAATATTTATTTTAGCCTCAAGGGATGATGTTTTGTTAAAAGAGAACTATTGGTAAGTGTTCTCAAACCACTGATACATAGATTGTGGCTTGGGCACCCCACGTCCCCAGTATATAGTTTGTCATTAAAGTGCCTGATCCCTTGTAAAATTACAATTTGGAGGTGGTGCAGCTGGCATAGTACTAAATGGAGTGGAGCCCCCGGGAGATCGTGCTGGGCAAAACCCGCGATTTGATGATGCAGTTTTGCCTCTTTCTGTGTATTGCCCTTATGTACAGAGATATTAAAACTTCTGTATTTTGTATGCCTAGTGTGTTTTTTTTTTTTTTTAAACAAAAGGTGTCTATATGCCGTATGTGGCACACACATATGGCATATAGGCAACTTTTGTAAAAAAAAAAAAAAAAAAACAGGCATACAGAATACTGAGATTTGTTGTTTTGTAAACTTTATTTAAAACTTTTTGCAGTCCATTACAAAATAGTCATTGTTCCTGTACATCCAAAGAGGAACACAAAGTAATTTGGAGAGTCTCATTACTTAAACACAAAACACAAACCTCTTGTCTTAATATCAGATCAAGAGCTGATGTTCTTCCATATTTGTTTAGTATCCCCACCATCTGCAAAATTGTATTGGTACCAATCAGGCCTCATATAGAAAACATTATCTTGGCCAGCAACGTAACACAATCTGTACTACATTATAGGATGCCCTTATGGAATGTCAGTGTGCCAGTCCCTGCAGGAGTATGGGGTGGGGAGGTAAAACTAATACAGAATATTTCCTTTTTCTCCCAGAACTCATCTTCCTTTTGCTTCCTTCAAAACAGGTCCTCCTTTAAACTTTTTAAAAGGCCGGGAACCAGTCCTTGGATAATGTTGTCTTCAGAAGACTCCATATAGATTAATATTTCGTTACCCTGTGGGTTATTTTGTATTGGAGATGTTCCAGCTTCATGCAGGAAAGCAGAGAGGTCACCCAATGGGAAATTGTAAGGACTTTATCTGTTCCTCAGTGCAATACCAGAGTTCGCTTCGCAGTTACCACACCTAAATCCCAAAGTGGGTGAACCATCTCCGCCTGAGACCCGGGAGTCAAGCAGCACATTTACCGCGATCCATAGCTCCCGGATCTCCTGACATCTTACTCAGTAACGTGATGATCTCCCCCTAGTATTAACTTATTTTAGGACAGTCCCAGATCAAATGGAAAAAGGTGCCTGGGAAGACTTTACACTTAGGACACCGATCAGGTTTCTCAAGACTAATCTTGTAGGCAAGGGCTGGAGTATAATGAGATTGGAGTAACATATAGTGTATGTCTCTGTCTATTTTTTCACAGAGCAGTCCATTCCCTTTTTCAGTATAACATCCCCAGCCCTGAGTGGTAAGCAGAATTGGGGAAAGGTCTCTCTCCCAACCTTGCTTAATTTCCATCAGGGGGTCTCAAAGACCACCCAAACGTTTTATATAGTCTAAATATAGTCTAGCCATTGGTTTGGGCTTCAACTTAGTTGTTTCCCCTACTAAAATCTCTTCCAGAGAGGATATCTTGGGTTCCGGTGGAGATCCCTCTCCATCTTGAGCACCCCACAAACATCTTCTCATCTGAAGGTATATAAAAAAAAAAATGCGTCAGAGGAATGCCAAATTCCTTCACGAAGTCTCAGAATGATTTCTGTACTCCACCAGAGTATAGCTGAGAGATTAAACTCAGTCCCCTCGCCTCCTAGAGCCTCAAAGCCAGGTAGAGAAGGAGGAGGGATCCAAGACTCCCCGCGCAGGGCCGAACCAGTGGCCACATTCGGAGGAAACTCTCTTATGCCCCCCAATTCCTAATGAGCCACTAACCAGTCTCACGCTGCTGACCGTAAAATGGGATGTTGAATATATTTATTTTCTTCTGGATTGAAACAGCAAATAAAGTATCATATAGTGGGGCCCCATACCACCCTTCCTCTAAATTCATCCAGACTCCCTTCTGAGCGAAGCCCGGGACTAGGTTGACCAAAAAAGTCAGTTGGGCCACAAAGTAATAAAGCCACAGATTGGTTAGAGCCAGCCCTCCCCTATTTATCGGCTACCATAACATTTCTTGCCTGATTATAGGCTGTTGCCCATTCCATAACAGTGTAGTAATGTACCCTGTTAATGTTTTAGTATACTTATTTGGGATATAGCAAGGGATGGTTTGAAATAGACATTGTGGAAGAATGCACATCTTGACCAGATTAACACCACCAATCAAAGTAAGGGGAAGGGACCTCCACCTGTCACAGTCGCTTTGATTTTTTGTAAAAGAGGCTTATAATTCTGCTGCCCCAGCACAGATAATTTCCTTGGAAGATACATACCCAGGTATTTGAGTACTGAAAAAGAGTGAACAGACACCCCACCCACCAGTATAGGTTCACTAGTATTGGCTTAGTGGAGCCACTCACATTTGGACCAATTTATCTTGTAGTCCGAAAGTGGACCACACACGTCAGATAAAGCAGGAAGCTGTGGTAAGGCCTTATTGGGGTTCTTTAGAAAAAGAACATCGTCTGCAAACAACGATATGACATGAGCACTTGGTCCCTGTACATGTCCCTTAATATCTGGGTGAGCCCTTATCGCCTGGGCCAGAGCCTTGATAGTTAAAACATATAACGGGACAATGGACACCCTTGTTGAGTTTTCCGATATAGTCTAAAGAGTTTTGAAGTGGTATTTGTAAGAATTTGAGCTTTGGGTGCTGTATAAAGGATACCAATCCATTTCCGGAAGTTGGGTCCCAAGCCATATTTGGTCAGGGTAGTGAACATAAATGACCATTCTACTCGATCGAAGGTCTTCTCTGCATCTAGCACGAGAAGACCCCGATCTGATTCCCCTCTCATTGATTTCCATCTATACATAACATTAAGAGTTCTTCTAATACTGTGCTTAGCCTGACGGCCCTTGAAAGATCTGCCCTAATCCGGATGTATCAAGAGGGGGTAGAATTTTCTCCAACCTTACGGCGAGTATTTTTGCCACAACCTTGTAATCTGCATTTAAGAGTGATATTGGGTGGTATGAACTACATTTCAGGGGATCTTTTCCCAGTTTCGCTAACACTCTTATAGTAGCTACAGTTTGAGAGTCTGGCAGAGACTACCTCTCCCATGTTTCTTGGACCTCCTGGAACATCAGACTTCTGATCTCCTGCCAGAAAGTTTTATAAAATTCCACCAGGATCCCATCTGGCCCCGGTGCTTTCCCAGTATTGGAGAACCAGATGGCCTGCCGGATTTCTTCCAAAGTAATGGGATTCTCTAACTCCGTCACTTTTTCCTGGTCTAATTCCAGTAGGGCTATTTTCTTTTTTTTTTTAATCATGTCACATTTTCTCTCCTCGGACAGACCACCATCTGACTAACCCCCAGCCCCGTCTGAATTACGGGGAGCACATAAGCCCGGCTTGGGAGCGCCTGTGGGAGTCGGTCTTCATTCTGCCGCCGGCATTTTCTCCTCCAGTTTTCTCCCAGGGGCCCAGGAGTAGGAGTGCATGCGCGTGGAGGTGCACATGTGCCTTACAGCCCCGGTCACAACCCCTTCCCCCACTCCATTGGCTTAGTGCCTTGGCACTCTCTAAGCCCATACTGCCCCTAGCCTCCACCAAGAGGCAGCTATCAGCTGAGGGATACTGCTACAACTCCCCAGAGCAGCTCCCCCCCCCCGTTGCCGACGTCCGACGGTCCAGGCTCATTCCCGACCCCGGGTCACCGGTGTGCCGCCAGATAAGGTGTCCAGCACCTCAGCCCTCAGCGCCACGCTGTATTCTGAAGAAAAGAATGTGGATCAGAACCTGAAGGGACCTCCGATGTGTATAATGACTGATGATATCTTTGAAATGTGTCATTTATAACTTTCTGATCAGTCGTGACCGCCCCAGTTACACTTTCCAATTGTAATATCTGTCGCTCTACCCATTTTTGTTTAGACAATCAAGCTAACCACTTACCTGCCCTATCCCCCTCAGAATAGTTACCCGCTTTAGTAATCAACAGCTGCCTTTCTATATTCCTAGAGGACACTTGATGCCATCTGCCCTTAAGCTTTTTAAGTTGCGTCCTGTCCACAGATGTATCTCCCCCATAGCCCGAGTCTCTAAATCCTTAATCTGAGTTTCTAATCTACTCTCTTCTTGCCATTCTTCTTTATGTTTATTAGCTACAAAGGAGATGGTGTGGCCCTGAATATACGCCTTCATGGTCTCCCAGGTAATTGTGGCTGAGGTGTCCTCCACTTAATTATACTCAAAAAAATAAAAATCTTGTACCCTCTAACTATGATTCCTGTAATCTCCTGTACTAAAAGGGTAGGATCTAGTCTCCATGGATTCCTCATGGAGGGTCCCTTCCAACGTTATTTCAAGCAACGGAGGGAGTGGTCTGAAATGCGTATGGGCCATATGCGCTGATACAACATTCTTCAACAAATTGGGGGATACCAGCGCCAAGTCCAGCCTCGTATATATTTTGTAGGCTTGAGAATAAAAATGAAAATTCCTTCTTCCTTGGATGGAAATGGTGCTAGACCTCCGTGAGGGAGAGTTCTTTAGCTAACTGTTGAAGTGCCACTGTCCCCTTAGTGCGTTGATGTGTCTTAGGATTTGAATGGTCCATCCCTGGGTCCCAACAAATATTAGTCCCCCCCCCCCAACTAACAAGGATTCACTATGTTGGGCTAAAACCAAAGCCAGATTGTGGAAAAATTCCAGGCAATCAAAATTTTGGGTCGTAGACTGATAGAACGACCCAATCGCCTGTCGTTTACCATGGCGTCTACTATAATATAGTGCTCCTATGGATCTTTAGTGGTGGACATAATCTGGGCTCGTGACACCGGGCGAAACCAGACTGCTACCCCCCAGGCCTTTGAGAAGCTCGTGGAGAGCAGCCTACCGCACCAGGATTTGGCCATCTTAGACATTTCCTCGTCTATCTGGTGCATTTCCTGTAGCAGGACGACATCTCCCTTGGTCTTACTTTCTAAGATAAGGAGTTTCTTTCATTCAACTACAATTTTAAGGCCATTAACATTCCATGGCACTGCCTTTATACTTCCCATATTAAAGGCTTCAGATAGTATGTACCACGAAAACAGAAGAGCTCTATGGACACTCCATAATGTAAACTTTCAAAGACTGCATAAGAAAGATTCCAAACATTGAAAACAAAACTTTTGGACAACTTTCAAACCAATAAACATGTCTCCGCGCCCCCCACTGTTCATTACCCCTCTAAACAAGGGACATACAACATTATCCTTCCCCACTTCAAGTAACATTTGAGCCTCTAAATAACTGTGGAACAGGTAATCCCCCCCCACCCCGATCCCTCTATAGAGAGAGAAAACCCACCAACATCAATCCTGATTGTGGATGAGTCAGGGCAGCCATTCACTCTTCATTATTTATATATTCCATGAACTAAAACGTATAAAAGTTTTATCAGTCCTCTAAATCTAAAGTAACAAAGCGGGTGAGCTGCATGGGAGGTGGCGAGCCCTGTCAGTCTCCTGTCACGCTGTTTTCTCTCCCTCTTCCAACTGCAGGGGCACCACCCAGGTGGGCCTCTGCCTGATCCATAGTTCTCAGGCCCTGAGCTCCAATGGCAGCTTCTTCTACATGCCTGCTCGTCATAGCTACCAGTGGTGGGATGGAGGGGCCCCACACCGGACTACGCTGAATCGTGATACCCCGGAGCGCTTCCCCCCTCTCGCATGCCTTTTCACAGATTTACAAAACAGTGCTCTGACATCCCACTAACAGTTCCCCATGGAGCTGTAATTCACATTGACCTACCCAAACTCATGAGCTGCCCCAGGTATATGGTCTGATCTTGTTCCGAGCCGGCCCCCTCCTTTACCTCACCCAAGACCGGCCGCTCCCCCCACCCCAACCCATAGCTCCACACCCTTAGCAAAATATAAGCCTCTACCCCTTTATAGCAAATGATGTCTCAAAATTACATAAATCTCCTCAGTTATTGTCCCAGTTTCATGGAGAATGATAATCCACACAGTTTCCTTCTTGCAAACAACTTTAAACTTAAGTACTGTTTAGCAGATGGAGGCAACTGGGTTGATCCAAGATATTGTTCATCAAAAATCTGTAAATAACTTTTAGTACCAGTTCCCAGGTACCCCACACTTAAATCAGTACAGTTATGGCAAGGATACATAAAAGAAATAGAGAACTGAAATGTTTGCTAAGTCTGTATAGCAGTTATGGGACCAGACAAGGTTCAAAAATTCCCACAATGTCCTATAATGCCAAATTGTCTGGTGTCAAAAAGTAGTATCACAGAAAATGAGCAAGTCTCATCCAATGCCCGCAAAGTCCCAGGCACCAGTCGACTGCAGAAACAGAAAAGAATGTCATCCTGGTGAGGACTGGCCTGGAGAGAGGAGCAAATATCACTAGTCCTGCTCAATCCCCCTTGTATCTACTCTTTAAAAGAAAATGTGCAGCACAAATTGTGGCTGCTTACCTGATATTGTGGTGGCTGAACACGTTCAATTCCACCTCGCTACAAAAGGGGGATATATTTAGGTGGTTCTCACTTGATTCCCCTCCTCGGACTGTGCAGAGGAGGAAGGGGGAGACCCCCGATCCAGGCCTGATAGGCTGGGCATTTGCCCATAGAAACATAGAATTTGACGGCAGATAAGGACCGCTTGGCCCACCTAGTCTGCCTATTTCCCTACCTAATGGATAAGCTGCAGATCCTAGTTAACCAACAGTCTACTTCCTCCTACCCCTCCACTAGAATTGCCTTATGTCTGTCCCATGCATTCTTGAATTCCCCCACTGTTTTTGACTCTACGACTTCCTCAGAAAGGCTGTTCCATACATCCACAACCCTCTCTGTGAAGAAATACTTCCTCACATTGCCTCTGAGCCATCCCCCCTCTATCTTCAAATTGTGCCCCCTTGTTTTTGCACATCTTTTTGTGAAAGATGCTACCCTCTTGGACTTTGTTTATTCCCTTGAGGTATTTGAAAGTTTCTATCATGTCCCCCCTCTCCCTCCTTTCCTCGAGGCTATACATCTTTAGATTCCTTTAGTCTTTCTTCATATATCTTCTGATGCAGACCCTGCATCATTTTGGCTGCCCTCCTCTGGACAGCCTCCACCCTGTCTATGTCTTTGTGGAGATGGGGTCTTACCATCTGTACAGAGGGCCAACAACTTCCTGTTTTCTACTGGTGATGCTTCTCCCTGTGCATCCTTGTATCCCCCCAGCCCTCCTTACTGCCTTCTCACATTGCTGGCCCACCTTTAGGTCGTCTGATAGGACTGCCCCCAGGTCCCTTTCCATTTTTGTTGTTGTCAGTATCTCACTCCCCACTGTGTACTCTTTCCCTGGGTTTTTGGTTCCTAGGTGCATTACTTTGCACTTTTTTGCATTGAATCTAAGGTGCCATACATTTGACCATTCCTCCAACCTTGCCAAGTCCCTTTTCATCCTTTCCACCTCACCTTGTGTGTCAACCCTGTTGCAGATCTATGTGTCATCTGCAAAGAGACATACTTTCTCTTCCAGTCCCTCTGCAATGTCACTTATAAAGACATTAAAAAGGACCAGCCTCAGTACTGAACCCTGCGGTACCCAACAAGTAACCCTCCTTTCTTCACTGTGGCCTCCATTTACTATTACCCGCTGTGTCCTGTTGTCCAACCAGTGCTTTACCCAGGCTACCACCCTAGGACCCACTCCCAGGCTGGCTAATTTGTTTATTATTCTTTCGTGCGGGACTGTGTCAAATGCCTTGCTAAAGTTTGGGTAGGCCATGTACACAGCCCCTCCCTGGTCTACTGCTTTGGTCACCCAGTCAAAGAAATCAATTAGATTTGTCTGACATGACCTTCCTGCTGTGAATCCATGCTGCCTTGGGTCCTGTGCCCCACTGGCCTCTAGGTACTCAACAGTTCTTTCCTTCAGAAGTTATTCCATCATTTTCCCTACCACTGAGGTCAAACTGACAGGTCTGTAGTTTCCTGCCTCTGTCTTGCTCCCACTTTTGTGAAGGGGAATCACATCGACCCTCCTCCAGTCCTCAGGTACCACCCCATCCTCCCATGATTTATTAAAAAGGGTAGTCATTGGTGTTACTAGTTCTTCCCTTAGTTCTTTTAAAATCCTGGGGTGAATCCCATCAGGCCCCATTGCTTTACCACCTTCAGTTGTAAGAGTTCTTTCAGAACCCTTTCTTCTTCGAAAGAAGTAATATCAACCCCCCTATCTAGAGTGCTTCTATTGACCAGATTGGGTATTTCCCCCTGCTTTTCCATTGTGAATACTGAGCAGAAGTATTCGTTCAGTATCCCTGCTTTTTCACTGTCACACTCTGCGCAACCACCTTCCTCTTTGTTCAGCCTCAGTATCCCTGCCTTAGTCCTTTTTTGCTCCCTAATGTACCTATAAAAGGTTTTATCCGCCTTCTTAACCGAGTTGGCTGTCTTTTCCTCGGTTTGGGCCTTTGCTATTCTGACTGCCTTGCCTGCTTCCTTCTGCTTTAACTGGTACAGTTCTCTTTCCTGCTCCTTCTGCGTTTCCTTATACTGCCTGAATGCTATCTTTTTTTCCCTTACCTTCCCCGCCACTTCTTTTGAGAACCATAGTGGTTTTTCTTTCGTTTTAATTTTATTTGCTTCACACAAAGACTTGTTGCTTCTGTGATGGCGGTTTTGGTGTTTCCCCATTGTTGCTCCACCCCACCTTCTTGCCTGTTTGCTACTGCTCTTCTGAGGCACTCTCCCATTTTGACAAAATCAGCCCTCCTGAAGTCCAGTACCTTCACTTTTGTGTGGCTTGACTCTACAGCTAAGTTTATCGTGAACCACACTGTTTGGTGGTCGCTTGTTCCCAGATGGCTACCCACTTCAAGATGAGAGTACAAGGTCTAAGATTGCTCTCTCCCGAGTGGGTTCCAAAACTAGCTGTCTGAGGCATGCCCCATGTAGGGCATCGAGAATGGCCCTGCTCTTGGATGTGGCTGCAGCAAAGGTGCTCCAGTCAACATCTGGCATATTCAGGTCCCCCATCAGCAATATCTCCCCTTTCTCTGCCATCCCAAGGATGCCTTCTATCATTTCCTTGTCCATTTCCTCCCAGACCGGGTATTCCAGTCTCTCTGTCCCCCGCCCTGGGCAGAACTCCAAGTTCATAGACAATACCTGCAGCAGGAACCACTCCTTCAAGTGATCTCCTGACGAGGTGAATCCAGTGTACCCTGGGCCTGCTGTTCAGGTTCTGACTCCATATACTTCAAGGCTTGGGCTGGGTCCGTGATAGTTTTTACTGGTTTACCTGGCGCTCCAACAATCAACCTGGCCAGGTAAACTAATAAAAACGGGCACTTCAAAGCATGCAGATGCTTTTTAACCTCAGCAAATGCCTGGCGCTCCTGTTGCAGGCACCAGGAGTAGTCAGGAAAAATGCTCACTTTGTTGCCATCAACTAAGATGTAGTCCACCTTCCTAGCTACTGCCAAGACTCTTTGCCGGTCTATATACCGGTGGAATTTTGTAATAATATGCCACAGTCTTCATTTGGTTCAGGCCGTTTACCCGGAGACCGATGTGCCCTTTTGAATTTCTAATACAGTGCCTTCCGGCAAAGGTAGTGTCTGGGCCAGCCATATTTGCAAATAGGCTGCAGTCTCAACCCTCCCAACTTCTTAGGGAGCCCCATTTTCCGCACATTACAGTGGCGCTCCCTGTTTTCGTGATAGCCCATTATGGATTTTAATTGTTCTATTTCTCGGAAGACTTGTTTCAGCTGCGGATCCATCTTGTTAGCCATGTCTTCTTGTGTACTTACCCTCTCCTTCAATTCGGTGAGTTGGTTTTCATGTTTATCCATGTGCTTCCTCATAGCATTGAAGGACTATTGAATGTGAGCAAGTTGGGCAAGATGCAAACATAACCCTGTACGATGACGTCACAGTGCTTTACAGGTCCTCCAAAGACATATCGACCCTTAATACAGAACTGAAAACTGACCTACAACTCCTCCAGTGATGGCAGGTAAGAAACAACTCATGCTGAATGGCAAAAAAACAAAGGCAGTGCTGTTTGGCAAGGTGAGCGCAGGATCGGACAGTTCGGCGATTCTGACACCTGCTGTCTATGATGAAATGACGATTGGGGTGGTTGAATCCATCAAATACCTAGGCATAACCCTAGATCAAAACTGCACTCTCAAAGCACACATCGACCAACTAACCAAGACTGTAAACCAGAAATTGGGCCTGCTTTACTGCCTAAGCTCCTTCCTTGCTCATGAATCCTGGCTAAAGGTGGTTACAGGATCCATACTATCTACCCTATTTTATGACGCTCCTGTCCTGCCAACTGTCACAGGGGCAGAATTGCAAAAGCGCAGAACCCTGTACCATAGAGTTGGCAGATTTGCCTCAGGCGCTCCGTCCCATGAGCATCACTTGTCGGGCGCTACATGCCCTCTCATAGCCATCTCTAGAAGGAAGATTACAGTACCCAGTGCTATGTCTAGCCTTCAAGCTAAGGCAGGGAAATGCTCCCCCTAGAATAGCCAGATTACTGTCCAGTAGTAGGCCCCTCAGATCCTACAGCTGCAGCTTCCTCAAGGTGCCCAAAGTCAGATCATTTCTAGGGCAAAGGTCCTACCTCTCTGAAAGGCACTCCCTGAAAGCCTACAAAACTGCTTCTCCCTCGGGGGATTTAAAAAAGGGCTTAAGGTGCAGCTTCTGGTGCTCAACCAGTGTACCTGCTATCGCTGATGTCCCCCAACCGCCTAGTCACTGCGCAGCACTTGAAGTAAACTTTGTATGTGATGTTTTATTTGTTCCATAACTGTCTTATGAGGATTAACAACTGTCTAAAAATTACTGTAGTCATTAGCCTGTAAATAATCACCGTTAGCAAATGTTGTAAAGTGAGTTGGAAACTTACAGAAATGTCTTTATGTATTACATTACTGCTTGTAAATGTATTGCCACTGTATGTGTAATTAACTCAGTGTCGCCACTGAAAAAGGGACTGTCATGGTCTCAGTGGGCTCACCCGGTTACCAAAATTAAATAAATAAATAAAATTTAGGTTAGTAAATCCTGCCTGCATCTGGGTCTGAAGATCATATTTTTAGACCTGAGATTAGAGCTTCTGTGGAGTGGCCCGAGTCTGTTAATTTAGTTGCAGCCAGGGATTCCCCTTGAGACACCACCTCTGTTGTAGACCATCCCGCAGCTCGAGTTACAAGTCGGTCGAGGCCCAGTGATGCACTTGAATCTCTTGCTGACTTACAAGAAAGTTTTTTGTTGTTGTTGTTGTTTTAGGATTAGTAGCCATTTCTGATGTCTAAGGGAAATTGTTTAACCAGGAAAGGAACACTAAGCCAAAGCTTGTTAGCAGGTACGACATGGGAGCACAAGGAGGTTACCTGACTTGCTCATGGTCACACAGTATGCAAGTGGGGGCTGGGGGATTCAAACCCAGGTCACCAGATTTGCAGCTCAGAGCCCTAAACCTCTGTGCTATACTGCCTCTAGAGGCAATTTGCAGCAAAAGTAGTGCGAGGATGGCCAGAATAAGAATAGATGGTTGCGGAGCTCCGGACTAAATGTCCATCTTGTTCCCTGGCTTGGTCATGCTCCCTAAAATACGGAGATTTTAATATCTCCGTACATAAAGGCAATACACAGGAATAGGCAAAACCGCATCGTCATATCGCGGGGTTTGCCCAGCGCGATCTCCCAGGGGGCTCCACTCCATTTAGCAGTATGCCGGCTGCACCACCTCCGAATTGTAATTTTATGTGAGGTATCTTGTAATTTAAAGACAAACTATATACTGGGACTCCAGGCTTGGGGGCGGGGTGCTCGAGCCACAATCTATGCACCAGTGGCTCTAGAACCCTTGCCAATAGCATCTCTGGCTGCTAACAGGGCTTGATAGATCTTTGGGTCTTGAGATACAGTATGTATTTTTTCTAATCTGTTAAATTTGTTTTCTACCTCCATCATTTTCTGTTTTTTTTTTCTCTTGCTATAGGCACTATGTCTAATTATCCCACCTCTAATATCTGTTTTGAATGCTTCCCATCTGATTGCTAGGTTAATTTTTAAAGAATCATTGAATTAAAAATATTCTATTATCTATTTATAGTGAGGCTGTAAAGTTTTTCTCTCTTAATGGAGGCAGTATAGCGCAGTGGGTCAAGGCTCTGAGCTGCAGATCTGGAGACCTGGGTTTGAATCCCACAGCCACCTAAATGCATACTGTGTGATCCTGAGCAAGTCACTTAATTTCCGTGTGCTCTCAGGTTGCATCTGGAAACGAGCTTCAGCTTAGTATGCTACTCCGGGTTAAATAATGTTCTCTTTCCTTTAGTATAAGGAAACACAGAAGGAGCAGGACAGAGAACTGTACCAGTTAAAGCAGAAGCAAGCAGGGAATGCAGTCAGAATAGCAAAGGCCTAAACTGAGGAAAAGATAGCCAACTCGGTTAAGAAGGGGGATAAAAGCTTTTATAGGTACATTAGGGAACAAAGAAGGACTAAGGCAGCTATACTGAGGCTGAACAAAGAGGAAGGTGGTTGGGCAGAGAGCGACAGTGGAAAAAAGCAGGGATACTGAACGAATACGTCTGCTCAGTATTCACAATGGAAGAGCAGGGGGAGATACCTAATCCAGTCAAAAGAAGCATTCTGGATATGGGGGTTGATATTAGTCGTTTCACAGAAGAAAGGGTTCTGAAAGAACTCTTAAAACTGAAGGTGGATAAAGCACTGGGGCCTGATGGGATTCACCCCAGAATTCTAAAAGAACTAAGGGAAGAACTAGTAACACCACTGACTACCCTTTTTAATAAATCATAGGAGGATGGTGTGGTAACTGAGGACTGGAAGAGGGCGGATGTGATTCCCCTTCACAAAAGTGGGAGCAAGACAGAGGCAGGAAACTACAGACCTGTCAGTTTGTCCTCGGTGGTAGGGAAAATTATGGAATCACTTCTGAAGGAAAGAACTGTTGATTACCTAGAGGCCAGTGGGGCACCGGACCCAAGGCAGCATGGATTCACAGTGGGAAGGTCATGTCAGACAAATCTAATTAATTTCTTTGACTGGGTGATCAAAGCAGTAGACCAGGGAGGGGCTGTGGACATGGCCTACCTAGACTTTAGCAAGGCATTTGACACAGTCCTGCACAAAAGACTAATAAACAAATTAGCCAGCCTGGGAGTGAGTCCCAGGGTGGTAGCCTGGGTAAAACACTGGCTGGACAACAGAACACAGCGGGTAATAGTAAATGGAGTCCACAGTGAAGAAAGGGGGCTTACTAGTGGGGTACCGCAGGGTTCAGTACTGGGGCCGGTCCTTTTTAATGTCTTTAAGTGACATTGCAGAGGGACTGGAAGGAAAAGTGTCTCTTTGCATATGACACAAAGATCTGTATCAGGGTTGATACGCAAGGTGGGGTGGAAAGGATGAAAAAGGACTTGGCAAGGTTCAAGGAATGGTCAGATGTATGGCAGCTTAGATTCAACGCAAAAGTGCAAAGTAATGCTCCTGGGAACCAAAAACCTAGGGGAAGAGTACACAATGGGGGGTGAGATACAACAACAAAAAAGGAAAGGGACCTAAAGGTAGTCATATAAGATGACTTAAAGGTGGGCCAGCAATATGAGAAGGCAGTAAGGAGGGCTGGGGGGATTCTGGGATGCATAGGGAGAGACATCACCAGTAGAAAACAGAATGTTGTTGGTCCTCTGTACAGACAGTTGGTAAGACCACATCTGGAGTACTGTGTACAGTTCAGGAGACCCCATCTCTGCAAAGGCATCGACAGGGTGGAGGCTGTCCAGAGGAGGACAACCAAAATGGTGCAGGGTCTGCACCAGAAGACATATAAAGAAAGGCTAAAGGAGCTTAAGATGTATAGCCTCAAGGAAAGGAGTGGGGGTTGGGGGGTAACATGATAGAAACTTTCAAATACCTGAAGGGAATCCACAAAGTCCAAGAGGGTAGCTGCCATACATCTGACCATTCCTCGAACCTTGCCAAGTCCTTTATAGGTGACATTGCAGAGGGTGTGGAAGGAAAGGTATGCCTCTTTGCAAATGACACAAATATCTGTAACAGAGTTGATACACAAGGGGGTGGGTAGAAAGGATGAGAAAGGACTTGACAAGGTTGGAGGAATGGTCAGACATATGGCAACTTAGATTCAATGCAAAGAAGTGCACAGTAATGCACCTGGGAAATAAAAATCCGGGAGAAGAGTACACAATAGCAGGGGAGATACTAACGACAACAGTAATGGAAAGGGATCTGAGTGTAGATGACCTAAAGGTGGGTAAGCAATGTGAAAAGTCAGTAATGAGAGCCAGGGGGATACTGGGATGCATAGGGAGGGGCATCACAAGTAGAAAAAGGGAAGTGGTTATCCCTCTATACAGACAGTTGGTGAGACCCCATCTGGAGTACTGCATGCAGTTTTGGAGACCTCATGTATGCAAGGACACAGACAGGATGGAAGCAGTCCAGAGGAGGGCAACTAAAATGGTGCAGGGTCTACATCAGAAACCATATGAAGAGAGACTGAGAGAGCTTAATATGTATACCCTTGATGAAAGGAGGGACAGGGGGACATGATAGAAACTTTTAAGTACCTCAAGAGAATCAACAAAGTCCAGGAGGGTAGCATCTTTCAGAAAAAGAGATGTGTAAGAACAAGGGGGCACAATTTAAAGTTAGAGGGGGACAGCTCAGGGTAATGTGAGGAAATTCTTTTCACTGAGAGAGTGGTGGACGATGGAACCGCCTTCCTGGAGAGGTTGTGGGGTCTAAAACCGTGGGGAATTCAAACATGCATGGGACAGACATAAGGCAATTATAGTGGAGGGTTGCAGGAAGTAGGCTGTTGGTTAACTAGAGTCTGCAGCTTATCCAGTAGGTGGGGAAATGGGCAGACTGGGTGGGCCAAGTGGTCCTTATCTGCCGTCAAAGTCTATGTTTCTATGTAGCATCTTTCAGAAAAAAAGATGTGCAACAACAAGGGGGCACAATTTGAAGTTAGAAGGGGGATGGCTCAGAGGTAATGTGAGGAAGTATTTCTTCACAGAGAGGGTTGTAGATGCATGGAACAGCCTCCCTGAGGAGGTTGTAGAGTCAAAAACAGTGGGGGAATTCAAGAATGCTTGGGACAGACATAAGGCAATTCTAGTGGGGGGTAGGAGGAAGTAGGCTGTTGGTTAACTAGGATCTGCAGCTTATCCATTAGGTAGGGAAATGGGCAGACTAGGTGTGCCAAGTGGTCGTCATCTGCCATCAGATTCTATGTTTCTGTGTAATAGTGAATTGCCCAGAAACCAAATCCTGGTGTTTCCTAAATTACCAGTTTTGATATTTAACTCCACCACAGCATGGTCCAGTATGTGAATATTATGGTATTGAACCCCTGGAATACTATGGTTAAGTGCTCAAGATACTAGAAAAAAGTCAATTCTTCTATAGCATTGGTGTGGGGGAGAAAAAAGGGAAAAAAACTGCTCTGTTGGGTGTGCCTTTCTCCATGGATCATTTAGGTTTAAATCTGTGCTAAAATCTGATTACTTTTCGAATTGGCCCATATTTTCTGTGTAGGAGGATTTATCAAGTTTGGAGTTGCACTGAAGTCTCCCTCATAATATATGGACCATTAAATGTAGGTAGTATGAGAAATAAAGCTATAAAGAATTTTGTGTCAGAAATATTTGGTCCATAAATGTTTATTATGGTTAGTGACCCCCAATAAAAAATTTCAGTAATTATATATCATGCTCCTGGGTCAGTATGTACTTTAACAAAGGAACATGAGGAATTTTTCTCTAGAAAAGTAGCAACCTTCCTGGTGGTGTTACTATAGTTGGCAGCTCGACCCTCACCCCATTTATTTTGCAAAAAATAACACCTCCTTTACAGAAAAATGTGTCTCTTGCAACAACACTATGTCGTTTTTTTTTTTTACTGTCCACATATTTAAAAACTTTGTTTGCCTTGATTGAGTCTATTTCGTGTGCCCTTCTCATTCCAAGCCATAATGTTACAAAGCCATAAATGCATTCTTTTTCACATTATACTGTCCTGGGTTTTCTTTTTTACATTATACTGTCCTGGCTTATTAACATCATACTACAAAATGTATGTATTTAAGGAATAAGACACAACGTAATGAGGCATGAGGTGCTTGCGCCAAGTGCCTTTAGCACCCGGGAAGTGCTCTTAGCCTATGAACCACACCTCAGAGTGTCTTATTCTGTTTATAAAATGGGTCCCACAAGCTAAAAAATGTAAAAAAAAAAATATATATATATATTATTTTAATGAAATTAATAAAAAGATTTGTAAAACATTTTTATGTGGTTTTTAAAAAAAATAGATCCCTTGGTTCTGCCAGTAGAGGACACTTGTTAGTAATACATGCCTTTTTTCCTTATTGCTTCACTTTGCTCCCTCCAACACACAAAAAGTTGCCCCCCCCCCGTGCACACACACATTTGCAATAGGTGTCATACTTTGTGTTCCCAGTACATTTAAATGCTCTTTCTTTTACTGTCTGTGATGTAATGGAGTTGAAAGCCGGCAGGGGTGCAGGTCACTTTCTTTTGCTTAAAGCTGCGGCTCTGTGACAGTGCGTGAGCATGGAAGTAGCACAGAGTACTTTTTTCTTTTTTTTTAAACTAACAAAAAACAATTATGCCCATTTAAACAAAACTGCTGCTATACAGTGGTAACTACCGCTTCTGGGTAAAGGCTAACAGTGGTTCTGTTACAGCACAAGTCACTTTTACATCCTGAAAGCTCCCGACTTTCTGACAACACTGAATGAGTGTAGAAGTAGCTCGAAGTTTTTATCTTACTGCGTGATAGAGCCCTTGCAGCAGGTAATAACCAATAGGTCTTTATTGTCGGCACTAGGACCCAATGGAAAACTTCTAGCTAGCAGTCTAAGACGGTGGACTGCCCCTGACATCGGCCTTGCCCGTGACGTCAGCATTTGTATAAAGGGGGCGGTCCCCTGGCGCCACCTCCGTTCTTTTCCCGCCATCAACCCAGCATGTCAGCTCCATGGACACCTTCTGCTTCCCATCGATCGCCATTTTTTTCAGATGCTCTGTGCAGTTCTTTTCTCTCAAGTTATCAATCGCCTCTTTGTCTGCTGAATCTACTACTACTGTACAGTGGCGCAAAGCAAAGTATGCATGCAGCAAACAAATCCCGCCTAAAGACAGGCCATTTGGCCTGCCTATTGTGCCTGGGACTAGAGCACAAATTGGACAATTGCCCGCACTGCCAAAGCTTCAGTAAGTGCACCTGCATCTGTCTCCTCAAGACTCTCAAAGCCTATCTACTGTAACAACAAATGGCCGTGAAGAAGAAGTTGCACTCTGGCTCCTCCTCATCCTCCGCCCATGATGCCTCCCCCCAAGGAGAAGCATTCGGGCCGGGGAAGCATCAAAAGGACAAGGACAGGACCAGGTCAGACTCGCGGTCCCGTTCCCTGCTTAAGATTAAGGCATCAACCTCCGGCTGGAGGTCTGACTCTGACCCCCTAGGTCGTTAGCCCTTCTGGGGGTTTCGATCATTAGGCCTCCCGCCTCCTCTCAGATGTGAGGTGGGAGTTCAGGGCATGGGCCTTCTCAGCCCCATCTGCAATTTCTTTGGCCATCAGACCCCACAAACACTTGTTAAGGTCTAGGGTCAAGGACTTGGCATCTTATTCTTCATCATCCACGGGAGTTCGTATGGGCTTCATCGTCGTTAAGGCCTCATCCTCCGGGTCGTCAGCCAAGACTGACGACCGTGACGGGCACCAGGGTGATGACCTTTCCAAGAGAACACCTCCAGCGCCTAATCTTTTGTCCACCTTAACTGTGGACCGACGACAGTCTGTGTCCACTGCTGTCTCCTCCACTGTGGTGTCAGATAAGACTTCTACCTCTCAACCTTAAGTGCCCCAAGTGGCGACACCAGAGGATCTGACGACACTTGACCTGACATCCGACCCTGCAAAGCCTCTAACCACAGGGCCTGATGACCTGGCACCAGCCGACCCATTGACGCCTGGCCCCCCGGGAAGAGGATCAGACTCTAGTTGATCTGACCGACAACAGCCTGTTACTGAGGCTCCCGCAGACGCCAGGCCTGCCGCCGGTCCCTTCTGGTCCAGTAGATGAGATGCCAGATTGGCCATCTGGTTCGATGGTTCCCGTGGCCTAGTTTGGTGCACTCTTCTAAAGCTGGTGGAACACCATTAAGGGTGACCTTCCAAAACTGGAACCTACAGTAGTGTCAGGGGCTGTTCCTCCACCACAGCCGATGCTTCCTTTCAGGTCCCCGTCACCTCCACCCCCACCTGACGTCTGCCTACCTGACTCCAGGTGGTTCAGATCATAGCTCAGACAGATGTCTGAGCCACGGACACCATACCTCCTCCAGGTCTTCCTTACGCAGGAGGAGCAGGTCCAGGGGCTGTCGCTCCCGTGGATGGAGTAGATCAAGGGGACACCACTCCCGGCATTACAGTAGATCCACTGATCGCTGCACCAAATTTTCAGGGAACTACAACGGTTCCTCCTCTTCATAAGACTTCTCAGAAGCTTACCTACCACTGCCATCACCGGATCCCAGGAAGGACTTACCAAGGTTCCCTCCTAATGATCCCAACTTTTTGGAGGTGATGAGGCATATACAGTTCCTCAGGCAGTGGGAAATTGAGGACTTGGACCTAGAGAGGCGATGCCTAGCAAAGTGTTTGGGGTCCACTGACCCCAAACCGCTGGTCATTCCCCCCTCTGGCAGAACCCTTTCAAGATGTAACTAAGTTAGCTTGGAAACATCCTGCCACTACCTTGGTGGTGCCCAAAAAAGGCTGACCACCTGTACAGAACCCCCAGGAACGAGTCATACCTAGGCGAGCAAACAGAGGCGGACTCTGTTGTTCTAACTTTGGCTAATCGAAGGTCGCAGGAGCCCAAGCATACCAGCTCCCAACCACCGGACAAGGAGTCCAAGAAAATAGATCAGCTGGGGTGCAGAGTATATGCATCTTCCACCTGAACCATCTGGTCCATAAACGCATGGTCATGTACCAGAAGTGTCTGTGGCAAAAGGCTATGGTCCTAGCCAAAACTCAGCCAGATTCGCAACACAAGTCGGAACTCCTGGCAGTACTGCAGTCTGGTTCAGATGTGGAAAGCTTGTCCTCTGAAGTTCATATGACGCAGCGGATACTGCTGCCTCAGGTGTATGCCTCAGGAGGCACTCATGGCTACGAGTGTCTGGATTCAGGCAGAACCTCCAGGTCGCTGTTCTTAATTTGCCTTCCAAGGCCCTGTACTTTTTGGCCCAGAGGCTGAAAAGATTACAGGCCTGCAAGATTCAGGAAAAGCTGTCTCTGATGTACATAAAATGTACAAATCAGAGCCCTATCCTCCCAGACACCGTCCCTTTCGGAGGTATCTGGGACATCGCACAGCGAAACAACCCAGAGCCCCTCTCCCCACCTCTTCCGCCTCAGCCTGACTCCTTGCCTGACCCCCCCTCCCCCAGCAGAGCTGTTAGGGGAGGCAGTAGGACGGTGGTTCTCCCTTTACCTCACAGGACGGTCGAACATCACCTCAGATCAGTGATGCTGCAGCTCACAGAAAGGGGCTATGTTCTTCTCTCAGCTACTGCCAGACAAATCTACCAGTCCACACAACCTGATCACTGTGCTCCCCTGCCTACTCACGCTGGAACAATCTTCAGGCAGCATTGAGCAACTGAGCTCTGCTTCCACCCACCACCACCTCAGGGACTCGAGATGAGTCAAGTGATCGCTGACCAGGGAGCCAAGCCACTAAGCCAGGTGCCAACCAGGAAAGTGAAAGTGACACGGCGCTGTGAAAGAGCAGCGGTACATCTTGAGAGCATAACGTCACATGTCCTGACGTCCCTCTCCTCAACAGCGTGCTGTGGCTGGGTCCTAGTGCCCCACAAGTTATAAAGCAGAACTGCCTGTCCAAGGACAGACAAACAAAATAAAACACCTGTCCCAATAAAAAAAGCTGTCGAAGACAGGCGGGGACAGCCAGTTATTTCGAGCCCTGATCCTCTCTATACTGGTATGTTGACGAATCTCCTGCACTAGCGGTTCTATTGCTAGGTGGAACAACAGTGGGGATCGTGGACATCCCTGCCTGGTGCCCCTGTCAAGATGGAACTGGTCAGACAGTGCCCCTTTCACCAAAATCTTGGCCCTAAGGTCAGCATACATAGCACGTACCCATCCTATATATTGTTCACCCAGACCAGACCGGACATAACCTCAAAAAGATATTCCCATTTAACTTTATCAAACATTTTTCTCAAGGCCCATAGATACTGTACCACATTCTACCCCCCACCCCGAGATACTCCCACACCACATTGGGAAGTCGACGCATGTTATGGTAGGACTGCCTCCCTTGATGAACCCGGTCTGGTCTCGTGAATTAAGTCTGGCAGGACTTCCTCCAGTCTAGTAGCCAGAACCTTCGCCAGTATTTTCACATCACAGTTGAGCAGCGATATGGGCCTATAAGAGGCACATTCAAGCTCATCTTTACCCAGTTTGGGCACCAGACATATCATTGCCTCATAACAAGTATTAGGCAAGGCCAGCTCCTCTCCCTCGAATTTCTTAAACACCTCACAAAGGACCTTTGTCAGTTGTCCCCTCAGCAGATGGTAGTACTCTTATCGGGAACCCGTCTGGTCCACTGGCTTTACCCCTCTGCAATTTTTGTATGGCCTCCCCTATCTCTACCGGTGTAAGTGGGCGATTCAAGAGCTCCCTCTGGGTAAGTGTTAAGCTTGGCAGTTGAATGCTATCCAAAAAATGCTTTATCTGCTCCTCCTTCCCCTTTTGCTCTGCTCTATATAATTGACTATAAAATGTTCAGAAACATTTTCTAATCCTCTTGGTATCTGTACATGGGTTCCCTGCTGCATTCCTAATCCCTGTGACCCTAACTGGGCACCGCCCCACCTTCATAAGGTGTACAAGCAGAGGACGTGGGCGATTACCCCACTCAAATACCTGACGTTTACAGTACATCCATGATCTACCAGCTTCTTCTCTGAGCATGGCATTCAGGGTGTCTCTGGTTGTTTTCAGTAACCGCTCTGCCTCACCCTTTTCCTCTCCTGCCACCCTCTTCTCCAGATCCTTCAGTCGCAGTTCTGACTCCACCTTTTGTTACCATTTCTTCTTTTTAAGTCTCGCCATATATTCTGTTATTACTCCACACATATACGCCTTCTCTGCATCCCATTAGACCTGTCTAGTTATGTCCTGGCTTTTATTTGTCTCAGCTTTTCTTGGAGCAATGCCACGTGTTTCCTCACCCTTTTCAGAGCAGTCGGCAGAGACGACCGCTTCACTGGGTTTGCTGTGCCCTTAATGTTCCATGAAACCACCTTGGTAGTTTGCTGTTAGCCATTTTTCATCGTGCCTGCCCCTTTGATCTCCCCACCATAGAAATGTATAATGTCACAGTGCTTCATATTCCATAGGAGCATACTGAGTTGTTCAGCCCATCGTGCCACAGCCTGTAATTGTACATGTATACATAAAACAGATACTGCACCTGCAAACAGTGAAACAGTAACATTTGGAACAAGAACTATGTAAATCAGAACAGTGTGATCCCCCAACTGCCCCCCATCCCTCCTCACTCTCCTGCTTCCTCCCTTCTCATCCCTGATAATTCCCGAGTTTGTATTAATCGATTCACAGTCCTCCACAGTCCTTTTTCTCGCTTCTGTAACCCCCCACCCCCAATGTTTAGGTCATCTCGTTTTCTACTCCCTCTGTTTTTGACACTTACACCATCCTCATTGCCTCCCCTCCTCCTTTATATTCCCCTTTGGGTTATCATCTTCTGTCCCTCCTGGATCTCCCCCCTCTTGTATTTGCCAGTTATGCAGCCCCTCCCCCCACTTCATCTCCCTACCTCTGGTCTAGACCATGACACTAACTGCCCCCTGAGCAAGAGTGTCATACTAATACCCTCTCTTGACATTTCCACTCCACCACCCCGCCCGACAGCCAGAGTCCTGTTTACTATACCCCTCCCAGATTTAAGACCATGTATGTCCATCTTGAAGTAAGCATGGCTTCTTTACCCGGCCATCTAACGCAGGAATCTGTTGCATCAACCCCTGACCATCTCAACAAGTTTCCCTCAAGAAAATTTGAAAGCAGTCACTGCTGAAGTCAAGGGCAGGAGAGAATTCTCCAGCATATCCCCAACTGAAATCCATTTTTACAAGCCCTATGTGTGTCTCTTTAAATCCAGCGCACTTCCCCCACTCATCCCCAGCTCTTCCATCCCCTGGTCCACCTCCCATGTAATTATGTCTCGAGGAGGCAAGAGCGGCCCCATCCACCCCCTCGCCTGTTATATCAAGCCCAGTCCCTTTGCCTCTACCTGCCATCATCAGCCAGTGATTCCTGTTAGGAGAGAGATATCCCACCAGCAGCATTCAACACGGAGAGTGACGAAGGGCAAGTCAGGAGAGGAGCGAGGGCTCCACTAACATTTGCAGCCTCCTCTCTGCCAGTACGCTCTCTGCTCCCCCTCCCCCAATCATCCATGAAGCCACCCCTTACCCAGTGGAATTCCCATCCCAATGCTCACAGATCTCACAGGGTCATAAGTGCAGGTAAGGAATTCCCTCCCAGTCCAACCACTCCAGGCCTTCAGACTTTATTGTTCTGGGCTATATTGTGAATAGACCGCATCCTCCTCCTCCAGCTAACCATACACACGGTGTTAAGAGCACTCCGAATGTCCAAACAGAGAAGGCACATCAGGACACACAGTCTAACATGAACAGAGTCAAACAAGTTCAAAAATAACACAGTAGATGACGTATTTACTCAGCCTTGCATTCCTCGGCCCGTTTTCTGTTGCAGGGATTGCACATATTGCTCGGCCTTCGCAACCTCCCAAAATGAAAACGTCGCTCCCTCATACTGGATCTTCAAAGTGGCTGGGATATGTTAGAAAATTATCTACCTTCATGGATCGCAACTGGGCCATTATTCCGTTGAACTTTTTCCACGGTTGTAGCAGCCTCGCAGAGTAGTCTTACGACAGGAGCAAGCGAACCCCATCATATTCCTGACTCCCCTTCTCACTGTATGCTTGCAGTACATCCTCCCGGTCTTGGAAATTATATAATCTCATAATTCAAACAACATGAAGTCTTGCTGTATTCTGACAATATGCAGTTAGCCTCAGCACTTGAACTGCCCCGGGGAGGAAAGAGTTAACTCTGTGCAGAAGCATAGAAGGTTGAGCTGGAGCTCGGTTTTCAAACCTCTGTCTCTGGTACTTACCAGTGTAACCGTCAAATTCTTTACTCCGCCTAACAGTGAAGTCGCTCCGGAGATTTCTCCTCTACTCGGTTTGGTACAGTTTGAATCAGCATTCAGTTTTTCTAACTGATTTATTATTTTTTCGGATTTCCAGCCTCTCTCTGCGGTACAGGTAACGTGGTAGATAGGTGGTGACTTGTGTTTTATTTTAATTCTGTGAAAATTGTTTTTGTTTGGTTTCTCATCGGTCGGTCCGGTTAGGAATCAGCCTGTTTTGCTTGTTTCTGTTTGTTTTAATTTTTCTGGGATTAGTGTGGTGTTCTGGTGCCGATTGGTTTCAAAAGAACTGGACTTTTTCTGGTTCATTTACAGAACCCATAACACGGTTTGTAACCTTGTAACCGATCGGTGAGTTATTACCTGGTTTGAAAGCTTTTAAGTGTAATTATTTAGGTTTGGCCATGTCTGAGAAACCCAAGAAAAGAGTCCCACTGGGTTTCAACACTGTACTGAGTGTGGGGAGGCCTTTTCCAAGACTGATCCCCACCTTGTTTGTGTTTAATGTCTGCGGTTTGACCACCTCAAAACAGACTGCCAGATTTGCAAGAATTTTCCTAAAGTCACTCTTGGAAAAAAGATTGAGTAGAAGGAAAGGGAGGCCTAGATCTGTAGATCCGGATGGCCAACCCGGTTCGGTTGCGGCCGAACCTGAGGAGGTGCCTACTGACCTAGGCGATACCTCCTCAGGCAAAAGGAGGTCTGACTCCGAGGGGTCAGTTCCGTCGAAAAGGAAATGTAAGTCAGCTGGTTCGGATCCAATACCGCATACTCCACCCCAACCGCTAACGAGATAGCCAAAGCGATTAGCATAGTTCAAGTCGCTTCACCAGGTTCTGTTTGAACCGGTACCGCTGGTTAGATGATCGGTTCGGTCGGATCCGACTCCATCGGATTACGATCCAGATGCTTTTTATGAGGAGTGGGAGGGAGATGAAGAGTATCCCGAGGATGAAGACGAAGACAATGGCTTTGAAGGTCTGGATGTGCCCATTGAACTGGACATCTCCCCAGACAGACCTTCCAGTGTCTCCCCTCCCAGGCTTTCTGAGTCCCCTTCACACGTCTTGTTTTACAAGAAGGTGGCTGAAACCCTCCAGCTCCCAATGGTTGAAGCTGCTAAGGAGGAGGAAGAGCCTAATTTTGTCGAGATGATGGACATCCCAGAGTCCAAAAGATTGTTTCCCCAAGGACTTGTGAAGAGGGTAGACAGACAAAAAAGATTTTATAGACACCTAACTCCTTACCTCCTGTGGAAGAGAATGGACAGGAGGTACATGCTGTCAGGCTCAGGTACGGAGTTTTATACAGTCATTGCAGCCATGTTGGGGTAGTGCAGGCTGCAGCCTGTGACAGGGCTAACATTCCTTTGGCTTCACACACACACCCAGACAAAGACTCAAGGAAAGTCGATGCCATAGTCAAAAAACAGTATTTGGCATCTTCTTTGGGACTCAGGCAGGCTAACTATATGGCCTACACAGCCAGGTACCAGAAGTCCAGGTGGGATACGGTTCTGGAACTGGCTAAACAGGCCTCCCCCCAGCTAGCCAAAGAGCTGGAGGAGGTGGCTGCTGATGGAATTGAGGCATCTAAAGTACAGTTTCATGCTGCTGTGGACTCCAGTGATGTGGCATCAAGAGTCATGGCTACATCGGTGTGTCTCAGGAGGCATGCTTGGCTCAGATGTGTTAGCCTTTCGCTGGATACCCAGACCAAGGCTATGGATTTCCCTGTAGTTGGTAACTCTCTGTTTGGGGAGCAGACAGAGGCTTACATGAAGAAAATGGATGAGTACAGGACCACCTACAGGAGGGCACAGGCCAAAGAAAGGCAAGCCACTCCTCAGAAGCAGCAGTCTAGGGGCAGGGGCAGGCCTTTCCACAGTCCTTTCTACCTCTTCCCTCCCACAGAGGGGGTTCTTTTGAGGGAGGGGGCAGGAGGGGGATGAGCAGGGCTGCATCCTCTTCCCAGTCCAAGGCTCCTGCCAAACAGACACCCTGATGTGTCAGTCCGGCTCGACTCCCCCATTCCAGTAGGAGGCAGGCTGGCTTACTACTTCCAGGCCTGGAAGTCTCTTACCTCAGACAAGTGGGTCCTGGAGGTATTAAGCCAGAGACTGGCCCTCAGCTTCAAAAGATTCCCAAAATTGAAAATGGTGACTCTGGGAATGATTCTTCCCTCTCTAAGACCAGGGAATTGGCTAGCATCCCTGGACCTCAAGGATGCCTATTTCCATGTTCCTTTCAGGTGCTCCCACAGAAAGTACCTCAGGTTCGAGTTGCCTACAGGCCACTATCAGTTCAGAGCCATGCCCTTCGGCCTAACATCAGCTCCAAGGGTGTTCACAAAGTGCCTTGCAGTAGTAGTTGCCTTTCTCAGAAGGCAGGGTATTTCCATCTTCCCATATCTGGATGACTGGCTACTTGTAGGTCAGTCCTCCGACCAGGTCAAGTCAGCTCTTCAAATCACTCAAGAATTGCTTAGTTTTCTGGGGTTTCTTCTCAACCTTCCAAAGTCTGTTCTCGAACCAGTACAACTTCTTACTTTCATAGGAATAGAACTGGATACTATCCAAGCAAAGGCCTTCCTCCCTCTGGCAAGGGTAAAGGCCCTAACCGATCTTGCTTCCTCCTTTTGACCTCTGGTCTCTCGTCCAACAAGGCAGTTTCTTCAACTCCTGGGCCACATGGCAGCTTCCACTGCAGTGGTGCAAGGAGCCAGATTTCAGATGAGGGACATTCAGTTCCACCTAAGGTCCTTTTGGTCTCAGAAAAGAGACTCTCTCTCCAAATTGATTCCAGTAACTCGGACTCTGGTCCAAGCTCTCCAGTGGTGGCTGGACCAGGACAACCTCGGACAGGGTGTCCCAGTTCTGTCTCTCAAGTCCCCTCAGTAGTCCTAACTACAGACGCTTCTCTCATAGATTGGGGAACCCATTTGGGAGCCCTTACGGCTCAAGGGGCTTGGTCTTCACAAGAGTCTCTCCTTCATATCAATCTCCTGAAACTCAGGGCAGTTTTTCTGGCCCTTCAGGTCTTCAAGGAGTCGGTCAGGGGCAAGGTGGTGCAAGTCAGGACAGACACCACCACCACAATGTTGTACATCAACAAGCAGGGATGTACTCGGTCCACGGCGTTGTGCACAGAAGCTCTGAAACTGCGGTCTCTAGCCTATTCCCTTCAGACTTCTCTGATAGCAGTTCATCTTCCAGGAAAGGACAATGTACTGGCAGATGCTCTCAGCAGAATCTCCGAGGGACATCACGAATGGTCCCTGCACCCTCTCATCCTTCAGGTCATCTTCATCAGATTGGGCACTCCAGAGATGGATCTCTTTGCAGCCCCGGACAATCACCAGCTTCCTCTGTTTTGTTGCAGACCTCCAGTCCTGGGGACTGTTCCTCTGGATGCTCTCATTCTGAATTGGAAGGGCAGGTTTCTCTATTCCTTCCCTCCCTTCCCTTTGTTGTTCAGAGTCCTGATCAAAATCAGATCTCAACCCTGCACAGTGATACTGGTGGCTCCAGATTGGGCCAGACAGCCTTGGTATCCTCTACTGCTGTCTCTGGCAGTGTCATGTCACCTGTCTCTTCCCAAGAGATACAATCTCCTAACCTCTTGGGGCAGGATTTGGTACCCCAATCTCCAGTCTCTCAACCTCAAGGCCTGGCTCTTGAAGAGTTAGAATATGCAGGCCTGCATCTTTCTCAGGGAGTTCTGGATATTTTGAAGGTTTCCAGAAAACCTTCCACTAGAAATACCTATAATTCCAAATGGAGAAGATTCAGCATGTGGTGTACTCAGAAGGGCATTGTGCCTGATCTTGCAGACATTGCCACAGCCTTAGATTATCTGGTTTATCTTAATGGTCTAGGCCTTAGGCCTGCAACTCTGAAGGTTCACCTAGCAGCTGCCTCTGCATTCCTTTCAGCAGCGAAGGACTCTTCCCTGGCATCTCATCCTGTTTTCAGTAAGTTTTTCAAAGGTCTGGTTCATATCAACCCTCACTTCCGAGAGCCTTCTCTGGCTTGGGATCTTAATGTCTGCATTGCCCAGCTTATGCAGCCACCCTTTGAACCTCTGGCTTTGGCCGAGCTTAAATACTTGACCTGGAAAACTGTGTTCCTAGTAGCTAACTTACTTCTGCCAGGCGGATTAGTGAATTACAGGCCCTGTCAGTCGAACCTGACTTTTATCTCCTTCCATAGGGATAAGGTGGTCCCAAGAACCAGTAGGAGGTTCTTACCCAAAGTGGTATCAGATTTTCATGTGAACCAGTCTCTCTTCCTGTGTTTTTCACTGACCATTCTTCTTCAGGGGAAAGAAGATTACACAGTTTGGATGTTAAAAGGGCTCTTAGCTACTACATAGAGCATACTACGGCACACGGGCATGACTGTTTTCAATTGTTTCTCACTTACGGTGAAGTGGAGAAAGATAAGCCTGCTACTGAAAGAACCATTGCCTGGTGGATTGTCTCTTGTATACAATTCTGCTATGACAAATTGCTCAGAACACCCCCTCCAGGCCTGAGGGCTCGCTCGACTAGGGGTACAGCTGCCACATTAGCTGCGGCCAGAGATATGCCCTTGCTAGAAATCTGTAAAGCAGCCACTTGGAAAACAGTCCATACGTTCACCAAGCATTACAATCTGGACATCCAGGCTAAGAGTGATGCTAGGTTTGGCACAGCAGTGCTGCACAGCCTGTTCCCAAAGTAGGTTCTGCATTCCCTCCTCCTGTGGGAACTGCTTGGTAGTCTGCATATTGTCAGAATACAGCAAGACTTCAAGTTGTTTGAAGAAAAAATTACTCACCATAGTAATGTTGTTTCTTCTAATGGAGTCTTGCTGTATTCTGACCTCCCTCCGTCCCCTCTCAGAAACGAGTTTTTGGGAAGTGAGCTGGCAAGTACAGTGTTGCACCTCAGAGGTGTACCTTGTACCCTTCCTCTTAAGGGTGGGGTACTTGTTTTATTGTTACTTTAGTTATGTTATATATGTATATTGTCACTACCTTTTTTGCTTGGGTTCTCGACTTGAATCTTTTGAGACCCAAATTGTTGCCTTTTGGCTATTCAGTAACAATTTCCATAGTTTAGTACTTAGTTTTTCTCATAAGAATCTGACGGTTACACTGGTAAGTACAAGAGACAGAGGTTTGAAAACTGAGCTCGACTTTCTATGCTTCTTTCCTCCCCGGGGCAGTTCAAGTGCTGAGGCTAACTGCATAGTTTCAGAATACAGCAAGACTCCATTAGAAGAAACAGCATTACTCTGGTGAGTAATTTTTTCTTATCTGCCTCAGGGGTTGGTCGGGCGAGGGTCTGGCCATCACGGGCCGGTGAGCTCTCTCCATTTTAATGTGCCCATTCTTTGGTTGAAGGCCTAATAATTCCAGCATAATTTTTGAGCAGAAGTCCAAGACACTGGCCCCCTCCTTCCCGTCAGGTGAAGATTGAGACGCACTGATAATTTTCTTGATAGTCGAACGGTTCTTTGAAGTCGTCCAACTCCTGTTGCAGCGTTCGCACTTGCTCTGGTACTGCTGCCAACCCGTCCTCTGCCTCTGCCAATTTGTTTGCCTGAATCGTCTGTTGCTCCAGGACTTCCTGTAATTTGAAGTCAAGCTTGCCCTCCAGCTTAATGAGATGCAGCTCCAATGCTGCAATCACTTGCCCCGTTACTTCTTTATCAAGCGCCACCACCTCTGCAGCCGACAGGGAGACCTGGCCTGAATTTTCAGCCATCATGGCGGCCTCCGCCTTCTTGCCACTCTTGTTTGCCAGCCTTTGACTTTTGGCAGGATTCAGTGTCAGGTATTTGTCCATGGCACTCCCAGTAACCTCTCCACACACTTTCAGATGGAAATTCGAGGTATTTTTTAAGATTAATTACTTTATATTCCAGCCGTCGGAGCGGAGCGATGCAAGATGCGTCTGACCAGCTAGCTGCTCATTTGTGCCCCCCCTACTCTGAAATTGCCTTTAAAGTATTTGCAGCTTCATCTGTCAAGTTCAGTGAGGCTGTAGGTGTCCAGTTTGTATGATCTAGGTCATGGAGGAGGGGAACGAGGTTCAGAGATTTATATGAGCAAATCATTAAGGTTTTATGATGGACCTTGATTCTGTGAATTTTATGTACCAGAAAAGTCATGAGGTAGTCATTTAGTACATCTGATAATACACCAGATTTAATGACCCCTATGTGGGTGTGAGATGAGGGCCCAGTTGATTATGGAGTGGCTACTCGTTTTATGGTTCATCCAAGCTGGATGAAGAATGAGCTGGGGTAAGTTATGGGCATCAGTTCAGTTTCGTACTTTGTTCATGGTGGGGAGAACCAATTTAAGTTGAAGTCACCCATAATTTAAATTTCACCCGAGGAGGTGTGGGATGCTATGGAACTGATGAGGTCTGTAAAAACAGAGTAGAGGCCTGGGCGACAATGGGCACCTGCCACAAATGTAGAGATGGAGAAAGGGAGGGATAACTGTAAGATAAGCACCTCATATGCTTTCAGGACAGAGGCGGAAACAGTGGTGGTGAATTGAATAGATGAGACCACCTAGATAGCCACTCCTCCACCCCTTCCTGACCGGTCTTGTCAAGATATAGTATAGCCCGGGATGGAGCGAGAAGGGTCATCTATTTTATTTTTAAGCCAGGTTTCAGACAGGAGGATATCAGGATCAAGTGAGGCAACCAGAGGCTGGAGTAGATCAATTTTAGGGAGAAGACTTCAGTTATCTACGATGACCTTAAGGTCAGTCAGATCCCTTTACCCCACCTGGCAGGGTTAGGGGCAGGAGTGAGTTTTGTCCACCAGCTACCAGAGCTGGTAGGCAGGCCTACGTGCATCCAGAGGAAGGGAAAGGCACTGGAGCCCTGCCAGCCAACCTTCCTACTGATGGCCATTTCAAATAATGTAGCAGAGGTGCAGCGGGTGGCGTTGCCCCCTCTGGTTCAGCATGACTCACAGAACTACACTCCCCAACCACCGTTGCCCCCAGGGGTGGTTGTGGAATGTCGCCTCACTTCATTTGACCCAGCGGAGGGAGATATCTGCAGACAAATGGGTTCTAGACATCATTGCAAAAGGGCATGCTCTGTAGCTTTTGGATACCCCTCCAGATGATCTGCCACAGACTTCATCTTATCTCCCGGGATATAGAAACGTAGAAGTTGATGGCAGATAAGGACCACAAGGCCCATCCAGTCTGCCCTTTTCTTTTTCTGCCTTATGAATGTGCCATCGGCTTTTGCTCTGTCAATGGCCTATCTGTTCATACTCCTCTGTATTGCTCTCTTATGCCTGTCCCATGCCTGTTTGAAGCCCTGCGCTGTATTCATATCAACCACTCCCTGAGGTAGGCTGTTCTATGCATCCACCACCCTTTCTGTAAAAAAGAACTTCCTCACATTACCCCTTAATCGGCCTCCCTCTAATCTCATGCTGTGTCCTCTTGCCCTGCTATTTTTCTTATATTGAAACATATTGGACTCTTTCATGCCCTTAAGGTGTTTGAATGTTTCGATCATATCACCTCTCTCCCTCCTTTGCTGTAGGGTATACATATTGAGCTCTGTTAATCTGTCCTCATATGTTTTCTGATGCAGTCCCTGCACCATTTTGGTTGCCCTTCTCTGGGCTGCCTCAGTTTGGTTAATGTCCTTGTGAAGGTGTGGCCTCCAGTACTGCATGCAATACTCCAGGTGGGGCCTAACCAGTGTCTTGTAAAGAGGAATTATTACCTCCCTCTTCTGACTTGTGATACCCCTACTAATACACCCCAACATCCCTCTAGCCTTACCTACTGCTTTAGTGGTCTGCTTGGATGATTTGAGGTCATTGGTGGTGATGACGCTCAAGTCTCTTCTTCCCTTGTGACTGCCAGCAACTCCCCTCCCAACCTTTAGGTGGCTTTTGGGTTTCTCTTCCCTATGTGCTTGATCTTGCACTTCTTTGCATTAAACTCCAGTTGCCACTCTTCCAGTCATTTTGCTAGTTTATCCAGATCTCTTCTCTTCTCTTTCTACCCACCCCATCTGGATCACCTACTCTGTTGCAGATCTTGGTATCTTCTGCAAACAGACAAACCTTACCCTCCAGTCCATCTGCAATGTTACAGATGAAGATATTGAAGAGGATTGGCCCCAGGACTGATCCCTGAGGTACCCTACTTGTGACTTGCATCTCTTCTGACTGTATACCGTTTACCACCACTCTCTGTTTTCTGCCTGCCAACCTGTTTGCCACCCAGTTGACCAACTTCTGACCCACCCGAGCCTACCCAGCATATTAATCAATCTTCTGTGTGGAACAGTATCGAAAGCTTTGCTGAAGTCAAGGTATGCAACATTAATTGCTCCCCCTTGGTCCACCACTCTGGTTACCCAGTCAAAGAAATCTATGAGATTAGTTTGACAGGACTTTCCTTTTGTAAACCCATGCTGTCTTGGATCCTGTGCTCTTGTGGATTCCAGGTGTTGGACTATCCTTTCCTTAAGGAGTGCCTCCATAATCTTGCCCACTACTGAGGTAAGACTGACTGGTCTGTAGTTCCCCGCCTCCTCCGTGCTACCACTCTTATGGAGCGGGATCACATGAGCTCTTCTCCAGTCTTCTGGGACCTGTCCTCTGCTCAGAGACTCACTAAACAGTTCTGATAATGGCTGTGGTAGTTCAACCCTTAGTTATTTTAGTACCCTGGGATGTATGCCATCAGGTCCCATTGCCTTTCCACCCTGAGGTTATTAAGCTCTTGTAGGACCCTTTCTTTTGTGAAGGGACTAGTGCATACCTCCCTCCCCCAAGTGTCCATGGTGCTGAACTGTGGGCCCTGCCCTACCTTCTCTTCAGTAAATACTGAGCAGAAGTATCTCTTTAGGATAGATGCTTTTACATGGTCCTTCTCCTCACATGCCCCGTTATCCCCTTTGATCTTGGCAATACCCCCTCTGGATTTTCTCCTTTCGCTAATGTATCTATAGAAAGCCTTGTCACCGTCTTTTACTGTTTGTGCTAGTGTTTCTCGGTTTGGGCCTTTGCCTGCCTTACTGCCTTCCTGCTTCCCTTTAGGGAAGTTTTGTATGCCTCCCTATCTTCATCCTGCTACGTTCCCTTATATTTCCTGAAAGCCAGCCTTTTGGCTCTGACCTTTTCTGCTACTATTTTTGAGAACCAAAGTGGTTTTCTTCTTCTTTTGCACTTCCTTTTCTGTCTAACACAATAGGATGCCTGTTCCTGTTGAAAGAAGAGGTGATGGACTTAGTACAGAAACGGGCCGTAGAACCAATCCCTGTCAGGCAAAGGAACAGAGGTTTTTACTCCAGATACTTTCTAGTCCCAAAGTGGAAAGGAGATCTGAGGCCTGCTCTAGATTTGAGAGCCCTCAACTTGCACTCAAGAGTACAAGAGGTTCTGGATGTTCTCTCTACGGATTCCGATTCCCATGTTAAATGGGACTGGATATGTTCTCTAGACACGAAGGATGCCTTTCTTCATATAAAAATGAGGCAGAATCACAGAAATATCTGGGGTTCATGTTAGACGGGGAACATTACCAGTTTAGTGTCTTGCCCCTCGCTTGTCTTCTGTACCAAGGGTCATTACAGAATACTTGGCAGTGGTAGCAGCAGCCCTTCGCAGGGGTAAGCCCTGTATGTGTCTCCTTACTTGGATGATTAGCTATTGAAGATCTATTCCAGGGAACATTGATTCACCCTAGCTCATACCAGGAAGCTGTTTGATTTGGCGGTAATGGTCAGTCTGCCAAAGTCAGTACTGACCCCATGCCAAAGGTTGCATTACATAGGGGCAGTACTGGACATGGCTCAGGGCCATGCGTTCTTACCCCTGGACAGGGCAGAACACGTTATAGCTCAGGCACACCTGGTGTACAACAGCCAGTATGTCCCAGCCAAGACTCTGCTGTGCCTTTTTGGCCTGATGGCAGCAGCTATAGACCCAGAGCCACTAGCCCACCTGCATATGTGGATCCCACAGTGGTCCCCAAGATTTCAGGGAGACCTTTGAGGAGAGCTCTGATGTGGTGGATGGACTGCACCAATCTGCAAAAAGGTATTTCATTTGTGATGTCAAATCCAGTACAAATTCTCACCTTGGATGCCTCGGGCTCTAGGTGGGGAGTACACCTGGGCCATTATCAAGTGCAGGGTGTTTGGCCCCAGATGGAGAAGAAATTACACGTAAATGTCCGGGATATGAAAGCTGTCCTGTACAGTCTCCAGGCCTTTCAACTGCATCTGACACCGGGTTTGAATTTAATACAGACCGTCAATGTCAGTGTAATGCATTACAGCAACAAACAAGGGGGGGGGACTCATTCCTATCCACTATGCAGGGAAGCAGTGAAAGTGTGGTGGTGGGCTCTGGTACACAGGCTGGAACTTCAGCCATATATCTGCCACGTTCCCAAAATGCCTTGGCAGATAAGTTAAGCAGGTCTCAGTCCAGTATACACGAATAGGAGCTACTGACCATGGCAGTGAAAGACCTGTTCAAAAGGTGGGGTCGTCCAGAGTTGGACCTTTTTGCATCCCCACACCGAACAAAACTGACATGTTTGTTTGCTCGTGCAAGGGCCTGGAGTTTTCTGGCAAGATGCGTTGTCCCTCTCTTGGAAAGGGAGGTTTTTGCATTCCTTCCTTTCCTTTTCTCTCATATAGAGGGTACTGCTCAAACTGAGGATGGAGGGGGCAACTCTTCATTGCTGGCCTTGACAGGTCTGGTATCCACTGCTATAGCAGCTGGTCCGGAATCTCTGCTGCTGTGCTGGGGACGTCTGTCACAGCACAAGGGGTCTTGTGTCCATCCAGACCTTAAGTTCCTACATCTCCATGCATGGCTGCTGAAGACATAGCAATGGCATGATTTGGAGTATGATCTAAAGTGGCTGATATTCCAGTGGCTGCCAGAAAACCTTCCACCAGACATACTTATTCTTTGAAATGGAAGTGGTTTACACTGTTGACAGCTTCCAAACAGCTGGATCCCCTTACTTGTCCAGTCAGTGCAGTGTTGTAATACTTGTCATCCTTGTCAGACTCAGGACTCCAGTATTCCTCCCTCAAGGTGCATCTGGCCGCTGTTTCAGCTTTTCATGCACCTGTAGATGGACGTATGGTTGCTCAGCTAGAGGTCGACGCTTGTGGGAGCAGGAGAGGTCCCTTCCCGGATAGCTCCATATTCTACTGTCGAGGTTATGCCAAGGCCGCTGGCTTCACGGTGTCCCCCGCCAGGTCAGCCAGACAAGACACTCACTTATCGCCGGGTCGAGATTTTTCGACCTGTCGGACAGTCTGTCGACTAGAGAAGCCAACAACCCTTCTTCACCGGTTCACCCGGTGGAAACTGAGGACTTGCCTGTGCCTCCTGTACCGGAGTCACCGGTTAAGGTCTCTGAACCAAGGGAGGAGCGGGTTTCCCCGGCCCCCTCTCAGGCCCAACCTCAGAATCCCCGAAGGTCTCACTCTTGGACCTCTTCTAAGTCCAGCCAGTCCCGCTGAAGTCGGCGGTCTCAGTCTCAGCAGCATGGAAAGCAGCGGCGCCGCTCATCCTCATCGTCCTCTTCGGAGGATAGGCCACGGCGCAAATTGCATCGGTGCTACGAGGATCTAATGTGGCAGCATCTCCTTTTGTCCGGGAATAAGCCGACTCCGTCGCCTTCCCCGGCCATTAAGTGGCTGTCACCGGAGCAGCCGAAACACCCCTTGTAGTGGTCGAGGAGCCGAAGCTGGCACCGGTTGTTCGGCCGAAACTGGCTGCGCCACCCATTGTGGTGGAACCCCCGCCTCCACAACCTAAATCTGGGGCCCCAACCAAGGATTCTCAGTCGGGTCAGGCTTGCCCCACGACAGTTGGTCACCCTCACCCCGATCGACCTCGGCAGGTGGAGGGTGGCTCAGGCGCTCGGCAGCTGTTCGCAGACTCCTCAGAGTCTGACGACGATGACTCCTTGTTCTCCAGGCCGCTTGATCTGGAGTCCACTGGGGCTCAGTCGGTGTACGAGAGCCCATCCTTGTTCCTTGGAATGCTTCGGCTCATCTCAGAGTCCACTGGGATGAAGCTCGAACCAGTTACAGAATGGGCCAAGTATCCCCTCACGGAGATACTGGACCGAGGGGGTTCCCCCATGGAGGCCTTTCCAGTGGCCGAAACCATTGTTGGCCCGGCCCTGGAGCTATGGCAGTGGCCAGCTTCTTGTCCAGCACCTTCGGCCAGGATGGCTCGGAAGTATGCTCTTCCAACCGGTTCACTCTCCAGTTTCGCGGAGTACCCCTCCGTGGAGGGGTTAGTGACCGACAGTGTTTTCCGGCGTTCCGGGAACGCTTGGGATGTGGACAAGCCACCCGATAAGGAGTCCAAGAAACTGGACTACTCGGGCGGAAAGTCTATGCTGCTTCCTCCCTAGGCCTTCATCAGGCCAGGTCGGCCGTCCTGATGGCACACTTTTCACATGCCCTTTTGGGCTCCCTGGATGAGGTGATTCCTCATCTCCCGGCTGACCTTTAAACGACGGGCAAGCAGGTGTGGGATCAGGGAAGGGCGGTGGCCAAACAGCAGCTCCAAACTTCCTTGGACATCGCCGACTCATGTGCCCGGTCAGTAGCGGCTGCAGTGGCCATGCGCCGCAGAGCTTGGCTGCAGATCTCCACCTTTACGGCAGATACCCAGCAGAAGCTGGCAGACGTTCCCTTCTTGGGTACCGACTTGTTCGGTCCCGGGGTGGAGGGTTATCTGCAACGGATCGAGAAGTCCAATGCCACCTTGGACTCAGTCACGTCTGCCCAGAAGGACAAAGGCCGCCAGCAGCAGCGTAAGCCCTTTTGTCCTTCAGTCCTTGTGGTATGTCCGGCCCAGCAACACCAGCATCAGGGCCAGCAGGCTCGTGATTGGCACCTCAAAGCCAAGCCTGCTGCTTCTTCCAGCAGGAAGCCGGGAGGGAAAAAGTCCAGGTGGCTCCTCGGCCGGCCTTTCCTCCAAGCCTGTCCAGTGACGGGTTGAGGGGTGCCGCCCCCAACCTTGTCGCTCCTCCTTGGGTTCCCCCCCTTCCCCACTTCCTTTCCGCCTGGTTCGATATCACCATGGACCGCTGGGTGTTGGAAGTGGTAGGAAAGGGTCTGCCTCTGGAATTCAAGCAGTCCCCACCCTATGAGCCATCGCTCCACGGGGGGCTACGAGTTACGCAGTCTCTCTGTCGGCTCGTCGAGCCGACATTGCCCTGCTTCTCCAGAAGGAGGTGATCAGGGAGGTGGCGAAACTCCACCAGAACCAGGGTTTGTGTCCAGGTACTTCCTGGTCCCAAAACGGATGGGGGGCTGGCGCCCCATTCTAGACCTACATGACCTGAACAAGTTCTTAAGGTCTTGGACCTTCAGGATGGTCACTCTGACTCAGATCATTCCATCCTTGTGTGGCTCTGTTCTCTTGACCGCCAGGACAGGTTCTTTCACATCCCAATCCATCCGTCTCACCCGCAGTTCCTCCACTTCAGAGTAGAGGGATCCCCTTACAAGTTCTGGGCCATGCCCTTCGGCCTCTCTCCAGCTCACAGGGTCTTCACCAAATGCATGGCAGTGGTGACAGCATTCCTGCGGCGCCGAAGAATCCGTGGCATTCTCATTCCGACGATTGGCTGGATTGCAGCCCCCTCCAAGTTGGAGGTGGAGCAGTCCAGGGATCTGGTCCTCCAGGTCTGCTCTCAACGAGGCCAAATTGAACTCATGCCAACGCAGGTGATTCAGTTCATCGGGGCAGAGCTCGACTCTCTTCGAGCCAGAGCACGGCTCCCGGCGGACAGGGCCGAGGTCCTTTCCTCCTTTGCCCAGTCATTTCTGATTGGGCAATTGCGCCCTGCCTGGGACTTCCTGCGCCTCCCGCCCTGCGGCGGCCTGCACCAACGTGTCCATTGGGCCTGGGCTACACATGCGCCCCTGCAATAGGGGCTGGCCCACCAATGGTCTTAGCGCTCCGGTCCTCTGGACCAGCCAGTGACAGTGACCCAGGAAATGTGGAACGGCCTCCAGTGGTGGCTCGTTCCAGCTCATCTGCAGGAGGGTACCCCTTTTGTCTGCCCCGAGCCGAGGGTCACTCTGACGACCGACGCTTCTCTGATGGGTTGGGGTGCCCATCTGGGGGAGCACAGAGCCCACGGACTCTGGTCCCCTCAGGAGTCTGGATGCCACATCAACCTGCTGGGAGCTTCGAGCGGTCCGACTAGCCCTCACCGCCTTTGCTCCGTTTGTACGGGGTCAAGTGGTCCATGTCCAGATGGACAACACCACGACCATGTACTACCTAAACCATCAGGGCGGGATGCACTTCTTGCCTCTGTGCAAGGAGGCTCTCCGCACTTGGTCTCTCGTGAGCAGACTGGAGGCGGATCTCTTAGCCATCCATGTGGCAGGAGCTCCAACACTCTTGCCGATGCCCTCAGCTGGATAGGTGCTGCATCTCACGAGTAGTCTCTCCTGCCTGAGGTAGTACAAGATCTGTTCTCCCACTGGGGCACTCCTCAGGTGGACCTGTTTGCCTCCAGGGAGAATGCAAAGCTGAGGCTGTATCATGCCCACCCCCCACAGCAGGGCTCACTGCAGGGGGATGCCTTCTCGAGGCCGTGGACCCTGGGCCTCTTCTGCGCCTTTCCTCCATTTCCCTTGATCCGCAAGGTGCTTCTCAAGGTGAAGAGGGACAAGGTGCAGGTGATTCTGATGGTCCCAGACTGGCCCTGCCAGTTTGGCATCCAGAGCTCCTCAGCCTCAGCTCCAGGCTCCTGAAGCGGCTTCCAGCCCATCCGGACCTGATCTCAGTCAACAAGGGGAAGGTACTCCACCCAGATCTTCAATCCCTGCACTTGATGGCCTGGTTCCTGAGTGGCTAGAGTTCCAGGCCTTGAGTCTTTTCGACGAGGTCTTCAATGTTGTTGAGGCATCCCGTAAGGAGTCAACCAGAAAATTCTATGCCTTCAAATGGAAGAGATTCTCCATTTGGTGTCAGGATAAGGGGTTGGACCCTTCCTCCTGTTATTTGGCTAGCATTCTGGACTACCTGTGGTCCCTTTCTCAGCTAGAGCTTCGGTCGACGACACTTAAGGTGCACCTGGCAGCCATCTCTGCTTACCGGTCGCGGGCTGGAAAGCAGTCAGTGGCACAGGAGAAGGTGGTCGGGTGCTTTTTCAAAGGCCTTGATCACATATCCCCTCCGGTGCGAGAATCTCCACCTCCATGGGATCTACTGCTGGTATAGGCTAAGCTCATGGGCAAGCCATTCGAACCGATGCACAGGTGTGGTATCTCTCACATGTCGTGGAAGACCACCTTCTTGGTGGCTATCACGTCAGCCAGAAGGATGGGAGAGCTCCAGGTGCTTTCCATCGAGTCTCCTTATCTGGTTTTCCACAGGGGCAAGGTTGTCATGTGCCCCCACCTGAAATTCCTTCCGAAGGTGGTTTCAGAGTTTCACCTTAACCAGGTGTTGACTCTGCTGGTGTTCAGCCACAGTCACACCTCGGAGGCCGAATATAGACTCCATACTCTGGACCCTAGATGAGCGCTCTCTTATTATAAGGAGCGGACGGCTGAAGTTCGGGTAGAGGTTTGCCAGCTATTTGTCACCTACGCTGAAGCCGCACCTGGCAGACCTGCAGCCAAGCGGACGATAGGCAGGTGGGTCACCTCCTGCATAGATCTCTGCTATAGGTTGCGGGCATGGAGCCTCCAGAGGGATAAGAGCTCATTCTACCAGCCATACCGCTGCTTCGTGGCTGCTTCCGGGGATGTCCCCTATCCAGGAAATCTGCAGGGCTGCTACCTGGAAGTCCAGCACACCTTTGTTACCCACTACCACATCGACCTCAGTCACGCCGGGATGCTGGTTTTGGGACCTCAGTTCTTCGGTCCTTATTTCCCAAGTAGGGGGTGCGCACCTTTCCTCCCTCCTCCCAGAGAACTGCTAGGAGTCTACCAGTAAGTGTGAATTGAACAACATATCCACATCACTAGAAATACAGGTTACTCACCTGTAACAGGAGTTCTAGGAGTGGTATATGTTGTTCATCCACACAACCCTCCCCGGCTTTGATGCGCAACCTGGCTTCCAGCAGGCTAGATCTGGCATCATGTGTCGGAGCCGAGAGTTTTACCACCCGGGTGGGTGGGAGGAGCCAGCTTGAAGACATTCCGGCAAGATTTAAAGCAGCAAGGAACCTGCCAGTAAGTGTGGATGAACAACATATACCACTCCTAGAACTCCTGTTACAGGTGAGTGACCTGTAGTTTTGAAAGACCATCAGGCAGTTATATGTAGAGTACTGTTCAGTGTAGACCCAGCTATGTTATATCATACATTTCTCTGTGGGTTACTTAAAATTGTAGTCATGTGACAGTCTTCTCAATTAAAAACATAATGATAAAGTAAAAAAGGGCTTAAATCACTGCATAATGTGACTTTGGTGGTGGTTGGGTCTTACTGTGTGCTTTCGTTTTAAATGGTATAAAACTACAATAACTTCCTCTTAAGTTATGTTAAACTGCAATAATAGTATAAACTGCTGAGAAATGGAAAAATTAAAAACATATTACTTTCCATTTCATTCACCTTTTGCTAATCCAGTCAGGGTCATGGTGGTTCACATGTTTCCGTTTGGCCTTGACTTTAGGAAAAAGTGTTTCTGCAGCTGTTTCCTTTTGTGACTTCCAGTTTTCCTTTGGGCTAGAAAATGACTTTGCTTGATCAGCACAGCTTAGATCATTGGATTTTTAGTTATTTATCATCCGAAAGTACGCTTTTAAGCACGCATGCTCATTTATAGAGGTTCTACGTCAAGTTTGAGAATGCAGAGATTGATAGCTTTGACGACAGATAATTAACATAGATCACAATTGGTGACTGTAGATCACTGTGGAAAGTATATACAGCTAGCAGTGTTTTGGCGGCACACACATGAGCTCTGTCAGATGACAGGAATTTAGCTTGTGGGACTTTTTATTCAGTGATTTATTTTTTTTTTTTAGGGGGGCGAATCATCATTGACTTAGTGTATGGTTGATTTAGAAATTACTGATATAGCATACCAAGGAAAACATTGCCTAAAATAGCAGTAAACCACTAAAAACTATTTTCAAAGATACACATACTGTAGTATGGGAGGTGCCAAAGATATTTTAAGTAACGTCCAGCCCAGTGGTGCTGGCAAAGTGCATCATGCTTCCATGTGAGTGAGCTGGGTTGGTGGAGCAAGCCGCCACCTTTGCTGTGGGCCAGATGAGTCTAGGGAATGCTGTGGATGCTCTGTGTCCTCCTTCCCCAGGCAGCATGGTGTCAGGAGCTGCTGCAGAGATTCGATGTATGGGATTGCTTAACGGGGGGGGAAAGGATGCTGCTTTTCACTTACTAGGCCTTCCATGAATTATGGACTTACTGACTGAATTTCTTAGACTTCGTGGACCATTTTCCCATAGTATAGGCCTCTTGAGTCATCTGACAGGGAACTGCTGCTTGTCCATATTTGGTAACACACAGTGGATGACGGACCAATTTCTGTAGCATCCCCTAGTCTGTGGAATAGATTGCCTTCAGAGATGAGTCTTAGTCCTTCACATGCCATTTTTATGTTGTCTTGCGCAGGCACAAGTAACATCTTGCGGTAGTAGTAGCACAGTGAGAGGTGTGTCAGTGTTGGTGAATGCAGGGCATGCTTTGGTAGGTGCGTCCATCATTCCCCAGTTAGCCAGCATGCTAGTACTGACTTAAGAATTATGTAAAGTGCCATCAACTTGAAAGAAAGCTTGTCATGCAGCATCACAGATGACATGCCTCCCGTACATGCCTCTTGTGGTGAAGCATTTCAGTAAACATGGCGGCGGCAGTCGCTGCCACACAGTCACCAAACACAGCCAACGGGGGGGGTGCAGTCTCCGTGTCGGCATGTCACCCACTTCCCCACATTGTGTGGCACACTGGGAGCCCACCCCAGTGTGCCCAACATTTGCTTCATTTCACCTTTAAAGAAAGGAAACGGTCCCTCGTTGTGCACGGCACCCTCGGCCTCTGCAACCCGCACACCCACCCTCTGCATATCCCACCTCCCCACATTCCCCTCACCCCATACTTGCTCTCTGGAGGTCCGGGTGTTATGCATCTTCGTGAGTGGAACACAGGTCCCAGGTCGCGATTCGAAATGAGCGTCCCCGCCTAGCATGCTTATCTGGTTAATCTCTTAAATAAAAAAATAAACAAACACATCTGGACTCTTCAAAGCTGAACTGCAAAATGAAGAAATGCCAGTAAGCTGTATAATGGCATCAGTGGGAGGTGGAGGGGTCAACTTCAGTGGATATCTCAGCTATTGTTTTGAATTTTGGCTCCAAATTTTCAGCATGGGGTTCTTGGGATCCTACCTCATGAACATGTGCACTGCCATCTCGTTATTAAATCCTGAAAGGTGGTTTCACGGTCGCTGCACGGAATCACCTTTCGGGACCGATTAATGAAACGACAGTGCCATTGTTAATGAGGTGGGGTCTCAAAAAACCTATGTTGCAAATTTGGTGAGAAAATTCCAAAATGACACTTTACGTAGGCATTGTGCAGTTTACCATGCTCGTAAACTCAACAGTTTTAATATTTTCACTCCATATTTTCAAAATTGACATTTTTTGACACCTCCTTAGCTGTCATTGTTCACATCTTACCCGGAATGTGTTTTCGCACATCTGGCACACAATGGTGTGGTCGCTGTGGGAAATCAACTTTCGGGACAGATTAACAAAATCACAGTGCCACTGTTCATGAGTAGAGGTCCCAAAATGCCTATGTTGAAAATTTAGTTAAAAAATCCCAAAAATAATTGCGTTACAGGGGTGCATTGTGCAGTTTGTATGCACGCTCGTGACTTCAATTTTTCATATTTTCACTCCAGATTTTCAGCATTGCCATTTTTTACACCTCCTCATGAAAAGTACAGCTGTCATTTTTCACATCCTACCCGAAATTTTTCTCACCTGTGGCACCAAATGGCGCAGTCGCTGTGCAAAATCATCTTTCAGCTAATGAACTGATAGTGCCAGTGTTCAGCAGGGGGAGATCACAAAAAGCCTATGTTGAAAATTTGGGTGAAAATCTCAACTCATCTTGACGTGTGGTTTCCAACGTAATGCCCACCCTGAGAGACTGACAGGCATCAGGGGTGTGACTAGGATTGTCGGCTGTAATGCTCATGCCATTCCCTCCACCCTACCCTGCAACAGTGACAGGCCTCGGTGTGCTTTGGACTCTTGACCCCAAAAGTTCACCTCATTCTCCTACTGCACCCATCTCACAGTATTTCCTTATGGAATGGGGTGAGCGTAAGTCCTGAAGACCCCAAGGCACACTGCGACACTTGTCTGTGTCTACAGGATAGGGTGAGGTGAAGTGGCATGAGCGTTATGGCTGATGACCCAAGGGCACACCCCAATGCCTGTCAGTCTCTGCAGGGTGGGGTTGGCACCCGTTTTAGTACTTCACTGCCATTCGTATTATGCATCTCTCTAACTCCTGCACTACCAATGCCAGCAAGACAACATTTGGCACTGGCAAATGTTTGTTTTCATTTGCAAAGCACTTTTGATACAAAAATGCAGAGGCAACAGCAACAAGCAGTTGGTGCTGCTATTAGTATTCGACATGCAGGTCCCAAGGTTATCAGAAGTGCACAGGCAACTGTGTCATTTATAGAGCCACATTCTAAATACCTTGTCTTTTTTTTTTTGTTTTCAGAATATTTTTATGAGTTTTTAACGACAAAACATACATCAAACATGAAAATTCATCCAACCTATATACAGTTTGGTCCAAAAGCAATAGAATACATCTGATCAGTAATCTAAAAAAAAATCACCATAAAATAGGTCTATATATAGTACCCATCAACTAATAAAGTAATCATGCCCTCTAGGGTGGGTGTTATGCTGGGATAACATCCCACCTCGGGTGGTTGGGCCTGAGGCCACCAGCCGAGGGCATCCCTTATCCGAGAAGTGATGTTGTCCTAGCACAACACTGGAGGGCATTATTCCTCTTATACAATGGCTTGTTTTATAATAATAAAAAAAAAATAATTTTAATGAACGTTTTTGTTATTGTGTAAAAATATTTTTGTTTCTTAAGAGGAGTAGAACATCCTCCTCCGGATCATCCAGATACAACAAACAATGTTATCCTGGCATAACATCTCTGCTGTAACAGCCAACTAACCAGTCAGACCAGGATGCTTTCTTGCCATTGTACAATCTACTGGTAATATTACAGGTCTATTAGTAGCTGAATAAAGGCGCTCAAGCCTAAATAACTCTTAAAAACCAGGAGCAGTAAGATGGCACAATCAGTGTCACAAACAAATACATCAGAGTAAATTACCCCCATCATGTACAGCCAGTGTATCACCCTCAGGACTTTGATTAATATCCAAGTTATTTGCAACTCACCAGGATTCAAAGTACTCAGAAAAGGCTCCCACACTTTTGCAAAATTCTCTCTCCTTTGTTTTACTGAATACGAAAGCCTTTCCAGAGCCAGAACCCCAATCACTAGGGTACGCCATTGGGAGACTGTGGGGGTGGTCCCCAGAGACCCATCTGTTGAGAATGCACTGATGGGCTATCAACAATAGTACCCTGACTCATCTGTTATAGGGATACTGTTCATTCACTCTGTGGTCTTCAGCACCAAAGAGTGTTGCTAGGGGGTCGCTGGGAGCTGATAACCCAACATAGCACTAATCTCCTGTATCACCTTTCCCCAGCATTCTTGCAGTGTAGGGCAGGTCCAAAAAGAGTGAAAGTACGTGCCCAGGGCAGAGCTGCATCTGCCACAGGTCACCGAAACAGCTTGATTGAACAGGTAGACCACCACAAGGAGGGGCAGTATAACCTTTTTATGAATTTATAGACTGTTTATTTGTACCTGCTGCAGATCAGTAGGCCCTGATGTGTCTCTAAAATAACCTCCCAATTCTCTTCCGAAATTACAATCCCTAAATCTGTTTTCCACAGAGATCTAGTTTTGTGTGTCATATCCGGAAGGGACCTTCACAAATACCATTTCTTGCAGCTCAGTTCTAAAAGGATCCCTTTGTTTAAGCATATCACTGTACCGAGATCAATTGGTCACAAAATGCACTCTCAAAAATGTAGCAGTTTTTAGGCATATGATATATGGCTAGCCCGATTATGAGCACATATTCTGATATAACACAGAGGTCAGTAGGTCACTGGTCATAATACGCTCATGATGTTCTAAAAGCTGAAGCAACACTTACCACCTTTGAACACATAGTAATAAATAACTGCAGTAATCCAATATGTGAGCATATTCTGATAGTAAAACACGGAGGTCAGTTGGTCACCGGATATGATATGCTCATTGTATGCTGAAAGAACAGAGGCAGCAATTATAGTCGTCTTATAACACACGATAACCGTGTCTTTGGAACCACAGTTCTAGAAAATTGCTTTTGTTATAGAATACCACTTGATGGAAGTTAAAACATCCCAATAAAAAGCTTTAACAGACGGGAGCTCAACAAACTAATAGCACATCAGTAAGACAGAACCATAAATAATACATATTACCAGCCCAAATATGAGCATCTATACTCTGATGTGATGGCACAGAGGTCAGTATGTCAACAGACATAATATGCTCATGTAGGACAGTAAAAAAAAAAAAAAAAATCAGTCTCTTATGAATGGGGGCTACATTAAAGCTGTGATTTAATTCTGGATATGTTAGTGCACCCAGCCGGTATGTCCAGAAGGATTCTCATATCAGTAAACATTTTCCAGGCCCCCTTCCCCTTTTCCTAAATAAACCTATTCTAATTCCTCAAAAGGGGCAATCGGGAGCTCTCTGGAATGTGTTTGGCTAGTGCATTAGTACCATTAGCATTCCGAATACAGCTGAGATGCTGCCCAGTTCGAATCTTCAGCATACAAAAGGACTTCCCCACGTAAAAAGCCTTGCATTTACAAGTAGCAAAGCATACAACACCAACTGAAGATCAAGTGGGTTTTGTTTTCCAAGAATTTTATCAACCCTCTGTGTGTGATGCCTTTTTTTTTAAACTACTGGGGCTTTGCTCTTGTGGTTTTAGTGGCATCACACACCTCGGGTGTATAAAACTCTGGTTACACAATATTGACCCATATATTATTTTTCTTATTCTAAGTCTTTGGCGTCTTTGTCTCTTTATCCATCCAGGGGGTAAAATTGAGTTTTGCAGCCACGAGCACGCTGGGCTAATAGTTGGGAGCACCACTGGCCCCAAAGATTTTTTCCATTGGTTTATCTAATGTATTTCTTCAGATGTTATCCTTTCCAATACAAGACAGCAGGGCTAGTTAAAGAAGATTTGTAATAGCCTAATACAAGATTAGGAGGCAGTATAGCACAGTAGGTTAATGCTTGAGCTGCAGATCTGGAAAGCTGGGTTTGAATTCCATAGCCGCCTAGGTGCATCCTGTGTGATCCTGAGCAAGTCACTTAACTTCCTTGTGCTCCCAGGTCGCACCTGCAAACAAGCTTTCATCTTAGTGTGTCTCTCCTAGTTAAAACAAAAAGATCTATCAGCATTTGGCTAGTGTATTTGTACCGGTTTCAACCCCTGCTGTCTCTTTAATATTTAACTTTAATGTGTACTTATCCCATGGTCTGTTTTAAAAACCGCTGACTGTCCCCTTCAGATGTCACTGTTGCTGTGTTTTAGACATGACAACTTCTTGTCATGGTGAGTTTTGTGATACCATAACAAGTGTACTGCAAACCCAGAAAATCCTGATGAACGTTGTTATAAAGAGTTCATGGAAAATTATCAAATATATATGATGAATCCTAAAACATGATTGGCTGAGAGGTAGCTTTTTTTTATGCTGTTATGCCAGCACAACAGCGTGAATAAAGCTACCTCCAGCCAACAGCCTCAGCACAGTTACCTGGGATCCATGTGCATACCATGTTGTCCAAATGCCTACAGTATATCCAACAAAACAGATCCATTTCATAATTGCAGCAAGACACTTCAGTGTTTCTGTTGTGCAGGATGACACTTATCCAGTAGTAGAAACACTCAACTTTTGGCTTTATTGCTTTAGCCCACCTAAGGTATGCCATTATCCCACAACAGTTCACATACTGTTATATCTTACTACTTAAGTGGGGCAAGATGTACTACAAAGGGTGGTGAGCAGAGCCTGTGTACCATTGAAGCATGATGTGCTTATCATCCGCTTCTGTGAGCATTTCAAGCTTTTCTTGTGGTTAACTCATTGAATCTCATTACTGTAACATTTTTAACATATTAGCAGTTACTTTAGAACAGTAGTTGGGCAATTTGAGCCTTTGATGAAGCTGTATGATGGGGAATGCTAGAAAAAACATACCAGATGGAGTGGGTAAGAAAGGTCAACAGGCCGCAGCAGCAGGCGGTGAGAGCAAGCTTTCCACCTCAGTGACTGCTGAGCCCAAGCTCAGTGATGTGCTGAAAGTGGTCCAGACCTTAGGCTGCAGAGTAATATACCTTGATAAAAAAAAAAGAAAAAGAAAAAGTTGGAACTTTTAAGTACATTTAACATTCTGCAAGGCACAGTCAAACTCGATGGTAACTGAGGCTGAGGCAGCATCTGGTGTTGCAGCAAATATCGTGGCAACTGTAAGGCCTCATGAAAGAAAATAATCTTGCAATCCCGACTAGAAAACCAAGTTTGTGTGGCAAACAATAGAGTTGTAGGGCTCCAGAAATCTTTCAAACACTGTGCAGTATGTGATCAATTTCCTGTTGGACTTCCTTCAAGTAACTGCAACTCTTGCAGTTGTGAAAGCCTTCCTGGTGACTCCATGAAGATGTCGAGAAGATCTTAATAACATACAGACCTTGCTGCTTGCTATATTGGGAGTCCATGAGTGAGATAGAGTTCTGCTGGATTCTAAATGGAGAGGATTCCTTTTACAGCCAGACAAGGCTAAGATCTTATTGTACCATGTTTTGTGTGTTGCTAAATGAGAACACAGGAAGGCATTTGACAGATCCTGGGCAATTTTGCACCACTTGGGGGATCTCTTATAGGCTGCTAATGCCAGCTATGCTTAAGGTTGTGTATTCTGGGCAAATGTATGTCTTCAGAAACCAGAAGGATGCTGACAAATTGGTTATGAAAATCAAGCAGGACTGTGGGCCTAAGGAACCAGAGAATGGCAAAGACCATGACTGAGTCGGAAATATGTAGTTGCCGATGTGAAGATTGATGTGAGTAGGGTGAACTGGTTACTACTGGGAAGCAGTTTTGCAAGTTTGATATTGTCAGTAGTCAGGTTCTGGGACTTCATGAACACTTTGAAAATGTTAAAATAGCAGTTTTTTATGTTGTCTTGCGCATGCCCAAGCAACATCTTGCAGTAGTAGTAGCACAGTGAGAGGTGTGTCAGTGTTGATGAATGCAGAGCACACTTTAGTAGGTGCATCCCTCATTCCCCGGTTAGCTAGCATGCTAGTGATGACGCAAAAATTATGTAAAGTGCCACCAACTTGAAAGAAATGTGCTGCTGCAATCAGAGGCAAGCTCGTCATGCCACGGCAGCGATGACACACCTCCCATTTGTGCCTTTCCTGGTGAAACATTTTAGTAAACGTGGCAGTGGCTCCTGCCATCTCCACACAATCCCCAAACAAAGCTGACATTGGGGATGCCATTCGGCCAGCGTGTCCCCACCCCCCACATTGTGTGGCACACTGGGAGCCCACCCAGTGTGTGCTGTCACCACAGAAAGCCGACTGTGTAGGTATGTCCCCCCCACCCCATTGTGTGGCACACCCAACAAATTGTCCTGTGATGTCCGGTTCCTGTTTTCTTTTTTCAGGTGGAAAAAAAAATGATCTTCGTTGTCCGGCACCCCTCCCACAATTTGCACCCACCCTCTGCACACCCCAACTCCCCACATCCCCCTCACCCCGTACTTGCCTCCGGAGGTCCAGCGCTGCGATCTTCGGTGGAGTGAGAACACGTCTGGACTCTTCAAAGTCGAACTGCAAAATGAAGAAATATCGGTAAGCTGTATTATGGCATCAATGGGGGCTTTCAACTTAGGTGGATATCTCGGCCATTTTTTTGAGTTTTGGCTCCAAATTTTCTACATGGGGCTCTTGGGACCCCACCTTGTGATCACATGCACTGTCATCTCATTATTTGGTCCTGAAAGGTGATTTCGTGGTCACTGCGCGGCATCACCTTTCGGGACTGATTAATGAAACAACAGTGCCACTGTTCATGAGGTGGGGTCCCAAAAGCCTATGTTGCTAATTTGGTGAAAAAATTCCCAAAAATTACTGTTATGAGCATGCATTGTGCACTTTCCACGCACGTCCGTAACTTCGACAATTTTTAATATTTTTACTCCGGATTTTCAACGTTGCCATTTTTTACACCTCCTTATGAGAACAGTACAGCTGTCATTGTTCCCATCCTGCCCGAAATGTGTTTTCACATATTTGGCACACAATGGTGCGGTCGCTGTGGGAAATCAACTTTTGGGACAGATAAACACAATCACAGTGCCACTGTTGGTGATCGTAGGTCCCAAAATGCTTATGTTGAAAATTTGGTTAAAAAAATTCCCCCAAATAATTGTGTTATGGGTGTGCATTGCACAGTTTGTACTCACGCTCGCTGCTTCACCAATTTTTCATATTTTCACTCCAGATTTTCAACATTGTAATTTTTTTACACCTCCTCATGAACAGCACAGCTGTTATTTTTCATATCCTTCTCAAAATGTGTTTTCACAACTGTGGCGCCAAATGGCGCAGTTGCTGTGCAAAATCACCTTCCGGCTAACGGACTGATGGTGCCACTGTTCATGAGGTGGGGGTCACAAAAAGCCTATGTTGAAAATTTGGAATGAAAATACCAACAAACGCCCGGGACATTAGGGTTTCCAACTGTAACACTCCACACTGTAGAGACTGACAGGTGTCAGGGGTGTGACATGGGATTGTCGGCTGCAATGCTCATGCCATTCCACCCCCCATGCAGCCAGTGACAGGCATCGAGGTGTGCCTTGGACTTTTCAGCCCCAAAGTTCACACCATTCTCCTACACGGCACCCATTTCAGCGTAATTCCTTATGGAATGGGGTGAGCGTAACTCCCAAAGACCCCAAGGCAACACTGTGACACTTGTCAGTGTCTGCAGAGTAGGGTGAGGTGAAATGGTATGAGTGTTATGGCCGACGACCCAAAGGCACACCCCAATGCCTGTCAGTTTCTGCAGGGTGGGGTTGGTGACAGTTCAGTACTTCACTGCCATTCGTATTATGCATCTCTTTCTAACTCCTGCACTACCAATGCCAAGGTCAGCAAGACAACATTCGGCGTTGACAAATGCTTGTTTGAAAAGTAGCAGTTATGGTTGTCACTGAAAATCATAAATGTGCCTTTCCTCCTTTACAGTCAGCTAGTTATGTAGCCATAAATGTTATATTTTGGCCCAGATGGAGGGAAGAAATCATTTTTTTGGCTCCTTGGAGCCAGTTGACTTATCTTTCCGCTTCTTGATTTGGGGTCCCCCTCCCAAGTGCCAAAGTTTTTTGTGATGTGTTTGTAATGCTGTATGAATTGGGCATCTTTACGTAATTTGTATTACATTTTAGAAGTCTCTTTCCTTGACATCAAAGTCACTGCTCAACTAACAAGAAGAGGTAAAGCACCTTTGTTTTCTTTTTTGTGGAGGCCTATGTCGAGTGAAGAGTCTTTGTTTGTTTGCTTATTTTATGTTCCTGTAGTGAAGTTTTTTGTGAGTGCACTTAATGTACTGTTTGGTGCCATGAGCAACAATATTATAAGGGATTGGGAAGGGGGGCATAGCAGTAATTTTCTTTTTCCCTTTTCAACTAAAAACCTAAAATCTTCCCTTGCCAATCTTCACCATTCATTATTGCTGGGTGTAAGTCGGAGGAATGCACCTGCATGAGAGCTTTTTCTTTTTTTGGGGGGGTGGAATCTGCGCCAGTGGCATCGCCCACAAGGCCGATGCACTGCGTGGCACACGAGGATTGGCTGTTAGGCACCGCAGACTCCTCCTCCACCCCAGTTCTGTTTCTCCTGCGGTCGAGGTCGCACCTGCTGCGTGAGTTCCACAGTTTGCTGTGTCACTAGGCCTAGGCTGAAATTCGCCATGTTCCTGCATCTCCGTATCCATCCTGGTTCTGAGTACCACCCAATGCCATTGACCCCAGTAAGCTTGTTCCTTTTATTTTCTTGACCGACAGCGCCGTTTTTCTTCCCTGTAGTTTTGTTAATTTGTTTTCGCATCATGTCTGGTTCAGGGCCTACGAAGAAATCCAAAACGGGCCATGTCCCCTTGCGTCGGTGTCCCTGTGGCCAGTAATTTTTCACTACGGACTGGCCTGATGTCTTCCTTCACTACTGGGGTACCAAGCATGATACAGACAACTGTGATGCCACTTTCTCCATGGACTGCTGCATTCTCGAGATCTGCGTGTTTAAAGTCGGCAGGGCCCCTCTGAAGTTCGGTGGATGGCGTCATTCTAGGGATGCCATGGTGAGAACCCATGACCCTGCCTTCGGGTCCCCTCCCGGGTCTTTACAGCCCGGTGAGGAGGAAACCTCCTCTTCTGATTCCTGCCTTGCCATCAAGGAGGTTTCTTCCGAGGTGCCAGATGAACGGCTTGGTTCCCTGTGGAGCCGGGAGCACCGTTATAGCAGTCACCTCCTCAGAGGTGCAGGCTCCCCCAGTGTTGCTGGCCAAGACTGCTGGACCTGGCACTGGCAGACCCTCTGTACCGCCTGCCAACGCCTTTTGATTCCCCGCACTGTTTGCGGTCCAGTGGTTGGGGCAGCGCCGCAGGTGGTGGTGTGTCCCATGGTGGGTGCTGTTGGCAGGGGAGCTCCTGGGGTCGCTAATGTGGTGATATGTATGGTACCCTCCTCTTTGGAGGAGGATGATTTGCTGGCCGATCCGGACTGGCGTCCTGACTCCTCAGAGTTAGGAAGCCCTGTTGGACCAGACACCAGGTAGCCCAGTGTTTGTCTCCTGGAGTAATGGAATCTGCGAGCCCCCACATCGACCCTAGTGTTGGGGCCCCCACGGCGGATGGCGGTGCCTGGGGTGACGGTCTCAACCTTGGTTGCCGGGACAGGTGCTTCACGGGCTACCATGGTTTGGATGGGGACCCCCCTCTTCTACGGCCTCCCTCGGGGAGGGACCTGAGGGTTCTGGGGACCCCTTCTCACCAGGTTTGAGGAAGAGGGCATCCTCAGAGTCCGAGGGGTTGAGAGGCCAGGGTGAAGTGTGAGAACCCTCTTCCACTACCTTGCGGGGGGTGGGGAGAAGTCACAGTGCCGAGCCCTGCTGCTTCTCCTCTGAGACTTCAGTGGCAACCTTAGTGGGCGGTGCTGGGACTTGTCCTTCTGGATCCATGCAACCCCGATCACACCACAGGGGAGATTCTACCTCAGGGCTCAGCCAGGTTTTGTTTTCACAGTTAGAGTGCCCACTGACTGGATCGGGTCCCCCCCCCCCCGTGGGAGGATCTACCGTGGGGTCGCAGAGGCCGGGCACTCTTGGTTAGGTGCCTTTCCCCAATGCCTTTGTAGACACCTCTCCCCCTCCCAGGCCATATGCACCCTACAGGACTCTTAACCTGGGAGACATTCGGGGGGGGGGGTGTCACTGCAGCAGCCTTCCCAAGGTATGTTAGAACCATGGATGAGCAGGTCTTTCGCCTGTCTCCACCGCCGCGGGAGGACTCTGAGCATCCGAGGAAGAGGAATGTTCCATCCACCTTTCCTCTGACGTCGATTTCACCAACTATCAGCGATTCCTCACGATTCGTTCAGGAGCTCCATATTTCCCATGTGCCAAGAGCTCTTTTTTTTTTTTAACTTCCTCCTTGTCTCGGCCCAGAGGAATCCTTTTTTACGGAGTTTTTGGCTGGGCCCCAACATACTGTGGACCCAGTGAAATTCTGCTCGATACCGGGAGATTTTTTTTTTTCCTTTGGTTTTCTCCCAGATTGTCCCTACCCCCTGAGGGCGCTGACACAGAGGACTTGTGTTCAGACAGATGGCATGCTTGCACATGCCGCCATCAAGCGTCCACAGCACCCTTCCCACCCCCGACTCACCATAAGGAGCTGTTGTGCCTTACCGCCTGTGCTTCCACAGGCAGCAATGCTTGTGGGCATTGCTGTCCTGTAACCTGCCCCCTCGGAGGAGGACAGCATTTGGTGGGACGCTCAGTCCTGCCTCCCCTGGTGACTCGAGTCTGTTCCCAAACCCGGGTCACAGGCATAGCGCGTGGTTTGACATCCAGTGCCTTAAACACTCAGCACCACCAGGCCAGCATGAGGCGCGCTCTTTTTTGAGCGAGTTTAGTGCTAACCACCTGGTAGTACTTTCCTGGTCCATTCCCTTCCAGGAAGTGCCAGTCCGCACCTGGCAGTCACCAGCCGCCTTATCCTCAGCGGACTGCAGGAGGAGGAGGTGATAATGTGCTCCTCAGGAGTTTCCTGGTTCTCTGCCTCACCGTCCCGCTGGGCTGATGGCTTTAGATGCTCCCTCCGGGCTTCAGTACCTGGCACACCACCGACCACCGGATCCAGATTCCGCTGAGTTTGATCGGTGGGGGAGAAGAGTTTTCTCTTCAGCTCATGTGTTACTCTGCATCAGCTTACATCAGGCTCACCATGCGGCCTACAACAGGCACCCGTGGTTGATGCTGGCGCAGATTTTAGCATCTTTGCCTGATCTGGATGAATCTAGGCAAGCCATTGCCCTCTCTGCACAGGGTCTGGAGCTTGCAAGGCACCACGCAAGGGCATCGTACGACGCCAGCCAGGTGACTTCCAGACTGGCAGGGACAGTGATCTGCATCAAGTGGACAGCATGGCTTCGCCTGTCTAGACTGTCACCCGTTGGCCGGTGTAGGGTGATGTCCTCCAACTTCCAGTGGACCTGCCTTTTCTCCCGCAGGGCAAGGAAGAATTTACAGGGGCGTCTTCTGTCTCCCCTGACCACGGGGGACACCTCCTCATCCTGACCGGCCTTAGGCCATGTTGGTCTAGTATGGCTATAGGGTCTTCCCCGCATTAGGCTGAGGGAGTCTGTTCCCCTCAGGGCGGTGCCAGGTCTCCTCTGGGTGCTTGGTACTCACCCAGAAGTAATGAATGGTGAAGATTGACAAGGGAAGATATGAAAATTACGAACCTACCGTAATTCTTGATATTCTCTTGTATCTTCACTATTCGTTACTGATTCCAGCCCACCTTCCCCTCTTGGGCCTTAGCTCCTAGGCGCCATCTCCACCCTGCTCGCCCTTCCCCTCTTCGAGGCCAATTGGGGGCAGAGTTCCCTTGGTACCTCAAGGCCTTCTTATTTCCTTCTCTAAAAGTCACAGAGTGTCCAACCTAGGAGGGCAGTGAGTAGGATCTTTGCCCTGGCCTTGGAGGGAACTCCCTGGGATTCTCAGTAGGGTGCACTGTAAGGCCCTTCCATGTTTTGGCATGGATTTGTTGGTCCATTGTCGACCTGGTTAAGGGTGGGGATTTTGTCTGTGGGGGGACCTTTAGGGACCCTCCCCTTTTCTTCTCGCTGTCCCCTTGCTTTTAGAGGTCATTCTGGAGTCTCCTCCTGTTGAGGGTTTTTCCCCTTTTGGCTAAGCCCGAGAGGGCCATGCTTCAGGACTTTCATCCCAAATGTTTTTTGGGGGAGGGGGTCAATCCCCACCACGCTTTTTATTTTCCAAGACCATCTCAAATTCTCTTCTTGGAGCTAGGTCCAGTGGTCCCTGAAGTTGATGGGATCCTTACACCTCTGTGTCTTCATATCTCGTAGGTTTTTGAGGCTAAAAATAAGACAGTGGTCTTCTGGCTTAGCATGGCAGAGGTCTCCCCATATATATCTATCTATATCTTTCTCCCTCCTTCCTTTCTGTCTCTTTTGGTCTTTCTTTCCTGTGCTGCCGCCCAGGAACTGGGGCCCTAAGGCTAGTTAGAGACCTTCTATTCCCTCTGTCCTCTGGTCGGCTTATTCCTTTTTCGGTTTATATCCTTTCCTTTTCCAATCCCTCAGCTCTCTTGCCTCTTCTTTGGATTTCTGTCCCCCTTTGTTTCATCCTCTCCAGCAGAACAGAACTGGGGTGGAGGAGGAGTCTGCGGTGCCTAACGGCCAATCCTCGTGCACCACGCAGTGTGTCTGCCTGTTGGGTGACGCCATCGGCACCGACTCCCCCCTCCAAAAAAAGCTCCCATGTAGATACGCCCCTCTGGTTTACACCCAGCAGTAATGAACGGTGAAAAATACAAGAGAAGATCAAGAATTATGGTAGGTACGTAATTTCATTTCTTGCAGGGTGTAGAATCGGCACACAGCTATGCTATTTACACTGTTGTTTTTTTTTTTTTTCAACAATTAAATAGCGTGATATAAAATATTAGAAAAGCTCTTAATTTTGGAAACTCTGTTAAGAATGGGAATATTTTTTATTTTTTTTCGTTTGGGTTGCAGGTCAAAAAATAGTTTCCAGGTTTTGGAAGCCACTAATGTAACTTTTTAAACAAACTCATTTAATGGCCCTCTTTATTTTCCAGGCAAAAGTAAAGAAGCTGAGATTAAGAGAATAAATAAAGAACTGGCAAATATTCGGTCAAAGTTTAAAGGTAAGCACCCTGTTTCTTTAGTATAGTCCTGTGTTAAAAAAAGAGCTGCTGTAAATTAGGTACGTTGTAGACCAAAAAAAAAAAAAAGTCATTTATAATAGTATACAACGGATGTGTTTTGACAGTTGCATCAGATAGCAGGTTATGGCACTGCAGTATAGATTACAACGTATTGCACCCAGAAATTTTGCCATAGTAAGTTTTTAACCAGTTTGGAGTATTGCCTTTGTCTAGTGGCCGTGATGGAAGAGAAACAACTGGATATTGTGGCAGTCACAGAAACATGGTACACACAGACCCATGGCTGGGTGTAAACATACCAGGATACACTATCTACAGGAGGGACAGGGAGAGTAAAAGAGGAGCTCTCTACATAAGGGAAGAGATCAAAGCAACAGAACACAAGGGTAAATGGGGAGGAGAGGAAGCACTGTGGGTCAATTTGGAGACAGGCAGTGACACCACAGTATGCACAGGGGTTGTATACAGACCCCCATCTCGGGGGGAGGAAAGGGACAAGGAAATGATAGAAGGTATCCTTAGAATGGCAGAAAAAGGGGATATATTGTTGATGGGTGATCTGAATATGCCAGTTGTTAACTGGGGAGCATTTGCAGCAGCCACTTCCGAGAGTGGGATCATTCTGGATGCCCTACAGGGGGCATGCCTTAGACAATTAGTATTGGAACCCACTCAAAATGGAGCAATCTTAGACCTGGTGCTCTCAAATGGAGATGGAGAGAGGATCACAGATTTAGAAGTGGGTAGCCATCTGGGAACTAGCGACCCTCGAACAGTATGGTTCATGGTAAACACAGCAGTTAGAATCAAGCCATACAAAGGCAAAGGTACTGGACTTTAGGAGGGCTGACTTTGCCAAAATGGGTGAGTGCCTATTAAGGAATGCACTAGCAAATGGTCAGTAAGAGGGGTGGAAGAACAATGAATAATCAAAACTGCCATCACAGAGGCAACAAGCCTTTGTGTGAAGCAAATAAACAAAATAAAACAATGTAAAAAACCACTATGGTTCTCAAAGGAGGTGGCAGAGAAGGTTAGGAAGAAAAAGAAAGCATTCAGGAAGTACAAGGAACCACAGAAGGAGCAGGACAGAACTGTATCAGTTAAAGCAAAAGGAAGCAGGGAAGGCAATCAGAACAGCAGAGACCCAAACTGAGGAAAAGTTAGCCAACTTAGTTAAGAAGTGGGATAAAACCTTTTATAAGTACATCAGGGAGTGAAGGAAGACCAAGGGAGGGATGGTGAGGCTTAATAAAAGGGGGACAGTGAAAAGGTAGAGATACTAAACAAATACTTTTGCTCAGTATTCACAAATGAAGAGGGGGAGGTACCTACACCAAACTATAGAAACACTCTGGATATGGTGGTTGATAACAGCCCATTCACAGAAGAAAGAGTTCGGAAAGAACTCTAAAAACTGAAGGTGGACAAAGCAATGGGGCCTGATGGGATTCATCCCAGAATTCTAAAAGAACTAAGGGTAGAACTAGTGACACCACTGACTACCCTCTTTAACAAATCATGGGAGGATGGGGTGGTACCTGAGGACTGGAGGAGGGCAGATGTTATTCCACTTCACAAAGTGGGAACAGGGCAGAAGTAGGAAATTACAGACCTGTTAGTTTAATCTCAGTGATAGGGAAAATGATGGAATCACTTCTGAAGGAAAGAATTGTTGAGTACCTAAAGGCCAGAGGGGCACAGGACCCAAGGCAGCGTGGATTCACAGCGGGAAGGTCATGTCAGACGAATCTGATAGATTTCTTTGACTGGGTGACTAAAGTCGTAGATCAGGGAGGGCTGTGGACATGGCCTACCTAGACGCTATAGCAAGGCATTTGACACAGTCCCACACAAAATATTAATATACAAGTTAGCCAGCTTTGGAGTGGGTCCCAAGATGGTAGCCTTGGTAAAGAATTGGCTGGAGAACAGGACACAGAGGGTAATAGTAAACGGAGTCCACTCGGAAGAAAAGGGGGTTACTAGTGGGGTACCGCAGAATTCAGTAGTAGGACCGGTCCTCTTCAGTGTCTTTATAAGTGACATTGCAGAGGGGCTGGAAGGCAAAGTATGTCTCTTTGCAGACGACACAAAGATCTGCAACAGAGTTGATACAGAAGATGTGGTGGAAAGGATGAGAAGGGACTTGGCAAGGTTGGAGGAATGGTCAAATGTATGGCAGCTTAGATTCAGTGCTAAGAAGTGCAAAGTAATACACCTAGGAAACAAAAACCCGGGAATAGTACACAATGGGGGGTGAGATACTAACAACAACAAAAATGGAAAGGGACTTGGGGGTAGTCATATCAGATGACCTAAATGTGGGCAAGCAATGTGAGAGGGCAGTAAGGAGGGCTGGGGGGATACTGGGATGCATAGGGAGAGGCATCGCCAGTAGAAAACAGGAAGTTGTTATCCCTCTGTACAAACAGCTGGTGAGACCCCATCTAGAGTACTGCGTGCAGTTCTGGAGATCCAGTCTCCTCAAAGACATAGTCAGGATGGAGGCAGTCCAGAGGAGGGCAACTAAAATGGTGCAGGGTCTGCACCAGAAGACGTATGAAGAGAGACTTGAGATTAATATGTATAGCCTCGAGGAAAAGGGGGGAGGGGGAGAGACAGGGTAGAAACTTTCAAGTACCTCAAGGGAACCTACAAAGTCCAAGAAGGTAGCATCTTTCAGAAAAAGAGGTGTGCAAGAACAAGGGGGCACAGTTTGAAGATAGAGGGGGGACGATTCAGAGGTAATATGAGGAAGTATTCTGTCACAGAGAGGGTAGGGTTACCACCTTTTAAGAAGTCCAAAGTGGAACATTTCTTGTTGAAACATGATTTTTCGCAGGACAGTATGTAACCTTGACCAATGCAACAGACTTGTTTTCTCTATATAATCAGAATTAAGGCTCAATGTTATCGTTTTTTAGTTGCTTCTATTGTTTCTTATTATTTTAAGGTATTATAGTTTTCTGCAACATTTAGTGGAAAGTTAGAAAATATTTTTTCTACTATAAAGTCAGGACATGTACTGTTGTTCATGTTTTATTTGCAGGACACAGCTGCCCAAATCAGGATTGTCCTGCGAAAATCAGGACAGGTGGTAACCCTAGGAGAGGGTTGTGGATGCATGGAACGGCGTTCCAGAGGAGGTTGTGGAGTCAAAAACAGTGGTGGAATTCAAGAATGCATGGGACAGTCATAAGGCAGTTCTAGGGGGTGGGGTAAGAGGAAGTAGCCTGTTGGTTAACTAGGATCTGCAGTTAATCCATTAGGTAGGGAAATGGGCAGGCTGGGTGGGCGAAGCGGTCCTTATCTGCTGTCAAATTCTGTGTGTTTCGAAGTACAGAAGAGGCTAGGTTGAATATGGTAACTGTAACTGGTTCTGTGTATTCTTAAAAGAAAATTGTAGAGGGCAGAGCCGGTTGTCAGCCCAGCAGGAGACCATTCACTTGAGTGCCTCTAAATAAAATTGTTTTATTTAAATCTTTATTTATCACAACAAACAATAGAGTTTTAAAGCATTTCCCAGTGATAACTTTGTCCAGGAGACAGTTTATATAATTTTGCAGTGAAACTCTGAGAAGTAGGGGAGAAGGAGGTGGCATAAGAAAGGCATGCTGTCAGAGCCGGAGCAGGGCCATATTGGTGGGCAAATGCTGTCAACTTTGCTGTGCCACTGGATGAAAATTTTCAAACTATAATATGGTATTTCAGGCAGTTCGTGACCTGGATAAAATGGTGAGAAGTTTTAATTAAGCAATAAGGTATGACAGAGTGTGTGTTATTGTGTAATAACGCCACTCCTTGGGTGATGGAAGCACAAGGCTGCAGGCAGAGTGCGTTCAATGCTCAAGGACTGACATTATTACATAACACACATCCCTGGAGTGCCTTATTGCTATTATACAATGGCTCGTTTTTATGAAAAAAAAAAAAATGAAAACAATTTTGTTTTGCTTTCTTTTAATTTTTTGCATGTGGAGGTATATTTAAAAAAAAAAAAAAAAGTCCAGTATATTTTTCCACCAGCAGGTGGGGCAGCTCTGAATGTAATACTGCTTTCCCAGAGCTGTGACTTTCTTGGCTCTTTCAGGCATGTTGCTGCACTTTTCAGAACCCCCACCACCACACATACACGGCAGTTTCCCAGAACTTTGACCTGCTCTATTGAAGTGGGCTATATTTTGAATGCCCCCAGTGTATTTTTTTTGTTTCTGTGACCGTTACTAAGCGTGATCGCGGTGCAGTCATTCAGTCACTAGGGGGCTGTAATCCTGGCATGTGCCGTGACAGGTTCGGGAGGAAAGGGATTGAGAATATTATGGCTTCAATTGTGCCGTAGGATCAACATTGTACAGGTGAGCTGGAAGGGACTAGTGCAATGTGTCACAGTGGTTTGATTTTATAACTCTCCTTCATGATCTCCTGTCATGCGATGGTCAATCTGGTTTTTCGGCTTCACTTTCAGCGGTTCCGTGAAACCGTTCTTTTTTGTGCTAAAAAGAAGCTGAGTGCAGAAGCCACAGTGAAGTTTTGTAGGATATGATTTCTTTTAAAAAGAAAGGGACGAAGGAAAAAAATGTCGGTGTGTGTGTATGTTGTGAAGTAGTCTTTGTGTCTGCGGTACAGCTGAAGATGTTTGTAATGGTTTGTGCTTCTGAAGTCGTGACATGATTTCTGTGCCTGTAATGTGGCCATGTGTGTGCCTGAACTTCATATAATGATGTTATTGTGTAATAACATCACTGTTCCAAGCACCCACTGACCAATCAGATGTCAGGAAATTGTCTTGCCATGTTATAATGCTAGGATAAATACTCTAGGAAAAGGACACGCTCTGCTATCAGCGGCCTCCAAGGAAGTGGCAACTCTGGCCTCCTGAACAGGAACTGCAGTGGGAGGAACTATAAGGAAAATACTTTTGTCTTGGCTTCAAAATGCAGAGAATATTAAAGGTTGATGAACATTCACATGCTGGACGTTCTGGAGGAGGTGGGTGAGGTGGTGGTGGTGGGGATTCTCCCCATGAGTTTGTTTTTGAAGTGTTTCTAACAAAATTGGTCCTGTCGCTAGCTCCTGAGATTTTTGGATGTGTGGACCCCAGTGCTCTCAGGTCACTCGGATAGTCACTGCAGGTCAGCTCAAGAATAATTGGATCTTGATGGGGGTGAAAGCAGATGGTGACGTTTTATTTGAGGACTGCATTCCACAACATACCTTGTCATATTTGAACTTCACTGCAAGGGAGTCGTGAAAGGCCTTCACAGCTGTTCATAGCGCTAGGTGTTAAACTGGGCAGGAGCCCACAAAAGTCAGTTCCACCACCTCTTAAAAAATTGCACGACAGTTATGCAAACTCTGTCTTCTTTCTGCATTGTCTACTGTAGAAGAGTTCCACCATCTAGAAATGAAAGATCTTCATCAAAGATATCGCCTCCCTTAGGCCACACCTATGAAAATATAAGCCATCAGCTTCAGGACCACTCTAAAACTTTTTGCTACCTGGTGGCTACCTATAGTGATCATGTGCAGTGTCTATGCATATGTAACGTGGGCAGTGCTATCACTCCTCATTTCTTTCCCCACCGTCTGTCATCGTTGTCTGACGTGCTGAAGAAAACGCTGTTAACTTAGTTGTTGCCATTTGTTATTTTACATATTTTAGTGTTTTGTCATCGTCTATGCATGCCTCTGAAGTCGAAAGGGTCTTTATTTTGGTATTGTAAGTGCAGATGTGAAATTTATAAAGACACACACAGTTTGTGTATGCTGTTTGGGTCTGTCCCGCAACGTGAGAACTTGAGATTTTCCAGAACTTCAGCCAGCCTACAAGGTGACACTGTAAGAAAGCTGTAGAAAATTTCCAATCCGATTTTTCACAGACTTAATCTCTTTTCATACAAGCCCTAAGTTTTTACCAAAGGTGTTATCTGCATTTATACTGAATCAAACAATGCATCTTTCTGTATATTATCCTGAGCATGTCAACTAGAGTGAGGTGCTGCTCCATACTTTGGATGTACATAGAAGAATACTATGATACTACATTGCTCACACCAAGGACTGCAGAAAGTCGTCTCAGCTTTTTGTTTTATTCGCCCCTGGGAAGGAGGGCACTTCTATGTCTAAACAATGCCTATCTTAAGTGTCTAGCACATTGCATTACGTTCTGTTACAAGATGTAAGGTAAGGAACTTCTTGGTGGTGTTTGTGGTCACTCCCCAAGAGGGGTATGGTCACTTCTGTTGCTTATTTAAAAAATGTCCCTCTGGCTGACACATGTGCTGCAGCCACATGGAGCACAGTCCGTACTTTCGCTAAGCATTACAGACTGGACATAGTCTCACATAGACAAGCTGGTTTTTGGCTTGCTGTACAGCAAAGTCTTCTGTCCCGATTACATATCAGATTGTGCAATCCTCCCAGTTTTCCTCTTACTGCTTGAGATTCATTCCAAAAGTGTGGTCTAAAGGAAGAGGTGTCCTTGATGAAGACAGAACAGTTGCATAAGAACTTAAGGTAACAGTAGATCTTCAGGAGGATCACTTTCATTAGGTAATGCCATACACTCCTTCCTTCTCCTTTTTGCTTTCATTGAGGGTCATGTCAGATGCTGTGCCTAAAACCTTACTGCATGCATCCTGCCTCTAGCCCCATGCATCTCCTTGTATGCTTGGTGCTGGTCTTATCTCCTGGTTCCTCATGGCTGGAGGTCGTCTGAGGTTAATCTCTGGCGGGGAACTGAGGAGTGATGGGGGCCATCCATGTTAAAGGAAAGCAGCACAAAACAGTGGGGGCAAACACCAGGGCTGCAAAAATGCCCGTTTAAAACAACCTATATGGTTTAAACTAAATTCAGCTAACCTTTCTCCAGCTATGTGGCTTTTTAATCTTGCTCCTTGTCAAAAATGCCTCCGCAACAGAAGACAGAGTGTGCCCCTGGCATCCTGTCCTGTGCCGGAAGGCTCGTAAAAATGACGAGCGAGGCACATCTACCGGGGAGAAAAATAAACATTGTGGCATGTAGAGATGTGATAACTACATCTCTGCATCCAATTCACGGTGAAAACGGAGCTGTGTAATGTACTTTACATCATTATGAAGTTGCGGCTCGGTTGATTAAACTACGGTAGTGAGTGGTGCTACTGCTGGCGTGACCAAACTCGAACTGCAGCTTTCACTGTGACAAAAGCCCAGCCTGCCAACTCCCTTTCATCGGAGTGGATGTAGTGTGTTGTTATCATATCTCTACATGGCACAATGTTTATTTTTCCTGCAGATGGTACCTCGCTGTCATCTTTGCGGAGCCTTCGGCACAGGACAGGATGCCAGGACACACTCCGTCTTCCAGTGTGGTGGCACTTTTGACATGGCACCTCAAGGAGCAAGATTAAAAAGCTACATAGCTGGAGAAAGGATAGCTGAATTTAGTTTAAACCATATAGGTTGTTTTAAATGGGTGTTTTTGCAGCCCTGGTGTTTGCCCCCACTGTTTTGTGCTGCTTTCCATTAATATGCATAGATGCACGTTGTTGAGGATGGCCCCGGCTGGCAAAATGTTTGAGGTCCTGATACTGACGACTTATAGTTCCAAAGGTGAGTCCTAATCAAGGAGATTCTCTCTAAGACCTGCTGTTACTGTAAGTTCTTATGTACTGTAACTGTTCTTTACACCACATAGAAATCCTTGATCTGAGTGTTCTCCTACTTAAACATTTCCAATTTAATCAGTATGCAGCACTCTGCTGAAGCATAGAATTTGGCATTCCCTACAGCTCCCTTCTAATATATGGACTGACCATGCGGGGAAATCCTACCTCTTCGGAGCCCCAGGAAGTTTGTCATGAAGATGAAGATGGAGTTTGACAGGTACAAGGATGAGATTATCTATTTTTCTGATGTCTTACCAGTTAATGTATGGGAACTCCTTAGTTTCAGCTTTGTATGGAACTAACTGGGACTCACTCTGACATTTCAGCTTAAATAGGGATTTTTGTAGCCTGTGTATATGTTTGACACCTATTTTACAAGGACTGTGGTGAGATAACTGTCATAAACCACAACCTACAGTTAGATTTCTCCAATGTACAAACCTGGATCCCAGCTGGTCTGCTTATACTAAATCAGAAGAAGGAACTCTGTGTTCTTTGGCACTCTGCATCCTATCTACAAAGAATGGTATGTTGGATAATGTTACTCGGTTTAAATATCTTGTCTTGATTCTTAATCAAGAACTGAATTTTACTTCTCATATAAATGCCATTATGTCCAAGTATTTTGCTAAACTTATTCACTCTTTAGGCTGCAGGATAGTTTTACTGAACATCTATAAATGTGTAATTAAATAAATGACATTTCAGACACCGGATTATGGTATGTGGTATATACAGCTGTTAAATAATTGTCTCCCCAAACTTGACTGCTTATGAAATGTGCTCTGTAGGTTGCCCTTAATTGTGCACCATGTACATACCACTGCCTAATGTACTTACTTTTAGTTGGTCTCATTTGAACCTAAATTGTATCACTCACATTGTTTTCCTAGGTACCACATTTGGGGCTATCAAACTCCCTACTTACCATTGTAGCCTATTCTCACTGGCCATTAGCCCTGCTTACTTCTTGTGTTCTGAGATTGACAAGAAACTGCTCATCCCTTCTAGGAAAAAAAAAGAAAACTGGCCATGCAACTGATAACTTACAGTTGCTTAAATTATGGAACACGGTGCCCACTGACAACCGAATGCCCTCTGTTCTTGGTTTCTAAATTAAAAATTAGACTAATTGGCATAATATACCTGCTATAGAATTGTATTTATTTAACCTGTTTATTTTAAAATGTTTACCAGGTAAACTGTTAAGAAGCAGGAGTCTCAATTACAGATGTGGCTTGGTGGGAGGGGTACAGGACTAAGAATGAGAGAAAAATTAAATGCAGCAACTATTTAAATTTTCAGCATTAGTTACCGTAGTATGCACATCGAATACATAGCTTTGGCAGTGGTTGATACACCACACAATATAAAGTAGGCTTCAGTTTCATAATAGAGATGCATGGCAGTAAGGTAGTCTAGCACTTATGGTGTACTACCTGATGCTGTATCTACATTATGTATGTAGCGTATGCTGTGCCAGCTGATATTGTAATTTTATCTATTGTTATTGTAAATACTATAATGAGTTAAATCTTATTTATTTGGTCTCAATGTGAACCAAAAATCTGACATTTTTTTTTTTTTAAATTTACATTTTATCACTCTGGTAGGTCATCACCCTCACAATCAAACCCAGACGCGGTCCCCCCTGCCATCGACCCATGGAAACTTTCAACCCCACAAACCTACCGCCTCATGTTGGGTGCTGGGCAAGCTGGACTCCAACCCCCCCACTCCTTGAGCTATGGAGTGGAGGTTCCTGGGGTGACCCCATGGTGGTGGCATGAAGCTCGGGTCCAAGCGTCCAGGGGGGTCCTAAGGCACATTGGGTTTTTCTGTGCTGTAAGTTTCCCCAAACAGCCGGACGTGCAATGACCCAAAGATGCTGGTATGCCCTGCAGCAAACCATGTGGTAGTGCCCACCGCTCTACCTGAGGCTGGCCAGACATAGCTGCTGTTCCTTGGCACACCACTGGGGGCCACGCAAGCAAGATCCATTTCTCCCCCGGAGGAGGAGGAGAGCAGTCCAGTGGATGCTCGAGTCTCCTCCCCAGGCCAGCTGTCCAACAACCTGAGTCTGCTACCTAACCCAGGTCACAAGCATCACAAGTAGTAGCTCTACTGTTGTTCCAGTGGGCAAGCCAAAATTCTGAAAATGAAAAAAAAAATGTAATTGAAAAATTATATATAAATTATCAAATTAAAGTTTTGAAAAATAGCTATCGATATTTAATGTTTTATTATGTTGTCCCGAATCTGAGCTTTCATTTAAAAAAAAAAAAAAACTGATTTTAACAGAGTTTATTCGTGATATCACATAGTCTGCAGTATCTCAGCCCTGAGTTGTTGTCCCAGAAATGGAATGAACTTACAGTCTTTAAGTTCAAACTCTGCTCTGTAGTTCTACTCCCCCCCCACCAGTGTTCTGTCTGAAGATTTGTTTCTCCTTGAAGAGATCAGATGCCCTGTTCCAGTCCTTGATACAGAAATGTTTCCCCCATTCTATCTTTGTCGCCTAATTGCCCCAACCAGCCCCTATCTGGACTGGTCTGCCTGGCCTCGTCACCAGACTTCTCTGGGATTACATTCTCTGGTGGGATCTTGCCACGGCACCGAACTAGAGGTGCCCAGCAATGAGTGCGGGGCTTCTGAGGGACCAGACAGTCACTGCACTGTGGTTGGAGGGTTTTTGCTCCATTTTCTCCTTGGAGCCCATGAGTGTGCAGTAACATTCACAGCGTACTACACCTTCACAAAGTTAACGCTGGCATCTGGGCAAAGGGTCCCTTTGCATTGCTGTGCTGTGGTGCTGCCACCCAACGCTCCGTAGGAAGCAGTCTTGTGGTAGGATGCAGTCCCTTCTCCACAAGGGAGGAGAGCAGTCCTACGGATGTTTAATCTTTCCTCCCTCAGCCAGCCTCGAGTGACCCAGGTCTGTTTCAGAACCTGGGTTACTGATGAAGTAGGCGGTGAGGCATTCGATACCTCAGCCATTTGTTTACTGTTTTGCAGTTTCGGTAATTCCATATTTTGCAATGATTAATTTATTTTTGTTAGTAAAATAGTACATCATCTTCAAGGATATCTCTTCCATTAGGCCACACCTTTGGAACTATACCCACGTTAGTGCTAGGACCATCCAGAAACTTTTGCCAGTGGGTGGTCTCCCATGACAGCATCATGTGTCGGTGTCACATAAACGTGGGTGGCCCCACCTCTCCTTAACTCTTTTCCCACCGTCGACCTTGGACCTGCTGTGAAAACATCGACCAACTATCCATTGTTTTCTTTTTCACTTTATTTTTCATGCGGTAAGTGCTATGTCTTCATTTCTGTATGCCGCCAAAATCAATGTTATTTCAATACCGTGAGTGCAGAGAGAAAATTTTGAGAGACATACATGAGGTGTACATCTCCTACCTAGGCCTCTCTTAACATCTTCTGAACCTGTGAGTTTTGCCAGAGCTTTAATCAAGCTATTAGACGAAGTCGAAGGAAAGCTCTGGAAAAATTTCTCCTAGCGACAACTTTGGCTGCTATGGAAAAAGCACAAAGCCAGAAGTCTGTGTCATGCGCTCAGTTGACTGAATCATGGCCGAGGAGGCTGAAGGATCAGGAGAGGGATCGGTCATCATTCTGACTCCCTACATTGAGCCATAAGCAGAGGGATAAAGAAAGATCATGTTCCCCAGCAAGGTTCTGGTCGCCGTTGCGACCTTCAGGTGGTAAACAAGCGTTGTCATTGTTCACTTCTGTCGATGAGACAGCAGGGTCAGGGCTTGGCTCAGGCACTACCATACCCACTACTGCCTTTGAGAAAGTGGTTGCATTGCAGCTTGAGGCTCACCTTGAGACCTTCAATATCTATGAACCTCTCCGGTCTGGGTTTCGACCAGGATTCAGCACTGAAACCGCTTTGGTTAGGGTGCAAAGTGATCTGCTCATGGCGAGGAATAGAGGAGAGAGGTCAAATCTGTTACTCCTAGATCTCTGCATTTGACACCATTGACCATGGGTTACTTCTGGACTGTCTCAGGGAATACGTGGGACTCACCGTCACAGTTTTGAGCTGGTTTGAGACCTTCCTTCAGGGCAGGTCTCAAAGGGTGGTAATGGTTAATTTCTCATCATGCCCAAGGGACTTGCACTATGGCGTATCCCAAGGATTGGTCCTTTTGCTCATGATGTTTTCGGTGTTTACCTTTGGGCAAGATTGTCAGGCAGTATGGAGTTGGGTTTCACTGTTATGCAGGTGGTACTCGGCTCTATCTGTCTTTTGCATCCCAGGCTGGGGGACGGTGGACGTACTGAACAAATGTTTGGCTGAAATCCAAGGTTGGATGTTCTCGAGCTGTTTGAGACTCAATCCCGAAAAGATGGAAGTACTGATGCTTGAGCCAGGTAGGAAAGGGGGATGGACAGTGTGTGAGGGGTTATCAAACCTCTGTCTCAGTACCTACCTCTCATATTGATGCTGTCCAACAGGTGAAGAATCTTGGCTTCATTCTGGATGAAGGGCTGACATTGGAGACAAGTGTCGGCTGTCGTCCAGAGTAGTTTATGCCATTTTAGAAATATTAGCCAGATTTGCTCCCTTGTTCCCCCTGAGGATCTGACTTCGCTCTGCATGCCTTTGTGACATTGCGTGTCTACTACAGCAATGTCCTCTACCTTGGGGTCAGTGGTGGTGCACTGTGACACCTGCAGCTGGTGCAGAACGTGGCTGCGAGATTGTTGACAGGCCTCCCCAGATCAAGCCATATCACCCCTGTGCTGTGGGATCTGCACGGTCTGCTGGTCAAATGGTGCATCTCTTATAAGATTGGGTTGTTAACCTATAAGACACTGCACGGTCTGGGTCCTGGTTACCTGCATGCTGTCTTGCATCCGTACTGTCCCGCTTGCCCCTCTGTTCTTCCAATAAGAGCCTCCTGGTGGTTCCCAAAGCTCAGTTAAAAACATCTGGGGACAGGACCTTCAGTGTGGCTGGACCAATAATATGAAACTGACTACTGAGGGCTCTGAGGGAGGAGCCTTCTGTTGAAGTATTTGAAAAAGATCTCAAAACCTACCGTTTTGCCTAGGCGTCTGGCTCTGCCGTGTATTTTAACTGATATTTAGTCAATTAACTTATTAGTGGTTTGTGAAATTATATATTATGTCTGTGTTGGGCTATGTAGTATGTGAATGCTAATGTTAATTCTAGGGACATGGATATGTTGTTCATCTACACTGTCTGGCAGGTTCCTTGCCACTTTAAATCTTGCCGGAAGGTCTTCAAGCTGGCTCCTCCCACCCACCCAGGTGGTAAAACTCTCAGCTCCGCCTCATGACGCCTGATCTTCCTTACCACTTGGAAGCTCAGGTTCCCTCCTTAACTCTCTGCATATAGACTGGATCCTAACTCTTCGGTTCACCCAAAAATAATTTTAAAGTTTTCAAGACTTCGGTCAAATTCTTCCTTCGCGGCTGCGATGGACTAATCGACTCCCGGTTTTTGGCAGTGCCCATGCGGGCAGAAGATGTCCAGGACGGATCCGCACTCCACGTGCATCTACTGCCTAGGCCTTGACCACGACCTGCAGGCCTGCGAGTTGTGCAGGTCTTTCTCGGACAACGTCCTTGAAGACCACGCTGCCCGGCTACAACTTAGGCGCCCCGAGAAATGTTATCCGCCAGTGAAGTCCAAGGAGGCCCGGTGGCGGTGTCTGCGGCGGCTGGCTCGGCTGAGCAACTCGAGCAGATGATCGGCCTCGAGGAGGAGGCGGCCCAGGCCACATCCTCATCTTCCTCAGTCGCGGCATTTATCCCGCTCTCTCTGGGATCCTCCTATACAGCTTCTTTTAAGGAGCTTTGCCAGTCCCTCTCCACGAGGGGTGAGGGGCTATCGGGACACTCTTGGTCAAAAAAGGACGACTTGAAGGGTAAGTCCCACCGTCGACGTTCGTGGGAGCGGGAGAGGTCCCCTTCCCCGGACGGTCGACACTCTACTGCGGTCGAGGTTGCGGCTAAGGCTGCTGGCTTGATGGTGTCCCTGTCAGGTCAGCCGTCTGAAACACCCGTCGATGCGGTCGAGATTTTTCTCGACCCGTCGGATGGGCTGTCGACTAGTGAAGCCGACAACCCTTGATCACCGGTTTCCCTAGTGGAAACCGAGGACTTGCCTGTGCCGGAGTCCCCAGTCAAGGTTCCCGAGCCGAGGGAGGAGTGGGTGTCCCCCGCTCCCTCCCAGACCCACCCTTGGAAACACAGAGGGTCTCGGTCTCAGACCTCGTCTCGGTCCAGCTCATCCCGCCATCGGCAGTCTCGGTCTTGGCATCGAGGAAAGCGGCGGCACCGCTCGTCCTAGTCTTCCTCCTCAGAAGAGGAGAGGCTTCAGCGCAAATTGCGTCGACGCTACGAGGACTTAATGTGGCAGCAGCTCCTTTTGTCTGGGAACAAGCAGACGCCGTCGCCTTCCCCGGCCATTAAGTGGCTGTCACCGGAAAGGCCGAAACAACCCCTCACGGTGGTCGAGCTGCCCAAGCCTGGGCCAGTTGTTTGGCCGAAACCAGCTGCCCCACTGATTGTGGTGGAACCTCAGCCTCCACAACCGAAATCGGGGGGCTCCGACCAAGGAGACTCGGTCGGGTCAGGGTCTGCCCCACCGGTTGTCGGTCATCCTCACCCCCAACCGTCCTCGGCAGGTGGAGGGTGGCTCAGGCCCCAGGCAGCTCTTCGCAGAATCCTTGGAGTCCTCCGGAGGGCAGTCGATGGACGAGAGCCCATCATCGTTCATGGGTCTGCTTTGGCTCATCTCTGAGTCCACCGGGATGCAACTCGAGCCCGTATCCAAGCGGGCCAAGTATCCCCTCATGGAGATACTGGACTGAGGGGATTCTCCCATGGAGGCCTTTCCGGTGGCTGAAGCCATTGTTGGTGGAGCTTTGGCAGCAGCCAGCTTCCTGTCCTGCGTCTTCAGCCAGGATGGCCAGGAAGTATGTGGTCCCTACCGGCTCTTTGTCCGGTTTTTCGGAACACCCCTCTGCAGAGGGGTTGGTCACCGACAGCATTTTCCTGCACTCCGGGGACGCTAGGGATGTGGATAAGCCCCCCGACAAGGAGTCCAAAAAGCTGGACTATGCCAAGTGTACGCTGCATCCTCCCTCGGCCTCCGTCAGGCCAGCTCGGCTGTACAGATGGCGCACTTCTTCTACGCCCTTATGGGCTCCCTGGATGAGGTGATCCCTCATCTCCCGGCCGACCTGCAGACTACGGTCAAGCAGGTGCGGGATCAGGGAAGGGCAGTGGTGAAACAGCAGCTCCAAACGGCTCTAGACATCAGAGACTCCTGTGCCCGATCAGTGGCTATGTGCCGCAGAGCCTGGCTGAGGATATCCACCTTTACGGCGGATAGCCAGCACAAATTGGCGGATGTCCTCTTCTTGGGGACCGACCTGTTCGGCCCTGGAGTGGAAGGCCACCTCCAGAGGATCGAAAAGTCCAACACTACGCTCGACTCGGTCACATCCGTTCAGAAGGACAAGGGCCGTCGTCAGCAACATAAGTTCTTTTGACCTTCTGCCCTTGCGGCACGTCCAGCCCAGCAACACCAGCATCAGGGCCAGCAGGCTCGCGCTGGACACCCCAAAGCCAAGCCTGCAGCTTTCTCCAACAGGAAACAGGGAGGTAAAGGCCCAGGAGGTCCCTCGGCCGGTCCTTCCTCCAAGCCTGCCAGTGATGGGTTGAGGGGTGTCGCCCCCAGCCTCGTCACTCCCCTCTGGGTTCCCCCCATGGGGGGATGGCTCTGCCACTTCCTTTCCGCCTGGTCCTCTATCACCACGGACCGCTGGGTGTTGGAGGTGGTAGGAAAGGGTCTGCCTCTGGAGTTCGAGCAGGCCCCGCCCTTTCAAGCCGTCGCCCCACGGGGGCTACAGGGTCCGCAGCCTCCCTGTCTGCTCATCGAGCTGACATTGCCCTGCTCCTCGAAAAGGATGTGATCAGGAAAGTGGTGGATCCTCCACCAGACCCGGGGTTTGTGTCCAGGTACTTCCTGGTCCCCGAAACGGACGGGGGCTGGCTCCCCATTCTAGACCTGCACGACCTGAACAGGTTCCTAAGGTCTCGAACCTTCTGGATGGTCACTCTGGCTCAGATCATTCCATCCTTGGAATGAGGTGTGTTGTTCTGTTCTCTGGACCTGCAGGACACGTTCTTTCACGTCCCAATCTGTCCGTCCCACCAGAGATTCCTCCACTTCAGGGCAGAAGGATCCCTCTGCAAGTTCCAGGCCATGCCCTTCGGCCTTTCTCTAGCTCCCAGGGTCTTCACCAAATGCATGGCAGTGGTGACAGCATTCCTGCGGCGCCGAAGGGTCTGGGTGTACCCTTACCTGGACGACTGGCTGATTGCAGCCTCCTCCAGAATGGAGGTGGAGCGGTAAAGGGATCTGGCCCTCCAGGTTTGCTCTCAAGTTGGCCTCCTTATCAACGAGGCCAAGTTGGAACATGTGCCAAAGCAGGTGATACAGCTCGACTCTCTGCGAGCCAGAGCACAGCTCCCGGCGGACAGGGCCGAGGTTCTTTCCTCCTTTGCCCAGTCATTTCAGGTTGGGCAGTTGCGCCCTGCCTGGGTCTTCCTGCGCCTCCTGGCGGCCTGCACCAGGGTGGTCCGTTGGGCCAGTTGGCACATGCGTCCCCTACAATGGAGACTGGCCAGCCAATGGTCACTGTACTCCGATCCTTTGGATCAGCCAGTGACAGTGACCCAGGAGATGTGGAACGCTATCCAGTGGTGGACCGTTCCAGCTCACCTGCAGGAGGGCATCCCGTTTGTCCGCCCAGAGCCGGCGGTGTCTCTGTCAACCAACGCCTCTCTGATGGGTTGGGGTGCCCATCTGGGGGACCACAGAGCGCACGACCTCTGGACCCCTCGGGAGTCCCGATGCCACATCAACCTGCTGGAGCTTGGCGGTTCATCTGGCCCTCACCGCCTTCACTCCATTTGTACGGGGTCAAGTGGTCCAGGTCCAGATGGACAATACCATGACCATGCACAACCTAAACCAGCAGGGCGGGACGCACTCCATGCCTCTGTGCAGGGAAGCTCTCCGCATTTGGTCCCTCGTGTGCAACCTGGAGGCGGATCTCCCTGCCATCCATGTGGCAGGAGCCTCCAACATTCTGGCCGATGCCCTAAGCTGGATAGGAGCTACGTCCCATGAGTGGTCTCTCCTGCCGGAGGTAGTACAAGATCTGTTCTCCCACTGGGGCATGCCTCAGGTGGACCTGTTTGCCTCCAGGGAGAATGCGAAGCTGAGGCTGTTTCATGCCGGCCCCCCTCAGCAGGGCTCGCTGCAGGGGGATGTCTTCTCAAGGCCGTGGACCCTGGGCCTCTTCTGCGCCTTTCCCCCATTTCCCTTGATCCCCAAGGTGCTTCTCAAGGCGAGGAGGGACAAGGCGCAGGTTATTCTGGTAGCCCCAGACTGGCCCCGCCAGTTCTGGTATCCGGATCTCCTCAGCCTCGGCTCCAGGCTCCCGAGGCGGCTTCCAGCCCGCCCGGACCTGATATCTGTCAATCAGGGGAAGGTATTCCATCCAAAACCTTCAATCCCTGCACCTGATGGCCTGGTTCCTGAGCGGCTAGAGTTCCAGCCCTTGGGTCTTTCCGACGAGGTCCTCAACGTTGTTGAGGCTTCATGTAAGGAGTCGACCAGGAAATGCTATGCCTTTAAATGGAAGAGATTCTCCATTTGGTGTCAGGGCAAGGGCCTGGACCCTTCCTCCTGTTCCTTGGCAAGCATTCTGGACTACCTGTGGTCCCTTTCTCAGCTAGGGCTTTGGTCGACGACCCTTAAGGTGCACCTGGCAGCCATCTCTGCTTGCCAGGCACGCGCCAGGATGCAGTCGGTGGTGCAGAGAAGGTGGTCGGGTGCTTTTTCAAACGCCTTGATCACATATCCCCTCCAGTGCGAGAACCTCCACCTCCATGGGATCTACTGCTGGTATTGGCTAAGCACATGGGCAAGCCATTTGAACCGATGCACAGGTGTGACATCTCTCACCTGTCGTGGAAGACCACCTTCTTGGTGGCTATCATGTCAGCCAGAAGGATGGGAGAGCTCCAGGCACTTTCCATCGAGTCTCCTTATCTGATCTTCCACAGGGACAAGGTTGTCCTGCGCCCCCACCCGAAATTCCTTCCGAAGGTGGTGTCTGAGTTTCACCTTAACCAGGTGTTGACTCTGCCGGTGTTCTACCCCAGTCGCACCTTGGAGGCCGAATATAGGCTTCATACTTTGGACCCTAGAAGAGCGCTCGCTTATTACAAGGAGCGGATGACTGAAGTTCGGGGAGATGTTCGCCAGCTGTTTGTCACCTACGCTGAAGCCGCACCTGGCAGACCTGCAGCCAAGTGGACGATAGGCAGGTGGGTCACCTCCTGCATAGATCTCTGCTATAGGTTGGCGGGCATGAAGCCTCCCAGAGGGATAAGAGCTCATTCTACCCGCCATAACGCTGCATCAGTGGCTGCTTCCAAGGACATCCCTATCCAGGAAATCTGCAGGGCTGCTACCTGGAAGTCAGCACACACCTTCATTACCCACGACCACATCGACCTTGAGTCACGCCGGGATGCTGGTTTTGGGGCCTCGGATCTCCAGTCATTATTCCCTAGGTAGGGGATGTGCGCCTTGCCTCCCTCCTCCCGGAGAACTGCTAGGAGTCTGCCAGACAGTGTGGATGAACAACATATCCATGTCCCTAAAAATACAGGTTACTCACCTGTAACAGGAGTTCTAGGAATGGTATATGTTGTTCATCCACCTGACTCTCTGACCTCCCAGCTTGGCCTTGTACAAGCTTCCAGCGGGCTAGATCTGGCGCCATGGGCGGAGCGAGGAGTTTTACCACCGGGTGGGTGGGAGGAGCCAGCTTGAAGACCTTCCGGCAAGATTTAAAGCGGCAAGGAACCTGCCAGACAGTGTGGATGAACAACATATACCATTCCTAGAACTCCTGTTACAGGTGAGTAACCTGTATTTACTTAAGCAGTAAGACACAACAAGGTGTGTCTTGTCTTATGCAATAACTTCACTCCTGGGGTGGGTTGAAGCACAAGGCGAAGCTGAGTGCTTCCACCACCCCAGGAGTGACATTATTACACAATGACACACACCTTGGAGCACCTTATTGCAATTATACAATGGCTCGATGTTATACAAAATAAACAAAAAATTAAAAATGTTTTAGTAGATTTTTTGTGTTTCTGAAGAGAAAAAAGCGATTAATCAAATGGTCCAAAAGGTCCAAGTGGTCCAATAAATCCATACAGTGATGTTATTGTGTAATAAGATCACTGTCTCGGGCACGCACTGACCAATCAGAATACAGGAAAGTTCCTTGCCATTGTATAATCTGTAATAACTGGTGAGCGTTTTTTCCCTAAGGGAAACACGGTTATAATTCGCTGTTATAACCTGCAACATGCACTGGGTTTCCCTAGGTTCACTCATGCGCCAGCTGCTGCTCTTCCCTTACTTCTGTGCCATTCCTTACGTGACCACCACTCGCACAGTTGCACTGGAAGGTAAGTTCATTTTAAAAACATTACCGGGGCTCAAACATTAACTGGGCTCTTTCTGTTATGCTGAAACTCAACGGGACTGCGCTGCACGTGGATATGTGTTTATACAATTGCTGTGATGAAAAAATGCTCCTCAGCAATTATATAAAATAAAACATGGGGTAGTGCGTGATTTTACACACACCCTCAGTGTTGGATACTTAAATAAACCCCTCAAGCTTTGCTCTCAGGGTTTATGTAGCATCCAACACTGTGTGTGTGTGTGTATAACATAGAAACATAGAAGTTGACAGCGGATAAGGACCGCAAGGCCCATCCAGTCTACCCATTTTTTCTACCTTATGAATGTGCCATAGGCCTTTACTCTGTCAATGGCCTATCTATTCATACTCATCTGTATTGCTCCCTTATGCCTATCCCATGCCTGTTTGAAGCCCTGCATTGTATTCATATCCACCTCTTCCTGACGTAGGCTGCTCCATGCATCCACCACCTATTCTGTGAAAAAGAACTTCCTCACATTACCCCTTATTCTGCCTCCCTCTAATCTCATGCCGTGTTCTCTTGTCCTGCTGTTTTTCTTATATTGAAACATGTTAGACTCTTGTACCTTGTTAATGCCCTTAAGATATTTGAATGTTTCGATTATATCACCTCTCTCCCTCCTTTACTCTTGGGTATACATATTGAGTTCTGTTAATCTGTCCTCGTATGTTTTCTGATGCAGTCCCTGAACCATTTTGGCTGCCCTTCTCCGGACTGCCTCTGTTTTGTTAATGTCCTTGTGCAGGTGAGGCCACCAGTACTGCACACAATACTACAGTGGCTTGGTGGCGTACCGCTCTCTACCTCTCGACAGGTGCGAAATCTGGGCGTTATTTTTGATGATGGTCTGACCCTGAAATCCCAGGTGTCAGCTGTTGTCAAATCCTCTTTTTACCATCTGAGGAATATCGCCCGGGTGAAACATCTGATTCCCCGGGAGGACCTTCCAACTTTGGTCCACGCCTTTGTTACTACCCGTCTGGACTACTGCAATTCCCTCTACCTAGGGCTACCAGGGGTCGATATCCGCCACCTTCAGCTGGTGCAGAACGCTGCAGCCGGGCTTTTGACTGGGACTCTTAGAACCAGTCACATTATGCCTGTGCTTCGCGAACTGCACTGGCTGCCTGTTCGGTGGCGGATCACCTTTAAGGTTGGTTTACTAACCTATAAAGCCCTACACTACCAGGGACCCGGTTACCTGAAAGATCTTCTGGTTCCCTATTGCCCCCTCCGTCCTCTCCGCTCCGCCAGTGAGGGATTGCTAGGGATTCCCAGGGTTCGTTTGAAGTTATCGGGATCTCGTGCCTTTGCCTTTTCGGCTCCAACCCTGTGGAATTCTCTACCTCGCTGGTTAAGAGAATGCCCGACCGTTGACAGTTTTAAAATTGCTTTAAAGACATATCTTTTTACCTTGGCTTATTCTTTATAGTTATGGTTGTTTAATGCTTGGATTTTGCTATTTTATTTATTTTTGTACAGCGCCTTGATTTCGAAAGGCGCTTTATAAATAAACATGACTTGACTTGACTTACAGATGGGGCCTAACCAGTATCTTGTAAAGAGGGATTATTACCTCCCTCTTCCGACTTGTGATACCCCTGCTAATACACCCCAACATCTCTCTAGCATTACCTATTGCTTTAGTGGTCTGCTTGGAAGATTTCGGGTCATCTGTGATGATGATGCCCAAGTCTGTCTCTTCCCTTGTGATTGCCAGCAACTCCCCTCCCAACCTATAGGTAGCTTCAGGGTTTCTCTTCCCTGTGTGTATGATCTTGCACTTCTTTGTGTTAAACTCCAGTTGCTACTCTTCTGACCATTTTGCCAGCTTATCTAGATCTCTTTTCATTCTGCCCACCCTATCTGGATCATCTACTCTGTTGTAGATCTTGGTGTCATCTGCAAACAGACAAACCTTACCCTCCAGTCCATCTGCAATGTCACTAATGAAGATATTGAAGAGGACTGATCCCTGAGGTACCCCACTTGTGACTTGCATCTCTTCTGAATGTATACCGTTTACCACCACTCTGTTTTCTGCCCTGTTGACCAACCTCTGACCCAAACCGAGCCTACCCAGCTTATTAATCTTTTATGTGGAACAGTATCCAAAGCTTTGCTAAAGTCAAGGTAGGTGACATCAACTGCACCCCCTTGGTCCACCACTCTGGTTATCCAGTCAAAGAAATCTGTGAGATTTGTTTGACAGGACCTTCCTGTTGTAAACCCATGCTGTCTTAGATCCTCTGCTCCTGTGGATTCCAGGTGTTGCACTATCCTTTCCTTAAGGAGTGCCTCCATAATCTTGCCCACTACTGAGGTAAGACCGACTGGTCTGTAGTTCCCTCTCTTCTCCCTACTGCCAGTCTTGTGGAGCAGGATCACATAAGCCCTTCTCCAGTCTTCTGGGACCTCTCCTGTGCTCAGAGACTCACTAAACAGTTCCGCTAATGGCTCTGCTAGTTGCATCCTTATCTCCATTAGTACCCTGAGATGTATGCCATCAGGTCCTATTGCTTTGTCCACCCTGAGCTCAGCGAGCTCTTGTAGGACTCTTTCTTTTGTGAAGGGACTTGTGCATACTCCCCGGTCCATGGTGTTGAGCTGTAGGCCCTGCCCTACGTTCTTCTCAGTAAATACTGAGCAGAAGTATCTATTTAGGATAGATGCTTTTCCTTGGTCCTCCTCCACACGCTCCCCCTTATCCCCTTTGATCATAGCAATACCCCCTCTGGACTTTCTCCTTTCACTAATGTATCTATGGAAAGTCTTGTCCCCTTCTTTTATTGTTCATGCTAGTGTTTCGTCAGTTTGGGCCTTTTCCTGCCTTACTGTCATCCCTGTTTCCCTTCGAGAAGTTTGGTATGCCTTCCTATCTTCCTCCCGCTGCTTTCCCTTATAGTTCCTGAAGGCCAGCCTTTTGGCTCTGATCTTTTCTGCTGCTGTTTTTTGAGAACCAAAGTGGTTTCCTCCTTCTTTTACTCTTGACTTTCTCCCTGACACAATGGGATGTTGCTTCAAGTATTGCATCATTAATGCTTGCCTACTTTGCCTGAACCCCCTCACCTGTATTTCTTTTTGCCAGGGCTAGCTTAACTCTGTTGGCCATCTTATCAAAGTTGGCTCCTCTGAAGTACCATATTTTTGCCTTGGAATGGGATGATTTAGATCTAGTGCCAAATTGAACCATACCATGTGATGGTCACTGGCCCCCAGGTGACCTTCTATCTGGAGATCTGTGATCCTTTCCCTGTTAGTCAGTACTAGATCTAGGATAGCCCCGTCTCTTGTGGGTTGTTGTACCAGTTGTTTGAGGCCCTCCCCTTGCAGGAAATGCATGTGTCGAGTTTGGGAAGATATTCCTGCTGGTATTGACCAATCTGTATCTGGCATGTTGAAGTCTCCCTTTATCAGAACCTCCTCTTTAGCTGTCATGTTTTGTGTATCTTATAACAGTAATGTGTCTGCCCTACCTCTGGTCTGTAGACAACCCCGGTTCGTATGGCTGCCCCATTTCCTGTTTCCAGGGTGACCCACAGCTGTTCTGACTCCTTATGTGTATTCTGAATTTCTGTAGCTTTGATATTTTCACTGACATAAAGGGCCACTCCCCTCCCCTCTTTTTTTTTTTGCACCTCTGTCTCTTTTGAACAGTACAATTTCGTTAAAGGTAAGGTAATCTTTATTTATAAAGCGCCTTTCAAATACCAGAGTGCTGTACAATACCACAATAAAGCCACACAATCAAGTGAATAAATAATTAACATAACTATGACAAATAAAAAGCAGCAAATGAATAAATAGATTGTGAAGCAGCAAGTTTCTGAGAAAAACGACTAAAAACAGCCCGAGAAAAGCTTGTTGAAAAAGATAGGTTTTTAGATTAGTTTTGAAACTTTTTTGACGGTCAGGCATTCTCTTTACCGACGAGGTAGATAATTCCACAGGATAGGTGCCGTGGGGTTTTAAAGCATACCTTGGGAATCTCTAGCAATCCCTCGTTGACGGATCGGAGGGGATGGAGAGGGCAGTAGGGAGTTAGATCTTTCAGGTAGTCAGGTCCCTGTCCGTGTAGGGCTTTAAAGGTTAGCAAGCCAACCTTAAAGATGTTCCACCACTGAACATGCAGCAAGTGCAGTTTGCGCAGTACAGATGCAATATGACTGGCCCTAGATGTGCCAGTCAAAAGCCTGGCCACTGCGTTCTGCACTAGCTGCATGCGGCAAATATCAACCCCAGGTAGCCCTAGGTAGAGGGCATTGCAGTAATCATGGCAGTTGGTGACAAAAGCATGGACCAGGGTAGCCAAGTCATCTGATGGGACCAGGTGTTTCACTCGGGCGATATTCCTCAGATGGTAAAAAGAGGACTTGACGATGGCTGATACCTGAGATTTCAGAATCAGACCATTGTAAAGAATAACGGCAGGGTTCTTCACCTGGTCTGAGGTGGGCAGCTAGACACCATCAAGCCATAGGCTTGAGGGTTGCCCAGCTCCCAAACCTACCCCTGGGCAGCATGGGTCCACGACTGACACCTCGGTCTTCTCCGGATTCAGTCTTAGCCAGCTGACGCTCATCCAGTCTTTGAATTCGGTGAGACAGTTGTTGAAGACGGAGACTGCATCCACCTGTTTGAGTAGAAAAAATGAATACAGTTGAGTATCATCTGCATAGCAGTGAAAACTCAAACCGTATTGTCTGATGATGTCTCATAGTGGCAGCATGTACTCTGCGAACAGCACGGGCAACAGAATGGAGCCCCATGGGATGGTGTCAGAGGAATAAATTCTTGAGACAACCCTTTGAGATCTGCCCGTTAGGAAAGGTTGAAACCATTTAAGGACTACACCTGATCGTCCGCAAAGAAAATGCAGGCTCTTCAAAAGCACACCCCGGTCCACAGTGTTGAATGCTGCAGAGAGATCAAGAAGGGCCAAGATGGTACGTACCTTTCAATCTTTCGCAATTAGGAGGTCATTCAATACCGGGACAAGGGTAGTCTCCGTACTATGTCTCTTCCTAAATCCTGACTGGAGAGCCTTCTAGAGATCCCAGTAATTCTCCAATTGTAATGCTACCACCTTTTCAATAACCTTGCCTACAAAAGGCAGGTTAGAGATGGGCCTGTAGTTAGCTAACTGGTTTGGATCTAAGGAGGATTTTTTTAAGGAGTGGTCGAATGACCGCCTCCTTAAGGGGATCAGGAAAGATCCTCTCTCCAAAGAATCCCAAACGATTTTAGCTAGGATCGGGCAGATAGTGTTGTCACAACCCCTTAATAAAGGGGTAGGGCCCAGATCCAAACTACAACTAGTTGGGCGCATAACCTGGACGATTTGGACGATATCCATGAGTTCCAGCTGGTTGAAGTCCGACCAAGTAGGCCGGGTGCTTGTCTCCTCCTGCCAATCAGTGCAGTCCCTCTTGGGGAGTGCCGGGCCGGTGCTGGCATTGATGTTGGCAACCATATCTGCAAAAAATCAAGCAAGCTCATTGCAGTCTGCCTGCTAAAAAGTTATTTGAAGCTGAAGACAGATCGGATTGCACAGTCTGGGCTGGATATTCAGACTGCGCCGGGCAGTGGTGCACGCCAGGAAGCAGCGGAACTGGGTTGTGCCAGGGCCAAGACTGGGTGATATTCAACGGTGATGTGCTATGGTGCAGCACCGTTGAATATGGCAAGGTCGGCACAGTGGCGGTGCACCCGCACAAGTTGCAGAGAGGGAGCACGGGGATGCGCCAGAGCAAGTGCATGCAAATGAGGCCATAATCTATGCAAGGCACAAATGGGGTCATTTGCATGTCATTTAAACAACATGAAGTCTTGCTGTATTCTGACATTATGCAGTTAGCCCCAGCACTTGTGCTGCTCTGGAGAGGAAAGAGTTAACTCCATGCCAAAGCATAGAATGTTGAGCTTGAGCTTGGTTCATACCTGTCTGCTGCACTTTGAAGTGTAACAGTCAGATTCTTTACTCTGCCTAACTGAACAGTCGCTCCGGAGATCTGTCCTTCACTATCATTTCGGTGCAGTAAAAATGTCGGTTTTAAACCGCTAATTCTTTTATTTCGGTTCAGATCCCTGTCTGCGGTACAGTAAGTTCTTTAGGTAGTGGAATAGTGCTATTTCTGTGGAAATTGTAAAACCAATATTTCAATCAGCTTGGCTGAACAGATTGTATTTCTTACGTTTTTGGTTTTCTAAATTTAGTGTGAGGTACCAGTCCTTATAGGTTCTAAAAAAAAAAAAAAAACCCGTATTTTTAACATTGTTTTCAAACACCCGTGACACGGTTAGGAACCGATAAGGGGCTCTTGCGTGGCTTTTGCCGAGTAAAGGGTAAGTTTTTAGGATGGCTTTGTCTGAGAAACCCAAAAGACAAAACTGGCCCACTGGGTTTCAACACTGCAGTGAGTGTGGGGAGGCCTTTGCTAAGGCTGATCCCCACACCACTTACATTTACTGTCTGGGTTTTGACCACCTTGATTCAGACTGTCAGATATGTGAACATTTTCCTAAGGCCACCCTGGATAAAAGATTGGGTAGGCTTAGGGAAGAGGAGGCTGAGAAGTCCGCTGACCCGGATGGCCAGCCTGGTTCAGTTCCGACCGAATCCGAGGGAGTGCCCACTGACCTGGGCGAGGCTCCCTCAGGCGAAAGGAGAGCCAACCCTGAGGGGTCGGTTCCGGCAAAAAGAAAAAGAAAAGAAAAATCGACTGGTTCAGATCCAGAACTGCATCGTCCAACCGCTGAGGAAATTGCCAGGGCAATTAGTATAGTTGAATCGCTCCATTCTGTTCCGGCTGATCCGACGCCTCCCAGTAGGCATTCGGTTCGGTCGGTTCCTCCGGTTCCGGACTGTTCCCCAGAAGACTATTATGAACTGGATCTGGAGGGGATGAAGTTGACGACGATGATGTAGTAAAAGGTCTGGATGAGCCCACAGAACAGGACATCTCCCCCGACTGACCTTCTGGTGTTTCCCCTCCTAGGCTTTCTGAGTCCCCTTCCCACTTTATGTTCTACAGAAAAGTGACAGAAACCCTCCAGCTCCCACTAGATTAAACTGTCGAGGAACAAGAGGAGCCTGACTACGTGGAGATAATGGACATCCCAGAGTCCAGGAGATTGTCTGTTCTCCTTCACAAATCTTTTGAGAAACAGGCACAAAAGTTACTTAAAACTCCAAATTCTTTACCTCTTGTGGACAGATGAATGGACAAGAGGTATATGTTGTCAGGCCCAGGTACGGACTACTTGTACCAGCAATGCAGCCATGTTGGGGTTGTGCAGGCTGCAGCCTGTGATAAGGCTAACATACCCTTGGCTTCACACACCCCCAGATAAAGACGCGAGGAAATTGGATGCCATGGCTAAAAAACAGTACATGGCATGTTCCTTGGGACTCAGGCAGGCTAACTATATGGCCTACACAGCCAGATACCAGAAGTCCAGATGGGATACTGTTTTGGAATTGGCTAAACAGTCTCTCCCCCCCACCCCCCCAGCTTGCTAAGGAGCTGGAGGAGGTGGCTGCTGATGGGACTGAGGCATCAAAAATCCAGTTCTAGGGACATGGATATGTTGTTCATCCACACTTATTGGCAGGTTCCTTGCCGTTTTAAATCTTGCCGGAAGGTCTTCAAGCTGGCTCCTCCCACCCACCCGGGTGGTAAAACTCTTGGCTCCGCCCCATGACGCCAGATCTTCCTTACCGCTTGGAAGCTCAAGTTCCCTCCTTAGCGTTCTGTGTTTTTCGACTTGTTCCTGATTCTTCGGTTCATCCGAATTTAGTTTTTGAAGTTTTCTAACTTCAGTCTTCTTCCCTCACGGCTGCGATGGACAATTCATTTTCCGGCTCTCGGAGGCACCCTGGCGGGCGGATTATCTCCAGGACTGATCCGTACTCCACGTGCGTATACTGCCTCGACTTGGACCATGACCCGCAAGTTTGCGAATTGTGCTGCGCCCTTTCGACCAATGTCCTGGAGGATCGTGCGGCCTGATTGGGGCTTGGGCGCCCCGAGGTTTTTTTCCCCGCCGGTAAAATCTATAGAGGCTCGTCGGGCGGTGTCCGCATCGGCTGACTCGGCTGAGCAGCTCGAACTCTCCATCTCCTTGGAGGAGGCGGCGGCCAAGGCCACATCTCCCTCCTCCTCGGTCGCGGCATTTATCCCACTCTCTTTGAGTTCCTCTCATTTGGCTTCGTTCAAGGAGCTTCGCCAGTCCCTCTCCACGAAGGGAAAGGGGCCATCGGGACTTGCCTCTTAGCCCAGGTCGAGGTAGTCGCAGGGTAAGTCCCATCATCTGCGTTTGTGGGAGCGGGAGAGGTCTCCTTCCCCGGACTGCCAATCTTCGACTTTGGTCGAGGTTGCAGCTCAGGCCGTTGGCTTCACGGTGTCCCTGTCAGGCCAGCCGGCCAAGACTCCCGTCAACGCAGTTGAGTTTTCTCTCGACCCGTCACCCGGGCGGTCAACTGCAAGAGCCGGCAACCCTTCGCCAGTTTCCCCGGTGGAGGCCAAGGTTCTGCCTGCGCTTTCGGGGTGGCAGTCCTCGGTCAATCTGTCCGAGCCGAGGAAAGAGCGGGTGTCCCTCGCTCCTTCCCAGATCCACCCTCGGTTTCGCCGAGGATCTGGGTCTTGGTCTCGGTCCTATTCTCGGTCAAGCTGCTCCTGCCGACTTCGGCAGTCTCGGTCGGGGCACCGAGTTAAGTGGCAACACCGTTCCTCCTCGCCTTCCTTCTTGGATGAGGAGAGGCTTCGACGCAGATGGCGTCGACGTTACGAGGAGTTTATGTGGCAGCAGTTGCTGTTGTCCGGGAATCAATCGACTCCGATTCATTCCCCGTCTATCAAGCAGCTGCCACCTGAACGGCCGACTCGCTGCAGTCGAGGTGCCCACTTCTGGGCCGGTTGTTTGACCAAATCTTGTTGCCCCACCGATTTGTGGTGGAACCTCAGTCGGGTCACGGCCTGTCCCACAGGTTGTCTATCACCCTCAATCCCGCCCCACCTCGGTGGGTGAGGAGAGGCTCAGGCCTGAGGCAGCTCTTTGCAGACCCTTCGGAGTCTGACGATGACTCCTCCGTGTTCCCCAGGTGGGAGGGCCTGGAGTCCTCCCTGGCCGGTCTTTGGACGACAGCCCATCGTCCTTCCTGGGTCTGCTCAGGCTCATCTCGGAGTTCACCGGGATGCAGCTCGAGCCCGTGTCCAAACGGGCCTATTATCCCCTGACCGAGATCCTAGACCGAGGGGGTTCACCCTCGGAGGCCTTCCCTGTGGCTGAGGCCATTGTCGGCCCAGCCTTGGAGCTTTGGCAGCGGCCTACTTCCTGTCCTGTGCCCTCGGCCAGGATGGCCAGGAAGTATGCTGTCCCTATCGGTTCTTTGCCCGTTTTTTTGGAGCACCCCTCTGCTGAGGGGTTAGTTACCAATAACATCTTCCAGCTCCGTGAATGCTCGGATGTGGTTAGGCCCCCGACAGAGTCCAAAAGGATGGACTATGTCGGGCGCAAGGTTTACGCCGCATCCTCCCTAGGCCTCCAACAGGCCAGCTCGGCTGCACTGATGGCACATTTCTCCCATGCCCTCTTGGGCTCCCTGGATGAGGTGCTCCCTCATCTTCCGGCCGACCTGCGGACCACAGTCCGGCGGGTGCGGGACCAGGGTAGGGTGGTGGCTAAGCAGCTGCTTCAGACTGCCCTGGACATAGGTGATTCCTGTGCCAGGTCAGTAGCGGCCTCGGTGGCCATGCGCTGCAGGGCATGGTTGAGGATATCCACCTTCTCGGCGGATACCCAGCACAAGTTGGCAGACATCCCCTTCTTGGGTACTGACCTCTTCGGCCCTGGAGTGGAAGGACACCTCCAGGGGGCCAAGAAGTCCAGTGCCACTCTGGACTCGGTCACCCCCGCCCAGAGGGACAAGGACCGCCGGCAACCTTTGTGTAAGCCCCTTCGTCCTTCGGCCCCTGCAGCATGACCGGCCCATCAACACCAGCTTTAAGGAAAAGCAAGGAGGTAAAGGCTCAGGAGCTCCCTTGGCCAGTCCCTCCTCCAAGCCTGCTCAGTGACGGGCTGAGGGGCGCCACCCCTGGCCTCGTCACCCCTACCCGGTTCCCCCTGTGGGGGGACTGCTCTGCCACTTCCTTTCCGCCTGGTCCGTTATCACCACGGACCGCTGGGTGTTGGAGGTGCTAGGAAAGGGCCTGTTTCTGGAGTTCTAGCAGGCCCCACCCTTTCCAGCTGTCGTCCCTCGGGGGGGCCACGGGGTCCGCAGCCTCGCTGTCGGCCCTCCGAGCCGATATTACCCTGCTCCTCGAAAAAGAGGTGATCAGAAAGGTGGCGGATCCTCCTCCAGACCCGGGGTTTGTGTCCATGTTCTTCCTGGTCCCCAAACGGACGGGGGGATGGCGCCCCATTCTCGACCTGCACGACCTGAACAACTTCCTAAGGTCTCGGACCTTCTGGATGGTCACTCTGACTCAAATACCCCATCCTTGGAACGAGGCGTGTGGCTCTGTTCCCTGGACCTCCAGGACGCATTCTTCACATTTCAATCCATCCGTTTCTTTAGAGACTCCTCAGCTTCAGAGTAGGGGGATCTCTTTATGAGTTCCAGGCCATACCCTTCGGCCTCTTCCCAGCAGCATTCCTGCTGCACCGAATGGCCTGGGTGTACCCCTACCCGGATGGCTGACTGCAACCCCTCCAGAGCGGAGGTGGAGCGGTCCTGAGTTCTGGCCCTCTAGGTTGCTGTCAGACTGGTCTCCTCTCCAGTGGAGCCAAGTTGGAACTCGTCCCAAAGCGGGTGATCCTTTCATCGGGTCAGAGCTCGACTCTTCGAGCCAGAGCTCAGCTCCTGGCAGACAGGGCCAAGGTTCTTCCTCCTTTACCCAGTCATATCTGATTGGGCAATCGCGCCCTGCCCGGGTCTTCCTGGGCCTTGTGGCGGCCTGCACCAGCATGGTCTGTTGGCCCCGTTGGTACATGTTTCCCCTTCAGTGGGGGCTGGCCAGCCAGCGGTCACAATGCTGCGATCCTTTGGACCAGCCCGTGACAGTAACCCAAGGGATGTGGAACGCTCTCCGATGGTGGACCGTTCCAGCATATCCACAGGGGGGCATCCTGTTCGTCTGCCCCAAGTCGACGGTCTTCTTCGACCGATGCATCTCTGGGTTGGGGTGCCCATCAAGGGGAGCGCAGAGTGCACTGCCTCTGGTCCCCTCGGGAGTTCCGATGCCATTTCAATCTGCTGGAGCTTCATGCGGTCCACTTAGCTCGCACCGCCTTCTCTCCGTTTGTACGGGATCAAGTGGCTCAGGTCCAGGCGGACAATACCACGACCATGTGCTACCTAACCCGTCAGGGCCGGACGCGCCCCTTGCCGTTACGTAAGGAAGTTCTCCGCATTTGGTCTTGTGCGCAGCCTGGAGGCGGTTTTCCTAGCCATTTCGATGGCAGGAGCCTCCAACGTCCTGGCCAATGCCCTAAGCCGGATTAGGGCTGCGCCTCATGAGTGGTCTCTCCTGCTGGAGGTAGCACAAGATCTTTCTCCCACTGGGTCACGCCTCGGCGGACCTTTTTCCCTCCAGGGAGAATGCGAAGCCGAGACTGTTTCATGCCCGCCCCCCTCAGCAGGGCTCGCTGTAAGGGGATGCCTTTGAGGCCGCAGACCCCGGGCCTCTTCTACGCCTTTCCCCCATTTCCCTTGATCCACAAGACAAGGCGAGGAGGGACAAGGCGCAGGTGATTCTGGTAGCCCCAGACTGGTTCCGCCAGCTCTGGTATCCAGCTGTCCTCAGTCTCAGGTCCAGGCTCCCGAGGCGGCTTCCAGCCCGCCTGGACCTGATCTCTGTTATCAGGGGAAGGTATTCCATCCGGACCTTCAATCCCTGCACCTGGCGGCCTGGTTCCTGTGCGGCTAGTTGCCAGGCCTTGGGTCTTCCGGCGAGGTCCTCGATATTGTTGAGGTGTCCCGCCAGGAGTCGACCGGATAATGCTACGCTTTCAAATGGAAGAGTTCTCCATTTGGTGTTAGGGTAGGGCCTGGTCCCTTCTCCTGTTCCTCGGCGAGCATTCTGGACTACCCGTGGTTCTTTCTTCTTCTCCTTCAGCAAGGGCTTTGGTTGACGACCCTTTAGGTGCTCCTGGCAGCCACCTCTGTCCTCCGGGCGCGGGCCGGAAGGCAGTCGGTGGTGCAGGACAGGTGGTCTGGCGCTTTTCCAAGGTCTTGATCACGCTTCCCCTCCGGGGAGAGAATCTCCACCTCCGTGGGACCTACTGCTGGTATGGGCTTAGCTCACGGGCAAGCCATTCAAACCAATGCACATGTGCGATTCTCCCACCTGTTGTGGAAGAACACCTTCTCGGTGGCTACCACGTCAACCAGAAGGATGGGAGAGCTCCAGGCACTTTCTTAGAGTGTCCTTATCTGGTCTTCCACATGGACAAGGTTGTCCTGTGCCCCACCCGCGAAGTTCCTTCCGAAGGTGGTGTCGGAGCTTCACCTTAACCGGGTGTTGACTCTGCCAGTGTTCTACCCCATTCACACCTCGGAGGCCGCATATAGGCTCCATTTGGACCCTAGTTGAGCGCTCGCCTTCTCAGGGAGCGTAGGGCTGAAGATCGGGAGAGGTTCGCCAGCGGTTTGTCATCTATGCTGAAGCCGCACCTGGCAGACTTGTAGTCAAGCGGACGATGAGTGGGTGGGTCACCTCCTGCATAGATCTCTGCTATAGGTGGGTGAGCATGGAGCCTCCCAGAGGGATAAAAGCTCATTATACCTGCCATACCGCTGCATCGGTAGCTGCTTCCAGGGATGTCCCTATCCAGGATTTCTGCAGGGCTCCTACCTGGAAGTTGGCACATACCTTATTTACCCCCTACCACATCGACCATGGGTCACGCCGGGATGCTGGTTTGGGGCCTCAGTTCTCCAGTCTTTATTCCCTAAGTTGGGGGTGTGCGCCTTGCCTCCCTCCTCCCGGAGAACTGCTAGGAGTCTGTCAATAAGTGTGGATGAACAACATATCCATGACCCTAGAAATACAGGTTACTCACCTGTAACAGGAGTTCTAGGAATGGTATATGATGTTCATCCACACGACCCACCCGACCTCCCGGCTTTGACGCACAACCCGGCTTCCAGCGGGCTAGATCTGGCGTCATGGGGGCGGAGCTGAGAGTTTTACCACCCGGATGGGTGGGAGAAGCCAGCTTGAAGACCTCCCGGCAAGATTTAAAGCGGCAAGGAACCTGCCAAAAAGTGTGGATGAACAACATATACCATTCCTAGAACACTTGTTACAGGTGAGTAACCTGTATTTTCATGCTGCTGTGGACTCCAATGATGTGTCATCACAAGTCATGGCTACATCTGTGGCACTTCGGAGACTGGCTTGGCTCAGATATACTAGCCTATCATAGGACACCCAAGCTAAGGCCTTGGATTTCCCTGTCATGGATAATTCTCTGTTTGGGGAGCAGACAGAGAATTATTTGAAGAAAATGGACGAGTACAGTACCACCTACAGGAGTGCACAGGCCAAGAAAAGGCAGGCAACTTCTCAAAAGCAGCAATTTAGGGGCTGGGGCAGACCTTTTCATAGGCCCTTCTACCAGGTACAGGCCTCCTCTCCTTTTCCTCAGAGGGGGGGTTCTTCAGAGGGAGAAGCAGCAGGGCTGCATCCCTCTCTCAGTCTGAGGCTCCTGCCAAGCAGACACCCTGATGTGTCAGCCCGGGTCGACTCACCAATTCCTGTAGGAGGCAGGCTGGCTTCCTACTTCCACGCCTGGAAGTCTGCTACCTCAGACAAGTGGGTCCTGGAGGTAGCAAGCCAGGGTCAGGTCTTTTCCACTTGCAAACATCTCTGAAACCATCACCCTAGAGGCATAGGTTTCATCTCTGCTGGCTCTCAGGGCCATAGAGATGGTTCCATCATCTCACAGGGGCAAAGGTCTGTACTCCAGATACTTCCTTACCCCGAAAAAGACAGGGGAGTGGCGGCTCATCCTAGATTTAAGATAGTTAAACAAGTACCAAGTAAAGCCAAAATTAAAAATGGTGACTCTGGGAATAATTCTTTCCTCTCTAAGGCCAGAGGATTTGCTAGCCTCCCTGGACCTCAAGGATAGCTATTTTCACATTCCCATCTGGTGCTCCCACAAAAAGTACCTCAGGTTCGAACTGCCTTCAGGCCATTATCAGTTCAGAGCAATGCCCTTCGGCCTAACATCAACACCAAGGGTGTTCAGAAAATGCCTAGCAGTAGTAGTGGCCTTTCTAAAGAGACAAAACATTTCCATATTCCCATAGCTGGACGACTGGCTCATTGTGGGTCAGTCACCAGACCAAGTCAAGTCAAACCTGCAAGTGACACCCAGCAAGTGCTCACTTCTCTAGGATTCCTCCTCAGTCTTACAAAATCAGTTCTTGAACCAGTGCAACTCTTGACCTTCATAGGGGTAGAGTTGGATACTGTCAAAGCAAGAGCCCTTCTCCCTCTGGTAAGGGTAAAGACCCTTGTAGAGCTAGCTTCTTCTTTTTACTTTCTGGTGTCTTGACCAGCAAGGAATTTTTTCAGCTCCTGGGCCACATGGCAGCTTCCACTGCAGTGGTCCAAGGGGCCAGATTTCAGATGAGGGACATCCAGTTCCATTTGAGGGCTTTTTGGTCTCAGAAAAAAGATCCTCTAACCAAACTAATTCCAGTGACTCAGACTCTGATCCAGGCTCTCCATTGGTGGTTGGATCAGTACAACCTCAGGCAAGGGGTCCCATTTATCACTCAGTCTCATTCTCTGGTTCTAACCACAGATGCTTCTCTTCTGGGGTGGGGAGCTCACCTGGGTGTCCTCACAGCTCAGGGAGTGTGGTCCCCTCAGGAGTCTCTTCTCCACATCAATCTTCTGGAGCTCAGGGCAGTGTACAAGGCTCTACAAGCCTTCTCGGACTCTGTACAGAACAAGGTGGTTCAGGTCAGAACAAACACCACCACCACCATGTGGTACATCAACAAGCAGGGAGGCACTCGATCTACGACCTTGTGCACAGAAGCCATGAAATTGTGGCCCCTGGCTTATTCTCTACAGTCATCTCTGTTAGCAGTCCATCTTCCAGGGAAGGACAATGTGCTAGCAGATGCATTGGGCAGGATTTTCCAGGGCCATCACGAATGGTCCGTGGATCCCCTAGTGTTGAAAGTGATTTTTTTCAAGGTGGGGCACTCCAGAGATAGATCTCTTTGTAGCCCCAGACAATCACCAACTTCCCCCAGTCTTGGGCTCAGTCCCACTGGATGCTCTACTTCTGGATTGGGAGGGGAAATTTCTGTATGCTTTTCCTCTCATTCAAAGTTCTGGTCAAGATAAGATCACACTATTGCAAAGTGATCCTGATTGCTTCAGACTGGGCCAGACATCCTTGGTATCTCCTGTTGCTGTCCCTAGCAGTCCATCTTCCCCTATCTTTCCTCAGGAATCACAACCTGTTGACCTCCTCTCAGGGGAGGATCTGGTATCTCAACCTTCGGTCTCTCAATCTCAAGGCATGGCTCTTGAAGAGCTAGACTATGCAAATGTGCATGTGTCTCAAGGGGTTCTGGACATTCTTAAACCTCTCAAAAACCTACCAGCTGAAAAACTTGTAACTCCAAATGGAAAAGGTTCAGCATTTGTTGTTCCAATAAGCACATATCCCCATATACTTCTGACTTGTCTGTAGTTCTAGATTACATGTTCATTTTAATGGCTTAGGCCTCAGACCAGCTACCCTCAAAGTACACAGGTCAGCTGTTTCTGCATTTCTGTCAGTGGGAAAGCCCTCCTCACTGGCATCTTACCCTGTTTTCTGTAAGTTCTTCAAAGGATTGCTTCATTCCAATCCCCCTTCTAGGGATCCTACTCCTGCTTGGGATTTTAATGTTTGCATTGCCCAACTTATGCAACCCCCTTTTAAGCCTTTGGCCTCAGCAGAACTTAAGTACTTGACTTGGAAAACTGTTCCTGGTAGCTATTACCTCTGCCAGTGAATTACAAGCTCTGTCAGTGGAGCCTGATTTTTTTCTCATTCCATGGGGATAAGGTGGCCCTTAGAACCAACAGGAGGTTCTTACCCAAAGTGGTTTCAGACTTTCATCTGACCCAATCCATGTCTCTTCCTGTGTTCTTCGCTGATCATTCTTCTTCAGGAGAGAGAAGATTACACAGTTTGGATGTTAAAAGGGCTCTTAGCTACTACATTGAGTGTACTAAGGCACTTAGGTTTGACTCCCTCCAGTTGTTCCTCACTTATGGTGAAGTGGGGAAGGATAAACCTGCTACTAAGAGAACTGTTGCCAGGTGGATTGTCTCTTGTATACAATTCTGCTATGAAAAGCTAGGCAAAGTACACCCTCAGGCCTGAGGGCTCATTCGACTAGAGGTACAGCTGCTTCTCAGGCTGCTGCCAGAGATATATATACCCTTATTAGAGATATGCAAAGCAGCCACCTGGAAAACAGTCCATACATTTCACCAAGCATTACTCTTTGGATATCCAGGCTAGGAGTGATGCTAGGTTTGGTCCAGCAGTATTGCAGCGGCTATTCCCAAAATAGGTCCATCCCTCCTCCATGGAGGTACTGCTTGGTAGTCTGCATAATGTCAGAATACAGCAAGTCTTCATGTTGTTTGAAGAAAAAAATTACTCACCTTAGTGATTGCGTTTCTTCTAATGGAGTCTTGCTGTATTCTGACCTCCTTCCCTGCCTCCCCTCTCTGAACCTGTTTTTTGGGAAGTGGGCTGGCAGGCGCAATGTTGCACCTCAGGATTGTAATTGGGGCTCTACCCTTCTTACAGAGGAGGAGTGGGTTATGTTCTAAGTTTCTGATAATTATATCTGTTAACTACCTAGTTTTTTGTTTCGGATTTCTCGACTTGAGTCTTTTGGGGGATCCAAAATATTTGGTTGCCTTTTGACTAGTACATTTTACAATTTCCACATTGTGGGGGTAGTTAGTGTTAGCTCGTAAGACTCTGACGGTTGCACTTCAGAGTGCAGCAGACAAAGGTCTGAACCGAGCTCGAGCTCAATGTTCTATGCTTTGGCATAGAGTTAACGCTTTCCTCTCTGGAGCAGTTCAAGTGCTGGGGCTCACTGCATAATGTCAGAATACAGCAAGACTCCATTAGAAGAAGCACAATTACTAAGGTGAGAAATTTTTTCTTATGGCCTCATTTGCATGCATTGCGCTGGGCATCCCAACCTCAGTGGGTAGTGAGGGGGGTACCACTAGACCACCAGGTAGACATCTATTATTACTCCGGCCCGCGATCGGGCTTTCAGGATGGGTTCCACTAGACCACCAGGTTTCTATTTCTATGCACTACAGCCCATGATCGGGCATACGGGAGGGAAGGGGGGGTCCACTAGACCACCAGGGTTCTATTTCTAGTCACTAAAGCCCGTGATCAGGCATACGGGAGGGGAGTGGGGTCCGGGTGCTTGTGGACGGTGTTCCAGTTGGCTGGTGGCCACCCACGGCTGGCGGCTGTTGTGTTGTGCCTTGCACTACAGCCACCCACCTCTGGGTGGCCAGCTTTTGAGCCTGTATTTTATAGCTCAACTTTGAGCATCAGTGTGCGGTGCATGAAGGGGTTGCGCCAGCATATGTGCCATACGTCCCAGGCTGAATATCAGGATGTGCCACATATGCATGGCATGCCCCTGCATCTGCGCGCCCAATATAGGGTGTGCGCCCTGGCACAGCCGAGTTGTGCTGCGCCCGGGCAGCCTTTTCAATTCCAGCTGAGGCGCAATGCGGTTGCACCAGCACAACCCCTTTGAATATCCTGGCCTCTGTCTACAGTCCAGAAGAGCTGAGCCGGTCAATTTTAAGCAGCAGAAATCTCCCTGGACAGGAATTCTGCCTTATTACAGGTGATTTCTGATTAATAGATTGTATAATGCTCCATCAATCTAAGCCTGTTAATATCCAAGCCAGTCTTCAGCCAAGCTCTCTCCAGCCTTCAACCCGCTCTCCTCAACTCCTCCAAGGAACCATCAGATCAGGGGTTCCTTGGGCGAAGAGTGTGCGGGTGAACATGAACAGGTGCAATCTTGTCCAGGCTACTGCCATATTAGAAACATAGAATTTGAAGGCAGATAAGGACCGCTTGGCCCACCTAGTCTGCCCATTTCCCTACTGAACGGATAAACTGCAGATCCTAGTTAACCAGGAGCCTACTTCCTCCTGCCCCCCCACTAGAATTGCCTTGTGTTTGTCCCATGCATTCTTGAATTCCCCCACTGTTTTTGACTCTACGACCTTCTCAGGAAGGCTGTTCCATGCATCCACAACCCTCTCTGTGAAGAAATACTTCCTCACATTACCTCTGAGCCATCCCCCCTCTAGCTTCAAATTGTGCCCCCTTGTTATTGCACATCTCTTTTTCTGAAAGATGCTACCCTCTTAGACTTTGTTGATTCCCTTGAGGTACTTGAAAGTTTGTCATGTCCCCCTCTCCCTCCTTTCCTCGAGGCTATACCAGGGTTTTATATAATTGATTAGAAGTTTTTTTCTTGGGCCTATACTAACTGTACAGAAAGTATTTATATAGATTTTCTAGAAGTGCTGTGATTGTTAAACACAGTGAGGCAAGAGCTATGCATTTTCACAAAGATATAACACTTTTATGAGCAAAACGCGAATCAATTTTTAGAGTTAAATAAATCCCTGAATACATCTTGAGCTCCTTTAGTCTTTCTTCATATACCTTCTGGTGCAGACCCTGCATCATTTTGGTTGCCCTTCTCTGGACAGCCGCCACCCTGACTATGTCTTTGTGGAGATGGGGTCTCCAGAACTGTACACAGTACTCCAGATGTGGTCTTACCAACTGTCTGTACCGAGTGCCAACAACTTCCTGTTTTCTACTGGTGATGCCTCTACCCATGCATCCCAGTATCCCCCCAGCCCTCCTTACTGCCTTCTCACATTGCTGGCTCACCTTTGGGTCATCTGATATGACTACCCCCAGGTCCCTTTCCATTTATGTTGTTGTCAGTATCTCACCCCCATTGTGTACTCTTCCCCTGGGTTTTTGTTTCCCAAGTGCATTACTTTGCACTTCTTTGCGTTGACTCTAAGTTGTCGTACTTTTGACCATTCCTCCAACCTTGCTAAGTCCCTTTTCATCCTTTCCACCCCACCTTGCATATCAACCCTGTTGCAGATCTGTGTGTCATCTGCAGAGAGACATACTTTCCCTTCCAGTCCCTCTGCAATGTCACTTAAGACATTAAAAGGACCTGCCCCAGTACTGAACCCTGCGGTACCCCACTAGTAATCCTCCTTTCTTCACTGTGGACTCTGTTTACTATTACCCGCTGTGTCCTGTTGTCCAGCCAGTGTTTTAACCAGGCTACCACCCTGGGACCCACTCCCAGGCTGGCTAATTTGTTTATTAATCTTTTGTGCGGGACTGTGTCAAATGCCTTGCTAAAGTCTAGGTAGGCCATGTCCACAGCCCCTCCCTGGTCTACTGCTTTGGTCACCCAGTCAAAGAAATCTATTAGATTTGTCTGTCATGACCTTCCCACTGTGAATCCATGCTGCCTTGGGTCCTGTGCCCCACTGGCCTCTAGGTACGCAACAGTTCTTTCCTTCAGAAGTGATTCCATCATTTTCCCTACCACTGAGGTCAAACTGACAGGTCTGTAGTTTTCTGCCTCTGTCTTGCTCCCACTTTTATGAGGCCAGAACCATATGCCCCAGACTCATGCATTTTCTTGACAAACCTGATAGATCCAACACAGCCATAAGGCCTTTGGGAGTAATATCCCTTAAAGGCCGGTACTGGGTCATCTCAGAGGGGGAGCCCTGGAACTAAACCTTATGTTGTGATAGTTATACCAACCAACTGGTTCCACCACCCAAATCTGTGATCTCTGTCCCCAGGAGGAACACCAGGTCCCAATGAGTGACCCTTTATATGTGTAGTGGAGGAAATAACCCATGTGAGGCCCAATGTTGACATAAGCTGGAGGAGAGACTGTCCAAAATGCGAGAGTTCATCGTCGACCTAGGCGTTGAAGTCCCCCCAGAATTAACCATCTGGGGGACTCCAGTGCCACTTTGACGAAGAAGTCCATGAACTACAGGAATTCTCTACCATCACCTGATGGATAGTAAATGAGGAGTGTCCTGAACCCCACGCCAGCTCCAAGGATACACTTAAAGCACCTGGTTGTCCCTGCTCGTACATCCACAAGGTTCAGTTCTGGCTTAAATGTAATGGTAAACCTCTGCCCCCACGATCCAGCCTCGGGCGATGTATCACCATTTACCCGACTGGAACAGCCTATGCCAATATAGGGCCAGCGTTTTCATCTAGGCAGGTCTTGGTGATGCAAGCCAGGTCAGTTGCTCCAACAAGATCAGCTATAATAGCTGTCTTGTTTTTCATAGACCTGGCATTACATAACACCGTCTGAGCTGGATGAGTTTTCGAGGAAGACCTCGGCTAAACACACTACCCCATGCATTATTCTGTGTAATGACGCCTTGGGCTTCCGAGGAAGGGTACCATAAATAAATAAAACCATTACTAATAATGAGAGGGTGAGGCTTTGGGGGGGTGGGAAGTTTCAGTAAATCATAGTTCTCCTTTAATTCTATTTGGCTTTGTTTTTAACGAAGGATAACTAAGGAAATGTAGAGAAGCAAAGAGCATTACTGCCCAACTGGTTAGAACACAGAAAAAGACTACTATATATTTTTTTCTGATTTTTAACATGGAGTTTTCCTTTAACCCATAAAAGCATAAATTATTGTTTGTCATTATGAAATGATCTAATTGTTTGTTTTTTAAGTCAACTGTTTGGTCCCCGTCGCCGCCTCCTGCTGATGGGGATGCACTTTTTTTTTTTTTTACGGTTTTCTCCCTTGCCCCACCCTGAGGCCCTGGCACATGGCCATGCGAAAGCATGTGGAGGCACGCACACACCCCGTGGTGCCAGCTCAGCCCCTTCCACCTCCTGTAACTTTTTGCCGCTCCCTCTCCGCCTACTCTACCCACCGGACCTCCATTCGGTGGGAGCGGAACTATTGGGGGGGGCGCCAACCCACCCTCATGAGAGCTGCCCTTTGGCATGCTCAATCCTGCTGCTTCTTCCACCCCCACCCACACCGGCACCCCAACGACCCAGAGATGTTCCCAAACCTCCAGTGCCTCAACCCTCAGCGCCACCAGGCTGATCTAATTGTTTTTTTAAAGGTTTCATTATCGCAAATGACCATATCTAAAGGAATTTGGTTCCATGGCCTAATGACTTGGCGGGGGGTGGGGGCATCTAAGATCGTTGTGCATCCCCCCCAGTAGAAGAGCCTAAAATTGTTTTGGGTGCCTCTAAGTCTGTTGGGGATGACTGAGAGGTCTAAAAAATAAACAGGCGCACAGGTTCTGAAAGTGTTTTTTCCTAAGTACAGTGCATGGCAAGAGCAGACTGGCACAACCTGTGTTTCATCTCTTTGTGCCTAAATCACAGTTTTGAAAACACTACCTCTGAAAAGTTTTCTGTCCTAAAATAAAGAAATGAGCAGCCAAACATGAGTCCCTGTCTGCCTCAGCTTATGAAGGCAGCCAAACGTGTGTCCCTGTCTGCCCCATCTTCTATCATAGCGCAACAGCAGAGTTCTCCTGTAAAACATACGCAGATCATGAAGGGGTGTTCCTATAATTGTGCAAAGCACACAGACAGTTCACTCAAAGGGGGCTGAAAAATGCTGCAGGTGGTCATCTCTGCCTAAGGGGACTGATAAGACTGCCAAGCCATCCGTGAATCCCAGTACTCAGCATAGGGCATCTTGTAGGGTGAGCCATGAGTCTAATGATAACCAGAAGAATAAAAGGTCTTTTGACTAGCAGTTACATTCAGTGTCTGATAAAAAGGAACAAAGGGATAAACACAGCAGGGTTTCTCAGTCTGTGAGAGGATCAGAGCAACCAGTACAGAAGTTCCTCTGCAAACCTAGGCAGAGCAGCATGGGCCAGAAATGAGTGCCCTCTGTGGAGGGCATAAAACAATTGAGACCGTTATTAGAGGCCTTGCAGCTGTTGGGAGTCTTTGCTGTTGCCCACCCTCCCCAAACCCAGCAACCTTTTTTTTTTTTTTTTTTTCTTCACTTCTTTTTCCCTGTGGTCATTGACCACTGGACCCTCCCTTAGTCATCACCCAGTTGCTCCCGCTCTGCCTGAGACCCTCCGTACTGTGGGACCCTGGACCTCTGACCCACACACCTGCAGGCAACCCTCTGGCTTGCCCCCCCCCCCCAAGGCGGGGCAGTCTTCTGCTCCTCAGTGCTTTCTTACCAGTGTCCAGTATTCTGCAAGTGGAGGTGAAGATTGAAGGGTGGTGGCACCGAGGAGGGCAAGATTTGGTAGTGCTGTGGCATGAAGCCGTCTATCCAGTCATTGGAGTTTTTCCTTGCTCTTGTACGGTACTTCCCACACCCTCAGCGATGAGCGTGGACGTGCAATGATGTCAAGGGGAGGTGCGCATGTTCCCATGCGCGCCACACCAACGTCCACCGCATCCCACCATTCCGTGTTGCTGAGGACTGTTGACACAATACCTCCTAGCTACTGCGAGGAGGTATACTGTTGCTGAAGTCCTCTACTCACCCCGGAGAAGGTGAGAGGTCCATCGGACCCTCAGTCTCCCTAGACTTGCTTCCGAACCCAGGTAGTCGGCGCTGCATGCAGTAGTGCTACAACTGTGCCTGTAGGCTGGCATCAAACCCAGTATCTCAGACAGCAGTTTGGTGAGGCGGAGGAACAGCTTGAGCCTGAGGTATTACAGGACTTCGATTCCCCCCCCGGGGTCATTGAAGATTACATTTCCTATTTTTCAATTGTGGGCCATGTGGCCAGCAGACATGATCTATCATCTACAGAAACATAAGTGGATATACTGTAGAAAACATGGAATTCAACAGCATTTTGGGATTGACCTCCTCAAAAAAGAACATCTGTTCTTGTACACACGTCCCTCACACAGGCTACTGCCAGGGTGCTAGTCGCACCCTTTTTGGCACTAGCTATTGACAAAAAGAGTTGAGAAAAGATATCGGGTAGACAGGGAGGTCTCAGAATTTATTTTTTTGGCCCGGTCCCCATTCTTCTGACTAGAGCTCGGGCCCAACTCTGCACACTATCCCCCCAGGCCCCCTCCCATGGACACTGGTAGCGAGCCCTTGCTTCCTCCCTAGGATGGGGTCATGGGAGTGGGACCCTCCATGGTGGACACTAGTGGCAATGGAGACTGCAGTGGAGCAGGGCATCACATCCTGGGGCTTGTGTCTTTTTTTTTTTTTGCTTCTGCCTGGCTCCTGGTTGGCCACTCCTTTGGGCCACCTAAGCCCCGCTGGTGGCCTGCCCTGATATTAGCCACCACCCCACATCACAGCCCCCCCCCAGGTAACCTTACGTAACCCTTCGCCGGATGGATTGCCCTGCTCTGAGGGAGAAATGCGCGGTGGGGGTTGGCCAGCACACTCATTCTTGGCCTGGGAGCTGCTGAGGTGATCTTGGGCTGTTTCAGGGCTTCTGTGGCAGCGGGAGCCGGCGACTGTCATCCGGTCAGCCATGCAGCAGTGTTTTCTCCCCAGGGGCACGGCGTGCCACTAAAGTCAAGGCATATGCTGACATTCACCATGCCCCTCTATTCAGCGGTACCCAACGTGTTGCCATTCCCCCAGCCTCTGTCAGAAGTCAGCAAGTGCCAAGTCGTCTGTCCACCCTCCCCCAAGAGAAGGTGAGCAGTCATCAGACACCCAAAGCCTTCTCCCCCTGGCCAGACCTTTGGTGCCCTGGGTCCATTCCTGCACTCGGGTCACCGGTGTTGCAAGCAGAAATCCAATCACTGTGCTGACAGGCCGGCATGGGGGGCAGGACTTTTGTTAATGCTGGAATCCCCTGGAGGCAGGACATGCAATGACGTCAACGTCTGTCCCTCCTCCTACCTAACTGGGCACAAGCTTGTCTCTCCAGTCCCCCCTGGCCTCCACTAGAGGTCGTTAATTGGCCGAACCCCCTTTCCTTCCCCTCGGAGAAGGAGAGCTGTCCAGATGCTCAATCCTTCTCTGCCCAGCCGGCCCTCCGATGTCCAGGTCCGTTCCTGAGCCCAGGATGTCGGTATCACATGCGAATGCCTTGCTGCTCCGCTAGCAGGCCAGCTAGACTTAGAATTTCTGTATGCCTGCCTTTCCAGGAGGGCATAGTCCAGGCAGCAGCTGTGAGAAAGCAAAGGTTTCCCTGGCAGCTACAGCCCCTGATAAAGATTTCAGAAACACTGGATTACGTTACTCATAAGGCCTACGGTAGCTCAACACTGCTTTTGAGACAGGCAGTCTACCTTAGCTATGCGTGCACGCTACCTGCAGGCTCCGTAGAATATAGTCACGTCGCCACAAAAGAGCATCATGCGCGCACACACTACCTGAGGCACAAGGACTCAGAAAAGACATTGAAGTAAAAAAGGATTTTTTTACTTGCCACATACTTATACAGTGTTCAGATGCTGGGCATATCACCAAAGAGTGCGACTCCATAGCACGCACAAGTCCCGTGGATAACCTGTTTCATGGTTTGGAGTGCAGTCATGCCTATGCACGACAATTAGCACATGCTCTCAGGGATGGTTTAGAAACTGCAAAGTACCAATTTTAAACAGCAGTTGATGTAAATGCCACTATCTTTAGGTTCCTAGCAAATGCAGTGTCAGTCGGAAGATTTGGGTGGCTTGCGTCATCTTCCTTGACTCAGGATATGTAGCGTAAGTCCGTTGACTTCCCCTTTGAAGGCCTTTCTCTTTGTGGAGACAAAGCAGAGGCTTTTGTGAAAAAAGGTTGATAAACAAAAAGTAACTTTTAAGAACTTAACAGAGAAGGAAAAGGCCTCCACCTTCTGTTAGTAGAGTAAGTAAAATTTTATTTGTTTTTGGTGCCCAATCATGGGGGCTCTGGGCACCATTATAGGTAAAACAGGGTTGTAGGCAGCATAGAACATGCAATACAATTATAATAAATGACTCAATAATTAGTTAAGAACAGTTAAAAAAAGCTTTATTAAAGAGGTAGGTCTTCAGGCCCCTTTTGAAAACTTCCACCGATGGGGTGCCTCTCAATGATTTTGGCAACGAGTTCCGGAGGGCCAGTCCAGCTAACTCAAAGGAACGATCTCCTGAGGTTTTCAGCCTGGCCCTCGGAACCACCAGGAGGCCCTGGGTGGAGGGGCGGAGGGAACGTACCAGGATGGCTGGAGTAAGGAGGTCGGACAGGTTACCAGAGCAAGTAGCATAGCCATGAACATGGTGTGCCAGGACCAGACAAGAGCCAATAGTTGATAGCAGGATCTGGATCAAAGCTTTCTAAATCAGGACCTTGCACAGCAATTTGCAGAAGTGACTGGAGTGTTTAGTCAGCCAGTCTTGTTCTTATTTTGTTTTTAATAAGATTTTGAATAGAAAAAGCTCTCTCATATTTTGCTGTGGACACACTCCTAGCCATTAGCATTTCTATGAGGTCAATGATGTGAGCAAGTTGGGCACTTTTGAGTAGACTGCCAGATATGGTTTATCACTTGTAGTTTTTAGTAGTGCTTTTCATGCAGTTTATTCCATTTTCATACAGCTTATTTGCTCTTCTGTGAAAAACTTGTGAAAGTATTCTGACAGGTTTGATAAGTCAGTTGTCCCAAATTCAGCTAGTTGTTCTTGGGGCAGATCAATATTTTTATAATCTAAACACCTGAACCATTTAAGTGGCTCCTCTGAGAAGTTCTGAAATCTCTTGTCAATGTATGTTATTGCTGCATCTGTTAAACTGTGAAGTTGTGAATCAGTGGTAAAATTTATTTCTGGACAATTGCCTCTGAAGGTAAACAGAACAGTACTTTCCTCCACACACTTTGAAAATAATATAATCCATGCATTTCTCTTCATAATTGTATTGTTTCAGAAAGGATGCCATGAATTTTCCAGGCTTTACTTTTAACTCTATTAACTGGAGAATGCATGTCTCTATGAGTTGTTGGACTTCCAATAAAAGCAGATCCTCGTTTTGAAATGTAAGCGACAGATGTTTCAGAGTGGGCAGGAAACTTTGTAGTATGAACAGAGATTTGACAAATTGTATACTCTGGACATCTCTTAGAAACATAGAAGGAGCAGGACAGAGAACTGTACCAGTTAAGGCAGAAGGAAGCAAGGAGGGCAGTCAGAATAGCAAAGGCACATACTGAGGAAAAGATAGCTAACTCAGTTAAGAAGGGGGATAAAACCTTTTATAGGTATATCAGGGAGCGTAGAAAGACAAAGGGAGGGATAGTGAGGCTGAATAGAATGGATGGTGGGTGGGTAGAGGGTGACAGTGAAAAAGCAGGGATACTGAATGAATACTTCTGTTCAGTAGTCACAAAGAGGAAGTGCCTAATCCAATTAACAGAAGCACTCTTGGTGGTGGTGGGGGGGTTGATCGATCCCAGTCCTTTCACAGAAGAAAGGTTCTGAAGAACTCCTAAAACTGAAGGTGGACAGAGCAATGGGGCCAGATGGAATTCACCCCAGAATTCTAAAAGAATTAAGCAGAGAACTAGTGACACCACTGACTACCCTTTTTAACAAATCATGGGAGGATGGTGTGCTACCTGAGGACTGGAGGAAGGCGGATGTGATTCCCCTTCACAAAAGTGGGAGCAAGACAGAGGCAGGAAACTACAGACCTGTCAGTTTGACCTCTGTGGTAGGGAAAGTGATGGAATCACTTTTGAAGGAAAGAATTGTTGAGTACCTAGAGGCCAGTGGGGCACAGGACCCAAGGCAGCATGGGTTCACAGCGGGAAGGTCATGTCAGACGAATCTAATTGATTTCTTTGACTGGGTGACCAAAGTAGTGAACCAGGGAGGGGCTGTGGACATGGCCTACCTAGACTTTACAAAGGCATTTGACACAGTCCCACATAAAGATTAATAGTCAAATTAACCAGCCTGGGAGTGGGTCCCAGGGTGGTAGCCTGCGTAAAACATTGCCTGAACAGCAGGACACAGAAGGTAATTGTAAATGGAGTCCACTCTGAAGAAAGAGGGGTTACTAGTGGGGTACCGCAGGGTTCAGTACTGGGTCCAGTCCTTTTTAATGTCTTTATAAGTGACATTGCAGAGGAACTGGAAGGAAAAGTATGCCTCTTTGCAGATGACACAAAGATCTGCAACAAGGTTGATACACAAGGAGGCGTGGAAAGGATGAGAAGGGACTTGGCAAGGTTGGAGGAATGGCCAGAAGTATGGCAGCTTGGATTCAATGCAAAGAAGTGCAAAGTAATGCACCTGGGAAACAAAAACCCAGGGGAAGATTACACAGTGTGGGGGGTAGTAACAACAACAAAAATGGAAAGGGACCTGGGGGTAATCATATCACATGACCTTAAGGTTGGCAAGCAATGTGAAAAGGCGGTAGGGAGGGTTGGGGGGATACTGGGATATATAGGGAGAGGTATCACCAGCAGAAAACAGGAAGTTGTTATCCCCCTGTACAGACAGTTGGTGAGACCCCATCTGGAGTACTGCGTCCAGTTCTGGAGACCCCATCTCTGCAAGGACATAGACAGGATGGAGGCAGTTCAGAGGAGGGCAACTAAAATGGTGCACGGTCTGTAAGAGAAGCCATACAAGGAGAGACTAAAGGAGCATAATATGTGTACCCTTGAGGAAAGGGGGGGGGGCATGATAGAAACGTTTAAGTACCTCAGTGGAATCAACAAAGTCCAAGAGGGTAGCATCTTTCAGAAAAAGAGATGTGCAAGAACAAGGGGACACAATCTGAAGATAGAGGGGGGACGGCTCAGGGGCAATGTGAGGAAGTATTTTTTCACTGAGAGGGTGGTGGACGCATGGAACAGCCTTCCTGAGGAGGTTGTGGGGTCTAAAACTGTGGGAGAATTCAAGAATACATGGGACAGACATGAGGCAATTTTTTTGGGGGGTAGTAAGAAATAGGCTGTTGGTTAAATAGGATATGCAGCTTATCCTCTAGGTAGGGAAATGGGCAGACTAGGTGGGCCAAGCAGTCCTTATCTGCCGTCAAAGTCTATGTTTCTATGTGCCTTTGTTTAGCACCATCATTACTGGCAGAGTTAGAGATATAATTGAGATGCTGAACTACTGTGGGCAGATTGACTTGGATAGCGTGAACAGAACATGTCTTACTTGTGCAACCCCCCTCCCCACTTTGCACAGTAAGCTACCCCTTGGTACCCTCGACTGGGCACCCAAACTACTTTGGACAATCTGTACCATTCCTAGCTTTGGGAATGTATACCAAGCTCGCTATTTCTAGAGGTCAGAAAGGGGTGAGGGTGTACAAAAGCAAAACTACAAATGACCATAATAAACCCAGGTCCTGAGGAGAGAAACATTTTGCTAGGGCTATGCTAGATCTGTACTTCTGGAGGGGTACCCAGTAATTCCACACAGGAAGCTGTAACATAAATGTCCAAACCACGTTTGGGTTCTAGAATGTGACTTCATTCCAAAGATGGTGTGCTAAAGCAAAGGTGGACTCCCAAGGTTTACACATCGTAGCACAAGGCAATGGCAGAACAACAGAAACTCTACATATCCCATATGTCACAGGACCTCGAATTCTGTTCAGTGGCAATTGCCTCAGCTGAAACACACATGTTATAGTGGCACTGGCCACAAATGAGCACATTTCCCATATGGCATAGGGCTTAACATTTTGGCAGTGTGGCAGCTGGCCATGATGGAGCACACTGGTGCTCAAAATTAGCACAACCCACACCAGGGGGTAAACTTTCTCTTCAGGCATTGGCCACCATGACCTGAATAACCAGGCACCTTATGGAACCTGTAGCGCTGAACTGGTCACTCCAGATGGGGGGCTGCCCACCTTTTGCTTCCACGTCCATACCCGGCCAGTCTTTCAGAGTTGCACCTCAATACGTCTGGTAAAACAGAAATATGCATCTTGGAATGACTTTCACATCTAGCGTAAAAATAAAATGCTACTTCTGAGTATAGAACTAAAATCCTGAACAGTATGCCAAGTCTCTCTGGGGACCCCACAACTGTCAGCCAACTTTAAAACATGAGAAGAGTCTCAACTTAAAACAGAACGTGTGTATATTTCCCTTTATCAGAGTATACCCCCAAAACAGGTACTTTACTCTGGGAAGCACAAAGTCTGGTTACTCACGGCTGGTAAACAAACAGGCAGCTTCAAAGTCCTACATCAAAATAGAGGATTGCCACTCTGATCCATTCTGGTAGTCCTTTTCCATCTCTTTGGGGATGGAAAATCAGGAACTCCTGCTCTAGACAACGGATCTTACTTCAAAAGGACGCTGTTGCAGCAGGTAACACTTGTAGGACTGATGCCATTTGGCGGCAGATCTCGGCAATTCTTTTCTCTAGCGGTACTGACGTGGGACCACCCACCCAGCGTCGGCACTGCCTCTGACATCAAACCGTATAAAGACAGTAGGCAGTCCGCATGTGCTCCAGTTCTTTCCTGCCGCGGCAACACATTAGTCAGCTTTTGGCTCTCTATCGGATCCTCAGCCTTAAGAGCAGTTATTTTTCTATAATATCTCCGTGAAAGTTTGACGTATGTCCTCTACTTTGACCTGGCACTGTAATAAGTGCTCTTGCGGGAAGCAGATCCCTGCTAAGGATGGACACTTGGCCTGCCTTTTTGGCTTGGGCCCAGACCATGACACCGGTGCCTGTACCCATTGCCAGGCTTTCAACAGCCGAACCAGGATCCGCAGGCATGAGTCTCTTCAGGCCTTTTTAGCAGAAAAATGTTTGGCCCAAATGCAGCAAGAGACGTCCTCCAGGTGGGAATCTTGTTTCCCTGTCTCCACCCAGGAAACATCGAAAGGAGAAGCACCATCACTGGGACCGGGATCACTCACCCACCAGGCCCAGGTCATCCAGCTCCCAGTCCGCTGGTTGCTCCAGCTCCTCTGGTCATGAGGCCCAGCTTACTTCCCTCAAGCCTTCCCTGTCAGCTTCTCTCGCTAAGGGGCCATCCATATAGCTTATCAAGATCAGAGCCCTGGACTCTGGCTCCACAGCGGCTCAGAGGCCCTCGGCTCCGGTTCTACAGCTAAAAGGCCCTTGGATTCTGGCTCCTTGGCCCGCAAGAGGCCCTCTGACGCCGACTCCATAGTGGCTAAAAGTATGTTGTCCTCCCGATTGGCCTCTGTCCTTCTCCGGGAGGCCAAACAGGCTTTGGGGCACTCAGCTGCCAGGGCTTCTTCCCTGCCACCTGAGTCCAAGCCCGATGGGCGTCAGTCCATGGACTCGGACAGACGTCACTCGGACAAGCCCCATAAGTCTTCAGATAGGCCGGCCAAGGACTCTTCTCATTCCGACCATCCCCACCCATCTCCTGCCGAGGGACGCCCGTCAGACGAGGCTTCTGGCAGACGCCGGAGAAACCTTTGGTTCCTCCTCCGGTGCCGGTTAGACCACCGTACCTCAGCCGTCGGTCCCTCCGACATTGCCTGCCCCGACGTCTCTCCTTGGGACCGTACACCGGACCACCCGATGCCAGAACCCTACAACAGTGCTACGGAGGCATTGCCGACATCGCCCGTTCCACTGACGCCAGACCCGACCGCCGGTGCGGGAGCCGGCCGCTCGACATCACCTCCTAAACCTGAGTCTTCCAAGCTGGGTGTGTCTCCAGTGAAGGAGCTATTTATGTATTGGTGGGAGACCATCAAGCAAGACTTGGTCTCCCCTCCTACTCCTCAGCCTCCTCCTCCAGTTCCTGAGCCAGATGTTCAGGTTACTCCTGTCCCATCTGGGGACGAGGGGGATAAGACTCTTGCTAGCCCCAGGAAGCACAAAGACAAGTGCAAGAGGACTAGATCTCCTTCCTCTTCCCGCTCTTCTTCGCCCAGAAGGCACAGACACAAGAAGAGGAGATGACGCTCCTGCTGCTACTCTTCCTCAGATGCCTGTGGGGAATCAGAGCCTTCCCTTCCCGATTCCGACCCTGGCTCGCTTTCTGGCGACACAGAGGAACAGTCTAAATCTCCACCCGATGACCCCAGCTTTATGGAGGTCATGCAACACATACAGGAAAATATGGGAAGGGATACAGAGTCCCTGGACCCCAAACGCTTTCGCCTGGCAAAGTATGTACGCCAGAAAGACCCCAAGCCAGTGGTTATCCCCCCCATTAGTGGATACCTTCCAAGACGTCACCTTGGCCACTTGGAGGCATCCACACGCTTCTTCTGCGGTGCCCAAAAATGCCAGTCGCTTGTACCGGGCCCTCAAGGACCACTCTTACTTAGCCGAACATCCCACAGCTGATTCCGTGGTTATATTGGCTGCACATGATTGTTTGCAGAGACTGAAACACCTGAGTACCCAGCTGCCTGACAGGGAGTCTAAGCAGCTGGATTCCTTAGGTCACAGGGTGTACTCGTCTGCCACCTAGAGCATACAGAGCCTCAATGTTTTGACGCACAAGGTCCAGTTCCAAGATGTCCTTTGAGACCAAGAACTGGACATCCTGCAAGGTGAGCCAGACTGCCCTTGAAAGGCGAAGCTTGCAAAGCTTTTACAAACTGGCTTGGATGTGGGTACCCACATCCTCTAAGCAGCGTATGACTCTGCGGACACAGAGGGCGGCTGCAACTGGAATTTGCCTTTGGTGTCACTCCTGGCTCCGGGTCTCAGGGTTCAATCCAGAGGTTCAAATGACCCTTCTGGACACCCCTTTCAGAGGCTCTGTGCTCTTTGGGAAAGACACAGAGAAAGTCATTGTCAAACTGCAGGACTTCAGAAAGGCCATCCGTTCCATGCATTCTTTGTATCACCCGAAATGGGAGCATTTTCACAAGCTCCGTTTTCGTGGCAGAGGGAGACATCAGCCTCAGCAGCCCTGTGTTCAGTCTCGCACACAGCGGGGAGGCTTTGGTCAATGAGGGGGTCCAGAGGTGCTGCCTCTACCCCCTCTAGATAGGGTAGACCTTCTGCTGTCACCCTCCCTCCCCTCCTTGAACCTGACTAGTCAGGCGACCCTGCTCTCCCAGACCTGTCGTTGGGAGAGCCGGTGGGAGGTTGTTTTTCTCTTTATGCCGAAGCCTGGAGAGAAGTGACCTCCAACCAGTGGGTCCTCAACCTTGTGGAGTTCGGGCACTCCATCGAATTCGAGTCCTTACCTCCGGACAGACCACCGCTCCTGTCTCATTATCCGAGAGACCACAGGGCTCCTATCAGACAGGAGATCCAGTCTCTTCTAAACAAGGACACCATAGAGCGTGTTCCGGAGGCAGAGGTAGACTCTGGTTTCTACTCCCGTGTCTTCCTGGTTCCCAAGAAGTCTGGGATCTGAGGCCTGTCCTGGATCTCAGTGACCTCAACCAGTGGGTCTCCTATCAGAGATTCCGTATGGTGTCGCTTGCAAATCTCCTCCCCTTCTTGACGTTCGGGAATTGGCTGGCATCACTGGACATGCAGGACGCATATATTCACATTCCAATATGCCAGAATCATCGGATATTCCTGAGGCTTAGGTTTGAGGGTCGGTAATACCAGTTCAAGGTCCTTAATTTCGGCCTGTCCTCTGCCCCCAGGGTCTTTACAGAGTATCTTGCAGTCACCGCAATGGCTCTGCGCAGAGACAGGCACTTCATGTTCCGCTATCTAGATGATTGGTTTCTTCTGGCCTCATCCAGGAAGACCATACTAGACACACTCTCCCTCTGTCGACGTCTTAGGATCTCAGTGAACCCAGAAGAGTCACAGCTTCTTCACTCTCAATGTCTCCAATTCATAGATGCTCTTTTGGATACCTCCCTGGGGAAGGCCTTCCTACCTTCCGACAGAGCGGAGCACCTCAGGGCATTGGCAATCCAGACCTGTTCAACATCTGTCCTTCCCGCCAGATCCATTCTCAGTATTTTGGGCCACTTGGCAGCCATCATAGTTTTGGTCCCTTTCACCAGGTTGCGCATGTGCACTATTTAGTGGACACTTCGTTGTCCAGTGCGACCAAACCAGGGACGACTTGGATTTGCCCATCATCATCACAGAGCCAATCCATCGGGAACTCTGCTGGTGGTAGTCCCCTCAGAATCTCTGCAGAGGTCTGCCCTTCCAGCCAGACACTCCTACCCAGGCTCTCATTACAGATGTGTCTGGGATGGGATGGGGTGCTCATCTGGGGATCCACAGGACTCGAGGGCTGTGGTCCCCCTTGCAGGAGAACCTGCATATCAATGTGTTCGAGCTAAGAGCTGTCTTGTAAGCTCTACAGGCATTGGCTCCATTCATTCTGCCCGGTCACCTTCGTGTTCAGACGAACAACACTTTGGTGGTGTTCTAAGTCAACAAGCAATGGGGCACACACTCTTATGCCCTTTATCAGGAAGCTATGAGAGTGTGGGACTGGATGATGGAGCCATCAACTCAGTCTTTCAGCAGTTCGCATTCTAGGTTCCTTGAACGTGGTTGCAGATGCTCTCAGCCGAGCCAAACCACTCTCTCACGAGTGGTCCCTGCTACAGTCTGTAGCAGAGGCACTGTTCGCTAGATGGAGGATGCTAGAGTTGGATCTCTTTGCGTCTCAATGCAACGCAAAACTGACCAATTTCTGCTCGCTCAGTCCCATGCCTGGAGCTTTTTGGCAAGACGCATTGTCCCTATCTTGGAAAGGGAGGTTCCTTTACATGTTTCCTCCCCCCAATTGCAACGGGTCCTTCTCAAAGCCAAATCAGAGAGAGGGTGATCATGATCCTGATAGCCCCTCTGAGGCCCAGACAGATTTGGTTCCCACTGCTCAGGTGTCTGATGGTGGAGCTTCCATGGCCCCTTCCACTTTCAGGTCAGTTACTCTCTCAGCAACAGGGAGCTCTGGCCCATCCCAATTTACGCTCCCTCTACCTGCATGCTTGGCTCCTTCGGACCTAGCTAAGCTTAGATTTGGAGTATCTGATGAAATATCCCAAATCTTCGTTGAGGCGCAGAAGCCCACTATCAGGGCCACTTACACCATGAAATGGAAATGCTTTTGTCTTTGGGCCACAGCCGGGAGATTGGACCCTCTGATCTGTCCCGTCAACTCTATCCTACAATATCTATCGGGTATCAACTACTCCTCCATCAAAGTACACCTGGCCGTTGTTTCCGCCCATCATCACTGCATCCAGGACAGGACAGTGGCTCAATTGGAGATGGTCCCAACCTTTCTTAAGGGGATCCTGCATCTCTGTCCACCTGTCCGGGACTGTGTTCCTCCATGGGACTTATTGTTTGTTCTGGAAAGGGTTATGCTTCGCCCTTTAGAACTGGCCATGAGTTGTGAGCTTCACTACCTGTCCTGGAAAACGTTGCTCTTGGTAGCAGTCACCTCTGCTAAACGCATTTTGGAGCTTCATGCCTTGATGTGTAGAGAACCTTATCTTATTTTCCATAAGGATCGGGTGGATCTATACACCAATCCAAAATTGCTTCCTAAGTTTGTCTCCGAGCTTACTCTTAATCGGGCAGTTCAACCTTCACAAAAGTGGAAGCAAGGCAGAAGCAGGAAACTACAGACCTGTAAGTTTGACCTCAGTGTTAGGGAAAATGATGGAATCACTTCTGAAAGAAAGAATTGTTGAATACCTAGAGGCCAGCGGGGCACAGGACCCAAAGCAGCATGGATTTATAGCAGGAAGGTCATGTCAGATGAATCTAATAGATTTCTTTGACTGGGTGACCAAAGTAATAGACCAGGGAGGGTCTGTAGATATGGCCTACCTAGACTTTAGCAAGGCGTTTGACACAGTCCCACACAAAAGATTAATAATCAAGTTTGCCAGCCTGGGAGTGGGTCCCAGTGTGGTAGCTTGGGTTGCAAACTGGCTGCACAACAGGACACATAAGGTAATAGTGAGTGGAACACATTCCAAAGAAAGGGGGGGTCACTAGTGAAGTACCTCAGGGCTCAGTACTGGGTCCAGTCCTCTTTAACATCTTTATAGGTGACATTGCAGAGGATCTGGAGGGAAAGGTATGCCTCTTTGCAGATGATACAAAGATCTGTAACAGAGTTGATACACAAGGGGGTGTAGAAAGGATGAGAAGGGACTTGTCAAGGTTGGAGGAATGGTCAGACATATGGCAACTTAGATGCAATGCAAAGAAGTGCACCTGGGAAACAAAAACCCAGGAGAAGAGTACACAATAGCAGGGGAGGCACTAACAACAACAAAAATGGAACAGGACTTGGGGGTAGTCATATCAGATGTTCTAAAGGTGGGTAAGCAATGTGAGAAGTCAGTAAGGAGAGCCAGAGGGATACAGGGATGCATAGGAAGGGGCATCACAAGTAGAAAAAGGGAAGTGGTTATCCCTCTGTACAGACAGTTGGTGAGACCCCATCTGGAGTACTGTGTGCAGTTTTGGAGACCTCATCTACACAAGGACATAGACAGGATGGAAGCAGTCCAGAGGAGGGCAACTAAAATGGTACAGGGTCTGCATCAGAAATCATATGAAGAGAGACTGAGAGAACTTAATATGTATACCCTTGATGAAAGGAGAGAAAGGGGGGACATGATAGAAACGTTCAAGTACCTCAGGGAAACAAAGTCCAGGAGGGTAGCATCTTTCAGAAAAAGAGATGTGTAAGAACAAGGGGACACAATTTAAAGATAGCGGGGGGATGGCTCAGGGGTAATGTGTGGAAATTTTTTTTCACGGAGAGAGTGGTGGATGCATGGAACTGCCTTCCTGGGGAGGTTGTTGGGGCTAAAACAGTGGGGGAATTCAAACATGCATGGGACAGACACAAGGCAATTGTAGTGGGGGGTGGTAGGATGTAGGCTGTTGGTTAACTAGAATCTGCAGCTTGTCCAGTAGGTAGGGAAATGGGCAGACTGGGTGGGCCAAGTGGTCCTTATCTGCTGTCAAAGTCTATGTTTCTATATCGGAGAAAGGACACAGATTTTTAGCTATGACACATGCAGTGTCTTGTTTTGTTTTTGGTGGACTCTTTCATTGAAGCAAATGTGTGATGTAATGCAGTTTCGGTAACATCAAAGCTAACTACATGTTGGCCACTGTCATGTTTGTGCTGATTCTCTCAGATAATATGTGGACTGGATTTCTCATGAGCTCATATCCAGAAACAAATGATTTGATACCTTTTATTGGACCAACATGGATGTTACAGAAAAGAACAAAGTGCTTTAGCTTTCGAACCAACCAGGTCCTTCTTCAGAAACTTTGTGGCAGTTTTTTTCCAAATATCCCATACTATTAACACCAGATTATATAGAAAAAGCAGAAATAATTCTCATTGGTTTAACATATACATTTAAAACATAATAGATTACGTCAGCGAAGCTAATTAACACCAGTATGCCTTTAACTGAGGAGCCTCAGAAAGGCAAAGGTTATCAAGAATTCTCTACAGCCAGAGAGTTCTTGTCACATAAATTTTAAGATGTCTCAGTATGCCAAGAAAGCATTCTAGTGATAAACAACCTTGGAGTGGCATTCTCTCTAATACATGTAAGATGAGCTTACAACTTACATTCCAATTGTCCTGGTATATTAAAGGACAGATAATGAGACACAAAATCCTGAAATTAGGTATAACTGCAAGTTGAAATCAAGCTTCTGAAGAAGGACCTGGTTGGTTCGAAAGCTAAAGCACTTTGTTCTTTTCTGTAACATCCATGTTGGTCCAATAAAAGGTATCAAATCATTTGTTTCTGGATCTGTTCTTAAAAGGACTAATACGGCACCTACAACATTTTTTTGCATCATGGGCTTATACTAATTCTGTTCTAAAATTATTTGAACCACTGGCAAAGATATTTGGTTTCCTTGAATAGCCAGGTGTACTGACTTAGCCAGTGAGTCTGAAACAATCTAGCCCTTTTTTCTTGGTCATGTCTTTTATTGTTGCTTTTTTTCTCCTGGACCGAGACTATGGTGGTTGCATCTTCTAAAGGTCGCTTTTTGCTAAAACTAGCTGTAATGCCTGTGATGTTGATGCCATCAAATAGTTGCTACTACTGCTGCCACCATAATTGTCAATGTTTTGTCAAACTGCACAGTTAGTGACTGAGACTTGGACTTTCAGTACTGATCAGCTGTCTGGTCTAATACCACAGATTCAGAACATCCAGTATTTTGGTTCTTTTCCTGACAAGAGCTTTGGGAGGAAGGCACTTTATTATGTTCTATTCCAGGTGATGTGGAAGATGGCGTGGGGGAGATGGAGGGGGATTTCCAAAGGGAAAAGAGGGTACCTTGCTTTTGCTTATTTTTCTGCATAGTAAATTGTGTATTATGAATTAAATATGAATATGTGATGAAATAAGAAACAGCTCAGGACTCAGGTTTATTGCTCTGTAACTTGTGCACTGCAAATAATAAAATAATGGATTTCAAATCTGACTGCTTGTTTTTGTTGCTCCTTTTTTTTTTTTTCCTTTCACTAGACTGCCGTAGGATTCAGAGTGGACACTGGGCACTAGGTTAGGTCACCCCTTTCCACATAAGACACCTCTAGTATCCCAAGAGCGCGCGCACACACACACACACACACACAGTTAGGCTCCTCTTATTTTATTTTGAAACTTTTTTGTTTTTTAATGAGCTTTCTGTTTGGTTTTTTTTTTTTTTTTTTGGTCGTTCACAGGCCAGCCAGCCACAGACAGGACACACTGGGCAGGTCAGGTCACCCCTTTCCACACAACATCTCTAGTATTCCAAGAGCACACACACACACTTAGGCTCCTCTTATTGAAGATGACCCTCCACTTGACAGGCAGCCAGTACAGATCCCACAGGACCAAGGTCACATGGCAGGGCCTAGGCAGGCCCGTCAGCAACCTGGCCGCTGCATTCTGCACTAGCTGCAGTTGGCGCAGGATCCCTCCATTGACCCCGAAGAACAGAGCATTACAGTAGCCAGCCTGGAAGTCACAAAGGCATGTACTAGTGATGGCAAGTCTTATGGCCAAATCAAGGATTTCATTCTGGCGATATTCTTAATGTGTTTGAAACCACCTTTGACAACCGACGTCACTTGAGCTTCAAGTGTCAGTCTGTTGTCAGGGAAAACTCCCACATTTTTAAGATCATCCTGCAACCCCTGCCATCCCCCTAGGTCATCCACCACCGCGCCTACCTTGGTATCATCAGCAAACAGACTGATCTTGCTCTTGATGTCCCATGATATGTCTGCAATGAATATCCCAAATTACACTATCATGCACTAACTAAACCCATACCAGCCCAGCAAAACAACTTAATACTAAATAAAATTGGAGAATCCAATGGCCTCAAGTCTAAGGATCTTCAAATAATCGTTGAAGCATTTGATGGCTCGATTTAAGGAAGAACACCAGGTTCAAGAGTCAATAGCACTGTCGCTGCTATAGGAGCAGTCAGCCGCAATGAAATAGTGCTCTTACTACTGAGTACAGTGCAGGTCAAAAAAGCTGTGGTGTTCAGGGAAGTTTTTTCCACCAGTCTTGTCTTTAACTGGACCACATGAAATAAACATCCCAGTGCTCTCACCACTGCCTATATTTAATATTTGGGCTTTAGCAAACAAGGCCAGTGAAGCTCTTGCCAACACTCCTTAAGGTGATTCAGTGCTCAGAGTAGTCGGTCCCAAGATAAAACACGAAGGGGGGGCATCCAAAAGTGATGGATAATTACAGTGGAAAAGAGGTTCCACTCACCAACTCACGCCACTCCCCAAAGTTGACCACCAGCCAGTCTAACAGTCATTTGAGCAGGAAGAAAACAATAGCAATTCAATCTGTCCTCCTCCAGAACTGTTTGCTGTTTCTCTTTCCAGCCTGCGTCAATCTAGATCACAGGTCTACCCACTCCAATTTTAGGCCATCCATCTTCATGGACAGTGAAACCGCTGGTATTTTAGTTATAAATCCACAGTCCATCTATTCACACCACAACTGCTGCAACTACAGTAGCTACTCGGTTAGCTTTGTCCTTGCTCCGTTGTACATGGTATTCTGGCTGAAAAACTCTCCCCTCAGAACAGCCCTCTCACCTGACTTCCCAGTGAAAATGAAAAAAGCTGGCTCCTTGCTTTTCAATCTCCAGCTGAGACTACCACACGCTAGAAAACAAGTGCTAAAACCGGCACCAAGAATGGATTTATTTCCCCGGATTTTTTTTTTTTTATTTAGTTGTTTAACCAGGTGTAGCACACTAAGCTGAAAGCTTTTTTACAGGCACGACCTAGGAGCACAAGGAGGGTAAGTGACTTGCTCAGGGTCACACAGTATGCAAGTGGAAGCTGTGGGATTCAAACCCAGGTCTGGTCTGCTGGATGTCACCAGATTTGCAGCTTAGAGCCTTAGACCACTGTGCTCTACTACCTCAAATTTGAGGACAGGTATTCTGCAAAAAAATAACAAACTACTATGCTACCTCACTGAATTTTCCCTATCTACACTTTAACCCTTACTAATACTAAGAATTACTTTATTACTATTTACTAGCATTTTAATACTATTAACTCCAACTCTCCAGACAGCAAAGTCTACGAAGCTTAAATTAACTTGGATTCTCCTTAAAGTGAGGTGTTGAGGAAAGTTAAAGCTGTGCTATCAGAAGCACAGTAGACGGTCATCCAGCATGTACTGTAGGTCTTATGTAAGAGGAGGTATGGAAAGGGCTTATTGCAGCAGACCGTATGTGCACCACCCTATGTGCACTGTGAATACACTCTTCAGAGGGGAACAGGGAAGAGGCAGCAGTAGAAGAGCAAGGCAGAAGTGTCGTGGGTGAGGTAGGATAGCTCACACAAACAGAAATAAGGTGCAGTACACCAAAGGTGCGTCTAGATTTATTATAAAAAAAAAAAAAATGCAAGTAATAAGTTCAGCAGGTTCAACAATTCACACTTTACTTGTACAACATACAGAAAAGAAAGTAAAACAAAATAGCACAGCTTTAATAGCATCTAACTCCCCAGCATAGGTTTCTGGGCGATAGTGGAAAACATCGGACCACCGCTGCTTGCGCAAGAAAATGCGTAAGCCGAACACGTGATGTGCGCGAGACATCGGCGCCTCAATCAAACTCGGTCCTAGTTCTCACGACTGAGTTCAGTAGCTCTTGTATTCTTAGTGCTTCGCCCCCCCACCCCTCCTCTTTTTTTGTAAAGGGGGGTGTGGAGGGCAAAGCCCCCCAACTCAAATAAATTAGTACAAAAAAATTACTGAAATGTTGTTCTGAGAGTGTAGTGTAACGCTAGCTGTAAGTATGCTCTTATGCTACTATGTCACAGGATTCGTATTCTCAAAAAAAATACGTACGGTGGTCCAATGTTCTCCACTATTGCCGGTCTCTGCCTGACCTCTCTCACAGAGATATGTCTTTGGGGGAGACCTTACCAGGTGCAATCCCTAACTGCATCTGTCTTAGAAGTCCAGGGACTTCTCCTTTATAGCCAGCTTACTCCTCTTAGTATTTATACATTTTATAATAATTGTTGTCATTTTTATTTTTTATAGTATGTTGTTTGTATACTTATAATTGTTATTGAGTATTGTATAAAATGTTAATATGTTCGTCGGCCAGAGCCTCCAGGATGGGCATCTTTTTAAAAAAAAAATGTGCTTTGCCTTGCCTTCCTTTAAGCTGGTCACACCCCCATTTGTCAGTGTTTACAAATATCTTTCCATTACCTCAACATTGTCATTTGCAATAATCAATAAAACAAATGCTAATAATCAGTAATTCAAAGGCTGTATTATACCACAACACTCAATTTCCTAGCTTTTTGCTTTTATTAGTACAATAGGGGCGATAATGAACCTAGACTCCACCCCTAGGTTGGGTGATGGACATCCTGGGTGTCTACATAAGGAGTAGGTTAGGTGCTGCTGTCTTCCTATAGGAGCTCAGTAGCACCCAGCTAGGATGAAGCGTTTGATTGGAAGGTTAAGCTTCTGGATGAGATCCCTCATTTTGCAGCAGGAATATCAAACGAAACAAAAACAAAATATTGGTAATTATTTTTTATTATATCCAGCTGTATAGAGCCGGCCCAGTGGCGTGGAGGGCTGAGGCATCCTGCCCACCTCCTGCCACGCCCGGCGTTTCGATGCTAAATGAGGTATTATGGGCTGCAGGGGTCAGCTGGGGAGGAGAGGATTGGCGTCCTGAGGACAGCTCTCTTCTCACGGGAGTGTGGGATGGAGTACACCGCATGTCTGACCCTGGTGGAGGCTGGGGGCCGGCACTGGTGGCTTGCTCGTAGGGGGTGGTTATGGGGCAGATGCCCGGCGCAGCACGTACAGGAGTGTACGCTGCTGTGCCATTGGTGTCATTGCATGTCACCGTGCTGCACTTGGGAAGGGGAGAAAACTGAAAAATGGCTCCTCGGCAGGATGAAGGCCGGTCGCCGCAGGCCCCATTCCCATGATTTGCTGTAATCCCCTCACCAGATCCATTCCAGCGGATTGAGGGATCCCTGCCGCGCCGCCACGGGGAGCAAGCTGTGGAGGAAAGTGGAGAGGTAGGCTGCACGTGGGAGATGGGGCTGGGTGACTTGGCAGGAGGGAGTGCCGTAGGGGAAGTGGAGAAACAGATTAAGAGCAAAAAATTATATCCAACTATATGTATTTTAAGGGGGGTTGAATCGCTTATGTTTAATACAACATTTCATTTCGGCTCCTGGTGGCATTTGTACCTTTATCCCATGCCCAGGCAGCCACCAGACTTCTGTGCGTTCCAACAGCTCCTTACTGTGCAGTCCACAGAAGGGAAATAACAACAAAATAGAATGAAAACACCAGGACATATCAGGTTTGCCCTATTCTAAATTGTCCTTCTGGTTCTGTAACCCAGGAGAGATTTGTAATATTGCCGCATTCTGCGGCTATCGGGAAAATGAACACCCGGTTAGAGGTACTTGCGACTGGTGTCCTGCTCAAATCTGCAAGGACGACGGTTAATCGTGAAGACTGAGCTTGACCTAACGACGCCAAAATATATACGGGCTTGTGCCTTCTCCGATGAAGTGCAGTCCCTTACTCTGTTTTCTACCTTTTTACATGTAGGAAAGGTGGTCTCTTTAGCACATAGTAGCACAAGAGACTGCGTATAGCAGCAGCGCTTATATTATTTCTGGAAAATACGCAAGTCTGCACTTCTGCATACATATAACGCTACGATGTTTGCAGACAAAGTCTGGGTTGGGAAAAAGTAGGAAACTGGAGCAAATAAGAGTACACAGTGGTTGGCCATCCCACCATGTGCAGGATAGATAATAGGTGCTGGAAGCAGGTTAGACATTTAGAAATGCTGTTGCACAACAGTTTTGGAAGGAGACAAAAGAAGAACAGAGCCCAAGTTAGTGTACACACACGTAATGTCATATAGGCACTGTAGACTCATTGCCAGTAGGAGGGGGCTCGTCTTATCTCCAAGAATAAGAACATAAGAAAAGTGTCGGCAAATGGGGATCGTGTGATCCATCTAGTCTGCCCATGGTGGCTAGCCCCCCAAATTATATATGTTTTCCTAAGCTGCCCACATTGCCTGTCCCAAGTGAGCTTGAACACTCTTACTGTCTTCAATGCCACCACTTCTGGTAGCAGGCTGTTCCATGGGTCTATCACTCTCGGTGAAAAAGTACTTTCTAGAGTCAACTCTGCCCCCTTAGGCTGTGTGGCTGGGTGTTAGTGTTTGTCTCTGTCAGTAGTTTAGTTTTGTGGATTTTCATGCGTTTCTGCTTGGAGAAACTAGACCGTTCTTGGACATGGTATCTAGGAAAATTTCCTGCACTAAGAAACTGGAAAACATCAACAGGAGGTATTGGCATTCTCATTATAAATCAACTTTTTTGGAAGCCATCACAAACCGTTAAGACAAGCAAAGAAGTTCTACAAGCTCTGAGTTGTGGAGTGCTGCATTGAATCCACATTTCTGCCTGCCCTGTTCCTAAAGGGATCTGTACTTGTCTTTGAGAACTATTCATGACAATTTAAACAAAGGGAAGACACTAACAAAGGGTATTTACTTCCTGCATATGTAATTTAACACATTCTGGGTCTTTGATCTACAGTAACAACAGTTTATTGGTTCCCAGTAGTTCACCATTTCCTGTGGATTTGATTATTTTTCATCATGTGTCTCCTGGTGGACGAGATTATTATATTACATACTTGGGACTTGCTTGCAGAGGAGCAGGATGACTACGCAGGCCACATCGTTGGCTAGGAGGAGTTCAGTGATCTGAGTTGGAGCGCCCAGTAGAAAGCCAGGGTGCCATTTTTGGGACTCGTGGCTGGGCCTTTTAAGGGACAAGCCTAGCCGCTCTTGGAACACTAGTTTGCCACCCACCCACTCCAGCCCCGACCTCTATTAAATGCTCGTCGGAGGAGGAGCCAGGTGGAGGTAGGTCACTGATTGGTTGGGTGACTGTACTGGGGTTTTCTTCAGTCGTGACTCTGACTATTCATGGAACTGTTAGGGGATGTAACTCTGTTCATGCTCTTTTATTCTGTTTAGTAGCTTGGTCCAAGAACTGTGTTTTTAATTTCACAGGCGACGTCGCCTCATATGGCTGACTGTAGAGGGTTGTTGTGGGTAGGTCTTCCTGGGGCTGGGGAGCTGGTAAAGGGTGAACATCCAAGAATGTTTGGAGGGGGTCTCTGGGGGTGGCCCCTAGCCACCAGGGCAAGCATCTTTGCCAGGATTGTAGGGTGCACTGGTTGCGGAGCAGCCATGGTCATAAACTGGGCCTGGAGGGAGGGAGGTTGCCCAGTCTGTAGGCAGTTATTGCAGATGGGAGGGAGCTTGACTGGGTACAGAGGAAACTGAAGTTGTTGGGGGCGGGGGGAATAAACATGTCTGGGAGGGCCTGTGGGGAGGCGGAGGGCAGTGATAGAGTGCAACCTGGATCCGTTTCATCAGGCAGGAGTGGAGAACCTATGGGGCGTGGGCTAGTAGCAAAAGAGGTAGCTACCTGGAAGGTAACTGGTAAAGGAAACAGGCTAAATCATAGGGAGGCGGGGGGCAGGTGGGGTTGGGACTGACGGGGCCTACTTGAGGAGGATAGCGGAAATCAGGACAAAAAAAGGTGGTTGACTTTGAGAGCTATAATAAATTTGAGTCATTGAGTAAGTTGGTTGGAGAGGATGTGGTGAGGGGGGTAGAGGAGGAAAAGAGGTGTGGAGGAGAGAGGGATGCAGTGAATTGGACAAGGGTGGGCATCAATAATTCAAGTAAGTATGCTAGCAGGGGAGGGACAAATCAAGTGTCAAAGAAGGAGGGGGGGGGAACCAGCAGAGGGAAGGTGTGGAGGATGCGAGTCAACACAGTGAGAAAGGAGGAGAGCTTGAGATGAGGGAGAGGCGTCCTTCGAGGAGGGAGGATCATACCAGAGAAAGGCCCAAAGATAAGGGGGACCTGCAGGTGGGCATGGAAGGGGGCAAGAGGAAAGGGGAGGAGCAGGTAGGAGGGGGTGATGGTGATGGTAATGCAGTGTTTGGGGGAGTCTGGAGAGGTGGGAGCTGGAAGGGGGAGGTGGTCGGAGAAAAAGGCTCGACTGGGGTAGGGAGTGGGGTGGAGGTTAAACTTGAGGGAGCCAGGGAACTCTGTTATAAAAGGCGCGACAATAGGGGTAGGGCAGCTAGGGGTTCTCTTGTAGAGGGTCCGGAGAGAAGCCAAGGGGAAGTAAGTGGGCTGGCGGGGGAGTCCAGAAAGGAGGTGCACAAAAGATCAAGGGGAACACTAAGGTTCTCCTGCTGGAGGACTCCATGATCAAGGGTATTCTTTGTGTGGGGCAGGGTGAGGGAAAATCCAGTCCAGTTAAGGTAGTGGGTATTTCCAGTCTGACTGTGCAGAGGGCAAAGTTCATGGTGTATGAGCTGGCGAGGGACTGTGGAGGATCACCGGACTTCCTGATGCATCTGGGAACAAATGATATTTAAAGGAATAGTGTGCTGGAACTTCAGGCAAGGTTCTGAGAACTGGCCAGGGTCTGTCATGACAATGGATGCACAGTCTCCTTCTTGGAAATCCTGCCAATGCCAAGGGTCATTGTGGAGAACAAACAGAAGATGAGAAAGATTAATGACTGGTTCAGGCAGTGGGGCGAAGCACAGGGGATTGGGGAGTTGGGAAACTGGGGGGAAGTTTGGGAAGACAAGGGACTGTCTGCCCAGGATAGGCTTCACCTAAATCTGGTAGGGAAGAAGGTTCTTAAACGGGGCATGATGGATTTTATTCAGGCTAAATGGGTTTAAACTTGTGAAGGGGAAGGGGGCACTGCTGGGCTGATCAGGCCATCCATACTGCTGGTAGGACTGGCCTGCAACCTCATGGGGGGGGTGGACAGACAGTACCCTGGGGAGAAGTGTGGACGGACATATGAAAGATCTGGGGAGGATATGGTAAAGAGGGGTAGGGCTGGGCCGACCTGGTGGCGCTGAGGGATGAGGCGCTGGATGCCACATCTTGCGCCACACTGGCGAACTGGGTTTGGGAGCGAGCTTGGGCGTCGGTGGTCAGCAGGGGAGGGTTGAGGATGAGCGCCCTTGTGGTGGTCTCCTCCCCGGGGGGATAGGGGAGGGATGTCACGGTCTGTTAGCGCCCTCGTGGAGACCAGGGCATCGCAACAGGTCTGGCATGCACGAGTAGCGAGACCGACGTTGGCAGGTTGCTGTGCGCTGGTCTCGCCGGACGGCCTCACTAGGGCGGGACGGGCACAATAACCCCAATGTAAAATCCTCCATTGATCTGTGTAGATGATGGGGACGTCTGTGGCACGGCCCACATATTACCACCTGCCCCGCTTGCCGGGAGCTTTCCGGGCGCCAACCCGTAGGCTGCGCAGACTCTATCTTGAACTGGGGGTCTGGTCTGGGCAGTGCGGGTGGAGAAGTTCCATGGCATGGGGGTTCAGGCAGGGAGTTAGAGGCCCTAGCCCTGTAAAGTACCTTGAAAGTATGCCCAGACCACCGGAGTGCATAAATAGATATGGAAAATAAAAAAAAAAAGAGGGGTAGGGACAAGGGTTGGAGGGTGGCTTTAATAAATGCCAGGAGCCTGGGGAATAAAATGCCTGAGTTCCAGGCCATGCTGTTTGAGGGTGGGGTGGATGTGTCAGCGGTCACTGAAACTTAGGCCACCCCTGGTCATGACTGGGACCTTAATCTGAGTGGGTACCTTGTGCTAAGGAAGGACAGAAAAGTGGGCAGAGGGGGGAGGAGTTGCAGTGTCCATTAGGGATAACTTCGAGATTGAGAGTGGAGGAAGCAGAGGGCAGTGTGGAGGCCTTATGGGTCACCTTGCGAATCCCCGTGGGAGGGAAGATCAAGTTGGGGGTGGTATATAGCCCCAGGACTGCGGAGGACCTGGAGGATTGCCTTGGCTGACATTACAAGCGTGTGGACTGGAAGGGAAGGAGTGGTGTTGATGGGGGACCTTAATATTCCAGCTACTGATTGGGGTACTATGACATCCACTGCAACCAGGGAGCAGAAGCTGCTAGATGACTTCCTGGACACGTTCCTCAATCAGCAGGTGATGGACCCAGTGAGGGAGGGTCATATCCTAGATGTGGTTTTAGCGGATGGAGATCTTGTACAAGATCTGGTTGTGGAAGAACCCCTGGCTGGGAGCGACCACAACACAGTCTGGTTTCAGCTTAAACTGGTTGGGGGCGGGTCATTCAATGACAGTGATAGTTGATTTTAAGGGGTGCACTTTCACAAAATGGGGGAAATTCTCAAGTGGCATTTTGGAAGATAAAACCAGGTTTGGACATGGAAGGTAGGTGGGAGATCATAAAGCTGGGGTTACAGGAGGCCACCAGGACCTGTGCAAGAGTGACGCGCAAGGGCAGAGGGTCTTGTAAACCATGCTGGTGGACCAAGGAGGTCCAGGAGGCGGTAAGGGAGAAGAATGCCTACTGTAGGTACAAAAAAATGAGAGGAGAGAGGTATAGTTCTCTCTGTCGCTTGGCAACCAGGAAAGTCACCAGAGTGGTGAGGGGGGGGCAAAGACCTGGAAAGAGCAGAGGCTGGTGCTGGGGATACGGGGTGGGAAAAAGGGGGTTCTTGATGTATATTGGTGAGCAGAGGAAGGTCAAGGGCCAGGTCAGTAGGTTAAAGACAGCTGGGAGGGGTGGGTGGAAGGGGCTGGAGAGCAGGCAGAGGTACTGAATGAATACTTTGCCTCTGTTCACTAGAGAGGAGGCTGGGAACTTCCAGATAAGGGGTTGAAGGACACAGAAGGCGCAGCAGACCTGACTATTGGGGTACCTGCTGAAGAACAAGCTGCTGGGGAGGTAGGCCAGAGTGAGATATCAGGCAGGTTCTGCTGAATTGGGGGTGGGGACAGATGCTGATATTCCTATCGGTCGTGTGTGGGAAGCCCTCCAGTCCCTAAAGAAAGGATAAATCTCCAGGGCCTGATGCTATTCATCCCAGAGTACTGAAGGAGTTGACGGATGTTTTGGCTGCACCAGTGGTGGATCTCTTTAACTTGTCTCTCCAGACAGGGAGGGTGCCAGGGGATTGGAAGCAGGTGCATGTTGTGCCCTTCCATAAAGGGGGATAAAGAGAAGAGCCAGGAAACTATAGACCCGTCCATTTGACGTTGATGGTGGGGAAGGTAATGGAGAGCATACTTAAGGAAAGGCTGGGAAGCTTCTTGGAGATGGGTTACCTGGTTGACTAGCAGCATGGGTCTGCGCCAGGTAGATCATGTCAAACAAACCTTGTAGAGTTCTATGAGTGGGTGACATCAACACTCGACAGGGGGAGACCAGTGGATGTACTGTTCCTGGACTTCAGCAAGGCATTTGATTTGGTCTCTCACACTGGCCTAAGGGAGAAGCTGGGGAGGAACGGGGTAGGCCCATTGAAGGTTAGGTGGATTAGAAATTGGCTTTCAGGTCGCACTCAACGGGTAGTGGTCGGAGCGGAGGTCTCGCCTCCTAGGGAGGTCATAAAGTGGGGTCCCACAGGGATCAGTCCTGGGGCCACTCCTGTTTAACGCCTGCATCTCCGATATCAGGGAAGGTATCGGGCGTGAAATGAGTCTGTTTGTGGAAGACTCTAAGCTGGGGGCGGTGGTGGAGGGGGAAGAGGGGAGATTGGCCCTACAAGAGGACCTGGATACTCTGGGTAGGTGGTCCTGCACCTGGAAATTGAAATTTAACTCCTCCAAGTGCAAGGTGCTACACCTAGGGCAGGAAAACCCCAACTATGTGTACACCCTGGGGGGGATGCATTACAGGCCATGGCAGGGGAACGAGATCTAGGAGTCTTGGTGGATGTTAACATGAATAATTCAGAGCAGTGCAGGAGGGCTGCAGTCAGGGCAAATAGGATGCTGGGATGCATCGCTAGGGGAATTACCTCAAGGAACAGGGAGGTGATTTTGCTATTGTACAACAGCCTGGTTAGACCACATCTTGAGTACTGTGTGCAATTCTGGAGGCCGCACCTAAGGAGGGACATTCAGCTCTTGGAGAGGGTTCAGAGGAGAGGAGCCAGAATGATCCAGGTCCTGGGGGATATGACATATGAGGAACGACTAGGGGAGCTCAACCTGTTCTCGCTGGAGGAGAGGAGGGACCGGGGGGACATGATTGAGGTCTTCAAGTAACTCGGGGGAGTAAATAAGGTAAGCTGAGATGAGCTCTTTCGACTGAAGGAGGGTGGAAGCACCAGCGGATGCAGTTGGAAGATTGGGGGGGGGGGAGAGAAGGTACTTCACTGAGAGAGTGGTGGAACCGTGGAATGCACTGCCCAGGGAGCTGGTACAGGCAGCTACGGTGGAGGGATTCAAGAGAGGTTGTGGGGACAGATATAGACAAGCGGTGAAGCAGAGGCTGGTTTGCTTGGGGGCAGGACTGGGGGATGAAATAAAAGTGGAAGGAGACAGGCAGAAGGCTATGGTACCCAGTCAGGGTGCTGAAGCATGAGCAGACTTGATAGACCAATAGGCCTACTCTGCTGGCGTCTAGCATGCTAATATGTTATGTTAGAGTTGCTTTTAAACTTGCCTTCCACCAGACACAAGTTGTGCCCTCTTGTACGCACCACCCTGTTTTCCTGGAATAGGTTTTCCTTCAGAGTTGTGTTAATTCTGTTGACCTACTTAAATGTTTCTACCATGTCCCCCCTGTTTCTTCTCTGTTCCAGAGAGAATAAATTCAACTCTTTGTCTTGTCTCGTATGGCTAATGGTGCAGCCCCTGCACATTCTTTGTAGTCCTTCTCTGCAGACAGTTGATATCCTTTTTTAGGTGAGGCCTCCAGAATTGGACACAGTACTCCAGCTGTGGCCTCACCAAGAATCTGTAGAGGGTATAATTACTTCCGGCTTGTAATACCCCTGCCTATGTATCCGAGGATACCACTTGCCTTCTGTGCTGCTTTTTCGCATTGTTTTCCGACCTTTAAGTCACTGGTAATGATCGCGCCTAGGGTCCCGTTCCATCTTTTTTTTTTTTTTTTATACTTTCTCTTTATGCCCCCTTCTCGCTGTGCTGGATTCCTTTCTTCAGGGATCCCTAGGCTGTGTATTCCCGTAGTTTCGCCCCAGGTACCTCCCTCCGGGTACTGGTTAACCTTACCCCATCCTGCCTCGGTTTACCCCCCAGGCGGGGAGGAGAGGGACCCCCCCCTTTAGTCCCCCTCTCACACCTCAAGTATGCGTCGGAAGGCCTCACCGGCCCCATCTATGGAACCTGGTTAAGGGTTATCTCGAGACAACCGGGTCCCATCTACTGGATCCTAGCACAGGGTATTTTCTACTTTTCTGGTCCCAGCCCACAGGACGTCTGCACGCAAGGGGGGCCAAGGAGTGATGCACATCATGACGTGCTAATGCTCCGGCTCCCGGCAGATGTCCTCCCTCCCTTTTATATGCTGTCTCACTGCACCTCCACCTGTGGTCACCCAGGTGGCGGTATCGCAGCGGGACCTGCTCCCACCCCACCCGGAGGAGGAGAGCAGCCCCTGGGCGCTCAATCCTCCTCCTCCCCTCAGCCGGCCCTCCAGCCGCCAGAGTTCGTTCCTGAACCCAGGTCGCTGGTGCCGCAAGCGGTAGCCCTACCGCTGTGCCGCCGGGCCGGCCAACCCCGTTCCATCTTTGTCTCCTCTAATTGATGCCCTTTTAGTATGTACTTTTTTCCTGGGTCCTGCTTTCCCAGATGCATTACCTTACACTTCTTGGCGTTAAACTTTAACTGCCAATTTCTGAACCATTCTTCAGTCTTCTTAGGTCAGCTTCCATGCCTAAGGCCCCCTCTTGTGTGTCTACACTGTTGCCAGGGGTGTGCAAATTGCATTGCCCGATGTCTGAGGCTGACCTAATTTCACTGTCGGGCAGACCCTTTGATCTGCCTACTGCAGCCCGTGGACAAGTGTTTTTGTTTTGTTCTCTTGGCTGCATTTCCCAGGCATTGGTATTTTTCGTTCTGGTCGTTGACTCACTCCCTGTAACAACCCCCTGCCCCGCCCATGAGCTATTTGCTGTGTGATTCGCCAGTCCATGAGCCTGCAGTCTGTCCTGCCCCTCTGATTCATTTCTACATGTTAGCTACAGCGTGTTAATTGGTCAGTCAGGATGGAGGCGGAGAACCTCGTCACGACCCGGGAATGATCAGCCAGTGGTGCGTCCCATTGCAGATGGGCAGTTGTAGTTTTAGTGAACAGCTTGATGCGCAGCGAAGACTGGATGACGATCGTAGAAACTGTCTCCATCAAAAAAATTTTGTTTCATTCTACCGCATTGGGAAAAACTATCCCTCCCATGCGGCTCACTGGCTGGCTTGAAGGACCGGCCGAGGTGAGTAAAAAAGTGTTAGGGAGCTCACTTGCACACACTTGATTCTCACACTGCTGTCTTTTTAAAAAGTGGTCGGGTGTATGGGTTGATGGATCGGAATGTGCTGAGCCCAAATAAAATATATATATATATATATATATATATATATATATATATATATATATATATATATATACACGTATGTACTGTATGGTGAATGGTGGTTCTTCATGCTGAGGCTGAACACAGCTGAGTTATGACTTGTAGCTTCTCTCTGATACCTGATGAGAAGTGATGCGTATGTACTGTATGTGCTGGTAGCCATGTATGTGTGTTATTCAGTCCCATGGACTACTGCCCTGTGAGAGTGCCATTTATGACAGAGGGGCTATTTAGTAGTGGTGCAGATGGGGTGGGGGTGCCTGTATACTGGACAGGGGTACTGTGTGGGTACAGTGGTGTGGAAAGTCTGGTTGGGATAGGAGCTGTTAGTGAAAGTTTGGAGGGGGGCGAGAGATAGAAAAACTATAGCAGAAGAGGGGTTGGGGTGATATGATGGTTATGAGGATATCAGGACAGTGAAATATGAGGACCATATAAGACTGAACTATAGGGAAAGGGCAGAAGACTGGACTGGAGGGAGAAATATAGAAAAACCATTCGAAAATGTTAATAACTATGCCAGTGTACTGTACTGCACTGCCTTGGGGGATCCCTGATACACCAGCATGCTGTCCAGTTTGTTCCTTTGTTCATTCCCATCTCTGAATTTAGGGTGTCCATTTTATATATTCATTTCAGTTTGCTCAAGAGTTTTATTAGTCTTTCCCTCTAGGGTGTTGTTGAACTGCTTCCAAACCCCAAATGCAGAGTGATGCCCCATGTGATTTTCCTGTTAGAAGGATCTTAATGTTTTCCCCATGTAAATTTAGTCACAAGGACACTGCAGTATATCAGCTACTCCTGTTGTAGTTTTGCAGTTTGTATGTTGCCATCTGATGGAGTACCTTTTATTGTTCTGTAAAAGATGTCCTTCCAGCTAGTGTGGCTGCATGCTGAGCACTATCCACAGGGTACCAGTAGTACGTAGCCTTGTGTACAACATGCACTAACTTTTCCTTAATGGTTGGTTGTTTCTTAGCCTCAGTAATAGGCTTCTCATTGAATATCGCCTCATTTTGTGGATATTCCATTAGAATGTGCCAGTGTCTTTAGTATTCCTGGTGTCTGCCATCTTGTCCTTTTGTAGAGAACACTGGCATATTTGTGGTACTTTCTGAATCGTTGAAAGATGTCATGGCTAGTGCTTGGCTCACTTGTTTTGCTTTCTCCATGGCTTTTTTTAAAGTGGCCCTACTGTAACCTCTGTCTTAAGACCTTTTTTTTTAAGATTACAGTGGTACTACATGTTTGTAGCAGTCATGTCTTATCGCAATAGGGCAAGTATGAGATTTTGTGGGCAAGTAATTTTTAGACCACTACTAGCCCTGGGGTAAGTATTTAAAAATTTGATTTGCACACCCCTGCCTGTTGCAGAGCTTTGTATCACCTGAACAGGCAAACCTTCCTCTCTAGTTCATCAGTGATGTTACTGATAAATATATTGAAGAGGATTGGATGCAGCAGCTACTCTTGTGGGACCCCACTGGTCACACCTCCCTCGATAATGGGCCATTGACCAAAACCCTCGGGGTCCTATTCTGCAGCCAGTGTTTGATCAAGTTTACTATCTTCTGTATGGGATGGAAAAAATTACCACACACAAGTGGGTTCAGTAGGTATAACCTTTTAGTTTGCAACATTTTCTAAAATTCAGCCAAATCAATCTTTCCAACTTAAACTGCAGAGCAAAAAAAAATCCTACTGTACTTTGAGGTAGAAAGCTGCTGCATTTAAAGATAGTAGGAGGATGCCCTGCTTCATAGTTAGGAAAGGTCCTTCTTTCCAGATACTTTCTTACACTCAAATAAAATGGGGAGTGGCAACCTATTCTGGATCTAAGGTCCCTTCATTATCTCCAGTAGCTCCTTATGAAGTCCAAACTATCCATTGTTTACCTGACACAAAATGGCCACCTAGGAGGTAGTGAGTTAACAGGTACCTGAAAAAGGAAATGTTTAGAATAATAACACTGTAGTCAGTGATTCCATCCCTGCAAAAGGGGATTGGTTAGAATCCCTGGATCTGAAAGATGCCTGCTTTCATATTCTAAGACCAAGTCACAGAACATACCTGAGAATCAGGTTGGGCCTTACACAGTACCACTTTACAACAGTGCCTTTTGGCTTGACATCTGCATCAAGAGTATTTATAGAATGCCCGTTAGTAGTGGCAGCATACTGGTGCAGGCAGGAGAAAGTGTGTTTCCCTATTTAGATGACTGGCTACAGTGAGGAAAAACACAGGAGGAGGCAGTGTACTCTGACCGAACTGTAAAGAGCACTCTGCAGAAATTGAGGTTCCTCGTGAATTTAGGAAAATCCCACCTGGAACCCACCAAGGGCTGGACTCCTAGGCTCAGAAATGAACATGGTGCAAGGAAGGGCATATCTGCCACCTTAGAGGGTAGAAGCCTTTATTTAGTGTGCAGACTAATTCTTTGCAGGCCACAGATTGTCTGCTCAGGAATTCCTCTAGATCTTCTTCAAGAATTTCTCTTTCATCAGGCCACGCCTGTGGAACTATAGCGGTCAGGCACTAGGACCACATAGGAACTTTCTGCAAGCAGTCTGCTAGGGGCCACCCATAACGACGTCCTTTGTCGGCTCTTCTCATATAAACAAAGGCAGTCCCTTCCCTCCTCAGTTCTTTTCCCTCCGTCAACCATAACTCTTTGGAACGTTTACAGAAATGCCGTAGTTAGTAGACTTATTTTTTCACCTTGGTTGTGCTCACTTTTTAAAAGTGAATTTAGACACCGTGTATGTCCTCTAAAGAGGCATCAAAAGTCCTAAGTATTGCGAGTGCGACAAAAAGATTTACTTGGGTGACTAGCATGACGTCTTTGTCTACTGCCTCAGCTCGGCCCATAATGTTAAGGCCTTGTCCGATCTGCAGGAAATGCAACAGCGCTACCTAGTGACGCTGAGAAAAGGCCTTGGAAACCCACCTTTTGAAGCAGCAGGTGGCAAGGATGGAGTAGGAGCTCAGGGAGGAGAATTCTGCCTTGTCTCTGGCCCAGTTCTTGGGCTCCCAATCAGCAAAGTCACTGAAAAGCATAAACACTGGGAGAGGGAGTGGGGCAAAGACAAGGCCTCCCCAGTATGATCTTGGTTGCCTATTCATTTCAGCACAACCGTGTCTGCGCCATCAACCGCTGCTGCGGTGACACCACCAGCCACACCGACCGTCGAAACTCACACACGGTCTGGGCAGGCTGTGGGCACTACCAGTCCTTTTATTGCTCATGAGTAGCCGTTGACATCTGGGGCAACACTTCTTCTGTCGACACCTGCCGGCATTCCTGTCAACTATCTGAGCGCTGATGTGCAGTCTGTTTTCTTGTCCTTTACTAACTTCCTTAAACGCCTGTTGTCTCCCCTCCTGTACAGGGAGCTTCGTTGACTGGGCCAGTATGACCGACCCCAACGTTGATGCCAGTCAAGTCATCATGCCAGCCACCCTCTAGGCTGTTAGCCGTTGTTTCTTCTTCCTCCTTGTGTCCTCCTGACCATGTCAACAAGGACCAAGAGTATAACCCAGAGCTCATCATGGAGCAGGAGGAAGAGGAAGGTGAGGAATATGGAGACCTATGAAAGAACTAGCTCCACAGACTCGACTGCAAGTGAAGATTCTGTGGTTGACACCCCCTAGGTCTCCCCTTGAAGACTCCTCATTCATTACTATAATGAAGGAGCTTCAGTGTACAGCAGGGTTTGATTCAGAGGAGCAGGATATCATTAAGAAGAATTTAGTGGACTTCATATAACTCCCTGACTCTCCCTGCCAATTGTTATTCCTCTCCTCCTACCAGCACCGGAGGATGCCACAATGGCTGCTTGGCATAGGCCTAATATTATCCTGACATTCCAAGGAAGGTAGATGTTTGTTTGTTTGTTTGTTTGTTTGTTTAAGATAAGCTGTACCTGGCCTCCTTTGGTAAACCTTACTTTGCAGGACAACCAGAGACTGACTCTGTTGTCATAAACACAGCTCATGACAGATCTAAGTCACCAAAGCACCTTAGTTCCCTCCCTCCTGATAGAGTCTACCAGGCATGATGACTTGAGCAAAAGGACTTCTGCCTCTTTGGGCCTGAGGATTGCAAACTATCAGGCCCACATAATAAAATATCAAAATACTCTCTGGAGAAAAACCAAGGCAGCTTCCCAGGCCCTCCCAAAGGGTACTTCCAAGCAGGAGCTACTGCATGCTCTTTCAGCTGATGCCAACGTATGTAAACACCTACTGTGTTCCACCTATGGCATATCTGATGTCTCTGTCAGGGCTGCAGCTTCTGCCATATGTCTCAGAAGACACTATTAGTTGAGTGACTGGATTTGCCAATGATGTCCAGCAGTCCACCCTCAGTGCCCCATTCAGGGGACATAAGCTATCTGTAGCAGATGTTCAGGACGTTCCCTTTAACTTATAGGCTTCAGGTAGAACCCTGAAATCTGTGCATTCCATCTTCCATAGGACTAGGCAAAGGATGCCCTTTCGTCCAGCTACTACCAGACAAATCTGCCACTAGACAGCAGGGCAAGGGTAGGGCAGCTGCACCCTTCCCTCCACCAAACTCCACCCCAGTTGCCCTCTTAAAAGTCCCTAGAGGTGGCACTGCGGCAGCAGCCACAGCAACAGGTTCTTCCTGACTCCTTTGAACACCCCCTACCTCCTCTGCCTCCAGGGATGGTGGTTGGGGGTCGTCTTTCTCTCCACCTGGACCAGTAGAGGGGAAGGTAACTTAAGATGCTTGGGTAATACAAATAATTGCATAAGGTCATGCTCTAGAGTTTCTGGAACTACCTCCAGACCATCCCCCAGTGCGTTTACATTATCCTCCAGGTCACATACCATTGCTCCTGGAGGAAATTCTTACCTTGCTTCAGAAGAGAGCAGTAGATCCTGTTTCCGTGGAACAAAGGAACACAGGCTTCTACTCTTCGTACTTCCTGGTTCCAAAAGGGACAGGAGACCTGAGACCCATTCCAGACCTCAGGGACCTGAACTTCTTTGTAGAGTACAACAAATTCAGAATGGTCACACTGCAAGGCCTGCTTTCACTACTGCAACCAGGGGACTGGATTTGCTCTCTGGATGTGCAGGATGCTTACCTGCACACCAGGACTTACAAATCCCACAGGAAATATCTAAGATTCTTGTTTCAGGGAGCGCACTCCCAGTTCAGGGTATTGCCCTTTGGCTTGTCATTTGTGCCATGGGTATTTACCAAATGTTTAGCAGTGGTGGTTGCAGCCCTCCACAGGAAAGGCCTATATGTCTTCCCATACCTGGACGATTGGCTTCTTGAAGCTCATCCTAAGGAACAGCTTTCCCATACCCTAGACCGTACCAGGCATCTGGTCAGTGCTGTAGGGATTACAGTAAATATCCCAAAGTCATTCCTGACCCCTTGCCAACATCTGCAGTACATAGGGACAGTTTTTGATACAGCTCAAGGCATAGCCTTCCTGCCAGAGGAGAGGGCCAAGCGTCTGATAGCACATGCCCAGGTGGTCTACAACAACCAGTATGTCACAGCCAGGACATTCCTGAGATTTGTAGGCCTAATTGCAGTGGTTATCACCACAGTACCACTAGCCAGGCTGCATATGAGAATCCCATAGTGGACACTGAGAGTCCAGTGGGACCAGCGCACAGATGACCTAGAACAATCGGCGGTACAAGAAGGACCTTCCAGGGTGATTCAGGGCCATTCCACTAGGGGTATGACTGCCTCCATTGCCTGTTTCAGACATGTCAGTTGCAGACATCTGTGCAGCTGACACCGGGAGTTCTCTCCACACCTTCACCAAGCATTATAGTCTGGTCATCGCCTCTTGGTGCAATGCCAGTTTCGTCATAGCGGTACTTAGGGCCTTCTTTCCTGAGCTCTTGACTGCTGATCTGTCCTCTCAGTGCTGTTCTCCTGGTGATGCCCAGCACTGCTTGGTACTCAGTCCTACCGGTGTTGGTGTACTGCAAGAGTCTTCCATGAAGTCAGATATTACAGTTGTGTAAGAACTTACCATAACTGTAGGTCTTCAAGAGAAGCTCTTGCAGCAGGTCCTGCTTTCCCTTCCTCCTTCCCCCTGCTGTTCCTTGTTTCTCTTGCACTACTTTTGCCTTTTCTTCCTTGGCTCTTGGGCACCTCCTTGGTTCTTCATTCGCTGCCAACTTTGGGTGTCCGTCGGGAGAACTGAAGTGGATGTGGGGGGCCGCCCACTTTTTTTTTTTTTAATTGATTCTGTTTATCCCCCTCCTACACCCTGTCGGCCTCGGGAGATCCTCGGAGTCTACCCCTGCAAGCCACCTAACCTGGGTCCATTGCTGGTACCCCATGGAGCCACGGTTTCCCCCCGGGCAGGGACAAGGTGGGGCTCCTACACCCCGACAATCAACTTCCATTGATCCAGGTGGCTCAGTAGATGGCTGCATATTAGGGCTAGCTCCCGGAACTCAGTCTCCTCAGGGCTGTTAGGCATTTTCCTCCTGGTTTCCTCCCCACACACAGCACGTGCCCTGACATCAAGGCGCAGCGCTCCGATGTCCACTGTGTGTGTGTGTGGCCAGCCCTTCCCTATAAGAAGGGCTTGCTGAAGCCCGAGCCTCCACTCGGGGTCAGACAAGTGGCAGGCAATGACCCCCTCCCTCCCACTGGAGAAGGCGAGCTGTTGCTGGATGCTCAAGCCTGTATCCCCTGGCCGGCCCTCCAGTAACCCGAGTCTACTCCCGAACCCGGGTTGCCGCGTCGCAAGTGGAAATCCAACCGCTGTGCCGGCAGGCCGGGGACCGCCCACTTTTATAGGATATCAGTGGCTGATGGCAGTAGAATGCTAGCTAAAATGTTTTCTGTGTGGTCCTGGCGGCTGGTGGCTTAGTCCTACTAGTGTTGGCCTGCTGCAAGAGCTTCTCTTGAAGATCTACTATTACGGTAAGTTCTTACTTAACTATACTTTCCACGTTGCAGTGGGCACCATCGACACTGCCTTTGCAATGATGCCCATCATCTTCCTAGTAAGAATTGTTTGCCATAAGCCACTGGCTTGACTCATGTCTACCAGACAGAGGCCAGGGATTCCACGTCCGAACAATGTTCTTGTTTGGCGACTAGGCAGAGTCATGTATGGTTGGAATGGGTAACACTGAAAGGCCTCCACTTCTTACACGCCTCAAGGGTGGATGTCTGTATTCTTTTCTCCTCGAGCCCTTGTATTCATACCCATATCTTGTCTGTTTTTACATGGGGCATTGCAGCAGGGTCCAGGCGAAAGAGCTTAAAATCAGGCTAATTTGACCCATCCCACAGGGCTCAGCAACAGAAACCCTGATTGTCAAATCATTTCCTGTGGGACAGACCTCCCCCTGCTTATGTGATTCCCCTTAACAAGGGGGAACATTACCGCAGACATGTGGTGAGACTGGTGAAAACAGGGGCTCACACTGCAGTGCAAAACTTTGTCCCCAGACTGTGGGTTCACAAGCATTCCAACCTCCCTCTCCAACACAGAAGATTTTCTTCTGGTTGTTGGATGTCATAAAGTTGCCCTGTACAAATGCAGTACCTGTAGAAGGAGTTCCTCCTTCCCAGTGGAAGAGGGTCTCTACTCCAGGTACTTCATCACAAACTATTTGGGTTCTCGGGTACATGGAGACTGGACGTGTTCCATGAACCTGAATGTTATGTATTCCGCATTCCAATCTGGAGCAGTCACAGAAGGTACTTTATGTTTAGGCTGTTTTTCTGGTCATTACCAGTTCACAGCCCACCCTTTTAGTCCATCATCTATTCCCCGTGTGTTCACAACATGCTGCACCACAGTGGCAGCACATCTCAAGAGGCAAGGGGTGATGGTCTTTTTCCTTTACTGGGATAACTCCAGCAAGTCAAAGACTGCATTTGGCTATCCAGGAGCACCTTGGAGACACTGGGGTTTTTCTCACAAATACTCGGAAGACCCAAACAGAACCAGTGCAGATCCTGTGGTTTATAGGAGCAGAGCTATATGCCCTCCAGGGTAAGGCATTCCTGCCGCAGCTAGGGATGGAAGACCTCCTAAATCTGGCAAACACCTTTGCCCTAGTTCAGTCCAGGGTAGCAGGTTTTTTTTTTTTCCCTACAGTTCCTGAGCCAGATGGGTGTCACTGTAGCCATGCTGGACTCTGGATTTCTAGTGAGGGACATCCAGTATGACTTAATAGTCATTGGTACCGAAAGTGACACACCTGTTAATCCTGATGCCTGTAACAAAAACTCTGCTACAAGCTCTTGAATGGTGGAAATAAAGCCACAACCTCAGGGAGGTAATGCCTTCCAGCAGCAGTCCCCACATTGGTTCTGATGTTAGAAGTTCCTCCACTAGTTTGGGGGGTGGGGGGTCTCACCTGGGCAATCATACGGTGAGTGGAGTGTTGTCCCCATTGGAATCCAGGAAGCATATCAACCTCATAGAGTGGAGGGCGTTTCTTATCCTCCAGGCCTTTGCTCCCTAAGTAGAATGGCAGTCAGTTTTGATCAGAACAGACAGCACTACCACCAGGTTCTGCATCCACAAGCAGAAAGGCACGAGATCCCCAAAGCTGGGCACAGATGTTATGAAGATCTGGTATCGGGCTTACTCCATGGAACTACAACGCTTTCTCTCCTTTCTGTTTCAGGCCTCCATCATTGGGTTCAGCCCCTATGGACTCTGACCCTAAACCGGTCGGGGAGGTTCCTGTACATCTTCCCTTCCTACCCCAACCCCCCAACCACCACCACCACCTAGAGGTCTCCTGGAATTGGGGAGCCAGCCTGCAACCATGATTCTAGTGCCCTAGGACTGGGCCAGGCAGCCCTCATACTTCCTGCTCCTGGCCCTCTTCACCAGGTAGCCTGTCTGTCTGCCACAGATACACAACCTTCTATCCATGTCTCAGGACAGAGTAACCTTTCTGGGCCTCAATTCCCTGTCCCTCAAGGCATGGCAGGATATTAGATATTGGTTAGCATTGTCTGCATACAAGTGCTTAAGAGCTGTGAAAGTGCATAGCAGTTTATACAGAATAATTAGCAAAATATTTTGCAGAAAACTTCATTAATGCACTAGTTAGGATTAAAGCAACAAAAGTAGGGAAATGTGGTGTTGGGGTCAACCCTAACACCCCACACCCCCACCATGCAGGTAGCAGCAGGCATGGAGCGTGCCTTGCCATTGTCAGCCCTCATGCTGGCCCCATTCCATGAGTAAGTAGGCTGAGATAGGTACAGTATATGAGAATGAGGTGAGCATTAGGGCTGACAATGGCAAGGCACACCCCACACCTGCTGCTGCCTGCAGGGTGGGTGTGGGTTGTTAGGGTTAGAAACCCTAATTTCTATATTTCCCTACGTTTGTCGCTTTAACCCTAACTAGAGCATTGACAAAGTTTTTTTGCAAAGAATTTACTTACTTTTTGAGAAAACATAATCATGTTCTTTGCCTGTGGGAGGGCCCTGTGCTCCCATCCTGTTGTGTAAAGTGTCAAAAAATACCTCATATTGCAGTCTTATACTGTGGAAAACACAGTAAAATTTGAAAGCTGTGTAACTTGACACAAAATTACTATATTTCTCGAAACACCAAAAAGGCACATCGGTAACACAAGCCCCTTCTTCTCTGAAAATCTTAGAGCAAAATTGTAAACCGTTTAACACCATAGTGACAAAGAATTGGCTCTGTAAACCTCCCAGTGTAATGTTATCCTATGGGAAATCGACCAAAATTAAAATCAGCGGAACTCGAAGCCAAAGTAATATATTTTTACCAAACCAACAAAAGGCACGTTTGTGGAGCAAGCCCTTTCTACCCTGAAAATTTCAGTACAAAATTCCAAACCGTTCCTTTGCTATGAAGTGACAAAGAAACAGCTATATAAAATTTCTTTTTTGACAAATTGCAAAAACAGAACTTGTTTTATGAATCCTTTTCACAATTTGTGTAAAGAAAATCTTTTCACAAAATTGCAAAAAAGATCCTGTTATGCTGTATAAAAAGCTTAGAGTTTTGTGAAACAGGATTTCTTCGGCTAAAAAACACATTTCTCACAAAAAAATAAAGAAACTAACCCCAGAATGCAATTCTACAAGCCCCGATTAGGTAAATGTGGGTGTTCACCAAACCCCTGTATTATTTTTGAAATTTAAGTTTGTTTCGCTTGCTAATGAAAAACAAGATGGTGGCAGCACAAACTAGGATTCTGCATTTGTGATGAAGAATCCTGTTTCGCGATCAAGAATCCTGTTTTCAGCCTCACATCTAACTTTCCCACAGGAAATAATAGGAAACTTTAAAATTTAATAACTTTGGAACAGATTAATATTTTTTTACCAAACCTTCAAAAGGCAGCACTGTGACCCAAGACTTACATACCTTAAAAATTTCAGACCACAATTCCACACCGTTTTTGCACAACGCGGTGACAAAGAATTTGACAAACAATAGTTACTTACACATTCTTTGAGACTCCATATCTCTGAAATAGCACATCCAACCTGAATGAATCTTGTAACATGAAGAGATCTTTTGGTCCCTGATGGTGCATGCCACATTTCATGTAAATCGCCTAAACGGTTGTGAAGTTATTAAAGGGCAAATTGCGATCAAGAATCCTGTTTCGAGACTCGTATCTAATTTTTCCCAATGGAAATAATGGGAAACTTAAAAAATGTTATAACTTTTGAATAGATTAATATTTCTCACCAGGTCTTCAAAAGGCATGTCTGTGACCCAATGCCTGTTTACCCTGAAAATTTCAGACCACATTTCAACACAGTTTCTGCGCAGCAGCGTGACAAGAAATTTGACAAAACATGGTAATTTTCAAATTTTTTTGACGCTCCATATCTCTGCAGTCACATATCCGACCAGAACGAAACTTCCCACATCAGGAGATCTTTGGTCCTTGATGGTGCACGATGGCCCATGCAAAATTTCATGCATATTGCCTGAACAGCAACAAAGTTATAAAAGAGCTAAATTTCGAGTTTATCATAGAAGTGCCTCTTGAACCCTAACTATAGGGGCGAGACTGCTATAAAATAAATATATATTGTATATATAATATAGAGAATAATATATGGTGTGGTTTGTGTACACTCCCGAGTTGTGGGATGCTACATAATCCCCGAGAGTGAAGCCCAAGGTGTTTATGAAAAGCATCCCACAAAATGGGTGTGTGTAAAATTGAGTTTTACACAACCACCCCATATTTTATTTTATATAATTGCTGGCATGCACTTTTTCACCTGAGCAATTATACAAAATAAAATAAGCAAATAAATTGGTTTTCAGGCAGCCGCAGACCAGTCGGGATTCTGTGCAGTCCATGGTCTGCTAAGTTACAGTGCTCCACTTGTTTGAGGTACAAACGTGGAAATTTTGTTTAAAAGTGGCTGTATTGGTCTTTTTTTTTTTGGTTTGTTAAACTTACTGCCGAGGGGCCTCTGCCGCGTCCTTCCTGCATGAAAAGGTGAGGAGACCTGCTGGCGTATGTGTGCTGACAGGGAAACTCGCATGTTGGAAACGGTTCACTTTTATTTTGTTTCTGGATCAGCATAGAGTTCTTTTTTTTTTATAAAAAAAAAAAAAAGTTTCACCGATAGCGAGGGCTATGAAACGCAGCCGCACAGAACTGATCCAGGTAATGTTGTACCACTTGCATAGTTAGTAAGACAGTGACTGGCGATCCATGGTCATAGAGAAACCCGCACGTGTTTGCCTTTATAACCAGCTGATTATAATGGAAAATTACAACCGGTTTCCTATGGGAAAAAACGTATACCAGTAATTTTATTTTATTCATACACTGCTCTCTCTCTATATATATATATATATATATATATATATATATATATATGTATGTATGAAAATTCATTTTGTCCATTGTGCCATGGGCTAGAGAAAAAAAAAAGTGAAGAGGAAAAAAAAAAATGGTTAGCAGTCTACTGCTACACATTTCGGGAGATGGTTAGCCTTACCTTCTGTTTGGAGTAGCTTTCCCCTGTGCTGTACCAGCTGTTTAATACTCTGCATGGTTGCTGGGGAATTGGAGTACTCTTGATTCTCATTTCTCGGAGGAGGTCCTCAGAATCCTCACAGTTTCCAGAAAGCCTGCTACCAGGAAGACGTATGCTTCCAATTTAAGTTCTTTCGCTGTGGTCTACTCCTAGACAGCTAAACCCCCTACAGGCAGATTTGTCTGTTCTTCTGGACTCTTGGTTCACGCGCAAGCTTTGGGCCTCAGTTTCTCCCTTAAGGTGCACTGTGCAGCTATTTCTGCCTGTATTTAGGCATGTTGCGATAAAACAGTTGATTAGTACCCTATTTTCAATAAGTTCTAAAGGGGCTTACTGCATCTGTATCCTCCTGTTGAGGATCCAGCTCCTCCAAGGGATTTGAACATGTGCATAGCTAAGTTCAGGGAGCCCTTTGAGCACATGGCTATGACTGATCTGAAGTATGTCACTGTGAAGCTGGTCCTTCTGGAGGCAATGACCTTAGTAAGCGGGCTGTGCGAGCTGCAGGCTCTTCTGCACACCTGTACCTGCGTTATCCTCCATAGGGACAAGGTAGTCCATAGGACTAACAGAAAATTTCTCCTTCAGGGGTTGTTCAAGCTTTATTCGGATCACTTCATCACACTTCCAGTGTTCCTCAGAGCAAAGTCTAGCTCTGACTAGTGGAGACCCCACAGTTCCGATGTTGTTGGTTGCCCTCTGGACCGCATTAAGAACCTCGGGTCCTCCCACTCACAGCAGTTCCTCACATATGATGAAGTGGAGAGGGCAAGTCCGTCTCTGAAAGGGCCATTTCCCGCTGATTACTATACAGCTTCCAGTTCTTTTACCCTAAAACTGGCAAGCTGCCACCTCAGGCTTGAAGGCACACTCTATTTGTGGCACTGCTGCCTCTGTGGTGGCTGCAGTGGAGGTCTCTTTTTTTTTGGAAATCTGTAAAGCATCTACATGGAAAACTGTACACAGCTTTATAAAACACTACTGTCTGGATGTGCAATCCAGAACGATTGCCAGGTTGGTAGTGCTGACTTACAGAAACTTTTCTCTAAGTAGGTTCTGTACCCAGCCTCCTAAGGTACTGCTTTGTAGTCTGCATGTGTTAAAGCAGCAGTACTAGATAATCAGGGAGTGATTATCAAAATTCTGCTTTTAGACTGGAAGCATGCAGCCATAGTTTGGGTTTCCATATCTTTAAATACTTTTTTCTAGCGATCTTTCATTTTTTAGATATTTAAAATGTATTTCCATTGTTGTGGATCCACTGTAAATATGGCTGCTCCCCTCATATTGCATCACATCTTTTGTTTACGTCTGTGGGACCTTGTGCTGCACTTTCCTGCTATCCCTGTATAGTGCTGTGAGTCATGCCCATGTGCTGTTGGAAGCAGAGGGTTCCAGTTCAACATGGCGGGTGGGAGAAATGTAAACAAAAACAAAGAAAAATGGAGCAAATTATGGGGTATAGTACAATGAAAACAAGAAAGATTACCAGGTAAATGCTGAACAAAGCACTGGAAATTGTTGCAAAAGATCCAATTTTTTTTTTATCTGGTATTGGTGCTCTAAGCATAATGAGGGATTCCTGGGGTTTGAAGAAAAAATTACTTACCATAGTAATATTGTTTCTTCCAAGGGATCCTTCATTATGCTTAAATATCCCACCTTACTTCACCTTCCAGAACCTGGAAAAGGTTAAACAAGAATTAGTGTCTTTTCATTCATATTTATTGCTTGAGCATTTTATTGTTGCTCATCTGCAATCAGTTTGCTGTAAGTTTTGATTTAACCTGCCATAGTTTGGCCTGCCAGGTCAGTCTTTCTTTTTCTTGTCTTTGGGGCTTATTCTTTTAACTATACAATATAGATTAGGATAGTAGGGTAGTAGCTATTGCCTTCTAGACTTTCAAAATAGATCTGCCATTGAGCAGCAGAGTACAGCGCCACGAGAGGACAAAGGTTGAGTAGCATTCCATGTTCTGTAATTTACATCAATTCCATGCGCTCTGGGGCACTTCAGCTTACCCATCTGAATGCATATGTTAAGCATAATGAGGGAATCATTTGGAAGAAACAATATTACTGTGGTATTTTTTTCTTCTAGAGTACTTGCTGTCCTTATCAGATGCAGGCCTACAATACTTTTCTATTAAGTTGCACTTGGCTGTCATTTCAGCCTTCCACGTGCCCATTGAAGGTTGTATGGTTGCCCAGATGGAGGTGGCTCGTACATTTTTGAGAGGCATTCTGTACTTGGTACGTCCTAACCACAATCCTGTACTGGCTTGGGATCTAAATTTTGTGTTAGAGGAGCTTACTTTGGCTCCTTTTGAGCCAGATGGGACTTGCGAGCTACACTTTCTGTCATGTAAAGCATTAATTTTAGTTGCTGTTACTTCGACTCAAATTTCAGAGCTTAAGGCTTTAATGTGCGAGTCTCCTTATTTGATTTTCTACAAAGACAGGGTGTCTTTGCGTACCGATCCCAAGTTCTTAACAAGAGTGGTGTCTGAGTTTATTCTGAATCAAACCATCCACCTGCCAGTTTATTTTCCTGAGTATGCCAATCCAGGGGATGCATTGCTCCATACTTTAGAATAGTCAGGTGTTGTATATACCATACGTAGGATTGCAGGAAGTCCTCTCATCTTTTTGTTTCTTTCGCTTCTGGGAAGGAAGGGTGCTCCAGTTTCTAAACAGTGCTTGTCTAAATGGTTGGCCCACTGTATTACTTTCTGTTACAGGAAGTATGGTAAGGAACTTCCTGGGGCTGTTCATGGCCACTCGACTAGAGGTATGACCACTTCTGTTGCCTGTTTCAGGAATGTGTCTGCTGCTGAATTTTGTGCAGCTGCCCTCTGGAGTACTGTCCACAGCTTTACTAAACACTACAGTCTGGACATTGCCTCATGAAAAAGGACAGGCTTTGCCCTAGCTGTCCTTCAAGGCCTACCTTCTTAGACTTGTGGGCTTCAGCCACCCAGCCTGTTTCTCTGTCAGTACTGCTTGGTACTTGTTCCATAGGTGTGGCCTGATGAGAGCTATCCTTGAAGAAGATAGAACAGTTTTGTACTTTACCAGAACAGTAGATCTTAGAGAGAATCTCTTTCATCAGGCCATGCTGCCCACCCTCCATCCCCTTTGTGTTTAGAGCTCTGGAGCTCCTGTCTTTCTCCAGAAAGGTCTGCCTGCTACCTCCCACCTCATAGGCAAAGCCACAGACACTCTCCTAGTTCCCTACAGGGAGAAACATAGAAACATAGAATTTGACGGCAGATAAGGACCGCTTGGCCCACCCAGTCTGCCCATTTCCCTACCTACTGGATAAGCTGCAGATCCTAGTTAACCAGCAGCCTACTTCTTCCTACCCCCACCCCCCAGAATTGCCTTATGACTATCCCATGCATGCTTGAATTCCACCACTGATTTTGACTCCACAACCTCTTCCGGAAGGCCGTTCCATGCATCCACAACCCTCTCTGTGAAAAAATACTTCCTTAAATTACCTCTGAGCCGCCCCCCCCCCCATCTTCAAATTGTGCCCTCTTGTTCTTGCACACCTCTTTTTTTGAAAGATGCTACCCTCTTGGACTTTGATTCCTTGAGGTACTCGAAAGTTTCTATCATGTCCCCTCTCCCTCCTTTCCTCGAGGCTATACATATTAAGCTCCTTAAGTCTCTCTTCATATGTCTTCCGGTGCAGACCCTGCACCATTTTAGTTGCCCTCCTCTGGACAGCTTCCATCCTGTCTGTCTTTACGGAGATTGGGTCTCCAGAACTGCACACAGTACTCCAGATGGGGTCTCACCAGCTGTCTGTACAGAGGGATAATAACTTCCTGTTTTCTACTGATGATGCCTCTCCCTATGCATCCCAGTATCCCCCCAGCCCTCCTTGCTGCCCTCTCGCATTGCTTACCCATCTTTAGGTCATCTGATATGACTACCCCCAGGTCCCTTTCCATTCTTGTTGTTAGTATCTCTCCCCCCATTGTGTACTCTTCCCCTGGGTTTTTGTTTCCCAGGTGCATTACCTTGCACTTCTTAGCATTGAATCTAAGCTGCCATACATTTGACCATTCCTCTAACCTTGCCAAGTCCCTTCTCATCCTTTCCACCCCACCCTGTGCTTCAACTCTGTTGCAGATCTTAGTGTCATCTGCAAAGAGACATACTTTTCCTTCCAGTCCTTCTGCAATGTCGCTTATAAAGACATTGAAGAGGACAGGTCCTAATACTGAACCCTCAAGTTCCACTTAGTAACCCTCCTTTCTTCTGAGTGGACTCCATTTACTATTACTCTTGTGTCCTATTCTCCAGCCAATTCTTTACCCATGCTGTCATCTTGGGACCCACCCCAGGCTGGCTAACTTGTATATTAATCTTTGTGTGGGACTGTGTCAAATGCCTTGCTAAGGTCTAGGTAGGCCATGTCCACAGCCCCTCCTGATCTACTACTTTGGTCACCCAGACAAAGAAATCTATCAGATTGTCTGGCATGACCTTCCGCTGTGAATCCATGCTGCCTAGGGTCCTGTGCCCCTCTGGCCTCTAGATACCGACAGTTCTTTCCTTCAGAAGTGATTCCATCATTTTCCTATCACTGAGGTTAAACTAACAGGTCTATAATTTCCTGCTTCTGCCTTGCTCCCACTTTTGTGAAGGGAATCGCATCTGCCCTCCTCCAGTCCTCGGTACCACCCCATCCTCCCATGATTTGTTAAAAGGGTAGTCAGTGGTGTCACTAGTTCTACCCTTAGTTCTTTAGAATTCTGGGATGAATCCCATCAGGCCCCATTGCTTTGTCCACCTTCAGTTTTAAGAGTTCTTTCAGAACCCTTTCTTCTGTAAATGGGCGGTATCAACTTCTGTATCCAGAGTGTTACTACTGTTTGTTTTATGTACCTCCCTCTTCCTTTGTAAATACTGAGCAAAATATTTTAGTATCTCTGCCTTTTCACAGTCTCCCTCTGCCCACCTCCTCCCTTTATTAAGCCTCACTATCCCTCCCTTGGTCTTCCTTCGCTCCCTGATGTACCTATAAAAGGTTTTATCCCCCTTCTTAACTGAGTTGGCTATCTTTTCCTCAGTTTGGGCCGTTGCTGTTCTGACTGCCTTCCCAGCCTCCTTTTGCTTTAACTGATACAGTTCTCTGTCCTGCTCCTTCTGTGATTCCTTGTACTTCCTGAATGCTTGCTTTTTCTCTTGAACCTTCACTGCCACTTCCTTTGAGAACCATAGTGGTTTCTTACATCGTCTTGTTTTGTTTATTTGCTTCACACAAAGGCTCGTTACCTCTGTGATGGCAGTTTTTATTATTCCCCATTGTTCTTCCACCCCTCCTTCCTGCCCATTTGCTAGTGCATTCCTTAGGTACTCACCCATTATGGCAAAGTCAGCCCTCCTAAAGTCCAGTACTTTTGTCTTTGTATGGCTTGACTCTATTACTGTGTTTATTGTGAACCATACTGTTCGATGGTCGCTAGTTCCCAGATGGCTACCCACTTCTACATCTGTGATCCTCTCTCCATCTCCATTTGAGAGTATCAAGTCTAATATTGCCCGCTCTCGAGTGGGCTCCAGTATTAGTTGTCTAAGGCATGCCGCCTGTAGGGCATCTAGAATAACTGCACTCTTCGAAGTGGCAGCTGCAACTGCACTCCAGTTAACATCTGGCATATTCAGATCACCCATCAGCAATATCTCCCCTTTTTCTGCCATTCTAAGTATACTTTCTATCATTTCCTTGTCCATTTCCTCCCACTGAGAAGGGGGTCTGTATACAACCCCTGTGCGGATTGTGGTGCCATTGCCTGTCTCCAAATTTACCCACAGTGCTTCTTCTCCTCCCTGTTTACCCTTTTGTTCTGTTGCTTTTATTCCTTCCCTTATGTAAAGAACTACTCCTCCTCCTCTTTTACCCTCCCTGTCCCTCCTGTAGATAGTGTATCCTGGTATGTTTACGTCCCAGTCATGGTTTTGTGTGTACCATGTTTCTGTGACTGCCACGATATCCAGATGTTCCTCTCCATCAAGGCCACTAATTCAGGAAGCTTGTTACCTAGACTACGGGCATTGGTACTCATTGCTCTCCATTTTTTGATGGCTTTACCTTCTGTTGCAGCATCCCCCACTGACCGTTCTACCTTGGTCTTTTTCTCATTTAGTACCCTGTTTTGTAGGGAGAGGCTGGGATTTTTCTGCTGCTTGTCAGTGCCTCCCCCTTTGAATAGTTTAAAAGCTTGCTAATGAAGCATTTAAACTGATTGCTCAAAAGACTTGTTCCTTCCTGGACAGATGCAGACCATCCTGCCAGTATAGGCTGTTGTCCCTCCAGGTGGAACCCCAGTCCCCAATGAAGCCAAACCCCTGTGCTCTGCACCATTTTTTCAACCATTCATTAAACTGCATGGTGCCAATTACCCCGCCTCACCCATGCCTTTGACAGGCAGCACCTCTGAGAAGGATACTGTGTGTGCTACTTGTCTTAGGCCCCTCCCCAACTCTGCAGTGTCCTCCTGCACTGTTCTAACCTCATGATGAGCCAAGTCATTTGTCCCTAGGTGGACAATTACGTCCAGCTCAGAATCCCTTGCAGCTGTTGTCGTGATCCTGAGGATGCGCTTCCTGTCCCTCCAAGCCATGGCACCAGGCAGGTACCTTACTTCAGTTTTCCCAGCTCCTCCCAGTTCTATCCCCCTAATAATTGAGTCCCCCACCAGGAGCAGCTTCCTTTCCTTGTGGTATCCTCTGCCTCCTTCCTGTGGGCATCCCTTGTGACAGCTGTCCTCAGCCTCCTTAGTCTCCTCTGTGGGTGCATCCATAGGGGAACTATGCTCCCCCAGAATGGTGTATGGATTGTGGAGTGGAACAACTGACTGAGTGTGCCTCTGTTCCACCATCCTCACCCTTCCTGAGCCCACTGTGGTCCAACTGCTGTGTTTTCTTCGCAATCTCTGAGGTAGTGGTGGTGGCTGTGGTGCCCTTAGATGGGGAGGTTCCTCCTACTGTCCAGTGTGGCCTGGGGAAGGTCCCGACTACTGTCCAGTGTGGCCTGAAGACGGGCAACTTCCTCCCTCAGGGCAGAGAGTTGTCTGCAAATAGGGCAGCATCTCAGCCTCCAGAAAGACTCCCGGAAGACTGCTGCCCCACAGCCATTACATTGCACTACTCCCCACATTTGTTTTTTTTTTTGTTTTTTGTGTGTGATTGGTTTGTAATATAGAAATATATATTTATAATATACAATGTGTATGCTTATATTGTCAGTGCAGTGTGCTAGAGAGGATATGACAGTGACATGCACCTTGCACTCTTGAGGAAATGATTTCAGAACCCCAGGTATAAAGCAACTATTTCCAGGGTGGGTGGGGTGAGGGTGGGAAGGTTGGGCCTAAACTGTGCCCTCGCAAAACAATCAGCTAAAGCTCTGACCCACTGCTGTAATGAGTGCCTTCCTGTCAGCAAGATGCCCTACACAACAATTTGATAGAGAAATACCCTGCTAATCAAACAGAGAAAATCCACACATCCAAGTCAGACACAGGTAAACCTTCCCAGCCCCAAAACAGGCCTGGTGGTTTGTGCTCCGAGAGCTGTCAGCCCCAAAATAAGTCAGCTGTGCTTTAAACCTTCCTGCACTGAAAATCTTAAGAATTGTAACAAACAAACGTAAACCTAGATCCACCACCCTCTGTTGCTTGAAAGACTGTCTTTTCCTGTTTCACGCTGCAGGTTTTTCTGTGACCACTCCTTAACCCCAGTAACTCTGTTAAAAAGAGTTTAACTATCTCAAACTCCTACGCACCAGTAAATTATTTAAAAATAGTTTCTGTCCCAAAATCCTATTAGTCAATCCAGTTACCCCCAAGGGACAACCAGAATGCAGTATTCAAACACTTATGAGGTTACTTCCAAGATGAGCAGAGTTTGCAAGTTTCTTTTTCAACTCCTCAGCCAACTGTAATTCATTTAAAAATAGTTTAACTGTCAGCAAATCCTAGCAGACAATCTAGCTACCTCCAAGGACCTACCCAAATGCAGTATTTAAATCCTTCTGAAGTTACTAACAAGATAAACAGAGTTTACAGGCCCCTTCTTGGTTAAACACTAAATAAAGGGAGGTCCTGTATTGGGGAACTGAGGAGGGAAGGGGACACCCACGTTTAATATGGGAAGTGCCAACGTGGGACGTGATTGTGGGCTGGCCCGAGTGGACTGCTTGTAAAAAGCTTCTGTGTGGTCTTGGTGCATGATGGCTATAGTTCTGTAGGTGTGGCCTGATGAGAAATATATATGGTTACAGTTACGGTAAGTTACTTTAAGGTTGGGAGACAGTATAGCGCAGTGGTTTGAGGCTCTGAGCTGCAAATCTGGAGATCTGGGTTTGAATCCCACATCCCCCACTTGCATACTGTGTGACCCTGAGCAAGTCACTTAACTTCCCTGTGCTCCCAGCTTGCACCTGTAAACAAGCTTTCAGCTTAGTGTGTCTCACCTGGTTAAACAATTGGGGGGTTATGTCTCTGTTCTTTGCTAGGACACAAGGCCTCAATCACGTTAGTGGTACCATGGGCAAGATTGCCATTAAGGGATGTCCAGTACCATCTTAAGGTACTAGCACCAAAGAAGTGCACCTTAGAAGCAATGAGTACCTGTCAGTCAGTCCTTAGTGTGTGCATTAGACTGGTGGAAAGACATAAGCAACCTCAGAGAGGGTATCCCCTTCCTTTATGCACTGTAAACCTGTTAGAGCTCTGGTACGTGCTCCTATCCATGCAGCCTTTCTCATCCCTGTTACAGAACCAAACAGTTCTGATAAAGACAGACAGTACAACTGCAGTTTCTTTGCATAAATGAACAGGGAGGTACCAGATCCTCAAAACTCCATTCAAAGGTCATGAGGATATGAACTTTGCATATTCTCTGGATGCAAGTAGTTCTGCAGTACATTTAGCAGGCAAGGACAATGTATAAGCAGATTCACTGAGCAGGATGGGTCAGGTGACCCACAAACAGTCTCTTACTCAGCACATACTCGACTGAGTATTTCAGAGATGTGGAAGTAACCTGTTTGCCCCATGTGAGAACAGAAAGGTCCACACATTAATGAGATCCCTCCTAGAGTACTGTGTCCAGTTCTGGAGGTTGCACCTCTGCAAGGATATTGACAGGGTGTCAGTGGTCCAGAGAAGGGCTGCAAGAATGGTGCAGGGATTGCACAAGAAGCCATACGAGGAGTGGCTGTTGGATCTCAACATGTACTCCCTGGAGGAGAGGAGAATGAGGGGGGCCGTGATTGAGACTAAGTACCTCACAGAGGTGAACAAGGTGCAGGTGAGGAGTCTGTTTCGGAGGAGGAAAAACACAAGAACACAGGGGCATGCTGTGAGGCTGGGGTATAGTTTAAGTGAGGGATATGAGGAAATGCTTCTTTACAGGTGGGGTGGTGGACATCTGTAACAGCCTGCCAGAAGAGGAGGAGGAGGTGGTGGTGGTGGCAAAAACAGTGGGGAGCTTCAAACATGCATAGGATAGGCACACGGGCATTACAAGTAGAGGAAAAGGAGGCAGAAGGAACGCTGGGTACCAGATAGGGTCCAAGTTGTAAGAATAGGCAGGGAAAAGTAGGGCAGAGTGGATGGATCAACAGGTCCTTTTCTGTGGACAAATTTTTGTGTTTCCATTTTTATGTTTGCTTGCACGCATGTGCACGAAACATAGTGCCATCATCTGAGTTTGTCAGAGGTGTGTCAGCATCTTCCAATTCAGTCAGTGTGTTTGCAGGCGTGGTCACAGTTCTCCAATCTCTGCTGAAGCTGTCTATGACAGCAGTTGAAAGAGGGAGCTGCGCCTCAGTGAGCAGCCCCCCCCACACACACACACAGATCAACTGTGTCGGTTGCTTGATAGAATGGTGTAGTCTTGTCTAGCTTAAAGAGACTAGCCACACATCACTACTTTAATAAACTGTTCCCTGCCAAAGCAGGACCACCAAAATGTGTGGGTGCCTAACAGTCCTTACACATGCCAGCTCTCCAAAGCACACCTTCATGGACTCCATGGGTTCTAATCCTCCAGAAAAAAAATACCTCAGCATTTGATGTGAAAACTCAGACTTCTTTGTATCTGTAATTCCAAGCATTTTCTCTTACTAGACTCTGTCAATGTGAACTCCTCGCTGCTAAAACCTATGCAAACGAACTTGAGCATACTGTACTACCTGCAGCTGAAGCAAAGAACAGCTAGAATGCACAAAGGAGAACACACTGCTATGCATTTCAGCAGCAGCCAGTGGGGGAGGTTTTCATGACTGACGCACTTTAATGCGCTTTTCGTTGTGTCATACACACCCTGTGTGGTAATTCACTAAACTGCACACTTAGTCTGGTAATGCAGCTTCAAAATATATATTTCTCTGAATTGCCGTGAGCTGGCATTTAGATAGGATCACACAGCTCTTTCTCAAATCAGATGCTCAATGAAGTCACATCACCTTGTGACCCTAAACATCTTAGGGTTGGACATGTGCCCTAACAAAATAGCGAAAACTAGGTATAGAAAACAAAACACAAATTCAACCGTAGCTCACAATCAATCCACCCTTTCTCCGTGAATCTGAAGCCGCCTGACAGCCCACCCTGGGTGCTCATGCACTCCCTCCACCCGCACAACATATGGCCGACGGGGGTGCTGTTGCATTTTATTTCATAATTTCCTGATCCTGTTGCTGCCACCATACTGATACAGTAATACTTTTTATGGTTCGAAAACGGCTTGACATTAGCTGAGTTATAAATGGCATCCCTGTTTGACGCTGTGGTGCGGAATATGGTGGTGCTCAAATTTTAAGCCAAGTATTACATGCAGATATGTTGTTATTGACTCATGTCACTTACCATTTTATACATGTATTGATTTTTTTCAATTCACTTTTGCTGACAAATGTTGATCGAGGGATTCTGGTGTCACAATTCAGTTCAGCGATCGTAACATCTTAGTGCAGATGCTAAGTAACTGTTTTAAAATGCTGAAAAAGTTAACAGCGATGAAAGTGCATGAACTTCTTTCTTCCGTGTCTGGAGTTGTAGTGGTGTTATTGGCAAGTGCATGTCCCTTTGCTCCAGATCTGTCAGTAAAATGTCTGTCTATTCTGTGCAATGGACAGTGGCTGAATGTTATCAGCTGACAGTTTTCATTTCATTATCAACAGATAAATAAATATTCAGGGCTTTGCAAATGCAACTTTGCTGGTAGCACAGTTTCATGCCCCCAAGTGTCTCATCAGTTAGTGGTTATATCTTAACCGATGATCACAAAAAGTATGAAAAAGATTTGCAGCTGAGTAATGTAAATGCCAATCCACCTAAGCACCTTTAGGCTGCAAACATAATTTAAACGTATCGGGATTCTGGACCGGTGTATCACTCCTTGGCACAGCAATGGTTAATAAGTTTAAGCACATTCTCAGGTCATTGTTTCACTTGCCCCCTCTCCCCACTACAATCCTGGTCACCTGAAATAAACCTGACATTTTAGTATCTGTTTTACATCTTGGCTCAGTTAGGCAATCAACGCTGTAAGAACATAAACGGATATATAAATGGGGACTATAAGAACATGGTCACCTGAAATAAACCTGACATTTTAGTGTCTCTTTTACACCTTGGCTCAGTTAGGCAATCAGCGCTGTAAGAACATAAATGGACATATACATGGGGACTATAAGAACATGCCGTGGGTGCTTCTGCCTTAGTCCAGCTGTGCAACATCATCCTGAAGCTCAGGTAGAGCGTACTGTCTACCACTTTGTTCACCCCCCCATGTACCTGTACCATTTCACATCCTCCCTTGCCTTAGTCCAGCTGTGCTACATCAGCCTGAAGCTCTGGTAGGGCTTACTGTCTACCACTTTGTTCACCGTCCCCCATGTATGGCTGTGCTACATCAGCCTGAAACTCTTGTAGGGCTTCCTGTCTACCACTTTGTTCAGCCCCCATGTACCTGCACCATTTCACATCCTCCCTTCATCTACAGTGAGTGGATCCCTCATTCATACGTCACATATGCACGCACAAAAAGGAAAAAACGGTCTTCAAAAATTAACATACAGTTATTATGTTTGTTATGTTTGCTTGCACGCATGTGCAAGAAACATAGTGCCATCATCAGAGATTTCGGAGGTGTGTGACCCACTCTTCCAGTTCAATAAGTGTGTTGGCAGGCGCGGCCCCTGTAAGCCAATGCATGCTGGAGCTGTCTATGACAAGCTCCAAAATGCAGTGGCATACAGTTCAAAGGGGGAGCTACACTTCAGTGAGCAGCGATAAGATATTGCTTGCTCATGCGCAGCTGCGCCCCCCCCGCAGGCACGCACACTGTATAGCCGACGGGGGTGCCCAATCCCCAGGCTGCGCCCCCACCCCCAAAGCCTTCCAAATGCCATGCTTGGTGCCCACCCCAGTGTGGCAACTCGTGATATAGCCGGGGGGGTGCCCAATCGCCCATCGGCTCCACTGTCCTCACCCCCACCCCGAGTACTGGGTGCCACGCTGGGAGCCCACCCCAGCGTGGCAGTTGATGCTTTGGGCGACGGGTGCCCAATCCCCCATCGGCTGAATGCCCCAACCATCCTTGTGCCATGCTGGGAGCCCACCCCAGCGTGGCAAACGCCTTGCGCCCACTGGAAACAAAAGAACACCTGTAAAGAAAAACGGTCCCATGTAGTCTCCCTGGCCCCTCCCACAACCCGCACCCACCCACTGCACACCCTACCTCCTCACCCCATACTTATCTTTGGACCTCGGTGCAACGATCTTCGTGGACTGGGAACACGCTGCACTCTTCAAAGCTGACCGAGAACTGAGGAAATGCCGGTAAGCTATATAATGGGTTAGATAGGGTTTTTCAACTTTGTTGCATATCTCAGGCATTTTTTGAATTTTTGCACCAGATTTTCAACATGGGGTTTTGGGACCCTTCTCATGAATGATGTCACTGTCATGATAAGATTCAGGTTTAAGGGTGATTTCGCAGTCACCGCGCCGAAATCACCTTTCGGGACCGATCAATGAAATGACACTGCCAGTGTTCATAAGTTGGGCTCTCAAAAAGCCTATTTATTTATTTGTGAAATCAGTTTACAACCTTTGAGCCAGAGGCTCGTTTCCAAAGGTACCTCATCACATTAAAGACATACATAGAGTTTTAGGTTACATAGCATAGGTTTGCAAAACAATAGGCGTTCAACAGAGGCGCCACGTCACACTGAGGTCAGACAAAATACATTTAGGTTACAGGGTACATGTAATTGAGAACAGGTGTTACACAAGTTGGTATCAAACATTGAGCAATCTAATAGGTATACAATGAAACAGCTGGCACTGGCCAGGCTAGACATAGGTACGGTGTACTGGGAAGCGGTGATGGGGATGGCTAGGTGGAGAGCGCTCGTGGGCGTTGTCTTGAGAAGTCGAGGTGGAGGCTACTTTCAGAGACAGGAGCAGCTACGAGTGTTAAAGAGTTGGTTTCGAAGGGTGCTTTTGAACTTGGAGATGGTGGTGGCATTGGTGATGGGGGCAGGGAGAGAGTTAAACCAGGATGGGGCTCTGTAGCAGCAGGACCTCTGACCACGGCTGGTTCTTGATCTGGGGACCATTAGAGTGGTCTTGTTGGATGACCATGTTGCAATAGTGGGTGGGATCTGGTGGATGGATGCCGTTACCCCGGGGGGGAGAGCCCGAGTAGGTTTTTTTTTTTGTGAGGAGGCAGGTTTGATATCGGAGCCATTCATCCAGGGTAAGGAGTTTAGCCTCGTCATACAGCTAACAGGTGTGTGTGGAGCCTGGGGCACCAGTAATCAATCTGCAGGCTTTATTCAGGGTTACGTGAATTTTTGAGTGCAGTCGAGTCGGCAGCACCATAGACTGGTAGACCATAGTCTGCTAAGGACAAACGGAGGACGTGAACAGCGATCCGGAGCGCATTTGGGAAGGCAGGTTCTTATGGCGGAAGAGGATGCCAAGCCGTGTTAGTGGCTGTTGTTAGGCATCAATGTGGTTGTGAAATGTGAGGGCTTGAGTCAAGGTAACCCCAAGGTATTTGTAGGAGCAGACTTGTTCCAGTGGCTGTTTGGTACTAGGAAGGATATGGAGTGGGTGGTTACAGCTTTGTTTTGGGGGTCGAAAAGAGCATAGCTTTGGTTTTTAAGATTGATGATGAGTCTGCGCCCTTAAACCAAGCTTCGCATTATTGAAAGACTGCTGTAGTGTGTCCTGAAGGGAGACGGATTTGCGGTGGGTGGCAAAAGGGACAGCTGGCCATCTGCATACAGGAGAATTTTGCCAGGCATGCACTGGGCAGTCTGTTCAGATAGAGGAGAAGAGGGGCCCAGGATGGAGCCTGGGGACCCCAGGAGGAATGGGACGGGTATCGAGAGTATCCCATTGATTTTAACACACTGTGATCGACTGCTATGGATAGCTTGTGCACCATGCTAGGGGCCAGCTGGAGACCAGTGGCAGAGAGCATTCAGCAGAAGAGGATGGGAGACGGTGTCGAAGCCTTTGAGAGGTCGGTGTATCACTGCACCAGCTAGGAGCTGGTATCCAAGGAGGAGTGTAGAAGTTGGAGAATTCAATTAGTGTCAGTGCTGGTACTGTGATCAGCACTTTGAAGCCATGTTGCTGTGGGTATAAGATGTTATGCTTAGCCAGATAATCAGTGATTTGAATGGCCACCACTTTCTCCGTGCTTTAGAGGGGGGGAGGATGGAGATTGGCCGGTAGTTGTTGGCCGACGACCTGTCGCCCCCTTTATGAATTGGTGTGATTATGGCTGTTTTCCAAGCCATGGGAAATGGTCCCAGGCAGAGCACTCAGTTAATTAGGCTGGTGAGTGGGGCAAGGACATCATCTAGCGCCAGCCTGAGGATACTGGGGTCCAGTGAGTCACTGCCGGGACTGTTGCTATTCAAAGCTTGATTAGGATGGGTCCCGCTCCCGGTGGAAATCTCATGCAGGTGGGAAGCTGGGGGTGCTGGAGGACGGGAGGTTGGTCTGGGAGGGTCAAAGAAATTACTAGGAGTACCGAGCTAAGGTCAGTGAAAGCGGTGTTGAGCCAGTTAGCTATGATGGCAGGCTCGGTGGTGGTAGTGCCATTGCTAGTGAGCTGGGACAGGCAGGGGCGCGATTTTCCATTTAGTTGTTTAATATTATCCAGAAAGTCCGGGCCGAGCCCCAGGAGGAGGTGAGGGTGGCCTGGTAATGGTCGGCCTGGCTTCCGGATGGCCCAAGAGCACTTATTCCAGGCTGCATTGTAAGCCTACCTCATCAGACAGCCGACCTGCTTCAGTGGCAAGGTGCCAGAGGTTCTCCCCGATTTCTTAGTAATTGTAGAAGGGCAGGGCTAACCCAGGGTGCATTCTGCTTTTTGGACCGGATTTTGGTGAAGGGTGCAAAGAGATCACAGGCCATGTTGAAGGTGTGAGTGAAGAAGGCGAGGGCAGTGTCAATGTCGGTTGCACGACGAATGGGGGACCAGTTTATCTGGGTGAGGAATACTTTAAGTTTTGTCAGCCCACCAGGGCGGAGGTGCCTGCGGAGGGTGGTCTGGGCTTTGGGTTTGGATTGGGGACTGCCCAATGAAAATAGAAATAGGGAGCGGTCACTTAGGAGTCTGGTAGGACCTGGATGTGTTTGGATTTTTTTGGGGTCGGGTTGGTTATAATAACATCCAGAAGGGTGCTGGTACTTTAGGGTTTATTCTTGTGGGCTGGGTGACGAAGCTCGAAGGTCTTATGGCAAATGAGTCTCTGATCGCGAAGAGGCGGTCAGAGCCAATCTTACGTTAAGGTCCCCAACTAGGATTTGTTCCGCCTTATGGTGGAGGGAGGCCAGATAGTCAAGTTAAAGATACCAGGGCTGGGTGCTGTGTCTTTGGGGAACGAGGCTGTGGTGAGATAGAGGGGCTCCTAGAGGGGTCCGGGGTGAGTTTGAGGGTAAGAGCCTGGGTCCCATTTATAAGGGCAGGGGTGGGAGGGGTCCAAGTATTGTGTCCCTGGTGTAGATTGCACAGCCTCCCTCGCTTGTTTTACCTGGGTCCTCCCGCATAAGGTATAGCCTGGGAGGGAGACAAATGAGTCAGGGGTGGATTTGGACAGCCAGGTTTCAACCAGGTGTGATGTCTGGTTGATGAGCCATGGCCCAGCGCTGTAGGGCCGGATTTTTTCAGCAGGCTGCATATATCATGGAGGCTATTTTGAGACCAGTGGGCCGAGGGGTGGGTGGGGGGCAGGGCCTGGTTGATGTATGTTCCTGTCAGGAGTAGAAGGAGGAGAACTGCTTTGGTGAGAGGGTGGCAGATGGAGAGTTTACGCCGGAGCGATAGGATGAGAAAGGGCGCTTGTAGCACAGGGGTGGGTAGGGCAGCACAGGCAGAGAAGGTTTATGTGATCAGATGCCCAAAGGAGCTGGGGAAGGTAATGTTTGGGTGGGGGGGGGAGGTGGGAGAGGAGCATGGGGTGTGGAGGAGGAGGAGCAGGGTAGGAGGAGGGAGGACGAGGTAGGTATGAACACTGAGTAGTGAGGCCAAGGGGTTACAGGGACAATAGGGTTGGTGGAAGGCAAAAGGAGGAGGAGGAGAAGAGAGAGGCAGGTGGGCAGGAGGTGCACATGCATAGTTGGTAAGGGTGGGAGAGCTGAAGTGAAGGAAGAATGGGAGCTAGGATGATAGAGGGGGAGATAGTAATGAGAGGTCACCTCTAAGCGTAGTTGCCGCTTTGGTACAGTGGTAGAGCTGGTGCCTGAGGTGTACAGGGCACTAGGTTCAAGTCTTGCCCAGGGTAGCAGGAAGGACCCCAGACAGTGGCTGTAGCAGCAGGGAGTTGGGCTCAAGATCTGCAGAAACAATCAGATAACAATTTAGCAGTGTCTGAGGGTTAGAGTGTTTTTAGAGTTTGAAATCCTTCAGAAAGAATAGACAGGTGTGCTAGCTGAGTGGTGGAACTGCTGACTTAGACAGTGAGGGGGCAGGGTTCAAAGCCTGCAAAGGCAGCAAGAGAGAAGTGGTAAAACTTTATATTTTGGCAGGTGGGGGGAGGTAAGAGACTAAAAGGCTTAGAAAGTAGGAATAAAATAGGTAGACAAAGTGGTTAAGAGGTAGAGCTGCCGACTCTGCCTACAAGGGTACTGGGTTTGAGCACAACTTAGGGACAGAGTGTAGAAAGTTTTTTAATTCAGAAAAGGAGGGAGGAAGGGTAGAATTTGAAAGTAGAGGAAGATGTTGGCCTGGTTCATTGGCTTAGTGGTTAGTCAGTAGACTTTGGAAAAAGGGGTACCAGGTTTGAGGCTGCTGGTGCTTAGTGGTAGGCTGATGGGAGGGGTGAGGAAAGTGGATAGCAGAGAGGATTCAAAGGGAACTGTGGGGACCTCTAGTGGCTAGGTTTGCAAACAGTTGCTAGGAAGGGATGGAGAGTGCAGCAACCCCTTGTGGTTGGTGTCTATAAGCTGCAAATGGGAAAGTGGACACTTAGTAAAAAGAAGGGTAGGTGATGTGACACGTGACCTGCCAGCAGCACAATGAAGCGCCACCGGGTATGTGGTGAAGTGCTACACAACAGTCAGGCTGTAGTGCAGTGACACTTTACCTCTTACAGGCTCTGGCAGTCCCTTTGTTCAGGCTCCGCTGTTGGCAATTTTGAAAATTTGGTGAAAAAATTTCAAAAAACGACTGTTTTACGAGCGTGCGTTGTGCAGTTCCTATGCACACTTGTAAGTTCGCAAATTTTCAATATTTTCACTCCAGATTTTCAACATTGACATTTTACCACACCTTCTTATAAGCAGTACAGCTGTTATTTTTCATATCTCACCCAAAACGTGTTTCCACCCATGTAGCGCACAATGGCACAGTCGGTGTGCTAAATCAATGTATGGGACAAATTAAGAAAATCACAGTGACACTGTTCGTGAGCAGAGGTCTTAAAATGGTTATGTTGAAAATTTGGTGAAAAAATTCCAAAAAAATAACTTTTACGAGCGTGCATTGTGCAATTCCTACGCACGCTTGTAAGTTTGAGAATTTTCAATATTTACACTCCAGATTTTCAACATTGCTATTTTATTACACTTCTTTATGAACAGTACAGCTGCCATTTTTCATATGCTGCCCAAAATGTGTGTTCGCACATGTAGCGCACAATGGTGCTGTTGGTGTGTGAAAGCAATGTTTGGGACAGATTAAGAAAAATCACAGTTACACTGTTCATGAGCAGAGGTCTTAAAATGGCTATGTTGAAAATTTGGTGACAAAAGTCCATAAAATGACTGTGTTACGAGTGAGCATTGCGCAGTTTCCATGCATCCTCGTAAGTTCATGACTTTGTAATATTTTAAGTCCAGATTTTCACCAGTGGCATTTTTCCACACTGCCTTATTTACAGTACAGCTGTCATTTTTCACAACATGGCCGAAGTGTGTTTTCACACTTTCAGCGCAGAGATGCGTGGTCGCTATGGGAAATTATTGTTCGGGACAGATAAAGAAAATCACAGTGACACTGTTCATGATCGGAGGCACCAAAATGCCTGAGTTGACAATCTGCTGTAAAAAATATCCCCAACCTAATTATATTACAGGTGTGCGTTGCACAGTTTCTATGTACACTCATGACTTCACCATTTTTTTAAATATTTTTACTGCAGATTTACAACATTGCCATTTTTTACGCCTGCCCATAAACAGTACAGCTGTCATTTTTTACATCCTGTTCAGAATGTTTTTGCACCTTTGGTGCTAAATGCCGTAGTCGCTGTGCATAAGCAGCTCTCGGCTAAGAAACTGATATCCCCCTGTTCATGAGGTAGGGTCACAATAAAACCATGTTGAACATTTGGAGTGAAAATACCAACGAATGCCTGAGGTATTAGGGTTTCCAACCATAACGCCCAACCCTGTAGAGAATGACAGGCATCAGGGGTGTGACTTGGGATTCTTGCCTGTAATGCTCATACCATTCCACACCCTGCAGCCAGTGAGAAGCATTGAGGTATGCCTTGGACTCTTCGCCCCAAAGTTCACCCCATTCTCCTATATCGCACCCATCCCACTGTATTTCCTAATGGAATGGGGTGCGATATGACCAAAGACCCTAGGAACACCGTGACACTTGCCAGTGTCTGCAGGGTGGGGTGTACTGAAATGGCGGCTGCTATGGCTGACGACCCAAAGGCACACCCCAATGCCTGTCACTCTCTGCAGGGTGGTGGGGTTGGCTTCAGTTCAGTACTTCACTGCCATTACTATTACGCAGCTCTGTAACTTCTACACTACCACTGCCAATGCCAGCAAGCAAACATTCGGCATTGACAAATGCTTGTTCTATTTGTTGCCAACTTTTCTTAGTGAGGACAGTTTTGCTGATTCAATGGATCTGTTGAAATTGAGAAGAGACCGTAATAATGATCCAGATGGTACCAGTTGGACCAGGCAGGCTTGGTACTCCCTGCTGTTGACAATGTCACGGAGAGCTCCAATAGCTCATTTTCTGATGTAAGAACTTTCTACTGTGTCCCAGGGAAAAGTGACTCACCCATATCCCAAACTGTTTCACTTGAAAGCATGGTTCTGTAAGAGTAACCAGATGCTTGACGTTCTAAAGGTTGCTTGGAAGCCTGTAATCAGGAAAAAACATACATGTCAGAGTAGAAAAGATTCAGTACTTGATGTGCTTCCCACCAAATCACAGCTTTGGTTGTGGACTTGTCTGATCCATTTGCAGTCTAAGGCCTTCCATTTTAAAAGTGTAAGCAGTAGTTTCAACTTTTAAGTCAGCAAAGAAGAAATATTTTGCATCACAGCCAGTGTTTAAAAAGGTTTTCAAAGGGTTAAACTATTTGTATCCACCTGTGAGGGATACAGTTCCCCTGTGGGATTTAAACCTGATTATAGCACAGTCAACTGAGCCACCATTTGAGTCCATGTTTTCAGCAGAGATCAAATGTCTGGCATGGAAGATGGTGTGTCTAGACTATTGCTTCTGTCAGAAGGGTCATTGAACTATAGTCCCATAGTATAGATCTAAATTATGTGGTCTTAGCAGAGATTAAGTGGTGCTTAGGCCACGTGTAAAATTTTTACCACAACCTCATTCAGACACGTGTGAGGAAAATCTTCTCAGCCTAGATATAATGACGACTTTGAGTTTCTACCTGGATAGAACCAAGGGGTTCAGAACTGACAGTGCTCAGTTGTTTGTCACTTAAGTTGAGGCAGGTCAAGACAACCCAGCAGCTAAAGACTTCTTTCTCATTGAATAGTATCTTGCATACAGTTTTTGCTGTAGGAAGGCTGTCAGACAGCCACCCAAAGGCCTGCGGGCACATTCCAAAAGGGTTTCATCTGCTACTGTGGCAGTTCTAAGGAGTATACCCCTTCCAGATACTTAAGTAGCTACCTTGTCCACCGTACACTCCTTTACTTCCAATTACTGCCTGGACATCCACTAGAAGGGGTGCTAGGTTTGGTACTATAGTGCTTCAGAACCTTCTCCCTAAACAGATTCTAGACCCTGCCTCTGAAGTTACTGCTGCAAGTGTACAGATTGTATGACATCACTGGTAAACTGTCGTTGTTAGAAGAAAAAATTGCTCACTGTAGTAATAGTTTCTTCTAGAGGATTTACTAGTGATTAATGCAAACCCCTCCCTACTTCTTCTAGAACCTTATTAAAAGGTTCTGTCATTGTTGCGATCTGCAGTTTCACAGTTTTCATGTGTTTTTGTTTTTGCATTTTGTTTACATTTGTATTATGTAAGAATACTTGGCATAGACTAAATAGGTGGGCACAACTCTCTTCTGGTCTTCAGCTATACATTTTCTATTAGAGGACTGGGGGAACATGACCACAGAGCAGAGTTTGAACTTCAGCAATCTAAGTCCCATCTCCAGGGCAACAACTCTGGGCTAAGATATTGCAGATTGTTCTGAATCACTAGTAACCAAACCCTCTGGGAGAAAATCATCACTGTGGTAATTTTTCTTCTAGCCCTAGCTGTGCCAAAGTTAGACATTTCTAAAGATAATTTCATTAAAAAAGGCCACTTTTGGATACACTAGGGGTAGAAATATAGCTATAAACTTGTATTGATAATTGAAACTATTAATATTCTTCCATGATTCCAACAGTTCCAAAGTTTAAGCTTGCTAAAGATAATTTATTTGAAAAAGGCTAACCCTGGAATTGTTAGGGCTAGAAACCTGTTTTTTTTTGTTTGTTTTAAGAAGTTTGGAGTTATGTTTATACATTTGTCTGCACAGTTTACAATTATTTATTTTTAATTATTTAATCTTTATCTTATCTTGACTTTACTTACCTCTGCCTCGCCCTCATGTGACCTACCGTTCCAGTTACCTCTCTTGCCCATGCTCGCCAAGGCATTTCTCAGTCCAGGCCTTTTTCTTCCTGGTTCACTTGTGAGTTGCACCCATGGTGGGGCCCCAAATATGGCAAAGAGGCCGCTGGCCACCAAAAAGCATCCACACCCAGCAGTGGGGGAGCAGGGCCTACTGTCTTAAGCGGTATTGAGGTGGGTTGTAGTGGTGCCATCATTCTGATGAGGCAGACTTTTTCCCCCTGTAAGGTCCTCCTTCCACCTCAGCATCAGCCTTCAGGCAGCCATGGCATCATTCCGTGGGAAGAGGATGGCCACCGTCATACAGTTGCTCATATTGTCCGTGTCACCACTTTGCTTGCTGTAGGAGGTGCTTATGCTGCAGCTGTCCCAGCTCCTATTATGCTTTGGACCCTTCCTGCCCAGGGTGAGGCATTTGGGATTAGGGCTTGATCTGGAGTCTCCCATGCAGTGGTGCAGTGCACCATCAGCCTGCTCCATTGGGCAGGGTGAATCATTGATGTTTTAAACATACTGGGCCCCATTTTCAATACTCCCAGGCGGCATCTTGCAAGTGCCTGCACCACGCAACTGAGATGCGCCGGCACAAAATAATAGTATATTCAGAAGATGCGTTGTGAGATGCGATAGCGCATGTCCAGCTGAATATCCTGAACATGCGCGATCGCACAGTGGGAGATGCGCGGCAGGTGCCCTGAGACCTGTGCGAGGCACAGGGAAATGCATGATAGATGGATACATGTACGGCACGCAAAATTGCAGTATTCAGCGGGGATATGTAAATGGCCTCATTGCACATTCCGAGTCCATTCCTCACATGGCGCAGCTCATTACTGGAATGTATTAAGGCTATTTGCCTACCCAAGACATGCACAGTTCCAGCTTTGTAGGGCTGCCCCACCACTCCACAAAGGTGAACAGGAGGTACTGCAGCCTAGCAGGCAGGTGTGATGGAGTGTGTGTGTGTGTGTGTGTGTGTGTGTGTGTGTGAACTGCATTGGCCTGAGCACAGTGCTATTGCCCATGGCCATGTACAGAGTCATACTTGGATACAGGGGGCCCACCTGATCAAGCAAAAATGGAGGGCACAGGGTGTCTGTATACCACAGGAGTGTGATACACTAGTTACGTTTGCAGCTTAGTCACCTGCAGTGTCCCACACACCACCACATGATGGGAACATGGCCATACACGCAAGGAATGTCAGTGTTCAGACGGTGACCAGTACCAGAGTTTATGGGTCCCACCTGGACAACTCCTGGTAATCCAGTGCGCTAGTCTGATACTTGCCATGTATGTGCCCAGGGTGGCCGCACATCCAGCACTGGAGGGGTTGGGTGTCCATTAGGTATGCCCATGTCACGCCCAGGGAAGCAGTTTGTGCTACCCTTGCCCACTGGTATGCTATGTCCACCACAGGAATATCACACAGACCCACCACAGTGCCCCTGTGGTGGTGTCACACCACATGGCAGGCATTGGTGACATGTCTGTGGCTCCCTGTTGTGTGGGCCTGGCACAGGCATGCTGTGTGCACCTGTGGTATACCGCCATGGGTGTGTGCCACAGGTCAGTCCCTGGCCCATGCCACGCTGCCAATAGTACCGCCAGGCTACTTGGGCACCGTTTCCTCAGACGTCAACATGGGCGCATGTCACCACTGTGTGGTGCCCTGCAGGCCACATGGGTGCAGGCCATGACCCTTGGTTTGTTTGCTGCATTGTGGCTATCTGCTCCACCAGTGTGCTGGGGGGCACCTGACAGAACTGGCATGTGGCTGCTGTGTGTCTACATCCTGGGTGCGGTGTGGGGGGTGGCGCTCTGGGCGGTGCCGGTAGTGTCCTGGCCCCTGTGGCTTTGGGACCTTCCGTCCTGGCATGACTGCTTTGTGTGGGTGCCTAGGGCATGTTCTGGTGCACCTCCAAGGGCTGTCTCAAGATGGCTTGCCTGTGGGTGGCTGGCCAATTTTGGCCATCCTTTTGTCTGCCTAATTTTGTGCGGCACACTTCTGAGATGTGCGGCAGATGCAGTACACATTTTGGCTGAATATACGGATGTGCGGCCTATTCATGTACACGCCCCCTGTTTTTGCACTGCATACATTGTTTCTGCTTGATCGTGCATTCGGAAATGCATGACCCATCTCTCCCTTTCTCAATATCGTGCTTCCACACATTTTCTGAGATGTGTGCCAGTAACTCATTTTAATCCGCACATCTCCTTTGAATATGTGGGCACCTGTATTTTCAACTCAGCAGTGTCTTATCTATAAAGATAACAGTTCCAACTACTGCTGTTACAGATGTGGTCATAGGAGATTTAAGGTCAGAGGGACTTCAACTCTATAATATCCTCCCCTGCTTCATTAAAGCAAGTATAAATTAAGTAAGCTGTGGTAACAAAATAGTTTAGAGGTATTAGTACCCACTCTACAACTCATGCTATCCAGTGATTTATGGGGGTAAGCAGAACTTTGTCCAGGCTTACCTTGAAGAGTTTGTACTGTCCTCATGTCCTCTGTCTCCACTGGTAGACTGTTGCATTTGTTCACCACCCTCTTTGAGAAGTGCCTTCTAATGGTAACCCTGAATTCACCACTTATGAGCTTCAGGATGTGCCTTATGTTCTGCTGGAAGACACCAGGTCAGACATTTCTGTGTGTTTGATCTTATCTGTTTCTTTGAGTTTAAGTGTACAGAAGACTGGGTTAATGTCCCCTTTGATCCTCATTTTCTTTAACATGAAACATAGAAACATAGAATTTGACGGCAGATAAGGACCGCTTGGCCCACCCAGTCTGCTCATTTCCCTACCTACTGGATAAGCTGCAGATCCTAGTTAACCAGCAGCCTACTTCTTCCTACCCCCACCCCCTAGAATGGCCTTATGACTGTCCCATGCATGCTTGAATTCCACCACTGATTTTGACTCCACAACCTCCTCCGAAGGCCGCTCCATGCATCCACAATCTCTCTGTGAAAAATACTTCCTTAAATTACTCTGAGCCGTGCCCCCATCTTCAAATTGTGCCCTTGTTCTTGCACACCTCTTTTGAAAGATGCTACCTCTTGGACTTTGTTGATTCCCTTGAGGTACTTGAACGTTTTATCATGTCCCCCTCTCCCCTTTCCTCGAGGCTATACATATTAAGCTCCTTCGCCTCTTCATATGTCTTCCGTGCAGACCCTGCACCATTTTAGTTGCCCTCCTCTGGACAGCTTCCATCCTGTCTGTCTTTGCGGAGATTGGGTCTCCAGAACTGCACACAGTGCTTCAGATGGGGTCTCACCAGCTGTCTGTACAGAGGGATAATAACTTCCTGTTTTCTACTAGTGATGCCTCTCCCTATGCATCCCAGTATCCCCCCAGCCCTCCTTGCTGCCCTGTCACATTGCTTGCCCACCTTTAGGTCATCTGATATGACTACCCCCAGGTCTCTTTCCTTTTTTGTTGTTGTTAGTATCTTACCCACCATTGTGTACTCTTCCCCTGGGTTTTTGTTTCCCAGGTGCATTACCTTGCACTTCTTAGCATTGAATCTAAGCTGCCATACATTTGACCATTCCTCTAACCTTGCCAAGTCCCTTCTTATCCTTTCCACCCCACCCTGTGCATCAACTCTGTTGTAGATCTTGTGTCATCTGCAAAGAGACATACTTTTCCTTCCAGTCCCTCTGCAATGTCGCTTATAAAGACATTGAAGAGGACCGGTCCTAATACTGAACCCCTCATGGTACCCCACTAGTAACCCTCCTTCTTCTGAGGACTCCATTTACTATTACCTCTGTGTCCTATTCTCCAGCCAATTTCTTACCCATGCTGTCATCTTGGGACCCACTCCCAGGCTGGCTAACTTGTATATTAATCTTTGTGTGGACTGTGTCAATGCCTTGTTAAAGTCTAGGTAGGCCATGTCCACAGCCCTCCCTGATCTACTACTTTGGTCACCCAGTCAAAGAAATCTATCAGATTCGTCTGGCATGACCTTCCGGCTGTGAATCCATGCTGCCTAGGATCCTGTGCCTCTCTGGCCTCTAGATACTCGACAATTCTTTCCTTCAGAAGTGATTCCATCATTTTCCCTATCACTGAGGTTAAACTAACAGGTCTGTAGTTTCCTGCTTCTACCTTGCTCTCACTTTTGTGAAGGGGAATCACATCTGCCCTCCTCCAGTCCTTGGATACCACCCCATCCTCCCATGATTTGTTAAAAGGGTAGTCAGTGGTGTCACTAGTTCTACCTTAGTTCTTTAGAATTCTGGGATGAATTCCATCAGGCCCCATTGCTTTGTCCATCTTCAGTTTTAAGAGTTCTTTCAGAACCCTTTCTTCTGTAAATGGGCTGGTATCAACTTCTGTATCAAGAGTGTTTCTACTGTTTGTTTTAGGTACCCTCTTCATTTGTACATATACTGAGTAAAAATATTTGTTTAGTATCTCTGCCTTTTACAGTCTCCTCTGCCCACCCTCCCTCCCTTTTATTAAGCCTTCACTATCCTCCCTTGGTCTTCCTTGCTCCCTGATGTACCTATAAAAGGTTTTATCCCTTCTTAACTGAGTTGGCTATATTTTTCAGTTTGGGCCTTTGCTGTTCTGACTGCCTTGCCTGCTTCCTTTTGCTTTAACTGATAAGCAGTTCTCTTGTCCTGCTCCTTCAAGTATTCCTTGTACTTCCTGAATGCTTTCTTTTCTCTTGAACCTTCACTGCCACTTCCTTGAGAACATAGTGGTTTCTTACATCGCTTTGTTTTGTTTATTTGCTTTCACACAAAGGCTCTCAACTCTTGTGATGGCAGTTTTATTATTCCCATTGTTCTTCCACCTCCTTCCTGCCCATTTGCTAGTGCATTCCTTAGACACTCACCCATTTTGGCAAAGTCAGCCTCCTAAAGTCCAGTACTTTCCTTTGTATGGCTTGACCTCTATTGCTGTGTTTATTGTGAATCATACTGTTCGATGGTCGCTAGTTCCCAGATGGCTACCCACTTCTACATCTGTGATCCTCTCTCCATCTCCATTTGAGAGAACCAGGTCTAAGATTGCTCCCTCTCGAGTGGGCTCCAATACTAGTTGTCTAAGGCATGCCCCCTGGTATATTTGGAAAAAGGCAAGGCTGGCTCTCTTGCTATGCAATGTCCTGCAAAGTAACACACTGACTGCTCTTAGGATGGTGGTGTCAAATGCGGCCACCAGCCTCTATCATAGCTGTTGTTTTTGTACCCCTGATAAGTATGGTGGCTGTGCTTTCACTCTCTTGGCTGTCATAATGTCCTTTCTGTATTGAGGAGCCCAGAACTATACACAATACTCCAGGTGGGACCTGACCAGGGCCTTATAAAGAGGCACAATTACTTCCTCTGTCTTGCTGGTCACCCTCATTGTGATGCATAGCAGCATTCTGCCAGCCCACTTGACAATGGGCACACATTGCATGTCCTGCTTTAGCTCTTTGACTCTTGTCTCTCTTTTTTATGACTGTGGGTGGAGCCAACGGGAGTATTGCATTTACAGAAGGAGTGACGTCATGTTTTCTGTCTGTGGAACTGACTGAAGGTGTAAATAGTCTCCTCCGCCTTACCCTCCTCCAAGAAATGTTTTCCACCCACAAATAAATACGCTTTCATGTTGGTCAGTGGTTGCAGGGTACTATTTTCTTTCTTAAATGGGTGGTACAAGAACTGGAACCTGAGTAATGGGAGGCAGCATTGTTTTTTTGGGGGGAAGTAAGATCCACCCCACCTCCCCTCAGGAAGCTCCAAAAGGTCCATCCCACCTTTTGTTTTTATTCATGTGGGAGGGGCATGAGGTGGATCTATCATTCTGAAAGAAGACTCACTAGTTTGGGCTGTGGACCAAGGAACAAGTTGTCTGTGGAGTCCCTGCATTTTGTTAAGGACTAGGAGAACAGAAGATACTTAAAATGCCTTCAAACTGACTTAAAAATCCTTGAAACAAATGATTATCAGAGTCACCCGTTGTCTCAAAAGGAAAGACTAAAGTGCCTAAAAACTAAGGAAAATAGACAGCTTTCAGGTATTTCTTAAACATTTATATACTAAAAACAAAGTTCAGCTTTTGGGGTTAACAATATTTTTTCACCATATTCTATCTATATTTTTATATATATGTGTGTGTGTGTGTGTGTGTATGTATATGTGTGTGTATGTATATATATATATAGTTTGTATTTTTAGTAGTTTCAAAACATTGAAAGCACTGGTGTTACTAATGTATTTAGAAATACATTTTTAATTGTCTTTACAGATAAATCATGCATGTTCATGTGAGGGCACATTTTCTAGGGGATAGGGTTCAAATTATTTTAATCATGGGCACAGTGTTTGGTAAACACAGTCTGTGATGAAGTGTATTTTTCTTTTTAAGCTTGAGGAGTGGAGTTGACTTGCACAAATGGATAGTACAGACATCATAGAAAGCTATTAGAAGTAGAATGGGTTAAACACTTCCTGGAACTTTCTGCATACCAAGTTCCCCTAGGCACCTCACTGCATTTGACACCACCATCCTAAGAGCAGTCAGTGTGTTACTTTGCAGGACATTGCATAGCAAGAGAGCCAGCCTTGCCTTTTTCCAAATAATATACCAACTTTATTCTCAGGCATGCAGTTTTGGGCTACTGTTTATATTCTACTGAATTCTTCTTAAAGGAAAACTGCATGTTAAAATCAGGAATATATGTATTACGAGCAGTTTTGAGTTCTCACTTCAGTCCATTGTTTTGTTTCTGCCTAGACTGTGAGAGGATTTTTTTTCTAATTTTCCTTGGGTGTTTTATGATGTTTGGGGGCTGTCATTCAAGTTTGTTTTATTGCATCTTCTCCAAGTTAGTCTTCACACAGTACCATTTGGTTTGATGTCTAATAGCCCCTACAGCAGGCCAGTGTCTTGTTACAGTGTCTTGCTTAGCCACAGCAGAGGAAGAACACTGCAGCCAGGATTCACAGTGCTATACAATATACTATAGAAAGTTGCATGTTTAAACACATACACACACAAGCAAAACACAGCTGGATAAGGTACCAGCCACAGCAGAGGAAGAACACTGCAGCCGGATTCACAGCGGCATCCATCCACCAGATCCCACCCACTATTGCAACACGGTCATCCAACAAGACCACTCTAATGGTCCCCAGATCAAGAACCAGTCGTGGCCAGAGGTCCTTCTGCTACAGAGCCCCATCCTGGTTTAACTCTCTCCCTGCCCCCATCACCAATGCCACCACCATCTCCAAGTTCAAAAGCACCCTTTGAAACCAACTCTTCAACACTCGTAGCTGCTCCTGTCTCTGAAAGTAGCCTCCACCTCGACTTCTCAAGACAACGCCCACCAGGCGGCTCTCCACCTAGCCATCCCCATCACCCGCTTCCTGGTACACCGTACCTCTGTCTAGCCTGGCCAGTGCCAGCTGTTTCATTGTATACCTATTAGATTGCTCAGTGTTTGATACCAACTTGTGTAACACCTGTTCTCAATTACATGTACCCTGTAACCTAAATGTATTTTGTCTGACCTCAGTGTGACGTGGCGCCTCTGTTGAACGCCTATTGTTTTGCAAACCTATGCTATGTAACCTAAAACTCTCTGTATGTCTTTAATGTGACGAGGTACCTTTGGAAACGAGCCTCTGGCTCAAAGGTTGTAAACTGATTTTCACAAATAAATAAACCAGTATTTAGGAAACTTGTCATACTTACCCAGAGTCCAGCAATGTGAATCCTGGTGGTTGTGACTATAGGTGTTTACAACTGAATGATAATAACCACATTTGCTTCACTTGCAAATAGGAAGGCATTTGTGTCTAATTTCTGTTCAACTTACTGTAGGTTACACATAGCATCTGAAAAATTTATAACATGCTGTATTATGATGCAATGAACTGATAAATGGGGATTTTGGTTTCTTTTACAAATTCATTTTACCTGACCATGGAAATACTAAAACAAAAATTTCTCAACAAAATGTTTTTAAATAAAGAGTTTAACTCACAGCAACAGAAGAAGCATGTTGGCATTAAAAGCTTAGTGGCATGGATGTAGAGGCACCAGTATTTAAACATGACTTTGGTAGAGGATTAATTGTGACTGGGGGTTGAGGGAGGGAGTGAGTCTTGGTTTTTGTAGCATAATGGTTTTCTGAAACTTCAACCTTCAATGGGTTATACTCTGCAGCCATCTGTACAGTACATCACTAAGCCATATACAGTGTGGTATGGGTAAAACCCAGATCCCCAGACCAGGACCAGTGCTGTAAAATCTGCACCGGGCACAGCTTATGCAAATATTGATGATCCAGTGGATCAAATAAATATGTGTAAATAAATACTCTGCTTCACCTCGTGCTTCAACCCACCCCAGGAGTGACGTTATTACATAACACACACACCCTGTCATGCCTTATTGCTTAAATATGCCCTTTCTCAATGTACTATACTTTGATTCAGTTAGTGTATACAACAGCCTTCATATGAACACTCTGGGCTTCTTTTTGACTCCTGATGTCTGTTTGCTTTGGCTATTGTATATTGTTTGAACTGCTTTGGTCTTCTTGATGTGGTGCCTGTGTGCCTAAACTATGTAATCTGTTTATCTACTGCTACCCATGTATCTCCAGTGAATGATTGTTATAACTGTCTGCTCTCCGAGCCATTGTTTTTGGACTTGTTAACTGTGCTGTCTTTGTATTAGTTTCAATGAGGTGCCTTTGTAAATGAGTCTCTGACTCAAAGGTTTGTAAATCTGATATTTTTTAAATAAATAAATAAATGTTTATGTTTAAGCCCATGAAACACCCTTATCTAGTTAACGCATTCACAGTCGTGGCTCTGCCAGAGCTTGTTTTTAAAGGGGAACTGTCCGCAATAAGAGCCTCACACCCAAGTGTGATGTTGACCCCAGGTAGTCCTTTATGTGCTAAAAACTTTGTTTTACTTACTGATTACTGCTGTGTAGTAGACTGTATCAGGCTAATTTGACTGACTCGTAAGCTGACATTTCATATAACCAGAAATGCTAGATTACCCTGCAGCTGACATCGGAGAAGGGCTGCAGCAGTGGGAGATTCAGTAGCCTGCAGTGAATGTCATTTTTTTTATAAGCTGTAATCTGTTTGCTGGTCTGCTATTCTCCTGGGGCTATTTACAGTCACAAAGGGTTGTACTAAACCCCGTGAGCACAGCAGAACCAGCAAACATCTGATCTGAGCTTACAAAATGCATGTATACTGCGGGTTGTTGAATCTCTCAGTTCTGCAGCCGTCCTCTGATGTCAGCTGCAGGGGAGTCTCATTTCTGGTTACAGGAAATTGCTTATTAGAAGTCGACAAAATCAGCCTAAAACATTGTACGATATTACAGTAAACAGTAAGTAAAAAAAATATGTTTTTGTACACAAAGTGCAAATTCAGATCAGAATCACACTGGGGTTTGAGGCCCTTATTGCTGGCAGTTCCACTTTAACCCAACTTTTTGCTCCTCCGTGGCCACCTACACCTTTCATCGGAGGCCCACAACCCTGTCGGCCTCTTCCCCCACCTCCGTCTTTTACTGGTGGGTATCAACAAGGAGCAAGGTCCAGGAGCATCAGTGGTTGTCTCACACGGTTATGGAGAGAGGTAGGGTTTTTCTGTGGTTTTCTTCTGTTTCAACCCAGAGAAGCAGTGTACATGACAGGCTCGTGTGCATGCGCTCCTGGAAACCAAGTACTCCTTCCACCTTCCTGACATAATGTCAGCCCACCAGACATCTGCTCTGACACCAGCCTTCACTGAGTGTCAGCTGAAAGCAAGGAAACTTGCTACCCCAACCCGGGAGATGAGAGCAGCCCAGTAGCTGCAGCTATCATCCCCCAGCACCTGCCCCTAAGCCCCCAGTGGGCCAAGCTCTCTCCCGAACTCGGGTTGTCAGCATGGCACGAGGTGTGGCGTCCGGTGCCTCAACCCTCAGTGCCATGGGTTCAGCTGTAACTCTTTTCTCTTTTAAAGTTTTTTTTTTTTTCCTCCATTACAGTAGGCAGAGCCCCACAGTGTGAGAGTCCTGCCTCTGTGTTTCCTCTTCAGGTTTATCACATTGCATTTTGCTACATTGATTCTGAGACTCCAAGTGCATGGCCAGTCACCCAGCTTGTTCAGGTCCTCCTGAAGTTTGTCTCCATCCTTGGAAGTCCACCACCCTGGCTAGCTTACTGTTAGAGCCCCTGACCCCATTAGGACAACTTTGGAAAAATGTAATATTTAGACACAATTTGGCTTGTATTTAATTTTTTTTTCTGTTGTTCGCACCATTATTTTGCTATCACTAAGGACATTTACAAGAAAACAGGATCCCTGGCCTCTCTGCATTGGCTGCCTGACATCACAGTTATGTTTGACATCAGCCTGTTGCTGTGGAGATAATTATGATGCCATGTGATGTTAGCTGTAGACAAGTTGCCACAACAGATGATGTCTAGAGGACAGTGATCCTGTTTTCATGCAACTCTGCTCACTAATAAAATGGGGACATAATTGCAGAAAATATACTATATACAGCTGGCAGTATAGCCTAGAGGTTAGAGGAACGAGGTGTGAACGAGCTTGGTACATCCAGCAGACCAGACCTCAGGTTGATTCTCACAACCTCCACTTGCATACTGTGCGACTCTGAGCAAGTCACTTAACCAACCGCCCAGTGCTCCCAGGTCAACCCTGAAAACAGGCACTTGTGCCTAGTGGGCTTTACCCGGTTACCAAAGACTAAAATAAAAAAAAATAAAAAATGTAAGTTGAATTGTGTGTAAATCTTACAGTGCTCAAAATGTTGCCAATGGTGTCAGGGTCTCTTTAACTGTAAGCAGCATGTTGGAGACCTCAGATCATTAATGAACAATGCTGATCAGCAGTGGCCCTAGCACTGAGTATCCCTCTGTACTCTCAGTAGTGCCTTTACACCATAACCATCTCCTTCTTGTCCCAAGCATATTAGAAATGCACTTTGTGAATGCTTTATTTACTTTATCTGTATGGTTGTCTTGTGCCGCACTATCAAAGGCCTTTCTGAAATTCGGTTAGACTGCCCTGCCTGCTCACGTCTCTGGTCACCCCTTGAAGAAAGTGATCAGGTTTGTTTGTTTGCCACTGTCTTCTATCCCTCATAATAGGTAGTTCATGCCCTCTCTGAGAAGCCATGGTCAGAGGGAGCAAGAACCTTGGCTTCACTATGTGCTTCATTATTTTGTACCTGATAATGGTTTCCAGTGTTTGCCCAACACTGATGCCCTACTGAATCCACCAACCAAACTTTGAAACCATGTACAGTGCTCCCATTGCTATTACAAACCTCCTCATACCGAACTCCCAGTTATAACGAATGGTTTCTGTGGCTCCCCACTATAATATCAATGTACAGCTGTAGTATCCACTAACTGTCACAAACATGGTGACAAAAAGAGAGAGGGGAGAGACCCTTTTCCCAATCCAAATCTCATGCCGTCACAAAGTGGGCGGGAGAGGCTAACAGTATTCAGTTCAGTAGCTGAAACTTTCGAGTTTAGCGCTGCTGTAGTCTTCTACTTGTTTCGCCTGCACGTGGTTGTCTGCACCTGTGGAGCACCAGAACTCATTAGTCATTGAGTACAGCGGCAGCAATATTTAGACTAAATTAAATAAATGAATGACATAAAATTAAAAAAGCTGCCTTGCAAGCTACTGTCTCCATAGCTGGCCTTAAGGGTAGGCAGACTAGGTAGCCGTCTAGGGCACCATACAATAAGGGGCACTGTGAAAGAGTGTTCATTTGTTTTTTTAATGTTTATTAATCTTTTTCCCTTAGGACCTAGACTGAAAAATAAAGTGTCAGATCTGGTGGTTGTGTGTTGGGGTGCCAGCCTGCCCCAAATTGCCACCAGATCTCTGCTGCTCTGTTTAATGTTGTGTAGCCAGTGGAATAACAGGCAGCAGTATGTGTCAGTTCCTTTGCTGTGCACCCTTTACTGTACCCGCTGCCCCATGTGCATTTTCCTTTTGGCACTAAAGAATGACTAGTGCATGCACTGAGCGTCGGGGAGTGGTTGCAACAGCAGTTTTGGCAGCAGCAACTTCAGACTGAGCGCAGTGGCTGCGTTTAGTGAGTGAAGACTGGGGAGTCAGAAGACTGAGCTGTAGAGTTTAACCAGACTGGACTGAAGAAGGTCTGTGTGCAGGCAGTGGATGCTACAAGGAGGAGGGAACCGGGGTGCTGTTTGCTGTTGAGGGGTGCCAGAGCTGGCACGAGAGGGCCATCACGGGAGCCAGCAGCTGCCAGAGCCAGCATAATCTGGACTTGCCGAGAGGACTCGGAGTCTCAAAGGACTGCAGGGGAGAAGAGGAAGACAGCTAGGTCCGACTGGGCTATTCAGAGTGGGTTTAAAGTCTCATCACCATGGGTGGCCAGTGGGGCTGCTGGTCTGTGCAGGCTTGCAGCAGCAGCATTTCCAGTGAGAGGCGTCAGGCCTAGGAAAAACATGTTTATGCGGGGTTGGAAAGGTTTCACCCCCTCGGGGAGGATTGGAGAGGGATACAAAAAAAGTAAAAGTGCACTCAGAAGTAGCACTCGGGGCCAGGCCAGACTATTTGAATTGCTCCTGCGGTGGTCCAGTGAAGTGACTGCAGACTAGTCTGCAGAACCAGCCAGGCTTACCAACCAGAGGGAGTGAGCAGCAGCCAGCTAGCTAGGGAGAGGGAGCAATCGTAGATGCAGCTGAGCAGAGCAGGCTCAGGCAGCAACAAAAACAGCCAGATATGGCCGTGCCAAGGAAACTGGCTGTGTGCCCACCCCCCCTTGACATCCCGGAGGAGGAGATTTTCATCCCAGCAGGGCCAGAGAAAAAGGCCAGGGAGGAAAAAAAAAAAAGCAAGTGTCTGCCCAGTCTGCTGTCCTGTTGGAGTTGGGGTCATCGTGCAGCGTCCACTGAGTGCGTAACCTGGAGGTCCTGGGCTTGGATTTGTGGCAGTCTTTGTTCTGCTGATCCTGAAGGGCAGCCACTGCAGCAGAGGTGAGCAGCAGTAAGTTGGCAAGGGAACTAGGGAAGACTAGGAGGACCACCAGCATGGACTAGTACTAAAGTGAGTGGCTGTGTCCAAGGGAGCGAAAGATAAAATGATAAACAAATTCTGACTTGATAGGTTAAACTATTCAATTACAACTTAAAAGTTAACTTTTTGAGCTAAAAGCAATTGGTTAGTTGACCTGCTTGCTACCTTAAAGGGACCTTGTTAACTTGCCTCTGTTTCATAGTGCTTGGGCCTTGTGGCCTCACTCAACAAATATTTGTTAAATGTGTCCATAATTTAAAATGCAAAGTGTGCCAAGTAAGATTTATTTGAGTGTGATGTCTCCCCCACCACCCTTTACAAATTCTGTCATGGAACTATCACAAGATTTGTGAGAACTTGTGTGTGTGTGTGTGTGTGTGTGTGTGTGTGTGTGTGTGTGTGTGTGTGTAGTACTAGTAGTAGTACCACCTTATGTGGCATTACAAGAGGGGTTTTATTTTGTGGTTTTATTTAATTTTGTTGGCTAGACAGTAGGACGCAGAGGGTAATAGTAAACAGAGTCCACTCTGAAGAAAGGGGGGGGGTACTAGCGGGGTACCACAGGGTTCAGTACTGGGACTGGTCCTCTTTTTAATGTCTTTATAGGTGACATTGCGGAGGGACTCGAAGGAAAAGTATGCCTCTTTGTAGAAAACTCAAAGATCTGCAACAGTGTTGATACACAAGGGGAGTGGAAAAGATGAGAAGGGACTTGGCAAGGTTGGAGGAATGGTCAAAAGTATGGCAGCTTGGATTCAGTGCAAAGAAATGCAACTGTGAAACAAAAACACAGGGGAAGAGTACACTTTGGGGAGGGGGGTTACTAACAACAACAAAAATGGAAAGGAACCTAGGGGTAGTCATATCAGACGACCTAAAGGTAGGCAGGCAATGTAAGAAGGCAGTATGGAGGGCTGGATGGATACTGGGATGCATAGGGAGCGGCATCACCAGTAGAAAACAAGAAGTTGTTATCCCTCGTACAGACAGTAGGTGAGACCCCATCTGGAGTACTGTGTGCAGTTCTGGAGGCCCCGTCTCCGCAAGGACATAGACAGGATGGAGACATTCCAGAGGAGGCCAACTAAAATGGTGCAGGGTCTGCACCAGAAGCCATATGAAGAAAGACTGAAGGAGCTTAATATGTATATCCTCGAGGAAAGGGGGGCATGATAGAAACTTTCAAGTACCCATCCGCAGGGGAATCTACAAAGTCCAAGAGTGTAGCATCTTTCAGAAATAGAGATGTGCAAGAACAAGCGGGCACAATTTCAAGATAGAGGGGTGAAGTGACTCAGGGGCAATGTGAAGAAATATTTTTTATGAAGAAGGGTGGTGGGCGCATGGAACGGCCTTCTTGAAGAGGTCGTGGGATCAAAAACAGTGGGGGAATTTAAGAATGCATGGGACAGACATAAGGCAATTCTAGTGGGAGGTAGGAGGAAGTAGGCTGTTGGTAAAACTAGGATCTGCAGCTTATCCAATAGGTAGAGAAATGGGCAGACTGGGTGGGCCAAGTGGTCCTTGTCTGCTGTCAAAGTCTGTTTCTATACTGTGTGTTTGACTTGGATGATACAAATTGATATGACTGGTTTGGTTATTGTTACGGCTGTGCTGCAATTTATTAGTCAGTAGTACTAATGCATAATATCGAGGAGCAATAGTTAATTGAAGTATTTGAGTGTATTTAAGCGATTATATATGGTATAGATTTCAGGATTTGTCTATTACTGTGCAGGTGCTTAAACAGAACTTTAATAAGAAGTTACGTATCTGAAGGTCTCGACTCAGATGAAGGAAATAGGGAAGGGAATAGTTTGAAACAAATGCCCCTGCTCAGTGCTGCCTCTGTACAGTATAATGATTGTTAACTTGTGGTGGCAGCTCAGTTCACCCAGCCCTCCCACATGGTACCACTACCATCTGGAAGATGACCCTAATAAAATATAATATCCAGACAGTTTGCCTGGGGGTGGGGGGGGCTAGGTTTTTTCTGCACTGTCTGAGTAGTGCACCCTGGCCTGAATTTAATATCCAATATGTGCATCTAGTAGCCTCCCAAATTCCTTTTTCCCATCCACAAACCATCTTGAGGGCTAGGACCCTGGATGGACAGTAGGTACTAGGGTTACATAGGAAACTTGGGCGGGCTGGTCTGTTTCTGCTATCATTGTTTATGATTCTGTTTTTTTCGTGATTATTTTGGGCTTTGGTAGTGATATTTTGGGTTCCTTTTTTCCATTACTGTTTGTGGATGGTTCTATGTTTGTCACTTATTTTCCTTTTTTAAGAAGTCTTCCGTTTGCTGATCATGCAGACCTTAATTGTACTATATGGAGTGAGACATTCTTTATGGTAATAGGTGTAGGTCGGTCCACTGACCACAGCAACTTAAGTCGACTTGATTTAAATTTAATTGAACAGCTAGGTCTGTTAAAACTGGGAACCCTTCCCTTTATAAATAAATGGCACCGTTATCAGTTATTCAGACTGTCAACACTGAAAACAGAAATGAGCACCAACTAGCTTGCTGAATCTAGTTGGGATTAAAGAATGTAGTGTTTTGTGAGTGAATTGTTTTGTTGAAGGACAAAAACATGTTGCTGAGGTGCAGGTTTTCCATTGTTAGGGTTTATGACATTTTTTTCGCAATCAAATATTTTCATTGTGAAGTAATTCCCACCCCCTACCCACTTCAGTTTATAAGATGTCCTTGAAAGATAACCAGAACATTATTTTTCTTCAATATAAGCCTTAAAATGCACCACATAGCACCTAAAACCTCAGAGCTTCTGGGGGCCTAGTGGCCACCAGACCCCCAGCTTTTTACTAAATTTTTTGCGCACTCTATGTGCAACATACCTCCATCGCTCAAGGGATAAAATAAGCAGGTTCGCATCGCAGTTTGTGACCCAAGAATTAGGAAATCGTGAGTCAATTACCAGCTCGATTATCAGTCATTGCTAATCATATAAACTGGCTGTCCTCAATTTTTTTTTTTTAATTTTCTGTGGTGTCTAGTGGCACCCCCCCCCACCCTTCGATTGCCAACCCTGATTTGTTTCCCAGGTGTCTAGTCTCCCACCCCCACACCGATTACCATCTCCATAATACTTTTCTATCCTGGGTGTCTAGTGGCACCTCCCATCCGATCACTGTCATTTTTGTCACTCCCTGGTGTCTAATGGCACCCCCACCATCTTATCGCTGTCACTGTTCCTGGTGTCTAGTGGCATCCCCTGACCATCTGATCGCTGTTCCCGTTTTGTATACCAGTGACATTTTTTTTAAACCTGAAAAAAAAAAAAAAAAAAAAGACAGAACATCGCCGATCACTTTCGCACCCCACACCCCACTATGCACCCACCTCCCCGACTCCCCCACAGACCGTCACTCACCTGGACAGCTCCCAGGTTCGAGATCCGCTCTTCCGATCAGAGACACGTCTTGCTACTGGAACCGGCGACTGCAATATGAGAACTAGGGTAAATGCGGTCCTAGGTATTTCAGTGGGGGTCAACCTGAGCATAACTGTCATTTTTTAAGATATTGACCCAAAATTTTCAACATGGCCTTTTGGGGACCCCACCTCATGAACAAATATAACTGTCATTAAGTAGTCGCTAGGCAAATTCACCTTTCGGGCAGGATTTATGTGATGACATTCATATTGTTCATGAGGAAGTAGGCACCTATGAACTTATGAATGGTCTACTCTGTATGTCTTTGATATAGTGTATCCACTTTAACTCATTGTATGTAAAGCGCTTTACTTTGTATGTTCTGATATATTGTATCCTCTTTAACTCACTGTATGTAAAGCACTTATAAATTGTTATCCTGTTAAGTTTCTGAATGTCTGTACTCTCCCGGGTCGTGCCTGAAAATAGTAATTTTATGGCTAGTGCACTTACCCGGTTAACAAAAGCTAAATAAAATAAATAAATAAGAAGGCTATGTTGAAAGTTTGGGGTCAAAATATGAAAAAATGGCAAAGTTATGACCATTCATTGCAATTTTGCTACGCACCCTCATAACTTGGAATTTTTAAATATTTTTGACCCCAGATTTTCAAGATAGCCTTTTTATTACCCCACCACATGTATGTCACAGCTGTCATTTTTCAAATCTTGGCCAAAATGTGTTTCCGCATGTGTGGGGAGGAATGGTGTTGCAGTTACGCAGAATTGCACTTTGGCGGGGATTGGAAAATTTTCTGCACCAGGCACATGAGGTGGGGTAATAAGAAAAGCTCTGCAGACAGTTTGGTCAAAAAGGCAAACTGCTTCAAAACTATGTATACAATGTCTATTTTATCAATATAAACAATAGTAAGTAATAGTTATATGATTTAAAGTAAAAATACCCATTTTAGGAAACTGCTAATTGAAAGTGGCTGATTGCAAATCAGTTTTCATTTTGATTAGCAAAGGCCGCTAATCAACCTAATCAACTCCCCGACACTAATTTATGCCTTGTCATTCACTGAAAGACCCCCCAAAAAAAATTCTCTCAATTGGCCTGCCGGGGGCGCATTTGCATGTTCGCCTAAGGTCAACTGTGACCGTTTATTCAGTTTAGTGCAGAATACTGTCTCTCTTCCCCCAGCCCCAGACTGTGGTTCTCAACATAATACTGCAAGTCAGTCGTCAGTGAATCGAGCAGGTGCAGTACTGAGACTCAAAGAAATACAGTAAGTGAAATAAAATACAACTAAAAAAACTAGCAAATAAACTATAAACTAACTAAATATACCAATCCGTAAAGAGTGTGTGCAGTTGTGGGGTGATGTGAGCTGTAGACTGTATCACTGTGGTTCCTGCTCATTTAATTCAGCAACCCTCGATATAATGCACAGGAAGCTATAATGAACATGTGTTATGGCTCCCATTCTGTTCATTATAGCAAGAGAGCACTGTATCTGTAACTTTTTGTTAAAAAGGCTTAGATTCTTATAGGCATGCATCTTAAGTGGTCTCCCAGAACATACAATTTAGCTCTACAGTACTTTTAAAACCTGCCAATTAAGGACATCTCAATATTAAAGAGGAGCTGTCGGTGCTGGAGGTTGGTAAGGGGGTTGGTGCCATTGTGGGGGCCATTACACACCAGGAATTGCTGCATTGACAATAGCGGTGCGGGCGATTGGAGGGAGGCTTACCAGGACACACTAGGAAGGCTCCCCCGCTTCCCTGAGGGGTAGCAGCCAGGAAGAGTGCTACTGTATAGGCGTAGGACTGTGGGCAGTACAGAAAGAATGGACGCCCAAAGAGCGACCAGCAAGGAAGGAGGGGAACGGCAGTATAACTGTGACTACAGCCGCAGCCCAGTAAGGCCGTTTCACTATGTGGCTACATTCCAGAATGTGAACCCCACCTGGCCGTGCACACAGGAGGCGAGAACCACCAATATCCTGCCATGGAATGGCACTTGCTACGATGGCGCCCCCAGGAAGGCAGCCACAGGAAAGGAGAGGCCGGGCCGCAAAGGCTCTGGACAGCAAAGTCCTTGGGCGCCTGGGTGAAACAAGGGGAAGAGGAGGTGCAGGAGTGGAACACACTAGAGGGGCGGCAGGGCCGAGCAGCGGCCCTCCACACGTGACGCCAAGATAAGCAGGCAGAGCTCCTCCTCCCCCCATAAACCACATATGCACTGGCAATCAGTGACATACTCACCCATGGCAGTGCAGCACCCTGCTGGCTGTTTATGGCAGTTACGCACTGTGGCAGGATCACATGGAAGGAGGGCCAGTGGCAACACAAACTAGGGGGAGGGGCTTCAGGGCAGGATGGTGTGTGTGTGTGTGTGTGTGTGTGTGTGTGTGTGGCGCGCACCCACACGCAGGGCAGAGCCACCCCCAGCTATATCAGTGGCACTGGTGGCCGCAGCTGCTGTACAGAACACTTCACACAGGATGTTGGTGCAGTTTTTACCAAGCCAAAAGGGAAAATCTCTGGTTGTCCAAACTGGATATGTCTACAGGAAAGACAAAGATGGTCCGGAGAAGGTGTACTGGTGGTGCGCTGAGGCATGCAGGTACTGCTGTCTAGCCTGCTTTCATACTGTGGACAACACAGCCATGGCCACCATCCGGAACCACAACCATGCCCCTGATGTGGTGGACATGGGTGTGCGTCACGTCCTCTGGACACTGTGGGACAGGGCATGCCGGTCACTGGACAGTGCGTCGCAGGTTGTTGTGGCCAGTACATCAGGGATACCTGCGGCCATGGTGGGACGACTGCTAGGAGTGCGGCTGATGAGTCGGACCGTCCAGTGGTTGCGGGCTGGCCCACAACACCCCTGACAGTTGTTGATTTCTGCATTTCTGAGGAGTTTACATTTGCCAGCGATGGAGCGCGGTTCCTCCTATATGACAGTGGGAGGGAGAGGGATCACCTCGTGGTCTGTGCCACCGACTGTGGCCTGCAGCAGCTGGCAAACTGCCCGGACTGGTTTATGGATGGCACATTCAGGGCATGTCCCGGCCTCTTTGACCAGTTGTACACCATCCACACAGTTCAGTCTGGTGCAGTTCTGCCCACTGTATATGCCCTAATGTGCATCAGGAGGACACAGACATATGTTTGGCTGCTGGGGCAGTTGAAGATGCACCACCCAGACCTGGCCCCCACCATGGTTCTGCTCAATTTTTGAGCGTACCAGCTGATGCGGTGTGTCAGCTGCGTTCCCTGACGTACGCATATGGGGATGCTTTGTGCAGTCCTTCCAGGCCCTGTGGCGCAAGGTCCAACAGTGCCCAGAGGTCCTGGGAGGTCCCGAGGCCCTGCACCTGCGAGTTCTGCTGGCATTGGCCTTCATTCCACCTGTGGATGTGCCAGCAGTGTTTTGAGGAGATGCGTGAGTGGAAGTACCTGGCTGTGAACGAAGAGGTCCTCCAGCCCATACTGGACTACGTGAAGGACACCTGGATCGGTCACCCCACAGGGCATTCGTGGCGTCATTTTGCCATCTTCCCTGTAGAGCAGTGGAACTGATGTGGTACCGCCGTCCAGACACTGGCCGGGATGAACAACATTTAGGGGTGGGACAGGGCCTTCATCATCCGGGTTGGTGAGTGCCACTCCAGCATATGGTGCCTCCTCGAGTGCCTCAGGGAGGAGGAGGAGCGTCTGACCGTCTTTGTGGAACAGCTGGTCTCTGGGGCAGAGACCACACAGGCTCGGCGATGCTACCTTGACCTTAATGCTCGTATCACTGTAGTTGTGGCTGACTACAGCACCAGGAGTCACTACGACTAGCTACGTGGTCTTGCACACAGTTTCACATTCCATGTGTGAGCATGCGCATGGTAATCTGTGGTGTGCCCGTATGGCATGTCCTACGACTGTTGTGCCTATTGCCAGTGCTGAACATCATGGTGGTGTGGGCGCACACCTGGTGCACAGCAGAGCAGCTTGTCTATCTGCCCCTCACTATAACGGTACCGCCCTGCTATGGGTGTTCGCTCATTTGACCCGGGCATCTCACTGGCTGCCTATGTGGTGATCACAGCTCCCAGCCTGGGCCCCCAGTGCTGCGCCTCAGTACCCCTGTGACATTCCCTTGCACATTGTGCAGTGCACCACACACAACACCCCTGCTGTGCCAGTGTGCAATGCACTGAGTGTGGGGCGACTGCCCTGTGTCCCCTGGCATGGTGGCGATGGTGGTGTGAATGTCCTGCGTGTCTGTCCCTTGTTTTGGGGGGGGGCACTGCGGAGCACTGTGATGGTGTGCCCAGTCCTCCACTGTTCTGCAGTGCTTGCGCTGTGTGTTGCGGGTGGCCTGGGGGCCCCATCCATTCCCCGCCTCCATATGTGGACACGTACCCCATGAGTGCTCTGCTTGCCCCCATTGCTGTACCAACAGCCCAATGCACCATTTATGGTGGGTCCGATGGTGTGGCACAGATGGCCACACCATGGGGACATGGGTCAGCTGCCTCTCTGATCTGCGCTGCCGGGGGGGCCCTGTGCGGTGGGTGTTCGTCGTGGGCCATGCGGTGCCACAGTGCTGGGTGCTGCAGGGGCGTTGCCCTCTGGGGCATGCTGTGTACCCATCGCCCACGGCCAGTCACTCATCAGTTGCTGCCCAGTGGTGTGCGCCTCACGCCTCACTCCCCACGCTCATCACCTTCCCCCTGTTGCCATTGTTCCATTGCCCTTTGCCGCTTCAGCTCTGCTGCAGTCGCCTTATTCACGCCACTCTTGTGGCCTCTGTCTGCTGCCGTCGCTCCCACCGCCGGTCTCTGTACTTCCTCCATTGCACTTATGGCATTTGCCATGTTGCGTTTGCCATTTCGAGACTCGCACTGCCGGGGTTGCTCATGTCACATAAAACCTTCATGAAGTAAACCAACAGCATAAGCACAGGACTGGCTGTTTGTTAGGGGGCCGCAGATCGGTGACTTGGGGCGGGGGACCACTGGACACCAAGGAATATGTCCTATGGGGCCAGGGATCAGGGAACATAAGGGACCACTGGACGACAGGGAGTACTCTTAACTGGGTGGGGTGGGGCATGGAATGGGGATGGGACACTAGGCACCAGATGGACTATATTTGTTTTGCGATGGGGTGTGGTGGCACGAGGTATCAGGAATACCTTACTTGGCACAGGAATGGCGATCAGAGAGAGGGGGGAGCACTAGGGACAGGGGTAATGTTCTTGGCACAGGGATGGCGATTGGAAGGAGGTGGGGGACCTTTAGGTACCAGGAAATTCCATACCTTTATGAGACTGGACAGTCGAGGTGGGGGCAGCCCTGTGCTAACCTTCCGTGCTTCCCATGCAAATGAGCCCATAATGGGAATGCAGATGGCCCCTTAGCGCATTGCATGCCCAGTGAGCACATTTTTATGAGTCCCTTTGAAAACCGCACCTAGCGCTGTGGCACCAACTGGACTGGTGCTGCTGCTGTTCCCTGCACAGCTGGGATCCATGTCAGGGCAACTCTCTACTTGATTTAGCGCTACACTGCCCTATCCTTGTATTCGATCAGATAGCGCTGTCCAACTAAATATAGCATCCTTGGACTCCAAGGCAAGGGCAGAGCGCGCAATGCAAAATTTTGTGCTCCACTTTGCCCATTTTTGATTATCTGGCCCCAGGAATCTTCCAGTTTTATCTGGTGCTAAATTGTTCTAGTTCCACCTCCATTTGAGTATTTTATAAACATAAATCTTTATCTCAAGAAAAAAGATGGCTGCCACATTTTGCTTAGAAATAACTTGTAAACCTGGTAAGGGTTAGGATCAAGAACATTAAAAAAAAAAAAATGTGCACAATATAGGAGGTGCCTAGAAAAGTAAATGTAACAGGTATGTTAACATTTTTATTAACTATCTGAAATTAGCATTTTTGGGGAAAACATTTTTCATTGCACTGCTGCTTTAAAGTCAGTTGCAATGGCAGCCAGTCTGTGTAACCTGCAAATTGTCTAAATCTTTCATCACAATTGGTAATCGCTTTATAAGTGCCATTTTGCTAAACCCAGGTAATTAAAGCTGTAAGAAGGATACCATTATTTTATACTGATGAATGTCAGCTTGTATAGCTATAAATGTTCCCATTAGCACTGTGTGAGTGGTTTCAGTTTCTGAAGCCTTTTCAGAGCACTCGTGTACAAGCAGTCTTTTCAGTCCTATGTGAATGAGTTCTCGGGACAGTTGCCTTTGAAGCTTTACAGTCCTTTTTTTTTTTTTTTCAATTCAGCCAGCGTTAATCCTTCTCATAAGACCATTGTAATTCTTAAAACTCAGTCATAAACCTGTTCGTGTTCTCTGTCCAGCCACATATTAGGTTATGAAGGTTTTTAAATTTTTAGTAAGGAAAGACATAATTTTTATGTTTGCTTGCAAAGATATTGAGATTGTAATGGGGCTCTCTAGGTGTGTCGGGGTGGTAGCCATCGAGGAATGTAGAAACCAGCCTTTCCCCTCTTCCCAGACAATTGGGCTGTGGGCATGTGGCTTTATTTGAATGTGTAGATGTTGTATTTTGAGTAAGCAGTAGTCTGTTGCTTTCTAGAATTGATCTCTGTGACCACCCATCGACTGCTTCTATTCATGTTGTTTGGTGGGTGGCGATGTTAGTAGTCAGGTTTATGCTATAGCAGCAGTAGACACTGCTGTATGAGCCTTGCAGCTTTCCAACATTTTTGATCAGCACTGGCCCTCAGCAGTACGTTGTCTGCCTGACACTCATACTGAGCTGTACTGAATAAACTAATTGTTTGCTGATCTATTAAGTTTGTTTGCATCATGCTCAGTTCAAAACTACTTGAACTAAATAATGTTTTTCTGATGCTAGCTTTCAATTCCTGGGTCTATCAGCTGCACTAAAATGAGATTGATTTCTCCAGTTTGATGTTTTCACCTTCCCTCCCTTCCTGTATCTTAAATGCAGAGACAAACAAAACCTTTGTTTACAGCTCGTCACTTCTAACATAAAAGAAGAGGTTCCTACCCATTAAGAGACGGTCACCAATAACTTTTGCAAAGTGTTATCTTATAGGGCACATCCCTTAGTTCCACGTGGACAGACTGAGACAGACAGCAAGCTTTGGAGAAAAATGGCCACACCTATGTATTTTATTCCCATAATTCATTAGTTACAGCCAGAAATCAGCATGACGCATGCAGCAAGGTAGTCTTGGTTGGTAAAAGTCATACAGCTACTCTGTTTCATTCAGAGTTATTGTGGCTATCCCATACTCCAGTGGGGGCCACTGAACCAAACAGAAAACCCTGCGAGGTCACCAGCTCCAGGGCATGAGGGATGGCTTTTGACTGGGTGTGGAAGTGTCCTTCACTGCCCGAGGATTCAGCAGTGCCACAGGCAATTACTCAAAGAGATTGCCCTTCCAACTGCCCCCTTGAAGGGGGGAGGACTCCAGCTGTCTGGCCCAGACCTCCTGTTAGCCTCAGGATGATCTGGCTGCACAAGACTAGTGATCCCCTGATCTCACTTCGAGGGGGCCCTTGCAGAGGGAACACCATTAGGACTGAAGCCAGCATGTGCTAGGACCCCCATGGAAAACTTCTAGCTAGCAGTTATTAGTGGGGGACCGCCCCCCTGTTGTTGGCCTGCCACCGACGTCCGCCTGTGGTATAAAAGAGGCGGTCCACCAGCCTAACCTCAGTTCTTTTTTTGCTGTCAACCAGTGCAAGTTGGAGCTTCACAGAGGCCTTCGGCTATAGTTCACCACCATTTTCCTAAAATTCTTCCTTTTGCAGTATTTCTTGCATGTCCTCTTCATCCTCTTCTTTGGAGCGGCTGCAAACAAAATGTGCTTGTGAAAAGACATTTCAAACAGCTGCACATAAGTAATCGATTCCTGTCCCCTTTAACTCAAGGGGTCATTTCTAAAATGTGCAGATGAGCATGGGGACCACTTTTTTCAGAATATGCCACCATTGGCAGCAACCACTTCAAGATTGCCGCTACCTTCTCCTAATACTGTCGGGAAAACTAGAAGTAGTCTACCAGCACTGAGATCAATATGGTTAAGGCATATTTACCAGAAATTACTGCTTAGGAAAAAATGAGACTGTGATGATGAGCAAATCAGAGACCAGATCTCTAGTTTATTAATGGTCTCCTCCTGAGTCTGACTTTTACAGTTGTGTGGGCCAGGCTCCTCAGATGTTATGCCATCATCAGATTTGTAAAAGAGCACTGTGGAAGGACGTAACTGGACCGCTGTCTGATGTTCTGCACCAGTGCTCCAGCATAGTTTCCAGTGATTCTGTTTATGCAGCCCTTCCCCTCTGCGGGCCACATAAAAATACCCTCTTCCTGGCACACCTGTTTTTCCTTTCCGCAAGTGCAGACATTATGGCCGCCATGTGCAAAATGGTGGCACAGACTTGAACTGTGCATGCACGAGTGTCGTGCATATGTATGTAACCCCCACACCACCCTAGGCTAGCTGGCACTCCCTCAAAAGAACTACTGACAACTACATGGCATGCAGTTTTCATTTGGTGGAGCCACACTCATGGTACCACCCCTAGCGTTGGAGTGTATACCAGGTTCATTATCTAGAGGATGGGGTTGGGGGTACATACTAAAATGAACCTTTTTATTTACAACCAGGTCCAGGGGAAAGGATGCTAGGCATATGCTAGATCTAACTGCTGAAAAGCCCCAATAACATTCACACTAGAAGCAATAAGTGAAATGTCCAAAGCAATAACTGGGATTTTGCAGTATAGCTTTATGTACAGATGTTACTTAAAGCAAGGGTGGTTCCCCAAATGTTTATCATTGCAATACAGGCACACTCTCTTTTGCAGGACACTCTGCTAGACGGTACTGTTTTTTCACAAGAAACATATCTATCTCTCTTCCAAAGTGTATATCTATGAGGTGTGCCACACACTTTAAAATCCTCCTGGTGCATGGTTATTGCCCAGGGAATACTGGTGCCCATCCACGAACCACTTAGCCCTGCCTAAAACTCCAGATGGCATTCCTCACCCTTTGCCATTCCTTCAGGGTTACACCAAATGAGTCTCCACTCCCCAATGAATTGCTTAAGACTCCCAACTTTAACTTTAAATTCAGAATAGTTGTGTTGAAAGGGGTCCTGACTTGTGTGATCTAGCCTTATCTAGGGCACACACACCTCAGACAACTCCCTCAGAGAAGAGTCTCAAATTCTGTACTCACAGATTAGTTGTTCCTTCCTCTCAGTCATAGAAAGAACAAAAGGCGCCATTCTTTCTCTGGTAGCTGTCAGATTCTACTCATTGTTCTTCCTTAAGGCAGCTGTAAACTTAAGGAACTTCAGGGAATTGCCTCTTGGATCCACAAGAACTGCATTTCCTCTCACTCCCCCTGGAGTGAAACTAAAGAGTCCTGCAGGCAAACTGAAGATTTTACCAAAGTAGGGTAAAAAATACCAGGGCTCCCTTTTGACAGAGCCCCAATGGCAGACGACCTGCCAGTCTAAGTGCCACACTTGGACTTACTGATGAACATTCTAAGTTCCCCAAGAGCAGCTGACTCTGAAATGGTTACGCTGCTATGAGAGTTCTAAATGACGACATTCTTCTCTCAGGCTAGCTGAGCAAACAGTGATGTCATCATGTAGAAAGCCCCTAATGACCTCCCCACCAGCTGCCTTTTCCTACCTGCCTAAGACTAGTACTAATGGGATTCTAGAAACCCGAGGGGACTGGGTTGTTACACGTAGTTATGTCAGCACTGCCATGTTGCGCAAGGCTAACTCCAGGACAAACTGCACATGTGCGAGTATCACGCATGTGCAGTACTGTAACTGTTTCAGTATTAAGGCTGACTACTGTGCAGCAAGAGCACAGCATATTCTGTTCACTGATCTTGTCGCTCTTAACAGCTCTCCACAGCCATACTGGCTCTGACCAGAGCTGCTTGTACACCTATTGTACCATAAAGTCATGGAGTAGTGTCTACTACATGTTAACTTATTTTAGTCACCAGAAAGGTGATGTTAATCAGTGAGTGCTCAAACTACAGAGAATACTGATGAAAAACCTGGTCCAAGCCATTTTAAAAAGAGAGCTCCTCTTAGTCTTTGAAATGGGAAAACAAAGTGCTAAAGCAAACTCAAAATTGGATAAAATACATTATGCAAGACCGAGATAACGGGCACTCAAGTGTAGGTCCATATTTTCACCACTGACATTTTCTGGGTATCTTGACAGTCACTGCTGGGTAAGGAAGGCCCAATATCTGTTGTTATATTGATCACCTCTGCCTCTTGTGCTAATAGGGCTACTTTTTTTGTGTCTCCAGGTTGACCTTGGGTCTAAACTGTGGACTGTGAAGCATTGTTCCCTATATAGCCAGCATTGTGCACAGTAGATTTAATATTCTTTTAAAAATTCTCATCTTCATTTGAATGTGTGCTTATGCGTTAAAGGAAAACTACACCCTCATATCTTCTAAATGTTATTTGTTTACGTGTCAGTAGACAACTCTTTTTTTCATGTAGCTGTTAAAGAGCCCCTGACACCGTTTGAAAACCTTAGAAAAAATGTGAGATTTAGACAGTTCAATTTATATTTCATGTATTTTCTATAATTATTTACCTTTTTCCTTTATTACTGAGAACAGCTGTATGAAAGAGGCTTACTGTCCCTTAGACTTTATCTGCTGTTTCTGCTTTCCTACATATGACATCATAATCCGGGTTGCACCTGGAAACGAGCTTCTAGTCATGGCGCTTTTCCCAATTACCAACTTTTAAATAAAATAAAGAATCCCCCCTTTATGGCATCGTAATTACCCCCACAGCAACAGACTGTAATGTCATAAACAGAACTGTGATGTCGTATGTAGGCAAGCAGCCAGAACAGATAGGGCAGTGATCCTGTTTA